>OZ023068.1:25480506-31308006 GCA_963992785.1 Tenthredo livida
TATAATGTATAATGTATTAATGATTATTAATAATATTAAGTACGGTTCGACTCAACTCGCTCGCGTGCCTTCTGCAGGCATAACGCTTCACCCTATTTTCAGCATCAATTTTTCGGCTACTATATACTTTCTGTAGTATAGGTAATGTATACCTGTATACCTGTATCGTGATATTATATACCCGCACGCGACAAATGTCAGATAAATAGATAAATAGATAGAAAGATAGATAGATAGATAAATAAATAAATAAATAAATAAATAGGTATACATTATACATCGTAGTACGAGGGTGGGCAGAGAAAAAAAGAAAAAAAGAAGAAAAGAAGAAAGGAAGAAAGGGAGAAAGGAAGAAAAGAAGAATGTTATAAGAAAAAAAAAGAAATATATAACATGAAACGAGTCAAAGAATACGCAATGCCGAAAGATATTCGCGCCGCGGCGAAATAACTTATACGCGGGCTTATCACGTCGACGGGTCGATTCGCTACAATAATTACGAGTTGTTTTTCTTTCGTTCTCTTTTCTTCTACTTTTTCTTTTTATATTATTTTAGCTCGTTAGAAATCGGTGTACCTTTACAATATGCGTTTTTTTTTTTCTTTCTTTTTTAGAAATAGTATAATAATTATAATATTCAACATAAATCGATAAACGAAACGAAACGAAACGCAACGAAACGCGACACGACGCGACGCGACATTATAGAATTCTACAGTACAAAATATCTGATTGACATGCAAATGTTTTTTTTTTTTTCATTTTTCTTTCTCTTCTTTGTTACGCTATAGATATACAGTATATATAATAATATTTTTTGTTATTTTTTCTTGCTTCTTTTTTTTGTTTTTGTTTTTTTTTTGTGTTTTTTTTTTCGTTTTATATTATAAATATTTCTAATACTTATATTATATATAATTCTTATTTACGCAAATACCACTCTATTTAGCCATACTATCTACTGATATGAGTTAGTTCACTTGTAAAGCACTTTAAATCCAACCTATAATTCATTGATTGAATAATGATGATATCTCCTTAATAACTATAATCCTACCTATGTATAATTATACGGTACTTATATAAATAACAATTCTTATACAAGTACATATACAATGTTTTTAAACATATATAAATATATATAGGTATATATATACATAAATGTATGTCAAATATTATTATTATTATTCTTATTTTTTTTTTTTCTTTTCTTTTTTTTATCATACATGTATATATATGTATATTTATATTAATTTATGTCATGAGTTCCTGTCGGATAAGTATTCATAGTCGAACACCACCTGTCAAGATATTGCTAATATTTTATTTCATTTATTTACTTTACTTTATAATGGGTATTATTTTTTTGTGTTTTTTTTTTGTTCATTTTCTTTCATTTTTTGTCTTTTTCTTTTACTTTTTATCTGTCTTTACGAAATGTCAGTGGTATAATACCTTCAAGTAAATTATTCTTGAATTATTATATTAATTAACTTTCATTGACATGATTTTAACGGTCAATAATATTCTTCCATTATAGGTATGCGGTATTTATTTATTTCAATTTATCTAATTTATTTTTATACCAGTAGTCGATAAGATTCATTTTTTTATTTTTCTTTCTTTCTTTCTTTCTTTCATTCTTACTTTTCTTTTCCTTCTTTTTATTAATTGTATAAATAAATAAAATATCGGCTGGTATATATATATATATATTTTATAACTGTTAAAGATTCTATTATACGCCCATTGCGTAACATACAGACAAAGTAAACTAAGCTTGTGTGGCGTATACATGCATGAAATTGGCATCCAAGTTTTGGCAGGCATCCACGTTAGGCGGCGCTGTCGGCCGTATATGTACACACTAGTAGCGTGTCTGTATGTCACGCAAGGGGCCTATAGGCATACGTATGATAATATATCTATAATATAATATGTTATACATACGATATAATCATACGACTTTTTTTTCTAAATGAAATAATTCACCAATCTCCTGCAGTTTCGCGGTTATTATAATATATATATATATAATATATATATATATATATATAGGTATAATAAAAAGCTACGCGGTTACTACCTCGCTCTTTCGTTCGACGCAAGAGTTAGAGGTTTTTAAATTTCAATTTTTTTTTTTTTTTTAATTTATACCGATTCAGTTATCTATATTATATATAAACGGCAATAACATCATATTTTAATGTATTACTGCGAACGCTGCATAACAAGAACGTAATAACCATATTATATAGAAGTACTACATACTCTGTACACTGTACTTGTGTCAAACATATAATATCTCGTTCTTGATAATATATAAATTCAATTTATCTATTATAATTGTCTCGCGATTCAATCTAATTAAATGTTTTTTGTTTTTTTTTTTCTCTTCTTTTCTTTTTTCTCTTCTTTTCTTTTTTCTCTATGGCTGTAGCAGCTACGTACAAGAAGTCAGAAGGTTCCGAATTGGAGTCTTAATATGGCGTTTGACGCGAATGATATTATGATTATACATTTAAATATATAAATAGACTCCAAAAATCTTCACCAGCTAGATAGCATTGATCCCGTTTTATGCTGCAATCGTGTAATCATTCAAAGATATTTGAATAGTATCTTTGTTTTTTTGTTTTTTGTCTTTTTTTTTTTCATCCACTTTGTAAACTCGTTACTCAATCATTATACATATTATTATAATTATTACTATTATTATTACTATTATTATTATTATTATTATTACTAATATTATTATTATTGTAAATAAAATACATTTTATCAACATTTTCCACATAATCCCCTTTTCTCAATACTTCTATCACCGTATCGGAATTTCAATTTGTTCCTTCCGTCTGCCTGTACATGCCGTAAGCAAGCGTTAGACGGGTCAACTCGTAAATTTCTTAATCATGCGGTAATATAATTATTTATTTTAATAAAATTGAAGTTCCTTGTTTATTATTTAAAAAAAAAATCATGATAATATATTCTATAATACATATGTTCATATATCTTATATAATATATATATATTATATTGTTCAATCTATGAATTGTGAACGCTACTATAATAATACATATGTATAACTAGTTTGAAATGAATTTAATTATTATAATAACGCCCGGTTCCATGTAGTTTAAATGTATTTAGTGAGTTGATATGTCGTAGCTGTATATACCTATATAGTATATGATCAATGCATGTAGGTATAATATATATATATATAGAAATTAATTATTAGACTTTAGAAAAATATTGCAAATTATATATAAATAATAAAATAGATATTTAGGACGGTATTAAGATGGAACCAAACTTTTATACTTGTATAGTAGTTGTTATAATAATTATTTTCTATGTTTGTCATATTGTTTATTTTCAACAGAAAAACAAAAATATATATTCAGAAAAGTAATATTTATAAACGTTAAATAAAAATTTTATTCAAGTATATATATATTATACTATATATTTACCTAATGTAAATGAAAGATACGAGTTGTCGCGTCTTGCAGCTTTTTTGTTTTTTTTTGTTTTTTTTTTTCATTCCTTATTTTTATTAACTTTTTTTTTTGTTTCTCTTTTTTTCTAATTTTATTTATTTATGTTTTTTTAATTATTATTCTTCTTCTTGTATGTACGCGTCTGTATAAAAACTTTTTCTTGCTATAGAAAAAAAAAGAAATAAATTGAAATATTAAGTAGCTATAAACGATGCGAGTCATTTTACATATATATATATAGTATATAGTAAAACCCCAAGAAGCTAAAAGATAGTTTTAAAGATTTTCTTTCCTTCTTTCTTTCCTTTCTTATTTTTTTTTTTATTTTTTTGTCATTTTTTCATTTTTTTATATTTTTTTCATTTTTCATTTATTTTTTTTTTTTATCTTTGTACGATGAATTTAATAGATAATGTGTCTCAAGTCTGACTTAATATTAATCGTCGTCATCAGTCTTGCGCAGAATAAAATTCAAATTTAATATACCTATTATTTTTTTCACATCTCATTGTAATTTAAGTCACTGGCCAGATTGAAATTCTATAATAATTAATTGTAATAATTTTACGAATCCGAATAGTAGGTAATTGAAGTAGCTAAATAGTTATTTGAAAAAGTAGAAAAAATCTCTAGAAAACCCACGGTGCCTATATATTGATATTATATATAATATATATATAGGTAATAATAAGGGTAGTTATTTATATATGTTATCTAGATGCGTATTGGCGTTATATTGCTTGATGATTAAAATTGAACTATATCACGCGTAATAAAATTATCGCGATTTAAAAGAAAAAAAAAAAAATTAAAAAAAATAATAATAATAATTGAATCCTGTATATTTCCAAATATCTATTCATTTAAATAATGACGATATATAGGTATAGATTTAAGCAAAGCCTAATAAGAAGGACACGACTGACATTGATATTAAGACGTGACTTACGGTACCATGACTCGACCAACAGGAAGGCACTTGGGCAAATTACGTGCCGAGTTGGCCATCGTTCTAATAGATCTCGGGGCACACCTCTGCTACTAAACATAGATCATAGTTACTTAGAATAATTTCGCTACCTTAACATTATGATATGTTCACATTCGTTATAATTATTTCTATAACACTCTTTTTCTTTTTTTCTTTCTTTCTTTCTTCATTATTTAAATCGTTATAATATATATATATCATGTATGTGATAATATTTATATACGATATATATCTTATTTAAAAAATAAAAATTAAAAAAAAGAAAAACACAGATATATTGTATTCTTAATTCTCACAATATTATAATGCTGATGATCAAACATAAATACACGTTTCTTAGGGCACCTTTGGTATTAAGCTTGTTTGAATGTTAATATATGAAGTGTATATATATATAACTTTAATAATACATGTGCTTCTTTTTTTTTTCTTTCTCACTTTCTTACTTTCTTACTTTCTTACTTTTTTACTTTTTTACTTTCTTAGTTTCTTTCGTTCTTTCTTTCAATTAATAAGATCAATTTTTCCTATAATTTATAACGTGTGTTGTGATTTTAACAGTGCCTTATTTTACATGTATAACTGAAACTAATTCATCTCGAATCGTATTATATCATCCACGATCAGCCTCTCATAGGGCAGGGTGTTAAAAATTGAAAAATTATTTAAAAACAAAAAAATATTTATATATCATATATATATATATATATATATATATATATATATATATATCGGGGCGAGGGGCGTATCATAATTTTCATTAATGAAAAAAGTATAAATAAAAATAAAAATACACATTCAAATGACGAATCAATCAATAAGTTAAATAATATATAAAATATACCCATATAGGTAGTACCTACACACGGTTCGTTACGGTGGATTTTGCGCATGTACATATTATAATTGCTTTTAAAATACGCATATCTGCATACATATAATAAAGCAGGCGATATGTCATTACAATATACCGATGAATCTTCCTTTTTCTTTCTTTCTTTCTTTTTTTTTTTTTTTTATAGGTCTTTCGCCAACCGCGTGTAACCCCATACCCGCGATAAAAATCGCTTTCACGTAATAAAAACGCCGAAAAACTTATTTCTATTAATTCTGATAATCGATAAATCGATCGTGATACTGGCGTACCTGTCACATTCCGCTCACGTCAATTTTAAGATTGCCCATTTTCATCTCCCTTTGTTCCCTGGAAATAGAAAATTTTATTTTTATCCCCACTGCAAGCTGTTATCGCAAAAAATCTTCTCGATATGTTATTCTAATATACGTGTGAATATATTCAGTGTATGTATATGTATAGTGTATAGGTATAACGTAGTTCTATTTCCCATAAGAAGAAAACTTGCAGTAAATTCATTATTCATACGATTGATGTGGTTTATTGTCTTCTTCTTATTTTTTTTTCTTTTTTGCTTCTTTCTTTCGTTCTCACGTTTCTCTTTTCTATATATTTTATAATTATTCTAAATTAAGAAAAAAAAAAAAAACTGTACTGACTCTTATCTCCGCGAACTACTTACTGATTATTATAATACCGATACATAATATTACTCACGAGAACTCGCGCGTCACGCAGTATATAAGAATTGAAAATTTCTAAAAAAAACGAAAGAAGGCATCCAGGATAGTAATGAGAAAACGAAATATCCGCTACAATATCGATGTGTCGTGTGACTATCATGATACCTACATGTATTTTAATATTAGGAAATGATTGTTCCGCAAATATCTTACTATATCTTATATTATATAGTCTCGAGTACAGAGACAGAGAGAGATATTATATAGAGTTGGATTATTTTTTTCTTTTTTTTTTTTTTCGGTGTATTAAAATATTTGTATAAATATTTATATAGTGAGAAAAAAAAGATGGGTAGATAGATAGGTAGGTAGCTGGTAGATGTAGGTATATCATAATTGTCTAGTATACAACACGTAAATTGATAGAACCTACTTCTGTCCAGAGATTTGTAAATCCCACCTCTGCCATTTTTGACTTTGCATACTCGATTCGAATCGCACCCCGGTCAGACGAGAGGAGAAACGATCCCTGAAGCGTGGCCATCGCCTGGGCCGCGTAGCGAACATCTTGGTATTCGACGAAGGCCACCGGCGAGCCTCCCTTGGTGTGCATACGGAGACGGCAGAAGCCAGGGAAACTGTGCACAAACAAGGAGCACAACGTGCTTCGGTTAGTTACAGGCTGGATTTTTTTTTGCTTTTTTTTTTGATTATGGATTGGTATTTTAAGGCGGTGGTGGTGGTTTTGTGCAAAGGGATTCGTTTCGCCAAGATCACAACATAGAGTTTATATCATAACGGGGGCACTTCGAACCAGGTCGATATATACAGGATGAACATTATCCGGGGTCTGATCTGGGAGGAGCTTCGATGTTGCTCCTCCCCCGGAGAATATTCACCCTGTATATCATCTGCGTTTAATTGATCTTTCGTATTTTTTTTTTTTGTTTTTTTTTCTTTTCACCAATTTTATCGATGTATAGGTAATACTTATAAATATGTACCTATTTCGCTCTTATAACCATAATAAACGGCTGATTAAAAAATAAATTATTTCTATGTAAAGTTTCAATCCGTGATTTTTGTTTTTTCTCCTCGAATTAATAATTCCTATGCTATAAGTATGTAGAATAAATATATTCTCCTTGAATCTGATATGAATGAAAAAAAAAAAATTAAATACCTTTGTAACTTATGTGCAGATTGAGCTGACTATTTTTTTCTCACGGACTACATCGTACCGTTATTCGCATTTTTAAGTGCAAAACTTGAATTCTTACATCTTTGCGCAAGGATTTCAAAACCCAAAGAGAAGTTCATGGTGTTTTATACGTCTCAATTGTCACACAACATGTAAATCCCTCTCTCGAGTAGTTTTTACAGATAAGTTGATGCAAGCCTATAAAAGTAGGGTAGCGTTTATCAACTCGGAAATTGACCATTTTATCGTCAGTGTTTGTGGCCACTCCTGTCACTATGACAAATCTTGAACTCGTGTTCGCGGTTTAGCGACATGCTCGATATACCGCATCAGGATACGCTATTCTCTCGAGTCTTATACTCTTATTGCCGCATCAATATCTTATACATCGGATATTTGTTATTTTCCTATGTAATAATCCGGCTCAATAAGACTTCAAGTTTATTGTCGAAATTTCGGAAAATCATCACCCCTACCCGCAGTGCTAACAATTTATTGCAAAACACCGATATTCACGGACGAATCTTATCATCCATACATATTCATTATCTGCGGTTATACCAAAACCCGGCCGAATCGAATATAATAATCACCTCCTCCACACTGCCCAGCTATCCGCCAATCCCTCTTTTTATAACACGTCCGAGCCCACGTACTCTCAAATTGTCTCTCTCTGACTCGGGCCTTCGTATAGGTATGATAATTATACATGTAGAGGAGACCTCTGTGTCAAAATCGACACCTAAGTTGAAAATGGATGAATTCTTGCATTAGTTTTCCTTCGAAAATCTTTCGATTTTTGAAAAATCTTCGAAACTTGAAGAAAACAAAATTTGCGAACAAAAAATCACCAATTTTCAAGTGAGGTGTCCACTTTCCACCGTTCTCCCCCATGCTTCATACATACATGTATAAGATGTAAATGTAATAGATGGTATATATGAAATGTCTAAATACGTGTGTTTATTCAAATAAGAGTATGATTTGTATAGTTTGATGATTTATATGAAATTTTTCTAGTATACGAGGATTGAAAAGGTAGGTTTTCTGTCTATGGTATATAATTTGATGGATCTAGGGAATAAGTACAATAAATTTATGTAAAAATATTGCCTTCACTAACCTGTTGAATATCTCCTTCAGCTCATGTTCGGATACAAATTGTCCGAGGTTTGCGACGAACAATGTAGAGCATGGTGCATTGCTCACGGCGATGCTTGGCTGAGACGAAGACGAGCCTACCGGTGATGCTAAGGCCGGTGAAGGCAAGAAATGTGGCAGCGACGCGTGGATCGATGTCAGGGTGGTCGGATGTGGCAGAGACATTGGTGCCTGTAGTATAAAAAATGAAAGGGGATTTTTTTTTTTTTTTTCAAATACGTGATATTCTACGCTCTGTAATCGTAGTTTTTTTTTTTTTCAACGGGTATGAGAATACGATAAGTTAAAGTACATTAAATTGATGAAAATTGGCGAAAAGCTATGAGGAGAAAAAAAAGAAGAAACAGCATCGAGCAGAATTGAAATTCGAGTAAAAAGCCACAGCGTGATTCGTAATTGATTAAATAAATGAATAGGTGTTCGAATCGTACCCACGCCTATTAGGGTGGCTCAAGGACACGTAATTTTCACTTTTTGCAAGGCTATACCGACTGCCTCGTTGAACACCGGAAATCGAATGAGTTGAAAAACTTTCAGGCAAAAGCTGAACCAGATCAAAGAATATTTAGACGTAGCTGATCCCCAATCATATTTTAACATTAAACCTTGATCTTTTCATTTTTTTTCTTTTTTTTTTTGTGTCTTTTCTTTATTCTAAACGAATCAAAGGATTTCGATGTAGATTAATAAGTTGAAGCCATAGTACAAACGTGCTGCCAATGCAATTCTTAGATATATAAAGAAACACGGGAAAAAATTAGAATCTTTTTCTCTTGGGACTGTTTAAAATTTTGTCTCGTTTGACAAATAAGTAGGTAGTGTGATAATCATATCCGTTGCAATAAAAAGAAAATTCGAAATAAAAGTACCTAATACATATAGGTACTCAACTGATTCACGCTCTGCTTGAACTTTGAAATATTCGAAATTCTCGACTGAGAATTGAATTCCCTTTACTCTATAAAACTTTTTTGAAAGAATGAAAAATGGAAAAAAAAAATTGAGAGATGGCCAACGCTAGAAATCTATCGAGTTCGTACATGAAAAAAATTCACAGTATTCTGTATTCTATAATATAGTCTATACCTATAGGTACTGTAACACAAGCATCGGGGATTTTATAATTAACCCACTTATAACCCGACTACCTAGTATGTGTTCAAAATCTCGTTAAACTAAGTGTTAGGACATCTATATTCGCCCCAAGCTAAGAAACTAATCCCTCAAAGATTGGCAGTGATCTCTCGAGTCTTGACTCTAAGGTGCTTTCGTTGATCGTCTCGATGCTCGAGTTAATCTCGAGGAAGTTACTCACTCTGTTTTACTCAAGTACCTAAAGGCTTATGTGTATATATCTATATGTCCGATATGTATGTATGTATATCAGTATATCTATATTCATCGATAGGTATGTATATAACACATAGATGTATGCATGTTACGTATGTCACGCGTTGTGCAAACTATTATAGTATAAAGGGGAGCCTTCAGTCCATTCGCATTCCCTTTCCCTTTCCCTTTCGTCTTCCCTTTCCCTTTCCCTTTCCCTTTCCATCACCCTTTGCCTTTACCTTTACCTTTCCCTCTCTTTTTTTTATTCTCTCCCCTTTGTTGTCCGCGACGACGCGACCGGAGTAGGTATTGTATATCATTGGTGACAAGCCTATCCCACGGGGAATCCCCGCAGGACGAGTATACGTGACTTTTATGACAAGAGAAGGGCGCTAACAAGCGAGCACGCCGCACCAAGCGACCTGAGAACTTGAAACCTACAGGAGTTCTGGTACGACGTGCTGCCAAAAATTACTATTATACTCGTATGTATATATCACGACGATATATACATATACATATATATGTATATACTCATAAAACAACCCCGGGTTATAGACACCGCGTCTAATTATAATTTTCAACTCCATTATGTTTCCCCCATTTATATGTTATATGCATAAAGTAATAAAATGACGATGACACACACAGGATATTTAATAACCATGCAATACCCTGCAGATAGAAATTTCTACTCCTAATAAAAATTTCGACGAATTTTGTTCAAATTTTGAACATTTCATAATTAATTATGAAAGAAAAAAACTGTTTATTTTTCAATTATTTTTTTGTAGAATCAAAAATTGATTTTTATCGGTACTAGATTATCGGAGTAGGTACGTTAAGGATGTTGAAAATTATCGATCTTTCTATCTGGCATAAACATACTTTTTTCAAAATTTCAAAAAAGAAAGAACAAAAAAAAACTGTTAATATTCCGGTAAAAGGTTTTCTGCTCTTTCGTAAAAAAAAGAAAAAAAAAGAAAAAATCGTGTGTGGATTTTAACAGGAAAATAGATGTCCCTCTGGGGATATTAAAAAAGGACACCTTGCACGAGAATACGTATACGTATTATGATAAAATGTTGTGGATTGTGTGAAATGTGAAAGCCAGCGAGTCTAACATAATTATATACACACATATATATATATAAGGGATAATGATATATGGTATGAAAAGTGTGCTATAGGGTATAAAGCTAGTGAGTAGATGTAACAAGTCTGTGTATGTATGTACATGTGTGATATATGTGTTGTATAGGTAATAGGTATAAAAGTATAGTTATTTGAAATATAACGATGATGTATCACTAACGTGCATCGGGGCGCTCGTCGGCGGCTCCAGACCTTTTTCTGCAGATAGTCAAAGATAGGAACGTACGGGGACCTGAGGATGTAACGCCGGATGAACGAGGGTAGCGTGTTGTAGCGCGCCAGGTAATTCACCGGCTGTTGAATATGCGAGGGGATGATGCCAGAGTTCTGGTCCTCCAGGGAAAAACGGACTACCGAGATCTGAAAGTAAATTCATCTTTATATTGCCTTATCCATTTTTCTGTATACTTTTCTTCTTCTTCTTCTTTTTCTTCTTCTTTTTCGTTTTCTTCTTTTCTGGAGCATATATATTACATCCGAGGCTAAAAACTTTTATCGTTTATTCTGACCACGCATCTATGTCGAACTTATATTTATTACCACGTGATGATCGATCGTTTTGTCGCCGAAAGCAACGAACGGTTCGTATTGCTAGACGTCGCGAAAATACTGAAATTACATACATATGATCGGAAATATTTACAAAATTAATGAGGAAGAGTCGGAAATTAATCATTCATTTCCCGCTCTCTCCCCTTGTTCCTCTCGTCCTTTCTCTCCGCCGAATCGAATAACTAATCGATCAACAAACCCCATGGACAAAATTCCGGATGATAAATTAATCCTTATTCAATATAGTTCCATATTTAATTTGATATATTCTCTTTTCGAATCTCCTAAGGCGTTATGTCAACCTCGTTAGTTATCTTTCAGTATTATTCAGTAGCTTTTCATCCGAAAGCAACATGCGCGAGATCGGATACGTGCGAATGATAGTGACTATATCTCACACGCCGTATTAATTTAATTTTCACATCTTCCGCGCTCAATTATGATAATTTTCATATATCCATTGAACAAGAACCCCGTCCTTAAATTTCGCCTTCAGAAGCCTACGCGTATCGTATACAGTAATCCTGTATTTCATTTCGTATATGCAACCGTTTATGGAAATATTCGACACGTGCTGCAGCAGTAATTAATTTGTTAAAATTTTAGCTGCAGCTCAGCTCGGCTAAAGTTATATAATCCAGAAGCTAAGCGTAGTTGAATATAAATAATTCGAGTGGAGTCAGGAAGCGAAATAATGTTGAGAAGCTGTACATCATAGTTTTTTCAGTCTTATTTCCTCATCTTCTTTGTTTTTAATCTATTTATATTTCATCCCGTAAATTTACGTCATAGTGTCTGCAGTGCTGACTCCTGCAGGGTAGCAGGTAGCAGTTGCCGCGTGGGGTAGGTAGGTAGGTATTGAGCGTGGGTCCCGGACTCGAAAAAGGATATAACCGAAGGTTTGCGTCGTGGGAATTTCCTGGCGAATTAACTTTTCAAAAAGGTTCTATATACGAATGGTCCGATCCGTCAGTTATACTTTCGGTTTTATTCGTCTAAGAAATCAATACATCGAGCCTTGCACCTGAGAGGCTGTATTATTATTACTATTTTCTTATTTTCTTATTCTATTTAGGTTTTCGGAATAAAATATACGTAGATATGAGTACATAAGTACAGGTATCGGTAAAATAAGGAAACTAGAAACTAACACGACTGTGTAAAATATATAAGACATCATTTATTATAGGTACATAAAATACCTATGTATTGAGTGAAATGATATCCAGTCTATAGAATTAGGAGGTCGTTCTAAATCCGGATCCGTGTAAAACCCTGGGACGAATCAGAATCCGAGTAAAATTCCCCGATTTGACCTTTCGGATAATTGGAGTGATCCCCGAGACTGGGTGAATTTAATGCATTTTATATTTACATCTCGCGCGAGCTCTCAGCGTTGGAATCCGTGACAAATCGTCCCTCTTCATTTCGGTATTAGATATTATAATTATTAAATAAAAATAAAAAAACCTTCAATTCGTTAATCCTAATATATCATATCTCTACAATATACGAAGAGTATCACTGTTATAGAAATTTCCAAGATAAAACCAGAAGCAATTATAATTCGCACACTGCAGTTGCGACGATATACAGTATAACAACGTGTATGTATAATACAACTACATACCTAGATATAGTATATGAAAATAAAAATGGAAAAAAAAAACTTCAGAAAAAAAAAAAGAAGAACTCCGTGACATCAAAGTCGCATATAGGTAGGTATTGTATATAGGTATACATATAGGTGCGGCGGGGTTAGTGGTTTCATATTTTGTGGGGTAGAAGAAGGGGGAATTATAGGGGGGGTACTGTGAGCTGTGATTATATATCAGCAAGTGTGATTCAGTGGCGGTGCATACTTACGTCCAGTTAGAGGGTGCATCAGAGCGGGGTGCGAGGTGGTGGCTGCTGCAGCGGCTGGTTGCTTAGGTTTGCTAACCTTTGTGTTACTCTTTGCAAATTCCAAACGAATGGTTTGAGGCATATCAGGGTCGAATCTAACTCCCTGCTGCAAATAGATCCCCCAAAAATTAGTCCAATGTGTATGTATGTACGTCTTATGCGGTATATACATTAACACATCTGGTTTTCTTTCTTTTTTTGTTCTTTCTTTCTTTTTTCTTTAGAATGAAATTGATTTATCAAAATTCTGGATACCGAATTTGACAAAAAAAGTGAAGAAGAAGAAGAAGAAGAGAGAAAAAAAAATTAAATAAAGTACAACTTTTGACGTTCAATAATTAAACATATTCATGGTATATCATTTGGGGATCTTCATTTCCCAAAAAAGTGAAGAAAAAATCGCATGTTACGTCATATTATGTGCGGATGAAAAAAAATATAAGAGAAAAAAAAATATTCGATATTACTTTTTCTTAATTCGCGAATAGTAATAATTACTTTGATATTTTCCGTAGATCGGGGCTCTATATAGTCAGCTTTGCAAGGAGATTTGAGAAGAAAAAAAAACGTGACAATTCGGGGGGCAAAAGAAGAAGAAGAGAAAACAATTATACAGAGCTTTTAGTAGTATTATTCGCAGGTAATAAAAAATATGCGAAAATTATTTTATCGTACCTATATTTGTCTCTGCGCAAAAATTTACGTATTATAGGTAAGTATTGCAAGTATTATATAGTACATATGAAACGGTCTGGTATAAATATATGTACATACATACATATGTAAAATCGTCCTGTACAAAAATGCACGTAATCCGAGTCGTGGACGTTGGAGAAAAAAAAAAAAAGTAAAAAAAAAATAGGAAATTGCAAATTGCGTGACATCAGTTGCGTGTGGTAAAGAGATGAGGTGATGGGCGTTGGGCAGTTGGGCAAATGGGTTCTTAGGCAGGAACACCATATTAATATAAGTATCACACGGTGCACCCAGCAGAGGTTTTGTACCAATTACAAAGTTCCTTTGTATAATATTCTACATGGCTCCCAGTATAAATTATTTTATATAGAAACTAGCAATAACCCGTGCCTTCTAATCGAGGGTGGACAATAGATGGAGAAAAAAAATTAAAAATCAAAATTGGAAACAAACCAACGCAGAAGGAAAAAAAAAAAAACAATAATCAAGAAACAGGACTTTCTATATAAATGTCAATACTTATTTCAGTCTCATTTACCTGCAAGTCTTGTTTTGCAGCTTCGGCACCGGCTCTTGTATGAAATGTGACAAATCCCACTGGCTGAAATTCAATTTACACTCAATTAAATACACGCACATATTTCGTACGTTCAAAGGTATATAGGTAGGTGTGTACTCTTATAGTTGACGATTTAGACTGTAATTTCAAGAAATTTCAGAACCAATCAGTCCTCGCGTATTAAACTCCTGCTAGAGTCATTTGAATTAGTGTCTATGGTCCAGACACTCGCGATTACCTAGACTAGGAGTAATTATTACCTCACCCCGAAAAGCTTTGATTAACATTTCCAAATTGTTATACGAGAGAGTAGAAACTATTTAATTTAAATTTAAAAATCTACTTCATGGCTCTCTCTCTCTCTCTCTATCTCTCTCTGCGGACGTAGTTGATGCGCTTGTTTGTTCATTGTCAGTGTGAAATGATGTCACTAGTAAAATACACGTATGTTTCACCCCGCGAACCGTAGCATTAACAATGGCTAATTCCGTGTCCGAACGAAACATGAAAGAGTTTTAGAGAAAACATCGCGTTCACTGCACTATACAACGTGATAATTTTCCACTATATAAGGTGTAGGTGTAGTACGCCTGAGCTACGCGTCGCTGACCAGTAGAGCATTAAACAATAATTGCAGATCTCTGAACGAGTTATACCGTTTTTTTTCCTTTTTTTTCTTTTTTTTTCTTCTCTCGACAGGGTTTACTCGATTCTAGGATAATAACGATAATACCACGGATAATACCTATTATAGTCATAATATTAGCGAAAAAGGATAAACGGTGGTAGTATAAACTGTAAGGTATATAATCTGTCATAAGCACGCTTCGGTTAAAGATAAAAGACGATAAAACAGAATAGAAGAAGAAGAAGAAGACGAAGAAATAAGAAATAAAAGTAGAGCAGAAGAGAAATGGGTAAAAAAAAGAGAAAAAAGAAAAGGTAAATCCGAGAAAGCGTTATACTTGCGGAAACGTACCCACCTACGTTGTTAACGTAATTAACGTGGGAACAAAGAGCTTTGACTCGTCGCGGTGAAATCAAGGATTATAAGTAGTATAAGGGTCGGAAGACTTTGATGCGAGTTCTATTTCAGGGGATTTATACCACCGCAGTTTTAAGCTTGTACGAAATTCTCCCGCCAAACCTACCCTCAAATATATATATATAGGTATATAGGTATTAGAGGCCTATGGTATTTGCGATTTAACATTTAACCCTATAACGCCGATCGATTTATATAAGTATACATAGAAATGATACCCAACAAGATTCTCAAACATCTGCTTTTCAATTTTCTCGTTCATTTTCCGCATCTTAATTTTCAATTATTTATTTCAACTTCAATGATTTTTCCTCATTTTATCACGATTTTGATCCGTACCTAATTCTCCACCTCCAGCTCTTCCCAGCTTTATAAATAAATATAGTATCACGAGTAAATATACAATCAGCATAATTTTCTTGAATAATTTATCTACGAGAGTGCGCGTATACCTACTACCTACAGAAAGTGGTTTAAAATAAATGAAATATTTTCACTCACCGATGCCGTTTTGCCGTTTTTACTTGTCACTTTGAGCAGGGAACCCTCGTACCCCTGAAACAGATATTCGTAATCTATATAAGTCGAGGTAATTAAATTGACTGGAGAAATGTAATATATTTCGCAAAAAATAAAAGACAAAAAAGAAGAAACGCTGCTTGTGTCGAATCTGAAAGTAAAATTGTTCATCTTTTCAGGGGTTTATGTAATTATACAGCATAATAAGTCTTCCTGTATATTTCGCTTAGCTCCTTAACTCCAGCCATGGTTCGTTTGGAACATTATTTAGTTCTGGTTTTGCTGTTTCGGATCGATTCGACATATTACCACCACTATCCGCCCAGCTTTATTACGCGCCTGAGCGCCAAGTTACTCGGTAAATTATTTAAACAGAGAAAATTCTGTGCCTTATGTAGGTATGGGTATATACCTTATAACATTCTCACGATGAAAATTTATCAAACGAAGTATGAGGTAAAAAGTTGTTTCACATTTCCTTGAAAATAAAAATCGTCGAATATTTAACGGCCGATTGTATCGAGCCGAGGGTCCCTCTGTAGTACCCATGGTCAATTTCATGAAAATCATGTATATCTACGTCGAAGCTGTTACATGATATAAAAATTATGGTGACGTAATAAATTTTTATGGTCCATCAACCACGGGGAAAAATACATGGCTGTTATACCTGTATGGGTATAATATATGTACATGAAGAGGAAAGATCGTTGGGATTTGAATTGAACCGAATTTGTCCCAAACCAGTAATTTGTGACCCGATCATATACGCGATGGTTACGTCTGCATATTATACCTATATCTGTAGAAGCGAGCGAATATGAAATGCATCTATTCGCGGGGCATCTAGCCGGTGATAAATAACCGTTTGCCCTAGATTTTAAATATTAATAATCCTGATCGACCCATGGAAAGCTCGTGCGCAGTTTTTACGAATTGACAAGACCGTGTCGAAGTTATAAATAATTGAAAAGTAAGCGCGGACATGATTCGAAAAATAATTCTATGCATTTTTTGCAATTTATTATACAATATTATATTGTGATTTCATATACGACTATAGGTCACGCGGCTTAATGTGTGATTATTAATTAAATAGAATTTCAAAACTCACCTCATATGCTCTAAAAAGCAAGTACAATTCTCGTGGTTTTGCATCCATTGGAAGGCCGCTAACGAACAAGGTGCGCACCTGGAAAGGAACAATTTATTTTCAATTATTATAGGAGCATTAGCAAAGCCTTAATTGCTTAATGGAATTTCTTAGTTTGCTGAAACCCCGGCGACCGTCTCGTTATAACAATATAATATCTAGAATAAGAAGAGCTCGGCAAGCTCTCTCGTCCGACTAAATTTCACGAATCAAAAGTAAGGTACCTATCCTTCAGTCAGTATTATAAATTTGAATTAGCTCAACGACCCGGAATTATACTATGTAAAATTCAAGCTTTGTATCCACAATTAGAGAACTAAAGTCATTTTCATTATTTCATAAGCTCAACAAATTCATGGTATATAGGTGGGTATATACCTACTCAAACAAATTTCCGAATTTCCAATCCCCTATTATATTATTCCACCTTATAAGTTTTCTCTGCAATTATAGAGATTCGAAAAATGAATAAAATCAAAAAATCCAAAGGGATTCAGATTCTAATTCGAAATCGATTAATATCCTGTCTTCAAACTCTTTCCCCCTTTCTTCTTTTTTTTTTTTTTTTTTTCTTTTTTTCTTTGGGCCTTGCAATAACGCAGGGGCAATTGGGCAAGGCCCAAAGTAGAATTGTTCACGGATAATCAAGCCCACTCCCATAATCCAGCAGCATTTCGCTTTTGAGCGTGTCGCGTTATTCACGGTTCGATAAAGTCACGTCCGGTAACGCTACTTAAAATCTGTCAGTCCGTGAGCTCTGCGGCCATCCATCGACGAAAAGACGTAGACCATTTTTTTTTCTTTTTTTGTTTCTTTTGCTTTTTTTTTCCTCCTATTTATTTCATGGTCTACCCCGACATCGGCCATTGCTTGATCTCACGTTAGAAACTGGACGAATATTATCCGATAGTAGGAGCGAATTTCCGCGCTTCCAGTAGGTCGTATCAAATTAGCGGGTCATACCGTCGCGGAAGGGAAATGAAATATCGATAATCTCCCCTTCGACGTTAATTATTTTTAATTTAGATCGTGATCTACTTATAACTAGACGTTCAAAAAATTGAGATTTATACAATAACAGGTGGGAGTTATTTTTGGTTGTAGAAATTCTGATTGATGTAAAGACCTTTTTGAGTTATTTACATTCCAGAAATAGAGAGGAAAGGAATTCTGATACAGTACCTATCTGCATCACTCACGTCGAATTAAGATGAGAAAAGAGTAAAAAAAAAAACCGAGAAGAACGACAAGAGGAGACAAGAGAGCGTATGAAGATAAAAGAGAGATACCTAGCTGTTGGAAATTCATCATTCAAAGGTTCGCTGAACACACTTCTGCAGCAACCGTAAAATGCATGCCCTTGTCGTACGATACAACGCTTACAGGGTGCTTAGAATTTAACCAGAACTGAACATCAAGTGGAGGACTCGTGGGTTCAACGTATGTGAATATAGTTGAGCGGTGAAGGTGAAGACAAAAAAAATGGTGAAAAAATATGTTCAAACTTTTTCCGCCTTGTCCGCAGAAAATTTCGAAAAAAAAACCTAGGTAAGGACCACCCTAATACATATATATACGTATACGCGTCGGCTGAAGCTAATGAAAATTTGTCGTCAAAAATCAGGTAAAAAGCGCGAAAGAAACTAGAGGAGAAGAAATATATCTAGTAGATATAGGTACACCGAGAAGACTGAACCGAAAGCTCGGGCTTTTACTTTGATTAAAGATTTCCCAAAGGTACCTATCGCTACGAAATACCGACACAATTTTCCTACAATGATTCACGAGAAACTTACATATACCTATTTATACCTATGTAGGTATAGGTGTACACTGTACATACATATCTACCAAAAACTAAAAGGAATCGATATACCGTCCCTTCCAATACACACATATGTATATACCCATGTGTGTATTACATTATATAGGTACCTCAAATATATAATTATACCTTGGAGCAGAATGCACACTAGTTATTTGTTGCTTAAATCAAACCACCGTCATTTAGCAATTGCTAAATCGTGACGTTCGTTAACAATAAATAAATTAATAAATAAATAAATAAATAAATAAATGAGCAGTTGCTAAATGGCGGAAGTACTTAGTAAACATAAATAATTAATATTTGCTGCTCTGTTTCGTACGATTGAAAAATTTATCACTCTGATTCTGAATATAATGGACGACAGCGCATATTATAATTATAATATTTGATGATGGTAGGTAGGTATAGGCAGGTGTGTAGTAGGTACGCAATATGTCGTACATGTGCATACATCTGTACAGCCGCGGTAGCCGCGAGTAAATAGCGTGGAAATAGAGTGCAGAATAGTGTTTTCCATATTATGGAATAGTTTTAGCCGTTGAAGGAACGAGCTGGTAAAATTAACGAGGATAATAAAAAAAAAGTTGAAATTTTCCTGCACTGCCGAAACGAGACACAGTAAAGCAAACCAAGATATTCGCTTTGGGCTACACCTGCGGGAAACGTCTTACGATAAGACTCTAGGGTACCGATTTTATTATGAGAGACTTCTCCCACTCAAAGATTTTTTCATATTCCTTACATCCCCCCCATTCTTCCGTTCTATGATTTGTTCATTTGTAAAAAGAAAATTTGTGAATTTTCAGGAAAATCAATGTATCCAGAAAAATCTGAAGTTAATTATTTTTACCCCCAAATAAAAGACTATGAAACCACTCAATTTGTTCCTTTAATTCTTTCTCTCTATTACTAAACGAGGTAAACTAATCCTAATCCGCGAGTTGTATACGGCTGATATCTCCGCGTCTACCTTATATACCCAAAATGGCTACTACTTAATCGAAAGAGCCTTGAAGCTCGTATACCGCATGGCGTCACCTGACGACAGTATCACGCAAAGGGGCGGCTGCCAGGGGGTAGCCCGAAAAATCTTGGATCTAACGATAACATGAAATTTGCCCTACCCCTTATTCGTGGCAATAAATCGACGAAAAGGAAACGAAACGAAAGGAATAGGATGGAAAGGAAAGGAAAGGAGAGCAAGGCATGACTCGTTAGGGCAGTAGACATGCGCATTGTACCTACGTTGCTGTTCAGTCAAAAAAAAGAACCCTACAGGACGCGATAGTGGCAAGAAGCAGAAAAGATATTGGGGCTATGACACTGACGTATATGCGCAGCTTTGGGAGTTTGAAATCTGTGTTTTAGCAGTTTTATATTTTCCCCCTTCCCTCATTTTTGTCTTTTTTTTCTGTTTGTCTTTCCTGGCATCGCTATACGAGCGGGGGTCAGCTATAGACGCTAAATAACTACACTAGTTTCTCTCTTTTGCTTTCCCTTCAGCACATATCCGCATGAACCCCTGGAGGCAGCAGCAGCAGCAGCAGCATTTTGCATCATTATTCGGTTTAGCGGAGCGGAATTTGTCGCGTTTCCGAAACGAAGCTTCAGGCTAATTGCAAAACGCAGTTTACCAAATGCTTCGTTTGTTATATACAAAATTTGCTTTAAATTTATTATTACGTGCGCGCATACACTCGGGGAACTCCCTTCCGCAGCGCGTTTAGCGATTGGAAAAACCGCTCGCCGAAAGAACCGTAACTTTATACAAACGTACCGAGTTGGAGTTTTCATTGTGCTAGAAAAAAAAAAAAAAGAAATTTCCCCCTAATCGTAAAAAAAAAATCGCTAAATATGAATAATTTCGTATTTTGTCAAGAAGCCTCCTCGAAACGTTGAAACAAAAAACCGGTGGATTGCTGTCCCAAACTTTAGTGTCTTATGTAGGACGATAGGATAAAGGGATACCACTGAACCGGAGGGTGCAGGTCGTATAACGCGATAAAATCTCGTGCTAAAGTTTTTTACCGGGAGCTTCGCTCTGCAGATGTTACGTCGCGTCGCGTCGCGTCGCGTCGCGTCGCGTCGTAGGGATGAGATTTTAAACAGCGATTATAGAAGCTGACTAAAGTGCGGTAACAATTATTTTATAAAATTATTCTTTCGAGTTTAAATATGTATCGTTTTGTATAGTGTAAACCTTTGTACGATAGGTATTACACGATTATGTATATTAAAAAACGCGTGTGTGTGTAAAAAGTTACGTATATACCTGTATAGCGTATATGTATGTACTAATAGATGTTGAAAAGGTATATATTTGTTCGTGCATAGTATATATGCGTTATGTATTGACATTTTTTTCGAATCGTCGCTATTGACAGTCTATTTATATATTTATAAACGAAATAATCTGACGCCACCGATCACTCGACGGATCAGTTTCAGTCTTGACAATAGAATAAAGGCTGTATATCGGATATTGGTTATTTGAATGGGGCTGCATCCTCTCCTCTCGTTGTCGGATATCTCTTGTGCCTTCATCTACGTCTAAATTTCTATGAAATAAACTTTCGAGAAAATGATAATCCTGAATGAATTTACGACCCGACAATACTGTCAAGATATAGGTACGGTATTACATAACGAACCGAACAAGTGAGGGTAAAAAGCTGGTTCATTTGTCGGGCGAAAATTCTATCTCCTCGCATTCGCGTCTCTGTTATAAAGGGAAGAAACGGAATTCGTTTTTCCTGAAATTATACTGAAACGGTAGGTACCTACCGCGCGCCGACTTGCAGGCGCGGTGGTGGGTGACGCATCGTTAGAAAGCTCCGGCTCGGAAATTAATCTCTAGGGGTGTTGCCGCGGGAGCAGTAGGTCAGGTCGTCGGGGATGATCACAGCTACAACTAAACTGAGACAAAAGACGCCGATGGGATTTACTTTCCCCGTATACTTTAAACGTTTGCAGCTACAGGATCGACTCGCCTACCTACACCTACTACAAAGGCGCATACCTGCATATATCTACCCACGTATATATGAAAATTGATTTTTTTCAATTTTATATATTCTATTCAAACATTCGACACGTGTAATTTCGTAGAGAATGAAATTTTTTCCAAACTTTCAATCTAGCGTATACATAGAATATAGAAAAACGCTGTGAAAACTTGGATATAGGCATGCATTATAATATATGATTACCTCTAATATAGCTCTAATAATCTCTCTCTACATATACATAGGTATACCTATATGTATGAACAGGTATGCACGCTACTGCACGTTCTGTATAGTTTCATACTTCCATAACAGTTGGGTGCCTCTGGGTTAGTTGGAGGTATACATAGGTATAGGTATAGTTATAGTTATGGTTATAGGTATAAGGTATGAGGTATAGATATGAGGTAGGTAGGTGGTAAAGTAGGAGAGGCCAACGCGCACGCAAATGTATGTGAGGACGAAACACATGGCGTACATTACAATTGCTTTGACCTCGCACGCTTTTATTATTGATACTAGCCTGCCTCTAGCAAGGCAGTACAGCATACGGGAGGAACGTTGGCGACGCAAAGTCTGCCCGTTGTAAAGGTAGTAGGTACGACGCGGGATATACATACGTGCAATTTATTCATGCGGATGAAAAAGAGAGAGAATAACGCGCAGAAAAGAAATGAAGAAAATTGTTTGTTTCCAGTTTCTATAGGATTTAATGATAGAGAAAAATTGATGATATTAAAAGACATATGGACGTATATAGGTGTACACATTATGCCTACATATCCGTGCGTTATATTAGTTCGAAGCACTCTTTGTACTTCCGCGGCCTCTATCTTCCGGAAGATATTTTCTTCGATTGAACAAACTCCGCATGAATTTGAGATTTGAACAATATGAATAATAGGTACATACGGAGGTCTAAGAATCGCCGAAGATCTGCATAAGTTTAACTCAATTTAATCTGACCCGCTGCAACGACTGAGACAATTAGAGAAATTAGAACCATTTCTATGACGTAACTATATATTAGATGACCAATTTTCTCCGACAATGCGTGGGCGAAACTTATATACTGCTCGTGTAACTATACAGCCCGCCTGCCTGAACTTGTAACAACCGTGATGTGTGTGATAATTAGAAAAAATAATAATTTCCTTGTCACCTTTTTTTATCAACGGACGAAAACGGTTCATTAATATCCAGTTATATTCATTCAATTATTTATTCGAACAATGGAATCAAAATTCAAAATTTTTTTTCCCTAGTTACTGAAATATGCATCTCACAACGTGCCAAATACCGTACATACCTTATCCAACTTTATTTTATTACAGTATTATAGTCCCAGTTTTCCGATACTTTTCTATAAAAACAACATGGTCTCGAGAAAAAAAAAAGAAGTGGCTTCTTATTTTTCGTTCCAGAAGTGTAGCGATCAGATTGGACTACTTTTACAGTTCTCATTGCAGGCAACTGGGTCGGCAGTTAAAAACCGATAAATAAAATAACAAAACCTTAAACCGATCTCTATATCCACTTCTGTGGTGTTGATCATTGTATTTCGTATCCGCAGACTTGTGACGAAAAAAAAATTAGAAGACAAAAGAAGAAAAAAAGGGAACGGGTGTATAAGTAACGCTTCATCTGAATTTATTACACTCTCCTTATTCCATAGCTAGGAAAAAACAGAATTCAAATCAACCCGATCCCATATATTTTTATTTTTTTTTCCTCTTTTTTTTTCGTTCATCAAGACTAGGTAGGTCACACGAACTTTATACGAGTTAAAAAATTAGAAAAAATAAAATGTAAAAAAAAAAAAAAAAGAACAACAACAATTATATATGACACGTGGCCTAGATACTCAACGATTCGTAGACTGGAGGAACGAGAACGTTGTGAAATGTTACTCTAGTTATCGTTCAATTAAACTTCGTCACCACTGCGGCTAAGGCCGGCGATGGCACAGTTTTTCCAATTCTAAATTCTTCCATATTTTCGCTTGAATTACCCATTCGAGTTATATAGCCGGACAATGGAATAATATACAATACATGAGATAACAGTTGACTATTCCTTCAATTTTTACACTCTGCGCAAAAAAGAAAAAAGAGACGGCAGACATAGGATTCAAATAGCCCCTGGTCTCTAAATACTAAAATCGTCCAAATCTGAGAAGGGTGATTAGGAACTGACGAGGAATCTTTTTTTCTGTATATAATGTGTAGGAAATGAATAAAGAAATGAACAAAAAAACGCTCCTCCACCACTGAGGTTAATTAATATTTTCAGATGCATGTTCGTGTGTTTAATTTTTTTTTAATTTCTTTTTTTTTCATAAAAGTATCGAGGTGTCCGGTAAACGTATAAACTGACAGTCTGGCAGGCAGGCAGGCAGGCAGACGTTACGAACGGACGGACGTGTAGAGGCTTTGGTATAGAGGAAAAGGCAGAAGCAGAACCAGAGGTAAAACAATCGCTGGCTTTACGGTTTGCTGCTTCCACCGTTCCTCTTGGCTGCCTAACCGTTATACAACATCCGTTCTGCCATAATGCCGCTAGAGTTTTATTCTATTGTTCGTCAACGTTACATAACGATTCCCTTCGTCCCGGAGGAATTCGACACGTTACATTTAACTATTTCAGTACATATACTGCAACATATTTTGAAAATGATACCTAATGAGAATAATAAGAGAAAAAAAATGAAGAAGAAGAAGAAGAAGAAGAAATTTGAAACCATGCATCAAACGTTCATGCAGTTTTATACTCTCGCGATGTTATAGCCAAATGGCCAAGGCGGTTCTTACTCGGCGGTGATACTGCAATGGCAAGACATGCGGGAGTATATAACGCTTAAATATTCGACGAGGGAATTCTCTGTGCAAATTTTCCATTACTATTAATGCCTTCAATAGAAAATGCACCGCTTCTATACTCCCGCCTTTCCTATACAGCTGTGTAACACCCTTGTACGAGCTTTCCTAACACGTATTCATACTCGTACCTACATACTAGAGGTGTACCATACACGTCTGTGTACCTACAGCGTATACGCTGCAGTAACTGTGCGGGAAGGATAATAATTATCGAAGGAGGATTATAACAGGAGGAATATCATATTATATTATATTGTATTGTATTATATTATATTATATACCCTACTCGTTTTATATGATACATATTCTCTCTATTTTATGTTTGAATTTCAAATAAACATACAAAGGTATAAAGTTATACGTGATTATCGAGATCCAATTAAAAATTCTCGCTCCGGATGTTGTTCGATGTTCGTTTGAAAGAGAGAGAGAGAGAGAGAGAGAGAGAGAGAGAGAGAGAGAGAGAGAGGGAGAGAGAGGGAGGGAGAGAAAGAGAGGAGGAAAATTAGAGTGTTGTGAAAAGATGATTCGAAAGGTTGAACTTGACTGCGTGTTTTTTTTTTTTCCCCCAAGTTTGGTATATAACCGACTCTTTGTCCCTCAACCCTAACGTCTGTCCCCGGGTAGGTACATACCTCCTACTCACACAACGACAAACGTATATCCACAACCCCTGTGTTTTAAGCTTGGGTCTCATTTGTAAACTAGGCGATGAAGCCCATGATGCTAACCTTCATTTCTCAGGTACCAGCGGTTCTCAGATTAAACAAAAAAAAAAAAAGGAACAACGAAGAAAATGAAACTACACACGTTTGTGGTTTAGATGAAAAGAGAGAACGAACAAAAGAAAAAAGAAGAAAAAAAATTAATCCAGAAAAGTAGGTAACTCGATCTATTCGGGTGCAAATTCCGAATAATTATACTTGATGTACCTACCTACTGCGCAGATTCATTTACAGGGAAAGTTGTGACAAGAAATAGCTCCTATATACCTTACTTGTATAGGTGCAGCAATTTGCCGCAAAGTGTAAAGCCATGATATTGTGCGCGATGATGAGATTTATTGCAATTAAGAAGCGGATGAAACGGTTTAGATTTATTATAAGAACGATTTTCTATTGTATATAGTACGAGGAGAAGAAACGAGGATAAGATTTTTGTCTGGTCAGGTCAGAGCCGAGAATTTATACCGATAGAAAACTTCCTCCGCGTATAGAAGAAATTTAATACTTTGGTGTTCAGGTAGAGAACAGGGAAAAAAAAAAAAAAAAAAAACATAATATCGTTACTTTATACGTACACGAATCAGTAACTAAATTCTATCCGAGGAACAATAGTTCGCTGTTTTATATCGGAGATCAAAATCGTATTCTATCGAAAAATTGGGAAAAATTCGCGTATGTGATTCAGAGAGAAATCCCAAAATGCGAACAACCACGCGTCCGTATATTTTCGTGTAATCACTTGAACCCATTTTTTAAATTTTTGTTCTATTTTATTTTATTTTTTTCATCAAGTTAACGAAATAATTGCAAGATTTTTTAATCCTTTGATCGTCAGTTGTTCAGGGTATTAATTAAAGCGGTGAACAAGGTAATTATCGTACAAACAGCGGTCAACGCTTCGTCAGAAGTATACCTATGAAGTTTTTATAATATGTACCAGAATTAGGTACTACGTACCGTGAATTTTATGGTGGGGAAAATAATGACCGCACAAACAAGTGAATTAATTAAAAAAAAAGCGGATTTTCGCACTCAAAAAAGAGACGACGACTATTATAATATTATATACTTGACGAAATGATGAAAAAAAAAAGAAAAATTTATTCTTCCTGCAATGGTTTTATAAATTGACGGCTAATAAAGACGTATAGCCTTAGCATTAGTCAACGTTGAACCAGCTATAGTTCGACACCGTGTAAGATAATAAGACAACTTATAGGTTGTTTCGAGTGATTTTACGAGGTTTCACATATCCTCGACGATTTTGCCTTCTCGTTCGGAACACTAAATAGCAGTGATTACGCTGTGTTTGCACGTTGTTAAAATCATACAAAATTTACTCCTACAGCAAAACCGACATAATAATTATATACTCAAGCTCCCCTCTCTTGCATATTATAAAACGACATTACTTGTTCATTACAGGTCACAAAGCTACCCTGTTTTTGCAATTAATTGGGTTGAAAAATTTTTCCCTAATTATAACTGTAATAACGTCGCATTATATCGCTTTTCGGCGTATGCGATATACACGTCGCCAATTGTAATTACAAATGTAATGAAAAAATATATATATATATGCAATTCACGTGTTTAAACAACGACTCTATGTTATTTTATTTATAACAAAATAATTCTAGCTCCATGTACTATACACCTCTTCAAACATTTCGCAATCAATATAATAAACTCGTTCGATTTGTCATTACAGAAGAATTTAGGTACACCAAATTCAAACCGTTTGTTTCATACTCTGAATTGTGAAAATTTGAAAAATTAACATTTGCCAAAATTCTACGAGCGATATCAACCTTTTCAAACTATTATAGAAGAAAAGTAGCGTAAAATTTAAAAGCTCGTCAACAATTTCCCCGAAACCTTTGAGATTTCGGTTCGAATCCCTCTTCTTGAAAATACGGTGGAGTTATGGTTCGAGGTCAGAGAGTAGGCATTTATTCCGAAACTCAGAATTTTATGATAATCAATAATACACTGCGCGATAAAGTCAGTACCTACATACACTCGCATATATATCTCTTCCAGTACAATTAGATTTGCATAATCGGGGTGTTTGGCAAATGTGTAACAACAATTGTTTGCGCATGTAGTATACACAACACACATATAATCAACTTTGCCAACTGAGTTTGGTAGTTAGACTATACAAACCCCGCAAATACCCCCTAGAAAAATGATTATAATTTTTGAACATCCGGCCATACCTACCACCACCGCATGCTTTACTTTATTTATATAGGTCATTTTTCATTCCCGCAACGTGTTATTTATAATCAATGATTTCTCTTATCTTTGTCGCATGATTTCGCGATCAATAAAATACATCGTGCAACCCGCGAAATAGAATATGTAAAAAAAAGAAAAACAAAAAGGGAAAAACTACTTTTCCATACACGCGAAGGTATGGTGTTTTCGAAAATCGTCAATCGAATGATATAACGCAAGTGCGCAAGACGAGTTTCCTATACACTTAGGTGTATACAGCTAAATCTCAACATCTAATATCGTTCAATTGAAAAACGTATAATAATGTATAATCTGGAATAAGGACACGCCGAGTAAACCATCGCATGAGAGTTTTAGCCGGCTGTAATCCTCCTCCATATGACGTGACACGCCAGTTTGGACGGTGTTGTGGAAAAATCAATAACAAGCGTGGTGGTCGCGCGACGCTCGCAGGTGCCCAACGTCTGCCGCCTCGTTGCCGGCGCCTGGTGCGCCTACCCATTCCGTCATAGTACCTACAAGCTAACCGCTACGAGGAAGCCGTCGGAGAAGGCGTTCCACCAGGAGTCAATAAAAAAAAATAAAAAAAACATCGGAAAGAAAATTTTCTTTTTTCTTCTTTCCCCGATTCCCTGCATTTCCCGCGCTAAAAATGAATCCAAAAAAAAAACAAAAAAAAGAGCGGAAGATGTCTAGATGAACCTGTGAAAAAAAAGAGGGACAAGTGCGTAACAAACCTCGTCTTCGCCGGTAGCCGTGTTAACGGAGTCCATGCTCTGCGACAACGGCGCGTCCATGATGCAGTGAACGATGTCTGCTGTTGAGGCGACAGGGCGAGCGGGGGGCGGCGATGACTCCACCGGTTCCCGCCTCGGACGTTTTAAGGCGGGCGGCGTTATGGTTGATCCGTCGAAGACGACGCGCGCCTCCAAGCTGTTTAGCTCCAAGTCCAGGTTCCCTCCTCGCTCTCGCTCTCGCTCTCGTCCTCGTCGTCCACCACGTCCTCGCCGCGCTACTTCTCGTTCTTATATTCCTCCCCCACCGCCACCACCTCGTCCTAGTCGACGTCGTCCTACACCTTCGTCTCGAAACGTTTTTTTCCCTCGTTTTCCCTCTGTACACGCGATTGAGGAATATCGTTTTTGACTTTGTAATTTTATTCGCGCGAAAACTAGCGTAATATATCGTGTCTTATGTTACTTTTTTTGAAAAGAAAATTGCATCCCTACTAGGTATATCCTTCCGATTCTGTTTCAGCTATATATGTATATATGTATAACTGAATATATATACTATAGAAGAATCTGATCGACGATTGCAGATTATGATTCCTTCCTACCTTCCTATGCGTATAGATATATTATATATGTATATGTATATGTATTTTACTACCTACCCCTGGCGCGTCGCGCGTTGCACCTGTCAGGATACGCAGGGGCGTTCGCGAGTGTAGCAGGTGTTCTCCTCTACACGTCTATTTTAAAATAATCGATACGAAGAAGAAACTATATAAGGAACGATATATAGTGTTTAGAGCTCGTGCCTCGACACTTGAACTTGTGTATACATATATATGTATTATAGTAGTATATATGATACCGGAAAAGCCCCGTGTGTACGTGCGTACATATATATAGTATATAACAATATATATATGTATGTGTGTGTGTATGTGTGATATTCTCGATCGAAATAAGAAAGCGCGTATATATATATTATATATATCTATGTATACATATATATCTTTTTTTTGTTATATATTATATATTCATATATATATATATGTATATAAATTGTATCTTATGTATATATATATATTATATGTATATACATATATATATATATACTTTAAATGCCGTATGGGATTTTTTTTTAAATGAAATGAAAAACTGCGACCGTCGAAGCGCGTTAAACTATATATAATATATATTATAAATGGTAAAATAACACTGACAAGTAATAATAATAATAATTATATTACGTAAGCACCGCGATACGTCTAGCTCGCAGGTTGCCGATAGACTGACGGGCAGCTACGGGAGCGCGGGGTGCCTGCCTCTGCCTCTGCCTCTAGTTGCCGTGCCTCGCAGTGCCTCCGGTCCCTCATACTAACGGTGAGGGAAGCGCGGCGACAAGTGGGGGCTGCGGGTACTTGGGGTGGGGTCAGGTGGAGTGGAGTTACCCGTAACCCGCGTTAGCGTTAGCTCGTGGGATCAGGGATACGGATGTTGAACGAGGACGCAGCTATGCATACGTAGATGTTCATAAAACGTAGGGTTTACCATACTATATACACGATGAAGTTCGAGTGACCCAAAATCAGTTTAGTTTTTTTTTTTTTTTTTTTTATAGGTGTATAGGTACCATATCGAAAATAAAGCAATAAAAATTATCACAAAATCGACATGAAAAGAGTCTAATTTGAATGTATGAATTATCATTACACCCTCTCTGTAATTATTTTTCAACTATGATGGTTCCAAAAGAAACACGAAAATTTATGATGACAATAATTTGGTTCAATTAAATCTCGCGTACTCGGAGATTTTCGATAAAATGTTAATAAACGTATATATAGTATAAGCATTTTGATTACTCTATAGAATTTGATATAGAATATCACAAATTGGAAACCTGCGTTTCTCCCTATTCTTTGTTTCAATACATATATTATTTTTTTTCATTTTTTTTTTTTTTGTTATAATGGATTAGTACGATCGTATTTTATATACGTACTATAAGAAATTCACTTTCCCATTACTTATTCTAATATTTTCTTCCTCATTTTAGATACGATATAGTCGTATAGATCTTTGTATGAAATTATCCTACAATTATTATTAAATTACAATTTGTTGTAAAAATCTATGAGGAAATTCAAAAATCGACAAATTTTCTAATTCAATTTGCCATCAATTATTAGCATCTATATATCTATGTACATATTCTACACCTATAATATAAGTATAGATAAATGTGAAACAATTCCATCATCTGTTCCTGGTGGCCCCTATATATATATATATATACTACCTATATATTTTCCCTGCTATAACTGACGCGGTGGTTGTCTTTCGCTAGCGCCTTGGTAAAGGGGACGCGGTGTTGGGTTGGCGCAGGATATCGCGAACAGGTACGACCGTACGAAGAACGTTGACCGAACGCGCACCCGGTATATAGTAAAATTGTGAATAGATTTCAGGGAGTCAGAGGGGCGTACGTGTACGCACAAGGTGGTACCGCAACCCTGCGGCCTGCATCGATTCACTTGGCTTATCAATATTTCATCGATAATGCACCAGTGACGTGGCGCTATCCATTTCTAGCCTCGTGATACACAGACCGTATAATAGGGAATTACGCGATCGTATGTGCAGCGCGAAGGGATAAAAAAAAAAGAAGAGGAAAAGAGGGAAAGAAAAAAGGAAAGAAAAAAAAAAGTCCTTTTTCCTTCTCCTCCAAAGTTCCACTTCGGTTTTTATCTATTAACGAAGGGGTTCGTCGGTCGATCCTTTTTTTCAGGCGCGGACTCGTACTGACTGAAGGGTCGAGCTAGGGGTGAGACGAGGGAAACAATAAGGTCATTGGTTCGATATAATCAACTTGAGCTCGAGTTTCTGTACGAAGAATCACCCCTCGGAACTCAGATTGATGCTGAAATTTAAAGTGGAAAAACTACGGGACCTCCTCCTCCTCTACCTCTCTTAACCTTTTCGTCAATATCGTATATAGAGATATAATCCAAGAATATCGAAGATTTCTTCAGATCGAATAACTCAAAATAATTACTCAAACATCTGTCTATGTTCAATATTCATATACAATATACATCTATATATAAGTTTGTAAAAAAATTTAAAAAAAATAACAGGTGTACACGCGGCTACTGCTCCGTGTTTTAATTACTAAATGGAATTGAACGAACGAACGAACGAACGAACGAACGAACGAACGAACGACGGATAGTATAAAGTATATACTGCCATAAAATGAATGGACGTTGAACAAGAAGAATATTACACTTACGCAATGACCGCAACGTCACGCGTTTTTTTTTTTTTTTTTAATCGATCATATTTTATGGCGCAGGATGATGAATAGCGGTTAAATGTCCTCCGATATATGTATTGCTATATCAATAAATCGTAGTTTCTGACTGTAGATAAGAACAAAAAGAAATAAAAACTAAAGAAAAAAACAAAAATTGACCAGCAGTAAAGTTTTTCTCTAATCTTTAGTTTGGTATCGTAGTTAAAACTACACAGATATAGGTCGAATGTGTAGAATAGGTACGAACTATAGCGCAAAGCGCAGGCGCCTAGGTCTTTGTATGATCGACAATTTTCGTAAAAGCTTTCCCCAATATTGCCTTTGACGCGAATCCAGAAACAAACTGGCTGGTTCCCCGTTTTTAAAACAGCTGTACAATTAGCTGATAATTTTATTTCTCATATTTTCTAAATACTATAATGAGTTTTTGTTTCTTTTTTTTATATTTTTCATTTCTCCATGAATATGATACGTATTTATAAAGCTAATAAAATAAACCGTATACACTTTGCAAATTTCATATATGATGTAGGTATAATGTATATTATGACTTTGTTAAGGACGCAACTCATTGTCACGAATCGTTGGAGTCGAGTTTAAACGACATCTTATACTATACAGTATACGTTGTACGATAGCTATCGTCATTCGTCGTCCTTATGCATGCGAAGCGGTAGCATTCACCATCTGTCACTAATGCGCGTATACCTTGCAGCATAAAAACGACAAATTTTACAGGTCGTTAGACTCGTGAAAGGAATGCAGATGCGTTTCTCAAACGAAATTATCTCATTTTGTAAAAGGTTTTATTTATTTATTCATTCATTTCTTTTCTTTTATTTTTTTTTATGTTTCTGTTCAACCGATCAAATTACGCTAATAGTATCTACGTTCTACATAATATAGGCAACGATATAGATTTTTGGATATATCACAGGAATCGATAAAATCGTATTTTTAAATTGTATAGAAATAATTTACAGATACATAAATGAAAGAAGTACCGATTTTCGTCGATTATTTAAATAAAACATAGGAAAATGTGTCAGGTTTTTCTTTCCAAATCGAATTAATCGGGTTGCGGTTACAGTTACTGTTATTATCAGCAGTTGGTTTTACAGAATTTGATAAAAAAAATGTATAGATCGGTTGGTACGATACCCGAGATACCGTCAGTGAAAGAATGGATTTTCTAGTTTGATATGCGGTAGCTAGAGTGAGCCACTGTGTCAATATGTTTATTTTTTTTATTTTTTTTTATTTGAAGCAATGTGAAAGCCCGCGAATTATTGAACCGCGATAAATGGGCGACACGCGTGTTACGTATATAGTATTAAAAATAAATTTTATTTAAAATATTAATATTAAATTTAAAAAGGTATTTTTCAAAACCCCTAAATTGATGCAAATATTGAACGCCGTGTTCTTATTGCATAATAATGTATTATATATTTAATGTTAAAATTATGTGTATTACAATACATTAGTAGATTTATAAATAATATTAATGATATTAATAATAGTATGTTAGATAGTTATATTATTGTTAACGCATAATCGCTAATCAGTAATAGAATTGAAAGAATTTCACTTATCATCATATCATCATTATCATTGAGTATAATTATAGATACTACGTAATATAAGAAAAGAGCACTGTGCTATTTATCCATCATTTACTTAAAAAAAAAAAAATACACACACAACAAAAAAAAAGAAAAAAAGACAGACAAAAAAAAATTGGTAATCAAATTGAAATTATTCAATTTTTGAAACTAAGAGATCAGAAAATTGAAGTAGTACGTAAATTAAATTAAAGATCAATCATATGAAATTATAAAAAAAAAATGATAAATAACAAAATAAAAAGCAGAATAATCACGACAATTGTGTTTCAAGATTTAATAATATTTCAAGCCTCGTCAAACGTTTTAATTGGCACTTTTATTTTAGGCAATTAATTATGTCAAATATAAATACATTTTTGTACAAAATTTTATTTCAATATTGTGACGAGATTCTAATCGCAACTATCAATATTAATCTCTGCCTTCAACTGACAGATAATAATAATAATTATCTAATATATACCTATATATATATATATATTTATATATATACATACATATATAATATATACCTATATATACCACACCAAGCATGAAGACATTGCTCTTAAAATCTAAATGCTTTGGTCAAGTACCCAAGTACTGTGACATATTCATAAAGCAATGAGGTTTCCATTAATAAGCAGAATGAAGTTATAAAATTTATATTTATAATACACTTTACAGATTCATAATACCATTAACTTAAGGTGCATGTCACATTACCGAACGGTATATATAACAATTGACAGGTAGCTTCTGCGTATAGTAACAATAGTGCAGACGTTTCTTTTAACAGTCGTCAATATTCATTAGATTCCTATCTTTTCGCTGTTGGGCGTATTCTCTCTTTTTCTGTATCTCTATCATCTGCTACTGTCCATTCGGGATCGTTTGGATCTTCACCTTCGACGTCGCAGCATGCTGATTCGGTTGAATCAGATTCTGGAGTTTCCACCTCTGCTTCCTGAAATTGTAACGAAACAATACACTTTGGTGCAACACGACCCTAAATTTACGTTAAGAAAGAAAAAGAAAAAAACAACAGAACTTACATTCAATGTACAAATTTAAGTAATGAATGGAAAATTAAATAGTAATCACAAATATTTCATACTCTCATTTTATAAAAATAATGATTTACAATTAGCTCACCTCCTCTCCTTTCTCCTCATCTCTGGAACATAAAGACGCCGAAGATGCTTGCCAGTGGCCATCTGGCATAGCTTCGATCATTTTATCGTACGTATCTTCTGACAAAGGGAAAGTCCGAGGCTCGTACGGTATGACCTTTATTAACAAGATCAAAGCTGTTAGTTTAATTGCATTTGAGAATTTGATGTTATACAAGATTTGCGTAATTAGTTTAACAAAATATTGCGACTGTTTTTATTGCGCTAAATATACTTAAAATATTCTTCATCTTTACTAGAGAAGATTCAATCCTCCTGATATGAGAAATTATTAATAATAGTTTCATTCAACTCACCTCATTGTCATCTTCGGGCAAAAAGCTTCCAGTATCATCTCTGCTTGGTCTTGAAGCAGAAATAGTACGTCGACGAAAGGTATTCTGCAACGCAGATGGACGATGTACGTCTAAAAATTGTTGCTGCGGTTGGTTTTCACTTTCTTGAAGGTTCAAAGGTGTGGCGGGAGGCGATGTTATCGGTGATATTACATCTCCACCAAATTCACTTGGTTGAGGAGACATTGGGTCTGCGAATAGAATATGTATATTCAAACAACATTCAATAAATTAAGTGTTTCAAAGCTCATTTCGTGGAATGCCGATGGATTGAACGAAGCAAAATACCTGGAGTATTTGCGCCACTATCAGCTCTGCTATCCGCACGACGACTATGACGCAAGCGAGCCTGTGGCGGCATGTTTACATATGTCATAAAGCGTTTATTCTCTTCTCTTTCACTTCTCTCATGCCTTAAAGCGATTGTTTCATCGGTCACATCTTCAACCTGATTGAAAAAATTCTATATATTATATAGCGATATACAGAGTATCAATAGTGAATAACAATATTCTATATTTGACGAAATTACCTCAAAAATTAAAAAACAAACTTCTTCGTCAACATTTCACTAATATTCACTATTTTTCACTATTTGAAAACAAAACAAAAAAACATTTTCAAAATTGAGAATGAAATGATGTTCGCGGACAGCTTTCACTTTTGGCATAATTCTGTGATATAATCATTAATCATCGTGAAATGAAATGAACTCGAATAGTACTTACATCACTTTCTTGACTAGGCCTATGCATGATACCATTTTTCACTTCTATTTTTGATGGATCTTCGCACAGCCTCCACCTGGTTTTAACAAGGAACGAATTTGGTATTAGTTAATACACGACTTCGAATGGTGATTGAAAGCAAGTGAGATTCTGTGAGAATAGCTGAGAAATTAAACTCAGATAAAACGTAGTCAACTTTGAGATAATCAAAATCGAAATAGGGTACATTGAAACCTTGAGTTTCAAAATTCAATGCCTATTCTATAATTGAAGAAGAGAAAATATCTTACTTTGGCGTTAGTATTTCCTTGTACTGTAATTTCTCCAGCCTAGTTGCAGCAGCTACGCTATACGGTATCACAATATTGTCGATATCGTATGAATTTTGCCTAAGACGCCTGAAAATATGTGAATAATTCATTTTATTAATACTTTTTCTTGGTAAAACCCATATCTTTACGTATAAAACATTCCTACAATTATTTACCAAAGAGTTAACGTATTGATAAGAATAATACCAGAATTTATAACGAAGAAAAACATGATTTAAATTCAGAATCAGATAAATCTGATGACCTAACTAGATTGAAGAACTTAATCAATACCAGCGATTAAGAATCCGAGAGCCTTACGTATTCAAATTACCTACTGTGTTGCTAAAAACAGAACTACTCCTTACCCATGAATATTAGAGGATTTCTCTTTTGGTGGATTCTTTTCTACAGTAGTAGTAGTAGTATGCTGCAAAGGTGAAGGCACTGGGGACGAATGTTTACTGGAGCCTGAATGAGGACCAATATCATCGTCGTCCTCAGCTGGTGGTAATTTTGTTACCTTCTTCCTGGTTATTCCATGAAGATTTCTGTCGTGGCTGAGCCTATTTCTCTTACCCTTTAACATCTTTCTCTTAATTCCTGCAAGAAAATTTTATACATTAGGTCTCTTGAATTCAACTAGGTAATAAAATTCTTTTACAGTATTTAACTTTATATGAATATTCTACATACTTGCGGTGAGGATACTAGATGAGGATTTCTTCAGACGCGCAGTATATTTGGTTCTGTGTTCCGGAAGTTTCTTATTTCGCCTTTCATTATGCTCTTTATCCTTCAATCGAGTTGTTCGCATGTTGCCTCTCAACATTTTCTGCTGCCATTCAACAGATTTCATAATAGCCTCGAGATGGGTACTTTGTAGAATTTCTGGAAAAAAGAAACAACGCGTTTAACAATCCCATTCATCAAAAAATTCTATAAGCAAAACTAACTCCAGCTCAAACTTTTACAAAGAATTTCTGTGCGGTTTACTTCCAAGAACATAAATAGAATGAGGATAAGGTTCGTCAACACAAAGACAAAGACGTAATAAAAAATATTCTCAATTCTTACCATCAGAGAATGATAAAACTGGATGAAAACCAGGGTCTATAAGAGCAACTCGTTGATGTACAGAAAGCTGCTCAAACGGTTCCTGAGGTTGAGTTGGATCCTGTCTACCGGTGCACAAAGCACAAGCCGGTAGTATGTGATCGCATCCGCATCTGACGGTAGAAGCTTTTGCTGCCCTTTTAGAAACTTCGTGCAATCTATCGACTTGCAGTAACTTTCTCTTTCTGTAAACGCTCCATACATAAGGTCGTGTTCTGCTTGCAGCGGGCTCGATTTCTGGTGCAGTACACCGGCCGGTTGATCCTGGTAAAACACCGCTATAACCATTTACGGTTTCAGTGTTTTCAAGTATAACCAAGCCCTTGGCCGCTCTGACGTGACGCTGTAGGTCATTGTGTTGGCGGATTCTGTATTCCAAATCCGATATTTGGGCCTGAAGCCAAGTCCAACGCGATGCCACACCTGCACGATCCTGAGCGTATCTCCAAGCTGCTCTTTTGGATCTGTGAATACAGAGATTTTCTTTTATTTGTTCAAATAGAATAGTTACCAATGGATATTGAACGGCTCCAGCAATCCAGCAGTTTTACTACATTCAGAGAAGAAGTAGGAGTTTTTTGGAAATTAGTTTTACAAAATTGTTAATACATATTTGTAGAGAAAGATAAAGATCGTTCGTTCCAGTAAAGGGGAGTCATGCTTTCGTAGATTAAGCTCGTAACTGATATAGCAGTCAGACAGTGAAAAGATAAAAGGCAAAGTTGTTGTAGTATGAAATATCGACATTGTATAATAGAAATATAGATTTTGTAAGCATTATCTAATTTAATCCTAATTTCCATCTATGCGAATATTATTTGTTTTTGATTTATGGAAAGTGGGGAAAAACAGTGATGATAAATAACTGCAAAGCTTACAAACAAACAGATTACTCTTCATATTGCGGTACTGTTATAAAGTCGACTATTTTGCACATGGAAACACGGCAGGTACTAATCATTCCTGTAGTTTAACGGTAATGTATGTGCACAGCTTTTTATCTGTGCCATTTTCCATATTTGTCTAATACCAATAAGCGGGTACTAGCTATTCATTAGTATAAAAATCTGCCTAAAACTAATTTATTCAACCGCCTATTTGACCTCAAATGATTTACTATCGACTCAATAAAGATAAGAATTGATGATGTGCAATCAGACTATGCTATAGTTTGTGGCAAAATTATTTAGGAGCTGAGGATTCTCGCAATTTTCCAATACTAGTTATCAATGTCTAAATAGTTATTGACTCACAAGCAGCCAGTCCTTATTACCTTCAAAGTATACTGTAAACGAACCAAAATGAATATATTCGATTACTAGTAGATTGAAAGCAATTTAAGGATGTTACTTGTAGCTGTTTACACATTTTCTGTATATATTTAACATAAGAATTTCCTTTGTTACTCGATTTTACTTAATATGAAACAGATACGTGTTACGTATATGCACGATGATTCTTGTCTATGCAAAGTAAAGATGTTATATTTAACGTTTCCCTTTCCACATTCGATTCGTTCAACCAGAGACATGATTGATAGTTATAATATTGAAAAATGTGGCTTCTCTCGTATATTCCAACATGGGTTCAATATAAAATTCAGAAATATCGTCTAATTATTTGATACTCCTTCGCGGTGTATTTTTAGCTAAAGAAACAGTGTTTTCTAGTCTACACTCAAATATTAACTATCCGAGGTAGTCAATATGGATTAATAGTTAATACAGTCCATTGCGATTAGACGTAGGTACATACATAACTTCCAGCCAAGTTTTATTGCTAAATGAAGGAGTATATGAGCAATGAAAAGATTTCAAACTGAATAAGTTTACAGCTCTTAATTCTATTTGATAAAAAATCAAATGAACAACTCTGAAAGAATAGTGATATTAAAACATGATAAACATATTATGCGAGGTAAGAGTTAACTCACATTGGCAGCGGCTGCTGATGAGGATTGTTAAAAGTCTGCATTTCGTCGCAGCTTTCTCCCCCGCTACTAGAAGCGGTGCAATCCGAGTCTAGATTATTTTCAACAGTTCTAAGTTGGGAAGCCAAAGGTCCCGCGACATTTTCGACGTCATTTTTTTGCACCTTAACTTGCGGTGTGCAAAATACAGGATGTCTATTGGCAGTGGTACTAGTCTGTGGTCCTAAATTGTCTCTAGATCCGCCGCCAAAGTAACGACAACAAAGACGCTGTCTATTCAGCCCGTTGCTCTGAGCGACGGAAGTCTTTTCTATTTTTTGCAAGAATGAATTGAGGCTGGTACTTATTTCGGGAAAGTTTCTAGCCGACGACTTAGAGCTAATGTTAACTAATTCCTGAAAGAAATATTTCTTCACACCTAGATGTGCCATTTCTAAAACCCCAGTATTTTCCTCAGCGACATGCCGACCAATAATTCTACCCTGAAGTTTTCTAAGTCTCCTCAACAAAAATGCGCATCTTCTCTCGCTCTCAAACTGTTTATGCGACGCAGATTCCTGCTGATTACGAAGTGTGTTAAATTTTTGTTGTTCAACTGCGTCTACCATGTTAGTAATATTATCATTGCACAGACTCATAACGTCGACGTCGTTCAACAGATCTCTTTCAAAAGATGAAAATCCCTCAGGTATTGGAAACATTTCAACACTATCAGCCCCGCTAACGGCAGGCTCGTTATTACCGCCGATATTATCACCGCTCTCAGCTCCCTCCATAGATTTAATAACTTGCAATATGTCCTCGACGTTTTGTCCAATGTCTCCAACGCTGCTAGAGCTACATTGTAGCTCAGTATCATTAGCCATAACAACACGACCAAAATTGATCATCTGTTCGTCGTCAACTTCTTCCTCGATGTTTTTATCCTCGTTTGAAATGGTCAGATTTTCATTAGCCGCGATAGGCACGTCTATATTCGACTTTAAGAAACCCATATTATCCGTTTGATCACCCATAGATGGGTCGTTCATTATAATATCAGTAACCTTTTGATAAAGGCTGTCCAAGACAACCGGCCTTTCGCTATTTCTATCAAATTCAATTTCTGCTGCTGCTGCTGCGGCGATATCTTTATCCCCAACAAATTCTTTTCTATTAACTATCAGGTTTACCGTCGACTTGTTTTTATATCCAGACAACGTGTCCAAGCCGTTACCGTAACGTGAATTAATAACATCACGAATCAACTCCTTCGATATACCCCTCAGGCACTGATCGTCGATTTTTGACGGCTGAACGTTCGCTGATACAACAAACTTTGCTAATACTTGACGATTTTTACACACTTTTGACACCTGTGACGGAGATAGAAATCCACTGCTCGGTAATGGGGCTAACAAATTATCAGGCTTTTGAGGACCACCTTCTGTCAGAGCAGGGGCCATCACTGCCAAAGACGATGCCACTGCTCCTGCCTCCACATCCAGAGGCTCCCACCTGCGCCCGCTCTCCTCGTCTGTCGCGCTTAATCCCATTCATCCATTACTCTCCCTCACTTCTTTTGGGGATAAATATTTCTCACGATATTATTAAAGATCTTTAGTGTTCGTTTAGGAGGAAATATGAGAAACTGATCATTTTTACGACTTTTTTTAGATTTATTTATTCAGTTAGTTTAGTTATTTATGAATTATTATTATTATTTTTTTACTTTTTTTTATTTTATTTTATTTTATTTTATTTTTTTCAACGGCACGTAAACGACGGCGAATGTTTGTCGCGTTTAGTTCCCGGGGCACCGGGAATACGAGGTACTCTGACGCACTCCCACGTGATTAGACGATGCGGAACAGAAACAGAGGCATTTTTCAAGGGGTGGGAAAACAAAGATAAAAACATCCCGCGCCGTCGTCGTCACCAAAGCCACTGAAGCTGCGTGTGTATTGCATAATAATATGCAAGCATTGGTTAATCGGTGTAGTTCTAACTAACCCACGCCTTATATTTTAGCTTTTAATATTAAACAGATTTAAAATGTGAACTCGGAATAAATCATTCGACGAACATACAATGGCGGAGCAAAAAATTCTTTCACGCTCGTTTACAAGCTATCCTCCTCCTGCTGCTGCTGCTGCTGCTGCCGCACACACGGCTATATCTGCCTCAAGTATAATCCACGAATAATCAAAGAGTGAACCCACTACGCAACACGACACAACTATTGTATAATTTATACAATATATAATCCGTCACACCCAACTATAAACTTAGATTTATTTTAGATTTTAATATTATTTAGCCACGTGCTAATATCTCGCGATTAATTGTAGACGATAAATCACTATTTTACACATCTAACAACGCCTTTAATTTCGCTTAAAGTCACAAGCTACGAGCTATTTATCAATATATATGAAATTCGACCAACTTCGTTCGCTGGGAACCTTAACCGACCAATACTATGCCGCGACTACCGGATGTCGTAGTCGAGGTGCCGCGAACCAATCACCGACATTCTTTTACACCCGGCACAAGTCGCCAGTTGCGCTCCACGTGTACGCGATCAAAGCTAATGGAAATTTAGCGATATTATTCGCACCAGGATGAGGTTTTTCAGCGAAAACCTTTAGTCCTTATGTTATTAAAATTACCGTTATCCACTACCGTCCCCCTAGCCATGCGATAAATTATTTACGTTATCATTTTTGCCCGATAAAATGCGATCAGTAAAACCGGAAATGAATGGTACTGTAAAATTATTTCACGGAAATAATTTCCCGCGATCGTTAAGGCAGCGCCATCTCATATTGCGTAAGCCTATTTCCATTGGCTGAGCCTAAACGTCTTCAATGATTGGCTCAAAATTGGACATTCATGACAACATTCAATCGAAAATATTCCAGAGTTCATATTTGCTATAAAAATGCTTTGAATTCTATCCGTTAAACATTGAATTGACAGATCGTTTTGAAAAATATATACCTATGCCCGCGTTAAAAAAAATAGCTTCACAACGAACCGAGTAAAGTAGCTAACGACACTACCGACTGAGCACTGAGAATTGCCAATAAAAATTAGGGCGCTCATCCTATTCATATCCTCGCGGATGTTGGTTTCAATATCTCGATCGTAAATTATAATCAACTTTTTAGCACGGTTTATGAAATAACGGGAATAATGCTGCCTGTAGAATTAAGAATTATCTAAAGGTTACAGAATAGGACATTTTTGAATGAAAAATAAACATTGTTAATGAAGTAGTTGAGATTCACTGTATACATACACAGACACACATGCATGAATACATACACAAACGAAAGGCATATCGCTAATCAAAGTAGTAGAACGTAGATATATCGATAGTCGATTGAACATTTCTAGTTTTTCATCTTCGTGCTGTCAATTTGTTGATTGTTATATGTATTTCTACGATTGTTTTATAAACAATTAGAATAAACTCACTGATATTAATCGGCGAAAATTGACAGTCGTATATCATAATCATAATTCATAATCCTGCACGAATCAAAACAAAACACGCTGGCAGCTGTTCAATATGGACATCGCTAAATCGCTATTCACTGACGTACGCGATCACGAAGGTTATGTTGGCAAAGAGGACTATAATGTGAGTAAACTGGTTCATTTTTCGTCATGACTTACAATTCAACACTAAAATTCAGGAGTTGGATTAAATCCGTTACTTTCACGAAGCAAATTAAACTTTTTGGTTTTTTCAATTTTAACATTATACGAAAAAAATTTTTAAAATAATAAACCCCTTGTTTTTATGCGATAGAAAAAATTAGAGGCAGGAATATCTGACGACGAATACGAGGTTGAAAATGGTGACTATAATGAGGCGGCAGCACTTTCTCCGGCCCCCGGAGGCTCGTTTTCCGCGTTGACTCCGTCAATGTGGCCGCAGGACATTTTAGCCAAGTTAAATCAGCCGGAAGATCCTAATTCCCAACCGGAATACAGGTAAGGCATTGAATTATTCTCCCTCGGTTTAGTTATCAAATTTTTATTGATAATTGACCATTTTTGTTGCACTAGGTTCGACGAGTTTGGATTTAGAGTCGAGGAAGAAGACGGGCCAGAACAAAGTTCGAAAAAACTTTTAGGGGTTCCGTTCGTCGAAGATCCACAGCATAGGTGCTTATCGACTCGAGATATGAAATTATTTTATTCAAACTATGAAAGTTTTTTTTGAATCTTGTCTCTGTACAGAACAGATTAAATCTTATAATGGGATAGTTTTTGATTTTTATATGAATTAAGAAGAGGAGATAAGCTCAATTCAAATTAAAACAATATTGTATGTAGATTGCAGTGGGTCGCGCACTTGGAATTCACTCATAACAAGGAGATATCTGAGGTATCTTTGCAGGATGTTGATCAGAGATTACCAAGGACAGATAAATTACGAGAAATGGTACGACGCGGTATACCACACTCTCTAAGACCTCAGATGTGGATGAGAATGTCAGGTAATATCCAAAGGTTGCGTTAAATGGTGAAGTAACTCCCCAATTTCATTTCAATGCTTAAATATTGAGGGAAAACTTGCCTATCTATATGTAGATAGATTTCTTGTTTAAAATATTATATGTATTTGAAAAATTTCAGGAGCATTGCAAAAGAAAACAGCCTCGGAAATTACCTACAAAGACATAGTGAAAGCTTCGAGTAATGACGCATTGATGACTAGCAAACAAATAGAGAAAGATTTACTCAGAACTATGCCCGCCAATGCCTGCTTTAGTCATCTTAACAGCACTGGTATACCTCGGTTACGACGTGTTATGCGTGGACTAGCCTGGTTGTATCCTGATATAGGGTAAAGATTATGGCAATATATGTACATAATATCGACAAATTTTTCAAGCAATAACTGAGATACGATCTTAGACCCAAAATTAGTGGCTGATAATAACGTGTCTTGCCAATTCGAGGGATTTGGATCGATCAAATAGAGGAAATTCAAATTCTGGTCATTTATAATTGTTAATCAGATTACTTTTTCTCTATAGATATTGTCAGGGCACAGGAATGATGGCGGCTTCTTTGTTATTATTACTCGAAGAAGAAGACGCCTTCTGGATGATGGCCACAATCGTTGAAGACTTGTTACCAGCTTCGTATTACTCTTCTACTCTATTGGGTAATATTCTAACAAGATTTTAATCCACAGAAATGATAAAACTGCAAACATAGTAGATGAAAATACACAGCCAATTCACACTGGCTAAACTCATTCCTTTCATATTATTATTATTATTATTATTATTATTATAAGGGATACAAGCGGACCAACGAGTACTCAGGACTTTGATAACGAGTTTCCTGCCCGACCTGGATCTTGTTCTCGCTCAACACGACATAGAACTGAGTCTGATATCTCTACACTGGTTTTTGACCTTGTTTGCATCCGTTGTGCATATGAAAATCCTCCTACGGATATGGGATCTCTTTCTATTTGATGGATCCATCGTATTATTTCAAACCACATTGGGAATGTTGAAAATAAAAGGTGAATTAATATTAAACGCACGACTCTCCTCATAGTTCTAGTTCAATTTCAATAACATATTTCTAAACTGATAGGTGTAACAAGATTTTTAGTAATGACTAATGATATATTTTTTTTTTCACAGAGACAGAACTTAAGCAGTTGGAAAATTCTGCGCAAATATTCAACGCCCTATCGGATATACCAGGAGATATTGATGACGTAGATCAGTTGCTGGAGGTAAATGGTAAAAATATTACAATACGAGAATCGGAACCGTAAAACTTCCTCATTCATCTACATTGGGGGACGAATTATATTCCAGGTTTCTCTCGATGTCGGAGGTTCTTTAACAGACGTTTTAGTCGAAACTCACAGGCGTCGACATTTGGCATATTTGATGGCCGATCAAGGAGGTCTAGTCGGAAACCCTGACGCAGCTCCAAATCTTCCCAAGCAACATCTCAATAGGTGTGTAGGTGGTTCAAAAAAACTTGAAAAATTCTTAAAATATTGTATTTTTTAGCCTAATTCCTCTCAATTCCTTCGTCTGATATTAAGAATATTATTCACAGGCGTCATATGAAGAGAAATAAGTCCATGCTACACACGTTTTTATTTGGCGATGACAATGGCGAGGATGATACTAAATGTAAAAATATTCGTCAAACAGGTTCGTAGGATGATAGTTACTTCGATTCCTGATATTCGTGCCAATAATTTCGAAAGTAATGTATAAGATTTTTGACCATTTCCCTATGTTTGGTAGAAATTCTGGTTGACCTGCGCGAAGCCGTCCTACAAGTTGCTAGACACTTTATTAGTGTGGATCCTAAACTGAGTAACATCACTCTGGTAGCGGATTATAATATGGAAAGTCACGCAAAGGATCATGATAATTACGTGAACGTGTCTCGTACTCGTAAAAGAAGAGCCAAAGCTTTACTAGGTAATGGGTATTTAGAGTCTTAATTAATCCCTGATGAAAAAAGTCTTGGGTACAGATTGTTCTCACCGTTATCTATTTTAAAACAGATTTTGAAAGACACGACGACGACGAGTTGGGTTTTCGGAAAAATGATATCATTACGATTATCAGCCAGAAGGATGAGCACTGTTGGGTTGGTGAACTAAATGGATTGCGGGGTAACTAATTTCTCAATTTTATTCTCCAATGTCTAGTTTAAGCTTTGTTAATTTATTCACTTGTTCCCTATCGTTATCAGAATCTCCTATGTTATTGGAAAAAACTGTTCATTCCAGGTTGGTTCCCAGCTAAATTTGTTGAATTACTAGATGAAAGGAGTAAGCAGTATACTTGTGCCGGTGATGACGCAGTTAGCGAAGCAGTTACTGATTTAGTAAGAGGTAGCTTATGCCCTGCGGTAAAATCTGTACTAGAACACGGTATGCGAAGACCGTCTTTTTTGGGAGGACCCTGCCATCCTTGGCTATTTATTGAAGAGGCTTCAAATCGAGAGGTAGAAAGGGATTTCAATTCAGTATACAGCAGATTAGTACTTTGTAAAACCTACCGGCTCGATGAAGATGGAAAGGTTCTCACCCCTGAGGAAGTATGTAAACCGTACTACCATACATTCGCTACCTTGTTCATGGGAGCCCAATTTTTCCGAAGAGATCATATCATCACAAAAGTAATACGACTGGTTTTATTTCAGCTGCTTTATCGGTGTGTACAGTCAGTCAACTTGACGCATGACAATGCTCATGCTCAGATGGACGTAAAGCTTCGTTCTTTAATTTGTCTGGGGCTAAATGAACAAGTATTGCATCTATGGCTCGAGGTGTTATGCTCGTGTGTTGAAGTTGTTCAAAAATGGTCAGTTGTCTGTAGTAAAAGAATTTATTTCCATTTATTATAATGATTTTCATGTATATTATTATATTTTCTGATCTGTACAGGTACCAGCCATGGAGTTTTATAAACAGCCCAGGATGGGTGCAGATAAAATGTGAATTGAGAATACTGAGTCAGTTTGCATTCAACTTAAACCCTGACTGGGAATTACCACCAAAAAAAGAACAGTCACAGCCTCTGAAGGATGGTGTTAGGGACATGCTTGTTAAACACCACCTCTTTAGCTGGGACTTGTAGTTGTTAGATGTGAAAATTGACTATTGTTGTATTTTCACTACCTCAAGGATAATGCTATGGCGGTTTCAACATAGGTATATTTTTTTTAAACTTATCTAATTGTTGTCAAAATACTGTGTCTTCATCAAACAAAGATACTTATTAGTTTTCGCAAACTAGAGCAAAAACGTTTAACAGTACTGGCTTTGCATAAAAGTATTCCTAATAAAATACTTGACTTTTATTTTTTATCTTTTAACAAACTAGCATATTAAATCAATCAATATAGATCATCAAAACTGACTGTTATCATAATCCAAGACGGATACAATAAGATAAGTTTATCGCTGATTTGTATCAGTGTGCAAACAAAATTGGACAATAGATTCGTAGCAAATTTATATATTCATGTGTGTTACACACATTAATATTACGTTCGCACACCAGTAACGAGATTCGTGATATCATATTCTCATAGAAATGATATCAGAATGTAAAATATGTAAATAATTAATTTTAGAAAGTATACCACTGGCATATTTAATTTTATTAACATTTTTATCGTATATCTTTTCGACATTTAAAAATAGTATTATTCACTCGTTCATAAAACCAATTGCAGTGCTTGATATAATTTCATTATTTATGCCTTGTGGCTAGAGGAAACATAATTATCAATATATTGCTTTACCTCGATATCTACGATCTGATAAAAAAACAAAAAAAATCCAGAACAAATTTGGACTAATCTACCCCAACAATGGATTATGTATTAGGTATATTTTTTTTTTATAATGTTTCCAAACCAAAGTCCATTGAATGTAATATTAAAATATTTATTAAAAATAGATAAATATATTGCTTTAGATATTCTATGAATCGATTTTTTTATGTAAAAATAATTCAGATGTAATAGATTATTAGATTTTGCATCGAAATATTTTTTAAATCATATAATTTATTAAGATCATAACGTTTCTGACTCATTATTTAAAATTATAGATAGTAATCTGGCTCTTTAATGTTAATTGGCAATGGTATCTACCGTAAGCTACTTAATCTTTGCTTTAATGACCATAAGCATTTTTAGATTATTGATTAAAATCATGCGAGTATAAAAATATATTCGTTACGATTCTATATATTTCTATTATTAGTTTTCATCGTCTACTATTAAACTATGAAGGTACACAATTTGGATTAATTTCTCTATTACAGATTAAAAGAAAAGAAAAGAAAAAAAACAATAAAATTTTAGTCTTGAAATGTATGTACATCTATTTATAGTCTAATTTCAAAATATTAATGTAGATTTTAAGTTTTATTAAGAAAATTCATTTTCATATTTAGTCTTATTGCCATTTTGCAAAAATAATTATTTACATAAAAAAAAAATTATAAAAAAAATCTTTCAATAATAAAATTTGACTAGGTATAACGTATATTTAAAAGTTAATATATTGCAAATCGCTTCATATTTTCCTCTGTCGAATAGTACGTACTACAAATACATCTGGTATACTTATACAGTTCAAAGAAAGCTTTTGTAATCGTATGGGACTATGAATCTTGATTTGATGCAATAAATATTTTCTCTATTAAATCCATTAAGCCTTGAAAAAGTTATCTACTCTTTCTTCGATTTGTTGCAACAAAGTTCCGTCAAACTGGTGTCTAGAACTTTCAGATTTAAGAGTTCCGGCTCCTTTGTATTTTTCTGTGACGCTGTTCCACGCGTTTTCAATTCTAAAGCATCCAAATCCAAGTAATGATCGTCGAGAGGATCTGGGCATTCAGAATCAGTTTCAAAATCCATCCTACACCCACATTCTTGCTTTTTTATAGAAATAATATGCAAATCCATTACGTTCGTTCCTGTAAGTCCAGTTTTCAATAAATCTTTGCCTTTTTTAAAACAAGAATAAAAATTGTACGCGTCGTTGTCATTTATCACATTCTCAGGTATCAATTTCTCCAGTGCTCTAAATTTCAATGCCAGGGAATCGCGATCTTCATCGATTGTAATGTCTCCTGTGTTTGATTCCCCGTCTTTATTCTTCTCCACCGACTCCCGGCTTTTGCCTGGCTTCTCAACTCCCTTTTGCTCGTCTTTTTTCTCTACCATCTCTTGGTGTAGTCGATGACGTAGTTTATTGCGTAGATCATGAATAATAGGACCAATCGCCGGGTAGCCAAAAGCCCCAGCTGCGTCAGTGGGTCCATCTTGCCCGTCAGTCCCTCCGCTCAGCATAACTACATCATATTGCGTCAGGCCAGGATCCCCTTTGACGATTGTCAACCAATCCATAGAAAACTGGAGTGCGAGTTGTTGATTGCGACCCCCAGTGCCGTTTCCTTTCACAACAACAGTCGGCTCGCCTCCACTGATCAAGACTACTCTTTGCCCTGCATAATCTTCGACGAGCTTATAAATTTCATCTACTTTTCCCACGGCCAAAGCCATGATTGGATCCTCCTTGATAAGATCAACGAAAGTTTCTTTATCCATTCGCTTTTCCAATGCCTTGCATATCAGGCTGGCTACTCTGGCGTAAGCTAAGCTAACATCACCCACGTCTCCCTCAATGTCATTGCGCAATACGATGGGAATGAAGCCTTTTTCAAGCGCTTTAGTCCGTACTGCTTCTATCGCGATTGAGCTATTCCCAATAATGATGTTATTAACATGTTTGAACTGTTTCTTCTCATCCAATAAGGCCTTGTCGTCAATATCTTCCTCTGATGTTACTACAGTCTTCATATTCCAATCTAGACTATCAAACAAGCCATATTTCTTCAGTATACTCGTTACTTCATCGGCTGCTTTTTGGCTATAGACTGTTGGACCGCTGGCTATTTCTGCTATTGGATCTCCGACTATGTCAGATAATATCAAGCTTATTACAGACGCTGGGTAAGCGAGCCGCGCCAATCCCCCTCCTTTAATCATGGACAATTTTTTCCTGACGATATTCAATTCCCTAATATCTGCACCCGCTTCTTGAAGCTTTTTACAAAATTCCTGTTTTTCTTTCAGCTCAAGCTGACCCCTGGGCATACAGAGCAGGGCTGATCCTCCCCCTGATATCAATACAATCAAAGTATCCTTTTCTCCCAGTCCTTCAATCAAATCTATGATATCGTCGGTAGCGGAAAGACTCTCAGCATCTGGCTGATTGTTCTTAGCTCCTTCCCTGTATTCTACCGGCCCACGAATATTGGGAAAATTTTCAAAGTCTTTTACCTTCCAAATAGTGTCTTTGGAGCCTTTGGGTACGCTAATAATTCCCTTTTTCAAACGACTACCAAGCAATTTCTCAACGCCTGGTACCATGTTCATAACTGCTTTACCAAAACCGATTAAATAAACGTTTTGATTGATAGTAAAGCTCTGATCGCCAACAAACAAATTGTTTCCATGTAATTTTAGTCGATTTTTAATTATGGTACGAGGAAGCACAGCCTCTACTCCGCTTAGAAATATTTCTCGCATTTCTTTTCTAGTTTGTTCTAGCGGTGCGGGTTTGAATGACATATTGAGGACGAAATTTAACTTGGAATAATTTAATTTCGAAAGTTTATTGCCGAAAATATAACTTATATTCATTTAAAATAAATTTTATATACGAACAAATGCAGGTGAAATAATATGACCGATATTAATATAACATATTGGTCTATAAAGGAATATAAGAAAACTTACTGATAAAAATTACAGCGAGTACTACCGTTGTGTAATCCCAATCATTGACAATATTTGATAAGAATTATATTATCTCGAGTGTAGAATTCTTACTTATTAAACATATTATTACACAGATTGTAGTGAATAAAATGTCATAACATGCGTGAATTCGCGTAGCAGACGCGTAGCAGACGATAAGTTCTCGATCTCGAGAAAATCCATCAACACCACTCTCTGCGTTCATCTATCTATTCCACGGCCGCCAAAATTACCCGCCAAAAAATTTTATAACGTGTCTACATTTGTGCTGTGCACTTGATTTATGCACCGTCCGCGAATACCTCAATTGAATGTGTGCGAGGAAAATATAAATTGCGATTGCAGTTCATTTATGTGAGTTATGTTATGATATGTTATGTTATGTTATGTTATGTTATGTTATGTTATGTTATGTTATGTTATGTTATGTTATGTTATGTTATGTTATGTTATGTGAATTATACTGGGTCCGTTAATTTGATGTATAAACTAACGTGATGATGTTATTAATTTGTTATTTCGTTTATTTGAAGGCCGGAAGATAATACGGTTTCGAAAATGGATAGCGAAGATGATTCCGACGTTGGAGATTTGCTTGATGATCTTTTGGCAAATGATGAAACAGAAGAGATACAGACACCGCTAGAAGCACCGAGATTAACAGAACCAGACGTGAACTTTTTAGACCAAGAAACAAACACGTATGTAACAGAGTCTAAAATTATTGATAAAAAGGCGTTGATTCACAACGGCGATACAGACTCATCTGACGATGAAGATAAACGCGATTTTGAAAATCAAAAGTACTCAAGTTCAGGGCGAGACATCAAAAACATCCTGAAAAATAACGCGTCCGAAACAAACAGTGAGTATCATAAACCGTCCCAAACCTTGAGCACATCATTTTCCAAAATTCGTAATACAGATCCAAGCTGTTCTCCAAATCCAGTTAAAACAGAATCGAGAGATATTTACTGCGATCCGATCTTCGGACTTAGAATCATAAACCCGTTGATATCATCTGCTTCTTTGAAAGAAAGAATGACCGGTAGAACGGCAGTCACAGTTTCTAGGATCAAGGGTCATTTGAAGACGGGAGATCTCCAAAACGATTGGGTAATTGCTGGTGTGTTAATAAACAAATCGCCAACCCGCAATTCCCAGAAAGGAAACCGTTACTGCATTTGGAGGATAAGCGATTTGTCCGATGGCATAAAAAGCGTGTCTCTATTCTTGTTCAGAGATGCGTTCAAATCGTTTTGGAAGACCGGCACCGGCACGGTTATCGGAATTCTGAATCCAGGGGTGATGGATAACAAAGATGAGAACATCAACGAGGCAGCATTGTCGGTTGACAATGCGCAAAGACTGATGTTACTAGGTCTTTCAAAAGACATGGGGGTCTGCAAGTCGAAAAAAAAGAACGGCGACCCATGTACAGCTATAGTTAATTTAAGCAAATGCGAATACTGCATATACCACGTACAGCAAGAGTATAATAAATGCGCGCGTAGATCTGATCTGCAATCTTCTTGCAGTGGAAAAGGCATATCGCAGCTGAATGGGCTGAGAAATAAAGTATTGGGTAAAGGCGAGACGATATATGGGGGAAGAAGCTTCACTGCAGTTCCTGCTAGGCGGAATTTGAAATTGGTAGAGAAGGATAAGGCGCGTTTGGAACTATTGCAAAACGGGAACACCCCTAGGGACAATCCTCAGCCGTCTAATTTCAGCTTGGAAACAACGAGGAAAGCGAGTTTAGTAGAGTTAACTAGCAACCAAGTGAAGAAGGACTGTGAGAGATTGGCCAAGCTGAGGGGACCGATGCCTAATCATCAACCCTGTTTGCCTTTGAATTCTGTATCTCCTTTGAGCGTTGTTCAAACTAGTAATACTCCTGTCTCCAATTCCTCTCCTGAAGCAAAGCCCCATTTAAGTTTGAGAAAGAATTCTACAGTCATGGCTATTCCGCAATTAGGAGTTGGATTGAGCGGAGGAATGATCGATCTCTCAGAACCAGTGACTAAGAAGAGTACAGAGATAGCTAAGATTAATGCGCTTAAATGGATTCAGAGAAATGGAGCTATCAAGAAAACTAATCCGAACAAAGTTCGAAAAACGCAGGAAGAAAAGATCGAAAGAGGAACAAAACGGCAAAGGGAAGTCAGCGAGGAGACTGAGCAAACTCTTAAAAAGCAAAGCACACTGTCTAGTAGATTTCAAAAGATGATAGCGGCCACTTCCAGGCATACAGACTTGGTTGAACAATCGGATGAACAAGAGAAGGACAAATATTTCAGCAAATTAGAGATGAAAGAAAAGATGGAAGAAAAAATGATGAATACTTATACGGTGGAATGCAAGGCTGTAAAGTGTCTTATTTGCAAATACACTGCATTTTCAGCATCGGATATGTGCAAGGACCAAAAACACCCGTTGCGAGTTATCGACGGTGTTAAAAGATTCTTTAAATGTGGCGATTGCAAAAATAGAACGATAACATTGGACAGACTGCCGTCACATAGTTGTAAAAATTGCCAAAGTTCAAATTGGATTAGATCTGCGATGATGGATGAAAAAAAGGTCGAAATTCCTGGTAGTAGTCTGAGCATTCGCGGAGGAGAGGAAAAGTTCATAGGATCAATTGTAAAAAACGGTTCTCTAAATCTTTCAGTTCCTGACTCTGACTAAAGTCTTGTAGATATGAAAATTTTATAATAATCCCTCTAGAGAAATACATCAGCCCTTTTTTTTTTCCTTATTTTACTATCATCGTATAAATAATATAAATATCATGCAGCGCGTTATACCAGCGCTCTACCATGTTTACAATACTTATTACAATAACTACTTGGTATTAACAGATTTATATTGAACAAAAAAAATGTATTTTATTAACGTGATTATTTACACAAATTGTAAAAACTCGCTCAAATCACTCTGCTGTTAAATATATCAGATTAGATGAGAAACAAAATATAATTAGTGATATGAAAGGTTTATGAATTTGACTACCCATATTTCCTATGTCATTCTTCAATTTATCTAAATTTCATCGGGTCTTTCAAAATGATTCAAATAATTTTCTATTTAGATTCTATTTTGCCAACTCAGTTCAGCTGATATTATAAGTAACATTGATACCGCAATGAAAATACTTCATGAATCCGATAACTGCACTGTGCAATCTTATGATTCACATGAAGATAGAAAAATGATATGAAACATAAGTCTTCTTACTTTTTTTTTTTATAATTAATGCACTTTTAAATATAACTTACAAAATCTTTTGTAAAAGCACACAAAAACACCTTTTTTTTTCTCCTTATTCTTTTTAGTATTATTAAGAGAAGTACATGTTCTCCTATGCTATCAAAAATAGTAAACTTATCACCTTACATTTTTTTTCCTTTTTCTTTTTTTGAGAAATGTAATTGATTGTAATCACAACACTTTACAAGGCAGTGCAATTATTTAATTATTTTTTTTGTTTTTTTGTTGTTTTGAAATTCTTCTTATACCTTAATCTCAAGCAGTGATAAATAATTAATTAAGAAATACATCGGTTCATTTATTAGAAGGTTCATGAAGTTTATAAAGATTACATATCCGACCACATACCTCCAATATTCAAAATGTATACATTTACTTTATTATTATTTTCTGACCTTAATTTAAAGATTGAAATATTCCTATCGGATCAATCAATGTATCGTTTAAAATCAACATATTGCCAACTGAGATGAAAATGATATACCTCCAATAGCTAATAGTTAACTATCACTATCCAATTCACCAGTCCCATAAATTCTATATGCACACACCCGTCCATGGTTGGTTTCTTTTTTCTTCTTTTTTTTTATTTCTTTCTTTTATCGCTTCTATTTCTCTTTTCTAAAAGGATTTCATTCGGTTTACTTTGCCATTTCATAGAATTTAATTATATGATCATTGATCATGCACACGTTGAGTTACAACGTGTGTAATGGTAAATGATACAAAAAATAAAATGAAATAACGAGAGATTCCTGATGGTAATAAGAATGGTTAAATTAAAGACTTATAAAGTCGTTTGCGCGTTTAAATAAAAATCACGAAACTATTAAAAGATCTTGTGATTTATTTACAGGAATCTTTATTATTCATATGAATTTAACTAATGGTACAAAATGTACGATACACAAATTGTATTTATAATAATCAATTTATTACATTTTCATGATTCTGTGTATGAACAAAAAATAACGCTACAATCATAGATACATAGGTAATTTTACCAATTTCATAATAAGAACTACAAATACAGTGACGAAATATCAATTTTTTTTTTGTTTTTTTTTAATACAAGATTATCATGTTTCAAATTATGTACTGTACAATCGTAATTAGCGTTCGTAACTTGCAGAAAATTTGAATAAATCCATGTGAATAATTAAAGAAGCTAATATAATAAGACAATGTATTATTAATACAATAGGCAGGTATCAAGCTGGCTGGCCATTCTTATAGTCTTGGACCGTCGGCGTACTGCGTGTTTTTTGAATTTTTTATTATCTTTTATTATTATTTTTTTCTTGTTCTCCTTGTTTAATTTTACATGCCAACTACAACTGCTTGATGTTCGTTAAATTCTAAATGATAATATGATTCCAAGTGTGCCATATATTTATCCCAACGACATTGTCCTCTATATATATATGTACGCTGTTTTTTTTTTTTTTTTTTTCAAATCCTATGTGAATGATGGCTGATGTTAATATAACGCTTATAATTGGGTCTCCGAATAAGATCTTCTGTCTTTTTGGTAAAGTTTATTTTCACCAAATTATTTTCATTCCGGAGCAACTGATATTAATGTAATCGTGTGAGTCTGGAAGCTAAGAGAACCGAGAGTTTGCGTCGGTAGTTTAATAGTCGTCTAGATCGAAACTTTCAACTTCAATATCTTCCAGCTGCATACTTTGGAAATCCACTTTGTACCGTAAAACACCTGTAAGATAAATAAAAATTAAACATTTAATAAGACAAGGTTTAGAAAATTTTGAGTAATAGAAAATAACTCAGTTATGAGTATTAGATAAATGATAATAGCAGACTGGTTCGCAGTCCATTAATCACGAATTAGCAAAATCTTTTTAGATCACAAAAAATTATCAGTCGAATAATAATTTCATTGTATGTTTCTAAGGCTTAATTACAAGTGCTTATTTTTGTTGTACTATAATTCTTTAATCTAACATTTAACAGTATATATAGAAAAATTGATTAAAGCACTTTTAATTAATATCAATCCGCTGAGTTATTGGCAAGGCTGTAATTGCATAAGTAGAGTGTGTTTAGATATTATATATAAAAAAAAAAAAAAAACATATTCACTGGTTGTGATAGTTCTGCATCTAATTACAGAGTTTAAAGCGAGTAGTTCCTCCCATTGCGAACTTAGCACCCTGTTTCATTCATCAATTGGTATATTTTTGTTTTTATTTTTTTTTGTTTTCTTACATGCAACGTGCAATGGTCACGAATTACCAGTGAGGATGACGAATCAAATATATTCCTATACACTTGTACCTTGTGATAAACATCCACGCACGGATACATACGGATTTGAACCATAAATCTACTGAATGATTATTGATGATATTTTAAAGGAATAATATTTACTAAGTGACCATTCTTTAGATCTATCAAAGGCGAGATCATTGTATGGCTTTATCCAAACCTATCAATAGATATAGAGTTTAATTTGAAATTGACACGCAGCTATGATAAAACGACATATTTTCCATCCCAAGTACTCTGGAATTCAATTATTTGATGTTGTTATTTGGAATGAAATGGAACGTTAAGACGACGTAAAGTGCATGTTAAATTATAAAACGTGTTGATATTCTTACTGAAGAGCTTGTACTATACCTTTCCCAGATTGCAAGCTAATAGAAATATCACATATAAATTAATATTCATATTTTCAAAAAGATCTGAAATTAGACTAACTGCTACATTTCGATAAAAATACTTTGCATTGCATCTATAATCTCTATGATTCATTCAATAACAGTTAAGAAAAAAAAAATGTTGAACAAATTTGTATAAAGCATCAACGCTAGAAAAATCGACAAATATCTAAAGAATAGCTGGAGATTTCGTTAGAAGTACTATATAAAAATTGTAATTCTGGTATATAAAATTCACTAAACAGCCAATTTTTTTTCCAAAATAAAACTGGATAAATATTTTTTAATCCACAAATGAGTTTAGCCGACGAATTCAGAGCCAGTTTTCTTAGATCATTGCCGTTATACATTTTATAAATTATAACAGACATGCACGATTTCATTAAAGATAAAGAAATGTGTAGCTAGATTTAAGCTGTGCGAGAAAGAAAATTTTGAAACAACACAATATTATGGACTCTGAGGACACTAGTCTCAGTTTGAAAAAACTTTCTCTGTTACATATAAAACTGAGTCAACAAAAGAAGGCAGTTCTTTTTTTTTCTTTTCTTTTTTTACGTCTGGATCTTTATCCCTTAGCACTAAGTACAGCAGTAATTAGTGTATCGCAATGAAAAACCGATACAGTTCAATATATCGCTTAAATTTTACATCAACTAGTTCGACTGTGGTACTTATACTATGTAAAACTAGTGTCGCCAGGGTTGTTAATATAATGAACTGAAAACTCAAGCAATAATTCTTGGTAATTCACCAATGTGCCAATAACATTTCACCTGACATCCGAGTTAAAGAATTATTATATCAGTGGTTTTAGCGAGTGAAAAATAAAGTATAAATACTCAATACAAGTGACGTGATACTATGTAGAAATTAATAATTGAAAAGTCTTTCTTGAAATTGATCAAAATGCATCAAACCTTATTGCAACGTTAACTAAATATATATTCGAACATAAATGAAAGATAGCAACACTTAGCAACAATTAGCATACCATACTAAAATAATTTCAGTTTTCAATAAATACTTTAGTGTTTTATACATTCAACCGATTATTCCTAGATAGTTTTATTTTTTTGTTTTTTCAAATAATGACATACTATTCTTTACATGTCTAGGAACAATTAATATGAGATCAGGTACTTGCAATGCACAGGTATTTTACCTGTATGAATAAAAGAAAGTAACCATTCAGCGACAGTATTGTTAAAATGATATAATGATAAAATTTTAATAAAACTAATCTATGTCACGACAAAATATATTCTACAGAAAAAAGGAAAAAAAATTATCGCATTCTAAGTTACGTTACACAAAATATAAGTGAGAGCACTCGAGACAGTAAATTAACTACCTGGTTGACTCTGAGTACTTGACAGATGAAATTAGTAATCATCGAGGTCAACATCGTCAAGAGGCTCATCAGCCTGCAGTGATTGGAAATCAACTTTGTAGCGCAGGATTCCTACATACCAAAATATACTCTGCAGTTAATAAAGAGCTGCTAATTTATTTATTTATTTGTTTAGTTTTTAAATACCTAAAAGCAAATAATCTGCCTAACTCAGACAGTGTCTCCACAAACTGAGACTGCACAGAAACGGTACAAATAACAGCTAATTGAATACCATCAATAAAATTAAACAGCCCATCCTTTTCACTATAGAGGCAAAATATGAAATAGTAGACGAATTCTGTACAGATGAGGGTGGAATCTGATCAATGAAAGGGTCTTCCAAGCACAAGATAACTCATAGAGTAGTGAAGATTGTTTTGTCAAATATTATATGTACAAAGAATACAAAACTTTTGAGCTTTCTGATCAAGGTTTGCAAGCGCTTTACCCCCCGAATACCCATATATTGTCTAGTATCAGTTTGTACACTCATACATTCTTATTGTGGCGATATCTAGTTGTAAATTATTAATATTGAAGACTCAGTTGATTAACAGCTTTGATCGAATTATTTTTCAAACTTATTACTAGTCAAGTTTTTCTTTGCTAATAATTATTTATTGTAATAATTAAAGTAAATCTCACCTCCGATCCCACCGAACCCTCTGACGAATTGAGAACCTTCTTGGGACTTATCTGTGATGATTTCCAAAGTCGCTCCAAAGCTTTTATAATTGTTTGCAAGCCACTCCAAAAGTGGTTGGCATTCAACTAACTCCAATTCAACGCCGCTCTGAGAATATTAAACGAATACTTTTGTGTAAGTTTTATGTTAATGATATAACATACAAATGTTATTCATTAAAGTGAAATCTATTGTATTACCTCTTTATCGGTAAAATGGGATTTGTCTTTTTCCTGCTCTGGCGTTAGGTGCAATACTTTTTCTTCGGCATTTGTATGATTCTTCAAAACGTATCTTTGAATGTCCAAATTTTCCCAACATATCAAAGTTTCGACGCTACCCAACTCCAAAGCTCTCAAGGTGTCTTCTACTCCAAAACAATACTTCCCCGTATCTTGAGATATCTCGTCAAAGTATCTGCCTATAATTATTAATTCAGTTACATTGGGATTAGATTAGTAGAAAAAAAAGAATAACATTACGAAATTTACACGTTTGAAAACGTCGATTTTTACCTATGAGCTTTTTCTCCTGGATGAATTTTACGTTCTGGAGAGACTCAGCGGCTAATTCAATAGCTTGATTGAATCCGTTTTCTCCACCGTACGAAACATCCACTAATTTTATGACTTTAGCTTGTAATCTCTGAAATAATATTAAGTTTTATTCAATTATTATTATAAGAAATTCATAATAGTTGAAGTTACTTGTAATAATTGGCTACAAGTCTTAAAAATTTTCAATTAATAATATGAAAATATTTTTCTGCAGACACATTATTTGAGCAATTGCAGTCTTGTGTTATTGTTTATGACTTTTTGAAATTACTTCACATAATTATTATTATTTTAAAATCCAGGTGTAATTACTAACAGGATCAAACATATCAGACTGACTCAGCTCCGTTTTAAAATCAGCACTTCCAGCCAAAATTAAACCAGCAATGTTAGGCTTATCATTAGTAATGTAAAGCTGAGTTGCAACCTCAGCTACTTTACGGACGTAGTTATGCCGCTTTTCCATACGCAATCTCGCAAAACGTAATGCTGATTGTCCTCCTCTACCTGAAATGTTGATTGGTGTTTAAATTACACACTGAGTAAATGTTAATTCAAAGTAATCCTGAAATAAGGACAAAAGTGAAGTAGAACTAGATTGAAGGGAAAAATGAGAATCGCATACGCACCGTGCTTCTTGGGTAAATCGACCGTAAATTTGTGGAGAACTTCTCGGGTATTACCCTGCAGTGTACCAAACAGTGCTCCATTACCGTCCATGACTATAAATCCAAATTTGTTATCATCAGCCAAGAGAGCTGTTAAAGCCTCGGTGTGAAACTGTGAATTACAAAATGTGACATTTAGTACGAATATAATTATTTCTTTATAACTTTTCACCTCTGCTTGAAAAACTCTTATACGAAAACCAGCTACAGCTATTATTCCAAATGAAATAATGTAACAATTTTTTGAATCACCTTATTATCGCACAGATAAAGGGAGGTGTTAATGGGCTTGAAGGGTTCAAAGTCGATGTTTACTTTCTTTTCCTTTCCTTCCTCAGTCACAATAGTACCGCAGTATATTACCAATCCATTTGGTGGTACTGTAACGTTGAAAATTTTCATGATAAATTGAAACGGACGAATAAATTGAAAACTGAATAAGACGCAAATATCGATACAGGTAGAACCTGTTTGCCTCACCTTTTGTATATAATTTTAGCCTGTGCTGTACAGACGTGATAGCACCAAGCACGGATAATCTGTTAACTCGAGACTTAATGTTTGACGCTGTACCAAATTCATCGGCCAACATTTTGCTCACTCTTGATATTTGGTCCTTTGGTGGTATAATTAAAGAAATCATACTAGTCCCGTTTCTGTAAATAAAAAACAAGTCCAAAGTGTGCTCGCAGTTTCTACAAATATAGTATATATAAATATAAATTAAACCCATCTTTCTAATTTCTTATAATCAAACTTTAGCCACGTGAAAATACAGAAAAGAGAAAAGAAAAAAAAAAAAAATTATTTACTCCACACGAGTACGTAGTGTGTAAAATGCAAAAAGACTGCATGGCAATGAGTACGCCAACCGTATAAAACGAAAAACTTTTACGTACCAAGAATCTGTGTTCGAGTTTAATGTATCAAAATTTTATATCATTTGTGCGTTAACTCAATGACTAAAAAGTTTATTTATTTAATTAAAAATAATTGTTTATATCATTTGTTTATAAAAAGTCTGCAACGATATATTCTATGGGAATAAATTTGTTGAGAAAAAAAAGAAAATAATATATACTTTGATAACATTAATTTACGCACTTAGACAAAGGTCTGCGAATTTCTCATTTTTGTCGTAAATTTAACCGATTTATATTATCCAGTTACATGTAATTGCGAAAGTTGATACGATTGTGAGAGTGGAGAGAAGCATTGGTGCGAGACAAACACATGGCAGATTGTACCCTGAGATTACATATGGTATTTGGAAATTCACATGTAACCTGTGATTCGGGGTATTAATGTTCGGTTTAACCTGGATTAAAGATGTGTGATAATAATGTTGATCGTTTAACTCACCCTCGTGCCATTTCCAGACTTTTGATGAGCTTCTTAATTTTCCATATCTCGACATTGCGGTCGGCCGAAGTCTCCTCGTTCGACATGGTTGGGGTTTGTTTAAAGCTTTTAAATATCTCGTAGCTATCTTCGGTTGGAAATTTGATCCCAGTTTAGTCTGCGAGAGTATGATTAAAGGGGTTAAATAACCGTGGATTATAAGGCTGGTTGGTTGTGAAAATTGTGAAAATTATATCGGACGATTTTCTTGCGGGATAAAACAAATGGCCAGCCTGTTTATCGACGAAACTACCCAAATCCAGATTATACCGGTTTATTAGAGGCCGAAATGTGAATGGCATTGAGCTCAGACGCGGATAATTTTTCTTTAAATAATCTTTTATTTTACACTCACTTGAATATTATATTATCTTCAAATGGTTAACGACCAAAATTCTTTAACATATGATGCCACATTAAAATTAATACCAGACTAACCACATCGGCCATGCGAGTACCGCCGCAATGAAACGTCAGTCAGTACTCAGTACACTGCCCTAAAGTCAGAAGCAAAAAGACATGCGCCACCCAAGCGCGGAATGGCTATAGCCACGCGCCATCGCGTTCTCATGAATCATAATGCTGTGTTTGTGATTTTGTCAAACCTGGGATAATACTACCGGCGAATTAGACGAGACCTTAGACGAGTAATAACGAATCAAAAGGCTCAAATGCACTCCGCTGCGTTCCGAATTTGACAAAACTAATCCTGCGTGTAAAGTAGAACGCGCGTTTCATTGGCTTAGAATGGGAGTTCCAAAAATTGGGAGTTTCCATGAAGCATCGACTAACATAACGAATCGCAAGCCTACTTTTTAAACTCATTTAACGAATTTGATCTCCGATTGGACACGCAGCATACTACGCCTTGCGGCGGATATGAATCTCATCAATAGTAAAAACATGTAATATTATAACGACGCAACATGCATATTTAACAAAATTCAGATATGCGTTTATTTTGAAAAAGCAATATTACCATTTTATATCTACCGTCGAATTTTTCCATCGAGACTCGTTTATTCCCATTACCAAAATGTGACGTCATAGGCTGCTAAAAAAATAGAATCAGAACTAAAAATGCCGTATCAAGAATTCGAAAATTGATTCTCTCTAAAGATATATTTTCGGTGTATTTTATACGGCGTAAAATTATCTGAAAGAAATAAAACGAAAAAAAAGGTTAAATTTTTTTCAACTTATTGATAGAAAATTCATAGGTCAATAAATGATCACATAAGTTTCATAGATTTTCGTAAAGAAAAATTAGTGATAAAATAAAAGGCGCGAAATTAACGGGGCCCGGAACAATATTGTTTCGTCCCTGAATGCTGCCGCTCCCGCGCTTCTTGCGTTGGGTAGGCAGCGTTGGTCACACCAACGTAGATACGGTTTGATCGTGTGTGTGATCGTTAGTTGAGTTGGTCTTGAAGTTTCGCATTCCGTGTTGTTTATGATTGCAGTAATACGGAAAAAGTTTCTTAACGTGTGATTTGTTGGTAAAGTAAAATCGATCTATTATTCGTTCGAGTATAAGTGATCGTATTATTCGTTAAATTAGAATATATTCAGTGTTGTATTATGCGAAAATTGAGCATGAAGGGTAAACGTGGGAAGTCGGAGACTAGTAGCGACGTTGATTCCGAAGAAAATGGCGTCGGCGTCAAATCTTTACCCGACGACGCGTCCTCTGAACATGATTCCTCGAAGATACTGCAAAAGAAAACTAAAAAGGGCCGTAGGTCCCAAGCCGAACTCAACAAACAGACCGATATTACAGAGGACGCGACAAATGAACAAGAAAACGGTAGTCCAGGCAAAAAACGTAAAAAGGATGGACAGAAGGCGTCCACATCCGAGAAACCGGAGAAGCCGGATGACGACGAAGAATACGAGGTAGGTATACTGCGTGAACGAACGAAAGAAAAAAAAAACGTTGTGGCTATTCGCAAGGTAGAGTGACTCTGATAGAGTCACGCAAGAGTCACGCAAAAATTTTCGGAGAATTGGAGTGACCGAATTATTAATTTTTTTTTCATAATATAAAACGAGACTGGGGCCCTGACAAAAAAAATGTATGAATTCCGTCCGAGAATCCGCCCACTAGTTGGTATGGGGGCGAGAGGGATGATTTTCCTTAATTGTGACCCATGCGAGCCACTCACCCGGTGGTTCAGCAGTCCAAAAAAAGCAGTACAAAACTTTTGCGTGTCTCTATTAGAGTCACTCTACCTTGCGAATAGCCACAGCGAAAAAAAAAACGAAAAAACGAAAATACTACACGTAATCATTAAGATTTTCACATAATTTTTAAGTTTAATGTTGTTTTTGAAAATTTAGGTCCTGAAGGTAGTTGGACAGCGTACCATCAAGGGTCGCCGTCAATTCCTAGTACGTTGGAAAGGTTACGACGAAGATTCCGACACTTGGGAACAAGAGAAAAATCTAAATTGTCCACAGCTGATTGAAGAGTATTTGACCGAGGTTGCGGAGAGCGGTAACGCCGAGAAACTTCCTAAAACTCCTAGAACACCAAAAGAACGCAAGGGCGTTGCCAAAGCAAAGACGCCGAGAAGTGCTAATAAGAAAAGAAGCGTAGCCGGTGAGAAACCGAAAATTTATATCTTGTTTAAAACTGTAACTTCGTTTTCAGTTTTTTTTGTTTCTCTATGAAATGAAAAACAATAAGATATTATCTCCGTAAGGAATGAAATGATTAGTTAAGTGATTTTTTTCGTTACAGAGCCGGAGGCTAAGAACTCAGAACCTGAGAACGACGGGGAAGACGGAAACGTTGAAGAAACTAAAGAATTTGAAGTTCAAAACATACTGGAAGTTAAATTCCAAAAGAAGACTAACAAGCGAGAATTTTTGATAAGATGGAAAGGGTTCAGCCCAGCTGAAGACACCTGGGAACCCGAAGAGAATCTCAATTGTCCAGAACTCATAGCTAAGTTTATGGACAAGGTCGAAGGCGCGAGAAAGACTGAACTAAGAGAGTTGCGGACAAATCCGGCTCACACAAAACGGTATACGCTTATGTCGACCGAATCAGGTCGAAGACTCTCTCGGCGCAATATCAACAAACAACGGTGAGTTATGACATTTCCAGTATCATTGAAGGTATCCAACTAATAATATTTGGTACTTTAACACTGTCAACAGAGTTGATCCACATTATTATAACATTTTAGCACTGCCTTGAGACTAGATGCGACTTATATTTTTGTCGAGATTTAATTACGATCAGGAGAAATAATTTCGCAATTATATGTTTGTTTTTTCTTTTTTTTTTTCGTTTGTTTTTGATTTCTTTCATTTTTCTTTCTTTCTTTCATTCTTTCTTCCCTTTTCTTCTTCTTCACTCATTGACTAATTTTCAACAGAAATATTCGTTTCACAATTTTTTGAGGCAATGCTTCTTATGTAATTTAACAATTTGTTCTTAATATCATTATGCGATACAATACTATATACTTTTAAGTCACATAGTGAAAAAAGAAAAAAGAAAACAAAAAAAAAATTCTATTAAAATAAATTTCCGTTATCTCTCGACACTCGATTGATATTATTCTGATGTATTGGTAATTGACTATTTCCAAACTATTATAAGAAGTCGTGCATTTTTCATCAGAATTATTATTCAGGTGTGATTAACGTCAAATTTTGACTACGTCATGACATGAAATTAAGTAAAGAAAGATTAAAAACAAAAAAAAAATATTCAAAGGGGTGCTTGGATTTTGGATCTAAAGTGGTTTCGACAATATAATCTTTTAATTTCAGAATATACTTAGACTTAATACAAAACAAATGATTTATACCACTTTACTAACATCTCTATGCAAATGAAATCTTATCACTGTTTTTCTATGTCCCTCATCTCCCCAATACTTGAGATTCATTAATTAGGCAATGGAACTACTTGTATTATATACTATTCAGTCAAAACTGCACAACTTGTAATCGGGCCATAGAAAATAGAGAATAGATGATAGTAAGAGATATTTATCAATTCTTAAAATCTTAAATTTCTTATTTTATATTCAGTCCAAAGAAATTACCAATGAAATTAGTGGAATACAGATTTAATACCATTGCTTTGCATGCCATGACTTACATAAGATTGATAAAAATTAAACTTTTCGTTTGATAATTAATTACTTGTATGATTACTTATACCTCTTATTTAGTTACTGGTAACTTTAACACTGTTCAAACTTGAATTCTTTCGTTTAAAGGTATATCAAATATGTATCAACAAAACTATGCTAACTACTGTGTATGTGTTACGCTTTGATAAAACAATATTATGTAATTTTTTTCTTTGCCATATTTTTTTTTTTTTCTTTTCTCTACATTTTATGTTTACCTAAGGAATATGTTACACAATTATTCATTCGTATTTCCCTAGTAATGTAAAACACTAACAGTTAACTATAATAAAATTCACCGCGTCTAGTCTTTCAAAAACGTATCACAGCTTAGCCTGATATCATTTTTTGGATTTGCCGTTAGTTGATCATTCACCTTGTTGCACCACCTTCGCATTAACCCTCTGCGATACATACAATTAAAATTGGGATGAAGATATGCCTTCTGTTGTTATTTTCTCTTTTTTTCTCTCTCTCTTCTCTTAGTGTTTGCGTAAAAAAAAAAACAAACTTACGCATAGTTTAGATAAGAAAAATAAACCATCTTTTGCAAATAAAACTATTGCAAAGGGTTGATAAATCCTGTCTCTGTTAGTCAACAACCTATAGGTTAAGACTCACGTACGTTTCTTTACAGTGCAACGTACCATCAGTGCGATGAATAAATGGCAAAACAAGATATATCAATGTAGCTTCACATTACATACGAGGACTATTCGTTGGATTTTTTATCTTTAAGAATATACATTGTAAGAATGAACTGGTGAGAGTTCAAAACAGATTATTGCAGCTATTACTGTTGTTCAATAATTAATTAACAATAAATCTATACTTTGATATGTATTCAGCTCTAGATTTCTTCATTTATTTCTTTCGTTTACAACTGCCTATTAAAATTTCATTTATAAAATAAATAATGAAAAAAAAAATATATATATATATATATATATATCTCAGATATATATGTATATATATATATATATATATATATCTGAGGCAGTTGATTATATATTTCTGTTTTTAAAAACGGCGCTAATTATGTTCTGTACTTTCACTATTCTATCATAGAGCGATGTGATTGGTGTTATTATAGGATCTACAAGATAATGTGTATTTTTTATTAATAAATATGACTGTACTTGTTTAAGTGAATAATTCAAGTTCCACTTACTAGACAAACTGTGTCTGCCTTTGCATAGATGTTCATATCGAACAAAAACTTTAATAGTATTGTCTAATGTTATTTTATGCTTTTTACCTACAATACACAATTGTAATGAGTTTCAAAAGATTTTTTCAAACAAAATTAATTATTTTTAATTTCTTATCTCAAACAAAAAAAAGATGAATAAAAAAATAGAAAAAATAATGATGTAACATATTTTAGGCACAAAGGCATCGAGCATATCTTTGAAGTGACTTTAATTAACATTTGGGTTTATTTATCTTTTGATTGAGTTTGAAATTTAACTACATGTAATTGTATACCTATGTGAAACGACCATGTGTAGCATAAGTTCAAAAAAAAAAAAAAAAAAAATAAGAAAGAAAAAATATATGTTAACAGATAACATACATATAAACGTCTTACAAAATTGTATTTTACACTAAATAAAAAACATTTTAATAAGATTAAAAGAAAAAAAATAAAATTAAAATTAAAATTAAAATAAATAACTACTATTAATAACCGTAATAAAGACGGATACCAGATTTATAAATAAAAAACAAAGCGAAAAAAATGAACAGGCAAAATTTTTACAATAGGAGATAATAATTTTTACATACACGCGCAATATGTATGCTATATATATGTGTATTTATAATAATATCTACAGTAATCTATCGGATAGACATAAATTTCAAAAGAGGAGTCGATTAAACTAAGAACAGCTCGGGAAGTATTCATGAATAATAAATAAATAAGTAATATAAGTAGTTATTAGTTTATACGTACTGATAGTAGAACGATTTAATGACTTAAAAAAAAGAAAAGAAAAAAAAAAGGTAAAACACAAATATAAATCGAGTCTCTAGATTGATAAAAATTATAAGAAGAAAAAGGAAAGAAAAAAAAAACACAAATATATTGTATTTTCATGAAGATTCTGCAGTTATTGAGAAATAATACTACAATATACGAAAATATCCCAGGGCATGCACCCCATGGATACTTTATTTCTCCATTGTCCAAAATTAATCACTAAGTCATAGTTATTACATGGTATACATCTTACAACTGACAGTGTACCTCTACATGAAATACATTATCTAAAGATATGAAAAAAAAAAAAAAAAAAAACAACAATGTCTTATTTATTAGACTTAACTAACATGGGCTAATTAATTAGTAAAGAAACCCAACTGGCTGTGGCCGGTATAATGTTACGTAACTAGAGAATCTACGGGAAACTTATACCTTATGGCAATGTTATTTTTATGTTTGGTCACATTTCGATTGTATACAATGATAGTACGATGATATGGAAGAATTATGATATGGTTTAACACGGTGCTATTGTGTTATTGGCATTACTGTTTAAATTAGTTTATTCCTTTCGAGGCCAAAGTTTTTTTGTTTTTTTTTCTGTTCTGTTTTTCTGAGTTTTCTTTCTAGTTATAGTAAATGATTTTTCTTTTTTCTTTTTTTCTCATTGTTTTTTCAATCTGCTCATAATTCTCTGTAAGGATATGCTATGTCACATAGTCTTCTCAAACGTATTACACACAGTAGTTTTCTACGTAGTAATTATCCCACATCCTAGCCGATTGATGAACCTATTAGGACTTTTGTACACAAATCAGTATACATATTGTATGTATTACATCATCGACTGTGAAATATTGAAATTGATTAAATATTATATGAGAGTAAATATAAATAATAAAATTGTAATAATAAAATGAGGAAAGGATTAAAAATATTATCATGCTTCCATATTTTATTGCAGATTTTTCAAAAAGTCACTTAAAATCCAGAGGATAATCTGTCTGCCTTTACACTATTTATAAATTCTTACATATTTATTTTATCTTATGATTTTATGTATAGGTAGCTGCAAATTTATGCATTATCTGACGGAAGTGGGTGAAAATTAAATGAAGAGGATAAAGGTCAAGTATACATGAGTATTCCTTTAGTAATACATAAATATATTCAAGCAGTAGGTAGTAAATTTTCTTCAACAGCGGAGGGAAACCAGCGAGTTTCCATCCGCAAATGAGGATGGAAACCAGTCGATTGCCGGTCCTCGTTTGCGGATGGAAACTCGCTGATTCCGCTCCGCTGTTGAAGAAAATAGTATGTTCACCTCGGAGAAAACAGTCATTGGCGCCTCGTATGAAGTTGAGAACACCTCGGCTTCGCCTCGGTGCTCACCTTCATACTCGGCGCGCAATCGACTGTTTTCTCGCTTGGTAAACAATATACTATTTTTTTATTAATGTAAATAATAATTTTTTATCCGAAAATATAAACTCCAGCAAATCCATGCGCGGAGTTTGAATCTTTACTGCAAGCATGATCGTCACAACAAGGCTAGCTAATCGTAGAGAGTGGGAGAAAAAAAAATTTGTAATATCGTATATTTAAAAACTTGATATTAACATGCTAGTCGTTATCTATTAGTCATGAGGAGTGGTATGACGTGCGTTTGAAACTCGGTCCTCGTATTTTCCTCTTCCCATTATTTCACATTATAAAATGGAAGCTTTAATTCAAAGTTATAAAACTATCGATGATAAAATCTTCCGAAGTTTAACCAACAACAATATACAACACAGGTATACTTTGGCTACAGTATATTTTATATACTCACTCTAAGCTGAACAATAATATAATCTAATCCTAACCTTACCTTCGTCTAACCTAACCTCGAAACTAATCTAACCTCACTTATACCTCCTATACATCGATGACTTGTTTTGATAAACAAAATTTTATCAAAAACTTATCGAATGTTCAATGACATAAATTTTCACACAACTATTGGCATGAAATACGTAACAAGATCTATATTTATTTATACTATGATTAATTTCGTATGAAATTAATGAGTATACGAAACAATAGGGTTCTTTGTTCTGTTCTCAAATTAGCACAGGGTAGAAACGTCATATAAGCCATAATAATTATAATAATATAATTATCAAGGAGAAAACGTTTTATAAATAAAAACCTGTATTTCAATATAATTCGTATAGTTTATTTAACGGGATACTAATTACATCTCGATAATGATTTCCAATGCCGTTCGATGACCTTAATATTATTGTCGAAGTAAAAATATTTTCATGTTATTTTAATGGGAATAGCATATTATTAATTATACACAGTATACCTACCTCATTGTTATTATAAATGACGTTGAATGTTTTTCAGCTAATTATAAAAGTCTGATTATTCCAGACGTTTGAGAAACAGATCAAGTATCGAGATTATAGAAATGTTCATTACCTATTCAGGAAAAAATAATATAACTCTAGATATTTTATTTCCATCGTAATTCTTTCTACAGAAAAAATGCTGGGCTGGGATTATGGCTGGTACCATTAGTGGGCCTTAGCGCAGCAGTTACAATTCTAAGAGAAGATAGCAGTTATTCGGAGATCTGTTTGCTCACAGGAATAACTGGAATTGGACTTATAATGAGTTGCCTTTGCCTCTTTATTCGATTATCTACTGAAATAACGGCGATAAAAGACTTTCAAGTCTTGTACTTTCTACCAGCAATGATGACCTCTGTACTGTTTTTACTTTTCGGAGACAAAGGTATATGCAGCATGAATTATCTTGTTATTATACATCAATCGTCGTTTCTGTTTCATCAAAGTTTTGATATTTGGAAAGCTAATGTTTTTCTTATTAAAATTAGTTATTCTTATTAATCAAGAGCAGGATTACTACCGAGTGTGACATGGGGTCTGGGCGTTGGGACATTAGGAACCTGGGGTGTTCTACAAACAATGTCATACTTCCCTGGCTGTTTTACCATCGGTGAAGCATCGGCAGTCACACAAACAGCTGTTATATTTTTAATATCCACCGCTGCAAATCTGCCTCTGAGATATCACCTGCCGCCTCTTCATGACAATGATATCGCCACTGTTATACTCCAAGTATGAAAAATGAAACTGCGTCATATCATGCAGTGTAAAATCAACTCTTCTTCGTTTTACAGGTGGGAATTTTGTTCGTGGCAACAGTCTCCACGCTTTGTGCTGCATTCCCAAAACTACGAACGCCAGGAAGATTTTATTTGACTAGTTTTAGCATCCTGCTGCTAGGTGCCGTTCCGCTTTTGCATATTTTACTAGATCGCAGTCCACTTCTATTCGTGCTGGGTTTTGTCTTCGAGAAAATCGATAGGGTAATAAGAAATGACTGTGAATCATACTGTGTACCGAAATTTCCATGATTACACTCTCATAAACCGGGAAACTTGAGTTTAATATTTATCTATCTTCTTTTCAGGTATTTATGGTGATATATTGGGCACTATGCTCGATGTTAGGCATGGGTATGATATCATATCAAATTCTGATCGACAAAAAAGCCTCAACCTTAGCCAGAAAGCCATTTCACATTTTAGCTGTGATGGTGTACATTCCCGGTCTGATCAGTGAACCAACGCTACTTTATTTGGCTAGTGGATTGATTATGTGTCTATTTCTGATGCTGGAGGTATGCAATTGAGGAACTGCTCGAACACCGCTAATGAACAGCTTGAAATATAACGTTTCCTCATTTCTTTTGCTTAAATTTCAGCTAATGAGGGTCCTCAATCTCCCACCACTTGGTCAAATTTTACAACAAGCATTCTTCGTCTTTGGCGATGAAAAGGATTTGCTCCTTTCTCTGACTCCTTTATATCTCCTAGCTGGAGTATCATTTCCTTTATGGTTGCCAGCCAATAATCTCACGCTGTTAACTCTATTAAGCGGAGTTCTGACGATTGGGGTTGGTGATACAGCTGCTAGCTTTATTGGCAGCAAATATGGCAAGCATAAATGGTCCGGCTCGCTGAAATCTGTGGAAGGAACAGTTGCCTGCATCTGCAGTCAACTATTTGTCGTATATGCCCTGGCGTCTTTTGGTAAACTATTTAAATTGTTGAAATATGTTTGCGGCTTTTTAATTTATTCCTATCTTTTTTAGATCAAATGACTTATGGTTCCTTTCTGATTTTCATTTCAGGACTTATTGGTAATTTTTGGCTGGTGTTACGGGCGACGCTTGCTGTGATTGGAGTTTCATTTGTCGAAGCATGGACAGACCAAGTGGACAATTTAGTATTACCAATTCTGATGTATCTCGCGCTTGTTGTTTAAGATATTGGTAAATTCGAATGCTGATTCTCGAGGTAGAGATGATTGAAAGAGGGATAATTAATTCGCAAAAAATAACCGAGGAATAAGCTTGGCTTTTATGAATAACTGAATACAAAACTATTTGTATAACATCTACGAGCTTCTTGCACATTAAATATTTTCGTAATTTGTTGGAGATTCGAATTAAAAGAGGAAAGGAAAGGATAGAAAATAACGTGATTGATCTAACACTGAATTCAAATTATTTGAATGAAATAACGAGATCGCACAAAGTCAGCATTAATGTTTTTTTTTTTTTTTCATGATGTTCGTGCCCGATGTGGACAATTCCGATTGATTCATAGCTTTCATAATGTAATAAATGACAATTGTTTTTTTTTTTTCTTTCTATAACAAAAAATGAGCTAGTTTAGTATCGACAATGAATTGTAGTCTATATTGTATATTACATATGTAATATTGTTCTAAGTGTTGTTACGTTTGGTTTATATCAATGTTTTGAGTTTTCATACTCATATAATGAATGTTGAAATTAAGTTAAGGCATCAGGCTGAACATGTGTTTTATATTTTGCAAATACGTATTTGCATTTCCATGATAGTTCTAGTAGTTACGGATTTTCTTTTTTAATAACTTGATTATACCGTTTTCTAAGGGGGTCACACAGATTTATTAAGCAGTTTAATAAAATATTTTTATACGCTATACCATGTACTACTACCATATATAATATTTCTCATATTAACTAGATCCAAGTAATCTCGTCTATACTATATCATATCATTTCAGAATTTATCAAATAATAAACATTCCATATTAAAATGATAAATCTAGACACGAAATTCGGTATTATCTAAAGGATTTTCATAACGTTTTCATCATTTATATTCATTTTATCATCCATTAAGCATTCAGTATGCTTATTCATGTCTTCAAAGTTCAAAAATTATGATCAAATTCAAAACTTTAACTACAGCTGGATAAGTCTTGGCTATTTTCAATCTGACCTATTATTCTGGATGAGGGATTATCATAATACAATATTTTAGTGAGTGTTTAAATGATTTATTGACGGCACAGCCTTGAAATCTGTCCACACAGTACGTCGCTTAACATTCCTCTCTTGATAGTAAATGCCTTGGTTTAGTGTTGAGATTGACCAAAATTTACCCCATAGATTCAATTCAATATTTCAAATTCATAATTCATTAATATGAAAAGATTATCTGACAATGAGTGTTTGTCTTGTGACAGATATTCAGCACTAGACCATGGCTATTGAATTGCAGCAAGTTTGTTTTGTCTTCACCAGACTTGATACTTTGGAATATTGGAGTATCCCATTCACAGATAGTGAACGACGTGCTTTGTTATCGATTTCATATCAAATCGAAAGCCAATGACAAATTTCGTAAAAACAAAACCAAGAGCATCATTTATTATCTAGATCTAATTGTAGTAGCAGTTACTATTATTTCGCCATTATATCAGTTAGAGAAATATTTTGACTTTATTGATTGAAAGTCTATATTGTTGAGTTGTGTAACTATAAATAATGTAATCAATTTTCTTTCGCCCTATTATTTCGATTCTTTATGCAAATTTGCAAAGATTCATTTATTATTCCACTTGATAATCTCTACACATTTTTTTTCTTTTTTTTTTTCTCTTTTTTTCAAAGATTACATAATTATCAGTAATTTTATCCTTTTATAGTTAATTTTTTTTTTTTATATCTATAGATGAAATTAGGTGTAATAATATTCTTGATCCATACAATTTTCATTCAAGAGATAGAATCTCTTTCATATCTTTATTTTTTATTTTATTTTTTTTTATTTTTTATTTGATAATATTCACTTAAAAACATGTTTTGCAAGCGATTGAGCATGTAATTCATACCGAAAAGCAGAATATCACGCGGTTTGGGAACCAAAAAGAGTGCTTTGTGATTCGTATATGTATTAAAAAATATATACATGTATTGGAGTGGTTCTTGCAAGGGTGATTTTGAAAATTTCGAACATCTCAAAACCTCTCAATCGGTTCCTAATACAGAAAGACAAATTTCCCTAAAATTTTAGCTCTCAATTTCAACGGGAACACGTGCTACAGAATTTTCGTTTTTCAATAAAATTGCTTTGATCATAATTATGTTAATATTTCTTGGAATACATTCTGATGCAAGTAGATGTAGGCTTCTTTTTCATTTCTAATAGCTGAAAGCAACTGAGGATCTTCAGCTAGAAAATCCATCTAAATAAAAAATTTCATTTATTCGTGGCATTGATTTCAAATTGAAAATAACACGATGCAATATTCCCGTTGAAATTAGGAGCTAAAATTTTGGGGCAATTTGTTTTTCTGTATAATTTGAAACCGATTGAGAGGTGGTGGGACCTTGAAATCTTAAAAAATCACCCCTTTGAGGAGCGCTCTAATGAATATATATAATAATTCCGGGTTTGTAATCAACTTATCGTTAAATTAATTACATTATTTCCAATTTCTAAATAATGAATAGTGAATTCAGCAAAACTGTTACTATATTTTTTTTTATATATTAAATATATATATATACAACCATAGATTAATAAAATGAAAAGCTTCTAGCTAAAATATCATAGACGAATCGATTCACGTTTGCAATCGTCTCATCTAGGCTTTACGGAATATTCTATCGCCGCAAGTATTATAGAATTGCTTGAGCTTTTTCTTTTAAATTATTCCAATCGCAATACGTGCCACCAAGTCCTTCATAATACGGTGATTCTTGTTCCACAAAGTTTCCCGTCTTTCAATTTTACCTCTTTTTTCATTTTTCTTTTTTTTTTTTTTCACTTTTACCAAATTTTACGAGCATTTAATAAATCACTGCTGGCCGACTTCTTATTCATTATATAATGCATAGTACATTCATTTTTCTTGGTCACAATAAGTTTATAACTAACATCAACAGAATTCACAGTATCGTAGAATTCTGTACCTACTTCACATTCCGTAATTAGGTATTATGTATATATTTTTTATTTTTTTTTCCAATGTTATCGTGCGACGTTTCTTCCGATTCTTAAAAAATCTCAATTAATAATTAATTGCCACAATGTTAATTACATAGCGACGAGATTATATATTATTGCTTATTAGCAGAGCCTGGAATATAAGCGAACATATGCTTAAGTTTAACAACGAATCATGCGTGGGTACAGAATTGACGAATTACATATTTAAACTTTGATTGATGCCGAGAGTCCAGATCTGCTACGCTGTAAGCATTTATAGTATATAGAGATAGTCGCCTCCGATCTTAATTATCTCTATAATTATTAAAGACCTGGGCATCGGTTTTTTTTTTTTTTTTTTTAACACGTTTAAATAGCCTACAGAATACGTGTTCATACGGGGACCGATTAAGTATAAAGTAAAATTCTCGTATTCTATAAAGTTAAAAAATCTTCTTCTTGGGTCTTAGCTGAAGGGTAGAGGCTTGCAATAATCCGTGCAAAAGCAATTGCCTCAAATGAATTTTTAATGCCATTCATTTATCGATTAAAAAAACGTTTAGGGGATTAGATTGATTCGAATACATATATCTCGCTTTGATATATGTAATAACAGATATCCAATATAATGTATCCGAATGAGCTGCTTTTTTTTTTCTTACATGCGTCCTAGATCGTAGAACATAGTCTGCACAAGATTTGAGATCCTAGATATTTATTTTCTAAGATTGCTGCGTGCCATTGCTTGTTGAGTATTTCATAGAATATGTCATTAGATTTTATTTTTTTTCATTTTCTTCTACGCAACTGGCCTTTGCGTAATTAACAATGATACCCAAATATTATAACCACTGATCGCTCTTCATTAAAACATTCACTTCAAGCCCTAATTAATTACATTGAATTGTGGTATTTAAAAAACAGACATCTTACACATCTTTACAGAGTAAGGTGGGGGCGATAAAGGGATGAGGGAGAATAAAAAACGAAAAATTGGAAATTAATAAATTATAATCGGGGTATCGACGACGGGCTACTCCCTCAATTTGTGCCAATCAGCAATTTGTCGTCGCGGTGAACTACGGACTTCGTTCCAATGGTTTAGCGCCGAACCTTGGCTCTTCGCGCTCCCCAACTCGAGTCGCCCGATTACCTGGAATATAATTTCATTTATACTTGATCCAGGGATGAAAGGAAACGAATATCATCCAAATACCATGAATCAACATTTCATTGAAACTTTTAAGCATTGAAACTATAGCATAGGAGAAAATGATCTTAATCACCTCGTTTTTGGTCACACGGTCCCAATCCAATAGCAAGAATTCAAGACTGACGCTACCCAACCCGTCTCCACCACTGGGAATGTCGAAAACGAAGGACTCGTTGAAGACAGGGCTAAGGGTACGCTTCTTTACGTGTGTCTTCTTTTTGGCAATGCGTTGAGAGTTGTACAGTAGATACATTTTAACGTAGGGATCAGCCAGCCCTGTAACATCCATTTTCGGAAGGTTTCGAGCTTTGAGAACGACGACGGTTAAACGACTTGCACCTGGCTGCCAGCAGAGTGATACTAGAAGTTCACCTCTTCCCTGGGATTGGATCTGAAAATGATAATTTATTCAGACATGTAAAGTGCAGAGCGAAATATATTCGCGATTCGAATTCGAATTCGAAACGAATGATTCAGAAGTACCTACCTTCAAACTCCGAGGACATATCTCACGACATAAAACCAATTGCTGATTGTCGACCTGCTCCAATCCCGGAACCGAAGACAGGGCGCAGACTACTTCACCGATCATATCATCGCGGGAGTACCTGTCGAAACTCAGCACTACGAAGTGTAGCGTCATTTTCTACGAGGATAGACAATTTTCGGTTAATTATTATTCGGTGAAACGAAAAATTAAGAAAGGTGTCCCAAGAAAGTGGTATGGTTTATCACTCGACAAAAATCTTAACAAATTATATTGAACATTAGTAATTCTTTACAAAATTTTGCTAAAATCGGGTCAACCCGTTCGAAAGTTATCAAACACGGAGACAAACTGAGAAAGTGAAGAATTGATGAGTGCCCCACTCTCTTAGGAGCACTTGAAAATAGTACATTGTGTATCAAGGGCGGAAAGAACTATATTACGAGTGTGCTGCATGCACACTCGCCAAAATAGCCTTGCGCCCGTGATGCACACGATATTTTTCTTAACGCCTGCTCTCCATAAATGCCCCTGTTGAGACCGAGTGAGCGGGCGGAAAACAGGTCTTTGCGCCCGAGGGCCGCAAAGTTCTGTTTTGCACCCGCTCAAGAGGTCGCAAAGGGGCATTTTCGGAGCAGGTGTGAGGAAAATATTATTTTCCTATCACTGCGGCGTACCTGAAGTTGGCTCTGCGAAATGCCGTAAAAAGTAAAGTCTTCATCGTAGACAGGGTCCTTGGTGTTTCTTAAAACCCTGGTCTTAACTCGGTGTTGTTTATCGGGTAGAAGTTGAAGTTTTACGTAAGGATCACTGGTAGCATTGGTCCCTCGAGCCGGAAGGTCCTTGCATTTGACTACGGTTACAGCAAGGGCATTTTGCTCGCTACGATATCTTAATCTGAACTCCAACTGGCCTAAGCCATCCTTGTTGCTGTCCCGATTCGCGGTTCCATTATCTGTTTTCTCGTTGTTTTCAAGCTCAGCCTTGTCTCGCTCATTTTCAATGGTCAGTGTAATTTCCCCAGGAGGTGTTTGCACGGGGGTACTAGCACCCTGGGGAGAACGAGGCTGAGAAGATTGGTTATTGGTCTGTGCCCCCGAAGGCTGTGACCCGGTGGGACTTGGCGTATGACCTCCTGAACCAGGAGGACTTTTTGCCGGTCCTGTTGGACTCGGACTTTTTTTAAGATAATGGCTTGTACTCCCGGGACTCTTTACAGCCGTAGGCTTTCGGTGGGGCGGACGAAACGCTAAAGATTTGTCTGGCCCCAGTTTGGTGTGACCTCTGCGTCGACGACACAACCACCATGTCGTTACGGCAACACAGACTATGAGGACCGCACCAATGCATAGTGCGACGAGAGTGGCGGTGGAGACTGAAAGGCAAGGGAATAAAAGCTGGGTACGAATTTTTATGCTTCATTACAAGCGTTTATATTCGTGAACCCTTCGCAGCACATACATACCTATAGGTATACAAAAATAGATTGGCGAAGCCATTCCTAAAGATTCCGCGGGTGACGTCAATTCTAATTATTTTTTATTCGCGAATCTTCCAAATGGAGGATTCATCAATCTATTTTTGTTTATTCAAAAATCGATACTTTCGGAAGACCCTCCCAACAAATCGAGGACCGCAATCACCGTAATAAAAAATACCATGTATATACGATAAATTTCATGATCCATTCATTCAAAACGCAGAATAGTAACTTATATTATTATTATCAATATTCTGAACCCTGTATAAATTGTTGTTTTATGCGGCTGCATAATCATTTTTCAATACTGCTTGAAAGTCAGTTGATAAATTAGCTGGTTCGCTAAATCCGGGCGCCTTCGTAAAACCGTGGTAAAAGGCGTACGGGGGGGTAAAACTCAAAAAAATCGTTTCGGGTTCATTAAACTCTAATGAGAAATGAATGTCTTATGAAATTCTTGCTGATTCAGACAACTAGAATTTTTATCCTCCAAGTTATTCAATCTCGAAGTGAGATAAGATTCGACCTACAAATTGCAGGATGGATACCATATTGTTGTCGGCAATTTGACAGATGACGAATACAGACGGTGACTAATGCATATTGGCCGACAGAATGACGGGGCAATAACGTTTGAACATGAAATTTTCTGCGCTACGTTTCATAACTCTCATTAATATTATATTGTTAGACGAATGATATTTTGATGGAAAGCCTTGATTTTAGAAGATCGATGCCGTAGTTGAGGTCGCGTACCATATATACGTACAACGCATTTATGGTCACCTCCCAATTTCGAATAGGACTCAGCGCGAGACAAGTATCATGATTTTAAGGCTCCCCTATTTCGGGGGACTCACCAGAATCTACCGGCCTTATCAGCGGGCCATCCTCCAATACTCCTCCGACCATGTTGGCCGTTTTTCAGGAGAAGAACGCTTATCCAAAAACCCGTTTTGATGCTCAGTGCACTTGGTATTTTCCACGTCGCGGTGTCCTGACTCTGTGACTGGCACGATCGTGCTTCGATCAATAGACCTGGGCGTGCGCGAGGACGATTTTAACTCGACCCGAGAGTGACCCGAAAGGAACCCGAAGCCAACCATCTCCAGGGGGAGCCTGTTCGACTCAGGACGCAGCTGCAGCTGATCTTGTTTCATCCTATCGTTGATTGCCCTGTTAGTCTCCATCGAGCTCTTCGATGCAAAGAATAAAAAAAAAAGAAAAAAAATTGAGGTTTCATGATAGCCTTGATAAAATTGAGCCGCTATTCATGGTCCGCAACATGCGGCTGCATTTCATGGCAATTTCCACATGAGACTTTTTAATTAGTATATACTAATATACATGTCTCCAGGAACAAGACCTGTAATCGAAAATTCTATCAGCATTCGCTATATACGTATAGCTTGGTTCAAGAAATCGAACACCTCGTAACAAAGATTCCTCCACATTCATGGCTTGTTCTAAAACTAATTGAAATCTATAAGAGATACTGCTACTCCCGCGAGGCGCTATATTCTCAATCATGCAATCCGTTTTCATGATTCCCATTGATCTTCATCGGGTTTTTAAATTATTACTGATTTTTTACGATCTGAATCTTGAAATCAGCTAAAAGGTTTGCTTGATTTGCTGGTGAATCACCAGCTCTCTAGACTATTGAGCTTGCAGCATCTACAGATCTCGTTCAGAGAGGTGAATGTGCGCAAAATGCTAGAGAAATAAGGCCGATGAAATTTTCATTCGTTTTCTTATACGTCGAGAGTGTGCATAAAACTATATTGCAACAGATCCTAGAGCCCTGCTTCGTTCAACTCAATCCTTCTATTTAAAAAAAAATATCCATAATCAATATCGGAATCAAGTCGAAAAATGTCTTGCATTCGCGAGTTGAAATCTCTGCCTTACTCTACGTGGTAGCCCAGTAATCGAATATTGGTTTTTAAATAGAGTGCAATCCGGCGCCACGATTGAATCCGAGTTATCGCGCCATCCACTCTCCTATAGTGTTAATTGGGAACTGATTTTGCCGAGAGCGGGCGAGTTGCATCAGTTTGAATTCTCCATATCATTGAGTTATTACAATGCATTGCCAGAGTGGTCAGAACAGCGTGGAACAATCTTTTACAGACTTCACAAGCTTGTATTTGATATACTTAGGAGAAACTGAAAAAATGACAGCAGCAAAGACGAAAAAAGTGAATCCTTAGAGAATTAGAGAATCTTTAGAACAACTCCTAAGCCCAGACACTTAATTTCTGTACAAAATGAAAACAGCGCGATGTATAGGTGTGAGAGAAAAGCTGAATAATTAAGTTTTCAATAAATTCCATATGATGTACACGTATGGTGTAAAATTGTAATGTTTGATAACATTGCGCCCCGCGAGTGACGTCACATGTATAAAGATTACCATGACGTCATAATCGGCGCGACGGTCCGCCGCGCTGTAGCCTTCGTGAGCTCGATATAGCACGCGGCTCTCTTTCGTAGGTATAGGTAAGATAAAATAAACGACGATGATCCCGCGAGGCAAGGCACAGGCAGTGTGCTCTCGCGTGTAGTCGCATAGCATCAAGGAGAGATTTCCTCGAGGTCCAATACGATTTCCGAATCGTATAGAATAGCTGAAATTAGCGTTGGCCAGGAGTGCCCATACTGCGTACAGTGATAGATTAATATTGGAGTGAAGCGGAGCTCCGAGCTCGCGAACTATTGTAAAAAAGGTGAAATGGTACTCAGGGACTTTCAGATACTGTTTGACAATCCGTGGAGCACGTTCTACGGGGGTCAGACGGTAACCGGGCGGGTTATCGTCGTCATAGATTCAACGAAGAAGATCCGGGGTAAGATCGTCGCGACGTCTTCGAGTTTTTCACCCTTTAAAAAATCTATAATGGGACGATACCCCGGAATTACCATTCGCTGACCCCACCTTTAGCAATAACAAAATACCAACATTCTACCTCCTTTTGCATATTCAAAGAAAAAAATGAATGAAAAAAAGACTAAAGCTCGCTTTTCTCATCTGAACTAATCTTCACGCATAAATTTCGTTCGTTCTTACAATATCACGAGCATGTACATATACATGGTAGAGATGCATTGAGCGTGATTGATCATAAATTTTATTTGAGCCTGGGAATATTAGGTCTAATATATGCGCTTTGGGATAATATACGCAAAAATAGAAACTAGTAAAAAGAAAAAAAATGATTGCGAGCCAATGAGTTCGTGGGAAATTTTTTGAAAAATATGTTCCTACATATGTATAACTAACGAATACGAAAAGATATTGTTTGAACCGGCGGTTATTGGTGGGCGCGTTCAGAGAGCTATTGTCCAGCTTTTCATGAGTGTATAATTATAGCGTGAAAAGTAGAACCGATGTCAAAAATACCAAGCTACGAGGGAATCTGCCTTTGCAATCATAAGCCTAACGCGATATAAATTCATGCGCTCTTGTATTATTATATATCCTGAAGATTAGTGGAAACGATCAGCTCGCGTAATATTAAAGCTGTCAAATCATATCTATTTTTGGATTACAGGATTATGCGAAATAATAATTTAGTAAATCTCAGCTTATATCATTTTTGTCCATATATACCTATACATATATATGTCATTGACAGGTATAAATATAAGGATTAAAGGAGAAGCAAATACTGCTTGGTCAGAGAGTAAATCCGAGTTAAACAACGACGGAAAATACAATGACGAAAGTCAAGTGGTCAGCGGCCACGAAGAATATTTCAATATACAATACTACCTACTCGGTGGTGCTTCAGGTAAAAATAAACACGCCGTTTAAATACCTGTTACATTTTTAGTATGCAATAACAAACTTTACGTCCCAGAGATTAATCGACTGCAAATTAGATTTAGATTAATCAATATACACGCACTCATATAATCACCATATAGATATAAGCGCTATATGATCATTGAGTATAACGATTTGATAATAAATCTTCAAAATATCTGTACAGCATATTAGACTAATCTTAGGATTAGTATTTCGTGTCCAGACGAAGAAGTAGGTATTTAATTTGAAAAATCTTCGATCAATCCCTAAATGATTGAATACAATTTTATTTATTGCAATATGAATATTGTTGTGAATAATATAACATTCATTTATCTAACTTTAAGTAAATGCGGTAGTATGACGATGTGATCAACGCGATAATATATTGTTGAAGGACACCGAGACTCCGTGTGTTATAACTTATAAGTATGTAGTTTAGTTATGATGATTTGCAGTCATTAGTCGATGACGTAATTCGGTGATCATTTACGCGTTTATACTTATAATAGCGCCAAGAATGTCACGTTTTCTTGCTATACGTTTAAATAAATAAATATATATTATATAAATAGGTTCCGAGATCCAGCTACCTCCTGGCGAGCATGCTTATCCCTTTAGCTGTGTCCTTCCGCCTAATCTACCTAGCAGTTTTGAATCTGACATCGGTCACGTGCGTTATACAGTAAAAGCCACCTTAGATCGGCCCTGGAAATTTGATCAAGAAGTCAAGACAGCATTCACTGTAGTTTCGCCGCTTGACCTTAACAGGGAACGGGGAGCCGCGGTTTGTAATGCATTATTTTATTACAGACAAGAATAATGTGAGCCAGAATAGATTAAATCATATTCTGAAAACCTAAACTCGAAATTTTCCAATTATAAAATTTACAGGAACCCATACACGATGAATTAACGAAAACCTTTTGCTGCCTATGCTGCGGATCAGCTCCTCTTAACGTAACGGTATCACTCCCGGTCCGGGGATATGTGCCTGGCCAAGTAATACCGATAAGAGTGAACGTCGAGAATCTGAGCAATGTTCACGTCGACACTGTGAAATTCTTGCTACGAAAAGTAGGCTGAACATTTCTAGATTCACACGCCTAACAAAATCTTTTAGAAATTCTAAACGAAATGAAAATATGAAACCGTTCATTGTCATTTCAGGTAGTTACTTTCACCGCAAATTCACCGAGACTGGCGACCAAAAAGACGAAAATCATTGTCTCGGAAATTGGGAAAGGACCCGTCGAAGGAGGCGCGACTCTAACTTGGGACGAAAGACTCCAAGTCCCTCCACTTCCACCTTCAAATCTCGCGAACTGCGGGATCATAAAGCTCGAGTATAGCTTGAAGGTAGAAGCCTGCGTTTCTGGATGGTGAGTTGGAATTGTGTAACAAGATCATTAATAATTAATAATTAATTAATTAATGGCCTGTTTTTCGTTATTCATTTTTAAAGGTACCATCGCAATTTGAAGAGGAATATCCCAGTTTACGTAGGAACGATTCCTCTCACGACTTATCAGCCTCCAATTGCTCCACCACCTGGAGCTGGGCTTAAGCCAGACGAGTATCCATCAAAGCCGGCTGACCCAACGTACGGTGGATATCCTAGTGGGTATCCCGCCTTTGATCCTGATTCTGGCTATCCAGAGGGACCTCCTCCAACTGCACCTGGGATTGATAATAATCCAGCTAATTATCCAGTGCGTCCGACCCCGGTCGCACCTCCGCCGTTACCACCGACGATGGATTTGTACCCGAATCTTCGTGAGTAGATTTGAAATTGGTTTTTAATTTGTGAAAAGATTTGAAATCTTGTGTGTAGACAGAACTTTCGATCGATTTCATTTTTCATTACAAATTTTTATTTTTTTTCGATTTTTTATAACAGCTCCGCCGTCGTATGCAGAGTCGACATACGGTGCTCGTAATATTCGGGAGCGTGGTGAGTCTGAACATGTACTTGGAGCTAGAAGCCAATTTGCGCCAAGATATCCGGTCTACAATTTTGCACCGCAGTAAAAAAATAAAAAGAAAAAAAGTATATCTATCAATCTTGAAGATGAAAAGGACGACGTGAAAAATAAATAATTGGAAATAATCTCCGATGTTATAAACATTTGTTAAATCGCACCGTGTGCCGCAAGCTTTGCATAGATCATATTTTCATTATGAAGTACCTAGTCTATATGAAATATTGCTATTTTATCATATTCTTACTATAAAATCTTCTGTGTCTTTTCTGTACTACTAATATTTACCATAAAGTTTTTACATGTTTTAATGCAGCTATATTATATAGATATACAAATATATACAATCTTCGCTATAAAAAGTACCTATATCTGCAAAGATATTATAATCATTTTCGAAAAATTATCTTTATTTATTATTTAACTCTCTCAATACACCAGATTTACGAATCTGCTATTAATTATTTTCTGTAGGTACTTACGAGTTATGACCCAATGATTTCTTACACTCGTGAGAGTTTCGTAACTGATTGTAAGACAAAAATGATAAATCGTAATTAAGTGAGGAAAGGTGTTAGCTATTTTATAAACGCTCATGTCATATTTATAAAGAATAATTTCCCCAACAACTTTATTCGTAACAAGAGTAAAATTTTTACATTATAAAAAACAAAGAGAGACATTCTAAATTCTAGCATACTTCGTATGAGAAATGCAATAGCAAAAATGTTTAATAATAAAACGAATCTAATCCTCGGTATAGTAGCTATTATATGAAGAATATATTACAAAAGAATGTAGCAAGACTCATTCATGTTGGAGTCACAATAATTGTATAATTAATTAAAGAACGCTTCGTGACGTGGCCAATTGTATACTTATAGATAAATTCTACAGTCGTTGACTGCTGCCACATTTGAAATATATGGTGAGATATATGTTGGAATTATTTAACACTGTAGTAGTTGGCTATCACAGCTTCTCCACGATAAATGAGAGAAGAAATTTAGTGTCTTTTAAACTCAGGTGCCTGATTTTGAATTATAAATTCCTGTACAAGTGCAGCTTTTCATTAATGTCCACTTTGTAACGTGATCAGCCGCCTGTGATAGAATATTACGGTATATTTCGTGACTATCTATTCATCAAACAGAGTGAACTCCCGCGATGAATGCCTCAACAGATTGAATTGGTCCATCAGGCAAGATACCATGACCCAAGTTTGCGATATAACGATCTTTGCCAAATTTCTTGACCATTTCTGCAGCACGTTCGAATACCTCGGTCTGGAAAACACACGAGGATATTGAATATAATTATCATGAAACTTGAGGCAACTTGAAATTCGGATTAATTTAGTTTCGTGTTTTGGAAATATAAAATAATCTTCGTAAATTTGTGTACCTCTGATGCATATAACGCACAAGGATCCATATTTCCTTGCAAAGTAACGTTCGGTCCTAAACGAGCCCTTGCTTCTACTGGATCTACGGTCCAATCCAGTCCAATGACGTCGTAGCCTCCTTCTTTGGCAAGCTTTTCAAGAGAATTGAGCGTAGCGCCTTTGGGGAATGCAGTCTGTAATGAAAATTAATGATATGAATGAGCGACGGCTCGATGTCTGTGGATTATTTACCTTATTAGATAAGTTAGACTCATAGAAATTCAACCTAACAAAAAATTGTTACCATAGGAACATGTGGAATGTTCTGTTCATCAAGTTTCCTCCTCACTCCTTCCCTGATCAGCTTCATATACTTGAAGGAGAATTTTTCAAACAGTTCATCGTTCAAAAAATCTCCAGAACTTTCAAATACTTGGAGGAGTTGAGCACCGGCTTTCACCTGCAGTACCAAGTAGTCGATCACAACGTCTGTTATAAGTTCCAATAGTCTATGCGAGGCTTCTGGATAACGATAAAGCCAGAACCTAGCTAGTGCCATGGTAGAACTACCGCCTCCTTGCACCATGTAGCCCATCAAAGTCCACTGGAAGTTTAGAAATATGATGTGAGTCGACTCATGAATACTGCTGAGGATGAATGCGGATAAAATGAGGTAGAGATAGAGGTCAATGTATCTACGTAATAATGAAATAGAATTTCAATTTCCATCATAGAATGGTTGAAATAATGGATAACATTGGAAACTAGAAATACAGATAGATCTATCAAACCAATATTTCATCATGACGGACTATTGATTGAAGTTACGACAATGGCTTGGAAGAAAATACTAACAGGTGCGCCAGTGAACCCTATGAGCGGCACTTTTCCTTGTAAACTTTTCCGGGTCAAAGTTATGGCGTCGCCAACGTAGCCCAAGGCCTGCTCAACGTCGGGTTTTATCAATCTCGATAGATGCGATGGCTCCATCAATGGTTCTGGCAGAACTGGACCCTAAGGGTTTTGGCACACATGGTACGTTGATTATTTGAATCTAATAGTTCGATGACTAAAATCTCATAGACAATTCTGATTACAACAGACTTTTCTTATTATTTTTGTCTAGTTCTATAATATCAGATCCAGTTATGATCACCTGGCAAAAATAGAGTAGGTACTGATATGACTTGAAAATGTGATCATACTTACAACTCCAGCTCTCATTTCAACTTCCATACCCATAGCTTGTGGTATGACTAGGATATCAGAGAATATGATACTGGCGTCATAGTCGAATCTCTTGATAGGTTGAAGTGTTACTTCGCAGGCAAGTTCTGGTGTTCGGCAAATGGTGAAAAAGTCATGTTTCGAACGGGTTTCTCTAAACTCTGGCAAGTGTCTACCTGCTTGTCGCATAATCCACACTGGTACTTTATCAACAGTTTCACCACGAGCCGCTCTAAGGAGACGATCGTTTTTCAAAGGTGGAAAATTGTGCTCTGTCATTCTGGAATTGGTAAATTATTAATTAACACTATAACGAATAATCGAGTTCTAACGGTAAACCAAGAGTAAGAAATCACAAATAACGAAGTTTCGATTTTTTTTACGCTTATTATTCGGCAGTTTGAATGTAATCAAGATTCAGATTATCGGAAATTTTCGGTTGAAATGTATCTCATCGTGTAGACATGTGAGTGGATTATTAGGTTAGGTAGGGTTTTGAATTATAAATCGAATCCAATACCTGAAGCAGTATGATAAAATTTATCAATTAATTCGTAATAAGAAACTTACCTCAATTAAATGAAGCAGTAAAGAGTCTAGTGATGAATTTGTGTGAGATCAACGGTACACTATATTATGGACAGATTCACCGGAGCACAGCGCACGGTATAGTACTGTAGCTCCTATAACAGGCCACAATGCATTGCTAGCCTTCGGCGCTAGAATTGAAATTTGAATAGACTACGTGCTGGCGGTTTTGAAGGAGTTTTGAATATGAAATATGAAATACGTAATAACAAATATGTAAAATTATTTAAGCTCAGTATTTGTTAGCCATTCTTAAAAATTTAAGTTTGTTCGAAGAATCCGAGATACACTTTACCGGAAATTCGACGGTCTGATGGTATCCGAGTTGCAGAAGATCTAAACGTGACGAATTACAACGCTAATCACAAAGCTTTACATGTTAGCTTGTGAAATTAGTTCTTCTAGCTATCATTTTATCATTACACAAACGAGCTTGTAATGTATGCATACCACCTTGAGCTACAATGCAAATCAATTAACTCTGTTGATTCAGACAAACGTTTATTATTTTCAATAAAGCGATTAGAGATTATGCATCACTTTAATTCTATCAAAAATATTGATTGTATGTATACAGATGTTTGAGCAAGAAATTTTATTATTAAACCAGATACGTGAATCATCAATTGCTCCATTACTTTCCCCATCCTTTCCTTAACTAGAAGTCGCACTACGTGAAAGCCGGCATACACTTGTGCAAATATGGATTCATACAGATCCCTAGACATGTTTCTCTTATTGACAGTTTCTAGAATTATTAGCCAGAAAAATCTTACTTGTATCAGGAGAACATCTGACCCTAGGAGGTGTGCTGAAATTTTTGGGGGACGATAGAATGCGTGTATAGATATAGGCATGCATACGTGTCCTTATGCACGTCGTTATACAATTAAGTTAGTAGCGATTTTTAGAGTTACAGAAATTTTAAGTCGAAGAATACTCCTACTATCAAGCGAGCATCTGACCTAAGAAGGAAAATTTTCAAGTAGCTGAAAAAGCAATAATTCCATGTTCCTACTGTTTCTGAAATGAAGAGTCTGAGGGAGAGGAAAGTGGAAAATAATAAAGCAATTGGTCATTGGTATGTCTGGGAATTTATTGTGGCAGCATTAATGCAATATTACTCATGATCGAAGTTACGTAGGTACAATTTGTAATTGTTTCTTACAAATAAATATACATAGTATCTATCGTGACTGATCGAGTTTCTTTTATTTTTTTTATCTGCTTTCTTTCATACAAGTTATCAAAACATAAACCAGATGCGTGTTACAAAAATATAATACCTCGTATAACTAATTTTTAAATTGTCTATTTCGCTACAACTTCTCCACGTTCAAAATATTTCTATTGAGACACGAAGTTTCATCACACATTACCAAAGTAATAGGTAACTAAATAAAGTTTATTACTTTTAAATAACTTTACTTCACAATTACTTTTACTAATGAAATAAAAATTTGAATATACACTACATTTATAATAGGGTAAGCCTAAGGGACGAATGCTGCGCCCTATTACACGCAACCCGCGGATCATTATATTATTCTGCTCTTCTTAGTTCCGTAGTTCGTCACCCGGTGGCGCCACCAGCGTAAACTGACCTACTCAACGGCGTCCTTGCCCCTCTCGCCCCGCTCAAGGCCGTCAAGGATGGCGAGCCCAAGCAAACCGGTCTAACCGGTTTCAGTGGCCATCGTGGCGCCGACGAGTGAACAGGTTTGTGACGTAGTAGACGTTCTTGGGAAAACTTACGCGCCGAGTTAACCGACGTGCGAGAAAATGCTTGACAAGAGGTACGCCGCGTCGTTACGAGTTGAGGAGGCGTAAGTTTTTAATAGACTTAGTTTCTATTAAACTTTGGATTACTTGCATAAGTCTCAGATAAGAGCATAAAAAGTGTTAAGTGTCCATCTATAGTTAGAAGGAAGAAGCTAGTCAGATAATATAGATCTGAAGTCAAGGAAGAGGGAGAGTTTCTTAGGTGCGTCGGCTAACGCCGAATTAACTGAAGTTTAAAAAAAAAAAAAAAAAGTTTTTAATATTCCGATCACCATTTTACCATAACCATAAATAATTATGAATTTTCGCGTATTATAAAGTGTCGCGTATTTCAATCAGCGAAGTAAGTGACGATTGGAGGCCTTTGATTATTATTCAGGGAAGTAGGGAATCGTTCATTTTCAAGTATATTCTATCCCTACCCGCGAATAACTCTGTGAAAACCTACATTTCTTGCGAACATAACCTCTCCGATCTATTTTTAATACGAATATACTAGGTAAGGGAGATTCATTGATAACCTCGCGATAATTAATTATCATCCTGTCATATTAGCAATCATATAATTCCGAGTTTCTCCTCTTCAATCGTTTGCTTTACGAGCATATTTTGCCACTCCGAGGCTGAACTAATGTTATTAGTGTTATTTTGAGTATACAAATGTTTTCCTGGAGAATGCTTGATCCCCGATTTATTCTTGTCTTCCATACTTCGACTTTGAATAAGTGTTGCATGTACTTGAGATGCAAGGATCCTACGTGCCAATTGGTCGGAGATGGACGCCAGCCAACACTATCTGGCTGGTTACGGATTAATGGTCAACCAACACAGTGGTAAGCTTTATGTTATATCAGCCACAGACCCTGTATAACTATAAATGTATATCGACAACACCATCAAGACTGAAACGCATTTATCTAGCGATACTCTGACAGTATCTATCTCTGAATCCAACAACGTTTGTCTTAATCTCAACAATATCCCCGCGTTTCAGAATTGGGGAGAGGAAATCAGACCTGGATAGATGATGTGCCAAATCACCAGTCCCATATGCCTTTTCAACTATTCGAAAACAGTTAGCCAACAGTAATGGAATATCACGGCGACCAAGCTGGTAATTGACCTCCCATCTGAGGGACCATTGTCAGAGGCAAGGAGGATATTAGCGTCAAGATAATTAATCTATGATATTGATTGGCTTCTAGCCACCACAGGCTGCAATGCATCAATTGCCTCATGTTATTGAAATCAAATTGCCGCTGATCCGTTTTACATCTAAAATAAATCACCTTTTTAAATCCATGTTTCACAGCTTCTCTACCAAGCAAATCTGACGCTCACCCTATACCTTCAGCTGGCTATGGACGTCCCTGGCTTACCTCTGTCCTCGATGTACAACAGATACTTTCATGGCGACTTGGTTCTACTCACCTGCGAGGGAAACACCTGGGATCTACCCAAAGGCAACATATTGTCGCAATTCGTGTGATACTTGGATATCTTATTAAAGGGTAAGTCCAGAAGACGAGGAACACTCAATTTTTTTAAGCAATTATAACTTGCTTCTTTTCAATGGCAAACTCGAATCTTTCTTCTGTATTCACAACAGTAGTTAGAGCTTTATGAATCTCAAGAAAATTGTTCGCTTGATTTGAATATAAATTTACCTTGTAGTAGAGAAATATCTGAATAATGAGGATCAAGGATTGAAGGTTTTTAAATGAATACAGCTATAAATTACTGTAGAATTAATTATAGGCGTCACATTTATTTTTCAAACATCCAACAGACTTCAATATTGGTAATAAATTACTTCACAGTCCCATTCTCTGGTTCTTAATTGTGGTATAATGGTGTAATGGTTCTAAAACAATACATTGAGTTGATTTATCCCATGTGACATATATTAATCTAGTTTTTATTTTCACAGGGGTTGTTCGTGGAGGGGAAAAAACATAGTCGTGCCTATCTACAAGAAAACCTCTTCAACATTATTCATTACAACGATTAACGCCAAACAGTGGAGCAGTCCAAATACCAGGGGAATGGCTATTATTGATGGGGACTAATGGCTTCAAATGGCTATTATTGTTTATAAAGTAGCATAGGAGTATAGTTTTAGGCTGGGTTCGCAATTACAGTTCCTTTGGAATCAGTTTTTAATGTCTAATCTTGTCTAATTAGATTGGACCAGATCATTCCAAATTGATTGTAGAAACTATAAGCGATACTATATATTCACTCGTGATTATACAGCACGCTATACCTGACAAGTTCATACGGTAATGTTATAATCAAACGATATAGTTGGATTAGCCATTACCGTATGAAATATTCGCAATATCTATGCAGGTAACTGCGCGTAATACATGCATATACGATATACGTACGTGAATATACTTCACTCATTTGTGAAATTGTCCTCAATGGATAGAGAGTAAACAATTCAGAGATCCACGAACCGGAGACTCTCATTAGTATCTATTGAGAACAACTATATTTATAGAGTAATGAATTATTCTACTGTTCTCGTGGCGAAATTACGTTGTTAAAGTATTATCGTTAACGAAAACCATGGTGAGAATAATGACTCTGTTCTCTATTCGTATGGTGGTCTGAAAAATAAAAATAAACAGCTCGCTGTTCTCAACAAGACCGATATAAATACTATCTGCTACAAACATTGTACTTGGCATTCTGTAAAATATACCTTCGTACGTATATGCATGTATTATCGTCGCAACGATTAGTTTAGAGTATAATACTAGTTTTATTATTTCCTAATTATAGTTCAAGCTAATCTCGGAACTTAAAAAGTGCCAAATATGTAGTTTTCAGTGATATACGTGATAGATTATACATATTACGATCACATCTACAATTTGTCCAATCAAATATTCAGTGTTGTGAAAATTGTAAGTCAATTTTTTTTCAAGTGAAGTTTATTACTTTTGAATAACTATTTTATAATTAGTTGAAATAACTTCACTTTATAATTCGTTTCAATAGCTTCACTTTATAATTCGTTTTAATAGCTGTACTTCATAATTCGTTTTAACAGCTTTACTTTATAATTAGTTTTCATAGCTTTACTTTGTAATTAGTTGAAATAACTTTGCTTTATACTTACTTTAAATAACTCTACTTTATAATTACGCTGAATAACTTCACTTTATAATTACTTTTACTAGTTGAATCGAGTTTAATTACACATTACCAAAGTAATGGTTGATTAAATGAGTAGTTTCATCAAAAATGTAATTAGTGACTCGCAACACTGCAAATATTCATGCAATAATAAAATTGTTTATGCAATAAACATGTATCATTATAGTAAATTACCACATTCTTGAATAAATATCTCTTGAAATTGTAAATAATCAATCGTTGAATCATTTCCCCCTGTCCTTTCCTTGCCTATACTAAAAATTAGATATCAACTGACAGAATTTTAGGAGTGAATTTTCTGGCAGTTGATACCTTTTTTAAGGAGTCGATTTTCTGGCAGTTGATACCTTTTTTTTTAAGGAGTCAATTTTCTGGCAGTTGATACCTTTTTTTTTAAGGAGTCAATTTTCTGGCAGTTGATACCTTTTTTTTAAGGAGTCAATTTTCTGGCAGTTGATACCTCATGGTGTCAAAAACGACTCATTGAAAAAGGTATCAACTGCCAGAAAATTGACTCCTTAAAAAAGGTATCAACTGCCAGAAAATCGACTCCTTAAATAAAGTATCAACTGCCAGAAAATCGATAGGTACCTGGAGCTCTCATTGCCTACATTTCCCCTGGAGCCGAGTTCAGCCAATCAGGAGCGAGAGTCAAGACGAAAATAGGCAATTTCTCTTCAAACCTTATTCCTGATTGGCTTAGACTCTGCCCAGGGGAAATGTAGGCATCGAGAGCTCCAGGTACCTATCGATTTTCTGGCAGTTGATACCTTTTATTTAAGGAGTCGATTTTCTGGCAGTTGATACCTTTTTTTTAAGGAGTCATTTTTCTGGCAGTTGATACCTTTTTCAAGGAGTCGTTTTTGACACCATGAGGTATCAACTGCCAGAAAATTGACTCCTTAAAAAAAAGGTATCAACTGCCAGAAAATTGACTCCTTAAAAAAAGGTATCAACTGCCAGAAAATTCACTCCTAAAATTCTGTCAGTTGATATCTAATTTTTAGTATAGGCAAGGAAAGGACAGGGGGAAATGATTCAACGATTGATTATTTACAATTTCAAGAGATATTTATTCAAGAATGTGGTAATTTACTATAATGATACATGTTTATTGCATAAACAATTTTATTATTGCATGAATATTTGCAGTGTTGCGAGTCACTAATTACATTTTTGATGAAACTACTCATTTAATCAACCATTACTTTGGTAATGTGTAATTAAACTCGATTCAACTAGTAAAAGTAATTATAAAGTGAAGTTATTCAGCGTAATTATAAAGTAGAGTTATTTAAAGTAAGTATAAAGCAAAGTTATTTCAACTAATTACAAAGTAAAGCTATGAAAACTAATTATAAAGTAAAGCTGTTAAAACGAATTATGAAGTACAGCTATTAAAACGAATTATAAAGTGAAGCTATTGAAACGAATTATAAAGTGAAGTTATTTCAACTAATTATAAAATAGTTATTCAAAAGTAATAAACTTCACTTGAAAAAAAATTGACTTACAATTTTCACAACACTGAATATTTGATTGGACAAATTGTAGATGTGATCGTAATATGTATAATCTATCACGTATATCACTGAAAACTACATATTTGGCACTTTTTAAGTTCCGAGATTAGCTTGAACTATAATTAGGAAATAATAAAACTAGTATTATACTCTAAACTAATCGTTGCGACGATAATACATGCATATACGTACGAAGGTATATTTTACAGAATGCCAAGTACAATGTTTGTAGCAGATAGTATTTATATCGGTCTTGTTGAGAACAGCGAGCTGTTTATTTTTATTTTTCAGACCACCATACGAATAGAGAACAGAGTCATTATTCTCACCATGGTTTTCGTTAACGATAATACTTTAACAACGTAATTTCGCCACGAGAACAGTAGAATAATTCATTACTCTATAAATATAGTTGTTCTCAATAGATACTAATGAGAGTCTCCGGTTCGTGGATCTCTGAATTGTTTACTCTCTATCCATTGAGGACAATTTCACAAATGAGTGAAGTATATTCACGTACGTATATCGTATATGCATGTATTACGCGCAGTTACCTGCATAGATATTGCGAATATTTCATACGGTAATGGCTAATCCAACTATATCGTTTGATTATAACATTACCGTATGAACTTGTCAGGTATAGCGTGCTGTATAATCACGAGTGAATATATAGTATCGCTTATAGTTTCTACAATCAATTTGGAATGATCTGGTCCAATCTAATTAGACAAGATTAGACATTAAAAACTGATTCCAAAGGAACTGTAATTGCGAACCCAGCCTAAAACTATACTCCTATGCTACTTTATAAACAATAATAGCCATTTGAAGCCATTAGTCCCCATCAATAATAGCCATTCCCCTGGTATTTGGACTGCTCCACTGTTTGGCGTTAATCGTTGTAATGAATAATGTTGAAGAGGTTTTCTTGTAGATAGGCACGACTATGTTTTTTCCCCTCCACGAACAACCCCTGTGAAAATAAAAACTAGATTAATATATGTCACATGGGATAAATCAACTCAATGTATTGTTTTAGAACCATTACACCATTATACCACAATTAAGAACCAGAGAATGGGACTGTGAAGTAATTTATTACCAATATTGAAGTCTGTTGGATGTTTGAAAAATAAATGTGACGCCTATAATTAATTCTACAGTAATTTATAGCTGTATTCATTTAAAAACCTTCAATCCTTGATCCTCATTATTCAGATATTTCTCTACTACAAGGTAAATTTATATTCAAATCAAGCGAACAATTTTCTTGAGATTCATAAAGCTCTAACTACTGTTGTGAATACAGAAGAAAGATTCGAGTTTGCCATTGAAAAGAAGCAAGTTATAATTGCTTAAAAAAATTGAGTGTTCCTCGTCTTCTGGACTTACCCTTTAATAAGATATCCAAGTATCACACGAATTGCGACAATATGTTGCCTTTGGGTAGATCCCAGGTGTTTCCCTCGCAGGTGAGTAGAACCAAGTCGCCATGAAAGTATCTGTTGTACATCGAGGACAGAGGTAAGCCAGGGACGTCCATAGCCAGCTGAAGGTATAGGGTGAGCGTCAGATTTGCTTGGTAGAGAAGCTGTGAAACATGGATTTAAAAAGGTGATTTATTTTAGATGTAAAACGGATCAGCGGCAATTTGATTTCAATAACATGAGGCAATTGATGCATTGCAGCCTGTGGTGGCTAGAAGCCAATCAATATCATAGATTAATTACCTTGACGCTAATATCCTCCTTGCCTCTGACAATGGTCCCTCAGATGGGAGGTCAATTACCAGCTTGGTCGCCGTGATATTCCATTACTGTTGGCTAACTGTTTTCGAATAGTTGAAAAGGCATATGGGACTGGTGATTTGGCACATCATCTATCCAGGTCTGATTTCCTCTCCCCAATTCTGAAACGCGGGGATATTGTTGAGATTAAGACAAACGTTGTTGGATTCAGAGATAGATACTGTCAGAGTATCGCTAGATAAATGCGTTTCAGTCTTGATGGTGTTGTCGATATACATTTATAGTTATACAGGGTCTGTGGCTGATATAACATAAAGCTTACCACTGTGTTGGTTGACCATTAATCCGTAACCAGCCAGATAGTGTTGGCTGGCGTCCATCTCCGACCAATTGGCACGTAGGATCCTTGCATCTCAAGTACATGCAACACTTATTCAAAGTCGAAGTATGGAAGACAAGAATAAATCGGGGATCAAGCATTCTCCAGGAAAACATTTGTATACTCAAAATAACACTAATAACATTAGTTCAGCCTCGGAGTGGCAAAATATGCTCGTAAAGCAAACGATTGAAGAGGAGAAACTCGGAATTATATGATTGCTAATATGACAGGATGATAATTAATTATCGCGAGGTTATCAATGAATCTCCCTTACCTAGTATATTCGTATTAAAAATAGATCGGAGAGGTTATGTTCGCAAGAAATGTAGGTTTTCACAGAGTTATTCGCGGGTAGGGATAGAATATACTTGAAAATGAACGATTCCCTACTTCCCTGAATAATAATCAAAGGCCTCCAATCGTCACTTACTTCGCTGATTGAAATACGCGACACTTTATAATACGCGAAAATTCATAATTATTTATGGTTATGGTAAAATGGTGATCGGAATATTAAAAACTTACGCCTCCTCAACTCGTAGCGACGCGGCGTACCTCTTGTCAAGCATTTTCTCGCACGTCGGTTAACTCGGCGCGTAAGTTTTCCCAAGAACGTCTACTACGTCACAAACCTGTTCACTCGTCGGCGCCACGAAGGCCACTGAAACCGGTTAGACCGGTTTGCTTGGGCTCGCCATCCTTGACGGCCTTGAGCGGGGCGAGAGGGGCAAGGACGCCGTTGAGTAGGTCAGTTTACGCTGGTGGCGCCACCGGGTGACGAACTACGGAACTAAGAAGAGCAGAATAATATAATGATCCGCGGGTTGCGTGTAATAGGGCGCAGCATTCGTCCCTTAGGCTTACCCTATTATAAATGTAGTGTATATTCAAATTTTTATTTCATTAGTAGAAGTAATTGTGAAGTAAAGTTATTTGAAAGTAATCAACTTTATTTAGTTACCTATTAACAACAATCAATGTAGATAATTGAATTATTCAGATGGAAATGGTGTGACAACAGTATAAATAATATATTTTATTAAAATCTTTATTTTTTTTTTTTTTTTTTATAGCGTTCTCCTAAATAATAATTAACATAATCTAATACGAAATTCTGTAGTAGTAGTAGTAGCAGTAGTAGTAGTAGTAATAATTAGGAGAAAATATAATAACATACTAGAATTTTTAATGTCAAATTAATAATGGTAGTGTACATTGGATAGTGTGTCCATAGACTGTGGGTAATCCTAAACTTACACAGTATTATGATGATAGGAGAGGATGGCATGAACAATTGATTACATAGCATTAATTAAGAGTAATCAAACAGAGTGCTGGGCGCATATAGTATAATAGGTATATATAATGTATGTATGTAATTAAATTAATTGAATTATTCCTTATTTTTAATATCTAAATTTTCATAACAAACAGCTATACAAGTAAAATTACCAAGATTAATATTAATCTCATGGGTCTCTTTCTACAATGTGACATTCTCGAAAGCACATGGATCTAAGACTCTAAGTGAATATATTTATGTATGTATACTATAGAGATGATAGGATGTTGTCGATGCATAATTCTAAATTAATTATTTAATAATAACAGTAATAATAATAATAATAATGATATTAATAATAACAACAGCATCCATATATAAAAAGTAGACTGTGTGTTCTTTGCAGACTTTACCCTACCGCTTGTATGGCAGCCAGCACTCTTTTCCATAATTCCCTTGGATTGTTTAATAATACAAGAATTAATATCATATCATACACATAACACGGCGTACAAAGCCTACGTCTATATCTCGAGGATGATCACGCGTTAGGTGTAGTTGTGCAAAAATAATTATAACGCAGAGTTCAATTGTCTCAATAATATTTCTTGCACAACTACTTCCAATAATAACTAAAGGAATTTGCACACGTCAATTACTCAAATCGCCATTTTCCCATATTGTATTTATATATGTATTATTATCTATAATTTGAATAGCCGATGAAAATTTGAAATTATTACTTTTTACCACAAATATTATCGATTTTATATCAGCAAACTCTCCAGGTATACGCCATTGCACGCTACAATAAACGCGAGATTAAATATTGCACTCGAGGAGTTTCAATATTTAATATCCGTGGCTTGAGTATTGTAAAATACTTTGTCAAGAATTGGTTGTAGGAAACAATGAAGTTATGAAAGAGATATGAGCGACACGAATTTTCATCAAGTAATGAATTCAAATAATTTTCAATATTTGAAAAATAATAAGCCATTATTATGGCAGGAAGTTCAAAATTTATATTAAAAAATATTTGTAGCAAAAGTAAACTTCCAAAGTTCACCGCAAATCACGCTGTCAATCCAACAAAGATTAACAAACACACTTCATTCAATTGTAATGAACAAGTTTAAGAAATGTTTCAAGCGGTCTAGCTATGCGTCAATAAGGATGAATTAAATGATATAATGATAACTGCAATCACAGGGCAAATGGATCCATCTGTTCAGTCATGCAAACTAGATTTAAAAAAAAAGACACTACCTTGATAAAAGTAAAATATAATATAAACCGGAATAAGGAATCGTCAAGACAAAATCAAAATAGGTAATTACTAAGAGACAAGTCTATGTTATCAACTGGTCTTTAAAATAAGTACAAAAAAGACGACACTTCAATTTGATTACTAAACTTGACTTAAGATTGACGATTAACTGTGGTTTAGGGTGACGTGGTAATGCAGGAATATTATTATACATACTTGGAGTTTAGTTCTAGGCATATAATGCGATAAGACTTTTCTAGCTGCAAGTAGAAGTTGGCTTGAAACAGTTAACTAAAGAATGAATATTCTGTATTCATACTACAGGAATGTTTAGAAGCATGTCAAGCAATACGATCAGTTAATTTTCATCCACTTCTGATTCCAAATCTCTAAATATATATTTTCCAAAATTCTATAACTCCATTAATCAACTTTTTCATTACATGTACCAAGCATTGTGCTCAATTATTTATACTATTATAACAGTATTGCAGTAACAACAGATAGACCCTATTGCAGTGTAAGAGCAGGCAACTACGTTGAAGACTTACTGGCATTTTGCAAGATGCGAGATACTATGAACAAAATGCCATTAAAATATAAATAATTTTTTCGACGAATTTAGGCAATTACAGATCGCATAATAACAAAAGATAAAAAATATGTATAAACAGCATGCGTTCCAAAATATGGATACACAAAATTAGTGGATGAAAGTGGCCGTCGTATCGTCATATAAATTTTATTCAATTTTTTCTGCAAAATAATTGGACCGCATTGTGCACAAAAGATCCAGGCTACTAAGTTTATAGCATCATGCAATTCAGTTCAAAGATATTCAAATAGACAGAGTATACATGGACTATAATTTTTCTATAACGCATGATAGTTCTAATTTTTGTATACATTGTGGTATTTTATAATAATTCATTGAGGGATGATTTAACACGTAACGAAAAAATTAACTTTCGCTGAACATAGAAAAATAATTTAAGGTCAATAAGTACCTATTTTACACACGATTATATATGATACAATAATTATTTAAATCTGAATACGACCGTGCATAAGGCAGTTTCGAGCTTGTTAATTCTTTTACAACGCTATCTATTATAGACTTTGGATCTTTTATACGAGACATGGCCCAATTCTTCTTACAGTCGTAACACCGACCTAAGTAGTTTTCCACACCAAGGCTGGATGGCAGTTTTTCAGGTGGGCAGATGTCCTTAAAGCTGCACACACAACCAAACTGTTTTCTTGCATCCTACTATTTTCTCAAACTCTTTTATCTCTAAAGAGAAGTACAAAGAACTTTGGTAGCCTTAAAAATGAATGTCGGCATGCTGACTATCGTATATTCAACTCTTTTTATGACAAGAAAAAATTTCGAGATTATAACTGCACACCAAATTCAATACAACAAACAAGTAGATATAAGATAATTACTTCATCTCCAACATACAAAGGCATACGACGTAACAAATAGAATTGCACATTCTTACTCAAACTCAAATTCTTACTTTCACTCTCTCCCTGTTTCTCTCTTCATCACACAGCAAGCAAGCAAACACACACACACACATACAGACATATTATAATCAAATCTATTTTACAGCTTGTGTGATACGCACGAAAAATAATCTGACAAAGAATGATATTCTGAAACTTATATTTGAAGAAAAAGTCTTGTAGGAGTTACATGGAATGACGAAAAGAGTCAGTTGTAACTCAATGTCAAATACCAGTTTGAAAGTACATATTTCAATTACAAGCCTAAGAATTGAATGAGAATAGTGGTGTAGGGTTTCTCACTTTGGCTGCATATTGGATTTGATGTGTAAAAGAAAAGGATAAGTTCTTGATGAACCTTTGATAATATGTAATTAAACAGTTTCATTCAGCTGCATAATTCTATCTGGTGGAGATAATTCAATATTCAATGAAATACTATCACATAAAATAATTCTAGAAATTTGGTTGCGTGTGCGTACGATGTGGCTACCAATCTTAATCCTGGCATGTAGAGCACAGCCTTTACTTTACAAGTCACGTTAAAATACAAGGGCTCAATCGCACATTGAAATTGACTAATTTCATTTTATGCTTCGTTCGTTTAGCACAAATTTTCGACGTTATATTAACACGCTGCCCTAAGAAATTGCATCAATTTTACAATAACTAATCAAGGTGGCTGGATAATCTTGAGGAGGAACGAAATAAAAATCAATTCTTATAACGATGGAATACGTAGAGGCACAGATTTCAATCCTAACAGCAAGATTTCCAACATTTACATTGCTGTTAATCTTACGAATGCTAATTCCCAAAGATATTATAACTGTAGTCGATTGTTGTTTAAAGGATAATAAATAAATGATGTCCCACTATGTTTTTTTATGGACTATATAAGTAATATAATTCGATGGAAGAATAAGTCGCATGAAATTCTATAATATATATGCAATGCAGTTACATACATGCGAATAGAGGCTGGCTCTCTGTTATCTTTATCAAAGACCAGTCACCTGTGGCATTTAAATAGCCGTATTCTAACAACTGCTAATGCTGTTAGCCTCAATATCTGTGCGTACAAGACACGTATCGCATGAGTCCCAAACACTTCACTGTCTGTACATAAATCGGTCATATTTTAGCGATCAAAGAAGTTATGCATATAATTAATCAGTATCTTAGAAGTTACCTAGTTAATGTTGTGTTTGTGTATCAAATCATTATCGTAACAATTATTTCTTGGGCACACACCGAATTAAAGTCTCAGCTGTAAGCACGCGTCGTGTAATCGCTTTTCCATATTCTTTTTTTTATTAGCCATCCTCCTTCGGTGGTGTGAACCAGCCTGAAATAGTACACAAAACGATCTTTAGAGTTCATTCGACCAAAGTTTTTTTAGTTAGAAGTTGACATCCGCATTTACTACTTCCGATATTTCCGATTTTCCGTTTTCAATGTAATTATCTTAAAAATATCACTAATAGAACTTTTCTCACCATTTTTCTCGTGTATCTGTACAAGGGACTTAAAGGACTGCTGCGCACGTGCAAGACTGTACTGTCCCTGGCTGCCGCAAACTTTTCCTCCTCCGCCGGCCCCTTGGAATTGTATACGCGCCTTTCCCTTCACCAAAGTCGCAGAAATTTGCATTATAACTGCTTCCACTGTGTACGCCGAACTCCATCCTTGTTTCGTCAACAATTCCATACAAATTGCGCCACCTACCAGGACGTAACCACCGGAAATTATCGGATGAACAACTCGTACGAATGGTGGTTCGAAAGGGTATGTTTCCTGAAATACATCATCCATGTATTAGACACTTCAATTATAGAGAAAAGGGATAAACAACTGCCTCTCTTTCTCTTTTACTGGCTTATCAATATTCTTTACACTTATTGAATGATCAACAACTACGTCTGTTTATTTTTTGCCAGTTTATCAACATTCAAAACTTTTTGTAAGTTGTTTTTTTTTCTCTCAGTTTTTTTTATAGATATTATTCATTACTTGTTGGTATTCTATAGCCCATTAAATACATACAATCATTAATAATAATCGAATTGAGTCAACATGAGAGAGGGTGAATGCCTGTTCAATGTACCTTAAATAGCATGTTGAGAAGAATACTGTCTTTGCCCTCCTTTTCTTTTAGGAGTACGAGATCGTTGTGAAGTGGTGAATCAGGATCGACACACATTAGCCTGATATTCCACTCGTACAAGCTATCGTTAACAAGTTCTATGCTGTACATTCCTGAATAGAAAAAGATCAGTCTTTCAGATAAGAAAAGTCGATCAATTTAACATCGCAAATGAAAACGAAAAGAAGGGATGATTAGTTTAAGCAAAAAATGTAATGTCTAAACAATTCATGTAACTGATCTACAATTGCATATTAAAAATGGTATCAGAGTGTAGAACGATCATCAATTCCAATGTTATATACGGTATTACCTTTTTTGAAACTATCACTTCGGTATATGTCACGCAATTCTTTCATGAGTCGATCAGTCGCTTGCACACTGCCTGAAACTGATCCTTTTAAATAATCTTGTCTCTGATTTTGTCTCAACCTTTCCAGTGTCGCCAGATGTTCAAGGTCCATCTCGTCACCCTGAGATAAAAAAAAATAATAATAATAATAAAAAATACAATTACAAATATTATGACCAACAGATACATCGTTATTAAAAAAAAAAAATCAACAATCATCAACGAGATAATTTGCTATTATAATATAATGTTTTTCTCTGTTCAACTCTTGTAATAAATAAAATAAATAATAATTTCTGGATCAAGTAAGACTTGAATAATATACATATAGTGCGTTTTATCACCTTGCTTTTGGCATTGGCTTCTCCCTCATCCATATCTAAATGTAGGTCCTCCTCAGTCTCGCTTTCTTCATCGTCTTCGATATCTTCAGCATCTTCGGCTTCCATTCTTTGAGCTACAGCAGCAGCTGCTCCTCCTAATCGAAGCGGGTCTAAAGCTGTTCTAAGTCGTTCGACGTCAGGTGGTTCGGGCAATGAGTGCAAACGACATAATTCTTTTAAAAGAATTCCAACTTGATTAATTACATGGTTGTCCCGGCCCGTTGTGTTGCTCAGTATTTGTACTGCATTTGTCACGCTTGTTTCCTCAGACTCCGCAAACCAGACTGGTGGCGTAGAAGGATAAGTTTCCTTGAATGAAGTCAAGTTATTAAAGATAGTAATAGTAATATTCAACTTCTACTAGAAAACCCAATTTTCTATCATTTATTCACGTCATTCTCTTCTTTCTTATGATCTGAGTCATCAACTTTGACAATGAGCGCGACCAAGTAACGGCTTTTTAATCTAGTTAAAAATAAAAATAAAAAAAAGGCTCTCTCAACTTTTCTCTACTACTTTATAAAGATTTATCTGATTCTCTATGAGCTGCGACTATAAGTTGTTGCAAGTTTCTCATTATGTGATATCAGATTCTGTTATGTACCCATGCATGTTATCGTTAGCTTGAGTTTTCCAATATATCTATTGACAAAAAGCTCGATTTTGAAAATATCAGAGTATTTTGTATCATAATAAAATCTGAGGTGAAATAGGCTTGTGAAAAATAACAAAACCGTAAAAATCTCTGACGAATTTTATTTCATTCAAAGAAAATTGAAAACAAAAAATAGGATGTAATTTTGTCGGGGTGATTAAGTCTGAGACAATTTCATTCATTTTCATAGACATACAAAGTAGGTATTAATTAAACACAAATCGTAAAATATGAAGATTATCGCAAAAGTATCGTTTTAGCAAAAATTGTTATATTTTAACATTATGGGAGACAATAAGTATGTACGTGTGTGCATGTAATGACTTTTAGTTGTATTGTTGGCAGAGCTTTACCCTCAAACTTGAGACATGCATTGACCTCTACCCTTAACATTGATTGGGCTAAAAATTGAAAAATAGGATCGAAAAGAATAGAGATATGTAATAATTGGCTCAGTGATTGATATTAGGAGCTCGATGATATAAAGTATAATGTTAAATGTATAGTTAGCGAATTATACGGCATTTGAAGAGATATCATTTGACAAATGGAAATATCCAATAACAACACAAATGTTGTTGTTTCTTTGTCCCATCCGTTATGAAAGTGGCGCAGAGTTTACAAAGGGTATTCATCCGTTGATAGATGATTGTACGTAATGAGATGCGGGTGTGATGATAGTCGTATCATTTATTAATGTAAATGAAATAAAATAACTCACTGTAATATTGGCGTGAATCTCGTATTTCTTTCCATTTTTACCGACGAACCTGCAGCTGAGCTCGTCGACACTCGCGGACATTATCTGAAACCTTTCATGGCTCTTGGGAAAAACGGACTCGAGAGTTTTTATTTCTTGTTTAAGAGTGTTCAAGCAAGCCATTTGACGTACGCCCGCACTTAGTGGGGCCCGTAATTTTTCGTCGGCTGATATTTAGCCCGATAAAACACTTCAGGAATCAAAAACACAACGGACAGATAAACTCCCGAGAAAATGGCGACCGATACTGAGCTTTCGATGCTTTCGGCAACCCTCGTGCAATTTCGAGTCGCACATATTTCACTTTTATGATTCTAGCACCATCTACGAACTAATTCTCGTACTCTATGCGGCGCACCGCGATTATCTTTGTCTACTGCTTCTGTCACGTGTGTTTTTATTTTATACGTAACCTATTTTGCATACCGGAGCTGTCAGTTGAATAATAAAAACATTCAAACGTTTGCTAGTTGTTTAAAAAAACAGACCCGTAATGAATCAATTGAAAATATTATCCGTCAGTATGAGACAAATTTACAAGGGTAATTATTTATAGTATTTCTAGCCAGATATAGCGAAATGGGAAAGTTTCGAAGAAACTAACCTAACTTTTACGTTATAATATGTAGTAGGATCTACGAGGTTGTCATCGACTAGTAAAACAGACGCGGATCCAGACAGTCCTAGGATGCAAGAATTTAAAAAGAAACTTAGAGAGCGTACTCCGATAGGTATAATAATATACCCTGTTGTTATATAGTAAATAAATATTCTTATAACATCATTATAAATATTATCGTATTATTGTGACCAAAGGAAAACTTGAAGAATTAGAAGCAGGTAAACATCCGTATCAGGAAAAAGAGCCCTTAGAACCACATCCTAATAACACAAATCCAGCGACAGGAGAAATCGGAGGACCACGTGGCCCGGAACCTACTAGATACGGAGATTGGGAAAGAAAGGGTCGAGTCTCAGATTTTTAGCTTAAAATTGTACCTTTGTTAGAATTTATAAAGGATTATGTAAATGTGTGAAATGTAATTGAACATAATTTGCTTTGTTGATATGAGAATAAAGTTTAAGCTTGATATCAATGAGTTTGTTCTTTCGGAAAAAAAAAAATCAAACATTTATTTCAAGAAAGAGAAGTCTACCCTTATTTCTCACTGAATTTTACAATATGTTATGCATATAAGTATCCCAGGCAACCAAACCAGACTATTTTGTTTTTTCGATTTTTCAAAAATATTAAATGTCCTAATCTTCCCAAGATTCGTAATATTGGATACTTTATCCAATTTGATATGCTACCAGCTAGGATTAGTTTGTTCAGATCTGCGGCTATGCAGCATGAAATTAGGACCATTAGCAAAAGTAAGCTGCGGAGGGATTATTTGAGTACATAGTTTGAATGAGAAAGTATAAAAATGATCTTCCATACCAGATGAAATCACAACTTTGTATATATCAGGAGTTACAAAAATTTGATCGCTGTTAATTAGGAAATGAATATTTTTCAATTAGGTAGAGGTAGGGCTGCGGTAATGCCCTCATCTGGTGATCAGAGTGAGAGCAGTAATACAGAGCCTTCGAGAAAAATGCTGGAGTTTCGTAAAAAATTGAAATTGGATCCTGTGCCAAGTATGTGAATTTTTCAAAACAGTTTCTACGCTGTTCTTATGGTTGGATCAAAGTTTAGGGTAGATACCTGCGTTTGGGTGGCAGAATACGATAGAAATAACTGTTCGATTAAAATTTAAAAATAGTTATTTATTGTAATAAGGTAATGAGGAAAAATGTTTTCTAATAAAGATTTGCTATAATATTAATAGAGTAAATAATGAAACGAAAATGAAGTTTGTAATAAAACTTTGATTGATCAATTATCTTAGAATAATTAATGATACGAAATAGGTATACTTCCGGATGATTTCATACTTTATGAATTATGACCAAAGAACCATTGCCTTAATATTTCATCCTATGTTACAAAAATTAACAACATTAATAATATAATATGTAGTACCTATATTGTATATAAAAAAACGAATCATTTCAATCATTTTTACGATATAAAAATGTATTATCTGTAGGAGTATCCCCAGGCATGAGATTCATCGACCTAATGCTCGTTAAAACAAATCCAAACACCGGAGAATTGATAAGCGACGCTGAAAAAGATCCAACAAAATGGGGCGACTGGCAAAACGGGGGACGTGTGTCTGATTTCTGATTCAAAGGGCTTAGATCTATACTACTACTATTCGTTTGAGGCATTAATTTGATTCATAGATATAAATATACTCATACGTATATCCAAAGTAGTACAAGTATAAATAACAATCTCAATATTTGTATTCATTTATCTTTCAAACTAAAAGTAAAATTAATACCAATCGCAACTATTACTTATTACTTACACAACTACACGATAGTAGTACAACTTATTGTTAATGCGTACCAATATATCATTCACAGATATTCTAGCGCCACTTATAGTACGACGCGTGTCAACGTTAGATGAATTGTTTTCAGCAGGAAAGAATCTATGCCGCAAAAAGCATAGCATAGCTATCTTCTATATCAATGAGATCGATAAACAATGTAATAATAATTATTACATATTTGTCTTTTTGTTTTTTTTTTTTTTTTTTTTTCCCTGAGTAGTATAAGCGCAAGTTATAAATTTTTCCATTATAAACACTGCTCAGGTAGTTAGTCAAGAAACATGATAGATATTAAACATTTTAAAATATATAAGTTGTTGCAATTAAGATACCATGTTTCTCAATTAACTAATCAATGATTAAAGACGCACTGAATTTGATGCCTTTCTGACTTCTTTGGCACTTCGTGATAATAATTGGCTATTATTGTTATTACTCTAATGGATAATCATCTAGCGTTGACAAACTTCAAAATTGTCATCCTTGTATCAACGAATTATTATAGTATTATAATACGTATTTCAAAAATTTATAACTATAATGATTTGTTAATTGCCAGTACGTCGCGCATCATCATATCCCTCAGCGTCCACAAGGCATTTACCACATTTCCATGATTACCCACTCCATTGCCTAGCCATTCTGCAGGCAGCTTTGCCACGTCTGGTATTTGCGTATTCTCAGCATTGGCATTCATCTGCTTATCCCAATTTGATATGTAACGATTTTCCGTGTTAAGACCTTCAATGTATCTGAAAAAGGGAGAAAAATCTTCTGATACTTATCACATCGAAAAATAAATTCAATTGAACTACTGAAATTCTTCGCTTTTATCTTAATACAAACCTCAAGTAAGCATCAGAATGCAATACGCGACTGGGACGAGGAGGCACAGTAATGAACACCGGCTCAGGCTGTTTTACAGCTGGGACGCCGCTAGTTTGTGTTGCAGCTGCTAATGTTTCTGGAAAGTAAAGTAGCGCGGTAATTAAACGGGGTAGATAAAAATACAATGTGAATAGTGAAGACAATTTCAATTATAGAAGAAGTTTATTCACCAGTTTCCATTGGCGGTAGTATCGTTGGTCCCTTAGAAGGCATATAATTTCTGAAATATTTAAATATTAGATAAGCTTGAGAATTTCAAAATCTAAATGATCGGAGGAATGTTTCACAATTGATTTTCATCAATACATACTTGCTTCTCTCGGCGGGGGGAACAACTCTGCCGTTGCTTTTCAGGATGTGAACTTCTTTAACGTGTCTAGCAAGTCGTTGTACGCTTGGAAAAGGAGGCACAGATTTTTTTGTCCTACCGCAACCGCGCCACTGGCATTGAAACTCTACATCTGTAAAAAAGTATCACTCAATACTATACAACATATTTTTGTCATGATTTTATCATTGAATATCTAGTTATTTATCATTCAAATTTGATACAGGAAAGTGAGGATTAGGCACTAAATCTTTCCTTTCAATTAGTACTTGATAAGATATCAACTCCGTTGATTAAACTGAATAATTGAAAGTGAAAAACATACCAGGACTGGCATTGGCAAAAGATGCTTGAACGTGACCATTTTGCTCGGCAATACAATGATCGATGCAGTCTGTCATGTCTTCAAATTGCCAGTCGCATCCGTCCCAACAACATTCGAATACCTGGTCAGGCTGAGGACCGAGCCCTATGATAGCTACAGCTTTGGTACCAGTCTGTCCTCCGTCTTCGTTCATCTTAATTGCCCTCTCTTCCCATGCTTGCTTCTCTCCGGCAGGCAGTTTCCGCCACTATAACGTAAAATACCACGCTATGCTATTTTCTGTATATTTTTACAAGGGCTGAGGTTTTTCCAGCAATGTTTCACACGAAGCTATCAGGTCGGCCTACTTGTTGACCAATAGAATTGAACTACTAGAAAAACCTACGAGGCTTCAAAAGAAGATGCGCCTATAGATACCTACCTCAGAAATTCATTTTAATGTGATACAGGGAAACTAATCATCAATTTACTCTCAACGTTTGAATAAATTCACCAAATTGCATGCTCTAAAAGAACAGTTCAAACAGAATGATGGTCTGAATTATTTCATAGATGTATTTTCTCTTTTTAATTACTCAATGAATTGAAAAACGTTTTTAAAATGTTCGACAAATAACGAAGATGTTACATTAATTTCCCTGTACTTTATGAAATGTTAAATCAATATGACGACCTTATAGATTGAGAACCGCATAATTTGTATAAGAATAAATGATTCTAGAATATCCACAGATAAAACATAACACCGATACAGATTATGATAATATACATAGAAAAATTAATCCAAAGTAAAGCAGTGGTGAAAGGACATGTAGGATAATAGAAATACAAAATTATATACTGGTACGTTTAACACTATGTACAAAAATATAAATATTTGCAAATTATTCCTCCATTTATTATCTAGGAATTTAAAGAATAACTTGTACGCCAAAATTTTGGTAACATATTTCTATTTGCTAAAGGTGCTAGCAGAGTCTGATACAAAAACTATTTACCGATAATGTGTTGCAAAAATAAGTTTGTAAAATACAACGCAGAATTTATTCCATCAACATTGATTTGCTTGAAAAATTGAGGTGAATTAGAATCTGTATCAGTGCGACTGTTAGATGATTGAAACGACGTTGGAGAAATGAAATAAAAATAGAAAAGGGGTCACTCTGTGATTAGGGGGTAAGCTTTTTGTCATATTACAGTTACACACAAATGAAGGATCTAGATACTAAAAAAATAACACAGTTTGAGTTTATGGCAAATATAAACTGCGTCTTATTCGATAGGATCTATAACGGCTGATGAAATAAATAAAAAATATTTTTGTACAAAGTATAAAGAATAATCTTAATTATAAAACGGTTTGGAAAAAAATGTTACATTGAAAAATGACTAGAATCATGCATAGATATTTATTTAAAGATCAATTTTGAGAAAAAGTGTTTAATTAGGATTAGCGTGATGTTAATGTTTGGCTTTTTTATAGCCATTTAGAACGAAAATGATTGTAAGGTAAATTGATTGAAGAAAAACGTAAAATGCAGTTAGAGCCAACTTGGTCACCATATCATAGTAAAATCGTAAATGACATCTTCTTTAGAACCCTCTAAATAAAGTAAAAACCAATAATGAAAAAGAAATAAGTACCTCGTTGCCAACAATTCTGCTAATCTCCCCAAACGACGATTCGGGATTGTTTTGCGTAATCTGCGTTCGCATTTTACTTGAATACAAAATATAGCCCGTAACTAATTTCTTACCAGTGGCTTTCTAAACAGAAGAAAAAAACACAAATTATAATGTCACCGTCTTACAAATAAACATTGCTTGGTACACCTTTAAAGGAAACATAACATAACTATTCGTCGATTTCTAAGGATACGAAAAAATAAAGAAACAATTTGATAGTGCAAAACAAAATAAATATGCTGGCATATTTCTGTAAATAAAAATATAATCAAATTATAAATACAATATAATATAAAAAATCATTAAGCTAATGAATTCTGTACACTGCGTACCTTTTTTGCTGAAACTGGTGTTTGAACGTTCGAAAGGATCGGTTGAGCTTCGGTTGAGCCAACTGACGGCGGTCCGCCAGCATCCATACTGTCTTCCCCAACTCCAACGCCGACTCCTATTCCAACTCCTAATCCAACTCCCATGCTTAATACATCGGATTCCAGCTTCGGCAGTAACGGTGACGCTTCCTATACCATTTACGTTATATTACGTTAAATTATCTATTCCCGAGCACAAGACTCTAGTCCAAAAATTCAATCTGTGAGGTGGCATGGTAGGAATTTTCATTTTCCAGTTGTCTCTGAGAAGATATTGCAGTAAAGTACAAAAGACTGGTCTGCTCAATTATCGCGACATCCAGACCTCAATTTTAAACAAGAAATCATCAACGCTTATAGTACTCGAATCATGGGACCTGATGATGGAATGATTATGCGCAAGAATTGAATCATGAGCATCATGAAGCGAATGGGGGAAAAAGAAAAACGATTTTTGATATTATTCTTTTGCTTCTAACTATTTCTACTCCAAGATGGATAGTATCGAAATTTATAGCTGAGGGTGCTTATGAAATAACACGACAAGTATAGACGGGTCATGCAATGATGAGAAAAATGGGTGAAACTGATGAGTTTGTAACAACCCAAGCCTAGGACTGAAAAGCAAAATGTATTTTCGTGAAAACCTTCATTCTCGCGTGCTTATAACATCAATCTGTTAGTTAAATGATATATAAATTGAACATCATTGATATTGGGTATTAGTCTTTTAAGGTGTCCCCAAAGTATCTGTAAATCCAAAGTATTGTTAATATTATTCAGGTTCCCGTTAAGAGAACAGTACGCTGCATGCTACTGCAGCCGTGTTACGCTGTTCCGAACTGAAATTGGTGTTATAAATAAATGGAATAATTTGTTGTATCGTGGATTATACAGCTATACATATTACATACAGTTTGTTAAAATGAGTGGAGAATACATGGCAAAAAATGAAAATAAGTAAGTTAAAAATGCGAATATGCCGGCATAAAAAGAAAAGACCATGCATAAACACAGAATAATGTATACTCGTGCTAAGAACATGACCATGGAACATTATTTGCTGATATCTAATGCAAAGCCATTATTAAATTCAATTATTTTATCATTTATCACAATGAACGCAAGTTATGAAATTTATAATTGAGTTGAGAAAAAGTGATAGAATATTTGTGCCAAAATTCATGTCTTCAAATAGCATGAGTCTGTAGTTTTACTCTGTGATATAAATTAATAAAAACATGCAGATATTTGTTGAAAATTAAAAAACAATACAATTTATTATTGGGCACGTTGTGTATTAACAAATTTATTAATTACCATTTCAAAATGAGCTGTGGCAGGTATAACTGCCTTGACTTGGATTTGCGCTTGAGCCACCTCGCTTGGCACCTATAACACACATGTCACATGCAAAGCCATAAATTTTCAAAGTTAGTTGCGAACATACAGATATTTAAATTACGACAGTTTTAAATTCTTTTGTGCAAGACTTGCATGAAAATGAAAAAAAAATAAAAAATAAAAAATAAAAAAATAAAAATAAAACCATTAAAATCTTATATAAAGAGCTTATTTACTTTCGGAGGATTGATTGGCCTTCGAAAGAAATATATTTCGTCGTCAGTCACCACTGAGGTATGATTAAACTTTTTTAATCCTTCTGGACCAAGTTTTCTCATCAAATTTTTACCCTCGTCGTATGTTGACTCACATATGAATACGTCGTCTTCTGGAATCTCCGTTGGCCTACCTGTGAAGATAAAAATCATAAGACTTAATAAAGGGGAACAGATTATTAAACTATGACTCGATATTTCTATTCGCTAAGAATATAAGCAGCAGTTGAAACAATGAGCCATCAAGAGAAGTACTTTAATATTTGATGTTGTTATACCTCAACGCTGGTATAAGATATACTTACTACATACATATTCGCCGTAATCAAGTACAGCACATTTCCCAACAATAGCAACTATAGGATGAGTTGCATCGACGGTAGATAGAAACAATTCTTGTTTGTAGAACAATTTTGTAGGAGCATGAGGTATCTCTGGTGGCATTAATAGCCATGGCCCTTTGAAGAAACACTTTCCACTGAAAATTGTGAAAGTAGATTGAAATCATTGAACAAATAAAAGGCAGAAATAATCAGGTTTGTTAAGAGTTTGGTAAATATTCTATGTCCTCACTCTTTGGTAGACCACAACGCATCTACTTGTGATATTTGCTGTCTACCTCCGTCCGTTGCCACATAAACAAAGTCACCAGTTTTTATGGGTCCCACGCAAGTATTGTACTGTTCATAATATGTATTTTCTGTGTCGTCTGGATTGAACGTTATCACATTCTACAATGTGAGTAAGATTAGATAAGGTTCCATGGATAAGTGTTTGAATTCAACCATTCACTTGGTAAAGTTACATAAGATACATTCTTTTTTTTTTACACTACTGAAAAATGAAATTTCAACTGACTCTATTTTTCTAGAGAGAGACATGTTTCATCAAAATTTACTTCTTAAAAATGGTTCAGCAGTAGTTCAAGTTCAAGTAAAGACAAAATATAAGTTTTCAACAAAATCTGTGAACATTTTTTTCACATTTCCTCATGCAGCAGATTAAAATTTCCAATTACTCACCGGCTTCTCCTTTTCAATAAGTTTTTCCCCTTCTTCCAATTCGGCTATTTCTTCCTTATGTTTTTCGAGTCGTTCTTTATAGACAGAAACAACACGTTTTGTTTCCAACGCTCTATCTCTTGAAATTAATTTAAGATGATCAGGGTCAAAATTCCAGATCTTGATTTTCTTAAACGCTCTTGCCTTAGTAGAATATCGTGATTCACATACGTATACATCTTTTTCAGGAAAACCTTCAGGCCTCATTCTGAAATAGTCTTTTACGCTCAAGACACAGCATCGCCCTGCGACCTTAGCCAAAGGTACAGCGAGATGTGAATCACTCTTGAATAACTCCTTTTCTATAAACTTCCTCGAAGCTACGTGGTAGGTTTCACTTGGTCGATAAAATATGTTTCCATAAAGCATTTGCTGTCCCTCAGCATTAGTCCATAAACGTTCTATCAGTATAACGCTTAACTCCATTCCTCGTTCTGTCGGTTCAACATAGGCAAAATCACCGGCTCTGTATACCTCTTGGTTAAAACTCATCGTCGCACCTCCGTCACTAGCGTTACTTCCGGTGTTACTAGCATGACCAACATCCTGGAATTTGAGTTATTAGTATCGCCGAAATTCTTCTTCGAGAAAAGTTAGCTGCATAAAATTCCTTACCTTAAATGCAGTAGCGTCGCAGCTCTCTTCTTCCTGTGGCAGTGATAACTCCTGTTGAAGTTTTATACGTTTTAATTCAGCAACTTGAGCCGATAGGTCCAGAAGCGTGTAGTTAAGGGCCGGAGAGTGCAGGAGGTCTCCACTTCGAGTAACGTCATCGCGTGTTCGAAGGAAAAATGCTTGAAGCTCAACGCTGTCTTCAAAAGGCTGGGAATCACTGCGAGACAGTTTCCGCGCTCTTTCAAGACACGTGAATACGTCTTCTTGAAATCTGTCCAATCTCTTGTAGGCCCCTCTGTCCAATCTACGTTTTATCAGGTCCAAAGATAGTCCTCGCATTCTGAAAAAAATGGTTTCACATTATATTGTTCAGCTAAATCCCTGGCCTCGGTTCATAATTTCACCTAGTTGCCTGCTGTTTTCATTTTGATCATTAGAAATTTATTCAACCCACTTTTTCCCATCAATAAGATCATGCTCAGGTAGTTCGGCCATAGAATCTGAATAGCATCGGCCTTCCTCGTCCTGATGATTGTATAACGCGGTGAATATAGTGGCCAATATTTCTTGGACTGCAGCAGCAACGTCAGGAACGCTTTCATCGTCTTCGCTCAACTGTACCTTAGTCTGTAGCACTAATCGCTGAAGAATTAATGCGTCCTGTAAGATAATGGAATGAATTAATATAACTAAATCAGAACTTGAAGGTTCTAGCTTTGTAATTCATACAAAGATGGTTGAAAATAGAGCGATTGTCCCCATGACGACAAACCTTGTATATCTGAGAGTCAGGCTCGTTATATTTGCAAGCATTATCAAACATGAGTATGAAATCTGAAACCAGATCGTCTAGGCTCTCGTATCCGTTGTTTTTCAGAGACGAAGCAATTTTTTCCATATTCATTGGCTGCTTGATGACCTCATAGTAGTCAGGATACTCGTTTTTATTCGGCAACTTCATGAATATTTGGGACAACTGCCTTCCCTTTGCGTCATGATATTCTTTTATTGTATCATACATTGTTCGTAGTTTTTGCACATGGAGAGATACAACTTTTTTAGGCCTCCTACAAAAATGCGAAATATATTGTTATTTATTATAGAAATCAGAGAAGCACGAGGCACATATCATGATTCCAATCTTAATATACATACCCTACGTTTCTCGTAGGCGTAGATGCTGCGGATTTCACTGGTTTGTTAGAATCGGGCAAGGGCCCCAGCTCTTTTACTTTATCCATCAAAACCTTCTCCAACACATTAGCGTCCTCGTAAATAAGTGACCCTTCTTCATTATATTGACGACAATTGTTGAACATCAACTGTAAACATGATTTACGAGTTTGAAAACTGATCGAAAAATCAAGCAAACATATTTCTGGCAGACATTCAGGCGAATGATAATAAAAATTTGCCTTTTGATGAGTAATTTACCTTAAAATCAGCAATCAATTCATTTTCATTCTGATATTTTTCGGCTTTGATGTTAGCTTCAATGCCAAGCATGTCTATGGGCTCCTGAATAACTTGATAATAATCTGGATACAATTTCTTCGACGGTTTTTCCATGAACATTAGCATGGGCTGTCTACCATCTTCACACTGAAATGGCATCGCATGTGTTACGTTGATTGTTTAAAATATTTACGCAATAAATTGGAAGTACTTACAACGTATTCCATTACGCACTTGACAAGAACATGCAATCTCTTTTTTAATGGCATGTTATCTTTGTATTTTCCTCGCGTTAAAACGTTCGATGCACGTTTTATCAGCTTCGGCTGCTGCAGATTGTTTTCGGAGTCACTGTCAGATTCCGAATCCTGAAATCAAGTATCAGAATTATCTTAAGTTTTTAAAATAAACATACTGAATCCTACATTGAAGCTAAATGTTGAAGATAGATGTATATATATTCTATTTTTATAATGTCCAATAATCTTGAAACTTATAACACATGATATCGATTTTAATAATATTTCAATGATCCTGGAGTGATTCAGAAGCAATGTAAAGCAAAAAGTTGAAATTCCTTATTACCTGATCAAATTCCAGAAGTTCCTGCACCTTCTCTTGCATAATCTTCTGCAACTTTGCAGCGCACTGTAAAAATGTACAAATGGGTTTAATTTCTTTTAATATTTCGTTCGATTTAAAATAATTTGTGCAAAAAAATGTACCTTATACAAACGGGATGTATGAACATTATATTTCTTGGCATTTTCAAACATGATATTCATATCACCTGCGACCTCGCTAACAGTCCCGTATTCTCCTTTCTGAAAAAATGAACCCAAATAATTCCATCATTCAGTTTTTCTCAACATTGTATTAAAAACTCAGGAAATACAACCAAGAGCAGCCAATCGTTTCTATTTTACCTTTATTTTAGTTCGTATCTGATATAAAGATATCGGATTTTTAATCGCCTTGTAATAATCAGGATATAATCGCTTAGAAGGTAATTTCCAGTAGTATTCGCTCATCCTTACACCTAGAATAAAAATCAATGTCTCATCAACTCTGGTTAATAAATTCACACAATGCTTAGAACATACATTGATAGTAATAATACCTTGGCTATTTGGAGCAGTTTTAATAGTTTGAAATAGCTGCCACTGCGGATTGTCAGATTCTTCTCCATCGTTAACATCCTCCTCTTCGTCATCACTTTCATCTTCGTCTTCATCGGGGAGTGCAGCAGTTGTTGCTACGAGGGATTGGCCAGCACTTCTCCCCCTTTTACTCCTAGTAGAAGTTGCAGTGGAGGTAATTTTTGGCAACATATTGGCAGCGTTTGATTCCTGCTTCTTAGCCGCTGAGACAATTATCTTTTTCAACAACTTGGCATCCTTGTATATCTGTGAACCTGGTTCGTTGAACTGACAAGCATTCCGACACATCAGCATCAGGTCTCTTTCCATTTCGATTAGCCCTGCGTATGCTCCTTCTTGAATCCTTCGCGCAATTGTTTTTAAATCAACTGGATTCTCAATCACCTCATAATACTCCGGATAAAGCTGGAAGAAAGTTTCAAAAACGGAACTATTAGATTGATAATTGATGATTCGGATACCTAATTGGAGAATTTTATTGAATTTGAACAACTGGAGGAATCAGTTTGGCAAATAATCATTTTTCCAAGATCTAACTCCACAAAAATATTAGATTTTAGCAAAGATTCAAACCTTTTTGGATGGTCTGAGTTGAAACGGAGTATGCAGTGGTCTGTTATTGTCTTGTGGATCCGTTGCGGTCATAACTGCAGCAAATAGGTCCTCATAAGGTTGCATAGACTCCTCATCAGGATTGGTAGAGCTTTCTGAAGTATCCTCGGCATCGTCTTGTCGAGTATTGACTTTCCTGGCCTACGATAGAACGTGTAAACATGTAATCTGTCTGAGGTCAATTCGGCAAGGTTTCGTAATTATCTTACCAGTCTGCCAACCTTAAGAATTATTTTTCCCTTTGGTTCAGAATCCTCGTACTCATCCATTATTCGATTTTTAGTATTCAGACACAATTCCCAAAGCTCTGTAGCGTCTTTGTATTCTGGTGAGGTCCGCTGTGGAAAATAACACCAATTTTAAATAAATTTCATAGTAATGAGCGATAGAATTCATCCGGAGTAAAAAATTGCCAAAAATTTTGTTGATTTGGAAATAGGAATGCGAAATGTAAAAAGATTACTTAAAAATATGAAACGAAGTAATTTACCATGTAAAAAGCTTTGGCGTTATTGACCATGAGTTGAATATCAGCAGCCAAATCATCCATGTCTCTGTATTCATCAGTCTTAAGTTTCTGTTGAACTTTCAATAGATCAATTGGATTTGTGACGACCTCATAGTATCCCGGTTCTTGACGCCGTTTTGGAACTCTAATAAAAGCATCGCACAGCACAGATCCGTCCTCTCTTTTCTGGTTACGAAGTATGTCGTACAATTGCTGACACAGGTCGCTCTAAACGAGTAAATTTCAAAATAGGATTATTCCAAAGATCTGAAGATGAGATTGAATCTAAATTTTAAAGAAAACTTGGTACGAGGTATCGCTGACTTTCAAAAAATAGCCTGAATTAACAGATTTACTCCGAAATATAAGAGTATGAAAAAAAAAAAAAAAAACTTAGAATCTTATAACGAAATTGTTTACAATGATTAATAAAGGAGTTTATTATTGTTAGTCTATTAATTTTCTATCAGTACGTTCAATAATAGCGAAAAATATTACCGGATCTAATTTTCTCCTTCGTTTGGTTGGTTCTGGTTGTACATCGTCGGGATCATCTTCAGTGCCTCGACTTGCAACCGAAGATGTTCGTCGGCGTTTATTCATCGTTTATAAGCTAAAAATTGCAGGATAAATTTTGTTTATTTGTAGGTTGTTTCTTTAGTGTCGCCATGTTACTGTGAGTAGATCGTGGTTCATCGTATACCTTAACTGCAGTAATTTTTATTAAAATAAAGTTGGAACCGGTTTGACGTACGTCGTCCCGTTAATTATAAACATCGAGACAAATACCGAGATGTTTATTTATCGCTAATCACTCACTAACTTTTTCTATTATGTGAAAATTAGTCGTGCAATTATTTTTCTCTTTATACATAAATGCTACTCGTCAAGAGTTTATAAACTCGTAGGTGGACGCCATGCCGAAAACTTTACGGCTATGGTGACAGTGCTGCCAATCCTCATTCGTGCAAATCGCTACTTCAGACGATAATCTTACCCGATTTTACCCGCGTTAAATGTAATGCGCGGATTATTCCGACTATTGAAATTGAAAAGAAAAAAAACGGATATTGCCTGCACGTTTAATTACCTAAAAAGGCTAATATTACCCGCGTTTGGGTAATTTGCCCGCACATTGGCAGCACTGACGGATAGAAATACCCCAGTCGCAGGAGTGCCAATTACCATTTGCCCGTTGACTAACTTCAGGTTAAATTGTACTACTACGATTATTTAGCGGCAAATATGAATTTTTAAAGAACTCGTTCTCTTTGTATTTTTAATTTTTGAATAATTGGAAACTAATTTTATAGACTAATCGATTGAGTTTCGATTGATGATTTAATATGGTACATAAATACAATTTTTTATTAAATGTAATGCAAAATTCCATTTCCAATTTTTGAATATTATATGCTACGTAAATAGTAATAGAGAAATCGATACACATAATTCGTGGATTATTAGTCATTGTGATTTCACACAATCATCATTCCTTGTATCTTGAATGTAAATTATGTCTCTATGATATAGTGTTACATCTATACAATTCTCATACATAAAATATTTATAATATAACTAACACGAGCTACTTGAAGAGTCAACAATTGCACGTAAAATTACCTAGGGTATTCTCAATAGTTAGTTAATTCATTGTAATTTATAAAAAAAAAGGAAAAAAAAAGAAACAAAAATGATGTGAATGAAATGAATAAAGTACAATGCCATAGCTATACGATGTTATTATAAAACGATGTATTAATAACTGATATAATAATATATAGATACAGCTTTGATTCATTCCGATCCTAGTTTAATTATACTGTGTTTTTATCATAATTTTCACAGTTTTGAACACTTCAAGGTTCCAAAAATGATTGAAATTATCGGAAAACATTAGAGTCCTCAATTCAGAATTAATAATAGAAGCTGTATTTCGGTGGCGCTTATTCAGTCTCTAAATTATTGTAATCTCCAACTTTATCAAACACTAGTTTCACTAACATTCCCTCTCGTCATGAAATTTCAATTAATTTGATAAAGTTGCTTTCAAACTAGGTCTTAGATATTCCTTTAACAACGGCGCTCATATCAGGAAGAGAAAAAAGTTTTCTCAAATTACTGTAACCCCTAGGCCCTGTTGCTTTCAGTACATCTTTAGCCATGGCTAAGTCAGTCCTCATAAACCTTTGCTGTTTTTTTATTCTCCCAGAATTTCTGAGCTGCGATTCTACAAATCGTTTCTGAATATTCGATAAATTATTATTACCGAGATATTCTCTTGGCTGTAATGCTGTTAGTGCTTGAACTCTACTTTTCTGACTTTGCGCAAGCTTTTTCTTCAGGTTCCCGATGTACAATAACATTGCTGTTTCCGTTGGTGTAGCGTTATCCTTTTTTATCCCAAACCGTTTATAGAGTTCATCGTTATTTACATCAATTTTTCTCACCTCGGTTTCCTCCTCGCCGTTTTCAGCTATATTAATGATCACCGGATCAACTTTTTTCGAATTATCTGCGACCGTTTCACTCGACTTTGAATCAAGGATGCAATTTTTTAACAAAACGTTGCTTTTCTTCGGCCAAACTCTAGGCGATTTTAATCTATTATCAAATTTCAGCTCTACGCTCATACCACCTTTAGCCAGGGTGAGAATTTTTGAGCTATTCACTCTCCCAGACTCTGATATCGTGCGAATCGAGTCAGGCTTATCAATCGCATGAGTTTGTCTGACCAATTCCGACTGTTTTTTTATATCTAAAACTTTCTTTGGTGAATTTCGCTCCAACGAATGCGCCATTGGTTTTCCCTTCTCTTTAATCATTTCTCCAATATCCAAAGGATCTTTTTCCAATACATTAACAATCCCAAAATCCTCTTTGCCATAATTGGAGCGCGATCTATTTACTGCGAAACGCGCATCCTCTGACTGGTTCATTTCATCCACTGAACAACTCCTAACATCAACAATTTTTGGCTGTGTAATCGTCGAACCGGTCGACTGTGTTTTTACCATATTTGATTTCCCGTCTAACTTCCAATGGTCTAATGGAATCAGTTTTATTTTAGTCCCAGTCTGACCGATACTAGCCATATTTTTGTACCCTTTAAGAACAAGATGTACTCTTTTCTTTGGCTTAGGATCGGTAACAGTTATCAGTGTCTCTTTAGAGTCTTCAACTTTTGGAACTACCGCCAACGGAGCGATCGCAGTATTCTTAGCTTCAATCATCTCAGACGTAGTATTGGAATTTATTTTCTCTTTCGAATTCAGACTTTCCCCGAGCTCTTCTTCTAGTTTAACAATCTTGTTTGCTTTTGACTTCGACAATTTATGCTCGACATTTTTTGCTTCGGGAGAAGAAGGAGCGGTGCTTTTTGGAGCTAAAGCATTCCTTGTTATTTTAGAGAATTTACCAAGTGGAATAAGCTTTCCCATCACTTGACCAACTTCGTTCTTTACAAAAGTTGGGGACTTTTTATTCAGCTGATTAATAGGCAGCGCGAATGGCGGCGGCTCCGCATTTCGCTTTAAAGAAACAATTTTGTTCTTGTTTTCCGTCGCCGTTATTGTCAACTGACTGTTCTCAATTCTAAGAGGTATAGTTCGCTGCTCCATATTTATAGTACCGTCTTTCAGTTTAATTGGGGTCGATAGAATAAGTACCCTTTGATTGGATGACGACGATTGGGACTGTTGAGCTTGTCGGTTTCCTATTTGATGAACTTGCAGCGTCTTGGGACTTGCGAGGCTTTTATTTGCCGATTTTTGAGGCATTCTGATCACCTATTGTCCGCCAGATTTAGGTATGCTGAAATAACAAGAAATGTGAACATTAGACAGGGGAAATAAAGCATCTTCAATATTCAGAATAGTCTATGATATGTGATCGAAGAGCTTTGTCGCGGATGCATGCAAACTAGGATTGGATATTTCGTGGATGATTCGGATCGTTGCTAACCTCAAACGAGCTCGATGTAAACAAGTTACAAAGCAACGACAGTCCATCTTAGCATCCGTATGAATAAGGTTTTTTTTCTAGTTTTTTTTAAATCCTCGGGGATTCACATCTGTCAATCCTACTATGCCTAGGATTTAGTTGATGAGCGAACAAATCCCAGGCATTTTCAAAGAATTTTGAGAATTTTTTTTTTTTTTTTTTTAACCGATGGCTTATCCCCTAAAAAGGGCCGTAGCCTATATTAAATAGTTTTTAGAAATGGATGGTTTCCAATTATTATTCCTCTTTTCCTTCTCGTTAATAATTTAAGGTTAGATTTGGTTAGAATTGCGATGGGTTTAGTATTTGGTTTTATATTTAGTTTAGATACGCTCTTTAAGAAGGGAGAACAGCACCTCTATGAACAGAACCAATCTTTCAACTGTACAAATAGACAATATGAACCGATGGCTACTCTGAATTTCGACAGTGCTGCCAACACCGATTCCAAGAGGTTAAATCCCCACTTAAATTTTTAGTTTTCCTTTATAAATTTTTCCTGAATTCCCCAATTGGGGAGATCTATACATATTCAGGTATGAATAGTAGCAATTTGTTACTCCTATTTGTTTAGGCTTTGTTGACAATTGAATTAGAGTTTTATCCGAGTGTTGAAACCGAGAGATATATCCTGTCTGTTTAAAAGAAATCCAAAGAATTCTTAAATTTGTTAGTCCGGATGATTTTATTCCTGAAGAAAATTTTAGCGTATGATTTAATCCGTGAGTCAAGGCCGAGAGATGCGTCCAGATAATTCTTAATATTTATCGATTAAATTCCTTTAAACTCTTAGAAATTCTTAAAACTAAATTGCAATGATTCCTTGTTTTAACTTTATTTATCCAAGGAATAACTGTCCTTATATATATGCGTAAATTTCTAAACTATTCTGTACTTATATGATATATATATTTTGAATTGCCTTTTTTTTTTTTTTTTTTTTTTTTTTTTTTTTTAAATTTTAATGATATTTTAATTTGATAATTATTCTTAGATCAACACTTTTGAGAGAGTTGCTTTTTTTTTTTTTTTTTTTTTTTTTTTTTTTTTTTTTTTTTTTCCTTTTAATAAATTGTTTTTAATTAGTGACCATCACAGCCCTGTCTTCTCAAGTAGTAGTATAGATGGTCTAGTATCCAGAGTATGAAGAACCTTGGGCCTACCAGGAGTATTACCTGGTTGTGAGTGGAATAACCAGTCAGTCAGGCCACTCCCTTTAGCTCCTCCTAGAAACATCTTTGATAACTATGTTTCCATAGGCACTGAGCCTCCAGGAAGAGCAGTCAAAACCCAAGCAGACAAGCAATCAATCCACTACCGTGTACCAAAAATTCACAATCCACTCCCCTGCTTATTCCAACAACTTTAAAATTTAAATCATGGCTCCTATGGCCAAAAGAAAGGAAACCAAGCTAGTTCTAATATGAGAGTTGGAAACCGATATGGCTCCTAAGTCATGCGCCCTATTTAGCCCCATTCTCGTAAGATAGATGACAAAACTCTCTCTCTCCCTACATAGCCAAATCGGACAGTCCCAAATCCTGTGGTTTAAATTTTCCACTCCTAGATTGCATTCGCAAAAATCCGAATCTAGAATACCCATTCTTTTTAGATGGGAATTCATTTGAGTATGTCCAGATAATAGTCTATTATTTATAACTATTTCCTTTCGTGATAAAGAAAGGTTAGTATACCAAGGAGCATGATTGAAGGGGCCCACATGATCCAGATAACTTCTCCCCTTCCTGTAGGAATCCACGTCATACGATTGTATGAATTGGTCAGATGAGTCTAGATAGTTTTTTTTAAAGATGGAGTACAAGTCGCAATGTGGGATTTTAAAACGGATACAATTGTTTAATTTCGTACCTTCCTTAGCAAGACTATCTACCATTTCATTTCCGATTATCCCCTTATGGGCCGGGATCCAAAGAATTTTAATAAATACACCCTGGGATTTCGCCCAGTGAATTCTTTCTCTGATAGTGGCTAGAATTAAGTTCATTTTCCCGTCAATTCCCTCTCTCCGAAGGCTTTCCGTTATGGATAAAGAGTCTGTACATATGAGAATGTGTTTAAAGATGACTTTTTCCAATGCTACCTGTATAGCTCTCATTATAGCAAAAGCTTCAATTGTAAATATAGACGCCATAGGGTTAAAGCCCCCCTTAATGGAAATGGCCATATCCTTTGAGAAAACCCCGAATCCGGCCTCATTGCTGTCCTTGACCAAAGATCCGTCCGTGAATATACAAGCAAATCCGCGAAAATGCTCTTTACACAGCGTAGAAAAGGCATAATTCGCATCATCACTATTTTGGATTTCTCTACCTATGCTTGTGTTGCAAATACCCCTCAAATAATGCGAGTAGAAAGGAATGAGAAAAGATGGAGAATTGTTTACAGTTGCAGACATTTTGCAGACCTTGCGAATATCTTGCCACCTCTCCAATATGAAAGACTGTTTAATACCCTCCCTCTCCGGGATATTTTCCCCGATCCCTACTAGATTTCCTAAATTTCCTTTTAGGATACTTTTGTTGTGACATGTGTTTCTTGCTAAATACTTTTCTGTAAGAAATCTTCTTCTAGCGTTTAAAGGAGCTATACCATTTAGATGCAAGAGCGTATTAATAGGAGTAGTTTTAAAACAACCAGATACTCTTCTTAGCGATTCATTTTGAATAAAGTCTAACTTTTTAAGGACATTTTTTGAAGCTTCTGCGTAGAGCAGTGACCCCCAATCAATGCTTGGCCTAATAAGGGCTTTATAAAATTTAAGCATTGTGGAAGGATGAGCCCCCCAAAAATAAGAAGAGATGCATTTGAGCATAGATATTAGCTTTTTGCCCTTCTGAATTAGTGCCTTTACGTGTTGGGTCCAAGATAGCTTCCAGTCCCAAATAACTCCCAAATACCTTACTGCCTCGCTGTTATAAATGAGGTCTTCCTGAATTTTTATTGAAACAGAATTAATCCGTATTGGCTTTTCATTTTTAGAGATTAAAAGAAATTTGGATTTCCGAGAAGAGACTCTCATGTTTATGGCTGCAAAGAATTTATTAAGCTTATCTGCATCAGAGGTAAGAACGTTAGATATTTCCAAATCTGAATGAGCTGAGAAGAATAATGTTATATCATCTGCGAAAATGAGGCAACTCGTCGTTTTCGCTATGAAATTATTTATTGCAGATATGTAGATATTGAACATTATTGGGCTAAGAATAGATCCTTGAGGGACCCCTTTATTGGTAATAGCTGTGCCAATTTTTTGCCCGTTGCAATAAGCCGAAATCTCTCGGTGACCCATTATTAGTCGGATGAAATTGACAAATTCTGGACTTATCCCAAGTGTTTTGAGTATTATGCCGAGTTTCTCCACATTCACGTTATCGTAAGCCCCCTCTAGATCTAAAAACAGTATGCCTGTATGTTTATCCTGTACCTTTGCTATATCTATGCTAGATCTCAACACCGCCAGACAGTCATTACATGATCTATTTCGTCTAAACCCATAAGAGTTTTCCGGGAGTATACCTTTATTTTCAACAAACCAACTTATTCTGTCATTAATTATTCTCTCAAGAATTTTCAGGAGAGTGCACGACAAGGATATTGGGCGGAATCCCGCGTCATTTGGTTTGGGGATGAAGCAAATAACATATTTTTCCCAAGAGTTTGGGATCTTATTGTTAATTAGAATTAGTTCGTAAAAGCACCTTAACCATTCCACTACTTCATGCGGAAAGTGTTTAATCATTTTATAAGAGATTAAGTCCCACCCCGGAGAAGACTTAGCTTTGCTTTTTGAAATGGCATTTTTAACTTCTTCTATAGAGATTGAAGGGGACATTGATGAAGAGGAATCAGGATTATAAGATAATTTCTCAGTAAAATCATTAGAATAATTATACGACCCCGAAATTTTATCAAATGCTTCCTGAAGCTTGGGATTGTCAGAAATGGAAAAATTTTCAACGGACTGTGTAGGTGGGTTCAAAAACCTTTTTTTGAATGACTTAATTTGTCTCCATACTTCTGTTATTGCAATGTTTGGGGATAAGTTATTACAAAAATCTCTAAAACCCTTAATCTTCGCATTAGCTAAAATGTATTTAGCAGATTTTTGTTTTTCTCGAAGTACTTCCCAATTCGCCTCAGTGCCATTATTCAGCCATTCTCTCTGAGCTACTCGTCTTTCATTAACCGCATCCCTGCATTCCGTATTCCACCATCTAACAGGATAAGGGGATTTATGTTTTAAATTAGGGTTCGTTACGAATTTTGCATTAGCTTCTCTAAGGCTCTTATAAATTGAGTCAATGACTTTTTCATAGATTAGTAAGAAGTTTTCCTTATTTGTTTGATGATTTGCGGATAAAAATTCCCTTTTTAGGCATTCTTCAAATTTATCCCAGTCGACCTTGCTAGTTTGGATCCGTTCCCTATGATCCCCGAAAGAGATGGAAGCCCTCTCCATCTCGACGACCATAGGGAAATGATCGCTACCCATAGAATCCTGGAGGATACTCCATCTTAGCCTATCAGCAATATCTTGAGAGGAGAGAACTAAGTCCGGAACACTCCTTCTTGCCGATCCCGGAATAACTCTTGTCGCTTCTCCGGTGTTTAGAATTTCCAAGTTTAAATCATCTATTATTTCAGAAATAAATTTACCCCTGGGGTTATTTAACTCGCTCCCCCATTTATCTGAATGGGCATTTAAATCCCCCATTATGATAATATTTTGATTTGAATCTAATTCTTCGAAAAAATTTAATAGCTTAGGTTTATTAAGATAAACTGACGGGGAGATATACACAAGAAAAATGCTCATCTGAACCATAGTGTTCAAGATCTTCACTCCGATGAGCTCAACACCCTCGGGAATTGGTTGATTAAATTTAATACCTTTGTATTGTAGCTTACTATCTATATAAAGCATTAGCCCGCCATTTGCTGAATTTCCCCTTCTGTCCCGACGCACTTGGTTATAGCCATATAATCTATCTGAGTGATAATGTTCTAGGTACCTGGTTTCAGATATACCAATTATGTCGAAGTCCTTGTAGATATTTAGTAAGTCTGGAAACTTATTTTTCAAACCATTAGCGTTCCAGCTTAGCAATTTCATTGTTTGAAGATTCGATTCTAGTTACCTATTTATTGTTGATCAACAGTTCAGGCCTGTTACACCTTATAAACTGATCATCTAACTTGAACCTATTGTATCCTACTCCTAATTATTTCCTTGAAAGATGTTTTGATTACTAGTATTTCTTAGAAATTCCCTGACCTATTGCTAATCATATCTAACTAAAGTTCAGGGCTTGCTTACTTTATTTTCATATCCTTATCCTATCATTTTCTTAAAGATTCCTACTATATTCTTATTCTACATTTTATATAACTATTCTGAACTATATCCTATTCTACTGCAAAGCAAAATTACTGCACTAGATCCCAAGCTTTTCCCCGCTATCCCTTTTTCCGGCATGCTCGCATTTTCGTCAGTTGGAGCCAAAGTATCAAATATTTGTTCTTACTACTTTCCATTGGAAATTGTTTTTTGGCTTTGTGCGAGATCACGTTATTCGGCGATGAGGGGTTACTATCTGAATCATACGGTGCCCTCCTCTTACTCATATCCTCGTCTTAAACAAAGCTACTAGATAGGACATAAGAACCCGAATCTATTTGAGAACTAATTTAAACCCTATTAATCCGTTAGAATAAGAGAGAGAGAGAGCTAGAATGTTTCGTACTGTGCGTATATTGAACTACGCAATTTGAATTAAGATAAAACCACTCGAGAACAAGCAAGAAAGAAGAAAAGCAAAAGGTACGTTACTTGATTGCCGTCTACCCGGGAATAGACCCCCTTCCTTTAGCCGTTTTATCGTAATGCCTCTTCTTTCGTTTGAAAAACCTCCAGGCCTTCAATCAGAATGATTCTTAATTTTGAGAATTTAACATGACATTAAAATAACGTCAAGTCTTCTCATGAAACGTCCAACATATCGGTAGGGCATATTTATTAGTACGTGAATTCTACTAGTTTCCGCGACACAAATTTACATCCTATAAAAAATTTGCAATTACGTGTTGTCCAGAAGACTTGGGTTGTGTATGGTTGAGTCTATACGATGGAGGCGCATGCGCTCTGATTTATCTTCTTCTCGATTTTTTCGTCTGCTTAAGACGAATCCCAATATCGAAACGCAGGTAACGAAGGTAATTCGCGAACCAAAAGGCTGATCATTTATCGATGAATTCCTGAACTTAATGTCACAACAAAATCACTTTCTGTCAAGAGCGTAACCATCCGCAACTGCGACTTGATCCACTGATTCGACACCAGCCAATCACAGAACGAACCTATATTAGCGTCAATAACAAGTCTTCGTCTATTGGTTGAGAGATGAAAATTACTGTGAAGATGGAGCGGAGAACTGATCCGTAGATCCCGATTGGTTAATGCTCCTTACTCGGGGCCAATCAGACCTTGTGACATTTTTCGCGCTCTTATTCGCCTTATTTCAAAACGCGTTATCTCTAGGCTCGTAGATAATTCAAATATAGCTTTTTTTAACTCTTATTTATTTTCATAGATTTAGTATAAAGGCATTTTAGAATATCGAAACGAATATAACGGCTCGTAAAGCATTGAATTCACTTTGATCTTTCGGGTGTAATTCAACATGAGCCTGTTGTATTTTGTATTTGAATTTTTGTTTTGTCTTAACGTTTTCGAAAATTTAGCAAGGGCTGTAGTTCGATAAAAAGCGTATTATATTTGAACATGTTATTATTAATAAACTTTCTTAGATAGCTTTCCATGTGTAGAACTCCTATTTCTTAGAACTCCAAACATTTTTTTCATTTTAAGAAAATATTCGACCTCTGATTTCCACCATTAGATCATTATAGGAAATCGAATTTCACTACATCTACGCTAAATTTAAATTTCACCGTATATTATGAATACAAAAGTTAAATAACGCCACTACTTTCAACTGCTTTAAATATCCGACTTGCTAAGTATAGATACAAACGTATTACCTGTTATTCTACGTCGAAGCGACGACGTGAGGTGAAAGTGAACGGTCTGCAGCCTAAGAATAAGTTTCAGGAATCTACTAGTATAGGTTTAAGCCAAACAAGTTTTGAAAGTATTCTTTCTTTTTTGGTACTAAAAACTTTTATTACACATTTTTAGCCACCTACAATAAATTCAGAAATTAATTTTTCAAACATTGTAAGTCATAAACAGACTTGCAGACTTTCCATCGAACGGGTTTACCTGTAACATGATACATACAGAAATGCACGGGTATTCATATATTTGAATTTATTTCAGAATAAATTACATATATACGTTTGCCAATTAGTTTTTAAGTTTATTGTTACAAAAATGTTATTTTACTGGCGAAGGTAACCAGATATTCCTCGATTCCTCGATATAGGGAGGTAGATGTTTTTCTTCGTGTATGCAACAGGCTGAACATCTTGAAAATATACCAGACATCCAGCAGTAAGTTGGGCGTTCTTGAAAGCATGAAGGATGAAGTAGGAACTGGTAGTTTCAAACAGGTTCCAGCTCCCAATACCATGGGTATGGGATATTAAAGTGGGACACAGCCCAGTACTGTTATGTCTCCAGGGAATATATTTATTTATCAAGTTATACAGACATATACTCATTTACCAACGTCTTACCTGGGATCATTGAATTGTAAACTTCATGTTAATTTTCAAGATCCAAGAAACAAATTTTAATATCATGATAAAATCTACAAAATATGAATAAATGGGTGAAATATGGCCGAAAAAAACTATATATGTATATAAAAAAAAAAAAAAAAAACAAGATTTATATTAATCCTACAGAAAAGTCATGTCCAATGTGTACTCAATGATGAAGATTCACGAAATTTTATTCTTGTTCTCAAATTTATCCCAGTAATTAACATAGACGACTCATTATTCAATTGCAATTTCATCTGAATTATGTTTCGAAAATATATACGCATCTTTAAAAATAATGGGATAAAAAGTCTCTACTTCAGGACTCGAATGTTTAAAGAACAGTAAAATACGGTGAATAATTTTCAAAATCAAGTTAAACATATCTACCACGTATTTAGGAATTCAAACAAAATTTGAATACTAAAATAATGATTTTTGTACAAACAGTATCGAACTTCAGCCCGATTCAGATTATTCAATTCATATTTTATACTTTACCAATTCTTTGGAATGAAATGTTCCGGATGCAGCCTCTGCTCTCGAGGGCTCATTGAACCAGAAGACTAGATACTCTGTTGACCGTCCTTCCTCCAGATGAATGCCACGGTAGATACGTACATCTTGGGATAAGTTTTGTTTGCGTATTCCAAACAACAATTGCGAGATTTTTGTCCTTAAAAGGACAGATTTAGCACTTTTGTGCAGTTGACGTTGTACGTGAAAGTTCAGATCGTTCTTTGCATGGAATCATTTGCGGGCCCTAAAAAGGACCCTAAAGGAAACGGGATACAGAAGGATGTGGAAGGGGTGATAAAAGCAATACAGGACTAAATTTTAATGGGATTAATATTCTGAATGAAACTTGTTGAGGAAACTGGGAAAGTTTGAAAATATTTGTGTATGAATATTTTTTTATTTTGAACAATGTAGATTATTGAAAGTCAGGAATAAAGGATAGTTATTTGGTAAAGTGATAGTAGATACTAGCAGATATAGTAGTGTAAAAATGTAATTTGTCTTTGGATAATAGATTGTTCTTGTGTCTGTAAATCATATATATATATAAATTTATCGTAATTGGATGAAGTAATGAATCTTTGAAATGCAGATGCCCAATTTTCAACATCACATTGGTTACAGGTAGTGAATGGAGGAGCGATTCGATCCATACTTTGCAGTTGATATTGTTTCTTCGAAATTTATGTTTCTTCTTGCCAAATGAGTAATTATTTGTTTGAGTTCGAAATTTTGACTGTTCCGTCATCTGACACAGTTTCAAGCAGCAATGATGGATAACTTTGGAATTATGTAACGGCAAACTTATTTGTGGCTTCTTGTCAGTTGAATATAATTTCTTCTTCGGTTCAATTTCATTTTATGTACATAATAATCGATTTGAGATCAGTATACTTTTGTAACGTTTAAATAACACAGAATTCATTCTTGGTTTCCATTCATGCCTTGTTAATTTTTGTGATGTTCAATAAATCCTGAGCATACTACGAAAATGCTTGAATGCGTTCAACGGTGGTTTTAGATATATATCTACAGCAAGTTGAAGAGCAGTAACTTGAATCTTCTTTGAATATTAATTTAATATTGCACAACGTCGATGGAAGACACTTGCTGCTTTTCATGGTTCACTCAACATATTACGTCTCTTATCTCTTATTTTACGATTCTCTTTTTTTTTGTTTTTTTTTTTTGCTTTTCAAAGCCATTTTTCTATACATTTTCTTATAAAGTGTCATTGCAAGTGGCCTGTGAAAAGTATTCGATGTGAACACTTTTAAACGCGGGACTGCTTTTTTTATATATGTTTGCGAATCCCACGAATACAGGCGCATATTAATTTCACTAACACTCTTGTTTTCCTCTTCTCTTCCATGTGTATTCTACAGATATACATTGGGTGCTTCTTCGCGTTGTAATATATGTGATTCCTTAAATTATGGCCTTTCGGATCACACTCTTCGATTCAACACTGAATTCTGGAAATACGTTCCTTCTCAACTTGCGATTCAAATCAATTCCATTCTACGAGATTATTATTTTTGAAAATAATGAGTTATTTTATTATTATTTTTATTCTTTTTACGACCTTTTAAATTTAAAGTGTATCACGCTTAGCGTTATTAAAAGGTGCTGTTTGTTATCACCTGCCTGCTGCTTGTGGCAGTGCATGGAACGTTCTTGCGTATTGGTGAAATACTTATAGCTTTAAGTATCAACTATGTTATAAAATATTCCCTATTCTTAAACTTCCAGGGAGTATTTGTTCTATTTTCCAATAATTCTGGTAAAAATACTTTTGGTTCAGCAGTCTTGTACAAAACATTGTCTTAAGCCTAAGATATAACTTTCTCATGTGACTTGTATTGATATTTATTCACCTTTATAGGACATAAATAAATGGTAGAAGATATATTCTACTTTTATAAAATTGTCTCAAGACATTTCAGGTAATTTGTTTTAGGAAATGTTCCTTCAAAGACATATTATTATTTTAATTTTTTTTTTTTCTTCTTCTTCTTGTTTTTATTTTTACAACTTTAGCTGGTGTTAAAGATATTTGTTTCGTGTTCCAGGCATAAATGAATTTTAAAATATATATATATAGGTATATTGTACAGGGCAGAACGTAATAATTTTCGTTGCTATTCATATAACGTTGTGAAATCCGTATTGAAGAATTGTAAATTCGTGTATCAAATCATAGTTTCAATTTTCTCAATTTTCAGATGACATGTGTTGTTTTGTTAACAAGAATCGTACGATATAGTAGTTTAATCAAAAATCTCTCAGCATTCCAACGTAATTTTGTTCCAGCGAATGTTGTGCCGATTATATTTTTACTTAAAACGCAGAATTCTCATATCAATGTAAAGCACGCGCCGCGCAAACACAGAAGTACTGTTTTACGCGCAAAACAATGCGATGCGCTTGCGGCCTTCATACTTGCGCGTAACGAGCCTCTCCTCTCACTTGCGTTTTCCATATTTTTGAACTTTTTCCATATTCCTTTTCTCTTCTTTTTTCTCTCTCTTCTTTCCTTTTCTTTTCCCTTCTTTTCTTCGATTCCAGATTCTTGACTTGACGATCTTGCTTTACAATTTTTGTTATTATACATTTATGTATACATATATACATAGATATATAAAATATACACAGAATTTTGCTTATCCAAATATTTGAGTATCTTGACGCAACGTCGATAATTACAGAAACAAAGAAACGTTAAAAAAAAAAAAAAAAAATCAAAAGTCACAGAAGGCTATTAGTTTGAAACAAAAGTTTTCAATATAAACTGGTTTAAAACATGTTTCGATTATTTTTAATCCACTAAGGAAACGAAACTCTTTTCTTTTCTTTTCTTTTTCATTTTTACATACCACAAAACACGCATTAATAATGGACTACGCTACTCGAACAATGCTCTGTACAGTGACAATCTCTTAAAACAAAATGCTTTTCGTACGTATTATAAGTGTTAAAAAATAGAAGAAAAAATAGAAATAAAATTAAAAAAAAAAAAAACCCTTAGCTAAGAATTGAATGTACTTATATGTATATAGCATAGAATGATCCACATTTTAAATGCGCAATATAAACTATGGATCATTCTATATGTTGACTGTATTTTTCATTGTTATATCCCTAAATGTTTTAAGAATACGTTTTTTTTCTTTCTTTTCTTTTCTTTTCACACAAGAACATGATATAACATATATTTATGTAAATATATATAACATATATCTTAATGTATATATATATAGATATATATATATATATATTACATAATCAAATCTTCATTATTAAAATAATCAGTACGTTGCCCTATTGCGCAGCAGGCAAGAAACCCTTGTTTCACCCTTACTTAAAGCTCCTTAAATCTTATTCGTAGACAGGTCCGCCATGTACATACATAAACTTAATTACATTTATTTACGATGATTCATTAAAGAGAAAAAACATCGTTATTTTGGTTGATTTGTCTTCATTTTAGCGGTGGTTTTCTTTTTTAAATATGCGTTTGCACTCAAAATGTAAAAGCAAGTAAAATTTAATAATTCCAAAAAGTGGCTAAAAATAAACATACTATGGAAACAAGAAAAAAAAAAAAAAAAAATTATTTAAAAGCTGTTCCTCTCGTAAAACCTCCTACATTATACATACGCGAGTTATTTTCAGAATTCAGTTTTGGAACATACAACGTTTTCGATATATATATATGTTTCTCTTTTTGGAAATGTTGTTCTGAATCTAAAACCACAGTTTTTCACCTCAAACTTAATCTAAATTTAATGCTTAAATATAATAACCAGTGTATTGTGAGAGAATGTTGGTCTAGATTCAGTTTTGTAAATCAGCGTACGTACAGTCTTTGAATATATATATATATATATGAGTATATATTTATATATATAAATATATATATATATTTTTGTTTTATTCGAAAAGACATTTTCTAGGTATGGTTAAATAGCTGAGGTATACAAGACTGAATCCAGACTTTGTTTTTGTCTTGCTTAATGTAATAATGAATACAGTACTGTCGCTTGGACAAGTTGTCGCCGCGCATAGATATGCAAATTCATAATTCACCAGGATACACTAAATATTTTTTTTTCATTGAATGTACCAGTCTCAAAAATTGAAGTATAGGACGTCTATTTCGATCACAAGTTAATTAATTTATTATTATTTCAATTTTTTATTTATTTTTTCTCTTCATCAAATAATTTACTTCCATAGTTAATTGCATTATTCAAACAAATCATTCGAATAATAAATTAAGCTGTTCAAAATCTGAGCCCTGGTACAAATTTAAAAAGAACAAAGTAATTTTGACCATCAACATATACAGAGCCTAAAAGACATGTGTAAAGACCAATTCGATACTAAAAGAAAAAAAAATATAAATAAAGAAAAAAAAACATTTATTCTTCATTCCACTATAAACGCTAAACACATTTATAGATTAGAATGATATGATATTGTAGTAATGTCACAAGCCCCCATCATTTTTGCACGAGCTACTTTCTAATTACAACGTTGACCCATATACACATAATGTATATACATACGTATATGGTTTCGATAACTTTGTAACATAGCATAATGTATATCACCGTAAAACATCAAGATTAATGATAGAAATTAGATTACAATACTAATATATGCGCTCAGGTTTAAAACTAAAATAAAAATAGTATGCATATTTAATTTTCACATCTTCAACTATAACGCATAATTTTTGCCATGTTACAGTACGTACCGAGAAATTGATTATTATTCGAATTTAACTAGCCCCGGATAATTCATTAAAAGGGATGTCAATCCCACCATTATTTGTCGTGCCTAATATTAAAAGAAAATTCAATTCATTGCAACTCTTCGATCGATCGATTGATTGATTGATTGATTGATTGATTGATTAATTGATTAATTAATTAATTGCCGATATTTACTATATTTGTGACTGTGGAATAGGGGCCGGTGACAATTAACAAGAGATTCACGGCGTGTTAAATGCGATTCCCTTGCGCAGTTGCGAGTTCATTGCGATGAATTGTTTGTACGTTACAATATCACATTAATATTGGCTTAGCAAACTGGGCCTAAATAATTTGTTACAGTATTGAAATTACGATTTCAAATTTTTTTTTTTCAAGAAATATCATCACATTGAAAGAACAACTCTGATGGCCTTGTATTCACAATGAAAATTCGTTGTACACATATTGAGAGATATGGCCGTGAGAGATACAACAGCATTAAAATCAACTCCCATTACATGTATTCAATCACTTTGCTGTTACCCTGGTCTCAACCATCCTTTGATTCAATTTCAACAAATTAAGTAAGTTCATAACGTGTCTAGGATTTTTTGTTTCTAATTTATAGCAAGAAAATTATTGAATGTCTAATCACGAAAATTTTATTCGGTAGATTAATTTAAGCTAAATTTTCCGTCCGATAAGTAGATTGGAATTAAATACCATTTGAGTTTCAATTAGCTTGCAAAACTCATCATAGAGTACCTGAATTCATTATGCTCTGATCGGCGTTTGTATAGTTAAGTAATCTCATATTGAAAAAAAAAACCGTAATTTCTCCTAAGTTATAATTTTTCCTTTTTTTAAATACAACAATATTGCAACAATTGTGACTGCATGGAGTATAACTGGCCCAGTGCTTACCAATGCGTATAAATCTATAGCAATTTGGATGTAATTATGTAGAAGAAAACCTAACAGTGATAAAAAATTGTCTGCTTGTTTCCGTCCACATAATTACAACCAATTATTATTAGCTAATTTATAATTACAGCTTAAACTTTTGCTTTCAACATTCGCACACTCCGTAGTGCGGTATTAGCAATTAGAACGCGCACAGAAATCATCACCTTATATCCAAATATTAAAATTATTATCATTATACATACATACTTAATTACTTTTTTATTTTTTTATATTTTAAATCGATCCGTTATCAATTAAAAATTAGTAGTACCTATAGGGTCATCATCACAGCTAATTTTCTCATTTGATCGTGATTCAATAAATGTTGGCCAAGTGCATCGGGGACCAAGTGTTGGATATCGTTAAACGAAGTGACATGAGTGTCAAGTTTTTTTTTCTTCATATTCTTATTTTTTTCATAGAAACGATAATAAAATCTGCTTTCACAGCAAAATATCTGATCAAATCTAAGTATAATTATCTGCATATCGTTAAAACCGGACTTATTTCGTTTTTTTTTTTTTTAATTTGCAATTTTCAAATACCACACCTGAAAATGCTCGTACAAATAACAACCTGTGTTAATTGAACAGCTTACGAGTCAATGATAGTGAAAGACTCAGATTTTATTAACGCTAGAAGAAAAAAAGATACAAAAAGAAAAGAGAGAGAAAAAAAAAACGAATGCAATATTATCCGAACGCCCGATTTTCTTTTTTCTTTTTTTTGATACCAACACTTTTCCATTTAGGTATAAACCTAATGCGCTCTTCTTCGACATAGCAATCACTTCAGTAAAAATAGAAATTTTTGCACAGCTGTCTGTCTCTTTCCTATTATTTTCGATAACAATATTTTAGTCAATCGTTTACACGACGCTGTATTATATATTTTTTTTTCTTTTCTTTTCTCCTTTTTCTTTTTCTTTTCTTTTTGCATTCGATATTTATTTACACAATGGCAAACCCAATGATAATTGTTTTCTTCGACTAGTGGCGTGGAATACAGGTCTCTCTCTCTGATTGACTTTAAAGCGGAGAACTTATTGTTTGTCCTTTTACCCAATCAGTGAAATAATCTCGCGTTACTATTTATTACTTTGTTTGTTGTGTATAGGGTTGGATGAAAGTTGACTGTATTAACGTTTAATCAAAACTCGTTAAGTACAGTCATCTTATTATTCTTATCTCTCATTTCTTTTCTACAATTTCAAGTCAATTGCCAGCAATTCGCGAGTTGCAGAATAATGTGAATTTGACAAATTCGTGTTTCAGTTTTTCTTTCAAGAAATTTATCATTTCTTGACAATTGGAAAATCATAAACAAAATTTTGGTAATACTTGAAAATATTAAACAAAAAATGTACGAATTAATTTTTCTTCATTAAAATAAGATGGAAAATAAATACAAATCAAATGAAAATTGCTGGAAATTGATGCAATGATTAATTTGATCTGCTGGTCCGTTTTCTTTTTTGTTTTTTTTCTTTAAATATAATTTGAACATAGACATTTTCTTTTTTTGTAATCATCATTGAACGTAGTGAATAAAATTTCAAGATAGTCAATACCGTAACGTGTGAATATCAGATACTATAGGATACCCTTTAAAATTTTTTTTCACCCTAAATAATAAAAACTAAACTATGGACCAACTTGCCGAAGCCAAAATTGCACCTTTTGACTTGTATTAACCTACTGTTTGGACACAAATATAATATTTATGATTTTACAGATGGGATAGAGTGAATATCAATTAAACTAAAATAATTTTGCCACACTATCGCATGGAATAAAAAAAAAAAAAAAAAACGGCGAAAAATTATACACATATAAATATAATATGTATATACATATATCCATATATATATATCAACATCTGCCGATAAATTTAAAAAGAAACAAAGAAAAAAAAAAACAAAAAAAAATGAAGAGATAAATTAAAATTCTGATGCTCGTATAGTCGTTACCGTAAATAAGAAAATTTGATATAATTATATCGTATAATATAATTATAAATAATATGATTTAATGTAAAGATAATATGTATGATAGATAGCTTTCTTCCTAATCAACTAGAATAGAGGAAATTGCAATTATTTTTTTTGTTTTTTTTTTTTTTTTTTTTTAGATCAAGAAGTCTAATTGTTAGGGGCTGAAGACTTTTACGCCCTGAGCAAACCAATGTCTAGCGGGCCAGCGGAGTACAATAAATATTAGTGTCAAGCGTTGACGTAATGCGTCATTCGGCATTACAGTTATTTATATATAAATTTTTTTTTTTTTTACTTTTCTTTTTTTTTTTCTTCTTTTCTCACATTATAATCTGTAAACGCCGTAGTATCACAGTTAGCACGTCACTTGCTTGACTTAATGCCCCACCCGTCCGTATTTATACAATTTTTTGTTTTCAATTCATGCTCTATCTACAAATTCCGAAACTTTTTTTTTTTTTTTTTTTTCTTTTTTGTAAATAATGTTTCATACTCGTGTTTTCACAATTTACTTTTTTTTTTTTTGCTTTTTGTTTGTTCGTTATATCATCAATATTCCCCTCAAACGCCCCCCTAAACATGGATTTGCCCATACGTTGACTTTTTTCTTTATATTTATAATCTACCGATCGATTCGCAAAAAATTTAGCAAAAATTTCGGGGTAAAAAAAAAAAACCCATTAAAATACTTGAACGGAAAAAAGGAAAAAAAAACCGGAAACCAAAAATAGAGAAGAAAAAAAAATAAAAAATAAATGAAAGGGGAAAAAAAAAAGAATTATTATCATTTCAAGTAAGTCTGCCCTCGCTCGTATCTTTCTGATTAGAAATAGCTGTTTAGTTCTTTTCGCCTCTAGCGCATACAGGGTGTTCCAAAAATCTATTTTACCAAAATGAAACGATGATCAAAATTGAATTATCAAACTGGACAAAATTTGTGACTTTTTCTTTACGGTGAAGTAGGAAAGAAAACATAAAATATTATTTAATACAAACGAAATGATTCCAAACTGACGATGAATCAAACTCATATGATATACGCAATGCTATTTTGAATTTCGAGATATTTTTTACGTAATCATCAGGAACCTAAATATTACATATTGATAATAAAGTAGTAATCGTATCAATCGAACAACGATTTACCATCTGTTGCATCAAAGCATTACTTGAAAATATTGCGCTCGAAGAGATGAAACGTGGTAAACACGATTGTCCGATTAAATATACATAATAATTGTGTTATTAATCAGTTTGGAATTTGTATATGAATATAATTTTGAAAGACCCTGCAGACTTGAATGTATGTATGGTATTATGTATGCATCTAGACGTTTTTTCTCGCGACAGTATATAATAATGCGTTTAAGTATATATAGGATAATCTAAAATACATATGTTTACATCTTTATACACGGTGTAATATTAATTAATGTTATTATCAATATGAATATGCACGTAATGTTTGTTTGTTATTATTATTATTTTCTTTTTTGAATGGTGTGTCGAATGTATCTGTAATGCATATATATATTTATGTAGTAGTCAATGCATCATAAATGATGCAACATTGTTCATAGATGAATGCGATATACATAATATAATAATATATAGTTCTCGTGTAATACCGCGTCTCGTAACATGTTGTGTATCGACACATGTTAGTTTTTACGGTAAAATAACGTTTCTTGCTTTTAAAGTGTTTGTTCTTTTTATTTATTTTTTGTTTTTAGTTTTTAGTTTGTTTTTTTTTTTTTAAGGTTTATATAAGAAGTTTTATGTCATACGTATGGACGAGTTGTGTATGACCCGCGGCGTTATTTCGTACCTGTTCAGATGTTCCGCCCATAATCATAGTCCCTCGGTATAGTTTCGGAACGGTTCGGTTAGCTTCGGTGATTTTCGCCATTGCTGGAGTGCTTATGCTTTGGTATTCGTACGAAAGCGGCGGAGGTCCCGAAGCCCCGTGAATCGGGGGATATCAGGCTTGGACGTTCAAAATCATTTTAAGATGATTAGAGATGTCGCGGCAATGATCGGACTGCTTACATGATGACATAAAACGTGTAGTCCAATGGCTCGGCGGTTTAGGCAGACTCGCTGGTGACGGTGGTTCGGAAAACTTAGCCCCGGCATAAAAACTGTTGGTCGGACTACCCCGCGGACTATCGTGTTGAGATTGCCGGAGCGGTGAGCCTCTGTTTTTAGAGGGGCACGGTGGACTGCAGCTAGAACGACCGTTTGAATTTCTGCTATGTCGATTTCCGCTCGGGAAATATGTCGACGATTTTATTGAATTATTTCTCTGGTGTCGTTTGCCACCGGCGTTTGGCGAGCCTTGCCGCTCGATCTTGTCGCTCATTTTTGGCGTCGAGTTCGTCATTAGGGTAAATATAGAAATTTATCTGAGTAAATTTGTTTATTTATTTCTTTTTATGTTTTTCTTTTTTTTTTTTTTTTTTTTTTCTTTTCTTAATTTGTTTTGTATTTTTCTTTCTCCTTATTATTATTTTCGCAAAATGTCTGGAGACTTTAAAATATTATATCGATAAAATCAACACGCTTGACACTGGAAACACTCGCTAACTGCGCAGTACGGCGTATCAGGGTTTACGGGGAATGGTGGGTGAGGGGGGAGGGACTCTCTCAATACAGCGAGAATCTCCTTTTATTCGCCTTGTGCTACCTCTTCTCGGTTAGATTCTTTGTCCTTGATAATAATCGTCCACACAAAATTCGCCTCATTCGGCGGCGATCTTCTAGCACTGCGCTTGAAATGTACCCTGAAAACTGACTAATTTTCACAGAGATTCCGTCCACAGCTGGAAATACAAGATGGCGATATACGCTGCTGCTGCTGCTGTGTTGTTTTTTTTTTTTTTTTTTTTTTTTTTTTTTAATTTATTTTTAATTTTCAATTTTTAATTTTTTTATCTTTATTACAAACACTCAAAACAGCCAGTTATTTATTTATCTGATATATCTCGTACGATTTCACCAAACACTATGAGTTCTTTCCGTGTCAATATTAGATTATATCCCGCACAGAACACGCAATGACAATAATCTTTATGTACAACTAATCAAATTATACCTCTCCACTTTGTACGGTTGGTCTATCTCTGACCATATACACACGCTCACGACCTCTCCTAGCGTTCTACTTCGCCTTTGTGACGAATTTCTGTCCTGCGTCATGGATTACCAGGCCGTAACCCCACTTCCTTTACCAATCAGCTCTTCGGTATTTGGGCACGTGATATTTTTCAGCGAATCATAACCCTCGAGGTTCGTTCGTCTCCGTGAATCATCGTGTTTTTTATAAAATCGTGTAATATTTGATAAATAAAAGGTGATTTTAAATTTCATTCATTCCGTAGAGAAAGATAAAATTTCTTTAACGTATAATGCGGGAAATTGTTTTCAAACGAATTTATTCTGACTAAATAAATTAGCGTTGTTTATAACGATCGGGGATTTCACGCGATATGATTGGTCGGTTGATGAGGAGACCGAGCACGGCGACGCGAGCGACCCCGAGTGGCTAGTGGCGATTTGCGGCCATCACCCAAATGACGGTTTCGCCCAGCGTTCCGACTATGACATCGCTCTGAAACCCGAAATAAAGGTAGGATTTCTCCCTGGTGCGATGAAGTTTCTATCGTCTTTTCTGCTTCTGTAGATAATGCAAGCTTCTATGGTGTTGGGCGTGATTTTTTCCTGCTGGTTAACTCAATCCTTTGTCCATTTTCATTGTATTTGTCCCTCTAGTCCCTCCCCTGATTTTGATAAGTGCTTGACAAATAGAGGATGTACACTCGGCTGAAAAAGTTTCGTCTCAACGATTACACAATGCTTCGTGTGAAATAAAAACCGTCCGCCTGCATCCAGACTCTATTTAACTTTTTCATATTGTTCAAAACTGGTTTCAGTTTCTGTAAATTCACACTTGTCTCTAACTACAGCATATAGATTTCAATCTTCGCATATTAGGTTATGTTCGCCAGTTAATTCTATGCGGGAGTCCTCTACCTATATACAACAACACGTACCACACGTCCCTGAGAGACCTCCATGTGATCAGTTAAATGCCCAACGTGTAGCAACGATCATGTTAAATGTGTTAGTGCAAAAAGATAAAGAAAAAAAAAAAAAAAAGAAGTAAGACTGCGAAACGTCTCTCGGATATCGCGTAGGCTTCACATATTGCATTTTATTTCCTTCGAATACTTGGCACTAGCTTCGCGATGTTAATATGTATGCAAAATGAAGAGTAAAGTTATTTAAATCCGTTAAACCTGATATAGTAGCAGTACTTTTTTTTTCATTGTTGAGAAATAATATAATTTCAGGAATTAAGGAAAACAAATGCTCTTACGATTCTATAATAGCCTAAAATTATTCGAACTTCATTATTTCCTATTATCTACTTATAAGAACTAATCCACAGTCATTTCACAGCTGCGTTGTTTTCCTCAACTTGTACAACGTTCTGTTCAATTGCTTGCGAAAATTCGTACGTAATGACTAACGCTATTCGATAGTTTTTCTTTTCTTTTTTTTTCATTTTTTTTTTTTTTCATTTTTAGTACTGCACATATATCGCATATCCCTTCAAACTCACTAAAACTTATATGTATCGTATCTAGAAGATAAAAGTCTGAAAGTTTTCTATATTAAATCAAGTTCTTATTTTAAATAGAAAATCTCTGACCATATGTATGTATGTATGTATGTATGTTTAAATTCGTCGTATAATGTTTTATTTTTTTATTCTATAATAATATATCAGAACGGAATGCGCAACGTTTTTATAACTACGATTCAGTCTTAATATATTACACACTATAAATGCGCGTTGTAGGCATGTATCTGTTTACATAATATATATATACATATTTATGATAGTTAACTAATAAAGCGAATGCACAACGTTCATTAGCGCCATTAGTAAACTGAAAAATGACTAATCTTAGGATTAATCGTTCTCGGTAGGTATATCAGCTAATTTTTCTTCGTTGCATTCGAATATCTAGATGCCTGTATTATCGTGAGTCATGAGTTAAACACACTACATTGTAGTCTTAAGTGCAGCGTACGTCCCTATATCCAACGGCTATTGTAGATGTATATCCACCTAGATATTATCATCGTATCTTTTAGGTTTTAAGAACGCTAAGTAAAACCCCGTTAAATATTTTCAATTATTCGTACCGTTATACGGACAAAATTTGAAGAAATTTCAAATACACGGTTCTGCATTTTTCTTTTACATTCCGTTTCTGGCCTCTGGCTATAACCATGCTTCGCAGTCGCCGCTCCCTCGCATTAGGGCTCTGGGTACGGGTTGGTTTTTCTTTTTCTCTTTCTCTCATTTTCTCTTTTTCTTTCTTTATTTATTTCTCTCCGTCTCTCTTTCGCCCTCTTTGCGCGCCATAGCTCAAAATATTAAGCCCCCATGGACGCGGACGTGGGGTAGGGGCCCGTCTTGGGTCTGGGGACGTCCCTGACCCCCCGCCCCTCGCTCCGCTGCCCCTCCGCCCTTCCCCGCCTGACTTCAGTCGTATTTCGTTTCAGTCGGCCGCGCGCTGTCCGTGGGTGCGGGTCTGTGTCGTAGTTTCCGTGTGTTAATTGATGTTGCTTTATTATTTTCTTCGACCTTCTACATAATGGCGCAGACGCGAGATCGCTTCAATTTACGGTAAATTATTTATCATAGTTTATAGATTGTAATGGTATGGAAAGATTAAAGTTAATAGCTTGAAAGAGGTCCTCGTTGCTTCTCCTCCCAAGTGCGTATGGACGAAGGAAGAGAGCGAGCGAGGGAGCGAGAGAGATAGATAGATATAGACAATATATAGATATAGAGAGAGAAAGAGAGAGTGAGTGAGACTGACTCGTCGTCGCCCGCAAATGTTTTGTCCGAATCGATACGTTCTCTGAGAGTTCGGTGCTTTATACGTGCGAAACTGACATTGAAATCGTATCTCAATTTACGAATATAGGTTTCTTCTTTCTTTTTTTTTTTCTAAAAATTATCAATTTATCGCTACATATTTTTGATAGTAGAAAATAAAAAAAAATTATAACAATTTATACTGGAATATGCAATTTTCAACTCGTTTGAAACCTACGTTAGAGAGCTATTTGTTATTTTAATAAGTCTCACATGTCAACTGTATCTTCAACGTGCCATGTATATCGAGTAAACAACGAATGTGTCGCGTATGTATGTACGCGTAGAAAATCTCGCTCTTTCTGTTAGTTGTGTAATCATTAGAGAAACAATATAGGGGAACTTTTTTTTTTTTTTGTTTTCACAAAAATCGTACCGCTATTTTTTATATACTTGAAAGTTTGTAATTTTAAAACTGTACATCATATACTAGGTAGCTGTGATGTCGTCTTTTAGTTTTCAGTATTATTACGGAAAATGAAATTATTCTATGTTCATTTTCCGATGAATTGTATAATATTCTTACACGCAAAGCCACAGCGCGGTAAATTTTCTCAGTGTTTCCCGTCTTGTGTCACGATTGCTAACTTATATATCCATAATCAAATTTTATAGGAAACTTATACTAAAATCATAGAAACAACCGCAGTGAAATTCACTCTTGTTATACTTCGTATTGTTTGAATCAGATTTCTTCATTATTCATAAGGCAATTTACAACGTACAAAAAGTATTGACAATAAGTCGTGTGTAACCAGTGATCGCTGCAGTTTTCCAACTATATTTATTTTTCTTTTCTTCGCTCTTCTCTTCTCTTCTCTCCTTTTTTCTTTTCTTGTCTTTTCTTCTCTTTAGTTCCAGCTGTTTTTATCATTGTTATTAAATTAAATGTTTTCTCAATTTCATCGAATTAATTGTCAAATAGAAAGTCCGGTTCCATGCCCAATGCTTTTATAACATTTAGGCACTTCAAGGTCCATGGGTATAGTATGGCTAAGGTACTGAGTACCGTTTCTACGTGGGCACTTCCTGAAAAATCCAGGTGCCTTTGACTCTCTATGGGCACCACCTGCTCGCAATACTATACAGTCTATAGAAATATATTTTCCTTTGAAAATCTTTAAGAAAAATCGGTAGATTTTCATTATTTGATTTATTTCGTTCCTCCATATATAAATTTCACAGTTTACAAGCTCCGTGGAGTTGGAAATAAATTCCCGGATTATCCCATAATAAATATCCCATTATTGTAGTTTTTTTTTTTTTTTTTTTTTTTTTTCCTTCAATAGATACATGTCGTACAATAATGAACACGTATTAAAGCGCAGTGAATATATTCTTTCTCTCTTTTATTCGTTTTTAGAATCTGAATTCTTGAACGTTTATTCTAGATAACGATTCATTCAATTTCTGCACAATTATTATTTGCATCAGGTGGTCAATAGGTGTATGTACCTTGAATTTAAGAAATAGTCATCAAAACTGATTTCTCTAATGTTGTAAGTATCGGGGATTCAATGAAATCTTGATTCATCAAGGGGGATATCCCGATTCGGACTTCAACGTTCAACAGAGAAAACGATTTCACTTTAAACCGCGGACGAAATTTCGTTGAAAATTATCTCCGTCAGCTCGGAACGTTGTTTGTATATATGTATGTATAGGTACCACGTAATATCCGTACTCTGAATATATGAAGAGTCAAATAATGATTATTCGAAGAATAATATTTTCTTTTTTATTTAAACATAAAATTTTATGTCACATTATAAACAATTTGAAATCACGTCAGCGTTATATCAGAGCATAACGTACTTTGATTTACAAACATTTATATAATCCGAAGTTTACAGATTTCTTAAGTTAAGTTTCGTAACTTTTCGACACAATTAATTATTCTAAATAAATGTCAATTTCGTACCCTAATCTAGTCATATTTGATGAATTTTTCATTCCTTTCTCCTGCTATGTAACAAAAAAAAAAAAAAAAAAAAAAAAATTATGATCAAAGAAAATAAATAAAAATGCCAAATTTATAATGTTGCAAAGTTTCCCATGGCACTTCTCGGTCTCTCGTTCTTTTTGTCTCACTGCGAGTTTAAAGGTAAACTGGTTTCTCTCGGCGGCCAAAGGGAGGCTGCTGTGCTGCTGGTGCTGCAGTGGCGAGGGAAAAGCAACGGGTCCCAAGCATTTAATTGCCTTTTTACCAAACAGGCCAAAGATAGTTTATCCACGTATTATCAAAGTAATACACCGTTAGTGATACACCCTGTTTATGTGCCGATAAGAATAGGTCATACGGTCTGAAATATTCCGGAATTTTTTTTTATTTTTCCATTTCATTTATACAATAAGTACCGTAGCAACTTACACATTTCCAAATTATGAAAACGTGCGTATTCAAACAAACATTCCGAATTTTATATTCAACGTGATATTATTTGCGCAAAGAATCATAAATATGATAAAGTTTTTGAATTTGGTCCTCAATTCGGTCATATTCGAATTCCAATGCTCTCATGGACCAGAACGTTTCCAAATATATATACACGAAAGAATGTAGTCAAAACCCCAGGTTCCTACATCAATTCTAAGTACTGCCCCAAAGCTTTTGAACTTTCCCATTTAAATAACACACGATTTTTAGTACTCAGGGTTATTTTTCACTTCCTATCGCCCTATCGCCCTATCGCCCTATCGTTTCGAATAATCTGAAACTCTGCACTCTTCGTTACCTATAGTAGTAGGTTTCAGTGAAAAATCTACAGATTTTTAACGAAAAACTTTCATTTATCAAAATTTGCAGATGCGAAATTTTTTTTGTTTTGTGAGCTGTAGCTCCGAAAATTATATCGTTTAAAATCTGTCGAATTTTCATGGAATACCTACTATTACAGGTAAGGAGTGTACCAAGTTTCAGATTCTTTGGAGCTATACTGCAATAGGAGGAAAAAAAAATTGTGTTTTATTCAAATGGAAAAATTCGAAGGTTTCGGGTGGTAATTAGAGTTTAGATAGGAACGTGGGGTTTTGGCTACATTTTTTTGCACATATTTGGAGACGTCCTGGCCGATGGGAGCATTGCAATTCAAAAATGATTAAATTAAGGAGTACCCTAATACGTATCTATTTACTGACTGTACATACAATGGTCGAAGATTTTATGCACGAAAGTACAATGCACAAAAAACAAATCAATTTGGAGCTGCAAGAAATGAAAAACAAAAAAACCAAGCTAAAAAAATAAAGAAACAGAATAGAATTATTTGAGTGCATGTATTTTTAGATTTTGGTTATCGAAATATCCGGGTCATAAGAATGCATAATTAGATATACAGTTTTCTGGGTTTATGTTTTCTACTTTCGAAAATCAATTGGTGTTTTATTCAAAAGCGTATTGTAAAAAATGGGCAAGCTGATCTTTATGGTAGTTATGTTTATTAACAGGAATGTATGAGGATGGTAGTAGGCTTATTAATAAAGTACCATGCATGGTTATTTATTGAAGTTGAATCATTGCTTTGTACATTACACAAACCGTTTGTTGAACGCCTGCGTAGAAGTTTATTCATTTTATTTTTTTTTATTTTAGAGAATGATTGGTAAATCTTATACGTAATCTATGAATGTATGAAAGTATATTTTTTTCTCCTTATTTCTTTGAAAATCTAGTAGTACTACTCTATTAGTTTATTAATATTGTATTCAATAATATTGATCTTTCCAAGCTTTTTCTCTATTCCTTTTCAGAAGCTTCTAATCAGAATGTTCTTATCCTTACCGAAACCAATATTGTCAGAGTTAGTTAATTGCAAACAAGATTTTCGTTTTAAACAAAAGTTAGCAATCATTTATTTTCTCCATGCTCATCGCCTCGTTTTTCAAGTAGTTTATACTACAGAACTGCTGCGAGTTTTTATCACACACCTTTTAGAAGCTTGATTAACTGTTGTAGATCAAACTAGTTCACAATCGGATGTATCTACTCTTTTGGTGTTCAATTATACATGCTTTATTATAGAAACTTTAACGTAGAATTTAAATTTCCCTTATATATACATAAAAATATTCACCGAATAGCTGGATTAGATTATTTTGTTGGTATTCGCTAAGATGTGTACATATTTCAATCCTTGTTTTTGCTGAAAATTAAAAGAAGAATAAAAGAGAAAGAACGGATAGAACAGCGTCCGGTATGATCATAAGTGTACGTCGTTGGGCAAATATTTTATTCAAATGTTGGTCGAGGTGATCCCAAAAGTTTATATTTAAGAACATGATTTGGAACACAGATGTTTCTTCTTCCCATAAGATTTCATATTTCTTAGATCTGATTAACAAGAAGAAAAAAAAAAATGAATCTTTCATGTAAGAGCATTGTTTTTAGAAAGCTTAAATCTTCCCAATTTAATAGTAAGAATAAATTTAAAAAAAAAAAAAAAATTGAAAAAAAAATAAAAGTATGGCTGTCGATAAAGCGAATTGAATCACCGTCAGGTTTGGCCATTCTGACTGAGTCGTATATCAGATCTCAGCCAAACTGCAACTAAAGTCGATAGACACGAAGTCGTAGCCTCCAACGTATCGAGCAAATGAACGGGCCTGGAAATCACCAGCACCGCAGTTTGGGCATGCCGCCGGGGCGCTACCGGGGTGGAGTAGGGGGTGGGGTACCCCCGGGGGGCCTTTCTCGGGGGTCTGCGCCCCACAACCGGGGCTGGCACAATCACAACCAGCACCCACAGCACGCTCACAATCAGCTTAACCAACAATACAAGGAATATCCCCACCGGCATCTTCAACCGCCGCGCTTCCATAATGGGTATAATGGAGATTTCTAAACAATAACTAATTGGGCTGGATGTACCTGCATTATATGACTGCTGGGTCCTAATCACAGTAATTTTAATAAATCTAGCGCCGCGGAGAAAGAAAGAGAGCAAGAGAGCGAAAGAGAGAGAGAGCGAAAGAGAGAGAGAGCGAAAGAGAGAGAGAAAGAAAGGAAGAAAAAAAGAAAGAAAGAAAGAACGAAAGAGAGAGACGGGTCTTTGGATATTACATCTCAGGATTTTTCATACCCTCGATATTGTTGGCAAATTGATTTATTTGTTCGTTTGTTTGTGAAGCAACATGTTATTGGCATAGTTTCCTGTTATTCACCGACATAGTTATAGTTTTACTAAAACATGGCTGTGCTGCCTGGCTTTGTGTCTGAAAAGTTTTCAGACAGTAATACTGATAAAAGTTCATTTTTTTTTTCTAAGATAAAATTTACTGGTACTTTTTGATACAGAATTTTGATGCATATACGACTAGTGTGTGAGGAGATTAAATGGTGTTTATACAATCATTATTTTTACATAACTATTTTCTATATTATACTCAAAAACCTTGGAATATAAGGAAAACTGGTTCTCCGATGATAGTTGAACGCGGAACTGGTTTAACGACGGAACCTTTTTCTGACCCTGAATCATATATAGTACAAGACAATTTTCCAATGTGAAAGAGAAACAAAATGTTGACTGAAAAAAGATTTCCAAAACATTTTACATGCCGAAATGACAAATCATGTGTGAACTGGATTTCTAAATCTGTATTATGAAGAGTACAGTCGCTGAATTTCATCAGAATGTAAAATATGCTTTGTTAGTGAAGCTAACGGGCATTGTATGAAAAAATCGGTCAATTTATAATTAGATCAGTTTTAGATCGTTGTGTGTACAAATTTCTAGGCTGATATTTTTCTGCATTCTGACTTTATAGCCTCGCAAGAATGAACTCTAATTTTTGAACACAGATTGATTTTATATCTTACCACTAGTCTCATCTATTCAAAAGTCACGTAGTACACGTTTGTATTGCATCCAGCCCAAAAAGTATGAAAATCAAATTTTCTCTAGACCAGAAAATGATAACATTATGAATCAATCACACTATTACCTGCAAAATCATATTCCAAAAGTAATGACCTAGTGAAATGATGTACTTTGACGATATTGAAAGACACCTTATTACTAGAGATTCACTTTTGCGTACAACTAGATCACAGCTTTTGGATTATTCAAACAATTATGCATATTTATTATATCTATTTAAATCCTCATTGCCCGACTAAACGTATATGTAATTTTCATATATTGATTGGCTACTTACTTTGTAAATATGTTGTATATTACAAAGAATGAATTTTGCAACACTCATATTTCACGTTCTTATTTATTGATTTTTTTAATCTCTATTATTTTTAAAAATACTCTTTGTTTTATGTAATGTAATATGTTACTAGTTATCTTGTTTGGCATGTATATCAAGTTTTTGTAAAGTATTTACTTGGTTTACATTGTTTCGACAATGGAATACAATATGTAGAACTAATTGGTGGTGGTGTAATTTAAAGCTATCAATGAATTGCTCCAAAATAGCATCAAGCAACTCCTACTTGTTGGCGACAAACTTTTATATCAAATCACACAGCTTACGTTCAAGAATAAATCATTTTATAAGGAAATCCTCATTTCAGTCTAATGAAATAACTTTAAAAAAACAACAAATTATCAAACAAAATAGACGAATGCTAGAGATAGACTTGAAACTTGAACAAGAAAGGTGCAAGAAAAGGAGATGCAATTTCTCCGTCGTCATCGATTTAAAAACATTTTCCAAATTTTTTATAGTCTTTATTCATTGGCAAAATTATTGTCTCTTAGGCATTAAATTTTTTTTTCCCCACAAGGAGACACAGACTACATACATATTTATATCATTTTTGTTATTTTTTCATCGAAAAGTTTGACCAAGTACGTTTGCATTGATCTACACGATAGACACCGGACTCACAACTTGTTAATCTATAAAAAATAGATCAAAGGAACTATAAGGAAGTTTAATTTCAAAACTTTATTACATATCCAATTTACTTTCTATTCTTAGAGATTGTCCAGGGGTAGGCACGTCCGCAGGGCCAACCGGAAAAGAAGTTTCCTATCACGGCGCAGTTGGCGGACCCAGTGTTGGCTACAAGCCACCTTCTCAGCATAGCCCACAAGCAAGAGGTCCGCTGCCGCTCTTTCCGCAAGAGCCTGCAGGGCCTGCGACTAATTCGCCACCCTTGCATATTAATATCTGTGGTCAGGTGGGTTTGCAGTAAAGAGAGACTGGTTTTTCTTTTCATAGCTTGTAGCTTTTTTGAATTTATTTGTATCTCGAAATGGTAAAAATAAGAAATCATTATATTAATATAAATGTATCTTCTTTCTATTCGTAAAGCAATACGTTGCAGTCATTGAAGTCTGATTGGTCAGTGCTAAATGAGATGGAATGAAACCATCATCTGCAGAGTCATATGTGCCACTGATCTAATAATGATAACTAATCGTATTACAGGAGAATGCAATGCGAGGTCCTTTGATTAACTTGAGCCCAGGTTTAGGAGCCAGCGGTGTTGACATGGAGTATCGCAGAAATTCACAAGGTAGTTAAAAAAAAAAAAATGTTGCCAAAAGCCCGCTCCTTATATTGATAAGCGATACACGTCACAGAATTAGGATAAATAATTGTTTTCTGAACATTTGTTGCAGCTACCAATCAGATGCCTTTAAGCCCGGTTCAACTACAGCCTTCGCCTACTTATTATAGGCAGTCCAGTCAGGACGATGGCAGAAAGGTGAGTTCGGAGAGTTCGTAGAGTTCGAAATGTTAGTTATCTTTATTTTTTTACGAGTGTATGAGTATTCGATAAATCCTTTAGAGTGAATCTCCGTCGAGAAAACGTCGTAGAATATCTCGGAATGGTACAGTCTCTGGAATAGAAGTTCGAGAAGCAACTCCGCCAGCCCCTACTCCTCCTTTGCACACTCCTCCTGGACCCTGGGAACTACCAGCTGCGGCTCAGCGTAGATCACCAAGAAATCATATGTCTACTCGCGGTAGTCCGCCAATCAGAAATCGTTACCAACGTTATCCGGACTCGTTTGCTCTAACCTATCCCTTCGTTCATAATCCAGCAATCCATAATTCCCATCATAATATGCATAATACACATCATACTTTACACAATTCTCATCATAATATTCAGAATTCACATCATAACATTCATAATACACATCATAATATCCACAACACTCATCAGTCACATCCCCATCCCCATCCCCATCCTCATCCCCATCCCCATCCCCATCCTCATCCTCATCATCCACCTGGTACTGCTCATCATCCTGCTCAGGGAGCTACTGGTCCGATGGTTGTCGAGGTTGGACAAGTCGGAGTTTCTGGTCTTGGAGTCGCAGTTGGTGGAGAACCTATATGGCACCCACAGGCAACAGGATATAGAATTCCGTGCCAGCTATATGGGATTTATACAACAACCGGTGCTCACGCGTTTGCTCACACGTGCCAGGTGAGAATAATAATTTATTCATTCAGACGGAGGAAATGGATCCGTCGTTGAGTTCTTTTTTTTAACATTTATGGATTACCAAATTTATGATTGTGTGTGTTGTGAATTTTTTTATCATTTCTAGATCTAATAGATTATAAGTTTTATTCAACTGTGAAGTTTGAAAATTAACTTTGCTATTACCTATCCTAGATTTCGGCTACTTTTTTTTTTTTTTCTATTTCCTAGAAAATGAATATTTGATACAACTCATTAGCATATCTTATTTAAATGCATGGAGTCACGTTAATGTATGCGTCACAGATGTTAGCTGCAAGGTATAGGGGCTCAGCCTACTGCTGTGCTCAGTATCGTATCTGCACCTGTTTCCTATAATAAATTATACTTGCCATATGCAACATTTCTACTCTAGCGTAGCACTTGAAATGCATTTATGTTTCATCATGCTAGAAAAGCTGAGAATATTTAGTATGAGTAAAATAAAACTTTGAGGAATAAGTATACTTTTCAAATAAAGGCTTTTTGAGACTTTTGCAGCATTATTTGTTTTCGATTTGATGACACAGTGAATTGGTATTTGCTCCGGTAGCTTGTAGCCAAGATATTCTAATGGAATTATTTATCTTTTTTGCAAGCGATACCGACGAGTTACAACTCTCCTTGACTATACATTTTTCAGGATACCAATGGGCAGCTATATTTTACTGAACCAATCAAACCAATCCTCTCACTGACTCAAACGACACGCTCTAGATGGAAAATTTGAATTTTTAACTAGGTGGCACACCATCACCATCATCATAGCCACTATTCGGCAGCCCATCCAGGGCACCCAGGGCATCCAGGCCACCCAGGACATCCAAGCCACGGCTTGGTTGGTTCTATAGTTGGTACTGCGACGAGAGGATATCCACCACCAGCCGGTGGTCCCGTTGCTGCACTACACCATCCTCATCCACCTCCACCACCTGTCCATACTACTCACTATGCCACCCATCATCAGCTCTCGCAACAGGTGAGAATATTGCCTTTTTATTTACCGTCAAATAAATTGTAATACAGAGTTGAGATCAGTTTGGAAATATCATTAATTTAACTCTTAATTAATGGCTTAAAGAAAGAAGATTATCACTCGAAGCTTAGATTATCATCTAGATCTGACGTTCATTTAGTCTGATAATGAGAATAGATAAAAATTATTGATGTTTGAAAATTAGTTTGATTCAGATTTTCAAAGTATTAAGATGCAAAATATTTTTTATATCTAATACTGATTTCGATGTATACGTAGAGAAACTTGTTTTCATTTTAACACTTTTTTTTTTGTCATACGATGAGTCCAAGAAAAAAGATGTCTAAAGTCTCTCATCGAATATGTTCTACGCATAGTGTGAGAATGAAATTGATTTCAAGATTCTGAATAATAGGAATTCTAGATCTTGTGTTCTTTGTTTAAAATAAATTTCTTATTTTTCAGCGTGAAGTGGAACTAGAATTGATAGAGTCTCACCATCACCACCGAGTCGGTGGAACTGGTGGTCCACCATTACCTCTGCCACATTCATTCTCGCCTCCAGCTTTAGCTCAAGTTACAACACCCCCTCCTATATTTTTGTCCGAGACACGAGGCAGTCAATTAGAAATGCTCCAGTCAAGGACACGGCGACCGACTGCAAATGTCAGACGACAGAGGCCTACTCGGTGGCGCGGTACACCACCCTTACCACCAGCACCTTATCCTGGCTTATTGTTACACTTCCTGTAAGTTTACATACAATATTTTTTCAAATACTAATGACCGATGAATTTTCTTTTCGATAATTTGTAAACTTTTGTTCCAGTGCTATGTTCAGCAATCCACCTTTATCCCCATATAGTCAGGCTGAATTATCTTCGCCAGAGTCTACAGAGACTGAAAATTACGAGGCGTTATTATCATTGGCCGAAAGATTGGGCGAGGCTAAACCGAGAGGTCTTACTCGTGCAGAAGTTGAGCAGCTACCTTCGTACAAATTTAACGCAGAAACACATCAGGGTGATCAAACTAACTGCGTTGTTTGTATGTGTGATTTCGAGGCTCTTCAATCACTACGCGTATTACCTTGCTCACACGAGTTTCACGCCAAGTGTATTGATAAGTGGCTTAAGGTAAGCTCAACTATTTAATAACTTATAATTTTATAAGTTTATCATGTAGGGTAAACCTACCAGTGAATGGGCGGTTAAGAAACGGCACCCAGTGAATGGGCGGCCATGTTAAAATCACTATATACAGATATACTTTGTGCGAGAATGGCCATTCACTGGTCCCCGTCCATTCACTGGTAGGTTCACCCCAACAGTAAATTAAAATGTTCATCATTGTTGCTCGGATAATAATGTGATTAGAAATGATTGTTCCTCAGGTATTTCAATAATTGTTGTAAATATAATGAATTTTTTTTTCATATTTTTGTCCCTTAGTCGAACAGAACATGTCCAATTTGCCGTGGAGATGCTGGAGAGTATTTTGGAGGTGGTGGTGGAAACAGTGACTGACGTCCTGAATCTCAGGCACGTTAGCGCCGTCACCAAAATACAACATTGTCTGATCCCCGTTCAACGACAAATATCGCAGTGCTGATTTGCACTAATATGTGCTGGTAAGCACAAAGTTTACCCTAATATTATTCATTTATTATCAATAGAATTATTCTTATAGCAATAGATATTTTTCATCTTAACTGTTGTTGCCGCAATAGATATAATTATTAAAAAAAAATTTCAATTTATCTATTGGAAAGATGTATTTTTGAAAATACACTTTGAGCATTGTAAATTCAAAAGTATATATATATGGTATATAATGATAAAATTTATTTACATAGGTATTGTTAATAAAATAGTTTCTACGACTTGAAACTTCATCGAAAAACTATAGTAATAAATATTAAAGAGTGCAACATTTTGCCTTGCCATTTTTACGTATGCGTAATTTCATTCTATAGTATATATCGCGTGGACGAACAAAAAAAGAAACAAAACAAAAAAAAAGAAAAGGAGGGGGAGGTTGAAGTTTTTTCAGATTTAGTTTGTCTTGTGAATTTTTGTCAAATTTGATTTCATTATTCTATGATTTTCAGTAAAAATTTATTTAAATGCAATTAATGCATTAGAATCTCTCTATAATTTAAATTTTCATATGTATTTGTCTCGATATAATACTTGTGCTATATACTAATGATTTAGAGTGAGTCAATTCCTATTATAATCACAAATTTTTCTTACAAAATTACGACTATTAAGATACTGAAAAATTTCTTAAAAAGAAAAAGAAAAATATGTATATATATTATCTGTATGTAATGTATTAAAAATCTAAGAGGTCATTCTTTAAGGTTTACAATGCTTTCAAGTGAGTTTTTAAACGTATAATATTATGATTGCTGCTTAGACTTCGAATAGTTATTAATGATCAGATATATCTTGGTACTTGCCCTCTACCCAACAGGGGGATATAACCATAAATTAAAAAAAAAAAAAAAATCAGATATATCCTTTAATTGCGTAAACCAACATGCTATTTAACAGCCAAAGCTGATAAAAGTGTGAATAGTTAATTGTTTTTTTTTCTTTTCATTTTTTTTTTCTTCTCTTCTTTTCTTTTCTTGAGATTTGAAATATAATTATATTCTAATGATATTAACAATTTGTTTATTGGGAATTTTCTTAAAGGCGGATAATTCGATCACATAACAGTTGTTTATATAATATTTAAATTTGCGATTAACGTGGATTAAGTTATTGTTTGATCTAACGTTGTTTATTTACATACATATATATATGTATGATATATATATATATATATATGTGCGTATTGCTTTCCATTAATTGCTTAAGTTTTTAAGTATATCGTTTGATATAATATAATTTGTACATATTAAGTGTTTGTTTCAACTTTTAACCAAATGTAGGTTTTAAGTTTTGCAATAAAAGCTACTATTATTATATGAAGTCATTGGCTTTTGGTGTTTAAGTAGCTACGGGGGTGAAGTATTTGTTAAATGCAATTTCTTTTTTTTTTTTTGTCTTTTTTCTAACTGAGTAATTATAGTATGTAATTTAAACGTTCTATGTAATTATTTTTGATTTACACAATTGTTAATCATAATAGCAGACCGAGTCAAGGAACAAGTTTTATTCATATATCAAAAATGCGGGTTGCTTTTCATTTATATTTAAAACAAAACTCATTCAGCCTCTATAATGTACAAATCGACGGCTGCGTGGAATAACCGGCTATCTCAGAGTCCGGTTGAAAAAGCGGCTATCTCAGAATCCGGTTGAAAAAGCGGCTATCTCAGAATCCATTCGAAAAAGCGGCCTGTGCCTATATGAATAATATAGGCAACAGTCGCTTTTTCGAATGGATTCTGAGATAGCCGCTTTTTCAACCGGATTCTGAGATAGCCGCTTTTTCAACCGGACTCTGAGATAGCCGGTTATTCCACGCAGCCGTCGAAATGAACATCCTAGCTATAGGGAACTTATTTCTAAAGATCCTAAGGATCCCAATCATTACACATACACATAGGGTGTTATTATTTGTTATAAAATTTTCCAGCATTATAAACTCGAGTGTATTAAAATAAGATAAAAGAAAGACTGGAACGGTTGTTTTATTAAGCTGATTGCACATTTCTATAAGACTGTAAATTATTTGAAATATGTAATTCAAAGTTACAGTCAATGAGTTCTTTTTTTTTTCCTGTTTGTTTCTTTTTTTTTATATATATTAAAGAAAAGCACCCTGTGTAAATGAAACTTGCAAGCAATATAGTTGACTACGAAATGAAAAAAAAAAATGAAAAATAATTTAAAAAAAACCGCTTCTGTTTCCTGCAAAACTACCTCTGAAGAATGAATGGAACAATTGATATTTTTTTATACACCGATAAAGAATAAACTTATAATAGACAAAAAAAAAAAGAAAAAAAAAACAAGTTGATCGCAATGACATTGATAACAAATGAAATTGATTGATTAATTATTCATTAATTCACTTATACAATTAGATTAACACATAATGCTAATGTTAGTACACTATAATAGTAACTGGCTAGCTTAGGCTGGATGGAATGGTACGCAGAACGTATTTGAAACTGGGTGCTTTTGCGATATTTTGTTGCCAGGTTTTTCAATTCTTTTACTAATACCTATAACTGTATTACTACCTAAATTATACAAGAATCTTAGGTGCAAAGAGAAATAATAGAAACTCTAGTTATTTTATAATTTAAAAACTCTTGATTCACCTGAAGAGTGACTCATAACGTTACCTATACTCAAATGTGTTTTGATAAAGCAAGGGTCCTAGTCCCTGGCAGCCTGCAGTATTGTCACCTCCTAGCAAACTCTAAGCCAGTGATGTAATATATTTATAATTATTGAATTGGTACTCCTCTGCATATCCAAAACTTTTAGATATAATAATGGTTACATTTTATAGGTGAATAATTTAGTTATTTTCTTTTTTTCTTTTTTTCTTTAAATTGATGTTTTTCATACTCCTGTGGGGTACTCGTATATATATATATATATATATATGTTTTAAGAAATATTGAAATTTTTCTCTTTTTTTTTTTTTTTTTTTTTCTTGTACAATAATTGGTATAGTGAATATAAATATTAGTTAGGGATATTTTCAATTAGTTATTTAAAATTTTTAGTGTGATTCATAGATAAGTGCTGGACATCATACTGCAATTGGTATTGATAATAATTGCGATACTTGTAGTAAATAAATTTCATGAAAAAAATTTCAAGTTATTGTTACAATTGAAAACTTTCAATAGAGAGGAAATAAATTCTCATATGGTAGTTAAAAATTATTATTATTATTATTATTATAATCTTTTTTTTTTTTTTTTTACAAATTGTTATTTTTCATTTGATATCATCAACTTTTCTTACTTATACTATAGATTTTTGTTGCTTGAAAAATTGACGAAAACAGCGTGCTTGCTCAAACCATTCCATTCCTGCCCCTTTTCTCGCGTAGCTATAAATAATAAATTAAATTAAATAATTTGGAACATATTATGATGAATTTTTTTAGCTAGATAATTCATGTTTTTCTTTTTGGTTTTTTTGTTTTATTTACTAATTAATTAAAGGGCTTGAGTATAATTGCGCATAATAATGATAATGTTATTACAACATTTATTATTATTACTATTATTACTATTATTATTATTGATGATGATGATAATAATGATGATAATGATAACGATAGTCAATATACAAATAATTCTATTTGTTACCGCAATTTAATAATTAATTGTAATTAATGTTGTTTCAAATTGTTATCGTATAGACAATGGGTGTTGAATATTTTCTTTTTCAATTCGCTTTGCATAGCGATTTTGTTTAATATACGGGGAGAGAATTTTTCTTAAAAACAAAAAGCAAAAAAATAAAATAAAATAAAATAAAATAAAAAAAATAAAATAAAAAAATTATACATAGATATATTATATATTCATATTAATAATTGATTAGCTCTTTAACTGTCCTTCCATTTTTTGATGGTGTCATTTTCGCCATGGTACCAGAAAAAAAAAAATTCCTAAAACAAAATAAATTTAAAAAATAAATTAAATAAAAAAAAACCATATACTATATACGTAAACAAGCTGAAGAAAAAAAAAAATATATAATAAAAATATCATGAAAATTGAAGAAAAAAAAATAAAACACACACACACACGCATACGCATACGCAATGTAATATAAAAATGTATGTTAGAGAATTTTAGAAAATTTGTACGAATAGGTATATTCATTCAAATAACGATTCAAGATTCAGAGATTCAGAGATTCAGAGATTCAACGTATATTGACAGACACAGAATGATCCTAGAAGTTTAAGAACACATATCACGATTTTGATTACTTTATCAATGTTTATACCTATAATAGTGAAGAAGGAAAATTGGAATTCAAATCAACTAAATTCTCAAAAATTAGGCAAACAATAGAAGAGAAGAAAAGAGAAAGAGAGAGAGAGAGAGAGAAAGAGCTTACCTGTTTCGTCGTCCGTGTATTAGTTATCATAAATTAATGAATTTCTGATACCATTATTACTTATCTTTCTACAGGATTAGAAAAAAATTGAAAAAAAATGTATATTCTGTCGTAAATTATTAATTAATTGCTTTTACGATTATATTTTCGATGAAATGTTGCCTGAAAAAAATTCAGTGGGATTAAATCTGTTCACTTATAAACATACATAGATACTTATGGTTGCAATGTTCGTTTGATTTATTGATTAGTGATAACAAAATAAAAAAAAAAAAAAAAAAAAAAGAGATTGTTTTCTTCTATTTCAATAAAATAATTTAGATAGAAACAAATTATTGTTCCAAGGAAAGTTTTTTTTTTTTTGTTTTTGTTTTCTTTAAACTAATTTCTTGTTTTAATTTCAATAGTAATCCAATAATAATAATTAAATGTTTAGGAAAGGGGTATATAAGGTATAATAACAGTATAGATTTTCCTTAACGTGTGATAATTTTTGATAATTTTTATAGTAGGTATAATAATAATAATGAAGATAAATACATCTATACATATAATTGTAACAAGAAAAGGAAAAAAAAAAAAAATGAAAAATGAAAAAGAAAAAATAAGTGCAAGTTTTAACGTATATAACAAATTGTGATTAATGTGTGCAGGATGCATCTAATTGCAGTTACAGAATATAGCAGCGGCCATATTATAGAATTTTCATAATGTAGTTTAATTTGGTGATAATATTAACTGAAAAAACACAAAAAAAAAACAAGAAAAAAAACAAAAACACCACATAAAAACATGATATAAGCTTTCTAACAATAGTCTTAACAAACGTTCGTTACAATCCTACATTATTATACAAACCTGCCCAATTAGTATTTAGTTATAAAATATTATTTAATTTGTGTAATTATTATAATGATGAATACATATATAATGATTATTGAATATCAATTGCTTATATATTATATATATATATATATATATATATATATATATATATACATGTATGTATGTATGTATATATATGTATATTACACATATTTGTAGCTACAGGTAATAATTAAACAATAATACTGCGCTAAAGTGCAAGTATAATTGTATAGACGCGAAATACGATGCCAAACATTATATATTATTATTATTATTATTATTATTATTATTATTATTGATTCTTATTATTAAACAAATTACACAAAGGTTTTTCCCTATTCATTTTTATTATATATACTACACATATATTTTTATCAAATATCCTCAATATTATAAGTTAAATTCATATAAACAATTATATCAATCCTTTAAATCTTATACGTAATAATATACTATATGCATTAGACTCTAATGATTAGATAATATAATTATAAATGCTTATCTAAATTATTTTTCTGATCGGTAAAAATAATGCGTTCTCCTTTTATAGAAAACATCCTCTGCGCATCCGGTGTGTAACATTGCTTATATTATACACATTTACATCGCGATTGGATATATAGATATACGTTTACGATTAGAAATCATTATTATAATTATTTATAATCTCAGATAGCGTGATTTTTTTTTTTTCTCTCTCCTTATGCAGCAGTTGTAAGATGACGACAAAATTTCTTCGATCTTTTTACTCTTTAAATTTTTATACGCGATAGTTTGAACGAAATGGTTGAATTTGATTTAATAAAATTATAATGAAACTTAAATTATAGTGATTTATAATTTTATTAAGCCATTTCGTATTTGATTGTATAATATATTTCAACGGCGGGAAATGGTCTTTAAATAAAATCTTACCTAGTTAACGGTTTTCCCTTTTTTTTTTTTGTATTTATTAAACTATCGTGTCAAGATATATAATATTATTCATAATTATAGTCGCATTTTATTGCTCATAATGAATTTACAGTATATGTCTTGTATAACGGGGCTTTACGAGAATTCCGATAGCGTTTTATATATATTTCGTAAAATTATGTCGAAACATCGCTCGCACGTGTATCTGTTACTTATATACTATATTTATATAAACTGCAGAGAAAGCGAGAGAATGTTTATGTTATACTATACACACGATCGCGCTTTTTTTTTTTTTTTTCTTTTCATTTATCGAATGTAATCTCATCGATGCTTCTGTTATAGTAATACTAAATAATAATAATACCACGATTGGTAATTTATAGGTTGTTTCAAAATTTACAAAATAGTTTATCGCGCTGAAATTTACGTATAAAAATTTGTAGGCGATCCTTTTTTTTTACGGATAATGCTATACGTGATAATGAAATTTTTTTGAACATACGCGTGTGTATGTATTCGAAAGTAATCTAAATTCTATTACCTGAAATGTTTTACAATTTTATTCAATACATGAAAAGTAACAGAAGCTATTTATAGCTGGCGGTAAATTCGACGCTATATGTAATATGTACAGTATAAAAAAAGAAATTGTATATGTTTCTTTTTTTTTTGTCGATTCGCATTTAAAGGTATACGAAATATTAAATAATACATCTCGGGGCGGGATATTTGGACTTTAAAGGTGAACTGGTACAGCATTGCGTCATTGAATTATAAAAAGGTGGATTTAACTCGCTTCCTGACGTCGTAGATTATCCTATACGTATATAAAGTCAATTCCGGGGTACTACTACACTATTATACTATACGCGGTAACTGGATTATCCTTCCAGAAATATAACGTCACGGATTGTTGAATCAGCTGGAAAGTTCGTTGAAAGTTTATACGCACGTGCCATGGTATAAGCGAAATTGCTCAAGAGTGTAATTAGGGTCCCCTATATGCGTTCGCATGCATATTCTATACACACGTATATACACATACCTATATCTATATGTATATACGTATGTATATTCAGATGCGGGCTGGCGAGGGAGTTCCCAGCAATTTATGGGGGGTGAATTTCCTAAAACCCCTCTCATGTCCAGGAAGTTGGGACATTTTCAACCCAACCGCGATTCCGTATTGTTTCATTGTCACAATCAATTAATTGACCAGCGTAATTCAACGCGCTAAATATCATTCAATATTCATTGAAATAGGCATTCATTACCGCAGAAATACTATATCGGTCGAATGTCTTATACCCTGAATGATACATAGTATAATGTATAATATACGCGCTCTTGATTGTTCGAAATTCAAAAGCAAAGATAATTATGAATAATAGTTGTTTCATAATTATATATTTTTTTTCCTGTCCTAAAGTATAACGAAAGAGTTGAAAAGAGCTGCACGTGAGAGAGTTGAGCGATAGCTTTAAATCGAACGTATATGCAACCACCTATCCCCTTTAAATCCAGCATCCCTCCCAAGGCGCAACTCGCTCTTTGGGGGTTCTATCACCCTACACAGCTTGAGAGGCATATACGAGAGCCGAGAACCGAGAGCCGAGCCAGGCTGAGCCAAAATCAATTCGTAAAGGAAAATTAACACAATGAAACCAGCGCTGGGCTTCGGGACTGAAGAGTCTTTTAGAACCTTGATCTACGTCTAACGAATGCATTCATGCAAGCGGTATATACCGATTTGAAGTTCAAAATTTGAATATATCGCGAGTTTATATAGCTCTAGCTGTATAAGAACGAGAAAAACTTGAAATGTAAAGAGGTACTATGGAATACCGAATAACGGGACAGTAGTTTTACATGCGAATTTTAGATCTTGTTTTATGCAACTTATAATACATACATATACAAAAATTATGAACAGCAGATATATGAATCTAAATTATTCCATGAAATTTCATTAAAAGTTTCCAGTGTACTGTTACTACAGATATTTTAATTCCACTTTTGGTCTCTTTCATCCAAGCACGTTTTATTATTTTTTTTTTTAAACAATTTACTATTACGTGCGCTTCTATGTTATTTTGAATTTTTGTATATCGCGAGTAATAGATCATGCGATTTATTATGAAATTATAATTTTGATATATTGACACAGCGCATATATTATGGGAATAATTAGAAAGACAAATAAATAAAGAAAGAAAAAAAAAAAACTAAAAAACTGGAACAATAATTTGATGTTAGCTGGTAGAGCGGAGATAGTTCGTAAATTGAATAACAGCATCAATAATTATTCTTACGATTCTTTTGTATTTCAAATTTGAGTAAGTCTTCTGTATGATGAAAGAGTATATTATATAATAACAATGTTGAGCAGCATTTTACATTTTTGCACAGAAATTTTTTCTAAATTTAGATATATTAGGCGGGATATCATAGTTTGAAATATTATGCAGATTATTATCATTCAAAGCTGCAGTGAAATAAGAAAAATTAAGAAAACATTGTAATTTCTATGAAGAATGATTCTATTGTAACAACAATATTGTAAAATGTTGCCATATGAAAGGTGAATATATTATAGAGGCTGCGGGATTTAGAGTCGAGAATAATATAATAAAATTATAGATTGATCGATGTGCTTTGTGTGGTGTACTGGCATTTAATAAAATTATATTTCCATAAATATAATTCTGATATATGTATAAAGACGAAAACAAAGAGAAGATAAAGAAAAAAAGAAAAAAATACATATTATCGGATGTTATACGTATATACTGACCGTATACATATTAGATGTGTACTGTTGAAATCTTGAGCTTTTTTCACATGAGGAGAGATTAATTAATTACTATATATAATATCCATACTAATATTATATATATTATGATTATTAATTAAATATAACATATAGAACAAAAATATCGATGAATATGATAAGATATAAATATCAAAATAAAATGTACAAAAAGCAATATCTTCTATATGATATACTTGTTCTAAACTTTTAACTAATTAATTTAGCCCTGCTATTCGAGTGCATATTTTGCCAAAAAAAAAAATAATATTATATATATAGTTATAGAGAGTAAAGAAAAATTTTTTTTGCGGAAAAATGTGTCTTACGTATTGTGAACTTGATAGATATACCCGAGAAACGAAAAATAAAAAAAAAATTAAAGAGGAAGAAAAATAAAACAAATAGATTGTTGAAAGTCCGTTCAGGACTTTTATCAAAATGTTAACAAGCTGCAAATGTAATTAATATGAATTAATTAACACTGTATAAACCGACCTGCCAAAAGATCCTTTCAAAAGTGTTATAATATATATACATTATACATAATATATCAAGAAACATAAATAATGAAATTATATTGATGATTATTGATTCTCTTTAATCAAATTAATTCATCAGTCCGCTAGTGCAATATGTGGATCTTAAAGTATATAGATATGACCTACGAACGAATGAATGAATGAATGAATGAATGTAGAAAGAAAATGAATGAATGAATGAGAAAAATTGTGATTGACAAGATGCGCAAAATGTTATAATATTATTATCAATATATATCTTGTATATTCGCTCGTATATTTGCTATGTAGCGTATACGAATAAACTTTCAATATACTTATTCTATGAAAGATCTGTTATCACCTCACTACTTAATCCTATATCCAACGCGGTAAAATATTTTCGTCGTACATTTATTCGTCTTCATTTTATTCGGGCTTGATGAATTATTCAAATATGCGTATCAATTTTTAAAAATACTTTATTCACAAGTTATCTTCTCTGATACATACATACATACATACATACATGCATACATACATACATACATAGTGCATATATTTGTGAGTGTATATTAATATTTTTACGTATGCTTGTATTCAATAGATTACACAATATAGTAATGTAATTATTTCATGAAATGCATTTAAGATCAATTTTGTCACATTAAAATTAGTAATTGCAAAATTGGATCAACTGGTAGCACCAATCTTTGTTCATTCAAAGATTGTTTATAGCACGATCCGCGGATTTTTCATATAGGTATACATATTTCTCCGTACAATCACTTATTTCGCAAGCTAAATAATTTCATTTATCATTTTTAGGTATTATATGCGGTTTTTTGGGGCCAAATAAAAATGATTGCAACATCAATTGTAATAATAATACATTTTGGAATGTATATTTTGTTTAACAAAGTTACACTATATAATCTTACATAGGTAGATATTTAATTTAAGTATATGATTAATAAATAAAGCTAACATAACAAAATAAAGGTGCGGTAGAAATAAAAGTATCTAAAATAAATCTGTTATCATTTTTCTAAGTCATTGAGAAATGAAGTTTTTCAAAATCTATTACTCGGGCCCATACGTCTTTCATATTGTTTTATTTTTCTTTCTAGACTGAAATACTGAATTACCTGAAAAATGTTCATAGTACTTTATTTTTTATTTTTTGCAAACAGCAAAGGGTCATGACTAGATAGAGCAATGCAACCATTTTATAAATTACATTATTCGAACTTCGAAACTTTCGGTTTCTGACTGAATCCGAATGAATCCTCAAACTTATAGCATTGGTTCCAACTTGGGGGTTCATAGCACCGTCAATAAGTTATTTCGGAGTCGAAAACCTGGACAGAATCATTACTTCATAAATATCATCTATTCTTCTTTATGAATAAGTTTATTTTCTGCCTTTTTATTGCCTCCGTTTGTTCTGCATGGTCAACCTTGCAATCTCTCCACCCAAAGTATCAATACTGTCCTATTGGATGGATGAAATAATTCTTGCTTTAGTTTTTACATACGAAAGTTATGGTGCCGATATTATGTAACAGAAACTCTTACCTTTAAGGTGATATTCTTAAGCAACGTGTCTTCTAAAACTGCTTGTAATTTTTGATTCATTTCTAAGGAAAGCTCCAATGTCATATTGTCGTCTGATACACGCTGGTTATATACCGATGCCATGATTCCACCGTGTCTAGCTAACTCAGCCTGTATGGAAAGATGAAATCGGTTAACAAGTGTAAAGTGATTGAAATTAAACTGCAAAGCTAGGTGATTGTACAAGTTATGATGTAACGTGCAAATACACGTTTCTAAGAGTCAAAATTTTGGCAAAGCTACTGTAAACTAATTGTCTCATTAAGTTCAGGAGACTGTAGTTTGAAATTGAAAGACATGCGTTTTGTTTCAAATTCAAGGATGTACAGTTGGGATAATATAATTCTGTACAAAAGCCATAACAGTAAATGGCAAAAAAAAGGCAAAAAAAAAAGGGCACAAGTCTGAGAATGCAATTGATAGGATGAAATTTTTTGATATTATTATAAATTGCTTTAATTTTGCATATATCCAATTTTTTGTGACTTCGATCATGCCCCCTTTCATCTGTAATTTACAATGCGATAAATAGAGGCAAATAATTTGTCTATGAAGCAGAAGAAAACAAAAAAAAACATATGAATGATGACTTACAGCATTTCGCCTGCCTTTGATATGCTAGCATATAATAACATAATGAATTTCAGTTTTAAACGTAATATAACATGATGGTAAATGATGTTATTAAATTACCTTATTTCTATCACGCTCATTACTCCCCATAGCATCTGGGTTTTCATAAAGAATATAATTTTTGATAATTTTTGTTTTCTTTTGTAGTTCGTTAACTAAAGTTCTAGAATGCTCTTCCAAGAAATCCAACTTCTCAGCTTGTCTAACACGAATTCTTTGCAATTTTACAATTCTATCTATCAATGTCTGTCTGTCTGGTTCAACAGACTGCAATATATGATCCCCGCTGTTGCTATTATCCGATACTGCGCCATTCAGTGTTTCACCTATGAGTAAATACAAAACGTATTCAAGTTACTGGTTCTAAAATTATTGTCATTTCAAATATTCTATGTATTCAAAGGCCTTATGATTGTTCTACAGCTCCATTGAGCTCAAAGAAAAATATAAACAGCAGCAAAAAAATAGTCTCAGAAAGTTTGTATATGAGAATCGCTAATCACAAGTGTAAAGGACATTTTTTCTGCTTCCGAATATAAAAAGTATGTAATACCAGTACTCAATGATGAACTAGAGCCGGTTCGTGAAGTTCGATCAAGAGAATTACTCGGTGAGCCAGTTTCAAATGCATCTAATCTTTTTTTGCACTGTTGTAATTCCTTAGTCATTTCTTTAACTGAAATCTGTTGCTTTCTTCTAAGTACTGCATTCTCTCCTTGACTATCTTCTAATTTTTGGGCTAAGTTTCTGGCTAGTTGCGTTTGTTCGGCAACGTGTCTAGCCAATAGCTCGCATTCCTCTGTTCTTTTACTCTTCTCAGATGCTAAACTGATCTCCAATGCTTTCACTTTTGAGGAAAGTTTCTTGATTTGATCATGCAATGGACCTTGTTCTAGTTCTAATTGCTCATTTTTAGCTTCCATAGAAGTAAACTCCGATTGCAAACGCACATTTTTGTCTGTTAATTTCTGTGTGAATTCTAACATATGGGCTTCTCGTTCACGACACCATTCCATATCAGATTGCAATTCGGTATTAGATTGCCGCAGTCTTTCAACTTCTGCTTCGTTTGATGAAAGTAACTGTTCTTTGCTGTAAAATGAATGATACAGTTATTGAGATGTACATAAAAATTAACAAGCAGAGAAAATTAACTCACTGTTTCAACTGTAATTTTATAGTTTCAAGCTGAGATACTTTTCCTACTAAATCAACGATTTCTTTCTGTCTTTGGTCAGCTATTACTCTCAAGTTGCTCAAGTTATTCTCATAGTTTAATCTCTCCTTCTCTAGGTCTTGAATTTTTAAACTGAGCGTATTATTTTCTTCAATCAATGCGTGTTGTCTCTGCTTTAATGTTTCCACTTCTTTCTGTAGCTGGAGTCTAGACGATTCTTTATCTTCGGTGACGTGACGTTCTAGAATTAAACGAGCTTGTTGTTCCTTGAGCTGGTGGTCCAAGGTGACTACTTTATTTTCTTCAGATTGTTGGAACTTGCGAATTGTTTCTTGAGATTCTTTACGCACTTGTTCACATTCTTCTTTCATCTCATTTATCCGAAACTGTAAATGAAAAATGTTCAATTTGAGGACAGTATGAGTATAATAGGCATTTCAAATCTGCCGAATCAAAGCTTTTAAAGGAAGATAAAATCATGAAAATTACGAAATCTCATCACCATTGCTTTTTCCAATTTCTGTTGATCTTCTTTATGTGTTTCTAATTCAGTCTTCAACTTATTTTGGCTCCATTTTAGCTTAACTTCTCGCATACTCAATTCTTCCTTCAACCGGTCTATCTCCTTCTGAGCATCTGTAAGCTCATGGCATTTTCCATCCAGAATATTGCAAATTCGAGTACGTTCACCCTGAACTTGTTTCAATTTGTTATGTAATAATTCCTGTTCTTTTAAAGCCTCGTTAACTTTACGTTCTGCGTACTCTCTCGCTCTGTAAACATTTTTCAAGAAAAATCATTTCCATATCATCATATTATACAATTTAATATTCCCAATAGCTCAGGATTAGCTAATTGAAAATTTACCGTTGAGTCTCTATCAGCTGCTTTTCACCAATTGCATATTTCATCACCATGCTTTCCTTCTCCTTATTAGCCAGAAGATATTCTTTATTAATCAGATTCTGACTGGCAGTCGATTGCTTCAAATCATGTCTTAACTGCTCGATCGTTTTCTCAAGCGTTTCCAACTGCAGAGCATATAATTCACCGTTGTTTTCTGCTGCTAATCTTTGATTCTCCATTTCTATCTTCACCTTTTCATCTGACAATTTTTCACTCTCTTCTTTCAAATTACTATAATCTCTTAGGAGAGTTATATAAGCTGGGTGAGACAGCAATCCAAGATTGATTAGTTGAGGTTTTGAGTTATCGCTCATATCATGTTCGTCTTTTTGGTGCTCTAAATTCAACTGTTCAATTGATATTCTTCTTGAGTTAGGTGAAATTGTAGCATTACTTTCATTCTCTTTCGTCGAATTATTCTCAACCATCTCGAGAAGTTCTGAATTTTCTTCAGGCTTTGGCATCAATATTTTATCCAATGAATTAGAATCGCTAGTACTTGACTTAATTACACTTTGAATATCTTCTTCAATTATGTTTGATGTTTCAGACTCAGAATTTGGCTGCTTATTCAGCGTAGAATCGCGATTGGATTTAGTTTCATGGACTGAACATTTCAGGAATAACATCTGATCATCTTTTGTGGAATTTGCTTCGATACTTGAATGACCAGAAACAGATTCATCTCGTTGTTCTCTGTTGTATAAGGTGTTATCTGTGTCTTGTACACCTGAGCTTGTTACATTAAAACCAATTTGATTACTCGTTTGACAATTATGTCCTAAACCGCTGCCCGAATCTGGTGTTGAATCGTAGCTAGATCCGGTATCTTGGATAGATTGTTTATAGTTTGGATGATTACTTTCCGTTAGTCTAAGTATGGAATTATATTTAGCAGCTAAATTTTGAGGTAACAATGTCTTCTCCATAATATTTGTAGATTTTTCGGTAATGAAATTAAGAAAGTTGCGACTTTTATTCAAGAATTGAGCATTAGACTGCATTAGATTCACCGATTTAGTCGATACAGAGAATCTAACTAACTTCGCATCTTCCGCAAGGGAACTAGGCTTGCTTGTACGAACCGTACTCAACTCAGCTACTGACTTACTACGAATTAAGTGATCAGACGATTTCAAATTCGGTATTTCATCGTTCACAGACTCATCCTCGTCAATCTTATTCTCAACTATTGTCAAATTTTTATCACCGTCAAATGAGCATTGAGGATTTGATCCTTGAACCAGACTGTTGCAATCGAAGATAGTCTGTTCTTTGTCATTATCAGAAAGCATTGGAGGAAGCATATCGTTTATATCTGAATTTGGTTTTGCGTCATAAGCTTCTTCGGCATTCTTTTTCTCAGGTACAATTTCATCGGATGTTATTTTAGAATCAGATTCAGGCAATTTTGTGCAACTAAATGACTCGATCTGTGGATTTACATTCTTCTGATTAAAAACAATTTCTTCTTTCTCGTCTAACCATATTTTCAAGTCTTTTGGAGTTAAGATTTGATTCGTAGAATCGGAAGCTGTTGATTCTTCTATCAAACTAATTTCCTTGCTAAGTACTAGACCCTCGTTCAGATTCTCTTCGTTATTATTTATCGATTCAACCTCATTTCCTTCATCCTTTAATCTAGATTCATAACAATTTTCAATATCCTTATTCTCTGCCTCTTTATTAGCACCAATGGTGTCTGTTTTTTGGAATACTGAAAATTCGTTACTTAGTGAATCTCTTGAATCGGTCAACGCACTTTTCTGCAATTTAGAGCCCTCCTCTTCTCTTGCACTATCATCTGTAATAAATTGCGATATTTGGGTGCTTAGAATACCATTTTCTAGATACAACTTCAAACATTATTAATACGGATTTTTATTCAGGGATCAAATTCGATCGAAATGAAAGATTCTATGCAAAGGTTTCTGATTGTTATTGATTTAAAATGATTTGTGAATTGGTTGACTGACTACTTTCAGTAAAAATAAAAGACTTAATTTTATTAAATAGGTCAAATTGAAAATTACACTGTAGTGAGTTGAGTGGCAATTAATTGGATAAATAGTAGCTGAGCCGTGTTCCAATTAGCTTGTTAATGATAAAAGGCATTTTTTGGCGAGCCTCAAAATACTACCGCGGTAGATAATGGTATGGGCGGTGCCTAAAGTTGGTACTGCTACCAGGTCCTACCAGCTATACCAAGCTCAAGACTAGGGTGTAGCGTGGTAGCAACCTGGTACATACCAACATTGGTTGTCACGCCCCTACCACACTGAACCAAACTCGCCAAAACGTTGTGGTATAGGTTGTTATACTTTGGTAGGTATACCACTCGCTCGCCAAAAAACGCCTAAATTGTGGATTCAGATTAGTTTGCGTAAAAAAAGAAACCTGTAAACCCATACGACACGAGTTTTGTGCATTGAGTATTATTATAATTATGAATTGATAATATTTTTAAATATATCGTTCGTTTGTTACAACATACCAAATTCCAAGGGCGTATTGACGTCACAAGCTGTCAAAGTGTCAAAACATTTGTCTATTTCTCTGGGAGGTATATTGCCAAAAGATTGTATTACGTTCTCGTCCATTTCGTTTTTATGTTGTTTTTTTTTTTATATATTATTTTTCTTTTCTCTGTCTCTCTTTCACTCGTAGTCAGATAATTTAATTACTGTAAATAATATGTAATTCCGTGAATCACAGGCAATATAGGTATTATTTAATACGCCATGTCATATGCGTTTTTAACAAATTTGATTAAAAACAGAATTGATGGTTAGTGTGTAACCTTAAAATACACACTGCACCCATTCATAGTCACCTCCGTGAAGTTAGCCGGAAAATTTCGATTTTCCAAAAAAGACCTCCACAAAACGTTTGTTGGTCGTTTGTAGGTGATTGTTGGATAGATAAAATCGTTTGTTGGATTACAGTTTTGCAGTTAAATCCAAAATAAAATTTTGCATAAAGTTAGCCGGACGATTTTCAATTTATAACATTTTCTGATCGTTCGGGGGTCCGTTCGACGCGCAATCGTTTGTTAGAGACGAATATAGCAATTAAAACGTTTGTTGGATCGTGGTTTAATCAAAAACGCAAAAAAAAGATTTCAGTAATCTAAAATTGAATTTTGCATGTAGTTAGCCGGACGACTTTTAGTTTATAATATTTTTCAATAGTTCGAGGGTTCAATCGACGCGCAATCGTTTGTTGGACACAAATATAGCAATTAGAACGTTTGTTGGATCGTAGTTTGATTAAAGAAGCAAAAAAACATTTCATCGGATCAGCCGTGGGACAAGCACCTGCCAGTCGCAATCCGGCGTGAACCTAGCCGGTTGAAGTGTATTATTATCCTTTACTGACTTATCGCCCTTTCGGGCATGTAGTCGACCGGTTGAAGTGTACGGCTGTCGCTAGTTGTTTACAACCATAGAACCTAACATATGATTCCGGATTACTAAGATCTAATCTTTCTTCAATCGACAAGGAATCGTTTGTTACTGGGCTAGGATCAGCGCGATCAATGAAACGCTCATTGGAAACGGAACAATGAACCCTAAGCCCGTCAACAGGCACTGTCAACTATACAGTTGGGCGTTCGTTTTTATTTTCTCATAGGTTAGGTTGTATTTTATTTAAACAACGTATTATACAATAATACAATTATACAATTACACAATCAATTTGCAACATGTTTTAGCTTCATTTATTTTTCAGGTAGCAGCAATCAACTCCGAGAGTACCAAGAAAAAGCATACGACCCTTACTACCTCTTGAAAAACACTGCAACAATACCTGTGAAAGTGCATTATTTGAGGGGTATTTGCAACATCAGCATAGGTAGAGAAATCCAAAATAGTGATGATGCGAATTATGCCTTTTCTACGCTGTGTAAAGAGCATTTTCGCGGATTTGCTTGTATATTCACGGACGGATCTTTGGTCAAGGACAGCAATGAGGCCGGATTCGGGGTTTTCTCAAAGGATATGGCCATTTCCATTAAGGGGGGCTTTAACCCTATGGCGTCTATATTTACAATTGAAGCTTTTGCTATAATGAAAGCTATACAGGTTGCATTGGAAAAAGTCATCTTTAAACACATTCTCATATGTACAGACTCTTTATCCATAACGGAAAGCCTTCGGAGAGAGGGAATTGACGGGAAAATGAACTTAATTCTAGCCACTATCAGAGAAAGAATTCATTGGGCGAAATCCCAGGGTGTATTAATTAAAATTCTTTGGATCCCGGCCCATAAGGGGATAATCGGAAATGAAATGGTAGATAGTCTTGCTAAGGAAGGTACGAAATTAAACAATTGTATCCGTTTTAAAATCCCACATTACGACTTGTACTCCATCTTTAAAAAAAACTATTTAGATTCATCTGACCAATTCATACAATCTTATGACGTGGATTCCTACAGGAAGGGGAGAAGCTATCTGGATCATGTGGGCCCCTTCAATCATGCTCCTTGGTATACTAACCTTTCTTTATCACGAAAGGAAATAGTTATAAATAATAGACTACTATCTGGACATACTCAAATGAATTCCCATTTAAAAAGAATGGGTATTCTAGATTCGGATTTTTGCGAATGCAATCTAGGAGTGGAAAATTTAAACCACAGGATTTGGGACTGTCCGATTTGGCTATGTAGGGAGAGAGAGAGTTTTGTCATCTATCTTACGAGAATGGGGCTAAATAGGGCGCATGACTTAGGAGTCATATCGGTTTCCAACTCTCATATTAGAACTAGCTTGGTTTCCTTTCTTTTGGCCATAGGAGCCATGATTTAAATTTTAAAGTTGTTGGAATAAGCAGGGGAGTGGATTGTGAATATTTGGTACACGGTAGTGGATTGATTGCTTGTCTGCTTGGGTTTTGACTGCTCTTCCTGGAGGCTCAGTGCCTATGGAAACATAGTTATCAAAGATGTTTCTAGGAGGAGCTAAAGGGAGTGGCCTGACTGACTGGTTATTCCACTCACAACCAGGTAATACTCCTGGTAGTCCCAAGGTTCTTCATACTCTGGATACTAGACCATCTATACTACTACTTGAGAAGACAGGGCTGTGATGGTCACTAATTAAAAACAATTTATTAAAAAAAAAAAAAAAAAAAAATACCTGTACCCGGATTCTGTAACTCGTTATCGAGAATTATCGCTGTCGTTAGCTATTAGCGACCAATTAGGTTGCAGGAAAGACAAATCTACCCAATAGAAAACAAGACAAAACAAGCCGATACGATCGTTCCGTTAACGAAAGTTACAGAATCCGGGTACTGAGGTTTATGAAAATGCGTTTGCTTTTGTTTCCATTCCAATAAAATAGTTTTTGGCTTCGGTTCACTTCGTTTCTGCATTACTGTGCGCAAGCCTCAAACCAATTGAAGATAGCGCCAACTTTTACCGAGTATTTGTACCGAATAGACAAGTTCCACATTTGCTTTTGGCACCGCAAATGGATTCATAATTTTATTGGCTCGAAGTTTTCCAAGCGTATGAAATGTAAGTATACCAAAAACGTTCAAATAAGAGGCAAACAAGTTTTCGCTGGATCAATTCTACGTTTTACCTTTATATTTCAATTTTACTTTTATTTCATTTCATCTATCTATTGATTTCATTTCAAATTTGAGTAAAAACTTCCGCATAGGAATCAGCTTTTAATAATTAGGTGAGATTTAATTGATTATTAGTGATTCTATGTAATGCATAACTTATCTTTGTTTCAGGGTACATCGCCAACATGTGGTGCTGTTGTTGAAAATTATTGTGATGAAACACACTGGGATTACTGCGATATCTTGCCCTCACTGATTATCCGCAATTATTTTCAGACTTGTGCCTCAAAGTATGTGCATACCGTGAAGTTTTGAGGAAGCGGAACGATGGACGTGCTATAGTTCGACCAGCACACGCTCGCGTTGCGTACGTGAGCTTCTACTCGCAGTCACTGGCAGCTCACGTACGCAACGCGAGCGTGTGTTGGTCGAACTATAGCACGCCCATCGTTCCGCTTCCTCATAACTTCACGGTATGTATAATTGTACAGTGAGTATTATATACCTCCCAACAAGGATAACCCAATGCTTGAAAGTTGGCTCAATTTAAAAATTAGAAAATAATTATTCCGGGGAATGTTAAATAATATGGATGTAAATTCAAATGAATAATTTTAATAAAATTTCAAACAATGAACTTCACCATCATCTGCCAGTGGTCTTAATCGTCTTCACTTAAATTTCTAAGTAAGGATTATAAACTTAGCAACTAATTAGAACATCGTAATACTTTAAGCAAGATTCGAAGGTCTTTTAGTAAGCATTCTGATCATGATTTGGTATTCAACTAAACATTTTCAAGTAACAATACGATCGATAACTTAGAATGGAGCATTTACAAGAAACTTGAGAACTATTTATTGCTAAACTCGACCATGGTCCCTCCATATTTTGTATATCGATGGCCCAAGTCTCAAATGTCGTAACCCACAAATGAAAAATTTTCCGAGAGAGAGTAAAAAAAGTCAAGAGTCAAAAAAGTAAATTTTCTAAATTTTTTGGGTTACGACATTTGAAACTTAGGCCATAGATATGTCAGCTGAGGGTCATATTGGTCACTTTCATTGACTAAAAATATCAAGTGATAAGTATCAGGTACGGGTAGCTAGTAGCTCATAACTAATATCACAACTTCTTACAACTCAAAGTCAGTACTCGTGAATTAGGATTCCACAGAATACATAGCTGAGTATCACATCATTGACCTTCATTAGCCAAAAATATTTAGTGATATCTATCACGTACAGGTAACTGATAGCTTACAGTAAGTATTATCACGTTTCACAGCATATGACGAGCTGAGAAACAAGATTTAAAAAAATAGACATCGTCACCTATGATAGTACTAAAAAGTTTTAGTGCTAATTATCAAGTATAGGTAGCTGTCGATATAAAAAATACAAAATTTTCAGTGTAGGCTCACTCAATTAAGAATAAAGTTAATAAACACATAGGTAGGTACGTTATTACAACTGCATACATGCGTTTCAACCTTGGCTATTCTTTCGGATATATACAGCGAGATGGGCTTCAATTCCGGTATCCGAACTACATGTGTGTATATCTGCTCTCATATCGTTATGAAGTTCCCAACATCCATTGCTTCGTAGGCAATACGCTACATAATCGCCCGGTGTGAACGCTACTACTCCGGCTAGCCTGAAAAAATACCTCAAATATACCATTTATTTTATTCGACTGGGAATTCGGAAATGAATCGAACTGATGACAGTTGAACACACCTGTAATTGTAAGTCAGTTGTGCAGTCTGTCGCAGGTTTAAGCTGCCCGGCATTTGCCTCAGTTTGCATTTCAAACCACAGGTGAATTGTAAATTGCAGCGGACATCCAGTTCGATGAATATGTGATTGTTTGATTCCCTGTAAAGTGTATATTTCCCTGGACATGGGTGACGACAATGAATGTTGTAAATGGGTGTTTGGAATTCCAAAGCTTTCTCCAAACCACCGAAACCCTGCTTTCCAATTGTCCAATGATTTAGGGCCATTACTATGGTTGCATACACCCGACGACCAGAATGCGAACACAGTTCGATGTTTTTGACGCTAGGCTCTGACTTCATTACTTGTTTAACCAGATTGGCGATATTGACTTCTGCATTGATTGAGTATGATAGGATGCGTTTTTCAGTATTCATTTGTACCTCAGGTGGGCAGAATGATTTGAGGATTACCATCCTTTCCAAGTATGTTCCTTGCATTATACTCTTCTGGATGAGTTTGACAACCAATTTGAGCGTTATGTTAGATGAGCTTTCCATAAAAGCAAAGTACTCGATATTATCGATTCCAGCTGTCAACAATATTTGCACAAAAGAGTCGAAACTACATGTAAAGCGTACAAAGAATAATTGCTTGTTCATCTTCACCGCAGGGCATAGCAGTCCATTCGCTAGCAGTACAGGTTTTTTCTGTTTCATTAGCACCGTATTCATATGGCGGACCTCTGGATAAGGTTTGAAATATTTGCTCGCTTTTTAGTAGGGGAGCCCAATGGGGGATTTCGGGATTTACTCGAGCGCGGCAGATTAACATATAGGGGGATACCTTGGACCCTGCTGAGTACCTCCACCAAATATTAGCCCTTAATATAGGAACCCGCGGCTAGGGCAGCCGATCAGATTAGTAAAAAAAAATCGATCGTTCGAAATACTCGAGCGCGTCAGATTAAGGTAAGGTGGGTTAATTACATGCTGAAAAGTGTGCAGTTCAATAATCTGACGATTTGAGCGTGACCTAAGGGAGTGGGAAGGTCACAAACTTGTAAAAAAAAAACGTTACCTTGACATTCTCGAGCGCGGTCAAATTTTTTTTTATTTTGAAGGGAATAATTCAAGAATAACGGAAAACATATAATCTGCCGATTTCCACAAGCCGAAGTAGCACAAATCGCCCGAAAAGTGTAGTGCGTGCAGCTGCAGCGAGGCATGTATTCCCCACTCCGCGCCTCTATCTCCCTTTCACTTTTTCTCGATCTCGTACTCTCTCGCACCGTCCGTCCCCAGACTACTTTCCGTCGCCATGACGACATTCCAGCTGCTACACTCCTCCGTGGCATTAGAGGTTATACCATGGAGGTATAATATGGAGGGCCAGCTGCGCCAGCGGACCTGACTCCAATTCGCGGTCGGAGAATTAACTCGCGCCGTGGCCGGCAGGCAGCGCTCTCGTCGGCTTGGCTATAAAGACTCATGAATTATACATGGTGGCAATAGGCGCGCTTGACACACTTGGATTATTTTAACTGATGGAATCGCGGAAATTCGATTATTTGCGTCGGGCAAAGGAAATGAGAGTACGTTGATATGTTTTTGAAATGTTTTCAGATGATTAATTTCCCGATTCTCATAGCAGTGGCTATAAAACTGCTGTCACGCATACAGCTATAATTTTTTAGATCTGTACAGTTTGATTGAAAGAAATTATCTTTTTTATTGTATAATTAAGTAGGTAGGTATAAACCCCTTTGTCGAGGGACGAATTGATCAGGTACAATTTCGAACTCCATTAGGTACCAAAGAGGTCACGTCAAAATACGAATAACTACGCACAATATAAAGATTTTGAATTGAAAATTTGTTGATAACTTTTTCAATATATGAACAACTATTGGTTAAAAATTAAAAATTCTTAATATACTAGTTTGGATGAAAGTAAACTTGAATATTGACCTCCCTTGCAGCCTTCCAATGTATAATGACTAATTAATTATATAAATGTATAACCATGACAGCTATTTCCGTAATTATTCGTCTGCTCTCTAAAGTGAATTGATGGAAAATCACTAATTAATAGTGAATATTCACTTTTTAAAAATGTCCGAAGCATACAACTAGTAATTAGTGATTACCAACTTTTTTCAATTAGTGAAAATTTCACTGATTTCATTTTAGAGAGTGCGTCTCGGAAATAACCTTACTAGAGACCCTCACTTCAAATCTTCAGGAAGAATTGTACACGAGAATTGTCTCGAATGCAGTTTCCATCACTAAAGTCCAGATTATAAGTGTTACATCTACCCCTCCTTGGAGTAGATGTAATGCTACGACGTGTTTTGCCCGTATTAACCAGAATTAACTCTCGATCTCACGCAGTACATTACCAGAACATTACCTGTTACGTATTGAAGGATATGACAACTCTTCAAATCGAGCACGAGAACGATAAATCACTTTTATACAGTTATTAATTGTTACACCCCGTGCAATTGCCATTGAATTGCTACGCTTTTCATTCAAAAGTATAGCCATGCCGCCCTTGACGCACTCCAGTGGCGGCCTGCCGAACTATTTCGGCGACCGCGAATGGGGATCCAAAATTACGGTCGAACGGGGGGAAGCTGGCCCTCCATATTATACCTCCATGGTAGGACTTTGTTTGTTTGCGAACCATGTGTTTTGTGGGATTCCTTCACCCTAGGTGGCTCGGGAATCTAATTGAACTATAGTATTAAGAATATAAATGTTTTAATATATGTGATGGGAATGAAAAACAGCGTTTATTTTTTGGAAAAAGCCTTGCGGCATAAAAAACCCAGTTTATTGTTTTTAGTTATCGATATGCACGAATGTTTGTACACGAGATCACTTTATATTGATAAGGATTGTTATTAATCAGCCAGTATGGCGAAATGGGTGTGTGTATGGTATGTAATCAGCCAGTATGGCGAAATGATTTGTCAGTCGTGTTTGACGACGAAAGAATATGCTTATGCATAGAAGGTTTGGTTGCAAAGGTTAATATTACTCAGAAAGCTCTGCGCGTGTTCGGTGTCGGTTAGCGACTGACTCGTCTTGCCGCATGGCAGCGAGGTTCATGTTCGCGCATGCGCGCACCGCTCTCCAGGCAATGCGTGAGTCGCCCGGAGAACAACGCGCGCACGCGCATTTCTACTGTTCCAACGGAACATACTCCCGGGGCAAGCTGCGGAGCAGAGTTAGATATAACTATATTGAGTTTAAATGAAAACTAATAGATTTGGACTTATTCTAACTTAGATACTGTGATTACAATACTTAATAACTTATTGATTAAGGAATACAATCTTTTTCTTAACAATCTAGCGTCTCTGTCGACGACTTTCTACAATAACTATAATGACAAGTATGTAGTCTTTGGTTTGTTTTTATGGACTAGGTAATGACATATATCGGATGCAGTTTCCTTTGGAGTGACTGAATGCCTGATTTAGATTTCATGTCGAGTTTCGATTTGACTCAGATGACTATTCAATCTCTGATGTCTCGTTTGACGTATAATCGCCTCGAACATGGAACATAAATAATAACTGGATTAATGACAAGGTTTTTCACCTTTGCAAAATATAAATTAAAATGACTGATTAATAAGACACACGAAGTGGTCATAGGAGATTAAGTAATAGGTAAAAGACACAGATGTGTTATGTTGCGTTTGTATACGCCGCTGGTGGTTTTGACGGTGGCGACTCGTGAGATGCCATCGGTTCCAGGAAAGACCTCGAGGATCACGCCCAATGGCCATCGTGCACAGGCCGTATTCGATTCCATCAGGATGACGACCGAACCAGGTTTGATTACAGCATTGGACTTATGCCATTTCTGACGAATCTGAAGTTCGTTCAAGTACTCCTTATGCCATTTGCTCCAAAAGTCTTGTTTGGCCTTGGTGATGAAGTTGTAGGTTGAAAGTCGATTGTCAGAGACTGAAACAAAGGTTTTCTCGGGTAAGATAGTGAACGTTTTTCCCATAAGCAAGTGAGCTGGGGTTATAGCCAGTGGATCGTTGGGATCAGCCGACAGAGTACACAACGGTCGTGAATTGAGGATAGCTTCGATTTCGATTAAAAAGGTATTGAGTTGCTCGAATGTGAGTAATTGCTCTTTCAAGACGCGTTTGAGATGATGTTTGAAACTCTTTACGGCGGCTTCCCAAAGACCTCCAAAGTGTGGTGATAAAGGTGGATTAAAGTGCCATTCTATACGCTTAGATAGAGCATAATTTCCGATAGATTGTCTAAATTCAGGGGTATCGAACAAATCATAGATTTCTTTGAGTTCCCTTTTTGCTCCTACGAAGTTAGTACCGTTGTCTGAGTAGACATGCTCCGGCACCCCTCGTCGGCTGACGAACCTGCGAAAGGCTGCTAGAAAGCCTTCAGTGGAAAGATCAGTCGCGAGTTCAATGTGGACGGCCTTGGAAACCATGCAGACGAAAACGCACCCATAAGTTTTGAGCGTCGTTTTATTTCTGAATTTTTTCTCCTTGATGAGAATAGGACCGAAAAAGTCTACGCCGGTGTGGCTGAAGGCCGGGGCCTCGTTCACGCGTACCTTTGGTAAGTCGGCCATTTGAGCATGTATAAGTTTAGGTTTTTGACGAATGCAATCTACGCACCGGCGTACAATCTTTCTAATTTGATCCTTTCCGTTCAGAATCCAAAAACGCTCTCTTATTGCATATAAGGTGGACTGAATGCCGGTATGGAGGTTATCAGAATGAAATTCTCGAATAATAAGGTCCGTAACGTGGTGGTTACTTGGTAACAAAAGAGGATGTTTTTGATTATATGGTAAGTCTGATTTCTTTAAACGACCGCCCACGCGAATAAGTTCGTCTTCGTCGAGAAAAGGGTGTAACCCATCGATTCGGGTCGTTTTTCTGAATGGAACAGTAATTTCACCAGGCTCCGAGTCGCGAGCAGTTGCGAGACGCTTAATTTCGACAGAAAATTTTTCGCGTTGTATCATCGCTATTACCCGCGACTCGGCTTCCCGGGTTTCTTCGACTGTTATTGGCAGACCTTTACGAGATTTGAACCTGCTCCAACGCAGGATAATGACAACTACCTTGAGGAAAAACCGATAGGATGAGAACCGTGAATAGATTCCGACACTGGATTCAGTAGTGAGGATGCAAATTCCCTTTTTTATTCCTGGGATTTCGGGGGGTGAAGATATCACACTCCGAGGCCACTCCGTTTCGGGACGAGACAACCAAGTAGGACCCTCCACCCATAGTTTGTTTTTTACGAAATCAATTGGTAATTGCCCTCTGGATAGGGCATCAGCCGGATTATCTTCTGTTCTAACGTGCCTCCATTGGACTTGATCATTTAATGACTGAATATCAGCGACCCGGTTTGATTCGAAAGTTCTAAGTAAGTGAGGGGCCTTTTTTATCCAACAAAGCACGATAGTTGAATCTGACCAGAAAGTGACCTGGCTTACCGGAAAATCGAATTGAGATTTCATTTCTACATATAATTTTTTGAGAACGGAGGCCGCGCAAAGTTCTAAGCGAGGTATGGTGATACCGCTCACGGGTGCAACTCGCGATTTGGCACACACTAGTTTCGTTAACGTTTTACCTTTCACGTCGGTGGATTTAATATAAATGCATGCGCCGTATCCATAAATGCACGCGTCGCAGAAACCATGAATCTCGATTTTAATTGGGTTTTGAATCAAAACTTGACGCCCTACCGAGAATTCTTGTAGGCGTGGCAATTGCTCAGCGAGAGATTTCCACTTTGTGTGAATATCTTGAGGAAGAGACTCGTCCCAAGTGATTTTAGCTTTCCAACAATCTTGAATTAAGACTTTAGCGTACAAAACTACAGGACCCACGAGACCGAGAGGGTCGAAGATTTTGGATACTTCGGATAGAAGCTTTCGTTTGGTGGAAGTAGTTCGAAATTCGATGGATTGTGCTGTGTATTTAAGAAGGTCGTTTTCGGAATCCCATATGATGCCGAGTGTTTTTTGAATAGGGTTTTCCTTGATCAAGCAATCTAGATTGAAGAATTTCTTTTCGATGTCGCTGAGTGCATCTTTGTGGTTAGACGCCCATTGCCTAATATGAAAACCACCGCGACTCAATAATGCTATTGTTTCGTCGCGTATGCTCAAGATCTCTTCGAGAGAATTAGCTCCGGATATGAAGTCATCCACGTATAAATCGCGCAAAAGTAATTTACTAGCCCGCGGAAAATTTTTTGCTTCATCGCGCGCGAGTTGCTGAATAGTACGGATTGCTAGGAAAGGAGCGGATGAGACTCCGAAAGTCACGGTGTTTAATTCATAGGATCTAATTTGATTTTGATGGTACCATAATACTCTTTGAAATTTCCTATCTTCGGGGTGTATTATGATTTGTCTATACATTTTTTCTATGTCTGCTGTTAAGACATAGAGATGAGTCCTAAATCGGAGAATTTGTTCGAAAATCGTATTTTGGATAGTAGGACCAACCATGAGGACATCATTAAGTGAAATTCCGGTGGTCGTTTTGGCCGATGCGTCAAAAACCACTCGGACCTTAGTTGTTTCGCTCGATGTTTTTATGACCGCGTGGTGGGGGAGATAATACCCATCAGATGTATCGTCGGTTAGTGTCATATGATTGAGGAAGATATATTCTCGCATTACCTTTTCGTATTCTGTTTTGAGGGTTGGATTTGAGTCTAGCTTCTTTCGAAGTGAATAAAGCCGATTTAAAGCTTGATTTTTAGATTCACCTAATTCGAATTTGTTGTCTCGAAAAGGGAGGCGAACAATATATCTTCCGGTGATGTCGCGTTGAGTATGGGTTGTATAATGATGTTCGCACGCTAGTTCATCGCGTGATTTTACGGGTTCATGGTCTAAATCTTCTATCGACCAGAAGCGTTCAATTAACTTGTCTAATTTGGTTATATGACACGACGCGCTCTTAAGTGTTAAGAGATTATCTGAGCCTCCGGCCACTATCCACCCTAAACTAGTTTTCTGTAATATTATACTCGTTTTGTCGTGTTGAAGTTTGATTTGACCCACCGCTAGTACGGATAAGGTAGTGCCTGAGGCTAACAGCACATCAACGGGTTTGGGTACATGAAATTGTGGATCTGCTAATCGTAAGGTTTTTGGTATTTTAAATAACTCTCGCGGAAAAGTTTCCTCCGGTACAGCGTCCGTGATTTTTGGTACGATTAGGAAATTTAATTCACGTTGAAAATTATCGTATAGTGAATAAAATTGAACCTTCATGCATTCGTTTGAGATGGTACATAATCCGTCAACCGCTCCGATGGTAATCGAACACGTTTGTCTGGGTAATTCTAATGACTTAGCAAGTTTATCGGTAATTAAGTTCACCGTCGAACACGAGTCTAATAGTGTGCGGGCTACGATAAGATTTCCTCTTTGGTTTCGGAATTTCATAACCGCGGTGGTCATCAATGGTGAATCGGAAGGAGACACAATAGAGGCGAATGATTGTCGGACTAGTCAGGATTTTGAATGTGAACTCGCAGGAAGTTTTTGTTCTCTCGTTGCCGACGGATCTTCGTTTGATCCTTGATCCTTTGGCGATTTTTTGTCCGCGTGCAACAAAGTGTGATGTTCGCGCCCGCATGTTTTACAACGTCTGTCGTTTTTACACGGAAGAGGATGTGAATGTAAACAATTGCGACAAAGTTTATGTTTTTTGATAAAATTCCAACGGTCTGAGACTTTAAGGTTTCCGAATTCTGGACAGACAAAGAGACGGTGACCCTCATTGCATTTAATGCAACCGCCTTTCGTATTGGTTACAAGAGAACGCGCGTTTGTTTTAATACGCTTATTTTGATGTTGATCGAGAGTGTCGGTCGATCGTTTTTTATTATTTCCTGGACCCGTGAGAGATGCTCGCTCTAATGACTGGAGTTTAAAAATGTTAGCTTGCACGAATTTATAAAAGGCTTCTAAAGTTGGTAGAGCGTCTAGTTCTAACGTCTCTTCCCACCTCCTACGCGTAGCTACTGGTAAACATCTTTCTAAAATCCGTACGACTATCTCGTTGCTTGGCTTGGCTTCGAGTTGTTCTAATAGACTCAAATGTTGACGTGCATTGTCTATTAACTTAGACAGATCTGCCGCCGTTGCTTTGGCAACGACGGGAAGATCTATAATCGCGTCTAGATGTTCTACTACTAATAATCGTTTTCGATCGTACGATTCAGTGAGTGCCTGCCAAGCCTTGGTATAATTCTCGACACTAGGATGATAGCTAGAGATTTTACTTAACGCTTCTCCGGTCAGCGAATTCTCAAGTTGAGTAAACTTAACCAAATCGTTAATGTCCGAGCGAGAATCTATCAGGGCCAGGAATGTGTTTTTGTAGGATAGCCATGTATCGTGACTACCGTCGAAGGTCGGGATTTTAATTTGCGGTAGTTTAGGCGCATCGTAGCGTTCGGTTATTGTTATGTTACCGACACTCGCGTTCAATTCGGGTCCGGCTCCTTGCAATTTGTTGACCCTTGTCGCTATATCATAATATCGTGATTCTATGTCGTAAAAGGCGTCAAGTTGCGGATGGTCTGATTGTAAGCCAGCTAGTTCGTCGTTGTACCGAACGTAGTCCTTGTAAAGAATACTAATATTATCCGAACGTAATTTTGCATTGACATGATCGGCATCGGGGGTTTCGAGATATTTAGTTAAAACCTCGATTTGTTTGTCCAAAGATTTGGCTTTTTGGACGATATAACGCACCCGTTCTTGTTTGTCTGTCATTGTGATTAATTAAAGTGGTTCAATTAAAGAAATAAATGAATTGATGTTAGAACCTTAACGATTGGATTGACTATTTGTAGACAGTATACTATGTTGCACTACATTATACTATGTTGCAATGCATTGTATCACGTTGTATTACATTGTACCGCACTGTACTACACTGTAGGCATGCAACAGTGATAAATAACTTGTTTGACTACGTTTTATGGAATTAAAGTACTAAGAAAAAGAATTTTATATGAATAATGAGGCGTTGACTTATCTTTCGAATGATCGTGTCCCTTGATGTAACGGCGACTGCGATGATTCTTCTTGCGCGGGAACGTCTTTGATGACAATGTTGCCGCTCTCAGACAAAGTATGTCTTGTTGCACGTTGTCTGAACTGCCACACTCGCGAAACCGTTATATTTTCGATAATGCGGCGTGTTATTATCTTTCAGTGACTTCGTGTACGCGCAATGTGCATGTAATTATCGAGAAAATTCAATATCTCTCTGGGGGCACCAAATGTTTTGTGGGATTCCTTCACCCTAGGTGGCTCGGGAATCTAATTGAACTATAGTATTAAGAATATAAATGTTTTAATATATGTGATGGGAATGAAAAACAGCGTTTATTTTTGGGAAAAAGCCTTGCGGCATAAAAAACCCAGTTTATTGTTTTTAGTTATCGATATGCACGAATGTTTGTACACGAGATCACTTTATATTGATAAGGATTGTTATTAATCAGCCAGTATGGCGAAATGGGTGTGTGTATGGTATGTAATCAGCCAGTATGGCGAAATGATTTGTCAGTCGTGTTTGACGACGAAAGAATATGCTTATGCATAGAAGGTTTGGTTGCAAAGGTTAATATTACTCAGAAAGCTCTGCGCGTGTTCGGTGTCGGTTAGCGACTGACTCGTCTTGCCGCATGGCAGCGAGGTTCATGTTCGCGCATGCGCGCACCGCTCTCCAGGCAATGCGTGAGTCGCCCGGAGAACAACGCGCGCACGCGCATTTCTACTGTTCCAACGGAACACCATGCTTGATTTGATGGTCTGGGCGCGTTTGATCGCCCACCTGATTGCATTTCATCGAGAAAAGTTAATAAAGGATCTATTTCCCGGATATTTCTGCATCTGGCCGCTTCGATTATGTGTTCCTCGAAGTGTCTAACCAGGTTACGTACGATTTCTTCCTCATAAATGCGAGGACGCAAACAGACAGCTGCTGCAAACTTCCGATTCGCATATTCTGACCAAGTTAACTTAGAGTCGCTCGAATAATAACCGAATTCTAACTCTTTACGAATATCTCTTTGTATTTCTTCTCCCCAGAATCTAGCAAGGAATTTTTCTTTAAATGATTCCCAAGTACTAATGACATCGCGGCGCGCAATCCACCAATCCTTGGCATCGCTGGTTAGGCTCTGGCCTATTAATTTAAAAGATACTTCTTCATCAGCTCCTAAAAAGGTAAAGTACTCTTCCAATTCTCTTACATAATTCATAGGCTTTTCCCATGACTTCCCTGAGTAAGTTGGCAACTTTATCTGTTTAGTAATGAGTCTAGTGTTTTCACTACTGCTTAACTGATTAATCGGTCTGTTTCTTAGTTTTTTGATATCCCCTTCTACTCCTATTCTTAGGCTTTCATGTTTATGATTTAATTCCTGAATTTTTTCTTCAGCAGACTTATCTCCTTCCTTGATTCTACTTTTGAGAAGTTCGAAGTTACCTACTGATTCATTTCTCAGAGCTATTTCTACGGAGGAGATTTTATTCTGACAGCCAGCAATCTCGGCATCTATTTTGTCTACAACGACTTGGACCGTAGTTTCTACTGAAGTGAATTTTCTTTTAGTCATTATACCTTGATCATCAATTTTTTTATTCAATTTTAATTCGAGTGCTACTCGTTCTTCGATACTTCTAACTTCATAAGTATTCAGAGTCCTTTCGATAGAAGCAAACTTATTATCAATTTTCTTTTCTAATCTTTCATTTGATTTTTTTAGACGTTCAATTGCTGCCAACATGACTGACATTGGGTCACTTCGATCTGCTAGTGGACTACTTGCTTGACTAATCATACTACTGTCTGTAACTATGGAAACGTTTTGTTCATGAAATCCTGTGTCCCTATCGGACGCTACATGAGCCTTATCTTTAGTTTTATCAGAATCATGATCTTGTGACCCCCCAGGATTCTGATCCTTGTCTCTATCCTGATCCTTTGATCCCCCAGGATTCTGATCCTTGTCTCCCATTTCGTGTTATTTATTTTAATAAAGTGATTTGAAGCAAGATTTTACTGAAGTTAATTTTTTATAATGAAGTTCAGTTGATAAAATTTCAAGTGAATTAAAATTTTATTTTGAGGAGCCCCACGTTGGGCGCCAAATGTAACTTTCTCTGCGTATGTCTCACGGCAGAAGGCCGCGAAATTACGCTAGCTCGCGTGAATTCTTTGTCACGGGTATGATTTGGAGCCCCTCCAAGGAAAAAATGTAAAAAACCCTTTTGTTACCCTAATACAGACTCGGATAGACACTTTGGTCCACCAGAGCTGCCTCCCTACAGACTTGGGATAGTTTTATACCTTCCAGACTCGGGTACCGATTATAGCTATACCGTTGCTGTCTAGGTTAAACGCACCGAAGCTGCCTGCTATAGACTTGGATATTCTTACACTCTCAGACTCGGATACCAATTAAAGCTGTACCGTTGCTGCCTGAGTGTTAGAATACCGAAGCTACCTGTTAGCTAATCACGATTTTATTTCTAAGTGATTTGAAGCTGAAAAGAATTTATGTTAATTATAGAAATGAAACAAGACACGAAATGAAAGATAATTAGACTCGGATTGATTATTATATCTGTGTGATTATTTTATTGATTCGACTTTGTCTATCGAATTTTACTTAATCTAATATTTACAGGATAATGAAATGAACTAAAAATTTGACTCGATATAATAAAATGATAATGTTTTTTCTGATTGTTTTTCTATTTCTATTTGCTTTTTGTTTCTGTTTCTGTTTGTTTTTTTTGTTTCTGTTTGTTTTTTTTGTTTCTGTTTGTTTTATCTTGTTCTATTTTGAAGTTATAATTACTGCTTTGGCTAATTATACTTTTTCTTTTGTTTTGAGTTTAATCTAAATTGCTGCTTTAGCCAATTTATATTTTCTCGATTTTTTGATTCTACGTTAGGTAAGATCTCGCTTTGAGTAACTTCCTATTTCAATTTTATTCTTTTCTATGGTAAGACCTCGCTTTGAGTGACTACCTATTTGAGGTTATGTGAGTTTATCTTTAGTTATGAGTCGATAGACTGCTCTAGTACTAATCGCTAGCTACTGTCAAGTCAAGTCAAAAGTAATTTTTATTGATTTCTTTCAAGTTACATGTGGTCACATAATTTAGTTTTTAAGGGTGTATTTTGGTTCCTGTTTGCACTTAACCCAAATTTAATATAATGTGTCTTGTTTAATTACATGATATTGTGGTAGTTTGCCTGTGAATTGATTTGAACTTTTTAGGAAAAAATTTTTAACAAAAACCTATCTAACTTTTATGATAGTTCCTTAACTCTACCTTAAATCTAGTTTGTACTGTTTACATGTGGGCCTTAGATTAATAAGTTGTTATTATCTATGACTATTTGCTGGGGCAGCTTATATTTGGCATAAGGATGTATAGTAGTTATTTTACACGTATCTCTAAGTATATCAATGTCATTTAGTTTTTCAGTGTAAAACTTAATTGAGTTTATTTTTATATGTTCTCTAATGTATTTTATATCCAATATGCCGTGTATAGTTTCGTTTTTTGTATGCTTATCGGCGTCAATTATCATTTTGAGGCACTTGTTTTGGATAATTTGTAGCTTAGCATAATTAGTTTTATTTGTGTTGCTCCAAATGGGGCAGGCGTATAATATCACCGGACGTATGCACGTCTTAAAGATCGTTTTCTTATTATCTAAGGTTATTGCACTAGCTCTGCATAAGAGCGGATATAGGATAGACTAGCTACTGCCTCAGCGTGCCAGCTTATATAGTAGTTCTCGTGACGTCACGTCAGGGTCTTCTGATCGGATCGGCGCGAGGCTATTTGCGCGGTCGTATGTAGCTTGTTCGGTCGATCTACCGGGTGGTATAGTTCGAACACGTTACATTGCCCCCTTTTTTGTTTACTGACGTTTGATAAAGGTGCACTCGTCATCAAAGGTAAGTGAACAAAAATGTCTTCTAGATTATTAGGCACTGTTATCAAGTCTATGTTTTAAATTTGTTAAGTCTGAGTTATATGATATGTCCGTGATTATAATTGTTTGATATGTCCGTGATTATAATTGTTTGATATATCCGTGATTCTAGTCTTTTTCTTTCTTTAAGCCGAGAGGATCACTGAAATCAAAGTGCGCGATGTATTCCGGTAGTTCTACTTCCTTCGGTGATGCTAGGGCTGGCATGTTATTTAGGAAATCTGGACATAACTGGTCCAGGTAGTCGAAATCCGGTAAGCCAAATATGTTCGCTTCTCCACATACATCTTCCATCGGTTCAGGTGAAGGAATATGCAGCATTCCTATGATGTCTTCCCCTGTCATTGGATCGTCTGGATTAATCACCGGATCTGGCGTTTGATTTGATTTATCGTCATTAGAAGGTAAGTCTACTGTTCCGAATAATCTGAACAGATCCATTTTCTTCTTATACGCCTTCTTCTCCTCTTCCGTCCTCTCGTACAAATCAATTTTTATTAATTTCCAGGGTATCTTGTGAATATTATCCCCGACTTTAAAATTAACATTAACCCTATTAAAGGAATTGCAACTTTTATTTTTTGATTAGGCATAACCATGTCTATTCTTTGTTTTTCTCTAATCTTAGTAATTTTTATTCTAGGATTATTGTCTACTCTGACTATTTTTGGCTTTTCTTTTATTTTTGTTATTAATATTTCTGGATTTTTATCCACTTTGATTATTTTTGGTTTTATTTTAATAACTTTCTTTTTTTTTCTTTCTTTGGGTGTCTGGGTGCACTTGCCGTTTCGGTATGACCCTTTCCCGCTTATAAACTTCCCCCTGCACTGCATTACTTTTTCCCGATTATTGTTAATATCTTTAATGCACGGTAAGTTAATGTTTTCCGTTTGCGTATATTTTTCTTGGACACTAATGTAGCCATAGCTTGGGTTATACATTTTGACTTCAACTGACTAATTCTTATGTTTACCCTGTCTTATATAGGATAATTATTTGCACTCTTTTTTGGCAATCTTTGAACGGGGATAATCCCTTCTCAGAATTTCCTATGTGCTCAGGCTTTGTTAAAATTATTTCTATAGTACAAGTTTTTCTTATATTGAGTCTACATACAGTTTGAACATATTTACATGGAATCTTCCACGTTCTACCTCTGTGTCTATTGTTTCCAAAATATAGGTTGCTTCCCCTATTTGCCTTTTAATACGATATGGCCCCTCATATAATGCTAAGAACTTTGCCATCTTTTTATTAACAGTATCAGAAACGTTTAAAGCCTTAACTAATACCTTATCTCCTATCTTAAATTTACTCATTTTGTGCGTGGTATTGAACCTATCGGCCCTTCTTTTACCATGTCTTTTAATATTATTTTCTACTAAGCACAGCTTAGTTTCGTATTTTATGTCTTTATCTGATTCAATAATCCAATCTTCCCAAAACCGCGTAGGATTTTGTTTGAGTTGGATTTCGCAAGGCGCGAATCCAGTGGAATCATGGGATATTTCGTTAATGCAGGTTTCTATGATTTTAATCCAATTTATCCATTGGGTATGCTTGTCAGTTAGAAAAGTCCGAAAGAATCGTCCGATCTCTCGATTTACGCGCTCTACTATATTTCCTTGTGGATGGCGAATTGATGAAAATATTAATGTGATTTCTTCCTCTTTTAGTTTATTAACCCATAACGAAGAAGTGAACTGAGTCCCATGATCACACTGGATTCGCCTTGGTTTCCCTAGTTCCGGAATATATTGCTTAAAGATGCAATTAATGGTGGATTGCGCGTTCGGTGCCTTTAACGGATATAATCTAACGAATTTCGAGAATGCATCTATCGTAACGAGAAGCCACTTATAATTTCCCTTGCTAGAAGGTAAATGCCCTAAAAAATCAATAGATATTAAATCCCCTACTCCGCTTGGAATTATATTCTGCATCTTGGCATAACTATACCGATTCGGAACTTTGCAGCGCTGACATTTATCGCATCTAGCTATTTCCTGTCGTACTCTTTTAGCAAGTTTGGGATAATAGAATCCTTCTCGTAATAATTTATGGCATTTTGCTGCACCCACATGTCCGTATGCTTCGTGGCATTCTTCAATTAATGATTTTAAAATTGATTCGGATATGTAAGCTTTTGGGCTGCCCCCTGGACTTTGGTGATACAAAACGTCATTCTGAATAATGAGAGATTTTTTCAGACATTCCAAGTTCAAATCACCAACCTAATTTAAATCCAACGGTCATCGAAAACATTTATTAGGGTAATTCCGGGTGAGATGGCCATCGGGGAGAGATGGCCTTCGATGATATTTCTCATGCTACTCGATATATTACACTTCCTGTATAGAGTAGGTCGGTAGTACTACTCTGAACGAAGCGATCTACTATGAAAAGGAAGTGTCATATATCGAATAGCATGAGAAATATCATCGAAGGCCATCTCTCCCCTATGGCCATCTCACCCGGAATTACCCTAACGAGTACCAAGTAATCTGTTGTGACACAACAGGTACTAAGTTTGGAGTTTTTTTTTTTTTACTTTTTTTTTATTGAGTTTTATCTATTTTTTTTTTTTTTTTTTTTTTGCGAAAAATCGTTTTCTATTTCAAATAAGAATCTCCCTAGGTAGGTTTGCATGACTAATTGAAAGACACCCTGTATAATTATCGCGTTTGCAGTCGACGTAATTGTGAGACTTATGTCGATACACACTGTGAATATTTTTGGAACGTGAATTTAATCATGTTTTATTTATATTGTCTGAGTATGTCTTGAAAATATATCATATCGGTCGCAGATATACTGTCAACATTTATGTATATTCAACCATGAATATTGTTTTGTAAATATGCTGGAAATATTGAATAGATATGTCACATATTTTCAGACATTTTTAGATATTTTCAGATATTGTTGATATGTTTTGTGCTGTCTGGGTGTGCGGATGGAGTTATAAAATGTAGATCTGAATATTTACACTTGAATAATTTTTTTTGGTTTGCAACCTGCACGACGTGCGACACATATATCCTGCGTGCATGGAAGTCGCATTTCAAGATCACGTGTGCGACCTTCACGACGTGCGAGCAATATGCTTCGCATATGCGGACACATCTGTCTGGTGATCTGCGTGCACGCAGTGCGGATCAATCCGCACGCGTGCCAGCACCCTGCCTACAATTTTGCAGGCATTTTGTTATCTGGGTTATATCACACTGAATGAAGTAAAATAACAAAACAATTTCCGGTGCGTATAAACAATTTCAAAAGTTATTCAAGGTTAAAATTCAACTTCAACCTTGAATAACAAAAAGAAAATGTTGAGTTATCAAAAAATTATAAGACCTTTTTTTGTAGAGCATTATATTTCCTATAGAAATATGTATCGGACCTTTATGCACATTGCCTCGTTACTGAGCTACAAAATTAGAGAATAAGTAAAAAAAATATCCTTATATTAATCAAATAGCAAATTGCGTTCAGGAACCACTAAATATCAATATTCAGGGCTCAAATTTCAACAGGCATCTTATTTCCTCTTCCTACAACTATTAAACATGTGACTTTGTGGGAAAAAAAATGGTCGATTTTCTTTTAATCAATCTAATAAACACCCTGTATATTTATGTATCATGTGCAAAATTATACACGCAATTATTAATTGGAGTCTTGTCCTTTTGTTATAGCCAGCTGCTGGGTCTGTGTGGAGAAAGTTGGGATATTTGTTATTTTGCCATGCGAAGACGGCTGGTTTTGCCGGTCGTGCAAGGACGCGGCGGAATCACGAGGGCAGTGCCCTAGGTGCAAGGGCCCTTTCACACGGGCGACACGGATCTTGTCAGGTAAATGATAAAAAAATTGCTTTCCTTCTCGTTACGAAGACGTCTCGTCACCGTACTTGTTTTCCCGCACGTGGAGTGTGGACTAATGTGCTGCAGCATTTTAACGGCTTCCTTGGTATTCTTGACCTTGGGCTTCAGAAAACCAGCGACGAACCGTAAAGTGGCACTTTATACGGAAGCAGGACGTTTCGGCGCAAGGCTGAATTCAAGTGTGGAATCAGTGGAGTGGCCTAACCTATTTTTTTTCGGAATTTTCGAAGGGGATATTCGTCTCGAAAATCGCGTTCCAAAAATAAAATTGCTAATAACAAATAGAAAATTGTTTATTCGATGAATTTGAAATTGATAGCATGAAAGTACAATCCAAGAGTTCCAAAATGAGTTCTTGCTGACGTCTGTATAACAAAGGGAACCGAAGGTATTAACTTTTAAAAGAGGGCGCGATTCTGACTTTTGGTCGTTTTTTCGAAAATTCAACCCCTTGTAATTATACTGAGCCCTTCGAGTAAAAAAAATTGTTTCAAACATTTATTTTACCGAGAGAATATGAAAAAAAAAAAAAAAAATTGCGACGATTTCCGAGCGCATGCGATCAAAAAGCTGTCCCGTGGTGACGTGGAATACGAGATATTCCGTGAGGCTTCGTGGAAAGAGCTCGGTACAAACGCGTAGGCGCTGATTTATTCGAATATCTTCGGTAGGTAGAATCGCGTCAAAATGATCGTCTTCGGACATAGAATTTTCGAGATTTTTTTCAAAAAAATCAAAAGTGTCTTTGTTTGAAGTTTCAAGAATTCATGAATAATAATAACGGTGCTCAAAAAAAATCTGAAAAAATTCATGAGTGGGTGTTAGAGTTGGGGTATCCGCATAAAAAATTACGGACCTAACTTATTCTGACCTATTCTAACCTTTCGGGAGCCACAGCTACCTTCTTAGTATTTCGCGAGTGTGTGTGTCCGGCGTCAAAACGTCCTGCCCCCGTCAACACATATTCTAAGGAAAAGAGTGCTTAACCAGCCTCCCTACGCGATATACCGGGAGATTATGTGGAAAGGGAAGGCTCCAAGCGCGCAGGAGCTGATTTATTCGAATATTTCGAGGGTCACCAATTTCAGACTCGCCACGAATATCCCTAGAGTCCGTCTGCTATTTCTTTCTGATTGTTGTCAAATACAAATGGCGGCAGACCGTTGCAGGAGTAGCCCGTGCAGAAATTTGTACTGGCATGCCAGGCTACTGTCCAGAGCCTGATAGGATTTTACTGGCTAGCGTTGCCTAGACAGGCTCTGGCTTGGCACTGGCCAGACTGACAAGATGCCTCGTATAACAGCATAATTCCTGGCAAAACTCTCCAGGAACTGGTCAGCAATGATCAGGATTGTCAGACAAAACACTAATTGCGTTTAATTTTTCGTTATTGCAGATCGACTTCAATCAAATCCAAATTCAATTTTTACTTATCCGTTTTGAATTTTTCTAAATATTTGATATATCTGATTCAAATTCGAATGTAGTCAACTTTTTCGATTAAACTCGAATTTGAATCGGATATTTAGAATATTTAGCCAGATTTGAAACGGATAAGTAAAATTTGAATTCGGATTTGAATTTGAATTATATGTTCGATACAATTATATAAAACTATATAAAATTTTATATAATAGCGTATCGCAAGGCTTTATATTATACTGTATAAAACTATATATTGTTATACATAAAAATATATAATGATTAATGTCATATACTCACATGATATTTTGTCATTACATATAAATATTTATAGTATATAAACATGAATGGTGACAGATAATCGATGATTGTTAAGTCATCTTTTACTTAAGTGTATATTCTTTCTCTAATTTTGAAAAATGTGCACTTTGTAAATAAATGCATTCAATAAATATTACAATTCGGAAATATTAAGTAAACTTGATCGATTTTAAAACTTAACTTTTATACATTTTTACAAAATTTCTAACAAAATGAAAAGTCACGCGTTGATCATTGAAGGTATACTTTATATGTATTATCATAGAAAAAGTAAATATATAATTCGAAAATTAAATCATAGAAGAACGTTTCTCCATGATTGTTTTTATTACTTGATTAATTTCCAGGTTCTAATGAAGGAAATCGAAGTTACCAAATATTGAATAATTTTGACATAGTTTTAATTGATAATTGTTACAGAAAATTTTTCTTTGAAGAAATGCACTTCCAGGAGATTAAACAAATTACTGGTGCATTTTTTGTCATGTTTTTTTTTTTTATTAACATACTTGATAGTTAGCATTTATGTAAATTAACTCTGAATTCATCAAATTACTTAAATGCTTATTTAATAAATTTAATTTCGCTAACTCAATTTATATTTCACACAGAATATCATTTAATGATAACTGCGTGTTTGTTGCATTTAATTACCATAAAATTGATAATTAATAAGTCAGATGTAAAATTTTGTTCCATAAGAATTGGAATATATGAAATTTGTATATTTCATATTCGTTTAAGCTCATAATTTGAATAACAGATCTTGGGTGAGTCGGTAGCGGACAGAGTTGGCGAGCGCACGGTTCACGGATCGATCCCCGGCCGGGACCAGTTTTTTTTTTTTCTTAAAATTTTTTTTTCCCGGGCACTCATAAGATTGCTGGCTAGAGCCTGGTCTGTTTACTGGCTAGACCCTGATCAGTTTGTCTGGCTAGGTGCTGAGTAGAAATATGTTACACGCCAGGGTTGGCGCTGGACAGCCCTCCTGGCCATAGCCAGTCTAGTTTCGTGGATAACTAGCCAGGGCCTGGGCAGCGCCAAGATTGAATTTCTGCACGGGAGGTTATGTTTGTGTGAATCTAGCAGACGACAGAACTAGGGATATTACTGAGAAGTTGGTGGAGTCGCTGGTGCTATTCTGCTGGCCAATGAGATTTGAGTAAATCAAAGTTCGCGCGCCTGGAGCCTTTCCTTTCCACATAATCCCCCGGTATGGTCACCTCAGCGTCGGATTATTCGAATAGAAACATTCCCAGTAAACGAAACTGGATTGGCGAATCCGATTTTTTGAGATTCCGGATTGAAACGGATAGAAAAGAACCGAAATTTACATCAATTTGAAATCTTTTCAATTTGTTTCAATCTGCAATCTCAAAAAACCGGATTCGCCAATCCAGTTTCGTTTACTGGGTTCAATTCTCCGACTCACGAAACTGGTAAATCTCCGCCATCTGTATCATTCGCATTTCATATTTCATCGTATTCTCTGTTTGTTTTACGTTTTCAGCTTTCGAAGAAGACTAGGGTAAATACACCAATAGATGGACGGTTAAGCAAACTCTCATGCTTTTTTATCAAAATAATATAATAAAATATAGATACGTTATATATATATATTTGTTTATTGTTTGCCTTTTTAGGTATTACAATTTCAGGTTATCCTAATATTTACTTATCTTATTTCTTACATTTTGTACTAAAATTCCTTAATATAATTTCATATTTTAACATTTATTTGGATATTTTCTCTTATATTATATCTTTTACTTATTCTTTTTATATATTTCTTTTATTCTATGACTATGACTTTTGTTTGGCTGTTATGGGCGCCACCCTTTCTTCTTATTCCTCTTTGTTCCTGCCCGCCTCCACCTTCTTATCCCTGTCGTCCTTCGTTCCTCCCCTCGTGTCTCGCCCACTCTTCCTTTCTTTATTCCCTTTCCTCCTCCTCCCTCCTCATCTGCCTTCTCATCTCCTTTTCCAGTTTCGCTTTTTCTCCCTTTACCTCCTCTAGCCTCCTATATATTCTCTGTCTCTCCTCCCACACCCTGTCCCCCTCCTTCTCTCTCTTTGTTCTTTCTTCTTTTTCTTCCTCGCTTTCCCACTTCCTCTCCCTTATATTCCATTCCCACCACTGCCCATCAATTTGTATCCTTCCCTCTTCCCTCTTCGTCTTCCGCCCTCTTGCCCTTTCTTCTCGCTCCTTCACCCCCATCTGCCACCTTATCTCCCTCTCCTCATACGTTAGGTCTCTGTACATTGTCACCCCCTCCCCCCCGTTCCCTACCCTTATTAATTCCTCGCTGTCCTCTTCTTTCTCCATCGTTACGATCCAGATCTTTCCTCCTTGTCCGTCCACCTTCTGTCTTCCTCTTATTGTCTGCACCTCCCTCCCCAGTGCCTCCTTCATCATCTTCTCCACCTCCTTCCTCCATTCCTGTCCTTCCCCCTTCAGTCCCCTCAGCACCACGTTCCTTCTTCTTATCGTCCTCTCTGCCCGTTCCTTTTTCGCTCTCTCTTTTTCTCTCTCTATGTCTTCCCTCTTCTTCTGTTTCCCCTTCATCCATTCCTCTATCTCTCTCTCCCTTTCCCCTTCCCCTTTGCCGTCTGGGCCCGCAGGGGGGGTCGACCCCTCGGCCCCTGCGGGTCCTCCTTCCCCTTCCGCCCTCCGTCCCCTCAGTTCCTCCAGTACCTTCTTAACCTCCCCCCAGTCTGCTTTCAACTCCTTTACATCCTTCCTTACCTCCTTCAGCATGTGTCTATTTTCTATTTCTTTCATCTCCTCTATGATCCTTCTTTCCTCCGCTCTGTCCCTCTCCATCCTTTGTTCGTACAGTTCCTTTTCTTTTATTGAGTCCATATCCTGTTGCTTTCTTTCCGCCATCTTTCCGTGTGCCTCTGTCTCTCTTCCTTCGTGTCGCCTCTCCTGCGGTTCCACTTTTCGTCGTTCGTTCTTAGTTTCGTATTCGCTCCGTCTATGCTCCGTCGGTCATTCTCCGGCTGTCCCGTCTGTGTATTTCTAGAGTCGGTATCTTCTTTACCTTAGTTCTTTTATTCTTCGTTCGATGGTTCTGCCGTCTCTTCCCATTGCTCTCTGTCCCTTTTTTCTTTCTCTTCTCTTTTCTTCTTTAGGCTTCTCCCCCAATTACTGCCTTTCCCTTCCTCTCCGAGTATTACCTCTAGCTGCTCCATTGTATCGTCCATTTCTCTGCATCTTTCCACCAGATGTTCCAACGTTTCTTCTTCTCCTTCACACAGTCTACACGCTCTCTTTCTTTCATTGAGCCAGAACTTATTTCCTCTTTCTTCGTTTCCGCATCTTAGCCTTGCCACGATTTGTACTGCATCTCCTCTTCTCCCTTTCTTCCCTTTCAGGTATCTCGGTATTCCTACTTCCCGAATCTCTTGGTATCTTCTGACACTCCTCGAGTTGTGGATCTTGTCCATTCTCTCTTGCTCCTGCACTTCCCTGTCCCTGCTCACGGTGCTCTCTTCTATTCTGTCCCCTGCGTCTATAATCCGATCTGCTTCTGCTTCCCCTATTCCGCATCTCCAGAAGTACTCTTTTCTCTCATTTCCCTCTCTTGAGTATCTCCCGTTCTTCTCTTCCTTCCTCCTCTCATCCGCGCATGCCCTTAGTATTGGCCTATCCTCTGCTCTTCTTATCCTCTCCTCTAGCCTCCCCGCTCTTTTCCCCGTATCTATTCTGATCTTGTCTCTTTTTAATTCTTCTCTAACAATGTAACCCGGTGTTGTTCTTTCCACCCCTAGGATCCATCTCAGGTATCTCTCTTGTGTTCTTTCTATCTCCTCCCTCTCCTTCCATCCCCAGATTTCCGCTCCGAATAACATTATTCCCTTCACCACTGCGTCGAACAGCTTCAGCCTCCATCTGATGTCCCCCTTGAATTTACGTTCTCCTATTCCCCAGCACCTTCCCATCGCCACCTTTGCTTTTTTCACTCTCTCCTTTATGTGCGCTTCATCCCTGTTGTTGCTTACTATTATGTATCCCAGGTACTTTATTTCTTTTACTTCTTCTATCTCCTTGTCTCCCCATCTCCACCTTTTTTATTTTCTCCTGCCGCCTCCTTTTCTCGCTATCATGACTTTCGTCTTCTCTTCGTTCACTTCCAGCTTTATCCTTATGAAGTATTTCCTCGTTCTTTCCATTATCTCTTCCATCTCCTTCTCGTTCTCCGCCAGTAGCACGATGTCGTCCGCGTATCCTAGTGTCCAGATTTTCTCTTTCCCAATCACTACCCCTCCAGCCTGTCCCTTTTTTAGCGTGTCTTCCAGGTCCGCCACGTATATATTGAATAGTGTGGGGCTTATTGGGCACCCCTGTCTCACTCCTTTTAACACCCAGAATTCTTCTGACATCTCCTCCTTTACTTTCACCCTGCATATCGTTTCTCTATATATTTCCTTAATCCTGTCTATCATCTCCTTTGCGATCCCTTTCCTTTCCATTATCCTCCATAGCGTCCCTCTGTCTAATTTGTCGAAGGCTGCCTTTAGGTCAATGAACGTCATGACCACCTTTCCGCCTTTTTCCTTCAGTCTTGTCCCCATTATGTGTTTTATTGCGTATATATTGTCCATCACTCCTCTGCCTTTTCTGAATCCAACCTGCGTATCCTTTAAAATCTTCTTCTCCTCCACTTCCTTCATCAGCCTTTTGTTAACTATGCCTGCATATATTTTGTATGCTGTGGCCGTTAGTGTTATGCCCCTGTAGTTATTCGGTTCTTCCGGATCTCCTCTTTTTAGTATCGGTACTATAATCCCTTCTCTCCATTGCCTTGGGTATCCTTCCCCTTCCCATACCTTCTTCACTATATCCCTTAGTTTTTCCGCTGTGTTGTTCCCTCCGTATAGCCATGCTTCGTTCGGTATCCCGTCTCGCCCTGCTGCCTTCCCTCTCTTCATCTTTTTTATTTGCCCCTTTATTTCTTCATTCCATTCTATCCCTTCCTCTCCTCCTCTGTCACCTCTTCCCCCCTCCTCTTCAATTATTTGTGGCCTCTCCTTTACCCCCCCGAGGGTTCCCATGAAGTGCTCTCGCCATGTTTCTGACGTTATCTTGTCACTGATATTCCCTTTCTTTTTCCGGAATTTATTTACGTATTTCCATGCTTCTTTCTCGTTCTTAATTTTTCCCAGCTCTGCTTCTTCTTTTTCTCTCCACTTATTCTTCTTGTCTTCGCATATTTTCTTATATTCCGCTCTCATCTTCTTGAATCTTCCTGTTGCCTCTTCCCTTCCTCCTCTGACTCTTCTCCATTCTTTCTGTAGTTCTTTCTTTTTGCTCCTACAGTCTTTGTCCCACCACTCCCTGTATCCGGTTTTCTTTGGTGGCTTTCGTGCTCTTCTGGTTGTGGCCTTTTCGACGTCGCTCTGTAGTTCCGTCCATTCTTCCTCTACTCCTCTTGCTTTCCACTTTACTTTCCTCATTTTTTCTTTGAACGCTACGGCCTGCTCCTCCTCCCATATTTGTACCCATCCTCTCTCCTCCGTTCGTGGTCTTCTATCTCCTGCGTCTCCTTCTCCTATTCTGACTTCTAATGGTTGGTGGTCCGAGTCCGTCCTGCTGCCTACTTGGAATCCCTTGATTCTGTCCCACGCTTCTTCGTTTACTACCCCGTAATCTATCGTGGATCTTTTGCCACCTTTGTGGTACGTCCACTCTCCTTCTTCGTCCCCCTTCACGTTTCCGTTCAGGATTGACCATCCTCTGTCTTCGACTAGCTCTACTAGGTCACTCCCCTCTTTGTTCTGTTTGATGTCTTTTGCTTTCCTTTTCTGTATTCCTTTCTTTTCCTCGCCGTCTTCCCTGTCCCCTCCTGCCCCTATCCTGGCATTAAAGTCTCCTCCAATCACCAGCTTCTCTTCTGCTCTCTCGTCTCCTACCGCTTTCTCTAGTAGCTTCAGTTTTTTTTTCTCTCCAGCTCTGTTGTATATATTAATGATCCTCCATGTTTCTTCTTTGTAGCTTATCCTGTACTCTTGTATACCCTCCGTATGCTGTTTCTCTGTTTTTAGATTAATTCCGTCTCTGATTCCTGTAATTATTCCTCCCATTGCTCTTCCTTTTATCTCTAGTCTTTCGGCTCCCTGGCATGACCACTTCCAGCCTTTTGGAAGATTCGTCTCCCAGCTGGCCCAATCCTTCTCTTCTATCCACGTTTCTGTCAGTCCTATGACGTCAAACGCCCCCAAGTACTCCCAGAATTCTTCATCCTTGTTCCTAATGCCCGCTACGTTCCAGAACACTATTTTTAGCTCTCCTTCCTCTTGTCCCTGTTACTGCCCGCCCCGTCCTGCTACTCCTCTTCCTCTTCCTCCTCTTCCTCTTCCTCTTCCTCTGCCTCTATCTCCTCCTCTGGTCCCTTCCTCTCCCCCGTTACTTACTTCTATTAGGTGTTCCCGGTCATCGTTCCATTCCCATTGACTGTTTCCGTACCACATCTTCCTGTACCCCACTCGAATCGAGATCCCTGGGTTCTTTCCTCTCTCTTCCTTGGCTATTTCCGTTATCCTCCTCTGCACTTCCCTTTCTTTGTTGGTCAGGTCGTCATCTATGTAGATCCTCCTGTTCGCCAGTCTTTTTTTGCCTTCCATTACCTTTCTTTTCTCCTCCCAGCTTCTTATCTTCACCAGGATCGCTCCGTGGCTTCCTCTCATGTCCACTGTCTCCGTGAGGCCTATTTCATCTCTCGTTATCTCTTTGATGATTCCTCTTACGACCTCTTCCGTTTCCCCTGTGTTCGGCAGCTCTGCGCCCCTGATCATTATATTGTTCCTTCTTTCTCTTTTATCCCTCGTTTCTACTGTCCTTTCCATCTCTCTCAGTCTTTTCGTCATTTCCCCGTTCGGGTCGCCGTCTATTCTCTCCTCTTCCACTATCCTTTTCACCTCCTTAATTGTATCTCTCTTTTCCATCTTTCTTCTCTCTTTATCGTCCTCCAGCTTCTTTATTATTTCCTCTTCCAGCTTGCTGATTCTGTCGTCCAGTCTCTTTCTTTCTTTCACCCCTTGCTCTCTCATTGTTTCGATCAACTCTATCATCCTCTCTTTGTCTTCTCTTGCCTCTTTTCTGCCTAACTCTACTTCCACTATTAGTTTTTTCATTTCTCGGACCATTGCGTCCATCCCTTCTTTCATGTCTCCCGTGTTGTTTGCCACCCCTTCCCCCTCTATCTCTACCCTCCCTGCTCCGCCCGTTTTTATTTCCGTCCCTGTCTCCACCCTCTCCCGCCTTAATCTTTCCCTCCTCTCTGTTTCCGTAGACTTCTTTGTGTCGATTCTCTTTACTGCTATTGCTTCTGCCGTCTGTTCCTCTGAATCTTCGTCTCCCTCAGATCCCTGGTCCAAGAATCGTTTCCTTCTCCACATCTCAGTTATTTTTCCGTTTTTCCTATCTTCCTTCACTTCCCTTACCATTCTGACCGCATTTGTTGGTCTCCCTCTTTTCTTACCTTTTGGCGACCTTTTTGGAGTCATCCACTCTCCCTTTACATCGCTTTCCACCTCTTCCTCTGACCCTTCGTTACCTGTCCCCTTGTCCGACTTGTAGTCCGTATCGTTTTTCCCTTCCGCTGCTGCCCTCTGTGTCATTTGTTCCGTACTGGCCCTGCGCGCGTCTCGCGACTTTTCCTCCATTCCGCTTCCCGCCATTTCCCTCGTTTATTTATGTTTGTAGGTTAGGTTACCTCCTTTTGGCTTTCACTTTCCTGCGGTCTACTTCCTTCCTTATTTGCTCCCTTATTCTTACCTCCTCTTCCGTTCTGTATGCTCTTTGTTTCTCCCTACTTTCCACTTTCCTCTTCCCGGATTTACCGACTAATCTTATGAAAATTACGCTTCGTTGCACTTTCGTACTTTCTTATTCGGTGTCCGTACCGGAAGTCCCGATAAGTTATAATAAAATGAATTATATTAATGTGAAAATATGTAATTAACTAGAAAAAAATTACTAAAACTTCGTGAAACTTCGTAGTAATTAATAAAAAAGAAAAATTTCTGAAAAAGACCAAATCCCCAGTAAATGGACAAAATCTCCAGTAGATGGACAGCCAATACCAATAGATGGACACACCTTGCAAATTATATTTTTAACTTACTATCTACATACAAAATGCTGAAATTCTTAATTTTTTTTCACTAAAAGCTAGGGAAATGAAATGCTCGATAGAATTAACAAAAAAAAGAAGATGAATTGGATAATAATTTTCAAAATATATAGGAAAGTAATTTTATTATCTTTGAACACTTCGTAGGTACTCTTTCATGCTAGGTAACGTAATAAATATATTAATATAATGAAGAATGTTAATAAATAATCTAGATAAATTTATAAAACACAACGTTTAAAAGATTTCATGTTGACTTTTTCTTTTTCATTGGTCTATTCTCTTTGGCTTTCAAACTTTCTTCTTCTGATTTTCTCTTAAGTTCAGCTTTTTCTTTCTTTAACTGTAACTTTTCTTCATGCAATTTTTCTTTTTCTCTCTTTTTCATTTCTCTTAGTTCTTTATTTTTCTGTTTCTTTATTTCATCTTCTTCTTTTTTTATTTTTCGTTTTATTATTTTTTCTTTTACTTCTAATGCCTTTTTTTCCTTTTCTTCTTTCAATTTTTGATGGTATTCTCGCCATTTAGGAGCTGTTATTGCAAATGGCAGCTTCTCTTTTTCATTTCTTTTATTTTTTTTGATTTCTCTTACTTCTGGCCAGCTTAGATGTTGATCCCAAATTTCCTTAATGGTCTTGGTTGGTTTAGATGAATTACTATCAGTTAAAGGCTTAATCATATTCACACTTTCATTTTTAGTACATATCTGTTTACTGCTTTCCTTATTTTTATTATCACATAGATCATTGACAATCATTGGACTAGACACAACATAAGTTTGCTTATCAATATCAAAATCATTATTAGTATCACTTATATCACCTTTAGAAGGCGTACTCGTTGCAGCAGTTAAACTACTTTCTTCAAAACTTTTCGTGGGGGCGAGAAATAAAAACACTTGACACTAGAGAAATAGGTTTGAATATTATTTATTAAGTAAAAAGAAAAAAAGAAAAAGGTGATATTAATTTGTACAGCCTATCACCTGGCTTCGGCTTTTCTCACCGCTACTTTATGTTTTATGATACGACTAAATAAAGGAAACTAACTGGTATAACATGAAATAACAGAGAAGAAATAAATTAAATGACTCGACTATAATACTGATTATGACTCTACTCTACTATATAAATTCTCTCTTTAAACAATAATGACTCGACTCTCTTAAGTAATGAATTAAATCTTATATAATAAAGCGGAGACAGGTACAGTTGATGATTATCACAGGCGTAGGGGAATGTAGCCTTCCTTGCTACGACCAGCTGGAGGCTCGGCTGTCACGTTGATTTCGAGGCCGCTGCCTCTAGTCTCTAACTGACAGCTGATCACTCAACAGCTGGGAGGGGAAGGGCAAAGCTTTGGGGAAGGGAATCGGTACTCACTCGGAACTCGGCCGCGAGAGTGCTCTGACACGCAGCAGACTATCTGCGACGCGTGACGTCAGAGACCCGGGCAATATGGCGTCGACTCTACCTTGGCGGATTTCTGCGCAGCGGCAATGCAAGCCGGAACGCTGACGCGCAGAATCGACGGCCACTTAGCGAACAACAACAAGTTCGAACGTGCCGGTTCTCAACCGACACGTGGTATTCGGGGAATCGGGACTAAAGACGGTACTGGGGGAACGAAGAGCTTCCTGACAAATATCTCGAGACTCAAACGGGGAATTAGGGACTCTACGGGAGAATGTAGACTATCTTTAAGGGTCTGGATTGGATAGATCCTACCTGATCTGATACGGTGGCTCGGCCTCGTGTTCGGCTCGTGTCCGTGGGCAGGCGAGGGTCGTATAATTCCAAATCGGTAGTACTCAAGTCCAAATATCCAAAATCAAGTCCAATAACGATAGCAGGGGTCACAAATAACAAGATCACCTCACAAAACCGACTCTAAACACCTTACAAAACTCCTTAAACTCTCTCTCTCGATTCACGGAAATTATGGCACGCGGATTGCTCAACGGCTAGACAATGAATGGCTCTTCGTTTCCGGGATGCTAATTACCGCTTATTGCCGTTCATCCTGATAGCGCCAGCCGTCATCGATAGACCAATCCGAGGATCTACGGTCGATAAGGCGGCGCTAGGACGAAGGGCGGCAATATTCAAATTAGCTAACGGGACTCTAGGGCTCTCGGGGATACATACGCTCGTTTAGGCTGGTACGGAGGAGGTCCAAACGTTTGCCACGTTACAATACAAATAAATAACTTTAAATACATATAATGTATCTATCTTTGACTATATAACCCTGGACTGCTAATGCCCCCCACTATTCCCATAAGCCGTATGCGAAGCCGATGTTCCCAACATCTACCCCACTCCTTGGACTTCTCGGCAGTCAATTCCGCGGGAAATTTAAATAAGTACTTAGTACCGCTACAACACATGCTTACAACGATAAACAAACACATGAACATTCTTTCGATGTATTGTATCGACTGAGTAGTTCTGAACTCGACCGTTGACTGCCTGTAGCGCCACATCCTGACAACACGCCTGAAGTTAGCGTTAGCAGTCCAGGGTTATATAGTCAAAGGTATCTATAAATATAAATAACTATAAATACATATATATCGATAACTATAAATAACTATACCCTACTGAAAAAGTTCTTGTGATATATCATGTAGAAAAGTACATGATAAATCACATCACAAGTCACAAGTTTTTAGAGAAGTATCAGTACCGCTGTTAATCAATAATTTTCAATTAACAATTTTTGATAAATAAACAAAGTACGTCCCCCGGGTTTTCTTTTTTTCCCCAAGTTCCGGTACATCTACTGAGTACGTATACCAAATTTCAACTCGGCAGTCGTCTACCGGTTAATTGAGCGGCCGCTAGCTTCATTTACAACGATTAACAATTTTTAATGAATGAACAAAGTACGTCCCCCGGGATTTCTTTTTTCCTTCCAAGTTCCGGTACGATTACTGAGTACGTATACCAAATTTCAATTCGAAATTCGCTTGCAACAACTTTTGGCAGTCGTCTACAGGTTAATTGAGCTGCCGCTAGCGTCATTTACAACGAATAACAATTTTTATTGAAAAAACAAAGTACGTCCCTCGGGATTTCTATTCTTTTCCCTAAGTTCCGGTACAACTACTGAGTACGTATACCAAATTTCAACTCGAAATTCGCTTGCAACAACTTTTGGCAGTCGTCTACAGGCTAATTGAGCGGCCGCTAGCTTCATTTACAACGATTAACAATTTTTAATAAATAAACAAAGTACGTCCCCCGGGATTTCTTTTTTTTTCCAAGTTCCAGTACGACTACTGAGTACGTATACCAAATTTCAATTCGAAATTCGCTTGCAACAAGTTTTTAGAGAAGTATCAGTACCGCTGTTAATCAATAATTTTCAATTAACAATTTTCAATAAATAAACAAAGTACGTCCCCCGGGATTTCTTTTTCTTTCCAAGTTCCGGTACAACTACTGAGTCCGTATACCAAATTTCAACTCGAAATTCGCTTGCACCAACTTTTGTCAGTCGTCTACAGGTTAATTGAGCGGCCGCTAGCTTCATTTACAACGATTAACAATTTTTAATAAATGAACAAAGTACATCCCCCGGGATTTCTTTTTTCCTTCCAAGTTCCGGTACAATTACTGAGTACGTATACCAAATTTCAACTCGAAATTCGCTTGCAACAACTTTTTAGAGAAGTATCAGTACCGCTGTTAATCAATAATTTTCAATTAACAATTTTTGATAAACAAACAAAGTACGTCCCCCGGGATTTCTTTTTTCCTTCCAAGTTCCGGTACAATTACTGAGTACGTATACCAAATTTCAAGCACGGAATTCACTCGATACATTATCGGAACGAAATTGTTATTATTAGATACTATCTAATAATAACAATTTCTAGAAAAAAACATCCTCACGAAGAGGATCCTCTGTATATATCTCAAGTTGAAGCTGCCGCTCATCGGACTCTTCTGATTATAACAGCAAATTAACGTCCATGACGAACCTCATGATAAGCAAAATTTGAGACCATGGAGATTGTATTTCGATTTGAGAAAAAAAATTTATCTAGTGAATTTAATATTGAAAAATGTTTTCTAAATTTATGTAGTGAAATTTTTTTTTTTCAATTCAAAATACAATCCCCATGGTCTCAAATTTTTCCTTCCAAAAAGTTTGTGATAGACGTTGATTCGCTGTTATAATTAGAAAAGTCCAATGAGCGGCGGCTTCCACTCAAGCTACAGAACTCGTTTGTTGCGAGGATATTTTAATCCATCAAAACTGAAGTCTTGAAACACCCTAATCTATGTATATGGGGCTTTCCACGTCACATTTACCCCTTTTGTACTTCACCCCTTCGATTTGCATAATTTTTTAGTATGATGTTGCAACCGACCCAAAAGGGTCTCAGAATTAATTTTAGATTTTTCCCATCAACGGCTAAATTTAAAAAAATTCGACAAGTCGTTTCCGGAAACGCCATTTTTAAAAATGTGAAAAAATTCACATAAATTTCTTAATTCAAAATTGGATTTGTAAGCACCACTTGATAATGGGATCTCAATATTTACTATTTTTTTCGCAGGTTTTTAGGTTTTTCATGTCAGAATTGGAGTTTTCATCTTTTTAATCGGTCATAAATTTCTCAAAAATTAATGGATTTCAACTTCTCTAAGTTTCGGAAAAATTCAAAATTTTCTACAGAAATGACAAATTACCTGAATTTTTCTTACGTAGTTACTTGATGTCGGCAATCGTTGATGCACGGAGAGAATTTTATGGTAAATGCTACTATCGCATTATTGTAAAAGCACACTACAACCGATTCGATGATAGCGATGATTGAATTCACCACTCTGATGATAAGCTTTATCATCTGTATGACAAAATTCACCACTCTGATGGTAATGGTTATCATCTTTTATGTTAATATGAACCATACCATACCATAGCCATAAAATACAATTCTAATATCGTACACGCTACCATAAAATTCTCTCCGTGTGGTAACCCTGCTTAAAATAAAAACAGAAATCTGTTAAAAACCCATAGAGAACAGCATTTAAACTTATGGGATTCTAATGGAATCCTATACGTTCTAACTGCCGGAGAAAGAGTCTTGAACGGCTCTCCATGCATTTCTATAAGTAAGCTATCCGCTTGACAATGAATTTTGTAGGAATCTATCTGCAGTGTGACCGTCTAACTGCACGTGCCTGTCGCAACGTATACGGGTATACGGCATTGTTATCCGTATTTTGTGCGCAACTCAAGAAACCTGTTTCTAACTGCAATTTCGGGTTCTCCGATTATCTGGATCAATACGTGTTTTTCGACTCTATCAGATTCTATCTGCGATTGCAGGTGACTCTCTAAACGTTTCTGTCTGCATCCCGAACGCGACAGTAGACTGTATGGAACATCGGTCAGTTTGCCAGATTCTATCCGATAGTGTAGTGTAGTGGTGCCGCGATACGAGACGAGGCGATATTTTCGTAAATATCGTATCGTCTCGAAAAGTTAGTTCGAATTATCGTCTCGTCTCGAAAAGTCAGTTCGAATTATCGTCTCGTCTCGAATTATTCTGGACTTGAATCTCCGTTATCGTCTAATATCGTACTTTTATAGAGTTTTTTCTTTTTGCTAATTTTTCTGATGCATATCAAGCATATCAAGTGAATTTTAAGATTCTCATATGGAACGAAATAATACATATGAACGCCGTCATGGACGGAACATGAATTTAAAAAAATCGCGTGCATTATGATATTCATCCACGAGAGGTTTGAAAAGTATGAATATTTTACTATTTGAATAGAAACTTTCATAAAACACTATTCGATAATCTCTGTTCATTTCCGATGAGCAGAGTCACCACAAAAGCGAAGGAAATATAGAGAAGAAAAATTCGGCGATATTCTCGATTCTCGTCTCGTTATCGTGTACCTTGATCTCGTCTCGTCTCGTCAACGACGATACGAGAAAATATCATTTATCATCTCGTTTATCGACACCTTCATCTCGTATCGTCTCGTGTTTATCGATTATCGCGGCACCACTACATATAGAAGCGTACAAAAAGTGCCATGTACGCCTCTCCGTATAGAAGCGTATAAGAACTGCCATAACGTATCCGACTCCGTACAGAAGCGTATAGGAACTACATCAGATGACATCAGGTTAAAATGTTGACAGAAACGGATAGGAAGTGAATCCTGTCCGTCTGTAACGTATCTACTCTGCATTTCTAGCACTGCTTTTACAGATAGAAGCAGTCAAAGACCCCCTGCTGGAAGTAAAAAGATAGAAAAGGATAGAAAATTGTGGGATAGAAAAAGATAGACATTTTCTATCCCTCGCAACTATATGATTTGCATCCCTCAAATGATATCTTTTTCTATCCATAACTCTATTCGTCACGCTTCAATAGCTATCTCTTTCTATCCATTAGTTCAATCTTTACTTGTATGAATCTTTTTGTATCAATGAGTCTATCCCTTACGTTCTACCGAGTTTATCTTTTTCTATCCTAAGGTGAATCATTGGAGTTAATAAATTCGTATCATTTTCTATCCACATTTATCTATCCATCGCTATCCACAAAGTATCTCCGAAGGTCTATCCATCTGAATACCCACTCGAATCTTTTATGGTCGGCAGCCATTTTTTTCTGTTAAAAAAATTTAAACATGAAGAACATTCATAGTTGGATAGATTCATACGGCGGAGTGTGTGGGGTAGAGCTAAGAAATCTTCTTCTCATTTTCATCGCTCAGTCAGGGATTCGAACCCTCGACGGTCAGATTACTTGTCGCACACCATATGCGCTGCGCTACGCTCTCGTCTTGTCATTGTAGTACACTAATTCTACACAATCACTGTGATGGGGTGGGGACTTATGAAAGTCAACGAATAGAATCTTTATCCACTTGAATAACTTTGGATCCTTTGGATAGAAAGGGATAAAGATAATGAATCACCCTATCAACGGTCTATCTTTGCGAATCTCTTGCTATCTTCTTTTGAGTTCAAACTAGGGCCTATCCTTTCCAATCTCTAATTTCGTTTCTAATCCTATCCACCGTCTATCTACGTGAATCTTCTTCTATGCGATTTGGATCCAAACTAGGGCCCATCCTTTCCAATCTCGAATTTCCTATCTAATCCTATCCACCGCCAATCTACGTGAATCTTTTTCTATCTGATTTAGATCCAAACTAGAGCCCATCCTTTTCAATCTCTGATTTCTTATCCGATTCTATCCACAGCTTATCTATCTGAATCCCTCTGATGGTCCGCTTAAAATAAGAATCGCGCGTATCTTTGCGTATCCCCTCTCTCTCTCTCTACCTCGTTCTAAGTTAGGTTAAGCTTCTTCTCTGCCTACCCTGCATACAGTATTGTAAATGCAGGGTAGGATTGTCCAACATTGCAATGGTCAAATAAACGCATCTATCTATCTATCTATTTCTTATCCACTCCTAACAACCGAATCCCATTCGATGCCTATTTAAATTCAAAGTCCCGCCTATCCGTTTGTATCCCTATTTTCGGTTCCACTTCTGTCCACAGTCTATCTATCTCAATCTCTCTGATGGTCTGTTCAAATTCAAAGTCCCGTCTATCATTTTGTACCCTCAATTTCGTATCCACTCCTATCCACAGCCTTTCCATCTCATTCCCATTCAATGCCTATTTGAATTCGAAGTCCCGCCAATCCGTTTGTATCACTAATTTTGCATCCACTCCTATACACAGCCCATCTATCTGAATCCCACTTAATGCCCATTTCAATTCGAAGTCCGGCCAATCCGTTTGTAGGTATTGTTAATTTCGTATCCACTTCTATCCACAGCCTATCTATCTAAATCCCTCTGATGGTCTGTTCAAAAAGATTTATAGGTATACAGGCGCTGAATTATATATTTGAATATAATAATAATCGGGGTTAGAAAAAGATAGACCTGGTTTTGGATGAAAATTGTGATGGAAAAGGATTCAACCAGATAGGCGAGGGATAGATTTGAATAGGAAATTGGGGTTAGAAAAGGATAGGCCTGATTTCATATCGAGTTTGAGATAGAAAAGGATTCAACCAGATGGGCGAGGGATAGATTCGGATACAAAATCGGGGTTAGGGAAGGATAGGCCTGATTTCAGATCGAGTTTGAGATAGAAAAGGATTCAACCAGATGGGCGAGGGATAGATTCGGATACAAAATCGGGGTTAGGAAAGGATAGGCCTGATTCCACATCGAGTTTGAGATAGAAAAGGATTCAACCAGATAGGCGAGGGAAAGATTCGGATACAAAATCGGGGTTAGAAAAGGATAGGCCTGATTTCATATCGAGATCGAGATAGAAAAGGATTTAACCAGATAGGCAAGGGATAGATTTGGATAGGAAATTGGGGTTAGAAAAGGATAGACCTGGTTTTCGATTGAAATTGGGATAGAAAAGGATTCAACCAGATAGGCGAAGGATAGATTTGGATTCATTTTACTTATCCCTTCGTATGCGAAAGATTCAAAATGATTCAAATGTATAAACATCCTATCCTTTCACTTCCAGCAGGGCCGCCAATAATGCATTTACGTACAGAAACGTACAGGAAAGACGTTTGATCATCTGAGCTATAAGTTCCTATACGCTTCTATCCGGAAATGCGATAATGGCCGTTTTCAAATGCTTCTATCTGTAAATGAGGTGCTAGAAACGCAGAGTAAATACATCAGAAACGGACAGGAGTCACTTTCTATCCGTTTCTATAAACATTTTATGCAGGGAACTGGATCCCGTCTTTGCTGAGCGACAATCTCGTGCTAGGTGTCCTGTCTTCCCACAGTTGTAGCAATTATTTCCTCTGTTGCCTTCTCTGCTGTTGCGCGGTTGATTGTGTTCCCGATCCGATCCACGAATGGGGCCTAAATCTCGTTCTTCTTCTATCGCGAGTGATATGGCTTCTCTAAGATTTTCACACCGTCGGCTCTTGACCAATATCCTCAGCTTGTCGTTCAAGCCTCTGATGAAGATATTGACAGCTTGTTTTCTGACCTGGCGTTCCAGCGTCGATTTCGAATCCTCTTCTGCGGCTTCCTTCATCCCCAGATAGCCAAATGTCCGTTTAATTGCGCGTTAATGCTGCAAATTAATTGCAATTGATGACAACAGATTTACCGTCGTTTACGTCCGCGTCAAGTGTTGTTCTTGCTGGCAACATAGTACGGCAATTGATTGCAGCGAAATGCTAGCAATATGCCGTCAACTAATTCGCACATTTCAAGTAAATCTAAGCTGGCATTATTCCGACACGAGTGTGACGGCCCGTGCAGAAATTAGTGAACGGCAGCCGGTCGGGCCGATGTTGGTCTTCGCTATTTATTGAGCGGTCCAAGCTTGGTAAATAACCCTGGCCCATCATTGTTATGTAACGCCGTGCCAAGTTCTACCAACATCGGCCAACCTAATACGCGCCGGGCTTGGCTGCCGTTCCTGGACCAATATTGTAAACTCTGAGTGCCCAATATTATAACATAATAAAAAATAACTTTATTCGTTACGCATCAGATTATATGATCAACTTATGTACCCCACCTGATTGTCAACTAACCTCTTTTTTTTTCAACTACGAGGGGATTTGAACCCGGAACGCTCGGTCTTTCATATGACGAATCGCTCGCTCTAGCCACCACGCCAATTCGTCGCATGACTATCGCCACTACTTTTTGTTACTTGTATACATAGCGCGCACATACAATGGGTGTTTTGGGTCCGGTCTTGGGCCAGGATACTGAGCTCTGGTTTAACCGTTGCATTGGTGCTCAGTCTAAAACCGACATTGGACTGGTAACGCGCGCCGAGAATCGACCGATCTGAAAGCGGTAGAGAATGGATATTGCGCACCGATGTCTGACTATCGCGATGACTGCCATCCTGAAGCCAATATCGGACAGGCATAGCTTACCGATGCTGGACCATTGGATCGTTGCCGTTCTGAGGCCAATGTTGGACAGACATAGCTCACCGATGTCTGACTATCGGAATGGCTGTCATCATGAAGCCAATATCGGACAGGCATAGCTTACCGATGCTGGACCATTGGATGGTTGCCGTTCTGAAACCAATGTTGGACTGACATAGCTCGCCGCTGCTTCACCATTCCATCAAGTTTCGATATTGTACCAGTGCAGGGCCAGACGAAACTACCAATGCAAGACCGTTATATCAGATTGCCAATATTGACCTAATGCTGGCCCGATTTGTAAAAGTGACTGCCGTTCTATGATTTCTACACGGGGGGTGAAAATGACAGCAACATACTGGCAAGAATAAAGCAATTTATGAGCAAATAAACGAGCAATCGATGCTTAACGCGTTCTCGACATCGGTTTGTTTGCGCGATTGACATTTTTCGCTGTAATTCAAAAGTCTGCAATGCATCTAATTAATGCAGTTTCAACTGCATTTGTATTTTAATTGGTTGCAAAGCATAAATTTTGAAATACAGCACAAATTGAGGAACGCAATCACAGTGGATGATTTTTGTTCTATATAATATATTGGTAACATACAATTAATCATATAGATTGATCTCAATAAGATTGAGTTCGATGGGGTTCAGGTTTTTAAAAATTATAAGGCGCACGTTCACTTATACGTTCACGTTCACTTATACTTACCGCCGCTCAATTAACCTGTAGACGACTGCCAAAAGTTGTTGCAAGCGAATTTCGAGTTGAAATTTGGTATACGTACTCAGTAATTGTACCGGAATTCGGAAGGAAAATACAAATCCCGGGGGACGTACTTTGTTTGTTTATTAAAAATTGTTAATCGTTGTGAATGAAGCTAGCGGCCGCTCAATTAACCGGTAGACGACTGCCAAAAGTTGTTGCAAGCGAATTTCGAGTTGAAATTTGGTATACGTACTCAGTAGTTGTACCGGAACTTGGAAAAGAATAGAAATCCCGAGGGACGTACTTTGTTTTTTTATTAAAAATTGTTATTCGTTGTAAATGAAGCTAGCGGCAGCTCAATTAAGCTGTAGACGACTGCCAAAAGTTGTTGCAAGCGAATTTCGAGTTGAAATTTGGTATACGTACTCAGTAGTTGTACCGGAACTTGGAAAAGAATAGAAATCCCGAGGGACGTACTTTGTTAAAAATTGTTATTCGTTGTAAATGAAGCTAGCGGCAGCTCAATTAAGCTGTAGACGACTGCCAAAAAATGTTGCAAGCGAATTTCGAGTTGAAATTTGGTATACGTACTCAGTAGTTGTACCGGAACTTGGAAAAGAATAGAAATCCCGAGGGACGTACTTTGTTAAAAATTGTTATTCGTTGTAAATGAAGCTAGCGGCAGCTCAATTAAGCTGTAGACGACTGCCAAAAGTTGTTGCAACCGAATTTCGAGTTGAAATTTGGTATACGTACTTAGTAATTGTACCGGAATTCGGAAGGAAAATACAAATCCCGGGGGACGTACTTTGTTTGTTTATTAAAAATTGTTAATCGTTGTGAATGAAGCTAGCGGCCGCTCAATTAACCGGTAGACGACTGCCAAAAGTTGTTGCAAGCGAATTTCGAGTTGAAATTTGGTATACGTACTCAGTAGTTGTACCGGAACTTGGAAAAAATAGAAATCCCGGGGGACGTGCTTTGTTTATATATAAAAATTGTTGCTCGTTGTAAATGAAGCTAGCGGCCGCTCAATTAACCTGTAGACGACTGCCAAAAGTTGGTGCGAGCGAATTTCGAGTTCAAATTTGGTATACGTACTCAGTAGTTGTACCGGAACTTGGAAAAGAATAGAAATCCCGAGGGACGTACTTTGTTTTTTTATTAAAAATTGTTATTCGTTGTAAATGAAGCTAGCGGCAGCTCAATTAAGCTGTAGACGACTGCCAAAAGTTGTTGCAAGCGAATTTCGAGTTGAAATTTGGTATACGTACTCAGTAGTTGTACCGGAACTTGGAAAAGAATAGAAATCCCGAGGGACGTACTTTGTTAAAAATTATTATTCGTTGTAAATGAAGCTAGCGGCAGCTCAATTAAGCTGTAGACGACTGCCAAAAGTTGTTGCAACCGAATTTCGAGTTGAAATTTGGTATACGTACTCAGTAGTTGTACCGGAACTTGGAAAAGAATAGAAATCCCGAGGGACGTACTTTGTTAAAAATTGTTATTCGTTGTAAATGAAGCTAGCGGCAGCTCAATTAAGCTGTAGACGACTGCCAAAAAATGTTGCAAGCGAATTTCGAGTTGAAATTTGGTATACGTACTCAGTAGTTGTACCGGAACTTGGAAAAGAATAGAAATCCCGAGGGACGTACTTTGTTAAAAATTGTTATTCGTTGTAAATGAAGCTAGCGGCAGCTCAATTAAGCTGTAGACGACTGCCAAAAGTTGTTGCAACCGAATTTCGAGTTGAAATTTGGTATACGTACTTAGTAATTGTATCGGAATTCGGAAGGAAAATACAAATCCCGGGGGACGTACTTTGTTAAAAATTGTTATTCGTTGTAAATGAAGCTAGCGGCAGCTCAACTAAGCCGTAGACGACTGCCAAAAGTTGTTGCAATCGAATTTCGAGTCGAAATTTGGTATACGTACTTAGTAATTGTACCGGAATTCGGAAGGAAAATACAAATCCCGGGGGACGTACTTTGTTCGTTTATTAAAAATTGTTATTCGTTGTAAATGAAGCTAGCGGCCGCTCAATTAACCTGTAGACGACTGCCAAAAGTTGTTGCAAGCGAATTTCGAGTTGAAATTTGGTATACGTACTCAGTAGATGTACCGGAACTTGGGAAAGAATAGAAATGCCGACGGACGTACTTTGTTTTTTTATCAAAAATTGTTCATTGATAATTATTGATTAACAGCGGTACTGATATCTCTCTAAAAATTGTTGCAACCGAATTTCGAGTTGAAATTTGGTATACGTACTCAGTAATTGTACCGGAACTTGGAAGGAAAAAAGAAATCCCGGGGGACGTACTTTGTTCATTTATTAAAAATTGTTAATCGTTGTAAATGAAGCTAGTGGCCGCTCAATTAACCTGTAGACGACTGCCAAAAGTTGTTGCAAGCGAAGTTCGAGTTGAAATTCGGTATACGTACTCAGTAGTTGTACCGGAACTTGGAAAAAAATAGAAATCCCGAGGGACGTACTTTGTTTTTCCAATAAAAATTGTTATTCGTTGTAAATGAAGCTAGCGGCCGCTCAATTAACCTGTGGACGACTGCCAAAAGTTGGTGCGAGCGAATTTCGAGTTGAAATTTGGTATACGTACTCAGTAGATGTACCGGAACTTGGGGAAAAAAAGAAAACCCGGGGGACGTACTTTGTTTATTTATCAAAAATTGTTAATTGAAAATTATTGATTAACAGCGGTACTGATACTTCTCTAAAAACTTGTTGCAAGCGAATTTCGAGTTAAAATTCGGTATACGTACTCAGTAGTTGTACCGGAACTTGGAAAAAATAGAAATCCCGGGGACGTGCTTTGTTTATTTATAAAAATTGTTGCTCGTTGCAAATGAAGCTAGCCGCCGCTCAATTAACCTGTAGACTACTGCCAAAAGTTGGTGCGAGCGAATTTCGAGTTCAAATTTGGTAAACGTACTCAGTAGATGTACCGGAACTTGAGGAAAAAAAGAAAACCCGGGGGACGTACTTTGTTTATTTATCACAAATTGTTAATTGAAAATTGTTGATTAACAGCGGTACTGATACTTTTCTAAAAACTTGTTGCAAGCGAATTTCGAGTTGAAATTTGGTATACGTACTCAGTAGTTGTACCGGAACTTGGAAAGAATAGAAATCCCGGGGGACGTGCTTTGTTTATTTATAAAAATTGTTGCTCGTTGTAAATGAAGCTAGCGGCCGCTCAATTAACCTGTAGACGACTGCCAAAAGTTGGTGCGAGCGAATTTCGAGTTCAAATTTGGTATACGTACTCAGTAGATGTACCGGAACTTGAGGAAAAAAAGAAAACCCGGGGGACGTACTTTGTTTATTTATCACAAATTGTTAATTGAAAATTATTGATTAACAGCGGTACTGATACTTCTCTAAAAACTTGTTGCAAGCGAATTTCGAGTTGAAATTTGGTATACGTACTCAGTAGTTGTACCGGAACTTGGAAAAAGAAAGAAATCCCGGGGGACGTACTTTGTTCATTTATTAAAAATTGTTATTCGTTGTAAATGAAGCTAGCGGCCGCTCAATTAACCGGTAGACGACTGCCAAAAGTTGTTGCAAGCGAATTTCGAGTTGAAATTCGGTATACGTACTCAGTAGTTGTACCGGAACTTGAAAAAAGAAAGAAATCCCGGGGGACGTACTTTGTGTATTCACTCAAAATTGTTAATCGTTGTAAATAAAGCTAGTGGCCGCTCAATTAAACTGTAGACGACTGCCAAAAGTTGTTGCAAGCGAATTTCGAGTTGAAATTTGGTATACGTACTCAGTAATTGTACCGGACCTTGGAAAAGAATAGAAATTCCGAGGGAGGTACTTTGTTAAAAATTGTTATTCGTTGTAAATGAAGCTAGCGGCAGCTCAATTAAGCTGTAGACGACTGCCAAAAGTTGTTGCATGCGAATTTCGAGTTGAAATTTGATATACGTACTCAGTAGATGTACCGGAACTTGGGAAAAAAAAGAAAACCCGGGGGACGTACTTTGTTTATTTATCAAAAATTGTTGATTGAAAATTATTGATTAACAGCGATACTGATACTTCTCTGAAAACTTGTTGCAAGCGAATTTCGAGTTGAAATTCGGTATACGTACTCAGTAGTTGTACCGGAACTTGGAAAAGAATAGAAATCCCGAGGGACGTACTTTGTTAAAAATTGTTATTCGTTGTAAATGAAGCTAGCGGCAGCTCAATTAAGCTGTAGACGACTGGCAAAAGTTGTTGCAAGCGAATTTCGAGTTGAAATTTGGTATACGTACTCAGTAGTTGTACCGGAACTTGGGAAAAGGAAGGAATCCTGGGGGACGTACTTTGTTTATTCACTCAAAATTGTTAATCGTTGTAAATAAAGCTAGTGGCCGCTCAATTAACCTGTAGACGACTGCCAAAAGTTGTTGCAAGCGAATTTCGAGTTGAAATTTGGTATACGTACTCAGTAGTTGTACCGGAACTTGGAGAGAATAGAAATTCCGAGGGACGTGCTTTGTTTATTTATTAAAAATTGTTGCTCGTTGTAAATGAAGCTAGCGGCCGCTCAATTAACCTGTAGATGACTGCCAAAAGTTGTTGCAAGCGAATTTCGAGTTGAAATTTGGTATACGTACTCAGTAGTTGTACCGGACCTTGGAAAAGAATAGAAATTCCGAGGGACGTACGTTGTTTTTTTATTAAAAATTGTTAATCGTTGTAAATAAAGCTAGCGGCAGCTCAATTAAGCTGTAGACGACTGCCAAAAGTTGTTGCAAGCGAATTTCGAGTTGAAATTTGGTATACGTACTCAGTAGTTGTACCGGAACTTGGAGAAGAATAGAAATCCCGAGGGACGTACTTTGTTAAAAATTGTTATTCGTTGTAAATGAAGCTAGCGGCAGCTCAATTAAGCTGTAGACGACTGCCAAAAGTTGTTGCATGCGAATTTCGAGTTGAAATTTGATATACGTACTCAGTAGATGTACCGGAACTTGGGAAAAAAAAGAAAACCCGGGGGACGTACTTTGTTTATTTATCAAAAATTGTTGATTGAAAATTATTGATTAACAGCGGTACTGATACTTCTCTGAAAACTTGTTGCAAGCGAATTTCGAGTTGAAATTCGGTATACGTACTCAGTAGTTGTACCGGAACTTGGAAAAAGACAGAAATCCCGGAGAACGTACTTTGTTTATTTATCAAAAATTGTTAATCGTTGTAAATAAAGCTAGTGGCCGCTCAATTAACCTGTAGACGACTGCCAAAAGTTGTTGCAAGCGAATGTCGAGTTTAAATTTGGTATACGTACTCAGTAGTTGTACCGGAACTTGGAAAAGAATAGACATCTCGAGGGACATACTTTGTTTTATTTATTAAAAATTGTTCATTGATAATTATTGATTAACAGCGGTACTGATATCTCTCTAAAAACTCGTTGCAAGCGAATTTCGAGTCAAAATTCGGTATACGTACTCAGTAGTTGTACCGAAACTTGGAAAAGAATAGAAATCCCGAGGGACATACTTTGTTCTTTTTATTAAAAATTGTTCATTGATAATTATTGATCAACAGCGGTACTGATATCTCTCTAAAAACTTGTTACAAGCGAATTTCGAGTTGAAATTCGGTATACGTACTCAGTAGATGTACCGGAACTTGGAAAAAAAAAAAAAATCCCGCGGGACGAACTTTGTTCATTTATTAAAAATTGTTAATCGTTGTAAATAAAGCTAGCGGCCGCTCAATTAACCTGTAGACGACTGCCAAAAGTTGTTGCAAGCGAATTTCGAATTGAAATTTGGTATACGTACTCAGTAATTGGAAACTCTTCAGCTTTGTACGATCTACGTCGTAGTTTGTTGGCCTCCGCGTCAAACATGTGTGTTCTCACTGTTACTGCACAAACTCCAGACAATGATTTGCAGCATTGAATACCTTCACACCCTGTGTTAGTGCAGGTTCAGCTGGGCAAAACTATGAAGGTGCCAGGTCAATGAAAATCTGCATGCTCTCTGAAATAATAAGTTATGATGCAAAAAATTGTACGGCACAAAGTATGAACTGATACGGTAAAATGTACATCTACTTTATTTGGATGGGAATTATTGTATGCCACTCAATTCGGTTCTGAGGTTATGCTATTATACAGATGCACTTTTAGGTATGAAAAAATAGTATTACTTACTCGTCCGCCGTTACTCCAATCAGCCACGCTTCCACGTAATACATCGAGCATCCGCGTTACACGAAGAACATTTTGTAGGTATAATTATTATTCTAAATAATAATATTACACATTCACTATACCCTTACATAGCCAAGAACGCTATCGAAATCCACGGCTACGATCTGTGGCTACGATTGCGTTGATCGTATTTCGACTATCTAACAGTCGAGCGGCGAACCAGATATTTTGCGCTCATGTTTATCGGCCGCCTTTTGACTATACCTGACGGTCCGAGACCCACATTACTGCGATGTATTAGGCATAACACCCTGTATATCCGAAAGAATAGCCAAGGTTGAAACGCATGTATGCAGTTGTAATAACGTACCTACCTATGTGTTTATTAACTTTATTCTTAATTGAGTGAGCCTACACTGAAAATTTTGTATTTTTTATATCGACAGCTACCTATACTTGATAATTAGCACTAAAACTTTTTAGTACTATCATAGGTGACGATGTCTATTTTTTTAAATCTTGTTTCTCAGCTCGTCATATGCTGTGAAACGTGATAATACTTACTGTAAGCTATCAGTTACCTGTACGTGATAGATATCACTAAATATTTTTGGCTAATGAAGGTCAATGATGTGATACTCAGCTATGTATTCTGTGGAATCCTAATTCACGAGTACTGACTTTGAGTTGTAAGAAGTTGTGATATTAGTTATGAGCTACTAGCTACCCGTACCTGATACTTATCACTTGATATTTTTAGTCAATGAAAGTGACCAATATGACCCTCAGCTGACATATCTATGGCCTAAGTTTCAAATGTCGTAACCCAAAAAATTTAGAAAATTTACTTTTTTGACTCTTGACTTTTTTTACTCTCTCTCGGAAAATTTTTCATTTGTGGGTTACGACATTTGAGACTTGGGCCATCGATATACAAAATATGGAGGGACCATGGTCGAGTTTAGCAATAAATAGTTCTCAAGTTTCTTGTAAATGCTCCATTCTAAGTTATCGATCGTATTGTTACTTGAAAATGTTTAGTTGAATACCAAATCATGATCAGAATGCTTACTAAAAGACCTTCGAATCTTGCTTAAAGTATTACGATGTTCTAATTAGTTGCTAAGTTTATAATCCTTACTTAGAAATTTAAGTGAAGACGATTAAGACCACTGGCAGATGATGGTGAAGTTCATTGTTTGAAATTTTATTAAAATTATTCATTTGAATTTACATCCATATTATTTAACATTCCCTGGAATAATTATTTTCTAATTTTTAAATTGAGCCAACTTTCAAGCATTGGGTTATCCTTGTTGGGAGGTATATAATACTCACTGTACAATTATACATACCGTGAAGTTATGAGGAAGCGGAACGATGGGCGTGCTATAGTTCGACCAACACACGCTCGCGTTGCGTACGTGAGCTGCCAGTGACTGCGAGTAGAAGCTCACGTACGCAACGCGAGCGTGTGCTGGTCGAACTATAGCACGTCCATCGTTCCGCTTCCTCAAAACTTCACGGTATGCACATACTTTGAGGCACAAGTCTGAAAATAATTGCGGATAATCAGTGAGGGCAAGATATCGCAGTAATCCCAGTGTGTTTCATCACAATAATTTTCAACAACAGCATGTTGGCGATGTACCCTGAAACAAAGATAAGTTATGCATTACATAGAATCACTAATAATCAATTAAATCTCACCGAATTATTAAAAGCTGATTCCTATGCGGAAGTTTTTACTCAAATTTGAAATGAAATCAATAGATAGATGAAATGAAATAAAAGTAAAATTGAAATATAAAGGTAAAACGTAGAATTGATCCAGCGAAAACTTGTTTGCCTCTTATTTGAACGTTTTTGGTATACTTACATTTCATACGCTTGGAAAACTTCGAGCCAATAAAATTATGAATCCATTTGCGGTGCCAAAAGCAAATGTGGAACTTGTCTATTCGGTACAAATACTCGGTAAAAGTTGGCGCTATCTTCAATTGGTTTGAGGCTTGCGCACAGTAATGCAGAAACGAAGTGAACCGAAGCCAAAAACTATTTTATTGGAATAGAAACAAAAGCAAACGCATTTTCATAAACCTCAGTACCCGGATTCTGTAACTTTCGTTAACGGAACGATCGTATCGGCTTGTTTTGTCTTGTTTTCTATTGGGTAGATTTGTCTTTCCTGCAACCTTATTGGTCGCTAATAGCTAACGACAGCGATAATTCTCGATAACGAGTTACAGAATCCGGGTACAGGTATTATAATTATTGGTTACCTCAACTTTCACAGGTATTGTTGCAGTGTTTTTCAAGAGGTAGTAAGGGTCGTATGCTTTTTCTTGGTACTCTCGGAGTTGATTGCTGCTACCTGAAAAATAAATGAAGCTAAAACATGTTGCAAATTGATTGTGTAATTGTATAATTGTATTATTGTATAATACGTTGTTTAAATAAAATACAACCTAACCTATGAGAAAATAAAAACGAACGCCCAACTGTATAGTTGACAGTGCCTGTTGACGGGCTTAGGGTTCATTGTTCCGTTTCCAATGAGCGTTTCATTGATCGCGCTGATCCTAGCCCAGTAACAAACGATTCCTTGTCGATTGAAGAAAGATTAGATCTTAGTAATCCGGAATCATATGTTAGGTTCTATGGTTGTAAACAACTAGCGACAGCCGTACACTTCAACCGGTCGACTACATGCCCGAAAGGGCGATAAGTCAGTAAAGGATAATAATACACTTCAACCGGCTAGGTTCACGCCGGATTGCGACTGGCAGGTGCTTGTCCCACGGCTGATCCGATGAAATGTTTTTTTGCTTCTTTAATCAAACTACGATCCAACAAACGTTCTAATTGCTATATTTGTGTCCAACAAACGATTGCGCGTCGATTGAACCCTCGAACTATTGAAAAATATTATAAACTAAAAGTCGTCCGGCTAACTACATGCAAAATTCAATTTTAGATTACTGAAATCTTTTTTTTGCGTTTTTGATTAAACCACGATCCAACAAACGTTTTAATTGCTATATTCGTCTCTAACAAACGATTGCGCGTCGAACGGACCCCCGAACGATCAGAAAATGTTATAAATTGAAAATCGTCCGGCTAACTTTATGCAAAATTTTATTTTGGATTTAACTGCAAAACTGTAATCCAACAAACGATTTTATCTATCCAACAATCACCTACAAACGACCAACAAACGTTTTGTGGAGGTCTTTTTTGGAAAATCGAAATTTTCCGGCTAACTTCACGGAGGTTTCGTAGTCCACGTTCCGATACTAATGAGTGCCAAAACTGCCAGCGTTGACAGCACTCCTATAATCAAATAACTCTGCGGATCTTCTGTACTCTGAAATACCGACCGAGAAACACAAACATAGTATGTTGCATTTATTATACGCGCGCATGTATTTGATTTTGAATACGCTCGAAAATTGAATATGAAATGGAATGACATTAATTTTATTATTTTTAATATACTTTTTATAATAGGTAAATGGATTGAATTGTATATTGACGATATTTATGAATTATTATTATTAATTGGGGAAATGAGAGTCTTTTTTCTTTTAGCAGTTTAATTTATTGTCTACGATATTATCCCATTACACATTGATTTTCTATTTTCTATTATACTATAAGCTATAAGTTACAACATTTTTGGTCTACCTAATATATTTGTAAAGTAATTAGGAATATCGGTCTTATATACATATTTTACAACTCAGGGATAAACAAGTATAAATTTGGTGGAGATATTATACCTATTCTAGAAAATAATCACATGGAATAAAAATATATGTATTCATACGTTTCTAAGTATTACTTTCATTCAGGTATTTGGAGATTATAAACGATCTAGCAGCGATATTTACGTATACCTACATGTATTCATACACATTTAAAATTAGTATTATAATATTTTCAAACTTCATTAAAGAAGTGATGAAATTTATTCATCATCACACATACGGTATTAATATTTTTCAACTGCTATCATACGCGTTTATCTTATTCAAGCGTGATAAAATTTATCCATATACCATTTGTGGTCATGCATCGTTGCCAATAAACCAGTAGTCAACATCGTCGAATCTGTTGCCCCAAATCCAATCGGGGGTGGGCTGGACAGAGGCGTGACTTCACCCCCTAGCGCACTAAGGAGAAATGAAAGAAAACCATATGAGTGTATTATTATTTCTCAGAAAATGTATGAAAGTCAAATTGATAAATAAGAATGAGTAAATTGAAAGAATTACTACTGTTACGGAATTTGAAACTTTATTTTGATGTAAATCTCTCGTTTGATGGGTTGAAAAAAAAAATTGAAATTGTTTAAAGTTTTAGATTTCACGAGTTTTAACTAATTGAGGATTGTATATAGCTAATTCATTGATATTATCTAAAGGAAATGAAAAAAAAAGCAAAACATGTATAATGGTTTTAGATAATAATGATTACAGACCTAATTATGGCAGCGCCAGCGCAAATATCCCATTTTTTAATGGCAGTCATGTGTACATAAGCTGTTGCATTCCCAACAGCAACTTCCAGTGCTTTATATCCTAAACAGAATTGAAATTTGGTTCATTATTATCACACATTGAAATACTTTTGAAGTTTAATTAAATTGAGAATATTCACCTGCGCCAGCAGCCGCAATAACTTGCACATCTTCACCTAAGGCTTGTTTTGAAGCATTATGAACTCTACCAGCGTGAGATATAGACACGATAAGAACTGGTGTTCTTCTTTCAGTTTGCTATGACAAAAATAGACAGAACTTGATTTATAAATCACAGAATATTTTTATTCTATGCTATCTAAGGTTGAAAATTAATCTATTCGGTCTATATCTTTACTATGTGAGACCAAACTACTAGCCAATTTAGAAAAGATTCAATTTTAACTATTAGAAGAAATAATCTTAAGAAATCAAGCAAAATATTTGAATCTTATAAACTCATGTATCATACCAAATACGACATTTGTACCGTTGGAACATTCAAGTTTTTTGATACACCATGGTCAACCCATGCCCAGTAAGTCTGTTTCCCGTCAAAAGGCTTATGAACAATTCCCATAACCGGTACGCCCTTCACAGCGACACATACCATGGTGGTAACGTACTGTAAAAGATTTTCTAAAAGCAGAATAATGGAACGATTAATACATAAAAATGATATATGAACATGTTTTTTGTTTTAAAGAAATAACGATCAGTATGTTACCTGTGAATTCTTTTGTAGCATCGAGAGGGTCGATCCATACAGTAATGTCATTTGTATTGACGGCGCTGTCGTAGCCAATGTCAAATTGACCAGGATTTTTTATTGTCTCTTTTAAATCTGGAATATCAACTTTGTCGCAGTTCAAAGATTTTTCTTCAGATATTACGGTTATTTTTGGAAATGCATTTATCAGAGAGTGGTACATGGCGCAATGCGATTTATAATCTGCATCCGTCACTGGATCATTGGCACCTATATTGATATGAAATTATTTAAATTAAAAATTTTTTTTTCTTTTTTTTAATTGTTTTTTTTTCAATATAGATAAGGTTGAATACAGTTATTATAAAATATGTAAATGAATGAATATCATTCGTCATTTTATTTACTACCTTCTTTGGTCTTTCCTTTTGACGCGATATTGAGAGAATGTAAATTGTGAACAGCAGCTACTTCAAGACCTCCGATTTCGGCCGCCTTTATAGCACTGGCTAATAAAGCTTTCATTGATACTACATCTCTGTTATCAATGCTTGAGTAAGGAGGTCCTCTTTGTGAATATAGGTAAATGAGAGATAGAAGACCTGCGGTAATTCCAATCGCAATTTTGTTTATACGGACATTAGCTCCCAAATGCATTTTCTTTTTTAGGATTTTAAATTGTTTAGAGATTATTCAGAAATTATAACTCCGATTATATTATATCGCTTTAAATTCTTCTAACAGAATAATTCAAATTCAATAATACACTCGAAGGCATTTCTGGATCGTTTACAAGTATTATTATATTCTACAAAACTGACGTGCGCGAAATGCACGTCTACACTACGGAAGCCGGGTAGGTTCATTCCTTCGGACTGTGTATGTCGGTGTTACTAAACGCACTCATGCCGATCTACACTGTCGGCGTGACGTTACTTCCATACCGACATATACTGTCGATAAAGCTACGATTTACCGACAGAGCTTGGCATGTAAGGGAATCCTCAGTTTTCTTTCTTCTTCTTTTTCTTGATCCAGTGCTTAACCTGTTATCAGAGGCAGCAATGAATGTATATTAGACTACATACCCGAAAGGGTGATAAGTCAATAAAGGATGTAATAATAATAATAATGAATGTTATATTTTCTTTATGTTGGTATATTCCGGATGTTCTGAGATTTCTGATAGGTTCTCTTCTTAACGTTTTCCTGTTCTCGGACTCTGTTGCCGAGAACCCAGGAGTATGATCATCAGAGAATCGAACCGTCTCTTCTTGGGACTCAGCTTTTCCGTATTTCGTTATCATATAATCTGGACTATATAGTCGAAGAGTGTAGGCCCGCCAGGTGGCTGGGCTGAGTATACGCGCGTCGACTAGGCAGTTTGAATAAGTTGGGCTTTGGATGAGATTCCGAAGGCTGATGAAGGATCAGGAGACTGAGATTTGAAACGTTCGCCAATCTGGAGGATCTGAATAGGTTGAACTATGGACTTGCTTACGTTGGATGACTAAAATTGGACTGGCCGGGAGAGGATTAAGGTGAGAGGCTTTCGTTGTTTAGGGATTATTGTTAGCCCTCGTTTTGTCCTTGGGCCTGTCGACTTGTGGATTCTTCGTTTTCCTTTATTGAATTTGCTTTTTTTTTTCAAATTATTTCTATCTTCGTACTTCTGATATTAGCTTGCTTGCGTTTTTTTTTTTTTTTTCAAAACTTAGTTTATATTTTAGCCATTTTCATTAACCCTTGAATCTCCGATAAATCGAATAACAGGTAAACCGCATTAATCAGAAAATTATTTCTAATTATGTAACATTTTTAATTTTTGTTTCTAAGTTCCGTTATCGAATACATTCATTATTTCCACTAAACTTCCATTCTTCGCCATTTTCGGTCGAATTTTCAGATCAACAAATACAATTATTCATTCGTTGTGGCTATTCGCAAGGTAGAGTGACTCTGATAGAACCACGCAAGAGTCACGCAAAAATTTTCGGAGAATCGGAGTGACCGAATTATTAATTTTTTTTTCATAATATAAAACGAGACTGGGGCCCTCACAAAAAAAATGTATGGATTCCGTCCGAGAATCCGCCCACTAGGTGGTATGGGGGCGAGAGGGATGATTTTCCTTAATTGTGACCCATGCGAGCCACTCACCCGGTGGTTCAGCAGTCCAAAAAAAGCAGTACAAAATTTTTGCGTGACTCTTGCGTGTCTCTATTAGAGTCACTCTACCTTGCGAATAGCCACAGCGTTATTCATTTCTCTTTTACGAATTACAACCTCCTTGAATATACACGATACATAATATGGGAAATCAATATCTATCATTTCTTAATTTCTCTTATTTTCATTTTACTTTTATGACAGAAGAAAGTACGACCTGTGGGTAAAGAGATGCGAAAAATCTGATGCACCTGAATAGGAACTGTGGGAATGACTCTGGTCCAGAAATATGAGGTCTAGAGGTGAGAATTGAGATATCTGACCAAAAATCTTCTTTTTGTGTGTCGCAAGTCATTGTGATTCAAAAAAATTGCCACATCATTTTTCTGAATTCTATTTAATTGGTGTTCATTTCGTTTTTCACATACTTAATTCGTTTCAATTCGTGTTGCTTTACTGATGGGATATTTCCTGACTTCATCAGCACATTTTCATATTTAAATTCACATTTATCTACATTTTAATATATTTCTGCCCATTCTTCAGTCAAGCCCCTAGAAATTGGAAGCGATGAGAGCTGATTTGAAGCTGATCCAAAGCTGATAGCAACCGATCGAAACCCCGAAAGAAGCGATAGTGCGAGGATGGATACGGCAGCGAGAGAGCAATTGCAAAAGAGGTGAAAACAAGATAGTTCTTTGCTAATCTCTGTTTTCCCAAAAAATATAGCAATTTAGTTTCATTTTCGTCCAACTTATTGTGACAAACGACACTTTCTTCAGTATACATGAGCCTGTTTCTATATTACAAATCGAATATGTACGAAATTGATTTCTGATTTATCCAATTTCATTTCTTTGTTTTATTTTTCTTACAGAAAAATGTATGGCCAACACTCAGGTCTAAAGATCCCAAAAGCGTGATGGACCGAAATAGAAAATGCCTGGATGACTCGTGTCCAGAGATTATGAAGTCTAGAGTACAGAGATTGAGATGAGAATTGGTATGCAATGACTCATGTGGATTATATTGTGCTCTGTATTATACACATGTATTAGGGTCCTTTTTTTGGAACGACTATTCTTTTTTCCCAACTCCCACTTGAAAATCTTGTTGTACACGTTGAAAAAGAAATTCTTTCTAACTTTTAGCTCCTAATTATAATTCTAAGAACTCGTGCTCTTTTTTTTAAGTTTTCCCATGCTAAAAGCATGTAAATATTACAACTTTTTCTTTAGCCGTGCACAACTCAGCCGCATATTAATGGATTGTTCTTATCCAAGACTTATTTTACAGAGAATTTAGTGTTCTTCCAAAGTGCCCATGGTAGTTTGACTGACTTGAAAGTATCAAACTTGACATTTGTTTCGAATTATATATTCAAAAAAATCAAAATCTTTATTTTCTTTTTAAACACTGGTTTGAGAGACTTCATTCATTAGACTGTTTTTGAAGAGAATTAAATTTCGTACGAAATTGTTGTGATGTTTTTTTCTCTAAGACCAAATGTTTATTCGCTCACAGCGAAAAAACAAGAATTATGCATAAAATCGACTTTAAACGCTTGCACAGCTGCGGCCATTGAAACCACAGCCAAACTACCAAGTACGACCAGATTTTCAAGCGGGAGTTGGAAAAAAAAGATTAATCATTTCAAAAAAAGCATCCTTACATATATTCTGAGTCGAATTTACGTGAAGTCTATTTCTTATCTTTTTTATTTCTCTGATTTTCCTTTGGGAAAGAGTTTCCTTGTATCGAGATAAGACCTGGCATATATTGTATCAAGTTTTTCGTGAATAATGACTAATTAATATAATACTCGTTCGTTTTTCATCCAACATTTTATTTCTTCAATCTTCTAAATCGCTCATTTCTTTTTCAAGGAATCCGAGGAGGCAAGAAGGAGGAAAAGGGGCGTCAAGAATCAGAAGAATAACAAAAATCGTAGTTGCACAGTTTGCTGCATGGACCAAATCATTCGGACAAATCAAATGTAAGATAAATCGGTATTCGTAATGCAATCTTGAAGTGCGTCCGATTTCTACTAAGTTTCAACGATTGTGGACGTCTAGTAGATTCTATGTATTTAAAATTTTAGTTTGTTCATTTTTGAAGTTCCAATTCGATAGAATAGAATTATATACAGAACAAAATTCTCTTTCTGTATAAATATATCGCAACCACAATTATATGAATGTTAGATTGACGATTTAATTTTTCTTTCTTTATGTATTTGTCACAGTGAAAGGAATACGACTGACCTAGCAAAATTCTTATCCAGAAAACGTAGCAAACTCACAAAACAAATTAGAGGGATTGAAGTATCAGCGAATAAGGAAAAAGTAAGCATTATTAAACGAGATATAATTATATTGATATTCATCATTGATTCATATTCATCATCATCATCATTATTATTATTATTACAATTCTTTTTATCAGGCAGGTGTGTCTACAGAAATAACAAATAAACTTGTAATTGGTATTCTTCTTTATTGTATCATCAATTACATGTTGTTGTAAAAAAAAAACTTAATCTGAGTAAAGAACCGTATTTATAAAGATAGGGACGATATGCATGCAGATTCCAGGGTGAAATTTGTATTTTTATCGGAATAATTCGTAAATCGAAAATTTAACTTGACCCCAAATACTGCATACAATGCAAATAACAGTAGTGCAAGAACCTCGCCACTATAAATATGTTTTCTGGGTACAAGTCGTCAAATATTCTATAATAAGTATATTCGTTTGAAAATTTATAATTTCCGGGTGAAATAACGATATTTTTTTACTCTCATTTCCGTTTTAATTCATTTTTCAAATGCTGGCTTCTTCGAAGACAAAATTTCCGAGTTTATTTACTTTTTCATGAACCGATTATTTCAATTGTTGTCAAAATTCGAATTCAAATGTCGCGCCAAGCGTGGCGGCAACCTAACGCACTAAAGTTACCAAGGTATGCGGAGAAAATCGCTCCCGCGTTCGGGTCGTACTTCACGCCAGACGCGGCGACTTTCAGTTTCAACTGTTTCAACTTTCAATTGATAGTTTATACGCTATCAGAGTGGCGCCGGCAGACGTCTCGACGCCTGATAGTTTAGACTTATAATTATAATGTGATAATTCGATGTACGCGTCTTTGTCAAGGTAAGAGATTGCCATATCTTGCGATGCAACGATCATTATCTAAGGGAAAAATAACTAATAGCTGTTGACGGTTTAATTTCGATGCCAGTTTGAATTTTTCTCTCGACTTGTCTCGACCGGTGGGTTGTGGGTGGTGGATATTTATATTCATATTTATATTTATTCTAAATTTTTCCTTCTTCGACGTAAATTCTTTATTTCATCATGTGATAATATCGAGTCCTGAAAAAAGTCGTTATAAATATCATTCAACAAGTCGAAAATAATTCAAATATTCTATACGATGAAAATCCCGGGGCATGACGGGAAAAACAAAAAGTTGCGACTGCGCGCACATCCGCCATCTTTATCAAAGCAATAAGCAGGGGAATAATTATATCGAGTATATTAATGTTTTTTGGATAATAAACGGTCGTTGACGTGATAAATAAGGTGAGAATAGTTTTATCTTACTATTCCGCGACCGTTAGAAGTATAATTCAAGTCCGAGCTCACAATTTATTGACAGTAAAACGTTTTACAATACGACGCTGCGAGTCAACTTTTTTAACCGTTGCGCAGTCAACTGTTTCCCGCAGTTATACGTTAATATTGTTTCAACTTGCGAAAAGTGAACAATTGGGTATCTTTCGAATCAGTTTTGATATAATACTCAGCTAATTACATTATACAGTATCGTGTAGAAGTTGATGTATGTTTTAATCGTATGTAAAACGTGAATAGTCTAATAACGAATATACGATATAAATACGAGGTAGTACAAAGTTCGAAAATCTTTAGAGCAGTTTTGTTTTTACTCATTTTCCGATGTACTACTATACGAATCCTGGAAATAGAAAATCTTATTTAATTTGGTCCAATTTCGGAGAAAATACATTTGAATGTGAAATTAGCAGAAAAATCATTTTGTTACAGAGGCAAACTGCAGCAGGTCAAAGATAAAGGTCTCAACTTCTGAAGCTACAACAAATATAACAACAATTGCAGCTTACCGATGAATTGAATGAGAGGTAAGCCACTAATTGCAATATTATTCATCTTTCCGGCCTCGTGGAAGAAATTTATTTTGATTTTTATTCATAAACGGATTATCGAAATTCAATCGAGGAAGAGAAATAGGGTCCGATGTACATCCTCGAGTTTTACTCACCAATAGTAATCGATTACAGTTTACTTGCTCGACTTTAGACTCATATTTCATCACCACAATTTTCTAAATCATTCATTTCTATTTCAGGAAAGAGGAACGAAGGTAATGAGAAGCGAAAACACGGAACGAAGAATGAAAACGAATATCCCAGTATGAAAATTCTACAGACGCCGCTGAAAGCAATGGGCACAGATTCCGAAGGCCGATACATTCTCACTGACGAATTGAATAAAAGGTAAACAGCATTTTCAATTGCATTATGCCTTTTTAATAAAGTTTAAACATTGTCCGACTCTAATCGATAATTACACATTTATAATTTCCAACGTTTCTTCTTCATGTGCGAATAGCGCTATGAAAATTATATGAATGCATTCAGAAAGTAAATCTCCTGCTTCTCTTTCCTGTTTCTATTAGATATTGGATTGTCACAAACCAGACATGGACAGGACTGATTATGAGGGTACCATGCCGAGAAGTAGCGACTAGGTAAAAGATGGTGATAGATTTTTTATTAATAATCGTCTTACCGAATATGTAGACTCTACGTATGTTAACAAATCTTGATTGAAAAATAGCCTGGCTAAAAAATGATTCCTGGACTTTAGCAGCTTGTACATCTGTATTTGATATCAAATTTATCAGCATTTCAATAATTTTCTTTCCATTTTTCATTCAAGCGCCTCCGAAGTGAAACTGATGGAAATTGATCTGAAGCCGATCCAAAGCTGATCCCAACCCGTCGAAATCCCAATTGAAGCGATAGGATAAGGATGGATATAACAGCAAGGGAGCAGTTGCAAAAGAGGTGAGAACAGGATACCTCCTTGCCAGTCTCTGTTTTACCAACAATAGCTATTAGCTTTCATGTGAGTCGCATGATTTTTGGTACGGTGCTTCCTTTCCCTGGTACTCTCTTCTCTGTCGCGTGGCGTGGCGGTAACATTGTATACAAACATTTCTTAGCTAAATTCAGATAGGTTCACTCGCGACCGCAACGAGCTTGCTTTCATAATGATAGATTCCTCTTTACAGGCGGCAATGTAACATTATACTTGTTACTGCGCCGTCATATTATAAACTCACTTTCACAGCCCTTATGGCCCTTATCCGTTGCGAATCGCGGTGAGCATCGCGCCAGGAGGACGTCCGTCGCTCAGTCGGTTTCCGCGATTATTATCATTTCCCTATAGCTCGATTTATGCTCGAATTCCTTCCGACCGAGTAGTGGATATCCTCCTGAGGTTCAAATCATGCATTGCAGAGTCTCTAGGAGCAGGTCCGACACAAGAATGAACGACCCCCTAGCAAGACGGTCGAGTAGAGTCAATTTTCTATATTCACATTTAATTTTACACTCAAATTTAATATCTAAACATTTATATTCAGATTAAAATTGAAATTGGTATAAGATAAAAATATAAAATCATTCGTAGTCCAATGAAATTAGTCCGCTTAGAAGAAAATTTGACAATTTTGTCCAGGATGTACTAACCCGTTCTTTCCCTACAGCAAAAATGAAACGGTAAGTCCCTGACCACGATGTGTGAAATGGTTTTTATGCTTGTGTTTGAGAGAATCTTATGCCGGAGATTATTAGCTTTCCGTACAGGTCAATCGGGAAGGTAGGGCAACCCGAGGGGGGGTGGTTACGGGTCTGTGTGTGCGTGCCTATATTATAATATGATATATTTTCTTTTCATCTGCATGCTCGTTGGGTGGGTCATGGGAAACAGGCGAGGGTAAGAAGGGCCGCGCAATGGGATGGTGATGGTACTAATATCTTATTCTCCACAGCAAATTCAAGCGATCGCAATAAAAGAAAAACTAGCCACTTTAATATAGTTTCTTTGAAATATAACTCCCAGTTTTCCTATAGTACCCGTCGTGGAATTACCATCGAATAATCTTGATACTCGGAGTAAAAACTCTGAATGAACAAGAGCTTCTTTGATATGTTCTCGACTTATTCAAATCCTTTTTTCTCAATATCTGTAGAATAAATCAATTTTTGCAATCAAGTAATCTCTCTGTATTTAATAAACTGTGATCGCTTGAATGGGCAAAATGCCTCTTTTCATTTCCGCGCTTACGTGGGGCGCGGAGATGAGAGAGGCTGAGCCTGAAGACTTCACGTTGAAGAGGACGCCGACTGTCACGCCACCAAACATATTCTATGCTTGCTTGCTAATCTCTGCACCCCCTTTACTTGACGACTATCTGCCGATAACTGTTTGCAATTCTTAAATATCGAGCTAATTTCCATCCGATACAGAACGGCAGATAGCCTCAAGTCTCTCTTTCCTTGCATGTCTTTCTTTTTACTTTTTTATACTTTACTTTTTTACCATAACTAATCATGTCAATTTCAAGTGTTTCAGATTTCCACAGGCGCACTAATCCATTCTTTCAGGGTAGTCTAAGACTAATCAATTCTCTGATTCTTTCAGGGTAGTCTAAGACTAATCAATTCTCTGATTCTTTCAGGGTATTTTAAGAGATTAATACTGATTTATGATCAGTATTAATGACGAGGGACGAATTAATCACCTTTCTGTTACAGTTCTGCCGAATGACTATATAGGACAGGCGTAAATCTATGATGTGAAATATTTAATATGTACAAAATGGTGAAATTTCTATGAGGATTGGAACGGAGCCTAGATACATCTCATCGCTTCTCTAATTGTGAGTAGCCGACAATTGTAGTATAATAATATGAAGCGAGAGAAATTAATCTAATAATAATCTAATAATCTAATTACGAACAAAATAATGCCAACATTACTTCTGCATTGCTAAATCTCGTGTTTTTCTATGTTTTCGTTACAGTTCAGGAACCCCGAAATCTTGGTTTAATATAGACCACGCGATGAATATATATGACCTGCAGGAAAACATCGTTTTCGTCTGCGAATCAAAAATCACTGGTAAGCGTGCAGAACTTTACACTAAATTATCCCGATATCATTTTTCAATATCGCTACATCTCTTGTTTCTCTATGCTTCCGTTACAGCTGAGAATGGGAACCTGCGAAATTTCGGAGGATGACGAAGCGTGGAGAAGTGAAACTGGAAATATTTTGGACCACAGTCGAACCAGGAGTGTACCTAAGTTTAGATTCTAAGTGAATTAGAGAAAACGCGATGTAGACGACGAAATATTTAGATTATTAGATAGATTATACGCGATTAGTAGGACGCTATCTTTTGCTTCTGCTTCTCCGCTTTTTTTTTTTTTTTAAACGCCTTGGTAGGAGTTACCACACCATACAATGGGCGACTTCGAGGTGCAAACCTCTGGCGAAGGGCGGAACCACTTGTAATGGTGTAACTACTCCTCCACAGGCATAGATTGCTTTGCATGTGCTTTATCTATACTTTCTAGTTGGTTCATACGTTTACCTAAGTTTTTCTCGCTTCTGCTTCTCCTCTTTTTGGTTTTTTTTTTCATTTTTTAAACGCCTTGGTAGGAGTTGACACACCATACAATCGGATACTTCGGGGTGCAAATCCTCTGGCGAAGAGCTGTTAAGCTGTTAACTGATTGTAATGGTGTAACTACTCCACCACGGGCATAGATTTCTTTGCATGTGCTTTGTCTATATACTTACTATCTATACTTGCGGTCAGTTAGTTGATTCATACATTAGATAGAAATGCAGGGCACGTTTTACGTGACGGGCTTAACGAACCCGCTGTACCCGAGTTCCGTAGCTACGCGAATGGTAATTATACCTTTCCGAATAGATTATTATATGTATACGCGACTGATAGGGTTTTTCTTACCTAAGTTTCAGATTCTTAGTGAACTAAGTGAAACGAAATGTAGACATTGAAATATTCAGGTTATTAGATATACACGCGATTGATAGGACTGATAAGTCTCCGTGAGTTCTAGATTTTAGGTAAATAAGGTAAAACTGCTAGTTTTCGCTTCTGCTTCTCCTTTTTTCCTTTTTTTTTTTTTGTAAACGCCTTGGTAGGAGTTAACACACCATACAATGGGATACTTCGGGGTGCAAATCCTCTTGCGAAGAGCTGTTAAGCTGTTAACCGATTGTAATGGTGTAACAACTCCTCCACGGGCATAGATTGCTTTGCATGTGCTTTGTCTATGATTTCTTCTTCCTCTTTTTATATATATATATACGCGACTGTCAGTACGTTTCTTATCTATAAGTCACAGATATTAGTTAGATTCAGCTGAAGGATTAGAGGATTAGGAAGCGTAAAATACTGATCAATGATCAGTATTAAATTAAGAATGTTTTAATCATCTTTTTGTTGCAGCTCAGCCAAAGGACACTCACATCTGCGATAATTATCAATCAGTAGTCGGTACGAACGACTGGAGGGACTTTTCCATAATTTCGACAAAATCTTGAGGACAATTTGAATGGATGACAAATTGGTACTTATTACAGAATTTGCAATTCTTATTCGAGTACAATTATTGAATACATTTATTATTTCCAATAACATTCTCCCAATTTTCAATTCTTTGGATTGCAGTTCAATTAATTTCTTTATTTATCAAAACAATACAGCGTAAACTGTAGATTACCCTTTGTAATCTATAATAATCACGCAAGCTTTGCACAGGCTCAACTGTTTTATCTTTAGTTTTTGTTTGTTTTCATTACAGTTCAAAATCGGAAAAGAAGTGCTACTGCAATGTAGAGCTTGAAAAATTCTGAAGGATCATGAAGCACAGACACTAGCGACTTGATTGGAAAATGTAACCAGTAATCACAGAGGGATACAAAGAAGGTAATATTATAAATATCTCAGATAGTCTATGTGATAAATATATGGCATATGAAGCATTATTTCTATTATATTATTCTACATTGTTGACAAACATACAGAAGCTTTCTTGTGAAGGCAAGCTGATCCCTATCATGAATTTCTTTGATTGTTACAGGTAAATGTGTGCCGATGTGTACCCCTGTGGAGTGCAGCAAATCGGATGAAACCAAACGATCAGAACACCAAATCGAATGAAAAGGAATGACAAAAGCAGAGGAAACGGAAAATATTGAAGAGGCATGAAGAAGATAGTTGTTTAATAATAAGGCTTCCAAAATTTTGTATAATCTCTTGAAATTTTAGAAATTTCACGAAAGTTTATGAAATCATTTGAAATCTCATGTAGTCTTGTCAAATCTCTCTATATTATTTAAAATCTGTTGAAATTCTCGCAATCTCTCGAAAATTTGGAATTCTCTTGAATTTTTGGAATCTTTGCTAGTTCACTAAACCCTTTAGGATCTCGTTAAAATCTTTTCAAATTTCTGTGATCTGTTGAGATCTGTAAAATCTTCAGAGATCTTTAATCTTTCTCAAAATTGTCGAGTGAATCGAATTGATAGTTAATTCAATTTAATTTAGTAAGCTCACATTTACAACTAAGCTCAAATTTGTCAGTTAATTATTGAATATGTTTCTGTTCATTAAACCAGAAAGTCATTATATACATCTGCAAAAGTGCAGCAAATCAGATGAATCGAGAATAAAGAAAATTCGTGAGGGAGGAATGGGAAAAAGGTAAGAACAAGAATAAGATAATCATTACTGACTCCAAATCTTTTTTTTTATTATAAATTTGAAATTAAGAGCCCTCGTTATAACTCATAGGAGCTATGTTCGTGCATACTGTAGTCTTACATTTTCTTTTCATTTATTCATTCACACAATAATACAGAGGGGAATAACTATAACCAATTCCAGTACTTGTTCGGTTCTCCGTCCTTTGCAATTAGTCAACTAATCAAAAATGAAAATTAAATGGAATGAAATACACAGATTAAAGCAGTTAGATAAATTCAATTGAATATTAAATAAATTTGAATTCAATTTTAATTCAGCGAATTCTCCAACTGAAAATTAAACTTGTCCCTCGATGCTGAGAAAAATGCAATTAATCGTGGTGCAAAATGTTAATGAGTGTTATATTTTGTGATTCATATTATAATTGGTTATTTTAATATTTCTGGGTGAATCAATGGAATTATAGACTCGTTTTCGTTGTCGTTCATTATTCAACTGTTGGCTTGTTCGAAAGAATAATTTTTTAGCGTTCTTATTTCTTCGTGTATTACTTATTAGTTATTGTTGTCGAAAATCCGAATTGAAATTAGCGCCGGCGCGATGGCCAGCCAATTACGTATGCCATGTCCCATGCGCATACAACTTCGCGCAAGTTCCGTTCATTCGTAGCGAGCTACTTGCCCCCGCCGTTTGAGCTTTCCGTTGTTTCTTAGATGACGCCTCGACGACCGACAGTTTGGACCGAGTGTTTTAGTTTGTTGAACGCGTCTTTTTTGGTAAAGTGAGTTTTTATCAATTCTGTGGGGTTTTGATCATTCGCCAAATCAAACGAGATCTTTCAGGTGACTATCAAAATAATATTCCGATATCTTGCGAGCTATTCAGTTCTTTATAGGGACTTTACTAATCATCATTGCATTGAAAATAATTTTTCATCTTTTTTTTATTGATAATCCGAGTATACGCTAGTTTTAACCTTTCTCTCGGTGAGTTAATATACAATAAATTGTGTGTCGCTATCTTTTTACATTTTTCCATCGCGAAATCTTCATTATCGTATGAGAATTCCGACTTCTAAGTTATGGCATACGGGGAATGGGACGCGGAGAAAAAAATGAGCGTCATATACCTATATATATTTGTTTTCTTCTTCACGCTAAGCGTAGAGACGCTTGGCTACGTTTACAGTAGTATATTTCAAAATGCAGGCTTCTGATTGGCGAAAAAGCTTGTCTCAGCCAATCAGGAGGCTGGATGAGCTCTGACGTGCGCTCATTGGTGCAATCATCAGACCGTTGCGTCACTTAGACGCTAAAACAGTCGCCGGTGAAAAAAGAGTTGTGGGGTGCGTTGGGAGTGTTCAATTTATGTTATTTTTTGCCTGAAAACCGTCGTTGGCATCCTCAAAAATGGTAAGAGTAGTCCATTATTAGTCTTCCGTAACCGTCGAAAGTAAAATGTGAGTCGGATTGTAGATTTATGCTCGTTAAAACTTGGTAATAAAAATTCGTTCCATAGCCCAGCGGGTTTACATTCTCGCGTTGCGCCTTCGTGTTTGTTTTTCGGTAGTTGGACCCCGATATTATTTCTGAATTCTAAAACAATCGTGTATCTTTCGAACGAATTATAATCAGACGTGATTAGAATCAACGGTCTTACAGAATAGTTTTATTGCGTTCGGATAATTATATATCAAACGAGAATAGTCGAACAAGGTTATTACACAATATTATTACATAGGTACTATATTTACAGACCAACAGTTGTTTATATTTGGAGAAAATTCGGAAATAATCGCGCTTGTTCTCTTCGTACATACAAGACCTAACCCAAGACGGTCATATGTGGTGTGACACACCCTAAGTTATTTTCGAGCTCGGATTTTCCCCTCTTAATCCCGGAAACCGACCTTATTACCTCTAACTAGAGTTTTTTTTTCGCAATTTTTTTTTGTTTTCGGCAAATTTTTTTTTCACGAATTTTTTAAACATACTTGAAACAAAATATTTCGTTTTATTCTTAGATGGGTTAATAGAGAAACGTTTTAAATATGTTCTCAATTTTTTTGGGGCCCCTAGGATAATTCTACGAAATTCTACAGCGTTACAAAGTGCTAGGGTGTGTCACACCCCATGTGACCGCTACGGGATTCTCATGAGGTGTGACCGTCTTGGGTTAACTAAAAATACTAATATATTGCGAATCTTTATTTGATTGCAGACGCAGATAGTGCAGCGAGAGATTTTTTTAAGTTTCAAGTAGATGGAAGTTGCGGAGTATATTGATACAAATTAATTATCGGTGATAAATTGAATTGAAGGTAAGCCACTAATCAGAAAATTATTTTCAATCAAGCTTCTTCGTGAGCTCTTTTATTATTTTCCAACAAATTTCTATTCTTTACTCTTATTTTCGTCGAGTTTTTAGATCCACACATAAAACTTTGAATTTGTCATTTATTCATCAAAATTACCCAGTCTAAAATAAATTCATTTTGCACACGAATATATCACAATACTAGTTCTACGAACGCTAGATTAACAAATATTTTTCATTCTTTCCGTTTTTCAGCTGCGGGGCAGTATTAGGTTTGACCGAGTCAGGAAATTGCAAATCATAGAACTGGGGAAGTCAACGATGAGCTGAGGATTGAGACAAACTGGGAATTTGCTGCAGGAGGTAATAATGAGACCTAGTCTTCTTTTTTTCATAGAATTTTTCTATTCGTTTTCTATCAACAGATAAAAATCAGTTTAATTTTCAAGCATGACTTGCGAAACAGCAATTCTTTCTTCGTTATTGTTCATATGTTATTTAAATCAAACCAGGAAACAAAAACTGGGATCTGATTTTTATCGTTTTCTTAAATCATTTATTTCTGGTTCAAGGAGGGAAAGGAGAAGGAAGAAGAGAAGGTGGTCGAGGAAAAATGACTGGAACAAATAATTGGAGAAGAAAGTTGAATACGATGAGAAAAGAACTTGAACAAGTTTTTTACAAGCCATAAAAATCACGTTATACACCTGAAATGCATAAGCACTCCAGTTTGTAAACCAAGCGAAATCGGAGTACCGGACTCTCACAGATTCTTCAAATAAAAGGTAAATCTGTGACGATGAGAACTTTTTTGGATTATCTTGCCTTCTTGGTCAAATTTATAATAATAATGAACATGGCGATGAAAATTTTATGAAGATTTGATTATGTTTCTGTTACAGTGTAATCTATCAAACGTAGACCAGATACAATGAGGCTGGGGAGGCCAAAGAACTATCATGCGGCGATTATACAGAGGAGGTAGGCTGAGATATTTTGAATAATACATTTTTACCTAATATTTACATGAATGAAATGAGAAATATGGAGAAAATACCTTGATTTTACGGGCCTATTTCCCTATTTGAATTCAAATTCATCTTCATTTCAGTATTTTCCTTTCTATTTTCAGATAGGCGTGTTCGAATTGATGGAAGCTATCAAAAATCGATAAGGATTCCAATAGGACTGATGGGAGGCCGGATTGGATAGCAAGGGAGCAGTTATAGAGCAGGTGAGAACAAAACGTTTCTTGGCGTACCTCTGTTTTGCTCAAAATTGCTCGTCATTTCCATAAAATAGCAATTCAGTTTCATTTTTACCCAACATTTTGTGACAAACAATTTTCTGATCCATTCTTTACTTTTGATTTTCATACGCAGTCAGCCAAGCAGAGACATCCGAGTGCAATTGCTCTCTCATTACTCGGCAGCGTCGGTGAGTCGCATGATTTTTGGTAACGGGCTTCCTTTCCTTGGTACTCTCTTTTCTCTGTCGCGTGGCGTGGCGGTAACATTGTACAATCTCCGATTTCTTAGCTCAATTCAGATAGGCTCACTCGTGACCGCAACGGAGCTTGTTTACATAATCATAGACTCCTCTATACAGACGGCAATGTAACATCATACTTGTTACTGCGCCGTCATATTATAAACTCACTTTCACCGCCCTTATGGCCCTCGTCCGTTGCGAATCGCGGTGAGCATCGCGCCAGGAGGACATCCATCGCTCAATCGGTTTCCGCGATTATTATCATTTCCCTATAGCTCGATTTATGCTCGAATTCCTTCCGACCGAGTAGTGGATATCCTCCTGAGTTTCAAATCATGCATTGCAAAGTCTAGGAGCAGGTCCGACACAAGAATGAACGACCCCCTAGCAGGATGTTCGAGTAGAGTCAATTTTCATATTCACATTTAATTTCACAGTCAGATTTAGATATCAAAACATTTATATTGAGTTGAATTTGAAATTGAAATAAGAAAAAATATAAAATCATATAAAGTCTAATCAAATTGGTCCGCTTAGAAGAGAGATTGACAACTTTGTCCAGGATGTACTAACCCGTTCTTTCCCTACAGCAAAAATGAAACAGTAAGTCGCCGACCACGGTGTGTGAAATGGTGTTTATGCTTGTGTTTGAGAGAATCTTATGCCGGAGATTATTAGCTTTCCGTACAGGTGAATCGGGAAGGTAGGGCAAGCCGAGGGAGGGGGTGGTTATGAGTCTGCGTGTGCGTGGCCATATTATAATATGGCATATTATATGTAATCTAGAAATTCGTTGGGTGGGTCTTGGGAACCAGGCGAGGGTAGGAAAGGCCGCGCAATGGGACGGTGGTACAGGTACTAATATCTTATTCTCCACAGCAAATTCAAGCGATCGCAATAGTAGAATGAAAAAGTAGCCTCCTTCATATAGCTTCTTTGAAATATGACTCACTTATTCGAAATGATTAAAATTGAACAATTTTCATACCTATAAAGAAACTGACAATAAAAACGTCAGTCTCTTTGATATTCCCCATTTGAAAAGTTTCCAACTTATTCGAGTCCTGTCCCCAGTTTTCTGTCAGTCTTCTGAGATCAGTGGAATAAATCAATCTCTCCTACCTAGTCATCTCCTTATATTGAATATGAACTGTGATCGCTTGAATGGGCAAAACGCATCTCTTCATTTCCGCGCTTACGTGGGGCGCGGGGATGAGAGAGGCTGAGCCTGAAGACTTCACGTTGAAGAGGACGCCGACCGCCACGCCACCAAATATTCTATGCTTGCTTTGCAATCTTTGCACCTCCTTTACTTGACGACTATCTGCCGATAACTGTTTGTAACTCATAAATATCGAGCCAAGTTCTATCCAATACAGAACGGCAGATAGCGTCAAGTCTCTCTTTCCTTGCATGTCTTTCTTTTTACTTTTTTGCCTATTAATTTTTTGCACCATAACTATTCATTGTTGACTACAAGTTGATAGCAATGGTGATGAAATGGAGGAAGGGGGGGGAAGTGGGTTGGCGGGTGGCCCCCCCTCCCTCCATCCCCTTTCCTAACTCCAATAATAACGTAACTAATCATGTGAATTTCAACTTTTATCAGACTTTCACAGGTTCAGTAGTGCACTCATTTCTTTCATTTCTCCATTTCAAACATCACGTCCCTATTTTCCTATTGCATTTTGGCACACAAGCCGTCTGCCTTACTTTGTTTCGTGTATGTTTCTCGTGGTCTGTTTCCTTGATCAATCCGTTTCCCTTACAGAAGATGGTTGAGGTAATACAAAAGTTTGACCTATGTCCCAGACACCTAATTCTTGGAATAATGCCTTCGATGGGTATCGCCAGCGGTTGTTCAAGATTGTTCTCAAGACTGCTTTTTGCAACCCCTGTAACTTATTCATTACATTATCAAACGAACCCCCCCAGCCGATTATGCCATAGAATAGGATAGGCTCAAACAGAGCCTGGTATACTATTTTCATTTCCCTTCTCTGAAGGATCTGCCGAAGTCTATAAAATTTGAAGTTAATGTATCTTAGCGTCCATCCCATCATTTCAGTCTGCCTATCTCACTTTAGGTTTTTATTTCTCCATATACCGCTCCACTATTCGCTCTTTGTATTTTTGAGCACTTGCAGTCTGATTCCCTACCCCGTTCACAGTTCTTCAGATGTATCGTCATCGTATTAAGATTCCTCGGAGTACTATCTGCGTAGCAATCGAATGGTACAAAGTTTGTTTTTTTTCACATCCATTGTGGGGTTATTTGCTCGAAACCAATTTCTGAGAGCTGGAAGCTCTTTTTCAACCTCTTGCCCTAGTCTATTCCCGCTGTCGTAACACTTTGCTTTCTGTCAGTCAAATAATCTTCGACCAGGTTATGTACCCTGCCTCTTATGCCGTAGTTGTGAAGCTTATCTAGTAATCTCTCATGTTTAGCGTGTCAAAAGCTTTGGCTAGGTCTATAAACACTGTTAGGCAAGCTTTACTATTATCCAGAGCGGTGTATACATCCTTCACAAGTGTGGCAATAGCGGATTCTGTCGATCTACCTTTTCAGTATCCGACTTGCCTTTCGCTCATGAGCCCTGTTGTAGTCAGACAAGATCTTATTCTGTCCGCCAGGCATTTTTCAAATATTTTTGAAATTACTGGCAGTGACGAAATTGGTCGGTAGTATGAAATTACTTTTTTATCCCCTGTCTTGAATATCGGTACTACAATAGCCCTTTTAAAGTGACTAGGACATCCCCCTGTTTTATAAGCTAGATTTATGATGTGTGCCAAGAGTATAGTTACGAATTTGGCTCCTGCTTTAAACATTACTGCCCACAACCCACGACTACTTTGGACACTTCCTTAGGCTCTACGTCATATAACATGATCAAGTCTTCCGTTGTGGTTGGTCTTGCCGGGTTTGGTGGTATCTGCTCTATTTTTTTTTTGCTAGCGTTTCACCGACGCTGGGGAAGAACTTGCTGGATTCATGGGCTATTTCTACTCGGTCAGTGATCCGCTTGTTTTCCGCATTTACAACGGCTTCTATTTTCTCCTTGCTGTTGTCTTGACACCCTTTCCCTGTAATTTTTGCAATATCTTTCCACAGGCTTTTCATATCCTTCCCGCACCTATTAACTTGCTCGCGATAGTACATCACCTCTATCAATTATTAAATACATTTATTATTTCCAATACCATTTCTCCTCATTTTCAATTCTTTCTATTGCAGTTGAATTAATTTCTTTGATATATCAAAACTATATATGCAGTGTGAATTTTACTTGTCTTCACATACGAACATGTCTTGATATATAAATATTGTACGTATGTTCAATCGATAGATATTTTACTTCTCGTTTCTGTCTATCACAGTGTATGCGATGAGACTAGGATCAAATGAGACGAGGCTGGAAGATTCAGAGGATGTGCAGTCGAATCAGGAATGTACCTAGGCTCCAGATGTTAAGGGGGTATATACACCTTTAAATGGGTTGAATTTCTGAAAAACAATTTTCCTTTTTTTTTCAACTTGAAGACTCTGATAAAATTTAAAAAAATCATTATGTTTGGGAAGGGTTTGACCTTCATTATCCATATCTTACATCATGTATTACTTCCAGTCTAATAGTGGCTGCGCTGAAGACAGGAAAATACAAAATCACTCGGTTGCCGCAAAGAATCAGACCCAGCGTTGGACCGATCTTGGAATTTTTGGTTCTCAATTGTTCATAACACATGCCTCTATCAGATGAACATAGAACTTTTTGATATTGCAAGAATTACTTGAGTTATTGAATTTTTTCGATTTTTTCGATTTTTTTTCTGAATTTGAAAAAAAAATTTGCTTATTTTTCTGATATTTTAACTAAAACTTCGGTTTCAAATCAATTATATATAAAAATGCAGGGCACGCTTCACGTGACGGGCTTGACGAACCCGCTGTACCCGAGTTGAAGAGGTGAGACGACATTTATTCATAAGTTTTGCAATGCGATAGGCGTTTCAGAAACGCCACAATTATTCATAAGCTTCAAGACCTTCGGATACATTCTCATGGTACTGAGAAGTTAGTTCGGTCATCTAGAAGACGTCTTAGACGACCGGATATTTACCCATAAGTTACGCGATTTTGAGACCCAATTTCTCCGAGTTCTATGCGATAGTTCGATTATTTATTACGTCTTCGGATTCGAGTCAATCTGACCCCAAGTAGCTTCCCCTTCTGCTTATACTTTTGCTTTTTTTTTTGTTTGTAAACGCCTCGGAGGAGTTACCACACCATACGACGGGATACTTCGAGGTGCAAATCCTCTTGCGAAGAGCTGTTAAGCTGCGAACCTGTTGTAATGGTGTGACGACTCCTCTACAGGCATAGATTGCTTTGCATGTGCTTTCCCCCTAATTTCTTCTGGCTACCTGGGGTCAGTCGGTTAGTTTATACCTAAACTTCGCTTTCAAATCAATTATATATAAAAATGCAGGGCACGCTTCACGTGACGGGCTTGACGAACCCGCTGTACCCGAGTTGAAGAGGTGAGACGACATTTATTCATAAGTTTTGCAATGCGATAGGCGTTTCAGAAACGCCACAATTATTCATAAGCTTCAAGACCTTCGGATACATTCTCATGGTACTGAGAAGTTAGTTCGGTCATCTAGAAGACGTCTTAGACGACCGGATATTTACCCATAAGTTACGCGATTTTGAGACCCAATTTCTCCGAGTTCTATGCGATAGTTCGATTATTTATTACGTCTTCGGATTCGAGTCAATCTGACCCCAAGTAGCTTCCCCTTCTGCTTATACTTTTGCTTTTTTTTTTGTTTGTAAACGCCTCGGAGGAGTTACCACACCATACGACGGGATACTTCGAGGTGCAAATCCTCTTGCGAAGAGCTGTTAAGCTGCGAACCTGTTGTAATGGTGTGACGACTCCTCTACAGGCATAGATTGCTTTGCATGTGCTTTCCCCCTAATTTCTTCTGGCTACCTGGGGTCAGTCGGTTAGTTTATACCTAAACTTCGCTTTCAAATCAATTATATATAAAAATGCAGGGCACGCTTCACGTGACGGGCTTGACGAACCCGCTGTACCCGAGTTGAAGAGGTGAGACGACATTTATTCATAAGTTTTGCAATGCGATAGGCGTTTCAGAAACGCCACAATTATTCATAAGCTTCAAGACCTTCGGATACATTCTCATGGTACTGAGAAGTTAGTTCGGTCATCTAGAAGACGTCTTAGACGACCGGATATTTACCCATAAGTTACGCGATTTTGAGACCCAATTTCTCCGAGTTCTATGCGATAGTTCGATTATTTATTACGTCTTCGGATTCGAGTCAATCTGACCCCAAGTAGCTTCCCCTTCTGCTTATACTTTTGCTTTTTTTTTTGTTTGTAAACGCCTCGGAGGAGTTACCACACCATACGACGGGATACTTCGAGGTGCAAATCCTCTTGCGAAGAGCTGTTAAGCTGCGAACCTGTTGTAATGGTGTGACGACTCCTCTACAGGCATAGATTGCTTTGCATGTGCTTTCCCCCTAATTTCTTCTGGCTACCTGGGGTCAGTCGGTTAGTTTATACCTAAACTTCGCTTTCAAATCAATTATATATAAAAATGCAGGGCACGCTTCACGTGACGGGCTTGACGAACCCGCTGTACCCGAGTTGAAGAGGTGAGACGACATTTATTCATAAGTTTTGCAATGCGATAGGCGTTTCAGAAACGCCACAATTATTCATAAGCTTCAAGACCTTCGGATACATTCTCATGGTACTGAGAAGTTAGTTCGGTCATCTAGAAGACGTCTTAGACGACCGGATATTTACCCATAAGTTACGCGATTTTGAGACCCAATTTCTCCGAGTTCTATGCGATAGTTCGATTATTTATTACGTCTTCGGATTCGAGTCAATCTGACCCCAAGTAGCTTCCCCTTCTGCTTATACTTTTGCTTTTTTTTTTGTTTGTAAACGCCTCGGAGGAGTTACCACACCATACGACGGGATACTTCGAGGTGCAAATCCTCTTGCGAAGAGCTGTTAAGCTGCGAACCTGTTGTAATGGTGTGACGACTCCTCTACAGGCATAGATTGCTTTGCATGTGCTTTCCCCCTAATTTCTTCTGGCTACCTGGGGTCAGTCGGTTAGTTTATACCTAAACTTCGCTTTCAAATCAATTATATATAAAAATGCAGGGCACGCTTCACGTGACGGGCTTGACGAACCCGCTGTACCCGAGTTGAAGAGGTGAGACGACATTTATTCATAAGTTTTGCAATGCGATAGGCGTTTCAGAAACGCCACAATTATTCATAAGCTTCAAGACCTTCGGATACATTCTCATGGTACTGAGAAGTTAGTTCGGTCATCTAGAAGACGTCTTAGACGACCGGATATTTACCCATAAGTTACGCGATTTTGAGACCCAATTTCTCCGAGTTCTATGCGATAGTTCGATTATTTATTACGTCTTCGGATTCGAGTCAATCTGACCCCAAGTAGCTTCCCCTTCTGCTTATACTTTTGCTTTTTTTTTTGTTTGTAAACGCCTCGGAGGAGTTACCACACCATACGACGGGATACTTCGAGGTGCAAATCCTCTTGCGAAGAGCTGTTAAGCTGCGAACCTGTTGTAATGGTGTGACGACTCCTCTACAGGCATAGATTGCTTTGCATGTGCTTTCCCCCTAATTTCTTCTGGCTACCTGGGGTCAGTCGGTTAGTTTATACCTAAACTTCGCTTTCAAATCAATTATATATAAAAATGCAGGGCACGCTTCACGTGACGGGCTTGACGAACCCGCTGTACCCGAGTTGAAGAGGTGAGACGACATTTATTCATAAGTTTTGCAATGCGATAGGCGTTTCAGAAACGCCACAATTATTCATAAGCTTCAAGACCTTCGGATACATTCTCATGGTACTGAGAAGTTAGTTCGGTCATCTAGAAGACGTCTTAGACGACCGGATATTTACCCATAAGTTACGCGATTTTGAGACCCAATTTCTCCGAGTTCTATGCGATAGTTCGATTATTTATTACGTCTTCGGATTCGAGTCAATCTGACCCCAAGTAGCTTCCCCTTCTGCTTATACTTTTGCTTTTTTTTTTGTTTGTAAACGCCTCGGAGGAGTTACCACACCATACGACGGGATACTTCGAGGTGCAAATCCTCTTGCGAAGAGCTGTTAAGCTGCGAACCTGTTGTAATGGTGTGACGACTCCTCTACAGGCATAGATTGCTTTGCATGTGCTTTCCCCCTAATTTCTTCTGGCTACCTGGGGTCAGTCGGTTAGTTTATACCTAAACTTCGCTTTCAAATCAATTATATATAAAAATGCAGGGCACGCTTCACGTGACGGGCTTGACGAACCCGCTGTACCCGAGTTGAAGAGGTGAGACGACATTTATTCATAAGTTTTGCAATGCGATAGGCGTTTCAGAAACGCCACAATTATTCATAAGCTTCAAGACCTTCGGATACATTCTCATGGTACTGAGAAGTTAGTTCGGTCATCTAGAAGACGTCTTAGACGACCGGATATTTACCCATAAGTTACGCGATTTTGAGACCCAATTTCTCCGAGTTCTATGCGATAGTTCGATTATTTATTACGTCTTCGGATTCGAGTCAATCTGACCCCAAGTAGCTTCCCCTTCTGCTTATACTTTTGCTTTTTTTTTTGTTTGTAAACGCCTCGGAGGAGTTACCACACCATACGACGGGATACTTCGAGGTGCAAATCCTCTTGCGAAGAGCTGTTAAGCTGCGAACCTGTTGTAATGGTGTGACGACTCCTCTACAGGCATAGATTGCTTTGCATGTGCTTTCCCCCTAATTTCTTCTGGCTACCTGGGGTCAGTCGGTTAGTTTATACCTAAACTTCGCTTTCAAATCAATTATATATAAAAATGCAGGGCACGCTTCACGTGACGGGCTTGACGAACCCGCTGTACCCGAGTTGAAGAGGTGAGACGACATTTATTCATAAGTTTTGCAATGCGATAGGCGTTTCAGAAACACCACAATTATTCATAAGCTTCAAGACCTTCGGATACATTCTCATGGTACTGAGAAGTTAGTTCGGTCATCTAGAAGACGTCTTAGACGACCGGATATTTACCCATAAGTTACGCGATTTTGAGACCCAATTTCTCAGAGTTTTATGCGATAGTTCGATTATTTATTACGTCTTCGGATTCGAGTCAGTCTGACCCCAAGTAGCTTTCCCTTCTGCTTATACTTTTGCTTTTTTTTTGTTTGTAAACGCCTCGGAGGAGTTACTACACCATACGACGGGATACTTCGAGGTGCAAATCCTCTTGCGAAGAGCTGTTAAGCTGCGAACCTGTTGTAATGGTGTGACGACTCCTCTACAGGCATAGATTGCTTTGCATGTGCTTTTTATTTAATTAGTAAAAGTAATTATGAAGTAAAGTTATTTAAAATTATTATTATTATTATTCATTTTTATTTATGCTTAATAAATAAAATTGTTGAATAAATGATTGAATGGTTATCCTTATTGAAAATGATTTATGCGTTGGATGTAGGTTATGTAGGTTGACGTCTTGATGTTTTGACGCTTTGACAGATTGAATTTTTAATTCGTCTTAGGGGCTCGAGTCAGCTATTGCCCATAAAATAGAAATCTACTATTGCCTATGGTATTGCCAACTCAAAAGAAGATGTTGCCTCGGTTGCATATCATCGGGCGGGACACTTATCGCTATCGTTTGTGTATGTTTAGTAATGATGATTATAACTTGGAATGATAATTTAATATTGGGATTAGGACTGCCTTTAGTATTGTGGAGATATTTCTAGCAGTCACGTAGGGCGTTCTGAGCTAGAAATACCCGGTTAGGAGCTCGAAGTAATGAATCCAGATTGTTCTGCAATAAAACAAGCTTCCAAACTACTTTTGTGTCATTTAATATCATCGATACACAACCAATTGCCGAAATATCGTCAAACACATGGAGAATTAGGCGATGCGCCTTATTTCATGCAACCCGCCGATCACTTTATTATTGTTATGTTCGTATACTCTTCCCAGTTCCCTAGTTTCTCACCCGATGGCGCAACCAACCAAACCGGCCCAGGACTTTCCCTTTCTCTTTCACTTTTCATTTTTCATATTTAGTGGCCTTCGTGACGTCATCTAGTGAACATGTGTCGTGCGCGGAGAGGGGAGAGAGGCTCCTGCGTCATTGGGTTTTATAAGTTATTAACATTTGATGAGGATTAAACTTTTCGTGGGGATGTATTGATAATAGTTTTTGGAAAGAAAACTGAGAATTTCCTTACATGTAAAGATTTGTCGGTAAATCGCAGCTTTATCGACAGTATATGTCGGCATGGAAGTAACGTCACGCCGACAGTGTATATCGTACGGAAGCCCGGTCCGGCCAACCGAGTGCGACAGACACTGTTGTGAGAATCAGGCTTTAACACATACACTGTCGTGAAAAAATCTGAATTTAACGACATACACTGTCGTGAAAAACCCGAATTTATCGTGTATTTTAATTTTCAGTTTCTTCGCTAATATAAATTATAAGGACATATTAGATATAATATATAATATATTATATATTAGATTGCGCGCGAGTGCGGGTTAAAACTGTATGCAAGGGTTTCGTTATCTGAAAAGCCATAAAAAGCTCGAGTGCCGACAATCGATTAATGGATCATATCGATTGTCATCGTTTTCATTTCGATTTATTATCGCAATCGCATGTCGGCGATTCGCAGCCTTTGCAGCTGACGTCTGTCTGCTGCCGTTTTATCTCCAGTGTCAATTTGCAGTACCATTAAATAATTAAATTCGTTTCTAAATTATAATGCCTGACAAAGTTCTAGTCTAAATATTAATAAAATGACTATTTATAACCGCAAATATTCATTCCTTATTAGTGTTTAAAATCAAAATAATCGTCTATAGAGTTATTCATTTTTCACCATCATGAATGGTTATGTATCAAGTGCTGTTTAACAATAATGGCGGCAATGTCCCCGTCGGAGGTGAGTCGGTGTTAAATATTTTCTAAAATATAGCTAAATCTCGGTCGTTTATAATCACTCGAAATGCTTCGAGGCAGTATTAAGATCGCGTCGTATTCAGGGACTAGAAATATCCGCCGAAATTCCATTAATTTTAAAAAACTGGGTCTAACAATCTCCGAGATCATTGGCCTCTTGGAGTAATGTGACGTTTCACTCCGTGTCTGTTTATTTATTCTATTTGTTGAATTTCAGTTTTTATTCCTCGAACTCGTATCATAATATGATAAATCTGATATTCAAATCAGGTATACGATATCTAAATCAATAACAACATCGTCTACGATTTCGAGTTAAAGCATCATCGAAAAAACCACTTTTTTTCCCCCCTGATGAGTCATAAACAAAAGAAACCTCGTTTTAGACCTTACAATGCGATCGAAAATCGCTGATAATCCCAATGTATGTACGTAATGCCAGATCCTGTTAGCATCCAGTTTAAAGTTCGTCTGGCAACTTTGATCAGATTTATAGATTTCCACAAAGCATATGTGTCGATATCAAAGGAGGAAATAGCAGGGGGAAATTAAAAAAAATTGCATATTTTTTTTGCTGCAATTTCGTCGATAAAGGGATAAAGAAGGTTTTCTTTACTTCTATTTTTTATTCAGCGGAGATTACAGAAGGAGTTGATGTCACTGATGCGTGAACCACCTCCGGGTGTTGAGGTAGACGGGGATCAGGCCGGCCAAAACTTAACCCAGTGGATAATCCACATGGAAGGAGCTAAAGGCACACTTTACGAGGGTGAAAGATTTCAGTTGCAATTTAAGTTCAGTTCAAAGTATCCATTCGATTCACCCGAAGTCACCTTCATTGGTGGCAACATTCCTGTTCATCCACATGTCTATAGCAATGGTCATATCTGTTTGTCTATATTGACTGATGATTGGTCACCTGCTTTGAGTGTCCAAAGCGTTTGCTTAAGCATTATTTCTATGCTGAGCAGCTGCAAGGAGAAGGTAACTGCATTAAATTTAAATATCCGTACATTTTATTTTCATTTTATCAATTCTAGAAATATTTGAACACAAACTCTACAGGGATGATAGTTGAGTTTATTATTAGTTACTAATTCAGTCACAGAATTAAAAAGCATTTCATATCATAGTGAGACACGCATGAAATAATCATTTCAAGTTATATTGTTTTTCTGTTGAAAATTATCTTCTCTTTTTTTTTTTTCGCCAATCAAATCGAGACAAATATTTGTCTGAAATGAACATAATACACATGAAATAAATTGCGTATTGGTAAAATTTTTTCGACGTGTTACATACTTTGGTATGTTTTAAATTCATCGAGAGCCAAACTTTTCAAAGGATAATACAATCGGTAATTTCGACTGTAATCACAGTGTTTCTAAATAATGTTAACTTTCTTAATTTTCATTGTTTTTACAGAAAAGACCACCTGATAATTCCTTCTACGTCAAGACATGTAATAAAAATCCAAAGAAAACTAAATGGTGGTATCACGGTACGTTAGCTGTGAAGGAGTTCATTTAATATTTAAAATAATCTTAAATAAGTTGATTTTTAAATCTGAGCACGGGGTAAAAATACCCTCGTATATCCTGAGTACTTGTTGGATGATTTCTTCATATTTTTAATAACAATAATTCAGAATCGAATCATCAGCTATTGAAACAAGATGAGTTCTCCGAAAATAAAAGCAGTTTTTACATTATGTGATAACTTGCAGTTTTGTAGACTAACGCTTCTTTCTGTCGATTTAAACAGATGATAGTGTCTGATTCTTGGATACTATCAAACCTTTAATGGAGTGAGTTGCCGACGGATGATTGTGGGCCTATCCATCAACCATAATCAGTTGAGCAGCAGGAAATGAATATAATGAAGAATTTGATGATGAAAGAAAATAATGAAGCTCGAAATCGTAGGAATATTCTTATCATGGCGATAGTAAATTAAGTAAATATAATAAACTATGGAGTAATAACTATAATATTAATAAAAATCCAAAAACAGGAATGTAAAATGTGTGATTGATTCAGTTATAAATTTTATCATATTTTATTATTATTATTATTATTATTATTATTAAATACAAAGTATTGTATTACACCGAATTACATAGAATTAGTAGTTATATCCAAGTATAGAAATAGATAAATAACAAAGTTTTATTGTCAACAGACTTATTGAAAAGAATCTTACCCTACAAGTTAGCGTTAGAAAAATTATCAATTTCTTATTTGTAAACATCAAAATCGTTGAACATATTTCAATCAATAATTTGAAATAAAATAGGAAATTGTTCGAAAAGTTTTAACTAATTTTCCTATTTTATCATAAGTCAATCATTGCGTTTCAATTATCGTCTTCTTCTTCTTCCTGGTCTAGAATATCTCCTTCCAATAGGCCATGGGCTGTTTTAAAACTCAGAACCCAACTATCTGATGCTTTGAACTTGAAATTTTCGTCATTAAATTTCGCTGCTTCATCCAATGCCCATTCTCTTATCAAAGAATTCATCTTTGCAGGATCTAGTTTTTTAATTTTTGCACGCAGAATTCGATCGTATACATTCTTATTTATCACTTTTAGCTTGTCCCATTTTGTTCCTCCTTTCTTAATGTCTTTTTTCCATTGTTCTAACTGCGCTTTGGTCTTCAATAAATTCGTAGATTCTTTGCGTAAGGTATTCAACGACCATTTAGGATGAGATTCGGAAAGTTTCACAGCCTTTAGTTTTAACTCGTATGGAATTTTGCCGGGACTAATGTCTTCTTCATCTTCTTTTGCGGACCTATTTTTCGAGGAATTATAAGCCATCTGTACGTCGTCATCGTCAAGTTCATCTTCCATTACTAACGTTACTTCGGTTTTGAAACTCATCTCGTTGTACATGTCTGTTACCCTTCGGAACATTTCTTTACCCATTGCTATTGATCGACTACTAATTCTCGGACTTACTTTATCGGTTATATATCGAGACTCCAGCAATAAATTCTTTAGGTGAAATAAACCGTCCGCTAATTCTTGTTTTTCTCTAGTGTATCTTGGTTTTTTGGTTAACCTTTTGTCCGACATTGCGAATTGTACCGATAACAACCAGAGATTCAAATGACTCGGAGGCGGACGAACAACGTCGAAAGCGCCGGAAAGATACACGATCTATACATAGAAAGGAATCGCGGTGGGAAATCAGCGGACCGTTCAATGGCTTAAGGCAACGCGCGCGCGTTGATCGTCAAAGCGTCAAATGAAATGAAAATGCGCCTTAGCGTTGCGGCTATTATTTCGCTTATGATTATGGATCTTGCATCGTTCTTCATACTCTATGATTCCGATAGTATTTGTCAGCATTGGTGCGATAATAATTGAGCTGTCAGAAATAAGTGTATATATATTTGGTGCTGATGGTGTAATGTGATAACTGATCGTAGTAATTTTCAATATATTTGGAAATTCGTGTCGACGGTCCAGAGTCCGCGAATTTCCACGATTTACAATGTAAGTAATGTGTATAAATTTTGATCCGTTATTAAACAGGCTAAACCGCAGCATTGGCCGCACCCAACTCTTCACCACCTCCTACAATGATTCATTTATAGATAATATACGACACGATAATAACAATCGGAAATTTACTTCCAGATATATTATTCCCTACTTTCATTTTATCCGAGAGATATAAATCGGAACTTTTCAACATGACGGAAACTCACAGTTTCGGCGTTAGCCCCATAACCTGCCACGCTTGGAACAAGGATAAAACACGTAAGTTAGCGAATCTTAAGAATAAAGTTGTGCATTCAAAAATAATAATAATATAAATACGACTGATTTTATAAATTGTGATGAATATCGTATCATGACTCGTAGAAAAATTCATTATAGCAATAATATTTTAACAGAATTGGCATTATCGCCAAATAACAACGAGGTTCATATATATCAACGATCTTCAAGCGGATGGAAATTATTAGATATTTTAAACCAACATGATCTAAGAGTAATGGGGATTGATTGGGCTCCGAATACAAATCGTATTGTAACTTGCGCGGTAGATAGAAACGCCTATGTCTGGACCCAAGGAGACGACGGAAAGTGGAAACCAACTTTGGTTTTGTTAAGAATTAACAGAGCCGCTACTTGCGTAAAATGGTCGCCGTTGGGTAAGATTTCAAAATTTCTATTGAATAGAACAAAGTAGAAAGACAAAACGTGATTTATATGATTGTGGTATTTATTTTTACAGAAAACAAGTTCGCAGTTGGTTCAGGCGCAAGATTGATATCCGTATGTTATTTCGAGGGTGAAAATGACTGGTGGGTTTCTAAGCATATAAAACGTCCATTACGTTCAACTGTTACCGCGCTAGATTGGCATCCTAATAATTTATTATTGGTTACTGGATCGGCTGATTACAAAGTTAGAGTATTTAGCGCGTACGTAAAAGATATTGAAGAAGCACCGCAGCCTGGACCTTGGGGCACAAAGTCAAGTCTGGGAACAGCATTAGCTGAATTTCCAAACTCTCCTAACGGAGGTGAGACCTTGATTTCACATTATACAAAACTCAGCTGTATGACAAAGGATTCACTTTGCATGGACTTAGCTGCGTTCTATAGAAATATTGCAATGATAACAAATACCATCTTTTCGTATCTGTATTAGTTATGAACTATATTTTTTTTTATGTTATCATAGGTGGATGGGTACACTCTGTTGCTTTTAGTCAATGTGGTAATAAAGTATGCTGGATTGCCCACGACTCGTCTATCTGCATCGCTGATGCTTCACAAGGCCACGCAGTTACGCGTTTGCGCACTGAGCATTTACCATTTTTAAGCTGTATTTGGGTCGGACCAAATTCCATTGTTGCCGCCGTAAGTATAGGAATATATATTTACTTCTATGAATAAAAAATCCGCAATTATTTTTTCACGAGTATTCAGAAGTTAAAGAATGCCTGATTTTTTTAGGGTCATAGCTGTTCGCCAATGCTTTATTCATTGGATGATAATGGGCAACTTCATTTTGCATCAAAACTTGACAATACTCAAAGAAAAGAAGCCGGTGGACTTTCTGCAATGCGAAAATTTCAATCCCTAGATCGTCAAGCACGTATAGAAACAACAGATACTGCCCTAGATAGTATTCACCAAAACGCAATTACTTGTGTACGAAAATTGCAAGAGGATAAATTCAGTACTAGTGGTTTGGACGGACAACTAGTCGTCTGGGATCTCAAGGTATCACTTTATCTTCAGTTTACAATTTTTGATACTATAATCAAACGAAACTTGAATGCATGAGTCGTGGGTGTATCCTATGAATTAAATCGATTTGAAATATTCCTTCAATGGACAGTAGAAAGAAAACTTTTGCGTCTATACTTAAGACTACAGGTTTTATTGACTTTTTGTTTTCAGTCACTGGAGAATTCGATTGCAGGCCTCAAAATTGTCTGAGTTATTGCAACTCTATGAGCGTGATAATAATGTCAATTGGGTGTATAAATTTGGAATAAAAATGTATTTTAGTTCAAATTTTTTATTTTATTTTATTTTTTTTAAATAGTATAATGTTAACTATTGTTTTTAGTCTTCTACACAAAGTATACCTATGTTCGTTAAACTTTCATCAGGTAATTAATAATTATATTAAACATGATATGTTTATGCTCAGTTATTCTTTGATTGTTAATTGATATAACATAAAATTTCACTGATTTTATGCTGCTATCCTAATGCCCATAATAGAATTAATAACACCAGGATGTAAGCTGCAATAATATTCCTCAGAAGTACTACTATGTTATACGTATAAAGGGGAGAAAGAAATTCTAGTGCCAATTATTCGTTTCATTTTATATTTATTCAATCTGGTAACGTATTGCAAGACAATTATGTATATAAAATATCAATTTCATCCAAAACCACACGCATACAATCATTTCGTATCACTATTAGTACACCAAACAAAGTTTAAACTGTAAATCTTGTTCATTCAATCTATACAATATCTACAAACGAAGAAATGGAACTCATCTATTTTTATATTTAAAAAATGGAAAAGATCGAGGTCAACGTGGTCGATTATTCAAAAGTATCAAAGTTTCATCCGCCGATTAAACTGCAGTATTTCCGAAATAAATATTCGTGAGAATTGATAACTTAGGAAAGAGTTACTAATATTGAACGTATCAAATGAGCCTAACACTCGCAATAGTTAAAACTGTAATCTCTTTGCGAGTGATGCTCCATCCATAGATTCTAACAATTTTCTTTTCAGACTAGGTTTCTCCTCCGGTTCTTTCCTTATAGTAATTGGGAGAGGTAATTTAGGCCCAGATGTCGGTGGAGGTTTGTTACTAAAATATGGCATTTGTAAAGCTTGATCACAACCACAACGTTCAAGAGGATTAACGTTCAAAAGACTTGCTATTAAATCCAACAGGTCATCTCCAGCTGCGGTAAATATGTGCTTTAAAGGCGTGCCAGGAAACGGTTTGAACTGTATAAAATCTGGTAGGTCAGCCATTCCCGGCCAAGTTTCTTCAGTCGGTGTACCCAGCGTCTGAAACATTATTTACATATATATCTATATTATGATATAAAAAAAAAAATGAAAAAAGTATAATACAAACCTGAAATATCCTTGTAAGTTGGTCCAAATCAGATTCTCCAGGAAGAAATGGAACGCGTAATAATAGCTCAGCTAGAATACAACCAATTGCCCACATGTCTACTCCTGTGCCATATAATCGAGCGCCGTAAAGTAGTTCAGGTGCACGATACCACCTAGTTACTACTTGATGAGTGTATATTCTGTTTGGTGATCCGAAGAATTTAGCCAGACCAAAATCTCCTATTTTCAAAACACCGTCGCTGTTTACGAGGAGATTATTTGGCTTTAAATCTCTGTGGAGTATCCAGTTGAAATGAAGGTACTCCAGACCTTTCAACGTCTGTATCATGTAAGATTTAACGTTCGCTGATGTTAGAACGATGTTATTGTCCTTTATTATCACTTCCAGATCCGTGTCCATGAAATCAAATACCAGCGAGACATTAGACTTGTGACCAAACACGTCTGAAAAGAAATTTGGTACTTTTTACAAGGTGATTGAATTTCTTACATTTTAGATTAAGGAATTCGTTGATTTGTGTGACTTTTTTTTCTTTTACATTAAATCTACCGAGATTTACTCCGCTAGATCAACACTTGCCTAATAATCCGATGAGATTTTCGTGTCTGAGTTCTTGTAAAAGTTTTATTTCTCTTAAGGCTGTTCTGTTGATACCGTCTCTCGCTTCTGCTCTGCTTCCTACTTTGATCTGAATGGGGAGAAGAAAAGTTGAGAAAAAAATTAAGAAACGAGGAATGGATTGCATATAGCGTAAGCAATTTTTTTAAACTATAACCTTTTTCACAGCAACTATTCCCTCCGTTTCTGTGTCTCGAGCTTTGTATACGGTTGCAAACTGGGAAAAAACAGAAGAATTCATTATAACGATGATATTGTTATACTGGTGAAAATGATATTTAATTTATTAACTAGTTTTAAATCGTAAACAATAAACTAACCTGTCCTTCTCCAAGAAAATCAATCTTTTCATATCTTCTCAGTTTGTCCGTCATTATAAATTGGCGGTATAAATTATATCAGAGAAAACTATACGACAGACAATATTAATGTATTTACAAATTTATTCAGACAGTTATCATCGATTTTGATTCATTCGAAATATTGTCAAATCTCTTCCGCACCTTGAGCTGTCTCGCTCAAAACAGGTTCATTTTTTTTTAAATCCACGTCCCACGAATACCGGCGAGATGAATGATTTGTCTAACTATACAACAGTGAGATGATAGTTTGTTTCCGATAGTTCGTGTATTTTCCGTACTCTATGGATTGCGCATGATCAATGACAACCCCTCTCTGTCAGTCTTAACCCGTGGTTGTCCTAACCTGTAACAATTCTTCTAGAACAGTCACGCGAGGTTTTTAGTACGCCCGTCGTACAAAGTAAGTTGTGAACCGTGTAAACAGCGTGTGCATTGAGAAAAAATGTTCGGTCCAGGATCAGCGCCTATTGTGGTTTTAAGTGAGTGAAATAACAGCGAAATATTTATTACTTTGTTTCTCACAAAGTTTAATCAGCATTAATCCATTAATTATGGTTAACAAATCGCCCTCTACTTTTATAATTGCAGGCCAAAACACTAAACGAGATGCGGGGAAAAAGGTTCAACGAGAAAACATCCAGGCCGGCAAGGTACACACACACGCACACACACGCACACCCATTGATACATGATTCGCTTTATTCTCCTTATACGGTCCTCATCCATCGGCACACCCACGTGCATATTTCTATCATCAATTTTTAACATCACTTAACACCATATTATCGCATTTAAGAACAAAAATGCCTATCATCTCTCTCTAATTCACGTGATATAAATCTTTACGAATCCGAAACTACATGCTACTTGATTTTTTCCATTTATTTTTTTCGATCATGGATGTCCGTTGCTATAACAATGGCTTCATTTTAAAATGCCACCCAAAAATTAAATTCAACAATTTTTCATCACAATTCTTTTTATAAACTCAAAAATTTCCTCCAAAATATTACTAAGTCACATGAAAATTATTAATCGTTAATCTTTTTTTTCTTTCTTTCTTCATTTTTATTTTATTTTATTTTATTTTTTCCAAAAAAGGCGATTGCAGATGTGATCAGAACTTGTCTGGGTCCTCAAGCGATGTTAAAAATGTTGATGGACCCAATGGGAGGTATCGTTATGACAAATGACGGTAATGCAATCCTTCGTGAGATCACAGTTCAGCATCCGGCCGGTAAATCAATGATTGAAATAGCGAGAACTCAGGATGAAGAAGTCGGAGATGGAACTACCTCTGTAATAGTATTAGCAGGAGAGATACTTGCAACTGCGGAGCCCTTTTTGGAACAGGGAATGCATCCAACAGTAATAATTAGGGCTTATAGACAAGCTTTGGAAGACATGATAACCATCCTTAACGACGAAGTTAGCACTGAATTAGATCGTAATGATAAAAACAAGCTAGCTCAGGTGGTCAAGTCATGCGTCGGTACAAAATTCATCGGTCGTTGGGCAGATCTTGCCTGTGACATCGCACTCGATGCTGTGCATACTATAATGCTTGAAGAAAACGGAAGAAGGGAGATAGACATCAAGCGTTATGCTAAAGTGGAAAAAATCGCTGGTGGAAGTATCGAGGACAGTTCTGTTCTCAAAGGTGTAATGGTGAACAAGGACGTAACTCATCCCAAGATGAAGAGATACATCAAAAACCCAAGAATCGTGCTTCTTGATTGTCCGCTAGAGTACAAAAAGGGTGAATCCCAAACCAACGTTGAGATTCTAAAGGACTCTGACTTCACGAGGATATTGGAGATTGAAGAAGAACACGTTAAGAAGATATGCGACGATGTAATAGCGCTGAAACCTGACGTAATATTCACTGAAAAGGGAGTTTCAGATTTGGCTCAGCACTATCTGCTGAAAGCTGGAATATCTGCTATTCGTAGAATGAGGAAATCCGATAACAACAGAGTTGCCAGGGCCTGTGGAGCCACCGTTGTCAATCGCACTGAGGAACTTCGTGAGGATGATGTAGGAACCGGCGCTGGATTATTTGAGATTAAAAAACTTGGGGACGAGTATTTCTGCTTCGTTACAGAATGCAAGGACCCTAAGGCCTGCACAATCATTCTCCGCGGAGCCAGCAAAGACGTTCTTAATGAAACGGAAAGAAATCTACAAGACGCTCTCCACGTTGCCAAGAATTTATTAATCGAGCCAAAGCTGGTTCCTGGTAATTAAACCTTTGCGACATCATATTTCCGACTCCAAACTCGAGATTCCCAATGTCCTGATCACACTACTAAATTATTGAATTTATTTTCCAGGTGGCGGTGCTGTGGAAATGGCAGTGTCTCGTCTTCTTGGAGAGAAGGCCGCAGCCTTAGCAGGAGTCGAGCAATGGCCTTACAAGGCAGTTGCACAGGCTTTGGAAATTATACCGCGAACTCTAGCGCAGAATTGCGGTGCTAATACCATTCGTACATTGACTGCGCTTCGTTCAAAACACGCAACGTCCGGATCTACTTGGGGAATCGATGGAGAAACTGGACTGTTGGTCGATATGAGAGAGCGCGGAATATGGGAACCCCTAGCTGTTAAACTACAGACATATAAGACTGCGGTTGAGACAGCTATTCTGTTATTGAGAATTGACGACATAGTTTCTGGCAGCAAAAAGAAGGCCGCTGATAACGAGGCGCCAAAACCTAGCCAACTCTCCGAGGAATCAATGAAAGATTGATAAAAATTTTTCTCTGGATAAAAACCAGCTGCTATATTTTCTATCTTATAATGCTTAGCTTTAACGAATTACAACGTCAGCCTCTAATCAATTTTCTTATTTACTTTTCATTATTATGTATTCGATCTCTACGTATTTTAGTACATATATCGTTTCACAGCCTGTATGCATTTTTACGTAACGAAAAATAAATATTTAAACCATACCTGTTCACCCTACCCTACCCCCTTAGTGTTACATACTTATCAATGCTATAGTGATTAGGAATTGCGTTATTCGTTTAATAAGCATCAGATAATGATTTTGGATGGGTGAATAATGCTCAGTTCTTAAAGACATAAATTCTCGTTTTTTTTAATTCATTTTAGAATTATTTCATACATTTTTCAAACATACGTATACCCATTCATATACATGTGGATACCCAGGTAGCAGAATTCAATAAGTCATCCAAAAGCTATCTAAAGGATGCCTAATGTCCGTCTGGAAGTTAACTATAAGTTACCAAGTGTCTGAAAGATAACTTATAGTTAACAAGTGTTTGAAAGGTAACTTATAGTTAACTTCCAGACGGACATTAGGCATCCTTTAGATAGCTTTTGGATGACTTATTGAATTTTGCTACCTGGGTAGAAGCGATGAACGAGTTATAACGAACGTACTGTATGATATAATGTTTACGTATGCTGCGCATACGAAGGCGCAGTAATGTTAATATAATCAACAAATTTCTATTCAAATATAATAATATTTGACATTCTGGTATGATTTAAAATTGCTTATAATATACCTAATAGGTTATTAATTAGATGAATACGTGTATTAAACGAGATAAATATTTGCAATATTTAAAGGAAGTTTGTCGTCTGCTAGGAACGCAAGGTGGCGTCAGGATATTGATTGTGTGTGGGGATACGGGGTGGCCGGCATGCCGACTAGCTGGTTGAAAACCAAATTGTACGAGAGATATATTTATTAAAAAATTTTTGGACTAACGCTGTTGAATAGAATTTTTTATTTAAAATGTACAAGAGATGATGTCAGTTACGTCGCGTCAGTCCGGAACCTCCACTGGTGGTAAATATTCTTATGAAATAATCTCATTCTCATATAATATTACTACGTAAGCGCTTATTGAAACTTGACAGATGTTTTCGTGTTTTGACGTCTAATGTCAAATTTTTATTACACATCAATATTAAAGGCAAATTACTTACTTTCGCGTTATCACACAGTCATAACGTTAAATAATCATCGTGTTTTATCTGCAATTTATTTCGTCTATTTACACACACGTGTTAAATAATCCATTTATTATTTTCATATCATTTTACAATATCATAGCATGCGTTCACATAATATTATCATGCCTGTTATGACATATAATATGAAATAATTAATTATTACATACATAGGCACAATGCGAAAGCAATCAAGGATATAATATGGCGGCTTTTATATTTGTTTAAATAAATGCTTTATTTATTATCATTTTTTTTTTTTCACCATATTTCTTATCTCCTATTTTCGATTTTTGACAATTTTCGTCATTTTTTTCAGGTCCAGAATGGGACACGTTGATGGAGGTTCATCACGAACCTATAGAAAAGAATTACGAACTTCTTGAAGAGATTGGAAAGTGAGTTTTCCTACCATATACTATAGTCACTGATTTTATCTCGCTGACCACTCCCATGTCATTTTTATTATCCTCATTGAATTATTATCACTGCATGTAATTATTGTATGAAAATGAACAAATCAAGTTGATTTTTCGTTATAATATTCTGATGATATGTTGTTTCTATTTTACAGAGGACAATTTGCTGTGGTCAGAAAATGCATAGAAATTAAAACCAACGCTATTTTTGCTGCAAAAATTATGAGGAAACGGAGGGTTGCGAGGGGGGTAGCAACCGCCGACATTGGTATACACAGATCGTATAAGAAATTTGATAAAAGAAACAATAGAAATCGGAGTAGAATACGCCTAATTCATACAGTCTCACTGATTCCATGATATCCGTTTCTTTTTTATCTCGAAATAGTGAATTTTTGAGTTTACTCAATGATTGTATAACGCGTTTTGTATTATACTAAAACCCGTGAGATCAGGATGGTGAATTGAAAGAAAGAAAATTAGGCATCATCATTAATTAAATTATTGTTACTTCCAGCACGAGAAGCTGGTCTTTTGGCGCGATTAAGGCACCCGAATATTGTGTCTCTTCACAAAGTGATTGACACAGGTACAACTGTTGTTTTATTATTGGAATTAATAACTGGCGGTGAACTCTTCCATTGGACACCTTCAAGCGAGGTTGAAGCTACGCATGTGGTGTGTATTCATTTTTTTTATGAATATATGGATGAAATTATGTGTAGATACAGCGTGGGAAGTATCCTTATACATTTAATCTAATAAATTATAAGGAAATATCATTATTTCAGGTACGACAAGTTTTATTGGCTCTGAGCCACTTGCATTCTCATCAGGTAGCTCATTTGGATATTAAACCTGAGAATATACTTTTGTCAACACCGCCGCCAATGCCAAGCATTAAGCTAATAGGTTTGTTCAATTTCACTAATGCCTCTTTTATCATCAAGCCTCATCTTTAATTATTATAATTATACTATACCTATATATGTGCAAACCATTAGAGGCTTTAACCACTTCCACTTCCACAATCTATAGTCTCTGTTTCAGTAGTTCACAGCACTTTAAAGAAATGTTTATTTCTCGTTTATTTTTTATTACGATATATTCAGCACATTCACATATTTTAATTTACCTACAATTTCATGTACAGAATAATAACTGATATTTATTTTTATACAGATTTGGGTCTCTCGCATCGTTTGGCGCCTGGATCAGAACATCGGGCTCTGTTTGGAACTCCTGAATTCGTTGCTCCAGAAATTGTAAATTACGAACCGCTTAGTCTAGGAACAGATTTGTGGGCTGTTGGAGTTTTGACTTATATTTTATTGAGTGGAGCATCGCCGTTTCTGGGAGAAGACAAGCAAGAAACTTACGCGAACGTTGCTTCGTGCCAATATCAATTCGACGAAGAATATTTCAGCAATGTCTCTCCCCTAGCCAAGGATTTCATACAATCTTTGTTAGTCAAAGATCCAAAGTAAGCTTCCCTATGGTGTTATTCTATTGCCGTAGAACCGAACAGCCTGATTTCATACGAATTTTATAAATATTATAAATACGTTCCATTTTCAGAGAAAGAGGCAATGCGGAGTCATGCCTTAAGCATCCGTGGATAATGACGGTGCGTCCCAGAATTCAAGAACTTAAAACTTTTCTATATTAACGATTTTCTTGTGTTCTCTCGTCTTGTGTATCTTCTTTGCATGGTCTAAGCATATCTATAAACATAAATAAGTAATAAAATTGTCTTATTCGTTATAGGGATCTGATGGGCCTCAGGGTCTAAGAGGAGCCATGGTTAGCGCTGTTAAACGTGGATGCATAGAAGCTGTCTTACAATTACTGCAACAGGGAGCCCCCTTAGATGCAACAGATTCGGTAATCTTATACAACAAGATTTGTTCTTTTTTCAATGATGCAGTATCAAATTTTAATCTGTAGCTAATATTTTTCGTATCAGAATTGCAAATGCTATGTATTTCTCATGAGGAATGTTTATTTCTCAATCAGAAAGAAGACACGCTATTGCATATAGCTTGTGAAACTGGAGATGAGCCTATGGCATCTTTGCTGGTTGATAATGGAGCAGAATTAGACGCTGCAAATGATAAAGGTTTAACTCCGCTACATGTAGCGGCTCGACATGGTCATATTAATTTGGTGAGGCTGTTATGTCACGCTGGTTGTGACGTGGACAAAACAAATCGAGGAATTCGAGCCGATGTAACAGCAATCAAATATGGTCATATTGACATAGCAAATCTATTGGATAAACTTAGAAACGTATGTTTTATTATGACTCAGTGTTTAGAGTAGCGATAAATGGTTGTATGTAATATTCATCTAAGAGTTAATATTATAATGTAACAATAGTCTATTCCTTACTAGAAAGTTAGCGACTTGTTTAGAAATGAGTTCCACAGTCAATAATATTAGAAATTTATATACATTAGCCAGTGCAGAGGGAAAATTATATACGACAACTGCAACCGACTCAAAGACCGATAGAACGACTTCATATCCGACTCTTGGGACATTGTGCTTCAGGAAAATCATCTCTAGTACGATCTCTGAAATCTGGACTCTTCAGTTTTGGCTTTTTTCGAAGATCTAGGAGTCAGAACTGTACTGCGAAAGTAAGCTTTCTGAAATATTGATTATATGGGACCTCATTATACCCAGATATTTCATTCTAAATAAGAATACAACCTATTATTTCTTTAATTAAGTTATTTTGTTTTTAGAGAGAACCGAGCATCGAATTAGATGTTACAAGTAAACATGGATCCTTGAGTTTCGAATACAGCGATAATGAATACGAAGGTACCTTAGGAGTGGAATGGAGTCGTGGAAATGTAGGTAAGAACATTGAATTAGGTCCAGCAGAATTAGTAATGATATCATCTGAGAAGATGTAGATATCAGGTGTACATCTCATCTTATAATTCAAACAAATATGTTTAGGAGGCGATTGTGTATTCTGGGAATTATGCGGTCGAGAAGAATATTTGACTTCGTATCATCAGGTTTTAACATATCAACAGCCCGCTATTCATCTTGTAACAATCAGTCTCAGGGAACCGTTGACGGTTCAGTTACAACAAGCAAGGTTCTGGCTGCGATATATTTTGGATCGTATTCCACCGACCAATATAGGTATACGGTACTTATGGGTATACTTAACTTAAATTAAACCTCATTTCTTACAAGTATGAAACACGGTATGTTAATAACACATTTTGTGGACTAACTGAACTTGATAATTGCCTAACATAGTTTTTGTGTATCCAGGATTTGGGGGAAAATGCAGTGATGTGAAAGTTATATTAGTTGGGACCTATGCTCCCGAACCTCCAGCCCCAACTTCTAACGGAGTAGGTCTACTAGCTCCGCTTTTGCCTTTGCTGAATGAGTACATGCCAATATTGGGAGATGATCCTCAGATGGTTGCATTAGATGCTACAAATCCATCCAGTCCTGGACTTAAGCTTCTTAGATCATATTTAACTTCGATCAGAGCACAGTTTAACGAGGTGAAGTAATCACTGCTTCCTTTTTTAATTCTCATATATTTGGGTAATTTGTACGGATAATGGGAAAGGAGAAGGATGCTTGTGTGTTAATTAATATGAAATATGTCTTCGTTTCTAAAATCAAATAATTTAGGATGAGCAGCCTTATCCGTTCAGCATTTGAATTCCCCGATCATTATCATCATTTATTATGATCTCCATATTCTAATTCGTACTCCTTATTTATAAACCTTGGGATATATTATTCTATGCATGATATCATGGCATGAGATTTGCGCTCATAATATATTTTTATGAAGACATTGTCACTAACAATGAATTGAAATTATTTTCTAATATTATTATATTAATGTAATTTTGTTGCATATTAATTGGCTTCTAATTAACACTTTTGAACAATACTCAGTCCATGGAGTGTTTTAATAGGTAATTCTATCTTCATAGCAAGGCACACCTAATTGAATATTCAAAATTCAAATACCCCTGCAATTGAAAATCTATTTTAAAAAAATAATCTTCAGCTATATTTATTTGTTTACAGCTATTTTTATATAATTTTAAGTACAAGGTATCAGATAATATTGCAAATGCAGCATTAAGTTTCCTAATTAACAATCGTTAAGCGTTGAATGGTTTCAAAAAATTGAAAGTTCTTTAAAATTTTGATAATATATACCAATTAATTCTACATACTTATTCCTTGCTAATATTTTCGTGAATTGAGTTTGAGATTAAAATACTTGCATATACATATCCCTCAATGAAACCATTCACAAAATGATTAACAAGCAAAGGAAAACTGAACTATTATTTGTCTGAGTATCAAAGTTGATTAACTGCAGCTTTAATGCATGCAATGCATGATGTAGGAAGGAGCGGAAGATACGGAAACTTTGCTTCAAGGTCATGAGTCGAGTTCCGCACCCGTGTACGCGCCCTTGGCGAATCTTGAATCGCAGGTTGATCATTATTTTATTTTGAGCTGAAAAAAAAAAAAAAATAAATTACTTGTTTAGTTTGTAACGTTTTAGATGCTTTCTATGTTGTTCGTTATATATGTGCTATGCTTTCTATCCTATATATAAGCTTTCGATAATAAAACTCTTAGCTTACGCCTTGGTGTTGATTAGATATTTATACATATGGTCTATATTCAAACAAGACAAAACAAATCTAATCTTTCAGTTAACATTACAGGGAGCGTTGGTATGGACAGGCCTAGTTGAGGCATGGAGATCACATTTTCAAGCCATGGAAGAAGCACCAGTTATGTTAAGCCTTGAGGAATTATTGACCGATGTGAGGAAAGTGAATCCTTTGACGTCGATAGACCATTGTAGACAACTTGGACAACAGCTACAGGTAAGATTCGTATTCTGATCTTCTGAGATCATTTGAGAGACTTGGAATTATGTTCCATTGATTAAAAAATATCACCTCATTAATTATTCCAGGCTTTAGGAGAATGCGTACTCCTACCTGACGATCTTGTGGTTTTGAATCCTGAATGGCTTTGGCGAGATGTTATCGGCTGGCAATTGAGTCCAGAACAAAGGGGTCGTCTGGGGGGACGCACTACGGGTGTTTATACAATGGATGACTTTCAGGCAAGGTGCCCTTGTCCAGCTGCCCAAGCACTGCAGGCTCTGCAAGCCATGAATCTCTGCGTGCCGGTGAGATTCATTTCATAATCAAACTATGAGAAATATAAATGATTCGAAGATGAATTGAAGACGTTTATCACTATTGTTTAACTAAAAAAGATTTGTTAAAATTGTAATTTTACAGTGTGAAGTTGACGAAGATGAAGTAGAGTTCGAACTACCCTGTTTAAATCTTGTAGAACGATTGCCAGGGCTTTGGGACCCTTGGAAACCTTGTCCTACCAGTTTACCACATGCTGGACTACGCCTCTGCCTAGGAGAAGCATCTTTATACCATTTGTCACCAATTTTTCCCCATCTACAGGTGAGAAATATTTGAAATATGAATTTTCAATACAGGCTGAATGTTATAAGTTTTTAATATGTCTGAAATATCCTTGTGCATAATTGTTTCTAATTTTGAAGGCCCAACTTCGGAAAATTACACAATCTTGGGATCCCCGTGATTCTGATTTATACCAGTGGTGGCGTGGGTCAAAGCTATGCGTCGGACCCTGCGAGAGTATAGTTACTCTAGAAGAGGAAGATCAAGGCTATATGGAAGTTAGAGTCCGCGGACCTCGAGGAACCAGCAGCCAATGCGCAGGCCTATTTAACGTGATACTAGATGCTCTGGATACTAGTGTGGAAATTGTTGCTCCTGGTATGCTACTAGAAAAGCATTGGTTGAGTCCTAGTCAGCTCCGGGACTATGATGAGGTTTGTTAAAACTCATTCATATTTATTTACCATTTTTAATATTTATTTTTCATGCAATATTCAGACTATATAAAAAGTATCCGATGAATTTGAACTGAAAACATTATTATTCTAGGTGATACACAGCTGGGAACCATCAACGTTTTTATCAACATTAATAGAAAGAGGTTTATCCGAAGCCTTGATGAAGAATCCGTTTAATGGCCAGCAAGAAAGTATTTGGGAAATAGTTGGCTTTGGTTTATCATTGAATGACAGCACAATACCCGGCTCAAGATTACCAGTAAAGCAGATACGGTCTAGTGTACAGAGACGACTAGCTCAGATGCTGGATCCTCCCGATTCTCATGGCAGAGACTGGTGTCTTCTTGCAGTTAGACTTGGCCTCGGAGATCGCGTCGCACAGTTTGATAGCACAACGGACAGTCCTACTCTACGGTGAGTCTGGTACTTGGTAGGATTTAACTCAATTTTGACTGGGATTGACTGGGAAAGATCATTTCAAGATGTTCACTCATCCGTTGTAGTAAATCACAAATTATAATAAGTGACTTTTCCTCAGGCTACTCAACTGCGCAGGCACAGATTGTACCGTAGGATCCCTGGTTCAACAGCTTCGGGCATTAGGACGTGAGGATGCTGCACATCTTCTGCTTTCTCATACGCCAACACATTATTTATCAATAATAATTGACTCTGAAACTGGTTCTAATTTATCCAGATGACGATACAATAATTATCAATGCCAAATGAGTACGTTTTAGCGTTTAAGAAGGAAAGATATTTGTTGAATTTTGCATTCAATGAAATTGCCAAGAATTCACTGTTTCCGCCCATTTTTTGTATCGCACTACCTAAACATTCGATATTAAGTAATTATAATTGGTGCTGGATACGAGGATAAAACGTGGGAGTATATCCACAAACAAACAAAAGTACTGAAATTTTATTGATACTTAAATAATTCAGCTGTATTAATTGCTGATAAGTTTCAATTATCTGTTAGTTTTATTTCAATTGAAAATCAATCGAATAGGTATTTTCCATTTGGAACTTTGCGTGGTTTAACTAACTATTTATCATTGCTAGTTTAACGAGTCTAAATTCATAAAATTTTCCTATTTTCGATCTACTGTGTTAAGTTTGTAGAGATATGTCGATCATAGATTGTGGTATTGCAGCAACAGGTATGCACATGCAATTACAAGGAATAGATTTTTTAATAAAAACGATAAAATCGTATTATCTTATAACTTAGGCATATCCAATACTCGCCTGATGGCGAAATCGATTAATTGTTCAATTATTGTTGTGGTCTAAATTTGCTTGTCAATAGAGTGCTAAAGTTTATGCGCATTGCTTGCAAAGAGATGTGTTATGTATGTACTTAAAATTACCACAAGTTGCATTACAGTTGAGTACACCTGTTACCTTCCGTAACTTCCGTAATGTATGCGTGATATTATATTTATACTACGAAGAGCAGTACCTGTAATATTTGAGACTGTTTCTTATTTCTTCAATTTACTTAACTTACTTTAGTTATCGACGATTTTACATTTATTTGATCTCACAAAAATACACTAGACTGCTTGAGTTATTCAACTATCTAAATTATATCAAAATAATGAAACACCAGCTCAAGTAGAAGAAGCACCTCAGACAAGGCTGATTTTTTCATAAATTAGCACATACATTATTTTCTCTCTCTTATATTAAACATATTATTTATTATCTGATAACATCGAAAATATTAGTGCCGGCTCCTAGTGCCGATTCGTACTTAAAATTACTTCTCAATTATTTTGTGCCACTTAATCGGTTTGTAAACTGATTTAAACAACGCCTCTACTTTCGGTATACACATCAGTCATTTTTACAGTTCTTATCTGAAATATAATTATAACGAATTGACTTTGGAATGCTAACTTAATTTTTTTATTGTAAAATATTTGTCAACGTAGTACCTACTTTCAAAATCAATAAAGTTGAATCACAATCGGCGATTGTATAACAATAAGACATCGCCTTTTTTTGTCTGGCAATTAGCCAAGGAATAGATTAGCTTATTTTCAATCAGAAATTACGTTAGCCTTTCGTAGGTCCTACGATTATATATTATATATTATATATTGTATATGTATGCATTGATGTGTATACACGTATATTTATTTATCTATATATATATATCGAATAAATATAGGGACGCACAATCTCTGCCTTACGCTTACTGTGGTATTATTCGTTGTTGCAAAGTGTACTTCATGTTTGAAATATTGTTGTTAATGCCTTCACTACGTGCCATAAAATCATTCTGCTCATAATTAGCAACACGTATGTAATTTTTATTAATCATTATTGTTTACCTACTTTATTATTGTGCACTATTCTAATGTATATGTAGATTCTGAAAAGGTATAAAATCTCATAGTAGAACATGACGAATGGTCAATCATTATTAAGCTTATTAGAGTCATGTGGGCAAGTAAACTCTCAATATATTTAATTTAATTTTGTCTTGTTTTGTTTTGTTTTTTTTTGCATATAAGCAATTAGATGACAGTAGTTATTCGTTATTACTTATTAGTTTTGATTCTCTGCGTTAGTAAATATGTGATTATACGGACTTCGAATTAAGAGGAGAAGAAAAAAAATAAAAAATATTAAATGGCTCATTGAAATTTGTAGTGATGTAAAATGTTGTGTATATACGTGGTTTATCGGAATGTTTTATACCGTCTTACGAGCCTAATAGTCTTGCGCTTGAGAAATAATAATAATAAATAAAAAATAAAAAAATTCATAACGAAATATTACGAGGACGCATATACATATGTATAACGTTAACTATTATAGTTGATAAATTTAACTCAGGACTAATTTAGAACTTGCGAGGACAAATATTGAAGGGCTTGGAAAAGTATTTATTTATTAATAAACATTAAGTTTTTATATGTTATTTAGGACGTTTGAAAATATTGTGAAACGTGTAAATTCAATTATTACTAAATAAATATATTATGTTCTAAGTCAATGTGAGATCAGAATTTTTACTTTATATCAAAACATGAAAAAATAACGAATTAACGAAAGTAAATTTCATGGTAGAACCGAAATCGTGAAAAGAACATCATATAGTATAATGTGTGATTCCAGTACAGAATTCAATGGGACACAGTCTTAGATCGAAATAATATTTTCAAAATATTTTTGAAAAATTTATGTAGTTCAATAATCCCATCAATCAGATTGTTATTTTATTAATAAATCATCACTCCCATATATCATTTATTGCAGTAAAATTCAAAAATTGATTGATTAGATTATTTGAATTTTTACTATTACATGTTTTATTATAATTTTTTTTTTTTAGTCTAGTAACGTTACTCGATTCGTAATATTTTAAATGATACAGATATCTCTTCAATGAAATCTTATCGTATTCCAGTGAAGCGGATAATCGCGTAAATAAAATAATTATATAAATTCGCAAGTACAGATAGAAAATGGTAAGGTATAGGTAGTATAAAATAACTTTAACTCCACAATGGAGATATTTTGTGCATAAAAACACCACAGAATACCGAAATCCTATGTTTTTTTTATCTCTGTATGCATGAAAGGTTCCAATTTAGAGCGCAGATACAGCGATACATGGGGTTTACATCTGGCACTCATGGGACCCCGTGAAAAAATGGATTAGATCAAATTCGATCAAATTTCATCCAGTTAGATCTAAATTTTGGGAAAATTGGATCTCAACAGATCTCGAGAGATCTCACAAAATCAGTGAAGCGGATAATCGCGTAAATAAAATAATTATATAAATTCGCAAGTACAGATAGAAAATGGTAAGGTATGGTATAAAATAACTCTAACTCCACAATGGAGATATTTTGTGCATAAAAACACCACAGAATACCGAAATCCTATGTTTTTTTTATCTCTCTATGCAAAAAGGTTCCAATTAAGAGTGCAGATACAGCGATACATGGGGTTTACATCTGGTACTCATGGGACCCCGTGAAAAAATGGATTAGATCAAATTTGATCAAATTTCATCCAGTTTGATCTAAATTTTGGGAAAATTCGATCTCAACACATCTCGAGAGATCCTCACTACATTTGCTTCGATCTAATTCGCATAAACGTACATACAAATGCAATTTTAAATCTAGCCAGGTCTAACAATAAGTAGATCTTAGGAGATCTATTCAGATCTAATTTTTCCCAAAATTTAAATCCAACTGGATAAAATTTGATCAAATTCATTGATACAATTTGATCTACCTAATCTATTTTTTCTGGGACTGATTGTGATATACGAAAACTGTAACTTGTATCATACTGTGAATTGAACAAAAAATTTGATACGAGTGTATTCAAGGGGTAACGATTATATATTATTGTATAACACGTTATCCCAGTTCTAGTTCCGATTCTAAACGGTTTTATCGCTGTTTACACTGAGGATTCGACATCGCGCAAATAAAGAGTCATTAGATTCCTTTGGCCTAAAATAGCATGGGGAGGTGGAGATCGCATTTCGTTTCTTTAGTGCAGCAACGGGGGTTGACCGGCAAAGAGCCTAGAGGAAATCGGGATCACAGCCAAGACGCATAGCAATTATAGAATTGGATTGGATTGGTTTGGATCGTCCGAGGAGCCTTATGCTGTCGCTGCTGCATCTTCGTATAGTTTAGTTTTATTTTAGCTTAGCATCGGAAGGCATCCGGGTGTGTCGCATTCTCCATCGAGGACCATCTCCTCGATAAAGAAAAGTGAGTTTATAAATCCCAATCGCATCCTTATCAATACCCACCCACTTACTTGCATCCGACTTATCAATCTAATCTTTACCCAATTCATCGAAGGATTAACATTTAATCGTTACCCCGGAAAATAATCCTCATATACTTATGTCTATACGTCGAGGACCGCAAAGTACGTTTCGAGGACCAAAAAGTAAGTTTCTATCCCCATATTGAAACCTTTTTAATATCTTCACTTTCCATCAAATTTATAAAGCCAATCTTCACCCTCATCCCGAGAGGATTACCATTAAATCATTTCTACGGAAATAATCGTCATATAGATCTTCGATATAGGATTCAGAATTTAATCATTCTTTATCAACTAGGTAACGTGTTAATGAAAATTTCCTTCGAATCGAAGAACGTCTTGTATGGTACCGCATGCATTTTCGCAAATCCTGTTCTTCCTCGATCGAATCTTATCAATCAATTCAAAAAGTGATAGTAAAGAGTCAAATTTTCAGCTGTCACTACCTTTTAGAAGACGTTAAGAAACTAAAAATCAACCACCATGGACGCGATTAAGAAGAAAATTGCGGCTTTGAAGTTGGAGATGGAAGCCGCGAGTGAAAAGGTTGAAGTAAACGAAAATAAGGCAAAGGCAGAAAATCTTCGTGCCGAAACTACGAACGACGAGGTACGAGATTTGGGGAAACGTCTCGCCCAGCTTGAGCGTGATTACGGGATAAGCAAAGCCAATCTTGAGCAATCTACGGCGGCCTTAGAGCAGTGCGAAAAGTCATTTTCAAAAGTACGTAGCAGATGCTGTACGCTGCTGCAGGTGTTTCGTTTTTGGTTTTCCTCTTCTTCCGCGTTTACCTTTCGAAGTTGTGCTTCTAATCATTCATTATACTTTACTGACAGGCCGAACAGGACTTGTCCGGATTGACTAGACGGGTACAGACGATTGAACAGGATCTTCATAAAAAGGAGGAGACGCGTTTGACAGCCCAGACGAAGCTGACGCGCGCGACCGAGTTAGCGGATGATGCGAAACGGTGATATATCATTTTTTTTCTAAACGACTGCAACGATTGTGTGCAAAATTGTTATTGCGGTTCTATAAGTTTCGAGGGGGGTTTTGCCATTGTTACAGAATGTGCAAAGTACTGGAGGACAGAAATCGGTTGGACGAAGAACGCATGGAGAAATTGACCGCAGAATTAAAGGACGCGCGTCTACTCGCCGAAGATGCTGATCAAAAATCCGATGAAATTTCAAGGAAGTTACAGTTTGTTGAGGAAGAATTAGAAGCGGCAGAGGAGAGAGTCAAGACTAGCGAAGCGTGAGTATTGTACCTAAATTTTCTATTTTCCGGAAACGGGATTGAAAATTTTTCATATATTACCTACAACGCGTTTGGCTTATGACATTTTTCTTATTCTTAGAAAAATCGTCGAGAGAGAAGACGAGTTGTTCATCGTACAAAACATAGTCAAGTCTCTCGAGGTTTCCGAAGAGAAGGTATGTATGCATGCCTATTGTCTTATTGCGGATTAGGCAATCATAGAAGTTATTTGTCCCCGGATAGATCCACGCATAGATTGGCAAGCTTACCGATTAAATATTTCAGGCTAATCAAAGAGTCGAAGATTCCAAGGTAATGCTAAAGGGACTAAAACTAAAATTGAAGGGAGCAGAGAAGCGGGCGGTTAATGCAGAGAAAACTGTTAAACAATTACTGAAGGACGTTGACATGAAAGAAGGTATTCTACCAAATCTTTATACACTTCAATTCAAGATCAAAGCAATTTTGAATTTTTTTATTTTGAATTTTTGATCATTTCTAACTCATTCATTTTTCCAGACGAACTGAGAGGAGAAAAGGAAAAGTACAAAGCCATCTGTGATGACTTGGATCTGACCTTCTCAGAGATGACAGGATATTAATGAAAGGAAAAAGAAAAGAAAAGGAAAAAAAAAAGAATTTTTTTTACGTTAATCGCTATTTTCTGTGACGTAACGCAATATTGGCTTTTATAGCTAAGCTAAAAGCAGCTGTATTTCATTTATCGTTTGAGACTGTCGCTATCATTGGCTATTCACTGTAGAATATATATTATTTCATCGAGGCTTTTTCTGTGCAGCTTTAAAAATAACCAACAGCTACGCTTATTTTAGTAGTTAACTCATTCATGAAGAATGCAACTACTGAGATTTTCTTTTATTGCAGTGCTTATTTGCCGACTTAATGTCAACGTTAATGTCAGTGCTATTTTCATTAACAAATGGTGTTAGTTACTTAATTCAATACCATAATACCAGCTACTCCATGATTTCATTTATTTTTCAGGATAAACGATCCCTTGGATATAATATACATATATATATACGCGAATATTATATTATATTATATTATATTATATTATATATCTTCGATGTCTTTAAATTATTTTTGTTTATATGTTATTAATTATTATTCATTGTATTAAATATATAGATATAATAAATATACATATACACATATATATAATTAAATATAAATAAAAGTGATTATAATTAACGATCTAACGGGTCTGTATTCACTTATATATACTTATGTTAGATATAGGCAAATAATAAGCACACGCTAATTTCTTTCCTTATTATTCAGTATATCAGGGATTTGTATTATAATTCTATAGATAGTGGTGTACAAACTATAGCTATTACACCATTATTTTCGACGCCACTATATTTCTTACAAGGATACCCATACGAAGACAATTATACATATCCGTAATCCATACTGAGATAAGGTACGTATGCAAATAGTCTGTGTTTCAAATCAGGTGAAAATATCAGTCTCTTGAAATTGTTAACTTTTTTTTTGTAGAAATAAGATATGGGAGTAACGTAGTTAGTGCATCAAATTATTCATCTGAATGACCGACTATTTCTAAGCAACATTTCCACACATTATGTTATAATAGTCCTGTAATATATCCATTATTGGCAAAAATGGGTAAGAAGAAAATAGCGAATGTTCTCCATGGATCATTTATTGCAGGAAGTCAAAACTATTAAAATAATCGAGGATTTCGAGTAAACGATCTTAAATTGAATATAAAAATTGAGAGATGTTCAGTTTCAGTTTCATATTTTAATAAATCATCTGGGGGATGTCGCCGAAAATAATGTAAAGACGAACAACCCTACAGGACCCATAGTCCCGAGATTATTTATTAATTTAATCTAAAGTAAGATCCTTTTCCGGAATACCCGATTATTTTAATGTTACAAGTTTCTACAATAAATTTACCCGGCAGATAGAGCCTTTTGAGGGGCCGAAACATTGCAGATGATATTGTTCTCTTGTGATCTATTCGCCAAGAAACTTGCTACCATTATATGATAAGAGCTGTTGAATCTTGTCTGTTGCAATATATTATACATATATTAATATTTCAAAATTTAACAAGTGTTTAATCAGCGTGGTTACCACGATACCTGAAAGACTTTAGAGACACAAAAATAAATCAATGATAATGTTGCCGAAGACGTATTCGAGAGACGGTTTGTGCACAGGCAAAGGTAAAGACACTATAACAAAGCACTTGAAGAAGTTGAAGAATCTCTTTGGAGTCTAAGTAAAGAACCAGCCCAATTCTTCTTATTGCATTTTGCGTAGTCTATAAAGCATTGTTCCTTTCGACCAGGGAGTGCAGTAACCCGCTGGTAGTCATTGGAATCATTTGAATCGAAGGTTTGTTCAGAATTTGATAAAACATTATTCTCACTTCTCATCCACCTAGTATGTGGATCTAGAAATCAACGAGTCGGAAAGTTGCACATATTCGAAAAGGGAATATGCAATTAATTGATCTTTTATTCTGCAGTTTGTGGCTCTGTCAAAATTAAGTTAACTGATTATTATACAAATGACCGTAAGAAACACTAAACACTAGTGATAGTATCGAGTGACGTCGCATGTCTATTTGAAAAGAATCATATTCATGTGGCGTACGATCAATGAAAAATTGCAAACGTATAATTCACCCAAATATTAGATCTTTTTATATCATTCCTCGTTTTGTTACTGTCATAGTATAGGCTCAGAAACTTTGCAATAGTTACATTATAGTGATGATATCGCAGAGTCTCAACTTCCTAAGAGTTTTTTTTTGTTTTTTTGTTTTTTTTTCATTTCGGAAAAAGGATCATCGTTATATTTAATGAGAATGAGGGATTCTGTTTTCCCGTAGTTGAGAAACAGCGTATCGATGAACGCTATTAAGAAGAGGCTTCAGACTTTGAAAGTCGAGAAAGACCTGGCGTTAGACAAAGCCGACACTTGCGATCAGCAAGCTAAAGAAGCAAATCGTAAGGAGGAACAGCTTCGAGATGAAGTTCGGGATCTTGCTAAGAAACTTACTCAGATGGAAAATGACTACGAGGTCACCACGGCTCAGCTGGAAAAGTCAAACACGGATCTGGAGGCTACGGAAAGGGCTTATCTCCTGGTTAGTAGAACGTTTTGCATTGTCTCTGATATGGAGATCAGGATACCATTTTTTGTGTCTTCCTACTCTCATGCTATTCTGCAGTGCTGAATAAATAAACGGGATATCTCCGGATAGGGAATAATGATGGATTCTGTTTAAGGCTCAATCGGAGTTAGCAATACTCAATAGAAAAATGCAGCAGTGCATGGTGAATCTGGAAAAAACTGAAGAACGAAGACTAACAGCTCAAGAAAAGTTGACGCAAGCCACTGAGACAGCTGATGATGCCAAACGGTCAGTTTGGATAACAACTGGAGTTTATTTCGTGATAAATATAGTGCTTGATCATAATGATCCTTTCGCTAAGGAACCAAAATGTCAATTTTCAGAATCTGCAAGGTTTTGGAGAATAGAAATAAGCTGGATGAGGAACGTATGGACCACTTGACAACCCAGTTAAAAGAAGCCAGGGTTATCGCTGAGGACGCTGATACAAAGTCAGACGATATTTCGCAAAAGTTGGCTTTTGTGGAGGATGAACTTGAGGCTGCGGAAGACAGGGTTAAATCGAGCGAAGCGTTAGTATAATTCATGTTCATCATTTCAATTCTACATGCAAAACTACGCATAATATGTTCTTCTGTGCTTTATGATTGTGATTCTTAACAGCAGCTCATTAAGTATAACACTTCTTGAAATGTGCTGAACGCGTTTTTCTGTACACAGGAAGATTGTGGAACGAGAAGACGAGCTTTTCATCGTAGGAAACATCTTAAAGTCGCTAGAGGTTTCCGAGGAGAAGGTAGGTAATTTATTACAAGTACCTATATGATTTCAATGCTGACTTGAGCTGACTCTTTCAATTTTTTGGAGTGAAAATAGGGCGACTCTTTCTAAGAGTGAGAAAAAAATAATGAAATATCATTCTTCTTCGGAGTGGAATGAAAAGTAGATAAGTTTTACTCCAAAAAATGAAAAGAGATCACTGACGATATTCTGAAGATTCTGTGTCTTGGAAAATCTGTGGTATATACATTTATGCTTCGGGACAGGCGAACCAAAGGGTCGAAGAATTCAAGAGCCAGTTGAAGAGTCTGAAGGTAAAATTAAAGGAAGCAGAAAAACGTGCTATAACTGCCGAAAAAACTGTCAAGACTTTCTTGATGGAGATGGACGTACGAGAAGGTCGGTTCAATAATTTTACTTTAATTGTTATAGCGGTGTTCTCTGATTATTCATTGATTAATTGCTCACAGTTATTATCTTTGGAAATACGTCCAACCAAATAAGTAACCAGTAAGTATTTTTCTGAATGCAGACAACCTGCACAAGGAGAGGGCTAAATCTAAATACGTCTGCGACGACATGGACTTGACATTTGCCGAGCTTACTGGATACTGAAAAAAGAAAGGATTGATTCTTTGTCTGATTTTCTTAACCGATGTACGGTGTGTGTTTGCTTTATTTTTTGTTATCACTTTCCGTAAGCGTTTCATATCCAAGGCATTTCCTTTTCGCTTTATTATACGTAAATTATGTATATGTTTATTATAGTTTCTATGATAATGATTTTGTACTGACGTAATTCTGGAATTACCTACTAATTAGCTCGTTATACGAAAATGAATATTGGAAATAATAATATGTTATTATAATTTATCGCTCTCGGATAAGGTATATTATTAGTTTATATATTCTCGTACAACTTATATTTATGAATGAATAAATCAATGTTATGAATAAGCATACAGACGTTAGAGTACAGTACATAAACGTACCGAGATGCAATCTGAAGGCATCGTGGGCTTGTATTGTATATTTGCCCCTTAAAATTGTGGACAAAATTTCAACATTGTTAACAAACGAATTGAGTAATCATTCCTGACACAATGGAATATAATATGTGGTCTAAAACAAAAGTTGTAAGATAAAATCTGTTTTCGACGTCCTAGCTTGGGGATATTTGAATATACTATCCTTCGGGATAAAAGGGGGGTGCGGACAAGGTCCGCAAATTAAGTTGAATTACTTTAACGATATTCCTAGAATTTTCACCCTATATGTCGTGGAGTTTATACACGCTTGAAACTACAAAGCTTGCTTTTCCGACAACGATATTACCTGTAGATCCCTTGGGAAATTTACTGGCCGGCAGAATTTAATGTTGTCAGAAGCCTCGAATCGAACCATCCGAGAATACACATTCTCCTATAGGTATGTATTCGGAAATATGTAGTAAACGGACCAGAGCGTTTCTCAGGCTATTCGTTTTGTGCTATCCTATTATTAAAAATATTACATTACATTATATTGACATTATAAATTCAGAATTTTATTTTCCGGGCAGAATTTGACTATTTTTCAAACATTTCTATGAACCTTTTGAATTTTTGGAAGATGTTCGCTGTCCATTACGGGGTTATTCATTTTTTATATTACTTTTCATGCCTCGCAGAAAAATGCTCCTGGTATCAGGAGAACATCTGACCCGAGGAGGTGTGCTAAAATTTTTGGGGGACGATAGAACGCGTGTATAGATATAGGCATGCATACGTGTCTTCATGCACGTCGCTCCTATGGTTTATATATACTAGCTATTTTGATAGTTTTTAGAATTTTAAGGCGAAAAATGCTCCTGGTATCAGGAGAACATCTGAAACGAGGAGGTCGTTGCAAATTTTCAAGTTGCTGAAATGCATTAATTCTAATTTCATACTGTTTATGAAATGAATAGTCTGAGCGAGGGGGAATCGGTAAATAATACAAAGCAATGTATTATCGATTTTTCTGGGAATTTATTGCTGCAGCATCAGTACAATATTTCTTATTATCAAAGTAACGTACAATTTCTAATTGTTCCTTAAAAATCAATATATTATGTATTTGCTCCCTGTCGTACAAGTTATTGAAACATAAACCAGAGTCGTATTATAATATATAATACCTAACATAACTAATTTTTGACTCTGATTACATAATTATATGAATTACGAAATCGTAGCATCTCATATAGTACTTGGGAGCATACTTCTAATTTTCAATTTTTATAAGATTATAATTTATTGCGCCGTAGTGTATGCAACCTGCAAATTATTTTACGTATAGGTATGGAGAGTCGATAAGGTTACTTGAAATCTTTCGTATCACCCGAGCGGTAAGAGTAGATTTCATACTAACCTTATCGGCTTTCTCATAATAATCTTAATATTTAATTATTCCAATTTTTAATCATCATTACTAACCATACATTCTATCTCTTATAGTATAATATGGTTTGTACAATAACACACCTTATAAATTCAGGAATGAAAAATTGATTTTCATATCTATATTTATATCTAGTCTGCTTTTGATGAGTTTCTCAGTAACTAATAATGATTTAACTAATCATTGCTCTTTATCATCTTCATCATTATCATCATATATTTATAGATATTCATGTAGTACTACAATACACCTATAATATAATTTCACTATTCTGTGTGATACATCATTAATTATTATTCGTTCTAAAAATAACTAAGACATTGATTACAAACAGACAGAATGGTATCGTTATTTTAAAAGTATTCATAACTCTATTGCATGATGCTTAAAAATAATATAAATCTCACACAATTCATTATTAATATTGAATTGGAAAGATATTGTTACAATATGTTCTCAATTATTATTTTTTACGTGCAAGAAGTTTATGCAATCGATACTTATTCAATTAAATAATGAGATTTGCAGTACTGGAATTGAAAATAAACATCTATTTTATTCGAAATCAAAGTTAATCAGCGCTCGCGACCTTTAATTACGCTAATTATTATTATTGTTTGAGTATTAAAACTTCTCCGCGTCGGTGTGATATTAAATTAAATACCAGAATTTACCCCCGAAGTGGTGGCAACCGAATATGCAATTGCACCTGTTGAGCCTCGGAAAACCTCGTGCCACTTCGCGTCTTTCGACGCGCGGTGGTGGGGCGTCGACGCCGGCCGCGGGCCGACTTAAATCTTCAGTCACGTTGAACGAGTCGCCGGGTGTTGACGTCGCGACTCCGTTCAGTTTCACCCATTAGTTATAATTATACGAACGTTGGGACCTCAGCATCGCTGAGATACCTGCGGAAAAAAAAAAAAAAAATGATACGAACGCGTCTTGGCTGAAGTAATGTTTTCCAATTTAATGAAGTTTTAAATCAGTGACACCTCGGAGAACGTAGACTTGTAATATAAGTAATTTCATACCAATCTGTCCGGTTATAATAATTGCATTTAAAATTTACGTACTTCAAGTGACTTTCTTATTGATTTATATTATTCGCAAACAATGTTATTTGACAGTAATTATAGCTACTATTGATGATCCGTAAAACAAACGAAGGGAAAGAGAGTATTATATTATATTATTACATCATATAAAACAAAAAAATGAAAAAAATGTCTATAAGTCTATTTATATTTAAATGCCTATAATATGTATTATAGTTTCATTGACACAGTGGCATCATAACATTCGTTTATTAATTATTATAATCTATTCAATAATCTATTGAACGTTTTTCAATCCTTAGGATTCATTCGCACTCCGTTTAATTAATTGATTAATTAATTAATTATTGCTAGAATAAGGTGAACCGGTTGAATCTAAGGGTAAACGGTGCGCCTTGTTACCGGCAACTTAGTTCTATATTTTTCCACCTAGTGGCGCCACTAGGATGAACTGACCTACGACAACTAGTACTTGCCCCTCCCGTTCCTCGCGCACTGGGTCAAGGCCGTTGAAGGCCGTCAAGGGTGGGGATGTAGAAAAAAACCGGTCTAACCGGTTTAACAAACCGGTTTGACCACTTTCGCTTTCGCTGTCTCTTTCGCTCTTCAGAGCACTTCAGAGTTCAGTGGCCTTCGTGGCGCCAACGAGCAAACATGTGTGTGGCGTGGCGAGAGGCTCCTGCGACAAGGAGAAATTTAAGCGGCAAATTAAATAAAACCTGTGAGGAAAATACGATGGACAATTAATACGCTGCGTCTTTACGCGTTCGAGGAGATTTACAGTCCAAAGAGAGTTATACCAACGAAAGAACGATGGATATAAGTGAGTTTAGATTATTTCAGTCACTATTTTATCATAACCGTGAATAATCTATGCTGACCCGCGAATAACTGTCTGAAAATCTGAATTTCTTACTAACATAACCTCTTAGACCTATTTTAAACACAATTCAAATGAGCGAGGGAGTTTCCATGTAGTATAACCTCACAATAATGATCACCCTATCGTATTAACAATCGTATGGTTCCATGTTCCTCATACTCTAGTATCGTTTGCTCTACGAGCATATTTTGCGCCTCAGAGGTTAAACTAATTCCTCGTGTTATTTTTAGTTTCCAAATGTTTTCTCGAAGAAAACTTGTTCCCCGATTTATTCTTTCATTCGATTTTCTGACAGCGTTATCGATCAACGGACATGAACAAGCATCGCAGATAATTGAGAAGCATAGATTCTGCATACCACTTGGTCGGAGATGGATGCTACCTAAAACTATCCAGCTAGTCCTGGATTGATAGTCAACCAACACAATGGTAAGCTTCATATCATGTCAGCGAAAGATCCTGTGTAACTACAAATGTATATCGATAGAACAACCAATACAGAAACGCATTTATCTAGCGATACTCTGACAGTATCTATCTCTGAATCCAACAACGTTTGTCTTAATCTCAACAATATCCCCGCGTTTCAGAATTGGGAAGAGGAAATCAGACCTGGATAGACGATGTGCCAAATCACCAGTCCCATATGCCTTTTCAACTATTCGAAAACAGTTAGCCAACAGTAATGGAATATCACGGCGACCAAGCTGGTAATTGACCTCCCATCTGAGGGACCATTGTCAGAGGCAAGGAGGATATTAGCGTCAAGGTAATTAATCTATGATATTGATTGGCTTCTAGCCACCACAGGCTGCAATGCATCAATTGCCTCATGTTATTGAAATCAAATTGCCGTTGATCCGTTTTACATCTAAAATGAATCACCTTTTTAAATCCATGTTTCACAGCTTCTCTACCAAGCAAATCTGACGCTCACCCTATACCTTCAGCTGGCTATGGACGTCCCTGGCTTACCTCTGTCCTCGATGTACAACAGATACTTTCATGGCGACTTGGTTCTACTCACCTGCGAGGGAAACACCTGGGATCTACCCAAAGGCAACATATTGTCGCAATTCGTGTGATACTTGGATATCTTATTAAAGGGTAAGTCCAGAAGACGAGGAACACTCAATTTTTTTAAGCAATTATAACTTGCTTCTTTTCAATGGCAAACTCGAATATTTCTTTTGTATTCACATAAGTAGTTAGAGCTTTATGAATCTCAAGAAAATTGTTCGCTTGATTTGAATATAAATTTACCTTGTAGTAGAGAAATATCTGAATAATGAGGATCAAGGATTGAAGGTTTTTAAATAAATACAGCTATAAATTACTGTAGAATTAATTATAGGCGTCACATTTATTTTTCAAACATCCAACAGACTTCAATATTGGTAATAAATTACTTTACAGTCCCATTCTCTGGTTCTTAATTGAGCATGTTCGCTTGAACAATACATTGAGTTGATTTATCCCATGTGACATATATTAATCTAGTTTTTATTTTCACAGGGGTTGTTCGTGGAGGGGAAAAAACATAGTCCTGCCTATCTACAAGAAAACCCCTTCAACATTCTTCATTACAACGATTAACGCCAAACAGTGGAGCAGTTCAAATACCAGGGAAATGGCTATTATTGATGGGGACTAATGGCTTCAAATGGCTATTATTGTTTATAAAGTATCATCAGAGTATAGTTTTAGGCTGAGTTCGCAATTACAGTTCCTTTGGAATCAGTTTTTAATGTCTAATCTTGTCTAATTAGATTGGACCAGATTATTCCAAATTGATTGTAGAAACTATAAGCGATACTATATATTTACTCGTGATTATACAGCACGCTATACCTGACAAGTTCATACGGTAATGTTATAATCAAACGAGGAAAAAACTTGTAATATTACGGAAGAGATGAGAATTTGTAATAGATTATGATATGATATTGATATAATTTAATAGTTGAAACATTTCTGAATATCTCGGCCAATAATATTTTTTACTAGCCTAATAACTTCATTGTACTTGAAAGAGGAGGGCAGTAGACATTGCAATAGTTGGATTAGCCATTACCGTATGAAATATTCGCAATATCTATGCAGGTAACTGCGCGTAATACATGCATATACGATATACGTACGTGAATATACTTCACTCCTTTGTGAAATTGTCCTCAATGGATAGAGAGTAGACAATTCAGAGATCCACGAATTGGAGACTCTCATTAGTATCTATTGAGAACAACTATATTTATAGAGTACTGAATTATTCTACTGTTCTCGTGGCGAAATTACGTTGTTAAAGTATTATCGTTAACGAAAACCATGGTGAGAATAATGACTCTTTTCTCTATTCGTATGGTGGTCTGAAAAATAAAAATAAACAGCTCACTGTTCTCAACAAGACCGATATAAAAACTATTTGCTACAAACATTGTACTTGGCATTCTGTAAAATATACCTTCGTACGTATATGCATGTATTATCGTCGCAACGATTAGTTTAGAGTATAATACTAGTTTTATTATTTCCTAATTATAGTTCTAGCTAATCTCGGAACTTGAGAAGTGCCAAATATGTAGTTTTCAGTGATATACGTGATAGATTATACATATTACGATCACATCTACAATTTGTCCAATCAAATATTCAGTGTTGTAAAAATTGTGAGTCAATTTTTTTTCAAGTGAAGTTTGTTACTTTTGAATAACTATTTTATAATTAGTTGAAATACTTTACTTTATAATTAGTTTTAATATCTTTACTTTATAATTCGTTTAAATAACTTCACTTTATTATTAGTTTAGATAACTTTACTTTATTATCAGTTTAAATAACTTTACTTTATAATTCGATTTGATAGCTTTACTTTATAATTTGTTTTAATAACTTTACTTTATAATTACTTTTACTAATTCAATCGAGTTTAATTACACATTACCAAAGTAATGGGTAATTGAATAAGTAATTTCATTACAAACAGACGTCGTAAATACAGATCTTCCATCCCAGTCAAGACATTTCCCTTTAGGAAATTATAACGACTCTAGGTATTATTGCATAATCAAACTAACTTAATTAATTCTCTCGGTTAATTGCTACAGACGTATTTATTTTTCAGGACCAATTGAAAATTGTACATAACGGTCTACGTAGGTATGTTAATATTGCTTGTATGGATGGCTTCAATCATAAATGTTGATAATAAACTTAATTCATGAATAATCATTTCTGCATATTTTTTTCTCCTATCCCCTATCCAACTCCTAATCCAGGCGCATCAATTTAGGAGCTAAATTGAATTCAAAATGAATTCAAAATGAATTCAAATCGAAAATATCACTCAAAAATGAGGTATCAACTGCCAGAATTTTAGGAGTGAATTTTCTGGCAGTTGATACCTTTTTTTTAAGGAGTCGATTTTCTGGCAGTTGAAACCTTTTTTTTAAGGAGTCGATTTTCTGGCAGTTGATACCTCATGGTGTCAAAATCGACTCCTTGAAAAAGGTATCAACTGCCAGCAAATCGACTCCTTAAAAAGGTTTCAACTGCCAGGAAATCGACTCCTAAAATCAGGTATCAACTGCCAGAAAATCGATAGGTACGTGGAGCTCTCAGTGCCTAAATTTCCCCTGGGGCAGAGTCTCAGCCAATCAGCAATAAGAATTGAAGAGAAATTGCCTATTTTCTTCTCGACTCTCGCTCCTGATTGGCTGAACTCGGCTCCAGGGGAAAGGTAGGCATTTAGAGCTCCATGTACCTATCGATTTTCTGGCAGTTGATACTTTATTTAACGAGTCGACTTTCTGGCAGTTGATACCTGATTTTAGGAGTCGATTTCCTGGCAGTTGAAACCTTTTTAAGGAGTCGATTTTCTGGCAGTTGATACCTTTTTCAAGGAGTCGATTTTGACACCATGAGGTATCAACTGCCAGAAAATCGACGCCTTAAAAAAAGGTATCAACTGCCAGAAAATTCACTCCTAAAATTCTGGCAGTTGATACCTTTTTTTACGGCGTCGATTTTCTGGCAGTTGATACCTCATGGTGTCAAAATCGACTCCTTGAAAAAGGTATCAACTGCCAGAAAATCGACTCCTTAAAAAGGTTTCAACTGCCAGAAAGTCGACTCCTTAAATAAAGTATCAACCGCCAGAAAATCGATAGGTACATGGAGCTCTAAATGCCTACGTTTTCCCTGGAGCCGAGTTCAGCCAATCAGGAGCGAGAGTCGAGACGAAAATAGGCAATTTCTCTTCAATTCTTATTGCTGATTGGCTGAGACTCTGCCCCAAGGGAAATTTAGGCAATGAGAGCTCCAGGTACCTATCGATTTTCTGACAGTTGATACTTTATTTAAGGAGTGGATTTTCTGGCAGTTGATACCTTTTTTAAGGAGTCGATTTTCTGGCACTTGATACATCATGGTGTCAAAAACGACTCCTTGAAAACGGTATCAACTGCCAGAAAATTCACTCCTTAAAAAAGGTATCAACTGCCAGAAAATTGACTGTTTAAAAAAAAAAGGTATCAACTGCCAGAAAATTCACTCCTAAAATTCTGTCAGTTGATACCTAATTTTTAGTATAGGCAAGGAAAGGACAGGGGGAAATGATTCAACGATTGATTATTTACAATTTCAAGAGATATTTATTCAAGAATGTGGTAATTTACTATAATGATACATGTTTATTGCATAAACAATTTTATTATTGCATGAATATTTGCAGTGTTGCGAGTCACTAATTACATTTTTGATGAAACTACTCATTTAATTACCCATTACTTTGGTAATGTGTAATTAAACTCGATTCAACTAGTAAAAGTAATTATAAAGTAAAGTTATTCAGCGTAATTATAAAGTAGAGTTATTTAAAGTAAGTATAAAGCAAAGTTATTTCAACTAATTACAAAGTAAAGCTATGAAAACTAATTATAAAGTAAAGCTATTAAAACGAATTATAAAGTACAGCTATTAAAACGAATTATAAAGTGAAGCTATTGAAACGAATTATAAAGTGAAGCTATTGAAACGAATTATAAAGTGAAGCTATTGAAACGAATTATAAAGTGAAGTTATTTCAACTAATATTAAAGTGAAGTTATTTAAACGAATTATAAAGTAAAGATATTAAAACTAATTATAAAGTAAAGTTATTTCAACTAATTATAAAATAGTTATTCAAAAGTAATAAACTTCACTTGAAAAAAAATTGACTCACAATTTTTACAACACTGAATATTTGATTGGACAAATTGTAGATGTGATCGTAATATGTATAATCTATCACGTATATCACTGAAAACTACATATTTGGCACTTCTCAAGTTCCGAGATTAGCTAGAACTATAATTAGGAAATAATAAAACTAGTATTATACTCTAAACTAATCGTTGCGACGATAATACATGCATATACGTACGAAGGTATATTTTACAGAATGCCAAGTACAATGTTTGTAGCAAATAGTTTTTATATCGGTCTTGTTGAGAACAGTGAGCTGTTTATTTTTATTTTTCAGACCACCATACGAATAGAGAACAGAGTCATTATTCTCACCATGGTTTTCGTTAGCGATAATACTTTGGCAACGTAATTTCGCCACGAGAACAGTAGAATAATTCATTACTCTATAAATATAGTTGTTCTCAATAGATACTAATGAGAGTCTCCAATTCGTGGATCTCTGAATTGTCTACTCTCTATCCATTGAGGACAATTTCACAAAGGAGTGAAGTATATTCACGTACGTATATCGTATATGCATGTATTATGCGCAGTTACCTGCATAGATATTGCGAATATTTCATACGGTAATGGCTAATCCAACTATTGCAATGTCTACTGCTCTCCTCTTTCAAGTACAATGAAGTTATTAGGCTAGTAAAAAATATTATCGGCCGAGATATTCAGAAATGTTTCAACTATTAAATTATATCAATATCATATCATAATCTATTACAAATTCTCATCTCTTCCGTAATATTACAAGTTTTTTCCTCGTTTGATTATAACATTACCGTATGAACTTGTCAGGTATAGCGTGCTGTATAATCACGAGTGAATATATAGTATCGCTTATAGCATCTCAAGTACATGCAACACTTATTCAAAGTCGAAGTATGGAAGACAAGAATAAATCGGGGATCAAGCATTCTCCAGGAAAACATTTGTATACTCAAAATAACACTAATAACATTAGTTCAGCCTCGGAGGGGCAAAATATGCTCGTAAAGCGAACGATTGAAGAGGAGAAACTCGGAATTATATGATTGCTAATATGACAGGATGATAATTAATTATCGCGAGGTTATCAATGAATCTCCCTTACCTAGTATATTCGTATTAAAAATAGATCGGAGAGGTTATGTTCGCAAGAAATGTAGGTTTTCACAGAGTTATTCGCGGGTAGGGATAGAATAAACTTGAAAATGAACGATTCCCTACTTCCCTGAATAATAATCAAAGGCCTCCAATCGTCACTTACTTCGCTGATTGAAATCCGCGACACTTTATAATACACGAAAATTCATAATTATTTATGGTTATGATAAAATGGTGATCGGAATATTAAAAACTTACGCCTCCTCAACTCGTAACGACGCGGCGTACCTCTTGTCAAGCATTTTCTCGCACGTCGGTTAACTCGGCGCGTAAGTTTTCCCAAGAACGTCTACTACGTCACAAACCTGTTCACTCGTCGGCGCCACGAAGGCCACTGAAACCGGTTAGACCGGTTTGCTTGAACTCCCCATCCTCGACGGCCTTCAGCGGCCTTGAGTGGGGCGAGAGGGGCAAGGACGCTGTTGAGTAGGTCAGTTTACGCTGGTGGCGCCACCGGTCGACGAACTACGGAACTAAGAAGAGCAGAATGATATAATGATCCGCGGGTTGCGTGTAATAGGGCGCAGCATTCGTCCCTTAGGCTTACCCTATTATAAATGTAGTGTATATTTAAATTGTTATTTCATTAGTAAAAGTAATTATGAAGTAAAGTTATTCAAAAGTAATAAACTTTATTCAGTTACCTATTACTTTGGTAATGTGTGATGAAACTTGATTCTACAGGGTGATATTACAGGGACATCTCAGTACTGCAAGTCTCGGACCGTCAGGCGGCTGGTAAAAATGTGCGTGAAATTATCAGGTTCGCCGCTCGACTATTAGGTAGCTATAGTATAGTCAAAATTCGATCAATGCGATCGCAGCCACAGATCGTAGCCGTGGATTTTTCTTTCCTTTTATTTCTCATCTTGCGTACAAGCCAGTGCAGCCAGATCGTGCGATATTTTTACCCCTACCCTAGAACCAGAGTCTGGTCCGTGTAGGAGGGGCATTATTCCCCTCGATTTGGAGGGCGACCTCGGCTTCCTTCGGCACCGATCGGTTCAAATAGTATTGCCAACTCGCGGTTGACTTAATGAGCTATTTTAGCCGTATTATACGCAGCCCGCATGTCACTCTTGAGATTGCTAACTTGATATAGCGTGCGATAAGGCGTGCATAATATGCACCGATCATATTATGATCGCGGCTGAAGCAGATCCTGGTACTTGTTCGCAAGATCGCGGTACCATTTGGCACCCCATACGCAAATTTTTCAATTATCATTTTATCATAATTATGTTAAGTACAGCCGTTCAAGGGGAAGGGAATAAAGATATAAGGATAATAGTAGAGAAAAGAATAAAAATACGTATATTTTATGTAATTAATTTATATTTTTATAATCGTATTCATCGTAAAAGTATAATAATAATAATAATAATAATAATAATAATAATAATAATAATATATAAAATCATGCGTAGAAATTGAATGTTCACGACATGGTTTGGCTACAGATTAAGAATAGTAGATTACAATAGAATGTTTTTGTTTTTTTTTCTGTTTTTTGTCTCATCCTTTCGCTGGTTATGCCAAAGGATGGAAAAATAAAAATTATGAAATGGGTATAGGTTGAAAAAAACAACGGAGAAAGACAGATATTAAACAAAACACGTAGACAATCAAATAATAACAAATAATTACAAAACAGATTGATATACGGTTCTTGCGGGAGGATGTTACAATCACATTGCGTAACTGGGCAATAGAAATAATAATAATAATTGAAAAAAAATAAAGAAAACACAAACAGAACAATGTTCAGTGGTGTTTTGATCAATTCACTATACAATACATATGAATTTGCAAAAGTTTTTTCCAAAAGGAAGATACCGTGTTGTTTGAGGGTGAATCACCTTTGAAATTTCGATTCTTTTTTCTCCATATTTTATAAACATTTAACGACAATAGATAATAATCAGCGATCACCGCGGCTAATGGCTGCGATAACGTATACCTAGTTATACAGTTACATTTTTTCGACAATTTTTTTTTTTTTACTTAGTATAATATATATTATATAAAAAAAAAAAAGAAAGAAAAAAAAATTAAATATGTTCATAAGTTGCGTGATACGTTATGCTTTTCTTTACAAAAACGAAAAGAGAAACATGACCACCCTTCAGTTTCATAACATAAAATTAAGAAATTTTTTCTGGCTGCTTTTACATTTATACTTATACTATACATACGTATAGTATTATATGCACGTAATTACATAAAACTTACGGAGATTCTCTAAATGCAGCCAGAAATAATCACCAGAAATCGGGAGGAATTTTAAGAAATTCATTTTCACGATGAAGGAAATCGATGGGCAGTGGGTAAAGGGGCTTAGGGGATCACTAATCAGGCACTTTACAACAATTTTACACTCTTTCGATGTCCTTCACTAGTCCACCTCCTCTATTGAACAGAACAACACGTACCGATTTCTCATTTTTCATATGTGTCTAGGTTTAACTGTATATATAATATATATAGGTGTTATACTTCTAATCGCCCACTAGTCGCGCACGCATTCACGCATTCACGCACGCCACACCTTTCTTTCATACAGTTTATTCATATTTTAAATATTCAGATCAACTTACTAAGTTTAATTAATTCATACCAACTGACGTCAATTAGTCTAAATACTTCCTGTCGTTCGCGAGACAAATTTAAACGACGCGCTGCGTATGGCCTGAATTCAAAAATTATTTTACACAACCGCGAGATTCGAACACTAATAAAGCATTCTGTCGCGCACAGGACAGATCCAATCTCCAGATATTAGGACTCTGGATTTATTCCTTGGTGGAATATTGCGATGAAAACTGTCTCTGATAGTTGCTACGACAAAACTCCAACTTAGGTCATCAGCTCTGTCGTATCATCCGCATCCATATCATCCAATGGTTCCACCCGTACTGCTAGCTTCGTGTAGCCAAGTGTCGATTCTCTCCTTCTCGATAAAGCCTAAACATAGATTTAAGATGGTTAATTGAAAACTAACTGATAGTATAAAATGATATCGTCATGTTATACTATGTAAGATCTTAATTTCTACGAATTTATAAATAAATCAAAGAGTTAAAGTATTAGGAAATAGCTTTGCAAGGTGTTAGCTTCACCTGAAGAGCAACAAATATTGCAGCGAACAAGGCGATCGATGCCAAACAAATAGCAACTGCAAATGCTGTGGCTGCTGTGACAGCCAATGATGCAGAATCCTCGGTTCTACCAAAGCCATTCGTACTTCCTTGAGCCCCTAGATCATCATGTGAGAATTCGGATCCAGGAACTCTTCGCTTTCCTGCAGGAGAGCTGTTTCTGCAACTTCCTGTAAACACAGACGTTTAGATTAAGGATGCTGTATGAATTGGCGATTGGTGAAAAGGCTAAGAATAAGTTTATCTCACCCGTCTCTGGATCGCACACACAGCAGTCTTGATCCTCAGGGTTTCTCACGTTTGCTGAACAGCAAGGAACGCATTGGTTATTGAGTTTGTCGAGGTGTAATGGACCTGCGCATGCCAAACAATTAAATTGTCCAGGGCCTGTACACCTCTGGCAGCTCGCGTGGCAACTCTTGCACAGTTGCGTCAATGAGTCGTAATACTGTGCACCAAGGCACTCCATGCAGAGCCCTCCTTCAAGCATTGAATGAGCTGGACAGGAGGTGCAGCCTAGTGGTCCTTCGCCTGAGAGTGAATAATGGCGTTTTTATTAACTGAATATTAAGAGACATTAGAATTTGGGCACAGAGAGTTGTTCTCCGATAACTGAAAACGCGAAAGATCATTCATATTTCTTCACCTTTGCATGTCTTGCAGTAATGGTGACATTTCTGGCACCCAAAGTTCGTTTTGAAAAATCCTTCTGGACATTCTGCGTGACATTCTCCTGCTGCCAACTGCCACCCTCCAGGGCATTTGACGCATTGATCTCTCCTTGGTCCCGAACATGTTTTACAAGATAGATAACACTTTGCGCATTGTCCACGATCGCTGTACCAGCTAAAACCGTAAGCATGAATTAGTGCTCAGCATGTCGTTCTACCATTGATGAACATATGAGACTATCTCTCACCCGTCAGCGCAAGAAGATGTGCACGCGCCGCTTTGCAGTTGAAGATGATCCTGGCAGGCGGTACAGTTTAGTCTAGAGACACAAGTCTTGCATGTATGAAGACACGGCAAGCACAGGGCCCTGTTAGCAGGCTGGGCGATAGAATAGTACCCATCCTCGCATTGGGAAACACATTTTTGACCCTGTAGGAGTAGCGTATCCTGGCAGGTGATGCATGAGTTTCGGGTGGGTCCAGCACAGCTTTCACAGGTCGAATGGCACCTCTTGCATCGTCCATTTTCCAAGTATTCTGTGATATCGCATCGGGTTCGACTAATGGGGGCGCAATAATTGTTTGTGTCTAAGCTCCAGTCAGCGACGCAGGTGTTACAGCTTGAAGATGTGCAAGTTAGGCATCCTGGAGGACACGGGACACACTCTCGCCTCTTTTTATCAGCACTAAAGCCGGCTGGACAAGAGTTCAGACAAGTGCCTGAGAACGAAAAGTGTAATAATTTTTTAAACATCGAATAAATTGCAGTAATAATAAAAGTAAAACGTAAGACTGCATCTCACCTTCGGAAAAGTAAAGTCCAGGTCGGCAGCTGATGCACTGAGTTTGACTAGTACCATTGCAAGTTTCGCATGAAGAATGGCAAGCCTCACAATTGTAGTCCATTGTCTCGTATGTGTACTGTGGGCATGCAGCATAGCACTTGTTATCATGCATGACCAAGTGGTGTTCGCAGTTCGTGCAGTGATCAGGTCTATCTTGGCAACTCGCACAGTTCGCCTCGCAGGGTACACACGTGCCGTTTTCTGCATCTGGGATTCGATATTCTGATTTAATAACGATAATACTAATCGCGGTGCACTCCATGACGAACGAATTGTTCGTAAAATGTATTTCGAATTCGTAATTATACTTGGTGATTTTTGTTCACGCGAGAAGAGAGAAAGGGACTCTTCTTCCACTCTCTAATGGATTTGGTAAAAGAGAAATAAACTACCCCTCTCAAACCTACTCTCGTAATATCCCTCGGGGCACTGTTGAAGACATACGGCAAGATCCGTTACCCGAAGATGAGCGGGAGCACAAGATAGACAAGAGTCTTGTCCCGCGCCGGCGCAATTTTCGCAGGATTCGTGACAGGGCCAGCAAACTCCGCCTTGATTTGGAAAGCTTCTTGGAGGACAGCGACTAACGCAGGTGCTGAAACGGCAAGATTCAGGCTCAATATTCATTGAGTAGAGGAAAGAGTTGAGAGAGGAAAAAAAAGAACGAAAAGCCTCGAGAGAGGAATGAACATTTTTTCGAGTGGAATTGAAAAACGAGGGATGCTGGCAAGGCAACATAAGAGGTAGAAGAGGATTCTCCCCCGAGCTGTTCATAAAGGGGTAAAAAATTTTATCACTTACTTGTCGAGTCGGTAATTTTTGCAGCCAATGCATTGAGTCGGTCCTCCGCCGTAACAGCCCTGCGAATCGCACTGTGGATCGCAGTCGTGATTAATCAGACGATCGTTGTTTGACGCGATGTCATTTGGCAATTGATTAGTCATTATCGACGCCGCGGAGCCATCTAGACTCGCAACTGATTCCTCGACATTGGAAGCAGCCCCGGTGAAGGCTCCTTGGTAAGTCTGAAACGCAGATACGCCAAAGAAGTCGGAATTGTAGAAGCCCTGGGGCAGGCGGGTTTGTGAGAAGGAAAATAAGGCTGAGGGGTTCGCTTGTACCGGGTTATACTGCTGCGTCCTAATCCTAATCGGGTTGGTCGACGTTCCGTAAAAGATAAGCTGCCATTTCTTCAGGATTCCTGTAACATTTTTAAACGCTCTAATTCAAGAAGGGGGCTCATATATACGCGGGGTTCAAGCCAGGACGGATAAAGACGAAAATTAATTAAAGAAACAGGTCGAAAAGAGCCAGCGACTTTTCAGGCGAGGTTCTGCAGCCCAACATGCAATCTGAGGACAATAGACATAGCTGAAAGAAAAAGTGCGACGAAAAAGAAGACATTGCAAATATCATTACAGTCAAATACATCGCCGGTTAGAAACACTGAGATTGAACCTAAAGCGATGAGAAAACTGTGTTGGAATAGACGGAAGAGACATGCAGAGCAATGATACTGTTCAAAAAAATTCTGCTTTTTTTGTTTGGAAGGATTCTTCGTGATTCATTCATTCAGCGGAATATTTTTGTCGATCAGCGAACATTGATGTGCATGAAAAGAATACGAGGAATGAACATGCGGTGCAATACTTGGACGGAAAAGCTTGAAGACATAAATTTTAGCCCAGAATATAATTAAGATGAATCTGACTTGCCTGGAGTGTTGACGCGCCTGTTACCGGCGTTGATAATCTGCAGATTCCATCTTCCATCAGCTTTTTCGCCCCAGAAATGAACGCTGAGGAATGGCCAGTCGTCAAAATTCGAGCTGAGGACGTCTCTGGGTCTTTCGAAGAGTAAGGTGGACGTTGTGCCCATTGGCGAGGTCAAAAGTAGCCGCAAATTACCGCGCGGGAAGAATCTTAACGAGACCTGAACCAGACGTTACAACAATCCGGGATTATACAGAAATCTTAATCCCAACAGAATATCGATAATTGCAAAGAAGTCGTCAGCGTCGCTCATACCTTGCATTGAACATGTTCGAGGAATCTAACTTCGTTCAAAGTCCCTGCACACCCACTGACGTCCATATGAACACTGAGGGTGTATCCTGGTGTAGAATCGATGGATCTTTCTTCGTTTATTTCCTGAGATTTGCATATGTGTTGGGGAGGAACATTTGTCCATTGTTCAGCGAGGCTGACCATAGCTCCAGCGTCCATTAGACCGTATCCAAACTTGTGAGATACTTTCCTTTTGACACCGTTCAAAATCCACCCTGGTTCTTTTTCCAGAGGACCAGATCTCGACGAAAGTACAACAAGATATTGCATATCTCTCCAACTTAGGTTTGGATTTGCTTCCAAGGCCAAGGCTGCGATACCAGCGGCCAATGGAGCCGATGCCGAAGTTCCGGTGTGTTCAACAGTACAAATGTGATCAGGACGAAGTTTTGCGTCCATGTCTACAGTCGCGACACTTTTATCGTTTCCAGGCGTACCGGATGAGTACGTGGACGCCAGAGTCGAGCTACACTCCTCAAGATACCACGGCTTGTAACCCCCCTGTGTCGCACTCGATATAGACAGTGTAAAAATGCTGTTCGTGTAACCATCGCAGTTACACGAGTCCGTATGTCTCCCACCGTTACCCGAAGCCCACACAAAAATCGAACCCTTTCCACCACGACCCTATCGGAAAACGTGAAGATCACGGTCACGGTCATACATTGAAACCCCATAAATAAAGTATAAAGTCGATAAACTCACGCTGGTTACACCATAGATGAAGGCACGTCTTGCCAATGGCCCTGGACCGTCGACGGTTTTTCCATCGTCTTCGGGCCCCCAGGAAGCGCTGTAGATATCAATGTGTCCTGGATTTAAACCCAAGGCTCTGGCCTCGACAGCGTCGTTTACAGGCCCATCGAGCATTCTAACACCTGGGATGAACGGAAATGCAACAATTTCATAGTTGGAAAATTGAAAAAAAAACAAATTTATATCGTTGCGATTCTGAGCTTACCGCCGATGCTAGAGTTGAAAGCAACACCAACACCGCAGTAATTGTTGAACGCTACGGCTGCAACTTCTCCGGCACATCTTGTCCCGTGTTTGTTATCACCGTTGTCACGTGGCATGGGATCATTATCGTTGTCATTTATGTCTGTGCTAGCCTCGTGATCGTAATTCAAAGCGAGATCGGGATGATTGGTTTGAATCCCATCGTCGAGAATAGATACTACAACTCTTTTCCCCGTATATCCTTTCTGCCAGGCTGGTCCAATGTTCATGTCATAGCCGTCCTTCGCTCCACCATTCTAAGGGGATATATCATACGTTCCATGGGTCTGACACGCGTTCATAGGTATAGTAGATGAAAAATCGCAATTTTTGGTGGTAAGAAAAGGCGTCGAATACGGAAGAACGTCAATGCGATAGTATAGAGAAAGAGTTTTGGGAGTGTTTGTGAAATTTTTCGGATGTAGCGTCTCGAAAGGTGGAAATTGCTTCGTGAAGCTTAATCGTTTGAAGGGTAGGTACTTATTATCGAAGTGGGTAAAAACGGGTCGATCCTAAACGACGATACTAACCAAGTACCACTGCTCTTTGAAGAGTGGGTCTGTGAAAAGGGTTTGTAAAGCAACTCCGCGGTTTTTCTGCTGATGATACTGTTGCTTCTGCCTGGGGTTGTAGTCATCAGAAAATGTCGGATAGTCGCTAAAAGTGAAGGAGGGTCCGCTGAAGTCTCTCTTTTTTCGTTTCTTCTCATGCTGCTGTTGGAACCAATGTACCTGAGACAGTAATCATTCGTGTAATAATTTTATTCATCGCTTTGACCCGCTCAGAACGTTGAAATAAATTTCTTCAAGCTATAATTCTCCGTTAGTAAGAAAATAATTAATTCTCAACAATTTGACGCTAAATTTCTGAGGCGTCTAATTGCCACTAATTACAAACCAGAAATGAAAGATTAATGAATCGTATATAAGGCTCCCCCGCATTAAAGGATTTAAAAGAAAAATGTAATGAAAAACTCGAAGGAATAATTCGTTGGCTGATCTTTTACCCGAGCAGATATCTTCGGCTGTTGGTAAATTTTCCTATTAGTATGAATTTATTCTACTCACCTGTGGCTCATTTTTGAGGGCGTTGTGATGATGATCGCTTGTTGTTATGGACCGTTTGTGAACGTGTTTGTGAGTAAATAGGTAATATCCTTTCAGAGAGCCAAGCTGTAAAATAAAATAACGAAAAGTGCGATTAATCATCATCAAAGCCAGTGCGATTCCTTCTTAGTGTAGGATAGCTTCAGCCGTACAGCTTGTCAGGTTGATAAAAATCTCCCCTGAGAAATTGAGAAGGGAAACTTTCTTCTGAGTAAACTGCCAGCTCGGGAAGTTGTTTAACATAGCGTTACGCAAAGCTGGCACTAATTGTAAGAACTGTCGTGTAAGAAACTGTTCTGAGACAAAGGCAAAATGAGGGGAATATCATAAATGCAACAATGAGGTCGCACCTCTATTAATAATAATTGTTGTTGTCTGGGTAACGAAGTAAAAAGATCTACATGTACCTCACAAAGTCTCATTCTCCTACCTGAGCCAGGCGACAGAGAGTAAGACAATTACAACTGTACCTGTGCGATTTACTTCAAGGGTATAAAACTAAATTTTAGAATTTGCAGTATGGTCCACAATTATGATTATGATCGAGATTTCGTTGTTAATAAAATTATCTGCAATGGGATTCTCCCGTTTCGTTGTAATACAGAGCGATATACTTTTTCGAATCGCGAAATAGAACAGGTGGTTCAAACGACTTGACTATGTAGTAAAGAACGGTGCGATGAAGCATGTCGAGCGTAGTGCTAGGTCGACGTTGAAATTGTCTCAGCGATGACATGCACACAAAAGACTTTGAAGATTCATCTCAGGATTTATGTCTCTCTCTCTATCTCTCTTCTCTTCTCTTCTCTCTGGTGCCAGAACGCGAAAATATCGCGAGTAGGTACATTTACATAGCGTAGAAGTAACGTGTCAGATTGATGTGGGTAGATTTTATGTCAGGGAACAGGAAAGAGTCTGTCAACCCATATTTACTAGCTGTATACCGTAGTTCTGACAAATTAAATCTTCAATTTCGAAAAGACCAGAGATTCAATTTCCTCTACAAATGTCGTTTTACCTCAGCTATTTCGCGAACTGAAATCATATTTTCTTTCAGAAGAAAATATATAGAGAGATATTTCTCACCATTCGATTTACTGAAGGTGAAAAATAATAATTTTGTGAACCTTATGTACATTATTTATTCTTCGAAGTCAGTATATTTACCTCAACTTTGAGGAGACTGAAAATCTACACGAATCGAAGTAACAAATGTGGGAATTGCGGAATCAAAATACTTTTCGCGACGTATGTACGTGATCCATCGAACATCGATGTCCTTTTTACTTGTTTTTAGTCCGTTATTCCTTAGGGATGCTGAGCACGTACTCTATAAAATTACGTGCTGATTTTTCCTTCGCACGTGCGAGACAAAAGCATAAGGAAACTCCTTGCAACTCGTAAAAATGAGCGGGGATATAAAGTTCGCGGTTCTTGACCGATGAAAATGTCTGCGGAAATTTTTATTTCAGCTGGTATTTGCCATAAAAATAAAAAATCATGTCCTACATCGAATTGAATAAATTATAATGAAAGGATCATGTTGTACAAGTATCTTCCCGTACTCCATTGCAGTTTTAAAAAAATTCAGTGATCAGAATGACTGTTTAAGAAAATTTTATATTGTAATTAAACTATTTTGACCAATAAAAGCTTGATTATCTTAATATAAGCTCATAATCTTTACAGGTTTAATCTAATAGTCCAAAAATTGATACATTGAAGGCGATACCTATCTCTCACAAACTTGAAAGCCCAACTCCTCCCCACCTGGGACTCTACGATTAGGTTTGTTATGGATCAATTTCCTTCAGCAAGATTAAATCACCTGGCTGATGATGATGTAACTAATTTGCACAACGGTTGACCGCGTTCTATATAAGTTAAGGAATATCGGAATACGCGAAGATTACTGAATGGTGTTTCAGATCATATGCCATGCACTTTAGTAAATTATTACCATACAAGTCGATTAACATCTTTATCGTACGATCACTCGATCGCACTTTTAACTTTCTGATTATCTTTTTCGGTCAAAGTAAACAACTTATTATTGGTAATACATATATTTATATTATATGTATGTAGTTTGCGGCAGGCGGTTATAGTCATACGAATTCGTAGATATAAGGGATTAAGCCGAATATGTAAATTATTCAAGGGCAGTTAATTATGGATAGGCATTGAGCATAGCTGGTGTATAATATAATGGATGGTATGATTTGCGAAGGTATTAACCGATTCTGCATGTACCGATTGGTTCACAAATTCAAATTGGATTTCAAATTAAATTGCTTTTCGATAAATTGGTAATCACGTTTCCCCGCGGAGTTCAATTTCCGAGCAAATTTTGTGTTACTCTGAACCCGATTTGCGGTTATAAGCGTAGAAACTGATTGCTATAGCCACGAATGTGTGCTAATTCTGTGAAACCGTTAATATGTAGCTTATTTTTCAATTTTGTTGCAATCAATCAGCCGAAGTTGATTTCCTGAGCCAATTAACATGTCGCAAAAAGCAAGAACCACTCCGAGGTGTTTGGCATCGTAAAGTTCTACTCGTTATTTTTTTTTCTCTTATTGTTGAGATATTTTTCAGACAAGCTTTCCGAGCGATGAAATTGCGTCCGCAATATTCCCGACTTGCGTTTCAAATCAAAGAAATAATCATTTCTCATATTATTGTAACGAACTCGAAACTTCCTGCTGGCTTTCGTCTTGTATTCATGAAATAAATTTGAGTGAAAAGTAAAGTATAAAAAGAAAACGAGGATATCGGATTTGAGAACTTTCCGTTACAGAGTCTAAGGGAGGAAAGGAGGAGTTCACTAACGATTCCAATTTGAATGCTAATACCAAAGCCAGTCCTCTCTTCACGTAGCATACGAAATAAAATGTTCGTATAATTTCTTGTGATTCGCAGAATCCCATTCTGCTGTTTCACCGATGTAGTATAATCAAATCCAAATCAATCTAATCAACTAGTCAGCTAATTAATTTTACCTATTTAATTTTACGTCTATGGTAGAAAAAGTGGGGTAACTGCAGCAGAACTCCGGACTATACAACAGCGTTGAAGTAATTCTCTAAGCGAGGTGCAATGCCGTTTCAAAAATAATTGTAAAACGAGTGAAAGAAAGAAAGAAAGAAAGAAAAAAAGGAAAAAAACCATTTGAAACGCAAGTGGCTTGGCGTGTTCACTCGGACAAAAAGCACTCGCTGCATTACGCCCTGGGAATCATGAACAATACATATGTACGTATATCCTATATAGTACCTTCCACGCCGTGATTTTTATGCTTCAATATAATCTTCTAGCAGTACAAAAGCCCTGCATTTTCCATAACGAGAAAAAGCAATATCCGTGAAATTCTTTCGGTCAATGGTGTTCCGGTGAGATAACTTTTGTCTAGTCGAGTATACCGGATGATCGAACGTTTCACAGTATTCTGGACCGAGAATCTCTCCATCGCGCATTAGCGACGTTGTGATCAATCATCTTGTCGGATAGTTTGATAACAGTCTTTCGGAAAGCTGGTTTTAGTAATAGACAACGAAAATTCAGTGAAAACTATTTGCCCAAAAACAACAAACCAAAGTCTAATGCCTCGACGACTGACACGTTACAATAACACAAGAGTATCAGACCTGCCAAATATTGGATGACGTTATTTTATGGGAGGAAAGTTCTCACCATACGAATACACACACACACACACACACACACACAAATCACCAGGTATCCAGGGAATTCATCGAGTTTCTATTTTCTCTCTCAAAGCACTGACGTATCACTTTGAGTATAGAACAGAGAAACGAAATATTATAACCGTCTGCTGCAGTTACGGTCCAATTAGTGAAGTTCAAAGCTTTGAGAATTGTGACCATGAGCTATTTTCAGTTATCAGTTCATATACTACCGTCAGAAGATGGAATAGGATAAATCAGGAATTGCAGCTACCTGCAGTTTTAATCCCATCTCTTCTAGTAGGGCTGATTCATCTCTGATGAAGGTGAAGCCGAATGGGAAATGTGTGTTTAATTTTATGAGCCAGTACGGTGTCATAGTTTTACCAGCAATCGAGTATCGAGTCTAATGGATCTATGGGCTTTGCTGTTTCTCAGTCCATGGATGTGTACCGTGAAGCAAAATTCGATTGAAATTCTTGTCAGATAGACTTGCTAAACTTTATTTTATTAGAAAGCACATTACACCCGCTACGTAACTGCAGTCGAAAGCAATATTAAGCAGAGCCGCGATTAGGGTTCAGGACGTAAAGTCACGCCGGGTATAGGACAATTACTCGGAAAACAAGACTCATACTTCAGCGAGTCTCTATCGTATAGAATACGCAGATCATGAATCATGATTTTTAATTTTTAGACACGACGTGTCATCGTGAAAAAAAATTCAAGCAAAGTTTTTGGCGAGACAGCTCGTTAATGATATACAGGTATAGCATACTGCAGCAGTTTCGTGGGTTACGCTAATCTTGTAATGCAATTTTGAAAAAAAACTGACGCACACCACGTTATTTCTCAGAATTTCAATCATTAGCATTCGATTTCCAACCCGAAGATATACGTCAACTTTGTTAGATATGCAAATTTTCTAGCCGTCAATTCATGCCATTTTATGCAATCTTTTCGTCAATTTTTGCGGCCTAAGTATGAGCCTAGGGTAATCGTCACGTCGACATGTATAGTGATTAAATTTAATATTGACTTTAATCGAATTTTACGAATCATCAAATTCTATTTCGGGTGAATAAAACTTCGAGCTAATAGATTCAAAGCGACGCGAGTTATCCACCGTCACCAGAGTGATAAAGAGATCCTTTGGGTGTCTGCCGATTGCGTTCAACGTAACATCGGCGAACAACCCTGTAAATTACAATAACTTAACTTGTTATTCTGAATTACTAGTTCACATGGTTCACCTAACAATTATTTAAAACCACAGGAAACACGTCCAATCTAATAGGAACTGAACAAAACGGCCGAATTAGCATATATAGAGAGCGAGCGAGCGACGTCCGGCCTTCTACAAAAACAAAAAAGAAAGAAAAATAAAATAAATGTGTTGAAAATTTTATGTAAACCCTTTAAATCTCTGTAGTATTTTCCACGTACCTACTTCGTGTTTCCTCCAATTCTTAATATAACGTTAATCCAGAGTCGAGTCTGCAGGCCATTTAGTCAGAGAGAAAAAGATTCATTCCTCGTTTACGGTCAGCCCTACTTACCTATCCCCAAAACGGGTCCATGAGATCCAATTATTTTTATCATAAATCAGATCATCGCGTCGGCTGCTGCAGCCTCGAACCCGAGTTGGTACATTTGGGAATAAATGGTCTCCGCAAGATCCTTTGTCCTCGATTGTAATATCATACGTAGGTAGGTATATAATAATAAATTGGCTACAGAATCAAAACGCGGATGCCGTATTACTTCAAGCCTTGAAAATACGGTTTAGCTTTAGTAATACCGTTGTTTTACGTGCAGAGAGAGTTTATTTGACTAAATTATACTCGCCTCTCGACACCCCCGTGTTCATCGTCACTCACGGTCAGACCAGCGATTAATCCGAACTAATCTGTTCGCCAAAGCGCTTGACATTTGCGCTTCTGTACGATAAGTACAGATTGTGGATAATGGGATGTTGCTGCAAATGGCAAAGAGACACAACCAGAAGATAAACGTAATCTGCAGACACGGAAGGACGATCCTTATGTACTTTCGAATGGAAAGTGACGCGTAAAGTAATACTCCAGGAATTTACAACTGACTCGAATACAAATTGAGGCGGCGAATATAGTTGCGATTTACTATTACATATACAGGAATTCAATAGCTCAATTGAACGGCTTGTTATATAGGAACTATCAAACGGACAAGCAATATGTCATAAAAACATTTTTTCACCTTCATTCTAGCCATTTATTTTCACGTGAGACAATGATCGATGTCGATACTTTGCGATTGGAAATCCCAGATCCCCCGGATCTATGGAATGGGTCGATTGAACAAAGGAGTTGATCATGCTACTTGCAGCTTCATTTTCATGCAGAATTTATGTACCGACGTCTCCACCCAGTGCATGTATAGGTACATACCTAATCATATATTCCAGGCACAGAAAACCAGCAACCATGATGCAGCTGCGACTGATAGACAGAACGCAGTTCTTTTTCTCGTTATTTTTTGCGAGAGAGATTGATTTTTAATTTTCATTCAGAATTTCTTATACTAGAGCCTTGCTGTTCTTCATCAATTATTCGCAGCTAATTGTGAATGATTGCCACGTAGGTGTATTTGATGTTTTTGAAAACGTATAAATGATTATAAATCGTGTATTCAAGTTCGATAGTGCGTGAACGATAAATGTATTCAATTTTTCCTTTATGTTCTTTGAATAAATTTTCCCAATTTTCTTTTAGCTGAAGTTTGAACGAAAATATATTCGAATGTCAGGGCCAGGCAGCAGTTCTAGCTCTCGATTATTCAAATTCTCCCAAAGCTCCTCTTATCAAGCGATCATCGTCACGTGGTTTCTTTTTAAAGTAGGGCCAAATACGTGAAAGGTAGGGCGATTTCTGGCAGCTATATGCGTAAAACGGGTATTCACGTACCGGAAATAACCGTATACTGACCCTAGAAATCTACATCTACTTTTGTAGGGTCATGACGCACAGACGATTACCGCAACGACATCAAAATTCTGCTGACCGCACATTGATTTCACAAAACTTGAAGAAAAAGTTACAAATTACGTTACAATACATGTTAATCATTTTCACCAGCTATCAATAGAATTGCCTAAATCCCTTCAGATAATTAACTATTCAAGCAGATTTCAAATCCCAGATGCATATAATCCGAACACGACTACATCGATCCATCATTGTCTTGTTGGACACTTGAACGATGTTTCTCGGAAGGATTCCTTCGCCTTGGAGAATTCGCGGCAACTTGGGCATCTGTAATTTGGAGTTAAACCCGAGAATCTGTAATTGTAGGTTGTACCTGCTGTGCATGAAAATTAATTGCTTTGGGTTGCCTTATCCAATTCAACCTACCGATCCGAGTTATAAGCTTATAACACATTATATTATGGTTTCTATTCACGCGGCTGTTAATTTGACAATGAAATCGTTTGACGGACGTCCTAAGCTTGAAAGTCCTGAATTATTTTCCCATTGGTTACGGTAAGGCCGTAAAGAACGAGAAAGGCGAAAATGCGCAAACGAATTTGTGCCGAACTTTCAAATTCAAAGATCGAAGCATTTCTGTCAATGATCGAGTATGCGGACGAGGCGCGTAATTTCATCTATACGATAGACCAGAATATTGTTAAGGTGCGCAGCGTCTGTTCGTTCGAAACGTTTTTATACGTATAAGAAATCATCTGGAAACTGCAGCTACAGCTGTATTTGATTTATCGACTGGTTTACGATCGGGCATTCAGCGCGGAACAGTGGCTAATGAGTTGCCAATTGTAATTCAGTATCGTCCCAATTCGTTCTTTCACTTCAAATTTCACCAGGTTTTTCAGTTTTGAGAGGAAAATTAATTTACTCTTGGAACCCAGTGAGTTTGTTAAATTGGAAGCTCGAGTGATTAATCGTTTGACACTATACGTCAAGCACTTTGCGGCTGTGAAATAAATTCATTCCCAGAGTTCAATGTTCCTACAATACCTCGGGTCTCTTTCGGCAGATATTATTTTTACTTCCGAAGTTTATTAAACGTGGGTAAATTTTTGCGGCGCAAAATAACATCCTCGGAATTACATGAAATAACGACAAGTTATGGGGTTAATTCGCGATCAAACATCTTGAGCTACGGAATATTTTTGAAAATTGATAAAAACCATACAACGCGGTTCAACAATAAACCCTTGAGTCAGTTAATAATTTGTCTACTCACGGTGCCGGATGGTGAACACAAGGTAAACGTAATCATAAAGAAAATCATAGATCTTTGGGCTCACCTGTAATCAGAAAATGAAAAGATACTTAAAACCAATTTCCACAGATCGTTTACAAGGGAATGATTAATAATGGCGATTTCTGTGAAGCCTGAAGATTTGTGTACATAGTGTAATACACGATTAGTCCCTGAACAGTTTTACAAATTTTCGGTACATCTGCAGAACCAAATTGAAGAATTCACAATTCTTGTTTTAATGAATCTGGTAAAAGCATCGGCCTACTTTAGGCGATGGAGAAATGTGTGACATAATGTCAAATTGATTGATCAAAACTCAAAAGTGAAATCTCCGGGATTGCGGTCATATGCCCAAACTTGTAAGCAAAATAGGTAGGTACACATGCGAGATACCTCTCATCGATTAGCACAGTGGTTTTAAAAGTAGACTAGATCGGTGTGGTAAAGTTAGATAGAGTGTTTTCGACCTCATCGCTTTGAATCGTCGAGTCGTCGAAGCCACTTAGGAACCCATACGACGTGGTTCTAACGGCTTAATTAGCAAGCCAAAGCGCTTCCGCGGAGATGATTACCGAGGCAACGGAATCATGGCGTAGGCCGTAGGGGATGTACCTACCGGAGACACGCGAACCCGGCCTGTATCTGTTGTCCCAGGAGGTAGAGAATCCCTAGCAAACTACTTTGGGGTAGGTACCGAGTGCTAAAATATTACATCGCGTACTCTGGAGCTTGAGATTGATTTTTTTCTTTTTTCCATTATATACCTGCAGATATTTTCATACATTTAAGAGTTTGTATCAGGTATATTGTTGTACGAAGTTTTTACTCAGTGATTTTGATCAGGTATTTTCCGAATCAAGAGCCATTAGAATTTTCTACGAGTAGGTACTTGGCGTAAGAGGCTGCATATATATCCGACTTTTATTAATATTTCAAGTTGGCTTGCAGTACAACACTCGACTTGAGTAGGTATATCGCTGAGTTAACTGGATTTTAATATCGGTTCAGATTAAAAGGCTTGCGTCAATAATATTCCCAAATTCTATATGATCGATAAGAGATGAAAATAAAGAGATAGGAAAGTACTACTATGCTCATTATATAATTATGGATATCTTACTTGTTATATCATAAAAAAGAAAAGAAAGGACCAGAAATCGCCCGAAGGTGGCGAAATGGATGAAAAAAGTATGGTAATCCCGATAATTAAACTGTATTGAAAATTTTTCGAAGCATGTCGAATGTTCGTTTCTTTTCTTCTTGTTTTTTCTGTCTAATCTTGAGGATAATAGAAGCAGGATAAAGGATGGAAAAATATGTGATTAAAAAATGAAAATTATTTACGTAACTTTGTGACCCAGAAAATGGAAAACGGGTAATGGCGACCATATCAGGCGAGTCACATGACCACTAATCTAATACTGCTTCTAATTTAACCCGGCTTCCAGAAACTGTTCGGAGTAACAGTAAGGTATACCTATAGCTATACGTATGTAAATTGTAGATAATATAATAAGTTATAATGAACTGCCTTAGTTAGTTTCAAAGTGGAAGTTCCATAATGTAGCTATCCAGGTTTAAAGACTCGTGCTGTAAAATCTATTTTCACGATTTTGCTAAGGATAAACGAATAAAAATGTGTATTAAAAAAAAAAGAAAGAGTTTGGCATACAAAAGTATTGGAAAAGTAATTTCACAGGTATTTGTAAAGTGTAATTTCATTCGTGTTATACATAATAGAAATCCGCAGGATTTTATCCCCGGAATTTGCACGAGACCCTTTTACGACCCTCAAACGACTGGAGAAGAAAAAAAAAAAAAAATAGATAGATAGATTTTTCCGAACGACAATAATTCGTCGATGTTTGCTTTCTCGATCGACAACGTTACAAGATTGGAATAAGAAAAATCAGGGAAAAAAAATGTCTAAGTAGGAAAAAATCAAATCTACAGAATACACATCGATATATTTGTACGTGCGAGCTCCGTGGTATAAATTGATAAGTGTCCCCATAATTAATCAAGATATCGATTCAAAATGCAAAATTTACTCTGCGATGAAAATGGGAATCATCGCGGTAGATTACCGAATGCAGTTTCATTTTCTCGTTATGAAAAATGTCGAGAAGGTGTTGGGTATGTGAAAATAGAACAATTTGGCTGTAGCTCAACAATTACTGATTTAAAAATTGGTGGTTCAGTATCCAGTTCACCTGTCAACGACGATAAACGACCATATCAAACTACCTGTTGCTTACGACCGACGTAAACATGACAGTTTGAACTTTTTTCTTCAGATTTTCTCTTGAATAGGTAGTATGATTATATCCAAAAATTGAATGAACGAATACGAGAATAATTTCATACATTTAACATCCAGGATTTGAATGAATCAGTGATTTGCGCCTCGTTTCATAAAACCAATTCTCTTAGTAACTAGGTACATAAAGATAATCAAGTTCAGAGTTGAGGCACACCCATGTTACTACTTAGCGAATGCTATTTGAGTTTGTAATTATTACCTGATTACTGTAATTTATTACGTCACGTATCTACTTGATACGAGAGCTTGATTCCCCAGCTTCACATCCAACATATCATAACACGTGCCGAGTCTGCGTCGGGAGTTGAAAATTCGATACAGGTATATAAGTACGTACGGATACAGTATAATACGATTATTGATTAGCTATTTTGTTAATGCTTGACCAATTGCTTCCCAATTATACACCGATAAAAATAATCAACTGAATGATCATGGTTTGGTACAGCAAAACGTGACAAAATTTGATAATAGCAAAACGTGAACTTAAGTTTCACCCTAGTCACGATTGTTCAGTGAGTTTATGGCGAGGTCAACGCTCTTCACAAGTCTGCGCCTTGCTTTGAACTTCCGGTATCTTAATGGTGACAAATTGTTGACGCAACCACCTAGATCAACGCATATATGTGTGGCATATGTCAGTTCGATTCTCACGCAGAACAAACCCTCTGCAATTACCCATTTATTGATGCGAGTTTCGTGTCCATATACCTTTTACCTATATAAAGGATGGAAATTATTCGGTCTGGTTTATCGACTAGGATTTTCTTATACAGGATGAATTCGGACAATGTTTCACGCAACTGCGGACAACGAACCATATAATTGCTAATGCCAATTAAAAATAATGACAAGATTTTTCTGCGATTTGAAAAATTCTTAAGAATCTTCTCGTGAAAGCGACGTACGTTGTTCGGATTGGAATGAGCAGTGAAAAAAGAAAGGAGCTTCTCCGATCCGGTGATAAATAATTAAATAGTTAAACGCGTGTGCAGGAGATGAAATAAATATCAATATAATTTCAAGATAGAGCGACACTCGAGGTGAGTACATCTGCATACATGTACAAGTACATACCTACACGTCGCAGTACTGAATACTATACGGATGCAATTTGACATCATGAAATCTACCGGATGGTGAAACTAGCGTACAGAAATTGGACCTGGAGGTGAAATTCTCTGGCTAAGTCCAAAATGTAAATTGAGCGGTTTCAGGTAATTGTGCAATCAGTGTTTGCTGAACTATATATACCGTAAGGTGCAATTTTGGGTTGGATGGGAGAGATCCTGGATATCGAGAAACATATATTCTGTCAATCAGCGATACAGGGACAAAACTGACGAAACCGCAATATTGAACGATATGGTCATTAAATCAATCACAGCATTGCTGCATTGCTAATTAAAAAAAATGCATTTTTATCTCAAGGAAGGTTTAAGTACGATTTCATCGTTCTACTTAATGAAAAATGCTTGACGATATCTACATTTTTAGCAATATTGCTACCAACATTTACGTCACAAATCAATAATAACCTGTGATATCGTCTATACATGCATGTGACGTAGAAACTGATAAACTGCTAATCGACCATACATATTTGGACATCTGTTCAATTTACGATCACGAAATAATATTCCGAAAATTCCCTACGACAAAACAGGGTAATAATTACGAACGATAAAGTAAAAAGTATTCTAAAGAAAATGCAAAAATAAATTCACAACATTTTTCAATGTTGAAAAATGTTGAAAATTTTCAAGGATGCACATTATTTGCCCGCAATTTCCAAATTTTCGAGGTAAGGGCGTTCAACACTGGACATCGGTCAAGCTATCGTTTTTCGACTAAAATTTGTTCCATCAAAAGATCGTCAGAGATTGTTACTTCGACGGTAAAATGATCAGCTGTTGATTCTGTAAATGGTATTCATAGTGAGTGAACGTGAGTGAGAACATCACGTAATAGTAACCTTGAACATCTCGTATATCATAATCACAGACTACAGCTACACTGAACTAATAATAATTGACCAAATTCGAAATTTCATTATTTGTCAGTTTTTGATTACCGAATAGTTTCCATTATCTGGGGCGTGACGGAGCATTTAAATCTTTACATATATGGGTATATCGGACGATTCCAAATATACATTATGTGATGTACGTACACATGTGCATGTGTGTATTTCCGAGCTTCTTGTTGCAAGAGAAGGGGAATCCCTTCCAAGAATGAAAAGTAAGTATGAAAGTCTAAGCCAGTTGGTCTTGAGCAGTAAGTGAGGCAACAACTGACGTCAATGTTGATATAATAATCGCATATACATAGAATTCCAGGGCAATAATATGGCGACTGCAGTGACATACAGATTGGAAGAAGTGAACAGACATCAGGGCAGAGAGTCGTGCTGGATAATTATTGATGGGAAAGTTTACGATGTTACTAAATACTTAGATCAGGTACGTAGGAATATAGATGATGATGATGATCACAGAATGTGATTTATTATAATTAACCGTTAATTTATACCATATCAAAAAGTATAAGGCGCAATTTAATTGCGGTTATTCTCTCTTTGTAGATAACCTCACGCGAGGTTTCATTGAAACCGTTCAGTTCCTCGCGACATTTCTTCTGAGCTGTAACGCGTTTATGATGTGACGTCATTCGTTCCACAGCATCCAGGCGGAGATCAAGAGATCTTGAACGAAGCAGGAACTGACGCTACGGAGGCCTTCGATGGAGTGGGACATTCTAGTGACGCTAAGGAAATATTGGAAACTTTGCTGATCGGATATTTGCACGCGGTAAGATATACACGATACAATCGATGCATGATCAAACCTTATTCTATTTTTTTTTTTTTTTTTTTTTTTTCAATTATAATCTGCAGTTTTGTGAATCCTTAATTTTTGACTATGATTTGAATTTCTATAGGACGATGTTGCAGAACTTGCCAGGAAAAACAGCTCGATACCTTGGGCAAAGTATGGAAATTATTGTTTGATTATAATCCACAGAATTCTATTGATTAAAAGTCAATAACTACCCACGTTCTCGTATGTATTTAAAAGATTGTTAATACGCGGTCAACGAATAAATGAATGATTTGTTTTAAATTCCGAGACGAATGTGGGTAGCTATTGTCAGCCGTCAGATGAGCATATCTAATCACTAAAGTTTCACTTGTTGCAGAATCACTGCTGTAGCTGTTCCAGTTACAGCTGTCGTTATAATAGCTACATTTATTCTGCTCAAACGGAAGTGATATGAAAAGAGAATACAAAAATTGATAATTTTTCTACGTGAAAAGAATCGTCCACAAAATCGAGTCAGCTGGATAGGCAGACGAACTCAAATATCTTATTATTAGTTTCACCAAGTTTTAACACCAATAAAGATTTCATTTCCATTAATCTGTACCAAATATGTATCTAATAAAACTAATCGCTTTACAAGTGCTAAGAACTGACGTCTAGATTTTTTCAATTCTAAGTTACAGAAAATCCCACTTCAGCCCATACACGATAAAATGACTTATGTTCAAAATCTACAATCCATGTATGTGTGACTCGAAAATTATTATGGAAAAGGTGTATGATTGTGTGCGTATAACAAAGTGTGTATGATATTATTATCAAAGTCGAGCATGGCCACGTAGAAGCATTCATCGGGTATAACCTCGCGAAGAGCATGTTGTTAATTAGATGTTAACCGTATGCTAATGTGGACTGATGATGTGGAGCACGACAAACCTGATATTAAACATATTCAAATTTTTCCACATTAGAGATTCAAAGCCGTGAACACTTGTCGTATAAATTTCTGCGTGTATGTTGAGTGTAGGTTCATAGATGGACAGGTGCCTAAGCATAATTATAAGACTTTAGAATTTAAGGATAAAGTTTGACTTACCAAAATCCAATTTTTTACTTAAATGGAAATTGAGGATATTAATATTTGGTTTCTCTGATTTTTAAATATGCAGTAAGACTCGCCGGATTTTAAACTAGGTTTTAGTCGAGTCGAATCGAGGTTTCCACTACTCATATACAAAACCCAAGTAGGTAAACGGTTCTTGAAACTTCTTAGCTCCAGGGGGCTCTTCGTGAATCTATGCATTATAATTTCAGTCACCTTTCTAGTATATAATAATATTACATACGAGCGTAAAGAGATAAAGGCAAACGAACTGGAGATTATTGGAAATGTATTGAAAAATTAAGTCTAATTGTGATTTCCGCGTATGAATCGTCGTGAGAATGAGATGTTGCGATTATATTTGGCTAGGACGAAGCATTATCACGAAATACCTTCATCACGTAGTTACGTATGTCCAGGTAGGTATATACGAGATTTTTCAAAGAAAAAAATACAACTAGCTGTTGAATTATATAAAAAACTCGAGACTGCTGAAGTTCAGCAAGTGTTTTGAATTTCTGCTCCAGATAATATGCAGGTCTATGGTTATAAATATGCATATTATAAAATTTTCTAACATAATTTGCTTAGTTGTGTAACTTTAATCTACAACCACAAGGATCTAAATGCTAATCACTCTCCCACCGCTGTTTTAATCCAAACTCCAGAGGGAAATCAATTCTTTGACGTTGCGAATATAGCGTTGAGGAGTTGAACGATAATTTCTACCGTTTTATCAAGAAGAATTATAGCTAAAATAAAATAAAATTTCTCTCGCTTGACAAAACCGTATAAAAAGCTTATTGGTAAGAGTTATGGAGAGCGTTCTGCACTTGTGTTTTAACACGCGACTTTATCTCGCGCACAAAAGAAGGAAATAGGTACATATGCCAAAGTGATTTAAGGCCATAAGTTGCGGGAGGAAAATTGGAGCAAAAGGAATCTAATATAAACGGGAGATACGGAAGAGGAGGACGACTAGGTGGTGGATTTAGGGGGTTCACTAGGGATCTAGAAATAAATTTTCTAGGACTTTCACTGACTGTTCGTCGGTTATCCTGAAGGCGAGAAAGTATCTAAGTAAATCATTTGAACTGATGATCTATGTATGAATTGCCTTATCGTTTATACATACATATTCATGAAGAAGCGATAGACCCGTGCATATAATAATGTCAAGATATTCACCTATCACTTACCCACAAATTGATTTTGGCAAGTTTATGGCCCGACAATAAACTTTCAACTTAAAAAAAAATAATATTGGACATCCTCGGGCTCTTTGAGTCGTTAATTTGATTAAAATTTTGAGTCTTGGGATCCTGCAAAGTAAAAAAATATGCATGTGCCTGCAATGAGAATAGAAACCAGCCTCCAGTGCAATTACATGTAGGTATCGATCAAGTGAGAATTACGCAAAACGGTGCAGGAATTGCAAGGTTATTATTAACCATAAAACAAGTGTTGCGAATTAAAACACAATGGTAATGTATTTCACCCTGCAGATTGATCCGTAATAATTAGACTAACAATAATTGCGAGTAAAAATATTGTGGCGAAATATTATACCAGCTATAACACTTGACTTACTGCTGAATTATCAGCTGATATATATTTTTATAAGTTTGTTTTACGGTTAGACGATTTCACATCATATGCCCTGCTAAATAGTAACCAAGGATACATATCACGTCACAGATGCCCGTATCTGTATGAAGAGAATAAGAGATATCTTGTAACGTATATGTAATGATTAGTGTCACAAATTGTCCTAGATATAGTACACAGATGCACCAATTTGCAAGAGTTAGCTACAGGCCCAAGACGAAGCGAAAGAAAAAAGTTTCGAATAAAGAGAGAGAGAGACAGAGAGACTATATATAGGTACACTTGAGTGGAAAGAACTGCTTTCAGCGTAAAATATTTGAGCGAATGATTCGACTGGAAAATAGCATTTGACAATTTTTTTTTTTTTTCTTATAGTCGGACGTAGTTTTTGAGCGGAATAATTTGGGGTGATTTTTTACCGTATCGTATCACTCGCGATATTGACGTTGCCAAATGAGTATATTAAACTTGTTCGACCACAATTCCCGCAGGACAGCCGACATTTCACTATTGCGTAAAAATGAAATTATACGACTATGCGTCTGCAGCGGTACGTAATCTACGAATATTTCGGCATTATGTAATATAATGTTGAATCGAAACTTTTGGGAAACCAGGTATATATTGATACTCGGACATATATTTCTTCACGGGCTTTGAATAGAGAAGGAGGATCGATATCAAAAAATACAAATAAACTGTTTTTTTTTTTTTTTTTTTTTTTGAATATACATACAGACAAAAATTTTGGAGCCATCGCAGTGACGAAATGATATCTCTGTTGAATCAAAAGATTTGACATAGATCTTGAGTGTATCTATTTTTTCGATATGAGAAATTTTTCTCAAAATATAGACGTAACAAGGTTTTGTTAAACAATTTTTAGAACTTTCTACTCGTTGATTTAATGATATGGTTACATAGAAATTCAGACGAATTATCTTCGAAAAATTGATAAATCAAAGACTCTTGACAAATGTTAGGTCGTTTTCATTTCGGTCTAATTTTTGGTCAAATGAAGACAGAGTCCAGCTGAAAAAGCGTGCTAAAAACATACCTAAATGACAAAAAATTCTTCAAAAAATGGTATCCGCTTTAATAAAGCAATCGATGTGACGTTTTTGGGCTCACAGACTCGGGGAACAATTTATGACCAGCTTTTGTAAAGATGCCGTGTTGAATAACGAAAACATTTAAGTACTCACAGTGAACTGTTTGTTCCTTATACTGTAGGCCTTAAAAGGTATAGTTACAGTCTTTAAATGGCAGGAAGTCGTGCTTTTATATAAGAGCAGTAAAATTCGTCGATCGAAATAAACCGGCGATATTTACAACAGAAAGTCACCAATTCACACCACGTACGTGGGTTAATTTCAGGCAATGGCTCGGTTTTTAAAGTCCTCGGTTTTGGTTTTGGTGTTAAATTGGCCAATGCTCGAAGTACAATTTTCCGCGTATTGTTTAAGATAATTGAAAGGTTGGCCTAAATTTGACTAAGATTAGATGCTTGCGTCACTTGAGCTAATACATCATCGCACAGGAAAATTGTATTCCGGGTACTATATGAATTCGCGCAGAGATCGTAATAATGTCGAAACTAGAGATAAAAAATTACGAGACTGCAGACCGATTGGCAATTTGCATTATTTGTCTTTTTAATATCGTTGCTTTCTCCTGTTATGTAAAATTCGAATGAAGGTATGCTATTCGATATAAATATAATTGCGAGCTGCAAACACATTACAAGTACCTTAGAGCTGTAATAACCGTACCATCTCACTAGCTGTAGCAAGTGACTATTAACCGAGCTGAACTGAGAAGTAAAATTCACCGCTCTTGCAAATGTTAAATAAATAAAACGAAAACTTTTCCAATCTGCATAATCACCGCTGCGTTATTATAACGCGGAAAATACGCATAAACTCAACAATCGTGCGGTTGAATAATAATTGTCGATGTATATTTTATAAAACCGTCAAAAATTTTACAGAAATATTTACCTATACGAATAATACTTTATACTTCTTTATTTCCTCATTGATCAGAATCGAAGAAGTTCATATAACTATACAATCGCGTGAATGGATACACGAGGAGCGAGCCAGGTTTGCTTCGTGGAGAAATTTATGATTGGTTGTATAAAATCGACATTTAAATATAACTTTCACGTGGCGAGAAGACATTAATATCTTCTGTGTTAACGATAACTACAGTTAGTCTCCCGGTGATGATGTTCACGACTGTCTGTCCGCGAATGCATTCTAAAATCTATTATTTGGTGATACCTGTCATAAAAGTAGTGGAAAAATTATGTTCAAATAAAGAACTTAAGAGAACGTCAGAGAAGCGTCAAAGGGCATAAAATTTGTTGAAAAAAATAGTTCGTCAGAACTCGAATCACTTTGGCCGTTGACATTTATATCTTTACGAAATGATTGCGGTTTGCGGGTCATTTTTTTTTTTTTTTTTTTTTTTTTTGGAATAGTAGTTGTCGTCGAACGGTGAGTCGTTGAAGAAGCAGCCATTAAAAATAGCGGAGTGACCAGTTTGAATAATTCCAAGATCGTTAATGTTTGATTCAGGTTCACGGCCGCCACTTTCTTGGCCAAAATGACGAACCGCGATGCAGGACGTAGAAAAAAAGGTTGTATTCCATGCCATGCAACAAGTTTAGCCCTATTGTTACGCAAAGTCATTACATCGGTCTCTAATCAACGAATTGTGCTTTTAGTTTAGTCAGAAATTTGAAGGCTCGAATGTAGTTGCGCAGCTGGTCTTTAATTTTATTCATTGATCATGCAGTAGCTGCGTACTCTGTGAATATAAGATATGCAATTATTTATACCTTGTTCGATAGTCTGTAACGATGAATTAGCGAACCTTGAATAAAAAAGACTGTTGAGTAGGTATTGCGAATTATAGACCGTAACTAATAATACGTAAGTAATTAAAATTTAATTCTTCCACTCATGAAGAGAATTCGATCGACTTTGTATGCGTTTCTATATGCATATGTACGTATATAGGCATTATAGTTAAGGTAATACCCGCGTTGTACTGTACTCATCATGAAATCGCGAGGTGTACCTACACGTGCGGAATTTATATTGTTCGGTAAAAGTGTTTCCGCGCTGTCACCTATAACGAACATAATTACGAGAGTAATTACCTTCGTTAATTAGATGTTTCTACAGGTATACAAATACGCTATAAGTAATATCAGAGACAGTAGCTTTCTAACGATATAGGTATGTACCTACTATTGCATAGGATCAGTTTCGATTTCGATACAGTCGTCGTTATGTATATATAAAAATATATGTTCAGATTTAATTAGCTGTACATCGCCCCGTACATTTCTGTAAAATATGTTATATTGTATTCATAATAGGAAGAACAATCCGCCGATTAAAATTCACAAACTGCGAGTCTTTGTGCATAATAATGAATAAAAACTAATCAGTTATTAAACAACGAATCTGGTTTTTGCGACGTGAGTGTAGAACCACTGATTCCAATCTCGTACTATATCGCGTAATTTGTAAGTAGGTACGTAAATGCGGAATTAGTCGAACGTATTTTACGCGAGAAACCGAACTCATATTCTAAATGGTATATCGAATCGACTTTCCCTCAATTATTGCACTTATATATAGTAGAAGGAAAACACAGAAATGAACATGCTATTTCTAGCTTGCCTTTTGCTCGCAATTATCCCGATGCTCAAACCGATCGATCAAATTGACCTAATCTTATTCTCCAAATAGTCTACCACTCATAACTTTGCGATCGATTAGCTCCGATGAAAGGTAATCAGACACAACTTGAAGACGAATTGAGCATTGCCTGCTGTAGTATAGCGGCGATAAAAAACGATCGATAACCTAGATTCGCCTGTATGAGACAGGAATTCTCTTCAAATCTTCATCAGTGTTTAAACTTGGATTCGTTGATTACTTAGGCAGCAATAAAAAATGAAAAAATTATATTGAAACATGAAATAAGCCATGCACTGTATACTTAAGCCAGTACAATAATTCTAAGAATAATTATCTCCGACGTCAATTGTCTGATAATTACGGGCCAATCAATTTCTGCAATAAAATATGTGCGCAAATGAATTAGAAGCCGCGTTGAACACGGAGGCTGTTATTGTTGTAGGAATGAATGAGCGAATTAGATACCGAAATACCAATAGATGTATAGAAATAAATGACGACAAGTATAACAGCAACGACGTGAAGTTTCGATCACTATTGACGGTATTTATTATTGAAGAAACTTATGCCGATCAATAAAGTTCGCCATGGGACGTGAATCGAAAAAATAACGACTGTTCGATTGAATGCTGCTTGATCGGCATTATCCGACCAGGCTAATTTTATCGGGCATAATAATTCGTAACGAAATTATTGTTAGTCTTAGATAAAGAAGTTCGTGTTGCAAATTTACAACCCGATGAACACGGGGCGGTTTATCATCAAAGATTTTCCGCGGTTTGTACACAATTTAATACAGATAAGTTTGTGCGTGAAAATTATCAGAACAGAACAAGACTAATTACTAGACTAATGAAGAAAAGGCAAAATAAAAAGAAAGAGGAATGATGGAAATTAGTGGGAAACTACAGATTCACTAACATATTATAATAATATGCGTAAGTGAAAAACCCGAAGAAGGAAACTCCACCTGAATAATCCTTACGTTCATTGAAAACTTCCTCTTATAGTTTTTTTATCCAAATCTCAAATTTCCCAGATTCGTAGAAGAGATTATTAGCCCCTTGTCAGTAACTACTCGACCAAAATTTTCCTTCTGCTTCTGCAGCAGTACAGCTTGTAGCACTTTCTCCATGTACACTTTCCGCAGTGATATGACGTCAAACATGAACTATGATTGAATAAGTAATGCCGTCTTGATTACTGTTCAAAGTTTTGCTTGAAAGGCACATTAATCAAGGCGAATATTGTTCGATCTATAATTCACCTGTCACCGAGTAGCTCTATATACCGCTAGGCGGGTACACACTGGCTTCAAGAGTTCTGCGGTAATTGCTGCCTGCGATTTGTACTTTTTTTTTTTCATTTCATGTTATATAAAACCGAAGAGTACCTACGTTTTCTTTTTTTCTATAAAATCGTGATCAAAGCCAAGCCCCAAGCGCTTGTACCATGAATTTCTGATCAAAATTCAATGCGGGCTTGTGTTACTTTAAGAAAGTTCAAGTTAGATAAGGTCAAAGGATCACACGGAACATTCTTGGTAAGTTGTGTGGCACATAGGGTCATAGATGATGGAAGAATACGTATTTCATACGACGAGTAGGTATAAGAAGGAGATTCCTAGAAGTGCGGAACATAGTTATGCAATTAGTTCTGATTTTCTTGTTTTCCACAGTTTGTCCATTCCTTCAAGAAAAGTCTTCAGTAGTACTAGATAATTCCGATTCAGCTTCTCGTATATCTTCGGAAGAAAACGATTATAAAATACACTGAAATACCGCGTCCCAATTTCATGGAAACCTTTGGGAATAAAAGTCAATATTTCGCGACGTGAATTGAATTTTTCACCTAGACTATAGGTCAGCGCCACATCTGGTCGATCGAAAACCATATAGATAGCGATAAACAGAGGAGAGTTTATAGGGCAACCCCACGTGGCTATGGTTATTTGGCGATATTTTTTCGGCTGGGAAATTCAATTTTTTTTTTCAATTCCATGGTCGACTGATTTACTTTTCAAACTGTATATTTTTTTTTTTTTTTTTTAAATTTATGGTTATATCCCCCTGTTGAGTAGAGGGCAAGTACCAAAAAAAAAAAAAAAAAAAAAAAAAAACTGTATATTCGCTGTAGGCAATATTGACGAGCGGCTTTAGTTGTCGCATGGGTGGTTTTCCACAGCATTTCGTTTTCATTCAATTTACCCTAAATATTCAAATATTTTCGAATTGAAAATTCGCGGAAATGTGTATTGCAGTTTTCAGTTTCCAGCGCAAAATTTGATTCTCATTTTCATCTTTGTCAGAAGAAGAAAATGTCTGTACATACATTATAGAAAAATTGATGTAGAATGATTAGGATTAGGTGCGGTAAATGAGTGATTTACTTTGGTCAGATAGATATAATCGAATCCCATATATAAATTTCGAGCTTACCGTCAGCACGTATTGAGTCCTGTTATTTAAAGTAACTAATAGGCTTTATAATCAACTGAAGTACTTTCGAATTATTACAGATGATGAAAGTCTGGAGTTTTGGTTGGCGCAAGTTTTATGTCGACTTAATACCGCAAAGTTTTAAGAACTTTGGGATAATCTTAAGTAAGAAGTTTGGTGTATAACGTACCTACGTACCTAGGTACCTAAAATGAATGGAGTTAAACCCTTGCATAATTACTCAACAGTCACAGTGTAATTGAGGAGGGAAAACTATCTCTAATTTTACTACGAATTAGTCTATTATAATTGGATTCCAGTAATTCAGACATTAAATCTGACCAACTGAAGAAATTTAACGGGGAATTTACGGCTATCGAACGTCCCGGAAAGCTAGGGGATTCATATGGATTAACCAGAGCATATTCCCGGATCAAAGACTTTCCTCTTAGCTAAATTTACCCGCTTCGTTTGCTAATAGCAAACGGCTGTTAATTTCCTATAGCTAGTTGATATACAGAGCGATAAATATATGTGGGGTAACGTCTTCGAAGTAAGATTGTGTACGTTAAATTATAAGAGAAATTACGGGTTTCTTCATATACGTAGGTACGAGAGATTCTTATAGCTTTTATAAAACGTTCCACATGGTATAAGACAAGATTGAAGGATCACCGAGAGTAGAATCTATTTATAAACTTTTTTCACCATTAACACAGGCGCCGTCTATCCCATAACCCCGAATCTCGTTTTACTATATTTCGTTGAGAAGAGCTAGTCTATGATATCCAACTAGGTATATAGGTACGATAAAATTCGGAGTGATTTATCCGGCTGAAAAAAAAACTCTGAGACTTATAATTACCTCCACTTTATAATATAGAGCATATTAAAATTTGAAAAAGTTCTTCACCGACCAGCACAACTATTAACGATCGTTAATTTCACGCTATTAAATCATAATCGGACGATTTTGACTCATGAACTTATGCGTTTGATCCAAAGACGTTATTTCACCATTCATAAATGAGATAGAAATCAAGTCTCTTCGGTTTCATAAGGCGAATATCCTCAACCCGTTAACGATTTAGTAGATGACCTGTTGATCTATGCCTAACTCCAATTCAGCCGTGGGATCTACGTGAAGTATAATAATAATTGTCTTGTGTAATTTTAATATCCACAAGATATTTTTCAGATTTCAAAAGATGGAAGTGAGCCTAGATTATACGCAATTATTTTTTCCCTCTAATTAATTTTGAAAAATAGTATTGCCGAGCAAAGTAATACGCTCTTTTAATATAGATGTAGGTACGTGGACTAGAATGAGTCATAAGGCCATTACTGCTAATAAGAAATTATACTAGGAGCCCCCTGTTATAACAATAGCTATATAGGTATATACTTACCTACTTACGTTATACGTAACCATCTGTCACTTTCTGTTACATAACTTTTCTGTCTCTATATTTTATTTACCGCACTGCACACCGTACGTGATAACTCTGGATATATAAATTTCATGTGCACAAAATAATGCCGGAAGAAAGTGTTACTCTGCAGGTATTGATCGACCCCTTAAAAGCAAGAAGAAGAACAAGAAGAGGAATAAAAAGAAGTAGAAGTAGAAGTAGCGGCTAGATAAAGCCGAGGAGTCACCTCCCTCTGCTCTTCGACTATAATTAGGTAATTAACACAGGGATTGTTGTTTGTGTATAATAACCTCGTGCTACCAGCTGCCATAACTCGAAACTGTGCCTAACTTTTGCTGCTAATTTTTTCAGCCGAAATATATGCTAATGCGCTTTGTGCTTCGTTTTTCACGTGAAATACGAATTTCAGATTTATAACATTCCCTGAAGGGATTTTTAATTGCAGAAATTAACAAAAGGGTGAGAATTACTTTTCTATTTGGATTAATTATCAGATTAATTACGGATCAATGAAATAAAAGCTTCATGTTGTTTTTTTTTTTTATCATTTTGACGCGAGACATACGATTCAGCTTCTGAATTAACAGGGAATAAATTATTCAAGTAGAATTGATTTTAAACTACATATAAGTTTCGATCGGAATTTGGATCGAATTTGATATCTATCGATTCGCTCCAGGGCCGAGGCCAAGGTAGACTCGAGTTAGATTGTATCAGTCTGTGCGAGTTTTTTAAGGTAATATAATACCGTATAGCGAGATATAGGTTTCCACGATCAATTTACAGGATTAAAAGCCTAAATTACGAACTTGAGTAGGCTGAAGCGCATGTATATGCAGTATGATCATTTCTTGATATCCGTGGGCTGATTTATCTTCAGAAAAAATCTTGTACATCACAATATATAAACATACCTAATATATGAACATTCGATACTAATAATCGATAAGGCAGAAAATAGTTATCCAAGTAATGACTTCGGTAGAGATTTTAATTGGGGAAAAAAAAAAATATATAATTAAATGTCCTACATCAGAAGCGATACTCTCCACCCTTTGAATCAATTTCATTCTCTACGATATGTAAATAACAATGGATTGAAAACTGATGAATAAATTCTAAGGTATGAAAGTGAATGGCGAAGTAAGCGGAGGTATAAGCGCGGATGGTAAAATCTCTTCAAACAATGCCGTCTCTATTATATTTTTTCCGGAGAAGCTCACATGCATATACCCACAGCGTCCAGTATCTCCGAGGGGAAGTTTTTTTTTTTTTTTAATAAAAATTCAAAGCACGAAGTGCACTTCCGTACAAGAAGGTGCCATGCCCCCGCCTCCGCAGTCTCCGAGAACCAAGACCTTTTTGTTCATTGACACTGCACCCTCCTGGAATCTCTATATAAGCTTGCAGATATGTGCTTTTTACGAATTTATAGTAACAAATATTTGTTATGAGCATTTTCATCATTTTTCAATTACTCATTGTCAGACAATTTCATTTATAATTATGTAATAGCTAATTCGAAAACAATCGATTCCTCATTCATATTTTCGAATATTGAAATTAGCTTTTGAAATTCTATTCTATAACACGGACTGATGGTAGAATTTATTCCTGGATAGTATATATAATTTTGATGCAAAAATTAGTAGCTGTATAGGTAGCTCGCGATGTTAATTTGCATGTAAACCTGATACCTGCCTAGACCCGAAACAAGTAGCCGTGACTTTCACGGTTGATTTCTGTTAAAAGTACAACGAAAAAAAAAAAGGAGAAAAAATAATACTCGGGTTCTACCACAAGCTTCAATCATGCCTCTTCAATCATGCCTAAGCCTTTTTTGTTGATTTAATTTTATTATCAGCCTTGAGCTGTCCATGTCGAGGAAAACCACCTGCAGTGGTAAACAGGAGAATCGGAAAAAAAAAATATGTAATACAGAGAATCTCTGCGATGTTATTAAAAATATAATTTAATTAGTGCTAATTATTATTATTAGAGCGTAACGACTGACAACGTTAGCGAAAAAAATTGGAGTGAAGTAAAAAGAAATGTGAAAGAAATTCTGCAAGTCTAAATCTCGTATACTATTTCACTTATATCAGAGAAGATGATTCTCTAGAAAAATAGAAATTCGTCGATTTCATATTCTCATTAATTCGATAACGCGAATAAGTCGATCTCCATACGTATACGTACGTGTGTGTGTGTGTGTGTGTGTATGTGACAGTGACCTAAAGAATAGGGGCATATATAAGAGAAGTTCAGTCGCTGACAGTCAGGGTCACGGTTCGTCTGCGTAGCTAATCGCAATCCATCGGCGTAACTCTCGTAACTGAAATGCCCTAGGGTTCAACAGCAGTGTTCTATAGTACCGCAGTCAAAGTTTTGTCTTTCAGTGTGCATTTCAAACTCACCGATAGGTCAACTCGCCTCTATAAATACACACGCACTTTATGGTCAACTAGAATTCGCGTGGTTGGTCGTGCTTTCAAGAGAGCCGCATATACGGTCAGGGAAGTATCGCGATGTCTATCGATTCAAAAATCCTAGAAGAGAAGAAAAAAAAAACAAAAAAAATGCCCAAAAAAGTAAAAAGAAAAAAACTCACAGCAAGGAATGTTGGTTTACTCCATGTCGAACCACTCAGGCTGTGATTATTAATTGCAGTAAATTCGGCTTTCGAAACAGTATTATTAAATTATCTTAGATCGTGGCGAATGTGCAGGACCTAGGATTACGCAAATCTTGGGGCAAAAAAAAAAAATCGAAAGACAAAAAAACAAAAACGAAGAAGAAATGAGGAAGGAACGAGTGGTGGAAATATGTAATGATTAGAGCCTTGAATTTATCGACATTCAAAGTGATTTTAAAATCGCAAAATTTTTTGTTGGGGTATATCAGGTTTTTGCTGTATACGCGCTGCGTGTGACATTATCAAGAAGTATAATTAGTTATCGAATTTTTTTTTCAATCGATTATTATACATCTATCAATTGGTATTCTGCGTGGAATGGGTGTATCTGATATTCGAGCATATAGAATTGAGTCGTTTTACTTGCTTATATAGTGGTCAGAATTTAAACCCAACGAACGAACCATTTCCGTTTCCGGTTCGTTTCACCGTACCAGAGTAAAGAAGACCTTGGTTTCAACGGTCTATTCGGCACAGTATAAGCGGGGTTCAACAGTTGTGAAAACTGGGAAAAGACTAAACTATAATGTATATAGAGGGCAGACGCCGTCTGACATCACCAAAAAACGAGATATAACGAAACTGACGAGGGTATGATCTACTACTCGCGTCTAAACCTGCAAATATAATATCAAACTTCACTCTCAGATTGAAAAAATAAATGGGGGAAAAGAAAAAGAAAAATTACTTTCTGACTACGATTTTCACTATAAAAATTTATTTAAAAAAATGCACACGAAAAACTATTCATATTTCAAAAATTTTACGATCAGGTTTAGACGTAAGAAGTTTCTAACACACGTCAGGCAATGAAAAATGAACCATAAATGATTAGAAGCTTGCGATCCAGATTACTCTACTTCCCGGTTAAACTTAACTTATCGGAATAGTTTAGGTATTGGAATTTAAAAGGCCAACAAATGATGCTGTAAAACAACCATCGTTATTTAAAGAGCGATTGAGTAATAATGTGAACGGCAGTTTGTGGTTTACGAAAGGCGAAACTACTTTACTCTGAGTAAAGACTTTTAACTATTTCCTTGCATTGGTGGAGTTTTGCAATACCAACTTTATTCATTGTTAAACGTTATTATTCCGAACAAATGTGGATCGCGAATATTAGTGGAATTACATATCTCTAATGATATAGAGGCTCAACTTATGACCAGCACGAATCTTATTAAGAAAAAAAAGAGAGCAATTTCCCCTCATTTTTTTCAAAATTCATATCATTCATCGCTGAAATTTGATGCGATATTAAATTCCATTTCCTTTTTATATACGAGCACGTGCCACGCATCGTTTTTGTATAGCGATCAATGGAATTAAACTTGTCTATATTGAATCCAGGTATATATGCTCAATGATTAGGTATATCTATAAGAATTCTGATAATAATGTATGAAAATCAATTACTGATGTATTGTTCGAGTAATTCGATATGCCCCGCTACCGTTCTAAAAAGTCTGTTCATATAATTATGATAATCATACGGGAAATGGAGTACAAATATTTGTCGAAAGAATTCAATTTTAATGGTAATTTTATTGTCAATATTTCATCTATTCATTGACTATTCTTATTCAGATTCTCTATACCTATAACTTTCTAAGACGGTGATAATCTGGATGATTTTAAAGCATTCTTTACGCCATATGTTAGATATAAAGTATTAGTTAATGGGATATATGGGATTCGCATATTTTACTAGTTAAAAAAGAAACAAAAAAGGAAAGAAATGGAAGAAATGACAGAAAATGAAATAAATACCAGGATTGCCGATTTCATTTGGTGGAATTACATAAAAGCTGCTCAATGCAGGCCTCTCGCGTTTGCCTACCTTTTAGGCGCGTTACTTTCCAGAGAATCGCTCTGTATGTTACAAATTCGTTATATTATATTAACACACGCTGCGAACTCTTAAATTTCGTTGCACTCCCGCGTTGAAATTTAATGAATAACACAGTATACATGCGATATTGAAAAATTCTCAGGCATATATGTGTATACCGGAATATTATTCGTGGAAACGCTTCATAGGGAAGTGAAAACGCCTGCATACAGGCAGGTTTTATTTCGCATATTGTGTGTCCATTGGCGACGTGGGAACAAAACCTAATCGCTTGATGTTTGAGTTGCCTGTATGCTGCAGGCGTCCTATGAAGCGTTTCCACGAATACTCCCGGTATATATAATATATGTTATACACAACTCGAATGAAATTAATTTCTGCCATTATGAGCACATTGAGTGCAAATGACACGTGATGGACATACCTATGTTACGTGACAAAATATTTAATGGAAATGATAAAATGGTGTGAAAACTGATAACCGATTGATGATGAATTCGACAGATTAGAATTTCAACGATGGAAAGTGTGCAGGCAATATGTATTTCTATATAAGTAATTAAGTAACTTCGGTGTGATTAATCAATCAAACGCGTAGAAAAAAGTCTGCGAAGGGATATTTTGGTTTTGGATTCATTGGGATGTGAAACCAAAACCAAAATACCAGCAAAAATTTTTGTTATTCTTCACAGAGTCATAATTCCATTTCACAGTTTATTATCGTATTTGTTGAAAATTTGGAAAACTGTATTTTTGTAAAAATGAAGTGAAGTTGGGAGCTCGCGATACATCTGGCAAACGATTCTGTTTTTACACTCGATGAATCCCAATCAGCGTTCCAATTAACTAACACAATCTGCCATGCTATTTTCACTCTCGTCCCACATAGTTCGTCGCTAAATATACGCTAGGCTTGACGAATGCCGATAATGAGTGATCCATTTTATTTTATTTTATTTTATTTTATTTTATTTTATTTTATTTTATTTTATTTTATTTTAGTCCGCAGTTTGACTATTTCCTGCATGCGACACAGACCCAGCGCGTATCGCTGCAGAACGATAGAGAAATTTATCAGAGATTCTGCACGCGCGGAGATTCATGCGTAATTATCTACTCCGTTTGTAATATCTCGCCAATTATTCAATGATCATTTTTAATTAGGAACACAGACGATAATTTTATCTCACTTTCCGCAGCTGAGGTCTTCGTATAATTATACTTCAGCATTTAAACAGACGCGAAATTCGATAGAGAGAAGAAATGTCCTTCAGAAAATCGGATAAAACGCGAAATGTTGTTTTAGTATCAGCTTGACTCTCGCAGCTGGGATAGAAAGAGAGAGAGAGAGAGAGAGAGAGAGAGAGAGAGAGAGAGAGAGAGAGAGAGAGAGAGAGAGAGCAGACAGAAGACGATAATCTAAAATCCGAAATTTTTTTTTAATTTTTATAGAACTTTCATGTATTGGGTATGGGATTTTGGTTTTTGTATTTTTTCATTTTTTTTTTTTGTGTTTCATTTTAACTGCGGCGAAAATCAACACTAAGTTCAGAGTTGTTAGAATTACCTTCTCTGAAGCTTGACAGCTGCTCTCTGAACCGGTGGGAAAAAGTTTTCTAATTTAACACCAAGGGTGGAGTTAAACTTCGTTCGTTCCGTCGAATACGGACAATTAATCTTGGTCATTTCGAAGCGACACGGTCCACTTTATACAGCCCCTCCCTCCCTTCCCTCAATGATACTTTGTTTCTCGATGGGGAAGCTAAATTGCGTTACTTCAACGGTAAATTAGTTTTTCATACTTTCCAACAAGTATACGTATAGTATGTTCACCTCGATTTTCCTACCCCTGCCTATAAGGTACCATGTAATAAAATTCCATCATCGCGTCGTCGCGGTGAAGAGAAGAAAAAAGAAAACAATTTTATCAATCCCCCAAATCCATTAATTTCAACTTCTTCGGTTCGAAAACCGAACATGAAGCGAGGAATGAAAATTTACTCAATTAAAAAGTTTACTCGGAATACAAATATTGACTCCGCCAAGAGAAGAGAAAAAAAAAAAAAAAACCAAGACGAGAAAAAAAAAATAGGTTAAATTCTCATGACGGAATGAGTAATCGATAAGCCCAAATTATTAGGTATTTAGTTATTTTTATCAAACAACCCGAGCAGACTTATAGGTGAACAATTAGTCATAACAAGATCTACGAGCTGGGTGTGATGACGGATGGTAAATATTGGAACAGATGATTGATCGCATGTTCATCGACACGCTTCTTCACCTGAATATCTACTGGATCAAATTTGCGACTAAAAAATTAAAGAAGAAAAAAATAAAACGATTATGAAATAGGAAATGTTTTTTTTTTTTTTTTTTTCATCGAGCATCGAGGAACCTAGAATATTTTATATTAAAAAGATAGAATCTGAAGCAGCTGCGGCTGCAAAGAATGATCAAATAGATAAACGAAGATTTGTCTCGAAGTATTATACGAATGGCCACGTGATAATTATACCTGGAGGTAGAATTTTTCATAAAAAATATGATAAAACTTGTAGGCAATTCATGTCCTCGAATGAGATGGACGCAGTCGAGTGAGAGAGAACGAGATTCTGATCTCGGAAAAAAGCGATTTTTTTTTTTGTGTGTTCCAGAGGATCAGAGTTTTCTCGAATTCATCAATTCTTTGAAGCTATGCCTTCGCAGAGTTTTTCCAGGCGGATTCAACCTCCTGGCTTTTATAATCAACTTCGACTGATTCAGGGATCATCGAAGATAAATTTCAGCTTGTTCGCACTATGAGACTAATTTTAAAGCGAGAAAAACGGATCGAGAGAACGCGAACAAATACACGATTCAAGTTTCGCTCGATTTCCGTCAATAATTATTGTGTGTTCATAGCCAATTGCCGAACCTTGGCACCCAGCCCAGAGGCTGTTACATTGTGCGAAACTGAACGTAATCCAACCCCCGCAACCCTGTTCAAATTTGAAGTCGAGCCGGTTCAGTTCGTAAAAATTCATCTGTAGCTTTTCCCGCATATTTATTCCGGTGTGGCAATTATGAGTGGAAGGGAAATGAAATGGGGTTGAAAAATAAAAAGGGAGAAATACACGAACGAGTATACAGGAAACCCGACAGGGAATATCATCATTGTTATATTTATGAAATATTAAAAAGGTCGATCGGTTACACGATATTTCGAAAATTTCTAAATCGCGAAAATCTTTATATATACGATAATATTAAACGGAATTTGGCTAATGAAGTAAAATAATCTACAGCATCTGGAAACCGGTCATGAATTTCATGCATCAACCCAGCGAAAGTGTTTTTTATTCTTTATCGTATTCTTTTTAAGTGAGTGAAACGCGCTAAAAGCTTCGTTAAATTTAGAATTGTCCGTCATCTTCTTCCATTAGCAGTCGACGGTCTAATACGGTCGCTTAGAACACGTAGGGTACCTTGACTGAAATTTTTAACACGTTATACGCGTAGTGAAAAACTTTTTACCGGATTTAAAAATCGATGAAACTTTCGCATCTGAATTTAATTTGAATTGAAAATAAATTAGCACCGCGGTTCAATATCTGCAGGTTCAGTGGACATCATAGATTGATCATTTTGCCGCAGAGGTCAATATCAGCGAAAAAGACTCTGAGGGGTTGAAGAAGATTTCGGACCAAAACATGCCGAAGTGCCCGTCGTCGGGTGTTGAAGTCGCAAGCTACTCTATTATAAGCTCACCCTCGGTTTGCAGCGAGCTGAGTCCGAACTCTGAAGTGAAGGAAGCAAAGCAAGTGGCTTTCTCTGAAATTCAGCGACTGGACGTTTGACAACCCAACAGAAGATGTAAGAAAGAAGGAAGCAGAATTTAACGATAAGATAGAGAAGCTATATGGAGATTTAAGATTAGAATAACATAATTCAGAGTATTGAGTGGTATTTATAATATTGTAAAAATAAATCCACGTCTTCAGGCTGTACCTACGTTACGTTAACGATAGAAAACGTCAGCGTCTATAAACACGCAAGGCTTCTATCTACGCAGCCCTGCGAAGATCACGAAATCCAATTAAGCATGCGAACGCGACTACTGCAGACTACACGAAATTCAAGACTAAACTCGTCGTTTTCAGATTTGACCAGTCGTAATGGTATATATATATATATGAGCCTGAGAATATCTAAGACTGAAAAAGTTCATTAATCACTCCGAAAATATTTAGCGGGATGAATTTTTCCGCTTTAAAACTATTTGCGCTTTTTTCTGCCCCTACAGCGTAACGTCTATTTCGAATTTAGGGTTCTGCTCGTATTGGCGAGGGTTGAAAATATCGAGGGGTGCTAAACCCAGACGATCATTTTCTCTATATACGAAGAATATATACATATACTATAGCTTATACATATATGTACCTTCGCGGAACATCCGTATATGTATTTAGAACTGAGAATATACTGCATCTCACCCTAGTACGGACTGCATATGGGATTGGCGAAGTCTCTGGGGACTGGGAAACCGGGAACGTAAAGTAAGGGTGGATATTAAATTTAGGGTTCTGTTCACCGAGTCCCAAACACTGTAGATACTGCATTTAAGCATCTAAAGGGTGGCGATGATATTGCCTTCGTTGGGGGTAGGAAGTATGTACACAGAAAAGAAAAAACTAAAATCTCGTTGCTACATTTTGTACATTTATCTTTTTTCATTCATAATGAATTTTTTTTTATTTTTCCATCATTAATTCTTTCTAGAAAACTTAAAACCCCGGCCTCTTTTATAACTTTACTTATAATAATCTGCAATCGCAATACTGCAGCGAGTCAGCATTATTATAAGTATGAAATTAATTACCGAGAGCAGAACTTCGACTTAATATTAATATTCTTCCCGTGTCAAAACCTTTTTTATCATACATATTGAAATATGGAATATGAGTGATGCTATGCATGAATTAGAGAAAAGAGACCAATTCTTTTTGCTCTCCTTATGAATAAAATGTTCCATATAAATGATGGTTTTATTATTATTATTATTTTTTTCCAAGTTTACTTACATACAAAAATCAAATTTCGAGTACACATGCCTGTAATGAGAGTAAGTTATATTTAGTGTATAAATCATTGATTGATGGGTAATTTTGGTAAGAATCCTCATCCTAAAGGTATAGAGTTTCGTTATCTAAATGACCGCGCGAAATCGATTCGGGATTTTATCGAGGCGAAAGAGTTTAGTGATCTGGAATAAATCCTGAAAAATTGCCGATGGTTAGTACGGCTTGAACTTGTCGTCGCGAACGAACGAGCTCCAGCGATCAACGGGAAATTGGAACACTTTCCATTGAGGGTAAATACGATTTTTATATACCAGTATATAATAACAATTACTTACAGGTAGAAGATTATTCAGACGGAAATAATTTTTGATTGAAAAAACGTGAGTAAATAAATAAATAATAAATAAACAAATAAGTAAAATCGATTCAAAGGTTTTTTTACTTTTTACTGGGACCCGGTTGAAGTTCCGAATTCATTTGCGACGATTTCAAATTTACAGAAACGATTTGAAGCCTAGAAGATTAAAATTTCTAAAGATCTCGGAATGCAGAAAACTAAAAACTCCGAAACGCCAAAAATCCGAAAATTTCGGTCTATTTCTCGGGATGTGAAGACAAAAAATAGAGTTCATTCCAATCGAGACCCTGTTCTTGCGGAAACCCATTTTACCTGCTTCAATCGATAACTTCGATGTCATGATATAATTGGTAGGATTTTCAAACCTTTTTTTTTCCGTACAAAAAGTACGTTTCAAGTTGATTAATTTGACCACTTATTGCGGTCTCGATGCGATCAATATAGCCCCGAGTTATTAAACACCGAATACTGAATACATGTGTGAATTTCAAGTTTCGGAGGTTTGGCCATAGTCTGGCCTTTCGGATATTTAGCTTTGGAAATTTTGAACTTTCGGAATTCTTCGTTTCAAAGTCCGTTTTTTTTTTACATTTTTGTTTTATTTTCAGATTAACTTGAATGATCGAAAGATGCAGTAGGCGCAAAAATCCAACTGAATTACACAGCACGTGTATGATATTATGTCCGGTTTCTGTAAGCACGCCTTATGGAACGTTTACGCTAAGGATATTCCGCGTGACTTTCTCCGAGGGCGTGTGGCCTGCATGTGGAAGTAAAAATGCCCCTTAGAAAGTGAAAACGCAGTCGTTTGCCTGGGCCTTATTCGCGAGTCTAGTATAAGTTCGCCTTTATAGCTATGGAGGTCGTAGTCGGCAAGTTGCCATCCCTGGAAAGTGTATTTTAAGACTAAGTAAGTGTATGAGAATATAAGGCAGTTAGGTTTGATTTTATGGTGAGAAAATGAAAAAGTATGCTTGATTCATTTGATCTAATACCCTAAAATAAAACAATAATTCCATTATACGTAATATATTCCGCCAACTTATTTCCTACAAGCTCGTTCGCACCTAATTATAAATTATGTAGATTTTATTAGATCGTAGATTGATTGAAACGTACTACCTAAAATATTGCTAGCCTAAGTAAAAACGAATATTACCCATTGTGTAAAGAGCGTATATCGCGAAAGTTTGAAATAGTCGTACGTATATATCTGCATAGTCGACAAATAATTTTGTTTCAAGCGCCTATACTAATGGACATCGTTTGAATTAATGATTTTCTGTCCCGCGATCAGATTTTGGTGATAAAAAAAACTTTTTTTTGGTTTTTTTTTAAATACAGATATCATCACTCCGCAATAAGATGATAAGATAGTAAAAAGTAAGATCGGTATTCTTCCAAGATTACGTCAAGTCACGTGGATTGTTAATTAAAACATCGGATATGGCATTGGCTTGGTAAAGGACGTGACTAATGAGATATTTACTGATTGTAACTAGCTCACCACCGCAGTCCACTTCTTGAGAAACTTCTAAGTTAATGTTTTATACAATAATTATAGCGGCGGAATGAAGGACAATATACTATAACGTAACGTATTAGTAATAAGATATTTTTATACCTAATGCGAATGAAAGAATAACTGGTCTTCGTTACGATCTGGGTTTGAAATGCCACTGTGGTCGAAATAAACCCATACGTAATATATTATTCGTCAAAGTTAGATACACAGTACCTATAAAGTTTTTCCTTGATACAAAAAAATAGAAAAATATAAATACTAAAAATAAAAATGCGAAAAATGTTCCTTCAACCGCAGAAATTCACTTACAGGTCTACGTAGGGTCGTAGGTGTTCTGAGAGCTTCGATATTCACCCTACGAGTAATAAATAATTCAAATTCTTTTTCCCGAAACGAAAACTATTTCGAGTTCTTCAAGTTCTCGGGTTTAGGGGAAAATACTTCCACGGTTTAGGCTACAATCGAGCGTGAGTTCTTTTCGTTTTCTTTTTTTTTTTCACTCCTCCTTATCGAGCGTTTACCTATCTATTGTCTCTTTTCGTGGGTTTTTCAACGAGATTAGGGTTATCCGATTTTTTTATTTTCAAGGGGTGAAAAAAATGTCGTTTTATCTCTGCCCAGCCCGCGTTCAAAGGTAGGGAGGCGTACATCAAGGTTTTAAGTAGGTACTAGTGACGACCGAATTGATTATGCAATAAAATTTATTTGCTAGAAAAATCTGTAGCAATTCGGGGAGATGAGTTTATGAAAACCGCATTCAGAAATCCTTTCACATCAAAGGGAAGAAAATAGGATTGAAGAATTTTAAATGTCAAATGAAAAACGTGTGCCAATTAAATTGGAACGAAAAAAGAACCGTGAAAATCGAACGAAGAAGAACAAGCACGTGCCTTCGCATTTAGGGCAGTTGAAAAAAAAAAAATTCAAACGTGATAAAGTGATGCGAATACATGTACCCTATGCGAATAATCCTGCAAATGACTATATAGGTGTTGTTACGTTCTAAAATTAATGAGACACAACTTTATACGGTGTATCCAGAAAAAAAAAACTGATATACACGTTAGTGGGAGTGAAAAGTCTTGTCGTCGACCTCGATATCAGCAGCTCGTATAAGTGGACGCTCACAAACTGGTGCAATGACGTTGTTGGTCATAAGCTTACTTGTAGCGTATAGTAGTAAGGTAGGTACGTATAACTACAACGGAACAATCACCATTTCGCAACGGTGTTACTTCTTAGTATGAGTATTAAATCGTCAAGTTGGCGTGAAACTTCTATATACGTAGATACATGAATTGGAGAACGAAAAAAAAAAACGAAAAAAAAATCGAAACGGTTATTATCAAAAGCTAAAAATTAGGGTAAAAATGTATGCGAAGAAACGAAAAGGGATGGCTCGAAGAAAATTTATTGGATTGAAAGAAATTTAATGAAGCAGCGATGTATGTAATTCAGTTCTTCAACGCGAGCTTCGATGTAAAGACGCAGAAATTGGGCGGTGCTTTGAATTCGGTTAATTAACTGGCTGGTGCTAATTGAATGATTCGAATGGAATTAGACTCCAAAGTTTGCCCGACACAAATGAAACGGTAAAGCCACACCCATCCAGATCGAATTGAAGTGAAAAACCTGGCGATACCGTTGCCTAGATATAAAAATAAAAGAGCAAAAGATGAAAAAAAAAAGAAGATAAAACCCGAACCGCAACCTTGCGGTGTTCACATGTTGTGGTGCAAACGAAAAGAATTATTGGGAGAAAAGATAGGAAAAAAAAATTGTGCCAATGCAACATTCAACACACTCCGTTAACTATGAATACTGAATTTAGATAATACACGGTAATATACAGCGATTTTATTTCGTAGATTAACGAGTGTTGAAAATGTATAGTTTCACTTGGATCATGAATAATGAATAATTGTTATTTCTTGGTCAAGGTGAAGTATAATCTTCAAAGAATAAGGTTCTGAATTGAAGTCATTAACTTTGTATGGCTATGAAGAAGAAGAAGAAAAAAAAAAAAAAATTAGTCGCTTAGAGTAATTAATTCAATAAGGATTCTCTCGGTTAGAATTCATCATAGTCACGATTCATCTTAGCTGCTGTTGATAAGTCATGACATCGAGGACATAGATTCATTAATTCATACGGTGGCCATTACTATAATGATTATTATTAATCAGTACCAACAGCAACGGATAGAATAAAGTATCAAGTATCAATTATCATTGAATTATACGAGCGAACATTGCAGTTGCCAATGTTGTGGTTTGAATAAAGTTTTCAGAAAGTTCGAAAAAGTCACTTTTATTTTTTACGAGATATAAAAAGAGATTTAATCTCTGTGAAAAGTCAGTGATTATTATCAAGCCGGAAGTAAGTAGCTGAGTACCAGCGTTTGCATGCTATGAGTCATTGTTGAACACTTTCAATCCGCGATAAATTAAAAAGAAAAAAAAAAAATTCACTTATGGGTGCAGTTAAATGAAGGGTAAAGGTATATTACATGCCGAGTGTTGGTCGCCTCATGGTCTTTCCGTATACTTATATACCTATACAGGAGAGAAAGAACGAACGCATTAACAAAGGTCTCTCGGTTCAGGACTTGAAAGTAACGCGGTGTTCCAGAATCGCCACGTTTAACAGCTAGCAAAATTTATCACGCCTTCGCAATATTGACGAAAAATCAAATTCACTCATATTCCCTCGATTCGCTATACAATAAGATCACAGAATGTTTGTGCAAATAAACACGAATATGCGAGAATGAAAGATACATGTTTAGTTCAGACCTATTTCCTAATTTGTCGCGAATTTATACACGATATTAAATTCGCCGGTGCAGATATCAGGAACAGTGGCTTTTGGGTTGGTAGAGTTCATGTGCCGCGAGCGATAATCCACTCAGGGTGCAGTGTTTATGTAGTTAGGAGTCTGGAGTAGCTGAGTAGACTGTAGAATGGTAGATATAGTGAGTTAAATGCAGAAGGCGATTTACTCTCGTTGAGAGATTGTTTAAATGATACCCTGGCCGAGAGCGATCTCTCGGATGGATCGGGGTCGACGAAATTAGAAGGCGGATCAATTATTAATGCCATGATATTGTACAGTCGAATCTATCCGAAAGGCTGTTGTATAGTATCGATGATTTGTCGCATTCTTTTTTAACCGACTTCAAAAAAGGAGGAAGTTCTCAATTCGGCTGTATTTTTTTTTTTTTTCATCACCTTTTTCGAACTATTCCGATCCACGAATGAAAGAAGCGAGAAAAAGGTATTTGAGGATAAATTGTCAAAAATTTTATGGAATGAATATGACTTTGGCTGTAAAAATTTGACGAGCCGCAACTTTCGGGTTCAAAATCTAATAAACCATATAGATACTATCGAGAGGCACGAAGATGGCTCGAGATGAAAGGCGAGTGTCATTCGGTGAGAGACCGAAGTATGGCTGAAGAAAATAATACATACATACATAGTTATTACCTAACTTCTAGCATTTGATTTCATGGTAATTTAATTTCGCCAAATTGCGTAACTATTCATTTGACAGTTTTCAATTTCAATCACACTGTCGTTCCGCTATCTTCAAGGCTGAGAACGTAATTGGCAGAAAAAGAGAGCCGACATCAATACCGCGTTTCACAAGAACGCAGTATTCGCTTTTTGGAAAAAATTAACTCGCGATTAGTAAGTCGTATCAAATCGCCAATGACAAGGTAGAGAAGAAGCGAGGTGGTCGAGGGACTTGAACCGTGAATACTAAAAATTGAATAATTCGTCAACTGCATAGTCGTAACGTGTGATTGTATAATTCCTATCGAAGGAAAAGTTCACGATAAATGAGAACAAAGAAATTTACTTCTGATACAGAGAAATAATTAACGATTCTACACCAAAATGACTCGATTAACGTTTAATCCGAATATCCCGATCAGGCAAACTTCAGAAAGTCTAATCAGGGACCTTCGTCCTATTTCGATTTTTGTTCGAAACTAAAATTTTCCTCACCACAGGAGAATTTCCGCGGATTGCCACCTCCTGTTTGACAGAATATCGATACTATGCGCAGCTATAATGATCACGAGGTATATACCATACGCGGAGTTTTAGTTAATCACTGAAAACTTCAGGATGAAATGATTAGTTTTTGGTTTCATCCAACGGTCCATATTACGATACTTTCTATCTATCAGAGCTTCGGCTTTCGAATATAACGAAACTGTGAAAGGCGTTATGGAGTCCTGTTTTTTTTTTTTTATTTTTTTTTTTTCACTTACAGAGAAAATCTCAAGATTTAATTTTAAGGTGGGTAGGGTACAAGGTATCTTTTAGCAACTTGATAACTCTTCGACTGACTATGCCGATGACAGTGGAGAATGCGAAGAAGGACGGGTTCAACTCATGTTCAACGAGTTACAAACTCGGGTAATAAATCGGACCATCTGATCTCGCAGAAATTCTATCGCATTAAAATAAAGTTAATTTTGAAATCACATAATAACTTCTGTTCTACAAATAACGATTTCGATTTCCAACTCTCGCAGATTTTATAGCTTTTCAAATTTTCTTCCATACCTAACAACTTGTCAGAATTGCATGCATGCATCTATGGATTTCTGACCGTATTTCAAAATCGGTTAAGCAATAATAATAAAAACGAAGAACAAAGCAGCAAGTATACAATGAGTATTTTTAGGGAAGTGAGAACAAGGTGAAAAAAGGAAAGGAAAGAAAATAAAATAAAATAAAATAAAATAAAACGGAGCATGACGGAGATTGAGAATGAAAAAAATACGGATAAATTCCTTTCCTAAAAGTCACAGCCAGCTGTAAGAAGTTAGTACAGCAGTGCAATGGCACCGTTGCAGTTGCAGACAGTATATTCACTGTTGCAAGACAGAGCACACACGGTACTACACGCTCTGCGCTGTCAGCGATACTACCTTATGCTAAAGGCGAAACGAGATATTTTGTCCTAAATAACAAACTCAGAGTTTAGCAAGTTACGAAACCAGTTTTATCGACTAACTTTTCATTTTTATCCATTTGGTTTATCGTTCATCTAATACCCATTTTCTGGATTTCATGGCTGCACTTCCACGTCCGTCATACTCCTATAGACGCTAATTAAATAATTAATTTAGGTATAATTTTTATACGGGATAAAACACGCGAGCGAGAAATAAAAGCATGCAATAAATTAGCTTGTGAGCCAGACAAAAATGAAGTGAAGAAAAAAAAAACACAAATATTTTGTGGCTTTTTGAATAACAATTCTAGAGAGAATTAATTAATTAATTATAGCAGCTGGTCATCATATATGCAAAAAAAAAAAAAAACTAAAGGACAGGTCACCTGATACACAGTCTGCGAATCAATTGTCGGACACTGCTGTAAGCGAGGTCGGTGACCTCTTTGCATCTTCAACGAATTGCACACTAAGTGCAGATCGGCTTTCAGTCTTTAACTGATGAATATTGTATGATTACGTTCCTGCATTTGGCGACAATATAGCCACGAATTTACCAAGCTTCCAAAATTAGCTGCATAAATCGTATAGATTTTAGCTATTTATCTGATAGTGGTAAGGCGAATGGGGGAGAGCCCAGCTAAAAATTGACATAAAAAAAAACAAAAATTTTTTTTCTCTGAAATCATCATTTCTCCCAAAATGTTTTGAGAAAAATTCCTATAGGTAGGTATATGAATATGAGACATTATAAAGCCTACGATATTTCCGGAAGTTTTTCTATTTTCGCATTCCGGAACTCGGATTAGGGATTGAAGACCTAGTTTTTCATTACAGTTCGAGTATAGAAAGTGAAGAGCGGAAATGGAAGAAACCTGATCTATCCGATTTCCGCGAATGGCTATTTTTGTTTCACGAATTGCGGTGATAAAGACTGCAGCAGCTTTTTCATGCACTATGGCAAATTGTTATTTCAGCCAAAGTTTGGTACCTACATCTAACAAATATATAGGTATACAAACATCATATAATATGTGTCTAGTCTATATCCTTGTTTGATAAATTTCTAAGAACCTGTATCCTGGGATCAAGTTTCGTGTATGAGGAAGGTGTGTTTCGGTAAGAGAAACGGAAGTGGCGTATAGTAGCACTCTGTTTTTAGCACAAACACACGATGTGGTGGTGTTATGAAAAGGAATGTTTCCTTATACGATACGGTGATTCCCGCTGCTGAACATACATAACTATCTATAAGGACGTCACGTTAGTATGTACTACGAACAAATATTTACCCGATTCTCAGAGCAGATGTAATTTGTTTGGAACTGCGGGTATCCCGGGTTATCGATAAGCTAGCTATAAGAGATATAATTAAGGAGAAAAGAAATAAAAATATTTATAACATGTAAAATATTATGTATATGCCTGTGAAGAAGAGGATAAAGATATTGTTGAATACGCTTAATTAGTGCACCAACCCGAAATCATGTTTTTTCAAAGATATGATGAAAATTCTGCGAAGCAGATTTTATCTAAGTTTGAATAGCAGAAATTCAGAATCTTTCGCAACTTTCTGTGTGAGTATATTTATATTTCATAACCCGCGATCATTACAACTAGTTATACATAATATTGCAGTGGAACGAGCCGCAGAAGATTCAATTACGTCTGATTTTCCGGTTTGAATTTTCGGATCGAGTCTCAGAAAAATGTTATATTTGTTTGAGAAAATTTTCAATTAGGTCAAAAGCGGATCCGTTAAAACAAAAAAAAAAAAAAAACCGAAATAAAAATACTTCGCAGGTTATTGAAGTATATAACAAACTTCTTTCCCCCAACCCTATATAGAGTTGCATATTCCCCTTTCTCGAGTTCGATAATATAAACGGCGGGGTATCTTTCAACGTTAATATGCGAATAAATAAAACTACAAATTTATTTGCCTTTCCGAATTTAGAACGTTGAGGAGACACATTGACCTGGTTTTATGGTAGGTAGTAGTTTAATACACAGTGTGCAGAAATGGTGGTGGTTGCAGGTTGGCGAACAGCCGAAGCACCAGCAACAGCAACATCAGAAGTAGCTGAAGTGTCAAGTGAAAGCGGATCGCTTGTATAATTCTGCTTCGGGCGTTCATGTAACACTATAAGCTATATAGAAGAATAAGTTTCTAGGTTAGATCATGAAAGCCAAAAATTTTCATCTTCTATAGGCACATGCCTACTAGGGTGGTCCTTAATCCGGTCATATTCGAATTTCAATCCTCCCATGGGCCAAAACATCTCTAAATATATGGAAATAAATATAGTCAAAATCCCAGGTTCCTATCCCAATTCTAATCACTGCCCCAAAGCCTTCGAACTTTCCCATTCAAATAGCACACGATTTTCAGTACTTCAGGGTTATTTTTTACTTCCTATCGCCCCATCGCTTCGAATATGTGATCTGAAGCTCTGCACACTTCTCACCTAGATATGACGAAATTAAGAACCACCCTAATACCTACATGTGAAATTTAATCATACCACACACTTCCGTCTTTCAAGTACTATAACGAAATCAGTGCGTGGGTAAATTTGATAAAACAATGAATGAATTCTTCTCTTTAAAGACTTTTCTTTTTTGTCTTTTCTCTTTTTCTTTTTTTCTCAAGAATTACAAGTTTTTTCCTCAACTTTAACACAAGAATGTGTATATTTAATTCATCTCAGTTTCAAAGCCGTGATTATAATTACTCATCCAAGGCCTTTCTACTCTTCAAATCTTATCAAACTAGGAAATTTCATTTTAAGACTGAATTTCTCATGTATTATTTTGCGACAAGGAATTGTAATATACGCGTTAACGTCGCAAACTACGGTGGGAAATCTCAACGAGAAGAAGACAATCTCCGAGTGTCCTTGCTGTCGTTATAAACGTCACGTCTAACGAACTAACGAGACTGTATAGACGTTATGCAAGCTCTCTTCCTGTCCTGTTGGCTAGTATAAGCGACAAATACTATTGTAGATTGAAATCTACGAGTAAAGAGAGTCAGTTAGCTAGGAAACGTTTGTTTTTAACGAAATTCTTTTTTTATTTTGCATGTTAATACCATAACGTGAGTAACGTGTAAGTATACCTTTTTTATTCCGTATGTATCATGTATGGGAAAAATGAAAGAGAACCAAATAAATGAGAAAATAAAAAAAAAATTAAAGAGGATAGCCGCTTTTTGACAAATTAGGAAAGTTGCGAATCTCGTAGAAACGAAAGGAATGTAAAATTAGTTGACGAATGGAACAGAAGATTAGAGAACAGTTATACAGAATTCGAGAAGCAGGCGTTGGTAAGAAGCCTTATTTACTCATTTATACCAAATTTCAGACTCGGGGAGCAGCCAACCAAGAAAGGCCGATTTTCCTAATAGAAGACTGCTGAAGAGTTCCTTTTCACATTGTTTAATTTTACTATTTCGGAAATCGTATGATATGCTGTTAGTGTTTCGAAACAAGTAATTGTTCCACTATTATACCTGTCGTCACTGACTATATTATACATATTATACATAGGTACACGTTAATCGGTATAAATTCAGAAAAAAGTATAATCGGTTGATGGTGAAAGAAATTAAGAATTTTTTTAGTCTTGAAATTTGAAAGACTAACTCGAAGATCTAGCGATTTTCGAATGGTAATATGAAAATCGATGAATTATGCGATCGAGAAGAAAACACGCGGGTTGAGGTGGCAACATTCGAACTTTTCGCGTAGGTGGGATAAAAATGACATACTGACTTATTTATATATTGGAAAAAATAATTTGTCTCGTGAATAAAATCATCGCGGTTCGACGAAACGAGGTAAAAATAATTTCATTGAATAATCCGCAACACTTGAACCCGTCTTGAAGTACCTACGCGTTTTTCTGTTAAGAAATTTTGAACTCCTGGGGAAAATCCGAGTCTGGAATATCCAGTCGGGTATGAGTAAACTAATATTCTCAACAAGGTCAGAACCGTGATTATGTAACTACAAATTACAACTAGGTATGTACCTGGAGCCACGTGCCAAGAATAATACTCATTTCATTTCATATACCATTCCAACAGTAATCCAGCCTTGTTGACCGCATTGATAGATGAAGTAGGGGAATATAATGGGGTCGGATTAAAGTTCCAAATTTCAAATAAAAATTCCGAATTCGTTTGAGACGATTTCGAATTTTTCGAAACGTTCAAGTTCAGAAGATTAAAATTCCGTAAGGTCGGAATGCAGACAGCTCAAGTCTCCGAAAGTCCAGACCGCCGAGAGGCCAAATATCCGAAAATTTCGGTCTATATTTCTCAGAATGTGAAGACAAAAAATAGTTCATTCGAATCGAGACCCTCTGTATTTACGGAAACCCATAATATCTACTTCAATCGATAACTTCGATGTCATGAATAATTAATAGGATTTTGTGAAACTTTTTTTTCTCCAAAAAGTAGGTACCTACATTTCAATCAGCTGAGTCTAAACGTCACGTTAACTCTAAAATCGTCAAGAATAAAGAAAAAAAGAGATGAAAAATAAAAATAAAAATGCAGAGATTTAATCGTACAACACAAGAGCTGCAGTAGTTACATATATCTAAGTACCTATCTTTGTTATCAAATTATGAGAAAGAATAATGTATGCACGCCTTGGCACAGTTTGACTGGTATATAACAACAACCTATATGTATAAGTAAATAAGTAAGTGAGTACCTACAGGTATATATATATATATGTACAATTATAATATGCTTCAGCATCGACGGTCGATTATATGAATGGGTCAACACACAGGTGACATCGTCCCCAAGCAATAACTCGCGGACGAGGCCACCGCAGTATGCAATGCAATGAGTTTTGAAGGCGGAGTAGGAAAGGCAGCGGAGCAATCGACGAGAGAAAAATAGAATTAAGTAAATCCCACGTATATTATAGATAGCTACCACGCTATTTTCTACATCGATATACATGTACTTTACTAACGGTACTTATGTCGACAGAAAGAAATATGGATATAGAGAATACTATTATAAATGATTTTGGGCTGAAAGAACGCCTCTTTAATTTTTCAAACATTCATGCTTCCATATCATTAATTTCCGAGTCGTACTATAGTCGTTTTTTTTTTTTTTTTTTATATGTAGTTCGTGTCTCGACACATTAGGTTCTTGAGAATATTAATAAAACGTATTAAACCCGGTATTCATTATTGTTCAACGGAATAATGTTGTGGCTTATGCATTATACGATAACGAAAAGTTTTCGTATTTAAGAAATGCATGCGTACGTATATATCGCAATGTTTTATAATAAACGTCAATAAAAATCGATAGATTATTACTTTTATATACGTATATAAGTAGATTGAGTATGATTGAACAATCGAGAAACAAGCTTCAATCAATTATAATTTCATAATGACTTCCAGCCGGATGACAAAACAATTGAAACAAAGAAAATTGATAATGTAGTTAGAAGAGTATTCCCTGTCTCGGAGACAAAACGACGTCGAAGGCATAATGTATGAAACAATACACAGAGCAGGGTATAATATAATATTGAGAAGGCAGTCGACACTCGTGTATAGAATAGGTATGTAGCTGTGTAACAGACATCGAACAGACACGTGTAGTAATTGACTCGCGTAAGATAGCTGCAACGCTAGACGATACGAGCTGATCAGTGTGACCAGCGGATATCGACTCGTCGTTAACTGCTGCAGCTAGGCGGAAATTCCAGAGCAATAACAAAAGAGCAAGCCTCGATTTATTGAATGAAAAATTACGTGACTCGTAACAGGATTTCTAAAACCAGCCTAGAGATTCGAGATTTTATATCTATCGTCATGTTTTATTATCAGAATTACGCGATGAATTATGGTATGGAATTTTTACGGGTTTTCTTTACGACCAGAATTGTAAAGAAGAATTAAGTAGAGGCCAGTAAAGAAATGACAAATTATTTTCACAGTCACACTACGACTCGAAAGCCTTCATCAATTATTAACAACAATCGTTTGACGCGAGGGGTCGTAAAACAAAGAAATGAAATTCATTTATTCCAATTACGTCGACAAGACGTAAAAATAACGAGACCTTGGTTATTGGTTGATTATTTAATTCGAGACGATTTCTGCCCGCCCTATAAAGCCATAAAATCTAAGACACACACCCGAGACGCGCAGCATTGTTCGTGATCGCAAAGAGATTAAAAACTTTCTTACCTGTCCGTGATTGTCGAATCCGTGTTTCTCCGCGACAGATGCTGCGGCTTCTGCACCCTCCGGCACGTGCAGAGCGAATTGGTTCATGTAGATAGTGGGTGGTCGGTTATGAATCCGTGGTTTAGGTCCAGGATTTGCAGACACAGCGAGCAAGATCGCAAATGATATTAAAAAAACAGCGGTGGGATTCATCGTTGGATAAAATGGCCTGGTCATAATTTTGAATATTTTTTTTAATTAAAATCACTGATTTTCTACTCCGGGAACTTGAGAGATAAAGCTTATTTTACTTATGTATTTAGGTTGAAAAAAATTTCCCGGAACTTTGTCCCGGGTGACACGACATACACACTGGAAACACTAAGAAATTCTTCGCACTATCTTCCTTCTTCTTTCTCTTATATCGGTACTACGCGATTTCGTTACGTTTTGTCTAGAAAATATAAAAGAGAAAACTTAACGTTAGATAAAGATCGTTAAGCCCTCATCATCGGATTTCGAGGATTATGTATAATCATTCATATTCATGTAAGTATAGGAACCTTCGGTAACATAGAGTATAGACTGCGTGATTGAATGAAATAAAAGTTACGAATCGTGATAAAAAATAAATGTTAAATAATATCACAAAATTGTTAAGCATACAGTGATCATAAACTGTTTTTTTTTTTTTTTTTTAAGAAAGTTGAATTCGCGCGAATAATTCGATTGATTCTTGCTACCTTTGACTGTCTGCAAGATCTCATAATAACGGGACTTTCGGACTACGGTGGATCAGTGAAAGTTACAATGCTACAGATTGGTCCATCGTTATTATACTATCATTTATGTATCCGTAAGTTTGGATAAACCTGATCCTCAAAATGATCGAATCTAATATACTTATCACCAAGATCTCACATCGATCGTATTAGGTATTATTCGTAAAAAACGTGATGGTAAATGACAAAAAATGTGAACGAATAATGACAGCGCGTGATTATGTTTCGAAAAAGATGTTGGTTAAATAAAAGGAGGTTAAATATCTCGTTATTGAAAAAGGTAATCAGAATGAGATAGAAAAGCGAATGATTTGGGTGATGAAGAAAAAAAAAGTACCGTGGAGTTGGGATTTCCTGTCAACGTTATTCGAAGTGATTCTATGAGGTTGCGTTCGGTAAATTTAACGAAAAATAATTATATATTTGAATTACAATAGAGGGTAGAGAAAGAAAAGAGCAGGATATCCCGATAGCGATCCGGTTAGCTTTTGGCAGTTATCCGTGCCATGGTATTATCGCTTTTTATTTATATTATATTATATTATTTTCTTTTCTCTTCTCTTCTTTTAACCGCACTAAAGTTCTTCCGAGATTCAAACTTTCGCGAACATGTGTAGAGCAGTACGTTGGTTGGCGCCCGCACACCAATCCACCCGCGAATAAAGGTTATTGTCAAAAAAAAAATAGCTAATTTAACCCAGCTACCGATCTACCCGACCACTACGAGCCAAGTGTAACACGGCACTGACTGACTACTCGTTCGCCAAGCACCATGGGCCGAGGGGCGATAAACAAACGCTTTCTCGCTCTCTCGTTTCACATCTATCTCTATCTCGCTTTTCATCTGTCTCACTTTATCCCCACCAAACCTGATACCACAACACCAAACACTCGAGAAATACAACTTCCCGTTATTTCGCATCACTTAGCTGATTATTCAATTCAACTTGACTATCGTGCCTCGATTATAATCGACGCGCGTTTCTTTGTAATTTAACAATATCTCTACGATCGTCTAGATCGAAGAGTATAATTATGATAAACCATGTCACGGCGCAAGGGTTGGCAGCGCAGCCAGCCCGCCATTACATCTGTTGATACATCATACATCGGTGGTGCCATCTCCAAGTGTAATGAGGTATTTTAAATCAGTCGGTAAGTCAGGCGTTGGTTTTTACCATATGAAATTCTTGTCGTATTGATATGTAGTTTATGCTCTTCTGGTTATACTAGTTAAAAAATTCGCCGGTAGGGCCGGAAACTCGTAGTGTTTCTCTTCAGGTTTGACTAGCGCCTTTTCCGGTACACCAGCAACCATGGTGCGTAATATTTTTTGACATTTTAAGAAAATAATCGTAATATTCCGAGGAAATCTTTTACGGAATTATTAAACTAGTGATAAAAGAATCTCGTGAAAATTTTATTCTAAGTTACTAACATAATATTTCAGGCGCTTTATACTAGCGAAATAAAAGTGTCGCCTATAATTTTACCCCCTTGCAGGTTATGTCGCCAAGGGTGATAGTGTTTGTTGATATTCTTTCACCTAATATAAATGAATTTCGTTAATTTCAGGGTCGTGTAAGGACCAAAACCGTCAAGAAGGCCGCGAGGGTCATTATTGAAAAATATTACACTCGTTTAACTCTCGATTTTCACACCAACAAAAGGATATGTGAAGAAATTGCTATCATTCCCAGCAAACCATTGAGGAACAAGATCGCTGGGTATGTAAAATTATTCCCGTTCATTTTCAAGGCATTTTCCCACTCATTAAATCGTCTATGTTCATCAAAAATCAATAAATATACCCGAATTTTCTGCTCATTTGTGTTTCAAGCGAATCAAAAATCGATAAACAATAAAAAAATAAAATAAAAAAAAATTCACTTAAAGCAGAAAATTTTGTCTTAGATTCTTTCTTAATAATTTCCCTTAACTTTCGATAAATTTCTACAGCTGTGTTTAATTTTCAGGTTCGTAACGCATTTGATGAAGAGGCTGCGCCACAGCCAAGTCCGTGGTATCTCAATAAAGCTGCAAGAAGAGGAGAGGGAGCGCAGGGACAATTACGTACCCGAAGTATCTGCCCTGGAACACGACATCATTGAAGTTGATCCAGAGACCAAGGAGATGCTCAAGATGCTTGACTTCAGCAACATTTCTGGTCTGCAACTTACGCAGCCGGTTACCCACCAGTTTGGCAGACGTACATAAATACAAAACACTCCGTATTTTTGTCAGTCTTTTGCCTTTTAAATCTATCAATAAAGATGTAAACTGACATTCTTCATTTCTTTTTCTTCTCTCATACTCAACAAGACCTAGTTTATTGTTTTCACCCTTTTTCTCATTTTATCGACATTTTTCACTAATGATTTATTATTATAGGACTGTTTATTGAAGAGGCAGAAATTCGTGCATAGATTGACCCTCTTTCCTCTTATAAATTGTGTATTAACTGATTCATGCGAGATTTCAATGTTAGTGGTTTTATTAATAATTTAAGAATCTGATTAACGGCCGCAGTCTGGCGGTAGAAGTAATTATTGTAATTTTTCTAAGCTAACCGAGCTCTGATTTATATTCTGTGGTTCTAGATTTAGAATTAAACGAAGTATTCATTTGTGCGTTATTTACGTTATAATTAACATTTATATTTATTATGCAATGGAGTCAGGGAATATTTGCGAAATTTGGAGATAGTTAATCCTCAATTAGTTATTGTTATAAATTGAAATTTCGCTATTACGCAATATATTCGGATTCAGCGATACACCAGGTACGTTTTTGTTTATGGTTGAGTAAGCGGTAAGTTATTTTTTTTTTATTCGATTATTTTTGTTTTAAACAGGTGTCTCAAATTCATTTATGCACATTCGTTCGATTTGATAAAATACGATGATATTTAAATAAAGATTATTTCGTTTGAATCAATGAATCTATTCGGGGTTCGATTGACGACTGTTTCTTGGAACTGTTATAAATTCTACGATCCTTATCGTGAAATAAAAAATACATGCTAGTATCTTCTGTCTGTTAATCTTTCCTGCAAATCTAGAACCAGAGGATAACATGATATAATTTTCATCGGAATAATATCTGTGTGCCGAAATTTAGTTAATCGATAAATAAAAATAACGACTATGTCAGTACAGCTGCAGCTGCATAAATCTTCAGATTCTTCAATTAAAAGAGACAAAAAAAGAAAGAAAGAAAGAGAAGAAAGATGTACGAGACCATTCGCGATCAATATATAGCCGCTTGATTTCCCTAATCTATTCGAGAAAAGTGTTGATGTAAAAATTGAAACAGAAAATAATAAAAGTAAAAAATGTTATCTCAACGAACAGTGGCTCTACATTGTAGCGTGACGTATGAATCGAGCCAAAACGTAACTTATTCGAAGCAAAAAGTTAGTAATCGAGGACCAATGCTATTCTTCCAATTTACTAGCAGCCCTTTCCACAGAGCGTGAGCTCGAGTAAGTACTGGTGTAGTCGAGGCCGGAGGCGTGTTGTCAGAACCCAGTCACTTCCCTGTACAATTTTCGACTGCTATAGTGTTCGTAGTTTGTGGGCTCGTTAACAGAATTGAAATTTCTAAGAATCTATCGATTGGGTGGTCGGACATTTATTTTCCATCACATCGCGTTACGAAACATAACGAGGGCTTCTGACTATTCTTAAGAGTTGTGTAGTAATTCCGTTCGATCGGTCTATCGGACGCCATAAGTCCCATAACCTAATCCTAACCTAGATCAGAAGCAGACGCACGCCTGCGGAATATTGCCAGGCAGTGGACCAATCCAGTCAGTCCGTCGCCGCTGCGCGTTGAGCTCACATATTTCGGTCGCGGGCGACAGACCTAGCTATGTGACGAAAGTTACGAGATATCAGTGTAACTTTGAACGCACTAAGTTATTATAACGAGAGTAAAAGGTCCGAGGAAATTTGGCGAACGGCGGAAGGTGATAATGGAGTGTCCGCACCTGGCGCAAGGCGTTCGATTTGACGCCAACATCGAGGCAAACTGTACAAAGGATCTGCCATTCCTCTGCGCAGGTAGGATTCACTCACTCACTGCTTACGCCAAAACTATTGTCCTTCGTTTGGATTTTATCCGCCCTTTATAACGCATCGTATTATTTCGTTGTGTTTAAACATGTGGATAATAACACGCGAGCTTTTTGTCAATTTAAATATTTCACTCGCCCCGCAGCTCCGGCGTCTGGTAAATCGGAACTCTGTCCATTATTGCAAAATCAATACACGGCGTTACTAATCAGCTGGTATGAGATCTGTCATTGGACCTGGCAGGAGGAAACTACCTGTTTTGTAAATATTTTTATTTAATAAATCGCGATTACATAACGCGTTACGACTGTTTACTAGTTATCAGATTCATTTAACACACCCTCATTTATTATATAACAATTGTTTCGCTCGTTTAAAACAAATTCGAACATCCTAAAAAGGGCTGAGAGTTCAATGAGCTCGTTTAGTGATGTAACCGCAAGGCATATAATAAAAGGCGTTCCCCAATTTTCATATTTAGTTAACACTTCTTTTATTTATATGCATATATTATAATACAACTACAAACCCCCAACTTATCGCTTTTGGCTATCGATTCTTATACAGATAATTATGGTTCCGAATTTTTCTCACTCATTGTCGGCTACTTTTGTTTTTTTTTCAAAATTTCCCGCCGTTATTGTCGACGTAACCGCGTCGCGTAATAAAACATACATTTGCAAATTATTTTTCACGACCATCTCCGTTCCCTATATATACACGCCGCTATACGCACCTTCTTCCGTATCCGCAAAAAATCTTCTCCTTCTCCTCCTTCTGATTACTTATCTGATACATTTTACGCAATGCCTTGTATTTACGGGATAAAAAAAATGAGGAGATTATAATATTCCACTGCTTTTGCTTTTATACGATTCACTAAATTTTTTTTCAACTACGCACTATTAAAAATCTATATTTCAAACTCCAATTCTTATCTTCAATCAGATTCATGAGAGAGAGAGTTAAAGTCCACTGATGTCACTGCACGTATCGTAACAATACCTGTGTAATACGATATGAAGGAAAAGAACAAAAACATAAAATAAAAAAATACAAATACATGCACATATATGACGATAAGCGTATACGCGCTTGAAATTCTTATTCAACTGACCCTCCTTCTCCTCCTCCTCCCCCCGACTCATTATACTTAAATAACATAGAATATCAGAGAAATCTCTCGACGAAATATCATCACGGAAATTTAATCGATTTCAGGAAAGCTTCACGGTTCTATACCAGAACCTGTTCTGTTTAGAATTTATTTTGAGGAAAATGTAACTCGCGCGATAGTCATGTTACATGTTTCCATATCCACCAAATATTTCGCGAAATATCGCAAGTCTATATATATACCATATGTATGTATGTATACATCTAACTACAAATGGCTCATGGACGTATAAATTATCATTAAATATCGACTTTCTCAAATTATACATATATACATGAATTATTTTAGTTTTTGACTCAGTTTCAATTCAATAAATATCAGAAAAACAATATGATAGATATTTCTAACTTGGCACTCATCTATCTATCTACCTACTATAGTATTATATTCGTCAATAATGAACTACTCATTTCTCCTCTTTTTTTTTTTTTTTTTTATCATCATCGATCAGTATGTGGGACTGAAAAAAGTGCTTGGCTTTGCCTCCACTGTGGAACCGTACATTGCGGAAGATATGTAGCAGGCCATGCCATCCAACACCATGAACAAAATACTCAGCACTGTGTGTGCATCGACTGTGAGAACCTAGCAGTATTCTGGTGAGCATATTATTATGTTTTCAGATTTTATTATACAATTTAATTAACATATTTGTCAAGTTTTTTTTGCGCAATACTTTGAGGAGGAAGAATGGCTTTATTGGATTGTATTATTGACTGATTGGAACAAGCTCTGAAAATAATGCCTGTAATAAAATAGAATACAGTTTGTTCTATGTTTGATTGATAAAATGTTTTATTATATTATTAAGAAAGATTTTTTTCCAGTTACTCTTGTGACGAGTATGTAGTAAACGACACCCTTAATGGACAGATAGAAAAAATTCGTAGAAATACTTTCCAAAAAAGTGGTCATAAGGAAAGTGAAGACAACTGGAACGAATCGCCCGAAGAAAATGGAACAGATTCAGACGCATTATGGAAGGCAGAAGTTGTCGTTAGAAATTTAAGACCTAGAACACGAAAGAGATCACATTCTCTGGACGGTTCTAGTTCCGAAAACAGACCGGTAGCTAAAAGAAAAGGCTCTAAAGCAACCAAAGAAAAAAAAGTTGTAGGGCTAAGAAATTTAGGTAATACCTGCTTCATGAACGTCGTGTTACAGTCGTTTAATAATATTAGCCACTTTTGCGAATATTTAACACAAATGCCAAGCCTTGAGGGTGTTGCATTCAATGAAAATCAGACACACAGAGGGCGCATCGTCGCTCCTGGAAGAGCCAGGGAACTTAGCGACGCTCTATTGGCTGAAGAATTGAGGAAAGTTCTCTTGAGCTTGAGCCTGGGCGGGTCTAATGGCCAAGCAATTTCACCAGAATGTCTTTTCCTTGTCATTTGGAAAGTGGTACCACGTTTTAGGGGATACCAACAACAGGATGCGCATGAATTCCTTACTTACATGTTGGACAGACTCCATACAGAGCTGTTACAGCTCCTTCCTCGACTAGGGCATGAGCCTTTAGGACTCAGAGGGAAACAAAGTATAGTCACTGCAGTATTTGGTGGAACACTACTGAGTGTGGTAGGCAAATGCAAATTTATATTCACATTCGTATCTACTTGGGAATGTATTATATCTAAAAAATCAAACATCACAAGAAGGCGCAATGAAAAATGATTGAAATAAATCCATATTTCAATGATTTTCAATAACTAGGTACTAGGCTGGGTTGCGTAAAGCTCTGTTACGCTCATATTTGCAGATCTCTTTGATTGATATAAGTCTTTGTCTCGGACGTAGGTACACTGTATGAACTGTCGTACGGATTCAAAGACTCACGAATCATTCCAAGACCTCTCCCTGGATATACCGGACAGATTTCACAGGCGAACGAAGGATCAGGAGGAAACGTGCTCTCTCACATACAGCTTGGCCAGATTCTTCAAAGTCGAAGAACTCGCTGATAGCGAATTATACTTCTGTGACAACTGTAGGGGAAAACAACGATCCACTAAAAGGTTCTGGGTCCACAGGCTGCCCAACGTTAGTATCCAAACAAATCGCTAGCAGTCTTATTTCGCACTTTATGCATCTAAAGAAGTCTCAAAATTATTTACTCAAGTTAATTAATGGCGACAATACCTACTGTTATTCATTTATAATTCGCAGGTGCTGTGCCTTCACATAAAAAGATTCAGATGGTGTAACTCCCAACGTTCCAAGCTTGATACTCAAGTGGAATTTCCCATGGAATCTTTGGACATGTCTGAGTTCACTGTTCGTGGTGTTTCTGGGACGCGAGTCAGCGCTCAGGGTAGTCATCTTTACGACTTGGCTGCCGTCATAGTCCACCATGGTTCCGGGTGAGGGTTTCTCTACCATTTAATAATTCTATGATGAACTTGTGTATGAAATTTGACGATTGAGGGACCGATTTAAATCCAGCTTTTCTTTTTCACTAATAAATTCGAACTTATGAACTTCGTTTCAGTGCCGGAACTGGACATTATACAGCATTTGCCGTCCATGATGGGCAGTGGTTTCATTTCAACGATAGCTCTGTAAGACCAACAAGCGCGGAGGCTGTTGCAAAATGCAAGCCTTATATTCTGTTCTACGTAAGGAAGGAATTCTCGATTCCCCCTCCCTTGTGACGTAGTAAAATTTTGCCTCACCTTCGACCTTGTCCTTATCCTTATTCTCATTCTTACCCTTGCCCTTACCCTCGATCAATATATCAATTTGGTCGTTGTCCTTGTCTCATTGTACTCTATAACGATGCGAAGCAAAACTGCTCAGGCCTTTTTATTTTCAAGTGGTACCCAGGTGACGGTGATCATTTGAAATAGGAGTACATAGTAGTAAATAGAGTAAATAGATTGTAATATTAGTTGTGTCGTTAGTTTCACACTAAAATGAAGGATAAATTATTTCTTAGCTTTGACTGAAGAAAGCGTTGTCGAATCTAATAACTTACTTAGTTATATATACAGTTTATTGTATGCCTTTTCACCCTTTAAACATTTCTCAAACTCTATTTCTCACAACTGCCCCCGCCCCACCTTTTCAACCCCTCCACTCCCTTCAAAACTATAAAGTCGCGTTTAGAAAATTATTCCGTTATACATTTATTCTCAGTTTCTTAGATAGGCAAGCAAATGCTATATTTTTCTAGCTGCCGACGATATAATATAAAGAGTTGCCAATTATTTAAGTGAAGGTAATTCAATGTGATATAGAGAAGTGAAGGCATTAAACGTATTAGGTGGTCGTAGAAATATATGTATGTGGGTGCTGTATAAACAAAAACAAAAACAAAAACAAAAAGAACAAAAATAAGTAAACAACAAAAAAAAAGAAAAAAAAAACACTAACTTTCTGATCATCAAATCATTATTATAGCCTCGTATAAGTTTTTAAACGTAAAAGTTCCTTATTTTTTTTTAGTAAAGTACTGGATCTCATGCAACGACTCAATTCCTGTTCTATTTATCTCGTTATCGTAATCTGACGATATTTTGGTAACGAATGGCTTGAGGGTTCGATTAATTCGTGAACGAACCACGTCCTGGCTGATAATCATGTGGCGATTATAGGACGTACGTGTCTTAATTCTTGAATATTCGGAGAAAACTTGACACACTCTTACTTGTAGCTAAATTTAAAAATAGAATTGAAGGAAAAGAAAAAATTAATAATAATAATAAATAATAATAATGATAATGATAATGATAATGATAACGATAATGTATTGAAGTGTTTAATTGATTGAGAAAAATTTTTAGCCAGCAGTCTTGCATTGAGATGGCTATATTAAAATTCTCCCTTCCCTCCTCCCAGCTCCCGAAACACTTGAAAAACTCTTATGTGATTATTTAAAGACTTATTTTTTCTATAATAAAATAATGATAAGTTAATAATGTAATAAAAGAACGTTTTATTAAGGCGATAATCGATAATTAATAACAAAATGATTCTTCATCGTACAGAAAAAGTAGTAGAAGAAGAAGAAGAAGAAAAAGAAATGAAAATGAAAAAGGAAAAAAAAAAAATTAACGCGAACGAACAAAATTAAAATGTATTAACAACGAGAGATTAATATGTACGAACGGTCAACAAGTAATAATAGAAATAAAATATTAAATCGTGAACCATTAGTAACTGTGTACCATGAATATTACATCCTTCCTCGTTTATAGTTATAGAGCTTGAGATTTTCTTTCAGTTCTTTATACCCTTATAGAAAATTATATTGTATTTTGACGAAAATAGAAACTCAGTTATTACGTGAAACTGATTGTTCTTCGCAACGTCATTGCATCTACTTTTTCATAGTCTCATACATTTCATCTATGTACTTTCTTTCTCAGTTACATATCTACGACGCTCTTATGATATCGAGCCAAATTGCATTTCGAGTCATTAATTTGGTGCAAGACTTCTTCACTTCCTTTTTCAACCCTTCATACGCTTGTGTGTTTTTAAACTGCGTTCTCTATGCCCAATGAAAAATTGGTAAATTTTAAAACAGCAGCATCCACTTTTCGGAGAAGAATCTTCGCGGTTCCCATCCGTGGTATACATCTCAAAATCGTTAGCATTATCGTTGATGGAGCTCACTGAAGTCTTTCCAGACTTTAAGACCACTTCTGGTCTCTCGCTGAACAGTCCATCAACGTCTTCTGCTTTTTTACAATTAACTTTCTTGCTGTCTCCACCCTCACGGTAATTCAAGGCAGAGTCCATCCTGCTCAGCTCGTTATGATCTGCAGTCTCGTTGATTATTCGGGACAATTTACGTCTGGCCAAAAACATAGAGTAACGATCATTCACTGGAGAACTTGTTCGAGGCATAGCTTCTGGCTTTAAATCATTCGACATTTTGCAATATGCAAGAGACGGCCTATGCAGAGTATCGAACTCTACATCGGAGTCGAATTCCTGGATCCATAAATCATTCTGATCGCATCCCTTACGCGGACTGTGCTGCATGGACATGCTGATGCACTGGTGATGGCGTTTTGGATTCATTGCTTTCCCGCTAGATATTCCGGAACTGTTGTTACTTCTTCGAACTATACTAGGAACAAGTTCATCGCTAGTATTAAGAAGTTGTGACTGATACAAGGAAGCCGCGCTCGAACTACCCTCGCCGAAATCGAGGCGGCACTTTTTATTCCTGTACAAAATCTTCACCCTTGTGTCTTCAGGATCAGGATGTCGTTTTATTCTACCGTAACGCAGCTTAGCCGATATTTTTTTTACCATTCCCTTAACAGTCGGCATCAAGGCTCGTGGCTCTTCCCGGCAACCGTACGAAATATAGTTTAGACCGATGGAGGGTAGTTGGGCGTCCCAATTATCCGGGGAATCGTTAGGAATTTTTATCCCAAATTCTTCTAAGAACGGTGTTAGCTGACGGACTGGACTTTGCTCACAAGAGTCTCTTTTTTTCTTCGCATCGACCGTATCGGTCGACACTTTTTCTTGATCTCCTGACTTTGGTAGGATCGGATGTTGCGTTAAAACTTGATCGTTACGTTCGGCATGGGCATTTTGGTCCTGTATTAATTGGTCGAGGCTAACATCTGCGAGAACTTTGAATTTTGAGGTTTTTCTACTGGCGCTTTCGGAGATCGTGAAAGGAAAACGATCTTGACTTTTCTTTACACTGTTTGCGCCGGTTACAACTGTGACATCCCATTTTGAATCCAAGGAAGAGTTTAGCTTCGACATCGACGAGAAAGACTTGATGGAAATTGGCGACGATATTATACCATCTTGATGAAGCTGTGCCACGATATGAGGCTTCGTCGATTTGCTGTTACTCGGGGAACTGGTTTTTACGCAAATCCCAGATCCGTGGTCGCTACATCTTGTCAGATATCTCGAAGGTTCACATTCTTCCAATTCATTTGCTAACTGGCTTTTTTTATCACAGCCAAAAGCCCTGATCTTTTCTTCACTCTGTTCACAATCTTCATCGCAGTATCCCGATTTCTTTAGTTTTGAATCCGAATATTCCGATGGTCGGTTGAGAGTGGAATTGCATTCCAAGCTCTCGAGGTTTTCCATTTTCGAAGGCATCGTTTTCAGGGCTTCTACGTCATCATCTGATCTGCATTTCGCATCAGTACTGAGATTCGGAGCTTTGGGACGATCCTTTTGTGCGATTTCCTCTTTAGCTGTGCTCGAAATTATTTGGCTATCGCAGATTCTAACGTTGTGCCTTTGGGAAGCCACCCCTTCTTCATTGAAGTTACATGACTCAATTGCACCTGGTTCGGTCATCCTAACAGCAAAATCCCGTTTATTTACCGCATGGTCAAGTGTTTCATCAAACCTGAGAATGCTGGTAGAATCTGTCGATTCGGCGACACTGCGATATGTATTCTGATGAGAACTAGAACCAGAATGCATCAGGGTTGATCTCTGAGAGTTGAGCTGACCAGGCTCACTGTTATACTCGGATTCGTGTTTGAGATTTTCATGCAATGGTGATAAACTCTCATTGTCAGACCTGCCAAGATCGATTCTTCCTGATACAGAACTTCTAGAACACGAGGGACTCTCTGTACCTTCGACGGTTTTTAGTAGAAGCAATTGATTCCAGCTACCCTCCTGAACGACTAGAGGTATTTTGTGAGGAATTTTCGCCGGGTTTGAAAGCAAATTTTGGTACTGAGATCTTTTGTACTGTACGGATGAATCGGTATGAAAAACTTTGTCGTTCGCTGATCCCGGAAGAATGTTTTCCGACTCATCATCATTTTGAAAGTTTTTCATCCATCGGTCATTGTTTTCCTGTATGTTTCTTCTCAGATCTTCGATCGTGCTTGGTATTTCTTTAGTCGATTGTAGATTCTCGGCCACATGTGTACCGAAAGAAGTATGCCGCGTCAAAGAACCGCTTATCTCGTTCGGAAGACGATTAAATAATTCTTTCTTTTTCGAACCATCCTCTTCACACTTTGCATTCCAGCATGGCAGAGTGACCTCTCTCCCATCTTGAAGATCATTCAAGTGTACACAATTTCTCACGGGCTTCGCGAGCGAATTGTTCGCAAATTTGGATAGTGTCATATTTTGCGCTTCCAGATCCATGGCTTCAATCAACTCTTCGCGATCCACGCTTACCGGTCCTTTCAGATCGTATAATTTACCTTCCGAATCATAGGTATTATCATTTTCAGTCAAGTCCTCGTCTCTTGGAGAAGGTGACCAACTTACATTTCCCTCATAGTCACCCGAGCTCAAACTCAATTTCTCCGAGCGAAGGTATAACACGTTTCCCGAAGTCACGGACGATTTCTCACTTGACACACTCAAATACTTTTGACATTTGTTCGAATTCTCCGGAAACTTATGGTCTGGTTCAGTCGATGGTTTGCTGGTGTTATCAAATGATTCCCCAGGTGTTTTTACACTGATTGAAACTCCAGGGTCATCTATCTCAGAACGTTTTGGCTGAATGATACGATTTTTCCGGCGTTGAGCCACGCGGGGGATCGGTAAATCAGACCTGTTGGTCCGGGACAGAGGGCTTCTTCGAGAAGAGTTTCTGCTAGAAGTTGTAGTCATTGTTCCATCGCTTCCAGCTCCAGAATGACTATTGATAATCCCAGACAAATCATTCGCAGTTTTTTTACGGCGGTCTACACTGCGGCTCATACTGGTTAGTAAATTCGGTTGAATTTTAGGGACCAAATTCAAAGGTTCTAGAACTCTACGACCAGATGATGGTGCCGGTAGTCCAGTACTGGTAATCTTCGGTTGTAAATCGTCGATCTTTTTTCTATGCACTTTGGTGCCGGGTTGAACCGATTTTAACGAACGGAAACTTTTCCGAGATACCTTCGACACCTGCGATACATCAGTTCGTGATGTCAGTGGGTTAGTAATCTCTTCTCTGGAGTCTGTGCTCCGATATTTTCTAGGCGATATTAATTTACCGATTGATTTAATTTTCAACGGATGTTCCGAGCACACTAAATTCGTTTTATCAACTTTAGCAACCACTGGTATGAAGCTATTTCCTCGAGACAAATCAAATTCCAATGGTGGGTCTCTGAGAGGCATTGGTGACTTCTTGATATTGGGCGATGGTATAGATATGTTTTTCAGAAGTTTGTCTATCTTTGCAGCTGATCTAGCGCTCCGTTCATCGGATTTCAGCAATGGTGTAGCTTGACGTCGAGCTGTTAACTCTCCCTTAGAAATATCGATGCTGTGTGCTTCGCTCACTTCCAAGGAAGTCAGAGATTGCCTGCTTCCGCCCAGGGCTGGTGTATATTCCGATGATCTTGGGCCTGAAGATCCAGAAAACCTGTTTCCATATGCAAGGGGCGATGTCAGCTTCATCGTCGATTGATTCGTGCAGTATGTTGGATTTTTCTGCTTGAGGGAAACGTCTGACAAAGCCTGAATCAAGGCATTCACGTCTAGTGATGATCTCGTAGTTTCATTTTCTCTATTTTCAGAAGATAAAGAATGAGACTGCGAGCAGTTGTGAGATTCAATTTCTAGCGGTGGGATTTTTGGATGTCGGCTTCCATTTCTGAAATCATCGGGTTTGACCATACATTCGGAGAGAGACCTTGTCACCAAACTGTTTCGCTTTAGATTTCCGCTATCTCCATCCAGGTCGTGGCTTCTTCCATTCGTTGGTACTGTCGCTGGACCAATTTTCTCCGGAATCTGAAGTTCCGAAGGTGTTTCGATCCTAGACTCCTCGAAGAAGAGCCTACTATTAGCCGACAGCACTGGAGAAAGGAGTCTGTCCTTGAGAACCTCCATTTTTTCAACACAAAACGACTTCTCTCCCGTTATCCTATCTGGATTGGAACAGAAATTTGTTGAAGCAAAATCAGAGTCAGGTAGCTCCTCTTCTTCTGCATCATGATTCTCGAGGTCCCTATCTCCCCATCCATATTTCCGACTGTATAATCCTGTATGAGCGATCCGGTCCGAAGGAGCGTCTGATTCACTGTCCGAACTAAGATTGCGTAATATAAGCCCTGAGGAAGGTCTATACCCGCCAAACTTCGTCGGGGTCTTTTTCCGGGTGACGTATGGGTAATCTACGCCGGTGGATGAGGTAGTCGACGGTGTCGTCGCTGTGACGCGGGCATTTTTAGCTTCTGACGATAAGTTGCAACAGATTAAACCGTCTTTGAGGTAATTAATGTGAGAAAAATCTGAGGTAGAAAGTCCCGGATGAGCCTCGGACGGAACATCAATCACGGCTGTCGAGTTATGGCAATCATTTACATCAGGGAAAAAATTCTGGTCTGTGTATGATGCATTAGAAAATTGCGAAGCGTTTTGACAAGAGCTTATCATCTCGTCAGTCATTTCGTACTCCTGGGTAATCGAGGCATTCGATAGACCAGTTGCGGTATTCTCTTGCATAACATTGATCATCGGATTCTCGAGAGAGTACTGATCTTCAATCGGTGGCGAAAATTGGTCTATTTCCTCGGCCAAATCTTCTCGGATCTCTTTCAAAGTCAGTGGTTCGGGCGAAGACGACCCTGGAGAATAGAGCTGTAAGTCAGAAGACGTCGGATACTGTGACATCGCTGAACTGGAGTTTAGACGTTCCCTTCTTCTGGCTCGGGCGTTATTAATTTGGCTTTTATGACGCTGATTAGATGTCGAGTTTATAGTTTTTGAAGAATCTGTTGTACTGAGGTCTCCTTCGTCTTTCTCTTCTATTCGATTGGTCAACCCCTGTAGGTGTAGGTACAAGTCACGTTCTCTTCGAATACGTCGGTTCAAGGCTGCCACACGGTCAGCCAATTTAACGGCCTCACTAGGAGGCGGCAAATTGTGTAGCCGGCGTTTCAATGTCGATGCAGAACTCACGATGGAAGTGTCCGTTTCACTAGCTGAGCCCTCTTCGGGTCCGGTGGAAACTGGAACATGTAAAACAGAGATGGTTCAGATGCTCTCTGTTTTTCTTCGCTGTAAAATATGAGTGGAATTTTTCCGGGCTACTGAAGACCTAATTAGCTTATCTTCGAATATTTCCTACCCTCGCTACATCGAATAAATTACATTGATGATACCTGGGGTAGTCTTCACTTTACCCTTTTCTCTTCGAATTTTATAAACTTAATTTTATTGTTAGTAGCGGCTCATATCGCTATACTACGACTTGCGAGCGAATTGTGCGTCTGCGTTGAAAAGGAATCACACAATGAAGAGTAATCAAAATTTCGTGTATTAAACTTACTATAATAGACTTAGAACGATCAAATGGTTTCTGAGAATCAAATTTTCACCTGGAATCAAATGACCCATAAGCCTAAGCATCACATCATTGCGTTCGACGATAGCAGCTTCCGTGGCAGTCTCGGCTTTTGCGGCTGAGATGCTGCGATCGCTTTCTGAATAATATGCGGAAAAAATAAGAAACAGTTTTTCCGCAGTTACGTTTTCCTAAACTTTATCTTTGGTTTTTAGTTAAGTATGTTAATTGGATTGAACTGTAATTCGAGATATTCGAAGATGACTTTGAGTACGAATCTTCCGAAATCTGTGATATAGTATATTCACGCGATTTGGGAATGGTAATCATATTTTTACCGGCGCAAGACGTTATCGAGCTCGGCGTCCGGCACTCGACGTTTTCCACGCTAATAACATCTTGTTGTAAAACAGGACTAGGATTATTGTTCAGCGGTTCCATCAATGTCCTAATCTATTATCATTTTGGCAGTTTGTCTAATTGGTGACAGTATAATATATATACATCAGAGGTTAAACAAAAGTCTGTGAAAATGTCAGCAGTATCGATTCTCGTTATTTTGCTATTTCATCGCTTGAAATGAAATTTTGCTCCGAGTAGTAAGATAAGTTTTGGAAGTCGATTTTTAGGAATCGCACATGAATCCAGATTGAAGAATACAAAAGAAGATCGCGTGTGGTATAACATTTCTCAAATTGCGATTGCAATTAGGGGAACGAACTAACTGGCATAATATAATGCCGAGTAATTTACCAAATTTGAGGCCCAGCTACGACGGGCACAAGAACCAGATAATGATACGAAGATGAAGACAAGCCCTCATACCCATTTATTATTGGCTTCCAAGTGAGACGAAGTAACGCGAGAACCACAGCTTTTGAAAACAAGTTCCCATAACGTGGTACTATAGCTGGTATACGTGTTCCGAAAGTTATACCCTGTCGTAATACTTAGATCTTCTCTTTTCTCCAAATATTTTTCGAGGTGATAATACCATTACGAGACTGTTTCAAAGATAGCAATCATACCGCGACGATTCTACTCATATCACAGATTATTTACAGGAAATTAAAGAGGGTAGTTTAGGCTTCTCTTCTTATAGATCATTACGTTCGAAATCTTTTTATTTCATCGTAGAATCTGTTGTATGAGATAAAATATAATTTGGTTCTTACATCATGCGAAGACGTGTGAAACAGTATACAACAAATTCGTTCGATGTACGTGGTCGTAGCTTCCTCTTTTTTTGTTTTTTTTTGTTTTTGTTTGTTCGTCGGTAAAAATAAGCCCGCGTCATTTTAGGAGAAAGTGAGTAGAGCCCGATGTTCGAAAAAAAAAACTAAAAAATCTCGTACAAAGAATAGATCGCCGGTAGTTGCCCACGGGCTTGTTAATGGGAAGGATGATTATTTTACGATGTTTTTTTTGTTGAGGACACCGGAGCTTACGTAAATTGATCCTTGCTTGTCTCAAAGTATAGAGAAGTTCTCGATCGAAGCTAACATTCAAAATCATAAATTGAAGAATTTTTTTTAATATGGATCGTAAGTTCCGAACACAAACTGCAGTCGGTGAATAAGAAGACAAAGCGTGCTTTTGAAAGGTGATTTACGTGAATTTTGGTAGGTTTGGTTTTGGATGGAAACTGAGCGAAAAGCTGTGACTGTAAGTCAAGAACAGCTTAGTAGAAGCGGCATGGCAGGCCATTTTCGAAAGTTCCCCAAGTTGTGTAACAAACTTTGCTTGGGATTGGTCGCTCTAAAGGGGGTGGCTCACGACGTGGGTGGATGGCGTAAGGGTGGAGCGGAGAACAGGGGTGAAAGTGGATTCGGTTAGGCCTCTATCTCCCGTTCCGTTCTTGATCCACGCTGTTTAAGCTATATGTATAGTATACGTGCGTAGGCTCTGTAACCGACCCTCCGCTGCGCGAGTTCTCAGCTTCGAATCCTCGCGTCGATCTCCTGAGGGACGAAGAGCCAAGATTGAGTTTGGGAGGTATACTGTAATGATTCGAAACGTCGCAGAGACTTCTCGCGAAAAATTGGTTAGCTTTGTTATCTCTGTCGTTTCGTATTTGAATAAAACAAGAAGATCTCACTTGATATGATGGTCAAGACTCAAGAACGCCTATAGCACTTTGAATAGTCAATAATTTGATCACATTTCATATACAATTGTTCTTATCACCTATCAATCGATTCCTGATACGGTCATCAAATTATAACAAAAATAAATGAGAAAACAAAAATCAAAAAACACCACTACAAGATTCGAAGGTGTTGAGGTCGCACACAACTATAATAAAGGGAGGCAAACCCTCGTCGTAAGGAACATGGCGGTCTCCTTCGATCTTCGTGGCGGCCTTTCTCGCGGTTCCCTTCTCTCGAGGATGATCTGTATCTAAATGACTAGCGGGGGTCAGCGGCGCTTTGAAGCTGACCTGCGAAAGCATCGATCGGTACGAGCAGACGAGGTTTGTGAGGAGGTGGGATCCTGCAGTCCCTCCTTTTCGCTCTTCGCCGCTCCTTGGGCACCCTCTTAGTCGTGCCGCTTCTCGCCGGTGTTTCTTTTGATTCTAAATTATGATCGGATAGATCATTGGATCGAGGAAAGTCTACTCTATAGGGTAGCGAGAGAATAAACGCCATGCCAGTTCGCGAGGTGAATTTTAATGAGCTCAAAAAGAAGTGGCTATCGTCGGTTTATCTCTTACGATGAAAACAAGTGAAATCTTTTCGCTGGAGATGAGGAGATGAGAATGATGTTCTTCGATGGTTATCTACAACTTTTGCGTGACTTACTCAGCCTGAAAACTTTTACCTTTTACCTTTTACCTTTCATTTTTCATTTCTCTTTTATCGCAAAGTGAATAATTAAACTTGGATTCGATCGATCCGGTATACCTAAATACATGCGGTAAACTTCCTCAATTAAGTCTGCCCACGTCAGGTTCTGACAATGAGCTATGGCGGCACAAAGAAAGCTGGAAGATTGAAATGAGAGAAAAACTGCGAGACCGTCTAAAAGCAATGACACATGGCGTGACCGTTTGGTCAAACGAACAGGAAAATAATGTCTTTTATTTCTTGCTTTTTACCGACTTTTTACTTATACCTACCTACCCCTACCCGTAGCCTGCAGGCCCAAGGTACACGTCAAACAAACAACCGACAATTAAATGCAAATACGACTAATGTGTTCGAAGGTAGTAGTGCAAGTCATTCGGCTTATTATGGAGATACTAGAGCTGTGTTCATTTTGTTGTTTCACCCACCGAGAATAACCGTAGTACATACATGCATGTATGGTTTTATACCTATATGTACTACAATCTAGCTACAGCGATATTTGCGGGTGTTGTGCCACCCTGTTCCACGTTGAACTACCCTGTGCCAGCTAACCCAGGGTCGACGATATCAAAGATGTTCGTTGGATAGCGCGTGTTGAATAAATACTGCCAAACATAATGATGACTGATGCATATAGCGTGAAGTCCCGAATTGTCGCGCAGCTCTGTTATTTGCTCGTTCGTGACAGCTGGGAAATTCGAGGACTAAACAATTTATTATTTTCATTTTCACAAATTGCATAGCAGAACATCAGTCTTTTGTTCATAATTTCGTTGCCGATTACTGGCTAGATTCCTTTAGCCGTGACCCAACTCTTGTTTATAATTACGTCGATGGTGCAACCACCTTATGTTGTCTTGAATTAAGATCTGGAGATTATAAACTGTGATAACGAGGATTTCGGATATATATTATTCACAGATATATACATACCTACCCAAGTTATACGCGTTGGACGCGGTGAAATATTTTTGCCAAAAATCCTAACGTTGTTTGCATCCCATAATGGTATATACCTATGGCTGCAGAGCACAGAAACTCAATGATCATTACTTATAGTCTCATTTATTTGTAGGTATAATTAACAAGAATATCATATAGCTGTAACTCGCTGCGAGTAATAAGCCAAGAAAATAATGAACCGAGTTGAACATGCGAGTCGACCGATACGGTAATTAATTTCCGACGATTGTTATCAGTGTAATTAAACATGTTGCGGGTAAATCGACTAATTGAATCGCTTATTGCTAAAGAGATGGTCGTAAGTCACTATTTTAACAATCTTGGAACTAATAATGGCACGTTTTCTTGTGCAGAAATATACTTCAATCAGTTTCTGAACTGAGGAGGTAATGTTGATAATATTCGGTAAGGGTGCCGAAATTTTCATTTAAAAAAAAAATATATATAGTATATGGTAGAATCGATGGAAGATAAACAAACGGAAGATATGGGAGCTGCTGCGGAAATATATGAAAGGTGGGCCTTTTGATTTTTGGATTGAAACGACTGATCCGTCTAAATATCGCATCGTTCTGATTTGATTTTCGCCAGTAATCCGTCCACCCCCCTCTTCCCCCTGCCGTCTGCGTGTAAGCCGCTGAACCGCGCCAAGCTAAACGACCGAGTCTGAACCGGGTTCCCTGGGGAAGCCGCGCGGGATGGCTTCTTCCGTACTCCTGTAATCAACTCTCCTCCACACTCCGGTGGTCGTCGGTTGGTACTAGTGGGGGTCCCGGGCGCCAAGCCCCACGAATATCCCCAAATCCCATACACTGTGTATAACTGGTAATCCGCGGATTCATTCTGTAGAACGCGTCGATGTATCGTGAGCCAACGATACGTTGGATCATGCGTATTATGCGGATCCTGCACACACGAAGACCTCGTATACATCCTACATCCACTGCAGCGTGAAAGGGAAGACCTTGCAGCACGTCTATCTCCCTAGAAAAGCTGCTGCGCGCATGCAGTCAGCTTGCTTTCAAGTATAATTCCACAGTCCCGACCGCAATGCCAAGTTTCAAGCTCTCATCCTTATCATATGACTGCGACTATAAATTTTCAACCCAAGATTTCGGTCTCTCAATTTTTGTCCTCGGAATTTGACAAGTTTATGATGCTCGAGCGTCCCGTATGATCGGTCTATGAAAAGCTGTTCACCGAGTCTTCATCGTCCCATGAAAATTGGCACGTGACATTGACAATAAGGAAATCTTGATCCTGGTAGGCCTGACTAATCGTTATTCGTTGAGGTATTCTTATCGGTTCCCCTTCTCCCCTGTTGGTCTCACGATGCCGGGACAAATTTGTCGCGTGTCTGTTGGCCCAATAAACGACATACGCCTGGCCTGGCTAAATCCAGAGGAATCGTGGCGAAGGGATACGCGAGGGAGGAAGACTTTCAGGGTAGGAGAGTCAACTGTATCGCAAGCGTAACTGAACAACCGAACAACTCGACTCAATACAGTGAATTGGGGCTAAGGGGAGAGTAACCTGTATAGGGGAACAATGGGACCACTCGAGCAGGGGTATTTAATTATTTCCGGTTCTGGATGTTCCCGGTACCCAGTTGCTCGTTAGAGAGTACCTTTCCTAGCGGAAGATGCTTCCTCGCGAACAACTTCGCGGTCTGTACCATCGCGTAACTTAGCGATATTACAAAATCCGTGTTATTGTCTGCTACGTACGATAATCATAACCAAAATTTCTCTGATTCTATGTAATAGCCAAACTCTGCGACGTTTTATTGATTCCAGTTATACCTAGTATATTATCGCTTTTTCTTCTTCTTCTTCTTCTTCTTCTTCTTCTTCCTTTGATAAGCCCCTTCGCTCTCTCATCTCTTTTCGGACTGGTTCGACACTGACAACGTCAAAGATGACGTAAAGTGTCGCAAAAACCTGTCTACGAGCACTTGGCACAGGGAGAAGTTGATATCAAGGACAGAAATGGCAAAAATATGAGGCGTTTGGTGCCGGCGGAATATTTTATGAGGAGTTCTCTTCTGCAGGCTGCGGGCCTCAGCCCCTCGGGCATCGTGAGACGCGGGTGTGGGTGGTAGGGTAGGGGTAGGTATGGGTGAATTTTACGCGCCGATTCACACGCGAACGGGAACGCGAACGCGAACGCGGTATGCAAATGTGTATAAAGCAGCGGGAACATTTTACTGGTGTTCTCTACTGCTATGTTCTGTGTTCTCCGTTGTGTAAATACCTCCATACATGCTTTGAATATCGGTTTATATATCTACATATACCTATAATATATATATACATTATACATATGTATATATATATATATATATATATATATACATAAATACATATGTAGACGTATCCATGGATAGATATATGTATAGTTGGTGAAACTAGGGGTGGTACGCCACCCTCGCGACGCCCTGCAGGCGTCGCTCTGCTCGAGACGCGCACGCCGCCGGTTCGACGAGTTATGAATAAAATATTAACTCCGGCCAACGAAACGCGAGGAAGTCGCCAAGAAGTTCGGGAAGAACCTGCCTCTGTTTTTGCTCTCAAAAATCGCGTGTCCCCAAAGTTTCTCAACATTTTCATAGTAGAAACTTCGAAGCTCGTCAATTAAAAAGACTTTTTTCTTTGTATACAATCGATTTGCGAGAAAAAGTACCAGTCTATTTAGAAATTATACAGCCATATTAAATGTGTCGAGATACCCAGAACGCGGAATACATAAATCCAAAAAATTTACAATTTGCACCAAAAAAAAAAAAACAAATCCTAAAGCTCGACTGTTCTCACGATTCGATTTCACTGATCACCTGGCTTCAAGATTGTCTAATGAATTATGCCGTTTTGGAATTCGGACGGGTGTCTACGTCACTGTCAATTGGCACTGTTTAATTAAATTAAGACGTTTTGTTCCGAGAGCTAGGCATTCGACTTGTAATTAGAAAATAAAAGTGTGCAGCATAGCTGTAAGATCTAATTATAAAAAAATTTTAACGATTCCTAAAATTTGATGAGCTCTTACCGGATCTGGTAATATATTTTAAAAGCATGCCCTATGAGACCAGCGTCAAAGCCGATGCAAAATATGATCAAATAAAGCGCTTGAAATTTAATTTCGCGAGCTTTTCCCTTCGTCCCGCTACAGACTGTCAGCCGGCAAATTGTGTCAAAACGTTCTCGCCTCCGTACCTACCCCTCTCTTCCATTTACTCAACACCCACCACTTCCACACCATCTACACTCCCTTCTACAGTATACCTACCCTCAGGGTACTCACGTTAGATATACATACCTATACATCAATACATATAGTGCGTACATATGTATATACAAACGATGTTGATAAAATGGTCTGATCGATGCATGACTAGAATTCACCATTCGGCTCAAGGAACCTGCAATTATTTTCACGCCAGATTCATTTACGCAATAGTTCTTATCGCTACTTGAAATTATCGTCACAGTTTTAGAGTAGAATTCTTGTTCAGAATAAGTATGACGACGAGTCGCACCTGCAGACGTGTAAAAATTCGTGGATAACAAAGACAGATGTTATCTTTATTTTTTATTTTTTTTTTCAGATAAAGATTGACCTGTCGGTAGTTTATACAGGTAGAACGTTTTAGAAACTGCGAAAAGGAAGATAGGGTAGGGTAGAGAGAAAGGAGGCATTACACGTTTACGCGTGTGTTCCGCAACTGTGTGAAGCTGCAGCAGCGTGGCACCGTCAAGTACAGAGGGTGGTGGGCGGGTTGATGTAATTTTTGTTCGTTTGATGTCTTTAATGGAATCAGGCGTGTAGCTGGCTGGCTCCACTCAATTTGCAGCGCGCGACTAATGGCTGGCGAGAGATAGAATATAGGTAGACACTTGGGTAGGTAGGTGCTTCGCACCGTTCCCCGACAGCACCCAGACCCATAGCATAGCACACGGGCGCGATCTCTATGCCAATAAAGGGTGTTGGTTGCACCCTGACTCCGAGCTTTGGCGTCCATCCATAATTCGTCTGGCAAGTAATAATAAATTAACCAGACCCTCCGTCGCCCCCTCGCTTCCTCTGCTTTGCTTCCTTTGTAATTATTCTATATCACAATATTTATGCCAACGCCTGGAAATTCATCTTGTTATACCTACCCAGGCTCCGTTTAATTATATATACTCTAAGAGAGTCCTGGATCGGCAAAAGTTTGCAGTAGGCACTTTTTTTCAAACACCTTCCCATATCGATTCACATTTAGTAGCACGTAGTGCAGACAATAGCGAGTGGGAAATGATCCTTACGTCCTTAATGCAGCTGACATAAGTACGTCTTAAGTAATTGTGTCGGATAACCCCGTTCCTAGAAAGTTATATGAAAGCTGTATATAGGCAAGCGCGAGGTAGAACGTGGGAAAGCTCGGTTGGCGACGATGGACCGAACTCCTGCAGCAGAAGAGTGACTCGTTTTCTCGTCTCTCTCTCATTATCGAGTGATTCTTCGCGTCCGATGGCGTGGAATGATAGGCTGGTGCTACGAGTGAGTGTATTTAGCGATCAGTGAACTATATGTATAGTTACGGAGCGACAGTCGCCCCCCGAGTTCCGCGTCATCCGCGTTTTGCGCAATTCGCGTATTCCGCGCGTCTCCCGCAATATATTATTGTAGCCGAACCTAAACGTTTGATATTACTGAATGGTACTCTCGGCTATATCTTCGCTCATCCCCGGAGTGTGGTCGTGGATCGAAACGCGTTTTCACGGCAATTTCCCATCCCTTTATACCCCGCCGGTTGTTCCTCCCTCCGGAAGCTTTCACAAGTCTTTACGCTGCGCTAGCTCTCTGCCTCAGCATCCCTCAGCGCGGTACGGGCATGCGAGCGAAATGCGAGAACGACGCGCGAAACACCATCGGGCGTTTATTTTCGTCATAGTATTAATCGCCTGCCAAACCTTAATCCTAATAGAGAAAAAAAAGGGGGGATCATGCAGAATGTGAAAACCTTCTTTTTTTTTTTAGGACGAAAAAAAAGTTACTTAAGCTCGTGCGTATTATAGTACACCTTATGTGCAATAATTTTCGGTATATATTGGTTGGTTAGCTGTATATAGAAAATAACCCAACTCAACCCAGTCTCGTTTCATACTTTGGTATTGGTCTATATTTCCCTCGGGTATATAATTCCAAGGGCTTAGCGCCCTGCTCAACGTTCTGAGGCTTTCTGGCTAGTCTGGTACACCGAACAGATCATATCGAAGCAGATAATTGGTTGGCAATCCGCTCTAAGCCCTGCCATCACTATGGGCTGCTTATTGAGAAATCACAGTCACCCATCCGTTCGTTTGTCTTTTAATTAAAAACCACCCTAAACAACGACAAGAATAACCGAAATATTTTACTCTGAGTAATCTGATTTCATATTTGGACCACATATTATCTGAACCGAGTATAATGACGAGTAGTAATAACTGCGTCATATTTTCATCATTCTCTGATTCAATCAAGCCATTATTTTCCGCTGTGCAAATTGTGTATCCACTTTGGCAGCGGCCATTGCTTTATTGGTAGGTTTTCGATCCTGATCATCGTCCTCAGCGTCGTCAAAGCGGGAGTCCGCGGAGCGTGACCTGCAGGAGAAGGCAGGAGAACTGTAGCCTATAGCTTTGGTATCCCGAAGAGGTAAGAGAGGATGACTTGCAGCGGCGCATCGGCGAAATAGAAGTCTTCAAGATGAGAGGGCGGCGCACCGGGTTTATTTATCCTGTCCGCTTCTCGCTGAGAGCCTCTCCTCCTCTTTCATCCTCCTCCTATTTTATTCTCCGTTTCGTTTTCCTGCTCCATCTTCATCTCCATCTCATCTTTCTCCTTTTCTCTCACATATTCTCGCCTGTTTTTCTCTTCCCTTTTCTCTCGCTGTTTCATTCTTTGATTTCTCTTCTCCCTCTTTCCTCGCTCTCTATCTCTATCTCTATTCCTCTCCAAGTCCTCTTTGATAGGTATCGGTGTGTCTCGCGCTCGAGGCATCTGCGAACACTCGAGATGCGTTGTATGCAAGACGCAATGGCGTTCCACACCGGCCTGTAATCATTCGAGATGCCGCCGAGGCCAGAAAACAGTATAAAGCCCATTGCAGCCTCTTATACCTACATATGTAGGTACTACCTGCATGGTCGTCCGCTGGCTTAAGAGCCGATCCAATCCTCCGCGCTCTTTGTCTCTTGCGAAATTAATTGCCCCCAGTTTTAGAGATAAGAAGAGACAATTACGCGAATTACTTCCGTGTTCATACCCTCGCTATAGTTTGCGTCTCAATTCATTCCTCCGCTGTTCGTGTAGTCATGATGATTGAACAAAATTTTTTTTAAATTTTTGATTGATTTTTCTCTCCGTCTAAAAAGTTAAGGTAAATCCGAGTTTATGGCCGTGAAGCACCTGCAGTTTGGACAAGTTGTTGACAGACAATCGACGTGTTTGTAATGCGTAGAAATTAGTGCATGTCACGCCGCGGTACCTGTTGGCTCCCGCTGCGGTTCAAGCCGTAGTTAAAAGTATGGGAACCTTTGAATTTTAAGCTGTATAATCGGCTTCCAGAACAATAAATTGCTTGCCAAATCCAAGGACTGTTTCCCTCTCAGCTAAATAAATATTTCAGACTGAAAAGTGGGGACCGAGTAGAACTAATTTAGAAAATACCTTTACCACTATGCCAGGTCGTACTTTAGCGATGGTCACCACCAACCACCACCGTAACTCCTTATCTGTACAACTTGATCTACGATCTTGCCCGAAGATTGGGGCAAGTTAACTTCAAAAATGTCGAAAATCGTGTCTTATCTTCATCTCTTATGCGAACTTTACCTACAGGTATGTACTTTGCTGTTGACGCGGTCAACTAAAGTATCTATAATTGTAAGATCAGAATCTTACCTATGTCCTACGTTCCCCTTTTCTCTACCGCGTGGATATACTATGACTTGGCTGAATGTTTTATTGGATTTATTCTGCAGATGGTGCGAAAAATGAAAGGCCATAACGCGCTTTGAACCCTTGGTCTGAATACATGTGAGCAATTGAGGATTGCGCTATAGTTAGGTACGTGATATTGGATATCGGTCTTCTCGCAATTTGCGTGATTACCGGTGTAATGAACCGCGTGGGATCGTCACTGCAAATGCGTCCAGGTCGTTGGGATGAGACCCGTTGTTCGTTGACCAGTGTCCGGTGTGCGTACTCGAACCATGCAGTGAGTAGGTATGAGATCGTCCTGCAGGCGTATTGGCGACAATGCTAGCCTCATTATCGCTCGGTATTGGCCCATTGTTGCCGATGGTCGAATACGTCCGCGCCGACCTTACGGTGGTCAGAAATGATACGGTGACCACACCGCCCAGGGTGAGTCATTTTCACACGTCAAATTTACCCAGTCATTCTCTGTTCCTTGCGAGTGAATATACGACAGTCATCGATATTATTTTTTAACACTCTCGAAACTTTTTTCAATGCGTTCCTGAACCCAGGATCAAATCGCGTCGTGACAGAAGAATAGCTCAAGTTTATTATAAGTATATCTATCGATATCAATGTTAGTTTATAAACTGAGGTGTCAAGATTCTGTTACATGTAGACATTGTTAATATGGAAATAGGTTCGTTATAGTTGATTCTGTTCTTGAGGCGAAAGCTAGTGCGAAAAAAATAATTTGGGACTTCCGTGTCCGAGAAAGCTTTGGGTAGTATAGGAAAAGCAAGTATAAAACGTAGACAGAGGGGTAAAGCGAGGATGGTTGCACCACGAAGCGCTAAAACATGCAAAATCATGCAAATTACGTTCGTTCAGAACTCCCCCTATTTCTCCTCCTCTCCTTTACACCCTCTCGTCCTCGAAAACCCAACCCGAATATCCCGTCAGGCAGTCGACGAAGTCGACGTCGACGTCGACGCCGTCGCCGTCGCCGCAGCAGCCGCCACCGCCGCCGCCGCCGCCGCATCATCCACCCTCTGTCTCTCGCGTCAAAAATGTTTCAACAATTGTGTGCCGCGGCGTTTGTTCCTTTATTTTTCGCTGGGGGAGGAATACTGGAAACGCCAGCGGGAACAACGCGAGGGTACCCTGGGAATGGGCGGAGCTAAAACCCGTAACGGACTAAGCTCACCACGCCATATTTACATCTCTGGTAAAAATATTTGACCTTTTTTCCCGAGAAACTGTGAGCTTTTTCAGGGGGTATATAATCGAGTACCCAGATGCACCGTCATTTGAAGAAAATAATTTGTAGCGAAATTTTTTCGTAAATTTTATTAAAAAACCGATAATCACATCTAACTTCCTATATACATATATATACACCTACCCACCGTTGAATATGTAGAACTAAAAGATTCACATCGATTGTACTTACGAAAGGCTTCGAGTTTACGGACGAATCGTATATCGTAAATTGAAAATCCCTGGGGAGTTAGAAGCTGGGGACCAATGAGAATTCGAGAAAAATTCACTACGGGTGTGTATACGAATGTTATAGGTATATATTTATATATATATGTATATCGGTACCTTGCACGTACAGGTAGGCATACCTACATCGTACCTATGTACAATATCTACATGTCACGAGGATTGAAAAAATTCGGTATTTTCTCCGCACAGTTGGCTGGGGGTTGACGCTATTTTCACATTTTCTAGGTTCTCGGTGCTTCGGTAATACCAAAGAGGGATTCGCCTGGATAATCCGACTGCTGTCCGCTAATGAAATAAAATATATAAAAAAAAAAAGTTCCGATAAAAAGTGAAAAAGGCTATATGTCGAGAGGATTTTCACCGCGTTGATTAAAACCGTGGTAACGTATGGCTGCACCGACAGAGGATCATATAATTTTCTTTTATTTTTGATGGGTTCATTTTTTGACCAAGTATAGTATTATATGGTAGACGAATGTACCCTGAATTTGATCAGAAACTTTTGTCATTCATAATCAATACGAAGGTAGAGGGAATTCACTTCCATACTGCATCGCAGCAGTCTCTTAAATATATTAGCTAAATCTCAATCGGATACGCAGACTTGGTTCTATAATTCTGCGAGCTGATCTTGAAGAAAACCGAGTTTGAATGCTTTAGGCGTTTTATTGAGACGTGCTAAAAATTTAAATACAAAATGAATATCATTCCATCGCGAGGAGAAGAAGCTAATTGAATTATCTTCTATTGTGTTTAACGTCAGCCCAGTGACAGCGCTCGACGGTCTAAGGCTGGCCTTAAATTATTTTTTGATCACTTTTACAATATCCCCTTGTCTGCACAATGAGACGTATCATCGCGAGAGTTTTGTAAGCACTGTCCTACATGAGCCAAGGCGTGTCCCTATTGTACCGCAGGTCTGGAGTCAACATTGTTAGAAGCACAATGATTCATCAAATCGATATAATCATTCATAATAGGTACACTGGCTGAGTTTTGCGAGGTGGTGAAATATGATAAATATAAACGACGCTGGAGAACCTCCAGTGCGAACGATTATCCTTTCTTTGCCTATATCCATACAAGTATACACCATACTATCAACTCCGACAGTATAACCAGCTGCAATTGAATCTGTTTGAAGATGATTTTCTAACAATGGGGTAAGAATGCACAAGAGAAGGAATTCCCCGCGTCTCATTCTCCGGAATTACCTGAACTTTGCCACCTATCCCAAGTTATTTAAAAATTAGTTGAAATTCTTTCATAGTATTGTGCCGGTCCTGATTTTGACATTGATCCGGGTCTTTCCTGCAGTCGTCGTAGCTACGGTGTGTGGGAGTCAGTATATAGTAGGTATGTGTATAGAAGCCAGTCGGCGTCCACATTAATCGTCGATCGCAAGTCGGAGAGACGCTTGACGGGCGTCTCGACGACGAACAAAGGTTCTTGTGTTGTCAGGACACCTCCACATAACACGCGATGTTTATTTAACTAACAAACTAAGACGGGTGAGCGGGGCCCTTCGGAACGTGACGTTTTCGCTACGAGTACAGGCTTTAAACGAACGGTCAACAATCATCATCATTATCAGTGTCATCGACATTATCATGATGGTGAAGGAATAGTTGCTTTATACCTAAGCATGAACAGAATGATATGACTATGCGTAGTTATGATTGAACGAAATTTCAGGTGGCAAGCAGAGTGAACTCCGTGGTATTTTACAAAGGTAAGAAGAGCTTAGGACCAAGAGGATATGCCCTTCTTCCAGTATTCGTCCAGTTATAAAATCCTTCCGCTCGATTAGTTCCGTCAACGTTTATCCGTCTTAACTTTGGAGGAACGGCTTTAATCTCTTCTGGTCCCTGCAGATTTTCCTGAGCCATAACGTAATTTTTCTCCAAATAGGCGACGACATAAACTGCAACCATGATTATCGTCAGTCATATCCATCATTATTCGCAACGTCAATTAGTTCGACGCATCAGTAACTATCATGCGAAGTCGTTTACCTAGTCTGCTTCTGTGTTGCACAAAGAACTGAAATGAGATTTGTTTGCATTGCGTTAAACTGCACAGGATGTTCGCGCCCGATCCATACGATCCTTGATCCCTGATCTCTGATTCAGGATGGCTGCTCCATGGGTGAGGAATTGAGTATTTGAGTATTTGTTGGGCTCTCCTGTACATATCGGTCTCTCAAAGCAGTAGCCTAAAGTTTTGAGCAAACAGAGGACCATGTTGACAACTACATACATATAAATATGGGTAAGGCTATGTATGTATGTATGTACGTATGTATGTATATGTATCGGGTGGAGTATAAGTCGAAGGAATTCGAGTGGACACTCCATTACGCGCAGTAGCAGTGACCGGTGGCATACGAGCGTTACACATCGGTAGCCGTATGTTCACGCGTGTATATATAGACACATGAGTATATGAGATAGTAAGTACGCGGATGCCACAGCAGTAGATGACCGAGGCCCTTATATTCCACAACGCGGTCAAGCGATTGTTTGCTCGCCACACACCCCAGCATCGTTTACAAAAACTCCGACTTTTAGCCACTCATTGGCCTCTCCGCCACTCTATACCCAACTTAGTAGCTCCATTTGCGATGGGAAGAAGCATTTGAGACACGCTGATATTCGAACAGCGTGAACATTTTCTCAGATTCTCAAAATTAACTCATCAACTATTCAAACTAATTACAATAAATTAAGTTAGGCATAATTCACCGTGTTTCAACGGTCAATGGTCAATGGTCAATTGCCACACTTGAATATACAATAACCAATTGATAAGAGTTCCATGAGTGATGCCAGGAGTGCAGCAAATAAAATCACAGAAGAAAGAAACGAAGGAATATAGGTATACCAGTCACTGGAAATGTGACAGTAAGGAGAGCCAAGCTGCAGGTGGACACAATAATTCTATCTTCTACTCGAGGTGATCCATATTTTTTCAAAAAACCATGAATTTCGGCGCAGTATTCATGATGAGTAGATATAATATGATGTTGATGGTTGATCGACAAAAACCACGATCAGGTATGAATGGCGATTCAGGTAAACCGGGGTGTGGTTCCACTGCGCGTCTTGTGCACGGTGGACCCAGACGTAATTGTGCAGTGGCAAAGAATTTTCTGTATGATAACTTGTGCACCACTAAAAAATCATTTACACCGAGTGCATTCATTTGAGTGAGTAATGCCATAATACCCCTTGTTCGTGCCTTCTTAGCCTTCGTATAATAATTATTTGAAACACATGTTATAACTCATAATTACAGTAATTATACCATAATCTGCAGAGGAGAGTTTGTCTCGTGAACCCCAAGCTGTGTCAACAAATCAAATTTAGGCTCTGTTGATAATTAAAGATAATTTTCATTGAGTGATCGCCACGATCTCTGGAAACATATATGTAGGGTGGAAATGGAAAAATGGTCCAGGAAGGTGAAGGGATACGTTTATAGGTACATGGGTATATTTAATCGCGAAATAATGTGCCACGTCTTTATATCGCGTGGAATTTGGATCTCTTTGCGGTCGATGATTGGTCTATAGAGATACGTATATTACATAGGTATGTATGTACAAGGGTTCGTCCTTTTTGAGGTAAGGTAAGTTGTCTCGCTCGATTGTTCAACCCCCGACCTAACTCCGCGGCAGCAGCGAGCTGTTGGGGTAAAATTAGTATTCAGAGCTGCCTCTAACCGGCGTTTATTTTATACAAAGACGCGCAAATAGCTGTTCACCCCATCCTCGGCTATGCCCCAACCCCTTCGTCGAGCGACTCATCCCCGCGACGTCGTCGTTCTATACAGTTCTCTGGTTCTCTGGTTCTCTGGTTCTCCTGGAATCAACCCCTGCGAGCTCTGTACTTCGAACTGAACCACCCAAAGCCTAAACTCCGGCTTCTGCCTCGCTCCACCTAAACGTAATGGGTATGTCGTCAAACTGTTGGGACGCCTAACCAACACAGAGCGTCCCGACGCTGGTATCTCTGCCTCGGAAGATGGGAGCACCAAGGGAGACCAGGAGAGGAGCGCGGTGCATGCTGGGAGCAAACTACAGCCGCCATCTTGCACGTGAATGGAATCTCTAAGCGGAATTTGGCGTCGTGACATGACGCGGTATCTCTACCATTGCGAAAGCTAGCTTTCAGGGTAGGAAGTTTGTATCGTTTAAACGAGGTTTCTTTACATAAACTCTACCTCGTCAACAAAATTTCTTCATTTCATTAAGAATCCTCTTTTCTGCAATTCGCATTCAATTTTCAATTTCAAACACCCAGAGCTCAGTTTCGGCTCATATTTGCGTTTTCGCAATCCATATACTATATGGTAATGAAATTCGCGAAATCGCTTATTGAAATAATGTTTCAGTGATTTTGAATTTCATAACTTGGAGACCAAACAAATTGGCATAGGCACAATGGTAGAAAAGTTGAGACGATACATTCCGACAACCGGTGATTAGAATTAGGTAGCTCAAGCCAGTCCTTAAACACTATACTCTATTTAAACTAACTTGGTAATCATCGAGGGTTCTGATAATCACTGAGGGGTTGCAGAGCTCCCGGCTTCGTACTGCCATCGGGTAGGTAATTACAGGCTTGACAGAGCTGAATAAAGTCATTACATTTTTATATCTCCACTATTCCTCGATAATGGATACTGCAGCTTCGAATTAGAAGAAAAGAAAGAAAAAAAAAGAAACTCCACGATCTAATAAACGAGAGTTCAATTCTTCGCTATATCGTTAATTTTATTCAGACTTCGTAGTTGTTTTACAACAAACTCTTTAGCTATGGGTACATCTTAATTATTTATGTGATAACTACACTCATGCATATGCAATATATCACGAAGCCACGCGTTCCTGCAGTAAGTGCGTTCGTCCTTGTAAAAGAGAAAATAATTCAGCTGCATCGAGCGAAAGATAGTATTTCTCTAGCCTGAGCACAACAATGGGCAATAATGCGCGCGTCTATAGATTGACGCAAAATGTGTTAGATATGGATAATATATTAGCCTGCTAAGCGCTGCCTGTAGCTACCCCTAGGGATTTATCTGGAATTTCGTACGGAGGATGGCAACCATCTTCCCGAGGGACGCGTCACCTCGCCAAATCAAGCGATCAGGTTTCGTCGACGGGTAAAACTGCCTGCTCCTGTTACTAACCTTGTAACCAATCGGTAATGCTATTGCGTGTTGAAACTCTGCACTACTATACAGAGCTGACGCTATGGGAGTTGGGAAATAAATAAATTCTTTCCGTTTATAGTTTCAAAACTCACCCTTACTGCACACCCACTCTTGTCAAGCGAATTAAAATTCAATTAAAATGACCATTGACTGATGAAGAATTAGTTGTCTAGTCTGCATGGTTGTAGATGTGAGTATAGAGTCAAGTCTAGGATTGTTTTTCGGTCAGGTATATAAGATACGACAATTGTTTATAATACGAGATTGGAGAACAGAAGTAGCGACTGCGGACGGGTACGAGTTTTGAAAAGCCTGACGACGGTGTTTGCGTCTGCAGAAGTAGTCTCGAGTGGATCCATTAGCCGAGAGTCTGACTGTGTGCGCGTGTAAAAAATAGGGACGTGTGTAAAGAAATATTGTGGGGACACTTCGATCACATGGCTACTGGTGGCCGCAGTGCAAACATAAGATGCATACAAAGGCTTTATAAATAGCACACCTTTAGGCCATTTTTTTATTCCTACAATATTTTTCTTTGGGTCACATTTTCACAATCGGACTCTCACTTCCCTCGAAGACATTCTCGCGGATCTAGCCAATTTTATCCATTGATAAATATGCAGAGCTCGATCTAAGTCTGCGAAGATCGAACGTAGTAGGTACCTTATACCTAAATTGTTTGCAAAATTTACAGGCAAACAGCGACAACGAGGAGCTACTAATCAGCAATGATTACTGACTATAGCTGCCTATCCCCCCGTCCTCGGATGATCGTTGATAATTTGCTCGTCATTTGGTTGTCTTAATGCCCAACGGTACGAGGATAGGGGTGAATCAAAATTCAGTTTGCATCTGGCCAGAAACGCCCCGAGCACGTCACGGTCCTCAGAGCGAGCCCCTTGAGGAAACCGAATCCTGAATCCCGAATCCTGAATCCTGAGTCTTGAATCCTGAAACCCAAGTCCCGCGAAGACCGAGCCGTAGCTGAGTTTACGCACGGGCAACCCTGGTCCAGGATGTGGAAAGTGTCGCGGAACCAAGTTTCGAATTCGATTCGAATTTGTTTCTAATTCACGTTTGCCCGGCACTCGCCTGAGGATACTTCAGAACTCGAGAAGCCACAGCTAGCACACAGGACCCCACAACATTCGATCACATGGTCGGTTACACCTCGAAGAGTCCTTCGCGACCAAAACGAATACGAGTGATACTTGATGATGCGACCGTGTGTGTAACTTACATCGAAGGAATAAAACCGCCAACTATTTCTCCCCTCTTCTTCTTCTTCATATTTTTTTTTTGCAATCTCATATTATTTAAACATATTATCCTCGAGCAGGGAAACAAGAGCGATACGTAGGTGTATATAAAAATCTTTACCGTATATTCCATTCATCGCTAAATATTTATTGTCGGTACTTATTGTGGTCTAGCTGGTGCAGGTCCAAAATGGATGTTATCAAATATTTTGTGGCTATAGAGGAATTATTTTGCGTAACATTTATGCCTTTTGTTGAAAGCCCGATCGCGCAGGAGCGTAATAGAATTTTATAATCGCAGCGTAGTAGGTATGTACCTACTGCATTGTCTACTACACCGCGGTACAAATGTTCGCTATTCATGCATGAGTGAATGCTTTGGTATAACGTTGGTCACAGGTTTGTAAATTTCGAGGCTTTTAGCCAAGTCTGCATTACTAGCCTCGCGTTGCTGTGTATAATATGATAATCCTTGAATTTACAACGAGGTCGATGCATCGATGAATGTATACAGTTGGAAAATTCATATTTATTCGCAGAATTTTGTTATCCTATTTTCTTCTTTTTGTTTCAAACTAGAAAAGTGTTTGCTTTCTGATTTACGAATGCTTGAAAAATTCAATAAAATTAATCCTGATCATACCGATTGCTTATTGCAATAAATTATTGGAATTTCATACAGATTCTGGACCTAACGGTGGATGCCTAAGGTCGCAACGCCTAGCTACCGGAATCGTTGAACTAGAATATCAGAATTATTGTTGGTTCGATGAACGATAAAGTAGTTTGCGACAATTATGTTTAAACTCTGACCGATTCCTTTAAATATTTTTAGTCCATTGTATCTGGTTGTATTTATATTTGCGCGAAAGACCAGCTGCCTTCGCCCCAGGAGATGTGAACGTATAATACTTTGAGCAAAGGACGCCTGTAGCCATATTATAGTTACGTATACAGCTATAGGTAGTATTTCTACGATTCAACACGGGGGGAATAGTGTTCCTAATTGTACCGAGGTACCCAAGCAGCAAAGTCAGTCTGAAGGAAAAATAATTATTCTATGCTACTCGCGCGCAAATATAATGCGTATATTGTGTAGCTAATAAACTCAAGCTTAACGCGTGTCACCCTATAAAAACGTAGTACACATATTCATCGACGTATTGCTTCGTCGTACGACAACTCAAGCGAAAATAAAATCGGCCGTTTTTGTGACTATTTGTAACGACAAATAGAAGAATATGAAATATCAAAGCGAATTTATACAGCTCCGAAATCATATCTCATCAGATTCGTGATAAGTTCGAGTGCCATGATTGTGATCGGCGTGTTTCTGCATGGCAATGATAAAGTGTGAAAAGAAGGAAGAGAGATCAAAGAATCGGTAAGACGTTGATGTTTGACGCAATCATACAGAGGATCGAAAGTTTATCGTTTAAAATCAAAGTGCGAATGTTGATCCGATTGAAGGCGTACTTGAATTCGCGAGGGGACCTTTTCGAGTCCTAAGAATACACCTCATGCGGTAGCCTGGCATTCATAGAAAATAGAGTAAATCCCATAAATAGATTATTAGGCATTAAGGCGTCACACGTCACACCTGACCATCCTGTGGCAGTGATGAGCCAGGATGATCCAGGCTGGTTTCGGCCAAGTTAGCTTGAGCTGGAAGGACTTGTGTACTTGAAAAACCCATGGAATGAATGAACGATTTCAATGGGAAGACCGCGCGGAGGCCGCAAGCCTCCCTACTTGAAAATCGAACATAACATTTTACCTGGAACCGCAAACCCCAGAGTCCCACTCTTCAGACTTGACCGAAAACCAGCTACTCCGAAAGGAAAAAAAGAACCTTTGCACTCTGCAAAACCATCATGTTTACGCAATGCTCTTCACAGCTTCATTCATTGCTGATAGACTTTTCTATATCCATCCTTGGCATTATTAGCTCTCAAGGAAAAGCTGTTATATTTTGTACCACAGGATGGTCTCGTATTTATTGTCGACTGGATATGTCCTCCAGGTAAGCAGACATTACGGATATCCATATTTCTTGAATAACTTGATCAGGTAACTTGATTGAATTTTTTTTTCAAGAGTGAAAATCTGAACTTCTTAATACCTAGATCGTGAATTTTGAGAAATGTGGAAGTAGCTGCAGTCAACGTTAGGAATTGCGTGATATGTGAACGTTTCAGGCTAGCAAGAGCCGATAGCGTCGGGCATCGCGATACTTGCCGTCGATGTTGAGGTGGCAGAGAATCATGGTGGCAGATTCTAATCTGCGCAGCCGCAAATCCATTTGTAGGCAACAGTGAAGGTAACAAGATCAGGTCGCCTGACGACACCAGCCATACACAATAGCAGAACGACTACTGCAGGCATCGGTATACCTATACCTACATACCTGTATACATGCATACATGTAAACGGGTTTAGAATGTACGACAAGATCGGAACCCGCAGACATGACAAACACACGACGTCCCAATAAATCTGATCTACATACGCATCGACCACAAAGGCCACAGACTACAATATGGCCATGTATATCTTCGTCACCCTCGAGTAACACGCTGTGTACCAGTAGGCATATTCGATTTGAAAATGATTTTATTATTGGCTTGAATGACGTCAAAATAGGGTCATATTGGCGGGTAGTTCCTGTTTGCTGAATTTCACCCCCGTAATAGTGGATCGAGAATTAGATGGGTGCATGAGATATGCAACTGCAGCGGCTAGGGCTTAAGGTGTGAAGGTGATTTTGAAAAATAAACGCAACAGCTAGGCTGGGAAAATACATAGAATACTAGACCCTGGGATCTTGCACATGGCCTGTTATACATAGAGGTATATACCTAATAGGCATATTTGGTGCGAACCATGTGATAGAAAAATATTGTTCTCTCGCCAACACCACGTGAAAAGAATCTCTTTGGTGGTTATTTCTCCTCAGGTAAGGTACGCGATGCTACGGCTAGGCTCCGATCTGTCTAAGGCGAGACCGATGCTAACAATAGCAGGTGAAGAGCTACGTCTGCGCAGTCATTATTTGTTAAATATTCGAAAACTTCAAGACACAGTTCTATTTCGCAGCCAAAATCAACAAACGTGGGGTCCGCATGTGTACAGAGTCGCTTTCTTCCACAAAACCGTCGGTTATTTTTTCAACACCCTTAGCTGCAGCTTCGAACTCTGAGGCAATATCTACCCGAGAGCAGATCGAGTCGATGAGGAGACGTTCTCGAAGAGTTGATAGAAACTGGTAATTTTTTTTTGTATGTAGGACACTTGATTGAAATTTTCATTTTATTAATTGCTACTGCAGAGATGCTTGCGCGCGGGGCATGAAGAAAGCAAGTGGTTGATGTCGGGAGTTATTGTCTGCACATTCTCTTTTGGTTCATCAAATGAAACCTTATGTAATATAGACGCGACTCGCTGTACAGATAAATCCCTGCACAGGGAATCGCGGTGAGGGAAACCCAACAACCGAACGAAAGCAATTTGTTAAATATTGCTCGAAATATGACAAACAAGAAACCGTAGCCGTACGCGAAACGTCAAAGACAAAAAATGATACAGGATTACACCGAGTATACACCCGTAGGTAATTGTCTCCAGGGAATTAAAAGGGAGGAAGTAAAAAAAAAACTAATAGGAATTAGGTTCAAGCGACATTTCGGAAACTACCTCATATTATACAACACACACGTACTACTCCCTGCAGCTCAAAGAAATTTATGGAATCAATCAGTGTACTGAAAAGGGATGAACTTTACATTCTCGAGGCATAGAATGCGTGTTTGAAACCTAATCCGTATTTTGTCGGGATGCTAGAACAGGTAAAATGGGTGATTAGTGTTTAGTGATGACCACGTGTTTCCAATTGGCAAGGATTTGGTATATACAGTATATTTGCGACAAATAGATCGCTTCATCATCTGCACGTGAGGTTTGAAGGAGAGTGGAAATTTCCCAGGTGTGAGGATCGGTAGTCCTCAGGGAGCAGGCTAGGCTATTATATGTCGAAAGTTCTGGTGGAGTAAATGCCATGATCAAGGTGGAAGGCACGAATCGGATGAAACGTACTGCTGACCCAGTTTAGCATTACGTCTTAGGAAAAACCAAACACGCTGTTGATTAGCCCACCGGAAAACAAGTCTCGTCAATCGTCCGTCAGGTAGGTATATATGGACAGCGAATACCTAAACTACACTAAACTAACAGTAAGAAGCTTTTCCAACTCAGGCTTCCAGCTGGGGTAGCTAAGCTTCCATGGCGAAGGAAATCAGAACTAAGCTACGAGCCAACTATTTAACAAAAATAAACAAACCGGTGGACTTTGGGTTTGAGAAAAGCAATGGCCAGTGATTAAACGATTAAATATGGATCAGTGGGACATCGTGGGCATTTTTCCACTGGAAAGTTTATCATGCAAATAAAAACAAACCATTAGGGAAGATAATTAACGCAACTCGTATAACAGCTAGATCGTATAAACAGCTGCTGTTGGTATATTATAAGATGTGTTTTCTTTATAGAGAATTAATAGTTTGCAGAGTGATTAAAGATTTGAATAAAGCGAACGGGTATATATATACTGATGTTATTTGAGTAATAGCCACTGTTTCAGTTTTGTGAAATCACGATGGTTTCTTTCACTCGGTAATTAGGACGACCTATAAAACACGTGCGGAAGATGTTATCTTAGACGTTTGATGTATTACTATATCATCAATTAGTTAGTAGCTTATACGTTGTAGTTGCGATGATGCTGAGTTTCATGCTTGGAATATCACGCAGGTAAGTATATTTGATAAATGAAAAAGCGAGAGGTAGCGCACTGGTTAATAAAGCGGGTATTTAGGTTTTCTACGACTTTGAGATTCATAAAGCAACGTTAATGTTCAATATTTAAACACGCTAAACCAGAAGCAGCTTGCACAACCTCAAGGTATAGTTTCTATTAGTTTTAGACAGGCTTTATACACACGGTAAATCATTCGTCCTGACACAAACAAAAACTAAGTGTTATTTTGCAAGTAAGAAAAAAATAGGTTTAAAATTTCAAACAGCACTTTGGTCCACTGCAGACTTTCGCCTATATAAGAAGGACAACTTAATATTATTCTCAAGAAATCCGTAGAGGTATTCTCTTCATTTGCATAAGTTATACATAAACCGATAAGAACACCTCGTCTCACGATCTATTCGCGATTATAATATGTATTCTGATAAAACGCGATAAAAACGTATCCCCCTGTTTATATACATGGAAATAATTAGAACCAATTCTCTAAGCTAAGTGATCGCTGAATGGAAAATTGATATGAGAACAAACGTAATTTCGCTTTTCGCTTGTTAGTATAACTTACCTACTTCTTTCATTTACATTTATAAGTAGCTCGTGCAGGCAAGGTTTCGGATAATGAAGTAATCGTGAATCAATCCGATAAGATCTAAGAATGATTTTTAAAATAGATTTTCACTTCGTGCGGATAAATGATGAGCTATAATTGTCTGATGAAATATCGAATACCTATAGATTATTCATCAGCGAAGAATGAGCGTCAAATAATTAATGAAATATTCTTTCGAATCATATTCTACCCTCGAGAACATCTTGCCTGGTAGTTTTCAGCCTCGATTTCAGCTGACAATGTGCATCCAAGTAACAGACCATATCTGATGAATGTACAGATAACTATTAGATTTGCAGTAACAATTAGGAGTGATTAAATCGAGGTAAGAATAATAAAGTGGTGTTTAGAAATTGATTTCGAAAGCGAATGTTGAGTGAGAACAAAGTTTTATTAAATCTTCTCATATACATGCGCGTACTTTGCGCTACGACGCGATGTAACGTGGTTTTTTCTTTTTTTTAATTCAAGGCTGGGCGTCGCGACGGCCTGGTAAATACATATACATAATATATAATCCTAGTTTTATTCATTTTATTATTTATTTTTTCATCAACCATCGCGTCGCGATGCTGAGTATCGATCTATCCGGTCGATTAATACGCGATTAATTAAATATACACTATATATCTAATTCAATATACACATAAGGATTAATTTGTACACAATAATATATATAATATGTATTTCCATACACTTGTTATCTGATTGTGAGTTGAGTATGTTATAATTATATAGACAGTTATTATAACCTACGGACTAAAATCTTAATTTATTCTCTTATCATTATATTATACATTATAACAGTCAATATCGCGTCAGTCTCACGTAACACGTATATAATATATATCGCCGTCTAATATTTACATCGCGTTTTATATCGTGTATCTATACAGTTTTGTGAATGATCCTCTATCATATTTATACATAAATATTGTCCAACAAGAGATGTCTATAAGAGCTTACAAGAGGACATCGCGTTACGATAGAATTTCCCTTCAATTTAAATGCTTGATCCCGATCCAGGATTCGTAGGCGCGTAATAATTCCTAACGTGCAAATGATTGTGAAGATGAATGGCGGAAAAAGGGCCTGACAAAGTCTGGCTTGGACTAGTCCACCCATGGTTCGTTGGCGACGCTTTAGATACGGGGCTACTGGACGGTGGACTTGGTGGTAAAACATTAGATTCCGGAACGCCGTCAACGTCGACGTCTTCTTCGTCATGGTCAATTTCCGGTTCGGGTTCCTGTAGGTCGTGTTCGTCTTCGCTGCAGCTAAATCTCCTTATCTTAACGGGTCTAAGAACGTCGATCTGGTCGTCCGGTGCTAGAAGGGAAGCAACATCGAACTGTCGCTTCCTGGAGGGTTGAGAGTTGTGCATAGATTGACCATGAAAGTGATGGTGCGGTGTCCACAGTCCAGAAATCCCCTGTGTACTAACCGGTGGACCCAACGGCGGCGGCGGGGGTGGTGTAGCTGGAAGCGGAGGTGGACTAGGGCTGTCCGGTTCCTCGTCAACAGCCAGCCCCATGTGGCGACGGACTTTCCGCTGAGCTTTACGTCTCCTGAAGTCACCCCGACGAAAATCCTCAAGATTAGCCGGATGGATGGCCCAATAATGACCCTTGCCGTTCGCACTTCTTCCGGACTTTACGAAGCAGTCGTTAAGCGACAGGTTATGCCTTATAGAATTACGCCAACCGGGTCCCCGCGATCTAAAATAAGGATAGTGGTCCAGTATGTGCTGATAGATGTCTGAAAGGACGAGCTTCTTATCCGGCGATGATAGAATCGCCATTGCAATAAGGCCGATGTAGCTATGCTGGGGTTTTGGTTCTTCAGGGATGCGCTGATGATGGGGATGCAGAAGGGCCATCGAGAGTGCAAGACGACTTGGATATCCTGCGGCTGGATAGAGGGGTAAAGGTGCTGGGAATCCCGCCGGCATTCCTAGATGTCCCGACGGTCCACCAGCCGATGGATGTCCAACGCCGGGATGCTGGGGATGAAGTTGCTGTGCTAGGCGCAGTCTTTCAGCCATTGCGTAGTGGTATAATTGAAGACGGTAGTGTTCCAGGCCCGGTAAAAATCCCGCCATTGGATTCCCGACCCCCAGACCGACGGCTAGAGGTTCTTTAGTCGGCGGAGGACTCTCGTTGCTACACATGTCGTATGTCACACGATGAACCACAACCACCTTATAACGGCACACAAAACACACACGTCTTCACACCCGCGAGTCAAATTTATTTCGGATGCGTGTTTTAAATTGATTAGATTTTTGACTGATGGAAATGTATAACATTCAGGGATAACTTTTGGCCATTATTACGAGGACGCTGATATAAGGGATGGTGACTGGCGCGTACGTTGGCCTGTCTTCGAGGGGTTTTATGGTACGGAAATGTTAGTGTTACGTTGAGGGTGAGAATTTCTCGGTGTTTTGGCCGGCATGCACCAAGCAACTGGATGGTTATGATTTACGAACCGCTTCAGTGGTACCACTATGCCCCACCATCATCCCCGAGGTCCGGATGTAACCGCCTATTTTCCGGGACGCCAGCGTCGCCCGGAGGGACGCCGTCGCCCAACCAGACTGGAGAACCAACCTGGGTTTAATCCGAAGGCCACACCCACCACGTTCAGATATTGATCTCAACCTTTACCTCTACCTGCGAAAACGATATGTCCGACCTCTTATACTCCGAGAGCTTTGTGGACGCCTCATATTTACTGCTTCTATTTGCTTCTATTTTCTCATATTTGCTCTTATGTGTGTTTCTCTACCTACTTTTACTCCGCGACCAGCTTGCAGACGAGCTCAATCCATTGCTGCAGCTTTTATTCGTTCCGTTACACTCCGGCTATCATCCGTGTAAACTGAATGATAATTTACACTCGCCCTCGTTATCGTAATATGTTGCAACCACGACCGTGACCTGGCCAAAGACCTGGATGGTGCTCTCTACGGATGGACCAAACGGAGTAAACGATTCAGCAAACAGTCATGCACGTACCTATTCAGAACTATGCAACCCTTACTAACTATAAGGGCTGTAGATGATCTACGTGTAAAGATCCAACTGGAACTTAATATTGCACCAGCGTGTACAACATAATGATCCCACAACACCATAGCTTATCGAAACCCTGAAAGTTTGAAAATGAAGTAGTTGGCGATGAATTATTCATGGAGGCAAATGTCAGACTGATTAGGCTTCTAGCTCTTCCAGACGGTTGATTTTTACGCGATTTTTATTCAGCTCTGATCGATGTCTGCTAAAATCAAATGATTTTGAGATATGATTAGATATGCTCATTTTAGCCTATCAAAGTCTCGATGAACTATTTCTCGAGAAAATTTGTACTTGCAGGTAATCAATATCTGTTTTAGAATATGTAAATCAGGATTCTTTTAAATTTGTTCCCAACTTCTTTTTCAGGCTGTATGAAAATTTGTACAACGAATTTCAGATAAATCTGTTACAGTGAAACAGAGATATGCTTCAACACAAAATGCGCAACTCATTGCCGCAAATTATCATGGGACCAAACGAATGAAGAACTATGTATGAATGGAAATTAAATGAAATCTGTAATTGCCATGTGGAGAAAAAAGTGGGACCATTATTGAAACTCTCATAGCGGTTAAAAATAAATATAAATAAAAATAAAATATTGTCATAAGAGGTGAGAGAGGCGAGGGAAAGGTCGACCCTCGACCCCCCCTACCTTAATATAGTTTCCTTTCCCTCGCCCCACCTGAACCTTTTCACTCTCTATAGTTCGCAACCTCGTTTAATTCTTGGACAAAAGAGAACTGTATTAAAAGCAGAACTGTAGACGGGGTTCCGCCCTTTAACTATTTGTAAGCATCCGCCATGCTGGTTTCATATCTACCGCTCGGCTTTTACAAAACACAATTTTCATCCAACTCCAGCCTCCCGGGTTGAGTTTACAAAATGCATAGTGTTCTCCGGGTCCGATTGCATTCCAAGCTCTGAATTTTCAACGTATACCATACCATACCTGCATAAGCCGAACCAGCGACTGTTACGTTTTGTTGCAAATAACAGAGACTGACGCCCCACGCGCTTGCGGCAATACAATGGATCTCTACCGGATATTAGCGTGGTACATATGCGCGCGTGCAGGAACCGATACGAACCAGACGTAAACGTGCACTGATAAAAAATTGATCATTCATTTATGTGAAACTATATGGAAATCACCGATTCAACGATTCAGTGCAGAGAGGGAGTAGTACTATTTGAAGTTTTACAGAAATTAGTCAAACAAGTGATTTAGGGGTGTGAAACAAGTAAGGCCGAAATTTGTACATTTTCTGTTATTCTTGTCATGGAACCAACCGCATTATTGACAGTTGAAATTCAGCACAGTGGGCATGTCTGTCATCTGTATTGTTTCCTGATTCCTGTACTAACAATAAGCATATATACGCGGGAGAGAAGTATTCCCCGAAGGACATTTCGAGAGGGACGAAAGTATTCCCTCAATATTTTCAAAACTATGATTTCGATGTGATTAAGATATCAAAAATGAATAAGGCTAGTATGTATTTTGTCCTACTTAATTTGTTCCATCGATTTTAAAATCTTACAACAAGCAAGTTTCCTATCCATTGTGAACAAAGTATAGATATGTACCGTTGTCAGGTGCCAATAAGTGATCCTGAGGTTTATTTTCATTTTTATTTGTATCTGTTCCGAATCGCCGAAGCATGACCAAGTTATTAATTACCCGCCATTGTTTTAATTATAATCACGAGTCTTTGTTGAAGTTTTCTACCGTTTGACGGCTTGTCGGCCTTTCAGCCTTTTGTTGGGTGCCAATAATTTGATTCCTCGTTGCAAGGGCGTAGCGATGAATTAAAATCTTTCAAAAAAATAAAAAGAAAGTTACGAAAAAGTTGAGAACAAAATCGGCTGTACAGTTTTCACTTATTCACTTTCAAGTTGAATAATGTACTATACCTTCTCATATTTAATTTCGCTTCAACTGCATCCCTACGCTAGTGCGCGGCGCGGTATCGATGTAATTATTTCTGTTGTGCCAGTATTTAGGGCAATTAGATGTAATAAGTAGTTGTCATATTTTCTTTGACGGTCGAGACAGGTTTTTTTCCTTTTTAAAACCATTAGCTCATTGCCCAGCCTTCAGTATCTCTCACGCGGTCATTGAATTCATCACTGAATACTGTACACAATTACCATTTAATAATCGTTACTTAAAAGTTACATACCCGCATTAAAGAAAAGGAAAAGAAAAAAAGGAAAAAAAATCAAAAAAGGGGAATCCAACACTGCTGAAGAACGTCTTTCTTGCGGTGGAAAGATATTAAAGGATATTAGAATAACAAACGTGTTTGTCGACAGGACAAGGGTTTACTGTAACATTAGCCACGATCAGATAAAGGGGAAAATAGTTCGGACGTTTTAGGTTCACACGAGGTCGGTCTTCGGTTATGGGATCTACGGTATGAAAAAATGGGCAAATCCGATGGTTACGAGAAACCAGACTCGCTCCTGTCAAAACACAATAAAAATCTCTGAAATCACTAAAAACCAGAACCATAGGATGTTGCACGAAGACCCGGAGGTACATTGTGCTCTAAAATGGTCTAAATCGTTCTCACTTCTCTCTCACTTTACTCCAATAATGGAGATAATTGTAACAGAATGGCGAGAGGCATTGTGAAAAAGGAGAAAAAAGAAGAAGAAAAAAAAAATAAAAAAAATTGTAACAATCGAGAGAGGTTGGACGCGAGTAAGTGGCAGATGTATGGAGGCAACTTGGCACCTCTCGAGTATCCTATAGTCACTGTAACATTGCAAGGGTTCTTATACCCTATGGAACAACGAATGCATGATATAATCTATGTATTGTATAAATACATGTATACATACATATTTGTGTGCCTGCCCATAGGCATGTCCATATAATTTCATCTATCACAGAATTACCATCAGATTGATCATCTCTGCGTAATTATAATCAGTGCAACAAATAAATTTCGATTGCTTCAAGTAATCCCGAATGCTTCATCCCCATTGTGCGAAAAAAAAACCGTCAGCTTGTTATTTCGGCCGCAATAACGGAGGTATCGAACTTGCCAATATTAATCTAGAGCACGACAATACTTTGCTAATCCTCGCCAACTCGGGCACGAAACTGAGCAAAACTTGTTTGCTTGACCATAGAAACTTTGATACCGTCGATATGTGTGTATGGTTAACTATACTTGGGCACAGGGCCATATTATGCTGGGAGGCAGAGAAGAGTAGAAACTACTAGAGAAAAGTCTCACACCCCCAAATTATGGAGAACTTTGCCAACTTGAAATCGAAGTCTTGAGCGTTGTAATTTGCGATTTATCATTCTCAGTACAGCAGAAGGATAATCTAGGCGACTTTAACCCTTGTCACGACGATCCTTGAACACATATTCCTACATGTATACGTATACGGAGAAATACACTTGGAACGGTGGTCCTTTACAGGTATTCATATATACGGACAGAGTTAGCGTAGCCGATGGTGGCACCCCACAGTTTTGATACCGTTCCTAAACTTTCCTAATCGGTTTTCAAACTTCGTAGTAAACGAAACTTATACATTGCAGACGAGGTGGTAGTGTAGGTATAGGTATCACCCCATCGTTGTGGCTTTAGCGATTACGTAGGTATAACGTATCAAGACATAAATCTTCAGTCTTATCTATTTTCTACCAAGCATCATAGGTATACATTCAGATTTGTATAATATTCTCGTCACACACTATACTTAGTGTTTAAATTCCAAGAAAATACATGCAACGGTATAATATCTTTACAGAAATATTTCTACTCAAGTTTAAAAAAATCCATCAAAAATTCTCCAGGCTATTAAATAAAATCATTCCATCGCATCGGTTGATTTCCTCATCTATAACTACCTGGCATTCACACCTATATCTTGATCGAAATCTTTCACCCTATAATTTTCATACAGTGTCTTCGAAGAGCAACATATATATGGGCCACCGCAAATCTTCGACGATATCAAGTAGGACCTATACTATTCCGCAACAGGGTTTTATGCACAATATAATGAGCTTGCAATCAACTAGCACTAAACACGTTTGCAGTCCTGCTTGCATATCGGTCTCGAGGTAGTCGGCGACAGGCGACTAAAGGGTGCTATACAGAGGATCTGAGGGAGAAGAGATCGGAGGAGGTTCAAAGGGGGAGGGTTCCTTGACGGAGTCCATTAGCCTTGATGGAGCTTTGGCGCTTCAAAGGGCTGTACCGTTTTGACGCCGAACTGTGTGTGTATATAATAATGCTATATATATATAAATGTGTATGTATACCAAAGCAGTGTAGTATACGTATACAGGGAAAGGAGGTTGAGCGCCGCCTAAGCACCTTATTTTCCAATGTAAATATCTCTATAAAAGCCCTTATATTATGTAGAGACTCCTTAAATATTCATAATTTATAAGCTTTACGGTTGTATATAAAAATTCTCTCCCTCTAACAAGAGAAGATGTTTACTACCCCGTGCTTCGAGGGATGTTGTTTTTTCTACCGGTTTAGCCGAGAAATATGCATGGCATCACGTCATCTTTAAGGATCAAATATATCGACATAATATACTGCAGGAGTACGGGGTTGGAACTTGAAGGAAATATTTATGGGGAGCGATTCCCGTCAGTCACAACATCGCGGTCGCACGCACTAACCGGATAATGTACCGATCGATTCAGAGGGAATTCGCACCGCTGGAGAGGTACTCCTGGAGTTAACGGGCGGTCAAAATCTCAGCGGGAATCCGCAGGGAGGTGAATATGAGGCCAGTGAAGTGAATCGTTTCGTAAAGTGTTGAGTATCCTTCAATTAGTTCCTGCAGATATTTGGGCATAGAGTTTGGCAGCGTGTTTTGTGTCCTGATAAAGCCGGAACAAGATTTTCTTTGTCACCTCTTCTTGTCCGCGCGTAATGCAGTCTGAAAAGCCATATTAGGGTGCGGAAGTCCTTCGAGACACCTTCTTGATTCCTCTAGGACGACTGAAACGTGACCGTTTGCCCTAGTAACAGGATTACCAGGAACAATTGGAAATATTTCACGCTTCTGAATGCACGGATTTGCCAATATTTTGGGTGTTTAGCTTTGTCCTGGGATAGAAGATCCGCATTGTTGTGGACCAGGGGCGGCCTGCACCTCGAACTATGGCGTTTTCGAGATAACTGCACGTGGCCAAGGGCGGCGGAATTTCACAAACATCTATATATCCGATGTTAAAATCAGGGAAAATTTTTCAGAAGAAAGCAAGTCCAAAATCATTGATGCAGTCAAAATCGAGTTTCATCCATATGTAGAGACTTGAACGATATGTTGAAATGTTTAAAAAGTGAAACCTGCTTGGTGATATAATGTCAAGGATTGTCTACTTTCAGAAATGTATTGGTTTTTTCTTTTTTCCTCGGGTATCTCAGCCGATCTGAGGTCCCAAAAATGTATTGGTGATACAGAATGCAGATTTAATTTCGAACGTCTGATCTACGAGAACAAAAATGAGAACAAAAATGTCGAAACATATATCCATGGGTGGGCTGTGCATATAGTTCTGTTGTTATTAGAAACGGATTTGATTATTCGAATGTTGTAATTATAGGATCGAGGAATCCGATTCCTATATACCGAAAGAACGCACCGGCAGCAACTATTCTCAGTATAATAAGGCGGCTGTTGCAACAGCTTCAAGTGTTTTGATAGGCCGTCCCGCGAACAGACAGGACAAAGCACCTTTAGATTCTAAGCGGTATCAATATATCCCCATAACTGATGAAGAATAATATTTCTCGTCATTGTGATCTTTACAATGGCTCGGACGTGATTGCAGTAGAACGACCGCCAGCGGTGTATTCTACGCTAGATGATATGTATTATAGGTTCAAATATGCGTGCATATAGATTTCTTGACAAAATTTTTGGATCTAAAAAATCTGTCGTCACATTAAACCCATGCAAACATTTTTTCTTCACGGTAATAAAATTCGATTCGTGCATTCAAGACACACGTCTAATTATATTATACAGGGAATCAATTCCCATAACAAATTCTAGCCGTCTATTCATTTTGTAGTATAAAGACACATGTATTGCACATAGATTTTGGTTTTGTGGCCTGGAGAGTCCTTAAGCCGATTTTGAGGCTCTAACGTTCGGTGAAATGGAATCGAAATTCATTGGAGTTCATAGCTATTATAGAGTAGGGCTAGAGCACCCAGGACCACCCTGGACCAGCACCCCGGGCTTAACCAACCGCATAAGCACCTCACACGACAACCAAAGGGCTTCATCCCCGGAGTCCTACCACACGTACCTACTAATAGATTACGCACAAATGGTATACGCTCGTTGACAGTGTTGGGGGTACCTTTGAAATATTCATTCGTTGGGGACTATAACAACGCTTCGATGAGAATTACATCCATGCGCGTCACTAGACATACGCACTTCAGAATTACTGCATCGAGAAAAATCTGCATTGATGCAAAAAGTGATTATAACAGATTTTACGCTTAAGAATGATTGAAAACGAAGAAGGTTTGATCTTTTGCAATGAATTTGAACTCTCGTGATTGATGGTAATATTACTGAATGACTCGTGGTTGAGTCTTGAACGAAAAATCCGATAGAAATCAGCTGATGAATGCGGACTGCATAAATGAATCTCACCGGTATCTGAATCAGTTGATCAAAGTATCGGTGGCTATTGATAAAATCGGACAGCTGTCGCGTGGCGAACCGCGATAATATAGTCTGCAGTATAGCTAGGTAGTAGTACAACGCGTTGTCTGGTACAATGGAAGCCTGTCGACGCCAAGTAGCAACAGATATTTTGTACAGAATTATTGACGGACAGACTACCAGAACGAATAGACTGCATACAAAAGGGGTTTTCAGTCTCTAATAACGTCGATAGAATAGACATACACTATATACATACACCGACATAATATACATGCGAAAAGGAACAGGCTGCGGGGGTGTAACTCTGTTTGAAATAATAAACGTTTAGAAAAAGATCATATAGGCTCGTGGCTACCAATGAGTGTGCAGTAATCGACCCTGGAGCAAACTCTGATTGGATCAGGATTAGGGATAGAAGGGTTTCAGGCTGTTTCTGACCAACTATAAATTTATATGCAAAACTATAACAACCTTATACAAGTAGGTAGGTATCCAATATATGTATTTATTTATTTATAGAGGTAATATTATTGGGCTAAAAGTGAGGTACGAAGTTCCAAAGTGAACATCTCAAAGTGTTTTTCATCACACGATGCACAATGTTGACTCATTGCACTTTCATCCTATTCTACATATACCTGCATAAGATGGAAGAAGCTGAGAATTCGGTTATCAAATACTTGACTAGAAATGGCTGTAATAACCGATGTTGACCTTTTTACAAATCGAAAAAATAAGACACCAGCTGAGGTGATAGAGCTTTAGGCATGCTGCACCTTATTGCGCGTAAGCAATAACTGTAATTTTGTTTGCACAGAGGGGACAGATGCAGTGACATACGTGCGAGTCGCGATGCCCTTCCGGATCTGCTTAAACCCAGGTCTGCATTGCAGCTACGAATGTGAGGCGAGTTTACAGCTAGACTGTCACCAGATCCTTAATGCCCACTATAGCTGTGTACTATATACCGTATTTCTCGTATTACACCCACATACTGTTGGGTAATCATCGTGTAATAGCTGGCAATACGTCCCGAGGGAACGTCAAAGGGAGAGCGAGAAGGGGCGCGTTAAGTCCGCCGCAAATCAGCCGCAGGCAAACTACCAATATGCGCCACTATACTCGCGATTAGATTCGCATTCGACACGTCCTATGTGGCATTCTTCATTTACTCGAAATCTACTCAAGTTTACTTGAGTAGATTATAATATGACTGACTTGTCTTGTGACAAGAAATCAACTGTTCTTCACAAAAAAAACAGTCTTCCCTTCTTATTTTCTTATCAATTGTCTGATAAATTTCGAACTCAGCTAAATTCAGCTTAGTTCATATACAGGAAAAAAAACACATATCAGACCAAATGAAGAGAGCCAAGGATATGAATTTTGTGGTTATACTGTAATTTTTTGAGATATACAGAGAAACTATTTGCGAAAACAGTATCGCTGCATGTTCATCTCGTATCAAAATCAGGGTGAACGTTTCGTTTGGAAAACGCAAATAACAGGATATCCCGTGACACGGGTCGACGCTATAGTACGTGAGCATGGAATATGCGAGAGAGCCGTGCCCCTGGAGGGTCATCGACGATTGTGGTGGAGCTTTTGCTATGGGAGCCATCGGAGGATCTCTCTTTCAGGTTCATTTCAACCAGCTTCTTTACTCGCTCATTCCTCATGCAGCCCAAAGCAATAGTTGATGAGTGTCTAGCTGCAAACACAATAAACCACAATTTCCAGCCTCTGCTCCTCTCCCGTTTTTGCAGAGCCTATTAGGTTTCCGCAACGCACCATCAGGGATGAGGAGACGTTTTGCCAGCAGTGTAACCGCAATAAAATCTAAAGTGCCTCAAGTAGCAGGAAACTTCGCTATTTGGGGCGGTCTTTTCTCCGCCATCGAGTGCACCCTGGTGCATTGTCGTCACCGGGAGGACCCTTGGAATTCGATAATGAGTGGTGCGCTTACCGGTGGTATTTTGGCAGCTAGAACGGGCCTTCCATCGATGCTGGGTAGTGCGGCTGTCGGCGGTATTCTCCTAGCCCTCATCGAGAGCATAGGGATAATAGTGACGCGTCTACAGGCCGATGTATTTGCACAGCACAACCTGGTCTACAATGATCAAAATAACGAGGGGTATCTCAACAACGACGTCTACAATCCAGCGCAAGCGTTATCAGGGTTACTGAATACGCCAAGAACGACTAAGCAAGTCCTGCCCGATGATCCTGTGATGAGTGCGATGAGCCAGATGGAATTTGATGGATTAGGAAATACGTGATATTAGTAACTTATGATACTATACAGGGCATTTTACACAACGATTTATCATCGTAGGATTGTTAAATTATACACGCATTGGCAAAATCTCTTTCAGTTTCATCCGTTCTTTACGGGCTTTTTGTATGATTTGATATAAGATTTTGAGAACCTGTTGTACATCAGTGAACAAACACCATTACATTTATCCTGATGCCTTTGCTCGTAAAAATGATCGTCATGGTTTGTGGTAAAAATATTGAAAATGAAAAGCTGAAAAAAGTTCTTACGATAAAAATAATCCGAGATAAACGATCTGAGGAAGTTTGAAGATGGGGGTTGAAAGCAACAAACGTTTGTCACGTTCCTTGCCGAAGATTTCTGGTTTCTCTAATTGTAAGCGTCGCATAGAAAGGGTTGAATGAAGCGATCATCGCGGTTGTTACAAGTGTCTGTAATGACTGTTTTGACAGCGTCTCGTGTCCAGTATTGACAGGTCTGCAGTAGCGTAGGTAAGATCGTATTGTACTACCAACAGATTGGAATCAATATTTACACTCGAGTCTGTGTAAGCTATGGATTAGCAAGAGATTACCAGATCCCGCAACCCTTTTTCAATTCACTTAGCGCGCGGTCGCCAGTGGTAGGTAGGTACTCGACGCGCTACAGTCTTTCGAACCAGGATTCTAACTCTTCTCGAACCGGATCGACGTAGCCCAGGTATACCTGTACATACGTATACGTATATAATTGTGTATGTACTACGTATGGATACATCTATATAGTATATGAAAGGCCCATATAGTTGTGGGCAGACACAGAACGACGGCAACCCCCATTAGGGGATAGGGCGTGCCGGGGACAGTATTTAGTTAGGGATAGCATTGAACGGTGAACGGTGAACGGTGAACAGTGAACATTAACAATACACCCCGTGCTACAGTGAGCTCTGATTGTATTCCTTTGTAGCTGAGAGGGGTACGTGTGATTATGATGTCGGTTTAGTGTACTCTGCTGCATGATCGCTGGTACTCCTACAGTATATTACAATACACCGTGGATAATTTTGAATCAGATTATCCAAACCTATCTGAAAATCTATGTCTTCATTTTCCCATGTTTAATTCTATGGTCTAGGCTGAAACCATCGGGATTATAGCTGCTCAGTTACTAAATTTTAGTAGAATGGACCAGGAAGAGGTTCGAAATTATTTGTTATAGACCTTGGTATCGGTTTAAATAAAAAACGAACACATATCTTCTCCACTTCATGTTCATTGTCATTCATTATCAAAGCTCAGAACGAAAACCTGAACCAGAGCATAATATGCAGTGAGATAGTACATTGATATAGGGAAATGGAACGTTAAACTGCAGATAAGGATCAAGGATAGAATCGAGGTACCAAGCACTAGCTGACATCTAGATATCGGTTGATTTTGTTATCCTAGAAAATCGGTAAATAAGTTATTTTGCATAATGTTCAACATTCAAACAGAATAACCACAGGTTCCTACAATCAATTTTCTGTTCTGCAGAGGCTCCGCAGGTCTTTTTACCTCGTTGATATAAAAATGTAGAATATTCGATTTTCGCTTTTTCCACTTTGGACGACAAATGGGTAATAAAACGCGAGGTAGGTATCCATGTTACTGATCGGTGGGCAGCGTAGTGCAGTTCGAACGGAGGGTAGGTATATGACGTGGTCAAAATTATGGGGTGTTATAGGGTACCAATATAATACCACTGGGGGTAAGCTTTCGTTAGATTTGTTCTACTTCTATAGATGGCTCTGTAAATGGTTAAAAGCAATCCGTTTTGAAGCAGCTGGTAAGTGACCAGCAATTTTATTCTGATCAACCGCCGATGAGCTTTACTTGTCTCTTCTAATCTGCAGTTATTGATTCATCCTTTTCTGAACCGACTGATGAACCTAATCATAAGAAATAGCGGACATGTCGATACACAATCAAATCGGCAATTCAGCATTTCATACTATCTTTCAACATTTTTTTAAAAATTATTTTTTCGAGTTAACCAGGGACTAATATTAAGCTTCTTTCGGTAGTAAGATATCTAAGAGAGAAAAAGTTCAATACAAATCAATTACAGTCTTATTAAAATCGATTCTTTATGCTAGGACTCAAATTTTGCAGAATTCAGTAAAAAAGAATCTTATAAAACAAATCGGTTTGACGGAGCCATATTTTCAGGGTAAATTTTTTATGAAAATTGAACTCTGAATTTCATTCACCAAAATTACCTTTACGACGAACATATGTACATTTTATTGCATGCAACCTGCACGACCATCATGGTATGCGAGTAGCATATAATGGAACTAGTTCATAGATTTGCCCGCGAGATGGTGAGACCATTTGCCATCCTGTTGAGAGGAGCACTGACCTAGGGTACTAGCACTTGCGAGGGGTCAGTGGCCCTAGAGGCGTCAAAGCATACGCATGGGGTTGCGTCAACGAGATTCGATTATGACAGATATAAAAATTGTTATATTTTGAACATGGAAAAGTTCTAGCAAAGTCACGTCAAATAGATGCCGAAAAAGGCGATACGTTTTTTGACTTCGCTGCAAATATTTGTTCTACGTAAGCTACAAAGCACTAGATTTCAAAAAGATGCATTTGAAAAGTAAGAGAATAAGCTTCTGATAGCTGAATTTTGTCAATTGATGAGAGATCGCAAATTATGATTCTTATCAGCATTTCAAATGTTGAGCGAGTCTTAGGCAGAAATTTCAATTGCTTACAAAAAATTGTAATTCGTCATTTTTTACCAGCTTCCAAAATTTTGTTGGAAAACGTATTTTTTTTCTAAGCTTTTGATTACGTTCCTGCACATTTCTTTCTTTGCGACGAGTAAAACCGGAGATATCAATTTCTAAAGTTGACCGCACGCACACATTGCCACAGATTTTACTACAGTTTAAAACTTCCCTGGAGGAAATATTTTGGGCAAACACCAAAATAGGTATCAATTTTCTATTACATGTTTTCCATATGGAGGAGATTTCTATCGATTCAAAAAAATACGGGTTCGATTCCGAGCCGATTTCAGATTGAATTCTCAATATCATAACACCGCTCCTTCTGTTACAGTTGAATATACTTCCATTAGCGTACAAACATCTCCTTTCAGCAAGGATTCAGATTCAGTTCCAATTGCAACACCGAGCGTACATGTATATTGAACTGACGCTAAGTAAATTTAATTAAATATTAGGCATTACATAGAGTACTAGAAATGTCATTTGAATTGTAATAACTTGTGAGAAAATGAAGAGACCTGATCCATTGCGATGTGTATATTATGTTTATTTTTAAGCAACTACACATTATACATAACTTTGGCAATGTATCGATGCTACTATAATAAAATTCAAAATATATGAATAATCGATTGCTCCATTATCTTTCATTTCTCCTACCTCAGTCTTTGTATTCCAGCAAAAGTACGAACTTACAATTAAGGCATTTACAGTTAGGTATTCGAAACTTTCAGCACACGTCTTCAGGCTAGATTATCTCCTGATGCCAGGAGCAGATTCGGACTTAGAATGTCTCCATCTCTGAGAATCGCTAATAACTTAATAATATAGCTACATGCATGAAGCAGCGTATGCATGCCTATATCGACACACTACTTTTTTCCCCCTCCAAAAATTTTAGCACACCTCCTCGGGTTAGATGTTCTCCTGATACCAGGAGCATTTTTCGACTTAAAATTCTAAAAACTGTCGAAATAGCTAGTATAAATAAACTATAATAACGGCGTGCATAAGGACACGTATGCATGCCTATATCTATACACGCATTCTATCGTCCCCCGAAAATTTCAGCACACCTCCTCGGGTCAGATGTTCTCCTGATACCAGGAGCATTTTTCGACTTGAAATTCTAAAAACTGTCGAAATAGCTAGTATATAGAAACTATAAGAGGGACGTGCATGAAGACACGTATGCATGCCTATATCTATACACGCATTCTATCGTCCCCCAAAAATTTCAGCACACCTCCTCGGGTCAGATGTTCTCCTGATACCAAGAGCATTTTTCGACTTAAAATTTTCAAAACGGTAAAAATCGCTAGTATAAATATACTATATAGAGACGTGCATGAAGCAACGCATGCATGCGTATATCGATACACTACCCTTCTCCCACTCCGAAAATTTTAGCACACCTCCTCGGGACACATGTTCTCCTGATACCAGGAGCATTTTTAGACCTAAAATTTCTGTAACTCTGAAAATCGCTACTAACTTAATTGTATAACGACGTGCGTGGAGACACGTATGCATGCCTATAATATCTATAAATAATATAAATAAGACTGCTACAAATAAGCCTACATAAAAATACAGAGCATGCAGGAAGGGGATAGTGAAAAAAAACGAAGCGATTGATTATTATATGGTATAATATCAGGTAATTTATTGCTGTATCATCAATACAATATTACTTATTGTTGACATTATGTACAAATCTTAATTGATTCTTAAAAATATCGCAACTGTCGATTGCAAACAAGTTTAATACAACTCCCGTGCGTACTCTCTAACGCCACGAGAACCACTAACCCATGGTGTGATTAGGGATGGTGTGCTCAGAAGTTGCTCGGTGAGGCTAGGCTGCCAAGTTCATAAGTTTGAAATCATAAAATTAATTTCTAATTAAACTGCGTTCTTAATGATGATTATAAATTGATTGAACTTTTATTATTGTGGTTTCAATCAGCAACAAAAGGTCCACAAACGCAAGGACTAGATATTGTATCCATTACGGACAGCACTAGAGTACTAGACTATCTTGGCATCCACCAAGACTGAGAAAAGCAAGAGGATTGTAGAATCGAATCGTGAAAAACAGATAATCGTAATATACTATTCATAGGTTTATATAATTTTTTGTATCATGTATATTTGCTGTATTATGAACAGGAGATTAAATACACTACTGTCATCCCATAAGAAAATCGCTATTTCTTTGAATAAACACTCCTAAATATTTCAAAGAATAACCTAATAAAAGATCAGTAATTCTTTTAAACTTCCCCGAATTATTTTCACGCGCCACTATCCTTCATGGTATCAATGAATCTAATAAAGAGCTAGTAGTTTTTTTTTACTGCTTCTCAGAATTTCTACAATGCGCCACTTGCCACGCCTCCAAGAATATAACGAAAGGGTCGTAGTGTTTTTTGTCCGCATATTTGTGCAGCACCACTATTTTCTCATTCATCGACTAGCGCTTCTCAGAAAATGTAGTAAATTTTTTTACCCGCATATTTGTGCAGCACCACTATTTTCTCATTCATCGACGAGCGCTTCTCAGAAAACGTAGTAAATTTTTTTACCCGCATATTTGTGCAGCACCACTATCTTCCCATTCGTTCATTCGTACGCGACCAGCGCGCTCTCTATGTATCAATGAAGTAGTTGCTGCGGTGCGGGGTCTCAAAACTAGCGATGTGTACAAACGAACGAACAATTAAAAGAACAACTCAAACTAATAATTCATACAAAATAGATTCGGACAGATACAGGATCCCCTAGGTCAGTTTTCATTCCTTCACCAACGTAGTGCCAAATGGTATCGCGGTCTCGCGATTAAATTGGCCACGACATTGGTTGCAAACGTCTGTACGCCTTATTATACGCAATCTCAAGTACAGATCACAAGAATGACACGCAAATTGCATACAATAAGGTGTATCCACGCGGCAAAGGTAGTTCGAAAATTCAACCGCGAGATGGCGATACCATTTTGCACTCCGTAGGTGCAAGGAGGAACACTGACCTAGGGTAAAGGTACCTGACGCGGGGTCAGTGGCCTTCGTGGTGTCAAAGCGTTCGCATGGAGATTGCGCTAGCGAAATACAACCATGACAGGCACCTTATTAGAATGTATTCCAAAACTTTGCTGACCTGTAAGCCAGGAAGCAAATAAAGAGATTCATTTGCGCTGAGTCCTTTTCTTTTCTTTCCAGAATCAATTGCAAAATGTATATCACTCCAAAAATAATTAATATTGTATTGATTCAGCATCAATAAATTCCTAGATGTATAAATAATTAATTGCTTCTTCATTCGCCACTTTCTTTTCCCTGAGACTTTTTATTTTAAGTATCAATTAAGCGGAAGGGGTGGTATACAGGGATTGCTCATAGTTGAGATTCTTGACTTGGCCCTGCCTTAGACACATACCTATGTACCTTCGAGCTATGTAATAACTAATAAGTCAACTTAGGACGTTCTGTAACTGAGAAACTAACAACCCCTCGAATTTTTGATAAAGGACATTTAGTTTGAGATTTTATGGCTCCGTCTAACTGAATAGCCCTGTAGATGGTATTGAATTTAGTCGAATGCTCCATACTCCCATCGCCTTTGTCATATATAAGAATTATCGATACTGTGTAGTACGTATACGTATTTATGCCAATTTCTACTTCGTCAATCTCGAACATGCATACAGAGTTTTCCCCATAATATAATAAAGCTATTATTAAGACGTTTGCATGCGGGCAACCGAACACCAGTTATTTGCGAGGAAGGTCGATTCTCTTGACAATGGCCCTACGATCTCTTTATTATTATATGCCATGGCACGTGGCCGTCGTAACTCACTATTGATGGTTATATTCCATTGTGGCCACAGCCTATTAGGGTCTTTACGGCTGTTCGACACCGAATGTTGGAATAGTAAATACCTACTATTACAAGCTAACTATACTTTCGCAAACGACTTGATCAGAGACATTAGTCGAAACTGCATCCTGTGATTTCTCCCTTCCGAAATTAGACTAATCGTGGGTAATTAACAATTTCGGGCTGAGTTGGAAAAGCTCGTTCGATCACAATTTGCACCAAGTTACCTGTTACGCGAAAAAGGATAACCCAGTAAAAATTCAGGCCAAATATAATTTAACTCATGTACTTACCAATTTTAATAACGCTGTAAGCTACTTTCCAATTGACTGATCGTGGAACTAAAACTTTTAGTTAATTATGACTTTTTGCTTATTTTTCGTCGTTGAATAATTAAATGAATGAATAAAAAGAATGAAAAATACCTACGACGTATTATAGATATAACTAGGTTCGGCATGGTTGATTTTCCACAAGTTGTATACTACCCTATATCCCGAATGGTTCTGGTTTACCTCTATAATCCCAATGGTTACGAATAGATTTGTGGAAAATTAGAATCCGGCTGATAATGGGACGTCAAAAAGTAGGTACGACATATGTTTCGATCTAATGTCTCTCGTAGTTTCTAGCGGCGATTGCGTGTGCATGGGGAAAGAGCCCCAACAAAGGGTAAGAGATCCATATAGGGGGGTTCACGAACCAGAGCTAAACCCCGGTTAAGTGTTAACTGTGACAACAACGTCGATCTATAACTCTTGCAACCCTAACACGAGGCATTGTGTCCAAATGAACCTGGCACACACACTTCAAGTGAAGAGGTCTGCAACCCCGCAAAAATGATCTCCCTTAACGTATCCTTTGGTGACCTTTTATAAAATATACTGGTGCAGGATATCGTATTTAGTTGTTAATTTAATAATCCCTATGAATGCCGCCCATGTATGAATGTCACACATATCTGTTTGCTCTAGATTTATATCTCTGTTCCATACGATCACATATTATTATATATCGCGATATAGTATATTGCATTTTCTATTCCTTGAAAGTCAGTATATTATTTTCTTATTCTCATGTCTCCTCCCGCATTCATTTGGATAAATTTACATGACAAGAATTCATGACTCTAATATACGTTAGACAATGAGAAATAGTTTTACACTATTATATTATAATCCTAATTCTAATACAATACGAAACTGCACACGAATCGAGTAGGTTGTTAACAGCACGACTATTTCTACCGCTTACTCGGCATGAAAATAATAAATTGTAATAAAGAAATAATCGAAATTCCGTATCTGCTGACTGTATCAAATCTATCGAATTGCTTTGGGATTGTTTCAGATTGCTGTTGCGGAGGTACACCTCGAACGGAGGGCTGTAATCTGTATTATCCTCTAACAATTAGTGTTGAGCGGATTCCATATACACGGATTACCGTTATTTCATAAGTTACACTCGTCGAATCCTCATAGACAGTCTCGCTATACAGGAAAATAATATCGTTGGAGTTCTGGTTGAAAAATATGCAAACGCAAACTCTTTTCACCACAGGAAGAATGAAGAAAAAAGCAGAAAGTAATTCAGCAGTCATATGCATATATGCGTATGACATATTTGTGAAAGAAATATAAAAAATACCTTACCATCGAGTTGATCTACAATATTGTTTCTTCTGGTCAGGAGTCGAGTGGTAAGTAGTAAGTAGTAAGTGGGTACGTTGGGTCGGCCTCGTCGGCGAGGCGTGACTATGCGCCTCGTCAACAAGGGACAAGGGACACTGGCAACAACTGTCATCCTATTAAACTAATTGACTGAGCAGTATGTTCCTCATACCGCAGTGATTTTAGTTATAGGCGTAGCGGCGTGAATAGGTTCTCGCACCTACATCATATGTGCCATTATAATTTACAACTATTATGATCATGATCATCCTGCTATAGTGCAATATGCAGTACCTACACCCGGGTATAACTACAAGTCCCACAAACTTCGCACCCTATTATACAATTATACACGCATCGTCGCTCCCAAAAACCGATTCCCCGTTTCATCATACAGCTTGATTTTTATTCTTACGTCACTCAATGCTGACCTTTAGCTCGTGGTACTTTACACGAATTCGGAAATTAATTATATTCTCGACTCCCATAGCGACGATTATAATTATGGTCTTACCCAAATTTCTAAATTTTGAGACGATAACTTCATGCTTTTTATTGGCATGTATTCGAATAGTGATAACACTGCCGTATCTCGAACTGATGATGCACACATGAAAACTGAGTTCAAATATCCAATGGAAGCTTAGCTCCTTGTGTATAGATCCTTGCGGTCGTAGCGCTAGGCGACACAAGTGGTATCGTTGGAGAGCTCGAGAGGTCTTGTGTGTGCATGTGTATGTGCACATTGACTATACGTATTGAGGAACAAGTGAGCAGACTATGTATGTGTGTAGGTATACGTAGGTATAATAGAAGTGGATGGACAAGGGAACAGGCGAACAGACACAACGTAATCCATGGCACGCGACCCCAATGGGGCTTAAGCGAAGACCTTTCTGCAAGGGTCTATTCAAATATACGTTTAACCACTTAAATCTCCCTTAATAACCCGAGGCCGTAGATCCGGCGATCGTTGCTTGTTACATGGAAAGGTGGGCATACGCTACCGTTCTTATTTCTACACACATATACATATACACACGTGTGTGTATAATGCATATCTATATCTAATGGTGAAACTCGTGGATCATTAAACTTCGCGGGACGATAAAACCGGTTTGATTTTATCACCGGGAATCAAACTCAGCTACCATAATTGGGTAGTAAAGCTTTTACAGTTGGTATAAGGTAGACACATTACGCACATACTATACCCATGTTATCCCATATTGATAAAATAAACAAATTTTTATTGGAAGTGCAGTTTATTGGTAAATTTCATCACCAAAAAGCTCCTCTCAATCCGAGGATGATCAGCAATGCCAAATGTACGTTCAGTATTGCAGAATTCCTAGTTTCACATCTTTTTTTCAGCACTTGGCTGTTGTGAATCAACTTTCAACCCTTCAGGTTGAAATTCACCCCATTTGACGGTATACACGTGTATATATATCCAAAGCTTGCAAAGTTTCGCTCTAAGTAGAAAATCTGCGATGACAATGATGACTTGCTTATATAAGTACATACATAAGCCGGAAATGAAGAGAGGTTTAATTAAATTAAACGCCACGCGCCGTTTTACTACTCAACCACCAACTGAGTAGGTCGACTTCCGTCGGCGTCGAACTATGCTACAGACACATATCTACATCGCATAGAGTAATCCCTTGTATATTTTATATATGGTATATATTTTATAGCAGCCTCCACAAATGACGTTTGATAAAATAATACAGACACGGTTCTTCAAATACTCGATGATACATCACGGGGTGTTGTTACACGAAGATATAAGAAAAGAGGGACAGGATGAAATGGGCATCGCATATATAGCATACAGACCGTATACATACGTACATATGTTCGCACGTTGTGATTCCTGTGTCGGACGCGCTGCTGCCACCGAATATAATTGGCAGGGGACAAGGAGCCGAGAAGGATATTTATTGCTTTCGAGGGTAGCGGGAATCGTAATAGGCTGTGAAGGGCGGCTAAGGGGAGTGAGCGACACCAGCCTCTTTTGCGGTTCGTCAAATAGTGCTTCGTTAAAAAATATATCCGTCTGCCACCTTGTATGAACACACGTGTACACAAATTTTCCTCATTTTTTTTCAAGACCACCTACAGGTACAAAAAATTGTCGAAATTAAACAAGTCGAATATAGGATTTAGACAATTTTATCATAGACAAATTATTGAAAAGAATACGGTGATGATGAATAGATATATACATAGATTCTACATTGTATTCTAATTTTTGTTCTGAAAAATCTAAGGGCAAGTTGAAAAAATTTGTCAATTTGAAAGTTTGATAATTAAAGAAATTCACTACTGAAGTAATTCTTCCAATTTTTAGTAGCAGTTCTTCGCCTGATACAGATTCATCTCCTCCAACTTACAGAGATTCAAAAAAGTCAAATTCGAACACTGGCCAACCCAAGTCCTTAGGACTGCATTTAACTGCAAGAAGCGATGGTTTATAAATTCGGACTATCACCAAATGTTATAATCAAAAAACAGAGCTGTTCTGAAACAGGGTCATTGGGAAATTATTTTTGGAGATAAGGGTACTTGCAAAATACCTCGTTTGATTATTTTTATGGGTAATCATACGGCTGTAACATAACGTCGCTGATTTCGGTCAAGAATTTCTGTACACACTGGGAACACGTTAGGTATAAGGGTAGGTATATGGATTGTGGTTTAAGGGTGGGTTTGGCGTGTAGGAGATATGACGATGGTGATAATAATAACAGCGACGTTCTGTAAGTACGTGTTTGTAGTTACCCTGAAGACGAGCCAGGAGCCACGAGCCACCCCTGCTAGGCCAGGCTCCGCCCTGACGCTATCACCAGCCAGGGGTTGGTTGTCCCGGGGGTGGCATAATAGGGGGCGGCGCCTGGGCTAACTACCGTCGAGGGTGACTTTGCGTCGCGACGGGCGTCGGGGTTACGCGAGGCGCCGCGTGGACAGTCGGTTGTTTGACAGTCGTCCTGACATCCGGGACGGAAGGAGTCCGTTGATTTTTTGTTACCCTTATATCAAGTGTCCGCGAGACTTCATTCGTTCGCAATTCCCCATATTCCGATAACTTTACAGCGAGTAAATAATACGTACTCCGGAGATTTACCCGAATCGATAATCAGTTAGATAATTATTCTGAAACTGGGTTGTGATTTTGTGATTTTTACGTATTAACGCGAAAGTCGTCGCCCTGGATTCCCCACAGACAAGGTAATCGAAAAATGACCAAATTAAGTTTTTTTTTATGATTTCATATTTATCAAGGATAGCTGTCAGAAATTTCGAAGCTTCATCTATTCTAGCCATTCAAAAAAGGGAGCATGTACCTATATTAAATATCAACAGACGATATGCTCCGATATTGGTATTCCACTGATTAGCCAGATATCTATAATCGCAAATTCTTTCTAAAAATGAACAGTGACCGAGCTTGTTGTCCTCTGAAATGAATATGAGTCAAAATTGATAAAAAAAAAGAAGAAGCAAAATTTGCGCTTTTGCATCGTTAAAAGTTCCGCAGGTGAGCTACTAGAGTATTCTTACTTATAGACGGCCGAACTCTGTAAAAATTAGATTAACCCACGCCGAATGAGTGTGTAAGGGGTTGAAGTGGGCTAGAACTATGGATACAACAAAATGCACCCAGGGGATTCCCATTTGAGTCAGTACGTGTAACCGTACGAAGAACGTACAGAGAAATGAAGAATATACAATATTTGACACTAATGATCGCGAGAGCTACACATTTTTTATTCGTTCCCTACTCTACTGCAATTTCGTTCTGTCAGATTCGAAAGAAGCATAAACTTCAAGGAAGCTGGTGCTCTGAAGTGCCCAACTCATTCCCATTCTCATTGCCACCGATATAAATATGAGTCAAATTACAACGTATAAACTTACCTGTTCCTCGCAGAAATACCATGCACTTGTGACATTGAATGAATGATTTATAAAGTGTCGGTTCTAAAGCCAGAAGACTTCATAGGGTTGGTTCCTCAGATGTTAGCTCAACCAATATGCCAAATGAATATTGATTTACACATCTAAATATTATAGGTATATACAGGTCATAGGGAAATCAGAAATCACGAATCCCTGAAAGCACATGATTAGAGAAGTATAGCTGGACATAGTCGGAAGCTAAAATGGACGAGCTAGGCGCCGGACATAAATAATCGAAGTTTAGCAGGACTCAGGTGATTCGGAAAACTTCGCCGATAGTAGGTATAGTTTGCGTTAAGTTATACGTCAGCTTACTCGCGAGACGAAAGAAGCCAATCCGATAAGTTCTAAGTAGTTTTCCTTGAGTAACAAAAATACTACAGGGAATGACACTAGTTAATTTCTCTTCGGTTTTCGAAGGATTTTTGATGATCCTATAAATAAATAAATACGCATTCTCAAAACACTATCTGCAGGTTTCCCATCACTGTTATAGAATTCGAGCTTTAAACCAAATCCAATCTCGCCGGAAGGTATGAAGACTGATCGAATACTGTAGAGCAATTAAGGTAAAGATGATCTTAAAAACAAAGGAACGCACCTAGCTACACGTGTATATAGTATGTGTAAATGCACATATCTAACTCATATAAATATACACGTCGGATTGATACGGATCAGAATCGCGTGCAGACCAACGGGACGGCGGGAATTTCGTGCGATGTCTATAACATGTGCAGCATGTATGTAGTACGAGGGAAGTGGAGATTCATTAAATAAACATATGAACCTCACGGAGTACGGCTAAAGTTGTTTCGCGGCTTTCGTGCAGCTATCATCCTTGCTAATTTATAACTTTGTGTTGTACATCTACATAGAATCCCTGATGTAGCTATAGAGTACATGTGAGTACATAAACATGAAATTTTGTATCGACGGAAATTAAATATGGAAGATAAAACCTACCAGAGGAATAATCCTTTGGTTTGATTCCCTTGGCGTAGTGGCTAAAAAATAAAACTATATCATATAGAAGCTAGGTTCATGGAAGAGCAATTTAATTATTAAAGTCGTTATCCGCTCGATTTTAAAGCTACTACTTAATCTTTTAATTCCCTTGAGGGACGCCGCGATACCCTCGCTCTAGGCTCTGCGAATCGTTCTTTGATACGCTAGTTTCCAAAATGAAAATATATACCGAGTTTATATACAGCTGCATGAAATATGGATTTGAATGAATAGAGATGCCGGATTACAACGACGATCTAAACCCCCAAGGATGAAATGATGATTAACCTGACTGCACTTATTTCTCGTTGTCACAGTAGAAGAGATCGGAAAAAAAAACTCATTACTTTACCTCATCGTATGTCCTTAGCGGAATTTCAGTGTAGGGTGCTGCAGTCAATTTTGAAAATTGTATCCGTTTTCATGTTAAAGTAGATTTTTTTTCGCTCAATCCTTCGGTTTCATTGAGAAATTTCCCATTTATAAATGTGAAATAATTTCATATCTGATTGCAGCAATCAGTCATTGATTAATTTAGCCTGAATGAAGGTGATCGTGTTTTGAGAACCAGTTTCAAGAATCAGGTGTCTGATCGCTGATTAATTGACCCTAACAAATTAGTGGCGGAAAACCGGAGGTCTGCAGGCGTTTGTGCAGGCGAAAGCATTAGGTGTGTAATTCAAAGGAGTCGGTGTAACATCAAAGTTGTATAATTCCACAACACCGAAGCTAGCACGTGTGGGTAAATTTCATTACGCTAATTGTAACCACCACCCCAAAACCGTACAATACATTGACAGATACGATCAGCCCTGGAAAGACCCTCCGCGGTAGCGAGTTAATATTTAATTGATAAAATCATCAGCATAATTGCCACCCTCCCGTGTAAGCACCTGTACGGAAAATACAGAAGACAGAAGACTGTGCAGAGCGAGCAACGGAGGTAATGGGATGTCGGGAACAAACGACGCCGCGTAATTACCGTTAAATTGTTAATTTTAGCGACGCGACGCTTGCGGTATCTCGCGAATTCGGAAAGATCTATTCAATTTTGATATAAGATAAATTCGTTGAAAAATCATATCACATAATAAGACTATAAAACAATTCCTAATAGCTCACGTTACACATTTCGGAGCGTGACAATTAAAATGAATTCAAACTCTATACCTGAGAATGAATCGTCATAATCTTGATTGAATTATTAATTAATTCAACTTATCAATGTGTTTCTATTTCTTTCATAAGTCGAATTAAAGACTTTTATAGGGTTCAGCAGGAGATCGAACGACACAGATATTGTTGTTCCATGAAAAATCCACATTCTCGCTTTAATTTCGCTAATTTCAACCGGATCTTTAGAATGACTTGATATGTATTGTTCGGAAATTGACTTTCCATTGATTAACGTAGGTTCTCTACAGAGCCATACTGAGTAAGATAGAAAAGGGGGGGGCTGAAAAGGTAAGCCTTGGTGAGACCGTGATGCTTGATTCTCATCGTAACGTTAAACCAGATCAGGTTTCGTGTCTGCATTAGTTGGAATTCAACGAAATTGAACGCGACGTATTTTCTACTATTACTAAATTACTCTCTCAGTAATCACAGCGGATATTAAACGATTTTGTATAATACTGTGAACGTGTGTAGGAAACACATGCATTTAATATCCACCCCTATACGAGTGTGTAGAGCCGGCCTGAGGCTACCATACATTTAATGTAAAGGGCAGCGGAAGTAGTACGTGACACTTTGTTGATTGAAACGTCTTCGTGGTTGAAAGAGTGACTTTCTTAAATATTGAAGGCGAACATTGTGAGCCTTGTCTAAATTTTCCGGGGTTAAGCAAACATTTTTATCAGTATTAAACGTCTACACCAGCACGTCCGCTCTTGAACCCTTTATACACCACGTAGCGGAAGTTACTGCAACGGAAATGGGCCTCGTATTATTATTAGTCAAAAATTGTGGAACAAAAATGTATGAGGTAATTTTCTTGAGTGTTCGCTATAGATTTTATCGTTATATTTTTAAAATACACAACACCGTCTGTCTATAAAGTTTGTCGGATAATGTATTCGGATTTTTGAATACAATTTTGGTTGTGAATAATTTGTTTTTTCGAAAATCAGGTAAATGAAATGAATCAGTGAATAGTTGATTCCTCTTTACCTGTAATTTAGTTATACTGGTTCTGGGGCGCAGAAAACAGGAGAACGGCTAATAAGAAATATAAAGAAAGCAGAAGGCGAGGCGAGGCGAGGGTGTGCTTCCAAGTCATGCAAATACTTGAGAGACGTACAATTACAGAGAGAGATGGCGTCGGCCAAAAAAAAAACGTTAAAAAATGCGAAAAAAAAACTCCCTGAGATACGGAGCAAAGTCATGATGGAGGCACGGAGACTTAACGACGTCACAATGAACGCTCCCGCCCCTGTCGACTGTTGGCGGGGGTGCAGGACGACGACGAGAACGTTGGCGGGGACCTGGGGGTTGGGGGTTGAAGTTGGGGGTGGGATACGAAGTTGGGCGAACGCGAGCACAGATTGAATTGTAAAATAACCGGGAGGGAACAATGTGCCCCTCTGCAACTTTGTGTTTGCATTTAAATAATCTGCGAGCAGGAACTCGCTTATTCTCTAACTTCGTGTACATTGTGATCTACGCTATGAGATTTTCAGGGCAGTGGGTGGAGGAGATGGGGTGGAACAGGCTTGGGGAATTTGGAGCGAAATATTTAAAGAAATAATGAATCCTCCCGTAGAATGGATTTCCGGATGTTGTCAGTTGTTTCATAGCTATTATGTCTAGGACAGAATAACTCTTCATCAAATTTTGGAATTGACTATAATTCGTCGGGCTGATTATCTAATTTTTTAGAACCAAAAGAAAACCCAGCTAATTCATACTCAAGTAAGAAGAAAAAGAAGATGAAAAAAAAAATAGATTTGTTGTGATAAACTCTACCTGTATAACCCGAGTTCCTAAAATGAATCAAACAGTATACATTATAAAATCCCATGAAGGTTCAAAGTTTCCGAAACCCTTCGGAGATCCTTAAGTATGGGTTTTAATTTTCTTCCATTGAACTCGTAGCCCAGACGTAGTCTGACCGAAGAATTTTCGGAGAAAAAGTAAGCCTTCCCACCTCCATAAACCGTTCATTTTAATTGAAAACCCCTCTATACCATCTCGGACTATAATATAAACTTTTTACGTACCAGGTATACCTACGTGCAGCTAGTCATATACCTGAAGTATCTAGATACACATAAACCCACGCACCTTCACACAGGTATATTATACCCACCCTTGGTACGGATACTGTATACAACCCCCGTATAACGTCCCGTAGAGCGCGGGCGCGCGCCCGTCTCCGTCAGCATCCCTCGGGAACCCGGTTGATGGGGTGGGGGGTAATTCAATTTGACACCCCCACCCACGCTTAAACAAGGCAGCATCCAGCCCACCCCCAACCCCTGATTTTCCCTCCTCTCGTGGCCTCGTGCAAATTAAATTCTCATCCAGCGTGAAACAATGCACCGCCAGCTAGCCGGACCGCGGACCCGCTCTGGGCACGGTTTCGTTGGTCAGCGAGGGTATGTTGGTATAGAATGATCCGAATTTACCGCATTAATTAACCGTTGCTTATGCATAGAAGGAACTTTCCAGATTATCAAATTATAGAGCAGAATCTGATGCACAGGATTTTGTAGAATTTTATACTTCGAAGAATTCAGGGATTCCTTCATCAGATCTTTGCGATTTTTGTAAGCAAAGCTCGTCAAAGAAGCGTCGAGTTTAGTGTGAGAGAATTCAATATCAATAAAGCAAGGCAAAGTATGTGATTAGTTATAATCATTCTCGGGGTGAAATGTGAAGGAGATGAGTAACAAGTTTCATCTAAACGTGTAGGTATACGTATTAAGTAGGCATGTGTCAGGATACGGACAACAGAATGTGGGATTATTCAAAATAGGAGACGTTTCATCTGCATGTATAATAGATTTCATTAAATAACACGTTAACATTGCAGCGCAGTGCCACTAGACAAGAATTGGATGGAAATGGTTTGCAAAGTTTAATTCGAACACGCGCTTAATCCTTGGGGATTTACTTAATCACCGTCCAATCAAGAGATAATCAAGGAACACGGTGTAAGCTTACGAGACATTTCAAGAAACTACAACGCTCTCGTTTAATTACATTCGATCAATTCGCGCACATTACTTTTGCGTGTCTCTATATGTATACAGAAAAAAAATATTTGACATTTTTAGCCCACAAAAATTTCCTATGAACTTGTAGCGCGCATCTGAGAACTTGGAATGAGGCGAAGTTAAGCCACAACAAACTTCGCCGGCTACTTACAAGTCATACGCCAGCATTTCACCTATGAAGTACCATGCACGCGTTTGAAATGATCAATGCTACGTGCAGAATTTCTAGGAAAGCTCAGTCTCTCGCGCCCCCCGACGAATCTCAGTTTCGAGTTGTTCCCGAGGGTGTCAATTCCCTGGAGACCCTGGTTATGTCGTAGCGTATCCCTTGGGACCGTCGAGCCAACTCTCGGAATAAATTACCCCAACAAATCGATGCGCTTACGGGTCATTATTATATATGGAATCTATTTAGCAGCCCGACACGCGTTGCAAGTGTTACGATGCATAACAATAACTCTCGAGAAAAAAAAAGAACAAGTCAGACGATGCATGTGTGTACGAACTGGATAAATGAAATATCTGTAATGCATACGTGAAATGGGAGCCTGTGTCAGCAAACAATCATCCTATTTTTTTCTAGTTTTGGAATCGGAAACAATCGAAACAAATTAAAGTCCGCAAAATATTGTAACGAGCTTGTAGCAGAACCGAATTTCCGTCCTCTTGGCAAATAAAATAAATTCATTATTCCTATAGGTATACGTGTTCGATTAATATACTATATCTACCGATCATTGAGAAAGATTTTTCCATGAGTCCGGCTTATCGCAAGTGTTATTCACATTTCACTAATTATATCACTCCATCGATTCAGTTCAACTGAATGCACGAATGCGCTTTCTATGATACTTAATATTATAGTACGAGTATTCACTCTAGTGTAGGAATTAGTGATCGATAAAATATAATAAATATAATTACCATTTTACTCAGGGAAAGTAGCGGGGGTAGAGGGGTGAAGCTTATTGTGTAGATACAGGTACACAGTAGATATCTATACATGTGTACCGTAGAGTCTCGTTCCAGGAAATGTCAATTAATCGCTGAGCGTTCCATTGTTCGTTAGGTACTCTTTGATATTTGTACAGTTTTATTCGATCGAATGATAAAACTGATTTTTTCAATTTTGTTTTTTGTTTTTCAGAATGGACGGACCGGCGGTATTGTCTCTGCCTCCAATGCCCAACCAAAAACCAGTTACGTCATCACAGCCGCAGTCGCATTCAAAGCCGAATCAGGTAGCGACAGATTAACTCACGTTGTGAATTATAAAAACTTTCGTGTCAAACATGTTTAAATCAAATTCAAATACCGTTCGAAAAACTATTCCAAACTGCGCTTAATAACGAAATGCAAAATGTTCTGCAGTCAATAACAGAGAATTGAACATCTTTTTTTGAATCCACTGCACGTCGCATCGTCGTTTCGATCACGAATCTAGTATGTTCCATTATAATATGTAGACTGTAGGTACCCATCATTTCTTTATACTTCGGCGAAGTCTTTGAATGCTAACATCTCGTAGAATGTCAAAGAATGTTTAAAAGTATAAACTTGAGCCATAAAGACAGAAGAATCGATTCATCTAGCGTATAGAATGATAGGATTCTAATCTTACGGCGTCAGAACTGCGTGGTGCATCTAAGCTGATAGGAGTTGCAGGTGGGAACAGTGTCGCTGTACGGGATCCACATCGTGTCCCTGGTTATCGAGGACCAGGAACGTCTCTGCTTGGCTCAAATCAGCAATACACTGCTGAAACAGTTCAGCTATAACGAGATTCACAACCGACGTGTAGCCCTGGGTATCACGTGTGTACAATGTACACCAGTCCAGCTCGAGATCCTACGAAGAGCCGGTGCCATGCCCGTTTCCTCGAGAAGATGCGGGATGATAACGCGCCGGGAAGCCGAACGACTTTGCAAATCTTTCCTAGGCGATAACGCGCCTCCCAGGTAGCCCAACATTATTTACTTCCATTATTTGAAAGACAATGCTGTGTGCTACTTGCTACTTCAATTTTTATTTCATATCATTTCGCAGACTTCCTGAAGACTTTGCCTTTTCGGTACACCATGAGTGCGCCTGGGGTTGTCGAGGCGCCTTTTTACCAGCGAGGTACAACAGCTCAAGAGCAAAGTGCATCAAATGCGGCTACTGCGGTCTCTTCTTTTCCCCGAACAAGTTTATATTCCATTCTCACCATATCGGGCCAACGGACAAATACGTTCAACCAGACGCAGCGAACTTCAACTCTTGGCGTAGACACATGAAACTCTCTGGTAGTCCTCCTGACGACGTTGTCCACGCCTGGGAAGACGTCAAAGCAATGTTTAACGGCGGCACTAGGAAGAGACTGCTTTCAAATCCCTCGGGGACCCGGTGCGCACCGACGGCTGCTAAGCAGGCCAGGATTTCACCTTCGACCCCACTACCATCTCCAATCCCGACGCCGACCCATCCGCGGGTTCCACCATTCCCAGAACTCCCACTTCCTTTGACAAGAAGTTCGATGATGGACTGGGTCTGGCATCAGCATCAACAGGCCGCTGCTGCCGCGGCTGCAAAAACTCCTGGATTCCCTTTTCCACCGTACGCTTTACCCTGGCTGGCAAAACGAGGCTCCGTTCTTTTCCCAGGTGAGTATCACGACGATGACGACGTTGCCCCTTGATGGGTGAATCTTGCTCCTGGATTTTCTAAACCAAAATTTCTAATTTCCAGGGCCATTGCCTCCCCCAATACCAGGTGCAACGACGGCTGAGTCTATGGCACCACCCGTTGCATCGACTTTGCACCAGTCCGCCTTTCGCCCGGTGATCCGCACAGGGCATCCCGTCACTGAGTCCGGTCAGGTAGTCCAGGAATCTACACCCGAGCCCGTGGTTGATAAGGATGATGATTCTGACGATGAAGTGGACATTGAGACTACTGAGGATGACACAAACGCACCTTTGAATGGACTGCAAAATCTAAACTCAGCGTCTAACTCTGCTCTAAGTCCTCACAGCGGACACAGCGGGCATAGCGGGCACAGCACTTCACCACAGTGCTGGAGTCCTCCAAGAGAAACGGTAAGCCTTGTCCAATGTCTTGTTTCAGCAATTCTTCAGACGTTTGTCTGTGTGAGGGAAAAGAGACCCTTGATGGTTTTTATCGTCAAAACGAATATAGGTCCAGTTTTTTAGACGATTTACGCACACTGCGTGTCTCAATGCTGATGATTGGAAGAATCTGAACTTTGGCGAATTTAATTGAAACCGTCATAAATATGTTCGACAATTCGAGCTTTCGCATGTTCGTACATTTTGCAAATATTTTTAGTGAGTTGCAGCTTCTGATCGTAATATCGTCGTCTGCTGGTTGGAGTATGTAGCGAAGCCGATTACTTATCATTTATCAATAATCATGTTTGCTCTGGAAGGCCTTGAGTAGTGTAGATCAGCAAACACTACTTACAGTATTCTCACAGGGTTATATTATGTATACTATAATCATGTGAACGCAGGAGCGTGGAGAAGTAAAAATGTAATATAGAGACTATAACGTCTCTATCTAGAGCCACTCGGTCACGCGGCCATTGTGCGGCGGTGAAAACATAGTTAGAATATGTACATTGTTCAAGGCACGCGTCATTACTTCTGATTACTTTGTAAACACTTAACATCAAATACGAGCGAATATGCTTTGCGTTCATGCTTTGTGAACCGGGCGGCATGGGCAGGTCGCACAAACACGTAACCCTACTGGTGTGGCAAACACTTCGTGACAAATGACAATCACGGCATCCGGTTCGATCAACGTGGTGAACCTGTGCCTTCAGGACTCGAGACACACGCGACTCCTAGACACGCGACGTGTCCCTGTTACCGAGGAGCTTTCATCCTCGGTGCAAATAGACCCCGTAGCACTTTATATCGCACCGTAATAATCCACATCACACTTACATGTCACGTCTAAACTCAGCTGTCTTATAAAATATGGTTTACCGTTAGACAGAGATGTTTGCTCTGCCTTGGGTTAATAAAAATGAAAAAAAATGAAAAAAAAAGGAAAAAAGAAAAAATTAACTACGAGCCGATTAATTATACAACTACCAATTCCTCGTACCTTTAATCACTTAGTGGTGACTGAAAGGAGCTCTACTAGCAGCCAGGCAATAACAGAGTGTATTTGGATTGTAACTAAAGGAGCCAGGCCCTTATGTACCCTCCATGGCCTATAACCAACATTTCTCTTCGCAAACTAACCCACCTTGTCCCACATTACCTGACCAACTCGGTAAACAATTATCTTCACAGTTAATCAAATTAACAGTATCTACACCGTGCTAGGGTCTCATCATCGACTGATCTCCGTCTTCGGTTTCTCAAAATCTAAAAGCTCTTCATTCTCATCAGTCGGTTTCGACAAAATTATACCGATCTACACGGTGCTATACAGATCTGCATAATTTCGGCGAAAGTAAAGCTCTTCTGGCCTTCGCCCTACAGTTTACTCTGCGGTTCGACTGTTCATTGACTTTTGGTCGACTGCTCACACGCCGGTTCCCGTCAATCGTGATAATTATTGTGTCAGTAAATACCTGCCTACGTCCACCCTATGATCCTCAGTCGATCGCCAAACATGCGAACGTGTGCCGGGGTGCCCCGAATCGTGGGGTTCTGCACTAATATAATTAAATAAATGACCGATGCATTATTTTGACGGGGCTTATTCGCACTTGGTTGGACACATTATTGAAAGTTGCTAAAGGTTGATGCTGATCGTGTGCTCATGCTTTGTCTAGTTTGCCGTAATAACTTAGCTCCTCATTCATCACCTCTAATTTTTCTATTTCTCCTCAAAACTATAACATCAGTTGATGGATCACACCCTTCGTTGTATAATTCTGTAAAATCAACTTGCACCTTTACGAGTAATTATTAACGATCTGAACATGTTACATTTTATTTATCATAGAAGCCATGCGCTTCTAATCCTAAACTGTGATTGGTTTTACTCGTAGAATCGTTAATACTTACGAACCAAGCTGAGCTCTCGTTCAAAGGAGTAAAAAAGGAAAGAGTCACCCGAAAAAACAGATAGAAACTCCTACTTCTCTTTTCCTCTTTCTTTTCGGCTATCCTCTGACCCAGGGCCCACGAGTTTGTCGAAAAGAGCCTGGATAAGCCTTCAGGATTGCTATAGACAGCTTTTCAATTCCCCTCGTCGGTGAACGTGTTGAGTGGAACGAGGGGCACGGGGTTCTGTATTTTGTCCTCGAATCTACCTTCTCTGCACCCCATTCCCGTGTTACACGGACACCATATACGCGCCTACAGGGCCCACACATGAGGAAAAGAGAGTTGAATGTATAGGGACAGACGAGTAGACAGGACGCACAAACACGGAGGGACTTGCCAGCTCGAACCTAGTTACCACGATACAAACGGGACCCATCCCCTTCCGCGCAACTGTGCTGCGGTGACTAAGTAAGTAATCCCCGAACGTTATTTGTAGTTATTTGTCGGTCTACTGGACCAGCAACCGAGTATTTTCATTTTCGCAACATCTGGATGCCCCGGCGTCTCTCGTTTCTGTGAGTCTGTTGAAGTCTGTTTCAGGGACGCACGAAATATTAGAAAAAAAAATTCGAAACATCTGAGAACTTTGCAAGCTTTATATTTGAGCAAAAACGAAATGGCACGTGATGCCCTCTGAATGATAAAGTTCCGAAGAGTTTAATGCAACTTGTGTAATCTCGTTTCAAAGTCATCCCGAGATGTCGCGGAAAAATTACACCCACACACATTCCCACGAGATTTCTTTATCGCCTATATCTACCTTGAAATTTTTTTGTTCACCAGTCTGCAGCCCTTAGTCTGACTACAGTTGGTTCGAAGGAATTAGTTTTGAAGGTATGGAGCCCGGAGGGTAGGTTCGAAGTAATCCATTGCCATTTCGATGCTCGATTGTTTCCCAATTAATTACGCAGCAACGCTAATTGAGAGAATCTCATTGAATTGATTAATTAAAACGACGCGGCTGACTTGTATAAATGATGAGAGAATATAGTCTGTGAATTAGTTATCGGTGTGTTTTCGACTCGTATAAATTTGCAGAAATGAAAATGAAAATATTCAACCCTTTTCTGGGCCGCGAATTCGACGCAATTAAATGACGTCACGTCCGGGTGTTCCGTACTCGAGGAACGTCCGTCGGTCGGAAAACCGGGTACTGGAAAGTGGCAACTGGGACAGCTCCATTTAAATCACACGATGGCTACGTTAGTTAGTTTCGGCCGCAACTTTTAATTGCACCTCGACTGACTGGAGGGTCGTTAGACGCCCTCTGAGGACGGTAATTACTTTTTTTCTTTTCTGCGTGACTCAATTGGCGACAAAGTTGTCGCGAAAATTTAGCAGACGTTTCAAAAACGTACGATATCAGACGCACAGCTAATCCATCCTTTCTTCAAAATAATCTACAGCTACGAAAGTTACCTGAAATTGTTTTTTTTTTTTTTTTTTCGTTTTCTTCAACCTTTCGTTAAAGTAAAATGATGATGATAACGAATGGAAGAAGGATTTTGTTCTAAAATTATTCAACACGGTCTTGCAATTAACCTAGTACGGCGTCGTGACGTCAAAAGAACGTAATACGGAGTATGTACCTACGTTGGATCGACGCACAAAACAGTTCGCGTTTAAAATGTCATCGGGTTACACCAGCCAGAGGGAAAGCTGATGTAGTCACGGCTGTCAATTTAATCACAGAGTCCCGAAGGGCTTCGATAAGGTCAGGAGTTGGCATTTCGAAGGGAGGAACAGGATTAGAACAGGGAGGAATAGCTTTAGTTGTGCTCACCAGTCCCTCTATAAAAATGCCAGTGAATATTTTTAATTAATATATCTTCATAGGTGACCGAAGATACTCACAAATCAAATGCCACGGACCTCTTAGTCCTCCGACTTCCAAATCGATTCTTATGAACTTAAAATACCATCACCCACCATAGGCTTCGAGAAAAAGTTCATCTGATGAACATGCAGCATTGAAACAAAAATTTTCCTGATACTCTGTAATTGATTACTCCTCGTCCTCCGGCATATCAATTTCATGATAAATTTCATCCCCTTCAAATTATATACTTGAGACGAGGCCAGACGGTCTAGGGTTTTCGACTTCACATCGCGAACACGTTGCAAAAGTTTAATTCCAAGAAGCAACGATCCGCAACGTAACAAGCAAAACCCTTTCTCAAGTCCATTGGGGTATAAACTGTACTATACTATATATTACCTATATATGTAAGTACTTCATGTACTCATGTGTATCAAGTACGAGTATATTCGGTATGGAGTCAGGGGCCAGGGCAGATGCGCCGCGGCGCCCTGTGGTGCGTGGGCGTTCACCGTTGATTCAATTATGATCGTTACGTCACTGGCTCCGCCTTTCACCCTCTGCCCAATCCAGAACAGCTTTTGTAATTTCATCTCTTCAACTCGAATACGGATAGACTAGGAAAGTCGTAAATAAATTTTTCTACAGTCTGCAAATATGTATCTTAGAGTGTAAACTCTCGTCTGAGCTAGCGTCGGTTTACTGCAGAGAGAACCCACATATCTCTTTCGCCTTGAACTTTAATATTTTCAATCAATGTGGGTCATACACCCTGAGCACGCAAATCGCTTAGACTCTGTTCAAGGTTTTATCATAATATTGCCCGATTTGGTACATCTATTGATCACTCGATCAATCTTATTTCAACTTGTTACGTTGGGCTTGATTCCGATCCCTTGAATTATAGATTAGGCCGATTCGAAGCGAATAAGTGCTGGAAATGATTTGACCTGAAATCGTCAATTATAGCTTGTCTTTTCTCTTGAATTATTACTCCATGCACGCTCGCAAGTACAATGTCTATATTATCGATGACACATTGAGCTCGTATTACCCCATTGAACAGAACGTCAAAGTATGTGACTACTAATAGACATGTATATTTTTCGGTAAAAATTCATACCGTCTACTATTCACTTCCACATTTTGCAATTCGTATTTCTATTCACCAGTTGAATCAGCCCATTAAACAGAAGCAGCGCATAATGGGTTCCAATTTGTGCGAATGCCTTCTTTTCAATGGAAAAACTTTGCGCCGTGTAAACGGCAGGATGAGAGTCGATTACAGCGAAATGCCCGGCTTTCAAATACAATCTTAGGAAGAGTTTTCCTCAGCGACGTCGACTTTTATTGCAGAATCGTTCCTGCGCTGGCTCTTTCCTCCTTTATCTCTTAGTTCTCTTTCTCGTTTTACAGAAGAGCGAAGTGAGGGCGCGACAAGAAGCTCAGCCAAGCGTTCGATTCGAATCGAGTTAAAAATTTAAAATTAACGTCACTCCGCGAACCAGGCGGAACCCCAATGCCACCGTCGAACAATTCGCTTAGATAAGAAACTTTTCATTGAAGTATACCAGGCGCAATAATTCTCCACAATAAAAAAAAAAAAAAAAAACTACGTTTCTTCGACCTTTTCACTCCCTTGAAAACAAAAAAGAGAAGAAAAAAGAAAGCAGAAATAACAGTATAGCTAAAGTCAATTCGAAGCTAGACTAACAATTCGACGAATCACTCATGACTCTCGTCTAATATAGACCTTCGTATACGACGTCGAATAGAACATGGGACCAGCATTTTAAAGATAAAATAAATTATCGTGAACCCAATGGCAAAATTTCGTTGAATATGATAAGCGCAGATTCACTCACCCATGAGTGATGAATTACACACTCTCGAAGAGAACTTCGGTTTCCATATAACGAGCACACTATGACGTAGTTATAGATATACCCAATAGTATCTATATGTGGTAGTCGGAATTGAGCCGTCGGTTGGTAAATCCGTTATTATCCATAGTATAATCAATTTCCCAATATAATGCTGGATGTGCTATAGCTGTAGGTACTATTACAGTTCCTATGTATGGTATAGTACTTGACTATTCCCCGTCCACTGTCCCACCCTCGAACCATCCGTCGACGTCGCCGAATCGACGAGACGAGCCAACCGGAAGTGATGCGACTAACACGATTGTGTACTAACTCCGTGCTCAACGAATACCCTGGGAATTAATTGAATTTAGCTATGGGTTTATACTGGCTACAGCATTGATTACGATCGTCGCCTATTATGGATTGCGGAGACCGTGCGGTTCCTAATTGACTCTTCTGTTTTATTTTCATTTTTAATCCAAATTTGTTTCAGCCAAGGCCACGTTGATACTAATACATATCATCACACACTACACGACTCTTTGTATTTTTGCATAATGACGTTTTAAATTACGATGAGTTGCGGGGGTTATAAAGCAACGTTTCTGTAACAAGATTAGGTTGAAATTTTTCTGGTATTCAAGGACCCTGTAACGTTAGGTTTTTTTCAAAATGCACTCAAACACCGAATGCAACCTCGGCATTTAACCTCAGAGAACATTCGTCAATTTGCCATAAGGCTGCAACCATCTGCAAATTACGATGCGGCCACTGAGTAAAACTCATCTTGATGGCGCCTGAGAAAAAATTCATCATCGGTACCGCTGTAATGAACGACAGTTTGAACAACACACCGACATCAACTACGCGAGACAAGTATGAATATGCGATAATAAAAGTAAAAATTGAATGATAAGCTCGGCTCCAGCAAATATTTGCGAAAGAAAATTTCTACGGGTCTACAATATACCTGCAATCAAACATCAGAAAATAATGTCGAAAAGATTCAATAAGACCAATCATAGTCTCGTTTGAGATTTTTTTCATCGCGACTAGTACTCGAATTAATTTCTAAATCCCCTTAATCTCAGGATTCGAGGTGTCTGCGCCTATCTGGGAAGTTTGTCGCGATATAATACGCCGAATAAATACCAGCCATGTCCAGTTCCACCCGGAAGTAGCTGCAGTCCGCTACTCCGGTACAGTAGAAAACGCAAGAAGCCTGAAGCGGTATTGGATTCTTCGGGAAAACTACCATGCAGAAAATTCGATGACCAGTCTCGGGACGCAAAGGCTAAATCGAATATAGCAGCTGATAAGGAACCGTGTTTATGCAGTGCTACAACCGCAGTGGACAGTGTCTCGAACCGACAACGTCTATCAAGACGAAAAAATCTGGCCAAGCCTAAAATTCCTGGAAATGATTCCGCCAGTATTAATAACAAGATTGATAACCATGGATCCCACAATCCACCGGAAAATGGAACCGCGGCTCCTCCTCCTCCTCCTCCGACACCTCGATCAGTGATCCTGCGTAAAGATCGTCGAAATTTGAATAGCTTTGTTAGGGCGGTTGTAAAGCCGGTGAAGGACCCGATTTGGTGCGAAACCACGAAGATTATCAACGATTCGAAGACGTCAAAAGCTTCGACATTACGCTATAGCAAAAAGGCTGATGATAGCGACGCAAATCGGTCTAGTAAAATTGCGAAAAATAAGGTCATCAAGGTGCTCTGGCACGCGACGAATTATACTGACCCGGAGTAACATGTGGCTTATTGGCTTTATATGAATCCCATGATTTGAGAATAAAGTCCGCATCAGAGGTCCTTCGCATTTATATAAAATTCTGTAAAATTGGGAAGGGATGTAATTGGGTAGAAAAATCAGAAAAATCTTTCATGACTTTCATACGCAGATTCCGAATTTCAACTTTAGAATGTAATTCTTGATGGGTAGTATAAGTTTTTCCCTGCTTGGTCAACTCGATGATGTATGATGCAAAATTCCCCCGTTTGTTGTATATTTGGAAAATAATGATGAGCATTTGAGCGAAGCGTATAACAGAGCGAGAAAAATCCGAGAAAAAAAGCGGATGGATCGGCTGCGTAAAATCCAACACACGGTAGAGTTGTTTTACCCGTAATCCTTTATTGGATCAACGGGGCTGAAACAATTGAGCGGCCCATAACGCGCGGGTTGCCGCGGGGGAGGTTTTGGCCGCTGTTTGCCCGTTTAGAAAGGGAGGGTAAGGGATTTCTACCTACTTTAACGGCTGAGCGAAGTTACAAATGGGACCACGCGAAACTCATCCACGATACCTATTCGGAGTTTGCGCCGACGTGACGTTCAGTATAATCTGCACTGGTGATTCAGTGTGCTGTTACTATTTCGAAATCTCTTCTTCGCCTCTTCGCCCTCTCTCATTCTCTGCTGCACCTACGTCCAAGTATCGCATACGTGTACCTATTCTTCTACTTTCCTTCGTTATCTCGATTTTTTTATTTTTTTCTATTTTTGCTATCTTTTTTTCATACGCGACGCAGAACCTCACGTACTACATTGGTAAATGGCAGCTGGTGGTGAAACGGCCTATACGCGACTTGAATCTTCTTCAGTACTTACAATCAATCTCACGCTCTAGGCGAGATGATCACGTGCCAGATTTTATCGCGCGTTAACGTTAGCTAATATCTGCGGTACGATCAAGTCCTGAAACCCGCACGATTATGACCTATGACTCAATTCGCTTTACACATTCTAGTCTTAAATTCTCACAACTCTTTTCATATTGAAATAAAAAAAATCCGGAAAGTCTGGTGTGATCAGAATTCTAAAGAAACTAATCAGAATCATTGAGATACGAGTCCTAAAAAAGTGAAGGCTATACTTTATTCTCCAACAAAAATTGTACTGCTTATGGCTGCAGGATCAAATTCGCAATGGAATTTCAAACTCCTACCCCTTCTACACTCGATTTTCAAATAATAATATATTTAAGCCTACCTATGGTAGGCTTTTTCATGCACGTCGATGTAGGTCGATTTCACTTTAAAATCGAACCTCGTTAACTCATAAGTATAAATATTTAGTGATCGTAATCCAGGGCTATAGAAAGTATATCCTCGATCATAACTAATCAATTTGTAACGCCAAGGGAGTTGTCTATCTGTCTGTCTGTCTGTCCACCCATTTATTCGTCGCCCCCTTGCTGATGGGAGGTAAGGTTGCATGGGTATTACCGCGCATATGCCTATCCCTGATATTTTGTGTAAGGCATGAATATATGGGTACACATGTATACAATGGGTTGCCTTTCGAGTGACCACCTGTTCATCGAGAAACTCGTTTCCAAATCTCATTCCTATCTATGGGTTCGCATCATTCATACGAATATGAATTTTCGAATCAATAAATTATGATGCGGGGATCGCGGAAGGGAAGAGACTGTTTCTAAATATATATTGTAGAAAAAAGATAGAGATATGTATTTCTTTCCGTGAGTATATCAGGAAACAGTTTTGCGTTCAGAGATCTGACGATTCAGACTTTGGTAATACTTGTTCGTCCTGAACCTGCAACCCTACTGATGTTTTACCTTAACGAATTGCTTTACAACGCGTATTTCTCCCCTCGTTGTGCACACAGAATATAATTACTCTAAATCCCAAACATCATGAAACTTTGATCGCAAACATCATGCTACTCGTCGACGCCCCTAAATGCTTAATAATAATTTACATCTAATCCTTTAACGTGGAAAATTAAATCGTACAGTATATATCCCGACTCCTCAAACACACAAATTTCTCAAAGTAAAATATTGAATTTAAAGTAATTTATGAAATAGTCAAAAATAATATTATCGTTATCGATAATTCAATAATGATATGTCACGGTATATGAACAGTCCTCGTAAAGGTATACCTATAAACTATCTTCGAATAACAAATGTAATTACTATTTTTCATTCGTAGCGTGCATTTATGCACTGTTCGCTCTACATGTAGGTGTATAATACTCTCCACTGAATATTTAATCGCAAACAAGTGAGTTACATGGCCTGGCGAAGGTCTCGGCGTCTGACTCAATGTGGATAACGGATAACCGGTACCATCGGTTATAATTATCAGTTTCAACTCTTTTATCTCGATGCATGGATCTCGAAAATACTATACCCGACATTGTTTAGAACGCGAGGAAATTTTTTCAATCCGTGCGAAAAATCGACATACCTAGTAGACATCGTAATCGATGGGAATTCTAAACTGCTCGAATTGGGCATTCTGACATATATTTAGTCCTTCTTATAATTATTTCCATATATTAATGGATCCGAAAACCTCGATTCGCTCTACAGATTAAAAAATGTTCAACTAGCGATAAGAAATTTGAGTTCGAACAATTTTTCCGCGATATAATCATACATTATTATATGTATAGGTAGGTACACCTATAATATGTATGTCATAGTTCATGCGTACGCATTACATGTGGGTTATAGTTATCGTCGAGCTGCAACTTTTCAAAAATTCATATCCTCGTGCTAGCGCAACCAGCTAGCTCGTCAATATTTCGAGTTTACGTTCAATAGAATAGGTATAAAAAATTTACAGTACAAAATTTTAAATTACTGCACGCTTCGTTTCATAACACGTTTGTATAAATTTTTTAAAATTTCGCATACAGGTATATATCTCCATCAGAGGCCATCATATAGAGTTTGATGTTTATCAATGGGGAAATCGATTAGAATTTTGTTGAAAATTCTGCGTATGTATATAAATTTTCGAAGAACGATAAAACAAGACGTATTCGAGTGTTAACGGAGTAATTACGTTTCAAGTTTAAGATTTTCACGGAGACGAGTCGCGAAGGGTTCCATCTTAATTCAGGACTTACTCTAAACAATTACGAGCCCCAAAAACCCCGCTCCATCCTCCATCACGTTGAAATATTTAATCCTAATTAATTTCACCGCTCACGGCCTTAATTTAAGTAATTTCACGATTGCTATCTCAACAGGCAGCCCCCGGGTGCTTTAAATAAAGCACCGTGTCCCATTCTATATTATGGATTACCTCGTACGAAGTAGATTGCTGGTCAGACAAACGGCCAGCCGGACAATCGGCCCGTCTAAAGGGAACCAATATCATAATAGTAACCACATACGTAATATACATATGTGCGTATAGTATAGTCACATATATGTAGTGCTTTTACTTATACCAACAAACTGAAGTCGATAGGCGATCAGTGTAACTCTCTGATGGTACTAGACACGCACGTTACATACACGTTTGTATGCGTGTAATATAACTGTGGCCATCACTGCATAACCGAGTAGTTGATCGCGATGAGTGCCATAATGTAATAGCTGGTTATAAGGCAAAAGCTATGCCTGAATTCCATAAGTGATATGAAAGGAGTCATTTGAAGCACGATCATTTTATTCTAACTTATTGTTGGATTTGGAATAAGGGTTGAGAAAAAAGACATGAGACTCCTATTGAACGATCGAAAGTGTATGAGATCTTACTCGATGTCATAAGCTCACGTCAAGAAATCATAGGATTTGTTAAATAGATCGAGCGAATTATGAATCAGAATAATCATTTGCTTCGTAAACTATTTCTTATTTGATTCACGCAAATTGCTGTTTAATTAGAAACATTAATTGTATTTTTTGTATGAAACAAGACAGACAGAAAATTAGAATTACCTAAAGCTGAGTTATTAGGTTCAGCGCACGCAAGGCAATATGCGTGTGATTCTATGCTATGTTAAAGTTTCGATCGTTTCGTAGTATATAATATGTTCGATAAATATTCTCGATCTATATCTGACAGATTTTTCTCTTCTTTCCAGGAGCGCGAGGCGGAAAAAATAGCCGAAGAAGCAGCAGCCCTCAGAGAAGTAAAACCGGAAGTACCAGCCGCTACAGCAGGAAGTCCAGAAATTTGGCACGGTGGTGCACTTTATAGGCATCTACATTTACTCAGAGGTAAGTAGCGGTCCAATTTCAACCCTCAAATCTTTGCGAGTCCCCTGGATCCCAAATGCGAAGAAAAAAAGAAGAAAAAATTCTACTCAAATGAACTTTGCATCAAATTTTAAAGTATTCAGCCAATTAGTCCATTGCATTATCTGTTCGGGAATTCAGTCTCCGAATATTTAATTATACGTTAGATGAAAGGAATCGATGTAGGTAACAATTCTCAAGAATTAGTCTTCCGTACCTACATATATAGAGGTGAGTTTGTATTAATTGGAGTAATTGGTCGGTCTTGGAGTGTTAACTGGAAATTTTGGTTGTTGGGGGAATCAAGGTGGTATGAATTAATAGGGAGAAACACACAAGGGCGACCAGCAAGGGATTCGAATGGCGGTGAGGACGAGGAGGCGGCTTAAAGATTACACGGGGCGTCCCCGGAGCCAACGCTTGCGCAAAAGAAATATATTCACTTCGACCTTTATTCCTTTATTTCGTCACTTATATACCTCCGAGTCCCTTTGTCTCCTGTCAACTCATTAATTGATACCATTTAATTTATGCATACAGAGATAAATTCATACGCGCGTTCCACCGTCTATCCGTATACATATTTAGCTAGCTTGAATTATGGCCCGCGTTATACTATCTTCATTACAATTCTTCAAATTTATAGAATCAACAAATTACATCGAACAGAAAGAAGCTATTCTTTCACTTGAATTTTCAAAATCTTCAAAATTCTTTTCGCTCTGCAATTTTCCTATATTTCATTATTGAAAAGCATTTTCTGTATCATTCTGCCATCAACGAGGGGTGTTTTTTGGGTGAGATGAAAATTTTACAGGTTTACATTAGTTAATGTGGGTGTATAGTATATAAATACTGTATATATCTATATAGTCGCACTGTGGCGTGCGGGGGATGTTTTTGAAATATTATCTTTAATCGTACACGGACAGAGTTTCAATACCTGTCAGAGGATTGGCGGCCATTCAGTGCAGGCGTAAGCCGAAAATAACGAGGTAGGTGCTGCTAGGTTCTGTGCTGAATACGCAACGACGGGGATCATTGCCAATGGGCACAGAGAAATCTATTTTACCGTATACAGGGTGTACAGTCGTTCAAAAAAATTATCTTCCAATAGGTACTTTGAAAATTATAACCATTAGAAAAATATGGCAATCGACTGAACAATCCGTGAAATGAAAATGGGACACTTCTTCCTTTCTTTCTATCTTCAGTGAAGATGGATCAGAGTTACAACTCCTGCGATTAACTCTTCCGCGTTTTTCTCAAATATCAATAAACTCCAATGAGACGATAATTCCATAAGAGAATTGAGAAATAACTCACTTTTATTTCTGGCCCCTTTCATTCAATGTAGATTGAAATTCATTTCAGGAAGCGACGTATCCGACTGTTCGGCTTGCAGACCTCGAGGTGTTTTCTATGGACAAGTTCACAGTCCTTCGGCTCCTACAAATTAATTATCGTTATAATAGTTTGCCCTAGTTCTCTGTAAAATACGCATACATAAATATTTATTATAAATTACGTGATAGAAATAGAAGAAATACGTGACAACTCCCAGGCTAAGACAATGAAGGAAATTATCAAAAAAATAAAGAGGAATTTGAGATACGCCGTTTTCTATATTTTCAGACCATATATACCTATATATATTCTGATCTATTAATGCGGATACAAATTACAGAAGTTATGCATAGATATACGATTCAACTATCACACAACGTTTTGTATCTATAATTCTCTACCTACTAAATATCTGGCAATATAAGATCGAATTTATACAGTTATACGATGAGGTAATCGAAACGTATTATGTAGTACCCAGGCCGATGTGAGTCGTCCAAGCTTAAAATTTTTTCTCAAGATTAAGTGGTCCGACTTAAGAAAGCGTGAAAATTCGTCTATATAGGTATATGAAAAAATTAAAAACTGAAATAAGATTTCGTAACTAAAATTGCACTAGTTTGTAACAACACTCAAATTCGATAGTGATTACAAAAAAAAAGAAAAACAATGTTTTAGGCGGTCTGTTAGAGTGTTCACTAAATGCACCCGAATGTAACGTGTAACGTGTGTACCTACCCCTATCGCACGGAAATAGATAAAGACGTGAAAATTTACTATCTATAGGCTACGTCCTGTTCGTATGAATTTGGAATGTATATACTTTTTTTTATCGCAGTTGTCACTCGCTTGTCCCCATGCCATTCACGATTGATAGATAAAATAAGGTACTACTATAACAGTCAATGAATAAATCTGATACGTTCTTCACAGTATATAATTAAAAGTCGCAAGTGTCAACCCCTTCCGCTACTTATACCTTTGAAAGGATGAGATTAATGCACCTACATAATTACAAGATATAAGATAACTATACTTATAACGATAAGGAATATTTGTGATTGTACCAAAATCGTTCTGAATTTATAATCAAGACGGTCGTGTGGCTAGTGCTATACCTAATGCAATTGCAACTGCACTAGCCGAATCCACGCTGTCCAAATATTGTATAGAAATATTATTATAGTTACTATATATATGAAAAATTATACAGTTAGAGAGTGATATTAATATTAATTATAATATATGGCATCAGCCATAAAGTATACATATAGCCATAATGATATTCGAAGATTATGTAACCCAAATTATAATAAAAATGTTATCGTATTCAACCGCATGAATCACTTTGCTTCATTCTTATCTATACGTGTAGAAAATTTTCATTGATTGAAAAACCTAGATAACATAATTTTCAGGACGAATCTTCGACTTTGACGTAAGACAATCATTCATGTAATGGTACATGTATCTGCAACGCGTAAGTTTAGTATCCTTTTTTTTTTTTTTCTACAGGGGAAAAAGAATTCAATCATTTGACCACATTTTGCACAATGACGTAATCCGAGGCGCTACCCAGGTATAAAATCCTAAGGGAGCAGTTCTCTGTAGTGGGGACGGTTCAGTGAACAGAACCCCTTAATAGATACAGCCCTGACGGTCCCTGGGTGATCGTCAGCAGAATTTCGGATTCCGACCACATACGCCGGCGCATGTATTGACACTTAACTGAATCTGATGTAATATATCCCGGAAACCAATAACAACATTTTTTAAGGGGGTAAAACCTCGCGGGCTTCCCAAAGTCCCATCTCTCGGAACTGTATACGTAGTTATAGACGTGCTCAAACAACGATAACACTTTGGCTGACTATAGAATCGTTTTTTCCCTTTTTATAAGTTTCTTTACTTTTTAGAAGCATCATTTGTTTTTTATACAAAATCGTCCAGGAGCGTATTGGCATGAAATTTTAATAGATATACGAAGAAGAAAAACTATCGACTCAATTTAGTTACGTTACGTTTGGTTTTTCGAACGTGCTACACACGTTGCATACTTTTTTAAAATTATGGAGCGTATCAGGTCCCTGAGGAGGCAGACAACCTTGGGCTAATGTTCCGAGAAATTGGCTCCGCAAATGCAGAAGAGACTTCGTTTCTGGTTGTAGTGATTCCAGATTCTTTTGCGTGGTAATTTCATCACGTTCGGTATATACAACCATATAGTAGGTATACAAACAGATGAGATCAATAAAATGCCAATAGAGTTCTTACGAGAGTTATAAATACACAGATTTTATATCCTTGTACAAAATCTTTAAAAAATTTCCAGCCATTGGTATTTCATCGAACTTTTTTTCGTCCAGTCAACGATAAATCAAAAGACAAATCAATTTATAAATTGAAAAATTGCTTTCCTTATATTCGAGTCAAGTAGAGAACAAGATTGTATGAAGGGTCTTGATTCAATTGAAAGGTCTGGTAATCGCAGAAAAATTCTTTGACGCCCCAGGTAATGTCTTAGATAAAAGCCTAGATGATAAATGAACGGGAGCAAAGATTTGAAGAACATTTTAATTGCAGCAAATAAGGAGCTTACGTCTCCCTTTTCTGTAGGTTAATAAAAACAACCCACTTAAAAAAAAATATTCTCCACCAGCCACTCGAGTCCTAAGCTCAACGCCGAAACGATAAATATTTATATTTCATTAAATATCAGGTAGATTCTTGTATATAGCCATAAATGAGGAAGAAACAAGTTTCATGGAACTTAGTTTTGCAGAATGATCAATCCGGAGCTACGACTCGATAAAGATGATTTTTTCAGAAGTAGAAATCCCGAAGATCGCGTAAAAGTTCGAAGATTGAAAGTTAGAGACCAAAATTTTCGAAACTGTAATATCTCACTCGTGTTTGAAAATCTCAAAAACTCGCTAGTTGAATATACTCAATAAACATAGAATGTTATAGTCAACGATTTGAACTTCTCATCGCATATTCACCATCGTAAATTCCACGCAACATTTTTTTACGATGTCTACATCCACGCTCCTTATATATCACCAATGTATAAAGCGTTCTAATACAGGAAGAGTGGCGATATAAAACACGGGTACCCCTGTAATTGGGCATCAAAAGGCAATATTTTTACACAAAGAATCCACCCGAAGTCTCTGCCTCAACAGCAGTAGCGTAACTTGTAGTAAAATGCCCTTTTACTGTATCTTCATAAAATTCAGCCTCAAAAATTCATCCCAAACTAAATGAGACGAATCAAAAAAATAAAAAAAATGCCACGAGAATGGCACGCAAAAAGATATACCATAGTTATCCACCCTGGAAAAATTTGCCTTCGTCTCATCTCTTCTGAATAAAATAAATTAGATCCCTTGTCTATCTTTGCATCAAAATACTTCGAAAATTAATTCTGTAATTTTGTAATATTTTGCGAAAATTTGTCCCCCTTTATACGGAAGAGCTGTGATTTGTCACGTCCAGAAATGGGTACATAGTATATGATGAATACATCTACACGCATCTTTTCGAAGCTTTATTGAGGTCGCAGGATAGTCTTGAGATGATGGTATGCCTTGTTACCGCGGCGTTCCCGGAGTCCTGGCACCTCCCTTGGGTAATACCGCATACAATTATATCCACAGAAATCATGAATTATGTATAGCTACCTCGCCTACCCGCCACCCCCGTAGATCATGTCGCAGGGTTGGTTAACTCTACAAATGATCCTACCCGCACTTACACGGTTAGGTCGAGCGCTGCCAATCAAACAAGGGTTTATTAGTTTACGTCGGTGCACAATATCCGACGCGACTAACGTCTGACCCCTTACGGAAACATGCTACTAGAAGAACTCCCGAGAACGCTAGTGAAGTCTGACCCCTTACGGAAACATGCTACTAGAAGAACTCCCGAAAAAGCTAGTGACGTCTGACCCCTTACGGAAATATGCTACTGGAAGAACTCCCGCCGAGATCGCTAGCAAGGTCTGACGCCATACGGAAATGTACTACTGGAAGAACTCGACCGACAACAGTATAGCGACGCCTGACCCATCACGGAAATGTATTACTGAAATATCTGCGGAGAACGCTAGACTGAGCATTACTACTTACAATTAAATTTCTATAGTGTTGAATCCGCTGCTCGATCCTCTGCGTGTCTGACTCGCACTATATTTTACCACTGAAATCACGTTCACTGTGATTGCGCTTCTTTGTTAAAAGCAATGAATTACTTTTGTTTAGACGCATTGACCTTTTCTTTCTTTCTATTGACATTGGAATTAGTTAATTAATATGTTTCGACTGATTTCAGCACGATAATTAAATAATTGTTCCCGTACAATTACTGGATTTGTATATGGTTTGGGATAACTTCATCATGTATATAAGATTTAATAGAGTTATGCATATTATTATTTGACGAAAGAAAGTAAAACAAATAAATAATCAATTCAGTTGTTAAATTGAACCTCGTTACACCATAAGTATTATTGATTATTATCATTCACGCCGGACTCTGAGTATTGTTTTTTCTCAGACTTTATCTATAAACAACGAAGAAAGTGGTTCATATGATATGAGAAGGATCAATCGTAAAGGACGTGTATGTATGGTAACATAGAAAAAAAAGAGAAAAAAAAAATCACGTGAATAATAACGACGATTAATGACATAGAGCACACTTTATTTCTTAATTATTTATAATAATCATTTAGCATTGACCGAAATCGTATGTCTTATATGTTTTTATTCAGAGTTTATTAATTATAGTAGATTAATTTACCAATAAGTACAATTAATCGTTATGTATTGTCTTGAAAGTATCACTGTGCTGCATCCCCTGGTCGTTTCATTGATTATACATATTATATTTATATAAGAAGAAAGGATAATCGCACATATACATTATGTAATATAATATTCGAATGAACAAATTGAGAGAAATTGACGTTATTTATTTCCCCCAATTATATAATAAAGCATTTCCATAAATGAAATAAAAATGTATAACGCGTCAATTAATTAAAATCAGAAAATGGATAATGGTTCCTGGTTCGTAAACAGAACCAGAACCAGAACCAGATTTATTATAGAAATCGTTGACCATGGATGCCCAGTGCTTCACAACTTATTTACAGAGATCGTGACAAACCTCAGTTTATTCGATCTCCAAGCAGTTAGATTATAATTAGATTACAGAGCGTTTCGCGATTTAAATACAATACGGGTTATCCCATTCGTTTTTTTCTCTATTTCTTATAAGTAGCTACCGTTTCACTTTTTATCATTTCAAATTTAATTCATATCATTTAACTCGCTGCGTGCATGGCGCACCCCTAATCAGCACAAAAATATTAACATTTCTTTATCGTTTGTAAATTCATTTATTTATAATTTTTCTCTTTTTCGTTTCTTTTCTTTTCTTTTTGCTGCAATATATATCTCTTAGTACGTAGACAGTGATCAAAAATTTCAACTCAATTTTGTGAATAAAGAAATTTTTTTTCGTGCGATAAAAACGAATCGAAAATAACATCTGTATACATGTGTAAAAATCGATCTACTGCCTTCGTACGTCGAAAAAAAATTAACTAGATAACTATTATCGAGTATTAATTATACCTACAATTAATTATTCGCAACTTTTTTTTTTGTCTTCTATTTTTTTTTTTATATATATATTTTTGTCCTCTTTTTTTTCTCTTGTTTCTGTATGATTGGATAATATATCTGTATCTCGCATAAATTTACACCCGTGCTATAATTAACTTACGAAACAGACCATAGAACAATATTCAACATTTAACAATAGCCAACATTTATAGAATAAGATACCGATTTAGTATTTATAATTAATTTCAGTGTATATCATTATTAGCTAATTGTATTTTCTTTAATTGCTTCCGTTCGCGCGGGGTAATATTCTGACAATTATTTTCATAACTTTGCTTGGAATTTCATTGCTCTATGCGTTGGGTATGTTATGTAATAATTCAGTATTGCAACGACGTCGGTAAATTTGTCAATTTTTCAGTTTTTCAATTTTCGAAATTTCATTTTCTTCACATCATTAGCTTATCCTGCGAACTAGCAAGCCTTCCGATAATACCCGACGACGTTATGTTCAGAGAGTTACACGCGGATTAAATAATAATAATAACAATAATAATATTATTAATAATCAGTATCATAATCATCAACATCATAATCTTATCATCATCATCATCATTTTCCCAGAACAGCCTTGAGGGTATTTATTATTTTAATATTTTATATAATTAGATATTATTATTATTATTTTTCCTCCAATATCTCATTTTTATTGCTAACTATGCAACAATTTGACAGCCGAATTGACCAGTTTACGACTGAACCTTTATATCTGTCCATATTTTCATCATATATCATTATTATTGATTTATGGCCTATAATGTTATACACAATCATTACGTTTAGCCACAAGTATCGTTCAAAGTATACATCCTCCTAACCACGTGTTGCTAACGAATAACTAAAAAGTACTTTCATTGTTCTGACAGGTGATTAGCGCTACTGTAATTTTTTTTTTTCTTTTTTTTCTCATTATTTACGTATGTATAATGTATGTATGGATTTATGTATACAATATGTTTTTCTAAGATGATCGTTCAGTTTTTTTTTTTTCACTTTTACATTCAATGCAATATAATCATTATTCTTCATGATGTTGTATAATATAATATAATATAATATAATATAATATAATATAAATGTGCTCTCTTCCTAACGTAACAGAGTACGTACGTACGAACTAAAAAAAAGCGTGACGCGCGACACTTTCGACGTATATATATAGTATTTATCACTTATATTATGTATATGAATTTATATAATACTATATTTTTATTCATTCATTTGTTTATTTAAAATAACGTATAAGAGGCGCGAAAGTGGACAGCAGCCTTTCAGACCTTATAATCTGTGTCTAGGAGATGATGAAGTGTATATATGTCTTTCAGCGCTTAGAAATGCAAAGATAAACATATTTCCTGCATTTTTTTTTTTTTTCATTGAGGGTGAGTTACATTCGGGGGTTTGTTTCTTTGAAATTACAAATAAATAGGCGATAGTATCACGCGTCAATTCGCTCTATTAACTCTACGCTTGTATGTATCCATGTATAGATATACGCTTTAACTTTTAACTAATTATAATTTCGCTCTAATACTCAGGATAGACGTTCCAGGACGATTCAAGGGCGGAAGGGGGAAAGGGGAGGTAAGAGATCTAAAACTATATAATCCTGTTGAATCGTCCTTATTTTAATTAATTAATTAATTAACAAAACTTTATCTACCTAGCTACTCTAAATTAAAAAAAAAAACATGTCAATATCATACTAATGAATAAGAGCTCTATAGAAATTGGCTAAAAACATAAGGCCTCATCACGATATAAGTGTTCCACATCTTTAACACGACTAATAATTCATATAGTATAATCGAAAACTGCAAAGCCAACAAAATTCATCCCAAAAAAGGACAAATTAATTCTAATCGAACGATTTTCTATTTGTTCATAAAATAGAGCCGGAACACTTGAAAACGTGAAAAGATTGCCACAAGAATAAAGTTCAAGCCGAGACGTATCGCAAGGTAGTATAAGGTAAAATAAAGAAAAGAAAAGAAAAATGAAGTGATGAAAACGATTCGTGGTATAAGGGTATAACTTATACTAAGAATATAATATATATATAATATATAATATAACTAGGAATGTCGGGGTGGTTTAAGAGCGCAAAAAATTATACGAAAGGGAGTGGAAGTTGTGAATTAAAGTAAGTTTTAGATGGGATCGAGTGGTTTAGGAAAATGTAAAGTTTTTACATGTATATATATATATACGTATAATATGGAGTAGAGTGTATATATATATATATGTATAATGTTTATGTATGTATATGTATATAGATTTCTTTATACGCCGAATAAAAGATACTATAACATTATGTACATGTAACATGCGGACAGAAGAATTTCCTTGCGTTATTTTTTTCGTTTTTTCATTTGATTATTTTTTTTTCTTCTTCTTGTTTTTCTTGTTTTTCTTGTTTTACTTTTCTTCTTTGGGGAGTATATAATTATATGTATATATGTATGTATATATATAACTGCATGAGGATCAGCGATTTAAATTTAAACTTTATAACGTAAGTGTAGGTATGTATATAATTATTTCAAGTAATTATAATGAATTAATTAATCAATTAATTAATTAATCAATTAATCAATTATAGGATAATAGTTTTAACTCGTAGGTTATTTTGGTGGTAGACATGAATAATACGCGGTTTTTATTTCCTTTGGTTTATTTAAACGATATTGTTTTATGGCAATGGTACCACAACCTGGACGTATGTAACAGGGAAATATCCTGTACGTCCGTTCACGCTACCTTCGTACCAATTATCGTCGATTTTATTGAGCAGGGTGATCGTGTCGTTTTCCTGTAAAAAAAGAAGTCAAAAAAAAAATACAACAATTGAATTAAATTCATAATTCAAATTGAATTTAATTCTAGAAGTTAAAAACGAACTTAAACTAAAAAATCTGAAATTCCGAAGGCCCTCGTTTATTTATTTATAAATTTAATCAGCCAAGTTAAACACCTATGAATAAAATCTTTTTTATTTTGGCAAAAATTCTCAGAGAAGACTAGGGTTTCTGATTTTTTTTTTTCATAAAGGATATAATACCTTGAATCCTAATTCACCAGGATTTTCTGGCTCAAAGTCATAGAGCGCCTGGCAACAAGGCTGCCTATTCATTGGCGTCCTGGCCGGTGACTTACTCGGAGACGGCAGCGGCGATGCTAAAATTAATTTGCAATTAATTCAATGCCAATATAAACGGTTGATAAATGCAACGGAATAATAACAACAGCAACAGTAATAGCAACAGCAGCAACAATAATAAATAATAGTCAATGCTGCAATTAGTATCACAGTTATAATCGTCGTGCAAATACTACTATAGGATATCCAAATCCAGAGGCCTTTCATATAAATGGCAACGAAGATTAGTTTTAAGGGCCTCTGAATTTATCATATAACTGTTGATTTTGCGGTGTACCTATGCATTTTTATGAAAAACGTATTCCACAATTACATAATAATTATAAAGCGTCACTAAGCTATGCGAATTTCCTTGAATGCGTATGCTAAAATCGGTGAAGCAAAAGTGTGAGTTATTTGTAAGAAAAACATGCTCGATATTAATTATTGAGAACAGCCACTGGAAATATCGTAAACTTATAGATCTATATGTGTTAGGTATAAAAAAAAGTAAAACTTTATCGACTTATGGTATGATTATTACTTTGGATTGAGATGCAGGATTGATCGTGAAACGAATTTTAATGATTTTAGGTTTGTAGAAAATAATCTGATGAATGGGAAATCAAATGGTAAATTCGTGCGGGTATATAATATACAGGGCCGATAATAATTGCATATCAAACGAGCATGAGTATGAATTAAAATTCATTTGATATGCGATCGCGGGTGAAATCGGTTCATAGATCGCGTGAGTATTTATATTTAAAAAAAAAATCAATTAAAGATAGTGAAATACGGACACGCGTGCACGTTTTTAAATTGTAAGTCACTTGGTATGAACATTCGACGATTATCATGCCGATGACGACGGGGTATATGCGGAGTAGAGGTCAATTACAGACTTGACTCTTCTCAGCCTTGTTGAGAGAGGGAGAAAAATTAATGAGAAAAAAAAAGGAGAAAAATATAATAAGAAATGGTATGAGAGTAATGAAAGGGGGGGGGGGGGGGAGAGGAATATAGAACGTTAGGGATGAAGAGAGAAAGAGAGAAAGAATTAGAATTAAGATAAAAATGAGATGAGATCTATAGTGACTTTAACAGTCCCATGCAGAAACAATTTACCATTAGTGGACTGTGGCGGTTGTCCAGCTGGAAATAATTCGAGCTGCGAACGCTTTGCGTCCCCATGAACCGGAGATCCGGCCCGACTTGACCCTGCGACGCGTCAGAAGGACAAAGAAATTTTATTGTAGATTCAGGCTTATTATAAATACAGAGAGTCAATTAGTTTCGCGAGTAATTAAAGGATAGCAAAAAAAACAAAAAAGAATGAAAGTGAGATTCAAAAAAGAAAAAATCTCCAAAAAATTATATAAAGAGACAATCGCGAGAGAGAGAAAAAAAAAGACGTACACATTAGGATGGTCTTTAATCCGATCATATTCGAATTTCAAAGCTCCCATGGGCCTGGACGTTTCCGAAAATATACAAAAAAAAATGTAGTCAAAACCCCGGGTTCCTATTTCAATGCTAAATACTGCCCCAAAGCCTTTGAACTTTCTCATCCAAATAACATACGATTTTTAGTACTTTCGGGCTACTTTTTACTTTCTATCGCATCAACGCTTCGAATGATCTGTAACTCCGCACGGTTCTTACCTAAAGTAGTAGATATCCGTGAAAAATTTACAGATTTTAGACGGCAAAATTTTATCTATACCACAATTTGGAGATAAGACATTTTTTGTTGGTTGGCTGTAGCTTCGAAAATTACATCGTTGAAAATCTGTCGACTTTTCATAAAATACCTACTACTACAGGCAAGGAGTGTACTAAGTTTGAAATTTTTCGGAGCTATACTGCAAAAGGTAGAAAAAAAATTAACCGCGAAATGTCGCAAATCGTGTTTTATTCAAATGAGAAAATTCGAAGGTTTTGGGGCGCCACTTAGAATTGAGATAAGAACCTGAGGTTTTGGCTAAATTTTACTGTATGCCCATGGGAGCGTTGAAATTCGAAAATGATCAAATTATAGGGACCACCTCAATATAAACAGTATGTATACTTTTGATTGCCCCATCAACCGAGTCTGAAGTGTATAAACTATGTAACCGAAGCACTTAGACAATTAAACCGTTGGTATTATCATTCCTGGGAGACAAATATCTCACAAATTATTTCAAAGCGTTACACTGCGGTATAAGGTAGGGTCGGGTAGTTTTAAAACTAACATTCATTAAAAACGAGAGACCTTCGTCCGGTGACTGAGAAAAACCTGGGTATAACATACATATGTGTATATAACAACGTATAGGACGTAAAAATTAGACAGACTATAATAAAAAGGAAAAGACCCCAACAGAGAGCATCACGCCGAGAGAAGTGTTGTATAAAATTAATATGCACGTATACACACGTGTATAGAGAAGAAGACAATTAAACGAAACAAGAAAAAACAACAAAAAAAAATAGATCGACGAATAGTAGACGTGGATACGTATTAACGATTTCATTTTCTAAATTCTTCAATACTTATTGATATTAATTTGGAAGATGATAAATGGGAGGCCTGGTAGTCAGGTGCAGAGAAATGGATTAGTTTCGAACGGGCTCAGAGGTTGCAGGTTTTAAATTAGGATGAGAGTTTAGTTAGCACAACAATCAACATGGACGAATCACGAAAGATGGAAGATATAGAATAATATTAATGTCAATTATATATGTTATATAATATATATATATAATATATGCATACACACGTGGCGTTAAAGTGTAATCATTGATTAGCAAAACGTTATAATATCGACGCGGAGAAAAGCATAATCGAGGATACCGTAGTAACTATTTGTACGTAAAAATGTGAAGATTTGAAAAAATTTCACACTTTTCTCCGCGTGTTTAAAAGAATTGATAAATAAATCAAACAAGTCGTTATATATGGATTAGTTGCACAAATATCAATTATTATAAGACATAGAAGGTGTGTACAAAAAATTTCCAAATACATACACGGTAATATGTATTATACCTGAATCGAGAATAATAATTGAATGTACATATAAATGCATGTAGACGATGGGTATAATATGTTGGGAGACACAATCACACGACGTTTATAAATACACGAATAGGTATATAATGTGTACATTGAAACGGGCATTCATTCTTATACGAAATGCCAATCTAATGATGTAAGAGTATTAAATTTGTTTACTTACCGTGTAAGGAGTAGCTCCCACCATTCATATCAGAGATTCCTTCGACGTTGAGATCGGCAAGTGTCTTTGGGACGAATTCCAATTTCGGCCTATTCGCTGCCTCATCTTTCCTGCGATTTTTGAATGAAAAAAAAATTAGTTCGCGACTTCTATCGATTCGTGATTGGTCATTGACGACAGACTCTGTTGCATAATATTATATACGCATGCTAAAATCGTATCAAAAAACGAATGCGTACTTAATGAAGAGCGTTTCCGTAAGCACCTTCAGAACTTCGGTGCACTGCTGATGGTACTCGAGCAGAGCTTCGCTGAAAGTGGCCAATTGCGCGACTTGCTCAACCTGGAGGAAGAGATGCTGATTAGATCCGAACCACGAAATGAAATTCCGAAACGATATTCGCAAATCGATTGACTATAGTCGTTCCGTTATTTCGAGGCTTGAAACTTCAATGTTCGAATGAAATAGCAGTTATTTGTAATATCGTATGTTGGAATATGACACGTACATCATTCTCTAGGAGATTGAACATCCCCATCTGAGCGAGATGAAGACTTTCAGCGAATTTTTCTTCGGCTTGGCGTATCTCGTCGTCTGAAACGTGAGAACCTGTACGCAAAGGTTGCGCCATAGGAGTGTTAAGTGTTGTTCTACAAGATTGCCTACTGACTAATAAACTATAATCTATATTCTGTAATCTATGATAGCTAAAAGTAAATGAGGAATAGTCTTTTTAGCATCTACACATATTTGTATGAGTTTTAATGTTTCTTTTGATTTTTTTTTTTTTTTTTTTTTTTTTTTGTTCTTTGCGTTATGGTATAATCGATATAAATTTTTAATAATAATTGGTGAATATATAATAACGGTGTAGAAAATGAAAGGAAACAAGAAAAAAGAAACGAGAGAAAAAAATACGAAGAAAAGAAAAAAGAAACAGCGTGAGCGAAAGATGAAGAAAATTTTTCAGATGAAGACGAAGAAAATCAAACTATCCGCAATTACACGACACATTAGTGGGTACATGTTTTTTCTTTTTTTCTTTTCTTTAATTCAGAATTTTTTGACATGCTTCATTCCGCAGAATATTGTATCGATGAGAAGCATAATCGCGTTGCGGATATTTTGATCAGTCCTATTTCGTGCAAGCTTGAAAATTGTGAGACGTCTAATTAAGGGACTATAACAATGAGATATAATATATGTATAAAAGGTGTACGACCGTTGTGGTAAGTCCACTCCAATTAAATAAATATTCCGGAACTCAGCAGCCTTGAAACTTCTGTTTAAAAATAGACGAATTTTCATGGATTTTTTCTTCTCGAATAAAATGATTTTTCTTTCAACATTTTTTAGGCGTTGCAATTTATTCAGCAAACGTGCAAAATCCTATGTATTGTACATAAAATGTGCAGAACTACCGCATTCTGGTATAAAAAAAAAAAAATAAAAAAAAAAATAAAAAAACACACTCGATATAAATTCTAAGATCACTGCATGCCTCGATATTTTCAATATATTCCAACAAAATGACAAATTTATAAATTTACGTATATTATAGGTATGTATGTAAAGGTATATCAGATCAATGTAAAATATGGCTACTTATATACTTATATTCGCTATCTCGTCCTTTCTCAGAAAGCTACTAAACTGCGAATCAATAATATCGAGCGAGGCAATGAGATAGGATTTAAAAAAAAAAAAAGAAAAAAAAAACAGTTCAATCTCTAAATTGCCTTGGGGGTTTAATCAAAAATATATAAGGATGAGCAAAGAAATTTCTGCTGGAACTTTGGTAACTGGGCTGCTAGACGCAAAGTTAGTACATAGGTACGTGTCAAGAAACGACTGATAAAAATATATTTTTCGAATTTAACTTTTTTCAGGATACGGTCTTCAATCAACTTCGTATTTTTATAAAAATTTATGATGGCTTTATAAAAATATATACACGCATCTAAAAAAATTCTGAATTCCGTTTTCTTTTCCTTATTCTTCTTCTTCTTCTTCTTATTCTTCTTCTTCTTCTTGACAAATTCTGATCGCCACAAGAAGATCGTTTGCCCTACCACCGGTGATTTTATACGACAGTCAACAGCAGATGTTTGAATGTGGGCAAAATTTAAATTTGAAAAAATATTCCTACACCGGAATAAAACAGCCATTGTCTTAGCCGTGGCACAAAAATTACGTAAGTATGATTACTGCCGTCGAGCTTTTGATCGATCAACTTTTTATGCATACCTAGAGGGGCCGTCAAAGGGCTTCGTAACGGTACTGCAGCAAGAAATCGTTAATTTCTTATTTTTTCTATGGATTTATTTCTTTCTTTATTTATTTTGTATTCTCTCTCCTTTTCCAAATGAAAAAAAACAAACTTTTGCGTCATCAAATCTTTCAAGTTTCTCCTACACCACAACGGAATATCGATTTGGCATTATTAAACTACACCCTTAACAGCACAGTCTATTCGAGCTCCAATTATAACTTTCAACAACAGGTGCAACTTTTAATTTTTTGATAATATACTGATCGTATTACTTTCTGATATACACACACGGGTCTGGTCGTAATTAAAATTACCTCTGTAATGGGAGAGCATCGCCACACGTTAAAAAATCATCAACTATATAATCCTGAAAATATTAATTTGAAATTTTGAACGAGGTTTAATACATAATATGAAAAAACAAACGAAAAAATGAAAATAAAATAAAAGGCTTCAAACTACGTATATAGTTTCATCGTAAATCAGCGATACAATCCCTTGGGTATTTCAGTGATAAGTTTAATTTGGACCCCCCCCTGCATATTGACGTACCCACAGAAGTTGATGCGGGACTTGATCGAGCCGGACTTCCGAAATGAGGACTAGCAGCCCTTTTTCCAGCAGCTAATTTAGGTATTTAATTGAGACGTTTAGTACATTATAATGATGAATAAATTTCTTGTCAAATTGATGAAATTTTATAAGTTGAAAATTAAAAGTCACGAAACTTATATATATATATATATATATATGTAATATAAGGTATATATATGAAATATGAAATATAATAATAATTATCATATATGTACATGCATACGAGGAGATACAGGGTAATCTTTGAATCGATCAAACACTCTGTAATCCTCTTAACATCACCACATGCAATATAATTACAAATGCAAAAAGTGGTGTGTTTTAACTGATTATTTTATAGATCATGCACGTGCAGAAATAATAGTAAATATAATATAGGTATAGGTATATAATATAATATGTGACGGTATAAGAATGTGGACGAATTTCTTTAAAATATCATTTCTGACGAACAAGGTTAACGAGATCAAATAGAATGGAACACCGTAAGTGACAATAATGGATATTGATGTAATAGCGTTAGTCAGTCTTCGACTGCTATACGCAATCTCCGGGAAAATCCAATCTACGTTATCCGTTTTTGGTTTTCGAAATATTTTTTTTTAATTTAAACAAAACGCTCACGCTGATCAGTAATAATAATCCAAAGTTTCGACGATTTGCGGAATTGCAGAGGTCTAAAGATTTTTAGGGTCAAATATGGGCCAGGGATAAGCGATGATTGACACGAGGCTTAAGATTTATAGAATGTACCTCGTTTGTCGACGAATCTTGCCGATTATAAAAATATTTAATTAATATTGAATCGGAATTTTACCTTTCGCTTGCCGTCTCCGTTTGCAGTCAAAGTCCAGTCTTCGGCCTTGAAGTTTCTTCCGATGATGCTAGAAAATGAGAAAAATAACAACATTCTTACACGTATAGAAGGTTGAAAAGTTTTTTAATATTTCTTCTAGCTCACCATCACTTCCTTCAGATCCTTCGTCTGCAGATGGTGTAGCGGCTCGAGGAAGTTTTGCTTAATGTTATCGTCCAAAGAATACTTCACGTCGGCCATCTGCTTCATCGCATCACCCATTTCGATTAAAGCCAGACCTACGATTACCCCGAATTAAAAGGGTCCGTGGATTCAAATGAAACCTTTTTATATCAATAACAGTAATAGTAATAATAATAATAATGGAAGTACCGAAACGAGAGAATTCACTAATAAAACACTCCCCTTATAGCTCTTTGGGGAATTATTTGAACTCTTCATTGTATACGCATACATATGGTGGATAAAACGCGTTTGAATAAATAATGGGAGAGCGAGGTATAGGTACAGAAGTAACACGTAATAGACACTTTATTTACTGACCAAAAATACTGTCTTCGCCCATTTTTTTCCCATACATTTGCATGCATTCTCCAAGTACTCCTTCGGGTTGAGGATAGGTCGATGCTTTCGCTTGACCACTAAGTTTACTGATGCCTTTTACAGCTGCCATTTTTGCCCTGGCTGTGGGATTTGGTTGAAGAAATTCTTTCGTCTTCATCTGAAGTTCTTCTACCAATTCGACAGTCACGTCTGTTTTCTGACGATATAGAAACGAAATGATTCTGTTTAACTTCGATTATTATTCTCAGGGGATGAATTCGTCTCGTTTGAAACGTCATACGAATTAGGATAATAAGCTCCCAATTAAAAGTATCCTGTGTGAAAAATTTCTGAGTAATCTTAGTTAGCAAGTTCTATTGATTACTATCTGCTTTCTTATGAAGGATAGAAACTATTAATCAAAAACGTCAGCGACTGTAATCGACTAAACCTTTAGCTTTATCGTCGGATTATCTCGAGCTCTGGAACTTTTATTTATTCCACACAAATCCCGATCAGTAAATGTATCACGTCTTTAAAATTTTCATGAAAATTGTGAAAAATGTGAAAAGAAAAACGAAAAAAAAATTATAACGCTCCGCGAATGGGGGCTCGAAATATTTCATATAAAAAGAACGTAGCATGCCAGAAAGAAATTCTTTTTTACTCATAAAATATACCTATACGTGTATATCGGGGTAGTCATCGTATATAAGGGGTCTGAAAATTTTTGACGTCGTTTCTAAAATTCACCACGAAATATAGCGAGTGAGCATTTTTTTAAATCATTTGAAAATTCCCGTTCAAACAGGGAGACGAAGAGAATGATATAAAAATCTGAAAAAATTAGCGCATCTTTTCTTTTTCACCATTTGAAGTCGATTTGACTGGCTCCACGTGAAATTTCTTCAGACCCTGTATAAGGAGCACCCTAGTGTATATGATTATGTATAATATGTATAAATATCAAATACCAACCCTTTCCATGTCCACGAAGTCGACGTCAAGTTTCGTACCCTCGGCGCCACCCATTTTTTCCGTCATATACTGTGGTTAACAGAATGAAAGATGGAGATATAGTAACCATCCTATAGACGGATATATAATTTCTCGGTTTTAGTCTAGCTAATGCATATGTTTCTGTCTAAATCCTGTTGAAGGAACAACAACTTGTTGTCGTTTAGCTTTAAGCATGGATTAACGCAGCCTCTCTCAAAACTATAAGCTGTAAATACGAGCAGGTCTGAGTTCGTGTTTCATATATGAATATAAACGTGAATTACATATGGATATTCGATATACAAGTAGATTTTTTACCTATACACGTGTGTAGGTGGTATTCACCCACGCGTTCGTTTAGACGTAGCAACGTGGAGAAGAAGACTTAAAAGAGACGTTATACGATTGATCTGTACCTGGTGAAATCCAATTTTATGCGCCAGGCACTCGAGGGAAATAATTTTCTTTAAGACCCGAGCATTATTTCTATATATAGGTATATATGCACAATGACAAACCTTTTTCACAATTCGACAATGATAAATTCCATCTCCTATAATATGGTTACATATATTACAGAACATGCAGAAAAATCACGTGAAAATTCTGGATCTTGTATTCTTGATATCGTGGGTCAATTTTTTATTTTTTTCATCATTTTGAACTAAGAATGACAAAACATCGACCAATATAGCCATGAGCGATGAAATTAGAACTCTTATTACAAAATCAGTTCATACCTACATAAAATTTGTCAAATTTTGTCGAACCTCAAGAACCTCGAGGCTCCGAGAACCGCTAATTGGTTATACATTACATCTATTTACTGAAATATCTTTTTCTGTTCGAGGTAACGACATTCCAATTAGGTACGGGGCGAAAAAAATCTTACAACGATTGACAAGATATACCTGCCCACATTTTGCTAGTGCATATTGTATGAGGTAAAAAAATGTTATATGGATTTAAGCGTTTTTTTCTTCCTCCTTCGTACTACCTAGGTCTGCTATAGTACCTAATTAAATCGACGAGCGTAGGAGGGAGTTATGTTCCGAGTGAAAAAATTTCCGAATTGATTAAAAATCCGAATCATATTGATACCGCGGATATCGCGGACGAGTATAATGAAGCCTCGATCTCCGTTCTGCAGTGAATGATCTTCCGAAGCAATTTACAGGAAAAGCTATGAGAGATCTTCCGATTTTCGCAATTGTTGGATTCTCTGCGGTTAGTCACGTTGACTTCGATCGCATTCACCACCTTTCTATACAACTGGTAAATTCAGTTAAAAAGGCGAGTATAAGCACCCCCAGGGACACATCTCACATTTCAAAACGACGTTTTTCCTGTTTATATATATAAGTGTAATAAAGGTAAAGAGAAGAGGAAGAGAAAAATAAAAGGAAAAGGAATAAGGAAGAAAGACATAAAGAAAAGGAACCCCCGTCTACAAGCAGGAGGCTTTTCAATAAACCGACACAAACATGATGATACACCTATACATATACCTACATATATTTCAGCACGGTATGTAAAAGCGAGTGAGAAAGCTAGAGAAGGCGTAGGAGGATGAAATCGAAGAGGAGGAATCTCTCGCGTATAGCGTTAAAGAGAGTAGAGCGAGGACCGGATCAATATCTGTTTCGCTTGGATCTAATGTAACGTTGAGCTTTTACGAGGTTTGAAATTTTGCCAGAATTCGTAGTCGCATTCAGTTCCTTATAGCCAAGATGCCAACAACCCTGGTGGGTCGTAGGTCCGGCCCGAAGCTTTTAATTCCGCATTTTTGACCGTGGCACGTCAGGGATGAAAATTATTTGTCCGCATAGTTGTTATCAGCGAGCTTTCTAGTTCACTCGACTCCCCCCCTCTCAGAAATGTGGGGGTTGTTTTAAGATCGTGCGAAGGGTGCCAGAAAAGTTTATAGTTATACCTACTATAAACTTTTTAAGTACATAAAACATAAGAGTTAGTTTGGTCGTGAGCTTTGAGCTTTTCTTTTTCAGAGAAAAAAGAAGGCGAATTAATTACGAGAAAGTCTGTCTGTATCGTTATCGTGCGGTTCATTGTCATTTTGTTCTTTTTCTTTCGCTGGTAGGTACAGATATCATACGCGTGATATCACCCGCGATGCTAGAATATCCGAGAACTGGTATAAGAGGCCGAAGATTCTAGATCGTGGGTGTAATTTTAATGTACAGTGTTTGATGTTTCCTATTACGTGTAATTACCCTAATGGAAATGCTAATCAACAGTCACAGAATAGAGAATGTGTGTAAATGGTAGTTACGATTGTGGGCGGAAAGTTGAGACTGGCAAATTAGGCGTGACACTAATTTCTGCCGCGTAATAACTGCGAGTATACTATTCATAATTATTGTCATTTCGTTATTTCTCAAATCGTCGAAAGTTTAGCTCAACTTTATATGCAATGGTCGTAAAATATTGTTCGTCTATGCCGTTTGTATTGTACGGGTCTTGTTTTAATTACAATTAATTATAACCGCGGAGCGTATGATAGCCAGGGTCAATATTTTTGTTGAAAAATTGAATCTTGTTTTTATTTTCTTCCTCTGGCGTACTGCAGCATAATTCTATCGATTCCGTACGTTCGCGGTGTCGAGGTCCACAAAGGGTGGAATAAAATTGTGAAAAACTAAATTAAACGCTGCTATATCGTATAAAAATACTTTCACGGAAGTTTTCGTAAAAAAATTCTTTTTTCTTTCCTTCGGAAATTGAAATCCGCGAAAAACATGCAAGAATTATAATTCCATGTCTGTGGGGGGCTATTCCGAATTCGTAACCACGTACGAACCTATATGTAGCTTTCGCGCACACCGCGGGTTGAATTCAGATTAGAATAGTAGGAAAGCTGCAAACACAGCAATTTCGTTTTTTAGCTCTTTTTTGTTTTGTATGAGCTCTACTCGACACGTTATTATTGTCACCGCACGTTTACCGGATGATATAGAAAGAAGAAGAGGTGAAATGTAACTGGGAAAAAGGGATCGATAGTCGAAAGCTAATCTCTAAAATGATATACGGGAGAAACCCTATACATCTATCTATCTATATCTACCATTATACCTAACACAGAGAAGATCCATCTACAGGGAAGAGGAATTCGCTCGTTTCTGTTCCCGTTCTCATTCCCGTACCCGCTCCGGTTCTCGCGCGCGGCCCTGACCTATATTTTATCACGAATGACCCAGATAGGAGAGATTTACCTCGGTGGGATAACGTTGCCTAGGTAAAGGTCACTCCAGAGTAAATTTGACCTAGATTTCGCGTACTAATTCGCGCACCATTCAATTTCGGATCTATATAATATACAAGGGAAGTAACAATAAATGAGGTAGCAGGAGGCTGTGCCCTGGAAGACGAAGCGCAGGTTTAGAAAAATAAAATAAAAAATTAGAAAAAGGAAAAAAAAAGTATAAAAATTGCGAACAGTAACGATCAGTCTGCACTGCAGCCATTATTGATATGCTGAATTGTTCCGGCTGCTGACGGCACGCTGTGTCGTAATTAAATTCTACTGAAAGAGCTTTTGAATCGTCAAGCTTTCCTGCATATTCGTTATCAAACGCTTTTCCACGGCTAATTTTCGTCGAATGTTCAATAGCGATTGCGTATAGGTATATCGTCTTAGGTTTTACATACGGTAGTGAGACTAGAGATATGTACCGATGATTTGACTGTACCTAAGTTTTATTATTTTTTAAATGGTCATAAAGAGAATCATTGCAATATGGATGATGAGAAGGTCGACGATATCACTTTTCTTCGTGGTGATGAGTGAAAATTTAATAGTAGAGTTTAATTTAATTGTAAATTTGTACATGCATATACGCTTTCGAAAAACTGTCTACGTGTGGGAGATTTACAACTATTGTAATAAAACGTAACGAGTTATACAGTATCTCGTATTTTGTACCTTTCTACAAAATGTATAGGTTCTCTCATGTCAGTGATTCGTGCGGAAGTTTTATTGTTAGAATGGTAGAATGTCAAAGTGTGCTTTTTTTTCCCCCTTTGGCAAATATATAACTATATACAGGTATATGAAAAAGTGTATTGTTATCTACGATCGAAACTTGACTGCAGAGTCGATATAAGGATAAGGTTGGTTAACAATAAGCCCTATACCTAAGGATTTCGTGAGCTTATCGTTAGCCCTTCCGAAGCTGTTCTCCTTTTTTTGTTATCCTATGTGGGAGTGTATACCATATACCTACGCGGAAAAATAAAAAAACAGCAGAAAAGAAAAAAGACGAAAAGTATTTTATCGAACGAATTTTTATCCGAGGAATAAACGTCGATGTATATAATTTTTATTATTATATAAAATAATAATAGACATAGGTGATACGATCAGCCATATACCAATGTAGGCATATATTGGGCATAAGAAATTTTTTGAAATAATAAAAAGTTACGGTAATTCTTGGCAATGTATATTTCTCTCATGAATATTAATATGGCAAGAGAACGTACGTCAGCATTTTCTCCACTGGCGCCATGTAATCAGAAGTTGGGGCAGTGACTCGAGCTGTGGGTTCTGTATGATTACACGGAAAGATATATATGAAACACCGAGATGAGAGGGAGTTAATTGTCTTGGTAAGAGAAAAAAAAAAGGATCCAAAGTTACGAAATCATACGGGCTATATTTTTATATACGTATATAGAATGACGACTACCCAGGAGTGATCGCTCGAGTGATCGATATAACGTATGTATAATACGTTGTATTATAGATCGATGGAAATCCTCCTCAAATTAGAAACAAAACTTTATTTAATTTAGAGCATGTTTGAAAATTTATAAAATCATGAAATACTTATTATCTATTTGAAGATTCAATGATATTTCAACGTTGCAGCTAAAATATCTGAGTTAGTTATTTTTCTATGCATCTGATGCTGTCGAGGTTCCAATGAAGATGAATATTAATATTTTACACATATGTATATGTATAACAACGCCGACCACGTAACTTTACCGCAAATCTGTTCACGATGATGTTGTTGGAGAAGGCTTACAATTAACCTTGGCTAAATAGTAGGACAGACAAGTACATGTATGTGCTTCGTTACCTACATAATTGACAACACTATGCGTGTAATTATAATTGCTGATTATTGTAGTTTCAGGGGTCTTGGAGTCTGATACATATTTTTACTTCCTTAAATAATTGTCATACAACAACGAACGCTGTTTTATCACGTAAGTCCAGCTCTTAGATCTCTGGAGGCTTCGATCTGCGATCTTATTTTCAGACTACAGGTAGTATAGGGTAAAGTTAGCTGTGCATAAAGATCGCGATGAAAAATTCAAGAAATATTTATGCTCGTTAGAAAAATCAATTAGGAAGAGCCGCGGAAAGGTTTATAAATAATTAATTCGGACGGAGAATAGTGATAATCGATTATCCGACTCCCGGAATAATACGGAGGAACTATTTATAGATGTGATTTAAAACGGATTTGAAACAGTATAGGTATACGATATCCCATTGACAATTAAATAACGAGAAACGCATGAATATTATAGACGGAGAAAATTGCCTACAATTTAGGGATTTCGGTGTTTAAAAAATTCATTCAATTGCGGTACAAAAAAATTTCTGGTCGAACCTGTTCACAGATTAATTCGTAATCATATTTGGGAAATTGGGGTAACTAGGTATAAACTCACCTGATTCGCCTTGTTAATTTGTTTCTTGAGCCCAGCGAACGCCATGATTGTGCTGTGGCTTTGCCAAGTCCTCTAGTAATATTCTTCACAAGCCTGAAAAGAGAAAAAATATGCGTACATATATTTTTCGTCCGTTCTGTTCCGCTCATTATTTTTGCCGAAATAGTAATCAACTCTCTCTGTCTCTCTAAGCTCACCCGTCTGCACGACACGTAAAAAAGTCTGACGAGTTCGTTGCGAGATTATAATGAATAAATAAATTTGCAACAAAAAAAAAAGAAAAAAGGACGATGGCCTGAGGAAGAATAATGAAAGTATTTCTTTCGTCCTTTGCTTTGGTTAAAATATAAAAGAAGCGTGATAAAATATTTTGAAGACAAATAATTGTTCGAAATTTTCGAGTAAAATTAATAGAAAAAAATGAATAAATTATACATCGAAATATTCATCATTTTCTTTCGCGGCTCCTAAACTCCTGAAGTAAAGACTTGTGAGAATCGGAGCAAACGGTTACTTGAGCAATGAATTTAAGCCATTATTATTAGATATAAATAGCCACTACTCTTCTGATGTTACTCTTGAGGCTCTAGCCATACCCCGTGATAAAAACTGGCTATTATTGCACTGTATGTATGTAAGAGACACGTACGTACGTATATAGTTATAAGCGACGTGACGAAACGGAGAAAAGAATTACGTCATTAAAGGATTAAGTATAATAAGTTGATACGTAACGTACGCGGGTAGGATGTAGATGGTGATGAATGTGGAAAAAAATTTTCATCAAAATTCAAGATTTTTCAAGTCCAAGTTTACGCGAAACTAGTCAATGAAAGTGCAGCAGGCAGCAGCAGTTATGCTTGACGTATACGAGCTGCCGCTTCTACGCAAGTCTCGTTGATCGGGGAATAATTGATACAGGGAATAGCGAGCGAGAAATAGAAAGAAAAAAGGTAGAACGTTAGTATTTTACCTGTTAAATCCTTTCGGGATTTATGCGAATTAGAGGGTAAATTTATAACAAACACGATGCGATGTAATACGGTGTCGTATATTTATCGCGTTTTATTTCTCACTTTAACGCGATTCAAGAACCCAGAAGACGAAACGGACTGTGCCGCGTGGATTTAAGCACTGCAAGGCTCTTTTCGGCTCTGCGCCTTCGTAAGGGTAGTTTTAACCGTACGATCGATACCACGACGGCTCTCTCGCAACCCCCATGCGCCAACCCTCTGGACTGGTGCCCACGTACGCGGTGACTCCGAAAACCAGCAAGCTTTAATGTCCGGAGTCTCTTTTAGTCGGGTTTTTATCGCTTATGCTATCGGAAGATAAAGAAGCTGAGCCAGCTACGCCCCCCAACGATTGTTGTGCATCCGTTTTGAAATAATAATACGCCACCCCCGCACGTTTCGAAAATATTATATTACATTATTCCACGATATCTATATGACGACGAGTTCGCACGGAGAGAGAATAAGATTTCAGATACGCATCATTCTCGACACGTAAAGTGTACGGGAATTTTTCGATTTCATTTAAGACGATGAAGATATGCATCGTCAAACTTCGCTCGTTATTAATCCTTCCGGTCATGTTATCATTAATTCATTCATTCCAGGGAGGAAAACATGATATATTTACGCCTCGAACCACGTACGAGATTGGCTCATGTGTAATAAAATCGTGTTTATTTCCTCGATTACGACAATTTCAAGAAGAAATAAGCAATGTCGTCTTTCTGCTTATATATACCACGTAATGTGCATTGCAATAAGCAATTAGCAATATTTCTACGTGATCTCATAATATGCTTATGTTATGTCGATATAAATATCGGGAATAAAGTTATTACAGACATTGATGTGTTCATTGATCATTGTCCTTCATAAAAATTCCGATGAGAATTATAAATACGCCGGTAGTAAAAACCGAAGAAAAAGAAACGGGCCCCTATGTTCAAATAAATGAATAGTAGGCGTAGTTTTTATCTACTCGTAACTTCGTTCAATGCGCTTCATAATAGTATATTATCATTTATTATTCCGTTCTAATAACTTCATCAATTATTCGTCTTCGACGGTTCTTTATCCCGATAACTTATCGTCAAGTTATTATCTCTGCGATGGTTACGCAGAATTATGAATTGCAACTCTACGAGAGATGTAGCGACCAATCAAAAGGGTTGCGTCGGTTAAGTTCTGACAATGATTATGGTTAGCACGTTGTTCAACAGAATATAGAGAAGCGTTTTTTTTTTGGGGCAATTATTGCGATAAATGAATGGAGTCACGTGTCAATGACTAAAGATTCAACTATTCTAACTCATAAGACGACTGTGTATAAGAATTGGATTAGCGATATAGGTATGATATTATGGAGTAGTAGAAGGTTTGAATTGTTTTAAAATTTCATCTCCCCGAGTTGAGAATAATCGAAGAAAAATTATCATCGATGTTGGACAACGTGTCGGGAAAGTATTGGCACACTCTTTTTAATAATTTTTATTTAACTTACCTTATAATTTATTTTTAATACCGAGGCCTGTCTCAATTGTAGTTTCTAACCCCCCGCACAGATTTGACACACAAGAAAACAGCTGTTAGATAGTACGGGAGATCATTGCCAGGAGGCCCTGTTACCTCTCATAGTTTCTGAATCTAACGACAGATGGAGACACCGCTGTTCTCGAGCAACAATCACGTGACTTTTGAGAGGGTAAATTTGAATCTAAGATTTGGACGGACAAAAAAATATTGAAACATCGCTCACATTCATTTATATATTAGAGAACTATATTTACAAATATGTATAAATCTAAATACATAATAAGATGCCTTACATTTTTAGAATGATTCCTTTTCATTGTATAGCTATGGATTTAGTTATCACATAATATCTAGAAAAAATGATAGGTTTCAAATTTGAATACATCATTTGAATCTAAATACGTCTTCTATGATATCATGATGGAACATTTTTTTGACAAAATTACTAGAAAATGTAAATTATACAAATTTTCAGAACCTGTTTTGGATTTCATTAACTTTCAAGCCAGATTACCTAATTGCGGATACTTCAGATGGTAAATTTTTTACTATTGAAATCAGAAGACAGATATCGTTTGAAATATTGAATTTTCCGTAGATCGGATCAATTCTACTTCAATAAAGCTGATCACTTTAAAAACTTTAGTCTTTAGACAGACCCCTCAATTCTGTATCCAGTTAATTAATAAGAACACTATAACAGTCAATATTAAGTTTCACAAATTCAGCATTATACAGTATATACAATGAAATGTTGAAACTTGCTTTTCGCAACGGACACAAGCACATTCTATCTAAGCATGTGCCAATGTTCAACAAGTAATAATATTATCAAACATGAAAGTCTTCAATTTCACAGCCTTAGCTTACAGCCAACTTATTTCTAAGTGCGTCTGATAATGATACAGGTTCAGGTTGTTTGGACGTAACATATACTTCTAAACCAGCATCTAGAATAGCTTGCTCGGTCACAGGTCCAATAGCTACAAATTTAATCTGTTCTAACAACTTTTCCTGCTTATTTAGCTTAATCGCATTTATAACATGCCTCACAGCTGAGGGACTAAAAAATACAAGATATTCCGGTAGCGAATTGCCGAAAATCTCGTTCAAATCAATTTCCAATGTTTTACTAGGGAGAGTTTGGTAGACAGTTAATTTACTCAATGAAATACCAGCGCTTTCAAGAGTAGAAGCCATGGTATCTCTCGCTATTGCGCTACATGGATATAAAAGCGGCCTTCCATCAGCATTATATACTGCTGATTTTGCGTCTCTGACTATAAGCTCAGCTAATTCTTTCGCATTGCCTGTTTCTGAGCCACGACAGCTTTTCAAGTTCAACAAATCTCTGGCAACTCTATCTGTTGCTGATCCTACGCAGTAGATGGGCAGTTTCTTCCATATTTCATCAAATACCGGTTCTCCGTACGCTCCTTTATCTCCAAGAGCTAATCCCACAGCTTCTGCACTACGAGGACTAGTCAGAATCAAACCTATAGTCGGAGAGGATTGAAACTGGTTAAAATCAGGACATAAATTAGCTCCTGATGATACAGCTTGATACTTTATTGCAGTTTTTTTTGTACCTGAGTGTAAATTTGGTGTCAGTAGAAGAGACCGTAGCTCATCGAGGTTGACAAATTTGAATTGCAGAACTGATAGTTGAGTAGAAAAGAATCCAGCTGATTCTAGAACCCTCGCATAGTTTTTTTCACCTTCTTCCGGATCACCTGGTGCCCTGGCTTTACAGAGTAGAACCTTTTTCTCTACTATCGACATCTTAGATTAACGCTAATTCATTGCATGCTGATTTCGAGTCTGCAAACATTCGTGTTTCGTTAGATCGTAAGATTCTTAATAATGAACTTTTTTTTTTACGAGAAAGAACACTCTTTTCCTATTTACCATAGGTTGAACATTTACTACAATTGTCTCGTCTCTAGAGACAAACATAACCTATAAATCTAAGTAAATTCAATAATACTCACTGATATCGGTGAATGAATTAACTAAATAAGAGAAGTAATATTATCAAATATTATAAATTAAAATTACACATGTAGGTTATGATACGTAAAACGAAAACGATAACAAATTACGTCAAGGCGCGCTAGTTCCATTTATCGGCCAATGAGAACGTCGTATTTCTTCGCTAAACGAGTATGTTGAGTCAAGTCGTGTAAAATTATCATCTGGAGTGGGAATTTCTATGAGTTAGTATTGGCAGCACTGAAATAGGCCGTACCATCAGAAATCAGAATCAATCGGAATGGTACAGTTCACTAGTCAGTCGTGTAAGCATGCGGTGTGAACCATTGTGTAATTTCGTAACCTCGCTCCCCGTTCTTGATAAAGGTAAGATAATTACAGAGATCAATATTGTTGCTGTTTCACATTTTTGGCACGATTATTTTCGTATATGCTGTGAAATAAGTTTACCCTGACAACACCACGGCTTAAGGCCCATCCCTAGTCTTCCACCTCCTTTTGGTCGAAAAAGATAAATTTCGATTATTATCCGAGCCCAGGCGTCGAAAACGCAAAAAAAAAAAGAAAAAAAAATGCGTCGCGCTAATTCAACTGTATCCTTTTTCGTCCGAAAACCGGTGGGCGACTAGGGATAGGCCTTAATTAATTCTAAAACTGCGCACTGGGATCAATGGCCGCCAGAGATTGTCCCATTCTTTTGGTTACACACGAATTTTGTTCTGGAAAAAAACTGATCTTCCATGTGGCTGAACACAGATATTGTGACGTCACAACTGAATTTAGTAGATACGCCATACGGCTCATTCGCAGTGAGCAGTTAGGCTGGCTTTTCACGAGCGAATTATTCGCTGAAAATCAAGCGAAATATCGTCACGTGACCCTGGTTACTCGCTTATTATTGGCTGGTTAGCGAATAACCAGGGTCACGTGACGATATTTCGCTTGATTTTCAGCGAATAATTCGCTCGTGAAAAGCCAGCCTTACAGTGGGGCTGACATTTATTTTTACAGCGTTATCGGCTGGTTACGCTACAGTTAGTACATTTCCGACATGCAACCACGCTTGCGGTTGCATCATTTCGTTCTCGTTCATTGAATGCGATGGAAAAATACACAATTATCCAACCGCAACCGTGGTGGTGGTTTCATTTCCGTTTCGGAATATGCTGCGGGATGGTGTAGCGTGTTCTACTAGGTACATAATATTACGATTAATGAGCATAATTCCGGTGTTCATTCAATGTAGACTAGCGTAACCAGCCGAAAGCGCTATTAAATAATTCGAGTAAGTCGTAAACGAATTTCTTTATTTTCCGAATATTCCATATGATTTCTGGTCGAATTCAGTTGATAGATAATGCTTAATAATATTGTAAAATTTGTTTTACAATTTTCGAATACGTATTTTTACTGCAATCGATTTCTCAGCTTTTTTTAGTCCATTTAGTAAATATTTATTGTCATTATATTTTTTATCACTATTCTAAATCATTGTTCAAATAATTTTTCGCCATTTTGAATATAGCGGTTGTTAGCTTTACCTGATAAGATAAAATAATATTTCCAGATGGCTTGTAAGCATTTATGTGTACTTTCATTTCCTACAAACAGGGAAGCGTTGAACAATGAAACCTGTTGGAGAAATACTGACCGCAACGTTATCGCGTCCTCCGGAAACCAAGCAGGCAGTAGGAAACAGGAAATTGAAACATGGAAGGAAAATATCCATTTAACACTTGACTATCGAGAAAGATTCAGAAATTAGTTGCCTAGACTTTAAAACAATAAATCGGAACGTGTTGAATATCGTCGAATAAAAACTTCCGCCCTTCTGAGAAATCTCTGGAAACTGAGAGAAAAATTAACAGTTTTAACAGCAAGGTAAAGAAAAATAAATTTTAGACTAGAATGATGTCTCTGATTTTTTGTATTCTACTTACAAATTACAAATTAAGCTGATTTCCTAATGAATTCTAATTCCTTATTTATGATCATTGAATGGGTCGTGTATTACTTAACATTCATCAGTCTCTTGGTAATTTTAAAGTGTGTGTGTGTGTGTGTGTGTGTGTGTGTGTGTGTGTGTGTGTGTGTGTGTGTGTGTGTGTGTGTGTGTGTGTGTCCCGATGTAACACAAAGGCCCTGACGTTTTTATCAAAAATATTTATTTCAGAAATATTTCGTGCCTCACTGAAGATCAGCAATTGAAGATTTAATAATCATCCTGGAACATGGCTAAGTTGACTGCCAAATTACCAAAAAAATATGGATTTCAAGCTCTTCAAAGCAATACTAAATTTTGTCAATAACATGAACTCAAGAAAATCGAAGATGATGCCAAAATCACAACACAGATTCCATCGGTACAGATGAAAAAACAATGACTTCAGTTTTTTTCTTTTTTTTATTCTACTTTTTTGCGCCATGCAATAGCTATGTTCGGTATATCCACTTGATTTGCTCGGAACTCTTATGGCTATTTTCTACTTATGAATATTAGAAGAAGAGGGGTAGAGCCGGAGCATTCGGAACAGTCAGATCTGTGTTTGCCGAACTCAGCTAATATAGGAGAGAATATTTATGTTAACTTTAACAATTGTGTTTCTCTTTTTCAGTTGGAACAATTCTATAAATATGATGAACCAGTAATCGCTATACTCGAGTGAGCTTGATGAGTGGGACCCAATATCGGACATATGTCCCATATGTTTGCCAAATTCGAGCTGTGGGAAGACGAGTCAGTTCACTTGGGAATCTGCGTAGTGCTATATTTGTATATGCAGATTTATAATTACGTCAATGGAGCCAGCCGTCGAACATAACGATCCGAGGAGTCAATTACTCCGAGAATTTACACCGGACTTCAAGACTTCACTGGACTTGGAGGGATTTCATTCAATCGTGATAATTTCACTTTGTAAGAGTTGATGTGATTTTATGGGATTTCACACAACGATGCACACTGGACTTGAAGGTTTATTACACCTCTTGTATTCGTATTTATGATGATGAACGGCAAGTTGTCGAAGATAAAATTCAACTCGTTTTCTCCCCATAGTAGAACATAGAATTTGAAAAGTTTTGATGCGCTAAGTAACACAATGTTGGACTTAGAATTTATTGGGAGAAACAGAGCCAAAGGAAGCATAGTGGCTTCTTAAAATTTTAATTAGTTATCAAATAATTGTAACTAAATGATTTCGGGTTTTCCTTGAGCACAAAAATCAGGCTTATAAAATTTCTTCATGTTAAATCTACCGTCAAATAATGCTATCTCAGTATTTCCTAAATCAAATCAAGTAATGAATATTGATATTTTTCTAAAATCAATCATCATTGAACATGAGAGAATTATTTACAATTATTCGATAAATTTTCCCAAGAACAAGAAAACTGACGATATGTGAGGTGAAAAAATTTATTTCACAAACTGATGAACAGATTTGATAAGATTTGCGTACGAGAATATAGTAAAATGCCCTATAGGAATAACCAAAGCTTCGCCAAAATAATATCCGGAAAGTTTTGATTGTGAGTACACCGGTACCCCCTCCCATTAGTGTCTTGCCAATCTATCAGTGAATAGCCCCTTATTCGAACAGCTTATTAACTTATAAATTATGCTTGTTCCGATGAGCAGCGATGAAAGGTCATAAATGATCATAAAATTTAGTTCGACTTGCCCAACGAAAAATTCGATAATTAAAATTCAAACTGGACTCTTTACAGTTTGTAAACAAATTAACGTCTTCATTTGAAACATATTTAAGAATATTACGTTCAGAACAACAAGTTCAAATATCCGGACGGTATTCGGGATATACATTAAGTATGTAACTGCGCAGGTCAGCGAGAAAATAGCCGTCATTGAACTCGCGAGATGCATGAATATGATTGCTTACTGTAACAGATGTATAAGATTGTTCAAGAGAGATTGCGTACGTCGTGATTCCAGTAAAAGTAATGAGAAAATATTCTCGAACCACATCCCATTTACTGATGAGAACAGCTACATGCAGCGCTGTCTTACCCTCCTTCATTTTAGAATTAAGATTAGCTTTTTTGCTGAGCAAACATTTCACTATATCTAATCCACCTGCAAAAGCAGCTACATGCCGCGGCATCAAGCCCTTTTGTATTTCAGAATGAACATGCGTCTCCTTCTCGAGTAAATACTCTACTACGTCCAATTTACCAGCTAAAGCAGCTGCGAATAGCTGCAATAGCTTTGTTTTGGCGTTCTTATCAAGCAAATACTTCACTACGTCCAATTTACCAGCTAAAGCAGCTGCGCATAGCTGCAATAGCTTTGTTTTGGCGTTCTTATCAAGCAAATACTTCACTACGTCCAATTTACCAGCTAAAGCAGCTGCGCATAGCTGCAATAGCTTTGTTTTGGCGTTCTTATCAAGCAAATACTTCACTACGTCCAATTTACCAGCTAAAGCAGCTGCGCATAGCTGCAATAGCTTTGTTTTGGCGTTCTTATCAAGCAAATACTTCACTACGTCCAATTTACCAGCTAAAGCAGCTGCGCATAGCTGCAATAGCTTTGTTTTGGCGTTCTTATCAAGCAAATACTTCACTACGTCCAATTTACCAGCTAAAGCAGCTGCGCATAGCTGCAATAGCTTTGTTTTGGCGTTCTTATCAAGCAAATACTTTACTACGTCCAATTTACCCGTAGAAGAAGCTACATGCAATGGTATCTGGCTATAATTTCTTTGAAAATTCACAATGGCCCCACATTGTCAAACAGATACTTTGATCCTTTGGAAACATACCGCGTGCATCGCAGTCTTGCCCTTCCTTCTTTTGAGAATGGACAATGGCGACCCTGTTGTTGAGCAAATATTTCTCTACTAACTACTTCACTACATTCAATTTACCCGCAAAAGCTCTTGCAAATGCGGTTTAATATTGGTCTCCTTTCCAAACAAATACTTCACTACATCCAAGTGGCCCCTGAAATCAGCTGTGTACAACGCAGCTGTGCCCTCCTGAATTTGACAAATAATATTGGCCCCAATGTTGATTAAATACTTCACTATGTCCAAGTTATCGGGAAAAGCAGCTACATGAAACTGTAACGCATTCCTTTTCCATTTAGAAGGATTAAGAATAGGACCTTTGTTGAGCAAATACTTTACTACGTCCAATTTACCGCCTGAAGCAGCTGCGAATATTGGTGAGAAACCTTTCTTCATTGGAGATTTAACATTGATTACTTTCTCGATGAAATACTTCACTACGTTCTATTTCACACCCATCACGTCTTGAGAATTGATTTCAAAGTCGGTGTTCTTCCGTTTCGAATTACTATTATGTTCGTTTGAGAATAGCCAATTCATAAAGAGGCATAATTTCGTAATTTCCTCCATTTAAATATCTGCTATGGAAATTCACCATAGTGATATATTCTGATTGTCTTTGTCCAACATGTCGGATAAAAACTTAGCAGAAAAATATTCTGCGTAAGTTCTATGTTCGAAGCATGGCCTACTATTGATGGATTGAGTAATTATGCCGTCTCGCTCTAAAGTGGGTCTTGTTGAGAATTATTTTTTCTACACAGTTCTATGAATTCTGTGTACGCATCAAAGTATTCCCGTGTCCCTTCGCTGTGATTTTAAAAGATCTCTGCCACCAACCTCATCTGTAAGGGAATGCCAGTGAACTTACTCATCTGATCTTTAATATGAGTCCCGTGTCCCTTTACTGTGATTTCAAAAGATCTCCGCCACCAACCTCGTCTGTAAGGGGATTCCAGTGAACTTACTCATGTTATTTCATTGGGATTTACCAATTTCTGTATCTCGTAAGAAAATGCGTTCAATTTACTCTCCAATGCTCTGGTATGCGGTCTAGTAGCGAAGAAGAATTCTTTTGAATCCGTGATTTGCAAGTGCTCGTAGTAAATCGATCACTATATCCTCATACTTTGGACTGATCTCATCAAATCCATCGAATTTCAAAGTTAATTTGCATTGATTATCAAAAATTGTTTCAAAAATCTTCCTCTCCAAGTTAGTTTCATGCACGTGGCCGGAGCAAATCGATCACTATGTGTTCATACTTTGAACTGATTTTATCCACCCCGTCAAATTTTAGAGCTAATTTGCGTTGATAATCAAAAATTCTTTCAAAATCTTTCTTCCAAGTTATTTTCATGATTAACGACACGAGTTCTTTCACTAAAAATTGAACTGCTTCATTGATGATCCTAAGATCTCAACTTAATCGTAGTTTAAAGTTGAACAAGATTCCTCGTAATTAGGCACTGTATTTGTGTTCTAAAATGATTTGAAATCCAAACATTGTTTTATACATTTTTTACATTTATTACACACAGAGCTCTGAATTCTTTAGCATCTTCATTCTTGTGTACTGTCCAAAACCGTAATGTTCGTCTGATTTTGTCTAATTGATAGTCTCCCATTTGCATTATTTTACCTCGAAGTGCTTGCTGGCCTTTGAGTATATCTTTTCTGATAACTGCATGCTGAAAAATTGTAAGATTGATGTAATAATTTTTAATCGTGAATCTTTTCAATCACGTTCAATTTTTAATCCCTCTTTCAACATATGCATTGGAACTTGTTCGGCGTTTAATTTTCAAAGATCCAAATACTTCATAGGACAAAACTTGATGACCCATTTTGTTAACACTTTCTTATGCGACTTATCTGTCAGATTATTCAGATGACTACCATCATTTTCTTCAATATAAGTATAATAACAAATTTTGAATTGAAAACCTCAATTGCTACGTTCGCGTAATTGTTATTACGTATTATCCATCAGACCAGCACATATTCGATTAAACCGGCTGTCATCACCTATTTTGCGGCTCATTATTTAAGAAAATGAACTTTGCATATAGATGATTTACCGCTAAGGTGAAAGATTTCTATTTATTGTCTGAGTAAAATTCAGAACTGAATTTGATTTTCTTTTCTATCTAGTTGCACGTCTTCCTTTCACTACTAAGATATTCTCCGAATCTATCATTACTAGATGTTGAACGTTTGGGAAATATACACTGCTTGGACTGTTCAAGACAAGATAATTTTCAACCGCCCTAGAAGTTGAGTTGTTGAAACTTATTTTTTCAATCTTTCCACCTGCACAAACTAATCTGAAAATTGGTAGAAATTGGTCAGCTCAGGATCTGTTACCAATTCCAATGCATTGTCAATTTTTTTTGATGAATCAAGTTCGTCGAATATGGAATCTTGTATTTCATTCCAACTCAATTCTTCAGAAAAATTGATTTCTGATAACTTTTGATTTTAGTTTAGTGAACAGAGTACCTAGAGTATTGTTGACTTTATGCGTCACATGGATATCCTCTTTTTTAAAATGTTTTTAATGTTGTGTGATAGACCATTAACAAAGGGTATAGACACTACTATTTTATTGTTGCTATGTGACATGACTTTATGTTCAAAAAATAGAGCTACGGTACAATGGTGTAGAAACATACAGTAAGGTAGCTTGCGTGGTAAGCGTTCATCCTGAGTCTGCATGTCTCTATATGTTCGTTCGATGAGTAGGGGGAAAGTCGAGAAGTCCATATTTTGACCATAATGTTGTACTATTGGAGTAAGGCCTTGAATTGGCCCTACTGACACATTTATTTCCACATTTATTTTCTTTCAAGTCCTTCGAATCAAGCCAGATGTTGGTACACGCGATTATATTTCTGCACTCAATTTAGCCAAAATTAGCTTGTTTTTTTTTTATTTTACGCGATGAGATGAAATAAGTGACGATCTTTTGTCTACCAAGATTTTCAGCCAGTGTTATAGCTGTTTCCCCTTTGTAATTAAGCATATCAGTCCTTGCCCGACTTTGTCGGAGTAATTCAACAATTACCAGGTAGTCCGTTTTCACTACCATATGTAAAACCGTATTACAATTTTCGTCCGTTTTCACTACCATGTGTAAAGCCGTATTACCATTTTCGTACGTTTTCACTAAAATGAGGACAAACCCCACTTTCCGTGCGCTTGTCACGAAAACTATGGTATGCAGCATGGACAGATTGACAGTGATTTTTGACGCGGGTGAAGTTTTTGACAATGTGAGTTGCTAAACCTCCTGGCTGCACCAGTGAGGAATACTCGGCCGTATACAGAGATGATCACCGCGTAAGTCTTACACAGTACACTGTAGGAGTATCATCCTTTTCTGGCTTGTAGACTGTAGTAGGAGTACTGAGATTCCTACCTTCATAGATTGACATCAGACGTCCGTCGTTTGAGAATAATGCAGTACAACTGCATCTCCCAATGAATTTTCTCGCTTTCTGAAGAGGGGCGATTTTCTCGGTATATCTGTATTCAACTAATTTATTCAATTGGTCGGGTGTTATGTCGTACAATTTTAGCGATAATAGGCTCGAAAGCTCTGATTCTAATGACGTTATTTTTGAACTTATAGCGATTTCATTTTCACTCGAATCGCTGTCACTTTCTATTATCACTGAGGGCGTATGAGAGCGAATCTCGGTGAACGTTTTTGGTATATATTCGTCTTCTGATAGTTGCTGATGAGTTATGAAGACACATAACACTTCCAACAATGATCATGGAACACTGAGCAACTATCATGTCCAATGCAAATACTGAACACTACCGTCAAGTGCTACAGTTATAACTGATGGATTTATCTCTGTTGAGACTGTCCGATAGGCTTATCATTGAGCTAGTAATGATTAAGCACATTACTAATGAATACCTGAGTAGTGTACTGATCTACTCATTGTAAAGTGATACCCAATTTGTAGATACAGAATACTTTTATAAAACAACGTTCTTATAATATTCAGTGTAATTCATAATTCAAGTGTAATGGATTTGTTTATTTTCATGTTGAACATTAGAGACCGTCAAGCCAGGCCTGTTGGCGTACAACTAATTGTATTGCAACTTATTTTGAGATCAATATTTTGAAAAAGGTAATGAGAGCAAAGAATCTGAAAGTAAATAAACAGAACTACTGATTGTGAGGGCTATTGACTGTTAAACGATAAACCAAGTCGCTACGTCGAAGCAGTTGAAAGATAGCTCCCATGAAAATGTTCTAAGTGAATGCTCCTTGCCTCGGAAGTTCAGTATTCCATTTTCTTCTAATTCGATTGGATACATGGAGCTTTTGTAATGTATATTTTGTCTCCTGTCCTGTTACTACGAATTTCACAATATTTTCTCTTTATTTGAGAAGGGGCTCAATCAATCGAGTAGAATCAATTTTTTCCAAGTGAGTTGGCCTGACGTTTCGGCGGTGGTGTGCTGCCCTCACCAGACGCCCTCATCATCATTGGATTTTTTTTTGCTCTGATATGATCTGGTTGTAGGCAGTCTGCTGTTATCTTCAACTCATTTTTCACAGTCAGTATTATCTACTTGCTAAACCTAAGATCATTTCTCTCCCTGATTTTATTAAGTAGAACTCTACTTGAGAAAGTTCATCAATTTTTTAACAATTAATTTTTTCTATTATATTCAAGCTACTGCCTATGACCAGTTCTACATTAAACATGAATGTTTTCACGTGAGATAAATAGACCAACATTGATTCGATTCCATAGAAATGCTGCAATTAAATGTCAACTTTGATGCAAGTTTCTTTTCAGATCTATCTAAGGGGATCAAATCCATGTATGTGAAACGGAACGTTTTCTTCGACTTCTCGTTTTTTTATAATATTAGCTTCAGGAAGAGCGGCAAGGCGCTGAGATTACTCCAACACATTTTACATATGAAATGTAATCTAAATTCAAAAAGAACTCATGAAGTACTTACCTGAAGTCATAGGCTGTCCTTAATTTCTCTTCATAATACTTACAGGATCCACCTACTGAAAACTCATTACTATAATTGTGATTAAATCCGCTCCTTTGTTCTCGCTGATCTTGGTCAAATCATGCATCGTCTAGTTTATTTTCTCTGTTCATTAATCAACTATTATATACTCTGTAAAGTTGTTTAGATGATTTGTTGTTCCTAGCTCAAACAACGAGGAAAAATATAGCCATGCAACTTCAGGAAAGAAGGAAGGTTCTTCCTCTTCCTTTTTTCGACTTATCGCTCTTAAAGAAGCAAGGTGGAAGCACGCAGAAGTCCATAAGCTATAAGCAGAATGCATAATCATAGATATAGGTAGATATAAGATCTGCAGTAAAAACGAAGTGATGTGCATGCGCTGTGGCTCATGCTTTCTGCTTATAGAGTTCTGTGTGCTTCCACCTTCAAAAGACCTGAGAAACACATTTCAGAGTTTTTATCTGTGATCTCGAGATGTGATTATCAACGCAGAATCTGCAAAGATCTTAAATAATAATGATATCAATTATTCACAAAATTGTACACAGAAAAATGCAGATTGAGCTGATTGTAAAATTAAGGAGCCCGTTGGAATAAAAATCCCAGCGGATGTTATGAATGTATTTAACGCTAAGTTCAGAATAAAGAGTATTTATTATTGATAAAAAATGAAGCATTTGTTACAATAAATTTTAATCATGTATTTTTTTAAATCATAATCAGTCAACGAATCCTTGTTTTATTTTTCCAAATGTGGATTATATCGATTCTCTTTATCTATACTTAAATCCATCTAATATATCAATATGCTATGCTATTTCAACAGTTGTTTTGACACTGAAAATTGTTTTACACTGAAAAGTCGAGTAAATTTTTGTCATATTATTTAAATATTAAATAGATTGACTTTTGTACATGAAAATACGAACATCTTGTTTAATAATGAAGAATTTAGACCACTAGTTGTGTTACAAGCTAGTAGAATTCGTCCCAGCAATTGCTGTGCGAAGCATATTTATTTAAAAAAACATTATTTGCTACTACGATATTTTTGGATCTATAAAAACATTGATTCAGAATAATACACAAATACGTAAGCATTACAGCTCTGTTACAATTTCACTTAAATAGGTAGGTATATACAATCCTTGTAAAACAAGAACGAGGAGCAGCTTATCATAACAGTCAGTTATTTTTACAGAAAATAATAGGCACAGCAATCAAGTGTTTCTTCAGATTCCTCTCCTCAGTTTATCGAGAGGATATCATAAATATTATTTTTATCAATGAATCATAACAGCTTATCAGACTAATACTCTGGCATGTGATTTTCCAGAGCTGATAAAGATCCTAAGAATATCCTCTCTAATCCTGATAGAAATAAGATCAAATGTTGTACAAATATTGATGAGAACTAATCGTAAGTTTAATGAAATAAAATATTATTTGCTAACAAATAATCAGCAGCAAAAAAGGAACTTTCAGAGTTGCTATAAGGTAGCATAAAATTGCATAAAACTTCGAAAAAAAAGTCACTACCTATTCAACATCCCAAAGGATATGCAATTGAAAAATACGTAATTTACAAACAAATGAGATAATGAATGGTCAGTTAGTATTAAAATATATGTTATATACTTAACATATATTAAAATGTGTAAATATTTTTATATTAAGAATTATGCTTAAATGTTAAGCAATTATAAATCATAATAGACTTCTTTATGCAAAAGTCTCTGTGTCATTTCAGTAGAGTAACTAATTTTTTTTTTCTCCAAGATTCAGCATTAAGCAAAGAGCAACGTTACTTTATTCTAAAATTAAAGGTAATAAGTACTATGCCAGACTTGGTAATGATCAAAACTATCCTGCAGACTTAGGAATACCAATTTTGAATTCATATTGATAATGATTTTAGAATAAAATCTAATTGATAAAATATTATAAATAATTTTCATCACATATCTTATAATGATTAAAGATTATAGTCTATCTTATCTCATTCTTTACTTTTAGTATGTAAACGCATATGTTTTTTCAAATTATCCAATCTGTTACAACGTCGATCGCAAAAGTCACACTGATATGGCATAGAATTACTATGTACAACAACATGACCATTCAAATGGCTAACTTGTTTAAATCTTTTGTTACAAATGGTGCAAACATACGGGCGTTCATTCATGTGCGCAGAAGCTATATGCGTTTGGAGATTAGTTTTTCTTACAAATGTTGCTTTGCAAACATCGCATTCAAACGGTCTCAAATTAGCGTGTATAGCCAAATGTGATTTTAGAACATTCTTATGCTTGAAATTTTTATCGCAAAGGTGACATTGATAGGGTCGTTCATCCGTGTGAACCTTTTTATGCACGTATAAGTGTGCCAGCTGTTTAAACATCTTGGCGCAAATTTCGCACTGATAAGTTCTGCCATCCTCATGAGCTGCGCTAACATGACGTCTCAGAGTATCGGCAAGAGTGTATCTCTTGCCACAAATATTACAGGAAAAAGGCCGCTCGTTTGTATGAGTCATTAGATGGCCATTCAAATTTCGTTTCTCAAGAAAACGAGCACCGCATACATCGCATTGATAAGGTTTCTCACCATTGTGAATGTACATGTGTTTTTTTAGGGAATTAGAGAGGCTGAATCTCTTCGAGCAAACTTTACATTCAAACTTTCGTTCTCCCGTGTGTACCAGCATGTGAGATTTGACGTGACCTGCTTGCTTAAATCTTTTACCGCATACTTTACACCCAAATTGACGTTCGTGGGTGTGGGTAAATATGTGCCTTTCCAGTACACTTTTAGTTGTGAATACTTTTTTGCAATTATCACACTCGAATAGACGATATACTTCTTTTGGTCTGTACATTACAGTGTCACCTCGATGGGACTGCGAATGGATTTTTAAACTGTCTAATGATTCGAACTTTATCCCACATGTTGCACACTGGAAGGAACGATAGTCTGTGTGCGTTAACGAGTGTTGACTCAAGTGTCCTAATTGTTTAAAGCTCTTATTGCATATCTGACAAACGTATGGTCGTTCATTAGTGTGCGATCTTACATGTCTTTTCAAAACGCTTGGAAAGTCAAACTTTTGCTGGCAATAGCTACACTCTAACAATGGAGCGCCATTTAATCTAGTCGCTCGATTTTCCTTCGATAATTTTTTACTGCCTGGACGAGTTATGCGTCTTCTAACTTTCTTTACTTCTTTCTTGCGCAGTGTCTCGGTATCTTCAGTTTTCAGCTCAACATCGGTCAGTCTTTTAAGCTTCAAATTTTCGTCTGCATCACCTTGATCCCCCCGTTTAATATTGGTAGGAGTTTTATCAGAGTTATGAAAGCGACGCATGTGCTTTTCGTAGACAGTCAAGAGTCGGAACTTCTTGGAGCAAATTGTACACTCAAAACCGTTAGCTTTTGTGTGTGACTTGAGGTGATTTTTCAGATGTCCCAATTTCATATATCTTTTTTGGCATATCTTGCACTTCAACTGATATTTATCCCGTTGTTTCGTTTTAGCATTAAAATTTTCGTTCTCTTCAGTTTCAGATTGTGACTCCTCTACTTGTGAGACATTCAAAGGGCTTTCGTTCTTAACATTCACGAATTTAAATCCACTTGAATTTTCCTGATTTATTGATGATTGTCTAGTTTGATTCACAAATTCAGTCCCCTGTAGATCGTTACCATCTTCTTTGGTGGGAATCTGTAAAGATAACAACAGTTAGTCAAGTTTATATCATAATTCCTGCATTATTTCCTTTCTTTCAACTTTGACCATTCCTAAATATTTCTAAATGAATAAAATATAAATAATACACATATAAACGATGTATAACTGCTATTCTTACATCCTCCTCAATCTGACTGATCGAATCACTGTTTATGCCCTTTGCACTGTAGTCATCATCGAACAATTTTTCATTTAAAGTCTCATTATTTGTTCGGCCCCTTTCCTTTTGATTTTTGATCAGTTTTTGCCACTCTTTCTCGCACCAAATTGTCTTCACAGCTTCTTTTGGAATAGATGATGTTTTGAGGGCGTTATCATTATTTGTGAATAGCAATTCGTGCGGAGTTTTATCAAACTGTGATCGAAAATTTCTGTTTTCGTTGATTTGAACGAACCGAAGTCCTTCGCACCATGTTTTTCCAGGATTATCAATAAGCCAGGTCTTCAATAGCTGTTTAAAATCTCGCTTATTAATTGTAGAAGAGATTACAATATCGCCATAAACAATCAGAAGATCTTCCCACAGGGATCTTAACTCATGTACAATTTCGCTAGCAAAATCTGTGCCATTTTCGCTCTGCAATACGCTAGGAGCTCCGATAATTGCAAATATGTCGAATAATTCAGCTGCTACATCTTTCGCATCTTTTCTTATCAACGGACGTAGTATAACAAATTTTGAATTCTGATCTTCGTAAATAAGGATGTAACTGTAATCCATAAATTGGTCATTTCTCATATCAATAATCTCGACTTGACCACGAGGATTTATCCTCTCAGATATAGAATCCTCGGTTTTTTCTCCTTGGCTCAAACCGGCTTCGACAATCTGATTCATAGTCTCAGAGTCAGAATGAATAATCTGTAAAAACGCATTTAGATATCAATCAAAACAGCTATTAGATACAAATGTTTCATTTTTCTTCAAACTTAGAGGAGTATTGTCACTCACTAACGGTCTAAGTTGATCAATTTCATTGGACTTTGGTTCGATCAAAGATTCATTTGAATTATTTTTTGTAGTAGAACCAGCAGCAGCAGCAGCGGCAGACTCCGGGCATAAGTTATCGTCGATAAACTCTTCCTCTTCTTTCACAGACACAAAATGAGATTCAATTTTATTTGTTGATGTGGAATTCGCGATGTTTACTATACTAAGTTTGTTGTCCAACCATTTATTGCTCAGCGGTACAGTGCTCTCCATTATTATACTACAAATAAATGCGAATTATAATAGCATAGCGAAGTGATAACTGATAACTCCGTTCAAAATACGTAATTATTTATTATAGTAAAAGACAAAACCAAAACTAATTCCGTAAAATTATCTTTCAACTCTCCAATTGTCTCTCGGATTATTGTATACAAAAGAAGAAGACACTTAACCTGAAAATAATGCGATACACGAAAGGATTTCGGGCACTCACTCTATCAATTAATAAAATGAGGGCTGCGCTGAGGGAAGACTAAAAGTCAAATATCAGATAGACTTTTGATGATTTATCACGAGGATTAACTATTCCTAAATACATTGCGAGTATTTAACGTGAACTGGTTAATTCGATCGATATATTTTTGTCTCTTGTTTATACAAGCTAGAGCGTCCCGTAAACTACGACGGCATTTTGGCATACCTACCTAGCACCTTGGTTCGAGCAGACGCCAGACGCTACGTATACGAATGGACACGAAGCCACGATCGATATTTTAATATGATTTACAAATATGCTTAGATCTATTATTATAATTAAGTATATCTATTAGTTTATTTTATTACGGATTATTAGAGTTGTTAATGGTAATTACCGATAATTAATAATTATCAATACGCTGTATATCTATATGTACTTTGTTTACTCTACCTGTTACAAGATAAATCTCGCGAACCGGTCTATTGTTTTTATTCTGTTAACTCTCAGACAAATGTCAATCATTAATTGACAGTTCGTTCATATCCTTATTCGCGAAAATAAAAAACTTAGGTTTAAACCGTAAGGAATAAAAAAAAATCAGAATAATTTTCAAGCAAACTATATTCGATATTCGAAAGATATGTCTAATGGACAGGAGTTGCACAATCTCCTACATGGAAAGACAAAGATTGTACGAATGACTCCGATTCCAGATATTCATCAATATGATGATGAGAAAGCATTCAAAAATCCTCTTTCTAATTTTCATTTAGATAAGGTACTCCTATTCATTGTAATCTGAATTATGCGACGTGCTAATTGTCATTGGGATTTTATTTATCGTTATCTTTATCATGAAATGAAACTAGTCTTATTTCATAATCCCGCAGATGTGGGCGAGGCAGGTTCACGAAATGCTCGAAGGAATGGCTGCTAAAACAAAGATTAGGCTATACAATAATGTGACTAATCGCAAAGAGTCTGCTCAATGCAAATTAGAACCACCTAAAGGTTTCTATTTTAAAAAAATGAGAGAACTAGCCGAGAATCACCCTATACCTGGTCTTTCAACGGTAATGAAATTCAGCAGAGATCTGAACGGCGAATAATATTGACTAAAAATTCTATTAGCGTGGTTTATGATGACGTTACAGGACTGGGAACAGAACATTTTATCTCTTGTTCCTAAAACACAACGAGATAAATACCCAGAACTGGTTCAAAGCTACTTGAACGATACCAACGAAGTCTATTATCAGGATATCCATGAATTGGGAATAAGGCAAATCATTGCTACAAGTTGTACATGCGATATCCCAGACTCGACTATACCTCCTTTTAAATTCAACGGTCAAACTTTACATCGGCCCAGATATTTACGCAACATTTGTTCAATGTCTGAGAAATATTACTTGCCGCATAAACTTATCAGAAATATTATCGTCAAAGCCTATCACTTGCTGCCTGAACTGATTTGCGATTTTAGACGATATCATGCGTTGGGGTATCTCGATCCCACTAGGTATTCAGAATTGGAGTAATCAATCACAACTTATTCACTATTGAAGTATTCAATCTTTCTTCTATTAAATGGGAATCTCTCCACAGATTTATCAGCTTAACTGATTACGATATGAAGAAAGGCACTCTAATTGTAACCCAAAGTTACTACAAAGAAATAGCACGCCTTATATCACAGCCCCGATACATTCATGACGTACCACCTAAAGCCGTACAGCCATTCTTGCGCTGCGCGGCACGTCTTCTTTCTCAACAAATCATAAATCGCATGATATCGACGATAGAACATCTACTCGATACGTTAAATAATCGGCAAACGCTTCCACTCCTAAAAGTAAATGCAGAGTAGTCTTAGTAACAATGTACGACCTTCGGATACAGCTAACAAACACCTGCATGAATTTTTACAATTCTACATTCACTCATAAAAGCTTTACAACCTATTCTCCAATTCTTATATTCCATTTCTCTATTAAGCTGAAATTATTGTGCCAAAGAAACGACCTATTCGTTCATCCGTTGATCACAGACCTCTATAGTATGTACCACAGTCTTATCGATGGAATTGCACACGTCGCAGACCACTTGCCTACTCTAGAATCCTGGTTACATATTAGTACAGATCAAGAGTTTATACCCGTCGTATTACCTGATTGGTAAATTCTGCACATTGATTATCCCATTAAACTGTATATTCGTTATATATCTCGATTCAGGTATAACAGCTAACATTTCTCTTTAAATCAGGTATCTGGAAGAGTCCCATCTCCGCCTAACACAAATCTTGAATATTGTTTTCGAGCCGCTTAACACTTATGTAGATAGTCTGGTTGTACATTTTCAAGTAGTTTACGATCCAGAAACACGATCCGGAGTCGTGGATTACGTCGCCGAAGGGCATGATTTCGAAGATTGTTGTTCAAAAGTTGAGGACTTTAATAGATTTGTACGAGATATTAATGGAATGGTATGTTATTACCGATTAGCTAAGTATTTTCAAATTTTGAAGTCCTGGACATTGATTCCTGCCTCGATCTATAGGTAAAAAACGAATATTTTTTGGCGGTAAGCCTGTGCCAAGATGAGGCAAAACTTGGGCTTAAAAGATACACTTATGATGTACGGGAATTAATCATTGGAGAGTTGATTAAACGTCATAGAAACTATAATCTTGAGATTTGTAATCAATTTGAAATTCTGAGGGAACGGGCCTTCAGTACTCCAGGAAACACTATGGAACTTCTTGCTCTGGGTAGATTTTAATTGACAAAATTTTTACACCATGATTGAATTTTCAAATAATTCTCAACTTTTGACCTAATTTTTATCAGGTGAATATATGATATACGCCGCAACAACATTGTTGGAAGAACTGAAGGAAAAAATCCAAACGTCATTGCATATGCTGGCGGCATTGATTGAAATGACATCACTGGCTAGAGCCCACATTGAATTAAATAATGTTACAATAAATTGGCTCAAACGTGTGAAGCTAGTATTTGAACAGAACAGCTCTATGTTTGAGCAGATGAAATTTGATGCGGAAGAAAAACTCCAAGGACGAATCAGTCTTTTGAATAAAGACGTCGATCTTATGTTCCCAAGGTTCATTGTCTTCTGACTATAATATGTATATTGTGTTGAAGTACGGTTTTCTTTTAAACGCCTAGAGGAACTCAAATACAATTTATTGAAGAAGCCTCTCAATTTTTTCCAACATTTATACATATATTTTAGTATTACGCATGCATGAATCTTATCTCAAATTGGTTTCATGGATACAATTCTTGTTCTACCAATTCCAAGTACCTTGAACTTTTATTGTATGCTTTAGACTGGTAATAATGGACGATATGGATGACGCTACTCGAGTGCATGAATATATGGAAGATTTACGCAGGCTTGTGAGAGGGCTGGATCGTATGGATGAGCAAATAGAATGGATTAACAATGAAGAAACACTTTTCCAATTTCCTCAAACCTCTTATCCTCGAGTCAAGGAATTGAAAGACATAATACTCCCTTATTATGCTTTGATGTATCGAGCTCACCAGTGGCAACGAGATGTCGGTGTTTGGTTGGACGGACCGTTCGAATACCTTGATGCTAATATCATAGAAAGCAAGACAACAGACTACTTTACTGATTTCACGAAAATCAGCAAAACCTATAAAACCAAGATCAAAATGCAAATCGCTATAAATTACCAGTACAGGTGTTACTTCAATCTATTTACTTAGTTCATCATAGGACAAGATATCCATCCTTTATGTATTTCACATTTATCAATGTCTGTTAACAGATTTGTAGGATCGGCTGATGATCCTGATCCAATGCAGCAGCCAGCTCCTAACAAGCTTTGCTACCAATTACTGGAGGATGTTAAATGGTTTAAGGTCCGGGATTCAATAGTTATCAAGTTTTTGCCCTAAACTTAGATTTAGTTCTTTTATTCTGAATTGAGACTTGATCCGTTGATGTGCTAATTTTTTTCGTAAGTACTGTACTCCATGCTAATAGCAAACACAATTTCATTTCACCTAGAATTATGTACCCCTGGCATCATGCTTTTGTAATCCTACCTTACGCCAACGACATTGGAACGATATGTCTGAGATCGCAGGGTTCGACTTGACTCCCAACGCTGGTACTTCACTACACAAAATGATTAAGATGGACCTTCTGGGCGATCTTGCCAAGTATGTTTACCTCTGAAATCGAGGAGACTTCTCTTCTGAATTAGTTCATATGCTGAAAATGAACATAAGAACAGTCCGTAGATTATTTTCATGATCAGATCATTGCAAATTTATCAATTTCCGTATATTATACTTACACATTTTCTATTTTATACTAGATACGAGATAATAACTACCAGTGCAACAAAAGAACTGGGATTGCAGGAGCTACTTGCCAAGATGACGCAGGATTGGGATGACGTTGTTTTTTCCATAATGAAATTCAAGGACTCGGGAGTAGACATATTGACAGCACTCGATGATATTCAAGCTTTGCTTGAAGAACATATTGCTAAAACACAAGCAATGCGAGGCTCTGCATTTGCGAAGCCTATTGTATCCGAAGTTAAAGTTTTCTATGATTTGATACTCCGAATCCAAAAGACTATAGATGAATGGACAAAGGTTTATGCGATGTCCTTATAATTATACTGAAAGCTCATCATAGATTAAAATTTCTCAAGATATTCAAAGAAAAAATACTATTTTTTAGTCACTACATTCAAAGGCTTGCAAGAGGATCAATACCGCTAAAAACCTAGTGTATCGACTAATATTACCTCATTATGATTACCAGGTACAAGTGCAGTGGATGTATCTACTCCCCATATTTTCAAGTAAAGACATAGTCGATCAGTTACCAGAGGAAGGAATACTATTCTCAGAAGTGGATGGTACTTTTCGCCGAGCTATGTTAAATGTTGCAAAAGACCCTCGCGTCAGAGAGATGGCAGGTTCGGTGGGTTTCTTTTTCTCCTCATTTTACTGTGTTTCTTGGATCATCGTTTAAGTGTGGAAACTCTATTTACCCAATCAATCCAATAATTCTCCTGGTTATTTCATAGAATGTTTGAGTTTCAGTTTGGGCTCTATGAAGCTATGAAAGAGGCCAATGAACAAATGGATAAAGTTAACGAGGGTGTGACCAACTATCTTGAAAAGAAAAGGCTCTTCTTTCCTAGATTCTTTTTTTTGTCAAACGATGATATGCTCGAAATTCTATCAGAGACCAAAGACCCGTTACGTGTTCAGCCCCACTTGAGAAAGTGTTTCGAAGGAATTGCCAAGCTAGGGTGGGTTGATGTACCTATTTATACTGTGCATAAGTCTCGATTGTTCTCTGTATGTATACCTGAATAAAGGTAAAAAGATTCTTAATCTAAATGCTACTTAATTTGTATAACAGGTTCAACCCGGAGTTGGAGATATATTCAATGATTAGTGACGACAAAGAAGAAATAAAGGTCCAAGATATAATCTCCACATCTGCTGCAAGGGGGTGCGTGGAGAGATGGCTAGTTCAAGTGAGTTGTGGCGCTGATCTCTCATAATGCAACTACTAGCATAGTTTTTAATTAAAAACTAGTGTCAGTGTCGAGGGAATCACATAGGTCGAGGAACAAATGGTGAAGTCAATAAGACACGAGGTATTCATGAGCATTTTGGATTATGAAATTAACGAACGAGTATACTGGGTACGAGTCTGGCCAGGAATGGTAGTTCTCTGTGTATCTCAAATCTATTGGAGTATGGAAGTACAGAACTGTTTGATGACACACAGAATAGCATCTATGGAAGCTCTTCATGAGAAATTGAAAGCACAAATCATAGATATGGTGAATCTGGTAAAGGGTAAGCCATCAGGTATATAACGATAAAATTGAAGAGTATAAGCCACGATGGAAAACAGCCTGCTGAAAAATGAATTGCAATTCTTATAAATATCGAATAATATTCAGGACAATTATCAAGACAAAATCGAACAACTCTAACAGCTTTAATCACCATCGATGTCCACGCGCAAGATGTTGTCAAGCTTCTTATCGAAAAACAAATTGTATTAGAAACGGATTTTGAATGGCTTGCGCAGCTGAGATATTACTGGGAAGATGATGTACAAGTGAGAATCATCAATGCCACGGTAAAATATGCCTATGAGTATCTTGGTAATTCTACAAGACTGGTAATCACGCCCCTAACTGATAGGTAAATCAATTATATTGACTGCGTTTGAACGAGAAACCCCTCTACATGTGTGTTGCTTACTTTTAATCCCCAATAAATTTTCAGATGTTATCGCACCCTGGTCGGAGCATATTCTTTACATTTGAATGGCGCTCCAGAAGGTCCTGCTGGGACTGGAAAAACTGAAACCACGAAAGACCTTGGACGAGCGCTTGCCGTGCAATGTGTCGTATTCAATTGTTCAGACGGTTTAGATTATAAAAACATGGGTAAATTCTTCAAGGGATTAGCCTCCTGCGGAGCATGGGCGTGTTTTGATGAATTCAACAGGATTGAGCTCGAGGTTTTGTCTGTAGTAGCACAACAGATCCTATGTATCATTCAAGCCGTTCGTGCCAAATCAGAAAAGTTCATTTTTGAAGGCACGGAGTTGACGCTCAACCCAACAGTCTATGTTTGCATTACCATGAACCCTGGCTATGCAGGGCGATCGGAACTCCCAGATAATTTAAAAGTTCTATTCAGAACGGTGGCTATGATGGTTCCAGATTACGCTATGATTGGCGAAATCTCTCTCTACTCCAGTGGCTTTGGAACGGCGAGAGTACTCTCCGTTAAGATTGTAACGACTTACAAACTCTGCTCTGAACAGTTATCTTCTCAATCGCATTACGACTATGGTATGCGAGCCGTTAAAACAGTTCTAACAGCAGCGCAGAATATCAAATTGAAGTTTCCCAACGAAGATGAAATGATACTCCTGCTGAGGTCCATCATAGACGTTAACTTGCCAAAATTTTTGGCTCACGATGTCCCGTTGTTTCAAGGCATAATCATGGATTTATTCCCAGGCATCACATTACCAACTCAAAATTATGAGACATTTTTAAATGCCGTTATGCAAGTCTGTGAGAAAATGAATTTACAACCGGTTGATGCGTTTCTATTAAAAATCATTCAAACCTATGAGATGATGATTGTGCGCCACGGGTTTATGCTCGTCGGAGATCCTTTTGGTGGGAAAACATCTGCCTTACATTGTTTAGCCGATGCACTTGGATTATTGCATGAATGGGGGGATGAGATTGGACTTCCAACAAAGTATAGAACTATAAATCCAAAGTCGATAACCATGGGTCAATTATATGGTCAATTTGATCCAGTGTCATCAGAATGGACTGACGGAGTCTGTGCCGTTGCTTTTCGTCAATTTGTTGCTGAAGATTCTACAGATAGAAAATGGCTGGTATTTGATGGTCCTGTGGACGCAGTCTGGATTGAAAACTTGAACACCGTTCTGGACGATAATAAGAAACTATGTCTCACTTCTGGAGAAGTAATGCAAATGACTTCGGCAATGTCAATGATCTTCGAAGTGATGGATTTGTTACAGGCATCTCCTGCTACTGTATCGCGATGTGGAATGATTTACATTGAACCACACGTCATGGGCTGGCGACCGTTTCTCAAGTCCTGGATGAACAGAGTGAATGTAAGCTGGCGAGAAGGCAATGAGGAAGTTTTGAACGAATTATTCGAATGGCTTATGGACCCGTGCTTAGATTTCATCCGAAAAAAATGTAGACTTGCGACTACGGCGGGACAGATAAACCAGTTGGTTTCCACCATAACATTATTTGAAATGTATATGGATGATGCTGTGGAAGCTAATCCACAAGATTATGAAATGTATATCATTCCTTGGCTACAAGCTAGCATGATGCAGTCGATGGTGTGGGGTGCGGGTGGCGGATTAGATTATGATTCTCGCTGCAAGTTTAATGACTTTTATTTATCGTTTTGGGACAAGACGAATCCTGAGTATCCTGTACCAGAAATAATAGGCGAGATTGTCATCTCAATTCCTGGAGAAGGATTGATACACGACAATTATTACACTTTCAAAGGAAAAGGGGCTTGGAAGTACTTTGGGGATGCAGCTAAGACTGCTAAATTATTGGAAACACAAAGCATAGGTCAAATGGTAGTTCCAACTATAGACACGGTCAAATATCAGACCTTATTTCTTAGGCATATTAAACATCGCAAGAGGTTTTTGGTCTTCGGAGAGACTGGTACTGGTAAAAGTTTTTACATTCAAGATTTGCTAATGAATAAGTTGGACGAAGATTCTTACCTACCAAACTTCATAACATTCACTCCAAAAACGTCCGCAAACCAGACTCAAGAACTTGTAATATCGAAATTGTTCAAGAGACGTAAAGGCCATTACGGACCGCTGGGTGGAGCATACTGTATTGTTTTTGTCGACGACGTTAACATGCCTGCTAAAGAAATTTATGGCGCACAACCAGCTATTGAATTATTGAGACAGTTCTTTGATCACGAACATTGGTATGATTTAAAAGAGCCTGAAACAGTGAGAGTCTTTGATACAATGTTCCTTGCAGCAATGGCTCCGGCCGGTGGTAGCAGGCAAGATATCTACCACAGGTTTTTGAGGCATTTCAGTTTATATACCATAAGCACTTTTGCGAGAGAAAGTGTGTTCAGGATATTTTCTAACGTTGCACTTATAGGATTGAAAAGAAACGGTTTTGCATCTGACGTAATAGTCACAGTAACACTGTTGGTCAGTGCTACAATGGAGATTTTTGAAGCAGCCAGTAAAAGCCTGAGACCAACTCCTACTAAATCACATTACTTATTCAACTTGAGGGATTTTTCCAGAGTCATAACAGGGTGTGCGTTAATTAGGAAAGAGTCCGTTGAATCTAAAGCAATGTTTGTCAGAATTTGGGTACACGAAATCTTGAGGGTCTTTGGCGATAGACTTATTGATCAAAATGACCACAAATGGTTGTTCGAAAAAATCAAGGAGGTGGTTCCAAGCGTCATGAGAGAATCTTTTGATAACGTGTTTAGCCACTTGCCCAAATTCGATGAAGAACTAACAGAGGAGAGTCTGCACGATTTGATATTTGGAAATTTTATGGATCTCGATGCAACACCCGATGATAAACGGTACGAGGAAATACCATCTGTAGAAGAGTACAAAGCTGTTGCCCACCTCTGCCTCGAGGAATACAATACCACACACAAGAGTAAAATGGATATTGTTTTATTTCGATACGCTCTCGAACATCTCGCTCGAATTTGTCGCATATTGGCAATACCTTGCGGAAGTTTATTGATGGTTGGTGTTGGCGGATCGGGAAGACAATCCTTGACTAGACTAGCTGCTGGGATAGGTGGCCACGGCCTCTTCCAACCAGAAATTGGCGTTGCTTACGGCATGAACGAATGGCGTGAGGACATGAAAAAGGTGCTAAAAAACTCTGGCGGTACTGGAAAAGATCTAGTTTTTCTGTTCACTGAAAGTCAAATCAAAGAAGAGGGCTTCCTCGGGGATATCGATGCGCTGTTGAACTCTGGAGAGGTTCCTAACTTGTTCACCATTGAAGAGAAACAAGAAGTTATTGAAATGACGCGATTAGCAGCACAAGGTGGAAACCGTAATCTAGACGTTAGTATACTGGCGGTATTAGCATACTTTGTCAATCGATGCAAAGAAAAACTGCACATTATGCTTTGCTTCAGTCCAATTGGTGAAGCGTTTAGAATCAGATTACGATTATATCCAAGTTTAGTAAACTGCTGCACGATAGATTGGTTCGAGATGTGGCCAGAAGATGCATTGGAACAAGTAGCAGCACGTTATATGACGGACGTCGATGTTGACGATGCAATAAAAGTTAATTCTATTGTTGCATGCAAGTACTTTCATCTATGCGCAAAGGAGAATAGCGCGCAGTTTTATTCTGCTTGTGGCAGAAAAACTTACATAACATCTGCAGCATTTTTGGATTTGATTATGTCATTCGCTGATCTTATGACACTAAAACAAGCGGAGTTATCACTTGCCAGAGATCGTTACCTAGGCGGACTAGATAAACTCGACTTTGCTGCTTCTCAAGTTACGAAAATGGGGGCTATTCTACTCGCCTTGAAACCGGAGCTAGAAATATCTGCTCAATTAACAACAAAAACAATGCAACAAATCGAGAGTGAAAATCTAACTGTGGCTCACGCCACAATGCTGGTAAAAAAAGATGAAGACGCTGCAAATATAAAAGCAGAAATTGCTGGGGCCTTGAAAACGGAGTGTGAAGCTGATCTTGCAGAAGCTCTTCCCATACTTAACGAAGCCACGGGTATGCCTGGAAGGATAATTTTTGTCGATATGAATGAAGGATATTCCTCATTTCATCGGTAGAAGTATAAAATCGTTAATTTTTCCACAGCTGCTCTGAACACCATCAAACCGGCAGATATAACGATAGTAAAAACGATGAAAAATCCTCCTGAAGTAATTAAGCTAGTGTTGGCTGCTGTCTGTGTCATGATGGGCATTATTCCTGATAGAATGAATGACCCAGAAACTCACAGGATGGTATCGGACTACTGGGGTCCAAGCAAACGGTTGCTTGGTGATATGAATTTTCTAGCGAGATTGAAAGACTACGATAGAGACAATATTCCTGCATCCATAATGCAGGTGAATTCTGCGAAGAACTGATATTGCGTGTAACATTCTACGTACAATTGACTATAACTGAAATTTGTTCCTACAGGTGATTAAGAAGACATATATAACGGATAAAAATTTCGAACCCAAGAAAGTAGCCAAAGCATCATCTGCTGCTGAGGGACTTTGCAAATGGGTACGGGCTATGGTTTTATACGACGAAGTAGCTAGAGTCGTAGCTCCAAAAAAGGCAAAGCTAGCTGTAGCAGAAAAAGAGTTTAATGAAACTATGGAATTCCTGAATGGAAGGAGACGAATGTTGGCAGAGCTTGACGCTAAGCTTGCACTCCTGAATGAAGATCTGCAACGAACGTTGACTAAAAAAATTGATTTGGAAAATCAGGTGGGTTCGGACAGCTAACTACAAAATATTGCAGTCAGTTTTGTGGAATCAAGCAAATAATTAAATAAAGAATGCATTATACATGTTTCAATATCTTTGAAATAACATTATAACTCTAGAAATATTCTTCTAGGTGACCAACTGCACGAATAAACTTATCCGATCTGAAAAGCTCCTCAGCGGTTTAGGAGGGGAAAAAGGTCGTTGGCTTGAATGTGCAGCAAATTTACAAAAGTCTTACGATAGCTTGGCAGGAGATATACTCTTATCTTGTGGAATGATTGCCTATTTAGGGCCATTCACAACAGTCTATCGATTAGAAAATATAGAGAAATGGCGTATTTACGTCAAGAGTTTGGATATACCGACCTCTGATATCTATAGTTTTGTTGGAGTCCTGGGTTCTGAGATAAAGATAAATTCATGGAACATCTACGGTCTTCCGAGGGACTCATTTTCAACTGAGAATGCTATTGTTATGGACAATTCTAAAAGATGGAGTTTATTTATCGACCCGCAGAGTCAAGCAAACAAATGGATTAGAGCTATGGAAAAATCTAATGAATTAGAAATAATAAAATTATCAGATAAAACATATATGGATATCCTCGAACACTGCATTGAAACTGGTAGGACTTTCATACGCCAAGTAGAATCTTCGCATCTAGATCTGATATTGAATTTTCAAAAGATCTTTGGTGTCCAAATTTAATTTGAATATATAAAAATGATCTCTAGGTAAGCCCGTTTTATTGGAAAATGTTGGCGAGGAATTATCAACGCCTTTGGATCCTATTCTGATGAAAAATATCTACAAATTTTCTGGAATTTGGTATATTACGCTCGGTGAAAAATCTATTGAATATGATTTGAAATTTAGGTAAAAATATTTGAGTTAATTTTTATTATCATATTTTCTGTTAATATTTGCAATAAATAATTAGTTTTCATAAATCTACAGGTTTTATATAACAACAAAGCTGAGAAACCCACATTATTTGCCTGAAGTATTCAATAAAATCACATTGATTAACTTTGCGTTAACAATTGAAGGACTCGAGGACCAACTATTGGGCATTGTAGTTGCTAAAGAAAGAGCCGATCTACAAAAGAAACGAGAATACTTGATAGTAGAAAGTGCAGCTAATAGAAAGGCGTTGCAACAGGTGGAGGAAAATATCTTAAAGACATTGACCTCTTCGGGCGCCAACATTTTGGAAGATGAGGAAGCCATTGAAATATTAGATTCCTCAAAAATCCTGTCCGTTGATATAATGAGGAAGCAGAAGGCCGCCAAAGAGACGGAAGCTAAGATTGAAGTCTTCCGTCAAAGTTATAAACCGATAGCTAAGCACAGTTCGGCACTTTACTACACAGTGACCGATCTTCCCAGCGTTGATCCAATGTATCAATATTCTCTTGCTTGGTTCATAAACTTGTATATCATGTCTATAGAGACTGCGAGTAAAAGCAAAGTATTAGAAAAGAGATTGATGTTCCTACGGGAAACATTTACCTATAATCTTTATCAAAATGTTTGCCGATCTCTGTTCGAAAAGGATAAGGTAATATAATATCGAGCTCGAAGATTGTTCGATAAATTGTTTAAAAATCAAAGAAGTAAGAAATAGGCAAAGATTGATATCTGTTTTATAACAGGTTTTGTACTCGTTCGTTTTGTACTCTACTATTTCGGTAGCAACAAATGAAATGGATAAAGAAGAATTGATGTTTTTCTTGTCTGGTGGCATAGGACTTGCTAATACAATTAAAAATCCTGCGGCAAATTGGCTATTGGATAAATCATGGGATGAAATATGCAGGGCAAATGATACTTTGCCATCGTTCCAAGGATTTGTTGACGATTTTCGTGCTAACATAGCTTCTTGGCAAAAGTTTTACGATCTTATGAATCCCCAAGATTCACCGATGCCACAGCCTTGGGAACGGAAACTCACTGCATTCCAGAAATTGATTGTAATGAGAATGATTAGACCGGATAAGGTCACTGCTAAGGTATTTTTTACAGATTTTTATACTAAAGAGAATATTCGACGTACATTCTAAGCCTCCAATGTCATCCTGCTTTCACAATTATAATTTCAGGTAACGCAGTTCGTTGACGCAGGTATGGGGTCTAAATTTGTGACGCCACCGCCTTTTGATATTTCCAAATCGTATGCAGATTCGAATTCATTAATACCGTTGATTTTCATATTATCTGCTGGCTCAGATCCCATGGGATCTCTATCCAAGTTCGCTGAGAATATGAATTATGCTACTCGATTCAGTTCCATATCATTAGGTCAGGGTCAAGGACCTGTAGCTCAGCGTATTATAGAACAAGGTCAGAACGAAGGGATGTGGGTTTGTCTGCAAAACTGCCATCTAGCTGTTTCTTGGATGCCACAACTGGAGAAGATCTGCGAAAACTTTGATTCAAAGAATACTTCAATCAACTTTCGTCTATGGCTGACCAGCTATCCTTCGGACAAATTTCCCATTACAGTATTACAAAATGGTGTAAAAATGACCAATGAACCACCGAGTGGTCTCCAACAAAATTTAATGAGGTACTGCTGTTATAACATCGTCATAATCAACTCGATGATACCCAAAGGCTCCGTTGTAAAGACTTAGAAAATACAGAGCGCATCGTGTGATCTTATACAGTTTAATCTTCCAATTAGATCTTATTTATCGGAGCCTGTTAAAGACCCGGAGTTCTTCGAGGGATGTCCTGGAAAGGCAAAAGATTTTACAAAGCTATTGTATGGACTGTGCTTCTTTCACGCTGTTGTACAAGAAAGACGAAAATTCGGTGCCCAAGGATGGAATATAAAATATGGTTTGTAATGTTATAGATATAGAAGTACATAATTATATTCTGATGTTTCTCCTCGGAGCTGATCTTATCGAAAATATTTGATTTGATTTCAATTTTCCAGGTTTCAATGAGTCCGACTTCCAAATATCTGTACAACAGTTACAAATATTCATAAACGAGTACGACGAAGTACCGTTCAAAGCTATTATATATTTAACAGGAGAATGTAACTATGGTGGAAGAGTTACAGATGACCGAGACAGAAGATGTTTGAATACCATTTTGGATGATTTTTATAATCCTAAGGTCATAACGAATCCTAACTACACGTTTGCAAATATCGGACCGGAGTATGTACTGCCACATCGGTGAGCTGATTGCTAAGAAGAAAAGATTCTTCTATAAAAGCAGAGTATATTTTTATTCCACGAATCATCACTCCATGAAAATAATGTAATTCATTTTTCAGATATGAATACCGCGATTATGTGAGACAGATTGAAGAAATTCCTGTTATTTCACCACCTGAAGTATTCGGTTTACACATGAACGCAGGAATTACCAGAGACCTTGAAGTATCGAAGAATTTTTTCACCGCTCTGATACAGATTCAAGGAACTGTATCAGTCGGTGATACCGCTAAGCAAGACGATATGCTTTTATCTATAAAAAGAGATATTTATGATCGTATGCCTGAGTTATTTGACATCGAAGAAGCTCAGAAAAAATATCCTGTATCTTATTATGAGTCTATGAATACCGTTTTAATACAGGAAATGGAAAGGTACAATAAACTTCTTCAAGAAATTCGAACTTCTATGACAATGCTTGAGAAAGCGGTAAAAGGGATGATTGTTATGACCCCATCGCTCGAGGTATATGAGTTACCTATTTTTAATCAAATATATTCGTATTCACATTCAAGTTTACAAAGAGCTATGCTATGATTCCTAATACGTACACTGCTCTAAATAAGTTATTTTCAATTAGATTCTATCGAAGCAAGTTCTTATAGGAAAAATCCCAACAAGCTGGGAGAAGGCTAGCGCATATCCAAGTCTTAAGCCTTTATCAAGTTTCGTAACTGATTTTTTGGAGAGAATAGAATTTTTTCAACGATGGTTGGACCATGGTAAACCAGCGTCGTTCTGGATATCTGGATTTTCATTCGCGCATGGATTCTTAACAGCAGCAAGCCAGAACTATGCTAGAAAGCATAAAATCTCTATCGATCGAATTGACTTTGATTTTGAGGTGATTGAGTTCTTTTTCTATCTCTAAGAACAATAGTACTGATAATCATTAACTCTTTTTCTCAGACGATGCCAACGTATCAAATACAGTCTGCACCGAGTGATGGAGTCTATGTATACGGAATGTTTTTAGCGGGAGCGAGATGGGACATTAAAAAAATGATTTTAGCTGAAAGTTTTCCCAAAATTCTCTCCGATGCGCTGCCTGTTGTTTGGTTTAAACCATGCGAAGTAGTGAAACGAGTAACAGGGTCTCGCTATCTTTGTCCATTATACATAACTTCGGCTCGCTTTGGGGTGCTAAGAACAACAGGACATTCTACTAACTACGTATTATCCATACTGTTGAATACCCAAGAGCCAGTTAGTCATTGGATCAAAAGAGGTCTTGCCCTACTCTGCCAGCTTGATGATTAAAATTAGGAAGGAGATGTAGAAAAAAAAAAACTCGGAATGCTGTGAAAATAAATGAAATATTTGAAATCTGGGGAATCAGTGCATCATAAAATATAAATAAATGTTCCAATTGTGTCTTTTAGGTATTTAGAATGTTCGTTTTATTTTATTTTGTCGATTGAATTTGGTTTCTGAAAATGTCGTATGAATATTGAATTTCAAATATCTCGCGCCGAAAGGATAGTCGTGTCGGTAAGTTACCGACGCGGCTTTCGTAACATAGTAGTTATTCAGCTGGCCGCAGCGCGGCGTTAGTATCGCATTTATCGAGGTACGCGAGACGCGCTCCGCGTTCGATGTTCCGAGAAAATATGTGATTTACAAAGTATCCCGATGATCCCTACGCGCGGGATATCGCGCATCTGTATCATCAGATGTTGTAAAATGACTGACGCGTTAATTTACGATATGTAATCTCGTGTAGTTGTGATTTTGTGCTGATCAAAAGGTTCGGACACCGTCACCCAACGCCATTTTGTGACCTCTTACGAAGACGTAAACATCACACTTTCTAATCGTATTTATGGCACTATACAATCCCACTAGCAAATGGTTTCCCAGGGATAGATTTTTATCCGCGCTATATATTTATCTTTCCTAACCTTAACTCGTCTAGCATTATTTATTGACATTATTTACATCATCGCCTATCATTTCGCGCCAAATTCGTGGCTGCACCTGGTGCATCTGCCTGCTTAGAAAACAGCTGTCTTGTGCTCTAGAGCTTGTTATCACTTAACTGTCATTTTTCACTTAAAAGACACCTGACGCATTATAGTACAACCACGTTCAACCACTCTCAAAATAATAAACTGCTACAATGAAAACAAATGGTTTGTCCTACTCGTCGCACGATTTTATTCTATTTGCGTAGTAAGTTTTTTTTTTCTCTTTTTTGGTCCACAATATTTTCTCGACTATTCGCACGCGCACATTACATAGTATTAAATATTTTTATCATTCGTGACTTGAAACTGGTTTTAGACTCCTAGATACATTTTTTCGTTGACTAAAAATGACGAAATCAGTAAAATTTTGTCCCTGTGTTACGAGATTTGAAAGTGCCTGAAGATGATAACCCTTTTATTAACAAAAATCAAGAATACTTATATTCAAATAAATTGTCTTTTCAGTTGGACATAACCCTAATATTTGCGAAGAGAATTAACCCAACGGAAGTAAAGAACGCTGACAAAAAAAAAAAAAAAAAAAAAAAAAAAACGTTTGCTGGTGAATGTTTTTTGTTGTTTGAAACATTGAATGGATATATTATATCTGCGTTATAAACGTGAATAGTTATTTTCATATATAATTGAGAATTGGAGAAATAAAAAGGAGACAGAAAAAGGAAATGAAAAGTTACAAGGGATGCGCTCATGTTACCTCGTCGTTAATGTAACATAGTTTTAAACAATGTCCGGAGATTCGGGATGGAGCGCGGTTATTCACCGTCCATCAGAACTGGAATTGGAAAATTGGAATTGGGACGAAAATGACGGAGATCAAGAACGCGAACTACCATCTACCGTAGATATGGATGCTATTAAAGGTGGCGGGAGCTGGGATCCTCCCAACGGACCTAATGGTAATTCACACGGAATATTACGCACACATACTGTTTGTAAATAAAATATGGTGCTTTTATTGCCTCGCAATCATCCAGAAACCGGAATATTATCTTCGAGCTTCTCCCAGTATTAAAAACTCACAATTTTCATCTTAAATAATGTGATATTTGAATCAGCTTTTAAGGAATACTGAGATTAATTATTTTTGAACTTATGTAGGTACAGATTCCGTTGATTCGGATGATGAGTCAGATTCAGAAGAAGAAAGCTCTGCAGGTTCAGACGGAAGCTGTTCATTCTCAGAATCAAATTCTGATTCAGAAGAGGAAAGTACGGCTGACGAAGAAGAAGAAGAGGGTGAAGAAAGTGGATCTGATTCGGATTGTACTTCTGAAAAGAGCGAGCAAACATTCGCAATTCGAGAAACAAACTTTGAGCAGGTATTTACGGATTTTATATTCACACTCTTTGATCCAGCTCAAAAATTCAATCACATATGGAACTTTGAAGTATCAAATTTATGGAATATAAATTTTCATCCATTCAAAATGCCCTTAGTCATAAATTTTAATCTGAGCTCATTTTTCTGCTTGTTTTTTTGATCGTCTTTGATATCTTCAAAAGTTTTATTTATGTTTTACTGAACAATATTTGAAACGTGTAAATCTTTTTCTTCCTTTTATGTATTCTTAGAATACCGATTAAACATTGGAAGACCCTAGGTGACAATAAGTCAGTTGGTAATGTGGAAAAACGAGAATGCGTATGGCGAGTTTCAAATATTATTCTTGTCTTCTTATTTTTGAGACTTGGAGCTATTTGATTTTAACTATTAAGAACCTGATTTTTAAATCTCCTCTATACTTGTAGAACAAACCTGTAAGTTGTAAAATATTCCATGAACAGAGAACATGATCTTATGAATTATGAAACCTGAGAACGTAACAATACTAGGCTTCCTAATCCAAGTTTCTTGATAAAACGTAATTTTGATAGAGCAGAAATGATTAATCGTAACTCTAAGGAGTAATAGTCGTTGATGAGAAAATTTTGGATGTTTTTATCAAATGCACAAGTGTATTTTAATCAATGTTCATAACAATTATAAAGAGTTAAATGTATGGTCTTGTTAAAGTGATGCTAATGTCAAACTTATCATTAATTTGATTAATCTTTGCTGTTACCGTTTGCACGTACAGCCTACTACTATCAAACGTGATGACCACCGGGAGGACACATTGACTAATATGGTAAATTGTTTTTCGAAATTTAAGATAAAACTTTTTTTTAACCATAACAAACGAAAATAAATGACCATTTTTTTTTCTCTAATTTCTTGATATTATTCTGCTTATTGAACAAGAAAAAAATTCCTTGCAGAAAATAAGGAATTATTTTCATAGTCTGATAATTATTATGCAATAATTTCAATGATATCCAATTGTTTTTTTGTTTTTTTTATCATTATTATTCAAAGATTATTATAAAGGCATTCTTTAGTATTTCCTATTATTGTGATCGGAAATTATGCTCAGGAAATTCTGCATGCATATGTTTCCGAATGAAAATATTTATTCAAAACATACATTATTTGGATCAAAAAGTTTCTATCAAACTTATATTATTATTTTTTTGTTATAACGTGCATTGTGTGAATTAACAACAAATTCATTACCATCTCACCATCGGCATCTATTCTCTGTATATTTATCACCAAGTCTCATTGAAATAACATGCATTGCGTCCCCAATCAAGATATAACAAGGTAATACCCGTGTTAATTATCAAGATTCACTTATATACATTTCAAACGCCTTTGAAATTAGTCGTTTAGCAGTGATCATTTGATAAATGTACACCCACAACCCATCATATAAATAAAAAAAAAACATTTTCTTTCTTTTTATCACATGTAAGATTGAAGATCATCATGATTCGGATACAGGATTCACTTATTAGAGTTATATGATTTTCTCAGGGGGCATTGAAGCTGAAAATTGGATTGAAGGCTTCTAAAAAAGAGGAAGCAGCTGATAAGTCAAAATCTGAAAAAACCAAGAGACCTGCTTCCAGGCGACCCAAGGCTTCTAGTCGTAGTGCTAAAGTGAGTTCTTTTTTTTTTTGTCCTTTTTTTTTTACCCAAGAATTACTCATTTCAATGGAATTTTTGGTATTTCCTGTGAATTTTATGACTTCCTTGATACTGAATCGTGTTTTGCATCTATCCAAATTCATTTCCTCGTTTATTTTTGTTTTGTTTGAACGACTGCCCTGTATAAGAAATTTACTCGTGAAACCAGTAATTTAGCTGCGCATAAATTACATAACGAATGAGGTGGTGTACACCTGCTTAAACCAACCACATGCTTTACTGTAGAAAAATCAATAGAGTTCATGATTCACACTAACTTACCTTTTCATTAAAATCATGATGCAATGAGCAAGCAATTTACGTTACAAAAAAAGAAACACAAAAAAATGTAACAAAATAATTATCCTATTGTAACTTATAATTATTGCATTTTTATACCATATATTTATATATGTATGCATATAACTTTTATTAATAATTAACACCTACATTATTTGTCTCCAATATGGCTCTCATGTTCCGAAATGGAATAGTTTATTATCAAAAATAGAATTTACATCTTTATCTAGTTATAATATAATTAACAATAAGTAATAATAATGATTTAACATAATCACTTGATAATAAATAGGTATCGGAGGGCAGCAGTGATGAATCTGAGACAGCTGCTGTTCGTCCAGCACCACAACCACAACAACCACTTCAAGAGATCAATCAGGAAGATCTGGCTGCAATTTTACCTGATCAAGAACACGAAGATGCTCCTTTCGATGGTTTTGAAGATTCTGAAAGCGGTCGTTTAGTTTCTAAAGCAATTGAGAGAATGTCTCTTGGGGCTGATTCTGACTCTAGTGAGAACGCGGATCAAAATCCTGTACCTGTTTACAGTTCTACACTGTTACAACAGTTTGTTGAAAAGACAGCTATGCTTTCTGAACCTAGAAAAAGGCGAAGCAAGCCTTTGAAGAAGTCAAATGAACCCGAATATGGTTCTATATCTAATGTTTCACCTGATTCTGGGATTCAATCGGTTAATAATAGTCCTTTGCATCTGGGCGTAGGTCCTGTTAGTCCACCATTACCCTCTCAATCACCGGTACAAGTGGCTCAATCAAAACCAGCGGTTAATGTAGATAGAATTTTGTATCCACCTAAAAGAAAACCTGGAAGACCTGCTAAAAGCATTTCTACTCAACCACGAGGACCTGGTAGGCCAAAATTGAAGCCTGAAATAATAGAAAAAATAGAAAAAATTGAAAGAAATGAAAGTCCAGGACTTAAAAAATCTAAGGAAGATGTTTCGAGCGGTAAACGAACGAAATTAATAAACAGTAATCAGGATAATGCTAAGACTTCGGAAGAAAGTAAAGAGGAATCTAATAGTAAAACGAAAAAATCTAAAAACAAAAAGCATTGTCAAGATAAGAAATGCAGCCCCCTAAAGACCACACAAGATAGAATATCTTCAAAGTCTGAAAAAGTGAATTCTCCCCAGGATAAGTGCCTAAATAAATCAAACAAACAAGCTAAGAATCTCCCGCAGTGCGATGGTAATACCTGTAAGAAAGTCAGACAAGAAAAACCTTCTATTGGTTCGTCAAAGATTGCGTTATCACCAACTCGACAGAAGTGTTCATCGGCTCAAAGCCAGAACGAAGATAAATTAAGTCATACTAAAAAAGTTGCAAAGGAAAACAGGGCCGACACCTCACCTGCTTCTAGAAAGCAAGGTAACGCTAAAAAAACTAATGTTTCTGCTCCAAGGAGAGTCTTGAAAGAGAATAAGAACAGTAAAAAGTCTAGTCTCAATTCAGTTACATCGGGAGTTGGACATTCTGCGACGATGGCGCTGTCCATCGATGATAAAATGAAATGTGAAAATCTAGATAACGATTCTAAACACATGTTCAAAAATCCTGTTCATAATCACCGTCGTAAACATCATCATAAACATAGGAGACGATACTTGTTGCCACCAAAAACGCCCGTGCGTGTCGATCCCTGCGTTATTCAAGAGTTGGAGAAATTGATAGAGGAATTTTCAAAATGTTGCAGCTTGGGGAGATCCAGTACAAACTCTATGCACTCGGAATTGCCACAGATTTTTCGCGTCAAAAAAATTACTAAGAAAAGAAAAGGTGGAGATCCTAATCTGAACGACGAACAAAAGCTGAAAAGGAGATTGAAGAAAGAGAAGGTCTCTTCGAGTGCTGATTCTAAAAACAACACAAGCTCAAATTCGAATTCTAATTCAAACGAGCAAAGGCTACCGCTAAAAAAGAGGCACTACCATGTTTCCAGTCCGCATAGTTCGCAAAGCTCTAACGCAAGCTGCGCAGAAATTAGCAACATCGAAACTAATTCTACTGAAAGTCATATCGAAGAAGCCATAGAAGCTACAATAACGAGATATAGCAGCAGTCCATCGCTAAATAAAGATGCTATTCCAGTTACTCCTAAAAAGAGACATAGAGATACGGATAGCATTGCGCTGGAAAAATTGGAAACTGAAACGTTTGACCTGGCGGATGACAAGCCGTTAAATTTACTCGAATTTCAACCTAGACGAAAAAAGAAAATATTGAGAGATCTTAGAGTGACCGTTACAAAGCTAGATACAACAGAGAATTATATGCCAAATGAGAAACATGAAAAAACTGAGAAAAACTCGAGTGAAAAATTAGTAAAACAGCAAATAGATAAAGTGAGCAAAAATGAAAGATTGTCGTCCGAGAGATTAGGAAAAGTCGATAAACCTCAGTCTGAGAAAATCGAAAAGAATCAGTCGGAGAGCAGAAACGAAAAGTTTCAATTGAAAAACATTCATAGTACAGGCAGCGAGTTTATTGAGAAAAATAAATCGGAAATGTTAGATAGTAGTAATTCACTTTTGGACAATAAGCTAGCATCAAGAAAAGAATTTTCTTCGAATGTTCCAAACCCGGTGAACCCATTAGCAGCTCTAATATTAACAAAGAAAAAAATTCGAAGAAGGAAGGCAATAAATCGAACTGGTTTTCCAACTTTGAAGAAGAAAAAGAAGAAATTGCCAGTTTCAGCTAATGGCATTGTGCTACAGAATACACCCTCGATCACTCAAGTATCGAAGTTTCAAATTTCGAGAGGAGAAGATTTCAAAGATTCTAAAATGGAAGACAACGAATCGATCTTATCACAAGCGGAGACACAGGATGTACTCCCGATTCTCGATGATTCGAAAATGCAAGATATGGATGGTGAGAAACTTGATGATACTGAAATAGAAATCAATGATTCAGAAGACTCTGCTTCTTTGCACGATCATCCAGTGAGTAAGAATTCATCTGAAAGAATTTCAAAAGCATTGTCTGGACAACTCAGAGTGAGAAAAGATCTGGTCGAATGCGACGGTAGTAGGCCTTGCGATAAATTATGTCCAATTAAGTATGAAAAAGTACAAGATTCGAGGATCTATGATGAGAATGCAACTTTAGAAGAATCTCTTGAGAGGTATAATCAAAGCCAGAGAGTGGCGGAATTGAATGAAGAAAATCTGCGTAAACTGGAGCGTGCAAACTCACAAGATACTGTAAAATTAGAAATGACTGGTAATCTCAATAATAATCATGGCCACAAAAGGAGACGGGGTTCTGTGAGTCCCTGTAATTTGACAATTAGAAATTTGAAAAGATTGCGCAACGCGGGTTACGACACTGAAAGTGATGCAGTGCCAAGTAGTGATATAGCCAGCGACGATCACGAACTTGGAAAACATCTGGGCTCATCTCATAGCAGAAAAAAACAGCCCAGATGGAAGAAACGGTATCTTCAGGCTGGACTTTTCTCCGATTATTACAAGGAGGATGAACCTAGGAAAGTTCACACTACCGATAATAACTCTGGTAAAAATAAAATGGTATATGATCACGCTGAACATCCGCATGGTTTATTACCACCGCCGTATCATTGTGGTAAATTTTTACGACAAAGAACAATACCGTTTCAACTACCTTACGACTTATGGTGGTTACACACACATTCAAGATTGCCTGGCAGAGATCTGGTACCGTCTTGGAATTACAGGTAAACTAATAACAATAATGAACTTTGATTGACTCAAAAAATGGTAAGAATGTTGCAAGTAGGAAAGAATATTGCTACTTGTCCGTCCGCTTGTATTGAATAACAACTTGTATAATTTAAATTACAGAAAAATCAGGTCGAATATTTATTACGATGTAAAACCAACAACAGTTTACGAAGCTCAAGCCTGTGAGTGTAAGTCTGAAACCGCTTGCGGGGAAGATTGTATAAATCGTATGGTATTCAGCGAATGTTCACCTCAACTTTGTCCTTGTGCTGAGAAATGCAAGAATCAAAAGATTCAGAGACACGAATGGGCTCCTGGTTTGCAGAGGTTTATGACAGAGGATAAGGGATGGGGGGTTAAAACCCAAGAGCACATCAGATCTGGTGATTTCATTCTTGAGTACGTTGGAGAAGTTGTTTCCGAAAGGGAATTTAAATCCAGAATGGCAACTAGGTATGTCTCAATATTCTTATTCGATCATGAATGAATCAAATAGGTAATATTTTCTTTGGTTTTAATATTATGTATGTCCATTAGGTATGCAAACGACACACATCACTATTGTCTGCACCTTGATGGGGGACTCGTTATAGACGGACACCGAATGGGAGGCGACGGCCGCTTTGTTAATCATTCTTGCGAGCCAAACTGTGAAATGCAAAAATGGAGTGTAAACGGGTTACCAAGAATGGCACTTTTTGCTTCGAGGGATATTAAGTCCGGAGAAGAACTAACTTACGATTATAATTTTGCCCTTTTCAACCCATCGGAAGGGCAACAGTGTCGTTGCGGTAGCAATGCTTGCCGAGGAGTGATCGGTGAGTTAAATGATTCGTATAATTATTTTCAATTTGATGTCTCGTCTTCACAGTTATGAAAAATAATGAACAACTTATATAAAACAGAGATCAGGCAAGATGATCATACTTTAATTTTGGTATATTCTTGCATTAACGTTCATTGTCATTTCTTTAGGTGGAAAAAGCCAGAGGGTTGCTAGACCAATAATGTTGGCTACATCTCAATCTCAATCAGACAACAGTGAGAGACGTTCCGTTGGTCGGCCCCGAAAGAACATTAGAAAATCGAACATAGTTCAGTCATCAAACTCCAAAGGAATTTGTAAATCTCGGAAATTGGGTGACCCAAGTTTCTTACAGACGCCATTGATAAAGCCTATGTCGCATCAACAGAGCCGTTTTGCCCAACAGCATCACTGTTTTCTTCTTAGAAATTTTGAGAAAGTTAGAAGATTGAAATCAGTTCTAAATCACACTCAAACTCAGACGGGAAAAGTTAAAGTTAGCGTTAATCAGAATTTAAAAGAAAAGGGAAGCGGGGATGCGAAGACACAATCTGATGCATTTTTCTCACAATTGACTGCGTTAACTAATACTAATCCAAGAACTGTAAGAACTCGACGTCTCGCACAAGCACAAGATGATCCGGAAGTCAATAAGACTGCTAAATTGGCCAAGGTATTCGTTACTTTTTCAAAAATATCAGTTCATTGTCTAGGATCGAAGATTTCTCTCCTAAATTTCTGAACAATATGATAATGTGTTATTTTTCTTATTTGAGAACAGCTCCTATACTGTATTCTTCGTATTATTACAGGTTTTGAAAGACTTATACACGCTGGTTGCAACTGCTAAAGATGAAACGGATCAACTACTCTGTGCTCCGTTCATAAATTTACCACCTAAACGAAAATTGCCCGAGTATTACGACAAGGTTTCAGATCCTATAGACCTGACCATGGTTGATCAGTGTGTAGGCACTGGTCACTACAAGTCAGCAGAGCAATTTGACCAGGATATGATCAGGCTTTTTGATAATAATGTTAAATTCTTTGGTAGAACATCCGAAATTGGCATAGCTGCAGCCAGATTACGAAAATTGTATCTTGGCAGTAAATTAGAATTCGTTGATGCCATAACTGAAGCAATGGGCGTCCCTCCGTCTCAAGGATTTTTGCCACCTAGAGGTTCGACTGCTGGAGAAGAAGACGTGATACGTTGTATCTGCGGATTACACAGGTAATCAGATCTCATCAACTATCCAGAGGCACGGGATAAAATGATAGCAAATAATCGAAAATTAAATATTTATAAATAAAAACTTTTCAGGGACGAAGGCATGATGATTCAGTGCGAACGCTGTTTAGTCTGGCAGCACTGCGATTGTGTGAAAGCAGATACCAGTATTGAGTCTTATTTATGCGAGAGATGTCAGCCTAGGCCAGTTGATCTGGAAATTCCACTGGAAGGAGAAGAGGAAGAAGAGGGCAAACGGCACTACGTTACTCTATTAAGAGGTGATTTACAACTGCGCCAGGGAGACACGGTCTATGTGCTCAGAGATACTCCCGAGAAACACACTTACAAGACTATTCAAAAGCCGGATTATGAACAGATGGATATTTTCAGAATTGAAAGATTGTGGAAAAACAGCAAGTCAGTAAATCTTTAAATATTGATCATTAATGGCAACATTACGATACCTTTTAATAATCATGATAATATCAATCAATAGGGGGGAGCGATTTGTCTTTGGTCATCACTACCTCAGACCGCACGAAACATACCATGAACCAACTCGTAAATTTTATGAAAACGAAGTGGTATGTGCACCTCTATATGAAGCAGTGCCTTGTGAACTTGTTGCTGGAAGATGTTGGGTTCTTGATCCTCATACCTATTGCAAAGGTATAAAAATAATAGCCGAAAAATATTTGTCTTGCAAAAACAGCTCTGGCTAAATATTTAATTCGTTGTATGAATGAAATTTTTTCTTTCAATTTAGGCCGGCCAGTTGGCTCAAGTCCGGAACATACATACGTTTGTGAGTATCGAGTGGATCGAGCTGCCAGATTATTCACAAAAGTTGCACGTGCCAGACATCAAGTTTGTACAAAGCCATATGCTTTCGAGACCTTTACTCAGCGAATGAAATACTATAGAACGTACTTGGTGAGTATAAAATCGAAAAAAAAAAGAAAGAATAAAAAATGTCAGGTCGTTTAATACAATAATGTTTTTTCCAGCCTCATAGCTTAGAGGGTGTGTCGACAAGCTCAAGTCAAAAAACGCACAAGGATAAGAAGAAGAACAATAATCACGATTCTGAAACAAATGTTAAAACAGATTTAAATATTGAAATTATCAAGCCGAATAACAAAGAACAGACAAAGGCATCTAATAGAAGAATCAGACAACAATCCAGTGATATCACACAAATTGCTGTGCCTTCTATAAACTGTCCACAGGTATGAATAACTCGTTTGGATTAAATACAATGCTTTATTTTATAGCGAATTCAAGTATATGTAAACAGAAATGAACATTTCTATGTCAGGGTCAACAATGCTGACCTCATTATCTTCTAATACCTGCATAAATCATTGTGTTTGCTTTTACATTTTGCAATGCAAATGTTATTTTAGCAAATTGCCTATTATTATTTAGAAATTTATTTAAAGAATATTTGAAACTTATCATTGCGATTTATACTTCATAACAGAGAGACGAGCAACGAAAAAGGTTGAACTGTATTTTGGTTGGTTTGCTGCAAAGAATGCCAAACAAAAAAGATCCATTGGACTTGTCATTCCTCTTAGAACGGAACAGAAGAAATCGTAAACGACCAGGTGGTCTAAATCCGTGACATTGGTTGATGAATCGATGATAACATCGCATCTCAATAAAGGTAGTTTATAATAGAATATCATTTCTGTATTACATTACAGCCAATCCAGCGTTTAATAATTTAGTATACATATAGGTACTATATATATATTTATCTGTGATGATTCGATACATCAATGCCTAAAAAATATAACAAGGTCAACAATTGTTCCGCGATGAGAGAAAAAATTAAAATTAAAAAACAAATAAAAATTGAGCCAGAAATGAATGTTTAAACACTATCGCCTGTTAAAAGAAAATAAATAATAATTGGAATTATTTTCAAGGTGGAATTTTAGGAGCATGATTCAATATCAGGGATCAACTATATATGGTATATCTATTATCTAAACAGGTTTGCCTGTTTAAATGTTTATTCTTAATTTATTAAATATTAACAATGTACAGAGTTGTCTTATAAATTATTTTTATTATTATTATTATTATTATTATTATTATTATTATTATTATTATTACTATTATCTAAAATTGAATATTGTTAAGGAGATATAGTTAATTAATTGTACAAATTATAGATTAATATGTATACGTGTGAGAGAAAAAGAATGAGTGAAGCTTGTTGCACAAAGTAATATTACCTATATTTTTAATAACTCCGGTGTTAGAAGAAAAAAATTAATAATTAAATAAATAAATAAAAAAAAACTAAAAATAATAATAATAACAATTGTAACATATAATATTATATCGAAGATAAAAATATTATTGATTATTGTATTTAAATTATTATTATTATTATTATTATCATTACTATTAATTATTATTATTATTATCATTATTATTATTATTATTATTAATATAGCCAACATGGTCGACGAATTTGATTATTAAATTTAAAAGAAAAGAAAAGAAAAGAAAAATGTATATACACGATTGCATATTTATTATGTTATATTTAATATTCTAATTATAATAGTTTTTATTTTCTATTGTATTCATATACCAGGCTAACATATTTTTTATGTATAAAACTTCTGAAGTAAGTTATACCTATTACTAGTATGGAAACATCCATTTATTTTCCCAAACCCAAGACGTGGTAAACTACGGCGATGAGAAATAATAATTAAGAGACAAAGAAAAGAAGAAAAACAAATAATAAAAACGAAAAAAAAAACAGTATTCGCTTTGGGGAAAATAAATCATGCTGAAAAATTCATTATACTTAGTATACATATTTATCATATATAGCCTAAAGAATTTTTCGGGTCAACTAATTATAGTACAAGATGCTGAAATTCTTCAATTCATATGTGAATCTTGTTTATCGTCTGCAATCTACCTTGTCGACAGATGAATCGTTAGGTGCCTTGACCGGACCTACCTTATCGACAAAGATGTAGCAAAGACATACCCATAATATAATCTCGTTATCTATTTTACCGATAGTGATTTGAAGTTTGTATACTATAGTTCTTCGTGCTCACTCACTAATGGCGGTGGCAAAGTGGGCTGTGGCAGGCGACACTCATCAAAACAATTAAATCTATTAAATTAATATAAATTTTTTAGATACCGAGTGACTAAACAATTGTAGAAACTTAAGAATTCATATATCAACTGTATCGTGAGATGCCCTGTTAGCTTTAGTGAGTAAAACATTTACTTTATTTTCAATTTAACACTATGATATTTTGTGTATGTGTGCCTGTGTGTGTTTTTTTTCTCATTTCTTTTTTTTCTTTTTCTTTCTCATTTTTATTTCTTCTCATCTTCACAAATCATCTCCTATTTCTTCTCTCGTGAGATTATTGTTCATAGACTAGAAAATACATACATACTACATATATATCTGATGTAATCAATCGAAAGATATGCGTAATAACTGAAGTATCAATTATCGTAATAAAAATAGTCATTATATACCATATATTATACAATAGCTTGGGCGAATAACCTTTAATACGTTTCTGCATAAGATCAGGAAATCTCACTCTCTATCTCTCTCTCTCTCGGAAAGAAAGAAAAAACAAAGAACAAAAATTGATCTTTTAATTATTTTCTTAGAATATTTTTTTAAACAATTGTCTGTTTTATTCCATTCGAATTACCATTGTTTAATCATAAAGGTAAATATAACTAGAAATTCGTAGTCTTGTCAAATAAATAGAAAAAAGTTTCTCATATCATATGATATCAGTTTATCTAAACATCTCAAGCATTGTAGTAGTTAAAAATTATAAAGAACAGACAAAAAAAAAAGAAAAAAAAAATGACTAGTCATGTTTTACGATATTTAATAATTTTTATATTTTAATCAATCAATCACTTAATGATACAAGTTATTCTCTCTCTTAGTATCTAATCTAATTTATATCAAATTATTATTTATTATCTCATTGTGTTTTTAATTCTTCTTCTTTTTTTTTCCTTCAACAGGGATTCCGTTTCAAACACATTACTAAAGAGGATCGTTAAGGTCCAGAACTTCGGTTCATATTGAAATTTAAAAAAAGAAACGATATGACGGAATACAAGTTGGTCGTCGTGGGCGCTGGAGGTGTTGGAAAATCAGCGCTCACTATACAATTAATTCAAAATCATTTTGTAGATGAATATGATCCAACGATAGAAGACTCTTATAGAAAACAGGTAATAACAAATAATTAGTCTCATCATATCATTATCTGATATGAATAATAACAATTGATGAAAACTTAATATTTCGAAGCTTTTACAGATAATATCAAATCTTAGATCAATAATTGATTCCAAATAATTGAAGAAAGAACAGTCAAGCTCTTCATTTCTTTCTCTAATTACTCAATTTATTTTTTCACAGGTTGTTATAGACGGAGAAACTTGTTTGTTGGATATTTTAGACACAGCTGGTCAAGAAGAGTACAGCGCTATGCGGGACCAATATATGCGAACTGGGGAGGGATTTTTGCTAGTATTTGCTGTAAATTCTGCCAAAAGTTTTGAAGTAAATATTCAACATCATTATGCATTTTTTAAAGGACAAAGAATTTTCTTCAATGTTTCAATCAGCATTGATTAAGTATATAAGATAAAGATAGCGGTAAAAATATTCCATATGCGAAGTTCGATTGACAAATATAGATATTTGAAATGAGATTAAAAAAATCTCAAACACTCTTCTTGTTTTGATCAATCAATTTTAATCTTATATGTGACTCAGATCGCATACCGTGTAATCAAGTTGAAACACTTGTCAAGATATCATGTTATTCCTATCGGATTTATTGATAGAAGAAAAATACTTTTTTTTTAAATTGAAAATATATTATAATCATCCGAATCTAAATCTCTGTTTTATAATTCTTATTATGTTTTTTTTTTGATAACAGGACATTGGGACGTACAGAGAACAAATAAAGCGTGTCAAAGATGCAGAAGAGGTGCCAATGGTGTTAGTTGGTAATAAATGTGACCTTCAATCATGGGCTGTAAATATGACACAGGCGAGAGAAGTTGCTCGTCAATATGGAGTACCGTTCGTTGAAACTTCTGCCAAAACCAGGATGGGAGTAGATGACGCTTTCTATACCCTAGTAAGCAGGAATTATTTAATTTTCTCTTTGTCTTTGACTTTGGGAATAGAAACGTTCGATAAATGATTACCAATTGGTAATTAATGAATAATCATTCGATTTTTAGGTAAGAGAAATCCGAAGAGACAAAGAACAAAGGGGTAAGGAGAAACGAAAGCGTATGAGGGCCAGAAGTTCTGGACGTCGAAGGCATCGTTGCTGCCTTCTATAAGTTGATAAACTAATTTCTGTTACATTTATATAATATACAAACGCGAGTAGAATATAAAATAAAAAAATAACAAACTGAAAAGAAAACAAGAACTTTGGGTTATCTGTGCCGCACATGTTTGCAGCTGACTTTGAAACGCAAAGTAAAGCTGCGGTTACAAGAAATTTTTTAAAAAAACATTTAATGCATGATTGTATAATATTACATAAATACATTTTTACTCGTAGTATTAAATTTTATCTTACACTAAAATATGTATGGAAAATTTTAGTGGATTAGCTATCAATTACTTCGAAAATTTATTTGGCTTTTAAGCCATTTGTAAGCTAAGTAAGAAAATTTACCTTCGAAACTTGTTATATATATTATAATGTAATCGTACAATTTCAAGTTATATATTCATACGCATAAAAATTCACACAATTTTAAAACAGTAATATTTTACGCACTGTAGTAATGTTTAAATCAATTATTAGTATAATTCCTTTATGGATACTACTCATATAATATGGTAGAATTTTTTTAATTAATTTTTATGAGAGTGAATATTAAATAGTGATGTATACATACATTGAGAAAAAACAACAAAAAAATAGTTACAACTACCTATATGATTCGGAATATTATAATTTTTCTTTTTCTTTATTTCTATAACTGTAATTTATGACGTTGAAAATTTTCTTTTTTTTTTACCAACGTACTATTTCGGTATTTGTGCAATTTGGTTTATCCAAGCACAACATTGTGTGATTATTCGTTGTTTACGAAAATGTAATCAAAATTGAAAAACCAATGTCTGATTGTAAAATTACTACTTCTACTTTAATAAGATATTTACTGCCACTTTGGTCAAACACGTAAGAGGTGCTCAATTTCAATCAATAAAAAAAGAAACAATTTAATTAGTTCTTGCAATCCAGAAATTGGATTGAAAAATAAAATTAAAAAAATTAAAAATAAAAAATAAAAAAAATGAATAAAAAATAAAAAAAAGAATTGTTGCAATACTATATTGAAATTGTTTATGCAATTTCAAATACTTTTCGATATTGCCGTATAGAATTTTGGTAATATATTTAAAAGATATAGAAAGGCCGATCAGTCCTCTCCTTAGTTTTCTTAAAATTTACTATTTAATGTATGCTTAATAATTTTTAAACTATAATTCTATATTGCCATTAGAATTTTGTCAGAAGCAGTTTAGACCACGTTTAGACTACTAAATATAAATGGGTTTGAATTGCGACTAGTTGTACTCTTTAACTTTTCAATTTGTAATCAAAAACCAAACAAAAATTCTGTAGAATATGCACTGAATATTCGTGAGACAGAAATATTGACGTCTTAAATATCTCTGGAATTGTGACGACAAAAAGAAATGTTTAGGATTTGTATTGTATCGACAAAAATAAATTTTTTTATTGATATATTATCCTTCATCATGATTATGTATATATATATTCGATATACCGCCTGTATATTCTTATATTTTTAAAGAAGGTCTACAATAGAAATTTAACTAACTTAACTATAAGTTACTAACGTAAAAAAACATGTACATTTTTATTTTCTCATTCCTAGTATAAAGTCCTAAATCATATTCAAAGTCTTCGGAAGTTTTATACAAAAAACTTTATAACTTTTTTTTTCCAACTGGAATAATTATCGTTTCTGATTTTGAATATTCTCCTTGTTTGAGTTTGATTTTTGGATCAGTGTTTTTACGATTTTAATTGGTGCTATTTTCACTCATTCAAGTCACTATTCATACTTATTCAATCATCATGGTTTGCAATATTGAATGTGCATGAAATTGTTGTGTACGTATCCACATTATGATTTTACAGAATTATCCTTGCATCTAATCTAATTTGAGTTATTTTGAAAATTTTCTCTACTCTTCAATGTCAGTTTACATAAATTTTTTGACTTGAATACAAGTATAGTTACAAAAAATTCAAAAACTTGTACAATGAAAAGCCTGAAAGAAATTTCGTGCTAAATTCTACACTCTACCTATGTAAAGGTTCAACCTTCCATATGATTTTAGAATTAACTGTAACAGCAGATAAAATTTGTCGATGAAATTTTTTAAGAATATATTGAAGTCTCCCTATGAAGAGGAAACATCCAGAGTAAAATTGCCTATATTAGGTAGCATGGGATAAAAGAAAAATATCCTTCGAATTTATTTATTTCTTATGCTTTTATTTTGGAGCACCTAATTGGATATAAAATTGTTGTATGCCTACATGATTTTTTCTTCATTTTTTTTTTCTTCTTTTTACTGTTATCGCATTCTTATCACTATATGTATAAACTATATTCTAAATATATGAAATATTAAATGTAGGCTTGTGTATAATAATATATGGCACGTCAGTCTGTTACTTTTAATTACTTATATTCTAGTTATTAAATACTATCGTAGATTACTTATAGTCATAAATTGTTAATTATTTAATTTGTTGTGTTTGGCATCGAGGATTTTTTAACACTACCGTATCATTTCCATATACTTTTGCTTATGTTTGCTCAGCATATCTGTTACAGTTACCAGCTGTTTTATCGTTGGCTGAAACAATAAGAAACAAGAAAACAATTATTATAATAATATTGTATTCAGCTTCAAAACATTCGAAAAGATTTACTAAATCACAGAGATCTTGAATCACCTGTGTCTTAGCTCGAACTTGTAGCTCCTTCAAATGTGAAACGCAAATATGATGCAATGTAGCAAGATCCCTCGCAGTATCAGACGCACACGTACTTTTGCCTCTTAGATCAGCTCCTTCAGAATCTGGCTTCTCAATTACGTTCTAGGAATGTGAATACAGAAGAAGAATTGTAAACGACATCTTTAATGGTTTACAAAACAAGTAAACAGAGGTACAAACCACATTTTTAGTTGTATTCAATCTTACCGATAGTTGATCGAGGAAAACAACCATTCTTTCTTTATTTTTCAGGATGAAAGGATTCACTACTTCCATGTAAGGCTCCTTTCCACCAAATTCAACAAGATTGGCCAAGTTTTGGAGGCATTTTGCAACCATCACCAAGGATCTAGGTAAGAATTTGAAAACATAGTTCAGACATTAGTCAAATTCCGGATTCTTATTTTGATAAATCTTAGTTTCGTTCTTACCTGGCAGCCGCAGGCGGTGGTGGTTCTGCTATCAAGTTGAATGATCTAGGATTTAATATAGCTGGGCAGAGGAGACGTAGGAATATGAAACCACTGACAACTCTTGTTCTAACTAGTCGTTCGTGAGGCCATTTTGCTACAACAGCTCGTTGTAAACATCCGCATATGTATCTCAATGTCTTTGGGCAGTGATCAGGACTCGTGAATATACTCAGTGTAACTTCATCTAAAATCTGATCAAAACATATTTGTTTTAGTCATTGTAGAAATGAAAAAGCACAATTGAGTTCCATCCAAATTTCATGATGTGGGAATCTGATTAAATAAGAGTTGCTATTGATTGGCAAATAAATTCAATGGCAATGCAGATTCAACTGATGATTAATGATTCATTGATGTTTCTCACTTGTAACAAAAACTCTGCATTGCTACACGCATCTTCGGGTGAATCCATTTTGGTAGGATTCAGCTCACAGCTCTGTTTGCTTTCGATCAATTTAACAATAGTATCTCGTAAAGCAGCTTTCAAAAATGATGTGCAAACTGATTTCATGTACAAATCCATCAGAGTTGTAGTTAGGCTTGCTGCTCTGAACAGTGTTGGGGTTTCGTCTTCTTTGTCCACCTGTAAAAACGGGTACATCATACATTAGTTAATTGGCTCTATGTCTTAGGGTAACTTTTTTGGATCAACAGATTTAAACGATGTTTTCTTAACGATGATAATATCAAGGGAAGACTCACTTCTGCTTGATTCAAGGATCGAAGCAGGTCAGCCTCCTTCCGTTCATGTCTGAAAGAAAAATAAGTTCTTGTGATGTTCAAAGAAATAGAAATTGTAAAAGATTAGAAAGTGCATTTCGTTATATTCTCGATCTTATAAGGTGAATTATAAGTTTGTCTACTGTACCTGAATATTCTGAGGAGGCTATTAGCCAGAGGTACTCTGTCCAAGTGACAAACATCAGCCAAAGCTGTTACAACATGCAACTCCGGGTCCAGTAGCAACTGTTGTAGTGGGCTGTATTCCTCTGGTGGCATAGCCAAGTCATGTCGGTATCTGGAAAGTTGATTTATTTTCTCAGCCAATGTTGTGTATGGGATTAAGTAGGTATATTTCTCGTGTTTTTCAAAACTACCTCAAGCGTAAGCGTAATGCACCCCATTCACCAATTGGAGTAACGCCTGATAGGGTGTACCATTCTTCCATCTCTTCTCCATTTGCCAAATTCCCTAAATCTACTGTCAATTCTGCAACTTCTGTGTCTTTGCTTCTCTTGCCCTTGTTGTATAAAGTCAATGTGAAAGATACAACATCGGGTGGAACATCCCTGTGAAATGTAGACTTGTCATTTGTTTTATTCTCTTTTGAGATGAAATAGGCATTCGATAGGATATAAAACTCACTCTAGTATAAACTCTTCGTCCCACGACGGACTCGCTCCGGTTTTTACCTTTGTTCGTGCTACTTTGACGTTATTTAGCGCAACTATGATGAATGGATTTGGAACCAGTTTGTAAGGTAGCCTGTGCGCATCTAAAATGTGTAAATGCAACGAACGTAATTCTCTCAAACGAGCTACCTTAGGCGCTCTTGTTAATTGTGAAACGCACAATGGTTTCAACGCGTTTATCCAATCGAGAGAATTCTCAGAATTTTGGGCTGCTAAGTATGTTATAGTAGCCAAGCAGGGTAGAGCTCTTTCAACTAATTGAAAGCAATGTGGCCGATCAAACACACTTTCATGAACCTGGAAATAACGAAAAAAATTTATCAGCTATTTACGATCTCTGTTTGAGTTTAACCGATACTCAAACTTGGTGAGTTATTATTACCTGATACAAATAAGCACAGCTTAGATCTATTAGGCCTTTCGGTTTTGTTCTCTTTGGATTATCATACAAATAAAGATGTGTGTCCGATGCGTCTACCAGTAGCACGAAATACAAAGCCTTCCATTTCTTATTTTTCTCCGACTTCTTCTCCAAGTAGCCTTGCATCTTGATTCCTTTATTCTTCTTGACGCCAGATTGTTCGCGACATTCTCTCAATGTAGCATAAATCTTTTCCGCATGTTGAACTTCTTTATTTACTCTGACACTACCGTCTGGTTCAGTAACCATGGCTTGTACCAAAGTGTGGCCTTCTACAATCTGCTCTTTTCGGTACCTGAAAAATGTGTTGTGGATAATTAATGCAATGAATTTTACTAAACTTAAACAGAAGCTTAAAAGTCTCAAGGTAAAAGTCTCAAGGAAGAAGGATAAAGGGAATATTTGCCTGTTTATTACGGCATCAAGACACTCAAAGGTTCTTCCACCCATCAAATATCTCACTCCTTTTTTCTCGATCCTGAACCTTTGAATTTGATTGTTTATATGGAAAAACAATGAATAATCTCCAGGGCTGTTATCCGAGGGTCTGACCTATGGATTGAAATATATTTTAGTACAATAATAGAGCCAGTATGCATCACCAACTGCTTGTAATAATCAGTGATACAGAAATAATTGAAAATTCTAAATATGAATGGAGTTACTAACTAGAAAACTGCCTGGTCCTGCCTTGACGAGCATATCGACAGCTTCACTTTTAGTAACGTTTGGATGAAACCATGAAAATACGGTATTAGGATCAATGGAGTCATCTAAATCTTCAACCAAGTCTCTAAAAATCAGTCCTTGTTCACCGGTTCTGTGAGCGGTAACCCACAGCCAGCCATCCCCCATGTCGTTGTGTACGAAGAATATATCTCCTTTTTGAAAGCTCAGCTCATCTGTATCTGGCATTTTTGTGTATGGGAGTATCGCGACTATTCTTTTTTTGTCATTGACAGGCTCAGGTGGCGGTGTTGGATGCATTAGACGTTCTCTTTTCAATAAATCCGAACAATGTGTATAGTAAGCAACTAAATCTGATAGACTATTGAACTGACGACCTCCTGAAAAAAATATCAGAAACAGAACCAATTAGGCAAGTTAAATTGATGAGAATATGTAAATTAATGAGAATAATATAATTCTTACATCTGTTGAAAACTTCTTTTAAACAAGTGCGAATATTATCACTTCAGACTATTTCTTATCACAGATTCAAACGTGCAGTGGTACATAAGAGGATGTGGCAAAGAAATAACGGATGGATTGCGTAACGTACCGATATAGTAGTCACCGCAAACGGCGGTAATCCGAAAATGATTAATGCCAGTTCTTCCCAAGTAGGACAAGACGTAGCTTCCAGGTTTTCTATCGCTCTCCCGAACTAGATAACTTCCCATTTTTGTAGCATCCCATAATCTCTCCTCAGCAGTGAATCTGTCCAGCCGACCATGATACCACCTAGAATCGAAAATTACGTCTTTATAGAAATGATAATTATAGAATTTCATTTCAGTCAATTTTAGCCCATTCTATGAAACTTTTTACCCAAATATTAGAGTTTTAAAACTGGTTTATCAGTAGTGATAAGAACTAGCGTGATAATTTGTTTTCTCTATCTTTGTTACACGCAGAGTTTGTATTTCTCCTTTATTCACACATCAAAATGAAAATATATGAAGATTTATAATATAGACTTACTGGTTCTCCGGAGGAGCAGTTAGCAGTGTGGTATTAGCACTGTCGGGCTCTTCTGTATCTTGAGGGTCATCTGGAATGTTTTCCAAGAAAGGATCAAAGTCATTTTCAACATTGAGTGACTCAATCGGACCGCCATCCTCGCTTCCTGTACTAGGTGATCCGCCCTTGCTATTGTGTTCCACCTAAACAAGTCAATTGGCAATTTATTTTATAAATAAGATTGAATTACTGGGTGTAATAAAACTTTGAATAATTCCGTCTTTTTTAAAATGCCAAAAAAATATCAGAATAATAGGAGTTTTATTAAGTCATATAATTATTTATATTAACAACAATGAAAATATATCTTAACAAGCTGTCTAAAAAAAAAAAATGATTAGTAATTAAAATCGAAATATTCTTTATCAATGGGAGAAAGAAAAAGATATTTTTAGGTTTAATAAGAACGTGATTAGTGTGAGAGTGTTTTGATTTAGGATTGAATTTATAATTGATTAATCCGATTGTATGGATATATTATATTGTTTTCGAAATTCAAACAATAATGACATGTGTATATGTATAGTATAGCGTAATAATCGGCTTGTATATGTGTATACCTTAGCACTGTTGGACACGCTTGGTCCACCCCGAACAAATTCCGCCATATTTAACTCACATATGCACTTTAAATAAGGTTTAATATATAATCGAAGTAACTGAGGTAAATTTTATATAATTAATGGCAGAATATTTTCGCGTATATCAATCGGAAAACTGATATTTTTCATATATATAAAATGTATTGACGTTTCCCGGCAGCCATTTTGTTATCACACGGTATCCATAAACTAGACAATATACGCAGACATGCTCAAAGTGACATTTCAAAGGATTTAATTAATTCTTGTTTTTATCGATTGTAGGTCGTTTGTATAGGTAATTAATAGTCTACTATTTGCGACGTTTAACAATCAATCCTTCATTTATAAGATAAATAAAATAATTTTTTGATCGGGATCAGTCACAGGAGAAATTCCCTAGACACGTCCCCCCCTCCTAGAACTAGTAATGCCTGGTTTACGCAGCGCCGTAAGTTGACTTAATTTAAGGATTGACCAATTAGGAGGCTTGATTCACCTGTCGCGTGGCTTAAGCAGCTTCCTGATTGGTCAATTCTTGAATTAGGTTAAGTTACGGCGCTGCGTGAACCAGGCATAAACAATATTTATTAGTTAACATAGCATCGGTCTAATCCAAGAGAAAGTGCCAATAACATGAGTTTGTGTCGTTGTGATTCGCCATGTAGGTATGTAGTTCGAAGTGGTTCGAGGGCTCAAAAAGGGACTTTACCCGATTGTTGCTTGCACTAGTTTCGTTGTTATTCTTCGACCTCTGACTCATTTTTAATCACTTGTAAATATAAAAGCAAATTCTAAAATCTAAAGACACTCATTTCTGTTATTTTCGGAAGTTGGACATGTCCAATTTATGGTAAGTGTTCGTCCTCGTCTTGACACATTTAAATGTAACCTTACTCAACCTCGATTATTATTATAACGTATATTTCGTCCGTGTGTTATATTCTGGCGTAATTTCACCTCTGTTGACACAAAAAAAAAACAAACACATACATGCATCTACTGCGAATAAAAGAAAGCGAAATATTTTGAGACTGCTAGATATATACATGGCGTGAAGTTTTACTTGAAAAAAAAAAAAAAAAAATTCAATAACATTGAAATACTTAGCTGAGTTTACATGCCATTGGTCAAAGTTTCGTTTTCATTTATGGTATTTATGTCGTATTTGACAATAAATTTCACAAAATTTTCCTCGTTCTTGTAACTTACATCTATTAGCCAGTCTTTTTTCCCAATAATCACCATGCTAATAATACTATTATTTTCAGATTATATTAAATACTGTTCAAAATGGATCCAAAGTGCGTTCAAAGTGACATGAGAAAGGCAATGTTGTCACCAAAAGTTGAACACAAGCAAGATACATTTACTGCACAAGGAATTTTTTCCAATGGCGGTCGGTTTACGTGCCTTCTTTGTGACAAAAATTTTGCGCATGTCAACATGATTCGAGGGCATATGACGGGAAAGCGGCACTGCGCTAAACTTGAAATGGCATACGCTAGTCATTTGAAAACTAGCGGCGGTTTTGTCTGTAAAATATGTTCTTGTTATGCAGCTCTGACCTGGGAACTATTCCTGTGGCATTTCAATGAGAAAAATCATTATGGAGAATCGGACAATGAAAAGATTAAGGAATTGCCCAAAGAGTCACAAACCACCAACACTTTCTTCTCATACACCCGCCTTATAAGGAATAAAATAATCGAGTGTGCATCTGGATTATTTTTCTGCTGTTATTGTCAAAAGTCAATTGTTGGAAGGGATCTGATTCTTCAGCATATCGATGAGAAAAGTCATCAAGAAGTCAAAGACACTTGTCATACAGAAAAATATCCTGGTAAATACACTGAAGATGCATCTCTTAATTTGGTCAAAAATGGCATCGTTCATGTGAAGCTTTCAACATTTAAATGCAATTTATGCAATGATGTAGCAATCGGAGTAAAAGGTTGCGAGAAACACATCTGGTCGAATGCACATCTCCAAAATATTACAGCGAGAGAGAAGGCTCGTAGCCAATCCCTATTTGGAAAAGAAAAAGAAGAAGGTTCTAAAGATCCATCTCCTACACCACCGCAGAGTTCGAAATCAAAGTTTTTTGTTAAACTAATGAGCGATAACTCAATAACAGGCCCTCTGCTATCTGATAGATATGAATGTAACTTGTGTGAATGCACTCTCTATGGATGGAAAAATGTTTTCCCACATGTATACAGTAGTAGACACAAGAAGTCCATGGATGCCAGTGGTATCGAATCAAAGCCAGCTCCTGAAACTGAAGAAATATCAGATGGTTCCTCGAGTAGCTGGGTATCTACTGAAAATTCTTCAGAAAGTTGGGAAACATATGAAGGTGAATCTCAAACCTCCTATGAAAATTCATCGTGTGGCTGGGAATATTCTGATAAAGCTTCGGACAGCTGGGAAACTATTAGTATGCATGGTTCATCTTCAGACAGTCAGGCGGAATCACTGCCGTTTGAGATACCAAAAAGTTTTGCCTCATTGATACCAAAAAATTGTTTGCAATATAGGAAAAAAGAAATATTTTGCCCACTATGCAAAGCTCATTTACAAAGTCTGCAGAGCTTCAAGGACCACATAAGAAGTAAATATCACATTGCTGAATTAAATCGGTACAAAGATCTGGCCGCGAAGGAAAATAACAAGGGATCAGCCATATCAGGGAAAAGCAGCGCTGGAGGCTCCCCTGTGAATGCAATGAACCAAAAGCGAGCCAGAAAATCTGAAACGGGTACTACGACGCAGCCAAATGTAGCTGACAAAGCAGGAAGCCGGCAATCACTGTTATTTTATATACCCAAAGGATTAACTTCATTGATCCCAACACATATGTTGGAGTATAGAGAGACAGAATTATTTTGTGTGGCTTGTGAGGCTCGTTTACAAACTGTCAGGAGCTTAATGGATCACACTAGAAGTAGAAATCACTCTTTGAGATTAAACGATTACAGAACTAAAATTGCAAAGCAACGTAAAGAGTTAGCCGATACTTCTGGGAGGAATAGCGCTTCGAGCTCAGTTATAAATATCAAACGTGAGGCTGGCGCCGGTATTCAAAAAGCCATATCGAAGGAAGCACAATCATCACAGGCTAAATTGTTCGATTTACCTGATGATCTAATTCCACTTCTTGCATCCCATTCTCTGCAGCGTCTTGAGGATGAAGTATTTTGCCCAGCTTGTCAGGTCCACCTGAGGCATGTGAATAGTGTGGTTCAACATACAAATAGCCAGAACCACAAAGCAACATTGAAAAAATTCAGGGCTGAGATTTCGAAAAGTAGGCAACGCTCAGCCACAATTTTCAAAACTAATGCTGCTGTGAGTTCACCGACAAATTTGGCCACGAAAACTAGTACTTCAAATCCACAAAATCCACAATCTAGTCTCATGGAAATACCTGAGAAGTTACTTCCACTGATCGCGAAACATTCGTTGAAGCATTTGAAGAATGAAATATATTGTGTAGCTTGTCAGGCTCGTCTTCAACATCCAAGTAGCCTGGTGAGTCATACAAGGAGTTCTAGACATGTTGAAACATTGGAGTTGTATAAAGCCAGTGCTTTGGCAAAGAAAAATAATACGGAAGCTCATGTGACTAAAATAAATCCATATCCAAAAACAATAACGAGTCAATCTGAGAATAAAACATGCTTAGAGGACTCGCTGAGCAAACTAACAATTGTGGACGTAAAGGAAGAGAGTTCTGAAAAATTGTCTCTAAACCCGGTGAAGAATACCATGAACCGACCGCCGAAACAGATGAGGGTACGAAAAGCGGATAACAGGCCAAAGAAAAGCCGTGCTTTTGATCCAAAATATCTAAAAGTCGATATGCAACATATCTATAAAGTAAATCCAGAAAAATTACGAATAATGGAATTGAGTTGCAAATTATGCTTCCCTAAAACATCCAGCACAGTATATTGTCTGATCTGTGAAAGAAGCGTTCCTAGTAAGCTACAGACCTTCTACGAACATATCTGCAGCTCAGCGCATACTGTGTATTTAGCTGAGGCAGAGGAAAACGATAAACATTTCATCAGCTATCCAGATCAATTCAGCGACTTGGCTCTTGCAAAGGAATACATGCGGGAAGGTCAACAGGAAACTATTGAATGTCTCGCTTGTGACGCGTCTATAAAAAATGATGATCTCGTGATCCTTGAACACATTGGAGAAGATTCTCACAAAGAAGGAAAACAGCGTTGGAACGAAGTGATGGGAAAGATTCTGCAAAATATTTCCGCAGAGATGGCAGCCACTTGGTACAACATTCAGAAATATTGGTGCCAGCCCTGCGACATAGAGTATAATACAGAATTTCATTTTGCTGAACATATGGAAAGCAAGAAGCACAAGAATTGCCTGAAGAAGATAGCTGGATTTCAGCACAAACTGGTTTACGACAGTTGCATAGCGTGCGCAATCTTGTGGCAAGGTTTCGCTGGGGTTTATCCGCAGCATTGTGAACAACCAATGCACAAGTATTTAGTTCATAGCGGAGATTTCTCTGTATGCAAGCTACCAAACCAGGCAATGATTCTGCTGAAAAATGCTGAAGCAGAAGTAACAAGCTTGATGCAATTATCTGATCAAGTTTTGACTGTTCAAAAAGTAAAAGCTGATACCCTATTGAAATGCTTGGAAGATACTGTGAAACCTCTCTATCCTAATGCCAAGGCACATCCATTTGGATCGAGAGTTTCTGGCCTGGGCTTTCCAGACAGCGACATTGACGTTTTCCTTGATTGCGGTAAGCATGCTTGAACAGCGATTACGTCTTTACGAATTTCTCCTTGTTGACTATCTGTTGTGTGTTCGAGATCCGAGAGATAAATTCCTTTGAAATTATTACAGGTACATACGAGGGTAAGGAAATTTCAAGAGAGTACCAAGAGGAGCTAATAACTTGTGTGGAAGGTTGTCTGTATGCCAATCAGAAGGAATGGGAAATAGAGGAAACTCTAGTCACGACCAGAACACCCATTATCAAACTACGTCACAGAGCCACAGAACTACGCTGCGATGTTTCCTTTAAAAATGGGTTGAGCGTTGAGAATACTAAACTGTTGAAGTGAGAAAATTTAATTTTCATTTAATTTATAAGATTTAATGAAACGAAATGAAAGTAGAATATTTTCTTAGGAATTAAGATTTTCTCAAATAGTTATTATAAAACATGACATTGTCAGAAAAATAATGGTCTATCAAACTGAGGACGAACTGTTCAATGTTAGAAATGCATCAATGATCATTTCTAATCAAATATTTGATATTTCCAGGTGTTTCATTGATAACTACCCATTGTGCCGAAAGTTGATGCTGTTTCTCAAGAAATGGCTATCTTATTGTAACTTATCAGGATCGCACTACATTACCAACTATGCAACTTGCTGGTATGTCATTTTCTATCTGCAAAGAAAATCGATTTTACCAAGCATCGCCAGTATGATTGCCAAGGGGAATAAATCGAAAGTAATTGACGGTAAGTAAATATGAATTGCTATACAAAGAATTATACGATTCATGTGAAAACATATTACCTACATTTAGTTATTGAATTGTGACAATTTTTATCATTCTAGGCTGGGAAACTGGAATTTCAGAGGAATTCGATGTCAGCGAAGAAAAATTTACATTTACAGAATTATTACATGGATTCTTTGATTTCTATACAAATTTTGACTATCGTGATTCTGTTGCTTGCCCAATTATTGGCACAACTATGCCGAAACAAGATTTCACGGAACTTGACCGACTGCCCGATGCAATGGCACCATACATCAATCACGTTAAAACCAAGAGTGTTAATGGTCTAGTAGAATTGTTTAGAATCGATTCAGAGATGTGCATTCAAGACCCTTATGATCTGTCCCACAATCTCACAAAGGCTGTGAGAAAGTTTACTTTGAATCGTTTCAAGCGATTATGTGCGACGAGTGTAGACGTTTTGAATAATTTTATAGAGCATTGAGATTGAGTCAATCTATTTTGTCCTTTAGTTTTTTTCTTTTACTTATAAATGACATCGTATCGTGTCATAATTATGAGGATATCATTTGTTTTTAATATTGTTTTACACTCTGTATGCCTTTTTACTAGAAGGATAATCTGAGTTCTTGGCTTTTTTTTTCTTTTTTTCCTATTGAGATCATATTTTTTAGTTTCAAATCATAACAGTAGTTTATTATGATCTACTACACATTATGCAATGTATAGTACATTACTAACAAATATTACGGTACTTGTAAACCATGTATAATTTTGTTGGTTGATTAGTTTTCAGAAAATTCTTCTAATCATGTGATGTGTTTGAAATTTCGCTCAACTTGGTGGAAAGGTTTCATTCTTTTTTTAGAGCATGAAAGTACCTTTCGCTTAATATAAATACCTATGATACTGTATTCTAAATATGTATAAGTATCTGATTATAGGGAGTAGTTGCTGTGACAATTATAGAAATAGTTGTTTATACCAAGCTTTCGAGCCAGTTATGCTCGGGGATATACATTACTAAATAAGAAAAAATATTGGTTTGTTAATTATGAAGCTATAAGTGATTTGAGCTAAATGTGGCATTATGTAGAATTATTATGAGAGAAGTAACTGTAACTGTAACTAAGTAAAATAAGGAGATAATTTGGTAACAGTAGAATGGATAACACTTGTAACATCTCTAAATATTTTTATATTGTTATACATAAAGTAACGGGAAAAAAGACATTGATAAAATTCTGTGTTTTGGATTTAGCTGTTACAAACATTCTTTATTTTCCATATCTACAATATCCTGTTTCCACACATATTCTAAAGTGTAATCATTCTTTGGAATGCACGAACGTTTACATGTGAAGACAGCCAATATTCCCCAGTCTAAACTCTTTAATGCATCCTCAAATTTGAAGTAGTTCAATAGTTGCGGCATAATCTAGAGAGAAACATGAATAAAACCCTTTTTTTTTTATAAATTTATACTTCGTATAGTCTGATAAAAGTGGTTTAAGTATTGATATCGGGTGAATTGTAAGAAAAATTCAAATTCAAAGTGTATTCATAATTCTGAGAATGATGGAGTATACCAAGTTTCCTAATATTCTATCCATACGGACCTGAAATTCGAATTGTCTCTCCCCTCCACATTCTTGACAATTTGGAATTCCGGTTGCTTGATTCTCAGATGATATATACAAAGCCTTTCCACCCCTCTCATACCTTTAATGAATGAAGAAATCATCAGAAATAGAATATAAAAGTTTGTTCACATCAATCATGAGTATTAGAATAGGTAATTCATAATGCATTCGAAATTTAATCACCTCAGAATTTGATCTGGATATTTTTTAACTTTGTTACTAAACTGGAAGAAAGTTTCATCCTCATTAGCGGCAGACATTTTCAATAAATCATTATCGACATTTTCTTCATCTTGAAGAGTTCCTGCCTCATTGTTCAGTACCAATTTTTCATATTCTATCATTTCCTGTTTTTCGCTATCTACGTTATCCATTTCAGAAACTTCATCAGAGTTATCATCATCCGCTTCGGTAACAAGTTCAAACTCTGGTAACAAGAAGGAACTTTCATCAAAATTTAGAGTCGAGCCACATGATTTCTTGTGGCCATGTTTCCAGTCATATACTTGATGCTGGCGACAACAGTAGTATACTTTTTTACATTTTGAACAATGACTTGGTGCATATAGTCCGCAAACATGGCAGGATTTTGTCCAAGTTTCTGTATCTGTTAGAAAAAATTGAAAAACCATATTAGAAGTGAAGAGGTTCGTCTCTTTGAAAAGCAAAGCAAATAAACAAATGCGCACTTATATCTGTCCTCCATTCCTCAGATTCAACCGGTGGATCGGATGGGTAAAATTTGTTATTTCTCTCTAGTTGTGAGCGAAAGACTTTTAAATTGCCATTTTTATTTGCTTTACAACATTCAGGACTTTTACAGATGAATAGAAATATCGTTCGGTGAAATGCCTTGGCGTCTTCTTCGTACGGAGCATAAACTTGGCATAGAAATATACAAGGTTCTTTGCAGAATTGACATTCTAGATCTTCTTTGCGAGGGATATTTTCAATATTTAACCACGAAGGTTTGCCCCCTACTTTACTGGGGAAAAATCTACTAGATAATTTCCATTTCTCGCAATTTTCTACGAAACCTATGTCAATTCTCGACACGTTTTCTTGCATTCTTTTGCCTTTGTGCCCCAGATTTCAATTCGGTTTTTTATTAAACTGCAGTAAAGTCGATAAGTAGCTAGCACACGATTATGACGAGGTTAACTTCAAAGGATATTCTAGTTAAAAATACGCACTCTTGGTTCTCCGGATGATAATGTTGATATCAAATTAAGCAAGAATTATATTAACGATTAGCTTTACCGAATCATGTATACACGTGTTTATTCGAGATCCGAGTTTTTGAAACTGTCAGGAGTGTTCCGAAACCTATATCGTACAGTTAGTGAGGTTAGGGTCTGAGATGTCCCTGTAATATCACCCTCTAGAATCAAGTTTCATCACACATTACCAAAGTAATAGGTAACTAAATAAAGTTTATTACTTTTAAATAACTTTACTTCATAATTACTTTTACTAATGAAATAAAAATTTAAATATACACTACATTTATAATAGGGTAAGCCTAAGGGACGAATGCTGCGCCCTATTACGCGCAACCCGCGGATCATTATATTATTCTGCTCTTCTTAGTTCCGTAGTTTGTCACCCGGTGGCGCCACCAGCGTAAACTGACCTACTCAACAGCGTCCTTGCCCCTCTCGCCCCACTCAAGGCCGCTGATGGCCGTCAAGGATGGGGAGTTCGAGCAAACCGGTCTAACCGGTTTCAGTGGCCTTCGTGGCGCCGACAAGTGAACAGGCTTGTGACGTAGTGGACGTTCTTGGGAAAACTTACGCGCCGAGTTAACCGACGTGCGAGAAAATGCTTGACAAGAGGTACGCCGCGTCGTTACGAGTTGAGGAGGCGTAAGTTTTTAATATTCCGATCACCATTTTACCATAACCATAAATAATTATGAATTTTCGCGTATTATAAAGTGTCGCGTATTTCAATCAGCGAAGTAAGTGACGATTGGAGGCCTTTGATTATTATTCAGGGAAGTAGGGAATCGTTCATTTTCAAGTATATTCTATCCCTACCCGCGAATAACTCTGTGAAAACCTACATTTCTTGCGAACATAACCTCTCCGATCTATTTTTAATACGAATATACTAGGTAAGGGAGATTCATTGATAACCTCGCGATAATTAATTATCATCCTGTCATATTAGCAATCATATAATTCCGAGTTTCTCCTCTTCAATCGTTCGCTTTACGAGCATATTTTGCCCCTCCGAGGCTGAACTAATGTTATTAGTGTTATTTTGAGTATACAAATGTTTTCCTGGAGAATGCTTGATCCCCGATTTATTCTTGTCTTCCATACTTCGACTTTGAATAAGTGTTGCATGTACTTGAGATGCTATAAGCGATACTATATATTCACTCGTGATTATACAGCACGCTATACCTGACAAGTTCATACGGTAATGTTATAATCAAACGAGGAAAAAACTTGCAATATTACGGAAGAGATGAGAATTTGTAATAGATTATGATATGATATTGATATAATTTAATAGTTGAAACATTTCTGAATATCTCGGCCAATAATATTTTTTACTAGCCTAATAACTTCATTGTACTTGAAAGAGGAGAGCAGTAGACATTGCAATAGTTGGATTAGCCATTACCGTATGAAATATTCGCAATATCTATGCAGGTAACTGCGCGTAATACATGCATATACGATATACGTACGTGAATATACTTCACTCTTTTGTGAAATTGTCCTCAATGGATAGAGAGTAGACAATTCAGAGATCCACGAATTGGAGACTCTCATTAGTATCTATTGAGAACAACTATATTTATAGAGTAATGAATTATTCTACTGTTCTCGTGGCGAAATTACGTTGATCAAGTATTATCGTTAACGAAAACCATGGTGAGAATAATGACTCTGTTCTCTATTCGTATGGTGGTCTGAAAAATAAAAATAAACAGCTCGCTGTTCTCAACAAGACCGATATGAATACTATCTGCTACAAACATTGTACTTGGCATTCTGTAAAATATACCTTCGTACGTATATGCATGTATTATCGTCGCAACGATTAGTTTAGAGTATAATAGTAGTTTTATTATTTCCTAATTATAGTTCTAGCTAATCTCGGAACTTGAAAAGTGCCAAATATGTAGTTTTCAGTGATATACGTAATATGTTATACGTAGAGAGCGAGAGAAAAAAAGAAAGAGCAAGAGATTGGCATAAGAATAGAAAGTAAAGCATGAAAATATCTTCAAAAATGATGAATAATGGAAAAAAAAAGGCAAAAAGAAATAGTATTTAATGTTTGGTAAGGAGAAGAACTATTGAAAATCGTACAGCTTGGTTTAATTCAGAATTCTTTATTTCTCGTAATATGTTGATTATAAAATTTGAACTTATGTTCTTGAGACTATAAGTCGATTAAAAATTATATTTATTTATGATAAAGTAATAATGAGTTTATATTATGATAAACTATCTTGTTTTGCAATATTCTATACGGGAATACGCGAATAATTAATAATAATCTATTGAACGTTTTTCAATCCTTGGGATTCATTCGCATTCCGTTTAATTAATTAATCAATTATTGCTAGAATAAGGTGAACCGGGTGAACCTAAGGGTAAACGGTGCGCCTTGTTACCTGTAGAACATTTTATTATTACGCTCTTCTTAGTTCTATATTTTTCCGCCTAGTGGCGCCACTAGCATGAACTGACCTACGACAACTAGTCCTTGCCCCTCCCGTTCCTCGTGCACTGGGTCAAGGCCGTTGAAGGCCGTCAAGGGTGGGGATGTAGAAAAAAACCGGTCTAACCGGTTTAACAAACCGGTTTGACCACTTTCGTTTTCGCTGTCTCTTTCGCTCTTCAGAGCACTTCAGAGTTCAGTGGCCTTCGTGGCGCCAACGAGTAAACATGTGTGTGGCGTGGCGAGAGGCTCCTGCGACAAGGAGAAATTTAAGCGGCAAATTAAATAAAACCTGTGAGGAAAATACGATGGAGAATCAGTACGCTGCGTCGTTAAGCGTTCTAGGAGATTTACAGTCCGAAGAGGCTATCAACGGAGGAACGATGGATATGAGTGAGTTTAAATTATTCCAATCACCATTTTATCATAATCATAAATCATTATCAATTTTCAATGCTTGTTTTCGTAACAAGAAGAACTTTGCTGAGTAGTTTCATACTGAAAATATAATCTGATACTTTTTGAACATATTTTACATTTTGCGTATTTCAATCAGCAAAGTAAGTGACAATTGAATCGCTACAAGCGGAGTATTATTGTAATTGAAGAAATTGTTCGTTTTCAAGTATATTCTATCCGTAACCGCGAATAACTGTGTGAAAATCTGAATTTATTACGAACATAACCTCTCAGACCTATTTTAAACACGATTCAAATGAGCGAGGAGTTTCTATATAGTATAACCTCACAATAATGACCACCCTATCGTATTAACAATCGTGTTATTCCAAGTTCCTCGTCCTCTAGTATCGTTTGCTCTACGAGCATATTTTGCGCCTCCGAGGTTAAACTAATTCCTCGTGTTATTTTGAGTTTCCAAATGTTTTCTGGGAGAAGACTTGTTCCCCTATTTATTCTTTCATTCGATTTTCTGACAGCGTTATCGATCAACGGACATGAACAAGCATCGCAGATAATTGAGAAGCATAGATCCTGCATACCACTTGGTCGGACATGGATGCTACCCAAAACTATCCAGCTAGTCCTGGATTAATAGTCAACCAACACAATGGTAAGCTTCATATCACGTCAGCCAAAGATCCTGTGAAACTATAAATGTATATCGATAGAACAACCAATACAGAAACGCATTTATCTAGCGATACTCTGCATCTGATGCTCACCTTGTATCTTCAGCTGACTATGGGTGCTCCTCACTAGCCTCTATCATCACTGTACACTAGACACTCTCATGGCGTCTTGGTTCTACTCAGCTGCGAGGGAAACTCGACTGATGCGACATTAATATACCCCAAGCCAACATATTGACGTGATTCGTGTCATACTTGGGAATCTTATTATAGGGTAAGTCTCGGAGAGACTGATCATTCAATTCTTTGAAGTAATTATAACTTGTTTCCTTTTCACAAAAAACTTGAATCTTTCTGTTTACTGACAACAGTAAAAAAAAATTGAGGAATCTCTAGAAAATATGTTTACTTTATTTGTCTATAGACTTACCTCGTGGTAGAGAAATATTTGGAGAATAAGGATCGAAATTTAAAGGCTTGAAAATAAATACAAGAGTGGATTACTGTAGAATTAATTAGGCATCACATTTATTTTTTAAACATGGAACATAATCCGATATTGGTTGTAAATTACTTTCGAGTCCCAATTGTAAGGATTGAGTAACAATTGAAAGATCGAAAAATCTATTCATGCATGCACTATTGATACTAGCTTATCGACTTTCTTGATTCTGTTGAAAATAGTTTGAAGTTTATATTACGTTTGAAAATGGTTTAGACAGGCTTACAAAAATAATCATAAGAAATATATTATAATAAATTTCATACAGATTAGCAACGATATTACCGGCCATGAGTCAGATGTATGATGACAATTAAAAACTCTTTGGTACTTGGTTGAGAATGTTTGTTTGAAAAACACATTTAGTTCATTTATTCCGTGTACCGTATGCTTATCTAGTTTTTAACTTCACAGGTGTTGTTCATCGAGGGAAACGAGGTCCTGCCCATCTTCAACAAAACTTCTACGAAATTCTTCAAAACAGCGATTCACACCAGGCAGTGGAGCAATTCAAGCACCGAGGGAATGACCACAAGACAACTCTGCACTGCAAAGTGTTGATAAAGTAGTATAAGCATATAGTTTTAGGCTGTGTTGTATCGAGTTCGTAATTACAGTCCCTTTGGGATCAGTTTTAGTGAAATCTCGCATCTCGTCTAATAATCAATTCCGTTAGAAACGTTGTACATTAAACAAGCTAAGCTGGTTGCCACTAATTTTTAGTCAGCAGACTCTTGGACATAGTATATGTGTGATAAATAATGAGACCTAATTTTAATATTATCTACGATTAGTGACATCCACAAGCATTATTGCCATAGCATCTTGCCGTATCCCATTAAAAACATATCAGATAATACCGTATTGTTCTGAGTATAAGTCGAGGTTTTTTGTAACAAACATCACTCCAAAAATGCGCCCTCGACTTATACGCGACGTCGACTTAAATTCGGGATAATATGCTAAATTTAACAGATTGCAAACAAGATTGTATGCAAAATTATTGCACATTGTGATAAAATGGATATCCGAAGTAGTGATAGAGTGGAATGTGGGGATTTGCAGAAAAATCGAGTGAAAAAAAAATTCGGAACAGTTACGATGATGATATATAAATAAAAGTATAAATGCTGATGTCTTTGTAAAAGTCGACTTATATTCGGTTTCTGAAAAAATGTCTCCCAATCAGACCTTAGAATTGGAGGTCGACTTATACTCAGGGTCGACTTATGCTCGGAACAATACGGTAATTTAGATTCATGAATAACTTTAAACCAGGCGTTTGCGTAACTTAGGGAAATCGCTGTACAGGTGAAGAGACATGAACACATGCTGTTGGTTCTCCATCATGGTAACGTTTTTTTTTAGTAGCCTAAATATTAGCAATTAGCAAACCTTTGTATGTTTCGTTAGTCTTTTCGTTTCTTTATATCTCTACAAATTTAAATAACAAATACGTGATGCAAGAGAGAACTATTACATACCTATCATTTGTAGAAGCTATGAGTAGTAACAGAAAAACTATTTACTGTACAGCAAGCTATACTTGACTAATTCATACGGTGATATTATAATCGTACAAGGAAAAGACTTGTGATATCACAGAAAAGATGAGAATTCGTGATGTTATATTATTAACAATATGTTATTTCAGTCATTACCGTATGAAATATTCGTAAGATCTATGTATTACATGCAGGTAACAGCGCATACTACATGTATATACGATATACGTTCGTGAAGTATACCTCACTCTTATGTAAAATTGTCCTTTATGAATAGAAAGGAGATAATCTGGAGATCCATGAATTGAAGAGTCTCATTCATTAGTATCTTTTGAGAACAACTATATTTATAAAGTTATGAATTATTTTACTTTTCACTTGGCGAAGTTACGCCGTCGAAGTATTATTGTTAACGGAAACCATGATAAAAATAATGACTCTGTTCTCTATTCGTAAGACGGTCTGAAAAATAAAAATGAACAGCTCGCTGTTCTTGACTAGACCAATATAGAAATTTCATGCTCCAAACATTGCACTTGACATCCTGTAAAATATACCCTCGTATGTATATAACGATTAGTTTGAAGTATAATAATAGTTTTACTAAAGCCTAACTATAGTTTTAACTAATCTCGGAACTTGAAAAGTGTCAAGTATGTAGTTTTCAGTGATATACGTAATATATTATACGTATTCACGATCGCATCTACAATTTTCCAATCAAATATTCAGTGTTGTAAAAATTGTGAGTCAATTTTTTTTGAAGTGAAGTTTATTGCTTTTAAATAACTATTTTATAATTCGTTTCAATAACTTTATTTTATAATTAGTTTCCATAGCTTTACTTTATAATTAGTTTTAATAGCTTCACTTTATAATTCGTTTTAATAGCTATACTTTATAATTCGTTTTAATAGCTTTACTTTATAATAAAATAAATATCAAACCAAATTTTAACATTTTAATTTATAAGGTGTGGTTATTGTATAGGAATCATGTTATATAAGAGACATCATTTCTCTGTTCAGAGATGATAATTATTAATTCGAATGATAATTGAATGCCATCCCTAGCAAAGGATTGCAGTGATGCCTTTTATTTTTAAAGATACCACGAAATTATTCTCAATGTATTTCGATCTTGCGAATCCAATTTTAATGAGATTATAATTCATCGCGCCGTAATGCATGCAACCCGCGGATCATTTCATCAATGGGCTCATTCGAGTTTCATAGTTTTCCGCTCAGTGGCGCTACCAGCGTGAACTGACCTACGACAACGGCGGCCCCGCCACTCTCGCTGCACCCCCCACTGCTCAAGGCCGTTCAAGGCCGTCAAGGGAGGGGTGCAGACGCAAACCGGTCTAACCGGTTCCATTAAATTTTCAGTGTCCCTCGTGGCGTCAACGGGAGAACAGGGGAAAGACTTGCGCGGCAAATTAAATCGACATTTCGAAGCGTTATTAATTATTTAAGTGTTTTCGCGGTGAAATTATGTTGTTGGAGTATTGTTTTTAACGAAAATCATGATGAAGGCAATAATTGTATTCTTTATTAGTATCGCGGTGGGATAAATAAGATAAATAGCTCATAGAATATGTATATGTATTATCGCGGAAAAGATTAGTTGGAAGTTTAATCATAGTTTTAGTATAGCCTAGTTATAAATTTCCTCTACTATAAGAATGGAATTATCATCCTTGCCGTATCCCATCCGAAAAATATCGGATAATAATTTCAATTCATAGCAATAATTTTAAACCAGGCGTTCGCATAATTTATTAGAGAAAATTGCTTTACAGATGAAGAAACGTAAAAAAAAGGGTGTAGGTATTCCAACATAGTAACGTTTTTTTCAGTAGACTAATAAATTAGCGAACCCCTGTATGTTTCATTAGTTTTATCGATTGTTATATCTTTATAAATTTGAAGAACAAATACAGCGTGGCACTGTGATGCAATAGATTATTATTACATATCATTTGTAGAAACTATAAGTAGTAATAGATGAACTCTCCGCAGTACATCAAGCTATGCTTGATTAGTTCATACGGTAATATTATAGTCGCACAAGGAAAAGACTTGTGATATTACAGAATAGATGAGAATTCGGGATGATACATTATTAACAATGATATGTTCTTTCGCATATATTATGTTGTATTCAGCCTCTGGGTACTGACCTGGTCTTAATGTTATTTATTAGTTTGAACTCGTTGTATAATAGAAAACTAGTAGAGATTGGAATAGATGCGGATTACCCACTACCGTATGAAATATTCGCCATATCTATGCAGGTAACGGCGCATAATACATACATATACGATATACGTTCGTAAAGTATACTTCACTTCATTGTAAAATTGTCCCTAATGAATGAATTGTAGTTAATTTGCAGACCCAAGAATTAAAGAGTCTCTTTAATATCTTTTGGCAAAAAAATATGTAGATTCATGAATTATCTTATTGTTCTCGCGGCGAAATTACGTTATTGAAGTATTATTGTTAACGAAAACCGTGATGAAAATAATGACTCTGTTCTATTCGTAAGACGGTCTGAAAAATAAAAATAAACAGCTCGCTGTTCTTGACTAGACCAATATAGAAATGACATGCTTCGAACGTTGCACTTGACATTCTGTAAAATATACCCCCGTATGTATATCACGATTAGTTTGAAGTATAATAATAGTTTTACTAAAGCCTAATTATAGTTTTAACTAATCTCCGAACTTGAAAAGTGTCAAATATGTAGTTTTCAGTGATACACGTAATATATTATACGTATTCACGATCGCATCTACAATTTTCCAATCAAATATTCAGTGTTGTAAAAATTGTGAGTCAATTTTTTTTCAAGTGAAGTTTATTACTTTTAAATAACTATTTTATAATTCGTTTCAATAACTTTATTTTATAATTAGTTTCCATAGCTTTACTTTATAATTAGTTTTAATAACTTTACTTTATAATTAGTTTTAATAACTTTACTTTATAATTAGTTTTCATAGCTTTACTTTATAATTAGTTTTGATGGCCTTACTTTATGATTAGTTTTAATAGCTTGACTTTATAATTAGGTTTAATAACTTTACTTCATAATTAGATTCAATAGCTTTACTTTATAATTAGATTTAATAGCTTGACTTTACAATCACTTTCAATAACTTCATTTTATAATTAGTTCCAATAGCTTTACTTTATAATTAGTTTTGATAACTTTACTTCATAATTACTTCAAATAACTTTGCTTCATACTTACTTTAAATAACTCTGCTTCATAATTACGCTGAACAACTTTACTTTATAATTACTTTTACTAATTGAATCGAGTTCAATTATACATTACCAAAGTAATGGGTAATTAAATAAGTAATTTCATTACAAACAGACGTCGTAAATACAGATCTTCCATCCCATTCTAGACATTTCCCTCTAGCAAATTATAACGACTCTAGGTATTATTGCATAATTCAGTCAACTTAATTAATTCTCTCGACTAATTGCTACAGACTTATATATTTTTAAGGACCAATTGAAAATTGTACATAACTGTCTACGTAGGTATGTTAATATTGCTTGTATGGATGGCTTCAATCATAAATGTTGATAATAAACTTAATTTATGATTAATCATTTGCTGCATATTTTTTTCTCCTATCTCCTATCCAACTCCTAATCCAGGCGCATCAATTTAGGAGCTAAATTGAATTCAAAATGAATTCAAATCGAATTCAAATCAAATCGAAAATATCACTCAAAAATTAGGTATCAACTGCCAGAATTTTAGGAGTGAATTTTCTGGCAGTTGAAACCTTTTTTTTAAGGAGCCGATTTTCTGGCAGTTGATACCTCATGGTGTCAAAATCGACTCCTTGAAAAAGGTATCAACTGCCAGAAAATCGACTCCTTAAAAAGGTTTCAACTGCCAGAAAATCGACTTCTAAAATCAGGTATCAACTGCCAGAAAATCGATAGGTACGTGGAGCTCTCAGTGCCTAAATTTCCCCTGGGGCAGAGTCTCAGCCAATCAGGAATAAGAATTGAAGAGAAATTGCCTATTTTCTTCTCGACTCTCGCTCCTGATTGGCTGAACTCGGCTCCAGGGGAAACGTAGGCATTTAGAGCTCCATGTACCTATCGATTTTCTGGCGGTTGATACTTTATTTAAAGAGTCGACTTTCTGGCAGTTGATACCTGATTTTAGGAGTCGATTTTCTGGCAGTTGATACCTTTTTTTAAGGAGTCGATTTTCTGGCAGTTGATACCTTTTTCAAGGAGTCGTTTTTGACACCATGAGGTATCAACTGCCAGAAAATCGACTCCTTAGAAAAAGGTATCAACTGCCAGAAAATCGACTCCTAAAATCAGGTATCAACTGCCAGAAAGTCGACTCCTTAAATAAAGTATCAACCGCCAGAAAATTGATAGGTACATGGAGCTCTAAATGCCTACGTTTCCCCTGGAGCCGAGTTCAGCCAATCAGGAGCGAGTGTCGAGAAGAAAATAGGCGATTTCTCTTAAATTCTTATTCCTGATTGGCTGAGACTCTGCCCCAGGGGAAATTTAGGCATTGAGAGCTCCACGTACCTATCGATTTTCTGGCAGTTGATACCTGATTTTAGGAGTCGATTTTCTGGCAGTTGAAACCTTTTTAAGGAGTCGATTTTCTGGAAGTTGATACCTTTTTCAAGGAGTCGTTTTTGACACCATGAGGTATCAACTGCCAGAAAATTGACTCCTTAAAAAAAAGGTATCAACTGCCAGAAAATTGACTCCTTAAAAAAAAGGTATCAACTGCCAGAAAATTGACTCCTTAAAAAAAAGGTATCAACTGCCAGAAAATTCACTCCTAAAATTCTGGCAGTTGATACCTAATTTTTAGTATAGGCAAGGAAAGGACAGGGGGAAATGATTCAACGATTGATTATTTACAATTTCAAGAGATATTTATTCAAGAATGTGGTAATTTACTATAATGATACATGTTCATTGCATAAACAATTTTATTATTACATGAATATTTGCAGTGTTGCGAGTCACTAATTACATTTTTGATGAAACTACTCATTTAATTACCCATTACTTTGGTAATGTGTAATTAAACTCGATTCAATTGGTAAAAGTAATTATAAAGTAAAGTTATTGAGAGTAATTATAAAGTACAGTTATTCCAACTAATTATAAAGCAAAGTTATTTAAACTAATTATAAAGTAAAGCTATTAAAACGAATTATAAAGTGAAGCTATTAAAACGAATTATAAAGTGAAGCTATTAAAACGAATTATAAAGTGAAGCTATTAAAACGAATTATAAAGTATAGCATTAAAACGAATTATAAAGTAAAGCTATTTCAACTAATCATGAAATAGTTATTCAAAAGTAATAAACTTCACTTGAAAAAAAATTTCCTTACAATTTTTACAACACTGAATATTCGATTGGACAAATTGTAGATGTGATCGTAATATGTATAATATATCACGTATATCACCGAAAACTACGTATTTGGCACTTTTCAAGTTCCGAGATTAGCTAGAACTATAATTAGGAAATAATAAAACTACTATTATACTCTAAACTAATCGTTGCGACGATAATACATGCATATACGTACGAAGGTATATTTTACAGAATGCCAAGTACAATGTTTGTAGCAGATTGTATTCATATCGGTCTTGTTGAGAACAGCGAGCTGTTTATTTTTATTTTTCAGACCATCATACGAATAGAGAACAGAGTCATTATTCTCACCATGGTTTTCGTTAACGATAATACTTTATCAACGTAATTTCGCCACGAGAACAGTAGAATAATTCATTACTCTATAAATATAGTTGTTCTCAATAGATACTAATGAGAGTCTCCAATTCGTGGATCTCTGAATTGTCTACTCTCTATCCATTGAGGACAATTTCACAAAAGAGTGAAGTATATTCACGTACGTATATCGTATATGCATGTATTACGCGCAGTTACCTGCATAGATATTGCGAATATTTCATACGGTAATGGCTAATCCAACTATTGCAATGTCTACTGCTCTCCTCTTTCAAGTACAATGAAGTTATTAGGCTAGTAAAAAATATTATTGGCCGAGATATTCAGAAATGTTTCAACTATTAAATTATATCAATATCATATCATAATCTATTACAAATTCTCATCTCTTCCGTAATATTGCAAGTTTTTTCCTCGTTTGATTATAACATTACCGTATGAACTTGTCAGGTATAGCGTGCTGTATAATCACGAGTGAATATATAGTATCGCTTATAGCATCTCAAGTACATGCAACACTTATTCAAAGTCGAAGTATGGAAGACAAGAATAAATCGGGGATCAAGCATTCTCCAGGAAAACATTTGTATACTCAAAATAACACTAATAACATTAGTTCAGCCTCGGAGGGGCAAAATATGCTCGTAAAGCGAACGATTGAAGAGGAGAAACTCGGAATTATATGATTGCTAATATGACAGGATGATAATTAATTATCGCGAGGTTATCAATGAATCTCCCTTACCTAGTATATTCGTATTAAAAATAGATCGGAGAGGTTATGTTCGCAAGAAATGTAGGTTTTCACAGAGTTATTCGCGGGTAGGGATAGAATATACTTGAAAATGAACGATTCCCTACTTCCCTGAATAATAATCAAAGGCCTCCAATCGTCACTTACTTCGCTGATTGAAATACGCGACACTTTATAATACGCGAAAATTCATAATTATTTATGGTTATGGTAAAATGGTGATCGGAATATTAAAAACTTACGCCTCCTCAACTCGTAACGACGCGGCGTACCTCTTGTCAAGCATTTTCTCGCACGTCGGTTAACTCGGCGCGTAAGTTTTCCCAAGAACGTCCACTACGTCACAAGCCTGTTCACTTGTCGGCGCCACGAAGGCCACTGAAACCGGTTAGACCGGTTTGCTCGAACTCCCCATCCTTGACGGCCATCAGCGGCCTTGAGTGGGGCGAGAGGGGCAAGGACGCTGTTGAGTAGGTCAGTTTACGCTGGTGGCGCCACCGGGTGACAAACTACGGAACTAAGAAGAGCAGAATAATATAATGATCCGCGGGTTGCGCGTAATAGGGCGCAGCATTCGTCCCTTAGGCTTACCCTATTATAAATGTAGTGTATATTTAAATTTTTATTTCATTAGTAAAAGTAATTATGAAGTAAAGTTATTTAAAAGTAATAAACTTTATTTAGTTACCTATTACTTTGGTAATGTGTGATGAAACTTGATTCTACAGGGTGATATTACAGGGACATCTCAGTACTGCAAGTCTCGGACCGTCAGGCGGCTGATAAAAATGTGCGTGAAATTATCAGGTTCGCCGCTCGACTATTAGGTAGCTATAGTATAGTCAAAATTCGATCAACGCGATCGTAGCCACAGATCGTAGCCGTGGTTTTTTCTTTCCTTTTATTTCTCATCTTGGGTACAAGCCAGTGCAGCCAGATCGTGCGATATTTTCACCCCTTCCCTAGAACCAGAGTCTGGTCCGTGTGGAAGGGGCATTATTCCCCTCGATTTGGAGGGCGACTTCGGCACCGATCGGCTTTCCGACACACCGACACACATCGTTTACTCGTGTGTCGGGCGCGCGCGTCGCTAGGGAAGGGGTAAAAATATCGCACGATCTGGCTGCACTGATGCATACGTGTCTTCATACACGTCGCTCTTATAGTTTATTGCCGATAACAATTATAATTCGCAATTTTTCGCCAATTTTCAAAATTTGGCTAAATTGCTCCTTCTCTTATATTTTAAACGCGTCTTTGCACATCTCTCAACGTCAAGTATTTAGAATTCATGAACGAACTGATCAAAAGACCTGATGATGAGAATCTTTTCTTGCCAATGAGTACAGGGTCTACCCACTTTGCAAAAACTTCTCCGTGTTCAGGATATTTTCATTGAGACGCCTGTAATAGTTGAATCTCGTTAACGCAGTCCCCATGTGTTCCCTTTGACGCCACGAGGGCCACTGACCCCAAGACAGGTGCACTCAAAGAGTATACACTTTGGGTGCACTTACCCTAGGTCAGTGCTCCTCCCGACAGGGTGGCAAATGGTATCGCCATCTTGCGATCAAACTAATGAACTAGTTTTGCCGCGAGAATCGGTACGCCTTATTACATGCAACTGGCATGCCACCCTTTAGTTCCTAACATGTCCAATAGCTGGTGATACCGTTTCGCACCCTGTATGTCAATTTGGATCGTATTGCGTGTAGCTGAATTTTATAAACAGCTTATAAAATAAAATACTTTCAATATGCGGAGATTTCGTGTAATAAATCAGCTATCAAGAATTGTTGATTATACATAAGCTATTGCATCAGTATTACAAATAGAAAGTGATTGTATTTAAATTGTCATCCAAAATCTCTTACAACTTCGCTCTGTGTATTGTAAATATTTTTCTCTTTTACTGTAGAACAATAATCATTCATTATCATCGAATGGGAAGAGATTAATTGAGTTTTTTACGCTTATTAAAAACCTTACAAACTTTCTCTCCACATATCCTTGCGCATCATTATAGAACCATCTAACATATTATAACCTCGAAGAGAAGCAACCCTCTTTCATGATGTATATTACATACAACATAATACTACGTTCACGTCCTATATATTTACAATTATGAAACATAAGTGCCAGAATTTTTCTTCCATTTCAGTTAACTCTAAAGTACAATTGTGCTGAATTTATGTTTGGTAAAATTGATGAAGAAAATGGCAGAATGGATGATAGAATTGACCAGACAGAAACTAATGTTAGTTATTCACCTTCATCAATAGATGTGAGTGATATTACAGTTATCCACTATGAGATATGTACTAGGTGTATTATTTTATCTAAAAGAAAGAATAAACAGCGTATACTAAGTAAATTATAAATAAAAATCAATTTTCAGGTTGCAATCGACATAAAAGAAGAGCCGTTGTTGGTAGATTTCTCTGAAGAGTCAGGCTGTTGTCGAGGAAATGTTACCGATGAGACAGACGTTAAAGAAACTAAGAATCCCGAAAAAATGCAGGAAAAGAAGCAAGGGATGAATATTCACAAATCGATTGATAATATCCAGTTTCACGATACCTCAAAAGACAATATGATAAAGGGGTCTAAAAAGCCAGCAAAATGTCATATATGTTACAAGCTCTTCACCAAGAACTCATCTCTCAAAATGCACATTCAAACTGTTCACAATAACGAACGAATACAATGTCAAATTTGCGAGAAATTATTTACCCAAAAATCAGGGCTTGGAAGACACATGCTATTGCATAATGGTGAAAAACCGTTCAGATGTACAGTATGCGATAAAACTTTCATTCAGAAAGGACATCTTACAGTTCACATGCACGTACACACTAAAGAAAAACAGCATAAATGCCAGGTCTGCGAAATAATGTTTCAGACTAAAGAGAATCTGTATAAACACACAATGTGTGAACATTCTGATAAACCTTTTGTTTGTAACATATGCGGTAAAAAATTTCCAAGAAAAACTGAACTCACTTATCATTCCTATACACATAACGCAGAAAGGCCACACAAATGTCAATACTGCGAAAAATCATTCTCAAAAAAGTCACATCTTGCTGTACACACAAGTAGTCATACAGGGGAAAAGCCATACCAGTGCTGCATTTGTGGAAAGATGTTTGTTACTCAGGGACGGCTTAATAAACATTCAACTACCCACACGGAGGATAGGTGAGACATTTTTGTGTAATTTTATATAATTATTTGCTTTCCTTAACAGAATATTCATTGAAATGAAACAACTTTCACAATGAAAGAACAGTTTTTCTTGTTAAATAGGAAAATAGCTTATACCTATAATAATATGATATGTGTTATAACTGTATGTTTTATTAAACAGGTTGCAGAAGTGTGCGTACTGTGAAAAAGCCTTTGCGAATAAAGACTACTTGGTTGAACACATGAGGATTCATACCGGTGAAAAACCGTTGCAGTGTCATATATGCGGTCAATCATTTGAAATGAGACACATGTTGAAAAGACATGTTAGATTTTGTACAAGATCATACAATTGTGATATATGTGGTGAATCTTTTAAGAGAAAATTAACTTTGGATATTCACATGAGTGTACATACAGGTGAAAAACGATTTGAGTGTGATCAATGCGGAAAATCTTTCAAGCATAACACCTCTTTGAATAAACATAAAAAAGTGCATTCCACAGATGTGCAATATACTTGTAATATTTAAATATATGTTAAATTTATGAAATACTTAATAGCATATTTACGATTAGATTATCTTTAGATAAACCAGATCAAAAAGATAAAAAAAAGTAACAACAAAAATATTGAACGTACGCTATACCGAAATTTGATCTGTATATTTTGTGAATAATATTAAACATAAAACATTCCCATGAAAGCAGATATAAATAAATAAATCCAACAGTATTTAAAAGTACAATGCCTTAGTACCACTAGCCCAAATATCTTGCTATACAAATATTATTCTACAATCTTATTTCCTTGAACTTTGACCAACCCATATTCCTAAAATTCTCAATATAGCATTTATCGCTTTGCATCTAAACATGTATATACCTATAGGTAAAGTCTAGGATATAATTATCGAGTTTTGAATACTGTTTAAAAGCTATGAATTTTTGAGTAAAATTTAATCTGTTTATTCATTCTTTTAATCTTTATTTTCCAAAATCATTCCCCTCCTCGGCCCTCGTGGCTCTTCGTAAACATCTGACGTATATCTACGGACCGCAATAATAATTCACAACGTCAAAACGTGGCAGTTCGATAGCAGACAGTAATTTTGTAGCAGACGACCGAGTCGCTTTCGAAGTCAGTGCAGTGGAGTGCAGGCAGAGGAGAGGAGAGGAGTGGTCGTTGACTGTACATAATCCTAACAATGGAGTACAAAGGGTTAAAGTTCGGCACATTAGTATCAATTTTGGCATTTCTAATAGCAGTCTATTATAGAAGATCTGAAAACCCGTTACAAAAGCGATTAACATCAGTTTTGGAAGGTCTAGAAAGAGTTGAAACCAAACACGAAGGGTTAACAAAACCCAAAGTTGCCATAGGTTATGGAATATGTACAGACGTATTCGTAGATTCTAAATATTTACTTAAATATTCAAACGATATTGGAAACCCCGAACATTTTGACGAAATAAAAACCGAAGAAGAATTGCTTAAAAGTTTTGCCTATTATTTTCGTCATGGAGCTGCAGCAGAGTATGATATTCATTTTATTATCATTATCATTATCGTTATCATAATAATTCACCTAATCAGGCATGTCATGCAGTTACTATAACTATTCATGAAAACTTTTTATGCTAGTAAAGCGTTCTGCTATCTTTGATAAAACTTATTATTCAAATAATATTGTTTTTATTTTTTAGACGATTCATGCCTAATAGTTCATTATTCGATAAACTCGTCTCTGACGCTCGATCACTACCATCTTTCTATTCAACGATTGGTGGAAACGCACCTGTAATGGCATTCAGATTTGCTAAAGAAGGATGCGACGTGCTGCTGGCAGCCAAAATGACCAAATCACTTCAACAGATGATCCCTTCTAACGTAAAAGTTGTCGGAGGTGATGTTAACAAAGACGACATACATTTAGTACTGGAATATAAGCGGGGCGAGTCTTGGGGACCTTATACAAGTTCTCGGGCTAATAGGTGAATTTCTTTCTATAATTCAATACAAGGGTATCATTGGGGATAGAATCATCATGAAATGTCTAGGACTTTCTCTTTATACTAGCCATATTTCAAAAGGGGGAATAAACTCAAATTTCAAAGCTTTTCTACCATTAAATATTGCTGTGATATGTTATGAATGGTTTTCTTCATCAGATACATCGTACACAACGATGCGAATAATCCTACAATCAGTTCGCTGGAAGAATTTGACAAATTATTGCCAGAGTTTGAACCAGACTTGTTTGTTGTTTCCGGTTTACAAATGATGGATAATTATCCTTTTCCTGAAGGTATAAAAACCTTTCATTTCTATTCTTATTATCTGATTGAATATATTTTACAATTTAAAAATTCTCAAACTAAAAATGTGTCTTTTCTTTCTTTCAGGGATGCGAATGAGTCGTTTGTTGAAAGTTAAGCAGCAGATGATCGACAGACCAAAATCAACAAAGATACATTTTGAGATGGCTTCATTTGCGGAAGAAAATTTACTCCTCGAATTGTCTGACTTAGTTATACCTTTCGCTGATAGTTTGGGTATGAACGAACAGGAAATTGCGAATTTATATAACTCAATGTACTATGGAAATATTTCATTGGTTGCCGATTCCAATCCAAGAGTAGCTACGGTTTTGGATCAAATGAGAACGTTGTTTAAGATAATAAGAAGAAATGGAAAGACAATTATCGACTCTAGAGAGCTAACGCGCATTCATGTTCACACATTAGCTTATCAAGCAATTTTAAACGTTAAAAATTCTGTATGGAAAAATACCATGGCTGCTGCGGCAAAGGCTTCTTTAACGGCAAACCGCCATGTTTGTGGATCGAACAATGTGAGTGTAAAATAATTGGGGTAAAATTTGTCGTCTTGTTTTTATATGATTGATTTTAGAAGCATCTGATGATCCATTGTTCATTCGTATTCATTCTTTAATTACAGGTAGACGTACAGAAAGCAATGCTGATAATGGACGATAGTTTTTCGACGTCGATTAAGTCTGGTAAAAGAATTCCTCTGGATATTGAGAAGCCGGTTTCGTGTTGGGATGAAGTTTTAAAAATTGACAACGAACATATAGCAGTTGAAGTATGCGTTGCACCAGTTCTAGTCTGCACTCAGGCCAGTCAAACCGCTGGTGGCGGTGACAACATTTCTAGTGCTGGATTAGTGCCCCAAATTTAATAATTTCTTTAACTGAAATGGAAGCATTAATCGTTATGTTTCGAATTTTATAATATGTCTTGTTTCTTAATTTCGGTGAATCGCACACACACACAGCAATGTATCTTATAGTTATGAACTGTTTTATCCAATCATTCCACAATTAATTCATGAATATCTTTGTTTATTCAAAAAAAGAAAACGAGAAATTTCTAGAATCGACTATGTATGCATAAGCATTCCACATTTTTGCAATTGGAATTTTACTTTAATCCGTTAGATATCAATAATTAAAATTAGAGTACCTATACCTTGAAGCGTTTAATCCGCAACTTGCCTTAATAACACTATAGCAACGAAAGTGAGGATTTATATCTGCGAAAAATTTGATTCGTGATAAGCTAGTCATTCCGTCAAATTAGTTTTGCCCGAAAACGTTTTAATGCAATTTTTTTTTACACAAATGACACCTTGTCTCGATAGATTATGGCGATTTAAATCTCTGGATGTTAATTATTATGTTATATGAATTGTTATAACAAGTTAATCTTACGTTATGCATTATATTATTAAATGTACACGTTTTAATCTAATTGTATTGTCCAACATTCCACAAATTTCACTTCGGACACATTTTATACGAATGTTTTCAATTCAATGTATGTAATATATTGTGTATAATATTTTACTGTATGAGTTGAAAAGTGACATGTGTGTTTATCGCATCTCCACTTTTTCTATAAATGTTATATCATTCAGCTAGTTGTAATTATATACTCAATTTACAATTTGTAGAGGTGCATTATTTGGTACTGTAATATATGTTAAGACTGAATAAAAAAAAGTTCATTTACACATGACAATGAATTTTTCTCATTTTACCATCGATTTCTAATTTAGTAATACAAATTAAAAGAACAATTACCAAATTTGTTTTCAAGGTATATGAAGTATATTTATTCATTTTTCAATACTGTGCATCATGAAAACAACAATGTTCAAAAATGATACAATAAATTGATATTTTGATAATAAATTGTGATATACTTGTACTACATCAAATGAAAACTGTTTACTATTCTAACTCCATGTTATATCTTGAAAATAAACATGTAAGTAACTTATTACGATTGCTAATTGCAAAGTACCTGTAACTTAATTAAAAAGAAAATTAATAATTGTATGTTTCAATCTGTGAACATTCGAGCCCACAGAAAGAAGTTACGACAAGTTTATAGCGTCGTAAAATTTATACAAAAGTAGCAATACGTTTATTTAACTCAGTTGATTATTTTATACTAACATGTATCGCATGTTAGTATAGAATAGCAATTGGGTCAAGTGTATCTCACTCACCGTTCAGAAGCCTGATAGTCCTAAGCCTAAAACGTTAAATCTATGCATTTCGTTTGATATAATGAAATTTTAACAATCTGATAAGTCATTATATCAGTATAGTTAATGTGGCCAACAATTAGTTTCAGTTTCATATTTTTTTTTGTCATATTATAATTTCGCTGATTTCTCATTAACGACATCGATTCTGTTCTGGATATTTATGATTTGTAATAGAAACGATGTAAAAGTTATCGTAATCAAATTTACAGAAATCTATCTCTAATCAAATTGTTGTGATATAAATATTACAAGAAATTGCTGTTAATATTTCACTCAGTTCACAGTGAGTTGAGTAAATGATGAATTGAATTGCTGTGCTTGCCAAATCGGATACAATATATCTTTATACATTTATAATAGGTCCCTGGAACTATCACTCGCACGGTATCAAATCGTCCGTTTAAAATATAGTATCGCTCTCGTCAATTCCCAACATTTTTAAGTCGTCAGGTCCGGGTTGTGTGTCTGGTTCAGGTTCAGCCTGAGTAATTTCTGGTGGTGGTTGATCCATGTATTCTGGTCCGTATCCGATACACCCTAGCATACTGTACATCGTTGCATACATGACGCTTTCTTGTTGTTGACTTTGTTTCGTGTCCTTTTCCTCTTTCGGAAAAATGATGTTTAAAGCTTCTTGAAAATCTTCAGGAAGGGCTTTCGATGAATCCGAACGTTTCTCTGCTGGTTCGGGTATATCTGATACATCGTGTACCAATGATTCTACTGATGGCAGAGGTGGTGGTGGATTCGCATGTACAAAAGATGTATTGCTTTGTATTTGAGGTGGTGGTTGCATTGGCATGTAAGGAGGATGATTGTGTACCGGCGGTTTGCGTATAGGAGGATGTGTCACAAATGGTGGTTGAGTTGATAGGAATGCTGGTCTATTTGAAGAGAACGATGGTCTGCTTGTAACATGGGGAGTGGGGATGAACGGAGGGCGGCTTATGGGTGGTGGAGGATGATTTGGAGGTGGAGGTAGCTTGGGTATGTTTGTAATCTGTTTTTGTTGTTCAATAATGGGTTGTTCGATGATTACTCCTTCTGATTGATCTTCAATTTCCATATCAACTACTTGTGGTGTTAGGAGTTTACTTTCATGTAACATCGGCGGTGGTGGTGCGACCAGAATCTTCATCTGTTGCAATTTATTCAATTGACTTGGATTTCCGTTATTAATATTCAAAGGAGTTGCCAATTTAGTGATGTGGACTACACCAGGTGGATTTATTATCTCACTTGGAACCCTTGGAGTGTCTTCGAACTTGCTCTGTTGATATGGCAAAGGAGCTATGTCTTTTTCTGGTAATTTAGATTCCTCAGACTTCTTTTTGAACAAAGGTAATCTCCCAATGAATGGTAACTTCCCTTTAGTAACTGGGGTCACTGGCTTCTTTGGCGGCGGTCCAATTTTTTTAAATTTTGATGCAAACTCGTTTGACTTTTTTTCAAACTTAGATTCGTCATTTGAGGAATTGTCTTCTCTTCTCTCCTTTTCGTACCTATCATAACTTCCCTTAGGACTATCCCGCCAATTTCTTTCCCGCCTCGGCGAACCATCTCTTTTTCTACGATCATCATGGTAGTCCCTATCCCTTCCACGTCTTCTGTCGTATCTATCATAGCGTTCGTATTTATCCTCTCTTCTATCATACTTGCGCTCACGATCTTCTTTGTATCTATCTCCTCTCTCACGACTTCTATCCTCTTCTTTGCTTTCAGGTAATTTGGTTTCTGTTGGTTTAACAGTCATGTTAACTTGTTGTTTAGTCCAGAAGCCCATGTGTGGCTTGGGCATCTCCTCCGGCTTGGGTATCTCAACTGATTTACTTGGAGTCGGCTGAGCTTTTTCTTCTTCTTTTTTTATCCAAAACGGTTTCGGAGGTTCTTTGGGACCCCAGGCTTCAAGATCTTCTTCTGGTTTCTTCGGAAAGGGAGGATTCTGACTGTGAATCTCTTCATAGGATAATTTCTCTTGGCTTTGACGCCTGTTCCCTTCTCTTCCCATGGCTTTCATCTCTTCCTCTTGCTTTGCCTTCAGCTTGTCCCTGATTGAGTTCAACAATTGTCTATCATCTGCTTCTTGTTGTGCCTCGGGTGTTGGCAGCTTAATTTGTTGTGCAACTTGAGCCCAGCTCCCCTTTAACTTGATTCCATGATAATCAATTTCTTCTTCTAAGATCGCCTGTGTCGCAGCTTTCATTTTATTTCTCATAGCTACTCTGATGCTCCTTGATTTATCTTGATCAGAGTCTGAGAATGAATCATCTGTATCTGTGGAGGTGTCTGTTCCACTGCTTTTGTTCCTACGTTTCTTCGATTTTTTACTCTTCTTCTTATTCTTCTTTGATTTTTTGGGCTTGACTACAGGCTCGTCCTCCTTTTGCTTCAACAGCTCGATCTGCATTTGCTTGTGTTTCTCCTCGGAAAATGCCTTCTCACGATCAGCCATCCAGTCAGTTTCCCAGTGAGGATTTTGTTCCACAAATCGCTGTATTTACATGTAAAAAAAACATGAGATTTACCTCAGTGAAAAAGCAATTTGAAAATGATTGTAAAGTACCTAACTTTCAAAAAGGTTTATCATAACATGGATGTGGAACATTATCGTGGAGAGTGAAATAACAATTAGAGTTGTATGTTGTTGTGTTAGACATTGAAAATTGAAGATCATACATCTGAAAAAGAAAAATTGGAAATCTACTTACAGAAAAATTCTCTGAATGTCTTTTGGACTTCAAGTGTAGACTGGCACAATGCAGGTCACCAATCCACGAGTCACAGAGTTTACAGTACCATGCAGTTGCAGAGATGAAAAATTGTAGGCCTGTAATCAAAATTTGTTCACCATTGAGCTCATCAACTTAACACATAATTCAGCAAAGGTTGTAAGTTTATAAAGAATGACCTTATGCTTTTCCACGATATACTCAAGTGGCTGAAAAGATAAATAAACAGCATTAAAAATTGGTCAATATTAATTTTCACTGGAGCTTCTCGATGTATCTTCGTATGCGCCACCCCATAACTATATAAAACGTAAGATAAGGGATTGTTTTATTTTTTTACATAGATATTACAACGCATCATTTATACAAATCACTTATAAGAAATTATCTGAGTTAAGTAGCTAACTGTTAATTGTTTACACTCGAATTTACACTTTCAAGTTATAAACTGTTACATATTTGTTGGGGTGACAAGAGTCAAGCATTATACGAAACTGGGCATGAAAACTACGCTCGACTTTAATCACGACCCGTACATCATTGAGTATAACAATTTCATGTGTACAATATATAAATTTCACACATATATAATATATATGTTGTATTTAAAATCATTTTCTATTTACTAGAAATAATAGTAGAATTATTCCTCTGACTTGTCTTCTTTCTTGATATTCGACGATCACGTTAATAAAATATTTTATTCAGTTAGAACAACTGGGGTGTTAAATTGTTTATTTCAACACACAAATATCAATAACTTCTATCGAGATAGTTACGATTTATATGCGCACCACCGCAACGAAATTAGCACTTAATCCAATCACATGAATCACCGATCATTTAAATGATTTATAAGAGGCGTATGGAAAAGTATCAAGTCGTAGATCAGCTAAGCGGTGAGTTATCTCCATAAAGAGGTACGTGCTTGAAATTTAGATTTATTCAATGAGGGAGAGAATTCTGCTACCGAAATATCTCCTATCTTCAAAGTTGATTAGAGTATCTTGGAACACCTTGAGAACCGTATCAGAATTATTGAAATTTTCTGATTGTATAATTATTTGAATGAGATCGATGAGCAATCATGAAGATCATTCCAGCACAATGAGATTCATTAAAACGAACAAAATCTGTGAATTGGTTTATACAACGAAATTTTATCCTCTCTCATGTAATCTGGTAAATTTGAACTTCGTATAAATCACGGTGGTAAAGTTTCATGCTTAGTCATAGATGCAGGTGCGCCTCTTCAATACATACCGGAAACAGTGTTCAGCTACGGAATTTGTATGCTATTAGTAAAGATCCGTTAAAAAATAATCATACCCTTAATCGGTGTTCTTTTTGTTGGAAGTCCGGGATAATAAGGTACTTCTTTTTCTGTTCCCTCGCCGTTAGCCTTATGCCACGGCATGTCAACTATCTTGCGTTCCTGCCATGAGAAATAAAAAATTAATAAAAAATCTTACATAGAAATTAGCCTCACGTTGAAATAAGTGAATGTATGAATGAATCTAGCGATTATATCTCTCACAGATAGGGTATCAGAATTAAAACCTGTACATATGTGATTGTAATTCGTTGAGCGTAAGTAGATGAAAAATTTGGTATCAAGAATATAAATTAAGTTGTGTGGATTCAATGTGAATCTTTTAAATGCAACACAGCGAATGACTAGATGTAACGAAGGTTTGAACTTACCAAACAAGTCTCTTTGTGCTCATTGCTATGAAGGTGATTTAAATACTCCTTAGCAGTTTTAGGAAAGATGTCGCACACCTTACACCAGTGCATTTCAGGATCATAATGTACGAAATTATACATTGGTTTCATATCTTCAGGAGATTTTTTATCTCTCTCCCTGTCTCTGTCTACTTTTGATTCTTTGTCTGAGTCTGAGACTGATGCTCTGTCCGGAGATTCTGACTTCCCTTTAGGGAAGTCGTCTTTAGGACTTTTCAAGTTTTTATTAGCTTCCACCTTGAATTTCACCTTCAGATCATCCACCGTCGCTTTATCACCGATGATTCCCGTTAACATATCAATAACGTTGTGTATTGACTTCATTTTATTTTGAATCTCAATCTGAAAGAAAATTATTTCTTGCAATTAACGTCAATTCACTTTGAAGTCATGTTACTTTTTGAGAATTTAGTGTATAGTCAGAAAAATCATTTCTCCAATCTGTGGTTTTCGATTTTATATGATACTATGAAAATTTACAGACAAAATCTTTATTCATTCAATATTTATCATTTATTTGACTGACAATGAATCTCGCTCGATTTACCTGAAGCTTTTGATTCTCTTTTAGAATGCGATTGTTGTCCCTGCTCCCATCTTTGCTTATTTCGTCGCACTGTTGGCGTAAAATTTCCAATTCACGTTGCAGTGTGCTAGATTTCTTGATGTATTCCTCGCGCTGTTTTCCCAATGTTGCTTTTTGTTGCTTCACTTCAGCTGCGATTGCTGATGAGTTTTGTAATTTAAAGGTATTTACAGAATTAGGAAATGGATTTATAAAAAAAGCTTTGGATATTGCCCGTTGAATCGATTATTTTATCGCACCGAAAAAAAAAGAAAGAAAAAAAAAGAAAAATGAATGATTTGATATCGGTAATAATGCACAACGACAAATTCGAGATAAAGATAAAGAAATTATAGCCCAAATCATAAATCAAAACATAAATAATATAAGAATAATTTTTGAAAATTATACGTAGAATAAAGACATGAAAAATATTGAACAAAGGACAATGGATGTATAAGAGGAAGTGATGTGGGAAGATTGAAAAAGAAATACATATTAGAAGATGTATACAGTAGCTATGATCAACCGTTTAAAATTGTTTGATTGCATACCTTCTTTTTTAACATCCTCAGACCTTGGAATAGCGGTAGCTAATCCAGGAGGTGCAGGTTCGATGGTTCTTGATGCTTCCGATTGCGCTGTTAAATTGGGTGGTGGAGGTGGCTGTTGGTTGTTGTATGCTACTTGAGTTCCTTGCCATCCAGGAGGTGGATAATCCTAAGAAACCAATATTGACCTTCGATAAAAAGTTCCAAAAATGAATTTACACAAATCCTTACCTTTGGGAGTCCAAATAATTGAATCAGGATATCGAAGGTACTTTGAAGACTCTTCGAGCTGAACCTTTGATTGTTTTTTTTGTACATTTTCAGTATATTTCATTCAAATGAAAATAATAATTCAATTGCTATACTTACTGTGTTCAAACATATATATATATTTTTTTTTCATCATTTGTCTATCTTACCATATATAACGTAAGGATAAACATTTCTCAAATATAATAACATCATCAAAATGAAAAAACATACCAAATAGTACGATTTTCAATAACATATTTTAAACTGTTATCAACCATAACAGGCAATCAATGTATAAAATTTTTTAACCCCATGATCACCATCTTTATAATTTAAGTTAAAATTCACAAACTCAGACACATCATCTTAATAATATAATAAAATATTTAAATAAAGATTATCGAATAACTGTAATAAATAATAGAAGAAAGCTTCTATTACGACAACTATAATACACATTGGATACTAATAAGGTTTTAAATTTTACACACTGATTGCATTTCCGAGATGGGTTTAACCGACCTGCTTTTATATCTACAAGCTTTCAACTCTATTATACTTACACTACGATAGCCAGCTGGTTGTTGTTGTTGTTGTTGTTGATAGCTATAATCATAGTTTTGATTATAGTTGTAGTTGTAGTTGTAACCCGGGTTGTACGGAGCCATAGTTGGAGGAGGTTGTCCGGTATTTGTCGGTGGAGGTCCCTGTATCAATTTTAACATTTGGATCATCATACATAGATTTAGCATAAAAAACTCTTGAGTTGAATAATTCATCTTAAAAATGATGCGATGATGGATGTTGTCTATCTGTTCCTAGATAAATGACAAAGATTTGTATCTACCTGATATTGGTTGTGAACAGGCGCCTGATAATTTCCAGAAGTTGGCGGAGGCCCTTGAGTTGTAGTTTGCGTAGTTGGTTGTTTCCAGTCTTGATTACGGCTAGTTTCTTTACGCCTTCTGTCTCTAGAGCTAGACCTCGACCTTCTATCCCTCGATCTAGACCTACGATATCTGGACCGTCTCGGCGACGGAGATCGGTCATATTTCCTGGATCTTCTTCTGTGAGAGTCGTCCGATTCTGGACTCGGACTCCTAGGACCTTTTCGTCGAGATTCTTGATCCATGTTTAACAACTACTTGGAATTCTTCACCGGTCAATTAGCGGAGACTTTAAGCAAAGAATGACAAAAACTACAACCTGACGATGATCTTAATTATCGAGTTTATATTCAATGCAGCGTTTTTGACACTCGATACAAAGAATTTATGCACCCTAATTTGAGGCCATGTATTCGATCTTGGTTCGTGGTTTCAAAGTACTAAATTGCAGCGTCTTATCTTGGTTACGATTCCGGTAATTGAGTAAAGGCGAAAGAGATTCAAGGAGCTCGTATTTGAGGAGACTGGTAATCACCGATCATTATCTATCCGATAATTTTTCGCCAATTTGGAAGCCGAGGATTCGGTTGTTGGGGTTAACTATTCGCTTATGTTTATAAGGAATTGTAAAAATTTCTAATAAACTGAATAAAAAGTTGCGGCTTTTAGGTCTGCGGCCATCATGGCTTGGCCAAATTTACTCGTGTGCCTGCCTTTTTCCGTTTTCGGGGTTAATTTTTTAGTTACTATTGCGGTAGATTACCTTTAAACGTTCCGGTGTCTCAACGCCTGATAGTAGTCGTCAATAATTAACGCTTTTTTAATTACAATGTAATAATGTTTAATACCATGCCGTCAATTTAGGGTTCAGACAAATTTACATATCGTAGACACTTTGAGCGAGACTTGCGCAAATGCGCGAAGTATACGTACGCGTATGTCTAGTTGGCTACCGGCAACTAGAATTTTATGTAGGTGGCGCCATCTTTACGGTGAATTGTGGAACTTCGTAGCGTATGGGGCGTGCGTCATTTTCAAAAGATTGATTTTGCACGACACGAGAGTTCTTTTATAGAAATATTAAATCGTGTACTATCTAAGATCAAAATGATGCATAATGATCTTTAGAAAGTCTCGAGAGGTCCGTTACTTTCAATGAAAAAATAAATAACAATACAATCATGTATCTACGTTGAAATCGCTTTCGCGATCTATTCTGATCGCATTATAATATCTTACTACGAAGATGTTCAAAATTCCTGAGAATATTATCAATCGTATTTAATTGTTATTCACTATTAGGGAACAGTCGATTTAGAGTAAAACTTAATCAATTTAACACCATAATGCCTATAGTATAATATCAAGCGCAGATCTATATTATAGTATATCTTTAGTTAAGAGGAAAAGAGTTGCGGAAAAAAAAGAGATTTCTATCCTGGAGTAAATGATTTGAATTAATCATTTTTTATGTAGAAACTCATTTGGAAGATAAAATTACAACATATTTGTTGAAAATACATATTATGAAATATTATGGTTGCTAAGCGGATCCATTTCCACGTTACCTATAATATCTAACAGCATAAGCGTTGTAGTAACTTATGAAAACAAGTATGATAATAAGCCGACGAAAACGCGTCAAGTTGAGATGGAGAATTTTCTGCAATATGATGATAGGCGATTTTTTTCTTCTATAATCAGCCGATCTTTTTAATAATTATTGAAAACGGACCACGTGACATTGTAGATAATGAATATTTTTTGACACCGGTTCGGGGCTACCGCATCTACCCACCTATTTTCTCCCCTAACTTACACATACAAACGTATATAGTGTACGTATATAGATATTAGATATACGCGTGTACAGGGATATTCGCCCACGTCGGCGTCGTCGGGGGTGCGCGCATTCGCGCATTCTCAGGGAACGGATCGATGTTGGAAATAGCTTGCGCGAGCGAGTCAGCAGAGCCGGCGCTTTCATCAGAGCCTCAGGCTCTCGGCGGGCTTCGGAAAAATTGGACTTTCAACTGCGGAGGTTTTTTAAGCTGTAATACACTCGTCAGCTAGTGCTGTGATCGGAGAGTATAATTTATTTGAAATTTTTCATTTCGGACCGTGGACGCGGTATGACGCGTAAAAAATGTGCACTTTATCGTCGACGGGGCTGATGAGGCTCAAATTGTAAGTATTGACTAATACCCTTCCATATACGTGCCAGCGGAGTGCCGCGTACACCCAGACCCGACTTCCATATCTAACGATTCTCATTTTTCTTCGATTTCGGATTCCGTTTAAATACAATAATCAATTCTTCAAAATTAAGAATGAGTGTCATAATGATATTGTTTTCGACACTCTTTCGCACTCATACAGCCCTGTCCAGGTGAGATTAATTTTCCTGAGCTTTCGGAGTAACTTCTTTTTTTTTCCTTCACTTGATAATCTATTACAGTGAAATTTTACGCGGTGTTTTACATCGCGTACAGCTAGATTGAGATGGAGTTGAATAATTCACTAGGTTTTTTCGAATTTATCATCGCGCGATTTCTAACTTCCAAAAAAAGTGCGGGGAGAAAATTATTTGCAGATAATTATGTAGGAATATTGAATTAGATTTGATTACTCGACGGTATGACCCGCAGGGGCCAAAATTTCGTCGATAAGCCAGCTGTGGACGTATATTTGGTGATTCGAAATCGTTCGAAGGTCACGTCAATAACAAATTAAATTTTATTCGTTAGGAACTCGCGAGATTTCCAAGTGGGGATGCCGCAATTTCAAGATATGTTGGTTTGGAGTAAAAAAATCGGAAATGTACGCGATTCCGTGCATATTTGAGAAAAAATTAAGTTCATCATCGCTATAGCGACATTCGGCAGCGCCACTCCTTTATTCAACCATTTCTGTAAAAAATAAGTATTTGATTGAATCGAAGAGAAAGAAATAAAGACAGTGCGAAACCGTATATAGAAATTGACCTTCGCAGAGAAAACCTATTAACATTATTTCCGACTTCAACGACTCGTCGTGAAATAGTTATTTTTGGATTTAATACGGAGAGCAGAAAGTACCTACTGCTTTCATAAAACAGTAAGTCGTTTATCCTCTGAACAATTAAATTAGAACTATAACCGGAGGAGAACGTTAGAATTTTCGATAAAAATCTACCATTAACTTAGGGATGCGTCGTTCTGTAGAAATGGAATTCGATCGTAATCTACTCTTCCTGCAGTTGCGTGGTAACGCGATTGAACGATTTAGTTTCTCGTACTCTTGGGAGTTTGGGAGAATAATTTTTTGCCTGAACAGTAGCAGAGCAAAAGCACTGATTTCTAAATATAAGTGCAAGTCAAGTCTTCGCCTCACGTTTCGCCGCGTCACTCGCCCGCTCACTCTCACAAGCTCGAGCTTCGTATCTGCCTTCTTTCTCTTACCCGCACCCGGTGCTTACCCCACAGTACCTACTGCGAATCGATAATCTCGAAATAACCAGCTCGTCAATTTCACTGTGTTTAACTGGGTCAAATTTCATTAGCGTCAAAAAAATTGATTAGAAATAATAAGTCCCATCATTTTTTGATAAAAATTTCCCATTTTATACCGAATGGCGTTATTTCCAACGAGCGTTACTCCTCCGGATTCCGATCACACTAGTCTCCGTCCGGTTCACACACACAACCATATCTCTACCGGGTTCGTTAGAGAATTGATTAAACTTTTCAAGCAAACTTGAATGACTCAATTCTCGTTTTATATTCTGAAATCTGGGGACTACTGATCGGAACAGATGGCTACGTTGCTTCCGAACCTACAATTGATTCAAGCCCGAGTGTTAATTGAATGAGAATTGAAAATTATCCTCATGGCTCATAGTGCGCTAATCAATTGTCAGGGAATTGTTGAGAATCGTTTTTTTTTTTTTTTATGGAAATTGTTGCTTGTATCAGGAAATAGAATAATGAAGCTCTTCGATGGAGAGAGGAAGAGCCGGCTTGTTGAACTAGGCAGATGGTTAATTTTTTCGAAATCTAATGTAAAATTAACGAGTCATTCTTTGAGTTTAACGCTGAATGAGCGATGAGAAATAGAGAGAATTTTAAATCACTTACGTCATTAGAACAAACGTTAAGAAGCCGTTGGCACGCTGAGAATTTAATTATAATGTAAATTCTGCAAGCGGTATGAATATATAAGCTTATTTATTACACATATATCATAGGAGATATACGTATATACCTGTGTACATAGATATATATATGTACTGTATATAGAGAAAGGTTCCAATCTAGTGCAAAGTCATACATCGATCTGGTGGTCCCGCTTGGCAAACATCCCGTACTATGAAGTAAAGTCCTCGAGATGAAGACTTCACCCTCTCGGAGCTTATTGTATTATTTCTTTTTATTCCTTTTCCCTCGGCAATGTGTCCAATAATAACTTTCAGTTACAGAATTTAACTCCCACTCCAAGCTAAGAAAATAAAATTGTATACATATAGCAAGCCTGAATTTTGTCTTGACTGCAGCTGCCACACACGCAGTCTACACCTATCGCCTTGAATATTAAACGGCTTTAACTCAGTTCTGTACGGATGTACAGATCCTAATTCTCTTTGAGCCTCAGTATAGTATATTCTTGTGAAGTTGTGATTGATGATTGAAGAACGTGACAGCCTGTGAACTTGTTTTTTTCTGAAAACGTAGTATATACTCGCCTATATATTATTTGAAACCTGGTGGAGCCCTTTGATCCAGAATTCGGGTTACGATTAAAAGGGGAAACTATTTTGGAATGATTACAGAGGCCTCCGTCACACCGTGGTAGCTCTTAGAGGATGCACAAGCTAGCCAAGGGTCTGAAGAAGAAGAAAAAGCAGAAGAAGGGAAAGAAGGGCGCAGAGGAGGACGAGTTTGACCCCGAAGAGCTTGAGCGTTATCGAAGAGAGCGGGCCGAGGCCCAGCAAAGAGCCGCCGAGAGTGGCGACCCGGGTGCAGCCGAGTCCAACGCAGATCCAGCAGCCACTGGATCAGACGAGTGGAAGAAATTCGAAGCCTTAACCGCTGGGGTTGATTCAATATTAAAAAAAAGTCAAGGTGATCTTGACCGTATAAAGTCGACATCGTTTTTCCAACGCAAGGCACCATTAGAGGATCCGAGACTAGCGAATGCTCAAAACGAGCCAAAGAAGACAAAGAGGTGGGTAGGTTTTGACGAGAGTGGAAATCCAATTGGCGAAAAAAGCCCCGAAGAGGAAGAGAAGAAAGTCATCAAGGACGTGTCTGACGGTTTCGTTGAGGTCCCAGACGACGATGATGATCAGGAAGACTCAGCGGAAGAGGACATCTTCGACACAACTTACGTAGACGTTCTTCAAAATATCGACGTTCAGCTTGCCTACATTCCGGAAAGTCCTACGCAAGAGGAACTTGGCGACGATCCTTTCGATACAACGAGCGCTGACAAGGTACTGAAGACCGTTGACAAACGAGGGAATAAACTTGTCAGCTTAGGAAACGCCGTTGAAGTATTGTCTGGGCGTATAGATCACGTTAGCACATGTAAGATATCTAGGCCAAGGAAGGCACAGACTCAAGGGGATTTGCTGCTTGGTGATTTTGACTTTGAATCTGAACAATTAGACTCTGTGCTATCTACTGGAATAACCGAGCCAGTTAACGTAGAGAAAACCCTTCTTGACGATGATTCAGATCTTCCTGATATTCCTGTTGACTTGACTAAGTTACCTCCTGTTCTACCAAGGCCAGTTACCCCCGAGGTAAACGGCACCAACGCTACTTTCAAATCAGACTCTGATCGTGTTGACGTCTCAGAGTTCGAAGTATTGAGGGAAAAGACCTTACTCGAAGAAATACCTGACTTGGATGATGCCGAGTTCGATCTAAGCACCGCTTCGGAGACACCGTTGAAACTCGAAGAAGCTGAAGACCCGTTTAGTGCGAAGGAATCAGAGCACAACGACTTTCACAGTGAGATAATCGAGGCGAGTTTCGAAGCTGCTACATTCGTCGACGAGGAAGATCCGTTCGATACTACTTTTGCCGAAAATCTTCTTCCAGGAAAAACAGAATTAAAGTTCATTGAGAAGGAGCTAGAAGACTTACCCGTTTCTGAAGTTGCTATATCCCTTACTGATCCTGCCGGTCTCAGTCGTGACTACGAAACTGGGAAGATAAAAGCCGGCGACCTTCAAGACGGAGACATCTTTGACACTGACACATCTTCCATTCTTAAAACTGACCTTCTAGGTGGATCTGTTACAGATTTAAGCCAATTAGTTGATCAACCGATCGCACCCGTCGAAGAGATCACCTACGTCGATCCATTCGACACTTCTGGTGTTGAGGAACTTCCTCCTGGTAGAACAGAACTTAAATTTCTTGAACAGGAATTTCTCGGCGAAGTTGAGAAGGCCGATTCACTATCTGACGACGACTTTGATCCGAGAGAGAGCGAACCACCCGTCAAAACTGTTCCACCCCGACCTGGAGCACCACCAAATATCGTCAGACCAATTTCGAATAATTTCCAAGTTTCGTTCGGAGATGAGGATGACGTTGTAGTTCCGCGACAAGGTCGGAAACCATCCAGACCCGAAGAACTCGGACTAGCAGCGCCTACAAAAACCGTTGCATTTGATTTACCGACTCCGTCTCAGAGACCTGATTTGCTCAAGACCTCGGAAGAGGAAAAATCGATTTCCTCAAAGCCTCTAACACCGTATTCTCAAAGGTCCTTCGAGGAAGACGTCCCGGAAGACGAGGTTGACGACGAGATTGACGTCGATCCTTTTGATACAAGCTTCGTTGCTAAGGTTGCTCCAGGAAAGAAAGAGCTGAAACTGATTGAGTCTGAATTATTGAAGAGAGACTCTCAACTTTCTCATAGTCTAAGTGATCACGATTTCAATCCGAGGGCTGAGGTTGATCACGGCAGGAGATTCTCGGATTTTTCAGCTACTTCCGTCAGGCCAAAGAGTCTGAAAATCATTGGTGTTACAGATTCGTTAATCGAGGAATCTGAGGGCCAGCAAAAGTCCGTTTTTGAAGTCAACATCGAAGCTCATAAGAAACCAAGTGAACCCAAACGACAGGAGAGTCTATTGGACGCCGACTTTGAGGTTGATGCTAAACCTTTGACACCAAGAATTGAACCCAGAACAACCACCATAGAAGAAGACATTTCGTACGTGGATCCCTTCGATACTTCTATCGCGGTTAATATTCTCCCTGGAAAAGCTGAGCTTAAAATACTTGAGAGCGAGTTGCGCCAATTACCGGAGCAAACATCATCGAAGCAGCTATCCAACGATCAGAATTTTGATCCAAGACTTTCGGACGAAGACGATTTCGATCCGCGAGCCGGGGAACCTGAGAAAGTTCAAGATTTTCTAAGTTTGGCCGGTCAAGACACGGGCGTGAAGGTTCTGACGCCTTTTCAGCAGAAAGAATTCCTCCAGGAAGAGGATATTGATCCTTTCGACACGAGTTTTGCCACGATTGGCCCTGGCAAGACGGAGTTAAAACTACTCGAGTCAGAATTGATAGAAAAATAATATACATAATATTATAACGCTGTTGCCACTTTACAAATACTCGTTGATCTTTCTTTTCCTACTCAACTTTAACAAACCGTGAATAAACTGTCTGTGTTTATTGCTGTTAGACATTTAAGAATTTAAAAAATCTATCAAGATGGATTCCAAGGGTGGAAATCCGTTCCTCATGGACGACTACGCGGATGAAGGTGACGCTGCTGGTAACCAGCAAGCGTCAAATCCTTTCTTGCAAGACTTTGGCTCTACGGCATCATCGGGTGGTGGTGAAAATCCATTTTTAAATTTCGGTGCTGATACGGGTTACCAGCCACCATCTACCATAGACTCAACAAACCCCTTCGCATCTTTTGGCGTAGAAACTACAGCTCCGAGTTCTCTCTTCGGCGTTGAGACTTCATCAACAACAACATTTTCCATGGATATGCAGTCTGGCGACATGTTCAGTAGCCAAGATACTAATTTATTCGGCGAACTAGATCTTGGCCAACAGGAACAGCAGCAGCAACAGCAACCGCAACCGCAAGAACAACAACATCAAGAAGCAAACCTCTTCGGTAGTCCGGAAGAAACGAGTAAACCGCTACCTGAAATGGAGGCGTTCACGGAATCAGATGAACTCTCAAAGCAAGCTTTGGATCAAAAGAATGGAAAACCTCCGCCCATGAGACCACCTCCGCCGAGGCCTCATCCTCCGAAAAATACCAAAGACTTGATCCTATCAGTGACTGGCGCGATGGATGCTACGTCCAATCATCTCTTGGACCGTCTTCAAGCCACCAGGACTCCAAGCCCTACTTTGATGCATTCACCGTCGCCAACTCCCGAACACAGTTTCGCAGACTTGCTGGATGTCGACGGCAACGTACCAGACCTTGCCCAAGACGATGGCAAGCTCAACGAGACCATGAAGAACAACGATATAATGGATCTCTTCGATGCACCGAACTTGGAAGACGTACCCTGCTCTACCTCGGACATGATATTTTCTGCGCCAAAAACGGAAACCACTTTATTCTCTAGTACTGAAACTTCCTTCTTCACTGGGGTCACCAGCGCTCAGGAAAATCCATTCGGAGAACTCGAAGCCGAAGTTCCTCAGGGTGACGCAATTCACGCTTCCGATTACCCGACTGAGAGCGCTGCCACTGTGGTCGAAAAGCGACTATCTACAAGCTCAGAAACACCCTTCTCGGCAAACAGTCCTTTCACCGCCCCTGAGGCCACTCGTGCCAGCACGACTGGCTTCTCTTCTACTTCTGAGACCACATTTTCAGATACCATCGGCGCGCAAATAACAAACTCTACATTTTCCACGCTGGGTCAAGCCCCGGCAATGTTTACTGCCGCGGAGACGGAGGCTGCACAACCATCTACAGGGTCTTTCGCCTCCTCGCCAGCCACTACTTTCGGCATGGATGAACCCTTGTATGCGGCGTCGGTTCCGGAAGTGGGTTCGACCTCCACTCCATTCTCCACCCACGAAGAAACTTCCGCTTTTGCTTCTGATCTTTTAGGCGACTTTAGTCAGGCCACACAGGGGCCTTCTTTAATTTCCACCAGCCCTGAACCAGCCGCAGAATTTCCTACGAGTGGAGTTTACCAAACGGAAAGTCTTGGTGATTTTTCGGCTACGGCAAAAGTCATCGAGTCCACTGGAGACGCGTTTGATGCATTTGCATCTAAGTTTGACAAGGCAGCTGAACCTGAACCGCCTGCGGATTCCTTCTTCGACGCATTTGGAGCCGGTCAAACTGCGATGGACACGTCTAGTGATGGTAAGACTGAAGTGGCATACCTTGACTCATTTTTCATTGACCGAAAACCTGCCACGCGGTACTAACGGTGTTATACATTTCATTGAAGTTTGGGGCGATTCATCAGTCGCTGGGTCCGAAACTGCTACGGGTTTCGGTGAAAATGAAGGCTTCGATTCTTTCCTGAGTATGACAGCACCGCCGCAGGATAATAAACCGAAGAGATCTGAATCTGTGGACTCGGATGAGGCTCCAGACTTCAGTATATTCATCAAGTGAGTTATTTCTCTCGTGATTTATTACGTTAAAAAAAAAATTCAGCTCTTCTATGCGGAGAGAAGAATGAATATTCAAGTGTCTGTTGAATCTACATGAAGTAAAATATATTTTTTTTCAGACCGAAAGAAGGTGATCAACTGGCAGCCACAGAAGGGGGTCCAGTACCCGTCATCGCGCCACCACCAAGAAGCCCTCAAAATTCGGCTTACGCTGATTCTTCACCGCGTTTTAATCCCTTCGACAAGTCTGCAGGATCTGCTCCAGAAGCTACTCTAGAACTGGACACTACACAGACTGCTGAGATGACTAGGACTGACTCCCAGGTATGCGATGACTTTTGCTGTACTGAATAATTTGAATGATTCCGAAAAGTGACACGTCTGGAGAAAGAACAACATTGATTATTGTCTTGATTCTTCAGGAAACTCCGCCAACTCCATTATTTGATGAAGACGTGAGCCAACCTTTGGAAGATTTCCCTCGAGTGACCTACACCGGAGATGGATGGGAGATGCAACTCCGTCAGCCGAACAAGAAGAAAATCACTGGGCAACGATTCTGGAAAAAGATCTTTGTCAAATTGGTTTATCAAGGGGATAATCCGGTTCTTCAACTCTTCAACGGCAAGGATGACAAGGATCCTTTCCAGGAGCTGCCTTTGCAGGCTTGTTATTCAGTATCGGACATCGGCGCTCAGCAATTTGATCAATATGGAAAGATTTTCACGGTCAAATTGCAGTACATCTTTTACAAGGAGAGGCCAGGGGTCAGGCCAGGACAAGTGACCAAAGCAGAAAGAATCACGAACAAGCTGAGCCAGTTCGCGGCGTATGCGATCCAGGGAGATTACCAGGGAGTTAAGGAATTTGGCAGTGATTTGAAGAAGCTGGGACTTCCCGTTGAGCACGCACCTCAGGTGATATGAATTTCAATCATACTATTATGTTGAAGCAGTATTGATTTCGAGTCATAGAACACCGCGATGTGTGCCTCGAAAGCATGGAACGCTAATTCGGTTTGCTCCTTATTGCAGATCTCACAACTTTTCAAAATTGGATCTCAATGTTTCGAAGACATGAAAATGTTTTCTAACGCTGTTGAAGAAGCTCTTTTCCGATTACCAGCTCACAGAGATCGAGCTTTGAATTACAAGATGGAAGAGGTACAGATAACGGTCGTTGACGAGCTTTACGTCGAGCAGAGCGCGGAGGGACACGTTGATAAACAAATTGCTAGGGTCCGCCTTTTCTTTTTGGGATTTTTGTCAGGTTGGATATTTTCTCGGCTTCTCCAGCTTTCGCCCTGCTTCTTACTGGAGGGAAACAGTAGTTATTGAAACTGACATTTTTTAGGAATGCCTGATGTTGAATTGGGGATAAACGACATGTGGAGACAGGGCAAGGAGGTCGTTGGTAGACACGATATAATTCCCGTAGTAACAGAGGAATGGATCAGATTGGAAAACGTCGAATTTCATTCCTGTGTACAACAGGACGAGTACGAGAGATCGAGAATCATAAAGTAAGTTGGATGAACCTAATTTAATAATGTTACGAAATACTGTGGCCTGATAAAACTGCATGAACAGTAACAAATTAGACTAATATTTACTGTAAGCAAAGCTTTTGGAGCTGGAAACTGACCCACTAACAATTTCAAAGGTTCAAACCACCTGACGCCTGTTACATCGAATTGATGAGATTCAGGGTAAGGCCCCCCAAGAACAGGGAGTTACCCCTACAGCTGAAAGCCGTCATGTGCGTAACCGGAAACAAGGTGGGCTCAGAGAATACAAATATGAATGTTTCTATCCATGTGATAGAACCGTTCACACAAAACGCTTGTCACCTGTTTTTGAGTATACAAAAGTTCCGTTTCTGGTCATTTTTCTTCGTTCTTTAATTAAACCTAGCTTGCATTATCATTTGTTGTATCTTATGAGAGTTCTTCGACAGGTTGAGCTGAGGGCAGACATATTGGTGCCCGGTTTTGCATCAAGAAAGTTGGGCCAAGTGCCCTGCGAAGACGTGATGGTACGTTTTCCGATTCCTGAATGCTGGATCTACCTCTTCAGGGTGGAGAAACACTTCAGATACGGTTCCGTAAAATCGGCTCATAGAAGAACTGGCAAGATAAAGGGTATAGAGAGATTCTTAGGAGCAGTTGACACCCTCGAACCACAACTGATGGAAGTGACCTCCGGCCAGGCCAAATACGAACATCAACATCGTGCCATAGTCTGGAGAATGCCAAGACTGCCCAAAGAAGGCCAAGGTACTGTTTGCCATTCGATTAATTACAATTAACGAAGTAGGTACGTACGTACTCGCTACGTTCGCAAGCATCTATTCATTTATAACTTAGTGCAGCCTATGTTGTGCGCGTTCAAGCCGTAATTTTACAAATAATTAAAAAATTAATTGTGGGTTTAGTTTTATCACAAATCTCTGGATATATAAATCTATGGACACAGAGTTTTATCAAATTTTTCACGACGTTATATTTGTTTGAAAGTCTAGAGTGTATAAGTGAAGGGGTAGATGAAAAAGCTGAAAGATACATTTTAGAGAACCATGATAAGATTCAGTGTCTTTATCGGATAATTCAAATTCCAGCTTGTGCACATGAAATAAATTTACAACCCCATGCCTCACCCTTAAAAGTTTCATATTGCGTTCCCTCATAGTCACACGATATGTAGAATAAATGGGAGTATTTTTTTTCAACAATAAGCCAATTTCTGGTAAAAGGGTATTCGAGTCGATTTAATCCCCCCCTTGTTGAAAGTCCCTCTTGTATAAGCTGGAAATTTTTTTATTTCCATAGGAGCTTACACGACTCATCAGCTCGTCTGTCGGATGGCATTAACTTCGTACGATCAAATCCCTGAACAATTGGCCGAATATTGTTACGTGGAGTTCACAATGCCAGCTACTCAAGTGTCCCACACGACAGCGCGAAGTGTCAGTCTTCAGAATAGTGACAGCGATAATCCGCCTGAGAAATATGTCAGGAATTTATCGCGACACGAGTACAGGTAGGTCATCTATGCTGCGAGAGAATCAATGCAATTGGAGTTGAAAATTTTTGGGTTTTTTTTGTACATATTTTTTTTTCAAACATACAACAATCTTCTGTTTTTGAAAAAGAGAGGATCTCAAGAGGTCGAAACGTCGGCTCAATATTTTGACAATTTTTTACTCGACATTGTCAAAGAGGAGGTCGGAGAAATATTCTATACGATTAAACTTTTTGATGTAATAGAAATTTCCTTTAGGGTTGGCATTGAGCATACGCAAGGTGAGGGACCAGGTGCCTATGTCACGGCAACATTGAGCAAGAAAATTCCGGAAGCAACGCCCGAGGTGCATAATGAATTTCCTGAACCTCCGGCAGAATCAGACTCTGATTCTTCGGATTAATGAGAATTCCTAGAGGTAAGCTAGGTTGGTATTATTAGGTATAGGTATCTAGTATTTAGGGGTTTAGCTATAGCTAATTATAATTTATAACTAACAATATAAGTTAGTGATGAGCGCGTGATGACTAAAAAAAAAAAAGAAAAAAAGAAAGAAAGAAAGGAAGGAAAAAAGAAAAAAAACATATATATGAAAATCACATTGCTTACTCTATTCTTAGTGCTTGAATGAAATAAGAAATCATATATATGATGTTGTAATCCAAAAGCAACGACGCAAGGATACAAAGATAGTTCTAGACTTTAGTAAAAACTTCAAGGAAATAATTTGTAAGCAAGGACAATACTACTCTTTTGTTGAACTAGATAATATGTAGAATTCCTGTGGTTCAGAAATTACCGATTTTCTGAGTTTCAAAGGCTAACGTGAAATTGGGGCAGCTGAACGAGAGCAGGTGTGAGGTATCCCTTTTCAATAAACCGAAAGATCCATGGCATTTATATTTATCATTATATATTATTTTTAAGATTCAAATTCGATTCGATTTTACTAGGCGACAAATTTTCGACAACAATATACTACGTATCCCAAAAATGAATATTTACTTCAGTCAATCGATTAACAGTCTGATTTTCATTCACGTTTTCGAGTATATTAGGGTGGTTTTGAGATTAAACTCGTTGTACCTAGTGAAATTTTCTTTCCACTATAGAACACATAACGATTTATCTAGATGCATATTATATATTGTTTTTCGCTTGCAGATGATCTATAAGTAACGTTATCTAGTCATTCTAAATTGTAGAAAAAGTACCTAGTTATTATCATGAATAGAAATAATTTATGCATTAGATATTACATGAATATTAAAAAGAACAGGTATCGACAATTCTGAAATAATAAAATGAAAATAATAAAAATGTGTGCATAATATTAAGACGATAGATTAAATAATAAGTACAGTACTTAAGTCTATTTATCCAACTATAGCTGTTAGTTAATCAAGTATGAATAGTATTACGTAAGTTTCATTTCAGTTATGCTTCGGTTGGCAAGAAATTGCCCAATTCAGCGAGAGACAGCTACACCAAATATTAGGATTAAGATTTGATCGGTTATATAGAATCGTATGGTTATACGGTTATTATACGGTCAATTAATCATAAGTTTCCTTTTTTATTTTATTTTATGCATTTTCTTCCTGCGAAGGATTCAAAGAGTGTACACTCTAGTCATTAGATTTAAGGATATTATAATACGACAAATTGCGTAATATATTATTAATTATTATTAATTACTAATCGATAAGTAATCAAAGTATTATATTAACGTTGGTATAAACTATAAGCGAGCCCATAGAGTAATCTATAATATATGGTATCATGACGGGGACAAAATGATAGATAAATTAGGAAAGATTATAATATCGTGAATATATATATATATTATTTATTATTAGGTATTCTTCAAATTCAGGTAATTTTTTTTTCAATTTATAATTTTTTTAATCGTAGGATAAATTGATCGAAAATTTATTGCGGAAGATACGATTTGCGAAATTGTTGAAAGTATCGCTTGTAACAATTTTCTTTTAGTCTTTGAAACAGGGGAAGTTTGGAGTCTCTGAGCCACAGGGTGAATTTATATTTCTGTTAAAACTTTAATCGAACTTTTGGACAAAGTTTTTCGAAACTTTATCCAAATAATAATTCCAGCTGGTGATCTCAAAATATACTCGCATGTGTGGACAAGAAAAAGTAAAAAAAAAAAAAAGAAAAAAAGAAAAAAAAAAAGATGTGTAATTAAATCTAAATAATTATACATGAATATATACGAATAGCCGATAGAATTTAATAATATATTATATAAATATGTAGAAATGTTGAATAGAATTTCGCGTTTGAAAATAATCTGGGAAGATCTCTCTGGTGTTTCCAAACCGAATTCTTCGCATAAAAGTAATAGAAAAGATAAAAAAAAAAAAAAACATACATACATACATACATATAATGTAATGAATAATAAATTATAATATACAAAAGTAGAGAAAGAACGAAAGAGAGAAAGAAATCAAAGATGTGAGGACGAAAGAGTGAAAGAAAAATGCGAACGAATCTAGTCATTCAAGCATTTAATATTAAATGAGCAAGGTTTATGGCAGTTGAAAAAGCGAAGTCAGATGAGACGTATAAAATGTGCTACAGTAGAAAATTAGCTTTGTGTGTGAATGTATAAATAAATTGAACAAATTAATGTTATTTAATACCCACGTGTAGGACGAGGGAAAAATAAACTTTCATTTAGGATTTTGAAATTGATTTACGCATTCGGAGTGATCTGCCTAAAATAAATCGAAAGATGGTATATAGGACAGATCAAAAAATGACCGAAACATTCCAAAAATGTATCTGCTATGAACATGCATATATAAATATATATTAAAAAATATATATATATGTATACATACATATAATATATGAATATAAATACGTACTATATCTATCATAACAGTTATTATAATTATTATGATTATTTAATATTATTATCATCATAGGTATTATATATAACTGTATCAAAAACACTCTATATATGTAACATAATTTGCGACAAAAAAAAAAAAATAATAATAATATATAATGTTAGCTAAACGTACGAATCAATAAATTCTATGTATCAATAAATGATATGAAATTGTTTAAGCGATGATATTTCTGGCATTGCTTCTTATATACTTGCAGTATACATATAGGTATAACATTTTAAACAATTTGAAAGCTGCGTTGCCTCAGCAACTTAGGTCATCAGTTTTTTTTTTATTCTTATCTTGTGGCCTTTTTCAAAGTGTCAAATTTCCCTGTGTTCAAAATTTTTTCCCAATTTCCCTCAGACACATCATTTACAAGAATTTAATTAGCCAGGGCATATACCTATAGCTGTAACCAGCAGAAAAATTACCGTCAGTTTTGAAATCTGTTGCGCTGGCTTCTGTAAGTAAATACTTTACTTTCTCAATACGTGAGTAAACTCATATGAATTTGTCGAAAACATCATATACCTACCTGATACACGATTGACAGCCTCTTTCCTTAAACTTGAAATTCCTTAACATGATATTTGTTCTTCGTGTAAAACGAGCTACGTACCTATACCTACGTAATTATTCTCATTGGCATGTGAATTTTCTGTGTGAAAACAAGGCCGTAAAAATTTGTTGGTGCGCAATTTTTGAGTCATAACAGATGTAAGCTATAGAATATAATGAACTGATTCATCTTGTTTGCCTGCGTGTTATGGGCTAAATAGCTGGTTAACGAACCCCGAGCCTTACGAGATTAGAATGACACATCCACATGGCTATTGTTATAAGGATTCCCAAAATTCATTGTGTGCCATAAGCAATTGATAGACGCACATATATGTATGCTTCGAAAATCAATCTTCAAAGATGTCGATCTGAAGTCTCGCATACGGAAAAATGAGAACCGACGTGTACTCTAAATAATGAGTAACGAGAATCGTGCAACTAGACCTCGAGGTGAGCCTCGGAAAAGTGGAAAAAAGAACTTGAGCATTGTTCGATTGATCGTATAAAAGGGAAAAAAATAATCGACATTGGCGATGTCTCGCAAGGTATTCTGTCCTTCGACGTATGTACATGCAATTCCCTGATTCTGTGCTGTACTGGAAGTACTAAATACCAAAGAGTATTAACATAATGAGCTTTACGTCAAACTCGCACCTTGAGATTGTCGACTAATGTAAAACTAGCACGGTCCACTTCGCCTGTCGACATTTTCAGGCTTTTCCTTAACCCAATAACATTTCTATGTGTATGGTACGAGCAGAGGGAAGAATTTCATACTTTAGAGTTCAGCTAGACCCACGTGGTAGAGAAGGATAATTTGATTTGAAAAACTTGAGAAACTTTGCATCCTCATTTCGTAACGTCAGAATTCGTGAAAATATGTCAAGGAAATTATTTGACTGGTGGATGCGCAAATATGTTGCGAATCTTGGTATGCATGAAGGTTCATGCAAAATTCAGCTTGCCCAGCTGAATATTTTCCAAGACATATGCGACTGAGTCTCTTTGATTCCGAGTCAATGGGAAACATTTATCTTATCGTTACCGCAGCAAACGATTGAGTAATGCTTCAGTTTAGATGCGACGCGTGTAGCTGATGTATTCAAGGTTCTTTTAGTATAAACTTCCGGGTTTTAACAGCGAACTATGGGTTGAAGGCCTTGTTAGAAAGGGTCCAAATATCAGCTAGTATCTTCAATTGCGTTCATGTTTCACAATTCGAATATGCCGGGATGCCGGGATTTGTTATAGTTTCATAAAGTGTTAAAGTCTATAGCGTGAGAGATTACTATCATCAAGGTCAGATTATCGCTACTTTAGTATTTTCGAAAACTGCGTAATAATCTGTCTTATGGAATAACTTGTTACGGCGTACATATTCAGATACAGCAAACAGAGTGTTGATCAAACATATAATTCCATGCCAATAGAAGATAGCGAAGTGAAACTTAGTCAAGAGTCTTAGTCTGTCCATGCCCGTGAACTTTGGACCAGACCTTCGCTAATTAATCTCGCAACCTGAATGAGCGCTTGGCGTTGCGAACACGACTTGGCGTCTACTGCACACGCTTGTTTGACCTCAGCATCGTCGAGAAAAAAGAAAAAAAGAAAAAAAAAAAAAAAAAAAACGTGAGACGTACGAGCACAACGACACTGCATATGTGCGTCTTCAAATCCTACGTCTGAATTGAATGATCGTTGAATATTTCATATGGCTGAGCAGTGCGGTCCTAAATCACTTAAATCCTAATTGGTCTAATCGCGATTGCCGTATCCTATGATTTTAAATACTCAGAATTGGTTTTAACTGTGAAGTAATGAGCGTCAACGCTGATAAACTAATCGAAAAATTGAGTAGCTACCTGGCCTCACGAAAGATAAGACGTAATAAGAGTCGCTCGATGGACGTTTTTGAATTAAATTTCCACAGGTTCGTGGATAATAAGGCGTCAGCAGCTGCGACGTAGTCTGTATAGTTAGGCCAGAATAGTCTTGTTGGAATAATGAATAATCGTAAAGCTGTACAAAAGTGTGACGCAAAGTATATGCAACATGCGAATAGAATATAAGCGCTCGTTGTACGTATGATACGTCTAGGAAAAGAAAGTCGTATCGACGCGCGACGGAGAGCAAAGACTTTGATCGGCTATCTACGACAAAGTTCGGAAAAGTTCGTTCCTTCTCGTATAAGTTCGTTTTTTATCGTGGCACCCACGCAACGAGCATAGTCGCTCAGCTGTTTCTGTTTACTAAACAAAGGAGTTGCTTTAGTCAGTATAAATTCGGACGGCGAGGAAGCCGTTCGTCGTCGGTCGGTATTATACGTACATACACGGATTTTTATCACGGCCTTAGTGCTTTGCCCAGAGTATTCTCAGTCCTGGAACCGCGATCCAAGAGACGCGAGACACTCCTGAGGGAAGCTTCTGGGTCTTAAGTTTACAAGCAGTGAGTAGCACCAACAGTGCACTTTTATTGGATCTCCGATTCTACTTATTTCGCCCTCAATTACGATCGCAGGTCATCGTCGATGACCCGATTCTGAAATATCGCAATCATCAATCAATTCTTATTTCAATATCATGTCGACATTCAAAAAGATCATTTCCAAAAAAGGAATGGCTTCATTCTTCTCAGAACAAAAAGAAAAAAAGTAAGCCCTGATGTCGGGGTAATTTTACTCCAAGTAGTATGGGTCAACGCTCCATTCGGCCTAACAGCTTCAATGATAAATTGACTGAACGTCTCGAAGACGCTATATTGCTAGATTACTTAGATCAATCGTTTTATATTATGTGTGAAATTTCACTACACAATATCTGACAAAGAGGGGCTATAGAGCTTGCGACGTTCGTTATTCCGCGCAGACTCACTGTTGGCTTTGCGAATAATAACTCATATGTGGTTTGGATTTATTCAGGAAACATGAATCAACTAGAAGAAATGATAGTCGATTTTTCAAATGATTAGATTCGAATATCATTTCGTCGAAAGCTGTAAACTGATTGGATACTTATTCGTATCGTCTATATCGGTCCTTGGAAAATTATTGCAATTAAATTTATTACGAATTTCGCAACGTGATTACTCGCGAATGAAAGGAGGTTTAAAAATTAATGAAATTAGTTTCGGTTCGTACGGTAGGATGAGAGTCTAATTATTGTTCGTTTCGTTAATGCGTTATATATTCGTTGAGTTGACGTAACATCGTCACAGTCTGTCGACTCGTGTAACTAACACATGAGAGTGCAGTTATTTAAAAACCACGATGTTTTGTTTGATCCTCGGTATCTAACGATAACAAATAGAAGAGTTTTGAAAAAACCCAATGGCTACCGTACGAACATAGGTAGTTAAAGGGGAAAAGACTCGATGTAAAATAATGAGTAATGACGAATATGTCTTGGCTGTTTTTTTTTTTTTCGTAAAATATCGCTGCGATTTATTGTTATGTCCAACGGAAGACGTTCAAACCAGTATAGCATACGAACAAAGAGTCAAAGAATTCTTGGACACCGTACAACCTTGAGGAACGAGTAAACGGTGCAATAATAATTCTGCGCAGTAGATGCAGTCCGTATCTATTCGGGTTTGCGCACGTCTTAAGTCCGATTCATACTCCGAATTTACAGAAAATTTTATCAGCAATACTCATGTCCTATGATTAATCGGCAGTAAATAATAAATTATCATTTTGTACTGTCTGATATCCGACGTAGAACAAAAGGCTGCAATATTTCTGTGCGATATATTATACTGCGCAAAATGTTATGAAACGGAGATTGATTTCGAGATAACCCACCCATGTGACTCATTCGGAGTTTCTTCGGTGCGAATTTATCTGATTGCACAACGATGTCTTAATTAAGTGGCAACGCATTTGAATTATCAATTCTATCCGCGTTTATCAGCCTGAATCGACGCACCTAATAGCCGGCCGATTAATACTCAAAGAGAATGAACCATACTGATCGATGGTTTGATCAAATTCTGACCATATCGTGATTTGGACGGTCATACGGAAGTTTCACGGTGTTCCAACGCGAAAGTTATACTTTCTCGTATCTAGTCGTTTACTTGTCTCTTATGTTAGCTGAGGGTTCGCTAGTCGCGGAAACCGAGCTTAACTCGAGCAGGGAATGACCCACTGCGCGAATGCCTGTGTCTGACATTTCGTAACCGTCTCTACTGCCGTATATTTAGCAATGTAGCACACAGCGGTGTTAGCCGCGAAGTACGAACTCAATCTTCAGTATTAGAATTAAGGGTCTTTTCCAGAGGATTTACTACAGACAGGAGTCCCCTGAATCCCAGTTGCATTGCCTTTACGTTTGTCTTTCGCCTCGAGGTGATTGAAGCGGGATAAACCGACAGCATTAGGTACTGTTTGCTGTATGGGATATGAAGTCGAGTAAATTTCTTAACGAAACTTAAACGAGAAACATAAGATGCCTTGTAATTTTCACCGTGTCGTAACATCAATTAAAATTTCTAGACACGCTTCGCTCGAGCACGTGCTCTCAACACTTCTCAATGAAAGACGCTTCTGCGACGTACAGTTTTCTTCATGCTATATAGAATAGAATAGGAATTGCTCTATTTTCAATGAGAATTGAAATAACGGAACAAAGTATAAATCCTCCTCTGACAGTTCTTTAAAACCAGTCTAGGCTACTTTGGATCGAATTATTGACCTCGGTTCAAGTTCGTCAAAACAGCCGAGTGATTGGTCTGATAAAATTTACAGTGCTCAACGTTTTAAAATTGCTCGTATCCGTCCAAACATTGAAATGCAACGGAAACCTACCGGCTGTACCATAAAAGAATTACGCTTGAATGCACTAAACGTAATCTTGCAACGTGTGGCTCATGCACCAGCCGCTATAACGTTCATGTTTTAATTCGTGCGTGACGATTTCGGAAACTCAAGTTCCACAGAATTGAACGGGGTCGCCGCCGGCACACCTGCTAATCGATAAACTCGTTAGAACTTATTAGAAATTAAAAATACACCATGTTCAAGGCAGAAGAGGAATGCAAGTTCCAACACTCCATCGCATGGCTGTATGTGCAATTCAGACATTCAACTCGTCTCACAAATCAACGTGCATCGTGTAATTAACCATACAGGTACTTGGCTCGAGGGGATGCATAGCCGAGACATGTACCTACACCTATATACCTACTTGTCTTATTTTTTGCCTTTCTGTCCCTTGGCCGTGGGATGGTAAACGAAAAATAAAACTCTTTTCGAGCGAGGGAATTCCTTAGTTTCATCGTAATATCAAGCCTCACAAATCGGGCTGGCTGCGAAGGTTGTGGGATGAATATAAATAATTCGAGCCAGCCATCTGCTCCGATTATAGGTATCTGAATAGAACATGGATGGAAATATCGAAAGCTGTGCTGCAGGTCTCGTTGATGATGAATAAATGCATCGTCAGTATAGCTATAGAGCTTGTCTTGATCTGTTCATATTTTTCAATTTTTTAATAACTCGCGATTATGAATGGCGAAAAAATTGCCCAGATAACTTCCAATTAGACGGCCTTGCTAGGCCACTCTTTGGAACAGATAATTATGTAGTTCGATGATCATTTTCACTATGACATGTGCTACGTGTAATATAACACCTACATCCACTAGTAATGTGCGTTATGCTTCATTGATAATGAGTCTATCCGAAGTTTTGTCTATCACTCTGTCAAGTGGTGAGTCAATTTAGCGATTGAACGCTCAGGCTATTTTATCTGATTAATGGTATCGTTATTAACTCGAAACCTCCCATTCAACTTGGTATCAATAGATTTCTGTGAGCATATTGGAATTTGTCATTTCTTTAATTAAAAGTCGAATTAAAATCTCAAGTCTTTGGATTTTAAACTTGGAGAACACATACAACCAGCAACAGGTAGCTATGAGTCGCAGAATTATATTTCGTTCTCAGATAAGTGCAGACTTTCTGTTCAATAGTTCTTTTTTCTGCCATTGGTCATTTGATTTGTGAATAAATAAATAAATAAATAAATGAGGAAAAAAAACAACCCGAACTAATTATAATCTGCGATTCGTAAACGACTTTGTTTCGCGTGACAAGACTTATTACCCATTCGCTCGCCTCGCCAACGATGCTTGACCATAACTTCGTAGTAGGTACGTACCTACCTAATGCACGTGCTTGTTGCTCTCGCGGACACCAAAAGATAGAGATAGATAAATCGCGAGTGAGATAGACCTAGCGAGATGAAAAGAGAGAGGGATTAAGGAATAAAGAGATAGATAGATATAGGTATAGAGAGAGAAGCCTAGGTTATAGAGAAAGTTCATTTCGCATGGTCGTTGAACCGATCTACGATTACGTAGGGCAGTTGGCGGTACGTTCGTTGCAATAGTTATGGGTTATATTGCAATAAGTAGTTAATGCAACCAGAGAGGGAATTATGATTCGTCCCAGGGACTTTCCCCATTTTTCTTTATGAGGTAAAAACCACGTTGCGAAATGAAGACGTTGCGTCCAGGGTTCTTTTTTCCACCTATATCTATGAAATCGCTCGTTTTTATCAACATCATTTTCCTGCACCTACTATGAATTATATTTTATCAAAATAATATTATCATTAAGCACACTGCAGGACACACTTCTGTATCGTACAATTCTTCAGCGGTTTGGTCGACGGGCTTTTCCGCGTTCCTGATAACGGCACGCCGATTGTGCAGGGAAGGAACGCGAGTCAGGGCAGATGAGCGTTTAGAATATTTAAAGTTCGCGTGGCCCTGGCCCGCTTCCAACAACGATCATTTTTTAACCCAGTTTTCCCGTGACGTAATTCTTGGATGCTCTTCAAAGCGTAGTTCAGTAACTCGGGGCGGATATAGAAAACGACAAAAGGTGCACAGAGCGTGAACGATTGTCCTGAAATCGAAAGATTTTTAAGATAATTAAGAAAGAGGCGAGTCGATACAGGGAGAAACAATTTGGAGTAGATAAAAAGCTCGGACCAAAAATTTGCGCAAAATTCGTATCTTTTCTCTCAATTCTTGGGTGACTGATGCTGAACGTTCCAATATCGCTGTCACTGCAATTGAACACGCGAGTCATACATATAATATGAATATGGACAAATAAAATTGCAGTGGAAAGTTTTTCTTTCGTAACTGTAATAAAATAATTATAATAAATTAGCGTATTGAAGGTAATTCCTCATGTCTACGTATATTTTTGTTATCTTATCACTCGATCACATTATTTTCTCCTTACAACCGGCTTACCGGATCTTTGGACATAGCTTCAGTTAAAGTTTGAATTTTAACCGCCACTAGAGTTATTTTTCGCGTAGGTGAGCCGTTTCGCCATATCGAGATATGTTCTCGGACCGGTTCCCAGCTGCGACGCAAAAAGACAATGGGTTGACCTTAACAGATATGGTGAGACGAGGTTCTCCTCGATATATGCGGGCCTCGTTCCTTGCCGGGAAATTAAAACTGACCACTGCCACTTTTTAGCCTCAGCTTTGCGGAATTCAATCCTTCAATTTATACCTCTTATTCCTTGATTCTTACCAATAAAACGTCCAGCGTATTTGTAGAAAATAAATTGCTGTAAGCTCCTTTTCATCGGTAATTTCGTTTGTAACCTTGTTGCAAAATGTACAGAACATTTTTCACAAATTAAAAATCGTCACCTCTTCATCAAGCAATTAAACTCGCTTCGCTTCAACTTGTAATTAATTTATCACTTTCATGAAGACAATCCTCTAATGCAAGACATTGTTCATCCTGGCCTTTCTCAGCCTTCTATAGGAGTCGTTTTTATTACTTCCGCAACCTCAAGTTGTATCCGGAAAAAACTGAAACTGATATTCGATCCGCGTCTGTAGAGTCGATGGATTGTAATCGTAGTTTGGAAGAACATGGAGTGATTAGTTTATTGGGACATCGGTTCTTCTTGCTTGTTACAGAATGCTTTAAGATGCCATCTTTACTGGAAGCCTTGGAGCTGAAATACGGCAGTTCTACAACCGACTGTTGTCTAACAGACGAAGAAACAGAGTCAGGTTCTCCGAAAACGGCATTATCAGTGAGCATTTTTGTGCCGAAGAAATCTCCTCGTCATACTGTTCCAGCTTTGCTAGTACTGCAGGACTGCGACATAGAGTCTGCCGGAAATGACGACGAGAAGTTGAAGAACAAATGTAAAAACGTCGAGGAACTTGACTTGGCACAAAACAAACTCACACAATGGACAGAAATTTTTGGTATCCTTCAGCACATGCCAAAGATAAAATTTGTCAATTTAAGCTTCAACTCTCTCGCTGAGGGCCTCGAAATCAAAGATGGGAAATACGATTCCCTCAAGAATCTGGTGCTCAATGGAACCCACGCTTCTTGGTCTACGGTCCAGGGTCTTATAAAGCTTCTGAAAAATCTAGAGGAGCTGCACCTTTCGTTAAATGAGTATAAGACAGTAGAACTCGAATGTGAAAAGGCTGGGAGTCAGAATATATGCGTAAAAAAGTTGCATTTCACCGGAAACCCCATCGAAATATGGTCAGAAATATCAAAACTTGGATACATTTTTCCGAACTTGGAAAGTTTGGTGTTAGCTGAGTGTCCAATACGCTCTCTAAGCCTTGAAGAGAACCGTAACACTATGCCGAGATCAGTTTCCCAGGAGAAATCGTCGTTGAAAAGCGATGAGAACGAGAACAAGAATCTTCCCGACTCAGAGTCTTCTGAAAAGTGCCCAGAGAACAGGATATTCGCCGACGAAAAATCCTACAATAGAACTGAATCGGAGTGCGAATCTAGCAGCACCAAAGTCAGGTCAGCTCACGATCCTTTCCGGATGCTAAGATTTCTTAACGTAAACGGAACGCTTCTTTCTACGTGGGACGACGTGGAGCGACTTGCCAGGTTCCCAGCCCTCAAGTCCTTAAGGATCCAAGGCTGCTCTTTGTTCGAGGTAAATAACATTGGTCTAGATTATCTTCCTTTTTTTCCAGGATCAACGTTTGCGGTTGCTCGGCAAATTCCGCAGCTTCCCTTACAATTGTTTAATTTTTTTTCTTCTTCGTCTGATTGCAGAGTCCACAAGAATACACCGAGCACGAGAGGCGGCAGCTTCTTATAGCCAGACTTCCGAATGTGGAAACGCTTAATGGCGGTGGTGTAATCTCAGCCCAGGAACGCGAGGATGCTGAGCGAGCTTTCATCCGATACTACATGGACAAGCCAGAGGCTGATCGTCCCGAAAGGTGCTCATCAAAAGCCTCGTTGTTTCTTTTGCTGTTGTCCATTTTTCTTTCTTCGAAATGCCAAACTAAGAGTTGCACATTTTGTGGAGGATTTGAATTGATTGCGACTAATGATTGTACGCCTTTCACGATTTATTTCGAAAAATGATCATTTGTGTTTTTGTGTTTCAGGTACTCCGAACTGGTGGGAATTCATGGAAAGCTAGATCCATTAGTACACGTAGATTTAACACCGGACAAACGTGTCAAGGTTACATTCACGTACGGAGATCTTGTAGAGGTAAGTTTAATTAACACAGAATCTAAAATCGTCTTCAATGTTTGCGAGGAAAAAAAAACAAAAAAAAAAAAAGTACTTTCCTACACTCACACCTTTATCCGAAGTACGTATACTTGCGTCAATATCTTAACATTAATCGTTTCGTTTCAGGTACGATGCGTAGATGTGTACAGAACTGTTTTCGAGCTTAAAACAAAGCTTGAATCCATGGTCAAAATACCAGCTAATCGAATGAGGCTATTCTACGTAGATCAGGTAAATTTTTCTGATCTTATAAATTAACTGTTATTATTGAATGTTTTTCAGAATTTCTGGTTTCTTGAACGGCGTTTTACGACTCATGAGATAGTTATTTAAAACTAATTTTTATACCTATCAACGAATCCCTACGAATCCTCACAGTATAAAAAACCAAAAAACCAAAAAAACCAAAAAATTTCTAATTCCGATAAATTTGCCTAAGGTAAGCATCTTCGTTTATGAATATTCTTCTGAAAGTTTATACTTTGATTTTACAGGTCATGAAGACTATACATGGACCGGAAGAGATGCGATATCCTAACAAACAGCTATATCGTTACAACATACAACACGGTGATGAGATAATAATTGACAGCAAGTTGAATCGCGTTGTTTCCACGTCTTCGAGTACGTCTTCGGTCCGATCTTGAAGAGGTCCCTTGAAAAGGTCACCTAATGAAGAGATTCGATTAAAAAAGTCGACCAACGAAATGGGGAAGCTATTACGGTCTGTCCATTTCGGGTTGACGGCTGTTAAAAAAAAAAGGCAGCGATTTTTATTCGTTGACACTTAGAAAGATCAGTACAACGGTTTTTATATATACGTTATAAAGATATAAATTAGTGGCTGTATTTATTGATTCTTTAGGGTTCAAAGTGCGTTGCATTATTATCACATTGAGAGATCAATGGAAGGAAGAGGCTGCGGCGGTTTCCCTCGCGAGCAAAAAGTATATACCTACTATTAGCAGACCCTCGTCACTCGAGAGTATCAATGACTAATTTATTATTATTAATCGTGCCTGTTGCTAATAATATAACGTTAATACACCGAGATAAATAATGTATTTAATCAACCGCACGCCTTCACTAAACGATAATCATTTTGTGTTTCGATCGCTTTAATGAAGCGAGAATCAGTTAATGCGAATATCTGGGCCTGCGGTTTGGATCGAATATTTTTTTTTTTCAATTTTTTTAGTGAAACGGTATGACTTTGTTCGAAAAGTCCTTTTTTACTCGGTGTAGTATTGTATGGCTTTTATTATGACATTTTTGGAAGTTAAAAATCATTAATTATGCCATATTAAAATATAGAAAAAAAAAAGAATAGAAATGTATGTATATACACGTAACTTTGTCGAAGGGATTCCGCCGAGCTGCGATATAATAATCATCACTCTTTACCAGTTATTAAAGGTCGTTTGAATCGATGATTTAATCCCGTAATCGATAAACGTGCCAATTGCAGACGACGCCTAGTTTCTGATTGCGAAAAGTATAACGCATAAACCTGACCGTATTACATTTGACTTTGGTCCTTAAGGTACCTTTCTTTATTATTCATTAGTTAGCAATAATTGTAGGAGATTTTTAAAGCTTCAAATGCATTTTCAAACGTTAATTTAGTTGCGAATATCTTATACGTGGTTATTGGCACGGTGTCGGGGCCAGTAAGGACTACCGATTCGATAAGGTAAAATCTATTTGTTTCGCGGAATTTTGGCTAGACAAATAATGAGTTATTATAGGTAGAGCTGAATGAAGGAAAAATAAAAGCCTTGAAGAGTCGCTTACAATTAGTGCCTAATTAGTATAATTTGAATAATTCTAACACTGCCCTGTACATATAACTTGTTCGGCTTGCCAAGGCTCTGTACATATGATAAGTTTGACGTAAGACAGAAAATAATTTGACGAATTTTTAGCGGCAACGAAACCGTAAGTTCTAAAGCTTCTTATAAATTAAGAATAATGAAAAGACAAAAAGATGTTGAAAAAACGAAGTGAAACTATAGGTTCATCGACGATGAACCGTAACACCAATTAATTAAAAATTATTCAAAATTTCGTATTTGCGGTTGAAACTTGCCGATATTTGAGGGAAATATTGAATTTTATAGGATGTATGTTAACCAAGACATAACGGTACATTCGCGTCAAAACCTATTGTGATGTGTCTAGTCTCTAGGAAAAAAAAAAACAAAAAAAAAGAAACAAAAATCTTCATCGTTCTCATTTTATATAATAATTATCCCCCCTATATATATATATTTTTTTTTTCCATTTTTTTTTGTGCTGGCGCAAATGTACGTACTAACAAAAATAAAACATTTATAAACGACTTGATAATTATTAGCCTCATTCACCATTAATGATAATATGTGTAATATACTTAATATGCCACGATTCTGTGTCGCTGATAATTTCGAACGCACAGAAACGAGGTCTGTTTTGTGCAGATGAATACTGCAGACCACGAAAAGCCTCGTGCTTCAAGGGTGGAAGAAAGGGCCTTTTGAAAATCCGAAAGCTAGATTGATCATTAATAGCCAGCTGATATAACGTGATAAGTGGACCTAGAAGATGCTGGGGTTGAATTTCGGGGGGCAAAGGGCGGGGGTAAAAGAGGCGAGAGAGGGTAGCGAAAGCTTTGTGCGTTCCTTATCTGAGCAGAATATCTTTAGGGGTAGTTTTTTGAAGTTCTTACAGTTGGTAATCGCGAAAAGCGGTTACGTTGGTACTGGGGTTGGAGGCGGGGGTGGATTGGCTTCATTCATCGATCGGTCTACGCCTGGCGCCGCGACGGTAACAAACTTAAACGTGACGCCGCGAGAGTCCGGAGGAGCGGACGTCGCGACGCTCCTCTCCGACGCCTCCTCCTCGAGCTTCGTAGAGCTTAGAGTCATGAAGCGATGAACCCTCAGGACTGAAACATAAGCGATAAGGGACGTGTTTTCGCACCGAGGATGAACACCATGTGAGTTTTTTACGGATATATCGCAAACACCGGGATTTGCTGAGACCGACTGGAGCATGGTATAGCAGACAATCGATTCTCCCTTAATGGAACGGAGCCACCGCAACTGGGGTAAGTCCCTAGAATAGCCGATACAAAATACGAGCGTTTTAACTTCTCCGTCTCTTGCAGCATGTGCAATTTCACGCGATCAGACTGATTCGGTTGCACCTTAATTTTGTAACTCCATTACCCCAGGATGTGGTACAGAATTTTTTTATCCCTCGTTTATACAGTAGCGAATGTATTGGGGATCGGGTAGATTTTCTTTATTTTCACTGAATATTCAACAGAATGTTACGACGTGTTGGACAATTCTCTTTTCATCATCATGATATAGTCCCAGCTAATTGAAATCAGCCTGTATGGGAATGCCGGAAACCATTATCATAACAGTTTATCGTTACGAAGTCTCCTTGGCGACTTACCTAAATACCGTTTGTTAATTCATGTGCACATGTAGGATACATACGTGTGTGTGCCTAATGGCCTGACTTCTAAATCAAGATAACTCAAACAGTCTACACTGAACTGCATGCTTCTGCGAATACGACGAAATACGACCACACCGCGTTTCCTCGAGTTTGTTTAAGCTATCGATGTACTAGTTGAAAACTGCAATTTAGCAAATGAATAACAGGTCGTAGAAATAGCAGGTATTTATAGACGATATTGCCAGGAAGCAAACTTGCTTTACGAACCGCGGCACAGCTCAATCTGAAAGAAAAGTGCGAACTGGCCGAATGGCCAAGTATCTCGCTCTCGACTTGCGGGTGGAAAATTTTGCGGATATTATTGGCATGTTTCCATCACATAGCCTGAGGCTATTAGCCACTCCCAGCCTAACCCTTTCAGTATGGCAATTCAGTTCCAGGACTAGAAACCAGCAGTGAATATCTCATTGCTTTCTTAAATTCATTTCTTCATCACCTGCCCGAAATATAACTCTTATAACGACCCTCATCACCTGAAAAATAATCCGAAATCGCAAACAGATACGTACATCCTTCCGCACCACCGTCAGCGTGCAGAAAAAAGGGTTCTCCGTTTCGCCATGGCCTAATTTATTGTTTAGCAAACGTTTTTTCTTTCAAAGGAATTCCGCTGTTTACAATACACATCATCATAGGTATATGTAGGTGTACATATGTATACGTCTATAGGTGCGTATGGTCCCATATACCTTTCAGGAAGAACTGATTCGTTGAGGGCGTTGGAAGGATTGATTGCATTTATCGTTAATTAGGCCACATGGTGGGCGACTAACGGTGCTAATTTAGGTCGTAGCCCACGAGGGCGATCGACGACGACGATGTAGCTGGAGTATTGGGTCGTTCTAGAGTCTGTGTTAGCCGGTTGCTGGTACAGTGATTGGATTGCCTATATATAATACCCAGGGAGAGAAAGATCGATCGTATACTTTTATTTGTAGTAGAGTTTTCATTCACGACATGGGTCTCGGAAAATGTTTTCAAATTATTGAGATGTTTTTGACGTTATGTTGAAGTAATAATATATTAACAACGAGTCTAAAAAATTAACAGATCAAAGTGAACGTGGTACAGGTATGAGAAGGTAATTTGGGAATGGCGACGAACGTCTCGTCGGAATTTCACGTGAATAAAATATAACACTCTATAAAATTTTCGCTCCTAAAGATCAAAGTGTAATTGCAGGTGGTTCAAAATTGACGAACTTTGAAGAAATCAATACAAAGATAAACTGAATCAATCAGTTTCTTTTAGTCATTCCAATAACTCGATAATCCCCTTGAGTAAACAGACCGCTCCAACTCTGAGAGGTACATATAGGAGAAGCGCGTTCCAGTTCCCTTGAATAATCCAATAAAACCAATCGATCTGCATTGCTTCACTCATGGGACATTATTTCGCGTTTTGAAAATTCTTGACGTTGCGAAAACGGATTTGTGACGTTCATCGACGCGCAAATAGACTTGATAAATAATTTGTCCTTGGCTTAATCGCTCTAATGCTCAGATAATTAACTGGTAGGAAAAAACTGCCGTTCAATGGCTTAGCGTTTTATCTTCTCTGTCCATTGTTTCAGTAACAATGAGATGCTCGTTTGTTGCAGAGCAAGCCAGTGATATTATAGAAAATGGCATCAGGATTCCCGAGTGTCCATCAACGGAAGCTGGGACCTGCTCCAATCGCTTCTTTTGAAGATCTGTCGGATGAGTTAGAGAACGTGAGTTACATAGATTTCACAACTTTTAACTGGGCCGAGGTTCGACTTGAATGTAACTAATGTTTTCGAGAAGCAAAGTTGTACGCTGGGTGAAAACTTCGTCGAACTTGTGTGAGATAACTTTTTTCAATGACAATGAAATGCAGGGAGAAGCAGCAGCAAGAATGCCTGGAATTGTTGAAGTAACAACCCCGGTAACACCGGGTAGTTCCCTAAAAACTCCGAGCACACCTAGAATTGACATCAGTAGGGCTAGCAGCTCGTCACATCACGAGGACAGCAACAACTCGAGGGAATCATCGCCAGAGAGGGAACTTCTCGCAGGTGGGTGTTGCTCATTTTTTCCCAGGTTTAACACTCGTCGCAGAAAAATTGGGTTGCCACTCGTAGTGGCATGAAGAAAGGTATATGATATTAGGTAAGGCTTCATTATCGATATTGGCTTAAAATCTGGAGTTTTTAGGCGCCGAACCTCCCCTGGGAAACAAATTGACTCTTGGATACAAAGAGGATGTTACGGATCTAAGATCTTCGACGGAAGAACTGGATTTGCAGGATCCGATTCACGAACAAGACTTGAAAAGCCATTCAAAGAAGCTTGCACGAAGACGGCTTAAGGAGGATGGAACCCAGTCGGAGTATGGAGCCTCAAAAGTTCTCGATCGTGAGCGGAAAGACAGTAATTGTTCGGAAATCATCTTGCTCAACATCAGTGGACGAACTTCCCGGCTGTCTTCAGTTGGGAGCCAAGGCTCTGGAGTATCCGGAAAGCTCTCCGTAATGTCAGCGACTTCTTCAAGGTCTAGAAACGAATTCTTCGATTTCTTGAAAATGATTCCAGTCCCCAGGGTTGAAGTAATTTCATATAATTTTTATTCTCATCCCCGAAGGTCCCCCAGCCCGCACAAATGTCTTCTGGAAACGTCCTTCTGCGGCAGCAAGCCGACGTTGGCTGACAACTTGATAGAACCGTCGAAGCCAGAAACTGATGACTTGGAAAAAGTTATTCTACAGAGAGAAGCCGATACCACCAAAGCTCTGATCCCGGATAGTATAAAGGTACCAGTAGTTGCAGGGAACCTCAAACCGGATCCTCTGGATAAACCGAGACGAAGAGGGCGCGAAGACCGGAAGGAAATATTCAAAAGAGAGGTGGAGATAACTAAGCGAGTATTGGAAAGAGTCAACATCGATGTGAGTTTAAAAATTTACTTTCATTGAATCATTGTTCTTTCATTTTCTATCGATGATGAAGTTTTATTGAAAAATGGTGATTATGGACACCGTCATATTGTTTACCTCTTATATGTTTCAGGTTCCTGTAATCAAAAAATTCGAGGATCAGATGTTGAAACCTTCAGTGGAAATGCAGAAGCCAGCGTCCCTCGACTTATCAGACAAGCGTAAGAATCCTCAGAATTTCAAAGAGATTGTGCAGACGACACCAACGTCGAGTGGGATCCAGGGAAGTCCGAAGTTGCCGAGACATCAAAAGGTCAGAGAGCTGGAAGGTTCAAGGACACCATCTCCTTCCTCGGTATCACGGAAGAGTAGTTTCACGTCACTCTTCAAGGCGAGAACTGACGGTAGTGTTTTGAGCCCCGAATCCCCGACTCCAGGTGGAAAGTCGAGGAGAAGTATAACGTCGAAGATCCGAGACACAACAGAGAGCATAAGAAGCAGATCAAAGTCCCGAGAAAGGGTATCAATCGATAAGGGTTCGACGTTGAAGAAGGACCCGAAAAACAAGGGCGTATTTTCGTCTACTTTGAGTCTGTTCAAGAAACGAGAACGCAAAAAAAGTTGCGGAGATCCAACCACGCCGATGGAAGGTGACAATCCTTCATTGGAGAGTATTGGGAATGTTGAATTTACCTTCAACTCAGAAAGGAGCAGTCAGCAAAGGGACGACTCAATTTTTATCAGTCTACACGCTGATGACAGAAATTACGAGGTCGCTCTTCCTTCGGAAAGTGTTTCCATCCCGCTGGAAACTCCTACGAAACTTTTTGACGAGTACGAATCGGAACCACGTTCCGGTAATATAGTTACTGAGGCTTCGATCGAACACTATGGATCCAGCCAGATAAAAACTGAGGCGAGCATCGAGACTTCGGTTTGCAGATCATCTTCGAAGGAGAGCCAGAGTCAAGTGCCTCAGAGTATATCGAGGGAGTCACAAATGTCTAAGAGCTCGTCAAAGGACTCAAGAATCAGCGTACAGACGACCAAGTCTCTGCTCAGGGATACAAAGATTGATTCTGTTACGCCAAAGTTTGGATCTAACGATTCCCAGCTGTCAAATGGAGCGCCGAAAGATCCTCCTATGAAGAAACCGGATATAGTGAAGCCTAAGAGGAAGAGCAAAGATGTGCAGAAGATTGAACCCCCAGAGAGAATAGACGACACTTCGCTAAAGACTGAAATAAATGGCAACGAACCGATTCGACCACAAATTCCCCACGGCTCAAGAGAGCCTGACTTGTTGGACGATGGTCTCAAGGTTGCTGATGGCCTAGTTAAAACTCCAAGCGTTGTTTCAGACCTAGATCACAATAGTTCAGAGTCGGAGCGAGACTCGGAGATAGAATTCATTCGGAACAAGGCTGAAAAGGCACCCGAGGAACTGTCGGATGAGAGAAAGGGCCTTTGTTACGAAGAAAGTTTCGAAGAGGATCTTCCCTACGTGCCCACAACCCTACCTTTGGAAAAGAGCGTCGCTGTACCTATGCTACCGGTGAAACAGAGGCTCCAGGAAGTGAGGTGAGCCCATAAATTTGTTAAAAATACCAAAAAGCGTGTTTCTTCCTTCGTAATTTTTTCTCAACGTTGTTTTTCGATTCCAGAACAATACCAATCGAGAGACCGAGGTCTACTACCCCCATAAATCCAACGTTGCTCGACGAATTTGTGATGCAGACATCTCTTGATGAGCGAAGGGTGGAAAAGATGAAGATATCACTCCCGAGGGAAGACAGTTTCAAGCTAAAGAGCCCAAGGAAACAAATGACAAATACATTCACAGAGTTTGCTGGTAGAGTGCCAAGAAATGCTGGAAAATCTCCAAGCCCACCACCACTGCCACCACGAGCACCTGCAGCTAGACCTACGAATTGGATAAACTTCGAAGAGATTCCAGAGAAACGTAAGGCGCCAAAAAGAATTCAAACAATTCCTAGGCCAGATGATGAGGCTAAGGGTGGCTATAGCTACGTGCAACCGGAAGAATGCAGATGCGAATGTCACGAGGAGTCGAGAAGAGCTTCTCTGAAGGAATCCACGACCTGTACAAGCAATGGGGATCGTCCTTGTAATGGAGAGAATTGTACAGCACCTGCAGCAACTTCCGGTGACCGGGCCAGCATCGTCAGGTAAACGAATTAGGGTACGATTGTCTTCGGATTTTATTCCTACGATCCTTTCAGAGAGACGTAGAAGACTTTGTTGATGAGTAGAAGTCTGTTTTTGTATTTCCAGTGATAGTTCCCTAGAATACAGCCTGAGCATTGAGGAACCGGGTATCCAGGCTCTTTTGGGTTCCATGAAACCATTCGGCATGGACTTAGATGTGCATTCTAATCGATCTAGCATCGTTTCGCAAGAGGAGGCTGAAGACGTGCACCAGTAAACCCGGCTTTTTTATTTCCGAGGCTGAGCTGGTCCGGAAAAATAATAATCCTACAAGTACAGTTCAGAATCGTAGTCGATATTGATTGTCAATAACATGTTAGTGACTTCCTTCAATCGCAAGGTTCCAGCTAGTTTGCCTAGCGGAATTCGCCCTGACTCGTCCCCCCTGACCTGCATATCTTTTGCTAGATTCAAATATTTATATAAAATAAGATCGGAGTTTACTGATTGTCACGTCGCTGCAGCATCGAAGGCGAATATAGTTGGCATATGCGGAGATTAAACCGAACTAGATATGCTAGACGTATTGTAAAAGTGTTAAATAAATGAAGAGAAGGAGAGAAAAATTAAAAGAAAATTAATAATTAAAAGAAAAAAAAAAAATTAATAACTCTAAATTAAAAAAAAAAAAAACATTTCACTGGATACAATCGTAGCAATGATTCTAGCAGATTTTTATTGCGACTTTTTTATTCGCCACGATTTAATACCGAGCCAATTATCACTACGCAGAATTTAATATCGCGGCACTGCTGCAGATTATTGGCTCGATTGATATCGAGCGACGTTTTAATATACGTTTCTCGATTTTTCACTTTCTATTACGGTACTACCTATTTTCTATTCTCCATTATATTTAACGTATTTTCTAATTACTACATACGCTTTATTCAGTTGCGGGGTTTAGGATCGCCTTTTTATTAATCTAAGATAGGACCAATTCCGCGGACATCATGTCTTCAAGATCAACACGCTTAACGCCTTAAAGTGCTCGTATAAACACAACGTGGCGCGACACTACCTAATAGTAATAATAAATGATAAAAATTGATAAATATTCAGATATCAAAGAATAGTATAAAATTATTGATGAAATTTCTCGTAGTTACATGATCCATACCACGTGGTAGATAATCGTATTTCTATCGTATTCTTGTCGTATGAAATACGCGAAACATCCTCACTATACACATATGAATATACTACCAAAAAAATGAACATAAAACATTGCATATATAATATAATACATCTCAGTACATATTACATATACCTACTATATTATATAATCAAAAAAAAAACAACAAAAAAATCATTCGTAAATATGATAACATACATACATATTGATATTTTCTCCGCTCAAATTTTTATTTTACTTTTTTCATGGTTTTATTTCATAGTCATTCTTCTAGACGTATTTTCTATACGAAAACTGTACTGTGTTCAAATGAAGAGAGAAACAAGAAATAAGAAATAAATACATTAAAAATAATTAAATTATAATAGTTTACTCCATTTGTGAACAGAGTGAGTTCCGAATATGATATGTACCAAAAATGATAGCGAAAAGAGCGCATTTACAATTTAATATTCGTGCAAACCGAGTACCAATAATTTAGAAATTTATCGTTCATAACGCTCATTGGAGAACATGACATCGAGACTGTGGCAGCAGATTTGATACTATACGAAAATTACTCACTCTGAGCACAAAATTTGATCGAGTTACCAGAGTGCGTGTTGGAATTGATTGAACCCGGAAGAGTCACCATATTGTATCCAAGTAATAACGAGAATAATACTAAAATACTAAAATAAAGCTAAAAACTGAATAAAATATTGTTCCACGGTGACTGAGTGTATTTTTCCTCAAAGCAAAGAGTTACAGGAAGAATGTAAAACCAAAAATGAAAAAAAGAAAAAAAAAACTGAAGATGCTTTTCAGAATAATGTAGCTAGTGTATCATATGACCTTTTTTAGATTTTGATGTTTAGCTAATGAAACGTTAACGTGTATTCGCACTGGGCTGGCTCCGCTTCGTAAAATGAATTATTCCATACTTTTGGTATGCATAATTAATTATATATATATATATATCTAGTGTATTCGAATAAATGCGTAACAGGGCCGACTGCTCAGTACCTTCATTGATGTTCAATGCCGGAGCTTAGCTCGGGCCAAATCTTAAACGATTCCGAATCTATTCGGAGCTGGAACGATCTTAAAAATATTTCATCGTATCGAAAGTAGCACTCGCTGCACTCGATAAGCCTCGAATCTTTATTTGGTAACAGTTGCGTTGAGATAATTGGGATGGAATGATGAGTTTTTGAATTTTTTCACATTACGAAAAATAAGAAGAAGGATCGTGTGTGAGGATACAAAAATGAATTGTAGATTAATCTATTTTTGTAGCGAGAAGGAACGGGCAACTGAGGCAAAAGAGATTCGAGGTGTATTCGAGTCGTTGGTCCTCTAACATTTCATTCCGAATGTTTTCCATTTCTCTTGAAATGTTTTTTGAATTTTTTAAAATTCGATTTCATTCAACGTGACTTGAAAAGTGGCGTTTCAGCCCCAATCCTGTCCATGCACTAATACCTTGGTTTTTGAGATAGAATTGTTTCGATGAAATAAAAGTAAAGAAGAAGAAGAAAAGGAAAGTAACAGCATAAGTAACGATGACAAAAAATTATTTGTTACGTAGCGATGATTGAAATTCCACGAACGGGGCGCGAAAACCCCTAGCAATATGAATATTATACTTAATAATTATTATTTTTAATATATAAGATATAAAGAATATTTAAATGTTTGTAATCTTATGTACATAAAATTATAAAGAAAAAAAAAAAGATCGAAAAACATTTTCAAATGCTAATGACTACGTACGTTCGACGACCTCATGTTCGAAAAATAAAATGTTTATGTGTTTTAAAAAAAAAAAACTAAAACTGCGTCGTTATTCCGTCATTTGAATCTTCATACCTTGAAAACTTTCGACTCATCCTCAAATTTGAAGAATAAATTCATCATCAGTTTTTATTTTCAATAAAAATGTAGGGGATCGTCTTTTTTAAAGCCTCATAAAAAATGGTTCAGATTTATCGAATTGCGGAACAAAATTATTCAGCTATTGAAAGATTTCGAATTATCCACTAGTTCCCAGTTGTTATTGGCTGCTGTATCCTATCTAATTATAATTAATTACGATATACATATTCCCATGAAAAATTTCGAACTTACCGACGATCGATGTGTGACAGTTCGTTGAAATAAACAGCAGGGTTGCATGCCAGGGGAAAATCGATTTTAGCCAGGCAAGCGTAGGCGAGCTCTCAGCGGCGTTATATTTAGATGAACCTTCGTTCCACGCTGCGCGATGTGGTCCATTACCTGCGAGTTGCGTGAAGCTCAAGATCTCTCCGAGGCCCAGAAGCCCTACATAGCAGCTCAACCCTCGATTGGTCAAACTCCTGAAAGTAATCGAACTACGCAGAAGTCATTGAACCATAATTTTTAGGCACAATCACGAGGCGAAATTTTTCACGGGAGACTTGTCATCGGAAAAAAATATCGCATTCGAAATATTTTTCATTTTTTAACCCTATACTTTAGTATTTATGTATTCATGCATCTATATATGTATGTATGTGTGTGTGAATGTATATGTACGTAATTTATGGACATTAATCAATGCCTTGAATGCCGGAAAAATGGCTTGACCGGTTTACATCAAATTCGATTGAAAATGATGTATCCGGTAAAGATATGGACGAAAACTTTTCAAATTTCAGTTCGGAAATGGCGACCTTTTAAACTTTTAACAAACTGATAATCTTCACCATTTTTCATGACTCTTGATCGACTATGTCGTTCTGAATTTATTTAGAATATCAAAATTCAATGTGACGATCATATTTGAATATTTTTAAACGTTTTATCTTTATGTTATCTCTTTTTTCGATGCAATTCGATGAACAATTTTAAACACGAGTTGATGGTTTGACGGAATGAGATTTTTCTCTCTACTCCAAAGTGTTCCATATCGATTATTACTTCCTCTATAGAAAATTCGAGTGATTTCTGATATCAATCGATTTGAAACTAGTGAATATTTAGGTACTTTTTCCACGGCAGCGGGTCTGAAAAGAAAAAAACAAAAAAGGAAAAAAGGTTTCAGTGTCGTTTCACGTACATTTGGTGACGAACGGAACCGAAGATCAAATATTCAATCCCTCTTACCCCAGGAACTCTCGTCCTCCTGCACGGTTACGCGTACGAAACGAGATTCCTAAATTCCCCTCTGCCAGAACCATGTTTTGTAAAAGATGTTTCGCATCGATTTTTTCTCTGAAACACGAAGCACATATATAATATATGTGAATATAAATGTACATACGTAGGTATTCTACGTAGTGCATGATTCCGATACGTTTCATTAATGCACGAACCCGTAATCAGCTATCATGCACATCTTGTTCGTGTCAAATCTGGCTTACTAAGGTATTATGCACCTTACATTGTTCCGAGAAATCTTCGGCTTAACGATGATAAGCTCCTCTTGTCCTGGTTACGAATGCACCTATCTTCCCTAGTCCGGGATTTCTTCAGACTGTTCTACTGTAAAAATCGGGAATTCAAGGCGCAGAATGCATCGCCGACTCTAATGCGGGGTAATCGCGTCGGCGGTATTGTTGCAAGAATGCAATTGCAGAAATCGGCAAGATTACTTATGGTGTGAAATTGCAGAGATAGAAGAGACTCACTAATCATATTTTGAATTCGATCTTGCGATTCGAAAATTATCAACGCAAGGTGCTAGGTATACGTTTCGAATAAACTCTGCTAAAGTTATAATCTTGACATCATAGCCCTGATAAATAATACCGCGAATGACTGAGCGTGGTGTAATCGACCAAACGGTTTACGTTTAAGCCTTCAAAACGAAGTTAAACCTCTTTGTCACTGTATTAGTTGCGCATCGTGTTCTGCGAGTCAAGTTTCTCGGCGTCCACAACGTCTTGGTAGTTTTAATTAGCGTTAATTAATTATACACTAATTACCAGCTAGTGTTCACGCGTATGTATCCTTCCGCAGTAATAATTATACGTGCTTTGATACTAGCGGTGGGTCAAAGATCCCTTTCACTCTGACTCTAACGGTCTTGTCGTGTCACGTCAACGAATGGGCCTAAAATATCTCGATAAAGCTGTCATGAAAATTAGGGGTTGAACCTTTGAGGTAATATGTGTACGCAGAATCGTTGGTCGTCTTTGTGCGAGGATCGGGCACGTGGGTAAAGAATCACTTCAAAGCTCTGTTAATCCGTGGAATTATGCCAACAGTAGTTCGCAATCAGCGTAAGCACTAAATAAGGAATAAGTACTTCGGGTAATTTGTCTTTAGCACACATTTCGAGGTACAGAAATTTCGGACTCTGGTAAACCTACAAGAGGCATCTGATTATTCAACAGATCTTTGTTCTTCCTAAGGGGTCATTAGACATAACGATACTCGGCTTATTTACTACAATAGAGGAGAGCTTGCGTCTAATTTCGCAGATATACGTATGTCTAGGTAAACTCATTCTGAACAATTTGCTGCGCTCCTCCGTATTGCTGCATGACGAGTATCACTCTAAACGTCCCAATTTCGAAGCTGCTTTACTGCCGTATTCGTCTACAGCCACCTACTTCAGACTCACTTAGCTTTATCGTTAGCTCAGGAGAAATGAGCTGATAGATTAGGACGTTTAGGAATTCAAGGTACTCAGTATTCGAGTCCCTGCACCTAATAATAATTGAATTGCAGTATCCATGTTCGCGAGTTGAGCTTTCAAAGTTTCAATCGAATCGTAGTTGTCTCATATACCTATATTATGGAGTTTGTCTTAGGCTAGTTTTGAATTTTTGAAAGTTATAAGTTCTTAGGTCGCTGAAGAAGTCGGTGATCCTCAAGAGCATGTGAGAAAAAAACGTCGTTTTTCATAATATATTTAGATCTCGTTTCAAACGAGGAGTTCTTCATTAATTTATCAAAAGCTGAAGATTCCGTCGTTTGTTGAATTTTTTTTTATTTTTTTTAATTTTTTTACTTACAATTCCGTGCAAACACCTCTGGCAGTTTGTTCGTTCTGTTTTTTAAATTTTCCTCTGCCCTCGAGCTCAGAAAACAAACAATTATTCGCGAAAAATGGATTTGGCTCTAGGGCAATGACGTAATTTAGAATGAAATTAGAACTTCATACATAGAAAATTGGACGGTTTTTATTCTGAAATGACGAATAGATGATTCCTGACTATAACAATAAAGCTATTAACTTTTTAATGATAATTTACGCTCGCGTTTATCAACCCTTAAAAATGTATCGAACTCAGCTGTAGTCCTTAATGCAAACTCCTAATTGCCAGCCTCACGCGACACAGTAGGTACATAGCTTTACGGTAGGTGTGCCTTTTAGCATAAATTCCCAGCATCGCATCGCGACGCCTTATATACACGGCCGCGTCTCGGCAGATGAAGTTCTGGTTGAGAATTACGATTCAGATGAAGAAGCTCTGGGCCTTTCCGCGGGTTGTCCCAACGAGCGCGAAAACAGCGAGAAAGTAATGGATTTTCGGGGGACAAAAAAAATCTGGCTTTGAGGTTGATTTAAAGTTTTCAGAGGGGTCGGAAAAACATCCACCCATGATACATATGTATATCTGAGTACCTACTATACCACATTCGTTTGAACATTATCTCTGGGATTTTAGCTTAGAGGATTACCTGGAAGTGTGACACAGCTGTACCAGACAGACGTACGTGTCAGGTGTCCTTGTGTTCTCGAATAATAACGTAAAACTGGCAGCTGCTGTCACCAAGGAAGTCCACCCTCGGGGATAATTGAGGCTTTAGATGCCAAAATTTCAGGATAATGTATTTACGAAAATAATTCACGAGCATTCGATTCACATATGCTAGATGGTTATTGCTCAATCGAAGTTTGCATCAAGTGACGATTATCAATGATTGGTCAAGCCTAGATGAACGTGGCGTTGAGTTTGAAGCTCGAGGTAAATGAGCAATCAGTTTACACAATCCAAAATGCCTGTAAAATTCTCCACTAGGTACTTTGAAATATAACAGACTAAGTTTCATCGTCAGTCGTTCAGACATGGAACGGCGGTTGTAGAAAAAGATGGGATAATCCAGCAAAAAGGGCTACGGGAGATTAAGGGCGAAATAGATAGAACAAGAATTGTATTCAATCTTAAAAGCGTCTGGCACAAAATCATATTTTCGGAAGCCTCGATCGCTTACATTTATCCATTAACTTCTACTATAAGTTGAAGTTTAATAAGCAAATATTAGTTTAGAAGTAAATATCTGATGTGATGTAGGTACTCTCGTTTACGTATTACGTTACTCCATTCTGCAGCAATATCGATGTTATCAGGTATTCCCATCGGCAACGAATAGTCTGAATTCACACTTCGGGGAATGAAAAAGAATGACAATCATTCGATTATTAATCTTTTTTTTGTTACTTCTTTTATACGGACAGCGGGAAGAACATACCGGTGAGTACATGAATACCTATATTCAGCTACAACGAGTATTGGCATCAAACTAAGTATCGCGATATCCATTATATTGAATACGCCAATCATTACGCGCTTAAATCATATCACGCGAATCGGCAATTTTCAGGATTCGTATCCTTACGATTTTTGCTACCGAATATCTGCCACTCATGATCAGTATCCACTTTGGTGTAGGTGAATTACTTCTATAAGCGGAAGTGATTGTGTCGTTTATCGAGATGACAGAAATGACAAGACGCAGAGTTTGCGACCGACGAAAAGTAGGGCTGCAGATTAAAACTAATCGTTATGAGCTGTCGTATATTCTTACTCGTCTGTCAAAAAATTTTCGTCGTTACGGTTGAGTGGGACAAATGGATTTATTGAGGTTCGACGAGCACTTGATACGTATTGAGTATACCAGTCCAATCGTTCAATTTTTTGAAATCGATCTTGAGCCTCGAGAAGACCTCCCTAACAACCCGAGAATAAGCATATATCTGGAAAATTATTGAAGCAACGGAATCAAGTTACGAACTGGTGGTTTGATTTCAAGAATTTGAAAATGAATTTGATCTGTTTTCTCGTCAGCGAGCGATCGGCACTGTAGGCATTTCGTAATTAATTTTACAACCACAAATACTGTATCATATGTTAATAATTGAGAGGAATCACGCCGTGTGGCAATTAGTCTGATTTACTACGCTAGAATTGTGATGCAGTCTCGTTAGCCTGCAGCATTATACGATATGATAATATGTAAATGACGGACGGTGAATTTTTCATCCCCCGCGAAAAGTGGCTCGTTGTTCATTTACATTATAATGAAGGAATGGAGCTTTCTGATTCTCATCACCTTGGTGATATAAAAAGGGTATGGGTTCCAGTCGAAGATGACTTTTGCTAATTTCCACAAATCTTAGCATCTTCGTAAGCTTTGATAGTATTAGTTGGCAGTAGGTCGTAACTTCAGTGTGAAAATTATTTGGCAAACGAAGCCTGGCAGTCGCTCAGATTCTATATAAAGTTTAAATTCATTTTAAGTTCTACATCTCGCGAAGACGAGGAATAATTACTTTTTTAATTCGTTCTGATATAACGCTCTAAAATTAGCAACACTTTTTTCATCTCTACCGCATCAACCCCCGACAATAAAAATAATAATGAACAGGTGGCTGAGCTAAGTAGGTATACATACAACCCACACATTCCTACATCAGGATTCTTTCTCCTGCAACAGGAATTCGTCGCAAATATTTGAGCGCGCGTGCTTGAACCCAACAAATATCATATTCGTGTACTTACCTATAACACGTGTAGATAAGAGTTCAGAAGGTTTTTGACGGGTTGAAATGGCTCGTGAAATGGATTGGTTCAGCGCATATTCATTTATCTGGAAATGGAAGTGTCTGCGATTATCTAGGATAGAAAACCGTCATTCGATAGGGTAAAATGTGCGTAAAAAGTTCAATGTATTACCCGACTACTCGTAACGGTGGGATGATATCCCCGTGTATTTGGCGATATCCCCGATACCAAGTTACCGTTTTCCCCCAGTTTATGTCCTCGTAAACGAAGAAATGGTTCTGTTTTACCACGCCGTCTGGAAGTTCGGTCTGAGATATGTTGCTTTAAAGCAGCGCGCGTCTACAACGGAATGGAGCTTTTTGCGGTACTCGGAATAATTACTACTATCGGTAAATGATATGAGGTGGTTGAATTGCTGCTCTTTTGCACAATTCGTTTTAATACATTCTTTTTTCCCGTGAAATTCTAAACCATGCGCAATATTCTCCCGCGTATTTATTATATATCTTGTCTAACTCCGTATGAAAAGGACCCAACGTTTGGAACAGCTACCTAAGTCTCGAGTAACAAAACCGCCTCTTGTAACCTCGTTATTAAAATCTATAAGGAATTTTATACTTTCCTCGTAATTTGAGCTATCTCAGATATTCTCAGTTTTAGTAAGCCTGCGCGTAGAAGCTGCTTAGAACAAAAAGTAACGGAATGTCGAATAGTTAACAACACTTTAAACATGCGGCGTAATGAACCATCTTACACCCTCGTTGTTGTAACGATGAAAGTTTTCTTCGAATATTACAACAGTTTCTGAATTTATATAAGACCTTATAATATGAAATTATGTTTGCCGAAAATAGGGCGCAAAACCCCTTTGAAGGTCGCAAGTGCCTGAAGTATCGTTTCAATTAATTAAGGATATTAATTCATTTTCTAAAGTCAAATTCTTGGCTATAGAAATTGTCTTGTGGTTCGACGTAGAAATTTTGAATGAAAAGAATTAGAAAATCTAAAAATCCGAACGGATCTAGCTAAGCAAAAATGGCCTATACTCATGAAGTTTTTTTCATCAAAAAATGGAATTAGTAGCTCGTATAGCCATCACTAGGTGGGGTACAGGGTGCCATGATGTATTGATTGGAAGCTGGGCTACAGGTGGCTCTCTGGCGCAAGCGCCATTCACCCTGTTTCGTACGCGAATGATATGAATAACGTTCTGTTTTGCTTATTAAAAGCTTCGTTAGAGAACTCGATAACGTTGTGGTTTCCTGGCGAATATACATACATATAATGTGCAAAATTCCAACCCCTTGGAAAAACGTACCTGTATTTACACATCGTAGAAATATTCAAATGGCATATAAAGGGGAAAAAGTGGAGGAAACCTCTCCGTCAAGTTCACTGAAGTCAGGTCAACGCGGAAACCTGGTGGAACCAATTTGTCTAAAAGTAGTCTAAATAACGAAATAGGGATGGGGATGGGGATGGCTCTTCGGTCAAAATAACTGATCTTCGCTCCCTAGTAATTTCATGTTCACCGTATCGTATCGGTATACATTTGTCTACGAGTGACGTACCTGTTTCTATTCCTTTAGCATCCAGTTTCGGAAACCTCTTACGCCCGGCGAACCTGTTACTCCCGAAGCCGCGAGGCGTGTACAAATTTATGTACCGAACTATACGCTCTGCCAGGAATTAGTTAGCGGCAGTTGGGAAGATTATGATAATAGTACGAAGTTCCATCGGAATTTTCGTCCCGTCAAAATTCGCTTTTTTAGAAATCAGAAGCATATAACTATCATGATAAGTTTGAACGAACGATGGCAACTTTCGTCTTAGACGAGATTTATTCACTCATTTCTTTCTTGACCATGACCTGGTCAACCCTCGGAGGAAGTAGCTTCCTCGGTTATTTACGAAAATGAGAACATTTCTGGACTGTTAAAAAATCGAGGGTAAACAAAAGTACCAATGCGAATAAGGAACGTTGCGTTCGTCGATACTTACTCTCGCACTGTTGTCGCCACTGGCAATGCCATGCTGTATAGCGAAATCTATATCGAGGTCGTCTAGAGTTTCCTCGAACTTGAGTCAATCAAGTGAAAACAAACTGCTGGGGGTCTCTTGCACCCTTCTGGCGATGGTAACCAAAGAGCGATAACTGGTGAACCGTAATCTACTATACTTGAGATCTTAAGCCATCCGGAGTTGGAAAAGTCTCATTGCAGTATTCTATTCATCTATTTGTCTTCATGGTGGTTTGAAGTGAGAATTGAAAACAAAAAATCTTTTTAGTTCTGTTTTAAACCGATTTTCCGAAGAAACGTATTATAAGTTAAAGCCGGAATCTGGCTGAGAATACGAATACCTGTATTCTTTTTTCTTCTTCTTCTTTCTTTCTTTTCTCTTAAGCTTGCTTGGCCTGCTTGTAGCAGCATTATGAATTCCGATGTTTTTGTGGTAACTTTTTTCCCGAGAAACACTCCAAGCTTAGGAAGAAGGTTCTCGTTAAAAAGAATTCATCCATCGCAATGTTCGTGAGATCGAGGGAAATATTATTTCTTGCTATTTGTTAAAAATGTGATTCTCTGATGCTTTTCGTTAAACAAATTTCCCGATCTTTCGATTTGCTTGCTATCGTACCTATACAATAAAATTGAATTCCACGAACCCCGAACGCTAGCAAAGATCTTTCACACAACGTTGTCTTGCGATCTAACGCTATCTCCACTACATTCAACGATTTTGAAATATATATTTGCTTCTCAGAAACTTTTTCCATGCTGTGCTGCGTTAGGCGCGCACAAAGCATGCGATCGAAAATAGTCTACGTATGGAAAGTCAGTAAACTGACTTTGATAAAACGATCCAGTTGGAAGTCCTGCACTTCTAACATTTCCAGAATAAATATTTGACTCAACCAAGCGGCATACTCCTCTTGCAATAGGTAATTCATCTCCACAACTCCGCCTACGCTATGAGACCGGAGTATTTTTCGATTAGAAAAATTGTCAACAACCTCCACAGAGAACTTATATAATCCCTAAGCAATTATTTCCTCCGGTTTGCCTTTCAGCAAAGAAGGTTACCTCGCTAGAGAATACTGCGTCTTGGTTACCAATCACTCTTTACAATTTTAATCAGATATTTCGGAGAATTTTCTTTCTTTGCCGATCATATCGACCCAACAAACGCGATCGCGCGTTTATTTACCCATCGTAAATGTCAGAGCTGTTCAAACCTTCTGGGCTTATCCAATACCAACTTTGACCTAGAAATTCAAAGTGATGTGACTGCCTGATCTCTCTCCCAGTCACCCAGTCACCCAGTCTGGCAGTCTCGCCGACTGTAGTTGCGTACTTTTGCGTGGGCGAGACTCGATGTCTGACATTTGTACGAGGTTGTATCAGTATCTCCAATGAATGTCTACTGAACGACGTTTTACCTTGAATTTCAAAGTCTGAGGATCCAATTTCTCGCATTTTGCGATTCGCCAAATCATTAATTTCGTTCCACTATCCATCTTCATTTGAATTTCGACTCTGGTTGACCCTCCAACTTTGGTCTGAATCTTCTGAGGCAGCTTTTTGCGAGCAAAAGCTTGCTCAGCATCGGGATAATCATGTAAAACTTGGATTCAACTGACGTGATATAATGCCGACATCGTTTGTCTCTCTCCCAATCCGTCCTATCATACTCTGATCAGCCTTTGAATCAAGTGCAACAGGACAACTAGATTAGCCTCGAGGCTGGAATGGCTCGATTGGCGAGCTACTATAGCAGTAGTATTTAGCCACAGGGTTGTTTGTCTTTGAAGTACAACTAAACAATCTGGACAAGCGATCGGAAGTCAAGCTTACAGTGAACCCCGTGAGTTCTCCCCTTCGAAATCAACGAAACTTTGCAGGATTATAGAGGGGGTCAAAATATTCGACACGTATTTTTTCATATCAGCAGAACTTTATCCTGAGGGGGTGACACCAGCCCCTGAAAATGACAGACTCTTTTGATTTTGGCTATTCGAGAGAGAGCTCCCTAAAACATCCGCAAAAAGCTATTTAGGGAACAGAGTGATACTGGGGGCCTTTGGGATCACTGATTTCAAATCGGGAGTAAAAATTGGAAATGTTCTGAAGCAAATTCTAAAAAAATTCCACAGATTGCTCGAGATTTCGAGAGTCGTGACGATAGTAGGATTCTTGATATCGATAGAATGACAAGACGAGAGACGTATATGAACGAGATAGGATAAATTAGTGCCAGAATATGAGAGATGCTTGACAAGGTAAAGGGAATTAATGATAAATAAAAAGATAATAATATAACAGTAATCGCGAAAGAAATTGTTCATGTTATACTGTATATGAGCAGCAATTAATGAATTGAGTAACACAAATTAAGGTAAGTAAAGTAATAAACCTTTTTCGACGAGAATAAGAGAAAATTTCTTTCTCGTCATTCGATACGAGACGATACGATAATTACTAACAGAATAACGATACGAAATGAGAGAAAGGATATTCTCGTCTCGTCTTGTCTCGCGGCAATACTAATTGGATGCCTTAAATTTCACTGGGGGCATATCGTACGGTTGTCGTGCCCGTACGGGTCCAGCACCGAATATCCATATCGTGAACTGGCGCAATTTATAATTTAAATCATCCATGGAATTATTCAGAGTATAATCACTAATCGCGGATCATTTCCGCATAGTAGCGAATGGCGGAAAAGTTTGTCATTTTCAGGGGTTGGTTTCACCCCTTTAGGGTGAGAATTCAATGAATGTAAAAAAATACCTACCGAATATTTCGACTTCCTCTATAATCCTGCAAAGTTTCGTTGAAATCCGAGCGAGATACCTCGCGAGATTCCTTGTTGGTGTGATTTTCGTTCTAGGTAGAAGCTGTTTGGGCTTTCATACCTCGCCCGATAAGGACCCAGCTATACTATAGCCAGCCAGCCCTAGCCGCCAGAAGCAACAAGCGATCCATGCGTCTTGCGAATTTGAAAGAGTCTCGCTTCGCGTGGTTCTTTCTCAGATAAGTTGCCATTGCCATTATCCAAACTGCCTATCTCCCCGATTATTTTGAACGTGACTTATGTTCATTTTACAGAAGAAAATTTTCACAACAAGATTTTTTACTCTTATACTTTCTCTTCGGGTGATATAATATATAATAGGAACTTGCCAATTTTTTCCTCGAGAATAAATGAGGGTGAATGGGTAAAGTATGACGTCGTAAAGTGAATGAAGTAGATAATATCGATAGCTATGTTGAAGATATTCATTGTTACGTCATGACGGATTTTCCGAATAGAAAATTGTTAAGTTATTTTTATCAAAATCTCATTTCGACGCTTTTCGAGTTGAGAACATCTCTTGCCCACCATGTTTCCCGCAGTGTATTTTTTTTACCAACTACAAGTCAAATATATCAATGATTACTCTGATGGAAGTGCCGCGTGTCGTGAACACAGTTTTTTCTTATTTTTTTTTTTTCCCCGAAAACCAATTTCCAACTTTTAGATGTCGGTGAGGAAATGCTTACTTCTCGTGCGAGAACGTTCCCTCTCGTTTCTCCCTGTCGAAAGCATCCCTCAACGTTTTTTCTCCATTTGCACATCTTAAACTAATGAAAGCCTTACTCAGTATTATATACAAACTGGCACTGTCCAAAAAATAAAAAATACAAAAAAAATACAAAATTCCTCAAACTCCCACAACAATTTTTCATTCGTTTCCAACTTTCAAAAATATCATCCCCTTGGTTCCTGTTTTCAAGCTCTAATCTCGACCACAAATCCGGCCAACGTGCTTTACACTCACTGTTCAATGTTCATGCCCGCTGCAGTTCATCCCCAAAATGAAAACCTCCATCCAATTAAAACACACGATTCACCATGACTCAGCGAGCATTTTCTCACTAAGGAAGCTACGGTGACAGACAGACAGTAACGCAGAGCTACGTTGGAGGGTCGAGGTCATTAGAACCAGCTTGATAAGACCCACGTCATCTGAGGCCATGGCCAAGCCATTCTTGAGCCACCGGTAGGCCACGGGCTGAAATCTGGGTGGTTTAACGACGTCGCCGATGTTCCCGACGTTCTATGGCACGTGTCAATGGGTTTTTTCTTTATATTTTTCGCGTTTTTTTTTCCCCATTTTTTCGCTTTCCTTTATTCAATTTACCTTATTTCACCTGCCCTTTTTTCTAGCTGAAACCACCCCGTGGATTTGCAAGACGGAGAGGCGCTTGCGCGCTTAAACCAGGACCAGTACTGGTGGTGGCGTTAGAGACGGAGGTAGAAGTGAGAAGCGAAGCGCAGCGACAGTAGGGCCGCAACACCAATCCGCGACAGACATTATTGTGAGTAAATAATTTTACTGATTAACAATATATATACACACATATATATATATATATATATATTTTTTTTTTTCTAAAAACTTTCTACTTCTTCGTCTACCGATTTACCAATTTTGAAATCATCTGCGAGCTCGTAGATGGAAGTGTCCCCCGTCCCGAACGTGGTGACCAAGATTCAAAAACTCTGGTAATATATATTTCGATTGAATATATAAATTTTTATTTATTCCTCATACTTCAGTTATACTCATGCATATGTTATATCATCTACTTGTTTGATTACCAATGGATAAAGCAGTCGGTTTTTACTATCGATATTTTATACATATATATTATATATAGGTATATATAATATATTGCTCTAGTCGGACAACAGTGCAACTTGTTTGATTTCCTCATGGGGTTGATACCGATATTTCCGTACGTGAAGTTAATATTATTTATTTAAGCGGTTAGTCAGCTCGATAATTTGCATCCTATTACTTCGAGGCTTATGTCAGTGGTTCAGTGATCAAGGAAGGCAATATTCTTACACGAGAAGGATTGTCAGAATAACAAGCTAAATCTCTTTGATGTCAAAGAAGCGTGTTTTCCTGGGGTTGAAATTGTAAAGGAAAGTGTGTTTGAATACCAAAGTGAGGTAATTAGCTTTCAAAGAATTTCGGAAAGTTAACCCGATTAGCCAAAAGTGTCACTCTTAATCTTGTATTACGAGGTGCTCGTGCTTGACGAGTTATAATCAGAGAGCTTGGCAGATGTAGAAAATCTCTAAACTACAAATCGTTTCGGGCCTCATTTTAGTCAAGTTCTCTTGGTCGCCCCGTTGGGATTCGCCACCCCTTGCGGTGTAATTTCCATGAACACAACGCCCCACGAATAAGTATATAACATTTATATTAACTGGCAGGTACGCCGTTGTCAGATCTCTCCACTTGAACCTTTCCATTTTTTTTTCTTTCTTTCATTTTTTTTGTTCGCAATATCTTTTTCCATTTTTTCATTAAATTAAACGTGAGCTGGGGTCGTTATAGCCGGTATTCGTCCGAATCGTTATAATAACTGGATGCTATATCACCCTCGTATAAATTTTCTCACCGTAAACGACTGACCATGTTTTCAACCCATTGACCATTGTGTAAAAAAAGGTACTTGAATAACAATAATAATAATAATAATCTTGGGGGTGCACAATTCCATACGAAAGATAATATGAGGTAAAATGGTTTTTGTCCTCCTTTTCTTTTCCTCCTCCTCGACGACGGTGTACGGGGAGATGGTTTTAACTTTATAAATCCCGTTTTCTCAGGGTACCGAATGCATAATTTAACCAGAGCAGAGCGAAGTATACGCGGCTAAAAAGTTTTTACACCGTTTTCATGAATTATAAGTAACTAACTCTGCAGTAGAGTGGCCTGGGATATGGTCAGACAACGAAACCAAGGCGTAATACTCGCTGCATGTATTTCTCCGGCCGCAAGAAGAAGGAAAAAACAGAAAAGAAAATAGATCTGATTTAGTAGCGGCGATTAGTAACCTCGTTTACATACCTATCTACGTTTTCACTCGAATGTGCGAATTTTCTCATTCAAGTTCGCGATAACAAGTATAAGGGTTGTTCTCAGGTTCTTTAAATTCAATTCAGATTCGTGTTGGGTATAAGATTTTTTTCGGGGTAAATTTTTCGACTCATGAAATCTCAAGTAGTTGTTACGTGGATATGTTTAACTCGAGGCCAGTAACTGCAAGCGTTAATTTATCCGGCGTTTTAGGAATTTGTTGAAAATTGAAATACTGTAGGTACTTGTTTAAGGTATGAAATAATTTTTAAACGAGTGAAACTATGCGGGTAAAAGTGCGTTTGGTTTTGGTAGTTTTGTCAATAGCAACAATCTAATCGAAGGCTGAATTGAATTGATACGCTATCAGTAACTGTTGCCTATAGCTCGTACGAAACACATTTAACGTTGCTAAGCTCAGGCTGAAGATCACCCTCGTACATATATGGGTTTTTAAATTCCTGTACATACGTCGTTTTTTTTTTTTCCCCCCTTTTCACATTTTATACATTCGATAAAAAAAATGGGGTGATTTATTATCTCGTACGTTTTTATATGAATACTCGTACGACTTTGAGTAAAATTAAACACCGTAGAGCTATCGTCGAAATTACAACGTGAGAAAGAAGTTGACAAGCGGATGTTCATGTTCATGAGACGAGAAATCGAGCGTTTTATTCAAACATGGAAATGGTTGTTTTCCCCTGCCATCGGGAAACACTTTTCATCCTTTGAAGCGTCGCGGCTCCAAACGCCAGAGGATGGTTGAACGATAATTCTATTTTCGAGGTGATCGAGGGGACCCGGCAAAAGGACGCTCAACCAACCCGTCCCGTACCCTCGCACGTCAAATCGAATATCCTTTATATAGCGTGCGTTATACTTTCATGAATTTTACGCATCGATTCGCTGTCGTCCGATTCGCATCGCCGATCTCTGTTCTATGTCAATAATTTTTTTGCCACAAAAATTATCTTCCCTCGTTTTGCCCATACTATAATACGTGTATATGTACGTATAGAAGTTTATCTGTAGTACAACGCAATCCGATCAATCATTCATGTTAACCATTCTATTTTATTCTACCATTACTATTTTCTCCATTTTTGTTACATTTCACTTAATCAGATAATATATTAAGACAAAATTATGGCCATTCATCTAAATGTTTGACCGTGGCTGTGAATCGGTGGGCAGCTAGGTGCCCAGTAGAAGGCGAGTAGAAACTAATTGCTGGAACTCCCGAAGGACCGACGTAAAGACCAAGGGGAATGGGAAGGGTATGAGCAATATGGCGGAAGCTGGTCTAGCTTATACATATTTCTTCCGCTAATTTTGACCAATCCTTGGACTGGACAGTGTCCAACCTGTCCCCTTCATCCATTAGCACGACCCCACTTTATAAGGTCATCTGTATCCTGTATCGTGCATGAATCAACTTATCGCGGAATTACGCAATAGCGCGGGTAGGGTATTTGCAGAGTTGCTAAATTGTTGATTCAATTGTTTTGGGTGCGGTCCAGCCCGTCAACTTTTTAATCACAATTACACCAATTTCGCGCAAAGTCTAACAGTAGGCATGAGATACTCAATGCAAGGGGGGATGCTTCCTCGTATTTTTCAAAAGAGTTAAAAAAAATAGGGAGGAAAATTTCAACTTGAAAAATTTTCTCGGAAGCTGTGCACCTAAGGCGGTGGGTTATTAAAAATATAAAGCTGAAAGGATGATCGCGATTTTTTTTTCCATCTGTTAAAAATCTCCGAGCCGTGAAGGAAAAAAAAAAAAAAAAACGCTCATAACTCGTTGAGAGATGTTCAGATCCACGACGTGGTAACTGTTGGCTGATTCATACGTCACATTACGCGGGCGAGAAGACGTTAAGTATTCATTTTACAAGAGGGGATTTTTCGACAGCGTTTATCAAGTGGGTATAGAATTCCTTCTTTTTTTTTTTCTTCATGTATTTTCTTTCTTTCCCCTCTCTCTATTTTTCTCTTGGGGGGGATCGGGAAACTTCGAAAATAAGAACGTATCGGCGTTGTATGATCGTCGAAACACGACGTCGTTGAGTTTTCCCCAAGAGATAACTGGAAGAAAGAGTGGAGAGAGAGAAGGAGGCGTCGCTTCTTTACTCCAGTTTAGAATGAAGCAAATATAAGGGAAATGAATCGTGAAATTCGATAAGGTTGTAGATTACATCCAGTCCAGGTTTAAATCTGCGCAGTGCGCTAGGACAGGGAAAACGCACGTTCCGCAAACTCCTCGAGCAGTTATACGAGGGCCACCTGTTGCGAGAAACTCTTTCACTGCACTCTACGCCGTGCGCCAAGACCCTGGAAAAATATTCTTTTACTTTTCTAGCCAGCCAGTTTTGCGAAAGTACCTACTGTTGCATTACCTAAACGAGACTCTTCAACTTTCTGCCGTTCCCATATACCTCCCTGCAATTAAACCTCAAGAATTTAAATTTCTATCGCAACGAGGTACTAGATCCGTTTTAGCCCGTAGTTGAAACCGTTCGCAATTACGACCCAAAGTAAACTTCGTGTAGCATGTTGCGGTGACACGGCTGTTAGTTTCGCTATACTATATATACATGTATAGGTATAAGGTATATGAAGATAGATGCGTACGTGTATGTGTATATACCTATATGTATGTGCACGTGTGCGTGTAAGGTCAGCGTTGCCAAGGGGACTGCAAACTGGGATAAAAGAGACACGTTGGTCCCGTGGCCCTGGGGATTCCCCGGGGATGGCGTGGCGACGCGCGCTCCTACCCTCTTTCTGTCGTCCTTGTCCCGGGTTCGTACGAAGTATGGGCTCGCTGGCAAAAGACCTTCTATAACAAATTCGTAATCGATTCGTGGTCATATCTTTTGGCCTTTCGGCTCTTTGGTCCATTCGACCTCTTTCAGCCTAGCTGCGGAGTCCCTCGGCCGAAGGTAGGTAGGTACGTATAGGCTTCGGCATGGGTACCTGAACTTATATAATACGCAATCTCTTTTAAATTGAAGGCTTTATTGCCTAAGTAAGAATTCAAACCGCTATCGGTGCCCTTGATAGCTTTTCGAATTCAGGAAAAATAATCGAACCTCAGATATTATGCCCTCGTTTCAATGTTTAGTGGAAAGATTTTTCAAATATTACAGGTAGGCCGGTTTCTCTCTCCGGAGGGAATAGCTGGATTTTATTTTTACTTCTTACAACCGCGTGGAAAGGTGAAGAAGTTCAGTAAATTATAAACACGGTATTCATCAGTTGCACTTCGTTAATTAAGGACCGAAATAATTTAAACCAGTTGGAATTTTCTCGTTGGAATGTTCCTCCGCGGCATGGTGACCGAATCAGCCGAGTTCACTCAACCGGGTGAATAAACGCTCTTCGTGCAGGGGCCGAAAAAAGAAATCGTCCAGGAAATCTTGCGACATTCAAAGACCCTCCGGGAAACATTCGACGACTTTTGGCGACGTCCTTTTTTTTCAATTATGTGGTCAAACGGTGGACGAACCTTTCGGGGACTGGTATAGGTTTTACGACGCGAATATCCTGGCTAAACTGGATTCCCCGTGGCGTCCTATATCAACGAACGACCAGCCGATATGATTCTGGTTTCGTACATTTCGGGCATTCATTGACTCGCTCAACGAATTGAGTCTGTACCAATAAAGGTTCGTCGCAGAATAATTTTCTCAGATTTCATGAGGCATGACTCGAATATCTTATTAAGGATACTTTCACTGGTGACGAACGCAATTTTATTCTCGCAGGGCTCGCGCGGGAGGCCGCAGCTGTCACCCAATCGCGACGACGATAGAATTTAAAAAAGGTTCTTACCGAGTAGAAAAAAAAAAAAAAAAAAAAATAACCGGGGGTGATTCAGATTCTTTTTAAACGGCGACGGATTTTATTTCCCTACCCCCGAGAGGTTCGACTTGCTACGCGCATTAGCTGCGTGGGTAGAGAGAGCTAAGCTTCTCAGTTGGAGGCCCAGCTTGCGGCTTCCCTTGGAGCCGTAAGTATCAGAAGAATCGCTTACTGTAATGGAGTTTCCCACAATCGAATCGTACAGCTATATAACATCGGTACCTATATAGGTATACCGTACATGGACATATCGCATCGTTCTTGTTCGCTCATTGCATCCAGTTTCCCCAAATTCCGTACAACTATTACGCTTTATAGTTTATGTCCTCATATCCGGTTCTCAGCTAGTGCACGAGCCCCAACGGAGTCTATCGTGGGTTGGCAGACCTCTGAAACTCATAAATACAATACCGAAGTCGCTACGGTCTCTCAAAGTGTCAAAGGGAGCGATTTACCCCTTATAGGAAGGAAACGACCCAGTGATACCCCAACTTATATACTCTATGTACACATTGAGGTCTTGGCGAACGCCAAGGGATCCGATCCCCCGTTAACTTCGCGACCTTTGAACCCCGATGGACTCGCCACGCAGATAACGAGCCGACCCTGACGCATCCTAGAACTTATATGCGAAACTAGAGTACTGGCGAGTTAGGCATATCAGCGTGTAGAAATTTCATGGGAAAATTCGCAATCATATATGTATATATCTATATACGTGTCTGCGTTATTGTATATACAGACATATACATGTACACTTGGATAGATTTAATCTATTTGTTATGACCGAAGAAACTACGCGGAGTTGGTATAACGCACGCGGTGAGACTGACTTTAGCTTACTTTGCTTTAACTCAGACTTTACACACATACGCATTTGGGATATGTACACAAGCAGATTATATAAGCGAAAGCGTCACTTCCACTTTACGTCAGCTATACGGACGCACCTCTTTTCTTATTTTCTCTTGGGACGGAATTACCGTGGAGACGTGTGGCAATGGGAAGATGTAGATAGAGGTAAATGGTTCATGACCCTAACGATTTCTGCATCTGCAAAAATGGAGAAATCTTTAGGGTCATTAGATCATTTGAAAGATGATTTAATTGGCTTGAAGATCCTGTAATTAAAAAATAATCAAGTTTATTGACTTTGGTGATATTCTTAATTTATACAAAAGTCCTTTTCTCAAAAATTGCGCACATAATCAGGGTCCGCTAACTTTGTGGAAATAATTTGTGAAAATAATGCATTTTCAACATGTGTGATTCTACATTCTGCATCCTTATATATAAACTCGATGAAATGTACAATGCGTTAAATTTAACATAAATTCCCAACGGCATCTGTATTCAATTAGCATTAATTTTCGGTCAAACAACGCAGATAATGAACATTCATTTTCAATTACGTATACGAATTAACATGTAGTTATATACGTATGTGGGAATTATGATTTATCAATGTACAGTTTCCATAAATTATACGAAACCCAACATTTTATTACCCGAAAAAATTCAATTTACAAAAGCTTCAGTTGCAATTAGTGTAAATTAGGTCTGAAATACATAAAAGCGTATTTTAATTGTCTTATAAACGATCTGCGTAGGTTTATTACTCCTCTAAATAATGTTTCAACACAGTCTGTATTCATTGGGTAAATTATATGGCGCTTGAATGGTGCCTAATTATTTATCTAAAGTTTAGAAACGATGGGGTAGACAAAATGAACTACTATAATCATGCTTGCGCAAGCATCGAACAATCGATTAAGTCCGCATATTTCATACAATTAAAATAATCTACAAGAGAGTAAAGACTAGTGAGAAAATCTTCAGTTCTGTTCAGTCAAGTATATTGATATTTTGTATATATAAAGTGTGTGTGTGTGTGTGTGTGTGTGTTTGTGTGTGTCTATACGTATGTGTATTCGCACCCACGCTCGTCCCGAGATGATCTGCCGTGGTTCGCAGAGGTCGCGTCTATTTATAGCCACCGAGGGGTTGAGCAAGACTACCTGTTGTTGGCGTTAGCTACGTGCACCTGGGTCGAACAACCCCCGAGCAAGGGAAGTGGGTCAACCGACCCGTGGAACTGGGTCAACCCAACTCCCCCTCCGCCCCTCCATTTTCAACCCTCTTCTCTCTGCGCCGTTTTTACTTCCAACACCCCTACCCCTACTCCTACCCCTACCCGAACCCCAACCCCGTCTCCACTTCCATCTACGATCCTCGTCCCTATCATCATCCTCATCGCGATCACCTTTCCCAACGTCATCTTGCCGTCCCCAACCACGCCGAATAACACCCCAATGAACTAATGAAAATTAGATAAATATGGCAGCTCCAGGTATTCGACGAAAGGCGTAAGGGTGATTCTTTCGCGTGGTATAAGGGGGAACTTTTCACATTCTAAGTATAGATTCGCAAGGAATAAATCTATCGCTTTTGCATGCATTCAACCAAGCCTTGGATACATATTGTCTTTTCCTGCAAGCTGCAGGACTAGAGAGGTCCAGAGCCAAGTTTCCAGCATCCGTTGCACACCTACTCCGAAGCGATTGACCGAGGTCAGCCAACCTGAACTGGCGACCTAGCGAGCCAATAAATATTGCCTAATCGAATAATTGAAATCGCTTGAATCCATACCTCGTATACCTTGTGCCGTAGTTTTTCTAGAGGTATAGATAATTATAACAATAAATTGCGGTATTTGCGTGTGACGTCATGATCGCGGTTTATAGAACGTAAATGTATACCATATGGCTGTGTTCTTCCTTCTCGTTTCCATCGTTTCATGTATTATTTTTTAATAATCGCAGTCGTTTTAAATTCGGTTGGCTTAACATCTTTAAACTTAGTGAAGATAAAATGGTTCATTTAGAAGCCTCAACAGTGAAATGAAAAAAAAAATGAAAAAAATAAAGAAACAAGAGCTGGAGGTTGATTCCAGGACATCATTACTTATAGAGAATCTTTCGAGACTTTTAATTAAAGCCAAAACCTGCACGAATCGAACTGAACCATACATTTTGAAACTGTAGACAAACGCGTGTCTCTATTTATCCCTCATTCCTCTGCAGAGTTATTTGGACAAGCTATTTGAACCTGTAAAAAATCAGGAAGAACCTAGCGTAGTATGTGCAGTCGCCTTTTGTTGTCGTATATATTGTATTTCCGACGTTTACTTGGGAACTGAGGAGAAATTTCTTCGCGTTCAAAGCCCTTTTTCTCCCCTTCTCACCCTCACAACCCCAAATACTACCCCTCTACTCCCAGGGGATGACCTACTTGTCAACGGGACGCAACAAGTCCAGACTTCCTCCGCCCACGAAGACCGTCAGACCATAGCCATGATCAGATAAGAAATTGTTCTTGATAAAGTGGAAAAAGGCGATACCAGGAACATATACTGGCAGTATTGATACCCACATTCGTAAATCCCATTCGTACTTCCGGCGAATGAAAATATCCCACATGAGCTCAACGGAGTGCGGAAATTACACGTTATATTTATTAGTGACGATATGTTACGCGTACGAAGAGAATTGGACCGCTTCGTAAGCGATCGATATGAGAATGAGAGGGGAATACTCTGGCGAATATCAGGCACAGCGATGTCACCCTCGACACGTCATGTCCCATGGTGGCGACTTGGATTGTTTGTTTTTCCTATCGGCGCACCTCGATTCTCATTTTTTTTTTCGCTAATTTGATAGTAACAGGGTTTATGCGATAGTCCGAAGGTGAAAGAGAAGCTGGCGAATCCGCGTTCTAACTCGCTCCGGGATAGCTGAAAATCCATTAAGAAGGGCTCGCCCAGAATCGGGAAAGGTCTTTCCCTGAGTCAGCTGAATTTCCGTAAAGTGTATAAAGTAGCGAAACGTCGGGGTGTTACTGTTTCGGATAGAACGGTTTAACCCACTCCTTTCGATCGATCGAAAGATCTATAGATTAGGGAAGCGGTTATCGGCGAGAGTTTCCGAATACTCGGAAAACGCTTTGTGGGTTACCTATATGGCTATAGGGGAAGGTAGGGCAAAACGGACCGGGAGGGCAAAACGGACCGTAGGGCAAAACGGACCGAGAGGGCAAAACGGACCGCCTGAAAAATTTCTTTGGAATTATTATAAAAAATTCAATGATGCATCGTACAGTTAACCCTCGAACTTAGAAATATTTTGAGGTCGGTCTTAGTCAACCACGTCGAGTCAGACTCAGTCAAGTCATCGCGAACGACTAGAAAGGATAATTGACTCGACTAGATTGACTAAGACCTACCTCAAAATGTTACTAAGTTCGAGGGTTACCTTCACGATGCATCATTGAATTTTTTATAATAATTCCAAAGAAATTTTTCAGGCGGTCCGTTTTGCCCTCTCGGTCCGTTTTGCCCTACGGTCCGTTTTGCCCTCCCGGTCCGTTTTGCCCTACCTTCCCCTATACATATACTTATAGGTTGTACTTGTACACTCACTGCAGGGTTCTAAGAGAAAGCAGAAAACCGCGTAGGACCGTCACATATATTCTACTCCTCGTGAATTTTCACTCCAAAGATCGTTCTTTCATCCCCTATTTCTTTTGTTTTCACTCATTCGTCTGGTAGAGGTCTTACAACTTTTTAATTCAACGTCGGATACCTCGAGTTGCCCCGAAGGGTAATATATGGGGGGACAGAAGGTGGATGAAATGGTGGAGACGAAGAATAAGCGGTGAGCTCAAGTTGGGGGGGTAGGGGAAAAAGAAATTAAACATCGCTGCCAGGTCGTGGATTTGTATAACAGGGATTAACGTCGTAATTGAGGTCCGTGTAGACCACGACGTTGGAAGCCGATTTGAGCTCTACTCGGCAAAAGTTTTTGGCCGAAGGTATGTCATTGTCGGTATACCTACCTAGGTACTCCGTGTTCAAAGTGATTAAAAGCTCATGGTAGAATAGAGCGAGAAGTGATTTCGTTCAACGAAATGAATTTAAAGTAGGAAATTATATTATTTTCCTCAAAAATAAAATCCAGGATCGCTCTAATAGTGGGGCTACCGCTTGAATACATAACAATTACGTTAATCCCGCAGAAATGAGTGGTCATTATGCGTCATATCGGCTACTTTTATTCTCATAGAATTTTTACCTCATTTGCACACTTCTAATTTTTCATCTAAAATCAAGCACGTATCTAACTGGCAGGAGGTATTCAAATAATTTACGAGTTTGTAAATGAATACGGTCTTTATGTCGCAGCAATTATTCGCAGATACCAGGGGCACATGGCTGCCTCATTATGATGAGCATAATCGTCTTTGTGAAACAAGTTTTGCACAGTTCAGAATCGCTAATATTATATATTACGTACAGGAGTCATTCATATAAATTTGCAAATAATATATATACCTAATAGATGGGTGGGCGAATTTTGGTAGATAGATTTTTCTTACGGTAATAAAGAACGAAAATAACTTCTGGATGTTCAAGATCGTAAATAAGACACGAACTTTTCATAAGACCAATTTTTTAATCCCACCTTACTCAGAGTGAACGAAGTAGAATTTCATTTCTGAAGAATGATATACTTTTGAGGGCGTATTCTGATTGGTTTTTATTTTCAATATAATCACGGTGACGAATCGCGTCAGGATTTTTTCTGTCATGTCAGTGAGAGAGAAAAGCATAATAAAAAATAGGAAAATCTGGACAATTTTTATCACAATTTACCTCTGAACTTTTGCTTTGAGAATGTTACGCGTGTTACCTGTATATGAAATGCGCACATCGAAACCACTGAGGAGACTCGTGACATAATTGAAGCATGGCCAAACCAGCTGCAAAACATCTCTTCTTTGCGTTTGGAAATTTTTCAGAATTATTACTCGTGACTACTGCGGGGGTGCTGCCTTTGAAATTCATTGCCCCAGGGTTCGTGGCACTGATGGTTCAATTTTTATCCGTCATCTCAATCAAAGGTATAATTGCCATACAACGGAAACACGTGAGGTTTCTAATGCTTTGTGAAAAATTCGTTGTTTATTCACGTGACATTTCCGAAGCCACCATTCAATTAGGTTCCGATTTATTTCATACTGTGTTTTTCGATTAACGACAGATTAAAACATTCATTATTACTCCAGGGCATATACATGTCTACTTATCATTTGTTAATAATTTTCTATAATTTTGTGATACCGTGATCCCTTGGTTCACTAATTCCTCTTCATAATTACCTACCATACTTCAACGATAGTGAATTAATTTCATCTATTTTCGTATTACAGAACTTATGCTTTACGGGCAACAGATTATTGTCCTCTTCTCCTTTCACTGTCGATTTCAGTGGAGAACTTGTTAATTACGCTTTGCCATTCCAGCCGGAATGGTCTTTCCAAATGAAATTATCCGGCTCTTAGTTCGAAATGAATCCCACTAACACACCACCGCGGTCGACTCGTTCAGGATTTATCAAATTGAGTTCAGTCTTGCTTTCTGCCGATTACACCCAGTATCTCAGTCACGGTTTCGAAGGAATATTGCTTCTCCACGTAATTAGATGTGTAACTTGAGTTTGCAGTCTTCGATATTTTTCAAATAGTCCGATGACAGGTATTACAGTTTCGTCGATATATTCGAGGATATTTAATATTCATAGAGCTACAGTGGTATATGCATCCATGAGGAACATCACAACAATTTAATATTTATCCATACACGGAAATTCATATATATTCCCGAAATTGAACTTTGTAAATCCGGGAAAATCCATGGAAACAACCAAGTTACGTTTAAAGGGCGAACGCAACAAGTGTATCGTTGTCATCACGTAGACTTTGCACTGCAAATTGAGAGAAGCCACTTGTTCTGAAGAAGGATGTTCTAGTAAATGGGGCAAAGGAGTGAGGAAGTGATAAAGGTACCGAGACGCGGTCTTCGTGTTTCTTTGACTCCTCTTATCCTGGGCTGCAATTTTAACCCGCTGACTTGTGACTATTCTCTTTGGTGTGAGACAGCCGAAGTTACTTCCGACTTGTGATTCCTGATTATTTATATCGAACAGGTTGCCTAGCCATTGTACACAGCTGAACACAATTCTTCGGCCGAAAATCGTGGGTGCTTCGAAAGATAATTCCCACCTCTTCAATATCTCCTCGAACTATTATTACGATCTAACGATATGCTCAACATTACCAATCGCTTTGTCACAATTTCCAACAAGTTGAGTTATAAATGATATGGCAGTTCTGTGACATGAAAAGTGTCACGTATATCGCTCTGCCTGTCAATATCGATATCACTTGTATGTAGTGTGTATGAATGTTGAAAGTTCTGCGTAAAAGTTCTAACAGCTACTCTTCGGTTGGAAGCGAGAAGGGAGTTTCTACTGACTTTTTTTAATAAAAATTCTTTTTCATGTACGTAGTACATGTATAAAAAAGTTGAAATTATAACTTCAGTCAATATTTTTCTCCTTACTGACGTCTGCGAGGGAGATTTGTCTTAGATTGATCAACGAACTAAATTCTTTCGACATTACTGGCTGCGGTACGTATAGTACGCTGGTAGATTCTTATTTAAAGTCTGTTAAGGATTATTATAGGTACAAACTCACGGATGAGTTCACCGATCTTGTTGAAACTATCATCACTATATCATCGGTATTAGATCGAATAAATCACCAGTATAATGGAAACTGCATACTTCGAAATTTTAATGTGAAGATTACGCTTCACTTTATTGATTAGAGTATAATGTCACTAACAAGGTACTTGAGGGTTGGTTGATTAACAATTATCTCGAAATTCCACCTCTGATGAAAATCAAGGAAATGCAGGTTGAAGATAAATCAACTTGAACAAATTAGATATCTGATAACAATAGTGACTATACACGCTGAACGGAGATTCCGATTATTGAATGATGGTCGCAAGTGGCTAGTGATGGTGATTTAGTTAGCCAGTATCGACTTCTTCTTTCTGGTTAATTATCCAGTAACGTTCGGAAATTGGTATTTTTTTTCGGTATATACAACCGTACACAGGTGATCGGACGTGAGATTTGATTGGATAAAACTCGATTTCGAGACGATTCCTTTTATTTCCAGCAGATTTCGTACATGTCTAGCGAATTGAGAGGAGCGATGTATTCCAGGGATGAAAATTCTCCCTTCAATTTTCGTTCAGACGTAAAATGTAGAACTGTAATGCGTAGGTTGATATGTGTGTGTACTTAGATGTAGTGGGTATATGCATATATCCATATACTTGCGTTCTATTTTTATACCAATAAGCAAAGAGGTCGGTAGGACACATATGTACACGGTCCACGGCCAATCGATAGAGCAAACTGTTGATTCTCGCCCGGATACTGAGACTGACTTTTTCCAATCGCGCGTACACGAGATTTAGATTTGATACTATTTACCTAGAAAGTGATGCGATTGTACCACTTCCTTTTTCTCCCTTCCTCGCATTTCCCCACATCTCTAATACCGTATTTCTAGAATTTCCTTAAATATTCACTTTACTTTACGCTTATATAGGTTGATACTTCTTGCATGTAGGATACCCACGAGCATTTAATCGTGCAACATACTAGCCGGGATTGTGTACTCAGCGTCCACGCCAATAACAATTATAATTACCGGTATATAATTATTACTGCCCTATAGCTTCGAAGTGTGATATCATCCACGCTGGAGTTCAGCCAGTGTTATATTGCAGGGAAATTATCGTGCAGTATTACAATTAGTTTTGAAAATGACTGGATCAGCTTGAAATGTATACAAGCTAGAGTGAATCCCAGGTATATACTGAAAAACACAATTCAATCGCTCTCGAAATATTTGCTACGGTATTCACTACGGAATTGCGTTGCTTCCGATATGAAGTTGAGCCCTTAGCCAATGAGAAATACATTTGCTTCACATAAACCGTTCAATTTACTTGATGCTTAAGTTCGTGATGTTGGGCTTCAATTAGGTATTGTTGGTATACAGAATCGCTTAATCGAACAATGTTTTGTTATCCAAAGAACGCGTAAGCTAATCTGTGAAGCAAATTTCTTGGCAGTTCAATTCACACTGGGTTGCTTTGAATGTCCTGGTTCGTTAGTTGGATGGCAGTCAAGGCTTGGTCCAAGTAAACACTAGCAAGCGAATAATGAGTATAACTTTATCGTACAAGGGTGTCGCTAACGTTATTGGTTCCACGCTTACTTCAACCTGCTCTATGTTAGCGCTGACATTGCTGTTGGTGTTGTTGCAGTAGAAGTTGCTGTTGTTGTTTGTCAAACAGTAAACGTCTGCTCTAAAGTTCCTCGCATCTGATCCATCCGTACGTTTGCGCTTCTCGTATACAGATCGCGATGCGAAAACTACCCCTGATCTCTTGTGGCCTCTTTCGAACATTAGGGACGGTTCAAAAGTTCCATGTAATCTTCGCTTGTACGACGTCCAAGCCGTTCCTCCACCCCCAAAAACTCGTTCCTCGGAGTATAACCATACCTCCCTTTCTGCACACACCCTCGTCTGCCTCGGGTTTCCCAACAGGGTGTATCTTTACATGTAAAGGGCTTAGGGCCTCGGTAGTAGAAAGGCAGAAATTCCCGACCTCTCCTATTGATGAAACTCCGTTAATATTGCTAACCGGTGCTGCATCCAAAATCGATAGAGCCTAAGTCCCTGGATAACGGGGGTGTACATAAGGCAATGTGAAACTGAACACAAGCTACCCTCTCGAACCGACTCACTTTTCTGATCTCTTGCTCTATCGCTGTACTCCTTCGTCTTTGTCTCGAGGGCACAAGCTCATCTTCACCGGTGTATAGAGTTGTATGTGTCGTCATCGGAGCGTGAACTTTGAGAAATATTGTTAAGAGGAAGGAGAACAAGATGAGAGGGAGAGGGAGAGAGAGAGAGAAAAAATAAATAAATAAGAAATCATCTGTATCGCAAATAAATTGAGTTCAGTAGCGTGTAAACCATGCGTTGTAGGAACTGTGGTATAGGCATAGCTTCTATAGAATATTTACAACGTAGGTACAAGTTTGAACATTCAATTTTTGCGAATATTTTTTTACAATGATCGTCCGCTCGATCGAGCAAACGATTTTCGTATTTATTCGAGTGACTTTATATTGTGTGTTTGTGACTATTTTCATTTGTGTGCTTCTTGGGAAGTTTTGAGAAAGTTTCATCGACCGTGATACCGAGACCAGCGGATAATAAGTCTCTCTCTCTCTACCAATCTAGCTGTCAGCAAAGTTTCTGAACTTTCCAACGTTTCTTCGTATTGTGTATCGGTTTCGATACCAGCTTGCGATTTCTCTCGCTAAAATCTACCGGCTGTTATATCGAGAAAAGATTTACTGACCCGGAGGTACGGAATACGCTCAGGCCAGTTGCTTTTAATATAGGTGGGTACCTATACATAAACCGTAGGTATATAAAACAGAGAAAAATCTTTGTACAAGAAGATTTTAAGGGGAGAATTCGGGGTTCACCTACATTATTTCCTGCCCTCGCCTCAAGAGAAAGAAAAAAAAAAAAACATGAGAATTGAAAAGCAGAAATAAACAGTTATTAAAATAAAATAACCTCGTAGAATGGTTAAAAGTTTAAAGTATACTTGGTGAAAAGCTCGCAGAGTTTGCTTTTCCACCGACTCAATATCCGGGCATGGTGGTGGTGAGAATTTTTTACAGACTGTGGTGTAAACAGTAGCCCGAGGAGTATCGCACCATTGTGAAAACGGTGCTGTGGTGAAAAATTGAGAGCACTTTTTCGATATGCTAAATCTGACGTTTTACGAACGAATCCTTTCAGCGCTTCGTGGTAGGAACACCCTTCTTCTACCATTGAAGCAGATTGAAAATCCCTGACGGTCATGAATATATTACAAAAATTCATGATGGAATCGCGGGATGTTTATTGATTGCCAAGGGGGCGAGGATTCAGGGTGGCATCCATCTCTCGTCGCGCTAAATCTCGGGAAATTTCGGGAATTTCATATCTCCTATATAGCATTCTACTCGAAGATATCTGTATGTCTCCCTCACGCTGCCCATATACCCTCCTTCGTTTCTATTTTTCTCTTTTACTTCCTTTATTCCTTTGGTTATACGACCACCGTGCTTTGAGGTGGTCCTCGAGTTTAATAAGCTCCCTGATGGATATTGCCAGGGTTCGTTTGCAGGCTTTAAGTAATTTTTATCTACCCACCTGAACTTCTATCAAACGTCTTCTCTCTGAAGAACTCGTACTTCGTAGGTAGTTCATTAAGGTTAACGTGTTCCTTGGTGCATCACCAATTTATATTCTCGAAATTACAATTCATGTTCAATTTGTGAAATGTATAGACAATTAGAAGCACGTTGCATAAGGGGTTGCATACACCCTGCAGACGGTAATTAACTAATTACAAAGAATGAATAAATTTTCAACACTGCAGTTGCTTCTCATCAGTTTTCCACTATACTTCAAAGTATAATTGATCTACAATTTCATTCACACAACGATATGCTTTGTTCTTACAATATTAGCCAACATTTTTCTCATACATATCAAACCGTACACAAAGAACAATCAATTGGCCACAATATGAATACCTACTGTAATTCCCTCGTAATTCATCAGCTCTTCAAAAAGCAGCCCATTTGTGGTGCGTGTATCCTCTAAAAACGAAAACCGAAATCCATCTGGAATAGCTTGGTATACGAACTCGTGTATATCACTGTGACAGTTAGCGGATTTTGCCAATGGATACTATCACGTGCAAGTGTTGTAATTTGTCACAGAACTTTGAAAAACATGATCGAGTAGATAGAGCTCCCGTGTCTATAATATTTCTCTAATTCATCACGTGTCATAGCAGCAATCGAACAGCAATTACCGATAGATTCCGCGGCCTTACATTTTCTGTGCAATCTTTATTTCCACTCTGTTTATTTTTCTCAGCTAGGTGTTTGGCTCATTAGCGAGACGTACACCGATAACAATGGCTGCCACGTTCCGTCGACGGAGCAACGATTTATTGGCGAGGAAACACACATATGCACGTATATATATATGTGTATACGAAATTCCCCCAAGCTACTCGTATATTTTACAATTTGAGACCATGAGTTTCCGATCAGGTAATAGAATTAAACTGCTAATTAATCTCGCGGAAATAATACATTTCTGATAGACTTATTTTTCTATCAACTTGACATAGAATAGTCTGCACAGAAAATACGTTTGATAAAATACAAAATATTCTGACTAAATATTTATACGACTGTGTATACTTAGTTGATTAAGCCGAATTTTTCTTTCAGCAAAAATGTGTGTAGAGTTCGTTAAAACAATAAAGGCAACCTCATGAGGTGAATCGTGGAAGAGCCGTCCAACTTTTACTCGAACAATGCTATCATGCGTCTATTGAAAATGAAATGGGGTTGGGCGATACCTACATCTTGACAGAAAATCGATATTCAAATTCAGTTTGTGGTACGCTGGGCATTGAATTGTCTGCAAGACATCAGCTGTTGATTCAGAACACGTTTCAGAAATGATCCTACTCGATTGAAAAGGTCGGGGTATGTCGCGTTCGTGCAATAATTTTCGGAGCTCTTTTGTCTTTTGATGCGATCTAACTCTCAGATAAAATACAAAATATAAAAAAATTCCTATCTTATGTTCTTACTCGCGATTAACATCGCTTGACTATTTGTTAGAAACATTAAGTAATGCATACGTAACGAGTGATTCTAATAAATTGAACCGTTCTTTAGTTATAATTTTTAAATATTGACAAAGAACTCTGCCAAATTCTGCATTTTATTTTTCGGTCTGTTACTCATCAATCAATACAAGTGTATCCACACAGATTATAGAGGTCATTAAGGATTGAATTAATCGAGTCTACAATGAGACTGCAAACAAAACGCGTACTAAGATATTCTTGAAATAGGATCCTACTAAGTACTGGGAATTTCGGCTAAGAATTAGGGTGTCTAAATACATACATAGAGCAGACGGAATATAAATGGCAATTAGTCCTGACACAGGAGAGATTAGGAAACAAGGGTATAAGAAAACGATCAGCTCAATGTAATGATAAGCAAAAATTGAGAGAATTTCAAGAATGAGACGCAAGGTCGCAGTAAAAGCATTAAATACTTGATTCAACCCTCGTCGCCTCCAGGCGAAACCCTCGACCATATGAAGCACATACTTCCATTTGTAATTTGACACTCGTGTCAGATCCTTTCCTTTTACGAATTTATACAAAAAGTCGAGCAGGATTGTTGCGAGAGGAGTTGTGCCAGATCTTTTTGACTGCAGTACGAAGAAACTAAAAAGCCTTTGAATTATTTCTGGAATCGTATATTTTTACCGTGTTTTTTTTCCATGCTGTGATCTAGGGGCCGGAAACAGCGGAAATCCCACTCGCCTAAGCCCTTCCGTCTCGGTGGTTGGAAGAAGTTGTATTTCCGTAGGTGCAGGTCAATTGGCTTTCACAGTTCTTCAAGCTTTCACCATTGATGAAAATATTTTCATTTAAAGTTGTCGGAATTTGATGATACCTATTATAGCCACTTGTTCGTTCGAGATGGACCAACGCGTAAATGCTAAAGGTTCGATACTACGATTACGAGTAATGCCGGGGCGCGCGGAGAACAGGAAGGGTCGTAAAACAGTGGCAATCCGCTATGTAATTGCCTCGATCTTTGACGGTTATCTTTACGACCCTAAGAGAATGGAGAAGCTTTACATCGCAGTACGAAATTCCGCTCTCGATCTGTATAATAAATCTCTAGCTATCGCAAACTCTTGAAAAATCCTCAAAGAAATGTTGTCTTTTTTTTCACCTATTCCTGAATAATGTGCAGTCATTTTTCCACTGATCCGCACATACGGGTTCATTTCTTCCTGGACAAGGTAGGCTCCAAAGATCTAACGATTAGGGACGTCTTTCGATGTTTTTTTCGTCTAGGGCTCGCCAAAAAACGTAAAGTATAGTAATTGTAATTAAACTGAATGTGACACGATGATTTTGTCGTGAACCTTCAGCTCAAAGTTACCGCACTTGGTAAGCCTACCTTTTTATGACGGCACGTGCAGGAAGTCAATTAGGGGCTGCCGGAAGTAGGTACAGAGTTGAGAAAAGGGTGCCGCTGATACAGTCACGCGTTTCATGTGCTGCTACGTCTTCGCGAGCGTGAACTCGTTTACTTCGCGCTACTAACAGACGGGGTAAAATAATGGAGAAAGAAAAAAAAGAAAATGACTCAAGTTTGCTCGCTGAAAATATCACAGTATGTTTCTGTGTGTGTAGTAAGCAGACATAATACAAGATAGCTTAGAGCAAAGTAGAAGATATCTTTGAATAAGTGGTACCATGAAGAAGAAGTAGAAGACATTTGCAATAAGTAATGTAATACAACGTTAGTAGAAAAATAATGAATATTCTTCACAAAGATGGATATGTACGAAGAGATAGTCACGAATAAAAAAGAGAGGAAGAAAATGAGAATAAATATCTACACTTATTGTACTACGATGTAGAAATAGAAATAGAAGTAGAAGTAGAGGGGAAAGAGGATTATTACGTCCTGACGATGAGATTGAGCTCGATTCGCATTTCACGTATAAATTCATCCATCCAAGGTAATTCTGTAGGAAATATGATTGCGAGGTATTATATAATGTGCCGATACATGTACTACAGACTTACACAGAATTCATTAGTTGAAGTTAAAATAAGAATAGTTATTTACTCGAATCGATATATAGGGATATGGGAGAAGAGCTGAGATGAAGAATTGATTGTGAGTCATGTTCGAAGCTTAACAATAAGAAGTAAGACAGACAGACGGACAGGACCGAGACAACACACCGTAAGTTTTCATATAAAAGATATATCAATAAATTCCCCAATTTCGTGGTAGGTGGACCCGAAGAAAGATTGTTGATAAGTGGATTCTTTGTTGGAGAGAATGTCACAGTCTGAGTGCTGAGTGACATCTTATACCTACCATAATAGCTCGTATAAATAATATAAGGGTAGTTTGAGACAGCGTCTCATAAACTATAGGAAGCTGCGGAACAGAGGCGTCGATTTTTTATATGTACAGAGAAAGAATAAGAGACCAACGGATAGACGAGCATTGTTAATGTTCGCTCGACAGAAGCTGCACCAGCAATATTGTACGCCTGCACATACACGGTGATATATTCTAGATGCAACAGTGCTGCACCCTCGTATATATATATATATATATTCACATGTGATATATATTAAATATATATATATCTAGTACGTTCTAGGACACGCGCAGGTCAGTATTTATCATCGTAGTTGTGCTCGCGAAGAGAAAAGTAGAAAAATCGATAACAATTTATTAGGACGTCGAGCCGGGTATAGAATTTGTAATAAATCGGTTTCTAACTAGAAATAAAAGCAAAAATCGGTTAATCTATGTCCTCGATAATTCAATCAACTGTTGTCCTGTACAAGAGAAAAAATATTTCAGCTGTTGATCTCCGGGTAATGACACTTGTTTAATGAAACCTGTTCTCGATCGGTTTAGGTATAGAAAGGCACAAGAATTCACCGTTACTCTGAAAATGATACCAGTAAGAGGTAAGCTGTCATTACCAGTTGACGCCTCCCTATTTCATTCGAGTATCCATTTCACTGAAGAATTCTCAAGCATAAAAGCCCTTTCGACACCACGATTACGTCGCGCAAAGTACCTCAATGTATATATATATATATATACGAACGTATAGGTAGGTATGTATGGGAAAACGAACTTTGATTATTAGCCATAAAGAGACGCTTGAGACTTGAAGAGAGAAGCTGCGTCGCCTCCCCCGTAGACTGTTGTTCGAACACCATCTAGGATACGTAATTGATTTAGGTGGTGTACCGAGTAGGCTATTACCCAGCCTCCGTACACACCTGTCCTCCGTCCTCCATCCCTCGTCCTTCGGCCTTATGCTACTATGAGGAGTTTCCTCGTTCTCGTTTACCTCTATCGAGGCGATGGTGCGGAGTTTCTAACTCAATAAATTCTCTAATTGGGTTACTAATCATGTTGCAAATATTTTAAACAAATTTGCTTCAACTCCGGTAAACAACCATTAGAAATAACTAGATAGAACGTAATTTTACCCGTTAGGAAAAACCTTTTCTTTGCATCGTATCTCTCTTTGATTTTCCACTCCCAGCCGTCACTTTCGCTGCGATTTATTGATCGCGGAAAACCTGTGTAGATCATTTTTTTTTTAAATAATTTATTCACCGCAGGCTAATTAGTTTATATATGAAATAAAATTGATAAAAAAATTCTTATTTTTCATTTTTCAACTCGACATGTGGTTATCGCGGTGAACACGTCAATCTTTGTCATTGAATTTTCTTCAAACGTCAATATGTTTTCGAGGCATAATGCAACGTGGCAAGCCATGTTTAAAACGGCTTTTAACGTAATAAATCTCATTACGTAGTCAAAACAGGTGGAGCTGGGCTTTGCAGGGAACGATTTCGAAATGGTAACTGTTTTCATTTGCAAGCATTTATGCGAAACACAATTTGCCGAGAAATACGCACGGCGGATTATTGTATTATGCGGAATAGGGCTCGATAATTTAATCAGTCGATTTCGCAGGGTCGAAGGTCTCTATGGTTTTCAAAAATCAAGGGAATTCTCGTTGTCAAATTTCGTCTTACTTAATTATACCATCGATTTTCTACGACAACGGATAAATTCAGTGTGACAACTCATCTCACAGATATTATTAAAAATGCAAAACTTAATCTAATTTAAAGAGCAATATTTACACTAACATTGTCCCCATTGCACGGATAAGCAAAATGTATAATAAGTAATAATCCGTTCACCCATTTCCTTTATCATATTTGAGTGAAAATTCATTAGTGCCTCTTAATTTTGGGGCACGAATTAACTTCGAATTAGAACTAAGCCCCTAAAGTTGGTGAGCTTATAGGACTATGCAGTAATTGGGCTTTGTGATACACACAAAAGCTTCGTACGTGGATTTCTTGTATTAAATTCTATAAATAAATAACCACACACACACGTAATGAAACAAATGTCTCTATGACAGAGTAATGGTACCGAGAAGCCTTTCGCCGATAAAAAGAAAGCCCCCATGACCAGCCGTGGTCTTTGATAACTTTTCGAACGTTTTGACAAGAAATTGATTAGGATGGTTTTCTTTGACCTAAGGGACCCTAGCGCGGGTTCGCGACCCTATTCGCTCGGAATGGCTCTCTGGTTCTTTGTAATCCTCTTTCGTTTCGAACAAACCGCATCCCATAAGAAGTCGCAAGTAGAAACAGGCGTGGAAATGAAATGGAAGAACGCGAGTAGGTAATACCGCATCCTTATATTTTATTAGATCAGTTATCAAGGTATTAGCCCCTCGGATTTAATGCTTCTCTCTATCCGGAAAGGAACGGGTATAACATCCGTCTGACGTTTGGATCTGAATTTAATTTCTTTCCTATACATATACGTGGAAACATTTTTTCAGTATGACTTTTTCCCCGATTAGTCGAAGAATAATGTCTATTGAAGTAAATGACAGGAAGACTGATAACCTCCTCGAACAAAACGCTCCCTCGAGATACGACAAAGGGTATATTTAAAACAGAAAATAGAACGACCGCGCGGCAACGGGGTAGACACAATTAAGATTAAATTATAAAAAAAAGTTGTGGAAAAAAAGAACAGAGATGAAGAGAGAGAGAGAGAGAGAGAGAGAGAGAAAGAGAGAGTGAAAAAAATTGGTGTCATCTTTCTCGTTAACTAAAGTGCTCAGGAATTAAATTGATTCGGGATGGCATGGCAGCAGGTAGGTCTACTCCCACCCTGCAGAGTGTATTGTTCTGACTTTTTCAGAAGACCCGTATTGTGAGGAGCTGCTAACACTGAAACAATACCTTCATTGTTTTACCATCCCTCAAAACAGTACACTCTGGTCTCGCGATCTCCGCACCACCATCAAGTGCCCGCTTTTAACCCGTTCATCAACTTTGCATCATGCGCATACATATGTTGGTAGTATATTATATATCTGTCGTTTCTGCAGTTGCTGACACGAAATGGGAACCCCATCGGCCGATACTAGCCATTTATTTTCAGTTTTATGAAAAATAAAGCCAAAAAAATAAGCAATGATAAATAATTCCATCTTTTTTAATAATTCATTGGTTGCTTCCTGGTAAATCTTCTCATCTGTCAGTTGTCCCCTGAATCGTAAGTGGGTCGTGCTCTTCAGGTTTTCCACGGTTCTCTTTGCATGTCTCTTTGCGTATATATTGTGGGTGGGGAATTTAAGCCTTTTCTGACCGTCTTGGGGTCGGTAAAGCTCTTTTCCTTCCCTTCTCTTCCCTTCCCTTCCCATCCCTTACCATCCCAGAATCGATTTTCGGTTTGCACAGACCTCACATGAGAGGAACGGTCTTGCCCCTATTTACATGATATTTGAAAAAGATTACGCGCTCCAAGACCTTTGAGGGCAACCACGGTTAAAGGGTTGATTTACTTCTAGTTTCTGTCGAGTTTACTCAACCCCAATCAAAGTGGAAGTTTTCGAATCAGAATGTCTAGATAGTTTGTAGTTTTTTTTTTCTTTTTTTTTTTAATTAAAACTAGAAGAGAAACTATACTGGCAAACGAGATGCTCTTCTGGCAGTCGAGCAATAAAACTTATCCCCGTACTTCTTTGGGGTGAGTATCACCGGTAAAACCAAGCGAGATAGATGGGGAGGGAAAAAATAAAATTCGAGAAAGGAATATGCGGTATAAAACTTTACCCTTAAACGTGAAAAACAAAAAACTTGTTTTTATTTTATCTGAGTTCACAACTGTCACTTTACCTCAGAAAATGTAGGTATATACGTTATTAACGCGATCGCGAGAATTTGATAAACCGCGTTAATGTATAATATGACATATATTACGAGTTGATAAATAAAAATGACAAAATTAATTTAAAAATAAAAAGTTTCTCTCATGCAAGTTGGATTTGAAAAAAGAAGCTAATGCAATTCTCGCCCTTCATCCCAATTCTGACTTGCTATATCTCTATTCATCACATATCACATTATATCACCTGGTGTTCTATATCGTAATCGATACGTATGTCATCATCGCCTCGATACTTGCGTATATTAACAATCGCATACCTCAGCCTATAAATACAAGGTGGTTGAATACCGGGAGTAGGTAACCGATTATTGCAAGGGAACGCTATTACGCGATTGCGTAGGGGTGACTGGCTAATGTTTGTTCGTACGTACGCGAGAGCGTGGATACGAGGTAGAAGTTGGGGTTGGTAGGGGGTAGTCGAGGAACGCCGGGTACGCGGGCAGGTTATTTGATATTAATTTAGTGCTGGGCGGTGTAAGCACGAAGCGTAGCCAGAGCCCCAGTTTCAAAGGGTTGTCAGAGGCAGACGGAGGACGAGGACAAGGGTTGGGGTGGAGGTAAGGTCGAGGTCGGGGTCTGGGAGGACGCGGGAGTCTTGCGTATGCGCGCAACACGTATTTATGTATACAACATATACGTGTACATTGTACATATATACATATACAGATATGCATGTAAATATGTATAGATTAAGTTAGGAGTGTAAACTATAAATAAATACACCCTGGATTCATCTGGATGAGGAAATTTATTATACCTACCCACCCACGCATTCGGTATATCCGCAGAAGCCTTTGAACTCAGTTTTTTTTATTTTTTTTATTTTCCAAATTGCGTTTTGCACTATTATTGTATATCTATACCCTTATATTCTATCGTGACACATATTTCGCCTCTCGGTTATAGGAACGAAGTTATAATGTTATTATACAGAAGAAGCGTAAAACCAGACTGGGTAATGCTCACTAGGATGAGAATAATTATTCACATCTATAGTCAAAGGAATATAATATATGCCCACAAACGAATTCTGACAAAAAAGAGAAATGGTTAAAAGGAGGAATAAAATGAAAAAACAAAAACGTCAAAAGGCCGAAAATTACTCCATTGTCGTGAGCATTTTAATTCACACACTCATGTCCTGAGGCTAAATTGAACAATCTTTCAAACCTCATCAGAAAAACAAAATAATATCACATCGGTATTCTCGTATATTATATTATCGTATACACAAGCCTTTGTATTATCATGCTATCAAGCTGGTTCTAATTGGTCTCGTTAACCGCCGGACTAGAAGATAATTGAATGAAACTGAACCCGTTTATAATATTATACTGCAGTTACGGTTAAAGATCTATGTGCAATCTGAATCTGTAACCTGGACTCAAAGCTTCGCCATTCCTTTGAGCTTATACGTATGTATTTTGCTGAAGAACTTGCACGGCTGCACGCTCAACGCCGGAGCTTCATGTTGCATTTCAAGTCATATTTTCGGTTGCACGTTGGAATATAATTAGCGGAAATCTGCGATGGATACCTTCTCCGAAGATCATTCTGCCATACCGCTCCCGGGCGTGGCAACGAAGTTAATTTCCATCTCCGGCGAAGAGCCCGATCAAGTTGCGAAATAAAAGTGCGACCTTAGAGAGGCGTAATCAAATTTTGGTTCAATTTCAGTATCATGATGAGGAGAGAACTTCGCTGTTAGTTTGGTTTCGCTTATTACAGGCAAATGAACGGCTAGAGAGGTATAAGAGAAAGCCGGCGTGATAAGGACGATGCTAAGTTTCGTTTTGACGGTGTGTGTCTTGGGATTGTTGAATAGTTACCAGGGTCTAGAATTTCTGCTGCCCTGCGAGAGTTGGAGCGGAAAGGCTGAAAGGGAGAAAATGCGGAGACTTTTTTTTAGGAAGGAGAATAAATTCCGTCGCTCATTTTCTTCTCATATCTTCTTTCGGGTTGTCTGATCTGGCGAATAGACAAAAAAACTCCGTTGAATTTTATAAAGAATATCATTTCCCCCCCTAGGGCGTACACGACTACAGTCTACCAGGTTTCTTGTAAAAAACTGTCTTTTGCCTCTCGACGTTCTAAAGTAGCCTCTGCAAAGTCTCCGCCATCCTTATCCTTGCCGTTCAGAGTCGACCCTATACCTATAATTAAGACTTTAGCCATCCCTGCGCGAAATTTTCTTCTTTACGTAACTCCACGCCCTCTTCGAACTCCTCCGTCGCAATTCACCCTTCTGTCTTCGGCCTACTTCGTGTAATTCTCGTTTCGAGATTTGGAATGTTTGGTATAAGGCATAATTAATAGTCCCCGTGCACCGGGCCAACTTTAACGATTTGAATGTCACCGCCAAAACGCACCCTTTCCCTGACTTGCCAACTTCTTCTCGTTTACTTGACTCTCATAAATTTCTTTCCTTCCTAGCTTGTAGGAATTCCAAGTGGCTTTCCCTCTTTCACTTCGCGTCGCTTCCATCCCCTTTACAAGCGAATGACAGATTCCGGTCGAGAGTATCGATGATATAAAAGTCCTTTTAGCTACGAGGGAAGAATCTAAAATTGCTAAAAGATGAAAAATGAGGAGGAATAAGCTCTTGTCCGCTGGTCAAGAACCCTCGAAATCTATCTCACTCAATTCAAGATTTATAGAGCGTGGGAATAGAGCCTGAACACACGTGCACAGTCTGCAATATATCGTGTATTTCCTGGCTTATTTATTCTATAAATACTCAGACGTGAACCATCATCAGTGCGTTGGACAAAATGAGCGCGTTAAATACGAATGACCCGTTTGTAAGGAAAGATGAAATAGAGCTGAAGGGCTGAAGGTTCATCTGAAACCGAAAAGGAGACGAGCTTCGTCAGTCCGTTGAGTAATTGAAGGGGTCCTTTGAAAGATGCAGAAACACCCAAGTGGAAGGTAAAGGTTGCCAGAAAAAGTAGCGTTTTACTGGATTCGTTTGATTTGTTTTCAACCCCATCCGATATTTCGTATAATTTTTTTTTTATCACTCCAAGTTCGCTCCACTGATTCCTCGACAGAAAACGAACCACAAAATCGATCGTAAATAACGAAGAAAGTCATGGCTAATAATGAGTCCCGATATTTGTGAGCTTTGCAATTCCAGCATGTGACAATTTACTTGTTAAAACAAATTCCAATTCATTTTTCATGGAAACCGTAATAATGCCATGTGGCTTTAATGAATGTCACCCGGGGAGTGATTAGAAATGTTGCATAGCTGGAACGCTTAACGGTCAAGTTACGTGTAAGTGGGCCATGTATAGGTAACAAAAGGCATCCGACAAGGCCGAAGAACAAAAGCTAAAAGATGACAGCAACGTGTTATCTAATTCATTGTCTCGTGTCACAAGTGATTCCCCCGAGTTTCTCCCTCTGCACCCTGAAATACACAGCTCTCATAGTGTCTTGTGATTCTAAAGAGGCAACCCCAAGGCAAAGACAGCCACAAACATATTCTGTGGTGAACGTGTGTGCATGAAGATGGTGGTTGCGAAAATTTGGTGACCCAGAATATTCATAATGGCTTGTGGTCTGACTACACCCTCATCCGATTCCCTACTGTTTCGATCCAACGGCATTATGGTCATGTTAATGTATGTGCGAAACATGTTTACATGTATCGTTATCTGCTGTTAACGAAGCGACTTCTGTAAGTGTCTTTATTGTGCTCGAAGTATTGTTATCCAACAAAAGCCACCCTTATCAAATTCAATGTCTTAATCTGGCTTTCAAAGGCTCGATAAATAAAGAAGTGGAAAGTATCATTAGCAGCAAATTTGTAGGTCAATTTGATGCGGCTAAAGTATACAGTTTGATTACCAAGCATCCTCGAACCTGGTGAAGTCTGAGAGATAAAAGATGAGCCCACGACGAAGGGGGAATCGCGTATAGTAAGTCGGTCTGAATCTTGAAATCTTGTTTATCTCGAGAGGAGCGAAGAAGCTTCGAATTGAACATAAGCGACAGCAAGCAACAGCTACAGCAGCAGAAGGAACATCTTTAGCTTGATGCTGTAAATAGGATTGGCACAAGAAACATCTGTTCTGATCTCAAAGCGGTCGAATGCTTCCAGCAAATGGTGACGCACATCTACTCCCATGCTCATCACTTTAGGGTGCGATACACAGACGTGCTACAAATGTAGGCTGTAGTCAGCAGAGGGGTAGAGCTCAACTTGCTTACACGTAACTTTTATACAAGGGCACATTCATGACTTGGAACAAGAGAGGAAGAAAAGAGAGCGAGAGAGAAGGGCGGGAGGAACGGGAGGACCAAAAGGACTTGAACTCCTTTCATCACCGGCACGCGGATCCGGCCCTTTTCTCTCTCTCTCTCTCGACAGGAGCCTGTTTTGCAATTATTAGGATGTCCCGTTCGTTTCTATGGTGACGCATCCTTCGTCCTCAATTCACTCTCGGTATACCTGCTCGAATACACCTCCATATAAAAGCGTGTCCTTCCGTTAGGGCATTTTCAAAGTACCTTGAGGCTCTTCGCAAACTTTCTCTCGCGGGACATTTACCCTAAGGACACTTCCTTTGTACCCTGTACCTCAGGTATATTCCATACAGTGCACGTTGTAAGTTTATACACATTTACGATACCTACATGGTTCATGGTGCAAAAATAAATCACATCTCCTTGTCTTATGGGCTTCAGTTAACTTGGGGGTTAACTTTGATACCAGGGATCCATTACTTGATTCACTCGTCTCAGTTGTGTCGGAGGCGAATAAGACGAGTGCGATAATAAACTGTGTAGCTAGATTTCTATCACCGGTTAGAACGGTACAGAGAAAAACGATAGGTACTGAATGGGTGATCAACCTACTCTGATATGTTTCTACATTGTCGCCATATCATTTCTACCTTGGTAATTTCTCTTCCTCAAATAATTCGTCCGCAATTTATCCACGGTGCTCTACGAATACGAGTATATCATAATTGAGGAGTTGAGTTCAAGAAATAGGCATGCAAAGGTTACCATTGAATTAAATACCTCAATTTCGCCGATTGAACTCTCATTCCCCCGCTGAGTCAACCTTGAGTTTCTCGGCTGTTTTATTTAGAGTTTCTGAGGAATATGAAATGGGCGCATTGCACCGCTTGTCCCAAAATGATTTCCGGGGTAGGCAACAGTCACCATTCTTCACCCTGTCACGGTACACGGGCATCTCGACGGGGCATGACGCCTCTGACATCGAATGTACATACCTATACCTATGTTACAAGGTGCTCTACTTGTAGGTACAATAAAGAAGAAAATTATCATGATGGAAACGGAGTGATGTTGAAGGTGAAAAAAGTTCATTTTCACCGAGTGTCGCTCATATTATATGATCTCTGAAAGTATTCTTCTGCGTTTTCAGACAGCTCACACGTCACCTCGCTAACAAATTACGTTTGTAACTTTTTTTTTTCGCCAATCAATACAGCCTATAGATATTAGTCGATTGGATTGAACCAACTTATCCTGGAAGGCAGATGTTCATTCGGGGATCTTTGACGTTTAGTTTCGGTATTTTAGTTCGTCAAAGTTACGCTTGGGAGAGAAAAGTTTGCTGAGTTATATTCGAAGAGGAAAACCAGGCTGATCAAAAGTGTGGAGACTCGATTATTTGTATGGAGTATCGCCAAATTTCATTTCCAGAGTTGATGAAACTAGAAAGAGAAAAATTTTTCAACAAATTCGGGCGGAATTTGAGTGACACAGGTTCTTACGGATAGGAAAAGCCTGTCCGAGATGATTTGACTAAACTCGAGTTGAGGGAGGTGGCGTCGGCCGTTTGCTTTATTCATTTTTGCTGACGTTTCAAAACCGGACTTATCAAAGTGTTCCAAGGCGATTAAGGTGATCTTCAAAGTACAAAGGAACATTCAGCTTCGAGTGAACTTTCTACGTGATTCACATAATTTCAAAATCGTCTTTCCTTTTGTACTTTCCCCATTGGATTAAAACGCGAATCATTGTCAAATTCGAAAATAATTGCTTCACAGAGCTAACGTAGGTACATATGATTTTTACATACAGGTATACCTACGCACATACCTATACCCTATATACATACGGGGTAAATTAATGAAAACGTTCACGCCTAAATAATTCCGTCGAAATCGTTTTGTCGAAGTTTCGTGTTCAATTGCGGTAAAAAACAAATTATACAATATTTTGTCCAAGTCTCGGTGGCATTAGATGATAATGATAACAAGGAGCAATCGTTGTCCAAGCATTTACCGAGAATCGTTCCGAAAATCAATTACAATTAGGTCAATTAATTCTAATTCACCCAAAGCTCGGTCTGCCTTACCAATCGCTGAGATCACCCACTTGAAATTATTTTCGAGTCTATTGATTTGGGGTTGTTTTTCACATTTACCGACTGCTGACTAAAAGTAGGGATGGGGGTTGCGGTTGAGATGATGGTGGACGGACAGAGAGATCACTTTGCCGAAACTCCACCAGTGGCTGTGGCACGTGGGGATCAGAGAGACTGATCAACGGTAGGTATATATGTGTAAATTATGTCTATCCTTTATATTCCTGCCTATATACCTATGAATAGCTGTAGCTTGGGAAATAATGAATAAAATTATGTAAATAGTGATTATTCTTCATTATGTGTGTATTTGATTAGAATTGATGAAATTGGCAGTTTACAGGTATGGGGCGGTTTTCCGTATCGAGCAAGCTTATTGATTTTGTTGATGAAACAAAAATTGACTGGTAATTAATTTTCTGGATTATTAAAATTCTGATCATAATAGGTAATATATGTATGTACATATAATGCAACGACTTTATATATAACTTGTTATGGCTATTAATCAATATTTCCTAACCATAGCGGTTAATATTTAATCGGTATCGAAACATTCTTGTTAAAAGTTATTTAATTATGAAGGCAATGAAGGGATGAGAATAAATAATTAGAAAAATTCACGTTGGAGTTTACTGTTGAATAAATAAATATACATGAGTCGAGGTGAATTATTTCCTGCGCTTATCATATCGCTGCGAGTTATTGCACAGCTAACTGCATTTGACTAATCTGAAAAAAAAATAATTCTTTTGTAGAAAAGTTACTCGAAAAAAGTGTGTGCCTATCTTTTGCAGGTCGGCCAGGCCCTTGCCATGCGATGTCGTTGCCGAGCCCCAGACTTCGACACTACAGGTCGAAAACATAAGATCAAAACCTATTTTCTCAAAATTTCTACTCTCGTATATTTTCCATTCTGAAATATATATATCTCTGCTCTGCATCCTTGCTTTGGAATGAAATTCATTAAAATTCGAGTAATTTTCTAACGTATTTAAACTGTAACGGTATAATTTACTGCCAAATTTTCTTTCGGCCTTTTTGATAAAAGTTCAGTTATTTCGTAATAGATGATCAGTTGATCATCATCACTATATTCAACAGATTTGCCGCAATATGGTTTTAATTCAATTTATAAACGCATTGTAGTATTAAATACAAGATTTATATTTCTTTGATGAACCTATGTACATATCACTGAAAGGAACAAATCGAAAAGATTTAGTATTCTCGATCAGATCCAGTATCTTTTTTTTTTTACGGACTGCAACGACTCGATGAAATGAAATATTTCTAATTGATTGAATAAATACTCCATTCTCTAGATATATACATATCTATGTATGTTTAACATGTATATATATGTATAAAAATACTAATGCTTCGATCGTCTTCGCTTCATTATTAATAAACTTAACTTGGCCCTAGCTGAAAGACTTGGTCAATTAATCAAAATTCATCGTATAAAAATAATAATCAATCTGCACCGCGGTTTAAAACCATAATTCGACTAAGTCTGTTAAAACCGCTCTCTCGGCATGGCCTGGTTAACTTTGTATCTCACTTTATAATTAAGATGCACCCACTTCTATTCCTTCCACCGCATAAATATGACATAAGAAAGTCACTGCTGTTCGCAACAGTCTCTAAAATTTAGCAATATTTCATTTCCAGGACCATGACGGCAATTTGCTTCGTGTGCAACCTGCCCATCCTGAGCCACCAGGTGGGACTTATTTGGCAGGGCGGAAATGGATGGGACGACCTCGTTCGAGAGCAGGTCGAAGAGTCAACCCTCAAACAGCGGCTGGGTAAAGATATTACGCGCAATTTTTTCCACTTCAATTTCGCCGGTATATTTGATACCGCGAATATCGTCTCCGAAGTTATTATATCATCGAAAATGAATTTCTTTTCAACAAAGTAGAAAGCCTTGAGTTTGTTTTTTTAGAATTGGCGAGATCTAGATAATTGACTCTTTATATTGCTTGATGGAAAGTATTGTGGCGAAAAAAGAAAAAAAAGAAAAAGAAAAAACTGTGATAATTTTTTTCGTCGAGACATAATATGATATCTTATACATCAGTTTTCAAATAATTTGATTTACTTTATCTTGTTTTCCTAGTATGTTGAAAATTCTCTTAGCTTGTGTTTCGATAGGCTTTGTAAGTTTAATCCATATTTTCACAACGTTGATGAAAATTTTGCTAGGGTAAATAATGGAGGTGGAAATAACGAGCAATGGGAATACTTGTTCTAATTTAAATTCTACTCTTCTCTGTGCAGGTTTGTGTTATATTATGAACCGTTTGCTTAACAATCGCGGTAACCGCATTCGAGAAAAACTCATCTCTCAGAGTCCTTCTCTACAGAGTGATTTCAATTAGAGCAACACCTCGGCTAGCAAAAGAATGACAAACCGTCTAATTATAAACTTAGAGCTTTGCTGTGAAGATTCAGCAGCCTCAGCAGCAATAATTGTAGCCGAGTAAATTGGACGAAAGTGATATTAGACCGTAAACGCAACAAGCGTCTACCCTCTTCTACTTCTTCTCCCTATGTACTCTGTAACCAGCGATATTGTTCAATATCATTGTACATAGTTATAATTCTGTACTGTATTATAGGCGCGGGACGGAGGGACTCTGCAGCACAGATTACCTCAATTTCACCACCGAACGAAATCCAGGAGTCATCTCCTCCCAATCAACGTCGACGACGTTCAAGCTTGGCCCAGCTAACGGATATTTTGAGGGAATGGGGCGGCGGTGGGACATCGAACAAAAGTGGCAAGGGCAGCAAACTATACAGACGAGAAACCCTCGCGGATATTGCAAAGTCCTTGCCTTGGGCAAGGCAACAGACAACGGACGCAAGCCACCTCTCCAGCCTCCGGAAAAGGCGAGAAAGCTCCGCAGACAGCGGCATCAGAAGTCAGGTATCGTCAAAGTCAAGGAGAGATTCTGCCATTGGCGACTTCAAGAATGACCTCGCACGATTTTGGAGCAAAAAGGATTCGCAACAGCAGCCCTCCGCCCCGCCAACGGTCATTTCACCGACCACGCGAAGAGGTAATATAAGATTGTATGAGTTCGCGGTTCGATATTCTCGAGGATCTCGTAAGAACTCTTGAACGTTTTACGAGCCCACGCAGCTTTACTATATTCCTGCCTACGCTGCCTACTCTTTATTGAACGAAAAAATGTCTCACAAGGTTGTTTGAGACCCCAAGAATTTCATACGTGGGCTCCAATATTCGACAAGGTAAAAGGGCCTTTCGGGTTCACAGGTCTACTCAAAATGTCACTATATTTTCAGGCTCTGGAGAATCCGCAAAAAATTCAAGACGCGGTTCAGGAGAGAGTGCGAAATCCAGGAGAGATTCTGTCGCCGGTGGTCAGTCGGTCAGTCCTGGTGAACGGAAGCACAACTGCCGACATCACAGACGTAGACAATCCCAACAATCTCAAGAGGGCGGAGGCGTAACACCGACTAAATACTACCGGAGTGATCAGAGGCCCAGTGCTTCAAGCACTGATAGTGCAGCCAGTTGTGCAGTCAGGTTTGTTTCAGTCGATTGATTTCCTCGATTTTTTGGTTTTTTGTAAAAAGTATTCGAACCCAAAGGACATCTGTTGATTAGTGTAGCATGAAGATGAATGAAACTTCTGCTTGAGTCTTTGGAAATTTTGTGATGAACATAGGTACGGTGTTTTCTATGGTAAAGCAGTTGTGACTAATTGAAATTTTGACTTTTACGTAACTTTAGGGAACATTTAGAGGCGCAGAGACTTCAGGCTGAACGAAATGAGAAGTCAAGTTCCACGCTGGAAGTGAGATCGGATCCGCGAACGCTGACGGTAGAGATGAAGTCGACCGGAACCGACAGTGGGAAACCTTTGAGTTTAGATCCGACGATGAATCCTCCCACGATTATTATGTCCTCGGTTACACCTCCCATTGTATCTCCGATGACCGGAAGTAGCCTTCCTCTACCAGGAATGTCTGCGTCTGGTAGCTCAAGCCCCGTAGGAACTCCGAATTTGAATAACACACCGACCCACCCGTTGCTTACAACCAGAAGAGATTCTACTACTCAGGTAAACCCAGAATTTGAATAAATTTGCACATGCCAAGATGTGAGTATAGTCAGACGATTTTCTCTGAACATCCAAACCGCAAGCCTCTCTCTGTCTTCATTCTTCGGTAATTCATGTTCATTATATGAATGATCATTTTTACTCATGTCAATGATGAATTCGTTCGTTCAAGTGCTATTACAAAGGAAAGGAAGCATCACCCAGTAAATTGGCAAGGCTGACTAGACAGGCAGCTGCTATTGATGAATCACTTCCACCTTCTGGTCGGCGGGGAAGTCAACCGACGCTTTCCCCAGATCCTGACGACGGAGGTAGATGCTTATTGATTCATTGAATAGTTTCAGACAATTTAAAAAAAAAAAAATTTAAGCTGCGTCTGAAAGCTAGTTTAAAAATGATCACAGCTCAGGAGTAACGTGAAAGTCTTCAAATCTTCTTCCTGAGTTTTATCTTTCATTTTTAATCATATCGCGTTTTGTTTCAAAGTATTCAAATTGTGTTCTGATTTTTTATCAAATCATCGTATGGGCGCTAATGACGTTGAAATTTTTTGTTTAAAGGCCGGAAAGCTCGGAGAGATTCGTTGAGCCCTGACTCGGCGTCTTATCCCAGGAGACGCGACTCCAAGAGTCATTTGAGTCCGGACAGAAACGCTGCTGACAAAAGGGATATCAGTCCAATTCGACAGAGGAAAGCTAGACTGAGAAGACAGTCGACATCCATCGCGTGCGGTAGACCGCCTAGGTAATTCTCCTCTAAATTCTCTAAGCCTAAACTATACGGGATCAGATCATAGCATGTATACCTATATTAAAGAAATCGACCCTAATCGCATTTTTCGCACTTTACTTTCGCGACGAAATGCCAGAATGAATAGAGATTGACGAATTCTCATGATTTCCAGGTCTTCGGACAGCTCATCATGCTCATCTCGCGATCCAAGCCCCTGCGCTCGTGGACCAACTACGATTCAACATGCCCCTGTGATTAGAAGGCAGTCAACAACCGAGGAGATTTTGATTGCAAGGGGTTTCAGACGACAAAGCACAACCGAAGAAATGATACGATGCAGAAATTTTCGTAGACAAAGTTCGCAGAGCGATGACACCGTAAGTTTTTCATTTTCACTATACACCATACGTCATACGATATATACCCAAGTATTACTTTAAGACAAAGCCGACGATGTATTCTTTGTTCACAACTATTCGTTGCAGGTTCAAAGGTACAGAGGCCGGAGAGACAGTTCGGCGCAAATCACAGATGGAACATTCGCGACGATGACTGTCGAAACGACAAGCACATTTTTTGACAGCAGTACGCAGACCGGTGAGTCATTTGAATAAATTAACAAATTATTCGATGCTTATAATATAATTGAGAAATTGTTTTTCCGCGATGAATCTTCACGACTTAGTAATTAAGAAAATACGATGAATTATCAGGATGTGCTAATTTTTTGTTTTTTTCTTCTCTTTTCTTTTGAGAAAAAATTAAGCTTCAAATTTGCGATTGGTAAATTTTTATTTCACGAAGCGGTGATATATGTCGTTAAATTTCTGACGTTCAAATTTTGACGCTTAAATCCCATCCTGCCTCAGATTTTACGAGCCAATAATACGCGGTCCTTTCGTGCACGCGCAGAACCGGGTAATTTTGATCGCGATTTATATCACGCAGGCGCTACCCTTGGTATAGTTCTCTCAGATTTTAACAGGGTGCATCCCAGTCGATAGCTGACAACAGTATCAGCCGTAAGTAGGAAAGTCTATCGAGGAATAATAATAATAAAAGAAAAGAACAATGTCGCACGATGCTGAGAAAAATTCTTTCGAGAATTCGTTCGAACGAAAGTGTCATGATTAAAATGATTTTATCAGAGTGTCTTAAGGTCAGAAATGACTGATTATCATTATCGAAAAACGGATTGATTTATGCGTTGATAATTCGTAGATAAATTTCATCAAAAGACAATACAGTGTACTCAAAAATCAAACAAATAAATACATTTTTCAATAGCCATTACCAAAGTGAAATAACATTGATAAAACAAAAGTGACTAAGTATAAGAAATTGTGAACGAATAAAAACGAGAGACAATTAAAAAAAAAAAAAGAAAAAAAAATGAAATATAATGTACCGAAAGAGAGATGTCATTCAAAACGCAGTGGTAGATTGTAATTGTTGAAAGGGTGCAAAATTCAGGGGATCGTTAATTAATTAAAAGTGACTTGGCCTGCACGACATTCGTATATGCTTAATCATTTAAAAAGATTTTCACCTAGAAAGAAGACTTCGATTTTTCATTAGCCACGCGATGGGTGGTGCCCTTTCTGAATATTTTATTAACAGAGGGGTTTTTTTTTTTCACTCAGTATATAAAAGGTGAAAATCTGTTGACATTTTAATTAAAAAAGACATCGTTAGTTACCCGGTTGATTGTTTTCTTGCGCGGCGATATACCACCCCCCCCCCCCCCCCCCCTTCCCTTCGCTGATGAGAGAAACGAGATGAAAATTCTTCTACCTTTCGATAGACAACCACTTGTGGATGCGGGAAGACAAAATAAACTCGTCCCGTAACTGCAGGAGCAATGGAAACACCCATTCCATAATTTCTTGGTTCGCTAAGCGCGGATGTATACTGGATTCAATTAAGTTATCCATTAATCCTGATTTAATACGAGCCTGATGAAGTTTTATTAATAAAGAGAGAGAGAGAAAAGAAATGGTTGTCAAATTAGATTCTGATGATATAAGAGTCAGTAAGATTATATTATACGGTGTAATATAATACATATGTATAAGGAATTTGAAGAAAATAAGCGGAAAATTGATTATATCAATTGAGAAACGCAAAATTTAATCAGACTATACCACTGAAATATTATTCCGGATGAAATCCTACGCTTTGTTGGCAAATTCCACCCTCTGCGTTGTGGAATTCCCATTGTACTCCCAGCCACACCCAACATCTTTATTGCTAAAATTCCCTAAATTTTCAAAGTATGCAGCGTTTCGCTCAGTCCCCATCCTCCTTCACGGCTTCTTTTAATTTAAAGAACCTTCGCCGCTTTATGACAACAACCATTACCACGAGGAGTGCCTGAGATGCAACAGTTGCGGCCTCAATCTCACCGGACCGAATCAGAAGCGCGCACGCAGGTAAACCGACCAATCTCAAAACTTGCATTCCCTCGTATTTATTATCGTATCAACATAATATACGCGTATAAATTACACACGTTTACGTTTCCCAAAACAATGAAAATTAATCAGCCAGCTTAGACCTTGTGTGATGCAGATATGAGACATATCTCATTTGATATTTACCGCTGCTCTATACAGCTCAGATAATAAAATTGCCATTCCACATTCCCAGTCGTTTTGAATCTTATGGTATTTACTTTCGAGTATGTGTTATAATATTCTCTTATATTATACCTATACCTACACGCAAGACATGGCTTCGCAATTTCAGTCTGTAACAATAACGCCCATATTAAACTGGGAATATCCCCCTACTTTTTAAAATGGGATATTTTATTATTGAGATATTTTACGACTCAAACTCTATAGTATACGCAAAGCCTGTTCTTGATATGGTTTAATAATATATTTCCCTTCCCTTCATGGGTTGGCTTCAATAAGTTTTTCCTCAAATGCTTTGCATACCTTCTCGTTATTTTTTTAAGATACTATGCAGGTACTTTACTATTCAAATAATTCACAGGTTCAAAAACCACATTTTGTGTGACCTGCACTTTGCGGACGTCGCTCTGATGGAGTGTTCAGACTTCATGCAACAACTTCGCAGCTTTAAGCCTCAGAGTCTGGGCTGTGCCGTCGCCCGTCGAAAATCATCAACTACCCTGATATTTCCATTGCCGCCTCAAGCTTGTTCCGGTCAGTAGAAAAATTAAACGTAACTTATCGATGACAAACGCCGATCTACGCGTCTCCATCATTGTTATTATTTTTTTTGTCAATAACTTCAAAAGAGAATTTTCCCCGTCACTTAGCCCTCGAATATTTCAAAAGCCTTTTAACTTGATATTCAAATGCTCTTGATTCGAGGTTTTCTCTTCCCCCTTTTCTTTGATGAATTTCAGATTCTCTTGGCTAGATAAAAAGGAATCAGAGGTCAGAATCGATTAATCATTCTGTTCATTGCGACAATGAATAATACAAAACTTACACGTTCAACTTATCTATACGTGCGCGTGTATCAGCTCGACGATACAGTAGTAAAAGCCGTGAACGTCGTCGTGGAAGTTACCGTACTACACTACTTAAGGCTTAAGCCACGCTGCGCGCAAGTAGAGAGACTCCGCGTCTGTTCAGCCGGCGAAATTGTTCCAAGTCAGAGTCAGAGCGAAATAGAGGGATATGCTATACGATTTAGGCAGAATAAATTCGGGAATAAAACTACAATTCACAATAAAGGGGCTTCCCGAAGTTATCGTCTATGTGATAATTCGAATAATATTCCATTACTACTCGCAGTATTTAAACGGCTCGTGAAATTACGGCCGCGAATACTCGCATATGTACTGCGTGAATTTCAAAATTCGCTTCTAATTTTTTTTCATTGAGTAGGTATAAGGCTGCAAATCCTTTGATGTTTTTGCCTCCTTTCATTCCACACGATCCTTTAAATCCCAAAAACTATAAGTCTGTAGTGATTTTCGGCGTTGCGGTGTTAAAAAATTAAACCACGCGCTGCGTGAACGCTAAGATGAAATACAGACATAAACCACGGGCGGTTCACTCTAAGTTCGAATACCAAGCCCTGTCTGTTAAACAGCTTGGTGTTCTACCTTACAGTGAATCGACTGTAGTCATAGCATCGTCTGGAACAAGATAATGAAGAAAACGATCGGCGATACGTGCTCAAGGATTCGAGGAGCTCCTCTTTGTATCTGAAAACCTTTCTTCTCCCTCTCGAGATGCTTTTGAAAAATAAAGATATACTTTGAGCTGTATTCACTGTGTGAATTACAACGAAAAAAAAGGGGGGAATGAAATTTTTGAAAATTTGGTTTTAACGATTCGATCAGTGTTGAAGAAAAATCTTATGATAATTAGGAAAGTAAACGTTTTGTATTATATTTTCAGACGAGTTTTGCGAAGAATTTCCTCACAATTTAATTCCCACCCCTGGGTACTGGATCGAATGTTCTCGCCAAAAGATCGCCTCGGATACGATTTGGGACGAAAGCGAGAGCGACAGGGAAGCTACGGACCCAGAGCAAGCCGAGGACCAGGCCGAGCCGTCGTCGAGGCAACAGAGGCAAGACTTTTGCCTGTTTGAAGAAAATGAAATTGAGTCAGACGACGCACCGCGTAAAAAAACAGCGATCGAAGAACAGTGGGAAAAGAACCAGGGCTTTGAGTTGACATCCGTTGAGCAAGAGACGTATGAAAAGTACTTTTACGGTTCGGAACATTGGAACTATTTCACCAACGACGAAGACCTGGGGCCAGTGATACTGAGTATCAAACAAGAGACGATCAATGGAAGAGATCAGTTCAGGATTTTAGTTAGAGCCATCAGCTACACTGTTCATGGTCTGATACCAGCCAGTTGCGTGTTTGCTGATCGATATAATCGCGAGGAAGTAGTCCGCAGTCTGGGAAAAGAAGTGAATATCAATCCTCCGCTGACTCTCGGCCAGCTGCCGGACACCCCTGAAGAACTTCTAAAGTTGGACCAGGTCTTTATCAAGTCTGAACTTAAGGTTGGAGTGATTTATGTTCAGGAGGAACAGTACAGTGAGGAGGAGATTTTGGATAACAACGACAACTCCCTATCGTTTGAAGAGTTCCTTCAGATTCTCGGGGACAAAGTCAGACTCAAGGGTTTCGACAAGTACAAAGGTGGATTGGACACTGTGCATGATTTGACGGGGCTTTATTCCGTCTATACAAACTGGAGGGGTATCGAAATCATGTTTCATGTCTCGACGTTACTTCCCTACGAGAAGCACGACCCTCAAAAGGTAAGTTACTCTTCTTTTCGTTTCATTAAAGCTCGTCTAGAATTCATAAAACTCAATTCCGTTCGAAACGATCAGAAATGAAGAGTGAACTGAAAACGACGTCGTATAACGTTGCGAGAAGCAATCAAAATAGCTGTCTGTTTCTTTCACTATCGTTAGTCACAATATAAGAATATTTTGCACTCAATTCTGGTTACAGCTTCAAAGAAAACGGCACATAGGCAACGACATTGTCTGCGTGGTGTTTTTAGAGGCAGACAATACCAGCTTCAGTCCAGCTTGTATTAAATCACATTTCCTCCACACTTTCATCTTGGTACGAGTCAGTCCCCGAATAAAACGAAAGATTACTAGGTACGAGGTGTCTGTAGTCACCAGGGACGAGGTTGGCGCCTATAAGCCGTACCTTTGGGAACAGAGCATCTTTGAAAAAGGTATACGACTCATTTTATCTCGGTTGTGTGAAGCACGATCACTCAGATAAATCAACTCCATCTCACAGAGATTGTGTAACTTGAGTTTATCTATCATCTTCGTATTAATTAAACTTCAGTTTATCTTCATCTTTTTTCAATTACAAAGATAAGGCGACTTACAAGTCATCTCACACACGTTTCTATAATTATCAGATAAATTTTAGTGATTTACATGCAGACTATTTTATCGTGATAGATTTAGGCGAATGATTTTTATTCGAATTGAATCAACCTTGACGAGTGTATTTCCTTGGAGAGCAGATAAAAATCGATTTTTTCCCCATTCAAACTACAATCCGACGTTTGGCTCCTCCGCAGGTCCAATGTTCCGAGAATGGATTCTGACGAAAATAGTTAACGGAGAACGGGCGAGTTACTCTGCGCCAAAATTCGCAAGGATGCAAGAAAGGACGAGGAGTCAAATGCTCGAGGATATAGTCGCCAACTTGGCAAACCATGCCGAAACTGGACAAATTCCAAAGCCCTACAGGTAAGAAATAACATTTTTTTTCTTTCCAGCCACTTGGACATGTCGAAACAATTTTACTGGTCAGACTTATTTATTTTTCTCTTTGCTTAGGCGAGGATCTTGGAGACCTATCGGTCACATGAGACCCTCATCTCCGTTGTTAGATTCCGTGAGAGATCAATTTGAGGATTACGATCAGCTGGCTAAGGATTTTACCCGAGTCTTTTTGAACAACGTAGCAAACGTCACTCTGAACGCCAGCCTGTTCGACGTATCCTTTTTGGTTCCTGGCCAACAGAAGCAGAAGGTTCGCTTCATCGGAGTTAGAGCAATCCTCGGCGTGCGAAGCAGGTCTTTTAATTTTCCGAAACATAATTTTTTGTTTTTTTCTCTCTCACGCACATTCAGTATTACTAGAAATAACAATCTTGGCATTTCTTCGTCAGGGTTTTCCAAGAAATGCTGTACGGGATACAGACTGGATTCGGAAGTCCCCAGGTTCCAGTAGCCGAATTGCTGGCCAGGCCTGTTCCGACGTTACTTAGTCCCCAGAAACCGAAGAGTTCGAATTTTCTTCAGGTTCCCGACGTAGAAAGTCCGAGGTAGGTTGAAAACGCAGTATTTAAAATCACCAATGAGACGACCCTTGCAGTGCAGAGGGGTGAAATGTTAAGAAGAGTTAGCGACAGTCGAAATCTTCTTATTATTTCGATATGCATTATATACATTAAAAAATCGAGGATGGGGTTGAAAAAAGTGAATGGATTTGAGATTTGGGTCGGGGAAGGGTCGTCGTTAAAATGGTAAGATTAATTACTGCGATATTATTGATGTCGAATGATTGATATACATATTTCTGTGTATTTTTCAAGGCACATCCATCAATCCAATCCTCACAGCACCGCATGTTTTTTTTACCTACTTTTAATTAATCAAAATTTACGATTTTAAGCATGTCTCTTCACCATATTGATATGTGAATTTATATTTGAACGTGAATTTGATACATTTTTTATCAATCCGAATTATCCTTCAGTTATTATGTTTGAATGGTTTTTTACAAAATTTTACAATTCTTTATGCAATCTCTTTGTAATTTCACTAATATTATATTATCCAATTGGTCAACCGGACGAATCACACAATTTATAGAAATCAAAAAATTCGGCAATTATCCGTATCCGCACCCTATAGTTAGAAATTCTTGATCACCTAATTTCGTTTCGATTCTGGTGAACGAAAACCTATAGAAGAATAAGGAATTGGACGCGGAAAAAATATCAACAGCAATAATGGCAATGAGGCAATTTATTCGACGTATTTGTCGCAGCACGTGTTCCCTATCAACGTCTCGTGCGAGTCTCGTCCATTGAAAAAAAAATACAGCATCAAATTATGCGGCTATATCGAAAGATCCCCGACGTCCCAAATGTCCCATATTCGTTTTTGAATCTCTTTTCTAATCGTCCTCAAAACCCCGAAGTGCCGCCCTGCGGTTTCTGTGAGATACTCGTTCTCATATGTTTAGGCCCAAAAGTGTTCCATCATCTCCAATGGTGAAGCGTGCCTTTTCGCGGATTGGCACCATCACTGCGGGCTGGGGTCGCAGCATCCGTAAACACGGAAGCGGAAATACGCTTCAGACGGAGGACCGGAAACGGTGGTCCAGTTCTCAGGACTGTAGCAGTAAGGAAATTTCGTACAGAATCCTAGTCCTGTACCGTAAGCTTGATTCAGCAGTGTTCCTAATCCAGAATATAGAATTTCTTGCCCGAAATTTTCAAGTGGAATATAAAAGAAAAGGACAATGAATGGTCAGGCTTACGGTAACAGGGCTATCCCCGTTATTCGTCGAAATATCCAAAATCCTAATTGCAGATAAAGAGGGCAAAGACAAGGATCGAGGAGCACAATCACTGGCTGTTCCTAGACTTAGCGTTTGCGCCGATGCCCAAAAAGTCGACAGAGCAAAACTCGCTCAAACCGAGGTAAAATTTTCGGCCAATTTCACTTCTTCATACCATTATTCGTTTCATACCTATTAATTCGGGCCAATAATTAATGAAACTATTTGTCTTCCAGTTCGACATCATAGAATTTGATCCGGAAACATTTAGAACTCTGTTGGACTACCTTCACACAGGATCATGTCCACTGACATGCAGCAATATTCCTGGGCTGATATGTGCCGCCGAACATTACGACCTCCCCGAACTTCTTCAGGCTTGTTTTCACCACGCGAAACAGTTTCTACGTATTGACATTGTATGCGTGATGCTATGTGCTCTGGAAAACTACTACTGGAGGTACACATCTGCTTCGGAACTGGTCAACATGATTTTGGCTTTTGTCGAGACTCGAGCTTACCAGCTTTTTCAAAATCCCGATTTTCTCACGCTCAGCGAGTCTATGGTTCAAATGATCATGTGTCGTGGTCTGGAAGTCGTAGAGATTAAAAAGTTCGAAGCTATGTTGGGATGGGCTAAGCACAGGATAAAGACTAAGACTTCGAAACTTGACGCCAAGCTGGAGTTCAAATGTATCATGGAAAGACTGAGCCGAGATTTGAAACTGTACAGAATAACACCGCAGGAATTGATCAGGGTGAGTTCATATTCAGATTATGTTTCCAGTTTCCTAAAATGACATGAATTGAGGATCGACAAAAATCTGCGATAAATCTGCACGAGTATAATCGTGTTTCTAATTTTATTTCAGATCGTTTTACCGTCAAAAGCTATTAAAAACGAAAGAATCTTGGAGACTCTGATGTTCCAAGCGAATTCAGGAATTTATCGAAACGTCGACAGCTACTTGGAAGCTTACCAGAACCGAGTGCAAAATCAGGAAAGTTTTGATTGCGGATTATAAGAAATGGAAAGGATCTTTTTAACTGAAACAATAATTCTCTGCTAGACAGTTATCTTTCGAACTATTCGAGACTTATGATCGGGCAAATATCGCGCGGCTTGTATAGCATCACATCGTGTGTCTTCGGGTGTTTAAACGCCTGCATATAAACGAGAACAATGATAATCCCTTGAGTTATAAGACCATTTGTTGCGGACAAGAACCTGCAGGAGTGAACTGATTGAAGGAAATCGATTGGTCTGATTTCTGAATGATATAACAGATTTCGTATGAAATGTGAAATACTTTGCTCAGGGTATTTTCATTTCATTGACGAAGTCTACTATAGTGGGTAGTACTACGTATGTGTGACCCGGAGATCATATCTGCGGTATCTCGTAAACCGCGCAAACCTTTCAATGAGTATAATATACGCAATGCTAAGTCTGATGTATTCCAAAATTTGGTATACTATACAGAGTGTTCGATATAGGTATAGTTTTTGGTCATATTTGCGTTTCCGTGATCAGTGAATAAAGGGGAACTTCAAATTATAGGGTAAGGGAGGTTTGTACGGTTAGGAATTAGTTTTATACAAATTATATAGATTATATATAATAGTGTAATAATAATCTGCCTTGAAACGTATAGTCGCAGATATATTCTTTCATGAGATATATATATATATATATTGATGAAAATCTAGAAATATATATATAAAGCAGGCTACTATACAAATATACGTCTATTTTAATGAATCTCAAAATTGATGAGAAGAAGAAGAAGAAGAGAACATTTTTTAAAAAAAGAACTAAGGACTCACAAGTTAGAAGAGAGAGAGAAAACAAAATATAAAAAAATAACAAAAAAATAAAATTATAAATTAAAATAAAATAAAAATTTTAAACTATAGTATTAATAAAGAGCGTATTTTTCCATACTCTATACGATTTGATGGCTACCTACATTGTTGTGTTTTTTTTTTTCAAATTTTTTTTTTCAAATTTTTTTTTTTTTTTTTTTCAGTAGACGAAGTAAAATGGTATCGAAAAACACCGGCAAACCTTATATTACCTATTATTACAGTCCGTTTTATTCCTGGTTAGCCGCAGCCAGCAACGGTAAAGCTATGACCAGAGAATATAAATCGTAACACTCTGCGTGAGAGAGAGAGAGAAAAAAAAAAAAAAAAAAAAAAACCACATGCTGTATTCTAAATTATAATGAAGAAAATAAAAATAAAAAATAAAAAATAATGTAAAACCAAAGCACAAGAAAATGCACAATTTTCATAGCTTAGGTAATGGAATAAAAGGCTCGTTGACAGCTTATAATATAGGGCTTAGGTTGTCAACTTAGTTAGGTGTGAAATTAAATAATAATTATAAAACGAACTTGCGCTGCGGTTTGCAGGAAAGTGAAAACTTTACACTTTTTGGGATCTTTTTTTTTCTTCTTTTTTTCTTCTTACTTTCTTTTGGTTCCAAAGAGATGCCACGTGTCTGAAGTATACATATAGGTATAAAATATTTCGGAGTGAAAAGTATTAAGCAGTTTTTTTTTCCGCGGGAAATAAAATAATAAAAAAAGAAAAAAAAAAAGTTTTAGAAGCATTAAATAGATCGTTATAATAGGTGTTAATAATATAGGATTGGTAATAAATATTTCCGTGGAAAAAAAAATAAATCTGCACTGAAACAAGAGATATTGTAAAGTGACGGAAATCTATCTTATATTCTAATGTATGGATCGTCGCGTACTTACGTCTCGAATGAAAATCGCATGATCAACGCTGTTCCCGAACGGTGATTGAATATATATGCGGATTATTTTGCAAAGCAAGATCAAACAATCGGCGGCATACAAAAGCCGAACATGACAATCTGTATAATAAAATTACTATTAATAAAATTAAAATCTAATATTCAATAAATATAAAATAAATATATATATATATAATAACAATTAATAATAATAATAATAATAATAATAATAATAATAATAATAATGAGTAATGAATAATGAATAATAATAATATTAATAATTACTGAAAGCGTTGATGTTGAATGTGGGGTAAAAATATTTGAAGTCTGTTCTGTTTTCTATCGTAGATTTTGTATCTTCAATACTCTAAGACAGAGATTCTAAAATCTGTGGGAACGGGCTGAAAAATAATTTCTAGATGAACGTGTAAAACGGTTCTAACAATAAGACCCGTTAGTCTTTAATATACATTGGACCCGGTTTGATCGGGTCGAAAATTCGCACGATCACATGACTAAAATAATTAAATCACGTTTATATCATATGTATAACGAAACTGTATACCACACAGAGCCGAACGCAGGCCGAGACGCGGAAGATAATAATTCTTGCGTGCTTTTAATATATTGTATTTATCATTTAGCGTCTTGGTCCACCTGTAAGCGATGTAGGTACCTAATTGTTCATTGATACGAATACTTATACGGAAACGCGAGATTTTTCGCAAAGGACGATCCTGTCGGATATTTACTAGGTCCTACAGCTGATGCTGTGCTGATATATCTTGTATAAAAATGTTTTTAGGTATAATACCTAAACGCATAAATAATTTACGAATAATCCCACATTAGTCGCAGACAGTATGAACATTTTTCAAGACAATATTATGATATGTATGTACGATACGGTGGAATGTTACGGTGTACAAAGGTAAGAATAATCATTTTATTTCATACTTTTATTATTGCTGAGTAATATAACGATCGGGAGAAAATAAGGATGGATAGGTACCTACCGATATACTGTATTTTCTATTTCATTTTTGTAAATAACGTTTTTCAGTTTTCAAAGTGGTTTTCAAACAATTTTCCTCACATATTAATTAATTACGTACATTATATAAATCTATATCGACTTTATACAGTATACTGACTAATTATATATTCGACGTCTAGATTTTTATACACAATTAGCGTCTGTTCGATTTTCTAATCATCAATAAAGAGCTATACATTCCTTTCAATAAAAAATAAAAAAATAAAAAAATGAAAAAATAAAAAAATAAAAAAACCATTACCCACGGGATCGTCCGTTGCGAATTCATGAGGATATCGGACCTAGTTTGATATACATACAATATAGTAAATATATCAATTTTGTTTATCGAATAAACAGCTATAATTGTATCAGATAGCTGCGGACCTATTTTCAACGCCGAGGTAAATTTTTCGAGCCCCAATCCCCCACTGCATAATGTATATTCTGTTGTTATATATAAAAAAAAGAAGAGAAAAAAAAATGAAAAAAAAAAAAAACATAATATTACGGTATAACATATTGTGAGATAAATATTGTTGATTCTTCTCGAAGAATCGCCCAAACTGTTAATAAGTGTCTTATTGTTCAGGCAGAAGGCTGGATAAAAGAATTATACAGATAATGTATAGATTTTCTGTTAGAAACTATACCACTATACTCCAAAATACCGCATACATTGTACATGCGTAGAAAAAAGAAAAAAGAAAAAAGCCAAAAAAAAAAAGAAAAAAAAAATTAAACAGACAGATTTTAAATATCAAGCGATAACTATATAGAGATCCGGCTGAATTATATTTAATTATTTATAATCCAATGAAATATGTCCGTCCACTAGCGACGATTATCAATGTGTTCTATGTTACCTCGTTTTACTATATAAAATCGTTTAAATTTGAAATTATTAGACCGATCTTTGAAAGATTATAGTAAGTATATTATATCAGGATCGGTAGCTTGGAGTCTGATATCATGATTGTAATATGAAATTTCTAGTAGCGTATATGATATGTTTTCGAATTGTAATCATTTTTCTATTGCGATATAGATATGTATGATTCTTATAATTATCATCCCTTATATATTATATACTATATTAATATGATTTATTAATCGATATACAAATTTCGCCTGGTTTCGCGTACCTACTTGGTATACATATAATGCAATCTTTTACTTAGGTGTGACTATCCCTTTAACCGAATTCCCTTCAGCTATTGTTGTATACCTACAAAATACATACCGTAGAATTTATGTAAAGTTATCTAATCAAGAAGAGATAAAAAAAAAAAAAATTGCCAAACACCGCTGTGTCCAGCCATTGCCGTCTACTGTTCAACTGTACATGTATACTATACAGAATATAACCCGAATAAAGATATAACAGGATATACACTGCATACAAAGAGATCATAAGAAGAAAATATAAAAAAAATACACATTACACTACGTGCATGTTACGTGGGGATCATCTAAACTTGTCTGGATGTTGAGATTGGCCAGCGAATATTATTTTCACTGAATATGTATATCGTACGATGATTAGAAAAAGTAATGAGAAATTAAGGTCCATCCCTAGTCGCCCACCTCCTTTTGTTCGGAAAATTATACATTTCGGCTATTATCTTCGCCCAGGCGTCGAAAACGCAAAAGCAAAATGCACAGCGCCAATTCAAATTCAATTCCGAACACATACATCCAAAAACATGTTCGTTTCGTGCGAAAATAGAGTCTAAAAATGGTTTATACGTAATTCGAATCATGGCGAAATTGATATTCGAAAGATGTAAAAACCGGTTTTAGACTCTATTTTTGCACGAAACGAACACGTTTTCGGACGTACGTGTTCAGGATTAAATTTGAATCGGCGGTGTGCATTTTGTTTTTGCATTTTCGACGCCTGGGCTCAGATAATAATCGAAAAGTGTCTTTTTTCGAATAAAAGGAGGTGGGCGATTAGGGATGGGCCTTAAAAGAGAAAAAAAACAAATATATATTTATCGCGATAATTGATGTAATGAAATGAAATTTCACCAATAGATATCCAGATTGGCTTAATTGTATAATTAAACAAGAATAATTAATGATATTTATTTAAAAGTTCCTGCAGCAAGTCTCATCATTCAAATACTTTTTCGAAGATACAATATGCGACACACGTATATACGTACGTGAATATATATGGAAGTCAACAAAAACTAAAATAAATAATTATATATGACAAAAGTTTATTGTATATGAAGCTACTGTGATGTTACTGTTGAATATAATATATATATTAATATATATATATATGATGTATTTATATTATGGATTATTTATTATGAACCTTTCGGAGTATGACAAAAAAAAAAAAGAAAAAAAAAAAAAAAAAAAACCCAAGAAGAAAAGAAAGAAACTGATATACTAATACCTTTCTGTTGATTTTCAGATATTTATATAGGAAATCGAATTTGTATTAAAAAAATGATAACCAACTTGAGTTCGATAGGATTTATTATTTCGTATACTATCTAATATTAAAACTAGAAGGGAACAAAAAATTCTTATAAAATCTCATTTATTTACAATTTTACACTCTCAAAGTGTATGTTGCTGTACAAGTTGTAATTACCACTAAGTAATAGCAATTGCGTTCATTTATAATGTCTTAAAAATTCATATCCAATATTAAATGTCTGTGTCTAGTTTCACGAAAAATTGCGAATTAGATAATTATTATATTTATGGCTAATGAACGATATCGATGAATAGAAGTTTCGCAATTCTTTAGAGAATCTAATATATTTGTACCTCTTTATTCTCGTTTATTTTCATTTTTTTCTTTTTTTTTTTAAATTTTTTTCTCTCTTCTCTTGTCTCACTGCATTTTGATAGTCGGTTAAATGATCAGTCGATGGACCTATAAATGCGCCGTTTTTGTTTTAAAAACTGTTCAAAAACAGGCAAAAAATATTGAAGTTGAATAAAAAAAGAAAAAAAAAAATACAAAAATACAAAAACAAAAAACTATGATACCTCTTCAATTCTCTGATGTAAATAATAAGAGATAGAGATTGTAATTTCAATTTCTTAAATAACATCTATCAAAGACGTGTTTTTCTTTTTTACAGAAAATAGTGTCCATCTCGTGACCCGAAAAAAAAAACTCATCAATTAAAGTGGGTTTGATTTGGTATTAAAATCATTGGGTTTTCTTTTTCTACAAAAAAAAAGAAAAAAAAAAGAAAAAAAAAGAAAAAGAAAAGAAAAAAAAATTCTAGCCCGAGACGACGATATACGCAATCGATACAATAATTTACAAAATTAATAATAAATTTGACACAGCCCGAGGGCACTAGACTAAAATTATTAAATACTCTGTTAGGATAATAAAAGTTTTTAGTTAACTAAGGACAGTTACATTTACAATTAATCTCTAATCAAAATGACTGTTTATTATTATTTCTTTTTTGAACGTCATTATCTTTCCAATATATCTAAATTTATTTATTTTATTCTTTTATTTTTTAACACTTCCTCTCCCTCCCCCCAACGCATTTATACAAAATTTGAATAATATCAAAGAATAGAATAGTGCCCCAGCGCGTCTTGAATCAAAATTTACAATGTTTTCTTTTATCAGATATACAAGTATAGTCTTAGGATTGAAAAATAAGCGTAGAAAAATATTACAAGCGAGAAAGAAGTCGTTGCCATTACAAGGAATTTCCAATCCCTTTGTAAGGCAGCTTTAAATCGATTGGAAACTGGCTCTCTTTTCTCTTTGTAATAAATAGTATTTATCTATTTGTTGTTTTTTTTCTTAATTTCATCTATTTATTTCATTTACGTTCAGAATTAAAAATAGAATGGAACCAAATTTGATTTGGAGTGATAAAAAAAAAAAAAGATATTCTAAGCTCCCTCGGTCGGACAAAAATCCGCGATCATGTTGAGCACAATATTTGGGTTCACGCAATTATTCATTCTTCTTTAATGGGCACTAATCGATTTATTTCACCCAATTTACGCAGTCTAACTCTGATCGTGGGGTGTTCGACGACACGTTTAATACAGACAAACATCGACATACAGACGAAAACACACACTTGGCCACGATTTCGTATATTAATATAATAACTATTATGCCATATGTGTGTTCAGTAAAAGACAATTCGAACGAACGACAAGCTCACTGCGGTGACGCCGAACTCCTACGACCTTTGTCTTATCATTAGATATTCCTATCATATACTTAAAGACGAACAAAAGTAATGTAGAAAAACAGCATTGGCAAAAGACAATCATACTTGGAACACATGGAATGAATGAACAACATTTCGATCTGTACATATAGACGTAACATCTAATATTATAATAGGTATGTATACTGCAAGGTTCGAGAAACTAGACACAGCCGCGTTAAAACGAAGAACCACAAATTAAGAGTTATGTACAATTTTGCACGCTTGTGTAACGTATGTAGTCAGTTCCAGGATTCCTGAAATCAATTTTAAATCACATTAGCGTCAAGGTATTTTTAGGTATTTGCTTTGTTCACCATTTCGCTCTGACACTCCAATCTTTCGGCGTCCAATGAAGACATTTTGGATCTATTCTTATCTGGCGCTTCTCCATCGCTGCTGCATGCTGCTGTATTATATCCCTGGAGGAGGAGAAACATCCTTTTATTAGAAATAATTTACGACCTATCGTCATTCCATTCACATTTCTTAAATTATTTTCCCTTTTCAATGTTTTCAAATAACTATCAAACTAAGGATGATATTAACTCGTTATTACCGATTAAGCGTAACGATGTATTGTCCTTTGTAATAATTAATGAGGTTCAAATTTTGTAGAGTCGATATAACATCTTCTTTCTTTATAGAAGTTAGTTCACATATCTCGTTTATCGTTATCTGTGGTTTTTCATTTTCTACTAACGGTTTGACGTTTAGTAATATGTCGAGTATCGTATGAGCCCAGTAACTTCTGTACGATAATAAACCTAAGTCGGACAATGGTTTTTCCGGAGATCCAGTCTTACCCTCAAATTTCGATAATTCGTAAGAAAATTCTATTAAAAGTTTGCCGTATCCTTTCCTCTGATAAGGAGGCATCGTTAAAATACAAGCGACGTTGTAATCCTCAGTCGATTCTTTCTCCTTTGAAAAATATCCTACAATGTGAAATCCTCGGCTATCGAATTCCGTCATAACGTAGAACAAGAATGGGTCCGTGTCGTAATACAATGTTTTATGATCTAGGAATAATTTAGCTAAGAGGCATAAATTTTGAGCGTAATTCTTGTTTTTTCTTCCATCAATTTCGAAAAACGATATAGATCCTTTTCTGTATATTTCATTACCAGGCGGATGTCGCAAATTACATTTTGCTAAGTGTCTTTCTAGACATTTCCGACTCTTTCTATACTTCAGGCAAAATTCACATATATAAATGCACTGAAGGCTGACCATTTCCTGAGGATACGGACTAAAGTACCAAGGCTTTATCCTATGTCTTCCTAATTCAATTAGTTCTATATTTTTCATCCTAGTTACAACGTCGTCGTGGTGATGAGCCACTAACGAACCAGTAGACCTCGGCCCAGTTGCCGGAGGTACAGGTTGCGGCGGAGCTTCTTGCGAATCTTCGCTTTCTAAAAATGCTGATTTTCTTTTTCTAGCCATCTTTTTTTGTAACGCCGCCTGTAATACCGCGGAACCATTAACTGGCTCAGGTATAATATTACTCGGACTTGGTGGCCTACTAGGAGCTTGTTTTTTTGGCGTCGCTGCCCCCGTACCCGGAGCCGTGGTACCTTCTCGCCTTGGAAATTGTACTTTCCGCGTATCCAGACAATTCTCCATAACCCATTCGTCCAACCGTTTGTTAACTGAAAAGTCACGCAAAGTTTACTATATTCTAACTAATTTTTAAATTACAACAAAAATATTTACTCTACGCCGTGAAGATCGATCGATGAATGAAATGGTATTTGATTGAGAAAAATTTATAATAAATTATACGTTAAAGAAGATAATTTCAACCTCATTTTAGAATCATATCGAAGCATGTTGTTTAAAATAATACGCAAGCGTGATGAATGAATGTTATGAATTTTATAGGTTATGCTGACACGCTTCTACTCAATCGTACAGTTTTAAATAAGAGTTTTAATAACGTTGATGAATTATTGTGTGCTTATTGAGATTGTGAAATTTTGCCAATCCTTTTAAATCACATTCACTTATTTTATTAAAGGAATACTCACAATCCACATAATGAACGTAGTAACATTTGACACCTCGCATCTCCTTAACGCTTATGATTTCAGCCAGTGCTGTAACGGTGGGTTATATTAAAATAGTTTAAATAATAAAAGGCATATCTTAGAGGTAGTGTAATAACGAACTTACGCCAATCATCACCGTCCTGCATCCTAACCGGCAAACGACAACCCTCCACAAGTGAGGACTGAAATTGAGGTTAAGTTTAGAAAATTTTGAATTACGTCCACCGTTTAGCTTTTCACAACATTTTTAATGCAGTTTAAATGTGTATTACGATTTTACTTACTACTGAATCACATATGGTCTCCCGCTCATCGTGTTCCTCGATCATTTTGATCAAAATTATGACAAAACTTGTCACTAAACACAAGGATTGTTTTCATACACTTTCGAGGACTGATCTACGCGCCATCTGGATAGAACGCCGCTAATACGAACTAACTTTTCCGTAATCAGAGAATTTGAATGTAGATATAGGTATAGGTATGTTACGTCTAAGCCACGATATAGGGACTATAATAATAAGTAAGAACAGACGTGGATCAACAGGTCGTATATATTTCGAAGTAAGTACATACATACATAATATAAGAACTAATAATACATGAGTAACAGCTTATCATACATTAACATCTCGCTTCAAACGTCTGACTATTATATTAATACCGAATAACCTTTATAACGCATTTTTTTCGCGTCTCGCACGAATGCTTTAGAAAATAGAGCATGCAGCGTTTATTCGAAATATAGAATTGAAACAGGTGTGGTCGACGGACTATCAGGAAATAGCTTAATTAGTTCATAAGGTATATTCGTGAATTATGTTCCTGGGTAAAACGCGTAAGTATATCCAAGTAAGATCTCTGTTATTTGTTATTTTATTCATCGCATATTTATATGGTAAAATAACGATTATTAGAAACAGAATAGGATTTACTGCTTATAATTCATATGTCTCATATCCTTTTCTCATTTACCGATATTCTTGTAGATTTTTGTAATATTTTTCTAACGCCAGAGGGTGGAGTCGCTAAAGGCGGTCACCGCTGTAGGTACATACTTGTTGGTAATACACCTTCGAGCATTACCTACGTACAATAATACGACGAAAAAAAATATATACATACCTATATATAGGTAAAACAATAATAGATTATATACGACATGGTTCTCGATGTAGTTTATAAACGCGTTTCAAAATAAATTACATACAGTAATATTTGATAAATTAACGAATCGTAAAACAGCTCGTGCAGTTTTTTTTTTTATCATTCTCAACTTAACTCCGTCTATCGAAATACCTACCCCAGTAATCTAAAGTAAGTATATTTCTGTCGATAATATAGCTACTTTTATGGCAATAAATTTATTTGCGATGTTTTCTTATCTTCAGAATAATTCTTGGTGATAATTTTGGTTTATTTAAAAATATATTGCTATCCTCAGCTATGCAATTTTGATAAATAGAATTTATTTCACAGCTCATATAATAATGCTTCGAATTTCGATGTATATGCGCCAGTATATAGACGAAATAAAACATTTTATTAGATTAATAGACTCTACATATTTGAATTTGAAAATATAATAGCTGTAATAAATGCTGAACTTGACTGTATTTTCTCAATCATCGAATGCGCGAACTCGTGTATATAGCCATAAATTTTAAAGCATATAAACACTATTATGCCTTAGCTGCAGTTACGTTAAACGGCTCCGTTTTTCAACGCGTCTACCTTAATGCATGCACGATAAAAACTAATAAAAAAAATAGAGACTTCAATTACATCGTAAATCATACAGGCGAAAGGCTCAAACTACCTGTAAGAGGATGTAGGTATATAAATATTGACTATTATGAATAAATGGCAAGGCGGACGATTGAATAATTTTTTCTTTTTTTCTTTTATTCTTTCACATATAAATTTTATCACACCCAGAAATTATAAAATAAAAAACTGAAACACAATCGTCAATGTAGAATATTCTAACTGGGTATTAAATATTATTTAAATACTGTAATATACAGTAAATATTTTAGCGCTAACTGCAATTAGGTCAGGTGTTGTTGTAAGTTGTAGCAGGCGTAATTTTAATCGTAATTGTAATAATTATAATACGTAGGTGGAATCGTAGAAACTATTAGAGCATGTTTAAAAGCTATTTGGACCACGATTACATAGTACGGTGTACGAGGTAAGGTCGGATTTCAATTACTTGCAGTCATTGTTTCCAAGGTAAGACGTGTAGTAGATATAGGTAACAGCTATTTAAGGAAAATAAAATAAGTACCTGCGTGAAGTGTAAAGGTGAAATAATAATTGGAATTCTCTGATTGAATACCACCCGGTATATGTACGTCCCTGCCCATATATTGTTATATGAAGTCTCCGCGTACATAAGTGTACCCACATCGAGCACATAAGGGTTGATAGTGCTCACGCGTACAAGCCACCCTTATGTACAGGGCGTGGCTACGGGCGTCCAATCAGAATCTAGGAAACCCCCGAAAGCCCAAATCGAACGAAATAAAAATTTTAGCGGCTGTGTCAAACGCCACGACGTAAGGGGATCAGCAGGGTTGATCTGGGCTTACCTACATTTTTCTTACTTTACCCAGCTCGATCTACCCTCTTCCTTCGACACGGCCATACCTCTACCTCTATATCTGGTGGCTATGTCTCCCCGAATTTTCTCCCTGAATTTTCTCTTATCTCGTACTGTCAATGCATTTACAGCTCAAGGGCTGCTGCACGGCCTACCCCCCACAGCTTAAACTAACGACGTGACGTTCTTATTATTCTTCGAGCAAACGAAATGGTTTTTCCTTTCGAAAGTACTTACAGAAATTTTATTGCTTCAAATTTAACACGTTCAACTCTTAAGCTATATACTAATTTTATTTATTTAAATAAGTAGGTATATAAAGATATTACTTCACCTCTCGCATAATATTATGGGGCTAACTTTATGGGAGAATTTACTTATGACTGTATCCTGCGGTAGTATAATAATTCTAAAAAAAATGTTGTATCAATTCCATGTCAGAGGGAATTATAGATGCAGGCAAGATGTGGAGAGAATTCGCGATTATAAGGGAAACTCTTGTCGCGTCGTATAACTCGACGTTGTATTTGGCTGATGTCCAGAAAAGTTGAACGATAGAATATAGAGACTGCACAGTTGGAGTCGTTGTCGAAATTTTCTTATCTAAGGAATGCTGATTTTTAAATTAATTATTCAGCTAATTGTCTTTGGAGCAATGCGAAATGAGGAGGGCGTGTATTTAATAGCCTTAGTGTTACCTTGGAGGCATGCTGCCATTAAGAATCCCACAAGACCACCCTCGCCCACATCCCCATCCCCATTCCCATTCCCATTCCCATTCCCATTTTCATCCCCATCCCCATCCCCATCCCCGCCCTAACCAACCTACACTTTATACCTTGACTGGCTGGTATATATGTAATATATACACGTATATACGTAGTACGTAGGTTTTGGTGTATACTAAAATCATTAGACACACGTGTGTCGCACATCGCGCAGAATCCTGACTTGCTTAGAATGCTTAGATAGCGTAGCCCGGAAATCAATATCAAAACAAACTGTTACGTGTCTTTTGGGGCTGGTCCTCAGTATCAAAAATATGATGTTTAATCGACTCTTCATGGATGATTCTATAAATTGGAGGGATTTACTCTGGGTGAGAAAAAAATGCCAAATTCTTTGAGAAAATTGCGAAAATTTTATTCAAATTCATAGTTCAGAGCTTCAGGACGTTGTAAACGTAATTTTGAATTCATACCTTCTATAGGTATAATATGATTGTATTATAGTGAGATGAAATCTATAATGTTTGAAAAATGAGACACCGAATAAGCTCCGTTATATCCCTAAAACAGCATCGTGTAAGTATGAAAACACTTTGAACGCCATTTCGCATAGGTAATCTTCATGCATCTATTTTTCTAAATTACGTTGCCCTCTTTGCCGCATACTCGGTATATATAAAAGCCTGTGTTCAAAGGAAGAACGTTTTCTCCGGCGCCGCTTAAAATTCATAAGACGTTCTGTTTACTTACTAAAGATACCCTCCTGCCTCCCTTTTTCTTCTGTTTAAAGCGTGCTTTATCGCTGAAAAGAAAAATTATTCGTTGCACTTTTACTTCGTACATGTATGTACTACATACCCAATTTCATTACTATTATTATTATTATTTTATGTAAGAACAAAAAATATCAATGGAAACCACAGATTTCATGTCATCCGCAATTTTTCCACCCTTACTTATTCGCAACCTATACGCTAGGCTCGTACTACTACACTCGTATGAACAAGCTTGTGTTTTCGTATACATGCATGCGATTTTCACCCCAGAGTTGCCTGGCACACAAGTTAGGCGGCGCTGGCGGTCGTATGCATGCACAAATTCTACACACACTAGTAGCGTACTGGAATTGTACGTGCCTAGCGTATAATCCTATCGGAAAAAATATTTCTCCCATGATAGCTAATAGGTGGGATGAAAAAATGAATGCATAATCGATTGATGTTTGAATCTAATTTATTAATGTAAATTGAAATAAATTTTACAGCGATGTCGTTACAGTTTTGCATTATGAAATAAAGTTATCTCGCGAATAGGCGTCTGCGGAGTGAAGCAAAGACATCGTCATTATTTCTCGGCTGAAGTAACGCGTGCAGCATCTTCCGTGGTACATATACGTACGTATATGTATATTATACGTATGTAGATGGATATCTACCTGTACCAAGTAGGTAAGTATATTTCGCGTGTTAAGAAGACATCAGGGTACCATAGTATAAGGGCGACGTGGTATAGCAGCCATCTTGCCACAAACTTGGCTAGACCAATGAGCGACGAGACGTGGTCACCGTGTTCTCTCACCCTCGCGCGCAACCCTTTAATTGTAATCAATTTACTCCCCCGAGACATGGCGCGGTGCGAATATAGTGAAATAATTAGCGAGAAAGATGAATTGCCAAAAGTTAGGTATTGTTAATGACGTTGTTATACTCCCTTACCTTCACGTCAACAAACCAACTTCGTCAAAGATCTCAGCTTCTAACGATTACTTGCACACTCTACTCGCGGTTATTATTATATCATTCAACTCATAATGAACTGAAGACAGGTAGTACTCGTATCAATTTTATATGCGGGAGATGAGTTCGCCTTCGTTTTTCGTCTTTCATTTGTATTTTGGATTTTTTCTTCTTCATTTTTTCACCCCTTTCTCCGTTTTGCTTCAACTTTAAATATTCTCCCATATCAATTTCAATGGCAATGATACCCGCACGGGGAATAATAGAACAGGTTTATATACTTGGCCTTTGCTTTGCATTAAATCACGGAGTAGGTCGCGTGTACGATGTAGGTACCTATACCTGAACCAGTTTTCATACCGTTGGAAAGGTCTTTGGCACCCGCGCCTAAATCCTGATCTATATGACGTTAGGGTCAAGAAGTTTTGACCCCCGCACGAGCGATTTTCTCAAAAGGTAAACGGGGTCGGTGATCAAGAATTATACCGGACAATATCTTCATATATAAAACATAATACCTATACGTATAATGAAAATGTTGTCTCATTGTTGGGTCGTAAATTTGCATTGTCGTGACGGATGCCGAATATGGGTTGACCTGAAAAATAGAACGGGAATATGTTGAATACTTGACACGATTGGAAATTTACAATATGAGCGAAGAAAAAAGGAAAAAAAAATGTATAAACAAATTATAATAAATACTGGAAACGTGTAACAACGTCGACAGGGATTACCCGCGGCATAGCGGAATGAATACAATGCCTTTTCTTTATTATACCTATACGAGGGAGATGCTGCAAGCGAGGAGAGACCCTGAGTGTATATCTTCGCGCCAATAAAAAAATTATCTCGTTGTAAGCTCAACGATCTGTAAACAGTCAGGCAAACCACTCATACACAGTATGTCGCGAAAATTCATCCCACAACCCGCGCTTTGTGCTAGTAACTTCGTTGCTTACTCCTCGTTCCGATTTATTAGGTAAGCAGAGATTTTGGTATTTCGACTTTTCCTTTGTTCTTGCACTTATCATACTTTCCGGTAATATATTGCGTACGCTCTCTCTCTCTTTTTATTATTTTGTTATTTTATTTCAAGTTTTTCAATTGTATATTTTTATCTATGCATTTGCTATTTTGTGTAATTTCTATATTCATATTCGATTTCCTCTTCATTAGCTTTCTGCTATACTTCTTCGTTTTATTTTATCTTATTTTTGGAAATTATTGTTATCTTTATTTTGGTTTATCGTTATTATGTTCTGTATTGTTCTTCAACGGTTTCTTGCCCGAAGGCTCATCTATGACTAAAGGACAATGAACTAATTCTATCTGTCTATCTGTCTATCTATCCTTCTATCTTTCTCCCTCTCGTTGCCTGTGCTGTGGTGCTTATTTCGCAAAGGTATAAGTGGTGAAAACATATAGGTATACGTAGGTAGTATATCTGATCATACTTTATGTACCCATACATGTGGCGTGGTATACATACACGTGTTAATACTTATTCCGTCGAAATTGTATACGCGATAGTCGCGTGAGCCACGAGTACCTCTGCAGGCAGTAATTGATCAAGCGGTTATCGAGGTTCGGTCTGGTGGGCAAAAGGGTATATTTGAAAGTTGAGATTTTTCATCCCTTCGTTGTGAGGCTGGGAGTCACCCTCGGTGCTAATTAAAACCACCCACGTGTCTTTCCATGGCTTGGTTACGAAAAAATAAACGCAAAAGGACCTTTTCAGGTTTCAACGGGGCGACCGGGAACCACGCGCTATATCCGAGCTGGTAAAACCTCGTGACTGGCTGTGGGTTGGCGGTTGGCTGCCACCAGGGTAGTTAATTATCGTCCAAGTGTTCTTTAAAGAGCGAATTACACACAGCTACCCTTGCCGCCTCCGTGTGCCTTTCAATTTTAGCTTTCCATTGGAGGCCAGCCGTGTGTTTTTCTTTTACGCCTCGACGATTTTTTTTCCTTCGACAATTTTTATGCTAAATCCGTTTGCGCTCTACGCTCTCTGCTTCTCCGCATTCTACCGTTTCAATACCTCGACGCTACGAGCTGCACCGATTTGTCTCTGCGTATATCAAGCTTGTGTATAATTGTGGTTTTTCATCGACACGCGGAGATCGTCAATTCGAATTATTATATCAATTAATATCAGATATTGAATGCATCCGATAATCGTAGTAGTCGAAGGAACATAGAAATTCTAAGATAAATAAAATTTCCAACGACTATCGATCCCCCGAAAAAGAGAAAAAACACAAATCTCACTCTAACTCGATGCACACTTTAAATCAGAGCAAGAATAATTGTAAACAGCTGGAGTTTGGAATGCTAAATCGGAATAGCAAGAATTTTCCTTGTCTTAATTCACCCTCGCCGACGCCCTTGGTCTCCCTTCGTCGCCTTTATAGACACCCTTAGACGCCGGGCTCAGTCACCGGTACGAATCATTTCCGTTTCGAGGCGACGTAGACTATCGCAAATCGTCCGGTCTCCGTCTCGGTCTCGGGCTTGGTCTCGGTCTTCTTCAGCCCGCTTCAGTCCCTTATACGTTTCCTGTTTGATTTTACGCACCTCCGTTTTCAGCCCCCGCAATACCCTAGCCGAACCGAAAAGCTCCACCTCAGCCAACACTCCACCCTCGCCATTCCACATCCCTTCAGTGTCCCTCGTCGGTATTTCGAAAGCAGACCCCATGGCTATATACGAGGTTCGGGACTGGCGGGTTCGGGGGTGTTTCAGAGTGAGGACGAGGGCGAAGGAGGGGGAGAGGGTAACGGTCTACCAGCCCGAACCCCTAAGAGGGTTTCCTCTGATATATTACCTCTGTAGCCACCCTCGCGCGCCCTAAACCATCCCTTATAGCCGCCATCTTGAAGGACTCACCCCGCCCGCGATCGAAAATCCTGTTAGAGTTATATCGGTTTAGCGTCCATTTTGACGAAGGGTCTAGGCTGCGTATTCACTACACCTTAAACCCACGGGAATTCAAGGAACTATTTCGAGGAGGGTGTTTCGAGGTATACAGGGAATTCGCTGAGACCAAACTAGGCACCAGGATACCAACTGCATTTTTCGAACCCTCCGGATGCCCGGGATTCTAAGCGCTCCGTTCACATACACTACGTGTATACCTATCAAACGTATGCGGTATGTGCACGGTGATAATTCTGCGGAACTTTCATGCGGCTCGCAGTACCTATCGTATATACCTAAGTGCGAAGATTTCATTGGCCACGTGTCATACCAAATATGCTGCACTACAAGGGTTGAAATAAACTCACACCCTTTTTTCTTCATTTTACTTGTCTTTCATAGCTTTGCAAAATTTCGCGGAGATTTCATCTTTCGTTTGATCATGGTTCATGTTATTTCTCGCTATTTGTAACGATATTTTACTGTTTTATATTTTATTCGCACGCAATCGTTATCTGATAACGAACTATCACGCGAAAATGCTGTCCTATCCAAAAGAATTTACAAAATAGACACTTTTTTTTTAATCATATGAACAATCACCACTCCATATGGTTGCAGTAGATTCGCTGTGTATTTGACGAAGCTTGAGAGTATTATTTGGCGTGTGTTGTAAAAAAAAGTGTGAAGTAGAAGTCAGAGTTGATAAACGTTAATAGCACAGCCGAGAAAGTTTTACCTACATTTAATAATAATTAGCATAGCGAGCCGTGAGGTAATTAGTAATCAACGCGTTTATCCCTTGCGTTCGACCCCGAGAGTTGCGCCCCGTTTGCTTCCGGAAAAGAAAAAAAAAAAAAAAAAAAAAAAACAACAAAGATGGGGCGAGCCGCTAATTATTTTTACGTGCTTTAAATAACGCTCAAAGATCGCGACCCGGCTTTATTTACTATAGGGCAGGGGATCCGGATGTGCAAATTTACCACGATATAAAAAGTACCTATACGCTTCGTCTGTTAACCCCTTTACCTATATCCTTGGGTCTGACTATTTTTACCCTGACAAAAGTGAAGAGAAAGAGAAACTCAATTCCTTATATACACACAGTCAGTAAAATTTTACCCATTTCTCTGCAACTCTGTGAAAACTTTCTGCCATATTTCAACCCCCAATTCTTCCAACTACAAGTATAAGAAGCTAATATCAATTTTCTTCCGCTCGTGGATATGCAATGAACCTTGAATCCGTTTTTCATAGCTTCATTTTTTTTTTTTCTTTTTTTTTTTCAACATACGAAACTGATCCGCCAGCTATTATAATCTCGACGTACTGTTTCTGTAATTCGCGATTCAGAGGAGACACGTTTTCGCCAAAAATTAAATATACAACCACCATTGATAGAGATAAAGAGAAAAAGTGGTACTTTCTCTTATGCAAAACTGATCGAAGGCTGCGGTATGAACCCCCCGTGAAACGGGGTTGGTTCGATCCCTGCCGCCACCGACGCCGAGCGTCGGCTTATAGCACTCCATTTGAATACTGTCGATTTTCAATTGTTACGGATAGAAGGAAAGAAAGAAAGAAAGAAAAAACTATATAATTTGGGACCGAAACCTGGCAGCTGTGTGGGCCCGATATGCAAAAAAGGGTCCCGGAATTAGAATATCCTCGCGGTCTCATTTGAATTTGAATTTCGAATGCGGATTTTCGGGGGTTAGCGCGTATCTCAGGTAGCGGAAGGGTTACAAAAATACTTTGGCCCATTAAAATCTAGGCTACCTACCTGGATCCTTAGGGACTTCACGCCGCCTGGCTTCTGCAGGCTACTATGTATACGGACGGATCCGAGCCTCTGGATTTCATTCCTCATTAGAGCTGCGTTAAATATTATATTCGGAGCACCGGGGCACAGGGTTCCCCTACTATCAAATTCAGTTACCCAACTCTATATTTTCATTCGATGTACTAGAGTAGGTATATAAATATTTGTATAATGTATATATATTTGAAATCCTTGGAGTAACCGCGTACTTCTTATAATACTAATATCGTTATCACTCAGATCCCCAGGTCCAAAATTCATTTATCCAAGAATTAAGCTCATAGTAAAAAGTAATGATGTCGTTTTTTTTTTGTTTCTTAAAGCTAATGTAGGCAAATTTACTTGGATATGAATATCTTACGACACGTTATGTTATTTTACCAAATTCCAGTTTACCGTAGTGACGTATACGGCTGTATTTCGCTCCGAACACTTTGATATCCATATCGCACACGACACACGCGGGATAAGACGAGCGAGAGGGTGGCTTCGTGGGTGGGAAGCTATAGCCCCGGGCCTTTCCTTCTGTATAGAGCGTTCTATGCTACTTCCATGTACAGTCAGCTCCAGCAGCTCGTATGATCTTCAAATACGAATTTCTTCATCTCCTTGTGAAGACAACAAGATGTGCGAAAAAAATAAAAAAATATAAAAATTAAGATGAAAAATTCAACTTGCTGGTATTATAAATCCAGGACATAATTCTAGAACAGAAAATAATACTTGTCATGTTATAATTCGGCTATACGTATTTCAATCAGTGTAAGCATTACCACATGAAAACTCATTACTTTAACCATTTCATTCGATCCTTCGGTAGTTTGAAGAATCTCTTTTGCTCCGCGCGTTATACCACCAATCATATCGTGTCACGAGGTAATCGAGACACTTGATTTATAGACATTTGTCAACGCGATGGTACGCTCCCGTTTAATACTACGAATCGGAGATAAGAAAAAAAAAAGAGAAAAAAATGGAAACGTGCGGGAACAAAGATGGTTTTCATTTTTGGACTCTGTTTTATTTTTGGAATCGTTAGAATCTGTCGATTTCCTGCGCGGTTATTTCTAAGAAATATGAAACCGACGTCGTCTGATATTTTTGGGGTGTTTTGTACGTAGGTAGTAGGTACCTACGTCGAGTCCGTCAAGTAACTCGTGCGAGCCCCGACGTCGCGCGTGGACTATAAGTTTACCGTCAGCCGGGAAATTTTCGACCCCTGACGCGCGATATATACTCCGTCAAACCGTCAAGCGAAGCGCTTGGAAAGTTTTGGATCTCAGCCCCGGGGATTTTGGTTAGAATATTGAATCTCGAGTCGAGGTTCTGGGTTTCTGGATGAAGGCTGATGGCTGCTGCTACTGGTGCCGCTACTGCTTGCTGGCTGGTTGCTGTAACGAGCGACATCCACTATAGGAACGATGTGTCTGCGCTCGCGTTTCTACGTCATTTCAAAGCCAGTAGCAAATAAAGCAATTCGATTCTCGAATAAAAAAGGAAAGGAAAAATAAAAAAATAAAAATCTTCCTCACTGGCTCCAGGTGTTGCTTCGTATTCTCACTTTATTACAAAGTAACTGAGAGTTCCCTAAGAATTTATTTGAAGACATGATTATTACCGCTAAAGATTCGCATATCATTATAATCAACATAATTCTAAATTCCAAATTCCGAGTTCAACGATCGTCGTACGACTGCAGCACTCCGGATATTATCATAGCTATAATATATTCTAGTTGGCAACGAACCAGTTACCGTTAGCCTACATGCTTCATGCTTCATTCACGGTCGCAAACCTACCTGAGAATACATTTTGATAATTCGGTTGGTGAGGTCGCGAAGGGGGTCGACCAGGAGGCGCGTGCCCCGACCCTTCGGCAAATTCCAGGGCGCGACCGTAAGGCCCGAAGGGTCAGTCTTTGACCTTGGGCGTGCAGCCTGGCCCCAACCCTTTGGTGGTCAAAACAGGCAGAAACATGGCCTGACCCTCGTATATCAACCGGCCGTTTCTTCCTGTCCACTAATCGCCGCTTGGATGAATTGGTCACTCGACTTAAAGTTTGATATAGACCGCAATAACCGCGTGGGAGGTGACGGTCAACAATAAATATCAAAAAAAAAAAAACGAAAAACAGAAAAACTAACAGATCCGCGAATCATTATACATTGCACTCATTCATTTTTTGAATAGACGACAATCTCATTGGAATCGTAATTGATCGTTGACTGCAGGAATTATGTAAGTCAATTGTTTTATATTTTGAAAATTTGCGTTTTATTATTTGCAGATCTTACCAGCATAAGAATTCTGATCGAAATTGATTTCAATACAAAAACGGTTATGATATATTCTCAAAAATATTGTTCAATATTTTTTAATTAATTAATTCTTGGTCTATGAGTCGCGAAAAGTGGTTCGATGTTTAATTTTTGAATAAATTGTGTTGAAAGGGGTTGATTAGGAGATCGGTCGAGTATGCAATACGTATAGAGCAAATATTGAGGGGCGATTATCGAAGCGTAAGTTTCCAATTACCAGTACGAGAACTTTTGGCATTGAATTTTTGAATTTCTTCTTCAGTGGTTGAGAGCCGTAGGTATAAGGTAGTCTTACTATACATAGGGACCTATCGCGGAATGATAATAATAAAAATATATCGGGGAATATATTGACAGCAAAATCAGACACGCGGGGGTGGGAGACCAACACAAGGGACGCTTCGGAACCTATAGAAGCTCGCCCCTCTCCGATATTAAAAATTTCAATATCCTAGCCCCTAGGGGGTGAGGCCGGGGGTGGGTGTTGGTACGGGGGTTGCTGCTGGAGGGAAACACATAATGTATTCAGATGACGTCGCGGCCATTCCATCGCCGAGAAAAACGCACAGTTTTTCGAGAAATCGAATTCCACCGCCAGCCGTTCTTTGTTTCAATTTTCTTGGAAAAGAAAAAAAAATATATACATATATTTTTTTACCCCTCGTCGTCTGCGACATTACGTTGACGAACGGTGAGCAGTAATTATGCTTCCTAAACCGTTAGGTGCAGTTTTACTTGCATCTTATTTTCGAATTGTAATTAGCTTCGGATGAAAAATTGACTTCCAACGCTTTCGCATCACAGCTTTGAAGATTTCAAAGTATGTAGTATCTGCGCGAGCTGACGCAGTTTGGCATTTTTCTGAACATCAATTACCGGGCTTTGAGAAGGGGATTAATAGCTGGTTGGGTAAATAAAATTGGACTGATCTCCCGAAAGTAACGATAAACAATTAGTTAGTGGTCGTTATCGAATTACAACAGAGATTTTTCAGCTAACAAATTTTCAGTTTATTAATCAAACACTCAAAGAGTTTTTTCTGCTTCTTCCTTCTTCTTCTTCTTCCTCCTCCTCTTCTTCTTCTTAGGCGCCGTTCAAATTACCCCTGTATATTCGATGCTGGATGAAACCTAATTTTCAAGAAGCTTGAATTTCTTTACTCAATAATTCTGACCAGACTAATCAAGTTTTGCTTGATTGAAACTCTCGATAAACCTATACCTTACAGATTTCTTCATAAAGAGGATCACCGGGTAAAGGTAGCATGAAAACATCGTTCGATTATTGATAAACTTTGCCTCAAGCGTGAAAGACAGCAGTTTTTCACTTTTCACACAATCGGATAATCAAAAATAAAATTAACGTTATATTGAATAATGTGAAACTTTCGCACGCAACTGCTACATTACATATAATAATATGTATAGGTATATATCAATTCTATATACCCATACCGATTTAATTTCCGTACGAATCGCATCTTCTTTCTACGGACCATCGAGCACGAGACAAATATCGTTCGGTCCGATGAAAAATTTCCTGGTCCACCCCAGGTCTGGTAGTTGGGTTCCAAAAATAGTCGTCGCCCCCGGAATGACTCGTACGTACGTATACTGTGTCGGACCCTCGGTAAAAATCAACCGGAGGAGACGAAGTATAGCGCGACGTCGTGAAGTCAGAAAGATAAAAACGAAAATAGAAGAAAAAAAGCATTAGAAAGAAAAAAATCAAATAAGAAAAAGGAGAAAAAAAAGCAAAACCGAACAACAACGGGGAAAAAAGAAGAACAGGAAGTATGTGCGTCTCTTCCAAATGAACCCCCTTAACTGTTCACGGCGTTCGGTCTAAACAACTTAACGATAAAATTTATAGTTCCACAGCACGCCTACCCCTGTCCTTTGCCCTCAAACCCTACCCCTGTACGAAACCGCCCCCTTCACCCGCGATTTCATAGGCCTCGGGGTTTACGCTACCGTCCTCCTATCGCGCTATCGTACTTTGCCTTCGCGACGGCCTTAGGCGTCTATTTATGTATATATATGTATATACCTATGTATATGTAGGCATCAGTAGAGAAGTTCACATGTATATAAACTATATATATATATATATATGAACGTAATGTCGGTTAAGTATGTGTGTATATAATTTAAGTTGCATGTGTGAAGTATAGGTGCACGAACACAGGTATGTATATATGTATATGGCTAAGGTCCCTTGTAAAGGACTTTTACCCTGCAGAGTTGCGTCGTAATTTATGGATGCTGTTCCCTTATCCTTAGGATACGAACTCCTCTCCCCACACGGTGGCCATCCCTCTATCGATCCTATACCTACCGTTACGTAACGGGTGTCTTGGAAGTTGGCCCTTTACTTTTTTTTAGTTAGTTTATCTGTGTCCTTCTGTCTCACGGTCCTATTCTACACCGTGATTCTTCAGAGTATATAGATATATATATTAAAACCACGAGCGCGATAATGGTCTCGTTCTTTTTCTCTCTTTCATTCCCGGCTCAGACGAGCGATTAGAGCTTTTACTCCGAGTGGTTATTTTACGTTGTATTCCAGGAATACGGATAAATTGTTTATTAATTTTATTCACTCTTGTATATAACAGTGAGGAATATGGAATAAAAAGCGAGAAAAAAAAAAGAAAGAACGCGGAAGAGGCTTACGTGTCTTGTATTATATAGAATGAATACATTCCCTGCAAGATTCAAACACCGTTACCGGCAATCCCCTTTCAACACTTGCGTGAGAAGATATCTAGACGTATAGAAGTCAAGTCGAGTTTTGACGATGAAAAATATTGCTTGCGGATATTTTAACGCATTGCCAGAGAGAACATCCCGTTTTATTTTTTACCTCCTCGCTAATCGAAATGTTTAAGGCTCTTTAGCGAGGGAATGAATTCGAAGAAGAATAAGCAGAGAAAGAAGACGAAGGAGAAGAAGAAGCAGAAGAAGAAAAATAAGGAAACGGACAGGGACAAGGTGGTGGGGGAAGTCGACGGCGGCAAGAAAAAGCACGAAGAAAAAAAAGATGGGAAACAAAATCAGAGACTTGCGGTGGTATAGCGCGTACTTTCTTCTCTCTATATCTATGTATACAGTACATGACTCGTAATCACCAAAGTTTACGCCACTCTCGTTTAGAGTTCCGTTTCGTTGAAACGTTTTATCGTACCTTTCGAAGCGGTGCGGGAGATCCGGTAAGGATACCGAGTACAAACCTGCACCTTGGTATCCACCCCACCGTACATACCTAGTGTTACAGCGTCGTGGTCAACTCGTTAATTATTCTTCCCCGTGAAGTAAGAAGAAAATAAAAATAAGAAAATAAGAAAACAAGGGTGGTATTAGTTTAAATGTCCCGCTATGCTCGTAAGGGCAGAAATTGTAAGCTTATAAGCCACCCGTTGTAAGAGAGAAACACACCCCGTTGTAGAGAAATGTCTGTCTTGCGTGTGGTAGTCCACCCTCGAGGGAGCTTGGGACTGGGTCTGGGTCTGGGCACAGGGCATGGGCATAGCTATGTACACATATACATGTAAATGCGATATATATGCATGGTGGTTCGCAGATAGGTCGGTTGTAGAGTAGAGTAGAGGCCCGTCTTATATTGATTTCTGTCCGCGCCGTCCCGCGTTCCCGCTTACTACCCCGTCGTTTCTCCCTCCTATCCCTCTCACCACCAACCTCGAACCTCGAACCTCGAACCTCGAACCTCGAACCTCCACCCTTCTCCATCCCCCCGTAACGTTCGTGGCAGGTAGGAGCGAGAGAAGAGAAGGCGGAGGAGGAGGCCGCCGCACTTTCGTCGGGCTAGAGACCCTCCGGGGGCGGTGGTACTCTGTCACATTCAACCCCCATTCAAATAAGAGGCCAGGCGGGGGTGCTTGCGCCGGTCGACGACGAAGAGGGGTGGAGGGCGGATGGTAGGCGACAGAGGGTGAGTTTCGTCCGGCCAAGGCATACCTCGATCGATTGGGGTTGTCCAAGGGGGAGACGAGTGTGTGTGTGTGTTGCCATGGTAACCCACCCTCGACGCGGGGGTGAAACGCCATTGGCCAGCTACGGACCCGACCAATCCAGGCCGCGTCCACCCGCTCAAGAAGAGATGTGGCCGAACACAAACTGCTGTCCACGTACCTAGCCAGGACTACTGCGCTATTATTTCGCGGGCAATGGCTACAGAATATAACATTATGCTCATACGATACCAGAATTAGGTGAACAAGTCATGAGGCAGGCACGCATATACCTACCTACTATACTGTATTTGGTAATCTCGCTGAAGACGTTTCCTCCCGCTAATCTAGATGCAAAAAATACTAACAACCCCTGAGAGATGGAGAACAGCCTTTGTCGTTTTGGATTTGGAATAGATTTTGAGTCATTGGTTGTCTGTGCCAAGTGGCACGGGGTAATTCGGTCGAATTTTCCATTGCATTAGTGAGATCAGTAGTCTTGGTTTTTCCTGTGAGTGAGGAATGAGGGAGAGTAATCTAAATGAAACTGATACATTATAAATAAAATGAAAGAAGGGTGGAGTGGGAAGCTGAGGTTATCCACTCGCCGTTCAATTTCAAAGATATCTCGAGCAAATAGGCGACAACCATTAAACGCCTGAGGAGGCTAATTGAAAGTACACCGCGATAACAATTGCTTGGCAAATCCTCCCCGTGGTACCCTCTTCCGTGTCCCTTCCAGTTCCCACTTTATAGCTCCCTTATTCCGGTTTTTCTACAGGAGGAGAAAAGACTGTGCGCGGAAAAGAAAATATGGAAATTTCTGTCGGGGACAAAGTTCAGATGTAGATAGGTGTGTATACCTTACATATACATACACGCGGAAAATATATGTGGATATAGTATATAACGGCGGCAGAGGACGCCGGCAAGAAGGAAAGACTCGGCGAAGCGGGCGAGAAGGAACTCATAAAATAATTTAACCCACTTTAAGAAGAAAATTAACAGAATGGCGAAAGTCTTTAAGATCCCCTGCCCCCACCATGCCGGCTTGCCGCTCTTATTCATTGAGTAATCCCCCACTCCAGACCTCCGCCACTTTCTTCATTCATTCTTTCTCTTCTTACTACGCCAGCGTAGTACTACCGCTCGGTGTAGGTAGGCATGTATATCTGTATATATGTACACGTATATACAGGTATATATATTTATATATCTACTCCTCTGTTTTTTTCTCTAATTATGAATGAAAACGTCTGGGCGGTATTCCCCGACCTTCCGTTCTATACCTACCCGTGCGCGTATATACCTATTTGCCTGCTTATAGTTTAACTTTCTTGCTACAGATCTTCGACATACATAATATATATACATATATACATACACATACATATACCTATACTTGTTCGAGTAGGTAAATACGTTGCCAAAGTTTTTCTTTACAGATTCTATGTAATGTATGTAGGTACAGACGTGTTACTATAAAGTTTCTCATAAACTTTACCTTTCCGGCAGTTTTTTTTTTCTACATTTCTCATCAAGCACATGTATTACACACCTACATTCATAGGTATGTATATTTGTATAGTATTTCTTTTATCGTCTCAAACATCGTGCCTTGTTCTACCTGCAGCGATATTATTTCGACGATATAAAAAAAAAGCAGTAAATCGTGCTCCACGAGTACGTAACTACACGTGATGTGTCACGTACGGCTGCGGCACGCTTTTAGACACGATACTCAGAATTTTGGCAACGTGATATTAATTAATATAAAATAAAGGGAAATTACGCGATCCTGTTGGAAATTTTTCCTCGCTAAATTGGTTGGTATCATTTCTTCATTTCCATATTTCCATATTTCATATTCCTATTTCGTTACTGATAAAATTGAAAAAAAAATAAAATAATCAACTGAAATCCTAAACTATTTGAATTTCCATAGTTTATCAACTAATTGTTGCTAATCGTTTATTTTATTCTTAGGGATTTACGTGAAAATACTAAAGAACTTACTTATTCACTCCGAAAAACTTGATTCCAATAAAAACTATACCTACATTTATCCGTTTTCATGGATACAGTAAAAAAATATCTGTTACAATTTTCGTCGATGCATTTCCCGTCTGATCTGTTCATGGATACGAATGGATATTGTCTTAGGCACCGTTTTTTTTTGTTTGTTTTTGTTTTCTCTTCTTTTTCATCCCTTCTTTACTACAGAGTGACGATGGGTTTCGCTAACCGAATTTACAAGTGCAGGCAAAACTATGATGCCTCAAGGTAGCTTATACCTATATCTCGATACGTACGTAGAACGTCTGCATATATAAAATACATACATTCTCTTCCACGGTTGGAAGGTCGTGCGTAACGAGCTAGCTGCGTAACGCACGCGACATACATATTCAGCAGGGTGAAATTTCCATACGACCGTAGGAGAAGGGGTTCCTTATGCCGGGTTACAGACGATTGTTTTTTTTTTTTCGTATATTATATAGATCTGACACAACCTGTAGTATACGTTCGAACTTTTTACTATTTTACCTGCATTTTATTATACGTGCATAGGTATATACTATATATTAGGAAGTATACTCGGCCTTCCTCAAACTGCAGGACCATTACGAACTCAGATAGTCAGATACATTTCACCCATACCACAATGCACAGTTTTCAAGATCTTTTGTACGTACATGTAGGTCTATGTATGTACTACATAAGTTACGTTACTTTTACGCACTTTTCACTCGAGTGACTTCTGCCCTTCTATAATACATACACGGAGTATAAAGCCCCCGTTTGCTCTGAATTTACTGTCTAGGTATACATGAGTATGAGTATGAGTGTATGTGTGTGTGTGTGTGTGTGGGGGGGGGGGGGGGGGGGGGGGTAAGGAAAAAATAGCCTTTCCTTTTGCCGGCTTTCTATTTCGGTCTCACTTTCTCCAAAGAACGAAGGAAATAATTGTTATCGCCTGAACTCGCCTTTGATTTACGACCATAGTCCCTGTTTCGCGTCAGTTAAATTCTGCCGCGCTCCACAGTTTTACACCCTTTCTCGGGGGAGTCTTTCTCTCTCCCGAAGCTTACTCACACTCTTGCTCTATATACTGCCTATCAACACCCTCATCCTCCTACTTTTCATCTCGCTTACTGCTGCAGGTGGAAAGGGACTTGACAAAAAATAATAATAATAATAATAAAAAGGTTAAAAAATAATGAAAAAAGTAAAAGATAAATAAAAAATTCTAAAAAACAAAGGACTCGTATACCAGTACGTCGGTATATGACTCGAATTTCTATAGGTACGTTTGATGCGGTGGTCAGATACGACCTTATGCTACCCAGAGTCATACGTGAAAAGAGACCCTTGGAAAGAGAGAGAGAGGGAGTGGGAGAGGGTGAGGGTGAGGGTGAGGGTGAGGGTGAGGGAGAGGGTAAGAAGAGGAAGAGAAAGAGAAAGAGAAAGAGGATGAGAGAGGCGCGAGCGAGTGGCAGGTCTCGCCGCGACCACGAGATCAATATGTATGCAGGGAGAATCGTGGGTTGTGGACCGCTTCATGGAGGTTGGGGGTGGCCAGCAAGGCAGCTGATTGGCCAACGGCTACCACTAGGCCACGCCTCCTCCCACACACGGTGTCTTAACCCCCTGTAACCACCTGGAGCGTCGTGCCTCCCGCATCCCTAGGCTAAGGGATGGAAACCAAGTGCCCCAAACAGTGTTACCGAAGTCGGTGAAATTCATCGAAAATTGAAAACCGTCTTAGAATAAGGCATCCCCGGTCTCGTTCATGGTATAAACTTCTAACGGGTGTTTGAAAAAGATTAATCTCACCCTCGATTCGCCCTACTCTGAGCTATTTTTTGTTCTTTCTTTCTAATTTTTGTTTTTATTTTTTTCACAGTTTTTCTGGGTTTTTCTTTCTCTCTCTTTTACATTTTCACTCATTTAAGAAAAAAGAAGAAAAAGAAAGAAAAAAAAAATCCCAAAGAGGAGGGAAGGAAACGTGTCACGCGTTTTGTAATTTCGACTTCGTCGAGTGTTCTTTGCGTAACAAAAGACACGCTACGTTTAGGTTTGAATTTTCTTTTTAAATGTAATAAAATATCTTTATAAAATACGAATCCCATCCCTTTCTAATCCTATGTAACCATGGTAAAACACGAACTAGTGAAACAGGAAAAAAAAAAAAAGAAAAAATACTCACTTATCATGTTCTCAATATCTAGATATGATTTGTATCGAAAAACCATCGTGGCCCTTGCAACACACCTTCGATATCTACTATCAGCTTCCATTCTCAGATCTTTTGAATAATTTGACTTTTTTCATCCTAAGAGGGGGTGTAGATGATAATATATTTGACGAAAATGAACAATTACTCATGATTCCCGAGAGGCCTAGATCGAATAGCTCGTTGTTTTATTGTTATAGTTGAGAGTGAAACTCCGTTATTTATACACGTGAATAATAATAACGTGGATATGTGCAGGTAGTAGTAAGCCGGTGTTATATATACTTTGTACGTCGTAACCCGGAAGTGAGGTGGTGCAGTTGCCACCGGGTTATGTATTCACCATCAAAGTTTTACCGACTGTTCTACTTTCCATAATCTGCGCCAGTTCCATCGTGCAGGTCGTTTCATTAAATATTTACCGAATTACTGCGACACTAGGTGAGTCGCACGAAGTGGATACGTCTTCCTCTGCAAGGATATACCTGCGTATACCCTATACCTATATACGTGTATAACGCCTTGCGGATTTCCGAAGCTGCTGTATTTTTAGCCTTAGTTTCCTCCATATTTGAAGACCAGGAAAACGTCGATTTCACATCACCGCAGAGTTCCGTTTGTACTGTAGATTCGAGGGGTTCGGGAATTGTGCGGGGATCTTCAAAGTTCAATTTTATTTTTTCATTTGTATATCGAAATCGCGTCCCACGAACGTCAGCGGGAATTACTTCCCGTTGGATCGACACCCGACCGATTCTTATTATTTTTATTTTCATTTTTTCTTTCTTTTATCTTTTCTCTTTTCTCTTATTTCTCTTTCCTCTTTTTTCTTTTCTTTTTATTTTTATTTATTTTTATTCTGCGAGTAGGACCGTTGGCTATGCGTCAAATAATAAAAAAAACGGTCAGTAGAAACAATACCGGAGTTCCCACAAAGCCAAGGCTTCCGTTAAAACAATGGGCACTGCGGAAAAACAAAGAAATAAACATGAAAAGACAAAAGAGACCCGTTTGAATCCGTAATTTGCCCCCGCGTTCTTTTGTTTCGCGAAAGCACGTGCCCTCTACCCCCCAATCTCCCTTTGCCCCCTGCCCCCTGCCCCCCGTTCCCCTTTCCGCTCTCTGAAATGAAACCCCTTTTCTGCTCCCTACCAACTTTGCGGTAGGTCTTGGGCATCCGAGTGCTCTGTTTTAAAATGTCGTAAAAGTTTCATGGCTATTAAATTAAGAGGCAGAAACTGAGACTCGACGGCGCCTCAACATCTACCTACCCACACGCATATATATGCGAGATGGTGTCAAAAATTGAGTGAGGGGATGAAAAAAAAAAAGACAAAATTCCTTCAACGGATCATGACGAAATGAACTAAAAATCGATTTCCATTTTATTACGCATTTTTGTGCCTATTAGTGTAATATCTTATCAACTATTATCATGTCTGAATGAATTCGAAACTAGAGGAGAAAAGGCGAATGAGTAAAAAATTGTTCACCCTTTTATTAAACTGTATGAAGAAAATTTGCTGCCGGATTCTCGCGATAACTGCTTAAAATTTGCCAGCAGTCACGCTCGGAGATTTTCTCGAGGTAAGGGAAGGTGAAATTCTTAAGGGAAAGTTTTCTGCGGAATTCTTTCCTCATTTCACGACGTTGAATTATTCACAAGCCACTTCGCTTTTGTTTCTGGGCCAGGGTCGAGCCTGGCAGTCTTTAGGTTAACGAACTTTAGAAGCTTATTTGTAGGTATCTTTATTTCCAAACGAAGAGTACCCTGCCCTCCCCCGCCACCCCATCGTTTCTCCTACCCCATCAGCGTCGTTACTTCCCTTGCTCCATGACCTCTTTATTTCTCTCTCGCGCTCTGACAACAATTTCGCGAGTTCATTAACCCTCACCTTCTTATTTTTTCTTTTTTCTTTTTTTATCTTTCTCTCTCTTTCTTACGATGAGTCAAACTTTTTTTCCTTACTCAAGGTCAGGAACGCCATATCGGAAGCGGGGGATGAATCTGAGACAGGAAATATTAAAGAATTGTACCCCTGGATGCGACACCGAGATATTCGGATAACACTGAATTGAGATAAACTGCGACTTTCCGCGGATCTCATTGAATTAACATTTATTCAAATTCCGTAGCCAACTCAATTTCAACGGAAACAGTGAGTCAGGTCATAATCACATAATTTCGAAGGGTTGATAAGAGCCGTGAATTCGTCCGAGAAGGAAAAATGGCAAAACAAAAAAACCAAACAAATTGTTTCATTCGCATTTTCATATGGGTATAAATAATGGTTGTTGCGACAGAAATTTTACGAAGGTTGAATAATCACTACTGAGGGTTTGTATAACGGTCGAGGGAAATTGAAGAGAATAAAAAATTGATTTATTCAAAATTTGCCCCGAGGCAATGATCGGCAGTGTGATTCCCACGGATAGGAACTCGACATCGGTCCCCGTCAATAACTTATATATTTGAATTTTGGTCGTCGATGAAGTATGTATAACGACGCCATGGCGTTCCTGCAGGGTCCCTGCATCCCGATGCAATGCAGCACGGAACCGCAACGGACGTACGAGCACGTATCCTCCTAATAACAAATAAAGGATCCGTTCTAAAGGGTTCGAAATTTGAGATGAAGGTTTTTCCCCCGGTGGAATAAGTAGAATTACCAACTTTACTGCGACGGGACCGTCTTTTGTTAATGGACCTGCCTCGGATGTAACCCTTTCCCGAGACCCCGACACGGCGCACAACCCTTTCGGAAGATGTGCCCCGTTTTCTTCCCAGATTTTCGGCCCCCGAAATTCTTTAACGAAAATTCAACCCTCTCGTGTCATTCGATCAGAAAATAGCAAAGCATTACCTATATGCGTATACGTCTGACACACATATGCATGTGTATTTTTCAGACGAGTTCCGGTATAGCGCCGCAATATCTGTTAGTACGTGGTGGATATGCTGCCATTAGCTACCTTCTGCAGATCTGCGGTGAAATGGAATAGTCTGATGAAATCAAAGTCGCGTAATTAGTCATCTAGATATTTTCAACGACTATTAGTATACGCGTTAGTACCTACATATCACGCGAAAAGTAAGGGAAACAAAATAGAGGAAAATAAGTGTAAATTGAGGACCCGGTTTTGTTGGCAATAAATTATCTTTGAATTCAGAGTTCAGAGGATGCAGATACATATTGCTGTGAATAGGATGGTGGTAAGTAGTTATTGGTATAGAAAGTCACCAGATTTTTGTATCTCGCTTTTGAGTAAGCAGTTTTTACATGGTTTTTTCTTTCTCTTTTTTTTTATGAGGCCAACATATGCGTGGCTACGGTTATCCATCTAGTTAGCGTGTACGGTATATCGGGCCAGCATCCCATTGAAATATTGAATGGACCACCGCGCTTCGTTAACCAGTCTGTCGCATTTTTAACCCATCATCCCGTACGCCGAACCCTTTTTTGCAATTTGAATACATTGTACCGTAGGCCAACATACATATGTATATGTTGCCTCGGCTGCAGCCAACCCGATACGTTGTGCAGTTTCCCTGTGTCTATATCCGAAGTTTATACCTGCGCCCGGCGTTTTGTTGCCTTCGGTCGCATTTTCTTTCTTTCTTTTCCTTTTTCTCTTTCATATTATTATTTTTTTTTCTTTTTTACTCTTTTTCAACAATGCGACTGATTTTGATTTATACGACGCGAGCATCGGAGATTCAATAGAATACTCTGTCACGTGTTGCGTGAAAATTATAAATTCATATCCCGATGCATCGGAGCGTTTCTTTCCCTTTTTACTCGGATCTGCATTATCGTTTTCATCCCCCGAGTTGCTCTCCGACCCCCTATATGCCACCCTTCATTCGTCCAATGATATTTGAAGTAAAAAAATGTCCATATACAAACCCTATGTATACGTATACGTAGGTACATACATATCGTATAGGATGTGAAAAACGAGAGGTTTTTCTCGTTTTCACTTATATATCTACTTACTTATTTTCTTATTTATACCCGCGAGTCTGCCGCAGACCCGCAACGGAATGGCTTTATATCTTTGGTATAAAGAAAGCCGAGTTGTACCGGCCCACGCTACTAACTTGACAATTATATTATTCCTCGTTATACGGTTCTCTCCCTTTAAGGACTGCTCTTTAGAATTTCTGCGTTCAGTCACTTTGCTCACTCGGCTTCCTGCACAGCGTCCCGACGCTTGACTCCTCGTCGTTCCGCATATAGCTTCCACAACCTCCGCGGAGAGCCCGCGCAAGTACGTACCTCTACCGCAAGGAGTATTCTCTCGTATAATCGGAAGGAAACCTTTTTCTTTTTTTCCCCCCGAGTTCCGAACCTTGAACTACATTTTTAATTGCAATTTCCGCCCTAACCAGCTCCACCTCATTCCCCTCATAACTGACGCAAAACCTGACGATAAAAACAAAAGAGAAACAGTTCTTCGCCCCGTTTTTTCCCTCCGCCGAGTAACACGCCCCTAAGCAACAAGTAGCGCGTTCGTTTAAGACGTGTCGACGTTCTTTTGTTCCTTTTTAAAAGGCGTCCCGTTCCGCGGCTCCCCACTTTAAGGAGAACGACGCCGCGCGGCGCGGCGCTTCGCGAAAGAGTTAAAACTTTGCCAACTTTTCTCACTTTTTTTTATTTTTTTTTCTGTTTTCTCTCATCTTTTTTATTTTATTTGGTTTTTTTTGTCTTCTTCTCCTGTTTTTTTTTTTTTTTTTCCTCTACTATTTTATACTTTTCATTCAAATTCTCTGTCGTCTCTAACTCCTCAGACTCTTTAGACTCTCTTAAAAAGATTTCAAACTCCTATAGTAAACGCGATTTCATCTCACTCTGCAGCGAGTCAATTTAAACAAAAAAAAAAAAAGAAAAACTACCTTATACCTTCCTACCTACCTACCTACCTACCTACTTAACTACCTATACCTTATACCTAGCACGCGGGATCAGATCGTAACTGTTCTTCGAGTATACACTCGGTGTCACTCGAAAATAGACTTTGGTTATTTTTTTTTTCTTTTTTTTTTTTTTTTTCTCTTTTACCTGCCAATACCGCGTAGTTTCCCCCTTGACAGATGAAGCCACCGAAGGGCTCCACAGAGCAGGGAGTGGCAGGTATATCCAGCAGCCTATAAGCCTTTTGACGCGAATCGGGGTGATTTTTTGAAAAAGCTTCACCTGTGTCATTTTCAGGATTACGTTTGTCGCAAGGGTAGAAATAAAAAAAGAGAGAAAAAAAAAAAAAAAAGAAATAGAGAAAGAGAAGAGGAAAAAAAAAAAAAAACTTCGGGGTAACGGTGTACAATAGAAAAACAGCATTATTGGCTTTTCAAAATAGTATTTACCGAAAATAACCAATTTGAGAGGATAATACGATTCGTATACCCTACCCTGTCTGACACATCCTAGACAGACTTTTTTTTTCTCCCGCTACCTTCGAGTACCTTTTTTTTTTTTCTTATGACAATCAATTTTGTCATTACTTAAAAGCCAATATCTACAAGATATTATCGGTAAAAATTGAAAATCACGTAACTGAGGTAAAGCCTTTGAATCCCGGGCAATAAGAAGCCTATATAGGTACCTATACTGTGAGGTGATTCTGTTTCCACGTAAAGATATAACATGTCGTTGAATTGAATGGCGTGTGTGGCTCAAGTTCCAGTCTTGTATTTTATTGCAGTAGTATATATCTATGGGATCTTTAGACAGTGGAGAGATTTGGCGAAAGAAATGGCGCCAAGTCAACCGAGAAGCAACTAAGAAATCGAATTTTCTGTCGACGATGTTCCAATGGTATATAAAGGTGTGGCGGCCACAGGAGCCGCGGGTGGTAGTCGTATGGCAAAGCAAGATTGCTCAGGAACAAGGGGGAGAGATGCTCTCATCTCGAACCTGTCCATATTTCTCCCTAACTGAAACGTCTTACCATCACATAGAAGTATGTACGATATATACATACACATATATACATAGGAATGAAACCTATGTGCTCGTGTATCCCGTACAACACAAGACGCAATAGTTTCCCAGAGTTCACCCCCCAAGCTCGGGGGGACAACGCGCGGTAGTCCTTCCCGGCGAACTTATATACATATAGGTATATGGCAAAGGATCTCTCGAAAGGAGAGCTGAGTCGAGCGCGCGGGCTTCATTTGTTTCAGGAATGGTGGGTGGTGACGTCACGTGGTTGGTCGTCATGGTTACCATCTGGGCTTGCCAAGAGGGGATTTCCTATCCTAGTGGCTAAAATGTTCCTTCGAAAGATCTGGAGCCTGTCACATGTCCTTTGATCTCAAAAAACACTATATTCTTTACTTCCGTATCCCATAACGGCTAGTCCTTAAATGCTGCGGGGAAAGAGTCCCGAAGACAAATAACGGAAATTAAACTTAAGGTCATGAAAATCGAGGATAGATTATGGGGTGAATTTAAATATTCCCGCAATTATGGTGACAGTTTTTATTCCCAGATGTGACATAGAAAAAGAAAAGAGTAGGAATTACGGTTTATTTTCACCATAATATATATTTACACACTGATTGATATTTTGGACAATAAGACAACCTCGTTTGAATACAGCGCACCGTAATTATGATTGAAAATAATTAGCCCACGTGGTCTTTGTAGCCTCCCTATGCGGTTCTCCAGGATTCTGTTAGGTACCAGAGCCAAGTATTGTTTCCTTCTATGTTTGAAATTAATTTGGAGTTGCCTAGGCAACCTTAGAGACTCGAGCAAGGCGTGTGGGAAGGGCCTCATATCCCCCGCAGCCCGACACTGCCAGTCAATAAGGACTATACCCAGCGAAGCAGTTTCGAAGTTACGTCCGTGTTCGCGAAAGGTAAGAGCTGCTGGTTCGAAATTCAAACACATGGAACAATCGGTAGCGAATTATTCCCCGGATTCCGACTCCCTACTGCCATAAAAAAAAAACAAAAAAAAAAAAAACGAAACTTTCTGCAATCACTTTTCGCCTATTATTTCATCCCCTATCCGTATTCAGCCGTTTCTTAATATCTCTACGAGTAAAAGAGGCAGTTTTGTTCATTCCTCACGAGTATCTTAGCTACTTCGCTACTTTACCGAGGACCGCGGAGGCTGGGCATGCGAAAACCACCCTCGCGTATATCCTCCCCGTTGATATATAAATACGTGGCGTAAGGTACGGGCGCGAGGTACACCCCCTCGCACTCATACATGGCCCAGAACTCGCACCTATGAAGGTATACATATGTATGTATACCTACACACCTAGAGATATCTACGTATACCTACGTCTTCGTCCCGAATACTTCACCCCGAATACACAAGCCGTCTAAGGATCCGGGGTTCTGCTGGCTTGACATACTATATAGATACGTACCGCGGCAGAGACTTTGAATTGCTTGCCAGCGACTTAGCGTCTTGAGCAGTTGGGCTGCCGGCCCGGAACTAGGTAGCTGATACCAATTTATCTCGACTCACAATTTATTGTCAAATTTCACCAATAATCAACACCGACCGTCTATGGTATAGGTATAAGTCGTTTTTCCCACACGAATTTTACAGCGATTTATTTCTTACATTTTTACCTAAATTTCTTCTAGGGCTTGATCACTTCTTTGCCAATTCCGGATAATTTGCCATTTGGCAAATTTTATTTTTGTTTTAGTACCTATAGGTGATTTTGTTCCGAAAAAATTCCTCGCCTCCCCCCTGGGGGTGTTACCGCAACTCTAACGACACTAGGCCGTTTTAATTAAGGCGTTGTCTCGTACGGCGTGTACTCCGCCACCTTGACGGAAAATTTAACTGCGCCACTTGAGCAAGCCTACTTATTTACTAATTATATCAATGGTTAAATTGGCGAAGAAAATTGTCCGGAAATAATGAAATCCTAGGATATGACGAGCCCCATTTAACTCGGAATAAAAACTGATCGTGATTGTATAGAAATGATTTTTTTTAACGAGGAACAAATTACAGCGTCGTTCCTCACGCGTAAAGTAGCTCATAAATCAAAAAAGCACGCGCAGCAGTTGCCTGACCTGAGAGTGGTTGTTTGGACTGACCCTCGACCCGGCACCTAGTCAGGGCACGGGCCAGAATGACCCTTGGTTGACCGGCGAACCGGATTTTTCACTTCTCGGTCGACCCGTTCGACCCGGACGCGGTTGGCTCACTCCTCCCTGTGGCACGCGTCCGTGATGGTTAAGGGTAATGATAATTTATCTACTCTTCGAGTTCTGCAGGCGTACCTATATATGAAAGTAGCATTTTTTCTTTCTGTTCAATGAATTACGTGCGCTCTTCAGATTTCATCAGGAAATACAAGTCTCGCATTTTCTCTTCTCGTTTATTATCTGTAGATTTTTTGCTTAATTCAGTTTCTACACACACATACCCGTACGTCGTAATAAATTCTAATACCGCATTTATAGCATTGTTCTATAATGAAATTTTCCCTCTGATTTAACAACGCTCATATTTCGCTCCGCATTACACCGGCAATGAAATTACTTACGGTCAAGTAAGACTGACCAGTGGTCAACTGCCTCGCAGCGGGAAGTCTCCCTCGTTTGATGTATTCACTCAGGAGTAAACGGGCGCGGTTTTTAAGTTCGACAAAAAGGGTCAGAGAGCTTTCAATCCTGCGGATAGACATTCGCCATTTTGGCCCGCGGCCGTCGCGTCGCTCGCGACTCTGCAGAGCGTCGCGACGCTCTAGTTTATGGTTAAAAATTGCCGAGTATAAACGTTTCGATTTCTTATTTGCTTTAGAAAAAAAAAGTCGCGAATTAAGGAAATGAAATGATTTCACAACGCGATCGTATAAGGGTGCGGATTTTATCAAGTAATGCTTGGCCGAATGGTATAAGAATTTTCCGCTCAATCTCTCAACTTTTATCCTAGCTGGTATAAAGCCGGTGCGGCGGATAAGCTTCGACATCAGTTGGTGCCTGTATAGTTTCCGCAAGTCTCGCAATAAATAAAACGGTTTATACGCGGTAATAAGAGATTTTCAGGGTAGTTTAACGCCGGGCAGCGTAACGGGGATGAAAATTTTACAACTAACGCCTCCATTTTGAACGCGATCGCGGCTTGGAGTGCGGTAGTAACTTACAAGACGGTTATTACAGACGGCGCCTTGGCTTAATATCGTTTTCGTATTACTTTATTGCTTTCTACTTATATCTTCGCGACGCAATTTCAACCCTACGACGCCGTTTTTATTTTATTTTATTTTATTTTTTATTTTTTAAACTCTTCAACGCGTTCTTTGCCAATGTAGTATAAAACTGGATTTATTTCGTTGGGTTTCACCTTTTCTTAACGAAAAATATTTCATTCTCCCACACACCCATAGGAATTACAAACTTTCATTTATGAATGACAAGGAAATATAATTCATTAAAAAATCTCTGCTGATTTAGAAATGATTCAATGTAGGGGAGTATCGTGTTTGAATTCACGTAGTGTATCCAGTCACTCGGCGAAAATTTTTCTTTTCCAAACCGCGTCACACGCATGAATGACAAAAATGACAATGAAAAGGTAGTCGAATTTTTTCGTATAAATATTAAGTAGTCGGAAATTTTTACGTTTTCTCGACCGTAACGACGAGTCCTACGGGCTTCGAGGAATTATAAATATGAAAATGAAATGAAAATACTCAAAAATCCGTCCCACACCTTAACTTTCGTGATATACCAATCTTCTCTAATTTTATCCTTCTCGTACTATATAAATTCTGTATATGATGCGTACACGTCTTTGAAGTCACGCTGTCACTTCGCTACGGTATTTACGGCAAATGCGGTTGAAGATTACATCAGTCAATTTAACTCAACGCATGAATCGTGTCAAAGAGTCATAGGGCCAAAGGTCGCGGAAAATATTCTGCCGAGAGTATAATCTCTCAGGAAGAAGAGGAATAAAAAGAAAGAGAAAAAAAGAGAAAAAAAAATCTCTAAAATTTGTATAAGACACAAGACGTCGTTGAAAGTCTTACCTTATCATTTGGTCTTATAGTCAACTCAAAATCCACACCGTAGACTCCGTAGATCCGAGTTGTTGCCGTCACAGTGCCAAATCAAAGACTAACTAAAAGGGTTAAAATATTCCTGAATATAAAACATGCGTGACGTGGGACACGCTAATGCACACGTGTGTGTGTGTGTGTCACACCAATACATGTGCAGCCCTTTACCTCATGCATTGGGCCCAGGTGGGGCCTGCACCGAGTAGACGTATGGAAAACGCGAGTCTACCTGGGCCAGACGAAAAGAGCGAAATGGAAGGAGAGAAAAAGAGGGAGAGACAGAGAGAGAGGGTCTATGAGGCCCAGACGTGGGGGTCTTATGCCGAATGTCAGTTCTGGACCATTTTAACGTCACTCGATTATTTTAATATCATTTTTATAACGATATGGACGTTAGTGGGTACGAGTTCCCGGATAATTAATGGTCTTTCGAAAACTCAGACACAGAACGTCATTTGTTATCCCGTATATACGCCAGGTTCGATGCAGCTCTTTATTATTATTTGACGGACCGTTTTCTGAGTCTTTATACAATTCGATTGTGGTTACGTATTATAGTTGTGGCTTTTTGGTCAGGTTTTATTGTTTCTTTAACACGATTTTAGGACTCGGTTATCAAGTACGATGGATGGGACACGTATTATAGATTTATCACAGGTTCATAAAACCAGAGAACAAATATCTGCATATTTCATACGAGAATCCTAGAAAATTTGAAAAAGGCTCATAGGAGAAAGAGCTTCGCAGGTATCAATAGGCGTACAAGTAAAATTTCCAGGAATCAAGGATATACATAATCAGGACGAATTCAACAGTTCACCGGGGAGCTCAAGGATGTTGCCTCAAAAATGTAAGCTGATCCTATTTGCAACTGCAGCATGCAAAACTTGTCACCGATACCTTCGCGAATCGCTGATGAAAATAGGATCATTAATTTTTAGCGATATTTGCCCTGTGGCGGTTGTCAGTTTTTGATGATTTATAGAACTAGGGTTCATTTGGTCATACATAGAATTGAAGTTTTAATACGGAAAGCTAAGATCATCCGAATTGATAAGCTTGTTTTTGTGGATCGTGGAGTGAATGTCGAAAAGGTTTGGGTCACGTTTGTAACAGATGCAAAATCACAGAACTGGACTGGCGCAACCCTTTCACAACGTACTATACTACGAACGTGCAGGACTTAGTTAAGACGTCAGTGGGACTAACAATAAGGTCACCCATGCGCACCACTTTCGCACCTTTCAGCGTATAGAATTTGATTTTTATCTTCGAGTGGCCCTCGATGGGTTGATTTTGAGATAGCGCGCGTTATTTCTAGGGCTCTTCAGCACCCGACGGACGAGCTCGGCCTTATAACAACCTAGTCAACGTCCGTGGTTCACCCCTAATCACAAAGTTCTTCTCTAAACTTCGAAAAGACACTCTTTCATTTATCGTTCTGTCACCCGAACATCTGCGTGTCCAAAAATCGCGCCACTCAAATCTGCATTCAAAAAATTAATACACGCTAAATATTATGTTTCACCTTTTTTCATTTCCGGCAGCTTACTAATTGCCTGATCAAATTAATGAATCCAACTCAATTTCAAGCTCGTGTTTTTGCCCTTAGCATGGCTGTTTCAATCTTCAACTTCACTTTCCTCGACCAGTCGTCAGAATTTTATTGAATTAGGGAAATGCCACGTGAACATTTCTGATTCTTCAATAACTTTGTACAGATCAGTTTCACGATGAGAGTTATTTGTCTCAGATGTAGGAGGGTACCTATATTGCATCTGTGATTTAGTTCGTAGTACGAGATTCGCAGACGACTGTAAAGAGCCCAGGGTTTGAGCCATGATCATCCATCTTCTTGCGAATCAGAGATATGTTGTACACTGCTTTATCCTATATGTTTTTTATCCTCATTTTATATAATCTTCCGTTTTGTTAGTAGGCAAACCGTGTTAAGCTATAAACTCTACGTCGCCATTAGCGAGAATGGAATCGAATAAATTTACAATAACATTGATTACGCAAATAATGGGCCGAATGGCCTAGGGGTTAAAAATGGGTGTTAGGTTTTCCCGGAGCGAACAATGCCCGAGCGAAGTATACAAATAAAAAAATGGGGACGGGGGTTCCAAGATACCTAGTTACCCCTTGAATATTCAAATCGTAACCCTTTTCTCGTCAAAAGGAATTCTCAACCCTTCGATCGAGTTCAATAGGAATCGATATTCAAATTTTTTTTTGATGGAGGTCACGGAAAACCGTTACATATATGTATAGTGAGACTACTTATTTCCGTCTGTGTGCAATATCGGAAGGCATTTGCATCTTTTTTTCTTTTTTCTTTTTCATCCCACAAATACTTACTAGAGTTCGAAAAATCTAGAGCGGAAACAGCTGTACGACTGCGCTTTCTCCCTAGTTACACCTAATGTCATAGTATATCTGAATAAATTGTTCACAAAATTGTACACCATGCCGAATTGAAAACATGCCGTTCACAATGCACCTATACATCTTATGAATTTAAAAATCTGAGTTATATATCATCGATGAGTAAGAACTCGCGAAATTCCGTAACGTGTACGTATCTACTCTCGTAATGTATAACGACTCCCCTTTTCATGGCTGGATGCAAAAGGCACGATTTTTTTAATCAAGAAAATTCGTAAGTTCATTCAAGACTGCAGGAGACTACGAGGGAAAGACTTCGCTGTACCGTTTACTACGAGAAATACTACGCCAGCGTAAAGTATAACCTCTTAAATATTCCATGGAATCTTAATAAGAAGAAGAAAATAATGACTCTTGTAAGTCTGGGGTGGTTTGGCGTCGGTTGGGATGGAGAAAGGCAGCGGCGTCGGCCGTGACCTGGTTTTTTCCGAAGCAACAGGTCTCTTCTAATTAAGAACACTTAAGAAAACTTCCCTCTTAAAGCCGACGCTCTCCACTTTCTCTTTCTTCCCACCTTCTGATAACGCCATTATGTTTTAATAAGCCTTGTATAAAAATTCTCTTCGCTATATTTAAGAAGCAGCAAACTACCGATTAATTGCGGCCAATGTGTGCTTAATTAACCAGGGGTAGACGCCAATTTATTTCATCACATTAACTACCCTCATAAATACCAACAAAATCCCACATCTTGACATTCTCACTTTGCTAAAATGTTCATTCACTTTCCTCCATAAGTCATTTTTATTGCAGATTTGACGCCACGATATATACTTTTTCAATAATTGCGGCAAACGTCATTTCTCCTTCAAGTTCCAATAACGAGACGTCTGTATACCGAATATAATAACGCAGCATTGTTCGACATGGTGGCATACCGCGACTTATTTTATCGGTGTACGTATATCTGGCTCTTATTATTCATCAGGTCAGGCGAGAGTTGGGTTCGAGCAGTGTATCTTGTTATATTTTATTAAAAGGTGAAAGAAGAGAAAAAGGGAACAAGAATAAAAAGAAAAATAAATTTTTCGGTCTTGTAGATAGAATCGAGTGAAGAACGAATCAAGTTGTGTTATACCGCCGTACCGGTAACAAAAAAACTTCATTGTGACATTACCTGCACCGTGAAATAATGACATAAAATAATTGTTATACATGCGTCAATGCTCGCGGTAACAACATCGCGGTAGTACAATTGGGGTAGTGAGTGCTCTTCAATTCACGGGTCACGGATGCCATTTTCTCATTGTTCTCGGGAGACGCTCGATCCTCCGTTTGTTCAACCAAAGATTCAATTCCCAATCGTCAGAATTTGACTCACGCACAAACGGCTTCTGGCTCCTGGTTCCAGGCGCCTACGTATCCAGAATACAGCTACATATGCCAATATATCCTCAAACCTTGGGGTATGTATCTACTTTAATGTATACCTATGTATACATATATATACCAAATATATAGCTACATACGAGGTGAAGTTCCTCAGCCTTTCCGGCATTCATTAAACTTGAAACCCTCGAGCTACGTTGACTACACTTGATACACGCGCCTCGTACAACACACCTACACAACCCCGTACAACCACCCCTTCTTGTATGGGGTAGGTACCTAATACACCTAAAACCAGAGTAGGCGCGTACACGCAGCCGAGAACTAGGCCTTCGCGCTGGAGAGCCTTGGAGGACATGTATGAGAGGACGAGGGATGGGGGTTGGGGGTGGATGGCGGGCCGGCGGCCATTTTGAGCGCATATATCGATTGTTTGGCGGCTAGGCGGCTCGGCCATTCGCGGGGTGGTGGCGAGGGGTGACCCTCATCCCTCCATGTCGTCCAGAGTCACCAGAACCCCCGCGTGCAGGGGAAAGAGCTTGTGGATCTTTGGGGCGTCACGCGGACTCGCACCCCCGTCTTCTTTCCAGCTGCACAGTAGTCTGAAGCACAAGTTTTTAATTTCTATAGTTTGCGGTCAGGTCGTAGGCATTTTGAGGGATGGTAGTTTCAAAACTACCCTTGCAGATGATTCAGGGCTTAGGTCCGCCCATATGTTCGTCAACTACCAATCGGAATTCAGAATGACCGTTGGTTATAGGGGCGCAGGTCAGACGTCGAGCGTCCACTGCAAGTGGACAGTACACGCAGACAATTGTTTCGGAAGTTTAAGGGAAATAATTTTACGGGTTAAAATGGATCATTATTCTTTTTTTTCTTCTTTTCTTTTAAACTTGTTTCAGACGGTATGAAAACGACACTGTGACGTCACTCGTCTTAAAGGGGACGCCGTCTCGCGTACCTACCGGGAAAGTTCTTGCGGGAGTACTTTCTTTTTTTTTTCTCCTTCGTCTTATTTTTCCATTTTTCTTCTCTTTTTTTTCTTCTTCTACTTATTTTACCTTCTGGCGTCGCGCCAACTAGGTGAAAAGTACAGAAAGTGAACTCGAGGAATTTATCACGCGATTCAGAGACTTTCGTTACGAAATTTATGAAAATTACCTTACACCCTACCGCGTAAGGTCAAACTTAAGTTCGACGTGTTATATTATACTTGTTCACAGTGATTTACTCCCGTCAATTATTACCGCAATTATTCATTTTCATTTCGCGATTATAATAAACGACGTGCAGATTTGTCTCACCAGTTGAACAAGCTCTTGACACCCTCGCTGGTACGGTTTAATACAAATTTCAACATCAACATACCTTGAAATGAATGTACCTATACACTGAAATACATTGAAATTTCAGGGGAGTAAGGAACTCCCTAATTTTTTTTACAAAAATAATTTATTTCTTCTGTCATTCATAGATCATTACAGTCATTACTTATGCGTCTACTAGTTACATGCGGGACATAATATATCAAATTCGAGTGTACTTCCTTTTCTATGATAAATAAATTCTAATTTATAAACGAAGAACGCGTTCTTTTACAGAATGTATTTTCCCGGCTTCGATGATTGTGCTTTCTAGGATCCACGTCCATATACCTATAAGCTATTCCTTCGGGAAGAACGTGTAAGGTATCTTCGAGTAGAAGGCCTTCTAATCCTCTTTGAGAGACTCGGCTCAGGCCGCGCATTGAGATATGCCTTTGAGGGGTGCTTCTTGAGTCGCTCCTATTGGCTCCGCATAATCTCGTGTAAGTTGGGTTGCCTAGCCACAGGACCAACACACAGAGCCATTCACACACGTGCTCTTGCTCTTCGCCATAGCCGGAGAACGGCAACCAGCACACGTTCCGATCGATAGGGCAGGTCCCTCTAACTCTTGGCGCATGTGCCATCCGGGTTTCGCTTTCGCTTTACTAGCTTCAGCCTGGCTCCACTAGAGAGTGTTAGATTCGGTTTCCAGCCCACACGCCAGCTCTCCGGATTTGAAATGCTTTATGAATAAGACATATCGCAAATTAATTTCATTTCTTATAGGATACTTATTTATAGGAAAATATTTCTTTTCCCAAATTTTTCTCGCTTACAAGAATACGATTCGTTCCTTTTATCAAAAAAGGATAAGAGAAATGTCGCAATGTTCTTATTGTTATAAAAATGGAAAAAACAAACTCCTTTATTCAGATTCGCCCAAAATTTGTGTGCCAAAATCTGTCCGCGGAATAGTTTTCGAATAAATTTAATACAAATGTAGTTCTTTCATTATTGTATAAATATATTTGACTAATTTCTGCTGAAACTGTCTTTGAATTATTGGGTAAAATCAAATTCTTGATGCCAATAAGCCTTGAGTTGTTACTGCGTCTGAGTTTTACGGGGTCAGAGATAATCCAGCTAAACAAATGACATTGTCCATCCGAAATGAGGACACAAATGTTTGCCTTATATGTTGCCAATAATTAAGTGCATGGTTGATGTCTACGTCGTTTATTCAAAAACGTCTGTTGACGTCATGAGAAATATTTTCACGTCTATTAATCATCGAAATAAATAGATCCCTATCACTTCTTTCCTTTTTGTTTGTTTATCAAAAAGTAGTTACGTCATGAGATAAATTTTCTGGCTATATAGTATGATTTCATTATCACGTGAACTGTTATCTAAACTGATTTAATTATAAAAAAAAAAATGATTACAAAGTACCAAACGTCAAAATGACTATTAATCGATCTAAAAATTTGAAAAAAAAACAAAATAATTTCAAGAACATAATGTATTTTCCAGCATCCCGTTGTTCGGTTCAATAACTTGACGATTCTCAGTTTTACGATAAATTCCAATCGGTATATCTGAATTTATGACCGAAATTTAACAAAGCAAGAGTATATTTAGTACGACTTTTGTTAGATCGCGGTTGAGCCACCGATATAACGTGACTAATATTTCCCGAGTCAATATTACGCAATAGAAATACTTGGACCCGTAGCTCACTACTGCAAACTCTTTGGTATTTAGTGTATGTACGCTTGTGACGTACGCGACATACTCTGCTACCTTCATTCGCCGCCTAATACGAGTGTATTTATTTTATAGCGATTCTTTCCATATTGTAGTTAATACTAAAATTTTATATGCATCCTTAACTGCAACGATGATTAGTTTCGCCTGACTATATGCAATCCAACTAACTTTAGGGGTGGTTTACCCGATGGTTAAGCCTGTGTCGCCGCAACCCGTCGAACGCTAGATGCATCGGGCTGCATACATTTAGATTTTAGCCCGTAACGTTGTAAACGTTGGCATTAGATCGAGGAGAGAGGCTCCCCTTGCGCAATGGCTTACTTAGGCGCGAAGGGCTGAATTGGAGCGGCTTGGTGATTATTAATCTAAACAAATATTGAACGGTGGAAGGAGAAATACTAAAAGAATAAAAACAACGACTGGCGACGCGGCGACAAGGCGACAAGTAGCTTTGAGATATCTTTAATGTTAACCTGCACCTAACAGTATAATAATACGCTATACAATAAATTTCATTCTAAAATCCCAGGAGCGTTTCGTCACCTCGGAATTTTTGCTCGTGGTCACACCAGAGGCGACACTAGAGCAAACAATTGTACAAACAGCGCTGTATTTCATGATAACACGTGTTCAAACACACACTTACGTAAGGCGCGTAATTATAATAAAACTGGACTAGGAAAAATACCTGAACTCGCTTATTTTCCAACGCCTTTATACGACCCATCTGAACAACAGTATTAATCTACATTTCAAAGGACACGACGTTCTAATTATTCGATGATTATTTTTTATTATTAAGTTTCAAACTCGACCGTCTTGCTGTTTGTCTCAACATACATAATAATTATTAATAACGCCTTGTAACACGTATTCCCTCGTACTTGTTCGCTGGATTATTTCGCAGGTTTTTTAAACCCATCATTCAAAAGTATAAAGCGAAATAAAACGATATACTACGAGGGAACTATGTAGCCGAGTTCCCGTAAAGTGAACTTTTCTACTTCTAGGTATACCCGCACTTGTTCAATTTCTTTTATTTTGTAAATATTTCTTCGCAACGCAAACCTGAATTGGTAAGTGATTTTACCGTGGGAATAGCGGGTGGTTGATAGGAGCTAGTACTAATAACGTAATAAATTATTTTTTTTACACCTTGCATCTCACGGTGAACGATTTATCGACGCCCCTGGTGAGAAATAATTCCTTGGAAATTGAAGAAAACCGTAACCAACTTCCTTCGTGACCCTGCGAATCTTATTCTAATTGTAATATCGGTTCATAACTCTTTATTTCACTCGCTCGCATATTAATATATTCGTGTTTGATTAAATTCATTGAATACGTTTGGTTAAACGCTTAAACATCATTTCAAATTTGTACAATCAATAAACTTATAGATAGAAATTCGTCTATCGATATATTGACAAAATAAAATTAATGATAATACATAACATAATGACCCAACATTTTTCATTGGCAAAGAGTCCAATGGTTTAAACATAACTTTAGTCATAATCGAGAAAATTGTAGATTCAAATTGACGATTCTTTTGGTATTGTATGATCTCTAGATGCGTATTCATACTTAGCTAGTTGGACCTGGTGATGTAATCCTACAGGACATTTAGTTGATAGAGCGATTTATACGCATCTGGGGATCGATTCCACAGCCCTGTAAAGATCCATAGAAGATTATCCAGGCAAGTTCTGATTTTCTTAGATATATATTTTTTTTTTCCTTTCTCTAAATTTACGAATAATAGCCATTTGAGTTCAGAGTGCTAGACCATGTGACATAATCCCGTTTGACACGAGCATGGTCCTAAAAGCGTAAGGATCGCTCTCAAAGGACTTTTTCCCAGATTTCGTAAATACAAGAGTACAAAGGTGCCTGGTTGACCCCTGAATTTCATACCTCAAAAAACTCTGGCCTTAACTCGACAACATTTTCTTCGTGAATTTAGTCGGTCGGCTCAATTTTACATAGATCTCGATTCCCTCAATACGATGGAAAAATAAAAAAAATAAAAATTGCCTCTACTTCGATGCAGTAAAATAAAAATTCGTTCGAAAGACTCTCAGGTGCAGAGGCCGGTACTATGTTCTAGGCAGGTCGAAATGGGCGAAAAGATCGCAGGTCCTTTATAGTGAATTCGTCCAGGAGAAAAAGATGAGGAACAAGTAGAGCAGCGATATAAGAAAACCGAGGCAAAAACGCTCGACCCAGCGGAGCTAAATCCTTTTATTTCGTAGCACACAGATCGGACACCCATCCGGCCGCGTATATGGGACAGCTGCAAAAACCCTTAGCGTCGTACCCTAAGGAAAGGATACGTTCAGCTAGGTCAGGCCCGTTCTGGGGGACGAATCTTTTTTATATCTCAGATCCTGGCTGATCATTTTTTACAAACCCTTTTTTCCGTTTGGGTCCATGAGACGAGCCCTACGGACCCCAAAAACGACCCTCAATCTCTTCTTTCGCGCAACTGTCGTCGGAATAGGGGGAGGTCGTCGATGCCCAACGACGCCCAGCCGACAACTTATCTATCTGATATGTAGAACATTACGATTCCCAATTTTTTCCTCTCGCAACTTCTACATTTTTTTAAGAAGGTAATCGCCGTATATATTTTTATTTTTGAGTACATCGAAGTTTCGAAACCCGAAGACACGCAGCGTAAAGTGAGTGAGAAATATTGGTAATTAAAGCCTATATGCGGACACGGCGGACTTGTTAAACAAATTTTCACAGCTGATATGGTATACGAAAAATATAAACGGACTTGAATAAAACGGGACATAATATAATTGCTCGTTAGTAGTTAAAATACATATACACACATTGTGTACATCGGACTTATAGACACTTGATTAAACATTAAAATCGTCGTCGCTTTAATCGACTGAAAGGCTTGAAAGGCTTGAAATTGCCTGAAAGAATTCATGGCTGTATTTGATAAACAATAATGAAAGAAATATAACAGTCTCAATGATCTTTCTTCACCAGACCTTGATCAAGCCCTTGACTTAATTAATTTGTGGTTTATACTCGGCCGAAGGCGAACGTCCATCAGTTTCTACGTATGTAAATACGAGGGTAGTGCCACCCTGTAGTAGTCTCCGTTTTAGATATCGTGACTACTGGTCAGTTCGAGTTTGTTCGATAGTCGGTGCCAGCCAGAGATAGCCAAGGGTTTGCCGACAGTGACTGGGTTCCCTGGGTGGTGGTGAGCCTTGGTACCGTTCTGTGCCAAGAGGGCCACCGGTCAATACCTTCAGACGTGACTGCGAAGAGCCACGTGTAGTTCGGGGGGTCGTGTGCCGTGCGCGATACTAAACTAGATGGTGATGGCTGTTGGTTGTGCGATAGAGAGGAAATGGTAAAAAAACGTATAGAAAATAGTATGATAAAAAAAGAAAGAAGAAAAAGGAAGACCATACTTATATACTTCCAAGACGCAAAATGAAAATAGAGCAAAGTGTTATACGACTGAATGTTATACACACATAGAAAACCGTTTAGGGGTTGGTGGGTAGGTATACCTGTCGATATGGGAAAGTTCCTCCCTGCACGCGGGAAATAAAATAAACAAATGACAAACGACGCGAGATAACGCGTCACGCTAACACCGAGCAAAAGTTGACGGTGTCGGTACCTGGATCCCCGGTGACCTTTGACCGATATCAGAGCATCCGCGTTAGTAAAATTTTCGTCTTTTATTTTTCTGGCGATTTTTAGACGCATTTGAAAATGAATTTCATCTCTTTAGTCTGGCTTAGGCGGTTTTGGGAGCAGGGAATTGATGCATGCCTAATTCATACGAGAAAAGGATGTTCTAGGTTTGTCCAAAGGCTCGCGCCTAGACGCAACAGTCTCGGGGGTGCTTATATAAAAATAGTTCGATGTGGCGAGGGTCCGATGGTAGAAGTCGCATCGTGGCACGCGCAACCCCAACGGATGTTGGCAGTCAGGGCTATTTTCATGTTCCCGCAACTATCTCTCTAGCCTCCTGCGTGCCCGATGTCTTCCCTGTTTCTACTGCTTTCGCCACCAACGCTTAGATTTTTCTACTTAGTTATAAGAGGCGCTTTTCATGCAAGAAATTTCTCGAAATTTCGATATACGCTATTGAAAATCGAAATGTACCCTTCATTTCTTGTTTCATTTATAAAAACACGTATAATACGCGAGTCTGCAGATGCGCAACTAGTATACCGTACGATGTACAGGGGTTGCGAGTTGCGAGGGCGGTTTTAAATTCTTGTTAGGTAATTTTAAGAGTTGTAGAAATGACGCGCAAACTTTATTCCGTGACGGCTGCATAGTGGGTACGGGTAAATTACTACCGAGGCGCTTAGTTGATATACGATCGCTGTCTAGATAATATTTTTAAACTCAAGAGGAAATTGAGATCAAGACTGACAAGCTTGTATCATTGAGCGAGATTAATATATCTTGTAACTCAAGCTGACTGTTATGTTTAATAATTAAATGAAATCCGGAAAGGATTATCTGCTTGTGAATTTTGCCTCACTCCCACCACCGCAGATCTCGAAAGTAAAATTATATGTCATTAAAATAAAAGTAAAACATTTGTTTCATATTCAGGCCTTTGATTAAACTCGGAACTCGAAGATTAACATTTATCTTAATTAATTCTCGGAATAAAAGTTATACTCAAACCTTCAAGGGCTGAGTATTATTCCTTGGAAATTTATTCTCGAAATTATTTATGTATCGTTCAATTTCAGTACTATGATCATCGATACGTACAGGATCTTCCTCGTTGTCCAAAAACACGGAGGAATATTCGTGGGAAATAAATATATCCGTGTTACCAAAAAGTTTTTATTCAAATTAATTTTACGTGATTCTTTTTTTTTTTTTGGTAATGGCCAGCTGAAAATTTTCAACAAAAATTCGTGAGAAACTTGGCAGCCCCTCGGAAGATTACGATTTTTTGTTTTGCACTTTTTTCTATCTTGAGAATGCGTCGGATGTGTTGAAAGAAAAAAAATGAGAAAAAAATGAGAAATGAATGAAATAAAAAAAAAAAAAAAAAAGTCATGAAAAAAAATCTAAGTGACCGGAATTGCTCGATACTATTCGTATTCATAACCGGTGGCCAATATCGATCTATCGGACATTGCGCACTGCATTGTTCCCTGGCACGTTTGCTATTTGAATACGTACGTAAGTCCGTCCGTCCGGCCGAGCGGCCGGCTCCCCTATTATGTGTAAATTGTATTATTTTTACCCCAAATATATATCCCCTCTGCATGGGGTCTCGCCCGGGGTCAACAGGTCAAATTGCACATGTCCACCAAAAGTCATATTGCCCGTGGTAGAAAGTCACATAGATAGGCATCTGAATATATCTGTGTTTCCGTGTATCTTCCACGTTCTTATTTATGTATTTATTCATTACGTTCGAGGAGTTTATTTGACAAAATATTTCACAAATATTCACACTTTAGGCACAGATACTTGTACTGTGCAACCGTTGATCTTTATTGGCAAGGATTTACAATTTTTTAAATAATTTTATTTCCGAAAATCCTGCAAAAAAAGAGAGGCGAGGGGGGGGGGACTTGAATTTCATAATTAATTCTACAACCGTAAATTCACCTTTCAACGATCTCGGAACAAAAAAAAAAAATTCTAAAAAAATTACCCCGTTGAAAGAAATGGAAAAAGAAGATGTACAAAAAAATGTGTATAAATTGTATGCAAAGAAGCGTGAGGGTTCTTAATTTAGTTAATTTAGATTTTATCCGTTAGCCAAGAATGAGTGAAAAAATGTTGATAAAAAAAAGAACCGAAAAGGGTTGAAACTACCCCCAGAATTATTATATACTTATTTAAGGTCTGGTTTTCAAGGGTCTCTATGCAGCAGGGGGGGACGACACTTTTTTGGTCACTCACGTTTTTGCAGGATTTTTTTACCACGATATTATAATCGGTGTGAAATCGTAACCGATCTCGGACCAGGTTTGGTAGATTCACACACACGATAGGGCAGAATTTTTTCTGTAAGAAAAACAAGTCGGTACCTTATACCCATATAAGTGAAAAAATTCCTGCCCGGTTAAGGGTAAAAAATTTACGGTTTTAAAATCACGCGAGAAATTATTATGCCCGGGCAGGGGTAGGTATAGCATCCAGGGTACGTTCTGGAAAAAGAAAAACTGCACCCCCTGATCGAAAAAAAGCCACATGGGTTGGTTCGTTGTTTTTGTCGTACCTGTACGTCAGGTATCTTTCATATTGTTTTTGCAAATAATATAGAGAGAAAAACTCGTCTGGTTGCGGTGCTGAATTTATGATTTCCTAATCCTCTAAGAAATTATTCCCCTGCTGAAGGGTGGTGAAAAAAAAAAAGAAATAAAAAATTCATAAACACATAATTGTATATCGCATTGTTTGAAAACGATGATAAATTCTATACAGAAATTGACGGAAAAAATTGATCGATAATACCGATGAAAAAAAAAATGCACACATAGACATTCGATGGTCATTTTGGGTAGGTTAAAAACATAAATAAAAAAAAAAATTGAGTAAATGGTAAACACAATATACCTCTATGGGACTTGTAAACATTTTTTTGTTGTACATGTGTGCAAGAGACATTTGGCGATTTTTGGGCACCCTCCTATTTTTGACCGTTTGACCATATGTGGCAGTACGAACGCGTATGCAAAAGGTATGCACGTATCGATTTTCGCAATAAAAGGCGAAAAGCCTGCGACACAGAGGCAAACGCAGTGAGTTGAGTTCCCTTGTGAACGGGCCTGATCGCGTTACCCAAATTGCGTGGGTCCCTTCGTGGCGATTTAGTATATAGGTAGGTGGGTGTTATAAGCGTATAGTATGCTTCTTGAACGCGTTTTTCTCAGCAAAAAAATAACGTAAAAATCTGAGGAAACTGGTGAAGAGAAGAAAACAGAAAAAAAAAATCAGAAAAAAAACTATAATAAACGCTCCTCGCGCCAATTAAGCAAAGTGCCAGGGTTCTTCACTGCAGAATTTTCTCGCGCTTTTTTCTCCCTTGTATACTATCAATATAGCTATATATGTATGAGTATATATATACGGACGTGTAAACGCGTGATCTTTTAGGGTCAGTTTTAATCCGAAGTCTGACGGCTGCTTTGACATCGTTTCAACCTCGTCTCTTAAAAAGGGATGAAAAAACCCATTTCATTATTTCACCGCTAATTAATTTGCAATTACGTTCGCTTCCTTTTTAGAACCCCCGAGCCCGTGTCCACGTTGCTAATCCCCAAAGAGACGGTCGTCGCGCTCCGTGGGGTTGACAAATGTATTTTTTTCTCGCTGAATCCGCCGTAAGAATTCCGCGCCATCGAAACCGTGTAGAACCAACGGAGTGATTTATTAAGAATTGACTACAGTATCAAGGACTTTCTATAACGCTGCTAAACGGCGCTGTTTGCACGCGAATCAGAAATCCGATATAATTTTATTACAAGGTCTTAACCTAACCCAACGTAGTAATAAAGAGCGGAGTGATATTCCCGTTAGAATTACCTTACGTTTCGTAACATTCATTTAGAAATTCTAATTCTCACTCGAAGTTCTGATATAGCTATAACTTGAAACTATAGGAAATGATAGATTCCCAAGAAAACAGTCGTTCAGAATCGGTCCATAATTCAAACGAACGACTTATCGCAGCCCCGGCCCCCGGTTTCTGTAATTTCATTAGATATTCAACCGCTGCATCCCGGTATAATTCCGTTACAGTCTAAAGGAGAATCTTCGCCTGCTGCAGTTCGGTATATAAGAGTTGAGGGAAAAGAGTTCTCGGCCAGGATATACCTAGAGAAGAAAATCCGTCCGATTGGACAAGATCCCGAGATAGGTGTACCGTACGTGTCGCAGGGTCGTCTGTTGGTTACCCCAAAACTTTTTTTTTTTTTTTTACTCTTTCCATATTTTTTCGTTTTTTTTTCTTCTCCTTACACATATAGTGTTTGCAGAGGGTAGCATTACGGTGACGGGAGCCAGTCTCTTTTTAACCCTATGCTAAATAGGGGTGCGTCTAAAAAAAATATTAATAGCTTCCCAGCCCTCGATTTTTTGAGACCTCCCTCCTCTATTTCTATATTTCTATCTCCCTCTCTCTCTCTCCCATTCTATAAGTTCAAAACTGTGGTAAGATATAGGTACTCTTGATTATGCGTCATCGGTTACAAAACATAAATTATTATCTATTCTATAAAACGGTGAATAATATATATCCATCTCCAACTCCAACGACAATTCGTCTCAAGAAACCGTTTAGTTCTCGCTATGTAAAATCTTACTGGCTAACGGACTTGATAAATATTTAAGGATTGCAAAAATTAAGGAATACATATATGCTATATACATATGTTTCATTTACTCCTGTCAATCAATCCAAACCCTTCGTTTTGTCGTTGACCATGATCATTCGGCGAGGATGAAGTTCGGCTAATCTTTACAGATAAAGAGAAATGCCTATAGCTATATCTATAACCGATTGTGCAAGCTGCAAGATGACGTATCGACGCCCGTGTCCCTCGATGAGCCTCCGGGTCTAGCGAGCCGGTGGCTGGAAGGGTGAAAAAGGGCGGGGGTGGTTTTAACGGAGGAAATATAATGGGTTCCTATATGATGGGCGCTTTCAATTCCATATGTGTGAACAGAGCATAACGGAGAACCCTTTCAGATCCGGACACACGGACGGACGTACGAACGGACCGTCGAACTGACGGACCGTCGGACTTATGGACTTCTCTTTCACTATCAACCCCCGTGCCGGTTGCGTAACGCAACAAAACAACAGCTGCGGCTTAGACGATCATCAAAATATCTGAATTTGTCCGTCAGCCCTAAGCGTCGTCGTCGCTCCATTCATTCGATCCTGAAGAGAAGAGTAGATGTAGATGCTGGTACACCGAATCACCTATTACGGCTATTATCTTGTATTCAACACCCGCCTGTGGCGTCAGTGTCACGGGTGCACGAATAGGAGAAAAAAGTGATCCTTTTTTTAGGGGTAACAAACCAGTGGAGATGGAAGAACCAAAGGAGAAAGGACAAGAATGGAAAGCGCCTTGTGAAACGAACGGGACCCGCTCTCACGCGGGGATACCGATTTTGATCTAATCAAATTTAGATTTTTTATCGCAGATATGAGACACGCTCAACGTCTATATATTTATACGTATATATATACCTCTCAAAATAACGACTAGAAATTGGAATTTATTTTCTCAGTATGTCGGAGGTGGAATAAGAAACGTCGATAGAAATGAATCAGACGTCTAATAGAAATCGAAGAATTTCTTGACATTTTTGATAGAAAATAAAATCGGCTATAGCCGATTGACCTAGGATTAAATTCATCTGATTCTCGGTTTGAACTTTAAGAATAAGAATCTACCTCGACATGGGAGATTTATATGAGAGAATCGAAACCGTGGTATGGCATGGCTTGACTTTAGCCTAGTCTAAGGTGAGCCAAAGTCAGCGATGCACCTGATACTGGAACCTGCAAAGTTCCTTGGCTCGTGGCTCCAGTGGAAGAGGCGCACCGCATCAAGGCATTGAATAATGTTTGCTCTCAATGACCTTAACGGGTCAGGTAGGAATGCTCATCCTCGGCCAGCCGCGCCGCCCCGTCCTGGGCTCAGCGTTAATTATAACCGACTTCCGCCGATCTAGATTTCATTCTTTCGTTCTCCAGTTTGCCGGGGAAATGATAATAGCTACCGTGACCCATGTGGTCAGTTCACACGAGAAATGAGACTTTAGCAACGGAGTATAAGAGACTTCACAATGTGCCTTGTACTCTCCCACACTCAAGGAGTCTCACGCCCTCGCATCCTCTCTCGCGAGTCCACACACTGCACGCCGTAGAAGAGACTCGAACTCTGTTCCAGGAGGCGACCGCGATTTCATCCGGTTCCAGGCACAGGGCAGTCGGTTTTTAATTGAGAAACTGATTCTCCGTTTGAATTATATTATCAGATAGGAAATCAAGCGGTTTTTTGCAATCAAAGTTGCACCGGATTCTTTGGAACCATTTATACCTCCGCATAGGAGATTCGAAGTTAGGACATACCTATGTGAGGAGTTCAAATGTCATACAAGTGCAGCTGTTTATTGAGTAACAAGTAGATACGGAGCTGTTTACTGCTTCAGTTTCAGTCGTAAATAAACAATTTCTCTTTTGTACTTATATCAGCCAAAGCGATATTGGAATAAGGATAGTTTCTCGCGTATATGTAAGTAAATAAGGCATCCTGACAACGGAGCTGGAGCAGGCACGATCTCGGAAGCGAGTGCTCGTTCATGGGAAATTGGGACGAGCGGTCGTTGATTGGATCGTTCTGATCGTCCAAGCCGAGAGGAACACTCGAATGCCTACTATGCGCCATGCTACGGCTTAGCGAACTGCTATCTTTGATCTTTACTTCGTTCGACTTAAGACACCGCGTAGCTCCTTTACTCCATTTCATTAATGTTAATTGTCCAGCTCCGTTGTAAGGTGCTTCTGCTCTCCTTCGAACCACCGTTTCTCTATGAGGGTAGTCACTACCAAGCGTAAGACGGAAGCTTGACAATTTTTTGTTCTCCTCATTTTTTCAACAAGAATTCGTTGAACTTTCATAGATTTCTGAACAGATCCATCATGATTTCATTCCTTGGTTCAAAAAACCGAATTCGAAGATTGATTTCTTCATGATTACATTTCGCTGGATGATCTAGTGGTTTTCACAAAATTCTAAACACCTACGAAAGAAGATGTTCTCATCCCTATACGCGGTATCGAAGTCGGCAAATTCCTCACCTCGCATTGTCCGAATATGCCGTTTAAAATCTATGACACACAGAGAAAGTTACGAAGCGTCTGTACTCTATAGACCAATGCTCGTTACCTTCTGCTAACGATGCTGCAGTAGTAATACCTACTCTGGTAGGAATTAAGTTTTGTTGATGGGAATTGTTTTTAAGAATTTTCATTGCACACATTTTGATAAATAAATAAAACAATTTCGATCTACTGCACAAGTGAAATGTGGATTTTTGCATTTTTCATTTTTTGCATTTTTTTTTTATTATTTCTTCTTTTTCAAACATCATTATCGGATTTATGAGTTTGTTTAAGGCGTATCTATACCTACTTACACTTTTCGCTAACGATAATGTCGGGGGAAGGGCTGAGCAGTGGTAAAAACTTATCAAAAAGACATTAATCCGCAAATCACCGCGTGATTACTAAGACCGTATCAGGTTTTGCGGTCATCATAATTAACTGGGTGAATAATTCGAATTTTTTTACTTTTCGAATACGACAAGATGTGGTACTGAAAATTGTACGCTACGTGAAAGTTCAAAAAAATACACATACATATATATTATATACATATAGGTATAATTCGATATTCACTCTTTGGTGAAGTTGCCAAAAAATGTCATCCTCACAGCTTATCTCTCACGTTCTGAAACAACGCTTATAAAATTTTCTCATTTTCAGTTTGAAGCACGAAATCGAGACCTCGAAAATAAATGTATGAAAATAAGTTGAGAAAATTTTTCCGGTCGGTATTTGCGAGAATAAAACATCAGCTGTGAAAATGACGAGACTTGATAAAATAATTATTGAGTCTCGTGAGTTTGATCGTCAGACTTAATTTCAGTGGTATACATATGACTGCCTACCTTTAGAAAAGATGACAAGAATAGAGAATAAGGAATATTGAAAACGCATCTGAGATAATCAGTCATTGATACCTGGCAATTAATTCACAATGAACAGAATCAATCAGACAATTGATAATCCATCGCTCGTTAGTCGTTACGTGTACCAGTGAATCGACAAGCCACATTATCAACGGGGTAAAGGGGTGAAAATTTTCCTGCTCACATCAGTATAAATATGTTTACATTGAATTATTTAATCTCCTTTAATTTACCCCCGCTTCCCTATTGTTTCGCAGTAATTGAATTAAATACTGTGTTTGACTCGTGAACAGGTTAGAGGGACTGGCTAGCCTCTGCAGCGACCACCCTTTTAACAAAGCGTCCACTTTAAAACAAAGCAAGATATTAGATAACGGCTTTTTCAATACAGAGTTAACTACATGAGGGCTGTCCACGACAGACTGATGCCACGGCGCGATTAACTTGAAAAGACTCGACTACGTCCAGCTTTGATTTTAAATTTTCCAAAATTAAATTCAGCCTCTGGAAATTCTCTCTTCTTTTTTTCGGGATGAAAAAAAGAAATTCCTGAAACCGTGACGAATAACGATCTCAACTAACTATGATATAAAACAAGTTACCCAGAATCTCTTCACATTTTTTATTTTCTATTTTTTTTATTTTCTTCTTTTCTTTTTCTCAACCCCTTTCATCCGGCCAAAATTGACCTCGAAATTTCCAAGTTCCCAAGGATCGGGATACCACACCACGTGTGTATAAGTGCATGTATACATACATGTATATATATACATAACTGTTCGATTCATCGGGTTCAATATTTGAGAAGATCTCATTTCAATCGAAGACCAACAAGAGAAGAGCCTGCATATGCAGTTCCTGCGAGTGGAGGACTGCTGACAAAAAATGTCTACCCCTAACGGATCTTTCGGGGGTAAAAAAAGAAGGGGACAGGGGGGCAGGGGGGAAGGGGGTTAACATTTTGGGTCCAGGAGTTTAGAGGCGTGTAAGAAAAAAAGTCCCGAGGGTCTAGTTTTCCCGTTTTCATATACCCAGAGTTTGTTTGGGCCTCGTCGCACGGATATAACCGTAGCTGAAGGTACAAACACGCATAACCATACTACTAGACTCTCGCGAGGTCCCGCATCTCGAGAGAGACGCCCCGTTATCTTTACGATATTTGCAAACGCCAGTTTATTATCTGGGGACACACAGAGCCAGGGATTTCATCACCAGGCCAGCGGTGGTATATAAGAACAATTTTATCTGTGAAGAATTAATCTCTGCAGTTATACTATACCCACTATATTATAGGCACGGGGAAGCCACTTCTTCGAATCACAAAAATTTTACCTACCTACACTATAGAACTCGGCCTAGCTGGAGCCATTAGCTTAGTTATAGACCTCCGAGCCGCAAACGGTAGAGACTCTCCGTTGCACCGTGTTCATAGTTTCATACAGGCGTTCGTAGTACGTCTAGAGGACGTGGACGTCACCAGGTACGAGGGACAAGGATAGAGAAATACAGAGATGGAGAGAGAGAGAAAGAGACATAGAGAGAGAAGGAGAGAGATTTTGCACTTCTACCAACGAAGACACGACTCAGCACCCACTAAAGGAGAATTTACTAGTTCTCCGCTCCTTCAACGTTGGTTTCCAACTCTGCAGTAGTTACTCTCGATTCCTGAATTTTTATACTTTCTTACAGATATATATATGTTTCACTATATTTGGATGAAAATTTTATTACGAGTCTTTACGGTTGTGTAAATCTACACTTAGGTGCATATTTTATTTTCTCATTTCCTACTTCTTCTTCTTCTTCTTCTTCGTATTCTACTATTATTGTGGTTTACCGAGGACCCGATGGCCAAGGGAGTGTATAGTGACTGGCTTTTGACCGCAAATAAGAATGAATGAAAAGATAAAAAAAATTTGTAGCATAAATCGGTAATTTTACGCAATTTTCTTGGGTGGTCCTAATCCTGGATCGCATTCGGTCGGCCACGAATGTCCGGGACTTAGTGCTGCTTTGGCTCTTTGTGAATAGTCGTATGCTCCGAGACCTCATCTCATCTCTAGCGAACCTACAGCTTCAGATACAACGTGAGAAGGCATATTACAGGCGTGAAGTGATCCGTGGTTGTCACATGCCGATCCTACAGCCTACAAAATAGGTACATCTCACATTCTCTGACAAATTTTTATACGAGTGGTCACTTTTCCACTTCTTCTATCTTTCGTCCATCCTCGTCCAAGCTTCGAATAAAGAAAAAAAAAAAAACAGTTTGCTCTTCGACGGTTCGTTTCACCTGAGAGTAAAAGAAAAAAAAAAACGAAAAAACTTTGGGGCATAAAAATTAGGCAAATAGTTGTGACCAGGCAAAAATTATTTCTTTATATATCGAAGCGTTATAGTCAATATCGTAAATGTTGGGGAGAATACGTAATGGTCGCCAGTTCCGATCGGATAAACAGGACGAGAGTGATATGGGGCAAAACGCCGTACCCTTGTCTATGCACGTAGATATATAATGGGGATGTATATATGACATATTATATAAAGCTAGTTCTGTGCGGTGGGATTCGGGAAAAAGCATCAGGATGAACTGCAGTTATATAGGAGCCGCAGTTAGGCTCACCATCTGCTTACCTTCCGGCACTGATTTCCGCACATAGTATTTTACGACGTGTAAAAATTGGGCGATATTTTGATTCGAGGAAAATAGAAAAAAAAAAAATCAAAATTATACAATCCTATAAACACCGGTCGGGAAAAATAAACGTTAAAATTTTTTACAGATTTTCGTATTTTCATTCCTTGCTGGCGCGTCTGCAGGCTCTGTTTTATAACGCTCGGGCCAAACTTATCGTTGAGTAAACTTTGAGCGAACGGACGTTATGGCGAAAGATGAAGGCCTCGACTGTCCAGTGTCTCACCTGTTCTCTTATCTGGACAAACACGGCGTGTATCCGTCGCGGTTAGGTTCTATATGTGAGGTCAAAACCCACTGAATTTTTTACACTCATAAAATGACCGCGTTTTTCATACTATTTGTCTCCACGAAGCCTGTGACAGAGAAAAAGAGAGGGATTTTCGTTTTTTTTTTCAAATACACTTTTCAACGCTCTAACTACCTGCAGTCGAAAAAACTGGTACAAGTGTCATCGGATTATCGAGTGCTACTGTTCGCAAATCGGCATTATACGTAGGTATAGGTAGAGGTGGAAAGTAGTATGGTGCTGTTCGCAAGGGGTACTTCGTCACCTTTGGTGAAGTATTCAGGTGAAAGAGCATTGTCTTCTTGTTCGAAGCGATTTTTATAAGGAAAGAAGACTGACCGTAACAAGAACCCTAGTTCTTCGCCCATTTTCCGATAAGGCGACAGTCATTTGTTACGTTGTCCGCCAAGCATTGTTTCGTACCCTGATCGATACTCTCGCCACCCCCCGTACATTGTTTTCGCCAATTCTCGGTAAGAAAATAGTATCTCGTTTGGTACAGGCGTGTAAAACTCGTGAGCGAACTTCGTACTTGCGGAGTCCTTAAATCCCGTGATACGTAGGTATAAAGATACCTCTTGGCAATCCAGTGAATTGCGAATGGATATTGAAAATCGAAAAACAGGTAATTGCGAAGCATCGATCTCCGATTCTGCATCTAATTCGCAGAACTTCATTCTTCGCGTACTACTTTCCGAACCATTTCGTAAGTTCAGACCAAAATCACCGATCTTTTTGAATCTTTTTCTAGCTGGTATACCTATTCAATAGTTTTATGTATACGTACTTGTGAAGAGAAAAAAAAATTGAAACCGAAAATTCTGGAGAGTATAAATTTGATTATGAACTCGGTAACCGTTGAAACAATTTCAGCTAATCTCATTGCAGAATTATCCCTCGAGCTTTCATTTGATAATTATGTTTTGGTCAAACGAGATGAATGATTGTGAATATTTGAGCTGTTTGATTATGATGTACGGTGAATTGGCTCTGAACAATCGCGTATAATGTTATGGAATTGAGTCGGTTGTAGAAATTGTTTAGACAATGAAGATGCTTTTGATGAAATAATTAACCATAGGCAGCTGTTACGAAAACGTTCGATAAAATGATGGCAGAAGTAAAGAGACACTATTAAGCTGCAAGACTTGTCTGATATATAATAACTCCTCCGAAGTATTGTCGATTACGTAAGCTCGCGATGGCATCAACGACGCGGCTTTGTGTCCCTCTCCATTCGTCTTTGGTATAGACTTTCAAATCACTAAAAATCTCGCCACCTAGAAGGCGAGCGCGTGATGTACCGTTGGAAAGCTCCAGCTCGTGCTACCGATCGCGGTAGGGTGCGTATGTAACAAGATATACATATATATGTAGGTATATGTACAAACATACGTGTGGATGTACGTGGGTACGTACACACGTGTATATAAGTGCCCTAGCGTTAGATGTACGCTAATTAACGCGATCCCCTTGCCTTGAATCGGTTGACGATCGAGTTCATTCGAAGACGAGCGAATCACGGTGATACTCGAATGTATAAGCCGATCCGTAACAAGTCGGTAAACCTAAGCGCCTCTACCTACTAGCGCACACTTTACCGATCAAGAAAACACGACAGCATGGATCTTGTGGGACTCTGTGATATGTATGTGTGCGGGTACGGTGCCGGCCATATAGGCCAGATACATGGGAACGAACGGCGAAAAACTTCTTCTTCGTTGAGGCCGAAAAAATGAATTCGTGCGCATCTCGTGCCCACACATCTAACTTTCACTTCGACTAGATCCTCCGCTCGCGGACTCAGCACAGACCCCGTATACCATCCTATACAAACCTAACGTTATCTACCCCGAGACTGCGGAGCCCTGACCTCCGCAATACAAAAATTTTCGAAATTCTACAAACGAATAAACCTTCCAACTAAAATAGAAGAGAAGTTAGCGTTCGAGTTCAGTCATCGACTCTTAACGATTTTTCTACTTTTTGTCTCATCTCTTTTTTCTTCGAATTTGATTATGTTTTTGCAAATCTTCGAAACCACGTGTGTCAAAAGTTAGGAGTTGAAACGTCCCGAATCGATGACGTATGTTACATTTCCGCGCGGTGTTCTATTATATCTTGAAATTTAATTTCTAAATTTTTCGCGCCGCTGGTTTCCCCCTATTTTTTACAATCTAATAACTTCACTTCTTCTCCTCACTTCGTATTCTTTTTCAATGTAAAAAATAGTGAAAAATGTCGCAGTAACTCTCTCGTTTTACTCTGGGAGAAAAAAATTTCTTATATCTTTTCTCGGCGTCGAAAATCTTCCGCGTGATGTATGAGGAATTCGCACGTGATATCGATCTAGCTGGCTCATCAAGTTTAACCCGAAGAACTTTCGGGGGTTAAATCGATTCCGAACGTTCTTCTTCCCGTTTTTCTTCCAATTCCTTAACATTATTTCACCTGTCTATACGCGCGAAACAACTCAGCCGTTTTCTTCATAATATATGCATTGCTGGTAGGTAGGCGAAATCTACTCGTGGCATACAGTGTTCGACTAGTATTCTCACGTGTCGTGACGTATGATACATCCGCGTGCGATATAGATCTAGCCTGATCTAGCCTATCCGTTCGAACGTGGAACATCCCTAGTTTTTCTTCTTCTTTCGAGGGAACAATCCCCAATAATTTATAATTCGAGATTCAACTTGCATAGCTGCGGGTAATTAAATCGATGACTATTATAGTCAATTTAGGTATCGTAAATATAAGGATCGGGCGAATTACTTCCCTGCAAAGATTCGTCGATTCGTAGCCGAAGTAGCCTCATCGAGTAAATCAATATTAATATAATACTTAAGTTACGAGTTGCTCAGTTTTGGAATGGGAGTTATTATCAAAACGCGATACGAGGTAATAGTAACAGTTATTTGTTACTACCCTGATACTAGTTTAACAAAATACTATCACGTGAACACGAAAACCCTTTGACTCGTTGATTGGACGATAATAATTCGTACAAATTGCAGCAATCCTGAATCCATAATGGGCTGAGATAAGCCATTAAACGTGACTAACGTATGTATGTACGTGTGTACTAGTACGTATAGTATCTATACACTGATATTTACTTAAGTAAAGAAATGTGCCAGCCACGTGTGCATCATGATGCAAAATTTATGCAGTCACAACAGTCTGCTATATGTCCGATGAAAATACAAGTTAAAAATCTTGGGCTGAGCCTTTCTTTAGCTCCTGCATCTGACCAGTGGTTAGAGGCATCCCCTCGAGGAAAAAATCGGCAAAACCGCTAAGAGCGCAATCTGAATACCGCTTTGTCGCATCACGATTTTGCGAGGTCGAGTAACACGAGGCGACCGTGTTTCGGTATTTCTAGCCTATGGCCGTGAGTTATTCGCGCGTGATTGCAAGCGGTTTTACCTCGTGTAACAAGGGTCGTGCAATTTTCATTAAACATTGTGATTTCGTGTAATGTGCTTTGTACATTTTTTCCACCAGTTCAACTTCTAGCGTCATTTTGATTCCTATTTCTATTATTCTAGTCGTACTGCAGCCTACGCCGTTTAAACTCAGCTTTAACTAACCGACCGAGTATATATTTACCTAAAATTTTCCCTCAATGTAATATAAACTCACTTTGTGAATCCAGAATTGAAAAATGAAGAAATTTCAAATAAAGAAGTAGATTTCTTTATACAAAACGCGAAAGTTTGGCCGATTTTTTTCATTCAAAATCTGTATCGATCGCAGACTGTTTCACTTCGAACTAGTATCTAGGTACCTACCTAGTGGTCGACGAGTTTAAAAGACAGCGACACAAACACAGGAGTCGTGCTCGCGTACGTTCTCAATATAGGGCAGGCATAGTCTCACGGTCTTAGGATCTATCTGCATTACGTGTGTATGTATGGTACATACATACATACATTTGACTGAATAGATCTACCAGCTTACATACAAAGGTAAAGAGCGAAACTTTTAAAGATCCTAAGCCGGCGCTCGCTTTCCGATTAGATTTATTAGAATAATTATGTCGTCGAGTTTATGCGCGCAGTTTACCGACGTGGTTCGGATCAAGACGTATTATAGCGCGCGAATACCGATACGAATACCCGAAGTGAAGATCGCTTCATCGAGCGAATAAGAGATTGGGAAAAATTGCAATTCGTCAATCACCCTGATTCGAGAGAGATTGCTACAGCGTAGGAGAGAAGGGGTCAGGGAAAGATCATTCGTTTAGAAGAAATATATCAGAGATTCAGCTACAATCTATTTTATATATACGTATATAGATGTGTACATTACTGTATAGAGTACACCATATAATGTATATATATATATATATAATATATAAGTGAAACGCGTAGGATATACAGAGTATAACAAAGGAAGTAACTTGGCCAACGTAGGTACCCAAGTCGTCGAAGATAGCCGCGCGAACTGGCGTAAGACCATCTAGTATAAGTGAACTCTTGAACCTTTCGTCCGATCGGCGTCCATCGTCCGTATATACCTACTCAAGATTAGATTCAAGACGTCCGCCGTTAAGAGACGCGAATAAATAACCAGCCGGAAATCCTGCAGCACAACGTTGTTTCGTTAGCCGTGAGAATTTCGGTGGTATATACCTATGTATAGTCGTATATGAGAAAGAAAAAGAGAAAAAGGAATAAAATACGTGTATAGGTACATACCTATATCAAATTTTGTAAAATTTGAAAAAGAACAAAAAAAATCTACAAATCAATTAGAAATTGGAGAAAATTTGATAAAACAAAGTAAATAAATAACTGATCTGTTAGCCGATCTCCTGTTTAACGCTGCACGTATCCCGAAAATCCTGCCGCACAACAGCGGTCGGTGCTTCCGTATATAGGTATAGACGCATATAGTGTAGGAGGCCGATGCGGCGTAGCCAATCAATCAGTATTGCCGGTTTTTTCGGTGGCCATATGTCATAGCTGCCGGTGGCGAACATGCCTAAGCATAGATCCTTAGGATCGGCCTGGACCATCGCCTCGACCCCCGTCCATTTCGTTACGTGTATAATATGTGGCCAAAATTCGATGCAGACGTATATAGGTAGTGGGAGAACGAGGAGGAAGGAGGTTTCGATATCGATGCGTCATTTTCGCGACAAATTTTTGCGGTATTATTACTGTTGGGAGTAAGATCTCAGATCTTTGATCTTTTCGGACGAAGTATGCTCATTGTTGAATAATTTTCAGGAACCTTTCGATCAAATATATTAAATCGTTTGCTTATCATTAGCTTATGGTATGTCTAGACACGTATATGTTCGTACAACCCCGGATGGTAATGAAAATAAATATCACGTGGGTGTACCTTGCGGGGTTAGAAAGTGTCCCAGACCGAAAGAAAGAACGAAGAGGAAGAAAAAGTAGTAAAAATATGAGAGAAAAAAAAACGAAAAAGAAAAAGAAAAAGAAAAAAAAAACGAAAAAAGACTCCGGGTCAGTTTGAATAATTTTGACCACACCTCTCGTCAAAGCAATACACGAGCGTATGAATACATACATTTAAATGTTATCCCAGCCGGGAAGGTATTGACTGAATTTTTAAGCAGGTTCAACGGCGTTGCAACTTATATACGGACACTCTCCGATTTTCATTCTCTTCTTGGGTCTTTTTTATTTTTTATTTTTTATTTTTTATTTTGGTAATTCTCGTTTCTGCCTACTCTTCTTTATTGTCCATTATTCCATTCAGAACGTCGTAAAGATTTTGCAACACGCGTCACTGTATTCTTATACCACGAGTAAAATCAATCCTATTCCGGTATCTCACATAGTTATTTCCATATTTCTTATCAAATTTTGTCACCTAGCAGTAAAAATGAAAAAAGAGCTTGAACGCACCCCGAGGTGAAAGAATTTGGTCATTGGTAGTTTTGAATAAATTCAAGGTTTACACTCGATGGATTTGCGTCTGTATAGTACCTCGAATACCTCGTGATCGTTGAGTTATTGGTTTTGAGAACATCAAGATCCCGGAGATATCGGCATGACTCGAAAAGTCAAAAAAATGTATCCTCATTTCTTTCGCGATGATGAATAAAATAGAAAGAAAAAAAGAAGAAAATCGTCGATATTCATCATATGCACCTACTTAATACGAATATAATTAAAGTCTTTTAAAATTGTCATACCTACGTCTGGGTTCGATCGTTGGTATAATAAACATATTAATACCTATCTCGTCTCGGTATAGCTGCTGCACCGTACGTACAGCGTACCTACACCTACCTGTAGTAATGCGGTCTGGTCTATACGGGCGCGAAGGTGTTCGTCATTCGAAACGAGTCCAAGCGTATTTTGACTTACGAGATCGTCTAAAGACATTATCGGTGACATTTGTCCAGGGTGGACAAAACATGTTCCGGTCCGGTAGGATGACCCTACGCCGCGCCTTTTGTTAAGCGAAAGGTATGGTCGACCCGACGTGTCTTTGTCATTATATAACTCCATTGTGCCAACACTTGCTCGTCGGAGAAGTCGACTATATACCTTTGCATATTATTAAAATGACGATGATTGTCATTTTTGTCCCCGCTTCCCCCCCCCCCCCCCCCCTTCCCTTCACCCTCTCCTTATTCCTCTCTTTTCTCTCTCTCTTCTCCTCTTCTCTCCTCTCCTCTCCTCATCATACTCTTCGCCGACGCTTACAGTCCGTCCGCGTGTCCGTCTACGTCTCTCTGTGGGTCGTTCGGTCTACGTACTTCGTACGTAGTGTATAATACACGTATATACGTCCCTGAATCGCGCTCGGTGCCGAACGAGCGAGAAAACGACCGCTGGAATTTGTTCGCCGTTGGTCTGTCCGCTTCTTAATCTATCTCTATCTCTCTCTCTCTCTCTCTATCTCTCTCTTGGTCTCTCTTTGTATCTCTGTTTCTCTTAAGGCGCCTGTGGACTGTCACTTCTTTACAAATTGAAAAGTAGCAAGAGCGACACTTCGTGAGCTGTATAATACACGGTATAGAACGTAATTTTCACCACTAGAACGAACAGCGAACAAATATTTGATATCACCGATCGAGTAATCACCTATATACTTATTGAGAAGAAAAAATGAAAAAAATCATGTTTTTTCTCGATATTCTAGATGTAGTTTAGGTATGAATTGAAATTCGATTCAGACACATCGAGGTAGAAGATTGTTGAATATATATATATCTATGCATGTACCTATATTGTATATAGCTTTGTCATGTATCTCTACTTGAAATTGGAGTTTCGCTAATATCGCAACTCTTAAGGTCGATAGAAGTAACATGCGGCTCCTTAGGATCGTTGCAACTACGATATACCTATATCTGTATAAAATAGTTACTAGTAAAATGTCACGAAACCTTGCCTTTCTCTTACGGCGGACGCTATCCGGGCGAATATTCGACCGGCGAAACTCTGTAACAATAAGAAGATGGTCATATAGGTGTAGAATCGCGTTTTATATATATATCAATCGTATATTTTATATATATCATATCAATTAGAAGAGAATATAAAACCGGGTGTAATTATTAAGAATGGTTGAATCGATCGATTGGAAACGATCGGAAGTATCGAATAATTATATAAATAATTTAATTTTCAACGAGAGGAGAGATGAAGGAATAAAAATTTTCAGAAAAAATAAAAAATTAGGACAAGACGATCCGTTATAAACCAACGTACGTATGTAAGACGACCTTCCGTTGTAATAAGTTGGTACGTGTGTAAAACGCATCTCATTTTAATTCTTCGAATATTTCTTAAGCCATGGTACATAAATATATATATATACATATGTATATATACGTATAGTACGAAGCAATGGAAAGCGACAACGTATGATATTAACGAAGCTCCCTTTTCGAAGCAATTGGTAAAAAATAGTTTCTGACGCAACGAAACAATTCTTTTTACCTTAGCTACACCTGTGTACCTATTGTTTTGACATGTGTCCCATTGTGGGGTTTCTAGCACACGGACCCACCAGACAGACAAACGTATTCATTTCTGGGTCCGCACCTATGACACTCTCGCATGCGGGCAGTGAGGTACAGTCAGTTGAAAAAAAATGGGCAGAAAATAGGTGAAAATGAAAATAAAAAACATAAAAAAAAATGGAGGAACAAAATACTGTTTCATATCGCAATTTTCTGACTATTTTATCGTCATTTTATCTGTTCCTAGTCTCTTTTCGCATTTTTTTTTCTTTTTTACAATTCTACTCGCTGTTCATGCGCGCGTTTAGAAATCTCGATTCGACTGATTCGAAAATTTTGAAATTTCCGATATATTTCTACCCTCGTGTATGGGGATATTTGAGATTTATGTTCCTTGGTCGACTGTACCCCGTGGTCAAGTTGCCCCATGCGCACCCGCATAGCACTGGGGACAGGTGAGGCAAAAAGATAAAATTCGATCTGACCCTCATGTTCCGTGGTAAAATTAACTGGTAGATAATTAGCGAATGAAAATGTAGGTTTACGGTAAAAACAAGGACATATTATACACACAGGTAGGTATATATGAGTAAAAGTGATTATCTACATTTATAATCGATTATGTACGGAAGAATTAACGTGTGGATGACAGCTCTGTCGTATAGCTAGGGGTAGTAAGTAACGTACTCGCTGAATTTCCGATCGTAATTTGTCACCAGCTCTTCGTAACTTGCGATATAATACGAAGAAATTTTAAAGCTGTAAAAATTAGTAAAGAAAAATATAAAAAATACGGTTAACGAACGCGATATTCGCATCTCGCTTCTCTATAGTTTTAAATATTTTCCAATTCTTCGAACTTTTTATTACCACACCAGTCACGTTTCTAATTGACGGTTTCTGCACTCGCTTCAACGCTTGTAATTATTTCGGACTCGACAATTTCTATAACATTGTGGGCTGAAATTGGCCAACTTACCATTCAGACGTTTATCTGCGCCTTCGTAACGTCTACTGCAGTGACGAATAATTATTTGAGATACAGAATTGAAGAGTTTTTTTTTTTTTTTTTTTCTTCTCGTTTCGAAATTTTGATCAGCTTCTCTGGTCCATTTTTTCCCTATTTGCTAAATGATAATTGCATACATATATACGAGTCTGTAATATAGGTAGGTACGCGAAGAAAGGAATCGGCAAAGCGAAGGAAAAGGGAAAGGAAAACGAGAGAGAGCCGTAGATATCTGACGGAAATCACAGTTTCTTTGCCGAGTAAACGGCGTGCAGGGGGGGAGGGGGGTGGAGGATCTTTGGGCATTTAGCAAACTTATTCGTTGAGGGGCAGCTAGAATAATATGCGGCTCATTCTATAAGGGAGAGATCCTAATCTTTCTTAGCTTTGGTCGAAAATTCAATTAAAGTTTTGATACGGGCGGGCAGTAAACCAAGACGGTTGCGGCTGAGTAAACCAAAATTTCGCAAGGTCCGTGGACTTTCCTTGCCCCGAGGCCCTAAAGACTCGAAGCCCATCCGAGGGGCCCCGTGAGTAAAACGATTAGACGGACCCCGCACCCGGGAATATCATGGCACCTGGTTTTTTAAAGGATCCCTAAAATCTCGAAATTTATCTCCGACAATTTGTCAGAATCTGTTTCTCGCATCCTGCGTCGAGGACGCCCACAGTGAAACAAATCTGAGGCGGGAAATCAGGATGCGTGATTATTTTCATTCATTTTAATCTCTGCATTCCCCGCCGATCCCGAATGGTGGATTAAATTTTCGATATTTTTTATCCAATTCGTTTTTTATTCAATATAAAAAATACAAAATGACAGCACTTTGTTCTGCAACGCAAGAGTCTATTCTTGCGTTAAAGTCCATCTCACCTAAGGTAGGTAGGTATAGATCACGTGGTTTTCCTTGAGCCGTCTGCCAGCCTTTCTCTCTCGGTTTAGCGCGCCTCACTTTTCATTTTCACAAAGGCAACAAACACCACGAGCAAACGCGAAAGGTGGTGGTGGTGGTGGTGGTGGTGGTGGCGGCGGTGCATGGTGGGGTCTCTCCTAATTTCATTAGAAATTTTAAACTCGATTGTCTCCGCGCTCGCGGCTCGCGAACCACTTAAAGACTTCCAGGGAGCCCCGAAGCCGTCCTTGTCCCATCGGTGGATAATTTCCCGCAGCTCACACCCAGACATTTTCTGAATTTCTGACGGGACTAAAACTATTACCAGGCCTCTACGCCGCCTAGGATAAGCTAGGACCCCTATAGCTGCTGGGCGTTCATACGAAACCAGTCCTCTCACCCCTCGGCTCTTCCCTGTCTTCAAAGTATTTGACATTGTTTCGAATAGAGTTTGTTTACGGTTCCTCTTACCCCTTTCTTCGCCGATATAAATTTCCAAAGTTTTCCAATTCCGTTTAAAATATGGTTAGGAAAATATTTAAACACCCGAAGAAATGGGTATATCAATAAAATTCATCTAGCTAATTTGCGATGAAATTTATCGATCTACGAGTTGAACGCACCCTTGCGACTAGAAACTTTTCTCTGTTTATACAGTTTTCCAAATTTACGCATGGGTACTTTTCTCACAGAAAGGTGGCGCAGGGCGTAGGTATAATATGGTCAGAGATCGGTAACTGAACAGTTATCCAACCGGTCATAATCAACAGAATTGCCCAAATGTGGTCCGTTCCGATAGATCAATGAATTTCGCACGTCATTCTGAAAATCTGTTTGTTGTTGCGCGGTTCCAAAAAATCGTCCATCATACGCAAATATGACAACCGGGCAGCGCCCTCTACAAAAGATCGGTACCGTGAAAAATCTCCCAGAGCTGACGCTGCGAAATCGGACCTTGTACCTATGCGCCTATACACGGCAGAAGGCAATCTTTACATCTCTTTGCTCGCTGAGATTCTCAATGACATATTATTCGGCGGAAACGGTCAGTCTAGATCGATTGAAATCGTTTTTTTTCTTTTTTTTTTCCCCAAGTTATTTGTGCAACGATTTGACGTAAAACTCTTTTCAGCAAATCTTTTTTCCTACTTTTTTTTGTCAAACAAAATTTCACTTTGTCTGCGCAATAGTTGACATCGTTTAACGCTGACGATAGAAAATAAAAATACGGATTGTTATTTTCTCATGATTCGCTGGATAAATAATAACCAGTATAGTAATCTGGAAAGTGTTTAAAGCGTAAAAAGAAAGAAAAAAAAAATACGCCGGAGTCTGTACAGTGTAAAAAAGACTGTGCACATTTCACGTCTCTAGGTAGGGAAAATTATTTTTCTGCTATACGGGCTATTTTTGCCACGGAGTGCAGGAGTTACTGACCCTTGGGCAGTCCGCGACAGCGTCCGCCTATTTTTAACTGGGCGAAAAATGCATCACTTCCTTCGAAAGCGCCGCCGAAAAAACACGCTTCTTTGTCCGTCCTGATCGCTTGCCAGTTGACCTGACAGCCTGCTAAATCCACGGTCTTGGTTCACGTAATATTTCACTTCGTCCAAGACGAGGCAGAGTCCCGAGCGTAGGCGGATATCTCTACTATAAAGTCGAAACTCTTTACGAACTTTTTTTTATTCTCGCTTATAAAACTTACCATATAAATGAATATTAGCCCAAGTTATCACGTTCAAGGGGTAGCCGTGGTCAGAATAGACTATTGGAAGCTGGAAGACTGGTGGCTAAATTCGTGGAAACCACTCGGGTTACCCTGCAGCAATTATCTATCACCCAGGAGTCCAGAGGAGGTCGACAGTCGGGATTTCTGTATTGCCCAATCTCAGCGGAGATCTTTGTCTCACTTGGAAGATGTGTCTTTTATTTCGCTTCTGCGGAGAACGTGCAATTGCGTTTTACCATTCTTTCGACCTGATCTGTTAAAACTGGGTCTTATAGATCGTTTATTGCCTCGATTTATGGATCTATTAAATAACTCGCGTAACAGTTGGACGATTTTTAATGGGTCTAGATTTTCAGGTGGGCAGCGTGAGTTTGGGGGAACTTAATAATCTACCATAATAAATATCTTGTAATCATTCACTTATCTCTTTCTATGGACCAGCACAAATTTTCTTTTATCAGGTTGCAGGATCTTTTTGCGTAACTGTAAAGGATCCTAAGCCTGCCTCTACCTATCCTGGATCTTAGATGACCCAGGATGGACTCAGGTAGAAAAATCGAAATTCATAAAAAACTAAGCGCATCTTAGCGCAGACCAGCTGACCAACCGTGGGAAGAGGTGATTGTGTTTTTTTTCCTTATGCCCGTTCTTCTTCTTCTTCTTCTTCTTTATCTGCTTCTTCGCCTACGTCTTCGTCTTCTTCAAGGGATTCAAGAAAATTGCTTTTAAATTGGCGAACCCCTACTGGATACCTACAGTGGACAGGTATCAATCTGTTGGCTATTTCCGGGGAACCTCAAAATTGGACGACTAGTTTTTCACCCATTGAAACTCAGTGTGTTTAATTAAATAATTCCGAGCCGAAGTTCCGGAGGTAATAAGTGATGGGATGCAATTAAAAGTAACGCAATTATAACATAAGGTCAGGTGGTTTGCGGCGAATACGAGTTGTTATTTAATTAATTAACGTCCCTGTTCTGAATTGGTATTCGCGAAATATTTTCATAGTTCCCTGCAGTTTCATGTTCTAAAAAATCTAACTTATAGTCGCGCCAATAGGATGAGTTCTAATCAATTGGAAAAAAAGTTCTTGACTCGTTGTCAGAATAGCATAAGAAATTAGATGCATTCAGGAGAATTTGTTTACTACACAAGAAAAAAAGAGGAAAAATAAAGGTAAAAAAAAAGGATAACACGAAGTCTTCAAGCCGATTCAAGCTGACGAGACCTGTAAAGGAGTTTTTTTAAATTATACGTCGTCTTGTCAACGGACGGTCCACTCTAAAAAGTTTCAAGCAAACCGACCCGGTTGAATCTCCTCGCTTTCGTTGCTCGCAGACAGATTAAGAGCCTCGCAGTTAGCGTATGTAAGAAGGAAAGAAAAGAGAGAAGAGAGAAAAGAGGAAAGGTAAGAAAGAGGAAAAAAAAAAAAAAAATTGTCCGTGAATGGTCGAAATTTGATCAAAGGACGAAAAATGTGCTCCTTCAGCGTCCATCGGGAGACGAAATGGTCTCACGAATTTAAGAACACACGTGGTTCCTAGGCATCATCCCCTGGCCCGTGCTTTTTCATTCCCTTTTTATAAACCTTTTTTTTTCTTTTACATTTTTTTCTTACCCCTTGGCTGGCCATCTGCCACTGCGGAAGGGGCGGTGAGGTGGGGGTCTTGAGGGCCCGGAGGCCTCGCATCTAGGGGTAACGGCTTGAGCCTTCGCGTCTAAGATCTTGGCCGAACTATAGAGTTCAGGCCCAAAAGAAAGACTGAATGAAACGTGAAAGGGGAGACCTTTTTCGGAGATAGAATTTGATAAGACTCCGATTGTCAGGAATTTAGCAACCGCCACCGATTCTCCTCATCTCTCTTATACTTTCCCGCAATTTCATTTTTTCAGTCCTCGCCGTACAGCCTGGTGATAATTCTTCATTAATAACTCATACCTACATAGGAATCAAAAAAATCGCGAAAAATATTCTAAAGTATGTATTTAAGTATTTGCTTCAAAGTTTCACTCGACTTCAGCAAAGACAGAACATGCAGCTTGCAACTTTTTATTTATTTTTTTCGCCTCCGCGTTGCAACATTTCCCAAATTTTCACACGAATTTTTCACGTTTTTCAAGAATTTTCAAAAACAGGGGAGGCAACACCCGTCTACAGAATATTACTTGGCCAAAGTTGGGGCCGATGCGCGCACACCCCTCATCTCAGCTAACAACCTAGCAGTATTTCAATTTTTTTTATACATATATTTTTTTTTCACCTTCCGCTGCACTGGGAGGAGAATCTGTGCCACTTGGGGTACCGTAAGCTTTTTTTATAAGCTACTTCCGTCTTCGTCTAGGAGTTCCTGCGCGCCCCTCTCCTGCCCGTTCCCCCAAGTCCTCCTCTCTTTAAGCCCGCTTGATATCCTGCCCATAAAAAACTAAGGGGTCCGTTCTCCGTGCGTGTAGCTATATACCTTTCTACATGATGCTGTACGGGTGTGCCTTGGCCTACACCTAGCACCTAGAGGCTAGAGTAGGTAAGGTACCCCCCGGAATATATATATTTTTTTTTTTTACCACGGGCTCAAGGGGTCGTGCGAAAATCTTCCGGTGAGAATTTTTTTATGCAAAAATGGACATGGGAAAAAAATTTCTTGGTGGTCTTACCGCAGATTGATAAGTTGAAGAGGTGGTGGAAAGAAGAAAAAAAGACACAAACTTAAAAAAAACGAATGGTCGGGATATAAATTCACCTCGTTATTAAACTGGACCCCAATTTTTATTTGGCTGATAATTCTGATCTAATTTATGATCCATTAAATCGAGCTCAAAGTGCGTCTGGAGAAATGAAAATCTAACGTTATTTGTCAATTCAAATGTTGCTTATCATCACCGAGCGAGACCGACTGGTAATCCGTAATAGCCGTGTGAAATTGATTTATTAAAACTGAGAAAGATCGTTATACTGATCGGTGGATATATTTCACGCTGCGAGGAAATTGTCTCGAACGGTACCCTCACCCAATCATCACTACTAGTCCCGACGAAGAAACCGTGCGCGCATTAAGCGAGCCAAGTATAAATCTTCGTGACACGCGAGCTACCCGTGATGCTCCATCGATATGGGTACAGCTACCGATTCTAGATCGAATTACTTTCTCCGTAACCGTCTCTGATCTCTAGTCAAGATATACCTAGGTGCCAGGTCTCTTCTATATACTTAACTCGGTCGAAAGATGTCGAACATCAAATATGAGCTCGAACTCGACTCACGCAGGAAATTATACTCCATGCTCCTATGAAAGGGTAAAAATTAAGCGTGGGTACCCACCGTTCATCGTAATCATTCGCCCGATTCCTTGGAACGACCAAATCCTCGAGGGCCACGGAAGACGTGGATGGGAAGCACAGGTCTCGCAACCCTTGCGCGGCTGAGCCAACTTCCAAACACCCTTGGCAAGGGGTCCGTCTCTGGTTATATTTGGTATCTGTCACTTCACAAGCACACATGCTTGCAGTGGCGTAGTCGCTTTTGGACAGTAACTTTTTTTCAAACATTTTAACGGTTTTTATCATCCCGTTGATCATCTCAGCTTCTTTTTGTCGTAAGAAAATCTCTCCTCGTATTGGTATGCGGATTATTATTTCGTTAGTTTTTATGTGCTGCGTTCTATCCTCTGGATTATTACCTTGCCAAAAACCGATCTAGCTACAAGCCCGCAAAAATTTAAAAACCGCAAATGCACTTGCAACTCTCGCGATCGTCGAAAGGTCCGAAAGTTCTTCTCAGAAGATGCTTTCGTAGGTCCGGGGGATATCGGGGCTCCCACGACGCTGACGACGGCGGTCCACGGCTCTGGCACTGGACGCTGGAGAGACGCCTAGCTATATAACGTCACGAACGCACATGTGCGTCTCGGAGTCGCCAGACAGAATTTTTTTGCCTCCAAGTAAAAATAATCTTAAAGCCCCGAACAGGATGCGTTGTTGGGGTATGGGGCTCGGGGGAGGAAGGGGGCATCGTCACCACGATGGTCCAAGATGGTCCGCGAGCACTCGGTTTTTTCACCCTTTGGACGCCCGTACTCTACTACCGGGTGACTCAAATTATATCTAAATTAGCTCAGGCGGTGGACCAGAGTATCGGAGTCGAGAAATTAGAATAAGGAAATAAATGGATGGAATGAAATTCGGGTGAATTCTAACGATTTCTTCTTGACTTCATTTTAGTTTTTCATAAAACGAGAGAGATAGCTAGACCCAGTAGTATAAGGTACAAAGTTTAAACTTTCGTCAGTTTCTCAGGTACCTATATCTATGTACGAGGGAGAAAACCCCTGGGCTAATTACCAGTTATGAATAAGTAATCCGAGCTGTCTTACGAGCCGTCAGAAATAAAACGTAGATTCGCTGTCGACCGTGATAAATTATTCTTAAGGGTTGAAAAGTTGGTGTCCATGCTTTCTCTTGAATTAATTATTGTCCAAAAACAACCTTGAGTACGTGTCGTGTCCACTATACGTAGGTATTAACCCTCGAAAGTTGCTGCAGATTCGAACCACTATACCTACTTACGCTTCTCAAACACTTCGCGGGATTTCTAAAACTAAAGTTTTCGACCTTGCGCGAGGCCTCGGAAGAATACAAATTACCTTTGACCGCAAGAACAAGTTTTTTTTGCTCTTCTATTTTGTGTAGGCTTTCGAACAAATTTTCACCTTATTTCCTTCTAATTTTACTTGAAACAAAAAAAAAAAAAAAAAAAAAAAACTAATAATTTGCAGACTGGCAGAACTATGAAAATTGAAAAATTTTATAGATACGATTTTCTTCAAAGGAATAAAAATCATATTTGCTACACATTTCTAGACCTGCTCAGGGTATGATGCTGCTGCACTAGGTTGGGCAAGGTCAGAACATACTCGTGATTTCCGCAGTGCCCTATAATTTTCGAGTGGGGTGACTGGAGCGCGACAGTTGATTGGAGGGAATTTACCAGAGATATATATTTCCCAGGCCTATAGCAGCAAAATTCTTTAAATCTGAAGTGAGTTTTAACAATCCGGAAAAATTATCTGTTGTGGTCTGCTGCGGTGCCTGGACAGTGTCTCCTTGGACCTGCCCAATATCTTAAGCACCCAATCTCGGGCCAAGCGTTAGTTAGAACCTTAAGACTCAAGGATCGAAGAACATTGTGTCCCTCGGGAAACAGACGGCCAAGGAGATCGTTTTCATTTAGTCGGTGCTAAAGCGTCGTCGACAAATTTCTACGTGTATTAAGGGAGAAAATTTTACCAAAAATTGGTTTCCGTCATTTCCTTGGCTACCGAAAACACCAGGATTTGATAATTATTACCCAACTAAACGCGATGCCATCATCTTAACTTTACGACAATCGCACATTGTGCCCAATTCTTTGTTAGTTTCTGGCCATACATACATATACATATTTGCGAATAGATAATATAGCCGAGTTTAAGTATCATGGCGGATGTCTCATTACGTGCGTCAGTTTACCAAAGTCAATTTAAAAACTGTAAGGTGTTCATAGGTATAGGTATACATACCTATGTACAGATACACCCACCCCCACTCTACCGAATTATTCATCCTCGCTTTCTGCTAATTTTCTATTCTAATATATCTCCTAGCAATCTTATTTACACAATGCATGTATGTATATGTACATGTACTACACTTACGTATATATATATACAGATGAATCGCAGTATTGTGATCTACATGAAAGCGAGAGCACACCGTCGCGTCGTCGGCATCAACGCGATAGAGACTATACAACTATTCGTCCATCGATAGATTCGGTACTCAAAAGACCCTTGGATCATCTTTGATATACACACTTTAAACGGATGTGAATACCAACCATGAGAAGAGAGTCCAAAAAGAAGGAGTGAGACTGACCCAATCTGTAAATATGGGTACATCAGTGAAATGATTCACATATTACGCATACGTACATATATGATTCGGAAAAACATATAATTGTGCATTTACCGTTTTACTATACCAGCAGCAAAGAACAGGTGAAGAAGGTGTTTATATTATGTGGATAACTTTGGTACCTACTGTACCTAGTTCGCGGATGAAAAATATCTTCGATAGAAAAATGTCTGGGATCAAGAATCGAGTTGTGTAAGAAGAGAAAAAAAAAAAAAAAAAAAATGAAGAAAAGAGAGAGAGAGAGAAAAAAACGAAAAGTGTGACTGGATCTAGACCGAGTCGAACGAACCAGTCGCAGGATCTTTGAGTCGGAATTGAAGTCTGTAGCCGTGGATATAAAAAGGAAGTAAAAAGGAAAGAAAGCAAAAAGGAAAAAGGAAAAGAAACGAAACGAAACGAAGAGAAAAGAAACTAAAGAAAAAAGAAAAAAAAAAAGAAAATGCTCTCCCTGGCAAGGTTACACCCCGTCGCCTACCCCGCGACTATATACGAAGCTCACCCCAAAATTTCTGCCCCACGGAGACGTTACCCCCACCCTGATATACTTGGGGGGGTTGTAAAGCCACCCCACGACGCGTGGGGTGTCCGGTCGAGCCGAACATTGCCGAGCTCACACGAAGTGCGCCAAGTGCCCCACACAGCAGACCCCACCGCCCCGCCATGGCGCAGCTATCCACAGTCCACTCAGAGATACGGCCGTCGCTGGACCATCGCTCCAGGTCCACGCCAAACTCTTGCACGAGCTCTTCCCAGTGACAGCTACTACTCGGTTGTAGGAAAGTCCGGTTTATATGAACCCGGCTTATAACCGGGTGACGATTATAATATAACGAACAATTTTCGAAGAAAATTTTAAGAGAGAGAGAAGGAGAGAGAGAGAGAGAGAGAGAGAGAGAGAGAGAGAGATATTATATTATATTTTATTTTTACTGCAACCGATCGTCGTCAACCCCCTTGTTGGAAATTATTTTATTTATCCGTCGAGGAACGCGAAGAAGATGAGCTTGTGAATGGTGACAGCTATTTATTAATAAAGAAACAAGAAAGAACGAGAAGAAGACGAAGAGGAAGAAGAAGAAAAAGGAAAAGGAAAAGGAAAAACAAAAGACAAGAAACTAATTAAAACAACTGATAGTTGCCAAAAATCGGGTGTAAACAAATTATTTATTTTCTATTTTTTATTCCCCATTTTCTTCAATGCTGTTTCTGTGCAATGTACATGACATAGTTTTGACAGTATTGACAGAAATATCTGTCACTATGATAACTAGTAGATAACAAATTTATACTCCGAATTGTACTACGTGGTTGATGCTGATGTTCAGTGGAAATACGCTTCGATCACTGTTCGTGGGAATTTGGAGTTTCGATGGGGGTATGATACCGTAAATGACAAAATATCTTCATTCTGATTAAACAATTCGACTGCAGCTGTGACCGTAAATAAATAATATTCATAAATAATATTAACAAATTAATCTAAACCATACTCAGAGCTGTTCTGGAAATAATTACATCCAATACCTACGAAATTTAAAGAGCGTAGTAAGTGACAGTGTGGTCACAGACAGACATGATGAACATTTGACACAGTTTAAACTTGATAATTAAAATAAAATATATAAATAAATAATAAATTATATTTGTATTTAATATCTGGTTGTTAATATATAGATTTGTGAATGGTGACAAAGTTTCGTAAAAATGCGGTGAAACCGCGCAATGCGACTACGTGATTGACGAGTGCAGACATTGCTGGACGTTAGTTCTAGTTTCATTTTTTTTTCTTCCTTCTTTTGTGGAGAGAAAATAAAAACTATCAAAATGAGGATCAAAATGCCAGCTGTCAGGATCGCCCAAGGTGAGTAGAAAAAGACAAACAACATATTTCGATTTTTATTTCTTTCTTTTCTTATTCCAAAATTCGATCTTCCCACGCAATTCTAATTACTTATTGTACCCTGCGATCCAATCGTCAAACGATTATCTTCATGCAAAGCTCATCCCTGTATCCTGGATACTATCGTTTATCAAAAATACAACAAAGTTGTAGTAGGTACTGTATCAACTTTTAATTTAATATCGTTCATTCGAATGATTTGCAACTAACTATTGTCCCCTAATTCGATCGCATTATCACGCAAGAAAAATTCACACGTTAAAATCTTTGTGGAAGTTGGTAAGAAAAAAATCTTCCTTTACTCAAACATCTGTGTATCTTTTGCACCCCGAAGATATAAAAGTCCCGATAATTGATTATAAAAATACCCCAAACCAGTATCTACTCTAAATTCTTCACCGAATTTATGAATCGGCGATCTGTCGCTGTGCAACGTCTCGTCAATTCATCTACCTGGCACATGTTTTGTAAATATGTCTCATAGTGTATAAATTCTGCATAAGGGATGACTTTACGAATTTGTGTAGACCTAAAATTCTCAAACTTGATGGTTGAGCGTTTAGATTTTTGTTTGTCTATTAATTAATTAATTAATTGATTGATTAACTAATTAATTAATTAATTAGTTAATTTGTTAATCTATCTACCCCGACGCTTCCTCAGAGTCTGATCGCGCGGCAGTGTCTGCGAGGTCCCGCGTTTCTTCGCGGACAATTGTTGGTTTCGCGAGGTTAACGACTCGCCGATCTACGAGGGGTAGTTACAGAATTTTTAATTAGTTAGGAGCCCCCTCGCTTCCCCTGACTCCCTTCATCTTCCGCGATCGCAAAGAGTCGCTCCTGAGTCCTGCGGGGGTGGGGGCTGAAAGAAGAAGAAGAAGAAGTAGGAGGATGAGGAGGGGGGCGCATTGTCATGCGCGAGTTTTTCACAGACTTTTCCACCCCCTCTCACCCCCTTGGCGTCGTCGTTTTCTTAATTACAACTGCGATATTCTTTAGTCCGCGCGATGGCGTCGGGGCGAAAAGATACTAGGGCATCTTCGGATGACCCGCGTTCTCCTCACGGACCTTTCTTTATCCCAACCCCCTCGCATACATGTACTACTTTCTTCTTTGTGTCGTTTCGAAAGAAAATAAAAAAACAACAAAAATAAATCACTATTCCCTAATTAACCATATACCAGTTCGATTTACGTGGTGATACAATTTTTTCCCTGCTGTTGTTATCTCGTATACTATTACCAATCGTGCAGTCATTGAAGTAAAAAGATCTACAATTCATTACCCAACATACATAAGAACCATTACGCGTCTCTGTATCCGTCACCGATCGTGTGCTCACAGTTTCGCTCGAAGACTCACCCGTCCTGCAGGATTTAGGTGCATTATGACAAAGACGAAAAAAAAGAACAAAAAAAAGCAGAGAAATATAAATTACTGCAGAAACTTTTACGATTTTTTAATTTTATTCAATTTGATCATTGTCATGATTTATTTTACATCCTTGTCGTCAGTTTTGCGGTCATTTTTTGTCTTTTTCATTGACACATGTACCCATATCACGTCATCGATGCGCGCAGTAATTTCGAATATTTTTAAGTTTATTATCAATTCGGCCAGTGAAAGAAACTAACAGATCACTCGCGTCTCTGTACTATAAATGAACATCGCAAAATCCACAAATTCAATAGAATATAATAGAATTGAATTTTGGAAAACAACATTTCCATAAGACTGCAGAAAACTGGCATAAAATATAACTCAATTAAAACTCTATATTTTTGTTGGATAAATAATTCATCCCGATATGCCTCATATTCCAAATTGTTATATAATCACATGTATAACATGCATCGAAGATGTAATACTTTTGAACATGATCCGCGCATTGTTTCGACGATATGTTACATCAAATGGATCCGCAAGTGCACGTAAGGTACTTAAAACAGTTATTTATTAAACAAAGTGTCTTTTTACCGCCCTCTTGACACGTGTGCCACATATGTGTTGAATCTATTAAATATTGTCTTTGATGTAATCCGGTCTCAGTTATATCGCCTCCCTTCTCCCCTCTCCCTCCTCTCTCTACTCCCTGTACCTACACACGACTATATACTTGCTCTTTCCTCTCCTTCCTTTCCTTTTTTTTTTGTATCCTATTCTTTCACTTCCTAGCTTTTTCTCCCTCCGTAAAGATGGGCGCAAAAAAACAAAACCAAACCGTGCTCCTCTACCTCGGATTTGACTTCTTAGATGAACCTCTCCTGCTTCGACAAGGCCGGTCGCGTGGCCCGTCTAACCCTTTCTTGGCTCGCGCCTCGCACGCGCCCAGGTAAGGTGGCGTCGGATTATGTCAGACTGCTGCAGGACGAGTATAGGTACTCAGGTTGATGATCAAGCCGAGTTAAACTAACGGACATAAAACCTGGGCAAAGCAGCCCATCATCGCTTAATGTATAAAAGTTATGAAGATTGAAATTTTTATTTTTTGTTCTTGTTCTTCTATTTCACTTATAGAAGTGAAAAAAAAATGAAAAAATCACTCTTTTGCTTCAAACAGTCAATTTTTTCGCTCATATTTCACCCAGGGATAATTTCATTACGTATAATTGATGATATCGCACGAGTGGTTGAACTACCCCTATAGAGATGGCGCCACTAACCATCGACGGACGGGGTGCGTCAACGCGATATTGTACAGTTGAGGTATACGGGGATGCATATATGCGAAATACATAATAAGGAATACATAGCGTGTTTGATTTTATTGAACTGTTTTATCTACTGTTAGACATGATTTTATCGAAATTACTCCCGTCTTATACGTACCTAACTACTCGTCCTTTCGATCTCGAGCTATTTTTCTGCTCTATTCTGACAGACTATAGCGGCTGTATATCGTCCATCCAATCTAGTGGTGGCAATTCCATCTGAAATACGGTGCCCCGGGTCCATTTGTGGGAGGCTGTGTCAAGCGGGTTATTTCGTACGTTTAATACTGCAGTAGTAGAAGTAGCAGTAGACCAAGGTATAGACGGCTGTACACGATCATGGACTTTCGAAACATTGCCATGTACGGAAAAGAGCTTAAGCTGGCCTACGCGATTACCGCGGGTAGTCTTATTAGATCCTATACCATCTTTATATAATATACCTATAGGTATGGATTTTCAATCGACAATTCAATTGAATCATGCTGCATCAAAACCGCGAGTTTAGAGTTTGAAGAGAAACCAATAGGAGGATTAGCGTCGGGAATAAAATTAGGCGATCTTATTACCGCAGCCATTTTGTATCTGAACATGTATATCACGTTTATTAACCGTTCAAACGGTATGCCTAGACACGATATCCTTTTCTACGAACACAGCTGCCGACGCCAATACCAAACAGATGCTAACTATTCAATTTTTCTTATTTTTTATCCGTTCATATTTCACACCTACCCCTTTTATCTAGTGGTACTGCAATAAAACTTTAGAGCAACAAATGAATTCGTAAAATAGAGGCAGAAAAAATGAACAGAAAATAATGAAGAAAATAAAAAAACGCGAACAGAACTAAATAAGGAGTTCAGACACTGCTGCAGTCTTGCGGTCACGCGAAACCTTTGACCGCAAAATTGTTCGGGTAATAAAAGTTAGCTACAGGATGAAAAAATAATGAAACTTTGAAGAATACGAGAGGGAGAGAAAAAGAAAGAAAGAGAGAGGGAGAAAAAAATAAACAGGATCACCTGAGTGCTCAGCTATAAAATAATAATGTACCTACTCGATTGATATCAAGTTCAATCTTCCCTTGTAATAGTTATACTTGACCGGCAGGTCCTGCCGTCGACCCCTGGTCAATGGTCAGGTAGCTTCGGACATCCCCCTTTACTGAATGACCAACAATACTCACAATGGTCGAAGATTATTGCTTCAGAAGTGTTCACACCTTACGAGGAGGGCTGCTGCAGGACAATGAAGGACAATGGTCGAAGGAAACTGACACTACAAACAACATAAATTTCTCTTGTCGAGCGTCCGAGTTTGTGCGCCTCTTTTTTTCTTCTTCTTCTTCTTCTTATTCTTCTGCGTCTTCTTTTTTTCCGTAATACGTATTTAGGGTTTGCTTATAACCGTGTCTTTATAGTAACGTTTAAGGGTGTTTCATGGCGTTTAAGAAAACTTACGGCTTAAGAGATCGTAAAACTATTTTATCCTACGTACGTCGCGTTAAAGTGAGGAATAACTTTACAGGAATAATCACAACCCCCGTATATAATATATACGCGTACCATTTGAAGATACCCTTGATAAACTCTTTGATTAATTTCAACGGGATAAATATTCATCAGGAAACTGAATATTATTGCCTGTATAGTTTGGAAACACCAAAGATGCTGTGGCTGATTTCCACTATGTGCGTCCTCCAAGTTTGGGGAAAAAACTGGGGGCGATGAAAATGTTTGAAGAAAAATGTAAAAAATGAAAAGCACAAAATAGACAAATGGGAATTACCTTATTCAAACGTGTGTGACACCCGTTACACGAGAAAGGCAAAGTTCGTGGGTATATACACGTATGTGTCCGGGCGTACGGGATTCTATAAATAAAGTTTAGGAGAGCAAGTTCAGGGGAATAGGGAGAGGCGAGTGTTTTTAGAATTTCTTTTTATTTTCAGGAGGCTTTTTCCATTTTTGGGACACCCAAACCTCTCGTTGCTCTTCTACCGTAACGGAATAATTCTCACACCGTTTAAACGCTTTTTACCATAGAACAACGAAATCCTCAAGACTTTCGAAAGCTTCTTTTACTATGCTTTTAGTTTTCACAGATTATTAGATCTCTGCAGCTTTACACTCTCCGCAGGGTCAAAGAACGACGCGTATATACCTTCGTGAGAACTAGATTCCCTTTTCTTTACAGGACTTTTTAACTCCCAAGCACGTCTGACGTCCTGTGTCCAGTTTTTAAAAAGTTATCTCAACCCTGCGGTGGCGAAGAGGAAGAAGAATCTTAAGCTCGAATGAGAAGAGTTCACTTTTTATGAGATTCTTCTCGGTGTTTTCTCTTTCTTTCTTTCTTTCTTTCTTTCTTTCTTTCTTTCTCGCGTTTGAATCAATGCATGAAAGTTGAGCTTTAAATCGTTCTGACTTGCCATAAAAATTGGAAAAAAATATTGTCAAGAAAGTATTAGGCAATTCGGAGACCTTTCCCTGTCTTACAGACCGAGGAAAGACTTAACTCAGGCAAGACCGCGTTTGATTCTTTGCGCCGGAAAGGGAAGCGACAATTTTCAACGCGATCGAGCGCCGTTAGCGGGACAGGAAATTTGCTTTAACGTAAAATGTGAGAACCGCAAAATAAAAACATTAGTAAAGATTGAAGAAATCATGTCCGGCCATTGCGAGGTCGATTCAAAAGAAAAAGAAACAAAAAATCATTGAACACACCTTAGCGGCGTGGCTAATTCGCACTACAATTATTTCCTAAGCTCTTGATTGGCGAACTCTTCGCGCAATAGCTCACCACGGGATACTTATTCTTTTTTTTTTTTGGAAATTAATTATCGGGTACATACTAGCCTCGTGGAGAAAAGTGGGGGGTTTTCAGGGCAATAGGTAGGACTTGGGATGTGTTTCTTTTGTTAAATTCTTAGCCAATAGGAACTAAACTCGCGGGGGGGCCAGAATCGACCATTCGATCGCAAAATTGAATGAAAACATTTTCTGGGTCACTCTTACGGTCCTCGAAAAAAAGAAAAACCTCATGGCTATTTTCGGATGAATTTGACGAAATCTTATTGCCACGTATGGGTGATTATCGATTTTTATAAGAAATCGAAATTTGTACCTGAAATTAATTTTTGACGTTGAATCATTTCTTTTTTTTCTGGTTGACCGGCTTATCGAGTAGGTATATGGACAGACAGTGACTTGCGGAAATGAAGAGAAAAAAAAATTATTCCTGGGTGTTATGGGATAGCCGATGGTCAGGGTCGGTAAACACCCTTCGTTATACCTACAGTTTTCATGGAGGAATTCAAACGTGTCGAGGTGTGACCAAGTGTGACGGAGACACGAGTCTCCTGGTGAATAAGAGTAGGCGGTGTGACCTTTGACCGGGAGAATTGGAAAATTGTCTTTTGTTGTATACGGCGAGTAACTTACCTGGGACAAAACTGAATGATCGAACGAATTTTTCGAGGGTCGACTGAATGGAGTATTACAAATGCGGCTGAGAGAAATAAAATTTTCTTTACAGGTTTGTGTATGATGATATACAAGTATGGAAATTGGTGGTGATAATTAATTGATATTTTTTTAGCTAATAATGATTCTGGAATAAAAGGTTAAACCAAGTGTGGGAATTGTCAACTTTTGAACTTTAGACTTTTTATTTTTTTCTTTTTTTTTTTGTACAATTGATTTTCCTCCCGTCGTACTGCTATACGCCAACTTGAATCTCCGAGCTTTCACTCTCTCGCGTTGTCCGACCATCGTGTACATCTGCTAATTAGAAACTTCTATGCCACGCGTTGTTACATTATTCAAAGCGCTGGCGTTCCGAAACTCCTGCCCTCGCCCGGTGACAAAATAGGAAAACATAAAACACGATGAACAAACTTTTCCAAACGTGGAGGAGGAAGAGAGTAGCGAACCGTGTAAAACCGGAATAATTAACGTATACTCGTAATTCCCAGTATCGCATCGATATACAAACTCGGTTACTAGTTTATATCATTTATAAAGTTTCTATTAATTATTTTACCGCGTCGATGTCTGTCCCAGATCTGCGACAAAAAATAAAAATACAGAAAAGCCAAAAGGGTGAAAAATCCAGAATAAAATTTTCCGCATAGGCTGCATATGCGACACACCTGGACGCATAACTGTATTTCGTCTTCTACCCACATGATTTATTTTGATGAAAATTTCACGAAAGGGGTTTTTTTCAAAGAGTCTCTCAAAAGAAGGACAGGTCAACTCTAGGACCTGTTTGGCCGTTTTCAATGGACAATGTCCTGCCGCGCACAAAGGCCACCTAGATCCTCCCACGATACGCATGTGGGGCGCTCGCGGTCCATTCAACCGGTCCGTGAGAACTACGTTTCATATTTTTCATAACTCCCTCCAAACGGAATGATATTTTTCTGCTATAGCCGTAGCAACAGCCTGAAATCGTCGATGTCGACCACCGCCGCCAAAAACCACCTCTGGTCACTAATTCCCTCCGTTTGTCCGAGCTGACGTTTCCCCTTTTTCAGCCACCTGTGGATGAGAAAGGATCTAAAATCCCGGAAAATGTCAAGCCGAAAATCTGGAAATATCAATGCACGTATATCAGCCAGATCTTGGATAAACAATTCCCGATGATAGGTGCAGCCTCACTTTTTTTCAGTCTATAACGCCTGCGGTAACGCAGCCTATTAAACACGCAGGTAATACCGGTACGACCAGCGCGTAAATTGGCAAAAATTTTTGCCAATTAACGTCGACGATCGGCTCGATTATTCGTATGCCGATCGAGCCTGTAACGGCGATAAATAACGTTATGCAGGTATCGAAAGGTGGATGCAGGTTAAAGAAAGCATAAAAAATTCACGACAGTTGGAACTAGTGGTAGGTACATATGAGCTCCATCTTCGACTGTGCGTAACGTAAAAACCCTCTGGGAGAAGAATTTTAGGGATAAAAAAAACACCCGTCACCATTTTGAATCCTTTGTCTAGCGTACGTTTTTGGGAGGGGGGGCAGCCAGGGATTGACCTAAAAAAAACTGTTACCCCTCAGGTAGTACGCGTAGCTGGTAAGGGGGTTTAAAAAAGTAGGGGGTTTTCTATAAAAATTATCCCCACTCTTTCGGGGGTTCTTTTCATTCTTTGATATCCTGTTCGGGTCTCGGAGGCTGTAGATCTGCAGTCAACATCCAAACATGGACGAAACAAGATCTACTACTGATTCAATTTCTGTATAAAATCCGAGAACGTATAACCGATTGTCTCATATAAACTCAGCAATTATATCCTGACGCAAAAATGTGCCGTTTAAAAGAAACAGAGGAGCTTGGATCCCGGTTTCATTGAAGCATTTCAATAAGTTATCGCGGAGTGTCGAGTGAATGAAATATTCATTATTAGGTGAAAGTGGTTTTATTTTATTGAAATGCAACTGCACGAAGGTGAATATTAATCAATTCGTTTACTGGTTTCAACCGGGATTTTAAAACTCGTCTAACTCTGAACTATATAGGCAAAAACTTTAGGGAATCTCTAATTGCTAATTAGCCGATTGGTTCGCTTATCCGTTTAACGCTTATACCACTGGGATATTTCTGGCTTAGTGTGACTTTGATAGACGTCGAGGTAAAAACATATATGGATAGCCCAAGGCGCTGTCCTTGTTAGGGAGTCCTGTCAGAACGACCAGAGGACACATCGAAACAATTGAATTACTATCATCCCCAGGGCGAGCCCCGACCCAAACCAATAATTCGATTACCCATTAGTATTGACTCTTGCCAATTTCCTTTCGGTACCACGAACGAGAGTACGATAAATATAACGCAGTAACTTTCGGGTAAATAAATCTCTATGATCGCGATCTATATAGGACTATGAAAATAATCCTTTTTCTCATTTCAAATTCCTAATAATGGATCATTTTTTTTTTAAATTATTTCTTCGTCACTGAGACAACTCATGCCTCATAAATTTCCCCCCCAGTGTTTCGATACCCCAAATATTTTTTTTTTTTCTTTTCTTTTCAGAAATACTCGTGCGAGGAACAAATTGATTTCATCGTCTCCTATCTATATACCTATAATAATATAATGGTAATACCCACCTACTGGTATAACGAAACTCGAATTCGCGAATAGAAATTACAGAGTAATAAAAGAGCCACCCTGTATATCATCGAGGCATTACAAATGTATAGACCAATTTGTAAGCAATCCAACTTATATTCGTGGACCAATATTCTATATATCTTTACCTTATCTTTCATTCACATATATATATACAATCTATATAGAAACGTATATATATGTATACGTATACCTTGCCCGCAGTTATCTCAGTTAGATTTTTGTCTTTTATACGTATACGTATAGACTGCGGTGCCCCATGTACTGGTATACACACATTATACATATATACACGCATATAATGGTATATGGTACGAGTTTTGGTCCAGGCAACATCTGCCCCCGAAAAAACAAAAGCCTATTGTCGCTAACGACCGGTCGCGCGTCTCTTGTTTCTAACCGAGCGCTTTTCAATCGTAGGTGCGCGCATATAACGGACTCTCGTCTATTCAACGAATTTTTATTCCATTTTTTTTTTCATTTATTTATTTATTTATTTGTTTATTCAATTATTCGTTTTATTTCAATCCTCAAATAGAAATCGGATGCTGTTTTCTACGCTCGGATTATACGCCTTTTGAACTTTCACTGCAGATTTGAAAAAAAAAAAAAAAGATTAAAATCTAGGGCTTTAAGCGAAGAATAAAACTGTGAGATCTTTTTCTTCGGTTTTAATTCATCTCATCTAGTTCCTGCTGCTCGAAACGATCCAACGCCACTATTCTATAAAAATTATACGTTTTTCGCGGGAGATACGAACCGATTTTCGATACGGCTAATTACCTCGGATATTAAGACCGTAAAGCTTTGCGTTCACCAAAGTGGCCGCTTGTATATGTTCCCTTGTTTATTTTGTCGATCGGTACAGGCGGGGTCGTTAAATCAGAAATAATGTAGAATATGAGGAGAAGAAGAAGAAGAAAAATAAGTTACGAGTTCTAAGGACGATTTGGCCACAAGGAGGTCCTGAGGTCATCCACAGACGTCGCAACTCACTTTTAGGGTCCTTCAAGAGCATTCCTGGCAACCGTACGATTTCCCTTATACGTAGGCATTAACATAGAGATTGGCAGCGTTTCATATATCGATCTGTGCCCCCTGCTCTTCGCTCATCTCTCCAGCGCTCTTCTCAGAGTCGAGTGCTCCACTCCCGCCTCCTACCACCACCGGGACGCAGGGTGTCTGGCTGGAATTGTTTTTCTTTTTCCCTTTTCACCGGGCTTTATTTTCCCCTTTTTCATTTTGCTTCATTTTTTATACACAACACCCCATACTCGGAAATAATACCAGCCCCGATATCAGTGCGAATTTTTAACCCTGTGCACTCGATTCTTCAGGGGTGGAGTCTACCACGCTTGACCAGTGTCCTGCACAGGGCGCAAGCTCGACTCTAAGCTCCTCCCTGGGCAGATTTTTTACCTTTTTATTCATCTTTTTTTCCTCAAATGCCCCCAGGCCTTTATTCTCTCTTACTAAAGCAGCGCTTTTTTTCTCCTCATTTTTTTGCAGCGGAAACGTCTCAAGGCTCGAGCCCGGACACGGTGCAATGCGGAGGGTGTCGGGCCTCCTATCCTCTAGGCGACATCGTCAGGTTCATCGAGCATAAGGTGAACCACTGTCGGAGTACTCTTCAAGGATGTCACAGCCCTCCGCCAGCGGCTGCCCCCGAAGACTCGGACCCTGAGGATGCCTTAGCTCTTAAAACCGAACAGGAGAAGCTCAACTCGGTACCTAGCATCTCGGCACCGATCAACAAACGCGGTAGTCGTCTCGAGAGTCCACCTACGCCGCAAGGATCAGGATCCGACGGTGGCAGCCCCATAGAACTCAGGGCGAGTGCAAGCTCAACACCGAAAAGAAGACTGGAGGAAGACAAGGAAGAACTTCCGAAGAAACCGAAGACGGAATCGGTCGATGCTGACACCAATACGACAAGTTCTGGTAAGTTTATAAATTAGATATAGGTACTGCAAATTTAGATTGTTTCTTTTTTTCTCTTTTCTCTTTTCTCTTTCTGTGGTATCCGTCATAAGTTTACCGTTCATTGGCGTGATCTTTGACAGGGGAAAATGTTTAAAGCAGGACGTTAGCAGCGTAGCATGTGACGAGTGACATGGTCTAGCGGTTCCGAACAATGAACAGCGTTCGATTTTTGAGTTTAAAGGACCCTACGGTATAGGGGGTGAATTTTGCCTATTGTCAACTTCGGCGTACCATGTGCTGAAAGGGTTAACGCGCGAGTGTCCGCGTATTTAATGCGGTGAAAAACGTGGGCTCGGGGGGTTTGCTGTTTGTTGGTTCTTCAATTCATGGAAGTTGTTTTTTAAAATACTAATATACCAACAAATTATAGCTGAGAAAATTTACGGTAGAAAAATACCTTCAGGTACAGCTGACACGACGATCAGATTCACTCGAGATCAAATTCGATCTAAACCAAAAGCCGAGTAAAATCATTCAATTGATTTGAAATTTGTCTCATCCGAAATTGGGAAAGCGTAGGATGCCAAGGGTGTAGCTGCACTTATATAAATGAAATGATAGATAAGCCCCATAATTTTAAATCTTCTTGGTATCGATGAGTCGTACCAAATCCGATTATAATCATATAGAGTAACGCGTAAAAAACGAATTGATTCGTAGACCAATACCAAAGTGAAAAAATATGACAAGCATAACTTCTCTGTTCGATACTTCGTTTCTAATCTGTATGACGACGATTCACGTCGAGCAGTGATTAAAGTGCTTCAGTAATTGGAAAATTTAAATCGTGTAGATCTAATTCTTCCACCCTTCTGACCAAAGCCCGAACCGCTAACAATGCGAAATGCGCATCGCAATAAATAATTCGTAGATCATCCCTCAATTAAGCATTCGGTCATAAGTACGATCCGCTGCCTGCGTTAGTACCTTGGAACACCGGTGTGTCTCTTTGGATTTTTGAGCTGAACCGTACCTTCGTGCAGGATATAGGCGGCCCCGGGTCGCCTGCACCCCTCGAGTAAACGCAAGAGGATGACTGCCATGCAGCCTCGCGTGGTCGACACACGAGGGCATTTTGTTTAACCCCTTGCACAGAGTTTTTGTCAAAGTTTTTTTAACCCAGCGAGTTTGAACCCAATTAGAGTCGTCCTATTGTAAAGCCACGTGGCAATATAACCGTGACCCACTGCAAGAGCACGAGCCAACGAGGAGCTCCTCTGCCGCGCTTCGATGCCTTCCGCGCGTGACCATCAGGTATAGATACTCACAGGGGTGCAGGAAGCTGCTGCACGCTTAAGGGGAAAATAAAAGCTGTCATACTTTCTTACAGACGTCAACGCGAACTCTTCTTCATATTATAATATTGAAAGATATGGTAAATGTTCTTTTATTTCTGACTGAGGGAAAATCAGGGCTCTGTAAGTCCTATGTGGGAAGGTATAATCCGTCGAAATTGACATCCCGTCCGTTCCGGTGATACGCAGATTTGATCTATGCGTCAGGATTGTCTGGAATATTAATTTTCGGGGTGAGATATATCCCCGGCACCGACGGAGCGGTTACTCCACCCCAGTTCTTCTCAGTTTCCCGGTTTTTTATGATTCCCTTCCGACCCCTTCCACATTGGACGTCCCAGACCGCCCGAGGCGAAGCGCGAATTGCGTGTCAATTGGCACCACGCACCTCGCTCGCACGATCCTGGAGATGGGCTGGAACCCACCACGGAGGCAATCTCCGCCACGATCTCGTCAATTCACCTCAACTCTCAAACTCACGATTATCACCGTGTCCGTTGCCAGAACTCACTACCTACAAACTCGACTCTGTTCACTACTAATTCGCGGCTACTCAACTCCTAAATTCTAGCCAGACATGAATATTACATACTTAAACGCTTTAAGTATGCCCATACAAAGTAAGCTGACCACAAGGTGCCCGGTGTTACGACTCATCCCTTTGTCCAGTCTGAAGATGACGAAGTTACCTGAACGTGATGTTCGATAAGTTTCAAAGGGAATCCCAAAACTTTTTTGTGCACCTCTTTAATTTTTTTTTCGTTTTTCTTCTTATTGTTGTTATTTTCATCCTGGTTACCGATTACGTCCCGCAAGCCATGGGGGGTAAGAAAAAGGGTTTCAAATATAAGGCTCAAAAGTTGGAACGATTATAGTTGCTCGGTAAGGTAGAGAGATTATTCCTGTAGTAAACGATGCGCGAATCAAATAGATGATCGCGCGTATACCTGAATCGGTGCTCGTGGACCAGCCGGGATGCTGCAGGATGACGGGATCGACGCGACGCTGCAGCTTGTCCCCTTTGAGCGCAACCCTTTCCAACTACAAAGTGCATACGTCGAATACGTTGGCCAATCGATATTTTAATATCATCGGACCGGGGATGACGTGACGCACCTTTGTGCAGACGACTCTATACCTCGGAAATCGAAAAGAACTCGTAGTCAAAATCAAAATCGCAATATTGTTGAACAGACCCGAACAGCAGGCCATTCCAGATCTGTTTGCTACTCGCCAGCCGTATGTACGCGCTACGTGATGCGAATTTTGAGGGAAAATCTAGCCGAGGTGCAACACATGTCTTTTACAGTAGCGAATTTCACGAACCTCGACTATAGACACGTGTGCAGAGTTCCCCAAAATTTGCGGACTTTATAGAGTGCGTATGGTGTGTAAACTTGTGTAAGCGAATTTGCGGGACGTCTCTTTTTTTTTCTTTTTCTTTTTTTTGTTGGAAAGTATTTTACTGTCGAATAATGGCTGAGTTGAGTTTTTCTTTTTTCATTTTCGCCAATTTTGAACTCCTGAATGTTAACTTCTCTCTTGGATTCACGTGACCGGTAAAATAGTTTGAATTTCCAATTCTTGAGGAATGGCTTGGAAAGTGACCCGCAACAATCTTCCGCAGAAATTGCGCGCTAAATTGCCTGGCACCGTTTAGAGCGAAATTGTTCGGAAGACTATTGTTTAAGGATGAGTTGAACCTTGGCCATCCGCCTGTCTCGGAAGTGCATCTGCGCTTAGACCCCCTGCACGAGGGACGCGGGTAATTGCAGTCGAAGAAATATAAATCGAAACTTTTACGTATGACAAGACAGCGACGCGACGGTATGACGTATTGTGGGAATTTTTTAGATTAAACGCAACTATAAGATTTCGTTAAAAGTGTTACACTTTATGTAAAAAATAATCCTAACGGATGGTCGACCCGGTGTTTGCATATGAAAAGTATACTGAGCCCCAATCGATACTTCTTTCTATAGACTGGGCTCTGCTTATCTCTTACCCTTGCGGCGGACCGCCTTTTCTTCGACTATATAAGGGGAAGTTGGCAATATTTTCGACTTCCGGGTAGAAAGGGAAATTCGTCACGGTGTTAAAACGGCCTGCAAGAGGTATCGGGCCCTCGAAACAACCCGGCGAACTTTCATAGTCATGCATTAATTTAACATTTTTCTATGTTTTGAGTGACTAAGGGAGTTGGTTTTTTTTTCTTTATTTTTTACTGACTATACCTACGAATTTTACCAATTTAAAATTCGCGCCTGATTATACTTTCCAGAAACGCACTGGACAACACCTTGATGTTTAATGGACACGGTCTAATTCGGGAGCCGCTTAAAACAAAAGAAGGCCTTTAGGGATTCCCTTAACTACGATTTTCTGTAATTGGATACGCTTCGGTCTCATCGTAATTCTCTTTATACTACCGCTTCCAAAGATCGGTCACGCCAGATTGGGAAGATCCATAATATTATTTTCGCAATGTAGGTATTTCACCAAAAGTGAAAAAATAAAAGAAAAGTTGTTCTCAGCCGGATGCATCAGTGTACATAATGCGTATTCTGTATTTTGGAGACAGGAAGAGAGATTCTTGAAGAAATTTTAAATTCAAATGCAGGCAGCTAACAAGATCTCTGCTTTAAGTCGCTCGGCGAACAAAGATTTCTTCTCGTAGTCTCCAGACTTCCATTTAATTAAGATCACTTTATTTTGCAGTTTGTTCTTTGTCCCTAATCGATTTCGTCGCTTGTACCGGGTAATCGGTAAATTTTCATCCATTCAAGTTTCGTGACTATGAAGCTATGATTTTTCTCAACTCGATGTTACAACTGGGTTTCTTAGGGCGCGCAAAGCTACAGGACTTATAAATCTGAAGTGAAATTTTTGCACCAAGTTACGACCGGTTGAAATATGTTTTTGCGGTTATGTCTTACGTCCTTTCAAGAGGGTCGCCGCGAAACACATGGCGGTGGTCCTTTTCACCGAGGGTGAAAAACTGAATTAATAAAATCCTACAGTAGCCGGCAACGACGCGGGCAACGTCGTCGCCGCCACGTGGGGCGTGAAAAATGACCGAAAATCTGATATTCCCGGATTAAAAACATTGAAATTCAAAACCACATCTCTCCATCCCTTGTCCCAACCAGGGACAGAAAGTCGTTAAGGGTCAGTTTCATCCCGTTTCATACCCCACCCCCACAGGGATCCCGCTTATTGTTGGGGATATTATTTTTAAGCCCTCCTTTCGCCTCTCCCTCCTCCTAACCCGCGATAGACGGCCCTACAATTTGACACAGACGCGCCGTTTGAATTCCGAATTCAATTCGTTCGACGATTGAAAATTAAGGGGGGATGAAATTGATACCCCGATAACCCCGATGCACGACGGGGGATATTTTACGATTTGCTACACCGCCGTACCTACTGACCAGCGTGCGGATACTCTATTACCCACAAATTGGCATTTTTTTTTCCTTCATATCTCTCTCAATTCAAACTTATACAATATACGTATTGCTGCATGTGCATTTCACATATACATGCACGTAAACACATTTTATACATTTTATGGATGAGTTGGACCCACTCTGTTGCAGAACCACGATGGCTTCAGTGCTCCCAGTGCGCTCGCCGGCTCTCTTCCGCGTGGGAGCTTCTTCAGCATGCACAAAGCGTGCACGGGGCTAGACTCTACACCTCCTCGTCGTCCTCGGCAAATTCTTCCTCAAACACACCAGCCCCGAGTCCGCCAACGCAGACGCCAACACATACACACCACCTAAGTCCTCCGAACCACTTGAATCTCAGCGGTAAATCTACTGGAAGTTCTTCAGCGGGGAATTCATCTGGTGGAGGAAACTCGAGCGGTAGCAGCGGCAGGCAACTACAATCGTCAGCTTCGCTCGTCGGCGATCCACTACACAGTTTTCTAAGATTGCCACAGCATTTGGAGAGGAGCTTTCCACCTATGTTCAGGCCAGATTTTCTTGCCCTCAATCCTCTCGCCGGATACAGAGGCCTTCAGGACCTTCAAACCGCTACGAGGAATCTTCAAAACCTCGGAGACCCTCTTCGAGGCATGGACGGCCTTAACCTCGGTGATTCCCTCGTGCGGAGTTCATTGGACTCGTTGAACAACGCAAGGAACTTAGCCAACCTTGCTGAACTATCACATGGACGTGGACTATCCGGTCAGGCACATCCACCACCACTCGAAGCGAACCTGGATTTTTACTCGGCGCGCCTAAGGAGCCTCGCTAACCCTTCCTTAGGCGCGGCTCCGAATCCTACCCCGAACCCAGCCTCGAATCCAAACCCCGTCGTAAGCATACAACCGATACAACCCCCAAGCCCAGCAGCAAACCCAGCAAATTTAACCCACAACAACCTGCAGAAGGAGAATTCCCCACCTTGTTACACCCAAAGTCCTATTGGTGGACATCACAATAACAACAACTCAACAGACAGTGAAAAGACCAGTACTCCGGTAGCTTCCACTCCAATTATCGCCGATTCCGAAACGGTATACACCTGCGAGGTGTGCGAGAAGAAGTTCCGCTTCCAGTCGAACCTGATCGTTCATCGACGGAGTCATCAAGACAAGGAACACGCCTTTCAGGAAACAATACAAGACACTACGGCGACTAGGTGCGAAATTTGCGAGCTAGAAGTGCCCAATTTCTCGGAGCTGAGAAAGCACATGAGAAATGAACACCAGGAGGCGTTAAATGTCGCCTCCAGTCCACAGGGTAGCGTGGAAACTGTTCCAGACGACGGTAGTAGCTGCGACGAGAACATGGACCTTGACGATGGCGAGGAGGAAACTGACGTCAAGAGGGAAGACAACGAGGAAAATACACCCGAAGATCTTAGCACGACTCAGGGACAGAGCAGCGAGGAAGGTGGAATCGCGAGGGTGGACCAAAAGCCAAGTCTAGTCGGTGACCTGATGGAGAAATTTGGGCTGAGTAACATCGCCCAGTACTCTGAAGCGTACAGACAAGCATTGCAAGAGAATCATCGCGGTGGTTTTTTGAAGACTGAGTCACCCTCGAATCTGACTAATTCGTTGAACAACAACAAGGAAAAAGACAGTGCTCTGTCGCCAACAAATTTCAACTCTTCGACTACACCGAATATATTCTCTGGCCAAGGATTTCCCAGATCTTCAGGACCGGATTTTGGTGGTCTTTGGCTACCCAGTCCTCATTATCTGGAGAATAACGAATTCCGGAAAGCTTCAAAGGCGACAACCTCCAGCCTATCCCTCCAAGGTCTGCCTAGTCCGTTGTTGAAGAAGGAACGTAGCGGTAGAAACGATACCTGCGAGTACTGCGGCAAGGTATTTAAAAACTGTTCGAATCTTACGGTCCACAGGAGGTCTCACACCGGCGAAAAACCATACAAATGTGAACTTTGCTCATACGCATGTGCTCAGAGCTCGAAATTGACGAGACACATGAAGACCCATGGGCGTCATGGCAAGGATATTTACAGGTGTAGATTTTGCGAGATGCCATTTTCCGTGCCCAGTACCCTGGAGAAACACATGCGGAAGTGTGTCGTCGTACAGCAGGGTCAAAAAATGGGTATGCCGTACTCAGGCAGTCAGGACGAGGACTCGTCCTTGAGCACGAAGGACACTTGATCGTGGAACGTCAGTCTTCCGCTTATACCACCACTTTGGCCTCACAGGCCGCCATATCCGGTGTACTAGACGTCCGTCACGCTCTTCCGGTTCGCCTCCGGTTCTACCAGATCCGATAAATAAAAAATAAGGACAGTGGACAACCCCGTCGTTAAAATAATTTCGCATGGGTAGGTGAGGTGGATTTTCTAAGTCCTCGATAATCGTGAATTTTTTTTTTTTTATTCTTATCTTTTTTTTTTTATTCTCTATAAGAGTCTCAAATTTCCAGCGATTATAGGGGTTGACGGGGGTTAGACTGGAAATTGCATGTAAGCCATGAAGAGAATTTTAAAAGGAGAGCGAATTTCGCGAGAGACAGAGAGAGAGAGAGAGAGAGAAACAAAAAAATAATCATTGCTGAATTGTTGTCATTTTGAATTCGTTACTCAAATTTAAAAACTTGATGGTCTATATCACGGTCGATAGTCGATGGCTGGAAATGCCTGAAACGATAGTACTAAAAACTAGCTTTGACCTCGAAGAGAGAAGATCTGAAATAATAAGCGAAGAGTCTCTTCGAGGGACTAAACTGTTAACGAATAACGTTCCAACCTCGAAGACTGGACGAATAAATGAAGAAATAAAATCAAATTGAATAAAAAAATATTGAAATAAAAAATAAATAAAAAAGACAAAAAAGACAAAAAACAAAAAACCGTATAAACTTGTAAACGAAATACTTAAACCCCATTAATTTAATTCAAATGAATGGTTACCATAACGAGTCTCACCCTATTGATTAAACTTATAAATAATTAATAAACACCCTATTAATAGTAACTTTATTATCATATTAAAGATTATTTATTTAATAATATAATATATCGTAATATATGAACTTTAAAAAAACTATGTATGTACTAGTACGTTTTTGTACATTCTGTAGTAATTTTTGAAACCGCTGTATCGCTTTGAAAATGGCGCATCACAGTTATGTATATACATACCCAAACCCACCCAAACCCCCCCCTATTATGTATTAATATCGAGTAAAATATTAATTTACATAATACTTATTACGTGCTACCCATTAGTAATTTAAGATCTAGATCGATTACATATGTGTAAAACTGTACCATACCTATTATTAATATTATTATTATCATTATTATCACCATTATTATGATTATTATTATTATTATTATTACTATTATTATTATTATTATTAACATTATTATAAATTAAACGAAACGTACATTATTTTATTCCGATATTAAATTATTATTGAAATGTTTTTAATAGTTAAGAAGATGCCAAAGTTGTCTAGGTTTATCGTCTATTATCTATTTACACGTGCAGGTGTCTGTGAAAGGGAGATATTATTAAAAATTAATCCCGTTCTTTTTGAAAATTGTTTTTGAAGAAGAGTATAAGAAAGAAGAAACAAAAAACATTAATTAAAGAAGAAAAAAAAAACTATTAGTTAAAGGCGAAAGATTCGTGAGAGAATTTTTTTTTTTTTTTTTTTACAGTCACCCCGTGTCACGTTTTATTATTATTATTATTATTATTATTATTATTATTATTATTATTATCATTATCATTGTCTATTATTGCACTAAATTCGTTCGTTGATTATATTTATTATTGAAAAAATTTATTATCCAATCGACCTTCGTAAAATCAAATTAATAATATATTGATCCTACGAATGCCGTGAACGATTTTGATTTTCAATATTTCGGAAATTCTGTTTCTTGCCCAAGACTGAGGTTCTTTCAAATATATTATTTGTTTCTTCTATTTATTTATTATTATTTTTTTCTTCGTTTTTTTTTTTTTTTTTTTTTTAATTTTTTTATTCTTCGTTCCATCGAAATTGTTTTGTCGTTGTAAACTTTTTGAAGAGAATTGTTCCTAAAAAAAATGTAGGCAATAAGGTAAAGAAAACAAAAAAAAAGAAAAAAAAAATGGGAAAACTCATATCAGATAGTTTTTGGTGTTAGATATGTACGGCTCTAGATAAAATCTCGTTATCTAGTTAAAAATTTGTTAGATAAATCTCATATACGTACCGGGCCTGTTTATATATCTATGTGTATGTGTATATGCATAAATGTATATACATACATACATATATTTGTATATTATGTACATAAGGCGCACTGCCCGTAGCAAAAATTGGAAATAATTAAAAATTCGAAATGTTAATAATAATTATTCTAGTGGTTATTTAAATATAATTAAGCCCCGTTTTGCTGCGGACAGGAGAGTGAAGGAGGAGGGTGTTTTTTGAAAATTTGAATGTTAGCCGAAGACGCAAGTTAGTGTGTATTCAAAAAAAAAAAAAAAAAAAATAATAATAAACGTACGCAAAAATACCATGGATGCAAATATTCGTTTTGATGTGTTAATTTTATTTTATTTTACTTTATTTCATTTCAATTGATTCGTTTTTTTGTTTTTTTTTTCCTTTTCTGAATTATTTTTCTCAATCACACCATAGGACCAAATTCCCTGCCCCCAACGCATATACGACATATTATATAATTTCGCATTGCAAAAGTCGTTTCCAATATTTCTTCTACACACAGGGTAAAGAATAAAGAAATTATTCCGATAAAAACCAATATATAGATTCAAAGAGTATCTAGAAAAATAAAAAAAATAAAAAAAAGATAAAAAAAAGATAAAAGAAACCTATAAATAAAGTATTTCATGTATTATATAACAAACGAAGAGAGAAACAAGAGAAAAAAATAAATAAACACGTAAAGAAAAAAGTAAAGATAAAAAAAAAATATAAACGAAAAGTAGTGCGGGGAAATTTCGATTATAGCAAAAATTTTCTGATCCAGGGTAAAAAAAAACAAAGCTCGGTTTCTATAGCAGTGAAATCCAGGTTAAACCTGGTCCGAATACTTTCAAACCGAGATTCGACTTTAAGGCAATACGAACACGGACCTCGCGAGGAAAGGTTGATCAGAGTATCAAGAAATTCGCTGACCAAAATTTTCTCGTATGGAGGCCATTAGTTATAAAAGTAGCAGGTACGGTGTATGTCTTGTGCGATTCAAATAAACGGAATTGTTTTTAAAAAATAAATAAACTTGTTATCCTTAAATCCACTAATCCACTAATCCCTAATTCATTATTCTATATGTAGATTATACTGATATCTGGAATTGGAAAGCACCTACATACGTACAGGTACAATTCTAACTCGTACGATCGATTCTGCATATTTCATCGTAATGGTAAAACCTCAACATTTTTTCCAGTTGAATAAAACGCTGTTCTTATATGCTCGAACGAGTTAAAGCTTACGCGAAACTACTGGCTTTAGATTTTCAACGGGAAAGTAAAAACTCAGAGGGATATATATCCGAGAGAGCTAGAAAATTCAGTAAGTCCTTAAAAGATACAGGTATAGTTCAGTCTAGAAAGTGCCTATGAATAACGGTTACTTTGCATTTCAGAAAAACGTCGAGTAAAGATGTTCGAATTTCTGCTATTCGAGTAATATGCCACATACGTTACATATGTGAACCAGGGATCGGCCGAATCGCTGGATAGCTAAGCTCATGCCAGTGCATGCGTTCGGGCATGTGTACCATACACCTATACGTATGGTTGCGATCGGTGGCAGATCTGTAAATAGGGTTGCATATACCCAGGGAGTCAGTTACCTTGGACACCCCTGAGTACCTACCTACCTACCCAACCCTCGCCTATCCGAGTCTCTCAACAAAAAAATCGATACTGTCTAGGCACATGCATTTTTAATTAGGTATTTATTTTACATACATTTAATTCTAACTAGATAGTACCTAAGGTAATTAAATGCAGTTTTTTACATAAATTTTTAAATTTCTTTATCCGATATCAAGTATAGGGGTACTTATATACTCGAACTTAGACCTAATCGGAGGATACCTTCACGGCTTCACCCGTCTCAGTAATGGTAAGTTTGGTTTTGTGTAAATTAAATTATTCTATACCTCATAGATCAGAAAAAATTTATCTACTTTAATAATTAATAACATTCGCTGAATTATAGGCAGTTACTGAAAATGAGATTCTATTTATCTTCGAGTCTCTTTCCCTCGTGCAAAGTGTGCAGATAATGATTTATGAATTTGCGACGATTCTGCCACGTCTTGTAAGAGTTTTTTCAAAAACCTCAACGAGGGTAGATTTTTAGCTCGTTATAATTCCCGTCAATTCTGTTAACGAATGAAATCACCATTGTCCGCATTGACCGTTGAATATTCGCTCGGAAATACATCAATTATACTTGTTCATATATTAATCGTCTTACACAACAAACACCGGAACCCAAAGTTAAGACAATAGCGTCGATTTTTGGCTAAGCTCCATTGTTCACGGTACATTCATCTGTCAAGTGCCGTGACTTCTGAGTTGCTTAGAACCAAATCTCCAAATTAATTAATCAAAAACAGTGAAGTAATTATCGAATTTTTTCCATTTCATTTTCACCCAAGTATAGAACCGATCTTTGTCTATCGAATGACGTTTGAATTTTTCAATTGTTAGCAAAGGAAGTACGAGAAATTTAGCCGCAACGTGGACACCGAGTCAATTGTTCTACGATGTCAGTTGAATGCGTGTTAACTTTACTGACGTCACGACAATGGCGAACACTAATCTGCACGTCAAGCACAGCAGTGGCCCCCCCGCGAACTCTATCACAGATTTATCCCTTTATTTCGAAGACAAAATTTGTCAAATAATTTACAATTCGTAACGTTTTTAGATCATTTTAAATGAACATTAGTCCTCATCCGATTGGTCTATTAAATGCTAAAACAAAAATTCAACAAACAGCGTTCAAATTTCGAATCAATTTTTATTCACAAATGTTACATTTTAAAAAAATCTTAAAATGAACTATACATAGGAATTTAAATCAGATACAGTTTTCAGGTATCAGTCATTTTTCAATCACATAAATATAAATGTATACATATTTGCAGAAAGAGAGGTCAAGAGATATTTTAATTATTGTATAACTTGTTCTAGCGTGTATCGTGATAAATATTAAATATAAATATTCATAGCTTATAAAGTGTATTCCGTTGCGATATTAACATGGTAATGTTAGTTTAAGCACTCTGCCAACTTTTTGCTCCAATGGTACCTCGCAACCCCGAAGCGCTAAGTCCATGTTACCTGCCACCAGGCGGTACACTCCGACCTAAAATTGAACCTACCCTATATATGGTCGGAAGTACCGATGGGCCAAACTTCCCCAGGTGAAATTTGTCCGCGCCACCTAACCCCAAGCTCTGCCTAGGGACTAATAGTAGGCTGAAACCTCTTTATATACATAATAACACTAATATCTATCGTTCGAAATGCTCGTTATTAATTAATCTATTGTCCTTATCAAGGAGAAAGTTAGCTTAATCACCACTCGACTCGCGTGACATAAAGCGTTGCTTTTTTAAACATTCGAAAATCTTTCATCCGATTTCCGATTCATGATTTACTCGTAAGTCGAATGAATGATATTTGAATTGTAAAGTGAATCAAAGAAATATGGAATAACAAACTCGAAATGTACCCATTGAAGAAATGTAGTTTAATCAAAGACCGAGAAGATGGTGTAAATTCTGAATACATGAAACTGCTAACTATCCAAAATTCAAGTTGTTAAGGATGTGCCAAGCAAGCCTTAACTACCGAGCGAGTGATTTTGAGAAAAACATTTCCTAACCCGGGAGGCCTTTAAGTTTGAAGTTTGTTAGATCGTCGAGTTAGTCAACTGTTAAGCCAGATAAGCAGCGAACATGCCCGAAAACAATTGCGTCGGATTAGAGGGTAGTTTGGCTCGCAGTTTCTTGATGGTCAAAAGGTTTGGCTAAGATTCATTTGTCTTAGAATTGAACCTTGGTTCGAAAATCACCGCTAAAATAAAATAAAAAATAAAAAACGAAGGGATTACAAAATCAAACGGCCATATTTCACCAATGATAATAATACAGGGCAATTGCAACCGTTTAGTTCACGCATGCGACTCCTCTATAAAGCAAAATCCATAGTTTGATGTAATTTGACCCTGTTTCGCCATCATTACCTTTGCAATTTCAAGTCCTTCCACGAAATACTCCTATCAATAATGATTTCTTCGAAAAGGAGAGGCGTACATATTTAGTTACCTACGATATACCTGTAATTCGTGTTCATCGTTCTACCATTAGTCGCCTCTGTGGAATAAATATTAGGCAGTAATTAAACCACAGTAATACCTATAGTCGCATTAAATTTTTTTCTGTGTGGTTTTTTTTCGGTGTAGTATATAGAACCGTTTTCTTCACGATATTAGACTCAATATTGTGAACTAGAGGGGAATAGTAAAAAAACTTAGTTTCCTCAGAGTCTACCGAAAAATTGAATGATAGAGACAATCAAAAACGCTGATTCAAGTTCTTCGAATGAAACAAATTTTGAAAATTTTAAACCGAACGAGGCTAGATCGCTTGTCCTAAATCCAAGCTTTGCTCAGCCGTCCGTTGACCACCCCCAACCGACTGCGAGCGGGACTCGCTCATCCCCAAACGGTCAGCATTCGCCTACGTGCGAGGGTGGCGTTGACCAATGACAGACCTTCCTTCACCACCCCTTTCAACTGACCAATCGAAAAATACCCCAATACGAGCCTACGGATGCGAACAAATTCTTTTAGGACGTGTGAAACGTTGAAGTTGTTCCATCGAGGGCGTAAGTCCATTCAGAAGCCGGTTTATTTCCAGATTTAGGATTTTATTCCATTTTTTTTAAAGTACAGCAGTCTCATATCAAGACTGAACTTAATATAACTGAACTTTATTCATCCACTTGGAACAGATCGGTGCCTGTCCTTATATTACAAATACTGGTGTACGAACGAGTTTTAATAGCCAATTTCTTGGAATCATCTTTCTGTTAGTTTTGATAGTGCCGAAGTTGGATGTCTCGTATATAAGTGAGTAGTACTTTCTTGTAGACATACGAATTCTTACTTCTGTTAGAGTTTCGCGGTATACATATAATTACCACTGTAATGTATGAATATGTTATAATTACTGTTAGAAGGATTTTCCGTGCCAAAAACCGTCAGTATGCATGGTAGGTACGATGTCGTCATACAAATCGCCCCAGGTACCTCAGTGAAAACAAAAGAAGAGAGCTTAAAAGCCATGCGGAGCTGCTGCAGCGGGAACTTTGCTCAACTTAAACTCCGAGGTATACCTAAGTAAAAGTGGCGTACATGGAGTAAAATGCACATACATGCATGCACACGTGTAAATAACTGCTTCCCACACCTTTTCCATCCTCGTTACACACATGGTGTGTGTATGTGCACATATTCTGAAACAAGACCCGCAACTCCCCATGTGCAGCAATCAGTGCGTGTGCGTTGCGTGCAACCAGCGACTAATACCTAATAATGATGAAGTTCCGTGTCCGTGTCCGTGTTGAGGATCATGGAGGGAAACCGAGAAGTGAGGGAAGAAGGTGAGGGTGGCTCGAGGAACTCGGCGTCGGGAGGGTCGAAGGCAACTAACTCCCGCGGTGCGGAGAGGTCCGGGGTGGGTTACACATTTGAGTACATAAATGTATGTAACTTTGAGTTTGTGTTAGAGTGGGCGGCGGCCATCTTGTCCGGTGGGTATTGACCGAGGCGACCGCCAGCTCGGAGACATGCCATGGCGGGCCGACCACGCAGACCACGCGGACCACGCAGACCACACTTGGCGCTAATTACGCTCTTTGATTTCACTCCGCGAACAAGGCTTTCCTCCCTTATTCCCGACCGGGGTGAAAAAAACTCGCCCCAAAATCTATCGCCGGAAGTATCATGTGGTCATAGTATCCATCCGATCGCGGTCCAACGTTAGAGGGATGAATTAATTGAGTGGATTAGTTCTACCCTCGACAACGCTCAGTTATGTACGCAAGCGCGGTAATAGCTTACCTGAAATCGCATTTTTTGGTCAACATATTTTTGCACGGGAGATAAGGGGGCATTTTGAGACATCTAGACATTGTCTACCCTCAAAGTTTCGTTTTTTTTTTCTAACATTTTTTGATCGTCTCAATTGTCATAAGATCGTACGCGAAGTACATTCCATCCTCTTTTACGGCAACGCAAGGCAAAATTTCCGTTTGTCCCTAAAAACGTAAATGACTGCACTTATGAAAATGTAAATTAAGATTGGTCAATCGTGATTTAGGTTGAAATTTTTCTGTGTGTATTATACCAACAAGATATATCAGCTATATAAAACGAATTCAATTCGATCAACGCCTCCAGAGGCATGAATATTGAGTTTGCATACACCTACTGTATTACGTATAAATTCGAATCTTCGTTAGTATTGATATATTTCAACTAATTGATCTTCAATAAATTAAGAGTAGCTAAACTGGTTTGGTAATCTATCAAATCTGTCATCAGTTGTGATACCATTCAGATGTCTAAAGTGCTGCAGTTTCTTAAACACATATAATTCCTTCCCGCGATACAAATGCCTAAGAGACATATGCGACTACAGGTAATGAAAACGATTTTGAAGAAGCTCATATTCTTTCGAATACAGCTAGTTTATCATTCAATCATCAGCAACGAGGACCATGTCATGTTTACTAGTCTAGAAATTCTTCTCATAAGATTTATCGAAATCAATCGATCAGTTCGGTATGTTATGTTGGAAAAACCGCCATTAAACATGGTTCTCGAAATCAGGTTCATCGGTGGTCAGCTATGTGATCAAAGTGACCATTGGTATGACTAGAGTTAGTCTGCTAAACTGAAAAATTCAGCACAGAATCAACAGCTTTTCTGATTTGTGTGAAATGCATGATTATACCAAAATGCAAATTTTGTATACCTACCTATCATATTCGCATATTCTATTATGCACATCATACTATGAAGAAAAAAATCCGCCACGCACCGTTGGCGGTAAAATAAATCCGCAAAAAGCGTAGTTTATTGACGAATCTGAAACCCCGAAGTGAGCCAATAATTAAATACCTACACAATATTAAACTGGGCTCACCTGCCTCGAGAATCGAAGTATTGCGCGAAGAGAGATCACCTCGAAAAGCTTCTACGATCCAAGTACCCGGGGGTCAAGGCAACGTGACCCCAAGTACTTGGAACGTCGAGCGGTAGGCAACGTCGTAAAGTAACCTCCTCGAAGTTCGAGGGAACCCCTCGGAAACGCCGAAACCCTTTTCTGCCAAGGCATCATCCAATTGTCACCTCACGCCCGCGTAATCGATCTCAGCAGAATAAGAAATTCATCAAAACGCCTCGCGGGTCGAGGGCTCCTCAAGCCTCAAACGATCCGCCCCGCGAGCGATATTACGATCTGAAGAAGAGGATTCTGGGGGGGTCGAATTCCACGTCCTTCTGACGTCAAAAAACAAAAGCCAATCGTATACGCGTCAAGCTCTCCTGCGAAATCTTCAGCCTTTACATTTTTTCCGAGGATCATACGGATACGTGTATAAGGAATCAGTGTATAAGAAATTACAGCTAGTAAAAATTTCGAGTACGAAAAAAATTCCTACTCCCCACCCGCGCTACGAGCTGTTGTTCGCGATAGTTAGAAATTCTAATTCCAGTAGCTGGTATTTCTAGCACCACTCTCTCCTCTGTGTTCTATCTTATACAAATATACACGTGTGGGTAGACTGCCCTTTATTCCCCGTTTTCGCATACCATGTATTTTAAGGGTGAGCTAGCCACCGTCTCTCGCTTTCGCTAAAATTCCTCCCTTCCTTCATTCTACACACCGCACCCCGCGCACTCCTTCGCGGAAAGGGTAGCGTCCTACCGGGCACCTAGCCTAACCCAGTGTATCCACGGAGCGGCTATGTTATACCTTCCGTCCGTAGCCGCCACCTCTTACTATATACGTAGCCATATACCCTTTCCAACAACGCGCTGTACTCGAGGTCGTAGTAAAGCAGCGCCGAGTAGGTATACCTATGTATAGATATAAAGGTTGTTCAGCTACATAGGTGGTGCGGGGGTGGGCGGCGGAGAGAGGAAAGGGTGAAGGGGCGAAAGAGGAGAGGGGTCGTGCTTTTGGACTTGGCTTGTAGTGGTGCAAGGGTTCGACCCTTAAGGGGTTGTGGCTACCACCCCCACCACCACCACCCACTACCCCATTGCCGGCGGCCATTTTACTCACCCTTTAGTCTGGACTCTCGAACAAGTAATTCGTAATTCCAAGTATTCCTCGCGGGAAGGATCCTCACTTGAGAACTTACGTTTTGATGAAGAGCCGAAGCTGGAATCCAACTTTTCGACCCTTTGAATCTTCACGTGCCAAAAGATTTACTTCTGCAAACATCAAATCGTGGCGTGTTTTTTCTTCATACTATTCACCTGGACACGGCACACCGTGAAAACTCATTTCATCGATACGCATTAACAAATCAGACAATTATTATGTGAATAATAAATTTTCATTCGTCAGAAGTATGGGAATTTTCATAACAATAGAACAATTCATCTATCCTAGATAGGAAAAATTTGTCTTGTATAGAGGTTCGAATATATTCTAAAGTGAATAATCATTTCTCTGAGTGCAGAGTTCAGCAGACTTTTTTTTTCACCGTACATTTCTTTCTTTCGTTTCTTGTTGCGAGGACCGAGTCACTTTTCGTAACTGAAAGTTCACCTCTGAAATATTTAATTCGAGTTTAATGCACTCTCTGAGACTTTGGCATACGATTTATTAATTGACAGCTACTCAATTTCTGTTAATACTACGTAGTGCACCTATGTAGTAGCTGGTACTACTTGCAAACGATCTGAGAATGCAGATTACACCCGAACATTTTGGTATTATCAGATTTGGCGCTCTATTTCAGGGGTATCTGTTTATGGCAGGGCTAATGGATCGGTCCAAATCGTAACTACCTAAACGTGGCGTTTGCTCGATAATAAGTTATAAATTTACAGCGTGGGTTAGACGAAAATTGAAAACGTGTTAAACGATTTGAGAAATTTGCGGAAAAACGAAAACCTTATCTTTCTATGCAGATATATGTTCTCGACCTGTAATCAAAAGCACAAAGTATATGAAGGATCAAATAAATAAGGAACAAATGATCAGTCGTTTATTAGAGCAATATAGATTGGGTACGTGACGAGGAAGCCTGAAATAGTTCGTTTATTTATTCACACGATACACCGTCGAATCACAATTCCAAAAATTATTTATAAATTATCTAAGCCAACGAACAAGGCTTATCCAGTATTGATACCAATTCGATTACAGCTACTTGAGAACTCTCGACTCGACAGACTCACAAATCTTCTATCCGTCTCTAGATTCTCTCTGCCCGTCGGTGTGCCTCGGGAATACTGTAACAAAAAACAAGAGAGAATTTTAATTTTTCAATCACGACTGGAAACAGATAGAAAATGAAATCGTCCGGAGTAATGAGAAGCTCATCTATCTAAATATAAAAATCGTTCTCACAGAAATATCTCTTTACCTATATAAGCAATGATCAATAACATTATGACCAAGCGGCATAAACTATTGAAATCACAGATTATCAAATTTTTGGTGAAATAATTTTCGAATTATAACCATATCGAAATCTTGCAAGTTCACTAGGTACTGTTCACAGTCTCGATGATGGTTGCACTTGAAAATAATATGAAAAAAGAGAATTTATTACTGTGGTATCTCGAGTTCAACCGCAATTGATGAAAATATAAATAGTGTACCTAGAGTTGTATTTATTCAGCTCTCAAATAGATCGTATCACGAAATTACGAGTATAAATTGTTGTCGAATAACATTAGTGGTGGCACAACATATATCATTTTGGGCGCGTACCTCTGTGTTGACAGGCTCAGCCCCATTTCTGGGGTAGAGTTCACGAAAAACCGGACATAAAACCAGACGAGCTGGTCTCCGCGCCCTATATATATGACTGACCACAATCGTCCTGTAGACAAATTTGGGCCAGTGATGCCCAACTCTGAAGGGTTGAGTCGTTCGTTCGTTCGTTTCATCGTCACCTCTTTATATAGACCCGATAATACCTACGTGTATAGTCCGTAAAAATGTGTTGTTTAAAGATGAAAAGATAATGAAGAGAAAACCGCAAGAGAAATGAAGAGGAGCTGAAGAAGAATCGATTACCTTAATTCGCAGTAGTAAATATTCTAAATAATATAATTTGGTAATCATTTTATTCACAGTAATTGTCGTCGGTGATAAATACTCTTGAATAATTGATTAAACATTCTCTTCCCAAAGCCTTGGGTGTCTTGGTTAATTATTAATCTTGTACATAAGAGCCGGGAAATCACGCCTCTAATTATTACCAATTCCTTTTGACTCCCGACTTTTCTCTCTCGGTTATAATTAGGTTCGACGTTGCCTCTTCACCTCGGTACTCGGGTATCAAATAATAACAATTTCTCCTCGTTGTCGCAGTAGTAGGTATGTACGTATAGCTGGGCTGAGGTAAGGTATAAGAGAAGGTTAGATAGCGGCTCGGGACTTCGAACGGGGGTGGTTGAAGATGGAAGTCGGTTGCTCGGGGGAGTGTACACATATCGACATCGTCCATGCATGACAAAACGCCTGGCTAGCCACGCCGAGAAAAACGAAGAGAGTTTCACCGGTCCTGCGAATATCCCCAAACCACTTTCTCACAGCGAGAGGCCGAAAACTCGGGAAAAACTTGCCGATAATTCTCTGGGCGTCTATCCTACTCTCACTCCACCTATTCCGCTGTTTTCGCGGTTTCCTTTCATTCCTTTTTTTCGCCAAACAATGGCCCTTCGCTATGCGGTATTGGCCATCGGTGAACTGGGTGGATTTCGCCGGACGTGACGTCAGCGTGGAATTATATGTATAACCGGAAAAAAAACAAATTCTAACTCGGAGAATGTCTGATCTGAATAATTCCCTCGTATCCTTTAATAGAAGCACGCATACATGTGTGCATGCCAAATGTTCTATACAACGATTAAATTCCTGCCGCACTGACTACAGGGTCAGAGGATACATTTTAATACTCGATTCACCGGGTCCAGAGGTCCAGCATCATCCTAACAGGTGATGAACTCACCTGTCAAAGGTTAACTCACATCTCGTATATCCAGTTTGGTCCGTACAGAATCTCTCCGCCGACCTTTCAACACCCGTTTACTGCAGTGTCGGTAAATCTATTCAACCCCCGAACAGCATCACCTCAGAATAATCAGGTATATCGTTGATACGAAATTCACGAACCATTTGGACATTTTTTCTGCAATGTACCTACGTACGAGTGCATAATTCCGTCGAAGAATGAGATACTGATCATTGTCCGTGATGAAAATTGCGGTTTTACACTCGTTAAAAAGTTCTTTAACAACAGACTGTGGGGTAGATACGTTGTACGACACTCCGTAAATTTCGGGGATGGTCGATTGCTTTTGAAATCGCATTACCGGACAATTTCTGGAAACTCACGGCGGATAAAGTTGGGAATATGATATCTTGTATATTTGCAAAAGTAATAACCGTAGGTGGGCGGTGGAACGAGGGTATACTAGGAGGTGGGTGAGGGGGAGGGGGTAGCCTGGCGACACTCAGATCTCCAGCTGTAAGGGTCCATCTCATAGCAACGCCCACAGAAGCTGAGATCGATACGACGCAGTGTTCTGGAAACGTCAAATTTTCTCCCATTTTCCAATTTCCAATAACTCTTAAAAAATATAACCTCGATGGCGGATACTTCAAGTCACAGTTTGGCCTTTGAATTTTCAAAATACCTGCCTCTGGAGACGGAGAATAAATTTTTAAAACTTTGACAAAATCCAGTTATACCTCTTGACTCAATGGCTCTTTGTACCTTATTATCCGTACAGTACAAGCTCAAAGTTCGAAAGCTGAAAAACTGAGGTAAACTAGATCTAGACTCTGGTAGCATAGGTATTACATTAACGCTGGGTTTCGTACTCGAGGAAAAATTCATGCGAAAACGCGGCACGTCCCAATTAATTCCGTCTTGCAATTAGTCAAACTCAAAAATCGCCCTTTTTACCTACACGAGGGTTCATGGGAATCGAGTGGCCTGCGATACTCCTTAACTTTGCAGACCAAGGGGAAATTAATAATAGAACAACCCTGACGGCGTAGGTGCCTGGCCCCTCGCAGTAAGTGGGGTAAAACCTAAGACTTGTCTCGACGTAGTAAGCAACGTTCAGCCAGACACATCGAACGTCTCATATTTTTTATCAAGAGATTTTAACATTGATACAAAAGAAGCTATTCAAAAATCAATTTTTCACTCATTTATCAAGCTATTTCTCCCACGATATTGAAGATTTAATACTTGCCTGATTCCATCTGCACGAATTTGTATTATAACTTCGATATGATTCGGTAGGTGAAACTAAATCGAAAATCCGATGCTAAAACATCGGGTGGTAACTTGCGTTGTTTTTTCTTGTTTTTTGCGGGTTTGTTTTTTTATATCTCAGCATGAGGTGGATCCACGCAATGCTTATCACTCGCAGACCGGCTGGGGCTGACTATGCAATACTTATACTACTGCGCAAATGTGTTCCTCCAGTTTTATTTAATGGCGAATCGAATTGGCTCTCATTTATTTTTACACGTATATCTCATACTTCTATACACACATTATAATGATATGCATAGAAAATGAGTGAAGACTACTGGGCTAACAGTTAATATACGACAGTTAGTGTAACAGTCAATAAAGACGTTCACAGTAGTACAAACATTGTTTAGTCAGCCTTATACCGACCGTGAGCGATAAACGGCGCGTGAATAATCTCATATTCAAATGCCTGGCATCATATGATATCTTATACCGTTCAGATTTTTGACTCCAGAATAGAAAAGAAAAAAATGATGGCAGTTTGCTATTTTCTTATTCTATAATTCCCAATTATTATCTACTTAATTTTGTGCACAAGTGTTTCTATAATCTCAAGAATAATTTAACATCAATTGATACTTTTGTGACCCGCATACTCGTCTATAAATTTTGGATATGTATAGAATCGCAATTGTAAACCACGCGGTAATTGAATTATCAGAGTCCTCGCGATAACCCTTTTCTGTTAGTCTTTCTCGTTAAGTCTTTCGCCTTTTTTCATTAAGATAGAGACTTTTTCGAATGTCCAAATGTTGTTATTGGTTAAAATAACGAAGGAAGACAATATAATAGATCGCTTTTTACTCCTTTTCTCTTCTTAAATAAGTTAGCGCTGTTTTCCTCACTGTGGAGTTGAATAAATTATATGCTGTCGGAGTTCGATCATCAATTCTTTATTTTATTTCGACATATCGTTTCGGCTAGCTGGGTCGCGGCCAGCATCTTCTTAAGATCTACATATCTTTTAACCCCTGAAAATAATTTTTATTTATCAAATTTTCTTCGTAAATTTCTGTTTTACAATAAATCACGATCTTATTCGGATTAAATTACCGAAAAAACTAGTCGTATCAAAAATATGATATGCTTGGATAGAAAGGGTCGACGTCGAGTTTCGTCTACTTCCGTGGTTCCAAAAATCTGTATGAATTACATCCACGACCTGAACAACGAGGATCGCAATTCGCATATGATGATGAAATTTTTGAAAATGATTCATGATCTATACCGCACTAAACGTTGACATATTTTTCCATGACTAGACCGCAAGTTCTGAGCCGATCCTCACGTAACGGTATAGCCGTAGAAATTACTATACAGAATAACCTCGATGCATTCACATACGTGCTTCAGAAACGAGTAAAGACACCACTGACGCCATTAACGATTCGTATTCGAGGCGGCGCTTCGCGTCGGTTACGAGCCGACGTACCCGAACGCTAAGTCGTTCGAACGAGGGACCTGGGCATCGCCTCTGTATAGATAGTTCGTGTATCTACCTGTATATGTATCTATACAAATACGTACATGGATACACGTGCGTGCACATGTAGATTCATTTTCGCGTATACTAGGGTACACCTAGATGCATGGAAAGTGCACGAGCAAACATAGCCGCAACTTGATGCGGTATAACTCTGAGGGCAATTCATACCCGCGCGTTCCCCTGAAACCGTAAACTCTTTCAGGTTTATCGTGTGCGAGGTTTCGACTAGCTGGTATACCGAGGCATACTATAAACATAAATATAATAATAGCCGGCGCCCGCGCGGCACTCGGAGCCCTCTTAATTGGGTCCGCCATTTTCGGTGTTTCAGCGGGCGGGTGGGCAGCCCCCGCGCTAACGCAGAAGGGTTGCGTTTCCCCGTACGTCCCCCGTTCCTTCTCTCATCGTTGGCATCCCTCGGCCCTGGTTCCAAGCTTCCAGACCCTCACCACCCCCCGCATCATCCGTACACCGTCGCTCGTCCACGTCCCGGACCCTCGAGCCTCCAGGGCTGCTCGGCCCGAGTGGCTTTTGTTTTCGCCCCAAAGGATCCGCCATTTTGAATTTATGATACCCACGGACTCACTCGGACACCAAAAAACTTTGGTCGTTAGTGGAAATTAAGGGACGCCTCGCGTTTATACACATACATACATGCATACATACACCCAGCTATATATCCGACTAGCGACGTCATCGCTCGTAATAAGAGAAGAGACCCTTTGAAATTTAAGAGGAACACCAAAGGTCTCGCACGTGTTAATATTGCCACGCGAACTAGCCTCGACGTTTCCGTCTATATACCCACTCGAGATGCGAAACGCGAGATGCGAGATGGATCAGCTACTGCAGTGCACGCAGACAACGATCAGACTTATCGCGTACATTGGCGATAGTATAGGACCAAGTCCGAACAAACTTTCAAGTGATTCTTGAAAATTACCGAATCGTGAAACTCGATTACAGACGGTAGTACCGCGAACTCGAGAACAAGTCAAACTAATTCCTGTCGAATATGAATTTGCATGGACATGCGGTGATAACGTGTATGCAATAATATCGTGCAGAGGAGAAGCGCGGTTTTATATTAACAATATCATTGTTATTTATTCCGTTATATCGTTACCCTACGTATAGACGTGTGGTGATTAGCAATAACTGTACGATAATCGGTCCGGTGGTCTCGCCATTCCGGGCACGTAATACCCGTAGAAATCGTCGCCCCTGCATATTCCGATAATTCGATTCGTTGTCTAATAGTTTAGTTCAAATCGAATGTCCGCTAGTAAGGATGGCCGACGTAACCAAGGGGGTGCAACCAGCGGAGATGTCGACTTAAAACAATTGCACGAAGGCGTTCCGCAATATCCCGACGTTCCCCTAATTCGGTTAAGGAACTAGAGTGTACCTGGGGCTCGTTCCTATACCCGCTATACCCGCGCGACCAAGATCCGCTTCTATACCGGAGTTGCAGACCGTTTCTATCGAGAAATTTGAGGATAATCGTCGAGAATTTACTGAAACTTGCAAGCACAAATTGGTAACTGCGTAAGTAAGCAAATTAACCGATCTTTAGTATGTAGTTCTAGTTTTTGTTACCACGTCAGTTTATCGGAATAATAATTTAGCGGTGCAATCAGCAGTAAGGAGCTAAGAGAAAAGAGTTTATTTCCCTTAGGGGTTGATATCAACATGAGCTTCGAATTGCAACTATACGAAGCACAGATTCAGTGAAATAAAAAGAGTAGGTACAGCAACGAGTCAATATTGCGATCATATGGAATCACGTAGATTTTGAAAACCGAGTAACAGCATTCAAATTAAAGCGTGATAAAATAATGATTTCGGTGGAAGTGACCAAAGAGTTAATCGAATGAAACGGTTCGATTCTGAAAAGAAGTGTCTGAGTATTCGATCTGAAATTTCTCAGCGATTTGATAATTAAAGATTTTGAACTTTGAAAAAGTATGCCGATTTTTTAAAATTTGGTACGTGTCGCGTATCTAATATACTTCCATTTTATACTGTGCTGATTTTACCCCAGACTGTCCCACCAAAAGTCCCCTCCCTTATTTCAGTCGTGTACACTCCATACCACAAGGTTTTGTCGGCCCAAGGGAATGGGCCTATACCTTGAGTTTTGTTCACCCCTCGTGGCCATAGTTCTCTCCACATAGTAATGTACAGGGGACTCCTGACTTAACACTTACCGGATATTTTACCCTGCAGTACCGACTCTACAATTCGGCAAAACCTACCCTTAACAAAGTTCCAAACCCTTGGCAGATGTCACGGAGATCGCTTGTACCGACCCATTAGAACTACGCCAAGGGTGGTAAATACGAGGCCTGATTACACTAGATTCCATATACCTCGGAGCTGCAGATACTTTCTGCTCGGACGCGGCCGTGAATATTCATAATCCACCACAGCGGACAGCTGGAGAACTTTATTCTTTTGGTAAGTTCTTTGTTACGCACGTTCGCGTTATGGCGTTATACAAAAATCGCTGGTAGAGATACGCGAATTATGACTTTTGACGATTTGGGTGAAATTCATACGCAAAGGATCCAAGCCCTTTCACCACTCTTTGCGAAAAATTTTGAAAATTTGGCTCAATTTATCTTCTTTATCAAACTTGTATAGTTACGGCGGTGATCCTACATAATTTTATGTTTTAGTAGGTACCTATTTTAGTTTTTTTTTCTCTCTCCTGCCTTTCTCTTTTCTCTTTTCTCTTTTCTCTTTCCATTTTTATTTTTTATTTTATTTTATTTTTTTCATTTTTTATTTTTTATTTTTTATTTTTTATTTTTTATTTTCTCCTCGGGAAAGCGCTTGAGTCGTGAATAGTCTGACATATCGCTGCCGTGCCTGTACCTGACACTTGGGATTTTTCCATTAAATTTTCCAGACCCGGAATCTATCACTGTTACAGTCCTAGTGGTCGTGGAGCGTGTAAGTGATATCCATTACAATTATTCTGGAGCTTTCAAAGCCCGAGGAAAAATATAGAATTTTTTGGAGAGGGAAAAACTTTAGGTGTAGGTACGAGGTGGGTAGGTAGGTATATATTCTCGCTTAAACTAAAATCCTATATAGGTACAGCGGAACTTTCGGTATAGAAAAATATTGTCGAAATCCAAGGCGCTATACACGTGTACCTACCTAATGCTACCAATGAAGTTCTCGCAAATTGAATAAGGTCTTAAAAAAGATCCAACCCCATATTCAGGGTATGCAGAAGTTCTTAAAGTGCTATAGCCTAGTCCGTAAGTCTTGTACCAATACGAAGTCGCCGTCTTCAAGTAAATGTAGATTTCGAGCCACATTCAAACAAGAACTGTCCAAATACAGATGGAACTGCGGGGAATATTTACCCTAATTGTACCTGCGAGGAGATTTTTCCTACTACAAATTACCGATAAGTTTATCATTATATAACAATACGCTTGATCGATTCAGCGATAATTTCTTATTCCATGAAATAAGATGAAATTGTAAAAAAGCTCATATTTGATTCACCCTCATTCATTACAATTATCATCCACTGGAAGATGACGTATGATATCCACTCTCCTCGCTCCAGTTCATCTTCAAAGCCACAGAAATTTCCTACGATTAAAATTGAATATCTTTATCGATCGCATGTATCGGTGGTATTAACCGCGTGCAATGACCGTCTAAATATTTCAATATTTGCATGAATTATTGATACCCTTGCAAAATCAATTGTATTTATAATGAGAATCGAAAATTAGACGGAGGTTTTATGTTTCGGAAATATATATTCCGGTATCGAGATCCCTCGGGCGATAAGGTGAGTTGGGACGTCGCGACGCTGTACGTATTAACGGAATTTAGATGCCTCGTGTTTTTTGTAACACCACCGTGCGATCCGCGTTGTCTCCTTAGAGATGGTCGGACTTTACCTAACCCAACCTAATCTAACCCTAATCCCGAGCCAGCCTCGAAGTAGCAGCCTGATTCATTTTTCAAAGAAACCGCGAGAAAATGCAAATGCGGAGGGCATCTGGCAACAATGGCCAAGGTCTCACCCCCTATTTTAAGGGTTGGTTTTCGCTACGGCCCGAGGGAGGCTGAGGGAGGTGTGGGTGTCGGTGTGGGGTTTGCCGGCCATGCAAAGCAGCCTAGTCTTTCCCCACCCCGGTACCCCCCGTCGGCATCCCCGACCGAAGCCTCGACCCCAACCCCAACCCCAACCCCTGATAAGGGTGGACACCAGCGATCGATTAGAGGCCACCCCCACCAACATCTAAACCGGGCTTTGGCTACATTCTAACTCAAAACACGCCCGCCTAACGATCATTGGGTAAAAAGGTTAATTTTAATTCTCACTTTTATAAATGATACGCAAATACATAATTCATTACCCTTACATATGCAGAAATTTTATCCCATATGCAAATCTTCGGATAATGATCGGAGCTAACAAAAAGACTGGCATGATCTCTCTGGTCAGTCGATGTAATGGATGCACTCTCTTTCATTCAGGAATAAAAAATAAAAAAATCATTTTTTGCACAGCACTGTACCAAGACTCTGGAATGACCGAGTAGACGCAGTCAGACGTAGCGTAACACGAGTCATTCGCTTTAAGTCGATATCTTCGACGTAAGTTTGCATACCTCTAGCTTGATTCGCGGGTCTTTGTCTTAGGAATGCCTAGTACGTACGTATATTACGTTTTTCACACGGTGGTGGTTTGAAAAATTGGAAAAGTTTGTTTTTGAAAGTTTTTTTTATTCTTACATTGACAAAGAATTCATGACTCTTTCAAACATTTGATACAATTAGAGGAAACGAATGGTGAATGTGTATAGCGAGCGTCACGGTCACTGACAGATCAATTATTACGAAAGCGAATAATATGTTTATTTTTGTACCAACGCACCCTTATATTGAAAAGATCAGCCGAGAAATTGGAAATAAATCTAAAGCCTTTAAAAAAATTGGCAATAAATTCTGAAGTTAGTTCGGTCCAGTGGGCATTCCCCCTAAATTTTAAAATTCCCTAATTCCGTGGAAAAGGGGAAAAGGGGAAACTGGAGAGAAAGAGAAAAAGAAAGAGACACAGAGAGAGAGAGAGAGAGAGAGTTACCGGAGAGAAACGGAGAGAAGGGAAGAACAGAAAAAAAAAAGGGAAGAAAGGGTGGGCGAACGATCGTATTGGGAGTACCTACTGGTCGTCAGATGCAATCGATATAAAATGTGATGATGTCACCAGTTATGTGTTTTCGAATCTTCGATTCCTTGCTCTTACTCCAACTAAAAGCAAAGACTGCATAATTAGTGGCTGGAGCTTTGACCCGTGTAAAAAATACGAAAAAAATCACCGTGGAATAAAAAAAATCTGAAACAGATGCGAATAGCTGATAATTAATTCGAAAGAATTTTTTTTTCAACCCGATACATGACCGAAAACCATAAACATTAAATAAATTTGTAGTCTGGTAAAAGTCATGGATTTCTGGCTAGGGGAGAAAGGAAGTAGCAAAGAAAAAAAAAATCTACAATGGCCTGTCTCGCTCCAAAACCCAAAACAGTTCGGCAACTGTCATTTATTTTATTATTTATTTTCGTTTCTAGGTACGCACAAGAGCGATTGGGAATCTGAAATAGAGGGAAGCCGTAACTTCGAAAGGGACGATCTCTTCTAGCCTGCGAACCCGCAGCATCCCAGTAGCCTTAATGTATTGTCGAGTCGAGTGCGGATTTTTAACCCTTAAAATTTAGTGAAGGGTGTCGTGCGCGAAAAAAATGGGGTTGAAAAGAGGGATTACATCGGGGATTTTGGTTTTCACGTTTCATGTGGACCAAAGCCGATTTTGTGATTTTCACTTTCGGCTTTATACTACTCAGGAATCAGCTACGCGACCTTTGTGCGCGAAAATTAGTTCGTTTCCCTGAAGACTGGCCAGTATGCGACGTAACCCTCCACCTTATTGCTTCGGAGGCGTTCAGATGCTAATTCACTACCTTCAACGGGTACGAGCACGCGACGTGAAGCTGTTATGCTTCAACACTTGCGAGAGAAAATCGTTACGAATCATTACGAATCAATTAAACAACACCAACTCAAGTCTGGATAATAATTCAGTCTTGAAACCGCCGCGATAGATTTTCATACTAATAACTCAAGTCACCCATCTTAGACTCATCAATCACAATCACACGGTTATTGCCTCCTAACTATTTGTAGAGTTTACGCAGTACGTAGCTATTACTCGATCATGCTATTAAATCCTCTTCGAGTGAATTCGAAATCAAGAAATGCACATATCACTGTAATTCAGGGTATGTGTGGTATACTGTATTCATGGCTTATAAGAATTACTGATTTTTTAGTTCAACGAAAAAAAAATCTTGAGTTAAGTAGAATTTGGTTATCTTTCAATAAAGAGATTTTCCGAGGAGAAGATTTAGGAAAGGTAGACGCATCTCTGGAATTCTCATATTGACACAATATGACAAATTTTTAATATCAAATTCCGGAGGCTTTTCTTTTTTCTTGTCTCTTATTTCTTTTCTTTTTTTCTTCTCTTCTTTTTTCCATTTTGCTTTAACATTTTGCACAAAAATTTCCCAGCGAACCACTAAGTTTTGTTTCTTATTGTACGCCTGCGACTTTTCAGCTCCACTCATACGACCATGGATGTCGGTAGTACCTACCTATGTATTAGGTACGTAAATTCTTTCTCGGAATACTTTGCCACTTCATATTAAATTCAGGTATCAACTGAGCTTCCGATACTCGTTAGGTTTTTATTTATTAAATTGCATTTCATCTTCATACTCTGTAAAGCCCCCTGAATTTCTGGGCTAGGCGATATAGTTTCAGCCCTTGAATTTTGAAAAGTCACGTTCTATGGGTGTGTTTGTTTGGACAACGGTTTTTTTTTCTATCCCGTGGGAAACGGACCCAATATTTCCGAAGAGACGGTATCGATCAAAAATATATTAGTCCCCAATATGACAGTGCGGAGTGTTTTTTTTTTTCTCTCAATTCTCTCCTTCTTTCTCTCTCTTATTCTGCAGAGGGGAGGATTTTTTTGGATCCCAAACGGAAACACAAAAGAGGCATACCTGCCCGGGAAAAGGGTTTCACTACCTGTAAAAAAACGGGGCAACTAAATTAATGATTTAGTGTCAGTTCCGATTCGGGGTTCCGTTTTTTTCCTCTCTCTCCTTTCTTTTTTTTTTCTTTTTTCTTTTATGGACTTTGGAACAACGTCTTTTGGGATGACGTGATACTTTGTAACGTTCTTCGGCTCTCCAGCAAGAATTTTCGAAATCAAAATCCATTTTGAAAATTTTTGCTGGACTAGCAATCGCAAGATTTTCTTTCTTTTTTCTTTCGTAATTTCCCTCTTCGAAGGTTGAAAGTAAAAAATAAAAGAATCTGAAGAAAAATCCTAACTTTACACCGGTATGTCAACCACTCTAGCGTTTTCCTGGTTCGCCCACGCCTAAAAATCCTATTCTTTCCGTCCTCGCATATCTTCCTCCCATTTTTACTTTTTCTTCTTCTACTTCTTCTCCTTCTTCTTCTTATTCCCGCACACTCTTTTTCCCTCTTTCTATTCTCTGGGAAATACTTCTCGAATGAACAAACTTGCGCTGTTTTTTTTATTGGCTATTCCCCGTTAACCCGCGAGATACTTTTTCGCAGTTCCGCAGAACATCGTTCGCCTCACCCCTTGCCTCTTGCTCCCTTTATGTATACCGTTATGCTCCGGTGTAACGGTAACAAAGAAGGCAACGAAATAATATAACTAAAATAAAATTGAAAATTATTACCGAAATACGCGTTCGATTGGAAACTAGACCGGAAAAGGGTTAAAACCAGGTATACCGAGCGTTTTGACGACCCTTGCGCATTCAGTGTCGCGGATGTTACCCTCGGTTGTATTATACACGTATACATAAGGGATAGATTACAATATTCCTCATACACAGCATATGCCGAAAAGTCCTAGAAAAAAAATGGCGTGTGTTCGAATTTCCCGATGCCGTAGAATCAAGAAACGTATTCGTCAGTTGAATTTGAATTTAAATTCGGTACCCGTGATCCCCGCGTCCCTAGGGATAGCCGAAACTCATCCCCTGGTCACTTCCAATGCAGTTTTCAGTTTCGCGTGTCTCTCTACGTCGTAACCTTCAATTTTTGAACGCTTTCAATGTCCCAGGAGATACTACTCTCGGGACCATAAGGGACAGAGACGCGGGTCTCCTTCCATCCGCCTGGGTATTACTCATAATATAAAAACATATCCTACCAAACTTCTAGTACGGCACCTTACCAGCCAAAGACTCCAACGTCTCATATTCCTTTTCGGCCTGACTAGTTAGCACCGTCTTCCAGGCGTTCGACCTATCCGGTTTTTGACCCACAGTAGGGTCGAAGTACCACCGCGACCTCTTGCAACCCCAAAGGATCTCGAAGGACCTCGAGACCCCAAGAACCCCGAAAAGGGACATTTATAAGGGCATGAAAAACTAGTTTAGACACTGCTTGACCACGTGCCACCCATTTCCGGTTCAAGTTTCTTACTTCCCTTCTGCACACAGCCCTTACCTCTTGACACGAAGAATTTCAACGTTGTTTAACGGTTCATTAATCAAATATCATTCTTATCATACCGAATCTCAGATGTCGCGAATTCGTCGCATATAAATATAGACGCGGGATGGCGTCACGCGAATATTACACGGTCCCAGGCCCCAGCTATTGTCGAGGAGTTCGAGCGGCCTTCGACACGCGACACGTTGAATCTTACACAAAATATAATATATTATGTATATATATATATACTTTAGTAGGAGTTTTTCTAAAGGATGGAATTCGCGCATAAAGGACCATTCGAATAGAGGAGCACAAAACACCACTTAGGCCGAGCTCACGCAGCGCAAACATGCTAATGGACGCTATCGCTGCGGACTACGTCTTCGCGTGAGGATTGCTTAGCCTGGTTTAGCTCTTCCTGCTACATTTTTCGATTTCCCTGCAGCGTTTCACGGCTACGACACCAAGTGACACTTGGAAAATATATTTAGAACTTCTCTAACCCCCGACAAGGACGATTTCTGCGGAAGACAGACGTGCCTGAAAAACTCCGGTGGATTAAAATAAGGGAACCTATGAGTCGGTATACGTGCAGACAAACTTTTATCATTACACATGTATAAATTAATTTGTTACGAGTAAAAAAAAAAACAAGAAACATGAAAATTCACTTCAGCCACTTCATTTTTTCCGGTCTTATTAACATTATATCTACAATATTACCGGTGACACGAAATCTTGAACGTAAGAGCAAAGTATATGTATATACGAGTAATTTGAGCTTACGCCGGAAAGTAGTAAAGCTTTTCGGAGGTATAAGCATATATGCTACATATATATATATACTTCGAGATCGGGCAGTTTTGTTTTATAGAAAGATGGGGAATTATTTACTTAGAAAAGTGTGCCGTAGGTATACAGGCTTGGCCGGAAATAATGATGTGAGATAAGAATGAAAGGCTGCACGGTTTCGTATCGGTACATCAAATCATTTTAGGATCATTTCATCGCGCCTTTCCTCCAGCTAACAGTTTTTATTCTTTTTTTTTCTTTCTTTCTTCATTTTTTCTCTCTGTTTTTTCTTTTCTATCCTCATCAGTTCGTCGCGGACCCTATAGCTCGGGTTAGTATGGCTATAGATTACTAGCTCTAGTCTATCGACTGTCGGGGGTCTATATCGAAAAATTCTGCCACCTCATCTCTCGCGAGAAAGAATTTTACATTATAAAGAAAAAAAAAGAGAAAAAAAAATGGGATAAAAAAAAACGAACGAATGAACGAACCCTTCCGATTTCTAACAACAAATTTTGCTTCGTAATGATATCGGCCGCTGTAGTATTTGCTCGGGGGATGAGAAACGCCATTTTGTACGAACCCCTTCGACCTACCCCATCCTATCGTATTGATAAAAAAATACAGCCACCCTATTGGTTCGCTGGACAGAGGGGGGCAACCCTGTGCTGACCAAGCGAGACGCGCTAGCTACGTGTGGATATATATAGGTATATGTACTACATGTATTACATGCAATATTACGAGAATGAAAGTTGCAGTGGCTATTTAAATTTTTTTGTACCTGTTAATTGACCTGACGTTTTGTTAATTTTAGCAAATCTTCACAGAAGAATAATTCAACCTATGCCTCATTGATAGAAATATTTATCTCATTTGTTAAATAAAAAGTAAAAAAAAATGTGCACACGTTCGTTGCATTGAAATTTTCAATGTTTCCCTTCATAATGAGGGTATGAACTCTATTAGCGAAAACATGCATATGTTAGGAAATAAGACAGATAATTCTACACAGCACTGAATCACACGTTGATATTCGCAATCTGATTATGTTTCACCAGCTATGCAATCCATGAATAAGGAGAACGAATCTTACCCGTTTCATCAATGATAGATGAATTCAGAAAATAAATTTGCACATTCTCACGTGGATGAATTTTTTTCTTATTTCAATACCACCACCTGTTTATGAAGGAGATGTATTCACTAACCTGTGATATCATTCGTATAACTCCTCCTCGCAGATCTTATGTGTAAAATAATGAATTATGGAATATAGCAAGACGTGAGAAAAACCAGATTGAGAACTGTCAGAACTAAGATCCCTGCTGGAAGATTTTTTTTTTTTACATTTATTTTGTTAATACTTGTATAATTTTATCAACCATGAATCGTTCGTTAAAATACCATTACTATTACTCGAACTGCCGATCGACACTCCAAAATCTTTCTTTGGATACAATTAATAAAAGTTTCACTTTATATTATCGAGTCACGTCTTGGGTCTGAAATCTTGACATTTCTTCAGCGTGCTGCAGGTAAGAACCGAATGATCTTCTCAGCAGTAAGTTCAAATTGGGACTGACGATGAGGTAGAGATCTCGTGAGAGGTGTGAGTCCCAAACGGGGTGAATAGACCCAAAAATCTTACCTGAGGCAACCGCGACCTATTGGTGGGGGTCAGGTATGAAAGGGTTTTTACATAACCCTCATTATGCAATGGTGCACAATAAGAGATGTAGGAAGGTTTTCCACGTACCTTTACCGTGCAAAACGGAACAGTCTCCATATACAAACTTTACCCATACATACATCTGTGTATACCTGCATCAGGAATATGTAATTGTAAGAACTTTACTACCTGAGATGCAAATACATAGGTACAGATGAATAGTTTGTAGTTGATGTTGTGTGCGTTTCACATATACACCTATACATATATTTTATATGTACCTACTATATGCAATAGCTGGTATAGGATTCGTACTTTTTGCCCGTTAGAAAAATTAATTTAATTTATTTCTGTCCCGCTGGGAAGGTTGATCGTGACGTCGTGGGCTCTCGGTTGGGCAAAAGGGTTGGCCCAGATGACGCCATTTCCAATTTCCTGAATGAAAAGCGTAACCAATTCACACTTTCAGCACCTGGTGCGTTTTGGATAACTGTTCTTTAATTAAGAATTTCAATGGATTAATTGGCTAAAGAGAAATGATCCCACCGCCTACGGCATGTGCTTTTCAGTTCCACGCCGTGGTTATTTCCAAATACGTATCAACTTCAACATCATTAATTTTCTACCCGCTATTTTTAATATTTTATTATCCAAGTTTTTGATAAAATATCATTCACTCCCGCCAACTTGCAAGGAATTTGATATCCTTAAGCGTAATTATTCGCTCAGATTGACCGTCGACGTAATCTGATTAAAATCCGATACACTCTAAGGGTTCGATTAACAAAAGCTCCTGAATTAATATTCTACAGAGAGAAAAAATAAAACAAAAAAAATCACGACAAGGTATTCGTTCATGTGGTATAGGTACGCGATACAGTTTGTCAGTCGAAAGAGAACCTAGCTGTCCTCGTCCCGTGTGTAGCTAGTCCCTGTATATACTTAGAGGCGCCATAATATGTGGCACCTGATGTCCTAAAATTTTCCCCAAATCGCAGCAAATCGGTTTTCATCGTACCTGCCTCACTCCGGCTTGCAATGGCAACCTGTTTTCTTCCGATAAAGTCGAAATGTTTGAATTCACCCCATGGGGTGGATTACGTGCTTTTGAAAAAAAGGAGAAAAAAAAAGTGTCGAGTTCACAATAGACCGGGGGTAGTTTTGGGTGAAAAAACGTGAAAACCGACACCAAAATAGCAGAACGGAATGGAACGGGTGCGGACCGACATTGCTAGCAAAAAGCGCACGTAATATACTAAATAATGATATCTGATTCACCCTCTACACTTGTTCAAGGATCGTCTCTATTATTAAATTTTTTTTTCTGTTTTTTTTTTCTCTCTCTCTCTCTCTTTGATTTCATTTCATTCATCTTTTTTTCTTCTCTCTTTGTATCAATGATCCTAATCTGCTCCTGCTATCGACACTTGAATCTAACCTGTCCCTACGGTCTCGAAAGGCCGCGCGTACTCGAGATAATTAGTACAGAAATTATTCTCACAAGGATAACTAGAGGTACATTATATACATATATTGTATGCGTACATGCAACTAGTGTCACTTTGAGTTTAGATGTAATTACAAGCAGTATGTGTTAATAATATTTGTGGAACATGTTTATTTGTTGTAAGAAATTTATGTATGAAATAAGTTTAACGCAAGTCTATAGGTATTTTGGAAAATGTAATCGTTGATCGTTGATCTGAAATTCATTTGAAATTTAAACCGCGATGCTATCTCTCGGTGAGTGAAAAGGTGTCCTTGAAATAATTTCCCAACGGTGCTTAAAAACGCACTGACCCAAAAAAAAAAACTCAGGGTCTGACGTCCAATTCAGATTTGGATCAGTTACAAGAACCATTTCGCCGAGTAGAGCCGCGAAGATCTCGGATAATTTCCGAAGCGTTCGGCCGTATCAAAGAGCTCTCGAGATGCCAAAGATCGTTGATTCGAAATTTCATTCGGGTGCGAAGATATCCGGGGTGCGGGTTGAAGGGGATATGCCCACTTCACTTCCCTCTTAGCGGTGGTCCATCTACCATCCTGCAAAGGGATCAGCCGCTCGATTGAAACTCTCAGCTAACGCACGTCGTCGCCCGGTTTTAATTTCAAGTTTTAATTTTACCAACATTATATCGCTCCTTTTTTACTACCCCTGTATAGATGCGTAGATATATATATAATGTACATGAATATCCAATACATCGAATACCTAATCCTCAGCCGACGACGTACCTCAGGAATCGAACGACGAAAGAAAGGGCGCAGAGGGAAACCGACTAAAAATGTCGAATGTACGATCGATAACCTCGGCTTGTAATCCTTTTCTGAATTTTAACCCCATCTGTCGTACGCCGCGCATCCCTTGCTCGTCGACCTATTTCGAATACCTAGTTCAAAGGATTTTCGTACCTGAATCCTTAGGTAACGTGAAGTACGTCGGTGTATACATATAGTTTATATGTGTGTGCCTGTGCCTGTGCCTATAGCCGTTCATTCCATCGGTTGCATAAGAGGTATCGGGGAGGCCCAAGGGATAATCCATTAACATAATTTTACATAGAGCCTTATTTAACGCGGGGGAAACATTATATCTGAGGCCTGCCAGATGCAAAAGAGGGAAATAATAGGCGGTGGTATATATACCGCATTGGATCAGAGGCCCGCAGGTATACGGAGACCTTCGCGTCGTAGACCGATACACAAGGGGTTAATTCAAATATTTAAAATATCGAACAGATTTTTCACGTAACGGTCTCTTCGGCTACCTGGGACTGGTAACTCTAGCTCGCTGAAATTTTATCCACATATATAAGGACCTAAAAGGACCTAAAAGGGTTGCCTGCGAAGGACTAGGCTGCAACCTAATTTCTATCGCTATCATATAAACGTATGACTATACCTATACAATATATTATAATATGCCATATATTCGTCATGTATATCTGAAATTTTAAATTCCCTTCAAATTTGAGCACCGTTTCAAGAAGAGTTTCCCTGCCCTCTGCAGAAGTCTTCTGAAAAACTTATAGACGCGCTGACATTTTTACGCGAAACGTCCCCAGGGGCTGTTGGTGTGGCCGTTTTCGCTAGGGCTTACGAATTTCGACCTGTCTTTGATTTACGCCTCTTCTGACGGCCCATTTGTCCGCGGTCCCTTGGACACTGAGGGAGTATCGGCCTTATCTACGCCAGCCAGTCGCCATCTTAAAACCACTGCTGCCCGGGTAGCCGGGACAGACCTCGCGTCCCCTGTACCCATTTCCCCCGACATCACGTCCCTCTAACCCCCACGACCCCTTCGCTCCTGAAATTAACTAAATGTGTTACCTACGAGGTTTACAATTTTTTCTTAATTTTAGGAAAGTGAACTTCTTCACAGTTTCATATATGCAACTAGGTATATAACATGTCATACCGTCTACATCCCCTATCATTATATCAAGGCGTTTGACCATTGGAGGATATTCAAGTATGTGGATAGCCACGTAACGGGATCTGGCGCTAGGCAAATCCGCGAATGTATAATTTGAGTTCGTTAAATTGAGAAATTGAGTGAAACCGATTTGGGCATCAGAGATATATAGAGATATATTCTCGGTTTGCTTATAGCAAGTGGGTATATATAGATATAGACTCCGTCATGAAGGGTATAAAATTTGATCAATACCCGCGACTGCTACATTTTTCAAGCGGTCTGCTAAGCTGGCCATATGTATTCTTATGGACCACCCTGTTTATGGCGTGCAATTTATTTCCGAATCGAAGGTAATGGCCGGCAGTTTACAGAGCTCCCCCGCCTCAGTCGTTCGTGGCCACATTAAAATTTCAAACAAATACAAAAATGGGAATACCCACCGCGTATGTGTTGACCAATTTTGTGAGCGCACCCAACAAAGGGAAGCCACTCTGAACCCCAGAAAGATCACCGCCCAGGAGACTCATCGTACGACTAGCAGCTTCGTGAAGGGTTCATCGATCTTGACCAAACTTGGTCCACTTTCATGTCAAACTTTCGGGCAAAATTCTACCTAGGATCTGGCTGTAGTTATTTTTTCATCATTTTCTTTCTTTTTTTTTTGTCAATTCTTGTCGTATATAAGGCAGCGCGAATTCGCTGCCGACAAATATTTCCCAACCTGGGGATATCATACGTGGCGCGGATTTCGTGGGCTTTAGAGGACTTTTCGAAAATATCTTTCGTAACTTGCAAAGGAAATTTCTAGCTGCGGTAACTTACCGAGTATTCTCTCGTGCTTCAATAAGAACATACTTGGCGATTTCCTTTTTTTTTTCTTCTTCGTCTTCTTCTTCTTCTTCTTATCTTTCTTGGAATATATATTCGCGGTTCTCATGATGCCTCGTAGGAAGAGGGTAGGTATATTGTGAAATAGCAAAGCTGCGCGTGAGAACCTTCAAGAGATTAAGGTAGGCATAAAATTAAATTTCGATAAGGTACCGTGTACAGACACATATATGGCTTTGCCAGGATACGCGCATATTCGAGGTATAGCGAGCTGTTCGCGATTTTCAAAATTCTCACAAAGCGTCGTTCCCGTAATATCGAAGTCTTAATAGAGCGAGTAGCTGCGAGGATGAGGGCTAAAAAGTATATTCGGGGATTTTTCGTACGTGGAAAAAAAAAGAAAAAAAAGAAAAAGAAATAGGAAAAAAAGAAAAAATGAAAATCTAGAAATAAGAACAGTGGTGGAATGAAGATTCCTGATATCGTAAGAGCCGAGTCGTATTACGGCTGTATATTCGACTAGTATTTTTGTTTCCTTTTTACATTTCTTTATTCTTCTCCTGTTGGCAGTTTTCAAATCAAAGGACAGTGCGCAACGCTCGCCGGTTTCCCTACCCGCGTCATCTATAGTATCTTATCCCTGGGATTTAAGGGACGAAGAAAATTCTCCCTCACGCCCAGCAGCATATAAGGGACCCCACTCAATTTTTATCATATATCTGAAAGTTTGGCTGGATTGGCTTTCGCTTGACCTATGCCCAATGGCGCGAAATACCAGCCCCCTTTCCTTTCCTTTCCTTTCCTTTCCTTTCCTTTCCTCTCCTCTCCTTTCCTCTCCTTTCCTTATATCTCACCCACGCGCCAACCCTATCGCGCAAGGCAATCGCTACGACTGAAAATTTCTTTCCAATCGGTTTTACATATACACGCCGAAGACGAGTTTTATTTCTTTAGGCTTCGATCAAACTATACGCATCGACCAACTGTATACGAACAACTATACGAACAACATCGAACAGCCAAGATCAGGGACGCGCTTCCTTTATAATAACTTCGTTGAGGAAAAGGAATCCAAAGTCAAGATACGAGAAAGTTCCTACTGAATATTTATCGAGGAATTTAAATAACCCGTTGACAATCCCAGTTTCACAATATCTACATTTTTCTCTCTTATTTTTCTTATCTTTTCTTTTTTTTTCTTCTCTTTTTATATAATCTTGAATTATAAATTAGATGACACAAAGCTATAAGAATTTACTCTACAAATATTAAGGACGAGTCTTAAACCCTCAGCTTATTATGTAATTAGTCAAGCTCGCGGATTCTTGATCAGGAAACGATACCTTCGTTATTAGCCTAGGCAAAATCAAGCTTGTTTCAAGCACCTACTTTATTATTCACAGGCTTCTAATAGATGGGTAATAATTAAAATCCCAGTAACTAAACCAAGGAGGAAACCAGCCAGAGACTTGGCTTCATTCGCTTTAACTTATTTGAAATTACAAGCATCGCATTAAGGGCTAATAAAGAGTTTCTAAATAATTTTCTCCGCGGTTCGGAATCGTGCGATGTTATTTCACCCTGTTTCATAAGATTCATAAAACAGGTAAGCAAATATCTATAGACAGCTTTTGACACCTTTTATATTTCATAAATTATTATAAAACATAATTTCGATGCAGTTTTACACAAGAAAAGATTTTATTTTCTAACTTTTGGAACTCATGACGCCTTTTTTTTTTTGTTCGCCGATGCTCCGTTCACCGGGGTACTTTTAACCGCTAAGCTCCGAAGCTGCGACAGCCCCATGCACGAGGCCCGGGCCCTACCTGGAGCAGGACCTGATATACGACAGAGTCACGGTTCCGTGCAACCCCTTTGCACATGGGGTCGAAGGGCGCCAGTTTTGGGCCAGACATCACACGCTACACATCGGGTAAGAAAGTTTTACTGTTTCATTGCTGCGTCCCCCGTGCCATGAGGATAAAAAGTTGACGTTCCTTCTTTTGAGTGTTTCGGATTCCTAGTGATGGAAAGAAAAAAAAGAAAAAAAATAAGAAACGGGAGTCAATCGAATTTTCAAAATTATGCATGGAGTGAAATTCGCGTTTTTGAAAATCGTGCACCCGTTCAATTCTAGTATTGAAGAGACAGCCGCCATTTTTGTTCGGTCAGTCGACCCCTGCGGAGTTTAGGGTGGTCGAGTTCCGAAGGTTTCGCGACATTTGGCCAATCACCACATTTCAGGCCCAACGAGACTGTGCAGCTTGTAGATGACTCAATTATAGGTACATCCGTTTCGATTAGGTTGTTAGGTAATTCCGAAATGTTTTTCGCCGATTGAGGATTGTGAACCGAGACCTAGTTGAACAGAAAGCAGAAACTTTGCGAACAATGTGAAAACAATAGATATTGTTAGTCATTCATTGATCACGGCATATTCTTACGCGAAGATTTTCACGCACCACGTTACGTCACAAGTACCTATAGAACAGGCACTCGCGGCTACCGACGGTAATCGAGATTCGCAAGTTTTAGCACGTACTAAGGGTTGATTCGACCCTTCAATTACTCTCCTGCCTACCCGAGGCACGTCACCTTTGGGACCACGACTACCGCTGCTTCCAAACTCGTTCCTTCACCCGATTTGTCTTGGAATAAAAAACAAAAAAGGCTTCGAACCTTCTACCGACTCTTAATCAATCTACTTTGTAAACTAACTACTTCTAAACGGTAGCTGGCTCCTTGACACGTGACACGATGAGTTGGAGTTTCTAAGGGAATGGTCAGCATGTATAAGGACTTCGAATCAATTTCGATGTATAATTATTCGAATCTATATGATTTCTTAATCAATTCTTCGTCAATTTGTCGTAGAGTTAAAAAATCGATTCAAACATCGATATAGGACGATGCTTTTCTTACGGCAAAAAAAATTTACCGAATTAAATGGTACACTACTTAAAAAATTCGTCATATGCTATTCTGATCGTGGTAGTAAGATTTTTAGAATCTTGTTATCGCAAGACGGTCTATTTTATTTTTTATCTTTTCGTTTATTATTTTTTCATTATTATTTTTTTTTTTTTTTTTTGGTTGCATAGGAAGAAAATGCGATGCGTATACAGTGGGTGGGAGCGAAGTCTGTAGGCTATCGATCCAGTTTGATGTATTACTGGCTTGGTCCACCCTAGCGTCCCGCGGCCTCGCATCCTGGCAGGACCTCCTCGGAATATGCTTTTTATGTGTTTCTCCTCGCCCGCGAACACCACCACTAGCACAACTATTGCGACTACCACCACCGCCCTGACGACCACCAACAGAACGGGTAGGACGAGGATAATGGTGGCTCCCGAATAAATGTAGCCACTATTTGTTATTCCAGAGCACCGCCCGGCCAAAAAAAGAGCTACGCTTTCTGTTTCCAGATCCACACCATTTTTTACTTTTTATTTTTATTTTTTATTTTATTTTTTTACGTCTAATCCGAGCATTGTAACCAAAAGAAATCAGATTTTTTATCGTTCATATATCCAATCGAACTTCGATTTATTTTTTTATTACGCTACTAATCGGCGCGCCAGAATTATATATACATTGACGAATAATTTGGTATTAATATTCGTTTGAAATATCAATTTGTGCTCATATCTCGCAGGAAATTTGAATCATTTTATTTTTTATTTAATTTTTTTTTTCATTTATTTTATCTTTTTTCTTTCTATCCATCAGACGGAATCAAATTTTCTATATTGTCTTCGATATCGGTAAATTTGTGAATATCAAAGCTTTGACAATTTCTATCTAAGTGAACAATGTATTGATGCTGGCCTGTAATTTTATACATATATCGCAATCCTCGAATGCCGTGTATATGACATATTTGTGAAAAGTAGGTATGTCTCTTGAGAAATTCATATTCATATTCATATTCATATTCGTATATCTTAGGTACCTTATACCTACCTACCTACCTACCTGCCTTGCGCGAATAACATTCTAATTTTCCGGATGGATGAAAACATATGAAAATCTGCGGAACAAACGAAAAACGTTAGGGGCGCCAAGTCAAGACCAATAAAAGTCTCGACCCCCTTTGCGCGGCTGTTCTTTCGCGCGTATATGTATATATGTATATATATGTATATGTATATTTCAAATCATGACGTCATCGAAGAAAGTGGCCAAATTTAACCAACTACGTTACAGATTTCGTATTCAACAGAACTCTTGAATTATACAAATTTTATACGTCCACCTATACATCAGTTTGTATATCTCTCATATCAACCAAAGATATACAAGTAGCATTACTTAAATAATTAAGAACCATCAATTAAAATTTAGCGAGGACGTATAGCAGATGCACCTGCCTACTTTACCCGACCCGTCCCATTGTTTACTAAATCGAGTCAAAATTAGTCGAGTAATTATGGTAGTACAAGGGATGTATAAGCGGAGGATAATACATATATCCACGGCCAGTTGGCAAAAAAAAGTTTAATCAAACGATGGGAGATTTTGGTGCACAATTTTATATCATATTTTCCAAATAATGAACAACAATAAAAAAAATTCAATTTCAACGAAAAAAGAAAGAAAAAAATGAATCATTAATTCGGCCTATCGGTCAGTAAACTGAGAATTATTTAACTGAAGAATCTTATAGCTGAGAAAAAAATATAGCAAGAAGCGAGGGTAGAAAAAAAATAAAATAAAAAAAAGAACGCATTTTTATTTCAAGTATTTTTTCGCCGGGCAGCATATTTGGTGCGGTGGGAGCTATACGTTTCAAAATATATGCAAAAGACCAGAGCGCCCTGCGCATCCTAACACGGTACAACCCTCGAGAAAAACTAACCCCCGGAGTTGCGGATCTTTGCGAATTTTTTATCTTACCATCGAGCAGTTCGTTCCCACCAATCCACCAGTCAAAACTAAGATAGTCTTCCCTATTCTTTTGAAATATATATATATACATTTTTCTTTTTTTTTTCACCCTACAATCCACCCCTAAGCTCAACTTCTACGAGGGTATGAAAATTGAACTGCGTTTTTTCAAGACTGTACCGCAGTCCGGCCGGCGTAGTTACCATCGATTCGTGGCCGCAACTGTTTCAACCGTTTAAAAAAGGAACGCCTCGAGTCCGAGGGTGGAAAACATCTTGCCCAGACATATATTTCTGTTTGTCCAAGGGGCCTCGTACAAATATGGGGCCGATATTGGCCATTTTGGAGCCCCTTCGCGTTCCTATTACAGTAAGATCCAACGGTCCTACGCGGTTTTTGCCTTAAGGTTATTCCGCAAAGAGAATTTCTTGCCCTCCAAATATCAAGCACGACGAGGGGGTGTTACTCGGATGAGAATCGAGGAATACACAACTTGCAGTACATCTCATTTAAATACGTACCTATATGTAAATGAGTACACCAAACGTGTATAGGTACATGCATATATATTGAAGAGGGAAAAGTGTAACTTGTCACACGTACGAGTTACAGGGTTCAAATATCTGAACCCATAAAGACTGTTTGTGCGAAGTAACTCGGAATAACAGAACGGAAACGAAACAACTACTGTATCGATAGATATGCAGAGATTCGAGGAATAGTTGATCGAAGTAGCTCGCGGGGGTGGGGTGCAGCCGGGGAGAGAAGAAGCTAGGGCAAGGAAATCCAAGACGAGGGTAGGTAGGAGGTTTGGGGGTTATTTTGTCACTATCGGAAGAGTGTTATTTACCGAGGATAGGGCTACGGAGGCTATGCAGAGGCTGTGTCCTTATTTACATGTGGTAAGTCTCCTGCGGGACCAAATCCCGGACCGAGCCTCGAACCCTGATAATTCTTGCTTTGATCCCAGTCCCAGGGGAGGCCCCTGTCTACTCGAAAAAAGGAATAAGGATCGCCACAGAAAAATAACCAGCCAAAGATCACGAAAATTGGACGGATTCTTCGTCTCTTATTTTATTTTATTTCATTTTATATTTCTGATACTTTCTGCAGCCCTCGCATAATTTTGAACAAAATTTTTGCCCCGAATCCAGTTGCTCATAATCTGTACGAAAAAATCACGTAGTTTGTAACTCTCGTGTGTAATTCCTCCTGTGTGAGGACATAGACCAAGAACCTGGACCCTCAAAGTCAGTGAAGATGAGAGGTAAAGATGTGGCCAGTTTCTAATAGGATTTTGAAATTAGGCTAAATTAGTTTGAATTTAATTCCAACCTTGAACGACGTGTACCCAGGGAACAGTTTTCCCAAGCTCTCCAAACTCTGTACCGCGTACGCACATACATACATACATACATACCTACCTACCGTTGAAGACCAAATTTTCGTAAAGCCCCGAACCGCTCAGGCTTGGTCAAAATTTCCGCAAAATGAGAGAAGCTAACGGTATTATTCCAGGAAGCTCTTACACCACCAACTACAGTCTTTCATATACTGCGTGTCCCTAAAATAACGATTCTAAAACGGCGAAAAGCTATCGTACAGTTTTGTAAATCACCATTGCAGCATTCATGCTCATTGCATTAGGATGTCATGCAAATCTGGTCTATGCTGATCCGAAATCGTAAATTTTTGTTTTGTGCATCGATTGTGAGGAATAGAGGCTCGACTCTCCTCCTTTGAATCAATATAGATTCTAATTTATAATTTAAGTAGGTATTCTCTCAGTTGGTCGAGGGCACTTGGACTTTTGGAGCACCCCGTGAATAATCTCTTTGGTTAGTTAGCGAGCCTCGGTATCCCGGCGTAGATCCTAGCAGGATAGAGTATCCCTCGGGAAATTTTCGACCAATCGCCGGTTTGGTCAGCAGCGTAACGTAGTGGGGGTCGCCGGCAGGGCATTGGTCAGTCCAGGGGTTGCCGGGTATTGAGCGACTCCGTCCAGGGGTTGAAAAAACGCCCCGAACTGACCTCAAACGTCTACCCTCGTCTCCGCAGTCCTAATGTAGCTAACTTCTGTGCGGTAACTGTGTGGGTTAGTATACCTCTATATACATATGTATATCTCTATGTATGTATATATATATAAAATGTATATATACATGTATATATATATGTACAACAGACGACCCTGGCTGCGGAGCGTCGAGAGGTGAGCGTCCGTATATCCGCATCCCGACGCCGGCGTCTTTTTTATCAACAAAATTCGAGTTTAAAATTTAAATATTAAAATTTTTAAGCTAGAACAGGCTGAGTTTTATCTATCATTTTTTACCGTCTTCTTTTTTGGAGTTAAATCTTATCAAATGATAAATGAAGGGTCTATTTTCTATGATAGATAAAATTTCGATGAACATATATATTGTGGCGCGAATTTCTTTCAACATTGTTTGATATAAAGGAGTTCAATTACGACGGGGAATTGTCATTTGCAAAGTGCAAACCCAGCTCCATCGAGGATCAACAAACTTTGTCTCTTTTGACGCGAGGGGTAGGGAGATTTGTCAACTTTACAATTAATCCTTTTAGGGATGGACTGTCGAGCGCGAGACAGACTAACGGACGATACCTCAGTTCTATACCCGGCTACAACTGCGGTGCAGCTGCCTGGTCAATTAATTGATTTGAATGACGTTGCTGCAGGGGATTAATGCCGAGAAAAATTTAAGCAATACCAAATCTTCGTTTTTGGTTTTTATTTTTAATTTAAAAATTGTATAGATATTCATCTTGCAGTTATGTTCAATCAGTTTGTTGCTCTGAACTTTAAAGTCGAACAGACTATTCTCTGTACGTATACAGTACGGATCCCAACCGGTTCGAGTCCGTTGGCTATTTGCATAGGCGATATCATGCCGTGCGCCAGGACGCTCTCTCCGAGTATCTCCGTCTCTCCTCTACTCCTATCCTCTCTCTTACTCCTCACCAGTTCACTACGGCTTCTAAGGACGTCTTGGGATCTTGGGAATTAGATTAGTGGTGGTTCTCCCGAGCAAGACTTGGACTATACTCAATTTCAAGTAAGATCGCACTTGGAATGGGCAAATTGCGAAATCAGTTTTACGTGATCACCTATTCAGACGGTTACCGTCACTCGATAATTACCGAGCGTCCCTACCCACGTGCTTATTGTTCACTTAAGAATTCCATACCGTCTTCCTTAGATTCACAACTTTCTCTTAGACACCTACGATACAATACAATCGCATCGCGGTGCTCTTTATAGCATTGCGCACACAGAAGTACCAGCAGTTATTGTTATTTCATTAATTATAAAACGGTGAATTAGGCTCGACTTTGAACCTTAAACAGCTGGGGTTCATTTTTACGAGATATTCCCTTGCTTTATTTTATTTTATTTTATTTCTTCATTTTATTTCTTTATTTTAACTGCATGTAATTGGCCGAGGGTACCGCAGTTAGCAAGCCTTGTTATAGCATTATACATGTTACGAGATCGTCCCTTTTTCTTATTCAGTCAATACTGCAAAGCGCTCCCTAAGTCCGATGGACGGCGACGCATCGTCTTGTCCTCTTTAAGAAAACTCGAAAGACAAAGAACAGAGGCACTGTAGGTAGTAGTCGCTTGTACATGGCTATATACTTGTAGGTACATAATACATACCCTCCTATACATCCCCAGTTCGATTAAACCCTTGTTCAAAGTGGTCTTCTTTGAAGCTTGAACTTTGGAAAAATTCAACGCACTGGTTCCGCACAGTCTTTTACGAAATCAGAACTTCAACCGCGACGATCGATATGCTACGAACGAAAATTATTATAAGAAATATGTCATTCTTCGACTGGCAAAAGTCGAAAGAGCTAAGCTCGTTTCGAGAAAATGTGAAACATCGTACCTACATGAAATTCCGAATAAAATGGCTGGTCGGTAGAAGAGAGCATAAAAAATGTAGAACCCCGTCTAACGCAGTTAATTTAGCGGATGGGGCAGTTCCTCCAGCATCCCTCTCCCGGCGGCGAAACATGGCCACTGTACATACACGGAGATACCTATACATATGTAAAGACCCACACAAGTATATACGCGTGCTGGCCGTACCTAGTGGAGTCTAATAAAAAGCATCCCCGCGAAGGGGCGACTGGGGGTGCAGAGGGTGGAGGGCGGCAGGGTCAGAAGTCCATTCGGAAAATGGAGGGACCCACGCGACCAAGTAAATCTACCCAATAACGAGGTTCTATTGGTAGACGGTGTGTTTCAAAAATTATTCCTGCCTCACCCGGACCGTTTTAAGAAACAAAATTTCTATGACGGAGAGGAAGGCTCGTTCCCATTTTTTCGAGACACGTACCAACGCTCTCTTACTGACTGATGAATTTTCGGGATTTTTTTCCCACCGAATGGCGTGACCAAACTTTCCCAGTCTCTTAGCAAGACGTATGTGAGTCGGCTAGTCCCGGCCAGGGTTCGACTTGACTTCCGACTTTCCCTGCAGAAAACATAGACTAAGGGTCTCATCCCCTTCTGCAAGGATGCTATAAATTCTGTCCCCTGATCTCCAGATAGTGGCCGGATATAAGATGCCGATATAGGTATATCCTAGTTTGCTCAGGAATATTTGAAACTGTATCGGAGACCTGCGCGAAACTTTGCCGCGTCTCATACCACGTTCTATACCTAAGATGAAAAGTAATAAAAAAAATACAGTACTGAACAAGTTTCGTCAAATCCTTTCGCACCGTCGAACGGTAATTTTTGTCTTGAATGAACATTTCAATTCTGATGAAGATGTGGTTCTTATGTAATATTTAATGAGTAGAAAAATATGCATGCGGGGTAGAAGAAGCTACTACTTTTTCGGATTAATTTCGAATTGGTTTATCCAATTTAAGGTGTTCTTCCACCCTTGACGCGTCTCAACCGTAATTCGATAGATCGAGTCACGCAGACTCCGTCGATACGCTCGACTTGTTCGTAAACATTCGATTTCGTTCGGCCATCGAAACTCTTTGCAGTCTCGTCCACGCGAATGATTGAAAAAAGAAAAAGAAAAAAGGGAACAAAAAAACGGAAAAACAAATCGGAAATGCCTAGGGTCAAATGCCCGCTGGGAAAGTAGGTGGAAATTGGGAAATAACCTCCCCGTGTTGAAATTTAAAACAAACCGATTTCCTAATGGCTCCCGACCGGAAATCTTCGCGTGGCCCATCGACCAATCGAATCTCACAGCGAATTTAACACCCCATATACTGTGCAGGGGGCACAAAGAAAAGAAAAAATGAAATATCCAATTTTGTCGGATTTCCTGACGAGTCAGGATATCAAATGGACGTAGCCAAAGTCCGAAGCTGTTTCATTCGTTGCAGCAAGTATGGCCGTCGTTGGTTTGCGCCTTCAAACTCACGTTATGGTCTCTTTACACGGTAAGAGATTTGCTTGGCTGCGTTAACTCTCCTGAAAATGGTCGTATTGGAAAGGCATAAACCCGGCGGTGGAGAATCCAGCCTCTAAATTAGGATCATCGGATCGGTCCAATCTTCAGGAATTTTTTACTGTCCTTCAGCGGGTCCGTTCAAAGTCGTCAAGGTGTCAAAATACGCGGGAGAATTTCTGGCTTAGCATGAAATTTTTTTCAACTCCGTTGAGAAAATCAGGGATAAAGTTATCACTGGGAAGAGGGGAAATCAGCTATTACAGGAGTTAAGAATTTTTACGACAAAGATGGGCTTCGCGGGAGTAACAAGGGTGGCTCTAGCTTCAGGAATTCCGAGCACGTTCTCAACCAATGCTAGCAGCCAGGCAGTAAAACAAATACACCCTTTATACAGTCGGTCCTGTTCCGCACGGTTCGATAAAGCGCAGCCCGCAAATGTCCTCTTTTTCAAATGTCCTCTTTATACATACCTACCTACCTACCTACCCACCTTTCATAGAGTATAGACGTGGCCTTAACGGATGACGGACACGTGAAAGAAGTGGCCAATATGGGCTGGATTCAGCGTCTCACGTGACAGACGCACGGCGTTCTTTTGTTTTCTCGTGCTTTGATCGAGTGTCCTTTGTGTCCTTGCCCTCTTCGAGAAGTGCGCTATTACTTTTTGAGAGTACCATGGCGGAGGAAGATGTCCTGTCACGTTTCTTCCGGTATATGTATGCATGTATGTATGTATGTATATTCATGGTCCCAAAAAAAATAACACCGGTTTTTCTTATACCCCACGTTTTTGTTTATTTTATTCTTTCTTGTTTACCCGCATACCCGATTCATAAGTACCTATAATACAAAATCCATTCACCACCGTTGGCTTACGGTTATATACAAGGACATGCGAGTTTCCAAACTTTTGATGGCAGGTATAGTTTAGGTCGCGAACACGCTGTCGAACCAGCTTCAAGGACAATAGCACCGTCGAAAATGAGACCAGAGCTGAATTTAGTACAATCGAACTTCACGGAGCTGCTCACCTGCTCCAGCATTTCCTACCCCCTTGAAATACTCCCTCCAACTAAAGTCACGCGCGTTCATGCTTCCACAGAACGTTCAAAGGCCTGACCCCTGCCCTGATCTCTGCGCTCGCCTTCCAAATGGACCAGTTTTCACCTGATCTAGGGCACGATCTATTTTCTGAGTTCAAATTGGGGTCCAGCAGACCAAAGAAGAGATGAGACAAGACCGGTCCATTCGCGTGCCAGGAACCTGTGTCTAAATATTAAATAGAATCTGAACCCCAGGTTTGAACCTGCAGACCCAGACTGGAACTGGTCCATCCTGGTTGAAAAAGGGGATGCTGCCCTCTCCGATGACCAGTGTCCACTTATAAGGGTGAATTTAGACCGCTAAATGCGTCCGATTGACCTTTGACCGAGATCTCGTTGCAGGGGAGATGAATAGCTAGAAGAAGATAGTTTTCACAGTCAAACTGCGCGACGGAATTTGATTGATTAGATGTCATACACGTTGAGCTTTGAATCTCCTTAACTGTGACTCCTCTCTGCAATCGTACTAGGACTTGTACGCGCCGGGGGATTCCATTCTTATCACTGATTCTCTAGCAACATTCTATGTAGAGGTTTGCCCGGGAAACAAGATACCCCGTTGTAAATGACTACTAAATCCAGGGTATATAATTTCAACGGAGAATCCAGACTTCCGGAATTCGCTGATGTCTCTTCCTCATGGGGCATTATATTTTGGACATCGATGATGGGACTATTCGAACAAGATTTCACCCCAAAGTTATACAAAATTGGAATGTAGTATTACTATATGTACGATTGATTCATCGTTAGACTTGAGCCACGATGTAGAAGTTCGAACTGTATTTCATCAGCGAGTACCGTCTGATGAGTAAATGAGGAAACCATTCGTTGCTAATATGTATGCATACACATATTTGTTATAAATTCTACTCAATCAACAGATAATCAAATTCAAAGCCCTAGCGTCATCGCCGGATGAAACCAGAACCCTTACTTTCGCCGATAGTAAGGGGTGGACCTACCCTTCGGGCAGAGCCTCTACCCTACCAAACCGGGTATACGATGCTAGCGAAACCTACTGTCGGCAATCACTTCGATCGACCGACATCGCACTATACCATAAATTATCATCTGTGTTTTAATGCACAGAGATTTACCTTATCATTTATAGTCAATGAGTGAGTAACCAGCACAGCATTGGGCAAAATTGCCTCTAACATGCCAGCTACAATTCTGCTCAAATTCAAAATCATAAGAGTTTTTCCGGTGTTCCGGTTCCCCATAAAAGGACCTTCAAATAACAATTCGAAACTGCATCGAATGCACGCGAGCGACAGGAGATTCGAACGCGTACAGTTTCAGATAGTTCTTTGAGCGTATATTCATTATTTTCCAGTTTATCAGCCAGGTTTGGCTCGGCACCTGTAGCAATCGAGTCCATCCGTTTGAAAATATGTCGAGATACCATTTCAGGTGGTCATTCTGTTGTATGCAACTCGGGCGAATGCAATGATATTGCATTCAAAAATGCAAGGTAAGAAAAGGGAAAAATAATGAAGCAATTGATTTTTCACATTTCTGGTTTATTATCAATATCTATACGATCAATATCACTATAGTTATAGTTATTTGCAATTTGTAAAGTTCTCTGACAAATAAACGTCTATCGCAATTGATTGAATTCTTGGATCATAATTTATAATAATGATATGATTATACCATGTAGAATGTTTGAATAATCATAAAATAATATCGAGAACAACTAGTTTCACTAAGAGTTCGATGTAACATGGAACAGCACCCTTGCTCGATTGAGATGTTGAGACTCAAATGGCATTTTATTATGCTGTAACAGAAGAACGGGTCATAAAACTACTCTTGCCATAGACACATGTACACCTCGCCTTGCGCAGCCTGCATGCCATTTTAAGCCACAGGTAGCATACAATGAGACGTGCATATTTTCGCGACGAACGTAGTTCTTGCATTTGTCCGTGTGATGACGATGGCATTTCAAACCCCGTTGACGCAAAGAGGAGCACTGACCTGGGGTAAGTGCACCTGCCTCGGGGTCAGTGGCCCTCGTGGCGTCAAAAGGTTCGCATGGGGATTGAGTTGACGAGATTCGACTACCAGGAGTATCTCAATGAAAATATTCTGAACGCGGAGAATTTTGCCAGAAGTAGGCATTGTTACCCATTGGCGAGAAAATATTCTCGTCGTCTGGTTTGTTAAATAATTTACTGAATGATGATAGTGATATGGGGAATTTTACCTCGAATCGGAGAGATTGTAGGTATAGATACTTGGCTTAGAGAGATGTGCGAAGACACGTTTGAGAGGTGAGAGAATAAGCTCCGTATTGTTAGCCAAATTTTGTAAATTGGTGAGAAATTGCAAATTATGATTGTTGTCAGGAATTCAAATGTTGGACGAACAGAAAAACATGTATCGACTTTGTGTTATTTGTATTCCATATGAAGGAGATTCCTATCGATTCAATAAATACGAGTTCAATTCTTCGCCGTTTTGAGATTAAATTCTACATATGATAACACAGCTTCTTCTGTTGTAGTTGAATATACATCAGCGTACAAACATCTTCTTTCAGCAAGGATTCAGTACCGATCGATATCAATACACTATGATTCTTTCCCCCTCCAAAAATTTCAGCACACCTCCTCGGGTCAGATGTTCTCCTGATACCAGGAGCATTTTTCGACTTGAAATTCTCAAAACTGTCAAAATAGCTAGTATATATAAACTATAAGAGCGACTTGTATGAAGACACGTATGCATCAGTGCAAAGAGATGCATGGATCCTACGTGCCAATTGGTCGGAGATGGACGCCAGCCAACACTATCTGGCTAGTTACGGATTAATGGTCAACCAACACAGTGGTAAGCTTTATATTATATCAGCCACAGACCCTGTATAACTATAAATGTATATCGACAACACAATCAAGACTGAAACGCATTTATCTACACTGATAGAAAAAATCGTTTATAGTCAATGAAACGTGCACAACTAGATCAGAATTTAGCGAACATTTGATCCGAAAGAACATTCACCAACTGTGAGATTTTTGTCATTAACTGTTAATACACCAGATTCAAGAGCCCCTTGAGTCGTTCCGTACAAATCTCTTGTCGTTAATTATCAACGAACGTTCATTTGATCTATTCCAAATCCACGTTCGTTAGTAGTTAAGTCAAGTCATTGGAACCAAATGATCTTTTCTATCAGTGTAGAGATACTCTGACAGTATCTATCTCTGAATCCAACAACGCTTGTCTTAATCTCAACAATATTCCCGCGTTTCAGAATTGGGGAGAGGAAATCAGACCTGGATAGATGATGTGCCAAATCACCAGTCCCATATGCCTTTTCAACTATTCGAAAACAGTTAGCCAACAGTAATGGAATATCATGGCGACCAAGCTGGTAATTCACCTCCCATCTGAGAGACCATTGTCAGAGGCAAGGAGGATATTAGCGTCAAGGTAATTGATCTATGATATTGATTGGCTTCTAGCCACCACAGGCTGCAAGGCATCAATTGCCTCATGTTATTGAAATCAAATTGCCGCTGATCCGTTTTACATCTAAAATAAATCACCTTTTTAAATCCATGTTTCACAGCTTCTCTACCAAGCAAATCTGACGCTCACCCTATACCTTCAGCTGGCTATGGACGTCCCTGGCTTACCTCTGTCCTCGATGTACAACAGATACTTTCATGGCGACTTGGTTCTACTCACCTGCGAGGGAAACACCTGGGATCTACCCAAAGGCAACATATTGACGCAATTCGTGTGATACTTGGATATCTTATTAAAGGGTAAGTCCAGAAGACGAGGAACACTCAAGTTTTCTAAGCAATTATAACTTGCTTCTTTTCAATCCCACACAGCACAATGTCATCCACAGGACATCCACTGTACATCTCTTACGTCCATCGCGGATATCCCTAGAACATCCCATTATATACATAGGACGTGCCCAGGATGTCCCGTGAACATCCAAATGTCCGCTTTCAAGATATCCTTGGGACTGTATTATGGAATATCCTGTGGATATCCGTGACGTCTGTTGTACCGCAGTGGTACATCCCAGGGCCCTGTATTTGCATCCTTACATAGTCCATAATACATCCATCGGATGTCAGGACCTTTCGTGAATATTCGGAGAGAAATGGAATAGGTTCGTAAAAGAAAGTGAAAATAAACTTTGTATGTTCGATGAATATATTTTTTAAGTTATATATATATATATATAGTATATGCATATATTTATATTTATATAATATATAATATTTCATATTTGCATCCTCAACTCAATATCTATATTATATATAATATAGGATATCGAGTTGAGGATACAGATATCCTATATTATATATGATTGCGTTCGGAATATTCCTATCGAGTCTCGTTAACGCACCCCATGCGTACTCGTTGAGGCTGCGTGGGCCACTGAGGTTACTGACCCCGTGACAGGTGCTATTACCCTAGGTCAGTGCTACTTGTCAGTAGGTTGTACCAGCGCCATCTCACAGTCGCATTGTAGAACTATTTTCTGCCGATAACGTCGTGTGCCGATAACATCGTGTGCCGGTAACGTCGGTATCAGCCAATGTATGGCGTACCCATGTCGCGGCAGAATTAGTATTCAGAGATTTTTTCCGAAGATATGAATCATTATATAAATATTGAGTTGAGGATATAAATATACAATATTATATACTCGATATATATAATATAGGATATCTGTATCCCCAACTCGATATCCTATATTATATATAATATAGTATATCTGTATCCCCTACTCGATATCCTATATTATATATAATATAGGGTATCTGTATCCCCAACTCGATATCTATATTATATGTATAATATAGGATATCTGTATCCTCAACTCGATATCTATATTATATATAATATAGGATATCTGTATCCCCTACTCGGTATCCTATATTATATATAATATAGGGTATCTGTATCCCCAACTCGATATCGTTATTATATATAATATTGTATATTTATATCCTCTACTCGATATCTATATTATATATATAATATAGGATATCTGTATCCTCAACTCGATATCTATATCATATATAATATTGTATATTTATATCCTCAACTCAATATTTATATAATGATTCATATCTTCGGAAAAAATCTCTGAATACTAATTTTGCCGCGACATGGGTAGCCATACATTGGCTGATACCGACGTTACCGGCACACGATGTTATCGGCACACGACGTTATCGGCAGAAAATAGTTCTACAATGCGACTGTGAGATGGCGCTGGTACGACTTACTGACAAGTAGCACTGACCTAGGGTAATAGCACCTGTCACGGGGTCAGTAACCTCAGTGGCCCACGCGGCCTCAACGAGTACGCATGGGGTGCGTTAACGAGACTCGATAGGAATATTCCGAACGCAATCATATATAATATAGGATATCTGTATCCTCTACTCAATATCTATATTATATATAATATAGGATATCTGTATCCCCAACTCGATATCCTATATTATATATAATATAGGATATCTGTATCCCCTACCCGATATCGTATATCGATACCTCCGCGGAATAACCGGCTATCTCAGAAGCTGCTTGAAGAAGCAGCTATCTCAGATTTTGCTTGAAAAAGCGGCTATCTCAGATTTTGCTCGAAAAAGCGGCTATCTTCAAATCATGCTAGCGAAATTTTGCGTCAAAAACGTAAAATTTTGATTCAAAAGCTGAAAAAACAGGTTGGAGCAAAAGCCCAGACATTATAATGTCTGCTCCAAAACAGGTTGGAGCAGACATTATAATGTCTGGGCTTTTGCTCCAACCTGTTTTTTCAGCTTTTGAATCAAAATTTTACGTTTTTGACGCAAAATTTCGCTAGCATGATTTGAAGATAGCCGCTTTTTCGAGCAAAATCTGAGATAGCCGCTTTTTCAAGCAAAATCTGAGATAGCTGCTTCTTCAAGCAGCTTCTGAGATAGCCGGTTATTCCGCGGAGGTATCGATATTATATATAATATAGGATATCTGTATCCTCTACTCAATATTTATATTATATATAATATCGCATATTTGTATCCTCAACTCAATATTTATATTATATATAATATCGCATATTTATATCCTCAACTCAATATTTATCTAATGATTCATATCTTCGGAAAAAATCTCTGAATATCAATATTTTCACTATACACAGAAAAAAAGATTAAATTGTTAAAAAAAAATTTTTGTTCCAAAAAATTTTCTGCAATTCGCATTGTAAACCGAAATTTTCTTCAGTCAATAAAAAAATTTCCTTGAGCCAAGACAATTCTCTTGGTTTGAAAAAATTTTGACTTCGCTCGGGAGATTTTTCGGTCTTCAATATAATTTTCTTGGCCCAAGTGAACCTTTTTCTCTGTGTATGATCGAATGGGGATATCCCCAGGACGTCAGATATATCTTGGTAATGTGATTGAATATCCTATGGATGTTTCGATGATCCTGGACATATACAGAATATCCATAGGATATCCTAATGATCCTGGATATATATAGGCTGTATAAGACATAAAAAGGACATTCGATGGACGTCCTGTGCTGTGTGGGATGGCAAACTCGAATCTTTCTTTTGTATTCACAACAGTAGTTAGAGCTTGATGAATCTCAAGAAAATTGTTCTTGATTTGAATATAAATTTACCTTGTAGTAGAGAAATATCTGAATAATGAGGATCAAGGATTGAAGGTTTTTAAATAAATACAGCTATAAATTACTGTAGAATTAATTATAGGCGTCACATTTATTTTTCAAACATCCAACAGACTTCAATATTAGTAATAAATTACTTTACAGTCCCATTCTTTGGTTCTTAATTGAGCATGTTCGCTTGAACAATACATTGAGTTAATTTATCCCATGTAACATATATTAATCTAGTTTTTATTTTCACAGGGGTTGTTCGTGGAGGGGACAAAACATAGTCCTGCCTATCTACAAGAAAACCTCTTCAACATTCTTCATTACAACGATTAACGCCAAACAGTGGAGCAGTCCAAATACCAGGGAAATGGCTATTATTGATGGGGACTAATGGCTTCAAATGGCTATTATTGTTTATAAAGTAGCATAGGAGTATAGTTTTAGGCTGAGTTCGCAATTACAGTTCCTTTGGAATCAGTTTTTAATGTCTAATCTTGTCTAATTAGATTGGACCAGATTATTCCAAATTGATTGTAGAAACTATAAGCGATACTATATATTCACTCGTGATTATACAGCACGCTATACCTGACAAGTTCATACGGTAATGTTATAATCAAACGAGGAAAAAACTTGTAATATTACGGAAGAGATGAGAATTTGTCATAGATTATGATATGATATTGATATAATTTAATAGTTGAAACATTTCTGAATATCTCGGCCAATAATATTTTTTACTAGCCTAATAACTTCATTGTACTTGAAAGAGGAGGGCAGTAGACATTGCAATAGTTGGATTAGCTATTACCGTATGAAATATTCGCAATATCTATGCAGGTAACTGCGCGTAATACATGCATATACGATATACGTACGTGAATATACTTCACTCGTTTGTGAAATTGTCCTCAATGGATAGAGAGTAGACAATTCAGAGATCCACGAATTGGAGACTCTCATTAGTATCTATTGAGAACAACTATATTTATAGAGTAATGAATTATTCTACTGTTCTCGTGGCGAAATTACGTTGTTAAAGTATTATCGTTAACGAAAACCATGGTGAGAATAATGACTCTGTTCTCTATTCGTATGGTGGTCTGAAAAATAAAGATAAACAGCTCGCTGTTCTTGACTAGACCAATATAGAAATTTCATGCTTCAAACATTGCACTTGACATCCTGTAAGATATACCCTCGTATATATATAACGATTAGTTTGAAGTATAATAATAGTTTTACTAAAGCCTAATTATAGTTTTAACTAATCTCGGAACTTGAAAAGTGTCAAGTATGTAGTTTTCAGTGATATACGTAATATATTATACGTATTCACGATCGCATCTACAATTTTCCAATCAAATATTCAGTGTTGTAGAAATTGTAAGTCAATTTTTTTTCAAGTGGAGTTTATTACTTTTTAATAATTATTTTATAATTAGTTGAAATAACTTTACTTTATAATTCGTTTTAATAGCTTCACTTTATAATTCGTTTTAATAGCTATACTTTATAATTCGTTTTAATAGCTTTACTTTATAATAAAATAAATATCAAACCAAATTTTAACATTTTAATTTATAAGGTGTGGTTATTGTATAGGAATCATGTTATATAAGAGACATAATTTCTCTGTTCAGAGATGATAATTGTTAATTCAAATGATAATTGAATGCCATCCCTAGCAAAGGATTGCAGTGATGCCTTTTATTTTTAAAGATACCACGAAACTATTTTCAATGTATTTCGATCTTGCGAATCCAATTTTAATGAGATTATAATTCATCGCGCCGTAATGCATGCAACCCGCGGATCATTTCATCAATGGGCTCATTCGAGTTTCATAGTTTTCCGCTCAGTAGCGCTACCAGCGTGAACTGACCTACGACAACGGCGGCCCCGCCACTCTCGCTGCACCCCCCACTGCTCAAGGCCGTTCAAGGCCGTCGAGGGAGGGGTGCAGACGCAAACCGGTCTAACCGGTTTCAGTCAATTTTCAGTGTCCCTCGTGGCGTCAACGGGAGAACAGGGGAAAGACTTGCGCGGCAAATTAAATTGACATTTCGAAGCGTTATTAATTATTTAAGTGTTTTCGCGGTGAAATTATGTTGTTGAAGTATTGTTTTTAACGAAAATCATGATGAAGGCAATAATTGTATTCTTTATTCGTATCGCGGTGGGATAAATAAGATAAATAGCTCATAGAATATGTATATGTATTATCACGGAAAAGATTAGTTGGAAGTTTAATCATAGTTTTAGTATAGCCTAGTTATAAATTTCCTCTACTATAAGAATGGAATTATCATCCTTGCCGTATCCCATCCGAAAAATATCGGATAATAATTTCAATTCATAGCAATAATTTTGAACCAGGCGTTCGCATAATTTATTAAAGAAAATTGCTGTACAGATGAAGAAACGTAAAAGAAAGGGTGTAGGTATTCCAACATAGTAACGTTTTTTTCAGTAGACTAATAAATTAGCGAACCCCTGTATGTTTCATTAGTTTTATCGATTGTTTATATCTTTATAAATTTGAAGAACAAATACAGCGTGGCACTGTGATGCAATAGATTATTATTACATATCATTTGTAGAAACTATAAGTAGTAATAGATGAACTCTCCGCAGTACAGCAAGCTATGCTTGATTAGTTCATACGGTAATATTATAGTCGCACAAGGAAAAGACTTGTGATATTACAGAATAGATGAGAATTCGGGATGATACATTATTAACAATGATATGTTCTTTCGCATATATTATGTTGTATTCAGCCTCTGGGTACTGACCTGGTCTTAATGTTCTTTATTAGTTTGAACTCGTTGTATAATAGAAAACTAGTAGAGATTGGAATAGATGCGGATTACCCACTACCGTATGAAATATTCGCCATATCTATGCAGGTAACGGCGCATAATACATACATATACGATATACGTTCGTAAAGTATACTTCACTTCATTGTAAAATTGTCCCTAATGAATGAATTGTAGTTAATTTGCAGACCCAAGAATTAAAGAGTCTCTTTAATATCTTTTGGAAAAAAAATATGTAGATTCATGAATTATCTTATTGTTCTCGCGGCGAAATTACGTTATTGAAGTATTATTGTTAACGAAAACCGTGATGAAAATAATGACTCTGTTCTATTCGTAAGACGGTCTGAAAAATAAAAATAAACAGCTCGCTGTTCTTGACTAGACCAATATAGAAATGACATGCTTCGAACGTTGCACTTGACATTCTGTAAAATATACCCCCGTATGTATATCACGATTAGTTTGAAGTATAATAATAGTTTTACTAAAGCCTAATTATAGTTTTAACTAATCTCCGAACTTGAAAAGTGTCAAATATGTAGTTTTCAGTGATACACGTAATATATTATACGTATTCACGATCGCATCTACAATTTTCCAATCAAATATTCAGTGTTGTAAAAATTGTGAGTCAATTTTTTTTCAAGTGAAGTTTATTACTTTTAAATAACTATTTTATAATTCGTTTCAATAACTTTATTTTATAATTAGTTTCCATAGCTTTACTTTATAATTAGTTTTAATAACTTTACTTTATAATTAGTTTTAATAACTTTACTTTATAATTAGTTTTCATAGCTTTACTTTATAATTAGTTTTGATGGCCTTACTTTATGATTAGTTTTAATAGCTTGACTTTATAATTAGGTTTAATAACTTTACTTCATAATTAGATTCAATAGCTTTACTTTATAATTAGATTTAATAGCTTGACTTTACAATCACTTTCAATAACTTCATTTTATAATTAGTTCCAATAGCTTTACTTTATAATTAGTTTTGATAACTTTACTTCATAATTACTTCAAATAACTTTGCTTCATACTTACTTTAAATAACTCTGCTTCATAATTACGCTGAACAACTTTACTTTATAATTACTTTTACTAATTGAATCGAGTTCAATTATACATTACCAAAGTAATGGGTAATTAAATAAGTAATTTCATTACCAACAGACGTCGTAAATACAGATCTTCCATCCCATTCTAGACATTTCCCTCTAGCAAATTATAACGACTCTAGGTATTATTGCATAATTCAGTCAACTTAATTAATTCTCTCGACTAATTGCTACAGACTTATATATTTTTAAGGACCAATTGAAAATTGTACATAACTGTCTACGTAGGTATGTTAATATTGCTTGTATGGATGGCTTCAATCATAAATGTTGATAATAAACTTAATTTATGATTAATCATTTGCTGCATATTTTTTTCTCCTATCTCCTATCCAACTCCTAATCCAGGCGCATCAATTTAGGAGCTAAATTGAATTCAAAATGAATTCAAATCGAATTCAAATCAAATCGAAAATATCACTCAAAAATTAGGTATCAACTGCCAGAATTTTAGGAGTGAATTTTCTGGCAGTTGATACCTTTTTTTTTAAGGAGTCGATTTTCTGGCAGTTGAAACCTTTTTTTTAAGGAGTCGATTTTCTGGCAGTTGATACCTCATGGTGTCAAAATCGACTCCTTGAAAAAGGTATCAACTGCCAGAAAATCGACTCCTTAAAAAGGTTTCAACTGCCAGAATATCGACTCCTAAAATCAGATATCAACTGCCAGAAAATCGATAGGTACGTGGAGCTCTCAGTGCCTAAATTTCCCCTGGGGCAGAGTCTCAGCCAATCAGGAATAAGAATTGAAGAGAAATTGCCTATTTTCATCTCGACTCTCGCTCCTGATTGGCTGAACTCGGCTCCAGGGGAAACGTAGGCATTTAGAGCTCCATGTACCTATCGATTTTCTGGCGGTTGATACTTTATTTAAAGAGTCGACTTTCTGGCAGTTGATACCTGATTTTAGGAGTCGATTTTCTGGCAGTTGATACCTTTTTTTAAGGAGTCGATAGTCTGGCAGTTGATACCTTTTTCAAGGAGTCGTTTTTGACACCATGAGGTATCAACTGCCAGAAAATCGACTCCTTAAAAAAAGGTATCAACTGCCAGAAAATCGACTCCTAAAATCAGGTATCAACTGCCAGAAAGTCGACTCCTCAAATAAAGTATCAACCGCCAGAAAATTGATAGGTACATGGAGCTCTAAATGCCTACGTTTCCCCTGGAGCCGAGTTCAGCCAATCAGGAGCGAGAGTCGAGAAGAAAATAGGCAATTTCTCTTCAATTCTTATTCCTGATTGGCTGAGACTCTGCCCCAGGGGAAATTTAGGCATTGAGAGCTCCACGTACCTATCGATTTTCTGGCAGTTGATACCTGATTTCAGGAGTCGATTTTCTGGCAGTTGAAACCTTTTTAAGGAGTCGATTTTCTGGCAGTTGATACCTTTTTCAAGGAGTCGTTTTTGACACCATGAGGTATCAACTGCCAGAAAATTGACTCCTTAAAAAAAAGGTATCAACTGCCAGAAAATTGACTCCTTAAAAAAAAGGTATCAACTGCCAGAAAATTCACTCCTAAAATTCTGGCAGTTGATACCTAATTTTTAGTATAGGCAAGGAAAGGACAGGGGGAAATGATTCAACGATTGATTATTTACAATTTCAAGAGATATTTATTCAAGAATGTGGTAATTTACTATAATGATACATGTTCATTGCATAAACAATTTTATTATTACATGAATATTTGCAGTGTTGCGAGTCACTAATTACATTTTTGATGAAACTACTCATTTAATTACCCATTACTTTGGTAATGTGTAATTAAACTCGATTCAATTGGTAAAAGTAATTATAAAGTAAAGTTATTGAGAGTAATTATAAAGTAGAGTTATTCCAACTAATTATAAAGCAAAGTTATTTCAACTAATTATAAAGTAAAGCTATTAAAACGAACTATAAAGTGAAGCTATTAAAACGAATTATAAAGTGAAGCTATTTCAACTAATCATGAAATAGTTATTCAAAAGTAATAAACTTCACTTGAAAAAAAATTGCCTTACAATTTTTACAACACTGAACATTCGATTGGACAAATTGTAGATGTGATCGTAATATGTATAATATATCACGTATATCACTGAAAACTACATATTTGGCACTTTTCAAGTTCCGAGATTAGCTAGAACTATAATTAGGAAATAATAAAACTACTATTATACTCTAAACTAATCGTTGCGACGATAATACATGCATATACGTACGAAGGTATATTTTACAGAATGCCAAGTACAATGTTTGTAGCAGATAGTATTCATATCGGTCTTGTTGAGAACAGCGAGCTGTTTATTTTTATTTTTCAGACCACCATACGAATAGAGAACAGAGTCATTATTCTCACCATGGTTTTCGTTAACGATAATACTTTATCAACGTAATTTCGCCACGAGAACAGTAGAATAATTCATTACTCTATAAATATAGTTGTTCTCAATAGATACTAATGAGAGTCTCCAATTCGTGGATCTCTGAATTGTCTACTCTCTATCCATTGAGGACAATTTCACAAACGAGTGAAGTATATTCACGTACGTATATCGTATATGCATGTATTATGCGCAGTTACCTGCATAGATATTGCGAATATTTCATACGGTAATGGCTAATCCAACTATTGCAATGTCTACTGCTCTCCTCTTTCAAGTACAATGAAGTTATTAGGCTAGTAAAAAATATTATTGGCCGAGATATTCAGAAATGTTTCAACTATTAAATTATATCAATATCATATCATAATCTATTACAAATTCTCATCTCTTCCGTAATATTACAAGTTTTTTCCTCGTTTGATTATAACATTACCGTATGAACTTGTCAGGTATAGCGTGCTGTATAATCACGAGTGAATATATAGTATCGCTTATAGCATCTCAAGTACATGCAACACTTATTCAAAGTCGAAGTATGGAAGACAAGAATAAATCGGGGATCAAGCATTCTCCAGGAAAACATTTGTATACTCAAAATAACACTAATAACATTAGTTCAGCCTCGGAGGGGCAAAATATGCTCGTAAAGCGAACGATTGAAGAGGAGAAACTCGGAATTATATGATTGCTAATATGACAGGATGATAATTAATTATCGCGAGGTTATCAATGAATCTCCCTTACCTAGTATATTCGTATTAAAAATAGATCGGAGAAGTTATGTTCGCAAGAAATGTAGGTTTTCACAGAGTTATTCGCGGGTAGGGATAGAATATACTTGAAAATGAACGATTCCCTACTTCCCTGAATAATAATCAAAGGCCTCCAATCGTCACTTACTTCGCTGATTGAAATACGCGACACTTTATAATACGCGAAAATTCATAATTATTTATGGTTATGGTAAAATGGTGATCGGAATATTAAAAACTTACGCCTCCTCAACTCGTAACGACGCGGCGTACCTCTTGTCAAGCATTTTCTCGCACGTCGGTTAACTCGGCGCGTAAGTTTTCCCAAGAACGTCTACTACGTCACAAACCTGTTCACTCGTCGGCGCCACGAAGGCCACTGAAACCGGTTAGACCGGTTTGCTTGGGCTCCCCATCCTTGACGGCCTTGAGCGTCCTTGAGTGGGGCGAGAGGGGCAAGGACGCCGTTGAGTAGGTCAGTTTACGCTGGTGGCGCCACCGGATGACGAACTACGGAACTAAGTAGAGCAGAATAATATAATGATCCGCGGGTTGCGTGTAATAGGGCGCAGCATTCGTCCCTTAGGCTTACCCTATTATAAATGTAGTGTATATTTAAATTTTTATTCCATTAGTAAAAGTAATTATGAAGTAAAGTTATTTAAAAGTAATAAACTTTATTTAGTTACCTATTTCTTTAGTAATGTGTGATGAAACTTGATTCTACAGGGTGATATTACAGGGACATCTCAGTACTGCAAGTCTCGGACCGTCAGGCGGCTGATAAAAATGTACGTGAAATTATCAGTCCGCGAGATGGTAATACCATTTATCACCCCGCATGACCGCTTGTGATTTTCAACTTATCCGATAGATGGCACAACAAGTTATTCCGATCTAAACATAAACGATAAGCGAGTGTGTTGTTACCGTCAGATAGTGAACGTACTGTATACTGCCTGTGCATTATACCTATTATACCTATACATCCGTAGTGTTGTGGTTATGTGCCCCGTGGCAAAAGTAAATTGACTTTCGTCGAGTTGTGAAACTGTCATTTCAGCTAATTACTTGTCAATAATTCAACAGAACATTCGATTCATTTTCACCGAACCGCATCAACGATGGGAAAATTCTGGTCGATTGGTCTGATACTTTTCGTTCTTTTTATCATTCTTCTAACTGTCAAACAGCTATTTTGGTACGGCCGGCTAAAACCAATCGCCAACAAACATGTCGTGGTAAGTTAATCATCTTTCTTCAAATGAATTCTCGTAACTTTATCATACCTTCATCATACATTCTTATATAATTCCTAAAAATTCAAACAAATTATTATTCCAGCTTGACGAAACTCCGTATGTATCATGCAATTCAATCGATATTTTCAATTATTTCCATATCATTAATTATAAACATCTATAAAGCGTTAAAAATCCAGAATAGTCTTTCCTACTAAAATCTAGATAATTTTTTTTTTTTTTCTATTCAACATTCACTCAACATCATCAATTTCTGTTTTTTCTAATTTTCCAAGGTAACCGGAGGATCCAGTGGAATTGGTAAATGTGTGGCCATCGATGCCGCTCGCAGAGGAGCGCATGTCACAATCATAGCGAGAGATCAGAAAAAGTTGGATGCGGCAAAGCATGAAATATTGCAAGCGTGCAAGAACAAGGAAACACAGAAAGTTGAATGTCTCTCATTAGACATCAGCAACAGTTACGATGAAATAGAAAAGACTTTCAATACTCTTGAGAAGATCATGGGCCCAATTTACATGCTTGTCAATTGCGCAGGCAGTGCTGTCTGTGGAAAAATTGAAGACACTAGTATTGAGGATCTCAAACGTATGGTGAACCTCAATTTTATGGGAACTTATTACGCTATAAAGGCTGTCATTTCTCGTATGAAAAGCGCAAATGAAGGAATCATCGTTATTACCTCATCACAAGCTGCGCTTTTGGGTAGGAGATTGAAATCTGTTAGAAAATGAACAGATTAACTTAATTATTTATCCATTTGAGGATCTTGTGAAAATAATATTAGTTGTTCTCTCAATTACGCCTATGGAGCCTTTCAACCAAAATCAGATGACTTATATTTTACTTTCTGTATTCCATAATTAGCTGATCTTTGCCAGTGTAAATGATCATCAGCTCGCCATTCTTTATGCACTGATAAATAATTACAAACTCTTCCGTTCCTTAGGTATCTTTGGATACTCGGCTTATGGTAGCACCAAGTTTGCCCTGCGCGGATTGGCTGAGACTTTAGCCATGGAAGTAGCACCCTACAATATTTCAGTTACACTAAACCTTCCACCAGATACAGACACCCCAGGATATGCTGTTGAGGAACAGAGCAAGCCACTGGAAACTAAGCTGATTTCACAAGGCACGGGGCCTGTTACACCAGAAGTTGTTGCCGAACAACTTATGCAAGATGCTTTGGTCAGCATTATACTCTTTGGTTTTGTCAAATTCTACAGAAATGTAGTAAAAAATGTACAGATTCATGCATCAGAATAATTCTAATAGAATTCTGCTGGGGGATGAAAAGATCAACTCTAAGCATTAAAGGATATGATTAGATCTATTGGGGTTTCCTCATCAATTCTCATTCTAATTGAACTGAATGAATTTTTTTATGTACAGGCTGGAAGATTTCTATCAACTACTGGTCTGGATGGTTTTATTTTGACAACACTGTGTGCAGGCATGTCCCCGTTCTCATCCATCAGCGAATTACTGCTACAGGCACTGCTGGCAGGGATGTTGAGACTCGTCGGTGCCTGCTACCTCGTTTCATTCCAAAGAATTATATTAAACTGTATGAAAAATCGTGATAAGAATAAGAAATCTGAATAGATTTAATAATTTCAATAGATTATCTCACGCATGTCTCAGTAAATGAAGAAGGATTAGAAATAAATAAATAAAAAATTGGAATCCTTTCACCATAATGAGCTTATTTGAAATTTCTTCAATCTTTTTGCCGATTACTTAGGCATGCTTTCGCAGAGTTTCTCAATTTCAGTTTTTTTTTCTTTTCCTTTCTTCATTTCTCAATCTAATGAAGTCTTGAAATAAAAGCCCGAATATTTTTAAACATTTATATTAGTATTACAGTACTTATCTAATCATTGGGCAGGTTGTGATTGCACAAAAGAATTACTGTCGATGTATTGTATTTTTTTTTTTCTTAAAGGCTGGAAAAAATGTATTATCGTGGACAGTATATTTGTCAATCGTTTATATGGTTTGGTACAAATGTTTCTATGCTCTTATTGAATAAAACAATCATTTTCACTATAACTTATGACTCAATAATATTTTTACCCGTTCATATATCCTCCTACTAGCCATAAGATCTTACTGCACGAAATGTACGTGGGACATATTTCACAATCTTTGAGAGTCTTGTGAGATGATCGATTGTGTCGACATACACGAAAAACAATTTTGAATAACAACAAGACATTATGACTATGCATATTTGATAGTTCCTAACGAAATTTTGATCATACGTAACATCGAAGTATTCGAAATAAAGTGAAATTTCCTATAAATGGCTAGACAAGAATTATTATTCGAAATTCACTAAATTTGGTAAATATTTTTGTTCGCCGTGTGTAATTAAGAACTGTTAGGGGGAATGCCGAGGTGAGAGAAGAATAAAATCGCATTCAATGTTTTTTTTTTTTTGCAGCGAGAATAGCGAACGGAAAATAATTGTGAAAATAGCATTCGAAAGCTACGAATTTCCGCTTCAAACTAAAAAAAAAAAATCAAATATCACAAAAATCAAGTCCGCTGTGTCCATTTAAATGGAGCTCTGCAAAAAACGATTTGCGAAACGGTGACCACGTTTATATAGGCAAACGGAATATCTGAAACCCAAAAACCAATACTTTTTGGAGTCGTCAATGTACCCTCTAAGCTTCTATGAGACGAATTTCTTAATCGACTCTTCGTTTTTGAAAAATTGATAAAAACGTTCGCGAAAATCCCGAAAAACGCGATCAAATGCAAAAAAGATTCGTAACTAATTGACCACGTTTGAGTGGATCGAAAATCCGTTCCACGGAAGCTTAGAGGGTACATTGACGATTCCAAAAAGTATTGGTTTTTGTGTTTCAGACATTCCGTTTGCCTATAAGCGGGGTCACCGTTTCGCAAATCGTTTTGTGCAGAGCTCTACTTAAATGTGGATTTTTTTTTTTTTTTAATTTGAAGCCGAAATTCGTAGCTTTCAAACGCTTTTTCACATTTATTTTCCGCCCTTCATTCTCTCCGCAATAAAACATTGAATACGATGAACATTTTATTCTTCTCTTACCTCGGCATCCCCATCAAGCCATTTTTGAAAAATAATCGGTTCAAATTGCATAAAGAATCTTGAACAAAATATAAATCCCAACTAAATATTTCGACCTTGCAGCATGTGGTAATTATTAGAACGCTAAACGGATGATTGTAATTATATTTACATGGTATTGTCAATAATAAATTATAATTACTAAGAACTCTTCATTTGTCCTTTTATTATATTTTCAAAATAATTTTCAACTGCATTTCATGAATAAAATAAATGATCTTCAGTTTCATTTAATGTATTGTACCGCAATAATTATCCTGCACCCCCATATAACGATCATCATTATTCTTGTATACTAATGTTGCAAGATGCACAAAATACCAGAATGTATTTCATATGGCTTTCGTGCTTCGTAAATTCAGGATAAAATGATACTTATACAGTAAACAATATGAATTATTATGATTATGATAGTAATAAGGAAATGAATAATTTTCAAATAATGTATAATTAAAATTGGACGGGTTGACAGTGCACATATACGATACATACCTACGATATTAACGATTTGGTTTATTTTTATTTAATATCTCGTAAGTTTATAGTATAATGGTTTTCATTAAGCTTTATGGTTCTTACACATAAAACGGGGTGGTCCTACCCCATGCCACATAATTTTTTTTAACTTAAACGTTTAATCGTGTACATGAACATATATTCTTTTCGACTGCGCACTCCGAATCGCGTTACCACTCGCATAATTTACATAATAAAGATAAAATAATTGCTTTTAACTCTTTCCTGATCTTAATCAAATCCAATTAAATTAAATTTTAATTATACGCTGAATTTTAGGCGCTTTATTAATTCACGTTACAATATCAGTATCAGGTGAAACTCTGCCGAAATACACATGTATAAATAAATTGTTCAACTCTCCTCCGATCATGTTACTTTTCAAATGCGAGATAAATTCACGTGCCATTTATCGAATACCTTCTCCCATTCAAAAAGTAAGTATATGTACTATAGATATATATTAATCGTATAAGCATTCTTCTATAGGATTAATATATATATATATATATATATTCGACACAGTTATGACCTCCTGAAGAATATAATGTACACCCTGAATTATATGGTACTCGTGAAATATAAGCACCCTCTATATTTTCATGTAAATATGGTTACTCTACTCGAAGAGCGCAGTCCGCAGCCCATCCTTGTCGAAACATAGGATATAGTAGTCAATTTATTCGTATCGTGTAGGTAATGGAGTGTTTTCAAGTATGAATTTGCATTTGAATTTATGAATGTAACATTTACTTATTATCTCTCTTTCTCTCTCTCTTTCTCTCTATTTCACACCTTTTTCCCTCCCACGCTCTCACTCTCACTTTCGCTCTTAATGTCTCTCGTTCTGGCGTTCTCTCTTTCTGAGCATCATCTCGGGGATTTTATATTCTTATAATTTAAGTATAGCCTTAAATCCACGAAACGAGGCAATCATCTAGATTTTTTCTGTCCACTTACTCGTTCGCTCGACAAGGCATACTTCGTATATCATATATTCTTTTCGTCGAACGTTCGAATTAGTAGACGAGTCGCTTAACGATTAATTAGACCTTTGGCTAAAAACAGAGTGATTATACGTTAAAAAATAAACATAATTACAACAAAAATTGTTCTTTCTTTCTTCCTTCCACGTTTTTTATTTTCTTTTTATTTGGTTTCTCTTTTCCTTAGAAAGCCCAATGGTCTTCTATATGAACGGAGACTTCGAAACTATGGATTATTTTCATAAGAAATTGAATGTACAACAGTGTATAGACTATAGACTGTAATTTATAGCAGTATCGTTGCTTGTGGGCGTTCTTCGAGTAAAACCAATCAATTCAATTCCTAATTAAACTGGTGCCAAAGGGCAAAATTAATTACATATTATGGTATTCATTTCCTTAATGTACTACCCCGGAGCAGCGACTGGATTTTCTGCAATAATATTTGGAATTTTCCCGTTTGATCTTTCGAGTCGACGTTAAGACGAAAATCAAATTGATTTCCCTTCCGGAACGCCAACATAATTAATACATCGCCACAGCCGGCGATCCGGTGATTAAAATCCGAGAACGTAGGTATAGATGAAATATAATATTATTAAAATTCATAAGGTACATAATTATATAAACTGAAAAATGAGCACTTAAAAACTACAATAGATATTGGTACAAAAATTAATGCTGCTATAATTAGATAATATCACAAAGAAGCGACGAGGACGCAATCTGGCTTTTGGCAGCGTTCCATTTCAAATTAAAATTCACCATGGCGCACCTATACCTGTATATAGGTATGTACAGGTATAATGTATATCTATTACCATAGTCTATATACCAGCGCGATAAAATCCAACATTTGCATTACCCAGCATATACAGATTAATTTCAGCCTCTTGAGAAACAAAGTCCCTGTCGCCCCTTTTCTTCATTTAACGCGTCATTCGACCAACGCTCCGACGTCAGTCCAACGAACAGCTCATCGTTGGTAATTATCAGACAATAATTATATATTTTTTTCTTTTTTTTTTCTCATTTTGTTTTTTTGTTTTTTTTTTTTTCTTTTTTATATTTCAATCTTACGTACGAGTGTTACATCTTACATCTATCGCGTGTGGCCAGCCCATGCTATCCTCTTACTGCATATTCTGCATTCCGTATACGCGGTTCGCTCTTCGGTATTATTTATTATTATATATTCGTTACACCAAGAGCATTTCAAAATACTATTATAGTAATTTATTAATTATATATACTCAGAGAGAAAAAGAAAAAAAAAAAAAAACGATTTTTAAGAGAAAAAATAAAATTCTATAATCTGGTTTGCGAATCCGTCGACAATATTATATGTATGTATATCGATGCTATTAGAAATAACGGTTTTCAGTATTATATGTAGCAAAAATATTTCAACCATAATCAATAGAACTATACAATGAAATTCTGTCTGCAGACTGAATCTATTTAATTCATCGATCTTCTCTCTATTGCATACCGGTTAGCATAGGCGGCCAGACCAACCCAATGTATTTACGATCCAGAAATTACACAGTAATGTTATTTAATGTAACACGCATTGTATATTATAATTATTCTATTTATGTATTTATATTATGTATTTACAGACAATCACATGAATCGTAGATATCCTATTATCATTCGTATATTCGTCCTTCCCTATATACTTATTTCAATTTCTCACCCTAAATTTTCTGCTTTTCCTAAATAAGAATCTCCTTATTTATTTTTAATAATACGCCTCCGTTTATTTGAGCTGAAACTTGTTCAATTTTACACTCTTGCAAATCTCGATAACGCAGTGCGACCCATTCTGTATTAAACAAATGGTTTACCTTTTTATTTTTCTATTACCAATTCGACGGTGAAATTCTCATTAAAACTCAGCTCGATCAAACGTATTAGTACATATACATAGTACTTCTACATACATACTAATTCAAAGTTATTTTGAACCGTAAATTTTTAGTCATTTAATAATTGCCATATTATTCAAAGCTCACCGTCGCCTTTAAGCCTGATTGGAATCAGCGAATCTAGTAGTATGTGCACATTTAGAATCAGACTGGCGTAAATCATTGGCCCAATTACGTGACTGTCAAGTACTTACCGCCAATCGAAAACACAATCAGCCATAAATTTCCATTTCTCTAATTATCAAATAGCGTGCATATTCGAGGTGAAAACTTTGACAGACCGAGTAATAAATGTCCGTCAATTTGATAATGAAAATCCATTTGAAACGCGTAGAATGGTTGCACACTGTATTATACAATATGTATATAATAGGCCACAATAATCTGTATAGCACTTCATTTCTTTCTTCACAATTTCATTCCGCAAGCAACGTTCTAAGACGTTCATCGAATGCCATGAATAATTAACATTTAATCATTTTTCTTGCGAATCTTAGCTTTCTCAGGTTTCAATTTGTACTATGAGAGTCTTTCGACGCGATTATCATGGCTGGAACCGAGGCAAATGACCGTGAAGGTGTTTAATATTCATTCACAATCGTCTGTCGTCGTTTATTTCCATTAATAAAATAATTAATATGTATTATTTAAATATACACGAAAACATGTTAAATAATAATTAGCTATCTTTTCGCGACGCTCTCTATATCATCATCATCATCATCGAACAAGTTTCAATTCTACAAGTGGCGTGGACGATGCTTGAATGTATGTGTGTGTGTGTGTGCAGTATATCTATACTCAACATAAGTATAATATACCTCGAAACACCTCGACCTTAAACGCAAGATCAATTCTCCTCTAATTTTTCCATTTATTTACAGTATTGGTAGCCGGAGTTACTTAATTGGGTATTTGCGTGAGTTGACGTTAAATCGCACATTAGTATTCGTAACTCGATAAATCAGCTGCTTCTATGTGGGTATAATATTATATGTGTATTTACAATTTGTCTAATCGATAGGAATGTTCAAGTATAATATACCTATACATGACTTTAAATTGGTCTGACAAACAGAGACGCATGTGATGGGTAAACGCAAGATAGTGGAAATAAATATTTCATATCAATGAGTAAAAAAATTGTTCGTACATTGATTATCAGCCCTTACGTGCTTACAATACAATCATTTGTTACATACCTACCGTAAAGTTGAATTTCTGGATTATACGATCTGACGTTTCTTGAAATACAGTTTAATAAATTAAAAAACGATCGTCCATCGCAGATTGCAGAATAAGCTCATAAGTTATAACGTCAACTCACACAGTCCAAGTCGAATTTTAATGTCGCTTAGCAAAATGGCATGTCGGGGATCAAATCTTGTGAGCCTTTTCGTTTTTTGTTTTCTTTGTTCTTGTCCTATCTATAGTAATAATTGTTTACTTAAAAAACATCAAATTTAACAGGCGAATATAGTCAACCGTAAATACGCGTACTTATCTATCTTTATCTTCAAACATTTTCGACTCCACATAATATATAGACGAAAGCTAGAGCTGGATATTCCACCCTAATTGACAGAGAGTGATCCCGGTTGGCTACAGTCGCTTTAAATTTTCTAGCAAATGGAAAGCCAACCTCGTTACGTATGTACAAACGCCTGCTCGATATTGATTCATTGATGTACACATAAAAAGTACATGCAACTTTTATTACTCGTGCAACTTGACGCTTTACATCTCGAACTCTCGTAGCATTTAGGTCAGTATATAAGTTTAAAGCGCCCTCCCGTACTCTCTCGCTCTTCCTGTCTCTCTCGCCTCTCAAGTATTAAACGAAAAGCTAATCTTCTGGAATCGATCGACACATTGACGAGATATATGGATGGATAGATAGATAGATAGGTAGATAGAGTGATATGAAAGGGGATGAGATTATAGAAGGTTTGAAAAGCTGATCATAATAAAGATGCGCTTTTATAATAATTTATGAGGATCTCTAACGAGCGGTTCTTTCAAGCGAACCAAACCCAGAGAGCCCCAAAAGCTTCTTGAAATTCTCAGTTGAACTGGCGTCCTCTTTTGTCTCGGCTGAGTGAATCTGAATTGAACTTTAAATTAGGGAAAAACAAACGGATCGGGCTTTTAAGAAAGCAGAGTGTACGAGATAAGGCGGGCGCAGCTATTGCCGTACGGCATGGGTATATATATATATATATATGTATGGCCATTCGTGACGGTAACAATTCGAGCCAGCGTTTGTACTCTACTTTCGATATCACGATGGAATTACGTACAATAATCAGATCCAACGTTTTTTCAAAATTGCCATTACTCCAGCTCAGCGTTCGCCAATTTAACATTATTCCTCAAGACATACCACGATGGGGGACATTGCGCACGGCTGGCGTCACGCGTTGAACAAAATTATATAATATCTATATATATATATATAATATATATCCATACATAGATGTGTATAGTATATATTATATACACATAGCTATATATTCATATATATAACCGAAGAACAGAAGCGTCTGATTGCAAAATCGATTTGTACACGAGTTACCGTCCCGCGACGTTCTCTTAGAACGCGAGCAAAGACCTTTCGAGCACGTAGAGGCCGAAGGGTAAACTTGCACCGTAGTTATATGTAGCTAAGGTCCCCCTTTCCCCCGCGTATTGATGGACCATTTACGAGGGTCTGCGTACGTGACGTCACATCCTTCGTATTCGCACCATTCTACCCCTGTTTTCTTTGTTCGAAAGATTTCGCCCTTTGCGCACCCGGTAGCCTCCATCTACACCTCCACCTCCATCCCCCTCCCCCTCCCCCCATCCGTTATCTTTATCCTTCGTAAGATCTGCGAGCCCGAAACAAACGCGAGACTTTCAAACTTAACTAACTTCTCTACTATCACTAACGGCCGGATCGCTGTCTCGAGACTGAAGACCACATCTAAGCGTATAACTCTGTTATTCGAGATTTAGTCATATTATATTCCAGGTGAATTCAATGTGTCTTCGATTATTCTATATCTTCGATAGTTATATTGCACGGAAATAATGTTATAATGATATTACAGACGGACACTGCGGAGCAAGCAACTGATATATTCGCTTTGGCACGTAAAAATACGGAATTAAGACTGATCATGGCTCTGAATCGTCTAGTCCTGGATCGGATTTCCCGACAGGTTCAATCACCCACCGAAGAAAGTTTCTGGATGAGAAAATTTGCTGGATGAGTCGCAGAGTCATTATGTCATGTTGAATAATATATTTGTAAAGAGAATTGAGTTTTTTCAACAATCTATTTTTCACCCATTAAATTTCGTAATCAATAAAAGTATCGACGATCTATCGTGGTGTTTAAAAATATCAAAATTACCCACCATTTTGATAAGAAGCAAAAAAAGAGTGAAATTATTAGATCGAGTATTTCGGCGAGAAGGGAAAAGAAATCGAAAACTTCAGCGGAGTCTGCGCATTCATCTAGCAATATTCAAAATTTAGAATTTAGGACGATGGAATTTTGTAGCAGCTGTTTTAGGGAGGTGCTGGAACGTTCTCGCGTAGTAGGCACGCGCTTATCGATTATCGCAGTGAACCACTGTAGGAATTTAGGGTTTGGACAAAGACGGCCAGAGAAACGAGGATGGCTAGAATAAAGGTGCGTTCCCCGTGGCTTGAGGATAGAGTCACCGCACCTCCCAACCACCAAAGAGCCCCACTGCCTCCAGGAGCAGAGCTAATTCCTCTTTGAATGGCTGCAGGATGTTCCCCTAAAAGAAGCGAAAAAACAATCCAATTCACGAATTGCGCGTATATAGTAAGACTTTTGATGGTAGCTAGTGTTTTTGCATCCTGAAATTAAGCCTGATGAAATTACGAGGATAACTCACCGTTGAGGACGTGGAGCTGCACACTGGCGCTGTCCAAATTACTTGGGCTGCAAGTATAGTTGCCAGAATCTTCGCGTCTCGCGTTATGTATGATGAGGCTACTGACTGTGTCTGCGTCAAGACGTTCCTTCCTAATGTCCAGCTTCCCTTGCTGGTAATTGAGTACGCGATCGCTTTCATGGTACCAGAATACGTACGCAGGCTCTTCCAGAGACTGTTTTATTACGCATCGTAGAGCGACTGTGCTTCCTGTCTTAACGTACATGTCGCGATCTCCCATGATCTCGATTTTTGGAACTGTGGAATGTTTTTTTATCTGTTTCTTTTTATAATATAGGTATAGACGTGCGGGGGAGGGTTGAACTGGTGAAGAGATGTGCTCGTCTAAGGTGATGGGGAAAAATTTGATGTTACGTCAAAGCCGCAATTGTGCGCCTTGAGCTTTGGCAATAAACGTTGGTTTATGACACAAGGGTCTCTCTAAGTGTCCGCGGTAAACTAACAAGATTTCGTGACTCCGCAACGTAAAGGGATTACCACAGGCGGTGTTGCCTCCTAAAATATGTAGGTCAGAAAAACGATTCAGTGATTTGCATTTATCTAACAAATTGAAGTGGCCCGTATTAACTCGAACCCCCTTTGATCTGGGGATCGAGCAGAAAAACATATTAGCCCATTTTACCCGAAGGCTAACTGAACGTTACAGTAAATTTCGAAGAGATTAAATGACCTACGAGGGCGGTTAGCTCGTTAAACAAATGTCCTACATCCTAATGGTCTCACAGCCGAATATCCTGCTCTCTCCCCTAAGTTTTTCCTCCTTCTTCAAATGTATAAAACTCAGATAAAAGAGAGACTGTGGATTTTCCAGAAGTCACCGTCCCTACCTATCTATCCGTGTTAAATCTAGTCCTGCTTACCGACAACATTGAGGGTGATAAAGTGGCTCATCTTTGGCTCAGTCGAGACTTGGCATTCGTAAACGCCAGCGTCCCGGGGCTGGACATACTTCACCTGGAGGGTCCACGTATCTTGTGCGTCCAGAAAGAACGCTTGGAACCGTTCATCAGCGATGAAGGTATATCTGTCCACCGTTAGGATGTGAGCATCTCGCCTCCTGATCCATGACACCTTAGGGAACATAAATTTCTCTCAGACTCCAGACCCTTAAGAGTTATGGCTCAAGGGTAGGGATGGTTTGGGACTTTGGATTAAGTTCAACTCAACTTTAATGCCAAGGTGGTATTCACCTTTCTAAAAGCGTAACAAATTTACGCAATATAGAATCGACAACGCGCGACAGGGTGTGTCTGTGTGTGCGTGTGTCACAAGTTGGGAACAAATCGTATCTATATACCGTATCGATTAAAACATTAGATTGGACATATAGAAGTCAACGTCTCGGACAGGTGATTAACGACTTTGTTACCACTGACGGAAATTCATTGTTGGATCGTTTCGCGTTTCGAATGTCATGTCGTCGCGGTATTGTTATCAAGCTTATTCAACTTCGCTAATACACAAGAATTTCATCGATATAAAATTTCCGTTAATTAAAAGAGGTAGGTATAGAAAACTAAAAGTGTATTCTGTAGTTATACTCGAGGCTCAGTTCTCTCTGGTCTCTTATAACTTTTACGCCCGAGTCACTTCCTGATATAAAGAAGAAAGCAGGAAGACATAGAATGGACAAAGTTTAAACTCACCGATTTGTTTCCCAGTTGACGAACTTTGCAGGGCAGGTAAGCGTGAGTTCCAAGTTGAGTGGTGATGTTTGTAGGACTACTTGAATCGAAATACGGGCCGGTATATAGACCGTTGAACCTCTTCACCAGCGAGTGTGATCTCGTACTGACCCCTGGGGGCAAAACACCTCCATATACATTAGCATAAGGTGAACCAAGGGAATCAAAAGTTTCCTAAGTTTGTCTCGAAACGTTTTAGGCCCACTAAAGTTCGACGCTCCTTCGACATGACTAACAACGAAGAGATCATTCTTGGCTAACAATTTTAGAATTATTAATAATCCACCGATCAATCATCTTACACAGAAATCACTTTGTCATTAGATATTTCTTTATATTCTATACAACCTATTCGTGGTACATTAAACAGATAGTGAAAATAGTTTGGTGAATTTATATTGATCGCGTCAGGGGGATGGTTTGAATTAATCGTCGTTCAGTATTTAGACATAAAGTCGTTTAGATTGCCGCATGCAATCTTTTCGTTACCTTGATTGCTTTACTTTTACTACTGTAAAGTAGCAACTCGTGGAAAAGTTAAAACGGATGAACACCCATGATCCCGACTTTAGTTTTCCCATCGAGAACTTCCGATCTGAGGGTATAATGATGGGTATAGATTTCTCCTAGTTAGCAAGAGGGTTGAAAAAGGCGAGAGAAACTTCAGTTACTGCTAAATTTTCTGATCCACGTTGAGGCAGGATCGAGTATATACCCACATACTCGTAACATACAGTCTCGGAACTCGACACGTAGCCAAAGTTCCGCCCCTGTCCAGTAAAACTAGTTTATTACTACTTTCTCGAAAGTTGGAAAAGAATGACGACAAATTTTCTCTCGGTTGACCCTATAACCGGACAGACCGAGTTATCTCAAGACCTACAAAAGATTGATGTTTTTTTTTTTATTATTTTACAATCTCTTGGATGGTAGTAAATTAGGGTTCTAGAATGTGTTATATACGACCATTAAATTGCGTCAGGCTTAGTGTATAAGGTACCAAAAGCACTTTTAGGTAGTACGAATGGGCGAGACAAGGGTGTTACTTAAAAATAGATTAGTATCTTGAAGCGAGAGCTTGTTAGTTTCGGTACTTTATCGATAGGAAACTACATAGGTAGGTATAGGTGTATAGTGAAAATGATATCGCATATTTAAACGCGATTAAACACCATGTGCTCGAGTATAACATGGATATAGAATTATACGAGGTGGGTAGGGTACGAATTGTGAAATAGATGGAATCGTTGTTTCTTAATTGCGGAAAATAATTGTGCGTCCATATAGGGCAGTAATTTCGACTGTGAGCATTATAACAAAGCAGTTGTTGTCACGAAGGTGAACTTCGCCACGCCATATTTACTACACTGTCATCCGTTAAAATTTTAATCGAATATACGCACGGAACGTTTCGTCCCAGTTGCTTCCTGATAACATGCAATCCGACTACATCATAAAACAAACAGTGAGGTTCGTTCCAACCGATTAATTGACACTCCTCGAATACGCGGTTGGTAATATACACGCGAATTAGGGCCGTTGACGGGATAATATCCTCACCAAAAGATTTGGAACGGTCAACTCGAGGGCAGGAATCCGCGCAGGCGATCTGTAAGGCGCGTGCGCTTGGCCAACTTCGACAAAATCATTTCCCTATAGATACAGAGGGTATAGATGTGTAGATTTAAATTAACAAGATGCATAAACAATGGAAATTTTAGTTGGTCAAAGTAGAAAATGGAAAACGGATTTACCCACGACGCGACGCCTCGAGGTGCAGAAAAAAAAAATGAACAAACGAACCGAACTGCAACGAAAGACTACTTTACGTTTCGTATTTTCTTGGAGTTTGTTGATGTGTGTTTACCGCAACAAAACGCAATTCCATTGCAATTATCAGAGGTTCAGATCCCGAGTAAAATAGAGATAGAAAAAATATGAAATTAACTCCCAGACTCGACGTACGCATTGTATCTGGATATCAAAGGGTAGTACAAGGGCTCCTACGATCCCGCCGCCGGCCCTGAGGGTTTGCCTCGGGGTGGTTAGGGGTGGTAGTAGCGGGTGAAGACGCCATTTTATCAAGATCTGCGATGACGTAGCGAGTTACCGCCATATCCGTGACACGAATTCACTGCAATGACCTCTTTAAGCTCGGAAGTCCTGACCAAAGTTTACTGCATGCTTATATTACGGTTTGCATATGGGGGTTGAGATGGGGTGTAAAGTTGTGGACTTTGTGGTCAGTCACGGTCTATCAACCGCGAAAAAAACTTTCGTCGACGTTCAACCCCCTCCTTCGGCGTCTATGTATTTCCGCTTCAATTTATGACATCTTTTGGTCTGTGATATTGATTCTGAAAGTGCAGCAAGCTTAATGACTGCGCGATGACATAGAGATAGTACCCCTACTATAGGGTCGTAGGGTCGGTCTCGCGCCAAACGAGGTGCGTCGACGGAGAGACGCGTCGACGACGTCCATATACATCCCTATACATCCCTCGGCAAAAGCATCATGTATGAGATTGTAGATATCAAGGAAGGTGTGAATAAAATAAGAGGTACGTTTACGAGAACTGTTGATCGTCCGGGAAAACTCGTATGCTGTTTAGTTAGGTACTCAGGAGTTATTTTATGGGTATTTAATATTTATATAGGTACTATATGCCGTGTGTGCAAAATAAAGACGGTATGTATATGTAGGTAATACGCGTGTACGAGGGTACGTGCATAAACAAGTATCAGGTCGTTCAACAGTTATAAATGTAATTAACGTAATCAGGTAATTCACTGGGATCAGGTAATTAGTCTGCTCTCTCAACCAGCGATCTAATAATTACACTCGAGTGATAAAAGTCGCTTTTTTCGGGATTCGTCCTCCACCTAAGCTCGGAGGGTGCTCTCTGGGCCTGTTTCCGCTTCCGGCGCCACTGGCAATTCAATTAATAACAATTCAGGATATCGAGACAAATTTAGGGGACGCCCCAAAACCCGACCTCAGGCGTTGATGTTATTTTCTAGATACCGAAATCCCTGTTGTCTCGGATTTTTCACTTTTATATCCTAAACTCGTGATAATACGAGAACAACAGGCGCAATTCATACGAAAAATATTCCCAGTATCACTTAAGACTTAAGACAATACCATCTGTAAAAGTATATGATATCCCAAGAAAGGATAATTATTTATAAATAAATGATCAGCTCGTGACAATATGAATAACATCATCGTCATTTTAACAAGATAAATTCTTCGGCAAAAGCTGACAATCTTATCGTAGCCTCTTCCTCCAGGAAGGACCTTATCACAAACTGATAGCCCATATCACAATAACGTTGAAAACATTGCGTTAACTAGAAACTTGCAGTTGAATTGAAGAATATAAAACCGTTCATCTGATTGCATGAATATTGTATACCACTTTAATTGCATGAATATCTTAAGATTCTTGGTTCTAGTCTAGTCGAATTTATCCATTACGTATACCACGATTGAAATCTCAATTTGTCTATCGTTGTTAAGGGGGTGAAATTGATCTGAGAATCTGGAACCAGTGGCCATGCTCGCGATCTTAGATCCCATAGTGTATCATTGTTGATCATTGTACTATACCTATATGAGAATATGAAATATAAAGTAAACATAATTTCTTACCCGTAATGCCTAGCAAAATCCAGCAGACGAGGCACAGAACATAGTAATTCACGTAGGAGCAGGCCCTCATGATGACGGAATCACTGACATCGCAAAGCACTACATCTGCCCCGGCCCCAACTAGAGGCGCCTTTTACGTTCCACCACCACCACTAGAATAGTTCACACATTTCGCAAAGAGCTTATTTCTCCCACCTATATAAGCGCGTCAGATCTCTCACATATCCTCGTCACAAAATCACTGATCTCACTGCAACTACCCCTTAGCCAAGTTCTTCAAATAAACACGTAATTCCAATTTCAAATGATGCTGCGATCCGGTCTGATCGAGTATTTTGATTATTTTATTTTTTATTTTGTTACTTTACTATTTTCTCGGGGGGTTGCGATGAAATTTCGACGATGCTCGTCGTCGCGACGCCCGGGCGAAGCTCTAAAGCGCCGGGCTACGGTGGCACTGCCCGCCCGGGCCGACGCCTGCGCCCTGTTACGCGCATCAGCCTTCTTCAAGCCGGAGCCGGAAAATTCTCGGTAAGGTAAAAACACCCGGAGATATTACCGAGAAGTTTACGCAACGGTTACTGGCGGGGGTGCTTCTGTGTTTACCCTATGTATCATTCACGTTAACCTGACACCCCCTACGAATCTGATTAGTTCGCTCTGACCCTCCCACGTCCTTTGAGACTGCACCTTAACCACCGCGATGCAATCTCATATGAAAAACCATACGTATATCTTTTCAAGATTTTCTTTCAGAAAGTATATAGCGCCTCGTTATTGTTGTCTTCTTGACACGTTCCGTGATATTTTCAGAGAAAGAGTAGGTACTCGCTTATATTATACGAAGAGCCCCTCGTATACCCCTTTGAGAGTAACGAGATCTGAGGGGGTGAGACTTTTTCATTTTCAAATAAACTTTGAGCAAGGCACCTGCAGCCCGCTCTCGATGGATAACTCGGTAATTCGATAACTCAACAGTTGAAGCTTGCGGTTAACCAAGGCTTTGTGCGACGAAGCTTTGAGAATCTAGATTATAATTGTTTTTGAAGTTTATGCGATATTACGTCTTGTCTACGCTCTGATATTCATGCACAGACTTTAAATATAGATTATCATGCACCTATCCTATATACTATACACCTATCATGTGAATTGATACATTAATACACGTTTACATACTGATATAAAAAAAACCTCTCGTTTTATACTCGTGCACTATCTTGGTCGAACTAAGATAGCTGCAGTAGCTAGACCAGTCGGCGAAAATGGGAGTTTTACTGTCTCGTGATACAAAAAAGGCAAAAAGTATCCGTTTCCGTCATCCTCTGTAGTATACGCGAATGGTCTGGAAATGCGGTTTGTTTTTAGTCCAAGAATCGATGCAAAAAAGTAATTGTGTAACTCTTGGACCCGCAAGCTCACTCTTGCAGCTTTAGCCAAATACGAGATTTTTCGGGTCTATATAAGGTATTTTCCTTCTCCCTTCCATCCCACGAACAAGAATGAGGACTTCGTCGAAGGATCAACGGGGGGTGAGAGAGGGCGAGATGGAATGGATCAAATCTAAGCCGAAATAGAGAAAAATCGGCGTTATTTTATTCCGCTTATAAAACTAGACGAGACGTCGAAAATTGGGAGATTTGGAAAATCGTCAAAACTCACTTCACCTTGTAAACAAAGAATGCCGTTATTGCTCAAGTTTCTACACACGTTCGGGGATAAAGTATGAAAAATTCTCAATCCTTTCTCAGGAATAACGAAAGTTCGTAAGAAACGCGTTCGATCGTAAAGTTCCGAAAGACCAGAGAAAATATATTCTACCGCGTATAACTTTATACCTACCTAATATAATACGCACAAGTGTATAACTTGAACTTTCAATACGCCGCGTATACCTACCATAATTCCGAAATTCTGTTACTAGTGCCTGGAATAATTATTGCCAAAACTTTTGATACTCAAACAGAAAATAATTCTGAATTGATACCACCGCGAACATTGTATGTATGTATGTGTGTACCTATACATATAGGTATATAGTAGGTACACATACGTACATACGTATGAATTCAGTTAGGTCATGCAAAAATATTGCTTCATTTAATTTTACAGTCGTTGCAGCTTTCATCTCGCTCGATTAGACACGAACAGATTAAAGTAGAGATATATGTATATGCTGAAAATGGCACATACGAATACTCGCGTCCTGCACATAGAGCATACTTCCAAATTGTTACAATAGCCGTATTTTATCGTTTGTTATAGATACAGGGAAGCTATCGTCTTGCAGCATCCCAATAGGGCAATTAGGGGGATAGCCTCTCAATTTAATCACCAGAAGAGAAACGAGAAAGGAGAAACGGGCGCGGAGGGAGCAAAAGTGGAAGATGGAAAATGGAATCCTAACAAGTCGTGAAATTGGTAGCTCTAGAAGAACGACGTTGGATTATCCGGAAATTATTTTCAGTCGATATTATCCTTTAGATAGGTTGGAATCTATAAATCTCTTGGGCAGATTCGAGTTTGGAGATTGGCTTTCGGAGACACCGAGGAGCAGCGCACGTCTTGAAACTTATTTTTCCAGCTCTCCCGTGCGGTATCTCAAATATAGTACCTTTAGGAATATTATATGTATAGGTATATATCTATATATCTATAGGGACGAGGTGAGTATCTGGCGTGAAAATCGACGGAAGCTGTACAACGCGACCTCGTCAAACTTCTGATTTGCATTTCAGAAAAACGTAAGATAAAAAAAAAAAAAAAAATCGGCTGATTGGAAGCCAAACGCGAGATTACTACTCGCTGTGAATTGAACCAGATAAGTTTCGCCGCATTGAATATGCGTATGTGTAGGTAGGTATTATTAATGGTTCAACGTTTATACGTAAGCCATTCATTTTGAATTCTCAGAATTAGGGCATTTTAACGTTTATTCAACACTCTATACGAATACCTACCTATAGTATATTCATATACAGATATAATACACCCACGATAAACCCCCGATGAAAATTCCACCGCATTTGTATACAGAGACAAATAATGATATTACACTGAATAAAACTGGCGAACAGTGACTGTAATATGCAAAAAAAATAAAAATTTCTCCATCCATTTGTCGCCGCGTGTTCTAAACTAGCTGGCACGTGACAAAGCAGTAAAAATCAACGCTCGACTAGCGTAGAAAATATTTCTCACTTATAGAAATGAATCTATTAGATACGGCCGCAAAATTTCTATATAATAAACGAGACAGTCGCAGCCCACTTGGTGAACTTTGAATGTAAAAATAGTACATTTCGATACAAGGGCGAAATGTGCGGCGTTTATAGGGGAGTACGATGTTTTCAGCACGAACCGTAGTCGAGGCGGAAGCTAGGCGCGGCGCCGCAGGCGCCGCGCGTAGCTGTAGCCGAGACGAAGGTGAGTGCTGAAAACATCGTACGAACCTAAACGCCTCATTTCGCCCGAGTATCGAACACTATTTTTTATAACAAATGCATGAAAAAGTTTCGCAAAAGCTAACCACCAAAGATCTCTAAAAAGCCGACTTTTAACAGACCACTGCGCTTCCCGGCGGGGTCGAGGGGCGAAGCCCCTCGTGGGGTCGAGGGGCGAAGCCCCCGTGGGGGGTTCGGGGGGGCGAAGCCCCCCCGACATAAAACATAACCAAAATTCTTATTGCAAAAAAAAAGATTACAATTTTATTGACGCAAAACTTCTCTATTATCCCTCTCTACAGGTATAGTAGAGTACTTATATAAAAATCTAAATAATAATTATTAAATAGTGAAAATAGTACATTTGATTTGAGAACGATCAAAACACGTGCGAACGGATCGGTGTTACAATGTCAACAACTGAAATGGCTGATTCACGTGGAACGGCGAGCGCCGAGAACGAAGTGTACGACCCGTACCAAAAACATCGAGTTGATTCAGGATGCCAAGCAATACGCACGGAGGTGGCGCGTCATGAAGGATAAATGACTCTTGTTTGCACGCCGTGCGCGACAAGAATCTTGTTGAGCACGCTGAATGTGCGCAGAACGTTGTGCGCACGTTCGGCATGCAACATTGTTTCATGTTGGCATCGCCTACGGAAACGTCAGAAAAGTGCCACAATATGACCGCTACAGAGCCCCAAACAAGCGACTTTTTCATGCATGCGTTATGAAAATATATATATGTATATGCTTACACATATATAGCTGTGTATAGAAAACGATTGAAAAGTTTGAAGCAGCACGAACCGGGGTAGTTTTCCCCTGTTTTTTACTTTATATATTTGTTTTCGGTTTATTTCTTTCCTTTAGCTTTGTTAGCAGTGTCAGTACCTACGGACGAACTCGAAGGTGCACGTAGTTGGAAATGGATTACTTCCGATCGACCCTGAATTTGGTACCGTCGACAAAGGCCGGCAATCTGCCATGCCAGCCGCGTTCACGCTTGCCCGCGGTTCCGATAAGAAGAGTTTTGTACTTCATGGACCAAAATCGTTAACCGGTCTACCCCGATACGGACTTCCTACCCACTCCGCCGTAACTTTCACAGCTGATATTAAATTTCGAGGCAAAATCAAATACGTATACATATACCTGTACACATATATATACATGTATTGTATATTGAAAGATAGAGAGAGAGAGAAACCCTCGTCACGATACAGGCGATGGCAGCGTTCCCCCGAGGCGTAAATAAAAAATCGAACAAAACCGGTCGTTTTCCTGACCCAGTTGCCGCGTCCGCGAAGCGGTAGACCGTGCAGGCCATCCAGTATCTCTGGGGAGCTTTAACACCCTCAGGTGTGCGCACACCTTTATACCCGAATACGATGCTCGTTCTTTAGGTTCGGTAGAAGAAACCCCTACCCGTTTGACGTTGTTTTTGGAATGGAATGGGACGGGACGGGACGGGTTCAATGGTAAAGCAGCAGAGAGCTACGAGAGTGAGATTCGGGCACGCTTTTGAAGCTAAATTTACAGGCCGCGTGCCTTTGTACCTTTTCAGCCCCCAAGATACTGCTCGTTTGTCATTAAGATTCAGCGTTATCGCGGTCTATCGAACGGTATGCCACCAAAATCCATCTTAGCTGTAGCCAGCGTATTTTTATTACCTCGAATCGCAGTTTATATTACAATTGTATTTTTCCACTGCAGATATACGAAAGAATGGACGGCACTAGATCGTAGATATTATACAGCCTTTGAAATCTCGTGCTGTATTACAGTTTACGCCTTTTAATTATCTCGTCGTCGGTCTTGACAATTATACCCTCTCTCTCTCTCTCATTCTCTCCCGGGTGAAACCAGGTTCTTGCTAATTATCGCAATATCGTGCGAATTAACTGGCAAACGGAGAGGGAGAAGTGTTTGCTTTCATTCAAAGGATTTCCCCTCCAGGTTTGCGACCATTTTCTATCTACAATTGAAACCCATCCGCTATCTCTCCTGGATAATTCTTCTGTTCGTAATAACCACGCGAAATCCTCGCCTCGGAATAGTTTAGGATAACACGTAATTCTGAAGTTTATTATTGGCTCGCCTGACGCAGCATACTATGTCAACCATTAAGGACAATACATCCGTCTATCAGAATGTGAAAGCTACATTTTTTTTCTACCGAAAAATACGTCGTTTTAGTATAGAAAGGCGGGTAGCCGTGCTTCACGGCCATAATACTTATATCGTACAAAATCATCATTCTTTCGCTAGTATATACCTAATCGTATTTCCCACAATGACCGGGGTCCCTCCTTCCCGGGGCTAAATTCTACGAGACGTAACACGGTTCTTTATTCCAAACGACATGCGTAGTACGCGTTGACGTTGATTATACCTAGTTGTATATAACGATGGTAGAGATATGTAATATGAAAAGGAAAAAAAGTAAAGGAAAATTCATGAAATTCGTATCGCAAGAAAAGTCTGACTTATGCACCGAAGTTTTTAACGTCAAAAATTAAAAAGTCAATTACACCTTCGAGCGGCGTAAAATCACGCTTCGAGAAAAGCCGGCTCAAAGCCTTAGGAGTGCTTTTGAAATGAGTGCTCTGGTGCTCGAGGCGCGCTCAACGTTAAGTGATACAAGCGGCTGGCTGGTCAGCCGCTTCAATTCTAACTTCAGCGACGCTGAAAGTATATGGCCGTAGTCATACGGCTAAAGACCTGCGGATAATCGGCCTTCCTCAACGACCCACAGCATAAAACCTTGCGAAAGCCTACTTCCGAACTCTCGGTTTGCGACGAGACCCAAAACTTGGCAATATGAAGCACAGAGCCTGCAAGTAGCTTCTGCGCTGCTCCGAAAAGAGGCTAATTTCAAACACAAAAAGAGGAAGCTTAGAATCCTAGTAAAAATCACGGGCCCATTGTTCTCAAAGGAATGTAGAACGAACCGCGGCTGGTATAGCTTGGCAGAAGTAAATCGTCGATTGTTGTTACAAGTACAAGCAGAGAGAGCTAAGGTCTGCCCGAGCGGTTTCAAGATACGTAAATATTGGCAGCCAACTTCTCCAGGGTTCGCGGATTGCTCGGGTTGCCTGGGGAAGCAATACCCTACGATTTCTACTTCTATACCTCAGTCTATACCTTCCTGTACCTGCACCTATCGAACGCCAGAGCTGGAAATGTTGACTTGTCGATGAATAATGTCGCCAGATTTCCATAGATTGTACAAAGGGGACGCCCGCACCCGTACGACGAGCTGGACTAGAGGCAACGATTTCTCGTGGGAATCTCCTTGTATACATATATACACATATAATATATATATATATGTTACATCCTATGTATACTCGGCACGCCTCGCACCTTTCATTTTTCAAATTTCACTCTTCGCCGGAAGAGGAGTATAATTTCGCTCGACGTAGCACCTGTAAAAGATCGCTAGCCTGCCACCTGAACTGGCGGAGGGACTCTTAAGTTTTAAAACACGCGAGATATGCAGAGTTAGGTATAAAAGGCCGTCGTTCTTTTATCCGATAAATTTAATGTTCAAACCCGCATAGGTATATCCGCAGGGGATTGCGTGAGGTAAAATTGATTCAGCGAACTGTATATTCGTGCATGTTACATCGCGGTTGCAGCATAATTACGTTGACTTATATTACAGATGATTGCGGAATTCCTTCACATTCAAGAGTATATGGTTATCGATTTTTCGCCACTAGAGCTTCCAAGTGTGGAGATCAAAGATCAGGCGAATTCAACGCGCGACTATTCCTCGGCCAAATGCCGTTGTGTAACCAAAATTTCCCCAATACCAAATTCCGCCGAGCTAGAGCTTATAACTTAATATTTACTGTTTGTATCTCAAACACACGTGCGACGGTGAATTGTTACCAGGCCGTCCCTGCCTACCAAGACCGCAGGGCTAAAACAAGGATTACGAATAATATCTTCAGAAGTAGGTAGTCGAAAAAATTCGAGGCCAATTCTGTGACAATTTACTGATATCCAAGTCGCCCCAGTTCCTTGAAATCCCCGTTTTCGTTGAGTTAATATTATAACTCTAATCCAGCCGCGATTTTATCCTTATTACTTCTGCAACCATCGCGATAAAGATAATTAGAACTGCGGGTAGTAATTTATTGTTTGATCATAGATTGGCTGACGAACAATAAATTGACGTTATACGGTCGGCTTTTATCAAATGCTGCATGCTGCATAACATAATCTATATAAGCTTTGTATGTCCGCGAGGCGAGCAGCTCCCGCGAGACTATAGATAAAAGTATACGGTGTTAATTCGCTTTAGATCGAAGATAAACCAAGGTTGTAGGTATATCTACTGACAAATCACGAGTGAAGCTAACCAGGCTTACGGTTCGATCTCTTACTCGAACGAATACTGAAATAGCTTTTGAAATATCTGAATTTAAAATTCGTACGTCGAACCTTACAGGATTCCCAAGGCGTATACGTCTTCTCGTTCAACGTGCTGCCTGGAAAATTCAAGAATTCTACACCAGGAAAACGTACACTCATACATAAATATATTATAGGTATATATTATATATATACTTGTGTATGATATATCTGCGGCGTTATAACGCTAAGGAACTTGTAATTTTGACATCAGTTTGGCTTATCTGCGGCCGCTGAGAGCAGCAAAGTTTAGCCTTGCAAAGTTTTACCATAGCTATACCTACTTGCCCGACAGGTTGGCGAACAGTTGGCCCTAATGATACCGGGTTCGCAATGGATTTATTATTTATTGTTTCCATATTTGAACAGGCTGATATTACGTTCTTGCGAGTCTTATATACCTACCAGACGGAGAGTAGGTATCTTGGCTTATTTACGCGTCGGAGTTATGCTATTCTCTGCTGGTCTGGTTTTTCAGAGATCAATAGAATTGGAATAAAATGGATACAGATTTGCGGTTGCCTATTATTCTCGCGACGAAACCTTTTAGCTTTCGCTACTTCGCAGCCAATGTAGGCCAACCAAACTCTCCATAAAAATCGACGGAATACATATACCTATTTATATAAGTATATAGAATGAAGAAAATCTCATGCCGTATAGTAACGCCTCTTAAATACGTAATATACGTTCTGACGGAAATTTCTTATTCCGCTTGTATGCGCCGCCTTTTCCTTTGCGGTTCAAAGTCCCGGAAATTCGCAATAATACAACGAGTTTTTAATTTCAACAACCCGACCGACTCGCTACGCCGCTATACGCCCCATAGCTATCCACTCAAAGACGGTGGATGGATGCCTGGGTATATATTCGAACGTTTTTAATTCCAAATCTTTTCCCCCGAGGGCAAAGGGACGGCAGGACAAACTGATGGACGGACAGACAAGTCATTCGTCGGTCGCGGCCGGGGGTCGCCCTTCCATTTTCCGCCCTCGTGTGTTTTATATGATCCGGTATCCTTCCCGGAAAAAATATTACGACGTCGATGCATTGATTTTCCGTTTTATTGCGCGGAAAGTATAAGGTCAGCAATATCGGGCGCGTATCACGATATCTTACGAAGGGTTCACGGTTCACGGTTCACGAGCCACGACGTTTCGTCGTCACGGATGTGGTCACCGTCGGACTTGGGGCAATTTTACACCCCTTCTACCGCCCTGACACTTCACTTTACCCGGTATAGTAGTAAAAGATGTCACCTCCCTACGCGTTCTGGCCGCGGATCGTGTCGGAAACAATTTTACCACGCGGGGGTACAAGGGAGGGACTAATCCGGTCGTGAACGCATATAACGGGGTCGTTACACCCGCAAAACTTGAACAATAAATTCGTAACGAGATTTTAAAATACAAACTTTTCTTCACCCTGTACTAATTTTATCAGATTTACAATTCCGACGTTAATGCGTATATGATTGGTCAGCTAGAAGTCAAAAACAGTAGGGAAACAAAAATTGGAACAACAAACAAACAAACAAATAAAAATAACTAGGAAAAAGGCGTAATCCATCCTTTCCGATAAAAACTTCTGAAAGTATATCATCTTTCTTTGACACCTCAGTGGTAATTAGTGAACGTCGGTCACTTGACGTGTTCGGCAGTCGTTACGAAATGCTCGTACATGTATGTATGTATGTATGTATGTACATACGTACTACATACATATAGGAACTAGGGAAGGTTGAGAGGACCTCCTAAGGACCGCTTGGCTACCGTCCGTAGAGGGTGACGTAGGGGTGCCGTCGAGGCGACGCGGGGGCGGCGAGCGACAGAGGCCAACCAGCCAGGCGAGCAGAGAAGCAGGCAGGCAGAGCTCCGAACTTCAAACTAATTACAGCCGCGGGCAAAGCCAGGCCGGAGAGTAAGGCGCGGGCGACAAGGCGAGACAAGGCGAGAGACAAGGCGCCAGTCGAGAGGACCCGTAGGTAGTCCTGGTATGACCACGACGGTAGGTCGTTGTACCACTAGAACCAGTACCTACCCATAGTGGTAGTGGAGAGTTGTAGTTTTACTAGTAGTGGTAGTACTAGCGGGTATACTACCTCGACCACTATCGTACGACTAGTAAGGGGTTGTAGGTAGTACTTGGTATTACCTCTAGTTATACCACCACCAAAAGCGAAAGATGTCTCCTATACACATATGCGGGTATACGTATACGTATACGTATACGTATATGTATATGTATGTGTGTATGAATCTACCCAAGGAAGGGAGATGTACTTGTACTAAGTGCTAAAGTTATAATACTGTACACACGTACGAGTGTACAAGGAAGGGTAGACAGCTGTCGCGAATGTAGGAGGAGTTGGCTGGCTTTAATGCGATGCAGTTTGCAGGTTGTTTATTTTTACCCGTCTCTCGCGTCTACCTTGGTAACCGACGTATTTGATCTCGAGGCAACGTATTCGACGTTAAGGTAACGGAGGAAGTATAATATAGTATATACGCCATCGTCGTATATATATATCTATACCTATACGGGTAGTTGAGATCTTGGCGTTTTAACGAGGCATAGCCAAGGCGTTGAGAAAAGACGGCGGTTGAATCAACCCCCACAAAAACCTTTAAACGGGGAGAACACAAGGAGATTTCCCTGAGGAATGAATACCCGATTGGATCAAAGCCCGGGGCTGCCAATTCTGTTTTAGAATGGAGCAGCCGTGATACACGGATAGCAATGCATTTTTCCAATGGAAATTTTACGCCACTATACCCAGATACTTCCGGACATACGTTTTACCTACCAAAATCCTAGACTTTTAGCGTAGCGTATATGCTCCCGACGTTGATGCACGAAACCTCGCTTTAGACAATTTTCTATATTCACTACGAGATCCCGGATCCGCCTGCGTGTATACCTTGGCAAAGAAGTACTACAGCAGACATCAGAAACAATTTAATCCTTAAGCTCGATATTATCTCGGGGCTGATATTTGCCACAATGAAGGTCGGGATGGCCATGGGTCATCCCTCGAGTTACGGCAGCTGGGTTGGCAGACACGCAATAACGCACTAGGGTTTTCTCAGGGTGTCTCGGGCCTCGGGTAGTCGGTAACGAATCGACTTGAGGCTACCTCCAGGAGTTAGCGGCGAGATCACGTCCGCGGTGTCGGCCTCGGCCGGGAACATGCACGTAGGTCGTGTGACACACCCGTTGCTCCTGGTTACTAAACTGAGTTAAACTTTTCCCAGGATATGGCGTAGCTACGTAGAGCTGGGTCGTATATTTCGGGCAGTTGCGTCGCTGACGACCATCTGTGATCGCCTCCAGAGTGTACCCGTTCCCATTTCCATTTCAGTTTCCGTACCTCGCGGAGGAACTCGGTGATCCTCATTCGGTCACTCTTATAGTCCGAGGTATATATGTAGGTATGGGTACCTAAATTGAAATCAATCCTCGTTTCTCGTTTCAAAGTACTTCGGAGTTCTCTTGACGCGGGTATCTACCCCACCCCCTTCGATAGCGGGTAGACGGGTCCGGGACGTCTATACAGTAGCAATGATGTCAGGAGAAGAGGAATTGGGGATTCCCCGACTCTGCAGTAGGTCCACGCGTGAGAGAACCTTTGGAAGGGTTATACCTACACGTTCGGCATTGAATTTCTCCAAATTGTGGCAAAAATTGGGTACCCGCACCAATCCTGGGTCAAGATATATAAGTATAGCTATCTGGTATAGATATACGTAATATGATTCTAGATAACTACCAGAATGCCTTTGCCCGAGCTGGCGGTGGACGGTTAATAGCGATTTGTTTGATGATCTAATTAAAACCGTCTGCGTAAAGATGAAATCAGAACGGCCAATGGCAATTAGAACGCTAGAGAATTTAAGCTTGCCTCCGTGCGTCTGGCTCCGTACTAATTGAGTTCCTACAAGATTTGCATTTCTCAAGACCGCGACTCAGCTACCTTCCCAACATTATACACTGGCACGCACCACTACCCTACATTTACCGTACCACAACTGGTATTTCTCACTGTGTCCGACTTATTGACTCCATGGACCATGTATGATGCAGGATCATATAGTAGCGGGCATATCTTTTACCGAGAAATTGCTAAACAAAGAAAATCAGTAAATGCAGGGTGAGAGGGGGATAAGATAAAATCAAGATCCATGTAAAGAAAAAATAGTCTGTCCGATTGTCTCCGTTATGTAGTCAAATTTATACGCCTCTCATTTGACTCGTACACGCGATAGAAACTCTCTATAGACAGATTGGTGGTGGGCCGGTAATAGATGTACAAATGACAATTCACCCCAATCTCCCAATTTGAGTGAAACGAAATTTTTGCGACAGATATAACGGCTCTTTGAGTTTTAAATCGACGATGGTGTACACCGATAACTCAGTTCCGATTTACTTTCAACTCATTGGGACAACGCCTGTTGGTTATTCGCCGACTAAACCTCCGACCGTTCTGTCCTGGGTCCTTATCAGTTGTCTCTTATCCCTGGTAATATCCTTGATTTGGATCAGCCCGAGGGTCTTGACGAGCTGAAAGTAATACCTTTCGCCATTCCCTATCCCGGTACGTTCCGTCAGATTAGTTGTCACCTTGAATAACCTTGGAAGTACCAATCAACCTACTGCTAATGCCCGTCTTTTATTTTCCCTGAACAATCGCTGTACGTGTTTAATCAATTGATTCTACGTGCTGCCAATTTTCACTGACTATACCAGAGGCAAACCTTGGGGATTAGAAATAGAGTAAAACGTAAGAAAAAGATATTGTTTACGGGGCTGTCAAGCGCGGCTAGACAGTTCCCAGGCCAAAATCAATGAGAATTAATAAATATAGTAATATGGTACCATGAAATGTGATCAGACAAGGTCTACCAGTTTATGAACCTAATGAGTCCCTCGAAAATGAGACATGAAAAAGAATGCTATATAAAGGATCATTTTGTCCCTGACAACGGGACCTCCCTACCCCAAAGTTTCCGAAACTAAACTGCTATACATATTAGGTATGGTATATTAGGTACGCGAAGTGTTCCTGAACGGCGTGTGACAGTTTAACGGACATCGAATGAACTCGCTAATGACCTAGCCGAGTAAGTTGGACTCTCGAATCAGGAGTACAAGTAACGTAATGACGTTTTATAATTAATTTCTCGCAGCAGTAACTGCAGCAGACATTCTCAACGATACTGGTACAGTCCAAGTAGTATAGTGTCGAATACGCCGCGCGATTTGTGGGTGTACTTCTATGACGGTGTCTTTCTCGATCTTCATCTATTCACCTCTTCCTCACACTCACGTCGGTAAACCGGTTCAACTAGGGGTGTCTGTTTGCCCTATCGACCGCCGCCGAATTAGAGGTGCGCTTGCGCCCATACCCCGACAGACACAAGCCATCGATTCTCCTGCATAACGGTACTAGTGGCCGAAAAAATTTCAGGATTCTTTTACACGGCACAAAGTCACCGACCAAAGTACTTATAGCTTCCTGCCAACCCAGACCATCCGCAAGCTTCATGATTGACCATAATCATGCCTGATATAGTCATATAGAAACGGGTCAATTGTCAATCTCTATGACTCAGCAGCCACGATAATGAAAGACACATCAACTCGACAGTTGTAAAAATAAATAGACTGTTCATTGACAGTATGAGGTCGTACACGAGCATTGTTTGCCGTTAGTCAACGTATACGTGCATGCGAACGCATCTCGCATTGGAAAAGAATAATATAAAAAACACGTTTTTCTTCTCACTTTTCTGAGTTCTTTTTACACCTGACGAAGGGTGAACTCACTATGATTACTGATGTATGGAATCAGAACCCGTGAGGGGATGGTTGGCTGTTTTTTCCACCGAACTTCACCGACATTTTACCATTCTCGAATTTGATGGCTAATTGGCATACGCGAGTATAATATAATAGAGACGAGACACTCACAGCCCCTTTATTGTTATGCAAATGTACTTCTATACAGTTCATTTCGATATAAATTATGAAACGTTTAGCTCAAAGTTGAACGATAATCAAAATGATAATGCGTATAGATCGATCTTTCAACTACCTAACTTATTACGGAGGGCGAAAGCAACCCTCCAATAAGACGGAAATAATTTTTCAAATTTCATTCAGTCGTAATGAAAAATTTGGCTGAAAGTAAAAAGAAAACCGGCTGCACAATGGAATCGAGTTGATTTATGAATCCTTGGTTAAAATTATAACAATACGAGCTACAAGTCTGGCGATGATACATAATATAGCGGATCCGCGATCACCGAGGCTTCCGAATCCTCCTATAATGCACCACGTATCAATAAGTCAGTCAATATTTACCTGTTTCACAGCTTTTTCTCATTTGTCGCAGTTGTGAAATGTTATAGTTATTCATTTCACGATAATACCCTTGAAAATTCTGCGTAGTAAATAAAGACATGTGTAATCCAAAATTCTAAGCCTGTTGATTGAATGTCATATATAAAACTGCGTGAATAATATTTATACGTGTGCTAAATCATTTAAATTTTTTGTCAGTCTGATCAATCAAGTTTCACTATGATATCAAAATATGTCGTCTATATTATAAATGGGGTACAAATTGAAACTCGAGAGTTCTGAGAGCTTATACCGTGGAAAAAGAACAGCGATTACATGTAGCGATTAAAAAAAAAATTTGAGACTAATCGTAATTACATATACGATATTATGTACTGCAATTTATCATGACATGACAATCATGAATCTAGAATTCTGTATTACGTGATAGAAGCGGGTGATATTCTTAGACTTGTATATTTATAAGTAAAACACATGCCGTTTAATATATAGGTAGGTACTTATTATTAATATCAGGTATGCTGTACATAATATTTTTTTTTTTTTTTTTTTGCCTTACAAATATAATATAAAATTACAGGCAATCACGGAGAATCACACACACACTCACATTACGCAGACTCACGGAAGAGAAAAAAAAAAAAGAAAAAAAACAGAAAATAATAATAATAATAATAATAATATTAAGAATAAGATGTAAATAATAATATGGTGATCTTGCACCAAAATGTTTGCTTGTTATCAGAGTCAATAGCACAGATTTTTCATAAGATCATATGAGTCGGACCTGAAATCTTATGAGTATGTACATACCTAGCGTTTTCTAGGAATGATTATACGAAATATATTTGAACAAATCAGTACTAAAAACTCTGATAGAAAAAAATGTTAATGATACCGTGCGAATTGTATGTATATAAACTATACTTATAATATGTTACATAAAAAATGTTGAGAAATAGTCTTTCGGCTAAGCGCGTCATTGTTTTCTTATTTCTTATTTTTTTTTGTTTTTCATTTCTTTTTTCTTATCGAAAATCAAATGACGGCAGAGCTTGCATCCATCTATATTGTATAAACGAGAAGTGGAGTGAATAAAAAATAAGTTACATCGCCAATACGAATGTTAATTAATGTGACGAGCAGAGCCGACGTAAAGAAACGGAGTTTGCATTTCTATCACGAGAGAAATAATCCGTCAAAATCAATAATCCAGAATTTATATTCACGTAACTCGAAACCCGAATGTCAGCTTGAAATCTGCACGAACGGTTTTTTTTTGTTATTCACACGGTGTACTATTATAAAGAATCATAAAAATAATAAATGCCGTTAAAACGTTGCTTATTTAAAAAAAATATTTTTTTTTAAGTTTTTTTTTTTATTTATTCATTTTTTGTTTGTTTTAAAGTAAACTTAAACTAAGGTGACAGTTCGATAGTACTTTCTCTCGTTGGATAAAAAGATAATAACGATATATATATAACATAGATAAAGGCTAATCATTATTGATATTAGATATAAATGTTAAAATAGATAAATGAGATTTCTTCTTCATTAAACTTAGTTTTAATCGATAAATTTTCTTTAACATAATATACCTAATGTTGGTAACACGCATTCTCACATCATACATCGAAGAAAAATAACAAGTATATTATATATATATACATATACATATACACGTATATAAATATATACATACATGTGATATATATATATCGGTATATGAGTTACATCTATATATAATATGCACATATAAATATATATAAATATAGATATATAGATATATATAAATATATATATATAGATATATACACATATATGTATATCGTGCTTAGATTTATGCCAAGACACAAACGGGAAGAGCATAATATCGCGACGTTTTAGTGGTTATACTAGCTTCAGTTTTGACGGGGCATTTTGGACACTGTCAATATCAACCATAACGGGTTAGACAAAGATGATAAATGGGTGCTTATCACACATTGGACATGGTTTATGAGATGGCAGCATGGATGGCACCAACACAAAATCATTTATGAGAACTACTATATAGTACGATAGTTGAAGTAATAAATATGCAAACGCGTTGCATTGCATAAAAAATGATAAAAACGGGAGAAACAAAAAGGAAAAAAAAACAAAAAAAAAACAAGGAAGAGATAAAACCCTTATATAAATTCAACTAAAGTTATACACGATAAGAAATTTGTACACATGAAAATATAATACAGTACTATCCGATAGAATCATATTTGTATTAAATTAATGATATGATTTTGTGCCACGTGACATAATGCAAGCATCTAAATTTTCTATCTATATATGTATAAGACCATCGAACGCTCAGCTGTGAACCCTGCAGATCTCACAACACCACAATTTCAAGATTCATTAATTCAAACCACTGCATGAATTAGTAATATAAGAGCAATTAAGAACTCTAGGGAAAACATCCTCAGACTAGGATTACTAAGTACAGGGTTTCGTACACGGCTATATATATATAGTATATATTTTTTTAATGTGTTTTTTTTTCGTTTTACTTTTCTCCACGATATTGAAATGTCACATATCGGTATTAACTATAATCATCTAAAATTAGATCTCACGTAATTAACTTCACTGGATTACGGATTTGGTGCGACACCTAAGCTCAGTAATCCACGCTGTATATCGATTTACAAGGTGCTTCTAAAACGAGCCGCATAATTCAGAGAACAAATTTAACAACGAAATGTTAACATAAGATGCGTAGTTTATATGAGTCGCTGGCGGAACGGCTAAGACTGACTTAAACCTGCTTGTACTACTGCCCATGTAGTGATTCTCATCAATTATACTTGATCTGCTTCTAGATTTCCTTTAAAGTATACATATAGACGCGCATCGATCTAACGATATTAGTAGAATAGAATAAAAAGCCGCAACTGTAACGCGAAGAGAAAATTTCAGTAGTAGAAGCATGGCCTGACGAAATTTCAGTAGTAACGGCATGGCTGGTCAAACCCGGCCGGTCCGCTCGCAGACCTACTTGTACTACTGCCAACGTGGCTTGACATCAATTACTTTGTCTACTTCCGTCTGCCGGTAAGCGCGAGAAGAAAATTGCAGTAGTAACAGCATGGTTTAGTCAGACCCGGATAAACGGCGCGGGAATATATTATCTCTGATTCAAAAACTATGCATGATTAGATTTACGATATTTTTAATTTACGATATCGACTCGAGCTGATCTTCTGTATACAGAATCTCTGAATTATGGCACCCGTAACGAGAAATAAGTTGTATTTCGTGTTAGCGAAGAGAAATATGTTTGCACCTAGAGCCTCACGTGCGTAAAAATAGAGATTTAATTACTTTATTTTTCTCTACTATGGAAACATTTGATCATTATTCTTTGTTACGCGAGGATTTGTTAAGCAATGAGTCTGATTAATGGTTACACAATATTGTCATGAGTGTTTTGGGTCAGTACTCAGTTACACTTGTGACACTGTTTCCTATATCTCAGAATCGCCAAAAAAATTATTCGATTATTTTTTTTAGTTTTTTAGTTTTTTTTTTCAGAAATCCCGAAATATAGAATATGTGTAATTAATTATATTCAATAACAAATTATTAAGTAGAATCACTGCTCGCACCTGGCACCCATGGAAAGCACCATGCACAATAGAAGCGTATGTGTTCATAATATATTAGTTAATAATAATTAATGTTTAGTTATTGTTATTTTTATATATAATTATACCTTGACAACAAATATCTAGATATAAATCTAAACTGCACACCTTTTTTTTTTTTATTCCGTGAAACAGTACAACACTCAAGTGCGTCATAAAACCGTGCTGTGGGTATAAGTTAAAAATAATTTCTTCGCCATAATTTCAATAGTAACATTTTGTTTTGTTCAAGCTCACCAAGATGTCATGGCAATAATAGGAAAATAACAATTACATTGGTTTTCTTTTTTTTTTCTTTTTTTTTTTATAATCATCTAATTTTGTAGATTTTTTTTCTTTCTTTCTTTCTTTTTATATTTCTTTAAGTTATTTTATATTCATACTTTAAAATATATAAAGCATAAAAGATATGAACCATAATCGTTCACTTTTAAAATAGTCTAAAAGATTTAAAATATTTTTGTCGACTAAGGTCGATTAAACTCGTTAAAAATTGTGTTCGTTATCGTTATTTTAACTATGATTAATTTTTATTTATTTATTTTATTTATTTTATTTTTTTTTCAAATTTTTTTTTTTTAAAAACCTCTGAAAGTAACAACATTGTAGTTAAATAGAATAGATTTTGGAAGAACAGACAACATTATTTTTTTTTCCTCTTTTTCTTTTTCTTTTTCTTTTTCTCTTCTTTTCTTTTCTTTAAGTAAAGAGTGCATAATCCTAGTACGATTAGTAATCCTGTTATTTTCAGAATTCAACTCTAAACACAATTGTACACAGATTAACCGAATCGGAAAGCTCATGTTACCAATTAGCACATTCTACATTTAGTTAAGCAATGTGATATCCATCATTTCATTTGCGTACATTATTTTCAATATAATATTGAATTTTTTTCTTTCAGCTGAACCCAAGAAGATAAAATCGATTTATGAAAGAAAAATAAAAAAAAAAAAAAAAACATTGTTTATCAGAAGTAATACAACGTCGCAGTGCAATGTGCTTTCATTAGTAACAAGAGCCACCTGTCTTTCTTTGTGATTAAGACTTTAAAAATTGTACAGTGCTGTTTGATTACGCTAAAAGGTACGCTGAGTCCTTAGAAATTTCACACAGGAAGAATATCAAACCAGTTGTATTACAATAACACATAATATTCAAGTTAAGTATTATGCTTGAAAAACGGTATTCGGAGGGGGGGGGGGGGGAGATGGGTTTCATAGTTGTCCCGATTATTAAAACACTGGGTTTATAATATCATGTTGCAGTCACCATTATTTTCCTAGATGTATTCATTAATGTATATCTAGCATATGACCATGTATTACTTTTATACCGAATTAATTATCAAAAACTTAACTTTGATATGGAATCAAACGACAAGCGTCTTCGTCGAGTAACTTTTTCTTCAAAGATTACTTTTCCACTATTATTCCCAATCTTTTTTTTTCGCTCACACTTAAAACAAAAATATACAAAGATGTGTAAAATGGAAGGTAAAAAAACAAAAAAAAAAAAAAATATATATATATATATATAGAAAAAGAAAAACATCAAAAATCAGTTAGGATCAGATTAGTAAACAAAATAAAATGATTATTTGCTTAAAAACGAAAAAAAAAAAAATTAAAAAAAAATAATAATAATCTCATCAGTCTGCCTCTTCAGTGTCTCTGCATAAAAGGCACGAAATAAAACTAGTTTTAAAAACAAACTGTAATGAAAATTGAAAGAATTCAATAATAGGTAAAAAATACTTCCTAAGGAAGTATCAAAACTTTACCTACCGACAATAGTAGAAATATAATCTTGGCAACATTATCATAAATGTAACAATAATAACAGAATATCATGGAACAGTAGTATAATAATATGTACAGTAGTACACACTATGTTTTGGTTTATTCTTTCTTTCCTTTTTTTCTCTCTCTCTCTCTCTCTCTCTCTCTCTCTCTCTCTCTCTCTCTCTCTCTCTCTCTCTCTCTCTCTCTCTCTTTATGCAAAACAGTATATATTTTTGTTTTTTTTTCTCATAACTTTCTCCCTTGGTTCTATTAATTTAATATTATTAATAGGTGCTTGGAAAATGAAAAAAATAAAAAAATTAAAAAAAGAAAAATTAATACTGGTGAAAAAAAAAAAAAACTTTCCAAGCATATTTGTCAACTCCATATTATTAATTCATCAATTTTTTTTCTACTGACCCCTACTATTCGTGAACTACCTAATTAATTAAATCGATTTATGCTCAATGGAAATGAAAAGTAATAATTTTCATTATAATGAAACGATGAAAGAAGAAGATAATGGACTTATGATTTAAAAAAAAATGATTAGTTAGTTTCTCTTTGCGTGGAGAAAAAAAAAAAAAAAAAAAAATCAGCTGAACGGAGCGATTGGCACAACCTTACGCAAAATAATCATTACATATTATATAGTGTAATTTTAAATGATATATAAAATATTAAAGCAAAACTAAAAATAAAATAAAATGCCCAAATAATGATCGCTAAACAGCTATGCAACGGCAGTCTTCAATAAGGGAATGCATTCTAAATAATAAAATTGTATTACAGAAGTTTCATTACTTCTTGTAAAGCTGTTATTACATTAAGGGTAAGTAAGAGAAATGAATCTTAACTGAAAAATCCATTGGCTAGAGGCGTGTAATTGATGAGATAAAAAATCTTTTTGTTTATTTAATAACTTGCTTTCGCATACCCTCCATAGTAATCTCCATATATTAATATTCAAGATAAACGTAACACCATCCTGGTGCTTAAATGGAGTCAACAAATTTTTCAATCCTACCTTATAAGTCAAATTTCATTAACACCAAATTTTCCAATAATTTCTTAGCCAACGACAATCAAAAGCAGAACCACGGAGAAGTTACACAAAGAGCCAATATTTTTTTTTTTTCTTTTCTTTCTTTCTTTCTTTCTTTTTTTTTTTTTGCTTTTTTCTTTTCTTTGCTCAAAATATAGATATTCTCCATATATATTCACCCCTAGTATACTTAACAACGAATTTATCTGTGGATAAGAACCACTGGTCATACCATTACCATATCTTCATCGACATTCACGACTGTGGGAAAGGCGTTATCTGCTGAACTTTGTCTGTGGATTAACTTCTTTCGTGTAATACCATCTGAAAATGAAATAAAAACATATGAAATTAATTCTCTATTATACATCTCGTACCATAATGAACTATTCTCCAAGTTTATTCATTAAGAATCACACACTCACCACCATGAGCCGGCATGAGGTCATCTAGGGAACCATCATCCAGATCTGTGGCCGACAAAAGGAGATCGTCATCTGACGAAGCTCTGGTAAGACTTGGCAAAGTTAATGTAAGAAGTGCTTTTTCCTTTTGAATTTCTTGAATATGACCAACAAGAAGTGCCTCCTCCTCATCTCCCCGCTCTGTACTACCTCCGCGTACTAAAACACTGGGAGTTGCAATCCCCAGCTCTTCAGGACTGAAAATCTTTGATGATCGAAGACTGGAAAGTCGATGAGTTGCAGTTTGGCTGGCAGTCTCAAGAGTATTTATATCGGCTAAGGTAGCCCTTACAACTCGTAATTTCTCTTGAACGATTGTCTCAACGCATCGTGTCTGCCTGCCTACATCTTGCAGCGAATCCTGTGCAGGTAGAGTTCTGTTTGTTCTCAGGATACAAGGCGCAAATACTATGGCTAGAGCAGATGATGACATTCTGTTGTCGACTTCGTGGAGAGCAACTCTTGCTAAATGAACGATCAATCGTTCCATTAGGTCGAAGTTTGGTTTTGGAAGTTTTTTAAGGATTGCAAAAAGGGTGCAGATTCTGTCGTGAGGATCGGTGAGATTTGCCGCGTGAAGAAAGTCATCGTAGTGTTCAAAAGTCAGCAAAGGTTCGGGCATGTCTCTGAAGAAGCTCTTCAAAACTGCGGCCAGAACGTGTACTTGATAATTCTCAAAGTCCACCTTCTCTAAAGCACCTTCGTCCATTTTCACCTTCAATTCTTTAACTTTTGAACTCACGCCGCTCTTTCTGTATAGGCCCTCTGTGTAGAGACCGTGCATTTCTATAGTTGTAATTAATCTGTCGACAACAAGAGGTACTTTTCCATCGCCACAGTCCAACTTGAACAATGGAATACCGAAAATTTTACGTGAATTTAATTCGAGAATTGTTCCCTCTTTGCCACATTCCGCAGTCGCTTTTCCATAGCACTTTTTATGGCATGTTAATTTACAATCTGAAATAAGAAAAACATCAGGATTAATAAAATGATGATGAACTCAGAGCAGAACAAGGTTCACAGATACACTGCGTGTGCTTACTTTGGCAGACAAGTCCTCTTTCAATTGGCCACATGAAGAAAGAAGTGCAGACCTCACAAGCCGTCGGAATATTGATTATAGTCAATTGGAAAGTGTGATTTCCATGATGTATTGGTTCCTCCTGTTTACGTTTTTTGTCTTTTTTCCGTTTGCTCTTGCTCTGTTTTTCCGGGGCTTCATTTTTGACAAGAGTCATAAACTCGTTCATGAATCCTCTGAATGCATTCACGCCCATTGTAACGGGGAAATCTTCTCTGGTATTTTCTTGTTTACAAACAGTTTCCAATACATGCAAAAAGTTTGCTATTAAATCTGTGTACTTTATGTTTCCTTCGACTCCTTGCTGGATAGCGACACTGTATGTGATTACTAAATCGTCCTTGAATTTTCCTAACGCTTGTTTAAAAACGCGATCAACTTCGCTAGGCTTTTTCCCCTCCTCTTGACCCTCCATTTTATAAATTTTCTTTGTAATGAAGTCTTGCATGAGCGCGAGCTCCTTGGCATCTGATATTATCTTATCAGTGCTGTCCGAGAATGCCGAAGTTCCGGTCAAACTGAATTTTGATACAACGGCTTGTTTCGCAGCTTCATACTGCAGCCTTCCTATTTTACGATTTTTCCTTCTATCAGGTGTGTTCGGCGATAGGCAAGGCATTCTAATAACGTCACCATTCTCGATACACTTAACGTGAAAGAGTTGTTTGCAATCACTGCACTTGTATCTCGGTGTAAGAAATGCATCCATTTTAACATGACAACATTTGCACACGTCGTCCTTAGAATATCTTGCAACTTTTCTAAATCTATGGCCAGCCAAGATGAGAAGGTTGCCTTTAAATTCGAGAAGTTCCATCCCTGGGGGAGGCTTCAAGTCATTTGGACTAGTATCAGATCCCAAGCTTTTGTCCACGCTAAGTCCACTAACTTTGGTCGCAGGATCAGAATTTCTCCTATGCAATTCTAGTGAAGTTATAGCATTTGCTCTTACGCGTTTGCCAGGCTGCTGGCCTTTGTACATTATTTCAAGCTTATTTACTGGGATGTCGGTACCAGATCTGGCCGTTTGTTCGTTAGAGCCATGTTTTCTGGCCCATACATTTGGAGATTTGTTTAAATTGGCTTCTTTAATGGTACCAAGGAAAATATTTCTCGCTTCATTTGTATTAGTTTCAGATACGCTTTCACCCATCGATCGACACTGGACTTCTCTAGTAGGCCGATTCCGTCGTGCACTTCTAACAGGAACATCTGGTTCTGGATTTTCCTTTATCACAGCGTCGGTCTCCTTGGATATCAGAGAACTACTAAATGAAGGTTTTCCAGAACCGTCGTCGATACCTATTTCTAATTTGCCAGTTGTATGTCCTTCAGAGTTTTGTCTGCGTAAAATTTTTACCAATGCATTTGTAACACTATCCAAACGATCACCAGGCATCACATTGTCACTGAGCCTTCTCTGTTCCCGACCAGATGAACTTTCCTTTTTAAATAGTTGATCGTTAGATTCATGTTTGACATTATAATTAGAAGCTTCGTTTAGCCGCTCCAGCCTCACCTGATTCAGCAAGGTCTCGTTATTATTTTGAAACTGTGAAACATTAGCAGATCTAGTAACTGCGGACTTCGGTGGTATAGGCATAAGGTAATCACTGAAATCGCTAGAAGCAAAGTCTACCCTTCTCCGCCATATATCAGCATTAGGACTGTGAGTTAAACTTGAGTTAGGATATATGACTGGAAACCTTGGCGAGGATGTGAACATCGGTGGAGCACTCTGAACAGTATTCGGTGTATCACCGTCAGTTTCTCCATCGCTATATCCGGTTGATGTACTGTCGGTTCTCTTGTTAATCGTCGAAGTTCTACTGACGTGTATTAAATTAGTGTTTACAGTTACTAACGGATTTGGTTCGCTGCGTTTTGTTCTTGTAATTGGTACAGGTTTGTTGTTCAAATTACCGCTGACAACATTTTCCTGAGAATAATGAGACTCGGAACTATCGGCGCTAACTTGAGATTCGAAACTTCTTAAACTCGCCAAACTTTCGAGACTTCCTTTGCGCTCAGTCATGTCTTCGCCGTGAAATGTTTCAGTTTTCAAAGGCGTAGATGGGTCATTCAACAAACGTTTGCTAGGAGTTAACTTCCGCTTGGAGTATAAAATGTTCGAATCTACGACCAATGCTTCCTTGTTTGTATCTTCCATCCTGAAAATGTTGTATGAATGTTAATTATATTGAATAGTATGTTTAGGCAAACCTCTAGCAGAGAAATTACAAAAATATTGTGATAAATATATTTGCCATTCCCAAGCCACATTTACAGTATCTTTTATTCATTCTGTGTGTTAATCCTACCTCAGAGGGGGTAGAATACGTTCGTGAGATTCCGTGCTCCTTGGTGAATTGGATGGTAACTTCTCACCGGAAGCTGGTGATGCTTGGGCGAGGAGATGCTCCTCGTTATTTGCTCTAAAAATAAGGAACATCTATAAGAGTCTATAGAGATATTGGGTGATAAATAGTGATAAAATTACGCACTTATTATCATCTGAAAACCTGGGGTATAGTATTTTTTCTTCGAAAGCAGATTCTTTGTATTCTGTAGCCTCGTGGTTGAATTTCTTCTCCTCAATTGCTTCAGTGTCTTCAAGTCTTTTTCTATGCAGTTCTTTGTCAGTCAAAATATCAGTCATAATTCCTCTTTTCCTTTTCAACTCTTGATACAGTTTCCTCGCATTATTTCCCCTTACATAGGCTTGAAACGCAACGACCCCGGATCTGAGCTTTTTAAACCACGAGTATTGCTTATGGGCCTTCCAGGTGGCCTGAATATGAGTCGCAGCCTCAATACGTGCTCGTATATTCTGGGCTAATCTCTGAGCTGTGACCATTCTCCAAAACGATTGTACTTGTACAGCAGCATTTTTAAGCCTTATAAACTTTCTTCTTTCAAGACAAGCTCTGAACCATTTCTGTATAGTTGTTATACTGGTTATAATTTGCTGATGTAATTCAATGTCCAATTTGATTTTTTCTGACTCTCTAAGAAATACTTTAGTAGACCCAAGCTGATAGTTATCTCTGTTCAAATCCAACGTTAACAAGAAATCTCTGACGTCTGATTGGGAACTGAGAAGTCCTTTGGGAAGTAGCATTCGATAAAGCTGAATAAACTCTTCATAGGCCAGCCGAACATTGAAACCAGCTTGTCTTATTCGTACAGTCTCTAGCATGCCAGTATACCTAAGCTGCCGCTGCACAGTTTCTTCGTCAAACTTGTTGGGGACCTTATTAGCATTGCTTTTAATGCAGCGAATAAAGAAGGGATTAGCTTGGTTCAAAGTGTCCATTAAGCTGTGAAGGCTCTGTTGAAATTGTGCTGAAACTGTCATTGGTTGTTTTCTAGCTTTCCCAGGTCCACCTCCTGCACCATAGCTTTGTGTCCTTCCGGCGAGTGTTTTGACCGTCTGGAGATTCTTCAAGCCCTTTTTCCCCCGCTCTCGTGGTCGAAATGATTTGTTTTTCCTATAAAAGTGTGAATTTTTTTTATTTATCGGACCAACGTGGAGCTCGGATTCATTAGATAATTGCTTACACATAATAGGAAAGAAAATACATGAAAGAAAATATAATAAACTTAATCAAGCAGTATAGGCATATAGATTCCACATGAATATGTAATATCGTGACTTTGGATTATCCATCTTGAGGTAGAAAATATTAAGTTACATAGTAGCATGCAATACAGAAGCGAAATGTGAAATAATTGAAATTTCTTTTTAAATTACAGTTATTGTAATGCTAAGAATTTGAATAACAATAGAAATTCTAACAACAGGAGAATATTTTCTATAAAATAAAACTGGACAGCATGCTCCAATCACCGCTACATACAGATATATAGTTTTAGATTATTGGAATGTGGAATGATGAGTAATAAATGAATAATGAATGTGGCTGCGAGGAAAATATTTAAAACACATTTATCATTATTGACAAATACGTAAAATATAGTATTAGTTAATCCGTGCTACTTCTGAAAATAGCTGTAGAAATATTGCTTCAAAGTTGATTTATTAGAATAATTTTCAGTGTACGATAATTTGTGTGAAAAAAAAAAATATATACTGATAATTATTATGATATTTAATATTGCGATTCATTTGATGAGATAAATAGGTAGATACACGTTTATTCAATTTATTGTGCTTAAACTGGATATTTGTGAAACGACAAAACTACAGTGCAATATTTATTAGGGGATATCTCATAGTTATCTACAAATATGGGTGTGTATAAATTTAGAAAAAATAAAAATAAAAATAGAACCCTTCACCAAGAACAGTTTTATACAATATATATTTACTCGGCGCAGTAATAGAAAAAAAAGCTCTCATGAGAAGTTACTTCGTTACCGATATTAATGACATACATAACAATCTGATTAGCGCGTTCCATGACATTTGCTTCGTCTTTTGGAAGCACCTTCTCTAGAGGTGTGTGAGAGCCCCGCCTGAACTTATTATGGCCATCGGACAGATCATCCCTTCCCTTTATTAAGTAACCCTTCGACGGAGATAGATTCGTTGGATGTTGAATCTGATTTACGTTTCTAAACTGTGGCCAAGATAGCCGGTTGTTGTTGTTTACACTGTCGTGGTTTTCGTTTTGTATTAATGTGGCAGTTGGGGTTGTCGGTTGTAAGCAGACACTGCGCTGCTTCTGATAACTTGGTAGACGACTATGTTTGTGTGAACTGAAAAATTCTCTCATGCTTAGCCATTCTTATGACGATACAGTGCTCCTGACGATACCATTTCGTTAACGATTTTTAAACATGTCTTAAATAATCTAACTTCTTATTGCACGGATAGTTTTTTACCGAGAAATTAGACTTTAAAAATGTGTACAAAGAGAATATAAGTCAAAGAAATAAAGATGTAACGTGCTGAGTTTGATAATTAAAATACAAGCTGCATGAAAAAAAAATTAAAAATTATGAACGCTTAGGTAGTGTTATTATCTTCAGAAATTCTTTGCTCTTGACTGTCGTAAAATATTTTCAGAACCACTGATGTCTTAGCCAGCGAGAACGTGTGATATAATTTTCTTTCTTTTTTTTTTTCTTCAGAATATACTCTCGGTTCATAATTATAATATGGATTGATCTGATGCCTATGAATAATAAAAGTAAAAGTAAATGTGTGTTTCTGGTTTTTATCATAACAGACATGCTAGATGATATGGATCAATGTGCTGAATTAAATACAAAGGTAAAATTTCATGATATGTAGTATGATAGTATGAAGGTTTCATTGCATTCCAATCACATCTAACAAAAATAGAAAATCTTTTTTATATATATATATAATATATATATATATAACGAACATTGATAAATCTGAACGAAAATATATATTAAACACAGAGATTTCTAAGGTCACTATGTGAATTTACAATGTAATAATATATGTAATTGCCAATTCGGTTTAAAATTCTGATAATGTTACAGCTACAATTACATATTTTTTTATCATTGTGTATTCACTTTAAAACCGTGACAAATGGGACCTAACTTCTTAAAGAGAAACATTGATAGTGGATCGATGAGACCACTTACGCTATTCTGTTAATAGTTAGATTGACAGCCGATAACGTCACAAGATGGCTAAAGGAAGAAAAGACAACACAGCCTATGTAAATGTAATTTAGATTTTCGGATTGATTGATCAGTCCAAACTTTAGTTGTTTGCAATAATTATCCATTCATGATGCTCCCCTTATCATACCAATATATCTTTCATCGCCTAGTACATTGTCCGTGATATTTGGAACAGCGATATCAAGTAAATGTGTTTGACCGACTCTCTATGAGGTAAAAACTTTTTCAAATACAATCAAAGCTGGTCAAAGTTGTTATCGTGTTTACTATTTAACAGTCAGCAACGTGATTTTTAAACCAGATTCGAATAAAATTATCAAACAACACGTTTGGTGAACAAGGAAATCTAACTCATCAAGTCCGGAGCCTGGCAGATAATGCTTCTGATAATTGTCATTGTGAAGAGGAAGTTCTGATTGTAAAAAATTTTAATTTAATGTCAAGCAAACTGGATAATATAACTATATTCATTTATATTATTTCAAATAGTCATCATCGGGTGGCTTAATCCATACTTCTATATCATTACGCAAGTATGCAAGGTGTTATCCATCAATAAAATTCTTATTTACCTTATTAAATTCTCATTAGGCGTCCTGTACCTATTTTGAACTGAGGATTTGTTTCCATCGGCTGAAATAGCGATAAACATCGAATGAAAATTCTATTCAAGTGATATTAAGTGTGAAAAATAATGTACTTGAAGTTTGAAACAACAAGAATAATTCATATAAATAATAATGAAGGATTCAGCTCACCTCTGCCATGCCTGTGGGCTCGGCCTGCTTCTTGGAAGGCAAAATGAGCGCGGAAAAATGCTCTAAGAATTGCCCATCTGAAAACTGCGACAGGATCAGCCCCGACTAGCTCTCTAACAAAAGCGAGTGAAGAATTCTTCAGCACGCCAACAACTCCGTCTGGTCGCATTAGGTCGAGATTCTTCTCTCTCATATTAGCAGCTTGATATTTAACAGTACCGGCGTAATGTCTAACAACAAATGCTGCTTCTCGACGCTGTGGAGCTTCGTAAAAGGAAGAATCTTTGTGTACTGAATTGAATTTCTGCAATAGAGTTTCGTTCGTTGCCCCTGGGAAGCTGAAACGAATTTTAATGTCAGAATCTTATATTAGATTCGAACTCAAAATGATGATAACATGATTTTTTTTCTATACTAACTTGCACTGATCGTCAAGAAGGCATAAAAGACCATTAGGTTTTCCCTCGATGAGGTGAAGACAGCCTGAGTTGTCGCTGTACCCAATATCCGTCCACCTGATACCTTGCTTACGATATTCACGCTGTTCATATTGAAAAACGTGCTGGTTAAAATAGTGTTGTAATTGTTCGTTAGCATAGTTTATACAGAGTTGCTCAAAGCTGTTGCACATCTTGAAATCTTCGAAGCCAAAAATGTCCAATACACCAATGCTGTTGCCTTGGTGATCCCTCAGCGTGTCTTTCTTCGACAACAGAGCATGGTTCACCTGGATATAAAATCAAGATATTTCTGTTCAAAACTGTTCAAAATTAAATAAATCATATTTGATAAAGCTGTTCGATTTTCTACAGAGTCCCTTTCCCCATGGAAATTTTCGATTCTCTTCATTACCTGGAGAACAATCCAGTCGAATAACGCTCCGTACAAGCATTTAGCCATTGCATCTCGAGCCGCAATCGCTTCCGGTAGTCTGTAATTGATCACTAGCGTTTCTCCCGATGCTCTAGCTCTTTTGGCCGTCAATGCAGCGAGTAAAGTGTCTTGTTTCACCCTTAGCAACTCAGAAATAAGCGCTACTACTTCGGGATTTTTTACTGCAACAGCTTCGTCATGGTGGTGGTAAGACTTTCTCGGTTGAAATTCCACATTACCTGAAAACCGGGGTTTAATATACTATGTACACATTGCTCGATAGTTAGTAAAGCTAAATTGAATGTGTGTTCTGGTGATTCTCTCAATAAATCTTTTGCTTTATCAAAATACCTAATTCTATGAGCATTAGTTACCTAGTAAGAGAACAGCAGACAGAACAGCAAATAATCTTCTTTGTTTTTCTGGTGTAAATCCAACCATTTCCATGGATTGCTTAAGTCTAGAGAATTCGTGTCTCTCGTCGATGTTCTCAAGGCCGTAGCATCCGCTTTTATTTAAATAATTGTATTGTTCGGTACTTCCTAGATGAAGAACTTGTCTCTCCTGCTCGTTAGCACCAGCCAACAAATAGTAAAATACGTGATAGTTTCTTTCATTTTTGCCTTGTGATACTATTCGCGATTTCTCCAGAAGATACTTTTGGACCACTGCTCTGTAATCCGAAATAATACATGTCACGAGATTGATAATATAAATTCAAACTTGTATGAAGAATATTATGCAGCTCTTTTCAGAATTCTTTTGATCATAATAAAGCATGAGTTTCTGTTTTTTCTCATGCACTAGATCAGATATCTAGTACTAACCCATGAACCATTCCATTTTCCTTGTAGTTGACTTGGATGAATTTTCCAAACCTACTACTGTTGTTGTTGTGCGCAGTCTTTGCATTACCAAATGCTTCTAGAACCGGTCCAGCGCTGAGTATAGTTTGTTCTACTCCGCTGCCATGTGATCCCTTTTGGCTAAGCGCGGTCAAATGATGCAGTAGAAAATTGGTTGATTCGGTTTTTCCAGAGCCACTTTCCCCGCTGATAACTATACACTGATTTCTCTTTTCTTTCAGCATACAGTGATAGGCGGCATCAGCAATTGCGAATATATGCGGAGGTATATCGGGGCCTAATCTTCGATTTTGATACAGCTTAACATATTTTGGATTATAAATTGGATAGAATTTGAACGGGTTTAATGCTATCAGGATACTTCCAACGTAGGTATATATGTTTCCAGCTAAAAATCTTGCCCTTAAATTATCTAGTAGAGTTTGTTCGTTTAGGTCCGGCAGTTGGCAAAGATCTGGATATTCCTTGTCCCGAGGTTGATACAAGAATCTGTTAAAATAGTCCTTCAAAAGCTGAGGATCCATGGGAAATCTACTGTCAGACCACAAGTAGTCTGGCTGTTTCTTGCGTAAATAAAACCTATAGTATTCCTGTTGAGCTGCATTTTTCGGCCATAATAGCATTAGCGCTACAGGACACTCAGTCGGTCCCAATCTTCTTTCTTTACACACCTGTCCCACAGAATTACCAACAACCTCAGCTAGTTCGTAGCTATTACAGTGGGTCGCATCGACGAATCCTAAACGCTCTATTATGCACTCTACTATCTCCGCAGATGATGTTTGTTTTGTAGCTTTTATTGAGAGTGCTTCGTACTCGGGGCTCCATTGACCCACGAATACTTGCACCACTCCAGAACCGTTGCTGTCCATTTTTTTTAACCCTGAACAAAATAGGATAATCATCAAATAATTATTGAATGAAAAGTTCTCAAATTTTATTATTGACAAATCAATGCAGTGGTATTAATATATTATTAAAACTTGTCGTAAAAAAAAAAAAAAAATAGATGGATTTCATATTAATTATAACTTAACGAAGGTTTATATTCATTAATGTATTTTAAATAGTTATGAACTCACCCTGCTCTTACTAGGGTTAATAAGATTGTCCCGAGTCGTCCATAAAAAACTTCAGAACCACTTCGTCTTCTTTCTCCAACGTAGTATCCGCCTTGCGTTGGTAGTATTTAAAATACCTTTTACACATCTTGTTCAAAATCTTCTAATGCTTGATATTTTATAAATTACAGTTTAAACATTTTCTTTTAGGCACTTTGAAGTGTTTCTTATTTTTTCTTTTTTCTTTCTTTTTCAAAAGTTTTCTTCCCCCTACTGGAAGTCGCGTGATAACTTCATGGCCAATATCTTTGTCTTTATTATCGAGCCTTGCTTTAAGTAATTACGCACGTGAAATTCTGTCCTAGTTTTGTTCACATCAACGAAGCTTTAAGCCAATTTTCATAATTCTTTTGATAATATAGTTTAATATTACTAAATTTTTCAACAAATCTTCTAATTTACATCAACATTTACAACAAAACGATCAACAGTCTCCAGAGACTGTAAAGTCTGAACCGCAAGCAAAGATACAACTAATATAGTATTTAACATTAGTAAAATAACTAGTTTTGTTCCAGATACTCGTATGTGTATTTAAAATTGTTTTAAAGCCCGTATAGACGGCAATTCCATCGTTCAACCATTTGTTTCGTTTAGTTTTAAGCTAACATTGGCTATTGCTGTTTTGAGTCTAGATTCTTGTTTAATGTGTCCATCGGGACAGAATACAAATCTATAATATCTGATGATTGATAAGCATTGTCATGTTTGGAGTATTATATATTATACGTTAATTAAATGCAATATTGAATTGTATGTTATTCAAATTGCCAGATTTACACGTTTAATATCATTAATATATCTACAACGAAGAAATGGTGATCCTGAAACAAAAATACGATATCAATGTTGACGAGATTGATAACAATGAATTATTCAATGAAAATTTATGCAATGGAGAAAAACAAAATAAACTTCCTATCGTTGCGTTCTTATTCACAATAATAATCGATTATTTGATAATTAGTAAAATAAATTATCCCTCTCTTGAAAAATGATTTAATAACACTGTATATTATGAAGATATTATATGTTATTAAAATAATATGAAAAAAATACTTTGACTCTTTACCACTGAACGGCAGAAAATAAAGACAGTTATTCTGGAACTAGTCGGCCAGACCTCTAGAACGATGTCTAATATTTGACCAGCTAAATAAATTTGGATTTTCTCTTATGGTTGGTAACTTGATACGATTTTATTCAAAGTGTGAATTATTATTTCTGTTCACTTAGCGATATACGAATAATGATATTAAAAAATGGTGAAAGACTCGACTGTGTGAGTTTGGTATAACTGGTTATAGGAATTATTATGGATACAGGTTGGATAATGGTAGAGAGTTTGCGAAGTATAAATTACCCGCATATGAAGAATTGCAACAATTTTATATCGGGTTTAAAATATTTTGTGCCAGATAGTGGGTTTTAAAATAATACTATGATTCCGTGATGTTGTCAGAATCGGTTTGGAATTTGGCCAAAAATTTATGTTTAGAATATCTCTTTGAGGAAAACAGCCCGATTAATTTAATTTTATTATTAAATCGTTACGTTTCAAATATAACTGCGATATTATAAAATAAAGAAAAATAATGACAAATAATGATAGAATGAAGTCATTGTATTTCTATGAGTCAACTAGATCTGTTCCTTAACCATCCATTATACGAGAATACATTTGTTCAAGGATCTAGTGTAGTAAACGTGAATAACTGAATGAAATAATTTAAGCACACTCATAACTTCATAAGGCATAATTTATCAGTAATGACACATGTGTGCGGTCTGTTTGTGTGTGGCTAATATTTTGAGAAAGATCATGGCTGGCTAGATAATCGGAGTATTGAACTGATAAGCTGTGACATTGGATGAAAAAAGAAAAAAGAAAAGGGAAAGAGAAAAAAAAAAGATTGACACAAGAAACGTCAGTTGTAAGTTTATTGCGGGTTATCGAATGGGTCAATTTCTGACCAGCGCACTTTTTCGAATCGCGAACTTGTTGGGCTAGATCGGGGCTTGTCAAACTCACCAGTTTTCTGGCCAATGATCTTATTTTGGAACCAGCCTGGATCCGATAATCGTATAGTTTACTTTCGCGTGAAATTTCTCGAACTTAATCGTACGATGAAGTATAAAGGTCTCAAGGTTTTTATCTACCTTGGAGTTTATGGATTCTTCGACGAATTTAACGGGGTAATTCCTTGTTAAAGAAACACTGCTATACGCTGCACAACAAAAATCTCGGCTCTCACGCATGCTTCCTAAAAGCCCCCGTGTGTTGCCGTCCGGGTCCGTCCCCTTCGCTCAAGACACAAAATACACTTCACCGTTATATAGTTTGACGATATTGTTTACGCCGGACAATTGGTCAGAGTTTATTCACTGGATTTTAGACTGCGGACGACGAAATATAGAATGAATAGTTCATTTCAGGACAATGATTACTCTACTAGGCCCGTGCCCAGTTATCGTCCTTCAACTTGTCGTGTGGGATCCTGCGTCTCGATACGTCCACCATTTCGATTTTCTCGATCACGTGGTACCGCCGAAGGCTTCCCATTGGCTTACCAGCCTACCACGTGACCGCGAGGACGATATCGATAGAGAAGGGAATACCTTAGGGTTCATTTTCATCCGCGACAAGCAGCAGCAGCACCAATTGAAAGCGACAAATTCCTATTGGTTAATTCGCAGCTGGATCTTCGTTGACAGAGTAGGATTCTTTATTTCTTTTGCTGCTTTCAACGGCTCGAAAGTTTGCCATCCTTTCGGGCATCTATTAATATAATATATTGTCTCTCCCTTCTCTCTTCTCGATGTTACCAGTTGCGCGTATAAAAATACCCTTACGATAATAGCGCCCTTGCCAGAAAAAATGAAAACATACACTAGTCTCGCTAGTTTTATAACTGTTGTTAAAATACATCGAATAAAATCTTACCGATTCATTACTATACCGTAATATGTATAACATTTTTATGAAATCATATTAAAAATCATATTTTCACAGCGCCTGTAAAGTAGACAACAATGCATACGGCAGAGTACGGCGGATAGAGGATTGTCAGGCGTTATTGGATGATTTATTTGCTGGTTTTATTAGGACGACGTTTATAATGTATAAATATAATGCCAAAATGATGTTGTAATAAACGAATATGAATGAATATATGTTTACCAGATTTATTTTGATACGTTTACATAATATCGTAATCTTGATCTTCTTATTTAGTTTCTCGGCATAAATGAGTTGATTTAACACTGACACTGTTTGTTGTTGTTGTTGTTGTTATTGTTGTTGTTGGTGTGACAATAAATAAAATTGTTGCGTTATTATTTATCACGTATTATTGCTAGGCATGGGGGAGGCGTACTAAGTTTATGAGAACGTACATTGCCACTAGAGCTGGTAGGCTATTAGTGATAATAAATATAATTATAAATATACCGTTCATTGCACTATAGATAAAACGACACTTATGTATGATTGGTAATTTTATTTTTGGAAAAGGAATAATTCTTTGAGTCAAAGCAAAATTTTTTTTATGGTAACATCATATTTCATATTAAGACTGCGCACCAAGTTTCCTAAAAAGAATTTCGCCTTGTCTCAATATCAAATCCTTGCCATCTAGCTAAAGTAGAGAAATAGTATTTTTTTTTCTTTCTTTCTTTCATTCTTTTTCCTTGTTTTTTGTCACTTTACAGCGTAGTATTTAAGTTTTAAGCCTATACATCGCACCAAATACAACTAACATGTACAATTCTGTACAGAGTTTCACACCTACTTAATGCTTCTGATAATAAAATACCTAGAAGGTAATATTTCTACCTTTAGCGTAATACTTGTTCGCAACAATATCTTACTCAACTATGTCTCACTGTTTTATACTTATATCATTCACACGATACCGCCTAGTTGCTTATTAACACATTTATACAAACACAAGGCAGATTATTCATTAGAGTTTCAATCTGCTAGTCACGTTTGTGTATCATACAATGTCTCGTGACCTTTTTTTTCTTCATATTATACTTGCTAAAAATCTTATGAGATCTATGACAATGTTTCTTTTATTTTATTTTATTTTATTTTATTTTATTTCATTTCATTTTTATTTTATTTTTATTTTTAATCTTATTACTATATTTATGTTTAATTTTTACTTTTATTTCATCATTTTTTTTTTCTTCATTTTCTTTTTCTTTTACTTTTCATTTTATTCAAAATATACAAGTAGCACAAAGTTTAATAAATCACTTCGTATACCGTTGCCTTTTTATCACCAGAACCAGTCACGATATACTTGTCATCAGCAGATATGTCGCAGCTCAATACAGAAGAGGATTCCTTAGACTGGAAAAATAAGAAACATGATTAAGAAATTTTTTTTAATCAAAGAACATATTTTGAAACACGAAAAAAAAAGAATAACCACCTGAAATATGGATGCTCCGTATGGTGTGCGCCACGCGTTTAGTAAATTATCTTTTCCAGTAGAAACGAACCATTTTCCACACGAGGCAAACCGCAATGAAAGTACACATGACTCATGAAGATGCAGTTGATATTTGTCGGGTTTTGTTGCATGGAGTACCTCGACGTTAGAATTCTCCATTCCAACAGCGAGCCACTCCCCGCTTGGACAATATCCAAGTGAAAATATTTGGGAGGTAAAGTCATGTTGCTGGAGCTGTCTTCCTTCTCTCAAGTCCCAAGATCTGACTGTGTTATCAAGTCCTCCAGTCCACAGTTTAGTGCCATCTGCTGATATATCGATGCAAGAAGCTCCGTCAGTGTGGCCCTGGAACTGTCTGACCAAAGTCTGATTGTGGAGGTCCCAAACTGCGATGTTTCCATCGCTACAACAGCTAAAGCAGACTTTAGAATCGGGAGAGATGGCAAGGGCGTAACACGCTGGTGCTGATGAAGTGAGTTCGGCCTTTATTCGCGGTGTAGGACTTGCCAAGTCCCAGATACTGAGCTGGCTTGCTTCACCGCCAACAATTAAGGTCCGTCCATCGGGCAGGAGCTTTACTGATCTTATGTAGTTGTCTCTCTGAAGACAGTCGAGCTGTGATACAGGTTTAACGCTACCATTTCCGCCTTGACCTATATCCCAGACTTTTACACACCCTTTGCCACCGGTGTAGACGTATTTTGTAGGGTTTGATATTGTTACTGCACAAACTACTTCTCCATGGGTGAGGGTGTTGATTTGCCTCGCGTGTCGCGGTATCCCAGGACCAATTAATGCATCCGTCGGAAATGGTACAGGCTGAAGTTGGCCCTCCCCATTCATGTGAAACGAATATGCGCTGAAAACAATTGAGAATATCAATGTTCTGATCAGATTCGAACACAATAATCATCAGGGGAAAATTAAAGTATAAAAGCACATTCTTTTTCATTTTAGTACAGTAGTTTATTAAGGTGGTTCCCTACCCAATTCGAGCTGTTCTCAAAACATTGGGCTGAACAGTGCTATTAAACTGAATATCTCTAGCAGGGAACCGAACACGGGAAGAAGGGCTTCATATCAATATGGTATTGCAATGCCATCCAATTGGTATAAAAAGGAGAAAAAGTCAATTTCAATTGATTTTGATCCCGAAAAATGGATCATTTTTTGTTTCGTTTGATAAAAAATACTTACGGCTTGCCCCCAGGAACATTGCTCAATCCATTAGTAGAAGGTATTCTAACGTGACCGTCAAATCCGAGCTGAAAATATAAGAAACAAACCAATTGTTAGTTATATTATTTCCTTTTTTATTCGGGTGTATATTACGAGTCCTAATACTTTTTTCTCGACTAGTGTGTGTATAATTTCGTTGAATTATATCGAAGCAATAAAAATAAAAAGTTTGATAATAAACCGAGAGTAACACTACCGCAATGAAATAGAACGAATTCTGTCGGGGTAAACGATTCTCGTTTATTAAATTGAAATCGTATATTATCAAATTGATATGCAGCAGTTAATGAGATGATGAAATTTCACTTGCCATTGGTGGTCGTGCGTAAGGCAAGTTGTTGTAAGATGAAGGAGATTGGGGTGGCTCATTGCCGCGGGAGGGCAAGCCCTGATAGCCCTGAGGTGGGGTTTGCTGTTGCGATGATGGGGGATGATAACCCCGTGGGGCCAGTGGCCCAGGAATGCCCCCCATAGTTGGAGTACAACTGCGAGATCCCCTCGCTCCTGCCCCAGGTGTGCCCGGTTTGTCGATCTATTTATTGGCAAAAAATTTAACGATGTATTTACTGGATACAATAAAAACCACTCTATAGTACACCAGAGTATAATGACCCCAACGGTCGAGCGATCAAAGTAAACGAGAATAACAAAAAAGAAGAAATGTATAGATTTCATTCTCTTTTTTTTTTCTTCATCTTTTTATTGAGATGGCGTGAGCATGTTTAATGAAAGAAAGAAAAAAAAAAAAAAAAAGGAAAGACAATTTTTATCAAGCTATACTTAAAGATAGATAGCAAAGAGGTAGACCAAGTTCGAATTTAATGACTCAACGATAGAATATAGTATTAGCTTCGTTGAGGTAATTATGATGTGATAGAGCTGGTCGATATAGTGTTAAATAAATTTTTTATTTATTTTTTCATTTTTTCAATATTTCGCCGTAAGTATATTATAATATATGGATGTTGCGTGCTTCGACGAGCGTATATTGTGTATTATAGTTATTGTAATATGTTACAATACATACGTACTAAATAGTTTAAATTTAAAAAATTCAATTCTCCAAGACACACCAATTAAACAAGAAAATATGAAAAATTAATTAAGCCAATTTGAACTTGCTCTCCGCAAGATCTTACATCTTTACTTTTCAGAGAGGGAGTACTCCGCGCTGAAGAGCTACCGCTCCTCGAAGGAGGCCTATCCTTTACGGATGCCGTCCCGGAAGAAGGCCCCCCGCCGGGACCAGGGGCACCAAGTTTCTCCAAAGTTCCGTTCTCGCGTGGATCTGCGTGTTCACCGTTAGCGTGAGGTGAAACTGGTTCCTTTATTTTTTTTTTTTTTTTATTTTTTTTTTTTTTATACAACAGGCATTAAATTAATATATGGATATAGGTATAGTATACTGTAATGATTTTCTAAAAGGTTTCGTACAATTAATTCGTACAGGTTTTAATTATAAAAATGAATAATACCTCGTTGGCTACGTCTACGACCAAGTCTTGGTCACTTTTTTCACCATCGCTTTCCTGAAACGGATAAAAAGAGGCGGTTTGAGAAAAGAGCGTTAAAACCAGAATCATAAAGTTTCTCTCCATAACGCGCGTCATATTATATACAAAAGAAAATTTCTCATCTTGTCGCACGTATATATACGTGTAATAATTGCCTTTAGATGTAAAGTGAGGCTGACGACTAGAGAGACTACAACAAGACTATATGCTTCTGTTATTATACTGCACACGCAGCATCTGTAACCATGCTGTATGAATAAAACAACGGCAGCTGTCTGTCTAGTCATAGAAAATGGGAATTACACTCAATCGACGCTGGCCTGGCAATGCCACAGCTATTTAACCCAAATGATACATTTTTTACCATATATCGTTCATATAGTAATAACGAAATATTCAATTATACCCAGTTTCACCAGCTCTAGCGTCGCGATTTAGAATGAAAAAAGGTGATTAAAAAGGAGGTAGCGATGTGTAGGTAGGTATAACGCGTAAGAAATTCGGGAAAATATATTCTCCGATAATTTCAAGCATCAATGATTGTATAAATTAATGCAACCTAATTCCGAAAATTGATTGATTATATTTGACTAATCCGTGAGAATGACCTAACGCTTCCATAATCATCAAGTCTGCGTTAGTAGGTATCAAATCGAACGAAATGAATTGCACAAGCGAATAAATCGCGTATAATAGTTTCGCGTTGCAGAAACGACGTGCTTATCTTCTCTTATATACGAATGACATTTCTTTCCTTGCGTGAAAAAGCAATCAAACACCTGTGAGGTATACTTATCGCTCGAGACGCGGGAGAGTCCCTGATATACCTACAACGCATGCAACGAATAGAAAATGCCAATGCATATGTGTGCAGTAGTATACATTTCGCCGCTCTCCGTTCTAGTCTATATATACAGGAAATTCGCGTTACATAGTATAAACTATTATATAGGTGTACGCTAAGATAAGTAACAAAAGTATACCTAGGTAGGTACATATAAAGTCTACCGTGTTTCCGCCACGATGCTTTCATGCGGTTCAAAGATTAAAACCGTGCGGGGTCGAGCAGCCTGCATTATTATAGGTACAGGTATAGCTATAGCGGCTTTGATCGCATTATTATATGCCGTAAAATCGAGGGGATTTAAATATACTCGATAGTCAGTATCAGCATAGTCAAACGAATAATTAGCTCTTAATTTTCTTTTCTTTTCTTTTTTTTTCGTTAATTGATACTTGTTCGGGTGATAAAAGATTGAAGGCATGGGATCGATGCGGGGATCGCGCGAATCATGGAAATATATAAGAAAAGTTTATTTGATTAAACTCGGTTTATTTGCATTGATTTTAAAACGAAATTAGATCAATTACGACCTACACGTTTTCCTCCGCAACTTATTCAACGGTATTTATTAATAAGAGTTTCCCCAACGAGGGTTTAAGCGACCCGTGAGAGCGGCAAGCGACAAGGAGGTTGATAATAAATTTATATCGGCAACTTACGTAAACACAAACCTGTGGTAGTATTGATTTCAGTAGCATTGCAGGGGGGGTGTCTTCCACCCCTTAACCTGCTCGTCCTAGCGTTAAATATGATACAAATGTTATCATCCCTTCTATTCCATTTCCCCAACCCCTCGGCTCTCACTCCTCCTACTACCTTCAGCCACCCCAATGTTCCGGCAGACGCCGGTATTAAGGGCAGCTCTATTATTTGGCCACCCATTCCCTCCTCTCCGTTTTATCCTCTTCCTCCTTCTACCCCATCCTCCACTGTCGCCTCTTTCGCCCGAACTCACCCTACCGTCCCCACGGCCTAACTCTGCCTCAAGAATCCTCTAATTTTTTTCTTCTTTTTTTTTGTTTGTTTCCCCCTTCTCTCTTCTCCCTTCTCTCTCTATCTCTTCATTTTTTTTCTTTTTTTCTTTTTTTTAACCCTCTTTTTCCCCGTTTCGTACCCTCACTTGGGTAATGTACCTCGATAGTAGGTACGCACACAAGTTTCGTTGAAATAAGCGACCCCGTTTGTATTTTCATTTTGCGTACAATATTTCAAGAGATTGTTATAGTATGGGTAGATATACGCGCAAGGCTGTTCTCCCTGCAGATACATACTTATGTATAGGGATAGGTATTGTTTCGCGGGGAACCAATCAAAGAGAATCGACCAATTTAATGGCGAGCACAAGCATCGATCAAAAGTTAAGCCATTGTCCTAAGAGCTTTTCTCCTCCAGACACACGAATAAGTATCAAAACGTTTGAAAATACATAAGTAAGAACTTTTTTTCTTTTTTTTTTCCTTTTTCTTTTTATTTCTTACTTTTTCTCCGCGATTTGGGTATGAGACAAAAAGATACAGACAAAAAACAAAAAACAAAAAACAAAAAAAGCAGCCCGGGTCTCGATGCGCATAATAATGTTCTAGTATTGAATTCATTGGGGAAAAACTCTGTGGTTATATTCTATACTTCGACTGTCTGTTTTCAAACTCATTCTATAAGTTTTTGCCGCAATAGAAGTAGGTATAGCGAGCGAGTTCTTTCTTCGTCGCCATTTGCTTCCTCGCTTCATCGACCCCGTACTCACCTACTCGCTTCGATTTATACTTACGTTATAACTTATAAACTTATAACAGTTTAAACCACAAAGATTTCGTGGTCTAGAATTTAGGTGAAAAATTATCTACACCCTGACGCAACAAGACCGACGTGTTTCAGGTTTTAACGTTTAAATAAGAACGACGAAGGTGATCAATCGATCCATAACCGATATAGATATACGATATTAATATCAGCGGTAAATCAAGTCGTTTTATCATAATATGTGGGAATGTGTGACTGCTTAAAGATCCGCGTTTTATATCATGTTAAAAAATAAATTCCAATACTGTTTTTCTTTTTTCTTATCACACAATCTGTGGGTTTCATCACTATGCATACCTACATGTAGTATATGTATAACTAAGAATCGTGAAAATTGAATTAAATACGAAGACTACGGATTAAATCGAGGAGACAGTACATGAAGCCTCCGCCACCAAACCCGTCACTTTTTTTCCTGACCCGCCCTGAAATTTTCGATACTTTGCTAGTTTGTAGAACTAGTTAAAGACACTTTCAGTAAATTAGGTATTTCAGATTTCTGAATCCAACAGCTTTAGAAATACCATATTTTTTGTCATCAAAAAAACTATTGGACTTCAAAATCTGAAGTAATTCACTGAAAGTGGCAAAATTTCGTAAATTTCTAGGATAGTCACGAAAAAAGTGGCTGGTGTGGTAGAGAATGCTTCATATAGAGATTTGCTGTACATACCTAACAGAAGAGAATGATACTAGTAACTTTAATGATAGTATTATATTCCGACAAACAGAAAACTTTATACCATTATAGTATCACAGGGCAGCATTAAACGAACCAATATTTCTAATCAGCGAATATCTAGGAACTATACAGTCGTACGTTAGGCAGAATAATCAGAATTAATTGCAAGTCAATTACTTAGCTCGACGAAATTTCATGTGTGGATTGACGAGGAGAGAAGGTTGATAAGTGGTGTTAAATTATTATTGAAATATCGTGCAATGAGAAGTTTGGCGCGATAGTTATACTCCGAAATATTAATAATGGGATTTTTTGGATAAAACGAAACACCTTGATTCCCGTAAAGTTTCGAGAAGATAAAACGTTAGCATTCGGAAAATGAGGTAAGAACAAAACTGGCTAGTTTGTATTCACAGTTCCAGGAAACATTGAACATAAATACCAAACGCCTAGAGTTATCGCTTCCGGCACGCATATGGGGGCCCCCCCTTTTTCTCTCTCCGCGTTTAAGACCAGCACCAAATCAAGTGCACGTCATGTCAGTAATTTAGAAGTTTAAACCAATTGAACTATTGAACTTGCAGTCTGCTAAGACGCTGAACAAAAAAATTTAAAAAAAATTGCGAACTAAGTCTGGCGGATGCAAATGAATTTTTAACGATTTTCACACGGTCTGCAATTAAACGATAATTATTTTTTCTCGACGGTGAAAATTTGACGCGCGAAACTGTCTGCGTAGGTTTTCCAAATAGATAAATAAATAAATAAATAAATAAATGAATGAATGAATGAATGAATGAATGAATGAAAAGGGGGAAAAAACGAAAGTAAAGATAAATTAGTACATCAGCGATACGAGAAAGTAATAAAGATGGTAAAAAATGTAAGATAACAGGCATTTTACTTCGTTAAAACAATATAGTAGGTACCTATGTATGGTTGGGTAAATAAAGAGGTATAAGTATTAGTGTAGAGCATAGCTTGTAATACGGAGAAATCATTTATCGCGATATCGAACCCTTAAAATCAATAAAGGATAACGGTGCCGCGACGTTATTTACTCTAGGCTGGCTCACTTTGCACACGACAACCAACGATTCAGGTTGGCTGCCATGTTGCCCCCACAATCCTGCAGGAAGAGGAGAAGCAAAATGAAAATGAAAATGAAAATGAAGAAGAAGAAGAAGAAGAAGGCGAACAAGAAGACGAAGACGAAGACGAAGAAGAAGAAGAGACCCGGTGTAGCTATCTTGAAACCGTCAGCTCCGCGACGTCCCCGTTCCTATCTCTTCCAATCTAGATTCTCTCCACCCCCTCCGCCACTCTATCACCGAATGATACCTACCCCTCAGTGTCGATATAGTATTTTTCAAATCGAGCGACGGAAAGTAAGGTGAATAAAATAAAATAAAATAAAATAAAATAAAATAAAATAAAATAAAATAAAATAAAATGAAAATAAAAAATATATGTATAAAAGTGGCAAAAAAAACGTAAGCAGGGAAGTAAAAAAAAAGAATAATAATAAAGAAAAAAAACGAAAAAAAACTGTCGTTTTATGATATATGACGCGATACGCGCCGCCGTCATACAATAAATACGATATTTGCGCCCCTGTCCCGAAGAGGGTGGCACTGCAGGAAGTTTCGAAGGGTGGGAGATGAGAGGAGAGAAGAGTGAAGAGGAGAGAAGAGAAGAGGAGAGACCGATGGCAGGGTTTGGATGCTCTGGGATGGTATAGATTTTTATGTCTGCGAGAAATACAAAATGATGGATATAAACCTCGCCTCGCCCCTCGCCCCTTGCCCCACGCCCCACACCCCCAACCCCCAACCCCCAACCCTCTGCCGCGTTTTCCACCCCAACCCCATTCGCCCTCCAGACCCCGCGGGAGCTCAGAGCGAATGTTTTGTCATCACACCAACCCCCCGGTAGATACACTTGCAACCGCGTATTCCGTATTTCCTCTATAGACGCTTTCTCATTCGTCGTTTCTCGCTGTTCCGATCGCTCCTCCGGCTCCGAGTTGGACTTAGGATTTTCCTGCTTGTTCTTCGTGTATATATATATACACCTATATAAGTATATAGTATATTATACGTATATAGGTATACCTGTGTATATGCATATATATAGATATATGTATGACTATACATGGCTTGGTCTACCGCGACGACAACGGTACCATTTCGCCCAGGGTACTGTTTCTCGACCCAAGAAATTTATCGTATATGTACAATGAATATACCTTTCGGGGGATTTCCACTTTTACAAAATGACACAACCTAAACCTTCGATAAAGTTCGAAATTTTATTAACCGGTCTAATGTAGGTACGGAGAAAATTGACCAATTAACTAAATTTTATCCATTCAACGTAAAGTTTGTATTATTTTTGGCTGAAAATATAGAAATGAAGAAATAATAATAATAATAATAATATACGATCGTATAGCTATAATACGCGCGATTTACTTATATATACCTAAGCATATTAATATATTTCTTTACACATAAACCTACATACATATCACGCTATAACGCGCTAGTAATTATCTTCTGAATAATAAAAATGGAAAAATCGATGAGGTAGTACAATAGTTGAATCGTATATTATACCTAGAGAGACGAAGATAAAGTAGAATCGTTACGCGGGTGTGGGGGTGGAGCGAAGATAACGTTAGAGAAATACCAAAGGAGCGTGGGAATTCTATAAAAACTTCATCCAGTATCTAATAGAATACAAAGGAGATTGAAATAATATGAATAGGTATAGTAATGCCTATATCTATATATCTTCAAATGACTATAACTTTGAATCCGCAGTTTAAAATTAGTATATAACTGCAATTGCAATATATATGTATATATATATATATATACTCAAGAAAGATATACAATCGTTAGTTTAATTGAAATTCTCTCATTTTTTTTACCTTTTCTTTATTTTATGAGTTTGTTGTATACATATATCATTATTTCTCTTATCCCCCGCATATATTTCTTTTTTCCCTGATATTCAACACACACATATATATATATATATATACAGGTATACCTATATTAATAGTTTCTCGAATCATTCGCCTTTCTCTTTTATTATACCGATGGTGATTTCGCGTACTTTTACAGCAACAGCAACAGCAGCAGCAGCAGCTGTACCTCGAATAATTTCGTATATACACCCGCATCTCTGAGAATCATGCAGAGGAGAGGACGTAATCATGCAGGTAAACCCAGTAAACCAGTAATCGTCGCTAGATTGCAGGTCGCATGTAATTATGAATAAATTGGCGACCATTGTTGATCGTCACGGAGAAATATACGAGTGAGGTTTACATGACGAGGCCTTATACACACACCGACGCGTGTATTAAATATTTATATGTATATGTGTACGTGTATGCATGGATATACATGTATGTACTACGTTTTACGTTATAATATATATAATGTTGAAAATTATGCGGTGCAAGAACGGTGCAGATCTCTGGTAGATTTCACCGAGTCTAATAATAATGGTGAACGTTGGGGAAGAGTGGGTGGGTGTTCTCGGGTAGTTTTACGGGACAAAGGTAAATATACGTTATGCAAAAAGTTAGAATCGATTTGTCGCCCGGTTTTAGCTCGGAAAACTGCTTTTTATCTTATCTAATCTAGAACAATAACGAGAATCGACCGCGAGGTGACACACTGAACGCGTCATTTTCATCACGTTATACACACGCGCAGGTATAGTATATATATACGCGTTATACGTATAGAGGGCGAAACTGAAGGTGTCGTCGACAAAAGTATCGATCATTTTCACGACAGAAGAGTCGTACTTTTTAATCCCAGTGCTTATAAATACAGGTTCGGCCGATCAGTGGCATTTGCTCTTTTGTTCGTTCGTTTGGTGTTTTTTTTTTCTTTTTTTTTTCCGTTTGCTTCCTTTATTTTGTCGCTGGCACCTTCGGCATTTGTCGACGAAACTTCTTTTTTTTCCCCCATTTACAACCACTTCGTCTTTACTTTTTTTTGCCTTTTTTTTCCCTTCTTTCTCCATTATCCCGTATAAATTGTCCAATTATTATGGATTCAATAGTCGATCGAACACATCGAACTGTTATATTATATTCATATGTAATTTTTTTTTTTTCTAAATTTGAATAATTGTTGTTGGAACAAATTCAGTGCGTTTCCCTATTTCTAAACGAGTTCGTATACTATATAATATTCGTTCGTTTACTGCAACGTGATCGTCGCGGATCCCTTATTCGTTTATCTTATATATTTAAAGCGACGAACCCCTCTTCGGTTATCTGAATCAACTGGTGAATCCCCGGCAATAGATGAATCGAATCAGCTCCTTGCCAAATTTCTCTTTTCTCTTTTTTGTTATTTTTTTTCTTTTTTCTTTCGTTCGTTCTCGTTACTCGTTAGGTGAACGTTTTCTTCATTTTTTTCCCCTTTCTCGCTTTCAAACAGCCGAACTTTCTTCGCTTTTTTAATCAGCCTCCGAACTGACCTCCAATTATAGTTTTGCGGAAAATGATCAGATATCAGATTCTCGTTTTCAACGCGTTGATGCATCGTTTCGAAATCACAAATCTCAAATTCATAGAAAAATCGATAAAAGCTATACTGCTCCGAGGTGGAAATAAATAGAGCAAAATATCTAGTTTTTAAAATAAAACAGAAGCCGTCAATATAGGTGGAAAAAAAAAATGTCTACGTCGGACGCGATATACGACCAAATTTATAAAACGTGAATGAAAAAACGTCGAAAAAAAAAAAAAAAAAAAAGGAAAGCAGAAAAAACTCGTCGAACTGTATCAGGCGTTAAAAACTGTCGAACGACGTATGACGCGAAATTCAGGTGCGACAAATTCATCGACGAGTCTGAAGTTTTCAATATTATATATGTTGTACACTGCTTCTCTCTGCAATGGCATCGGTGGACAGTGACGAGGCAGTAGGTCTCGAAAAATAAACTCAAACCATCCCCCCGGCTCTATTCTCACCCCATCCCATACCCAGAGCAAAACCCAGTCTCTTTTCCCCATTCCCCATCCCCCCCATCCTCCTTCCCGCTTCTCGCTTCATTCCGCCCCCGCGCGAAGCTCGGCCAAATAAATTACACCGCCTCGTGACGCGAAAAAATCCAACGAGTTGCGAGAGAAGAGAAGAGAAGAGAAGGAAAGGAAAGAGGAGAGGAGAGGAGAGGAGAGAAGAGGAAGGGGAGGAGGCGAAACGCTCGGCGGAGGAAATACAGAGAGAGAACGAAAAAAAGAAGAAAAAAAACCAGAGAAAAAGGGGGGGGAAAAAAAAAGAGAAAGAGCGAAAGAGAACAGGGAATGGTGAGGACCGAGAGGAGGTGGAGGTGGTGGCACGGCGGTGGTCCGCTTTAATTGGTTCGACGTGGTCAGATGAAAAATTCAACCGACCTATCCTCATCTGGAACCGCTCGGTAGCTGCTGCCTTACCGCGCTGAAAAGCCTCTGAAAACGTTTTTATGCGACACGCGATGCGATTCTTCAACCCTCGACTTTCCGAGAGCGAAAGAGAGGGTGAAAAAAATTGACGAAAAAATAAAATAAAAGTAAAAGTAAAAGAAAAAGAAAAAGAAAAAGAAAAAGAAAAAGAAAAAGTAGAAGAAAAAGAAAAAGTCGAAGCGGAAAAGAAAAAAAAGAAAATAAAATGACAAAGAAAGCAAAAAAAAAGTATAGTCGTATCGTCGTATCTTTGGCTCATCGACCGTTCAATTGCATGGGATTCCGCCTTAACCGGTTTAACTCTTGTTCGCGAGAGGCTTGCGCCCATTGCTGCGCTGTTCTCCGCGCCGCCGCGACTCACTGTACTACTATTGTGCGCTGGTTGATTAATGCTTTCCTGAAGGTTCAGAACTGTCCCTCTCTCTATCTCACGCTATCTCTCTTTCTCCCTCTCTCTCTCTCTCTCATTCCCTTATTCGCGGCAACGAAGGACGAGGAGACGGAGTCGGAGGCGGAGGGGTTGCTTCAAGATCAACGTGGACACGCGAGAACTCATTTCCGGCAACCACCCCCCAGTCCGCTGTTCGCCAGTTCTCTGAAACCGTTGTACCGGAACTATACCTTATAGAGGTAAGCTTCGTCGCGTTTTACTCATCGAGGAATTGGAGTTTGAGCTTGAGTCTACGTTCAACTTAAAGTTATGAAGTTGAAAATCCGATTTCTTCGAATGACTTCGAGGAATCATCTCGATGCATTAGTAATTTGTAAAATCGTTTTTATCAATCGATATTATTCTATGCTACATGCTCCATGTATGTGTGTATGTAGGTGGGTATAGTTATCATTATGGATGAATGGAGTTTTTGTCAGAAACGTGAGTTCGGAATGATTCCGGTACCGATTGGGAGGAAACGCAATTAAAGAAGAAGGCAGGGTAGAAAAACAAAAACTATTTCTTGATATCACGAAGTTGTCGACGCGTGTCTAGCATATATGTATAGGAGACCGAGAGAAACAACCACACGTGTCTAACTGAGCCTAACTCGATTACAGCCGATCCTCCTCCTCTTCGCGGTCAGCTTTTAGGCCGGAGACTTTGAAAGGGATGGTTCGCTGCCTAGAATCCACCCACCGGTATAAAGTACATACGTCCGTACGATTGAAAATAAAAAAAAAAAAAAAAAAAAGGAAAAAGAAAATCAGAAAACAAAAAAACGGTTCGAAATTAAGGCACGCAATTACTATATATTCAATTGTATATGATAATGACAATTGAATGATCGTCAAATGCGATATTACGATTTTTGAATTATATTAGATAATTTTCTTTTTTTTTTTTTCAAGGATAATAATGTTGGACAAATAATAGTAGGTATGATTCTAGAACCCTAGAGATGTATATAAGGTATACTGGGTTAGTGATCGTGACTCGTGAGTAAATATAAACTCGTATCCTATACACGTATACCTACAGCGGAAGTGTAAAATAAAAATGGCGTACGGTCAGAAAAGAATAAATATAAAAAAAAAGAAAAAAAAAAAAAAAAGGAAAAGGAAAAGGAAAATCGTAAAAATAATCCAATTTAATCCGGGTTGCGCGCGTTCTCCACGCCGTTTTAATTATACACTTCTCTCGCGCGGTGTTTTGCGAAGGTAGAGAAGGCGTACACCGACGACTATACGGATAGGGCAGGTCGACCGCGAGAGGATTCGCTAGAAGGGGTGCGACTGCGACAAAGGTGCGTCAAAGAATTTATTTATTTACTTTTTGTATTTCATTTTTCATATTTTTCATTTTTTATTTTTATTATTATTACCACCACCACCCCCCCCCCCCCTTCGTTTTCTACGTTTTTTTTTTTATACCACTATTATTTATTCATTTCCTTTTCTTTTTTTCTTTTAAAATTTACCAGAAACGAGTTTCAACTATGTTTACTCTTTGAAAGGGCAGCATATAGTACACGGAGCTTTTGTTGCTTCGACGAACAAACCAACATATAGCGTACGCTGGTGGTTAAACAATTGCTAACTTCCGGTTGGTCAGTGTTACTCAAATTCAACGCTGATGTTGCAGCGAATACCATATACACATATAGGTATACAGAGTAAATATATGTATATATGCCCCGTGCCCATATAGTCGTAACAAACGATAACGAATGTATTGTACAGACATTAGAGTGTGCAATTATCTATTTTTTTTTTTTTTTATTCTATTTTTGATTTTCCTTTTTTTTTTTTTTTTATATTCAACTGCAATTTCTGACTATCAACAATTTCACTAAATCAGTCGATGTAAATTAACAAAAATTTTCAATCATCAATCGCGAGCCATTGAACAGCTATACGGATGTCAAAAATTGCGCCGAAAATAAGTAAAACAAAACGAAAAAAAAAAAATTGGAACCAAAATTGAATTCTATTGAATCGAATATGCATTTAAAAAACCAGATCTATATTCGTTGAGATTAAATGGCATGATAGACTAGAGTTCAAACTGAATATTAGATCGAAAGGTTACTGCAGCCGGCTATGAAACAGCATCTACAAACGACACACGAGGTACGCGATGCGGATGCAACGGTTTGCAGCCTGTAGAGACGAGGGAGTATAGTCTTCCGTACTCTCCGAGTTTCAGAGTCTCAAAACTACATACTTCGAGGGTAGATGTATATATATATGTACATATATATATATTTTATTATTATAGGCCACAAAATATACCATAACAGCCAATGACATTACGTCTTTTAGAACTTTTACGCTCTTTCAACTGCGCCCTCATATCACCCGGCACTCAAACCGCGTGTATATACAGGTATATCAATAGTACTTAACGATTTCGAACATGTTTCATTCTCCAGAGTCTAGACGACACCCTTAGATGCCGGGAAACCGTGTCGAAATAAAAATGTGAAATTTAGCTTGAATAAAAGCAAGAAAAACTTACATGTCCGAGTTTTTCCTCTTTCCTCCTCTTCGGATCGCTTTCAAGGTCGGGAGTTCTGCTTCGAAATTTTTCACCGGGTGAAACAGAGCGTCTTAATCGGTCGTCGGGTATTGGAATGGGCTTTCGATCCTCGGGAGTTTCGGCTGTTGCTCTATGCTGAAGATCTGAAGGTTTTAGAAGGGCCTGAGCCTGGGCGGCGGCCGCGGCCGCACTAGGATGTGGGGGTGGTGCCAAATGTGGGGGAACCCCTGCGGCTGCTGCCGCAGCCCCTGCGAACCCCAGGAGACCCGCTGGGGGTAACCCGCCGACTACAGCACCGTGGGGTAGCTGCTGAGCGTGAATCTGTTGCTGAATAACACGAGTAAACTTATTTCGTTAGTTAAGAAAATTTCATTGATAATTAAAAAAAACAACAAAAAAAAAGAAGAAATTTAGCAGATACATGTTTAGAGGGGGACTCGAAATTCGTGACGAATCTCTTCAAGGGTTAATCCTAGTCAAAATTTGGGATCGAAGGTTCCTGAGTCAATTTCCCAAAAAGATGACTTTTTTTTCCTCTCAAAAGATATATAAAGTAATTATATAGCCGTTTAAATCACCGCATTAGATATATGTATACATAATATACATACGTATATTTATTATATTCTGTGCTTAAATTATAACGTTCACTTGATATCACTGCGGTTTAATTGTTATACCTACAGCTTTTATCATCTTTCGTGTATAATTCTAAAGGATTGTTTCGTCTCGTCTCTGATCTTCGTTATTGTAGCCCCCCCCTAGTACCTATCCGTTGCCAAGTGGTAATGCTTGACAGAAATTAAATTACTTTTATCTTCAAGCTCGCGGTTGTTAGGTAAGTAAATACGAAAAATGACGAAACAAACGTTTATACATATATTATATATAATAATGATAATAATAATGATAATAATGATAATCATTATTATTATTGTAACGAGATATTTCAGCCTCTTTAATGCTACCCCATGCCCAGCCTCTTCGCGACGTCTGTCGAATTTATAATTATAAAACCGTGAATCTGACGAAAATATGGCGCAAACTGTACATCAAGAAAGTAAATTAATAACAAGTTATACCGTCGAAACTCTTTCTATATCTCTTTCTCTTCCTCGTCCGAATTCTCGTTAAAGTTTTTCGTTAATGCATATCAAATATCAAAAAATACTACGAATAATACGGTAATGCGATAACGTGTATATAGGTGTAGTTATATTAATTGAAAAATACTCACCAATAATTGTTGCAGACCTTGCTGTTGCTGTTGCTAGAATGAAACGAAAGTTTTTAAAGTCAGTCTTTATCATTGAATAGCACAACTAATAATAATTATGTGATGTTTTATTTTTCTGTTCTTTTACTTTTCTTAGTCTTCATTGAGATAATCAAATTGAACATGAATTTAATTTAACTTTAATCGACGTACATAATGAATTGGTCACACCTGTCACGCGTAAAATCTAAGACGTCGGTAAATATAAGCTATACATGGTATAGTATACAATATATCTTATGAGATTTGTAATGTGTTAAACTGAAAAGAGAATTTTAAATTGACGATAGAATATAAATTGATCGAAAATAGAAATTACGGGGAATTTAAGAAAAAGAATAAATCAAAGTGATAATGACATTTTTCATCTCTAATCCTGTACCTATATACCATAGTTAGGGTGATTTTCATATATAGGTTGTATAAATTGTTGATAGGAGTTGTAAAATAAACATACCCCAATAATGGCGTTTAGCTCGGTCATCGTAACTTGTTTCGCCCTTTCCACCGCGTTGGCGACTTGCTGTTGATGCTGTAACCCGTGCTATCATTATCGTGTTGTTATCTCATTTTATTTGAAAATAATTATCAATCGAAATACGGTACGAGACTCACCTCTTGTGCTAGGAACGGAAGGACTTGGGCAATTATGGCATTTAACCGCTTCGCAATCTCCGTCTGAACAGAAATGAAATTAAAATTAATTAGAACGTTTTCAAGACTACCGAGGCGTCTAGAACGCGGATATAGATAGAAACGAATCTATATACCTACATAGAAATATTATATTGTAATATATACATTATGCATCATACTATCCATACATCAATATCTAACGTGTACATATAGAGGGATATATAGCTATATATGCGTATTATGGTAATATGTACAGGGAAATCGATGGATCTGCACTTCGTGATTCGTGATATGATCTTCGTATCGAATAAAATTCAGAAAAATGTTGTAAAAGAAATATTTTCCTCCACCGTCGAGTATAAGTATACCATATAGTACATACTATATGCGGAATATGATTATATACAGCTAGTTTAGATTGAGTATTGTCTTAGGACTTAGCGTATAGGTATATATATGAGGTATAGGTATGTGAATGAGTTATGTGATTATTTGAAAATGATCAATGCTTCGTACATTTTATTAGATAGGATTTATCCTCGTATAGAGTATACATATATGTAGGTATATAAAAAAATAAATATACACACATATATATATATATATAATATATATATATATACCTATAATACACGAGAAGGGGGATGGCACGCAGAAACGCAACACACTGAGATTAGCAGCGGGTAAAAAATCGATGTCATCGCCCGTAACTCCACCCGGACAACCCCCCTAGACCCCCCCCCCCCCCTTCCCATCCCCCAACGCCCGCAGAGGACCAAATAAAAGAACGCGACTACACGTCACGGGTGTGAGTGAGTGAGTGTGCGAGAGAAAAAGAGAAAGATAAAAAGTAAAAGAGAAAAACAGAAAGAGAGAAAAAAAAAAAAAAGAAAAGAGGAAAAAGAGGAAAAGGAGGAAAAAGAGGGAAAAAAAACGAAAGGAACAAAAAAAAAAAAAAAGTAAAAGAGAGCTGAACGCCGAGAGAGAGACTATATAGTAGCGAGGCAACCCCGCCGCGCGGTCGTAGATAGAGTATATATATACATACGGACGCAAAGGTACGAATGGGGTTTGGGAGGAGGAGGGGGGTGGCACAGAAGGGTGAATGATGAAGGTAGTACGAGGACCGAGGCGAGTTAGGGTCAACGGGAGACGAGAGACGAGAGAACGATGGATTTTATGTATATATAATTGGCCAGCCTCACCATACAGCTCTTACATCTTTATTTTACATTTTTATCTTTATCTTTTTCGTTTTTTTCTTGTTTTTTTTTGTTTTTTCAATTAGTCGATTATTACAGACGTATAGAACTGACCGCTACTTAGCTTGAAGAATTATTATAATCCGATCTGATCATAAAGATGAGCATTTTTTTTATTTTTTTATTTTTCTCTCTCGCTCTCGCTCGCTCGTAGAAGTGTAGGTATAGATTATATACCTACCGTTAATTGAATCATTCTGTTTCTTCTTTCTCTTCATATCTTCCATAGAGAAGAAATATGACTATAATGTTTCGGCTTAGTTACTTCCTACAAGTAATCCGACATGATTTATTCAATTTTCATACCAACGCGTGAGAATTTTGTTAAACGAGTATAGGTATATAAAGATGTAATGAGGATAATAACACGACTCATAATAGATATATATATACATAATATAGTGGTAAATAATGATCCTTAAGAAATAGTGTGGTTATTTTACGAGTTAAGTTAAAACTCGAAACTAGGACATGACCAACAAATTTTAGTTAGTTGACTATACGGTGTGGGCAAAGTGGTACGCCGGCGGCCACAACGCCGACGTTAGCTGGACGCCGGATATTCTCACCGTCTTTCGTATAAGGAGCAAAAAGGATTAGTAGTAGTGGTGATGGTGGTGGTGGTGGTGGTGGTGGTGGTGGTGGTTGTTGTGGTGGTAGTAGCTCGGGAGAAAAGGAAAATAACGGGAAACGAAAGAGAGAAATACGGTGGCGGCGTGGTAAAAAGTAGAGAAAGAGAGAAAGAGAGATGGAGATGAAGATGAAGGGAGAGAAAGAAAGAAAGAAAGAAAGAAAGAAAGAGAGGAGAATAGCTGGGGAGAAAAAAAAGGGTAAAACGTAAAAGACTCTAGCGCCGCAAGGGAAGATTGTTTTCATTCGAGGATTAAATTGAAAAGGATTATAGAAGTGTACGAAGTATATATATATATATATATAGAAGCGACTCACTCCTGGCTATACACCCACTACCTCGCTCGGCTATGGTGTATCTATACGTATATATATATATATATATATATATATATATATATATATATACATACCTATATAATATATAGTCAGAGAAGCGAATTATATAAATATTGTTATTATTATGTATATACAATCTATATATACGTGTGAATTTATATTTTCAAATTATTTCTGCACTTTAAAATTGAGGGGAAATGAAATTGAAAATGCAAAATATTAATGGTTGAATAAAAGTACGATAATGGGACCGATTAGAAAATATAGGAAACAAAAAAAAATGAAATAAGGCCCCGGTAGAAAAAAAAAAAAAAAAAGAACAAGAAGAAGAAGAAGAGATGTGACGTTACTTAATTTCGTAACAATTTACTACAGACGCGATCGTAGCTTAGACGAGACGGGAATTTAGGGGGAGAAAAGGAGGTCCCATACCACTTCCCATTAGCCGACACCCCTAGAACAAGAGTGAGAAATGATCGCCACGTAATGAATATCAACGCGGCAGGAGGTTACCCTAAGGGCGGTGAGGGTCTGGCGAACGGACGCGTGGTTGTCGCTGATGTGGTACACCCTCACGTGTACATATACGTACATAGAATCAATGTATATGTGTGTAGGTACGTATTTCGTATAACTTATACACCCGCATACAAATACGTATGTATTACGGATTGGTATATACGGTTGCAGAAGATTGCGAGGTGGAAAGGTCGGACTTTTGTTTTTTTCTTTTTTTTTTTCTTTTTTTCTTCTTTCTTTTTTAAGAAGATCGCTGCCACAGACAGCTATTAATTCCGGCGGGGTGTGACGTTTCGTTTCATGAGAAACCTATACCTATATCTATAAGACGTCTTCTATTCACACATATTTCTCACCGATATTATCTTAGATATCAAAGATGAGGGGAGAAAAGAGAGCAAAAAAAAAATGAATTTTTAGTCAAACTTTATGAAAATTCAGAACTTTTACAGACATTTTCTTTTTTCTGTCTTCTATTTCTATCTCTATATCTAGGTATACGGAACTGGAAAAACTTATTTTTCAAAACGACTACCGCGATTTTCATGAATGGAAAAGCAGAAGACAAACGAAATTCATAAAATAGAAACACAATATAATTTAAATTCATGTTTTTTGTTTCCTTTCGATTTTCATCAACCAATAATCGAGTAGCTGAGTATTTGAAAATGAAAAATCGAGTGATGGCAGTATATAAATGATGAAAATCGGACTTTTTCACGATTTATTGAACATCGAATCCGCAACATAGTTTCAGGAACTTCTAAGTTCGATTGACACACACACACACTTTATGTCTGATAAAGAATGAATAGCGAAATTATTATGAGCAACGTATACGATCTTTCGGGTGGTTTTCAGAATTTATTATTAGGTGTATATACCAACCTAATTTGTATTTCGTATATCTGTTATGTGAAGACAAATAGAAAAATGTAATAAGATACAAAAAAAAAAAAACAAGAAAAACATTAAAAAAATTAAAAAAATTAAAATAAAAAATTAGCACGTCGAGGAAAGAGTTAGAATAATTCATAGAAGTGGTGTGTATACATTGCATACAACACGTATACGTAGGACGTATAGACAGTACTGCGGTTAGAAGCGTTTTTCGTTGAGTCAAAGGCGTTTTAATGAAAGGCAAATATTATATTCTAACTTTGGTGAGTCTTTACTTTGTTGAATATGGATAGAGGTAGGCATAGATATGTGCATGCGTACGATAAATATGATCTACAACGATCTATTGGATTAAGGATAAAGCTCTATTACCTGTTTATGCATCTCCACGTTGAGGCCATAGGACATCTCGTAGTACTGAAACAGAAAAATTGCATGAAAAAAAAAACAAGAAGAAGAAGAATTACCTGAACTACGTAGGTATAATTCATGATTAAATTATGGGGTAGGTGTATGTAGTTACGTGAGTATTAATTAAATGAGGTAATATGGTAGGTAGATATACGAAAAAATTGAAAATTATCGATATACCGCAATCTCTGATTGATTATTATTATTTACTGATAATCGCTATTACCTATTACAACACATCCGCACGGGTGAATACAATATACACACGTATAATTGCATATGTGTATATATATGTATATGTATTAAATCTATATATTAATGTCGTAAAAGTATGTCCCCGGAATCGAACGAGCTCTTGTTCGAAAGCTGAGCGACATACCGTAGTATATAGTTGATACTAGATATCCCAAATCGATATCCCCCAGCAACAGAAATATTCCAGTTTAATAATGCAGCTGATAACAACCGACCCGCGAGGGTGCGGACCCTTAGATATATCTGTATAAGTATACACAATTTACTTACGCGAACGTATAGTTATACCACTATACACGCGGTATACGTATACCTATTGTAATCATTTTACGTCCAACCTTTGAATTAATTTCGATATTTTCAATTTTTTTTTTCTTCCTTTTTCTCACATGAAAGATTAGGCTAGGTAGGCACATGAGAATTAGATTACTGTGGAAAGTCTTTCGACCGATTTTCATTGATCATATCCATCAATTTGGTGCCAGTTTGATTTTAATTGATCCTGATTCAACAGCTCTTCAAGGCAGATTCATTTTGCGATGTAAAAAAAAGCGACCCTATTTACTTTTAGGTACTTATTCGGCTGTTTTTTGTATATAGGGTCAAATATTGAGAAAAAATTACCTCTACTAATGAGAAATGTATGCTCCTTACGCTGAAAAGATCTGCGCGGATATATCGAATGAAAGACTTGTTGCAAAAAGAAAAAAAGAAAAGTTAAAGAAACTCTTTGTTCCGAATATCGATAGTGTCGATTGATGATTAAATGGAATGAAACCAAGTCAATAAATTAAATTTCTTTCTTAATATGACAATTAATACCAATCCCTTTTCTGTGATTATCGAACTTAGTCTATATACTAGCTAAATATAGTACCTACATACCTACCTATACTACATATATATACATATACGAAATCCTGAAACACTTTGCTGAAGAGTTTCATTCCGTTGGGTCTGGGAGATGGATAATTAAATTAGGTTCAATTCACAGCAAGCCATATCATCGTGTGTGTACACGCATGATTTCTCATATCCCTAATCTCGAGCTTGATCTGTAGCGCAAATAATTCATATACCTATGTATTATATATGTATAGGATTGAAAAGCGATCGGTTTCAAAAAACGATTATTTCTTTGAAAGAAAGAAATAAATGAATGAATAGATAATTTCAACTGAATCTGTACGAATTTAAAAAAAATTCACACACACTCATCATACCTATAATATACCTGAATATTTTCACAAAAGAAGAAAATACAAAAAAAAGAGAAAAAAAACCAGGATAGATGGTCCAGACTCCTTCGGTGAATAACAGATACTCAAATAACTCCGTAATTCCTTCTTATCTGAAGAAAATCTCTATACCCTTCCGTCAGATCCAAGGATCTAGTATCTTTGAATCCTTAACGAAATTTGACTCAAAACTGGTCACAGAACATTTTGCGTATTATATATAAACTGAGAATAGAATATGCGTCTAAGAGATCGTGCGAGTGTATAAATTATACTCATATATAGGTATATCTAGAAAATAGGGACTAAAATGTGAATAGCGCGATAATATAATAGCGGCGGTTGACAACAGTTTGCATCTCGCATCTCTCGTATCTCTTTCTCTCTCTCTCTCTCTCTCTCTTTGTCTCTCTCTATTTTTCCCTCTCTCTCTCTCTCTCTAGCTCTCTGCGTTTACTTGGAGATATCGATTACCGGCTCAACTCCCCGCCAACCCCGGGGCGCCCCACCCCATCCCCACGCCGCCCTAGCACCCTAGCACTCCGCTTGCCTGGTGTCACGTCAGTGTAGCAGTTTACAGGGATGTACGTCGCCATAGGGGGTGCCGCCTCGCGGAAATCTTTACTGCGTTGCGTAGTGGGTAGGTGACGGTAGAACGACGAAAGGGTGCGGAGGGGGTTGGGGGTAGAAATGGAGATGGCGATGGAGGTAGAGGTGAAGGTGGAGGTGGAGGTGGAGGTGGAGGTGGAGGTGGAGGTGGAGGTGGAGGTAGAAGTGGAGGTGGAGGAGTTAGATTCGCAAACAAATGATAAACGCCCTAATATTTCATTCCGAGTATTCAATTTCCGTCTTCATTCACCACCCAGCCAGCTAGCCTGCAGTCCGTCCGTCCATCCGTCCGTCCGACTATTCGCGTTCGTTTGTACGCCGCGCTTTTCCGTTCGCGCGAAATACGCGAATTGTATATACATACACATACGCATACACATACACAGGATAGAAATGTGTGTGTATATTGGTATTATACGAGATGGGGTATAGGTATGTGTGGAGTGAGAACGCGTTCCCCCTTAACCGGCGCGCAAACATTACCATATTTAGCAGAGATTCAATCAGCGTCAAAATGGCCCAAACTTGTACCTACCTCCTACGGGAGGATATTTTTAATGAACCATAACTATATATATACCTATTATATAATTTGCTTGAAGGATATATATGGAAGATTCTTCAAATTTATTTGAACATAAACGAGAATTGAAAATTTGATTGGAAAAAAATTCTGACAAATGAGCTCATTTTTTTTTTTTTTTAATTAAATGTTTTTAACAACAGGATTTCATGAGTCAAAATCATTTTTGATGACTAAAAACTGATAATTTCTATAAAGATTACGTTATATCAGATGTCGAATATTTATTGTTATATTATCTTTTTTTCTTCTCTCTAATTTCATATATATCTATTTAATTTTTTTAATATATATACGCCAGTTTTTTATATTAGTTTATGAATGGTAGGTATATATAACTCGTAAGAAAAAATAAGAATACAGCGTGTTGTACGTTAAGGGAGAAAGTAAGTAGGTATATGACGGATCTAAGAAAGCATGTAATTAAATAATTAATTAATTAGTTAGTTGGTTAATTAATTAATTATTTAATTAATGACAATTAAATAACTTACCATCACGTAATGCCTCTGCATTTCAGTCTTCTCACTAGCTAGCTTCTCGCATTCTAACTTCAGCCTGTAAAAAACGAGAAGAAAGAATATGAGAGAATTGCAAGAGACCCCGCGTCGTACGTTCATCTCGGAAAGAGCGAGGGTATCGCCGTAAGGCAAAATGTACGCGACTTTCACGATGAGGGAAGGTGTGTATGGGGTATTCCACGTGAAACGGATCGGTTTTTAGCCGGAAGTCATCGAATTTGACGCCAATGCAGATTCAGATTCCCATGGTGCATTCTACGCGCATAAACGAGCTCTCTCAAAATATGTGGCACTTGAGATTTTGTTTTTTTTTTTAATTTTTGAGAAAGTAAATCTTTGGAAATACGTGATTCATTTTTTTCTCTATTTGAAGCGTCACACAAATCGTTTTGAACTTGTTACGTAAATTACTTCGAAGAGGCACAAATAATGTGATAAAATTTTCAGCTTGCCCTTTTTCGATGACCTCCGGCCAAAAACCGGTTAGTTTCACGTGGAACACCGCATATGTATATAAGGAAAGGAAAGGAAAGGAAAGAAAAATAGAATAAAATACAACTCACGAATGATACTGTTGTTGGATAAAATTGAATTCTTCTTTGATTCTTTCGCAAGTGTCGGCCACTGTGAATTTTAGCCCACCAGCAGCCCCCGCTGCGCTTCCACCGCCACCCTGAAAAAAAATAATAATGACAAATTTTTAAAGTTATAATTATTTGATAAATATATAAATAAGAGAAAGATAAATGAACGAACGAATGAATGAATGAATGAATGAATGATTAATAAATTGTATTTCTCCATCCCTATAAGCCGTAAAAAGACTTTATAACTGCTTTTGACATTTCATTATAATAATGCATTTTTATAACGCGGAACAAAGCCTGCAGTTTCATATCAACCGCGTCAGTCGCGAGTTTTTATACGAGCCAATGGACTAAAATAAAAAAAAAGGAGCGAAAAAAGAAGAAGAAAAAACATAACAAAAAGAAGTAAAAACTAAAATAAAACTACTGCTGCAGCTCCAGGTATTACCATAGCTGCAGAGATTCAAAAGCGTCGCACGATTTTTTAAGGAAAGTTTAAAATAATATATTCCGTAGGAAACGAATCGTGCCGATTCGCAGCACTGCAGTTCATTGTTTCGCGAATAGATAGGTATCGGTGTACGTATAGAAATCCACAGAGATATCTAATTTTTATTATTACGTTATCATTTCGCGCTCTATTGAACTTTCGTTCTACGTGTAGTACAATAACTCGACTTGTTATTCAAAAAATTTTATATCGGCTCGAAAGCTATTCACACATTATGTCAGAAATCAGAAATATATGGTTTAAAAAATGATCTCTCATATTTCTTATTTTCAAAATTGAACCTTTTATATTTTCCTATAATGCGTGGAACCGCGATTTGTCATAGTAATTTTATTCGTCGATTACATATTTGCATACCATTAATAAGCCATTTCCACACGTCTCGTTATATTCGCAAAATTCTTGGATTAAATGAATGGGCAAGAAAAGTTTCTAGACGCATTCAATCGACCGTGGTCAAGGAGAAAAAAAAAAAAAAAAAAAAAAAAAAAAAAACATTATTAATCCGCGAAAAGCTTAAGCCAAAATTCCCTTTGAAATCTCCAACAGTTTGTTCAAGCTGCTGTTCAGTGTTCACGAATAAGTTTTCGCGAGTAAAGGACCGTCGACCGCAACGACCAAAACCCTAGATCGCTTTGCGTTATTCGTACGGGTATAAAAGGCGTGTAGGTATATTTGAGATATTTAATCATTCATCGCAAATTATAGAAATTGAATAAATTCTTCGCTGAATTTCCTCCGATAGATTTAAATTACAAATAAGTTAAACGCATATAGAGGTTTATCAGTTTATCAGAAAAATCAAACAGCCTCGTTTATAATAACTAATAGTTGATAACAAGAAAGAAAGAAAAGAAAAAATGATATCATATATATACATCGTTTCATTTATCGAGATACGATAAAATAATTGTTCCAATTACAACCGGTGGTAAAATTTTAATCATCCACTGGAAATTTTGATCCTAATTAAACGGGAAGAGGGGTGGTGCAATGCGGCGCGTCGCGTCGCGTCTGCAATATAAAAGCTCAGATAAAAGATTAGAAAAGAAAAAAACAAGGCACTTCTAATTCGATATGCCTACTAACGAAGTGAGACTATTGTTGTCTCGATCCATTTCTTCGCGATATTTATAATCGTCGGATAAATGTATATTTTTTCTTATTTTCTTTCGAGACGAAACAAAGTTTGAATCAAAAATATCAGGCATTACAAAAGTCTGTACAGTGTACATACTTCTTTTCCAATTTTCCTTTTACATTTTTCTATAAGAATAGTATGATTTTAATTCCTAATGACTGTAATTATGAGATAAAGAAGAAAATAAATGATAAGATAATAAGCAATAAACCAACAAAAAATGAAATAAAAGCACTGGTATTTATTGTCTGTATCGTTATATTTTCTGAGCAAGAATATGCAAACATTCCGTTAACAAAAAAAAAAAAAAAATCTTGCATATAACTTATTTAATCTAAATTCCTCATAGTTTATAGAATAATAAAATGTGAAAATTGCAAAACTTTTCCAAATCACGTAAGCGAAAAGAAGAAGAAGAAAAAATGTACTTTTATTTCCCCAAGGTTGAGAAGCCCTGATAGCGTAGGGGTTAAAGTTAAGGATGACAAACGAAGGCGAGAGAGAAAGCAAGAATAAAAAAAAATAAAAAAACAGGTAAAAATAAAATGAAAAAAGGAAGAAAAGAGAAAAAGGGAAAAAAAAACAGAAAACAGAAAGGAAAAAAAAAGAAAGGGAACGCCGGTGCATACAGAGAGTCCCTTCTATAAAAGACCAGCGGAGGCCAAGGCGAGGAGGAAAAGAGGAGTTGAGTGTAGTCGGCATACGGCATCATCTCTACCGTATAAGAAGAGTTGGGGTTGAAGGCGTCCTTAATGAGACTCGCTCCACAAAACTTCCCTCCCTTTCTCCCTTTCTCCCTTTCTCCCTTTTCCACCCCTGGATCCTTCGACTTCCTCTCTGACTACCTCCGCCTCAACCCCCTGTCTTCCACATCGATAAGGCCCGTTTCACCCTCTCGCCCTATAGGTCTCTTGCTGACTGTATATCAACAAATTACCGGCATGGATCTTTTTAAGATAACAATTAAACCGTCAAAATGACTTTTCAAAGACCTGCGGCCATTCGGCCAGCGCTTCTGTTTCTTGTCATTTATTACGTACATCTATACCTATATGTACAATGTACATCTATACGCATCTAATGTCTGCATATACCTACCTACGCCCGTTCCCAGATCTTCTGGAACTCGATTAACAACTCAACCTCATGAATGTTATTTTCTACACATGTTATATATGAAGTCAAGATTAAATATTTCATATTTCGAACACGTTTCGTATAGAATGAATATCACGTAAAAGAGACGGAGGCAAAGTAGGCGCCCTAATCTCAAAATTGTTAGAAAAAAAGAAAAAACCTAAAATTTCATTTTTCAACAATTTTTGCGAAAAAAAGTTTCCGAAAAACAGATTTTGGAGGAAATTTTTTTACTTCATCAATTTCTCTCTCACCATATAAATGAATTATGAATTTATAACGTGTTTTATATTCGTCATACCCATATATGGTTAGTATATAGTTTTATTTCAACCTATATACTAATTTTGTGTACATAGGTATAAGAACAAATTTTATATAGACATGTATACCTATATCTCGCCGTTGCACGTTGATATAACGGCGATCGCGCACGCCTTGATGAAGTGATTACCTCGGATCAATTAGGTGTGCGCACGCGATTTCGACCAGGTAATTTGCACACGGTTTGTTGCAACGAGAGATAGTGTTCTTCGTAGTAGTCGCAATGTCGAAAACAAAGAACGCGCGTAATCGATATAAGCCCTCCTCGAAGCTAAGAGAGCTAATTATATCAGCTCAACCACTCGAGATAGAGATATGCACAATCTTGTTTCGGCCTTAATTCCTCTTTACATCATATCACGATTAACAATCTTATAAAATCCATCACCGTTTTTCTCGACGATTATAACTTACTAGATAATATAATAATACGGCCACGTATAGAATCTACGAACAATACGGCTATCTCAAAAAAAAAAAAAAAAAAAAAAACTTCTACGGATTCATACACGATCGATAATATAAGATTCGAGAAAAAAAGAAAAAAAAATAAAAAAATTTCCACATAGTTATTCGATTTATATTTTTCGAATCCCCCTGACCCCCTCGCCCCCCAAATTTCAAAGTAAAGAGAATGATTTGGCCACTTGTTGAATTCGGTTTAAAGCGGCGGTGGTGGTGGTAGCTGTGGGGTTGATGGGATAGGAAATGGAGAGGCAGCAGGCTGGTGCCGTTCACTTGTTGCAATCATCAAACGCCAGTGCAGAGTCATCGAACAGGTTGTTGTTACCTGCTGCAGCGTTCAATCAATCAAACTAACGTACATACATTTATACATTTATATATCTATACACCTATGTATGTATATATAACATGACATTATCTATGCTATAGGTATAATACGTATATCGGAATTTTACACGTTATACATTAAATAAAGAGATTAAAATTGACGGATTAACACCTCTTCGGGTTCAGTCTATAGAATATACAGGGTGATTTAGGTTGCACGAGGGCCATTTTTTTGAGGTTAGATTTCCCGTGAAATTTGGAAACTAAATTTCCTTTACCAAAAATTCGCGGAACCGATGGTTTCCGAGCTACGGAAGAGCTCGTAGGACCAAACGCAGAGCGTATAGATCGCATATAGACAGGGCACCGTTTAACGTGGCTGCGTCACTGCACACACCTATATAAGTTCTATGGGATTGTTTGACTAAGATCTTTCGTAACTCGGAAACTATTGGTCCGTAGAATTTGTGGTAAAGGAAATTTAGTCTTAAGATTTCACGAGGAATCTACCCTCGGAAAGTATAGTCGGTTCGTTTACTTTTTGCTGTTTTTTTATACACCTATATGTATATATTTTATGTATAAATATGATATCATATTTTAGTCGGATGACATTTCTCAACGTTATACACCATTCGTAGGTAGGTATAGATACGGCGGTTTCCACGAAGGATATATACTGTCGACTAGGAGACTTGATATATACCCTGCAACTGTAGGGTAGGTATATATCGGAACATATATATGTATATGTATATATATATTATATAAATCTTGTGTACTTGTATAGAGGGTGAACTTGCTCCTGTATATACACAAGTGGAAGACATGATGTATATATATATATAATATATCTCCTATATATATATATATATATCAAAGTCTGGAAGTTCTATAATGTAATCGCATTCGCTCGATACGAGAAGAGATACAGGTACTTACGCAGTAGGTGTGTATATATAGATATACATATGTATGTAAATGTATAGATATAAACATATAGCACACACGCCAGGCTTTGCATAGCTACCTGCAATGACATGTAACACGATGTAGATGTAAAGTAATAAATATTCATAGATTGGGACAGAGTCGGAACCTCAGCTGTAAATTGAAAAAAAAAAAAAAAATTCGTTTCCCTCGAAAAATCTATTTCTTGGAATTTTTCTTTTTTTTCTAATTTGTTATCAATTCTCGGCTGAGGTTTCAACTTATTGTTAGTCCCCGATCTTTTTTATACATATACCTATATATACACACACACACCTATATACACTGCGGTGAATTGCAACATTGGAGTAAATTATAAATGTTCGTATAGCTGTAATAATTATAGTAATTATTAACGGTTGCGGTGGTGTTGGTGTTGGTTGTGATGATGAGGGTCTGTAGCAGAGAAGCGAGTGCAGTGACGCAAAAGACGCTTTATAAATACTTGGGAGCGGAAACTTAAATCACTCGTTCCAAATTTAACTCCATACCTCGGAGCGCCCTCAAATCTCCATTCATTTATTGCCTGGGTATTAATGTTATTGGCTCTGGTCCCCGGTGAAATATAGCCACCTGTCCCTCCCCACCCGACGCCACACTAAACCGCGATTCTGGGGACTACGGGGGTCGCGCGGGACGCCACAAGACTACGTCTATATGCTTCTTCACCCCGGGCTACGCGTTCGTTCGTTCGTTCGTTCGTTCGTTCGTTCGTTTCTCTTATCGATTTACTCGAACGAATGTTTTCAACTAAAATATCGACTCGTGGACTATACAGTACGACCTTTCGCCTGTCACTTTAATATACCTTACGGACCCCCGGAACGCGCATAACCATGCGAATAATATAAATCCAGTTTTTTCTTCCCTCTTCTAGAATCATTTATCGTTTTTTTGTTCGCCTTCCATTCTATTCCGGTCATTATCATTCGTAGAGATTCTATGATGAAGCGAAGAATGTTATGATATACCTACGTGGTGTTAATTAATTAAAATTGTTTCAGTATCAACGGCGATGGTGCAGAGTTTGAGATTGATACTTTAATTATTAAAAATTCGGTGCGTGTTTTTTACTGGACTGCAGAATAAAGAGTTTATCGTAGTTTGATAGGTACTGCAGCCGCACGTCAGGTTCTACGGAATATTTTATCGTACGTTGACACGCGAGTCTGAATTGTTTTACTCTGCAGACGTCCCGGATTTCCTCGATCGCCTTTTTCTTTTTTATCGAAGACCATCGCAGTCTTGCTGCAGAAAGAAAAAGAAAAGCAAAAGTTCTGCAGATTCATTTCTTCGGTGGCAGATAATATTCGATGTGTTCGCTGCTGCGTGATTTTTTTCATTATTATTGATTCTTGTTTTCTATCAATTTTGATCCTAAACATCAAAAACTTTTGAATTGAGAAAAAAAAAAGAAAAAATGAAAAAATTCAACTCAATTATTTCACGAAATATAAAATTCTGAATTATTATTTAGCCTCTACGTCGGTTCTTGAGTTCAAGCAAACGTTATACCTAATCCATACAGACACACGCTTGAGTTTCACGCAATTGCGGTTTATGTATTTTTATCAGTCCGCGAAAAATACAGATTACAATTAATTGCGATTTGATATCAGCATGAGAGAACGGAACTGTACGCTAGGACCGGGGGAAAAATAATAATAGGTATATAGTATAGCCATTACAGATGACTCAGTCGAAGCACATATGTATCGTATACATATATATATATTACGACTGTTGTGAAAAGTCGATAAATCCTCAATTTGAAAAGAAAAATCATATACACATATAGCCATGTATACCTATATATGAAAAAAATTCATCTCTAAAAACCCTGCTGTTGAATTTCGCAAAGTTTCTGCAACTGGACTGTCGATATTTGAATTTCGGCAATGCAGCGGCGGCTCCGCCTATATTAGGTATATGTATCTCATATTCATATACGCTGCGTTATTGTTCTCGTCTAGTCTAGCTCTGACCTCGATGAAACAGAAATAAAAACGGCGTTATTATTTTTGAGTTACTTCAGAGTAATAAAAAAATAAAAATTAAAAAAAGAAATAAGGATACACACATGTATGTATACGCAACACGGTACAAACTTCACGTCTGATAGATTTTATCGGTTATATCGGTGTTATGGTATATCGTTGTAATTACTGTACGAGCAGAACACCAATATTACTTATTACCCTTGTAAAATAATTCGAGACTTATCATATCAAAGCCAAAGACGAGTTATAAACGATGTATATACTGCGGCTAGGTATACTGAAAGTACAAGATGCGGAACTAATGTTATAGGCGATATATTATTCCGCCTAACGCGTTTTTGAAATATGTACTTGCCTCTAAAAAGACGCGATTCTTGCGGGTGGAGGGATTAAGTTTTTAATTTTATAATCAATTAGGTATATCTCTGCAACCATCAAAAAAATTACGTTCAAAATAATTCACGAACCTATACACTAGGTAGGTAATGCTCGATATTTTCTTTCAGGGAAACTGACTTTCCGACAAATGCGATTTCCATAAATATAAAGGCGTTTCCCAACATTCTAATTTGTATCCAGAATATTACAAGAAAATAGACCAATTGCTGATAGCATATTATATGCCCTGTTCATCAAAAGTTAATATTGTTAATAAAAAGAATTGAAAATCCCGTAAAAAAGTTTCGATTTCCATGAAAACAAAAATAGTACTAAAACCTTGGTGCTTTCTACAAGATTAGAGTACATTATGTCGGCCTTGATGTCGTACTCTTGGAAAAAAAAAAAACGAATTTTGATGATTTTGCCCTAAAATATGTGGGTTAGAATTACTCAGGTAAATCTGAATAAATTGTATCCTTGAAGACCTTTAAAAAACTGTAAATTTTCGTTTTCCAACATTATATTCGTAACGATCAATCGTTCCCGTGATATCGAGGAAAATCGGTGTTTAAATGAAAAATGAAAAAAAATCAAGTAGGTATTCCGTCCGAAAAATGTTAAAAAAATGTGAAATCTCCTGAATTTACTCGTATCATATAATGCCCGCTACATATAACTGAATACCTATATGTTTAATAACAATTTTAACTAATACTCTGCGTAGGTATGTACATATGCATGGGTATCAAATCTGTTATAACGTACTGCAACAGCATTGGACTATCACAGGGTATTAGTATTCATGGTGAGTATGTGGACGATAATCCTCGTGGATAGTGCACAACGAGCCGATGACCATTGATCAATCGAATCCTATGCCATGCAAGGGGGACAAATGATAAATACATACATACGAAATTCCTGATGTACATATGCATATATACATAATACATATAAACATATATACATTATAGGTACATGTATACTCAGAGTATAAACTGCCAACTATGTCTAGGTATATTGGTACATAGATTAGGTACGGATTTTCCTCTTATTGTTTGATGAACGGAGGGTTTCACACGGTCTGGAATTTTCGCGAGAATTGCGGGCGAGTTTGAGATATACGCGATTATATTATACCTATATTATAGTCAACGACGTTGACCAGAAGCTTAATTACGTGAGCTGTGAAACTTTCGCGACAATATCGTTGTTTTAGTATGAAATTATTATATCGTCGGTATCGGGATTCCTGTGAAAATTCACAAATACGTTATATAGGTACACCTATACCTTTATTACCCTGCAGGGTATACCACAAGAATTGAAAATTTGAATTTTTGCGAGTAAAAAATTTGCTAACAATTTAAATCATTGTTCAAATTCTCAGAGTGTATAATATACATAAGTTTTTTTTTTTTTTATATAGATAGCAATAACATATTATTAAAAATATGCAGATATGACTTTTTAAAAATAAAAATTACGTCATACTATTTGCAAATTTTACGACTACCACGGTGTCTAATATGTCTGTAGTGCATCGTAGCGTAGCGTAGATAAAAATAATTAATAAAAATAAATGAATGAACGGCAATAATAATCTCGTCTCTTTTCATTCTAGTTTTATTGTTAAAATTGAACTTATGACCTCCCGTAGTAGGTAAGGTATATAACCGCAGAGAAACGCACTCTTGAAATAGAAAATAATAAAAACGAAGCAAGAGAAAGAGAAAGAGGAAGAGAACGAGAAAGAGAGATGAGATGAGAGAAGAGAAGAGAAGAGAAGAGAAGAGAAGAGAAGAAAAGAGAAGAGAAGAGAAGAGAAGAGAAGAGAAGAGAAGAGAAGAGAAGAGCGAGGGAGTAGGAAGTCTAAGATTATTTATGTAGGTGGAGATCGCGGTGGTCGTCGTCTTGGTCTTCGTAGTTGTCGTGGTGGTGCTGGTCGAGTATGGGGTGGTAGTTGGGAGGCAGCTTGGCACGCGGTGGAATGCTTCGCATCCAGGGGTTCTCGATCTAATATGTGTATAGTTACCTCGAGACAGAGCATGACACCCGCAATATTACTGACGAGTGACGTACCTAACTTAAAGCAAACTAAACTAAACTAAAGTGAAGTGAAGTGAAGTGAAGTAAAGTGAAGTAAAATATGCCGCGATGGTTATATAGGTACGAAAGAATGAAGAGGCGACGAACTAGTCGAGAATAAAGAAGTAGAGCTCCGCATGGCAGCAGGCAGCAAGAAGCAGGAGTAAAGTGAGGATACAACCGTATAGATCCTCTCTTTCGTTCGGTGGGTCTTGGTCGCGGTCGCGATGTAATAAATCATATTATACAGAGAAAGAACCTCCTCTCTCGGCGTCGGTTCGGATCGCGTCGCGTCGCGTCGTGTCGTCCGTTGGTTGTGTCTCGGAGTATATAAGGTAGAATACGCGCAACGACAACAACGAATACCGTGTCATTATATCCAACCTCAAACATGGCGGATATCTTATATAAGTTAAGTTACTCCTAGCTCATACATGTAGGCACAATGGATAAAATAACCTTTGTTTCATTTTCATATGATATACAGACTCGAGTTAGGTACCTATAAAGTACATGTATGTACCTAGAAAGAGATGTCTTTTACTTCGCAGCTATGTATAAAGTTGACTTGCACGCGATGCAGTACCTACCGCGCATGGTTATATAGCATTCAACTTCCGCGTACAACGTACTACACGCACTATATGTGTACAATGAAATAATGTATAATACAATATAACGATAATGATAATGATGATGATGATGATAGTAGTATACCTATATAATGATAAAAAGAGTCGATGATCGTTGCAGACCCCAGCCTGCAGTAGTGGATAATAAAAATGAAAAAATAAAAAAGGAGAATAGAAAAAAGAAAAAGAGAGAGAATAAGAGAGATTTGTTGGAAAAAGTATACTATACCGAGGTCCATTAAATCGTATATAATGGGACAGGGGATAAAATACTTGAGTGAAACGAAACACGGTACGAGGTTGTAACTGAACGGGCACGATCTGGTCTAAACAACAGCGATATACCCACTATATATATGATATGGTATATACGTACAGCTTGTAAAGAGTTTTGCGATGAAAGTGTGGGTGTGGGTGTGGTGGAGCGCACCCTGCGCACCTGCAAAACGTGAGTAGACTGTAATCTAATCGCGGGTGTAAGAATTAGGCTTGATGAAATGCGTTAAATTCTGAACAATCATCTATAATCTTGGTAAGAATCGAGTTCAGTTGAGTTGGTGAAGCTAAGAACGATCTCTCTTTCTTTCTCTCTTCATTTTCCTACCTTTTTTTTTCCTAAGAACAACAATAGCAGTAGATGATGGTCAAACTTTATCATATATATGTATATTCCGGCGGTTTTTCTTCCGGGGATAAAGCCGAATTAAATACGGACTAGGTATGGAGGTGGGTAATGAGGTCGGGCGGATCTTTTTAATTGCCTTGAATAAACTCGCGCACGCGCGCGCGCGCGGGTATAGAGTGAAGAAAAGACAAGATAAGATGATACGAAATTAATTAATGTATATAGATATAAATATGAATATATCTGTACCTATACCAATTACAAAAGAAATATTTCATATATCATTTTCTTTCAACGTATACGTATATATATTATATATATATATAGTGAAGAATTTTTATTTAACATTCTATCGGGAGAAAAAAGGTCCGTTGATACACAACCATAAACACACACGCACACATACATATAGGCATATACACGTATCCTACGAATTCTGAGCAAACAATTGCTCCCACCCATCGAGCTGCAGGTTTAGGGGCCAGTCGTGGTATAAGGTAGGGTGGGTATCTCCGACTGGCACCCCTTCTCGTCGCTCTCCGCCGCTCTCGGTTCTCTCTCCGTTCTCTCCGCCGCTTGCCGCGCGAAGGCCCGGGTCCTTGTTTGACATGAAAATGTAAATGTTCAGCCAGCTTGGCCGCAGCGGTTCTCAAAAGGTTCGGCAAACTATATACGTTATGATTCCGGTAGAATTTATAAAACTTTACACCCATCGAGTAAGAGATTCACTGACTCTGTAGTCTACGCCGCGTCCAACGGACAGCAAGAGTGTTGCGCCAAACTCCGACGTTTCCAAACCAACGTACAGGTTCCCAACTTATCGAAAATTGAGATTTATCATCGTTGATCAATTTTTGGTTACCGTATTTTTGGTCAGACGATATGAATGGTAAACATTAACTTAGCTTATAATTGGTTCGAGAATTTTCATTAATAGCAAATTTTTACGAAGCTTGTAATCAAATTTCATAACACTATTACGCCGTTTGACCGAAAGACGAGAAAGAGATCGAAAAAGATGGGGATAGGTACTACGATTAAAGCAGGAGAAAATTTAACGAGGATTAAATAGCTATATCAAGTTTAATGCGATATTGGAAGATTGAGAAACACTGGCGGGATTTCAGTGGGCGGTGGTGGTCCCCTCATCAAATGCTTGTCATACCGTTCTTACCCCAAACCCCTAGCGCTAACCTAACCGATCCCCACAACCTACGGTCCACCCTCTTCTCCTCTCACCTCTCTCCGCTCCTCGCCTGTACCCTTGCTGCCAGCCCGAAACCCATACGCCAAACCTACCCCGTAGGCTATAGACTAGACCCTGTTATGTACCCACCCCAAGGCTGGAATGATGCCGCTAAAACCTACCAATTATTTAGGGAATGATGGTCGGTTCATTTCGGACGTGGATTTAGATTTGGATTTAGATTCAATGTGATGATATTTAACAGAAGAGAAAGAGAAATGGAAAACGAAAGAAAAAAGACATCGTTTTTTATTACATGTGTATGTAATTACCACGGATACTAAGGTCTGAGTTAACGTCGATTAAGATAGCGTTCGGAGAGGCTGAGCGTGTTGAAATTTTCTCAGATTTTTCGGACTATTGATCTCGGTAGTTCGGTTTCGATTTCAGAAAATTAGAACGAAATGCGGATTAAATATTTTCATTGTCACACGAATAGACAAACTACGTTGAGATTAAGATGTGAATTTGTCAAGAGTGAAATAAAAATCTTGTTAGATTTAGTCATATGTTTTCCCAGATTTTATATCCCCATTTTTTCTCTTCTGTAGAACACCCTGATTATTTTTCGGGTACGGAACCCTAATACATAACCAAAATATACGGTATAAAGATCGATTGCAGTCATTTCTTTCCTCGTCCTTTCGCACTATTTCTCTTATACGTTGATAATATAATATATATATATAAAAATCGAAATAATATAGAGAAGAGAAACAAAGTGTCAAACTACATAACTACGGGGAAGTATAACAAGTTCGAAGAGAAGAGAAAAGAAAAAGTTTATCCGCGTAAGGAAAATATAGTTTGTCATACCGTATATATACGTATATAGGATGGTATAGCGAAGTGAGTGAACTGCTACGGCATAAAAGTCGAAGTTTTTCGAGTTCCGAATTCAAATACCCGTATAGCATTACTTACACTGTACATTCCTTATACCACGATAATGCGGTATACTTATGATAAGTCGCGTGATATTTCGTTAAATTAATACGCGATTACGTATTTTTATGTAGTATATTATATGAAATTCATTATCGTCGAAAGTGTGCAGATAAGTGATAACGCAGGTGTCGTCACGTTCGTCAAGGCGCTACACATATACATATATAATATATTAGTAGGTATTACGTACATAAAAAATCATCTACAAGTAATTATTAATACCGTATGGTATAGAATAGATAACGCGGGTTTATCAAAAGAAATTGTAAATACATTAATATCCGTAGATAATTAGATAGTCTAAAAATAACAGCATGGTTCTCGTTCGTCTTTTGCGTTATAAATTATAGATTATATGAGTTCAAGTGTTGAATCGTAGGTAGTTGAATTTTGGGCTTTACTGTTTCAAGTTTCGCAATGCAGCGACAGAGAATTCTAGACTGAACTGTACGTATACATACATGTATACATATATATAGGAGATTCATGTAATATTAAATCGCACGGTTGGATATCCCGACTTTTTCGCAACTTTTTTTTTTCCTTTTTTTTCACAAAGGTTTTCAATTTTGCTCGGGTTCAATTCGGCTAGCAATTCGCCGAACAATTAGCCCGAGCGCAATTTGATTAGCGATTGTCATTGGAGTACTACTTTTTACGAGATATATTTTTCATCCGTATAACGCCTGCAGCAGCCTAGCTATGTGCAGTTCTACTACTCCGCTTCAGGCGTAGCAATTTATTTTTTAATCTCCAGTGTGACTGCGAAAACCTCCAGAATCCATACAGACGTTATTACATTGATACTAATATACACAGAGGTGGTCGACAAAAACTAGATCGTAACGGCAGTCAAATTTTACATTTTACTTTATTCCATTTTATTTCATATAGGAATATCGCAGAACGTATAGAATATAGGTACCTATAGTTCGTAGCAAAATCATATTTTATATACATACTATAATATATTTTGCCTACTAGTAACAATAATAATTGTTATTAATTTCTACTAGTAGAAATTGAAGAAAATAAAAGAAAAAAAACTGATCTGAATATAATGGCTCTAGCAGTTAGTCGATGAGTAATTATTTAAACGTTATTTATATTGTGACTAATCGCGTATAGGTATAGTTTAACAAATATTTACACTATCTATACCTGGATAAACACGTGCGTGTATAGGTTTAAATAAACGCGTTTCAAATTCACTCCATAAATGGTACTATATATGCGAGCAAAAGGAAAGGAATTATTGAAAGCTTACTGTACTGTATAGAATTTATGTCTTATACTAGCTTGTGAGGAGGTGGGTATAGGAACGGTATGGGCATTCACAATATCAATCGAGAACCAATTATAATTATAATTATAATTATATTTTTTTTCCTTTCCGTTATCTTTTACTTTTACTAGCTGAGGTATAATATATCGCATGAGAGTATAATACACCAGCTAATTGTATAAGTAATGGACACTGTATTTGTAGCTGCCCCCTATTCCTTTCGGCGTCATATCTTCGCCCCGAATAACGCGTGAGGTTAGAGTTAGGGTGGTTAGAGTTAGGGTTAGGGTTAGTGAAGAAAGAAAAGTTCATAAATTGATTTGATGAGCCCAGTGAGGGCTCGTTCAAGCGCAAGAACGGACGACGGAAGAGAAGAGGGGGCGAAGAGGGAGATGAGGGAGATGAGAGAGATGAGTAAAACTGGAGAAGGAAGGAAAAGAGGGATGGTGGAGCCGCGACCGTCTATCGTTGACTATAGCCACCGCTAAAGGAGTTTTATAATCAATTAACATAATCTGGTTCACCCCTACCCAACCCTTACTCTTATACCCTTATATATACACCTACTCTCTACCCAGCTATACACAGTGAACCCCTCTCTCCTTATCCTCTAGATGTCTTTACGATTCACTCGTAAAACGTAACTGCAAATCCTTGCCGGTGTCACTGTTACGCTTGGATTAATCTAATCACTATTGGATTGTTGTACAGGTACCCTGATTCATTTTCTTATTTTTTGTCCCTATTTCCAAAAATTTTGAAAAAAGTACTTCAAAATTAATTTTTTTTTTCATTTTTTTAGCGATGGAAAATATGCAAATTATTTCCGCAGGTCATATTCTCTCGCGTATATATGAATTATGCAATCGGTTGTTTTCAACAAACACCTCGAATTTTATTTCAACGATTTTGGTCGAACGGAAAACGGATGAGAGAGAGTCTGGCACTCCCACTCGAAAACGAAAATGACTACGTCTCTCTTTGCGAAGGAAGCAATTAGAGCTGAGAATAAAACTGACAACGAGAGTAAAAAAAATCTTGAAAACTGGTACAAATTATTTGAATTTTATAACTTAAAATCGAAGTGATTAACTTGATTCCTCGGAATAAAATTCCTACTTATTCTCATCTATTATAATATACTCACATCATTCGATTTTTTATTTTTCTTATTTTTTCAATCTGATTATCAGTGATCAGCATTGCGGGATATGATGAAATTTCATCGATAAATCGGATCAACTTTTTTATCAGTCAGATTGCCAACTCGCTATAGGGTCATTATTATTATCATTATTATACATTTCTATTCGAGCGAATGTATGTATTGAAATCGGAAGATCTGCATGATGGATATAAAAATTCGAATTTTACACTAAATTGTTATATATAAGTATATACAATTTGTATAATGAAGAAAGAAATTATAAAAAGAAATAGGAGAAAAGAAAAAAGAAAAAAAAAAGGTGAGAATCAATATTAATCGTGCAGAAGCATAATTTTCAACAATGAGATAAGAAACTTGCGCGTATAGTTAACCTAGATGACTCGACGACACGAGAGTTTTTACACTTTAAGTAATGCTAATTAATGCTTTCATTTTCTCTCTCTCTCTCTCTCTCTCTCTCTCTCTCTCTCTCTCTCTCTCTTTCTCCCTCTCGTTCTTCCTTCATAAATTTCAGGGAAAAATGTATTATAATGGTTATTAATAAATTGTTTTCAAAATTTAATACGAAGAGCGCGGCGTTATTTGTTCTACTTATTATTATTATTATTTTTTCTGCTCAATGATAATATATCAAGAACAATAATTGCATTTAACTTCAACGAAACATTACACAATGTGAGTTTTTCCCACTCCGAAATGATTACTGGTTACGTGTACTATACACGTAAATGTATATTATGTGTGTATGTATATCGTATAGGTACACCTAACATAAAGTTAACGTGAACACGACGTTATTAATTCAAAGTTATCAGACATCGAGGAGCAAGAGTGTATCGTCAAAGGGGGGTGTACGCATATAGGTACATACATATATGTACAAAAACATACGTATACGCTATACCTGCGTATCTCTATAAAATTGGTGTATATATATATATAGACATGTCCGAGAAACTGTCCGTACCGGGAAAATTAATTGGCCGAGTTTCCCGGACGTAAGTATAGATTTTTATGTCACAGAAATCAAACTTAATCATTAGACAGTGTGCCCCCCCGTTATATATAGCCGTATATATATAAGTGGTCGCATATATAATGTATATCACAATCTATACTTGTAATATATATATAATATACATATTTATGAATTTCTAATATATCTATGTGTGTGCGGTAGCGAGTAGATTCTTTGGCCCATTAAGCATCGGCGCACGCGTAGCTTACTTAACGTCGTCCGCTGATTATAATCGTGCTTGTTAATTAAGAACGTTATAAGTACCTAGCTGGTGGTACTGCCGCTATACTGGTGGTGCGGCTAGCAGAGAGGAAAGAAATTTTTTTTTCGTTTTTTTTTTTCTTTTTTTCTACAGTTCCTAGCACGAGGTGAGAGACTAATATAACTCGAGTATTTAATTTTATAACAAGTTAAGTATTTGCAACGCCGCAACAGCACTCAATTTATTATGAAGAAAAAATATTCATTCTCCGAATATGGTCTATACAATTTACGGACGTAGGATTCCTTAACTTATGTACATCTCTCTCTCGCTCTCTCTTTTGTTCGTTACTGTCGATCTCTGCTTGACCTAATAACAATACCCTAACCGACGCATTTACAATTCGAAAATATAATACCTAATTGAATAACGAAATCACACACAGATATAATAATGATAAGGAGAAAATGAATGTATAAATGAAGAATGAAGAAATGACTTACGGGAGCGGATGGATGTCTCGCCGGTGCGGGGTACATCTTAATTGTTTCCAATTTCTTAGTTATAATATTAAGGCAACTGTCAACTGCTGGTACAACTCAACCGCGTCGTCACTTCATGGTTAAACTTTGTAGGCAAGTCTTGAATCGCATCCGGGACTCCTACGATTGCCACGTTGTTTAATCTCCGCTTCGTTAGCATGAAGGTTTTAAGTCACACTACTACTATTACCCACACATTTTAATCAGTTTTTTAATTTTAATTTTTAGTTTATAGAAGATAGTTACGGACGTTGCTTGCTGTACAATATAATATTATTACTTTCTTCAAACAACAATTAAAAGAAAGTTTCTATAACTGGCGTGCGTCATCAGTCTTCAAAGTTTCATATCATAGGAAAGTATTTTTTTTTTAATTTTTTTTTTTTAAATTATTTTCATTCGTGTAATCCTTTGTCTCGTATGTTTGACGCACGTTTTTACGTGTGAAATTTCACACGCACAATATATGTATATATAGACAGAATATAAGCACTTATATACGAATTGATGTTATATGTTATTTTATTTTATTTTATTAACCGGTTTATTAGCGGGCGGGAAAACTGTTCGATGTATTTTAGTTCAGTTGAACAATTCAGCTTCTATTTGATAGAAATCTTCAGAAAAAAGAAAAATCATCAACAACAAGTAATAACAAACTAAGCGATCGGGGGTGCCAGCGGCATCGAAGAGTGAGCCAACTTTGAATACATATACTTAGGATGAAAGCAGAAAATGAAAAGAGAAAAAAAAAAAATGTGCGAAACTAGAACCGTTTAACTCACTTGATATTAATAGTACTTAACGCTCGACGCGGTTTCCGAATGAAATCCGACCGAGTAAGATTACAACAACGCGGAGCTAGAGAAGAACGAGCTGTAAAAACATAAACGCTCGATATCCCCCACACAAATACACAGAATATAACTATACATATATAATATGTATAATATGTATATATATGTATTTATACGCGTGTATGATATATTGTACTATAGAAATAATAATGATATGGATAATGATAATGATAATAAAACAATTTAATGCCTCGTTGTTAGATCGTCGTAAAAGTTGAATATTTATTTTCTTTCATCAGCTGTTGATTATATTTATTAACTTTAAATGCACTTTTTCAAAATTCGATAAACATTGACATTCGGGATTAATATGATCACATGCCAAAATTACACGCACATCCTGATATTATACATATCTTTCTATTGTTGTCTGCTTGCGGAGCTACCCAGCTACCCAGCACCCACACACTCACACACATCCCCCTTTACTCCCTCCTATAGCGGCACACAAACACCCACACACAATATTCCCCCCTCCCATCCCCCCCGCCCTCCCCCGCACTCGATACACCAAAGCAGCGTGCACCGCAGTAACGTTCTCTCGCTAGTATAGGCGGCTATGTGAAACAACGGCGGCGCCCTACCTACGACTCGGATGAGAGCAGATTACGAAACGTTCTTCGCCTGCGAGGAACGACGCTCGACTGGGGCTGGAAGTTGGAACGTGTGAACGCCGCTTGCTGCCGCGTCGAACACACGACACGGGAACGACGGACCGACGAACCGACGAGCCGGGTCTCATTCTCTTTCTCCCTCTCTCTTTCTCTCTTTAACGCGCGGGCGCGCGCACCCCCTCGCTATTTCTCTGTCTCGTACTAACTCAACGAGCGATCGGGGTGGGGTGGGGTGCGGTAGGGTGGGGTTAGGGGGAACGGACGTACCGAGTCGAGTACCACCAAATGTTGCGCTGCCTGTGTCGGAGAGAGCCGGATGAGTGCAGCAAAGTGCTGAAGCGAGACGGCGCGAGTCACCCGCGCGCGTAAATAAGATGTGGGACGCGGAAATTATTATATTGCATTTGGGGTTTGGTTATATTGTCATTTATCGTTCGATGTAATGGTACCACTTATTATACTGTCTCGGAAAAAAAAATATGTATCATAATAATGATAATAAGGAAATGTAAAATTAGTATCGATGAGTAATATAGTTACCAATATTACATCAACGATATTTAAACTGATTTAATCGTTTAGCTTGCAAATCTAGAGTCATTGTTACAGGCCCTAGATTTATGACGGTAGTAATAAATTATTTCACTCTTGCAAACTATAATGTCAATGAAATATACTCTTTTATTGACTACGATTCGGCCTAGTTTTATTTTATCGGGCGCTGTTACGACTCACACTTCTCTGCCACTATTTCATGTACATAGAAGATAAACTGCGTTGATCAGTCATTGATATAGCTTTGTAGATTCAGAAAGGAATATGTACCTGCAAGACATTCCCTAACTGCTGCGTACTTTTTTCTATATAATGACGAAATAGTGGAATAAACGTTAATACAAGACATGACTTCATTTATTTTTTGACACCCAACCTTTGCACGTATTCACGTACACATACATACATATAGTCCGCGCGTGTTACCTATTGTGTGAAACTTCGTACCTGTTCAGTTACGCGGTATGTATTACTATACCTGATGGATATAAAAGGTAAAACGAACACAACGTATGTGTGCTTAAACAAATAGACAAGTTATGATGAATAATTTATCCAAGCAGTCATCGGCTGCATCGTATCTACACTATACATATTAAACTTGTAAGAAATGAATGTCAAGTGTGTAATACTCAACGATTAATTACAATCTGAAGGAATGATATTTACTGGAAAAAAAAAAATCGCTTGGAAAAAAATCAACCAAAGTTCTCACATTATTTTAGTCCAAAAGCGCGGTCCTGCAGATTTTTAGACTTTATTTATTCCGTGATCCCTCAGCCGCCAACTATCTGCCCCCCGTTGAAACCATTATAAAAGGCGCCGCGATCTTAGGCGCCCCCTCAAAATCCTACCCCATTTCCTGTAGTAACGATGAACTAGCGTCTTACTTTCCGCAAAGTGCAAGTAAGAAACAATCGTTGGTCGAAGGGGGGGGGGGGGGGGGGGAGTAAGTCAGAGTCAAGAAGAGAGCGTGTGTCCGCGTGGATTGAACGTGCGGCTGTCGAATCGAAACATTGTAGGAGGGTTTCTCGCGTGGCTTCGTAGCCGTTGGCTAAAAATGTCGTAGCCACTTCTGTGTAGCCGTTTCTCTTTTTTTTCCCCCTTTCTTTCTTTCTTTCTTTCTTTTTGCCTTTTTTTTTTTTTTTTACTTTTTACTTTTTACTCTTTTTTTTTTTTCTTCTTCTGTATAGCATCGAGGTGAAGCGAGTCGTGCCATTACCGACGACCAGCAGCCGGGGTTTGCGACTCTGACTCTATATCCCAGTTGAGTCGGTTGTCTCCTTTCTCTCTCGCTCTCTCTCTCTCTCTCTCTCTCTCTCTCTCTCCTCTATTTACCCACAGACAGAATTTCTTACTCTCCAAGCTGGCAGACCAGCGCAACGAATAGGAATATGTACCTATGTGTATGTCTCGTTCTTTCGCCCACCGATAGTCCCCCCCCCCCCCTGCCGGTACGCCGCCGCCCTTCCTCTCACGGAACATTCTACTCATCTACCATCCCTTCGCTATGAAAGAGATGCACTTTCTCTTCATCTCGCTCTTCTACACGCTGCACTTAAGTAGGAGGCTTTTTTCAACCACTGTTTCACTGCACACGCTGCTGGTTGCGAGACAGTCGCCTAGGTACTCGACAGTCGTGACTCTTTATAGAAGTGTTTCAAAGGAATCGATATTATTTTCTTTCTTTTTATTTATTTTTTTTATTTATTTATTTACTTTGTTCTTTACCTCATACATTCTCATACATTCTCTATATATCTTCTATCTTTATACGTAATAAACTCGTAATATATAGTAGTTCGAAGATCGAATCTTTATGAGAAATAAAATACCGCTTGAACACCCTATAATTTTAGCCTAATCCGAAACGCGGGATTGAGTAGTTATACGTGTTTCGTGGATAGACAAAAAGAAAAGAAAGAAAGGAAGAAAAAAAAGAATGGTGAATATCAATGATTGCTATATTGTTTTGAGCACGTTTTTCTACAAGATTTTACTGCTTTTGACGTGCGCCGGTAATTTTTTTCACCCCAAAAATCACCTCTATAACGGTAAACGGCGTCGGTATTTTATATGTATACACGTAATAACATTACGTAGGGAGATGATGTTTCAATTAGTCAAAACCCTGTGATATGTGGTAATTGTTTGAGAATTAAGAACTACAACGTCGGTCTCAAAAGAGTTACAAACATATTACCTACTGCAAGACCCTCATTATAAAAGTACAATAACTTTGCCCATGCACTCTCGGAAATACAAGACAACGACTGAATTGAGGTACATGCTACATACTATATAATAATTAAAAGTAGCGCAATGATCAAGCGCATTACGATTGTAGTAATAAAAACATGATTATTTTTATGTTGATTTCTTTAAAATTAAATACGAGATCTCTCGTATGACATTATTAAATCAAGACTTTTATCTCCCCTATACCCTATAAGCTAGCTACGTAGCAGTGTCGCACTCGCTCGTCTTTATCCAAAACTAAACATCACTGTATGTAGAAATTGTGCGGACGCGACGTTACCGACGTTCTAAAGACCTGGATGGTGCTGCGACCAACGGGACAGATTAGAACTAACAGTATAACCATAGGTGTTGTTCGGTGGTAGAAATCGGCAACTCGTCGAGCTCGGAAATCGGCGGGTAAAAACGGGCACGACATAAACGAGGGAGGGAAAGAGAGACAGACCGAACAGCGTCGATCCTAGCTTGACTTTGTCGTCGGGCGCTGAGAGGGGGTCAAATATCACGATAGGACGAGCACCGATCGATGCTGGAGTTGTTAGTAGTCGCTGACGACAAGGCTAAGAAGCAACGGGCCTATTCGCGGTTGCCTCTGTTAAGGTATTTCAATAAAAGTGTAGATGTTTTGTTGAAAATCTAAGGATAGACGCGAAGAGCGCGTATTTGGATTTATTCGTAATAAATTTAGACATGGTCGATAAATTGATATGCTTAATTCAAACGACGCATAAAGCGGCCTGAAACCGTGTTGTTGCCACTATCGTAAAATCAAAATAAGAGAGAAAAAAAAAGAAAAAGAAATACAAGACCTTATAAGTCGCATAGTCTCGTCGTAGAGCGATTGAATATCTTCGGTTAGTTTCGTTATCGGACTTTAACCGTTTTTAGTGAACGTCGGTTTATTCGTAGGAAGTTTAGGGGTGAACCCAAATCGCCTGAACAAAGGAATAACGAGTTTATAAAGGGAATCGCATAAGAGACACCCGTTTTCTTCCTCGTAGTATGAAAATATGGATTTTAAAAGCATTGTGTATCAAGCAGCGAGAGATGGAAAACTCAAACGTTTGAAGGTCAGTGAAATAATTTTCTTAGAAATTTTTCAATATTTTAATTCGAATGTACTCATTAGCCTTTGAAATCAATTGGTATATTATTCTTTCGATCGATTTTTTCTTTTTGGTAAATAAATTTACAACAATTAAACACCGCGCATCGATATTGCCAAGGAAACCCATTCCTGTAGGAATAAAAATACATACCTACCGAAATTTACTACTGTGCTCGCGCATTATGGATTCTCCATGTTAGGGGGCTGACATAACCTAAAAATTTGGCTTAACAGAGCAGGAATAATGATGCTGACGAAATTAGAACAGGAACAGCTGATTTCTGGACAAGAATAGTCTTCTGCCAGGCCTAAGCTTTCGGTATAATAAATAAGAAAGGCGAAATTCCGATCGTCATATATACATATATATATACATATATATATGTGTGTATATATATTTTCCGATTTAGTATTCGATAAATAGATTCTCACTCGTGACATACCTATAGATATGTACCTGAGATTGTCGTAAAAATATTGTGAGTTATTTTTTAATCGACATTTATAGACGAGATAACAAAAAAAGAAAAAAAGAAAAGAAAAGAAAAAATAGTAGCGATGTGATAAACGATAAATAAGTCAGTTTGAAAACACCGTACTGACGTCAGTAAGTAGAGTTATCCCGAACCGGCGCGTGGTCGTTACGAACGTCTAAACAAGTTTGTTTTTAATTCGCTAGTGGAGAATATTTTCATGCCGATATTTACGATTAGTTGAAAAAAGACTATCGCCCATTTCGTTAATCAACAATATTATACAATTATACCGATGTTCAAACCGTTCTTCCCCCTTTAATGAAAATAAAAATAGAAAATTACGGTAGGAATATTACGCCGGAAATTTTGTTCGGAAATATTATTATTATTTAAGAAAATAAAAAATAAAAATAAAAAAAGGAGAATTGTAGTTTTCTTAGCCTGCGATCATATATCTTGAGTTCTACCTCCTATTCGAAGCCAGCTAGCAAACAGGCAAGCAGTTATATTTAGGAGTGGATATACTACAGTTCGCTGCTTACTGCATTATGTATAGGCGTCGAGAAGCGCTTTGCAGCCTCTATACAAGCGACGTGACGTATACACATACGCGGTCATTGGGTAACGACGCAAAGCTACACATACTCATATGCGTACATACAGAGAAAAAGACGCCCGTGTCTCCCCGACGAACTCGGAGGAATAACTGCGCGAATTTGAACTGGTTCTACAAGTATTTCTCTTTGTAATACGTATATCTTGATGATTGTTTGCCTTTGAAATTATTCGGGAATTATATATAGTCGGGGAATTTCACTGCATATCGTTTTAATTAATGAACTCGATTTACATCTAGTTGTATTTATATCAAGACTATATATCGCGGACTATATCATAGCAGATAATTATTATATACAAAGTTCACTAGAATCTCGGGAATGACAAATATGTGTGATTATTCTTTTTTTTTTTTTATGACATAACGTTGAACTGTAAACAGCCGCTTATAATTAGTCTTAATTCTTGATTATTTTACTCTGTAAATGTATGCATCGGTGAAAATTCGTATTTACATTGAAAAAATCTTATACAAATTAATAATGATGATAATATTAATATATGCAGCATACTGATAACCGAGTTCATTAGTTCTCGATGTATCTCTACATTATACTGTTACTTTTCCAGACTCCCTCCCTCTGCTTAGTGTTAGTCAAATTTTTTTGTTCCTTAGAACCGTTAAGTGGGACAAAGACAGCGGTTCTCAAACCATACATATATCCTCTCTTTCCATCGTATGTTTTATACCTATATTTTCGATATTATCATTTTGGACAGAAATTTCGATCGCAATACAGAATGATTCCAATTCATAATTTACCATAGTAATTAGATGCACAAAAAAAATAAAAAAAATATCCTGTGACTAAGAGCATCGTATCATTAATTTTGTCTTCATTTCTGGAGGCTCTCTGATAATGCAGAACAAAATACAGATGAATATATCATATGCGTACAAAAGAGAATGATTGGGAATCTCTGAATTGTCTCATTGTCGAATGTCGATGCGCAAGTTCCCGCTGCTGCAGCGTGCTTTATACGCGGATATCTGTATAGGTATTCGTATATTTTCATCGCGTTCGTACGTAGTATAGGTATACTAAAATTCAATTTTGGCGACGCGACGTATAAATAGATCGTCATAATTTCATGTATTTAAATCGTTTAAATACTTAGTCATCTTACAGATCAGCGTGTGCTTTACGCTTCATAAACGTGAAAATATATGAGTAAATTATTGCGCAATTGCAATTGTATTGTGTACTAACAGTCGTGTGAATTAAATTCATACTTATTACCATGTACATTCGCATCGGGGTTTAATTCTTCGATTTGATGTACGATTAACCCGGATTAACCTATAGATGCCGTGTTTCGTATTTTATTCAATTCATTGCCTCATTATACTTTTTGTCTTTTTTTTTTCTCCTCTCGCATAGTATATCATAGACCAGTGCTTTCATCGTTATACATAAATTTTTAGTTGAACTTGAAAATGGACTATTAATGTGTACCTAGCTTTAGAGAATGCCTAGTCACTTAATGAGTCAAAGTAGCTGGCTGATTATACGTATATTTATAAAAATAACAAATGAAATACATATTCAGCTACAATTGGTTCGAGGTTGAATAATATACAGGCGGATGACCTTAACCCATGATCTCATTCACCATTAATTAATCGACACAACTTTCGGACGATTGATTACAATATATTATAATTACACACTTCTGTAATTATTAATATGTAGAACACCCCATCGATGTTTATCGTTTATTATTTCCATTGTTCGATCGTTTGCTTTTGTAGCAATTATCCCACGGTATACTTCGCTGCAGTTCGACCTGCAGTTGAATAATTATACATTCATTCAATCAATTAGGCTATTTGTTATTTTAAAAGAATCATTATTTATCACTTTCGCAGATATAAAATCGTTTAAAAAATACCCAAGTATATTAGATATGATATATGTACGATCATGCAGCGTAATTTTATTGATGTGAAAACGCGAATTGAGATATGATACGAATCACTGCAGGTTCAATTTTTGTCCATTTCTTTTTTTTTTTTACTCAGTTATTTATTCCGTCTGAATCACGACTTTCAATGTTCTAAATTTCTATACTTAGAAGCATAAATGCTCGCCGATGAGTTAGAATCAATATTTCGAATCGAGAATTTAGTTGATTCCAAGGTTCACTCAACCTTCTAATCCTAAAGAAAAGAAAAAAATGAAGAATAAATCCTGTTCGCGGGCGAGGGAGTATTATAATTACACACGCTTTAGAACCCTAAAATAATTCATTGATCGCTAGCTCTTTCGCATGAAATCCCACCCAATCAAGGGTGCTGTTTTTTTCATCACAAAATAAAATACACAAGGTAATGTAAAATTGAGTGAAAAATTTTTTTTAGTTAATAATAACACTTTTGGTCGCGGTCCCTGTACGTATGAATACATACATACGTATACCTAGATTCGAAATTCATACTCGCAAAAAATAAAAAAATAAAGCGATAACGCATTCAGACTTCGTATATTAATAGTTCACACTAGCATGTAGGCCTCATCGATTATGCCTCTCGAGTTTCAAGGTCCGCTATCGTTAGCACAGGTATAACTACCTATACCTATAACCACGACCAAAAACATATCTCGACATTATATCGCGTCTGTATTACGTCTATGAAGAGGATTCAGCCTTCATTAATATTCGTCAAAATTGAAAAAATTTTGCAATTATTTATGTATTATATACTTTTTGCCCCTTTTATATACAGTATATAGTCGTAGACGATTGTAACTGCATTGCGACAACCCGCGTCTTATATATACTATGCATATCCGTGGGATGACCCGCGGGGAAGAGTGGGTACCTCGCCTGAAAATTGTTGGCAAAAAAATATCCCCGAAAATTCGATTTTTTTTATCGAAAATTTTTGAAAAAATAAATAAATTCTTGAGATTTTTTTTTTTTCTATCAATTTTTAGCCGAAGTACCCACTCTGACCCGGTCATCTCTATATCTAGACTATCGACAATCGTCGATACTTCTATACAGTCCGCGCAATACCGTGGAGGACAAATAAACCTGACCTAGAAACGATGACGAGGCACGTTCTTCGAATTCGTTATAGAAATCTAATTCATTTATTGACCCGCGGAGAAAACCCTTTTCAATTTATACCAAGAGATATTTTAGTTATATAGAACTGAGAAATTAGAAATTTGGAAAATTTAGCCAAAAAAGATTCGATCCCTACGATTGCTGTTTTTATCATTTGATTTCAGGAATTCAAAACTACGTACGCTACAGATTTATGTATTTTCTTTCTGAATTCACATTTTTTTCTCATTACAAATGAACTATTAGCCTCAATTCTACTCCGAGTAGATATGTATACCAATACGATACCGGTGTGAATGTTTGAACTCAATTTGCCACTATGTAATTCGCTGAATCATTCTTGTTTCGCTATTTAACGCTGCTATGTTAGACATACGTACATACACTCCTACGACACCGTATGATTATTCTTTGTTCGTGAAACGTGAGTTATTGCCTTACTTATATAGTAACAATCGAAATTTGCTATAGTATAATTATACGAAGCGCAGGCCTTGTGTGACTGGCTGATACCGGATGATCACACAATACGATAATAACTCGATGAATTTTACGAAAAGTCCAGTTATTCGTTATAAAATTTACTGTACGCCATGCCAGACGGTGCAGGCTCGACGGAAAAAACAATGCATACAATAATTGAATAATTATACGGGGAAGAAGGTTAATAGGAATGAAATCAAGGAAATTAAAGACCGGAAAAAATTCTCAGCGTCGTGTCCGAGTTTGAAATCGGTTAAAAATAGATCGAATATATTGCAAGATCGCGGGAGGTTGAGGCTTCCTCTTCGAACTGTTTGACGAGAAAAATATTTTCCACAATTTGAAATGCGTTTGATTTAGTCGGCTTATAAACGTCGCGGTTTTTAAGATCAGAAGATTCTCTCTTATCAATGATATATATGTATAATTGGCGAGGTATAATTATAACTATACGTAAAGGGGCCGACGTATAGACATGGTGCTTTATTCGAAAGTGAAATTTTCATTGAGCAATATAGTACGATCATGGTCTGAAGACCAAACCACCGAGATACTTATTACGTAAGATATTCGAACCGGGGATCGGTTATACACACATATACACATATACATACAGTTTAACTTTATTTTCTTTTTTTTTCCCCAGTCTCTTTTTCTTCGTCACTATTCGAAGATTTCTCATGCCTAGTTAGTTGTATTAATAGTTCAAGGTTAGAAGGATTGGATAATACTTCCAGATTACTGTATAAAACATATATACATGCGTAATGGTATCGGTATAGTAGTTTATATAGCGGTTCTTTCAACACCTTTATAATATAGCGGTACATACACGTATATATATGTACATATATATACTTGATTCTCGTGAACTTCTGCTCTGCAACAGTATAACAGCTGGTTTCTATCTGAATTGAGAGAGAGGGAGGGAGATGAAAAAGATTGTTAAAAAATGATCGTCATCACGAATCCCCGGCATAATATCACAAAAATCGCACAGAATTTCTAGACTCCGTTCAAAGCCTTGAGGAGCCAACGTATTTAGGTTAACTTAAACATCGACGCACTGCCTCGGCCCATTTACTAAAATAAAACATTAGCCGATGCAGTGGGTGTGTGTATATATTTATACATATGTATTTAATATATACCAGCAGAAAATTAAGCTTCACCCGGTTTTCCCGATTTTAGAAAATCAGACTAGTATAATTAATACATAGTTGATAGTATATGGGGCGTTCCGCGTCGCTTCAGCCAAGAAAAAAAAAAAATTCTCACAAAATTTTTGGATTTTTGGTTTTATGAAGCAGGTACCTACTTGAGTTTTTTTTCATTTTTCATTTAACCGCATATTAGAAGAACCTGGAGATACCTAGCATCCCATGGACCCACGTGTACTTTTTATGATCGAGACTGGAGGTGTGTCTTCTAAAGGTTGAACAGTGATATCTCGGGAACGGTTAATCGTGACGGCAATGTTAAGAAACGAAAACTGCGATTGTTCAAGGCCTACAAGGATGAAATTTATTTAGATTTAACTGAGTAATTCTGACCCACATTTGAGGGCAAAATCATCGAAAATTTGTATTTTTCAAGGAAACTACACTCGATATCATTATACCGACATAATATCGTCGAATTCGGTATGGAAAGACCGGGTTTTGAGTATTTTTGTTTCCATGGGATTCGAATTTTTTTTTTTACTTGATTTTTAATTTTTCAACGTTTTTTGAGATGATTATCTCTGCACATGACTTTCCGCCAATATCGCGATTCCCGTAAATATAGGGTCTTCCCCAACATTCTGGTCTGTATCCAGAATATACGCAAAAAACAATAGGCGCGCTATTTGTTTTTTGAAATTCGGAGCTCCGGCAATAATCTGAAAATTTCGAAGCTAATCGGGAATCTTCGGCTACACTCGAGTGTAGCCCGGTGTAGCGAACCGAAAACGTCAAAAGTTTAATATTATTTATAAACCAATGGGAAAATCCCGTAAAAAAAATTCGAATCCCATTGAACCAAAAATACTCAAAACTCTGTATCCTCATACAGAATTCGAGGACATTATATATCGGTCCTGATATATCAAGCGCCGTTCCAATATTGTGAGGATTTTTCATTATTTTTTTTTCAGCGGCTCAAGTAACGTATAGAATGTCCGATAAACGTTTACTTATCGCGTGGTTTTATCATCGCGAAATGCGATATAACAATTGGAAGAAAAAAAAACAGAAGAAAAAAATGGACAAATTGCTACCAGGAAATTCTATTAATTTTATTTGAATCCATGTAGAATGGAGTAAAGAAGAAAAAAAACGAAAAAAAAATTCAAAATAACGGAGAAAAAACTAGCGAAACGTAAACCACGATACATAGATCAATTGAAGTGATATTAATACGCGATAGAGTGTAATTAATCGACTTCGTAGTTGTAGATACGAGATCTGGTCCCATGTGTCATAAGTCTATGAGTAATTCATATAGATCGGTAATAACGGATAATATGTAAATTTAATAACATGGTGCTCTTGATTACTACATGGTCTCTCGGTTGTTGAGCTTATAATATGTTAGTAATTAATTAAATCAAATGTTTTTATACGGAAAAGGTGCTAAGAATTTTTTTTTAATTTCTCATTTTATTTTTATTGTTACATCAAACTAATTCGCGACAAATAAGACCAACTTAGTGAATCATATAATTATATGAGTATAAATTTGACAAATATGTGTTAGAATTCGCAGCTTCGTAGTCGAATGTTGCGTAACGAATTTGGCTACCGTCTTAGAGCGAGCGTTAATTATATGTATGTATGTATGTATGTATGCCATGTATATGTGCAGTTTGCGATATGGAGGAGGCTTGGAATATACATATCATATAGACGTAAAAATCGATAGGGTAAACTGCAGAGAGAAGCAAGTGGGAGATTAAGTCTGATCTAACCTTAGTATTATACTTATATGGTAATTCAATAGGAAGAGACCCTCGTCGAGTTACCTTGACACATGCATGCCAAAGCGAAATCTTATTCTCGCGATAGCTCGTGCTTGCTGCTGTTATAGTACGCTTTGAAATGGCGAAGGGATCAAGAAAAGTGAGGAAAAATGTTATCTCTCTTTTTTCCAGAATCCAAAATCCGGAAAAAAGGTTAAGAAAATATTGAATATGTATAGTTCCAATTTTAGCTGTATTGTTTTTCTGTACAGTGGACTTTGGGGAAAATAAAACTTTCGTAAGGAAGTATGTCGCGTAGCTGATGTAAATTCGCGAAAAGAAAACTGCGTACACCTACCTGAAAGAAAAAAAAAACGATAAAGGGGATCGGAACGTATATATCGCGTGAAAAAAAAAAATCTATTTTCTCATTATCCATCCTGACCTTGAACATTACGTAACACCTACCGAAGATATTCACGAACTGAACAATTGATGATATGCGGGGAATTTCATTTGCGTTGTAAATCGTTGTAAATTATTCAGTATTCCCCCTTTCAACTAAGTATAATATACACGTGAGGCAAATGGATCATGTATTTATTCTAAACAGGCAGGTATAGACAATTTTGAAAATCATCTTCGTGGCAGATTCTCTGATATACTAAGTACGTTTACATATACCTATATACGCAATAGATCGTGTATTAGCATAGATTGTCATTGGAATTGAAAACTCTCAGATAAACCTACGGAGTGATTCATCTAACAATAAGAAAATTGATATTTACGTTAGATAGAAAGCCGAGATTTCAGATTACCTATGTGTGCCACAAAAGATGAAATTTTCCCATTACTACATATTTTTGTCACAAAAGAGATACGAATATCGGAATTTTGTGGCTCTTTGTTTTATGAGAAAAAAAAGTGCGGAATTATCGTATCTTTTTCTGCAACTTTGAAAACAGAAATTTTCGAGACTCTGGTAGGTACGTACAGCTATAGACACACGACAAGCCTCTGCAGTACTCGACTTACCGTGATTCTAATATTACTCGTATCGTGGAATAAACTATGAGTCAGAAGTGCCCTCAAGCAATGGGGCAGTGCTCCGTTGCAACAAAGAAATACCACAAAGAAAATTGTCATTTAAAGAGAAACCTGATTGAGACTGAAATTATTATTATTATTATTATTTTTATTTTTTTTTTCAACACATGTCTCGAGTATTTCTGGAGCGATCGATTAATGGTGCATGATATGTATAATTTCCATTTCTTTTTTTTTTTTTTAATATTTTTTTATATGCATATTTATTGAACTCATCGAGGTCTGTCGAGTCTCTATTTTTTTCTTTTATTTATTAATTATCACCCGTTTTTTATCAATCGCAGGGAACATATACTCGTACGTGATAAATATAACGTGAAAGTTTGACCTGAAATTGTGAAGAAATTAATTTCAATTTTAGTATCACACTAAGTAAGTATACCGATCGTATATATATTCAATATCTCTACATGTATACCTATTATATGTATTCTTGCCGTTGAATCGTTTTCGACGATTCGCTATATTATATGCGATAAGAGAAAGAAGAACTCGTCGTTTACTACTGTAACACAAGTTTTAATAGGTATAATATGACGCATGATGTTACATCTGCAACCAAACATAATCAGACGTAGGTATTACAGAATTGCGGTACTAATGTATTGCAGAAATCTATGAAAAAGGTCAAATAGGTATTATTAATGCGACACACCTATTCAATCACACATATTATGGTATGCAGAGTGAAGGTATACATATACTCATATACCTATACCTACTATACGGAAATTGCAAATCTCTACACGTGCGGATAAAAACCGAAGACAATTTATTGCGAATTTATTTCCTATAGATTATGCCTTCGTCTCGATGTACATATATGTGAGGAAGATTACTGCAAAGTAGTCAGATCAGCCGAGAATTGATGTGAAAAGAAAAAGAAGAAAAAAGAAAAAAAAAATTCAACACAAATCTTCCTTTTTTTTATCAATTTTCAGCTGAGGTACCCACTTTGCTCCGGTCTCCCCTATACCTATACTATCGGCAATCGTCGATGGTTCTATAGTCCGCTTAATACCGCGGGGGACAGATAAACCTGACCTAGAAACGATGACGAGGCGCGTTCTTCGAATACGTTAAAGAAATCTAATCCATTGATTGACCTGTGGAGAAAACCCTTTTCAATTTATACCAAGAGATATAAATCCTGGAACTGAGAAATTGGAAATTTGAAAAATTCACCCGGAGACATTCGATCCCTATACAATTGCTATTTTTATTATTCGACTGCAGAAATCAAAAACTACGCACGCAAAAAAAAAATTATTTTTGTCTTCATCAATTTTCAGCCGAGGTGCTCGCTTTGTCCTGCTTTCCTCCATGTACTTGCATTTGCCATAGCGCCACCGTTCTATGTATATACGTAGATATGAAAATATATATACGTATAAAAAAAATGATGATTCACATTATTTTCCTCGATTCCGTATCTCGCGATAAAATGTTGATTATGTCACGATATATAGGCGGGTTAATGCATGTAGTTAGGTGTAAAAAGTAATCAGGAAATCGAGTGCGGGAAAAAACCTCCAGTAATTAATTCACCGATTAGATTCGCTGTTTGTGTATAATATAAAAAATATACAGAGAAATATATAAATCCGCGTTATTTCAATCCTATGGTAGATATATTTTCGCAGGTATTGTCGGGACGCTTTACCATGCAGATGCCAAGGCCTGCAGTTTATCCACTATTAAATAGATGACGTATTATAGCGCCAGGAACAGAACTACACTATCCAGACTTTCAATGTCGATTCCTCGTGCCTCGACTGGCTTTCAGATGACCGGAAAACGGCGTCTTATTTTTTACGGTATTTGCAGTGATCATCAGTTTTGGTCACAAGCCAAGAAGTAAATAAGCCTCTTTTTCAAGAATTGCATGATAGTTGCAATGAAATATGTGGAAAGTTGCAATTTAGTAAATGAAAGTCGTATGAGAGTTTCGCAACTAGAGCGGCGCGAAAATATGTTAGAATAAGATCGCCGAGTACCGGTTCATTAGAATTGTTAATTGATTGAATTGAGTATGGAAAAAAAACGACTCCAACATAGATACATTTTTATTGAAAATTAAAACGCTATAACGATCGCAACATTCGACGATTGTTGCGCGAGACTCTGAACTGCACCGTACGACAATCGAAACAATATCTATCGCGACTCACCGTCCGCAAACTGGTTTTAAAAAAAGAAAATTGTATACCATAAACACACGCGAATGACGACGCCGGGATATATTACGATCACGTAATCAACGGAGTGTAGATAAACCTTTGAAATTCATTTTTCCATCGGCTTATCGAATTTCGCCATTTATTTATCGCAAATAGAAAACACAAGTTGTTTTGCCAGATACCAAATGCGACATTTATTATCAAATATTCTGCATTATTTCGATTCGGCGATACTTTTTGAGAAAAAGAAGCCAGGATTCTCACCATAAAGTCAGTCCATTATTATATTAGTTTAATTTTTTTCATGATCAATTAATATTATCCTATAACGTTGTTGCGCTAATCGATCACTCGGAGGAATAACACTTCTCTGAAATCGGCGATACGATCAGCATTTGAAAATCAATTGTCTTTTAAATCAGTGGTCTATGATTTATCATTCGCTTTACATACGAGGCTTTATTATACTCGGAAATAAATTATTATACTGTATTAAATAATAATAAGCTACGTTTCATTTATCTCACTGTAATCAGAGATAAGTGCGCATCACACAATGATGGCTTTAATAAACAAGACCAAACCCAAGCACGTATGTTGTTGTTTGATTTGAAAAATAATGTATAAATTTAATTATTACATGAGGTATATAATCTGAAAACAAGTGTGTCACGGTTTATTCGTATACTATAATACTTTCAATTGCTTAAAATTAATATTAGTTAATTGGAGATAAAATTTCAATAATATTTACCGCACGATCGCGGAAAGAAAAATTGATTTCTTTATCGTTTCAACATCTTATAGATTTTGAGTATGTATGGTACGGTATATTTTTTTCCTGTATACCTATAGCTATAGGTACCTACCTACTATATATCTTCGCTCAGAGAATTGCCCAAACTGAATTGCATCACCGGCCGTTTACCACTACGGGAATATTCACAACACGTGTTTAATGTCTATTGATTTCTATATCTCAATACCGGTATAAAATTATTGCTCAATCTTCGTGATCACGATTCTGTAATCCTGTACTCTAGCTACGTATACGTTCTCCTATGAACTGACAAGACTGGACTAGTAACCCCCTAGGCGTTCGCTAATTCTACTTTTCATATCCAAATTTTAACAATTCTATTGCCATTTACAGATTCTTATAATATCACAGTTGGCAAACTTCACAAAGTAGATATGTAGTATCATTCTTCGAATTGATCAATTGTTAAAATTTGGCGACAATCAATTCTTCTACGATTACAATAATCAGAATTATCTGTCTGCTATTCACGAAAATATAAAAAATTAAAATATAATTCTTTTTCCAAATTTGGTTTCTTACATATATATTGTATAAGTTATACTGTTTCTGGTTGAATTAACAATTTTGTGTAAAATAAGAGTCGATCTTAGAGGCGCAGCTATAGAAAGCGCGAGTCTTTGCACGACCGATTCCCCCGCGTGCAGTGCTCTCGCAAGTGTTGAGACTCACGTAATATACGCCGGCGTACGTGCATATACTGTGTATATGTATGTATGCGCGTACTTTCAGATAAGCAAAACGCGCTTCGTTAATTTACATTCAAAGATTTCTCGCGTGGGTTTACCCGACGTATGTAGTAGGTGCATGCATGCATTATACGTAGACCTAAGTATAATACCTATGTGTGTGTGTATAGGTAGGTATTTGGGTGAAAATTTAAGATAATGCGATAATCTCGCCGCGAATAAAAAAGAGAGAGCAACATTTCCATTTCAAATATTACAGCCAAGCATATAAACACACAATTCTTATCATTAGTTTTTATGGAATATGATAGCAGCTGCTGATTGTGAGGAATTTTTATTCGGTTTCTAGCCAACATATTTTTACTTACCTCGTTCAATTGCTACATTACGTATATTACAACACAATCTCGTAATCGACTCAACTTTCGCGGCACCTTGAACTCATACGACCTTTAAACGATGTAATAGTAATAATAATAGTACTAGCTGGGGGCCGCTGAACGTAGGTATGGACAAAGTCAGTCATCGAATGTGAAGAGTTCCTCTTTATACCTCTACTCTCTTCCGCATTCGAATTGCGCCAAAGGAATCGTTCGGGGATCAGGTATTTGCCAACGAGTTTTTATCAAAATTAGGTATATTTTAGTAAATCGAATAGTTTACTCAAAAAAAAAAAACAAAAAAAATTGTAAACTATGTATCGTACCTGTAGGCATTGTTTTTAGAATATTGTCCTCTTTTTTCGCAAACTCTAATCGAGATCATAATATTATACTATCCCAGGAAGTATGCCTATCATAGAATCACTGTGGTACTGCAATATTGATATAATTATATAATTGTTTCATATGGACCGTGCAGGTCTAATCAATCCCTGTAAACTTGTTCACCTTGTAAATTTTAACGTGAGTCAAATTGATTGATAGATATAAGCTGTAGACCATTCGCAAATGATTGCCAAACATTATTTTTATCTGTCAGCACCGAGTCGAGTCATTAGCGTATTTATATTATTCTTTTTTCCTTATCGTATATATATATGTATATATGTACGACGTAGAACCTTTGATATATACTGCATTTATTCAATGATCAATTGAGCTAATTTCATCGATTCATTTTACATCATTTCCTTCTATATGGTCTCTTTGTACCTACGTACTTATACATGCCTTATATACCTGTATGTGTAGATTGAATTGTTAGTGAATCGGGGACAAGCTTCCGGGGGCAACTGCCAGTTATAGACGCTTTGATTGCCGAGAGATCTATCAATTCATTAGAATCGAGTCTCTCGTCGTTTCCATTTCTGGAGGTTTGCCAATCGACCCGCGTGCCCTCACTTTTTATCGCAAATCGATGATATAGTAGGTATATATAGGAACACGATCTTCCGCTACTACATCAGATCGCGTGTTCTTTTACTCAATTTCTATTCAATTCTTATTTTCACTTTATCATGCATGTGCACGCTGCAGATACGTCACAATCGCAAAAACAGCTCAAACAATCCAAGGCTACCGGCTAGCCAGGTAAACAAACCTTATACGAATTATTTTTACCATAAACAGTATCTAATTTGCAATTATTTATTCCCACTATTCACGCGGCCCCATCATTTGCTCCCATCTCCCTATGCCGAATAAAAATCATTACCGAAATCGGAGTAGCATCAATAAATCCTCTTTAGGGCATAATAGTTTCGTTCGGACGTTCTTAATTCGCGTATAAATAGTACAACTATTGTTGTTTCTGAACAACAAGATTATCTACTTTTTTTTTCCAAACCATAAACTCATAGAGATTCGCGTACTTAATGATCATAGGCTAGACTCCGTATTCGTTACGGTATATACCGATACATATGTAGCTTGATATCCATCGCAAACACGTAGTTAGCTATAGGTATGCGTCTTGCGACATCGAGGTCCCACATCAACGGTAGCTTAACCAGTTTCTTGATCCACCGTCTCACGCACGATTCCATATAGAAAAATACACGAGGATTCATGTTTAATGATACTTTATTATAGTTCAATGATCCCATACGTACCATCGATCTTTATAATTGGAAATAAAGAGAGGAAGGATAGTGGGAAGAGATGATAATTAGCCGATTTAAAGTATAATAATAAAATATAATATATAGTGAATTATTTCTGCCATAATAATGATATATAGATTATAGACCAGCACTATAACTCAACAGGATCATTATAGCACGTATAGAATTATTAGTAAGGCTACTTTACCTATGTCACAACTCCCCAGGTTTCGTCCTTGTGCGAAGGTACTAGCCGAAGGACTAGCATTTAGAATTTGATTTACATATGCGTTTGCGAAAATATCCTGATTTATATAGCGGATTTTATATTTATAGATCATTAAGAACAATGGAGTCAGACTTCTCGTAATTACGATCGATGTAATTATTTGTTAGGAGTAAATGAAAATGAACAACCTGTATAGTATCTCAAAATTGACATACATATTTCATACGATCTTTTCTATTTCTCTAACCCTGCACCACCGCCACAACGAACACAATTTTCGCTTCGTCACCGGAAGTTCTAAGAAGTTATACAGTTTGTTATAACTTCGTGGAATCACGGAACGTACGTACGACATCCTGTTCTCAATTAGATTTGGCAGAAAAGTTTTGAGGCAATTCCGAGGCGGGAATAATACGTAGTATCTTATAGGATGAATGACTTGGACCATTAAATTCGTAGAACAACAACCGTAATATTTGAATATAACTGCAAGGTTATAGCTGATGATTTCGCAAATGATGGCTTCTTCTGATGTGTAAATTCTCGTTAGCAATCAATAAAGGAAAAAAAAAGAAAAAAAAAATGACTATTGTGTACAAATGACTCAAATATTTCACTGCAGATTTGTATATGGAAATCCCAATCAAGTTTAAGTGAAATCGGAAAAGACATCGGCGACATAAACGAACTATAGTCTTCGATTTCAATATTATATGCATCTGAAGGTTATTTCAAACTTAGCAGAACATTTGTCATTAAACATTTGTCTTTTCAATTGCCATTTACTAGTAATTGCCTAGTCAAACACTAGAGTTATTTGTGCAAATATCATTTACTACAAGAATAGCTAATTTTGCATCGAGTGTTGGAAAGATATGTATGACACTGGTTCAATCGGAACTAGACAACTAATGTGGTGAAAAATGTTCACACACAAAATTAATAGAACAAAAAAGCAAAAAACACCTACTACTGATTTGGCGTTTCAATGAGAAATAATCATAAAAAAAAAATAAGTTTATCGGCATCGAATAATTATAGGCTTTTCGAAAACAACGGATACACAAGTTGCTAACTACCGATCAGGGAAGTCTGTCGAAGTAGTAGATTCTCCGCATTAGAAGTACATCGTGAATTTTCAAGGAGCAAAAAACCTCGTATATTTATCGCAAACGCAAAAAATCATTTGGTAATTTCTTACGCTATAATTAATTATAATTGAAGTTTGCACCGACTGGAATCGATGGCCGATTTGGACTTGAAATTATTAACATAGAATCGTTTGTGCTTACCACTCACTACTTTATAAAGAAAAAAACATTTTTGTTAACATATACTGGTTTACGCAATAGCCTTCGTTTAAATTACGGATAGTTATAAATTCACGGTCTCAGAGGTAAATCAATCTACATTGTAAGCATGCTACTGGGGTCCTTCAATTCAGAGACATTTGTTTCTCGCGATTATTAGCCTGCAGCTAGAACTGCTGCATATGTGTTATAGTCCAGCAACGCGATCTTTAGCATCTAAGTCTCGTTTTTTGAGGACGGTTCTGATCGGTGATTGGCCTTTGCTGTCACTAGTTCAAAACTAGTTTACTTGTTATTGCCAATTTTGGTTTTTGCGAAACAGGGAAACCGAGTTATACCGGATTTAAAGATGTAAATATCTAGGCATGGTGACACTGGAGATATGTTAATTTTACAGAATCTTTTACATGAGAAAAGATAAGAGAAGAAGACTCCTTCTCAGATTGATAGTATTTGAAATGATCTGGTAAAAAACCTATCTTTCGAATAACAAAAAACTTTTACTGGCACTAGTAGTAAAAAAAAAAAAAAAAAAAAATAGCATGAATTTTCGAGAGTAGATGTCATGGCTATAACGTAAATACATATGCCATCGTATACACATACATACACACACACACACGCAAATGAAATGCGGTCACATCTAGACAGTCAAAAACTGGCCAATCTCGCAGCACGACTCATCCACCGTATCTTAACGGTCTTGACTCTGGGTTTTGTTACCTGGCGCAATACATACATAAGTAGGTACGCTGCTGATCCTGAATCGCCAGCTCATCGATGGATATTTGGAAAAATAGAAACAAAAATGATGAAAGTCACCGCTAAATTACCAGTGGAGTAGAAGGGAACTGGGAATCGTGGGTGAACTTGTATTCGTTCGATAGGTCGGGGCTAGACGTTGGAGGTGATCGAGTCATATCTATAGCTATATCTACACATGGATAAAAAAATATACATATATAAGATATCGCGTCACTAATGCCATAAGGTCGTAAGCGCCAAAAAAAAAATTTCCGTATTTTTGGTGGCAAAATCTTTTTCATGCCATATAACATCATTTGGGCATATCCGCAGAAAAAAATTTTTTTTGGCGCTTACGACCTTATGGCATTAGTTACGCGATATATCCGCATGAATTAAAAACTGCCTCCTCCTAAATACCCCAAATACGCTACATCTTATACACTCCGTGTGGCATATGTTTTACAAATACAACAAATAGTTGATGAATTATTGAAATTATGTTGAAGCAATTATCGAACATGTTTTAGCCAACACATGCGCCAATAGGCATTGTAGACATTGTATTACATACGTTACGTTTCTTGCGCTAATTAACAGCATGTGATATAATTGGAATTTAGATTGAACAAATACTGGTACAAAGCTGTTCATGAAAACTGTTAGTCATTGAGCTGAGGGAAGCTCAACATTGTGATTCTGGGTCAATAAAGATCAGTAGGAAAAAAGGAATCGAATCAGACACCGAGATCGGTATTATATGAAAATATGTTTTCCTTGCACCTATTTTTGTTGCCAAATTTTGTTTGCGTTTAAATTCAAAAAAAAAACCTACCGTATCGAAACACGTGTTGTCTACGTAAGTCAAATGGTCAGGAACTTTTATTATTCGAGGAAAACGTGGGAATTCATATTCGTCAGGATCTATAAGAGTGGTTGAAGCAAGGTGAGCCCCTCTAACAAAATAAAGCAGTTGTAATTATTCTCAATTTTTATTTCGACTCCTCAATAATGAAAAAATGAATTTGAGCCACCGATACAAGACCGCCGTTTCGTCTTTTTTTCCTTTTTTTTTTTTCAACCTTTCGCTCTTTATTGTCCGTTATATTCGTTGAAAATATTCTGCTCAAAGTATAGAGTCAGCGTAGCATCAATAAATTAAAAAAAATCGGCGAATTTTTTGGCGGCCGATGTCGATTTCATCCGGTTATACCCACAGATGTTTACCTGTAAACGTGATTCTCTGTCGATCTTATCATGCATATGAGATAGAAAACAACACAGCTGAACGACCTTAAAGAAAAAATGATTTCTTATCGCAGGCCAACGACCCGTGAACCGAAACGATTGACATTTTTCACGGAATTTAATAGCACAAATATAACGTTTGGAATTTGTGAATTATTTATCGCCGCGTTTGTCATTCAAAGAGCGTTGATAACGGGACTTGGAACGATGAGCGGTGTGAATCCGAAAGAAAAATGAGTGATCTTTGCGTTAGTTTGCATCAAGTCGTCGACTTGACGAGGGATCATCCTTTCCCATGCGTTTATTGTCTGCTCCAGCTCTCCTTCGGCGATATTATACTATAGTCGATATCCTTGAAAAACTTTCCTGAACGGTCAGGAATTAATATATCTCGCTAAAAACTCCGAAACTTGATTTCCGCCGTATATACATACGTCGCGCAGCAGCGGGGTTTCGCGTGATTTAGTAAAAGTTCAGTTGAGCCTTTGGTCCCGCGTACGGAGGAACTACGCCAAAAATATCCTTCTTGCTATTTCGCAATACGACTGAAGGCTCTCTTGTTTCAGAGCGAACGTTCATATTTTAAATATTTGCTATTCGACGAAGTGACGCGATCGCGGCGAGCCAATGTCAACTTTCTTAGTTCTACTCTTTACCGATTAGTTAGTTACTCGACTCGCAACTCACGATTCGCGGTTGCTTATTCATCGATGGTAAATCTCATCGTAAAGATGTGTCTCGTGTAAAAAGTTTCTCGAAACGTCCATCCATCTCTTGTCGAACCTTGCTGACCATTACTTTCAACACGGGTTCCGTACTATCAAGTGTAAGTGTTTTATAGTGTCCAATAAAATATTGCTAAACTATAACTCCACCAGCAAGACACCACCAAGAACCTGAAACGATCTCTTTGTTCGCGTTTATTAAGGATAAAAATTAAACAGTTGGAATAAAATAAAAATATTCAAATCAAATACCGATCTTATAATATACATGTTAGTGATATTGTCTGTCTGGTATTTTTGCCTTCACGTCTTTACACGTCTTATACTTCTTTCATCGGTACTGTGACAAGGAAACTGCACGGTCCCGCAGAGAATCATCAGGAGTGTTGTGTTATATTATAGCATGATATGTCGAGACGAAGGTCTAATAATACATAGGTAGATGCAAATAAGTAAATCTTCTTCCGCAAACTTGTAGTTACTCGATAAGGAGATATCCTCGGTATATTATCTCGGTATAATAAATTATAACGATCTTTTAGAAACGAGGATATTATTCAAATCGTTTGACATTTGAATTGTATGCGAAACTTACCATATCCGAGTCAATGTTCGCGGTAAAGCACGTATACCCTGAACGAGTGAATGTGGGTCAAGAGATGATAAGGTCGGGCCTAATGATACCCGACTGCTTTCCGTGGGCGTTTCTTTTTCACCTCGATCTATTGTCTCTTTACACCTTCTCGCCTTACCTAGTCCTACTCTCTCGTGTCATTGAACACCAAACGGTCTAGTCCCGAGACTAAAATATCGTATTGATCACGGTTTGAGGTAATAATTATTACGCAGAACCATGCGAAGGTGAAAATCACGCAATCCCCTTCGACCTCAGTTTTATCATCGAAAAAATATGTTTTTGTGCTTTTGGGAATTTGAGAAAAAATCGAAATTAAAATAAAATCGAAATAAAAATGAAAATAAAAATACTGACTCACACACCTCATTTCTGACTAGGCTGTGTAACTTTTCAAGGACACCTCGCGCTGTTCTGACATTGATTGGCCGCGTTGTTTGCATTATTCAACTGAATATATCCAATATAATTTGCGATTGTTGTTTACTTGAATATATTTTCGTACCTACTCACTAACCGCATTTAAATTTTATTTTCTTCAATCATTGTTCCAGGTTTTTTTGGAGCACAAAGGTAAAGATGAGGTAGGACAGCTGGTCGGCGCCAAAACTCATGGCGCCACCCCGTTGGTAATGGCCTGCAGAAACGGACACTACGATGTTGCGGAGTATCTAATAGAGAAATGCGACGCGGATATCGAACAGCCAGGATCAGGTGAGAATCCCAGATTCAATTATCATAGATAAATATCGGGATTTCCGTACTTTACTCATTTTCAGTTCGCGGAACGAAAATTACAACAGCATATTATATCAGTCAGTGTTCACAAACGACGTAAGACACACACCCACGCACACACACACGGTATAGGTTCTTGGTATTCAATGTACTTTCGCAAAGTTTGAAAAAAAAAAAAAAAAAAAGAAAATCATTCAGACTTCTAACTTTATCTCTCGATATTAGACACGCATGTGCAGGCTGAGCCGATGAAATGTCAAGGTTTTCGCAATGATATTCACATGGCTGTTTCGTTTTTTTATTGACTATTTATAGTAAGGCCATACATCTAGTGAGTTAATATTTTCGATGAAATGACTCGAGGTACAGCGTACTTAGATAATTACACACCGAAATTCTCAATGACTTTTTGTTAAAATTGTATAGAATGCGTGAACTGCTTGCGGTTATGCTTCATTAATTCGTAAACCAATTCTAATATATAGTAACAATATCGCCATCACGATGTATATAGGTATACAAGTTTCTTTAGACGTGTGAACGGTTTATTAATCAAATATTTGTGTTAAGTAAATAAGAAAATTATATTAATCTGTGTACGACAGTGTTTTTCGGCTTAAACATACATGGTTCCGTATTTATTCACCGTGTTTCAAAGCTGGATAATATGTATTTACATCGACAGTATCGACTGTACTAATCCAATAATATTCCGAGATAATTAGATCTGAAATAATTTCAATCTGATGATAATTATTTCCTTCGATTTTTCATTACAGTAGTATTTGATGGAGAAACGATAGAGGGTGCACCACCTTTGTGGTGTGCAGCTGCTGCAGGCCATTCTGCCTTAGTTAAATTACTGGTCAGAAGCGGGGCACAAGTTAATTCCACAACAAAAACTAATTCCACACCTCTTAGGGCCGCGTGCTTCGACGGACACTACGACATCGTTCATTATCTCGTCCAATACGGGGCCGGTAAGATTATTTTATTGATTACACTAATAATATATCTATATAAAAATTTGGGAATGAAAAAGAATCGAAATTTTATTCAACAAATTAACTACAATTTATCAATGAATACTTTGGCTCATTCAATCTTTTAAATATGCTTACTAGGTATTCGTATTCTCATAAACATTTCGTTTACCGAAGAAAAAAAGAAAGAAAAAAATACTAACGTCAGATTAACGTCAGATTAACTCTCGTCAACATTTTATGCGGCAGAAATTCCACGCTTCTTCGTTCGTTTATCAAACAAATTTAAAACTTTTAAACACGTGAAATATTCAGGAGGAACACTAGCAAATAAATTAGCAAAGATTCGCTACTACATACTCAAGTATAGCGTATGGCATATATGGTTATTTATCATGCCTTTTCGAATTGCAGATATTGAAGTCGCAAATAGGCATGGTCACACGTGCCTCATGATTGCCTGTTACAAGGGACACATAAGAATCGCGAAGTATCTTCTCGCAATAAAAGCAGACGCTAATAGAAAATCTGTAAAGGGTAACACCGCCCTACACGATTGCGCAGAGAGCGGATCTTTAGAAATTTTAAAACTACTTGTCGAACATGGGGCGAGAATGGACGTGGATTCCTATGGGATGACTCCTCTCCTTGCGGCAGCCGTTACAGGTGATTACAGGTTTTTTCCCCTCAGAATATATATATTTCAGAGATATAGGAGATATACATATGTATAATATCAATTTCTGAGTTCACTTTATGGAATCACGTATAACATTACGATTATTCATATTCAAATTCCTTAAGGCCACACGCACATGGTCGAACATCTGATAGGAATGCGACATCTGGTCGGTAGAAAGGAAAGAATAGACGCTTTGGAACTACTCGGTGCAACTTATGTAGATAAAAAACGAGACATGATCGGAGCGATGGAACTTTGGAAAAGAGCGATGGAAGAAAGGTTCGTTACTGCACAGTCAATAATATAAGTAATATGTTTGAGTACCCAATGCTAATTAACGAGAGGAAATCAAGTAAATAAAAATTGGTATAAGCGTGTAGAGGTAATTATTGCGTAAATACTATTAAGCCAATACTCGTATAGCTTTAATAGTAAAGTTATAGTGAATAAAAACAAAGCTTCCTCTTCTTCTCTCAATAATAGAGACAAACTGAATTACAGGTACTCGGAACTCCCAATAATGGCGAAACCAGCGCCTCCACCTGCTGTGGCAGCCTATGATTTCGCTCGTGAAATAACAGACCCGGAAGCATTGGATGAATTATTGGCTGATCCAGACGAGACAAGAATGCAAGCGCTTGTTATTAGGGAAAGAATATTGGGCCCGGCTCATCCCGACACTAGTTACTACATACGATATCGAGGTGCAGTTTACGCCGATGCTGGAAAATTCGGACGTTGTATCGAGCTTTGGAATTACGCCTTGGACATGCAACATAGCATCTTAGAACCGCTAAATCCAATGACTCAAAGCTCTCTATTCAGTTTTACGGAACTTTTCAGTTTCATGATAGGTGAGGAGGGGAGGCCGACGAGCAGAGGTCGTAGAGTTCCTCCTGTAGAACGGAAGGAACTTGTCAGAGTATTCAATAAAGCGGTAATTACAACGGTCTTAAACTCTTCAATAAATAAATAAATAAATAAATCGCAGACTTCAACCACCGCGAACTATCATCATGTTACGAATCTTGTTGCAGGTGGTCGAAGTCAGATTGGGAAAATTGATGCTCGACAAAGTACCAGCTTGCGAGCGTGATTTAAGTTTTTTGAATCGGGTACTCGTCATCACGTTACACCTAGCTTGCTTACTTACTCATGAAACGCCGCCGTCTGGTACCGACGCTTACAGAGAATTGCATCAAGCTATATACGACTTGGTCAGAATAAACGCCAAGGGTAAACAGGTGTGTATATCATTTTAATCTGTCGTAACATGTCGTCGCTGTTCATCTAATATCCTATTCATTTTTTAATTATGAACAATACTGAACTTCATATGGTGACAATTTTCTCAGGGAAGGGATGCTCTGCAGCTAACGTGTAGCAGAGACGCTACAGTCGTCGGGAGGTATCCAGCTTGTGAATTTCCGTCTCCGCATTTAGCAAAAGCTTTGTTAACTACCGGTGCCGACGTAACGGCTCGTGACTTTGACGGAAATACCGCACTTCATCTTGCCGCTTTGTCTCACCCTTGTCCACCGGCTTTAGCGACAACTTTATTAGACGCTGGTGCGCATTTGGATGCTGTTAACGGCGACGGAAAGACTTTTGAAATGCTCCTTAAAAATCAGAGTATTTATGACGTTGTAGAACCCCTGAAGTACACATCACTAGCTTGTCTTGCAGCCAGAGTTATTAGACGGACTCGTCAATGTACAGAAGTACCTAAACATCTTCAGGCTTTCGTTGCAATGCACTAACAAATATCAATACCAGAGAAATGAATTTGTCTCGTTATTATTAGGATTTTATTTCCTTTTTATTTTTACTTTTTTTTTATTCTACTCTATTGACCAGAATGACGGAAAGAAACTTGTGCTTTGGTTTATTGAATCGTTTATCTTCATTATAGACGGATCAGAATGAAATAATTTTGAGTAAATTGAAGGGACAAGATGGTACGGATTTATTATACTATGTACAGCAACATACATCGCGATAATTTGTTGTTTTTGAGATTTATATAGTGGATAATATCGAAGCTTTATGAACACCTGATTACGTATCAGTGCATTGGTTTGCATTGAACTCGTTGAGACATAAACTAACTCTCTGGTATAGAGGTTTTGTGCTGTACTAGCAATAACTTGATTCCTGACTCAGATAGATCCTAATTGTATAAAAGATGAATACTGCACTGAAAAATCCGTCGATTGATTATAAAAGGTTTTTTTTGGTATAGTGAATTTGGCAATTCGTGACACCCCGTATACATAAACCCCCCCACAAAAGCCATATTATAAATACTACCTTATTATTATTATTATTATTATTATTAATATTATTTAATCATAGAATACGAAGTGCATCAAATTTTGAATAGTTGCTTAATCCAAAAATCACCTATTTGCGATATCCGCGCATTAATAAAGTAAAAGTAAAGTACATAAATAAAAAACTAAAGAAATAAATACTGAATAACTCGGAAACATCTTCTTAACGATATTTCTGGCATTGGTGAGTTTCTTTTTTTTTTATTTTTTATTTTTTATTAGATCTGAATTGATGAATCGGTTACGATAATTGATATTTGATTGATAATCAATAATTCAGGTGCAGATATTATGATATATGAGACGGTACGATGTGCAACGGAACATTTCAGCCTTGTATAGCATGGTTACTTTCATTTTCAATTGTGATAAAAAAAAAAATAAAATAAATGAATAAATAAATCTATTATTATATATATATATAAAAATATTGTTTTGTAATGTAAAGACTGTTTGAAAATACAAACGTGTTAAAAAGAAATATATCACGAGGTGTGTCCTTTATTTTTGCACAAATGGAAGATACATTCATTGTTAAAAGATATTTCTCAATAATTGTGTAATACTACCATCCAACGTATTTAATTGATACTGGAACTATTCTTCGAGTTATTTTATGTAACTCCTGAAAAATAAAAACATGTGTTTTAAAATATGAACCTTTTTCTATGAAAACCTACCTTTTTTCATTTCAATACTCCATCCTGTGTCCTTGTGCACACTAATCGATTCTCTCCTGAAAAATATGCAATCTCACATGCCACAGCGTTATTGGAAGAAGAAAAAAAAAGGTTTTTCATATAATAAGATTAAAAATAGTAGTATATAGAGAGATTCAATAACAATCCAAAACTAGAATAAATTGCAACATCTGCTAAATCTTGAATTATATTTCAATCGCTAGAAAACTGATCTTTGTTATTGCCTGTAGTTCAGATTCTTGTTGTAAGTCGACGCTGTTTTCTTTAAAGTATATTATATTGAATATAGCAAATTAATTACAGTACTATGTTGAGCAAAAATCAATCGTTTGTTAGTTATTAATGAATCTAAATATGCACATCGTCTTCTGTGGACCTAGAAAACTTTTCACTATTCTCTTTCAACAGATAGATGCTAGAACGCAAGCGATGGGAGTGAATATGCATATTTGGAAATCATTCAATTGATGAAAGTGCCCCAAATGAATTAATATCGAGTCTTGAAATAGGGGTGAACGGGTGAACGTCATCGGTGATCGCGAGTGAAAATTCAACATGTTCCTATTAGACGGGATATTTACATTCGCAAACTTTCCTCCTAGTGCGATAAGTATGGAATTTTAAAAACAACATCCCATTTTCAAATCAAAACTTCAGACGTGTGGATATCCGACATGGCCAACGTAATTTGATACAAACTATCCTTAGTAATAGAACCAAGATTAATTATTGCTTAGATCTAACTTAGATGTATTATAAAAACCAACATTGCTAATGAGATAGAATCGGTGCTGTCTGTTGAAAGAAATCGAGTATCACACGATATTTCTGGAAATATTAGATGATCGTTGTGGAATGAGACACACAATACGACGTGTGACGTCGATCCTCACAACTCTTCCCAATCACAGAAAGACCCTTTTTCTCAAGAGTACTCGGGCTTTGGAAAATCTTTTCTAAATGATTCACGCGATAAGTTTAAAAAACACCTGTAAATTAATCTCACCTGTTGCATTAACGAAGATCCAATTTGTCAGACATTTATTTTTCCAAATGTCGATAACGATCAGTAATTGCCTGTGTTTTAAAGTGGTTAATACACAAGAGCACAAAAATAAATTACAAATACGACCCAAGTTGAAGTAAAGTTGAAGTTGAATTTTATTCAATTACGATAATGAGGTTGTTTGTTACACAAGAATGTCATACAATGCATAGAATATTCCTCGAGATCTATATGACGATAGAAAATATGCGTTTACCAAAAAATCTCATTCATGTTCAATTATTGATTAATGCTTTAATTTTATTTTATTTTATTTTCATTATTTTTTTCGTTTTTTTTTTTTTTTTTCCTCAGCTATTAAATCTATATTTATATTTAGTTATGAAGATTTCAGAATAACTTATAAAAAAAAAAAAAAAAAAATGAGCCGATATTTTTTGGTAAACTTTATGTGATGTTCGTTGGTCTGATGACTGACTCACCAAAACCTTGAAGCGAGTGAACCAACATGGACCACCTCAATATTATCAGATAATTAACACTTTCGCCTTGTGCGCTACAAGAATACAATGCAATGAGTTCAAGAAAGAGGCCGAGAAACTTTGGGACCAAACTCCGCTACCTTCCAAGCCTAGAATAGATCGTGTTACACATAACAGATCTCTGAATGAAATTTATCCATCAATCGAAGTAATCAATCGAAGTAACTGCCAAGTGCCTTCTATCTCTTTCTCTCTCCCCTCTATCTTTCACAGTAAATAATTGATAGACCAAACAAGACTGCTGTATTATTTAGTAGAAGAAATATTTACAAGTTGAATAATCTCATTGCTCAAGTAAAAAAGTTGCAACATCGACCAACGAAGTGACGATAATTATTTAAATGTATAATAGCGGGAGTTGAATATCTCTCTCTTCCTTGCATTATCAAAATATGACTGGTTTAGTGAATGACCAATATTGAAAAGCCTTGGACATCAACTGGGAAACCCTAAGTCGGATCATGATCTCTCTTGTCATATAACTAAGAAATAACTTATTAACTAATTTGTATTACTGTAATTAGTAATAGTTTGTGAAATGAAATCTATGCCCTACACATAGTAGCAAACCTAAGCCTAACAACTAATTCTTTGAGTGATTGAGAAAACGATTTGGAAATGAACTGATCTGGATAATTACCTTAAAGATACGTGCTGTAATTTAATCACGGTAAATATATATCCATAATCAAAATATTACATCGTGGAGAGACGAGCCTCAACTGCCAAGAAAACTGATCAACGTTGATTGGATTATACGACTATTACTTTATCGAAGATAGATAGTTATTACCGCGACTAGAATACTTGCTCCTGAAATCCGAATGAAACACAAATCTCTTTATCAGACAGATGCCATTCAGCCAACGCCTATAAGACCCCGTTAATTACCGTCAAGTCTTTAAAATCAATTCTGGTACTCAGTGGAAGGTTTTATTGTTTTTTTTTTGTTTTTTTTTTGTTTTTTTTTTGAGGATTACCTTGCTGTGCGAAGAGTTAGTACAGACGAACGTCAATGTTCCGGCCATCAATACGCGATCGGTCCATCATTGCTGTTATATCAATTATTAAGGAAATCATTGAGACACCTAAATTACTGAAAAATTGATTTTTAAGTCTAGCAGATATGAAATTTTCTACTAAACTAACAAAATATGTTTTTTTTTGTCAATCTCTCTGCTGAAAATCATTGCAGATAATCAACTTAGGCAACATAGTTTTTACAAAAGGATACCGACAGCTCGCTCTGCTTCCCATTCTGAGGCAAATCTCACTAGTCCCATATCAGAGCCCCGCATTTCGGCGAATTTCACTTCGCCAACGTCCTGAAATTTGTCGCGCAGCATCTGCCACGTTGTGCTTTGTGGTAACTGGAAAATTTTTTAGTACAGGAATAATCAGTTTCTGAGATGTATTTGAGGAGCATCTATTATTAAACTTTGTAGTTTATAGCAACCAAGGTCTCTAGAACTTTATAAAAGTCTATAGACTGTTAAAAATCAGGGGTAAAATCCCTCCTAATTAATGATACTTACATTTGCGATTAGTATTGTGTCGGAAGACCTTCCGCCGTTAGTATTTTGTCTGTTTCCAGTACCGCTCTGACTTTGGTTTGTTGAGAAAGCTCCGGTTCCTCCTGAGATACGGTCTCCATCACCCCTGAAGTTACCATCAAAATCTCTGTTGCCAAAATTCGAACTACCAAACGCGTTATTTCCACCAAATCCAATGTCGTTTTCGAGTTTAACCATCCCCCTGGGTGCAAACGCATTGTTTCCTTGCCCGGCAGCAAGAGAAGCTTGGAGACTGGACAGACTTCCAACTCCACCTCCAAAGTTGTTCAAATTTGATGCCAATTCGTTGGTGAGGGATGAATTCAACAACGAACTTGTTGCCAGATTGGCTCCTAGACCACCGGCTAAGCTTGCTTGAAGGGCAGCTGCATTTGAGTTAGAGAGTGCGGATGCTGTGCGAAAAGGGTACACAACTTTTAAATTATATTATCAATAGAGTGAAACAGATTTTTCTATCCAACTTCATTCGTTTAAAATTTCGTCAAAGACCCGGAATGAGTTTGGGTATGGATACCACATATTTTTCATTCAATCAATGAAATTTACCCAGCTGTGCAGGTACAACGTTATTCAGACTAGCGCCGAATGCTCCAGTGGCAAGAACTGGTGCTGAAATAGGATTTACTGTCGGAGTATTATTCGGCTGTACACTCGGAATGTTCCTGGCTACATCCATCAATCGATTGCCACCAGCGCCAAGGCCCATGCCGATTCCTTTCAAACCTGATCAGAGACAATAAATTTTTGTTAAATATGATTCAGTTGCAAGCGTCAAACTTGGTGCAGGAATAAATTGATTTAGAGTTAAAATTTCGATTCATAATTGATGCTATGAAAAATTTAGATCACCTTCCGGTAGTTTTGGTGGCATATCAGGCTCGTTTGCACGATCTAGTCTGACGGTCATACGTCGATCAAAAAGCTGCTGATTATGTAACATGGAAATAGCTTGAACCGATTCGACGGGATGATCGTACTCGACGACCCCAAAACCGCGGGACTTTCCATCTTTGTCTTTGCCAAGTTCGACATGGATGACTTTACCAGCTAATTTAAATACTTCTAGTAACTTTTTTTCGTCCACTTTGTAATCCAGCTGTAAAATAAATGGGATATAAAAGTCTGAAGATCTTCCAAGCGGGAAAATGAATGGAAATTAATACTTTCATCCCCGACTTACATTAGCCACAAAAACTCTGGTCACAAGGGGACCGGATATTCCCAAAGACTCTAAAAACTGAGTACTAAGACCGTAAGTGTTTCCAAATTTGTTATCCCCTACGCCAACTCCAACGCCACCTACGCCAGGCGTTGGCATATTTTGTCTACCACCAGTAGATCGCGGTGGATCTCGAAATCTCTCGTCTCTGCCTCTGTCGTTGTTACGTGTTGATGCTAATCGACCGTATTTGTCTCGTTCTACGTCGTAGTCCTGGAAATATGAGGTGAATTTAGAAAATGAATTTGAAGAAGGTGAAAGGAAGAAAAAAATGTAAACAAAGGTAACGGAGACGATTATGCATTCCTGAATGAACTAGTAGTTATCTCACCTCTTTGACTACCAGCTTTCTGCCTTTGATATCAAATCTATGCATTTTGTCTACGGCTGTTTTGACCGAGTCTGCATCCTCGAATTCAACTATACCACATCCTCTAGGCTTGTCATTTTCGTCCATGAACAACTCGACATGAGCAACTTTGCCGACTTCGGTTCTGAACAAATCCTTCAAATCTTGCCACCTGAAGTCGTAGGGAATATTCGATACGTAAATACGACGATCTGAAACCTTTCTACCAGCACGATCGTTTCGCTCACGACTACGATCTCGACTAGTTGAATTCATTCGTGATGTTCGATCGGATCTTCGGTTACGATCACGCTCTCTACTGCGGTCCCTGTCTTCGTTACTGTTTTGCATTTGTGACCTGTAACACGATTGTATTTGTTGTTTGTTAACGGTTATAGGCTCACTTGGCATGGCATAAACCAGGTTTGTTATCGTCTAGCCGACTCAGGTCACTGACTCAATAGTTTTAGAAAAGAACGTGGATTTTAGATGGAAAAATACACTCTTCTTATTACTCACTCTTCCGTCTTGATCATAGCAGGAGGTTTGCTGCTTACTTTAAATAAAGGTGACACCAAACCCGAAGAGTCGAAAACTGTTACTTTAAACTAATAGACAAATTGCTTAACACCACGCAACTGTATACAAGAAAAGACGCGTCCCGCAAAATGGCGGGGAAGTGACGAGATAACCGAGAAACCGGAAGAGGTACTGACGGAGTCGTTCAGATTTCGGAATACCAGACTTTATAGAATTATGGATTTTAAACAATAAACTATCTGGTTAGCATTATTTCAGCTTTAAGACTTAGCGCTATTTAATTTATACATCCAACTCAGGTAATTATTAAATCTGATATTGAGATCTTATGTTTGTATGAAATCATTAACGAGAATCTAAGTCGAATGGGCTAAGCCATCAATGAAAATCTCTCATTCGTATTTGTTGAGTATTTGTAAAAGGTCTAGGTCTAGTGATGAGAAATATTATTGTGTACGCTTCGCAATCAATGAAAAACGCAGAAGCTCGGTTGAGGCATCGTGTCAGTGCACGTGGGTATTCTGAAACCTATATGCCATTATTGTAGTTGTCAACTTGTCTGATAGATGGCGATACCGTTCAGCACTCCGTTGGCGCGGAAGCGAAGAAGAGAAGCACTGACCTAGGCTACGGATCTACCGTGGGGTCAGTGGCCTTTGTGGCGTCAAAGGATACGCATGGGGGTTGTGTTAACGAGATACGACTGTCTCATTGTCAGGCATCTCAATAGAAAAGTTGTCGCGAATTATACGATGTATATAATATACTTATCGATGAATCAAAATTCTTATTTCCTATTTTTTCGAGTAATTTACAGAATTATTAAGTTAACTAACTTAACTAAAGTTAAGAGATGAAGCATTTCAATCAAATTTTGTTAGTTGGTGTAAATTGCAAATTGTAATTGTTGTTAGCAATTAAAATGTTGAGCAATTGTTGCTCGGAAATTTTAATTGCACACAACAATTATTACGATTTGCAATTTTTTACAAGCTTCCGAATTTTGAGTGGAACCAGGAATATGCATTCCTAAAGTTAACTGGGCACACGCATTGCAACGGAAATCACTGCGGTTGAAGACTTCCGTAAAAGACATATTTTACGCAAACATAAAAATATAGGTTGACTTTTTGTTACATGTTTTCCACACGAAGAAGGTTTCAATCGATTAAAAAAATACAAAGTTGATTCTGGGCTGATTTGACATAGAATTCTCCATGTCATAACGTTAGTCCCTACGTTACAGTTGAATAAACTTCCAGCTGCGTAAGAACATTTCCGTTGAGCAGAGATTCTGTTCCAATTGCAACACTTCAACGTATATTGAACTGAGTCTTCGTCAAATTAGACTTCAAAGTACCAGATATGTCTGCTGATCTCTGAATGTACGGAAATTTCAGCATAGCCGTAACAGCCTTGTTACATTACCTCCGTAATTTTTACCCGCGGTATGAATAATAATCTAGAAATTATTTTTACCTTGTTCGGATTTAGTAGACTTACCTGGTAGTAGAGAAATATTTGATTAACTAGTATCTTAATTTAAAGACTTGGAAATAAATACAAGTGTAGATCACGTGTAGATAAAGAATTAATTAGGAATCACATTTATTTTTCATACATCGAACACAATTGCATATTGATGATAAATTACTAGTTAATTATATTATATAGATGATATCGTAGTTAGCGTGGCCCAACTTTAGCGATATATTTTCTGTTCTTGGACAATTGCAAAATAGAATAGACTTAAATTGAATAGGAAGAGAAAGAGATGGAGATTGGAATAAGAATAAAAAGTGAAGCATGAGAATATCTTTAAAAATAATAATAACGAAAAAAAGGGGAAAGGAAATAGTATTTTGTGTGCATAGATGTATTGTAACTTAGATAAATCTGTAATAGATTGATGTTTGGTAAGGTGAAGAACTATTGAAAATCGTACAGCTTGGTTTAATTCAGAATTCTTTATTTCTCGTAATATGTCGATTATAAAATTTGAACTCATGTTCTTGAAACTATAAGTCGAATTAAAATTATATTTATTCATGATAAAGTAATGGTGAGTTTATATTATGATAAAATATGTTGTTTTGCAATATTGTACACGGGAATACGCGAATAATAACGCAGATATAAATTGTGAATTTATTTCTGGAGTAGTAACTGGGCGTTTAAAAGTATAATACATTTTTTTGTCAGGATTTATTGAATGTTTCTATATAATAATTATACCTACTATTGATGATCCGTAAAACAAACAAAGGGAAAGAGAATATTATATTATATTATATTATATTACATCATATAAAAGAAAAACACAAAGAAAAGAAATGTGTATAAGTCTATTTATATTTAAATGTCTATAATATGTATTATAGTTTTATTGACCCAGTGGCATCATAACATTCGTTTATTAATTATTATTATAATCTATTCGATAATCTATCGAACGTTTTTCAATCCTTGGGATTCATTCGCATTCCGTTTAATTAATTGATTAATTAATTAATTATTGCTAGAATAAGGTGAACCGGTTGAATCTAAGGGTAAACGGTGCGCCTTGTTACCGGCAACTTAGTTCTATATTTTTCCACCTAGTGGCGCTACTAGCATGAACTGACCTACGACAACTAGTCCTTGCCCCTCCCGTTCCTCGCGCACTGGGTCAAGGCCGTTGAAGGCCGTCAAGGGTGGGAATGTGGAAAAAAACCGGTCTAACCGGTTTGACCACTTTCGTTTTCGCTGTCTCTTTCGCTCTTCAGAGCACTTCAGAGTTCAGTGGCCTTCGTGGCGCCAACGAGTAAACATGTGTGTGGCGTGGCGAGAGGCTCCTGCGACAGGGAGAAATTTAAGCTGCAAATTAAATAAAACCTGTGAGGAAAATACGATGGAGAATCAGTACGCTGCGTCGTTAAGCGTTCTAGGAGATTTACAGTCCGAAGAGGCTATCAACGGAGGAACGATGGATATGAGTGAGTTTAAATTATTTCAATCACCATTTTATCATAATCATAAATCATTATCAATTTTCAATGCTTGTTTTCGTAACAAGAAGAACTTTGCTGAGTAGTTTCATACTGAAAATATAATCTGATACTTTTTGAACATATTTTACATTTTGCGTATTTCAATCAGCAAAGTAAGTGACAATTGAATCGCTACAAGCGGAGTATTATTGTAATTGAAGAAATTGTTCGTTTTCAAGTATATTATATCCGTAACCGCGAATAACTGTGTGAAAATCTGAATTTATTACGAACATAACCTCTCAGACCTATTTTAAACACGATTCAAATTAGCGAAGAGTTTCTATATAGTATAACCTCACAATAATGACCACCCTATCGTATTAACAATCGTGTTATTCCAAGTTCCTCGTCCTCTAGTATCGTTTGCTCTACGAGCATATTTTGCGCCTCCGAGGTTAAACTAATTCCTCGTGTTATTTTGAGTTTCCAAATGTTTTTTGGGAGAAGACTTGTTCCCCTATTTATTCTTTCATTCGATTTTCTGACAGCGTTATCGATCAACGGACATGAACAAGCATCGCAGATAATTGAGAAGCATAGATCCTGCATACCACTTGGTCGGAGATGGATGCTACCCAAAACTATCCAGCTAGTCCTGGATTAATAGTCAACCAACACAATGGTAAGCTTCATATCACGTCAGCCAAAGATCCTGTGAAACTATAAATGTATATCGATAGAACAACCAATACAGAAACGCATTTATCTAGCGATACTCCGCATCTGATGCTCACCTTGTATCTTCAGCTGACTATGGGTACTCCTGGCTTGCCTCTATCATCACTGTACACCGGATACTCTCATGGCGTCTTGGTTCTACTCGGCTGCGAGGGAAACTGTACTGATGCGACAATAATATACCCCAAGCCAACATATTGACGTGATTCGTGTCATACTTGGGAATCTTATTATAGGGTAAGTCTCGGAGAGACTGATCATTCAATTCTTTGAAGTAATTATAACTTGTTTCCTTTTCACAAAAAACTTGAATCTTTCTGTTGTACTGACAACAGTAGAAAAAAATTGAGGAATCTATAGAAAATATGTTTACTTTATTTGTCTATAGATTTACCTCGTGGTAGAGAAATATTTGGAGAATAAGGATCGAAATTTAAAGGCTTGAAAATAAATACAAGAGTGGATTACTGTAGAATTAATTAGGCATCACATTTATTTTTTAAACATGGAACATAATCCGATATTGGTTGTAAATTACTTTCCAGTCCCAATTGTAAGGATTGAGTAACAATTGAAAGATCGAAAAATCTATTCATGCATGCACTATTGATACTAGCTTATCGACTTTCTTGATTCTGTTGAAAATAGTTTGTAGTTTATATTACGTTTGAAAATGGTTTAGACAGGCTTACAAAAATAATCATAAAAAATATATTATAATAAATTTCATACAGATTAGCAACGATATTACCGGCCATGAGTCAGATGTATGATGACAATTAAAAACTCTTTGGTACTTGGTTGAGAATGTTTGTTTGAAAAACACATTTAGTTCATTTATTCCGTGTACCGTATGCTTATCTAGTTTTTATCTTCACAGGTGTTGTTCATCGAGGGAAACGAGGTCCTGCCCATCTTCAACAAAACTTCTACGAAATTCTTCAAAACAGCGATTCACACCAGGCAGTGGAGCAATTCAAGCACCGAGGGAATGACCACAAGACAACTCTGCACTGCAAAGTGTTGATAAAGTAGTATAAGCATATAGTTTTAGGCTGTGTTGTATCGAGTTCGTAATTACAGTCCCTTTGGGATCAGTTTTAGTGAAATCTCGCATCTCGTCTAATAATCAATTCCGTTAGAAACGTTGTACATTAAACAAGCTAAGCTGGTTGCCACTAATTTTTAGTCAGCAGACTCTTGGACATAGTATATGTATGATAAATAATGAGACCTAATTTTAATATTATCTACGATTAGTGACAACCACAAGCATTATTGCCATAGCATCTTGCCGTATCCCATTAAAAACATATCAGATAATAATTTAGATTCATGAATAACTTTAAACCAGGCGTTTGCGTAACTTAGGGAAATTGCTGTACAGGTGAAGAGACATGAATACATGCTGTTGGTTCTCCATCGTGGTAACGTTTTTTTTTTAGTAGCCTAAATATTAGCAATTAGCAAACCTTTGTATGTTTCGTTAGTCTTTTCGTTTCTTTATATCTCTACAAATTTAAATAACAAATACGTGATGCAAGAGAAAACTATTACATACCTATCATTTGTAGAAGCTATGAGTAGTAACAGAAAAACTATTTACTGTACAGCAAGCTATACTTGACTAATTCATACGGTGATATTATAATCGTACAAGGAAAAGACTTGTGATATCACAGAATAGATGAGAATTCGTGATGTTATATTATTAACAATATGTTATTTCAGTCATTACCGTATGAAATATTCGTAAGATCTATGTATTACATGCAGGTAACAGCGCATACTACATGTATATACGATATACGTTCGTGAAGTATACCTCACTCTTATGTAAAATTGTCCTTTATGAATAGAAAGGAGATAATCTGGAGATCCATGAATTGAAGAGTCTCATTCATTAGTATCTTTTGAGAACAACTATATTTACAAAGTTATGAATTATTTTACTTTTCACTTGGCCAAGTTACGCCGTCGAAGTATTATTGTTAACGAAAACCATGATAAAAATAATGACTCTGTTCTCTATTCGTAAGACGGTCTGAAAAATAAAAATAAACAGCTCGCTGTTCTTGACTAGACCAATATAGAAATTTCATGCTTCAAACATTGCACTTGACATCCTGTAAAATATACCCTCGTATGTATGTAACGATTAGTTTGAAGTATAATAATAGTTTTACTAAAGCCTAATTATAGTTTTAACTAATCTCCGAACTTGAAAAGTGTCAAGTATGTAGTTTTCAGTGATATACGTAATATATTATACGTATTCACGATCGCATCTACAATTTTCCAATCAAGTATTCAGTGTTGTAGAAATTGTAAGTCAATTTTTTTTCAAGTGGAGTTTATTACTTTTAAATAATTATTTTATAATTAGTTGAAATAGTTTCACTTTATAATTCGTTTTAATAGCTTCACTTTATAATTCGTTTTAATAGCTATACTTTATAATTCGTTTTAATAGCTTCACTTTATATTTCGTTTTAATAGCTATACTTTATAATTCGTTTTAATAGCTTCACTTTATAATTCGTTTTAATAGCTTCACTTTATATTTCGTTTTAATAGCTTTACTTTATAATAAAATAAATATCAAACTAAATTTTAACATTTTAATTCATAAGGTGTGGTTATTGTATAGGAATCATGTTATATAAGAGACATAATTTCTCTGTTCAGAGATGATAATTATTAATTCAAATGATAATTGAATGCCATCCCTAGCAAAGGATTGCAGTGATTCCTTTTATTTTTAAAGATACCACGAAATTATTTTCAATGTATTTCGATCTTGCGAATCCAATTTTAATGATATTATAATTCATCGCGCCGTAATGCATGCAACCCGCGGATCAATTCATCAATGGGCTCATTCGAGTTTCATAGTTTTCCGCTCAGTGGCGCTACCAGCGTGAACTGACCTACGACAACGGCGGCCCCGCCACTCTCGCTGCACCCCCCACTGCTCAAGGCCGTTCAAGGCCGTCAAGGGAGGGGTACAGACGCAAACCGGTCTAACCGGTTTCAGTAAATTTTCAGTGTCCCTCGTGGCGTCAACGGGAGAACAGGGGAAAGACTTGCGCGGCAAATTAAATTGACATTTCGAAGCGTTATTAATTATTTAAGTGTTTTCGCGGTGAAATTATGTTGTTGAAGTATTGTTTTTAACGAAAATCATGATGAAGGCAATAATTGTATTCTTTATTAGTATCGCCGTGGGATAAATAAGATAAATAGCTCATAGAATATGTATATGTATTATCGCGGAAAAGATTAGTTGGAAGTTTAATCATAGTTTTAGTATAGCCTAGTTATAAATTTCCTCTACTGTAAGAATGGAATTATCATCCTTGCCGTATCCCATCCGAAAAATATCGGATAATAATTTCAATTCATAGCAATAATTTTAAACCAGGCGTTCGCATAATTTATTAGAGAAAATTGCTGTACAGATGAAGAAACGTAAAAAAAAGGGTGTAGGTATTCCAACATAGTAACGTTTTTTTTTCAGTAGACTAATAAATTAGCGAACCCCTGTATGTTTCATTAGTTTTATCGATTGTTTATATCTTTATAAATTTGAAGAACAAATACAGCGTGGCACTGTGATGCAATAGATTATTATGACATATCATTTGTAGAAACTATAAGTAGTAATAGATGAACTCTCCGCAGTACAGCAAGCTATGCTTGATTAGTTCATACGGTAATATTATAGTCGCACGAGGAAAAGACTTGTGATATTACAGAATAGATGAGAAATCGGGATGATACATTATTAACAATGATATGTTCTTTCGCATATATTATATTGTATTCAGCCTCTGGGTACTGACCTGGTCTTAATGTTCTTTATTAGTTTGAACTCGTTGTATAATAGAAAACTAGTAGAGATTGGAATAGATGCGGATTACCCAATACCGTATGAAATATTCGCCATATCTATGCAGGTAACGGCGCATAATACATACATATACGATATACGTTCGTAAAGTATACTTCACTTCATTGTAAAATTGTCCCTAATGAATGAATTGTAGTTAATTTGCAGACCCAAGAATTAAAGAGTCTCTTTAATATCTTTTGGAAAAAAAATATGTAGATTCATGAATTATCTTATTGTTCTCGCGGCGAAATTACGTTATTGAAGTATTATTGTTAACGAAAACCGTGATGAAAATAATGACTCTGTTCTATTCGTAAGACGGTCTGAAAAATAAAAATAAACAGCTCGCTGTTCTTGACTAGACCAATATAGAAATGACATGCTTCAAACGTTGCACTTGACATTCTGTAAAATATACCCCCGTATGTATATCACGATTAGTTTGAAGTATAATAATAGTTTTACTAAAGCTTAATTATAGTTTTAACTAATCTCCGAACTTGAAAAGTGTCAAATATGTAGTTTTAAGTGATATACGTAATATATTATACGTATTCACGATCACATCTACAATTTTCCAATCAAATATTCAGTGTTGTAAAAATTGTGAGTCAATTTGTTTTCAAGTGAAGTTTATTACTTTTAAATAACTATTTTATAATTAGTTGAAATAACTTCACTTTATAATTAGTTTTGATGGCTTTACTTTATGATTAGTTTTAATAGCTTGACTTTATAATTAGGTTTAATAACTTTACTTCATAATTAGATTCAATAGCTTTACTTTATAATTAGATTTAATAGCTTGACTTTATAATCACTTTCAATAACTTCATTTTATAATTAGTTCCAATAGCTTTACTTTATAATTAGTTTTAATAACTTCACTTCATAATTACTTCAAATAACTTTGCTTCATACTTACTTTAAATAACTCTGCTTCATAATTACGCTGAACAACTTTACTTTATAATTACTTTTACTAATTGAATCGAGTTTAATTACACATTACCAAAGTAATGGGTAATTAAATAAGTAATTTCATTACAAACAGACGTCGTAAATACACATCTTCCATCCCATTCTAGACATTTCCCTCTAGCAAATTATAACGACTCTAGGTATTATTGCATAATTCAGCCAACTTAATTAATTCTCTCGACTAATTGCTACAGACGTATTTATTTTTAAGGACCAATTGAAAATTGTACATGACTGTCTACGTAGGTATGTTAATATTGCTTGTATGGATGGCTTCAATCATAAATGTTGATAATAAACTTAATTTATGATCAATCATTTGCTGCATATTTTTTTCTCCTATCTCCTATCCAACTCCTAATCCAGGCGCATTAATTTAGGAGCTAAATTGAATTCAAAATGAATTCAAATCGAATTCAAATCAAATCGAAAATATCACTCAAAAATGAGGTATCAGCTGCCAGAATTTTAGGAGTGAATTTTCTGGCAGTTGATACCTTTTTTTTAAGGAGTCGATTTTCTGGCAGTTGAAACCTTTTTTTTAAGCAGTCGATTTTCTGGCAGTTGATACCTCATGGTGTCTAAATCGACTCCTTGAAAAAGGTATCAACTGCCAGAAAATCGACTCCTTAAAAAGGTTTCAACTGCCAGAAAATCGACTCCTAAAATCAGGTATCAACTGCCAGAAAATCGATAGGTACGTGGAGCTCTCAGTGCCTAAATTTCCCCTGGGGCAGAGTCTCAGCCAATCAGGAATAAGAATTGAAGAGAAATCGCCTATTTTCTTCTCGACTCTCGCTCCTGATTGGCTGAACTCGGCTCCAGGGGAAACGTAAGCATTTAGAGCTCCATGTACCTATCGATTTTCTGGCGGTTGAAACTTTATTCAAGGAGTCGACTTTCTGGCAGTTGATACCTGATTTTAGGAGTCGATTTTCTGGCAGTTGATACCTTTTTTTAAGGAGTCGATTTTCTGGCAGTTGATACCTCATGGTGTCAAAAACGACTCCTTGAAAAAGGTATCAACTGCCAGAAAATCGACTCCTTAAAAAAAGGTATCAACTGCCAGAAAATCGACTCCTAAAATCAGGTATCAACTGCCAGAAAGTCGACTCCTTAAATAAAGTATCAACCGCCAGAAAATTGATAGGTACATGGAGCTCTAAATGCCTACGTTTCCCCTGGAGCCGAGTTCAGCCAATCAGGAGCGAGTGTCGAGAAGAAAATAGGCGATTTCTCTTAAATTCTTATTCCTGATTGGCTGAGACTCTGCCCCAGGGGAAATTTAGGCATTGAGAGCTCCACGTACCTATCGATTTTCTGGCAGTTGATACCTGATTTTAGGAGTCGATTTTCTGGCAGTTGAAACCTTTTTAAGGAGTCGATTTTCTGGCAGTTGATACCTTTTTCAAGGAGTCGTTTTTGACACCATGAGGTATCAACTGCCAGAAAATTGACTCCTTAAAAAAAAGGTATCAACTGCCAGAAAATTCACTCCTAAAATTCTGGCAGTTGATACCTAATTTTTAGTATAGGCAAGGAAAGGACAGGGGGAAATGATTCAACGATTGATTATTTACAATTTCAAGAGATATTTATTCAAGAATGTGGTAATTTACTATAATGATACATGTTCATTGCATAAACAATTTTATTATTACATGAATATTTGCAGTGTTGCGAGTCACTAATTACATTTTTGATGAAACTACTCATTTAATTACCCATTACTTTGGTAATGTGTAATTAAACTCGATTCAATTGGTAAAAGTAATTATAAAGTAAAGTTATTGAGAGTAATTATAAAGTAGAGTTATTCCAACTAATTATAAAGCAAAGTTATTTCAACTAATTATAAAGTAAAGCTATTAAAACGAATTATAAAGTGAAGCTATTAAAACGAATTATAAAGTAAAGCTATTTCAACTAATCATGAAATAGTTATTCAAAAGTAATAAACTTCACTTGAAAAAAAATTGTCTTACAATTTTTACAACACTGAATATTCGATTGGACAAATTGTAGATGTGATCGTAATATGTATAATATATCACGTATATCACTGAAAACTACATATTTGGCACTTTTCAAGTTCCGAGATTAGCTAGAACTATAATTAGGCTATAATAAAACTAGTATTATACTCTAAACTAATCGTTGCGACGATAATACATGCATGTACGTACAATAGTACATTGTTTACCGAGCGAGAAAACGGTCGATTGCGCGCCGAGTATGAATTTGAGCACCGAGGCGAAGCCGAGGTGTTCTCAAGTTCATACGAGGCGCTAATGACCGTTTTCTCCGAGGTGAACATACTATTTTTTACAACAGCGGATGGAAACCAGTGAGTTTCCATCCGCAAACGAGGACCGGCAATCGACTGGTTTCCATCCTCATTTGCGGATGGAAACTCACTGGTTTCCATCCGCTGTTGTAAAAAGGTATATTTTACAGAAGGCCGAGTATAATGTTTGAAGCAGATAGTTTTTAAATCGGTCTTGTTGAGAACAGCGAGCTGTCTATTTTTATTTTTCAGACCACCATACGAATAGAGAACAGAGTCATTATTTTCAATGTCTATTGCTCCCCTCTTTCAAGTACATTGAAGTTACTAGGCTAATAAGAAATATTATTGGCAGAGATATTCAGAAATGTTTCAACTATTAAATTATATCAATATCATATCATAATCTATTACAAATTCTCATCTCTTCCGTAATATTAAAAGTTTTTTCCTCGTTTGATTAAAACATTACCGTATGAACTAGTCAGGTTTAGCGTGCTGTATAATCACAAGTGAATATATAGTACCGCTTATAGTTTCTACAATCGCTTTGGAATAATCTGGTCTAATCTAATTAGACAAGATTCGAGATTTTACCAAAACTGATTCCAAAGGAACTGTAATTGCGAACTCAGCCTAAACTATACTCCTATGCTACTTTATAAACAATAATAGCCATTCCCCTGGTATTTGGACTGCTCCACTGTCTGGCGTGAGTCGTTGTAATGAAGAACTTTGAAGAGGTTTTCTTGTAGATAGGCAGGACTATCTTTTTTCCTTCCACGAACAACCCCTGTAAAAATAAAAACTAGATTAATGTATGTTACATAGGATAAATTAACTCAATGTATTGCTCAAGCGAACATGCTCAACTAAGAACCAAAGAATGGGACTGTAAAGTAATTTATTACCAATATTGAAGTCTGTTGGATGTTTGAAAAATAAATGTGACGCCTATAATTAATTCTACAGTAATTTATGGCTGTATTTATTTAAAAACCTTCAATCCTTGATCCTCATTATTCAGATATTTCTCTACTACAAGGTAAATTTATATTCAAATCAAGTGAACAATTTTCTTGAGATTCATCAAGCTCTAACTACTGTTGTGAATACAAAAGAAAGATTCGAGTTTGCCATTGAAAAGAAGCAAGTTATAATTGCTTAAAAAAATTGAGTGTTCGTCTTCTGGACTTACCCTTTAATAAGATATCCAAGTATCACACGAATTGCGTTGGTTATGGTAAAATGGTGATCGGAATATTAAAAACTTACGCGTCCTCAACTCGTAACGACGCGGCGTACCTCTTGTCAAGCATTTTCTCGCACGTCGGGTAACTCGGCGCGTAAGTTTTCCCAAGAACGTCTACTACGTCACAAACCTGTTCACTCGTCGGCGCCACGAAGGACACTGAAACCGGTTAGACCGGTTTGCTTGGGCTCCCCATCCTTGACGGCCTTCAGCGGCCTTGAGTGGGGCGAGAGGGGCAAGGACGCCGTTGAGTAGGTCAGTTTACGCTGGTAGCGCCACCGGGTGACGAACTACGAAACTAAGAAGAGCAGATTAATATAATGATCCGCGGGTTGCGTGTAATAGGGCGCAGCATTCGTCCCTTAGGCTTACCCTATTATAAATGTAGTGTATATTTAAATTTTTATTTCATTAGTAAAAGTAATTATGAAGTAAAGTTATTTAAAAGTAATAAACTTTATTTAGTTACCAATTACTTTGGTAATGTGTGATGAAACTTGATTCTATAGGGTGATATTACAGGGACATCTCAGTACTGCAAGTCTCGGACCGTCAGGCGGCTGATAAAAATATGCGTGAAATTATCAGATTCGCCGCTCGACTATTAGGTAGCTATAGTATAGTCAAAATTCGATCAACGCGATCGTAGCCACAGATCGTAGCCGTGGATTTTTCTTTCCTTTTATTTCTCATGTTGGGTACAAGCCAGTGCAGCCAGATCGTGCGATATTTTTACCCCTTCCCTAGAACCAGAGTCTGGTCCGTGTGGAACGGGCATTATTCCCCTCGATTTGGAGGGCGACCTCGGCTTCCTTCGGCACCGATTATACATATGTATAATCATAATCTAAACTACATTCCTAATTCCTATTACAATGATACACTAGCTGATATAACTAATTTCACGAAATCTGAGTTCGATATACAATCGTTCGTTGCAATCGGAACAGAATCCCTGCTGGACAGAGATATTTGGGCTCGGATGAAGGTTTATTCAACTGTAACAGAAAGACGTGTGTTATAACATCATAATTATTCAGTGAATTAATCAAAAACTATACGAAAATCTTTTTTTTTTCACTACCTATGTTGTTTAGTTTGCGACAACTTCGTCGCGTTAAGAATATTTCTATCGAGATGCCCGTCAGTCGTATCTACTAGTCGTATCGAAGTTAGTAGAGCAATTAAGAACAATTAAGGAGCAATTATTTGGTATATAAAAAAATGACAAATAACAAAGTCACGGGCCAACTTCCCATTGATGACCAGCACTGCTAACGGAGTCTGAAATGGTATCACCAACTCACGGCTAAATTAAAAAAACTATTTTTGCCGCGAACATCAATGCGCCTGATTACATGTAATCCGTACTCCAAGCTGGCATGCGGGCTTCAAGAAATCAGGCGCACTGCTTTTGCGAAAAAAGTAGTTCGTCGTTTAGACCGCGAGATGGCAATACCATTTGGCACCCCGTTGGTGAGACTTACCTGGCGAGCACTGACCTAGGGTACGAACACCTGTCGTGGGGTCAGTGGCCTCTGTGGCGTCAAAGGGTGAAGATAGAGTCGAGTTAACGAAATACGACTAGCAGAGATCTTGATATGTCGTGAATGAGCAGAAGTTGTCACTAAATAGACAATGCAAGATTCTTCTCGACTAGTGACGCCTTGTCTCGAATGTATGCATGCAATAGGTTAGGAAGACTCGTTAACACTGCGGGTCCGATGGCAACGACGGGTTTCTGTACGTTCTGCACATTCTACACTCCTCATGACTTTTAGATTTAGATGATCGCGTGCTTGCGGTTCCACAAAATTTTATGCAGTATACTAAAATGTAATAATTTATTGAAAAATAACAAATACTAATATTCAGATGATATTTAAATTCTTTCTTACGATTATACTAGTAGAATGATGTTAGCATGTTATACCTAGGTGGTAATAAAAACCGTTGTTTCGTTATTATGATAATCTATGTATTTACATTTACATGTTTCCGTGTGTACAAGATTGTTAAAAACATTAAAATGTTTACAATTTTAAGTTTGCTTCTTTACTATTAATTTTTTTATTTTTTTTATTTTTTCACTAGTTTGTAAACTCTTGTCACTTAACATCTTCAAATTCCGTTATTTATTTACAGTAAAAAAGTTCTAATAACGTTGAATAATTACGGTTCACCAAACATATATATATATATAGTACATATACATAGGTGTTTATGAATTTATACTTTTATTAGTAAAACCGTATAATTCCTGTTTTTCCAGCTTTATAAATGAATGTTTCTTTTTAATTTTTATGTTTTTTTTTTCTTCTTCTTTCTTTTTCTCTCTTCACGAATACAAATTGAGTATGAAAATCGACGATGGGAAACCATACTCTCATTTATGTACAAATCTACGAGATACATAATGCAGCGCAGCTACTTAAACTATTTTTTTCTTTTTTTTTTTCTTTTATGTAACTGATTTTACAGGAAATTTACATTGTTGGTAATAAATGGTTCGCATTTTTCGGTTCATTTAAACGTTAGACTTACTTACATCAAATATTGTGCTACAACAGGCGTAAATGAAATACATTTTGGTCAATAAACTGTATCCCCTCTTCTTTGTATTAGAATTGTTCCATAATTAGATCGATCACAGGAACATCCATTTTTCAGAAGATATATTTATATATATATATACTAGTATATATATATATATATATATATATATATATATATAATTTTTTTTGTTATTGTATTTTTCTTCATTTTTGTTAAAGTAATAAAAATTAACCAATTTACTTAAGTTTATTTACAAAAATGACAACAAAATAAGGTAAACATTTGTTGGCCTCATATACTCGACATACATTTCGCATAACAAAATACCTAATATTAACGCGTGTCCTCAATCGCTACTTAAATACGAATAACAGATCGGAAATAGCAACTAAGTTATTTGACGGTAAAAAGTAGTGTCTGTAGTAAAACAAATTTACTTTATCCTTTGCACTCTCTGAAAACACATTATGTATACTATTAATATTTCAATTCAAATTTTCGACATTGATAATAGGGCGAATACTATTTATTTATATCATAGCGTGAGAATGGATAAAACTTTGTATCGTGTTCTGACCAATGAGCAAAGGAAAAAAAAAAAAAAAATGAAAAAATGAAAAAAAATAAAATAAAATAAAAGACGTTACGAAAATATGATAAAATAAATTACGGCTTGTCACGATGAAAACTTTTTCTCCAGAGATTGCAAAGTATTTGTCATCAATATCTCAGGACTGTTGGACTTTTGGCGTATCGTTTATTTACAGATTTCTTATTCTATTATGTATAGTATATTATATTTATCTTACTACTCTTAAAACTAGATTAACTTGCTGCACACACGCACGCGTGGTCCATATGACGTATGAAGACACTGGGTGGTCAGTCGCTATCAGAGCCAACAGGATTTATCTTTTTTCTTTTTTTTGCTTGCTTTGGTTTGATGATTTCCTCTTCCTGAAATTAATACATGAAACCTTTAACTTTTCATGAAAATTAAACACCTTTCATATAAATGAACTATGTGTCTTCTTTCTGCAGCCGCCTTGACGATGACAAAAAATTATTCCAAAATGCAACAAAACCAATCGTTCTTGCCTCCCTCAATCCTCATCCTCGAATCTGCCATTTGTTTTTTTTTTTTTTTTTCAACTTTCAAAATATTATCTCCAAAATTGTGTTTTTTTTCCAATTTACTGCAAAAGGCACCAATGCCCAGATTTCGGAAAATTCTCGGATGAAAGATTAAAAAGAAGTAGGCTTCCATTCAGGCACAAACAATATCATTACAAAAGAGTTGATTATGGTGATACTGTAGTCTTTCAAAGTCCTAAATTACTTACTTCACTGCTCTGATCGCTACTCTCAGTAGTCCTATCTCGAGGTGGAGGGCGTTTGGCGGCAGGTCTTTCTCTCGTGCTAGCCGCAGCTTTTCTATGACCCCCTTTACCTCCCCCGCCACTTCCAGTATTGGCAGCTGTGTGTTTTCTAGAAGGCGGTGGTGGGGGTGGTTCATTTTCTTCATTAACTTCCGCAAGAGCGAACAGATCTCCAAAGCTTTTTCGCAAAGAATCACTACTCGATGCTTGTGCCTGTTGCAATGCTCTCTGCATCCCATCTAATTGGTAAAATTGTAATTCTGTTGTCGATATACAGTGCTGTCTGAGTTGGTCCAGGTGACCTAGTACTTGTTCTCCCGTTGGTGGGCCTGACTGTTGGGCAAGTTTGGCCAATGAACGCTTTCGCTTGTTAGGGCTTGTAGCAGGGTAGCGCGTACTCAACAAACTTGCTACTAATTCACCTAATTTATCTTCGTACTCTCTACACCAATAGCGTAACGCAGCTACAACAAACATATCTCCATCTACGCTGTGGCGACAAAAAAGTTGTCTCAATAGCTCTGGTGTAGGTCTGTAAAGGCAAGAAATTAAAACACACATTAGACCGCTTCAAAGATTAGTGAATATCTTTTTCCAAATTTAAAATACTAACTTTTCTTGCTTCAGCATGAAGAGTATTGACGTTAGAGCTTCCGCATGATTGCGAAACTCGAGTTTTGGCAATATTGGCAGTACAGACTCAATGGCAAAGTCATGAGCAGCTATAAGTTGCCAGAAGCAATATTGCTCAAAGGTTTCCCAATGTAGACTAGCTGTCAGGATTGTGGTGAACGATTCTTTTTTCAGCATTCTTAAATGACCCTGCATTATCTGGCAAATCAAGTCTTGCAATTGACTGGCATCGACGGTTGACACTACCAATTGTAATAGCTGCACGTTGCCGACTGCTACATTTTGAAATTCCATGTATACATCGGGTACCAAGTAACACAGCAAGTATATGTTGTCTTCGTGGCAAAGCTGTAACATAAAAACACAATTCTTATACATATGTAGAGCGATTATGTATTTCAGAAAAGCTAATGAGCTCTCATTCGATGATTTCGTATTAGATATGCGCTCGCGCCTCACCTTCAAGTCTGCCAAGAGACATGTTTCTAATTTCTTTTCTCGTTCTGAGCAAAAGTCTTTGTACACTGACGCCTTTATGTCGTTTAATTCGCTGCTGTAGAATCAAAAGAGAAATGTATCAGTTTTCGAATGTAACGAGAACTTGTATGTTTTTTATGTAAGCATAAATTTAGGTATTTAAATATACAAACCTAGGCTCGCCTTCTCTTTTCTCTTCCTCTCTGCCCCATACTTTGAGAAAATATAAAAGTAAGTATCCAGTTTTTGGCTGGATGGTATAAACTTCTGCCAAAACTCTGGCCAAAAGTTTTCTACGCTTATCTTCTTCTTTACATAATTGAAATTGGTTCCTGAACATAACGAATAGCGGTGTACTTATGCTATCCGCTAAATTCTCGTCATTTAAATTATCAGTTGGAAATATTTGCGGGGTTGTTTGCGGAAATAGAACTGTAGATATCGATGATGCTAATGTAGGTAATGTCTCTGCTTCAATTTCGTCCTCTATTACTAATTGAACTATCCTCTCCATAGCTTGGCATCTGTGGGGATAAGATTATTCATCATAAATAATTTTCGAACAATAAATTTTTCACGCTTAATAAGATGGTATGAGTAATATATTACTTGGCCTCATTGTCAGGTTCGAGATGCAAGCTTTCAACTGCTATCCTCAGTTCTGCAGGGTCCAACATGAAATTCAATTGTGGTACTATTTCCTTTTCTTCCTTTTTAACAACACAGTTAGCATTCCGTTGATCGTTTTTCAGCTTTACTTTAGCTAGAGGCATATCATCCTCGTCTTCTTCCTCTTCAATTTTTGTAACTATCCTGTTGGGCGATAAATCATGTAATTAAGTAATGAATGCTTGTGATTAAAACGTGGAACTTGTTCATTCGGGATTTAGATTTAGTGAAATCTACTCACTGTAACGGCATCTCTTCTTCCTCGTCGCTAAAAGCCGGCTCATCCGGACCCATATGATGATTTTCTAACGTCGTACTTCCCGGGCCTTCCAACATCAGTCCAGGACCCAGATCCTTATTAAGCTCTTCCATTTTACCTGAATACATTGGGATTGGAAGCTTATTACCTGGTCAAAAAGATCGTGCAAAAATGGAAGTTAGTAAGCGATTAAGTGACGATTACAAGTTTCTGAATACAATTAAAAAAGCTACGCAAGTTATCAAAGTGTTTAGATAATCATCATGCTGACACTGTATTCGATTTTTAAAATCGTGCTGTTAACTGCTGAACATTTTTTCATCAACTATCATGGTCGTTATTAGTCAAATTGTAAGCTTGCAGTTGTGATAATATTATATTAAAAAAGGCGAATGATAAATTGATGAAAATTTACCTGGATCAGTATTTGGCGGTAGACAAAATTCTTTGAAAGTTTCTCTTATCTTTGTTCTCAATTCTCTGTCAAGTTTAGGACTATCGAATAATGGATACAAGCTTGGAAGCACTCGTTTTTCCAAAATCTGTCTCAACGATGAGAATATACCACTTCTTACTTTCTCCGTTAGAGCCGGATAAAAATTTGGTATTATCTGAAAAATGTTAAAAAGTTGTTTTATCAGTCTGAAATAAAGTGCAAAATCGATCAAAGCATAGGATATAACCACATCAGTGTTTATCGAGAGATTGAATCGCAGACTTACCCTGCATAAAAAATCTAACAAAGTGGCAGTGACTGCGGGATGCGATCTCATGGAATTGTGCATAACTAGAATGGCCGGTTCTATATTCATTATGTTGTCTTTCTCGGGTTCGAAGAATAGCCAATCATAGAATAACGCAAGTTTGGCATTACTTGCAGCGACTGTTGAAGTACAGGTGGTAAATAGCCACCCTATAACAGCCCACCTTGGAATAATATCAGAGCACAAAAGTTCATTAGTCGGATGAATAACCCCGACAATAAATCTGATGAGATCGCATCTGAGTGATTGAGACTCAGGAGTAGCCAAGTATTGTCTCTGAAACCAGTCTTGATATCGTTTGTGATTACCAAATCTGACTTGACTTGTTAAAAAAACCAATTTTCTTTCCATATCCGGGGTCAGTCTTGACTGTAAAAATCTTCTAGAAGTTCGAGTTTGCAATAGTTGTATTACACCGATAAAATTTGGGCACAATGACTTGGGATTAAGCAACAAGTCTTTCCAAAGCGATTCGATCTCTGGTATCCTCGCTACATTTTGCAACAATCTAACCAGATCCCTGTAATCAATTTTTCATTCATTCATTTATTTATCATTCATGGTATAACTTCAGCTTAAAAAATAGTATCGAAGTAATATTTAAACCGAAATTACCTCCCGATGACTAAACAGTCGGCGCACCTCTCTCTGATAAGCGATACCATAAAAGATACTTCCTTTTGTCTAAGAGTTGCCAAATGAGGTGCTGTATGGTCCTCTATAAGTCGTAGATAAGTGTATACGATAGAAGCGATCAAGAATGGAAATTTGTCTAACCATGGTCGATTTTCTTGAAATATATCGAGTAGAGCTTCGACGAGGAATAAATTTTTTTGTGAAGTATCACCGCCCGCCGCATGTCTCAATAAACTTGAACAAAGATTGTCGACATTTGCGACGCTTGTTCTTATCATTTCTTTCAATAGCCATAACAGCTGACCTCTGGCTGTATCGTGTAGGCGTAAATATCTTTCTAGTACTAATTGAATAAGGTGATTCAATACTATGGCCAAACCGTCTCTTGTTATAAGCGTTAAATCGCGATAACTTTTTGCAGCATTTTGTGGCTCCGTTAATATTACTACTAGCAGTCCTAGCGACACATCTTCGTGAGTCTTGTCCTTGCATACAGCATTGTTCAGGCTGTCGTGTGCCTCTTTTTCTGATAGTCCAGAAGTTAGGTTTTGTAAAATTGTATAGCAGCGCTCGAACTTCTGGGAAAATTATATATATATATATATATATTTTTGTTTATTTTTGCTATTATGTATAACTTTTGGGACATACGATTGAAATACGAATGAAAATTTGATTTGAATAATAATTGATTGATAATTTTTGAATATCCCGCGTAAATGTGGATTTTGTAACAGGTGGCGCCTCGCACGGGCGCCTCGGTCAACACGGGACCGTGACAACAATGGCCGACTTCGCATTTGATACGTATCCAGGGATTATTTAAAATATTAATATTACCTCTTCTAATTCGTCCTTGTTCTCGATGCATGACGTACTGAAGAGCCTAGAGGCAGTCGCTTTCGTTTGGTCCATCGTTGGCCTTTCCGTACGCGAGCACTCGCTCAAAGGTGTTTCACGCGCGAGGCCTGCCCTGCCTGCCTGCCGTTTCCTCCAAGCATCGTGTCTGTTTATTCCTCGTCCTCGGGAGTCGTGAAACGTTTCGATGCGATTGCGCATTGATACACTCGGTTTCCCTGCCTTGCCTCGCTTCGTGACGCGGTCTCAACCGGGGGAACAAAATAGTCCGTTATACGCATGCGCAGATCATGGATTCACCACATATTAAGCGCTTGTTGGCTCGCGATCTCAACTCCCCAAAGCCCCAGCTGCCCCCCCGTATATCCCCCCGAGGTTCCCCCCACCTCACCCCCAGCCCCCCGCCAAGTTCATTGTTGCCTGAACGAAGAATCCGATCTCGCGTAAATTCGAGTACTCATCTTCGTCTTCGTATCCGTCTCCGTCTTTCTCCGTCTCTCACTCCTACTCTTACTCTTACACTCTTACTCTTACTCTTTCTGTTTCACCTTCTCTTTCACTTCTTCAAAGCTTCGTCTTTACCTTTGTCTTCGACTTCTTATGATTCTTATAATTCTTATAATTCTTCTATTTCTCCCATATCTTACTATGCGGTGTATAGTTACCTATACTCGCTCCGTTCTTTTGCCGCCTGACCGGACTTTATACCTGTATAAGACCGCGTACTTCCGGTTTCTGATAAAATACAAGCTGTATAGGATTAATAACACGTTTGACGTGACTTGCACTGTCCTTTTAAGCCTTTCGACTTTACTACGTCGGACATTTGGTTGCACTAAGACCCACTCTTTTCACTCATTTTTCTTTTATACAACGTCAGCGTAAATCCTCGACGAACATTTCCTTCGTATACTACAATATAACAGACGGTAATCACGGTACTTACTTCCGGTTTTGTCGCGTATCAATTTGCACAGATTTAATCTACAAGATTGTAGCTTACGTTTGGGGGAAAAATTATAGAAATAGTATTCACGCGCGTCGCTTATAATAACATTATATGTTTAACACCGCATTATCATTCCTGCGTAATTTGTTATTCGTATAATATAAGACCAGGAGTTCGCTCAAATCTTTTTGGAATGAATCCCTACATCATTTTTATGCTTCTAATTTAAATGATTGAAATGTTAGCAAAGAGGGGAATATTTTCCTCCAATGATCTAAGAATCCACGTTTCATTTCAACTCCTTTTTTGGACCGGTGCAGCGAAGAGTAACAGACTTTTGCGGCTGTGCCTACCACGAGCTCATGTATATAGTTAATAAAGTTAAACCTACCTATACCTATATATTATGTTATGCAAAGAATTTTATCTATTTTTCAAAGAAGATATAAAAGTTAGTGTAAAATTAATGCGGATATGAACGAATGATATTTGAGGATAAGAATTTGGGTGACATTAACATACTTTTAGACATTAAAACTAATGACTTTAGATATCATCAAACTTCTGATGGTCATGCATTATTTGTTCACATACCTTACAAAAGTTACTAACATTAATATAAATTAACGTTAGACAAAGGCTTAAAACATCGGAATGCATGAATACCGAAATTTGACCTGCGCGCTATGTGCGGCGAGAGCTTTCGCGTATTGTACATCGTTCGATTAAAGTTTTAATAATGACTGCCCATATTAATTACTCTGGAATTTTTCGTACGGCATACTGTTATTCGAAATTTGCGTAAAACAATCTTTAGGCACGTAACTTTATCAACAGTTTATTATTACAGCTATTTCACGATTGCTGAAGATTATATGAAATATTTATCACAACACGTAGACGTTATATAGATATGCTAAAATTTGTCACCCAATTTGAGTCACTCTTATTTTTTTTTTTTCTTTCTTTTAGATGAATGAAATTCAAATAAATTTCAACCCAAAACAAGTCTTCGAATTATTATTGTTCTTTAAACTCATTCTGAATCGAATCTATCCTCAAGTAAAATTTGGGAAAGTAGCCAATACTCCGAGAATACAAATGCGACGTATTTAACGATTCGGATTTAGTATAGTTATCGACAGAGACAATACGTCTGACTACACAATGGGTTGAACCACTTTGATCAAACGCGGATTAGGAACTGAGAATATATGGGGCGGATGGGGATAGGGAAGCTAACTGGTGGAAAAATAATAATAAGAAATTAATACACACACACAGTTTAATATTTTTTTTTTTTTAGATTCAATATATTTATTTATTACGATACCAGATCCAATATAACGTGATTACGCCTGGGATGTCTTATTATATGTTGAAATTTTTTTTTTTTTGTTTATAAGTAACGTAAGTATAATCTACGCTGGATTTAGGTGCATCATTTAAGTTTACTTGATTACATAATCAAGACTCGATAATCATTTTGATTTATTCAATTTCTTAGGTTTAATTTCAAATCACTGAGCTTTCGCTTCCTTCAAACTAATCGCAAACGACCTAAATACGTACAGGTGTAAGCTTATATTATTTACGTATAGTTAGATACAGGGGTGTGCAAGGATTTTCGAAAATCTTAAGTTTTCGAAAGTTTATATGAATCAAATATTCCTAAAGAAATGAACAATAATCGTTATTATCGCATCGTCGAGGTGGATACCATTTATTTAACAAAAAAATTCTTAAGCGAAAATCCAAGCACCCCTAGCTTTGAACTACATACTCATCGTCAGACTTGTCTTTAATAGGCTATTAATAATTAAAATACAGCGCTCACTGCAGCTGGTTACATAGATCGACACTTGGCTTAGAAATAGGTATGTATGGTATATAATTCGAATATATCTCAAGGTACGAAGATATATTGTGAATGCATCATCAATCGGTCCTACATTCTAATGCCAGCTGTTTAACACATTTGAGAATTCGTATCTAGATATAGTATTCAATAGATCGTACAAATACGGTAAAAAACGAGACTTACGTATAAACAGAGTACCTTTACACTCTGTGATTACCTACTATGAGGTACAATCACCAAATATAGCTACCAACACGCGTCGTGTATACACGTGCCTAGGTATACCTAAATTGCACACATTTCTTGTTTACCTTATTACACCGTATTACACGTTGAGTATCTTTGGTGCGAGGTGCGCTATTCTTAAAAATGTATGATTCATCATATATAGTATATAGAAATGTGGTATAATAAACTCGTGAATAATTAAGGAGGGTCAGAGTATGTCTATCTACGTGCTCGAGCGTACCAATAAAAAATTCGAAGAAATCATTGCTGAAGGGTGGGAATAATCCCGCAATCTCAGAGTGATAATATAATTAAAGGGAAAATACAGAATCAGAGATGAAATATTCAGCTGGATATCGCCTGGACTCTAAACGATATTAAATATTAAATCATTAGCTATGATTTGCTACGATTTTCCTTTTTTGAATCGTTGTCTGGCTTGGGCTTTACTGTATTTTGGATGTTTCTCTCTGTCCTCGTTACTCTTCTCGTTCTGCTCTTCCGGTTCTTCCTTGCTACCCTCGAGGAGATCAACTGGTGGCTCGAGCAGCGATCGCCTTTGACATTTTACGAAGTAACGGCACCCCTTCGCGATCGCAAACCCGAGCATAGCGATGGCGATGGTAAGCAGGGCCATCAGCAAGGGGTGCTAAGTGATATTGAAAATTAGAGAAATTTCATTCTCAAATTTTCGCAGATTTATTCACAGTTTTTAGGCGACAATTTAAAAATTAAACATTTTTTAATTCCCTCGGGGAAAAGGAAGCAGATATTTTGGTTCAAGTTTTTGGTCTTTTACATATATATTTTTTTCTCATCAGAGTATGCAATATGTTCATATAAGTCTCATTCAGGCGATCAATAAAACATCAGATACAACTAGGCTGAGGATAAAACTGTCGCGTTTACAATGTAAATTACGAAACAGTTGATGAATTTTCAGTTGAAACAATATTTATCATTTTTAACGCCGTTAACGGTCACTGCAGTGCGGGGAAAATAAATATTTGCATCAAAATGTATTCCTATACATAATGACCCCACTGGTCCGTCCGCTAGCTCGTTTTGCTTTACAGATCGCGGCAGCAATCGAATCAATTACAAAATAAACCCCGGAGGTATAAAGAGTGAAATACAATTTTCAAGCTTTTTTGCGTTCAATTTAATACACCCGAGTAATGGAGATTGCGGATGAATAGATTTGGACCTCACTGGGGTATTTCTAAAGCCCACAAAACGAAGTGTATCTACATAAAAGCGGGAGGATATGATCAATTCTCTATTACAGATCCGGAGATTACCTCGAGTCTCGCAATAGCCAACTTAACACTTGAATACTCGCGAATGCGAAACTCAATTTCGGTGATACATTAATTGATTTAATCGTCAAAGTATTCTACCCCATTCCTCGTTTCTCTCTCAATTACAACCGAGTCGTGTAGACCTCCAGGAGTGCTAAACACGGTGCTGGTTGCACATATGTATAGTATACACACACACATAGGTATAATATATATAAATACGTACAGGGTGTCCCGAGCGAATATATATCTATTTTCCTGACGCGTAAATCCGTCGCAATGTGTGCTTTTTCTTTATTTTCAAGGTACATTATATGTTTCTGGCGAATTACATTCCCGGAAAGGTGTGCGTTTGCCTTCAAGCCCCAATTGTATGGATGTATTTTTTTTTCTCTCTTTTTTTTATTACAAAGACGAATTTTGTCAGTTGCCAAAATTTTGTGTATAATTATATTTTTCAATCGAAGAACTAAAGAATCGGAACGATCTGGTTCGAGTAGCGTTTTATAAATCGATGATATGGGGCAAAAACTTCTATTATCATTCTCAAACGTGACTTAAGTATTAATTATTATTTTATCAACGACGTCCCTAGAAAAAAACACGACGTCTTATCTCCACAAGCCTAGATTACAGTCGTCTATCCCACAACAGCCTATAACAGTTTTAGTTCAAACTATTTTACAATTCTCTTTCCGCGATTCGAAAGTTCACGCTTTCAATTCCTTTGTCATTTAATTTTCAAATTTTTACAATACATTCTTAGCTGTTGACAGCCAAGTAGAATCGATCTGCGATACAAGACGAAGATATATAGGCGTTTTTATTTTCTGGGTCAACCGCCACGTCGTCGTTATAAATCGGCATTTTTGGGACACAGATTTCCGACGAGACTGTGTATATATACATAATATATATATATATATATATATACGGAAATACTAAAATGCAAGAAAACTAACGATCCAAGAAAGTCCGTCTGGTATTACTGTTACTCTACTCTCTGGGTCGACTGCGATAGTTAGGAATGAAATCACGATCAGCTCATTACTGGTATTTAGATAGAGCATGTTGAGGATCAACAGAACAGAATAGTATGGCAACAATATAAGTACGTATTGCGTAACGGTTTAAAAGAGAATGTGATCGCTATTTTGTTCTATTTTTTTTCTTCTTTTAAATCGATTACACGGCTTCATCATTAGAGTACTATAAAGAATCGATAAAGAATAAAGGTTCCGTACGTGGGTAAGATAAACATCTGTTTTTTGCCCACAGTACGCATAACTCAATTCTAACATGCATGGATCTATCCGAAATGCACGATTGATATGATAGAATTCTACGCGTTAGATTCCTCTCTATGCAAAAACAGTTATAAGCAACAGCCGAGAGTTCAATTGAACTATAATTAGTCTCATCCGAGTCTTGATTGATAGTTCGATTACCAAAGCTTAGTTCAAAACTCTATGTTCGATCTTGTAAACTGAATCATTGATTTGATCTGATTCTATTAAAGAATCGACTCATTCGCCCACACTTTATCACCATGGTACTAGTGTGACTAAGAAAAAGCAAGAGAGACCCCCAGAGCTATTTGCTCATCTTCGCACGTAATACACTATACGTAGATACATACACATGCAGCATATATGCGCAGTTTCAAGAAGTGCGCAATGCCCACATATCTGAAGAGAATGAATATATATACAGTTCGAACCCCCAGAGAAAGTGGTGCATGTGTTCACCTCGGAGTATTATTCGTGTAAACATGGACATAAATTTGTATTACAAACTGTGCATGCAAAGTCTTGAATACATTGGGAGTAGGTATGTATGTAGTTACATACAGGACAGCTTGGGTAACAAATCGGTGACATAATGAATGGCAAACCGCTTACTTACGAGAAAATTTAGGATATTAAATTTGTCTTTTTACGTACCGTCAAAGTTGGCTTGTTTGTAAAGACGTAATCTGCGATTACCACTATCACACCCAAAATTATCCCCACGCCTGCACCTAGCCATGGTATTTGTTGGTCGGCTGAAACAGTGGAAAAATTTATCGATTTAAAATTCATCATTCCATTATATTTCTCATTTTTTCACTTCACATATTTAATTATGACTGAATCTCATCAATCACCTCTTCTATCCTTGATGAGTTGTTTCGAAGCTTTATTCATCGCGTCTAGTATGCTAGGATCGTTTGGTTGTAGACTAAGTGCTTTGCTGTAAGACTGAAGAGCCTCACTGAATCTAAAAGTTTGTGATTCGACTTCAGCCTTGCGGTAATATCCCTGAAATAGAAAAAGTTTAGAGTAAAGGTGCGGGAAAGGTGTTGTTGGTTCAAAATGACAATGCCTATTTAAACTATTTTAATAATTCATTTGAAAATATTCTAATTCTCGCCTTTGTCCAATCAGGTTTTAACTGAATGGTCATCACTGCGTCTTCCATTGCAAAGTGGTATTGCTGCATTTTCAAAAATACCAAAGACCGGTTACTGTACAACGAGTAATTTTTAGGGTCCAGTTTTATCGCATGTGTGTAATGGAACATTGCTTCTCCATATTTTTGCTCTTTAACACACGCATTGCCACGTTCCTTTAGACTCTGGACCTGAAAATTGAATGAATAATATTTTCAATATAAGTACATAATATGGTCTGCATTAATTAGTCATTGATGCAGCTTTATGAATACAGGAAAGATTGCTTCAACAGAATGTATAATCATACCTAATTATATCAATGTTTAACTCGATCCGTGTTCAATGATATATTGTCAACATTACAGAACTTGATTCAGAAACGGCACTTCTAGTTACAACAACCGGTTAAGATGCAAATATTATATTAATAGCTCACACTGATCGCGTATGTGAGAAATGAAATTTACTTGAAATGATAATATTAGTCATATTTCTTGATGATTTGAATAAATATTTATCTTTCGTTCTATAATGTGACAATGTACACTTGAATTTTTGGTTTTTGTAAAACAAGAATGTAACACAGGGGTAGTTTAATTACTTTGAAGATATAAAAGCGGGAATAGTTTCCAGGGTTTAAACGTAAAGAATAGTTGATAAAAAACAAAAAGTGGCACGTATCCCCGTTGATATTTATCATTAATATATACAGGTGGATGTAAGCAATAGTGACAATGCACAAGTCAGACGATATATTATATCATATCTCACCTCAGTTTCACGGTTAGCAGCCATTTTGTAGTGTTAATTCGATAATACGGTGGTTAATGGTATTTGCGGAATAAATAGGGTGGTTTTAAATTGAATTAACCATCAAGTATCGTTAGAAACATCCTCACTACCGGTTGTAAAATAATAATCAACAATGTGGAGCTGACGACATCTTGGCCGGCCATAGGCTCTGCTCCAAGTTGAAGCAGTAGACTGTAGGTCGAAATACGCATGCTTAAAGTTGATGCCCTTGCGCATGTCCATTGCTAGAATTTCGAATAGCACTAGCGTGTGAAACTTTGGAGCCTTTGTTGTGCAGCTGGGTGTACACGCATTTCGTTGAAACTTTTTTCATGATATGTATAGGCATAGGTATTGTCAGGAGATGAAAGAATTGAGCTTCTTTCTGTCTCCTTTGTTTACAATAAAAACAAAATTTGAATAAGGTCTGAATAGAATGCTGAAAAGACTTAAAGACCTTTTGGTATATATTTGATGTACAGTAGAGCGTCGATTATCCGAATCAATTCGGACCGAGCACCTTTCGGATATTCGAAAATTCGGATAACCGAACAGCAATATTCCGTGGGCGAACAAAACGCTGATTCGTTCAATTTCAGATAATTCACTTTTCCGATAACCGAATGGACATTCGGATAATTGACGTAACTTTTTTCCATACCTTAATGTTTTCAGTTTACTGCACTCTACAGGATGATGATTGATGAACAATGGGAGGAATTTTTAGGTGATTTAAATAAAGAAGAACAGCTGAAGACTCGTAGTTATTTTCATCATTATTTTAATGATATCTCCATTTCATACAAATTAAGTGGGGAGTTATAATACAAACTTAAAATATATACATCAATATCTCATGAAACTTTTCGATAACTATTCAACTCATCCATTAATCCATATAATATATAGATATTTTTCAATCTATCTTTCGTTAGGTATTAATATACTGTGCAATGAACCTGGCAAGTCATTTGAATAAATATTTAATTAGCTATAGTCATCGGCTGCTGTTCTCGCTGCCGGAGACTATACACAAAGGATTTGAGTAGAGCAAATCGAGAATTGGACTAAATGATTATCACAAAATGCAGCACTGCGGTATTCAAAATTGTCATTTATCATCGTCTCATCTACATACATATGTATATATATATATATATATATATATATATGAATAAAGAAAAAAAAGAAGAATAAACAACAATTCGATCGGTTTGATACTTCGAAAAACACATACTCGAATCAGTTCTATATTCATTTATTTATACCATTTAGAGTAGGCGGAAGTTGCAGACCGATCGCTACACAAATATATCATATATTTACTTTTTTTATTTTTTATTTTTTTCGTATGATTTTCATTGCTCGAGCTTAAAACTCTTACAGTTTTCATTTATGCATTCAATTCTTTGAACGGCATCAACGTGACACCGTCAACCGTGTTTATCCGAACCAGAAGGGACGCATGATCGTTATATAAGCAAGTACATGTTACATTATACCTATATATGGATATAATTGTATATAAAGGTACATAAACGTTATATCTGCTCGATAACAATTACGCCGTAAGCACAGCTGGAACGCCGTGTATATTTCGAAAAGAGAGAATCTAAGTATATATTTATATATATATATACACACAGCATATGTATATATACATGCACATATAATAAAATAATCGTCTCGAAAAACTCTGCCCAAAGCCGTACGTGTGTTTATGCACAACCCACATGTATATCGTTACTCGTATAATCATAAATGTAAATTTCCTCGCTTAAAATACATTTTTTACATTGTTTTATACTTTATTTTATTTATTTTTTATGTTATTTATTTATTTATTTTTTTTGAGTTTTTTTTTTGTTTTCTCTTCTCCTTCATTTTCTTTTTCTCTTTTGTGTGTTTTTTTTTTTATTTTCATCATAATATATATTATATGCAAATCGTTGAATAAAACAGAAGCACAGACAAAAACGCATAGGCTGAGAATGAAATTTTTTAGAAGCATATATATATAGTATATGTATATACCGGGGTATAGGATAGATGCAGAAAATACGATCAACCGGTAAATAAACTTTCGACATCGATTCGATTATAGAGGTGGGTAAATTTGGTCAGAAAAAGAAAAAAAAAAAATTGCAGAACACATTTTGCATAGATATGTTCGGTGGCATTATGATAATACATATGTTATTGTTTATGTGCCAGTGAAATCTGCACCCTCGTGTCTAAACGCGACGTTAAATATTTTATATTTCATGTATGATATACACCGAGCCACGTTGTCCACTTGTATATTTTTGTTCGAAGGGTGGAATGACCTGCAACAACCCTGTAGCATCGCAAACACAGGCTGATGTCTATAATACGTAATAATTTGTCGAAAGTTTATTCACTCGTTTATTCAAAGCATATATTAATTTAACGTACCTAATTATATACGATAACATTGATTACGCTTCAGAATACTTGAAAATAATTTTCAACAGAATGAAATAAAAATAATAATAATAATAAAAAAATAACAAATACGATGAAAATTGTGTGTATATATTCCACGGTGGTAATACCTCTGTAGTGATCATTCTCTATAATAATTATATCTTTTTATTAATAATATAATCTTTTTTATTTATTTATTTATTTATTTAATTAATTAATTAATGAATATAATATAGGTAATAATTGCAAATACAACTATATAGGTATAGGTATGATGAATATGCCTTTGTCAGGGAGCAATGCAGTCGTCATAGATAAAAGATTCGGTCGGTATAATAATAATAAGGTAGATATATAATTATTTATATTATATAATATATAATATATATTATATCATTCGCTTCTACTCGCTCGCGTTATTATCAATTATTGGTACATACAAGTGAATTACGCTCACTGACACATCAAGAAAAAACAGAATTCAATTGTTTTCCCGCATTCTATTCACACGCAAAATGTATATGGGCAACAATTTCGCAAGGCTTTAAAAGAAGGGGGGGGAGGCGATGATATGGGGATGATGACAGCTGGTGACGGAGACAGGCGATTATTAAAACTATCATCGAGCGGTATAGGTATATATGTATGTATGTATGTATGTATGTATGTATGTATGCAATATGTTATGTGTATATATACAGTGTATTTCAGGTAAACTATTATATGATTCGTGGAAAATTGTACCGGATACTATTACTGCACAGGAGGGGAGAGCACGAAATATTAAATATTATCGATATCCTAAATCCTAATCATACACTGTTGAGAGACACGTTTTTTTTTTTTTTTTTTTTCATTACCGTAGAAAATTTCATCCCCCCAAATTTCTGGGTCTAAATGTTTCTATAAATACCATATATCATGTTTATACTATAAGGAAAATATCGCTGCTCGCGGTTCTTTAATATTTTCATTCCCTGCATTAGGGTTGCACTAATTATGGCGTCGCGCGCATAATTGTTATTAATTTTTATTTAAAATAGAATTCATTTTAGATCAAAGTAATGATGCGATTTCATATCAAGAAGTTTTGCGGTCTATACGAAATTGAAATCGGATACAATTCTTTTTTTTTTCTTCTTCTTCTTTTTCTCTTTAAAGGATCGAAATGAAAAATAGTATGTCTGTCTCCACACATATTTGAATATTAAATTAAATTACCACGGCCCCAGAATGTAATTATTGAAAGGAAATGTATATTATGTATAATACATAACAGCATCACAGTTAAAAATATAATACATATTACAATTATTGGGAATTTCTTTTCTCGAAGATGTAATAAAAAAAGACTTCAGTTTTCTAGGTGAATATGTTAAAAGAAAAATAGAAAGTAAAAGAGAAAAAAAAAGTAATCTTGTGCACAATTACCAAAAGTAATTGTATATATATGTATATATGTGTATATCATTTCTATGTATATATGCGTAGATTATATCATAATCGTTTTAACGCTTATAAACTAATCACACGTTAATTCGCGTTTCATTCTTCGGCACGTATCAGTTTTTTTTTTTTTTTTAAATATTTTTATTGATTTCCACCCACTTTGTATAATTGTTTTTAGGTATGAATTTCTTTTTTTTTTTGAATTTCAAGCATTTGGAGACTTGTTTGTCATTTCAGTAACTCCAAAGGCTAAGCGTGTTTGAGCTTAGATATTGAAATCGTGTTTTTGAACCAACCACGAGCAAAAATTTATTACTTTTTCGTTACAAACACGATTTGTATAATTTTAAATTTCATGCATCTAGTGGTTAATTCAAACAATTAGGTGAAAAAACGTTTTACAAGCTGTTAAAATGAGAACGGTATACCTACATTATGTTTTTAAAAATCAATATTTTTGTAAATAATTTAATTATACGAGTGGTGGGAGCACACACCTTTTTTTTAATTATTAGGCGACCGCGTGCATGCAGGAAAATTAACAATATTTTATCCCTAAAGTACAACGCTGCTTTCATTATACAATATCCGTACACAATATCGACTTTAGTGTTTATATACGAAATAATTGTCCGTGGTTACGCAGAAAGGTTGAAACTGCTAACGAATAATCGTTTATAATGAAACATCGATTATTATCCTTAGTTGTGTAACTCCTTTCCGCGTAATTGATTACGTCCAATTCTCTATTATATCAATTATTAACTACTTAATGCACTTGACTTGGTAAATGGTACATCATAATATTTATTACATATTAATAAATTTTATATGTGATTACTTATAAAAATTAACAGAATATAGGGGCATGCTAGTAGCGAGTTGTTCGTTTCCGTAAAATTTCATATTTATCTCTACACGCTACGAATATCATACAATTATTTTTATCTTTTGTCACACAATTACTTTATTATACTCAATTTATATTATCTTTTCTGTCTTTGTGTGTTTTTTTATTTTATTTTTTTCTTCTTCTTTCATTTAGATTTGCTACATTATTTTTCCTAATTTTTTATTTCCTGCACTCTAAAAACTGTATGAATATTTTTACATTATTTTCTTTTTCTTTTTCATTTTTTGAGCCAGTACGTGTTCCCTTTTATATATGTACAGTGTCTATATAGGAAAATTCATTTTTATTTATTTAATTACATTTTTTCTTTTTTCTTTTCTTCTTCAAACACGAAGTAAATTGATATTGAAATTATTTCTTCGTTGAAATATGAAATACTTTTGTCGCAGAAATTTTTTTAGATGTTCTATCTCTCTTATAACCCCCCCCCCTCCTTCTCCCCCATCCGTTACATGACAATATGAAAAACAAAGTGGCAAGAAATTTATACGAAATTTCAATATAAATGTATAATATAATAAATTATTAAAAATAATAATAATAAAAATAAAAAATTTCGGTCCATATTGATTGTTGCCAGCATTTTTAATCTAACAATAAAAGTTTCAATGAGTTTTCCATTCGATATACCCAATTCATTCTTCACGCATTGGCTATATACATACTATGTAAATGTGTATGTTTAATGTATATATGTGTAATATGTTATTCACGAGAAAATGAAAATAAGATGACGCGAGATTTACAATAAAATTCGACTGGTCGAACGATAATAATTGATGACGAAGAGTTGCGGATTTGAATGCGATTCCAAGCGCAATTTACATTTACACACACAAAAGAGAAAAAAAAAAGAAAAGAAAGTAATAATAATGATAATAATAATGATAATAATAAAGAACAAAGAATGAAAAAAAATTGATTGGCACTTACAATTAGATTTAAATTTACGTTGTTAGATTAGGCACGTATATATACAAGTACATTTCGTTTTCTATTTATACCTAAAAAACTTTTGATTAATATTTGGAATTGAATAGTCACTCTTTTTGTTAGAGTATTGAACTCTTCGATCGATCAACTATGGTTCGTTATACCAGAAATGATGGTGATTTTAATTTTCGCGAAATTTATATACGTGACTTTTCGATCAGCGCGTTTCTTTAAACGCGTCGTGGTACATGCTACATGCAACGAGCTTTTTATTCCAGGCACATAAAATTCTAGGATGCTAACTATACGCTCTAAATCTTAATAAATATATGATTATTTAATGTCAATATGTACGAATTTTTATTTGTATGACAAGTAAAGTATAGAGGGTAAGAATTTGCATTTTGGTAATATTATATTAACCATAACGACGATGATAATTAATGGTAATAATAAAAATTAATAACAGCATGGTACGCACCAGCACACCCCTGTACTCATCTCTTTAAATGAAATTCTAAAAAGGACGTCACACACAGGGAAGCAATATCTAATTCATCATTATATGTAATCTGAATATGTAATTCCCTTTATAGGTATTTATAATATGTATAAATTGTCTATATAATCATTTCATAATTTTTTTTCTCCATTGTCTTCCTTCATTATTATCGTTTGTTAAATAATATTCAAATCTGTCAGGTTTATACTATCGTGAGTAAAATGTACGTGTTTATATAAAAATTGAAATAAAAATTGAAAAAAAAAAAAAAAAAACCAAAGGGTGTGACAAAATACTAATTCGAAACGATGCTCGTAAAAATTTGATAAAACATCTTTTTCTTTTGTTGTTAAACTACAGTATATTTCACTAGACAAACTAGACAAACGAAACTATAAAAACAGTGGCTGAGATTTGTTCGATACCTTTCGCCTTCTGGCACACCCTAATTTGCCGTTTTGGTATTTCTGCATAAAATCATTGTTACTCATATCGATTTGTTCCTTTAAAATTGGCACTTGATCATTTTAACTTTTTTTCTATTCATCTTTATGAAAAAGTTTTACTTTCTATTATAGTATAATAATTGATTCACCAAAACTGATAACTTCGAACACAGCGTGTGGATATGATTAAATACTTGAATTTAGCGATAAATTATGGTTACAGAAAATGTTTTGAATATCTATTTGAAAATTTGATAATAATTTAGAAATAAAATATAGTACTTTTATTTCTTCGAATGAATAGGTATAGTTGCTTTTTTTTTTCTTATTTGTTTTTACTTTGAAATTCTAATGCCCAATCAATAATTACCTCTTGTAAAAAAAAAAAAAAAAAACACAGCAATTTAATTCTCAAGATATAACTTGGCTGTTCATAAAACAGGAGACGAAAATTAATAAGCTTGGTGTAGCATTAAACGTGTTAAGCTTATTGGAAGATAACATTCTACAGAGGAAGCGCCGTAGATCTAATAGATTACCTATTATTTTTTCGTTTCTTTTTTTTTTTTTCTTTCTTTCAATTTTTATCAATCAATCAATTTACCAAAGTTTTGCTGCACTGTATATAATGTGTTGTATATTAATAATGAATATTTTCGATATTTGTTCAGGTAGCACTGAAAGCTGCCTTGTTTTTTATAGTTTAGAATAACGGTTTTGCGATGTTGTAAAACTGTTGACTGGTATATGTTATGGTAACTAGTTTATTCACTTAATATCAATCCGAGAGGCCTATAATTACCATGTATGACACAGTGTCGTAGGTGTTGACTAGTAAATTGAATTTCAAAGGGTCCAATTTTATATATATTACATATATATATACCTATATATATATTATATATATCGTGCTTTATTGAAAGGATAAGAAATTTAATTGAAACCCTTTCTTAAGGCACGATTGCTGATTGGAAAGACAGATAAATTAAAGAAATACGAATTTTCATGTTTCAATAGTGTTTTATTAACTTGCAATGCAAAAAAATTACGAATTAAAGTAACCCATCAAGAGAATATATTATTATGCACCCATTATTCTTTACTTTTTATTTATTTTATTTTATTTTTACTTGGTTTTTTTTTTTTTTATTTTTTTTTAATTTGTATTTTTTTGCTTTTTTTTTTCTTCTCAATATGCACTTGGTTAATGTTACATTTTATTTATTTATTTATTTATTTAATCATTTATTTATAATTAATCTTTTATATATTTTATAAATAATATTATAAGTGAAGTCACTTCTTATTTTTTTTTTTTCATTTTCTCGTTTTGTTTTTTTGTTTTTTTGTTTTCTTTTTTTCGATTTTTTATGTTTTTTACTATTATCTTCTGTACACACGTTAAAGCACTGTGCCATACATTTCCTACGGCTCATAATGTTTTAAATCTCTGTCTAATGAAGAGAAAATAAAAATAAAATTTTTTTATCATCTCTTATTTTCTTAGTACATTTTTTTTTTTTTTTTTGTTTCCTCTGAATTGGGTATTGAGCAGACACTGCCATAATAAAATATAACAAACGTGAAAATTTTTGTGATGTAGCAGCATCTCGATATAACATTTGTTTAATTAAAACGTAAACACATCATATTATGTAACATACTAGAATTTGAGTAACGTAACATCTCTTTGTAATCATAGTCATTCGTAAAGCTTACTAGGCTAAGCTGGCCTAAGCCCGAAGAAAACATTGATACGAAAATTTGAAGAAATTACAAAATAAAAGAAAAATTAAAAAAAAAACAAACAAAAAAATATATATATATATATATACATATTTCTTTATAAAAACTGCGTCATTTATTCGGAAATTAAGATTTAATATACAATTAAATAATATTATTAATTTAAAAACGATTCCAACACTGGTATTGGATATTAGGTAATAATTTACTGTACAAGCATCACCCGTATTAATATACATATTTAACAACAAAATGGATTGAAAAGAAAAAGAAAAAAAAAAAAGGAAAAAGAAAGAATAAAATTTGATAAAAAAAAAAAATAACTTGCAGCGTGAGATTTTTCAACCAACTATAAAAAGTAGTCTCAACAAATTGATAAGAAAAATTTTCGATCAACGATACGATACATATTTTAATATTTCAGCTTTCATAGCTGCAGCATAGAACAGATGAGAAGAAGAAAAAAATTCAAAAATCAGAAAAAATAAAATAATAAAAATGAACAATACAGAAATTTATTGTTAGAATATGAATTTTTTGTCGCCGGTATGTGAGAGCTGGCCAACTTACCCTTGAAAACAGCTGTTCTTGTCAATTTCATATCTTGCGTATCATATCGCGGGCCTAGGTCCCTATAATACCACAGAATACCAGAGAAAGTAAAATCCTTTAGATGCACATGGAACAACACCTAAGCGTTTAAACTATTATAATATTCCGGTAAATTTTTTCCGGTTTATTGAATACCCTTTCTCTCTCCATCTCTATCTCTATTTCTCTCTCTCTCTCTGTCTCTTTCTATAAATGTAAACAGAAATAGAAATGTAATACATATTTACAAATTTGAAAAAAAAATTGAAAAAAAAAATTAATACCCCCAAAAAAAAAGAATCGTACGTCGTTAGTTATAAACTGTCTTTGCTATTATTTTCTGATATATAACTATTTTTATTATTTGGCACAAAGTGTTATCAATGTTCATCACGGCGTTCACCTACTACCAGTTTTCTGTGATAAATATATACCATCTAATGAATTTTCATTCAAACAATAATAATAATAATAATAATAATAATAATTATATTAATAATAATAATAATAATAATAATAATTATACAACAAAGTATTTTATGTAAAAGTGAAACATCACGGTTTGCCTGTACATATAGTATCATCAAATGATCAATCGTTAAACTAGCTTGATATTTTAAAAGGTTGATGTTATTGTGAATTATATTTAATATTATTATTTAATAACTACTATCGTTAAAATTATTAAAATATTTATATTACTCCATATACACAATCTGGACACAAATCACAAGCTTTGTTTTCTTTCATTATTTTTTTATTGGTCAATCGTTGATTTTCATTTCTATTTGACCTTTTCCCTTTTCCCTTTTCCCTTTTTTCTTATTTCTTTTTTTTTTTTTTTTTAGGCGAATTTAAGAGATTCCAAGTGTGTTTTTAGACAATTCTCATCCCATTTGAAAATGAAAAATGACTAATTACTTTAATGGATAACTTTCTTTATTTTTACTCTTAGTTTGGCATTTGGCGGCTGAGCCAGCGGCTTCGGAATTTCAGTGTCTGTCGTCGGTGTCTCAGTGATATTAAAATTCATTCGGAATTTTGTAAATTTTTATTATTTTATAATCATGGTACGGAAATCTGTGTGTATATATAACTTTTTCTTCATATATTAATCACCTTTATTTTTCTAAATTTAAAACTCAAGTTTTGTCATTACCAGATGTACCAAACTTTAGTTTTATTATTCTTTTACTCAATGAAATATTTAAAAACAAGAACAAAGCAACAAAAAAAAAATATAAAAAAAATTAAAAAAAATAAAGAAAGGCATAGGTCCCGGTAATAATTTTATTGGCCTATTGTTTCGGATCGTTGATCGAATTTGATATGGTATAAAGTTAATAATACATAACTTTTGATATTATTGTAAGAAAATTGTGGGTCTGAAAATTGGAGTATTATTTTTTTATTATTTTTTGTTCATAATCTGTTTCTCAATGATTTTATTCTATTTTATTTCTTCTTATTTTCTTTTATTTCTTCTATTTCTTTCTTTTTCATTCTTTTTGCTTCCTATTTGGCTGAAATGCTTTCAAACTTGTACTAGCCTTAAATCCTTAGACTCTCTCAATCTCACATAACTACTGGACACTTTTGGACGTGCGTACTGTATTATTTTATAGCTTACTATGTTTTTTTTTCTCTGGACAGTCTTGGACGTAGACGCAGCATATTCTATGCGGGACAAGGTCCTCTCTCTTTAAATTTTTTTTTATTTTTTTATTTTTATTTATTTATTTATTCATTTTATATACGTTAGGATTGTCTTCCGTGCTTGGTAATTGCTTCGTGAAGTATGTATCCAGTTATAACGAAGATTTGTCGTCAACCAGATATAAAAAAACTTGTCAATATCATTGCCTATACAAGTGAATCCGCTGTTATTTCATTTTTTTTAATTTTTTTATGGACAGTTTGAGCAGAATCTATGGCCTTTTTCTTTCTTTCATTCTTTTACTTAGTTTCCTTTTTTTTTTCTCTTTCTTTTCTATATCAAATACGAAAGTAATGAGCATTTCGGGGTAAGTCAAAAAGCTGCTTATCTTCAAACAGCTTAATTAATTATAAACCGACGCAATATGTCTTCGGGTGACAAGTCTCAGGAACAATTTTCATTTTAAACCTTGGAGTTTGCCGATAAAATGCATGCTTGGCAATAACGTCGACAGCAGCTTATTAACAACCGATAATAGTAGGAAGGGTGAGCATTTGAGCTTGTGTCAGTTGTGCAAACTGCCTCCTCCTCCCCCGCTACCATTTTGAGAATCGTATTCGAGAACCAGCCGCTTTATATGACTCAGTTTGTCGTGGAGATAGTGAAACCGCTTCTTCGTCTCCTGATGAACCGGATCACTTTTGGATTCGTTATACTCTGACAATATTTGGCTCTTGATTTCCTGCACATAAAATAAACAAAATTTATAAATCGTTAACAATTCTCCCAGATACTTTCCTAGATCTAGTCGTTGTATCATTATTTGAAGAACTCAACAACTCATGAAAACAAACAATTTAATTTACCAATTAATTTTTATCTCAAGAATAAACTTCAGCTAAACTAACCGAGTATTTAGTTTCATTTCCAGCTTTATGCTCTTTCTTTAAAAGTTCCTCGAGCTGTGCAAACCGTCTTGAAACCTTAGCGACCTGTGTATGTAAACGCCTGTACTCCTCATAATCCGCATTGAACTCTGCCTTGTAACGTTTCTTTTGCTCCAAGCTGCTGATTGTTGTGTAGTACCTGCCGTTCGATGTTTAGAAAATGGAAAAAATGATATTTAAATAATTTGCGAATAATTATTTCAACGGAGCTAAACAAGTCTACGATACATAGGTACATTGAGATATGAATGAACAAGAGCAATACTCACTTGAGGTAGACCGGGTATTCGGAGGTCTTGATGCTTTCGGAGCTAGGAGGTGATTGAGGAGATGCGGATTCGTTATGCCCTGAATTGCCACTTGTATTCGGTATGTAACTATTGCCACTATGAGATGTAACTTCGTAATTAATCGATCCATTATTAACACTTCTTTCGCGTTCCCTCTCTCGTTCTCCTCTCTCCCGTTCTCTCTCCCGTTCTCTTTCTCTCTCCCGTTCTCTCTCCCTTTCCCTTTCTCTCTCTCGCTCTCTTTCTCTTTCTCTTTCACGTTGTTCCCGTTCCCTTTCTCTCTCTCTTTCTCTTTCCCTTTCCCTCTCTCTTTCCCTACCTCGATCGTCCCGATCTCTCCTATCACTCGCGCTCGGGCTACCCCCAAAGCTGGAACCACTTCCTCTAACGAAATTCACAACACCGCTATCACCACTGCTCAATTTATTACTGTTACCATTATGGTTATTTATAACGTTATTATGGGCTAGACTACTATGCGAATTATGGCTGTTTAGATTGCTATGCGCGCTATGAACTTCCTCACAGTCACTGGACGGTGTCAGGCACGATTTGCTGGCACCATAGCTGCTTCTAAGCACTTCACTGTTTGTTCTCTCGGCACGATAATCGCGTTCACGTTGCTGTCTCTGCTCCCAGCTGTTGATACCGCCCGCACCACCACCACCACTTCCACTTCCACTTCCACTTCCACTTCCACTTCCACTTCCAACACCCACACCACCACCACCACCACCACCTGATGTCCTTCCATTGTCCGCAGGAGCCGGTGGATTACTGGTTGTCGTTGAACTATTAGATTCTGGTTTACGATAATGAGATATCCGCGGTCTCTTAGTTGGGAGACCGTCGTTTCCCTGGAAGTACCCTGGTCTTTTTGAACCCATTAAAGTCGGAGGTGGTGCTGTTATTCCGGGAGGCGAGCCGGGATGCGTAGAGTTTGGTGACTGACCGCTACCTGTTGAATTCAAATCAAATAAAATTAGTTTATTCATTTTTTTTTATACCAATTTTATATTTAGAATACTAACTGTGAGTCAGACACCACAAGCAACTGAATTTGTAGTATAAAAAATCAAGTTTTGAAAAAGAGTAAAAAAAAAAAACATTTAATTATTTGAAACCATCCATGATTTGTGATAAAAAGAACGAATTCAAATCATTTGATTAAAACCATTCGAATTCTGGTTTTAATATCTAAAAATTAAAGAGCAATTACCACAAGACCCACCATCACTGGAACCGGGTGGCGTCAGATTCTGTGGTTTACGCCGCTTCAGCATTGTCTTATCTTGCTCGGTATAAAAAGGCCAATCTTCTTGTACATCGTTCCACACACCTCGATTCAAATGGTAAGTATTATCCCGATGCATGTAAGCTACCTGCTTGAGCACCGTTGTGATTATAGTCTTTTCTCGCTCTTTGATACCCTCTGAAAAAAGAAAAGAAAATAAATAATCATCATTTCATTATCATCAAACTCAATTTCAAAATCTTATTTAACTGCATTAAATCTTCGATCAACAGTCTGCTCAGATTTTTTTATTATAGATTCTGTTGAATAACAAAATATTTATCATATCCTTGGGTAAATAAAAATCCACATAGACTACCCCTCTTATTATTATCTAAACTATACTTTGAACTCTTAATATTTACTCTACAACATTTAAGTCATGTAATAATAGAGCTTTATGTAATACCTCTGTAGATGCGCTCGTGCAACTCGGGCTTCTTGTATGGCCTCAAAGCGAGCAGGTGTATAAGTCTTTCTCTGTTGAAAAAAAGAAAAGTGTAAAAAAAAAAAAAAAATGGAAAAAAAATTAATAACTTGGAAATATTTTCACTATGTAATCTAATAAAAATTATTTTCTCATTTATTATTCTCCTTGATGCAAAATAATTTGGTATCTGATAGAGTCAATACTCAGAAATCAATTTGAGCAATGAATTGTAAACTAATGACTGATGTCAACGAATAATTTTGATGATTACGTTCTCAGAAGACTTATGTCCCAAAAAAAAAACAAAAAAATGTGAATGATTGCCTAAACCTTGGAGTTAATCAAAGATTGTGATAAATATGTATTTCTATTGAATTTTGACAAACGGTGTTACAACATGAAAGATGAGTTCAATTCTCGTACAATTTCATTCAAGAAATGTTTTCAATACGACAAAACTAAGGAATAAAGCGAGATGAATGGATGGAATTTTTCTTACTTCAAAGGCCTCCGCATAATTTCGGATATCTTTTTCTCGGGTTGAGCACGGACAGCAGGGGGTGGATTGTTGCTAGGGGTAGGTTTGTACGATGAAAGACGAGATTGAGTGGTAGATGACGACGACGGCATGATACTCGACGAGGAGTTGGACACTGTAACCGGTGGTTCTCGTACTCTCGGAGGTGCTGAGGGTGGAATAGTCCTTCCAGTACCTCCTTTCACTTTGACCTTCACTTTCCGCCCGATGTCAGGTCCGTTCGCTTTGATTACCCTTGTGCTATATCGGCAAAAAACATCCCAAAATTAAATTCTCAAATTTCTCTTATCTTCACATTTAATTATAATAGAAATTCGATCTCACATCGTGTTCAAATTTCATAAATATTCACTCGCACGAATAATGATTATTTGATGATCAAAATATTCTCATTATCAACTAGTGGAGTTGACCTTTCGATAAAACTTCGATATTTTCACATTACACGAATAAATACAGCGAAATTGCGATAATAAAGAAGAGAAAGAAAGAAAGAAAAAGAAAGAAAGAATGATAAGAAAAAAAACTGTTCATATGTTATAAGAAGACATAAATAAGTGATAATATTACTAATCGTTATATGCTATTCAAACGTTATTAGTTATAGTATATAACGTTTAAAGGAGAAAAAAAAAAAAACGAAGCTAATAATGAGAACAGTATATGTATAGTAGATATCTACGTATATTGTTGTGGCTATTTAGATTGTTATGACATGTCTGTGCTATGCACCGTGTAGGGCATATATGTGAAGCACTTGTAGCCTTGACAGTGACGTCGACTAAACAAATTAACAACTCCGAGTGCAGTATCAATAGGTTTCCGACCATCGATATCCACAATACATATGTATATAATGTGTTTTCACGGAAGTTTAACATTAGATAGAAGCTGAATTAATCAACATCCGTAGATTAAGATTTACAGAGATTGGAGACTATTTTTTCTTTAAATTGGGTAAATAAGAATTCGCAGAAAATTAAAACCAGCATCAATTCATATTTAATTATTCTAGTATATACGATCTTTATCTACATCAAGTCTTGTGAAAAAGAAAATGATGCAAAAATACCTTGCAGATATCTCGTAGTATTTTTTATATTTATTTTTTCAACTCATTCTTTTGTACAACAGCTGTATATATGTGTATGTATGAAAAATTAATTTTCTCGGCTGAATAAAAGGTCTAAAGTAAAAAAAGAAGAAGAAGAAGAAGAAGGAGAATAAAAATTTCTTACCATTTATTTTTGTGTTTTTCCTCGGCAACAGCCATGCGATGTCTGGTTGCCTCGTACACGTCATCCTTCGCCTGTATCCGCATCTTACATGGCAGCGTACCAAGGCTTTCCAAACTCCTGTGTTACAATGAATATCGAATGAATACATAAATGATGAATAGCGACGATGATGAGTTTGACCAGGAATGAAATATCTCAAACGTTTGCATTGTGTAATAATTTCCGCGTTTCATTAATATGTGGGTACAACATCGGTACATCAAATAATCATTGAAATCTTGAAGAAAATTTCAATAATTTATTATATCGTAACGTTCAATTCTTTTTTTTATCAAACACAACATACTTGGCCCCGGTCTGTTGTATACATTCGAAACTGCCCTGTGGTCCCTCGATGTCCTGATTGCCAGAAAGGCTGAAGGTGAATCCCGCTGTTCCATGACTGGATTGTGACGACGGGAAGGAGAGTTGCTGTAATTATAAAAATAAGGAAAAAATAAGTGACAACGTCATTATAATTATAATTTATGTTCACTTTCTTGTTGTTTTTTCCTTTTTTTTTTGTATTAATTTTGTTCGTATAGGTATACACACGTACGTTACATACGTACGTAGAAATTCCGCAGATATTTCGATACAGAAGCTGAATGCTTGCTTGCGCGATCGTTGCATCAAATCATTATTCATTATCAATTTATTCATTGATGAGTTTTACTGCGCGGAGTTATTCAACTATGTCGTTACATTGCACCTCAACTTCAATTAGACAAAGTGTTTAATTAGACTGGTAATCGACCTTGCGCAACGCATTGTGTATCGAGGTATATAGATCTGTTGTTCTAATGATAATGCGTAGGTAGTATACTATAGAAATGATTTATCCATTGCGCTTTTGTTGTAAATTTATGATGATACCGTAATACAGACTGATATACTGTACATATGATATGATTGAATAAATGCCGAATTGAAAAACAAAATATTTTCATCGTATAGTCATACATTCATTGTTAATGTCAATCGAGTTGAACGAATATTTTCGTACATTGATATTTAATTGTTAAAAAATGTGATGACGTCGAATCCGTGTAGACGGATTTGAAGAATGTCACGGAAGAAGACGTAAATGCAATTACTGTCTCATTTCTTGGGATAAAATGTGAACTCGGCTAAGGTGGCACAGTTCCCTCGAGACGCAGATTCAATCTGAAGCCACATAAAAGTCCCTCTTATGGCTTTAGCCTCGCAGAACCCATTTCATTTTGCAATCCATCGATATATTCGCTACGAACGCGTAGTTTGGTCGTTTTTTTTATTTATTTTTTTAATTTTTTTTTTACCAATTTGCTGCCGAGTTGAAGACGCGTGTGCGACACATGTTTAGCGTCAGTATAATGAATTATAATGTTGAAATAATGGGGCGATGATATCTTTCGAGATAAATAACACATAGTTTATGATTAATCACGAGCCATGACTGTTGGTAAATATATGAATATCACATATTCATATCCCCACTGTAATATAAGTCGCGGATTTATACATATAATCGTCTCGGGGTAAAGCTCCACGTCATTCGATTACCAAACATAATTAAAGAAAGCGCGTATAACTTATCAATAGATACCGAATATCGATAGAAATCTTCCACAACCTAAGGTAGGTAGGTAGGTATATATAATTGATATCATTCGATAAGCGGAGGATAAGCGGACGATAAAAGAAAAATAAGCGGGTGTAATGATATGCCGTTCAATGAACGTTTTACACATTCAACTTATCGGAATCTTTTCAACGCAAGAATAAATTTTTGAACAGATGTTAAATACGGTGTGACCGATAAATCGGTAAGCACATTAAGCAAACAGTTCGCGAAAATGAATCGCAACGACGTTTCCGGATTTGATGTATGTAGGTACCTACATGTAATACATGTATACCGATGCAGTACGTACGTAACGAGAATTCATCATTGCTCGAATTTATCATATAACTAATTGTCAGATCTGGTAATGACAGACTAAGGAAAGTGATTCAGTTGCGTATAGAACGTGATAAAATATTATGCCAGTGATGATTGAGCGAGGAAAAACCATCCGATAAATAAAATAAATCATCTAATCCGCGACCGGATGTATAGTAGCAAAAAATTATTCGCAAACGAATTACACTGGCCCCTTTAAAAGAAGTTCGGAAACATAAGTCATCTGGTTAACTGACTAGTGATATTACGTAGTTCGATTTATGGTACAGATACGCGTCACTTGATTTTTTTTCCGCATCATCTGCGTCATATGATGTCATAGATCTCCATACAATTGTTCAAAAACTGTTGTTGTGTAACCGGCAATAATTAATTAGCCGATATTACCGGATGACTCAATGTCGTATTTTTATCTCTACTTAAACCGCACCGAGTTTTCAGCTATTTCAAATCTTTAGCAACCCACTTTGCCCCTGGGGAGTGAAAACGGGATTTCTCTTGGGTTATATCTACGCCTGATGGTTCGCTGCTTCTCACTCCGTTGTCCCTTCTTCAGAGTCTCAGAGAAAAGCAATTCCGAATCGTTCTTGCGGAACAAGGAAACCAAAGATGGCGGCTATCCTCCCTTAGCTAAGAATCGAATTTCATACCAGTTGGAGAAAAAGCCTCGTCTGAATCATGTTTCTGTTTTTTTATTTATTTTTTTTATTTATTTTTTTTCAAGAAAAAATGGCAACCGGAAAATGAATGACTGGAAATGCTGAAAATAGTCATTCCGCAGAACACCTATTCTCTCTCTCTCTCTCTCTTTCTTTTTCTTTCGACACTGCATCGTCGACGAGTAACCGGGCCAGGTCACACTCTTACCGAAAACTCGAATACCAACCGCGAGAGAATGCGATATGAAAGTTTCGTGAAGGGAGACCTGCAGAGAAATTTAAGTTAGCACAGCCTGCGTCTGTCTACCCCCGCCAGTGGTATTCGATTCATGTTTGATTATTTTTTTAAATAAAAACCCACCGAGTCCGTAAGAGCGTTGAATAAGCGGAAGCATTAACTAGCTCGAAATTAATTAGGTAATTTAAATTGGATTTACTTTTCACACGATGGGTATGAAATATCGGTGCCTCTCATTGTATATTGTTCCTAGTTTCCTTACGACGCGATATTCTGCGATGTCAGTGACGATGGTCGAACTGGTTGCCAGCGGTTAACCAATGTCAGTTATAAATTTCAACGATTTTATATTTGACGTCGTGATTCACTGCTACATTTCCTCTAATTAGTATGTACTCAATCAATAACAGTCATAGAGTTCTGCGTTGCCTCGTGCCAAACAGCGTTGCTAACTCAACTACCGCAGGCCAAAAGCTCTTCACTCTTGAACCTTTTATTATTTTAGTTTAGATGAGTTGAAATAAATGACACTATAACTTTCAGTAAGTCGATTCTACGAGGGTATAAAGACTTAGGTCTGAGATTAGGGCATTAGGCGACAACAGGTTTAACGAGAAAATTTTTATAAATTTAACGAACAGGAACCTGAAATACCACTATACAAATAATTTTGAGTAAACTTATCATGTATCCTCGAAGATGTAAATGCCTGGTAAAAATCATTGAGTAACATTGTCAAAACACCCTTGTTTCAATCCCACTGAAAGAACAGCTGAGAGCGGGGGCGAGTCGTTAATATAAATAGAACGAGGCATCCTATAACGTGTGCGAAGAGCGCAGCATACCAACTGAATGTCTTTTATTTTTCAGGGCTAATTGCCAGCCCCCTGAGGCGACGTACTCCAAGTATATATATCATTAAAATAAATGAAAAGTAAAGTTTCTTCGACGATATTAGACAGGGTTAATTACCTTTATCGGTTTTTAATTAATAACTGAATAGAACTGCTGCTGCTGCTGCTGCTGCTGCTATGAGTTTTCGAAGGAAATAAACTACGCAAGGTGATAAACGTAGTCTATAAAAGCCTGATCTTTGATTTTATGCCAGCTGCGTGGCCGCTTTCACTAACGCTTGATGTCAACCTTGTGGCGGTTTTACCTGGCTCGGTGATCGTGCCTTTACCTTATGTTTCATTTAACACAGGTAGGTAGGTAGGTAGGTAGGTAAACATACGTATGTACGTAGTACGTAATATAATCTTAATTGTAACTGTCGCTGGCAGTTCTCGACGGAGTTTATAATCATTCGTCAAGTTGAAAACGTCTTAAAATATACATATTTTTTTTACGAAGAAGTAAGAGAATCGAGCTTTTTCCTCTTATTTTCAACAGCATGCGTATATATATATATATATACATTGATATTTATTTATTTCACTTTATTTTTGTATTCAGAGTGGTAGCTCTCTTCTTATCCTCCTTCTCTTCTCGCCCTCCGCGATTTAACTTTTCCACTTAAACCTGGATACCCGGAACGAGGCGACACGGCGTTCACATTTCTGAGAGGAATATTTAAATTAGAAACAAATTATTGCCGGGTATATGGGTACGATTTATTTGAGATATTCACCAATCGATATAAGGGATGAAAAAAAGAAAGAAAGAAAAAAACACCTATATAATCAATAAAATTTTTCATACTTTATATTCATATACACTCGGTGTTGACCCGATCATTCTTCCGACCTAATCGTGGAATACTAAACACTGTATAAGAATCGAGGAAAACGAAAAAAAATGAATCGAAAATTTTCTGATATATTTATTTCGCTTTTCTCAACGACTAGTCTAATTCGACTTATGTATGAACATAAGCGGATACATATACTAGCATATCCGTCAGTGCGATAGGCTATACGACAAGTACGCGGCCCTGGTGAAGAATGAACCACGATTTGGCACAAGGTCACTTACCAAACGTCAGAATAATTTCGTACTAATTTTTTTCTTCGTAGAATTAGAATTCTTAAAAAATTTGATGATTCGCTTCTGCTCATTCTTAGAGACGAAGTTTTTCTTTTTTTGTTCTCTTTTTACATCATCATAGCTGTATACCTATATGCTCATGTCTGACGATAATAATGTTAAGTCTGTGACGATCGATAGCGTCGATGTGTATATATTTCTGGAAAAATTTCATAGTGGATTAGCATAGATCGGTATAAGCTGGATTTGAGATTAAAATATTTTCACCGCTCCGAGATACTAGGATTTAAAATTCCACTAATGCGATGAAACTCGCGTGGGGAGAGCCTTTCGGATTAAAATACAATCTGTACTTATAGATTTTTCGATTAACGTGACGACGTACATATACACGGCGTAAATTATGGCCACTCTTGTAAATAGTTAGCATTACGAAACCGACTTTTTACCTCTACCGTTCCAAGTTTCTAATTTTTTTATTCATCGTGGTATAGCTCCGGGGGTTTATATACCCAAGTATAAGCCTCTAGATATCTGACGTCTTTCTCACACAGTTCTAAAAACTGTTAGTTACCACCTTCGATTCCTCTCACTTGCATTCATTATTATAGTTAACTCGCATATGTGCGTGTGCGTACATTCATAGACAAATACCTCGTCACACACATGACGATTTAGAAATTCCTATTTGAAAATTTGTCGACAATGAAAATAGAAAGAGAAACGTGAAACGTGAAGGTATATAGAAAGAAGTCTGGTGAGATCGGATCTCCTCCTGTGTCAAGATATTGGGTTTAATTATTTTCCAGACGTTCCATTATTTCCAATTTTCTGAAACCAATTTGATTTTACCGTGTGCGTTGGCTTTGGACTTTTTCACGGTTCACTGTCTCGCGCTACTGTTGTGCTAATTCCAAGTGGCACGATACTTTTTTGCTTCTTCGACACGCCGTAATTGCGTGTACCTATAACGTATAGGTACATGCTTCTTGCAGTCGATCGACGCTACACGTCCCGCATTGTAAAGGTATTGGATTTTACTGTGGCAGCAATGCTTTGTAATTTCATACAACCAATACGGAAACATTTTTTCCCCCGATATTCGCCAATCTTTTGTCTCTTTATTTCGACGAGCGAACGTTTTGCTGTAATGTATGGCTCGGTACGTCTCGAGGGGAATTGATCTTTCGCAGGGTTTGGTCTAGTCATAGTCTCTCTTTTTACTATCCCATTTTCATTTCCACTTTTGGACTTTTTTTTAGTGTCGTTAAACGGAGGAAAAAAAAATGAAAAAATTCACAATAGAGAAGAACGAGGTTGAAGAACCTGAACAAGACGTTTTTTCACCGTCGTTTATAAGCTCGGAGAATAATTTTCTGGCTCTCCTCTGCAGCAAGACAGATATATACAATTTTCAGAATATATTTAGACGGGATCTCGGGTCCTACAGCAAATAGACGTGGAAAGAATTTCAGGCCAAAGTCAACGTTGACTTGGTCATGTAAACCCAAAGAAGAAATGATCATTCTAAATTTTCAACCTAGATAGAAATAAAATAAAAAAAGAAGAACAAAGGGAAAAGAGAACGAAATAGCATAAGTAACAGAAATCTAAAAGCATGAAACAATAGAGGGACATCGTGGTGTAAAAATGACAACTATATTATTCCACGATCATGAAAGACCTAGACCCAGTATTGGCCGATACGAAATTGCCTAATACTTGTGGCAAGCATAGCTACAATCGTGCGGAATTGGGTTGGAAAGTATAAGGCCACACACAACCTTCAAATCGCTTATAGAGTTCTTGTGAAATACTTTCGCCTCATATACGATTAGGAAAGAAGAAAAGCTCTACACTATCAAGTCTCTCCGGTTTCGTACTCTGATCATATGAGTTATTTACGAATTTCAAACGCCAAGAAAAACACATCGTTTGTCACATCTAAAATAGAGCTACGATCCCAGACGTTTACGTTTGTACAACTGTCCGCAGTTCGTTTAAACTAGGTAGTATACGATATCATAAGAAAATTCAAACTTAGGTATTAATACAATATACCTATATACTTGTTCATCATTTAATTAGCTAATAATAATTTCACTCGAACCGCAGAAAACGAAGGAGAAAAATGAAATAAAAAATGTCAAAAGTATGATTGGGAATTTCGTTATGCAATATCATAGGCAATGGCCAAACGCCTGCAGTCGGATTGTCGCAACACATTTTCTGCGACTGTGAGTGAATATTAGCACCGCGCATTTCATTTTGCGGAATATTGTTTTGCACAGTAGGTATTCGGCATGTGGCGAATGTGAAAATTCCGTCTATTTATTTTGTCGTTTAGTTAACACACACGTGGTGCTTAATGCTATAAGCAAACGATGGATAATGTGATAATATGTCATGAATCGCATTTGTCGTCTGAAATTTCTCTAACGTATGTACAATGTCGGTACTGAACATGATATATTGCGAAATTACGATGACGAGGTATTAGTTTGATCCCACTTTATGACCGTTGGTGAAAATCGATCTGAATTTTATCTTCCGATCCTGGATGCCAGATATCGAGCCGTTCCTCGTCAGATAACCGAAGCTAGGTATAAATATAGCCTAAATACCTGTATAGGCGAATTAGGAATTAGGAATTAGGAATGAAGAATCAGGTAGTGGTTTGTTTTCGATATTCAGTCTCTCTTATAATGCGACCCGAATAACTTGCATATGATTCACCAGACTCAAAGGTACGGAGACTATAAATGCGTTACTGACTCACCACCCATCGCCCACAACTGACTTCTACTAGACACTGGCTCACCGGTACGAAATAGTTAAGAATGACAAAAAGCAATAATAATCATAATGATAACAATAATGATAATCTATTGTTTTTACAGTTAAATTGCAGGAAAGTGGGCCTCGGTGTTTTTTTTTGAATCGCGGATATGATCGTGAATCTAAGATATTAAAACGACGTAATTTACTGTAAGATTGTCGTATTAATGTATGTATTACACCCAGTACCGTTAATGAAAGACACACGTGTCCGTCCCGTCCTCGCCTAAGGTGCGGGTATATAAATTATATCGCCAAACGGTACATAATTCTTAAAAAAAAAAGAATAAAAAAAAAAGAGTTAACGGCATTAATGAGGCCCTGTATATACTTTACATATGCGTAAATAGCGATTATCGGTCATATATTGGAATGTATCGGAACGGTTCTTGATCGTTTGAATTTGTCAATAATTTGAGGCCAACATTTTTTATTTTATTTCATTTCAGTTTTTTTTTTTTTTTTTTTTTTTTTTTTTTTTCATTTAGTCAGCAAATTACTGCGTTCGACATTCCGCGCGTTTTTAGCACGCGCAATATACACATGCGGGTATATGAAATGTAGGTAATAGACGCGCGTGGCCGAAAGCGTAATATGATAACCGATAACGGAGAATAGTGGGAAATACCGCGAGTATTTTAATGAAATATGTAAGTCGATAATTAATTACATAAATAATTAAAATAACACTGAATATAAAAATAATAGATAAACGAGGGGAATTTTGCGATTCGAGTCTTCACTCGGAGGTCTGGAGTAAATAAATTCCTTTAACGACTTGGTTAAAGAAGCGTTGCGTTGCGTTGCGTTGCGTTACGTTACGTTGCCTTGCCGTTGCGTCTTGTTTTGTCTTCTTTGTCGCAATTGTTACGTCATCGTGATAGCAAACGGTATACCCTGCTCGTACGTATATACATAAACGTACATATACCAGCGAGTTGCAGCGGTTGCCTAGTTTTCTTTCGAACGAACAGACTTGACAGATCTACCTACCTACCTACCTACCTAACTACCGATAGTGTGTCAGTAGGTTGGCGAATCCGTGTGCCACCCAAATTTGGCACACACAACTGCGGCCTCTTCTCTTCTACATTCCCCATTCCCCATTCCCCATTTCCCCGTTCGCTGGTTTTACACTTCGAGCGGTTCGCCCCGTCGATTTGAATGACGCAACTATGTAAAAGCAATTTGAAACTCTATAAAGTAGTTAATATATAATAATTATAGTCTTTGTCCCTGATAGGTAGTTGGGTATACTGAATTACGGTAAATCTACCATGCGATGTTCAAATTACTTATTTATATATTCAATTAGGTCCAAATTACTATCGTCAGCAGATTTTTACGTTTTTTTTGTTTTTCAAATTTATTTATTTATTTATTTTTTTATTCAAATTCTAAACTGAAAGCTCACTTTCGATTCTCACGATCGAATATACCTACATCCACAAACAAGATAGTACGATTTCCTCAGGGACAAGAACCAGTCGTTCATTTGACGGCCTAGAAAAATCTAAGATTTATTCTACATCGGAATACTGTAGAGATAATATGAAGATAAAGATAATGGTTTCTTACGCCTCTCGTTATCACTCGCACGATCAGATTTTATATACAATAAACACATTTGTAAAAAAAAAAAGTTAAAAATTTCGACAACGATTTTTCTCTATAAGCAAAAAAAAAAAAAAAAATGAAAAACAAAAATATCCAAAAGGATGAAAAAAAAAGTACAGTTTTTTTACATTACGTATGAATCTGTTTTTCCGTTTATCAGTTTTTTTTTCTTTTTTTTTTTTTTTTATATGCTGGTACAAGTAGCTTGACCCTTCTCTGCGTCAAACCGCGATCGAGGAGTATAGTGACCCACAGGGTTAACAGATTCAAAGCTATACATCTCGCGTCCCCCGCTCGCGTCATGCCGTACGTACTTTGCAATTCAATTCACAGCAGCCGTCGTTTTATACTATAGCTGGCGAGCGTTGACGACAACAAGTTTACTTCTATAATATAAGATGATAATTTTTTTTGTTTTTTGTTTTTTGTTTTTCATTATACCTATAGGCTATAGTATATATATGTACGTGTTCTACGTATGTGTATATGATCTACAATTTACACATATGATAATGGATAAATAATAAAAATAATAATAAATCGTTCGTATATAGAAATAGGTTTATAATATACAGGGGAATTTTATCGGGTATAATAATTAAAACAGAGTTTATAGAAAAACTGTTGACGCGTAGCTTATCAATCTCTATAAGATGGGGATGTGGACTGTGGAGGAGGAAGGGGGAAGAGGCAGAGGCAGAGGTGAAGATATTAGGGGCAAGAAACATACGATGAAATCTTATCATACTTGTTAACGAAATCAAATACGGTTGTTTTCGTTCATTCCGTGAAGCGCAGCTATACTTATAACAAACGCTTATACATACCTATACGACTGTGGAGTCGTAGTTAAATTCTCCGAAACCGATCTACGTCATTAGCAATGGTGCTAATGATCATGTACCTATACACCCGCCTATATACGGACGATTTGATAACGATATGTTACCAAAAGTTTCTCTTTTACTCTCACGTTAAAAATTATTTCATTAAAATATACCCATACAACATCACACATGTATACGTGTATACATATTATTATATTAGCCTTTGTCCAACGATTTTTCGTATCTTTATTTCTCTCTTATAACAACGTACGTTGTTTCTGTATGATTGTTCTTTTATTCTCATTTTATGATTTTTTTTTTTCTTTCCTTCTTTCCTTCTTTCTTTATGTATAAAGTTTTCGTATACGTCTGCGGCCTTCGCGGACACTCGCTTATATAGCCATCCCCTTCTCTCCCCGCGTATCGTTCTATCACTTCATATATCTATATATATATATGTATATATATATAAAGCTCTTGGTGTCTGCACAGAGACTATATACATATATAATCGCGCTTGTGTTTGTCGAGCCAAGCCGTATAGCGTGTCTTGTGGTCACGAAGCTGGCTGAGGGACGTACGGGGTATAAAGCGGGGCGTTTGGCCAGGCTGTTCTACCTCGCGCGCGGAGCTGCCTGGTTACGAGATAATTTTAAATCGTTACTCCCGCTGGCTGCCAGATAACTGCGACAAATAGGGAATATGGGGGGGGGGGGGGGGGGGGGGCGTAGTGGCGAATATAGATTAGCATCAGCTAAATAACTATTCAAAGATAAATTCTTTGTTTTTTTATAATTATGTAGTTTTTCTTTGTCCACGCACGATTCCTTATTTATAATAAATAATACACGCATATCATACCTATGCATTACGTTTATGTGTTATTCCTGCGATAGAAAAGAACGTATCAATCGTCTCTCTATATAATATACGTGTCCAATGTATCTGCAGAATATTATATAGAAATATGTTTCGATATTCGTGGTTATTTATTGGTTTGACCAACCGATATATATATATATATATATATACCACAACGATCTGCTTCCCTCTGTCTCTTGTCAATGTTTGCAATATTATTGCGTGATCGTATTAAGATATAGAGTATACTATTCGTATTACTCACGAAGGTGGTGTAGGGTGGGTATGGGTCGCGTTTCGGGGTCTCGGAAGATATTTTGGTCTATTTTGTTCACGTGTCTAGGTCACGTTCAATTTTTCAAGATTTTTTAAGATCCTCTTATAATTAGTCGCTATTATAAAGAAGTATAATAAGCGCGCGCGGGTATAAGTGTCATACGTGTATGTATATACCGTGACAATCAGGTGAAACCGAATGGTCCGATTCCCCGGCCGGCGGATATTACGTATTTTTATGGGGTTAGCCACTCGTTGCGCTGAAAAATTTCTAAGGTGATTTGGCCGCGAGGTCGATGCAACAAAACACCCTGAGGATTTTCAGTGCAACGAGTGGCTATCCCCATAAAAATACGAATCATCCGCCGGGTGGAGGATCGGTCCATTCGGTTTCACCTGATTATCACGGTATATATATATATAGATACAATATTATACTACACATCTGTATACAGACATAGATGTACGAAGCGGACGTGCGACGTCGCGTAGAATCAGCGATTACGAAGTATATGTAGTAGGGGGCACGCGAGACGCGCGTAGTCAACGATTACGACGAGACGAGTGAGCGGGGGCGTATCGCAGGTATAAATTCTCGCCCTGATTTTTCCATTTTCGAAACAGTCACGCCGCGTACGCAGCTGTTATGTATTATTTTTTATTTTTTTTATTATTTATTTTTTTTTTCTATTTAGCGCGGTTCCTGACCCGCGCAAAATTTTCTCCGCGAAAGGTCCGCGTGCGTCGACGACCTACCGTAACGGATGTATGTAGTTTATCAACGAGAAATGATTCAATTCGTATATATAACCTTTTTTCTCATTTCTTTTTCTTTTTTTAGTTATTTATCTATTCCTTTCTTGCGTTTATTACAAGGATGAAAAACGCAACGACCTTGAGAGCTTCCGAGGCTTCTATATAAATCGTATAGTACAGAACGCGATACCGCGATATGCAGTTTAGCGCACGCGCCTTAAAGATCCGATATATGAACCCCGTACACCTTTATACGTCTATATATACGTAAATATGTATAGATATACGTGAAGGTTTATCCAGTCTTCGCCGCAGGTCAGGGGGCCGGTGTATTAACGTTGGAGCCGATTGGTGAGTGGCTGACTTCCACGGCAAACTTGCCTCTTTTATACCAGCTCCCGAGCACCGCGCTACGTGGCGCGCAGGCGCGTCCGGGTTCCGTACCGCGCGCGGTTACACGCGTCATCTCTTATAAACCTTATGCCCGCGCGTCGTTTCAAAATATTCCACGCTTTACGCGCGAGCTCTTTATATGTGTGAGAGTGTGATCCCGGGATTATACCGGGTGACGTACAGAAACATATATATACGCTTGTTTTTTTTTCAAACTCAAGAATCACCGCAGCATATATCTACAGTCTATATAGATACCTAAAGTATATTTAAACGTGAACGAATTGAATAAACTAACGAAAGAAATGATTTGAAAATTTATTCGATGATCGTTGACTATATGATTATTACATAAGCTTATAGCCAAATTCGCTAAATAGGTTGATTATATCTATAAAGAACACCCGTTACGTAAACTGTAAGCTCTACTTTGAGCTGCACGACCATCGCCAGGGTTCAAATAAATATATATTGTCCGTACTACTCCTTCTCCTCTACAGCCACCGCCACCTCTCCGTCTCCTCTGCTTCTCTTACATCTGAGTGTAGCGCGTAGTTTGCTCGTGTTAGAGAGTGGCGTGTTAAAGAGAGACGAGCACGATGCTGTAAACGGATCAAATATATGTCGCAAGCCATATAAGTACGCCAGCTGCGTTCGCCTATCTCCGCATACATACTGTTGTTTAATCGTAATAGTAAGCGAGCGTATACGTACTGCACGTATATGTATGTTATATGTATGTGTTTATTTGTTTAGAACTATGGCCTGAGATCTATGGAGATTCAAATTTAAACTTGAAATTCACATAATCGCGGTCATGTATAAAGTCGTACCCGCACCTTATCAGCTGAGGGTATAGATTAAATGTTTATAGGTATATACCTAATCGCGTATATAACTGTCCAACGAACCTACCAATTAGGAAAATTAGGAAAATTAGAAAAGATGATAAAACGCCGATTTGATTAAAAAAAAATTAACAAAATAATGATAGGAAAACAAAAAAGGAAAAAATTATAGTCTGAGATTTGAAGAAGATGGTTTCCGGCCTTCCCTGTATCTGGCATATGGTATATACCATACATATAGGTACGCAAAAACTCGCGTCCCGTTCCACTCTAGCGCGTTAGCATAAAACCGACGCCTACGCGGCGCCCTGACATCATCTGGATAGCGTCGTCGATAGCGTCTCTATATAATATGATATCTCGCCCGTTCTCTTTCAACAGAGATTTGCGAATACGGCGTCGTGATGCCGGTGAAATATATGCGGCAGAGAGAAATCTTGATTAATCATTGTCAAAGGGCTTTCCTATTATTATTATCGTTATCATTGCTATCATTATTATCATTATCATCATTATTATTATGCTATTACTGTTATTATATCAAACAATGTTGTATAATAAGCAGGAAATAATTCGGTAGCTACACAAGTCTTGAATCGTTATTCTAATAACAGAGTATCAATATCATACCTGCAATCAATTAGATGGTGCAATTTCTCGCGGAATAATATTTCGACGAACAAATTTTTCTTCCGAGCGAAATCGTATTGATTAGTTATTCGTTTATCTGAGTCAAAGCGATTCCCCGGATGAAAAAATTCTTTCCTCGTAATATTGTTTTCCAATTTGATGGAAATGCCCGAGTGGGTACAGCATCACCTTAAAACGCAGCGGTACAGAGACCGCGGACAGATATCGTATGACAACGCCATCAAGGGTTTGAGAAGAAGCTACGGCGGACTGCTGCGGCCAACAGGCTATTTCTGGTTTCGGGTATATCAATTTTTTTCGTTTGCTTCTAAGTCACTGCACGAACGTGGAACCTCGCGACAAATCGACAACGTGAATATAAATTCAATATATTATTATAACCGTATAATCGTACAACCGTATATAACCGTATAATAATAATGATTTCAGATTTTTACAATTTTCTTCTCTTTCTTTTTTTCATATCCGATAATATTGTTTTCTATTGGAATGCCGTTGCGAGGACGGAGGAATGACAGCCAAACTAAGGACGTTGGCGGGACTCAGGAAGGCCGTACAGTGGTAATATATATATATATATATATATATATATATATATAATATATAAAACAACCTGTTTGTCCGGTGAATAAAAATGGGAAAAGTTCACGGCACGTATGTGTATATACCTACCTACATATATACATATATACATATACATATATATTATATCTTCATACATCTACTCTCGCTGGATCCATCATCATCATCATGATCATCATCATGATCATCATCATGATCATCATCATCATCATCATCACCATCATCATCATAGTATACATACGCACATATTTATTATACGCGTTTTCTTTTCTGCCCGCGGGAGTCATCCGAACAGTAGAGGCTAAGGTCAAGTCTCTCGAGGCCCCCGTATATATACCAGCTCAGCGGCCAGGGATACAGATTAGATTAGGCGTATATAAATCACGCGTCTTACATTACGTCAACTCAGAAATGTGATAATATATAGTTTAGGGTAGCTATATGTCAAAATATTATTTTTACATGGATTTTAGTACCTAGATGTATATGTAATAACACATGATCTTCCCATGCTTGCAACTTTTTCAAATAATCTATACATATACACATATTTATATACGGGCATTTATAATTAAGCGTTTCCACCTATAGTCTGCAAAAGTACATCTTCGATCAGACCCTGGGAGAAGCGAGACAGGAGCACACTCATGCGACCTAGATCATCTGATTCTTTATGGAAAACCGAAGAATTCGAGCCCAAGCAGGACCTTTTTTTGACTGCAATTCTCTTTCCGGAAAAATTCGAAATTTCGGAAAATAGCTGTTTAAAGAAAAATAGTAGCTCAGTCCAAATTTCGTGTACACTTGTAAAAATACATTCTCCCAAGTCCGTGGCTTCGCCAAATTAAGATAAAACAGTGGTTGAAAAAAATTTCCTTTTTCTTTTATCTTTCTTGCTTTTGGTTTTCTTCTCTTTTGTTTTTATCATTTAATAACAGGCAAGATAACAGGCTTTTGCAACCTACTTATCTGTCGACCAATGCAGTCAGTAAAAATCTATACGATTCCATCAAGATTCGACTTGAGTGAAATTATTACGATCGCAGCGATTTCTCCGCTTTTCAATCATTTTAATATACATGTGTAAATTTTGTATAACTCATTTCAATTATTTACGAATCTGACATCATTTCAAATATGCAGTTTCAAATCGACGGCTGATTTTTTTTTTCTCTTCTTCTTTTTTTCTTGCATATATATATTTATATTATCCGTACATACATAGTTGAATTAAAGCTTGTAGCAAGCACGAGATATAAAAATGGTAAAGGGTAACACGAAGAGCGAAGAGCTAGGTGCGAACGCGAGCCCGACAGGAAACAGGAGACACGGGGAACCCGCAGAGTAAAGGTAAACCGAACGGGAGAACAACGGTACGATGGGCTTCATTCAGTGTGGAGGCAGCTAACGGTTTCTGGGCAAGGATGTGGCACAGTCCTACATACCTCCGATACACGAGCGCCCAGGAAAGAAAAAAGAAGAGAAAAATAAGAGGAAAGAAAAGAGAAGAAAATAAAATAAGAGAAAAAGAAAAAGAAAAAGAAAAAGAAAAATAAAACGAGAAAGAGCACAAGCGAGAGAGAGAAAGAGAGAAAGAGAAGGAAAGAGCCGAGAACGCGTATAAGTGTGTTGTATCTAACGATCAGTTAGTTGGTGTATACTTGGGGCGACCTGCTTATATACAAGTTCATAAAAATCAAGTTTTAGCTATTACGGTACTATTAATTAAACAATCAAGAAGTCGGAAAATAATTCTCAAGATTTTTTTCTTTTTTTTTCCCATCATTATCTCTTCTGTAATCAACCGTACCAAACGATATTTGTTTAGAATGAAATGAATGGATATGCATAAGGTACTAATATTCTATAGGTATGTTAGAGATCGTAAACTGGCAATGTGCTAACTGTATTTGAAGAAATTAATTTTCGTCACGATATTAAAAATAGATTTTTAACCAGAAACTAAAGACTTGAATGTCCGAAATTCCATCTATAGAAAGCGCGTGCTGCGCTCTGTACAACCGGCTCAATCTGGACAACTGGGTGGGGAGGAGGAGAAGAAGAATTCCTTTCCGTCTCTCTCTCCTTCTATCTCTATCTCTCTCGCTCTCTTTCACGTTCTCGTTCCGCTTTACCCGACGTCTGATCGTCTCTCTCGCTCTTTCGGCCACGTCTGCGTCGTGATATCACGCGCGTGGACACCTGACGCCGGGAACGGAACACGAGAATAACGCGAGGATATCATGCAGAGGCAAACGCGCACACGAAGTGAAGCTTTCTTTCCTCAAGATTCGAAATATAGACAAGCTACCTTTCTCATATATATATACCTATATATAGCTATAGAGAGTCTAAAAAACGTCATCTCTTTCATGTTTTCAAAATATACATAAAATCTACATACGTATGTACCTACGTATGTATAGACGCAATAAACTAACAATTAGTCAATGTCCAGCGAATATGTCCTTTACAACGTAAGTAAGGACGGTCGCTCCTCCTGCACCATCACGCGGAACAAAAGTGTAACACAAGAACACTTTCGCTCGCATACTCGCGAGAGGCTTTCGCCTGGTGCATCAACTCCCGCAAGTTCTTCCCTCGCGTTTACCTTCTCACTCCTCTCTGCCCCTCCTTACCCTCTTTAAATCCCCCACCTAATTCACCGCGCCCTTCTCTTTTTCCTCTTTTCCTTTACCCCCTTACGTCGCGTCGCGCGCGAGGCCGCTCTTCGCCATACGCTGTGCTGACCGCTTCACGCGGTGCGGCGCGGCGCGGCGTCTCCTCCTTCCCTTCACTCTACCCGTCCGGTCACCGCAGTCTCCTGACAAGAATCCGGATCTAGTCTCAAGGTTTACATAAAGGAGCTGTATAAAACCAATCTTTTTACTCGCGTATGAAGAATGGGTGTGTGTGTGTACGTACGTGTGTAGGTACCTACTTATATCTCACACGTACACGTACCATACGTCGTGGAAATACAGTCGTGTATTTATTCCTTAGCGTTATATATTATACGTATACGTAACATACACTTTTCCACACGTTATAATGTTTAGCTGCTATATTTGTATTAATGTGTACAACATTAAAACAGACAGAGAGTGAGAGAGGGAGAAATTTCTCCGGAATCTTATTTTTATATTTAAATACGATGATTTATCGTAAAAATAATTGTTATGTCGTACACCATTTATTGAAGATTTTTGATAACGTAGAGAGGTGTGCATAGAAGGTATATAGGTACATAGAATTTAGATCAGTCGGATCAGACGCAATTTGCGGTGCTGCAAAAGCGAGCGAGTGATCGTCGTCGTCGTCACCCATCGCTAGAGACCTTTCGACGTTCTTTGTATACGAATCTAATAGTCTAGGAGCCAGTGAATTTTTTTGCGTATAAACGCACGATGGCTAGTTATTTTTTCATACTATGTAGTTTTATGTCATGCAACAGGAAACCATCGTCTTACAGCATGTAGCCGAGTCTTCTGTCTCAGGCATAATTAATTAGTCATTAAAAAATCGACGAAAATCGAAAAACTTCACGACGGCCAATTTTTTCGGCATATCATCAAGAAACGTGCCATGAAACATGCTGTAATAATATAAGACGTTTTTCGCGAGTCTGGCATACTATCAGACGCTTCAAACGTGCAAAAAAATCGTCAATTTTGGAAATTCTTCACGAGACTTGATTTTTTTTTAATTTAAAGAAAAAAAAATTGCAAGTCAAAATAATATAATGTAAGCCGATTTTGGCGAGTCCGTACCCCTGTCAGACGACGCCAAAGTCCAGTATTTGGCACGTCTGTGAGCGCTCACACACGTACGCCGCGCCGCGCCGAGCAGGGGACAGAGGAAAAAGACGATGACAGAGAGATATACCGTGATTCAGAAGGCGATGAAGATGATGAAGGAGAAGAAATGTTATATGTTGATGAATCAAGCAATTTATAAAGAGCAGATTTAAAGAAATATTTGTAAGTTTTTATTTTAAATAAAATAAAAATCACAAATATAAATAAAAAAATGTACCCTTAAATAAATTCGAAATTACCTCCTTAATATCCCGTCATTTGATTCATCTCTTTTCAACAAATTACACATTTTATATTATTCAAATTAATATCTACATATATGAAATATCAGAAGGAATGAAATCTCTATTACAAACGCTTGCTCATGTACGCTGCCCGTGGCGCGCTATCCCCTGCTCGGCGCGGCGCGGCGTACGTGTGTGAGCGCTCACAGACGTGCCAAATACTGGACTTTGGCGTCGTCTGACAGGGGTACGGACTCGCCAAAATCGTCTTACATTATATTATTTCGACTTGCAATTTTTTTTTCTTTAAATTAAAAAAAAAATCAAGTCTCGTCAAGAATTTCCAAAATTGACGATTTTTTTGCACGTTCAAAGCGTCTGATAGCATGCCAGACTCGCGAAAAACGTCTTATATTATTACAGCATGTTTCATGGCACGTTTCTTGATGACATGCCGCAAAAATTGGCCGTCGTGAAGTTTTTCGATTTTCGTCGATTTTTTAATGACTAATTAATTATGCCTGAGACAAAAAACTCGGTTACATGCTGTAAGACGATGGTTTCCTGTTGCATGACATAAAATTATATAGTTGAAAAAAAAATGAAGCCATCGTGCGCTAATACGCTAAAAATTCACTGGCTCCTAGACTATAAGTATGTATTATACTGCAGGTGGATTGCGTACAGCTGCAACAGTAAGCGATTGCACCGAGTCTATGCACTGGCCTAAGACTCTTAGTCGTTTAGAAATAAGAATATCAACTTTGATTAGGTCACAATTATGAGAATTAAACGACCCAATTGATTATCGACAATTATAATTATTAAGAAAATAATTATTTAATGGTTAATAAATTGCCTTTTAATTCATTTCTTATATACCGATATATATATGTTTTAATTACGACGATACGGGTATATACCTATATATCGGCCATGTTTACCCGAAATCGAAGGCCGATTGTGGCCAGCAGTATTTCAGCGAGAGTTTATGCTACGGGTTCTCAGGTTGCCTGACATACATATCAATCGTTGTTCGCAGTAAAGATATATATAAAGACTGGAAAAAAATAAGAAATAAAAAATATAAAAATGGTCAAAAATACGGCCATTAAATCGAGAGCAAAAATCGAAGGAGTCTGCATGCAGAAACTCGGTATATATCAGATTTCCCCGATATATAACATATATATATATTTGGTGGGTAAGAAAATTGGAGATTGTTACGGCAAGTCTGGTGCACGGTTGCGACACAATGGCAAGGCAACTCGTTCCTATCTATCCTATATAATATATAGGTATTATATGCATACATATATATGTGTGTGTGTGTGTAGGTATATAAAATGACTTTCTCTGCGCTATACTACGAAGTAGTGGAATTACCCTGTACAGGTTACCTTTTTAATGCTCGTTTAGTACATTGTAGCTTTAGATCGAAGAAATGTAGTAGTAATGAAGAAATGAGGAAATGACAAAAAGTTGTACTAGAGAATGTTATATAGTATCATAATATTCGATTAAAATTATGTTATAAGTCCACACAATTGGTATCAGCATAAAAATATGTTCGATTAAAACGTGTCAGTCAGTTATAGTATAGGTACCTATGCATAGTGTCTTCGTGCTTCGTCACCCCGCGGCTGGTAACAGTGATGATGAAATTTCTACATGAAACGTGCTAGTATATAGAACCTAATCTTGCCCCAAATTGAAGCTTGCCGTACAAACACGGTTGTACGAGTCTTGTACTTGACTGTCTTACTCTAAAATTGTACATATAAAATAAAATGCTTGTATATATATACAATTCCGTGTAAACGTTATTATCCCCACACCTGAATATCCTATACTATACCAAGGTAGATTTATCACAAAATTGAGCCACCGAATCCAACGATCCTCCCCAATTTTTGGAGGGGAAAAAAAAAAAAAAAAACACGATGTAAAATATTGATCTATGTATACACTGAGAGAATTTTATGGTAAATGCTACCATCGAATTATCGTAAAAACGCACTAACCGATTTCAATGATAGCGGACACTATTCACATGATTGAATGTACAATATGTATAAGAAACTTCACCATTCTTATGATAATCTTTATCATCTCTCATGTTAATATGAGATTGTGAAATTTATTATCAAAATAATAACCTTTAAAAACTTTATTTTTAATCCTACGATCAATGATGGTAATCATTACCATCATATATGATCATATATAAGCTATAGCTTCTTTTTGTTTTCTTTTTTCTCAACGTTCAGCGCTGCAGTTTCAAGCCTGTACGTTTGAATAATTTCTCGCGCCCCGATGATAACCGTTACCATCCAGATAAAAAAGCGTACAATCGCTTCATTGTAGAAATTGCTATCAAATGATAGTAGTAGCTATAACCAATAAATGATTATATTCATAATCTTGACTGCTACAAATTCAATTACCATTCCAGATGATAAAAACTACAAACCACGAATCGTAGACGCTATCATAAAATTCTCTCAGTGTACTGAATTTCATTTCTTAGGAACTTTAGATTTCAAAACTTGGGAGAACTCAATCGTTTACCTGGTATACTGCAAGTGAACAGTTAGGTAGGTATATATATAGTAATTATAGAGCTATCGTGAGTAATAAAAATATTTTACAGTTACTATAGTATAACTCGACCATGTATATATATGTAAATATATATATATATATATTTATATGAGTAATGAATTAAATTAGTTTTATATTTTCCATTATATGTACATATATATCTAACTTTGGAGTGACTTATTTCATATGTGCGAGTACGTATAGAAATACCAAGGTGGTAACACTTTTAAGATATATGTAATCAAGTTTCAACTTCGAAACTTTCGGATAGATATATAAGAGAAAAAAAAAAAAAACATACCAGCAAAAAAAGGAAACGAAAAAACAATGGCAAAAACGAATTCGTCGAGTTATTTATTATACAAAAACGAAGAACGAGAAGAGAGAGAGAGAGAAAAAAAATTGATTTGGAATAATGGAGTATTGACTCGATGCAACGCGATTGGCACCGATGAAGTTAAAACAAATGAAATTATTATTTTTTTTTTTAAATATATACAAAGCAACGAAGAAAAATAACTGGCACTCACAGGTTTGCGTAAGAAAATTAAATAAAATATAAGAAAATAATAAACCGTAAGAATACGACATACGTATCGAGTAGAACCTGTTATATTATCGTAAGGTGTTTAATTTTGTTTTTAAATTCGGCACGTTGTTCGCGAGAGTAGGATACCTATATACGAAATTTCGTCTCGTCGATTGTGAAATCGTTTGAAAGAGTACGAAATAAATTCTTGATAAATAAGCTGTACAAGTAGTCGGCTGCACTTGTCGACAATTACGTCTCTGTTACAGCTGACACACGCTTTGTACATAGGTAACAACGGTGTAGATATAATACGCAGGTTTAATAACGCCTTATGTTTGCACTATCAAACACACCATCCAATTTCTTTATTCTTTATGGCATTATAATACAGTAATTGAACTTAATTATACAGAAAAATTGGTTTAATCAATCTCGTCGTAATATGTATTTATGAAATTATGTAATTCTCACATGATAAGAAGGTACATAAAATTTCGTAACTCATCGATATATGTATGTATAACGATGGGTGAACGCGCGTGTAAGAAGCCTCGTTCAACGGTATGGATATACAATTTGAAACATGTTTAAATGATTCACGATTGCAGCAGGTAGGGCTTTAAGACCGGTGAATATTTCATCGGAAATTGTGCGCAGAAACTACATAAAGCCTCGGCGATTCTCGCGTGTGTTCAGTAATACGATATTCATCGTATAGTCCGAGTTATATACCTACGTAGATACATGTATGCACAATGTACATGTGCAGTAAGTTGAAGCGGCAAAGTTGCGATCGCAAAATACTACCTATGCCTTACCTATATAATCGTCTGTCGTTACACCGTTAAACCTGCAGTATATTGGCTACCGTGGAAAGAAGTCTTCGCGTAGGTATACAGGTATAAGCCTTACAAGTCTTACAGGTCTTTTTTCTCATTTTTATTTTTAATTTTCTTTTTCTTTTTCCTTTTCCTTTTTTACGTTCAGCCGTACGCAGCCGTATGTAGGAATCCCCATTCGAAAATCACCGAAACCTCGAATTATTACGATAGACGAAACCGCGTGTACCTATGAAGTGATGAAATTTCAGTCCGAATGTCGATTTGCGACTAATTAGGTTGAAAATCATATTAAATTAATGAATGGTATAAAATTAGCCGGCCTGATACTCCCGCGGTGTAAATGAGTCTTAAATGAGAATGAGTTCAAATCTCCGTAAGTGATTAAAGAAGAGAAGAAAAAGAGAAAAAAGAAACAAATACGCAAATCAATTTTTTTTTTTTTACTACATCGAATAATTCTGCACAGAGAGTTGAGAAAATGATAAGAAAGTAAATGAAAAGAGGAGAAAAAATAGTAAATAAAAATGAAAAACTGCATTTTCAAGAACTGGCGACGATCAGAGCTGGTATTGAAAGAGGATGGAACCCAGAGGAAGGTGAGAGACCCAGAAGGCTGGTAACCGACCCGAGAACCTCAGCCCCGGCCCCATAGCAGTGGTCATTTCAATACAGATACGGTCAATCCAGTTTTACAAGTCTTGGTTACACAGGGCGTGTGGAGGCTTGTGATTATTTTATGAATACCTACCTAGCAGAACGCGTACCTACTGTGTAGATATACAGGTATGGTATATAGGTATATATATTTACAAGACTGAACTGTGGCGAGTGCGAGTGCGAGTCTTATGCCAGTTCGCGGTTTATACTTAGCTTATTTACTAGGAGCAAATATATCCGCGGAATATTGCTATAAAATAATAAGCGAAAGAAAAATAAAAAAAAAATTGATAAAAATTGTATATAAACCGCGACGATGTGGATACGAATAAGTTTTTCGTAATAAATATGAAAAATATTCTATCGACCAGAGATTTAGATCAACTTGTTGTTCCAATTCGATGATCTTTTTTCAATGAAAGAAAATTGATTTTCCAGAATTAGAATCGACCAATTTTTTTTAAATTTAATTCCGTGGAAAGTACAGGTCCTTTACAGCAACGATCAGAGTCGCCACAGAGATCGTCGAACGTCCCGCGTCCAGATGGACAGACAGACAAGCATCGCAAAGGTCTTGGGAACCAGTTTTGCCCAGACACCTATATATCGCTACACGTATTATACATACATCGGTAAATATATGTATAGTGAAGAATAATTCATTTGTCGCTAAATAATCGAGATATTGATATATATTATATATATATATATACGATATTCAGACTGCGAAATGCTTCAAGGCCCGATACTAGGTATATTACGTCGACTGAGGACTTTTTATTTTAATCAGTCTAGAATATCTCGCGATATGAAATGAAATGAAATGATGATAAATTTACCGAAACATCATTGTGCGTTACCTCCGAGTGAGTTTTCGTTGTTTTTTCGTTTTTCTTCTTTTTTTCTGTTTTTTTTTTTTTATTCAAGTTTTTATTTTTAATCCACGATTTTTGCAAGAGTGGAAATGTATAGCAATTATTATGGTATAATTTGCCCGTTTAGTAGACGTCCTTGTGCCGACGACGGTGTATGACGTATATCAGAGTATAACGACGCTGTTGCATTGCGGCGCTCGGTTGTTCTGCGGAGTTGAGGCTCACAAGCCTTCACATCGTTGCCTTTCACTTGGCTGGTGCCTGTAGGTATAAGCTAGCTAGCTACCCGGGCTCATTGGTATACTGATACCGTTTGTAATAACTTTAGTTTACCTGTAATACACTTATTTAATACAGGGTACCTCGAAAGCTGCAAAATTAAAAAAAAAGCAAAAAAAAAAACAGCCTCGTTTGTAGTCTTCCTCTTTTTATTTCTTCCCGATACCTTTTCTCTCCGGATCTTTCTTTTTTCTACTTTATTTATTTATTAAAGTTGGCTAAAATATATAATCTAAACATTTGGTAGAAATTTTTTGTTATTTTTTTCGATTTGAACCGTTTTCTAAATTCCGCTTAAAATCCTTCGTGCCTGCACGGGTTTAATCATCGATGTATTTGTATATATAATACGCACGAACGAGCCTTCGAAGAATTATAATATGAATACACGAGATTCATGGGAAATAAATTTAGAAACTTCTTATATTTTCTGTACAATCGTATGTAGGAATAAAAACGCGGAAACAGACGCGAATGAATAAATAAAGTCGTGAGTTTCCATCGAATTGGAAAACCATGATGATTTCTGATTAAATTTTTTGTTCGTCGTCCCAAGTTATCTTCGTTCGTCGAAATAATGATAAATCACCGAAGAAAAATTGATTCTTCAAAATATTCATACCGTGTTGTTAAAAGCTTTTAAAAATTCTTTGTAGGTACATAAATGAATTTTCGTCTGGTTTTTTTCTTCAATGCTTTTTAGGTGTTTTTTGCGAATATTCTTCGACTACCGCAAACTTCAGTGTATAATATTCAATACAGTGATGGGCTCGACTATCTCAAAGGTGGTATACATACAGGTATAGCTGTACTACCTACAATGCATAGAGAATCTGTTTGAAACTCGTGCTACTGGATGCAGAACGTTGAGAGTTGCATGCTTTCAGAGAATCACTAACGTACAATTTTCAAAACGTTTCACAGATCCAAAGGTTTTCAAAACTTCCTTTTACACGCATTACGTAGTGGGCAAAGCACGATGCACGATGCACAAAGCTTCAAAACGCGATTGAAGAATTCTTTCTTCTTTTTTTTTTATCAATTTTTCTTTCAATTTATTGCTAAAGCAACGTGGCAGCGTCAAACCCACGATATTATCATATTCAGAGTTCTTGAACTACACAATGAAATGCAAGGTCTGAAGAGAGATATTATTGCGAACAATAATAATTATATCGATAAAAAAAATAAACTGTGCCGAGTTGCCCGTATGTAATCTAAGTAAAATGAAGATAAAGAAAAATAAATAAAAATGCGAAATATGTAAAAAGATCGCGATACCATACCCGCATCAATGACGTATAAATATAAATAATATGGTGCAAGACAGGTAATTAATTATTATATTTCACGTTTGAATATATACGATCCAGATATTAGTCGGTAACAATCTATAAGCCGAAGTTAAGCCTTATCTGCTAAGTTATCATGTTGCTAGGTATGTATACATGCAATTCCATTGCATTGATAAATCTCGCGTGATGTATCAAATTAACAGATTATATATATATAATATGAGGTGTTGATTAACGGCAATATAATTAGATGAATATGTATTCATTTATTTATCGAAGAGATTGAAATATAGTTTCCTGAATCCTATATCGATTATGACGATGAAAAATGTACAAAATTTTTTTAATAAATATTTATTATTTCAAAATTTTGATAAATAAATCTAAATAAATATCTTTATACGCTTCTCTCGCATATGATATACAGTCGTAATTCACTTTACCACGGTTTGTGCATCACGCATTTTTCTGTGGTTTAGCCTTATTATCTGACTGCTATGGTCTCAAAGGCCGCGGACAGGGCACGCGTTCAGAATTAAATGTACGTGAAGAGCACAGCACAGAATAGAATAGAAATAATAATTTAAAAAATTTAAAAAAAAGAACCAACAAGGATGGGGATACCCCGTTTGAAAAATAAATGTGTTCAACAAAAAAAAAGAAAGAAATATGAACTTCGACTAATAAATAAGCCCTGTCTGTACTTACTAGACGTAATATGATTATACGACAATTTACTAACGTCTTGTCTCGTCTTGTCTCGTGTTGTCTCGTCTTCTTTCCTTCACACACGTGTGTCTTATACTTGAGCAAATGAATGACCACTAAGCGGAGAATAGGGATTCCCGGAGGCCAAGATTACTTCCACTTCTAAGAATAGCTTGACGTAAAACCCCAGAGGGTAAGAACGAGTTCCTTTATCGTAAACTGCGAAAGCATGGTCATAATTAAATCGAAGGGATTTCGTGTAACTCGTAGTTATAAAATACCGCGGTAATGATTATCCCCATAGCGCGTATAAAAATGTTGACATTTTATTATGGTAGATAGTGAACGCGTTTCAGTTTCAACGATTATCCTATTTTTTTTCTTTTTCCTCCTACTTCTTTCTGTCTCGTCTCTTTCTTCATTTTTCGCACTTTTGTTAACGGTACAAATAATAGTTGGATCCTCGTTATTCGGAACTTGAGAGCGAAACGAAGGACGAAGATAACCGTAGGTAGAGATATACATATATACATAAATGTATATATATAGGTACTGAAAATCTAGCTGCAAGAATTACAGCCCATCCATGATGCTTGGTCAAGTGCGCACTTACTTTGTGCGGTTTGGTTATTCTTCGAGTACATTCGTTACATACACACACGGGGCACTCGTCGTTTCACTACACCAAGTACGTACACCTCCTATGTACATCTTGTTCCAGGACTCTTGAACACCACTCGTTACTACATCGCCATGATGATAACGTATTAAAATTGAGTAAAAGAAAAAGTAAAAGAAAAAAGAAAAAAAAATTGCATAACATACGTACTACGTATACAAGACCACAATCCCGAAATTAATGATCGAAGAGAAAAATGAAAAATAAAAATTATCATAATTATAATGATAACATATGAAATAAAAATAAATTTCACTGGTCAATGACTTGGCCTTCGAAACGACTTTAAGTTTAGGCCATACCTCAGAACGTCCCCTCTCTCTAAATTGGATCAAGATTGTGAGATACATGGATCTAGCCGTAAATTGTTAAACGTTTAGTTAAATTGAGATGAAGAATTTCATTCCGATGAAAAATAAATTGATGGAGTATTCGAAATGAGTCTCTTTCGTTTTCCCTTCTTTTCTTTTCTTTTCTTTTTTTTTGTTTTTTCATTATTATTATTTCTTGCCTTTAAGTCAGAATTTTTCTTTTCTTTTCTTCACAAATCGTTAAGAATTCTTTTATCCTGGATATGGTGAACCGATTTCCAAGTATTTTATATTATTTACAGGTTATTATTTCGTGTCGTAATAATTATTGACGTGTGTATCAGCATGGCGCAAGTCTTTGACTTACAAGCATTGCGTACTATAGTAGTAAGCGAACACGGCGAGTCTTGGAACAACTTTGCTTCTACCTGCCAGCCGGAGGCTTATGTCAATCAAGAAATACCTTCGTCTTGTATTCCTGTACGAATTATATTATGTGTATATGTATGTTTTACCCAGAATTGGTTCGGCCTCCAGTTGAGGTTCAAATTAAAGGAAAAGTTTTCTGATCAAAAGAAATAATCTACAATTTTAAATGCGTCTAATAATCGTAATTAAATATACCAATAAATTACGAATACCTGCATATACGAGTTTCAATTTGACTAAGAAAAGGAAAGAATTAAGAAAGAAAGAAGAAAAAAAATGTCATAAAATATGAAAAATTACTGCATTTAACGATAAAAAAAAATCTCACGCGGTTATCCGATGATATGCAAAGAGCCGAGGGCGTAACGTATGACGTAGGCCTGACGTGCATAGATACATATAAGTATTGTATCCGTATATAATAATACACAACGCATACGACGTATGTATAGCTTTGTTTATTTTTTATTTATTTATTTGTTTGATTTTTTGATTTTTTCTTCATTTTGATATTTTTTTTTAAACACATTTTCCAAGATGTGAGTAAACCTTGACACAGACAGCAACCGCCTAGCGTCCCTGAACACAACTACGACGATATCAACCTGCGTATTCCATCCGATTACTAATAGTTCGGGGAATGATTGACGTATAGAAATATAAGCGTATGGTGGAATAGATAAGAAACAAGAAAATCGGAATCGACTATAACTAAGTGTGCAAGATATATTCGGTGAGAAATTCAGCCATGACATTGCAATACCAAAAAAAAAAGAAAAAAAAGATTCATGGATTTTTTTGAAAATTTCTTATTTTCATTATCGATACGAGGCGGTGCGGGGAATTATTCCCGAGCTCACTTTTCGAGTCACGATCCAATTTATGGGGTATAACATCGTCGCAATTATTCATATCGACGAAATGTGCGAGAAAATGTAAAAAGAACCACAAATTATAATTGAGAGACGTGAGAAGGAGATTTAAAAACCTGCACGGTTCCTGCTTCGAGATTATAAATATATTGATAATTTTTTCGTATAAAATATGTGTAGGTATCTACTTACGCCTTCGTTTCCTAGGAACTGTATAGTAGGGTTGTCGCTCGTCTTATTCTGCAAAAAAAATAGTAACAATCGATTGTTAGTCAGCTGAATACACAAGAATTGTAAAAACAAATGGAAAAATGAAGAATATTTATTATTTTCTTTTTTCTTCGGAGTAAAAATAAGAAGAAATGTTCGCACATCTGTCGTTTAATAATTAATCAATACATACTCTCTTTCGCTATTTGAGTGTATAGCCCCCGATCAATTTGCTCGCTATTTCGAAGACCATGGCCTAAATAAACCATGGTGAACGACCAGTTTTCAGCCCGAAGCTACACGTATGTATACGTAAAGAATACGAAGTTGAATAGTATATGTAATAAACAACACATACGATGCATAAGATATTGGAGGAAGTATAAGCCCGTGTATTGGACCAAAGATGGCTGCGGTTTATAATTGTGCAGGCGTTCGGCGAGTGCCCCTGACATTTAAAATAATAACCTATGTATCACCGCGACATAAAGTCTGGGTTTATAAATTATAACAACATTTGTAATTGCTATATGTATAAAAAAAAAAGTGTTAAGCATCTTATCATACTCATTTTTCCTATTTTAGAATTAATTACACATCTTCTACTCCAATTTGGGATATATTAACAATTATTATAAACTATTGAGATTTATTTATACCCTAATGAAGAACAACGCTTCGTTAGTATTAATCGGTGCTGTATATTCGTTAAGAAACGCAATTAACTTAAGTTAAGTTAAATTAAGTCAAGTTAAGTTGAGTTGAGTTAAGTTAAGTTAAGAGGAACGCAAGTTGCCTGGGGCTCTGACTTGTTAGTAAAATTAGCGAGTAAACCGATCGCCAGTTTCACGTATATAGCTTGTAACGAGGAGAAATTGCCGAATTCTCATACGAGTCGGTGCTGTTGGTGGTTTTATTCTGCTGCAAGGAACCGGGGATTTACGTAACACCATCGGTATATACACGTATAGAGGTACACCCACAATCTCTCAGGCCTTTGGCACCGTCTACGCTAGATTGCCTTCGCGTGTTCGCGAAGGATATATGTATAGTACCTATAGATGCTGTATCGACTGATCTGAGAGCGCGCGTGCGGTAGGCCTTAAAAGGGAAAGTCGTCTATATACGTATATACCTACACCGAAGTTTGAAAGATATGGGGCTCGGTGTGTACCGCGAAGAATATTGAAAGAAAAAACGCAAAAAAATAAAAATAAAAACAAAACCAAAGGAAGAAAAATTCGCAATTCTGCGCGGACTCGAAAATTCAGATTGTCGAATCGATAGATAATCGAAATGAGTTTTTAAAGTCTCGGAATTTTTTCTTTCTTTTTATTTCGCGAGATTATACGTCTACCAAATATTGCAAAAAAAAAAAAAAAACAATTTGTTAGTTAAATTCAAAGGATATCGAATTTGAAAATTCAAATTGAAAATCCGGTTACATCCACGGGCATATATAACACTTTTCTTTTGACGACTGTGTAGCTACAGAGAAGAGCACAAGCCATTCAATCGAGACAATTTTCCATTAGCTATTATAATCAACTTAGACGTTGTTAATTAACCATAATGTCCTTGGGTGAATGAGTAACATACATATTCAAGCAAGGATGTTACAATATCTTTGCGGATATATGAAATACCATAAATTAGTGTTAAACGTTATATAACCGAAGTAGACATAACATCTAGTTTAACAATGCCTATTATTCGCATTACGTATCGATATTTCGACGAATATATTCGCGACAGTATAACCGGATGACTAAGAACCAATGAGTTGAGGATAGATTTCTGTATAAAACGAAATGAAAAGGCGATTCAATCCAATTTCCAATATTCAACAATAATCAGAATATTTCTTTTTTTAACGACGTTTTTCCTTTCATTAAACGAAAATCTATCAGCTTCGTAAGGGTCGCTGCAGCGCATAGCAGCAGCTGTGTTACCTAAATCGCGGGATTATATTCATATAGAATTGATGTTCTCTCGTTCTTTTTTCTTTTTTCACCATTAAATAACTATAGGAAAGTCCTTTGATCGAACGAAGCCGATCAATCCTTGACTCAATTCAAGCGTATATTTTTCCGTATAAAAAAAAGGGGAGCACCATATCGAACAAGGCGCTCTCTTATCGTATCTACGACAAGCGACGTGTTGGTGTCGGCTCCCCGTAGTCGGAACTCATTTTTGCGACGCCACCCACGCCGTCGCGACGACAGAGGGTGAGAAAATGAACGTCTAGGCAGTTTTATTTTTATTTTTTTTTTTTCTTTCTTTTTTTTCTTCTACGTAATTGAATATATTTACCAGACGAACTATAGCTACTCCTGTCATATGAGTTTACGCACGTGCTTGTTTTACTCTTAGCTCGGAAAAAATAATTTCTATATACTATATACTTTTGAATACCGTTTTCGGGCAGAATGAAGAAAATAATAAAGTATATAATATATGAAGAAAATGAAGAAAAAAAACTAGGCATAGATATATTTTTTTTTCTTTTTCTTATCATTTTATATTCTATGTCTATCTAGGGTTGATGTTTCACTATGGACATGGACAGAGAGGTTTGTGGTGTTGGGTCACGTGTGAGCGGTTGTTGAACGTTCAGAAGCGATAAGCGAGGACCTACTTTATCTCGAAAGGTAATCTCCGATAAGAATGGTGGTATCGTGCGGGCGGTTCGCACGCGACAACATGTTTACAGGAAATCTTTAAGCATATAGTGGTTTTCAAGAATCGATTGACACATTTATATACGTATATATATATTTTTTTTTTGCTTTTTGACTAACGTTAAGATGATGAAGGAAAGAAAAGAATAACGAAAATTAATCTGTAATCAGTCAATGATTCCGACGAATGTAGGTATATTCTTGCGATTGTTTTATGTGGATAAAAACGGGAAAAGAAAAAAAAAAGTGGAATATACGATTCTTTGGTTTAAACAATTCCGAAGGGTCGTATAAGGTCGTTTACAACGGTATGACATTAAAGTCATGCAACGTGCATATATTTTGTGAGAAAAAGCAAACACGTATTTACCTCGAACTTATATTTGATAAGAATATTCATAATAGGTATACTACAGTATACTAGAATCTGAATAAAAACCTAAATTTAAACTTGAATTTATGAAAAATGTATATGTAGGTATGTATGTGTAGGTACATATACCTAAATGTCTCACTATTATATCACACATGCTGGTAGGTATAATCTTTGTTGAAATTCTTCTAGGAATTATGGCAGTGATATATATATTATAGTAATATACACGCGGTTACGTAAGCTGAGATAATTATTTAACATAATTTTTTCAAAACGCGCCGTGTGTATGTATGGGTCCATCAGCCAGAGGTGTTTTCCATATGACTAGAAAAACGACGCGAACTTTAGAATTTTACTTTTGAACCTTATATAGTTATTAAATCTGCTGTACCTACATGAAAGATTTCATTGAAATTAAAACGGGATTCCGGAAGATGTTCCCAACAAGATGCGGATGCACATGTATAATAAAACAAGATCCGAGATTTACAGCAATTAAAATTATAGTCGAGACATTGACCGGATAATAATATAAAATGATTTAATAACATAACGGATTTCTTGCGATAATAATCGCGACTAAGCGCGCTAATCGCCCGAAATAATCTCAACGCCTGCTGCTGTGGTAGTATTATACTTAAATGGTAGGTATGTACATACTGGGAGTTCTAAATTCACAAAGGTAGGTATATATATCTAATTTAGAAATTTGATAACAATTCTTTCCAGACCGTAGAGCGGAACGACGTTAAGCACCACTTATTTTCTGATGAAATTAATTAACGTATTCCATTTAATCCGTTTTTTCGTATGCGGTTTAATTATAGGTACCTATATGGATTATACGTATACATATACTCGAAATCCATATCACCACCGTTTACACCGATCTGCGCGTACAACTTCTCAATATTTTATGGTCGATAGAGAAGGGAACGAAAAAGAAAAAGAAAATAAAAATGGAAACACAAAATAAAATAAAATGAAATGAAATGAAATGAAAAGGAATCGGTATCCAAACAATTTATCTGATCGAAAAAGATCATAATCACTGCAGTTTAAAGAGTAAACTTCAATACATCCTGAGTCCCGTTATAAGATCGGAGAAAAAAGTGGAATGACTTAATCCGTTGCGTTGCATACCTCGTAGATTGATACTACCATGTACTACGTACGATAGGGATAGTATACGTGTAATATATAGTATATAGTATATAATATATAGATATATACATATATTTGCAAAACCTAGTTAATCGCGAATTAAGACTCACGCGGAGTTGCCGGTTTGCAATTATTTGCAATCAATTCGGCAACGTCGCCAACTGGTTCACTTTCTCTCGCTCCGTATGGCCCCGACGACTGTTGCCGGTCAGGTTTGAATCGACCGATCTGACTGCGCCGAAGAAATAATCGCATAACCGTCACGTCGACGGGTGCAGGGTGCCGTCTATGTAACGCGAGATGATTATAAAAATTCATTAATTATTCCAGCGAAAAATTGATTGAATTTCTTAAATCTTGTATGAAATCGGATGACCGCAGCTCAAAGCAAAAAGTAAAAAGACATGAAAAGAAAAGAAAAGAAAAGAAAAACAAAAATTGTTCAACGATTTTTATACAACAAATTTGGACTCTGGGTTAGACCGATGAGAATAATTAAATTCATCAAATTGCGTACCTTATACAGTATATTTACGTAAAATGCAGAAGTCTTAATTCCGGGTTTTTAATTAATCAGAGAAAAGGAGAAAAGGATAAAAGGAGAGACCGTAGTCTCGTCGTCGTGGGTCACGAGCCCTATCCAGTTTCAAAAGTCGTTGGCCTTTTCTGCATTACCGTATATATATATGTGTGTATATATATATATATATACATGAGGGTGGTTTAAAAAAAAGTCGATATATTTTTTTTCCTTTGCCCCATTACGTGAAAAATGTTAATACATGCGGTAAAAGAAATATGTTCTCCAAGTAATAGCTCTATAGATTAATTTTATAACGGAGCTCAAGTCATGTTTAAATTATTTCACTAATTGTACTTAATATTATGGTTTTTCACATTTACAATGAAAAAAATTATTGTAAAATTTGTAAAAATATATTTACTTCAAAATATATAATAAAACGAGGAGCTCTGATTCTTTGCCAAGTTTCCTTGTATTAAAATAATAATAATATTAATAATAATAATAATAATAATGATAATAATAGAAATAATTTGCTAAGCCTTGAGGTTTTTTGTTTGGAGACAAAAAGACTTCTGGCCCACCGACTACATTATATTCCCACTACCGCGATCACAGGCAGCTTGACAATGATTATTGCGTAAAACAGAAGCTGCAGCCGCGAGGACAAATGCCTCGAGTCAAGATCAAATTGAAAATTTAAAGATACGATCTTAAAGGAGCTATACCTATTATCTTTGGATCTTCATATCATAGAATACATAAGTTAATGTTTGATTAATAATTGAATCGATCGAATTCGCGGCTAATTTTATCCGAAAATGAAAATCAGAAACGCCACGTGCGATTGTGAAGCATTGTAGATATAATAATCGATATTTGTATAGGTGTGTATTTGTATAGTATAGGGTATATCTGCATATGCGGAGAAAGGTCTGTTTATACGCTTATGATATCCTCACACATAATGTGTTCAAGTAAGTCCGGGTATTAATAACCTATAATCGACTACCGACTGCGTATACGTATATAATATATATGTAGGTATGTATGTAGTACCTATATACGCGACTATCATCGATTGATTGTTTACAGCTACGCGAACACGTAATGACCTCGGAATTTCATTGAGAAATTATAGCGAGAATTAGACACTGGAATACGAGACGATTTTCTTTATCTAGGAAGAAGAAAAAAAGAGAAAAGAAATATAATGGCAAGGTATAAGCGTTTGGATGTCACACCTCTACGTGTATTTGATTTATGCAAGTTATACGATATCTCGAAGGTGCAGAACTTACTACTTACACAGGTACTACATGTGAAGAATCAAAAGTCGGAAACTTTAATTCTAGCAGTAGAAATTTGGCTCGTTGACTCCTGCAGCATGAAGAGACGGAAGCTAGCAGTAGCCCAGGTTCGAAAATCAGGTTTCTTGACTCTAATTGGTAATTAACTTAAAACGTGATAGACGTGACTTCGAGAAACCGGATGGTATAGAAGACGTGTCTGTTATAATGCGGCAAAGAATTTGTGTCGATTATTTTATTCACTTATTTCTTCTTTATTTTCTCATTTATTTTCTCTATCTATCTATCTATCTAAGCTAATCTAAGCTAAGCTAAGCTAGAATACTTTACTCCTATTCTACCATACTCGCGGTGATGGTTTCGTTCGTTCCGTTAATTAACATCGGTTAACGAATGTATCCATCGAGTACCTGCATAAAGCGAAAGGTAAGTACGAAGGATATTAATCATTTTTAACCCGACGTATATCATTAGGAGTATACAGGATAGATTATATCTATGAAATTTTTAAATTTAATGATGACAGTGCGAGGAGAGACGGCGACATACCTGCGTACGTTTTTTTCATTTCATTTTTTCAGCGCATCATCGATGTCTACTTTTTTTTTTTACCGATCTTTGAATCCTTTTTTTGTAAGACCAAGTGTTTGATAAAAAAAAAAAGATAATGAATCGATCGAAGAATCTTATAACGATTCGAAATTAATCGTGTATTTTTTACACTATATCGCAGCGGTTTAGTAATCGGAAATTACAATAGAAAATAGAAAATATAGGAAACTAACTTTTACGTCATTCCGATTTTCCATTCCCGGTTTTTCTTCGATAAATATATGAATATATATTTATATATATATGTATAATACAGCCAAGTGCACGTTTTGCGGCAAGCCATGATTACGAGACGAAAAAAAAGGGAATAAAGGAAAAGAGATAGGAAAAAATATGAGTCAGATCGAAAGCGTAAATCCACGGTCGCTATCCACGGCCGATTTATTTCCTTTTTATGGTTAGGGATTTTTATAATATAATTAATTCGCGGTATGTATTATTTCAATGAAAATGACGCGGAGCTACAACCAACAAGATTTTAGCTACGGATTTTCCTCGGCTTGTTTTGATCATTATATGAGATAGAGAGACTGATTTATAAATATTATGTACCTAATATGAGTATATAGATCTAATCTAATAAATATATTAATAATTATATGGTTTAAAATAATATTCTGAGGATTGGTGCAGCGTCCGCAATGATCGCGTTCTATAACTTCTCTTCCTCCTCAATAAACTGAACGTTTTTCATTCAGGTATATAGGCAGTATGTATAGCCAACAACACACAACAAGGAGAATCCGGTTTTCAGGGCTCTTCGAAATATCGAGCTCTCGTTAATTAAAATTCAAGCACGCTCGCACATTGCCGCCCTAAAACCAGTCGTCGGAGCCTTTTCTCTCCCTACGTACCTTTCCTTTATTTCTCTTCCTCTCTATATACGAGCTTCTCCCTCCTTCCCTACGTCACCCGCGTTAATGTTTACTCCTCGGTTTTCTACGACCGGCAAGTTACGCGTTACACGCGTACGCGCACGCGCACGCGCGCTCTCGCCCAGCTTCCTTTCCTTTCCTTTCCTTTCCATTCCTCTTCTTTCCTTTCCTTCCCTTTCCTTTCCTTTCGTTTCCTTTCTTTTCTTCTCTTTTCTTTGCCTTTCCTTTCGTTTCTCTTAGTTTCGTTTAGTTTCGTTTCTCGTTTCCCTTTGCAGCCCTTCATTATACAACGAGGACAAGAAATATCCCGAATGCTCTCAGCTTTACACAAACACACATACACCAAGTCTGAAGTAGAATATTCTTTTTTTTCTTCCAGGTTAAAGATTCGCGGCGGGGTCTTCGGCCGACTATAGATTCCCGCGGTGCGATGAAAAAGAAGGGAAGCAGAGTCGAGGCTCCATCTCGTATATATATATGTGTGTACATTATTTTCTAAGCGTATATATGTATCTCGATTTTTAGTGTGCGTTGTTTGCTTCGTCCGCACCACCTGCCTATAGGGGTGCATTATTTCACATCTCTTCGTTTCCCAAGGGTTATTCTCCCTCTTTCTTCCCTCCTGCTGCCGCCTAGTTTGAGCCACGACCCACGACCGTCGACCCCACGACCTGCTGCAGTTAACGTACCCCGGCTTTCTTGGCTACCAGACGTGAACGGTTGCACACACACACACACACACACACACAAATGTATATCCATATATATGAATATATACATATGTTCCCGTATATCGTAAATAGATGAGAAATAAAATGATGTATTCCCATTAATGAAAATGCTTTTTTTTTATTTCTTCATTTTTTTATCTATAACTTCGGAATATAGAAAGCTCATATTGCAGGCTCCTATTTGATCGAATAGTCAAGATGATGCAGGCCGATTTCTATACGCGGATTTTTATTTTTTTTGAATATATCTCTAAATTTGGCTAAAGGTCGGGTATAAATATATTATATATTTGTATTTTTATTGCGGTTTTATTGATTTAAAATTCTGCCCACTGCAGCCTGTCTTGGATCGATTTTTTCCTTTTTTTCTTCTTCTCTCTATTGTTATTATTATTATTTTCTGTATCTAGTCCAAGAATTAGTAAACTTCATTGGAATATGCAACAACCGCGGGGTATAATAATTCTTTCTATTTTTAACACGACCCAAAAACCTGAACCTGTACCTATACTTATTTTATTTTATTTTTTTCACGATAAATTTCCATTTGTTTTACTTCAATTTATCAGCTAATATGTGTAAAAATTGATTGTGAGAGTACTTAAAGCCTGCAGCCGCGTTTATTTGACCCAAAAAAAGAAACTCAGATGAGATAATTTTAAAGTCAGACTAATTTTTTTTTTTTTTTTTAATCACTCCTGCACGATAGGGGAGAGCGAAGTTTGTATATTCTGGCTTTCCGAAAATACGAAACTTTTACGTATAATAGAAATGTATTTTATGAAAAATATAATTAATTATTGAATCGATAAAAATTATTTAGTCGGACAAAGGCACGTAGTATTGTTAGGCCGAGCGTGACATGAAAGTTGAAATTAGGAAATTTGCCTGTTTTCTCCGGTGGGACACCGCACTGAATTGCAATTTTATTCCTGAATTATAAACAACGTTACAAACGATTTATAAAACGGAATTTAAACCGTACGAAAACAGTTTCAAAATCCCAAATCCACGGTAGGTATAATATTCATCAATATTTATCTAGACTCATTATTCGAACCAATTTTAATCAAATTAGCTCTAATTCGAAACCCCGAGACTCGCAATAAAAAATAAAAAAGAGGGGGGGGGGGGGGGGGGGGACAAAAATAGTTGCAAATTAATACTTCCTCGCAGATAACCCGTCGCCATTATTATATCTTACACCTACGTTTGTTGTAAATTAAAATTAACCGTCAGTTTCAGAAAGGGTTTGAAAACTTTGAACTTAATACGATATCTGAAAAAGGCGCAGCTGTGTATACGCGTACATAATATCGAAACGAGATTATATACTTATATGAATATGTAAATAATTATCTAACGACCCTGAATATCTTTATGATAAATAATTCCTAATCAGTATGTAAGTAGGTATATATGATGAATATTGTATATAATATATATATATGTAGACGAAAGTAGAATATATAGTGAAAACAGATGATTCTATCAGCGCAGGATGCTCCGATTAAAGAGTTAAAAAAATAATAACACGTAATACGATAACTACGTGACTCTGAACCCCGTCAATGTTATACCTACCTACCTACCTACCTACCTACTTCTCGAGTATAGGAAGACACCGCTATACCTATCCGCATATCAAAGTTAAAGGCCTAGGGCTTACGTGTTCGTGTAATCGGGTGTTCAAGGGATCTAGATAACCGGAAGTACCTCCGCGGTCTTGATTATACCTATAGACCAACGTACGCTAGATATTGGAGGGACATGAGTTGGTTAGCTTCTGTGTTAAATCTATTTAGATTATGAGGTACCATGATAAAATAATATTCAGTATTTAGTATTTAGTATCTAGTATCTATAGGTATATGCAACGTCAAGTGACTATAGATCGTATAGTACGCGCGATATACGTGTCTAGTATACGTATACATCGATGTTATATGCACTCCGGCGCGGTATCAAGTCATCGAGGTACCGAGGACCGAGAGCCTTTACCTCTTTGTCTAAACATAGTCCCCCTTTCACCCTGCTCTCTACAGATAGTGGCGGCTCGATTGCTACTATAACGCGAAGGTTGAGAAAGGAATATTGTAACAAGTTATGTATCGGGTCTTTGGTTAGAATTTACTATACCCACTTCATAGCCGCGTATAGGTGATGCTGTGTAATTTTGCGAATTAGAAAATCATTCCATGGTAGGAATATTTTCAAGAATCAATTTTTCGTACACGTCAATTATAGTTTGTAATTTGGATTAACGAAGAACGTGAGACCAAAAAATTTAGTTTTTTTTCTACTTTCTCAAACCTTTGGGTTTTCCGTTCTTCGTTCATCGAAATCGGCATGATTCACGAAAGGAAAATGAATTCTTCGGAATATTCTATCGTTGCGGTCTCATTTTATCATTTTATGGAAAAATACGAGGAGATGATTAGAAGACTTTGGGTGTGAATTATTTTTATACGGGATGAGGCAGCGTGTATGCAGATATGAATTTATTTATGCCTTATATTATCCTTGATAAGTCCTTAAATGAACTATATGATAAATTCAGTGTAACGGAAAGTCCGTGAAGCATGCCGGAATAAAAGAACATATGGCGTCGACGGTTACCTCAAGCTTTTGAGCTTCGAATAGGTATTATACCCACATCCAAAACTCTCCACCATACTCTGAATGTTACATTTTTCGAAACGAAAATTTGCAACAAAAAAAAAAGAGAAAAAAACGAACGTAAAATTAAAAAATTAGAAACTGGGTTATCGGAGAAATAAACTATATATATACCGTTACGAATATCACATATTATGTATATAGTTAAACAACGATAAGAGGTGTCTTAATTTATTCCGCATATTAACATATAGGTACCCACACTGAATACCTTACACTGAAATACAAAAAAAATAAAAATAACTCATACGTGGTGTAGCTTGGTGTTCGCTATCTTTCTACGACACGATTAATTTTTTTTCTATACTGTGCATTTATTCGCGATAATCGTTTTGCGATGATTCGAAGTAGGTATCTGTCAGGCATGTAAATTTTGTTTTAACTGTAGGTTTTAATAGCTTATCGTGTTTTTCACGCATAAGACTATTCTCAATGGTGTCATACTCTACGACGACGACGACGACGACGACGAGTAGGTATAACTATATAATTTTTTTTAATTTTTTTTTTAATCTCATCGTTCAGGATTCAATTAGATTTTAATAGACTCGAGAATAAGAGAACCAGACTGCATGCAATGATAATAATCGTTGTAAGTTTACTCGGGGCTCTGCATTGTGTCTGAACAATAAACGAACTATGAGGTATGTAGGTAGAGATATAGGTATAAGCTACTCGAGTAACCGGCAAAAGGCAAGTTATGGCCGCAGACTTGAGGAGAAATCTGAAATTGCGTAACTTTGGCTATCGCCACTTGGTTCTGTCTTAATATTACCTACTGTTGCGGGTGTTATAGGTATAATGCAGAGTTTTGAAATTTTTTAATTAATCAGGCTTATCTAGAACTTTGACGATCGTACTATATACATACGTAATATAACAGAGTGCATTTTATATTTATACGAGTAGGCTATTTATGGAATTTATGAAACGAGAAGTAACATACCTACAGATCACGAATACCACTTGCAAGTTTTTCAAACAGTTGCATACCTATATGCCTTTTTTGTATTTACAAAACTATTCCGTTCCTCTCTCATTCGAAGCATACCTATTTTTATTATTTCTCTCAATCCCGCTTCCTTTTTTACGTTATTAAATTTTGGAACAAAACTATTTTACCGGATATTTAAACGTATTAGAGGAAGAAGAAAGCTATCGATTGATTGCGAATATTACAGCTGGCCCTTGCTGCGTAATAATTTTTTAATTTCTTGAATAAAATATGGAAAAAAGTAAATGAATGAAAATAATTATTCCTAAAGTATTAACGCGAACGATTCAAACCTTTTTATACCGATCTTATATTATAGTATCGAGTTCTTAGATACCACATAAGAATTATTCGTTGTTGCGTCAGGCGCCAATCTGCGATGTAATTCAATACTAACTGTGATGTGGTATTTTTTTATTTCTCTCCTTGCTCTCGCTTTCGATTAATACAACACACATATTACATGTATTCGTATCACATATTTTATATGTATAAAATTATCAATATACATTTTTTTCGACAGATACAAGAAAATTGACAGTATTTTATGTACTATTGTTTTTTTTACTTCGGGCGACAAAATTTTGTACATTTGCGTACATGATTGCGTGTGTGTTGAATGAATGGATATAACAGAATGGAAGCTCGCAGTTGCGAATAATCGAAAATATTTATTGCATACCTACTAATGATCTGATACTTTATATAGGACGTTTTTCGACGTGATCAAATATCTGAGTAATGCAGGTTATCAAGATTTATTTGTTTCGTGAAATCGATGTATAAAAAAATCATGAATAAGTTGTGATTTAATTTCGAAATAAAAATAAAAAATAAAAAAAAATTATAACATTTCAGGAATATCATTAAGGCTCGAACTTTCGTAACCTTTCTAAACGAATCGTATGCACTGAAAAAAAAAAAAAAAAACTAATCGTCAAAGTCAAAGAGATCTTTGATTAAAGATACTGCAGAAGTCGGTAAGTGATTACAGAAAAAATATGATAGTATATTTATATTCAATGCCTCTGCTACAGTGAACGATTACGGGCTTGGCCTGATGTCGATATTTCATTTATAGCTAAACATCAAAGTTTAAATAAAAAGAAAACGAAAAAGAAAAGAGAAGGAAAGAAGAAACAAGGAAACAAGACGAGAGACGGTCTCTAATTCTCATTCAGAGTTTATCTAATTTTTCACACTCTCTCATTGATTCTTTGATTTTCGGATTTTTCTCATCTTCTTTCTCCGACTATAAATATATCGCTCTCTTTCTCTCTTTCTCTCTATCTATCTATCTCGCTCTCTGCCACCGAGTGTGTTGTCTGGTTAATTTTAGACGCAAGTGTATTCAGTAGGTGGTTACCGAAGACAGAAATATATACCTAAACCCACCCCAATTAAGGCTAGAACCTTCTGGGTAAAAGCAATACATATGTAGGTACACGAGTTAAGCAATGGTAACAACAATCATCGAGGAGCGTTAATCCCTTTCGGTAAGATTGAATAAACGTTACGCATGCTCTTACTAAGGTACTAAGGGTTCGCACAGCGGGGGGTCAAAAGCTGAACCACAGGTCTAGTGGGGGCCTGGTCATATAATATAATATAATATAATATAATAGAATATAATAAAATTTCATTTTCATGCTAAACCCTTGGCTTGTAAAAATAAATCTGACTTTGTTTCCGGCAAATATGAGTTCATTATATCTGTTCGACAAAATAAGAACGTTTCTTTGTTTTTCTCTCTCTCCCTCTCCCTCTCTCTCTCTCTCTCTCTCTTTATTCTTTCTATACGCAGAGAAAGAGAGCAGAAGTAGCAGCTGGCAGTGTATATCTTTGCGTTCTAAAATTTACTGTGTATTTAACAACCTGGTTTAAATCTTACGCGAGTAAGAGAGAGAGAGAGAGATAGAGAGATAGAACGTTTTGTCACGCGTTGTTGATTGTATATCGCGTATTAAATAGATTGCAAAAATCTGAAATGAACATCCAGCGATAGATTGTATTTGTATGAAATAATCTGAGGCATTTGAAAAAAAATGAAAATAAAAATAAAAAAAATAAGAGTGTAATTTTTAAAAGGCTAGAGATATTATGTATACCCGTGTGTTCAAAGAAACAACGAAACTCACGGATCACGAATACTACATGGGCTCGAACAAAACTGCGTGACAACTCGTCGCATTACGTAATATCGTTGTCAAACCATACGGAACTGTCTGATCGAGATCGGAGTTCAAGGGGATTAATATATCGGTTAAAAATTCCGACGTTTAACTACCTATATTGACGAAATAATATAAGAAAAATATAACTCGGATAGAAGACAGCTGCGTCGACGTGGCTTGAACTCTCGTTCGTATTGAGTAAAGTATGGAGAATTTAATCGGCTTCTAAATTTGTTTTAAATGTAGAATAATGCCGAGGTAATGTGAGGTTGATGTTAGCTATAATGTAAACGGGTATGGTAAAGAAATGTTGTCTGAAATATGGCTACCCGTGTCCCTCTTTCATCCATTACGACACACGGGTTGTTAACAGAGTCGTTTATCACGGGTTAATATAGTCGTAAAATTTTGACTATTAACTCACCCGGTTGCCAAGGTAGTCCTCGATCGCTCGGTACGCCGAATCAGTAAGTTTCACAAATATTAACGATTTATTTTCATGAAAATTACTATGCGATGACAAACCATACTGGACACCTGCCACCAGCGCCGCCATTTCTAACTTCGTTCTCTCACACCGAAGACCAGCTGACGTCGGCTAGTCAAATGAAACACTTATTATCTTTGATATTTAACTATTTATCAATATTAATAGGATGTTTAACGAAGCCTAACACACGCGTCACTCGGGCCTTATATCACCCACGCGACTTTAAGACCCTTTAGTCTTTATTTAGTTACATATTACCGCCAGGACACATGTTTTAATTTCAGATTTTCTCTTGATTAGAAGAGAGCAGTACTGTTCGTAAGAAACTACACACTTTCCACGGCCACCTGGTGGGCAGGGCTTACAAGCCCCGAACGACCAGTAAGAATCGCGAGTTTGCTAAACTGAACAAATTCCGGTGGCGGGAGGTGCGACACTGTCGCCTCCTCGAGTACTACCAGTCTTTCTCAGGTATCGTTCACGGGACATTCCCGGCTTAATATTTTCACGGACTACCAGCGCCATCTAGCATTTCGACCACGAGTTATCAGCCCGATGCTCTGATGGTAATACGTTCTTCTTTTCAAATGGTTATCTTATAAGTCGGCATTCTTTATTCCTTTCTGACTGATGTTATAATTTATAGATTAAAATACTTTGATCGTTTATTACTTTATGTAGGTATAATATAAACAAGGCTTTCGCAATTCGAGGAAATCATCTTGTCTTCGCGGAAGTATATCATTTCACAATCACAATGACCCATTAATCATTATCATACTACGATACCTACCTACCTACCTACCTACCTGTTTCAATAAAAATATTTTCCTTTATTTTATTCAGTTTATTTTATTTACTTCCTTTGTAGCGATTAATTTCGATGACGTATGTATATGTGTGTATGGGTTGTATAAATATCAAAGAAATTCCTATCTTTAACACGAACGGCAATAACGGTTCGGAGTCCAATTATGAGGGAAAGTTAGTGCAGTATGTATAAGCATAGTAATGGTTGAGAAAGTAAAAAATTAGGGGTACTACATCAAATAATTTTTGTATTACGAGATAATTAAATATATCTACAATTATAATAGTTTTACTAGTATAAATGAAACGTATACCATAATGAAGCGATCCTCTTCAGCTGGACTCTAATTCATGGAAATTAGCATAGCTCGTAAAGTCTCGATTGCTATTCATGATTTCTTTAGAAAATACTGATGCTTAAGGCCGTAAGGTCGAACAGTGTAATTATATAACTGATTTTATTACGTCGAAATTTTATTGGAATTCAACTCGTTAAACATGTTGAAGATTTATTTTTGCACACACCTAGTCTTTGTTTATTAATTATTATTATAACGATGACTGTAGCTGACGATTATAGTTTTGGATATACCAGCAATGACGAATCTTATACCGCTTAAGGAAAAGGGATTGAAATGAGGAAAATAAAACGACAAGTATAGGTATGTACGAGCCGCAACGAGGAGTAAGGTGTAAAATGTAAAACAATGATTCACTAACATTACATATGATTATTTGTATAGATAAAGGATTACGAGGCAAGGTGAATGACTGATCGTTCGTATTGTAATCATTGTGCTTTAGAAATGTATTTTCTGTCAATAACACACAATAAAACTTATTGGTAATAAACGATAACTATATTATAATAATTTATTATTTACCGTATTCATAATGTTGATAGGTAAATAAATAGTAATGTTGGCATATCATCCGTCGTACATTACTGTATGTTTTTTTTTTTTTTTTTTATTATATTTTTATTTTTTGTTGTTTTTTTTTTATTTTAGTTTTTTTTATAATAAAATTCATAATAATGAAGATCATTACATAATCTTACTTAATCCTATATGCAATATATCATTTTGTACATTTCAACAAATCGAATATGATCAACGAACGTAATAATATGTAGTATATATTTTTTGTAGACTTTGTTTTATATCTGTTTAGTTTTTCTTTTCTTCTTTTTCTTTTTCTTTTTTTCTTTCAACTTTTCTTTTCATTTCAAATAAATTTATACTATACGATTCATCGTTTTATTGACGCTATTTTATTACATTATTACTGTATAGGTATGTAATATGTATGTATGTATGTATGTATGTATGGTCCTAAGCTTTCGAAGTTTTTAAATTCGCGCGACTCACAATCGAATAATGTTTATTTACAAATGAAAGTTTGCTACTAATTTTCGCTCCAGTGCGCGTGATCGTGCTGCATTCGCAATCTAGGAAAGATCATTTTCATTCATACAATATATCTCGGGAATTATAATGCAGAAATATATTTTCCGATCCGATGAATATCTATATTTCGTATAACCGCATAATATACTATAATATATAGTATATTACATGAGTGAAATTGCACCTGCATGTAACTATACCCGCCTCGAAAATTGATAAATTATATAAGATTATGTTTTACCCCCGATTTACGGAATTATTGCATCGCTTAGATTTTTTCACTCTTTAAAAAACGGCGGGTGTTATATTTTCGTTTTTATTTTCATTTTTTTGTTCTCTTCAATTTGTAGAAAAAAATTTGTAACTCACTGTTGCGTTAATTACAGTCTCCTTCAGTATACGCGAATTCTACAGTTACCGCGTAAATCTTGCTAATTAGTGTTACTAGTCTAAACGTTAGACGTGACTCGCTAACTACCTCATATTTCATCCTTACTTTCAAACGTTGGTTAAAACGTTAGACCCGCGTCATTTGTAAAGAAAAAAGAAAGAATAAGATAAAAGTACATTGCGAGGTGTGGAAATGTTGTTCACTTTCATTCCTGGACTTTGATATACATATATATATATATATGCTATCTATTTTCCGCTGAAGAAATAGCTCCGTTTTCTACTTATCAATTTCTCTACGCGTTTCGGAGCGTTACTAATTATGCAAAAATACAAGGATGGTTATACCTATAACTCAGCGGCTTAACAAGGCATATTGTCTCAATTTCTGAGTATGAGAACAATTAATACGTTACACAAACGCCAGGTTTACTTTGGGGGTTTCCGCGTAGACTGCAGGGACCAGGATAAGGATTTTGAATATATATTATATGTTATATAATATATATATATAGATTATATAAGTAAGACGGCATTAGGGGTTGGATAATATGCGATGTATAAGCTGAATCGTGTAAGGATTGTCTGAATGGAATATTATGTTAAATAACCGGACGTCAATGATGATCAATTTCCATTAACTAAACGGTGGCTTATCTTATTAAGCACTCAGTGAATTACAAATTTCCATTAATTGGTATGCGATATTACTTTGAGTTTGCCAGCTAGTTTGATTATTATTATATTTTTTTTTTACAAATTTTAAACTACTGGCTGACGAGCGGATAAATTGTAAGATTGTACAAGGCATTTCGGATATTTGATATTCAAATAATTTAGAAAAAAGAAACCCGTCGATATTAACATATCTAGATCGCAATAGGTTATTGAAATCAGGTTTTAGTTAAAGCCAGATATTTCTTCTCTATCATAGTTGAAAGGAGATATATATATATATATATATATATATATATTTATATATATATATACGTATCCGGTAATATCATTTAGCTGCGGCTTAATTACAACCGACTTTGGCAATAATTATTATCTGGATTTGCGATGAGATCATTTATTCATTGAACTTCTATATAATATGTATATAGGTATATTATACATCACAGAGTTCTATATCCTTCAAAAAATAATATGTAGGTAAGCAAAAAAAAAAAGAAAAGAAACTATATGAGATTGTATAGATTTTGGCGGATTTATCGTCAGTTATTAGTTTTACTTGTTTCGCAAGTTAGAAAATGTTACGGGTAATCCCCGTTAGCGAATAATCTGAGAACGACCTGTGCGACTGGGCTTCTATTTCTTATCTATTGTGTATAGATACTGTCGCTAAAACGATGAACGCATATGTCACTCCACAAAACAAAATATACATGTATTATAATCTACGTAGATTGTAGGTATAGTATGCGCGAAGAGAAAAGTTTTTTAAGTTTTTTTATTTTTTTATTTGCGTTTCTTAATTTTTTTTTCGTTTTTTTTTTTTTTGCTTTTCTTTTTGACCGGAAATAGATTCTAACAAGTACGGGTAATCGTCTATATATACGAGTAATGGCGATAATGATTGAACATTTGAATAATAATTAATGAGAAAGTCCCACTGCAGTTTCTATACTATAATCATGTTATTAGTTTCGCACTGTAAATATATATACATATGTAGCTACATAAATATATACATATATTTATATTCATTTCTCTTAATCTCCCCCCAAATAATCCAGTGCAAAATATGAAATGCAATATTTTCAAGAAACATCATTCTCTTTCTTCTTTCTTTATTTCATTTTATATTTTTTAATACATATATACTTATACTCATTTATTCTTTTTCCGGAAAGGAAAAAAAAAACCCTTTTCAAAGTTTCTCCTCATTGTTCAAACTCTCCTAATATAATTAATGGCATATCTATACATATAAAATTTAGGGTGGTCGTTAAAAATTAAATTTTTTCAGGCGCCCCCTAGAAAATTTCCTTCTCATGTAAAAACATGAGGGAAATTTTGTTTCTTGTCGAAAAAATTAAAATAATACCCGTCGCAAGACGATCAAAGTTTTGTTTTTTTCTTATGGGTTTTTTTTCTCAAATCTGCATATTTTGTGAGACATTTTCAAACAACTGCAGATTCATGAGAAAAAAAATTTTGATCGTCTTACGTGCGCACGTGTTCTTCTCATTTTTTCACAAAAAAAAAATTGCCCTCATGTTTCAACAAGAAGAGGAATCCCCTTTTAGGGGGACCCTGAAAAATCTTAATTTTTAACGGCCACCCTAATATATTATATATGTATATGCATAAGCACGCCGAAATCATATAATGTGCGAACGTATATCTGCGATCTTTCACACATCTTGTCGTAGAACTAGATTCTGAATTCAGATCTATATTCAATATTTTATTATATCAGCACATAGGTATCATTCGCAACTATCAATTATTAATTCCAATAATTTTTAGCGCATTTTCAGGTGTGAGCTGTTTTTTCTTTCTGTCTTCTTTCTTTTTGGTATACGCACACACGCGCACACATTTATATGTATATATAGATTTTTCTCAATCAGGGATGATATCTTTGATTAGAAATTTTTTTTTGTTCATTTTCAAAATCTTGATTTCATACTATACGTGCGTATTCGTGCGACAAATCCTACAAATATAGTATAATATATATATTATACAATATATAATATATAATATATATATAATATATATAATATATAGATCTTCACAGGCTCGGTCAAAAATGAAAAATAAATTTTTGATCCACTGATCCATATAAGAGCACCCATGGGATATGGTACATTTACGCGAATGGAAATAATTCAGATAATAGAACATATATACGGCGTGCGTTACAGCGCGTGAAAAAAATTAGTTTTACACGTATTTACACGGTATATATATGTATATATATATATATGTATATTATAATGCGGTGGAAGAACGAGGGATTGATGATTCATCATATTTTCACGAAACTTGCTCTTTATTTTAGGTATTAAACATTTTACGTAGAAACAGGTAATGTAATTGTACATCGTCATCAATCATTTCTTAGGTTTTCTAATCTACCTATACGACCTACCGCTGCTAAGTTTCGTGAAAATTAAAATAATTATTAGATAACAAAGCCGGTGGAAATAAGAGAGAAATGGAGATTTAAGGAGTTTGAATATGACTTGAATGTGGTGGCAAAAAAAAAAAAAAAATGGAAATAGCTACATTCACTTATACGTATATCATAAGGGTGATTTTTTTTTCGACGTTTTTTTTTTTTTTAATCCTCACGTGAGATTTGGTTGAAAATGTCGAAAAAAAAATTCCCTGAAAGTTACAGCTCGAAATATTAATTTTAAGTACTACTTTCCCAAAACGTGCGAATATTTTCCATTTAAAATACACGTAAATCGAGATTTTTTTTTTTCAAATTTCTATAACCCAGCCGCATTTCAAGCTATAGCATTGGTCTCGATCTTGATTTACTCAGAATAAAATACTCTGCAAAGTACCCATTGCGGCCAAAGTGTAACGTTATCTTCGCACGCTTTGGGAAAGTACTTAAAATTAATATTAAGAGCTGTAACTTTCAGGGAATTTCTTTTTCGACATTTTCGACCAAATTTCAGTCAGACTAAAAAAAAAAAAGTCGAAAAAAAAAACCACCCTAGTATATCATAGATGCACAATTTAGTTTTATGACGATTAAAATGTTCGGTATTTTACACGTGCACATGATGAAATAGATGAAAAACAAGAAGAACTAGAACGCGAATAAATAGCCGTATAATAATTTCAAAAATTTATTCAAAGACGTTCAGACGTGATTAGTGATTTAATGTAGACTGGATAGACGCGCTGTGCTAAATGTACACCTATCATAGAATGGCGTTAAGATTAGCTGAAATTTTCTCTAGAGTTTAGACGGATAATCCCACTTTCCCTCTCTCCCATACTTCTGCTATTTCTCGCTCTTCAATTTTTCGAGGGAAAAATTAATCTTTTTTCTTTTTCTTTTTCTTTTTTGCGAGAAAGGTTCCACTTTTCTTCTCTGGGTTATAATGAACGTTGTAAGTTTAATCGCGTTCAAACGTTTATATAGGTCTATCTAGTCTATCTATACTTAGTAATTATATTTTTCACTCTTTAATCATTAATATTATTATTATTATTATTATTATTATTATTATTATTATTATTATTATTATTAATTATTAATTATTAATTATTATTATTATTTTTCTTTCTAAGATGTAAATATGTAATGATATGAAACGCGGCACAATGATCAACGGTGATATAATTTAGTTGATTTTTTTCATAATTTTTCTTTTTTTTCTTTTTCTTTATTACTTAGCTAATCAATTAAAAGTATGTATTATATAGTAAGTTAATTTTTATGTCATTATAATTTTCACGTTTACAGGCTACCTAGCTACTATGGCTAGAGTCGCGCTCACTTCTTCATATATTATTATTATTATTATTATTATTATTATTATTATTATTATAATTATAATTATAATTTTTATTATTTATTTATTTATTTAAATTTAATATTATGTATGAATGACGTAACAAAACATTTTCCCACTTATTTTTGGAACGTACATATCTTAAACTTTCTATTACATTTTGAAATATTTGTTGCATTATTATGAATACGAGGTGTGGTGATTTATTATAGGTACCTTCTTTTTCTTTATCTTTTTCTTTTTCTTTTTTCATACCAGCTTAAACGATTTCGAATCTACCTAAGGTAACATATTTATTATAGCTTTACAACTTATCGATTCATGCGGCCTCCAGATTTTTGAAATGTATTTTATATAATGATCGGTGATTGGGTACGTATTTATTCGCATATACTTATATGTATATAACGTTGGTATGATTACTATTCATTCCTATATACGTATGGTTGTTTGTTTAATTATACTCATTTATAGGTATGTATCATTGAGAAAAATAAAAAACCATTTCTTCGAAATAATAATCGTTTTTGGATTAATTGTGAATGGCAAACGGACCAGTATGCATTTCGTATACATTTCGCGAATTTTTTAATCTAAAAGAACCGAATATGTAGGTATTATTGAACCGCTGCATGCAGTACCGCCGAAATATATATGATGCGAGTTTGACCTACTGGTGCAGAGTTTAATATGGAATTGAACAAAATCTGCATATTTCAACAGGTAGAGGTATTACATGGGGCTTTCCACGTTGAAAAAAGGAAGATTGTAATTATGCAGGAAACAATCGAAATTCGTGGTAAATAAAATACTGCAGGTTATCGAAATTTTCGGAGTAATTACTACGACGAAAATAAAAATAAAAAAATTGTATCAAAAATTTAATTAATCAACTGAATTTAATTACAAGTTGAAACCCTCCACAGCGAAAATATACATATTATGGGATAATTGAGAAGTTTAGAAAATTTATCCTGGCCTCAAATCACCGCGATGATATTAGGTATAGGGAGACATGTATACCATATACTTATACGTATATAATTTTTTTTTTTTGTTTCTATAGAGTGAATACAAATATTATAGAAAGTATAATATAAGTCGAAATCTGAATGAACGGAGAGATGTAATGTATGAGGGCGAGAGATTATACATGTATATATATATATTTTTTTTTTTTTCTATAACATTTTCCCTTATCAATATGTGCGTGTTTGACTTGGTGACGTTGATGCCACAGGAGGCTGCAAATCGGTGATAATTTTATTCGTATATATTTCAATTTTTTTTTCTCTTCTTTCTCTTCTGTTTCTTTTTCTTTTTCTTCTTCTTCTCCTTCTTCTTCTTCTTTAACAAATTTTAATAACAATGAATACCTGCACACACTGGTTCAATGATGATTTTTATACACAAACACGCTGCAGTCATCGCGCATACTCACACAATTTAATTTTACATCATTTCATTCAAATATTCGCCATATATATATATATTATGTATGTATGTATGTATGCATGTATGTATGTATGTATGTATGTATCTATATATATATATATACCCTATGTGTATATATCGATATTCATTACGAACGATAATCATGATTGAATTCATTTTTTTATTTTTTTTTATTTACGAAACACAACATAAACACCCCGTCATTATATGTATATTTATTAGGTACGTAACACACGCGAATTTCATATGAATTTCAAGCATAGTATTGTCAACAGTTGTGTATTTTTATTTACTTTTTTTTCCTCTTTTTCTTTTTCTTTTCCTCTCTCTCTCTCTGCCTCTCTCTTTCTTTTTCTCTTTCTCTTTCTCTTCCTTTCTGCTTTTCCTTTTCCCTATTCTTACCCCTTTTTACAAATGCTTTTCTCTATTTCTTTATCTCTGATCATAGTTTTTATATATTTCTATTGGGCGCCTTATCGGTGACGTAACGTTCTATAATATAAACTGTGCATGCATGAAATATTACCGTATAAATTATTCGGCACACGAAATAGGTGCCATAAAATATCTGAATCGCCTTTGAGATAATAATTACTATATATATAATATACTATACGCGAAAACGTGTTTAGTCTAAATTTAACGTTAAATCGGCCTCGTCGTTTACAGACATGTGTACCTATAGGTATATCTAATGTAAGTTTGAACGGATCGACGTATCTATATATATAATATAACAATAGTGTAAATTTTCGCCATTTTTATCCGTAGGTATATAGCTAAATCTTTGCAAATAACGACGATTTTTATTTTTTATTATACATACAGATTTAAATGGGATATGAACTTCGAAGTCACTCAACAGGCGCCCGATGTTAATAATTATAAGTTGCAAAATTTTCTGTCGTTTTTATTTTTTTCTTAATTTTTTTATTTTATTTCTTCAGCGTTAATTTTTCGGTTCTTTAATATTTTATTGCAATTACACACTTACTTACCCGTCCCGATTGGAACGTGTGGACGTTGATATATATTATATATATATATTATATATATATATAATATATATATATACCTATACGTACAGAGATTAATAGAAATCGTATAGTGTTCTTTTTTTGTCTTTTTTTTTTTTGTCTTTTTTTGAGTTTTTTTTATTTATTTATTTATTTTTTTTTATCGAAAGAGAAAAATACCGTTGCTATTGGGAAAATATTATGTTTTAAAGGGTAATTATCACAGAATACACGAGATATTTCAAGCTTATACAGGACATTAATCCAAGCGGAGATAATTAGGTATATAGAAGGAAAAATACCGACGGATTTCGTCAATTAGCCGATAAATTCCTACAGTCGAATTTCATCTATAATTAATTTGACGAAATCATTATATATATATAGATATATAATATATACATAATATATAATGTATATGCATATATATAGGTATATACATGTAGGGTGCCGACGTCGCCAGCCTTTTCTCAGTATGTATATGTATAATATATGTATAATAATTATAGGCAGCGAAGAAAATAGACATTTTATAAACGAAGACCACGGTGAGTCTCGGATCTTTAATTTTCGTTAAAAACTATCCTAATTACGAAAGTTGCTAAGAATTTACTGCGTTAGGTATATATATATATATATATTATATATAGGTATGTATGTATATATAATATATATACTAATTATTAAATCTTACGCATCGATAGACTTGCGGAAAGATTTCATGACAGGGTTGAAAAAAAATAAAAACGAAAAAAAAAAAATCTTTTTTTGACCTGTTACAGTACACATGGGTATATTTTTAAATATATATATTGATTAATAATCTTTCCCCGTTCTACCGCGAGTCTAACGATATGTAGGTATAGTTCGTTAATAACGATAGAAAAAAGTCTCGAACTTTTCAGATCACGTTGAATTGGGTCGATTAATAATTGCCCGAAAAAAAAAAGAAAAAACAACGGATTCCTAACTATTAAAATAATTAGGGTCATGCTAGCGAAGACTGTAATTTATTACAAGTCTATATTATTATTGATTATAAACGAATAAATGAATCTCGTTTGAAATAAACGTGATCACTGCAAGCGATGATCTGAGAATGTTTTAAACTTTTTTCTAACAATCGAATAATACATTATTTTTTTTATGATAGGCTAATTGTAATTTAGATATACGTCTATCTATCTATCATTTCGAATTCAGTATTTAGATACTGTACGTATTATTACGCTATATAATATGTATATATATATAAACATATACGGAATAGTAAAAATGTTTAACATATCGATAGATGCGATTGGCTGGTAATTTTGAAATGTGGAAACAAAAAAGAGAAGAGAAGAAAAAACAAAAAAAAAAACGAAAAAAAAAACTAGGGAAAGAAGAAATTAGCCGGGGCACTCGTCGATATTAATTGTTATATAAGAGTATCTCGTGATGAAAAGATAAATTTGGGTGTACTTCTCTTTGTTTTTTTTTTTTTGATTTTTGTTGTTTTTATTTTTTCTTCTTCATTTCTTCCCTTTCTTTTGGTTTCGTTTATTTTACAATAAAATACGATTGGTTATTTAGGCGCGCGCTTCACTGTCACATTTGTTATTCTATAAAAGCAAACGGATATACCGTGTCATTACACATGTGTGATTCAAGGCAATAATGGGCATAATTCTGCTTGTATATTAATATGCAGACATTTTTTTAAATTTAATTTAATTTTTTTATTTTCTCCACTTTCTCGTCGCTTTTGGTTTTATTCTGTTGCCCATCCGAGAGAATTCGTTCGTTATTTCATATACCTATGTATACTGTATAATATGTAATAGATATAGTACATATTATAATACCTATATCCGTACACAGAAAAAAAAATTTATTGGCCCAAGAAAATTTTCTGCAAACGCATTGGAAACCGAAATTATCCGAATTAAATATTAAATTAAAAACTTTCTTGGATCCAAGAGAAAATTTTTCTTGGTTCGAGAAAATTTTTACTTGATTCAAGATAATTTCGGTTTCCAATGCGTTTGCAGAAAATTTTCTCGAGACAAAGAAATTTTTCTCGGGACAAAAAATTTTTTCTTGGAACAAAAAAATTTTTTTTGGACCAATTCAAATTGGTACAACTCGTTTTTTCTGTGTATATCATATCGGAAATGAAAGTAAGGTCATAAGGCATATAATGCTAATATGTACCTTTAATTTCATTCGATATATAATATAATATAATATGTGTAATTATGTACAGTATACTATAATAGAGTGTCAATATTGATTTGCCATTTTCGATTCTAGATTTTAGATTTTCGATTTGCTCAGCGCACGCCCGTTTAAGGAATTTGAGTGCCACACAAATTAATCAGCTAGCAGCTATAGTATTCAACACAGTCAGACCTTATATCCATATAAAGAATGTTGTTACATATATACGAATATATATATATCTATACTTTACACGTTATTAGAGTCATGCCTATATTCATCATTATCTTTATCATCGTAATTATTATTAATATTATTGTTATTGTTATTATTATTATTATTATTATTAATATTATTATAATGTTATTGTTATTATTATTATTATTATTATTGATGTAATCATTTTTTTTTTTAATAATAATTTTATTTAATATTATATAATTAATTTTTCATTTTTATAGTATTATATTAATAATAATTATTATTACTAGCGACGCGCCACGTTAAACGGAGCGTGACGCGCGTCTTTTGGTCGTCCTCAATGCTAACCTTATAACTTTATTAGAAAAAAAAAGAAAAAAAGAAAGAAAGAAAGAAAGAAAAAAAAAAAACAGCTCTCATCAACAATTTCATAGTATCTACAATAAATTGTCCTCCGAACAACGACCGAAATATACATATCGAGTCTTTATATAATTTTTCACAAATCGACTCTATATCTCTCTTTATCTTTATCTCTATTTCTCTCTCTCTCTCTCTCTCGCTCTCTCTCTCTCTCGTTCTTTAACTCCAACGGTAATTATTCTTAGTTATTGTTCTGTTTTTTTTTTCAATTAATTAATTTTATTTTATTTTATTTTATTTTATTTGTTATTTGTGTGCTTGGACAAAGTTGAATATTTTTCAGTTTGATTTTTCACACTATAGTCAGTCCTCCTCTGCTGATACGATTTTTTGCCGTATAAATATACACATATTTCTTAATTTTTTTTTCTTCATATTTTGTTTCATTAGTCGTTTTCAATGTTTATTTTTTATTTACTTTTTGTTTTCTTTTAACTTATATACGAATATGTTTAATATTGCGTACTGGCAGCACTGTTTTCAAAATCTGAATTTACTTTCTTTCAGTTTTATATTCAAACCTTTTACCATTGTTTTTGGTAGAATAAGTCTCGATACTTTATAATTTATACACAATCTTTTTATCATTTTTTGATCCTCACTGTGGCGACGAAACGTATACTCCGTTTAATAAGTCAATTAAACATTTCGTTATAAGAATTCATCATTTTTTCGCGATCACTGCAGTCTCGCCATATTATCTTCTTTAGCTTTTTTCGTTTTACGTATGTCCTTAGCGTTCGAGAGTACGATACTCCGCTTCGTATAAAGATTGCGATATTTTCGATACCGCAGCTTTCTCACGAAGGAATGAAATTTGGTCTTTAATATTATATATAGCCGAAAAGGATTTCCTTCCCGCCGTCTTTACGGAGTTCTGCAGATACGTAATACGAAATATCGGCGACTTTTCAACGAGGGAATGCGATCAGCGTCCCATCTTTTTTCTTTATTTGAGAAATGAAAATAATCGAATCCCATCACTCGTATAGGAATTTAACTTTATAAAACTCGGAACTTAATTCTCCCATTTTATTTTTGTACATCAATTAATACGTATACGGTATTTCTGGACCCGATAGTGTGCAGCAGTCATGATAGAAAATTTTCGTTCAATTTTTATCTCCTTTCAGTTTTTTTTTGTTTTTTATTTCATCACTTTGTCTGACGAGATCGCATCCTCGTTCAGGGTCGTCGACGAAGATATAAGGGCTGCATTCGAATGTGGTAATTCAGTCCGAGCTCTTTCGAAGCTCAAAGAAAGAATCCAACGATGATGTATTTAACTGTATTTATATTTCGCTGCTTCAAGTTGGATTCGGCAATGGATTTTCTTGCCTTATATCGCTCTTCAATTTCACAAATTCTTTAGCTACTTCGTCGTTGTTTCTCTGCGATAGAATTCGCAGTATCGTCCACCCGGTCTCATCCATATGAATTCGCTTCCCCAGGGACAACCAACACGCACATGATCCTTGATCTACGATATCCTTCAGCTGCATTACCGCGACACCGACCAACCGATCTTCACGCGCAAAGCAATAATCCTTTACGCATATATGAAGCTCGAAGAAATCCAGCTGCTCCTCGTTTCCGATTATACTGAAATTAAGGAAACGAATTGCTATATTTATATGCATGAAAAAGTAACGATTGTAATACCCTATCATAGGTATATGCATATTCGTGGTTTATCATATAAGTAGGCAAGTTCAACACAAAAGTGAGCAACATAAAAGGTGTTAAAAAAATGTTATTCAAGGATCGTCGGTGATTATAAAGGTGAAGAGGTCGTTGAAACGGTCACTTATACATCGCGAATATATCCGGTCATAAGTTTTATTTCGTTTCGTAAGTAAAAAAAAAAAACGAAGGAAAACGAAACGAAAAAAAGAAGAAAAAAGGTGTTTTGTTAATTTGACCATACCTAGGTAGGTAATTATTGTATGTGAGTAAGTGACTATTGCTGGTTTGGTGAAGAACGAAAGCGGTTTTCAAAAGAACTTTGGACTTTCGAGGTTGCATGAGGTATAAACCGTTTCCGAGTACGCGTAATGCTCACTTCAAAAATGAATGCGCATTGTCTAATGAGAACGCGATAAATACCTACGACGACCTGGTTCTTTTGTGGTCATTCCCTTTCCGTTCGGTTAGGTTCTCCGAAGTAAGATTATTATATGATCGTGTATTTCTATCCTTCTTGTACTATGAACCCCCCTCGTCTCCTCGAAATCACGAACTTTGAATTGCGAACAACGATTTTCGCTATCTGTGTATTTAATCTGCAGTTAAAAGTTCAAGAGCAGCTCTTTTGACTTTGAGAATGATAAAGTTGTACTTTAGTTAGAAAACTTTTCGGATCAAATGTTTGACATTTGGACTTCCTCTCCCGGTTCCATTGATGGAGGTCCTCAAAGTCGAAGAGCTTTTCATTTCACGGTTCAGACAAGCATAAGCTGCAAACTTGTCATTTAGTTTATTCTCCGCGGTTTACAACGAACCGATTATTATCCCGAAATATTATCACACTGAACTTACAAGTGGAAAGTATCGTTGAACTTTGGTGACCAATTGTTGCTCTTAGATTTCGTCGCGTGTTTTCTCTTCTTGTCTGCCAGGTGGGGACCGATTAGATTTACTTCAACGAATGGTCGGAACATCCCTGTAGCCAAGGGCCACTTCAGGTCGTTCGCAGCAACGACTAAAATTCGCAATAAATAATTCACATGAATATTAGAATTTCTGGTGGGCAAATAAGGCCTCATTGATCTCTCAGCGTGTAATGCTTGTAAACGAGGTTGAAAATTGTTCTCAAAGAATCTGTCGATATTCATATAATTTTAGGCAAAAATCAGAACCATGATTTGTTATACGCCGCGAAAAGTTTTCGTCTGTTGGGGAGAAAAATTTACAAGTCTGAGAGGCAAAGAGTTGTTGCGGAAAAGTTAGATATACATTTTTTCTTTTTTCTTTTCACTTTTTTTTCTTTCTTTCTTATTTTAAGGTAAGAGAAAAGTTTTTACCTTTGACGGTAACCTTGTGTTCTCCGGTGCCTGGATGAGTGAACAGGTCTACTTGGATGCTAACTTCTCCCACGGAACCTTCGTCGGATCCGGTAGTGTCTGAAATATGCAAAATGTGAGAAACAATTTTCTCTCCATGATTTTCTGCAAGCTCAGCCGATCTCTAGGGGCTAAAATTCTAGGTTTCGTTCTTCTCTTTGGCCTCCAGGCTCCGTAACGAGGAACTGAAAACTCTGCGTTTCGAGAACCGAAGGGAAGATCGCGACCTTTTGCTTGCAGTTACGTTCAAAAATCTTCTAAACTATTTCGTTTCTAGTCCTAGAGCAAACTTCATGCTCTAAAATATTGTGCAGCGGCTAATAGTTTTTATTTTTTTTTGTTTTTTCGTTTTTTGTCTTTGTTTTTGTACAGCATGTGTAAAGTGGTCTAAGCATTTTCCTAGCAAAAAAACAACAACAAAAAAATATGATATCATACTGCCAGGGATGTTACACATCCCTCATATTTGGTATATACATAGATAAATATCCGGACGGTTTATATCGTGCTGAAAAAATTGGTAATAAATTGTGAAAAAGGAATCGAATTTTGTGAGTGGAAGTGACTGACTTAGAATTTGTTCAGAGTCAAGTGTATGTACAATATTCTATGAGAGTCTGTGTTCAGAATTTTCTCAAGCTGTGGGTGTTATATCGTCGAAGGATTGTGATGTGGAGTAGGTTATCAGCAGCACCTACTACATAACTATCGAGACGTCCTTAAGACTTTCAAGTATTCGGTACTTCACAATTTCTTTCATTCTTTTCTTTTCACGTTTTCACTTGTAGAAAAAAGGATACAAGTATGAGCAGAAAAAGAGAGCTAAACAGGGAGAAAGAGATGGAGGAAGGAAGCCAGAACGGAACATATTTGATTAAAGAGCGATAATATCCCGTTCCGTACGGGCTGACTAAGCAGCGATCTTACTACTGCCAAGACTATTTTTGCGTTTAAAATATTTAATTTTCATCTATTTTTACGCACATTGTTACATCGACGTGCCAAAATGTTCTTAGAACTGAATGAGAGTCAGTTTCGACCGCTACTGTGAAATTAATTGACGAATAAACGACTTGGCAGTAGTATGAGCATTGTTTGGTCAGCCGCACACCGATCTGCCAGCAGTAAACGGCTGCGCCTTCAAGCATTGTGTCTTCAGGACATTTCGCTATTTGGATTTTGGACTGGGTTCAACATCAACTGTACGAATGTGTACTACGAATTATGGGATTCATTCACTAGAATGAATTAATGAAAGTCTCATTATTTTAGCGCAAGTTTACTGCATCAAAGGATTTCTCGTAATCTACTTCAGCCTATCTCTCTTTTTCTGAATTTTCACTATCTCCTTGATCTACTCAATTTTAATTAATTGAACAGAATTTTGAATTGAAAGCGTCGGGCTCATCAGGTGTCTTGTTTTATCCGAATTGCATTGGTTATGGTTATTTGAATCGAAGGACGTCTCGATTAAATGCAAACTCTACGAGCTACGATAAGTGTCTAATATTCGAAATGGAATATTAGCAATCTGGCGATCCTGGCCTAAGTTGGCAACAAGGTACCTTGGCGGCTTTCCCGTCGAAGCGGGGGTTTTCGTTGGCGAAGAGGCTCTTCAAGACCCTCCATGCCTTCAGCTGGGTCACTGTCATCGCCCCGATCGCTGCTCATGGACCGTTGACGTAACGTTGTCTTGTCATTCAGCGGCACTGTGTTTCCACCACAATCATTCATAATGACGTAGTCAGCGTGTTTGGGTTTGTGTTAATAGGTACGCAATGTGTTAGATATTGACAGTGTAGTGATATGTACTTATGAGGTGTGTAAATAAATGTCATTTATTATTTGCTAAATCCGAACTTGTATTACTATCGATTTTATCATCATCATCATAATCATGATCATGATCATCATGATCATCGAGAATATTATTATTGGTAAATACATTTACCGTCTGGTACCCTACCGAGAATTCGCACCTGATTATCCCACTGTAAGCCGATGAGATATAAGTTTTCCCTAGATTATTGCTAATATATGTCACGTTAACGTCTGGGTTGGAAAAGTTTAAGTCCTGGGCGAGGCGAGTCGAGAGAAAAAACACCGTGTCCCAGTAGGGTAGTACTAATGTGAACGGCTTTATAGGTAGAACTTTTATACCCCTTGAGTTTCCTTAGTCAAGTGAGAGTAATATTTACGACGAGTTGGAGTTTAATTTTGCTTACTACCCTCGGAAGCAATGTTAAACGTGTTTTTGTCATTCTTAAAGTCTCGCGACTTCTGCGCCACCAACAACGGGCTTTATTTCAAGCTCCGTTGAGTGTTTTTACATCTGTCGTCCGTCCTACTAATTATGTATTCATTTTATTCAGTGAATAAAATCACACATTCATTAGGTACTAAGTGATGAAGAATCAAAGAAAAAAACTCGATTGGAATTTAACACTTTGCGTAATAAACGAATGCAATTCATAAACTTGAAATACATCAATCGATGAATACTAATTCACCAAAATCTGCATCGCGGACTTGATGGATACCATCGATTATCTCTGAAAGTTGGGTAACGCAAAGAAAAATTTCTCATTCAAAGTTTTACTCTGTCAGGTAGGGTAATTGATGAGTAACATCATTTTCTTCTCCCATTATTTTATATATGCACAATTTTTTATCTCCTCTCTAAACGAGACCTTATATTTCTTAGCGATGAAAAATGCCGGGATAAAATACCTAAAACACGTTTATTTCGAAACTGTTTGGAATAAGGCAACCATTAATTTCAGAGATAACCGTCTGTGTGTAACCGTTTGAAATTGGGCATCCAGTAAATGCGTGAGAACGATTTCAGTTATTATTTCAAAGAATCTTACCTTCGTTGACTTGGGAAGTTACGAAGGTCTTGATCAGGGTGTCCGTCGTTTGTGTGTACAGGCTCAGGGCGTATCGAAGACTTTGTAGTTCAGGTGACTTCTCCAGGAATGTCTTTTTCAATCCGTTACCACCCGCATGGAAATACTGCTTTATCGTGTCCAGAGCTACGTCCAGTACGGCGCACTGCTTTGGGGATAAATTCTTTTCCACCTCCTTCGAAATGTCCTGAAAAATTCGGTTCAGGCGTATCGTCAGAATCGGTTATCACGAGGAATAGATAAACTCGGTTGTTCTGAACACACATATAATAACGATAAAATTAATAACAACTGATCAGCTCACCATGACACCGCTGAGGGCATTTTTGACGTCAGGTTTACCCGCCATGTGATTTTTGAAGAGTCTTGACATGTCTTCGATTTTCGCATTGGCAGCTAAATTCTTCGCGTTGTCAGTCAGGTTTTTGAACATCATCTGAAACATTCGAAGAGAAGGTCAGACAACTCGAGTTTTGAAAACGAACACGTACCGAACATTGATGTTTATTTGTTGCAACACGATACGCACACTCTTGTCCGTCATAGGCGGAAGAACGACGGTCTTCTCCAAAATCCTCATCACGATTTTCCACAGTTCTTTGAGCAGCCTCTTCAGCACCGTTTTCTCGCAAGATTGGGCATACAGTGATAAGCTTCCGTCAAGAAGGACCATCAACGGCCTCAAGACATCGTCTGCTTCAACCGCGACAGCATTTCTTTGAGCTGGTTGAGTAAGGACGACTTGTCCTCCGCCTTTAATTGCGAGAAGAAGATCACCGAGTTCTCGAACTGAAACGGTGATCCTCGGTTCTAGACTGTCCGCGAATAACATGGCCAGATCATCGAGAGCCCCGTTCAGCTGTTGTTGAAGTTCTTTGAGAATGTTGGCAGCATCTTCCTCGAGTTTCTCGCCACCCATTGATTCGAACATTTTTTCTAGCTGAACCCTAAGTTGTTGGATGTTGTTCATCAGAATGCAGGCCTGAAAGGAAAGAATTTCGTCTTAAGCACCGTATTGAGCTGAAGGTCTTCCTTGGTCTTTCTCGGAATGAGCAAAGCAGCACTTACTATTCGCTCCTCTTTCAAGTGGCTGGGGAATTCCTTTTTCACGATATCCGCATACGCGACCAAAACCTTAACGATCGTTTTGGCAAACCTCTTCATGTACCTCTTCCATATCTCGGGATCCGGACACTCCAGTTTCGAAACAACGTCAAAGCATTGTGTCAGCTGGGTAAACACATCGACTACCGAACAACTGAACAATGCGTGTTCGCTGCTTCTTTGGAACTGATGGAGATCAAATAAAAATGTATCATAATTATGAAGTAGAGAATGTGAAACGAGATTTCCCTAAGGGTGTGTTACAATTCTGGGAAATTAATTTTTATCGATATTCAGCTTATTGCTTTTTCTTTTATTGCAGCTTATTGCCTCGCCCCACATTTAGCTTTTATCCTGCTATTCGACTCAATTCGAAATTAAAAACGATAAAACGCTAATGGTGTTAGGGTGGAGTTTGACCAATACGATTACGAAAGAATTAAGCACGATGGTACCAAGACCACTGACTGCATTGAATTGAAATCTTTACAAATGGACTTATGGATGTGCTGCTTTAGATACATTTTTTTCATTCGGATAATATGATTCTTCTAAAAACGTCTATTATCGCGTAAAGTTCTTACCGAGTCTTTTTTGTCACGATTAAATGCACCGTGAAGATACTCCAGAGAAACATCGTCATTTTCGTTGAGCCACTGCATGACGAAGGGTTCGAACCAAGCTGGATACTCAGGCACAGCACCCTTGTAAGGTGGCACGTCCTTGACGTAGTTGGCGTGGAGCCACTTGACCTTGAAGTGAAGATTCATATACGCTGACGACTTGCATAGTCTGTGTTGTTCGTGTTCCTCAAGTGCGTACTTCATGTCTACCGCAAAGAGGGACCACATGGTGGCTGCTGATAGTTGACCGATATTCAACTCCTGTGGGAATTGATTGAGCACCGGTGCATAGCTATTCCTATCTTCGTCGATGACCGAAACTATAAGAGCAATTAACTTGTGCCAGAAGTCGAGGGAGTCCAACCGTGGCCCATGGTCTTCCGAGTCACGTTTTGCCTCGTTAGGATCAACTTGGAACTCCCTATTGTACAACTCGTAGCAATTCTCGAACAAGAATTGGTACGTCGATCTGAGACAAGCCTTGACACAATCCTTGACGACTGTACTGGCTCGTGGAGGACTGGATAGTTCTTGCACCTTCATTCTGAAGAAAGTTATGCTAGTAAGAAGATCCACTGTGCTTTTTAGATCCATCAGTTTTTCTTGGCTAGATGCTGGGAAGTTGTTACGATACATCGACAAGTCTATCCTAAGGGAGTTGTGCAGCTGGTCCAGAAGTTTGACGAACTTTTCTTTCTGTAAAATGGTTTAACACAAATCTTACACAAGTCGAGTTAACTCGTTGCGTTTTCACATACCTACATTTATACATTTAACAATATCTCCATTTTCGTTCCCAAACTTTATCTCGAACATTTTCATCCTATTCTTTTCAGTTATAAAGTATGCGATATATTCTCGCGGCGCGTATACACATTACACCTCCACGATATAGGTATGTGTATCCACAATGCCGAAGATCGTAGCATATACGGTATACAAGAATTCCGATACGAGACTTAAGGGATCAAATCTGTACAGACGCTTGTGGAGAATACATGGTTGGAAATATTCCGTGAATCTTGGCTCTCGTGACGGTTCGGATCTCAGTGGCTTCACATCTGGATTCTAAGAGGTACCGCGCTGAGTAGTGCGAGTTCACTTTACAGAACGGAATGGGAAAAGGTGGTAAAAGGAGACTAGCTGGTAGGTATAAGGTCGGATAAAGTTGCCTTAACACCTTCTTCCCGATTCAAACTTTACGAGAATTTTGCCGGCTGAATAAAGTCACGCGCATTGTTTATGGCCTCGTGCTGCCAACCCGTGGCCATGGCACGTGGATAGGAGTAAAATGCAAAACGGAAAAAATGAAGCCAAAAAAACGAGATTGCTGAACAGACAAAGAGAGAACAGCGAGGCGGGGGCAGGGATATTTTTCGTTTTATAAATGGGACCGATAGTCAGAGGGAGCGATATCATCAATATGGATAAAAGTTTTCCGTTGTCTCTCCCGCTATGTCTCCCTTGGCGTCTACTTCACTCGCCAGTTCCTCCGTTCTCGTTTCTACCTTCTTCCTATTCACCGCTGATTCGAACTCGAGGCACACGTCCATTTAAATAAAACTTCACAGTCATGAACCGTGAATGGAGTAAGGAAGCCGGAGTATGCTTGTCCATACCTATAGGTATAGGAAATATGCACGCAGCGTACCATCGATTTCGCAAAATACTACCAATCATACGCTATACATGTACTACGAGTATGTGGAGGAAGATTGTTTTCCTCTTTGTTTCCCTCTGAAGTTAGAAAAAAACTCTGGAAAGTTTCCGGAGTAGTTTTATCGGCGCATTTTTTCGACAGGACGATTGATATTTTCCTAGTCGTAATTTATCATTAATGTTAGTACGAGCTACGGCTAACTAATAATTCAATTTATATCGAATGATCTGACGTTGCGTTGTAGCGAAGCTGCTGTTCATTATTTTTCCTTTTTCATTAATAACGTATGTGTGCTTCTACGCTCTATACAGATAAATTATGTTTTAAATGAATTTCCTACACCGGATATAATGTGTTTTCAAAAGCTCCGCACCTGCCCTTTATTCCTCCCTAGATCCGCCGATAGGACACGTATAATTAGTTTAATTAACTGGGCTATTATATTTTCATTAAGAACCTAACCAACGACGGAGTTCTGAATATCCGAATAGTATATAAGCTTGGAAACGTTTTGATTTTTCTTTCACCCGAAAACTCATCGGATCCAAAACCAGGATTCATCAAGTGGTGGTGTGGCTAATTCGTATATTGCATATGGGTTCTCGGTCGCTTGTCTTACTTAACGGATGGCAGTAATTGTCTGTGGAAATTGCAGCCGCATTTCTCAGCTAAACTCTCATTCTACCAACTCACCCCAAAGTTGCTGGCAGCAAATCTATCACTGGCTGAAACCGCAGAACTCGCTGTTGTGTGGGCATAGTAAGCGTTTATGTTCGCCAAGAGAGTGGACATCACTGCAGGGACTCCCGGGCAAAGGTACTTCGTCGATAGACAGTGAAAATGTCTGAAATCAAATGAAATGTAAACCATTGAGCTTGAGGGCGTAAGAGTAAATGAAGTTCAATTAAAGCGAGAGCTAAACGAACTGACTCAATTATTCAGATACCATTCAATTTTCATAATCAAATCTACATACAGGACAGTATTATTGTAAAAGCGCTTTGGGATTCTGTTAGAATTTTAAACACCAGGTTTTAGTTGCAAAAATCCGAAGTTACTGGAATTTGAAAAGCTCATTGGCACCTCGTTACCGATCACACGATTTTCTGTAAAAACTTGAACCACTTGGGTTCAGTAGTTCGTCTGTAATCGTGGATGTACAACAAATTCGTACACAGACAAGTGTACATGAATTTATCTCATCCACTTTAGGTTTCATCCAGTTTTCTTTATAGTTACACAGCTTACATTACTTTACTTGTTGTACTTGTCACAGTTAAGTTGCAAGACAGCTTGACTGAGGCACGCTCTTTCCCCGAGCCAAGAAATGAGGTCGTTATAATGAACATAATAATGAAAATAATAATGACCCGTACAACACACACATACACGATTGTTTAAAAATATCGTAAATCTGATTTCTATGTGTTATGACTCGTTTCAAAAGTTTTTCCCTCCAATCTGACGGTATTCGCGATGGGAAAGGTCCTATGTATTCGGCATTTCGTTATACGAATGGTCGCGTGCTTAGAGAGACAATTTCTTCGAGACTCAAGGGTCATATACTCCTTAAGACCCTTTAAGAAGGAAAGAAAAAGACAGATAAAAGAAAAAAACCACTCGCGCCAGTGGGAGTGTTACAAGACACTTTTTTGCGGAATGATATGACGATAAAAGAGAAGAAAAAAAAAATAAGAAGAGACATGATGTGATAATGTAATATATAAAATGTCTACTTACGTCATCGCCTGGTAGATACTCTCGATGCCATACCGCATTGCGAATTCATCTACTAGCTCCTCGCCGGATGGGTCAAAGTATATCTTCCACGCATCGTCGCCCTTAGCTTGAGGTAGAGTAACTATGCCGCCGTTTTCCTCGCATAGACTATGAAACAAGTTTTCATGGAGGCAGGTGTACTGCACATGGTATGGAGCTACTTTTTCTTCTCCTTTTATTTCCACGCTTATATGCAACCGGATTGCTCCTGACACTGCGCTTTTATCAGTTCGTTTCTCGAGGTTGTACCACACGTCCATCTCTCCGCTTAGTGTTCGTACTTCGATAATGGTTTGTCCCAAGAAATCGTCGCTTTCGCGAGTTAGTTTTTGCCTCAATTTTGATTTGAGATCGTTGTCTTCGTCCCATACTCGTACCTTTATACGATCCGACGAATTGTGACATTCGCTGTGGCGCAGAGAAACAAATTTTCCCGATTAGATTCGGACGATAACTCGGCGGAACGTTATCGTTAATTATATTCTAAAACGCGGGGGCGTTCACTCGTCTAATTATAAAGTAATAAAGTTACGATCACACGGTGCCAAGGAGACAATTTACTTCGAAAACTTTCTACAATCTACACAATCTTAAGGCGCTAACTCAGAAGGATGTTACTCGGCGAAATGGAAACTGTGAGGTAATAATATCTTTCGCGTTTGAATTCAGCTTGAATATAAACTCGCGGATGAATCAGCGTGCGAAGAGATCGTCGAATCAGCGGGAAAAATATTTTTATAGAAAACCAGCCGATGTAAACAATTCGGAATTTTCTGGCCCACAAAGTTTGAATTGATTTGAAAAAGTCACTACGGTATTTTAATAGTTTTCAGAGAATAGCCAGAAGTTCCTTTATAGCTTCGTCGTTCGGAAGCAATATCCGTGGAACCAGAACCAGAATCGAACGGAATAGATGAGCAGAGCTGTGAGCGAAATGCGAAAAACTAAGCACAAAAGAAAATGAATAAAAGGTAAAAAAATTGGCGACTGTCACCCGCTTTTTTCTCTACTCTCCATTGAATTCACTTACAAGTAGAACTTTTCATTCCAGACTGGGTTCAGTTCTTGCGGCATCGTTCTCGTCCGTTTCTTCACCTTCCCAACTTGTACAGTTACATAGGGGTCAGAGGTCCCGCTCTTATCTTTCGCAATCAAGCCCTGGGCGCAAATCACTGTAAAAATAAAGTTTTATAACTTGAGTATTAGCGTGTCACGTTCCTCTCCTCTCACCCTCCTCGCTGATGAATCTCTAGAGCAAAGTGTAGATGTGTCAAAATTTGTGAAAAAAAAAGTGGTGATAAGTGCTTCGCCCTCTTAACCCCGACAAGAACTTGGAAATTGTCACGTCAGGGTATAATCAAATACGAAAACAATTTTCTTCATTTTTTTCTCCCTCTATATATATTTACAGGAGATATTTGAACGTGGGGCATGTCATTATATCAGTGGCGTTTAGTTATCGCGTGTTTGATATAATTCCCGTTTTCAAACGTTGAAAAGTTTCTATAAATTTATACGCGGTGGTTGGATATCCCATATGGACATACGTAATTATATACGAGAAGATTCGAATCTTGACACGGTGTACTGTGAAACTGCACAACACGGAGCCCAGGTGGGTCACGTCAATAATTTAGTACAACTTCTAGCCAGTGCGATCCCTGAAGAGGATCATGAAATATTACGAGATTACGTTCCGCCTATCTGAATCATATTCTCGTATGCGTATATATTTTATACGTGGATCCGATATCGAAACGTTCAGCAAATCGATCACCACTTTTCTTCGTGAAAAATACGTGCAGCCCGTCTTTCCAACGAGACTGATAAATGCCAATTGCATTTCACCAGGGTTCAAGAATGTTAGTATTGAAGTTATTGAATTTTTCAAACCATCTTTCATCACCGTGAAATTGTAATCTCAGAATATTTTACTCTCGTTATGTCATAGTTTATATTTTTATTTCAAGTCTGTGTTGTGAGAGGGTAATGAATATAAGCATGCGGTTTCTATTTAATATCATGTGTTAAAGTCGGTTGATGTTCAATTAATTATCGTTTACAACAGCCACGATGCAAGCGTGCAAAAGCCTGATAATTGTTACGTGCTATGATAGACGGTCACAAAACAGACATATCACATAGGTGTACATATACACGGTGACAATTGGTATATACGCAGTCGGACTGACGGACATACACACATGCCCATGCTACAAACGCTTTGTCCGCCATTGGTGGGGAAGGCCAGAATTTTCCTTGGTCGATGAATGGGAGAATTGATTCCTACCCTAAATGCGACAGAGAATTGTTCCAACTTTTATATCCGTGCTCGGCGCGTGTGTGCGTATGTTACCATGAGTGCGTGATACTCGCTGATATATTAGTATAGTGACTTGCTAGCGGTGAAACGCGTTGATTTGAAAATTTCTTTACGATTATAGCAGAATAGGTATTTCTCATATTTTGCCAATGATATAATAATGAGCTGCGATTAGTGAGATTGCAAACTAGCAAACGAAAAAAAAAAACTAAAACACACACACACACACACTCGAGTCGCACACAGTTGCGAGTGACGAAAGTAGAGAATCATAGTATATATTATAGTGTCTAATTTTTTCATAGCGAATAAGTGAATTCAGTAGAAATTTCATGGTCTGCGTATCGTGGATTAGTCTCTCTGTACGGTAATTCAAAATAAGTGTTGAGAATTCTTGGTATATATATTATACTGAATTATAAAAATCTGTATAAAAAATGAAATAAATCGAGGTAGTTACCTATAGCAGGTGTGAAAAATCGTGTTACGTCTAGTTTATATTAGTAGGCGATAAAACCGGCATGGCAGAAAAGATTATTCAACTGAGGGAGCAAGTGTGAGGCGATATGCGATGCTCCGGTTGATATAGAAGCTCAGGGTGGCGTGCAATCGATACAATGGATATATAGTATTGTAATAATTTATATCCAGCCACTATGTCTGGGTTATTATAATTCCTTGGAAGGTTTGAGGAAAATATAAAAAGCTGGGTAAAGTCGTGGCCTTTCAGTTATTGGCTAAAGAACTGTTTTCCAGGTATTGTTTCATCTTTCATTTTTCTCTTTCTCGTTTCTATTTTTCGACTACGTTGATCACGATTGTATGGCTCTTTGCATCGTCGAGTAGTTCAGTGAAACTAACCGTAGGCAATACTTTAGCGGATTCACCGTACCAATTTACTATTTCGAGCCAGGTTTTATCAAGCGGGGAATTACTGCAGCAGGTTCTTCGTTTCGCAATGTAGTTTTAATTTGCGCCTAGCGAATCAAGAGATTTGATTACTGGGGCGGAAGCGGAAGCGGAAGTGGAGTTGGCGCCAACTGTTGCCCTCACACCTCTAACTCCCGTCTACGGAAGTTCGAAATCCAAAGTTTCGATTGGAAATGAATAGACAACGATTGGACCAGACAATATCAAATCTTTAGGATTAGAATTACGGCTTCGTTTGTCAATGACAGCTCGGTTCCCCGAGGTCCCATTGTTCGAGCTATTACATACAGGTGAATATATACTATCGTATATATCCAGCTCTGCGTTGTTGGAAAGGATTTAACTACGACAGAATTACAGTCAATCCTGTAGAAATTTTCCTCTAATTTTTTCAAATAAATTCCACCCAACTGCGCGAACTAAAATTGATATTAAATAAGTTAAACTTGGTTTTCATATTGTACACCTATAATGTCAAAGTGTGCAGATATGATGTGAGTAGATTTCAATTACGCAGAAAAAATATGTTTTCCGAATAGGCTGAGTTTTTCTATCATGAAACTTGGGTCGAATGATTATTAGCTTTTCTTTTCTATAGGTATAGACATGCACACGTGTCGCACGTGATATTGATTATCCATGAATAAAAAAAGGAGAAAAATACTTATTTCAGATTGGCTTTATAGGAATCATAACGTTCGTGTCAGATACTAGATGAGCGTAAAAATAACGTAAAAGAGTGCGTAAAAATCACAGCATATTCCTATGGAGTTTTATGTGATAATCTCTGCACGTATGTATGTGAAAAATGAAAATATTGTGGAAAAATGAACCCGATTCAAATCTCTAAAAGCACAAGGTCCAAGTAGAAAATCAGTCGCCTTTTATTTATCGCGTTCAAATACTGTCAATTCGGTGAAATGAAATTCCTTATTTAATTGGACGACGAATGGTGCGCTCGTCGAGAATAGGTATGTGTATACGGTGTATACCTAGTCTTGGCCGGACATTGACGAGAACGACCGAGTTCCATCGTATTAATCAGGTCGAAAATTGCCGAAAATTTCTGATATTTTCAAAAAGACCGAGGGTTTGCGGGAGGTTTATCGATTGATAATTACTTTCTGTAATAACCCCTGTCCATATGGCATACATACCTACCTACCAGCCCCATGTATGCTGTGGTGAAACAATCATCCTCCCACACGAACTTCTTCACATTGATTTGACATTGGAAAAACAAAATCGTACAAAAAACAAAAAAACAAAAAAGAAAACAAAAACGCCGATCAGAACAACAAAAACCATGAATCGAACGCTGCTTGACGTACGTTACAATTTCATAACGTGAAACGATTGTAGGCGGATGAGTGAGTAATTCAGTATCCCAGGGGGCTACTGAGAAATAATATTTATCTATCATCAATTGTAATCGATAAAGGTGTACAAAAATACTTGAGTTTATTACTGTACCGAGTGTTTTACGTATTACATATATTCACGTAAGGTATACGTATAGTCAATGTCGTACCTATGATAAAACGCAGTCTAAACTCTACAATACATTCTCATCTGAGATGAGATGAAATTGGATCAACCTGGCGTGCGAACAATTTCAAATTATTGGTAAAATAGAGGAATTGAATCGCTTTTTAAACCGTCCTATCAGTGCTGAGCGGAAATGGTGTAATCAGTCTATAATGGAGACACGGAATGGACAACAGGCCAGATAGTATCGAGTTGCAAATGAATCAGAGGAAAAACGACATAATCGGTTCAATGGGGTAGGTTGACTTGGGCTGGAAGGATCCTAAGAGTATATGAGAGAAAGAGAGAGAGAGGAGGAAACAGAAGAGAGACAAATTCTCGTTGAGGGTTGTGGAGGGACCAGAAGGGCAAAGGGGTTGCAAAGTGTGGGTGGCACCGTACTTGGGTGTACGTTGAACTATCGATCTTTCGAAACTCACACAAATAAAGCGCGTGGCTATCCGGGAGCACAGGGGGTGTTTCACGAGCTTCAAGGCTCACGTAACGCGTGGTTCCTTTTTGTTATTTTCTCCACTCCATCACGGATTTTAGCATGTTTTTTTTTCTTCACTATGCATTATCTTCCGCTGTACATATACCTCGTCTTATCTCGGAAGTGAATTCGCCAAAGCTACAGGTCTCGTATCTACCCTTATGCAGTGGAGCTACATGAATTTGGAAAAGCTTAGCTTCAACGTTGGAGCCGAAGGTATAGATGTACGATATGAGCTAGGTTTTTATTTTCCCTCATTCTTCCCAGCGAGTATAGCAATCTCATGTGATTAATTATACGTGTATATAGTTTGATACTATTATGGCAAGTGGGTCGGACAGCCGACCGCCAAAATTGATATTAGATCGCTGGAACAGTAGCCTGAAGTTTAGTTAATTACAGTAATGCGTTACGTTTGATCCTCTCGAGGCTGGAACTCGGTGGGTTGAGAATAGATATTTCTGAATGGAAGTTTCTCGACTTGATTGAAAATTATCTCCGAAGTTAATAAGATCTGAGGTTGTACCGAAGGGGAATCAAAGAGGCTTATGATAACAAAAAAAAAAAATTTATCAAATTTTCGAGCCTAACTTTGTCACATAGAGCTTTGATGATTATTTTTAGAACGCAATAAGTCTAATGGAGTTTCTGACTGCTCAGTTATATAGTAGATTCCCGTTACACGCTTGCCTACTCTCTAGGGTTTACGTTAGTACGAGGGTAGGTTAACGATCGGTTGTCACCGTAAATGTACGAAGAATACTATGAAAAAATGATCTCGATTGTCCCTAACGATTATTTACTTAATTTATTAATCATTCCCTTTATTTAGCGTTCATCAATTCATTTGCTCAGTCCACGTCGTGAAAGAAAACTTGATGAGGAACATGCGTGTGCGAACTGTTTCCTATAAATTCTCCACCGTCGAATTTGCCCTGCAATCATGCCGCCGGACTTATCGCATTACGTGAAGATAGATAGGGCAAGAGCAAGCACTATGCATGATATTAGCAATAGTCGACGAAGATGGCCTATATTCTGATGTTACAGAGAGTGCTGAGTGCTTGCGCGATATTGATGATACAAGGGTGTCTACAGTTAGTTCTGTACCTACTGTCGTCGACCCCGTGTTGTAGAATTTGACAAACTTGTTATTTTCTAATGCCAATAGTTGACTGGGATCATGTTTCAGCTTCATAAGCCATCAATAAGTACGTTATTCTTTAAGAACCGGACGATAAACGATGATATTGGTAATTTATCGAAGGAAACGAACGGTTTTATCGCCTTGTCGCAGGTAGTGAGCGTTAATGGATGTTGTCAAAACGTCAGAGATGTATTTTTATGGTGTTTCAATTTGGAGGATGATAAGTAATTGTGTTATAGTATAGGAAATATGAATGATGATTTTTGGACTAATGAAAGTCGGTGTCGTTAAAGAGTCGGTAGAATGCATTAAGAGATTAAGGTGAAGGTTAAATCCGAGATGAAGATTAGGTTTATGTTTAATTCGAAGATCACCTGTGATGGCAATTTTGCAGGACCACTTGCTGGTGCCTTCCAGTACGATTTCCTCGGCCTGTTCGAGGGTGTCTATGTGCGTGTCGGGGTCCACTGAAAAGGTGGTGCTGAAAAGAACAATTTACTCGTCATCTAACATTCATTTACCTCATTTTTAAAATCCCATTTTCACTTTGCCGCTCTCGAAGACTGACTCCGTCTGCAGTTGACCGTTGATGCAACGCTGCGGGGAGATGCACATATATGTTTGCAAGTCGTTAAGCGAGAACGATGTCTTTGACGTTAATATTATCACAAGGGATGAATGAATAGACCCGTCAGTATTCATATGAAATTTTCATCCATAGGTATAAAACATACAATTCATTGTCTAGACATCGTTCCAGAAACATCAGCACAACATCGATACAGCCGACATACACAGTGCCCGAGTAGTTTTTTGTTGTTTTAGCGAAAATAAATCACGTAATGAAAATAGATAAAGAAAATGATAATCAATCAACCTGTGTACAACGCCTAGTTGTTATCAATTAATCATATCACGCTTTTATGATGCTTCAGTGGTTTTGTGTACGCAGCTACAGGTCCAGGGAACGTAGTGAGCTTGCGATTTTATAAAACAAGTGTCGCATGTCATGTCCTGGCTTTGAACAGCGAGGTGATTATCATGGATTGGTGGTTCGTAAATATCTGCTTTTTGCACCCGGTCAATATCTACTTTTTGTACTTAGTACTTAAAACAGGTGTCTGCTACAACATTCGCTATTTTTTGCTCGATTTGATTATCCAGAACTCGAGAGACGAGTGTTGGTCAATGAGCAACGAGCGATATCAGGGTCTAGTGCTTCTGTACATATGTATACCTACTCGTACGCCTCAAACCGATGCGTCTGCTCGACAAGCTTTACACACATACCCAAAAGTTGTGTCCTGTAAACGGTGTATTATACCCTCAAATTATCCGGCGCGAGGTCGAGTATCGAAATATAATTTTTCAAAGTATAGAGACATATACTACCGTGGCAAAGTCCCCGTAGCCGTAAATTAAAAATAAATTTCCTGCTCGTGAAAGTCGTGAAAAATTATTACTGTGGCAGTAGGTGTCATTAAAACTGATCCATTGTATGATTATATAGGTATAGGTATGTGTATCGTTTTACTGTTAGTCAGGAAAATTGTTTTCACCCATAAGCGAATGGCATGTTACGTAGGCAGACAAAAAAAGTATGAAAAAGTGTAATGTACCGTTAAAAGTAGGTAATACCGAAATATCAATTAGCGTCAATCCATTGAGAGCCATAAATATAGCTGTGCGATATACTGAAAAGTGTTAATAAAATGTCGGGGTCATTCAGAGTTACGATTGTATACGATTACACACTACGGTTTCAAAAATTGCGAAAATTTTTATTTCACGAAACTATGATACGAGGATACGAGTTTCATTTATTGCAAAACTAGAAACGTCAAACGAAGCCTTTTCTAATAAATAGTTTCCTCAGCCACGCCCGAGACCCTCTAGGGGTAACGAGGTGATTCGACCACCTGTTATCTGGACAATTAGCAAATTAGCATTAGTCTTGGCTAGCATCAGTGGTGGTATTACGATTAACCGAGCTGTCAAGAGTGCACGGCCCCCCGACAAGGCATAGAAGATATACTTCCCTGTTGAATAAGAATACTTGTTGCTGCACGGTAGTGGCTGTCTGCCAACTTTCCTTCATGTTCTGTCTAACCGCATCATTGTTAAGCTAAGAAATCGCGGTGGATCGGAATACATACAAGCCACAAATTTGACCAGCGTATTTAGATGTTAAAACACGAGACTGTTTGCTGTTTTTGCCTGGTAGTAGGTATATACCAAGCATATAACAGGATTAGACATAAATCTCGGACGAGAGTCTACTGTAATATTAATGTTTCTAAGGGCCGAGAAAATCACCATTTCTCATGGTTCATTCTTTCATTTGTCTCACGCTTGATTACCCTCGAAGATTTAGGTGCAAGTCCGCGAGCCTAAGAAATTGGGAAAATTGTCTTACTTCATAGACATTCCACGTTCATAAAAAAGCATAATGAAAATTTTATCGTTCCTCAATCCTACGAGCTTGTGCAATGAATTTCCATATTGAATTCTTAGGTGCCGGAACGACATATAAATCCACGTAAAAATGTCAACCAACCGTTTCGTTATCAGTGAAACACCGGTATTCCAACTATGTAGTATTAGAATTTTGCGGGTTGATGAAACGCCGAATGACCAAGTATAGGTATGATCAGAATTTGTTAACGTGGTGAATCCGCGGCGATTTGCACACGCGGGGAGGCTGGACATGTAAATCTGGTCGCAAATTACAATTCACAGGTGGTTGACGAAACGTTCCGGCCTCCATATCTGCACGTATGTACTATCCTATCTTTAGCGTTCAATAGTACCTAACAGATGACCATTGGGTATCGAAGGCATGTACCAGAGCACGGCAACACCACAACAACCTGCCGAGTGGCGTTAATGGATTTTCGATTGAACTCCGGCCACGAACGAGACCATGAAACTGAGTAAGGCTCGTGCGGATGGATTGAGCTCTCAATATCTCTGATACGATTTTATTCCGACCTTGGTTTACCACACCGGAAATCAGCCAAGTTTTAGTTGCAGCGGAAGTATTTTCTCTTCTTATAGATTTAGAAATTCGCAATTACAATATGTCCAACGGAAACTGCTTCCGTTTATTTTTACTTGCCGATATAACGTCCGTCCGGTTATTTCTGTTGGAAATTGTGTATCCACTACAAGGAATAAGTATACTATAGGTACCTTGACGTATAATACGAAAAAATCAAGGTACTCTCAGCAAAGCCTGCGAACCGAAGCTTTCATTCACTCTCCTATAGCTTTTACAATTGCTTTACATGAGCTCAGGCGTCTGCACCGCTAGACTTAATGGCTGGTACCATGTGCAGACGGACGCGTATTTTACGCGAGTGTATGTAGTTTGCGTACGTATTAGTTCGTGTATACGCCTAATACGAAGAAGAAGGCATTAAGGTCTTGCATTTGCGTTTCTAAGCTTTCCTCGGATCGTATTCCTCGTTGCGTCTGACGCTGTCTCCGGTGAGTCAACAGAGCTGCGATATCGTTTCTAACGGAATATGCATAGGGAATCGATTTACAGGAGTGTAGATTTATTTTTAAAATAGCCGTAAATAAAATAGCCGTAAATAAAATACCCGTTCATTGCCAGAATTACGAGCGGCGAAATAAAACGGATTCTAAAAGGACGGGTTAGTACGGTGCGGAATGGCCGTCCGAATCACAAGTGGAAAATATTCAACGTTATGGTGGAAAGGATTTGATGATATTCTTTTTTTCTTTAGGGTAATGAATCTTTGTCTCTTCAAAACCTGGAGGAGTTGATTCATCCGAGGTTCGGTTTCCGTTGTAATATAAGCTTTGTCTTCCGATGTGTATTGTCGAAGTAGGTACCTGACTTTTGTTTGACAACGAGGAAAACTTTTTTCCAGCATAAGACTGCGCGTATATAAATACCTACCCGAGGCCGTTGTCACGCGTTGATTAAAAACCTAAAGAAAGTTGAGGGGTTTGGAATGGAATAAAAAAATGAAATAAAAATTTAATTTAATTTGAATAAATTTGAAAATTAATATTTCGTTTAGAAATGATACCTACCGGTAAATGAAATTTTTTTATTTTATTATTTCATCCTGGATATCTTGCTCCCGTTCAACCGGATGTTCAGTATAATTACAACAATTATACTAATCAGACTGAATTGTTTTCCCAACAATTGACGAACAGGAGAAGATAATTAGCAGGTAAAATCGCGATCGTTTAATTAACGACATTCGAAATGAGTTATCAGATTCGTCAATTATAGTGAAATCAAGCCAAAACGTTCGTAGATATGTTTCAGCTCGAGTTCCAAGTGCGAATACGAGAATCAATATCGATTAGAGAAAATAAGAAAAATAGGGAAGGCAGACTAAGACAGTTCTAAACCTACGGGACATTTGAACCAACGGATAAAATTACCCAATTAAATTCATACTGCAGATAACATTTGACTCGTTTTCGTAATCGGAACTTCCGCTGTATTTAACCCTAACGCGCGACCCACACACGATAGTAATAATAATTAATTATCAAAAAACAGTCGAGGCACATCGAGGTATAACGATATAATATATCTATCTGTATATAGGTATAGCATATAAATATGTATATAGACAACATCTAACATTTTGGCAAGTCACGTGAGATTATAAGGTTTTAGAGAGGGTTGCAGCCGCGCAGCGTAATGTATTATTCTATATATATAGTAGGTATATATATATATGTATATATATGTATGTAAGTATCACATGTATATTGTATATAAACACAGAACGATGTATATCTATATTAGTATATTTATTACAGACGACGTCACGTTATAGCGAATTTCGGTTGCAGCTAACAAACCTGTAATCGCAATCTTCGCTGACCATTTGCTGGTACCATCCAACACCGACTGGTTGATCTCCTTCATATGTTTGAGGTGGCCCTTTTCGTTTACTCCAAACACCAACCTAGACTCCGATTAAATTTACATAATACATTCATAGAAACAGCTGGTGAATGGTTTGATTGGGTTTGCGATTCATTTATATAGGGTCATCAATTATCATCATCCTGTTATGTGCCCTATTCACTAGAATCAAAGATCAGAATTTCCGCCAAAAGTTTCACTCCATATTATACCTAATAGGATGATCTCGTGTCACGAAATATTCGAACAACTCGCGGTGAAGGGAAATTATTCACGGAAAAATTTATCAAGTGATCAATTAGCTAATAAAATGTCTGAAATTTTCAATCTTTGACACAATTATTATTGGAATCGATACCCAATAGCAGAATATCAACTGGTATATCTCGGTCACCCGTTCTTTAATACCTCTGAGCCAAACTGTGCGGATTAAACGATAGAATTATTCGTTTACACGTTTTCCTTTGCCGTTGATAAAGCACCTGATCAACGAGCTTAAACAAAGTATAAATCCTGGATTAACTCGAAGACTACTATATCTGTGGAAATGCGGGGGTTGTACCGGTACCACTGAGGGCGTCACGGGCCTAAGCCGTAGAAAACAATGTGGCCGACACAGTTTTCCCGTAACTCTCAGGTATAAGTAATCTCTTCACTCCTTTTGTTTTTCTAACCATGATGATTCAGTCCAACTTGTGAATAGGAATGAAGAAAATATCAGCAGCGGTGTATTTTCCCATAGTTTCTGCAGTAGTCACGCGATATATCATTACTTTCGAACGCCTTGTTCGCGTGTATAATTGTACACACATTTTACCTACCGTTTGAGAAATGCAGGATTTTCTACATTTTTTCAAAATCAATTATCGATTCGTAATGCACAGGTTGACGCGGGGTTTATCGACGAAAAATATATATTGGTTCCTTCGGTAAGGGACGGCGAATAAAGAATATACTTTGCGACGTATAAAACGATTTCAACTATATGGGAATATTGAACTGATATATTGCATTTCGAAGAGGAGAGTACGTATCGCCCCTTCTGACAGTTGATCGGTGAAAAATGAGATGAGAGTTAAGGGAAAAAGAGAAACCACTACATGGAATACAATTTTCATAAATCTCATAGTGCATAAGATAAATATACTCTTGTACTGCCAATCCTGACACATGGCTAGATACCGTATGTGTATTACGAGCACATGTACCCCGCGAACCTACGTGCGGTATATATTTATATATGCAAGGTAAAGTGAGGTATAATCAAACGCCCTGCACATGGCCTAGAAGCTGAGTGCAAGCACTTCCGTTAAAGAAGGCTACTAGAAATTCGATTACTTATCTGCTTGTAAATAAATAAAATCTCATTCATTTCCGTCTCGATTGGAGTTCGCTTGTTAGACAAACTTGCGGACAGACGTTTCGAAGTCGATTTGAATGCGGATACTAAAATTTTTATAAATTCATCAGGCGATACAGTGTCTTGACTTAGGTACGTTCATTTTATTCAAGAAACTAGGATTTCCATTGAACTTGACGACAAAAGTATAACAAAGTTATCGTCAGAACCGAACAGCTTGGCTTAGGGGATGAATGACTGGATTTTCGAGATTCTCGTTATATTTACTTAATATAATCTTCATCGAGAGAGATTCATTCGATTTACAAGTTCTTTTACTCGACTGACGGATTAGGAACGTTTCAATTTGTGAATATCTCGGTAAAGTCTTACCGGGACGATTCCATTCCGTAAGATATTGGCGTATTAAAATATTATTGATCAAAGGAGTTTTTTCTTCTTTCTTTTTTTTCTTTTTCTTTTTCAAGTATTACGAACGTTACTCACCGGATAAGCTCGAAGATTTCTGGCTTTTCTTTTTCCCTCTGTTTCATCCTTTCCTTCATCGCAGTTATTATACTGTTCGCTTTGTCCTCGGCTCCGTGTTTAGAACTCTTCTCAGCGGCTCCTGTAAAACGCGATCAAATAAAACGTTAAATATATGCGCGATTATTCGCGTGTTTATTGAGTGGAAAACTATAAACAACTCATTCACCAGTCTCAGATTTTTAGAACAAACAATAAGCCCAACGTAAACCGTCATCAATTATTTCAGCCGAAATTATACATCTACCCAAATTTATCTTTCTACCAAATTAGCCTTTCCCTCTCTACCTCTTTCCTTTAATTCTATTTCTCTATTTAATTCACTCCAGAATTATCAACACGAATATGATAATTATAGTGTAACTTGATAAAAGCGCGAGTTCCTTATCAAATGAGACTTGGGTCTACTTTATTATTGCATAAGTACATCAATCACGCTTGGCCTTCGAGGCTACCTATGTTACGTATTTGTTCTACACTAGCACGTTAAAGTACAATTAGCTAACCTTTTCTCCGCTTCACCTTTTCCATACTTTCTACGTTTCTTATCACGCTCGGTCTATTATATCACCGTCACACCGTACGTATATGTATTGTATTGGATACACCTACTCTCCTTTTTACTATTTATCGTTACGCCCAGAACGGACGGGATCGATAAATACAACCGTCTTTATATAGTTTTTCCTTTTTCGTTTTACTCCTTTTGCTTTTTTCAGGATTGATTATCTTTCCCACAATGCGGTTGCCTCACAATGAACTCGCGCCATAGCGCGATACCTAGTTCAATGCATAAATGCAGATCTTTTTTTCTGGGTGCACCTACCCTCCGACTTGAACTCTTCACCCGCTCCAAATAATTTCTATAATCGTGTTTTCTCAATTACACGGCTGATTATAATTTTCATGTTCGACGTTATTGTTTGACATATATGTTTATCAAATTTTCTTAAATCGTAATATTATACGTATCGAGAAATTTTTAGAGAATTTTGAAAAAAAAAAAATTCTCTGCCACAGGCTTAACTGGATCACAGTTCGATTACGGAGAGTTATCGAGATATTTGATAGCATTCAGCGATTCAGCGATTCGGGGATAAAGTCAACCAATATCCAGTTACGGGTACGAGCAGTATTGTCTCGTTGTCGTTGGAGCATTGATATTAATTTATTACATAGTCAGTACTCCAGGGACTGGTATAATTATTCCAAATGAAGGTGATAAATCGAACAATAATACCGATAATAATTAGAGCTATATCGAGTTCGATTTATAGAGGTTGAAATTAAAATCAGCTACCAGGTACGACATCATTGATTTCAATATCATTTTTTCCGCTGCGCAATTCCTCATGAATTTAATGAAAATAAATAATCTGGAACAGTTCTCTGGAATCAGGACTTGGGAAAATACAGACCACGTAGATGAGTGTACCGTTCGGGGATGTTGAACCGTATTTTTTTTTCTCTCTCTTTTTTTTTTTCTTCTTTTTTTGTTTCGCTACCAGAAGCAATCCGATGTCTCTAATTTTCCGGTATGCCTGCGCACTTGTTACATACACGTATTGTATGAGTAGGTACAGTGCATTGCTTACGACCAGATATATTCATCATATCTATGTACATACGTATACGCATAATGTTTATTTAATACGTTCTATTTCGGGTAAAAGCTGACTATAACCGAGCTTAACTAGGTCGGAAATTACGAATACCAATCATTCTAATGTACATACATGTATGTACCTTATACCGGCAATTAAGAAGAAAAAGGAACAGGTAGAGGGGTTTACAGTTTTAATTTTATCACGCTGCTAAGTTTTTAACGTACGACGACTTTGCAGGTGCGGAATACTTTATTAAATTTAAACTTCATTGGATATAATTTGCCGACGCGATTTAGGACTCGAAAGATTTTGCCTATCTTGGAGCTTGATTAACACCACTTATTTGATACCAGATTACGGTCTGGTGAAAAATTCACCTTTTACGTGCGAGCTTGAAAAACAAAGATTTGGCGATAGAAAATAAAGTAACATATATTTTTCCATTACAATCTCGAGGTGCTGGCACAAGGATTTTGTGGCCTAAATTTTTTTTTTATCGTTCAATCCAAACGAAACAAGGCTACGAAAAATTGACCCATATATTCGTATCAGGGGGTAGCGGATCGTGCGTTTAACCTTTTGCGTTGCACGATGTCAGATTTTCTTTCAATTTGTTTTACTCTCTTTTCGTTTCATTTTTTGAATGAAAAAATAAAACCCTAAGGGTTAACGGTGCACCGTAAAACTCGGAATATTTCCTCCAAGATATAAAGGCTCGCGTCGTTAAACGTAACCGAGATAACTTTGAGCATAATCTTAGCTTTTGATTTCCTACTCCACGTTATCAGGGGGATAAAGAATTTCAAAATATTTACTCCGCAAGCTTTGGATGGTACCTTACCACCTTTCCACGAAAATGACGGCCCTGACACGGCGACAATGTCCTCGTCACGTATTCACCCTATCTTACGAAGAGATTACGGCGACGATGGGATTCCGGGCGAAATCGCTAGACGGAATAGAATTATTATGGACCAAGTCTGTACCACCGACGAGAGAGCGAGCAGCAAATCGATCAAACTATTCTCGAACATATTAACAGGGATTTGTACAATGCGCTCCTGAACCTACATCAAATTCACTCCAGAAACAGACGCTACCGTATGCTCTGATCTCAATCAACGTCTCCCATAGGAATTGCACTCGTTACCGTTCTAATTTCACGCGGGCTGCAGCTAAAACCGCGGACTGCAGTCACTTCACTGCATGCATACATAGCAAACTTTTTGCCATTTCAGTTATTTGAACAATGGATTAAACTGAAAAACGTGGACTGTCTTTCGAATTATCCTACCTATATGACCCAGCGTCATTTCACGTACATAAAAGCAGTAGAATTTGATAGACCTCGTTCTTTTGTTGTCTTAATCGATATTCCGCCCATGTTCTTTCGATTAGATTAAGGTAGTACAGGACTGTCGATCGAATTATTTCCCCTGCCAATTCAGCGTTTCATTTGCTCGACGTTTTGCTTCTGGTCGTTTGGCTTTGCACGTGAATTAATAGTCGCTCAACCGGTCGTTCGACACGATTCAAAGTTGAAGAGTCTGATCCTTGAGAGCCTGTCACTTCTAAATGAATATAGGTATAAATCCCGAGGTTCAGAGTTTGGCTCTCTTCCTTCTCTCTTTTCGCAAATATATCATCGTTTATCTATCATAGCCGTGGGTACACACTTGCCCCATATCCGCGCTAATTAATCAAAATTTTTAAATACACATATCCCACCCTCGGACTCATACCTCGCGCTTTCTCTCTCTATACCTTTCAAATATATTCAGTCAGCCGTATAGCCAATTATTTTCTTTCGCAAATAACGCGTCACTTTGATTACGCATTACTCCGCATAAATTAGAATTTAAAATAATAAGAGAATTTGACAACTTACTTTGGAGACAGTCGGCGTTGAGGAGGTCCTTACATTTCTCGTGGCATTTTACACCACATTCGGTACATCGTACACCTTGTCGTGCGATACCCCATAGAAGACCTTCGCACTCGTAACAGTAGGTCGGCGACGTTGCTGTCCATAGGACAAAGTTGTGGGGTGTCGTCGAAGATATCGGGTAGATAAGAGCTTGCAGTGTTTTCTTGTATACGTGCATCTTCTGCGATAGGAATGAGAGCGCATTCTGTCAGATGGATAAATTCGCTAATAATTATACCTGCGCGACAGATAGCCTTCAACTCATTATTTCTTTAATTTTATTTCCCCCCGTTGATTCTGCAACGTTAACTAGTTTCAAGTTTGCTCTTTCTCGGTTTTTAAAAAGTTTCCAAAGTTTTCAGGTCCGCGAAAGTGGCAACGTAGGTATACGCGGCAACCGTAGAGAATAAATGAGCGAATGAATAAATGAATAAATGTGAGTTTCGCAACACACGACGTTAAAATTGTATACAAGAACTTTACCTTTTATTTAAATATTAATATAACATTGAGTTGAGGCTTTCTGTTTCTCGGTCGTTTCATTTCGAGCGCTATTATCCTATCATCCTAAATTCTATACGTCTACCTTATCACCGTAACACTCTTACATCCATTCAGCCATGCACAACCTGGGTACATATTCGTATTCACCACAGCCTTACCCAACACTCTGTGAGATTCTAGTCTCCTCCTTGAAAAGCCTAAATTAATGGACGCCAACGAAGGCTGATAGCGGTCTTAAGACTGACTTACAACCAACTTTGAGACAATAGAAAGTCAAATTTAAACAGCCCCCGTACGACCCGAACTTGAACTTTCAATTGGAACAGTTGCATGTGTCGTAGTTCTATTTACCTCCGTGAATTTTCTTATCCCAAAAAACCTAGGCCATATACATATATACATACAGTTACCGATTTATGAGTAATTTATACACATGAGTAATTTTCACATACATATACATAATAAATTTGCATTTATTCGTTGTGATTTCGTTGGAGGTTCTGCACCCTAGGGAATTCGTTTATTATATTTAAAATTCAGCCAATTTTATGGAGCCATTATTTAGTTTTTCATACTTTCCACGCAACCGCGTGTATTATTTATATGTATGTGAAATTTTCGCGGTTTTCCAACCTGGCGTAATCTTTCATTCGAAGGTTAACAATCTCACACCGGAAGCTCTACTGTTAGGAAAGATGGTGAATATGGTGCCTGCGTGTCTGCACAGGTTCGTATTAGCTTTAGAGGATCGTTTGAGAAATTTGCGATACCTTTAGGGCAATAATTTCCGATGAAATATTGAAACGTGCCGAATTGCCTCTAAATTAGTTTCGCAATTTCTCTAACCTTTGGCTAAAACTATGAGGAAAAAGCATCAGTTTCCTAAAAAGCTCGGGTCGTTGTGCGAGCGCATAAGTGGTCAAATAATAACCGTCTCGACAATTATCTCGATATTTAGGTTTATAGGAGATTTTTAGTCGAGATTAATTTAAAGTCGATTGCAAAAGTTCACAAGTCAATTTTAAAACTGCAAATCATTTATAAACAGAACCGATAGAATTGAAACGAGCAAACCGAACGCATAAAAAAGAAATTTCATTTACATCGAAAATCATATTTACCGTACAAAACTATGTACTACTATATGATCCATGAATAATTGTCAGTAAATATTTCTAACGCTAATATTACGCGGAATGGCAAACGATTTTTCAGAAATTATACAGAGGCGATTGTTGAACAAGAGAGCATGTACCTTTACTCTGTAATAATATGACTTTATAGACCATAGATTATTGAGCGGTGGCTGGACGAGGGTAGAAAACCGATTTACGCCATTATAATCTACTCGACGCTGCCGGGTAGTAAAACAAGAATAAAAAAGTATACACGGGATTTGACTTCATTATATATTCTCTCGGATAATGTATCCACGTATGCGATGGCATTTATTTTAAGGCTGCCATACGAGCCTCGGTAAAAGTTATTTTTTTTTACTAGGTAGGTGTCCAGATTTTTTGGAAACTTTTGCCTTCGGCTTATGAATTTGAAATATATTGAAGGTGATATCCTAGCGCTAGATCCTATATTATATAGTATAGATATATAGTTGTGTTATCCTGTCAGAAAATGAAATTTTCATCTACTCATTAAACGCCTACGTATATTTTCTATGGGGTTTGATTTTCTATAACGCTATAGACCTTGCAGAGAGCGAGACACACTTACGTGCAAGAAAATAGACAGCGTGGAAATGAGCATAAAACGCAGCATAGTAGATATAAGAAAAGTTGAGGTTCCATTATATAAACTTGTGAAATATTAACTTTATATTACATATTATATAATGTATATTACGTAGTTATGGTAAAATTAGAATTAATTGAGGCGTGTCGTGTATAAATTACTGCAGGTGTACATAGGTGGAAATATTAGTGTAAGTATACGTATATATATAAAAAAAGAGTGCGTTAATTATACGAATACGAAGTAGACGGTTTCCGCACGTAGTCTCATGACTAGATTACTGAACGAATTTAATTCAAAATATAATTTCACAGAGTGAATGAGCCTCTGGATATGTCGAAGGTAAGCTTAAAAAATGGGAAAAACGAAGAGAACAAGAGAATGGAAAAAAAGAAAAATCGAATACTGCCCTGGGAAAAGCGAAAAGTTGTTTTATGCTGAAAATCGGGGACGCGATATCCGGTCATAAACGGGGACAACAAACAGTCGTAACGATACGAAAAATAAAAAAATGATCTGCGAACTTGGATAAAACGGAAGAGAGCAGGGAGAACAATTTTTGAAACCGGAAAAAGCTGTGATAAAATTACGCCACGTTTTAATCTCTGTCATAAAGTCAAGGGATATGAATGTAAATATCAAATATATGGATCCTTATGGTGCGTATATATACCGAAGGGGAGTAATCAGCGGATTGGAACTTTTGCTTTTCACCGCCTAATGAATATGGCTGGATATTAATTTGATCATTATTCAGATTTGTTATTCTTAGACTATAATACGCGTTACGATGAAAGCTCATCATTATAGTTCGATCAAGACTATTGAAATAATTATTTAAATGATATCGCATGACTATGTGGCGCGAATTAGCTAAGCTTATCTTCATATTTAGCGTTAAATTCTGATGCTAGGTCATTTCTTTCGGGGGTGCAGGTTTGGGTCTTATATTATATTTAATTTATTTCTGGATAAAGCTTACCCTCGACATTACAATTTACATATTATCTCATATCAGAACCGCCCCTCGAGTCTGTATCCGTGATATATACTATGAGGGCGAATATGTAGGTATATGAAAGGTTACGCGAATTATTTTTTGTTTAAGAACTAAAAAATATTTTCCGTGTAGGTATACCTAGGTATGAATAAAAATCGATTCTGTATATCAAAGCGTTTTACAACTGTGGCGTGTGTCTGCTGATTGAATAAAATATGATAATCATACATGTAATTATGAGAGATGAAAATTATTCAGAGAATTATTTTTACCAACTAGGAAATACGTGATTGAATAAATAGACTTACCAAATCTTCGTCGTTGAGGGTGGCTCGTGGTACAGCTGACGTTAGTCCGGCGGCGTTTCTCTTCGTCGCTGCCATTGTCTGAGAAATTTGTAAAATTAATTTTTCATACTGCTTTTGAAATTATAACGTGCGTTTCAACTGTGGTGCCAGATAATCAATAAGTAGGTATAGTCGAGTAGTTTCTACTTAGACTCGAGCCTAAATACAAGTCGAAGAATAGTAAATATAGAAAAGCCATAATATATAGGTATAGTATATGTAGATACTATAAATATATATGTCTATATAAATATAATGTATAATATATGTACAGAAGTATTCGTGATGTGCAAATTTCTTGAAATATTGAAATTTTAGAAATAGAAAAATAAATGGCCTATGAATATATAGTATAATACAGAACGTTTGCGGAGGTATATATGTATATATATAATATATGTACAAGAGTCGTGTGAATAGTTTGAAAAATGACTAAATGAAATTCTCAAGTATTTTATTCCTATTCAAAGAAACGAATCAGGTTAGAAGATTGGAAGTCGCGTATTTAAAATATTTACAAGATCCATTTGATCTGATTGCGGGTTTGAAAGAATGAATAACAGTCCCGGGTGAAAAAAATAAATGGCAAGAAAGAGAGAAAGAATAGGCAAAAGGAAAAAGAAAAAAATTACACGGTTGTATGCGCGTTGAATTTTAAAAGAGACGATAAAAAAGAACTGATGACAAAACGAGAGAGAGTACAGTAAGTACAGTGTAGTTACAGTGGTACTTGTATACTGCGATGTACGAATGGTTGAATAAAAAGAACAATAAAGTGGTAGAAAAAGTAAAAGAAGAATGAAAAATGAAAAAATAAGTAAAAAATTTTCATTGTTTTTTGAGTGATGTGTATATATATATATATATACACACATGTATCTAGTTTTTGTTTAAAAATAAAGAATCGACCGAATTTATATCGAGGTCGCGAAAATAAATGGAGCTTCGAAATAAATTCTCCTATGGAGTGATATATTATACGAAAAATATGAAGCAACGTCGCTGCGTGCTGTAAGCCAACGGGCTTTTAATGCTAGCAAATAATACCCATTACATTACATTACATTATTCACAGTTGCATATGGTACGTTTACACTATGTAAAATAATAATTGTAATTATTTGATCAAAGTATGATAAATTAGGAGAACTTGGTAAATATTGAGAAAACCGAACTTTGACTTGACCAAGTTTCGTAAGGTGGTCAGATTTTATGCCTTTTCTTTACGCCAGTCCCTATATCATCTTGATGGATCTTTTATTCATTCTTTACGTCATTTTGCAAACGATATTGCGCGATGCATATATTATCGGAGTAGCGTACAGAAATGGCGATTGAAACTTCATATAATCATAAATCATTTTTCTGAATCGAGTCTAGACTCGAAATAAATCTACGAAGCGTTATAATGAAAGTATATCTAGTTAGAAATTCTACTGCATCGATGCGAAGGAAATAATATATCGATAATAAAAAAAGATTTTCTATTATAAAAAGCTGGACTAATTAGTCGTGTCGTGACTATACCAACGGGCAGCGGGTAGGCATGTATACCTTAAGCCACGAGATTTCAATTAAGATTTTTTCACGAGGGTGGGTATATAGTATATTCACATATACCTATATATTCTTAAAAAGTGCACCACTTGGCATTTTTTGCAGGCCTTGACTTGACCTACAACTTCCAGCACTTTCCTTGAGAGCACCCAGTGAACTTAGGGTTCAAAAAACCCCAACTGCACGTATTATACTATCGTAGTTAATCCTTCTTTTAATTTTTTTTTGTTTCTTTTACCAAAAACCTGGTTTTAGAATCTTACTGCATTTTCATTTATACATACAAGAAAACCTATTAATTGTGTGAAGATAACAAGCAGCTGGCAGGAAGTGAAAAGTAATGATTAGAGGTATAGCGAGAAGCACTTTACTTTCCGCCGGGACACTTGGCTTGAAATTTCATGAAGTTTCAGGCGAGATGAAAAACAATTTTCATCACCTCCCTGACGAGTCAAGAATTGTGCTTTGGACTGTTTTGTAACAGTTTCAAGATTCGCTATTCTTTTGGGATGTTTTTTGTCCCTTTTTTAGCTTTTCAGCAACGTCATCGTCCTTGCAGAAAGTAGAATAGCTTGTTTACTGTATTGATCTGGTCTCAGATGCAATCATGCAGCTAGCTGTATAAAAAATTCATGCTTTTCGAAACCGTACCGAAAGGTATATAAAAATAAGAAATTATATCGGAGAATGAAATGTGCAAAAAAAAGCAGAAGAAAGAAAAAAAATTAAACAACGACGACGCAATGTGAATAACTCTCTCGAAGATATTCGTTGATAAAAATTCTTAGCATTGTTATAAAAGATTGAACATTTTACTTTTTGTGAAGAAATTATTCACAACGCGTCGCTTTTCCATTTTATATACCTATATACGTACACATGAACAATCACGTAGAAATTTTTAATAAGCTGTGATAAATGACGAGCATGAACCTCGCGATGAATTAACATTTTGCGAAAGTACATACATAGGTATGGTTTAATTGGACTGTACAAATTGAATCTGTTCAAATAATTCAGCCAAATCTCGAGATTCGTATGTAACCCAATCGTTATCTAATAAAATTTCATAGTTTAATTTACCGTTTAATCTACCAAATATTATTTTGGTCCAAAACTCCCGCAAGATGCTTCATAGCTGCAGTATTGTATAACATAATTTAGTGAAATTAAGTTTACGCAGATAATATAAATAGTAAACTATGTATAATATATAATTTATATACATACATACATATATATATTATATATAGATATATATGCATATATATGTATAAAAGCCGCATTCGTATCATGCAGCATACCCAATAATTAATCATGCATATTAATTTTGGTAAGGACTCTTTGATTTTGTACCTTCAAGACCTGGAGGTAGAGTTTTGAATTTGAGAGGTCAGTGAGTGGTTCAGGTGTGTTGGAGAGAGTACAACGGTCGCCACAGAGAACAAACAAGAATAGTATTATGTGCTGATGAGTTTGTTTCTTTCTCCATGGACGTTAACAGGTACGTACAGATATAAATATACGAGAGTATATAGTATATATGTATATACCAGTTTTACAGAACTACAGAAGTACAAATTTACAAAATTACGGTACATATAGAAGACTTTGATCAGAAAAAGTGAGAGAACCTTTTTTTCTTTCTAAACGTGGTATGGATCTACAAAGAAAATTCGCACACGTAAAGATAATCAAAGGCGTCATATATCACCAAATTAGGAGTAGGTACATCCTGAGATAAAAATGTCTCCTCTTCAAAGTAAGATTTCCATTTCGTAGCATCCATATACATAATGGTTGTCACATGAGTCATGACTGGGTGCTTTACTATTGTTTCCTTTTTATTTCACCGTCAAACAAACATCGCGTTCGGATCTTTCGCACAGAACTCGTAAAAAAAGAGAAAAAAGAATTTCCGTACATACACCGTCAGACGCGTACATATACGTATGTATAATGCTCTAAATAATAATTGAAACACGCAGATAAAAGCTCGTGAGTTTGTGTCCATCCATGTGTCAACTTGCGCCAAGGTAGTCAGGTATAATAGAAACGTAAAAAAGTGACGGAGAAAAGCGTGTATACCACGCACCGTTATTCCATACCACGATTATGATATGGGTTTCATTAATTTTCTCAATTTTTAAGTCAACACGGAAATGCTTACGGGACAAGGGTTTCTTTCACTTGGATTTAGGTACAAACACTCAGAAAATAAGTAACAATCAGTGTTTTCCTGGAAGGATTATTTAGCCGGTGGTATAAGGGTAGGCAGGATAGTATACATAATATGTGTATAATGTATATATGCGCGGTGAATTTATGATCAACAGGAAGTGCGGGGTAAAATTAATCGACGAATAAGATAATATAATAAATTAGCGGAATATCAAGTGCCTAAAATAAAAATTTATAGGCACTATTACAATATAATATCATATATGTACGGGGTATGTTATTGCATTGTGATATTACTTTGGGCGCAAATTCGAGGAAATTGAGGGAATGTAAATTGGTGTATTAGGGGTGATAATCTGAAAGAATTATTATTCAATAAATACACCTGGTAAACATCGAAGACTGATTTACGTTAGGTATACTTATCGGGGAATAATTTGATTCACTGGTAACTGCAATTATTGGATATCTCAACTGAAAGTAAAGAGGTACTATTTTATTTAATGGACACAATATGCGGATACGTACTACAATATGTTCGTTTGGTTGGATATAAGATTTTTAAAGCCGCGATTACAGGTACGTTTTTAAAACGCTTTAACGATTCATCGTCAGCTACTCTCAAGCGTTTTTGCGTCTTACGTACGTACCTCTTCTCTCAATTTCCAGTCTCCGTGTTTATCATTAGCGAAGACAATGTTCCGCTATCAAAAATAAAAGTTTCTCAATACATCCGAGCATATATGGTATACTTAGATCCCGTATTAGACATCTTGTTGAGTACGACGATTATTCTCTATCTTTTTTTTTTGGTTTCTTAGTTTGATTTTTTAACTGGATAACAGGGAGCCTGATTTTCAACCAATGCTTCAGTGGCAAACAAATACATAACAAACAATTAGACAGAAATTTTTTCGACTGCAGTTGACACTCAACATTCAAAAGGATGTTTGAATCAACGACCGATCAAAAGAGCGTGATTAAAGACCAGAATAACATAGTGCACGATGATTTTCCAAATTCATTCAAAAAGTCATCCCAAGCGATATTCACAGTTGATTGAAGTCAGTTGATAAGAGAAGCTTTCATTTTGCTTTTACTTCTTTGAAATATTTTACTTCCGGCACTCTAAAGCGATCCTTTGCTCTCTTGGTCGACGCGAACCGGGGATTTACAGATGGGAATATTTTGACTCCAGGAAAACGTGTGTTGATTAATTTTTCAGCAGGAAAATGTTTGGACAATTAAATGCGTTTGAAAAGGGACATTGAAACGAATTATGGGATATTTTGTGGGTCGTTTTACATCGCGGACAGACTGGGGCAAGGAAAAAGGGGTATAATAGGTGCGGCAAGGTGACGACACATTGAATCGTAGAACACACATTAAATATAGGGAAAACACAACGCCGTTTTGTCGAAACATTTGAAAAGTATTTTAAGAAATTTGCGTTTTTTTTTCACTTTTTGCGCGAACATGATAGATATATATATATATACGTGGTTTCGTCAATGTTTCGGCAAAACGAGAAATACAACATTTAGAAATTTGACGGTCAGGTTAAGGAATTCGCGAACACCTTGTTACCGGGGTAATTTCTGCTTCCGGTATTTACTTGGGTATGCCATTTGGCGTACTTCACTATTCGTGTACATTCGCCAAAGACTTAATGAAATGATCGTCATTTGGTATGCAGATTCCAAACACACAGGGGCTGGTACACGCGAATGCATAATAATACGGTTCTTGCAGGTATTTCGAGACCGACGGCTAGTCCAGGCCAGTGGCTAATTGTTCGTTTATACTAAATAATTGTGTTTAGAAAATTTGATGAAACGGAGTGGGTTTCACTCTCATCAAAACGCGTAACAGATTGTTCGCGAAAATTATTACTGTTAGAGCTATTCTTGTATTTCGTTCGGTTCGTAAGTTCAAAGGGTAGAAATAATGACGTGTATTATCCTCGTAGCCATTAGTGACATACGATTATCAAACGCGATTCAAAAGTATCGAAAATCGGCTAATAAGGTAAAGAGAAATGTTACGTTATCTGAAGGCTCGGTGTAAAGGTTGGTTCGGAGAATTTTTCAGTAATACTTAAAAGTCGAAGCCTGAAGATACCTCTGTTACAAAGATAACGAGCGATCCTTACCGAAACGCGTATCCTACACCCTTATACACTCTCGAAACCTTTGGCCTGAAAAAAGCCGTCATTTTCGACCTGGAGTGAGGAACATCGTGCTGCAATAACCAAGGGGTGAAGGACGGTAGGTAATCGTCAAACTTTTTCAAACGACGTCAATAACCGTGACGGTCGGACTCGCGATAGTAATCAGCAGACCTTGAGAGACTATATAGAAGCGAATAATCCTGATGGGTCTAAAAGTAGACAGATGGTTCGAATGACCGTTCAAACTTCGGACTCTTAATTATCAGAAGATTCTGGACCAATTATGGACCAGCCCCAAAGCTTTGTCTCCATGGTCGATGAAGAAAAAATTTGATGTACAAAATGAAAAGATAAAAGAACATCGAATCTTTCCTAACAAGAACCGTTGCCCTTGGGTATCAGCACGAGACCTGTCATTATTTGAAACAGTAATTAATTGTCTTCGATGGCACAGAGAGAGAATTTTGGCCAGGAAGGACGAGGGAGACAGATGAAGAGAGAAAGATAGAGAAAGAAAGAGACAGCGAGAGGACAAGGGGAATAGATAATGAGAGTGAAAAAGAGAAGGAAGTATAAATAGCGAGAGGAGAAAGGATGGGATGAAGAGGAACTGATGGAAGAAGATGGATAGACAGATTGAGAAAGTAATGAGTTAGAGAGGAAGCAGAAAGAAAATTACGTACCAGCTCAGAGACCAGGGGTATCGACTTGCGACGTGGCCGAATGTCCGGCATGCTGTCGATGTTGCTGTAGAATGGGTTATCTCCAGGGTGGCTAAAAGCAAATGTAATTATTTCCTTATTATTACCTGGGGCACTCGGAAGCTTCAATCTTCAATCTATATACAGTATATGTCTATGCCTATGTGTTGACGCAAACATGTCGTGCGAACCCCTCTTTTCCGAGTCTAGTTCGAAAATCAATCAATTGCCACCGACCCGGACAGAGTGTATTGTTCTCACCCATTCCAATGTAAAAGTTGTTCTATCGATACAACGTCATGTTGAACTCATCGCAACGCGTATATACACATGTATATGTATGTAATTATTTCAGCGTGATATACGGCTGTTCATTTTCTCGCGTATTACAGTGAGAAAGAAAAAGAGAAGAAAATGAAAGGTTGAAAATGAACAATCTATTTACAGCTGAGTAGAAAATTTCATCTCGTAAACGAACCATGAGCTTCTAGAAAACTGTCTTCCTGATGGTAGGTAAGATGCGAGTATAATATACTGTGTGCATCGATGCAGATGGAGGAAATGACGCGTGGTTGAAAGCATCTATTAAAATTACGTTCAATTTTCGCTACGTGTACGTTGAGGGATGTTTTTTTTTTTTCTGTTTTTTTTCTCTCTCTTTTTTCGCAGACAGTGATGACTGGCGTAAAAAGTCTTCAAGTTTTAATATGAAAACGAAGTTGGCGATTAATCATTCAGCAAGCTTTTTTCAAAAGTACGAACGACGTGTAGCGGTGGGATGGCATGCAAACCGGGAATAAATTTCGTCCGCTTAGAACGAGGCGACCAACTGAATTGCGTATTTTATACATATGTATAAGAGAACTCTTAGGCTTGTGGATCGCCGAGGTTGATATATATACGGGACACGAACTTGCTTTGTATTCTATACTCGGTATTCAGACAGAAGCTAACGGCTAACGGCATTAGAGATTGCAAGGAGATAGCCTCGCCTCTAAGTGGCCCTGCAAACCCACCGATGTCTCAACTCAGATACTAAATTTACCTTAGCCTTATCGTTAATTTCGATTGCTCACAATCAGTTCTATGAGATTATCGTTCGTATCGAATCTAGGTTACACCACGAATACCTGAAGGGACAGGTGTCTATGTTTGCGGCCTAGTTTCGCGTGTCGTACATCAGTTTTCATTATTTATTCATCCAGGATGGTAGATAGGTGTTGGACACCCGAGTGTTCATTATACGTTTTAAAAACTGACCAAGCCTAATAAGTGTCGTCGCCGCGTATCTGGCTTCGAGATTCAGAGTCCGTATAAAACCTTGCAGCCCTAGCTAATCCTGGTCTTGTCCAGAAATGTGTTTAAAACCGAGGGTCGGTTTACATGCGAACAAAAACAATTCCGCTGCCCCAAGTAAACGTTTGCTTCTCCTTATTATTGTAAACTCAAGTACTAGGTTCGGGCCGCGTTGACCTCACAAACGACAGTTCAACCAGAGATTCGGGGTTTCTGCTTTCTGAATATTTCAAATCTTTTATACTATACACGAAATTTCGCTAGTACTTGAGCACATACGAATGCGAAACTTCATGATGAATAGGGACGGCTTAGAACTCTATCCATATAGGTACATGCACGAAACAATGCCATGGGACATGGGACAACTTACCCATTGCTACGTCCACTCGCATCGCCTCCAGCTCCACTGCCATTCTAACAAACAAAAAAAACAATTTTATTACAACAAGCTAGCAACAATAAATAATTAAGAAAAGAAACTATAAAACAATGTTCTTATACGAATGATAGTATACAGTCTTATTAGAAACATGCGGCCACAGAAAAGCTGGAGCTTTTATCTGCTAGTTACGATTGCCGACTAACTTTGCCAATGTAGCATCGTGTATTATACATGTAGCTAGTACAACGTTTTCTATTCATCGCGTGCCTAACTTCGTGATTTCGTTTTTTCTTTTCTTTATTTTTCAACTTTAACCCCGTTCCTTTTACTCTAAAGTGATTAGGTTGAGTGTCTTCGTAAATCTTAAGAGCACTCGAAAGATTACGAAGGGTAAGATTCACGTCTTACATTGCAAGATTGATTTCCCTTATTTTAGAAAAAAAAAAAAGCAAAAAACAAAAAAAAAAATTCAAAAATTCAAAAAGGATACCAGGCCAGCAAAGAAACGTGAATTTTTAACGTGGCAATTGTACGCGAAGTCGGCAATCGGGCAGAAATTCATTCTTGATTATTATAGATATTCTATCGCGTCGCGCAAAGACCGGATATGCAATATTCATGAATATGACTGGGTGCACTGTTCTCCCGAAGGTGACAACCGTGGCAATCCATAATAAGCACAAAGCGGACTATGAATCAGAAAGTTGTGCGTTAATCGAATAGAGAGAGAAAATAAAAAAGTAAAAAATATGGACAGAAATTTCACACGTCACTTCTATTAGTAAGAATTATTTCGGGTACTCGGAAGTCATTTGACAAATGGGAAAATAAAAAAGAAGTTTTCATCTAGATTCATCGATGTTTAATATCGGGTATTATTTTAAAAGAGTCGTAAAATTTTTATTTCATATAAAAATGTTTTATAGCGCCACTACCCAAACCGCGCGCACCTTTAAGCAATGGGACAATAAATTTAATTCCCCTTCTACCTGCAGTGATGGATATAACAAACAGCCACAGCCAAGTCACCTTGCTGAAGAAATACTGCACGTTTAGTCATTCTGTGCCACAGCTGCAACGTAGATAACGTTGAGGATAAGGGATACGTGTTACGTTGGTTAATTCTGTGGCCGCATACGCACAATGTTTTGCCATAGACAGATCGACGTAATAGAGAAATGAATATCAGGCGATTTCCAAACCCCCCATTCCGTCAATAGATCATGGATAAACTCCACAGAGTATCGAAATTATCGGAGCTTTCAGGCCCCCAGTTTCAAATTGAAAATCAAATTGACGAAATGCAGTTTTGAAATTCGCCTGAATCACGCGGTTACATATAATTATATTTATATATAGACGTTTGTTCGTTTTTCGCGAGGTGTGAGGGTCGAGATAAATCTAAGGCTATGGGGGAATCGGTGACATAAACCTGACCAACAAAAGACTAGATCCTTCGTGGATCGTCGGATGACTTTTAGTATACCTCATTTATGGAGCAGTTAAATTTTAGGAACCTCATACCTCTTACCTCGCGAAACAAAGGGTACGGTTTAACAGTACATATAAATATATGTTTAAGACGTAAAATCTTTGTCGTTGATATTATATAGGTAGATAAACTTATAGACAGCGTAACAAGTGTTAAAATTATTTCCCACAGGTATTTAGTGAGTAAAAACAGCCTCGTGCGACATATATAAGTATTTATTTCGGTAAATTAGTATCTTCAGCCGAAGCTCTCTTTTCACATCTCTTTTTATACGCAAGCTTATATATTCCTGCTGGAAGAACGTCCTTCGATGTCTTTTTATACTCGTCATACCACAATGTGGGTTATTATCAAAAACCCATTTCTCAAAGAAGATCCGCACCTGATACTGCAGGGGTTGCGATTTCAATTCCTATCAGTAATTCGTATAGTTTGATATGATTTACTTTTTTCGGTATTCGCTAGGCGGATTGAATGATCTAAAAACTCGATCCCACAGTGCTTAAGCTCCAATTAAGCAGCCCTTAGGGTATAAAGATATGGCAGCACGGAAAGGGACCGTAGGTAGTCTTGAAATATTTCGGGTCTTCTTTGCGAAAGGTGTTGTTGAAATTAAGGAAGAATAAATGAACATTTGTAGCATCACTTCTTGTACAATTAAATACGTTTGACAAGCAACACTTATTATGAAATTGGTTCAGTTATCTATTAGGCCTTATTGACATTCTAAATATGTAGCTTAAACATTCTAATTAATATTCTAATTTCTATATCAAGCCAATAACTTCGATCGATGATTTAATGATATGACATCTAATGTAGTACAATGTTAGTGATATGGAAAGATGATATATTACTGCAGGTTCTTCTTAAGGCTCAAAGCTAGTGAAGGGATTCAATGATGGACAATTTATTATTTATCACAATTATTAGCAATTGGAGGGTGAAAACAAGATTAAAATAAAAAAGATAAAAACCGAGAAACACAAAAATGTTCACATCCACGTTCGCACAATTATTGGAAACGCGCGACTGTAGACGGGTGATAATAAATATTAACATCTGGATTTAATTTTAAATTACGAATACATCGAGGTTTTGTGCTTAACTGGATTTAAACGTTATTCAGGTTCAACAGAGCGCAAAATTTGTTTTAGGTTTTAGGTACGTTTGGACTTGATTACTTTAACCGTACTGCCAGGAGCTCTGCGATACTTTAATTGACTTTTTCGGCCCGGTATATTTTTTTCTTCTTCTATTTAGTAGTTTATCCGATATTAGAAGTAACCTCAACTTCGCTCGATCATAATTGCATGGATGTGAGTTAAGAATCTTTTCCGATTCAATATCGTTCGAGAGTATTATAAGATATACGTAATATTTTCTGGCTGTTCCGTATAAACTTTGAAATTAAAACTTACTTAACACCGAGCGAAGCCATATATGAGGCATAGCTATTGCCACTTAAAATTAACTAGTATTTCTTGAGATAAATTAATGACGAAAGTTTTCCTCGTTGTTGAATTCAGTTTCATACACTTGACAGCGAAGGTGTACTACTATCTCTTCATTATATCTAATATATTTCATCCATGCATGCATGTTTGCATATTTAGCTATATAACCGCGATGTACCATATATAACGCGAATAAAATAAAATTAGAACTAAAACAAGAAAAAAAAAAAAAAACAGGAGTAATTAGTCTCTCCGTATTAAAGCTGTTCAATTAATTTATTCGATACTCGTACGAAAGCAATGTCATGAAAATAAATGTCATTAAATTACCTTCTAGAATCTAGGCTACTCGTGCATGATCAATACTTCGCGTCGATTATGATATCCACGATATCATGAATTTCAAATAAACTAATAATATCTATACACAGTATATGCAGGTATATCATATCCTTTCACTGTCCTTAGGTCTGAAGAAAAATCTTCACAAATGACGTCGCCCGCGTATAATAATTAAATTTTAACCCGTACACGAATTAAAACGGCTTAATTTTTAGTTTGGAGGTCGCATATATGTGCGTGTTTGCCTGCGTGCATATGATATGTTGGCTGACCCATATGTGTAACGATAACGTATAGTGTGTGTATAATTATGCTCTACACCTGCGTGGTTGTAAATCCCGTTGTCGCGGCTAATCTCACGGCAACTATAGCTATGTGAATATACATAATATGTCTGTGCATGTGTGTGTGTGTGTGTGTGTGTGTGTGTGTGTGTGTGTGTGTGCGTGTGTGCGTGCAAAAGCATTGGTTTTCATGCGCGGAATTGAAACTGTTTTACTTCGAGGAGCCTGAACCAAAACGTATAATTTATCCTGCGAAGACGCGTTGCGTATACGTAATCCGTTTCATATACATATGTCTGCAAATATATAGCTACCTATACATATATGTAATATCTTATACATAAGCTAAGCAGGAATCACTCTGAATTTGTCTTGGAAATTGAAATTTTGTGAACTACTCAGAGAGGCGGTTTAATGAGGTTTGCTTATTCGGAAGATAGATTAAGCCGGCTATACGTATACGCGGTATACGTATAAGTACATACGTGCCTTTTTGGAAGCGAAGGCGTACACAAAAAAATTTCAAAACTTTGAAATCGCCTCGTGTTCTGCATCCTAGGGGTGCATGTTTGGCCTGAGGTTTTGGTCAGATTTTGTGTTCTGCTTCAGACTCCGAGCGAGAATAACGCAAGACTTGAAACGCGAAAGGTGGAATCTGGAAAGGGAAACGTGGAAGTTGTTGGGGAGGAAATTGTACGACTAGAGGAAGTCCCGGTTCAAACTTTTCCTCAAATCTCAAATGAGCAGAAGAGAAGTGATGAAAGAGGGAAGGAGATGGAAGAGATGCGAAAATGGAAAAGTGGAGGAATCTGCCCCGAGTTTTCACGCTGTTTCACTTTCCATTTCCATTTCCGTCCGCGTCGCCCTGGGTGTTTCTACATTTTACCTGAGCTTCAGGCAGGCACGACAATTACGCGCCTACCAGTTCGTGTTTCTATATTTTCTATATATATATATATATAATATATAATATGGTATATGTGTGATATATGCTTTCGGAGTGATTTACGCTGTTCAAATCCTGCATAATAAAGTTCGGACCGAAGTAAATGAGACGAGAGAGACCATTTATATCGGACATTTCAATTCATCTTATATAGTGATAATATATTGAATTGAGTTGAATCTTGAGACGCATGAACTTTTTAATTAGTACAAACCTTTTAATTAATAGGGTTTTCCTCCATCGTTGCAATTTAAACTTTGCTCACTTTTATCCAAGCCCCCTAACCCGCTCTTTAGTGAAAACAGTCGCCTACCAATTATTTTACTAATTGTAAGTATATCATTTTCAACGTTAATTATTTGCCGGAAATTTTGTAGCTACTGACCGTTTTCTAATTAAATGCTTCACGCTCTCTCGTGCCCAATTAATTAACGGATTTCATTTTGACGCATCTGTAAGTTATAGTTACGTAAATTTCGAGAACGTTGGGAACACGAGTGTATTCACTAATAATAATCCGAATCCCGGAAATTACGAGAGATAAGAGCGAAAAAGAAAAGGACCGCATGCAATCGCAGCCTTTGACGGATCTGCCACTTTCGACTGTGAAATCTGTGTGCAAAACTACTTTCACACGAGGGCTTAGCTCGAACCTTGACAGGCTAACGGTATATCGGATAGGAATATCATTTCGAATTTTAACGCGCCTGTAGATTCGATTTTTGTCGATTACTGTAGGTGTGCAATAGGTATGGAAATTTGAGATTATTTATAGGCGTCGCACAGTAATTCTTTAATCTTTACTCGATAATTTTTATCTTTTTTGCACGCGAATATAATACATCTATATAAAGGTGAAATAATCCTACATATTTCACACATTTAATTATGCGTGATTATAGAAATTCATATTTAAAATGCAAACTTGCTAATTGTAAGTTTATAATTGACACAGACGCTGCTACTTACATATCGTTTAAAGATAAGAAATAGCGATACCTTGTTTAATTATGAACGATGAATTTATAGTGGATATAATAAAAACGAATAATATAAAAAAACAAAAAAAGTTTTTTCATACGCGTTATTTAATAAATGTATATTAAATTTATGTGTAAATATATAGTCGAAAAGTATGACATAAATACTAATTATAACGTACACCAAGTTATTATTTATAGGCGCAAAAATTGTTTGTATAAAAGTGTGAAATTGTTGGTCTCCTCATTTACCAAAAAGCTTATCGAAAGTATGTTTTTTTTTTTTGTTTTTTCTTGTTTGGCCAGGCGTATATAGAAACGTGTAGAGCGCTTTTAATTCAGGATTGCTTTCAAAATTATTTCAAATGAAATTTAATTAATTCACGTGAGAACACGCGGACTGAGACTCGTCGTAGGCAATTATACCATATATACATTTCAAAGCAGGTTATATTTAGCGGAAGACATGGTGCTGATGTGATGCCAAGACCGAATATCTACACTAGATAAATAGTTATACGTATTCATTATTGTTCATCAAGATATACTAGGTATGCCTAATTGCTATTGTTGCATGGAATGAAATAAATCAACTTGAACATATGTATAATTGAAATGAAATCTGTCATTTAGTAATATGGTATAACTCCCTACAGATCTATACCAATCTACATATTCAGATCCTCTTTAGCTACATATCCTTTTTAGCTACGAGATTATGAACGTGAGATGAAAATACGACTGCACGAATATACAGGTGAAGTCCGCATCAGGGATTTACCTATAATGACTGTTAGTAAATTTCATTTGAAAATAAAATATTTTACATCATTGTGGCGTTATTACTAGACGAAATTCGTAATACTAGTCACTTTACGATTACCCCAACCACGCGCCTATAAAACTTTGTAAATTATATATCATTATCAGAGTTCTGACTATGTATTATGCAATACTCGGCTTTTAATGACAATGGTAATGACTAATGATGATAGCAGCAATGATAATGGAAATAATTATTATACTGTCGACTCTCTGATTAAGGTCGGTGACGAGGCGAGGTTTGAGGGAATATAGGATTATGAGAAACGATCTACACCCCGGCTGCCACACATCGATTATTAAATTCGACTGAAAGCATATGACAGAAGCTCTTGACCAAACCCTAGCTCTGCTTTTCAGTTAGCTACTAGGGTGGTGGTAAGCTTCAAGCTTCCCAGCTCAGCGGGGGTGAAACGTTTTTATGGAGCAGGGTGCCTTATAGAGAGAGGCGACTGTAATAATATCAATAATACTGGTAGGAGACTCACTTGGATCTGCCAGAATGCTAGGAATAATTAAAACTACGACAGCCAATAAATACTGCTACGGATTAATTTCGAAGTAACGAAGTAATCATAATGATCTACTATATAGTCGCCTTTATGTATAATTTGTCTAAAATTCGCGAATAATCTCCTTGCAGGGGTGCACGTTAAGCAGCGTTATATATTATAGATTTACATATGTAATACAATTGCGGTTTTGAGCTTAGAAATATTTATTCCATAGCTCACGCCTCGTTGCGGTCTGACGCGCGATATACATAGCTACGCTAGTTTTTCGCCATCGCAAAACACCTCGTTCTTTAAAAGCTGTGGTACAACGGGTTTGCGTGTGACTTTTTAGACAGTAACGGAGTTTATACGCGAAATGTTAATTAATCATTCTTATTAGTTAATTTGCCTGTAATACTCGTTTTTTGGTAATCCTAACACCGAATACAACGAAGTACGGACGATACTATGTACTGTGCTAGTCTAGAGCAAGTCTTTAGATACGGAAGCATGTATTTTCTTTCTTTACATTCTAAAACATCGAATGGGGTATGAAATGCGGCGGAAGTGCTCGCACGGAATGAAATTACAAGATGTTTGGGTGGAAATAACCGTACAATGTGAGCGTTAATTTGAACTTTGAAACTCCCAGTTAGGGATTAACATCGAATAAAGTTCTCCCTAGAAGCTCATAGCAAGCAAAAAAAAAAGAGAAGGAAAAAAAAAACGCTTCGGAAAGGAGCGGGCGTCAAACGGACGATAAGGGAAGCCAAGGGTCGGACGAAGCACTGTTGTCGTCTTTTCAAACGTTTGACACAATCGACTTAAATTTCCGTCTACATTGTTAAGGACGAGGGATTTCTTCGACTTGGGAGGAAGACGAGGGTAACATGGGGAGTTCGCTTTTTACAAGCCCTAATTTGATTTTTGTTATTAACCTAACGAGATTCCGCTTTTCGGTGTTCGTCAAATCGAAAAATTTCTGATCACGCGTCAAGGGTCAAGTTATAATTGCAACGATACGCACGTGCGCTTTCGTGCACAATAAATATAGTCTATCTCATTGTGATCATACAATTTTGTCCGATTACTTGTACGCGACGTGATCGATTCTTTTTTAATTTTGAAGCTTGTCGCGCACTGCGACTGATTGATTGGCTCAAATTAGACTAAAACTGAAATAGCAGCGCGGCTATTGAAAACGGGAAAAGTCCTGTCCCGACTATGTAGTTAGCTTTGTTTTATCGACACGCATCGCGTATTCGAGTAAGATCGTTTTGATAAAAATCCCCTGTTATGATGAGACTATAAATATCACCTCGTGTATTTTAATACTTTGGTATACACCTATATGAACATCGTACGGTTATTTCCAACAATGTTTCACATTTGAAATTTTGTGCGTAAAGAGTGCAGTGAATAGAGTGAATGGTGTCACGAATGATTCGATGTGCGTGAATTTCTGACACTTCGAATGCATATGTAAAAATTCACTGCTACATCTAGGCGTTCTTCAAATTTCACGTCTTATGCCTACATCTGCATTCGAAGATATCGGTCTTAAAGCATAGGTACGGTAGAGACCGCCTACTTACAATTAAACTACAGCCATGAAACCTTTCCTAAGATTATAACAGGTATATATATATATATATATTATATAATATGTGTATATTATAGTTAATCACCTATCCTATATGCACTCATTGATCGATACTGGGATAGTATCGATAGTCCTTGTTTAGGCTTTTAGAAATATTGCTTCGCAAAGCGTCTATGGTGCTTTTTTAAATTGACTAGTTCATTTGTATATTATACCTCAGTTTATAGGCGAACGTTTGTTTTGTCGTCGACTCATGGATCGACGTGATAACGTGTCCGTATATGACAGATAAACAACATCAATCGATATATAATGCATAATAACCACTATCGATAAATTATGTATTGACTGTTTTTTCTTAATTCTGCTATTCAATAGATACTTATTAATTCTTTGACGTTGTAGTCATTTTATTTATGCACGTAGAGTTACGTGCCCGTAAGGTGAATCCGAGATATGTTGGGCGGAGACCGATTTTTAGGAGTGCGGGAGATAATGAAATTTTATTAACAGTTGCCTTGGACCTAAAGAGTCAACGGCAGCTGCGTTATGAAAGTCGAAAGAAAGGTAGTAAGGTACTAAATTTTTGCCCAACTAAATCGCGAATACACCTTACTCAGGTTCTCGTGCCCTCACTTGATCATGATACTCACTGCCGTTGGCGGATGGGTGACTGTAGTTTCTTGGGTCTTTGCGTCTTCGACCTCCTTCAGTTTGTCTTCGGCTTTTCGTTCTTTCAATGCCTTGAGGAGTTTCCACCTGGATGCTGGGGGCCCAGGACTTGCCTGACCCTCCATGAGCGTTGCGTCTGAACTACCGCACGACGAGGAGTCGATTTTGATTTTGGGGAGACTTAGGGTTGCCGTTGTCCCGGTTTCCTCACTCTCAGCGTCCTCTCTATCACCTTCTAAGACAGTGCTCTCTGAATCCCAACCCCCGGGGATACTGACGGATACCTCACTAGGTGGTACACTTACGCTACCTTCTCTCGACAGCGATTCTGATCCCGGAAGATGTTTTTCACCGTGGCGAAGGGTGGACCCACTGGAGCTCCTTCTGGATTGTTCTTCGTTTGGAAGTTCGTCTTCTTCCTCGTCCATTGAGTGGCCAGGACTATCAGGACCCGATGTTTCTCCAGAGGAACCTTCTTCAGGTGGTTCAATTCTCTCTTCCCGCCTGGCTTCTTCTTCGTGAGCCCAAGTATGGTAATCCGTCACCCTGGCAAACACGGTCTCGACGCTTTCCGCTGTTTTCCGTTTAGGTATCGGTCTCTCGTCACGATCTCGCGATCTCTCCATCTCTCTTTCTCTTTCTCTTTCGTGGTCTTTCATTGTGCCGTTCATCCTTGCGTTTCGTGCGTATTCTTCCTTGCTAAGAATCTCCTCTTTGGGTTGAGCCTTCAACCTGAGTTCGCGAAGGACGAAGGACATCCTCTCTTTGACGTCCTCATCCGGTTCAAAAGGTTCTATCTCATCAGGTTCCCGAATAACACCCATCTCTATTTCCATCTGCGATTGTCTCTCGAGTTCCTCAAGTTTCCTTAGCTCGTAGCAGTACCATTCATCCTCAGAGTCTATGGAATCCTCGGTGCTCTGTCTTCTGGAGGAGACCCGGGACGTACTTCGATATGAATGTGTGCTCCGGTTGTCTTCGTCGGCCTCGCCACTTCGTCCCCAGGGAATTTCGAGAGACTGCTGGTGCCTAGGAAGGAAGCGACTTCCGCTCGTTGTATGTCCTCTCAAGCTGGATGCCGAAGGACTGCCCTCGGACGGCGGAGCTTCCTCGGATATGCTCGTCACTAGTTCTGGAGGTTTCGCTATACCAGGCTTCTCTTCCCTCTCGGAAACAGATTCTTCGGTGTACTCGAAGTTCGTATCCAACGGTTGAATTAAACCGTCGTCAGACTTTTTGTCGAGTCCTATGTCTTCGTTTGCCGCCTGTTCGTCGGAGACACTGGACGACTGCCTTTGACGATACTTGCCCAACGCCCTGGATACTGCAAATTCCATACTTGCACCACCCATCAGTGTCACCGGCGGTAACTTGGGCGCCTTTTCGTTCGGTGCCTCGTCAGAACTGCCCGCTGATCTCTTGATGTCACCTACAGTTGCGAATATTGATGATCCACCTGATCCGGAACCGGTGCTTTTACCGGACGCCTCTTCTTCTCCTGCCACATTGTCCGAAAACTCGTGTTCACTGCCGTCTGGTTTACGCTCTTTGACGACATTCTCCTGAGCCACTTGTTGCTGAAGTTGTTCTTGATGCTGCTGTATTTGCTGTTGAAGGATTTGCTGCTGCTGCTGAATATTCTGTTGCTGCTGAATGAGTTCCTTTTGCTGTTGTAATGTCTGCTGTTGTTGCTGGTGTAGCTGTTGCGCCTGTTGATGTTGTTGGTGTTGTTGGACTTGTTGTTGATTCTGCTTTCTCTTACCGCTTGATTTAACTTTTGCAAAGAAGGCGGCGTCTTGAGTAGCATCTGAAAGTGCGCTGTCCTCATCTTCCGACATCCCGCTTTGACGCCCACTACTCCATTCCGTCTCTGATTGTTCAGGATCTGACAGTGACTGTGCAGGATGACCCCTGCGTTTGGCTTTTTGTAGAATTCCCGATACTGTAGAGACTAAAGTATGCTTTTTCTTTTTTCGTGTCGCTTGGCCGCCACGAGCCCGTCCTCTTCCCGATGCTTCCGCGGAGGGTCGTTGTTGGGGAACACCATCGGGAGGCATGTCCAAGTCTTCCCTTCTCACACCTCCCGGCAACGACTGGCTCCTATATCGTTTACTCAGATGCAAGTCTGGCAACCAGTTGCTCATTGAACTCATCGCGCTTTTCAGCGAAGCTCCTCTTCGAACTTTTTTCGTTGCTTTCGGTTCTTCGTGGTCTTTTATATCCGCGGATATGCTAATGTAACCTGACTGCGATACAATGACTCCGGACGTATCGTAGTAATCTCCTTGTTGGGCTTGCTGTTGATCATGGCCGGATATCCTAGGAGTTTCGATGTCTTGCAGATACTGGTGTTCCCTCTGCCACTGTCTTTGGTAACCGTCCACCAGTTGCACACTTTCCGAGTGCGTCAGTCTTTGTCCATAGGGTTGATACTGCTGCTGCTGTTGTTGCTGTTGCTGCTGCATATAGTTTTGAGGGTACATTTGATTCCCGTAAGCGTGATATTGCTGTGATTGGTAGGCAGGTGGATTAGGATACCTTCTGTCCGTGTATGGGCTTTGGGCGTAACTACCATCTGAAGTGAGTGAGCGAATGCTCGACGAGGTAGAGTCGTGGGGTATTTGTCCTTCCATTGAACTGAGCCAAGAATTGTCGTTGGATTCAGTTCGTGGAAGATTTGCACTGGTAGGATAGTACGAGAGAGCATCAGTAATGTTTCCTGTCGGGAACATGGTTCTGTACATCGCAGTTTTGTAGCCTTCGTGATTCATCATTCCGTCACCGTATGACATCGCTCTCGTTGGTTTTTTTCCGTGAGAGCTACTGCTGGTGATCGTAGAGGCTGGGTAAGGATGGAGGTTATAATCTTCAGGGTAGTTTGAGTATTGTTCTAAAATTTCAGGATAATTCTCTGCATCTATTGTCCTGGACATGTAAGGTCCAGAACCACTAGTGTAAACGCTAGTGATGACTTGCTGACGATTGCTACCAGCTACGGAATATATGGCAGGCTGTTCAGAGCGATAAACAAAGTCGACGCTCGTGCCGGTAGGAACTGTGTCGTAAGTGTGCTGTAAACTTTGCTGTCTCTGGCCTCGTCGTTTAGGGCTTGGACAGGGGTTATCGGAGCTCGGGGCTGGTGGAGGCACAAAGTTGTAGTCGTCTTGCGAGGAGCAGGGTGACTTGACGGCAGTAAACGCGGACAAATGATTTATCGTTGTCGACAACACGTTAGTGGTAGAGTGAGCGTTCGATAGGGAAGAGCTGGCAAAAGCGTCTCTTCCCTCGGGAGTATCATATAGTGGTTCCTGCGTGAAAATTGGGGTTTTTTCTGGAAGTGGGGGTATAGGACTCGAAGCTCGTAACGTCTGCGTCGTCGGAATTAAGCCTGATCTACTGTGGTCCACCGAATACGACGTCAGCATTTTATTTATCGAACTCTTCGGCGATCCTGGAGATTTATCGAGGCTACTCCATCCGCTCATCGACGATAGGCCAGAGTCCGACTTTGCAGCAACTATATTTGCGTTACCTGACTTCGCCACGTGCTTCGGCGAGATTTTCGGCGATTTCGGGGAGTGCGGAGTTCTCGGGCTCAGCCTTCCTTGGTCGAGGGTAGTGATCTTCTCCCCGCTTCTTGGAAAGCTTGGACTTTGCGCTCTCTTTGTATCGGCAGAATCCGGGGCTCTGTGATCGGTACCAGGCATCAAGAAGCTGTCTCCGGAATCCTGGGGGGCAGGGGGTGGTGGCGAACTTGGCGAAGGACTTGGGGGTGTTCTACCCTCGGAAAACTCAAGGGTCAGCCTAGCTGCGCTGCCAAAATAACCATCTTGGCGTGTTCTGAGGCTCTGTACGCTGTGCACACTGTGAACACTGTGGGAGGAGAGCGTGGGGGATGGTACTTTGTCGGTGGAGATAGAGGTATTATAAATAGTTGGTGATGCGCAGGTAACCGTAGCAAAGCTCTCTGCCATAAGATCAGTGAGCTCTTTATTTTCCGCGTACCCTTTTGCGAAGTTCCCGACGTCTATGGGTAGTGGAATGACCGGCTCTGGGCTCTTCTCTAGTAAAGCAGCGGTGTAGCCTAATCTGGGTGGTGTATACGTTGACGGAGTTGAATCCAAGTTACTTCTCTGGGCGTTTACCCTCGGTGAAATAGACCTAGTGGTGAACTCCGCGTCAGTAGCCATTCCGCTGTCTGTGCTAACTCTTGAGGCAGACCTTCCGGTGGATCCAGGACTCCTGGAGTAAGTCCAGTTGTCAACATCTGTCTCGGCGTAGATTTTTCTAAGCTGTTCATCAATGCTGCACGACTCTTCGGCGAGTTTCGCTTCTGCTTCCGTCGCGTATTGGTGCTTCGGCGATTCCATTAGTCTGGATTGTAGTTCCTTCAGATTTTGCGAGTCCTTTTGGAGTTTTGTAGTCAGTCTGTCCAATTCGTGAAGTTTCTCGAGGGCCACTTGGTCGATGGAACTCAGCCTTGAAAGTTGTGCCAGGTCCTGCTCACTGACGCACGGTGTATTTCCACGGTAGCTTTTGTAATCGGCAGCACTAAAGATTTCACCCTCGTCCTCATCATCGCCGTCCTCAACCGCGGACACTACTTGCTGGTCTTCCTTGTCGCTGAACGTCTCAACGCCCTCAGTCGAACCCTCGTCTGGTTTTTCCTTCAAAGAGATTCGCTCAAAGTGGTCACCTGCCTCCTTTTTTCCATTTCCATCTTCCGCCTCTTCAGCCTCCTCCCATATCATACCCAGCTGTGACGCTGGCCTCGAAGTCTCACCGCAAATCAAGTCCTCGCGGTAGGCGTTATTCAAACTTCTGTAAAAAGCTTCGTCGGGGGTGTTTGCCTCTTCTTCCAGCGTCTCCAGGGTCTCACGATCTAGATTACGAACATTTCTGTGCATATCTGTGACAGCTGCTACGGCCCCCGTGCTGTCCTGAGTGATGCCATGTAATCTAGCCAATTCCTGCTGCGCAAGTTTTTCCCTCAAAACGCTCGTCTCTTCGATGCCTATAGCCGCTCCAAGGCTTTCAGCAATCGCGTCTAGTTCACCAACAGAACTCTGCTGTGCCACAAGCGCATCTTCTACACTTGAGACGCCATCCGATGTTCCACCAGTTGCGTAAAACTCTATCAATTGGCTTATAACTGTCTGCTGTTCGTATAGAAGACCTTCTAATTTTTCCAGTCGTTCCCACATCTTAATATATTCTTGACTGAGGAGGTCCAGTGCTCTCCAAGCGTACTTCAACTCAGTCTCAAGGATATTCAACCGCGTGCCTAAGCGCTCCATGTAATCACTGATTATGTAATCAATGCTGGCATCTCCCGATATCCCGTAGCTCGGCATCGCGGGGGGATGAGCACCAGGAGGGCTGCTTGGGGCAGGTCCGGAGCTCAACTTTGCAGACTCCATTTCAAGCTGTGTGGTTACGTTAAGCGTTTTATAATATCGTTACTTTGCTCAATTTTTTGACATAACAATTGCTGGTGATTGATCTCCTCGAGTCGGAGGCAACGTTAAAATAATGGAATTCTTTCTCGTGGTCCGAAGAGCCATAGCTTCTGCGAGTTGAGAATCGGAAATTTATTACTAATTTTAAGCTCACAGCCGGTATAGTCACTGCAGGTCTTTGCATTCCGATGGGCAAAGTTGAGTAACTCCATATTGGATCGAACATTCGTTTCCACTCTTCTTCAGATATCAGCTTATTTTCTTCTGGTTTATAAATTTTCTTATTATTTTTCAAACTATTCACACCGTTCCGAAGGACATTTTAAACGCTCACAGCACTGGGTCCTTTATGATTTTCGTTGTCAAAGTCTTTTGTTGATTTATTATACTGTTCTTTTTAGTTCCTTCAATCACTCGGTATCCTGCGACTGTTTTTAGTTCAATCAAACAACGACTCATTGAACCGTTGAATTTACACAACACTTTGTAAACATGAAAACAATTGGCGAGTTCAAGCTGCAATCGCTGTCTGTAAACAAACGGAAATCCCAGATTAAAACCACCGGCGCCGTGACAAACAAATGTAAAGAGTTACGGAGTCTTTCATTGCGCTGACAAAGGACGTTAACCTCCGTATATTCGCAAGTACAACGCGAGACTCACATATCGTATTTCTCAAGAAATCCTCCATCACATAGAAAAAGTCATAAGATACGGATTTAGGGCATAAAAATCGAAACCAAAAGCAACATAAAAGCTGATTGGCACGTTGGGAAGTACTGCCTGGCGACCACTTTCGGGCTCGACTTCCATGTATGTGCTATCCAGGATTTATCCCGTTTATTTCCACCTCTGTAAATTATTTAGGCATGGTAATCTCCTTTGAGCCAGTTTCCTCCTAAATTTCTCAAAGTAAATAGTTAATCAACAGCTGTAATTGTCATGAGACGTCGAAGGGGGGAGTCTAACTAACTATTCGTTAGACATCACCGACGAGGATTTCCCGAGTCGTAAAGTGGTCTGGATTAAACTTGGATGTCACGGCGCCGTGAGTGGTTGAGATGGTGGTGGGAAAATCGGTAGGGAACAGGATGACATAGCTACATAACATGACCGCAGTTTTACGTGGGTCCTTCGTAATTCTAATTAATGTAATATGAGATTTGAAACTTTTGCGATCAGTGACCAAGACGCATAAATGATATACTCAGACCCACATGGTCCCTCGTCAACCCTTATCCGCATTAAACCTTAGAAATATTGATTATAATTGATCCGAATCCATCAGCCATGATTTCTGGCTATAAGGATGATACTGCAACCGGATCTGTATGCTCAAAGGAACTGGCAGCTATTAAATAAGTTAGAGCAACGTCAACGTGCTCCCTGATAACTTGTCGTCGTCTTTAACCGAGTTACCAAGAAAGTCCTGTGTTTGTTGGCAGAGTTTTTGCAACTAAGGGTTTACACATGCTGCACGTAGAAGCGCAAGAACGCGTGCAGAATGCTCAAGAAATGTTAGTCAGCTTCGTCAGTTTCCTCCGGAAAGTTTTCCTTGGATAATTAATTGATAATTTCCTCACGCTCATCAGCGTTCTATATGTATATAAGTTTCTCTGGTAATTTGTTGCAGCGGTCTGCGCCAGCAGCGTTACTCTTTGGATACTAAGTGTTTCGAATTAGAGAGAAGCGAAACGTTGACTCGAGGGATGAATATTGATCATGATGAACAAAGAATGTGTGAAAATCGTTGAAAACTTAATAACATTTGAACTTGTTTTCTAGCTGTGCTTTTTTCCACCCCCTCCCCTCCCCCCACACCCGTGATGAAGACAAATTAGGCCTCTGTAAGTTATCGAAAATTTATGACTCGTGAGACGTTTATAGGGTCCGGGTCGCTGAATAAAAATACGAAAATGTTTCAAGTCCCGAAGTTACGAAGCTCGAGCTGTTCTTCCGATGGACTATATGCATTATATTTCTAATTATTTCTGGAGTACCAAAATTGGAAATCTTCAGCGTTAATAATTTCCAGGTAGTTCATTAAAGCCTCGAGCGTTACACGGGTGTTGGAAAGATATGCTTTTTATTTCCGTTCTCCGAGTCGTTAGAAGAAAAACAGAAAAAAGAAAAAAAAAAAAAAAACGAAATCGTCAGATATCAAATTATCATATTTCCATGCTAAACGAGGGCTCATTCAAGGGTATCGAAGGTACGTAGTAGGGGTCATTTTTGGGTAAATAATTCGTTTGCTTCTCGGAAAATATGGATTTTTTTTTTCTCGCTCGACAGCGCGTTATCTGTGTCGTTGGGGTTATGGCTGCCCCTTATCTGTCTCCCCTTCCACTTAATCAAACGAGAGAGATGCCGGAAGAAGTAGGTGTGTATGTATAGTACTGCGTCTATATATACATGGATACCTGATACACACATATACTACAACCCTGTATAGCGGGGGAAGCGCGATCCACACTGAGGTTAGTTCGGAGGGCTGAGCAAACGAGGAGAGGCCCTAGCCGCATTTTTTAAAAAGGATTCTAACCGAGAGCCCTTCTTTGTTCCCGTAACCCGGAAAATGAGATCAGCCCCGTTGCCCTGGGTAAACAACGATCAATGAAATCGGTGGGTGACGGGGTTTCGAGATCACTTCATCTGGTAACGATCGCTTCGGATTGGTCACTCGCGAATCACAGAGAATTCAGGGAAGTTTTACTCCCCAGATAGAGGTCCTACTTAAACATGGAGTGGCCCGTTGATACCGTATATACTTCGGATATTTTATTAGATAATGACGCTGAAGGAAAAGGTTTCGAAAAAAATCCACGAACTTCAAAGACAGAAATACGATACCAGAGAAATTAATCATTTTCTATTAAATCGAGCGGAGAAATAGCTAATTTAATTATAGAGGTATTCAATAATTCATCGTTCTGCCAATTCAACATGCAATGGCTTATTGATTGTCAGTTTCAAAATGCAAAGAGTAAATCTATCCCTGGGCTTGCAGCTGCTCTACTATTTTCCTGGACTCCGATAGAGCGTCACGTTATTTGAATTATGTGCATTACTTAATGTCGTCAATTTTCCGAATGAAATTTACTGAATGAAAATTATAGGTACAGAGTAAAACAGCAGAAAACCTTTCGAGTCGAAAAATCAATTTATCTTACATTATCTGTATTTTTTTTTAAAACCTACGTTGTATATGGAAGCATTTTTCAAGTCTTAGCATTGTTTAATGAAATGTTAAAGGTTAACTACCCACTTCAACGGGGTATCCCGTGTTCCTCGAATAATTAATTCGAACGATCTCGAGGGCGTACAGTAATGAGAGAATAAATTTCGAGGAACGGAGATATACCCTACCCACCTACCTACGGTTCGAAAAATGCATGTTAAAAATCGCGTCGATATTTCTTTCGGGCGATAAATGTTACGAATCTACGGCTTACGCCGCATTCCCTAAGCCCCGAACGTATCGCGAAAAGTTTTTCTGAAATTTAAATGTTCCTAGGGAGAGAACCCAGCCTCGGATCGTTCGTCATATAAAGTTTCCGGTGACCGCGAAGTACTATTAGATTAAATGGGCCAGGGTACGGGTGACATTAGCTTTAGATAAGGGCTAAGGCTGGCTTGGGCTCGAGTTAGGTTCGATTTATCGGAGATATTGAACTGAAAATACAAAGCCATGTTAAAGACTGCGTTTGATTGAGTGAACGAAGCCTCTCAGCTGTGCGATGGCTTCTTGGTTCAGGTAGGCATTAATTACGTTGATCAAGTGCGAAAAAAGAATAGAGAATACAGAAATTGTCGCGATCGATAACCTAGGGGACCGTCTGGGGCGTAATTAGGCAAAGCTTCATGTTATTTCAGAACTTTAAGTCGCATCAAAACTTTCCAAGTATCGCCCAAGCAGCTTAATAATCATAAATTTTAATTTCAATCTCAGTGTGGACTATGGACGTGCGCAAAGCGCCGGAGTCCTCGTCTCTCTACACGGACGCGGAAGAGGGAATCTCCCGGAAGTTCATTACATTTTTTTAAGTCGGAAAATCCAGATGGTCCCAAAGTAAATAAAATTACGTGGACAGGATCAGTCAACGAACTGAAACGAATGAAAAAATCCGTTCAACCGTTCTAAGTCTGAATATGAATGACTAAGAAATAGGAATATTCCAAAAGATCAGTTCTCCCTCGACGGATGCGAAACCCTGATATATTTTCCGAGTCATTACTTATCTGGGAAACGTGAAATTCTGTATTTAGCGCGATATATATTATTTTTATTTTTTCCTTTCTCCCGCAGGTTTTTACGTGGGCAGAATATCAACCAGCAGCGATAATAGATCGGGCGGAACGACGCTCGTCGGAATCATCACGAGCTAGGAAAATTCTCTAAATGTGGATGGGGTTGAAAATTTTTCTATGAAACCGTATCTGCCGAGGGTGGGGAGTATTTTTATCCATTTTTTCAAATATTCCACGATGAAATATTAGAGTTCTGAAAATCCCGTCATATTTGATTTCAAAATAACTTCATACCGCACTTGGTCGCAGCAGGTTGCGTATAGGTATATACGGACGAATAAACTTTGATATTTAAAGTCTGATATGAAAACTCGCATTTTATCCCACTCGCCATACTCGACTGAATTTCGGTGGAAGGAGACGCAATCCTCGCTAATGAAACGCCCTTTTTTCCAACATTCACAGTTCTGGTCTGGAGCCTATGTTTGTTCATCCTCTTCGTTATGGTCAGAATCTTGTTTGAAAAGTGGCCAAAGCTGACGTTATAAGGTCTCAAATGGTCTGGAGGATCGTTAGACTAATTCAAACGTCAGACATTTTTGGCCAAAGTCACGTATTCCTCCGTGTGTTAAAATTTCAACCCAACCGGATAAGTTCAACCGCTTAGTTACACAACGAGCTTTTTTTTTCCTTCTTTGCTAACGAACTCATTTTTATTTTTCCGCAATAACGAGCGAAAAAAACTCCTTGCCCTTACTACATCATCTTTGAGCAATAACTTCCACCGCGCGCGATGAGTTCTCAATATCGATAAGACAAGTTTTTCTTTTTTTATTTCCTTTTTTTTTTTTCCCCCAAAGTATACCCACCGGAATTTCATGATATAAATTCTAACCGCTGAAATGCGCCGTTTTTCGTTGGTGCTCAAGTATTATGAGATTTCTTTTTATTTGAAAGCGAAAATATTTCAGCAGCTGCGTGAAATCTAAAGACAGGTATTTCGCGATTAATTTTCATTCATGATTCGTAATCAACGATACTTCCAGGTCGCGGAGCTGCGGGAGCACTTCATAATTAATCCGATCGATTCGCTAACTAGTTTCAAATAAATCCAATATATAGCCCAGTATCTCATCTGAAAATAAATTAATTGGTAAATCTTAGACTCTATAGATCGCTTAACATGTTGAGGAATAAAAATGTATGTACCTACACATTGTAGTTTGAAATTTTACTTTCTGAAATTCATTGAGAATTGAGTGGCCCCTCGAAAATGTGCAACAAGCATTTGAAATTCCCTGCACTGAAGCAATTGCGTTACCTCAACGCCACAGAGGTCATTAATTTACGTCAGAGACATAGCTCGGACTGTTCTGGCCTCGAGAAGAACGTGAAATGAAAATTACAGTCCTTGGTGCAAGGGCCGGGGAAAACGCGATTCTCTTGGTCGCTTTACAAAATGGAAATTACTCGAGAATACTCAACACGAGGAGACCAGGCATCCAGTCGACTTGTTACTATAACAGAGATTGTGCGGCCTGAAATTTAGGCCAACGATAACTTGACTCGTAATATGGGGATAGGAAACCTCGCGTAAATTTAGTTAAGATATCAATCCTAGTCGTATTGATAGTAAACCGTCGCGTCGTTTGCTAACGCGGGTCACATCAGTCTCCCAATTAGTTCGATACTCGATCTGCTACACCAGGTAGGTAGGTAGGTACTTTCAAAACAGAAACATTGCCTGAATAAATATCCGATTTGTAGCCCGGAGCGGCAAACTTGATCCGCCGTGATTGTTGGATGTTAAACAGTCACTTGTATATAAGGGGTTGATTTAAATCTGGTGAACAAGTCGGACGCGCTATTATATAAGTTAGCTTTGGAAAATAGATTGAAAAATGAATGAAGTTATCAGGTAGGTATCGATAATAATTCATAACTACATACTGCGTATACAACGATAATGATATTTGCATGAAAAGAAAGCACAGTTTCGATGTCTCTTTAGAGAAGCTCTCTGCTAAAGTACGACTCGAAGTATTACGAACTCGGGTGTTGTTCTGTAAGTAAGTACTCAGAATTAGGCCGCCTCCGAAAAGCCTGTCACGGCAGATAAATCTTTTACTAAATTTTCCTGCAGAACAAGTTCCTGCTGCTGTTTCTGAAAATGTTTCACTTTGCTTATTTGCGACTCATTCTGCTAGACTAATTATTGTATACAAAACGACCGCGCTATAAAAGTTCCATTCATGCTATATGGGTAGGATATGTCTACGAAGGAGAAACTGACTCGAGTTTGTTCAGAAAATGAAAAAAATATCATCTGAAGATACATTATGCCGTTACTTTCGACGGGGGGAGGAAATTATTCCTCGATAATTCTGAGGGATGGAACACTTTCATTAAATCACTACTCGCTGTATACTATATAAGTAGGGTAACTTGATTCTTCTCGGCTCTAAAATCGATCTGAACGAGTATGTATTCTGAGAGGGCTTCGTCTTTGTCCGGGAAAACTACGATCGGCGTATCTCTCGGGGTATATCATTAATTTCAACCGTCAAGTTGAAATTGGTTCTAGTTTTAATTCTACGAAGTGATAGATACGAGTAAAACTTATGCGGTAAGCTTTTATATGAGTTTCGTTCGAGTTCCCTTTGACACAGAGGTTCCTACCCCCTGCACAGTGAATGGTAAATCTACCCTTTCAATCGACTCAGCTTTGCGATTTAGGTACGTGGCGAAGAATTTTCGCGGAAGTAGGTAGGTACGTAGTGAATCGCGATACGTCTGCCCTTTGGCTTGGTGCGTAATAAAAAAAAGTGCAAAACAGCCATTCCCAGGCACGTTCAAGAGTCTGAAATCTGGATTCGCCGAGGGTTTCCCACTGGCGCCAAACGAATTAAAGTAACTGCCTCGGAGTCTGCCAGAATTTTCCTACCTCTTTTCAGCCTAATGCATCATTTGTGTGGCTAAGAAAAGAAGCTTAACCGAGATTTAGTACTACGAATCCCGGGAAACCAATGACGCGGGGATCTGAAATAAAATTAAATGTTTTCATCCCATATAATGCCTGCAGGCTTGAGCTGAGAATAAATGGTAGATAAACGTATCTAGGTCGCTCCAGCTATCTAAATTCTAAAACAAGAAATTTAATGTTCGGGCTGTATAGTCGGTAATCATAGTTGAGGATTCTGGGTGAGGACAGTTGTGGATTAACTTGGCATCCCGGCTCAAAATCAAGTGACATGAGGCTGACAAAGAGCCGTGTCGCTCGAGTTTGAATGGGGCTTTAAGACCCTCTATAAAAACTTGTCGAACAGATCAGAGACCGAGCGTCAGTAGTATAAGCGAATTGAAATTCGTCGCGCATCGGGATTTTCTTGAATACGAATACTGGAAACTGAAATACGGGGAAACTGGAAGATCTCTGAATGCAAAGAATAGTTCTATGATCAACGCTATTCCTTCACAGAGCATGAAGAAAAATAAAAAAACGAAAAAAAAAAAAAAACACATCGTCTGAACTGAATTCTGGACCACGTTCCATCCTGAAGATATCCTCAAACCAGACGTACTGCAGGATCACGTTTGGTAACGGATGAACCGCCAATGACAGAAGGTGGTCAGTATAAATGACCTCATCTTCGTGGGTTTGAATCATTGACACGAATAGATAGGCGATGATCGGTACAGCGATGAAAAATTATTGCGAGACTTCAACGATGCTGAAATTTCAAAGTCGTTTCACTAGAACCTATATATACTGCGGTAGAATAATGGCGAAGAATTATTTGATACATTTATACGTTTATAGGTATACGTACGTACATGATCCGCGTGACATCGACTTGATAAAGATCGATTTGATTAAGTGGCCCTATCCTACGGCTGTCCACCGTTTATTTGACAAAATTAACCCGTCAGCTCGAGAAGATTTACGAGAACTAAGAGCCAGGAAACACTACCTCTAGTTTACCGCGTAGAAAATACGTCTGCCCAAGTCCCCTTTCCTAATATAGTACAGTTCTTTCGGGTATATTAGTACGGACACGCAACGTAACAAGACAGATTTCGTTTTTTCTGCCGTCTCGCACTGCGGGCGTTCCATAAAAATAATAAACCGGTGAAACAGGCTCAGAGAACCAAATAATTAATCTTCTAATACCACTGGTACAGAGCCGGCTTTGCTGGGCTGGGTCTTGGCAGATAGCGTCCCGGGTTTCACTATTCCGAAAAAGTTCGCAATATGAAAGGACAGCCTTGTACTATGCGCAAGGCTTAAGGAGGAGATGTCTTTATCCTATACTGCGAGCCTACATCCCTTATCAGCGTAGTTAGGGCGTCTTGTCTTACGTGGAAAAGACAAAAAAAAACACACAAAAAAGAAAAAAAACGTTAGAAGACTCGGAAGGGTATAACGGTGCGTAGAATTTAACGAAGCTTTTTCGAACCCCGAGTAAACTTTGAGGTGTGTGTATGTATATTGTACATATATACGTAGGTGCGTGTCAGTTTGGTGCGAGGATTTTCCACTAGTTGGCCAATTTGTCCCCTGCATGGTCTCTGCCGCGCTAAGAGAATCCGAAATACCTTTAGCTTTCTTTTTCCACCATTGTTAGCTTTTAATCGTAGATATAGACTTCCCAGAGGGCAGTTCGCGGTAATGCGACTTCTCTTCTTCGGGGTACTTTTCATCCTAACGTTTCTTCAGCTCGCGTTCAACTAACTCCCAGAAGTATCCTCGTCCGTCACACACCCCTTATCCTTAGAGAAATATAAGACGCTGCCTAACTACGACGAAGAGATTGTTAGACTGGGGAACATCGGGGGTGCAGAGATTTAACGCTGTTCTGCGCGAGCTTTGCAAGATTTGAAAAAAATAAAAAGCTCTTCTGAATAAACCTCGAGGCTCTTCAGTCGCGACTATCATTCTCCCTCCCTAATGATACTGGCACATATCGAGGGCTAAGGACCAGGAGGGCGTATCCCACATTTTTTCGACTCTGTTGAACTTGCTGCCATAAGGGCGTGTATCTGAAAATTTAACACGTCAGCCCATCTGACAGCATCTGCAGTTTTTTGTGGGTCAAATTACGCCCTTCTGATCCTTAGCCCTCGATATATTTGTTTGGCCGTTTTATTGATAAAAAAAAAAGAAAAAAAAAACAGCGAACGATAGTAAATAAACCAAGAGTGATCCATATTAATGAAAACCTTATAGATTTTGGGTTGTGGCCATAACTCTAACAGTCCTGCTTGCGGAGTAGGTATATCCGCCTTGGATATGGGATAATCAAAAACTCTACCAGAGCCAGAGTCGACCGGGAATTCCCTCGTGGTCTATTGCCACACATTTCTTGTATCGCCGGTAGTTGATCAATGTGCTCTATTATAGACTCGATTACGATTAAGCCAGAGATATCCGTGTCTGTTTTTCTCTGAATCAGGTCGTGAATTATTATCACCGAGCGCGAGTGCAGCAGGTAGATGTTCTAGGAATGAGTGGAAAATGTGTAAAGTTTCGAATTTTGTCATTCGCTGTAGCTAGTGGATGCAAATGATTGTTTTTATCCGAGTACGGAGCTTTATCGGCATACACGCGATCCGCGATGCATAGTGTTCCGCTCGACGTGATATTACATTGAATTTTCAATCTCTCATTTCGCGTTGGCATATACTAGGTCAGACAGAAGCGAAACAACAGTGGTAGGTATGCAATTTCATTAGATTCAGAGACTCTGAGGTATGAGAAAATTTAATAGTTTAATATTTATAATGCAATTATATATGTAAAGAGTTTTTACTTTAAAAACTTTTCTATAACTTTACATATTTACCGTGAAAGTTTACGGCGCATATTCAAACGGGCATTATTTCCCATTTCTTAGTGAAATATAATTTGATATACTAGTAAAAATTGTCTGAATAATATATATTTGATATGAAAATTTTCAACGACATTATAAGCTAGGTGAGGAGTTTGTTTGAAGCGCGGGAAATCCACATCCTGAAAGGACTTACTACGGAAGGTTTTCATCTTGGCACCCTCAACGACGAATATTTCCGGTCCGGACTGCGTTACCGTAGCGTCGTATTGTTCTGCGCGCTTTCGCCTTGCCCCCAAGAAACTAAGAGACCAAATGAAAGAGGAAGACAAAGAGGCAAAACGACGTCTGGGGTAATTTTCAGCTAGCCTCAAATGGGTAGAGTTTATTCACTGTACGCGAATCTTTTTACCCGTGCAACACTCTCATTACAATTTACGTGCATGTATGTACGTATGAATGTACCTATGAATGTATGAATGTATGAATATACCATATAGACTTGTCTGGATCTAATATACATATAAATTAGCTTCTGGGAGAAAAAGAAAACATTTTCTCACGGCATGTCTCGAGATAATTTATAATTTTATTGGAGTGGCGTGGCGTGGGTTATGACAGTTTCTACAAACGTGTCATAGGTCGGAGTGACCAGGATCGGTGGTTTTGACGTTTCTGGGGTTTAATCATTCTCATTTCTTATTTAAAAGTTTTTTTACCAATTATTTTCCTTTACTTTCGTATCTGAAATGAAATTTTTTTAAATAAGATTTGTAACTTTCTGTGTATATTTCTACTATTAGGTGGTATCGTGTTCTTTTATTGAGATTCACAGGTAGGTATATGGAGTTCCATGCCTGATCATTTTCGAGATTGTGGGTAATTCGAAAGCTTTTATACTATGGCTCCGCCGACTCTTGGGCAAATAAAACGCTGAAAGTTTTAAGTCTGAAGAAAATCGAAGTGGTAATTTCGTTAGCAATTATAGATCGACAGTACCGCTGGCGAATAGTAGAGAAAGAGGATCACGTTTTTTCAACAGTTTGAAAACAAGCCGAGAATCAATGGATTCTGGTTTCGTTATCTACGCTGCAGACGCTACTCCGTCTTCCCTTACTCGCTCACTCCCTATAGTATTCCTTCCTCTCCGTTTCCCGCTTTGTTGACCTAGGCAAAACCCAGCGTTCTTGAAAATTGCGACTAACAGCCCTTCGAAGAGGGTGAAATTCACTTATCCTCGTAAATTGAACTGCCTTCGTAGCTCTTGAATTCCTTTTAGGAAACCGCTTGCATCAGAGATCCGAATTATAGCCGAAAGTGTCGATCAAAATTCACTTGGTTTAGCTAATTTCCATCAATCAAGTGAAATTGCCTTCTCTGGTCATGTACCTACCCTTTCGAAAATCAGGCTTAGATATTCCTGCTATATAGCTTCGACTTTTGACCATTGACTGGAATAGGTATACGCTTTCGTTTTTTTCTTTCGCGAGTTTAGTTAACGGAGTCCCATAGTCTGATTCGAAGAAACTTTGAAATTTTCGTGTTCCCAATTATCGCGACATGACTGACGATATATTGATGAAGAATGACAGCAGTCTTTACCCTGGAAGCGTGGAGATTGACGGGTAATCAACAATAGAAGTGACATTGTCAGGAGGGAAAATACTACAGCAGATAAAAACTGCGGACGTAATATTCCTCCATTGAAAGCTTGCAATCCAACTACTTATTGTTACAGCAAACTCATTACCAAAGCGTTTCATCAGAAGCTATTCAATCCAGATATCTGTGTACAGTAATGGCGGCAAGGAACGTCGACGAATAAATTAGCGCAAAGAAATAAAGGATAAAAATAAAACGCAACCTAGAGGTCGTCGATGAATATTGTACGCGATATACCCGCGAGGACATCGACTTTTCGACAGGGAAATGTTACAGCCAAGACATCCCCCAGTTTTGTAAGGCGTCGTCGCCCTAGAGAGTTGGTGGAAATTCGAATAAAGAAGAGCAGTTTTTATCCATGAATGAGAAAATTCCTGAGAATCGGAAGAATTCCATGACGCACGCGGATAATCCGAAATTGCTCACACAGTGTGAGCCTCCCAGGGCTTCTTTTTATATTCTGGATTATTGAGGTGGAATTATGCCATCAATTTCACTCTCACATTATTCCACGTGAATTTTTTTCCACATATTAATTTAACGAATACGTTTACTGCTGTGTTTGAAAATTAATGAAAAAAAAAAGATGAAAAAAAAATGACAGACTGAAACTTCAATAATACGACATTACCGCTCTTGACCACCCTTATCCTATCCAATCTGCATATGAGGGTGGAATTTAGCATCGGTGCTATAAATACTCGGTGGTGAAACGCTTAAGCGAGCCGAATTCCATCGGGGATAAATTATTCAGGGGTAGAAATATTCACCGATTATTTGCTTGAAGGATCCGAAGATGCTGCGGGTTACGGAAGAGATATTTTCCAGTTTTTCACGAATGCTTCGGATCTTTGGAAATCCAATCTTTCAATGATTCGCTTCTTGAACGATTTAGCTAATGCAGAATAAAGGTTTCTGCATCTTTGCCCTAGGTTGAATTATAAACATTCAAACCTAAACTCTGAATAGTCATTCTCCGTTACCCTATGATCTTATGAACTTCCATAAATTGCTTGAACTGAATAGAGTGGCAGGTGCTTCCTCGTACGTAGTCATGCTCGTTATGTAACCGGAGATTATGACCGGATTACGGGCTAATGGTCTCCCCATATAACTATAACCACCCGCAGTTTGTTACCTCATTGCGGATCACTTGACTTTTAGCTAAACGCGTGCTCTATGAAAGGTGATGAAAGACATGAAATTTACACGAAATTGAAGAGTATATAAACACGTGCATATACGAGCCTAGACATTTTCAACGATGCCGTCAGCTCTGCGTCGGAAAATTGTCCTGGCTTGTGCTTTTATGCAAGACACGTGTCAACGAGTCCTAATTTCCCGTACTTTATGCCTAACGAACCATAGAGGAAGGTCGTTGTTGTATCAACCCGTGCTCGTTCACGAATTCTCGCCGCACCGGGGACATCCGCGGTATTTTTCTTGATTCTCGTTAATTACGAGATCCTACCATTGACGGATTTAATCAGGGTGTCTTTTAGCCGGACTGAAATGTGCCGCTTGGATTCATCCAGTAATTTCTCTCTTTTGTTCTTACGTACACAGAGTTTATTACGAATCTATAATTTTCGTGTGATTAACGATACTCGAGCCTTTTCTAAGGCCAAATTGCGCAAGCGGCAAGCTGCTCCAATTTCCCCAAAAATAAGAAACGAGCTTGAACTCTCCTCGTGCTATGCCTGGGCGCGTGGCAACGGTCCCCCTAAATTCAACCTAGAAGACGAAAAGAGGAAATGGAGGAAGATAGGCGGTTCAAGGAAGGGAGAGATCTTTCCTCTTCGCGTTCTGCTCTGCTTTTCTACGTTCGCTTTTATACGCATAGATACAGTCAGAGTCATCTCTAGAATATAGTATATATATATACAAATATAGTATATGCCTTGCCTCTGTATATAGGCATTTAGATGTATATGTTCGCGCATAAACGAGGAGAGAGACGAAGGAGGATACGTTCACGAATACGACTAGGTTGTATGCGCGCATACGACGTAAGGTCCGGGGTTCGAGACCGGGCTTTCACTGGCGGCGAGGATCAATATTCGGCAACCCTCCAAGCCCCAAAACTGTGACCGACTCTTTCTAACCCCTGAATCTCTCCTTCTCTACCTCAGCCTACAGTTTCATCCCCTCTTCATCTCTCTCTCTCTCTCTCTGTGTTTCTCTCTCTGTCTGATTATCTTACTCGCTCACACTCCCTCTAGCACCTTGTACCCCAGTACTCGACCATCTCGCTCGGACTCTCGCCCTTAGCATATATACACAGAGACATAGTTCGACTTTAGTGTTTGTCTCTGCCTAAGTTCCTCCTTCGCTATTTCCCTCTTCCTTGCGCCGAAGTTACGCCCCAAATATCTCGCTTTCTCTACCCTTTGAACGTTCGCTGAGAATTTTCATTCACTCTCATTCATGCGTTTATAGAAACCGCGTTGTTCAATGGTGTGAATTTGTCAGTTTGAAATATAATATCACTTTAGCATTTATCGAGTAGACATAGGCACCTATGTACTTTGCATAGATAGAATTTCGCTTGGATAGAAGATGCTTGCATTAAAAATAAACCAACCAATTTCATTCATCGATTTTTAACAATCGATCGATCACGTGCAAAGACTTGATAAACGTCTGCAGTGACTTTGTGAAAAGTAACATTACTTTGATCGGTCAAAAAAATTCCAATCACTTTCATTACCTGTTTCTGACTTAGCATATGGTTCAAAATTTCTAAAAGAAACAACACTGTTGTTGCGGTGCGTATTTGTTTCAACAACGTATAATGTCGTGCGTTCGGCAATATATTTATCGATTTCCTTTCACGGTGAATTCCACTCTGACACGGTGTGCTAGTTGTTCGTGACGCGCAATTGTGCCGTGTTGAACCCCGTTGTCGACCTTTACTATTATCCGACAGTTTTGTATTTTTTTTTTTTTTGTATTTCCCTTCTCTTGTATTTTTTACGTGTTTCAAATATTTTCAAACTTTCATTATAGTCATACATTTTGTATATTAATGTCGATAAATAGACGTTCGTATGAATCCGTTATTATACAGTGCTTGTCGGGTCATAAAATATCACGTTTGGTACGGTTGAGTGGTCTGTAAATAGCATAATTAATTACTAAGATCGCAAGGGTGGCGGCTTTGAGCCGGTGTTACTGAACACACTATATTACCAAAGCAGGAAGTGCCGGCATTTGGCGCTAGTACTTCTTGATTGCTTCGTGAGGCTAGAAAACCTTGTCAATTCTGCCTCGTCGAACGATTTTATATTTCGATAAGAAAAAAATTCAACGGAAATTGCTCAGCAGACTTTCAACTAGCCAGTCGGCCACATTGGAGTCTGAAAAATGTTCTTACAGCCAGTCCAATAGTCGGTCGATAGCATTGCTTTGCAAGTTTTATTACTTCGTGACTGAGTTAGGTACTAGTTGCGAGAGCCTGCAGGTTTTTTCCGCTCATTAAAATATTTCCCTTTAGTTGTTGCGACGATAAGGGCGTTCTGAAAAATCTACGCGAAATTTTAATGGGTCCTTAACACGCTAGACGTAATAAAAAATTCACAAGAATTTCCTGTGAATACTCGTTTTTAAGGGATGCAAATTAGAAGAAATCGGGGTATGACAGGTTGAGGATTACGTTTGAGAGGTTCTGGGGGCATAAAGGTCGAAGGTCGAATCCCCCTACAGGAAAGGAAACACGGAACTGATTACTCGGATCGGAGACACGGGAGGGGGACACTGTGCGAACGTTTTCTGCATGCCAACGCGCGTCAGATTCCTAATCAGCTACCGTTAGGTTATTGGCAAAGGTAAATAACAGCAAGAAAAAAGAGCGAAAAAAATAAAGGGTAGGTAGCCCTGATAGAGGCGTGGAGAAATTCACCCTCCTGCACACACAGCGACAGGCATCGCGCTCATGTCAAGGCGTCCTGTCGGTGCTTCTTCACGGCTTTGGCCAAACGAGGACTGACCTAAAATTTATCGGCCGTTTGGTAGCTCGGAAATTCTTAGCGCGTATTCCTCAAGCGGTTCCCAAGGCTTTTATCAAAAAGGAGAAAAGGCGAGAGGCTTTAAACACCGCCGACCACCAGACGGAGGTCAACTTGTCACGTATCAGCGTTGGATTATTTTTCTTTCTTTCGAAATTGGACAATCCGCACATGATTTAATGCATCCGTTGATCGTCGTTCCAACGTTAGATGTATAAAGCCAACCACCTGATTCCAGACGGTTTCCAATCATCCTATCGATCGTTTGATATTACCGTCTAGGAAAGCTAGGTGGAAACTCTGCATCACGGAATATATTTTACCCTAATCGAACCGTGGAATCGATGTCGCAAACAATCGGACGAACTTGTGTCCTGTCACCTGTCACCCTACAGTATAACGTATCGCTTCTGATAATATGTAAACGTTAGCGTTATGGTTCGCTATTCGTATGGGTACATACAGTTAACCACAATATCCGAAATTTATTACGTGCAAATAGTTTTACCGTGGTCGTGGCCCCCGCACCAGCGAATTCTGCCAAGGAAATATGTTCCAAATGGTATGGATTTTTTTTCACCTGTCCTGCGGCTAGCAGGTTGATGCGGTATAGGGGTTGATGGTACGTTTTCTTCTCTACTCATTTAAAAATGTCGCGATAACGACCTGCGCCGAAAAAATTCTTTGGCTTCTGATCTCGGGACCGCGGAGGCCAACCAATTGCACTAAGGAAGATTTATAGATGTGGGTTGGCCATGGAGTCTTTAGCTAACGGCGGAAAGTACGATGCGGGATGAGCATCTTACCTCGAAACTTGTTGAACTGATGAAAATGTTGGATATTAAACGGTTTTTGCCGTCTTCGAGACACCGCGAATATCTCAGAGTTTCTGACCTTCGCCAAATTAGAAGGTATAATGTCACTAAAACCCGTACCTATATACACTAGGTATAACTAAACCGCATGCACATTTCCACAGTGCAGGGATGACATACATCGAATTCTTCAACGTCATATTTCGAGGAAATATTATACTCAAACGGTTTTATGGCTCATGAGTTATTACCCGTCTCACATCGCGTAATTAATTGCTTATCTCAGAGTTTATTATTTATTTTCACGCTCGTGGCTGATGTAGTTAGTTTACGGAATTTTATAACCAACTTCTGCGAGGAGGTCCGGCGAGGCCACAAGCGGTATTAATTCGTACCCGGAGGGAGTTTTACGTGAAATAATCATTGAAAATTTTTTTTTTAGTTTCAATCCCCGTCCGCCGGACTGGCTAATACCCTATACGCTTTATTGGGCCACTTCAATTCAGCCTTGTTAAAAATATTGCAACATACGTTTAATTAGTACAAAAATTTGATAATATCTCCTGCCAATTTCGCTCCGCCTTCGACTATCATATGCTGCATAATATTATATAGACTATGAGATACGACTATGGACTGTCTTTTATGCTTAGCTGTTTCCGGACTATTATTCTACCATTAGGGTATATACCTTCATTCCGGTTCAGCTTCAGAGTCACGAAGTATAACCGCGTACACATTTTTATCCACGATATAGACGCGTCTACAATCTGCATACATATATAGGTATACCTGATGTGTGCATGAGCCCACTGAAAACAACTAGCAGACTCGGCAAAAAAAAAAAAAAAAAAATGGAAAAAAAAGGATAAAACCTCAACGATCCACTCACTATATTACTGTCTTTATATGTATATATATATCACGATGCGATAGCTTTGTGTCGTTATTACTATACCCAGGTACGAGGGATTATAGGCGGTAGGGATGCCAGTTTCAACCCTATCCAGGGGCAACCAGCTAAAGTCAACGAAGTGAGTCCCACTAATTACTTAATTTAGTGTAAAGGGTGTCAGCCGAGGCGCGCGACACTTCGCACACCACTGAGAATGAGTAAAAGCTTGAGGTTTGTGCTGTTGCCATGAGACTTTTAGCACTCAGGTTTTCCAAATCTACAGAAATGTGCAGAGAAGAAAGAACGAAAAATTTATAAATTAAATAAGACCGAATAAATTGAACCCCGAATGATATATCAGGGCTTCGTGTTGGTCTGACGTCATCATCGTGCTCTAATTGAGGTTCACCAGGCTTCGTAGCCTCGAAAATCAGTCTAGCAGAGGTGTAGTTAACCCCGGATTGATCAGGGGTTGGTGTCACTGGATAATTGATTGAAGCTGATACTGATTGAAGGGTGCAACCCTTTCGATATAGGTTGTAACCGCTTGGACTGAATCCGATTATGTTCGAAGGACAAATAAAGCTTTTGTATGAACCACTTCAACATCGCTTTGTCCTCGTCGTCTCGCTCATCAAGCTTTTTCACAAAGCTTTGGCTGCAGCTATAGGTTGAAAAATTTATTGTTATAACAATTTTTGGATTTCAAACAATTTCTTTGCCTCGCAAGCCCAGCTTTCTCAACGCGTTCCCTCTGTCGCCCCGACTAATGCTTGAGTATGTAAACGAGCACGTTGGATACCCACGTTAGGAAAGGTAGATCTTATACCTACTCGGGTTCTTTGTTTGTTCGGTACGGGTAATTCTTGCCATAGTAGACCGACCCACATTCGATTATGTGTACATAAACCAGGACCGTGTGGGTCGGTTCGTTAAGGACACGTTTCTTCTCTAACCAGCGGTTTTAGTGGTTTATGAAAAAAGATGGTATGTCATGGGTACGCGACTTTCTATTCGGTATAAACGTAACCCAGCTTAAGTTTTCCGTCTCCTTTCATCCTTTGAACTTTCCTGAATATTTTCAGAGCTTTTTTTAGTCGTTTGACATTCGTTGGAAAGTGTTGAACTATTTTAAAAAGTATTTAAACCGAATTAAACCCACGTCTGCGGTCCTCCTCCACCGTCATGGTCACTTGTACAAACACTTCTATAGTTCACAAACCAAAACCGAAACTAATTGAGGTTTTCACCGAGTAACTCTGCAAATTGGATATCTGATTCTTTGAAATTCTGATACGAGCTCTATTCAAGGTTTCCCCCTGACTAACGATCATCCCAAACTTACGAACATGCTTTAGTTATGCACGCTTATAGCTAAATCATCGCAAAATTGTAGGCAATTCGATAATGTGCACATTCGCACCAAATGGTACGTATGTACCTGTAGATATCCATTATACAACGGCTCTATACGCCATGGCTTCGCCCAAGTAAATGACAATCCTGGTATCATGAATATTTTCGAGTAGAAGCGTGAGATCGATACCCCGACAAGCGAGTGAGTTATTACCTATCACTGAATGAAAACGAATCCGTAAACATGGCTGGTTGATGTTTCTTTTTCTTCTTTGATTCTGTTCTATACATACAACAGGTATACATATTCACGACTTTTTCCTGTGAATTCGCGGATGGATAAATTTTGGCCTGCGGTTATACTTTGGTGGAAAAATCTTCGCCAAAAGCCCTTGGTGCAGTATAGCAAATTCGGATAAAAAATTCAAGTATTAATTCATTAATTTTCAAGAACGAGACGACAGGTGTCTCGTCATTTGGGAATTGCAAATTTCAGTAGATATCTACTACTGTAGTATTTCTCCACGTCTGACAGCGATGATAGAGGAGCTTTACGCGTGGCGAAGTAGAGCTGGCCTGGAGGAAAAACCTTCATATAACTTGAAGCACTTTCGCAGCGGCTCGGGTTTCGGAATAATACTCATCTGAGTGGCGGCTTTTGGGCTGTACGATGCGTGAAATATGACATATGACGTGTGACGTGTAACTTTTCGAGTACAACTTGGTTCCGTTTTTTTTTTCATTAGCTTTTTTACGCCCTTCTTTCGAACGGGACTTAATCTACAAGTCGAAATCTTATGAATTCTTCGAAAATCACCCCTGTGTAGCTTTACAGCTGTATAAAACACTTTCTTGAGGGGTAAAAGAGGGATGGAAATTGTTTGAAAAAAAATTTGAACTTAAATCGGGAGCTTTATAAAGGGATTTTGAATAAAATTTAACGCAAAGCGTATTCTGATAATGCCAATTGAAAGTGGGAATGAAAAGGACGAAAACGACGAGACTTAACGCCGACAATTTAATATCTTCTCGCATTAGGCACCAACTTTAAATCTGAAGTGATACGTAGTGGATCATTATAATAAAACCTGGCTAATAATTGCGAAAGTCTGTCAAGTTTTTAACGAATTTCCATTTACCTGCGGATTTCAAAGTTCATCTCCCCCCTCTTGAGAGAGCAAGAATATGAGCATCGAGTTGTGAAGGGGGGTTGCTCAGGGAGTAAAAAAGGAAGAGGAAGGCCCGAAAGTAAGGGAGCAAGCTAAGTAAATTCAGGTACCAGGACGAGGCACGTGACCGGAAATTTTTGAAAAAGATCGTCGTTACTCCAAAAGCTCTGCCATTCGCTCGACGTGTTTCCTCGGACGTGTTTCCTTCCGTGTTTTTCTGCCGGCAAAGAAGTTAAGAAGAAAGAAGAAATAAAATAAAATCCGGTAATCAGAAACATGACGTAGTATAGACGTGTATATGATATAATATGAACTTGGAAAGGTATTCTCATGGTATGATATACCTATAACGTGTGCTATTTTCATTCTGCGCATATCGTGTACGTAGATACAGTGGACACATCCATCTCCTTCAAAGCTTTAAGCAGTAATCTTTCGCCAGACGCGTCCGGTAAACTAATTGGAAACGCGGTCAATAAACGAATTAATAATCCCCAAATTGTGGCACGCGACGAAAATACCCCGGTGTTAGAAACCGCTAAAGCGAATGCGGAATTCGACGTTAACCAGAATACTTTGAGGACGATCGATCGAGGTAACAAGATTGTTACTTCGCCCGTCAAATGGAGTTCCTCTGCGTCTGGTAGAACCTAGCTAACCGACAAGGGGGTGATTCCCTTGGCTTTATACGTAGGTACGGCTTTGTCTCATCTTCATACGGGAGAAAAGCGCTGCAACCACTACGGCACCGTAATACTTATACAGAATTAGAATTACAACGCATAAGCCAGAGCCCACACTTTCGCCCTTGGACATTTATGCCATCAGGGATGGAAAACCCCGGTCGACCTTTCCAACGATACCTCAGGCCTTAGGGCAGCGCGCGGGACTTCCTGCGTTGATGTTGTTAACAAAATTATCCGCTATATTCCTTCCGCGGAAATAATTAAACCCAGTATTCGGCTTGTGAATTTCTCATTTACGTGCTCACCCACGCGAAACCTACGAATTCTACGAATCCCATCCTCGAACGAGGATCATCATCTTCAACCTGACGAGCTCACTTCTCTGCCCTAAATACGCAGGAGTGTTACTTTATGTACAAGTTTAAACGTCGGCCAACTCACGAGGACCTAAAAATGAGGAAAGCAGACGACTCGTCGTTCGGCGACTCACAAAGCTAAAATATTGATACCCTATTTCGCCCTGCTCTACGCCAAAATACTATCTGGATATAACGTACAGGGACAGGATAACATTTTTTTATCACTTATCAAAATCTATAGCAATATGTATATATCGTGTATGGTAATAATGAGATCTAGCCAGGATTAAGAATATTGTTGTTATACATGATCACTGTATTATTCAAAACCATGATACTCGAAAAGTTGGCTGTGCGTCATATATATTATATACATAATGTATGTCGCATGTGTCGAATTTCTATTCGTACATCTTATCTAGCATCTGGCATCTAATTCTCACAGAAAATTAGTTGCGCTGTCGAAGTCGGTCGGAAGATTATTGTCGTAGAAACTAGCGATTTGTTATCTTGTCCTCATTGTATTCTCCCCTTAACCCTCGTCCGCAGAGCAACAATCCATTCGATTCCACCCGGGTTCCACCTCTATTGGTCTAACCAACTGCAGTCAATAGAACTGATCGGATATCGGACAAGCAGTAGCGTGGATGACAACGCATTTCCCAATACAGGTCTGGTTCGACGAGTGGTTAAAGTTCGACTCACCAATCACTTTAATTATGCACGTGCCAGGGCTGGAATATATACACGGTGCGGAATAGCCATTGATTTACCAAGTTTCACGATTGACCTAGACTTGATCCAGAATTTCCCAGCGATAGAATGGAGGAGAGATATTTTCGACGATTGTTCGTGAAGCAATTCATCGCTCGGCATCACAACTGTGCGGCTTTAGAAGTTATAAAAGAGCTTTCTTGAATTTCAAACTTTCAAGATATTCTGCGAGCTACCTGCGGTGAGGTTAGCGTTGTCAATTTGATTCTGGAGATTCTCACTGAAATTTCATCTCGCTAGCTACCGGCAAAGGACTACTTCAAGCGAGGCTCAAAACCCTGCAGCAAGGATCTCTTAATGGCTGAAAAAGGTCAAGAAGAGACTCGGCCAATTTTCGTGAACAATACGTGACGAATTCTTCGCTATTATTACCTCTCTTTGATCCTACTGAGCCCAGCCCCCCCACCTTGCAGCTAATCAATCCTTATCTTTCAGCTCCGAAGCCTGCGTTAATATTGTTCATCAATGACAAGGGAAATCTCGATTGTTCTCCTCAGCCGGGGTAAAGAAAGTTGATGATTGTCGATTTTTCTACATTGTTCGAAAACGCTCACACCATCTTAACTCCAGATTAAAAACGTTGATCGATTAGCGTACCGTGACCTTTTATCCGGCGATACCTGCAGCGACTAATTAATTACTTGCGATTATTAGAAATAATTGACGAACTAATGGAAACGCAAATTACTATAGAGGGCGAAATTTCCGAAGATTTTTATTGCTCAATTAAGAATTTATCGTATGAGAATCGATACTCGGTCTAGGTTGTCGATATTTATGAAACCCGAATGGGCAAGTCAACTGGATGTACTGCCATCAAGCGCAGGCTGACGGGATGGACGATCAATCGCAAGTCGCACTCTAGAAAATATCGAGGTTCCGAGTGCTCGGGGTCCAGAGGTCCACCAAACCCAAGACCCTGGACTCATTCTGGAAAAATCCACGCACTCCAGGCTCTTCGCAGACTTCGTGGCACCCTCTTCTGTCCTCCGAGGGTCTCCTAGTAGGAAAAATTCTGGCCTTGAAGCACCCAGCTACTTTACTCCGCCTCCGCCTCCGCATCTGCCTCGTAGTTCTATCCTCTCTCACTCTGACTCTCACTTTCTCCGCCAGTGTTCGTTCTGTTCATAGTTGCTCTTTCTCCTTCGTCCCCATCCCCATCCCCATCTCCACTTCCTCCATCTCGTTCTTCCGGATGAAATCTAGCCATTCCCAGAAAGACACAATTCTAAGTCGTTCGACGATGAAGTTCCAGACTCCTAGGCACCGTCCTTAATTTCATGGAGTTCAGTGGAAGGTCAAGTCAACCTTGGTGAGAGTTTAGTCACCACGGACATACATAGTTTTGTGCCAGATTTTCAATCCTTCTTATCCACCGTAATTCCCGTTGCGGCGTCAGCTTATTCTCAAGAGAGACGTGGTCCACGACTCCTTCAGATGACGCGCTAACCCCAAGAGTTCCTACGAGAGCGGAGTAAGGTGCTGCGGACCTCTCTTCAAAAAGAGAGAAAAATAAAAAAATAAAATAAAAATCCAACTCAAAGGAAGAAGAAGTAGGAAAAAAAAAGAAACAATTTCTGGCTCCCACAACCAGGTGCATACCGATAACCTGACAACGTACAGCATCGACGATGTGGTAATACTATATCGTCAGGTCCCTTATTTTATTTCTTAGAAAATTTATACGAACGTGGAATAAATTTGGCACCACTTGAGGGTCCAGGCGACGCGCAGACGCCCTTTCGGTAAATATAATCATTACTCCTAGACATGGAGAAGAGGCCGAAATATTTTTGGCACGGTGAACCGCGTGGAACGGCAATATACACATCAATCAAATCAGTTGTGCGAATCGTAAGTAATTGACCGAAACAAATTGAACTCTATTTTGATCAGCCACTCTGTGAATCCACCATCGCTCAATTAGAGTGCAGATGAGGTTGTTTCGACGATTTAACAATCATTAAATTTAAATTATCATCGACACACTATTTGCTGATAGTAGATTCATCGAACCTTCAAATTTGCCGATCATATATTCGTAGGATTACCTGGGATATGAATTAGCAGTTATATTAATAAAGCTCTTTGATATCCCGTCCGAGATAACAGAGCGAGCTTGAGATTTTCCGGGATATGATAATACGACACGCACTGAATTCAGGAAATTTGGGGTCGACTTCCTGGTGACAACATTCCTTCCGCCTTGAGGTTATTTTAAGATGGCGAACACGTAACTTATTGCCGTCATTATTATCATCTTATTTTCTCTCCCTCCACGTCTTACTCATATTTGAAGGGATAGAAGGGGATCAAAGTAAGGCATGTGCTCTGGGGAAGAGCTTCGCTTCAGATTGAGAGACGATTAAATGGGTATTCTTTCTCCAACCAGAAGTCACCTGTACGTATACATGTCTCGAACAACGAAAATGTTGTTTTAGTCCAAAATTTCGGTTCATATCCAAAGCAATGTCTGCCTCGTACGTGGTGTATACAATAAGCTTATTAATTATTATAATCCTAGTTGTATATCTCGACGCCCTAAGCCATACTATAATGTGATGAAAGTTGTACGGCTGGGCCTCAGAAATCCTCAGAAGCTGCGATGATGATGTTTTCGGTCTCAAATGAATCCTTCCATCTTCCTAATTAGTAATTAACCAATTTGGAAATTTGGGTCAGAATGCAGGGCGGTAGTCTTGTCAAAAATGTCCAAGTTGTTTAGATACGGGAAATGAAACCGCGTGGTTAAATCAACAATTGTTAGACTCGAAACTTTTTTTTATTTCTTTGTCGATTGTGATGGAAAATAAATAAAAGCTGCCTATATCCTCGCCACCGTGGTATGGCAGCCCGTATTTCGAGTCGGTATATATATTCACATGAATTGAAACGTAGCCTCAACTGAAGGGTAGACGGAAGTGAAATTCATGAATTTCGAAGCATAAAAATTGGCTGAACTCAGCAAGCAAGAAGATAATATTAGAAAAATTTGCGTATCAAATGGTTTAATGGTTTCATAATACCCTCCCCGCCGTTATCGCATTTCTTTAGCTGGGTTATACCAATAATTCATCGGAGATAGATTTTTTAAAATAATAATTTAAACGAGTTTGAGAAAATGGAGCAACAGCCTGATGGGTTACTGCCAGCAACTACTATCTACTCATCGTCTCTTTCCCATTTCCAATTCATTGCCAAGTAGCATCAATCGTCTAGCAATTCCTAAACACTCAACGTTCCCGAAGAGGTACTGTGCTTCTCACATAGCTGCCCAGAAAAACTGGTATGACATTCACGCCTGGTATCGATATACTCGGGAAATATTGGATTCCGATAAATTACCAAAAATTAATCAAATTCTCGTGCGCATCAGGTCAAGATGGTATACCCAGAGTTTAATATGATCTTAAAGAACTCACTGTCATCCTGCATGCTTACACACATGTAGTGTATGTGTATATCGTATAATTTTCTCGTGATCTGACGAAGCTAAAAGATCTTTTTTTCAAGTACCGGGACGCATCTGAAAGGTCTAACCCATCCGAGGCACGTTACGCTAGGAAGTCAGACAGAAAGGTGTAGGTATACGAAGGGGTTCACTCGGCTACGTGTTGGCACACATATGTTGAAGGCAAGGCAGTTGGTGAACGGTCGAGCGGTCGACGTATCTTGGCAATAAAGATTTCCCCGGGTTGTAAAAAGAGACTTGGTAAAGTAAGACGGACGGTTGAAATTCGTCGGTGTTTCACTATGGTGTCAAGAATTTCGGGTAAATTGGCCCAGGTGAATCTAGTCCCGATTAACTAATCTTGTTTCACTTGACGGTAACGGGTCTCAAAATTGTTAGATCGATTTTGTGCATCTGGTGAATTTGAACACACCTACCGAATATCCTAGCAGACAGACGTAATGCAGAACTGGAGTATTGATTCTGAAAGCCCAACCAGTCTCAAGTGTAAACTCGCCTATTTTGACCGTTATCGCGATCAGACATTTCTATGATGAACTAAATCGTATTCTCAATCATATTTTGAAAGCTCTATGTATTACGGCCTTGTCCGACAACAGTGGTTGAGTATTTTTAGCAATAACAAAACAAAACAAAACAAAAAAGATTCAGGAAATTCTCATGTTCACTAGCTATCATTGATCACTCACGCCCAGCCGACGACGTCAGAGAAGAACCCTCCCTGGAGATATTTCTCTAATAGCGGAAGACAGCAATATAAGATAACGCCAGAGGCTAGAATTTTAGTCCACAGGAGAATCCATGGGGGTGTGTATGGGTGTAAGGCATCCCCAAAGAAAGCCAAGCTTATACCGAACGCCAGGAAGAAAAGCAATCACGTTGTGAGATATCGATTATCGAATACCGAATACCAAATATTGAATATTGAATATCAACTATAAAACGTACAAAGGGCACAAAATTTACGAACTGACAATTTTAGCTGTAAGGGTTCAAACATTTTCTCGCAGATTATATTTCATCAACTCAACCAAAGCTGGCTTATAGTATGACAAATTTCAAGGCCCTTGATTCACCGCGTAAGTTTCACAGATTAGCGGCGATTAGTCTCTGAATTATTCCCAATATCTTTATAGCTGCAGTACACAGAATCTGAGACAAAGTTATAGTTCAGGGATGATTTTCTGACGAGTGATGCCCCAAGCGGGGTAAAACCCTGCCCTAGTTCTAAGGCCAGTAAATTCTCTGAGGAAAATGGAACATTTTGTGAAAATTTTCGAATGAATTACCGCAGTCGTAGTTCCGTGTTACTCGGGGTACCAATTAGACAAAGCCTTGAATCTATTAATTAGAACGAGACCACGAAGAAGCTTGCGGCACAATCGATCGAACGATTTGGAGTTATGCGGATTTTATGGCTTATGTGGTAGTTCTTCTCTGTACAAATTGCGTGTGATATTAATCCGATAAAGAAAATTTAACTTCCAACTGGCAATAATATTTTCCAAGTGCCTAGTTATCTTGAACCATTTCGCAGATAAATAGAAGTGCATAGATGAAAGAATAAAAATGATAACCCCACGGGATCTAGGCGCGTATCTCGACCGAGACAAAACCATTTCCTTGGCTCGTTCTTTTTCTGAACTACCAACGCTTATTAGAGGTCGTATATTTTCTAGAAATAACACGGGTGCACTTCCCGAAGAAGTCTTCATTTTTCACATAGAATTTTCTCGCATCCTTGGGATCGTTCGTAAACTAGGATAAAGTTGAAAAACGAGAAATGGGAATGAACACGCCCTGCTATATTGGGGTGGGATGTTTTACCAAACCTGTAGTCACGCTCGCAGAAGCCTTTCCCCGTCACGTGTTTGAAATATATGACGAGGTTCGTTGAATTTCAAGCGTTATTAGTTTTGTATAAGAAAAAAAAAGAAAAGAAAAAGTAGAAGTGAAATAAAAATCACCTGCTGTAACGGGGAAAATATGTTTTCTATAAAACAAGTCAATTCACAAAACACAACAAGGGGGAACAAAAGTTTAGCTTGTTAAAAAGGAAACTGCCCCGATATTTTATTTGAAAAAAGTTTTCATTAAATTAACTTGATCAGGGCGCAATCTTTTATATTCTCACATGCCTCCACCTGCGGATGGTATCAAAACCCATTATTTGGATAATATACCTACATCAAGTTTAAGGTGTGAGAGCTGCGGTACTGGTTAAATTATGCATAATTTTATACAGACTTTTCATCAGCCGGATTAACAACCGACCAACGTGAATGTCTGGCTACACCAAATATATCCCGGTATAATCCGGGTGTCTACTTTCGTTCGTGATTCAAGCTGAACGTTCTGATGTGGCGTTTCATTATATTCATGCCTTTTATTGCTCAATATTAGCAGTATCAAAAATTAAACCTCTCACACCATGATATGTGATTAAGCTCAACGGATTATCGAATGAACCGCATCCCTTGGTCACAGGATTTAAAATATTCGCATGCTAACATTATTTCGGGATCGTTATTTGCGATTATGTATACTGGAAGTACGCCCATTATGGAACAATGCAAGCTGGGCTTTAGTCGCGTAACTTCGGTAGACCAATGTAATAAGTAAGTTCCGAACTGGCCCTACTGTTATAGCTGTGTTAACTTTATCCCAACTTTTCTTTAATTATCTCCAGAAGCTTTGAAACCCCTTTACGTATTTTAAATTTGTATGTTTATGTTATAGGCTTGTGTAGAGATGGGTAAACAGAGTTTGCGGCTCCTGAATTACTTTTAAAATGATGTGGAGATGGGAAAACTTTAGCAACTATTTCTCGCACAATCCTCACGAATCAATCTCGAAACAGATTGAATCTAAAGCAATTATTTCACCGTGATTCGATCTCTGACATTTTTCCGTTACGAAAAAAGGTCAAATGTGATCAGTGCAAGTCCAACGACACCTGGCTGCAGTGCAGTACCGCTTCGATAGATCGATCTGAAATTATTTTCATTCCGGCTATCCGTGAGGGAAATTGTCTTTTTTCGCGACAATAATACGTTGTTTTATCAACTTTATGATATTCAACTTCTTGACCGAATAGAGAGTGCGCTTTGCTTGAAATGATGTGTAGGTGCTTGTGGTAGTAGCAAGTTTTGTGCACAAATAAACTATAATAACATACTGGAAAAAGTTATGGTCACGCGAGCAATTTTATATTGTAAATAAGGGTAAACAACGTTTATGGTATGATATAAAGTTTGAGCATTTTGAAAGCTTGGCAAAGATTGACCTCGTTAATCATGCGAATGAACGTGAGAAATGCGAAATGATATCGTGCGTACTTGTAGTAAGCAAGTTTCATATAGTAAACAGGTCACACAAGTATCCATAGTCACGATTCCGATTCGCTATGCGAAATACTATAGTGGTATAAAATATTCTGGAAGTATGTTACGGTATTAAAATCGACGTAGGTTGTCAGCCACGAAAAAAGGAAAGAATAACACAATTTCAAATAGAACAAGACGTGGATAATAGGAAAAGTGTCATGAATGTAGATAGCTATTACTTTTCGATTGCATAGCTTCTTGTGCATTCGCGTTGAATGTAAATGGTGGATGTGCAGCCGGTATTAAACTCGAGATAACTTTCTTCAAGGTTTCGTTCAGGTCTTAAAATCGTCGTTGGTGCAAATCGGTCTCATGAAATTGAGGGAATATATAAAGACGATCGAAAGCTCGTTCAATTGTGTAGTTCCTTTACATGTTCGTGTCAGTTTAATTTGAAACAAGAACACGGCTGTGAAGCTCAAATTTTTTCTTCTCTTTCATCTTCGGAGGTGATCTGTGAAATTGAACAACTTTGAATATCAGCTTTGAAATAATCCGGCGTATTTGATTTATTCAAGATATTCGTACTGCAATTTCGAAACTCATCTAAGTGTTGAATAAAGTCGATTAAAGTTATAGGAATTGATCAAGTTTTCGGCTTTAACAATCAACGAGGTACGAAAGATTTTTCTCAAATCTCAGCCCCTTTTAGTAGGTATACACGAAATTCCTCTACACTTTAGATAAATGTTAATACGTGCTCATCCATACAACAAGTATCTTTTGGAAATTCGTGAATGTTTTGAAGCCGCGGGCGCGATCCACGCCACTTAAAACTTTGAGAAAATAGTTTGAATAGTTTCAAAAAGTTTGCTCATAAATTACATCTCAGCTTACAACGCGTGCACGAAATCATAAGCGTTCAAATATGATGGGTAATGTTATAAGATGATGTCTAAATCAGATTATCTTTCGCTGTCATCCAAAAAAACTCGTAAAATCAGTGGAAGTAAAAGAAGAACGATAGTTGACAGAAACAGAAACACAATAAGAAAGATAGTACAATAAAAATTGTATCCGTATGCGTAGAATGGATCTTCGATAAAATAAAAACATGAGAAATTGCGGAACGAGTCGATCACTTATTTATCGCATCAACTGTTGGGATTAAGGCCGAAACATTGAATGATTTCGATCCTAAACTAGGACGACTTGCCAGTCAGATAAAAAGCAGAGTTAATAAATGCTTTTTGCAATATCGTGGGGCGGAAAAATGTTTCGAAATTTATTCACGCTCTCTTTGAAACAATTTTCAAGTTTTGCATTGGCAATGGCACCACCAGTCCACGTCGAGCTCTTGAAATTCATAAATTAGAACCTGGTAAAGTTCTTCTGCTATGTACATACATACCTATATGTTTCCGCCGACAATGTTCCAAACTAACATACATTGGAAACTTTGGGAAAGGGTTTCTCCCTCTGAATTGAGACTCGGAGTTCTTAGAACTCTTTGCAACCCCTGGTCATGCAGCGTTAAGATTACCCCAACGAATAGATGTGACTTTGTTCTCAACAAAGATCGCAACTCCTTGATAAATCCCCGAGTAAAAAGTTCAGCATCGTTAATGCAAATATTTAAACTGTGTTCCTTTGGCACATGATCGATGAAGTATTTTTTTAAAAATTGAACAAAGTAGCATACTACTTTCAACCCTTCGTCTAGGAGCCATAAACTCGACCAAGAGAAAGACGCCTTGTCTTTGCCTCGATCACTTCGGTCTGATAAGCCTTGTTTCATTACAACTACACAGGCATATTACCTCTGTTCAAAGAGGACTGATAGTGGAGCTCTATTACACGTGGGTATGTCGGGTACCCGGAAATAGTGGACACATTGAATTAAGCCCACGTTTCCTGGGGTGACACTTACTCGGAAATCCCTCTACCACCACCTCCTTATGATTGTTATCAGAGTTGTTTCATGCTGTGAATTTACGACGCGTTTCATTAATAGTGCTCTTTTTTGTTCAGATGTAAATTTCGGATAGCCAATGTGGTTTGTGGTACATAGATATATATACCTAGATAAACGCAGTACCTACTATAGCAGAATCGCACTATGTCTCTGCTGTTTTTTGAACCAACACGAGCACACGGCTAAAAGGCAAATATATGTGCCGGTAGATTGTTCGAGCGAAAAGTGTTGTCAAGTATTATTTGGATCGAAGAGATATAGAGAAAAATCGATAACATTTTATTATCGTGTAGAACAGATGCAATCGAGTATATTTATATTAACTAGGTATGGTCGCGTTCCAAACTCTGAAAACATGTCAAACCTCTGCATTTAGTTTGAATAAAGTTTTTGTGCACATGTCAATCTGATTGAGAATTTTTCTTTACAGTATTCAAAGCTTATACACCAAAAATTGGATTTTATGTCGTCGGTATTTCTTTCGTATTCATTCTTCTTCTTTTTTGTTCAATCTTTACAGCAAATGGATTCGCGCTTCTTTCAAGGATAAAAGAAAGTTGTAACTCTTGGAGTCGTACCGTCGCCTCTAAAGTTAGTGGAAATCTGATGGAAAAGTTTTTGCCTTGTGGGCGAATGAAATAAATGGTATGCAACACGAAATTGTCACATTCCACGAATGATGTGCGCATTTCTTGCTACGAACTTCGTCGCGATAGTCGATAAATCTCTGTCCCTACCGCGCATCCATCCATTCAGGGACGAATTGATCTGTAGGTATTGATCCGCGAGTACTTAAAAACTGGTCGCTTGTAATTACGATAATTTGAGGGTGAAAAAATTAGCGAAAATTCAGGGGAGTCCCCTCTTTCTTTTCGCTTCAGAATTTCACTTCTTCTCCTATAAACGTTCAGCATTATTTTTCCTCTACCTCGAAAGCATCGAAGTTAATGTTCTCCGAATATTTTCAAAAATCGCTATTCATGTCTGAATCTATATGACGTTTCTGGTTTCTGATCTGCAACATTCAATGTTAACTTATCGATTCTCCAACCATGAGGAAATAGCGAACAACCGCAATGTGAGCGTATCTCTAACCGCTTTACTGACGGTCTTCGCTCTGGACATCCGGGCAATCCGAACAACAGAGCTAAAACAGGGAATCCGTGAATTATGCATCGTAACCCCGCACCCGTTCCTTCAACCCGATCGACCCCTGGCCTCCGGGGCTGAAAGCAAATCGCAGTGACGAGTTTCCCAATGGTTCCCAACGGCCTACTGGTATGCCGACACTGCGTGGATCCACGCGTTCCATTTTCACAGGATATAGATAAATTCTAACTACTCTCTGGGAAGTCTGGTTATAATAACCTGACCACAACCGAGCTGCTGGTATTGATGCTTGGCAGGACATGAATGTCAGGTATAGCTGTTTTGTCCCGAAATAAAGAGGGAAGCTGAAAGGAATTCGATTTTATCGCATTCTAACGTAGCAAGGAATTTCTGCAACAGTCGACACCATCTTGGACGAAATTGGAAGTAAGGCGAGGTAAAAGAGGAAGGGGGATAGGTAGAGAGCGAGAGAGCGAGAGAGAGAGAGAGAGAAGTGAAGGAAGTGAGAATTTGTCCGGCTCCTGTGAAACGGAAAGATGAGATGGTGCCCGTAATTCAGTAGGAAACTTATTTTGTTCTGACTTTGAACGAGTTACGAGATTTGATTTCGGTGAGAAAGTTTTATTTGTGCGTCAAATCACTCGGGAAATAACCTCCCCGTTTCCACTTTGTAAATCAGGCTTAGACGAGTCTTCAGGGTTCCCTTCGTAACGGCTGATGATATCGTAACGCATTATATACGCGTACATGGGCACGCGTACTCGTAAGCACACCCACGCACCCGAAGATGTAAATTCACGTGTAATATACGTTCATTGTTCAGCTGGTAACGGTGCGCAGCACGCACCAAAATTCGTCAAGCACAGTTGCGATCTCGAAGGTATGTGTGCTTTACATCTCGCCTTTCTAGGCATCTTCGCATTATATATTACCGTTCTAATAGTCACCCCTCTCTTGACTTATAGGCGTTAGATCCGCTCCTAAATGACAAGATCTAGAAGACGCGGCTGCTGCAGGATTAGGCGCGGTTCGTCTCGCTCGGTTTCATTTTAGCTAGGACGATAACCACGTTACCTCATTTACCACGAGGAAATTAAGATATAGAGAGAGAGAGAGGGAGAGAGAATGGAAGAGAGCCAGGATCGTATTTTCCGAGATTTTCGTCAAAACGTCATGTCATCGGTTTTGCAATTAAAACTTTCCCTTCAACTCTGCCCAACTCCATACAAATGCACATCTGGTATCCTCTTGGCTTGCAGTTGACGTATTAGCGAAGTGCACACAGGCCGTACCAAGAAACAGGGAAACATATGCAGAGGGGAGTTGCCTTTGATCCGAGAATACTGCATCGTAGAGAATTGTCTGTAAAAGCCTAAGGGATGATGCAAACAAAACGGCTGGGTGCACCACGCGGTGAATTTGTTGCTTTTGACGCACGACTGGTTCGTGAGTATAAAACAATGACTTCGTACTATGTAAAATTCTGTAGGTGGTTGATAAGCGAGAGAGCACGATGGTCGGGGGAAAGATTTTGAGGAATCAAACGCAGGCGGGGAAACGTATATACATAATATACACACAGTGGATGGAGGATATGTTTCCAGACTTATTCAAACTTCGATAATATCGATCTCCTTCAGTTTTTGATTGTCAGCATCAATTTATATTGTATACGTCCATACGATATAGGAACGGAGATCCATGAAGCGGAGAACTAACGTTAATTGAATCACTTTAAGTTAATTAGTACGGCTTAGGACCCAGCGATTCATCTCCGCCATTATGGTCCATCTAGGAAGACATTACTGTGCAGATCTTCGAATAATACCCTCATTTTATTTCGGGGTTGATTTTAATTCATTTTTTATTGGACTGTTGTCTCCGTTTTATTATTGGAGAATACTGGTCCTATGATGTCCTCAATTATTCTAATCGGTGTATTCGTCATTCTTTCAGCGTAGGAATTGATATAACCTTTTGAACTGCCTGACTGAGACTCGAGTAAAGATAGAAAATTTCAACTAAATTTCTCTCAATTATATTACCGGACATTATTTGGTCCGAGCCAATATTGTTCTGAAAGAGAAAGTAAACTGAACCTCCTAACGGTTCACTCCAGTTTAATTGATCAGCCTGAGGGTCAGAATACTTCATACAAAGGCGGAAAGGCTTTCGTGAATTTTTAGCAACAACTGCTTGCGAGAGAATAGGATAGGCTCACCCCCTGAACGAGCCACTCAAGTTTCATTGATACGAGTGCAGCGGAGCCCCCTTCACCACCATCTCGGCTCTTTACACCCCACAACCCCTTTCCAGCGGTCTCACGCTTTTCGAAAGTACTAGGTATAACAACTAAGGACTTTCGAATGGCTTTGCTTCAGAGTGCCCAATCGACATCGTATACACGTCATATATTAAGTGTGGGGTGGGTTGAATACGTGTATCTTCGTTTCGGCCATTGAAAAAATACCAGTCAAATATCGCACGCAATTTTCATGCGAAAAAGTGGAAGGAGTTTATCGGTAGATAACTACGCGAAAAACTCTGGGGACATGCACTGACTTATCGGGATATCGATTGATAGAAGATATCTTGACAATAGGGACAAAAGCCATGTTGGCATCGGCAGTCATAGGGGGTAGAGTGAGGGCGAGCGAGAGTGCTAGAGCATCTCTAGCCTCCAGCATGCTGAGAGGAGTCAACGACTTGGACCTCGCATCGATTGCAAATATTTAAAGCCAGGTCAAACTGGCTTCACCGTATGTCCGCGTACATCTATAATGTATATAGTGTCTGAGAAGGAACCGTACGTTATTTTGGAATTGGAAATGAAAATGGGTAAAACTTGACACATTCTCACTGGATTTACCATAGTCAAAGGAGAAATATCAGTTGTCAGATTCAGGGAACTAAATCTCGACGAAAACGAATGAAAGAAGAAAAAATACCTATAAGACGGAATTTCTTTTGCATATAGCTTCGAGCTTTCATTTTCACCGATCGTATCAAAGATTATAAGGGTCTCACTTTGATCTCCGCGAACTCACTTAAGAAATTGAGAATGGATGGATACGTGCGCGATAATACAGCGGAAATTTGGGAAAATTTTCATTTCAAGGTTCATAGGGTGTTGTTTGAAGATAATGAACTATCAGACAGATTCAACTTCAGGGTTCAACCTCAGGGAAATAAAACACGAATTTCTCGCTGTTTAACTTTATTGGCTGATCATTCTACGCCACAGAAAATAATTGAAGTCGCAGTACTGAATTATCGAAGTGTATAAATTAGTTATCTTCTGATAAGAATTGAATTTCGTTCGAATACCACTGCGAGATTATCAACGAGCAGGATTTCACCACCGTGTACGAGGAACGATTTTTTGCTGAAAAACCAATTGATATTTTAATATATTCAAAACTAAATTGAGTTATCTTCTGCGGTCGAAGTGTCGACAATCAGACTGAGTGCGTTTGTAGTTTTTTTTTTCCCCATAGACTCTGTCACTTCCGGAATATGCAGAACTTTAATTTTTTTGCTTCAAGCTCACTGATTGCAATTCATAATTTCGAATCAAACGTTCGTATTTTCTATGTTAATCAACTTCGTCAACTATCAATTGATTAAACTTCACCACCGCTTAAAACGTAGCGTAATTTCTCACCGTCTGCAGCAGTTACTGTATAATATATTTAAAACAATATTCGTTCGAGATATAAGCAGCAAAAGTGTTTCTATCTAGGTTAACGAATAATTGTTAACAATTTCCGTCGAAGCGTTGGTTCAAAATCGTTTCACTACTATCTTTATAGCGGTGAACAGGGGTTCTGCAGTATATATGCGAGAGAGAAGATAATTTCAGCAAGAGGTAGAAAATTTTGCCAACGATAAAGTAGAACAACACATTGTCTGGCCAGGCGTAACCCGAGTGGACATTGTTCCCAGTGTTAGATGCAATCCAGACTGCAAAATGTGGTGAAAGCAATGATTTAAAACCGAATAATAATAATGATAACCGTTTCACTCTGCCTACCGCGAAAAAGAGAATCTGGTAAAAATCCACGAGCACAAATTATACAAATTGTGTCGTTGGTTCGTTATTCGCGATCTACACGGATCACGGCTTTCTGTGGAAAATAAAATGAAAAATAAAAAAATTTTACTTCATGGTCGCCCGTGAACAAGCTACGAATTAACGAGAGTGGTAAAATTCATTTGTATAAGAAAAAAAGAAACAAAAAAGACAAAAAAAATTACAGAGAAAATTAGAACAAACCAAGAGAAACGTGATTGATAAAAAATGTAACTATGTAGTACTTTGGAGGAACAAATGTGGTGAAGATCAGAGGGGTTTATAAACAGACATATTTTCAGAGAGTCACATGTCTGGTAGAGACTCGACTATCTCGAAAGAATTTTATCCTATTCCAGATTCCCTCGAGGTTTGCTTTTTATAAAAGACAATGATATTCAGCTCGCTATACGTATGTATTTCATGTACATATGTTTCGACCGAAGGATTTGCAACTCGGATAATCGGAGAATCTTTACCATACAATATCCTCGGGGATGTGAATAGATATAGACGTCTCGGTAGTACGAAGCAGAAATTAGTATTGTCTGAAGGGAGAAAATGATAAGGGTGGAAAGCTGAAAGAGGTCTGCACGAATAGCAAGTGTCTACAAATTCCGTAGTATAGGTAGGCTCGGATAGAGTAGGTGTCAACAAGTGGCTTCGCGTTGGCACCATTTCGGACTTGTCGTACAAACTTATTCTTTTTTTTTCTTATTTTTTGTGCTTTATTTTTTTATTGTTGGCGGGGGGCAAATATATTTCTGGCGAAATTCCTAACAGCCAACTATCGCGCCAGATCTTGCAAATTGAAACGGCATGGGCATGCTAAACCCTATGAAAACGGCCACCGGTGGATTTGGCTGGCTATACCTTCATACCTTCGAGTATAGCAGATTACGGGACTGAAAACAAAAGGGAATGGCCGTGTCTTGCGTGCGTTTTGATAATTTTCCAAGATGTCTTGAGATCCTGTTAGCCAGGGCGCCCCTACCTAGTAAGATGAGTATCTTTGCCTGCGGAGTAGGTAGTAGGTAACGCAACTTTACGCACTGCGCGCAATCAATATCGCGGCTCTAGGTCGGAAAATGTTATAAACGTCGTCGCCACTGGTCGCAATTTGTTCTTTTTTCGTTTCATTTCATTTTCTGTTTTTTTTTTTTAATTTACTTCTCTCTGCATCTCTCTGATAGTTTTAATTTATTATCTGAGGAAGCAGGCCCAGGTCAAAGAGTATATGTATCACGGTGGATAAAAATGAATTCTACTCAAAGTTTGCAAGTGAAATAAGGATGCGTAATTCAGTTCTATGAGTGGCACGTAGCGTGGTAAATACCCGAGCCCTTGGTGTTGTAAAATTTCAATTAGATTATTTTTATTGAATCGGAAAAGGGCCTTTTACTATGTCAAGCAGCGTCGTGACGTCTAAAACATGCCAAGAACTCGTCGACGCGGCGAACCATCATCATTAAACTATCATATAGTAGTATACGAAGTTATGTACCTATATATCGACTATTATATAAATTAATGTTGGTTACCTTTTATCGATGATTATATGAACGATAAATTTGTTAAATGTAAAAACCTTGAAGGGAAACACATTTTGTGAATGAGAATGTTGAAAATTATAAAATTTTTCTTTTCTTTTCTTTTTTCTTTATATCGATCTAAAGAAGCAGCACGACAATTATGCATAAGATCAATTCTCTGACTGGAATAGCTGACGTTCCATTTCAATAATTTCACAAATTTTATTTCGAACGATTAATCTCACTGCACATAGTAATATGTAGGCCGAGAGTGGCAATTCGTTGTTAACACGTCTGAACGAAGTCTAACGATATATTCTTGATTATAATATTATTATTTATATATATATATATATATATATATATTTTTTTTTAATAAACATCTATGACAGGTAAACGTTAACTTTAACAAACGATTGATAGTTTTAATAATTGACAGTTTTCGATTGGTCGAAATCCTATTATCTAGATACACTCTTGATTGCATCTAATTCACGACGTAGGTATGTATACATTCACTCTCAATTGAACTTGACACTCATTATAATTCCGTGTATAATATTAATTTCACGCACATATAACTTTGGTATTATTATTATTATTATTATAATTATAATTATTATTATTACCACTATAATTATAACCACTTTAATTAATTATCATAAGAATAAAATGACTAGAAACATTTTAATATTTCAATATATTATATATATTATTTTAACTTCGTTATATAGACTTCGTTATACATATAGACTTATGCACATGAACGTTGCATCTCTATACATTTATATATCAACTCCGAAATTGAATAACTTAGATTTGTATTATTAGGCAGATATGGATAATTAGTACGAGTTTTTTATTTTATTTTATTTTATTTTTTTCTTCGCTTCTCCCCAATTTTTCGCGAGCGATATCACGCCGCGATGATAAGGGTCGCGTGAAACTTGTCCGAGTCGTTGGCGAGATAATGTATAAATTCTTTTTCGCAGCTTTTAAGTTATTGGCAGGGCACTATATAGGATATTGAGCCAGATTAGGTCGAATGAATCAGTAGAACGTATCAGGGTGTGAATGAAAGAGAGAAGAAGAGAGAAAAAAAAAAGGAAGAGAACGAATTTCACCCACGTCGATGTCGACGTCTTAGAGTATAATTCGCGTTATAAATACAGCGAATAAGGAACACCTTGACGTTCTGTATTTGAAAAAAAAAAAGAAAAAAAGAAGAAAAGAAAAGAAAAAAAAAAGAAAAGCTAAGCAGCTTAACTCAGGACAGCGACTCGGAATGGCATTAAAGCACAGCCTTTTCCAGAACGAGAAATCACCGCTAGTTTCAACGTTATACTCGTAATTCTGCGTTAGGGTAGCCGAATGTGCGAAGCAACACGCAACACGAGACACACGAGACACGAGACACTATAACACGATATATTATTATTAGAATTTAATAACCATTATTAATGAATAATTTACATTTCATAACCCTCGTATACACACACAATACGTACATATATATATATATATATATTTATAAATTCATAAACTTGGCGGATGGCGAAACTACCGGCGCGCCGATTTATCCAATTTCTTCAATACACTTATCTACCGTGTATCGTTATCATAACTAATAACTCTGTCAACGTTATATCGTTTCCTAGTATTGGTATTGGTATTATCATTAGTATTATTTATTTTTCGAAATTTAAACTGGCGCCGTTATACGGACCCAAGTGAGACCCAATGTGGGCCGTGGGCCGTGCAGCACGGCTTCTGCTACTGCCGCCCGCTACAACGTGTAGCCAGGCTACTAAGGCACCCCTCCCACGCCAGGCGTCTCCTCACCCTCAATCAACCCGACGACCACCACCGCCGAAGCCGCCGCCGACGCTGCTACCGCCACCACTACCACCCCCGGCTTTACGCATGCGTCGCGACGCCGAGCGCCTCTGGTGATTCAATTGACCGTCTATTTTGAATTCACACCAATCCGGCTACCGAAACGCACTATCTACCCTTTCGAAGCAATCTTCAGGGTTCGGTCGCCGCTAGTTTAACCTGGAGGAAATCGTCCCGTGGAACTACCTGCCGGAAGCTAAAAGCTTCAATGCTACAAAACCACGCGGGGTAAACGGGAAGTGACGAAATTAAAGCAGCCGGCTAGGCTGGCGGGAGCGCCGCGCCGCGCGCTTAGTCCACGCGGCCATCTACTCCATATTGATTTTCCTTGTCGCCCCCGCGTTCCACCATCCTCACGAAACGGTTCGCCAAACCACGCCGCGACCTCCCATCGCGTTACTTCTTCTACTTTTCTTTATTTTTCTACTTTTTATTTTGCCTTTTCATACAGGTTCCTTAACCTTATACCCGATAGCTATAGCATTGCAGCACCACATCTCTCGTCGCCATAGTTAACGGTGTAAATCCTTTCGCGCCATTTTTATCGCTTAAGAAAACTACCCCCTTATTTCTTACGCGGTGCGGTTTTGTGAATTTAAAAAATGACCGCGATTCTAAACACGTTTGAGCGTCGATTTATATTCCAGACGTAATCTCATTGGGAAGATGGAAAATCGGCGTTTTAGTTATGAGACTACATCAGGTACGAATGTTGGGGGTTTTCGCGGTCGCATTAGCAGATGAATTTAGGCGAGGAAAACTATTAAGTAGCCTAAGACGCAGGCCACATTACAACCCCGTAATTTATAGCGTCACGACGCTTCGGTAACCATGGTGACGCTCTGCTCTCTCAAGTCAGGATTCTAAGGATTTACGTTTCGAAACAACGTTTTCAGAAGCCGTTCCTTATCTCAGTTCTACACGGCGATTGGCTCGCTAGACACTTTGGTTAATCACATCGAACAACGCAGATAAAACGAACGGGAATTCGGATCTGCAGGGCAATCGTCCCTCACGCAGAAAGGCTCACTATAGAATTAATTAATCAATGACGCCCGCACTTTTGCTCCAGCCTACCGTCAACCTCGATCCTTCCTTCCGCATGGTCCATGGGTCGATATTTCAACGCGAGATGGATATGCGTATAGACATAGGAGTGTATCGGCTAATCGGTGTTACCCGCACACGTAGGTGACTACCTGAATCGTAATTATCTATGAACATATAACGGGAACGATTAATTAACAACCCTATATATATGCCCTTCAGTTCCGACTCTGCATCTCATCTATAAACCCGCAGGATATCTGCAGAGAGAGATCAACTAGTCAGCAGATGAGTCGGGGATGGCGATTTCGCTTTGAATATTAGCAGACGTGTTTATAACTTTTGAAAATGCGTCTACAGGATGCGAGTATAGATATATCGTTTAGTGTTTACCCAGACTTTATCATTTTCATGTATCTTTCTATTGCATATGAATTTTTGATGAATCATAATGTGAACGGGGGAGATAAGTAGGTATCAATGTAGGTACCTACCTACTGCAGAAAAGTTTGGAAAATTAAATATTCCAAATATAGGTATATAATATCCTTTCGAGTTATAATTTCGTATCTTATATGAATAATCACGAAGTCTCGACGGTGGATTTTAAATTCTGATTATTTTAACCACCGTGAGATATTTCCGAGTCATTCATTAGGGCCCGATTAATCGAGAACGAAGATTCATTAGGATCGAGGCAAGGCAGTAAAGTCAATTAAACTTTGACGCTCACTTTGAATTAATTATACACTATTGAATTTTACCCGTACTGTACAACGAGTTCGAAAATTTTCATTCTTCATATTCGATCAAGGATATTTGACGATCTCGACAAGCCCAGATATATAATGCCAACGTTTAACCAGCTGGTTATTATTAAATCATACCGATATGGCGGAGCCTTATACTCAACGCCGAAGTATATACGACACGCTCGTGATACGATATAATTTATTCAAGCATAGAAAGATCGATGATATTCTTGTACACACGTGAACATAATATACATTTTATCTAATGCTAAATTGGCTTTTAGCATCCTGCAAGGGTACGGGAGAATAACGTTCTATTCACAATTCCTGGCAGGCGTACAAAGATCGGAGGTGACAGTAGAGATGCAGTCATTTCAATTTGCTTATTTTTCACAACCACGTCCGACAGATTCTGATCGTGGATGTAAAAAGCTCTACGAAGTTAAGGAACCAGAGATTTCTTATTCAAATCATCGTATTTGACTTGACGTCATCGGTTGGGTACGTCACGTACTGAACAAAATATCATACCAGTGGATATAGAAATTTCCATATCAATGTTGGTATCCAGAAATTGAGTACATTTATGTTTCTGATTTCCCTGAAGCAGGAAGAGACACCTGCTAACCAACTTCTGTCTCTCATGCTTAACCCGGAGGGATTTAATAATTATCCCTTACCTCAGGACGGGTTTTAGGTCACGAAAGTTTCCAGTTTTGTAGCCAATCCCTGTACGCATACGCGACGAATCCACACGCGATCCAAAGTCTTCCGTATATTCATATACGGGGTGAAAATACGAGGTGTGAATCCGTCAATATAGATGAAATGCGCATTAAAAGCTAAACTCGTTCCGAAAGAAATATCCGACAGTGGGAAAAAGCCTGGTCCCGAAAAAGCCAAAAAACGAATCGCTTATATAGGCCGGTTGTGATCGGGGAAGGAATTTCTATTCGCAGAATACGTTTCCCCTATACAATCAGAAGATCAAATATTCGCTCGTCAGTCGTCAGCACGATAGATGATTGATACCATCGACAAAATATTTGTCCGATTCATAGATATTCAATTGACAAAATAACGGGCATATTATTTTCCTGAAGTAATATTGCGGACGCTGAACGTATACCTACTACGTTTATATAGAAAACTACATACACAACCCAAAAGGATATTTCTCTTCCATTTTTATATAAATCGATGTCGGTATATATACTAGTGGATTATTTTTTATCACCAACTCGATGCCGTTACCTTACTTTTTCTCAAGCCCATAGCGTGGCTCGTGTGGTTCTGTAAATGGTCAGCAATTCAATTTTCTTTCAATTCTGCCGGCCCATCGATACTTACAAAAAAATACTTCCTCATAGTCGAGAACAAAGTCGTTCTACTACCAATCGTGACATGACAGTGTTGATGGACGGAGAACATAAGTTGAATTGCATTTTCATTCTACAGAGATGGGCTCGACGAGTAATTTCGTTCATGTTTCGCCTAGGGGGTAGAATAATTGAATATCTTTTCTCTCTCAATGTTAACGTGATATGATATAATCACGATCATTGTTTTCAAATATATCCACGGTAATCCTTGGTTCAACAGTATCTACCCATCTCGAATTAATTTTCCCGGAATTTATTATTTCATTTGCTGCTTTTTGAACAAGGGTAGGTACAGTACGACCATAACGTATGATGCTGTTGCCTTGTTAGGTATATATGTACATCGCCGAAAGCTTTTACGATCCTTCCACTTATTTAGGTTAATATAAATTTTTTTCAATCACGTTTACCTTTTATACTGTATATATATATATCTACCTATGAGGTCAACTTTGACCGATGAAAATATATATTCTCCCCTCTGTATGTATATGGGCATAATTTTTAATTTTATTGCTTGCACACGCTCAAATGGTCATCCACGTATATATATGTATATGTATGATTAAAAACAGTAGCCGAAAGTAAGGCTGCTAATTGCCTTGGGTTTCGTCGTGAAAACGTACCTTCCATCAACTTGAATTATGGCTAGTGCCTCGGCTAAGTGCTGAGGCGTTATTACACCTAGCGTGTTAACTTTCTTAGCGAGAGGAAGAGTTTTATGAATTTTAGTATTTAAGTCTCAGAAGTCCGTCTGGAGTGTGGAGTCTTCCGGGGTGAGATATAATATAAGAGATATTCCAAGCGTTTCGTTAATTTAGAAATTTTTCCATGCACAGATGAAAATATTTGAGATTCAACGGAGCGAGCTTTCGTCACCGCTGCACGTAGTCGAAGATTTTTCTGATATTTTCACGTCTTATTTCTTGCAAAACCATTCGTAAAAACTATGGAAAATATATTTGAACGTGAAACTTATATACTCGAATGAATACTTCGTGCCTTGTCTCGAAGCTTTTGCCTTGTCTCTTCGGTCCTCGAATCTGACGTTGACGATCCGAGGCTTCACTTTTATATGTTTTACGGTATCCCATCTCGAGAGTTTGAGTGTCAATCACATCACACAGCGTCAAGATTAGAATGAAACCCCTAAGCGATGAAGGAGGAAAAACGAGATGAGAAAAGCAGGATATTGTTTCATCTCTAACAAATCGTTGATCAACTCTTTCTTTCATGAGTTACTAGGCGGCGCGGAAGTTTGTGTTTGGAAATAGTTGAAGCAAAATGTGAGGAGGAATCCGGAGCGAAAAGATGAGAAAAGTCGCGATTTTACTGTCGCAAGAGTAACAAGGCAAGAAAATAGGGCAGAATAAAGGGGGGGACTAAGGGCTCGTTGAAATCGAAGATTCATATGTGGAGAGAGAATTTTAATATACCACAGTTCGACATCATAAATTTACGTTAATCTTTATTTGAAGAAAGGACGAGTAAATAAACAAATCATCTAACCACTTGTCATTTATATAGGTCAATTCGCTGAATTGGTTTATCCATTTCTTCGCGAATAGATTTAAGCTACGTCAAGCAACTCTGAAATTTTATCAATCCTGCTCTTATCTCTCGAGCGTTTGATGAAGTTATACTTCTCAGAAACACTACTAATAATCTCTTTGAGATCACAGCTCCAGAAAACAAGTACAAAAAATGATGACATAATCTTTTCCGTTTGATCACACTTTTCACAGTTTATCTGTGTAAGCTTTTTTACTATGCAGTACAGATATTGCACAGTTTTTGTCTAAAAGTTCATTAAATAAAAGTAAAAATTTCAACCAAGGAAGGCAATTTTTGAATAGCTTTAATTTTCGGTCGAGATAATTGTGGCCATTCAGTTGCCACTTTAGTGGGCACTGCTGAACAATAATGGATTCAATGTGTTTGATGCAAGCTGAGCGAGCTTGTAAGCTACACGTCACATTGTGGCTTCGTATGAAAATTTAGCAGAGAAATTCTGCTAGGATGAAAACATATGTGGGCTGAATCGGTCCGGTAGGTATTATAAAAGATAGTGCAAAAACCATACTGGCGATTTCGCTAAACCGATATCGCAATATCAAATGATTAGGGTTCCGTTTTACGCTAATCGTATAATCGCTGATAATCGCGAGATCCAATGATGGATCAATATACACTAATTCGGTAGGTATCATATTTTTGCAAGCTTGTTTTTGCAAGTTGGATTGTTAAAAGCCTCGATGCTTATTCTTCGACAAAAGAATTTTACCTCGAGAACAGGAGAATACGCTGTTTACATATTAATCGCCTAATTAGTCAAAAAATAAGGAAGGACTTTTTTTTAGCCATAGCAGATATTTTTCAAGAAAATCTTGCTTCTGGTAAAATAATATTTGTCTCGGGTGGATGATGTATAAATGCTCATAACTCTGACGATGAGACGCGACATCCGGGTCAAGTTCGTTACGAGAGTTAATTCAGTATCATTAGCGAAGTCGTTCAGAACTTCGCGATCTAAACTGAAACAGAAACTGGCGGATTAAGCTTTCGAAATTTTGTTTCAACATTTAATTTCATTTTGACGCGCTTGATTTATCCCCAAAAGTATAAAACCTGAAAGGCAGACACGGTAGTCAAAGGAAACTTGATTATCAAGTAAACACTGGCTGAAAAAAGCGAGACCTCGTCACGGGCTTCTGTTGCTTGTTAATAATTCTTATCTCACGTTCGTTGTGTGCGTAATAAAATATACCTAGTAAAGAATTCTCTTCGTTTCACCTCATTCTGGGATTCTTTCTTTTGATGGTATTTGTCATACGATAGGTATACTTCTGGCGCTAATGAAAAAGGAAGAAAACCTTGAATATTATTTCAACAGAACTCGGTCCTCATACTTTTCTGTTCTATTAAACTCACGTTTAGTCCAAGATTTTGAAGGCTTCGAAATTGCGAAGGCGTCCGTGCAGATGGCCAAGTTTCAGGTTTGATTCATAGAAATTCGGCCACGCAAAGTGAAGTCTTGTAAAAAAAAATGAGCAATGGTGTGAAATGGGGGAAATCGAATCCAACGGATTAGTGCGACAAATTTAGGTGGCAGGACACGGACCTGACAAAACGACGGAAAAGTAAAAGGACGAAACGACGATGAAAACACCCTTCGTATATTACACGTAGATATTTACTATATCATATACCTAGATACCCACGTACGTATAGAAAACAGTAAAAAGCTCTTAACCAGGAAAATAGCTGGAGGTCGAAAGCGGAGGCTGTCTGACGCCGAGATCCAAGTGGCGGAAGAAGCGGAAGAAGAGGAAGATGGAAGAGGACGAGGAGCAGAGGTCGAGAAATATAAGAAACATGGAGAAGAAGCATCGGGGAAAAGTAAAAGAAAATCAAAACTCGATGTGTAGGGGCCTCTGCGAGGACAAGACCCTAGCCCGAAGAAGAAGCCTTCTCGAAAGATATTTTACTTGTTTTGCTTTATCGCGTAAGCCCATAAAAGCCAGTTCCATCATCCGAAGGTTCGGATGTGTTTTTCGTTGGGTGTGCTTGTTTTTGTCCAATTTTTTATTAGTTTTTAATTGAAGCGATCTACACGCTACATGACTAAGTTACCAATTAAACGATTCACCCTACTCACGCGCGAATGAAAAAAAAAACTTATCGAAAAACAGGGCGCGGCCGGCTGTCGTATAACAAGCACCTAAAATTTATCATACCTATACCTCCCATCCATATAAAAAATTTCAGGGAAGAAGAAAAAGTCAACGTAGGTATATTATCAATAATTCATATTTTTTAGCAGGAAAATTCAAATCTCTGTCATATTTCGTCGTACCTAAAATACTTTCTGTTACCTGTCTGGATATCCGGTTCAAATATCGTATAGGTATAGTAGGATATTATAGAATCCATACTGACGTGAAAACGAAAAAATAAGAAATAGAAAGAAGAAGAAGAAGAAGAAGAAGAAGAAAAAAAAGTTTAGTTTGATCCTTTGCATGTGATTTCTAGCTCAGATATATATTCCTAGTCAATTTTATCACGTCACCTTCACGCTGCCTCTTCGAAACGACGTAGTGGCTTGGTTTAACCATTTGCATATATTCTCAGTTTGCTGCAGCATCAGCCTCAAAAACTACGTATAACCGTAGAATCGGGTAGAACGGGGTGCAGACGCGATCGTAGACGGGATCGCTGGACAAGATCAGCAGCATTCAAGTTTGAATTTAATTAACATATTCAAGAATTACTTTGCGTAGCCATTTTAAGCCATAAGCCTCGGCTTATACCAAGGCTGAGGCATATATCACATACATTTATATGTATATGGTACATACACACAGGTATCCCCAATAGCGGTTACCGCGATTCTATACTTGTACCAGGTACCTATCGTTTTCGATGTGTGAAAACGTAATTAAAGCGCTCTCTCTGATAAGGTGGTATAATTAAATTAACTCTGAGTGTTTTTGATACATTGGTTTACCTCACCCCATGGCACAATTCAATGCTACAGAATTCTCACCCTATAGGAACCCTGACAATCTTATCGCCACGTTGTACAAACATTTGATAGTTTACGAGCGTCGATCCGTGGGGTCAAGACAAACCCTGAAGAATTATAGGCCGTGGGAACAACTGGACTGGATTCTTTTCCTTTTGATGGTTTTTTTCCGTTTATTGGAAAACGGTCGATTTTTGTTTATCTACAAATTGTTTTTGGTAAGATATTGACTACCAGGGGATATTTACCGACGTTTATATTGTATCTCTCGATATCTCTACTCTCGTTATTCATTCTCTCCGCACTTGGACGCGTCGTAGAATGACGCGACGCGACCCGACCCGACGTCGAGAGTCGCAAAGCGTCGCCCTTTATGGTAGATTATAGAGCACAGCTGTCACTGTCATATTCAACCTTCCGGGCGAAACTCTATCTGTCTTTAAACCCCCTTCGACGTCCACGTCCGAAATTCTCATTTTAACTTCTCAATTGTTCAAACGCTTCCATGTTGCAGCAGTCGTCGATTTTTCACCTTTTCCATATCCGGATGTTAGGATAATGCGGTATATTCTCAAAAAATTGTATCATGTGATTGAGAATAGCGAAGCGAGTGGCTGAGCAAATTTTACCGATGTGTAGAAAAGTTTCATATTCTCGATGTGGCTATCCCCACGATTTCACGACGCTGCAATTCTTCGCCATAACGTATCTCTTGGACTACCTACCTATGTATATCGCGAATTTCCGCCATGGTATGAAACCGTAAATCTTTTCGTACCTTATACGGCAGCTACCCGCTTGTGTAATACCTCGAATTTTCCGACAGAAAAATTCCAACCGATCCTGAGATGAGGGTATAGAGATAAAACCACCGAAGAAGGAAGACGGACAAACGAAACACTCGAGAAATTGGTCTGAATCGGTGGTAGGTATTTATTTTCAGAGTAAGCCGTACGATACAAAGACCCCCAAAACCTCTCTTTTCCTTACCAAGAAACCGGCTCAATCGAGTATTACCGAATCGAGTTCCGATGATCTTTGCATCGAATCTTTCAGTATCAGAATCTTTGCAAATCCTAAAGAGCGAGTTAAGCTCGTAGCCATCCAAACCACAGCCCTGGGTTATTTTTCAAATCCGTTGAAATAATAATGCCTGCAATCCACAACGGCCTTCATTTTTCATCCATAAAGGCAACTTTCAGCACTTAGCCATCGACATGGCACACTGCTGTCGCCCGACAACAATTAGATTATGAATAATAATGCTCCCAGAAAATTGAGTGAAGTATTAAAAAATAATTTCATAAATCCAGTTTTTGGGTTTTCTACACACTACATTCCCAATTTTTTTTCAGTTTTTTTTTTCCCCCATAGCAAAGTGCGGATATTACACACAGAGCGCATAATTTGAAACGCAAGAGTATGAAAGTGCGGGCTGAAAATGCAGCAATAATTGTAATAAATTATAGCCATTATAACAAAACGCGAGGTAAATTGGAATAATTAATATTGGTGTTACGGTGAATTTGAAATTATACTGTACCTATTCAGGTAACTTGTGTAAAAAATTATTATGTAATGTAGAATTTGTGCGGTCTGAATTCACCATGTGTTGCAAGCACCTACTGTTTGAATTTATACTAATCATCGCTATATTTACGTCCCCCACGTTCTCCACTTTAAATGAGACCAATTACGCGTACCGTCGACTTTATCCCCGCGAAGATAACTTTTTTAATTATGTATACTCGAGTGGCACCTTAATAATAATTATTCAAGGGCGAAGTACGATACTGAAGACAGACGAGAGCCCTGACTAACGTCGGTTCTACCATCAGGTCTCTACAAAGCAAAATTAATCACGGTTTCCGTCCCTTTCGTTAGCTCGGGGATAATACCGTTTCATGCAACAATGCAAAACTGTGCCATATCCCTGCGAATAAAAACTAAAACGAAACCAAAAAATGGAAAGAAAACGCGCGACCGAAACCAATAAAATGTACAACTATTGCGACATCTTCATCTGCCGCCAATAAATTGGCCGAATCATTAGTCTTCGTGTCGTCCGCGCTACTCCTTCGCTGTCATTTGTCCCTGCAGTTGTTAACAGCAAGAGGTAATCGGGAGACGGTCAATTCAGATGACCCTCATCCGGTCCGTGGTGCGTCACGGCTCAGAAAAGACAGCACGACGTCTAATCTAGTTGGTTTTAAGTGAAATATATCGATCCTTGAATGTCTTTGGACAGTAAAATGTCTCTAAAAAAAAAATTCTTGCGGACTCTTAATTACGGGACTGAATAAATGTTTCGCAAAGAAAATGACCGAATTTTTATCTTCATGTAGGCATGATTTTTTCATTTTTTTGAAACAAATTCGTGTGTAGCTTTAATTAATATTGGTATGTTATATGAACAGCCCTGGGCACAGAATGAGTTCCGGATTAGGGCGGGATATTATTTAAAGAAATCTTTCATCCTGCCAACGGGGTAGGCTCACGCAGGTTTAATACGAGTAAATTTTGATTATTATTTCACAGCCGAGGGTGGTGGTAGATAATTCGTGAGTTCCTGTTGAATTTGATTCTTGTATTTAGGTGAAACCGAGTTGAATGAAATGGTCGGAAATTTGAAGCGATATATCTACTTTAGAGTTTGCAAACTTTAGCGTCTAGGTATATTAGGTTGCAGCGCAATTCGTGTACCTGAATACTTCGGTTAACGAAATATTCGCATACACCTACCTAGATAGACATGCGGTATGGAATCTTGAAATTAAATTCAAACTTGCAACATGCGGCATAGATATATCGAAGTATCACTACCAAACTGTCCGAGGAAATCCGCCCCCGTAAGCACTTCCAATTACAAGAAATCCAGCACGAAATCTTGGGACAAGATCGAAATAAGGAAAACTCTTAGTAGTGCTTAGTAGATCTCATTCTAAGCTGGCGGAACTATGCAGTGAGCACAAATTGCACGTAGAAGTGATTAGCATTATACCTGCTGCATTAATTGGCCAATAGTTGCACGTCTAACGTTTATAGATTCGACTGTATGCATAAGTAATTTGGGAGCGAAGGTAATATGGAATTCCGTTTGATTACCGCAAACATTCGGCAGGGTTAATATTGTCAAAATTAAGCCGACCCTTTGACATATCAAAGGCAATGACAATCTGCCAATAATTTCTACGCCGGTTTACTCTGACACCCTAAGCCGAATAATCTCTTAAATTCCCCAGGATTCTAGTTTTTCAAACTGAAGTATAATCACGTAGATTCTGACACCGAGTTACGTTCATTCAAGGGTAACAATTAATCGCGTTTATCAGAACAGGTGTAAATTCTAAACTCGGTCGTAAAAAACGGTACAATTTTTTATTTTTCAAACTTTATCTGTCTGCAAAGTTTCTGCGTAATGAGTCTGAACGATGAAGTAATGTTCGAACGATTCAATCAGCGAGAAGAACTTCGGAAAGGTTGAAAAGTTTAAAAAAATTTCAAAAGATATCAAAATTAATTAGCTTCTCATCGCAGTGCCCTGTCAGTGATGAATACAATTTCGGAAGCTTTGAATTTTGATAAATATTAGCCGGACTGTGGCAAAGGTTTTTGTACATTGATAAGAATATCGCGTCAACATGGGGGAATGAATTTTCTTTAGCGAAATATGACTGTAAGAAAAAATTCTTTTGGTTTAATTTTGATTAGTAGGTATGAATCTTTCGCATTAAAGTATGCTGTGCTTGATAAAAGCTTTTGAGTGTAAAAGGCAGACTATCGCTGAGAATCGCAGATGGTACTTAAAAGTAGGAAAAAATAAATTGAGAAAACCTCGTCGCAAGAAACTTGACAACGCGGAAGCTCTCCCATCTAGGTTCAGCTTGGATCGCTATCAATGGCCCGTGAGAAAGTGTCACCAGGAATAATTTGCCAAGTGAAAGCATACGATTCCGGGCTCCAAAGTCTCTCAATTTCATTTTGGCCGAAATTTAGCACGCCAGGAAGGAGGTAAAATCCGTGGGTAGGTATTATTTTCGTCAAGAGGCATTAGAATTTAAAAATCATTGGTCCATGATATCAAGGAACCACTACCGAGTCTCTCAAGCTTCGAGAGGGATTGGTTGGGAGAGTTGATAGCTTTTGCAAGATTAAAATCAATAGGCAAAGAGTTTGAGATAAAAAAAATACCTCCGAATATCACATCATTTCCAGCGGGATAAAATTAGAATATTATACCTTCACCGACGTTGATCGAAGCTCAATATCCCCAGATGACTAATCTCTGATAAGTATATACCGGGAGTATGCGTGGAAACGCTTCATAGGACGCCTGCATACAGGCAACTCAAATATGAAGCGATTAGGGTTTGTTCACACGTAGCCAATGAGCACGCAATATGCGAAATAAAACCTAATCACTTGAATTCTGAGTTGCCTGTATGCAGGTGTTTTCACTTCCCTATGAAGCAATTCCACCAATACTCCCGGTATAACACATACATGTAATCTCCATTCCGCGAAATTAAATGTTAAAATTGTATCAGCAGTGGTCATTTATTGGCTGAATGAATTGAGGATCAAACGTTAAATCTCTTGATATAGTAAAAATGTAATATAGCAAGTTTCAATATTGCAATTTGATAAACACGTGCGGATGAATTCCACTCAATTTCGTTGAGGTCAATTAGGGATATGGATCTTAATAAATTCAGAGAATATTCAGACCACGTTCACGCCTCGACGTTCCTGGGTTGCAGGAACTCCCGAAATATGGAAAGGGGATGGCTGGACGCCCTGAAAGCGTCATATGGGCGCTACCAGTTCATAAGTTGCATAATTTTCTTTCCCCTGTGTCAGCTGGTGATATATTTCCAAAATTCCGTATATTTCGAACGTACGTGACGCGGCTATTCACCCTCGAAATAACCCAATGATAATAAAAGGAGGTTTGTGGAGTGCGCAGGCTAAAGGGCAGCACATCACATTGCAGGACGATACGCATGAATATTTAAAATATCATATGCATTACATACCCCCGCATTAAATTCCTTTCATACACAGTAAATATAAGTGCTACATGAATTTATAGTGTACGCATAAACGCAAAAGCATTCATATAAATAAACGCGTGTGTGTATACTGTTCGCAGTCGGCATTATATTTCGAGAGATCTCGAAGGAGATCTATTCGCAAACAATTTCGATGAGAAGTGTTTACCGGAAGTTGTGAGAAAAAAAGAAAAAGAAAAAAGGAAAGTACTTTGAAAAACTTTCACTTGTTGGAGGTAGCTTTTAAGGAATGTCGGTCAAGACTCTCAGACTCTTGACTGTGAATGGGAATCACTTGCATTTATCTGACTCACTCTGCGGCAGCAAAACTTCGTTGAACCAGATTTTGAATGAATGCAGTCTATCTATTAGGATGCATATATTTTATTAAATAGCCAATTTAATATAACCCCAGTCTATCAGGCAGACGTATAATATAATTGTCTGCTAGTGAAAATTACTGCTTTCATCCGAGTACAAAGCTAGAGAAAACCCTAGAGCTTCGGTCAATGTTTGCGAGCTGACAGAAGAGCAAACCGTACCACTCTCGGCCATATAAATTAATTAATGTAATCAAACCGTACGTTTCGTGTAGGTATGAGTAATAAATGTACACATGGATAACCATGCCTAACATAACTTTATTACAGAGTATAAAAGATTTGTAATAAAGTCACTATACTTCAGTTCAGCATTGTGTTATCCGGCGCTGTCAGGTTGCGCGATAACATTTATCGCCGATGTTCAAAATTTTTGTACAAACCATTGAGCTAAAGGGTAATTCTATCGTTATATTTTTTTTCTTTTAACTAAAGTTTAACGACAGTTTAATGCCGATGCATAAAATTGGTAGCACATACCTATAGGTATACCTAGGTATATTCAACAGAGCGATCATCATTTTAATGGCAAAACATTGTGCTGCATGATGAAAAGAAAGGAAAAGTTGAGGTAAAAAATAAGATGAAAATAAAAATATAAAATTTACTCACAAAACTTACCCCAGGGTATTAAACTCAAAATGTTGCACAGCTAATAGATCAATGTATCGATTACTCACCTGAAACAGAAAAGAAAATTCTCAATTAGTCGACATAATGTAAAACGCAACATATACGTGCCTTTGGCAAAATTGTTCAAAGATATTGCTCTCATGTCCATGAACTCTGAGGTAACCACGAAAACTGGCTACGAACCTTGTAGTAATTAAAAGTGATTGAATTTATTTTTTCCAAACGCTACACCCCTCAAGCTACACTCTCACTACGAGGAGGCACCACCTGGCTTGAAGCAGTCTGTAAACTTGCACAGGAAATTAACTTTCACATTACCGGCTATACCGTTATTATTATTTGCTTATTTTTTTTATTCTTTCTTTATATTTTTCGCGAACGTAGTTTACCTAATGTACGTTTTAAATGAAGATACATATTTTTTAATTATTACACGTATGTACGTGTTAGTGTCTACGCATGCATATTTAATCTATAATAAATTTGAGGAATACTTGAATCGCTGCAGTGATTCAACGAGAATTTGATTGTCATGAAGGATAATCAAATTCTCGTTCAAACTGCCACAATCAGTTCTAGGTATCAATTTAGTGAAATTCATTGAATACATTATACCCAACGTATTGCAAATCACGATTGACTTGACCGGGGGTGAATTCAGGAACGTTACAACATGGCAGTGCAATGGTGTTAATATAATCGAAAAAGAATTTCAAAGAGAATCGGTAATTTGTTGCTTTGCTTTATCGCTTATGTTCGAATAACCCTCGCAATTCGCAAATCGACTCTGCCGCGATGTCCCAAATTGTCGATGCGAATTATTTTCAAATTGATTTCAATTTTTTATCAGCTTTCAAATTATTGGCCAGTTCTGAAGTGCTGGTTGGAGCTTTACAATCCCTGGCCAATATCTCTCTAAGGTATACCGAGGGCTTGTTTTTTTCCCCATGCAACTCTGCATGCTTGCAATGACCTACATGATATTGGATATTCTAACCAATTGCAAAAAAAAAGGGTATACTTGCATGTGTCGTAGACACGTACTAGGGTAGCACGCGAACACGTATTCAGTGAACTAAAGTTCTCTACAACGGGACAAATAGATTTCCTACAGTTCATTCGTTTTATGATTTGCTCGACGATCAGACAGTTGGCACGAATCCAGGATGGTATAATTTCTGGTACGATATAGGCCGTGGAATTTTTCTTTTTTTCTTGAAAGAATCTATCAAGGATTTTTATCCTTATGAAAAATAGGCTGTTTAAACCCAGGCGGGTACAGGGAATAAATAACACTGACCCTCTGTCATCCACCGAACCCTTGAGGTCGCAAGCTCGTGGCATGGTCTGTTAAATCCATAGGAGCCAGAAGGATATAATAAACCGACATCATCGACCGAGAAATAATAATAAAATTGTGAAGGATCTTATATGGAAATGATAACAAGACGAATACAGATGCGACATAGTACCGGAGCACAAGACATGCGGGCGTAGAGAAATTCTTGGCTTGTGAAAACCCATAAGATTTGTGGACCTGCGGTAAAGGATCTCGTAAAATGGAACAAAGACAGGATTTTCCTGATACTACTGATTGGCAAAGTCGAAGTAATTCGGAGTTATCGAGGCCAGTCGAATCGCGAAAAAAAGTAAAAAACGAATCAATCTGAGAGTCTTCGCCTTGGCATGAAGAAAAGAGAAAAAAGAAACTTGAATGAATATACTTTTGAGACTGATTATCGGTTGAAAAATATTCCGGCAAACTATTGATGGAAAAAGTTACAGAAGCGCAGAAATTGCCGTGTGGATAGATCAACTTTTGACTGAAATTACAATGATAAGGATTTTGGAGTAACGCTCGATTCGGTTCTTTTTTTTTTACATTATATGATTGCATTACTTTCCGTTCGCCTAATTAGGTATATATAATGCTCGAACAATATCAAACGTAATGTAATATTCGATAATTGCGAGAACGTTGGACTGTATAATTTTCGACTGCTTTAATAATGAATATCACGTGTTGGAAATGAAGATTTTTTTCACATTTATTGACAAGTACAGAAGGTCCGGTGGCGATATTGAAGAGATGCTGGTCATTCCGGCGATTCTAGGTATTTAAGCACTCTTAACAGAATGCCAGTCCGCATTGAAGGTGCATTTAAATGTCGGAGAGTGAATCACGGCAGGTTATTTTTCTCCCATTAAATAACTGGGCCAGAAACCAAGAGGACAAAATTGAGCAATTAGATTAAAACAAGCTAAGACTGAAATTAATTAGGTAGTCAGAATTTAATTAATTAGAAACGGAAGACTACAATTAGTCTTCTCCCTTCCAAAAATTTCATGTATATTAAAGAAACGCGAACACTTGTATAATTAAATATCTACAACGACGAGCTCTGATGGCGTAGAGAATGAAAAATACATCGTAATTTATCGTTTCAATGGAGAGTACTCAAATTTTGATAAACAAGAGGCACTTTTCTCCGATCGCAACGGCTTGGGTAAGATTTAAACTGTTTTCTATCATTCGGGTAAACTCCTACACGACATTGTTTCCTACGATTGATCGAAGAATAAAACACTCTTGGAACAAGATATGCTAAAGCTCACCTACGTCGCGTCGCAAGGAGTGCAGTACCTATAATATATTTGACCCTTGAAGCTTGTCAGGTACTGACATAACATATCAATACTAGATAAGGCTTGAAAGGCTTGAAATCTCGCCTAAAGCATAACTTGAACCCATTCTGGGTAGAACTCAATAGCTGAGAATAACATCGAGCACAATGTGCAAGCGCACGCTCGATGTATACTCAGAAAACTTTTGCCGCGGGACATTATCCTAACATTTGTTCACACGCAGGTATGGAAGTCTACTAAAGTAACAACTTTATGAAGAAATAGAGAAATTTTTGCAGAAATCTGGCGCAATCAGTGTAAGCAGGTTTCCGTTTTCAGGGATCTTAGTGCCGACGTGTTTCACGCAAATTTCGCATGTTCAAATATACCAATTTCATTCATTCGTTCGGTCGAGCACGAACCCAAATGAAAATACGACAGCATTCATCGCTTCTGCCTTATCCGGATATTCCTCGCCCACGCAGGTTTACCTTTTATATGTCCTACGGAAGGATCTGATCGAGGATGGGAATTTTGAGCTTGTCAAGAACTCTGACAGGCTTTCGTCTCGCACCGTTTCTTCGAAACGTGAAAAGGTGACCCAACAAATTTTACGAATATGTATAAATTTTTCAAACCATATCTGACCACTTCCTCTTGAGTATCGATCCTTACCTAAGGCTCTGGACTTTTTTTTGTTGGAGAATACCGGGTTTTCAGCTTCTGAACCAATTTTTTTCTCAAAGTTATTTGAGGAAGCAGAAAAAACTGTTCTCCAGTTGGTAACGAGTGAAGCTGATTAATTAATCTCACGGATATGCAGTTGCGTTATGTTCTTTGCCGACTTAGCTTAGTTCGAAAGATTTAGTTGGCTATTCGATTTCCTGGGTCTGGAGATTATGACTCGACCTCCGTATTATTCTCTTCGGAAAGAATTCTGATTGAAAAGAATCTGTCGTGATTCAGTATAAATTTTAAATAAATCATATTTATTATTTTTCCAGAGTCAACCAATCAATCGCGTATTTTCACGTGTCCCTCGATCCGTTATTACAAACTCTTTGTCAATTCCTTTTCCCGAAATTTCTTGCTGTGTAAACACGAAGATAACTGGATACGCCAAGTCGACGCGTACAAAGGGATATCTCAACTGACCTACTGAGGTAAGTGTCGCGTGTATTACCTATACTCTATAAGATTTCGCCCGATTCCTTTCTAAGGGTAAAAGAGGTGCAAAGAAAACGCTCCCTGCACTGGGCCCGTCGCTGCAAACCACTCAGAGATAGTTGGCGATATCCGTTACTGATCCTTCAGGATTTCCCTCTTTCTGTGTGTCTCTTAAAAGAAGGAAAACTAGGGATCTACACGGTTGACTCGATGTTCGGCTCACGAGGATAAGAGGGAAAGAAAGAAAGAAAGAAATTAGATAATAATAATGATAGCAAAACACCTGCAGCTTCTGTCGTATTGAAATTATCGCAAATTAGCTTCGACGACACATATTACCGGAGGGTAAAACAAATATAATTTCAAACGTTGTTTTTACAACCCTCAAGCAGTAAGAATTTTGTTAGGATAAATGAGGATGCCTGAGGGCCGTGTGTGTTGATAAGAAACTCTGTTTCTTCGAATTTACCCCTCAGATGGGTTGAAAATATTCGGAGACGTCGATGGCAGCATCTCTTCTGCGCAAAACTATCTTATACAGCTTATCAGTTGCAGCCGGAGCTCGACCGCAAAAGAATCAGAGAAAAGGTATAAAAATAGGAAAATTGCCTCCGATCTTAAAACTGTAAATCATTTTGGTATTTCACCTCTTGTTGCAGAAGCAAGGGTTTCAGTCTTTGTCGTTGTACAACTTGACCAGCAATCCACCCATAAACGTTTCTTTTTTATCGTCAAACCAAAAGCCATTAATAACTGTGCTCTCCAAGGTTCAAAAGAAAATTCAATAAAACTTGGCGCACAGCTTGTTTTTTCACATGCATCACACGTATGTGAATTCATTTTTCGAGAATGAGGATTGTTTTTTGATAAAATATAAACTTTGTTAAATGTATTAATACTGAATGTAAATTATGTATTTTCTCAATTACTCGCATTCAGTGAACATTGTCTACCTCTATAAATCTCTGCTATTACAAAGCTCACGAGTCGAATTTTATAACACGGAAAGTATCTTGATTCGTGAAAAATGAAGTGTCACAGCTGCGAAAATCTCCGGAAAAATGAGATAGTAAACGAAGTAGATACACAAGATCAGAAAGAAATGAAAAAGCAAAAAGAAACAAGTAAATGAGTTTTTAACGAGAACATCGCGATGCAAGCCTGCGATATAGGTATATGTTTTTAAAATTCTCGGCTCTTTAGGTGAAAATAAATTTTCATTCGTCTGGTTTCTTCTCGAAAGTTAAATGTTTCGTATAATATATTTATGCATACTATAGGAAATCGCAGGGTATTGTCACACCAGACTTTTTTCACTCACGCCTTTTTATCAATCGATGATATACATAGTAGCGTATTTCATATTCAGATACACACGACGCGTATCTTTCTTGAGAGGCGTGAATACCTAAAGGTCGTAAAATAAAAATCGAACAACAGAATGACATTCTGTCTTTCCACGTCCCGCACAACTGGTCGTGAAAAATCTAATTCGAAGAATCAAACGTTGATGATTTACTTTATCAATATTTTCAACATAGATTTATTCGGTTTCAAAATCGGTTCTAATAAATTCAAAAACTTTTCAACCGCCAAGATATTTGTTCAAAGAGCGTGAGGAAATTACGGAAATAGTATCGCTGCATGGAGCCAACGAACAATAATTTTAATAACTACTTAGATATGCCTGGTATTAAATATAAAATTGCTCACGTTTTAATAGTAAATCGTGGACTTGGCTATACGAAATTCATAAGAGAAGGCATTATCCGGCTTTAAGAGTCCCAAGGTACGGGGAAAGCTCGAAAAGTTTTTACGAAGTAGAACGAGTTTCGTATCCGATAGATTTTTCCTCATTCCCAAGTCTCTACTTGAGAGTTTAGAAACTGCCACTCTTTCCTCGAATCTTCCATTTAACACCATGACTCTAAGGACCTCATACATGTACGATCATTTAAACATTAAAGATTGCCAATTAGTGCTTATTCATCAGCCCACATAAGGTTACATAATATAATGTCTAATTATATATCAGCCATTGCATATCAGGTTAATAGGCCATATATTGATTCCACGGATATCTAGAATCTAGATAGTAAGTAGTCGTAATGTGGGGCTATTAACCCACGATAATTTAACTAGAATAACTAACATTCGTGCATTTTCAGCTCAAACCACCTTTTTCGTATTCAAAAGTCGAGAAAGCACGCCCTACAACTTACAGCAATGAACATATACAATTACCCCTCTCAAAATAAATATATGCTTGATCCGTACTTCTGAAAAACGCAAATCTGCATTAAACTAAATACCAATATCTCTTCGTCAGTTTTTGACGTTATATATTCAACGTCACCATAGAACCGTGCAATATGGACCAAATTATCGCAATCGAAGTGGTATAATGCACAGCCACTAGGTGGGCAATCATCAATGCTGATATCAACGTCGGTCATAAACACTCGAAGGTTTTGGAAACGCTAACCGCGTTCATGGTCAGTGGTCAGTTAGGCAGGGTAGTCTGGTTTCCCCTGATTTACAGTCTAACAGATTAGGTATACAACGTGATTGCTTGCATATTTGTTGAGTAACAGTTGTTGATAGCGGTGTAGTTGATTGTAGAATACATGTGGCAGTATTGATTTGCAGTAGAAATTTTTTTTAAAGACAATCGCCGCCGTTCACGTATCCTCCGAGATCTAACCAGTGTCAGAATATATTTGAATACGATTAGGAAGCAAGTTCCAAACTGGAGGCTCAAGGCTTACGACCAAATATAATTAATCCTAATCCCCAATTTAGACAATTGCGATTTGAACTTGACGAAGGATGGATCAGAAATTTCTTAAACTTGCCGGATCCAGGCTGCGGATATTCCTGCGAAAAAACTCATCGGATTTTGAAATAGACACGGCCTCACAGTTGGAGGTGAGAATCACTTCCTACTGAATATTTGACACGTCGAAAATGTTCATCGTCGTGACGTAGGTATACGAGAGATTTAAAATTTAAAATGAGAGTGAATAAAGAGGAGCCGGAAAAGTTCGATAGATATTTTTCAACGTTCGTCTCGAAACGATTTCTTCACCTCGTTCAATCTAGACCCGAACGTTTTAATTATGCTCATAGTTAAATATGCTGTACCTACATGCGGGGGGAAAAAGTAGACGACTGAAGAGCGAGTGGCTTGAAAATTCCCCGAACTAGCTGTCTGAGATAAGCATATAAGCTAAGCAACGCTACAGAGAGATATTCTACCGAGATAAAACAGCATAATCCATGACGAGATTATCCTGAGTCTCGTACAAATACTGGGAATTACACGCTATACGCAGTGGATAAAGATAAAAGGAAAATGAAAAAAAATTATGTTTAAAAAGTGATATCCCAGGAACAGTTTCCATCGTCGTTGATAATCTAGTCTATGTTACGTAATTTCACGGAGACCAAACATAATGTGACTCATGTTTAATCCGACAGTAAAGGTAAGGGATCCCCAATCTCCATTGGTATAAAAATAAGCTTGAATAGGTATAAAGCGGGATATCCGGTTTTCTATAAACGCGTAGAACCCAGATTACGGCAGCATATAATAAGCCATGCGATAATTCCGACGGAAGTGTGAAACCCGACTAATTATTGTTGACGCTGGGACAACCGACGGCCGGAACTTGTGCTTATCAGCCGTAAGAAGCTGCTGTGAAAATAGCGAAACAAATCTGCGCAATTCATCGGAAACAATTACACGTTAGATGTTTTTTTTAACTGTTGCGATCCGTGGAAAATCGTGGCGATAAAAATTGCGGGAGTACGCGGATTTCTGAGAATGCCAGATGGCGAGAGGGGGATCCAATTCTTCGAAAAAGTTCGACAGGAGATAAATTTTGAAAACATTTTCGCGAAACACTGGAAGATCTACAAGTACGACCACTTTCTGTAGCTAGACAGGTTCCAAGTGCTGTGTTGTTAAATTTTACTGAAACTACGGAAAAGCTTCTACGTGACCCGACTGCATTCTAGTACGAAGCGGTTGCGCTTGTTATACCTATGTTAAATCCGTAGCGCAGTTTCCTTTCGTTTTGTCGAAAACCTTTTTCCAAAAGTCTGGGACGATATAAAGCGTTTCAGAGACTTTGGCAGATTATTCAACCGCACTTTCGGCCCGGCTACAATTCTGAAATTGTTGTTCTGCAGTTCTGTTGAATTCTAGTAGGTCGGTTAATTTGAATTTATAAACTTCACTCACCATCAAAGTGAGTAACTACACATTGCACAGTTGAATGAAACCGCGCTTCTATTTCCCGGGGTCCCACGAGTCTGCGATGGGAGCAAGACTTGGAAAATGAATTTTATTACCATACACAAGCCCTTTCACTGTACCCATACCTATACATAATTTCATACATGTGCCCGAACTTACAGAGACTTTTTTTTCCCAAACCTTTTAGCGGATAATTGTTAACGCGTTTGCGTATACATTTTCACGAAATTCAAGACTGACGGGAAATAATTACGAAGGAATCAAATCCCCGCGTCTGTGAGTACACTGTGAAGAAAAATATCAGTGTAGGTGATCAAGCTATCATTTGAAATTGTAGCTCTGCAGGATTGCGGGCTGTGCTAATTACTAATTAGTTCTTTTTCGTTCTTTGATAAAATTCCTCCCGTTAATGCCGCTGTATTTTTTCTTTTTTTTTTTCCACATAAATACCCATTCAGCGAATTTGTTTCTTCGTTCCTTTTTCATACTTACGAGATTTTTCGTCAACGTCGTTGGAGTCAGCACTAAAGTGTCCCTCTGCCTTTTGATGAGTCGGCTCAATCTTTGGGTCCTTTGCGCGCAAGTTAGAGGTTCTCCGTTGTCTTCGTACTCTTCTGTTCTAACGTAGACCATCTCCGTAAAGTCATCTTCTGGCTCCTCAGCCGGAGGACTTTGCTTTGGTGTAACCGTGCTCAGTGGTACCATTTTTGCAATTAAAGTTTCACTCCGAACGCTCCAATTTGATCCACCGTACTTTTTAAGATTCATTAGATCGCCTATGCTGCCACGTACTTGATTGGTCAGCTGTAAATTAGTTCTTGACAAAGCTGGCGAGTGGGGTACCGACTCGAACCCTTTTTCGACCGATCTTACTATGTCTGGCAGTGTTTCTTTGTTCTGCAACTTGTCCAGATCGGACAGAGACGAGCCTCGACGTATTCTGTTTCTTGATTGAATGTGCTTTTCTTTCAAGAGTTTTTCCCGCTCCTTGTGAACGCTCTTTGACGATATTGACGAGCGCATAGCAAAGAATCCAGCTTTCAAAGGAAAAAGTAACGCCCACTCGGTTGACCTATCTTTACCTTCCATTCTTATTCACTCGCCTTCCTTATTCCAAATTAATAACACGGCTTCTTTTTCTCCGTCAGTACCCGGGGAGATGAGTAATGACCAAAGTCAGTCTCTGGTTAATTTCAACACTTCAACTTGTTCTTGTAATAATAATATTATTATTCGCTCACATTCACCTATCGATTTTACAGTTCAATCAAAACCGTCGAGATAACTATTTACGTTTCTCACCACACATGATAATTCAATAAACAATTAATCACACTCGGGAGGGGGAGAGGCGGGGGAGAAATTTAATTTCCTGACAACTGTAATATTTCGTTGAATTACTCGAAACTCGGGTATATATTCTGTATACTATACCTACTATATTGTCTCGTTGTGACCGTATTGTTTATCGCGCTGATATGTTACATCCGGTTGCCCAGTGACACATTTCCGGTACAATTCAAGCGGCCTACCAATATCCAAATACTGTGAAACTTTTCAAGTTGTAAAATCCAAGTTTCGAACATGTTGAGTCCTTCCGATTTCTCGTTTATTATTAGGAAACGAACAGTTATCGGTATCACGTAGCTTTCGATTATTGCTTGGTAGTTATCCTCTGATCACCCAATCGCAATTTCAACATCGATAAGTTTCGCTTTATTAAAGAACGTTAAAGTATATTATTTGATCAACAAGATAGTGGACAATTGTGACGAGGTATTAAATTTTTTCTCGTCAGTTTTCTTCCCTGATAATACGAAGACTGCGAGAATTTATCCGACCACATTTGACGATGCCTGGCTAGGCAATGCCAATCTGCTCTAGGTACGGTATCCTCTGACCATGGACCTCTCACAGAGCTTTTCACTTAAGTTAACACAACCACCCTTGACGATTTACGCCCTGATCACCGCGGGTCTTCGTTACCAACACTTCCGTCTAATAAAAGCTAATAACGATCGATAAATAGATTTTACTCTGAGCTTCTACGTACGCTGAGAAATTAAGAGTAGGTATAGATACGTTGATTTTATAACGCAGGTAAATTGGGGATGAGATTTTTCGGGGATATATATCTCGGAGTGAAGTTGGACGAACTTTTACCGAAAACGAGGGTGAAGTATATTCGTCGATATGCAAATCGAATATAAACCCGTAAAAATGTTCATTGAATTAAAACATAGAAAACCCTTTCTTATTTCCTGAAGTCAAATCGCAGAGTTCTTGACTTGGGGGTAAAACGGTGTTGGAATAACTTTGAAACGCAAACAGAACAACGGGAGAATATCCGGGTGAGGATTTTCCAGGGTAAAACGGAACCTAATAACCTTGTTACCATCCCTTGAGTACACCTTGTCACACGTATACACCTATACCTCCGACCTTTAAATCGACCTTGTTTTCGGTCTGTCACACAAAATCATCCTTTGAACTCCCAGGGTACATCGAATATCCGGGTATTCATGCATCCCGGAATAAATGGAGAAACTCGTAGGGGCCCGTAATAGCAGCTAGACTTGAACTACTCAAAGTTTTTTTTTTGCGTTTTTTCTCTCTAATTCATTTCCGTTAAATAAATAATTTCGTTTCCTTTTTGGTAATGGGTTTTAGAAAACCGCACACGACAAACACCAATTACATACTGAATGTGCGTGGACCGATCCGTTTAAACTGATATGACGGATGACTGGCGTGGGAGTCGCGACCTTGTCGCTAAGGTGATACCGTGGCCTACCCAACTGCTTGTTATACGGGCTCCCGATTGTTGCATACTGAACAGGTCTGGCCTACATTGATTGTGCAGTCCGGAGTAGTCAATTCTTCAAAGTCTCAAGTTCACGTGGTTTTTGACAAATCGTCATTTCGATTCACGTTCTTCCATGCCTATAGGCGAATAAATTAGCTGAGTTGTTCTCTGATGCGATATGCCCATGTGTATTGCATGATTTTATTGGAAGCTAAATAGTATCCATTCAAATCGAGTGATGATAACGCTTGAGTACGGTCAACTGATTTTTAATATTGGATTAAATGTATAGGTATTGTGGTTTAATTTTAATCTATTGTTAGTATATTCTGGAACGTTTCCATAATGCATGAATTATTATCAGCTTGATTGTTGATCAACTTTTCTATTATATATGTTGTATGTTCAATGCCCTTCCTCTATACGCCGAACAGGCATGAGTAAATTGTCTAACGCACACCAGACAAATTCGTATTCCATATTATAATATGTTTACCAAGGTATATAATCATACTGACACTAATACGTGATAATTTATGATCATATGCTGGTAGTTTGTGGAATAACCTGTCAGTTATTCGTATCCATTGAGGGACTGGCAACTAGTGCCCTGGTGTCTTCTTCGAAATGTTATATTCTTCTACTTGATAGATTGTTAAGGGGGAAAAGCGGGCAAATGATTGATACGATGATCGATTGCAAACCGTTTTCCGTAATAAATCTGCGCAAAATTTGTCTAGCACTCTACGCTCCATACTTAAGATAAGGATAAAATTCGCTTACCAATTCATCAACTGATGCCTACAGTATTCCTAAAACCTCAAAACTGTCGAATCAAGTTTCAGCTTTATTTGCAGTCATATATCACCACTCGAATAGTCGAGTCACCCCAGACCGAAGGGATAAGGTAAATTTGACGAATAATTTTCGCGTGGTGTTATATACACGTATACTTTGGCCTACGAACGTACGTTGATATAATTCGTCAACGTACGAGGGACAATCATGCAGAACAGACTGCTAGCAGCACACATGGGCGTTAATGGAATGATCATGTACGCCACGTTAATCTGAAGCAAACAATGCGAGACTCCGAAGCGGTCGGCGCCAATCTCAGCTGCATTTGAAGCGTGACAATTTGTACGAGTGCCTCGAAACTTTCGAGGTAACTCAAAGTAGTTAGAAATTTCACGAAATGATTTCTATATAACTATAGCCAGATTCGGAGGTGAAGAAATGTTCAAATTCACCAATACGATTGGTTCAGAGTTTATCCACTTCTACGGAGTAATTGGTACTCAAGCTTCCTCTTTGTGGCTTTCGACTAATTTCATTTAACTGCAAATTGAAGCTCATTATCGCGAACCATAGTCGTTGAAATCAAACCGCTTTCAAACAGGAGAATAGAGGCTTTTGGTTCGGTCGAGGATGAAATCCACAATCTACCGAAAGTAAAGGAAAGGATAAAACACTATAGCGCCTTAAAACATTCGATGAGTTGTAGTTTTCCCTGATACTCTTAACCACTCGCGAATTCTGTATTTCATTTTCAATCGAATCGAAGAAAATTAGCATACTCAGAAAAACCAACTAGAGCTTTCAGGATGTACTTTCCGAGCCTTTAAAGGACGAACATGAACCAACATATACCTTGCGATTTGACATAAAACATAATTTCTAATTTGACATCTCGCGATAATTGGATGAGTTGTTCGAAATATATAACAAAGCTTTATTCTAATAAGGAACATGCTCCTCCAGCTATTTGTAGATTAAACAGTTTCCAATTTTATTCTGAAGGAATCAATTTTCCGGAGAAAACGTTCTTCAAAGGAAACATTCAACTCTGTGCGGTTAGCCTTGGCCAATTCGGGTGACTAATCTTTACCAATGTCATTATTCTCTTTCCCCGATGATCGTATAGTATGCGGGTTATAAGTTTAACCATGGTCAAACGTCGAAAGCTCACTAATGTTCGTTGTGTTTTATGTATGTCTAATTAGATTTGTTATTTATACACGCTACTGAAGCTTGTCTTTGAATTAGTGTACCCATATGCCTATTCAAATAAAGTTAAAATGAAGCAGAATTTAACCACGACTGTTATCGGCTCGACAATGCTAGTTTATCATGAAAGTGAACCATCTCTGGTTCATAACGTTAAGTACCCCTTTAAAGTCATTGTATACTGGGAGTTCTACGATGGCATATAGTGTTAGATAAACACCGGATTAGTTGACAATGTCGCATTGAATAAGATTTATACAAAGCGATGAAGAAGGCATGCGTAGGTATATTGTTCGTTTAATCCTGCCTAACAACTCAGCAGGTTCTATAAGAATCACCGTATATATGCAAAGTTTTCGGGCTTTATACACGCGAAATTAGATTATGCTGTGATAAATGTGGTGTCTGATTCACAGGAACTTACACGACATATATATATACGTGAGCAAGTTATACGAAAGTGTAATTGGAAAGCACGGTTTGCTTATCCATAGAAAATCGTTGTCAAAATAATGAAAATATGAGACGCCTTAAATTCCACTTACTGACAACGCTCGAAATGAACTTGGGACCTTGAATTTTAGCACCTTATATTAGACCTTGAACCCTTTTAGACCCTCCCCGAGAGTATGGAATGTATAGATGCCCTATACCTCTTTCCGTTATGGCTATACCCGTGCTTGTGTGTATTCGTTTGTGTGCAATTTCTCTCCTACTTTAGGAGCCTAACTAACAATAAGCGACAAACAAGTGCCTCATTACTGTGAAAACTCGATTATCTTGAGCGAGAAAGTGGCATAGTGCCTAACGTGCAGGTGACAAGCGATATCTTCATCTTTATCTTTATCTTCATCCTTATCCTCATCCTGATCGTTGGAATAGGTAGGGAAACCCCGAATTTTCCTGCGACGATTCACAAGCACCATTTGAACCGAATGGTGGTTAACTAAAATGTACCCAGTCGCGGAAATTGGGCTGGTAAATAACCCGATAATTAGATAACTCGCATAGGCTCCCTCGTAATATATACCCTATCAGTTTACAAAGTGCGATTCTTCAAGTCCCCGAATACCTTCGTGTGTGCATTATTACATTTCGGATGTTCAAAATCAGCAGAAACAAGTGTGTCGCAATACTGAAATAGACTCGAAACACTCACGTTTAACTGTATGATGATCTTGTTGTAAGCCCAGTGCCATCTTTGCTTCGGAGTCATCTCAGCACGCTCCTTCAATTGAGTTGGTACAGGCACAGATCCGTCTGTAATTAGGATATCCTCGTCCGCTGGTGGTTCGGGTGGACTTCTAGGCGGAGTATCCATCTGCACACTTTCATCCACAGAAATCTGCTTGGCCACGCTACCTGTATGGTCAGTAAACGATTTTTAATATACAAGCCGATTTGTCTCCGAACCTTGGAGAGATGTTTATTTATTTTCTTATATCATTGATCATCATCTCGAAGAAAGAACTTCGAAATGAGGAAGAAATGATCTACTTTTTATTAGCAATCTGCAGAGTTGTGTCAGTAGAAAATTGAATCTATGAATATTTTCGATTCAAATATTATGTATACATATCGACGTTTCTTAATTGACAACTGAAACAGATGGAGGCGTACCTTGGGGACTGATGGAGTGAGATCTGGGCGGTGTCCCCTTGTAAGGTTCTACTAAAGAGTTTTCCCTCGAGCCTCGAATCATGGCTTCTTCTCCGCGCTGATACCTGTCCAAAGAGTAATTGATGTTTTAGTAATGTCAGATTTTCCTGTCTTACGCATAAACAGTGAATAATAAGATGAGAACAGTTCGGACTTAGAGTGACGAGGTGTCAACCCTTTCAGTATTTTGTAGCCAATTCATTCTGCATTTGCGAATGTGCGGTTTTCGGAGATTTTAGACTCTTCAGAAGTTTTAAAAAAATTTTTCATTTATACTTATTGAAATTCTTGCAGTCGAAATCTCCGCGGGTGAGAAACGAGTTTACAAATACTTGTGTTCAGAAGTTTACTATCAAAGACCGAAAAATTTATTGCAAAAAAACTCAAGACAACAATTATTTCTTTCAAGTATTGGACATTGCTTCGAAAATCGATTTCCACTCCACTATCAGTATAATTACCTTTCAAGAGTTTCATCTCTCATCTTGTACTCCCCATTGACCGTATTGCTGAGAACAATGTCAGTCTCCTCCGTGGAGTCTTGCTGTTTAAAATATCCTCTCTGATAGCTTTCAGCTCTGGAAATTGGCTGTGGTGCATTAAAATAAGATCCTCCCCTGAGTAATTCCCTCTGCTGATAGGAGTCTGTCCTGTTTAACGGAGGCTTGAATCCATCCTGGGTATGAATGGATCCGTAAGAATCCTTCCTAACAGATTGTGCGTAGGAGTCCTTCCTGGCTAAATTGTCATACGAATCGTCCCTCGACATTTGATCCGAAGCGTACGATTCGCCACGTGTTAATTTAGGCTTTTGGGAATGGACAGATTGCTGACTTAACAAACTTTGGTGCGATAATTGTGAATCTTTTCTCCGCTGTTCGTCGGGTATCACGTCCTGATACTCCTCGTCCATAATCTCTGCCTGGTAAGAGTCGGTTCTGGCTAATCGTTTCCCGTTTATTGATGATCCGTTATGAACCACCGCTGCAGTAACCACACTGCCATTTGTCTGATTGTTTGCAACGTGATTAGCCATCGTAATAGAGGTAGTTGTCTGTCCTTGAGTTTGGCCTTGTGGAGAATCCACCAACGTGGCTGCGGCAGGACTCGAGTCTCCGGCAGTTGAGTACTCGGAAAATCCTCTTCTAGGCTGGCTGCTGCCCACCGAGCTAACCGCCGTTTCGAAGGACTCTTTCAGCTCGTCGTCTCTAGATTCTAGAGAATCTGTATTCTGCTGTTGAAGAGGACTCGCGTCTCTTTTACCGAGCTTTTTCTTTCTCGATGAGCCGAGCTGCGATATTTCCTGATTGTCCTGGCTCGAGTAAAAGTACTCAGACTCACTCGAAGGGTAACCGTTCGATCTAGTCTGGCCTCTAGGCGTCGTTACAGAAAGTTCAGGCACTTCACTCTGCCGCCTTTCAGTCTCTGTCATATCATCTTTGTATTTTTCGAACGAACCTTGGTACGATTCTTGATAAGAATCGTCGTACTGTTCAGGATCGTCTTCTTGGTACTGGTTCTGATAATCATCCTTGTAACTTTCCTGGCCAAAATTAGTCTGTCCTACTGTGACGTACGTGTTTTTATACTCGTCGTATTGGTCCTGGTACGAATCCTGCGGTTTATAAGGCTCGTCGTACTGTTCCTGAGAAACCGGGACCGGTTCCTGATTGAAATTATCCTGATACTCGTCCCCGTACGCTCCCGACGTAGGTACATCGTATTGATCGATGTATTTAGTTTGATAATTCTCATCGACTGGCTCGTAAGGTTTCTGATATAAAGACGGATCGTAAGATTCCGTCACGTTGTTCTGATCAAAACTTTCCTGATAATTGTCTTGAATCAAATTGGCCTGATCGTAACTTCCCGAAGTTGGAACGTTGTACTGAGCGTCGTATTGATCAGGATATTGTTCCTGATAGTTATCAGTCGTTTCTTTGTAATCATTTTTATACTGCGTTTCCATTTCAGTCTGAATGTGGGGATCCTGGTAATCGGTACTAGTTTGTACCTGTGGCGTTTGGTACTGATCATGTATACTCTCTCCGTAATTATCAAGACCAGTTTGACTGTAAGGATCCTGATAGCCTGATTCCTGGTAACCCAAAGTCTTGCTTTGATCGTATGATTTTTGTTCAAGATACGTTGTATCCTTGTACGATTCATCCTGGGTTATGCTTTGATCATATTCCTGCGTATATTGATCGGTTCCTCGACTGTGAAGTTCTTGTCCGTGAATAGCAGCTGGGTTATAAGCCTCAGCCGAATAATCAGCGGTATAGGATTGTGTGAATGATTGTTGATATGAGGAATCCTTGAGTCCTAGGTAACTTTCCCCGTAAACGTTTTCCGTGTACGTATCCTGCGGTAGATTATCCTGGCTCTGATAGGCGTAATTATAATCCTCGTTATAGTCAGACTTGTAGTATCCCTCCTCGGACGGTGTCCTAGTCCTGGGCAGCTGTCGGCCAGGAGTAGCCGGAAGAGAAGCTGGTTTTTTACCAACCAAAATGCTGCTAGGTTTCGTGGGTGTTGGGGGTAGTTTCTTGCCGGTGCCTTCCTGTCGCGACATCGACCTACGCTGGGGTTGAAGGGTTTTTCGACGCCGTGACGTTGGTCCACTAAAAAAGAGGCTAATTAAATGCGTGGGTAGAGCCAGATAAGGTTCGGTAATAACCAACTGGTCATACGACTACGCAGTTTAGAAACTGTTATGATCGAACGTTTGAAGGGATCGCAAAAATCTCGGAAAATTTCGTTTTACTAAATGACATTGTGCAAGGCGATCATCACGGTGAGCATAAAGGCTAATCCCGTAAATTTCAATCACAGAAATAATTTCATTTCGATTGTATTAAAAATATCAAGATATCTCAAGCGACAGCTTAACAACCAGCCCCAGCCATAGATATGGTTCTTACGATGAATAATTTTCAACATCTTGAATACTTCTAGTATAGGTAAAGCACGAAAGACCCCTCCGGTTCGGGAAGTGGGCATACTAATCTCTCTTAGACTTAGATAGAATAGAACCACAGTGATGCTCTTATCCGATTGTTCCCCATCATTTTCGTAACTAAGAAGCTTACGTGCCCCTTAAACCACCATCCCTTCTCTTAATACCTGCACCATTGTGTTTAGTGTGTGATTTAAGCTTCGATCTTTTTTTCTTTCTTATTCAAAACACGAAGTGGCTCTCTTTTCGAGAATTAAATTTCATTCAATTATCCTACACGTATTTTGAGGGTCTTGCAGCTCTCTATAAGCCCTATCCTGATCATAAATATAACTCATTCTCGTCGCATGAATTATACACGATATCTCGACAGCTCTCTCGTCCTATTATTCATTCTAGAACCTACTACATAATAAAGTAAAAACAAGAACATAAAATGAAAAGGGTGGAATATAATTAGTACTTCTACCTTTGCATATTTCACTGAATATTCTCTGTCCAACCCTCAGACTCTAAGGCATGTTTCTTTGCCATGTTTCATATAAGGTAGAATAAAATTTGTTCAAACACTTCCTAGAGTATTTTAATTTCGTGTATTTGAGTTATCGATTATTTTATACCTCTGGCCAATCAATCGAACTTATTTTTTTTTAATTTTTTTAATTTTTTATCTTTAAGCCTAAAATATCGGCCTTCGATCTTAAGTATGAACTGGCATATACTGCGCAACGTAAGGCTGCGGACTTTAGAAGCATTTATAAACTAAGTTTGTAACAGAAGCTGAACAACTCGTTATGTTTTCCCCTCGAAATAATAATCTCTAACCCCGTCAAAAGTTTGCCTTTCCATTGCGATAAAGTTTTCAAACTTTTGCTGCTGACAAACGCTAATTTTAATCCAGTTTTATCCAACGTTATTTAGCCGAGAACCTCATCAGAATCTTCAAAGCGTATAAATATTTGATACGGAAACTATAAGCGCATCTTGCTTCACCGTGGAAATCATTTGCGACAGTAAAGTCGAAACTTTGAGTCGAATTGGTTATTCCCAAAAATTACCTGTAGTCAACTTCCTCGGAGTCATAACTGCGCTGTCTGGTCACCGCAGGCCTGTATTCTGGCCTGTGAATTCCTATGCTAGACGCAGGCCTCTGAGGAAGATTTTTCCTACGATTTCGAAAATTTTCATAATTAGTGCTACCGGATGGGTACCACTTCCCCCCGCTGTCCCATTGTCTGTCCTCCTCGTCTTGGCCGTACCTGAAATTATTTTCATTATGTTAAACGGTTCTGACATGTAATAATAGCTGCGAATGATTAACGGCCGTTATGTGCGGCGTTTAACTTTAATCTCAATGATGAATGGAGTACGTTATGTATAATATATGTATATATGTTTTACTGCGGTCATATAGAAGTTTGTGATTGTGGTCCAAGCTTCCAATGCGGTTGCACGTTGGATTAAATCCGTTCACGTTTTTCGTGGAAAAGTAGATCTACGTCCGGTGGGAGTAAATAACGTTATTAGGTGCGCGACCTCACATTGGCGAACTTCCAGTGGTCATTACTTTCAATTTCAACGAAAAATCGTCTATTTACCGTATCAACAATGTCAACCCTCAACAGCAAACAGTCAAAAGAATCAAAAACTTGCCTACCACCAGTCTGCAGACTACGTGGCAATTCGAACTTTCGAAACATCAATATCTCGCCAAGTCTCGAGCGAGTTGAACAACAGGTTAATTGAAACCATTAAAAATTCTATTATCCTCTATATAATAGCGGAGAGAGGCAATTGATTCAATTTATTTTGTGTTACTTAAAAAGGTGTGGAATTATTAGTCGTTTATGAATTAGAAATTTATTCAATTTATTCCATTTATTAAAGAGCCTGGTTTAATTTTCTGTCTTCAAATTTTATCGTCTCTTTATTCATTAATTTTTTATCTTTATCTTCACTTTTATTCTTATTTTTGGTCTTTTCATTTTACCTATCGTCTTGGTAGGGGTACCCGGTGACAGGATCGTAATACTCGTTGTAACTGACATCCGTGAAGCTTTCCGGGTACGTAGTGCTCAATTTCCTGATCCTAGGGTCCGTCGTCGGGTTCTGATGCTGATTGTTCACGTATGTGTCTTGAGGGTAGTGCGAATGTTCATCGTACAAGGTAGTTTGTCGTTCCAACGACGGTCTTCGATGGGATCCTGAATATAGAGCATCTAAAAAAATGTATACACCAATTGAACATCACTTTCATAAAATTTCTTTCAAATATCATTTCAAAATTCAAATACTATAATATCTCGGTTCAAAATCGATTCGAAATGGACTCTTACTCTTGCTTTTAGTGAGTCCAGAAAAATGATTGTTTGAAGCCGAATGAAACACGTGCCTTTGATTAAATATCTTTCGCGGTATCCTGGTTTTATATTAATTCTCGGGAGGCGAGAGGGAGAGAGATAAATAGGGAGAGAAAAAGAGAGAGAGAGAGAGAGGAATAAAGGATCGATTGATTTATTTCTCTACAAGTACCTCTTTTTTTCGAGGCCATACTCGTCGCTGTGCTCGTGAGGAAATCCAATTCGCTGAAAATACTGCCTTCCCCTGTAGTCCACGTGCCGTGGTAGTCTTGGTAACCTTCGCTGTACCACCCGTCCTGGCTGAAACGAGAAAAATGATGAGAAATTTTTTCCCACCAATTACCAGCTGTTGTGCTAAAGTATAAATTTAAAATGACTAATATAGTATAAGATATAGCGATGAAACTGTTTTGCGTTTTTTATGCTGCGGCTACTGTAACGAGACATTCGCGAAGGTGATTTAAAAGCGGTATTTAATATTATACTGCGGCTACAGATGCAATGCGGTGAAACGATATAGTATTGCGCAAATTGTTTCATATCAACGTCATGGTGTAAGTAGGTGATATGCGGGGTTTCTAACAATTGACGTCATTCACGATCAGAATTTAGCCTAGTTCCGAAAGAACTAGATATTGTAACGTATGAGCGTCTGATTGATTGTTTTATTGACGCAACAATTATATGGAATTGGATATACTTTATAAGGTGGTCCTTAATTAGATCATTTTCGAATTTCGATGCTACCATGCTACCAAAGCTACCAAAAAAATACAGCCAAAACCCCAAGTTCCTATCTCAATTCTAAGTAGCACCCCAAAGCCTTCGAGGTTCCCCATTTGAATAAAACACGATTTGTGACATATTTCGGGGATAATTTTTTTTCTTCCTATCGCAGTGTAGCTCCGAAAAAGCTCAAACTTGGTACACTCCTTACCTGTAGTAGCAGGTATTACATGAAAATTCGACAGATTTTCAACGATATAATTTTCGAAGCTACAGCGTACCAAAAAACACAAATTTCTTATCTCCAAATTGTGATGAATAAAATTTGTCGTTAAAAATCTATAAATTTTGCACGGATAGGTACACTAAACGTAATGGATTCTGATCCGGACGAGTTGGACAATTCTAGAAACAGCCAATCGGCGCTCTGGATTTTTTTAATCCAGAGCGCCGATTGGCTGTTTCTAGAATTGTCCAACTCGTCCGGATCAGAATCCATTACGCTTAGTGTACCTACTACTTATACTGCAATTAAGAAGTGTGCGGAGTTTCAGATTATTCGAAGCCATAATGCGATTGGAAATGAAAAATTACCCCGAACTACTAAAATTCGTGGATTATTTGAATGGGAAAATTCAAAGGCTTTGGGGCAGTGCTTAGAATTGAGATAAAAACTGGGGGTTTTGACTAAATTTTTTTGTATATATTTGGAAACGTTCTGCGACTCATAGGAGCATTGAAATTCGGATACGACCGAATTAGGGACATATATATTATAGGAATTAAGGACAGCCATAACCGACTAATTGAGATGATAGGCGGAAATAATAAGATTAGGGACGACCATAAATGATATTGCGACAACCTAAATGGAATGTGACGTTTGTCAGGGGTTCGGTTTAGCGAATAAAACGAATATTTCTTTTTATGATGTATTGATGAAAAGTTGATTACACTCTGTGAGACGATGGGAATGTGATTATATTTGATAAAATATTCTCGTATATGTTTTCTCTTTATTTTTCCAGTCTCATACCTGTCGTCCTGATCCCACGTGTGCTTCCGCCGACTGTTCCGTGAAAAATATCATTTCCATGTTATAAAAACATAAAGAAAAGAAAAATCTGCTAAGATTCCATCGTTATAATAACAAGTCTTTCAAATAATAAGTTTAATATTTTTGTGTAGATAGTATATAATATAACATAATTTATCATGTATGTACAGTTATAGATTATTTAGGTATATGTATCGTATGCTGTCCTCATTACACGTTATGCATATGAGAAGTGAAATAAATCAAAGATATTATATCGCTGTCTGCTGTGCAGCCTATATACGAACATTCATAAAACACCTCTACATTCGAATGCCATTTCTTACAATTTCGATTATACCGCTATGTATATATATACACACACACACTTCATGCTGTGCCGTTATAAGTAACGTCTGCTCGCTTTATGGCGGCTCTACTCGGCTTTAAAAATTTTATTTTCATCCTGGTAAAGTCCTGCGTCTCAACCGGCTGAAAGTCAATGTTTTGCGCATCAAATGAAAACAATATTATAGGTACAATATGATAACTTCTTGTTATCTGTTCTGTTTTTTTGAATTTTCTTTTCGTCATGCAGTCGGTTCAGCCTCAGAAAATACCCAGTGATCATGCTTCTTGCGAATATTTTATGTACGAGCTGCTACACCTTGATCTAACATTAATTTAGCGATTTTTCTCATTCAATTTTGTGTAGTCTAGTCAAAATGGTTTAATTACGAGATTGTGATTCATTTTTTACGCCGATCATCGGCATACCGGCGGCAGACATTTAGCATCTTTCCAAAAGACTTATTTTTTATGATTCAAATAACTAGCTACTGTGTGCTAAAACTACGCTTACACTGATATTAAATCTAATTGCACAATTCGTTATTCCAGAATTCTTACAGTCGAAAAATCAAAAATCAAAATTTTTCTCATTCTCGAGGCTGTAAGAAACTGTAATAAGAGTTACGTGCTGTGCTCTACAGAACAAGTAAGTCAAGTGTTTCAGAGACCCCAAATAATTAGTACTTGAATCATCATAGGAACATGTGAGAAGTACGTAGTAGACATAAGAGATCTCTTCAAGACTGGTTTTGTCCGTCTTGTTATTTTTCTTTCTAACTCCGCGACTAACACGGAATGTTACAAAAAAAAATGCTCTCTTTGTAAAGGTGAGTTTTATCAGTCCTCAGTTGGCCCAGAATCCCGAGCTTACAACCCCGAGGTATTACGAGTCTCCTCTAGTGTCCACTTGTCGAGTGAAATGGTCATTTGAAACATGGACTCTAACGTCAAGTCCGCGAAAAAAATAGATTGGATTTTTACGCGGCTTTTACCAGCTATGGGTACGTTAAATAACCGCAAACTGTTATTTTTAACGATTTTAAACACCTGTGCTCGCGGGAACGGCACTCAACTATTATTCAAAATTTTTTCACAAATTGAGGTAATCCAATACCACATTTTTGTTTCGATTAAAAAATAATCAATACGCAAAATCAGAGTACGTTTTTATTCAGAATTGATCAATTTTTTATACCCTTGAGTCACCAGGTCTGAAAAAATTATTATCATTAACGCGTGCATCAACTCTCAAGCGGTAATTATTTCCTTCGATCTATGCATGAATATGCGGTACATCGCAAGTCCCGGCAAATTGTTATCTCATTTCTTTCACTGTTCCACAAAAACCGTATCCCTCGATTTAAACGTCAATTTAACAAACGGATAAAATCCCATAGGTACATTACCTGTATTCCTTGTAATGGGGTGGCCTGCTGTTGTAAAACAGGGGCTCGGAACTTTCCCCAATATGAGAACTCGTGCATCTGGTCGGACGTATCTCTTCTGGATAAGGTTCATTGTACCTTGGACTATGGCCTCGACCACCATAGCCACCATAACTCCCAGCTGCCAATCGACTACCGACCGTAGCTGGAATCTGGTGGATACAGCATTGGTCAGTCGAGAAACGAGAGTGGTTTAAAAAAATTAGACAAATTTTTGTTATTCATCGTATGGGTACAAATTTCTAGATACGGTATTACTGCCACCTTATAGCTATAAATAAATGAATTATTTCCTGCCAGCATGTAGGTATGGAACAGCTAACAACTATGACAATTACGAGTACATGTTATAATCACGCATTATTTGTAGGGTAAATCCCCTCTCTGCGGTGAGTAACCTTATTAGTAACTGCCAAACTAACTAAACCGGCTCTGTTCTGTTTGAGTTATTGAAATTCGAGGCATTGGGGCTTACACGTTCTATTCAGACGTTTGCCAGGTCACGCGTTTGTGTCAGGTAGATGGAAAGTGAAATAGCTTTTTTTTTCAATGTCCAATGAAGTTGTATAATTTTTTTCATTTTTTTAAACATATATCGCTCTTCAGAATGGTTGCAATTAATCTGAACAAGCGACTTGACAAGCCCTGTGTATTTACCACACTGATGGGATCAATAATTTCCATAAATTTTTGCGATATTCTATTCCCAATTTGCAGTTTATGAAGTAAGCACAGTGATCAGTAAACTAATTGGATTTTAGTTCCAGTAAATTAATCATTATATACCTACTCCCTAAAATGCGCGCATAGTTGATAGGAAAAAAGTAATGAATAATGAATTCAGACGATTCTACAAATTGCCTGACTTTTTCTATTCACAGATACCTATCGGTTTATCGGCCACTTTTTTCCCGCATTCTAAGCGTTCTTCTATTTTTCATTCAAATTGATTCATGCAAGATTCAAGATATGCAGGCCTTGTTGGAGAAAAAAGAAAAAAATCTAATAACCCCGCAATTGATTGAACCACATGTGCCCTCCACGTGGACAACGGTCTGTCCAATTGGCAACTGCACCGATCAATGCCAAGTCAATTGAATCAATCGATTCGAAGCTATTTACTGCACGCCGCTCGCCGGAAGCCTGCCTTATCTTTGAACACGTCTTACACCTGGCACATAGGTAGTTTTCTATACAATATTAAGCAACGTAGCGAAACGTAACGAGAGATTTTTTATCTTTCGTTGAAAATGAAACCCAGACAATACGTATAATATATATATTTTTTCTCTTCTATTTAAGCTCTGAGGAATGAAAAAGTAATTGACAAAATGCGGATATCAACCTGGTGATCTTCCCTCTCGTAGCTGTTCTCCCTGGATGTTTCCAACGAACGCTGTGGAGTTGCCAATTGATTCGCAGCCTTCCGGAACTGAGAGGCTGAGCTGTTGGCACCCTGGCCACCAACAGGGTAGTTAAAGTCGGACGTATAGTCCGAGTCCTCGGAGTGCCCAGCTGAAATGAAACACTTCATTTGAACGAGAATTTTACAACGCCAAAGTCTCCTGCCGAGAATAAACGCGGCGTATATAAGAAGAGATGGACTGGCAAAGGACTTTGGAACTGCAAGGGGTCTTTGGTCGCATAACTGTCTTCGCAGCTTCCAGCATCTGGCTGCGTCGATGTTTTTTTTCGCAAAGAAACTTGTGAGTAAAGGAAAAGAATAAAAAGCTCCAAGACTCTTCGCAAACTTGAGTCGAGTCAAAGAGCAACGTTTCATTAAAAACAAAAAAAAAAAACAAACAAAAAACAGAATCCTGTCTCTATTTGCTTTAAACTAGTGCAGCAAGTTCATCAAGAAATTATTACTTCGAGTTAAACTTGTTTTAATAAAGTTATAATTTCTCTGTTAATTAACAACACCCGTTACTAATTTGCGGTTAAATTTTGTCAGATTTCAATCCGCTAATTAGATTTCTAAAGTTCAGTTATCCCGCACTGAAACTACTCACGTAGGTAGTACGAAATCAGCGTAGCGCAGCTCCGCGTCAAGTCAGCCACCCGGCTATGAGGCTGACCTTTGCAAGTTTTGACTACTGTCCATTATTACATGAAGAGCGTGGCGCCCACTCGCGCGGCCCGCGCTCTTGCTTCAGGGCTTTTACAATTAGCACAATGCTACGGCATCCAATGTTTGTTCTTTCCAGACACAGCCAACGGCTGGAACTGGAACTGGAACTGAAACTGGAGCTGGAGCTGGGGGCTTTACTCAGTCGTGAGAGTAGACGAGATATAAATGAACTATTAATGCCGCTATCTTTGCTGTACGAGTCATTGACTCTGCGGTAGGTATTACTCGGAGATAGAGAGTACAGAGTTATCCGATAGAAATATGGAATAAGTTATGGGGTTGGGAGAATTTATTACTTATCGATAGGTATTTTGCACTTTTGGCGAAGACGCAAGCACCATTTTTTGAGATATTTAAAAGGGCGCAGGTTTGGTCCTTTGGAGACAAGAAATGTGACCAAGTATTAGATAAATTGATTTCTGTGAGATTTGCGAATGATGGTTGAACTTTGTCATTTTTTGAATTTTTAATGAGAAGAGAATTCTTCATGGAGAATTTTAAACCCGGAAAATCCCGCGAGCACAGGACCTCCTTATACGATTCATATAGGAATTTATGGGTTTCGCCTTGCGCTTGTCAAGAGCCTTACTAAAAACGGATATTAATGCTTTGAGACATCTCGTATCACGGAGTGAAGAGGGTCTCGGGACCGGCTCGCGGCCATAAACAAAAGAGCTGCCACTTGAAGTTACCCGAATTCAGATCAAAGGAAACCCAAAATTAACAAGTTTTTGGTACTAAAATGAATTTCCGAGACCATCCAGTTGGTGATTTTTGATCAACGACGACCCCGATAAGTAAAATGAGATTATTAAAATTTCATTTACCACCGATGAAATTAAAGTGTTGTATTTCGTGGAAGAGAATCTTATCTTCAAACCCATTTAGGTATTATGAAGCTATTCTTAGGAGCTAAGGATACGATTAATTTATTCATATAGGTACCGTTTCCCAAGGCGAGAAACATGAACTTATCGCGATATATACACCAAAGTACTCAAAATTCTGCCTCTCCTGTCCCAGGTGGTACAAAACCCAAATCGTCCCTTAGTTCACCAAAGAGTAAATAAGAAAAATGAACTCGACGATATTACATATTACATATGAATATGTATTATATAGTGATTATATATTATACATGGATACTCAGGGCATGAAAGTATCTACTTATTGTTGATACGTATATACATGTATTTGGCACATACTTACAATGGCCTATGTACAAAATCTGTCTTCGTGCCTGTTCTGCCCTTGCCTCCTGATCCATTATGTTGTTCAGCAGTTCCAACTTCCTTTGAAGGTCCGCTGCTTCTGTATTTTCTGGGTCTTTTCAAACAGAAAACAAATTATGAATTCACTCCGCTGTCGCCAGTAGAGAAGATCGTACCTTTGACTCGCCGTTTAGGAGAAAGAAAGAAAGAAAAAAAAAAAAAGAAATGAAAAATAACCCAAGAAAAAAGAAACCAGAAACAGGCCAATTAATTCGCCTAATGTTATACGAGGAAAGTTTATCAATAGCTAATGTCTACACAGTTAGTCTGCCTACTAAAACAACGGACCGGTAATTACAATGAATATAAAAATACAAAAACTTCCGAATACTCAAAACCTGCAGGGGGTCGAAAGTAATTCTTTCCCCAGTTTTCGTCACTTTTATCGCAGGGGGACAACGGCTAATTGTAAATTAAAAAAAAATAAAACAAAAAAAACAAAAAATAAACGCTGCGTACTTTTACGTGCCTTATAAATCCTTTATTATATTTCAAAGACACATTCTTCAAGTTTTATCGACCGTTACCACGGTTTCTCGTATATCCTGTTAGTCCGCTTTATATGTTACGAACTGCATTCTTCACAGCTGCGCGCATTCGCTTGTAAAATATTTAAGCCAAACAGCCCTGATTTATGCCTTACGCAGACTTACTAGCAGCTAAAAGAATCCCGGTAAATTAACACCCCCCCAATCTCGTCGTATCGCTAATGACCATGATTCTTGATTTTCTTTTTTGTTTCCCTGTTTTTATTTTTTTATTTTTTTTATTTTTTTTATTCAACCAAAAACTGTAAACTTTTACCAGCGCTCATCAATCTTGCATTTATTACTTTTTTCAATGGGGGGTTCTTGAAACTTTGACCCAGCTGTCTCGCACTTTAAAACACGTCTCAAAGTGTAGTCTAACTCTGAATTATTACATCCGTCCTTTAAATACCTTTAATATCCGATTTACGCGTGTACAGGTACACTAAAAGCCCAGGTTACTTTATTCAAGTACTTTCTTCGAAACCATATCCTTCCTATTTCTCGCACCGACTCTCCGCTTTTATACACGCTCTTGTCTATCTTAAGACACGTTGAAAGTAACGAGTATACTTCGGAGGCTATAGTTGCCGTAAAATAAGATAGGTACCAGTTTTACTGTGGACCAAGGTTTATTTTTATCATCAAGTTGTTACTTTGCCCCGTTTGCAATTAAAAAAAGAAAGAAAGAAAAACAAAAAAAAAAAAAAGGTCAAGTCCCGCAGAGGTCCTCCCGCTAGCCAGAGTCGTATTCTCTATTTGAGACTCAGACTTCGTATTTTTAAAGCACCTGAAAATACATTTCACCGAAATATCCTCCCGGTATGAAATTATTTCATCTCTCAGATAATTTTCACTCCGTTTCTTGTAGCTGCTATACTCTTCCCTTAACTACATAGTTACTTATATATACTTATCTTATTATATTATTACTTTAATCCACTTCACTATTCGTATAAACTTTCATCGCTTTCGTTGGCTCTCAGCCTCCAGGATATAATTAATACTCTCTGTCTTATACTGAATTTCATTTTCCTCACTACTCATTTCCTTTTTCCTTTAGGCGCGACAGAACGCGAGATATTACATTTCCATTTCCATTTCCATTTCCATTTTCATTTTCATTTTTTTTTTATCATTTTCCCATTTTTACAGCCATTTCCAATCCATTTCTCATTCCTTCAGGATACGAAGGAATAAAACACTACCCAAAGGCGAAGGTAAAACAGCATCTGGTTTAAGAATGTTGACACACTCCAGGGTATACTTGCCTAACAGGTGCGTCGATTATTGCCTTGCTGCTCCCCCATTCGAAGGACCTCAGACAAAGCCAAAGCAATTCTGATTCTAAATCAGTTCGAATGCAATTTTTCCGGTAGCTAAAAGATCATGAAGTAGTCTTACATGATGAACGGTAAGACTACAATTTTTTCAATTTTCCTTCAAGTTGAGCAGAACAAGTTATCAAAGACCCCATAATAGATTGAGCTTGAGAATATTCTTTAATTCGAAACTTATTTGATCAGTATCAACTGCATTGGCTTGAAATATATTTGATTATAGCATAGGAATACACGAATTCACTTTCAGTAGAAGATTCATAGTAATAATAATGATGATAATAATAACAATAATAATAATATGAAATAACCAGCCCTTGAGGCAAGCTCTTTGGGTCTCGGAAAAAAAAAATTTCTAAACTCCCTACAATGAACCGAGTCTACTTTCACGGATAAATCCGCCTCTTATAGCACGAAAACCTACGCTACGTGTATACATATAGGTATATAGATATACTAAAGCGCGATTTTTTGTAAAAATAAATACGCACAGCGGTATACATGTATATGTATTACGGTAAATAAGTTAAAATCTCGAGAGAGTCGTTTTCGTCCTACTAATCAGCTTGCCGGTTTTTTTCGTTTTTTTTCTTTTTTACCAACGCTTTCCTTGCGCTTCGCGCCCGTAATTAAAGCATCGTATTCCTTTCACTTTACTACTTGGAATAATAAAACTTAACAGTGAAAAAAAAAAAGGAGAAACTCATTTTACTCCTGTAGCTTTCAGTAATTTTCAACTCTTTGCCTTGCTGACCCTTGCTGACTGCAACCCCTATTTTATAGGTACCTACATATAGGTCTATATAGATATGTTATATTCCATATGCATAACTTTGGCCAACTACGCCTTGCTACATTGAACACGAAAGAATCTGTGTAACGAATGTTCGTTCGGAGATTATTTTGTTCTTTTCGGTCTTTCATTTTTATTTTTATTTTTATTTTCGAAAAATGCCGCTTGACCCAGATCCAAAATACTTTATTTGAAATATAACCATCGAAATACGATTCAACAGTCGCCAAAACGCGTTGTGGAATTATAAAACGTACGCTAGCTAGATGATAAACGATTTAAAGTACAGATCCCTTAAAATAATATAAATAAGTAAACGATAAATGAAATTTGTCAGAGAAAAGAAATAAATCATCGAACCAAATAAAAAACTGACGTCTCTAAGTAATTGAAAAAAGAAAAAGAAAAAAATGCCTAATCCTATCATTTCATATTACTAAGTTTCAATTAAAAAAATTCAGGCTGTAGGAAATATAAGTAATTATTATCTTATACAACTATTGTCCTAGTTGAGGTATGCTACGTATAGCTACATAAACGTTATATGCATAAAACATTAACTGTCTAAGTAAATAGGTATATTATAAATTTTATAATGAATTTATTATAGTAATATGGGTACGAGGCAGAGATTCTTATGGGTCAATTATATGCACTGGTGAGTTACTATATCTTGGCACTTGAATCTCTTTTTGTATTACATAATATGAGCTTTGATATCATATTGCAATATCTATGAAACATGTGCTCTTGTGGGCATGCTTAGACATTTAATTACATTCTACAATATATATACGGGTATAAATAATTAGCGGTGTCTTTGCCAGTTGGTTTTGCCAATTTTTATAACCCTTATACAATCTGCATTTTTAGAACATGTTAAAAAAAAAAAAACTTTTTGCAAAACCAGCGAGCATGACCGCCTATTTTTGATGCGTCATGAAAAATTTGCAGGAAAGATAGATTAGAAAGACTTTAGAGAAAAACTAAGGATGAGAAGAAATGAGGAGAGACAGATGACTGTTACAGTGTCGCAGCCATAGCTTAATGCATCCGCAGGTACCTTCAAACCTTTTTTACTCACTTTGACTCGAAACGCTATAAAAAAATTAGAAAAAAAAAAAAAAATCGCCCCTTAGATGCTATTGCCGCGCCACTGCTAGCACATGATTTTATGTGTCGAAATGTTAATTATGATTCTATCTAAATTCTGCAACTACAATTTTTCTGGTATATGGTATATATATATGTGCCTGTGTGATGGAAATTGGTAGTAACTACGCTGCTATAGAAAAATTGAATTAATTTTACCGGTACGCTTGTTATATACGCGCGCTGTTATTTAAAATGTCGATAAATTTCTTTATTGAGTATAAAAATTAATTATTATACAAGCGCAGTATTGGTCGTATACTTTTTTTTAATTTTTTTTATTCTATTCTATCTTCTTTATTTTCCTTTTTTTTTTTTTTTTTGAATTGACGTGGAACGATCAATTTGCGGATATAGATAGGTATGTAAACGAAGCTGCGCTAAATATTCTAACGATCTGCAGGTGTTATAAAAAAAAAAAATGAGGAATCTAGCGCGGCTGTAATAGAATATAATATATGTTATTTGGTTATTTAAACTTTTTAGTTATACAGAAATATATTCATTTTTATTAAAAAAAAAGATGGAGAATAGAACACCAAATAGTATATAGCGATATCAAACAGCGATAATATCAAGTTAGACAATAAAAAAGGAAACACCGAACATGATTATCCGTCCGTATCAATTGTTATAAAAGTACACATAATATCATAGAAGTAATCTCGAAAAATATTCAGAAAAAAATGTTCGCCAAAATGCAGTGCTTTCGTGTGGGAATAGTGCTAATTGGGCTTGTGCTATTGGTTTCGCTTTTGTTTCCCTTTGTATTTTTCGATAATTATTTGTCGAAATGGCAACGGATATTACGTGCATTTTAAAAATTCTGCCTTCACATGTCTTTTATGCATTTTATCTCCACCATATGTATAGGTATATGTGTATAATTCTCTATTAACCGATGCCATATTTCTATCCATTAATACACTGGGTGATTTGTAGATGACATAAATTTAACACGAACAAAACGTATGAATCCGGATTACAATTAGCTAGAATACATCCGTCTTTTATTAAAGGCCGATGGCATGTATGATGTATGTATAGGTTTACTTTACCTACACATGTATGCATATGAGAGGGTATAAGACGTACAACGAAAGTGGCTATTGTAAAAGGTAGAAAAAAATCATCGAACTTACCGACTTCGTAGGAATATTCCCTTCAAAGAATATCGTAGACTTTCCATCGTGAATGTTACATTTATTATTAAGGATCGATGCACTTCGAATCCATGTCACTTACTTTGAATTATATACGACCAACAGTACTAACGGTTCAAGTGGCAGAAATAGTTGACAGTGATATGTATAGGTAGGTAATACGTGTAAGTGGTACCTGCATACAAGGGCTGGAGCATATTATGGGGGTTGAATATAAATACGGAATAAATTGATCATCCAGTGTATTAAAATGGATTTTAATAAATTACATGTGTGTACGCGTTCATGTGTATATGTATATTGTATATAGATAGTAGAGGATGTTTCATAAGCACACGGAAGTTTGTAAGTGGTGCAGTGGCTGGCGAGCAAGAAGGGGTGGAAAGGGTAAGATCCACTAATTACAAAGTGTAGACTCACGTAATCCGTTCATTCGAAAATCAGGGTGAATTAGTAGTGATTGAATGGGCTTCGAAACTCCAAAATGTACGCTTGTCAATTAGGAGGTGTTCCGAAACATCATCTGGGTTTAATAGTGTCGTCGTTTTTATCGTTCAGAAATTCCCTCGGAATAGTTTGAAATAATTAGATACCGATTCCGACGTGACAAAAACAAATGAAACCAGTCTGGGTGGAAGATTTACATGCTGAAACGAAACAGGATTAAACTTTGAACCCGTTCTTGGAACACAAGAAGCTAACGAAGTTGGAAGGGGGCCGGAATGCCCTCCTAAACCCCTCGGCGGAGTATTAGAATTGACAAACTTCTCGGGGAGCGGTTAAAACGTTTGTAAATTAAAAAAAATAAATCGAACAAGCAAAAGAAAGATGAAAATTCATTCAAGTTTTCATAAAATTTTTGGGAAATCACATTAACATTATCCATGCAACTTCTTAGCCCGAAAATTCGCGGCTCAAATGAACGGCTTTCCGCGGATCTACACTGTAAAAATATATATATATATATCGATGGGTTTTGAGAATGACGTGATGAAGGTACCTGAGCCACACGTGGGCCGAGCTGCTCTCAACTTCATAGCTGTTTCGCTTCTGAGCAGAACTTTCCATCCGGTCGGAGGGTCACACTTTCCTGATTGGTTAACGATTAATCAAATTCTACGATTCTTCGCAAACGTAGGGTGTCGTTCGGTAAGGGTTTCTGTCGCGTTTTTATGTTTATGTTCTTTTTATTTTATTTTTTTATTTTTTTGTCTTTTTTACGAACACTGTGATATATATATAGGTATATACTTCTGTGGAAAGATTCTGTGTAAATTGAGATTCAAAGTCCTCAAAGGTCTCGAGGTATTATTACCTCGCTACGCTCGACTCGCCCCGGTTAATTGGATGAATTATCCAAGTCACGTAATTAACCAGGTTTGATTTGTTGGCCTCGGAAGTTTGCTTGTCTCTTCTCTTCGACGGGGTTTGTTCATTGTTTGAACTTCTCGGACAAGGTAATTCGAAACTGGCAAAATTGAAAAGGATGTTCGACTTGGTGGGTTGTTTGCTTGCTTAACCCTTGACCAAGACCAAATCACTACTCCTACCGTCTTATTCATCCTCCCCAAGTGGCTGGTGAAACGCGTTTCCCCCTTCTAAATCGTCTAGAACGACTTTGACTGACCACGAAGAATGACGGTGGGCCAAACGAGACAACCTTCCAACCCTTGAAGACCTCGGTCATAAAATGGGGAAAAAAACCACCAGAATCTCTCCACACATAATCAGGCATTTATTGGAGACAAAAATTTGACCATAATCTACGCAGGATTTTTATACATAGCTGCCACACAGGGTTAATTATACTTTATATAAAACATTTACTATATTGCGGTATGAATATACAGGACAAGAAAAAGTCGTTTTCTTACTTATGCGATTCAGCATCAAAAAACTTACCAAAAGGCAGCTCGAACCGACAGTCAATCAGCAGTGTATGTCCTGTTGGTGTTTTTGTACCAACAACTTCGCCACCTCTCATTTCCAGCTCCGAATCCAGGCTTATCCATTGGCCGGTACCGTCCTGGCGATAGTCGACCAAATGGGCAAAAAGAAAACAGAGATTATTGTTGTTCGTTCAATCGCTTGGCCGATCGCTAGACCACGTGATCTTCAATCTCGATTGTGTACTGTGTACTGTGTGCTGTGTAGTGAGTAGATCGGGTATGTATACATATGGTAGAACCACGAGTAAGTCGATATCTCCGAGGGCCACGCGTGGCTTCAGCGTGGTTTTACCTTTTCCGCGGCCAGTCTGTTCATATATTTTACTGTTTTCTCGCACTGCGTGCGAAGGGACTTTCTATATATCTGGTTGTAACGGTTCCTTTGTATCCCACAGTACGCGAATGGAGAAATCCTTCACAGACATTAATTTCGGCTATTATGATCTACCAGAACAGTGATCGACCCATACATGCGCAATAATAAGAATGTCCGCTGATAATCTGAAGATAAATCACCCTTGGATTAACGCAAGCTTCTAGCAGTAGAATGTGCATAAAAAAATTTCGGATTCTAAGTGAGGACACTGTCTCTGTCTCGAATCTCTGGGATATTTGCATTAAATAAGCTTAGTAATCGTACTCAGAAGTTGGCCAATGCCTTGCCCTTAGCTAATGGAAGAGAGTGAGCACTTTGTCGAATGAAAATAATTGGATGTATACTACGTTTCTTAGCTACTTTCCAATCTGGAGTCTACTCAAAGAATATGAGCCACAGAATAACAGATCTACACCTAAACGTAGTAGCAAAAAGTGTAGAGAAAGTATGGTAATACGGAAAAGTTTGAAAATGCACGAAACCATGATAATCGAATAACTTTTGAATCGATAACAAGCAAAATTTCTATAACAATCAAGGTCTGGGATTGGCATATCGATGAATTTTCAACCTACTACAGCTGAATTAACCGAAAAACATGAATGGCCATTGCCGGCGTGAAGGTGTATCCAAACAGTGAGGGCCACCAAAGATTTCATTGTCACACTTCATTATAGTTATGCAGGCATAAAGCACCAGGGAAACAAAACCAGCTTTCATCTAGCTTGAGAACAGACACCGAGCTCCTAATTTGTGGTAGGGATTAGACGGTCTACACAAACCGTAGACCTTCGTAGCCCTTTTAATCTCCAAGACGCTGTCGGGCGAGAGCACCTATTAGCTAAGTCTACGGTGGTAGTTTCTCATCACCATAATAATTGACGGTGAAACTCTTGCCATAAATGGAAAGCAAGTGTTTGGGAATGCCTGGTGGCAGTCAGGGTCGAGGCTATCCGAGAAATTCTCCCTGTCTTAGGATAGTAGCCCTCTTCGTCGGCGGCATAGGCACTATACTTTCTCGGCTACACCCTGCTTTCTTCATTTCCCACGAACCCCATCAGCGGATCTCTTAGCGTTGGTGCTTAGAATTCCTTGCGACAAGCTCGCCTCGGTGAACACGAACAACAAGCATCTCGCATACTTTATGATACTTTAAGATATTATGAGTATGCCCTACGTACGCATTGCTGAAGCCCATTTCGCAATTGAAAACATGGGGGGTAAGAAATTCAAGGGTGCGTTGGCGATCAAATACCCAATTTTTTTTATTCCTCACTCGTCGTTTTGACGTCGTGTGAATTTACGCACACTTCTCATCACTGCGGTTTAATGGAATTAAAATTTCAATTTTCCACTAGCGTAGCGAAAAATTTGTCAATTCTAACGCATGATGATTTCACGCTTTGGTGGCTGCTTTTTAAACTGCCAATTATTCGGGTGGAGCTTTCAAAAGAAGTTGAGGCATTATATCGTCAGAAATACCCTGCCGTAGCTGCTGGAATTAGTTAAATCGCCTAATTAACGCTGGCTCTTTGCACGTCTGCGAGCTAATGGTCTAAAAACGACAATGGCGGATAGAAATTCGCAGCCAAAGGCATTCCATTATAGCTTGCTGCTGCAAGCTCACAGAAATACGTTTAATCTGTAAATCATTTAATTACAACGATGTTGATTCACCGATTATATCTATACTATGATCAACTCAAGCAGATATAAAAGAAGAAAAAATACTCAAAGATTACTTTCCCCTGATTGGACCTGATCTCCTCGTCCCCAAGAAAGATAAGCGGACAATGGCGAAAGTTCCCAGTTTTATTACACTATAAATCTTTAATTAACTATAATTTTAAGACCACCCTTCCCGAGGAAAACCATTTGTCCCGAAAGTTTGAGTGCACTAAGATGTAGATATATATATAGTGAGATAATTAAATGTGCATTTCCATATTATCTATAAATTCTCCTCGAAGATCGTATCGAATGACTTATAGGCGCGTACACTGAGCGTATGAAATTTCTACAAGAAGTTGGACTCCGAATTCGAGCTCCTAACTTCACCGAGAGCAAGAACAACAAGAATACAGTTCGCTCGGAAGCCACTTCGGAATAAGAGCGAATTCAACGAAAACAAAAAATTCTTCATAATGTTTAGACGTGGCCTGCCGGAGCTACCAAATGGATGTGTTTTCGACGCGAAATTTTGGGTGAATTATTATTCCGTAAAGTTAGTAAACACAGAATAAAGGTCAGGGTTCAGAATCCAGCTGTGGTATATTGTTGTATTTTGAACAAGCAGCAATTCACTCGCTTGACCGCTTGGTCAGGTTTTCTTCCATTAAAGGCTTACTTTACCATGCCATGTTAACGAGTCTCTATTATACTTCCCATTCCTTGTCACGCAGCGGCATTGATATGCCTGTCGTCCCTGGTTCGTTTCGACATCGATTTATCACTTAATATTTCATCATTATTTCATTAATTACTGCACTCGCCATAATTTTTCCAGCTTTCGTCAAACATTTTTTCCAACCCCTTTTCAATCTGGTCATAAAAATAAACCCGCTACGATTCAAAGCCTGATAGGCATGAACCTCTGTCGAATTCAAAAGTTTTTTGATGGTCCTTCAACCAGCCATTGAGAAATGTCTTATTGTCAGTCGGTTTATTAGCTTCCAGCAATTATTGGGTGCCAAACCAAGCTTTTACCTCATTATCATTTATTCGCTATCGATAATATTCATGAGCTTTACCGCGGTACAATAGTAAAAAGTCTGACATCTGAGAACCCCTTTGATCGCTTGATTCTAGAGGTTTTTATAAAAGTGCTGCTGGAAAAAAATCTCTAGTTCTTCAAACGTTGGTAGGTATTGATTAGCAAATGGCAAGAATTACTGAAAGATCACTGAAAAGTGAAATAAAATGCCATAATTTATGGACGTATCACATTTTTACAGAATTTAGAAAAAAAGCTGAATATTATAAGATTTAAGTTAAATTATAATTTAAAGTTTCCTAAAAATCCAAAAATAACGTTATCTGAAAAAGGTGAAGTTACCTCACAAGTCAGACAATTATCCCATAAATCTTGGCACTGAGTACGGATAGAAAGTTTGTTTCAGCTCTGATCCGAAAAGTGCAAGCAAAGATTTATTCTGGAGCCACTCGTCTGTCTACTATGCTTACGGAAATATGTATAATATAATATACATGTGATAACTCTTTCGCTTGTGAAGTAATTTCACTTTTTTGAAGAGATATAACAGCAGCCTCTTTTCTTTCATCATTTAACATAAAGTTTGATGTCCATGTAAAATCTGGCGCAAACGTATACGCATATGGTATAATGTCCATGAATTTGACGTTATACGATCAATTGTGCACTGGGTTAAGTTCGCGCATTCATAAATTTGTAATAATTAATTTTTCATTCAAATTGTGCTCTTGATTGATCGAATACCCCGGTATTTACCTGACTTCGAACATTTTATCGAGGTTCAATACAATTATTGAAACATGATACCCCCGTGAGGTTTCTTCATCGATTCGGTTGAATAAAAGAAAAAAGTCTTTCGAATACGGCTCAGATCTGCCAAGTATAGATCGACACGGGTTATTTTCATCTGGGTTAACGGTTGTCCTAGCGAGGTCACCAAGGGACGTTCAACCCCAAGAGTGAAGAGATAGATATTATTATAGGACCGCATAGAAAAGGGGTGGGTATCGCTCTATCTTCGGATCTTCCGATGGTATGTCTTATCTATACCAACTTTTCACCGATAGACGTTTTCCCGTGACTTCCTTAATAATCAGTTCCCTTCGCCACATCGCGTATTCGCTATCCAGTTTCGATTTGTATATTCGTCCTTCCTCATACCCTGTCCTACATTAGTTTCGCTTAGTGAAAAACTTTGGCTTAGAGAAATTTCCGAGTCGCTTCTAAAGCCCTTCTTTGTTGGATATAAGAGAGAATGCTACGTTCTCGTTATACTCACGGAAGAGAATATTATACAGTATACCTATACCTATGTAGTACGAGGAAAATAAATTCGCGAATCAACGCCCCCTTTAACACTGAGAAGAAGAAAAAAACTTTCACCGTGGAACATTTTCTTAAAGATAATCTTATCGTTTGAGATAAATTGACATCTTTAAAGAGCATTACACTCCTATAGGTATGGTACGTTATTGATATTGACGATTCCGGAGCTGTTATTGCATCGACTTTATTGTTAGCTGTCCGTGTTTCTAACAATAAAAACTCAAAGTGTTCTTAACGTTTGCCAAAGTCCGTTAAAAGTGGTTCGAATTGCTAACGTCGCCAATTCAACTCAGGACAACAAGGTCCAGATTTCTTGCCCAGCATCAAAGGTGCCAAATATTTTTCAGAGCTCTACCTATCATCGATGTGTGAGTGTATAAACACTTTTGACATTCGACCTGAAGAAACAATGGTGAATAACTGTTGGTACATCGGAGGACTTTGCAATTGATTGATCCAGGGTATAAAATGTGATGAAGAATGAGAACATGAGCTGAATTTCTTGCTGTGTATTCTTCAAAGTGAAACGTCATCATAATCATATTCATATATAATTTGACCGGTCAACAAGGGTAAACTGTGACCCAATACACGCGAGCTACTCGTCAACTGAACCGCGTTTTCTCTCACTTCATTTGCTTCCTGTAAATTAGAGCAAGTACTTCATCAATCATACGAGATTTCTCAGACGCTCCAGCGAATTTCGGCCGGATGTATTCTATCGAGTGAACACGGTAATGCTATATCTATATACCTACCTGCCTTTGCCTCGCTGTTATAATTATAGCTCAGAAACTTTGCTCGTTTGAAGTTTTAGTCCGAAGGCTCTGAAGGATATACAAAAAGTGTCGCGTGAGCGAACAAGGAAAACTACTCCTAGTATCGCGAGAGTTCGCTTTGTCCCCTCTTCATTTGTTCTCTTTCTCATCGACATTGAAAAAATGAAAATGTCCCTTGACCGGATCGTCACGTAGATATTAAGGGAAAATTGGATCGTGCCATCGACATGTGCGACCCTGCACTATATAGAGATAGAAAGTCACGCTGTTCGACGACGAGTCTGGCTGTATTTTCGCCGTGCGAAGAGACGGAAAAACAAGAAAAATAAGAAAAAAAAGGTAGAAGCAAAGGGAAAATAATATAGAGAAATCGGAAAATGTCAACGGTCAAAAAGACACGGCTCTTCGTCCCACGTTTTTGGCAAACAGAGACCGTGCCTCTTGCTACATGGTAGAGAAACGCTTGAAAAATTCGAGTGGATTTCTAACGCGAATCGAACCTCATATGTAGATCTCGCGTGTGGCTTTATGAATATTTTAAGCCAGGTCTGACCCAGATTGTCCTCAGCGAGAGGATAGGGCAGGTTAGTGTTTGTACGATCTTTCGTTACGAGGGTATAACTAGTAAAATCATGGCTTAAATGTTCTTTAATTTAAACCCGAGCAATTTCCAAATTCAGAAAGTAGATCGACTTTTCCGATAACAAAAAGTTCGGGAACTGGACAATTGAGCGAATTCGTGTCGAACGCGCGGTTGTATCGAATGAAAAATACAAAGAAAATTATCAAAAATAATTGCTAACGTAAGAGTATTTCTTTTTCCGAAAAGAAAGGCCTTTTGTTTCAATCAGACGAGTGTCTCGTTTCTCTCTTTCTCTCTCATTCTGGTTTTCGCTCTCTCTCTCTCTCCTGCGTTTGGTACAGAATGAATTGCCTTCTTGAATAAAGAAATTCGAACCCGACGACAGAACGGCTTTGAAATTTGTTTGAAAGAGAAGCGACTCTTTAAAATGCTCTTAAAATCCGGTATTGATTACGGACACAAGTTGACTTATGACGAGACCTCCAATTCGTTCTGGTTCACTACCTAATATACATTTTTACTTCCTAGTCGTATAGTTACACACGATCATCCAATATTCTTCCTTATCCCCACCGAAACCTCAAACTTACATAATTACGTGAATATTCAGAATTACGCAAAAGAAAAGACCCGGAGAATAGCTCTCAACGGTTAGAAAAAGGCACTCTATAAATCTTCGGCAGTAGATGAACCCTAAAAATTAGCTTTAAAAAAACGTGCAATAAAATCACTCGCTACGGTGTGGGTATATTCCTCAACAAGTTTCAAGCAACATCAATATCTGCAGAATAATATCGCAATATTAGCATATAATGCAATTCGATAAGTGGATTTCTCCGATTGAATTGACTACCAATAAGTAACCCAAGGGTGGAATGGGGTGCGATCGGGGCGTCAGCGAGGCCGAAAATTAGATATCCGAGAATGGAAACTGAAGGTAAATAAAAGTGTATAAATCAGGCTCTACATATGTGGGCGGTTTCGCGGCCTGCCACGGTGCGTGAGAACGCCAAATTACTTTCAGTGTGTACACAATCTAATAGTATAGGTATACAGTTCGTGTAACCCCTCGCATCCCCCTTCGAAGCCGTCCAACCCCTAGCCGAGGAACAACTTCGCGGTGCTCTGCTTTCGTCGCCCACCTCATCCCTCGTCACCCAACTGTTTCATTGAGCGTTGCCACTTGGCTAAGTGCCAAGTGACGTCACATCCAGGACTAGGGATGGTTTCAACCGGGACCCCAAAGTCGACGCTTCTCAAACCAACCCGAAAGCTATACTATGTGCCCCTAACTCTCCCTAATCTAATTTGTACACCACCACCACCACCACCACGACTTCGTTGAGCAATACGTTGGTGCACTCGCAAACGTCATTCGACTCCAAGTCCATGGTCGAGCTTACGATATACCTGGGTGTATACACGCATATACTACTAGCTTACGTGTGTATCGCGGCTGCATTATCAATGCAAGTTTTATCAATGTGTACGAATCTGTGTACCTACTCGGTAAGATCGCCGGCACAGTATTACGTGCACCAAACGATTAGCCAACAAGATAGAGAAAATGTAAAGCATTAGGTACACTGCGACGATGTGTATACATATAGAACTCGTTACTATCCCACTTGTAGATCTCTTTGTGAGTTGATAATGGCTAATGTAATTCAAAGCTATAGCATGCAGATTTCCCGCTTCCTGAAATGCACAGCACACTTAGAATTTCAGTGTGACAAAGTCCGAAAATTTAGCCTCGTCAAGACTTTGCGGTCTTAATCATCCTCTGAGAAATTTCTAGTGGGCTTCAACTGATCAATCGCTGGAGGTCTCATTTTAAGAGTAATCGATATAAGGGTTGGGCGAATCGCCACCTCTCTCCTCACGGTCTCTCCAACTTTGTAATGAATGATTTTTTTATTTTATCAATATGACAGTCCAATGGGAAAACCGAAATCAGATATCAAACAGAAAATTAATAGCACCATGTAGATATTGAGTGAAGTTAGAAAAGAACACCCCTGTAGAGGTGCTGCTACGCTTACGAAATTAAAAGAATACCATGATACGGTCTTCGAAATCGCGTGATTCCCCCTCAAAGTATGGATTTAATTGCTAATTAAACGGCTATAAATATGTGGATCGTTTTATCTCCTAACTTACTTCACCAAAAGACCAATCCCTGACAAAGCGAGCGAATTACCATGATTAATGTGGATCGATTTGGGCGAGAGTGAAGCTTAAAATCGCACTAGATTACCTAATGGTCTAAATACCCACCTTTTCACTGGCAGGTATGTTCTACTCTATAGCTTCCTACGATCATGAATCAACGTAGAAGATTACAACCTTAATTCGGAGTTCTGAAAAGTTTTTAAGACAGAGAAAGGGAGTTAAGTCTGATGACATGATGGAAAAATTTTCCTCCAACTCGTGACAATGCGATGATTATTAAGGGTAGTTAAAAGATACCGCAGACTTTGACGTTACTATAAATTATAAGTAAACCAGAGAATGAGTAGAATAACACGCGCAGCTTCTACCCACGATGAATAAATTGTGGACCAAAGTAGGCAGGAAGATATGTCACGTATGAACTATACGTTGTCTATTCGGATTCAAGCCCCCAGATTACGTCGGAAATACGTCAAGAGCTTGATGTCAAATGGAAAGTAAAATCTCTGCTAAAATATCGGGTTTAACTTCTGACAAATTTCACAGTCGGTCGTTCACTAAATCACAGATTCTTTCTCTATTAACATCACGGTTCCTCCGGGATCTCGAGTTCTATTATAACGGCGATATTCTGCCGGGATAAAGCGACGCTTCACTCGAAGCGCAGGACTTATTTTTTGAAAAATAAGCAGTCTTAGAAAAATATGTAGGTAGGTACTCGAAATTGCTGACTAAATCCGCGGAAATGTGTGGATGACAAATGATACGACGTGATTTCGAATTCGAATCCGAAAAAATTGCGTCGCCAATTTTAAATCGCCAACGATATTATCTGATAGAATATTACTACGCAGCGAGATACCCGAAGGATTTATTGAATAAATCAAACCTATTCAGGTAAGAAAGTCAAAGCATTTCTCATTTCATTCAAATAAATCCCGTTTAACTTAACAACGTCAATTTACATCCATGTACCCGCGCTACTATACCTCTTTGAATCGGAGCTTCAATTTTATTAAATCAATAAAACATTAATTTCACCGTGCATATTTGATCGCCAGATTTTGCTCGGTAAAATACATTTCATTTGCTTCGTAAAATACATTTTCTCTATCTTTATGCACGTAGGTATATAATTTAGAAAAGCTATATTGCCAATAAGCGTGTTCGATTTTTCTGTCCTTTTATCCACGCATTATACTATTATGCCAACTGAAAATTCTTATATAAGTGCGTGGGTACAGCTTTGGGAATCGGTGAGAATAATCAGTCCGAATTTCTGTGATGTACCTACCCCAAGCTATTTTCATGTTTCCGACAAATTCTGTTATTGACAGATGAAATTAGCAGAACTCGTTGTTCGAGGAGAAATATAAATAATCTATAGATATATATCTCAGCCGGTTTCACGAACATCAGACCATCTTACCTCACCGACTCCATTCTCCTATTATTTCCTTACGATCGAAACCGCCTAACTATAAATAACGATGAAGAGGGTTTCTTAACGGTGAAGAACTTGCCCCAATTTTCATATTTCATTGCTGTAAAAATATTACACCGTTTATAAGTTACGGTTAATACTTGAAAGGTAGCTGGTCCAAGTTGCGTTACATACGTTACGTACGGTCAGAACGCCTCTTTTTTTCCTTCTTTTCTTTCCCCTGTCCCCCGCAAGCTCTTCTTTGAGTTCTTTTTTCCTTTCCTCTTTCTCTTTTTCTTTTTTCTTCTCTCTATACACATACCTACCTCTGTCTTTCTCGCAGTGGTTCGCGCGAAAAGTATACCGTGACAGATCGTTAACGGTTTCACGGCCCCGTGCGTTCTGCGTTGGGACTTGATTTATTTTTGTATGAACCTAGCCCAACCTGGCTTTACGTACTTTAACCGTCTCTGGGTTAGGGTCACGTATCTCATTGTCCAACGTTAATGAGAGTAAAATTATTTGAAATTTACTCTCTCCTCGCGTGAGCTGAGCTTTTTTTCTTTAATTTTATTCTTTTACTTTTTTATACTTTTTTGTTAGTCAATTCGAAAAAACATACCAATTTTCTCACCCCCTAATAGACTTTTATTCAACGGGTCATTAACCGATAATTTAAACACGTCCTATTGAAACCGTTTCTTTGATCTACACGCCAACGAGGTCAGATCTATATCCGTTTTATGCAAAAATCATTTAATAAACGCTAATTAAATCAAAGAGGCCCAGCAGTTAATTATCATTAGGGAAATTAATAACGCCCGATTAGGGTTTCTGGGTTGGCAATCGCGTCTGGAAAGTTGGCAACTCTGCAATTCGCAATGTAAGCTCGACTTGCCTTCCCTCTGTGTCTCGTCCTCTCATTTCTCCCCTACCATGGTCCCTATCGTGGTGCAAATTTGATGTCGCACATATTTCAGTTCGTCAATTCGCCCGTTACTCGTCGCCTGATGATCCCTAATTACATCCCAAATTTACAAGGCTGTATCAACTCGGCCGAAATAACATACCAAATAGTACCTACGAGCCAGCAGCAACTAATCGACAAAAGAAAATTCACCAGGGTAATTATACCATCGTGTATAGGAATTCCAAAGAAAACCGAGAGACACACTCAACCTTTGACAAAGACCGTAACCAAATGCAAACAATATGAAAAGCTCGTCTACTCATGAGACGAGGGAATAGATCGACGCAGAGAGACAGACCATTAAACGTTCTCTGGCTCTCATCCCTTGAGTTGGTGCTGCACTAGGAATAACAACCCAGACATAGCTTATTATCCTTTACTTTGGTACTGAAACTTTTCGGACCTAAATCGCGAAGCAAAGATCACTGTCCTTGGTTTAACGAATATAAAGAGGGAGAGAGAGAAAATAAAAAACAAATCCTGAAAATGATATTTTTCGAAAAACTCTGGAGTACCGTGGCTTGGAGATCAGACTCCGTGGTCCTAGTGTTGCTGTTCTTGTCGAGTGTACAGTATTGTTCTTGTTTTTCTTGTGCAGTTAGCGGTTTAGGCACTAATGCGGGTACTGATGTAGATGGTATGGTTACCCGATCTGGTGGACATGGGTTGTTCGTTACCTCGTTGGAGTAGGACACTTCCGGCAAAGGAATGTAGTGATAGCCGAGTGATGTGTCCCAGATCATCCCCTTGGTCCATACTTCTACGAGAAGTCCTGTGTTCACGTCGTTCGTCTCGCTGTGCAATAAGAACGAAGATTAGAGGTGCCCTGCCCCTTTACCAAATTCGTACCTACGTTTTCCTGATAATGAGGAAATATCATCTACCTTCAATCGCGTATCCGGATTATAATTCAGCGTATCGAAATGCCGATTAAATATAATATTGGGTGAATGATAATACGCCGCGGAGCTAACGCAGACGCGAGTTCATTGAAACCGAACCTTGGAAAGCTGAAATGTATTTAATGATAAACGCGCCACGCCAACACCAGGTTTAACTAGTTTCGTTTCAGGGTGAAAATAGTCTATATATAGGATGAAAGCCGGGCTGATTATTGTACGGGAAATCGATCGATGGAAGATAGAAAGTGGAATTGATTGGCAAGCCAGAATGATTAATCAATTCTTAGAAGGTCTTAAACCGCCAATTAGAGGGCGAGCGAAAATGTCTGGGCATAAGACATAAGACTTATTGTTAATGTAAGTAAGAGCTCCGAGCGAGTTTCCCTCAGTTGGAAAATGCCTTTCATTTCTTGGGAAAGACCGACCTGGTATTAGCGTTGCAGATGGAACGAGTTGGGAGCGTAAGAAGGCGGCGACAGCCGTAGGCCGAAGAGAAGTTTAATTATTTTCACAGTATTTCGCAGCAGCTGAGTCTGCGCTCTAGTACTTAGAGTGAAAAAATATAAGAGATTAGGTCCAGGTTCGTGACGCACACAGCTCACGTACACAAGTACATACGTATGGATGTGAGACGCCCATAGGCATTAGGAAAGACATTGTACCATGATCGCGGTATCCGCATTCGCGGACTGCATCACCAAGGAGAAAACGGAGCTTTGCACGTTTCGTAATTAGGAATTGTAGAACAGGATGATTGTTCCAAAATTGCAATGAAAATATCCTGCGAAATGAATGTTTATCATTTGGCCAATGCCCTCGAGTCTTATAAGACTCGGTACGCGTTTACTTACAAAAGAAAGTCTTGCTCCCAGCATGGATTGGCTCCCTTGACGGTGACTGTTGTTGATTTTACATTCTGTAGCTTCAACGTTACGTAAGTGTTGAATTGCGCTGAAATACATGAATTAATATAACGAGGAGAATCATAACCAACGACAAAAGCTAAGGTTCACAGTGTGGCATCCGATTATGCCCAACAAACAAATCGATGGAATTTCACTCGTTTACCAAATCTCGTTAGCCCAATGTTAAATTCTGAATTCCACAAGATTTTATCAGGCGAAATATGTATAAGGCTGGAAATTATTCAGACGCGAAAAAATTGAGGGATAGATATTAACAGTTTAGTGCGAAAATTTGAGACTCCCGATGAGACGTTGACTATCTCCAAGGTGCTATACGTACCTTGAACTCCCACGAACCGTGCCTTCTTCACTGAAACAGAGAAAGTAAAAAACCAATGATAAACGACATCGTAACTGTCTGCATTCGAGACAGATATATACAGATCTACAATATACACACGTATACGTACATACATGTAGGTATAATGTATATAGCAGTTTATTCCCGACTTATTTGCAAGCCTAGTAATTAAATGGGGCGAGGGTGAACGAGTTTACCCACGCTGATTCATTTAACCGATTGACTGGCTTTAAGCTTTCCTCCGCGAATAGGGACGCGGAGTTTATTTTCACAAAATTACAATCGTGACGATGATAGTCGCGGTGCTCCTACACTGTCATATTAATATACTTTTTATTCGTTCAGAGATTGATTTACTAGGTAAATAGATATTCCTGATCATCGATACGTATAGCGGTGGTTTTACTAGCGGTTTGAATTTCCCATATAACTCTTTTACGCACCTGCGAATTAATCCCATCGAATATACGGAGCTTCCAAACGATAAAAACAATATTTCTTCTGGAATTTTAACCGAATCGCCCCTCCTCGATTTCATGTATTCAATATCCAATATCAGTACGCGACGCTGCGCACAGTTCGATTGGAGAACAATTGCTTTAAATATATTTCACCGGTGTTTTTGAGTAATACGTATGTAGCGGTATATTCTCAATTTATACCCTCCAAAGAATCCCATTTGCGTCTCTCGTCCGCGTTCTACACTCAATATGACAGTAAAATGTGCATGAGATTTCTCCTCCCTGAATATTATCCATCAACGATGTGTGCAAATCAAATTTTTGCAACTCTGCCCTCCAGATATTCATACGATTTTCTTTTTGTTTCTTTTGTTTTTTTGTTTTGTTTCTTTTTTCAATTTATTCAAAAAGCACTGAACTGGCAATGAGGTTACACTGTGCTGATGGTGAAGTTACGTAGAATATCTTAGAACAACACAATAGAGACGTACAAAAGGTATTCAAACTGTTCACCCTACCATATCGTATTCATTCGTTCATCCGTGTATACACGATAACCCGATCACACCGGGCATCACATATGGGCTATTCACCATCTATATACCTATCATTGCCGAAGAAACGTTTGAAGCTGCTCGGATTAACATGCAAGCATAAGGGTGTTGCGTAAGGCACTTATATTCATACGTTTGCACAGAAAAGGTCTGTCGTACAAAAATTGTTCTTTGGAGCTAGAAAATTGCGTTACTTCGACCACCTTACAGCTATACTCTAGAAAATATACATATGGAGAAGTTTACCCTATATCGGGGATCAATATCAGTAGATGATACAGAAGCTCGCGATAAGCACGGTCGAATGTTAATTAATATTGGGTCGAGCCAATATTACTGTCGCTAAATAATGTACCAATAATTATAACCTGCTGACGGAAAGGTACATACAATCGACCGGGACCTGGCGTTACGTTGGCGAATGGAGTGTCCGAGAATCAGGAATCGTTGCATAAATTCTATTTTGAATTGAAAGAATAATGAAGAGAGTGAGAAGAGGGTAGGTACTCATATCTATATCCATTAGAAATTTTCAGGAAGTTGGTATGCTTTGAGGCTGGCTACCTGTTGGAGTGCCGAACGGAGGTAGGTACACACAGGGCCTTGAAATACCAACATTTCCAAACAGTTTAACAAGTATGGCATAGTTTCGTGCCTCGCGTTTTTGCTATTCAGATATCACATTTCCGCAGAATGTACAGGACAGCTCATTACCCAAATTAAACTCCTCAGTATCGTGACTCGTTGCTCTGGGGAAACAAGACTGAACGCCACAAGGGATGAAAAGGTAAGATAAGGGACGAAGAGGCGAAGAATAAAGGTTCCAACTAATTCGTCAGTGGTTACCAAGAACGGAACGGTTTTCACCGATCAGTATCCAATTCTCTATATAATCATTCAGAGAGGATTGAGACCCTGTGATCATGTGATCATGTGGCGAGCAAATTTGTTAATGGACCTTTTTGGATCACAGGAATTGATTAGCAGACCAATTTCTCACTATTCCTATGGTTAGTAGCTCAGCACGACATCATTAATTAACAATCATACAATTCGAGGTTGTAAAAGTACATATTCCAGCTTTGAACAATGATTAGATTTTTTCAAATGAAGTTCAAGGTGTAAAAGGGATGAAATTTATCGTCGATATTGCCTATTTTTAATGAAATTCACCAACACGTTTCTAAAAAATGATGTTTGAAATTTTTTCATTATAATGCAGTCGGCCCACGTCCTCGGCCTTTTGCTTTTTAATTGTTTTTCTTTAATTTGAGATTTCCCTCGTTTATTACTACAGGAGATTGTTTCTTATCGGATTTAAGCTTCAGCCTCGACAAGCGTTAGATGAAAAGTTACGATCGCCCAAGGTCACCAGCGAAGATATCATACCTTTACGAGCATAAACAAAAAATGGATTATATAAAATGGCAACGTGCCTATAAAAAGGCCCATAACCACCACCGTAAAAAATGCGTTACGGGTTAGTGATTTTCTATGCAGGAAAAGGTCGCACTCTGCGTGGTGCCACTCACTTTGGCTCTCTTATTTTTTTACCGTTTAAAAAAAATACATTATTACGATATGCACCATGATGCATTATGACCTGTACCGCAAAATGTCATGTACGGAAATAGCGTGTTGTATTAAAAAATTGAGTCCAGCATATTAATATTGCCGCCGGGTCCACGTGGCCCGCGATGACCCCAGAAATTACTTGACACTTATCCATGGCAGAATAATTCGCATTGGATACTCTCCGTCCCGATTGCATTAATTAATTGGAACATTGTCAACGGCATCAATAGAAAATATCTCGAACTATTGGCTTCTGTCGTTAATTAGATTTTTGAAGATATTTCCGGTCCTGTAATTAATTTCTCAATCAAGTATCAATACGAGAAGGTGGGAATAATTTCATCTGAAATATATATAGATTTTTTTTTTCTACATACGAAGAACGGGAATTTCTAAAGCGAGGTAAAACGAGTGCTGATGTAGCAGGGGACATATGGTACGCACCTGTGTCGCGAGTTGTGGAATAAAATTGAATGACTTAGGTTAACGAGCGGTTTTTTCCCTCCGTAAATTTCTATATCGGAAGTTGTATGAAATAGAAATACGGTTGTAAAATTTCAGCTCCAATGTAATACATGGGGCTAATTAATTCGATGCAATATCGTGACTGTGTACCAAGAAAAAATAAGGCATAAAAAAAATGAGCATTATTTATCGTTCGTAACGATGTGCTCGCCGGTTGGTACGATAATTATATTGCTGTTTTAATGATCATCGCTTCGGGAGGTTGGTGTCGAACCTGTAAAAACTGCCTCACAATTGGACATCGGAGTCTGCGAGAAACAGGCTCAGAAAAAAAAACAAAAAAAAAAAAAAAAGTTTGAACAGGTTTTTACAGAGTTTTTACGGCATTGTTATCACCGTAATTGTGTCGGCTATAACGAAACGGGATAGTGCAACAGTTGATAGAGGATAAAAAATGTAAATGACACACATATTTCAAGAAATAGATGAACATAAGTGAACTTTTTTCCTCCACATATATAACATATAGGTACATGCAGGTATAATATTCTATGGCGCAGAGGAAGAGCCGAAGTGGGTACGTGAAAGCTTCATCTATAAAGGGTCCAGCGATATTGCCTTCCGTTTCGTCCTCGTCGACAATAGACCATATCTGTCTGACAGTCCGTCTGTCTGACGCTACGGGCTTAAATCTCCGGTTCCGCATAATTTTATCCACAAATTTTTACCCCATGCGTTCTCAGAAAAATCCTATAGCTATACATGTGGGATTCTATTTCTGTGATATCTTTGGTTCTGCTTTCGAGGTGATGTATAATAAGGTAAGGGTAATTTCTTGATCACGCGAGGTACATGTTTCTAATTATTAGGAGGTCGAATGCCGTGTTATAAAACACGTTTATCTTATTTCTCGGTAGTTTTTTATTTTTCATTTTTAACATTAATTAATTACTTTATACAATCCCTTATCCCTCCGAGCACGAACGCAATTGCTAAAGGCTACACCCCTGACCTGAGCCAGCCCCGTGACACAATCTTCTGTCAATAAAGCTTGAACCCGAATTTAAAAGCGTAGCGAAATAATTTCAGATTCAAGTTCCGCTGGTCTAGGGTAACGCTCAGCGCGTCGAGCCAGGAAGGAAGTACGGGACGAAACCACTCGTTCATTCTCCCTTGGAGCTTTACCAGTCCTTAAAGGGCTGCCGAAGAGGGCTCTCCGCGTTGTAGCTAGAAGGTAAAATCCTCGGAGAAGCGTTTCGGGAGCATAAAGGACCTTTAGAAATTACCCAGCGCACTAAGCAAAACTCCAAGAAGTTGACTCGCAGTGGCGATCGGTAGTCCCGAAAAAGTTTCTCCTGTCTTTTTGCTTTTCTGTTTTTCTTTTTTATTTCCCTCTTCTGCCCCTAAATCCACCTACTTCTTAATTCACTCTCGGCCAACGACGGGGTTATACACCGTCGTACCACAGTGCCACGAAAAATATTTCAAGTCGAGTATATTACATCGCAGGTTGTATTATTTATGGAGGGGTTGGCTTATATTAAAAGCAATATTTACGTGTCGTGTGGGTAGCGATAGCTTATCTCATTTTATCAGCTCTACGTTCGCGAGCTACGCGGTTCTGAAAGGGAACTAACTGGGCTCTTGATACACCTGCGCAAAGTGCGTAACGCGTTACGCCTCAGGCGTGATCACAGCGTTTCTCTCCAACCCGACATACATACGTATACATATACGTACATATGTATTAACGCGAGAAAATTTAAGCCCTTTTTTCAGGATTAATTTTTTAGACTTTAGGTACAGTTTTCAGTGACTCATTAAAATTGACCTAATGACCGATTTCTGAATATAAAGTCAGATTTTAATAAGATACATTCGGGGGTTACGAGGACGAGATAGTACGCGTCGCTTACGTAAAACTTCATTTGCACTCAATTTTCACTTTAAAACGCCACGCATGCGTCAATTTGTAATGCATCATCGCAAAAGCTCGAGCTCTTAGTCAATTTCACTTGACAATATTCGTTAATTCGTTAATTTTATCACATAGCCAGCTACGTTACTCGCGCTTCAAAGTGATAGGCTGAACTTTAGAAAATTATATTCGTATAGCCCTGCAGACTGAATTTTCATAGACTCATCGCAATTATCATTATCATTAATATTGAGCTTTTTTCTTATATTCGGTACACATAAGCGTCCTTTTACAGCATAGGATAGGATGTCGGATTTTGATAAGAGCAAAAGTCACCGCCTTTCCATTTCGAAAATATTATATCTCGTAGATGCGCACGCATAGGGTAAAAAAAAGATTAATACGGTGTGAAAAAAAGTTTGTTAATTTTCCGGAAAAAGCCACCATCCGTTAACTTTTCAAAGCTTACTGGTTTACACTAAAAATAGTAGGTTGCTATGTACAAAGATATTAATTACAGTTCAAAGGTTCTCTGAGCATTTCCGGAGCGTTTTGCACCACTTGCTTGCTCAATTGTAATTGCAGGAATATCATTCTATTGCAATTGCAGTTCTGTTATTTCGTCGTGTTCAATATAGCTATCTGCTGCACAAAATACGTCCCAGAAGCTAACCATTGAACACCGTTGAATGAAATATATGTGAAAATGTTCGGAAGTTCGACCAAGCAGAGAAAACCGGATAACGAATTACGCGTAACTATATTTTCCCCTTTTTTTCTTCCTTTTTGCCTCTTTATATTCAAAAGGCATGTAGGTATAACCGATGGGCCATTCGCGCAAGTTGTAGTCGTAACTCGTATATAATCATATGGGTTAGATTTATCAAGCAGGCATGCAGAGATGTTCTGCCGCATTCGAAACGTACGGAACTTTATACGCGAGGGACGTATAAATTGATTCTGACTTCGGACTCGGATTATCTACGATTATTGATATCGGTAATGTGATTGAGATTTTTCCCCGAACTTGTAACATTTATGCAGAGGCAGAATTTTTCACGATTTCAAATAGTTTCTGACGGATCCACAGGAATACCCACCCTTCTCTTCCCGTGAAGCGCCGTAATTGACTATTTTACAGCTCTTACGTTCGGAGAATCGAGCCTTGGGACTTTCGCCCCGGTTCTGCAACGGATTGATATTCCGCTTTCGTTCTTATCATTTCCAATGCAGTCTTTCTTACATTAAATATTCTCCCGGCTACAACTGCAGCAACGTTCGATTTACCTCGAATATACCAAAATATCAATATATTTATACCACTATAAGTTGAATGGAAAATTTATCTCGTACTGGTGATAATGACGTATCGATGAAATATACACCAATGGTATGATTACCATTTGATAACTAGAAAAGAGAAGAAAAAGAAACTGTGAATTTTATTGATTTTCGTCCTTATTACTTGGATACAAAAATTCAGTCGTCATTTTAGAGTGCGTGCGTATTGCACACAAGTAGAAAGGATATAGAGTTGGAGGTTCGTTGACGTGAGTACGGACTTCTCCAAATCTTCCCTTGGAAATCGATAAGATTAGGGATTTTTTTTTCTTCTTCTTCTTCCCCTTTTTTTTTTTTTTTTCTTCTTCCAAAAGTTCGGGGAGTCGCACTCCAATCTGATCGTTAAACTCGCATTGCTTGCGAATCAATTTACTTCAATATTTCTTATACCGAGGGCCATATATAAGGATAAGGGTTTTTACGTTACCAACTCGCTGGGTTAAATATACCTACCTATACGCATACGCAACGTGAAATAATGTTGAAGTCTAGTTGTTGGAAGTTGAGGGAAACATTTCTATTCGTGTTTAGGTACACGACAGGTAGGTATAGTACCTACGTATACATTGTTTGACTCACACTTCTCATTTGACAATCAGAATTGCTACAGAATCCACCGTCATTTGACAAAGATATACCATCTTTAGAAGAGTCTTCCATTCTATAACACTGCCTCTCTTGTCTTGTCTTTGTGTATTATCATCTACTGCAGAGGCGTATTCCTCAAAGCGACGCGACGAGACGCCTAGAATCTGTGTTCAAGTGCTCATATGAAGTTTGATACTCTGAAGAGCAAATAATATTACGCTTGATATACGGACGGCTACAAAATTAATCACCGGAGTAATCAGATCTGACATTTGGACATTATCGCAGTACCCGAACAGCAGCGTATCGCGCACTCCAATTCAGGTATACGGAACCTTCGATTTCACCGAATTATGCAAATCCCTTAAAACCAGGTTTACCGACGACTGCAATAAGGCGTGGGCCCCGCACAGTCGCCAAACGTCCAAAGCCATGGCTGCTATCAGTAAAGGATTTGCAGAATCTCGTATTGCCTTGCGATCATACTCAATTTTTGAATCGCAGTCCGTCCGAGGCGTATGAATACGGCTTGGTCCGTATAATTTTTCATTCTACATTATACCTGTCCATCCATAACGTAAGGTGTCACGTATTTAGGTGAAGGTATAGAAGGCGAACAGACAGTGTCTACTTTGCGATCCGTGCATTGATGTATTTTTATTTGGATTGCGGTGTATGGGACAGACCCTTTCGGTCCTCGGATGCTGCGTACTCAGCAACTGTTTTATAGTTTGAAAAAAACCGTCCCACCCGGTGTGCTTACGGCTTGAAGCTTCTGGGCGAATCTACTTTCTCCTGGTTTCAAAGAGCGTGGAAATAAAAAGCAACGGTAATCCTGCAGGACGGTGCGCGGTAACGTTAAAGTGGGAAAAAATTTATTGAACGACCTCAAAGAATTTTGAAATTAAAGTTGAAAGGTCATTTTAAACGGCCTTTCTGCACCATATACATATACTCATATTCGAAGCACGCGATTCCATAGCGTCCTATGGACAAGATTTGAATACTGATGAAAACTTGAGCTCCTATTATTTGTAATTCAGTTGGGAACAGTACCCGCTCGCTCGTTTTACTTCGTCAGCATATAGGTATGACAATACGAATATAACGTAACAAAATAGCACTTAAATAAAAAAGTTTCGCGGCTATAGTAATTTCATGATAATTTTTGCCACAATCTTTTTTCTCGCAGCGATAACTCAAGTTACAATAGAATCGCGTTTTTCAGTTGCTATAAGAATAAAACAAGGTAGACTGCAGCATGGTACTTCCGGTCCACTTTTAATGATTACACACGCTCACGCTCAGTTCGAGCTCAGTATAAGTTTTGGTGCGACATCAGGGGCCGAAATACATCTCTTCTCTGCAAGCTTCGAACGTAAAGTGGAAAACTTGAGAGATGTTTCGTGAAAGAATTTTCGAAACTCTCGTATTACAAGAGAAAACGAAGAGAAAGAAGAAGAGAGAAAAAAAAAAAAAAAACTTTTCACCCTAGCGAAGACGTGATTATCATTTCCAGGCTCGTTTCACCCAGATTTTTAGCCATAAGCACAGTATAAAACGCGTTTTCAAAATCAGAACTTGGTCAATTCTCTTCATCCCTATCCCTCTCTGTGTCGGGAGTTTATTATACCTACCATATAGAGAGGGAATTTTTTTATTTTTTTATTTTCTTCTTTCAGCCTTTGGTAAATTTACCCTCAAGGTCCGTGATGAAGCAGGAAAAAAATCGTAGTGAAAAAAAAACCATTTCCATAATGAAAACAAAAGAAAAATAAAATAAAGGTGACATGCGTGTAGGACCTTCCGCGACCATATGGACAGTAATTTCTCGTCCAACTGGGGTCACGCATAATTGATAATCGCATCACCCATGTATTTACCCTAAAGGAGTTTCTAAATGCGTTCAATAACTCGATTAATGCGTTATCGATAGTTTAATATGTGAGGTAGTTGCCTTTGCATGTAATTAACTGAAACGCTGCAGTAGCTACCACCTACCACTAGTGGATTGCAGGTCAAAGCATTTCCTTGGTTGAAATATTTGCCAGCCGGAACCTGGGCCACGTAGCTGCTATTCCTTTTCAAAAAATTGTAAAATATTTCCGTTCTGAGCATATAGCGGTAGTAGTTCTCATTCTCACCATTTATTTTCTGACCCTCTGACACGTCATCGATTTCACCTACCTGCACTCTGCGTATAAATTTACCTAAGTATATGTGGATTTATAGGTACGATGTATTGAAGAGCTTTCATAGCTGCGAAAAGTCGAGGTGAGGCGCAGTTCATAGCGTATATTTTCAGAAATAGAATGATCGTGAATTAGTCGCCAAACAAGTTGCAAAAATTTCACCAAATTTTGATTGCATTCAATTAAAATTCTTCTTTTTCGTTTCTCTTTGTCAATCGATCAAATAGAGTCTCAAATGACATCCTTGGGGTGAAAGGTTCACACCAAAGATCAAACCAGAGCAGAACAGGGTGGGATAACGTTGGAAAGCTATACCCTCTATAAACACCCGTAGAAGACGATACATCAATGTGAATCTCGCGTCATTAAGGAAACACGTACCGTATATATACTGGTATCTTTTTCGCGTATAAATATATAGGTACACGGTATAAAGATTCGCATATCGTACATATGCATAGGTAAATATCTACGATCTGAATACGTGTGCCTATAATATACAATAATTTTATATGTATGTAGATTAGCAAATCTTGGATATGCTATATGTACGAGAAGAATGAATGCCTCACGAATAAGCAGACGAACATTAAAGCGCACATGGTTATTCCTCTTCTTTTCATCTTTCTAATTTTTTTTTCGTTTTTTTTTTCATCTTCATCCCTAAGATAGCGCATTACGACGAGATCTAAAGTAAATCGGTTGACATTAACAGACTGTAGACCCGCAGGATTGGGAGCTATTTATTTTTTCGCAAAGCAAAAGGCAAGGGCGACTTGTTGGCCATATTGATTTCTGTAATTCTTTGGTCGAGGAACCCTTTACGGAGAGTAAATTGAGCGCTCGCTCAGCCCCAAAAGCCCCCAAAATCCGTCAGTCTGTCTGGTTGGTCGCCTCGTAGCCCCTAAGACCATGACGTTAAATCCTAGCCTGGCAATCCCGGTACCACTGATTACATAGGTACATGTATAAAATTTCCGCACTACGTATATTCACGGGTGGATTTAATCGGAAATTAATCGGGGGAAAAAGAATATGAGTACTGTTTCTAACGAGGGAATCATAGATTTTATGCAGAAAATGGCTCTCTGCGGTTCTGAACAGAACTTATAAAAACTCATTGTAGAAACTTCAACCCCACCCGATGGAAAGTCTGACAAGCTTGAAGGTTGGCTGAGTTTTACAGACTAACGGTCGATCAAAGTGATTCTGAAGTTCATTCCGGTTCAATTGACCCACGAGCCGGTTATGCTAGACCACTGATTTCATATTCCCTATATGACACGGGCGGACGAACAAACGGCCAGAAATCCTCCACGATGCGATGTAACGAAAATAAAACTAACCCTTATACAGATTGAGGTACCGTGGATGTAGTATTTTGCAACCCTTGCGTGCGTCCAGGGTCGCGCCCGGCCGTGCCGTGCCACGCGTAAGCTACTCAATATACGTTGGTACATATGTATATGTAGGTATATACCTACATTTATTATGTACACTTACAGCAACTTGGTATGCATATATATCTATATATATATACCCACCTATGTACAGGCATATATATGGTTTGTATGTATGTATACGTGAGTAAAACCTCCGAACGGTTATGTGAAAGCACGAAGGCCGGCGTGGTATAAAATTATTTAATTGAGGCAGGCTCGCCAGCTCCCGCGATCATTTCCTCTCACGTCAAAATTAATTTCAATCAAAATTTCATATATGAATATGTGTTCAAACAGTGAATTGCACGAATTTCCCCGGTTTCGCCGGTTAACCTTTGATGTAGAAATGTATACGAATCCGAAAATGACATTTGACAAATTTTATTTGGAATAAAACCCGACTCTCTGATGCGTGAAAAAGGGTCGTACAATATTCTGTATAGTTATAAGAAAGGTAATCGTATCTACGTGCGGCAGTCTATACACCTTCGTAAGTATATTGTGTCTATCAAAGAATCATTCGACGTGGAATACGTAGTAAAACGACGCTCTGGAGTACCTAATACCTATATCTATGTATACGGAAGTGTAAAATCAGATTGGGGTTATCGCTCGACGAGTATTGTTATTTCTGATATGGATTTCGATCAGTGTAACATATTCGATGATTTATTTGAAGCGCGTATGTATACGTTAACGGATTAAGATCATTATCATCTTTTCGACGGTAATCGAATACGAAGAATGACATCAATTGCCACTCGAAGAAATAATATGATAAGATATTGAAGAGTAGCTTATCCATAATCCGCATTATGAGTCCACGTCCAACACGTTGAAAATAAAGAACAAATGATCTTTCCATCAATTGTACATCGTAACAAGCCGGAATTCCTTAATTGCAACTTTCGGCCCATTAAATTTCGAAACGTTTCGCATACCCTCTTTGATTTCAATAACTAGACGTTACGTGTAATTACTCGAGTATAACAGCCTGTAGAAATTATCTGGGCGCTGCGCGCTGTAGCCATACCGTTATGGCATGTCATTAATTCCGGCAGAGTGATAAGCGCGATTGGCCTAGAGGATCGAAGTTACTGTACATACATACCTACGTCTCCCTCTGTATCTGTGTGTCATTTTAGGGATGAATAACCGTTCAATATTTCGAACAACAAATAATAGAATAATTGATGTTCAATGAATCGTATCATGATAGGTAAAGGGCTTTCATACAACAGTAATGAATAGCAGGTAGGTAGAGTACAGTGTAGCGACAACCTATATTATAGCAACGCACAATCTTTCTCCCGCAGACTCCCGGCGCGATAATTCAGATGGTTTCCGGTCTGATACCGCACCCGGCTTTCCGACCGGAAGCCTTTTCCAAGGACTGTTGACCTTGGCCGATATTATAATCGTAAAGACTGCGAAACGTGAGCTAATTCGCTTTTCAAGTTCTTATTAGGTACGTGATGAGAAAAAGAAAAAAAAAAAACTAAAAAAAAAAGAAGGAATTTACGAATTTAAAATGACTCTTTAATTTCTGTGCAGCGGGGGTGCAGAGATAAATTCTGCAAATTCTCATTAAATAATAACTCCGAAACGTCGACTGATGAAACGGAGAAAATTTCCAGGGAAGATATTATGAACGGGAATTTACACTCCGTTATAAATCAGAGTAGGCTCATAATTACCTACCATCAAATCTACGGCGCTTAAACCTCACCCCGTGCAAGCCTCTCGTCCGTTCGTTCGTAGACCCCGAACTACCAATCGATGCACCGACCATTTACCCGGAGGTTTTACCCGATCTACCGCGAGGGAGCACCTTAAATCCTTCGAATTGCAATTCATGGACGAGTTTACGCAAGCATCCCTAGTCTAGTACGGGTTTGAGCATAAAAGCCGATAGCGCGGGGGCGAGGGAGAAGACGCGTGGGGGTTGGTGGTAGCGGGGGATGGAATGACCCCGCTCGTTGGGGTCAACCGTTGCACTATTCTCATAGTTATATATACACAGGTGAAACGTACTCGGTACAGGGTATACCTGACTTCTCACCTCGTGTTATTCATACAAGCTTGAAATTTCCTTTTTTTCTCTACTTCTTACTTTCTTCCGTGTCTATAAATTATCCACGTAAAGTCTAGGCTGGAAAGTAATTTTCAACCGTTTTTCTTCCTCCACTTAACTTAGCCAAGTTTCCATAGGTGTATACTTTGGTATCATAAAAAGGAAAATCAATGCTTGTTTCAGATTTTTTTTTCTTCAAACTGCAGGGGTTGAAGTCGGTAGTTCTTATTCTCGACTGGTTCGCCCGAAGTAGCTACTGTATTTATTATATAATGTGTATTACACGACACGATATGACACTACGTATGAAGGTAGGTACGCGTACGTACAATGTCGGGGGTTTAAGGCTCGGTGGACAAAGCATGAAAAATCGGATTACCCCACAATTTATCGGCTTTGTTACAAATCGGTTCGGTACGTGGGTAAAACCCGTTTATTCCGTGGGCGGATAGCCGGTCTTCAAACGGTTCTGGGTTAACAATAAATTCAGCTATTTTGAGGTCAACTATTTAACTTAAATTATGGAGATATGGACAGTATGGGTAGATAGTGCCGTTTGACACGCGACAAATAACAACGATTCTATACATCTGTATACGGCGTGCTTTTATTCTTCATGTTAATTAATACATATATGGGATCAGGATATAACGAGATAGAGGGAGAGAGAGGTGATATACGGTGTTTGAGAAACTTTCCGAAGACAATCTTACTGCGATAACTACATTCACGCACCCTGCCTGGGTTTTACGTCTAGGTATAAGTATATCACGTATATCTATATAAAAAACAATTAAATAATTTCATTGTATTCGGTGTATAATAGACGCTGCACGCTGACAGCACTCGTGGAAATTGTAATTTCTTAATTAAGAAGAGCTGGGATCTCCTCAGTCCTCGCACAGTAAATGGAAATGTGATATTGAGATACGAGTTTAATTATTCTTCACGACTGCTTATAACACCGGCATACATCAACGCTCGCAGAGCGTATATGGTATGTATAGTGCGTATTCAAGGTACACCCGGCAAGGTGCTAGGAAATACAATATTTATCAGCTTACCTGTCACACTTAGTAGAGACATGTTGATAATATTATCGGAGCAAGTTATAAGGACACTCTTAACGTGACACACTATACAGCGGCACTTTTTCGTTTTTTTTTTCTGTTTTTTCGTTTCTTTTTTTTTTTTTTATCTAGTTGGTTTTTACGCTCGATTATTAGATAAATATATATAAATACTGATTTTTTGTTAAATGATTATGTGATTATACTCTCGTTTAGTTTTTTTTTTTTTCTTCTTCTTTTTTGAGGATATTACTCAAAAGTAGGTATGATAGGTATCTGTTAATAAATGCGTTCGTTTTTTTTTTTTTTTTTTTTTTCTTGTTAACGTTTTTAATTAATATTTTTTATTTTATCATATGATTACTCGAGGATTGCTGGTGGCGATTGTCTATCCTGCAGATATATGTATATATTGTATAGAGGCTCGCCGTCCGTTTTCTTTTTTTTTTTTTTTTTTTTTGTTTTTTTTTTAGGGTGAATGACGATTAACGCGGTTAGTATAAAGTGAGTGTATAAGGGTGATTAAAGGTGATAGTAGTAGTAATAGTAGTGGTAGTAGGGAAAAGTGCAATTGCTTTACTTGTGTTGCATCGACTTAATGAGCTTGGAGCTTTGGTCACGCGCACGGGCTGGTAAACCACCGTCTGTGTATACCGTTTCGCGTGCGAAGAAAGATATTGCGATATTTTGGAATAACAATCGGCAGTCTTCTCAGTTTACGAGGCATCTTTGGATTTAGCTTGAAAGAGGGCAGACTCCGGGTTGTCTCAACGACTCCTGCAAGAACTCGACTCCTCGCCTCAGCGGCTATCATAGCGTCTCTCCTTGGCCTCACTTCCGTCACGTCGTAAACACGTTCGCACCACCCGGAAGTACCACCCTTACCGTAAACATTACTAAAGAAAAAATAAGAAGAAATTATTACTTTCACTCCACGGCAATACTTATTACCACTACATATACGCGAACCCTGGGCAACGAACAGCGTTGACGGACTGCTCGACGGCGAGCACTGTGCGGACGGAGACGCCTCCGATACGCCGCCGCCATCTTGCTACGTCAACGATACCCGACGGCGACGCCGCCCCCGCAGCTTTTCGCGTCGCGACGCCGAACGTCGGAACGACCCGAGGGTAGCTACCGAGCGCCAAAACCTATACGGGCTGTTTCACCAAGAGTATCCTCATTCACCCTTAGACTAGGAGGGTTGGTTGGACTGCAGGTGGCCGGGAACGGGGTCGAGGATCCGGAACGACCGGTGGTTTAGTCGGAAGAAAAGAAGAAAAAATAATAATACATGTATATATACCTGTACCCTATAAGTATAGGCGCGGGATAAGATCGCGTGGAAATATTCTAAGGATTTCAACGCTCGATTTTTATCAAGAGTTTACGAACCTGCATTTCATCTATTCATTCTCCTAGCTACCCTCAAACCTCGTGTACGGCTCTTTATACTACAGTCTATGTACAGTGGAATATCGATTGCACGAGGATAGTTGGAACAGTTGCTAGCATGCTCACGAGCCGATGATGTATCTGATACAGATACTCGAAAGTAACCCTGTAACCTCTTCATTCAATTTCCCTGCCGCCCCTCTTCCACTATATATGTTTTTTCGAATATACTTACCGGGGTGACCGCCGGTCAGTTTATGCATATACATTATACATATGTAATCAGTTTCAAGCAAATAATTATTATTTCATATAGTTCATGAAATTCATCCAGACAGATCCTACCTACATATAAATCTACAGAGAAAGCAATAGGATCAAATGAAATGGAATAAATGAATACGATCATAATCTCTTCCTCTCATTCGGATGAAAAATGTATTCGGTAAACGGTTCACTGATCTCTGATCATATCGGTGAACGGGATTCGCGCGCTCGAAGATTTACGAACATCTCATGCTCCTTTGTGACATATCATCGGCTTCACCTACCTGAATGATTGGAATCATCGTATACCTACCTACGTATACGAATTGTTACTGTTTGTCGTTTTCGTTTCACATGATGCTGTGATACGTTTCTGAAACCTGAATTTCACTGGAATAATTTTATTTCGAACGAGTAAACAGCTGAAATACCGCATATTTTTGGCTGGATCAGCCCGTACGGTCTTTGTGACTTTATAGAGCTCTGAGCGGTGTTACTCAGCCGTTGTAACTCTCCTCGCCAAGCGTTGAGTTGCACTACTTACGAGCCTCAGCACAGTTGATTGTTGCCTACTCGGCAAGCCCGTCTCGAGCAATAACTATAAGACTGCATCCTCAAATCGTTACCATTATAGAAACTGGCGAATTGCATACGTTGAAAACATGCATTGATGATAAGCAGTACACGTAAAGAAATTTTCTGTTGAATTTACCATCGCAGCAGTGAATATATGGACAGCACTTTTTTTGCAGTATAAAATACCGTTTTGCAGTATCAATGACCACAATTTTAGTATTTGGCACATTGGAGCAAATGGCCTCCAATGTGCCAAATACTAAAATTCTGGTAATTGATACTGCAAAAAGGTAATTTATACTGCAAAAAAAGTGCTGTCCGTATATTCACTGCTGCAACGGTAAATTCAACAGAAAATTTCTTTACGTGTAGTCGGAACTATGTGTTGAACTAATCTCCGCAATGTATGTACTACAGCTACGTGCTTGGAGTGTAACTGCTGGTCATAATTAGAGAAACTTTTAACTAGAGGAATAAGCAGCGTCCTTAGCAAGTGGATGAGAGTATACAGGGTGTCTCTCAATTAGTCATACAAACCTACTATATAACTTAAATCATGCCGAAACTTTAAGTCAGTTACAGTTAGCAAAATTTCTAGAAAATGAGATGTGCGTGATGTTGTATAGAAATACGTTTAAATTAATATTGTTAATTCTTGATTTTTGTCGAGCATGAGGTGTGCTTCGTTTCTACGATTACCATCAATCTAATAAAGCTTGACCGCGATACGACGAGCGACGTTTCGCTCGATGTCCGGCGTCTTTGAATTTGGCAAGTTTACATCATGCGAAATATATCGACGTGTGATGTTGTTTATTTTTTGCTCTTTATATTCTGGCTGAAAAATTCCATATTTTATTCTATACACGTTAAACGTGTCGTGAGTATTCGAGAGGTATACGTACGAAATCTCTGTGAAAAATTCCAACGAGATTTAGTATTGTTCAGGGCTCTTTGTTTGATCGATATAGGTACTACCTATCGTCCCACGCGTCTAGGAATCGTTTGAATTTAAGACGACGATGATATAATAGGCTGTTCGTAAAAATAATATATGTAGAAGGAAGATCCGGCTTTATAAATTTATAATAATTATAGGCAAGTTATTTTGTTAATATTTATCTATATATGTGAAGATTTGCATGGTTATAGGTATATATCTCCTTATTATGACCCAAGAGCACTTGCCGAACAAGGGTGAAATTATATACTTACAAAATTATAATATATACCCTCCTGTAATTACGTACTACGAGCTCCCCCATCGTGCTGTAGGCGTCGCTACTATATATTCGTTTAATAAATAATTTCGCGAAATTAATCTCTTCGACTGAGGGCATCCACGCGTATACCCTATACTGCCTACTGCACGTAGTTGCAGCTGTATTGATCAACCGGGTCCCAGTTTTACGTGCGGTTCCATAAACTTGCCAACAAACGCAATATTTGTCATCGTTATAATCAAAGGTCAAAGTTCAAACCGCCACGTGTCGAACTCGAGTTGTATAATAATTAAATTAATTGCGTTATCTATCGCGGATCTATCTCCTACACAATCTCGATAATAATAATAATAATGATGATAGGATCTATCCATATAGAGGCGTGAGTATTTTCAATTATACTTATAAAATTTGTAACAAGGTATATTTCGCTACAATATCCCTTTCGCAAAGTGATAAATCAAAGATTTCAATTATCGATCCAAAAAATATGTGTCTCTTGTTAGATAATTTCTTTAAATTTTTCAATCATGAATTACACTTGATGAATCATCAAATTACAATTCAAGTTTCATCCCTTTTGTGTTTCTTACTTTCGACGATGAAATAAAAACCAAGGAATCTAATTTCGTGATATTATTAGACTCTATTCGGGCGATGAATGCATCAAGTAATAGTTTCGATCTTTACATCTTCCTCTCGTTATCTATAAAGTAAACTAAACGAGGTAATAACGATTCGCCCTAATGTCAGTAGCTAAGTTTGATTCAAACGAGATTCTCGTAGCGTCCGAGGCGCGGCGCCACCTATAAATTTCGTAATGTCGTCCGCTATCTTCCGGTATTACTAGCAGAAGGCAGGCGATTACATTGTCCAATCATAGCCGAATACCTGCCCCTTCTTTTTTACTCCCTGCCATCGTTTCGACGTGAATAATTTTTATCCCGAAGCAAACTAACTTGCTTGTTAAAAAATAAATTGAAATAATGGCAGCCCAATGGATACGAAGAGCCGTAAGTTTATTCTATACAATATCTACAATGTTCGTTGTGTTAAACGCTTAGCAGCTATACACCGCTCCAATCTGTTTAGCCGTTTCGTTTCGATTCTTGGTTATCCGCTTATGTACTATGCTTCGCTCCCACATCCCTACCTACCTACATAGTCGATAGAATTTTCTTTCTTCCCAACCAACGTTGTTTCTCGCTAATAAATGTATGTATCGTTATTATTTTTATTTCTATTTATCGTTAACACACAGATATCTCCAAAGATTGGCAGGGCGCGTTTCTACAGTAGTGATGTCAAAAAGTGTACATTAATTCCTGGCGATGGTATAGGACCCGAAATTTCGGCTGCTGTACAAAAGATATTCGACGCTGCTAAGGTAGGTAACGTTATAATATATTCTATTATTAACTCTACGATATTGTTACCATATTTCACTCATTCATTCATTCATTTATTCAATCATTCGTTTGTTTGTTTCAACTATCACATAATAGATCGAATTTCATCCAAATGCCGTTGTCCTACCTCTGACCTTAACAGGTTTATTTTAATCTTTGTACCATCTTAAGATACGTTTCACTCTTATACAGGGTGATCCAATCGCAAATCATTCAATTTTTACATTCGGATTATGTATCACCTTTTTTCTATATCTGCCGATCTTCCCACAGGCAATTTATGGGCCAAACAAGATTTACTGTATTATCAATACGATACCTATTTTGTTCTTTTAGTTACATAACATTCTGAGATCACATGTCACTCTTTATCTCATAAAATAATAATAAAGAATTAAGCATTGTCAAGGTAACGCCTGAAGTTGGAAATTTTGCCTTGAGGCAAAAGACTTCATACATTGACTCGACTCGATTGAATGATACCTTTCCTAAAAAATAACATAAAATATCGAGTTCTTTCTTCAATTTTTTACCACTGATACTAGGTTCCTATAGAATGGGAGACGGTAGATGTAACACCAGTCAGAGGCCCAGATGGCATGTTCGGCATCCCACAAGCCGCTATCGATTCGATAAACAGAAATCAAATTGGATTAAAAGGGCCGCTCATGACTCCGATCGGAAAAGGTCATCGTTCGCTCAATCTTGCGCTGAGAAAGTGAGTTGGGATCGTGCGTTACGTAATCATATTTCTTGTGCCAGATTTTGATATGTATTGAAACAATAATTGATCGGTTTAAGACTTGAACTGGATCAGTGTAACATTTACCTTGTGTTATGTAATGAAAAAGTAGATAAGACTTGGTATATCAGTCACTCGCAATATCGAATTAATTACAAGCCTAATAGAAGATGAAACATTCTGTTTTCATTATTTTTATACTCTTTTACTTTTTTTATTCATTTTATTTGTTGCCAGGGAGTTCAATCTCTATGCTAACGTACGTCCCTGCCGTTCCTTGGAAGGCTACAAAACTCTTTACGACGATGTGAACGTTGTAACAATCAGAGAAAACACAGAGGGAGAATATTCTGGTATTGAACATGAAATAGTTGACGGTGTTGTTCAGTCTATTAAACTTATCACTGAGGAAGCTTCTCGTAGAGTTGCTGAATTCGCTTTCCAATATGCTCAAGAAAACAATAGAAAAAAGGTGATTTTTCATCAGAAACTAACAATTACTTTCAGTTTCTTTATATCAATCATGAATTTCTTATCATTTTTGGGTATAGTGAATAATAAGGATACACCTAAAAGCGATTCAATAAACAAATGTTAACGAATTTATTCAATCACAGGTAACAGCGGTCCACAAAGCAAATATTATGCGCATGTCGGACGGCCTGTTCCTAAAGTGCTGTAGAGAAGCTGCAAGGAAATTTCCGTCGGTTAAATTTGAAGAAAAATATTTGGACACTGTTTGCCTGACCATGGTACAAGACCCACAACAATACGACGTTCTTGTAATGCCAAACTTGTACGGTGATATTCTTTCCGACATGTGTGCTGGTCTTGTCGGAGGCTTGGGTCTCACACCTAGTGGAAATATTGGTCTCAACGGAGCCCTCTTCGAATCGGTAGGCTTTATTACAAGCTGAAACCAGGGTGGCCAGAGACTTTGATAATTCTTGAAGACACTGCTTTTGGGCCTAAAGATTTACTGAAAAATCTCTGTACATCCACCCCTAAATTTGTTTTCAATAAAAATAAGGCTTTTTGATCGTCTACAGGTACATGGAACAGCGCCTGACATAGCCGGGCTAGACAAAGCGAACCCAACAGCACTCCTCCTGTCTGCTGTAATGATGTTGAAATATATGGGACTGAATGACCATGCAAGAATCATCGAGTTCGCTGCATATGACACGATTAAGGAAGCTAAATATTTGACCGGTGATCTCGGCGGTAATGCGAAGTGCAGCGAGTACACCGATGAGATCTGCAAGAGAGTCCTCGCCGGAAAATAAGCGAGAAAATTAGTCTAATATAAAGCGTAATAAATAAATAAATACTCGTAGAATTGTTGAAGACGAGACGACCGTGGTTTGAAACGCTAGAGTCGTTTTTATTACTGTTGTTTTTTTTTTTGGCTTTTTTTTTCTATTTATGAATTTACTTCGCTAAAATCTCTTCACTGGATTGTGAAAAATTATGTTCGTATGACCGCTGTGCAATTTTAAACAATTATTAGGAATATCGGTCAATAATTGATCAGTCTTTAACGGCGTGTGATTAATGCCTGACATGGTTTTCAACATTTATTAACTGTTAATAAATCTTCTGCTAATTGTGCAGAAAAAAAACTGATTCTATCTGATTAAACAGTATACAGATAAGAAAAAGAAATAAAGAAACCCAAGGCGCATTTAAGATTATTTTATCACGAACGATAGCGTAATTCACTCGAATGATCCATGATAATAATAATATTAATTATGATGGATAAACGATTCAGAGTTTTTTCCGAGTGTACGTTTTAGCAAATTTTTCATAGTCGAAGGCGTTTTAAGTCATAGTGATCCCTGTATAAAGTAGTAGCAAGTTGTATAATATAAGAATGTCGTTTACAATAAATAATTTAAAAACGATTGTTGTGTGACAAATGAGACTCAATAAGCTATGTTGTGCAGTATTATAAATAAACGTTCGACAGACAGTATTTTATTATTCTTTTCATTGCTTTTTACTTAATTTATTTATTTTCTTAGATTTTTCTCTCATTCCTATCGCAATACATTACATATCATATATTGCATTGAATCGATTTTCAATGAAATCATTTTTGAGGGGGGAAGGGGGTACAATTTGATCCGGCCATATTATCAGAACGAATTATTTGTGGGGCAGGACGAGTGTTATAATATTAATATTCATCTAATGTGAGTGTTATAATATTATTTCCATCTTAAAAAAAAATCATTCTTCGACGAATTACACCACCTTCGGTGGCATTGGTTATATTTCATTAAATATAACCAATAAAAATATAGGTACAAAAAGACGTAAGACTTACCTTACAAGTGTCAGTGAGCCCGTGTGCTCACTCACTAACTCAAAAAGTCAATACATGTGCTTATACGACGATATTATCTAATATTAATATCATTCAGTCAATTACTGAAATATCTATCTCATAATGTCTACTCGTCTCCGTACAGTGCATCGTCTATTTTGTCAATATTTTTCCGCATTCGGAGTATTTCTATAAAGATGCATTGTTGCATCTCGTTAACGCAACCCCCATCCGAAGCCTTTGACGCCACGAGGGCCACTGACCCCACGACAGGTGTCTGTACCCTAGGTCAGTGCTTCTTACTCGGCTAGTCCCATCAACGGGGTGCAAAATGGTATCGCCATCTCGCGGTTAAAGTGACGAACTACTTTTGCCGCAAAAATCGGTTCGCCCTATCATATACAACTCGCATGACAAAGTGGTGTGCGGGTCGCGTATGATAAGGCGTGAGTAATTGATCCTGCCCGGTGAAATTCAATCACCCTGTCTGTGTATAACTATATTTTTAAATAATCAATGCGGTAACGCGCCCGGTGATATGCATTTTATTAGTCTCCCATGTTTCACGCATAATCTGCAGGATGGCGCCATCTTATTGAGAAATTGAAAAAATACTTTCATTGCAGATATAGTATAATAGAAATTATGTACCGATGCCGAAGCTGTAAGATCAGGGATAATAAATCTATACGCTTGCATGAGCTGCAAGTGAATAAAAATTCGTTTGTTTTTATCTTATATCCAGTCTGCGGGCCGAACAATCTTTTACTTGGTATTTTCTAGTTTTTGAAAACACAATGCTTCTATCATAGAGATCGGCGGAATCATTCCGATGGGTTTAAAGTAGGTATTCGAACTTTCGAAGTATTATCTGTGAAGAACTAATCTCTATCAATACCGAACCGACGAAACAGATAATAATAAAATGCCGCTTGCTAAACTATTCGCAAATGCGATCAATTCAATATTTAGCTTATTCCGGCAAACGTATTTCCTAAAGTCGCTACCACGGAAACAGGATGTCGATACCTGCTAGACTGATTGGTTTCGATATCCAGCAGAATATTCCAAAACTATATGTTGACTTGTTGATCTAGACATTGCACGAAATAAAGCGTCTTGTGGCGCCACAATTCATTCAAAAAAGCACGCAGAGTTTTGATCCCTATATAAATATAATGCTGAACAGTATTGATTACCTAATTATTTGAAATTTGAAGATACTCTACCTGATTTTATTATACCGTATCAAATGAACTGAAATAGAAATGATAGAATCCAATAGCATTGCGGTGTGCAATGCAATGCTAATATATTAAAAAGAATTCCTGCATAGTTATCAGCACTTCAGCCTCTCTATCGACTTTCTGCAAGCCAGGCTGGTTGCATCGAACTTTTCTTGTTAATGTATTTGAAAGATTGTTGGTAATTTTACAATTTAACACACTGCAATCATCCCCGGAGCTCTACCCCGTCACGAAAAATAACTCAGAGCAGTCTTTCGTCTCCTCCTGCATGCGACGATCTCACAGATAACGCGGGAAAGCTGAAAGCACCACAATTTTGAACAATCTGTTATTTCCCTGCCATTATGAACAAATAGCATTTTTGCGTTCTATGAACTATACGGTATAATAAATTCTACAATAAATTCACGTTATTTTATGTTTTTTGGATTCGGATTCGGAAAAGCTTGATTTTATAAGATAAAGGTATGTAACATATGTTTGGTGATAACACACGTAGGTTCTTCTAGAATGATTATATAAATTTTTTTCCAGCGATAAAACTATCTGAAATGGTATTTATTCAACAGCTTTATGCGGTTGAAGATGCGATAAAGGTGCTGTGAAATGATATTCCATCGTTATGAAACATTTGATTCTTGAGCATTACGATGAATCAATAAAAATAAATCGTAAAGGTTCAACTCGTGCTGCAGGTGTTGTTGAAAGATATTAAAAGGTTTCCGGCCGTTATACTCGCTTATATATTATATACATAGGTATGTATAAAATGTATAAAATGATTTAGTCTCCGACACGCAAAGCTCTGAATAGAAGTGAAATACGCTCTGCCCATTATCCTTCACTCGAACGTGCATCTTGCTCCAGCTCTAGCCACTTCACACCTTTCCCGCTGTTCGGTTATATCACAAACCCACCCCCCTTTACCACCCCATACCTCCAACCCTTATCCGGCAACATACAGCTTACTCTCCGTCTCTGCCTATCCAATTCACCAAAGGCAGTAGCATCCTTCGAAGGAAAACTCCCCGGCAGCATCCTTTACTATATAGTATGAGAAAAGTTCTCGGCTATATTTCATACTCTCTTTAGTAGTAGTAGTAGTAGTAGGGGAAGACCGTCTGCGCCTGGAACCGAGGAGGAGGAAAAGACGGAGACGCGTGTCGTCTTGTGGGCTCGTTAATTCCCTCAAGATTTATCAGTACTCCGCGGATGAATTATTACTCGTTCCTTATAAATTTTAAATATTGGATTTTTCGGGTGATTAATTCCCGGTATCCTGCAGATACTCAGATCCCCTCCCGTATTCTATGCTATATGGGGCCTCATTTTCTCTTGCTCAATATCGACGTCTCAGGTTGGAGTGAAACTGACGCCTTAAACATAGTAATTGATGATTCAACATCATTTATATATGTCATTATAAAAATATGAACAAGAATAATGAATCCACCCTTGTAATGTGAGGAACTAGTATGACGTAAAGGCACTTAAAAACAAAGGTGGCACACTTGCGGGTATAGAGAAGTGTTGATGACGTTCCATGCATATTCAACGCCTCCTAGGAATAATAAAAATTGGATGGCTGAAATTATTTAGATTTATGCCCGCTCTCGCGTGGCCCGACGGCGTTGGTGACGAGGGCGGAATTGATTCCCGGATAAATTTCATGCATTATTCAGAACTTATAACGTGCTATGAGCGCGAGATGTTGTCCGTGCAATATAGTATTCTTGGTCAACCGATTGAAACTTTTATTAAACAATTTTTCTTCAACTTTTATATTTTATACGTATAGGTAATGCATGCGCACATAGGTATTCGGCTATTCGATCGAAACTCTGTCAAATATGTATGCATATTATAAAGATTAAAAAGGTTTGACAAAATGAAGATTTAGAATTTTTCGAAATAATGGTAGGTATTAATCCATCGTGTGATTAAATCGTAACGAAAGCTTACGTTCAGTCGAGTGAACAACATCGAACGGATGTTTTCCCGTCTAAAATTTAAATGGCTTGCGAATATATTCAATCAACGAACAGTAGGTACGGAGTGTAAATCGCCTTATGAAAGATTAAAAGCTGGCAGCCATCTGTAACGAAGATATGTCTGATCTTTTACCAGCTTCTCTTAACGTCGACGGCATTCTCGTCTGTAGATTGACGGAGTTTACCAGCCACCAAAGACCGGTGATAATTGGAGCAGAAATGATATCTGAAATTATTGTTTTTTATATACTCGTTCATAGCGTTGCAAATGCGCGTGTTTATTACGTCGACGATTCTAACGTAGTGCAAGAGAAAAGCGATGGAATTGGATATGATAATATTAATAACTTTGAACAATCCTCGCGAGATTTAGACCTGAGCTTCTCGACCGGTGAGACATCAAACGACAATAATTATCCGAGAGATAATTATCCACTCTTTAAACGAGTGAATCCGGTAAGATAATGTGATAGATTAATTAATTAAAATTTTCTCTATTGTTCATATTGCCTATTCATTGCCGTATGGTTTAATTATTCTTCATTTTCTGTATAGACAATTAGCACTCACTTTAATTCACCTTGCCCCTTAGTTAACCCGTTTCTCTACGGCAATTTCCATATGGCTTTAATTAGCCTTTCATGTTCGTGTGCTTCTGATTAAATTCGAGCATTATAATCCTGACGTGTTCATAATTAAATATAACACCACGATTCCATGTGTTATGTAAATGCATTACGTAGGTATAGTATCTATATTGTTTAACATACCTATATATGGGTACATATATATCTATGGTTTCGATAAACCATTAACCAGGTGCGTCCATACGGAAATACGGAAAGGCAATACTTGGATATCAACAAGGAAATGGATCGTCCCCGTACGTATAAATTGATTGAAGTACCCGAACGACGGACTAGATTTGAGGAAATCATCCCTGATACAAAAAATAATGCCAAATTTGTGCAGACCAACAAAAATCGGAAAGGCGAAGTCATATTTGAGTTGAGAGTCATAGCTAACAACGATGCGATCTAAACGATATGAATATATTACATTGGTGTTGAAAATGGCTCGCATATAATAAACCCTATGAGATATAATATTTGTACCACTATTATTTTCTTCAAAATGCCTGAATAAAGCGTTTACTTGATATCTTTTATTATATTATATACTATCTTATATGAATACCCATTGGTAAAGGTGAAGATATCTGTTTGAAATAAAAAATTTGCTTTCAAGTTTTAAATAGATCCAGAAAGTTATTATACACGCACGAAGAGGTACACCCTTTCAATATTGAAGGTAAAATAAAATAAAAATAGAGGTCTGCAGGTACGAAGGTGTATATAGGTATATAGTACCATATACTTATGTAAGAAAATGTCGAGAGCTTTGCACCGTCGCTCGTGCGGTAGTTGATGATAAAAATATAAGAACGTATATAAAAAATGAAACAACGTGCGAGAGTCGAGCAATAATAAGGAGGACGACGGGGTACGGACTATACGGACAAAGTCGGTAATAAGAGTGGCGAGATGTGCCTGCGTAATAAAAGACGATTAGCCAAATAATAGGAGAAGGAGGGCCGGCTGTGACATTTCTGCCGGGACGTCTATACGCCATTGCGACGCTAAGGGCTCTTAAAATATAACGAGGTACATTGAAAAATGAAGAGCCCGGAGATCGAGTGATGAAGTGACGAAGTGTTTTATTTCGTATAATATGACACTCCCTCAAAAAAACAAAAAATAGTACGCCGCGATTCACGGTACATATACACACTGTATACATGTACATACATGCATACATACCCATATTGTATATTCATACACACGTGTATCTATAATAACACGAAACACTTACCTCACGTCCGAATATTTTCAAGAAACTGTAGATTTGTAATCGAATTAATTAGAGTTAATTAATTAATTGATCGATGAGTAAACATAGAATGATGATATAAGAAGAAGAAAAAAGAAACAAGAGAGTAATGAAAAATAAAGAAAATCATAACGAAAAATTATCTGTAAATAAGACATTAATTCAGCGTTATTTTATTAGTATTTTAATTAATATGCCAATTACCTCATCGATACGTTGTACATATTTTGTATATATAATATATATAATTATATATATAGATACACTTTAAGATTAAAATTATTATTATTATAAAGGAATATTATTTACAGAGTTATCACATACAGTAAAATTCGGAAGAATGTTGCTAGGTTGCTTTCAAGCTACATTATGCGTATAGCCATATTTATTTATTATATTGTCCTATAATAGGTATTTTCACAGTAAGCTCGTACTATAGTGCCCGTTGTCTGACATGATTGGAAAAAAAAAAAAAAAATGAAGAATTATTTGTTCAAACGAACATTAGCTGTTCGAGAATTTCAAACACGATTATCTCGTAAGTATTTCACTTTAATACCTGCGTGAAAGTTATTAGTTTACCCAATAAAACCGAACCGTTTTTACCTAAAATTCTAGACGATTTCGGTGTAATCGCTATATGTTAGGTATTAGGTAGACAGTAACGGATAGTGATATAATTCGCGACAAAATTTCAACGCTAACATTAATTTGCGAGAAATATTTCTTATATAAGCTCTTACTCGGACATTTGTGGGGAATTTTTTCCACCCGATGTGTCTTTAGGATCCTTAACGTAGTCCACTACCAGTTCCAGACCGATCAGAGCTCTGATATCCTTCTTGTCGTCGTCCTTGTTCTCCAATTGGTTCGAATCCTCGCTTTTCGATCTCCCGTTAGCTGCTGAAGCGTTGAAAACAGAAAAGCAAACGAAAAAAAAAAAGAAAAAAAAAGAAAAATAACGTTTCATAGAGAAAGCCAAGAAAAAATGATTAAACAGAGCTGAAGTAAAGCCGGTAGCTCAATTCTATCCATAAGAATAAACTTTGTCAATTAACAAAGTAATCGCGGTGTGTATGAAACAAGTTTCTAAATTACCTTCTCCGGCGTCGATCTCCTCGTCAGATTTGAGGATCCTCAATGCCTCTGAAGTCTTATCAACACCCCGAATACCTTTATAGGTCTTTGTCAAGTTCTTCAAGATGTAATGTGTCCCCTTTGAATTTTCGTCCTTCGTCCTAGAGCTGGATGCCTCGTCACGTGTCAAATTCAACGGCCGGTTGTACTCCTTTGATTGTGGTACGTTGAAGGCTGATGTATGCTTGCTCTTGAAGGATGGCTGTCTCTCCGCAAGTTTACGATCCCAAATATGACCGGAAACGCGAAGGTCTATGAAGAAATGAAGCGGGTCTATCCCAGGGTACGATTGAGGCATTGGATAAGGGGGGTACCACATCGGGGCCGGGAGGAAATCGGGATTTGGTGCTTCGGACGAAAGCCCAAAGTTCTTTGGGTTGGCCAATACGTCCGCCCGAGCCGGTAGGCCCGATGGAAAATTTCTCGTTGGAAATTCTAGCTTGTTCTTCGGGTCAGATAAGAAGCCGTTCTCACCTGACGATTTCGAAGCATCTTCGAGGCAGTTCCGTTCTCCAAATTGCAATTTTTGTTCGCTAGGCAATTCTTCAGGTTTAACTTTCTGCTCAGTACCGAATACCGCGTTGTGGGAGCTCGCCTGATTAGAGCCGAAGGTCTGCCGATCGTCAAAATAATTTTTATGCTTACAGAACTCCGACTTTCCTTCGTCCTGTAAGCTCTTGGCGTTACCGTCGCCAAAATTACTCGTTTTATTTTCAAAGTTTAAACTCGGATGCTGAATGCTCAAGTGTTTGCTTTTGTGCTCCAAGTGGCCGTCTACGTGAAAATACTTTTCGTGAGGACGCTCCTTAGTAGTAAGTTCCAACGGTCTATCCCGAGAATCACGGGCGTCTCTCCAGGAACGCTTGCGGCGTCTTGGCGGAGGCGGAGGACCGCTACCAACCGAGGAGGCCTCGGCCTTCGCCTGGACAAACGACCGCAGCATTTCACTGAAGAAAAAACTGTGCGGAGTCAAGGGTACGTTGTACAGGTAAGGAGGAGTAGCAGCTAACAAACGAGAAACCAGGTCGCCCCCTGACAGAGTCGGCGGAGTCTTCAGCGTCGAAGGATCACCCGTGGTCGTCGACATTCTACGAAGAATCATCAATATTAGAATGGGAAAACTGCAGGGACACGTATCAATACTCAAATTTTCCTCCTCATTTTAATTATAAAAAAAACTCCCTCGTTCATTGAGATTGAACTAGATTTTCCATTTACTTTCTTTTCTCGTCTATTATAGAGCGTGATTATTGACGTGTGATTATCATTCGGCCTTGCAAAAGTTTACGTCGTAATTTTACCTCCGACAACTGTTAGATTTACGTCGTGCTACGGATATCTCATCTAAATTCTGGGACCATAGCAGACTTTTAATTAGAAGTAAATTCGGGGATCTTGGAAGCAAATACCAACTCAGAATAAACACGACGATATCTTAACGGGTATAGGTAGGTATACGAGTATAAATGACAAGAAAATTTCTACCAGTTTCTGACCCAAGGGAAGGCGATAGACGTTCCTTTTCAATACCAAGGGAAAATTCTGAGAGGTAAAGAAAGGAATAATTATAAGCAAACAGAGCTAACATAATTCTTAATCTGAATTATAATTATTGATGGGTTAAAAACGTCCGGAAATCATATCTTCGGATGATATGATCCCATCTGTATTCTCTGTTCCTGACACAAATAGGGTATAACAAGGGGTAGGTAGGTATGTGCTGGCAGTATACGCACATAATATTGGACTAAGGTACTATTGTCTCCTGGAATTAATTGAATATACTGCAGCGTCTAAGACCGAGGGAAGCAGGAAGGAAGTAAGGGTGCAAGAAGGATGGAGTAAGGGCAAGAGAAAGGTAGAGCTATAGAGAGGGAAAATCTGAAGAGGGTTATGCCATCGGATCCATTAAGGAATACTAATTTCTGTCAAGTGCATTACACGGTGTACCAACTTCCTTCGGTCATTATTCAGCGTTAACAAAACCGCACGATATTCCATAAAACTTTTGTATCCACCCAATTTTTATACCGATGAAATATGATCAGTATGTATAATTAGTAATTACGGTTTGCTCCCTGTAAGACAATTTGAAAAATGTTCGATCCTGCGCTCGATTGATCCTCTATGGTAAGAATTTGTAATTTTGAGATATTCTACGCCTAGACTATACGTTGATTGCAAGTCAATATTTCTTTTCGACTATACAGTACGTAAAAAGCATAAAAAGCTCTGCCTGAGTGAATTGAAAAGCAAGGGCTGTGCGTGGCTCGAATCTGCACACTCGGACAGGTACAGCAATAGCATTGCATCAACAAATACGCAGCGACTGCGGTTGTTCTCAAATTAATTAATTCATATCGACGATGATATTTACTTTTAATTATAAGAAGAGAAACGGTTCTATACAATTTCTATTCAGAATTGTTTACCCTACTGCAGATCCGTGGATTTAAAAGAATTTACGTATAATTATACCCGTGATGATTTTACCTAAAAATGCAGAATGATAATATGCGCCTATAGAAAGCTGAAAATTCTGAGTCTAATACCGGCTGGCGAGAATGAGTATTTTTCGTTTTTTTTTTTTCTCTCATACAACTTCGGCTGAGTTCTTCCCCCCAATATCTCGGGAACAAAAATTCTTCAACGACGGATCCGCGGAGATTTCTCCGTTCGCGGAAAAGCAGGGACGACGGTCTAGTCAGGCGGTATCTAGTGTACGAACATTGAGGAGGAATGGGTATTGTTTCGGTCCATTGTTTCCGAAACAAACGGCAGCCATGTTGTTTCGTCACGAGATATTACGTTCAACCAGACATCCAACTCGGACGCCTGCCCGTACGGACGGACAGACACCCAAAGCGGATGGACTGGCGAACAGGAAATGGACCGCTGTCAGTTTTACCCTTCGTGATAAATACCTGCTACTATACTGATAATATAACGTATTCCAACTACATGTACTAGGCTCTATCAAACTAGATGTGTAACATGGCACATATACATTCATGTCCGCATTATATTCATAGAATGAAACTCTAACCGGTATAATATGTTTCGTTTGATAATATATCATTCAATATTTATCAATTTCGTATTACTTTTCATCATGAAGATCGCGAAGATGCAGGCTATACATATACACGTCTTAGAAAGATGACAAATTTTAATTGTTATCTGCATTCTTGGGAGCAACATCTTTCATATTTCAACCTCTTGTCATATTTGTATCGAAAGTACCTAATATGTCAAAAAATTTGAATACAGAGACGTTGGATCATATCGTGATGCTGCAGGCATTACAGATCGAGCGACTATATGATCACGATGCTAACGTTGCTTTTAGGCAGCTCAATTCTAGACATCAAAGTGAATAACAATGAGGGATGATATGCGGGGGTTGGAGGCAAGCTGATTGAATATCAAATCAAAGTTCACCAACACTTTTGAACACATAAAGAAATGCTAATAATTTTCAATTAAAGAAAACATTTTTACTCCGACTTGGAGTCTAATTTTTTTGAGTTTTGTTTTTTTTTTTTTCACCCATTTCGTATTTTTTGTTAATGCACGTATAATACACGCAGATGTTTCATGAAATAGTAAAATCAAGTGAAATGGTACACTCGTCAGCCGTAAAACTTCCACAGATAATAATAATAATTATTATTGTTGCTCTTACCGCCATTTGTATTATTATTATCCCTTCTATTATTATTATTATTATTATTACGATTATTATTATTATTATTAATTTGTGAAACTTCAACTATAGGTATAGCCGTAGAGTTTGAGCTGCGCGGCGCGCTTTACGATTCATAAGACAACTCCGAGATTGAATTAAGTGAACGTCGAGCGTATTAAGCCAGCTGCCCCCTTTCACCACCCATTTCCCATCCCTTTTTCCTACCCCATCCAGTACCACCTTCTCTCAGCACCCGCGCGTATTCTCGCTTCAAATCTGCATAATCTCGTCACACTGACGATTCTAATTGGCGGATTGTTTCAATTTCTGTCGCGACAAAATTTGCATGAGCGTTGGGAAAATACGACGAGAAAATACGAGTCAACTTTGAATATAATATATTATATAGCATATAGCCCTTCCACTCTATACTCGCCATATGAACCTAATACATAAATTATTCTTAATAATAGATGATAGATTTTTCACATAGACTATATATACTATATCGCGGCTTCATCAAATCGCGATATGCTAATTAAGATTTCGCGATACACCCTCAAGGCATGGATATAGAGTTTCAAACTTCAGGAGGTGAAAAATAACTACGAAATTATTATATTACCAGTTAACGAAACTGAGACCCTTCATCAAATTTCCTCAACATTTCTATCCGTAACACGTAGGGTCAAAGTTTATATCAACGTACAGTCCAATTACATAAAGGTAGCTCGAGTCACGAGTGACAAAATATTCGCTAATCAGCGAGTAGCTATATAGGTAAATCTGGGTAAATATTAACCTACATGAACAAGAAAATTTACACTATTTTTTATACTTATTTTATAATTCAAAGGCACAGAAAAGAGAGTAGAAAGAATCACATGAAACGGACATTTGATATAATTACCAGATTTCGGAGTAATTTCCAGTCGGAAAAACCTGGAAACCGCATAGCGATACTTTTCGTATTGAGGGATAGAAAATCAGGTTGAAGAAAAACAGCTATACGGCCTTAACGGCTCTCAGTCAGATGTAATTAATGATAATAGAGTCTAGTCGTAACTAACACTTGTCAATCGAAAATTAATTCGTCAACTATCGCAAGCTATACTAGTTGAGTGGAATTGTTCAGCTTGTAGGACTCCGCTAAGCGGGGAAATAGACCAATAACGGATATAAGAGCATGCCGTGAGTAGGTGTAAAACATTCCACGCACATACGAAGGGGCATAAAAATCGGGTAAAAAGGGTGCTAGAAAGTTTGCAGAAATGATATATCACACGTGTTTAAAACGTTTATTGCAATTTTAAAAGCACGTCTTCCCACTTGTATCTCATCCGGCCCATCGCCGTTCCAGTTAGACGTATGTGTGTACACGGTAGGTATGAATGTGGGAAAAACTTTAGCGATAAATTCTGCAAACTGATACGATCGAAAACGATCGGCTGTATCGACACCTTGGTGAAGGTTCCCCGCGTGCGCATAATAAGACATATGGAAGAAAAAATAAAAAAATAAAAAACGTTTGACTTACCTCGAAAATTGAGGATTAATATAGAGAACCGAACAGTGTAACGAGAACAAGTGATATAAAACCGGAAACAACAACGAGAAAAGCTGTACAGAAACGAAACGTTATAAACGTTGATACAGCAACGGCTACGTCTACGGCTGTAATGCGTGTGGTCTGATCAGAGACGGTTGTTGTCACTGCAGTCGTCGAGGGCGCGCAAACCTCGGACCACCAAATGAGATAATAATCGAGAAGTCGGTGGTGGTGGTGGTGGTGGCAGTGGTGGTAGTAGCGGCGGTGGTGACGGCCTCGAGAGGGGTGAATTCCACCCCCGACTACTGGGGGTGGTTTTTGAGATGATCCGGCCAATCTGCGCATCATTTGCCCGTCCCCACCACCCCCGACACCGAGCGTCGCGCGGGGCCCTGTTGAATGCCATGCTGTGAGCCGAGCAAAGGCGCGGCGCGCTAAAAGCAAGCCTTCGGGTGGTTGCCCAAGGGTGGGGCGACGCGGGTAAGGGTAGGAGGATGAACAAAAAAATAAGTATAAAACAGATACACACGCAAATGCAAATGTGTATTTTATACCGATATAAACACCCACACGCACACCCCTTTACCTTTACCTATGTGTATTTATCATATACCTACCTATACATACACGCGTTACGTACACTATGTATACCATATCTGAAGTGTGATTCGGGACGTAGCGAAGGCCTGTGTGGCCTTCTCAAGAAGAGGACAAATCGGGGTATTCAATTTCAGGTGAAGAAAGAGGGCTTGACGAATGGCTCTCAGATTTTACGTCAACCTAAATATCTTCTCATTCCTACGGATATCATGCCTCGCAATTATTATAGCAATACTCTATTATATCTGTTATACAGCCTAAGGATGTACCAGACGCTGCAAACTTGGAAGATTTTAAGTAAGATTGCGATAACTGATATATGCTTATGACGCGATTCTATTAACATCGCTAGATTCTAGGATTACAACAGCCCCGAATAACTGAGGGGTCGACGTAGTTATGTGCAGCTGATTATCAATCTTCAATCTGTCAAATTAATATTCAATGAGCTAGATTCACGAGAAGCTATACAGTCGCGATATGTTGAGGGCTGGTGAAGACGATTTTTTTCCCTATTGAAAAGGTGAGATGTTATTATTAATCACCATTTCGAATCTCAGTTCTTTTTGATGGATAAATTTCACGCATCAAAATTCATCTCTGATGGATGCTCGGCTGTTTCGCTTTGGTTGTATCCGGCTGCTGATTCCGGGTATCATGCGTCAAATGAAAGCGACGCGTAGAGGGCTAAGAGAGGGCGAATCTGTGCGACGAGATACGCCGGAGACAAAGGACTTGAAAACAATTTACCCGAAATTCGCGTCACCACTTTGGAGTGGATACACTCTTATTTGTCCCTCTCGCAATCTGTCGGCTCTCAACACAACCCCTTTCCTCGTCGCCGCCACCCTGGCAACCCCCGTCTCCAACCCCCTACGCTCTCCTTCTCCTCCTCAAAGCGCCCCTTTGTTCCCTCAACCCCCCGTTCCCCCATCGCGGTGCGAAACCGCGAAGCCTCACGGGAATTTTAAACACCGGTGATTCGTCACAGCCCCTTCTCAGAGCAGCCCTCCACCGCCGCGAGCAGAGTCCGCCGTTACGACTGGTGTGACTTGAGAACATTCCGGAGAACGAGGAGGACTTCTCCCCGGGACTTGGGTGAATATTCTCAGAAGACAGATTCTCTCGAGGCTCAAGAATTCACTTTTGACGCTTCACATTTTTTTCGAGTGGTAGGGCAGAGAGATCTATACACCTTTTCTGAACTGGGCTATCCATTCGCGACTTTAATTTCAAATCGAACAGACCGATGAACTCCACCCCTAAAGTCTGTCCCTCTTTCCTTTTTTCTTTACTTTAGGTAGACATATGTATCTGAACATGCATAGATATTGTCAGTAACTTTTACAGATTTGAGGTAAGTTCTCCTGCGGCCGCATGATGGTAAAGGTCAACGTAGGTATACGCGGTATACTATACGAGGGTGTCTCGCTTAACCGTATAGTAGCGAAATAACGTCACGCGTAACGTATGGGGGATGATTATCAAAATGAGTGGGGTTAGCCCGCTCTAAGCGCAGGTTAATTAAGGAACGTTACGGTGAACTGGTTTCGTAAAACGAACCGTGTCACCCGACTATCCGTCGTCCTCCCGACCTTTACCCTACACATACGGCCGGTCCAACGCACAGATTGCAAAATTATCCTCGTATACATAGTATATAGTTTATATACGATATAGCACAATACATTATGTATATGCATGTGTCCATGTATGTATATATATGTGGGATCGATTGTTGCGAGCTTCAATTGAGAACAAACAATACCGCATGAACTGCATCTGTCTTCGAATTCCCAAAGGCTCATCAGCAATCTCCGCAAGCTCCTCAAAAGTGAAAATCGTCAAATTTCCCGAAGAACCGTTCGCGAGAATGCTCTCCGCAAATAAATTCCAGGAAATTTCGCGTCTCTATATATATAGGTATAGACCGACGGCTATCCCTCCGACGAAGGGATGCAAATAACTGGTGATAACAACAGATAGCTCCGCTGCCTGGGGGCTTTGGGGAGGGGTAGAGTGGGGTAAAAGCGGGGGAATGGGGGGGTGGACGAGGGGGTGACAACAGCCCGGGCGCAATGGGGTTGGGGACAGGGGCAGAGGCAGAGAGGGTTGTGGGGGGGTCGGGGATCGTTCGTTCGTTCGTTGATGCTGAGAAGGGGAATCCAGGGGTTGAGGGAAGAGGGAACCGGCGGGGAATAGGGAACGGCGACGGGGAAGAGGAGGAGGACGTCACTCGCTGTCGCATCGAGCGCGAGCGATGAGTGGCGCGCGCTAGCTCGTCTTTTGTTTGCGATGCGATGCGACTGCCAGCAGCCGGGGAGCCTCGGCTCGTCGTCACTGGGGTTGAAGGGGAGGAATGGGAACGCGGGGGTTGGAAACGAGTGAGAATCATAGAGCTACGCTACACTTAACGCGACCCACGTATATCCGCGGCTCGCGCATTGGGCCTTGTTGCGTTGGGTGAGTTAGGAGAGAGTTGCCGGTGATACCACGATACGGATATCATCCACACACACGTCTGTACATCTATACCGTGTGTACATAGTACATACGCGGGTATATGTAGAACTGACTCTGATAGCGCGCTCTCGGATCTCTCGCACAACTTATAGGCATACACATAAAGTTTACACGGCGATTTACATATTCTATGTATGTACTAACACACACGTGGGAACGTGCAAGCTGGTCTTTGCACCGCACACTATATTGCCTATACCTACGGTCAGATTCAATCGCTGTTCCAAAATTCTTGTTCTAAGCGCAACAGTTCAGATTTTTATCGACTTTGCGAACCTCATTCCAACAGCTTTGCGCCACATAAACGCGAGCCACAAGAACGTAAGAACTAGTGTACAGAGTTGAGTTGAGTTATTAATTTCACGTACTTTAGGGGGTACGTTGTGCTTACACCTTGAACTGGGGTAATTTTTCAGGGACCAGTGGATTTCAAAAGAATTTTTTTAATAACCCAGCCGCATCGCAGCGATCCACTCTAATCTTCTAAAGTGTAATAAGGTATAAGTCAGGATTTGTGATCTATCGCCTCATACACGCGGTTAGAGTAAGAGCAATTGTTCTACAAAAGCTGAGATTTCTAATCCCTCTGTCAGATTGTAAGAGACTAGTTTCTGACGTGTTCATTTTTCTCGTAGAAAATTGTTGTCGAACAATGGAAGAAAAGAGGGTTTGTCGATTCCAAAATTTCGTAGAGAATGATTGATTTTTTCAGTATCATCATAAACTTTTCTAATCATATAATTATAGAGGTTTGTTTCCTAAACAATTATAGAGGATGGAAAATCCGAAATCTAAGCTGCGGCTTCTCTCAGTCTTTGCGACAACTGCTTTTACTTTAACTGCATCTAATTATGAGAGACGCCGGCTCACAAATCCTTGCCAAAAAAAAAGAACTCTGCCCAGATGTTAGTACGAATTACAATCTGACCATAGGGCAGGATACGGTAGTATACAATCCAGTGTCTAGAAATTCTGCTACTACAGCATGGGAACACGTTTCGATCAACACATGCCTATGCAAACGCATTACGTAGTTACCTATCGCATCCTCATGCACTCGGAGCGGAAGCACGTTGTGGGCATTGCAATTGTTCGATTATCTATTCCCATAATTTCGCGTGGGATAGTGATATACTTGCCACTATTCGTGGGGGAGATCTTCTCAGCATTAGGTTTCCTTCGTTTTTTTTTATTTATTTTTTTTCATTTTTTTCTTCTAATCTAATTTGTGAGAGGAGATAAATTGACACTAATTCAAAGATTGAAGGCTTAGACATGGAGTTCGGTTCGGTGAACGTCGAAATAATAATCTGCTGATGTTAATAATTAATGCATTTTGATATTTTTCAGCGAGAAACGAAATGTAAGAAGAGGCTGGATGCATATATGGCAGACTGTCCAATGTTTTTTAACTTCCTATGTATACGGTGCTATGAAAAGAGCTCGGTTGCCGCGGAGATACGTTTTCTCGTAGAAAAATTCACATTTACTGTTCCACGCGGATCTATCTCTCGCTTCCCTACGCGGTTTCATTCATTTTTCTCTTTCTGCCTTCCGCATTATATTATACCCCTCAGCCCTTCCAACACCGACACTCGAACCAACGCGTTTCAATTAGTGTAGAATTTTTATTAAAACCAAGAATCTGAAGACATTTATTTCACCGGGTCGAGGACTCTGCTTACTCACCAAGTAATACTGTCAAAGCTCAGAGCACAAACTGAACATTTGAAAAGGACGAAAATCAACAATTTCACTCTATAATGCACACATTCTTTGAAACACTAAACTTATGATAATTTGTAAGCTTGAAAAATTTCCTCCGACACTTCTCTTCATGTGTAAAAAACTTTGCACTAGTTTTATCTGGACTCATTTCGCTACCACATGTATCATGAAAATCCTCATATATAGTTGCCGCATAATGCTGCAAGGGTATACATGATCCGATTACATCGGCGTAACATTGATCTGTCCATAATACGTCGCTGACCCTTCGACCTATAGGCAGTTCAGTTAATGCCGTTCAGGATTTGAGAATTAGTATATCAGTATAATTCGCTACATAGAATGCGGCCAATTTCTGAAACAGAAAAATCGGAGAGCCACTCATCTCCATGCATTAAATTGTGGTAGATTTCGTCGAACTAGCCTAAGGCATGGGCATACGAGTTTGAGAGAAATTTAGTCAGTTCCTTGAAGATTTTGTCTGCTATACAATAGAGAGATACGGAATTGGCACGCCGTTTCGTGTACAGGTGGGTTACTTAGGGCAGCAACGATCAACCCTCGAAAGTCTGAGATAGAGTTGAACGAAGTTGGAGATGACGGGGAAAGGTCGGGGTCAGAGGATAACGTGGGTCTTGACCGGCAGTGCCTTTGACACGAATACGTTTATAGGTATGCGATCAAGCTTGACTTATGTGTCTCAACTTTGGAGTGTCCTCACCTGATGCTAAAACTTTAACCGTTCTGATAGCGAATACCGAAATCGTAGAGGTATAGTGGCTTATATAATCCATGGAGATCGATGTCTGCCAGCTTCAAAAACCCGTATCTTTTAAATATATAGATCCCAATCGATTTTTTGATCATTCTTTAAAACCCCTATGTGCACTCTTAACGCTCTATTTTTCTGCTCATCCAGTCGTTCTGGCATTATAATGATTTACACAGAATTGCTGTATGATTTTGAGCGTTGTGTGAATATCGATGTTTGATTCGTGTCGAATAAGAAAAATTTGTTGTCACAGGGGTGTCGCGACTACTTGTAGCTTTTATTACGTTTGAAGGTAACTATATGAGATATGTTGTCGAGGAAGAACGTACACATATACAACCTGTAATTGCCGTAAACAACCACAGCGTTCGAGAAATTATCAATAATTGTTCATCGCCGTGATAACGACCGGAAGATACCTTGTTTTCAAGCACAAATTAATGTCTGGCAATTAATGTCTGTATGAGTAATTTCCACAAGTTTCCAAAGTTTTCCTCGCAAACAACTTTAATTAAACATCTATACCGCGAGATGAAACGAATGCGGTTAATCTTTCCTTGATTGTCTTTGGGACGGCGGGTTTTCCTACAAATGGAAATTAATATTTGAATAGTTTCCTTCCAAGTATAATAACTCCACTAGAATACCGATGATCTTCCAAAAATCTTATTCCGATGATTAAAAAACTAATTCTACAAGATTAATGTGTAGCGTTATTCAGGTTCTTTCGCAATCTCGAGGCTGAAAGCCTCCTGATCACGTCGCCAAAAGATGAACTAAAAAATTCACGTTGATTCGTAGACATGTTTTTCATACTACAAATCTATACGTGAACAAATATAAGGCTGCGTCTTTTGTAGTTCAAGTACCCAAATTTCCGTCCTGGTAAATATTTGCTCATGGCATGGGCTATATGTATTTAAACGTAGGGGCAAAACTGAACATGAATATACTCATAGAATATATATTGAATCAGTGCTGTATTTTACGATAAGATGCGACGATGCAGACGTTCTACTATGATCGGAGTGACGTGTAAAACCTGGATCAATTACATAATGGTGTGGTTGAAACGGATGCTGCCGCCGTCTGTCCCACTCCGTCTATATCTACTGACTACTACCCACCCGTACGCCCCTGCAGCCCTTTTGCAAAGTGACTGCGCGGAACAAAGGGTTGAGCTCTTCTCTGCGGGCGCAGTAATTATTATGCTCTTTGACGATCCCTCTGTCTGTCATCTAGCTAACGCGTGGAATCGATACTGCTGAAAATTTAATCGCAAACGCGTATACGAAGATACTTATATATACCTACTCATCACACATATGTGGTAAAAACTTTCTCAATCTCTGACAGACCGTTATATGTGATTGGACGTGTGGATTGCGAATACTTATAATTATCATTTTCAAGACACCGTTCAGAAATTCGAAGAACAGATGTTGTCACATTCAGCGGCTTTAATCAACGATAGAGAGAATTGACAGATATGATTCTTATAAGAAATAAACATGAAATATTGTAGCCATTTCGAAAAAGGTGAATACGGAGCTGGACGTAAGCTGTTTACCAAACGGGACTATATAGAGTAGTATAGGTATACGTTATAGGTGGGCGTAAAACGGACGACGGCTTATTCGAGCTGTTCGGGTTGCTTTCAAACTCAGTCTGCTGTTCAGTGGTAATTCGTTGTACAGCATGGGAATTGTCACTTGGCAAATTCAAACTTTCTACCAAAGCCGATTTGGAACTCTTCGTCGTTAGCAACGAGCGTCGAGCCTGTTTGATAGACGTGTACCTATACTACCTATATATATTATGTCTAATGAAATATATGAATGCCCTAACTTTTCAAAAAACATAAAAAACGAATCCCTTTTTGTTCGAAAATTCTTTGACCAGGTTTATTCTATCGGCTAAAATTTCGGACTGATTGGAGTCTTAGGTAGGTGCAGTATATAACGCGTGAAATATTTCTTTACGACGAATCGGCGTATATATTAGAGTCTGCACGACGCGACCTTGCATTAATGATTCTGGCCGTACGCTAACGAATTTCTCGTAATAACGAGAAGGCCATTGTTTTAACGCACCCCTTAATTTTCCTGCCTAATGTTCAGATTAATTTTCCGCTCTCGTCTTTTTCATGCCAAATCAACCGCGCATGTGTGTCTGTGTGTATGTACGAGTATCTGGCTATCAAAATTTTATACCAGACGAGAGTAGAAAATGCGCCACTCCGTTCCTATAGTCGAAAATTAGAAGAAGAAAAAAGTAAAGAAAAAGTAAAATCTTTCTCGTTATCGTTGTACACAAGTTCAGGAATGTTATATGTGTGTGCGTATATCGTTACATTATGCCGATAAAAATGACTCTTCGTAACCGAGAACGTACGCGATATACCATATCTACGTTCTTATTTTCTATACACACATACCTATATGGATATGTGTACAAAGCTCGCGAGGGGTTCCAAATATGAGACACAATATCAGCTACGCTGTCGTGGGACGAGCGAGGCCTCCGAACAATAAGAGAAATCGTATAGTAGATATAGGTATAGCGCATTTTCTCGAGGTATTCGCGTATAGAGAATTATTATATGTAGGTATCTCGTTCTTCGTATAAAAGATACGAAAAACGGCAATCCAACAATAATATAATATTCCAACGATATTTTAGCTATATACTACATATATGTATATGTATAGGTATATAAATTGAAAATCATCCTCGTTTATTATTTAAAAATTTTACTCCATTACCCAGGTAAATTATTGATACGATTCACCTGTATGTGAAATACATAAAAATACTTAAACTTAAATTTAAAGCCACAAAACTGCGTCGCTGTAAGCTGAGATGAATACGCGAACGCTAAAGAGACGCGAGGTCCAGCCCAGCCAGCGGCCCGGCAAATCTCGCCGCGGCCTACAGGAATGACAATAGACTGACGGATAATGAATCCCCACCACAACGACTATCCTTTCCACCCCTACGCTCTCCCTGTCGACCCCCTGTGAAGAGCAGTATCTTCCGCGCGAGCCAAGCACCCTTAAGTAGTAACGGATATAAGGGTGGATTGAACAGAACTTTCATTTGTATTTTTTCGATATAGTATGCGTAAAATTCCATTTTACGCACACTGTGTCGAAAATTATCGTATGAAACTCGTGCGTAAAAATTTTACGCACTTGTTGCATAATATACTATAATTTCGTTTCGGTTTTAGACTGATATTAGGTAGGTATATAAGCTGATCATTGCATATATTTAGTCACATGATAGGCGCAATGAAGTTTTTGCAAAAAAGGAGACGAAGTCTGATATTCTACTTATTTCATGAAAACTGCGAAGCAATGATGAATATACTATTATTTTTTATTTGACGAAGATTTTTCAATTTTTGGTAAAATTGAAATCGAAAAATGAGTAGGGTAATTCCGGGTGAGATGGCCACAGGGGTGAGATGGCCTTTGATGATATTTCTCGAGCTATTCGATATATGACACTTCCTGTATAGAATAGATCGCTTCGTACAGAGTACTACTACCGATCTACTCTATAGAGAAGGTGTAATACGTCGAGTAGCATGAGAAATATCATCGAAGGCCATCTCTCCCCTATTTACCCTATTATGATGTGAGACTCGGTATAATTGTTCGGGTTCGATGTAAGGTTGTAGCTATTGCTAGATGCCACCCTATATACCCACTAGCTCGTTTTAGCCCTCGTCCTCTCCGACTCTCCGACAAACAGGACTATGACCGAGGAGGAGGCGCCCACTTAGCGCTAATGCTCCTTTTATTGGTCAAGATTTCAACCGAGAGTTGAATGGATGTTCAATACCCCGATATAACGTAACGGAATAAATTAGTCCGTTTCAATGCACGATTTATATACGTCATCGACTTGAAAGAACTCATATCGAAGGCTAGGAACCAGAAGAGTGTAATCCACAAAAATTTCAATTAGTAGACCAGGACTATCATCTCACTATCATTTCTGGAGTCCAGGACCCCTGATACCAAGTTTTTGGGATCCGGGGCTCCGAAATCGGGATTTTGGAATCCATAAGTCCGGGACGTTTGATACTAGACCCTTAGGACCCGCAGGACTATTCATCCATAATTCTCGTGATCCTGAACTATCAAAGGGATTACGTAGATTCAAAATACGAGAACTATAGCCTGTATGTCCAGAAATAACAACAACGATGGTCTAATTTTGTTAATTCTCAAATATGATGGAAGTGGTTCGTCATTAGATTCAAATCACCGATTTGAAACACCCTCAAACACACATGGATTGTCATCATTCTTGTTTTTGTTTGGGTCCGAAAGACCTGCACAGAAAAAACGAGTTGTACCAATTTGAATTGGTCCAAAAAAAAAAGTTTTTGTTCCAAGAAAAATTTTCTTGTCCCAGGAAAAATTTCTTTGTCCCAAGAAAATTTTCTGCCAACGCATTGGAAACCGAAATTATCTTGAATCAAGTCAAAAATGTTCTCGAACCAAGAAAACTCTCTTGGATCGAAGAAAGTTTTCTTGGTTCGAGAAAATTTTGTCTTGATTCAAGATAATTTCGGTTTCCAATGGGTTTGCAGAAAATTTTCTTGGGCCAACAAATTTTTTTTTCTGTGTACACTGTTAGAAAAAAAATGTTAAAGCAGGTCCAGTATAATTTTTATGTTGATTTCAGCTCTTTTTTTAAGTTGAAACTACAGAAAAATTTGTCGTGTAAGTGAAAATAACGTTGTTTCAACTTAAAAAAAGTGTTGAAATCAACATACAAATTATAGTGGGCCTGCTTTGACATTTTTTTTCTAACAGTGTAATGTTGAAACTCCCGGGTAGTGAATACGATTGTACTTATCAGTCTCGTATTCAAAAACTCGAAATTAGTGGTCTTGGATCTCGAAAACGATGTTTCTGATCTGTTAATTGAAATATTCTGCAGCGAAGTCGATCAGTTTCTAATACTCAGACTTTCTTACACGAAAAACTATCGAAAACCTGACTAGAGGCACCAGGAAGCTCTTTTTTTTTTTTTTTAACACATTGTAATCAAAAGCTGAAAGTGTTGATGATGGACCAATTTCCCAATTCGACAATTATTTGTATATAAACGTAAAGTTAAGTGAAACTGTATAAAGCCTATATAAACGGAGGCAGCATATACGACGTAGAGTAAATGAAAGGCAAAAATACGATAAAATAGAAAAGAATAAATAGAAATAAAAATGGATATATTCGCCACGAGTAACTGAGGGCACAAAAAATAGGGAGTGAAATAAATAAAATAGAAAAAAAAAATGGGATAAAGAAAAACGAGAAAATGTCCATAAAAACCCCTGGCTGTGTAATCCGGATGAAGCTTAGCGTGAATGGTGAGTAGAGAATGGAAATGGCGAAATATGTCGGTGAACGATATAATATGTATCTAGGTATACGGAGGAGAGACGTATGATGTTCGGAAAATGCAAGGAAATGAAAACACGATCTGTTATAATACCCGCGCTTACAAATATATACAAAGTGGGTAACGTGATACAGATAGGGTATAGGTGTGTGTGTTATACATATGTATGCATACACTTATACGTACCTGTAAATATACGTATGTATGTATGCGAAAATCGGGTAGATATTTATGAAAGGAATGAGGTAATTGTTTGGGTTGAATTGCGACGAAGATAAAATTGTTAGATAAAATGACGTTACATACAATATGTTTATTACAAAATATTCGAAATAATACTATTCAGTAGACCATTGTTCAAAGGGAGAAAATCCGTGCCTATATAAAAGGGCAGAGATAACGATTCGAGGAAAAATAAAGGAACATTTCGTTGATCGGATTTTCCCCTTTGAATATCACTATAACAATTGATAATTAATAATCATATAATACGCATAATATCGGTATTATGGCGTAGACTATAGTGGTGGAAACATGAACAAGAATACCTAATAAAAAAAAAAAATACAAAAAAATTTGAAAAAAATAAAAACCAAACAAAAAAACTATCATTACTCCATGTCTCGCCATAACATAAAAATCTTTTTTATATTTTTGACTCTCACTTTTTAAGTAGCTACTTCATCATTTTTTCCTTTCTTTCTTTCGTTATTCATTTAGTTGACTTAAAATAATATTCTTGTTATACTAAGATAATATCAAATAGGTATGCTTTCAGTACAAGATTCTTTTTTTTTTTTATATATATATTGTTTTTTTACTTTATCTTTTAAGTAGTCTCACATCGAATATGTGCCACCGAATTTTCCTTTTTCATCACAATTATATTTTATATTTATTGATAAGGTGGTGTATGGAAGATTTAAGCGTTTTCACTCGCAGGCCTCTTTTTATTCTGAAAAGAAATCAAAAAGTTTATCTTTTGTCATCCGTTTGTGCATTTTTTATCTAGGTAATACATATTGCAAGTTATAACAGATATTTCTCTCTTCTTTACCCTACGACTCAGAAATTATGTACCTAATTAAAAGAAATATTAAAGTAAATAAAATTCAGAAGTCTCCAACATAATTTATAAACTCATTTCGTTTATATTCTTTGAATACTTCGGTTATTATTACGCATACATTCACTTGGTATGCGAATTTGTTTTAGAATCACAGTGGATTCGTTCCACGTAGTGAGAAGCCGGCGACAATCCCTGAAATATTGTTGATGAAATTTTAGAAAATCTTACAGTTTGTTTAGTGGTCTTAGGGTCGGCGCTGGAAGCTCTTGTTTTGGATCTTTCTTGCTCAAGAAGTGCGTGGAGAGATGCCACTTCGGTTGTCAACTCGTCCCGAATTTCTTGAAGCTTAGCAACTTCGACCAGAACTGATGCTTTGTCCTTCACTGTGGCAAAAATTTCAAATATTAATGATTTTATAATAAAGTTCGTTAGTTTGTTGTCGGAAAGACACGAAAGAAAGTAAAAACAACATATGGGCAAATCGTGAATCAGAATTTTGGATATTACATATTTGTAACTCTAGACGTACTTTTCTGTGTTTGATAACACAAAAAAAACATGTAACATTATTTGCGGAAGAAAAACTAAGTCGAAAACGTTTAAAGGACACGTTTTTACATCCCAGACGAATTGAGGATCTTTTAAATACAAACAAAATCGGGAAATCAAGTTTATGTTTGAAAAAATATTCGAGAGAATGAAAGCTGATTTTTTTCGCCATTTACAAATCTGTATTTTTAGAAATTTCAAATCGATTCATCGCTCATTTCAATCTATTACAGTGGTTGAACTCCATTGTTCATTATTCAAACGAATTCTGATTGACAAATTAGGCATTGTGTCTATTCATTTTGATTAGTTATTAAAGATTGAAAGAAAGAAGACACGTTTGTCTCGGATTATTGAAAAATGAGAATAGGCAGAGGGCAGCTATTCATCCTCAATACTTTCTTTGTTTATTGAACGATTTTAGCGATCTTTGGGTACATAAGAACGGAAAGAAAAATATCACAGAACGTAAGACGATGTACGACTTACTTTCCCCTTGTGATAAAATTTCATATAACTTCTTATTCCTTTTCTTTACTTGTCTTAATTCGTCTTTTAAAGTTTGAACCTCGTCTCTAAGCTGCCCAACTAATTCATCCCTGTTCTCTAGCTCGACCCTTAATTGAGCCGAAGTGATATCCTCGTCTATTTGATTCTGTCTGGCTTTTAATATGTCCTTTTCTTTTTCCCTCGTTATTTCAGTAATAGTTTCTTTTTTAACTCTATCAAAAAACTCGACGTCCGATTCTTTGGGTTTACAATCTCCGCTCTCAGGGCCAGGTTCTGTATTTTGAACAGTAGCTGCTCCCATATTATTAAATTCTTCCAAAGACATTGTAGCTTTTTTAGGCTTTTTGCTGTTCAAATTCTTCTTCGCCTGGTCTGGATCTTCTTTTATTTTACCAGTTGTGTCAACTTGCGCTTCGTACGCTAACTTTGACAATAAAATTGCCTGATGCAATTCTTGCTCGTACGTTTCTTCCACAGCCTTTGAAAACATTTTAAATATGTATATAGAAAATAGGATGAAATAGAAACGATTGAATTCTATACAAAATTAGTGATCTCATCATCCCATAGTTTTTCAATTGTGAATATTTTCACTTTAACAGTAGCTAAAAATTCGTAAAAATAAAACAAACAAATATATATATATAAATGGTAGAGAATTTTAATAATTAACGATTACCATTGAATCTTTTTGTTTCCATTGCTCCCACTGGCGATCTTCGTTATTCTTATTTTTTTTCCCCTGAAAATTGTGCGTAATAATAACGATGTTAGAAAAAACGAAGAAAAAGAAAAAATGATCCCTGCTATGTAATTTGAAATGAAATATTTCCCGCCATATACCTAATTTATCTTTAAATATTTAAATATTTGACATTTAGGGGCCGGCTAAAAAACAAATTTTTTCGTCATGGGTACCTTGGTCTGTTTTTTTTTCTCATCTTTTTTAGGCTGTTGTTTCGGAGCAGCCGCTTTGTCATGTTTATTTTTTGCATTTGATGTCTTGACGATTGTTTTCTGGCTCTTCTTTGGCTTGTAATCATCATCCTCCATACTTAATACGGCAAAACGCGATGGTACAGCAGTCGCCATTCTGAGTTGATGATTATGTGTGTGGTGTGGATGTAATTTTATGATGAGATGAAACGGGGCCGAAATAGTAATATATTTATTTAACCCTATTATCGGGGAATGGTATTTAATCGACTGCACCTTTTGGTTAAGTATTCGAATAAATTTTCGCAATTATAATCGTATACGATAAATAATGAATATTTACTTTATTTCGAGCACGTTTAGTAAATATTATCTCACGCTTCTATGCGACCGTCTGGAATGCACCGAGAACGTATAACGTATATTTAAAAGAAAAAAGGAAAAGAAGTCTACGCAGGGGCAATATGACGGACCGGAAGTGAAGTGTGAACGCCGATAAGGATAGTGGCGACCCCGCATAGAAGGAAGATGAACAATAACCTCGCAACGTCACTATTGCCAACCATAAATTTTCAAATTATTTATTACGAACAAAAAATTCGTTCTAATCATGTATGACTGTAGAATAAAAGGCGATTATTTATCCGCGAAAAACGTCGCCAGCATATTTTATTCCATTAAAATCTTATAGGAGTTGATAAAAGCTGAATAAGCTAGTCTACCGCCGTTATCGCGCGTATTAATCCCTGATTGAACGACGTTCTACTTCGAGACGAAATATTTTTACGATAAGATCGTTCGCGAGACAAATATTGTCGCGATAAATGTTAGCAGTAATCTTGCTAAAGTTTTCAACCGCTTTTGCTAAACGGGAATTTGAATATTCAAAGAGTTTAATTTGTAACGAGAAGCGTGTAGTGCAACGTGGGGTCGCGGGGTGTGGCAAGCCTGATCGAAAGTGGTGAAGCATCGAGTCCCGTTGCATTGTGGGAAAATAAAATATGTACGTCGGATAAGCGCCGATTGGGGAACTGCATTACCTGTTTATTCGTGAATTCTATTGCGAAAACGTCACGGTCACACAACACAGTGTAGTGGTGTGGATGGTGCGTACGTCCTGATATCTCGGGACGCATTTCAATTCGGATGTGAGGGACTTTCGGGTATTTTCTCGAACCAAAAGCAAGGCGGCAAACCGAGGGGTCGCCTCCATAAAATGCCCGTGCATACAAACGCTGAGGTGCCTTGGACATTTCTCACGAACGTGAGTCCGTATTCCCGCTATAATATTTTACCACCAACTAAACTTTCGCAATATCATGCGGGGTTATCGGCCTCATTTTACACATTCATTATCAATACTTTATTTACTAACTATATCACGCTTACAGAAACAAATTGAGAAACTTAACCACGTCTAGGAAGTCCCGCCGCTGGTGAAGATCATCCCGAACCAGAACGAGAACGAGAACGAGAATCAGAATCAGTATCAGTATCAGAAGGAGAAGGAGGGCACTCCCCCACGCGAACAGTGAATAAATAACTAGTCTGCCTGACTTTCTTACTAAAAAAAAACACCCAATTATACAATATATAAAATCCCGCTTAAAAATTCGCGACAAAAATAATAACAATAATTTACATATTTTTATAAAATTATATGCAAATCATTCGTTCGGAACAAATTCAAGACTCGTTATCATCGTCAGAAACATACAACGCATTGATCCACGTTAACATGATCTAAAAAAGTTTTCGCTATTTTCACAGTTTCTTAACTCTCGATAACGTCGCTTCGTCATCGTCCTTAGTGTTCGCTGAATTTATTAACGCGTTGACTGTTTTTTGTTTTTTTTTTTTCGTTTCTTTGTTATTTTTTTTCTTGCCTAATTCTTTATTTTTATTCGTCTTGTTTTTTAAGTTTCACAAATTTTCGTTTTATTTTCTTTTCTTTCTTTCTTTCTTTCTTTCTTTTCTCGTCGTACTAAGTTCTACTTGGGTACTCTTGAATTTCTTCGTCGCTTACTGTGTTTTTGATTTCTCATCATTTATTCTTTTTCTTTATTTTTCTTTATGATAAGATCTCCGATGTATCGCCATATTGATAAATGTGAAATAATCTTTCAATTTTTAGATGTTAGACATGAATATTATTGAAGTTATTAAAAATTTTGGCTAACGCAGAAGAAGAACAATATTTCAACGATTAAGTAAACACGTAGATTATATCGTTTATATAAATCTAAGTAAAATCCGTTAGAGCTATCTAACGTACGGATTAAGTTTTATGACTAGATAGAGTTTATTAATAAAATAATAAAAGAAATATAAGAAAAACAACAAAATGTGCGAACAAACTGAGATCAGTTATTTGGACGGGGATGTTGTTTGGGTTAAACTTGGCGCTTCGTGGTGGCCTGGTCAAGTTACCAGCGTACATAATTTGCCTGAAGATATTCAGGTTGAACTTAAGAAAAAACCACTCATCGCAGCTGTGAAATTCTTTCAAGAAGACACGTAGTGAGTCATTGTATTTTTTTCAAAAACATTTCACTCATTATTATCTTTGGAATAATTTTTCTAATTCAAAACAAATATTTGCATCATAAATCAATTTCAAGTATAATTTCAGGCCGGTATATCAATAAGTAATGATTATTGTTTTTCATTGCAGCGAGTATGTGAAGAATTATCAGCAGATCTACAAGTATAACTGCACGCTAAAAGATGATTTCATCAAAAAAGGCTTGGGTATGTTTTTATTTACTTACCGCTAAAGATTTAGACTCTGTTTAACTTCGGAAGAGAATAGTAGTGATTATCGAATCTAGTCTTAACTATGAATTTGTGTTTTTTTTTATTTGCAGATAAATACAGAACCCAGAGCAAAGATGGATCAAATTATATGGATAAATTTCCTGGAGATGTGGAAATGGCGGAAAAGTTAACGGGAGGAGACGCGGATATAATATCAAGCCAGAAATTTACGCGTCAACAGAAACCAGATATATCGGCACTGTTTGGAGAAAAAAAGATACCCAAGAAGAAACGGGATCGTGAAGATCGTAGTAGAGAGAGACGCCACGATAGCGGCAGCTCGTCGGATACACCATCTAGAAAAATCACTCATCCAAGATTTTTAAAAGAAAGTGATCATGAAGTTAGAATCCGTCATCAACCACCAAGCCTTTTGTCTACACCAACTAACAGCACCGGATCACCGCAATATACTTGCTATAAGTGTAACTTTACCTCTTCTCGCCTTAACGTCATTATTTTACACAACAAAACTCACAGTTCTGGTAAATCACCACTGGTTAGAACAAAAGTTAAAACGTATTTACAACCGAAGGCAAAATCATCTAGCGACATCGAGACTCCAAAGAGAAAATACACAAAGAAAGATAAAGGGGAATCAAACAGATCAAGAAAAGATATCACACCTGAAGGAAGTAAACGAAAGTACATAAAACACTCTGAGAAGGCAAATAAAAAGAAGAAACCGGATCCAGAACTACGGGAGAAATTGTTGGCCGACTGGGAAGATGAATCGGACAATGAAATGGACATTGAAGTAAATAAATCCGTAGATGCACCCGCTTTTGATAACTTAGTTGAGAAATCTCAGATAAATTCTGGGCTAGATGAACCTACTGACAAAGAAGAGACTGACGATGTTTTAGATGAGAATGAAAGAATTTTATCAGAAGCTAAGAAAATATTACACGAAACTGAATCTTTATCATCAATTGCTATGAGCCCAGATTCCCCGGCTCGAAAAATGAAAAAGTCAAAAGTTTTCACCTCCGAAAACCCGAGCCCCATTAAAGGTGATAAAAAGTCAAACGCTGATAAAAATGCAAAATTATCAGTGCTAGATAAAGAGGATAAGAAATTTGACTCAGAAACTGATGATAAATTGTCGGGTTCTGAAAAAAGCGATAAAAAGATTGGATCTGAAAAAGATGATAAAAAGTCAAGATTTTCATGCTTTGATTTTGAGGAGGAGGATATAGCTGAGCCGACGATACCCCCAGTACGTAAAATACCGAGGGTATTTGGTGATAAAAATTTGTCATTGAAGAAAGAAATTATAAAAGAATTTGAAATGAGTCAAGCTCTGAAAAACGACCAACAAAATGATGTGAAAAATGACAAAGACTTGGCAGCAACTGCTCACGAGGATTCGTTGGACAATTCGCAAGTTAGCGATGAGATTCAGCGATCTCTTTCAGACACTGAAACTAAGGCAGAAAAAATTGGTGTTAATATGTGCAAAACTGAGTTGGAGATTGTTGAAATATTTGAAGTTGAAAAGGAAGAAGATTCACCGTTCGATGAAACAAGCTTCACAACTCAGCCTACAGAGATAGTAGCAACGGAACCAGAAACTACGACTGAAACGACTGAAATCAATAACGCAAAAGACGATATATTGACAGAAAAGGAGGAACCAGTTCCCGAGAAGACCGAATCTGAGGTTGATCAGAATAAACTCTTTGAATTAGAAACTGCGTCAACTGAAACTGAGATGAGTCAATCCGCTATTGCGATCGATGAAATTGAAACTGAAAGCACGCCAATGGAGGTATGTGAGACGTCACCAGTACTGGTTAAAAAACGTCGTGGTAGACCGAAGAAGAATTTAATTTTTGAGAAGAAAATTGTGGATAACATTGAGTCCATAGGAAATGATAGTAAACCAGTTGAAATTGATAAAGTTACATTAGAATCTGGAAATAAGTCTGTAGAACTGAATGAAGACCTTTTTGTAACGGTGAAAAAATCTGAACATGACGATACCAAGCCTGTAGATCAGGACATAGAGGCATCACAGTTTGGAAGAAAACGTAGATCCAGTAGAAAGGGATCTAAGACTGATACACTATTTCAACAAATTGATAGCAAAACATCGAATGAAGACAGTCAGTCTGAAATTGACGACAAAACTTTGAATATTGAACAAGAAAAACCGGCCCATGTTCATAAAAGGGGAAAGAGAGGTCGAAAGCCTTTAGGACATAAAAAAAAATTGCCTGTAGTTACTGTAGTTACTGAAAAACCTCTTGAATCTGAAGACAAATTAACAGAATCAATTGAGAAACCAGCAGACCCAGCTGTTAGCGAAGATGAAATTATACCGGCATCTGATGAGAAGCGTGAAACACACGAGAAAAAGGCAGGAAAAGAAAGGAAAGGAAGATCTACTGGATTGAAGAAAAAGCTGTTTGAAAATTTAGGAGAATCTACCGAAGACGATGAAATTATTCCAGAACCTAAGACAGAACTATTGCATGAGTCAGAAGAATTAACTGCAATAACAGAAGCGGAACCTCAGCAGGAAACTCAAGTAGATATGGAGGTGCCCACTGCCGAAGAGAAAGTTGAGGAACCTGAATCTTCCAGTACCACTACAGATGTATTAGAATCGAGTGAAGTACTATCTGAAACCATAGTTGCAAAGATTGAAAATGATTTGATAGAAGAAGAGGTGGTAGCGGAAGAAACAAAGATTGAAGAAGAGGTGGTTGAGACCGTTGAGCAGGAGACAGCTATATCTGAAAATTCTGAAGTAACTAAAGTATCTCTGGAAACATTATCCCCGAAGAAATCACAGATAAAGAAATTCGAGTCATCGCAGATTGATTTTTTTGACAACGAAGCCTCAGCAGAGGATAATGTTATACAACCTGAACCTGAAATGAGAATAGACAAGATTGAGGAGATGGAAATCGAAATTACCAGAGTTGATCCAAATGAAGAAATTGTCCACACATTCACAGAAAAAATAGATGTGGAACAAGAATCTGTCGATATAACAGACGAGGGAAAAGTACCGAAAGATTTGATGTCGGAAATAGAGAAAGAAGTGAATTCGGATTCATTGACTAACAAACAAAAGTTAGAGGAGCCTCCAGAAGTAACAATAGAAAGAGACACGTCTCAAGTTGGGGATGAAGAAGCTGGCCTCCAGATATCTGATCAAAGTGAAAAGGAATCAAAAGTGGAACAAACAATGCAGAAAATTGATAAAAACGAATTGGAAATAGAATTAGTCACTAAAGAACTTCCAAAATCTTCAGCTGATAGTCCTCTAAGAAGATCGTCCATGCAGACGAGATACAAGGGGAAATTCACCCCGGAAACTGGCGCAAAATCAAAAAAAGATAAAGACGGACAGACGGGCGAAGAGAAACCGATAAATACCTTTCAAGAGGCATTTCTGAAAACTTTACATATCGACAACTTGAAACCTGACAAAAAAATGATCATTGATGAAATTGAAATCACCGTTGGTAGAGGAAAGAAGAGTAAGAAGCCGACGGATAAAAAAGCCAATGTAGACGTGGACAACGTCAATATTGTACCCGTTACGCAAACTTTGGTGCTAGATAAAGAAACTGAATCTGTTGATAGTAAGGAAGTAGAGAAGGTTGAAGAGATTTTAGAAGCTGCAAGTATCTCAAATGTTTCAGCAGTCAGCGACTTTCAAGGTGTAGAAGTAGTCGTGGAAGACAATATCGAGACTGAAATAACGTTTGAAGAACAAACGATGAAAGAAATAAATCTTCCAATACCAGAGGCAAGCATCGAAGCACCAATTAGTCCGGTTCAGACGACTAAGGTTGACGATATAGCGAAGGCATTGACATTAGATATACCGAGATTGGACGAAACATCAAGAGCATCGGTGTCTACTCCCTCTCCGACTTTGGCGAGTGGAACGGCGCTGAAAAAGCGAGAAAAGCCAAGAATCATAGAGAATGTATCATTGAAGGAACCAATGCACATATTGAAATCAAAATTACTTGAGAAACTCCCTTCGAGAGGCACCAAACATAAATTGGAATCAGACGCTTCAAAACGGAGCGATACGAAACATAATCCTAGAGCTAAGATGATGAAAATTGAGAACCTACCATCTAATAGTAAGATGAGGCAGACGATGAAAGTGTCTCCTCATCTTTCGTTGACGAAAAAATTGGAAGCATTGAAAGCTGAAGAGGCAGCAACAGCTAGTCTGATTGAATCACAGGCTGAAAAAGCAATCGCCCAAACATCTCAGACTGTTTCTTCTGGTCCGGTAACTGAAAAGCTCATTCAACAAAGCTCACAAAGCCTGGCAGATATGGAACTGGATATAAACTCAATGCCTTTTGTCCTTAGCGAAGATGTTTTAACACCAGAAAGCATGGAACAGATGCCTGTTGTCATAACGTCGCTTATACCTTCATCCAGTTCAATAGCAACGTCTTCAATTTCGTTGGCACCAACTACGCAAATAGTGTCTTCTAGCCAAGGGCAATATAAAATATCTACCGAACCTTCAATAGAAACAACACCGAGTAAGAAGAAGAGCGGCATGCCAGCGATCCTGAAAAATAAGGGTAAAGGAAAACCGACTATCACAAGCGTGAAGACTATCGTACCTCCGCTAACAGGCGGTGTGAAAGGATTGAAATTCCAGAATGCGCAAACTGGAAAATCTTCGCCATTGATACCGCAGAAAGGACAGCCGGGAAAATATGTGATTGTACAAACTTCTGGTGGTCAACAGCTCAGATATAGCGTTCAAGGAAAACCAGGAACTCAACAAAAAATTGCTATTCCAGCAGGAAAGGGATCGGGTAGTGCACAGATCGTTCAACAGGGAGGAAAAGTCGTTATTCTAACATCGCCACAGTCTGGCCAAACGAAAATGATACCTTTAAATACGTCCAAAGCATTGGGAACTAAAATGCAGAGAATAGTTACCAGCAAAGGTCAAATTTTTACCCCAGTTAATCAGCAAGGTGGTGTTATGACCAAGACAATTATAGCTCCAAAAACCGACGTGGGTTCACCAACTACTTCTAAGCTACCACTGCAGGGTCAGAAGATGATTGGCACACAGGCATTATCTTCGAAAGGAGTTCTAACGCCCATTTCTGGGGCTATATCAAAATCAATGTTGCTGGGATTATCACAAGGATTAATAACAAAGGGCATCTATACTCCGATCAGTGCAGCTTCGCTAGGTGGTAAAGCTATTATAAGTTCAAAGACCTTAGTCACAACCAAGGGTACGACTATCTTGTCTCCGCTAACATCACAAGGCCTTGTTACATCCAAAGGAACAATACTAGCACCACTAACTCAAGGCATAGGTGGAAAAACCGTATTAAGTACACAGGGTATTGTCGGATCTAAAGGCACTGTATTAACACCTATAACAGGTCAACAAGTAAAAGCCATCGCAGCTAAAAGCCCATCGAAAGGACCGAAGATTCAGTACCAAACGGTACAACAAAAGATGCAATTACCCGTTTTACAAAAGGGCCAAAAGGTCCCGATATCTTCCTCCCAGATGCGGGTTCTCGGCACGTTAAAGTCCCCCGGAAGCACAATATTATTACAGAATACAGTCACTGGACAAAAAACGTTACTAACTGGCAAGAAGATGATTAAACAAGCCCTTGCTCAACAACAACAAGCACAAACATTACCGGCTTTAACTGTTCAAAGTGGCTCACAGCAAGGGTCTCCTTCCGTTATACCTCACGTACATCATTCTAAGGGAAAAGTTCTTTCCTCGACACAGACCGTTCAAAAAGTTGTCATACCTAGAACACCGGGACGCCAGCCAAAGTCTCAACAGAAAATTGTTGTTCAAAAAGCGCAGGATACTTTGCTTCAAGGTACATCATCCTCAAAGTTGGGATCAAGCGTATCCAGTGTTTCCAAAGCTTTGGCACAGTCAAGACACGTGTCTGGCAGCAGTACACATGCCACAAAAGCAAGCGCAAAGAGTTACGCTGGAGTCAGAGGCGGACAACAGAAGAGAAACTTATTGAATGCAGCTCTTAATTCAATAGCCAGCCCTCCTCCGGCAGCGACTATCACTAAACCGCTGTCTCTTCCGACGCTGGAACAAATTGATGCTGAAAAGAAACCGAGAACACAAGAAATAGTAGAAGAAGTGATTCCCGCTGAAGAACCGAAGCCAGAACCGTCAACCCTGGAACAGATGAATCCGGTTCCCGATAAATTAGATGAACCTAAAGTCGCGGCACAGCCTCAGATAATGGCTTTACCAACCGATAGCGGCGATGGCACTCAAACATATGTCCTAGTTACAATAGATGAACAAGGACAAATACAGCCATTGGATAATAACACATTGATGTCATTGGAAGGAACAACTCAGAATCCTGATGGTACTAGAACATTGTACATAGATCCGAGTTCCTTGGGAGAAGCAGGGACGTTGGATAATATTGTATTACAATTTGATAACGGCTGCATATCCAATCTTCCATCTAGTGTCGGTGAACCAACCCAGACAATGATATCAGAGAGTTTCCCAAGCTCTGAAATAATTCAAACATCAAATCAGGATATATTGGCAGCTGCTCTGGCAAACACAGACTTTCAACAAGAAATCGGACTCCCAGATAATCCCACTTCAAGCGTTATGACTGCTGGACTAACTCAAACTAGTCTTATCAATCAGACGATTTTACAATCTACAATTATACCACCAACGGAACCAATCTCTTCACCTGCGGTACTGGAAACGTCGTTGACATTGAATCAGCCTATTATGACACCACTTGAGGTACCAAGCAGCTTGGCGATGACAACTGAAAACCCACCTTCAGTCATACCTACCATTCCTTCGTCTTTAGAGCTGCCATTAACTGTTACGAATCCAAGTATCGCGTACATTTCTGCTGGATCAGCTCAAATACAAATTCCTGGAAATTCTATGCCAGATATTGGAGAAATAATGGAAAGTTCGAATGTTATTAGCCACAGCGAGACTCCAGCTACTACGCAATATTTAGTTCTCCCTAATCTGGATGAAAGCCTAACTATCGAGGCACAGAATATTCAAACTGGCTCAAACTCTGTACCAACGGTTTCCTATTCTGTATCAATTCCGGATAATATGGTATTGGAAACTACTCCGGTTCAAACAACTCCATCAATGCCAATTATCGATGATACTTTTGCTGACGATGTCCCGTATAGTACCTCTATTCAAACGCCATTAGTCAGTGATCAGAGTTTCGTCGATGTACCCGTATCAGAAATGTTAGTTTCAAAGGCTCCTATTGCTACTGCAGAGAACACGGTAGATCATAACGTGACTGTAACATCAGAAATGATTGTTAGTTCGCATGAAACAGCAGTATCTTCTCAAGAACTGGTAACAGTCTCAACTGTTCCGTCGCAAGAAATACAGGAGGTTTCTGTATCTTCACAGGATATTTATACCTCCCACGAAGTACCCGTTACAACAGAAGAACTCATTCTACAACAAACAGCTGTGACAACTGATGAGCAAATTTCAAGTCACGATATGCCGATCGTCACTCAAGAGGATGCTAATCAAGAAATCACCATTCAAACTGAAGACTTAAACACAATGCAGATGCACATCGACGATCATACCTCAGAAATTGAAGCTACTAGTATGCCACTGATTGAAGAAACCTGTACAGTTATTTCGGAATCAAATATTGAAATACAATCCGAACATTCGACCTTTCAAGTGACCGATTCTAGCCAAATCCAAGCTAGTACTTCTTACGACATAGTTTCAGCTAGCAAACTCGACCAATTATTGGAATCTTCAACTGCAGATGATAAACCTTGTTCTGTCGGCGAGGATCAAGCAGCATCGTCGAATGAAAGAGACTCTTCTGTACATGAACAGGCCGATGATTTGCCCCCCAAAACATTGGAGAACACCGAAGCAGAACATATGGACGTCGAACAATCTATTGATACTGAGACTTATAACGCTGATAAAGAACCTGCGCTAGAGGCTTCTCAAGCTGGAGCAGCATCTTCGGAAGGGGAACATAGTCATGAGATAATGAGCGCTGATTCAGAGATTCATTTTGAAGAAGCTGTTCCGGAAACCAGCCAGGAAACACCCTCCCAATCTTATGAACAATTCGATATTGCCATGGCGAGCGATTCTTTGGAAATTCCTACCCAGTCTGTTAACAAGTCGGAAAATTCACCAGAACCTACGCAGTCAATATCTTACGAATCTATGGAAATTGATGAAAATAATACTTCCGTCGAGCCTCCGACACAGTCTTTCGAAGACTCCAAACAGAACGAGGCGACTCAGTCTTATGAGGCATCTATTGAAATTCATGGAAATGCACCTACACAGTCTTTCAACGAAATAATGCACAACCAAGAAGACAGAAACTCTAGCGACGAATTGGTAGACGATCAGAGTTTCCCAACCCAAAGTTACGAAGTAGGAAAATTGGAGAGTCTCTCTGAGAGTATGGAGACTGATGCGGAGATGAGTCAAGAAGGAAACATACCCTCCCAATCCAACGATATTGGAACAGACGGTATTGGAACATCATCAATATCTATAAACAATTCTGGGGCGAATGAGGACGAAACTGCGAGTTCATCTTACGTTCCGGAAACTCCTGAGAACCAAGAACGGGATCAGGATCAAGAAAGCGCCATAAGTACATCGTCTTATGAGATAGCACCCTGCGAGGAATTGAATATCGCTTCATCAAGCGTTATTCCTGACACCTCTGTCAGGGGGGAACACGATAGTATACACGACAATGGTGTATTGGAAATACCAACTTCATCGTACAACTTGAATCCTGACAGTAGCTCAACCCATGTCGATGCAGTGCCTACATCCAGCTACGAAGATCAAGTGATTTTGGAACAGAATGTATCCACTTCGTACGAAGTACCAATTTCAATGCCTGGATTGGAAGAAAATTCGTCCCAAAGCTTTGTCACAGAAAGTTCTGACCATAGAAATGAGCCAACCAGCTACTACACGCATCCTCAAGAAGTGACGGCGAGCTATTACGACTCTGTTCATCAGGAGTCGAATTCCAGACTGGAAGAAGACCCACAAGAAGAAGTTACGGCTAGTTATTACGAGTCAAATCCACAGGACATTGCCTCTGAAGCGAGCCAAAGCTACTTTACGCCGGAAGAGGCTACCCCGAGTTATTCAAGTCAAAGTATAACTCCAAGCTACTACAATCGGAGGCCGGAATCAGAGGCAACCCAGAGTTTCTATTCCTCTCAAGGATTGGATAGAAGAGAGCAATCGTCGTCCCAAAACGTTGAAGCATCCCAAAGCTTTTATCCCGAGGTGACCGAGAACCTAAGACTTAGACAACAGGGCGAGGCAACCCCAACTTATTCTGGAAGGTACCCTGTTGACTACACATTAACTGATTCGCCTATAGAGAGGCACGATTTGGTAGAAAGTTCTGTGCCTGCAACCAGGCCAACCGAAAGGTAATATATTGTATAAAAGGTTCGGCTCTGTGCCTCCGATAATGATTTATCGATATAAAACTTTTCAGTTTAGTTCACCTCATGAAAAGTTTCATTCTTGTTTCAAAAACGAACTATCAACCACGATAGAAAGTTGATAAATATTCACGAGTCTATTTATCAAGTGTAAATATAAAGCTAAGTTAATAAGTGGTTCGGAGTAAGACTAAAAATAGATCCTTATTATAATTTATATATAGGTATGTTAAAAGCACGGATTCAATTCGTGATAGAATGCGATATAATTATATAAGCAGTGTAGATTATGAAGGAATGTGGTTTTGCTGCAGTACGATTATTACTTTCTTTAAAAATACCCTATTCATATAAATAATAATAATTGTAACTGAGTACTATGTGGTTTTAAGACTGGGTGCGAGTTCATTGATAATTATTATAAATTAGGCAGAGCAGATTATTTTAATATTTCTTTTTTTTTTTTTCTTCTTTTCTCCCCTTCAAACTCTGATGTATGTTATGTGTCCTGCTAAATATTTCAGGCAACTTTACACTGTTTCAAAGCCATTACGCGATATGTAGTAGAATATCTAAAGACATATGGCTTTGGTCTATATAAATATGCTTTAGACACGTACCTACAGTCAATTTAATCAACTTGGGAATCTTATTACTTTATATTATCAAGATTACTTGGAATTATAGCAACCTTGCAGTTATTTGTAATTATTATAAAATGTCCAAGACCAAATGTCTATAGTGTGTTTGCTACTTTGATCGTGAGATCTTGGATTGAGATAAAAAAATAAAAAATAAATATAATAAAAAATAAAAAAAAACTTCGTTTCTGTACTTGTGCTATATTATATGAAAGGAGTAAAGGATATTCTGTTTTTACATAGGATTAAATTTGCTATATTGTTAAGAAAGAAATTGAACAAAAGTGAAGAGTTGGAGACTATTAAAACAGAATTTTATTTCTATGAGTGATATACATGGTTCTCTTTCTACAGAGATTTACGATTATTAAAAAGCTGTTTTTCAAGTGAAGTATAATTAAATAATTTGAAAATTTACTTGTTAATTTTCACCCGCAATCTTAGATTAACATAGAAAAGTAAAAAAATAAAAATAAACAGATAAAGTTTTCAGTCGGGGAAGAACCATGCGTATCAGGCTTAGTGTTTAGTTTATAGGGTATAGTCACTATGTAATCCGTGTGTTACAAGATAATATAACAAAACGAAAATATAATTATATTATATTCTTTATAGTCTCATGTTATTCGGAATAAATATATTATGTTTTTATTTCTCGTGGCGTTTTCAATCAATCAATCAATTAATTAATATTAATTAATTAATCAATTAATCAATCACGATCATATATGAACGTATAAAGAACATTGATGTGGGTGAGGTATAAAAGATAGGCAAAGGAGAGATAGGACCTTTAATACGACTGGTACCAAAAGTTAGAGTTTATCAGGCTATGGGATTAGCAATGATTTATGAATGACTGAAATGTTAACGTTCCGTAATCATTCTTTAGATTTATATTTTCTTTTTTTTTTTTGGTTTTGTTTTCTTTTTCGTTTTTTTTTATTCAATAAACTTGTCTTCGCCACAAAGAAGCGAAAGGTACTGCACATATGAATGTGAAAATTTGTTAATAAGGAGAAGAAAAAGGAAAACATAAAAATAAAAAAAAATACTGGTTAAATTTTCTATAAAACTTACTTGATCAGTCGCTAGGTGAGCTATTCATCTATGGAAATAACTAAATGCAACTAGAAGTAAAGTAAAGATAGTTGTAATATGCTATGAAATATACCAGAAGTAATTTGATATTTTCATCACACCAACAATATTACTTTTTAAGTTCTACAGTGTGCACGACAACACAATTGTATCTGTAACATAAATATAATATGAATACCTATTTACATAACTAATATGTACAATGAACATATGTTTGTTCTCTTTTTGGATCTTAGAGTAGGCCAATTTTAATAAACTTTATCCATTGAAAATAAAGTAATAGTGTTTTCATTTGAATTTATATATTGATATCCACATCCAAAATTAATTCTATAACTATTCTTACAATCATATCATATAAATGTAAAGTTCCATTTATTCGCTTATCAAGTCTTGTAATACATTCGAAAATTGATAGAAATCCATGAAATATGGTGTAACAGTAAACAGTAAATGAAATTATTGGTTTATGAGATGAGTTAGTTGCATTCCCTAAAAAAGTAAATAAAAAAGTATAGATATGGAATCATTTTTTAATACAAGAAAGCTAAATTGAAATTGGTTTATAAGAAATTTCAAACAGATTCACTAATGTTCATAGTGCAAGAGTTATGTGGTTTCATCTTTTCAGCAAATCTATGAGATATATTTGTAAAGCTAAAGTTCATAACAGTATTGTTCTATATGAATACTTGTCTATTTCTTGTATTGGGATTTTGATAAAATACAATAAATTCCTGTGATCCAAATTGTTCATTCACAAGTTGCCTCTGATGATTTGCGCAATTAGTTGAATGAGTCAAACATAATACACGTAGAACTTACAAAATAATAATTTTATTGAACAAAAAAAAATAAGAGTTTGTACCAATTGAGTTGATAAATTTCGCCTTAAAAAAATGTTTATTACAATCATTCATAGATTCTCCCAAATACAATAAATTGAATATTTTACATTCAATATATCATTGCGAAATCATATACTATATAATTACATAATAAATTATTTACACAAACTGTGTTAGAACAGTCTTTTGAAATAACTTTTATAATGTTATTCTTTCATTTTCGCCAATACTGGGCAAACTTATGAAGTTGTTCGACGAGGGCAGCCATAACAGCAGTGACTGAAAGATCAAGTAGGTTCTGAACGTAGTGAACAGCCTCTTCGTCGCTTAAATCTAATCGCAATTTATCCTGTACTTTCTTAACAGCTTTATCAGGTTCAAGCGCGATATCAGGCACACTAGCATCGACCATTAAAGAGAATAAATTCAACATTAAATTAGCATGTCTTCTCAAATGCAAAAAGGCAGTGTAACATTGTTTTCTAAACTCATGATAATGCTCTGATCCCACTCCTCCCATGGCTTCTACCATTTCCTTGCTAAGTTTCATAGGTGGAGGTAGTGGCTTTGGATCTCTTCCCAAAATATATCCAAAATCGATGTGAAACAGTTTACCTGAAATATATTCAACGATACAACTATTAGCTTTCCAACAATTGGAAATCCTCGATAAGAAAATGAGTAGCAAATATCATACAGCAATTCATAGATTAATATCTTCAAATATTTACCCGACGTTGTGAGCAGCAGATTGTCCAAATGACGATCGCCGACACCAAGGAGGTAAGTAATGATGCAATATCCAGCTATTGTAACAATAAAGATTGATTGATTAGGTAATAACGGTAATAGTATATACATAATCTTGTATGTAGTCACAAAATGTGGAAAGATGTCTCACCGCAACTTCTGACATAGGTGTCCATCACCTCAGATGAAATGCCGTACGGGCCAGTCTCAGATGGATGGTGCTTTCTGAAGAAACTTAGAATAGACCCTTCGCTCGCCAACACTTCGGCTACTGTTGTAGATTCTATAAACTGGAGAAAACCGTGCCTTGTGCTTGTAGCTAAAACCCTGTAGAATTAAACACCTAACTTTAATCTGCAGACCATTACACTAAATGATAAAGGCATATGTATAGTTAGGGTATAGATAAGTATACTTGAAGTAAATTAATTGCAATTTGACAAAAACCTGTATGGTGTGAGTTTTAGATCCAAGTTTTCGCGTCTCAGCAGTTTATCCATTAGTGCTATTGTCTGTAATATCAACTGATCTTGTCTTAGGTCATCCCCATGTTTGAAAATTGCAATATATTCGGTGTTTTCGGTAGTCAGAAATGTTAATTTACTTGGCATGAGAGCTGACTTGAATAGACTGGCTCTGAAAAAAAGGTGTAAATCATTTAGAAAAGAAATATTCTTCTATCGCTAGACCAGGCTTTCGGACTAAAGGTATAGGTGATTGATTTCAATCGTTCAATTAGTTGTAATAATAACATCAAAGCCATTTACTTCTCAGGAATGATTCCTTTTATAGAGATTTCTGGATCCAATGGAAAAGGTATTGGCTCGAAATTAGAAAAGTTGATTCTAAAAGTGGGATCCGGGTCAGACAGTAGTGCCCTGAGTCTATCAGTCTTCCTTTTTCGATTACCACTTTCTCTGGCTACAGCCTTAACGAGAGATACCAACTGATCGATGAATATTTTTTGCCTGGAAAGAAACGCTCGTCTCTTCTGCCAAACGGCACTTCCATATGATAGCGTTGTTGAGAATGTTTTCATCACCGTAAGATACATCTCTCTAATACGTGTGTCTTGTTTAGCAGCAATTGCTGGATCGACCTGATCTTCACACTCAATCAGGAGATACCAATAGAAATAATTAGCTAGGGTAGAATTTTGGCAAGCTCGGTTTATCAGAAACGAAGAAAGATCCATCGGTGGTTCTTGTCTGCTCAATGACTCACCCATTTCCGATTCACTGGACTGTGAAAAATGTATAATCAATGTATTAATAGCAATTCTGATCAGATACTTTCCAAAAAGCGTTAATAAGGAATAAAGATTCCTTCGTTTTACGCAGCCTTACTTACAGTAGTTATAGGCGTGGATGTGGCATAATCGTTTTTATCCTTTTCCCCTTTTTCGCGTATCTCTTGGTTTTGTCTATTGAGAATAATTTGATGAGCTACTTTTATCCCTTCAAAACTCTCGTATTTTAGTGCCTGTACCAACTGCAGCAAGTAGAGCATCAGATCATCGTCTGGAGCTTGATTGAGACGACCAATTGCGTATCTCCTTACAGCTGGATGAGTGAAAGCTGGGCCAAGAAGTTCTAGAGCATCTTCAGGATCGGGTGGTGCCCATAGCGCCAACATTTCTAATGCTTGACGTTCTTCACCAGCTACTTTCCAGTTCACACATTTCACGAACTTAGTAAGTGCCTTTTTTTGATTCGATAAATAGAATCTAAACTTCCAAATAAGATCTTGCTCTTCGGTTGATAGAGCTGTTGTTGGAGGGTAAGCTAGTATTGTGTTCAGTGCATCACGAACGCTAGAAGTTGGCTTCAACTCTCTGCTGTTACCGCCACTCCGTAAACTACGTGCTAACTTGTGATGTTTCGCTTCGACAAGATTTTCCTGAAATTAGAGAATCATTTTTAAATATATGAGTCTTTGTTCTGTAATATATGTACACTAGATATCATAGATCTGATAGAAATCCTTAGCAAGTTTCAAACATTCCATAACTGGTGTAGATCTTTTATTCTTATTACTGCAGCACTGGATATTTATTGAAAATAATCACATTGGGAGATAAACTGAAAGAGATTACCTCAACAGATTGTCCTTTAAACCACCCGTAAGAAAATTTGCGAACACTATCATCGGATACATCTTTGAAAAATGTTTTCAAAAATTTAACTATACGTTTTGCAAGTCGGGATAGCACTGTTCGTACACCTTTCAGCCCTCCCAACATCTTAGTTACTTTCTTGCTACAGGTAGGGCTTCAGATTAAAGTTCAGGCCAATGTCTATTGCTCAACAACCGTTTCTAATCCTTTCTCCTTACACATTTAACTTGTAATTAACTTAGGTATTGTACTAATATGTCTACAAAAATTGTTGACACAATGGAAAACACGAATACCCTATTCCATAAGCTGATTTATACTCTTCTGTTTCTATACCATCAATCAAACTCAGAGTAAATAGAATATAAAAAATCCATTCAAAAGCTGTATGCTTATGATTTTTTTCTAAATTCCTATTGAATATACCTGTAAAATTTCAAAATCTGGCAAAGTAACAACATCTGGCTGTGACCTATGCTGTACAACCTCGTCACCATCTTTTTCATAGTAAACGATCGAGTACTGAAAAAAAGAAAAATTGTTTAAGATATTAATTTTTTGAATCATTTCAGTCTTCCTGCAATAATATTATTGGTAATTTTTTTCTGCATCTAAATCATGTTCAACTTCAATGAGTTCTGAATACCAACCAGAATACCATCCATTGTAACTTCTGGGAATTCGAGCATCAAGTATAGGTACTCCGAGGCTCGTTTCTCCCGTTCATTGATCAATTCAATTTCTCTGAAAGTCAATCTGTCCAGCCAATCAACTTTGCTCATTTGGCCATTCCTGTGCTTCTTAGCCAACTTCGCCAATCGTTGCATTTGTTCTTTACCATGATCTCTAGCTTTACCAGGTGTTGTAGTAGGAAAATTACCATCTGCTTCAACGCCTGGCCAAACCCTTAGATCCAACATTCCCTGTCGGAATACCCCGTGCTTTCCAAACAGAGATATGGTCGTACCACCTATAGGCAATTGTCTCCCTGGTCCGGCGCAATCAAACAGCGTTATACATAGCTGCGCATCTCTAGGTAAATCGGAATAAGCTACTGGTAGAGTGACCCATTGGTTCCAACTAAATGTGGATAAATTTAATATCATTAAACAGCTCTGTGCTAATGATTGTAAAATAATTAATGATCAATAAAATTTTCTCACTTCCAACGAGAAGTGAAATGTTTATATGCGGTGTGAACGGGTAGGGCCAGAGGTCTTCCGCCGGCCCAAACTTGTAGAGAAGCTGCTAGGTCTCCGCGTCCTACTCCGGTACCATAAAGCCCAGAATATTTTAGCATCGGATCAAGTAGCAGCTTATCATACTCGGGACGTTGTCGTTTACCCTCTAATGTACCACTGAGAATATTCGACGGTACCAAGTAAGACTTAGATATTGCGAGTTAAAAAATGAATTGGGAAAAATTTACAAACAATAACGTATGCGATAGGATATGAATTGTGGCTAGTTGCACAAGACGGTTAGTTTCGTTCGTTCGTTTTACTCTTTTCATCTTCGTGTCTTATTTTTACGAATAACATTTCTACTCGGACCAAGAAAAGAGGGAAGAAAAGAGGCTGATTGATTGACTAATATTAACTCTACGTGTCTTTTGATGAGGATAAAGAAAATTGGGAATAATTTAACCAACGGTATGAGGTTATGATATTCATAACCTATACGATACATATGTATATGTATGTATGCATACATTTTTATCTGGATTCTTGACTCCAACGAGGAACTGTAGACGTAACAAAATTTGTCGTTTATATCTTCCATCGCGTTGAATTGTTTTGTTAAAAATAAGGCAAATTATTAACTTGTTATTTATTGAATTGACGTTTCTTGTACGTCAGACATTTTTTCTGACATACAACATATTTCAGAGTTTTACTACTATCAGCTGATTGTTACTTTCAACCAATCAGAAGCTACGACAGTTCGGAAAGTGCGAAATATACGGCAAAGTAGTTCGTTAATCCTACCGCGAGATGGCAATACCATCTCCCACCCCGTTGGTGCAAGGACGAGCACTGACCTAGGAGGCTAAAAGCACCTGTCGCGGGGTCAGTGGCCTTTGTGGCGTCAAAGAGTTCGCATGGGGGTTGTGTTAACGAAGTACGATTTTTACAGGCATCTCAAGAGTAATATTCTGAACACATAGAAGTTGTTGATCTACTTGCCGACGAGAAAATATTCTATTTGATTAATATTTCCTGTGATTTATTACATCGTAAAAAAGGATTCTGTTCCAATTGCAACGAATGGATGCATATTGAACTGAATGTTTGTGAAACTAGTTACATCAGGTATTACATTTGTGGTTTAAATTATGATAATAAGTTATTACTAATTCATACATCATTTTGCCTTTTGGCAATAAGTAATGTATTGAGCAGTTATCTAGCCCGCGTCCGACCACTCATATTCTGTTCACATATTTTTCGCTGTTTTCAAATTTAGGCTACTCTGACATACGAAAATCGAATTTAGTTTTTTCCATTTTTGCCGAAAACTAAATTGGAGCAATCAACGAAATTAGTAGCAATTAGGACAAATTAGGGAGCAATTGTTTGATATATAAAAAAATTGAAAAATAATCAAGTCACTGGCCAACATCACATAGGTATTGAATGGCAATGCCGAAAATATTTTCAACCATCTTATCTTACCGACCGCTGGTTGTGGGTAACAATGAGCAATGAGAATATACTCCGTCGACGAAGTACCGGTTCCGTTGAAATATTCTCGACCGCCAGTAACTGTGTGTCTATCTTCAGATGGTAATTTAGAATTTGCTTAAATCGTCGAATCGACGTATGAAGAAGTAGAAGAAGAAGAATATGACGAAGGGAGAGAAGCTGTACTTACCAAATTTTGAAGGGTAGATGGCGAAGCTGATTCAAACCGGCATAATCGAAGATATTTCCGGCGTGTTTATGTAATACAAGCTCTTGAGAGTCTTGAGTATTTCTGTTTTGTCTTTGCCATTACCGGCCTATTATGCGAAACAGAATACCAGCGAAATTGATACTATATAAATTCTCATAAAATTTCTAATGCAAGCCCTGTTGTATAATATGTTTTTCATTGTTTTCCCATTTTTCTTTTTTACCTCTACGTTTTTTCAATAGGTAACTCAAGTTTCTATAAGATTATCCTATTACACAGGCAAATGACATATTCTTTCAATATTGTTACGTAAGCCCGAAGGTCGACTTCCATTTAAAAATAGATTAGTAACACGTCGATAGTTGAGCTGTGTTTTTTCTTATTACTGAACCGAGATCTATGGCTATATAATATACTATAGTACCTATATACACATACTAACGGATACATATTGATCATTAAATTAAAACAACTTTCATTAACAGACTGACGTTATAATGCACAGTAATATGTATAACAGAACAGAGTTATAATTCGTTGGTTGAATAGTTCGGTCTTATCTGCCGGGGGTCTGAGGTTCTTGTGTTATTTATACACATGCGGATACGAGGATAATTATTTTATCAAAGAGACTAAAAACATCAATCAGAATTATGTACGTTGTTTTTTATTTTTTATTTCCTTAATTTTGTATTTTTTTCTTAGCTTTTTTTTAGTTCCAATAGAAAGTCTTACTCTATCATACAATTCAGAAAGCTTTGCCAAATTATACTCTAATCTACGTATACTTTGAAAACAGATCAAAGCAGCGATTATTGTTTCTTATAACCAGGGATTTAATGACATGGCACAGAAACGTGCATTTATTACTCTGGTTTTGATCATTTTTTAATTTATTAGCCATGCAACATAAGCCAGTACCTATACAGCAGATTATCAGTTATACTGCTGGTGCCATGATCAATGTAATTACGTTAATGATCTTTCGATAAGATTTAGGATTATATGGTCTTTATGTAACGTTACAAATCTTTGCCCACCATCTATTCAGGTTTCTTTGATTACGTGCCTAGTCGAGGTTTAGATGCACGTATAAGTTTTCACTTGGCTCAGTAAACTACCATATTAAATCGTGTCCACATCCGCTTTACTTTACTTACTTTTTCCCTATATTAATTTTCCGAAATTACTCACTCAGTAAAGTAAGTCCCGGGGATATCCGTATAATTTTGCAATTCTCTTTCATGACTCAGTGTCACGGTAGATTAATACCAGTTCTCGCATAATTGCACATCGAATATGTGAATCTCTGCATTGCGACAAAGCGCAAAGTATGTTTATAGGTATATGATTCAATATTGCCGAATACAAGGCATAAGTCGTATTGTTTAAATCGTTCTTTCGGGACACGAGAGCTGAGCTAAAAAATCAATAGAACCACATACATGATTGATAACCCATTGAGCTAGTAGCGACTGCCATAGTTCGGCAAGAAAAAAGGCATTATGGATAAGGATTTCGTTAATGCGTCGACAAACGCCTCCCCAAGGTACGTGTCGTTAACGAGGAAAAAAATTGCGCGTTTTCTTGAAGAGGAAATAAATTCCCGATCTAAGCCAGCAGGAATTGGAAATTATTAGGAAATGGTGAAGGAATGTGCGACACTGGACACAGATGAAAGCAAAATTCCCGTGATATGTATTAATAGACCATGGTCGATTTCTTCAATAATGAATAGAGGGCCTTAACCCGAAGCTCAAATAATAATGGGTTTGCGGATGAAAGATAAGAAATACATACATCGATATTTCTTCACCGTCTGTACTTAGTACCGTAGAACATCGTACATACCTACATATACATACGACGAATCGCTTGCCGGTGCGGTACTATATAGGTATATAGAGGCTTGGAATAGGGCAGTGGAAAATTCCACTCTGCCGGCTGAGACGGTCAATACTCTCTCCGTGTCGTAACCGAACGTGAGTCTCGTGGATGAAATGTACAGGTCGGTCCATTTGTGCTCGTCACTTTTCCATTTCATCATCGTTTCGGATAAAAATCAACTTTTTCTAACAAAATCTCCACAAAAAATGAATTAATTTCAAACAAAAAATGAACAGAAAAAGTTTTAGGTATCCAAAATTGATACATGATACAGAATTTTGTAAAGCATTATTTTTTTCTTCAATTAAATAATCGCACGCCAAGATACTTGCATTAATTATAACGTAACTTAGTTTTTTCACACATTTATACCGTGCAGAGCTTCATGTGTATATTTTTACCTATGTGAGAGGAACTGGGACCAGTCTAAATCGCGAGTGCTTTCGCCACGATCCAGGCTGCAAGAAAGAGGGAACGTTCCCTATCCCGTTAATGTGCGAATCCATGGTCAAATCTGGGGGGCCAATAATCCCAGCACACATCGCGCGTGTGTGTCTTCATTTTCAAGGCTAGCGAAGGGCATTAAAATGCAGAAATTCGTGTCCTGCAGGAGCCACCAGGCCCAGACACATCTATTCGCAGTACCTAATTGTATATAGGCTATAGCTATATATAGTTTGCCAAGGACGTAGCTAGATCGAGGAATACTTAGGTGCTGTAAAGCCGCGGCAAATGAAAGCTCGATTTAAACTGAAGTAGATTGAAAAGCTCGTTCTCAATGCGCTGTAGAGCCCTTAGAAGCTATGTAATGTTCCATATCGTGTGAAGCCAACTGTATGCCATTATTGCCCGTGTAGGTATCGGTATATAGTGTTATGTGAGGGTATATGCGTATGTACGTAATAAAGTACCGACCAGGATCGACAAGGCACTCGGCCAAGGCAGTCGCAGGCGTACATATATCGCTCGAATGCAGAAGGATCTTTAAATAACTGTCTGTAAAAATTATACCATGGAGTCTAGAGCGAGAACTTAAAGATTTATACATGTTTCATATAGGTATAGCTGGCGAGACTCGAGCTTTGAAAATTTAGCAAGAAATTTTTGAAACAGCAGTTTGAATCTGCTGACAAAATTGTTACAGATATTTTGCGAAATAATATTTCGTAGCAGAAGAGTGCGAAATATTCGTGTAAACTCGACTGTGCTTTAGGGGTTGAAGAGGATCGCTTGATCACTGAAATTCTGTAAAAAAAAATGATCGAAACCTTATAATTAATCATTTTTATTAATTCACTAAACTTTCATTTTTCAATCGGTACTTACAGAGCTGTTTGGCTTTTGCAGAGTAATGATAACAGATATTGGTGGAATCAACAGGGCAACAGAAAATAATGAGCTAAATGGGCAAATAACTCAATAGTCGGAGATATAATTGGAGAGGTGTATGAAACATAAGGGTCTAATCGATTCAGGTCCCTTTTCCAAAGATGCGAGCTTGACGAAATGTTTCAGTCAGATTCTACAAAAACTTGTTAAGTCTGTGAAAACGATATTTGTTACATGTGCGGACAGGCCCTTGTTACATCCTGCAACCCCTATTGAACAATCATTTACCGTCGAAGGTATGACAGCATGCTAGTAAGGATTTGCGAAACGATGATTATCCAGGTAACAATCCACAATGACGACGATAATTGAATAAAATTACACTCAACGTCTCATTTTTTTTATCGACAAAATGACGTCAGTGTATTCAATATTATCGTTCAAGCTCGCATTTATGAGCTGAATAATTGAATGCCTATAAATATACTATGTACAGAAATCAATCGATAAATATAATGTGCAGAATTCGTTTGAATTTTTAAATCAATGTTTCGAAGGCCATCGCGATCAAGTGATGCTGTAAACCTTGAAAAAAACATGTATTATACGAGCATTAGGCTACTGAATATATGTATCCAGCTGCTAGTCAAGAAGCTAGATGAAACGGAGCATCGGCACTCCCAACTTCATTTACGTATTACTTTTGTAATTGGTAAATTGAAACTTCCGGTACAGCGACATGGTTCGCCTCGATCAATTGCAAGGAATCAGTTGAATTGCTCAGAGGTGACGAGTCAGATCTAATCGACGATTTTTGACTCAACCATCAATCTTGGTTCGAAAAGTAAATTTAACGAATAATTAGTTGCCTTTTTGCAAAAAGACCGATGTATCATGTATGTCAATGACTTTGAGTCATGAAGATGCATAAAAAAATTGACTCGTTTAGAAAAGTACAAATATTTTCACCAAGCAAATTAATCAGAGCTTGAGGACTCGTCATGGTTTGATTGGGTACATCTATATTTGTGCAGGGTGTATGAAATTGGCCTTCGCATCTGAGACACTTTCGTTTTTCATCTACCCCAAAAGCTCACCAGCTCCCACATGACGTCGTTTGTAATATTAACTCTGTACACAATCTGTAGAGAGAAAAGTTATTCATTATTTGTTGTTTATTAACGGCAATAACTTTATACAAGGCAAGCACGTTTTACTGGTTTTTCATGATCGATTTGCAACCCACGGTCAGTGTCCAAAAAAGACCTACTTTGCCTCCTTGGTACACAATGTGCTATTCTCTATACTTTTGTTAGTATATATTTGAAAAGAAATATCTTTCAACACATTTTACAATAATTCGTTTTTATTGAAAATGTGAAAAACCATAGGATTAAGTATAATCAGGAAAATAAGCTAAAAATATAGCTTGAGCTCCCTTTTAAAACTAATCTATGAAGCTCATAATTGGAGAACACTTTTTCTGCCGTGTCTTAACATTTTTCACGAAATGGAAAAAAAAATATCAACCTTTTTTTAACCACCCTAATACACATACGATCCCTCGGAAAGCGTGAATATTAATGAAAAGCAAATCTAACCGGATAAGAACAAAAGGGACTTTGACACCGCTGCACGAATAGCGTGCGTCTGCTAAATTTGATAACCCGAATTAATGTGACCCAAGCAGCCGAAATTTTGTATAATTATTCAAACGAAAGTGTATCAACATCCCAAGACAGTTCAAGATCAACAGTAAATTTCAACAGTGACGATGTTTCGAGATTTTTGTGGGGATTTTCGTGGCGTAATTGAATCTGTGACGCTATTTGCTGATGACTTGTTTCATCAGCACGTAAAGTACAAGATGTAACAGATACAAAAGTGAGCTATAAATAATTACTATTGGGAAATGAGTGGGTAAGTTACGTCTTACGTCTCTCCAAAGCGTGACTATTTTGTTGACTTCAGATTTAAATTTGAAGAATTTATTTGTTCTCCCTATCAGCTTTGTTCCTCGTTTCAATGAACGTTCCAAAAATTCTGTACCTTTCATCTTTGTACAAAAATTATACAAGAATACATTACAGTGCACAATTATTACATCGAAAACATGGCATCTGGAAGATGCTAAACTTTCTATTAGATGTATAGCAAAACGTCTCGTCTAAGTATGAATCGGCCAATGACACCTTGCTGCATTACCAGTGGCTGCTGTTGTTTCCTGCAAATTGAAATCAACCCTTACACTGCAGAGGGTTCAAAATTTTAATAGTTTAATAGAACCACTAACTTGTCGGCTAAAGCTCACCGCGAGCTCAACCCTTATTGATTTCCACCACAGTGGCGACGATTAATATTTCATTGGCATGGCACAGTCACGCTAGGAAAAAACGGCTGGTAATCTGATTTCGAAATTTTTTTTTGAACTGTGTCCCCGCTTTTTTGTGCAGACCTTTAATCCAATCCTCAATTCTATATATCGAAAAAGCTCGTACGTCTTACAATTCAATGAGCGAAGATGTGTCGAAGACTGTTATACCCACATATTCTTTAGTTTTCATTCCATTTTTTCTGCATTTTTTCTTTTTATTTCCTCCCCATGTACCGAAGTCTTTTAATTTATTCATTCTTTCACAACTTAAACGAATCATCAATCAATCGCTAGTCACTTAGAAGCTTTAAAAACCGCTCTTCGAAGTCTAGGATGAACTACGTGCAGCTTGACACGTGTGCCCGGTTGTGTTTACAGTCATGACCTAAAAAAGGGCCGCCATTCAGACGACCTTTTGTCCGACTTTCGAGGCCCTTTCGCGTGCTACGAGGTCTATCTCGTTACGAGAATCAGGCAGCGAGCTGTTGGCATAGATGCGAAGTTAGAAACGCCCATTTGGAATCCGGGGATTAGTATTTTCGGAACGACCGCGAATGGGTTCGATATACAGGCAAGAAAATGCCTTTTGAATTGGTTATTCCGGTAGCATCGAGAAATAAAATTGCTCTTCATATTCTTGCAATTATACAATAAAGTAGAATCGCCTCAAGACCATCAGGTTTATGTGTAGCCATGAATCATCATTCTAGATTACAATTCTAACGCCATTATCACACCAATTCAACGTTAACTCAAACCTAGTTCATCCAGTATGAAATCATGAGTGTAATTATAACCATTACAGAATTGATTCTTGCTTTAAACAATATCATTGCTGTGAAAAACATATCACTTCCCAAGTTTCTGCACATTTTTTTTTTATCTTGCATCAACGCAAATTCTAGGTGCGAACGCATTGCACGAATATTGGCAAGACATTTTTCCTCTAACTGAACTAGGTGAAATCTCAAAAAGTTCACAACTCATCTAGGTATAGCGACATTTGATGACTATTCATTGAATTCGGTATGCGACCTTCCGTTTTCACTTCGTATAGAATATTAATTCATGGCCAAAATAATTTGCAAAGTAGGATTTGAACATTTTCTTTTTTTACCTTTATTGTTTCACTGCGACGAAACCTTGGCGACTATGTAGTACTTATACCACCAATTCTTATCGATAGATAAACCAAGCGAGTTACATACCTACCTGATAGACACACGTGAAGCTTTAATGTTCCCCCCTTGTACGCACGATTTCATCGTCTATCGTTAGATTACGACATATTTAATAGCCTGTTATCTTTCTAGACACGGCTGAATATACTTAATACAGATAACCAGAACTCAAAGCACCGTCACCGCGGTGTTCATCGCGATATTCATCAATCTTCAATTATCGTTGATAAGGTTTGACGTGTTGTATATCAACAAATCATAGATTTCTCAACTCTTTTTACAAGTGTATATACTACGAATAAAATCTCTATCTGAATCGTCGTCACAGCATACGTGATCGTCAAGTTCTTCAATTGGCCGGAATCCCATTGTACCTAAGTAAGTTGACGCGTAGTTCTTCTCACCCTTGCGTACGTGCATCCTGGAGCGTATATACCACGTTATATGCGACGTTCGCCATTTCCTCTGTATAACAACGACGCAATTCTTTGCGGACTTGTTGTAAGCGCAGCTGCGACGTCACCGCGTCGTTATTTAAGTCAAATTATCCCTAGGGTATAAATTTAGGCATTTATTAAGCTCCAGATCGTCACTCTCCCTAATATGTATTTATTCATCATTCCTACATCGTTGCTGCGGTCTATGTGCGCAAACAGGTACAGCTGCTCAATATAAACTGCAGGTACCCATGACCCAATTTGTTACCTGACACTTGCGGTATATGCCATAATATTTAATACCTAGATAGAAATGTTGTAATCGGTTTTCAGATTGCAAAAAGCTTGATAGAGTAGCTGAGATATACTTTTAATTTGATAATTAACAGTGCGTGCCGTTAATCAGGAATTTATTTCCGATTGATAAACGGTACGTGATGAAACTAGTTCATTTCAGTTACTAAGAGTTGATTTATAGTACGCAGCGTAAATAGGTTTTCATTCAGAGTTCATCCAAAGTTACACCGAAATACCGAATAATTTCTTCTTAATGTAATGCCGTATACTCGCGCTTTGCCATCGAATTGTAAAATCATGCAACGAGAAGAATATTTTTAAGAACGAATTTCCCTTTCGTGAATCGTTTTCATTTTGATAACCGAAGTCTGGAGGGTCGAAGAATTTCAAATAAAAACGATTCAACGGAAGGTATAATTGCATTCTTACATCATTTTACAGTTCGATAGGAAAGCACAAATGCAGCATCACTTTATCCGCGGCAGAACTATATACCCATATACGCAGTCTGTAGATCCGTTCTACAATGCAACGCAGGAAAATTTATCTGCGGCTTAACAAGCCGTTTTCCAAGGGGAATATAGACGCAATTAGAAATATTGAACTGGATATTTTCCCCTCGAAATTACGTACTCGCTACGACGCGGTGTAGTACGCGTCACGACGCCGCGACTCGTGATCTCGGGATATCCTTAACCCTGAATTTCACTCGCAGACGGGTGCGTATATGGCGCCGTATGAGTCACGAGACAATAAGATCGTTTAGCTGTGTGAAAAAACACGTTTACTATTTTCCTCTGCACATATTATAGTCATACGTTTGATGATTTTATATTTCAACTCAGTCACTTTTATAATAAATGACAAAGTCGACGATCGATCACCTTTACCCAATAATTAGTCTCATAAGCCCAGCTGCAATCGAGTTTCATCAGTTTATAATCTGCGTCCAATTTCGTTGTTAATTTTCTGTCTAAATTTTCCTTTTTCTGTCCTACCTATTTGCGAGGGTATAACGATCGGAAATTCAATCGCAACGGTATGGATCGCACGTATCGGTTCAAGCCACGTATATCTATACAGCTATAACTTCCGATAATTAAAGCTTGTATTTCACGCTCGTTGTTGATCATGAAAATTTCCTTTCATTATGCGGATTTTCACATTGCCCACGGAAGTCATGCCTGTTTTCTTAGCCATGCGTAGGCTGACACGTAGGCCAAGTTTAGTAGAGGGGGAATAGGATCAATAACTCCGCAAACTTCGGCACGAGACTTACGCCTGTATACATATATATGATATGTATATACATATAATAGGGATATGTATATGTATATGATACACGCGGTTATATCTCCGCGATATGAATCTTCAAGGCTCTCTCCGAAATACCACATCGCGTTTCCACATTAAATTAAGACAACAGATACATACTGAATTTGAAATAAGAAATGTGTACACATATCTCATATTCGGATGCTTGACTCCATACGAAAGCTTAATTAGCCTCATATCATTAATAATATTATTCGTTGAAGAAAATCTGAACGTGTGACTAATCTTCGTTACGACAAGTATATCACCTACTTCGCATACCGGGAGGTTGTAAAAGTTTCTATAAAATTATTAGCTCGAAAACAAACGGAGGAAGAAGCCGCGCATACACCTACTCAACACTCGTTTGCGTAATTAAATCACAAGGATTTGATTTATGAGCTCTGAGGTGGAAATCGAGCGATAATGGGTCTATCTTTACGTATACTAGCCAAATACGAATAGAACATTATGAACAGTTTTTGAGCTGACTAAGGACTCGAGTTCATCCAATTTTAAAATCGTCTTATAATCTTGCAGGTTTTTAGACTTTGCTAGGTGTGCTCATTAGACTTTTTCATCAACGGAATGCAACTTATACCTATGTGGTAAAACGCGTGAGTTTTGGTGAATAGATGATGCCATGGCATGCTCAGATCAAAGTTGCGGGATATTGATAGATTTTGAAAAATGATACACTGACTCATCTGCATCATCGACACTCGAAAACTCCGGGAATTATATCCTTCATTCGACCCAATTTTCAACGATTCAAGAATTTAATTAATGCAGTAAGCAGGATATACCTACCTATGTACTACGACGTTGAAGAAGATGCGCAATACTACCTACTACGATACTACGCTGCATTCACCCAATTTCACCTTCCCATAGCCTGCAGTTCCTATATCGATCCATGCAGAAAGTTGGAACTAGCTACTCAAATGACGCAATTGCAGAAGCATCGCGTCGCTTCGGCGCCTGCTTCGACGATGTCACGTCAGTATCTTTCTCTACGTTTCAGAAAATAGTTTCTTCGTACATACATAATGGCATACGTATACCAATTTCCACCCATTCATTGATTAATCTGCACAATCTTTAAAAAATAACAAAAAAATCAGGCGAACAATTCTAATTGTTCACTAATAAATTGTGGTCGTAGGTGTAAATGCGTCTGACTATTTCTATGCTAGTCTAGTATATAACTCGTGTGATCTGGTTATCGCACTGGCCGAGGCGGTTTGATCAATTAACCGATGTATAACCGGGGAGCATCACTATAACTCTGCGGTACAAAATAGGCTTGTGGGAATAGCTATACATACATGAGTTTCAATTGTTTCATGAAGACCCTTTGATATCCTATAGAGGAAGATTACAAAACACGGGAAATTAGATTCAGGAGAGATTCCTGCCGATTTCTACAGTCGTATACATACGTTTTTGATTTTAATTATAATTTAATCGAATCCGGAGCATATAATACATTCGAGAGATATATGACTACCTCACCAATGATATTCTGCAATCAGTTGATGTTCTATAATATGATCGTCGCAATTGTTCGTTGTATCGATGAATTACGTAACGCGACATCAGTCAAATGAAAATAAGACTGAGCCAGAAATATATAATGATTAAACTAGTATAGAGTCAATTATTTGGCAAATAGTCAACGATGGAAGGCGTCATACTTACGTAACGTTAGAATTAAACTCACATTTTTATTAGCTACGTCAAAGTTGACAATCATTAACATAATGCAATCTACTCATACCTAAACTAAACTCTGTGGCTGCACATACATACATAACATATAGATTCGCGTATCAATAAAATATGTATAAATATTTCGGTCAGAGAATTCGATTGAATATAAACTAATTTCTTTCGAGATGAGAATTCTGACGATTTCGTTGCTCATTTAATATGCTTGTTTCCGTCGAGTCGTTTAATTTATCATTATTATCGCAGTTGCATCAGCGATCACAATTTGTTCGTCGCAGTTCAGTCGAGCAGTGATAATTATTGCTTATACAATGTCAGGTCATTTTACACGAAAGAAGGTCACTGCGTAGTAGGTAGAACTTCGTGGTTCATATCGATTCCTGGGGTTTCCGTTCACCGTTCACTCTCTCCGTCTTCCTCATTCACAGAGTCCTCTCATTTCCTTCGGCTCACTACGTCGTTTTTTTTATCTTCACAATTTTACTGCCATTTTATAATGTGCAATCATTCAAGTCCTATGTGCCCATCTTTCCCCTGAGCCTCACCTGTATAGCCTACACGTGTTTGCTATCTACAATTCCGATGAAATTTACTTCTCATTTACATACACGGACGTCACTGAGTTATATCGAGTCTTACTCATCTCATGTGCGAATTGGTTTGAAATTTTAAGATCGAACAATATCCTAAGGCAAATGTGATGCTGATTTTCCCGTTTCTTCTCACTCCTTTCTTCTCATATTACTGCAGCCGCCTGCCAGCGCCACTGCGTATATGCAGGCAGGAACAATTCATTTTCACCGAGCTATTTACACGAACATGCACGTGAGTCGTACCACTTTGTTGGCTAAAAAAAATTTGAGTGTACTAAAAAAACCTTTGAAGCTTGCTTCCAGTGCTAGAAACACATTTGCAGTTCTTAGACCCCCCCTGGCCACGTATGTATACATACAATGTATACGTACATGCTACAGCTAATTTAGGTAATTATAAAACGGATGTTAAAACATTCAAAGTGTGCTAACTACTTCTGCGTACGTAGAAATTCTGATTTCACGATTTCACGAGAGGAATAAGTCGTCTTCATTCCAAAACGAATAATTTGCTCATTATTCTGTCTCTCAATATCTGTGTACGGTACATGAAACTCAGCGAACCAAATCCGTCCCATCGGGTCAACGATAAAGTGATTAAATACTATCGCGAAGTAATATACCTCTGAATCATCAATGTTTAAACAATTTCTCAGAATTTTCAGGGTCATTGATTAATTTACAAAATAACGTCAAGTTCGGGGAGCTTTATTACTCAGTTTAATTTTAGATATATAATCGTCGCACGCTAGACGAGCTTGTCTAATAAACCAAAGCGAAGAACCAGTATAATTATTAATTACGTTTAATAACGAAAATATATAACAGCGACTAAGCAGCGGCGATGAATTATTATTCATAGAATATTGGACAGGGTCGATTCCATTCTAATTTTATATCGTTAAATAGGAATAGAAACCGATACACCTGAAACAGTATACCATAGACTGGTTTTCCTTGGCAAGTATAAGGTAGAGCTACACAAATCACGGTGCTGCAGATGTTACCAGACGATGCTGAACTTTTTGCCAAACCCATGAGGATCCTACGTTGATTATAAAAAATCTCGCTCTATTCTACGAGATAACTCATCCCCTTCATCTCCTAGACAGGTTCTAATTATTCGCCACTTTTCAGCAGACAATATTTGACGCGAATCCCAAGATTAGTCGGTCGAGATTATTGGTCCAGGCATTCTGTTTGAGTTTTTTTTAAATCCCTGATGGTAGATTCTATCCTTTAATCAGCAGACAGCAAACTCAACATTCGCCTGTTCAAGAATTCAGAAATGCCGTTTATTCATGAGGATGCCAACCGGTTTGAAATGCATAGGCAACGAACTTTACAGAATACCAGGAGCGGTGCAGAGGATACTCCGATTCAGCCGGAGAAGGTGCAGCTCCGAAGTCACATGCCCCGAAGAGGATGACGTAGGAACGGTTGCAAATTAACTAAGTTATCACGACAGACATTGACTTCCATTTTCTAAAAATAATACTGTGGAATAAAGCCATTTCTATAACGAGCTTTGAAATTCAATTATTCATGTTTCTAGCTCTGACGTAGCTATAGTAGCTGTACTGCTTTGCATTGTAAATCCAGTACTGGTCAGCAGAATCGGTTGTACTGATGCATCGTCAATGAAGGTTGCGTCTTCCCCACTCTGATCAGTATAAACAGTAAATAATTCCAGTAAACGGAACGCATTCCAAACTGCAGTACGTTTCATTCTTTAAAAGCTGGGTAGGAATCGATTTCATACTTGCGTAGGCCGATCTCTTCGGCGCTTAATTATGAGCACCTCTTGTTTTTTGCGATACGATTTTTTTTCTTTCTTTTTTTCAGTGATAACTTGAAACAGGAAAAATACTGGCTAATTAGCATATGGCACAAATAAAACTCCGCGAAATCCTTGATGCTTTTCTTAATTAAGAGCGATACGTTTCACAATGAAAGACAATCATAATTTATACATGTCCTGTGAAAGATCGTTAATGTAACCGTATGGCTATATAAATGGTTTGAGCAAATATAGAACGACGCACTTTGATACTTTGCATAAAGATTAACAGGTGTACCTACCGACAAACTATGCTTAATAGAATATCGGTATTTCACATTTTTAGCTATTATGTGTGCTAACGCGAATCGCATAAAGTTTATAACGCAATACGTTTTACGAAAGGCTAGAAATTTATTCTTCTCAGCAGCTGCGTTCTGGCCCAACATGCAACAGAAGTTGTTAAAATAGACGTAGATTCGCGTACATATTTGCGTACGCCATTCGTATGCCAAAAATAGAATGGCACGCCTTCCTTGCAAGAATGTGTATACTGTGATTACAGTCTTCTCTTGTCTAGACTACTTTCGTCACAAATGCAGAAACGCGGATAAGTACCTACCCATGTACCTTCAGTATGAAGGAGATTGTTACAGACATGACGCAGCTTTGAAACTAGAGAGCGTAGTTAGTGTAAAAATAGTTTTTAACTATTCGTTTACGGGAGGAAGTATACAATTCATTCATAATCAATCGAAAAATAGAAACATTAGCTTTCACCAGATTTCTATGCTCAATCGAGGCCCAAAGAATCACCTCAGACCATTTTATCACATAGACGTCAGAACGTGTTGATGCATGATCCATTTTTTATTCGACAATGTCCTTCCATGTATCGATAGATGCAGTTCTTTCTAACTCACGACCGATGAGATTCTGGATTGGATCAGTCCAGTAGTTCTTGAGTTATTCACTGAACAACATTTTCAGAAATGAAAAAATGTTATTCACCTCAAGAACTAATCAACGGATTATGATTGTTCGGATCTCAATCGATAGAATTTGCTTCAACTTGAATCTGAATGACTTTCTGAGTGATTTTCGTGTTGAAAAAAATTAACTTTTCGCTCTTAATATATGTCCTTCTCTTTGAAAATTAAACTTCTAACTTATTATAGAATACTTCGATATACAACTCGTAGATAGTGCTTTCCGTTTTTACGGCGATAACAGCTTAACTATATATTTGAATAAATTGTCTATTTTACTAGGGAGAATAGTAGAGGAAAGGCTATTTTCCAATGCATTTTTTTTCATAAATTTGCAAAATCGAGGATCGGAGAGCGAATAACGTATCTATAGACCGGTGCACGGTCGACCGAACGCAGGTGGTCCTTGCTCGTCGGTCTGGACCCGATCCTCATCCTTAGGATTTTTTTCAGCGTTTAACAAGAGAAATATGGACGTTCAGCTGCGGCTTAAAACATCTCTCAGACGTTAATAATTCTTCAATGCAGGCAGTTTTGAAAAATCTATTTATATTTATTATTACACCTTGTAAACTATCACAAAGTTTCGGACGCGGACCCTCACGATATTCAAATTTCAATCACAACTGATCGCATGAAATTGTGTTCTGGCTGTACTTAAAAAAAATGTTCTTAAAGCCAAAATCGTTGAACAAACGCTGTTTCTAGTAAGTTACTGATGCACTGCCAGCTCCCACATGCCATTACACAATTCTCACAAACATTTGTGGTGTACGTATGCCTGCTGGCTTCATACAAGAGTTCAACTTTATTCTCATAATCTCTTTAGCTTTGTTGCATGGAATACGTAATTCTGCAATAAGTCTGAGTCTGAAGTTGTTTGGTCTATCATAGTGAGCGGACCGTCGGGACGACCCTGGACGATAAATTTCAACGACATTTTCGTAATCGTTTCTAGCAATTCTTTTAGCGGTAATAAAATATGGAGGCTATTTGAACACGGAGCGTAGAAAAATGTGCTCGGCAAACCGTCTTATCATATTGAGTAAAGCTATTTGCGTAACGTCTTGAAGCTCGATGTGCTTATTAAAATTATTATTACAACATAAATATGGAGCTGTAGGAGAAAAAATGAAATGCATACTGCTCCCTGCAATGACTTATTCTACGCATCGTTCTTATCTGTGATTATATAATTAGAAATAAATGATTTGATACGGCGTACACGCATGCATGCATCTATACTCATTCTTATAATATAGATAGAAATTTGATGTAATATCAGTTTTGGAATCAAAAAGACGAGTAGGAAGGAAGACCGTGTGTCTTATCGTTAGTTTGCTTTCGGTTATGGTCCAACCCTTTCAGATTCTAGCCAAGCGAAAAGGCCTCTCGTATCTCACCCCTAAATTACACGCGTCAATAAATAACTAAGTGTCGGCAAGGAGGTTGAGCTTGACTTCAAGTTCATAGACTTGGTATACCTATATACTAGTACACGATATACGTAACCACGCCGATGGCCTCGGGAACCAGCCTTGTGTATATAAATTTATAAAACCGGAGAGATGCAAGGAGAGTATAGGGTTGAACGAGGTTAACTGTACACCAAACCGACTAGCTCAGCGAATTTTTCAAAACGAAACACGCTATCACCATCATCGCAGACTTAGAGCCACGTGTTTTACGACCTCCTCAACTCCATCCGTCATTATCGACGTTTTCCTAAAGGGTCGCACACCTCCGTTATGATAACTAATACTTAAAGTGAGAGCAAAAATTTTGGAAATGCTAAATAGTCACTCGACTCGAAGAATTTTTGCATTTCATCAACAAGACACCCACTTGATAACCTTTTACTTGGTCCTCAACATTAACCAATGTCGAAACTCCAAATTGACTTTTATCTGCAAAGGAAGAAGAGAGCTTGCAGCATAATTTCCATTTTTTCTTTTTTCTTTTACTCTTTCCCGGGTACTAGGAGTAAAGAAGCCAGATTGTAAAACATGACTGAGGGATATCAAATTGGATAAACCCAACATCAGGAACCAGACGTACGTATATCTTGGCTCGGACAGTGCGAAAACTATTTTTGCTACATACTAAATCGGCCAGGGAAACGGCAACAGTCTTCAGCACGCGGTGATTCAATTCGATAATCGATTATATCCTGCACAAGAAGTAAGCCAGGAATTTTTTCTCTCAACATATTTACAGCTGGAAAAAATGTCAACTATTCACTCGTCTTATAAAGTTTATTCGATATATACCAGTTTATTTAGCTTTTTACTTGATAGATGACATGCATCTGTATATTCCAATGGTATGCATCGTCGAGAATGAACCGGGAATTTGTTATACCATACTCTGTACTCGTTGCCAGTCAGAGTTCTGCGCAGTTGTGGATGTCGTCGATAGTGTCACAAACCGTAGGTATGTATATACGTGCATAGATCAGACACTGCATTACCACAGTAACCGATTCGATTGTTTATTTTTGTAACTTATTTTCGTACAAGTTATTTTTCCCTGGCATCCGGCCATGTCCGTCAAAATGCCATTCCTCGCGGATTAGTAAGATCCGCACTCCACCAGTTTCGCTCAACTCTATCCTACTCATGCCTCCTAAGAGTTAGCGGAGTAATTGGATCCTGTACTTTTGGAAGCCGGAACAATAATATTTATACAGTTAAGCGACCGCTTAAGTAAATCAGTTTCATCCCGTGACGCAAGAACGAAAGAAAAAAAGAAAAAGAAAAAAAACAATTGTCCCACCAATTATTCCCTGCATAGTATAGGCACATCCGTTCAACTTTTCATCCCTACTCCGGGATTCCAGCCGCGAATTTTCCACATTACTGAAAATAGACATCCTATACTAAAATTAGCACCGCGCCATACATTGAAGCTGGACTTGGATGGATCATCCGCGACCATAAAGTTCCGCGCGATCGGCGAAAGTCCTTGGCCACGGTAGCGGATGGTAGATGTCCGGTGGATAGGCGAATGACATTTCAAGATCAAGGCAGGTGACAAAACCGCGACAATAAATCGAAATTCACAGTTTACATACTGTGAAAACAATGCCGACCGTATGTCAACGATAAAAGTTTAAAGTAGCTATTCTGATCTCATCGAAGGCCGGAGTTAATTGACAGTTAAACCTTTGCGGTTGTGCTCTCATTCCTACAGTTCAATAAATCTGCGAGGATTCTGAAAATACCTATGCGAGGTGCAGAGAATTTTCTTCTTCGTTCGTGTTATTTTTCTGCCTGCCGCTTGGCACTGGCAGACGACGCAACGAGATTTAGATTTTTGGCGTAGGAGTCGAGACGTGTCGTCATAGTAGGCGCCAGCTACTAGGAACATGGCCTGCCATCAATGGTATCTATGATTTGGCAGTTTAAAATAACAAAAGCTCATCAGCGGAAGCGGAGATGTAGGCAGAGGCAAGTTAAATGCATCAAACACGCCATCACCGTGTGCTTGGTATGGTATTCAACACTCGTCAAGGCACAAGCCAATCCATGAGAACAAGTGTTTGATGGTGTGAAGTACTCCTTAATGACCATCGTTCGACGACAGCAACGTCGTGTTGTCTCGTGCCAAATTTCGATGAAAATTGCCCAATGTCACTCGTAATTCCCAAAGCAACACTGGGCGGTTTAATTGCAGTCCAAAATCAGGGGTTGATCATTCTTTTTGTGAAACCCATTCGATTAGCCGTGGGGACTGCAGGTGCTGATATAAAATCACATGCATCTACGAATCTTTCAGATAAATGATAAGATCGATAGATAAATTTAATTACCCGATCAAAAACCCATTCATTTCACCGTCAGGGAGTTGATATTAAACCAGATTTTAACTGACATGGACAATACTTTTTTTCACCGCAATCTGACTCTGTGGTTTACAGCTTCTACGTCTCGGGTAAAAATAGAAACTCCATTGAGATCTGAGCCGTATTATCTACAGGTTTCAATAATTCTATATAATGAACATTAAATGTGGACTCTATTAATAGCGCTAAAATGGTGCTAATCGCCAGACATATAATCAATTACGTATCGACGCACTAAAAATGTGTTCGCATAAGTTCTCTAACAACTTAGTCCATCTCGTTAGCTCTCATTTTCAGCGCTAAAAAGTTTATTTTATCTTCTCACAACACCCATATCCCATGATATTCTTTTGCTTTCAAATTCAATCAATGAACGCCCGCTTTCAGGCTTTAAACGATTTGCTCGCTCCTGCGTCATTCGTTCGAACCTGGATCTGGTTTACATTATAAATAGAACATATAGGTACTATCGAAAATGTGTCCAGGGGTAAAAGGCCAAATGCCATCCGAAGGTGTAAAGAGAAAGCCCTGTAGTTATATAGCCGAAGTATCATAAAACCGTGATATCAAAAATTGAGCTTTTCCCACGCGTGTATAATGAGCCAAGATTTTCTCTCTGCTACGAACCACGTTATGCATTATTGTATACAACGCATAAGTCAGCCCCTAATTACAGGGTGATAATTAACTTCGAAAATAGACTCACTCGACAAGTTCAAGGCGTCAAAACGTCTGGTCCTTTCAAAATGTAAATGAGCTGCTTTAGATATGGCAATCAGAGCCACAAAAGCAGTTGAATGCGTGCTAGAAAAATTGGCAAATTTACACGTGTTTTCAAGTTCGTTCCTAATTTTTTTGTCACTCACCACATGCGTCTTGAGTATAGCTTACAAGTTACAATTATGACAGGGTTGATGTTTTCGCAATCTCTTACGTGAAATTAGCGTGTACTATGAATACATGGTTCGAGTACGCCTCGATATGTATAATAACTAAAGAAAATATTTGAATTATGTTTTTAGTGAACGTTGCTTAAACAAAATATAGACGATAAATTCAAGTATCGTGATACGTTGCGGTTGGATAAGGATTTTCCTATAGTATAATTTTCAAATATTTGATGGAAAATTTTCATTCCAAGCGATAAAATCAATCACTGCGATATACAGCACACGACTTTTTTACTGTAATTCACCAAAAACTGACGAGGTTTGTTCCTGATACGCACGTATCTGACAATGAGTGATTTTTTGTAATTTGTACACGCCGTAATCGAAGCATTCGCAAATAATACTGATACAGGATTTTCGTCGGTATTTTCACTGCAATTGCAATTTGTATCACGTGATATTCGGAAAAGGAAACTGAATACATTGTAATTGCAAAAAGCCTCGCCATGAAGTCAAGTTCAAGCAGAAATAGATAAAACTTTTTGGCAGTGACAATTCAAGGAGTACCTATTTTCACTCGATCGCAGACTCGAGACAGCGCTATGAATATCTCATCAACAAGGTACGTTTGTAGAAGAAAAATAATGATAAATACGAGAGCTCTGCTCTACGTAATGCCATGTTGTGAATATGTATTGTCAAACTATCACGACTGGACACTGAAATAGTTGTCTTCTCACCACGACAATTCTCTCGAGCACACATGATCCTCGACTTCACCAGCATATCTCAAGTAATTTGACCGGTGGATTGCATTTGGCGATATCACTGCAGACTATAATTCTCTAGCAGCGATAACTTTTATGCTGAAAGAAATGCATATCATTTTAATTAGCTCTTTATTTGGTGAAGATATTCGGTGTCTGTGAAATCCAGATATTCCAACAAAAATATTGCAGAATATTAACGACCAAGATCGATTGTCACGCGGATGGCATAGCATTGGGTATCCTGATGATTGCGGCTTAATCAGTCAAATATTACGTCAATATATCACAATTCGCGCATCAGGGATCTGATACGTGTTTGACTATCACTAGACATAACTCTGACTTGATTCAACTTGAAATTATACTAACCGGTAAGAACTCGATTTCAGCTCCCTATCTGGTTGCATTAGTACCAAGTGGTCGTATTAATTCGGCTTGTCTACAAGAATATATATATGCCATACAAGACCGCCTAAAATCTCATCAATATTCACAGTTTCATATGAAAAAATAAGCAATTGTATGACACCGGTGATTCAACAGCAAGTATTCAGTTACTTGCAATGAATGCGACGCATTTTGTAAGTCTTTTATATCTCGACAAACAGCTGTGCATTGGATAATGATTAATGAGCTTCTCTCAGTAATTGATGAGCTTATGGTTCTTACATTTATTTTATAATTCACCATCATATCTGTTGTTCTCATTGAACGACTGCTTACCTCTGAACCTTCGATATAAATAAGTACTTTTTCCTGTTCGATTACCATACAATAATATATTAGCGGGATTCCAGTTAAATAATTGATAATAAATACATGTATCCGTGCGTCACTCAATAAGTGGGTATTACATTGTCAATGGGTGTCTCTGACAATAAGAGTGTTTTTCCAACTTATGCCTATGTCGTACATCATTTAAATACACATATTCAGAGCCTGTAACTGTAACAGTTATTCCACGTCATGGCGACACGTCACCTATGAACTACGATGAAAATGAGGAAACATTCATCTAAATTACAATGGGCATTTACAATGGACACGAAGTACTGAACAAATCTCGCTCTATGTTCGCCCATTCAGGGTACGTTGCAGGTATTTACGTCACTCATTCTTCGGAAGTTCTCATGTAATATATGAGGCGAAACGATAGCATAAACATTCGAATATTTAATCAAGGCCACACCGGCTTGAAACAACTGTATAGTATCCGGGATATCCGACCTCACATTGGTTTGTTGAATTCGAAGAAAATTCTGTTGCCTTATGACCACAGTTCCGATTCGAAAGGCCTTTCCACTACTCTAATCTTGATCTTCGATCGCATTTTTTCCTTCACGTTAATAGTCTACAAGGATACGTGATACATACGGAGTACATTTCCAAAGTTTCATACTCATAAAATGAACAGATATTTGTGTCAGAAGTAGAACGACATAATAGACGCGATTTAAGCCGCAGGTTCAGGTGGTCGAAGTCCTCTCTTCCATTGTACACAGAATTAATGCATGAGCAGGTATGTACATACAGTACCTACGATGTTTGATAAAAATGCGCAGCGTGTTGTGCGATGCAAGTGCGTAGGACGTGTCTTTTTTTGGTATAATCCAGCGGACTGAAAATGGACCATAACAAAATGAAAATAATTCCGATACTTACTCAAATTAGCTACCATAATAGGACTCGAGAATTGCCTCAATTTGCACTTTCAATATTCAATGATTCCTATTAAAGCAATTGGGCTGTACTCGGCCTGGCCAAATACTTACAGCGGTTTGATATACGGATTGAACAGACGTATGTTGTGTGTTGGGAAGGAATATGAGAGATATCTTTTTTCTGCATCCTCTTTCACAGATAGAAATCATCAGCCAGGACTCCGGGGAATTTCAGGCTCGAGCAGACTAATCAAGACACGTAGAAATCGAGTTGGCATAACGAATGATCACAAGCTTCACTGCATGGTGTAATTCGGTCTTGAAAAGCCTACGATTGAATGTCTGACGTAGATTTGTGCATATTGAAAATCTTCCGTTGCTCTAATGCGTGGCGACATTCTAATATACCATATATGCATCATATAAGTACCTATGGATCTACAACAAGCGCAGCTTAGGTCTGATTGTGAATTGATATTTGGTTCTTCCACGTTTGAACGTTGTTGCGTAATATGCCGTTGCGTCATGTCAAATTTTATGCAGGATGTGCCATTAAGCAAGCTAATCAATTTCATTGTCAAACATTAAAGTGTGTACACAATCATAACGGTTCAGGCAGTAGATTGATGGCATACTCTCAAGCAGTACCAATTAAACATAAAAGCTGTTGGAGCAGATTCTTCACTTGCACTACGTGACACATGTGAAAATGGGTTACGAACTCTTCTGACATTAGAATATGCATTGCAATCCGAGAATTACGATAACGTGAGATGAACTTTTCGTGCGATTTAAGACACCTCCATTACAGCTGTGGTCCGAATCAATGCGATTTCCGAATACAACAGGATATGATAAAATCTTCGGGCTCTAATCGGAGTCTGAAAAGCAAGCCCTTGGAGGCCCAAATTTTCCACTTGAGAACGTAATTATATCCTTTTTCGTTCTTTATTCGTTAGTCAGAAACGCCCCCGTTCTGTACCGACTGTAGTTATATTTAGCACAGTATACATTTCGCGCTAATAACTCAGCGGTGACACACACACAGCACTCTCGGCAGTGGAAATTTCCATTCGCGAAATGCATAGGCGTATCTTATCGTGGATTCATTTGCTGGACATAATCGGTTGACGATTTGTTATTTCGGATAATAATCCTAGTGTGCATTAGGTGAATGAAGACGAGGATACATTAGCGCCTAATTCGTTATCAATCAATACAGGCTAACCGGATTTTCTCATCATATAAACGATTCGTCATATACATGACAGTGAAATAATATCAAGTAGATTTCAAATTACTGAATGATGGCGCCATTTTGATTGATTGTCCTAATTGCATTTTTGAATGCGGTAAACCATTGAGCAAAACTCAAACCACACAAGAAATTCGAAAATTAATATCGTATGACTTACCTATGCTAATTGTCAACAAATTCCACGTTATATTGTACATATCGTAATTATTGTTCACAATGAATAGGCTTATAGATATTTATAGATAAATATGTGGAAATAGTTCCGATGACGATTGCACGATGGATAGCTGCATTGTCATTGATTATCAATATAATTCTGAGAAGTCACATGATATGACTGTATGTATGTACAAACGCACGGCGATTGATCACCAATTATTCGGAAGATTCCATATCTCAGATTATTTCCATTAACCGATTATCTGACAGTTTTTAGGTAAGTTGTTTTATTCTAGTCCGATTAATCTATACTAATATCCGATAACATTGGATTGATAAGAAATTCATGATCTATAACTTAGGGATTGAGGAACCGCAGTGTCAGCATGTTCTTAGAAAAATAACCGAGGGCTTTTCATTATTTTATCGCAATGACTGTTTCATTTCTACTTTTGATCTCTTCTTCGAGGGGCTGAAGTACCTCTTTTCTTATTTTCATTTTTTCTCTCGCACACCTGTTCATACTTTAAATTTGAAACAGTGTGACAATTATTTGCTTACGCACGTTGCCAGCAACGAAAATTTGAGAAGGAAGAAAAAAAGAAGAATGTGACTACTCCTCTGGGTCTGAGGATGATATGAATGAATAATTAAAGCCGACCGGTTGATGTACTAATTAGCAAGGAATGCAAATACCTAGGTATCGTACAGAAATGTAACTCGCGTGGTTGTTCCGTACGTGTAACAACTACATAAGAAACATTCCAACTATCAGACGTCGTCCCACTTTTTTATGTAATGAGTTTTTAATGATAGTCATATGAATGTGCCGGACGATAAAAAAAACTCATCTACTACGTCGTATTTTTTTCTTTATTTCCGTAATAATTACCGGAACTAAATTTTTGTCATATAAGTGGAAAATGATAAGACTTACTATTATGGTTATTATATTCGGTACTTCACCCGCAGGCAGATATATCAACTTATCGATGCGCTTGTCGGCACATGTGAACATAAATTTCAGATAATTACGTTGAATCATCATGAAAATGTTGGCGAACATTTGCGCATGTATGAAAATGAAAACCGGAGATTGGCACCATGCCTAAAGTGATTCGCCTCGCGTCTTCCCTTGGATACTTATTATCTAAGACTAATTATTATACGTCCACTAGTACCTATCTTGTAATGAATCTGAGTAAGACAGTGCTACGATACTCCTATTCTTCAGCAGCGAAGAAAATTAGTCGATAATTAAATCTTGACGTTTGATTAACTTCAAGTAAGAGAGATAATTGTGTAAAGAAGGAAAATCGACGAAGCTGGAAAAGAGTGAGAGAGAGAGAGAGAGAGAGAGAGAGAGAGAGAGCTGGGAATAAATAATCGTATAAAATTATTGCAATTAGTTTAAATTTTCTTTATTGAACATGACATAAAAATTGCGATACATAATAATGTGATTAACCGAAGTCTATTGTAAGCATTCAAAACTTTCGATATATTATTTATATTTATTAATCAGTACGTCTAATATTTTTATTTTATGTGAATTTCTTATCAAACGCTAACACGCTATTTCTATATATATACCGACATGTATATATCTATATATGCATGGAATGTATGCTCATAATCTCACTTTTTCATCGCCTCTGATCAAATTTTTCTTCATCAGAAATTTTTCTCGGCAATTTTATATCCTTTTATCTTTTGTTGATTCTGTTTTAATTTTTTTTTCCGATTTTATTAATACGAATTCAAGTGATCAATGAATGGAATTTACTCCGGTAGTTCTGATTTACGTTTTTCGAGGTGGCAATTAGCTGTAGAGTCGATGAAAGTGAGATGAATGAGCTTATCAACGACTAAAGCTATTATTTACGTCGAAAAATAAATAATTATCAAGTAGAGGCCGTGAAAATTTGAAATTTGCATCCCACTTTTCTGAGAGTATTTTCAAATCTTGACTAACACTGTTCGTGGGCTTTTGGCAGTGATAATAGTCAGTCACGGTCGAGGGGGAAACGAAATTCGAAATTGAAGAGTAAAAATAATATATTTATGTATAATATCTACATTGAAAATCGAAGTACGGAAATACGCAGAACTATGTGGCCGTTTGTAATTGGCAGTTTCTCAAGTAGTTGATTGAATGTTTTTTTTTTTAATGATCAGAATTTTATAATTAGTGTAACGGCGTAAGGCAATATGCGTCAGACGTTGTTGAAAAATGTTTTCCCCTCAACCATCTGTTAAAATCAGCTCAAAATGTCCCATAATGTAACACTATATAACGAGTTAAATAATAATGATGTAAAGACAGAAAGTAAGAATAAAAATGAATCAAACAATTTTTTTTTTCTTCGAACAATAAATAGATCATATCTCGACAAACTCTTAACTCTAGTAACACCGCATAATCAGTTCAATTCAACGGGAAAAATTCGTGAAGAATTTATAGAAAAGCTTTCTCCGATATATATTTGCGAAAATTTTATCTCTAAATTCGTCAACGGATTTAGCCCAGCACCACGTTATAACACCCCACCGGTAATTTTTAAAGCAGTCTTACAGTAAGCGGTAACTGTTGGAAATTGATTGATATAGTTTTCAATTATTTTTGAAAATTTCCTGTAGGTATGCAGGTTGGATAACGTGAAGGTATATCAATAGTTTTCAAAATTTACCGCGAGATTTATTTTTATTAGGTACGTCAAAACAGGCTAACTGCTTATGCCAAATTCTGGCAACGATTTCGAAAAAGACAAAATCAATTGTTTGACAAATTTGAAATTTCGATTTTCGTTAGGAAACTGATTCGTTGCAATTATCATCTTTCGGAATATCATAGAGGCGACTATAAACTAACTAAAGCTTCAGACAACACTCCGGTAATATATATACGCGTACATATGGTATATAAACGTTATATATCGTCCGTTTGAGTGTTTCTTTCGTATAATTTTGGATTTTTTTAAATCGTTGCAAAATAATTCTATCTTAGCTTACGGTATCACAGAGTCACACGCTGTACCAATAAATAATTGCTAGTTCGTAAATTTCCGAATAATAATTTCGCCACGTTTAGTCAACCTTGCGCGATAATATATGAATAGTTCAAGTTTTATAAATCGGAACCGTAGCTACAAGGCTCGTAATTATTTCAATGTGAATATTTCTGCAAATTATTTTATAATAAACCAGATAATTGAAAAAAAAAAAGCCAAGGCTGTGTAAAATCGAAAATGACCAGATATACGAAACTAAATTTGAATTTAATAGAAAACTTCGAAAATCTTCGAACTGCGCTTTAAAGGTACTTCATAATAATGTATTTATACAAATGTCCATCGATTGATAAATATTTTTTCCGTGATTTTTACGATAAATTGAGAAAAATTCATTTAAAACTACATTTAAAATCGATGAACAATATCTTCTACACAAGCAAGCTTCTAGTTTTTTTTTTTTTTTTTCATTCTTCTTATGTGTTAGGAATAAAAATAATAATTCGTAGATTTTATTAGAATTTTTAGATTTTTTGTTTCTTTTTATATTATATATTTTTCTATTCATCTTTTTTTTATTCTCTTTTCGTTATTCTGATCTATAAAAAGTTGACTTTCTGCCACTAATGGGATATACACATATGTATAGCATTTACATACAGATTATTATATATATATATATGTGTATATAATATATATTATTATAGAGGTATACATTAAATTTGAAATCTGCAATTCTCTCATAAATCTTATACGTGTTAAAATAAGTCTTTTATTAGGCTTCCATTCGGTACAATCATTCTTACCTACTATATCAACTAATTTGCAAATTTTATACATCTAAGTATATTATTATTTCTCCAGGCGCCAATATACACAAAAATTTTTGCTACATTCTGCGCAATTACGCAGATGCAGTTTTCGATCGTCAGTTTTTCTTTTTCTTTTTATTATTATTATTATTATTATTATTGTCCGAAGTTCTTGTTTCAAGGTCTCAAATATATAAATAAATAAATAAATAACTCTTTTGAAAGAAACGGAGAGCAAAAAAACAAAAAAAAATTTGCGAAAACTAACAGATTATAAATCGTATTTGATCGCACTACAGGATTTAAGAAAAATTTTCAATCATTGATCAAGTCAAATGTAATTTTGATTTTTTTTTCATTTCCCATTTTATGGAAAACCTAAATAGTCCTGCAGAAAAAAAAAAGAAAAAAAAAAAAGGAATATCACGTTGAATCGATTCTACTCGGACCTTATAATTTTTATACGTCGAGATAAGGACTTTCCCGAAAAATCAGCCGTCTTTTAATATATAAGAATAATTATTGAAAGCAAATCGCCGGAAGAACCGTAGCGAGATATAAGGGAGAGATAGATAGAGAGAGTACACTTAGAGTTAAAGCAAGAGAAACTTGATTTAGGGAAGCTGTCCTTACCTCGTCGAAAGATAACTGACGACCGATTTTTTAAAACATAATATACATTTATGCTGTGTGTATTTATTATATTTTCTGAATTCTTCCGCAAATAAGACCCGATCTTACGGATTCATATCATTTATTCATTAAAATCCTTCGACGAACTACTACTGACGTGTGCAGTCTTCTGATTTTATTTTATTTCATTCCATTTCATTTTATTTTAATTTCTCGTCCCCCCAGGTTTGTGGCTTGGTGGTTTCTACGGAGTATATAGCGTCAGGTTTAGGGTATAAACGCGCGTTCTCTCTTATCCGACCGAAACAAAATATTATCCTGGGATTTAAGTTCGCGAGTATAATAACTCGGCGGAACATAAGGAGGGTGCACAGTGCGCTAACGCGAACAAACCCTCGGGATGATCTTAGCTCACCAAGCAACTGGCGGGTCCGGGTCTGGGTCCGGGCAGGAACGAGCTAAAAGTTTAAGACTCGTTCCGGAACCGGAAGGTGCCGAAGTGCGGCGAAACTCAATAGGTTTTGAACCGGAAGCAGGTGGCCGGCCCAAAACCGCTTGATTGTCTCACGACAGGTTGCGCTGGTCCTCGGAATGATCATCTGCTTTCTTCAAGGACCGTTTCAACTTGTCTACAAGCCTGTTGTGGAACTTATTTAACGAGTTTGAGCTACCGGTCTTCGGAGGCGAACTCCCGGTACTCTTACTCGGACTTTGAAGCGAGCTTTGAGACGCTCGAGAAGAAGTTCGAGAAAATTGTCGCGACGTTAATGGGATTGGGCGGTGGGCCGGTGAAGTAAGATAATCGGAACCGGGCGACGTTGACAAAGATGGTCCTTCGGATTTTGAACACTCTGATACCTGAAACAGAAAAATTCACAACGATTGTAGAAAATAATAAATCATCAAACTTTCTGAACATGATTTTTCGTGTGTATGAGGTAAGAAAAAGAAAAAAAAAATTTGCAATAAATTTTTCCTACACCTATATGGATTTTCGAATTTGATGTCAAATCACGATCCTCCATATGTTACAAAGATCGGTAAGATAATAGGTATAATATAGGTATATGTACGAAATGAAAGTAGAAACTGCGCGATAATCTATACTGAGTAGTTGTAGCAATCTCGCGTGATCTCAGTGAATATCAGGACGCAAGGTCTTTCTAAAATCTTATAAAGTCGGAAGTTATTTCGATGTACAGATCGCGGTGAGCTATACTCAGGTGTAATTATTCACACGCGGAAATATCAGCGACAAGATTGATTATTTGCAATATCATATTCCAGACAGTTTGAACATGTAACAAAGAAATGCGTAATTTTTTATCTCATAAATATTGAGCCTTGAACGAGATCATATTTTACTCACGTTTCCTTGAAACTATAGACACACTGCACATGCGTTACTCTATACTAAAGATCGAACTTCCTCGAATAATATTACACGATATGAGAGAACCTACTGCCTCGACTCGAAGGTATTTTGGTATTTTGGTAAGTTATAAATAAGTAGGCGGTTGATACGTGGCCAAAAAATAGTTGCAAAAGTGAGAACATATTGTTATAAAAAAATGAAAAAAATAAGTAAAAATAAAAATAGAAATACTTACACACGTTTCAAAACGTCACTAACCACGTGCTAGTGCTTGTATTTGTGTTTGTGTTTATATTTACGTTTACAGAGCTCAATTAATACCACGTGTACCTTGTGTCATAATAACGGTCGATTACAACCGCTCACTCAGGTAGATATACCTACATCTCTGAGGAGAGTCGGTTACGCACATTTTCCTTCCTGAATAGGTATCGCATCAGCTGGGAGGGAGGCGCCATTTAAAGGCGCGCCAAGAAAACATATTGGGTCCGTATACGAGCATAGCGCATAGGTGCAGTGATCTTCGATCGATTTTTAGCGGTTCTCAACTCGATTGACGATCAAAGTTAAATGATGCTTTTCATTATTTTCTTTTTATGATAGAGATACATTCCGGTATAATAAAGCGCTAAAATGATGCTTGTAAAGAACACTGGCGTATCCAATAGATAGAAATGCCCACAAACTTGATTAAATTGTATATTTGAACGCGCAATAGCCAATACTTCATAATTGTATACTTTATCGCTCATCTTAGTCACTACGCACGAATAAACACGTGAATTTATATCGGAGTGATAAATGTATGTACAAGGTTGCAAATCCATGTATCAAATTGATACATATATATATATATACGTATTGCTGTACGTTTATCTTGAACGTTAGTGAGAAATCAGTAGGATAATTGAAGCAGTGAAAAACATTGTTGAATTGTTTTAAACGAAGTTTAATCAATTGATTTACGAGAACAATATTGACGTATTGAGTCTTATTATTCGCCTCCAATTTCTATCCGGAATAATTAGGTCCAAAGTTTTGAATCTTGATACCGTTACCCGCGTAACGGTTCATTGATAAATTCTAAACGCAGATAAAACTCAAGTCAATCAACTTGTTGTAGAGTAATCACCGATGTTTAAAATGAGAGCCACTGATCTATGGAATGCCGGTTCCACATCAGCCGTTTCGGTTTTTGTAAACACTGCATCGTTCGGATGAACAATAATGTCATTGCTATGTAAAGTGAAAGTGTTTGGTGAACATAATTGCAGGAATATTTAGGGTATGTATGTGTGCCTCAAAGTTTTGTTTAAAACAAGCCAAATATTTATACGCTAATACCATACAAATTTTTGATCGATTTTTTGGCAACACTTTTCGCAATCTAAATACCTACATATGTCATATATAAAACAATCTGTATTCCAATCGTGACATCAAAGTCATGAACGGAGTACCGCTAGATCCTATATCCAAATACCACACACATCCGTCTGTCGCGGATTGCCTGGAGGTTCTAGAAAATTCGTTCATGGAAACTTTCTAAACGCGCGGGACCGAGCGCATGGGCGAGTTTGTACGTAGGAGAAAAAGAACGGAAGAAAGGAAGGAAGCAGCGAGGGAATTAAGGTCTTTGGTGGATAAGTGGTAAAGAAAATTGAATGTCAACCGCGTATGTGTTGATAATAATATTATGAACGGAAGAGTAAACTAGCACGTGTCAGAAAATGGCGTATGTTGTTAAACGAGGGAGAAAAAAAAAGTCCAGTATGTATGATGATTCTTATTACCTTGCGGCTTCGGCAAGCGTGAGGATTGGAACACTCCGATGAACGTCTACTTCGGTTAGTCTTGTAAATATCCCATTCGTTTTTCACAACGGGCATCATAAAGGCCATCTTGATTATCTTACGAAGTTTCTTTCGGTATACGTAATATAAGAGTATTAAAGAACGGAATATAAGTACGTTAGGAACACTGCGCGCGTCACTGACGTGGTCGTATAGTAGAGACTCGGAGCAAACTGTGTAGTTTACTGGAACAAGATTTTGCTCGAATTCGTTATTTAGTTATTGAAATACAGAACTGAGTATCGTCTTTCGTATTTGATATACGTTTACTCAATCGATATTGTTCATAACTTTTATTTATCTTGCTATTTCACACGTCAAATATACGCGGTCTTTCGCTAGCGAATAAAACTTCTATTAATTTTCTTATGCTTCCGTACGACACGATCGTCTGCTCTGGAATGACAACGCCGGTGGCGTGTACTAGGGGGATACCTTACGTTGGTGGGGGGAGCGTCGTAGCGATTGGTTTGTCGTAAGGCGGGACTGTGACGTCACACGTTACCATTGATTTTCTAATGTTGATACACACGCTCGAAATGACGCGTGCGATTGATTTTCATTTTTCCCGAAAGGGACCTCTGCCTGGTAGTCGTTAAAGACTATTTAAAGGGAAGAATCCTCTCGGTGAATTATTCCGATTGTTATTTTCGTTTTTTTTTTAATTTCCCTTTTCCTTTTCCTTCTCTTTCTCCTCCCGAAGCCTCATATCAATGATGCGCGGTTTGATTCCGATGCATACCGTTTACCGCAATAAATTATATCGACAAACTGACGTATATACATATATTTACGTAGATCAAAGCTAATTGCTTGGATCAGTTATCTTCACTGTTAAACAGAATTCGTATAAAAATTAATGCACGGTATTTAACACAGTGCCTTTTTCTTTTCCTAATCGCTTTAGACCAACGAAATACGTAGAATAAAAGATATGAAAATAATCACATACAGGTATCGTAAAGATTCACTGTACGGAACAATGCATAGGTTTTACGACTAATGTTTATCCACGATTAGATACGGAGTCTGTGACGCAGTCTTGAGATAAAAATAATTATAATTAACAACTTGCAACATTTTTATGAATGTCATAAAACTGCTGCGGGTCTATTTTTGGTAATATAGTAGAAACCTTTTCTGCCTGTTATACGTAAACGGGTTTTTGATAGCTACTTACAGTCGGTATCTTATCATCCAACGAGAAAAAGCATCTGAATCACTGTGGACGGTAATAAGAGATACACTGCAACTTTCTTCGACAGTTTTGTTACCACTAAAGTACAACTTACCCTCTGCCAGTTATCACGATCTTAGCATCGTTGTCTCAACATGTTCGGATTCTATTATTTCTATGCGACTTCAGTTGCAGACTTACCGGCGCAAAAGAATGGCTTTTCCATACGCAAGTCTAGTTGCAGATTTTCAGGCGCAAAAAAAATTAAAAAAAAATGAGGTAATATCAGACCAGCTTATATTGTAATATGAATAAGCTGTAATCATAGAAAAAAAAACCAAATAAAACGCAATGATATACAAAATGTTCGGTTTTTCTTATTAATTTTCTTTAATGAAATTCATTGTACACAAATGATAGCGATAAGTGTCCCGCCCGATGATATGGCGGGACACTTATCGCTATCGTTTGTGTACATACATATATGCTTTGAGAATAATGGTATTCAAAATATATTGCGGCACAAAATCACATATACATACATACGTATACACTTATTATGAGATAAAGGCACAAGTTCACAGGATTTTCATATATTTCATATAGAGAAATCGAAGTGATGATCACCGTCAACTTTTGATCCCTTGAATGATCACCTGAAAGAACTTTGCCTTGGCAAGTTTCGGACTTAGCAATAGCTATTCGATTTATTTTCCGAAATACAGACACACGGACCTCTAGTATTTATCAAACTTTTCTAAAAATCTTTTCAAAAATGCAAACGACAGACCGTGGCATATTACGGAAGTCAAAAAAGCATTTGGTAGTTCAGAATGCGAACTTATAGGAACTCGAAAGTATAAGTGTGCGATGTACTATGATTTTATGAAACTTATTAAATAATTATAATATTAACAATGATAATAATAATAATTGTCTTTTATCTAAGCTAAATGTATATCTATATTTACTCGATTACGAAAGGGTGAAATAAAGGTGAAATGAAAACATTTTCAAGTCTAGTTACTAAACACACAAATTTTAGATAAACGTACGCTAAACAGTTCACGAAAGATAGAGAGTGTCATGTTAAACACATCCTATTTAAATTCCTTTCTGAGTCTCGGCGATTAGACATAATCACAATATTTTATTACACGAATGTAGTCAATGCAAAAAATTTGTCTAAACAGTAACGTCTCTTATGTTTTTTCATCATATACTATAAAATCAATGAATTATGCATATCGCAGAGGAAAAATAGTTCATAAAAAAAGATCACAGCAATTTTTTCGTATTTTTTCATAGGCCAATGAATAAGACTCACTAATTAGTGAATTATTTGAAATTTCGATTGACAATACATATAACGACCAATACGTGATGAAATTTTTCGCATTTTAATTGCAAGCAAATAATCTCGAGTCTAGCTGTTAAGAGAGAGCGCATTTTTCTTCTTATAACGTCGTCTCGCGCACATGTAAAATACAGCAGCGACAATGATTATTGCCGGAAGTCCGAGTCCAATTGAAATAATCATTATAACAAGAAATGAGAATCTTTCATCAGGAGGAGTTCCGTAACCAATTGTAAAAGTCCTGAAAAAATGAGTCGCATTGTAAAATCAATCAGAGATTTGGTACTGTCTTTTTTTCCATACGAAAATAACATAAAGCTTTTTACCAGCTCGAATAGTTTCCTTTTTTGTAAAAACCATCTCCTTTACTGCCTAGAGAGACATTGATCTTTTGTAGAAGCATGTTGTCCACGCTGCTCCCGTAAAACGAGTAGAGTAAAGAATTATTCGTGCTTTCCGAATGATTGGCAACACGTTTGAGAAGATAATATGCAGCTTCAGTGGAACTTGAGACATCTCGATTGGGTTCTGTGTACGAAACTGGCCTCCATTGCAAGTAGCCGCCCCCAAAATCTTTGTTGCATGTCTCTCTACCATCAACAAATTCACAGACAGGAGTTGTAATCTCCACCATCTGAAAATTGCAGTGCAATTGAAAAGGAAAGAATTAAAATGTCGATGACGGGATGATCAAGACAGAGATATATAATTACCTGAAATATACCAGGGGTATGTTCATCGTCAAGAGTTTTCTTCACATTAATGTTCATGGTAGAGTCGACGTTGTGATTATCAATTATGAGTAATTCTAAAGCAAATCTGCTGTTGTTGAAGGTTGAATTAGTCTGAAATTTGTCAATCACTATATCGATCTGAGTTGAATTCTCAGTGTGTAAAATGTGCGGCATTATGTCCGAATGATCGAGGGTCCAGAATCTATTCAGCTGTAAAATTGTAAAATAATTCAATTGAGTATTCCTGGGTACATTTTACTCCTTCATACCCTAGTAGTGTAATCAATTTACCAAAAACTTGATACTCCCAGTTCTCTTCGTCTTCTTAGAATCAAATTGAGTTCCTTCCATACTCAGTTCCCAATAATTACTGTTGTTAGATATTGCCTTGCGGTCCCATCTGAATCGCTTTGTATTAAATACGTTGATATTGTCTCTATTGACAGTGTCCATAAGGCCGGTGTCGTTCACATCATTGAATTCGTATATCTGATAAAAATTCATGAAAAATACCAATTCAGTGATTCTCACTAGTGTATAAAAACGTAAATACAATCACTTCCAATAAAAAACAAAAAAGCAATCGCACCTTAAGCACGACTATACCAAACGAGTACTTTGGGGGCTCGGTAAATCTGATGGAATTTCGTTCGCCATACAGAAAGTTTGCCCAGTCTATATCTATCTTTGCTGATGGACTAGTTACGGCGAATAGTATGGACGGTTTCCCAGTAAAATCCCAAATGTAATGCAAGGCGTCGTTAGGGCCTTCCGAACGTAGGTAAACAGTGGTTATATTTTTTTCTAAACATATCGAGTCGCAATTTGGATTGACGACTACGTCGATCTAGAAAATACATCGGTTTGTATAGTTCATCACTCGGAGAGTGGATATTTTGTAAAAATATTATTTTTCGCCGCAGTATGCATGAGGCTGTTTTTTAACGGTCAGTAACCGTTGTTGAATAATTAAATGTGATGTATTGGATTTTCATTTTTTTTTTTATGTAGGAGGGACAAGGAAATGGAAATAAGTAACTGAATTGGTAATGAGTTAGTTTTCGAAATTTATATAGATTACGGAATTATATTATAGGTTATGTATACGCCCTCGGAATAATACGCTTGCAGGAGTATAATATGGAACATGTTACATAGATTGATGGAGTTTATAGTATGATTCATGAGGAGGTGACGAACGCTCGACCTTAATCACTAATCTATCATTATTCATTATAGCGAGTGGTTAACAATAGTGGTTAAATACATGATGTGAAAGTTTTGGGAAATTTTGTTCTCGATGAGATGATATGATGTGTGTGAATGAAAGAAATTTTATTGTATTCAATGATAACTTACTTTTCTATCTAAACAGTAGACGAGTTTAATTGCTAATATGATAAATAACACACGAGGAATATTGTAATTGTTCATTTTTCCTGACATAGCTAACTGTCATCGTACGATATGACATACAGACATACACGTATTGTTTACATCTGGACTCTGAGCTGTCAGCTGACAGCTAACTCCCACCATCGGAATGATACAGCCGATCTTTTACGACGCTACACGAATTTAGCCGAGGTTTGAATCGCTGGAGAAATCAGACACTTATCGTGTGAATAATAATGGAATTGTAATTCCTGAATACATACATTAATCGAATGATTGAATTTTCATGCATTTTATAGTGTAATTACAGGTGCTTAGATTTTATTTTATTTACATTATGTTATCTTGTTTTCGTTTCCTCGTAGTGGCTTATGAGGTCTAATAAGCTTATAGGACATTCGCTGTACGAAGTTCCACAATCTTCCGAATTTTCAGCTTCTGTTATCTCAGATGGAATATTTTCACTTGTAGATGTTGATGGACTGCCGAAATATATTAATAGATAATAGTTATAATCACATACTAGGTGAATGCCTGTTTATTGTGAATTGTAAATAAAATCATGAGAAGTATAGAAATGAATTTTTTCTTCTTACACATTAATACTGAAATATTATACTGCTTACGTGAATAGTATATGAATGATATCCCCCAGTAAACCATTATTAGCTACTGGTATCATATTGGCTTCACATATGGTTCGTAGGAGGCAAGATCTACCTGGATAACCAGCCCTTAAAATGACGAATTGTTTTTAAAACTTACAGGAGCGATTTACAATTTAATGTCATTCGCTTTATAAAAAGATTTGGTATGCGTGTGTGTGTGTGTGTGTGTGTGTCAGGGTGCTTCGTTTTGGACGAAAATTAATCTTTTTCGCTCCATTGAGAAGATATTGTTGTATGGACTTAAAAATAAATTCCCTCAAAGTTTGAGCCCTTAATTCCAATTCTAACACCAATCTAAACAGTTTTCCAATTTTCCCATTCAAAGAGATATGTAAGTTTTAGCTCGAGTAACACTGGGATCACAATGTGCACTTTTGAAAAATAATCAATTCCCTACATGTGAATTTTCTATATAAGACGATATTATAAAATGCAGCTGTGCATTGGATAATGGAACAAAAAAAATAAAAATTCCTTAGACTTACATGCTCTTTGAATGGGAAAATTGGAAGACTGTTTAGATTGGTGTTAGAATTGGGATTAAGGGCTCAAACTTTGAGGGAATTTCTTTTCAAGTACATACAATAATATTTCGTCAATGAAAATTGAAAACAAGCTGTTCATCGCTCGACTTCATCCTCTGCTTACAAATGAAGCGCATAATCCTTGAGATATACGGGATAAAATTGTATTCGTCATTTTTATTGGCCCAGACAATAGGAGGAAGAAAATAATATTGTTGAATATCTCGAGCTGGTTTAATATCTTATGATTATAGGCGAGCGTTGTTCAGAGAAACTTTATCCGTTGTATAATGAACGAAAAATGAAATCAGCTGAACCTTTTTGTGAACATTAGACAAATATTTGTTTCATTACCCGTCCAACTTGCGCTGGATAACTTCGTAAGCCAAACTTCTATTCAGGCTTCTTTTGGCGAAAGTTTCCTCAAATTCCGTTTCAGCAACACTCAGACGTTCTGGTAGCAAGTAATTTGCTTCGAAGTAAAACGAGAAAGTAACAGACTTGTCCGGGATGTCCACCGGAATACCAATTGCGAAGAATATCTAAAATTCCATTATCATTCTTATAATCGTGAGGACAGAAGCGGTTCCGCGCGTAGGTATAGTGTCCGAAATTTTTCATAGGATAGAATAATTTATCATGAAATTCTCGTGTTATTCATGAGACAAGGGTATATAAATGAAAAAGAAAGAAATAAATAATTATTACGCCCATGCCGCTTCCCTGGGGAAACCCAAGAGACCGAATTTGTCTCGTGACGGTCGCACTGATGTCTTTGACCTTTGACCCAGCTACACAACACACGAATTGCCATGACAACGCTAGAAACGTGTAACTGAAAATAACAATTAGTTGTATCGTACATCACGTGAAATTGAGAGAAACGATAAAGCTCGAAACACTTGTTCCCATTTGATAAATTATATCTCGCACGCTAGTACCACCGTCCATCCCCATATATAGCAGATCTGTATATACTATACATCACATTGTTACGCAGGACATCCTATTTACTATCCGATTCTTGTATCTGCTCACTGCAAAGCGTGTAACTCACCTATTCTACCCCCATAATAAAAAAGAATAACCGAGAATTGCACGTCTGGTTTTATTTTTCATTATGAGTAATTATTATATTTAAGGCACGGCCATATCTTTTGTAAAAAGTTTTTACATACGTCTGATCTTTAATGCACTAAACTATGAAAATAATTAGAAATATATTGTTTAGGTATTACTCGACAGACTGCGGCAACATAAAGGTACTGGCGAGGTACTCACCTCTGCATTGTTACGACGTTTAACAAGCATTGTACGAACGTGAACGTTAAATACTTAGGAAATGTGCGAATAACGGTGAGAATGCTTTGCGCTCTATTGTGAAGTAAAAATCAAATTGCTAAAGCCTCGTATACGTGATTATAAACAATGCAAAGTACAGCTGAGGTAAACACATTCGAAAACATTTCTTCTATGAGTATATTTCAAAATCCATAACATCTTTGTCATCCCTGTCATCCCTAATCCCTCGTAAATGCTCCATACGTTTTCGCAACACTAAATTTTGGACAAGAGGCACAAGTTATGGATTTGCCTAAAAAAACTGATTGATTCTCATGCCCGAAATTTGAAATTTCACAACTTGACTGGAATTGAAAATCATATGCTGCTTATTCAGTTTAGATTTTTTTGTTATAAAAAATGTTTGTTAACATGGTAATCAACAACATCCTCGGTCTCAATTTGAGCCCGCATTCCTGAAATCAGGGGTTTTCTAGAACCACTTCTGAACGCATGTCTAATAGTAGGTATAGTAAGGAATTTTTCTTTCATCAAATCCATTGTTTGAAAAGTTTTCGCATAAAATTTATACCTCGTGCGCTTATAGCAATTTAAGTTGAGAATCTCTAGACCCAGCAATTCGCCTTACATTAATATCCTTTGCAGAGATCAAGCAACGAAACTTGTACATCGTTTCTGAAGTAAAAATCTCCTCTATTCGCTCTTCGCAATTAAAGACACGATCATATTTCATACACCTGCATGTTGGTGACCGACTAAAACCGCCTTTTAGCGGATTAATTATGCACCTGGTCCAAAGTGCATCAAAGTGATCCTGAACTAGTGCCCTTACCGTACTCCCTGTAGAATGCACGAAAGTGACATACCTATATGTCTATGTGTCACACCTGGAAGTTGAGAGTAGTCGTTCGAACAATGTGCTTATCCTTCTACCTGCTGTTAAGCTCTCTAAAGAAACTACCCACTGAGAAGCTTTGATACTTATGCATCCGTGTGTAAACAGGATGGAGTAATCGTGTGCGCATACTCTATATACGTATATATATATATGTATGTACGTACTTACATGCGTAAGTACATAGATAGAGCTACCGCGAAGTTTTGTGTCAAGTGTCCACGTCGTGACTTCGTTCGAAGCTTGCACCCGCCCCGGATAGGGTAGAACGTTTCTGAGCTTAAAGCTCAGTTTGGTTTGAAATTGAGCCACCAGATGTCACCGAGGTTCTGTTTTGAGCTAAGGGAGAACCCCGCCCATGTAATTTAAATGTCATTGGCCCCGGGATTCGACAATTTTCAGACGGAGCTTTCGGGTATCAGTTGGTGCAAATTTCATACCCATGAAATATCGAGCTTCGGAGATGAGTTGTACTCCGATGGAGAAAAGCTTGAATCCTATATATTATAGTCAGCCCTAATGTCGGCTTGATATCTTCCAAACGGAATATATTCCGAGGGTTTTCAGTCGATCGACGTTTTTTCGCCGAATCTTTATAAGCAGAGGATGAAGTCGAGCGATGAAGTTGGTTCTAAAGAGCAAATAAAGATGATGATTTTTTGCCAGACCATGATGAAAAGCACACAGAGACACAAATAATTTGGATATCATGATATTAGACATGAGGTTCGTTGGTATTTGTGACTCTAGTATTGTTCGCTTTCGTTCATAAGTGATTAACTAGTGGTTGAGAACAAAGTACCGTTTTTCTACTGCTAAATGAGAATGACAAACTAAGCTAAGAGGAAGAAGGAGAGAGAGAGAGAGAGAGAGAGAGAGAGAGAGAGAGAGAGAGAGAGAGAGGGAGGGAGAAAAAACAGACATAAAAGAAGCACTGTGAGAGAGGGAGAAAAAGAGAGTAAATTTTATTTGTACTTGTATACGGCTCCGACATATCTATACAATAAAAGTTATTGCCAAATCCATGGGACCAGGGTAGACAATTAGTAAGAAAACGCAAGACATTCCTTTTACAAATGTCACGACAAACCTTCGCAGCTCTGCCCCGGAGCTGCAGCTTTTTGTCATATTATTAAAATCTGCTCCCAATGATTGCCATACAGGTACCTGGGAATCGGTACCAAAACGAAAGTACAGTTTTGCCTTGATCTCTTGCTTTAGACTGTTAGGCACGAAGCTGATATTCATAGCCGCGAGTAATACACCGTGATGGATCGGCAGAGATCATATTCATTCGATTTCATTGATCTTTAGAATAATGAGTAATCCTTGTTGCTTGAAACAACCTATCTTTGTGGGATGGAAATGATCATGTATTTGGTCCAATTAAAATGATATAATATAAAATTTCCTTTCTGGAAACTGTGTTATGAATGTTTTCAATAATGTTTTCTTATCGACTAAAAATTCTCGATCTGTACACATCGATAAATTTACGTTGCTCTACTTGCGTTCGCGAGACGTGGTGCGAAATGATCAATTTATTGTTAAAGAAGCGCTAAGCTCATCCGATATTCATGATTCGTCGATATTTGATGAACTAATCAAGAAACTCGTCCGCGTCTCAGCGTAGTTATACCTACAAGCAAACGGTGAAACTTCCATCTCCGATGCCACTTATCACCTGCCAGTTAGGATCAAAGTGATCCGAGAGACGCGTCCGTGCGTATAGTCTCGTAGACGCGACACGTGTTGGAGGAGCAACGTAACTGTTTCAGTCCTCGGTTTCAGCCCAGTGGATTATCGTCCTGGAAAATTACTAACGAAGATTTGAACCTAGTTCAGATAAATTTGAAGTTAATTTCCACTAGCTATTCCGTCATTGTCAAAATGCACACTCCAAATCCTTCGATCACGTGAGTCCAAGCATGTGCCCGATCGGGTAATTTTAATGGTGAAATTGCGTAATTCTTGTATAAGAACTTGGACTAATTTTTTCCAACTTCTTTGCATAGATTCGGTGTCATTCTACAATTTGGAATCAACTGGATGGCCTATCAAGTAATTGCAATGGATACTCGAATAACGGATGTCGTAAATCGACACGTTAGGTCTCTAAGTTACCCAGAAGATAGTGAGATGGGGGTGAGTATCGTAAATATCGAATGCAAAGAGTAATTACACCGCTTTGCGTACGCTGAGGATCGCACATCGAATTCCAGGAAAAAGAAATAAAATCGAGGGCAATGTGTGTAGCGAATCTATGAACGCTCAGCGTCATATAGGTATAGCTATAGGTATAGACTGACCCGTGGGCGAAAAAATTCATGCGCAATTTCAGTCACTGCAGTTTCATTGTAATTATTGAAAATCCTAGCGTACCTCGTTATTTATACAGAAATGACAAACAACCGTTGCACAAATTTGAATGATAATGGACAGTGCAGTTCAGCTCTCGAGGCAGATATCGTTTTTACACGAATTTTAGTAAATGGTAAATCCTTCCAGGACATAAAATTCGATACCACGGTTGGGTAGCGAAGATTCTTTCTTACTTTCCGGAGGAAGTAATCTTTTGACGTAGGTATATTTGGTACCTCAGTGAATAGAGAATTTCCAAGAAATCCATCTAGAATAGCTCCGCGAGTACTGAGACATGGTATAGGTTTAATCCTTCGTTGCATCCGCCGCCCCCACGGTTTGCTTTTCTCGTTAACATTAAGAGAAGCAACAAGTGAGTGCTGACGCAACGTCAGAATCTTCCCCATGGAGCTCATTGCAAAGGCAACGGAAATGAAGGATCGTAGTGTCCCTGGCGATGGGCCAACGCGATTCCGGTATCGCGCCTTGATTAAAGGCACGAAAAAATCTGTGTTTCTCGAAAAGTAGACGTCGTCTTTCCTTCGCCTACTTTGAGCTCTCGGTGATATTAGTTTTAGCTCGGGGGAAAAATTCATGTACTCATATATTGCGAATAGATATTCACTACCCTGCAACGTAGGTAAATATCGAGCTGTTAAAATTTCAGTTGTTCTTCGCCTTGGCTGTTCCCCTGGACGATCCGGTATCTACTAAATCAATCTCAGTCGCATTTTTCTTCGAGGCAAATTACGAGCTGCCGAATAACATCACCGATTTTTATCCGGAGATAGAAGGTGCTAGAAAGAAGCGTAGTTCGATAGACAGAACTACGATCTACGCAATACTGGAATCGAAGTTTAAATCGTAAGTAACTCAAAAATTCCGGATAGTGAAAATTCGTGAAACATTATAAAGATCGTTTCTTCCTCTGGTATATGCGTAGAATCGGTGTCAATGGGACGGAATGTCTCCTCAGATCGATATGCGAAACAACGAGAAATCCAATTCACGAAAACAACGGTGTGCTTGGTGACCTGATGCGAATTATTTTCACGTAAGTTCCCCCATATCCAGTCCAGCGCATATACTGAACCGAAACTCACTTGGTTCCCGTCTCCAAGCGGTATCAATAATTCTGAAAGATCTATCCAGACCTTTTTCTATGAATCCTAAGCGGCGGGAAGGAGCTCACCAAGACTATTGTAATTTATAGTAATGTCATTTAATTCTAGACCATCTTCATCTGCTGACGAGGGTCTCGCCGTTGAATATTCCATGGCAGAAGAGACAGGGCGCAGAGTTGAATGTGGTGAGGCGTACCCTCTGTGTCCCTTCGGGATTTACGACTACATAACTACCGTGTATGAATGAATGTGCTCGGTGCTTTATGTAATTAAATAATAAACAACTCTCACCTCTGCAGAGACCGATCATTTTATTAACGTCACTGAATGAAACAATGCACTCAATTCCAGGTGGCATATGTTTAATGAAGTTAAGTTTTAGCTAGGGGTTGGGGGAACGACGCGTTTACCTTTTGGCAATGTAATGTCTACATCGTTTGATGGAAATGTGACGAGTAAACAAGGAGTGAGGGCGAAAAAAAAGAATGAAATTCAATTTAATTTCACTCGCTGGTCTCGCATTCGGTAATCGCGAAATTGCATCAGGGAGATCACGAATTTTCAACATTTCGGCAAACAATATTCTCCCGTGTATCCATACTTGCAGCCCTATTTGCACTAGTATGAGTGTCGCGTAGCGCCGGGCCGCGCCCCGTGAAAACCGTGAAAAGGCCGCACGTGTCCGGAGTCAGATGAAATTTGTATTCATCGGGAGTCGAGTAATATATATGTATATACTAGGGATGTGCTGGAAGTTTGGGTATCCACGTTACGCCTTAAAAGGTAGAAATCGATCCCTGCAATCCCTACCTTCGCCAATCACGGTGTAATTCAGCCTTTTACGAAAAAAATGATCATATTAAGGGTAGATTTAATATTAAAGAGGGGATCAGTCGTCAAATATTTGACTAAAGAGCTGATGCGCTCAACCAAAAGAACACTTAGGGCCATTGAACCAAGCGGCTGTGGAATAAAAACAAGATAAGTCCAGTTAATTAATTGCCAATAAAATGCGTTTGTTTCACATATAGCAATTTATATTTTATTATTAGATTTTTTTATCATCATACACCCCACGCACAGCTGCAGGGTTTTGCTAATCAGCAGAGAACAACTCTCGGCGGAAAAGCTTCGTGACCACGAACAGCATATGATACATTTTGTGAAAATTAGTTTTTCTAGAGGTAGGAAGAGATTTTCTGGATTGACATCCATTGTCATTAGAGGTATTGGGAAGATACAATATTTATTTGTATAAACGGTACATCAAATTCTGTATATAGTATCAAATATGGCCTCAAATAAGAAGCAAGACGATGCTGACCCGTTCAGTTTCCTGGGAGATGAGAGGGTGAAAATAATTCATTTGATACACTGGCCACGATTAGATGCATTAATTGTTGCACAGTTTTATCGGTACAATTATAATACAATAACTATGATTCTTTATTGTTTTATAAAGAGAATATCTCACAAGGTTTTCAACTTCAGTTGGTGTCTTAATTCCATTTACCTCCGGGTTATATTTATATATATGTATGTACAAAGTGCTAGTGCTGAAAATTTCAGGATCTTTGCAGTTCCCTGGACGGTTGAAAAATGAGAGTAGTTGCATAAGTATACGTAGCTATCTTGCCCGACAGGTAAAATTTTGCCTAAAACTAAAAGCCTGCATTCCACCATGAAGCGCAACATGAAAAAATTAGTAGGGTCGTCTTTTAAATTGCGAGCCCTATACTTTACTCCAACGTGTTATCATTTTTAGTACAATGCATTGCAACTTTTTTTTCTCTGTAAACCTGCAGAGTAGGTAGTTTATCCCGTAAACTCCAAATCAACTCATTGTCTGTCTTTCATTTTCAATCTAACTAATATTACTCATCGTTACCCGGGTAACATTCTACATGGACAGTCCACATGCCACATTAATGTCACATGGCATTAGCATGGCGATAGTATCGACAGGCGATATTAAACGTCGAGGTTCGACAACAGTGTGGCAGCATCATCTCTTCAATGTGGGTTTCTGTTATGGCAATAATCAGGCTGATCGACACAGTTTAACAATGTTGAAGCGAGGTGGAAACTATATGGATAGCTGATGTATATAGCTTCCGAATACGTATCTCATATCGAGTCACTATAACTGGCGTCGAGAGGTTTTTTTGAGTTTTCATGAAGTTGCGCTGGAGTTTGAGATTTTTTCATAATCCGAGAAACAGGTTTTTAGACAGACGTCAGTCCGTCCATCAGTTTCTCTGACAAATTGACTGAATGGTCTGAGAAAAAGCTCGATAAAATAATCAAGAGACGACATGGGCTGGTCGTCGTTGCTAGATAAAAGCCAAATTGAGACCGACTACGGCCTACATGGTGGCCACATTGCTTAGATATATGTTTATAAAACGGCCACATGGCTGCCATTTGAAATTGTTAACCGGATACTCGAATCATTCGAGTTGAAGATATACTTATATTGAAAGAATCGACCCACGTAGATTGACAATGAAACATGCCACCTACATGAATCATTCTGCCTTACCCCAAATTCTCGGGTCAAATTTATTTTTTGAATAACTTTTCAATTTATTATCATATTTCACCTTAGATAGATGCAAATGAAAACGAAGTTTCGAGATATACCTCATATTCGCCTAGATAACTTGTTGCATTATCTGGTACAGAACTGATGTGAGGTAGCACCAGGGGTCTGCAGAGGTCGAGGAGATCGGATAGATAGGCTTGGACCCCTATAGCATGCGTCGATGATACATTCCTAATACACTAAGTGCTCTCTAGGCAACGGGACATTAGTCAAGTCGGGAATGTGGATTTTGCGGCGAAGGAAATGTAGCTAGCTGCACGGGATCAAGGGTGGAGATAGAAGGTGCAATTTGAGAGAAATCGTGTTTGGTATTAAGTAGGTACATGAAAAATAAAAATTCCTAACTCTTCAAGATCGTCAGCATGAATTAAACGGCTAAACTGTTCGTATCGGTCGTGAATGAACCGGAAGATTTAGATTACGGTCTCTTGACGACGCGTAGAAAACAACTAGATTCCTTTACTTCAAGCCTGAGTCAGGAAATTATTACCCGTCGACCCTTATCAACTGTTACGATTAGGGACAATGCTTGTACCAAGTTGTATAATTCGAGGCAAATGGGGCAAGTGATAAGCGGCTGAGTGTTAACAAATAATGGAATATTTACGGCTTAGTCGAGAGGAAATGTTATGCAATTCAAAATGAATAAATGGCCATTTTAAACCGATTGAAGATGGTTTTGCAAAACTTTTGTGTTTCCGCTCTGGATCAAAGCGTATTATGTACGAAGAGTGAATTGCTGATGACAATCAGACTTCCACGCGATCTTCGTCGAATTCATTTGACAATTATGCTAGATCATGTATCACCTTGTGCTAATACCATGTTCACGTACCGGAACCCGTAGAATGGGTAATGAAATGATTAATGACCGCCGGCATTACGCACCGACAAAAGTTCCGATTATATCGAAAAGCCCCATCGGGCAAAGTGAGTAGGATTTCGAACACGTGCCATTTCTTCCAGCTTGTTCAGCCTCCGCGTATTCTTCCGGCATATCTTCGTTCCGAGAGGAGGAGGGCCTGCAGCAATACGTAAATAATTGATACAACATTTCATATTCCTACTTTTATCAGCTTCCTCTGTACCCCAGAGTTTAGAGTTTTTATTTGCATTGTAATTGCCAATTTTATGCAACATTCGGAGTTTTTTTGATATATGACTGGGTGTACTTTTCTTCGAGTTATTTTTGAAAATCGAATGAAGTAGAATATGCTGTCAGTATGAGGTAATAATCAGCTTTTCGGAGTTCGAAATATCTTTTTCTTTTATGGTATGATGTATAATATTTTGTTTGCTGTGAGGAACTTACGTAAAAATGACATGCATCATGTCGCCTAAGATGCCGTTGTGTCGGATAGGCCATTCAGATGTCTCGCAAATTGAGCGAAGCAGGCACTCACGTCCCGGAAAGCCAGCGCTGTAGAGGGAAAGAAGATTGGAAATTCTATTATCGAGAATACATCAGAATAAATAATTGTATCTATCTTGGTTGTGACTCGGAATATTTCGAAAATAAAAAGAAAAAATGATTCTGAAATTCCGAATTTAATGGAATAAATATACGGGTCAAGGTTTAGCTAGGTGGAGAAATAAACGCGTAGATCTGACAGGATGTTGTATTGTTTAAAACACACCTTGGAATGCTGGTAGTTCATTGCCAGAATTCCAGAGATGAAAATTTTATCGAATTTAAGACCTCATTTGTTATTTATATTCTTGTATCTTCTACCTTGGGGAAAAGTGAGTTTCGGACGTTTGTCTGAGAAACGTCGTACGTTTTGGAAAATAATATTATTCGGCGAATGAACAAAATAGGAATGAAAATTGCCAGGGAGAAAAACGTGATGTATCGACCGTTTATTGAAGCAATTTCAAGGCTTACCTATACCGTAGATTTATTCAAGGGATTCGAAATACTCGAGACACTTGACAACCACTCAGCCAATAATTAAGCTACCTAATTTTATTTATGTATTTTTTGCCAACCAGAGGCAGAGGCCCTCTTTTCCTGACTTTTGTAGAATTTATGACCGTGCTTCGAAGGCTATATTTATTCTTGGAATGGCAAGAGACTCGCAAATAGGAAATGCAAACAGTAAGAAAAACTGAAGCATGTCCTTCTCGGAGTTCCTTAACTCTGCTACGACGTGGCAAGTATAAGTAGTGCTACAAAATAATTCTATATTTGTTCAAGTATTTTTTCTATCTTTTTTTTTATTGTGATCACGGAGCCTGTATAAAGTTTTGTTACATTTTCATGAATTTCGTTATACTGAAAATGAATTACAGCCTGAAATACGTGTGTGCGGAATCGTCGCATGAAACAGGTTGTAGTCTTTTTTTTTCTTACACTATGGTCAAATTAGGTATAAGATCAAGCTTTAAACCAACCTTTCAAATTTATTCTCCAAAACTTGATAAACACTCCCCCTATCAATTCCTCGGCGATTCCTACGTCCGTAGTACAATGGGTCGTCAGAATAATTTGTTGGGAGAGTGTAGGAGGCTTCAAAAAAGTAAGACAGCGATATGGAATGTTCTGGGTCATTTAACGGTACCGAAAGTGCCAAGAAGAGCTGTACCAGGGTTATAAATATTGTTAATTATCACATTCGTGACAACTATACTTGCGGCGTTATGTCATTAAATTGGTCACACTTACGCCCAGGCCACTGTTGTCAGGAAAGGACAAAGACCGTATAGGTCTATGAAGTATTTCAGCTATTTCGGAGTTCTGATTTATCGCGCATTCTTTCAATGATACTGCAGCAATGATGATTATCACGACCCTGTAATGGCAATAATAACAGCACCAATGACACGAGAAGTTAAAAGGCAAAAAACGAAATAAAAAAGAAGAAAAATAGGGAAAGGGGATGAATCATGATTTTCTGGCTTCGACTAGCCAGAGGGTTGATAGACGGGAATCGATTTAATTTTTGAAAATCAATTTTGTAAACGTATCACGATGGTTCAAACGGTGGACAGCGTGGTTCAACGAGACATTATTGACGAGGAACACATACTCGTCCCTCACCCTCCGAAGGGGTACATCCCCACTAAAGTAATTGTCCGTTACGGCGCCTGGCGTATCTCTGCGGTCCCTGTGGGACGCGTACGTCGCGTTGGTTCGAAATATTTTTCATTGAAATTGAATGTTACCTGGGGAGTATCCGCACTTACCCTTATGTAGACTAATTGTGAGTCGTTAATGAGAAAACAGTGAAAACTATTCGCATATATTGTGTAAGATTGTGATAAAACGTCATAGCTGCAATTTAGGATATTGAAATTAATTGGTAAATTTATTGTACAGTGAATCGTATAAGTATTAGTTCATACCGATGATTGATGTTCTTAAAACTGCAGTGAAATTGGGATTCTGACAGCGGTTGAATAAAGTGCAAAGTTTTAACGATTCCGGTTTGTTTGAATAAGTTGCGATAAGCGTTGGGGAGGAGGAAGTTGGGATTATGAAGAACTACGTCAAAAGTGTTTCTCTAAAACAATTATTATCTCAACTATCGTACCGGAAACCGCGTACCTACCCCGCGTACTGTCGAAAACTTTTCATACCGTTTCTCGTCCAAAGAACTCAGCCACGGCAAGACTAACAACTCCTAAAGAGTAGAATAAAGTAGGAGTGAAAAAAAAAAAGGTGAGGAAAGAAAGAAAAACGAACAAAATCTAAAGATATACGTGAAACGAAAAACGTAGTACAAGAAATGAGCAGCTCAGGAGAGTCTGAGAAAAAAAAACTTGGAAAAAATAGGAGGAAAAATAAATGGTTAACTAAACAACAGCAAACTTACGTGATCCGTCGTTGGGAAGACATCCTTGGGATTCTGGCGGAGAGACACCCACCAGCACCAGCCTTTAATCCTTTGAAACCAAAAACTGTAACTAGTCTAACGGACAGTGAAGCTTGAGATTCGGGTAGCGGTCCGTTATTGGTAGCTCGTCGAGACGCTGAGCGTCGTGCGGTCCAGCGTCTTGCAAGTACATAGGTACTGTATTTCTACTGCCACAATCTCGCAGTGTTAAGAGGCGTGCACACAAAATTTCTCGATAATTGTCACTCACAGTAAAATGTTTAGATATAATACCTAGCGTTTAGTAAGCTCCGTGTATAGGGCGCTGGCTGAGTTATAAAAATCGGATAGTATTACGTATAGAAACAAAAAGAAAGAAGTAAAATCTCTCCTACAATATCCATTATGGAAAAATACTCGATTAATTTGATGGCGATAGTGATCGTGATCGTGATCGGTACAACAAGTCTTTGCTGCCGTGCGATGGACCAATATTCTGTTCGAGATCTACTCAGGAAAAAGAGATATTTGGTTTTCCCGGATCCGCTGGATAGCGAAACTAAAGTACAGGTACGAGATGCAGCGGCTATAACTATAGCTATGACCTTATACCGTAACGCGTTCAATTTCACTTTATAAATTTACTCGCATTTACAATTTATACTTAGAAACGAAAACCTGCTGGAAGCTTATTGAGCTTTTACGTAGTAGGTTGATCTTCGCCACCATTCTACGATGCTGCAGATACATCAAAATTCAGTGACTAATTTTTTTCAAAACGTACGACGATCATGTATTGGAACATTGTTCGATCTGATATTGGGAATTTATTTTCATACCTAAAACCGAAACTTTGAAGACATTTTAACATTTTCCAGGTGCTGTTTGGTTTGGGCCTACCTATGGAAGGTGAAATCTCAATGACGCTTGGCTATGTCCTCAAGTGTAACTACGACCTTCCTTACAACGCCTCGGTCTTCACCGATCCCTATGTCCGGTATGCGAGGTCGGTGGATAACTTTGCGATATCGGAAAACGCCACGGGTGAAGTGCAAGAGACTGAAGGTACGGGTTTAAGTGGCATGGTTTCCCGCGACACGTAGCGAAAGAAGTAAGAAGGGCCATCGAAGGACAGTAGTGGGGGGGGGATTGAGTTTTCGGCATAGGAAATGATCTTTTTTCAGTGAAAAAAAAAAACTTCAAGCCAAGGTTGATTCGAGTGGAATTCGCGGACTACGGGAGAAGCCGGAAAATGAAAGCTTCAGGGAATTGGTCGGCATAAATTTGAGGGACAAAAGATTGGCAAATTGAATTTTCTCCGAAAAGTTTGTTTTCGTATTTACGAACAGAGAGAGAGAGAGAGAGAGAGAGGGAGCGAGATAGAGGCGCGGGAGGGCTTGCGTCTGGAAATTATTGACACGAGACTACGAACGAGTCTGTGAGAAATTTTAGGCGATTTGTTTGGCTCCAGAACACAAGTCGTTCATCATTTTAAAGGACCATCTTTCTCTCTGAAAAAAAAAAAAAAAAAAAAAAAAAACAGCAGAGCTTTCTAATTATATTGTCAAATGTCAAATAACCCTTGGGAAATGTTACCTGTACCTACCTACTTAAAAGGCTTTAGAAGAAATGCTAAAAATATTGTCATTATAATGAATGTCTAATTATTTCTTCAACTAATGATTCGATTTTTAATTTTTTTTAATTTTTTTCATCAGGAGCGACTTCGAGATGGAGTATTTATAGAATGCTGGAAATAGCCATGGAAACTTTCGGCGGGGGTAGAGCCTGTCTGCTGCGTGCTATATGCGAAGCTGCTGAAACGCCATTTAAAGAAGATCACGGTCTCTTGGGTGAGCTTCTCCACGTACTGCTGACTCCATCAACCACGAATGAGGAACACGAGATGTATACAGATCGGGAGTACCATGCTGCCGAAAAATTAGGCAGTACTTCCGGTCGCAACTGCCGATCACTCTATGCTGATTGCGAAACTAGTCCGTTAGACTATTTTTCGGAACGGGGAAATTGACTTAGCACATTTATAACGACCTCGTTTTGCCATTTCCTTTCGACGTGACACACTGCTTGCGTGAAGTTTTTTATTTTTTGTGTTCCAACGACGATGCATTCGATAATTCAACGATTCTACCTCCCACATCGAAAAAATGATCGAACTTTCTCAATAAAGTCCTCGTCTAATTACTTGATACTTATGAATGTGTAACAATATGAGGAAATAAATTTTTGAATAAGTAAAATTAATGTTACCCTAATTATGGTTGTGATTCTTTGTCTCTTTTCCTAAATCACATTAAACCGGCTAACATACTCCCGTATATGTATATGGCAGCTTCTATTATTCATACATCCGCAGAATTCATCAACCTCATTCCATCCGAAGACTTTTACTCCCCAGCTTACTGTACCTAAGCTTCCCGAAAGTCTTCCCTTGTCTTTTCCTAAAACTTATGGAATTTCTGGGAAAAATTGTTTAAGAAGGCCTCTTCACTCTATAGACTTAAGGCTTTATTCTATACGTATATACCCACTTTCTTCGGGGACCAGAAACCTAATGCGGTCTTGTTTATTCGTTTTCTTTGTTTTCTTCCTCGCAATGCCTCTGATGCTTTCCGCTCCGACTAACATGAATTATTCTGTAAATTATGTACTTTCTGCTCTTGGCTTCGACCGTACCACTGGCACCACTGGCTTAAACGAGGAATATACCCGTGGGATGTGACAGAACACGCGCATATCTTTTCGCATTGAAACTACGATAGCTATAAGTCATGGATAAAACTGACTAAGCCATCGTAGCTTAGTTGCAGGTTAGCTAATAGTGTGAGACTCATAAGATAATCGATTTCGACGAGAAAAATTCATCATACTGGAGGCAGTAGCCAGGAAATTTCGTATCTAAGGTGAAATCTGAATGTAGCACCCTTCAGATTTATCGAAAATATTATAGACGAGAATGGATTTTCTTTTTACAGCAAGGTGGAAAATTCACTGACGGTGCAGTTACACCCTGACCTCACACAATTTCACAGAATATCCTCCTATCCTCCTATGTATGTGTTTGAACGATAGATGAAGCACAAAGTCTTTACTTGATAAAAACAAATGGTAATGTGGTTAACAACTATTAGCTACGTAGCACTTTAGGCAGTTACTACTTCTGTAACTGGAGACTAAGATATACTAATTCAGTTATGGCAAGTGCAACGAACTTCCTTCCGTTAATTAGTACCAGCTTGGTTGAACAGCATAAATTTTCACCCTGTATTATAGAGAGTCTGTCTATACGATGTACAAGTATGTATTTGTATTTCTTGCATTGCTTACCAAGTCGTTTGAGATATTTCCTACTGTAGAATGTTACGAGGGAGTGAAAGTGAGAGAAAAACGGTATTTAGTCTACCCTCAACCTGGGGTTGGTAACGCCCCGACAAAAGTGCAGGTAATTCTCTTGTTTCAAAGTCTTTTACGAGGAATAAAAACGCTATCGTGTACGACACTGAGATTTGACAGAATGTTTTATCACCAGCTCTGAACACCTACCCTGTTTAATAGAAACTCGCCAGCATTAAAGATTAACAATTGATCACAACTCTGCTAATCAGACTAATAAAATTACCAATCACTCAAGAGAATCTGACAAATCATCTATTTCATGGCAAAATCACCTTCACCAGTACGAATAATTCGTATGAAATTTTCCAGCTCATTATTGGTCTCGGATTACCTATGGAAGGTGGTCTGATCGTTGGCTATGTCGTAAAACATAATTACAACCTACCTTACAATGCTACGTTTTTCTCCGACCCCTACTTACGTTACGAACGATCAGTTCACGCGGAAGATTTATTCGAATCTGAAATTACCAGTAAAGGTAGGACTGCTAGCAATAATTGTTGTAGCAATTGATATGATTGATATGTATAAGCAGATGCACTTTCTTTGTGTGCGAAAATTTGACCCAGAACCTGTATTGCTACTATATTTACGGTATACCTATATGGTTGACGAAAATGTGAGGGTGCCAAACGGACAAGTTAGGTTGACAATGATTTCACAGGAAGTATGACGCGTTGGGAAACTTATAAGATGTTCGAGTCCGCCTTCAATATTTTCGGAAGTGGAAAGTCTTGTTTGTTGAGAGCGATCTGTGAAGCAGCCAGAGATCCATTCAACGAGAACCACGGACTTCTCGGTGAACTTCTGCACGTTTTTCTTACGTAAGTAGGTATAATTCGAGGTAACGCAGTTCAACAGTTATAAACGGTACTTATAATACGAGTGCGCGTCAAATATTGGCAAATCTATTTCTAGCCGTATAATAATCCATAGCTGGTCTAAGACATCGCTAATAGAATGATTAAACCCCGTTCATTTATCTGGGTCAACATTATTCAGGTATTAATTTCATTTGAAAAATGCACCCTGTCTCTCCGGAATCACGGAACGCTGAGTTCATTTGTGAGATCGTATTTTTTGCTCGGTTGGCGCACGATGCGAACGGCTCAAGATACTCCGGGGCTCAATTAGACACCCTTGATTGCTGCTTAATGACCGTACCCATTGTTATTTCAGACCATCGACAACCGTCGAAGAGTTTTTGGAGAGCGCCGACCAAGAGTATTTCGCGGCCGAGTTACTCGGACGAAGATCTTCAAATGAATGCCGAAAATTTGCTACAGAATGCGAAACAAGTCCACTGGAATATTTCACAGAGTCAGAAGATTAATCCAGTGACCCGTGCTCGCTCTGACACACAGTACCTTAGATCGATGTTTTACGTTGTGAGAAAATACCCACCCCTTAACGATCTTCGTAGTTACTTAGTGGCTAGATTCCGCACGCTCTAAAAGACCGTGCGAAAACGATGGTGGGTCGGGAAGCGATTCAGGGACAGAATGAAGAATGAAGATATTATGGCAAAATTGTTAATTTCACTTTTTGGTTTTATTACTCACAATTTCTGACTGAACCACTGAATTGTGTCGCGAATATGGGATCAAAATGAATTGGTTACGGGATTTCTGAATCTCGTTAGAAATTATTTGGCTAGTGTTCATCACGGACATGGATTGTAACTTATGACGAAGAAATAAAATCTGGATCACCATTTGGCAGATCATTTACAGAGTAGCGTAGTTAAGATAAATATCGCCCGTTTACTCTTTTACGCTTTTAATAAGACAGGTATAAAACGCTACGGATAAAAGTTATTGAGGATCAAGAAAAGACATCTTGATAGCTTCATAAAATCGATCGTTTCATTTTCGAGGATGCGCTGCGAACAGTTTGAGACCACTTTATATATATTTAGACCCTTTTTTACTGCCGTATTCTCTTCATTCGACAATTATTATTATATCTTAATAAATTTCGGTAAATACTGGAGAATCATATTCTATAAAGTCTTCATAGATTTTACCCCTGTCTCAAGTAGGTACCTACCTACCTACCGCGTCTGCGAAACGACATTCGAAAATTACAAGTCGTTACACTCGAACAGTAAGCCACAAGAGATGTAACAAATGAATTACGCTGATCCTTGAGGATTGGCTTCTGTCCTTCAGTGCCATGCCGTTAGGACGAAGAACAGGAAGTAGAATGAGGTAAAGAAATAGAATAAAAAAATGTTGTATCTTTCGGCGACCAACGAATTTCTGGCTCTTATCTCAGCGGTCTATTATTTACTACGATATGACATTATATAAATGGGAAAGATTAGGACACTCCCTCTTCCCGATCCTTCTTCCGCAGAACTTGATGCGATTTGTGGCTGACGTTTTATTGGTCTTGCAGCCACAAGCTCTCAAGTCGTTTCGACGAAGCTCGAAAGAAGTACGGTCTTTTATTACGACATAGTTCGCAGCTGACCAGAACCGAGTGTATACCTGATGAGTAACCGCATCTTACCAGGACCGTTACCTGACTTAATCGTTAAGACAACTATATTTTGTCAGTAGTTGACACCTCATTGAGGTGCTAACGATCAAATATTTCCACGATGGTTCCTCGACAAGTAACACCTTTAACGGTAAGTGAGAAAAATCCCTCAGCCGTTGTCTTCTGTGATCTGTAACTGTTTCAACCAAGCTGAGCTGAGCAACGTGGGTGCAATGTGCGTGACCAAGTTGAAGACAGTGAAAATATATGGAGATATATGGATTCGAGGCACTTTATTCTGCACAATTTTCGCATGGGCATTGACTGGTTGCTACGGGCAGTATTACAATGATCATTCGTCATACAACGACACGGAACTAAGGTCGCAGAATGACACAGATTTTAGTGACGATGTATTGTCCCGCGAGAGGAGAACTTTGGTATATCCTAGCCCGTCAAATATACTTGTGAGTAATGGATACAGTCTTTGATTCCCTAGTGTCCTGATACCGCGTCATCGGGAGGTCTGGCTCTGCGCAGTAGATAGAAATTGTAATTATTGCAAATCGACGTTACTTGATGTGAGAAATTTCTTCTTTTTATTCATTTTTTTCTTCCATTTCCATTTCCATTTCAATTTCATCTGCTTTTAGTTCTATTTCTGGCAATGAATAATGAGGATACTATTTTTACAGCTTATTTACGGCCTTGGTACGCCCATTCAGCTAGATCGAGAGAGCGTCATTCTGGGGGTTTTCACCAAATTCATATACGCACTTCCAGACAATTCAACTTATTACACAGAGCCAGGCATATATTACGCAAGATCGACTAAGAGTCGATGGAGCATATACAAACTTCTGCAGGCTGCTACCGAAGTTCTTGGATACGGTGGCAAGGAGTGTCTCCTAAGGTCAATTTGTGAAGCGGCCGATGTTCCTTTCAACGCCAATCATGGTCTCTTTGGAGAGCTCGTACACACTTTCCTCACGTAAGAGAAAATACCTTATTAGATTTTTTCATGAGTTAACAAAAAAGTTCAAACCTATTTCCGTTCAGCTATATCGATAGGAAGAAAGTATGAAAGCCATTCATACCGGTTTTCAGCTTTGTATGTCCACCTAACATCTGCAAATCGTTATCAAGTCTGACCCATCTTATAGACATGGTCGATAGCTCGATATTCACTCGATGAGCTAAAGAGAACAAATAAAAGGTCCTTACTCTACTTATATATAACTTTGTTCGACGTTAAGCCCGCGCAATTGTCTCAATTATGAAATTAACTTGAGCAAGTTCGTCGCACTAAGTTGGCGCACAGTAGTTGCATCAAATTGTGATGAGAATTGGAGAAATCCATCCGTGAATTGACTCTATAATTATTTTGATTCAGGCCTTCGAGCACTAAAGAAGAGCCCGACGATTACGAGGATCGAGATTATCACGCTGCGGAGCGCCTAGGTCGTAAGGTCGGGGATCACTGTTCAGTTCTGTATCCCGAATGCAAGATAAGCATCCTGGACATCTTCACACAAGTTGGGTATTGATCACCGTCCACTTTACTTTCTGCGATCATATTTTTCCTCATGGACAACCAAGGGGACTAATGTGCTCCTAACGCGGGATCATAACTAAGGATTGAATGTGCTGTGACATTTTCGCGAGAAGATCAAGACTCATCGTCAGTAATGCTTCGAGCTGATTGATATACGAATGCTGATATCAACATGTGATGTTGAAAGTATTGAAAAAAAAAACCTGAACTATTTAGATGCGAGAGCTGGACATCAAGTGATTGATTTCATATGGTTTAATAAATTATATTTCATTGTAATTTCCTTGCCGAATGCGATAAGAATAAATAAAAATGAATAGCACACGATTGACTTAGGAATTTTTAATCCATAATGATGGTGTAGATTATCTAACCACGAGCATGGATCAGGATTTGAACTTCGTGAAATTTGAGGAGGTAATAATTGATATCCATATACCTGCAATCATTGAACCCTGAAAGTTTCCGTACTCAAATTTATGTGCGCTGTGCAAGCATCGAAGACAAATTAATGGTTATAGCCAGGCTACGGTAGGGTGTCCCGAATGATCTCATAAGCCACAGAATGTTCCGAACTTCGAACGTTCCTGAGACGTTCCGACCTCCATTTTGCCTCAGTTTTCCTCTACTTCTGAGTTAATATTGCAAACTTTGACATCTTAGTGACTTCCTTAGAAGAGCTCCTTTGTCTATTCGCCAAATTTCCTGTGTATCTGATACGGAATCTTTAATTTTACTGTCGATCTAGCATCCCAATAGCAGTGATAAATTTTTACAGCACATTACCTGTTCAAAATCGAATATCGATTTCGCATTTTGAAAATCTAAACGCCACTGTGCTGTGGGCTAAAGTAGACTCTGGAAAACCGAAAGAAGATATTGACGGGAAACGAGGAGGAACCAGAAAAGCATAGCTACACTCTGAGTGCAGCGCATCTAAGCTTGCAGCGAAGCTCACTTGCAATGTCAATATACGTATATCAGACCGCGGGTCACGGGTAACGATCTGTTTGAAAAACCTCTTTCGGTCGTACGGTTTTCTCGGCGTCTCACCCCTCAACGGTTGCACGTAAGCGTAATAACTTACGGTTCTCGCAGTAATAGATCGTTTTTTGTACACTAAAAGAAAACGTGCTACTGCTTTTCAGCGATAAGTTCAATTCCGAAAGCGAACTTAAAGATCGGCTGTAAAGCTGTATGTATGTTGTATGAATTAACCGAGAATATGATACCCCCGGAGTTACAGTATGTTGTCGAACGTTTCGAAGTTCTTAAATACTTGAGAAAGTCCTTCGGGTTCAGCGGAGTATCTTATCGGTTGATTTCAGGATTATCTTTCGTAGTTTTGGAGTAGCAGATAATTGACTCAGTTTCACCTCACCCATGGCCTCGTATGGTGGAATTTACTTTCCTCATCAATAGCATCATGGGTTTTCAAGGTAAATCTTATTTCGTGGAAGTGTGTCTACAGTGCAGTAAGACATGTTAAAGAAATGTGTACTTTTCACGCCTGTGTAAAGTAACGATGGGGCGATGACGGAGTCGAAGTCAGAAGCACCAGCCAACGAGCGTCGAGCTTCAATTACTTGGGTAAATAAGAGAATCGCCCGGAGTGCCGTTGGTTATGGCTCAAACGACGCTGCTACCTCGTAACGATGTTTCGCGTGGAGCTTTTACTAATTTTCTCGACTCTTTTCCTGACCAGGAGTTTGTCAGTCCTACTATATCCAGCGAATACAGTTTTCCAGGTGAGTTCAAAGGAGGAAACTCATTATCGGTATTAGAATTGCCCCGTATTTTACGCCAATCCATTAAATGCAGTCAGTGTTTCACGATATGCACCCACGTCTTAGTAGAAAAATAAAAAATAAAATAAAAAATAAAAAAGACATAAAAATAGTAGTCATATACTTTCGCCTGAATATTTATAGCGGAAAATAGACGTCTACTACTATAAATAATAAAATTTTGTTTTGTGCCAAGTCGAGTTTATTCTTATTTGAAATGGTTCACGTTATACTCAGCAGCACGTTGTGGCTGGACTGGATATCGAGCAGAAGAAACTTTTGATTTACTAAAAGGTATAACTGCAGGAGTGTGGAAGGCTGCTCGTGCGGTTGAATGCTAGTACCTAACAAATACCTTTTCTTGGTAAGATCATTATGCGAGTATGAAAATAGACGGTATCTAATTAGAAGCAAACATTTATCAAAATAGAACATTCATATAGGTATAGGTAGGTATAACTGAAAGAAATTTTATAAAAACTTCTGCAAACCCTTGACACAACACAAAACTCTACTTCTGCAAATGTAGATCGACGAGTTGCGCAGCGCAGTATAATTTCATTGAAATTGTACCGAGGGACGATTATTATAGATACGTGAGCCTGTTTTTTGGTTTTTTAATGCGCCTCATTAAAACCATGAACAGTTTTTGATAATACAAACAGATAATATGATATCAACGAGTCTGCACAGTCTGTTTTCATTTTTATATTTTTTAGATCACATTTGGGCTGTCGACACCGATCGAATTAAACTTGAGGAACAGGGCGATAGTTTACTCCCTTGGTTTTCAACTTCAGTACGCTCTTCCCTATAATCTTACGCAATTAACGCCGACCATAATTCCAGCAAGATCCACCCGAGATTTGACGTTACAGGATACTTACGGGAGCATAGAAAACTTATTGGATGAGTAAGAGTTCGCTAACGTTACCTCAGTTTTGTTATAGCTATAGGTGTAACAGGGAAATTCAATACCGCTGTTTCGTGATATCCAGTATAGTAGTTTGAAAGGCATGCAAAACAATTCAACAAAACAATCTAAACTCTGCACAGCTTCTGTGCTGGGAATTGTTCCAGAACTAGCTGGATACGTAGTCTACCGAGACCGTGAACATAAATAATTTAAGATATGAAATTGGGTAAACATATTAACCAAGTTTGAATCGGTTTTCAGTTTTGTACAGTTGAGTCTATGATTCAACAAAACGTTGTGTCTGCTCGGTGTGGTATACCTTTACTATATGGTGCAATTCAAACTAAAATTCTCTGAAGCTGTATCGGAGGCTCGCTGTGACGTAATTAAATAGGAAATTAATTAGAAAGCGAAGGAATAGAATTGATTAATTTACAGGAACGGTTGGGACGACGGGCGGGAATGCCTTCTCAGGAGCATTTGCGAGCTAGCCGAGACGCCGTTGGACAGAGACGGCCAGGACCTCATCGAAGAAGTCATCCACTTGCTTCTAACGTAAGTTAATTAGTTTTGTCAAGCACAGCTGTTCGCCAAAGGGTGAACGAAACAATAATAGTCGCGAACGTAACTTTCGAAGAAAGGTGGAAAGGTAACACAATAAATGGCCGTCTATGTCCAAATGTCTTTCACGACGTAAATCAATTATTACTTTATACGATATTGACGCTATTCTTTATTTTTTTATCAAACTCGATTTCTGAACGTCTATTGTACGAAGTCTGGGGACAGTAGGTACTTTTCGATACTAGTGCGAAAACGTTGATTCCCGAACGAATGTCAAGTTTTTCGCCCGAGCGAAGCAAGGATGACAATCACACGAGTCGAGAATCATCTTTCGCACGTGTGTATCGGACTTTGTTTTTTTCAACATAACGCGCGTTAAGTCGCGAAGCGTGCGCAAAATCGAACTTTACGCACAGCGTGTTGAAATAGTACATTACGTAACGAGTGCGCAAAATAGGTGATTCCCGCACGAGTCGGGTTTGTCGCCCGAGCGAAGCGAGGGTGACAAAAAAGACGAGTGCGGGAGACACCTATGCGCACGTGTTGCGTATACTATTTTCCCTGACGAGTTGTGCAAAATTCGACAACACCGGCAATCTGACGGGGGGTCCAGGGGCGCAGCCCCTGGTGGGGGTGCGGGGGGCGAAGCCCCCGCCGGGGGGTTGGGGGGGCGGAGCCCCCCCACTATATAAAATCGAATTAAAAATTCATAATTGAATAAAAAGACTTTCATTAAAAATAAGATTTCAGAGATTTATTCAGGAGTGCAATAGTAAGAAGTATATACCTATATATACCTATATATACCTATATATACCTGTATATACACATATATACCTATATATACACATATATACCTATATATACCTATATATACCTATATATACCTATATATACCTATATGTACCTATATATACCTATAAATACCTATATATACCTATATGTACCTATATATACCTATATATACCTAAATATACCTATATATACCTATATATACCTATATATACCTATATATACCTATATATACCTTTATATACCTGTATATACCTATATATACCTAATGTACCTATATGTACCTATATATACCTATATATATATAGATATATAAATATATAAAATATTTGTATTTTGCGCACGCGAAATTCATTTTGCGCACGCGAATTTCATTTTGCACCCGCGAACCTATTTTGCACCCGCGAATTCTATTTTGCACACGCGAACCGCATTTTGCGCACGCTAACGGAATGAGTGAGGGAATCTGGCATTTTGCGCACGCAAACGAGTACACAAAATCGAATTTTGCACACGGCGTTAGGGAAAAATATTTGATGACCCTATGAGCACACTTATGTCGCCGTTAAGATTTTTAACTTTATAACATTGAATAGTGAAAACCGTAATTAAAATACGATTTCAGCCCACTGAAAATGAAATCGGAATAGATCTGCTGAACTTTCTGTCTCTTTGTCACTTCCGTTTTCTCCTTATATCTTTTTTTTCTCTGGTGTAATAACGTCAGATAGTACTAAAAACTCTGTGATTCTAGACCGTCGGAAGATCAGCCGGAGGCCTTTGATTTCAATCACCGGAGCGTTCACGAGATGTACCATGAGGCGGAGAGGCTGGGCAGGGTTGGTGGAGACTGCATCTTGGCTTATCCTGATTGCATCAAATCGCCGTTAGAATCTTTTACGGAAGTTTTACGGTCGAACCGGTAATAAAAATCGAGTTATTTCAGTCTGAAATAGTTTGTACGAAGACGGAGCGAGTGTCTTTCTGTAATTGCAATATTTTTCAATTTCAAATTCGATCTTAACTGTTAAGTCTATCTTCAAAATTACTTTCATATTTTACAACCGCACTATTGTTAAGTTACACTTCTCTGAATGTACAGAATAGCAAACTACATATATGTCAAGAAATAAAGACGAGGAAATAAATTGGTTTACAAGTTTTCTTCAACCTACAATAGATGGGTGCAAGGGGAGATAAAATCAAAGAAAAGATTGAGAATCTATGTTTCGCGAGGGCACCGAGGTCACGTACCTAGATGGATAGATATGAAACTGAAATATGAAATATCTTTTTGCCATCTAGGAATCCAGAATCCAACGAGGGCAGAAGGCATATCTTCAGTCAAGAAATAATCTCAATAATCTCATGCTTAAAGTGATGCATGAATACAAAGTGCCAGCAGTTAGGAGGATAAAAAGAAATGAGAATTCATGTCATATGAAATATTTTTCTCTCAAAGATCCTATTATAACATTATATTGATTTTCAGTCATGACGATACTTTTTCCACACACATCACCAAGACGTTACTTTTTTGTTTATACTCTTATCATTTCTTATTTAATCATGCTCTTAGAGATGGCTTTACCCTCGAGCTACCTGTACTATTAAGTAATTGGTAATAAGTTGAAGTGTAAGCAATTCTGAGTAAACAGTACGTTTTCACCCCTCCCTTTGACCGACGTCAAGGAGCTGTTTCAAATCAAATTTCGTTGCCGAAGACAAGCTTAACTTACAGTGGTACGCGTAGGCCTCTTTATCTAACTAGATATTCGATCTTTTGGTTATACATTTTTCGAAAAACAGGTGTTAAGGTTTATCGTGAAAATTAGGGCATTGAGGACCGAAAAATAATGAAAACGTGTGAAGTTATCCTGATATTAGCCGGACACCTAGTTACAGCATGGGCAAACACCGATGAAGTCTATACACGAGATAAGCGACAGATCTACTCACCGCTCCTGGTACAACCCTACGGAGGAACATTCAAGGTATTTTTTGAAGACAGTATATTTTCTGAGATATTTTGCAGCTTGTTGAATTACGTATTCCAAAACAGGTAATAAAAGAAGTGAAAACTTCTTCAATATCAAATTCAATGTCAGCTGAAAATATCGCTGCTGCACGTATAGCTGTACATTATAAAAGCTGCTATTGGAGCTATTCTTAAATATCGGCAATGATCAATAAATTAACATTCACATTCGTCTGTCAAATTAATAATCAAGAGGTGTACTCAATTAGAGAGATGGTTTCCGAATCAAGGCTGTAGAGTTATATTTATTGTAGAAAGTTGGACATTATTCTGACAATGCTGTGTTCGAACGAAGAGCAGTAAAATCAGAGAGCGATGTATCTGATTCATTGAATACATATGAGTATACTGAAGGGTTTGAGTGACTGCGAAATTTGTAAAATTAACATCGAAATCATGATATCAGTTATAAATTGTTTATTTATATAGAAAGATTTCTGGTGAGAGGAAGCTGAAGTAGTGAAAAAAGAAACAGAAACAGAAACAAAAAAAAAAAAAACAAAAAAAAAACAAAAAAAGAACCACCATGAAAAAGTTTTACATTCAGAAAATCAATCCAAAGTCTTTTACCGCTACTTCTATTTTTATATAACCGCGGAAGGCCAATGGGAGAAGCCTTAGAGAAATCCAAGCTAACTTGAAAAACCGGAAACTTTTACGACGGAGTAATATCGCAGACCAACAAAAAGCAAACGATATTCCAAAAGTTAAAATATGGAAAGAGGAATGGTGGGATGGTGGCACTGGTTGGTGGGTACCCAGGAACTTCGAGCGTAAGCAAAGCTCGACTGTAATTTTCCATCCTTCTATTCCTCTTCTTGTCCGCGCGTGGTAGTTGCGATTTTATTACCACATTCTTTTATCACTTGAAATATGATTTTCCAAAATTACTTTTCGCCGCGAGCGATCGATCTTCAAAAAGTAACCCGCTCTATACTCTGATATTATTGACTGATCGTATTCGAAGGGTGCCAGCTTCCAGATACTATGTAGCTTTATCGTTACCCTCAGCACCACGTAGTCGTTCAACTAATCGTAAACTGGGTAAACCGTTCAAAGTGATAAAACAAAATTAACAATTAGCTAAATCAGGAGCATGGCTGTGTTGATTATAATTAAACGGGTTATGCTTCATTTCCAGCTCATCGTAGGTGTAGGTATTCCGATTGCTATTCCTGGCCGCAGTTTGGCCTATGGTCAAAATTTTCAGTTCCAATATCCATTGCCAACCAACGCAAGCTTCTTCAGCAATTTATTTTCATCCGACTCTTCGACGAGGCGACGTCGTAGTTCTTCAAGTTACGAGAGGCCAATTGCTTACAACATGTTGCAGCAGCAGTTCGACAGGTTATTATGCGAGCCAATATTTCTCAGGCTAGAAAGTCGAAGTAATTTTTCTCATGTATGGTCGACTTTCGATTTGTTGCAAATTTACTTGAATATAGTTATCAGAATATTGCGTCTCCATACCAATATTTGCAATTAATTCTCATACGGTATACTATTATACGAATAATCCAATAACTTAGCATTATATATCATGATTTTGCAAATAATCAGCGAGGTCTCCGTTTCAGAAACGGTGTCGACGGTAAGGAATGCATAATGCGAGGAATTTGTGAGGCTGCTGAGACTCCACTTCAGGAAGAAGGCCTGGTTGGAGAACTTCTCCATCTTCTGTTAACGTAGGTGGACAGTTTTTGTCATCTTCATTCCATACGGAAAATCCCAGTAGCCCGAAGATGAAAAATTAGAGTCGTGATGATAAGTCATTGTCGATTTTGTTTCAGACCTGATTACGGTGGCGATACTTCTACAGGCGAAGAATATATGGATGCAAAAAAAGCTGGACTGCGAGGAGAAGACTGCATGGAACTATTCCCAGGCTGCCCAGAAGGCCACGGGATACTTGACCACGTATCAACGATAAAATATGTGAAATGAATGTACCTATAGCCCTTATCTTGATTTCTTCGAATATTGTCTGAAATTTGTGTCATCAATTTTACGAGAATCGTATAAATAAAACTTGCCTAATTCTAGGCGTTTATCTCCGTGGTCAAGATCTTTCTTGGTTGACCTCGAAAGATGGTCATCTTACAGGGTACAACATCTGCCCCATAACATGGATACTATAGGGTCATATCCTGTCTCTATGTAGCCATTTCCGGTCATTTTTTTCACAGACACGTTGCGACAACATCGTCGAAAACTTTACCGAATTTCTTGGTCGTTCAGGATAAAGAACGGGAAAGTTTCACGGACACCGTAACAACCACCGCGCCGGTAGATACTCTTTAACAAGGATAAAACTTCTCGAAAATATTTGCCAACTTTGATCGTTTTATGGTTACGCCTGAACTTGGCTTGAACACTGCTATACAAGTACGTGTAGGTAAATACCATATCTAGATAGTATTATATGTATTATCGCAGTATCGTATTGACAGACGAAACGGGACGTAAATTTCGCGTTAAAAAGAAGATTAGCGTTTCTTTGCTAACGTAAGGTGATTGCTCACTCCTTTCGCGCGTGAGCTTGCTTTCTAATTGATTCATTACTTCGATACCTTCGTAATTCGTCTCCGTAATTGAAAATAATGGAGGGTCGTGAAGATGTATTAAAAAACTCACATCCCTCATCCAACCGTCAGGATACTCGTCATTTCCAATAAATATTCGATTGTGAAGGTAAGTGCATAAAAAAAATATACTTAACACTCTTTGCCAGACGTATAACGCATCGAGGAGATAGGTTCAGCGGCCAAGAGCCCGAGGCGTTAATGGCTCTGGCAAACGTTACAGATTCCTGCAGTCTGGTCACTTATTTTCGTGCATTGACGTTGAAAGGTCACTAAACTAGCATTGAAAAGGTGATCCGGTTCATGCGGATCAACAGCATCTTAGGACCAGTTTAGAGTTTGCTCAAAGTGTAGGCAAATAGAAGGGAAGAAGTTAGAATAGAGACGAGATACGGGAGACTGGGTGGAATAAATTCGAATCATTCCGAACGGGTCCGTCGAATAGATTTGCGTAAAATTGCCCCGGTAAGTCCGTCCAATTAAATTAAGCACCCAGTGTATTTCTCATGGAATTAACGTTTACTGCTCCTAGGCGCTAATTGGTGCACCGAAAACCGCAGTAACCCCGAGACAAATCGACCTCTTCCTGAAACTCTCCGAAAGTCAAAACTAATTTAACTAATTCTCGTTCAACGCTCGATTCTTGTATACGTATACACTTATAGGTATACGAACGGTGGTATAGGAATAGGGAAGTCACTCAGTGAGTTATGAAGCTCCTAGTCTGGACGGTTCTGCTTTTCTCGATCCTGGCAGTTCTTACATCAGCCCAGAAGATCAGAGCTAAGAGACTAGTGGGGATTCGAAAAGGCTCAAGATTCTATGTGAGTATCAGTGTCAACAAATCGATTAGTTATGTCATTCGTGTCAGCGTGGTCAAGATTTTATCTGAAACCTTGATGTGCTGAATGTTTCTGCTTTCAATTTACATCCTTTTGGCAATTAATCGATGCGTATATCCCAATGGACGTTTGATAACGATTTTTCAGCTCAGGATGAACTTCAAGGACACTATTTTGGAGGCTACAACCATATTTGCCCACGCCGCTGGATTCAAAGTGACCTGGGAAGTTCCAGAGGGTAGCTTTCCGAAAAGATCAATCCGGTCGCTGCACGACGATGTTGAATTTTTGTTCGACAGGTAATTCGATTATTTGTCTGAATTTGAGCGATGTAAGAATGCTGCGTTTTCTTTCTGTTGGATGAAAAACCTCGACTACCTATTACAGTTCGCAGTTAAATAAGTAATGGTTTCGTTCTGTTTTCCTATTTTCTTTTCTTTCATCATTCTTGCCGACGAATAATACTCGAATGTCCTAGAACGAGCGGATTTCGTGGAACCATGGAAAAAGTTTGCTCCGTTTTTTTTTTCATATTTTTAGTGCCAAGGGGGTTGGCTGGTGAGTCGGACTAAAGGGAGAATTGTTTGTTTCCCATTGTTCTTCAAAGCACCGTTAGTAATATCCCAGCCAGACACCGCGATATGGAGAAAAGTTGAGCTAACTAAGGAAAAACAAAACCTTTACGGTATAGAAGAAAAGCTCAGCACCAGTTAACGCTTGTCATAATTAAAAATTCCTCTCGTTAATATCTTAGGACCGTTCACGTCAATCGCTAATCGTGAAGCATAAAAACTTGCAAATTACGACGTTTCGGTTTTGAGTTACAACAGTTCGTTGATATTCAAGTTCGAATTTTCATTTCCGCTGTACGAGACCGTCTCATTCATACCGAAACAGTTTCATACGTATTTGAAGAGATAATGAGGTACGGGGCTTCTTTTGTAGAAGAAATAACTCTTGGTAGTTGACAGTTCTCTGACGAGTTTCTATGCGCATTCGTTTCTCATCTGGTCACAGTTATACTCTATTTGTTATAGAAATGAGATAATTTCCAACATAAATAAATTTTTCATCCCACAGCTGCCACAACGTGTAAGAAAAATTATAGACGCGACATTTATTCCACCTAAAATATGTATTTTTTTTTCACAGACATGGTTTTGATGGAAAATCTTGCCTTTTGAATAACATTTGTCAGGCCACGGAATACGTCAGTCAAAGAAGCGGTGTCGTGGCAAAAATTCTTAGATTACTTTTGAGGTGGGTCAGAAAAATATCACATATATATAGGTCCAAGACGTTGGAAACATGAAATTATATCCTGCAATCTATAATTTCAGGGAATCGAATGAAGGTAACGATACATCTGTACTGGACCCGTTCAACTGCGAAGAATATAGAAGTATTTGTCCATTGGATTTTACTGGTATAGACACATACTTAGAATAACGAAACATACGGGACTTCATTTAACTTATTTACAAACCCTGCAGAGATGTCCATCAACGTATTATAAGCAAATAATTTTAATAAATTATTCGGCATGTCATTTTTGAATGACGGAAGCATGAATACTTATTATAGCTTTATAAGGACACTATTTTTTACACTGTGTATACAATAAAGCGTTCATCCATCCACGTTATGATAAATTATTATTTATTTCAAATACCCGATAAGAATTGAATGAACCTATAGTTATATGTGTAAAAAATTCATTAAAACATGGATTAAGTCCTGTACGCAATTGAATGTTCATCACTTTTCAAATCCATGGAAATAGAGAATATAGATGAAATTTATCGAGATACATTTGCGTTTCGAAATAACTCTTGCCTGCTGCATCAGTTACGAGAAAAGATCAGCTCAAAATATCAGTATTGTATTTAGCGAGTGGTTAGGAGAGCGGAGTGTCCAGTACCTGAGAATCAGTGCATTCGGTGCTGTCACCGCGTATGTTTCTTTAAGTTGAAGCAACCCATGAGCCAGTGATTTTTAATTTCATACATTTTATTCGATTGTTAAACCTCGTGTTCTACGGGTATCTGTCTTCCGTCAGATTAAACGTTGGTTCAATTCGCCTGTGTTTGATAAATTGCCGTTGGATTTTGCACCAGATCAAACAACCATTAGTGTAACCCTGAAGCCCGTTGTTGAATCAACAAATTACCAGCTAAATGTAAAAATGTAGATGAGTCAAACAACCGTTGGATTTCATCGGTTTTCTCAGTAGCATAAGACTGAGGCACCGAACGTCCACGATTGATACTATTTATACGATTCGTGTAATTTCCCTGTTACCGTTTATCAACCGATAGGAAGACTGAAGGTAGGCCAATATTCTGCAGTAATAAAACCATTAAACGAAATAAATAACGCAATAACAGTTCAACAGACTATATGTTGACCTGTTATAGATGGCTTTACAGTTCTTCGGTTTACTTTGCACTATGATTTGCCTGAACTTCGTGTTCGTCAGTTCCACCGACTTGAATGAAAACTATACGGAAGTGGACACTGGAAGAGTTCTATCGAGGCGAAAAAGATATCTGATATTTCCACAGGGTAGTAACATACAGGTAAGAAACTTCGCCGAGTTCACGTATCGAGCTGTTTTTCGTTCAACTTTAACCTTGTTTTACAGTTAGTGTACTGTCTCACGATCGGTGCCTATGGCAGGGACGGAGATTTGGTAGTGGGTTTGACAGCTGCCATGGCTTGGGCATTACCAACTGAAGTGGACAAGAAAGCGATCGACCTTTTGCACAGACGAAGTCGGAGTATCTGGTACCCAAAGATGGAAGCATTCCTAAGCTCGTACGTATCGATTTTACATTTATTCCATATTGTTATTGAAATTGAAATTGAAATTGTTGCCGTGGCAAACGAGTGGCTAACGAAATAAGCCGTAGATATATTCGCGGCTGCACGTTGTTATAAAAAATGTACTTTGCTTAAAAGCTCCTGGGACTTGTGGATTTTATTATTCATACAGCACGCGGTGTCTCCTCAACCCGGGTAACAAATGCAGGTCACATTTCGTTAGTCGCTATGCCACGTTTGGTCTGAACCTAATAGTAGTTATATAACTGGGTACCGTTTTATGTTTTTGCGGTATTTAAGCCAGGAAATTCACAAGCAATTTCAAACCGCTTGCGGATTTGTATAATGGCCATTTTCCGAAGGCCGAAGGAATTCTAGAAATTGATCAGATTTATACACATTAGTTATTCCCTCTCACGCAATATTCACGCTTAGGTATGCCTAAGCAATATTTCCAGCATATCAAACTGAGGGAATTCCATTCCTGATCGAAAATTCTTGGCTATAAAAAAAGTTTCGCTTATTACACTTTACAGAACCGGAGTAGACGGACGTTCTTGCGTGTTGAAGGCACTCTGTGAAGCCGGAAAGCGGGAAAAGTCGGATATCGGGCAGGGGACCTTCGTGCAGGAAGTTCTGCATGCTGCATTCACGTAAGTACCTACCTACACCAGTGCTAGAAATAAGTTTGAAATGTATAGATCCGTCGAATTTATTTCAAGTTCGAAAGTCGAAGTATCAGATGTCTCCCCGTCAAGATAGGAAATAACAATCCATCTCAGCCCAGAGTTTTGGAAAGTTGATAAAAATGAGTAGGCGAATAATTCGACGAATAACGATCAAAGGGATACGATATCATTTTTTTTTACTTTATAAAACTTCTCTCCCTTCTTCAAACCACCCTTTATACGCGGCATAACTACGCCCATTCAGAGTTAGATCTCTGAAAATGATGTGCGTGAAGAACGTTTGTTTACCTCCCTATAGTAGCTAGAATGGGCAGTGGCTGTATCCCATATACTACCCAAGGATGGTATTATTATTCATTGTTATGCTTAGATGTTGTTTATATTTCTGCTTCTTTTTTTCTTCTTTTTCTTCTTCTTTTTCGTGAGAGTACAACGCAAATATTTATCTATCCGCGAGACGAAGCCAAAAGTTCCGGGCTTTATTTAACCTCGTGAATCGCGAGTATCTTGATATGATAAATCCAACTTTGATGGGTTGCCATAGGGCTGTGAATTGTTCATGTGAAAATTTCCCAACCACCCCTCTTGGAATCCGGAATTGATTAACGATTATTTTTTTGCTCGAACCTTTACTCACAGAATTTCAAAGTACAATACGACAAGCGTATTTGTTTCAGTTCATCGGAAACTTTTACGCGATTTTTTCAATCGGAAAGTTTTTCAGAATTTATAGCAGAAATAATTATTTTATACACGGTGTAATTGAAGAAGAAAAATTCATGATATCATTTATGTTAATAGCTTGCCAAATGATGGTACGAAATTCGAATCCGTGGAACACCAGATTTACGACCATGCCCACTCGACTCGAGAAGATTGTGCGAAGCTGTATCCAACGTGCGCACATTCAATATACAAAGTTGATTTCTGAACATTGACCATTTGTTGTATATATCTACGGTAATCAGTGGTCAGGGTTTGATCCCTAACAGAAAGTTACCCACTTGACATATTTAATGAAGAACTTGCCGCAAACTTAATCAAACTAATTTCCCTGAATTATTAATGATTTAAGTTTGTACTGTAAATTTAAATAACTCATTAATCTTGCTGGCAACTTGTTCATTATTCTTGTTCAAGAAAATATGATACTATATGTATTCTTATGCTCAATGGCCACTCTATGATAATTTTTCTTAACAGAGGGGCTGCAGTTTGAAAATATCCGAATCAAAATCTCTAGGCTTTTAGAAATATTAAAAGAATTTATTTGGGCTCGTAAATCATAATGTGATGTATTACTAATATATAAGGAGTAGTAATAAAATTATTTTATTAGACAGTCTCCTCAATTTCATTATCCATTATTCAGTAGTCCTCTAGCACGCAGTATAATTGGACCGTATCTTCCTTCCTGTTTCGCATTTGGATAGCGGTAGGCAGTCGACTGATAAAACAGTAATTACCTTCTGTGATGCCTACCCAGTTTATTGGTCAAATTACTGTCGCGTTGTCACGTCGCGCAGACAACGGGATTGCGCGAAAAATCCAACACTGGCCTTAGTTCAATTTATTGAACCAACAAGCACAGATCCAATTAAATTTGTTTAATTAAGAGAATTGGCAATGGTAGTGTCCCGGAACAAACCATCGTATCAACAGGCATCAAACCGCAGAATTAATTTAATATAACTTTACGTTTTCAGCCTTGTTTTCAAGTTCATTTTCGAAATTAAGTACGTACCTACGTTCGATTTATTCACATTATTTAATGGACATTCTCGGGTACATGAATTCCTCAATTAGTTAAATTTTTATTAATCAAATGTCTTTCATCGATATCTCATTTATTTACCATACATACAATTACGTATAGTGCTATATATATGAAATCAATGATTATTTTCAAATTGAACTAAATTTCTTCTGGTAAATGATTCACTTTACATAACTGTCCAGGTATATATCTATATATACATGTGCGTGTGTGTTTCAAGGAAGGCTGCTTTATTGTTAGAGTGATTAACAGAGTAACACCAATATGACGGACGTGTGGTACCGTTGCAACTGTCTCACCTACATCCGTTCATCTTTTAGTAACCAAGCTCTCTCTGACAAACGAAGCTGTCCATACTAGTCTGTTGTTACGATAAAAAGTTTTGCGCAATTCATAAAGCACACAGAACTAGTGCTGGTTGATATAATGACGTACCAAAAATTTTCCGGCTCTCTAATGTTGCTGATATTATTTGTAGAACTTTGCACATCGACGAGTGTTTCCTTCATTAACAATACAGACACGCGTTTAAAACGTGAATTAGGCAAAGTTGGAACACCCTATCGATTTCTCATTTTCCCAGAGGGTAGCAATGTCCAGGTACGATTATTTACAATATCTTAATTCCGCTTGAATTCTAGGTACGTAACAGAAATTCATTATTATATAACTAACTCTCATGAATTTTTATTCGAATCTACCTGGTACAATTTCTTCATTACCTTATCGTAAATTTTCAACCCATTTTTTCTTCTATAAAATCATATTTCACAAACTTTACAGCTAATTTACTGCATGACAATTGGCACCTACGCAAAACCTCAAGGTATATTTACCATGGGGGTTACAGCTGGTCTGGCTTGGCAATTACCTCACGAGAATAGTGAGCGCGAGAGAAAACCGGCCGAAGTTTATCATCGTAGGAGTAGACGGGAATTATATCCGAAAATAGAAATGATGCTGAAGGCGTAAGTTTACAGACATTCTATTATTTGGTAAAGTACTGCATTGCCATGGCCGTAATCCATTGTAACCGAAAGAAAGCTTTCGCACTTGGCTGCAGTCGCTGTTGCGTGATCTTTATAGTGCAGGGCATATTTGATCATTCTCGAAGACATATGTGTGTAGGTATATGAATAATGTCGTTTTCAAGAAATCTAATTCCAAGCCAGGGTGGCCATAGCGTTAAAAGGTTGACCTTGAAAGTCAAGACGTACTTGCACGAGAAGACGAGTACCTCTGGTGGGTACTTCTTCACACTCCAGGTTTCTCTGAAGTTTGTCCCCAAAGAGGAGATTGGTGTAGGGTAGAGAGAAGAGCCTTATGGCGTCCCACACCTTTGTATTCGTAATTTTCGTTCAACTGCTTTGTGTAAAATAGGCTCAAAACACCTGTCCACTTGATATTCTGACAGGCGTACGTCCCCGCCCTACTTGAGCGAGTGTCTACACTTTTGGTGCGCGCTCCCTTCAATCTAAAGTGTGACTGTAAGGTGCAGAAAGGACCTTTTGTAACTGCTTTACTCTTATAACGGCAATTTCACATTTACAGACAAGGCAAAGACGGCAGAGCTTGCGTCCTTAAAGCCCTTTGCAAGGCTGGTAGGCGAAACATCACAGAGATTGGCAAAGGATCCTTTATGCAAGAAATAATGCACTCAATATTTACGTAAGTCCCTTAAAGTTTCGTCATTTCGTCATTTCGGTCGATGTTTTCAAACCATTTCATAATTCACAACCTTTGACCAATTTTACTCGGTCATATCTCGTGACTCAACGTCCGCTTATTCCTGTAGATTACCGCAAGGATCGTTTCACGAGGATCCTAAGACCCAGTACGAAAGAGCGCACTTGGAGTCAGACGAGGACTGTGACCAACTGTATCCCACTTGTCTTGAGAACATATGAAAGAAGATTTTCCCCGGCTTTCTCACATGCTATAATACGCTTAGACCACACATCGTTAGCTTATAAATCTAGCAAGTGTTACGAAAGTTGCTTGTACCCTCGCACCGCAGATTTATTAGCGAAGATCAGTAAGAGAAATACAAATTTTTGAACGACATATAGTCTACACGGTTTCTCATTCATTCCTTTCACAACTGATCATTAGCAAAAAAAGAAAATGTCCTCACCACACTTTATTTCAGAGACAAACAACTATAATGGGAATAATTTAGGAGATCATCTCTTCGTCGCCAACTAGAATTTACTTCTTCTTTTCTGGGTGACTCGTATGTATTTATGTAGATCTTGGCAAAATCCTTCACAGACGAACTAACAACCATAATAGGCGTAATGCTGATATATGTGATAATTTTTTGACTTTTTATAATAAATTCCATTTAATTATCCACCTAGTGTTACGATGGCGATTACCGTGATTATTTTCGTCCCATGAAATGAGCTGTGTTTAATTTTTAACTGTCAGGGCAGAGTTTTTATCCGGTATTATAAGTGCCACGAACCACTCGATCTGAAATAAACCCTCGTTCGAGGGACGACGGAGCTTGGAAACGCAAAAGGGAAGGGAAGGGTTAATGGGGTGCAATAAGGGAAGGAAAGAGAGAAAATTAGTGGTTCTTATACCCCAAATTAATTCTAATGAATTGCCCGACTTATAGGTTGGAGGAAAGCGGTGCGAAAAATTGCGAAGCACATACCGAACGAATCTAGCGTTTTAAAATAGAGAATCGGACAGATTCTATTGGGGCTGCAGTTTCAGAAATGTTGCAATATCTCAATCCGTTTGTATGGCTAAGATGTTCAATTAGGATCCTGTAGAAATGGGAAGTCAAGAAATGTCAAGACCATATCGTGAGTGGAGATATCTCTAGTCTTGATCCTACGAGCTAATCAATGTCAAAAAAATTTCAACTGTATAAAACGATGCAAAGTAGGTGATACATCAGTTTGACTGAATTTATATATCACATGGTAGACTTTGCAAGATGTTATATGCCAGAAAAAAGTTCACTGTAGGTACGTATTTCGGAGTAATATTGCAAAGAAGCTTTCAGCTGTACCTCGCGTTTGTATTTGCAATGAAAGAGCATCATTAATGTGATATGTTTCATCGGGATTGAGTTGATTTGATCAAGGAAATTTCAGAGAAATTTGTAGATAAAAATTCAGGAAATCACTATTATTATCAAGATTGCAGAGTTAATGGCGGTTGGTTAACATCGTTCTTTTGTTTGACGTTGAAATGTCCGTGTTCGACGAATCTACGCCGAGGGACATAATCAGGAAAATGAAATCCCGATGACGACCGCGAATTTGTATGAAAAAAAAAGCAGTTCCATATTTCAGAGTTACGGAAATGAGATTCGATAGATTACGAATCTGATTCAAGACTATTTATGATCACTGATCAGACAAGGCAGAATACCTACAATCTGAACTTTTAGTTAAATGGAGTGGATTAATTTTTTCAAAACTGAGAAAAAAAAGCAACAGGAAATAAACGGGACCTTCCAAACGCCCATTACGTCAGAAATAGTGGGAATCCTTTACCGATATGTTAACTGAAAGGTTAAACACTTGGCGCCCCAGACAGTATAGGTATAAAAACGAAAGAGATTTGTGGTGGTTCTTCTCGAGCGACGCTAAGACGCCTGTTTTCATTTCTGTCGCATAAACGAAGTCGCGGTACTAAAATCTAGGAGGTTTTCTGGCGAAATGAAAGCTCCTCTATTGTTCGTATTGATTTACACGGCGATCGCCGAGACAGAGGTCCTTTGTGGGACAGCTGAGGGAAATTCAACGAGGGCAGATTTGACGAGCAATTGTGACCTTCGCGAAGAGGAGAAGGGAGATAAAGTTCTACTGTCCAGGAAGAGGAGATTCCTTACTTTTCCGGAGGGTAGTGCCTTCGCGGTAAGTCAACGCTGAGTACCAGCTTCTGGTAGATTTGCCTGGTGGAGGGTGAGTTTGATCGTCTTGAGTCATTGAGAATTCTTGAGCAACGGACAATGATAAATAATTAGAAAGGGAAATTAGCACGGTGAAGAGCTGCCGAGGAATGTCGTGACTCGAGTGGTGTAATTTAACGGATCTTAATTGCTTAGCCTGAGGGTAATTGTTTGATGGCAAGTTGTTACCTACGCTAGGATAACTTAGAGCTGGTGTCATCTCGCTAAGAATCCACGATTATTTAAACTGAATATAAAACGTAAGGATTTTGGTGCCGATTAGGAATCAATCACCCAGTCATACTTTTTTCTACATTTCTTAGTCGACCCTGTCCGTAGTAAAGGCGCTTCTATACCAACAAACGACACCGACGAACTTTGTCATTGAATATGACGTGATTTGGCCAATTCCTGGCACTATAATGCCCGACGACGAGGACGACGACGATGCTGATAACCGAATATTCTCCAAAAGAATTGGTAGGCCTTCTCGTTGGCGACTGTACCGTCGCCACAAGAGGGAATTGTACTCCACCTACGAAGCTGCTCTCGACAGGTGAGTCGATGGACATGATTGAGGCTGGTGTTGGTAGTGGTACTGGCGGAAAGGGCAGCTTGCAGAAATAGGAAATCCCTCAAGAGCAATCCTAACCCGGGAAATTGTCCTGATCTTCTCGGCGTTGAGCCTGATGCCTTCGAGATGGAAAACCCCATCTCGTTTCCTCTTCCAAACAATTTGAATAGTCGGTCACCCAAGCAAGGGCCTGCCTTTTCCAAGTTGACTTCCCTATTCTGTGTCACAAGCAACATGCATGCACATATTCATTCCATACTCATTCGTTGAAAAATGCTAGTAGAGATGCTAGTTCAAGTGATTAATTATTCTCATTGTATATTCGCGTCAGTTCTGGCCTGTTTATCATGACGTGCAATCGATTCTTTGATCTCAATTTTGTATTCAGTATTTAACGTGTTCGTTGCTGGAAAAGGAACAAAATACTTGCTATCGGCTGAAGTTGTCCAATTAATACTGACATTTCCAATTAACGTTTGTCGGCAGATAAAAAGTATTCGTGATTTATATCAGTTGTGATGTTGACCGGCTCGGCATAAAAAAGCATCAAATTAAGGTAAAAAATGTCTAATAAATTCTGATTTTATCGGAAAAATTTGTTGAATCTCCGTATACACGAAAGGAAGTACGTACGGTCGTTCGTGAAGTGTTCACAGACCAAAAGGAAATATCTGCAGTGTCAAAGAAGTGAATGCAGTTCAACATTTTGCGATGTTATCATTCAGAAAAAATTGTTTTTTGTTACAGCCAAGGTCTGCCAGGAAAAGAGTGTTTATTGAGGACAATTTGTGAGGCACAAAGCGTGCTTTCACGTCCAGGAGTTTCCTTCGTGGATGACATGCTTAGAATAATTTTAAGGTAAGTGTGAATTTCTTGACAAAAGACCAGGAGTACACAGTAATTGTTGCATAGCTCACGATTGAACACGTGTTTGATTCCAGTAATTTCGCGAGGTCAAAAAGTGAGGTGGACGAATATGACCTGGCATACGAATCGAAAAAAGACTGTGACGTCAAGTATCCGTGTCCATTTTCGATACTAGAACTTCTGTTGTCTTTCGATCAAAATTTGGTCACCCATACCTGAATTTGGTCCACCTAACGCTGTCTACTTGCATTTCAACCCAATAATGATTCAATAAAAATCTCATGGAAACGTGAAACAGTATTCGTAATCATTTCCATCTTGAAATCCCTGACCTTTGCTTTGTAGAATTTCGGGGAACAAAAAATCACAAAAAATCTACCCACGCAACTCACAAAGATATATATTGGTAGGTACGTGTATCGCAATATGTACTTTGCAATTATCCGACATTCTACCCACGTATTCATGTAGCGGGTTGAACGGTAACTTCCGAAAGATAAAACTTTTATTTGCTTCCATGATAATAAAAAATTGTGTACAGAAAAAGGAACAAAGTGATGTAAGTCTAAAATTTGTTGAATCGAATCAAATGCTTGTATTTATCTCGCTTCAGTTATCAGATTATTAAATTCTGATGAAAAAAGAAATGAAAGAAAAGAAAAAAAACTATAAAATGCATCGTGTGTTCTCCGCTACGCAACATCCAACTCTTGTTCGCTAAGAATTTCTCCTTGCATAAAATTAAAACCCATTAATTAAAAATTTGGAAATAATTGTTGTCCTCCCCAGTAGACATGCATGTATTTATACACGCCGAAACGTGTGTGTACACATATGTTCATATTCTGTATGTACATAACTATATCTGGGCTTGACCGTTAAACGGACGTTGGGGCATAACAGTATTGTTCATTAGCTGACCACGAGCTCTAAAAAATGACCTGTTAAGTCTTTACGAAAACATAACCACTGGGTTACTAACTTCCCGCTAATATGGCGGACAGTTTCTGGTTTCTGGTTGAAGCTTAACTGTATCATACAGCTTAGAGAAGAGCGAAGTGTTGCACCAGTGGCGTCCGACAGTGTTCGTGAGGTTGGTGAGTACCGCTTTGAAATTGACTTCAAACGTAGAAATTGACTTGAAACGTTGAAATTGATTTCAAACGTTGAAGTTAACCAGCCAATCGACCAGAGATTTGCCTGGGATAGAGCGATTAGAGGATAGAATGAGATATGGTTAGAGATAGATATAGGGTATATAGTCTCGCATCTAGGGTAGCGTAACAATGTCATCTCGTGGAAAATTCGGTTTTAATTTCAACATGAGCCCCGAGGTTTTTCACGGTTTTATCAAAGACTCGAGGTATACTTTCTGGAGAGAAAAGTTTCCAAACTTTTCCAGCGTATTCAAACTCGAATCAAGCTTCGCCCGTGGCTAAACGAGCTCGTGAAATGAAATTTCTTACCAGATCGATATCACTGCCGGCGGTAATTTTCTTTAGTTATCACTGATTCAAGGAGCGCCACTTTTCAAACGTAAAGTGGCGATAACTGCTGAATTTCGTGACTCCAACCTGACAGTCCTTGAAAGGCGTCTTAATGATTAGTCCTTAAAAGCCCGCGATTTTTGTTCAACGATGTCAAGGAGGGGCCTATTAATTCATCCGATAACAATCATTGCCTCAAACAACGTTGTATAACACTTCACTTCCGTGCTTCAATACGTTTGCGATGAAACAAACACCGGATAGTCTTATCTCGCTATGTACGTATATCGTATATCAATTTCAACAAAGGACGAACTCATGCGGTGTAATTGTTCACGATGATTATTATTCAATCGACACACATGGATGAATATCGCACGGCTAGCTGGCTCATATGTAGCTGTGATATACACCTGTACATATATCTGATGGAATTGCGAACGGTGAGAGTGATGCCTTTCCGGGGTATTGAAATCCTGGTAAATTTCTCGTTTGAAAACTCGAGACCATCGCAATAACATCGCTGATTCCCACCGACGTTTGACTTTGATTCGGCGCGATTCAAAGCGAAAAAGGCAGATCGGTCGAGACAAAACGACAGTAAGGAATGTGGAGCAATACTCAACGCCCAAGAGCCGTGGGCCCGCGGTCCTGGCCTGGGTCTGTGTAGTACGAAATGCGAGATTCAAGATTGATAGGCACTGAGAATTTACAATTCGTTTCGCCGCTCTTTCTTCGTTTTACGGAAATCCCATACCTCTATTCCGCGTGTTTACAGTCGGCATGGTTTTGTATGTATGTAGGTAGGAAATCGCGAGCGTGTCTGTTCGAGGATAAACTATAGAGCTGGTACGTTACAACACGTATTGGTTTCGCTCAAGACTAATGTCGACAGTTACCAAGATTTCGAGGGATCGACTCTTGTGCTTTTTCGTGCTTTCGCTAAGCCCTTTGTCTTTGTATATTTAGAAGAACTGGAACTATAGCCAGGCCATAAAACACGCTTCAGTTAAGAATTATATGACCTCTTTCGTTTCTCTGCCGCATAGCTATATCGAACTCGTTTTTACAGGCAAACATGACGAGAACTGGAACGATATTTATTCTCTTTGGAATTTTCAATATCATTTTCGTTGCCTCGGTCGACGGTGGTGGGGACAAGCTTCTTTCGAGGAAAAAACGTTACGTAGTCTTTCCAGAAGGCTCAAGTTTTTCCGTAAGTCAATCTTTACTGCACAGTACCAATCGAATTATTATAGACGTATACACGTTTATCCTTTGATGATTTTCATGAAAAATTTAGATCGCTCTTTGCATGACCGTGCACACTATCACATCTGACAATATTTTTACGGAAGGCCTCAATTGGGGTGTCTCCTACGATTTACCCAACGAAAGCAACCCCGACCTAACACGACTCCTGCAGTTCAGATCAGATAAACTTCCCCCAAGTAAATACGTCTACAAGGATCCGAAGAATAACCACATCAACGATCTCAAGTATTCTAGCTGGAATAATGACAGGAAGTACTACGTTGCCAGTCCGAAGCGGTACTTTAAATCCGAGAAGAATTACGTCCATAGAAGACACAGGAGGGATCTATACCAAAAATTGGAAGTCATTATGGACGCGTAAGTAAAAATATATATATTTTTTTTATGTCTTATATAGTGTCCCATGGGACAGAAATTTTATGAATACGCAGATTCATCTATTCACACCTGATATTTTCGTTCAGGGTTTTAATCAAGGAAAACTTTTCAATGCAAACGTGATGGCGAACTTTTTAAATTGATTTCGGGAACATTTATGTCCAGGATGAGGAACATCACCGTCAAAGTTTGACAGATAATATACCTATAGATTCAGGTCTCAGGTGGTTTAAAAATATGTAGGCGTCACTTAAAATATCACCTTTTTACGGACAGGAACTTTAGTTTATTAATTAAATTTTGGTAATTATTACAGACTTATGGCAACATCTATTACAGGGTTAGTCAAGAAATCTGCACTCGTTAACTCAAAGCTTCACCCTTTGCCATTTCTAACGTACGTTTCGATGAAGAATTTTCATTTAACAGCACGATAATCGCCTTTCGATCACGGCTGATGATTTTACATCGACTAAGTAATTTCAGGCCTCAGGTGCAGTCATTTGATTCTCTTTAATAAAATCAATAACAGAGAAAATATCTCTATAGCCGGGTAATTGGAAGGTGCTTTGCGCCGAGAAGGTGGACGACAGTGAATGATAGTTTCCAAGCTATGCATTTTAATCAGGTTCCACGACGCTTTTCACTCATGACACGAAATTGCCGGCGCTTGGTCCTTTGGTGTTCGATTGAATTTGTGAAGTGGCGATGCCAAACGGTGAAATTTGAATTTTGACGCTTCGTCTTTTTAAATTGGTTTGTCATTGAGCCGTGAAGCCTTCAAACTGTAACCCTCCCAATTCAAATCTCCTTAATTGTTTTACTAAACCTGTGACTATGCGGCACAAAATATTTCACCACTTTTCGAGCCTCGATAAGTAATTCACACCTCGAGACAAGACACTTGGACTAATGCATCACAGTGAAATTTCGTCTTTGAATTGACAGGTATATAATTATTTGAGAATGAACAGTAATCGAAAAAGGACTGGAAAACGCGATTTGAATATCGTCGTACATTTCTGTTAACGGAACAAATCAAGTTTGGAATGAACTCTCTTTTTCCTTTTTCCTTTTTCGTGAAGTTGACAGAACAATGAAATTCGAATTCGATTTATCGGTGTTTTTATTCCGTGAGAATTTCCTCTTGTACCTACTGCACCGAGGCTGATATACCTACCTGCAAATATGTATATTGAAAAAATAATTTAATCATTTTGTAAATATTCATGAATTTCGCGTAAGCTGACACAGCCACACGTGACACGTGACACGTGAAGGGTGATGGGTGAAAATAAATTTTCATTGAAAAATAAAAGAATTACTCAGCCGAAGGGCGGACTGGAATTCGATCAATCGGGCGTTCCCACGTATGCTATACCATGCATAGAGCCACCGGCGAAAGCTCGCTTGGTGTAATTAATGACTCGAAAGGGAAATCAAAGATATGCCTCGAGGTCTTTTCCGCTCATTTCGATTTACAGGCAACAATTGAGCCCCGCAATACGACAGGATTTCTCAAAGTTGCCCTTTGTGCGCTTGGGCGTGGCTCGAGGGCAGTTCGTTTGTGCGAAAAAAAAGTCTAAAGCGAAGGAAGACTGCCTTTAAGCGTCGACCCTAGAAACGACCTTATTTCGGGGAACAAGGTCCGGGCGAAAATAATCAACCCTCCCCACGGCGAGAATAAATCTGGCTATAGCCGAGAATAGAGGAAACTATTTCCCGTAGACGGTGGCCCTAGTGGAAGGAATAAATGGCCTGCCAACCGTGTTCAGAAACAGTCTCTCGCGGCGCCGTTCCCTTCCTTTACCCCACTTCCGCAGCTCGCCTTCCTTCAACGGCGACCACCACCCCCTAAGCGTCCCAACGCCCTCGACCGCACCAACCACCCGGACAACTTTGGGACGCTGTTGCAATACCACTGCATCCAACGGTCTGAATTCTAAACGCTACTTATAGTTAGTGGTAAAAGACCATTGTCTCAGACTCCGTGGATGTTGGTATGCAAAAATTTCATCAAGTAAAAATGCTGGTCTTTCAGCGCATTCTGTTGCATTTCATTTATGGTGTCTTTTATAAAAATCGTTGATTGGTCAAAGAATTCAATGAGAGATTCCACGTACGAATGGTTTTCTTCGGGACTATTTTATGAACCCTAAAGAGGGTTCGTTCAGGAAAGTTTAACTTTCTCAGTGGATATCTTGAAAAATTGTATCGCATGATATGAGGGAAAGATAGACTAGATTCAAGCATATTGAGAGATGACTATCAAATTTGTATGCCTGAAGTAAAGAGATTTAAAATAAAAAATAAGAGTACCAATGATAAGAAATTTTATTTTATCTTATAAATCTGTCAATGTGACACAAAAACTATAAGAAACTATAAGAAACATACAGTTCAAATAATCTTAATCTTCGGTGGTGAGTCTGTACTCTTTATCCATCGGAGTTGAAGATCCGAACTGAATTAAAAGCAAATGTAATATTGTAGGTATACAAGTATATAATGTAGATTATCTTATAATTTTTACGATCGTTATATGATCCTAACTTAACAAATTTAAGTTTGAAATAACTTCGGCGAAGTATCGTCGAGTAAATTGCTTGCGTTTACCCCTTGTTGGTGAATTTTTTCTTTCTACTTTTTTGCCGATCGATGCTTATGTATATGTTTAATCAACTGACGTGGCTTCGGTCGCAACGAATCGCACCGCAGGGACAGCTTTGTTTGAATTCGCAAACATCATCAAGTTCCAAGTGTAATCGAGATTCGTACAGATACGTGACACTCGACGTGAAACGGAGAAAATCACCTATAGGAATCTCACGAATTCGCAAACGAATTACGAAGCGGGAAATAAGTTTTTCAAATCTCTAATTTTCCCTGGAAATAACATGATCGCAGTTAAGCACATCTTCGGTTCTCAGATTCGTCTATATACCTACCAGCGTGCAATCACAAATAACCAGACTCAGAATCAGCTCAACCTGATCCGGACCAATCTGATCTATGAGCTTTATCCCTTTTCACGGTTGAAATTCGAGGGATGTGGTTTGTCGACGAGAGGAAGGAAATTGACATAAGACGATTGCAAAATTATCTTTGCTAATTCAATCTACGTATATCAATAACGATGTCACGATTCGTGGCTCTCTCACGATCCTTTCCATAGTTCAAAGTCTCCGACACCCGATCCTACGAAACCACTCTCGTCGAGAGAAGACGAGCGCTTAGAATTAATGGGTCACATTTACCGGGATTGCCGATTCTAAACTCCAATTTAAACCACCGTCTGGCTGTTACAAGTTTTTGGGAAATCATCCGAATCAGGATAATATCCACATGTAATGGCGTTGTTCAAGGAACTGCTTAAATTAGAGGTTTGAAGATTATACCGTTTACAGTTGGAGGATAGAGGAATAATACCTACTACCTACTCGACCTACCCTCATACTTAAACTCCGTCGCGAATTAAATCGTTCTTATCCCCGGGGCTCTTGCCTAACGATTCGGGATAATAAACGAAAAGGTGGAATAATCATTGATATAGAAATTTGAGATTTTTTGTGTATGTCTCTGGCTGGACCTCTCATCTCATTATGTTACCTGCCATTCATTCCACGGATCGGTATACAGTGTGAACGATTACTGAATGTGATATTGGCGCAGTACTTGACGGCTGAATAAATTTAAATTTATTTATTTACAGAATGGGATTCGACGGAAGAACTTGCGTCTTACGCGCCCTTTGCGAAGCTTCACAGCGACTGATGCCTCAAGGAAATACTCTGATTGAAGAAATGATGAGAATCGCTTTTTCGTAAGTCAGATAAGAATAGTTCAGTATTCATTTACCGTGCATGATGATCATTAGACTCACACAGCTAAATAAACAAAGTCATTGTTAAATAGCTCCAATTCCTAAATCGGTACTCATGTGGAGGTCCAATGGATTCCGAAACATGACCTGATTCATTATCTCGAATAACGAGAACCTAGATAACATAGGTCAGCGTTTTTCCGTTGATAAGTGGTTTGCTTTAGGTGAAGAGACCCCTTTTCATTTATGAGCCAAGGAGATCGTTATAATTTCGCGTCAAAAGAGTAGGAAGACTGAAACCTCGGTGTTCGAAGAGTATATATCGATAGGATAAAAAACCAACTCTCATCACGCCATCAAAAGCATATATTCAATGGGTAACAAGTTTACCGTGAACTCTGAGGCCCAGTAGAATTTAATTCCACCCTGCTTATAATAAAAACCCCTCATCCCTAAATTGCTGCTTTTCGAGTGGGCGTTTATTCTGAGAATTTTAACAAAGAAGAAGACGGAGAGAGGAAGAATAAAGAAAAATAATCTAGCGAAAGGTGTACTAGGGTTGAAATCAAGGGCTCTAATCTCATTCTCCTAGCTATAGAATTGTAGGGAAAATGGAGTTGTCTCCTTTGGAATTGTACGTTCTCGTGATTTAATTAACTCTTTGAGTTAATTATAAATTGAAAGTAGCATCGTAGGCTGCACCGTAAAAAGCAAATTGAAAGTAACCCTTTTGCCTGAAACATCACAAGGCAATATCCATTAAGCTTCGCGAATTGCCAGACATTTCGCATCCTGCTTGGCCGACCCCGCCCCAACCCCCCGGAGGCGTACGCGATCGCTAGGATCTGTACGCGAGACAGACAGACAGATGGACGGATGAAACTGAGATATTGCTCGATATTAGACGCCTCAGGCACCGAGTATCACGCCACCGAGGCAATCGCCGATATTTCAACGCGGTTCATCCTCGATTTATCCGCGACGTCGCGTCAAACAATTCCCGCCCTTCAAGCCGCTCTTCGTCAAGGAATTTTTCTTGAAAATACTTTCGTAGGAATGAGGAGGAAAAAAAAAAGATGTGACCTTTTTGTCCTGTACAATTTTCAGAGATTAGATTTTTTTATCAAAGTATCTTTATCAGTTGAATTGGTTGGAATCAAAATTAAATCCTCTTTTCCACATTTCTATTGGTATCACGATCGTACGGCGTACGGAAAGTGCAGAACTGTTTAATCAACTATTTTAGATCTACTATTATCAAATTAACTTCGATCATCACAATATATCTATAATGCATGATAGTTTTGTAGAACTTTGACTGAAAGTAAACTCTGTTTGGTAGAAAGGATTTTTTCCTATTAAAAATTCAATCAAGTTCTCGATTTCTTGTCTCCAAAGTATACTTCGATTCGACTCGACAGACTTTGCGTAACGAAAAATTGTTCATTCGTTGTTTACCAGAAATGTTATTTTATTTTATTTTTTTTCAGATTACCCATGAAAAAGATCTTCTCCTTTGAGCCTCCGGAACATCATATATACGATGGAGCGCATCGTGCAGGCCATCAGGGACGTGACTGTACGAGAATGTTCCCTGCGTGCAGCTTTTCTTTGATTGATATGGCGCTCGGAAATTACAACAGTCCTGGGCCCAATTACGGCCAGGTTCCTGGCAACAATGGGAAAGTCGGTGAAATGGTAAATTCCAACACGGAAATTCCGAGTGGAAAATACAACATGAAATGAAATTGAGTGAAACCTGCGCAAGCTTACCTGCAGCACCAGTAGACTGCAGATTCTCAATTAATTTTTATATTTCTTTTTAAACAGTTCGTGCAGGTACAGGATTGTAATTGAGCTAGAAGTTGAGATTACACCCGATAAAAATTATATCGCACAAATTGAATCGAACTTTAATCTCTTCCATGCGTTGTCGCGACGTTGAAAGTACCCTTTAATTCGGAATAAATAATTAGAGTGGGCGCCAGACCGCCAGCATTTGTTAATTAATTATATAGACTTGAGAATGGTCGTGCAACTCATCGTGATACCAACCATAGTCCACACGGCCACTTTGTATAATTATGAAAGTGAAGTATTTTACCAAATGCTATTTCGACTCGACAATGAATATCGCTTCGTATAGTAGCTGCGCGTTCTTCAAGAGTTTTCAAGTGATAATTATACAATTATTCTAGAAAATCATTGGAAGATAAACAATTTTGAAAACTATGTATACATATACATATATGTATATCGTACGATCCAGAGTCTGAATAAAATAACTTTGACTTTATAATATGACGGTACGAAAGCTAATAAAACATGTTAACTCTCCAACGTACCTATATCAGGCAAATTTTACTTTTCGTTGAAGCTAGAACTCTGCAGTCTCTGAACAATTAATTGGTACCCATATTACCTACGTACCTACATACCTATAAGGTTTCTGTATTAGCCAACTACTAGTGCGAGAGTTAAACTAGTTGAATATAATTAATGCCGTACGGAATAGGAGAGGAATGGGCGACAGTGCGAAATATTACATAAATGAGGTGCGATTCGAATTCCAAAAATTACTATAGTTTAGAACTTTAACTTTAACAATATTATAGTAAAATAAAGTCATTAAAATTGACTGCAGCATTACTCTCGAAATAATATTGTTCATTTTTTTCTGTTTCAAATTGTAAATCATATTTTTCATAGCAATGCTGTGTGACACAGTCACCTAGGATTTTCTGTCTAAACGGACTGAAACGAACAAATTTTTTCTAGAAAGTTTGGTAAGTAAACAAATGAGCTACGAATCAATGACAGATTGATCAAGTGCGAAGTTAATTAGCTTTTTGTAAAAATTTGAAAGGTATACAGATTCGAGTTTAAAAAATTTCTTTCAAAACTGCAGTTTTAAGTCGCATTGTCAGCTGCATTGCATTTATGTATTACATTCAACACAGATATGGATTGTGAATGGGAGACGAATATATTATTGACATACTATTGGTTATTTTTTAAACAATAATTTTAACCGCTCGTTTATTCAATCGTTTTACATACGTGGATAGTGTAGAATGTAGATGTTAGCTTATAAATAAGTTAGTTTATCCATATACAATGTTTAGAGTACTGGTTTTTAATTAGATTGATACTTTATACATAGCATTTTTTTTTTCATTTTTTTTTTTCATTTTTTTTTTATATCGGGAGCGGAATAATGTGAGGAATAGACGGATTTAAGTGCCATTTGCCCGGACGCCTTGTAGCCTAAAGACATTCACATACCACGTAGGATAATTTTAGGCATGATTTTTGGATTAAAAATGAAAAATGAAGAAAAAAAAGAAGAAAAAAAAAACACGGAAATTAATACATCTGACGCGCAAGTCCCGTTCGACAAAAGAGTTTACATCTTTCGTGTAACGTAACTGGACGTATTGCGAGGTAACGTAAAGCGTCACGTTGCAATACATCGTGCCTATCGTCTATATGTATTGCGATGCCCCGGAGGCATAGATTCTTGGATATATCGTCAAAGGGCATCAAACGTCAAAGGGCAGATGGCAATTGGCGAGACATAACAGACACAGACAACAGACAAACAGACAGACCAGCTTGCGAGAACGTAATTCTCGTTAATTCGTTGTTTATTCAAAACAAGTATTTCCATAATAGATAGACCAATAGTGTGTAATGTTGTGTTATGTACATATGTATATATCTCTTTCATTAAAGCATCGATAATTACCATTACAGTAATGACAATAATCCCAATAATGATAACAACAACAATAATAATAATAATAATAATAATAATAATAATGATAATAATAATAATGATCATAATAATAATATTAATAATAACAATAATAGTAGTAATAATAATGACAACAGTAACGATAATAATAATTATATATATGTATATATATATATATATGTATATATAATTAGTCAATTAAAACACTAATATAATAGTTATATGATCATAATCATAATAATAATTGATAATAATTAGAATATTATTCAATTACGTTCTTAGTTAGTGCCAGCCACGGTCTGGCCGACGAAAACTAGACGACGGTCGATCGAGCATTTACCTAATATCTATATAGAGTAATACGCTCGTGACAGATTTGTCGTCAATCATATACATAATATTATATACGCGTGCGTTTCGGACAATATTAAATATCGCACCGAAAGCAACATATTTACCTGTTTTTCTCTTTTTTTCTTATCCATTTGTTCGTTACTTCACACAACTATCATCAAGTTTATTTATCCATGTATATATATATACTATATATATATATACATTTATATATATATTTTTTTAATTCTATTCCTGTTTGTTTTAAATTTTGTTTCGTGCAACTACCCCGTTATTCACACTAATCCAGAGCCGTGTTGCACGCGAAACATACAGTGAAAATATTGAGCCGTTTCTTTTTTTAACAGTATAGATAATTTCCAATTTATTACTCAAAAACATGTGTAAGAAAATCGCGCAACGGAAGGATGCATGCAGGTATGAATTTCTTCGTCGTCGCTTTGCCTTTTGCCTATACATATATTAACACCCTGTATATGAGACAAATTTTTTTTCAACTTTTCCGAATTGTGACAGAGAAAACATAAATAACAACAACAATCTGTACTTCCGCAACTAGATCGTCTTGGCAATCTTAAGGGCGGATATTTTGACGCCCCTAAACGACGACGAAGACTTCGCTTTCAACGTCGTCTCAATTTTTATTCACACAATTCTTTTGCCTTTTCGTGAAACGTTTTATGTGCTTCTCGTTGAGTTTTTCTATGTCTTCTTTATGTAATTATTTGGTGATAACCATCAAGAAGCACACCACCGTCTTCGAGATTAAAATTATGATAATCATAACAACAACAACAACAATAATGATAATAATAATAATAATAATAATAATAATAATAATTCTAATGTTAATAGTCGTATTTTGCCAGATCTGTTCACACATCATATAGCAATAAGTAGAATATATGTTGCTGGCTTCCCTGGACGCGTTTTTTTTTTCCTCCAAACTCCGGGACATGGATTACGCTTGTCTATGACCGGTCGATATTAATATCGAGACCAATTCCTTATATTCAACAAAACTATGCACTGCGTATTGGCGTTAGGGCTCGAGTCTAACGACAAGCCGAGTAAAGGATCGAGCTTCGAATTGAAACGTTTGTTTAATTCTGATCTTTCTTGATTTTTCCTATATCTTAATGCACGTATAGCATAACAAGGTTACGCTATATATGACTAATTTTACAATTAGTAAGTAACAAAGAGTGGAAATTAATCGTACAGATTTGATGACCCCAAGTTTTTATGCGAAAGGCTTATTAATTCCAACCGACCCCCGCTGTATGTTTAAAAATTATCCTATTACACTTTTGAATAAAATACAAGATACGATTCTGTTATGGGTGCCATAATTCTTGAAATGCATTCAGGTTAAACTCAGTCGCGACCCGCGAACGTAAATGGCAGAATATCGCACAATGAGTGGAATTTGAATACAGGATGCATTTCGCAGTACGGTTAAGGCTGATTAAACTTGTCCGTGCTTTTACTACTGCCATTCGGTTCACTTACTCTTACAACAACTTGCTTTCGTCTAGTACTGCAGTGCATACATTTCGGTACATTCAACGATACCTATGCGTAGAAATAGAATAGAAGAGAGCCAAGTCGCTGGCTCGAGGAGTTATTGAGGGAGAAGCTAGTAAGTAGTAGAGCCGCAGTTTGGTCAGCCACTGCCTGTTCTCGGGCGTTCCGTGGCGCTTGAATCGTTCAATTTCGATCCGATATTTTCGCAATTGAATTTTTTTCTACACGCAATTAGTTAAGCCACCTGAATACATACCCCGAGTTATGGCGTTTGTCAGTTAGACATTTTTTTTAAATACTTTTATAACAAGAATAACGATAGACTTGGTGGTAGTACCTATAATATGTATTATATAGAATGAAATCGTTTGCATTGGTGAGACTTTGGCTGGCAAAATTAGAGTATTGGCACGAATACCTTCGAATAATGAATGAGTAGAAAAAATGTTTAACTCTTAATTACCCGTAATTTAATCGTAACGATATAAATATGGATACGATAATCTATCTCTGTATATTTATATATATATATGGTATATATATATATATTTATTTATTTTAATCCCCTGATCGCTCGGGAGTAACGAAAAGAACATCATCTTCATTTTTATACTCACAATCAGTTAGCTAGTTATACAATAGATGTATAGCTATAAGGTAATCGAGAAGAAGCCAAACGTTTGGGAAAATGTTCATCACCCAGACCGGTATATTAAATTGAAGATAAAACTAAAAAATTGGACACCCTACCGCCAAATATCGCAATCACGTCGTAGAAAATGAGGCGTACAAAATGTTTCACATCACGGAACTTCAGTAGCCGTGATCCAGGTGTGTACAGAAACCAGCATCCTCGAGGCTGGGTGGTACTCAAGGTAGCTGGCAACAGTAGTAGTCTGATTGTCTTAACAATACTATCAATTTTATTTTAATTAATTATTCGTTATTTTATTTTATACAAACGTTTGCGTGATAATCGTCGTGCCTTCGCTAAGATGAACAATTTTCTGTTTTTTTTTGCGTTTTTTTTTTTTTTTTTTTTTTAAATTTTTCTTATTGATTTCATTGATTTAAAAGCACGTCTGCCCCCGCACTATATTATATACTTAATGGTGCACACGAGGTTTGGGATGCCGGATGACTCGTTTGGTACGTGAACGTTAGGTAGGTATACAGTTAGGTATACATATGTAAATGTATTTGTTTTTTTTTTTTTTTTTAAATTTTCTTTTTACCCCATTACTTTACCTATCTTATTCACCTTCGTATAATAATATTGTAATTGTATTGTGTTTAATTTACTCACTATATATAGGTGCGGCGTTTACTCATAGTTTCAGTAATTCTACGATCCGTGGAAATTCTTGTTAATATATTTACAAATTTATACTTTATACTGCTAACACTGCCATGCTTACCGTACGACGTGAAATTACAACGGGAGTTTCGTTTTTTATTTTTGGATTTTTGTTTCTATTAATTTAATTTAATTTTAATTTTTAATTTTTATCATTATCATTATTATTATTATTATTATTATTATTATTATTATTATTATTATTATAAATTCATTTCGTTTCAGCCTTAGCTTCATTTTTTTTTTTTTTTTTTTTTTTTTTCTCGTAAAGATACTATTTATACGCGTTGCACATACAGCTTCACCAATTTCTTATATACGTATCTGTTTATCCAGTCACTGTTTGGCGCTGATCGTTGCGATCGAGAGCAGATCTTAAAATTTTATAGTAATTTGGGAAAAAAAAAAGTTTGGCCTTGGCTCTTCGGTTCCACGACAAGGAAAATGCTCGACGAACGAAGCAACGTATGATCGTATTCAAAATGGTTGGCATTTATCCGCTAAACTATATATATATATATATGTATTATTGTATTTATATATATATATAGTTGCTTCGTAACAAACACTTGAATAGAAAGGTGTCATAGCTGACAATGAGTTAAAAGTTGGCTGGTTTTAGTTTGGCGTTGGACTCTGGTCCAGAGCGACACTTCCCTTCAACGTGGGACGCGTCTAAACGTATGTAGGTATTTTTTATTTTTTATTTTCATTTTTTATTCTTCTTTTTTTATATTTATTCCGATTTTGAAATTTCACGTAGCTCGTAAGACGACGTACTAATTTCGAATATCCGTATCAGTCTAGTGTTGCCTAAATATTTGAATTTATTTATTCGATCGTTTATGATCGCAATAATTATTGCGATTAAATTCTGTGGTAATATAATATAGATATATTATACTTAATGAAGAGTTTGTGAACTAAAATGTGTTAATCTTACGTTGTTTTTTTCTTCTTCTTCTTCTTCTTATTTTTTTTGTTTTTTTTTTTTGTTTTTCTTCTTTGTTCTTCTCTTTTCTTTTTTTTTTTAATTATTATTTACAATCATTTATCATAACTCAATTCCATGCATTAATTGTGCCATGTGGTGTTTGGAAATCTTAAAGAAGCTGAATTTCTAATTAGCCCCATTTTTTTGATCTAGATAGTACATAGTACATATAGTTTAATTTACTTTATGTCACGGTATTACTCGGCAGTTTTTATGTAGCAAAATGTTTCTGGCCGTGCTTGTGCTTTGCGTTTATGATACGTTCTCGAGTTTTATCTGGGCGAAGAGTTTTTATTTTTATCGAATTATGATAAATCTTAGAGTATATATATATATATATATATAGTGATTTTATGGTAATAATATAGTAATGATTTTTTTTTCTTGTTATTTCTTTTTTTTTTTTTTTTCATTATTATTATTTAGTGCCGTAAGAAGAATGTGGTGGTTAGGTAAGCTGTGGGTAATTATTGACGCAAAAATCTGTAAGTTCGTTCAGTTTAGCGGTATTTTCTTCAAGCAAAGCAACATCTTCTTTTTTAAATTTGATCCGTCCCGATCCAATAATCGATTTATTTGTTATGCACCGTGAATTTATAAGAGAGCTTTTTTTTTTTTTTTTTTTATCGGATATATGAATCGAAACGCGTTGAAAGATCATATCCTTTAACGGACACACGACTTATTAGTCACGAAACGTTAATATACCGAGAAAAATGTCGCAAAAAACGAACGCGAATAAAGATTTACGCCATATAGTGAACTCCCAGGAAGACATTCGATAGTTTAAGTCGGTGGCTGTCTTTAATGATTTACATATAGCGATGTTATCTAACTAATTAATAATAATTTCTTTTTAAATATAATTCGATTAGTCTCTATGTATTTAATAATAATATAACAATAATTAATCATCTAACGTATAAATTACGCGCGCGACTATCAATATTTTAACAAGAAAATTGCGCGTGTGCCTTACATACCTACGCCAGGGGAGCCGAATGCTTTAACCTAGGGCCGAGCCCCGCTCAGATTCCAAAAACCAAGAGTTTGGCACGAAATTATTTTCCTGCTTACCGAGAAAACCGGAGGCGTTATCGACCCCGGCGCGAAAGCCAATATAGCAACTCCGTACCTACGATTCCGAAGCTTTTACAGAATTCCTTTATTTTCCCGAACGATGATGCGACTCGCGGACTTGGAGATTGAAAATTTCCTCATACGTCGAAGTCAACGCGATTCGATCCCACGCACAAGGGTTCTTTCCCGAAAAAGAAAAAGAAGAAAAAAAACGTATAACGAAAAAAGAAGAAAAAAACGAAAAGAGTTGCCAGGCACCAAATTTCTACGTCTATAGCTGTCGACGTTTGTGTTCATTGCTCGCGTTCCTCGCGACTTACTTACATTTACCAATCTCGTCTCGAGTAAGCAAGAAAACTTTACGATACCCTTAAAAGTAACGAGTTAAAGCTGTGTCACCATTTTTTTAAGAGGCTCGGCTCGAGATTTTTTTGCAATTGTCGGTCCAACAAAACCGCGATAGTAATTCTCGTTAAGGGATGCAGTCCAGGGGGTGTAAACTACGGTACCTTTCCACAGCGTAAGGGGATTGGCCGATCATAGATTTATCTTCACGCAATTTAAATCGATTCGCAATCACTCATTTGATATCTATCATTCGCCCATATTATAATCGCTCTTTCATCGACTTCACATTCACACGGATTACCTATCTATACACATACGCATTCCCACTCACCTAATTAACTATATAAATCTTACAGAAGTACGGCTATCTAGAGACTATAGTATATTCATTTTTATTTTTCATTTTTTTTTTCATTTTCTGGTTTAATTCTTTAAAAATTTTCCTCGTCTAGCCTAGAGACAGCTAAAGTCGTGTGCGGGTGGGGAGTTGTGCATTTTATCGGTTTCCGGTTCATCTTCATGATTCACCGGTTCCCACTTCCCACCCTGACACGGGAGGGACCGACGCGGCGGCGGAGACGGCCCATCCCCTTTTTTCGCCATACACAGGAAACTAGGTACCGCGTCTGGATCACCCCTGCGATATACGAATACTGCCTGCGTGTTAATTCTGTATCGCGATATGTATCACGACAAGGAATTCAAATAACGAAATAAACTTACCTATATATCTATTGATATTATATCTATTAATATATAAATGAGAATTGATTGGGTCAGGGTTTAATAGACTGGAGGGTTGAATTGGGTTCCGTTTGGTTAAGTTTTGATGGGTTGGGTAAGCGCGATACCCTCGGCTAACATTGATCGCGACTTTGAAGCTATGTATACCTATACGAGCGAATAAAGGAGTTAAAGGGAAGAGAAATTTTTATTACAATGCTGTTAATCGCGAAGAATAGAAAATAAATTATCTTCATTTTTTTTTTACTCAAATTGCTAATGTGATCAAAATTCGGTTCGAAATGATAAAATCGATTAGCTTATAACGAACATATAAGTTCGAACAGATTTAGCGAAATAATATTGCTATATGGGTAATTTAGGGATGTCTCATCATTTCAATTGCGAAGATATTTGCCTTTTGATAATTAACAATAATAGCGGTGTAATGGGGAGTTGATTTCCCCGGCTCCCCTTGGCACACGCATATATGTATATATTATACATATAGGGGTATATATCCATATATACATGTATCGCACCGTATATAAGCATCGTTATACTTATATTAGATATTAATTGTAAAATATGCGCACGACCGACGACACGATAAATTACTATAGTTACATATGCCAATACGTACGGCGAGTGAGTGAGCGATGATTGAATAGATGAATGGGGTAGGTATTCGTAGGAATGGGGTATTGAGTGAGTATATAAGATGCCCGCCGGAACTCCACGCGACCTTAAAATTACTAAATTTCACTCAATTTCCACTCTTCAATTCGTACGTTCGTATCTCATTTCAGGCAGGTTTTGAATTATCAACAACATATCATCATCATCATCATCATCATCATCATCATCATCATCATCGTCATTATTATGATTATTATTATTATTATTGTTTATCGATTATTTTCATATTCATTTACGTAAATAACATTTTTAATATTAAGATATTTTTATATCAATTTATTTATTTATTTATAGCGGTAGTTCGAATAGTAGGTAGGTATAGGTGATGCGTAACCGCTAAGTTAAATGCGGTTTCTCTCTTTTTCTCTTTTTATATTTGTTATACCACCGAAACGATTTATAGTTTAGTATATATATATATATATATATAACATGTATACATAATACATATACATATATTTATTACCGACGAATATCATTATCTAACAATAAATTATACATATTTCACATTTCACATTTCATATAAGTATATTATATAATATAATAATATCCGTCGGTGATTCCGAATCCAACTATTATATTCTGTGTATCTTGTATTTCTGTAATATAAAAAAGTTAATATTGCTATAATTATAGCTACTTAACAATTGATTAAAATTCAAGGTTTGAATCTTTCGCCGCATATGTATGTGTGTGTGTGTGTGTGTGCGTGTATGCGTGTGTGTGTGTGTGTGTGTGTGTGTGTATACGTTAAACCGTTAAAACGTTCAGAGGTGCCTATTATTACTCTTTAACTGTCAATTAGCCTCTAAAGTCCGTATGTCTGAGCATCTTCGAATACGAATAGTTTTTTTTTATCTTCTCTTTTGGTAGATTAGGAATAATCATTCACGGTATTGTTATTATTATTATTATTATTATTATTATTATTATTATTATTTTCATTATTATTATTATTATTATTATTTGTTATTTAATATAATGATTATTCATTCATTTACCTATACACAATTAACTTTACCATTACTTTATATGAGCAAATAAATTGATTACTGTACCAAAGAAGATACCACTTCATGATTTTGACCGTCACGTAATTATTATTGGTATATAATATAGTATATATTATATACCTATTACTCGTAATTATTTTCAATAATAATTTTCACGGTTGATTTCTACACCTATATTCGCGGTCATAAGTCTTACAATGCGAGTAAATGATTCATTTTCAGCTTTCATCATCGTTCCACTTCATCAGGGTATAACACCCGAGGGGCTGACACCAACAGATCGCCCAAACCTCGCCTCATTCTCGTACTTTCATGTATATAAAGAGGCTTTTCGCTACCTCTGCTGCTTTCCGTTTCATTTGCTTCCACTTTCTCGTTGCTCTTTTGCTCTCTCGTGCGCATCATATGCCTCGACATTTCCATTATTAATCGTATGGTATTAGTATTAGTATTAGTATTAGTATTAGTATAGTGTTGTTACTATTATTATTATTATTATTAACATTATTATTATTATTATTAATATTATTATTATTATTATTATTCGTTATTGTTGTTATTTTATTGTTATTATTGTTATTATTATTTTTCTTTTTAGTTATCATTATTATTATTATTATTATTATTATTATTATTATTATTAATATTATTAGTGTTATTATTGTTATTATTACTAGCGTCATTATTAGTATTATTATACAGAGACGAAAAGCACTTTGAGCAGAAACGCGATAATATAGGTTACTATAGGTATATATATATGTATATAAACTCGCCCGTTCGAAACATTATAACTTGTGCCCATTGAAATATACCGTTTAATTTGTCAAATTTTGTTGAAAGATTGACAAAATAACTGTCGATATGGTGAGTAAATTTCATCTGGTAAAATGATTAACTTTTCGACAAACGTATGGGGTGGGGGAAAATATAAAATAATATAATTACAAGACTTTAAGGTGATTTATATATATATATATATGTATGTGACTAATATATGAATGTAATCTTTTTTTTTCCTATCCCGATGGGACCCAGGCTCTTGTGTATCAGTCACTACTTCCATGGGTCTACGGGGTGTTAAGAAAAGCTTTCCGTTTAAAATGATTTCCGCCTCTGACGATAAAGAAGATGGCAATGCTGAGGCAATTTCCGTGAACATCCTGTATACTTCCGGTTGATCGTGCTACTTATGTTTTTTTTTTATTTATTTAATTTTATTTTTTCTCTCCCTTTTCCTTTTCCTCTCCATCTCCATCTCCATCTCCATCTCCATCTCCATCTCCATCTCCCTCTCTCTCTCTTCTCTTTTCTCTTTTACACCTTACTTACTCACTTTCCTCCTCGCCACGTCAATACAATCGAGGCTTTCTGAAAAATTTGGCACGGTTCTTCTGCAGGCTTCAACTGAAAAAAAAACTTCAGTGTTCAAAGTTGACGATCCATTTGGCAGCGGTGAGGCCTAGACTTAAGTCGAAAATCGAATTTTGGCACAGCTGTTGGCTTCTTTGGGTTTACTTTATTTGGTTTATCTTTTTTATTTTCTCTTTGTCTGTTCTCTTTCTTCTTCCTCTTCTCTCGTCTTCGTATATTTCCGTGGGTTATTTTCTTCTTCTTTTTCCACGCCCATTTCGGGAGTGTAAGAAAGAAACGAGGCCGTCTCTTAAATTGGCAGTTGGAAGTTGTCTTAGAGCGATTTATTTTTTTTTCTTTTATAAAATCGGCAGTTTCGATATATATATATATATATATACGATTCGCCGAAATACCAGCCTTACGAAAAAAATCGATAAATTTACGAAAATATTCTTTGCTTTTTGGTATTTGGCACTGAAAAATTTTCTACGATCACCGTAGACGTTCCGATTGAATGAAAACAGATGAAGAAAAAGGATAAGAAAAAAAAAATGAAATAAAAAAAAAAATAACAGAAACGATGTAAAAATAACTAGCTAATTCCTCCGCGGTTTGACATGGTGACTATTTGCCAAGCGTAATTTCGCGTTCATGCCATCATTTCTACTTAATTATCCAACGTGGATTCAGCCGATTACGATATCGGGGTGCTGGTAGATTGGTCATTCTTGTTTTCTTTGTATATAAACGCGACAAGAATTCATTTGAACCAAACGATATCGTAGTTGGAGCGTGAACGCGACCCAGGAACCGAAGAAAAGTCAATATTGTTCGGTTTCTGCAGGATTTAGGAGCGCTGGTTACACAGCGTGTAATTCTCTCGATTAATCTTCTTCGGGTCCCATGTTCAACAGCATCATCTTCTTTTTGGCGATTTTACTGTATTTGATATCGATCGGTTTCGTATTATCGTACAAACTGGGTGCCTGAAGAATGATGAGTGCCGTACCGAGGACACAGGCCAGGGTGAATATCCACAAGAATATTCTGTCCAGTACCATCGCCACGTATTTCCAGTCTTCTTCCACCTGGCGACAGAGAAGAAAAATTTCAAAAAATAACTTCTGAAATTAGTCAGAGATTGATATAGAAGATTGTCTCCGAACTTATAATTGGAATTGTATTTTGGATGTGTCTAGATGGAAAGTTTCAGCCTCTGACATTCGCAAGGTAAAATGAAATTCCAGGCGTTATTCGAGTATACCTATACGACGAAGTCGCTCTGCCTAATGGCTTTTTCTATACAGAAACGCACCTATGTCTAGATACATAAGGTAGATATATATATGTATAGTTTAATGCATTTTGTAACATCCGCAGTAACCCTAGAGTAGCTGTAAATTTTATGATAGTCGCGGAAGTTTTACGTAACAATATATATAGGAGCATGTTTCGCAGACACGTAAGGAGGATCAGGAAGTAGGAGGCTTTGAGAACGCGACAAAGCCGGAACAAGATGGCTCGCATATGTTCTCCGAGTCTAGAACGCTTCTTTTATTTTAAAAAGAGTTGTCCCCGGAAAGCGTGCTCGGAATCTTCACGGGTGTGATACCATACAATATGCTATATATGCAGCATTTCTACCTAGATGCATGAAGCAAAAGAGAAAACGAGAAAATGATAATACGAATGAAGCAGAATAAGCGCAAGAAGAAGAAGGAGAAGAAGAGTATAGGCACGTGAAATATGTTATTTAGCGAATTTCAAGACTCACGCTTTCGAATTTGTCCTTGTTCTTGGCGTGTTGAGCAATAAATCTGGCGTCTTCTACAGTTTTCTCGATTTCGCGGATCATCGGCTTCTCGAATGTAGGACTGACGTCGTCGTGACCACATCCTGGGCTGGCTGGACTAAATAAATCGTCGTCGGCCCCAGGTAAAGGCAGAGCGGGATGAGGCTCGTCGAAACATGGCCCCATTGTGGCCACAACAGCTATGGGGGCTGTATCGAACCTTGCCGTAGGCATTGAGGGAACATCGTAGTCGGCGCTATACCTCTTACTTCCATACGGCGTATACTTGTCCATTTCTGTAGGTAAGTGAAAGACGTCCGTAAGAATACCGTCGGGTGGTTTACCGTCGTCGTCACCCTCCGTCGGGTCATCTTTTTGGGGTCTTTCGATGAGTAAAAACTTCGGTAACACTTGTATAAACACAACGCGCACCCACTTTGCCATCCTGTGCGTAACGGGAGACCGAAAGTTAACGTTTAACACCGCGATAGTCACAACTACGGACAACGTCACTAGCACCATAGTGAATAACAAGTATTTACCTAAAAGGGGAACGGTGAGGGATGTGGGCGGAATGATTTCCGCTAATAGTAAGAAAAACACAGTCAACGACAATAGGATGGAAATGGACAACGACACTTTTTCACCACTGTCACTGGGCAGATAAAACACGAGAACGGACAGGAATGAAATGCCCACGCAAGGTATTATCAAGTTCACCGTATAAAACAGAGTTTTTCGCCTCAGTGTTATGTAGAAGATTATATCTGGGTAAGGCTCTTCGCAGCAGATGTAAAATTTCTCATTTCTAACTGCAGGCACTTTGATGATATCCCACTCAACGGAGATGTAATAATCCGTCAAATCGATGCCCACATCAATTTCATTCGAGTCTTCGGTTTGCGCCAGATGACGAAGGTCCACCTAACAACAAATACGGTTAATTAAACTTTACAGATTTTCAAATCTCTTCAACGCGAACGACCAGTCGCATTTCATTATTGACAAAGAACCTCTCGTCTTTGTCTTTTGTCACGTGCTTAAAATGATCGACCCTACTAACCCCCAACGAATACCCTGCTGAAAAGGTAATTTATAGTGGTTAATTACCTACTCTCAAGCTTTCAGCTAAACGTCCCACGACCGGTCAACTCGACCAAAATTTATACTCGAGTACCCGCTTCACGTCAATCTACATTTGTCTCGATGAGAATACCTACTTACATCCAGATCGGCAAATGCCAAAGTCCATCGAGTTCCTCGTTATTACAAATAGAAAATCCTCGTCATTCGATATGCCAAATCTAACTCAACATAAGATACATAATAGCACCTGCAGGTCTGCCTGATCGAACATCAATCAATTTTCCCTATAGACTGATAATTACTTTTCGATGACGAAGAAATCATTGTGGGAGTATTATTTTATCGAAGAATTATCGCCAGAATTATCGTGGAATACCTGATAATCACGCGTATGATTATTTTCATTATGTATTAGATTGATACAAAACTCTTCGGGCTTGCTTTAATGAAATCAACAGTACTCAACATCATGTTCCGAGTGAAAAAGTTACTTTTTTCATCAGCTAAGCCCACTCGAGGCTGAAGAATAAAAAACAAAATTTAAAAGACAAAAAACAGTTCAACGTTGACAGTTGAATAAGAGGGACGCCATTCGCATGTAAATTTTATAAGAGCAGTGATACGACGATAACGATGTTTCTTTTCATATTTATGGCACTGGATTTACGTCACTTGATTCACTCGAGTAAATCCGTATTAAACATTAGATACCCCTTACCTACTAAAAAAACTTTCGTCGATATTAACGGGAAAATTTTCACATACTATAGTAGGCATATATGTATCTATTTGTTCATGGGGAAAATTACATAGCCGGATTTGCTTTTCAGTCTCGTCTTCTTGTTTGACCTACAGAGATAAAGAGGAATTTGGCGAGGTTCTATAGCTGAAATTGACAACTGGATTACTCGTCTTTACGACGTAGGGGCTAAAATGATTTGCCTCTGTATAAGAGACGCCGAAATCCGCCAGCCAACTGCCGCGCCCAGAAGTCGTTGGACCCAGTCAGTCAGACCCCACTGGAACTGGCATCGATCCTGGAGTTCTCGACCGCAAGCCGCTATTGTTTTTCATGGAAAAAATTAGCCTCGTACCTACCTCGACGGCTACTGAGCGTAGTAATAAGAAGGTCTCACGGTAGTTTGGGATTCATTTTTGTCGGCTGAATATATGAAACCGAGGCAGCAGATGACGAAAAAAATTCCTACCCAAGATATCGAACTAGATTTACCAAAATAAATGTTTTGCGTTTGAGGATACAAATTGCAGACGAAACGACATATACAAGAAAAAAAAATACATCAAATCCCTTTTTGTGGAAGAAATCGATTCCGTCAAGGAGAGTCGAGCGGCTTGAATAGTAAACATTTTTACAACACTCTGGTGTAAGATCCTCCGAAAATTTCCGGCACTTCCGTGTTCTCGACGCACGGCAGGTCTCGATACATATTGTATTTGATTCGGCGTAGGATGTATTCCATACTTTCCATCGCTAATTAAGAATTGGTTATTTCACGGTATTATAAAGGCGGTAGGTACGTCTCTCTGTTTACAAATTATTGTCCCGGGAAACTGTGACGAGGAAGCAGGGCTCCGGAAGATTCGATCTGATCCCAAGGGCGACGACGTCTCATCCAATCAACCCCCCAACAATTCCAAGTGGTCCAGGGCACACAGTTCTTCTCGACTGATCACGACTGACTCTGTTCATTCTCGAATCTAGAAATAAGAATATACCTACCGGAGCCAGATCTGACTCGATTTCCTGGCAATCTCGAAGAAATACCGACAATGTACCTCATCATGAACTTTCAAGAGATTAACTTCTGCAGTTCACTTTGTAAATGTTAGCTCACGCCGATGAGGTACTCAAGGCTTGGTCTGTGTACAGTCAATATGTCGTTAGTGACTTACCGTGTAACCATCGTACGTCCAGGAACCAAACTTCATGAAGCAAGTCTGTTCGTCGAAGGGGAAATACTCAACGTCAATCTCACAAAAGGACTTGTAGATAGCCGGAGGCTTCCACACGACCTTCCCGGTATGATGTAGAATTGCCTTGGTCATGATGGTTACCTCGTAGTTACCGTCAGCGCTGAAAAACACCATTTCATTGATATCATTTTTGACATCGGTCTTCGAATCATCAACACAATAGGCTGCACATACTGATGTCTGGTCTGTTCAATATTCATATGTACACGCACACTTCGCTGCGCATAAACATGCTGACAAGGGGGAGAAGAGAATATTTAAAAACACTGATCCATGTAGAAAGGGGATAAAATTAACTGTATAATTTTTATGTTGAAAAGGCCTACCAACGATCATCTATTTTTCATTACGGACGTGGGACTAAAGTATCTGATCCTCCCTGTAACGTATTTCGAAATTTCTATAATTTTTTTTCAGGATTAGCAGGTGATCTGCTGCAAATCGTTGCAGATAAAGGTAAGCAGTTTCAAGCAGAGCCGCATCGCGAGGTAGTAAAAATTCAATAAAATCTTGGGTCACGTATTAAGCTTTTAGATGGTCTGCCTGACTGGCTGGCCACGGATGGGGTTGAGCTGCAGAGGAAATGGAAGGAGGCTGAAAGAGGTGAGAGAGAAATGGGTGGGGGTTGACGATCGATATAGGGTATAGGTACAGCTAGGAGAAGGTACCACAGCCCACAATTCCTTAAAGCACGTGTGTTTCTTTTTTGCACAGCGGGGGTGAAATGGGGACTGGCACGTGACCCAACCCAATTAAGATTGAAATGGCCATAAATTCGACCAAGTTAGGACATGGCTAAGTAAGGCTCGCAGTATATAGACGGTTTCCTATAAATCAAAGAGCGGCTTTCGGTGCTTCTAGACAACCGCGGCGGGAACATATATGTATATATAGACGCGAGTTTCGTAGCGGTACTATATCACCTATAGGTATAGGGTCAATAGCTGAACGAGATTTCACTGTACTGCTCCTTCGCATTTTGTCCGAAAAATAAGAACTCGTTTTTTCCGAAAAAAAAATATGATGGCTGAAGACCCTCGTTCTTCGATATCACAATCAAGAGTAATCCCACATTCAGTCGATGCGGAAAGTACTATTTTCGATACTATGAGTCAGACTCTAAGTCCCAATGATATTACGGAATTTTGCCATCTTGAAAAGGGGAATGAGTTGATATACCGACGTACGTGACGCGCGCCTTCCACATGGATATCGAAGATTCAGAAGATGTTCGAAGAATGGTAGATCGAATAGGGGTGGTATAAGGTAAGTGAGGAGGAGACGTGATTTAATCAGCAAGAGTCAACGGGTGCTGTATGCAGCCAGTGTAGGTAAAAGAAAATTTAAAGCAGACGTGTATCGCGGAAAAAGAACAAGGTATACCTACGGGGTAGAGAAGACTGAATATAACCACCTTCACCACTACTGGCAACGAAGAACCTGACGTTTATTACAATTTACACTCTCTTTATTACAACGCGTACTGCCCTTCCTGTATATCAACTACGTCCCGTTGTGTTTCTCGCTACTGGTTTAGATTCTCATGATAACTGAATAGAAAATAATATGGATATTAAAATGATAATCAACGTTGTGGAATGTATACATCCAAGAGTTCCTAAACTTCATCAGGATTTGCGTTAATGCAGTGAACAGCGTTGTTGAGAAGATTAAAGTTGAGTGGTTCACCTCTGAAAGAATGTGGGAATAGTTTAAAAAATTAAGATTGCTCGATTATAATCTGCGGAAGTTTCCATCGGTTGATGCTCGTTGAATGAAATATTGGTTCGAAGACGTGCAGCGCTTAGAGATCAAGTTAATTACCTCGAAAGAGTACAAATTGGCAATCGAGGGTAACTTGACACGAGCGAAGCCTCGAATTTAACCGAGAAACGAAATTGAGTTTCCACCAACCACCCTAAAGCCTTTGCCGACAGCTCGCCAAGCCAAAAAGGAGTGCGAGCCTAAACTGGAGTTATTGATTTTAGAGAGCGGCATACCGTCACGCGCCTCCAAAGGCAAAGATGGCTCAGGAATCTTGCCTGCTTCGTATCTTTGAAGGATAAAAAGGTTCTATCCGGCAGCCGATTGGTGAGCCGCACTTTCTATACCCTTCCCTCAGTGTTAAAAAACTCCCAAGAATGATGCTGCTCACTGGTGAATTCCCAAGGGTCGTCGTTCTGGTCACTTGTTCACGAGAGGACGATGCTCTTTCCTGACCATAACTACCAATTGATTTACTCAGTACGGCTACCCCACGCAAATACAAATAATAATACGATTACACACGTTACATGGAATTCAATATGGACCCAAAAGCTATAACATGCTTTATAGTGGCTCTTGATGAACAGAAGAAAGAGTCGGATGACGGATAACTCACCCAGCCATCTGCAGACTATTTATAAGAGAGTTCTACAGTGTAGAGAAACTGTAAAGTCCGAACTTTGTCAGGATCACAAAAAAGACGTAAGGGTGCGTCGTACCTTCGTCAGAGATATAAGTGTTCTAAATTTTCTACCCCACAGTCACGTTATCTGGACATCTTGATCCACCGGCCAACCGGCACGACTGGACGGTTAACTCGACTCAAAGGACTTAAATAGCCGTGTACCGGAGGTCATTGGAAAGTTGCTGACATCAAGGTTTCCGGTCGGGTCAAAACACGGCAAATTCTGAGGGTGAGGTTCAGTTCAGATAACTTTATGTATGTATTTTAAAGTCGTGCGTTCAATCACCCAAGGCAATGTTTAAGTTAAGTTCACGTTTGACCCGTTTTCATCTACATATCACATAATATATCCTCGTGGCAAAGTCGACCCAAAGAAAAGAAGTGGAAGGGCGTACAGACTCATGCTAGAGAAACATCTCTCTGAAATAGAGCTTAGGCGACAAACACGTGCCTCGTTCGCCGGTGTCTACGGGGGTCTAAGGGGTATACGGGGTTGAGGATGGGTGTAAAAGCTTCCAAGCAACAGGGCCACTCCCTGTTCGCTACTTGGTGCTTGGTCGGTATATTCTAGGTCACCGTCACAATGCCCGTTTTGCTAGCACCGTGTCCAGGTACGTGTAGCACATACGAGGTTTACTAAAGTTGCCAGTTGCGGTGGAGGAGCCCAAGTAATAAGTTTTGCGTCTGCGTATCCATCCATAATAATAAAGTGAGGACATGCTCCGAGACTAGGGAGTCTGCAGGAGGTGTTTGTTAGACACTATCTTCTTGTATTCTCTACGATCCTGAGCTTGCGTCGCACAAGCCTAAATGCGGAGCTCCTCCACAGTATGAAATTTGCTGCACGTACCAGCCGTTAGATGTAGACTATAATAATGCGTACATGTTGTTATATACCCATGCATGTGATATACAAAGTCATGTAGCATACATAGATCGTCGCTTGCGTCTAGATCAGATAAGTCTGCCGGGTGAATCGTCGGGGATTTCATTGTCTGTTATTTTCCTCTTATGATTCGGGTATAATATGTCGCACGATATCAACTGGACGAGGGGTACCTATACGATTGTCAAAATTTTGTTCGACAAAATGTAACGTTACTGCGTCAGTCAGCTTGGAGTGTGTCTGTGCAAACCGTAGTGGAGGATGTATCTGCGAAATAGCCGACACCTACTACACGTGACAACTCCCGGAGAAGAATAACTCGACTAAGACTTTTTCCCGACCTCTGACTCTTGACCCTGTAATTCCTGGCTTTATTTCTCTGAACTGACTCCCTGGACATAATCACGAGAAGGAAGTTGCCTTGAGCTCTTGTCTGCAAACGGTCTCGCAATGAAACGAGAAGTGAGAAACTACAAGAATTAAATAGAAGAAGGGAAGTTGCGAGCTGGCTCGTACCAGAAGGAGAAAAGGAAAGAGATTAAAGGCCAATCTGGGTAGGGTTGAGTGGGGCTTAGTAGAGTAGGTTAAGATTAGTTTACTTGTTACACTTGCGGCGGGTGAGAGGTGGGAAGGTCGTCTGTTTGGGTGCGAATGGGTCATGAAAAAAGTGAGTCAAAAAAAGGTGGCGAGTCGCGATAGCGTGATAGTGCAGTAACCGAGTTTCAGAAGGGGCCAAAATTGAAAATTTATATTTACTATACATGATAGGATGCTTTTGCCCGCAGATTTTCTGTGATGCTCGTGTGTATAGGCGCTAACGATGTTTGCGGCGCAACTGCATGTTTGATGATATGTTTACGCGAGAAGAGATGTCGTAAACAATTAGGGAACCAAGGTTTCCTATTTACGGATTAAACAACTATCAAGATTTACAGAGTCTAATGAGCACGAGCGTCGAATTATTAATTAGGTAGAGTTGAATTTACTTAACAAGTTATTTAATTTAACGACAAAGTGTTTGTTAGCCAAGTGAAAAGCTGTAGTCGACTTATACAGTCAAATAAGTACGACTCATATACTTGAATTTCACTCACTAATCCCTAGACAGCGACTGTTTCTCTTCAAACTTAGGTAACATCTTTAGTATGTCGAAGGAGAGTTCTGACGGAAGAATTTAATGCTCGTTGCATTTTATTACCGCGACTATCCAGCTGGCAAATGGAAGAGTACTGACGACGAGTGAACTTCTCAACGTTGAGTGTATTAAAATACAGGAAACGATATCCTCGATATCTTTCAATATTGACAGAAATAAGAGGCACCAAGGCTGCAGTACATCTACAGCATCAACGTACATCTGAGACTGTAAACATTTACTTACCCTCGTACTATTCCTACAGCCCCATCGTTCAGAACCTCATAAGTTTACTCGGTGCATATTAGGTATACATACGTCGACAAAATTCCAAAGACCAATGGAATCACTCAATACTTTATATATTGTTTATGATTCTTCTGAACTCGATGACATATTTTCAAATCCCAAAGTTCTGAACGTGACCGGAGCTCAGCGTCTAGCAATCAAATTGGATGGTATCTATTTGTGCAAGAATTTTTCAACCATAGTTCACATTTTTCAAATATTATTATGCAGATTTGGTTAATGCACATCATCTTAGGGTAATCTTTATCCGAGGGTTAATCAGGCGATGGAAAAATCTTTCTTAAACTTTTTACGAATAGTTGTCTAGACTCCAGACGTCGTCTGGGAACAGGGACCAAACCTCTGTCTGTAACAGTCAAGAGGGTTCTGACCTCCATCTTGTTTGCGGATCTCTAAAGAAGTAGTTCACAGTGCCAACAACGGCGTCTAATCTTCCGTCTCTCGAAATGGCGTAATACGTATATATATATATATGTGTGGATGCTATTGTGTCAAGACTCAAGATGCTCCTGCGTGAGACCAGTCTCAAGCTTTGCACGCTCATAATATTCTGGCTAAATCTACTTGCAATAAGATCATCACTCATTCAACAGTTCATAATACCGAAATATATGTGCTTTCTATCTTAAATCGCACATGTCTCCCATGCATGTGTCACAAGGTGAATTTTTGTTTTTTATACATCGTATGTACATTGGAGTTTGATATAAGCTATGAGGTCAAGTGGAGGAGTAAAGTCTATTGCACGTCCAGTTATTTTATAGTCGATATATTGGTGACTTATCTGCACTCATGTGCAGGTATTGGCATCAGTCAGTCCAGTTTGTCAAACGTTTTGAGTGCTTCATATGTAAGAAGTTGTTCTCGAGAGACTTACTTGTTGTAAAGAACGATATCTGGAAGCCAGATGTGTTCCGATGGAACGTGAAGAGTATCCACCCCGCCATAATCGTCCGGATTCCACTTCAGCTTGTAATCATTCCACTCCTTGAACAAAAACAATAAACATAAATCCATCTGCGATATAGACTGGAATTAAATCTGCGAATATTTATATCTATAGGATATTGATTATCAAAAAAGAAAATCAATTAATCAAACCCCTTTCACACGAGAGAGGAGAGCGTCTACTATGGGGCTGAAACAGAGGGCTGGGGATGGAAGCCCTCCGTCCATAGCTACTCGATCTCCCCGTAACTTGAAACTTTTTACTCTTTCCTCGCCGAAGGCCAATCACACGAACGTGGGATGATTAAGCGATGACTCGGATCACAGCCTTTTATAAAAGTCTCAACGATTGTCCTACACTTGAGTTTTGAGCCTTGGCGATTATCTATTCAAAGTTTTTATGGACAAGTAAAAAATTGACATCAATTACCAGTTTTATTACTTGCCCCCTCTCTGTTATCTCACCACTTTCTTACCGCCATGAAAGGAGGGAAAAAATTAAGATTTCAGACTCTCAAATTTACCGTCGAGAAGCCATGCTGGGTAGACATTATGAAATGATGAAGAGAAATATACTTGTACACCCCCGATTCTTAGAGTGGTTTGGCAAGGATTTTTATGTCTCAAAGATCCATTATTCTAGCATCCATTTTACCGAGAGAAGAAGCACCTGGGTCGAGTATACTTTGAGTGGAAAACTCGAGCAAAAAGGTTCCAATACTAGTGGATCAAAAGTTCAGGTTTTTGGGCTTTGAAGTTTAGATACTCGGGGGGGAAAAAGTAGGGGACAGATGAGCCGGATTAGGGAAGCTAAACTCCTATCTCGGTGGTATGCTTGCTCTTTCGCAACTATTTACAGTTAATTTGATCAATCTTGCGTGAAAATTGGGAAACTCTTGATCAAATTTTTTCGGCCAAAGAGAAAAAAGGAACCAAGGGTCACACTGTAAGGTAATGAGTACGGGCTTGTCTTGGCACAGAAAAAATTTATCTTTTCAAAGCCTCATTTCATTAATCATTGGCAAAAAATTTGAAAGATCTCAGTTCACGTATAAGATGAAAAGACGACAACCCATACGGCAGCTGGAAGATCATCCATTCCAGTGCCACAAAGTGGAAGATAAAACCAATCCCGCCTGGTTTTCCCCGCGAACATTAAACTGGAAAAGAACGTGTGTCAACTGAGATCGTCCTACTGGGCTGGTCCACAATTTTCAGTGACAGATATTTAATTTTAACCAAGATGGACAGAAAGGATGGTCAAACTAATTTACAAAAGGTATTGTTTCCAGCGCTTGAATTTGCCACTGTAAAAATGTAATTAAAATCATTTGCTCAGTTTCAGTGTATTCTTTTGATACGTTTATCTTCTGACTATTAGTCACTAAAATAAAAATAATGAAAGAAAATGCCGTCAAGGCGAACCCTCGTTATCCGCTTCCGTTCGAGTTACAGTGGCAATGTTTCCCCTCGTGTTTGAATCTGCATATTTACTTCGTAAATTAATCAACGAAGATATACAGGCGTGTACAATATATATCTGATTAGGCCACGTTTTATATTCTCGATCACGTACTTTACCAATGCTAGTGGGTATATCTTCGAGCTTTGATAACGGTGAAATAATCAAAGTTGGGTTGAAAATTCTGGCAAAAGGACACAGAGCTGAATAAACGTTGTAAAAAGCAGTGCATAGGAGCGAAAGAGAGCAAAAACCCGAGACCTGAACAAGATATTCATCGATATTCGCCTTTCCGCGAATCAGGGTCCCCAGGGGTGCGGTCCTGCTCCGGGTTACCCTGATCTGCCAGTAACACGATTGGCTGAGTCGCCCAACGCCATTCGTCTTCCAATTCTGCGATTCAAAGAAGACAGCATTCGCCGAAAGTAGCAGATTTGCAAGCGAAAGTCGCGCGATCCTATTAGTTCAAATATGCGTAAGGAATAATAAAAACCTGCTCCAGGTTCGGGGACATGAGCCTACATCAAGGAATTGTTTTAATAACATATTATTTCGAACAAAATGCCCTCGAATACGACCACCTCTCAGCGTAGCTCGTAAATTTGATACAGACTTAATTGACAAAATGAAACACCGTTATAAGGGGTAAATTAAACGAAGTAGAACTCAGTTTGCCTTCACATCAAACTGATTAATCATCCTAATTTATAGCCTTAATTAATTGCCATCTCGGTCATGTTTAACATTTTGTGGTAAAAGATCTTTAGTTACATTATATTATATTATATGAAAGAGACACTTTAACATTTTTTTTAGGAAACTCGTGAGATATTTTCGCAGCTTCTTGCTTTACAACTAATGTGAGTCATTTTTCCCTCTATTTTGCCACGTAACAGTATATAACACACCCTCGTATATTTACACATTCACATCAGCAAACTAGGTGCTGTGTGAATACACGATAGTAATAGGTGATGAGGATGTCCTGGTGTAACGCGTCAGGAATGATGCTAGCCACCCGCCGCAGGAAACCAGAGATAGGGAACTAGCTACAGCGGTTTGCGGTGGCTAGACTCTTGCCCAACCTGGATATCACTGAACGAGCTTTCACGACCCTTATACTGTACAGGGTTATTCAAAAATGAATTTCACATCGATGGTGAACATGATAAGACTGAAAGCCGACACATTGGTCCATCGGAAATCTGTTATCAAAAAAAGTGAAGAAACGATAAAGTAGGAGAAGATACGAATAAACGTTAAGTGAATTTGCAGCTTCCGTATGTCAGTATTTCGGTACGATTGAAAAATCCAAGTTGATCTGTAAGACGAATCTGCTTTGCTAGTAAGTAGATCAGATTTGATCCACAGATTTAACGGTTACGTTTGACGATAAACCCATGAACGTTTCCACTGTTTTTTTTTCATTTTTTTTTTATTTTTTCAACGGAGGTGAAAATCTTCGTCAAAAAGTGCGGATCTCTGAGGAGGGAGCTTTACTCTCGAAAAATTCGCCTGCGCCTAAAGTAGGACCTACTTGTCTTTCTTGGAGTGACAAAGAGTAGGCTGCAGAGTCTCCGCGGGAGTTCAGGGACCTTGGATAACAAGGTAGACGAGAGAAGCCAATATTTGAGATCTTGATGGCGTAGATGTATTTATTTGTAAGTCTAAGAAGGAACCGGTAGAAGCCGAGGGCCCCGCAGGGCCGACTGAAAAGTCTTTGCGTCGGTTCTGACACGGCGTATATTACCCACGGGCAGAGTTCTTCGCTCTGAGCCAACCCTGAACGGCTTGGAATTTCAAAGGAACTGATATCGTCTCGCTCACTTGTTGAGGACGAAATCCGGATCGCAGAAAACTCTGAGAGAGTAGATGGAAGAGACTGAAATGTGAGAAGAAGGTGGAAGAGGAGGAAGAGGAGTTAGGGGTGGAATTTAGGTGGGTAGTTGGTCTTTATTGGCACACAACGAGAAGCGCGCTCCTCGCCCGTTTGCTCTTCGCAATTCAGGAGTTTGTTTGCCATAGTTGTCGTGGAGAAGGAAAAAATATTTCACTAAAATTCACACCGAGATAAGAAAAATGAATTTCTGCGAGAATTAGTACAACAGCTGGAGAAGAGGGGCTGTCGGGCTTCGGCCTAATCAAGTCAATGCGATTATCGAGGAAAAATACACCGGAGACAACAACGAGCCTCTTGTAAAATGGTGAAATATATTCCTTGCTCGTTATTTATTCTTTTTCCGATTTATCGCCGTTTAGGAATGCCCTGAGGGGTGGCAACTCAGATGTTGCAACCGAATTTATATACCTAAAGGCAATATTGAATTTTTATCGCTCTCCCGTTAAGTACCTCTTAGTAATCGTAATCGGTGAAATTTCCATATCTCTCAAGGCGTCAAGCATTCGCGCTCAGATCAAAGTATGTACTCCAGATAATATGCCTTCTGGGGAACTGGTATAGATCTAACTAAAAGATATCTATATAGCGGCGACAATAGCTCTTATGAATAAACCTGCAGCTGAGTAAATGTTGTTCCTTCTCTTTGTTCTTATACAAATCTAACAATTTTAACAATTCTCACAATTCTTACGAAGATATCTGTAAATAAAAGTATACCAGAGGCTTATAGCTATGAAGAATATGCGGAGAGGTGAAAAGGTTCCCGAACAAGCCTCTGACATCTTTTTTACATCTATCTCTTCTGAAGTGAGAGAATTTGCTTCTCATCATATAACCATTGGCTCGGTATTCCCTAAGGTGAGAGTGTCAATAGAAAAGAAGAGAAAAATTGGTAGACTATAGTGAGCTAGTAGAAATTCGATGTCGGCTTATTTTCCCTCCTTTTCATTTTATCCTTGACGCGATGCGAGTATAATGTCAGAATAAGAGAGAAACGAATTAAATCGCGCAAACGACTGATTGGAACGGTAAAGCTGTTACGGATTTTGAGTTTAACTGCTTAATGGTCGGAAGGGTATCGGGGTTTAGGCATTCCGAGACATCGGCCGATAACTTTGGGAAAATCGCAAACTCGACCCCACCGGGTCGTTAACGGTTGGCTTGGGGCGCCAGGTCTTGTTTCGAAGACTTCGCGATCGCAGAGTCTGAAAGCGGCTTGCCCTGGACAGGGTTGTCCTTGATTTCAGGTTCTTTCGGTTCGTTTATTTATTCATTTATTGTTATCCTCCTCTATTAAATTCGCCAGAATAAAAGCTATTTAATCGACATACGATATCGTTTCTCTATCGCGAGCCGATAACGTGAGTTCTGACATGCTAGTGATAAAATCCCACTCGTTCATCATAAACTGACAGCTACCTCTCATTACAATTATTAATACCGTTCAAAATTGACACTGACATCATGCCTGTACCATGAAAACTATCGCATGGATCTTCCGGAAGATCTTGGGGATCTTGGGTCGCGAATAGCAGGTGATGATCTTAGGCCTGATTTAGATTTCCATTTGACGTATATATGTATGTAGATAGGTAATGCTTATTGCTTATCTCTGACGTATCGTCGTGGGATTCTAAATCTAATAGACAAACTGTATCAACGTCGTATCGCTCCTATGTTAAGTGTCACTCGGAGAAGAAGGTTGATATAATAAACAAAGTTACAACTCCGCGGATACTCCGCCCTAAACAGAACGTGTACATGCAGGGAAACGTGATTGATCGACTCTGAGCTTGATCGATCAGGCCTCAGTCATGGGAGCTTGGGTAAAGCCAAATTTTCTAAAAAAAAAGCAAAAAAAAAGCAAAAAATACAGAATAATCATGGAACACGAGATATAGAGTGTTCTGCAAACGTTCGTATAGCGAGACTTAAACTCTCAACTGAAGACGTCAATTCTTATGAATTGTCGAGTCGGCATGGGATCCCTTGATTCGTATAAACCTAACGAGTGTCATTCGGGAGAAAGTTGGGCGTAGAGTTATTGACGAAGTCGAGCCTGCGGCGAATTCCAAATAGAACAGCAGCGGTGGTCGTAAAAAGTTCTCTGCACGGGGTTCCTATTATACGGGAAGGGGGGGCAGGCATCGTGTAGGCTTGCGAGGTTTAGATAGCTTGGTGAGGGATCGGTAGGGGAATCACGCCGTACGTATATATATACATAGGTATAACTGGCAGTCGATAAATTTGGCGGGAAAACGAGAAAACTAAAGTTTATTTACAGAGCTGGCTTTCCTACGACCGAGGTAGGGCAAATATATCGCTTACTCTCTCAAACGCTTCCGAATGCGTCCTCTTGCCTCGTTTCTTCCAATCCTGGCAATTTCCCCTGTTCCAAGATAAATGAAAATAACCGACCTTTTTTATGGATCTACCGCCGACGGACAGCCCTGCGCATTTTCCACAAGTCTCTATTGTGCACTATAATTCTGGCACGAGTGTGCACCGCGAATTGAGACAATTTACAGCATTGCGGTCTACCTCAGGGCACCGGATAACAATCGGAAAACGAAACGTCGAACCTCGAGGAAGTGTTAGCTGCTGCAATATATACGGAAACGTTTCTCCGTTTCTTTGCCCGAATTGCATACATACAAAATGCGATCACCGTCGCACTTGTTTGGCTGTGAATACCGACACACATGGCGCACACGTACATACGTCAGAGAAAAATAAAATACATATTTTTTCATTATACTACGTGACTTTTCGTAGAATAGCATAGCTGCAGAGAAATGCTGTACAGTTACTCAAAGAGGTGAATCACTTTTTTGAAATCACTGGTACCTAGACTTCGGAGAAATTTTCGATTTACTCAGTTCTTTCACGTCTGATTGCTTGTAGTTTTAGACATAATCCCGAATCATTCGAGATTTCATGGACTTCGCCTCACACAGATTGAATTTACCGAAGAAAAATTGGTTGCCACAGGGTACAGGTCACACAGTTCATCAAAACTTCATCAAATTCCCAAGAATATCGTTATTGTATTGTAACACACTGTTTTCTTTCAACATTTACAAAAAAATGGGTGATACTGAAAAAATTTCGCATCTAAAAATTGAATTAAAGAAAGATCATTGCGGCTCGCTCCGAAATTACATCAATTGAGAATATTCAGTTTTAGTTGATAAAATTTCAATTAATTTTTAGCCATGTCTTGGAATACTATTCAGCTGTGCAGAGAGTATTGATAATATATTCCTTCAGAGCGTGCCAGTGAATTGGAGAGAAATTATTTCATTGCGACTATTGCAGGAATGTTAATATATTGTAAGAAACTTTCTGTCAAAAATCATATTGAGGAATAAAATGCGGGTGAAGATTTGGTTCCTCACCGATGCCCACGCAAATTCCTCTTGGCATTAGACAATACGGTTTTGTGCTACGAATACATCGTTGCTTTGAGATAATCTGATACAAACGGGGTATTATCCCGCTAATAGCTACCCACTGCCTGGGCTGTGGTGGCGTCTCAACGTCCTACATCCGACACGCGCGATATCAACGTCGAGCGTCCAAGTTATTACATTACACACATAGAAATGTCTACTTATCACATATATGCAATGATCATACAAGTATTCGTGTAGACTCTGGCGCAGCACAATGCCCTGATGCAAACTTATCCCATTACTTTTATCAACCGTTAATTCCAACTGAATGCTGCAGAGTTTAATCGAATGAATAACATAGTACAAGGCTAGTCGCCTGGTTAAATTTAATGAATTGGCGGGTCCGACGTTGACTCGTGTGTTAAATATGGTCGGAAAAATTATGGTTAATTTTATTTCGTTGAATTTCGCATTAGTACTATTCGTTGATGACAGGGTTGGGAGCCATCGATTACTTTTCTTACGCAATAACCCATTCGATTATCCGTTGCATCCTGCATAAATTGTAATTGAACTTATTTGTAATGTGATTAGTGCAGATTGAGTTGCAATTTGCTACACGTTTAATTACAACTTTAGCAATCCTGGTTGAGAATACACCGGTCGAATAACGATGGTGATAAAATGAGGCTGAAATTAAATTCATTACTGTTACAGTGGAACTGAGATTGCGAATTGTTATATTACTGGAAGGTGAAGTACGTAGAGCCGTACAAAGAGCTGTGTATAGTATGAGCTCCTATAACGCGAAATAAGTAACGCAAACGAGGTAGCTAGTGAAAGAGGAGCCATGCTATTAAATGAAGAATATAACGGAGTGCTTTAGAAAACCGTGTGATTCATATAAATTTTCATCTTTCTCAACGACATATTTGACGTTAAGAATATTCAACGTGGTGGCTCGTAGGCTGCTCAATCTACAATTCAAATGAATTTCTGGATTCGTGTTAATTATAAACCCCAACGTGGATATATATCCGTGTTCAATTAACACGTCCAGTATCCAAGTCATCATTTAGCCTTCAAGATTTGATTAATATTAAAAACAAATTGCGAGGCATAAGTAGTCTTCGATATGCTTGCATGTCCAAAAGCCTTGTTCGAATCTCACGATGATTGTAGGTAATACAAGAATAAAATAATCCTAAGATGTAGAATCAAGCCATAATTTATTAGGGCGAGAAGTTCGGCTAATTCTATAATGTATAATCATAGTGACTATAGAGCATAGAAGCCGATTACTAAGCGCATTACGTGATTAAATTACATCGTAAATTTTCCCCAGCTAAATATGCTTTTCTCGTTGGATATCATGGGAAGCGGTGTTTATTCTGAACAGCACGTCTAGCTATATTTCAAGTCCGTCAAGTAATAACGTGCCAAATTTCGAAGGTTCCGTATGATGTTACAGTCATAACTATGCATATTGTGCAGCTCTCTCATCGTTAGAAAAATGAGTCAAAATTTAGTTTTGCATTGACAAAATTCACCAAGGAAGAATTCGTTGATTTAATTTCGCGGCTCAGATCCAACTCCGTAAGAATTGAGAGATGACGACGCAGAAAAGTCTATAGTGTTGCGCAAAAAAGAAGAAGAAAAAGAAAAAAAACATGAAAAAAAATTTGGTATTGTATGGCGTATATTTAACGGGGGCAAAGAAACCGGTGGCAAATGGGGGCAAGAGCTTACCGGAGTGTTTTATTCTAATCAAAGTGGAAGCCACTTCGCTGCCTTTAAATATACATGCGTGATGTTCGCTGCTTTGGCGGTGCCAGCTGGAACAGAGAGCTGTGTTTGCTGCCGGAAATGCACATATTTATCTTCCGGAGGCTGAAAAAAAAAAAATAAAAAAAAAAAGACTTTTTCCCCAACAAGGACGAACCAGCCACGTGTTTCGATCTGGTAAGAAAATATTACTACAATATTAACGTTGTCGATGATAATTATAGTAGCTCGTTGATAAAGCATTTTTGCACTCTGATTATTCTAGACTGCAAATTACACGATTGGCAGGTAATTACGTCCTCAAACAGACTCATGGAACGGATTTATATTTATAACTGGGTTTATGATTGTGGTTTTCTAATTAATTAACAATTTGAATGTTGATATTGAGCTTAATTGGTTAATAAATATGTACGTATATGCGAATGTGGACGCGGGAGCGAATATATTATATATGTACACATACATAATTGCCTCTTACGAGATTCCATTTCTTGGTAAATATCTTCTGAGGCACACAACAGGTATAATACGTTTTCTTCGAATAGGCACAGGATACGTTAATTGTTTCGCTTCCTTTACCAATCTTCGTAAGCATGTTTTCACATTTTGGCAGAAGAAGACGTCCACCTATATACATCTCGTGTTTATTACTTCGAAATTTGTTAGCGCCTCTTTCAGTCTCGCTTCGCCTCCGAGTGTCGTCCTGATTCAATCATCTTTTAATTGCGTTTCGTTCAAGCTATCCGTTCAAAATCTTGATTATTATTGTTTCGAAATCTGCTTTTGCGCTCCCTCTTACAAATAGGATTACTCTCGTTGACTTCGTTGGTCCGTAAATACAGTACGCTCGTGTCCCTCCTTTCTTTGAATTATATAGCCTTACTCGTACAAAAGAATCCAGGAGATGAGTTTTTCCTACCCTAAGTCGATCTACTCCCTTATTAAACTTGATGTGTGGTAAAATTTTTAGGATGCAGTTGTACATAGGAAATACATGAGAGACTTTGTAGTTTTTTTTTCTTCAGATTTCCGCGAGTGCCGGAGGAAGCAATCGAAAAAATTTTCAAACAACTCTGAAATCGGGAAAGCAGCCGTGGGATAGATCCTCGACTTGAACAAGGGAGTTTCCACCCCTCAAGGATTACTCGCGTCAAGGATTACGCCTTTCAGCCTTTGTTACAATTATTATCTGTCTCCCTTTCTTTTTATCAAACCCATTCCGCCCACGCAAATCCTTTGCTTTCATACTCGCCAATATTTCCAAGACAGCCTTTGCTCGGCACTGCAATTACATCGTCTGCAACGCGAATTCGTATGTTGTAAGGGACGGCAGACTTCCGGTTTTATTTACCTAAACGGAGATTACATTCGGAATCATATCTTAAATTCACAGTTTCTTTACGTAAATTGACGTCTTAATGGAAAAGGTGGCTGTCATTCGTAATCAGTAATAAAAACAGAAGAAAATGGTAAACGATGGGGTCAGAGATAATTAAGATTGGTTAGTCGTATAAAGATGAAACGAAATGTCCTGATCCCAATTAGAAGGACGGTGGCTACGGGCGAAATGATCGGCAAGCAACGCACGTTGCTGTCTAGTTCGAGAAAATTCTTCTGGAGAATATCCTGGAGCCGTCAGAAAACGGATTAGTGTCGTGGAAGACAAAGTGGCGAGGTACGTTATGGGTTGAGAATAGTCAGCCTCGGTGCCACCAACCGCGAAGGGCAAAATCGTTTGTGGACGCGGTTGTCGTACAGAGGAAGACTCGAAAGGGTCAAGGAATCCGAAGAGGGGTGAACCCCTCGAGATGACGAGTGACGCCCACGTCTGCGGCCGGTGAACACATAGCGAATTTTTTTTCATTAGCAACATAATTCGGTTTTTTTTTTGTTCCCCCGACTTCGATCTCATACACAAGGGAAAGTCACGTGGATAAATTTCAAGTACTACTGACCTCGGCCACTTAGAAGAATACTGGACGTTGAGATCTCGACTTAATCGACAAAGAGACCGGACGATTGCAGTCCACACAATTCAGCTAAAAATTATACCGTGAACAAATAATCTGATGATTTTCGAACAGGGGATGAAAATCTCTTTGCTAATTTAGTAGAAGGTTGAAAGATGGGGGATGACGAATATTTTTTTTTTAATTTCTACTATTGTTACACGTATGATCATAGCCCCTATAGCCCGTCCGAGTTTAGCGGTAGAGTTATTTCTGATTTTTTTATGGGCGGTAGAATTGGAAAATAACGATCGAATGAACGAGATCCCAGCATTAGAGAACACGGAGTAGGATTTTATGGATGTTCTGCCAATAAACTCGGCATAAGGCTAAAAATAACACGGATATAACCGGGACAGGGCAATCATTGGCTTGTCATGAAAAATTCATCGGAAAACTAGGCCAGAATAATAGCAGCTTGACAGAATTTCTCGTCCCACTCTTTGGACCACACGCTTCGGCATTGTCAGTTTTAACAACTCTTGGTTCACTCATAGTAATCATAAAACCTGAATATGAAAACATGCCTGATAATATAGGTAGGTACTCCGTACACGTACAGATTTGTTCATTTAGCTTGGCTGGAGCGAACTTATCATTGTTATTTGCACTCTTCCGTTAGCGAACATCAAGCCAGGGAAAAACAGCGCTGATAAAATAACAGTAGGTATATGTATACCTGTTTGATAACAATTTCCCTTAGGTATGTCAAATCTGGTGAAGATCAAAAAATGTCTACATGAAATTTGAATTCGATAAACTTGCTTACCTGCTCAACCCAAACATTCGTCGTCATGATCTGGTTCTTCAAATTCTGAAAACAGAAAATAAAACCTTGGGTTAAAAGGGTGCGCGACAAAATACATCCAGAGACAAACGAAATTACGAGATGTCACTCCAGCCGGGAAACTATGTTTCAAGGACTCCCCTCGAAAGGACATTATCTGCACGCTCCTCTCGTAACCCTAACAGCCTGATATATATTTTCTCTATTATATTTCGGTTTCTATCATGAAGGAGAACGAGACATGGCAACGAGTGATGGAATAAAGAATTTGGTGTAAGACAGCAAGTTATAGATAAAACGAATTGTATTGTATAAAAACCAATTACCTACATCGCGCCTTAGAATCGTCCTTGCAGCTCGCTATGGTCATACAAACTTAGTGTAGCAGAGATTGATGCATGGGCTTCTACGTAAGATAAATGAGCAGCGAGAAAACCAATGCTCGTTGTTACTGCAGTAAAAGTTGCGCAACTTTATCCGCAAGAAAATGCACCGCGATTGCTGGCTCTGATTGTGAGTCAACTCTTTCGTCTGGCATAAGTCTCGCCAAAGTCTTCGGCCAACAGTAAGAATCGATCCCAAAAGAGAGATATAGACGCAGCTAAAGAAGCCGGACATTTGTTACCTGTCCGGTAACTTCCGGTGGAATTGAAATACTTGTGCACGTTGACCGCATGAGTATTTCGAAAATTGCAAGGAATTCTATGAAGTGTGTTTAAAAAATGCAGAGGGAAGAGAAGAGCTAATAAATATTTAACATTCGAGAGTGGGCGAGGGTTTCGCCGAAGGGCCGACGTGGTCTAGTGAAAAAGTACCGGTGATTACGTAGCTAGGTTTTTTTTTTATCACCTTAAGGAATAACAATCCAAGCCTTGGAGAATAAGGCTGCGGAATACTGCGAGGGCGGAAAATGTCACTTGGCACAACCCCGACTGATTGTGAGTCAACATCTTCGGCTTGGCACTCTCAACCCTGCCAAGGCTAGGGGTTACGTTAGCGTGAAAAATAAGCCTTGAATCTGGGTCGCGTTTTCCCACTTCATAATTCTATCATTCACATTATCATTTTATCGGTAGTAAAAGTTCTTTCACGAAATTCGTAGCCAGATACTGTGTATAGGTATATGAAACTTCTCTAATTCAACATGAAAAACCAAAAAAATGATGTACAATCATCATTTCGTGCGTAACGGCTTCTGAATACGGGCATAAAAGTCCAGTACTCAGAAACATTAGCCTTCCGCTCCCTTATGTATATACCACCCTCAAAATTGCGACGCATTTACTAAAAGCTTTCGACGGATTGCAAATACCCTTGCTTTTCCGAATAATCGCAGCTTCCTACGTAGGTACATATACAATATACATATACATACATAGATATATAATATATATATATAATTATATATTATATACACGGGCACGTAAACGAGACAGATGTGTACATAAATATCTGTCGGAAAATCGGTGAGACGTGCAAGTAGGTATACTACGAGGGATGCTGTTAAGTAGCGCGTCGCTGTACCAAAGACGTTTCGTATTCAAAGGGTAAGAGACTGTGAACTTCTGCACGATGGTAAGAGTATAACCGAGCTGGTCCCCGTTATACGCAAGTGGTGTAAGCTGGCGTATATAATGCATATATTTATTGAGTAAAGTCGGTAGGTAGGTGCGGTGGGATGCGGTGGCAGCCAGATGACAACAAGTCGGCTGGTCTGCTAGATGGTGACTGTATGGGGGTTAATGTTATGGAAATTGGATGTCGGAAGAAGACAGGTGGATAGATCGCATATGGTAAGATCGTATCCTTGCAGCCATGCATCCTGCAGCCGAAGAGAAGTGCGCGAGGACTGGCTGACGACGGCTGCAAGTGAGTGCAGCAAGCAGCTAGGAAAATTCAAGGATATAGGTATACATGTAGGTATACCTAGTATACCTGCAACAAATTCTGGGCGTAGTGCTACTTATTCAGATGTCGGTGGGGAATTTCTAATTTGTTTTTCCGTCTCGGTTTAAAGACATTCCATTAAATTTCTTCAGATCGTTCGGCGACGAGTGGCTTGTTTTCCTATACTTAAGCTTATACTTATTTTTCTTTTGTTTGAAACGTAGTTGCTTTGGATGAGGGAGGAAAACCCGAGAGATTCGCGTCCTGACGTCTTGAATTTAACATTCTGAGAACCAATGCGCAGCTGGTCCGAAGTTTAATATTCAATTTGATGAATTCAGGGACAATATACTCGACGATCGAAAAACTTATTGAATCGATCCCAAATTTCATTAGTTACAGTCTTGGTAGTATAGCAGTAAAACGATTCGAATTCTTATGATCAACCAATATGACATAGCCTCCGATTCATCGATTTTTCAATGATGGATAAAACAATGTTAATTTTATTTTTATCTTTCATCAATAAGTTAATCTTTTCCTGGGATATCGTCGTGGTTTAGGATCCTGCGGACTTATCGCTGATTATTTGCTTGATTGAATTGGATTTCGGGACTCGAATTCAATATTGGATGAGACAGATTTTGATTGCTGGTTTATATTACTCTGATTGTGAGAGGGATTCATCTTTTCATCGAATCGAGTGTTCCGATAATAGAAAATCCAGAAAATCATGTTGGAAATTAAAAATTGCATTTGCAAATCATCGAACGTTTGACAAATAATTGTTGTACTAAAATTTCAACAATTAAGGATCTATATAATAATTGATCGTTTCGTAAACGAGTGAAGCGAAGTAAGAATGTTTTCCTCCACATATCTCTTCTCTGGGTCCAGCGTATAAATAATTTACGCAAGCGCGAAACTCGTTTGGAATAATTCCGGCTGCGGTATACTGTCGAAATAATGAAGATCGACGATATCTTGTATTTTCTGTTGTTTCTGGTGCCACGTCTGGGTTAGGGTATACCCAAAGGCACACTGAGTAAATCGCCAGCCATGTGTATACCAGCAATAATTCAAGATGTTTACCGTTGGGGTATTACACGTCGGAATAATATTCAGGGGTAGCAAACACGTCCAAGACGCATCGCTGCTTGTTTAGTACTTCAGCAAGTGAAGAGTCAGATGGCACACAGCTGATATCAATCTGCGGTATCTTGGAATTCAGTATTTCGCAGAGGACATTAAAATTCTGAACGATTTCTTAAATTTTTTCGTACAATCTCGAAAACTAATTTCACTTTGCTTGATCACGACTAACTCGTCAATATCTATTTGGCATTGAATTTTCTGCTTCAAAGCTCAATATCCATCAACGAAATTTTCCAAATTCAGAATATACACTGAATCCATTTCAATCGGATGGGATGACATTGGGATCTGAAAATTTTTGAATAACTCAGCGTTTCGTGGACAAATTTCAAATCATCTGCACTCGCATCGTTAATTCTACCCGCTCGCGAAAAGTCATGCTCGTGTCTATTAAATCCGTCACAGAGTTGCTCGTCTTTATTTCGATGTTATTTTATCATAATTATTATTATCATTATAATTGCATAGCTGTATACTCGTGCCTGCGAAATTTGAAAATAATTGCGACACCGCGCTAGACAAGTAGTTCGCACCGCATGTTTCTGCACAATTAGATCCCGCTTAAATGTCGCGGTAAGTGTATATAGATAGGGTTTAGGAACAATAAGATCGCGTTCAGGTTTGTTGAGGACATGTTAACAATCTATAGAGGTGGAATCTTGGAAAACATCACGCGCACACTAAATATTCCGTTTTGAAGTCACCGGCGCGGGTGCGCGTGACGGGCGAGGATGAAGGGATGTATAGAGGTTGGCAAAATAGATTTAGTTTTCCGAGCGCTAGTAGACGCTCGTCCCCCACGATAGAAAAGGACGCTGGCGTCGTTAGCTTCTTTGACAAACGAACCGGAGCCTTCGGCCTGCTTAGAAAACCTCTGATCTACGCCAACCAATCTTCTTTGGGTTATGTAACGGATAAAAAGCGAAAAAATAAGCGCTAGAAGAAGAAAATAACATCATTTCACAGGAAAACTAGATTCTATGTCTACCCCAGTTTGTCACGGAGGGAAAAACGTCGAATTAATGTCAGTAAGCCACATGCCGAAGTATTTAGAATTTTTTTTAAATATCAAGCCAGGAATCCCAGCATTGACATCAAAATGTCCCCTAAACCGTACTGCGCACTTATAAATATATAGGCATGTAGATTCAACATACATAACTGCGAAATGGGATAAAAATGGGAGGAAAAGCGGCCAAGTGGTTTTGAAGAGGCTGCCTGCAGCTCGTGGGAGAATTTTAAACCGGCTTACGCGATAGGCAACTTGTTGACTAAAAAGAACTGTTTAAAAAAATACGAGGAAACGAAAATATAAAAAATAAAAAAATGATGTGTGACCATTTTATCGAAAATTTGATGGTATACTTTCCTTTTTGTTTATCGCATCGCTTTCGAAGTTTTCATAACCGCAAAGAAGTTGAATCGGCATATATGCAGCGATAAAATCGCTAAAGAAATAAAGAGAAAACCTATATCGACAAAATTCTCACGCTGATATCAACCGTTTTATACGTCTTCACGTTAAAATCACGTTTTCCAAGTATACCTATTCCACCACTTTCAGCATTCCAGAATTTGTCACGCTTTTCATCGTAAAAAAATATGTTTTTCACTGCCAACTTTTTCCGCCCTTTTAGCGCTCTGATTTCATCAAGTTTCACGGTTTATTGTTTCCCCAGTTTTTACTATAACAAAATAGCTCTCATCGACATTCGACGAATGGCCATTACATTCGATCATTTGTATTCTGAATTCAGAGCTAATAGCATCACGTGGATACAACTTTATCGCTTTCATTTACACTCGCAGTCACCTCAATAACTGATCTCTATCATACAATATTCCGGAACAAAAAACTAGTGTAACAACTGAAACATCGAAATTCCATTATCCTATTGTTCTAAATCAGCGTAATACGACAACCGCATACATCAGGTAAAGTCGTGATTCAAATTTATAATCAATTGATGTGTTTTCGGTTCAAGTTTCCAACATATGTCGTATGCATCACATGCCTCGACGTCAGTCATATGACATTGGTATCAATATCAAAGATAATTGTCATACCTCTACTAGACTCGCCCTTTTGCTTATTGCTGTCAGTATTTTGAGATAATCTGTTTATCGCTTCATACCGAAGAGTGTCTAGCTCGGGTTTCCGTCACGGGGTGAAAGAGATAGATGGTAAGGTAAAATCAACGTCAACCGTTTCGTCCTGATATCCGTAGGCACTAAGCGATTTTTAAATATCATCGCTGAAGCTATCGCTTGAGAAAGTTTCACGATTCGGGGTATCTCCTGTTTATATCTAACATCTTATCAGTCACCTGGAGCACTGGGTCCTCTCCCTCCCGAATTTGAGACAATGGAAAAGAAATCTGAATGCCAAAACTTTTCACGTTAGGTATCAAAAAATTTTCACCCACACCCACTACGCTTCAAGCTTCCTTCATCAGGTAATCGAAGCCATATTGATAGTTCACCGATTGTTTAGTCGGGTCTTTACTGCAGTACGAGCTAGTAATCTACTATCCTGATGCAAATTGCCTCGAGCACGTCAATAATATCGAGCATAGAAACTACGTACAGTTGCAATGATCATGATGATACCGCTCTTCCATTACGCCAGTTTGAATAATATTGCGCTCACAGATTGCTGGTCTTGACAAATGACGAGTGTTATCACATTTCTCCGATATAGCTACCTCGGAGATAGATGTAGGGTCTCTACTTACCCTGGAGAAATGATCTTTAGAATGGGAGAAAAAAAAATAATAAAATGCTCAGCAGTCTGGTGGAGGAAATTTTTAAAATTAATTACAAACAGTACATTGCCTGAAATGAACCGGATAACGATGGTAATTACTTTAAACTTATTTAGTTGATGATCTAAAGACCTTTATTTTTTTAAAGCTGTATGTAAATTGCTACCCCTGGATTTCCCAAGCGACAAAAGGTGGTGAAAATTGATTGGGCAGATAATACAGGACATAGAAGTTTACCGTTGAATCCGAATTTAAATATTAAAGCTTTCAGAGTTTGGGCTCTCCATAAAATTTGTCAATTCACGTGAATCACTTGACCATTCTCTCCAGTCGCGTTTCTGCAGGATTGTACTGCGCTGGTATATTTGTTGAAAAATAGTCTTTGAATGAATTCGCTTTATGGACGGGCAATTATTGAATGGAATTATTCTCAGTCGAATGACCGATAAATAAATAAGCGTCATTATATTCAAAAGAGGTTATTCAAGAATACTGAATAGGCTCATTATTGGAGGGCTCTTACATTTCATGAGAATGCTTTCCTCTCGAAAATAGCGATGAAATAAGGAAAATTTAATGACTGCACTGCAGTCACAGGTACCTATACCTATATAATATTGCACTAGTATTTTCTAGCATGGACCCATTATACGTACATACTTACACACATGATGTGGACCTAGGAATAAACTTGCAGCTTCATATCGCTGAAGAGAATATTTGTGAAAAATTTATTAAGCTTTTTTAATCCTACATTAAGAGACAATGAAACTTGAAAAAAGGACAGGCTTAACGAAGGACGTCGTAAATAAGGTGTATAAAATTAAAGATCATAATTTAATGCGGAGGATATTATTTTTCTGATTTATAGCCTTCCCTCGCCTTAGTTATAAGGCATCTACAGGGATACATCTATATAACAGTATATATATACTTATCTACCGATTTAGCGTTACGTGTATACACAGCCTATCCATGTATTATATACACGAGCACGTCGCGTCGTCACCTACATTATTATATCGAGGAAGAGCGAGAGAGAGAGAGGGGGAGGGAGAAAGAGTGATAAAGTAAGCAAGGGAAGATCGAGTTTTTGAAATGATCCTATAAAGAGAAGAAACTACGAATACAGCAACGATAAGTTAATCAAGCACCTTTTTCGAGTCCACTTTATACTCTGGGGGTGGCGGAGAGTGCAATAGTAGATGCTGTGAATACGTAACCCCAAGGTAGAATTCACCTACCGGAACAGCCAGATCTTTGGGTAAAAGCGTGAAGGAATATCTACAGACGAAAGAAGCCGAGTGATCGGAAATGTCCCGTTCCCAACTGGTAGCACATTTTCACTATACTATGATTTGGGATCCATCGTTTCGATGAACTTCTTTGCTGTTGCTACTGTGCTCGACATACAAGTAGAAAATTCGAAGCAAAGAGATACTCCCTTCCGGATTGCCGTCTCCAAAGAAATCGAACAATTTTTCTTATCTACGATCAGCCCTGCGGCATTTCCATCCCTTGTACTTTTATTTTTTCGTAATCTGGTAAAGAAAGGACTAATTGATGTATACCTAGCTGAAAACTGAATTCGGTGGCTGTAAATATTCAACCCCTATAATTTATTTGAACTCGGTTAACATCATGTTACACTTTTTCCCTGCAGGTCAGAAGAATCGAGTAAATTTACTAAAAAATTATTCTTCTACGGGGGTGGGCAGTGGCTTTATGATTATGGTAATTTTTGGTAGGCGAATCGGTTGAGACACCGAAAAAAAAAAGTAAAGGAATATGAAGAAAGAGGAGAACAAAAAAAATGAACAAAAAAAGGAAGAAATGGTGTGCTTAATGAATAATGCAGAATTGGTTTCATTCTCGGCTCTCTGGAACGGACGACGCTGCCGACGCCACCGACGCCGACAACGCGACATTAAGGGGAGTCGTTCATAACGGCTGCCCCAGGACAAAGACAGATTAACCGCCGGAAGTAGAAAACTTTTAATTGCGTCAGCCGTCAACCTGAGCTACGCTCCCTGCGCATACCATAGAGTAAAGTTCTTTCACACGAGGAATTCCGCCCTTTTATTTGCTCAGTTTAGAACAGGGCTATAAGTATGCATTTTGACTAGACTGAAAACTAAAAAACAAAAATGTCGAACTCGATTAATTTACCAGTAATTTATTTTTTTACAATAGAATTAGTTTTACGACCCACGCGGTCCATTGCACTGCAAGGGTGGCGCCGTGGTGGTTGCGTTTCATAATTTGATATATAGGTATATATATATATTATATATATACCGTCGCGCCACATTTCGTAATGATTTATGTATTATTACTATATATATTTCTGCAAACCTCGTTAAATCGCGGAAGCCATTATAAAGTTAACGAAATCCAATAGTAGCCGCAATTGGCGAGATTAGGAAGAAGTATCTTCTTAATTATGCGGGAAGATTAATGAAAACACAAATTCTTGAGGGTATTCCGCGGTATTTAAACGACTTTCAAATGGTAACGAGTTGAACCTATCTAGAGTCGAGATTTTCGATCACCTATTTAGTTCAAAGTACCATTTCCCGCAAACGACAAACTCGGAAAATTATTCCCTGGTGTCCAATCAAAATTCGAAATGTAATTGCTTCTTTCGAAGAGGCTTGCGAGAGTTTGGTTTTTTGTTAATTAACCGGAGCGATAGGTCGAATCGATTCGTACCGCGTAGGCATATTTATCGCCGGCATATTTGCATATATACTATATATATGTAGGTACCTATACAATTATACATATATAATCTATATATATATGAATGTGTCCGCCCATGTGTTATACCTACCTCACGTACGACCGGGCTCGTTTCTACTCTTATACATACGACATTTCCAATCACTGGAAAACTGTTTCTATTTCAATTCGCTATTTCAATTAATAAGATGTCCCGACCGGGGATACCAATTTCATCGAATTTGCAGGTATCGATAAAACATCAATAGAAAATTCACGGCTCAGAAATGAGCGTTCGAGAAAATCCGCGATCGTTTTATACGCGAAAAGATGAATTTCACCGCGTCGCGGTCGATGCAGTAGATAATGCTTGAATAAACATCATATATTGTTATAGTGAACTTGTTACGTTTTTCAATAAATTTTTCTTTCATATCATGTGCGCATCGTCGAAGTCGGAAATTTATTTGCCCTGTGGCAAAAAGGAACGGAGAGGGTAGAAAGTTGGTCAGTTTCCTGCGACGCAGATCTTTGTGAGAAGAAAATATATATGAGGACGGGTCACACCGGGGTTTCAAGGGATTCTCCTCCGGCTTCGAAAGTTATACTTTCTCTTTCAAATACATTTTCATCCATATATAGGAAATATTGTGACTTATGTCTCCCATTGTATATACGTAGGTTTATGTAATATCAGCGGAGACACTGCGACGTTAAAGTTTCTCATTTCGACCTCAGAAAGACATTATTTTTTTACGTTATTCTGTGGGGGGCTCGAAGAAAAGGAACCTGCGGCTGATTTAGGAACAGGAGAAAAATCTACAGCAGAATTTCATCTCGCTGATAACGCGCCTCTGTATATTCCGCCTTCAAATGTATATCATAATCAACAGACAACACCTGTGAGCTGTAAGCCATCTAGCTTTCTGGTTTTCAAATTTTTCGACCGTGACCTATAGATATGATAAAACTTCGCCGAGGCAAAAGGGCGACGTGATTTGCAGAGGTACAAAGCTAATCTCGCGAACAGCCGAACCCTGTAATAAAGCGATCTGTTTCGCAGCGAGGCGAGGCAGAAAAATTATGAGGTACCACGGAGTTGGTTAGGTAAAAGTAGGCGTTTTATCAACTGCCCAAGTTTTATATAAATCGCAACATCCTTATCACTCATAAAAACTCTAAATTGCTGTCACATTTTCTCCGAAGCTACCGTCAGCTCGGCAGCGAATATTAGTTTCATTATGCAAAGTTTTTTCATTGCGTTGATGGGGTGTATAATGGTATTAAGGTGGCCGATGAATACATTGTTCGCAGCTCCTTTAACGTTGAAGAAGAAAAAAACAAAAAAAAAACAAAAAAAATAGAGACTACAATCCCTTAAGGCGCTTATTACTCTTCTCACGGACCAGTCGCAAGTTAGGTATATAGATGACGATGAACATTTTTCTTTCATTGTCAACGTCAACAAAAGCCTAAGTTAAGGAAAATTTTGACGGCTGCTGGGTAGTAAGTCCCTTTCTTAATTTTCATTCAACATTTTATTTCGGACTCTGAAAATGGCCTTATCTCATCGCTTGACCGATAGCGTGGAGGTAAACGTGAAATAACAAGAATAACCTGACAATTATCGCATCAGTTTTTATTCTCCTTTTTCTTTTTTCTACGACCGCCATTAACCCGCATCACGCTTCTACATCAAATATCAGAACTTCTTTCAGCGTACATGTGCCAACTCTTAAAGCTTGTCAAGCACGGGGAAAGGTTTTTCCCGTGTCAACAAGTTCGATCACTTTCTCGGAAATGCTAGCATCAAGAAATGCCGAAATCCGAGCGAACTCCCGAAGGGATGGAACATGATTGGATCCGACAAAGTTTCCGTTCGTTGATCCTGATATTTACCAGCTATTCGGTACTTAGCTAGAAAATTTATCTGACTCTAAAGTTTTTTCTTCAATATATGCGTTTTTGCACGGAGGTTTGGAATGAGCTAGTAATTTCGCGTTAAAGAAATTTCATATCTTTCGTTCTCGCGCTTTGACATTTTTTTTCGGACTTTGAGCCTGTCATTTTTCTCTCGGTTTTCAATAAGAAGGCTTTCTTCGTGTGCAACCAGCTCGCAGACTGGCATTGACCGGTCCTCAGGGTGGGCATTAACGAATAGCATAATGCCAGATTATTAAATAAGTTACCTGAGTTCAGTGGATTCAGACGTCTGGCTGGCGGGTTCTGCCTTCTCATGTTTATCCCCGCAGTGTTTAATTACTCGTCGTTGTTTAATCAAAAACGGTGAAAACATGGGCTCTGAAATTTGATACGCCTGAATCAAACTGAAAAAAACATCCTTTCTCTGTGAATGGTAGGTGTATACGGTGTATAAATTTAAAGAGAAAATAAACTCCCAGTGAACATTAAGCCCCGTAAGACGTAATTTTGAAATTTAGCAAACGCGAGTCAAGGAAGAGGAGGAGGAAGCGGATAATAAAATGATTTTGCTGAAAAAAGCGGGCTCAAAAGCGATGCTGAAATGGTGGTTCTTCGTTTAAAAAAGCTTGCCGGTAACAGCGTCGCAATGCGGCAACTAATTATAACCACCACGTTATAAAGTAATTTCTCAAAGAGTAAACAAGAGTACTTCTCGGCGGGGTGAACTAAAATAATTATAATTAAAGACTGTACGATCTATATAATATATGATGATACGTATTTTCTAGGTGAGTTTCCTTGGGGTAACTATACCTCGCCTCTACGTAACAGTAGCTGCAATATTCTGTAATTCTTTTCCAATCTCCGTACCTAGCTACGCAAAGACAAGAAAAATCTTCCTCAATTTTAACATTCAATTTTCTTTCTTATTTCACTAATCACGTCGAGGTACCAAAGTTTAAAAAGAATTTTTCCATCATCTCGCGCAGCAGCTCAACGTCATAAAAATCATTTTAATTCGAGTAAAAGTTCATGCGACGTTCGACTACAGTTTTGAACTTTAAAACTACTCGAAGTAGTTCGGTGCCGCTGGACTGCGCTCAGCTACTATACCAATACTATCTAAATCGAGTTTTGTACACGTACGTAATATGCATATACACGCGGTACTGCGATAGAGCGAGAAAAAAGTGGACTTACAATAATTGCGTTACATATTTTAATAAAATTATTTTAATCAGAATTACATGCTGCACTCACGATGATACGTGAGATTAAAGGTATTGCGATTTAATTAATGCATTTGTTTCATCGTATATGAAATCTGCGGAGCTTTAGGATTGCGAAGTCTGTTTTATTTCCTATTATTTTATTTCTTATTTCTTCGCGAACTAAAAGATACAACTAAGGCTGCAGTCGCGTCAACTCCTTTCCACAGGGAATCGCTCCAGAGCTTGGCACCAAGAGTGAATGGAAACGGACCGTTCGAAAAGCTATTTTCTGCCGGAGACAGGCTGTCTCCTAAAACTTGCTGAGGCTAAGATAATTTATTACGCCACTCTGGCGATAGTATAGGCATGTACATGTGTGAGAATATGTGTACATACATATCCTGTATATATAGGTATAACAGTACTCGTACACGGAATCGGAAATCCCGTAGAATTCTCCGAGTTATCCGGTAGAAGAAATAAATTGCTAGACGTGCTTCTCCAGCTTGGGAGATTTTGAAATAAAAGAATTGACTCGTTTGAATTGAAAATCACGAGAGGTTTTCTAGAATTTAAAAGAATCTCAATCCCAATCAGAAATATCCTCAATTTTTTGGTGAATTATATTTTCGTACGTGATTTACTTTCTCTTAATCTCTAATTCTTAGATTTGACGATTTTAAATGCTTCTTATACCAACAGTTTCATACTTGCCAATGAACTATTGCGGGGATCTACACACTTGAAAATTTATGATAGAAAATCTTGAGAACAACCCATCACATACGTATATTTATTGTATAAACCTCTCTTCAACTAGTTCCAAGCTTTTCTCACAATTTGTTGTACTCGCAAGCAAACCATTGCTGGCGGATTAGCGTGAACGTGTATAGTGGGTGATAATAATCAAACGGATTAAATCAAACATTGAATAGGTATTTACCGATCATAATGTGTGGCGATAATTAGTTTCAAAGTTTGGTTAGTCCAGAGGGAGAACATAATGTGATAGTGAGTTCAAACAGTGTGCAAAATCGCGTTATCTAGCTGTACTCGCCTGCAGTCGCAGTATATATGTGTATAAGTGACGATATGAATAATTGCGTACCTTAAACCTTTGAGACAGAGAATACCCTGTTATATCCTCACCCGCGATTTTCGGGTCTGAGAGATTTCTAAGGAAAGGGTGTTTGCACCCCTGTCTACCCTGTCACTCGCAGTAAAGTGATACAATCTGAACAGGGTGGAGAAGGCAAAACGGGAGACACGTAGAACAAATAATGAACAGGAAAATGTTCTCATGGTATAGATTAGGGTTTAGGAGCCGCAATGGCTGATGGTAATCCCTACACGAGGTATACCCACGTAATTTTATCTATAAGCTTACTTATTCGAATTACGCTCGCGCTGCAGCGTCATATATGAGTAAAATTATACGTCTGCCAATGCATATATTCCATGAGTTGCTAAAAGTTGTGCTCGATAATTGGGATCCGCCTCGCTTGCCAATTCAGGTTCAGGATATCTGCAGCCGCTGCAATTTATTATTGGCTGAACAATGCTCGGACACGGTTACGTGTGTTGGTTTGAAAATATACGAATGGATTATATAGTCCCTGACCAGAACTATTTACCATTACTTTGCCTCGCGGTTTCTCCCGCGAACAAAAAATATCATTCGTTTTTTTCTTATCTACTAATTCTTCGGAGGTCGACAGACGCTTGTGAATTCGTTCATTCCTGTGAAACTTGGGTCTTTTAGGGCTGCAGATTCTGGATACGGATATAGAAATACCGATGACGAGGGTAAACATTTTTCGGCAGTCGATCAGACTTCTAAAGAGACAGATACCTACATGGAGTTTGGTTCTCAGAGTTTCGCGGTGGGAAAGAATTTGTAACCACGATACGAAAAACGGTTTCGACCAACCAAAGTAACGCTATCTAGATTTGCAACGAAAATGTATTATACTGCGGCCAGTGCGGGGTATCTTGATGGGACAACGCCCGCGCCACTCGAATGTCGCGGGGAAACAACCGCAGCAGTTTGCTTGGCGTTGTTTCGTTGATATAATTCGCAAGCCCATTAATATAAGGCTTATCTGTACGCGAAGCCCGTGTTATCGTTCCTTGTATTCCTTTTTTCCTCTTCTTTTCGCTTTATTTTTTCTGCTTTTTAACTGTCTTGTATTTCCGACTCTCCGTTTATCGCGATTCTAATCTACTCGAGGCTCCCGAGTGTGTCGGAAAAATTGGGGGGAGTTCTTCTCAAGGACTTTTCTAAGGAGGTAAATTTCGAGATTTCAGATCGGGCAGGAAATGGAATTGCGACAATGCTTCAGGTGGGACGCGAATTAGACCTGAATAACAATTTGTCAAATACCTACGGCACAGAAGCCAACATCAAAAAGTTCGACGAATGCACTAAAAACTAGGTAACCGTATGCCTGAAAGTGATAAGCAGATCCACAGGTCATCTTCATTCATGCGATTTTTTTTCACTCTCTCGGCACTTTTGGAAGTCCGATGCCCTGTGTGAATTCGAACTTCAATGAATCACTGTGCGTTTCAATCCATTAGATAGGAGCGGGTCTCTTTTTTATCTCTGTTACTTGTCTCATTGAATGCTTTGAGCAGGGATCTCTCCCATGAGATAATGAATAACGTCATATGTAGCGCAGTTTGAAAGGTACAAAGAACCGCAGGACCAAAGGAGGGAGAGACACGCACGGTAATAGAAGACGGTTTTTTCGGTCTTTGAAAAATATTGACGTTGCTGACCACGAAGGCTGGAATTTCAAGATGAAAAAAGGAGAACAATTATGAAATGTCATTTTGATATCACGATCAGATGCTACTAGCAGGTCTAAGCGGTAGATCGACTGTCGTATAATAAGGTACAGGAATATCCAATTCCGATCAACGGGGCTTTTCCACGCTGTGAAATCCGCGGAAATCAGAGAGAAATTCATAAAAGTTCAGAGTTGATTAACCTAGTTGTCTGACAGTCGCTATGATACGATCGGAGACCGGATTATGTGCTCTATTTCTGTCCTTACCACTTCTGCAGGAGTTACGGTACGGTAAACACGTCGCTAAAAAGTTAATATCAACAGATTCACCACAAAGGACTTAATTTCAATAGAAAAAGTAAGACAAGTCCATTACTTCAATAAAGTTATCCCATAACCGACGCGAGTGTGTGCTAGTCAATATCAGCCAATGATCTCTTGATGTGGCTTAAATTTTATACGAAATAAATCATCAAACTACAATTTTCTTTTCGTTCGAAATTTGGGGGAATTGTCACGTCAGAAGAAATTTTAAGCACTATGTCAATTGATCAGAAATAAATTCATTCAAATCAGAGGAACAGGTCTCATATTCTTTCCTATGGGAGGTAGCTAATGCTGAACGAGAGATGGTCCGTTACGGTAATCCTAGGATAATTTTTATCCCCGTGATAGCAATAACACAATAGGTCTTTGGCCCATTATATTACTCGGTCGCTGTCGATGCAGGCTGTACATTTAGTCCCATACACCTACGACTGCAGCATGTCAATAGACGAATACAATGCGGTACGGATAACAATACGATGAACCTAGTACCCACATGTTTTGCACTAGGTCATTTCTAATTTGAAATCACAATCGAATATCTGGGATGGTGCTACATGGGGTACAAAAATTAATTAAACAATGTTAAATTTATAAAACTAATTTTATTACTTGAATTGCGTATACCCTTGAATCCATCATCTTGGTAATGAATGTATTGTACCCGTTTGAATTCAATCGATTTTATCAAAAGTCAGCTATTATGAATTTTCTAAAAACATATGAGTACCAACGCGTACTTGTACTACCTATATCTGAATATTTTCCAATCTAGCAGCGTCGTTCTCGTTTTTTCTTTCTTGCTTTATTTTTTCGGTTTTGTTTGAAGTATTGTTATGAAACGACTTAAACTTATTTCCTGTGGGTGCAACCGCAATTTGCGAATGGATAACAACCTCACCTTTGGATTAGACGGAGAAACTTTTCGTCCGTCCTCGATCACTAAATTATAGTGAAATATTTTCATATTCATCTTCATGAATTACCTGGCATCAAACATGTGGATAGCAGGTACACTGTATACTATACCTATTATAAATGCATGCATGTACTCTACTTACGACATCGATCAGTTGGGAGAGACGAAGACCCATCTTGACTGTGAGTCGGTCGCTATTGTTACCAACAGGGCGTATAAGGCGGTTGTAGTTTGAGAGGAGGTCATCGTAGAGTCGCTTGGCATCCGGGTTCGCCTCAGCGCCCGGGATCATCGGTACAAGGCACGACATCGCCATCGCCATCGCCAGCAATCCCCCCAGCCTGGTCCACCACCGCCCCCAGCTTTCACCACCGTTACTGCCACCGCCATCCCGACCGCCTGCCGACCAAACATCTCTATGCATCGTACGCCTTGTCCACCCCTGTAACAACGGAAACATCATACCATCATTCATCCGTGATAAGGAAGAGAAAATCGATTTCATTTTTTGATCTGCAGTTCAGTTTCCAAAAAGCTTCATAAGATTTGGAAGATAAATCAAAGATACATACATGTATGTCAACTTGAGCAATAACTATTCAAAAACTAATCACACATTCTATATACGTAGAAAAAAGAATGTTAGAAAGAACGAAGGCAGGAATATTTTCAAAGCATTTTCATCGCGTTATAAAAAAAATTGTCTACAAGTTTTATGACGTACTCTTGTGAGAGCGTATACTCTCACCTCTGGCAGAGACGCAATTATATTTTTTTTTACGTCTCTGTTCAGCGTCAGGTGTAAACGCATTACTAGTTAATATCATCTGGTGCAGGGTAATCATCGTGTAACATAGAACCAAGGCTGGATCGTATAACGTCGCGTAATATGAGAGAATGTATCGGCTGGTTTCACCGTTACTTCAGACAAATTGGAGTTCGGCTACGTGTTACTGCGTTATCGCGGCTCCTACGCTGGGCTCAAAGTTAGGTGGATGAAGTTTCCACTATCTCCTAGCCGGACGTGTCGCTTAATCGTTCAATCAGCGCTGCATAATTGAATCCTTCCTCTACTCAGAGCTTTTGTGAACGTCGTCGTAGTGGTAAATTTCGTCGAAGGGTTCAGAACATTCATGTAAAATTTAGCTATACGCGGACCTAACGTTAAGCCAACAGCAACACAACGATAGACAAGTAAATAACGGATCTGAAAGATGCAGACCCGAATGGATTTCGCTCAAGCCAAGGATCTAGAGAAAAATTAAGAGCGGCTTTAGTCTATCGCTCAAGTCAGATGGACCATCTTTCTCTGTTAGCCGATGAAAAATGAAGGTCCCTGGGATACTTCTACGTTCAGATATAGATATAGACGTATATAAGGCACGGTGTTGAGTAGATGGAGGGATGAGATCCTTCCAGGGTTTTGGGGTTCTTATCTTCGGAGGTCGTCGATGGGGCCAGCCGTTCCCAGACCGAGATAAGGCCGCCTCCTCTGCTGCCCCCGGTGGTCATTACCAGCAAACCCCTTATCCTCGCTCCGCGTATCGATGTCTTTGTCTCTTTCAGCTAATTACTGGAGAATTTCGTACAGCATAGTTTCTTGAAGTAAAACTCGAACTCCCCGTTGATACGCGCTTCCTTTGATCGATATAAAGCATCGCGTTTTCTACGGACGTTGGATATGCTCGGAAGCACGAAGAGATAAACTTTTTCGAAACAAGATTTTTGTTTTTAAGTGCAAAACTTTTCCTTTTAATATTATAATTTACTCTACGCAGTGTGATAATGGACGTTTTACCCATGCTTCGCGTGAGTAGAATCCCCATTTTCAGACCCCATGAAGTAAAATTTTGTACTACACTCGACGGAAAAACTTATTCTGATCTCGTATGATTGTAACATTCGCCTTGGGCTCCTGCTGCAACCTCACACTCGTCAGAAAAAGTTTTACCGCACTCGTATCGTAATGTACTATTATCTTTCAGCTGATCGCTGTCGCGGATCGATAACATGCACACTATACTATTACTATACTATCCAGATTAATATACGATACTTTATACCCTGATAAATGTGCTCATGCTGTTGGCATTTTGCTTGGAAATATTGGTCACTGTACATGGTCCTCCGTCGTTCGCTACCCCTATGTTATTGTGCATCAGGCATAACCGCGATAAGACCGAATTCCAGAATTTAATTTCCAGCATCACGTCAAAATTTGCAAGATTTAGAAGACGGGATCAATATAAAGAGTGTCCGAAGAACTGACTGCACTATTTCATAGAACCTGAGTCAGGTTCGAAATCCTGGCCAAAATCTTCGTCGAACGAATTGAAAGCATCGGAGACAAAGGTCGACATGAAATTGTCCTGGAATTTCTCAAGAAAATAGAATTTCGTTTGCAAAAACCAATTATTTTTCGTCGTGTCCACGCCGGACGAGGTGTCGTCGTTCGAGTATAATTGTTTCCTGGCGTCAATGTATCTCGATCGGTGGAGCAGAAAGAATCTCCTCGTGTAGTGAGGCTGTTGGATGGGGGTTCGGATTCGACGGGTCGCTCGGGCCGGAACGCAGGATTGATGGATGGTCGTGGTTCAGGCTCATTATCGGTGCTATTATACCGACTTCCCTAGGATCGGTCGATCCTCTGACAAATAACAGGATATAGAAGCTGTCCTCCGTCACTTAACTAAGTGGTCAACAACGCTGTGGACAAGCTTGCCTTTCAAAAATCAGAACCATTTCCATTATTTATTATATTCTCGCTCCATTATTTTCTGTACATGAATATGCACATATATGTATATTCTATCGATCCCAATTGAAAACAACCAGAGCTTTATCGATTGATGAGGAGTTCACAGAAAACTTGAGCTACATTTTGCAAAGACAGAAGTCGAAACCGGTCAACCAATTTTCTTTTCTTCATTTTCGTCCGGCATTGCTTCGACGGCTTTGCCGATTCTTTCTATCTGCAGAGAAGTGAGAAAGCTGTTGGTTAATATGGATGGCTGATACTCGCATCCTCTGCAACTTTGATCTTTGGCTCGTGAACTGGCTGGCGTCACGTTTTGACTACACTACGACACGTGATCGGTTATATTGGAATTTTGGTGTAGACTATCGCACGTCTCACGATGTGCTTCAGAGTGGTTTATATTAGCTTCCAAAAGGCATCCGGTGTTGGTAAAATGAAAGATTATTGATCAGCGACGTGATAGTATGTTACTAAGAGATATGTTGAACGTGATTCAATATCGCGCAAGCCTGTGTGCGCGTCATCGAGTAAGATATAAGATATGGTTTTTCGATCGTGAAAAAGCTCTTATCATTTTTGCATAACTTTTGCTCTGCTCCGCTGCCGAGTGTTGTAAAATAGTAATCAAAGCATCCCGGTTACTTACTCGAAATTTGTGAGAGCCGGAAATTAGGAAATTAAAATTAATTACAGCCAACGAGACGGTAGAGAAAATATCCTGCCTGCTTGAGTGTGAATAGATGAAAATAGGACCGAGTCAACCATATAAGTCGGAATTCTACGGCGAGCAATTTAGCTCCATGGGTAATCTGAAATCAATTCGAATTACGAGATCGATCAGTCGGAAATAGCGAAGCAATCCTTGAACTCGGTCCCTATCAGCTGAAGCTCGACTGAAGGTTTGGCTTACAACAAAAAAATATGGGCAAAAAATTTGAGATAAATTTTTTTCTTTAGACGCCATACTGTCACTGAAACAAATAATGAATCAAGAATTGGGCAATCGGTACGGAACCAAACAATTATTGACGACGTTTTTCGATAAGATCAGATACCGACTCTTTCCTTAGTTCTTATATAAGAGTTTGCGATAATTCCGTACATTTAGCCGTACACAAATGTATATTCGTTCAATTCGCAATCTGTGAAGTGCAAATCACCTCACACCACTTTGAAAACGCTGACCGAAAATGGATATGAGCTCAGGTTCGTAAAAAAAAATTCACCTCTCCTTGTAACCGTATGAATAAAATTTGTCTTTGACGCTTGTCACTGCGTTACTCCCTAGACATACTTTGCATCGTGATGTCCACTTTTTTGGCATGCGGCGAATGAATATTCATATGTTGATTCGTAGGCGCATCAGCGAGTGTTAAAGTCGTCGTCGACACAAGTGGTTTGAAGGTAATTTTCATTTTTATTGGTGAGTTCGGGTGATACTTATGTAAAAAATTCATGTATATTATATATGTATATCTTTACTCATTTCTAACCACTGCAGTAATAGTATTACTAGGTATAAGCACTTCTCTCCAGGCCAAAGGACAGCTCAAGATCGATGCAGCAGATGTCTGCTCCATCCAGGGTGAAACGCAATTGAATTGAGACGCGTTGAATTGTAATCCGACTTCTGGGTACAATGGAAGCTAATTCCGGTGACTTATGGAGGTCCACTTGATACCAAGACTTCCCTACAATCCATATGTATAAACCAATCGCAGATCGACGAGTATAATTTACAATACGAAAGGAGTTTCGTCTCGGCATCTCGATCCACCAAACGTCAAGCGTCGTTCTATAAGTCAAATTCAAACCACTTCATACATATTCTTCTGCGACAATCATTGCGTATTTATCCAGAACTGATTTGATTCGTGAAATTTTATCATTCGATAACTGGAGCGGTGAAATTGAGCCCGAATATCAAATGGATATGCGCCAATACTTGAATTGTTAGGAGTAAATGGATACGACGATGTTTAGAGATACTGTTAAGACTACTAGTTTGCAGGCAGGCATATGCTGCATATACAGTCACTACACATGCCCGATACCTATATTCGAGACATATTGACGTGTCCACCTGTTCCACAAACTAACAACGATCTTGTTGTGAATGTGCAACATAATACCGGCTGCTCATGGAAACTAACGTTCGGTTGGTAATTGGAAGGAAACTTGGTTACAAACTGGGAAGCATAGATTGAGGGAAAGCAGGTCATGGTGTGGGAAGAGACGGGAAGAGACGGGAAGAGAAGGAAAGGGATCTTTGCCCAAACAGACGACTTTGATCAGAGCAATTACGTATACCATGTACGTAGGTCGAGAGTGGCTGGTACGTCAGCAAGAGAGAAAGATATAGTGAAGAAAGATGTATTAGGAATAGGAGGAGTAAGACAAGTTTACTACCTCGATGCTTACTTTGGTACGTCATGTCGGTCGATGTTCACTCTCGCGTGTGGAAAAACAGCGGGAAATTTTGGCTACATGTATAATGTATATACGTGTGAAAATATACACCGAATCCTTACATATTCCAATTTTCTATATAATAATTCATGAGGTTGAGAAGACGTCAGGTTATTATAGCGTCTCATGTTTCTGAGCTAATGTTCAATTAACGTTTTTCCAGGGCATAGCCGTGAATTTTTCGAGCGTTAAAAACGGTCGAAAAAAATTTGGGAATCTTATCATTTTAATGTAATCGGCCGAGTGTCCTACTATGTGAGTGTTGGGGGTTGACTCAGCGAGTAGCATCACCTCATTAACCCAATTAGTGGCTTGGCTTAATGACACGCAGTCTTTATCTCGCGAACTAATGCGGCGAGCTTAAAAAATGAATAGCGTGAGATGTGAATAGCTTGGCGTAAAAGGAACACGGTGGATTCTAAAAAATCCTTCAGGCACTTTCTGGGACGCGGAGTATTTAATGGAAGTAGATTACATGTACAAAGCCCTGGGTATACCTATGTTGGCATAATTATTCTGAGGAGGTTTTCCATATTTTGAAATCAGAACCCGATCGCAAAACTAAAAGAAAAGAAAACAAAAAAAACAAAAAAAAAAAAAAAAAACAAATCGATGAGAGGAGGAGAATGAAATAAACAACAAAACCTGTAGAATATTATCGCGAGCATTAATTCACCCCCACAATTTATGCGAACAAATTCATTCTACCTTACGTTCTCCAGCAATAGTCGGAAGTATATAAATAATAAATGAATAAATAAATGAATTTTCTGTTTCCTCGTGAAAAGCTGCTGCCCTAATGCGTGGCGATCCCTTGATAGAGGCCAGGTTAAACGTAGTTCGTAAACCCTGACTTCGTAGCCCAGAAATTCAACATTTAATCGAGGTAAAGGACATCTAACTACCGGTGAGCTTGCAGTCAAGTTGCAAACGCCATCGGCATTGATATACAAGCACTAAGTTATGTAGCCATGTATACACAGTCATTAATACGCGATAGTTGGCCCTGATAGTTAAGGCGCCAGACTATCCGCTGCAGGGTAGTGAAAGCTTGCTCAAAGCTTAACCCGACTCCTCATGCCCACGCAGATTGTACGTCAAACTCTGAGTTTCGGAGTCTGACCAATGATTTGGCTCTATCACTTCGTGACCGACTTGGGCGACGATTCACTAATTGGGAGGCAAATTCAGGGGTGAAGTTTTTGTTATTTTATTTTCATCTCCACTTTTTCATTCTCTTTTTACCAAACATTTATACATCTTCTGGTTTTATATTATTCGTGTTGAACTAAACCATCGTTAACTCCTAAATCATTGAATATTCAACACTAGGACAGCCCGCAGGCAGTCAGAAAGGCAGGGAGGCAGGAAGGCAGGAAGGCAGGCAAGCTCGTCTTACTCCCTACAGCGCAGGACTCGAAACGAGAAGTTTTATCGCGCGCATTTCAATGAAAGCTCTCGAGGGGATCGCACCGCCGTTGCGTTGCTGTTCAAGTCGAGCGGTTTTTGGGGGCGACGAGTGTCACTGTGTGTACTTTCGCCTTACATTTCGTCGCGACAAAGTGCCGGGGATAAAAGTAGACAGAAACATTCGAAAGCGAGTTTGTTCGCAAAAATTAGGAGCAATCTTGTTTGGGATGACAGTCGTCTCAGCGTTCTCTTTCAGACAGGGGTGAAGGATACTGCAAAAGCACAGACTAACGCTTTCGTATGTTTATGACTACGTCACGCGTACGGAAACTTATGTCTTTGGAAAAATATTCTGAACTTGCGTTTTATATAGGTATAAATGTTACACGTCAGGTTATTTGAAAATTTTCACGCGATAGCTGAAATTATTTGAAAGAACGTTTTATTTCTGTGATAGAAGTAATCCGATCAACGGATCAGGGGATAATTTTGAATTTTTTAATTTGAGAAAAGAGTTCGTCGACGACAAGGTAAAATTGACCCGTTTATTCGCTTCTCAACTTGCCTCTAATCCCTACGGGTACGGATCTCGCGTTACAATTTAATCGTTTCACGAGGCGAAAAAATCGGGGCTTGAATGTCTGCTATCGGAGGAGGCTATTAAAAACATCGAGCTGAAAATACGAAGGGTGGTGCGTCAAATCCAATTATGCGGAGAGTTATCTCAAATTGAGCGTGACGTCATTCATTAAGATAACGGGTGTTACCAGTCGCATTGCGAAACCCACGTAATATCCTTATAGTACTACGTAAATAACGTCGGTATAACGTGGCCAGCGTCGACGTCCGCATCGGGTGGCAGTGTCCACGTACCATATAGGTATGTGTGTAAGTATATACCTACCAAAAGAGGGTAGCGTCATAGGCGTCCCGAGGCAAGAGGGTGAGGGCTGAGTAAGGAGGAGAAGGAGGGAAGGATTAACCTGTATGCATATAAATCAAGGGGCTTAGCTTTGGGTCGAGTTAATTATAACGGTTTTGACACGCCTGCTTTTTGCAGCAGGGCCTGCTCAGGTGGTCACCGGTGTCCTATGTAAATCAGCCAGATTTTTTACCAGGGTAGGGTATATCATAACGCTGCGTATTTACGTATCTTCAATTTTTATCAGTGACCGTATATTTATATTTGGGCACACTGTAATTGGGTCGATTCGAATAAGAGGCTGCGGTCAAGCTTGGCAAAAAAAATTACGCGAAATTTTACGCTCTGGCACATAGTACTGATTAATTAGGATCCATGACTTCAAGGGTCTGTATGATTTCTCTATTCACAGGTAAAAATACTGCAGTTTCCGGATTTTTAGCAAAATCGCCGATACAATTCACCACTCGAATCTATCGAGGTAAAAGCTGAAAACTGACTCTAACTCAGAAATCGGAAGCCTTTGAACCCTCAAACGGGATGGGAGGAGAGGGAGAGGAAAAAATAGAACTGGTACAAAGTGAATATTTTGACATTGCGGATATAGCGGACGAATCGAGTACTTCGTACGTACGTAGCGAGGCTCGCAGTGGTTTTTGCCGTAATCTCGTGTGTATTCAGATTAGCCGCTTATTTATCGTGTTTTTTTTCCGGACACGAACTTCTCATCGGAGGGTCGACAGCAGCCCCATACACTTGGCGGTAAAAACGTGGGGAAATTGCCTTATGATATTATTTTTATCGACTGACGTTGATGAGGGGTGAATACTAGGCGTGATTTATTCGTTATACTATATTTGACAGTGATTATTTTCAACGATGTATCTACACACGACCCTTACTCGGTGAAAATTGTCATTCTGCAGAAGGTTGCATAGAAAAATATGTAATTGGAAAATAATTTTAAGCCCCAATATCGAAGCTGCATTTTACAAACGAGTGTTTATCTTGATATTGCGTATTCTACTACGTAACAGATGATTCGCCTTCATCATACAAGGCTCGGCTATTTTATTCTATACAGGTGTAGTCAAAATCTGGGTTATGATTTCTTGCAGGTCTATTGAATATCGGAGCTTGATCAGCTCACGGTTGCGATTTCACCAATTCCTTCAACTATTCGCGGGACATTTTGGGATAATTATGCGCTCTGCAGAAGCGAAGCCAAGCTGATCCGACCGCTGCCAAGTGATGCAAACCTCCCGAATCCAGCAAACTGCATTTCAATATCTGTGTGCGAGTGGATGTGTGCGTCTATCGTTCAACTTCAACCTGGGTAACTCAATATCGTTACCCCGGTTACCGCGGGATGCTGCTCACTCTAACCTCGTCACGAGAATTCCAGTTTATCGCACGCCAGAGATCGATGGATATACATAGTATAGGTACAAGCTGGAGCGAGAGCTGGAGGGTATCGGCATCGAAAAAGTACGATCTCTTGTATGATTATCGCAAGTTTCGTCTGGACTTAGTATTCAATGAACTGGATCTTACAAATCGAATCAGAAGTTCTTCTTCCAGTTTTGAACTTCTCTTGCGTCTTGCCAATGGCTAGAGCAGCGGTATCGGTTGGGTGTTGAAATTTTCTTGAATGCGTAGACTGGGGAAAAACTGTGGAAAGTTTGAGTTGAGTGATCGGAAATTCTGGGATCAGCAAAGCCCGTTCTCTCAATATAAATAATTACTGGTAATTATAGTAAGCACATGTAGGTATTTCTTTCTACCATGATTTCCACCTTGTTCTATATATCTAAAGCGATGAGAAATTTCCCGGGGGTAAATATAACGAGATTATATAAAGCAGGGAAACTGCACTAAACAGAATTCGCTTGCTTATGCATGGAATACATTTTTTGTCGTAGTATTTTAATGAAAGCTTCACGCGCGTTCTTTGGGCTTAGAACGTGCTACGTATTTGCAACAAACATCCCTTCGTGTAAAAGCAACGAAAAACTTTGACCGTAAAGCTCCGAGTTCTCATTTTCAGATTTTACGTTCTCGGACCTTTTATCTCGTTCCATACCGCACTCTCGTCCGAGACTGTACCATCCGCATTTGCATCAAAGCCTCTTTATCGTTCCCTGTGCCTCGTTTAACAAACCCGGACATCTCGCCGTCTATTTACGTTCCATATTTCGCCTAAGTTTCGTGCCCCCGCTTCTCATTATCCTTGGGGATGTCACCCTCGGGATACTACGACAGTCCTCATCTCTTATCCTCCCCGCTTCAAACTTCTCACAAATTGCGATCTACGGCATGACTTCCGATAAATATCAGCCTCAGCTATTTGCAGTTTGCTAAAATACTTTCAATCTCCTTGGAACTAACTTATTGCCCCAAATCCGCGTCAGCCATTAACTATGGAATCAATTTGCTCCGAAATCTTTCAAATCAGCGAATCAAATGATACAGCGAACCATAACATTATCGGGAAATGGCCAGCTCTAGGATCAGTCTTGTATCAAGTCAAGTAGTAAACTCAGTTGGGTTGATGGTGGTGTTCGGGTTGTCGAGAGCGGCGTGGCAAATGCTTACCCAGCAAGGTCTGGTTGCTCATCAAAGCGTTCACCCTAGAACTCCTAACAACCTCCTAGTCGTTAGACTCTGTAAGTCAGACCCAACTGTCGTATCCTGCGTAAGTTCGGAAAGCAATCCATGTGATTTTCCATTTGACCGTAGTGGTGTATTCGATGACTGTTACCTTCTCAGTTCTTGCGATCATTCATTGAACCAGAGTACCTACCAGAGTCACGTTCCTAACTTTTTCTTTTCTGCTTAGTTTTTGGCCAGAAATCATCCATGGATACTAGTACAGTCGGCGAACTCTTGGCCAACTTTATACACGTGGAATATACCTATATACTCCATAGTTCGAGCAGAGAAAATTCTCTCAACGTTATATATGCCAGCTGCTTACACAGATATGGATGTGTGTGGTTCTATATCCTTGAATGTGATGTATGTACATATGAACTTATACGTCAAAGCATATAAAACCAGCTTTCTATAGATGAACCCACATCCATACACACGCGAGTTTATGTGTGTTTGTGAATACATAGTATGGCTTACCAAAGGTTCCCTATCGGATAACTGGTGACAGGTTTGCGGGGAGGCCAGTAAATCACAAAGTTATTTCTCTGGGCATTTAATAGCCATAGATTCGCCATGTCGATACCATTCGGTTGTGTATATACATACCAGTATCCAGGCATATTCCCCTGGTCTCTCTGCCAGTTTACCCCTGGGACAAGAGTCCGGATTATATATATGCTTGTCTTCTTCACGATAATGCGACCAAGATAGACTATTAGTATACGTATCCGGTATCTGGTTTGTAATATTCTCCTAGTTGTAGCTACAGTGTGCATCTCTGTGGTAGATTCCGAACCTTTATATGTAGGCAGTAGGTAGTACTCTCGTTCATAGAATAAGCTTTGACATGGGTATACTCCTGACGAAGAAGTTTCCCTAGGGTTGCCAAGATATTGCAAGCCAACTACCCATGCCAGTAACAAATGTCATCGATCGAACTCGTGATTTGACTGAAAAGAAATAATACCTACTTTAAATCCGGCTTTAATTGGAATCGTTTTGTCATCATTACCGGTGCGCATTACCATTTCGAATGGCTAGGACGAAAATCTTGTTGCTCGCATATACGACGTAGCGATGTAAAAAGCAATCTCTTTCGTAAACGAACATTCCTACGTTCGCAATGTCCTGTCGCACTGGCTGGAGAGCTTTCGAACTGTTTCTAACTATCTCGAATGCTCTCATGCGTAGCGCATTCTTATTCCAGGTGATTACGGACCGCCCGCATGGGACAGATTTGTCCGGCGGAGACGGCTCTGCGGGAGACGACACTCACGTATACGATTAAGTGCTAAGGAAACCGCTGGAGCACAAACTTTGAAACGATATTTGGTGAGCTTAGAAAGCACGTATCTTAAAAGTTTTTTTTGTCACACAACTGCAGCTGCAGAGGAGAGTTGACTCAAGATTAAGCTCTCACCTTCATGAAACAAGATTATAAAAATTTGTCAAATTATTAGCCGAATGGATTCATTCTCTCTGATATTATATTTCCTAGGATTTATTAGGCTGAATTATAATAACTTGAGAGAGAAAAAGAGTTTAGAATTTATTTTAATTCTTATACTGGTGCTAACTCATTTCTGATGAAAATATTTCAACGAAATCTGCTAACGAGAGAACGTTTTAATTGTTTCGAGCTGCAATGACTTTTTACTTCTTCGATTAAAGCGGAATCGAATCGAATCAATTACCTCGGAAGCAATCAACTTTCCGTTTCATTAGCTACCAAAGAAACGAATGAACAATCGCATGAAAAACAAGATAAATAAATAAATAAAATACAAGAGATAATGAAATATAAAACTGGCAACGATTCGGGAGACGAATAGAATTGAAAAATCTCGGTGAATGAATACATCACCATATCCTATCTCTACAGCGACTAGGCGAGGCTAGTGACGGCGACGGAAAGACGCCTAGCGTCTGACGTGACGCGGTACTAGATTCCTCGAAGCTCTAGCATAAACGTAAACTGGTTTTATTACACAAAAGCACTGGATGGAGTTTCTATCTGTGTAACACGAGTTTTCCAGTTTCGGTGGAATGGGGAACAGTTGCTTGTTCAATGAGTGTATAGAGCAAAGTCTATATTTGTTGATACGAAACTGCAGTGTTTACCGCGCAAGCATTAAACGCGGCATGTTCTCTTGGTCCTATCCACGATACACAGGTATGATGGTATTCTTGGAGAAATCTCGAATTACGGCTGGTTATTCCAACGCAAGACGAGTAGTTTATATTTTTATCGTTAAAGCAATCACATTTGTTGATTTACCGGTCGTTGTTTCTGACTCGAAAAACAGAGATCCATGGGTCACTCCTCTTTCAGCTGGGATACTTTCATTCCCTTTGTATATTACCTACTATAGCAACGTATGTTGTAAAATTTATTTATGTATATTTTTATTCAAATAAAGAGCTGGGTATTTTATGCGGTGTACAAATCGACGCAAACACATCCTGCACAAGCAGACTGGCTTTTCGAAACGCTGAACACATTTATCCCCCTCGAATGTGAGAACGTTCATATGGTTTTCCAACTTCCAAAATATGTTACAAGAATTCTTTTGAAATAATTGTAACATGTCGCATTAACGAGCGCTACATTTCCTAATAGAATTTATTCAGCTTGTGAACCATAATTTTGTTCGTACAAATCGATCCATAGAATAGTTTACGGTATTTAGTCCCTGTATTTGTTGAAATGATGTGAATATATTATCCTCTCTGCTTTGTGAATTTCCTAGTTATTTTTTTACTTTTTGTTTCCTTGTTCTCATTCAAGTGACGAGTGAGATACCGCACGCAACCTCCACCTGGTATGGGGTTACACATAACTTTCCGACTACGTTTTAACAGAACAAATATCGCCTCATAAAATATCCGAAACATCTACCAGGCATGAAGCTTTTGCTCTGGCATTCAGAGAATTTCACCAACAAAGTCAACATTCATTTTATAAAGAGCATTTATTTTCCTGTAATTGCTGCCGGATCCATTGGCTTCGTTTTAGCAGTCCGTTTCGGCTCTAAATATATGTAGGTACCCACAAGGAGAGAACTGAAATTTATGCAGCATCGCCTAATTGCTTAAATAATTATTCAGTCTCGAGAGTGTAACGATGTGCGTCTGACGCTTGAATTGAAATTTTCAAATGAACGTTGAGTCTTCTGGTGTGAGTGTAGCAAAATTCGGTCTTCTCTATAATACGCAGTGCTTGCAGTGCTTTTTCCCATTCCCACGAGGTTACAGAGAAGCTTGAAAGATGTGTAAAGATTCATATGCTAAATACAGATCGGGATATTTCAGATGTGGCATTCGAAGGGCTCAGACTCTGCAAGGCAGTGGCTTTTCCAGCTCAGTAAACTCGAAGAAGTTCGCTTATAGTACTTGACTTAATTCCATAGAAACTTAGAGCCTCGAAGTAGGTAGGTACAAACTGCAGCTGTGTTGAGTGCCCCGTTGCAATCTGTACCTGTACATGTCTGTTGGCTTCTTCTGAAACTAGAGTTATTTCGAAATTGTGGAAACCAGTCTAAGACTGTAATTAAAAGCTTTACCACGCCGCGTCTTAGTTCTACAATTATAAAGTCGTTCGTATCAACGCTACTTCAATCTACTTCTGCAGGGTTCCGAGGGTTCCTTATTTTTCCAACTGTACTAACCAGACAGCAGGAAATCCACGGAAGATTTCGCTCCATTTTGCTCGTAATCCGAAATGGGTGAAACAGTATCTCATGAGTTGAATTCATCCTGTCTTTATCTATCGCCTTGATTATCCTTGGTGATTTTAAGCTGAGTCTGATTTGACTGACAACAGTTCTTTACCTCATTATATATCATATGCCATATGTGATCAACGATTATGAACGCAATAATTGGCAAACCTCCGAATTCTATCTCTCTTTTGCATCAATTGTGAAAGCGAGCATTTCAATTTTCACATTCGTGTATCATCAGCTCATTCAAGCTCATTCAAAGCTGGTACTTGTATTATTTTTCGTATATTTGAAGGTGTTGTAGCTCCAGTTGTACGTAAGTGTGAATAAGAAGCATTGGTCGCACGTATTAATTCCACCCTAGCGGAAATATTCAAAATTTTCATTTGTGCGGTATTATATGTAGAGAAAAAAAATCACCGAGTTAGACGAGACAAAAAATGTGCTCAATTTTTTTGCAATAGAAATCCGCATATTGTAATCCTACGACGTGCAAGGCGCGTCTTTCATCCACATCTGTATTAATCAAAACTTCAGAGGTGAAATTCCTGGAATGTTGTGAAACGATCGAGACTTTCGCCGGTGAAACGAGCGAGCCCAAATCATCTCTGCAATCTACCCTCACCACCAAGTCTTATAAAATTTCTGGAATGAGGGAAATAGGTTTGCAGTATATAGAGGCAAAGCAAGACGCTTGACCACATGGCGGTCCAAAGTCCTTTGAGATTAGCCACTGAGATGGATCAGACATTTTGTCAGCGGGATTTCATTTTCAGTGATAAGACAAACAAAGAGAGCGAGAGAGCGAGAGAGAGAGAGAGAGAGAGATAGACTGAGAAAGTAAGAAAGCAGAGGAAAAAAGAATCTTCCGGTTTCCCTTCTGTACTGGAACAGACTAACTAGAAAATATTTGACCACCTTCGGGTATTATTGCTGCAGACAATTTTCGAGGAGACGCAACGTAGGAATCTTTACTAATGATCAGCAGAATTCGGTTCACCTAACCAAATAGAGTTTCGCAATTTCATGGACAATAAAACGATGAATACAAGACAAAACGTATATATATATATATATTATATGGTATGTAAAATTCCATCGATATCACTGCAATTGTGTTCATAGATCCAAGCCACGATTCTGGACTGGTGATTGCAAAAGCATGATACGATTATACTATTGCAGTTATCTGAATCAAATCTTTTCGCTTTACAGCCACGGAAATATTGTAACTAACTAAGATTCCGTTTAATTGGCTACATGACCTAAAGTACGTAAAAAGTCCATACTATACGGTGATTATTAGTCATTCACTTCATAGATTGAAGGAAAACCTATTCCGCATAAACTGTTCAAAGACTGGTCATGTGTGCTAAGTCAGCATTCGAATTTGTGTGTTCGTATTCTGGAGAATTCGACTAACAAACTTTTTCTGTAAATTTTCCGAGTCTTTTTTTTTGTCGGTAAACTATAGGAGCCAGTAAAGCGAATGACGGATGGCAGTCTGGTTGATAAACGAAAACCATTGGCTCCAGGGAATCTTTCAGCTAGATATATATATATTTATCTTGGATTACGTTGGAATGAGGTAAGGAAAGATAATCTTGAATTATAGCCGTCGTTCTTTATCGACGGTCTTTTAATTCACCTGATCAGATATACATTATTCTCTTCGCAAACCCTGCCTGTTTATATCTAGATAGGGTATGCGTTATATGAAAAAGTATTGCAAAAACACTGATCAAAAACTTCGCTTCGACATCGACGTATGTAAAATGAAATCACATCTGACGCATTCCTTCTGTGTATATATAATAAATATGTAGGTATATAATATATATATGTTCAAACATACCGTGATCTATCGATACGATAGATATATACTTCCAGAAAAAAATTCTCCTCGATGAAAGAAGATGAAACTGACATTTTTTTGATCCAAGAGCAGGCCTTGATAGGATTATTTATCCACTTGAGTGAAAATCAAACCGTAACCCTGAGCTTAATCCTTCTTATAATGATAATCATAAGCCAACTTCTGGTCATCTTTTATGGTATTAGTATATATATATATGTATGTATTTGTATCGTAGACAGGGATCAAACGGTTTTCTGTCTCGTTTGGCAGAAAAGTCGAGATCCAGTTTCACCCAGGATGAAGACACGTTTCGGTTGAAACGTGATTAAGATATAGACGAGGGCTGAGCCAGCGAAGCCAGCAGCTCCTAGTCTTTCGAAATTAGCGATTGCCTCCTAGTTCGAGAGGACAGAGAAAGAGATGACGAGAAACGGAGAGAAGCGAACAGCGGCAGATATGGGATTGCTGGCAATTTGTAGGGTAGTGATCGGTGGTGAAGGGTGAAGAGAGATGGTTCAAAGTTCCTTTGGCAGGGCACTCACGTCTCAACTCCATTCAAAGCTTGAATGGCAAAAACTTGCCCACCCCATCGCCAAACTTCGCTCTACTCTATACTGCGGTGAAAATTGTCTTTCGAAATCGATTGAAATATTAAATAATTTTACACAATATCGGCATAGCATATGGGCACAAGAAAACGTAAATGTCCAAGGCGAAGCTTTACAGAATGACCTCTCGTTGGAAATACTCATATGCTTGTTATCTCATTCACTATGCAACTCGTCATTTGTCACGTAATTCTCTATGGAAACAGTGAACTCTTAGCTCACAGGTCTGTGACCTGTGGTAACTGCCAACACATCATAACAGCACTTACATAACACTAACTAAGATATGACCAAAAATGATCTAGTTCTAACTTTTTCGATACAATCAAAGTTCATTCGAAAACTGCCACTTCTAGTCTGGCAAAAGACATATACATGAGATTGAGGAAGATGAGGTATAAGATTTTGGGAAAGTGAAATACCGCATAATTCGTATGACGTTTATTCATCTCATTGCTTATTATACGTAGTTTCTGAAAAAGTTTCTGAGACTTCGCGCAGAAATAGAGCCTTCGCTCTTAATCGTTTCTGATCCACCTCATTGTCGGACGAAAAAACTTGCCGAAGAACTATCCGGAAAACCTCGAACTCCGATTAAATATTCGTAGGAAAAAGTTTGAGCACCAAATTGCAGGGGTGGCTAATTTATGCGAGTTGTATTGGACTCGACACACTGCAATAATTCACTTTCAGCTCTGAAATAAAGATGGGATTTATGAGAAATATAAAGAAACCCCGAATGTGAAGATGATTTTAAGAAGAAGGGAAAAAGCAGGGTTGAAGTTATGCTCGTAGCTATTCATAACTGACATTGATAAGCCTGAAAGCTTCCTGCCGTGGTATTTTTGTGTTTTATTCCAGCAGCTGGAATGCGCCACCTTCATACGAACGTTCAGTACCTTACAGGCCGCTCCTCGCCTCGTCAAACCTAATTCTGAAAATTCCGTTCTGCTTTGGGTATTTGATATGTTTACCAAAGAAATAAAAGTAGATAAAATAAGGAGGAAGTAATAATAATAAAAAAACAAAAACTGAAAAAACTGAAAAAAATTTACCGAGTAGAAAACACGTTTTTCGACTCAGCCAGCAAGAGAAAAGCGGAACTCGCAGATACGCTTTCCTGCTGTTGGTGAAGAATTATTGCGGAACTGTGTCACACGCATCCCGGCAACAGTCGATATACGACCGAGTCTTACGCACATGCGTGAGGGCGACGCGTACGTGTATGTAATACATACGTAAAAATATTATACGTATATACGTACGCATGATCAGAAGTCAGTTTATCGTAACTGAATAACGACGAAAATCGAAAAAATAAATCTTCGTTGCATCAGCATGCGTATACTATAATATAACAAATTCAATTCGTAAATCGAACGAAGTATGCGCATCAGCGGATTCAATAACGAGTATATGAATGCAGATTTGTAATATTATTTTTTTTCCCTTTCCTTTTTTCAGCCAAAATATTTTTGGTTCGATCAACGGTACGCTATAGTGCCAGTTGTGCGTATGAATCACAGTTTATCACGCAGACGATGAATAGGACAGAAGTAGGATCGACGTGGTAGTCGGAGATAGCAGCATCGTTGGTGTACTATTACGTACCTATATCTATACCTATATTATATATACGTAGTAGTACTTCACTTCTCAGAGATGTACAACTTTTTAAAATGAAAAACTTACGTGACTGAAAAGCTAACGAATTTTATTTTTCCTCTAAAGCCTCTGGATTCGGAAGAAATTTCAGAAGACTTAAGCTACGAATCGATGGCCCCGATGTAAACTCGGTGTCATTTGAATATGATAAAAGCTAAAGTCGACGCTATCCGCAGTCTATATTAATATGGCTTACCATGATCTATTTTAAAACAAATTGAAATTTAATTTAAAAGACGTTTATAATTTCAAATAGTTGATAGTTGATTATGGTTTGATATGGACAAGACTTGTCATCTCCAATATGACATAATAGATTGTCCAAATGTCACTGTTCCGAATCAATATGTGTTTCTGTTCAATGTAATCACCGAGTGTCAAACGACCTGTAACGATGCGACGGTATGCAGATATGCCAACATATATTCGGACTATTTGACAGGCTGCAAAATCCCATCGAACGAGTTGTAATCGCATCGAAAATAATAAAAAGAAAGAACAAAAAAAAAAAAAAACGAAAACGAAAACGAAAAAGAAAAAAAAAAAAACGGAAAATAAAAAAACTACCTACGTTCCCGCAGTGTCATTGTGCGAAAATATTTATATCTCTGGAATAGCGATGAAATTTACGATCGCCTCGAGCTCCATAATTATTTCCGCATTTCATCCGTAAAAAAGTTTGTTATCGATTGCTTTTTCATACTACAGTTGGCACACGTAACATCGGAGGTACGGTGTCCTCGCGTAAACGTGCTTGAAACTTTTTGTCTATGAATATGAGATTTGTTATAACCTAAGCTGTAAACGATAGCTTGAATTCAGGTGACAGCTGTGCGCTTTTGCAAAACACAAGAACTCGTAGTGGTTCGCGGTTCGTGGGATGAGAAATGAGAAATGAGAAATGAGGTACGAGGAACGAGGCACGAGGCACGAGGCACGAAGCACGAAGCTCGAGGAATGGGGAATGGGGAATGGAATTTATCCACAAATGGAAATAGACCGAAATAAAAGGACTATTTGATAGAACTGAGAGAACCTGATGAAAATCGAACTGTAAGTGAAAGGCAATTTAGTCACCTGAACGAAACGATATCGTGTTGCCAAACGAATCTAACAAAGTTTGACATAGCCGTGTCCGAAGGCTCTTTACTCAATTGCCGTTGTCAATGATCGGGCTCTAATCGAGAATTGATAAAATATATAGGCTACACTTGAACATCGCCTTGAGGTGGATATAAACCGACGCGAAGAAAGTGCCTGAGATCGTAAATTGATGTACTTTGTGTAAGGAGGGAATATCAAATTCGGTGGGTACCTACTACGAGTATAATGGCCATCGCCACTTACCTTCAGTCAATTTCTACGGCACTTAAAACGTCACCTTGATGAGAAAATTATGATCAATTTGCATGATTGATTATTAGCTGAGAGCTAGTAACGCTTACGCGGTATTCGTGTACAACCATGCCAAAGTGGCAACCGTTTTACAATCTGGAATTCGAGTAATGTTTCCTATACCAAACCTCACGCAGAGTAGTTGCATCCTTGCAACTTTAATGTAGCAAAAATTTCAGTATAATTCGGTCGATTGGAATAAGTGCCTTGAAACAAGGAATTTTGCTGAACAATTAGTACTTAGCATGTGACCTCGATGAAAGGGGGATAAAGTCTGGATATGATGAGGGGGGCTTTCACCTCTATAAACTTCACCTATATTTGGTTTATACAGTATCAATGTTAGCTCTAAGCCGTGGACATTGGACAACCTGGCCAGATTAGGCCAACAGGCACTCTGCGAACAGCCGGTTAAATCGCGTTGTGGTTTTCTGCACTATGGCTATTGGTTAACCTTCTCAACGTGATCCCGACAATCACGCTAAATACTGGATTTGCCTAGGCAAACAACAGCAGGCTGCCGTTGTCATCTAGATGCCAACTAAAACTAGTTCGATTATGCGAAGGCTCAAACCCTATATACCAATATTGAAAGTAGCTTTGTTCACCCATCGCGATTTATGATCTTTTGAGTATCAGCAATTATTATCGCTTTACTAATTTATGTCACCCGTAATAATTACGAACTGATATTTGTCGGCTGAAGTATTTGGCAGTAATCGATGTTGTTTCATATGGTACTAATAAACATCAAATTAGTAGTATACCGTATTAGGATCAGCTATTGTCTCCGAAGTGCAACTACGTACCACATATCTTGTTTAGGCTACCATAATGGCCGGGGAAAAGAAATGGGGTTCAAACGGGATCCTAGCAGATGGGACAAAGTGCTTTTTAATTTATTGCCTCTAAGAGTGAAAGGCACCAGAATATTCACACTAGAGCGCTTATAGCATCATGAGCGCAAGAACGTACTTACAGCAGTAATTTGCTCATTTTTCCTATTGCAAGATTAATGCGAACTTAATAACTCATGTAACAGGATGTGGATGATGTATAAATGTTTACTTATGCACGCAGGTATCACATTTGTATGAGTTATATGTATGTCCAGGCCGATCGCATTGGCGAAGACGAATATTTCCGAAGGGAATTATAGAGTGTTTGAAATTCTCCATGTTTGGTCATTTTTTCCATGATCATTTTCTGATCCCTTTTTAACTCAATGTTGTCATACGTATGAAATTTGGACAGTTTGCCTCGTCAGTTTAGTAGGACATAAAGGCAGACGAGGTAACGAAGCTTGGCAAACACGATTAAAAGACACGAAGATCGTACTTAATAAATGGTCGTAATTAATTGACACGTTTCATCCTCGTCAAAAGTTCCGAGCTGTAAAATAACGTGGAAAATTGTCATCGTAAAGACGTGCTGTAATAAAGTAAGACGTTAAGTGTTATTTCTCGCAAATTTAATTCACGACTGTGTTCCGACTATTACCCACATAATTTAATCCACAACGTGACTGCCACGTTTCATAAATTTCAATTGGATTACTCGCCCTAATATGCATACGACAATTAATCGATGATTCATTATTTTAATGATGCGGACAGAATAAAATTATTCGCTTATTAGACTCATTCTCGCGCTATATGTATGAGTGTACAATAAACGATCACAAGTTTCACTAGCACATAATGTTAATGCTTGGACTAAGCCTTACTTAATATTTAAAAGTAACTAGAAAAAAATCGCTCGTCATTATATTTGTACGTCTCTGCAGTCTATACGTTATCATCGATTTCTCTGAAAATTATCGTTGCAACATTCTTCGGCTACATGTAGTGTCATGATCTGCTGGAGACATCTGACGCAGCGCTCTTGCAGCAATACCAATATTACTGGATGATTTTTTTATTTCCGTTTCGTAACCTGTTGTTCCTTTTCTTTTCAACATCTGCCTCGCGTGTGCATGGAGACATGTACAATGCCTTCAGTGAAAAAAGAGTGCACGTCTCAAATCGATATTTACTGCGCGCATTCAACCTCTTCGGTCAAGTGAATGTGCTAAAGGCACCGCGTAGCTTAACCGGGGGGTGGCAGAAAATGGCAGCTTTGGAGGGCTCGCCTACAATGAGTAAGCGAAGAAAAGAGATTTATGCCTTTGCCTCTGGCTGATATCAGCGTTTATATATACGTAGGTGCAGCCGCGATTCATCACGCAGGATGGAAAATTATCTCTCAAATCTTGGCCAACTTCTATTGACGTATTTCGAATGCATTCTTCCCCAACTTATATCGCGCGGTAATAATAATTCGACTTATGAATTATTATCATTCGAAAGAAGAGCCCATATGTATTTCTGAAATTTTAATAGAAAAGGAAAAAGAAACATATATTTTTCACGCCATTCTAGGGGAAGGTATAAGCAGATAAAATGGATAGAATATGAAGGTAGCATTGCCTGGTAGGTTGTTTGCGCAGAAAGAGCTAGCAGAACGTGACTTTGGTCCGGAATAGATCGAACCATCTCAGACTGTTGTGTCTTTTTTTTTTTTTTTCTTATTTTTATTTCGCAAGAGCTCGCCGTGAGAGCAAAAATAGCTTAGCGTCATTGCGGGGTACAATTTCTCAAGGAATCGATGGTCGAGGAAGAAACTACGGATACCCAAGGAGGCAACAAACATCATGAAAACGGCTGCTCTCAGGAGACTGAGTCGGGTGTTGTCCGAAAGATCACCGAGGATATCTGCAGGTGGGTGAAATTCAATTGAGAATTATTTAAATTTAGTCGGGTACTAGAAGGGTCGTCAGAATCCCATGTCCATATGGTTCATAGCCATTCTAGTATTTCTACGTTCCCTTTCGTATATATATATAGTTTTAGACGAGAGAGTCCCGATCTTTGACCCTTATCCCAATCGTCATAAGCCGTCTTTTGGTCTCAAAGCTCTTCTTAAGCTCGACTCCGAACGTGCGCTCTCGCCAAAGTGGAGGATTTTTAATGATTTAGTACCTACATTGCGTGCGCGATTTCCTACTTCACCGAATGAAATTCAGTAATTATCTTTTTCTTTATAAGGAATCTAAATAATCTTTCGTTATTATTCAATGTAACCGTTGTATTCAGGGATCGTTATGAAAAAGGCTCGTTCCTCGAGTCGTAAATTATGTTTCATTAGCGGCTGGTATCATCTCATACCTACTTCCATTTACCATAGCCGTCGTAGCGATACAACTGGCGTGCTAACGAGATGATACGGCTTACTTAATCCGTCATTACCAATTCATGAGCGTTTCAACATTGAAAATAACCTGCCGTTGTATTATATGTCTTACGCCAACGTCCTTTTTGAGTAAAACGTACGGAATGTGTGGGGGAGGAGGGGGCAAAACGGGCACCTCGAAGAAACATAGAAATCGGGAGCAAAACGAGCACCAATGCTAAAGATGATAATTTCGGCCTAATTGATATTTTTATGATATTCCCACGTATTTTGGATCAACAATAACACAAGGAAGCAAAAAGATGAATGTAATGCGAAAAAAATTGATTTACAATCGTGCAATTCTATAGTTCAAGGATATGTCATCGTCATCCTCATCAGCTTTAGCACATGAACAATTTTACCTATTTTCCGCAAATTCTTATTGTATTTACTTTTAAGTAAAGTCAGTTTCTGGATCTATAATGTTTGTGGAAACCGTCAAATCTTGTTAAACTGGTAAATGTATAAGAGCAAATCTATCAGTGCATAAAAGCCTGCGAAAGTTAAATCATTATTTATTTATTTATTTATACGCTAATCATGACGATTATTCGAACGTAACTGAAGAGGAGAGGAGAAAAAAAAATTTGGTCTCTAAAACGCGAGGGTTGGAACGCTTCTTGCTGTCGCTCTTAAGGCTAAGTGGAACGCTTTCATTTGCATTCTCAGTCATGCATTTTTCTGCCCTTCGAATTCTAAATGGAAATTTTTGGGAAAGCGAATCCTCTACAGGCTATACGTATAGGTACCCATTTTTATTGCAAACTTTTTGTGCTTTTATATGCAGTAACGTGAATCTAGTTCCAAAGAACTTTAAGATATTAGTCATCTCCGGTGTTGGATCGAATAAACTATATTTTCTCATCTTACAAATAATGATCCTCTTCATAGACTATAAAATGCGGGCAAGCGTTAAGCACTCAAACGTTAACTGTTCGTATATAGTCGGAAGTTGCTTGGTTTTAACTACTTCCATCCCCACCAACATAGCAATATCATGAAAAATCCAATTTCAGGCTTCGCTCATAGCTGCGGACGCAATTATCGAAGAGTAAAAATGACGTGTTTGTATACCGACGATGATATGCACCAATGCGAATTCCGTTTGAACTATTTCCCTGAATATTAGCGCCTATAATCAAAGCACAGAAGAACGCTCACGGGGAGGAAATGATGCAGGAAAACCACCCGGTCTCCACATTCGAATAAAGAGACAACAGTTGACATGGCAGTGCTAATTATTCCGCCAAGGTTTCGCTCCACCGCGCCGCGCTGGCCAGTGCAGTGTAATACGAATAGGGAAAGCGGTTCTTTCCTATCATTTCTTTGTCTAGCCGATGTCTTCATGCGAAATGAAAGCAGTGAGGTTCACAAAGAAAAAAATATTTCCAAAGCGGTCGTATGCGTTCATCCGGCATCATTTCTGGTAAATTTTAAACCAGCTACTCGAAAGCTCCTTGAAAGCTGCTAACTTTCTAATTACCCGGATTAGAAGCAGACATCTGTTGATGGCGGCACCGTCTGCTATGAAACCATAATTCAGTCGGGAATTTCATTTCTGTTATACCGTATAGTTATACAGCTCAGATTCGCTATCGTGTGGTTTTATTAGCAGCCATGCCAATGGTTACAGTTCATCTGACTCACAATCAAGTTGTAGTCGTACCGAGGCGAGTATCTTATCGGTAAAACTGAAAGCATGACCTCAATTTGTTCGAGCTCCTTGTTCGCTGCAGGATTTTCCTGCTTTAGAGACGTAAAATTTTATGAAATTTACAGCTCGTGACCTGCTGTAATCGGATCCTACGATTTATAGAGTACAATGTGCGCGATACAGGTACCTAAAAAGAAGTAGGTACCTATATCGGTGTTGCTGTTTCGATTTCTCAGTCCGTATCTCCATCCCCGAGTGTTGGAAGGATTTCTAAATCGATTAGGTTGAAACAAAAAGAGAGTCGATTACTTACGAGATGCAAGAATTCGAAATCGAGTTCTCTAATTCCTTTAGGAATAAAAGGTACGCGAATCCAATATACCGATATCACATCTTCTGCGACAGAATTATAATTCCGAATTTACTTGCGACATCGAAGGAGACTATGAGAAAAGGAGCAAAGTCTAATCGATAAGAAAGACCGGTGAATTTAGATAGAATTGGTTTATTATTATTCTTATTATTTATTTATTTACCCATTTACTCATGTAGCATGATGAAAGCATTGACAGGAATCGATTCTGAATGAAATGGAAATTCCCGGAAAGTACCTACGTAGAAGATAAATTGGAAATATCAGAAGTCTGAAAGCAGCAGCCGATAACGTGAAAAGTTTCGTGTGAAATGAAAAAATACCTGAATTTTTAATGAAACTAATATCATTGTTATCATTCCGATTGTTGTGAATTATGATTATTATTATTATTAACTTCTTTAACATAAAATTCTCTGCGATGCATGGGACAAAGAATACAATCGGCTGCAGATGGAAACGAGATATGAATTCTGCGGAACCCGGCTACACGGACTAGCCGATAACATCACAGCAAGATTTACAATAAGATAAATATTAACGGGCGTCGCGTCGGCGCCAAGTCGTGTTTCTCTCATTTCTCTCATTTCTCTCATTTCTCTCATTTCTCTTATTTCTCTCATTAAAAGAAAATACGGATGTGCTGGTGCCGATAACGACACCCGCCTCTCTTTTCCGATGAGCATTATTTTAATAAAAGTGGAAGAATCGCTTTTCGATATGTAATTAAAATACGCATATACATTAGACATATGCTCATTTACTCGTCATCGCCTAAATCCTATAAATTATTGAAGGAAATGGTGATGAATTTGAAATATACCATCGTTATTCTTCCGAACAATAACGTGCGGTTCTATACGGTCAGAAATTAATCTGTAAATAATCTTTTCCCAATAGCCACGACATATCGTATAAATGTAACACGCAGATGTAGGTATAATATACAGATATATAACATCTACCTCAGGTCAAGCACGATAGCTTCGGACACGTAATAACTTTGTTCCGGTTTGTAGAACAGTAGAATAATAGTAAGAGGAAATTTAGTATCGAGTAGGTACCTATACTCCGAAATTCGAGCTGAACGATCGGGGCTTGTGTTCCCTCTCAGCCAAGTTTTGAACCTGCGGTATTTCCTCTCGGACTCAAAACTATATTTTCACATATGAAATCGCGAGTCTTCGGCAGACGGAAGTTTGTAGTCACCCTTGAAACGACTCGATGTTTCAACTGTACTTCGTATGAGCTACGGCCTCGGTCCTTATTAGTTATCTTATCACTTATCGTATGCTTTTATCGCTGAGTAATAAAGCGATAGGTAATTCATATGTAGAGTACATACAGTCATTTGACGATTCGTAAATTACTCTCGTCCGTATAGCTGTTGAGGAAAGATGGTCGATTCTGAAATAGGCGAGAACAACAAACTAATTTCGGTTGAAATTTTACGGGCAGTGGAAATTAATTCGATACCATTATCCAAGGACCGAGCGAGCGCGCGAGCGGCTCGCATTGATTCAAGGCAATTACGAACCTAGTGCCGCAAAGCGTCCAGCAGAAGCAGCGTTGAACGTGTATCGCTGCGGTCATGGCTATAGTTGGCAAACTGAGAGGATCCTGTCTGGTCACGGATCGCTATTTATGGTTTCAGAGGGAGCGATAATTGAATGGTCCCGTCGTAACGGTGGGAGTCGATACGCGTCGCTATCGCTAAAGAATGCGAACAAACAAATTCCAGTTCGAAAAAAATTCCGCACATCCCGTGTGTACAACTCCGCCCCCGCCCCAGCCTCCGCCCCCGCATCCGCCGCCGATTTCTATACTATACTTTTTCTCAAATCATTTTATTCACCTCGGAACGGCGGATAAAAGATCACGTTTTTGTGTACCGCACGCGGCGACGTCGACGTTCTAGAAATATTAAATCCACCATTCCGGTGCTGCGGCCGCGAGTATGGATTCGGTTTTCGGAATGACAAACTCGCGCTACGTCCAACTTCTATGTTCTATATGTCTTTCCCTGTGGTATAAGGTGCAGGGACCGGTGGATTTTTTTTATTTTTTATTTTTTTTCTCCTAACAATAGAGTTTGCACGAAATAATCGTACGTACGTTATTACTTTGCGCTGCCGCATTGTTGCTTGGTTAACCAATGAAGTTTCGGACGTACGTGAGCAGCATAAAATATATATAGCGTACAGGTAACGTATGTATTTATGTCTCGCCACGAATTTACGCGTTCAATTAATCGAAGTGAAAAACAAGCCAGGGACTGATGTACAATTTGTTAATTAAAGGCCAATCGACTTTTTCACGAATACGAGTATAAGAGGAGTTTCGACGTAACATCGCAATCGCGAAATTATATTCGTATGTGAAATTTTGTCGAGCGTAAAATGTGTGTGGAATAATCTGGTAGAAAAATACCTCAATTGGTATTCGAAATACAGTTAAAAAAAAGCAGGGCAATTTCATTAAATACTAAATAGGTTGTCAAACGGAAATGTTATTAGGTGATAGGTACCTATGGGTAATTGGCGATTTACTGCATGATTTACGTGATTTCAAAATTGCGGCAATCGATCGAACCTTTTTATTATATACCTACAATTGTCGATGAAGAGTAAATATTATTTAACAGCAAATCATACAGTCTGTTAATTGCAGTTTAATTAACATTTTCCGTTACCACGAGACCCAGCTATACCATACTCATTGATTCCACATTACTTATTTGCACTATATTCAAATACAATTCTCTATAACAAACAATACTACGTCGTGTATTGAAAACTTTTCCAATATGTAATATGAACGATTGAAATACTGGTCGCAGATGGAAAAATAAGCTGATCATTATAATCGAATGACTCATTTTTAATCAGCCGATAATAATGATGAATTTTGCGATTCGCTTTGGAGATATAAATTATTCGAACACAACCGTTTCAAAATTAATAACAAAATATCTGTTCCACCGCCGAAATGTTGATTATATAGATTCGCTAAATGAGTTCATTTCGGAGTATGCAGTGAGTAGCATACATTAAAAGGTCGGTTAATTTTGCTGTATGCGTGACCTTATCTAGTCAACGTAATTTCTCCGCTGTTCAAGCGTCAAATGGACGGGAGATTTAACCGGAAAGTCAACTCGCTTTTAGAATCTTTTCAGAAATCGGGCGTAACTACGTTCGAGCAACGAGCAGTTCGCAATTAAAGACTGTGCTGCATCTAGAAGGCGGGAGAAGTCTCGAAGGATTTTTAAGAGTGAAAAAGACAGATTATATAGACGTAGAAAAACCCGGGGGGATAACTTTAAGGAGTTTTCTGCACATAAGAAGAACTTATAACTCGTTAACCATATCAATCCATCCGCATAGCGATCTAATCTGTCTTAAGGATTCAAAGGAGTCGGTACAAAGTGGCGACTTCCGGTGAAGTTCAGCATAAGTTTGTTAATTGCAGGTCGTCCATTTATTCGTAATTATTCAACTACATATGTAACTGACAAGTAACAAGCTTCGAATAAGATGATATATCTGCTTTCGACACGACTAGCATATAATCCTCATATATTCACTGGTGCAAAAATGATCGAGGAAAGAATGTTCAAATAAAATTCATCGCATTGATTGAAATTAGCACTGAATGAAATATATTTCCGAACTTATCGAAACGTTGTATATAAGTGCAGAGGAGGAAATTGGTATCAGTTCAATTTTAATCCCGCTTCGTTTCACTTTACCGAAATTTGCATAGATCTCCTGAACATGATATAGGCATTCGTTACAAGATTTTCGGACTGAAATTCAACCCACATTTCAAGTTGTTTGGTAATTTTCAAGGATTCGAACAACTGTTTACACATGTTTGTCGACGAAGTTAATCATCTGGTTATACCTGCCAACGGCATCTCTGCTAGATCCAGAAGCACCAGGAAGTTTCTCTTTAGCAGCTAACCAGAAATTAGTGATCTCAAGTGCAGAAGTGCAGCCAGCGGTATCTTGCAAGTGAGTGAACATCAGGTCGCTTCAGGTTTAATACAAGACGAAGCCAAAGGCTTGTTCACTGTATGAGTCCCGAAGGAACGGAGATTGTGACTTGTGAGTACATCGTCTTCGTATTTAATAATGATGCGAATACCTGATCAAAGACAGGTAAGTTTATCTTAGATTAGCTCGTCCTCCTCGTGCAGAGGATATTATGAAAATACCAGCTTACTTGCGTTTACGTTTTACACCTAGTAGCAAAAAGTCAAGAAATGAGAGACGAGAGAGAAATGAGACGCTAGGGAGGTAAGTGAGACTCGAGGGATGCACGAAAATATGTGGTATATTTTCGAGCAGATTGCCTAGGGTGCAGAGTCGGTTAAAAAAATGGACGAAAATTTTGACGGCGTAGTACTTATACATACCTATACTGTATATACCTACACGGCTACACTGTGCAGTATGTATATGTCGAGGGATTCCTGCTTTGTGAGGCAAGAAAGAAACCAGCTCATATTTATCACGCTCAAATTTTACACATTCCTTGCCAAGTTAAACCCACTCCAACTGTTTCCGTTCCAACCTCGTGTCCCGAGAATGTAGACGGATTTTAGCGGTGGTATTTCGCCCAACTATTCCATCACCTTGGTAAGGCCGATGTTAAAACAATCTCAATACTCAGACACCGAGGATTTATTTAACAACATAAATGAAGTGAAATTAAGAAACTAAAGTCTGCAAGCCATGAGTAGGTGTTCATAACTTCAAGCGTATATCGTTGAAAAATGAATTTTCTACAATTTTCTGTCCGTAATCCGTAAATTCTAGGACAATGATCTTTGGGCAGTAAAATTCGAGCGGCATTCGTGCGCAGCGTTCAAAAACCGTCATTTTTTCACAGCGTCGTGGGGATAAAATCAATGACATTATGCAGATAGGATAAATGTACATCGTCGGTTCGTTACCCTTTCTCACGTCACTCCGTCACTTTTTATTTCAGATTTAAGAAGTGAAATTTTCTGCTTGCAGTAAAACGGGGTGTACAAGTATAAAGAAGCCTTGGCCAAGGCGGAGGACTCCTGTCTTGATTATATCCTCCACAAGGTCGTCAAGCTGCCTTGTCGCTGTGAACCCTGAGGCAAGAGCAGAAGAGGAAGAGCGCAAAGATGAACCTGGGGAACCTCCTTGTTGGCGCTCGCGCACCCATGCTGACCCGGATGCTTCGGGCTATGCATAGTTTTACGAATATTTCGCCTTGTCGCCGAAGAGGCGACATTCTGTGGCATAGGAGCCAGGAGGTTTCGACATTACACTGGCAAAATAACTAACGGTTTTACAGAGGCGGGAATTTCGGCCTGGGATCCGCAGCAGTATTACTCTTGCATAGTATTAAGGGATACTACCCATATACTAGATCCATGTATAATATGTGGCGTTTGCGATGAGGTTTATCCAAGGCGAGGCAATTCGATCGTTAAATCATTGAATAAATGCAGGGTGACCGTAAGCTGCCTTGGATACTTTGGATTCAGCCTTAAAATTCGGATTTTCTTCTGCAACCTGGCGAATGACGTGACTGTATAGGTAGACTGGGAATGGGAATGGGAATGGGAATCTTGCACGGGTAATATTTGAGTAAAATAGCAAACGGAGTGATTTTATAGATATTATTAGGCAATATAGACACAGTTGAAATTTATCCAGACGGTATAGGCGCCTGTATAATTTACTGGTGAACAAACCTCGTGAAATTTTTGCAATAGCATTGTGAAATTGACCTGAATTTTAGCGGGGAATTGTTCGGTTGAATAAAGTCGCCAGGGAGACGCGTTAACCCAATTAATCCGTGCACACAATAACGGTGAGCTGTACACTTGAAATACATCGTGAATATTTCAGCGCGGTATACCTATCTAGTTTCATTTTTCGACTTGTGTACATTGCAAGGTGTGCACCGAGCTTTACTATACAGATATACTAGGTTCCTATCCCGTGACAGAGAGCTTCCACAGCCTGCGGGAGTTTTCCGTCCTTCTCTCTCCTCTGATAATTCATCTCTCTTTTTCAGTCCTCCTTTCGTATAGTCCTTTCAGAATTCGTCTACGCTCCATTCACTCCTGCAGGGCGAGCGAATGCGCCAATGAGCTCGCGTCCCCAACTAATTAGCTCTAGCTTTTTTATTTTATTCTATTTTATTTTATTTTTTATGAAAAATTAGATTCGAACCGGATCTACTTAGCTGACGGCCTCTCATGATTCAAAAAAATGAATTATACCTACGCATAGAAATATGAATAGGTTTTAATCGCGAGTTTCGCAGCTACACCGTGGCTAATCGATCAATGGATATGGGTCATTTTCACGGTATGCAGGAACTCAAACCATCCAGATCAGCATGAACATACCGGAAATCTATATTTCCAATGTATTTATACGTCAAACCGCGGTGTTTCAGCCCAGATTGTGCGAGTGGTGGTTAGACCCTTGCCAGTTATGAAGATAGGTCCGTAACTTTTCGCTCCTCAAGAAGAACGTATCGTGTTAATTTTCATCTCATTTGCATCCACTCGTGCGCGAAGCTGGGACTCAACGTCGATATTTATTACATCGTGCCTTTGGACCGAGGCCGTGGGTACCTATTCATGAATTCGTTATTTTCATCGCGTAGATGAATTCGCCTTGATTCGATAATTTTTTCGTCAAATTTTGCGGTGGATAAGAAAATAAGCTTTAGAAATTCGGCAGTTTGCCGGTGAAAGTATTTTTTGTCAGTCTCCATTTAATTTGCATTCACTTTTATGAAGTCGAGGCCCGGCGGTGTACATTTATTACCTACGTCACGCCTGCTGCCTCGCAGACGCGTTGTGGTGTTCGCCATTCGGCGAGGCAGCCGTAGAATCGGAAATTGGGAATTTCTCATTTCTGCGCGTGTGGTATATCGTACGGAATACAAAATTTCATCCCATTTAATGTAAATCAGTAAAATTTTGTACCTACATAACCGAGCTTTTTCTACGACGTTGCTTCACTTCAAAGGATTTATTGCCTAATATAAATTCTCCTTCGTTGAACTGTTTTTCTAAGATTTCCTGGGCTGAGAAAAAGATGGTTTCCCCAAATAAAATCCCTCTCTCTGCAGCAGAATGCCTGCGCGAGCCTCGCGGAGTGGTGAAAATAGAATTTCTTTTTTTGAAAAAGGTCGAGATGTTTGCCCTCTCTTTTACTCTCTTGGTTTCTTATAAAACCCTTTCAGATAAATAGCCGGAAATGAAGACTCCACTTTCCCTTCCCCTTCGATCAGCTTCCGTTATCCCATTCGTCGAAACGTTGAAATGGATCGAAAAATCAAATACGAAACTTTCTACAGAGTACTTATATTCCTGGAACCGGCTGAGTACCCATGAAGAAAAAGTACCCCAAATTCGATTTACATTTATCAAAAACCACGCCATTTCTTTCCAACAATATGACGGAATGGCGGTAGTTTGCGGTACTACCTTATAGAAGAGGTATATTACCTGCGAGGTAAATGCCTCGCCGCGACCCAATTACAAAGGTTTACCACAACTTCACCCCCCCATCTTCGTAGCCCTACGAGCCTTTGAACAGAACGCGTAAGACCGCGATTAAGATACGCCACGTACGCTGCGACGAGTTCACCCACCCTTTACCTCCTCGCATTTCGGATCCGCGTCTCCCTCTCGCCGAAAACAATTAACGATGAAATAAGAAGGGTCTATACGTGAGGTTAAAAGCACTATACCTATATACTTAAACATACTTATACAGTTGATTTCAGTACCAAAATTTTGTATAGCTTGAATGAAAAAACAAAACCGATTACCTGCATCAGTTTGAAATTTCCGATTTTCAAAAATTTACCTAAACATTCGATAATCCAGGGTAATGGGGCACTTGATCAAAATTAACCGTAAACTATACCAACGCCGACAGAACAATCTTGCGAAGGACGAATATATTGAATTGAGTGACGTGATGATAATAGGAGACTGCGCGGGCCGGACATACGAACCCGTCAACGCCATTGTTAATCACCGCTTCATTCGACGTGCCGGATAATTAAACGAGAGATTCCGCTACTGAGTTCACGGTTCGTTTCATTCCCAGGACGAATCACAATCCCGGGAAGGACCGGAATTTAACCCGAGTAACCGGGAGTCTGCGGGGAGTTAGCAACTTTGAAATCGCTTTTTTTTCAAATTCCCTTCCCCTCGGACTAATCATGCAGAAATAGCTATGCAGCCAATAGCTATATGTCAGCGATCAGCAGTTTTAAAACTATGAATTATGGTAAAAAGTTCTCTAACAAATTTTCTTCCTAACGCTGTAACGCGTAACTACGGTGTAAACCCGTATTCGAAGCTGTTCAGAAATCTCAACTGCGAGATAATACACGAAATTTCCATATTTGCAGACGTAAAGAGATATCACGATTCGAAAGTATACCTATATCCTTGAGAAATATTCGACATCGCGTTTCCAGGGTATAGCTAGATAGCAGTACTATGCACTAGCTGCAATATTGAATTGGACGTGAAACCGTGACGGTATTCTGATTCGGTAGATCAAATACATCGGGTATTCAATTTGAATATGAAACGAGCCAGGCATAACTTTGTATGTGGTAAATTTTCATCCAAATTACTAGCACGGATGATGTACGGTAACCCCTCGTACTGCAGTTTTATAACGTCGTTGAAAACAGTGCAGCGGATGTGACCGCTAAACTGTCAGCATCATTATACCTAGCCTTCTATCGAACAAGCTACATTATTTGCCGATCAATATTAACAGAATTAAATGCCACTTCAGCGGCGTACTAGCTTCGACCAGTAGGTGGGTACCCGTTGTTAACCGGGGTCTGTTGTTAACCCGGAATCAGTGCGATATAGGCGAGGTGGCTAGGATAACATCATCGATTGAGCCTAAATTCGATCAATAAACAGCTTATGCTTCCCACAATTACGGATTGGCATTAATCGCTTTATGCCTACTGTTTGCAAGGATTACCTCCTGCACGCTGTCTGTATGCCAACCAACATAATACCGGCGAGCCGATGAAAGGGACAAATACGCTAACAATGAGAGCCGTTTCTTCTTTGCTTGGCTAAAGTTTCCGGACTTCAATGTATGGTTCATACTGTAGCGATACTTATATTTGTATACAAGCGCATATACATATATATATAGAACCGCGAAGAAGCCGGGTGAATATATATACTAGTAGAAAAAGCACGTGTATGTATGTACGTATAGATCGACAGGATGTGAACGATAGAGTGGTAATAGCAGTTGGGGAGAAAAATAACGAAGTGGAGAGAATTTTCGTTTCTTGGCAAAGATATTATTTGGCCGCACACAGGAGACATCGGAAGTTAATTCTTATATTCTGGTCAATTGGCAGCGATTCCTATAGACGAGTGGGCACCGATATAGACGTGAGATTTCTCGACGTGACGGCCGTCACTGCAGTATGCCAGCTTTTCTGCGGATTACGACCGCGCGAAAGAACTCCAGGAACCACCCCCACGGGGTAGCTGACGATCTCGCGCTCTTTTGGTAGCGTTCAAACGTCCGGGGTGGGTACAGGATTCGGCCGAGGTCGACCATGAGAACGTTTGTGCTGGGGGCAGCCGAGGGAAAGAGAGAATTGAGGGTGGGAAAAGGAGGGAGAACGGTCGAGACGGGAAGAAAAGAGAGGGCTGGTTTTAATTAAGTAAACGCAGGGCAAAAGTGAGCTGAACCCGTGCCCGCTCGGTCGTTAAGCTCGTGGATGAGTCGAGTCGAGTTCGACTCTTTTCACCCGCCTCAGTCTCGCATTATGTTATTTTCTGGTGGACCGCGCTTACAACTGATAGTGTTTTGTGTGCCTGGCCGACGTTGTGTCGATCCGTCCTCCGACGGATCGGCTATAAATTTATCTCTATCTTGAACTCCGTTGCGGAAATAAATCGCGATTTCGTGAGGATATATATAGGTATATACGGTTTACAAAACTGCGGAACTTGCGTATAAATATCTCTTACGACTCCAAAAAAAAAAGAAAAAAAAACAGTAAAATAAAAAATGACCATCTTTGAAACAATTGAGTCACGAAATAGCGTCTAGTTAACTTCTTTTTGGGCTTCTTAATTATCGCAAGAAAACTAATTTGTATACCTACCTATCATTAGAGCCCGGGTCTATATGGAAACGTTACATATAATGCTTGACATCGCCATTCTTGTTTAGATCATTAACTTGTTGAACGTTTTACTAGCTAACACCCTTCGTATTTCTATCTCTTTAAAGACCCACTTGTTTGCCCCGTTTCAAAATCCATTTTCTGAAGTAATGAATAATTCGAATCACATCGATGAAATCCGAGGGTCCAATGTTTAGCCGTTCTTCCGTCGTTTTCTCCAGGTATTTTTCACGCTCTTGACTGCTCAATGAAGTAAAATTGACGACGAGTACGGTTACGGCAATTGTCGAGATTTCCACGACTTTCTTGTATTTTTTATTTATTTTTTGTTCTTTTTTTTCAATTCTGTTTTTTATTCTCCTTTTTTTGTCGCGCACTTTCTTCTCTGGTGACAGCGGAGCTTGAAATTTTGTTCGTGAATCAAAAGTCGTCTGACTGGCAAAAGATCTACTTCGAGTAAAGGAAGGTTGTAAGGACGTGTTGATATCGATCTGGTGGTGGTTGTTTGAAGCGGGGTTCAAACGATTAAGGGTAGGCAGGGAGGCGCCTGAACTCAAGCCTTCCCTAAATATCTACCGTCTGCCTCTACCACGTCTTTATAGCTCTTAGCTCGTCAGAGATACCTCCTTGAGTACACCAGGTATCTCTACGTACCCTTATACTCAACCTTAGCCACCTGCCACAAACTCACGTATATAGTATACAGTATACCTACCTGCTACACGATTCAGCCAAGAGCTATCAATGCCTACGCAAAGCCTCGTGAAAATAAAACCAAGTGCGCTTCCAGCCGTATAACCCTCGGCCAAGGATCCGGTGTCGTAACGCGGTGAAACTTGCCGCAGGGAAGAACTTACCGACTATGTTATACGTATATATACTCGAATGAGTGAGGACTTTCTACCAGCGAGGGGTAACCCCATGTTATCTTTCTCGCAGGTGCGTTCTTCCCGCAACCCCCAAGCTAAAGTGTCCCCTGCTTCGACTTTCCTACTCCGGAACCAGGTGGATCCTTTGCGTTTTACGGAAATTAATTTTCAACTTTTACACAAAGTTTAAATCGCTTTTTATCCATGCAACATACCTACCAAGCGGTGATCCGAGTCTTTGATTATTTCTCAATACTTTATAACAATATTTGAAACCCACCCCTGGCACTTATCTTATCAATTGGATCGCGAAGAAACGTCAATATATTTCATTGTTCATTCGTTATTCTACGAGTCTTTGATTCCAAGATACAAGATCTCGAATATAGCTCTTACACTCGCATGATCATTTCTTCGCAAATGCGGAATCAAGCTTCAATGGAACATATTATAAGATATGAGCCAAAGTAGACAATCGACTACGAATGTGTTCACGTGAAAAGTTGATGACAGAAACGTAGTTGCCTGCTTCATCACACGTCCAACTGTATTTTAATATCCTGACGTGATGTTCCGCGCGCGATATTGTGCTCCATTGTGTGTCCGTAGCAGAGCTACAATCGTTTAAGGGTTGAAAAGTTTACTTCAATTCATCTCAGAGCGGACGCATTGTTGGCAAAGCGTCACTTACTTTCTGACTTTTATTCATTTATTTTCAACGCAAAGATCGCTTTGTTGTGAGCTACCTACTACTTTGCTCTATACGTTGCTACAGCCTTGAAGCGATTTACAGAGACCGAAAAATTGTGAAAAATGTATAAAGGGCGTATTATTCTTGGATGTCCTATTCAATACTGCAATTCGATTTCTTCAAACTACCCATTTTGAAATACATACACTCATATATTTAACGACGCTACTCTGACAGCACGGTGTAAACGATAAGTGCTACGCGAAATAGAAAGTACCAAACGGTATTTTTCCTCTACCCATAGAGGTATTGGGCAGTAATTTTTTATCGGTTATCGGAAGGGGAAGTAAGGCTCCCCGAAATCCAATATGGTGAGAGAAGCCGGCTCACTTTTTGCGATAATTTCACCGTGGTTCACCGCATGGCGCCGCCTGCAGATAAAAATAAACAGAGATATTTATCATTATGACCTGGCCTTTAATAATATTCGACTTTTTTCGGCTGCTTTAAATCTGCAATGGCTTGCTGAATGCCAGTCAATGTGCGGTTTATCAATATTTCACCTCACCGCTTGTTCCTGTCATTTACCTTGACGGGTTCAGTTTTTTTGAATGCTCAATCTAGTAACCGACTGATCCGGGAATCTCGAGGCTCATATTATGGAGAAAGTGATCTTAATTTTACCTGAACTCGAACATCGATCTCAGCTCGAAGTCAGCTAAAGTTTTATCACACTCTTGGGGCAGAACTCGATTCAGATTCGTTGAGAAATGTCTTTCATCCGAATGACTATGACTATACCCTCGGAAATTTGGGCGTACCTATGTATACCTTAGGTATATTCCTACGTGTACGCGCGTGGGTGTGCAAAACTCTAGGTATGTATAATACACCGTTAACATCGAAGCGTGACCGTAGTTTGCAAACGTTCAACCCTTAATCATAAACGCGGCAAGTTCTGGTATGTCCCGGCTGAACTTTGGTCTGCTGGAACTATCTGTGTCTCGCCACGAAACTGGGGAGAGCCTTTGGGTTCACCTTTGCAGACCAGAGGAGCCGGGATGTAGGTTAGCTGCATAATGTAGAGTCGTTGTGTGTTCAGATCTCCCTCTACTTTGTGTCTGAGCATGTCCGGGCTTTGTGCTATTTAGTGTGGAAATGCTTTTCTAATATTCACGAGCCGAGTGGCTTCCTACGTTGCCTACACTGCAGTCATACCTTCGGCCCACTTTGCAAGCTCTGATGGCGCCACTGTACTGTTACCTGATCATAATGCTACATACTAGTACTGGAAGTGAGGGTGATGAGTATCATTTGAACTATCACAAGTCCTCGATGATGATCCTCGAATTAATTTCCACCTATGTGATTCTTGCGTTTCGAATCGAGACTCGATTCACCTGTTCTTTGGCGAAATGATTTGAGTATGTGCTGGAATGAGATCGAGCTTTTGGTAGCTCGTCTCAAAGTTATAAAAAAAATTGAAGAAGGCTTGGCGTTTCTGAAATCCCCTTTACCACACCACTGCAACTGACGACGCAATAAAAATCGGAATTATTTAACGTGAGTGGTGAAACGGGCCAGGGTTTTCGAGGATAGAAAAAGACAGGGTTAGCTCGTTGGATGGAAGCTGTTTGGCTGTAGTCCAACTTTTTCATTGGCTACCTCGACACCGTTGATTTATTTTATTCGTCAGGATGGATCTGTAGCGCCAAGATGCCAATTGGGAAAGGTTATCGACGATAGAGGTGTGCTAAGGTAGTTGGGCACAGTTTTTATGAGAAAACTTTGAGAAGTACTCAGTTCGTTTCGTTTCTATCAAAGCCCCGGATTGTCGATAAGAGCGAGAAAAATTCTTCCGCTGGAGAAAAATTTTGCAGGATACGATTGTTAAAAGTTTCCCAAGCGATATAACCTGGTCCATAATAATATCGGGAGAGGATCATCCTGTGGGAAAATAATTCAATAACCTGCAGAAGCCAAGATTATTGGGTATTCCTGCGTCATTCTTCGTTCAACAAAAGCCAACACCAAATCCCCGTGAATCACCGATATAATTATATTATCAAAGCGGTGGTCAATGTTTTAGATTGAAGCACAGATCAAAGGTGAAGAAATTCGCGGCCAGCGAGGAACATGGGAATGTTTGAAGAAGAAACATTCAAACCCGTTGTCAGCGCGAGATTCTCGAGTTGATTTAAAATATATATGTTCTCGTATATACCTACGTATACAGGTGGCTGTCAGACCCTTGTCTTTACTCGGGGCCTTCCAAAGTCTGGTCTGCCCTGCGGTGGTTAGCGTTCAATCGAAGGCCAGTTAAATTGGCCGGTAAGACTGAGGGGCTGAGAAAATCCAGGAGGATCGGAATCAAGCGAGGGAAGAATTAAGGGAAGGGAGTGCAGGTCACGAAATTAACAAAGTTATATTAATTAGATTAAATATTCCTCCGACATGGAATACCGAGGGATTTTTAGACCCCACAAAATTCCGATGCATCACTGCAGATGAATCGGGGAGAATTTCCACTATCAACTTTGCGCCAACTTCCGCCATCCAGCCGAACCAATAACCGGATGGAAATGATAATTTCCTTTGCGACCCGATTCAATTTGTATCGTTTTCCCAGCCAGGAAATACTCACGGATTTCAAACCTCGGAAAAGCGATTGGTCGATTATAAATACCTCAAAAGCTCAGGCCGCGACACAGACTCAGATCGATCAGATTCTCGTGGTAGGGCGTAACGCGAAATTCTACTACCCAGTCGGTTGACACTTTGATTATTAAAATAATTTCAACAAACGCACCAGGTAATACCGCATTTCCGACGCGTTTTTAATACCGTCAATTCATGTCAATTAAACGCAGGCACAAATTGGGCAAAAAATGAAAACTCATTTCATGGAAGCCTTAAATAATTGCGCGCTGTCCCCTGAGATCATCCCTCGCTAATGACGTGTCTCTTGTCTTCTAATTCCCGTCACGCATCTTCTACCCTAACTGGGAGAAGCCCTATACGAGAAATCATCAGGAGCTGGAAACCCTATTGCCACGGTAACATGAGGTAAATTGAAATGCTGTAGAGTTACTGCAGCGAGTCATCAACCTGGCAAAGATGTATGAATCCATGTGCAGATTGCGAGAACCCGTGAGAAAGTTGTCCTAAACCGGTGTTCATAATCTACTTTCTTCCTCGGGCAGGGTAAGAATCCCTCTTTACACCCACTACACATTTTAATTTCCCTAGAATTCCTGGGACTCTGGTTTGCGGAGTAATTACCGACAAAGTGGAAGGAAATTCTGGGCATTCGTTTTTCATATGGCCACTACTGCGCCGACAAAATATCTGACTCTTTTCACCGGTTCAGTCAAAAAATTGAACTCTTAAAACATTTGACATTATACCACTAAGGATTTGAAAATGAATAACGCGATGATGGGGTAAAATCGCTCTGAGTTCTTGTCGACGTTTACCGCTCTTCTAACTAAATGTAAAGTGCAATCATCGGTGTTGAACCATAACTTGATTTCGCAAAAGAGGGTTAGCTGCATCGAAGTACGAGCTAATGCAACGTTGGCTTGTATAGATCCCGTACAGCTTGTACGTGTATATACGTATTGGTAGTTCGGCAAGGAAATACGGTAAGCTAATCTGTCAGCTTCAGGGAAACACGCTCAGCCCTGGTACACAGACTCTGGTGTAGAACCGATATCTGAGATATAGACGCCATGTAGACTACGTGGAAGCGACACAAGAGCGGCGAGAGTATGAAGGGTAGAACTGCCTCACCGCGTCGCGCTTTATCTTAAGCTTCCCAGACATTCTATAACTGTCTATAAAACACAAGGACCGGGAATGCCATATATTTTTTCAGTCCAAATAGATCGAGGTTTCGAAAAGGTCTACGTCAGGGCACGTGAGCGTCGAGGTTCGGGGAGAGAAGAAAATACCCTCCGGCGATTTATATTGGGACAGATTCACGAAATACTTGAATACATGTATATATAATATATATAATGTATATGCGTGTCTATCTAATGTAAAATAAACTCTGAATGGCAATCTACCATGGAATCAGATGCTAATGGGCTCGATGAAATGTCGGTACTGATCCAACAAGAAAATATATCTCTTCTCTTAAATCTCAACCCCTGCATTTCACTTCGTGATTATATCCCGAGCCGTATTTCTGAGGATCAAGACCATCTCGCTATTCCCAAAAGCAGTCAGGATAACTTATGGAATAATTAATTTATGAATTCAAATCAGCTTTGACGTTGGTTACATTTCGTTGATTCATTCAAGCCTCCGTTTCGCAGTTTCAGTGTCACCGACGAATCTGATATTGACTTACAAAATTCGAAGAAATCATGACGGACTCAATTTTTGATAAAAGGCTTGTGTCAAAGTTCAATCTATCGTCATCGAGAATCGATGAGATGTGACCCCTGAGTTCAACCAACCTTTCCGAATCAATAACGAAACATTAGAACCCAGCAGAACATGTTCAGACATTGTCGATTATTATAAGCTCTGCAAGGCAACGGATTTCACGATCTACTTTATGCCCTCCAGTACGCTTATCAACGAGTTCTCGAACAACTAGAGCATCTCCATTCAAGACCGAGCGTCCAATTAGAGATTCTCAGTCCTTAAACCCGACTAACTCTCGGCTATGATCTTCAATCCGCACACGCAATCCCTTTTTCAAGTTATTGATCGTATTGGAGAGTATTGACTCTGTATGAGTGGATTTGTGGCACCCATTTGACACAAAATGAAGATTGTTTCATATCGTGAAAATCTTGCGATATTTCGAGCTGTGAAAGATTGTCATGCACAGGGCACATGGTAGTTTGACAGATGCCATTATATATCTAAATGTATATATTGGCTGTGGTAGGGTGAGGTCGACTCTGGTAAGGTCGTATATTCAGCTCACAGAGAAAAGTGATCGCGATTCTGCGAAAGACGTAATGGCCGCTGTGATATACCCGCAGATCTTGTATGCTACGCCGTGTTTTTTCTTTCTTTTGCGAAGGCGAGACCATACAAGCAATTCGAAATGAAATAACCAAGTCACGATATTTTTCGTAGTATTCAGTTTTATTCCGCTATCCAACAGATATTCACACACATACGTGTACGCAGTATCAATGTAGTCATATTTACAATGGTACTCCACGTTGAATATTGGATAATACACATCGATGCAGAAAACACGATATCTCAAATTGGTAGTAAATTTCTCCGAGGAATGCACGGTGCAGGTCAAAACTGTTCAGAGCAGTTCTTAAGGCTCCGTGGGGTTGAAAAAGTTGCGTCATTAAACTTTTCAGATATTTCATTCCAAACTACCCGTACAGCGGTTACTAGTCTAACGGTATGTCGAACATAAATACTTTACTAAACGCCCCGGCCATCTAATCGCTGACTTTCATCGCGAGATAGCCTTCGGATTTATCTAGCTTTTCATACTCATGAAGAATGTGTGATTTTGAGACGTTACCTAAAAATGCAGTGACGACTAATCCGCGCATGTGTTATAAAAAAAAAAATTGATGAAGACGATTATCTGAAAAAAATGTCAAAAGCTGAAGTTATCACCTCAGCAAACAAATTCATGCATTAATAATTCATCCTGCATTCCGCGGTTGTCACTTGTAGTTTACCAAGTGCCACACATAAGCAGTTCTTGTGCTTTCCGATGTCCGCATCAAGCCTTGCTCTAAGTACCTCTCAAGTACGAAACCAAAATACGTACCATCTATGTACCACTGACATTGAATGTGCGATGTCCCCATTGTGTTTCCTAGATGATAAACGGGATATACCAGAGGCAGACACATGCGCAGTCAGAGGATTAATGATGTAATCAATACGTGACGATATGATCCAGGAATGTTTGGTGAATGTATTAATACCGTGACTTCAATGGAAAATAACTGTTCACAGGCCTATAGACGTCCCTTATCATTTTATCATACCAGCTTAGCAAAATGAATCTTTAATTGCAGTGAGAGCTTGAATATAACGAGAAACACCTCAAAGTTCCCTAGACAAACAGAAACATGAAACTTGAACGTGATGACAGTGAACAAGTTTGAAGGAGCAAGATTTGAAGGAGATTGTTACCGGCTTGTACAAATCTGCGACTGGCGTCGAATGAAATTGCTAAAGCTCCGAGAGTGGAACGCTGTTTCCATGTCATGAGTACTTAGCAACTAGACACACGGGATAAAAGACGAAGATCGGTAAAGGGTTCGTCGGGAAACACGCTTGTCAAGTGTTCGATTAGCGCTCTTGACGTCGTTGACGAGAATACCACCCGACATCTGTTAACTGCCTGTCAATATATTTTACCAGGTTCGTTGATGTGGCCTACATTTTCCCCTTGAAATTTTTAGTCCAATCCAATCTGCCGTTATCGACCGAATACGGTATATATAGGCTCTACACGGGGTATTTCGGCGGGCACGGGGCAGGAGAGTTTATTGTCTGAGGGATAGATGGTAAGCGTTTTAGCAATTTTCTCACGTTATGCATTTATATATCTTGGGATAGGTATTCACACCTACATCGCATCGAGCCATGTCCACCTAAATATTCACCCATAAAAGTCACGTTCTTCGAGTTCTCGAATTTATTATCGATCGGATCAGTTGCTCTTATCGGTAATTGCAGAATGTACAATTACATCTGTCGGTCTTCCAAACCTTTTTGCTAATTTGAAAGTTAGAATATTCATAAATTCTCCACCATTTATATCAATCAGAGAATGTCTATAAGCGCAGCTCTCTAAGTCCTTTAATTAAATTTATTATGGAACTGATATTAATACGGAGAATTTTTATTTGGTAATCGAAGTAGTACAAATTTATCTGCCTTCAAATAACTTTATATTAGCATTTTTATCACCATTTTAGTATACTTGGCGAATTTAATCACTTGCGTGACGTTATCGTGCCAACGTTTAATTCATACACGGTTTCTGGCTGTCATGTAGTTCAAGTGGAATTGGATATAGGGACGGAATAAAGCTGCGTGTCGAAATTTCCATCACATGCTGTTAGATATTACAGTCGCGTTACTGTGCTAATTCATATACTTCGCGAAGCAATGAATTCGCTTCGATGAAAGATCATTTTTGATCCGAAGTCTTGGGAATTTTGTAACGAAATTTTGAAGCTATTCTTCTCAAGTTTTTAAATTATTCAAAAGGAAAGAAATTCAAAGGAGGAAAACATTCCTGAGAAAATTGGAGCTCGTCATATTTGACGTATTTTTCCGTAGACACAGTTAGGGTATGAAAATTTAGTCATCTCAATCTCAGGATGAAAACAAGGCAGAACCGTTTTCATGAAAATTCAAATATAATTATTTAAATTTCGTGGGGTTGAACCTCCGAAATATTGGAACAAATCACCTTGAGATGCCAAGTATAACGAAACTCGTTTTTTTTTCCAGATCTAAGAATAAAGAAGCCGAAGTATAATACAGGCTTTACGGTGAAGAAAACCAAGCGAAGAAAAATAAATTGAAACCGCTTCTTCATCAATGTAAATCTTCGTTATATGGGTAGGCATTATAATACTCGTGCGTCAAAAACATCAAATTACACTTCAAATTTATTGAACAAATTTATTTTCAATCTTAAAATCATCATCCTATAAATACACAATTAAATAACGTAACCTTGCATATTTAAGCATCATTTGTCAACGAAATACACTCAATACGAAACAGATCATGAAACTGCTGAGATGAAACGACATCTTCGACAGAGCTGCGAATATACTGCAGAATTCTAGATCTAAGAAACTGTAGAGATACCTGCATTGGTCAGAAGTCTTGTGGAAGGTTGATACACAAAAGAAAGCATAATCAAATATCAGCTCCTCCGTAACACATGGGAAGGGAGTAGCCTTTTCAAGCCTTTAAAACGGTTCAATTTTACCAGCTATATGAATCAGAGCATACCGCAACACGAGTTACGGTGGTCAAGTGAAATTGGTCACAGCACCGGAGTCCGGGACCGGGACATACTAACCGTATTATGAAATATACGTACATACCTACGTCATTACCGAATGCGGAGTAGAACAGCGGAGGGAATCTAGGTAATGATGAACGCGACCGTAAACCTCGGCAAATTGTGCGCTGGTTGGTAAAACTTAGTCTGAAAATAGATGAAAAAAAAAATCGAAATAAATGGACGTGGATCATCCGTCAAATCCAATACCCTGGCTGGATTTCCGTGGGATAATCCAAACCATTGGCCATCGAAGGTGGAGTGCGATGACCAACAAGTAACCTGAACCCTGAGCCATAAGTCACGTCATCCTAAACGGAAGAAAAAAAACGCGTAGAAATCGAGGGCTGTAGCTCCCGCACGATCATGACAATAGGGATTGTTATTTGGCGGAGGGTTGCGAAAAGTCAACCGCGAGAGGAACAGAGCACACGCGCACTCCACGCACACGAGATTGTCCTGGGCTTGGGCGTAGAGGAAAGAGGAATTTTCCAGGCTCTCGGTATCTTTTGTCCGACCTCGAACTCATCAGTGCTTGCAGAGACATTCTCTACTGCCGCCACCGACACTGAGACTCACATCGATACACTACCAACTTCCACAAGTTCCAAGGTGTGTACATATACGTACATTGTATAACTACGACAGCCAGGATGATGGTCAGGGCGGCAGGCTTCTGGCTGCTGACTGTTGGCTCTTGGCTCTATAACCAAGGCTCCTATAACCAAGGGGCGGCTGAGAGGATGTACTCCTCCCATTATTACGGGGGTGGTAGTGATTAAACTCTCACCGAGCAGCGGTTGAGGGTGGTTGAGGGCGGCTGCCTACCCCGTCGAGAGAATATCTCGAAAAAGATGAACGGGGTAAAAGGGGCAATGAAGAAGGGGGAGTATAGGTAGGTTGGGTATAAGGTAGTGGGTCTTCTGCTTCAGCCATCATCCAAAAATTAATATTCATTACTTACGTCCAAGGGTGGTCTATAATCCTCCATCTAATCCTATTAATGGAAGGGCCTTTCCATAACAGAAAGAAACAGAACCTCGCTTCAAACATTCAACTGGACTGTATTAATCTCATCAAGTTGAGATCTGATCGACGAGATGGTCTTCTGACTTCTCACATTCTCTACGTCGTCGATATTGTGCGTATTTCGATTTGTCAATTATTTGTGTGCTGTAGATAGCTTGGGGCAGACAACCGTTTGGTGAATACATTGCGGAGGAGAACCTCTTAGAGTAAAGTTTGGATGGTACAAACTTCGGTGAATGTATGTACGATGTACTACATAGATATATACTTAAGCCTTGGTATCTATAATATGCGAAGCAGATCTTCGAAATACGTCGATGGAAGCTACACCTGAATAATTATACAATTAGATTTTTACGAAACAGTAGAATGCGGGGTGAACAATCGATGTTCTGTATTGTATTGAAAAAAAATGTTTAAAACAAAGCTATGGAGTTTCACATTCCTGTAGCATTCCTTGGTGTAGAAATACAGCGTGGCGTATTTCGTTCGAGCGAGCAACCTTTTAATGAAATTGAAAAAGAAGAAGAGAAGAACTTTTCTCGCAAGCTCGTTCGCCAATTCAAGTCCTACTACGTGGACATTTCAAAGCACAGCGAATACCTACAGGTGTAATAGCGCAGGCTGCGATATTTATAGACTTCCACGTTCAGTCTCACCAGAAAACAGAAATGTAATCTTCGATGCACTGCGTATCCATTAATATAATAAAATCTACTAGTGAGAATAAAATAAGTAGCAATAGCTATTGCTCGATTAAACTTTTTTCGCGAATGATAACGCACGTTTCTGAGCCGAATTATTCGATCAGCGAGGACATAGCTGATCCAAAGTTCGATCAGAGTCGCAAACAGTTTTGTAAGTTAATTTTTGAGGGCAAAAAACAGAAGAAACTTTAAAATTGATTTCTTACACGTTTAAGATTTATGGCTCGTCGACTTCTGCCAGGTGAATTCGAATCGCGTAAAATTATTGGACTGTAAAGCTTTTACTACACGCGTAATGTGCGTGGAACAGCAAGCAGCATGATTAATGATTCGGCGCTTGTTCGCCCAAGCTAATTATTATACGGCCCAACTTAGCTCAGGTAGGCGTACTTAATACGAGCCAATGCAAATTTACACGCAACACAAGCTTTGCGTGACTTCAGGCGTTCTTGAGCGTACCAGAGTAGAAACATAGCGCCACTGCCCGTGAACTTATGCGAAAAATTAGATCTCACCTAGGAAGGAGTTGGGATGTTGAAGGGTGACACGAACAGGGTGCCACGAGTAAACGTCGATGAGGATACGCGCGATTTCGAAATGCAAATGCAAGTTACTTACCAATTATACAGTTAGCGTGAGTTGATTTTACTTTTTGAAAGTTACGCAGAGTGTCCCAAAGGATTTGAAGATATAGTAATGGGAGGAATTTAATTTCGTTTTTGGCCCATTCAGTATACGTGAGAGTACCTTTTTCGGAAAGTATAGACGATTTCGTTCTGCAGATCTAATGATATCCAATTGAGTATAATTTCGATAAGCCAATGGTGAGTTATAGTTATTTGAAAGTGTTTTCTTGTTGGCAAGCATCCGCGCGCTAAATTGCCCTCTCTCGCCGCAGGACGTGGCCAGGCTTAACTTGAATGCCAGTGGCTATAACTCTGTCCCATACTCGTGATTTACAATAAACAGTCAAATTTATTTTCTCTCGTATCGATTTTGCCCCGAACCCTTCTTTAATATTCATTGCTCGATCATTTTCAAATTACAATAATTCACCATCGCATATCAGAGAATACATACTACGAATTTCTCTAACGGTGGAACGATTCGTGTGCCTATGGGCAGGCAATTGAAGATACATCCCATGTTATCACAATGAGGTGTATCTTCAATTGCCTGCCCATTGGGTGCCCCTAGTCGCACGGATCGTGCCACCGTTAGAGAAAGTCATGGTATACAGTAGGTATATACCTAGATATCTATACGTTTGAAAATTATGCCATCTTTGTGCAGAAATATATTTCTTACGATACTTTGGCATCAACAATTCATTTCACAACTCTGGAGCAGAGTTTTCCAGTCTATTAAAAATTAAGTGAGACGTGTTGCAGTTGCAGTTGCACTCGCAGTTGCAGTTGCAGTTGCTGTTGCAGTTGCAGTTGCAGTTGCAGTAAGTTTAATTCTGGTGACCCAGCTAAACCACCTTGCGTTTTGGCACGAGATGTACACTTCCGGGTTCGGAAGCGTTGGAGCATAGTTTTGATTGGGGTGCACGTTTGAGTCTATTTCCGAGCGCATATCCCCTTGACGCAATGCGGTTCGGCTCTTTGGTTGTAATGAAGTGTTCTACGGTTTGAATAAACTGGATTAGTTGAAAATAGTAGTGGATACGACTTTCGACAGGGATTGAGAAAAAATCATTCATTATGAAAAGACTACAGTTATTCAAGAAGAAATTTTTTTCTTTTTTAACGTTCATTAACCGGTCTGAACAACGTCACCAGCCTACACTATCGAAAACCACAGTTGCAATTACATTTCCTGTCTGCTTAAGCTCACATTCGTCGGATTCGCTCACAACGGGAAACCGCAGAAAAGCATAAAATGCAGATTCCAAAGTTACTTTTCTGTCTGCCCGTCAGCCTAGTCACATCCTAAAATGACTACGGACTGTTTCCATAGAGTCATGTAGGGAGCGAAATTTTCGTAAAATTAAACATATATTTCATACTCATACACAAATACGTCAGTGTATAGCCGGAATGGAAATCTGTATATATGTAGGTACCTGTATACCAGTGGCTTGCTTATGCTATGCATAGTGTCGTAAATTTATCGAGAATCCTAACTTTTGAAACATAATCCGAATACTACCTGCACTCCCCAGAAGTAAATTGAAGAAATAACGCACCTCGTATCACGTATACTCTGTCCAACGTTCTGTATACTCTAGATGCAGACAGACGAAGTTCCGAGTGAGAAGTTTTCAAGTTATGAGTGGCTTACACCTACGCATATATATGTATATATATGCAGATGGTTTCCCATTCCAAACTGCACGATGGACTGATTTCTAAGATACTGAGGATTCATATGGAACATTGCACTACTCCATTATTAAGGTTCAATTTGTAGTTCATCTGATGTCTTACTTTCGAAGATAAACCGCGAAGCTACAGTATCAAAAGGCCCATTTCGTGCACATAATACGTAGGTAGGTACGTACAACATTAACTGTGGGTAGGTGTACACTGTGTCATAGATAGACCAGTGCAGTGTATGGCACCTGGGGTTGCTTGAGTCCGATAACAGCTTGAGAGTCGAGATGTGCGACGTCTCCCGACATGATTCGAGGGCGCCAGTAAACTGGGATCGGTATACGTTATATGTATAATGTACTTGTATATAGGGTAGGTGTCTGCTATCGATCCTGTGCACTAGCCAATTAAATTTCAACAGAAATTAATAATCACTGGCGTCAATGGGCGCAGGTGAAATCATGACATGCGCTTCATCGGGTTTGAAAAGGGCGGAAATATCAGCCGTAGGAAAATGTGGTTAATGTTCCATTTTCAATTAAATATCTTCAACTCAATTGCGAATTGTTGACTTCGAATAAAGGGGCGTAGGTGTTCAAGTAAAATGAAATAAAACGGCTGTGAGTAACCTAGTGTACATCTCCTTGAAAAATATACACGAATAAGCTATTCAGCTTGTTTCTCAAAGTGGGCTTGTAGACTCTGAATAAACTCGTGCACCGGGTCTCGGGTCTTTAAAACTAAATCCACCCACCGATGATATTGACGAAGGAGGATTCATTTTTTACATTCAAAGATTCGCTTTACTTGAAAATTTCGCTTGCATTACTCGATCATATAATAAATTATCGATAATTCAGTGTGTTGAAAGGTATTGCGAATTCGGCCGAATTAATCCTGTCAAATGATAAGGATAAAAAAATCGCATTTTTCTCTTGTTTTATTATACAATTTTTCGCTGAGCCACCAGGCCACCAGGGAAAACGCAAAGCCTGTATCGTTGTAGGAAGTTTTAATTGTAAGAATAGGAATTTTTACCCCTGAAAAAAAAAAAATGAAAAAAAACATGTGGTTCATGTGTGACGTCAAACTAAATAATACGAAAGAGAAAAGAATATCATAAAAACGGAGAGCTTATCTAAGCGCGAGCCAGCCGCCGCTGCGGCGCGCACTACGAAAGTATAGTACCCGACCATTCTACCCTCACGAATACGCCAGCCTCAGCCTCGAAACGCCCACGTTGCAACCCCACGTCGACGTATATATCGTAGCGGAGTCTGAATTTATGAAACGTGCTTTATTCGCGTGCGAGAAGATTCCCTCAGCCCTTCGAAGATCGGCTTTCTTATACTTGCACAACTCGGCTCAATACCGAAACTGAAATGTTCTAAATATCATTATAAAGGTACATAAGTGGTTCGAGAACCCGAATGCGTGAAAATTATATATTTATATGAAAGAACCTGGCTGTAGGAAATAAAAAAGGCTAGACTTTATTAGCTGCATGAAGTCGAGTAACCCGAACCGCGAATAGCTGTCTCAAATGGCACGTTTTGTACAGGGTTAAACTTGACGAACTCTTAATTAGCTAGATGTGGGAGAACAGGTATTTTCTGTATTATCAGTACAAAGTTTCCTTCAGCTTCGTACGAATTGATGTTTATTGCTATCATTGAACGTCCCTAATATACTACCTATAGCGACAAATGTTTATCGGAAGTAGAATATGGGATGTAAAATTTTTCGGAAGAATCAAGCAGGTGTGTAAAACTGTACGGTAGTGTCGTTGGTGAACCGAGACTGCTGATAGAGGCAATTGGAACAAGATTCTCGGTGACATAATCGGAATTAATTACCCCTCTGCATCGGTTATGGATCGTTCCGAAATTCACGGGCTTTAAAGCTCGCAGATCTTGACTAAAAATTCTTTATTGCACTGCATGAATCAAAATGATAGAAACTTGATTTTTCTAACCGAGGCTCATAATTTGGAAAGCTTTGCCACTCGCTTATTAGCGAAACGATTAAAGCTTGATCTTCGCGAGTGAAATGAAAAGTTAAATAATTTATCTTGGTAGGTGTAATCGCGCTTGCGCGACATATAGGTATCTGAAACTGAAATACGTGACGTAATGACGTTTCCGGAACGGAACGATTCTAGCTCCGGTTGACGTTCTTGTTTTTATTTCACCCGATGTCACAAAATTTCCTGCGCTTCGGGCACACCCTTTAACGTTTCTGTTTTCCACGCCGCGCCCCACGAATTCTAGGGTCGCATTCTATTATTTAAACTCGTTTGGTCCAATTGCGACGCGCCAGGCAGGCGACACCCGAGTACAAAGTTCCCTGTCGTAAAGTCGACAATAGAAGCGGCTATAAGAAGATGATGGAAAATTATTTTTAACTTGCCTTTTCCATTCGACAACCATTCAATCTTGCTTCCGGATGACTAAGACCATTTACGCTATTACCGAAAGGAATGGAAGTTGACGAAAAACTAACGCGTCATCGAACACCCAGTCCTCGAAACCTCCAAGTTCGATCGTCAATAGAAGTCAAAGAAAAATTTACCGTTTTTGTAATCAGCCGTTGCCCCATATTGTGGACGTAAATTTTCTCTCGAACACATTGTGATATCGGATGTGCCAGAGAAATAGGAAACAGACGTAGGTCATTTGTTGAATTTATCCAACTCGCAAGGTAGGTACATGATGCCTAAATTATGAGAAGTTTTCTTTTTCCTGGCAGTTTATGCTACGTATAGATATTCGCGATCAGCTATTTCCAATATCTAATGATCTCGAGAATATATAGCTACCCCGTTTCTTCCACCGCGGTGCAAGTATTCTGCAAACGAGCTGCAAGAAGCTACGAACTTTTTGCAGCCTAGCAACGAGATTTTCCTACACATACTATGTAGGTATACCTATGTACGTGCATATGCAAACGTAGCTGTACGTTGTATCAATCGACTGATTGAATCGCTATATTTTCTTGCAGCTCTGTTCGTGCTGCGTCAGATAAAATGAGAGGCAAATATTTAGTTGGAAAATTACTTGCTGTCATTTTAGCTTCATCAATACTATACGTGCTTTATTATCCCGTTCAATTCTTTGCTAGGATATAAATATACTTTATGAATGGATCGAGGATGAATTAGATCATGTTGGGTTTATGAATTATTGATGATTCTGAGAGGATATTATCTCCACGAAAATCCATGAATATTCATAGATATAAATATATACTCTCAGCTCATTCACATTATACGCTAAAACAACAGCTGTGAGTTGCTGAGGGGTAAATCAGCTGGCAAACATAATCAATCCTATATTCCTATCGCCCATACCAAGTACGAAATAAATTTCTAGATTAGTCAGAGATCTAAGGCGTGGGAGTAAAAACTTCACGAAATTAACGCCATAGCCATTCCCGTCGTTGGCTCACGAGCTTTTCGACCCCACATCCCTATCATTAACATGAAACAGCTTAGGTCTGTATGTCCACGAAAGGCAGACAAGAAAATACACAAGTAAACCGTCCAACAGTGGCAGACGGTTGATTAGATCCGGAACTATAATTTGGCGAAGAGCAGTAAATTAGTGGTTCTTATGTGGCTCCATGATGCTGGCAAGCCATTGGAATCCGATACAGACTTATCATTATTAGACATAGGGATATTGCAGGTAATACATGTAACACACTCCTCGGAGACTTTACCCATTGAAACTTCCCGAACAGAATAATATATGCACATTGTAGATACATACGGATGTACACATAGATAGGTAAACCTATTGGCCAAAGATTTACTCCCGCTTGGAATCAATCGTATCAAACAATAAACCGAGCACTGCGACTTGATATACTCAGTATAGAGGTATATGTGATGCTTGGAACCGTTGAGAGCAAACAAGCGAAATACGACCGCTATAAAAGGGACTTATAAGTCGTATTATACGATATTAAACTAAGCCGTAAGTTGCAGACCCCGATCAAGTGAACTTTTTTTTCTCTTTCCTGCACCTCAGCACCTCTTACTTTTGATCGGAGTTACGATCAATATGCCGGATGTGACGAAGAGCTCGATTGTTTCTCGACTCTTCGAAAGAACTACCTTGTTATGAACTCATATTGGCTTATTGCTAACAGTATTTTCAATCCATCGAAGCCATTACGCATAATTTTTTCCAAATCTAAAATTTGTGCAAGAAATAAGACCTGGAGAAGATTCAATCACCCCGTATCACTATCACCTAGAACGCGAGAAGCGGTACAAAAATTTTAGCCTGAGAGTGGGAAACTGTTAATGAATTGATCGGGACAGTTCCGATAATGCGGTGAGGTTGCAGTTATAGATAGTCGTTAATTAAAAGCCTGGAGGAACTTTTATCTGGATAGAAAAAAGAAAGAAAAAAAATGAAAATAAAAAATGAAGAGCTGATAATTATCACAGATGATGGGAGATAAAAGAGTTTTGCAAACATACTATATATCGAAAATCGAAGGTCCAAAGCTCACGCAATCAAGTTATTGAAGTCCGCTTAGAAGTACGTCATTATCAGTACATTGAATGTTCGAAACTTCCAACTGCAGTCATAGAGACGTTAGCCATACTCGTCCAGTTTAATTTGCATCTGAAAGTGCAATCTCGTATTTTTTAACGAAGCAGTCATCGGCCTGCGCCGGTTCTATGCAAAAGGGGTGACTGCGCATCCCACCACCCACCTTCCTTGCTATTTTGCATCCACTATACCCCGACCGCGGTAACAACCGCTGTGCCGCACCTCTGCGCATTTCCGCGACACCTATACAAGCGCGATTTCTCTCGGGGTCAGCGAACTTTGTTTACAAACAACGGAACGGCAGTTTGTTCTCCCTCGAACAATCACTTGCATCTGCGCTCTTCGTTCTTAGCTTATCTCCTTGATATTCGAAGGTTCGAGAAGAGTACAGTAAAACGAATGTAAGAATTGGAGTTAATTCAAGGCCAGCTGACTGAAGGGGGATGAGAAATTCCTTACCCGCTTTAGGCCTCAGCTCGAAGCGGTCAAAATTTGTACTGGTAGAAAATGTGCTCCAGAGTCGAGAGAAAGCTTTAACGCCCTTCCTGTTTCCTTTTAAAGTTCCTCACGACTTCGCGAAACCTCCCAACCCAGAACCTTCTTTCCACCCCTTTGTTCCTCTGCCTCACCCTTCGCAAAGGAAACGAACATGGCCCATCGTTTTCCCTCGAGGGTACAATTAAAAGATTCTTTCGTACTTTCAAGCACCGATAGAAGAGGAAGATTCATTTGCCCCTTTTCACGACAACCAATCGCATTTAAGGGCGCTAGTTTTGGTTTCATGAAGCTACGAAACATCGGACGAATGGTCAGGATGGAGGCAAAAAACAGTCGGAAAAAGTATGGAAGGATAGAACAGTAGGGCCATGTGCATAGGGTCTAGTCGATTCTGAAAGGGTCTAATGGAAGAACAATCAAATTTGAGTGTCTTCGACGAGAAGGCACATGCTTCTGAACGCGGCAAGAAACTGGACTGATCAACCACTCACGGAAACCGTCAAACTTCCGGATGCATGAAAAACCTCCACCTTCGAAAAGCAATTAACAAACTTTTTGACCGGCGTTGGCGTATTATCGAACGATACAGGCGGCTTAATAAAAACAGAAGAGCTTCATTTTGCGGATGCTCCATCAGTCTGGGACTCTTTCGCAGTGATTTTGGTCAGTGTTCGAGGCGTGAGAGAAAACAGTTTTCACCGTGACTTTTGCCTGATAAATATAACTATACTGGAGCCTGCGGTCCATTCGCCTTGAGTAACTTATGTTTTTCATAAGAGATGAATCGCTTTAGGGCAAAGCTAAGTCGTCGGTAAGTAAATGCTAAGATTAGGACTACTCGGCTATGAGATCCAGGAAGTACCGTAGAGTAAGGCACTCGGATCTTTTGTGCTCAACGAAGCCAGATAACGGAATCGTTTAACATGAACAACTTCTCGCTCTTCGACCTTCCGCACGGTATAGGTACGTAGCAAGGTTCAGGTATACACTTTTGCAAACGGTTGCAGTAGCGAAACGTGACAAAATTTTCATTCCCTCTATTACCTTTCTGCAAACAGTCGCTCGATTACGAGTCGTATCATTAATATTATTATTATTCAGTTTCGCGCTGTTGAAACATTTCGCTGCAAGCTCCGTTGGTACCATTTTGACCGAGTTTCGCGACCTCGTTTGGTTAATTTTTATCATTTAAATTAATTTCACGCTGACGATAAATGTCAAGATTTATGAGAAACAGCTGTCGTTGTTAAAAAAAAAAACGTTAAAAGTGAGCCTCCTCGGCAATGAAGGGTCAAAACCAGGCTGCAAAAAAATTAAAGACAAAAAAGGCAACAACAAAGAAAGACGAATCGACCGACACAGCAATCATGGGGTGAAAAAATCGAGAAGCTACAAGATCGTGTGACGTCAATTCCTGGTTGTACTATTGGAAACTCTCAGCAATAACTGCAAGGTAGAAATACGCTGGGCTTCGTCTTGGTCAAACTCTCACCTGTATCAAAGTTACGGAAAGCTCGAGTGATTTGAAAGGGTGAACAAAGGGAGTTTTAGGGATGGATAAATGTATAGAAATAACGACAAAGTTGAGGGTGAGGGAAAGGAAGAGATGAGAGTGTACTTACGGTGTGTCCCCGACGGGTGGGCACATTGCCCGCGGGCGTCGAGGAATAGCCAGTGGTGAGCTACCGAACCCCTGGAGTCCTTTGGGGCGGGCACGGTTTCGTGCTCCTGGCCAAGGTAATATTAGCAGTTCGCAGCCCTCTCCTCCAATGGCCACACATCCCTACGACTTTGTTTCTCCTGTAACCTCGTCGTCCTCGCGCTCCTTTTGCACCGTCCTCCACGCCCTCCACCTCCCCCGCCACCTCCCGGCCACACTTTACGAGTAACAATACCACCACGATGTGCCAAAGGCCTGCACCAAGCTGTCTGCTACCAGGGCATGGACTGCTGCACTGCCAAATCGACGCATATCTTTGGCATGATGATATGCCGATCACTCTTTATCGTTCAGTAGCCGATCCGCAACTCGCTCCGAGTCAAGTGGCTAATACGAGATGAATCTTTTCAAATTGTGATCACCCTCTACTTCCACGGGTTTTCGGTTATTAGACTTGAGGTTTGTAGGTTTTTAATTAAAATTTGGTTACTAGTTGGCAAAATTTGACTAGGAATTGATAAACCGTTAATTAAAATCTCCCTGGGGTTAACTTCCACTATTTCTTTTGCTTCTTTGCTCCGAAACTTTCCAAGCCCGCACTGCACTCGAAGACCTTAACGTCTTGATATCAGCTTTTGGATTATTTTTTGTTGATACTTGATGACGGTGAGACTCGCGAGAGAGTCTTGTGGCCGTTGGATACGCAGGTACACTCTTGGTGTGTACCACGGCAAGAAAACAATCAACACGACACAGTTTCGGTGATGCGGTTTCCGATCGCGCACACAGCAGTCACTGGGTAACCGAAGCTCTGACACAAAACCATCACTGAACGTCAAACCTGAGAGGACCACCAACGCGACGATTATCTCCTGCTTCGCTCGCAAAAACTTTTGGGTATACAGATTTTTGGAAAACTAAATAATGAACAGTCAAAAAATTAGCCGGCGATGAAAATACTGGCCTTACCCCTGGACGGCGCGAACAACGGACACTCCCAGCACATCCACGCGCGTTCCGTAAACGTTTTTTAAGACACGGTTTAATGGTAAACGAAAATTTGCAAACTTCGAACCAATAAGCGAACGAGCGAGCGAGCGAGCGAGCGAATTGACGAACGCGCAAAAGACGAAACAACTACCAAACGACCAAACCACCAGCCTCCTTGGCACTAGCGCTCCACGGTTCCAGCGCTCCAGCATCCCCGCCTGAACGTAGACGCAGCCCCGCCGCACAACCACCCTGCGCCCTGGGAGCCAATACCAAACCATGTGGAAGCCCCGACGCGAGACGTCGCGACGGCTCACGACGGTTCACGACCCCATCCGAGCTCGCCCGAGCCTCCCTCCCAACCCCAGTCGATACTGACAAGGGTGGTGCGAGGTCGGCTCGTCAGAGGGTGCTGAACAGGGTCGCCGGAATGCTGCTGGTGGTGCTTTGCCCTTGCTGCCGTTGCTGTTGCTGCTGCTGTTGCTGCTACTGCTGCTGCTATCCTGTGGGGGTGGAGAAGTTCGTCCATGCCCTGGGGACTCGGGCGTTTCTCCGCGGCTCCCTTTCCTTCTACGCATGAACAGAGATATGGGAATTTGCCCGAAAATCGTTCCTCCAAAGACTAGAACAGGCCAATTTATCACGAATCTATAGGAATTCATACTTCACCGGTAGTGCCTCAAAGGAGACCCCGCAATTACCTTGGTTAGGGTTAGTTCCACCTCCGTTCTGTAGCTTTCATCATTCAACGTACCCGCTCAGGATCAAGTGGTTTTTGTTCCTTATATCCCACTAAATACACAATTAAGCAAACGGTCTATTACAGAAAAGGTTCTTTCGTCATTTGATTTATCCAATTTTTCTTCACATCTCCCGATCAAGCTCCCGAAATTTATAAAAAAAAGCTTGCCAGGTTCGGTTTCAATTATTATCATACAAGTAACCGTTTCTGTCCAGATTATATTCAGAGAAAGAAGCAAGTCTCTGCTCTACAGCATCATATCTAATCATCCGAGCTCAATTAACGTAATCATTCAAAGTTAACATGCAACTAATGATTAATACAGCTAAGCTATCGAGGAAAAAAGTGCACAAGACTAGGCAGAGGTTTCAAATGATATTGAAATTCTAAGACACCGTGGTTAAAAACTCCAGCTTGCTGCCTTGAGAATGATTAATCAAGGTTTCGTGGATCGCAGGACGAATCTACGACAGATTTCTATCCGCTCCACGTTGAAGCTGTTGCAATATGATTAATCTTTAAGTGTTCTAAAATAACTACGCTACGGTCGTAAAGTTCTTATCAGTAATGCAAAAACTGAGCTGAACTGGTGCGGTACGATTTTCCAACACCGATAGTAGAAGAACATGAGGGTGATTTTTTAGGCCGAACATTCGCAGTAAAAGATGTAGCCTGGAGTGAAATATTCTGCAATCTTAGTAAATGACGTTAAATCAGGGCGAAATGTATTTCCGTGTGGGTATATTGTATATTATACGCGTGAAGAAGACGAACACCCGAGGGCTGAGAGGAGGTACTTTTCTTCCATCTTTACTACGTTGTAGGGGAGAAAGAAAGAAAAAAAAACCCTAGACATAATTCAACGGATCACAAGAAAAAGCATAACTACGGAAGGCACTCGACCGCAGAGGACATACGTGTTAAGGATTCTTACGGATTACGAGGGCAGGAAAAGAACCACCGGAACTTCTTCGACCAATATCTGATGTACCAACATCGTCAGTCTTCGCGAATAGTTATCTTGAGTAAATGCATGTACCTACCTACTTTCTCAATGTACATACGTACATTTACATATTCTCTATCTACCTACCTACCTACGCATAATGTGTTGTCACATATCCCGTACATCGCATAAGGTTCATGCTCCACTTGTTTTATCCACCCATCCGCCTTCCGCCTACTCCTTCTGTTTTATTCAAGTATATATATATATATATACATCAACGAGTGTGTACGAAATTTTTTATAAATACAGTACATCCGAGTAATTCCTACGGGAGGATCGCTATCGTAGAAGAACAAACAGGCCGAGTAGATTTTCCGACGCTGTGGTTTAAGATCCAAGTTATTAGGGTTACTTTAACGGCGAAGCTGAACACTTACGGAACCCAGAATGAGCTTTGCGAATAGTCCTTTGCCTCTTATCGGATAGCAGGACCTCGCAACGCGTCGGACACGGTAGCTTTGGTAAAGTAAGACCACCACGGGCGTGGTTAAATTGATCCAGATCTCACGAGCGTATACATGATTCATCTGGCCGCTAAGAAACTATTTGAAATGCTATTTCCGCATCGGTATAAACGAATGCGGAAGCGCGTAGGTACCATCGAAAGATTACAGGAATTAAAATAAATCAATTTTAGGTCCGAAATGGATATTCATTATAGAACAAAGCATCGTCTGACAAAATGAACAGTAAAGCAGCAAATTCAACAATACAATGCGTTCGAATTTCGAGCAATTAAATCTGACCGATAACTTGAGGTGAAACAAAGAATTGAAAGGCAACTGATGTGCAGATTTCACAATACCACGGAAATGCCACTCGGCCAATTGATTCAATTATTCAATTTGCAGACATGAAAGAGTGGAGAGTAACGCCTGTTGCCAATATTGAAGATATGTACTTTCAGCTGTGTGCTTCGTTGAGGGATAAGATACTGTGAGAGACGAAAATGAAATAATAAGCAGATTCAGTACTGTGTGCTTAGCAAAAAAAAGACGGATAAAATTCATCTAACGGCGGTGTCTCGGAGGTACAGAACAAAATGAGAGAATATTCTGCCGTAGGGTGGTTTTTTTAACAGGTCTACGTACAGCTGTTTACGTACACATGAACCGTACGTCTGTGAATGGAGATATTTTAACAAAAGTTTCAATGATTGACGTGGAGATTAGAGTGTGCATGCGGTTTCTTAGCGTAGAAATGTTTATTATCCTACGAGCCTTGCTGCCACAATGATTCGGTGATTCCCGGTGTTTCAGTGCGACTTCTAGTCATCAAAAAGAGTGTAATAATCCAAGTGACCATTCATGCGGCAGTAACTATGCGTCTAGGAGATAATTGTAGATTTCATTTTCATAGATTCTTGTATCTTTCTTATTAAATATCGCTGGTTTCATTTTCATCCGTTGTTCAACAGAAAAAATTAAGAATAATCGGACCCCGTGAAAAAAATTAATGAAAAACTTGGCAACTGCCAGACTGCCGTTGAAAATATTCCCATTATCCCAGTTTCATGCATTACTCTAATATCTGCTGAACAATGACCGAAATATTCCAAAGATCTTGAACCATGTACCAAGGAATTGAGGGGACCAGGGTATTTTGGGGAATTCTGAGGGTTGAATACATCCCAAAGTTTACGCAACCAAATTCTATCCGTACCCTCGACTCATCGTTTGTTTCTGATGGAGTCACCCCTCTTTCATAAGTACACGGATTAGAAATAGGAAGTGATAAAAGAGAGATGCAGCGATTGTAACAAACAGATTCCGCTTCGGTTAGGCTTGACATTCGTATAGCTGCGGTTGAAGTTCAGGTTGAAGGATAACCAAGATTAAACGGAACAGAGGAGAGGCCAGCGTATCCGGGGCACTACGGATGCAGGAAGAGGTTTGGGATTCGAGTGGATGCAGAGGATAAATAGAGGGATTAAAGAGGGCGGCAATCGTGGATGCAAATGCGGCGCCGTGTTCCGTCATGCGTAGACCCTCGACGCTGCTACCCCTTTCGTTCTCTTCCTCTCTCTCTCTCTTCTCCACCCTCTTGCCGTGTCCTTCTCTAGAAGCAGCAGTGGCAACCCACGGTAAATCCACTACTTACGCCGTGCCTAGTTTGCCCGTGTGCGTTAGCTGGTAGGTGAAGGTGTGTGTTTGGTACGTATGTATGAACCTCGCGCGTTCACAAACACCTACGCGAATCCCCTAGCCGAACCTTAGCCTCCAGGAGCCCTAATGCAGCTTGCCACTCCTACTTTTGCACGGTGCAGGGTTCAACCTTTTGCTAACTCTTGATGGTTTATTTTTTACCGATATAAACACGGGGCTCTTGTGCATGTAAGTATTCTCAGTTTGAAACGGTTGAACGATTTAACTGGTCAATCAACTCCTCGTTATCGGAGTTTAATCCAAAATCGAATTAAATATGGTACTTTTACAATGAATTAAAGGGAAAAATTTTAATTGACGCGTAAACTGATCATGAATAAACTCTAATCTGCGTTCAGCTTTCTTCACACCATATACGACAAAATATCCTAGAATTTGGAGAAATTGGAGCTGCAATCGAAAAACATCATTAAGTGTGTACAGTGATGTCTTGTTATATGCAACGTATGAGTTCTTCAGCCCCGTCCATATGGTGCCAGATTTAGAACGCAATTTTGGTCCAACAAATCTTGGGTTTCGAAGAGATAATTTCTACGCTCATATGGCTATCAGCCCTATAGCGAACTGTATAGAAATCAAATCCGCACATTTACCCGCACGAGTGTGTGAGGGGTGATTTCTGTCGACGTCTCCGGACTCGAGAACAACTCATGATGTTAAATTATCTTCTGGTAATGGTGATTTCTTTGATCCCGCATGAAAGGAATGATGGGTACTAATACAGAGATTATTTTGTCCAAGCCTCAGATCTATCGGATAAAAATTACGCTCAAAACCTGGCTGTTAACTACGTTCTCTCTCGTAAATTATCGTGTGATTCCGCCTAAGCTCTGAACTAAGTGGATCGTTGGATCATTGCGTTGTTATGCTGATAACTGTGCCGACGTGAGACGAGGTTGGTTATTGAAAGTACTTCATTAAATTGGATTCACATCATGGTTGGTTGAGTTCTGGGTTCAAGGTTGAGTGCCGATATCCATAGAGAGTTAAAACAGGTCTGGAAACAATCCGTGACATTCCGAACCTCAGAGAAAGTCTAATTTTGGGAGTTCCGGCTAATGGAACCGTGTCTTAAAAAATTAGATCATACCTCATGCCACAAGGAACAGGTTGAGTTGAATCGCTTCATGCTGCAATCTTTCATCGGGATCTTTGCTCCCCACGGTGAGCCCTTGAAACCTCGCGGAGCGAATAGGACGGCGAAAAGAGAGGCCACAGGTACGAAGGAAAAGGGCGAAAACGATAAAGGAAGCCCACGAGGGAGTCGATTAAATGAAATTTAATACGAATTTAACAAGCGTCTATTCAGAGATGACTGGTGAATTATTTCCGCCAATATCCCGATTCATACAACTCCGTCGTGACTCGATCACCGTGTCGTTTCAACAGTCGATCGTATAGCTGTGATCACATCCTTATATTTCTCATAGTACCTACCAAACCCCTTAATGGTGAAAGGTAGTTGAACGTTGAATATCTAACAATCAAACGGAGACACAATATTTACAGATCGATTGATCGCAATATTATTTTTCTTCAGCATCTCGTTCCGTGTTCCAATTATCAGCATTATTAGTTTCTCCCTTTTTTTCTATAGTAGCTGGGCTACGTTACGGTACACAGTGTCAGAATTCGAATACAGTCACTACCTCGCAAGAATTCAACAGTCTGACTCCAGCTGCAACGTTTTTCAAGATTCGAATTCAGAGAAGGAAGTACAGCTGCAGAGCACCGTCTGTTCTTGCAAAAGCTGAAAGAACTTTTCCAATATGGCGACAGGTTTTTAGCAGAACGTCACACGTCGTGCCCGGAGCTACCTCATCGTCTGACCTTCGTCAATAGCTGATACCTTCGGCTGTGCGGCTGTTCAGGATGGAAAATACGCTGAGTCTGCGGCGGACGTATTCGCGTTGCGAAACTTTTCTCGTAACCGAAGGTACTCAATGGACGTCTGCTGTCGTCAAGAATGCGATAACTGCACACTATGCATGTATAGTATGCACGTGCAGTTGCCCAGCAAATTTCCGGGTACATTGAGGGACTTTTTAGCTGCTGTAAAACACTGACAGTCTCTAATAGCACTGGGTGACTTATGCTGTTGGAACTTTATATGGTCTCAGATTCAAAAAATCAGAGGAAAAAGTTGATCTCAGTATATAATGGCTCACGAAGATGAAATTTATAGATTTGTAGATCATTGCATTTGCAATCTATGTGCCCGGATCTCATTCTTCAATAATTCGCCTGTCTTTCCATAATATTTCGTTAATAGCAAACGAAATTTTATCATCCAAATTCAATAGTTGTCTGTTTTCTTCTTCTGGGTAAGCTTTCCACCAGATGACAATCCAGCTTTGCAAAGAACTTTAAAACTGTATTAACATGATTGATGCACTATTGGAGTTGCATTGATATTCGCAAAGCACCTTTCAATATCTACGCGTCATCTTCTTCATTGTTATATACGACCACGTGACACAGCTAGTGTCTATGTTATATTAACACTAGACCGAGTGATATATGAGGTTAAATTCAATAACAAGGATATTGGGTTTCCACTTCAATATTATATGATACCGCTGAGTTCGTGCTATTTCATTTATATGAATTATTGTAGTGATTTACGTTTGCCAGGTGTTTCATTTCCGTGTTTAATACTGTTTCTCAGTTTAATCCTGTCGGGAAAATTTCACGATGAAGACAATTGTTTCATCAAAATGAATGTAGGTACGAACAATGAGAAATAGAATGATCAGCTATGTATAAATAATGTCAGGTTTTGCCAAAAAAAATACATCGAGAAGTTGAAACCTCGACTTTTTCCTCAATATCTGATTTTTTTATTATTATTTTTTTAAATTCCGACCAGAAAAGCCCAGACTACGCCTTGCTGAAGACTACGAGGTATTTCTATCCCACGTTCCGACTCAAACGCGCTAGATACAGCGAAAGTCCTTTCAGCTTCGCATCGCGCGACATACATACGCGGGAAATTCTCTCTTTGATGTGCCGACGCGTACGGATTTCGTTCTTGCAATAAACACAAAAACCAAGTATGTGCCGATGCGAAAGGATCTTCAGTGCCCCCATCATTATTCGCAAATACTTTGGATGTATTTCTACTCTAAAATATCTACCGGATTGATCATTGAATCAGCTTTTCCAAGATTACTATATCATCCAAGCTTGTAAAGTGAAGGGTGGTGAACCTCCGTCAAGTTAGCCCCGTCAAATTCAAATTCATAAATTTGCAAATCGTATTCTTCTAATTCGGCAGAAAAATATATGAATATACGGTCGCATTGATACAGATAGCGGGATATCACATGGTATATCATAATTCTTGTCTGTACGAAACGGTGGCCAAGGGAGTCGTGAAATTACGTTTCTACTATACGCCACCGTCCGACTACACGTTGACTGCGACTACTAGCATAGAACAAAGTCTCGTCAGCCGCGGGGAAAATATTGCACATGATCATTTGACACGTGATTTTTATCGATACGGATTTCTTAGGCCCATCCGTTATGAAGGACACCATTGATCTTCAAAGAGATTGCCATGACTTCACGTTGTGCCTAGTCGTACGAGTAGGTGCATAATTTGCCGAACCACTTTCTCATGCGGCTGAGTCTGAACGCAGAGTGACTGTAACTACTAGTCTGATTCTTATGAGAGGGAAATCGTGTATTCGTTGAGCTAGCCTGGCGTTGAATTATCCTTGATAATTTGTACTAATTAAACAAATTTCGTTAATTTTTCAGTTTATCATTATAACTGTCGACCTCACTTCGTCAAACGCCATTACCTATGAGTAGCCATGCTTAGCTACTACTAACGTCTGAGTGCGTGGTACGCAGTGACTTTGACTACTCCAGCGAAATCTTCCAGAAACTTGTGATGTCAACCGTATATTTATTTAACCTTCCGATACCCAAACGAGGTCAGCCAATTTCAACCCACCAGATTCCGAACGAGGTTTATACGGACCCTATCATTATATTTACATGGGGAGGACGCTCAAAACTCACTTTCACTTTCACATATCACGACCGAATCATTACCCGATTATATACACAATTAAGAATACGAGTAATGAAAAGTATGATGAAATCCGAAAAAAAGTGCTCATAATTTCATAGGAACTGTGTATATCTGAGATATTCACAGTCCAATCTAATATTCACAATTTGTGAGTATGACAATTGTTATACTGAAAGTCCAGGAAAGCCGATACCCTTGTACAACTAATGTGGAATGCAGTTAACCCAGGAGACAGGCGACGGATATATGCATACCGCTTCCACCGATTGGTGATGTAGGTTGAAAGATATTTCAGTGGCCTTGCACATGCCTACCTACGGCTCAACTCGATGATAAGCCCACTTGGATCAGGCCCGAAGGATAGTATATCTAGGTAGTGAACCATATGCATCGATCCCTCTATGCGCGCAGGGTCGCAGATCCTCGGAGGGGTAGAATGAGGGAGTGAGAGTTATAGTGAGAGTGAGAGTGAGAGAAAAGGACAGAGTGTCATACACCCCTAGGTGGCGTGTACTCGCTCACACGCCATTAAGCGAACGGGTGACGTGAACGAAGTAATTAATGTGACGTCACAGGACGACGACCAGCGTTCCTTGCTACGGAAGTTGATGAAAGCTTGGGCAGAAGATAAGCTGAAACCCTATTATAGTTTGTTGGAGATTGTGCGAAGTAGTTGGCGTTTGCAAGTTTCGGACAATAGTTTCTGCGCAAGCAGAGTTCAAATAAGCGGCTAAGGACCGCCGCGCCGCGCCACGCCACGCCGTGCCACGCCGCTTCGCACTTTACCTTGTAATGCTTGTTTTGCTTCACGTTGCGTTCTGTGCAAAATCCCTTCCACAACCATGAAAGATTCCCATCGGACATAAGACTTTCCCCGGCGACTTAAGTAACATTATTCCAACAAGAATTAATTACGGCGCGGAAATTACGTACCGATAACCATTCAAGTATCGGCTTGTATCTGCAGAACGAGAAAATATGTGGAGAAGAAAGTGTTCAGATTTTACCTCGACTACGATAAACTTATGGCCACATCTCAGCCAATTTCAAAGAATTTCAGTAAAGTCCAGAAGAGAAACGAGCTGTAGCAAAATCTTATAGCCAGGTCCTATCTCCTCCGGGTTAACAAAGCCTTACGCATAAGACCTGAAATACCTAGTTCCCAAATCGCGTGCGTTGAAACGATATTGCAGATCAGACGAGTAGCTCAAACAGAGACCGACATTTTTTCCCTTTTTATTTTATTATTTTTTCCTTCTTTTTTGCATTCCGATCCTTTCCAATATTGAATTCTACCAACCATGATTACCCACCGTCATAAACCGGAGGTAACAGTTTAAGGCAGATATTCACACGTTTAGATAAAAACCGGGCAATAAAAAAAAATGGAAAATAAATATAACTGCCACTCTCCTTCGCTGCATTAAATTTATAGCCGTGAAAATCAGCTCGGAATATTTTTTGCGAAACCATGTATATCCGCGGGGTGTAGTTTCAAGCTCTGAGAATTTTCGTGGAACAAAGGTGTGTATAGGTAGAGGCGCCGGGCGCGGGGACGAGAGACAAAGTAGTGCAGAAATGACTGGATATTCCGTTCCATGGATAAATGGTATATTTATGTGGCTAAGCGTACCACGCGTGATATGTGGCCAAAAACGAGAAGCAAAAGCATGGGGCGTGGGTTTATGCAAAATGAATAGCTGTGAAACCGTTAGCGGTTCGTCGACTGTTATCACGGTTTCAGAGATCTCCCAAGAAGCGGATAGCAAGACAAAAGTAAATGTAATGCAGTAAATCTGAGGAAAAGGGTGAATGGCGGTGACGGAGCGGTTCGAGTAAATAATTGTTTAGGATGGTCCAAATGAAAGTCGTCAGTGGTCATGTTTACCTCGGGTTGAGATACGCTCATCGTTAGGTATGAAACGTAACTACTCCTAACTGTACGGCGTAAATAGAAATGACAAACAAAAAGAAAGAAAAAAAGAAAAAGAAAAAGAAAAAAAACGAAACAAAAATGAGAAACTAAAAAAGACGAGTGCAAAAGTTGAGCGTAAGAACGCCCGCCTGGATTTAAACAGCATAAAAATCTTGAAGGATACCTCGCTCGCCGTTTGCGAGACGAAGAACTCGCGGGGCTGTGTCAAGGAGCTTTAACTGTGTCAAACGGCCACTCCAAGACCTGCATCTATACATATATATAATGTATATACATATATATGTATCTATTCTATGCACATACTGTATATACATAAATATATACAGATTCAAGAGAACACTTTCATTCTTTGACTTTTGTGAGTAAGGGTGAACTTTCGCTCAAATATCTGGCGTTAGACACCCTAGGCGTATTAGATTTTACTCGACGTACCTATTACTGATCACCTATCTATTAATAAGCCGTTGCTGCTTAATTGATAATGCATGATTGACGGCGCTACTGCTCGCCGGTATCTGAAGGCTTCCTATTAATTGATCAAATGATTAATCGAATAATTAATCACGTAAGATTGCTCGTCAGTTATTATGGAACGCAGGAGAAGTTCTTCGGCGTTTATATCGCCAGTTTGATACGGTAGGAATTGCTGGACGGGTTCGTGATCGCCTATGGCTGCGGTGCAACGGCTCATTAGCGAGCGGTTACAGCCACGCTTATATACGAACATTAATTACGTACGACTGGTTGCCTATATCGATGTAAGCTCTTTTTCCCTACCGCTTTCCTCGCCCACCAGCTGAGCTTATGATACTGTACAGCCGATAAAGTGAGCCAATAAAAAACGAACATGCATCGCGAACTAATAAGCAACGAACGCGGTTAATTGCAGACCCAGGGGAAAGTAAATTCGCCCTAGTTGCACCAGGCGATTATTGAGCTTTCATCACCGTGGAAGAACGGAGAAAATTTGGAAAAAATGGTTAGACAACATCGCAGATCGCATACCAAAAGAAAATATTAAATCGCAGTTGAAGAATCTTTAGCACAAATTTTATCCAAACTTACATAAGCTGGCTTTGTTACCCCGTAGATATATTATCATAGGCATATATTCACTCGCTAGACGGAGAGTGAGTTGACTCGCGACTTTCCAATAGTTCGAGCAAACCTATAGGTTACCGATATCCGAGAGACATGATCAAAACCTTTTCACTAGATCAGACAGACTGTTCAATATTGATTTCGGAAGGGACAGATATTTTCCACTGAGATATTAATACAAATTTCAATAGATGGCTGAGTGATATTGGAAATGATATGCGATTAACGAAATCCTGTGCTTTTCGTATAAAAGCTCAGGAATCCGTGCGCTATAATAACTCAGTTTACGCCAGTGTATAGTAGAATTTGAAATCGACTATAGAATTGAAATACTCAACGATCTGCTAAAAAATCAATCGGAAAAAAATTTGTCAATTCGATGGAAGCCAACCAAGGAGTAAGAATTGTACAATTCAATAAATTGTCGCTATAGTAGTTTGAGGAGATATCATGAAGCGGAAAACCCTAAGCTATCCCAGAATAATACTAACCAAGTTTCGTTTTCGTTGGCAACTGCAGCCTGCAGCGAAGAACTTATTACTCATACGACATGGCGGTATTTTATCTCCTCTTTTTCACCCTCGGATTTCATAGTTCGTAAATGATGTGCATTTAGGTATCTAAATAATTCAAATTTAAAGGCAAGCTGCACCAGTGTCCGAGCGAAAATTCACCATGGCCTATTTGACCCTTATTATTTTCGTTCCTCACCCTCATATCTTCCGGACTCAAGCTCTCGGTTAGGGTAATACGCTCCTGATGATAATGCCTCGATGCCGGTCGCCCAGAGTTTCAATAACCAATCATCCTGGTTGAAGAGTAGCGGAGAGGGCCTTCGGTACAGAAACCTACGGGTACCTATCGATCGCTTTTTGCGAGGAATGGCGCAGCGCGAGAGACAGAGAGAGGGTTAAAGAGAGAGAAAGATAGATGAACGGACCGAGTGCTTTACGCTAATGCCGCTACCGACGCGATCTGCTGCCCGCGCGAAAGCAGCGTGCGACGTATTGTCGATATACCCACGTGGTTGAACAGGGCTGGTTTAACGGAATGGACAACCTACCACCTTCCAGTTGTAATTGTTTTTTCAAATTTTCCATCCATTAACTTTCTCTTCTACCCTAAAATTTTCCAAATCGAGTTGGTAATCGTTAAATTTTCACTCACGAGAGGTATCACGATATTGAATAGGGATGAGTCACACAAAGAAAAATTCCGGTTAAACACTACAAGATTTATCGAGAACTTGGTATCATCTTTGGCAAAGAGGAGGAATCCCGTTGTCGTGAGTAACGGGAAAATCGATTTACCAGACATGAGAGGTATGCTCAGGTACTTCACCTCTACGTGTGTGTGTATGCATATACGTATAAGTAGATTTACGTAGATATGTAGGTATACCTGGAGAGAATTGTGTTTGTTGTATGGTAAAACTCGATACTACTATATTGACCTGCAGGTTGAAAACAGCCTCGTTTGTACGCTATGAACGTTGCTTCTGTCGTTTCGGTAGTCTTAGGTTTTCTAGAAGATAAAGAGATCGTCTTTTGGCTATTATGTAGAGCGAACCCTTCGTAGAAAGATCTTGGCGGTAAAAGAAGGCGGATGTAACAGAGCAGAGAGCCCAGAGCCCAGAGCCCAGAGCCGAAGGCGGAGACGGAGACGGAGACGGAGGTGGAGATGGAGTTGGAACTAGAGGTGAATGTGGAAGCCGATGTAGATGAGAGCACGTCCCTAGTTTACGAGAACCCGTAAAATCTGGAGTTGTATTCGTGATGGGGTTCAGTGATCTCGTTTAACAATGACCCACACTTAATTCCGTGGTCAGTGTAGCTGTGTACTCATGGCTATTGAGTATCACCTCGTAACAGACACCCCATCCTTCCTCCTGATCCAGTGAAAAAGGATTTGTCGAACAAAGCATCGGATTTACCACGAAGACAGAGGAATCTCCTTAAACTCGCGACGACCACGAGAATAGGATGTTTCGGAATTCGATCTGCTCAGTTAGGGGGCGTTCTATAGTTCTGGAAACTATCGGGGTGATAAAATCTTATGGGTTAAATTTTTCGAGCACAAAATGTACCCAAGCCGTGTAATACTTATACCACTAGTTCTTCTCGTAACGGAATACGTTCCAGAATCAAGGCGTGTAAAATTTGGAATGTCCTGTACAACCCATACCGTGTAAAAATATAAAATTCAGATAGCGATAAATCTCGAATGAGCATCTCAGCTCGCGCTTCGATTCCCTAAATGTTTATAAGTTCCTTCATCGCTTTGTTTTTTCAGACATTGACTGATACTAGGTGATCGTTTATGAACGAAAGCGAAGTTAGGTACGTACGTCTTTCCGGTTACTCGACTGGATTATTTCTTTTAAAAAAAATAACGTATGACGCGAAGAGTGCATTTTACGATCGCACTCAACCATTATTTCATAAGTTATGACGCTCGGCACGACACCCACGACGCATAGATGATGGAGCGAAAAAGGCGAGAACCATCGTAGTCATTGATGTGTCAAATGACGTTGGAACGAGGAAGTGGCATTGTTCGGTCGCTTCCGACACGCGTGAAAAATCACACGCGTTAAGAAAAACGCGAAATAAAATTTACCGAAAAGGTCAATTTTTCACAAAGATGTATTGTACATCAAGATATTGCGTTAGAATATTATAACTACTTTATGTCCTACCTTACGCGACTTACACTTAACAATAATTATGCATGCACCATGCCTTCGTAAACCCTATCCATGCTATAGTGGATTTTCTAGAGAAGCCGCAACGAATTCCACATTTGCATGTGCCCCAATTCTGCCCTCTACTTCCCCATAAATAACAATCCTGTGGTAAAGTTTTAGAGCTGGCCTGGAATTTGTCATTGAGAAAGCTCCCTTGCTTCTATACCTAATCCAAGATATTCCGGCGATAACGAATCCCGTATCATCTAAGTCCAATGCTTCGGATCAATTTCTCTCAATCCACATTAGTTATATCGACGATCCAATGAGGTTCGGTCAACAATAACCGCATTCAGTTTTGACAAAGACATAATGTGTCCAGGAAGTGTTGCTCACCATAAATTTTCGTCTATATATAAGAATATCACGGAATACCTGAGCGGTAAAGTTTTATGAAATTGAAAATTCCCTTAAATATTCTATATATCTTAGAATTAATCTTAAAAAGTATAGAATAACAAAAAGTTAAGAACAAAAATGCCCGCTTCAGATCATGTGAAAATACTTGGTTCAATAGGTTGCAGCAATATTAGCTCAGGTATAATTAGTTCATATTTTGAGAAACCCTATCGTTATCAGAAAAATCAAAACAATATTCTGAAACTAGATAGGTATCTACTATATCGGAACTGAGCTTTTGTGCTTCAGAGTCGGCTTACAGTCGGCTTACGACTAGAGACCATTCGTCAGGGGTATGACAATGGCGTGAACGAGATATATATTCTGTATTGTTACATTCGTTCTCCAATTAGCACGAAGCAATAGGTTGTGCTGGAGATGGTAGCAGCAGCTGTCACCGGGTGGGAGTAGCGAACGAGGTCAATGATGGTTAAAGCTTTCGAGCAACAGATCGATGACCTTGCCCCAGCCATAGCCAAGCAGCGTGGTCCCTGGAACCCTTAACGAGGCATTGCTTTCCACCCGATACTTTATTTAAAAAAAAAAAAAGAAAAAAAAAAAAATGGGCGCTACCCAATTGCTCGTGTTGCTTACCCTCCTTTTTTCAAACCTCCTATAAACATGCAACCGTTCGCTCTCGGCGGTATAAATATACCAGTAAATCGAATACATAAAACAGAAAAGCCTGGCTACGTTCCCTCGGTTCGATTACCTGTATACCTACCTACCTACCTCATTTTTATCCGCCATCATCACTTCGCATCGTCGCGGGCCTCGCGCGAGTTAGAGCTTTCGCGAAAGAGGCGGTCAAGATATTTTCGAGACATCGACGGCAGAGAAGGTACCCTGGACAAGGAGATGACGCGAGATGACAAGCCGCGAGGTAATCAAATATCGAACTTTTTCAACGGGCCCGAAAACCGACGAATTGGCCCGGCGTTGCCGGGTGAAACAAGCGAGAGAAATTGAAGACAGAAAAGTTTCTTGTCGTAGAAAATACAATAGACTGAGAGAATGCCAATATTTGTTGGCTACCCGCTCTCACTCCTGTTCCTGGCCTCATCCACGACCTCCACCTACAACCTCGTCAACGGTCCAGCCTGCGTCCGAGTTTGCCTCGTCGCCGTGCACGACCGAATTGTTACTCGCTTCGTCAAACAATGAAGGTTCACTTCCCAACAAATATCGTTCATCATCCGTATATGTACCACTTTTCGATTCATTTTGCCATTTAATCAAACCCACCCTTTAAATTGATTATTTTTTTTTTTTTCGAATGATTTAGGCATTCGCTACATCAGTAATTATTATTTTTCGTTCCGGATCTTGACGTAGGTATTGATCACAGGCCAGCAATTCATGTGGCAAATAAATAAACGGTCTCACTTCAGATCTAGCCGTTGTTTAATTGATCGAACTTTTAATTATAAAACAACACAACTGGCGAAATAACGAAGAAACCTCCGCTCTCATTCGCGTCAGGCTCGAATGGATACTCGCGCTCAAAGCTCAATAACCCGATTAACTCGGTTTATCTGTTGCTAAAGATTGACGCTAAGTACCTCGTGAAGTTTCGTCGAATTACTCCGCTAAAAAATATTAACAAAAGATTATGATTAATCTGATACACCGAATTTGGAAAAGAATCGTGAAAAATCAAACTTGTGTGCGGTTGTTATTTTAATATAAGAAATGGGGAACTTTTGAAAACTTTTGTGGCAATTTTTCATCCATATTTCACCTAAATTGGTTGGGGCATTTGTCCGTGATTCTGATGCAAAATTAAATCATTAAGTAGGTACCTACATGCTGCGCGCACACACAAAGCCTCGAGGCTGAAAAAACTCAAAACGCATTCATGCGAGTGACTTAATGCGCTCGGAAAGTGTGAGAGACAATTTTTATCGATCCGATGTATTTCACCACGATAAATATCTGTAATGCACTTGCCTATACGTTCTTGTCTATAAATGAAACTGATCTCGGCACTCTCCGTGCCTTATACCTATGTACCTATTTCGCCCTCGATTGTTGGGCGAGAAATCCCATTCACACCTATAGGGTAATGTGTGCGAAGATGAACTACCAAGTTTCACATATTTTTCTCTAGCCTTCCCAGCTTTGAAATAATAAACCAGTCCGCGCAATTACTTCGCTACGATGGCGTCTTTTAGTAAAAAAAGAAAAAAAACATAATAGTACTTTACGGCAAAAAAATTTTAGACGATTCATTATGGGGTGGTCCAACTTTCGGATACTTTTTATGCAAACAAAAAAGTTCACTTAGATGGATGCTGAGATAGACTCGGCCATTATTCCAGTATGGCTCGACGTAAAATGTTTTCGCACGTTTAATTGAAATTTCAAAACTCCCCAAAATTCACGAAGTGGTTTAGCACGTGTCTGAAATATCTTGGCTGACTGAATTTTCGCATTTTTCGATTGATATCGAATGTATAATTTCAGAATTTTTCATCCTTTAGTACGTTTCGAGAAATCCCGGGGTCCAACTCCCGGACCTGGTTTATCTTGGTCGACTTTAAACATGCACATATAGATGTAGAAATATCTACATAACACGGAACAGGACACGAGGCAACAGGCAATAACGCGATAGTAATACGTGACATCTGTCTACTACCGGCTTCGGCCCCCTTGCTTCGTGATAGCTCACGCTCACGATTAGATTCTGTCAATCCTAAATGGTAGTGGGCATAAAGGTCCTTACATTACGTAAAGACGCTTACTGATACGCAGTCTGATACCACCCTTTGACTGTACACTCTTTATATCCAATGGTCGGCTGGGGCGCACGCGTGATCGATCGAGACCATTTCTTGGTCCCTCTCACGGAGATGTGAGTCGTGTGTTATTAAGGTACGCCTGTATAAGGTCGTCCTTTTTTCTCCTTTTTCTCTCCATCCTCCGTTATTCTACTAAATCGGAAAAGAAATTTGTACCAAATCATAACTTGGATGAAAGTTTTTACTGGATTGAAAACGAGGATGAAAATTACGGCGTAATCTCTCTCGTTTGATAACAGCGGTTAACGCGTGGGTACTCTATGGTTAATGTATGGTACACGTACATGTGTAAAAAGCATCTCGTGTAAATGTGGATTTGTGTGGGTTAGAGACACGCTTAGTGAACGCGATTGTATGAACTACACAATTAGGGGAAAGACAATTGCTCGGTGAAAAAAAAAGCACATTGAAGCAGAGAGACCATGGTAGACCCTCGCTGCGTGTGTATAGACAATACATACTTTCTCTGTCTAACGCATTGTCAGCTACCTATGGCTCTGGTATGTTTTATTTGCCTATGGGGCCTTTCGACGAAAACTCCTGGTATACTTAGGGTAGCCAGCGATATTACGTGTGGGGAGGACTACGAAGGGATTTAAAGTCACGTGACCAGGTCACCATGGCGACGAGAAGGACAGAGATGATAGGAGGGACGCTGCCGAAAGCTCTTGGGCAAAGAGAATCACGTAGAAAGAGTAGATTGAATTAAGCGTGCGAGAAAATCGGAAGTGAGTAGGAACAGAGTGAAGACCAATGAAATGATGTAATTGAGTATAAAAGTTGGCAGAGCAAGAAATTAAAACGATATTGCGTTCGCTTGATTGAAAGAAACAAATTCCGTTATGAAAAAGCTCCCGCAGACGTGCCTTAGAGATACAAAAAAGTTCACCAAACAAAGAATGCCCAAAGAGCTGAGATGGATATTTGTGTTTTCAAACGTTTCCGAGTGGTCGACTCAGCCACAAATACGCGCCAGCCTTACACGTGGCTTAGCTTTTTTTAGCCACCCACTTTCCCTGAAGATGGAAAGGGTCCAGACGAAAAAATATTCAATCAATAACGCCTGTCTTATTTACAGGCTTTTAATCAGAAACCGACGAAATGGACTAGCGTGAAAGCGGAAGCACTGCAGTACGCTAACAATTAATACCTGATTGTTTGTGCCCGTGAAAGTACAAGATGAAGAAGGTTTATCTCGGGTAGACAATACGCGTTCGTTTGTACTTTTGGATTTGGCCAGAGCGAATATTCAGTTCGCATAGAATTATTGACCCATGCGCGGTCTCCGGGTACAAGAAGCAATAACATTTCCAGTGTGATAAAAATTTGTTACGTCGTAACTTTTGAGAAACGAGGCCAAAGTCATACCCAGCCACTTACACGCCTGCCTTTGAGTCCCTGCTACAACCCGATGCGGGTCTCACAAGACTCCGCAGCTTAAAGCTTTCCACACTAACTCAATGAAGTGCAACGACGTATCTGCTTGTATGTTAGGGAATACGTGTGTACACCGACTTCTTCAAGAAAACTCGGCGAAAGGAGTTTCTGCCCGGTTCTCGAGGGACATTCAATCGCGTTTAGTACACACCTTGCACACCATCGAAGAGTTGTCGTTTCCCACGACTCTACGATATATATGTACTCGGATTCATTCTTCTTTGAACCTAGATCTACCTATCACCCATACTTGCGCTGTCTGCAAGCATCTTTATCTCAGCGTTCCGGATGACTTGGAATCAACAATCAATGGTGTCCCTGGTGGCTTGGTACTACCTCATGTCCCAAACGTAAAGCCGACCCAGCACCATCACCTCTTGCCTGTACTCAGTCGATTTTCTTTTATAGTTTTGTCACGTAATTAACGTTCTCTCTTCACCGAAAGGATATTCATAGAGGAATCTGCTAGTCGTTATTGTTTCTCCTGATATTCATACGATTTGTTTTTTTTTTTTTTTTTTGCATAATCGATAACCTCGGCTACGTTTTTGCGAAATTTATAGCGAACGTAACGACAAGTGCAACGATAATGATATCGACATTAAAATGAATGGTCATAATAATAATAAAAAATTGCAAATCGTTGTTCTTGTACGAAAGAAAGGAATCCCACTTTTTGGTCCTTACTCGGGTGTTTTATTCAGCTGGAAAGTATATCAAGCCCTCGATTAGACTATCTTCCATCGCTCGTTAGGGTTGCTGAGGAATTCTTTAGAACGTCACGTATAAAAGGCATGATAAACGGTTTCGTTTAATATTTCATGATAAGAAAAGGATTCAGACACTCCTCCGCCTCCGTTGGTTCAGATTCCTGCCGGTTTTTTGATAAACCGCGATCGGAATTTATTCGTTCTCAGAATCGTGAGCCTTCAAGGTGTTTTTGCTTTTTGAATAATGCCTAGTCAACGATGATAGTAACAATATTTCCCATCTAATAACGCTTTTATAGAATTTTATGTAAAAAAAAAATGAATGCAAAATTCAAGATACGAAACTGAAAATCCAATGACTCATGGGGCGCCCACAAGGAAACTCGGCATAGCTAACTCGACAGTTGAGAAAATTATTACCTCTTTTCGAATTACGAAAGTATTTAAAACGCGCTTCGTAATGGAATATCAGTTTAAAAAACTTTACCACTAATATATCTTTAAGTTTCTCGCTAGCCCTGTTGTTATTCTTTCGTATGAACGTACACCCCTTACAAAGGTGAAAATTTTCCAAGTTTCGCTCGGTAAACGAAGCTGCGCTTATTAGTTTACACGTGAATTAATGTCGGAGCTAACTTCCGGCCAGCAGAATGGGGTAAAGAAAGAGTTAAGTCTCCACAGTCTGTCTCGAAAGGCTTCACTTTTAATATAGGTATATGTAACAGCTACCCGTTGTGTAGATAATAATACTAGGCCACGTTGATTTTCCGTCACAAAGTAAAATCATCAAAAGTCTAAATACGAGGTCCTGGAAGTAACATCGGATAAACCCAGAGATAAAAGTAAAAGGACAAATTTTGGCCTTTCAGGGATGTTTCTTGGGGCTGATTCAGTGGCTCTCACACATACTCGGACGTAAAACACAACTAATACAACTATAAGAAACGTATTAGTTTTACCGATTTAGTATATTTGCAGAATGAAATAAACCGACTGTATTATAGTGATGCTGGAACTAGGCGGTTATACTTGTCGAGTCGACCACCTCAATAATGATTTTATATTTTTCATCCCATTCACCTTTATCGCGAGCACGTAGAGTCTCACGTGGTCTAGTACTTCCAGTTTTTGCGGGAGGGTAGCTCGTGGGACTCCCTTTTGAAAAAAGAAAAAACGATTAGCAGTGGTTGGTGCCGTTCCGAGCTTTTGACTTTTCAACACGTCTCCAGGGTGCAGATCTCGACAGAACTAGACCGAGAAGCTTTTGATCTTCGAATGGGAACCAGCGCTTCTTCGGGCGATTGCCTTGTTGATATTTGAGCAGACAAATGTGTACTCGGAATTTTGCACTTTTTCTATCCTGCCTTAGAGCTTGAGCAAATAAATCAGAAGTGAAAACAAGAAAATGCGCTCGACTCGAAAAGGAATGGAAGAGGCACTCGCCTTCCAAGTCTCGTGTTTAAGCAAACAAAAACAAATTCGATTCGACGAATCGAAATGAATTTTCTGACGAACGCCTTCTTAGGCGAAGACTCTGTCGACTCGCTTTACGGCTGCATTTCCATACAGCTCACGCCGCATATCAAATCAAACGAAAATTAACATTCTCCGACATCTTACAGACGTGTCCCAATTATTCTCAAACTAAATCTACGTATATGAAATTTTGAATCCCGTCGAATACTAAATTGTCAATTAATATTTGGATTAAGCGCAGTACCAGCAGACGTTGCGCAGCAACTATGCGTTCGCTTAAACTTTGAACAAGGTGAAAGTTCAAGTACCGATCCAGCCGTTGCTCCAACCAAACTGAACCCCGGAGTGAATTGGTGGCCATAGCAACAAACTAGTCTGCCTGAATAACCTGAACTCAATACTTATATACCTATGATGGGTCAAAGCTTATCTGAACACAATTTGGCCTGCCGCTTTTGTTCACGGACGTGTGTGCCCGTAATATGCGAATTATGCGTGACTATACGGAATTTCCGCAGCCACCGAACGTTAGCGTAAGCAAGATTTAACGACAGTGATTAATTAACTCCAAAAACCTGATAGCCGCATTTTTTTCTTCATCTTTCTTTGTTCGTTCTTACGTGCAATTATTTTTTTACCTCTTCGCCCCTCCGATTAGCTTTTTCTTCTCATTGAGAATAACGACGAGGTTCTGATTTACATGCTTACACCCAAATTCATTTCATACCACCTGCTATATCCGGCATAGATAACGAGCCAGTCTGCAACTGATGTGATTTAATTTCAGTTCGGTTGTATAATTGTTAAACAATCACCCAATCAAGTGTAGTATTAATATACTGTTTATGTAAATATCTATATAGTTGGTATATTATCATGAGAAATTAATTTGAATTCCCCATCCCATGATTGCTGGGGTAACGCTTCGATCGTCCCATTAAAATATGATTACAAACAATAGTAGTCTGTAGAACGTGTGGGGAATTGAATCCGGATGAAATCTAATAGGTTGTTGAACGTACTTATATAACGTTCTGCTATTTTTACTTTTCGTATACATCCCATTCACTCTTCATCAAAGTATTATACTCCAGATATTCCAGAGTGAAGCATGTACATTTTCAATCAGTTCCTAACGTATTACATCGTAGTACCAATTTAATGGTACCAATTTAACACCAATATCCAGCATTAATCATCATGCTTAGACACAAGTCAGAAAAATATCGTACTACTTGAAAAAAATCTGATAGCGAGAAGAAGACTCATTTTTTTCAGGGAAATACTATCTGCGAAGCAATATTTCGAACGAAATCCGAGTTTGAATTGACACAGACTGACCCATATATTAGAAAACCGATCAGCTGAAGTTATAAGATGAAACGATATGTGAGAAACGAAATGTTGTATGACATCCGCACCTTATGGCATCTGCATCGTGCAGTATCGGCATTGCATGGTATAAATATATATATATATATATATAGGTGATGCATAACCGCCATAGATGCCGGGATGCAGCTAAAGGTATTTACCGAATGAAGCGAAGTTATATACCTGAGTAAAATTTTATATTATCTGGAGATATTTTCCCGCTTTGTGAATAACGATTCAAACGTTAATCAGATCACTCTCGAGAGTAAAGCAGGAGTTTCTTTGAACTTTTTCCTCCTTTGATGTAGCCTAACCCAATTGTCTTCCACCTATAGTAAAAATCCGGAGACCTTGGACCGAAAGTTTGTACTTCTAGGACAGATCCGGAAGGCTTGAGGCCTCGGGACAATTAATTTAAATTTTCCGCGTAACTCTTCCAAAATAAGCCATTTGAAAAAGTAAAGTTTTAAACGCGTTCGCATCCCACTCGTATTTGGCGTAATTTTTTTTTCCTCGCGCTTAACGCGTACCATTGCAAGCGAGGAGTGATGAACGACGAAGACCGAGATCTAGAAGAAGCAAAGTGGATGAAGAAACGAATACGAAGAAATGAGACGAGCGTAGAAAAAGGTGCCAGAGCGCTGGTTAAAATCTTGGCTTCCTGCGTGAAGAAAGAAAGTACGTAGAAGAAAGGGGAGATCCAACTGGAGATAGCCATACCCTGAACGAGATTGAAAATATTCCGCGACCTTTTCCACCTTCCCTTCCAGAAAAAAAAAAATAAAAAAAAAAAAAAAAACAGCAAAAAGGAAAAAAAAACGGGGGAGTCGTTAAACACGTTGACTTTTCTCGTTGGGAATCATTATTTCGAGCTACCCCCTGCAGGTTAGTTTAACGAAGTACATTTTGTTAAAACATCACGTCACTTGGCCTCAGGAGCTATGATATGGATGAATTACACTCAGCTGTCTCGGATCCTTTCTTATGTGAAAAAAGAAAAAACATCAAATATGTATATGGCCGCAATAGTTTCACGTCTACCTTATGCTCTCACCTCTGCAACGTATCTGATCATAGCCAAAAACGTAAAGATAATAATCAATAATTATTGAACCTTTCGATTGAGGAGCGATATTTCCTCACTATGAAATTTCATTTTCGAGCTGTATTTAGCAGGCCTATATAATAGTAATGTGACTTTGTGACCCCAACAATAATGGAAGATGTGGCGTCTGGGTTATGTAGAGTGACTAGAAATTATGCACGAGCTGACGGCGTCCGGCCGCGTCACTATGCCATCCGTAACATGCATTAATTGCTGACGAATAACCTATCTCGGTGTTAATTAATCAACGATTAATGGATTCACCGGCGGTTCGTATGCCAGATGATGCAGGATAATACGCATACCTATATTTGAGCTATGCAATCATGAATGGTATAAGGAAAAGGAGCTTAAAAGAACATTACAAAGCCTTGTTGAATACCAGCGAAAGTTTTCCCTTGTTTCTCATAAATTTCTAGATTCATAAGCGGTTTGGAAAGATGAGAAGTAAATCCGTGAACCGCGAATAAAAAAGTTTGAAAAACACTGGTTAAGGTAACATTCTATACTAGTATAACTGGCATAATATCCACTCGATTCGGAAGAAAAATTTCATTTCAAATCAGAAGGTGATAAAAGTGAAGATAAAACTTGTAGGAATAGAAAAAAAAGGACTCAGTTTCCTTCTTTGATAATCTTTACAAGAAGTTTCAACGCTCCTGGCATACACGCGCAACTGGAAGAGCTTTTTCTGCCGGAATTCTATTCGACTTATGATAGTCGACCAGCTGAGGAATGAAAGGATTCCCAAGAAGTAAGAGCACCGGTATACAGTGAAGTAAAATCCAAAAGCTTTTGACTTCGAGTATAGATATTGAATGCTCGTATACCGTATCCGAGCAAATAAATAAGCGGACTGAAAATACGCTTCATAGATCACTAGTTTTTATTTTTCATTTTTTTCACTCTATTTCCACGCTTCCGGGAGTTTATTACTCAACTGGGTATCTATATGCAAAACTAAACACGTACCACCGTATATATTTATATTATATTTGCTTTCGCCAAAACCGAGCACGCAGGATGGTCATTTTAGCGATGAGTACGTGTCAATGCTAACGTTGTAAAATCTTTGACATCGATCGTCGCGGCCACGGGGTGATCAGCACGCGCTCCTGTCTTGGTGTTAACATGCTCGGGAAGGACCTTTATCCCCCGACCGTCCGGTCAGGCTCTTTTTGCTGATATTTAATAAAACTGAACACTGCCAGGCATTGCGGCCGGAAATATTCACCCACCACCGAAGCATGCAAACTCTGCAGGGTCCATCTATATTCTAGATTCCATATCTTGTACGAGGGGTGACGGAATAATTTGAATCGCTTGCATTACGCCGCTAAGATGTTAATAAGAAAGTGAAAGATTCGCAATTTGCATTTGCTATGCATCTCGTAATCTGCTTGTCGCCAAAAATTGCGAAATTCTTGAATCACTTTAGCATAATCTACATAGTATACTTACTTGACGCAGTAACATCCGCAAAGAATAAAACAATCCTGAATATCTATAAAACCAGGAAAGTGTCACTGAATGAAATGTTCATAATGCTTTCTTCCACTTAACTCACGACCCTCGTTGACTCGTTCTATACTGAAAACGAACGGTTGCCAACATTTTGAGTAACTTGCTAAAGACGAGAAGTTCACGCCGGCTATGAAGTAGGGATTGGCGGCTATTGTTCAGCGTGAAAAAAAATAAATAAAAAACAAAAATGGATAAATAAAAAATATCGTCAACGGTTAGTGCAGAGGGTAACGTAGAAGATTAAAATTGCAGCAGAAAGGAGGTTGAAGATGGCTCATTCGCGTCTGATCGAAGACCACGTCGATAGTGGTGATAATTAGGTAGAAGACGGAGCTGACTATTTCATTATCTGTGGAGGTTCAGTGAGAAGTGAGAAAAGGCTAATTTTTCACCTGGGGTACCCACCAGAGACCACCCCTCCACAGCTACCCAATTCTCTATATATATATATCGGTAAAGACCCGGAGGTTCAGATGGAGTTTCGCAACGTTAACTAGACGTCGACTTTATGTTTCTTAATCCTCATTCATCATGTCCGAGGTCGTATGCCTCCCTATTCCTCAGGACAACCCCTGGGCTCGTCGCTCGAGTACCGTTCTCATCCGTCTTCGTTTCATTTACTTCCCCCCGTGACTTCATTATTCCTTTCCTGATGCACATCGCGGTAGGTAGGTACTCTTTTGCTCTTTTTGTTTTTCCATTCTTTTTCTTCTCTCTTTTTTCTTCTCTTCAGGTTCTTATGAGAATGGAAAAGCGCTTAAAGGGGTATACATGTGTATATATACATATATATATCTTTACGACTAGCAATACCCTTCAAACCCCCCGCCCGGCAAATACTAAAAAAGGCCAATCGTGATCGTGATGCAAAATTTTTCTTCGACTTTCTTTGAGCATACTCGCGGAGGTCTTTCGGAAACCAATAAGATCCTTATTGGTATGGCATATCCAACACATAGTATCCTTTGTTAGCCCATTAAATCGTGCATCGTGCATGGTGCATGGTGCATCGTGCATTGCCGAATTCCATTAGCCAAGGTGAGGAAAAATTGGGAAGAAAATTCTCATCGGATCTTGGTGTATTACATTGGTGTGTATTTGCCCACTAAAGGGGACTGCAGTAATCGACAAATAGAGCCAAAATATACGTGTAACAAATTTGCCTTCTCTCGTTATTTCCCAAGCGTCTTGTTTAATAAAGATCGATGTTTCTCAGCCATTCCTCCTCGCAACTCTGGACTATCTCCTCTTATTTAACTTGGTAATAAAGTATGCTTCATGTTACGACGTAGCAATGGCGTCCTGGGGGTATTTTTCAAAGATGGGGGCCTGCTTCCAATAAACAGAGACTTGCGTTCACTCACAATCTTCCGTAAAATTGAGATTGCTTATTTATTGTTAATAGTGTACTTTCGTCTAAGTAAGTGCATAACGGACGTAGAAGCTTTTCGCTTCACCGGCAACAACTTAAAAATTTTTACCATTTCTTTTTACCTCTTCGTGGCTAGCTAATTTTTTTTTTCCCCATAGAAACGTGGGCAACAGAATATTTACTCTTTCTCCCTACAATTGGAGTGATATAAGCTTTCACAAGTGATCTTTAATATATTCAACAGTGATTACATTCATACAAATACAAATTTATAGTAATTTCACATTTTACATTCATTTGTTGTAGGATATCTTTCCTCGAATAAACCCTGTGTATAGCAGCCTAGGCCAGTATGTTTAGGTCATCTAATTTTAGCGTCCTCGCTGATATGTCACGGTCCGGAATAAATCGAATATCGCTGTGTATTTCAGATTTCAATCCTTACCGACCTTTTATAAGTGAGGCGAATCCCGATACTGAAAAATACTTGAAAATATACGAGATACTATCAGCAATTCGATGCTAATTTTTCGCTGGAGTCCCTGTGCTTTCTCTGATTTTTTGGTAAAAGCGCAAAATCAGAAAGCTTGCAATAAATTTTTGAACAATTTCTGTTTTTCTATCAACTCGAGCACGTCGACTGTTTCTGGAACGTATAGAGCACATCGAGACACATATATAGGCTACGAGTTTTATTGCCATATCTCATTTAAACTCCGAGATTTCGGTGGTCGTATAAGAGCAATGTGTGAATAACAAAAGGCTCTAGAAGCCCTCAGCTATTTATTACATTCCCTAGACAATAGCTGGGAAAAAAAAGAAAAAAACTAAAACGGCGAACGACGGTCCTTTCCATCAAGGGTATTCGTCAACGACTGTTAAAAAAACCAATCTCTTACTTATTTTTCGAAACGAAAACGAAGAGAACGTGTATAAAAAATACGTGAGACTCAATCGAACTCGTTGATTTAACGGTACCTCAACGTTCGGACAAATTTTACGTGCCCAATGCGCTCGAGCGTCCATTCTGTAGATGTCAATTTGTTCGATTCTATTTCAAAGCCGATTGCCCAGGTAATGATTCGAGAAAAAAATAAAGAAAAAAAAATTGTCTCTGCGTAGCAAACGACTGAAGCGGTAAATTGAGCCGACACAAAATCGAGTATAGGTGATTCGTGCCAAACACCAAGTGTAACAAAGTCAAGTGCATACCTTACCACTTGAGATTTATGGGTAGACAAAGACGACACGCTTTATGCCCACGTTTCAATAGATACCTATTATAAAACGAGCCATGAAGAAGTAAAGATTATATTTTACAATCGACGTAGACCTAGAGCCCTTACAAAAAAATCACTTTGCAATTTGAACGTCAAGAGTCCAGACCCAAAAGATATGGTCACAATTAAGTAGGTGAAGTTTTATCATCATGTTGAGCCATAAGACGTTCTTATTGAACAATGGTGCTCCCAAACCTATTGCCATCCGTTTTTGCGTGTAATACATATAGAGAGAGATCTTGGGATTTTCAAATACCCTACGATTCAGATGGCTGTTTTAGTACCCATTAATTAAATGAATTTTTGATGTTGAAGATTCGAATGAAAATGATCAGCAGTGATGGGGATAAAATGAATGACGTGACAACAAGCGAGATAACTAATCGTAGAGAGAAACGACATCGAGATCTCTCGGATCGGATCATAGTCGACGAGTATTATTGTACTGCCGATATATGCAAAGAGGGAATACCCCTGGATAAAGGTATGGAGTTTGCGGTTAACCCGAGTAAAATATCACGTAAATCGAGTAGAATTCAAATGGCAAACCACCGCGGTTAGAGAAGGTCTGGTTTCGTCTGGATACGTCCGATTTTCTCTGGTTTTCATCTCGTTTCGTATGCGCTGCAACGGGGACAGGGAGTGCAAACTGAGATTCTGGTAATTGAGGCTACATAGCTGTGCCATTCCTCTAAACCCTCAATCCTGCATCGGCGACCCTTCTTCGCCGGGTATTTCTCTTCTTTTCTCTTTTCCTCTAACCATTTTTGTATCCACATTTAACCTATCCACGTTTTTCAACGCGCACCAGCGGGGCGATACGATGAAAATTTTATTCGCTCCAAGATCGTAGCATGTCAAATGATTGGGAATATTCTTTCGAAGTTGAACAGCGTCCCCTACGAACGCGATGGCTCATGACAAATGCAGGATTTACGTTTTCTGGGCATCTGTTTTCGAACGTTTGATTGAGAGAGAAAATAAATTATATATCAACATCCGTACAGTGCGTTTATCTACTTCTAAATGCATCAGTGTATCCGCGTATTTCCTCCCAGCTGCGTGATGGATAAGTCAATTTGACCGTGGAATTTGGTTCCATCATTTCGTAAAAACAATTTAAGTGCAGTCGCCAAATTTTACACGTAAATGTAATCAGATATCTGTACTTATGACGCAAATGTCAATAAAAATTATAGACGGACTCGAGAAATGGCAATTATCCACCGATAAAAAGATAACTGGATTACTAGAGGTTTCGCGTTTTCCGGAAAATGAGCTTTCCTCCCAAGACGTATAAGATTTCTGCCAACAGAGTGAGAAAGTTCGAAGGGACCATGCTATTGGTATGCGGCCACACCGCGCCACAGAGTGGCATAGGCGAAGCACGTCTGGGCCACAACTGAGTTACACTCTTGTATTAATGCTCTTAAATAATCACTACGACGCCCCTCGAATCGTATCAAACAAATTACGAAATTTTGGAATAATTATGCGACGGAATAATTGTAGGTACAAGTATTGAAATGAAATTTTGGAAAACTGATGGGGGCAAACATTTTCAGGTATAGGTATACCGATATAGTGCTTATATCTCCTGACGAGGACGTTAGTTCACGTGATTTAAGATTACGAACGAAGCTAAAGCGGTCCTTTTCATTCCTTAATACCACCGCATGCGGACTTTCGTCAGCGGCTTTCCATAAATCGTGCCCTTCCAAGCTGTTCGAGGGCCTAGCTCGATAATTCCACCCGTGGCTAAGCGGAGTGAACTTGGGTTCATTTACCCCTGAAATAGACCAATGACGTGGCATCTTTGAACGGACTTCTTCTTCGTCGGGCACTTCGCCAATGCCCCTGCTGGTTTTACGTGTGGTGCGACCGTCGTGATTAAATTCACCGTGCGCCGCCACCGTATCTGCAGACGGCGGGGGTGGAGGTGGGAGCGCCCACTTCCGCGATTACATTCGCGATCCGATGTAAAATTTAGATCCCAGCCTACGTAAGGTTTGACCTCGAATCTTCACTCCGGCGAATACCTTTTTACTCTATGTATTTGATTTTCCACAGGACTTCTATACGGATTTTTTATTTCTATATTTTTCACCGTGTCATTGTGTTTTTATTCTGATAACATTTTTTCATTTCCTCAAATCAAATTTCTTTCAAATTTTTTTAGCAAAGGTGGTCAGTCAAATTTATATGAATTCTGTTATTATACCATTGGCGTTAAATTCACTGCCTCATGGCTGTGAAATGATTCCGCTTTATTCACTCCCCATTATCCTTCAGGGTTTGCCACCGTTCTTATGAAGCAGGAAAAAATTCTTCTAGAAACCCATCGGATATCTACGTTTCATTAATGGAAATAACTACGCATCTAGAGGTCCAATAAAAATGATGGTTGAGGATCCGGTTCGATATGATTTTAATTACCATCTTCCAATTCATACCGACCTAATAATTGTTCAAGCTCTAAGAATGCAAAGACTGGTTGGTATACCGTTATAAAGGAAACTTTTAGTATATCCAGCGTAATTAAATTCCATTCAAGCATTTAATTCAATCTGGTATTGTGCCACCGGCTACCCACAGCGGTCGGTGCATCCCGCAGCGTCGTTTCATTCAGTAGAGCATCTGCTGCATCTGACGAAAATTAGCTAATTACACTTATATTCACCTTATCATATTCTCCATTCATAGAAAACCGCTCATGTCGCTGCAGTGGGACAAGATCACACATTTGGATCCCAAAAATGGATACTCTGATTGCCAGGGAATCCTTTTTGAAATAGAGCCATGCCACCTTCACTATTCGGTCTTCGTCTTCAGACCAATGGATTATACATGTAGTACCTTAGCTTATTTTTAGCTTTATGCATAATTTCGATTGAACTCGAGTTCTGCATATTATATTTAGATGATAAGATCGGCTCGTTTATGAGCTAATTGCAGCTCCGGTTGAATCTTAGAATCTTTTTCACACCTCGCCTTGGTTAGTGGAGCTGGGTGTGACGGGAAGACATACTTAATTAGAGGGTAGCTCCCATGTTGCCGGGAACAAAAACAAGCTCTGACCAAGATAAACCGCGCATCGCAAAGTGTTCTAATTAAAATAGTTTTAAGTTTTAAGTTTGATGAAATTCCAGAGAAAATTGCGGTCACGCTAGTACATGTTTTGTGCCAGTGCATTCTCGTTCGCGGTGTCTATTCCATATTGCGAGAATTTACCACACGCAAAAAACTCGCTTTTACCAAAATTAATGGGCACGTCCTCATCATATAACATTATACATATTTTACAAGAATTAAAATTAAATTATGATCGAAACTATGTCAGGTATCAGCCAATTATAGTTAACACTAACATACCATGTAGTTACTAAATTTTCGTTATAATTTTGAATTTATTCAAACGCAACGAAACCCTCACTTCATTCTTTCTATCACATTCTCGATCAATCATAGACATTATACTCTAATAATAAAAATTTTCTCATAATCCCTAAAATTTTCAAGCGTGATCAATACAGCTGACGTATATTAATACATATATCGTTCTATTGTAATCAGCAGAAGACGATACGATACACATTATATTGGGAACATGCAATTGCCTTCGACTACAGTATTTCAGCCCAGACCAATTTTCACTTCTATGTATTTTCTCCAACCCCTGATGACTGAGTTGGTCGTTATGGTTCTATAATAGCAGATGTTGTGTTACTGCTATCGATAACATTATTTGAACAGTAGCAGCGAGGTATATCTAAGATAGAGTTTTTGCCTTGTAGTATACATCGTGCTGTAGTTTTAGATTTTCTTTTTCTTTGGCTGATTCGCTTTGTTCTTTTTATCAAATGAATGTTCTATTACAGTCTAGATCTATTATTGGACTGCATCGCTAGCGTTTATTGCTCTACCACGTCTGTTATTGTATTATTCTTATAGTTTTTCTTCCTTCGAATTGAATAACAAGTTTCTTTCTCTCCTCGCTCTTGATAATCTGATAGATTCAATCAATCGAGATAGAGGGAAGTAAGAGTAAAGAAGGTACGGGAATACAGAGTAAGGATTTTGTCCGATGGCAAAGAGTCCTCTTGGATCATCCGAGGATATAAAACTGACTAAATGAAGACACGCAATACTTCAGAAGAGGATTTGGATTTAAAATCACTTTGCGTAAGTATAGGACACTGTAAAGCTGTGCGAAACTAAATTGCTGCCAACAAACTGGAGGCTTACCAAGTTGATTAGACGAGTGGAAGGGGTTGGTTGTATTTGAAAAGAAATATTTAATTAACATTCGATCAGTTCCTCCATTTTACATTCAACGATCTCTGATTTATTCTATGAATAAATCTCAGAAGATTGATAAAATGAAATAATTTCATACGCACGTCCCTGACATCGAAAGGTTTCATATTTACAATTTCATTTCTATTTCATCACTATAATAATATCCAAGTAAAGTGTAATACTTATACGGCGGCTGATACCGGATTTTCGAAATTATTTTCCTCCACCGTAATTACGATTCGGAGCTCCAAGAAATAATTGGGCAAAGCTAGGATGGAAGTTTAGTATATTTGGAATCTGTTCGATGGCAATTTCATTCTCGAGGGAATACCCCTGTCCCTGTTTGTCGTCGGTTGACAATGAGATATATACGAACCATCCTCAGAATTCGATTCAATAACAGTGTAGACATACTATATACATATAGGTATATTATATATATATATATATATATATATATATATACGTCGCACAATAAATCCACTAGGAGATATGTAATGCAATTAACGTTCACCGCACATTTACTTCCTCCCAATTTAATCATGTGGAAATAATGCGGATGATTAAAAGAACGAAACTATAGCTGTGAAACATTTATCCACACAGTTTGCGAATGCGAATTCAAAGATGTGGTGGAAAACAAAAAGTTTAAGTCAGTTTTGTCAAATTCCAGAATTTCTGGCCCCATTCGCAATTGAAAATACAGTATCACCGATTGACCGATTCAATTCTGTGTGCAGTACCGTATATCGTACAGACATGTAGGTACGTACAGCTTACGATCATTTCTAGACCTCCAACTGCACCAATTTGATTCTAATCCGGACTTACTTCCGACGTTCAAAGGAACCGAGAAACTTACAAGTCGACTACACTTTGCCTATTTACGCTAGTATATTTTCGCGATGGTTTTACCCCGCTTTGAAGCTTCTATATGTATCTGAGCGCGTTGAAACGGGGCCGAACTCAATTCCGAGGTTATACCTGACCAAAGCACGAAAGCACCTAAGTACCCACCTACCTCGCCCCGTTTTTCCGAGACCAGCAGAGTGTGAATTCACTGCAGTCTAGTTTATCTGGTGCGGTTTATTTGGTCGTATAGAAACGTGCAATAACTCTCTGGGAAACCGTCTTATAAAGTGCCTTGGATTAGAATAAACGTTCATATGTAGTTTCAGAGCTTAATTAATAGCTATGATCACAGATACCGTGCGATTCGCGTACATGTATATAATTATTAATTATACAGTTGCTTATCGCGTTATTTTTAGGCTCCAGACGTAGGAAAGTTGACGAGGAAATTCGATTAGAGAAACTACATCTGTACAAGTTTCAGAGTTCAATTCTACACTCAGAAAAGTTGAATAGTGAAATCGCAATTAGTACGGCGGTTGATGTGCAGACGATAAGTTACCGTGGCTCTAGAAACTCGAGTTACAAACTTGAGTTAGTTCAAAGTTAGAGTCGATACACGTAAGCCAGTTAGGTGACCTTCTATCGTTAATGGATCCAATTGACGATGGCGTTCGCAAGTCACGTCGCTGTCACCAAGACATTAAACTTATCTAAGGGCTGGTAGCTCGGTCTTTTCCATAGGGTAGTCTCGGGCTAATCAATTTCCGGTGATTTGCAATCAATCCATATTAGCTTTGAGTAAATCGAACAACGAACATTTTTCATCCGTTTATTCATAAATTTATTCAAGTTTTCTTCAGGAAATGTTCATCCATGATGGTCCATGATGGTATAGGACCAATCCTTTCCTTCTAAGAGCGTTAACAGGAAACACGGGTTACCTAAACCTAAACCCACGTCAGTGCTACGTGTTAATTATACGGCTGAAGTCGTATACATCAAGAGACTTTCTCTTCTCGTTAGCTTAATGAACCGTGGACAAGAGGTATAGCACATGTGGAGTGCATAGATAAGCTGTCGAATTCACAAGACGTCTTGACGTTCTATATTTGTATGAAAAGGGGTCGCCCACATATCTATATTTATATACATGTGTGTGTGTTCGAAAAACGCTCATAGGTGTGGGCAATGAATGTAATATACTTAACGCCAATTGGCAAAAAAAAAATTCTACATGGGAAATTAGCTGCCCTCAGTAGGGAAATGATTGTGTTAATTAAAGAATTACGAAGCTTTCTACGAAATTAAAGTCTACTCGACGGAAAACCTCACTACAATATGCTAACGCTAATCTCACGCGTCAAGGTGGTGGTAGTCTGATGGGAGCGAAAAATCATTTGCCTAATATCAATTTTCCAAGATAAATTATCACCAAGGTGTATATATAGCATAAGTGTAGCGAAAAATATATATCTAAGGTATATCTAGGTAACCGGAGGAATATGAATATCCGAAATGTATTCTGACCAGGATTTCGTTGGTCCATGAAATTGTTTATTAAATTTGAACTTTCCCATATATAATACCGAAGAGCTGTGAATTTTAAATACGCTCCAACACGTCAACAAGTTCTTGAACTTTGCTAAAGTCTTATAGGCTCGACAGAGAAAACTCATATAAATTTAGTTATTAAAGAGTCACGCACTTTAATCAACTCGCAGATCATTTTCTCTGGTGGTTCTTCGATGATCAAAGTGTCGACATCCTATTTCAACTACTAATTTTACGGCTATGTAATTATTCGAAAATTCAGTGTTACCTACTTTAATTTCACTCACGCCTACCCCCAAGAATCATGAATGTCTTGAATAATTCAAACAGCTTTATCATCTTCCCTCCGAGCATCACTTATCTCCGTTATTAGTCGATCAATTTCATTGTTTAGTAGGCCTAGTTCACTATTGATTTTACACGTTATTTAACCCGTTCTTAAAAAATCTATCGCATGATACATGGCGAGAATTTCGCTCCTACAATAATTGTTCACTTCCTGTACACTCGAATGTATACCGACCTTTATCACAGTCACGGATAAAAATAAGCAGTGATATTTCTGACGGTAAAAGCAGAGAATAAAAAAACCGTGATTGCCAACCTGGAGAACAGAATAAAAAAAGTCTCACCTTATAAAGAAGAAAAATGAATGGAATATAAGCGGCGTTTCAACGTACGGAGCTCAAACATCTCATGCGTTTATAAATGAGACGTTAATTCATGACTTTAGCTCACTACAAAATGGGTACGGCTCGTTAACGAGTTGCTCAAAAGCATCTCATTACCCTTTGAAGATTGGGTTGTACGCATTCAATAGTATCATTCACGCGCTTAGAACTAATTAAAATATATATCATAAAATATAGGGAATGAAATCCTCGCCCTATTTTCAAATCAAAGTGATGAAGGCATAATATACAGTACATAATATACATATATGTTTCTGATGTGTTAGGGTAGATACATCTAAACGTTCATGCAACAACAAACACGATCTCAGCTGGATAGAAATTGCCATCGTTAATGTTCATTATTTGTCTAAAGTTGATCACAATTATCCTCCTGTACCTTCGTCCTTACAAACGTCAGTCTTCCGCACTTGATGTATTATAGCTCTATATTGCTATGGCTTAGGGTCTTCGGGCCATCATAGCTCCGTAGAAATCTCCCACTTGACACATCCGGAATTCTTACATAACACGAACAGAATTGGAATTCTCTAAAAGACACAATTTGCGATCGTGGATTTCCGAAGAAATTCTAAGGTATGTCATTTTTCCGTAGCTATTTAGTAGCAATCACCGATAGATGTGAAAGCTGTTTATTAGCTCTGAGAAAATATGTGAAATGTAACACCTTGACAGGTTCATCCTTCGGGAAATATCTAACACGTTATCGTTGAGATTCTCATTGGATTCGATTAGCTGATGCAGCTAACTCCCTTGAGTTGATTTTCTCGTGAACACCAGTAGCTAACTCAATGTAATCTTCGTCGTGAACAGTTGAGCTTATCAGGACCACCTTAACACCGAGAAAAGAAATAAAAGGAACAAAATTAAATACAAGCTCTCATTACTTCTCGAATAATTTTCTATATATTTTATAAATTTCTAAATTAGGTAGAGTCTACAGTTTCTGTAAAAGAAAAAGATCGATCGGCACAAGGAATGCTTGTATAAATTGTAATCGTACGCCGTGATACTTCGGGCTCTTAGAAACAGTAATATTTCATGGCTTAGTCGGGCTTATCAATCTAACAAAATATCATATTTCCTACAGTGTGAAAATGAACAAGGGTGGGGCTAGATTAAAAGTTAAATATGCCTGTGACAGATTACATCGTGGCGCAAAATTCATTGGTTAATATATACGGTGTACCTGTACGCCTAGTTTACTCAACACCTAACAAGCACCACAGACTTGTTACAGCCCCTGGAACGAGCGCGCGGAACTCCGGTATGCAATCTAGTTACAGAGTTTTAATCAGGCTGCAGTCCTGCCTCTGGAAACAAAGTATAGGTCAGCAAACACTGATTCGTCTGAGTATGCAAACTGCAAGTGCTCATTAACCTCGAACGGATATTTAATAAGCTGGTAAATTAAGAAATAAGGAATCAGGCTGCGCAAGAGGAAGTCGATGATTGCCTCTGGCGATGATGACGAGCCCCATATACCTACTAGGGGAAAGCCATGAGTTATGTACATTCGAAGACAACAGAATTAAAAACTCGTGAAACTGTCAGCCTTTTTTAGTTGCTGCCGTTGTCACGCGTTTCAAATTAGGGGCTGACCCAGACATCGGATAATCAGCCATTATCATAACCGTTAACGGGGTGGCCACACGGTTCGCTTGTAAAGTAGCAAAGGCAAAAATGATGTCTCTTAAATGGTCAGCTTTGGTGGTTTAACTCGTTTACGCCGCTACGGGAACCGAATGGTTAACCAAATACTGGGCGTGAGCCAGGGACGTCCTTAATCTGGTCATCCTCAAAACAAACGACGTCCCTTAGCGGGAAGACCATTACCAGAACGGATCTAGTTCGGTTCGGCTGTCTTTTGTTTCACTGTTAGTCCTGCAGGCTGCTATTATCCACATACAACATTTCATACGTATAGGTATCTAGTAAATAGGTTTATATAGACGTGTACTTGGATTGCGGAGGATTCGGGGTGGTGCAGGGTGGTAGCATGGATAAAATAAGTGCCAGAAGTTTCCTTTTCAATAAAGTGAAAGTTATTTCGCAATATCTGTATGGAGTAGGTATCATATTCGCTAACAGGGCACTTATATATTATACAAGTTTTCCAAGTTTAGTAGGTAGGGGAGGTTTTCAAACCCGAGACAAAGTTACAAGTGGGCTCGGTATTATGTACACGAGTACTTGCTAAACATTTGAAACGAACGAGACGGCGAAGAAAAATGGAAATTAGGACTGAAAATTCGGACAAGATTTTTCAATGTTGCCGACAAAATTTATACCAAGATAACAATGGACCCGGTGAAACGCTAAGAGATCGCTCTGTACCGAAGGAACGGGAAACTGGCAAAAGAACCTTCGAAGGTTTTATGGAAATTGAAAAATACTTTAGCGATCGTCTTGCTGTAATTTCCTACACCTATTACGTTCTGGCTGGCGGACCAATGGGTAGCCAATTTTAAAACTGTTCAAATTAAAATGCAAACGAGTCCAAGTCTGGTATTAATTTCTTAAAACAGCATTAACGAAAAAAAAAAGTTTTTCAACCTCGTGGGGTGGGGATCAAACAGAGCCTCTGCTGCCTCTGAAGTTGTAAACCGGAGCACGACAATGGGACAAGTTTCCATAGCTCGGCGAACTCAGCATTCAATATCTATTTGCGCATAACCACCATCCCCCACGCCTTCTTCCTACCCCGCAGACCTCGCATCACCAGCAATCGGCAACCATGCGAACTCCCTGCAAACTCCCCTGAACAATTTCCATACCACTGGTTGGGTTTCAGGTCTTCTTCGATACTAATAAAACTTCGAATACTTCGTTTTTATACATACATTATACCTATATACATATCATACACGTATGTATGCATACAAAATGAATTACCACCCAAGTACGTATATTATCATTAAATTTGGAAACAATACTCGTCGTTTTCGCATGGGAGGTTCATCAGTTGAATGTTTGGCGAAATTAAGTTTACAGAAAAAATCCAGTATCAATATAAAAAACGATGAATAACAAATCCCAGATTTATTTTACCGCAGGAATAAAAAGTTAGCTTGTTAAACATAGTGTCTACCAAATGTTTCACTGCATCGACGACGGGTTGAATGGAATTGAATGAACGATTTTTCATTTTATCGTAAATTCACGAAAATATAGGAAAAATAGACGCTGGTTATATTATTATTTGCAAGTGCTATGGATCATCAGGACTGTAACATGTATACATGCATCTACTCATCCCCGATTCATAGTATCTTTATAGTATATTTACATGCATATATATTCAGCTCGTTTCCCAGCAAAGGCAGTAACTAACTCGTAACGCAAAGTTTGTTTTACTTCGAGAGAAATTGGTTGGTAGAGAAACTGAAAAACGTTGTACGGAGGTAACAAGTGTAAAATCTGCTTAACGGGCGGGTGGAGTGCGACGATGCAGAAACTTTTCGAGGGAACCTGAACCCTGCAGGAAGGTGGCGAAATAGACAGTTCAACAAGGGCGAGAGAATCGATGAGTTTAAATAATAAAATTGAAAAATAAATCGCTTCGAAAAGCAAGTGATGAAAATAAAAAATAAAATAAAATAAAAAAAAAAAAGCAGATTCTACCCCTGCAATCAATTTCTATTCACGTTGTCACGTTTTCACAATCGAAATCGTTTCTAAATCTGATCTCCTTGTACAGCATCCAGTTCACTGGACCATTAGTCGTGCAAACGCTCGTTTACCTGCTTCCTAATTAATTCTGTTGGTATGCTATAACTTATACCAGCACCTAGTTGCCCCAACCGCCTCTTACCGGCGATCAATACGCCCACGATGCCCACGTCTCGTATCGGATACTTGTTGAATGTAATTGAAGCTTATACTGTTAATTATTTGCTAATTTAACGGCAAATAAGAGCGTAATAATCAAGGTCACGAGCCACTGCATCGTCAGAAAGTAGAACTAATTAGAATTGACTAGGGGGAATATTGGGGAATTATCTTGAAAACTCCCTTGCCAACCGTTACACGTCACGTATTTTGCGATTGTGAAAAATGAGCTGTAGTGTTACACACTCGCATGTGGTTGGATGTTGAAAAAAAATAAAACTGAAAAAAAGAAGACAAAAAGAACGCGAAGGGCTCAATCCGGGCGTGTATATATTCTTTCTAAAAACACCTGCGGAAGATGAGAGGTCAGTTCGATAGAAATGATTTATGTGAGGGAGGAGATGGCGAAGATCGTCTGCAGACAAGTAAAGGGGCTTAAAACTACAGAATTACAGATACCCACCCTACAGACGGATGGTAATGTGCGCGTGGGCGTATAGGGTAGGAACGGGAGGCAAACCGTGCTCTGGCATTCGCGTCGCTACTTAGCGCTCAAGGAGGGCGCGAAATTAACACTCACCGGCATGCACACACACGAAATTTTCAAAAGCTTTCAAAAGAATACTGTATTTCGAGAGCAATTTCCCGCCCATCATTTTCGTTACTTATAGGATCTGTAGACGATCGTGTGTCATTATTATGGTAAATGATTCGCCGACTATCGCAGAGTTTAGTTTTCCGAGTGTTCTGCCCATTAGGCAAATTATCATTTGAACAAACACCGCATAGGTAATCGGTTATTGTTCATTTTTCTTCATTTTGTTTTTGTTTTTTAAAACACTTTGCCAAAATCTGTCTACCATTTATTTTAAGCGTAACACGCGTGCCGGTGAAAAGTAAACTTTTCATGCCTGAAGCCTAACATTGATGTGTGCAAAACCGTATTACTAACTTTGCGCGGTTCAATCGACAATTAATAAAGTTGCGAAGGGATCGTGGGGCATCTATAACGATTGCTTATTATACAACCCCTGATGAAACAGAACAGCAGGAATCATGTAAAATTCATCTGTTAACAAACACCGTTTAATTGCTGAAATAATGCCAAAGAATAAGCACAGCGTGAATATCTATATAATTAAGGCTCATTCCGCGGTGAATTCTCTTTAAGCTAATTAATTTTGAAACAAATTTTAAAACCGTTTTCGCGGTAACACACTTCTACAATTTACACTTTTGATATTAAGGCTTACGCAAACCTTTGAGAAAATCTTACCACCAAAAATGGGTAGGTACCATAAAATAAGATAAGAGTGATATATTTTTGAACCATTGTTTCCTTAGAATAGGGTATTTCTTCCTTTTATTACATTGATTCCGATCAAAGTTATACGAAAGTCGTTCCGCATGTATAGTGGCACTCACGTATTGATGCCGCGAAGGTTCTTGAATACGAGTTTTTGTTAGCGATCTTTCGATGCCGAATACAACGAGCGTGGTGGAAAATAAATCTTCGGAAAAGTTCAATAAATTTACAATAAACGCTATATTCTCAACACGGTGTAATTTTCAGCAATTTAAAACGGAACAAATAACAAAATGAAAAGTTCAAGGGGTCGAAGTATGTACCAAGATATTTTTCTCAACTTTACCCAGCTTCTCGAATACTTACAATTTTCGCACGTACAGTGAAAACACTTTAGAGTAAACAAAAATAATGCAAGTTTCACGGCTTCAGGTCACTTAAACTTATATAGTGCAATAATATTTGCAGGTAAGTATGCATGCAGTGTCGAATAATGCTTGCGAATATTTGAAAAGCCAACACTGCCAAGTTTTCAACGTCTCAATCAATTTTCAACTGACTTTAACAGATTTATGAGTCGTGTGATCCAACCTGAATTATTATTCATTGATTAATTATTAGTGTCAATACGGTCATTGCGGTGTTTACGACGCGTGTTAAATCTATATCGGCTTTCCTAGAATCCTCGTATTTCATTCCAGTCAATTGGCGTTTTGTAATTGATTGTTCAGATAGGCAATGTTCGCATACGTAGATCAGCAAACTCTGGAATAGAAAGATTATAAAACATTACCCATATATTAATTATTCGCAAGTTGAACAAGACATAAGAAATATTCCCAAAGTAAAATCTATTTTCTTTTTTTTTTTTTCGCATAAGCAAAACCTTTGAAATTGTTATGATAAAGGGCCTCCGTTTCCGTATGGCCAAAGAATGCCCCGGGGCGAGAAGCTCAAATTGGCATTTCCTCGAAGTCTCCATCATTTCATTTATTCCATCAAATTTGCCAAATTATTTCACGAATAAATAACTTCAAAAGAGAAAAAAGAATTCACAATTCTCTCGGAAACTCTATAAACGGTTGGAACTCAATACAGTTTTTACTATCCAGGAAAAGAATCCGCGATAGAAGCTGAACTGATGCGATCTATCGTTGCTCTTGGATTATTGTCTTTGCGAAAGTATATCTAATCATGTATTTAATATCGGAGTAAAATTTCCGAATCGGAAGGTCCGAGTGTTTCAAATCCATTGACCTCTTGATACCATTGAGTAATATATCGCAAATCGTATATGGCTTCTCTCATTTCTCAGTATCTTTTACACTCAAAGACTCACACAACTCACCTGTCACGCACATATGTTCCCGTGCTTTTCTCGTCCTCCTCGATTTCGGCGGCGAAGACATCAATGTACAAGGAAACGGTGGATCTGCCAATATAAAGTAACTCATATCGAATATACCATTCGCAGGCTGTGAGGCACCATGGGGTCAGGTATGTGTAGTAGTAGCCCCTGCGGGCTCTGTTCTGTTTGGTGGGAAGGGATCACGCTACCAATTGAATACCCCGAGGCCCACGCGGAAAATTTGCCGATACCATTTCTCCGAGTGGACTCAGTGGCTTTCAAGTATTTCATTTCAATTCAGAGCATAGCGTAACACCGCGGCGATAGACATCGGTCAATAACTGAAAGTGACAAAACCTTTCACGAGAGGTGTATTCGCGCACCTTGGCTCAGACGTGGCGAGCAAATATTATGCGAAAGTCAGTGTCATATAGTTTGAAGTGCAATTCAAGAAGTTTCGAGGGGCAGTGGGTATATCGAAGAAATAGTTATTTTCCAATACAGAAGAAACAAAAAGAATGGAACGACCGTCCAGAGGAACTCTGACTATTGACTTTAAATCTGCACCGAGAAAGGTTACACTATCAAATCCGAGTGCTGAGTGCAGAGTACCCTCGTCCCACGCAATCCTAAAAAATACAATAATGAAAAATAAAATCACGCAAGGGATTCAATATTTTTGAAGCCAGCAAAAAAGTGGTCCTCAAGCAGTTCTTTTCGCGCTATTCGATTCCAGTAACATCGTGATGAGGGGTGAAATGAAGGAATGATCACCGTTAAGTGGAGTACAGTAGCTGCATTCAGCGGTAATTCCCCGCTATACCATGCATAGTTATTTCGGATCTGAAATTATCACACCCAAATATGCACATCGATAAAACTGCAACCATTTCGTTTTCGGAGAATATCTTGGCTGGTTTTTAGGGGATGATAAAGAAACTCATGAATATATAAAGAAGTCTGGGGAACCAAGACGTTTTCTAGTGCGTGCCGGACTGCGAAAAGTCTCTTGCCTTGGGCAGGGCCATACATGTTATATATATTAATATATGGTAGATATATATGTAGAAGACATGTGCATATACCTATATACGTATAGATACACTTTTTTCTTTTTATTTATACTATATGTATACGAGAATCGCGTTTGTGGCTCCAGGTGGGTGAGGGTCAGCGATCGTCTATAAATATGTACCAGCCTTGCGTCCCCTTCTCATCGGTCCCCTTGGCGATTCTGTCCATCGTGCTAACTCCCTTTCTCTCATTTTCTCTCAAATTTTCCTTCCCATACCGCATCGAGCCACGCTTGGTCCCCAGCCCCTAACAACGCAACCCTGTGCGTCTTCTCACTACCCGCATATTAACGAAGCCCCAAAGGCTCGAGATACACGCGGCATAACAAGTCTTTCCAACTCCCACAAGGCCTATACGATGTACACCCAGTCGCAGGGCTTCGAGCGGCGACATTTGGGTGTATACCTATGTATTTACCGTATGTATACGTACGTATGTACTTGAGATAATATGAAAAGAAAACCCTTGCAGTGTAAAAGAGAAAAATAATATCTGTGGTAGCAGGTCCATTTTTCTACGTGCCAGCGACGAGAGACTGTTTCTGAAATTGTTTCGTGGAAGTTTATGGGCCGTAAGATTTTTTTAACCGGACATATCCAGATCCACCCATCAAGGGAAAATTTCTATTTCTCTTACCTAGGAAAATGGCGATTACGCATCCTCAGCGATCGGCCCATGGATTCGGGGTGCAAGGTAAACACCGTTTACGGTAGGGTGATCTTTGGTGTCCTTATCTTCGGACGACGCCGGGGTAAACTCGCGAACCCTTGCGAAACAAAATTACGACTTCCGTTTACGCAATCGATGGGTTCACCCATTGTCAGCTTTTTTATTCTAAAGATACACGTCCGAAAATTCAACTTCTAACCGTCAAACCGTCAACGTATAGAATTATTTCTTATTCTTCTTTCAAAGTTCTTCACCAGCACTGGATCAACTTCCAATAACTATATACCTACCCACCTAGTAAGCTTGAGAGTTCAGACAAAAGAATATTTATTTCTTTCGGGGAAATATAAACGAAGAGAGAAAACTTTTCAGTATTTTCTTTTCGTTCTTTTACCTCTTCTCCTTCTCCTTCTTTTTCTTCTTCATCTTCATCTCCTTATTCCGTCTTCTTCTTTTCTCATACATGATTCAAAGCGAGTCTTGGCGATTTGAAAAATACCTGGCACTGTCGCCTGTGCTCATATAGCGCGAACAAGTATATTTCACGCCACTTTGACGGACAGAATCAAGGAGCAAAATAAAATTCGAATGATTAATAAATTCACAAATCCCAATTAATACCGGGGTGAAAATTTCAACTGACCGTCATATGGCCGAAATATGGCCTACCTACCCAACAAATGTAGTCGCCATGTCGGTGCTAGTCGGTTTTATCTTGGCTTTTACCTGACAACGACGACCAAGTCATGTCGCCCATTGATTTTTCCATCGAGCCATTTCTGAGATCATTCGGCGAATTTATCAGGTAGACAAATGGACCAAATTATACTAGCATCCCACATATTTTCACCGTTTTGACAAAATCTCCAATTCAACCGCAACTCTGGGAGGGTCAAAGAAATTTCTCATGTCAGGAGTGACTCGACATCTGATACATATATTCGGAAGCTACATTGGTTACCCATATATGTAGTCGCCAGCTTGATTCAACGTTGATAAACCATGTTGATTAGCCTGGTTATTGCCATATCAGAAATCCTCATTCAAGCGATGCTGTTGGCATATTGTTGTCGAAACTCGACCTTTAATATGGTCTGCCGATACTATCGCCATGCTAATACAATTTGGCATTAATATGGCATGTGGACTGCAGGTCATATCAAATGTTGCCCACGAGTTAGGATACTTTGTACTTTCGAAACCCCAAATCCGGTATATATGTATTATACATAATTATATCTGTACAAAACGATTAGATACTTAATTACATGGATGGTGGTTACTAAAGTTGGTAAGCAAACAATGGTTAGGCCCGGCGTAACACCATCACCGTATAACTCGAGGAGTTTCGTATATAAATGAGTTTCTTATAGTTCACACGCGCCTAACTTTGGCCACCGAAAAATACATAATTACGTCTCATGAATGTTTTATTACTTGAGTTAAAAGCAAGCGGGACGGTAAAGCGAGGCAGGCTTTATCACCTCGAGAAACATAGCCAGTGACAACTTGGCAGAGGAGAAGAGGGAGGATATAGGGATGACAACGGAAGAGATTGAAATTTACCTGCACAAGAAGAAAATAAGGCTTTATAGCTATCCCTATCCTCTCACTGTCGGTGAATATCAAGATTTATTTGAAAGATTTTTAAGAAAACAGAATCTTGAAACTCCAAGCCAGACTAATTTCAACTTGAGAATTCATCTTCATGAAGGTGTAACACTTAATCCTTTCACTTCTGTCGCGAAAATACGGCTTTAACGAAAAGATACGGCTTTCTTTCTTCATATTTAATACACGCTTAAACGTAACGATTGAAGTCGCTACGGGGATTCACGAATTGTACTTATGACAATAAAATGCTTTTCGATCACGATTAATTTCGAAATATTTTATTACAACGAATAAGGAATGTATCGTCATTGGTACATGAAATTAATTATGTCGCGAATATTTTCAAATTTCGAGACTATCCGACAATTTTTTCTAATTACTATTGAGAGTATAAGAGTACAATGTGATAATCATTAACTTGGTAATTTTATCGTCAGAACTCTAAAAGCAAGAGTCTAAAAGTTAGTAAGATGTTTATTTGCGAAATGATTTGTTCGTATCGTGAAGAAGTTAAATTCAGAGGAGAGTACTGAAACATAAAATCGACTAACTATACAAGGCAAGTTAAAAGTTTCGATTCGTCTAATAATGATTGCCTCGTGAATTGGTAAGCTGCCATAATTTGTAAAGTTAGAATTGAGCTCACGAGAAATTGCGAATATAAGACATTTGAAATCCCCCAATATATAATCAATCTTTTTTTCCTTTCAAAATTCGAATGAATCTCTCTCTCATCGGATAAGTTCAGACAAATTACCTACTCATCGGATGAAAAGTCGGTCAAACATCACCGGGGTAATTTCAAATCGACAACACAAAGTTTATAGAAAAAGACAGAGTGACATTCGATTCTTTCTTCGAACAAAATGAAAAATAATAATAGTTAAAAAAATGACATAACATGATAGCGAAACTTTGCTGGTATAATAAATCATTCAATTAGTCTAAGAAAACTTTGAACGATTTTGAACGCATAAAGACAATAATATTAATAATATAACTGCAATCAGAATAATGATTTCTATGATAACAATCTGAGTGATCGCGGTGCGAGACGTGAGTTTGGATATTAATTAGTAGCAATTACTCGAGCTGACGTTATAAAGCAGGCTATAGCTGGGGGGAACGATATCGCCAAAAATTTATCTATATATGAAGTTGGACGATGAAATATTCAAGGCCGAAAGCCTGCAGCAAGTACCAGAGAGGTTTACGGAACATTAATTATTCAAGATTACTGGGAAACTTAGTGGAAATCTTGTTCATACTTGGCGCGAACCTCTGCCTTTGCGCGCCCTCTCATTGTTAGCCTGCTTCAATTTTTGATCCCCTTACGCGAGTGTGGTTCACTGAGCAAACCGACCGCAGTGGGTGGTAAAGCCTTTGGCATTCATCTACGAAAATAGGTGTACAAAGTATATAGAATTTCGTTCTCATAAAAGTTCTCTTTCGTTGGGCCTTTTGCGGCTGGACCAACATGCGCAAGAATTAAGGTACGGGGTGGGGCAAAGGGCGAGTCTGTCTGCTGCAGACATTTCAAAACCGCTAGAACGAATTCTGCATATTTCCAGAATCACTTTGAGCGTATCTACTACAAACTCTTCGCTCATGCGACAGCCTCCCTGACAGCATACTTTAGCAGCATGCTGCACTTTGTACTTTTGTAAGCACGAGGGACCGAATTTTATATCTCATCGTCAAACGCGATGATCTTTCACCACGATTCTCTCGAAATCTGATACAATGATGCCAGCCACTGAAGGTGGTCGAAGAGGGTCAACTTCAGTTACCAAAAATTGATCATATCTTGGCATTCGAGAAATGAAAAACCAACAAAATTTCCCAAATATTTTATACGACTTTTTTTTTTTTCTTTTATATACATCGCTTGTTGTTTGACCACGTTTGAACAAAACTCCTATTTCCTCTGCCATAACTTATTGGACTGAATTCAACACACTTGTTCATGAAGCGTTACATCATAAATTAAAAAAAAAACCTGCCGGAATCGTCGCTAGTGCCTTGTGGCATTGACCATCAATGAATGAGCTTCACCCTCTCGTGGGATGATTAACTCAACTACGCTCCCTCGTCCGAAAGAAAACTAAAGAAGGAGGAAAGACGACGGACTCAAATGGACAGGGAGAAAGGAGATAGGGTCAAGTCGCGGCCGCTTTTACGATCCGTCATTTTTGTCCGGTGTCTAATACCAACGCATTGTGTTATCCTTACAAATTCCTTAGCTCCCGGCTTCCAGTTCCGTAATGTACAATTTTCAACGCGGTGAATTATTTGTTCTATAGAAAATGCCTCACGCGCTTCTATCGAAGCAAAAACTCTCACGCGATTCATCAATTAGGAATTGCAGGAAAGAAATTGAAGTTCAGCAATTCTCGATGGGTTACTAGGTACGTGCAGCTGCTTGAAAGACAAAAAATCAATCATCCCGCCAGGGAAAAGTTTATGAATTTTTTTTCAACTAGACGTATGATAGAGCCTGATTATTTTTGGCAACGAATGGCCGGCTTGGACTCTGGCTAACAAAAAAATGACGATGACAAAATAATAATCAGAACTGTAGTAGTAAGTATTAATAATAGCAAAGTTTTCTATTGTCGAAGGAAAAAGCGAAGTTCAGCGAAGCTGCTAGTGTTTGCAGTATGTTTTATAAAACCTTTCCATGATGTCGGAAATCTTTTTGCACCTTTATTAAAAATATGTTTATCATAAGCAATTAAATGATTTTATCGTTCCTTTGAATTTCTGAGAAAATTTCGTGCATCTTCTTTGCCTCCGTGCAGTTCTGGCGATGAGAGATGATCGATTTCCACGTCAATATTTGCCATAATATTTTGTGAATTCTGGCGAAGTCTTACATCGCGGAGAGACGGCGAACTGAGTTAAAATCATAATCAGGTAAATCTTGTACCGGACTTATCTGTTATTAAAATCAGCGTCAGTAGCTCGAGGATCAAAGTTACGAGAATTCGGGTTTCCGGTAAGTTCGCAGCAGTCGGTTTGGCAAGGTGAGGAGAACGAACGAAGCAGAATTTACGGATTATGCAACTCTGTGATTTCCGCCTTGCACTTAGAGAAACAGTAGATGAATAGAAACTTTGAAGCAGTTGAAATATTATTAGTATACTCGTGATGTCCTTCTTCCCGGTCTTAATCCCCGTTCAGACGAGACAAGTTTAGCGGTTCCAGAGGCGACGAATAAATTATTTTGTCGTGGTAGCTGAAGCCGAGGTCGACGCCCAACGCCTTTTCGACGAGTATACAAGCGAGGATCTCTTTTCCCTTTTCTCATCCTTATGTTAGCCGAGGCAGCGAAAGGCCCCAAAACCTTTGTCTTTCACCGCTTTGTCACTTTGAGTCGCGTCTTTAATTGAACTTTTAAAGCACCGTTTCATCCGAGGCCCGCGATATCACGCGGTGGATACAAATAGCCTTTGTTGAATTCCCTTCCGAGATATACCAACTGTATAGATATATACAGATGATCAGATAAGACGAAATGCGGGAAACCCGTCAGCAGCTATCGAATATAGTCCGCGACTGCGTAACCCTGGCAACCACGTGATCCAGTGAATGCTGGGACCTCGCGAATACAGGGAACGGTCCGATACACGCCCGTTGGAAATAGACCTTACTTAATGCGGGTAATGGGTTCCCAAGAGACGAAACTGTGCGAACTGGGATCAAAAACGACGCAATTCCAGAGGAGAAGAATTTCGTACCCCTCTTATACCTGGGAAAGTTGATTAGCGTCTCCTTGTGGAGAAAGAGAATCGATTACGTGAAGAGAACTTTTCTTTCCTTTTTTTTTTCCATAGGCTTTAGGTAACGAATCTATACCTATAAAAGAAAAAGAAAAAAAAAAAGGAAAAATACCACGCCAGAAAGAAGGGAGACTGTAGTAACAGGGTGAAACTACTATCAAGGCATAATGTGTTCACTCTAAAAAGTCCCGGGTGTGAGAAGAAGTCTTGGCATCAAGGCGGGTGGGTAAAATTGGGGTTAATTAACATTCCACAGTGACGGGGGACAAAAACAGGCTAAGCTTCACCCCACCGAAAGAGTATTCACCCATCGAGTGATCCTTCGAGTCGTCACCACTTCACGATTCCAGGCATTGAGCCCGCCAAATATGTGCTTTTTCTGGTTCTGCAGGAAAGAACACAATTTCAATCCAATTCACCCCAAGTCCAATTCTCTCCTCAACCCTGCAATACTTGAGGGGAGGCGCCACTGAAACTTTGGCAAAACAATTTCCTATTTTTTCTTCGAATTATTAATAAAGGTCCAATCGAGAAATTCTTCCGACAATTTTGAGATTACGATACAGAATGCATATTGAAAAAAAAAATTCAATCTTCTGCCAAGAAAGATTTCCTGCGTATCTCTGTACCTCTAGTTTTTTAAAGGTACAGTCACGCCTCCCTTTAAATAGCCACACTGGGGTAAAGCCAACAGAGTGAATTTGGACAGACAGCTTTCAGACAAGGTCAATATTCCGAGTTGGGTTTCAAGTTAATATTTTCAACCAGTCCAAAATAGCTTTTAAGTCTTGATCTCTCGACGCATTCGACAAAGATTTCCCATGATTAGAAGTGACGCGTTTGACAGTCGAACCGTAATAAATAACTCTCACGCTATCGATACGATTAATGATTAATGGTTCAGCCATAGTTCAAGAGGGTCTTACTTCGGTCTATCGAAACTCACTTGTATAAGAATCCGATTATATAGAGTGAATATCGACGTACCTTTCATCGAGGTCTAACCGCAATTTCTTTTTATCTGAGCTGTGAAGACACACGGATGAACGTGTCCTAGAATTCTGAATGGCAATTTCTTTAAGCAATGCATGTGCATTAAAAATAACTCGCTGCACTCAAGAATGAGCGTCTTGTGGATAACCCAAAAGGTTTTTTTTACTACGGGACAATAGGTATAGGTATACAGCATACACACATCTAGTCTTGTACACACATATGGGGGTAGCCGAAATTTCTGAACCAGACGAAGCTACGCCGTCCGGAAAATGAACTGGAGTAGAATTAGATCTGGAATCCTAGCGTATCCCCGGGTATCCTTAGGTATCTCGACGGATCTCAGGGTACGCGGGAACACCCCGAGGATTAGAGCCGAGCTACGCTGTGGATGCCCCACGGCGGTCCTCGACGTCGCGCGACGCCCAAGTCGTAAGCGAGCGGCTTACACTCCAGAGTTCATTCCACCTTTTCCACCATCGCAGTACTGGATCCTGGAGAATAGGTTTCCGACAAAAACTTCTATTAATTTTGAAGGAACGAGAGTTGCATGAAGAAATTCTTGTGTCACATTCTTGGCCCGTCGCTCGATGTAATCAAAGGGAAGATAGGGGCAACACCCTTCGGATGGGTTTCTCACTAACGCTGCCAGTTGTCATCAAGAAATTACTTAACGACGCCTCTACTCCAGACTTCGGTCTCGCCAGATGAAAGTGAGAATGAGGAGTTGGATGAACCCTTGCCAGATGTTTATTCAGTCATGCTCCTCTCCACCGTCTGTATTCATTCTGACTTTCTACTCGGTGTTTTCAGCAATGTATTTAAATTGGTGAAGAAAGTTCGGATTAATCAAAAGCAACAAGATACTATGTGCATTGTGCATGTGATGAAGGAGATGTTTCCTATGGATTCGCGGGTATGGCGGTTCGATATGATTAACGAAGAGTCGCTCAGAAACGAACTCGGATTCTCCTGGGTCCTTTCGTATCCCCGCCAATTGACGTAGACGAAATTACTTAACCATAGTCACTTGAGACCATGGTTTCCTGGGAGATTCTCAGGAGCAGAAGCCGAGAGATCTGTTCACCCTGCCAAAGTAAACGTTAAAAGACTTTGGAGGTGCCTTACTTGGTGTAAACAACTACACCCTAGTCGAGAATTCTTAACTTGTTGCAGCCAGAAACAGCAGCAGGCCATGTTTGGGGTGACAAATAATAGCAGCTCCAAGCCACTCCTCATCGCTCATTGTTCATATTCCTACACGTATAATTCTTTCCGTAGTAGCAGCAAATAATCTCAATCGCGAAAAGCGATGTTGCGAAGGACAACTTGCTTGCCAATCCAAGTTGACGCTCCTGCTCCTTCTCATCTCTCCGTGCTAGTAGTTACGGACTCTCGGGTTCGTAGTTTGCTTTCGAGTCTGCGTGACACGAATACCAGATTACGGATAAAAGTTATTGAACCACGAAGGCACAACTTTAACCCGTGACCTCTGACCCCTATAGCTGCTTATCGTATTCAACTGCGTTTATATTTCTCAACTTTACGCATCTTTTCAACAAACCCTGTTGATCGGTAGTGCCTATTGTTCGATCGGTCGCAGACTGCAAGATCAATTGGCAAGGGGGATGTTGTACATCATTTTTCATTAGAATTCGTATTTTTCAGCAGGAAAAGCACCATCTCACTCGCAGTTTATATCCATAATTCTGGGATACATCCATGTGCCGCACTTCATCATAGGATAAGCGCTGCTTATTACTCCTGCATGCTTCGTGGCCTCGGTTCTTAGAACTTCTATCCTAGCGGCGACTTGCCTAGGCAAGAAACTGTCTGAGGAAGTAGGAAGGTATTTACGTCGAGCCAGCTAAGCACAGGATGTGCACGAAGAACAAAGCGGTACTACTCACAACCATCCACCAGACGTGCCCCGCTGCGCTGGATTCACCAGAATAGATAACGTAATAGGTATATGGTTAGCGATAACGATGATCTACCATAAGCCATTACCCATGAAATCTGTATCTTTATTTGGTCATGAGCAACAAAGTTGATTAGAAGCGAGGGGACCTAAACGAAATCGAATGTGGAAAGAGGAACAAAGTTGAAACTTTTTAAAGGTTGTTCAGATGATTCGTTGGGTCCGCTCACCGCGCTGACCGGCCATCGAAAGGTCTGCCATTCGTGAAAATTTTTTGAGAAACTTTCGGCTGGTGGGAAAATTCGTCTTCTCTGCAGCGAGAAGCATTATTAAATATAGCCTTCCGTTTGCCAATGAGCCGACAAAATCCACGAGAAGGGTTTTAAGCGAACGATATTTCCTCGGCAACGCGCCGGACTCAATATCGAAAAGGATTCAATTAGTTGGTTCAGATGGCAGCTCCGATGCCAACTGAGCAGTAGAGTTGTTACAATAACCTGCACACGCGGTGGTCCATATATCATTTGATATTGCCTTGTGTATAAGCCATAATCCAAACCTGTTACTTACGGATAAAATTGCTGTTGACTTGCTCACCGTTATATTTTCCATTTGAAGTGGGTAACATTCGTTGAGAGAATCACACGCCACGTAAACACGTCCAGGAAGTGTGTCCAGGGATGTTTTTTTTTTTTTGAATTACAATAAGCGCACGGAAATATTTCTCGAATGATTGAATATCTATCTATGCTCAATTCTCATGTATCGCAAATCCTACTAGACATGTGAGATGTACATTTTTCTGTACGTGCATCCAACAGCAAAATTTCACTTTGTCTCTCCTCCCCTTTTTCGTGAATGGGATTTAGAGGTAAAGTTGTATCACGTAGGTGGCAATACTCTTGGACTAAGTGCAATAGATGAGACTGCCTTACCTAGCTGGTCCATCTTGGATCTTCCTGGACTACCCTGTCGTCCCTAGACCACGAAGAGCCACACATTCTGGTTTCACCTTTCGTATTGATTTTACGAGGTACCCTGAGGCCAAATATTTCTGCCACGTAGCCTTTTTATGAACTTGAAACAATGGACACGTCCCTCCTCAGACAACTCCGCGGCAAACCCATACTATTGAATATAAGACCGTTAGTTTTCATTATACATACGCACCTAAAAAAACTCTCACAAAATTCTCATCTCTACATCTTCTCGCTACAAAATCTCCTCGTTATTCAATTCATTGTAAATTTTCTGCTAGAATAACTAACGTTGTTCATCTCGTCAGTGGGTGGTGTGAATTTTATTTTGCTCTCGCCAGTTCAGCGACAAGGATTCAAAGGGCCAAAAAATCATTGAAAATAATCCGAATAGACATTTTCTCACTTTCGGCGCACAATTCATGGCCTTCAGTGAAAACGAATTATTCGCGATGTGTCTGCATGGTCGTTTCCGAGGCTGAACTGCAGTCGCAAGAGATGTACTAGAATCCTAGACCTACGGCGGGTGCGCGGTTAATGGTTTCTGTAAAACAAAAGAAAAAACGAAGAAAAAGAAAAGAAGGAAAGTACTCAATCCCATCCTCATCTCATTCTCTGCCTTCTTCTGCGCCTATTGAGCAAAAATGTTTCCAAGTGGATAAAAAAATGTAAAAGTACTCTTTTCTGACTGGACCCCTCTAGCCCTACCCCGACTGTTGAAAAAAAGGATTTGTTAGTCCATTATGAGAGTGTTGCCTGCGTTCTACGCTTTAGCCGACGAGTGGAAACTAAAGACAAAACACAACCGATCCTCGAGCGGCTTGATAGCACAGAAAAGAAGCTCGGTAAGTATCAAGCAACGAGTCATAACCGAGGTACGGTGGAGGTGCAGAACATTGAACAGCGTATACGACTTGTAGCGGTTGTAGTGAGCTGTGGTTTCGCTATAGTTAAGCTTGGAAAAAAGTGAGCGAATACCTACGTGCAAGTGTCTCGAGAGGAAAACCGATATTCGTCAGCATGCCTGATCTATCAGCTGTCCTTGCAATCATCATCATCATCATCATCGGCATTAGTCAGTGAAAAAGTTTTCTCTGAACAATATGCGTCCATCTTATACTTTTTTTTATAGACTTTAGCTTCACCGTATAATCGGTATTGTCACAATGCTGAATTGTCCATATGACAATAATGACGACAGTAATAACATCGAACCGTCTGAAATTTGAACGAAATTTTACGTCTATTGTATTTTTAGTCTCGCAATAGTAACACTCGTGTCGATAAAATCCAATTGCATTGAACGTCGAAGTGTTTCAAGCGTTCATCAATTTCTGGAGCCACCGGTGCTCACAATACACACAGAGGCAACTACTCGGTTTAGCTGGAAACTTTCCGGAAAGTGGATTTGTTGGATTAACGAAAAATCAAAAATCACGTGCTCAATGACTCGCCCGTCTACTGAAGATAAACGACTCTTCTACACTCTACCATCCGAGTGAGAAGGCGAGTCTGGTGGTTTAGATTAAATTGAAACTTTCAGAGAGGTATTTTATCTAATTTAATGAGTTTCTGAATAATTATATACACAGCTACTGCAGAGCTATAGTTGGCTTGAGCCAGAATTGTTCTACCCGAAGGGCTAACGACTTCGTGTTTATATGTTGGTCATCTATTATTTGCCCATGGCTCTACTCCGCTCGACCCGACAAGCTTGAAATCGACAAAAGCGTTTTACGAGAATTGAATCGCCCTCGATAGGAGTTCCAATTTTCAACAACTTCTGATCAATTATTTACTTCGTCCTTGGTCTAATAATAAGCTCTTCCTCTACCTTGATGGAGAGTCCGTTTATACTAGAAAATCATATCAATCTCACTGGCAAAATTGATCGGAGGGCTTGGTTGAATCCCTGTTCTTTATACCTTGTACAATTGATTGTAGAATCAATCTATCTATTCGAAGAACATGATGTCTGGATATGATTAAAAACTGTTGATTAGTATCAAATTAATGGAGTTGAAATCCTCGGTGTAAGAAAGTGGAAATACACCTAAGTGTAGGATTGTTAGACAATGAATCCGAGAATCCACATCTTATTCGTTTAATTTAATGCAGGCTTGAGGCCCTCTGAGAGAAATTCTAAAACCCATTTCAATTAATCGTGAAACCAACATTCGTCTTCTCCTTGAATCAAGAATCAAAGGCGCCAATCTTAATTACGCGAATTGGAGCATTAAAGTCTTGGCCCATTTGCCGAAAGAAAAAACCCATCTCATTCCCATACTTTTCCAATAGAAACTTTAAGAGAAACGAACGGCAAATAGCGAGAAGGATGGAGAGTCGACACGAATGGAGGAACGAACGAACATCCATACTTACTTGCTGTGTATCTACCAGATTCCAACATTTTAAGCCCTGCGAGATCAAGTTGAATATTAAATAGGGCCTAGAGGCCTACCGAAATTGCAACCTTTTCAAGATCACGCTACAGTTAAGCCCAAAAAGACATTATATTGGTATATAGCGAGGAGCATGTAACGACCGAAACAAGGACTACGGCCGAAAATTATTACGGCAAGGGCCAACGAAAGATAGGCATAAATAATGTTAACGTAAAAGCGGCTGACGTAATGGACTGCAACTATATATAGGTACCTATACATTACGAAAAGTAATAGCTGCAATTAGGCAACCCACGCGATAGCCGGAATCAGGCCACCACTAGTCACCAAGTGAAGTGTCTTTTATGTGAGCAAATCTGCTTCTTATCTGCAGCTTACTCTCCACTTGCTTATTGATTTACATCGAGGATTAACGGGTCGAACCAAGGTTTTAAACCCAGCTGAACCGGGCAGACCTACTTCTCGGATAAGAACGTTTTACAAGGCACAAGAATAAATTATGGTTCCTCAATCGATTTCGTTCGCAGGTAGAGTGGACGTACTACCTATCTAGGTATATGTGTATATGTGTATCGCAAATGATAGGGGAAGAAAATCACAGCTGATGCGAGCTGCCGGTTTCTCTCTTTCTTCTCACCTATAACTTCATAGAATGTAGATGAACCAGCTGCGCAATTAACCCGAGCCAATATGATTTCCTCGAGTCCTTTAGTACCTACATGGTGCAGGTTATTCGTGAAAATATTTTTCGGATTTTCGTTAAAAATCTGACTTGATTGACCAGTTGTAAATTTGTGAAAAGCTGACCGTAGAATCGACGACCGATTGGGGATGCCGATAAACCCATTGGCTATCTAGTTTCGAAACAAGTTGAAGTGGTTTTCAATCCGGAAGGCCATAGAATAGCCGTGCATTGACTAGTTATAAATTCCGATATTGTGGTTACACGTTTTCAACATGGAGAAAAAAAGTTAGCTCAACTTTTCCCCGCATAACTGCTGCTTTTGCATCGTTAGGAAAACTTGCATAATGGTAATTGTGCAGACTTCTATATAGCTTTGTGTAATTGACGAACGTTAGTTTGTTGCCCTATAGAAGTTCGTTACTCACGATGGTAGTTAACCAAGCTTATATAGTGTGAATATTCTGAGGACTATCACATTGATGAAGCGTTAATAACGCTAACATGTGTGGGGCATTGATTAAGCTGATAAGACTTGTAATTACCGGCCCCATTGGTAGGCATTAACAAGATGTGTTTTCGCCATAATTCAATGGGCGGAAATGAGATTTATCAGCCATCGTTATTAGATTAACTTCCGTTTATCGCAGGTGTTCAAAATGATAGAGAACGGAAGCAAACGTCAATCGATTGTAGCTGCTTTCGAGTAATTTCTCTATCTACTCATACGCACCTGGCTCAACCTGAAATCATGAGAATTTCATTTGCGACTACGATTAACAATAGCTGAGTGGGTTGACTTGATTATAATTAAAACACCCTGCGAAGGAGACGCAGATAGGCCGTAAATATAATAATTTAATAAGCTTTTTTACGAGGTCGTGTGGTATACTTTGAATGAATCGTCGCTCAGGGTATTTGTCGCACTCACAACCAAATTTTGGCCAGAATTCTCTATTCCTGGAATACCGGATCTCGAACTTGTAAGAAAATTAGGAGGTCCACATCGACGCGCAAACTGCACGAAACATATCTTTGGGTACATGTTGCTTTCTTCTTCAGAACAAGAGAATACCATCTAGACGGGAAAGAGCCCATCGCAAGCCCGAATGCTCGACTCAATTACAAAAGTTCCCGAATGATGCGCAGGTACTTTCTATTTGATATGGAGCATTAGGACAAGAAGAGACGTACAAATTACCGAACAAGACAACGACAACGACTTTCTCTGGGAATAAAGTTTTTGAGGTGGTTCTACGCTCTGCTTTGAGTTCCATAGGCTCTTTACATTCGGATCAAAGAGGTGTTAACGAGTCTATTCAAATCGTGGATGACGCCAAATGACAGAATGACTGTGGTGACGCTTCTGAAAAGTGCAATGGATAACGATGAAGCTTCCGACACGGATTAACATCTCACAATCAGTAAGCGGAGCTGTATAATTCCCTCGCCAAGAGAAAGGTACAAGTGAAATGATTTGTGTGGGGTCTCTTGTATTGATTAATTTAATAAAAAAGACAATAAAATCGAGGCATCCAGCGCGAAATGTTCTTAACTTCTTTCCTTCGACAGGTATATAAGGTGCCATCGCAGAGGAGGTGGAACAAAGGGATATGATTGTTTTTTTTATGAGCCAAGAATAAAGGGAATTGACTATTGCCTCGAGATGATCTAATTCCTACTTTCAGAAAAAGAAAATTGCTTCGTGCCGTAAATCTATATATCCTTACATTGAGAAGCCGTTCGGCGATTGGCCTCCTCAATGCCGAAACTAGTATTCCGCAGAGATATTTGGAAAAAATCTGATTCACAATAATTGACGGAATCAGCATTGATATACTACAAGCTTATTGATTTCATGCTATATAAAATAATCCTACATGTCTTTAAAGGCAAAGAAAAAACTAATCAAACTCAAGAGCTTTTAGTTTCAATATAGATTTTACTTTCAAGGCTATAGTATTGAAATTGAACATTACAATAATCAGCCCTATATTTCTCGAACACGAGTAAACATTCGTAGATAATTCAGCTGAGATTTTAGACTTTGAAACTTATACCAGCTACCGAAGTTTGTCCATCAATCTCAGAAGCACGCCTTACTTTTCTCGGATTTCTGAGCTTAAAGCTTTTTAAAAAGATTTCTAGCCGTCCTCGCGAAAACTATTTCCTGGATTTGTGGAAAAATTCTTAAGTCGACAATAAATGATATAAACCTTTGATTCGATCAGGGCACAGGCAGTCTGTACTTTACAGCTCTCATAAAGCCAATCACTGGAGCACTCGGGAGAATTGGCGAATGCAGTGTGCATTGGAATATAAATGAAATCATTGGTTTCTCTAAAAAGCGGTTGACCACGTCCTGAATAAACGGACTTTCCACTCTTATTCGATGCATACAAATCTACGTTGTTATCAACAACGGGGTAAGCTTATAATCCAAGGAACCGCGGTATGTGCGTTGCATATCGCGTTTCGCCTCCACCCATTTCGAAACTAGACCAGCTTACCACCCTATTATGTATGACAAACCACCAAAGAGCCGCGTATGCGGTTGCTTTAGTAATACCAACAGAAATTGATGTCAGCAGAAATGAAACAGTTTACCCAGCATTTATCTCGAAGAACAATGAGAACACGTTGACACAATACGGCTTTTTCCACCACATAATGGAAAAAAAAAGCTCTGAACCTGATTCCGAGCTTTGTGGGGAGCTCGCGTTTTATCGGGTAATAAACATTCTGATTATCATTTTCGGTCAACTTCAATGACATTTTATTTCACATGCGTATTACATACCTATATGGTAGAATCGATAATTTATTGACAAATTGATATGTATATATACGGCGGAATAAATTAGGCTGAATCGATTAGTATTTGCCTCGTAAGGTTGTGGGAAAAAGAAATTCCGTTTCCTATTCTCGTCTGCAATAGCACTTACTGTCACGGTGAAATTTTTTCTCTGACGAAGCTATAAAAATCGTTCATTGAAAGGCTGAAAACATCCGACAATCGTTCTTAACTTAGAAAACACAATTTCCCCCAATAAATCGTCGGGCTTGATGCTAGCGCGATATCGTCAGGACCCGACGTCAATCGATTAGCTTGCCGAATAGTCGAGACATTTCCATGAGAAGACGGCAGGCTGCGTGATGGTGAAAATCGTTTTGTCCCAGGCTTGCTGCAGTCTCTCGTTGATCAAATAATGCAGGTCAAGAATCGCACCATGCTGTCGGAAATCGCAGTGAAATAACGCCGCCGTTTCTGCACTAACCGAGCTAACGGCCCCTGCAGTTGGCTCAAGCCAACCGAAGTAAGTAAGTTATAAGTGAGTAAGTTACGCGAAAAAGATGATCATGAACTGTGAGAAAATTAATCTTTGCGCCGAAAGTTTATGAAGAATTATATTGGCCACTTGTCCTTTTTTTTCATCTGCAGATCGCGAGGTCTGACAGATCTTATCCCGTCGACATAGGCAGGTATATACGTAAATTTTCGTCCCCTTCTTTCACTTTCCTCTCTTTTTTCAAATCCCTCAAGATTTGAATGTACTCGTGAGTTTAAAGCAGATTAATAGCCCAAGCTGAGCTCTCTACCAATATTATCCGCATGTGCGATGAAGATCTGTCGCACGTCGGATAGCTTCACTGTTCCATAAAGTACCTCGCTAGTGACAGACGGCATGCGGGGGTTGCGCGGCGTGGCAAAGCTCGATGAGTGAGCTTTGGCAGAGCCATGCCGCGCCGCCTTGAAAGAGATGAGGTCTTATTGCCTTTGCTAAGTAAGTCCTTTTCACAAAATTGCTGTCGCAACACTTCCCAGTCTCTTGTGAGAGTAAAAAATGTTTGAAAAAAGTGGTGAAAAGTAAAAACTGTAAGGGGGTTCAGGTAAATGTAATACGAAAATTATCAAAATGAAAGTAAACAGAAGTCGAGCGAAGGGAAGGAAAAGTGGGGGATCAAGCTATGTGGGCAAACAAACATCGGGAAGACCGAACCGCCGATGAACATTTAAGGGTGTAAGCTGTAGGCTTCATAAGGTAGGCATAATAAGGGAGAAACGTAGCTCTACAAGCCAAAGGCAGGTCTTTGGGTATAGCGAAAACCTTCCGAGCCAACTCTAGTGCGCCATGAACTCCTGCCGCCTTCCGTCGCCCCTTACCACCCTTGGCAACCAGAGCGGTGATATTTTACATTCCAGTAGACGCCCTTCTTCAAGCCTCCGCGGACCTCTTTCCGCCCTCACCTAACGCTGCCCACAACATAAAACAAATATAAGGTGTGCGTTAAAGGGTATGAGGAAATTAGTAAACTGTTTACAACTGATGGCGCCTAATTAAAACCCAGAGAATAGATCGGGTCCAGACCTCCTTCTTCCTCAATTCAACTTTTATTTTATCTCTAATCAAACTGGAAAGTCCCGTGAACAGAAGTACTGATGTCTTGGAACCCTTTGATCTGACGACATCAGAATGGTTCCTTTCGAAAAACACATTTCGTGTATTACCGTTGATCTCTTGGATTCTTGGAATAGGAAAATTCGGATCAGAATTATGAAATGCGAAAAGATTTTGGCCACGGATATCGGATTCGCGTTTAATGCGTGTGAATTAGTAGTTCGTTGTCCGAATCGGATTAAAATCAATGTCCATGGACGTACGTATACACGCGTAGAGTTATAATCGGCTTTTATCGGCCTAGGTAACTCGCCTAGCATTTTCTCCCGTGTAGGGAATTGCTGTCTAGACCCGAGACAATGCGGCTGTTTTATTTATTCAAATTTATATCGAGGCGCTAGCCAGCCGGCTCCAGGCATTTCTAGCTTCCCGCCAGAACTACCACGGGACTAGCACATCTGCCAGGAAGGCAAGGAATTTCAAAGACGGTATCGCGTATTGCTATGGGTTAGGCTAGGTTACTTGGGTCGAGATGAAATTCGGTCCAGGGTTCCCAGCCTCGCTCGTAGGGCGTCTTCGGGGATTCTGAAATATGATTCTGTAACGTTATTCCCATAAAATACTACCAAAGGATCGCTACATCCGTTCACTAGAGGCTTCTCTCCAGGTTGGCTATATACCCTAAAGCTTTATACTGCAACAGCGTCGATCTACCGTATATAGGGTAAAGTGACGCTATTTGCTAGGAGTGCAAGCGAAAGTCAAAGAACTGTAAGACGTATGTTCCGATAGAAGACTCATTATTTTATTCATGTAATCTCCTCCTTCGTTCTTTTATCTTGATATTTTACTCTTTCCTCCGAGTGAATAGATTCAGCTTAAGAATGTTCTATTCAGATCCAATGGCACAGAGGGTATCCACAGCAATTGAAAGTGCAGAATAAGAAACGTGTGTAAATAATTTATTCCCCATTTGCATCAAAGACGGTGTTTTCATAGCCTAGCCACAAGCTGGTATACTTTGATCGTTGAATTTTTGTAAGCTCATGGTAGCACTTTGAGGTTGACAACTTGTTGGGTCACATAGGTGAACCTTGAATTACAGACTCGTCCCTGTCGTGCAAGAACGTTGTCGAATCAGTTTATCCGATTCTCGTAGATCCCATGGCTGTCTTAAAGGGGATTACGTCTGACGTGTTCCCTCCTATATGCTTAGGTCGTAGCTAGATACTGAATCCCCACATCGTCGTTCCTTCCATCATGGACTAAAATTTCACCCAGTCTTCGCGAAAGCACACCCGATGTCAAAGGTCGTGGGCAACTCCCAGTGACGCTTTAGGGCCAATATGCACGTAACTTTACGTGTGGAGAAGCTATGAACGTGACATAATTAACACTGCAGTGAAAATCCTGTTTAGAAACTCTTGAAAGATTAATAAACTATATAACTTGTTCGAGATTGAAAGTGAAATAAGTTGGTACATTGGTGCGTTTTTTTCACTTTTCAATTTTGTTTCTTTTTATTTCTCTTCAGAGTAGCGTAGATATCAAATTCTTTTGTAATTTTGACCTTGCTCCTTTATACGTCGTCTTTTTTTGGTCCGAACGAAGGGGTGCCGCACGAGAATCCGCGGGACTACGCGGTGAGGAAAACAGAATACCATTCCCTCCCCCGTCCCTTGATCTGTTCTTTTTTATGATTTGTTACAGCCCACGCGATTCCGTATCTAAAACGATTTGAGATCCTTCGAAGAACGGGCGCAATAACGCGTATACTTAAGCATCGGTCCTCGTCCCATTAGATTTGTAGTATCTAATAAATTTTCGATCGCCATTTCTTTTTCCTTTTCTTTTTTTGTTTTTCATTTGTCGTTTTTTTTTTTTCTCTCTCTTCGAAGAAAAGTAAGCGAACAAAAATTTATTTTTAACGAAGTCAGTTTTAACAACGGTACCGAAGTACGCATATATTCATCTAATCCGATTGTTACTGCAACCCGTAGCATACTGAACACTTGGGAATACTATACGGATATGAAGAGTAGTACCTGGAAACTTCATTTTCTCCATACCACGTGTACCAATATACTTACGACGTAGTGGCATTTGGCAAAGGAATAACGTAACGCATAATGATCTACAGCCAGTTCTAAAACGCGCATACCTTGGCCAGGTAATAAAAAGATCCTACGATAAAAGAAGAGGAGCATAATCTCGGCAATTCGCGTCAAGGCCGCATCCCATAAAAATACGCATAATATTGCGATTCCGTATCAACGATGCTCATTCCTAGCGCCGTTCTCTATATTATATACCTATGTATACGTATACATATATACATATACGTGTTACTTTACATATCTATTGTCCACTCAAATCTAGACACAACAATGGTCGCTATTCACATCTCGAGTATGAGTATAGTTACAACATTTCCCTCGACGGAATTCTATTTCCAGAAACGGGTTACACTTGATTATAATCCAATGGCTGTATCATACTTTATTTACGGAATACAGCTTTATGCGACAAGGTCCAGTTTATGAAACCCCAGTATATCCCGGCGTCCCTCTACCTGAATTATTTCATCTTCATCATCGAAATTTATCGCAACCTAGGGCAGAGACTTTCTAATTCCATCTCTCGAACAGAGAGAGCCTTCGAAAAGTCATCGAAAGTCAATGGCTCGCCGTTTTTTCGACGATATTCTCGACAACCCCTGATCTGCCAGGGCGAGCCCTGTGCAGCTGGAGGCAGCGCCGATGTATCTATAAACATGGTCTGCGTGGTCCTCGTTGGAAGCTTAGGGTGCACGTCGCGACGTCTAAAAAGGGCGTCTGCGCGGTTTATTGATCGCGCAGACTCGACGGGGGTAACAGTCAGGGGCGCCAGGGTTGCTGCCCGGCGCTACCGCACGTGGTGTAGCAGCGTCGCGACGCCCGCGACGTCTGCGCCTAGGTGGGCTGCGTGGATTGCAAACTCCTCACCACGGAGACCCCCCGCCTTGCAGGGCGAGAGGGCCTACGTTCGCATCCCGCACGGACACCTCGGTGTCATGTAGCGGTTTAGGTTAGCTTTCTTTACTGGAGTAAAATTTTTCCCAGTGATAACAAATGTACGAAAATTACCCCGTGAAAATAACGCGAATCGCGAGGATCGTCAACTTTTCATTATACAACAAAAGGGCGGAACAGGTGCCGGAGTTAAGGTAGGTTCATTATTCGCAAGAAATTATTATACGTAGTTAGCTAGTTATAGCCAGTTTCCCCTTTCCATTAAACAGCTCTCCATCATCCCTCGCCGTCGTCGATCGTTCTTTTCGTTCTTGATTATGTCTCGCGATTTATGCCAAATCATATTTTCTTGGTACCTAAATCACCGAGTCGTAATGTTCCGATGCGTTTCTTGCAAATTTTTTCTCCTTCTCCAGTACAGGTACATCAGATGTGCGAATTCCTATGTAGCAATAATGTTAAAGTCTCTACCTCTGTGGTCATAAGTTACATGAATTGCATCACAGTGACACCAAGAAATGATGTTCTTGAAATTTCCGTGTTCCCTCTATGAACCACTACAGTTTTCACATGCTATCAGATCAAGACACCTCAGCCTATCTCAATTGATTGTCAATAGTAGATACATACCCAGATGCGATGGCTAATCGACTGATGGAAATTCTGTGTCGAATCTGAGAACGCATGGAGCCGTTTTTTTTCTCGTTGAAACATGTTTGAGAAAATTGACACAGTGGTTTTTGAACTGCATTCGATCATATAGTTTTATTTTTTGCCTTTCAGAAAACGCTTCGGAATTCCTTGAATGATCATAAACAAAGGCAATTACGATTGATGTCAATTCAAGATGCTGCCTCATTCGTTGCTGTTAATTATCACGGCTGGAATGTGCTGGGGTAATCCAGACGCCAAGCGTCTATACGATGATCTTCTATCAAATTACAACCGCCTGATTCGTCCAGTAACTAACAACACCGATACTGTAGTCGTCAAGCTTGGGTTGAGATTGTCGCAGCTCATAGACTTGGTAAGTGGTTTATGCTAATCTTATATCGAATTGTAGACATCTACATCCACCTGTCAACGACAAAGACCCTCCGTCAGCTGGGGGAGACTGAAACCCTTATACGATTCCTTATACCATAGTCGACAGCATCTCGTTGTTAGTCAAATAATTCAAGCAGGTATAAAAAATCTCTGGGCTTCAAATCTGATCGCAATAAATTTCAATGATTTGAGAAAATCTGGAGCCAAAGAGGCCTGCCTTGCCTCCTTAAGTCCGACTAAAATTAGAATGAAATTTTCTAAAGTGATCGTCGGAAAATTGAGATCAGTGGCGTACGGATCAAACACAGTCTTTACAAATGACGAGACGTCGACCCAGCTAAAGACAAATTTTTACAAGCATACTGCCGCCACCCAAATTTGTTGATCTTTTAGGCTGCGGCTGTTCAGTCATCCAGCTGAATTTTACGCGAGTCATTAATTGACAATCAATTGTATTTCAATTTTGATTGCGTACTTTTACTTTTTATACCTTCACCCTCCATTATTCTGGAGCCTCCTCCTTCTCGAGGATACCTTAACCATTGTCATGATTTTTAGAAGTACCAACCCCACTCGATCAGAGAATCTCAAGTTTCCACAAACTCTTTAAATCGACTGGCTGCCGGTTTGACACGTATCGAAACTGGCTAAAATTATCAGTCTTCCTGATATCGTGGATAAGTTATATATTTTCTTTCCAAACGACGCGGCTTTCGTTGAATTTTATACTTCTGCCACTCGCCGTTATTGTGTCTCTCAGAGTATTTCATTCGGCAAAGTCTTTGCCCTCGTAAATCGTGACAACTCCACGAGGCAAAGCACGATTTCCTACACGCCACTACCTACGCCAAGGCAAGGCGGGGGTCTCTCACAAAAGTGTTGCCATTTGATCTGCCAGGGTTAAAATATCTGCTAGCTCTGAGAAAACATTTGAATAAAATCTTGCCTCGTTCAAACTGTCACTCTTGCCGTGTTATAGGCGACATTTCCTTTCTTGCTCATTTATTTTTGGAAATAGCATAGCTTGTGTCATCACCGTTGCATAAATCCTTCTCATGCCGTCGTTGTCGCCTTTCCTTTTTATCAACTCTAGCAATAACCAGAATCAATTGATATTTCGAAGAAAAACAATATTTTCACGTGTACTGAGACGGTCATAGCTTACTCTGAAAAATAACAATTTATCTATCCGCGAAATTCCGTAAAGTGCAAAGCTGTGGAATTCATGTACGTTCCTTAAGCAATTTCATCTGCGTTCATAAATAAGATCGGTGCGGTAAAAAACGGATAGGTACTTGGCTATTCGGACTCTCAAAGGCTAAATGTAACCAACATACGCGCGTACTTGAGAGGATGAAATTTAAGATCAACTCCATTCTGGTCTGAACATTGACGCTGATATTCTATGAGCCCTTTTTATCGTTAGTGGTAAAGAGATAATCGGTCCAACCCTTTTCTTTTCCTGTCTAGTTTCCGTCCCGAAAAGGTGAGGCTACAATATTGATATATTTCTCAGTCTCTCTCGATCTTCGTGGAGCTCACAACTTTTCCGATGACATTGATGACCGTCGCGGACATCCTTTCCGGACACCGGACGTCACGGTCCCTCGGGACTACCGGTAGCCACCGAAACCGCAGAGTAGTTCGAACCGCTCCGATAACCTCAGACCATCTTTCTCTGCCTCTTTCACAAACTTTGTCGTTAAATATGCACTAGATTTTCCTCCATTCGCATGAGATGGTTGATTATTTCTGAAAATCGTTTCCGAAGTTGAGCTCCAAATGATTATCTTCTCTTTATTTTGCGTAAAAAAATTTCGAGGCTGCTGTTTTTTAACACGAAACATCCCGTCTTCCTTCTCAGTTTAACGGTTGTGGGGCTAACGTTTGTTGGTGACCGTCTTCGATTGATGAATTGATGGATAATCCAAAGTGTGTCGAGAATTGATAGCTTGTCACCGCGATTCTTTGGCTTGTTTGTGGAAACCTCTGGTGGTTTTGTTACGCGTGGCTGCTCAAGTGTTTCGTCCTGTTGCTCCATAGAGTCCTCAGGGATTTGGTGCGGATGTCAGAGAAGGAACAGCGACCAATGCCAAAGATTCTTCAGAATTTAAAGCTGAGGGATTGATATGATAGGTATCTGTTAATTTGTGGCGATTAGCTGTTTTTGACACTTCTTAACTCTTTTCAACGTCAATAACATTCGGAGGTTTCCTGCAGTGACTTCCGGCGTGTGTTTTTTGTTCCTTGATACCTTACTCTTCTATTATCTTCAAAGTTTTATTCCATAGTTGCCTATTCTTTCTTCAGCAAACTGCAACTCCATAATAACTTTTTGCTCATCTCGATGTTACCATCACATTCACGTCAGCGTGGATGGAGAATTTCTACGAAATTCAAACTGCTCTGTCCCTATTTTCTGTCTTACATACGACATATGAACCGCAATTTATCATCCCCATTTTCCAACAAAAATAGGTGTGTGCATATTTATCTGAACAAACACTTTCGAGGACCATATCTCGTGGTTTGGGGATGATGCAATAACTCCAGTGAATTTAATTGTTAATAATCTATTAAATCTGCGCGTATCTGGTACAAGCTAAATGGCGTGTATACCTTACTGTTAGTATTAATCATTCTGTCGTTTCCACAAACGCATTGCAACACCCGCATTGTTTCGGTGACATCGTGAATCTTACCAATCCAGTGGCGAGGCTATATCTTGGATTCCATAAATCAATAATCACAGGAATTGAACATTTTCCATAAATCTGTAGACTGGCGTCGATTATTCAGGTCAAATCTCTTCGCAACGTCGCGTCAGTCATATCACACAGACGCCACTAAAACTATTTATGGTCAAATTTAACGGGACTAAATTATTTCAAGTATTTCTTATCGTACGCGATTACGTTATAGCAGTGAAGGAATATCGCAGCTACGTTCGAGCTAGGAAGTCGCATTTTGATCTGCTTTATCTGTCTTCGCTTGGTCATCAGCCTTTGACCTGGCAAGCCGATTCGTTAGTGGCGATAATTGTCAATAATACACGTTGAGAGATAGAGAGAGCGAGATAGAGCTGTGTAATTACTAGATAGCGGGCGGTAGTTTGAGTTGCATATCAAGGCGTCCTGCATCCCTAGTTGCATTCTGTACCCTTTACCCCTTTGTATCTGAATTCTGTGAGCATTGATCGGACTCGGGAAATGCTAACTAATGTACCTGTTTCCGATTGCACTAGAGGTTCGCATATAAATGAATGTGATTCGAAATTAAGGTGAGATGCCTCGATATCCTAACGAAAAGGGACCAATAATCAGGAAAGTTGGAGTGCCATGCGGTTAGCGAAGTTAGTTTCCAACTAAAATCATATAAAACTGTAGGGACAAGTTAGGACTGACCATGTCACGAAGCTCGTATGTTCGTACATGACTCTTTTGTGAAACGAATGCTCGGCCTTGTGCAGCCTTCCTTCTCATCCTCATTTCTGCACAAATATTTCAACGATATTCCTGAAACGTGAAGGAGAGTTTGATAGTAATTATTCAAAGGTAAATAGATTCTGCTGAGGCCTGATGATATGCCGTGTTAAATCGTGTTCGTTTCGTGAAAATGTGTTGCAGTTCAAGCTGACACAAGATGGGAAAATTTTTCAAAGTGAACTGCACAGTCCCGTAACTTTCGTTACGATATTATTATCGATATATTACAACGACACCAGGTTTTTCAACCCCCGGAGCAATAAATTTAGCCATGAGCATTGGCGCGAGGTTCCTGGCTCTTCATACATCATCTTTCGAAGGATTCTCTCTTTTTTTTTTTAACTTTTTTTCAGGATTTTATTCGTTGTAGCCCGGCAGAGAGCGGAATAACCAGTCGGGATTCGTTTCTTTGTAATCATGGTACTTGTAACTCCACTGCCAGGCCTGGAACCTTTTTATATATATTCCATCACGCGTACGTGAAATTAAAAGCCAACTTTTATAACTTTCGTGAAATATATTGCAGGTATACACTTTTGTGTTTGTGTATCGTTACGTACGAAACAGTTCTGTATGTGTATTAAATTGGATGATATATTGTACCGATGAAGATATCTTTTGTGTCAGAACTGGCATTAATTCTGATGCATGAAAGCGTGCATATACTCTAGCCTCGATTATACAATAAAACTTATAGTAGTTAAATCAATTTGCGAACATTGTCGATTGGAGTATAGGTACTATACCTGCCAATTTCAGTCGTGAAGCTCTTTTCTCCATTGTTTGTAAATTGGCGAGAACCCCGAGTGATAAAGCTCTAACACCCGAGTAGAAACTCAATTAAGTCAATCGTGACAAAGAAAAACAATTGTCCCCATCAGTGGCCACAGGCCTTTTTTTTCCCCGTCCCTTAAATTTATCATCAGTTCTAATTCGCGAATAGGGACGATAAGTTATCACTAAGAGAGAGCTATACAGTAGAAAATTTCAACAACAAAAACGGAAGACCAACACGTCTATATAAATATAAGTCCAAATCTTGTGGGTAGAATTTTTTTAGGGCAGCTTTACTTTCTCCTCGGTTAACCGACATTGACATTAAGCTCGACGCCACTTAACGGGCCGCTGCATCCACTGACCTAAAAAAAGAGGGCGGGCGTCCCTCCATTTCAACGTCGTATATTTCGCTCTATACTATACATACCTATGTGTATATGTATGTACAACTGAAAGTGGAGATTCGTTATTCGGTCCACCTAGTCGCCCACGGCCATGGCTTGGCACCGGTAATTCACCCAATCTCTATCAATTACGATCTAATATACCCTCAGCTTCGGTTATGTACTCAAGCAGCCCACAACTCTATCGCTGGGTCTCCTCTCTCCTTTGCTCACAATCCACCGTCACAGTCGGTCCGACTCAAACTCGATCGCTGGTAGTTAACTCAATTTATTGCTTCCCAATAAAAATAATTTGAATTCCATTTCCCTTCGAATAATTGCAATTTGCAATTCAATGCTCAGGACTATAAACCGCGCCTACTTAGGTATCCATACTATACCCTGGCGCCATATTTCCTACTCTCATTCTCGGCTCGTGGTATCAAGTTAGTTCCAATTTAATTTCTCGGTTACCTAACGATTGTAGTGCAGACACCTAGGTACATTTACCCTCAATTTATACAAGGTTGAGAATTTCAAATACTAGGAATAAATCGGATCGTTTTATCCAGGGTAAATCGAATCTTTATCATCCTCTCGATCGAAGCATGGATCAGAAACAGGAAATATGACAACAAATTCGAGAAGTGTAAGAATTGGAAAAAGGCAAAGAATTCACGGGTGACTCGTAGCACAACGCGGTTAAACGACAAAAAATAAAGGAGATGAAAGCCGAAATACAAAAGAAGAAAAATTCAAAAGAAACGCAGAATGCAGAGTTAGGAAACCGATTGTCAATGACTGAAGGACCTGCAAAGGAACTCAGGTTGTTCAAGTCCGTATCATTCTTCTTTGAATTTTCCTCCGGCAGTTTTATTAAAATTCTCGCTCCCTTAAATTAAAAAGGCTCTTTACCTCAAAGGGCTTTTCCTTTGAGTATTTCTATTCCATTAAACGATTCGATCACACCCATAAAATACTGCTTGTGTATAGAGGCGTTGGGCTTGCACAGATTGGAGTCCATAAGTCCGTACATAAGAGACAAATTTTGTGAAATTTCGCTTCCTTTTCATCTCGTTCCTCATGCGTATGTATATCTAGCCAGGGGGTTAACCTAGCGAGGAAAGTTGGCGTCAAGAATACTTGACCCACTGACAAACGCTTCTGTAAAGCTTCAACCGAGAAGAGTAGAACTGGTAGGAAAGAATTACCTACGTCAACCAGCGTGTGTACATACATACATGCATGGGTACATACGAGACGAAAGAGCACTCGGGGTGCAAGCTTAACCCAAAAATTGCCGGCATAACGTTCTGACTCACTAGAAGAGGGTCGTGCACTGCAAGGTCGCCCCAGTAACTTGTTCCTAATCGTAGAGGGTGAAACTTGGCCCAACAGTCATCAGGACAAATTTTTATCCGTATACCCTTCCTGTAAAATTCTGAAAGTGGGATGGCTCAGTCGTGTGTAGAATTAGATCTGGGACTCTTTTCCTTAAATTTTAAAATAAAGGAATTCGCACCAGCTCTTGCCGCGTTGGTTCGGTTCACTCCGGTTCGCATCGGTTCGCATCGGTTCGCATCGGTTCGCTCCGGTTCGCTCGAGTCGACTCTCAGCTCCTGCTTATTTCATCCAAGTTTAACAGCGCCTCCCACGCGTCCCCTTTCTTTGGATCCAATTTTGCGTTAACCAAATTCCCCGCGTCCAGAAGGGGGTGCGTCGAGGAGTCCAAGGTATCCGGTCTGGGAAAAGGGAACGGGGTCGGGGAGGACTTCCGGGACTCGTAATACCGGGGGATGCGCTACCGCTCGAATGTTACCGCGTTACTGCGTCACGGTTCACGATTCCATTCCTGCTGACGCATTTAATCCGAGTTCCTCGGGGACGTCGTCGCGCTCGGCGTCGGTTTTTGTGTATCCATTCGCCAGTGTGTATTCTCCTATATCTATGCGTACCCATATATATATATATATATATATATATATATATATATATATATATATACTTATAATACATGTATACATATATGCACGTATAGGGTCATATACCTATGTAACAAGCCTCGGTTAAATGCGAGCAATCATTTTTACTCTCGAAAAAAAATTCAGAGCTGTCTTCTTTTCGACTTTTGAAATTTATTGCCATCCGGACCAAGCTGAATGTATGTCATTTCATTTTTCAGAATCTCAAGGATCAGATTCTGACTACCAACGTTTGGCTGGAACACGTAAGTAGAGAAGGAAGTAATTTATCTTTAATTCATGTATAAATCCTTAACATGGAATAATTTTCGCGGTCGTGTATTACCCTGTACAAAAGGTTCGGGATATGTATGTACGTACCTAGACAATCTCTTATTCTGTATCCCTTAAATACGACATTCAACCCGTATATTTCCCGTCTCTTTTCTTGTGCAAAGTAAAGAAGGCTGTCCACGAAAGGAAAAGACAAACGGTCGGTTGGAGTGGTGGATTATGGGGGTTGGGAAACAGCCTGCTTTCTGCGGAATGTTTCATCTAATTTATATCTCTTAGCGCACAGGATCAGCCGAGAACCTCCGGGAACGCGGGGTGGCAGATTTTTCATACCCAAGCATGCAGAAAAGAGCCGAACAACACAGCTAAGCAATTAAATAAACGTAAAACTTCCATTAAAATTTACGGTAAAAAAACTTTAAGTACCCAAAACTTCGGATAATTTTCTTCAAGAAGTGATTACGATATTTAAAAGTACACATTATCAGTCGAAATCGCATTTTTCAGCCAATACAACTCGCTAGGCGTCCGAAAACGGGTACTTTATGCTGTGAAACCCGCAAATCCGTTCATCCTAAGTTTAACATATCGCACATTAATGCTTAAACCTCGGAATTTTTTTGCCAACTCTGTTCCGAGTGCTCTCACGAGAAATCTCTCCTGGCAATAATAATTATTGGATAAGCTCAATCCGCTGATATCACATGCGGGCATACGAGGTTCCATAAGTAGAATGGCCGGCCGTTGTCTGGCGATACGCTCACTTTTCCTGAGCACGCGAAACTCAAGCTGGAGAAAATCCCCGATAAGTTTAATACTAATTGTAATAAAATGTATTAACAGAGTTGTTTCAACGGCGGACGTGCTCGGTAAAGCCAGGTGGAAGTCGGGCAGTTTGACCGTTGAATCTACCTGTGTTCAAATATTCTGATCCCCAGCCACCTTTTGCGCTCAGTTCTATTCAATGAATCCCGCGATTCCCAGCAGTACTCGTTTTTTCTGTTTTTTTTTTTTCGTTTCTCTTTCTTTTTCAATATAATGCAGATGAGAACGCGACATGAATACCAAATCGAATCAAGCTTAATGAAATCCTCTCTTTTGACCGCTCTACTGCGTACGAGCGAGCGAATGACCAAACGAGAGTTAAGTAGTTAGGTCGTTATGTGGTCAGCCAGTTCCAGAGCTACGAGGATCTGACAGCAATAGCTGACCAGCTTTCTTAAGGCACAGGCCGGGACTTGGATAACAAGAGCTACTACAATTACTGTAATCACCTACTATACATAACTTGCCAAGTGAAATTTTGAACTTAGCAAATCTCACAAGATTTAGCGGAATTTTTTTTCTGCTGAAAATAAATTCAAAATAATTGAAGCTACGTATACCTACACAATCTAGTGTGCGACGTTAATGAGAGGTACAGAAATTCTGTCGATCACTTGTAACCGGAATTAGAGCTTTTCACAGCGAGATTTTTTTCACTGAAGTTAAATGAGAAATAAAATTTCTTCAGGTGTGATATTCTTATCACGATAGCTGCGAGGAGACCGTTTTATCAACGAAGATTTACAATTCAAATTGATTAAGCTCACGAAGTTTGGATGGAACTAGGTTAAAATATACTCGAATAGATCAGGGATTACCTATGAGAGCGCTTCATCAAGAATATTCGTTCGAATTATAAGTACTCAGGGAATTTTAGGTTTTATAAAATGAAGATACATGAGTGTACCTATATGTATACGTAGGTACATACATATTACTCAACCGAATTCGCATAATAATTTGGAAAAACCCTTACAATCTCATCCGGATAAGTAAAATGATGATTTGGTGGAAAGATTTGTCCAAATTCCGCAGAAGTATGCTCCCAGAAATTATCGCAGGCACGTTATTAATATTTTACAGGAATGGCAGGACCACAAATTCCAGTGGGACCCATCGGAATACGGAGGAGTAACGGAATTATATGTTCCAAGTGAACATATCTGGCTCCCAGATATCGTCCTGTACAACAAGTAAGAATACCTGCAGCTATTATTCATTTTTTCTTTCTTTTCTACAACTCTGGGCAGGTTCTTGAGTGAAGCGTTTTGTTGACCGTCTCCTGGACCGCGGGCCAATCTTGAGTTAAGAAAGGACAATTAAACTTTTTCAATTCACAAAAGCTCTTTCGGATTTGTTGTTCTCGTGGGATAATTTTTGACAAACCTTGATAAGAAATGGTTTTTATCCCGTATTCCGGTCACGTAGTCAATTGTTTTACTCTTGAATTTTCTTTTTTCCACTTCCGGGACAGGTATACACGCTAGGGTATAATCCACTTCCGGCTTATTCATTCATCGCATTCCTCTGAATTCATTGTAACTCCTTCACAATGACCCCCGTCGTAGATTACCCGGTCTTTTGCTGAAAATACCAAGTAAATATCCTCCATTACCTCGGTTACGTTCCCTATAATTACCACGGATGTATACAAATTTGAGTTCCATTTGATTTTCAATTAGACGAGCCCAAGCTGGCGAATTTCTTTACGCTCTTGAACGTCAACTCATTTCGGATATAAAACCAACCACACTATGCAAACTCGCTTAATTATTCAGTGAATAAACCCATTAGCCGGATGACGCAAGGTGGACGGTTAGAACGAACACCTTATAGCAGGCATAATTAAATTTGTCTTACCATATGGCGTACAGAGCTTGAGAGTGAGTTACCGGCGATTAAAGGCCCAAATATATACATACATACAAGAAGGTAATTCAGAAATTAACTTCCAACGTTTCACAGAGCCATGATCACCGAATTAAGCTATAATAATGTTAACACGATTCTGACCCAGCAAAACGATAGAAAAATAAAATCTCGACTCACTTTTAGCTACAATTAACTTTATCCGATTACGTCTCTTGAGCTGGTTCAACACAGCTGGATACATAAGTACAAACACAAAAATGAATCACAATAATTACTGTCTATACTATTATCAAACAGTCATCAGCGTATTTGCAAAAGTAATTGCTTTAAACTGGAAGTTTGCGTTACTGGTAAAACATGGAATTGATCAACATTATGTGATTCTAGCTGACAACGTTGCCAATTTGTTTGATCAAGCTGAATATCATCTGCGGGCTTATTCCCCGATTCATACAAATTGCGTATAATAAAGTACTGCATATTCTCTGGGCTAGGCTGGGCTGGGATGAATTGGGCCATCATTTCGAGTCACCGTATCTACTGGTCTTAAAGGAGATCGACTCATTGTCACAGTCTTGAACAAAATTCACCTCTGAATTCGACGCTTTTTAGAGAAGACTCATTCCTGTTATTAAATCGTCGAAAAAATATCGACTCGTTATCACGATATCCTTCAATTTCTTTCGAGACTGTTCGGTCAGCTAGTTTCTCATATAGAGATACGCGAATCTGGTGCAGTAATTCAGTTCATGATTAACGATGTTAACGCAAAGAAGGAACAAAGTCAAGTCATGTTAGGTCGGGTTGAGCAGGTCGGAGTACTACTTACCGTTGACTGACTCGCTTACTCGTCAATCAAAATTACAAAGTTTGGCTTCAAAAGGTGAAGACGAAAAAAAAGATGTGAAATTTATCGAGATTAAGGCAGACCGGTCTTTGGAAGGTAGAACACCAGCTTCCGGCGTAGAAGCGAAGTTCTTTTTTCATATAGGCATGAATTTAAACTCGAGGATAGGTAGTTCCACGCTTGAACATATTTCTTTTCATTACATTTGACGAGAGTAAGGTTGCTTTTGTGGTTTCGAAAAGAAGACCTTAATGAGTTTTAAACTTCTGAACAGACGTGGCTTGTCTCCCACGTGGATAAAAAATCTGATTAAAAACGAAAATACGATATCACGGATAATTTCTCTTTGCAGAGGGCGAAGCATTAGGAAACTGTAGGTGAAAGACTTTTTAGTAGCCCATTAAATTAAAAGCCTGCTTTCCAGGTATCGTAATATTTTAATTGCTCGTGGTGGTTTCCAGTTAAAGTTTTACCTTATTTTCCCTGCATGCAAGCATCCGTTACTTACTTGATAAACTACAGCCATGAAGCTGGTTAGATTTTCAATATTGCAAACTACCCGTAGCCCGTAGGCGAACTAGCTACTGCACAGAGTTAATGCATGTTGATTGATAAATATTCCTGTTTGCCTACAAGCGACCACGAAATCATTTCATACCAGCACTGGGTAGTATTACAGTAAATCCAGCTCACATCGCTGTTCATTACTTCGAGAAAAAAAGATCGAGTTCTTTTGACTCTTTTTCAGTGTCAACTGATCCGCAGCACATCATATTACGCGGCTTATCATTGTCTCCTTTTCAGTGCCGATGGGGAGTATGGAGTCACGACCATGACCAAAGCGGTACTGCATCACACTGGTAAAGTTTTATGGACTCCACCTGCGATCTTTAAGTCGTCGTGCGAGATTGACGTGAGATATTTCCCGTTTGATCAACAAACTTGCTTCATGAAGTTTGGCTCTTGGACGTACGACGGATTTCAGGTAAGACTTCCGTCATTTATTTCTGCAACATCCCGGTTACTATCGCTGCTCCGAAGATGTTCCTGAGTTACTACAGTTGCCTGTTGTTTCCAACATCATGTAGATCGATTTGAAACACATCGATCAACGGATGGGTAACAACAGCGTCGAGCTCGGTATCGACTTGAGAGAGTATTACCCCAGCGTCGAATGGGACATCCTGGGCGTACCTGCTGAACGTCACGAGAAATACTATCCCTGCTGCCACGAGCCCTACCCAGACATATTTTTTAACATCACCCTCAGGCGCAAGACCCTCTTTTATACAGTGAACCTAATTGTGCCCTGCGTCAGTATTTCCTACCTTTCTGTCCTCGTGTTCTATTTGCCCGCAGACTCTGGTGAAAAAATAGCACTTTGCATCAGTATTCTTTTATCGCAAACCATGTTCTTTCTTTTGATATCAGAAATTATTCCTTCCACTTCACTGGCTCTTCCACTCCTTGGAAAGTACCTGTTATTCACTATGCTCCTCGTCGGCCTCTCCGTAGTAATTACAATTATAATCCTTAACGTTCACTACCGGAAGCCAAGTACTCACAAAATGGCACCTTGGGTTAGAAAGGTTTTCATACGAAGATTACCGAAGCTTCTTCTAATGAGAGTTCCTGATGACCTCTTAAGCGATCTCGCCGCCCACAAGATACAAGGTCGTGGTCGAAGCAACAAGAAGAACAAATTCAATGCAGCTGTTGCTGCTGCAGCCCAAGCATCTTCCAGAGTCTCTTCTCCGGACTCCATGCGGCTTCATAGACCGGGCGGTGAGTCAAGTGGTGATTATCGATGATATTTAGGCTCTGACACATTATACGTGCAACAATTAATTCAAATTGGGATTAATGAGGATACTAGTTTGCGAAGCATTCAAACTTCTCTCAAAGTGAGATTAAACGCTTTGGCGAATCGGAGATGTTATGAAAACGTTACGTACCGTAGAGTATTAACGGTTTTACGAACAACACTAATTATCTCGTTGTATAAGATTGGCCAATTAGTCTTCAAAGGACACAGATTTCGCAACACACTAATCTACCAAGCAATTGCGCGAATCAAATTCGAAACGCCATCTTGACAGTTGGGTATGGGCTCACCACGTAAAGTTAACTCAAACTTGGGTTCCATTAGACGGAGTGCGTAGCCTGATGCGACTTTGTAGGAAAGTTCACTGTCTCTGCCCCTTGTGCCTGTCGCGCACATCAATCATGAAAATGAGCACCGTATCAAGATTAGCGCCTACGCGGAACATGCGACTTGTATATGGACGCGAAACGTTGGGGTCTGCGGGGTCCTTGTCAAGTTAGGTTCGGTGAGATATCACTCCTTGGCTTCTAGTAACAAATGATCTTTCCCCTACAGTCCCACCGCACTCTATTACAAAGTTGAAACAGAACTTCGCGATAATGGCAATCTTAATAGTTGTTACAACACAAATGATCACGATCTTCATCTGCCTATTTCCATCGTGAACGAATCTAGGATAACTTTTAGGATCGATTTTTGACCAGGGTGCAACGGGCTCCACACTACGACAGCGCACCATAGGTTCTCCGGTCTCGTTGGCGCCTTTGGGGGAGCTATCGGTGGCTACAATGGGTTACCCTCGGTGATGTCCGGCCTGGACGAAAGTATGAGCGACGTTACACCCAGAAAAAAATATCCATTTGAGCTGGAGAAAGCCCTCCACAACGTCATGTTCATCCAGCATCACATACAACGTCAGGACGAGTTTAACGCTGTAAGAAATCTCGATGTATCCTCTAATCCGAACAGCATTTCAATTGTCTACCAGTCTACCCATCTCAAGCTTCTTTTCTCTCTTTTTTCGACCCGTTTAATTTGTACAAGTTGTGTGCATGAATTGGAAAGACTTTTGATACCGTGTCTTCTTGTTCTTTCATACGCGTTTAATCGCTTCAAAATTCATAAATGTTAGTTGGAATATACCTAATTCTCTCCCAGGAAGACCAAGACTGGGGCTTTGTGGCGATGGTACTCGACCGCCTATTCCTATGGATCTTCACGATTGCATCTATAGTTGGAACTTTTGCCATTTTATGCGAAGCCCCCGCTTTGTACGATCACACCAATCCAATTGACATGCTGTTATCTATGGTTGCCCAAAAACTGAACCTGCCTCCTGAACAGGACTTCGGCCCGTTACACAATGAGCTAAGTAAGGAATAGGAATGAAAAATGAAAGTTATTATCCAATCGGAAGTGATCTTTACACTTGGCCACTATCTCCTCTGTTTTTCATTCTGCATATAAGGGGATTTGCTATGGGCCTGAAGGAAAAGGCGCGACCTCCACAGTTTTCAAATTCACGTTATTCGCGTTTCTGCAGGCACTCTTCAACGTAAAACTACGACGTTAGTAATTGAGAAAAGAAAACCAAAATGATCATATTGTTGAAAAAACCTCATTCATTGAATCGGTATTCTTTATATTCGCATTCGTTCAATTTTCAAATTAAAAAAATCATCCTTAAAGACGTTAGGCGTTTCTCGAATGTTAAGAAAAATTTTGAAAAAAGATAGAGCAAAACTAGACGTACAAATAATATAACGTGAACTATATGACCTAAATCGATCGGTTTAAAGAAAGAAGAGATTCAGGAAGTTTTTATTTTGATTGATTTAACAAGGTTTTGTGAAAACTATATTTTGACGAGCAGTTCTTTTGAGAATTGAGATGCTATAATAACGGCGGTAGGTGAATATCAATGGCAGTAACACTGAATTTAAACGAACCTCGAAATTTATTGTGATAAAGGTATGTGGTATATTTTCTGAATTTCTTCCTTTGCAACGATGATTGCATAAAAAATGATGATAGAATACAACGGTGCCAATATTACTATAAAAGTATTATTAACGATATTAAAATTTTACTTGAAATTACTGTACCTAATTAAGTATTGAATGATCTAATTTCTAAATATATATAATCTTCGATAAACTGGAATCTTCTATAGGGCGCTCAAATTAGCTTAATTGTAAATCTTTTACCAGCGTCAGGACGATAGCGAAGGGTGAGCAGAATATCGTAACGTTAATAAATAATTTAACGAAAGATCAATCAAATCCTTTCTATATATATTATATAAGGGTGTGAGTCGTTGATATTAAATTCTACGACTAAATTATTTAATATTCAATTGTTGAAAAAAAAATAAACTCGTCTAAGAATTATAAATTTTGTTAATAAATTATTACCTTTGGTTCATACACACGTAGTTCCAGAATGTCCCATTAGAGTTGACGCCTATTTTCGCTCGAAATTATTCGCAGGTATCAAAAAAATGAAAAACAGTCATTGATGCTACAAACAAGCATTATTGAAAAAAGCAAATCAGTCATGAGAGAAATCCAGTTCATCCCCTTCCCCTTCCATATCGATCCACTTCGTTATGCTTCGCACTAATTGGCAGGGTGTGAAAATGAAATTGATAATTTCCGCAGGTAAAATGAAATCGGTTATATTTTATTCGCATTATTTTCGTTAAAATTTTTCAACAGTAATGAAATATTCGTTGATTATACATGTAGTAGGTACGTGATTTAATCGTCCGGAAAAAATATTTCTGGTGGAAGTCTGAAGTTGCTATTCCGCAAAGGAATTCCTGAGCGAAGTTGGTCCACCGGTTTCCTCGTGTCGTAGAGACTTGGCGCCTGGAAGATTATGCCCATGGTACCGCCGATACAAGCCAGAGTAAAAACCCAGAGAAAAAATCTGTCCAAAACCATGGCTACAAATTTCCAATCTTCAATTACCTGAAAACAGATTGAACAAATGTCAAGCTACTCAAATCTGACTATCTATAACGATAACACGATGACCGCGGTCATATAACTGCCGAAAAATATCAGAGTTTTCAAATCACATTTACGGTTCAATTTTTTCTCCCTGTAATTACGAGTTTCATCAAAGTTTCGAGGACCCGGAAAACGCAAACATTCAGGTTAACGTAACGAGGCCAAGTTTTATGTTTCTATTTATTTTTCCATTTCTCTCATGTACGAGTATTAGCAGTGAAATTCAACCCTCAAAACAAAAGGGAGGGAGAGAGAGAGAGAGAGAGAGAGAGAGAGAGAATATTTGCTTCGGTGTTTAATCCGCATACCGTAAGCCCCAAGGCGCCTGTTCAAAATATCGCAAATCTGAACTGCACTGAGCCTCACATCTCATTAGAGCTCACCTCCATTACAAGTCATTGGAGCATCCCAGTGTGTCTAACGTCAGTTTCCTGCGTGATGTGGTTAACTTGGGACATGAAATAGAGTGCTTAGCATGTCCTGTATATGTACACACACATATATGTGTTGTGTATGTGTCACGTGTGTTGCCTCCATCACCCTATTTCCCTTCCTCATCCCTCCATCCCCGACGTAGCTATCGCTATCGTTTTCACGATCAGCTAGATCAGCCGAAACTGTATAGTGATCGTGAGTGACACTCAACAAGACACCACAACCGATCGTTTGCACGCAGCCTTGTACTGAACCCGAAAAAAGGTAAGCCAGGGATTGATTTTCAGTCATTTTTTTTTTTTTTTTTTCTTTTTATTGCCGAAGCGATCCAGACATCAAAATTTATTCCGGTTTTCTACGCGAAACGTTCAATTCTGAAATTTTGTGACGAAAATAGACAAGTGGTTTCAAAAAATACATAATGCAAAATAATTCTGTGAACAGAACGAAGAGAATAGTTCCGCTATTCAAGTCGGAGAACAATTTGTAATTATCGTGTCAAAGGTCGCGGAATTAGTAACGACGGTATGAGACTTCGCATCACTTCGTTATATTAGGCTAATGCGCATCCAAGTTTAGCAGAGCGTGTTAAATTTTACGCAAAGTATGTATATATATATGTATGTAATTATGTATGTATAACAGAAATTTAGCTTCTAATAGAGGAATTCTAAAACCTTGTTAAAATATAACGCACAATTTGTTTTGTACTTCGTGACATTGGCAATCAATCCTCGGCTGCGTGTATTACGCATGGAGGAAATGAGCTGTTAGCTAAAGTGATAGCCGTTATGCGTTAACACGCGTTAATAACCTTGCGAATAAACAGCACAACAGGAGAAGTTTCGAATGTGTCTGACAGGCAATTTATAATCACGGATAAAAATTGAAAACTTGCTAACTCCACCGTCACGTCGGATGAACGAATATTATAATAATTTATTGTCCATTGAAATTGATTTGAATAGAAAAAGAAAAATACCTTTTTAATTATACTCATCTAAAATTCAATCTAAACTATCCTCAGACATCTTCGGAATACAACGTACCCTTCACCAAAGCAATATGCAAGTCAATCTCCTGCACAATACTCACCTCGTTATCTTTGTCAGCGTCCTTGATATGCTGCGCAATAAATCGCACACCTTGGAGAGCGGATATTACGTCAGGAGACAGGTGTCGTGGCATCGTATTCTCGCTGTCGGTTACTAGAAGCAGAAAATCATCCGAGGGTCATTTGGATTGCTGATTTCGATCTGTAGTAAGTTTCGTCAGATTAGTGACGAAATGGCTCGAACTACAGGTACGTAATTATATGAACCTCATCTATTATGTTTGACGTTTATTTTTTCGTTCGAAATATTTCGCGAACTATCATCCTGGTACTTTCGGAAATGAACCTCGAAATAATGTCGTAATCGCAAATATTTTCTTTATGTATGAAATTGCTGATGTAAATTTAACTCCGTTGATATTTTCCCATCGATTGAATTCCCCGTTACTCTTGAGCTGTACTTCTCTCCTCTCTGGGTATCGTACTTCTCCATCCTATTCGACTCGCTATTCGACGCTATTTAAATTTGTCGAACAAGTATTGGCCCTTATCCGAGCCCTTCAATCGTCCTCTTCGTCCTCTTCACTCTAGGGGGTGCCAAGTCAAGGGCTAACTTTTTCTTTCGTTCATTAGATCGAAATCCCTCCGCCACTTTTAAAGGTTTCACTCTCAACCCCTTTCAATCCCTAAAAATAGCAGGAGAGGCTATTTTAGGCTGCCTCCGAGCCCCTAAGGTCTAGGGAAAGCTGATAAAATATTGAAATTATGTAACCTAACCCGAAATGTTTTGACTACACCCTTGTCCTGTCGTACATTTCATTTTTCCATATCCTACAATTATTAATTCAAACCCGCTTAGCCCTACACCTATTGTATCAGAGACGAAAATTTCCTCCACCGAGATCTCATCTTCGTTGAAATTTTACGATATAGAAAAAAAAATCAAAAAAAAATATTCATTTCTCATTTCATCCTGCAGATTTGTAAGATAGTAGTGTCACCATTTGTTCCACGACGTTCGAATAAATATGTACATACATAGAATCGAGCGGATGAAGAGGACTGGGAATAGTTTTCAGGTCCGGAAATCGAGTTTAGCTTCTATTTCAAAGTTTGCAGGTGTCAGTACATTGACCCTCGTACATTTCCTATCATCTTTTTTGCTATACCTATGCTATACGTATACGACTTTTGAAGACCTTTTACGGTGGATGTAGAGGTGGCCAGACTGACCCAAGGGAGAATATCTACTACAAGGTGCGGACGGATTTTCACAGAGAACGTTTTAATACGCGAAAAGTTTTTCCGCCGTTCGCTTTGAGACCCTGTCAAAGACGAGACGTCGACGCTTTGTTAAATCGCCAGAAAAATATTGTACCCAAGAGATCTGAGGAAAGTCTTTATTGTATATTTTCAAACGTATTTCAATTTTAGTCGAAAAAGATTCTTCGCGAATATACTTTCGTACCTACTACCGAATACGCGAACTTGTTGAATTTGAATTCACGTTCTCAAACATTGATAAGATTCCTTCAACTTCACCCAGAGTTTAACGCCTCATCGAATATAATGAAAGAAGCAATCAAATTACAGAAAAAGTATCTCAAGTTTGACACTTCGTTTAATGAATCGTCGCAATACTCTCACATATTTTATTTCTAAGGTATAAAGTGTAGGTGCAGAAACGATTCCTTGATATAAGCCAGATTTTTCCATAAATACCCATAAAAAAAAGAAAAGAAAATTACTTGAATAGATCTCCGGCAAGTGGAATCAAAGCCAATTACTTTGCCTATACCCAATCATAGACCAATATTTCCAAACGCCAAATGATTAGGTCGAGGGTCATTTCACCGGCCGTATATAAAAACTCGACGATGCGAGCGAGCTGCACTGCTAATTCAAGTAGACGCTGGGTAAAACTGGAGTAAGAGAAATTCTATAATAAATCTGATAAGGGCATTAGATATTAAAATAATGAAATTTTCTCTAACAATTATCCAAATAGATCCGAGCGACTAGAGAGCCCGTATTTTATTCTGACATCGAGGCTATTCGCAAAACGGTGCGGCGTAAATTGAAGGGGTACACGCACACCGTTGAAATTGGTCGCCAAATAGGAGTGGGTGGGCTCGTACGGAGCTAATTCAATTCGGATTCATTGTTTTGCCAAGTACACAAGCGGCCTCATTGTATGAATTAAACTGAATGTTATTTCGAGTCCCGGCTAAATGCGATTGCGCGACTGTTTGTTGTGTGCCTCTCTTTCGGAAGCTACTTGCCACTTAAGAGACAGTTAAAAGGAACAACTGCAACGTGACCAAAGAAAATATCCGCGAATTCAATAAACCTCGTCATTCACACCCAATATTGTATCAAGATGTTTCTGGACACAAAAAATGATATTGCTTACCGGAAGCGTGGGGAGCGTGTCGTCCCTCGTCTTCGAGAACGTTTTTATACGCTGCCGCAGGACTTTCGAAACCCTGTGGGCTGCCCTTTAGTTCCGACGGATAGTCGCTGATGCTATCACGGAAGCTGAAAGCAAAGAAGAGGAACTTACGCGAAATTATAGAAAGTTTAGATGGGTGATAACGACGGGTTGCCAAATGCACACAAGCCATGCACCATGGTGGCCAATCTGTCAGGATTACCTCCGATGATAAATCGTGTTTGACGAAAGCCAACAAACCTAAGCCTAAACTCGTTTCACGAGCTAAAGGAAACTTTATCCGATGAACAACGCTCGCTATCTATAACTTAGAGGCCTAGACTGAAGGAGTGGTTCACAGTTCTCCAAATAGTGATCCTTATTTTCAGGAATATAATTTAACAACCCTGCAGGGGTCTTCGTCTCTTAAAAAACGCATGAAGAGACCGCAATGACCTGACGTGCAGAATGATTCGAATAAGGACCAAATCATGATGCGAGGCCTAAGAGAGACCGAATACCTACTTTCTCTTCGCTCCCGGTTCGGGAGGGCGTTGAGAATCGATGCTTCAAGTAAACTCAACTGGCTCGTAGCGATAGAGAAAAGACAGCGGGGCTGACAGATGACTGGGGAAGTATTCCGAAGGAGAAAACCCTTGGGGCTCACTTCGGGCTTTGCGGGCGTTCGAAGTTCGCGCGGGGGAAATAACGGCAAATGAAGAGAATCTATTGTGCCAATCAGCTACGATGTTTTTCCCAGAACTATTCCACCCGGCTTAACCACTTGGGACAATTTATCTAACCCTTTGCACCGTTTAATTTACTTTCGGGACCACCGTTTTGTCATCTCTATTTTCCTAGGTTACTAAACAAATAAGTTTTCCATCTGACTCCCAAATGCACCCTGACCCACCCAGGGTGAATAGTTTTACCGGTCGTAATCGAAGTTCGGCCTCGTCTTTATACAATGAGCATTTCTTCATTGGATCTAAAACGTTAAATGATCCGAGGATTTGAATTCATTCATGATTCGGGGAGGAAACAACCCTCCCTAATTAGCAAGAGATTCCAATTTCCGATTAGCATTATAAAAATACTGTAATCTGAAATCCGGATATCATTCTAGTGTTAGTAGGGCGACGCTGATTCCAAGCTGTATCTCTCCCCGAATTTACTAATTTCCTGCACTTAGCCTTACTTTAAACATGGGACGGCTTTCTGTCTCGGAGATTTACCCCGGAAGCTTGAAAAATTTACGAATTTTACTCCTGGGCGATAGGGTAGACTGGCTGAACCACCCCTAAGATCGGCCAAATCGCCTCGCTCTTTACACACATTAAATAAGAAGCTAATTAAAATGAATGACCGTTTTTCATTCCGCCCTTAATTCACTCACCTAAAGTCCATTTCGTTGGTATAGCCGTTGTCGATGTAGGTATCGTCGTATTCGGGAGTTGAATACGGCGTCCTACGCATCATGAGAACACGCGGCATCCAATTAAGAAAAACGCGTTGAACCCAAGGAGACATGTTATGCGTCGACGGTGACCTGGGGACAGACGAAACGCAGTTAAATAGATAAATATATGCTTCACTTTTTCAAGGGTGGAAGATTACCCAACATGGGTGAGGATGGAACAAGCCTTGCTTCATTCTTTTCACCATCGGCATAATATCCCGCAGAACTTTGAATATTATTCCCAGGAACGGGCAAAGTACCAGAACGTTTGATAAGCTTAAGTAGGATAGTAGATATAGTTGAGCGACATTGAATAGAGAGAAAAGTTCTTTATTTATGAAGCTAGTTCGCCTGTACCGTCTTCCGTTCCATTACTTCCGGAGCAGATTCATTACATCTAGTTTCCAAAACTTGAATAGCTCAACTTTTTCCATTGAAAATAATTCTTGCTTCATACTTAAAAAATCTGTAAAAGAGATTAAATAGGTACGCATCTCAAACTTTCCTAACACTTTAAGATCCCTTTTTTCATCCCCTATTTCTCTGGAATATTACCACCTCCTTTTCCTCTCCCTAAACCCTATCGAAAGGTAAACCATAATATGTAGAATGTAGAATGTGGATAAATCATTCGCCGGCAAATTCTCCGATCATAGATGTGACCATGACTCATTCGAACTTATTACTAGCGAACGGATAATTCTTAACTAAGAAATCGCAGACCTTATTGACCCACACGCTGACCTCGCAAATTTCTTCCGGGTCAATGCAGTAACTGTATAACTCCACGCCTTTCGCGCTCGTCGATTTGCCGGTTCAACGTTTGGCCCTGGTGGGCCAACACCGGTGCCAGGTCAAGCTCGAACTAACCGCCCGCAAATTTACAACTCCATAAAGGATTGCTACCGCCTTCAACCCCGTCGAATACCACCAAACTCACGATTCCCATACCCCCAGCGGTATCACACGGGGCTACTCTCCGGTCTCTACCATCTTATTTCCGTCATGCCTCCCCCAATATCCTGTCGTCTGATTCTGAGCTATTTTCAACCGTTATATCGTTAGGTAAACCGATAAGCCAGATCACCCTTATAATCTCAGACCCCATTTCGGCGTGTTTACCTATCTATACATTTTCATTAAAATAAATATGGGTCATTCCTCGTCCCTTCAGCGACTCAAAAAAGAGGCAAAAAATCATCACAAAATGACAACAAATCGCAGGCTATACTATGATACGTGCAAATTCACGAGATTCCACATTTTTTCAAATTTCAAATTTCAAATCTCATTTTGTAAGGAATTTTTTTTTTCTTTTTTAGTCGCTGAAGTGACGCGGAATGCCCCATAATATGCGATTTGATTACCCGAGGAAGAAAATTAAAATTCATTGCAAACATGAGCTTGATTTGTTCGCCGACGATTTCTCCAGATTTTCATTGAAATTCCGCGTAACAATATATTGAGGGAAAAAATTATCCTTCAGTAACAAATCGGATCTCTGATGTTGGCACAACTAATTGAAAGCATCAGATGAACAAACGCGGCGTGCGTCGACTGTCGAGCTATACTTTAACGTTTAACTGATTGTCGAAAAAGATTTTCGGATGTTATCCCGGGCAAAAAAAGTTGACATTTAACCAGGGTACGGTAGAATCGTTAGAGAAGAATCTCGAGGTTTGGCATCTGCCTTGCTCCGTTCGACTCTGCACTAGATAATAAATTACTGGCAGTAACGTGTGTTGAGTGATCCCACGGGACTCGTAAGAACAACCGAGATCCCAGGTGGGATAGTACTGGTTCGCCGATTCGCTAACGTCACGGATGTACGGGGGCCCGGCAAAATCCCATACCTATTCTAGAATCCAGATTCTACGATTCCACGCCCAATCTTACGCTGCACTCTACAGTCTCGTGATTTACGGTCGGGTATAACGTCTCCGGTAGGTTAAAGGGCTCAGACTCTAATAGTCCCGTGACTTTGGTGAAGTCACGGAATATACTTTTCCCTACGAATAGGAATAGGAATATGTATAGAGAGCTAACTTAAAATTATTACTATCAACGTTTACCTACTCGTGGTGTGCTAACGGTTTACCATTAAATTTAGCGAATCGTTTGGTGTCAAATTTACAGCTCTGTTATAGCGACAATAACCATGTGAGATTACGGCTATATGTATAACCGCATAGCGGCGCGGATTCCGCCAAAGTTTCAAGTTGATAATTCTGTTTCACTGCGATTGTAAAGCAGTAATTGTACAAACCACCGAGTGAGCTGTAGTGCTCGTAGTTTCCAACGATCCTCGTTAAAATCATGTCAATTTTTTTCATTCTCTATGGGTCGTATTAGGGTAGGGTGGGGCAGAATGGACCGGTAGAAAAAAAAAAAGAAAAAAACACAATGGTTGAATAAAAAACTTAAGTATGAATATGAACATGATGACTTTATTGATGGGACCTGGGGTTTGGCTGCATTTCTTTGTATAGGTATGGTTGAAGACGGAGCATTGAAATTCGATAATGATCAACTTGAGGAGCACCCTAATATGTATGCAGGACTTTGCGGGTATATTCTGGTTCGTAAACCCTATAAGAATGTAATATAGGGTTATACTTCGTTATGGTTTTCGAAACCTTGCCCGATCGTTTGTAGTGATGAAAATTTACGACCCGGAGATGCCTTCGCGGTGAGCCTTTGTGGCTGACCTGAAATGAACCTGAGCTGCGGGTAAAGCGGAGTCAACTTTGTGCCAATGAAGTACTGATTCAATTCTGGCCAACCCGCAGTAATGATTCCTTCTTTGATGTAGGTACAACGTGTAGATATATAGAATAACTTCTAGACATGTGTAGGACGCGTGTTTTGTGTGTGTCCGTCCAAAAGAAGGAGTAGAACAAGTGAAATAATGGACGAACAAAATTTCCCTGTTTGACGCAGAAACTAACTATGTGTAACTATATAATTCGTACGCATATATATTCCTATACATTCCTATACGTGAAATTAAATTGCGAATGAGCAACAGTTTCCAATTGATGAAATCGCTCTGAAATTCCTGGTCCAAATCCACGAGAGCGAGAACAAACAATAAAACAGAGCTATGATTCCGTCGAATCTCCCTTACACCCGGATCTGCTCGTCACGCTATCAAACAATCGCCAGCTTTTGTGCACGAAACTGTGACTTATAAAGCACTCGAGGCTTTCCGGAAACATAGCTGGCCATTGTTCCCAACGATCAAGTTTTTATTCGATAACAACCGGAGTGGTAAAAAGAGAAATATCAACTAATGGAAAACTGATTTATCAAAAATTGCTTTCTTGGAAATGAAGTTACGGAGCTTTAAGCAAAATACCAAGTTGGAAGAAACTCTAAGTGACCACGAAGAACCGTGCTGCTGTCTTCATTCTGAATATTTGTGCTTCAACTGATTATCTTTATTTCCTTCTTCTCATCAAGTCGGTATAATTTTCCTTTTAGCTTGGAAACAGTTTGTCGTTATTTCCATTCGGTAAATAGAGTTGAAAAACTTGAAGAGTAAAAGATCGTATCTCAAGTCGGTTAACCAGGGGTAGATTACCCAGTAAAAAAATTTCGTTTGACCTCTCACCCCAGATACGTCGACGAAATCCCACAATACTCAAACACCACTGACCGGTCAGGGTTGCCGACGATTAACAAAGGGGTGGATAACCCCTCCCCTACTCCACGACATCCTAACAACTACTCCTTCACCTCACACCCTCGCCCGGCGTACCTTGGCAAAGCCTGTCTGACCACCCTCGATCCTAACAGGAACCTACGTCATCTGCAAGCAACCCCTTTCGTCCTCGTAAAGTCGTGATTTACAGGACTATCGATAGGTATAGCACGAAAATGCCCGGCCTATATCGCACCGTATCAGCAATTTCAGGCTCATCCTCTTATCTGCACGCCCAGAAAATATTCCATCGCAATATTTCTTTAGGGCTCGCGTAGCCGTACGAAAATCCGAAAACCCAAAGGAGGTAGCCGAAGACTTGGAGGATATCATAAGCTGCTCGCGAATAGTGACAAATTACTTGGGCACCAATCCACCAAGAAAATTTGAAAACTTTAAAACCCAACGTCTCTGGTATTACCTGTATAATATATTTCCATAAATGTCATAGGGGGAAATAATAGTTAAGCAGGCAATTTGCCAGACAATACCAGGAGTTCTGGCTCCGCAATAGAAAGTCCTAAGGCTATTGAAAAAGGCCAACTCGCAAACTGAAGACTGACGGATACCTATACTCCGTAATTCATCACTTCCGACAGCTCACTGTTTTCTCTTCATTTATCATCTTTTCCGCTGGTTGCGCATGGGATACACTTTCCTTAGAAATCCCTGATTTTTAACATTTAATATATTTAACGCAATTCTTGCGTTCAGTCCATCGTATACTCTTATCCGAGAATCTAACTTCATACATATTTACATTAATCCATCGTTCATCTCACGAATAATTTATATAAACCACTGAAATTATGCAGGGGAACGGAGATTTTCAAAAACTTTCTCGATTACTATACCATCTCTTTATCGCAATTTTACGCCGATAAGGATTATCCGATCGCTCACATCAGTGACGTTGAACTTAATATCCATAATTCAAAGTATTTGAATATAAACTTGTTCTAATTTTTTTTTTTTTTTGCTTTCTTTTTCTTATGGCATGCAGTTTGAAAAGCTATACAATGTGTATATAATTAGCTGTAGGCTCGCAAACTCACCTGAAGTGAACGTTAAGTACACACACGGTGACCCAAATGGACAAAGTGACAAGTATCATGGTGAAGAGCAAGTACTTTCCCAGTAAGGGAACGGCGAGTGATGTTGGTGGGATGATTTCAGCCAAGAGGAGAAAGAACACCGTCAATGAGAGCAGGATAGAAGCACAAAGGGCAACCTGTGCATACAAAAGTCTTTTTAAATTTGACACGTTCTCGTAACACACAGATCGTTTTTTCTCAAACGGTTATTGGTGACACGTGCCTTTTCTCCGGAGTCACTGGGAAGGTAGAATACTAGTACGGTCAGAAACGTGATCCCCACGCATGGAATTATCAGATTGACAGTGTAAAAAAGGGTTTTTCTTCTCATAGTGATATTGAAGGTGATGTCTGTAACACAAACGAACACGAGATCGACTGTTACCAATTTTCGACTCACGTCACACACAGTAATCTAATAAACATGTCATGTTCACGTAACAACAACAATTCTTCTTGACAAGCGGCGCGCCACGCTCCAGATAATCTGTTAACAGTTTTTCACACGGTCACCGGACACAAGCGGACAATGGTCCATTGTGGGTGCGCGAAGCATGGTATCAGGGTTCGATAATCGAACGGTTATACCTATTTTTGCGATACGTGAACTCATAGACCCGGTGCCGTTTCCCAATCCTCGCCAATCCCACACTGGAAAAATGTCAATGTCCAGTTTCCTTTTTCCAACTTCCTATTTCTTTCAAATTTTATGATATACCTAGTCGGGAAGAGTAATTCTGTGCACCGATTGCAGACATAAGACTGATAATTTGGATAATGTTCCCAAGCATTGCGATACCGTCAAAACCCATTGAGCTCATCTTCAGACGTTTGTCGTTGGTAGAATACAAGGAGCACTGCTAATACGTGCTCTGATCCGATCAACCTACTTCGTAAATTGGATGACATCAATTAGCCTAATGACTTTATCGTTACCAGAGATCAGAGAACGGAGTCTACATCGCATCGCTTAGTGCCTCATGCCTGGTACCTCATTGTTGTCCAAGAGATTGATCGGAGTTAAATAGACTCACACGATGTAGATATTAGCCGATCATTACCACGAGTGGGTTGCCTCGGGCAAAGGCTTTAAAGCATAGATCCGACCTTTGCGAGGTTTCTCAGGTTTGAGGGCAAAACTAATGACTTAAATCGATGGCTATTCACGCAAGACCCTACCCATCGCCGGCAATCGTACCCACGACAAATAGTGCCCTGATTCGCGGTAACTCAAACCATTTTCCCTAATTAATCGAGGCAAAACGTCGGTCGCAATGGAATTCGAGGAATTCCTAAGCGCTTCAGTAACGATGAACTCGCTAATTAATTATCGAGTAAATAGCTGCGAAAATGCTCATGTGAAACAGTTTTATCATCAAGAGGATACCGTGAAGCTATACCTGGATCTGATATGAATGCTCGTAAAATTGAAAGGGAGCTTTTTGGTACTTTTTTCAGTTTCATTCATTTATAAATGACAAAAGAAAATCTTGTCGCTATCATCGGATGATACCCACGGAAAAGACTGTGTTGACCACGTATAGAGGAGGGAGAGATTCGCGGGTCCGATTTTATGGCTCATTGACAGTCGGTAATAATTAGTCGATTTTTGAAATGCCATCTAATTTTTAGCGCGAAATTTGTGTAGCATTCAGGGGGCTAAGCGGTCTGTTTGATCGACGATTTTTCCTGAATTGAAAGAAAGTTAACATAGATCGGGCTTCAGTGTTCCCAGTATTACCGACCGCTGATTTTCTCACACCATGAAGAGGAAATACCCACCAGAATATGGCTCGGAACAGCAAGGGTAGTACTCTTCATTGCGAGCCGCCGGTACCTCGAGAATATCCCATTCCACCGAGAGGTAAAATTCGCTAAGATCGATACCATCGTGTACCAAATTACTGCCAGAAACTTGGTCCATGTGCTTCAAATCCACCTTGTAATAAAAAAAATCATGAATCTCGCTTAGTTACAAGTAAACTTGTATGGAATTCTACGATAGGTACTCCACTCTAAGCTGCAGTCAAAAATGTATAATTTTCCACAAATGATATGCTTTTGGATGAATTACATACCTGCACACCGTTGTAGGTCCATGAACCAAATTTCATGATACAAGACTGCTCGTCAAAAGGAAAATACTCTACGTTGATCTCACATGATGACTTGTATATGGCTGGTGGTTTCCAAAATACTTCGCCAGTGTACTTCAGGGTGGCTTTTGTCATCAAAGTCACTTCATAGTTACCATCTGCACTGAATTCAAAATGCAATCGTGTCAATTCCACATTCTATATTCGTATTGCTGATTCATTGTAAGTTGGACACTTTATTGATACTTACTTGTTATAAAGAACGATGTCAGGCAGCCATATATTCTCTGAAGGTACATACAGCATTTCAACTCCACCATACTCCTCCGGATCCCATCGCAGCTTGTAGTCGAACCATTTCTAAAAAAAATTATTGACGATCTGAATTTATAGCAGGTATTTGGCTTTCGCTTTTGAATTTCAAATCGTACTACGGATTCTCATATCTAAGAAACGCAATTCCCATGCTCATAAATTCTCATAATATTATAGTATAATCCCAAAGTAGCGATCGGCTTACCTGCACGACCCAGACGTTAGTAGTCATCACTTGATTCTTGAGATTCTGTAACAAAAAATGAAATGATCAACATCGTGAAGTCTTGGGATTTTATTCAATGCGTCAAACAAATTTAGTTAGTGATTATAAATTAAGAAATTTATTTGGATACAGTCTGCGGTATTTAAAAAAAATAAACTCACCATTTCTATAAGCTGCGATAATTTCAGGCCCAACCATACTGTCAGAGTCTCAGTATTGTTAATCACAGGTCGAATGAGCCTGTTGTAATTAGACAACAAGTCATCGTAGAGCCGCTTGGTATCGGGATTAGCTTCAAAAGTCTTCACCACGGATTTCCCTGAAGCGCAAAGAAACAATTGTTACATTCAGGGAAGATAACCACCGGGTTTTACATCATTTCACTGAAAATAACACTGACCCAGTTCACGAGGATCTGACACTGTAATCAAAGTTCAACCAAACAGTTCAAAGAATTTACCTAACGAACTTTCAGTCTTAAAAAATAGAACGAGCCACTGAACCGAAACACTAATTGAACTATCGTCGCTGATTTGATCGTAGGTATAAAATTTTGAATTAACCTGATGACCAAAACAAACAAACAAATCATATTTTATCAGGATAGAAGGTATTCAACGCATCACGTGAAGGCACAGCAATATGGAGTAAACGTTCAGACAATTTTCGTCACTTACCACTTGTTACGGTGAGAAAGCAGATCAAAGCAAGAAACAGACTTGCTTTCATCGTGAGTAACCAGGGTGCGAAAATCACGAGAGCATTGAGATATACAACTGCAAGACGGCGGCCATTAAGGGCGCAGCATCCCTCCGAGACGCGAGGTCGATAGCCGACACTGGCGCCGCAAAACTTGCCACCTGACAAATCCACTTGCCTCTTCATGGCTTCACTTTGCAGCACATGCGCTGACCTTTTGAATATTTGCATAAATTTCAAAGCACAGAGTGCGCTTTGATTCTGATTTTTATTGCCAGCTTTACGTCGCTCATTAATCAATCACGTAATAGATGTAAAGAGCCAAAAATTTTAGTAAAACTAATGTAAGATCTGATTTATTTCTTTTTTGGATACGATAGCAAATCCACGTACCATCAGATTCGATCTTTGATTACTCTTGTGATTAATTACTTTCAGTGCATACGATGAGTTATAGGGATTCAGCCGATTCACGTAGAGGTACATACGTACCTATCCATAAATACGTATATACGGCTTTTTTTAATTGATAAAATCTGTCAATAACTTTTGCAATCAAGGATCGGATTAATTAATAAATACTTCTATGATTGATTTATAGAATGATTTCGTATATCTACGCAAGATAAAGCTTTCGTGCAGATTCAAAATTGCAAAAGTCAGTGAATATTCTCTGCATGAATAAATCTTTTTTAGGGTGTATAAAGTGAAATCGACGAAATACAATCTTGGTGAATTCAAATAAATAATTTTTTTATTTCGGATATATACAGAGGAAATATAGGCATTGAAACATATGCTGTAATACAATCAGAAACTTTATCGTGACATTCCAAAACGCAGAGCGCGGTTCCGGGCAACGAGGAAACGCTCTCTCGTCAACAGGGATAGCAGTTCGGCAGCTGTAAGGGTAGGCTTCGAAATACCTGTGGACAATCCAAACAATTATATATAATAATGAAGTCATGAAGGAGCTATTATTATCGAAGCCCATATTAATATTCCGCGAAGGCTTTCATAAACATAAATATTTGAAGAATATAATAGATACGGTATGAGCTATAGCTAGCGTGGTTTTATAATCTGATTTATCATAAGTAGGTGTATAGGTATGGGAAAATAAGTATTGTGAGAGCAGCACGAAGAAATTTGCATTGCGAATCTATCATATGCATGTTTAAATTTTAATTTTTTTTTTCTTCAATTTTATTTCATTTTTATTTGACATTTTTTGAGTCGCCAAACCTCGTCTCATTTCAGAATTGGCAAAGAATAGCGGATTCGTATCGGCGCCAATTCTTTTGACGTTGGTGCTCGTTGCCTGTAGCTACCCTACTCACGACCGTTTTTATTCGTGAATAATTATCTCTGAGCAACAATGAAAGTTTAATCTCGAACGGAAGCTAGACGCTTCGATCGTCCGGCCTTTATATATCGCGCTTCATCCCTATGTAAGCTTCATTGTTGATTCTCTCATCCCACCCTGCCATTTGGACTGTTCGTCGTGTTCTGCCAACCCTGGCATGTCATGAATGACCAATGTTATTCATACTCGAAACTTTTAATCTTCTTCGTAAACTAGCGAACGTCTAATTACAATGAAAATTAATCTGCTCATCAATTCAGTGCATCTACTGGATGCTCTTTTCGTAATCTTAAAGTTCTTTCAAACGTGTTTCTTAATTCACAAAAGTAAAACCTGACAAATGATTCGCGAATCACATCAATATCCGAACCCCACCTACATATGGGTGTATCTGCATTATTATCGACATTTTATTCACGCATGGTTAAAATTCTCTGAAGCCCCATCGTAATGAGGTTCGATTATACAGCTGCAGAACATACTCCAAATAAATACATTATCGTTACATTTATTCGCCGATGCATTCGCTAAACATCATACAAATCTATACCTTCGTGAAGCACACAGATGTGGTCATTATAATAATCCATATACACTCGTTATAAAAAAAAATATGTATTACTCTGTTCATTTCGATAGGGAAGTCCTCGCGGTGCGGAGAAAGCAGACCGGGTATCTGGAGGGCTGACTCCTCGGAAACGTGCCACCGGATGATAGGGCAAGTAACGTTTCGTCGAAGGCCTGGACGGCGGAGAGCTTGGCCACATACGAAGCATGAATCGGCCAGTCGGAGATTCTTGGAGACGTTTTACTATCACATCCTCTGTTGGCACTTCCCAGATGATTTTTGGTGGAGAGTCTGAAAATACAACGCGAACGAGAACGCCCATGTATAACTGAGGGTGGCATTTTGATACAGATGAAACAATGGAATTATTTTCAGTTCTCTGAGCACAGCTTCGATCTGAAGAAATCAAGATTCAAGTTCATTCCCCAATTGTATCGTTTTTAAGTAAACACCTACGCAATCGAAGAAAATTTATTTCTCTCTTGTCTTCTTTTCTTTCCATTCAAAGGGGCAATAAAGAATGTCGCTTAATAATAACAACTGAGTCTGTCTCTTCTGAACAATTTTTCAGTTGCTGAATATCGTAACAGACAATTTATTTATGAAAATCAAATAAGGTAGACGGGCGTGCAGGAGAAGGACAACTGGATAAAATTTCTCACGTCATAATGTTGTGAAAGAAAATTTAGCATCAGGCTGAAAACGATTTTCTATCGCTAATGGAGGTTCACGCAAATTTAATTTCTTACAAGGGCGGTTTTAACAACGAAATTACAATGACAAAAAAATATCCTCGAGTATAGACAACACGCAAAGTTTTGTCTTCCCGACTTGATTAGAATTTTGCACCGTGCATTGATGTAAAGTTATCAAAGTCTCTATGAATTTACAACTTTGTACGAATATCTTTTGACTGCAGGGATACGTGTTATAAATTTCGAAGAAAAAAGGACTCCGACACTTCGGACAAACTTAGCTGAGAGTCGACTCAGTTTCCGCCTTTCATCTACCTGTATATTGCGTATAACATATAAGCCTACAGTAATATCACGACACACTTGTCTGAGGTGTCTGATTTTGGCTGTCGCATCATATTGCGTCGCCTCCGTTAATAAATTCAGCTCTCAGCTTCGAAACGTGGGATCGGATATCGGCGTAATATGTAAAAACACAATATAGATTGAAATTTGACACGTATTGGTTTCTAATTTCTTGTCTTCACGCGTAGGAACCATGAGACCCGAATTTTTCAGCAATATCAACAGCCCCGATTTTCTTTTCAATTTCTTTGACCCATTGCCGTTGCAAGGTGCCATCGCCATGGCTGTTTCTGGGCAGAACACAAATGGAGTAAAGTTCTTATCAGATGGCCGGTTACATCTAACAACAATATATTTCCTGGCCATTATCTGTCAACTTTGCAACGCCGCATCGCTGTATATGCGGTGAAACTAAACGACGAGGTATACATGGTGAACATGTCCGGGGTTAAGCCTGATGTTGTCGACAATTTAAATTATTATTGCGGACGAGAGGAGCGCACGTGCGACAAGACAAGTCAAGACTATAAATAATCGAGTAATTTCTCCGTCCTACACAATACGTCGGTATATATGGCATATATAAGAGTCAGTCAGCGTCAGACTTACAGCGAACGGATAAATCTCAATAGATTTATCACACTATATTGCACGCACGAGACCTTAGCTCATACTCATATTCATATTCGTGTCTAACCAAATATTGTGTTATGTGTGCCAAAAAAGTCCTGTATAAACCTGAGCCTTGAGCTCCTCGGTCACGTACAAAAATCCTTTTCAATTTTTTCAGACGGCTAGGCAACTAGTTTTGAGGATAAAGAAAATTATGCAGTAGGTACACCGCCTCAACGCTGAATGGTGATACACCTTCAGAAATAGAGTTCGTTAGAAAAAAAAGAGAAGAAAATTCAAAGTTAATCTCAAGTTATAATATTTGGGCTGGGACAGATTTCCATCCACTCTTCTGGAACATTTTCATCCCTAAATGTTAGACCACGTATCAGAGGCAAATGCTTTGCTGTAACCTTGCGATTGAATAGAAATCTAGTTCTGTATGAATGTGATTAGTTTGAAAAATTTTAGCCATTGGCAGGCACTCGAGACTAATACTATTTAGAAAAAGATGGTGTTTCTTTTACAACTTATGAATAGCAAAATTTGATCCTTGCAAAGTCTTAGAACTCGAACTGTAATCCCTCAAAAATGAAACCTAATCGGCCTAAAAATGAAAAATAAGCTTTTTTGATCGCCAATCATTTCGTAACGATCTTCTTCGACATACTTACTTGAAGATGTAGAGATTTATTAGCTTTAAGTACCCATCAGTTAGAGCTTGACTGCGCTTGGATTCAAGTGGTCAACAAATCTAAAAATGATATACTTACCGAGATGAAATTTTTCGCCCGGTCATTACGTCGATAAAAGATTCAAAGCATAGTTATACTCCATCTGTGTAGCTTTGCGATAGACCTAAAATGTTAATGGACAAGAAGGTTTGATGCTTACGACCGAATTGATGGGACTCCGTATCAGAATGACATCATGTATTCTGTTGCAGCAAAGATCAATTTCTTTGCGTTTTGTTCTTTCTTTTTACTTGATTTGAGTAATTTTACATTGAGAACGTAATTTCTGGTTGAAGCAACGGACATTCACAAAAGTAATGACTTTTTTTTTAACTTCTGATACACGAAAAATGGATTTTCAAAGAAAGAATTGTGCGAAATAAGGGAAAAGAAGAATCGCTGGGATCTATAGGACCCAAGTGCGTATAATGTATATCATATATCTACTTTCAGGGTTAATTCACCATCGAGTACTGCGAAATAATTTCAAGCTTGGATTGAGTAGGCAAATGCTATGTCATCTGAGAATTTACGACGTACGAGTTTAGGCCGATTAACTGGACTAATCTATGCATCACCATCACGGGGCCACGGGCCACGACTAACTACAACGATTATGAAAAAGCTCAAATTACATCGTCCTCTTTTCCTCCGGCGACACAATTGAACCACGTCGTCAACCGCCTCGTGGTATAAAGACAATCAGACATACTGAAATGACAGACCGTTGCGTCGCACAGAGACGAAGCACAACTCCGCAGTACTGCATAATCCGCAGCTGGTTTACAGCATCGTGAAAAGTTAGAATTTGAAGAATTTGAAAAATTGAGGGGCGTCATTATCAAATCTACTTAAAGCGGTTCGTTAAAACTCTGAGAACTTACCAACGGGAATATAGTAGGGTTGTACAAATTCAACGACGTGACAGAGGACGAGAATCCCAAAGATTCGTACGAAGATGTTCCTCATCTTGTAGCGGTCGGATCCTCAACCCTGCGAGAAACTCCAAGAAATAGTAAACTGTTCGAATGCAGAGCGGAAGATTCGGAGGCAACAAGTATCTCGATGGGGCTAATGACGAGACAGTCCGTCGAGGACGAGGACCGGTAAACTTGTGAGTGGATGATGCAGAGCGCGGAGGCTGCGAGTCTCTCTCGCGTGGAGCAATATATCGGTGGGTAGGTAGTCTTAGCGAAAGCAGCGCGCGCCGACGTGCAGAAAACTGCCCCTGTTGTTGAATTTTCGCTATCATCATCATCCCCCCGCACCCCCCCCCCCCCCCCCCCCTTTTCACAGCCATATCATACTTTCGAAAATAATGGTTAAGCCCACGAGAAAAGGGCTCTTCAAGTCATCCCGCATATAGCACTAAAAGCTCGAGTCGAAGGACTCTTACTAAAAGAAGATCACCTTTCGATCAGCTCTTTACGATCGAGTGATATTTTCGTTGGCGATTTGGCGACTCAGTCAAGAATATACATGTATGAATTTTCTATCGGGTAAAAAAATTGGGTACAATAGAAAGGCTGCTCTTTTCTGACGTGGTATAACGTAAGTCCCTATATATATAGATAGTCCCTCAGAAAACCCAGGGTTCTTCTGTTATTATAAAATAGATTTTATTTTTTCGTGGTGACTTAATCTATACCGACTATATCAGGTATTATGGAGACACTGATTACAATGGTCAAATTCATTCGATTTGGGAAAAAGTCATTTGTTCTTTCGGCAAACCTAATCAATTATAGATTGAATATTGGTACAGCCTGAGCTTCATCACCGGCAAAAGTCGCTCCAGGCTACACCGTTCCTATACCTATATAAAACATATAATATACGTCTATGGCGTATCTTTAATGTACCAATAACTCCATCGCTTGTTGATAGTTTATACTCCTTTTCTATATGTTCTCACTGAATTTAAACGCAATCCCTAAACCACCCACGTACTCATCTTGCACTCAGTATCGTCGTTCCATAGACATGAGTACCATTTGCCTACAGATAAGTATGTACATATGTTTGTTTCTTAGCTCAGCCATGGTTTCTTCGTACATGTAACAGGGGTGCAACTGTACGTTCCCACGAACTTATAATCCCCCATAGTTATCCGTGCCTTATTTTTCATCCTGGAAGGCGAGAACTCGATCGTCTTAAGCTTGATAGATTCGTTAGCCTTCCTTTAGAGTTTGGACCAAAGTTTACAAGATTATACGGATATACTATATATGGGTATGCCTATACAGGAGAGCTGCGAGAATCAGGAGTCGTTAAACAAGACTCAGCCAGGGACACAGCGATCTACCCTGAACGCCGTAATTCTATCAGCCTTCTCATCGGTTAACAATGGAAAGACTGACAGCAGAGCTAATTAATTACCCTCGGTTCTTGCGCGGATGTATATCGGAAACTATGCGATTCTTAGGAAGTTGAGGACATGATCCCACACCGACTTGCTCATTCATCCCACGTGGGCTTTGATCGGTCCTGAATGAACAACGTGAGCGTACGTGGTATGCAATAGCTTCCCACACCTGTCTAAGGCTAACGACCCGTACACATAGTACGGGTTATTTATCACCTGTATGACTTCCAGAAATCAACCGAAAGACAGAAATCATTTCTGGGTCTATTCAAGTCAGATTTCATTCGGTTGTGATTTATACTTGTTCAAATACCCGTCATGCAGCAAACTGATCCAATATATCGCGAAAATTTCTGCTCAAATCGAGTCAAGTCTCATTAGGCATGATCCGAAGTGGTCTCAACGATATTGTGTGTGAACAATCGTTAAGAATTATATCTATACGTACTTACAGTAAATTATTGAAGTCTCAAAAACCCCGTAGGGACTGGCGAGTGCAGATTTATCGTGAAAATACTCAGGCTCGCGAAAGCTCCCTGTTATGAGGTAAATTTTTTATTTAAGCTCAGCCATCAGTTGCGCGTTGTAACGAAGAAAGTTTTTATGTTATTTAATACTGTTATAGACAGAGATAAGTCCGGCTGGACCTCCTCCTTTTTTTCGTGCGATAAAACTTCTGATTGTCTTATTGCAAAAAAGAAATTTTTGTTAAATTATAGATTTGACGTTCGTGAAATCGAAAAGATTCGAATAAATTCACAGGATCTCTCCGCCCTCGGCCCTGAGAATGAATGTTAGCGTTTCTAATTATCAGATAAGCCGTCTTCAACCACCAAGGCAACAGGTCTGAAGTGGTAAAATAATTCTAATCCTAATAATAAATTCTATCAGCAAACGAGAATTCCAGCTAACCAGAGACTAAGTTTTCATTGTAGAATTATTCCATTGGCTTATACTATACCAACCAGCGTTAGTTAGTTAGCGATACCCATAAAGGGTGCACGTGAGATAGAAATCGTTAAATTATACCAAACCCACGCCAACGTCTTTCCAAATAACGAAGAAAGGGAAGACAGCTTTCTTTTTCTTCGCAGGAAAAGAAAAATGAATTTTTCAAAAGGGAAAGGAGCAGCCAGATAATCATTGGGTTCATAGTTGAACAATCACGTAAATTTATTAGCAATCGTTGTAAATATTTACAATCCAATAATAAATGGCGAAATTTTGGAATACATTTTTTAACTTGTGCCAAACCAGTCGGATCCCATAGCTCCGAAAAAGGCAGCAGCCCCAGACTTTATACTAGCTCCAGCGGAGTCGTTTCTCGCGTGTGTCTTGGTTGGTGTCTTCTTCCGCTGAAATGATAATTAATATTTGTTCTTCAATTCCGCTCGGCCTTGAGTCTCGATTCGAGGATGCAGGGGGTCATATTAATTATACAAAGCACACAACATAACAACACAGTAAGTATGATTTTTTTTAATCTAAAATTCAAATCTCAAAACCTTGGGGCCCCAAAGTACCTGGAACACCGGTCTTATCTTATTTTTCAGCTATTTAATTAGATGGCTAATTAATTCACGGCAATCAAAGGATAATTAATCGGATTAGAACTGAGAGACTTGTTATATCCATAGGGGATGTTAACGTTTCAGTTTTAGTAAGGAATAAATCATGGCTGGGGGTCTGGTTACGTTGCTGCAGCTGGGTAACCATAGACAACCGTGTTGGCGAACGTTAAATCGTGAAATTCACGACTAAGTCTACCTTGTCGACGCGGCCCACACCATACACCCTTCCGTTTCTCGGTGTGCCATACACGCCACTGTTAACCCAAGTTTATGAACGCAACGGCTCTCAAGCTAGAACTCTATAAACGCGAAATGGTTTGTTAAACTAGAGTCGGTTTTAAATGCGAGAACGCGTTATTGGCAATTTTTTACATCGTCTTCTTTCTTATTTCATAAATCTTCGCCTGACCCTAAAGCAAGCTTAATTCAAATCCTATCAGTAGATCTGTAATAAAAGTCTGTAAAAAAGAAATCCTTTTTTTCTTTCATATTTTTTCGTTTTTGTTAATCAACGAAACATTGGACAACCTACCATTGATTTGTCTTGTAATGCAACAGATACTATCGGAACTGTCCTTGATGGAGCTGTTACTGTTAAAGGAGGGAACCACGGAGCTCCAGAACAAACTGCAAGGACACCCGGAGAATCGGTTGCAGATTTTGTTGCATCACCGGCTGCAGAGCTCGTCCGAGCACCCAGAACAGAATGCAGCTGTTCCGAATGGGGTACGAGATTCCCAAATATTAACTACGGAACAAGAAACTTGATGAGTCGATTAGCCGATGAAATTCACGCGGTAAATTTCGTGGGAATTTTAACGATGTTATCAATCAATTGGAAATAGAATTCGTTCAAAAGTATAATTTGGCGAAAAAATAGAGGTGAAATATTTTTGGTGAAATTATTCACGTATGAATTTACTCGGCAAAGTTCCTTTTGCAATGCCGCAGGTTTACAGCGGAATGGAGATATATTCAAGTTCACACGTTAGAATTTAGATAATAGTTTTCCTTTGAAATTTATTCAACCGTAATGGGTGAGAGGGATCGATGATTAATCATAAGTTTCAACTGCCTCAAACAGAAGACCGGAAAGAAAAAAACGAAATTTAAATCTTGGATTTCTTCACGGGATTTCTTACATATTGAATGAAATCACTGGGCGATGAATTTTTCGTATTGATTAATTAGATGCGTGCGAGAGCGGGTGAAAAATGAGATTTGCATTCTATAAATCTGGAGGAGAGCTTATTATTGAAGGAAATATTAGTTTACCTGCGTCCTCTGAGCACTCTTCTTTACATTCGCGTGAATGAATGGATAAAAAACATCCAAATCGAAGGGATCAATTTTCGATTGAATATTTTCGCATATCTGGGTAGATTTGTCAATAAATTTTTTATTCTCTCTAGGCACCATCAAAAGTGTCACATATTTTGTGTCTAGAAGCATTTGCAACGCTTGTTTTTGTCTGAGACTTTCCTCTCTTGATACATCGGTGTAATATTCGAACAATTCCATTACTACGGCATCTACGATTTCGTGAAGAATTTTCCTGAAATCGTTTATTCTTCAATGAAAATCATCGACTTTCTATTCGAAAATAGATATCTATATTAGAGTGATCCTTTATTTGATCATTTTAGAATTTAAATACTCCCATGGGCCAGGACTCCGAATACGTACACAAAAATGTAGCCAAAATCCCAGTTTCCTATCTCGATTCGAAGTACCGCCTCAGAGCCTTCGAATTTCTCTATTTGAATAAAACACGATTTGTGGTATTCCATGAAAATTCGAAAGATTTGCAACGATATAATTTCCACGCTACAGCTCGACGAAAAAAAAATCTTATCTCCAAATTGTGATGAATAAAACTTTGTCGTTAAAAATCTGTAAATTTTTCCCGGATACCTACCGGAGTTTCAGATTATTCGAAGCGATAATGCGATAGGGAGTAAAAATTAACCCCCGGAGTACTAAAAATCGTGTGTTATTTAAATGGGAAAGTTCAGAGGCTTCGGGACAGTACTTAGAATTTATTAGTGACATAGGAACCTGGGGTTTGACTACATTTTTATATATACATATTTGGAGATGTTCTGGCCCATGGGAATATCGAAATTCGAATATGACCGAATCAGGGACCACCCTATATAGATTCTATATGTATGAAGATGAATTTTGTTGGCTTTTTCAAATCCCTACATTGAATTTGCCAAACGTGGTTCGGACAGATGATACTTTACCGCCTTGCAATGTCTGCCGTAACACGGGTCGAGAATAATGTCGTAAAATAGAATTGGGACAAGATATCTAAGATATAAGTCTATTTAGTCAAAATGTAAAAAATATCGGGAAACAGCTTGACGTGATGTCAGGCTGAATGTGAAGTTTTATAAAATTGAATTTGGCCACCCGTAGGTAGTCTCCCATCGTTGATCGTGGCAGACGTTTCAAAATTGCGAGGTAGGAAAAAGATACGAACACTTCGATTTTACAGATTCAAGAACAAAGTATATTACGTCGCTAACTATTTTACAGGAATTTATCGCGTCTTTACTAATCGATTTCGAACGTCTGTATTGAATTCACTATATTCTTAGAATTTGGGAACATCATGGAAGCGAGATCAGGGGCTCAGAAAATCGCGACTGTTTTTTCTTTTTCAAATTTTTCATTTTCCATACTTTATTCAAATTATCGACGAAATTTTATGAAACTCTTTCGTTTTAGGTAGCGATAAATCTCGCCATCATCTGCAGGAGGCGAGAATTAATGTCTAATGAGCTTGCAAGGCTTTGAGTCAATACATCAAACGGTTTGTGACTAATCGTGGGCGTCGCCCGAGTCGAAATTTTAACCCTGCTTTGATTCTCCCAACGCCTATTTAAACCTCCTATGATACTATTCGACCTGGAGCTCCTACAGTGAACCTCCAAGTCCTCAAACGTAGTAAATGGAGGACTTAGAGGTTCAATGTAGGAGCTCTAGGTCGAATAGTCTTGTGGCGACACTATAATATCTCAGAGTTTCTCTTCACACTCACAGCGCGGCGCATCCAACTCACTACGCTCTCGCTAGTACCAAACTAGGACTCCGCTTCGCATATATACCGATCATCAGTACCACATCTTCATAGAAGGTTCAGATCTCTTCAGTATCATAGGAGGTTTAAATAGGCGTTGGGACAACAATGTATACGAGAAAGTATTATATGAGTCTGATCTGCCGCTACTATTTTGTTTTCTTTCAAATGGGAGGAGGTCGAGGGTCTTCCTAGGTTCTCGGGAGCTCCTACTTTGAACCTAAACATGGAATATCGTCCAATAACGGCCCATTGGAGGTTCAAACGAGGGGCTAATTACAATGCAAGTTAACCCTCCTGTGACCCTCCACATCCTGATTTGAACCTACGAGTATAGGTTCAAAGTAGGGGCTAAATTTCGACTCGGGCGTATACATAAGAGAAATTCATTTCCGGGAAAATGTACGAGTCGTCACACTCGTCGCCTCTAATTCTCAATTTTTGTTACATTTTTGTAAATTCTTCGAATTTCGAAACGCAACAAATAAAAAAATGAATATAAAAATGCGGAGCATGAAGCGATGGATAAAAATGATTCCACTTACTTTGGTAGCGTGTGAGGGATGACCGAATTCAACTCTTTGCTAACGGAGGCCAAGAACTTCTGCACGGAAACTGAGGGCTGATACGGTACCGAAATTTCCGACTTCATTCGTTTCCCTTCTTCGCCCTCTTCTTCGATCGTGACTTTCTCCCAGTCGCAAATCATCGTTTGCATCTTTATAACGTTCAACGATTTGGGCATTATCCGTTCTTTATGGTCGTGAATTTTTCTCTTAAACAAACTGGCCCACGCGGTCCACCCAGCTATGCTATCGTCCTTCAAAGTGTCGCAAATCGATTGCCATTTCGTGTTGGGTATAATAATGCCCGATACTTTCGAGAGGGTGAAACACTTGTTTAAACTCGGTGAAAGTATCGTTAAAGCTTGCAAAAATCTTGCGGCAACGATAGCGTTGATTTCCCCCTTTCCCACCTTACTATTTTCCGCGAGACATTCCTCCCTGATAAACATCGAGAAGTCGTTAACTTTACGCGTGCTAATAGCCTGCAGTTCTTCCTGAATTATTTCGCGATCAATGAACTTGTTGAACGTCGTCGATATCTTAATAGCCAGTAAATCTTTCGCCGCCAATTTCTGGCTTTCGTATAAATAAAGCTGAAGATCATTGAGCAGGGACAGCAAACTGCGGTCAAAATTTTCACACAATTTTGCCAAATTCGGGGAATACCCTCTCGTCTTCATCAGCAAAAGCCTCTCATTATCGGCACCGTTTTTATTCAATTTCTGCGGTATATCCGAGGGCGAATCTTTCCAAACGTACCATCTGAGGTCGTGTTCGGGATACTCGCATTTATCATGAGCAACTTTGTCCAGGGTCTCGAAAATCTCGCTTTTTAAATTCGACAACGTTTCGTCCCATTTGGTATTAACGATTCCTTTAACGCGCTCGGTTAGTAAAGGCTGGAAATAATCGCCCCAAAAGTTTATCGTCTTTTGAAGCGAAAGTTTTCTGCATATGGTTTCCCAATTTTCAGGAACGTCCAGGGCCAGTGCTTCCTCTCTAATGTTGTGTATGCCCTTTACGGACGTTACTAGATTCAGCAATTTCGATACCTCGCGATTAACGAAACCCTCCACCCAGCTCAACCAATTTGTTATGTTATTTTTCAGCTCGGTTTCGGGGACTGGGTCAATATCACCACGAGTCGACGGTTTGTAGCTCTTAACGAAATGCGAGAGAAATTTATCGGTCAAATCTGTGTCGACCTTTAACAACGAGAGCGTTGTTGGTGCTTTAGAACCAGCTACAGCTTCTATACTTTGTAGTACAAGGCCTTGAGCCAAGCCATTAGCCTCTGAAACCAGAGGCGGGAATAAAGAAGTCTCGTCATTTTTGAATTTCTATTTTTTTTTTCGTTTTTTTCTTTTTTTTAATATTTAAATGGTACATGATGGACTTGGGACATTTTTTTGATAGGTAATATCCTGCTTTTGCATCCCAATAAAATACAGTTACTAAAATGGATGAAAAAAACAACAGGTAAAGTATTTGGAGAAATTTTTCTTACCTATAAAACAGGAATGAAGTAGATCGATAACATGTGTAAGTAATTTAACGCTTAAGCTGATCCTGTTTCTCACACTAAGATGACTTTCGTCTTTAATGACGGACTCAATGGCTTGACTTCTCAAAGAAATAAACTTTTTCAACAATTCTGTGCACGTTATACCATCCAGTAGTACCAAAGATGCTAAAGAATTAGTTGCAGACTGTAAAAACGGGGGAAAAAATCAGAATATCAAGTAGGAAAGGAACAGTTTCCTCATTTTTAGATCCTGATTAAATTCGAGACATACACACACCTCAACCGATAGCTCTAGGGACTGTAAAACCTTGTTACATCCGGTCAAAATAACATTTCTAAAATGGCTTATAACACCCCACTGTTTCAGAGTAATAGGATACTTTGTGGCAAGATCAGAATTGCCAATTTCAATTCTCAAACTATACATTATGTGCTGAGCGAATAGAAATAATTGTGTGGCTAATAGAAAATCCTCGTTATCAACAGCGGACCATATTTGTTCTGGAATATCCATCAGGATCTTAATCTGCATTACTATGGAGTCGTCAGCTTCGCCTGTTTTATTGCTGTAAAATTAGTCGGTAAAATTTTCATCATAAAAATTCTGAAATTACGTTTTATTAAACGCATATTTCAATCCCATTCACCTTTCGACGAGCTGTTCAGGGGGATCCATTTTAAACCCAATTAGATACTTTTTTTGTAACTTACGACACGTTTCCTCCATGTTACTTATCCTTGTTATAACACATTCGGAAGTAGTCTTCATCTCGGCTATTGTATCAGCAGCTTGTATCAAGTCTCTGTATCTTTCGCTGCGGAAAGGAAATTAAACTAGAGGGTAGATAGCTTCGTTTTTCTTTTTTCTTATTTCATTGTTAATTATATTGTACATCGAATTCGTCGATTAAAATTGATCTTAGAATTACTCAGACGTAGAATTTGCGAAGAAACGGGTTCGAAAAATTAATTTTAATAGAAAATCGAACTGATTAGACTTATGGCGATTTAGGAGAATTTTATCAACTATTTAATAACAGCGTTACATACGTTAATCAAATATTTAACCGCAGGTAGTCGGAGCTTAACCTAACCTAACCTAACCTAAAATATAGAGCGTAAATACTCACCCTACGAGCGTACGAAGCTCGACTTTCTTCCTCTCGCTTTCATTTTGAATCTTTTTTTGTATTTGTTCGATCTCTTTGATCGTATGCTCTTCGAATACTTTGTTAATATCTAAATCCAGTAAGTTAAGCACTGGCATCTTAAATACGGTAACTCTACTTTTGACACATCAACACAATCCCAGCTGATCTCATAGACAACAGATATACGAGATTGATCACCCAGTGCGTATAATTACATTCGCGATTCTCGTGGTGAAAAAGTTGAACTAAGAAAATGACTGATCAACCAAAGTCGATTTACAGACTCATTACAAGCCGCTAAAGAGTAGCATGTTATACTAATTACTATACATATGACGGAAACGTAATTCTTTCTTTCTGTCGCTCAAAAATTCGTTAAAAATAGTGTTTTGAGTGATAAAAAAAAAAAAATGTTCAACCACCACGATGGCACGATCGCAGCGCTACCTGATAGTAGTTCTTCAGTATTCGTCCCGAATTTTTTAAGTTTATATCATTTTGAACCTCTTCTCAATCCCTATTTAATCTTATTCTTGATTCTAGCGTATCATTGTCATATTGGAATGCGATAAATCTGAAAACATGATAGATAGACACATAGATAACAGCGCGAAGTTTCAGCGAGCTGCGCATCTGTGTAGTTCGTAAACTCCTTGGTGTTTGATCCGGCGCGCTGTAGTGCAGCGGTCGTTCTGTAGTGGGAGCAAGTCGCCATTCGTACTTGTGTTCCTTGTGTTCAGTGTAAAGCCAACATGGCGGCCGCGTTGACCGTCGAGCATGAACAAGTAAGTGATTAAGAATTGTTATCTATTTAACGGATGTATATATTTGGTTAATAATATTTTAACAATATTATAGTAGCGTGTGTGCGTGTATTTCGGTTAGTTATTACCCTTTCAATTATCATTATTCTATTTTATAAAATATTTAATTTAACTACCGAATGTAAACATCCTACCTACCTACCTACCCACGTCCGCGGAGTTATTCAGGTTTGGTTGACAGCAGGGACAATGATTTTCATCTGTTTGTTCATAGTACGCTGTGTAGTACTAGGGTTGTTTAATCGTCCGAATGAAACATGATTCAATAGTCGCGTAAAATCAGCGAGATGATTTTCTCACTTTATGTTTATATTTCATCACCGAATTGTATACAGACTACCGCTACGATCTTTCATATCGAATATTCAATCCATTAAATATTAGTATTTATCGATTTTATAGAATTTTTACAAAACATATGTGCAAAAATATGAATGCATACGTTTCTCACGTGTAAATAAGTCGCAAAAATCTTTTAACCTTCTCTAACGAATGTTTATTTATTCAATTTTTCGCCTTTTTTCTCTACTTCACGTGTGTGAAATTAATTATTGTATACACAAATCGCATACTGGACGGATTTTTATATTATACGTCGTATTCAATTTACTCGTAAACTCTTTAAAGAAAACGCGCTGATTCAACATCGAAGGAAAATTCCATCTTTTTATCACTGACCTTGTACCGATCATTCTACGGAATGAATTTAATTGTAACGGAAATTTGTGGTTTGCAAAGGCTAGATTTTAAACACACATTCAAAGCAGCTTGATTTTACTCTTTGATTAATCACTCGAAAGAACTTATTTTAAGTCTTAGTAATTACGGAGAAAAAAAATCGAAAAAAATAAATGAAACGTTTCAAAGCGTACAGTACACATGCACATATTATACACATATGTATGTACGTAAATCAACGTATTACTTATTGCACCGTCTGGTCTACGAAGCGTGGTGCTTTTATTTTTATCGTATTTCTGCCATTTACACATCTGCACTGTTTCTGAAGCGCAACTAGTAGTTGGCTATTATATTTCAGTTTTAAAAACTCTCTACCAAACTCTACATGCATGTACCTAGTACTATAAGATACGAGGTTTCTCATATATCCTTTCTCAATTTTTCTACGAAAAGTAAGTTCCTAAACCAGCGTTTCGCTTAATTCGTATATAACGCTGCGTTTGACGTGTTAGTCACATCCGCATCTTCATCAGGATTCACGCCTATTTATCCATGTAAGTTTTACTCCAGGTTAAGTATATACGATTAGTTATACCTACCATACATCGTGATATAGGAGTGAAAAACTAACGAAGAAAATAAAGGATTTGTTATTTTTATAAATTTATTCGCAGTCTATAAAAATCAAACAAATATAATAACCATCGCAAATATGTGTACGAAAAAATTTCGCTTCCGAGACCTTCGTCCTTTCGTAGATATTGCAATTTTTTTTATCAATATGCTAGCATAGGGGATAAAAATGAGCAGCCGAATCTCCTTCATCGTCGATTCTAGGATTAACTCAATTGTCGTATAAATCGTGAATATTTACTTTTGGACAATGTTCATGTAGCAATTTACCCATCCGTCAGCGTTTATTCAAGATTGCGGAAAATTATCGCTGCAAGTAATAAGTTACATGGTCGTATAGGTACACAAATAATTACATGACCGCATTATTTTCCCTATAGAGTGGGGAACCTTAGAGTGGGGAATGAAATTATTACACGATTTATGACTAATTATTATTCCACGTAAGATACAGGATCCATATGAACAGTGTGCTAGGCATGATTGGAACCGCGGTGTTCTTAGGAACACCCAAGTCAGCTCTACATAGGCTGTACTATGCGAAGGTATAATACATTCGTACTTATGTATGCGTACCTATATAATTCGTGTACGTATGTACGTACCTGCTTACACATTACAGAGAGACGTGTAACTTACGTTTCACTAACACAGAATAAACTCGTTTGCGGGTATAACGGTCGGAAGAATAAAACTCGTGTCACCATTTTCGGCGACAACGGGTTATAGCCAGGTACAAAACCGTATTCTCCGATGGTCTATAAGGTACCTATTATACTAGAGGATATAATAGATTGATAGATATATACATACATATATATATACATAAATGAAATGGGTGATAGTTGTAGAGAGAATAAAAAAATCAAACAATTATCTGGCATAATATGTTCACTCTCTTATATAGTTGACGAGGGTCAAGAATAAACTCGAGGAAATCGACAGATCCGGAAGATCCGGTCTGTGGGATTTGAGGAGAAATTCTTATCACATAGAGTTCATTGTTTTTATTACGATTTTTATTTCATTAGGTAGTACCTACTCTCGCGCGAAAAAATATGTACAATAATTTTTTATCGCGATAAATGGAAGATCTATTCACTATTGTACTACATAAAAATGTTGTCATTTTTCTAAGTACCTACTATATGCCTGGAGAGATACGGGGGGGCATTGTGCTCGTAGAGTGGTCAGTTTTTTTTGCTTTTTATTTTTTCTGTTGTTCATTTGCCGTATCAAGATGTCATGCCAAAAGTGAAAACATCCTCCTGATAGAAGCGAATCTTTTTTTCTTATCATCAGAGAGCAGAGAGCTGAGCGTATAGCGCAGAGAAAGGGAAAGTGTTAGTTGCACTGCAGCCGTATCAAATTTATTCCGTTGTTATTAAATGAAAAAACGCGATAGCCGCTCGACCGACGATGAGTATCATCGCCACGTACTTACTTCGATTAGATATGTTGGAATTATAATATTCTAAATATGTTTATTCATATTCAGTCAATCCGCACATAGGTATATAGTAGAGGCTTCCAACGATTCCGGATTACCGGCATGGTTGTGGCGCACCTGAAAAAGTCAGGGAATTTTAAGGAGACTGGAAAAGTTGAGGAATTTCATTAAAAGCCTGGAACTCAGTATAAAGTAGAGATATAATTGAAAAGAAGAAGAAAAAAAATGTTTTTTCAATTATTACGACTAACTATAGTCATTACCAGCCAGAGTAGAGACTGCATATTGGGCTTTGGTCAGATTAGTGATTACCTACCGACTGCAGACGTGATATTTTATCGGAATTCAAAAGCAGGATCTATTATTTTCGAATTATTAAAAACGGTTCGATTTAAGAGGTAAAATCTTGTCGCATTATTTGGATAAAAGATCGCAGATTACGCCTCGGAAAATCTGTCAAAGTCATATAATTTTCACGCTATTTGTTTCGTAATTGAGAAATTTCTTTCGATTATAAGAAAGAGTTGAAATTCTTTATAAACTTTCGCCGCGTGATGATAATGAAGTATGAAAATTGTGTACGTCTATTATACTTATACTTTCGCTAGAGTAACGGAAATGGTTAAAAGTTCCCCTAAAGTCTAAACGATGGTCCCGCAACACCAAATAGGCTACTTACTGGTACCCATCGTTTCGGAGAAATTCATTAACGCCATGCTGGGTTCACGATTCAAACAATTCTCACCGCGCCGCCGCCTATTACTTAATGAAGTTTCATTACGAAGAATAAACCGGACATTGTCTACTGTATACAGGAAATGAACACATACGTGCTCACCGCAGTCCTAGTCACTTACAATAATCAACGTTCACAACAGTAGCAGCTATTGATCCTTAAGTTGTTAATCGCTCCTTTAATCCGACTTCGCAATCGCATAAATACACACTCATTTACGACTATCAAGAAATTTGTCATTCGATTCGACTGATTGAGGATATGTGCGCTAATTATACTGAAAAAGCCATTATATTTATACATAGGTAATACCGTTATAGAAATGTCGGACTGAATTCCCCCGGATTGATTATAATTTAATCGTCAAATTGGCACATATATGGGTAGAACTATACCGATGTCGTGTGATATGCGTGGATTATTTTCATAGAAGAGTGACTGACTCATTACGTTTTTATGTTTTATATGTTTAAGCGTTACCTATTTGAACTATATGGTCAGTCACATAGATATATGTCATATACGCGTCATTAGAAAACTATTCATTTCATTGTTAGGATTTGCACATCGAGGTGAAATGTGAAATATCGCGATGCGCAATGCAGAAGAAAATCATGTTCGGCGTACATATACAGGTATAATTTAATTTATACCATCGATTATATAGAACCTGAAAATTAGTCATTGCAAAAAAGAAAAAAAATACATTAGCATCATCAACTTTAGCGAGAATTAATCCGTCATTCGTACACCCAGGGAAATGTTCTGTTGTATTGACCTAGAATTCGAAAATTTATTGAAATTTCTATATTCATTGTATAAAATTGAAGGATATTAATTATTTCAAGTGGGTATGTAGTTATACAATTTTCCTTCTTTTTATTTTTGTTTTTCAACATGTATACACTATGCCGTTTGATTTAAAATAATACCTATACCTATAGTATACGTCAAAGAAGAGACACGAAGATAATTATTCGCAGTTTATTAACCTTGAGTTCTGCAGCTGATAAGAAAGATGGCGATCGATGATATGATTAGCTCTTATCATAGAAAAAAAATAGATATGCGTAGTTTATCTTTCGCTTAGAATTCGATGACATATGTACAACATGTATATTGAGTGGTCCTTAAAAGGGTGATTTTGTTAAATTGTCAAGTTCCACCTCTCAGTCAGTTCCAAATACAGAAAAACGAATTCTTCCAAAATTCTAATCTAATACCTATTCTAGCTCGCAGAAATGACTTGGGTAGTACTTGGGTATATACTTCGTATACTTACGCCGATATACCTATATATAGGTACCTCTATTCGATTCGCTGGCGGAGCCATCTGGTTAAAAGCGAGGTAAAAAATCGGGCGCATGGTGCAACTCCTCATTCCATATTAACGAGGACGACAAGTACCCGTCAATTGAGACATATTGATCTTTGCACACCCTGACACTGATCCCCTTCAGCAGCCCGAAGCGGTTACTGCCTGCTCGTGACAGTCTATATACTGATTTTTATAGTGGTCTAGACGCCGAGCGAGATTCTCGCGTTTGGCTTCAGTTTATCGACCAATTTCCTATTGCACTAATCCGATAAATCGTCGAATTAAGGAAAACTCTTTATCCCATAATACATGCCTAAGTGCAGTATGAGCGGGTTGAGCCCCAAGACTCCGCAGACAATTTTATTTCAATCATTGATTTTTGTGCTAATTAAATCCCCGAAGGCTTTTATACGTGAATAGTTCTTCTCTGCTGTCAATTACGTTTTCTATCTCTGATACAAATCGGGTTTAAACTATATCGGACTTCCTGCGTGATTACTGGTAGAACAGAATCTAAAATTACGCACGTGCCGATCTCCGACAAAGACAGATATCGTGATTTCCCGTTCGGTCGGAAACGTAATTATTATATACTGATATTGAGTTGGTTGATTTCTGTCTATATAAAGAAAGTCTTTCCTTGAAACAGAATCATATATTCGTGATTTCCGGTCGTAAACTAGGAGTAATTTTCATTCACTATATACAGTAAGGTATAAATGCGGAGAAGACGATTTGGAAAATTCAATCGTAATCAAGCATCGTGTGAAAAATGTACAAACCGGATTTATTGATCAATCCAATCAGAATTAGCCTATCGATTTTATCTAATTGAGTCTAAAGCGCGGCGCCGCGGCATGTCGCATCGATATCTAATTTACCAATAATAGAAACTAATTGCTTGCCTGGCAGCTGGTCTGCGCAGACGGAGAAAAAAGGTTCTGTGTCAAACCCCTGCAGAATCTCTTAATCATTCCGATTCAATATTGCAATTGACGATAAGCTTGACTCGAATTCAGATCGATTGATATATTCCGCGGCAGAATTTTATACATAAAATCCATATAACAATGCAACGCGATTGCTTTGGTATTAATAATGCTTCGGTCTGAGATAATCTTCATTGTATCTCCGGAAGTGGTTCGCGTCATGAAACGTCACATCATCATTGGTGTGACTAGATGATTCACATATTTACAAGGACAATCGTCACGATAAAATTATGTTGCATAAATCTCAGCTCGTCAAGGAATGAAACGCGATGGGAAAGCCCTTCGGAAAATTCGTTCGTTTTTTTTTCTTTTTTTTTCGTAAGGCCAACAAGAATGAACGATTTATTTATACGTTACGAGAACATTCATCAGATCGAGCCTCAACAAATCAGGAGAATATTTTCTGATCGTTTAATTTCGATTAGGAAATTCGATCTCGTATACATATCTATATGTACTGCAGGTAGTCAATAGCTCGATATATACGCGGGTACACAATACGTTTTTCGTATCTCGCGGCTCGCTCCGCGAAACCAATTTAAAATGCTTTAACTTTTTAAAACGCTTCACCGGTCTGCTGCAATTTCTCTATTCTATGTTATACTCGCTGCTCCGCGATGCCGGGAATAACGTTGAAAAGTTCCATTATTGTCAAACTACAGAATAGTACGATTCGTTCGAAAACGTGTATACAAAACCACCACGAGTAGGTAGGTATACCACAGTTTGTTCGTGTTCAAAGCAGTCGGGTTAGAGATCGCCGTGGTCCTCGCTGCAGTCCATCGCGTTGTACTAACGGTAGTGGGTGGGCGTCGAGACGCCCACGGAAAAACAGATATGACATATTATGGGTAAATATCTGAAAGTTGACGCCTCGTGTACGTCATGTCAGTTAGCTGAACTCCCGTGACTATGCGAGTCCTAGACTTCCAAGAATTTCAAAAATTGTTCTTCTCTCGATTCGTCAAAATCAGTTTTGATGAATTTTCACTCAAAAACCAGCAGGTACTGAGTTAGTTCAAATTTACGGAATATCAAAACCCTTCAGCCTCGTCGTTTTACATAGGTACGTCAAACTTTCGACTTGGATTAAAATGTCCGAAGTTTCATTCAAAATCTGGAGTCCTGCGCTTTGTCAACTAGAAACGATAGAATAAAGGAAAAGATTCTCATTTAGTCCAAAATTTTTTTCACGGATAAAAAGAAAAGAAAATAAAAAAAAAAAAGGAGAAAATAATATTCTAGAAGCACTACTACCTAGTGTTCCAGCCATTTCATGCACAAACTATCCTCCTTCGGGCATGGTCTACGGCGATGAGCCTGACAAACGCCATGTGGTGCACTACCAGAAGTAGCTAGTCAGTGACCCACTTGAAAACAATACCGATGTCATACTTTCATTCTTCTTTTCAATAGCAATACCAATGCAGCTCGTCGACTCTGACATTACGTGTCATCGCGTGCTGCAGTTACACTTAGCTTATAAGTATATAATATAATAACGACCGATCTCTGATTAGATTGATTAGACGGGTAATTCAACCCTGTGGCACATCTATTCTACATCATTTTTTCACGCAGAATTAGCAGTTCGCTTATTACATGCACATGCCTCGACCGAGTTAGAAAAATTTGAAGTACATACATGTCATAAAAAAAAAAAAGACATTTTTGATGATGAGGAATATATTCAGAAAGTATGTAATAGATATTTCTGTCGGATAAACTGCTACAGAATTATTTTTTTTTCTCTTTTTTTTTCCACTGTTATCGACAAGGCGGAAACTCGTTCATCAGTTCGTCAATCATTGCATGCTGTTATACACGAGCGTGCGTAGGTATTGTTGAATGAGATTTCTGGGACGAACGGTCAGGACCAGCCCGAGCATCAAGCAACGGTGTCTACCGTTAGATTGACGCGCTCGTCATATTGACGATGGGATAAACAACGGAAGTGACTGTCGACATTTAAAAATAAAATTTATTGTTTGTCCTCGCGAGTATACAACGTGCTGTTCTATTTTAGTACCCATACCTATATACTGTGCTTACCATTCTTCAACGTAGACGTACGGGAGACCGGGGCAAATTGGACAACTCAGCTCAACATTGATTAAAAAAAAAAAATCACCACATTCCCCAGAATTTTTTAAAATTTCCAATTTTTTCTATTTGCAAAACTTACTTACGTCTAAAAATTGCGTCTTTGAGTGTATAGATCATCTTGGCGTTTCAATCATTCAACTTGAAGAATTTCTCAAATAATTTTGACTGTATTAAAATATATAATTTATTTTTTTGTCCGCTCTCTGTTCATCCAAATCAAAACGAGTCAATTCACGATTACGACACTACCTTATCCAGGCTATTCGGTTTTTCTAAAATTTTTTCCGTTGATTTAAATCAGAACGATTCCTCGAATGAAGTTTTTCCGTGGCATGATTGTCCAATTCGATAGATTAGAAAAGCAGAAGTATCCACCGCAACGGTACATATCGCAACGCGGATGGAGGTTTGTACACGATATTGTATTATAGGTAGGTATATATACCTACCTATATTGGTATAATAAAGTGAAGTCATGCTGGCGCGAACGGCGACGAATAGGCTAGCCATACGGAGCCCTAAGACCGTAGGATTTTAGGAACTCGAGAGAGATTTTGGTCGAGGGAGTGAGTCGCTGATATCGATTGGAGTAGACGAAGTCGAGGAGATCAGGGAGTCGGAAAACTCAAGACTATGGAGAAGGAATATAGGAATTGAATTCAAAAGATATATAATATACTACCTATATGGTTGGAAATATTATTCCCAGCGTCATTGACCGTTCAAATTTTTTCTCCTCTCTTTTTATTCTTCTTTAAAGTCTTGGATCGAAATTACGGACACAACAGAAAAAAAAAGAACGAATATAGGTACGTTTTTGTACTTTTCAATGAAATTTTGAAATACTTCGATCAGGCATGTAGCGCTACGTATTTATTTCACAGCAATTCGTGTGTATATCTAGGTTTACACAGTTATTCCGAGAATGCATTACACGCGTATACAAAATCTATAGACAGATTGTCAGTAAATAATAAGAAAGTCAAAGAAGAGAAGGGATGGATGACGCATTGAAAAAAAATTGTAACTATCTCGGACGCATTTTCTTCCTTTTTTCTCTTTTTTCTATTTTTCTTCTCTAACGCTTTTGTTGAAGGGAATAGGATAACGCGGTTTATCTAACGTTGTAAACCACCCTGTACACGTGCGTATCGATCACGTGCAGGTCGCGTTGAATAAGTTTTTGGTTCGTGTTAATCCAGACGGGCGTCCGGCTGAGTTGAACACTGGACAACCCAGCTGACCGGAAAATCTATTAGCGGCCCCCGCATGTCTCAGATGACCTTTGCTGTCAAGTAGAATTACAACAAGCGAATCCTATGGACCTGAACTCTAAAGTACAACTCAAAACTCTCGGCTCAAAACGTGGATTGAAACTTTGCCAACTCGGGTAGACGTACGCGGACTAGCATCCTTTTATTTTCTCTTCCCTTTCTTTTTCTCTTTCTTTTTTCCTTTTTCTTCTATCATCCGTAAAACTCTTTCTTTCAATTATCATATACAAACCCGCGGTTTTACTTCGAATTCTTTTATCGCTTAATGGTAAGACACGCATATATATATTTAGACGAGGATAATGAAAATAATTGCTATACCAGTTGAGTTCGACTTCCTTGGAGAACGATAAAATAATCAGCAGTAAAATGGAATCGAGAGGGTATTGAGAAATTCGCGGAATTTTTTAATCGTCAACTATACCGAGAAATCAGGTCAAATCGTGGTTCGTATCAACCAACATGTATACCTATATAGAAACCATTGGCCAAAACTATTTGAGAACTAAATTTGTCGGGTAATTAAAATAGTCTCGAGCTAGGGAGGAAAAAAAAAATATATATATCTTTCTCGTAATCTAATATTTGGTCAACACATATATATTTCGTCACAGTTATAGAATTATTCGCGAAATTTATCAGGCTAAATAAATTATTGAAATGCTAATAGATATTAATCTACGTCAAAGAACACAACTTTCTTTCTTTTTTTTCTCAGTCAAGTTTAGCAGTAACGAGTTTTTCTTACATTTTTTTATCGTTCGCTCTTCATTCATCCGTGTCGAATATATGTGAAAAAAATGATCTCCAGGTACAGCCTGAATCGATTCGAAATATTCCGAAACGGATAAATGACGTGGTCCTAGAACAATTTTTTCCGAAAAAGTGACTGTACGTTGGGATGGATCATTCCTGACGGATTATACCTCCTAGACGTCGACTATCATCGACTGGGAGGGGCCGCAGTCAGGCAAAGTCCCTGTCTATGCGGTTGTCTGGCGTACAGCCGGGCTGCAATACACTTGCCTTTGAACGTCTGCTTCCTCGCTGTCAGCGAGTAGTCTCTAGGTAGGGGAAACCGGAAGTGTGTCGGGTGGGGCAGGGGCAGGCCGGAAGTGGTGCCAATATCCTAGACACGCGGCAGCGAACCACGGTCGACAAACACTGGCTCAAAGTACCTAAACTCTTCCTAAATATACTTACTTGTATAAATACTTGATCGATATCACAAAGATCCGAGATATCTTTCATCGATCTAACCCAACGCGGATAATACCTATACAGAAAGAAAGGAAAAAAAAAAAAAACAAAAAAAAAAAAGGAACAAGAGAAATTTTTCGATTTGCAAAAGACGATAAAAGTTTCCCTGAAGTTCTGAATTTTATATGTATTACAGCATAACTTACGTGATAAACATTTTTAAATGCAATATAATTAAAGCCATTGAGTTATACGATTCGGCATAGACTTGGTTCAATAAACTTTTTAATTGCTATAGGCGTTGTGCGAATTAGAATTTATGTAAGAGTGTACTAGGTATATGTAGGCATACGTATGTGTGCGTTTGTGCTTGTGAGTTAGCTAAAGCGAACAACTGCGGTATTCTGGAACGACAACCGCATGCGGATCTGAAAAAAGTAGTATGTGACGATCAGTAGGATCAGTTGTGTGACGGTCAGTCGAACCTGGTTAACGTACTGGTTGAATAATCGCTGCTATAAACTCGATCTTTAAAACTCTCATTATACGGATACGCCTTGCAAATGTTTCAAACGATTCAGTTATTGTGCTCAACAGTTGATGATAATAGGAAAAACGTGCAGAGAAATAACATTTTTTCTTTATTAATTTAATTATAATTTAACAAAGTACGTGCGTGAGTGCCGCGCTGTAACGTGCGTGCGGGTCTCCACATACCAGCTTCTATATATCAACGCGTAATATGGAATGCGCGAAACACCTCAACGTAACACTCATGGCATTTAAGTGTTACGTGCAACAAGGATGTTGCGACGTGAGTGCAGATGAGAATTAATAACCACGTATACCTTATACCTTATATATATGAAGCAATTTCGTACCAAGAAACTAATTCAATTAGTACATTCAGGGTGGTCATAATTGTTGGGGAATTTGACATTCGTCAGGAAAAACTCGTGCATATACAAATCTTGAAATTAGATTAGGACAGCTGTTTCGGCGAAAAAAAGGTTGCGGCGAGGCGAGAAATCTTTCGAATCGTTTTATACGTTCTATACGACGTACTTTTATCTAATTCAAAAGTTCTTTAACGAGTGCGTTTGGTTGTTTATTCCCTTGTTACTTTTCTTCCTCATTTTCTTCTACTCGTTACATATCCCGTTTGAAAATTTCTTTTTATAAACTTTATGCGCAGGCGACGAAGGAATTTATAGAAGCTGTAAACAAATGTCGCGCTGGGCGACGAGCTGGTCCCGTGTCCTGGGGCACAGCCGTCAAGTTCCTTGCCGCGCGGAAGTTCGAGGTCGCTCGAGCCCTGACTCTGTATGAACAGCACGAGGCAACCAGGAGACGAGAAGGTCTGGCGCGGCTAAATCCGACCCAGGAACCACTCCAGAGCGAACTTCGTACTGGGAAATTCACCGTGCTGGTAAGTCCTTTTAAAATCCTCTTTTCAACTCCTTTTCCGAGTTTTATACGACTCCGCGCCCTCAGCCCAACTCTCAAAACCCCTGAAACCATTGTGTTAATTTTCAGCCGCGTGAACGTATAGAACAAAAAGTAACTCGGTCCCATTTTATACCTCGAGTCAATTTTTACACCCCGGATTATCGGGAAGATGAAAAACTCAGTCCATGATTCCTCGATTTTCGGGTCTCAAAATGTGAAGAAACAAAAACGCGATAAAAAAAGGGAGAATTTTCTTACGGTCACTGACACCAAGCGATATCTTCCCTCTGTGTATAGCTGTATAGAATCGGGTCGATGGTCTCGTCTCATTTCAAAAGAACACTTTTTAGTTACCTACCCGCACGACATCAAATGCCACTGCTCTTAACATCAAACTATGCCTAATATATGTGCCTATTGTGCCCGTGCGTGTCCTCGTTTACCATGATGGAACACGGCACGCGCACCATCCCATACCTTATCACTATAATCTTTGGACAGTGACCGCGCGGGGGTGAAGCTTAATCGGATTTATAGCATCTCGGGGTAAATTCCTATGATGTACCTACTTATACGCTGATTGTACCCGAGGGGATGTAATTATGTTTGGCAATCGTCTATTCAGCATTCGTGATTCGTGATTCGCGGATATATAAGGGATCATTGTATATAGTTGAGGGTTGTCGATTAATGGTACAACGACCCCTTTCATCGTTATATATATTGAGAAATATAGTGCAGTAGATTGTGACCTGCAGGTGGTCCGCGCAAGTTATAGAGTGATCGTAAAATGTTTAGAGAGTTTTTCAAGTTTGGTATATAACAGCTCTGATGGTGCAGCAGGCATATAAATGCACCGTGAAACCATTAAAACACTTGATTCTAGCCACGTCAAATTCGCGAGCCGAAACTACTGTGGCAAAGTACAAAAGCTTCTTTGTCAAAGATCTCGAGACTAGACGGAGAAAAAAAGTGTTATTAAACTTCAAGCGACTGCATTTCTATGCTCTTCCAGGGTTAGCATATAGTTGAAAGCTATACAGACGTCTGTATGCATCTACTACTTCATGCGTTTAGAAGAGAAAAAAAAAAGTATTCAAAATTACTGCGAAATGACTCGCGAAATAGCAAACTGCCTACACTGCAGAGTGCAGATATTGAAATATATTATTTCGTATTTTATGCGCTATTTGCTACATGCTTATTATATTATTCTTATATTATAAAGATGCGATGTAAGCTTTTTCAATTTGAACATTTGGCGTTAAATTTGATAGAAATTGGTTCATGGGTTCTGTGATTTTTATGAATTTTTTTTTTTACCTCCAATTTACTGAAGCACCGAGCTAAATTTAAAAAATATCAATTGTACGAGGGGTAGTAGGTTTGCTAATTATTTTAGCTAAAAGTTCATGCAAATTTTCGCAAGGTGTCTTGATTATTTGAACGAATAGTTGAAACTTGAATTTTCACGTTTCCTTCTTATTTTTTATTTCTTTTTTTCTTCTCATTGCAAAACGAGACGAACTTTGTTGTGTAAAATAACTTACTTATGCAGTCAAATCATGATTGAATTCAAATCATACCTACGGATTTTGGGGGGTAGGGAAGTGGGGGTATATACCCTAAGCTACCTAACTAACCGCCAATGTATTAACGGTTATAAATCTTCTACTATGACTATACCTACGTCTGCGAAGAATATACAGTGGCAGTTGGTTAAGTGAACGGAAGTAAGGGTGCGTGCATACCGGTTCTTTGAGCCCAGGTGTGAATGCACCCTATAATACTATACTCCTAGACGTTATGGTTAAAAATATACTTATGTTAGCAGCCCTCGAAATTGGATCTTTACACCACTGCTGCAGGCAGTGGTGAGAATCAAGTTTCCGTAAGAACTTATAAGCGGGAGAAAAAAAAAAGAAAAGAAACGAACAAAAAAAAACTGCAGTCGTTCTCTGAAACATATATATATATATATATATATATACGCGTCCTGCGCACGTGCATCCAGTTTAAAAAAAAAATTCTATAAGTTTTTTCACGTACCATTTATTAATTTTTTTTTAGTCTTTTTTGTTTCCGCGTATTTTAATATCTCATACGCAGATTAAAATTTATAATGAAATAAATTTGCATATGACTTATTATGGTCACTGCAAAATGCAAGAAAGGGATAAAGATACCTGTGACTATATAGTGACGATTCAAAAGAGCTGTAGAACGCTGTGAAAATTGTAGGGTTGAAACGTGAACCCAAGTAAAGTAACTATTTGTCTCCTTTTAATCACTCCGTATATACCTAGTTCATGTAGTCAGTAACTCCCCGGGGGCTTCCCTTACGGTACTCTTGGCGTCGCGACGCTCGACAGACTGTGTAATCTTTGACGGCTTTCAGCTTAAAGACGACCTACCAAAACAAGGAGATAAGCTCGGCCTTAAATCGCTGAGACTTATTCGCGGAGCGCGTAATATTTTTTATCCAAATTTCTAACGTTCTCATATAATCGAAGCTCTTGTTTCTATCGGTATAACATTGTGTTATAGTTGTTATATAATATTTGTTCAATTTAAACCTTGAAATTAATAAAACCTATGCCCTTGCCGTATGAATGCTGCAGGGAGAATAAAAATGGCCTGAAATTGTTTATCGAAAACGTAGAATTATTTGAAGACAGAATTAGATGTTAGCCACGTACACTATACTATGTACATCGCGTTTTCTCACTTCTGAGAAAAGTAGTGAAACCGAAGGTCGGATCATCCCACACAAATTCCCAGTAAAATTTTTAATCTTTCATTTATTTTTCGAGCATATAGATTAATATATTTTCTAATCATTATTTCTACATACATAAATGTACATATTAGCGTGGTTCTTGAATGGGTGATTTTCAAAATTTTCAAGGTCTACTTCTCAATCGGTTCCAAATACGGAAAAAACAAATTTCCCTAAAAAATGTATATTTTTTTTAAAAATCAAATTGGTTGGAAAATCAATAAATAAATTATTTATTTCATCATAATGACTTTGATAGTTTGTCAAATATATTCTGATACAGGTATAGATGAAGGCTTTCTTTCCATTCTGAATAACTAAAAGCAAATGAAACCCTTTAGCTAGAAAATCCATCTTGAATAAGAAATCGAATTTATTCATGGCGTTTCATTTTGATTAAACAATTTTATTTTTCGCTCATTATGTGGCGTTGTTTGTTAAGGCGATGCAATGCTCATATGTACTTGACGGTCATTCTTATCTTTCGTTTCATTCATAAACTGATTACCAGAATGGGCCGGAATTTCGACAGTATATACTTCGTGCGTATAATAGTAGAATAGTGGAAAGTGAGAAACATGATATTGATAAATGAATAAATAAATAAATGAAACAACAAGTTGAGAGAGTTTCGCATTACGATTGACTTTCCACTATTATATATTCTACGATATAAACGAAGCGTATACTGTCAAAGTTCCAGCCCATTCTGGTAATCAGTTGATAAATGAAACGAAAAATGAAAATGACCGTCAAGTATGAGTATTGCATAGCATAGCCTTAAGAACCATTTCGCAAACCTATGCGGGTTCGCGATAAATTTAGTCTCTTATCGCGTTATATATTCGTCGTGTGAAAAAAAAAAAGAAAAAAAAAAACAGTTTTAATAATAGTCACACATGCCTACATCTAAGAAAACTTGATCTTTATCACCTGATCGAATACAGTTGTCAATCATAATTATCTTTCGATCAATTTCTACCTCAATCGTGAATCGTAATAACTTCGCGATAATTTGACTACGGCCTGTCGCATCTACGCGTAATAATCTATCAAAGCTAATAATTTCGGGTACCACGTATATCGTATCAATTAAATAGGAAGTCTCAAGGTACATTATATCGAGAGTGGAGAGTGGAGAGTGTAGTATAGGCCTCACTAACCGAAGGGAAGAGACGATCGTTGAAAGCCATAATTTTCTGCCCTTTGATGCTGAATGAACAGTATATTTATAGAAAATCGATGCTCCGAAGTTAAATGTATAATAATGTGGCGATTCTCATGGTTAATGGGGTTTCAATACCGATATATTATTCCGCCTGATCTGAAATGAAATCGCAATCGAAGAAAAATTTTCACGATTATTTCTAGTCGATTTTCACGCTGATTGATCGAGCGGAAAAATTGTCTGGCTATATAGAGACTGAAGGATAGAATGCATAAAATTCCATATATTTACGAGGTATACATATGATTATTCATTCAATATTGTAATTAATTATTGCGAAAAAACGGAAAATGAAGAAACGAAGTTCATTTTTAGGTAACAAATATTTAGGCAATTTCTTCCCGATAAATTCCTTCATAAATTTCGAGATATATTCTCAGCTATTTGGCTAACGGATTTTGCCTATAAAACGGAAGTTTATTGATTCAACGGAGCGTTGACCAAGCGGAAAAGGATTTTTAGGGTCGGTAGTCCCAAGGGTCTTTTCGTACTCATCTATAGGATTGTTTCCTTTCAAAAATTCATCGTCTCGGTTACTTTACGGTCTCAAGAAATCCAGCCTGAACCGTCCTTTGCTTATTCATCAAATAAACTGCGAGGAGATTTATTCCCATGGAAATTCTGCGGTCTAGATTCCCAACGGTAAAATAAGAATACTGCATCTGTGAATTTTTTACTGAAATTCACTCATCTGAACCACTGATCATTTATTGAAAGTATGATGTCTTTCATATTGTTTCATCCACCACTATATATGATATGTAATTAATATTATTTCTTGGGGTGAAACTCTCGCTTTCACTCCACTCGCTGTACCTCATCTGTACCAAACCTTGTATGAAGATAATGAATAGGTTGATGTATACCTATAATAGAAGAAAAAAAAAAAAAAAAAAAAAAAACAGTCGTGGAAATATCGATCTTGTTTCAGCCTACGAGGGATGGAACGGGGGCTGCCATAGCGATATTCACAGCTCACCTTCATCTTCCTCAGAATACGTCGCACCAGACAACTCTTCAGGTAAAATATAGAAACAATTTCATACTTAGGGAAAATTCTTTGCCTACTCTAGTTGATAAGAAAACAACGTTGAAAATATCAGAAGAGAAATCTCCTCGGTTTAGTTCTTCGGTAAGTATATATCCCCGCTGAAATCTGCGTCTCAGTTTTCTCCTTATGTTGTTTATATCCTTATTCTCATATTCCCTCATGGACCGCGCACAATCTCTGTGATATACGTGCCTATATCTTACCTCCCAGACACTTTGTCCAAGTTTTTCACATTGTTTATGCAATTCTATGAATATTGAAGCATCACGCAGCTGTGAGCTTCACAGTCGCCAACCCAGTCTTTTCAACTTTGAGAGCTAAACCCTGCAGCCTCTCTTATTACTACGAGATTTTTTAATCGAGAGTAGAGCTTAAAGAAGCTGCATCATTAAACTTGACACATAGGAATCATCATTTTTTCAGAATTTGCGTTTTATCGTCAATTTTTGGCTTTTTTTATTCTTTTTTTATTTCTTTCTTCTGTTTTTCATATCTAGAAATTTGGATAGACCCAATTTTCCGACTTGGGGTAACGTTAGGCTACCTTGTTTCATCGCTCGATAAATTTCCGCGTACAACCGTTCGCGTTGGTACGTTATCTACCTCGTGGTACCTACACTGTTCATTTTAGAGCTGGTATATTGAGCGTCGAGCTTTCGCGGGAACAGAAATCTGTAAAAGCTTTTACCGACGTAGTTTCCCCGTGGATATCGTAGCTGCAGTCATAAAAAATGCGATCGATTATTAAACCTCGCTATGTTGACAATGCAGCGATTTCTACGAGATCAAACACCCGAATAAGACTTGAAGTTACGCGATCGTAAGACTTGAATTGATCCAATTTCTAATAAAACGATCACGACGCGGAATAAAAATCATCAGAAATTGAAAATTTGTGTGATTTTCATTTCTGTTCATATTTTTGGTATTTCTGTTGCTTTTTTTTTTTTTTTTCTTAGAACTGAAGATGATTTGAAAATTTCTTACACCTTTTCTAGAATAGTTATTTCTGTTCGACAGGGTGTAGTCTACCAGTTGGATGCAGCCCTGGAAAGTGCTGAGACACAACGTCACGGTTTGGTATTTATTTACGACATGTCGGACAGTAAATATCAAAATTTCGACTACGATCTGTCCCAGAAAATTTTAACTCTACTAAAGGTGAGTCAATTCCATATCAAGCTATCATATAATGTATGTACCTCGTATCATAATTCATAAATTACGATTCACTTTGGAATTTGAATTTTTATCCCCTGATCCAACCGGATCAACAAGAACTAAATCCTTTATAAATCGAAGACAAAGACATGATGAAAAAAAGAGAAAAATACATGAAACTTAATTTATCTCTCTCTCTCTCGTCATCTCATTCGTTATACCACCTACTGTTAATTTCTTGACTCAGCGAGTACTTTCACTTGAAATAATTTGCCAAATATTAGGTGTGGTCGCGGTTCTTTACCGCTTAAGGCTATATAGACGCGACCAACGACTTTGAAATCTACTGCGTGATTCACCTGCTATAAACCTATACAGTTATACGATATTGTCATGGCTGTATAGCGACATATATATGTATATATCACAAGTACCTTCTCTCTGACGATTAGTCTTACACCATATTTTCAATTTATATAACCCGCCGCACAATCTTTCGACAAATCTTGCGTTATAAATTTGTTTCCTTTTGTTTTTGGAAACACTCCGTATTTTCACCCTTCTCTAATTCATTTCGAAAGTGAAAATATTCTATTCATAAAACTGCGATTGTCAACGTGAAACTTTAGATTTGACCTACACACGCATGACGATAATTATTACCATCACTATTATAATTATAATTATTATTATCATTATGATTAGAGTATGAGTACCTACGTCGCGTCGTAGCCCACGCCAAGTCGAGTCATCGTCCCTGTTAATACTATTATTAGGTTTACTCAAATCCTCAATGAACTTGGCCACTCGCTTATATAGCTTAGGCAGGTACTACCTGATATAAGATATTGGAGTATCAGCCACTTTCCAACTTTTCTGTTGCACATTTATACTTTTTTGTCTTCTCCTTTTTTTTCTTTTGCTATGTTATGTACCATTTTTCACCTTGCATATGAAGTCTTGCGCCGCGGGTTGTTTTTCAGCGAACTTTAAAGCCCGTGTGAATTTATAATTAAAGGCCAACCTACGTAGTGCCACTAATTACATCTAGTGGTTGGTTGCAGTAGCAGGGAGAAAACTCGAAACACAATTTAAAAATAATAATAGTGGTAATAATTAAAATAAAAAGCCACGAGTTTGACATCATGTTATTCTGAACTAATGAAATTCTTCGCTAATAAGAGTTTCGCCGAATATACGATATACGTAGTATAATAAAATACCGTAAAAACACTTACAGATTTTTTTTCAATTATCATATATAGGTACATATATATATATATAAGCATTAAGCATATATTAACTTCTAAATGTAGGTATCTAAACATTTTCAAATTTCTACGAAAAAATTACGAAGAGTCGGCTGATCGTCGCACTTACGTCACGATGACGCGATTTGACCCGATGCAAAATATGTATATAGTGACGAATTTATCTCACAATATAAGTTAACTTGAAATCAACCATTTATTTCGCTTTCGCAGTACCTACCTCAATATATTTTTATTTTGATTTCAATTTTGATTTTTGATTTTCGTTTTTTGTTTTTGAGACCGATAATTTTGCGAGCTTATGGTATTCTATAGCTAAGGTGGGAAAATGGTCAAATTTTCCTGATCAACTGCAGCGCGAATAAAAATTGAATTAAATGAAAGCGGAAAAGATGCGGATAAGAATAAAAATGACTTGCGGGAAAGGTGATTAAAATTAATTAACTCACGCCTAGGATGAAACGCTGAAAGACGCGTATAATGATTTTCATAAACGAAGCCAAAGACGAAGGATAGAAGTTGGGAATAGGACCAAAGTGTGGTGCAACCATTGGGCTCATTGCCAACAGTTGGCCCGTTCTGTTCCGCGACCTCTCTCATCTCTTCGCTTACCGCTTACCGCGTATATACACTGCATCTAACCCTGCACTGACGTACTCACGTGACCTAGTGCCCTGGGATTCAAATTCAATGACAAAAAAACTAGTTTTCCTTGCTTTTATATTTATATTTATACGGTTTTTATTTTGAACTTGTTTTTCATTCCCTCTCTATCTCACTCGCTCGCTTTCGAGTTTATCAACATCTATGACACGCGTGTGTGTACAACGAATCTCGTCAGAGAAGATCTCCTCGCCTCGAACACTCGATCAAATTTGAATAAATCGATGAATAGAACGTTTCTAAATTACGAGAACCCAAATTTAAGGATTGGGAATATCTTATTTGCACTTAATCGCACCGAAATAGTTTCGATACAGTCCTGAGTTGACCCGTCATCCAACCTGCTCTATACATAGATCTGATTTTGGCAGGAAAACTGTCCTCTGACGAAAACATCCTACGTTCGTATGAACAAGTTTACGATTCGCCTATCATCGCTGTGCCTTTTCCTACCTTATGGATACAAAAACGAGGAAATATTTATAACGAATAATTTCTATATCAAAATTTCAGCCATTTTATCCCATATATACCCTACAGATTTATAATTCTCTTTCACTACCTACTGCATAGCTATGAATATCCCCTTGCATCTACCTCAAAGCTCCGTAATATATAGTACAGGTAAGGCGATTCCATCGAATTGGGAAATCATTCCACGAGGTGAATATTTGTTAGATCAGTAGATCGTTTTTATTCGGATGAGCGAAGAGTGAAAGATGAAAAAAAAAAATAAGAAAAAATTGAAGAAAACAATATTGTGAATAAATTTTGTTTAGATTTTTCGCTGTTCGTTGATTGAAAAAAAAAATCGATTGAAAATTACGAGTAGGACGCAGCATCACCTTAAAGTTGAATTTTTTTTTTCATAGAGATACTCTCCCTCTTTAGGCTCTCGCGCCTCCCACGCCTCATCCTGCTGAGCTACCGGCCTTTACTCGCGGAAATGGGTTAACTGATATCATACGATTACGCTCTATAATGTTACGGTCAAAGTTGGAACGGGACGCAGAATTCTCGGCCGGTTTTATTCACGCTATGCATTACAATTCCACTCGAAATACAGAACCGCTTTCTTTCTTTCTTTCTTTTCTTCATTTTCAAAGTTTTCAAGTCTGAACTACATAAAACGAAATAATTCATGATGAAAAAAATATATATATTTATTTACACAAAAACAGGAAACTCGTTTTTGATTAAAGTCAAGTGATATCCACGGACTTTATCATTCATTCGTCGCAAATTTTATAAAACAACATATATATATGTTATATATATACCGAAGGAAAAGATTTGCGATGATATTGTATTGCGGTTGAAAATAATAATCGTCTATGCATATCATGCACATATATCTATATGATGGTATGTGTATCATATATATTGTGTATTCATATAAATGAGCGAGGAGTAAAAGATTCTAACTAAACGCCAAGTGCGTAGATATATTATTCTTATTATTATCATGATTCTTCTTATTATTATTATTATTATTATTCAGAAGCGTATATATAAGTTTAACGAACTGTTTTTCTCGATCTGAATCAGCTGACATGAAAATAGTTCTAACCGAGGATTGAAATGGAGATATAGTATATACAGGTACGGCAAGAGGGTTACGAAATATACGTATACGTATATACTCGTTACTGAACTAAACTGTCCAATCTGCATTTTTATTAACTTTAATAGCGAATGGCGCGAATTTCCAAATCGCACTGCGGCGCCGCTGTAGGTATATAATATAGTTTGGCATTCATATCGTGCAGGTATCGTCGATTTATATAGGTATAGCCTCATTTCTCGCAATGATGTTCCACGGAAATATATTAGAACGTAGAATTCGCGGTTCTGCGAGGCACCTATCTTTACCTCTCTACCTCTGGCTCTGCCTCTGCCTCTGCCTCTGCCTCTGCCTCTGCCTCTACACCTCTACTACCTCTACCTACTCAACTTAAGTTTCAAGGTGTAGAAGCCGAGCAGCCAGCTGGACAGTTCCTGTCTTTTACTAGCCTGGGCGATCGACTATGGCGCAGTCGACTGTGTTAGTTGGCGTGACACTGCGCATGTCTCTCAAGGTACGCGCTGCTTGCAAATAGTCGTTGTCCGGCGCCCTTGCGGCAAGCAGCTACCGTGTGCGATCGCGCAGCTGTCGTATTCGAATCTACGCGATATACTAGGAAAATAGAAGAGAATCGGAGATAAGAGAAGAGAAGAGAAGAAAATACGAATAGAAGAGAAAAAACTTTGTTTTTTCACTATTTTCCCAATCAGTAAGGGAACTGAAAATTAATCGCGTATAAGAGACCTTCCTTCTTCCAAGCAATATTATCCATTCCTCGAATATTTTATTGCTCACATTCGTTCATCAATCGTATCGTGAAACGAATAGAATATAATAGAGGAAAAGAGAATAGTAGAGAAGAGAAGAGAAGCGGAGTAGGAGAAGAAGGAGGATTCGTTCAGCCGAGAAACGTTTTCTACCATTTGGTAGCCCGCTATATTGATTAACTCCTGTTATTAGTATTATATAGTGACACGACGTTGCCCGGAATTATTTTTTTAATTTTTATTCATTTTTATTCAATTTTTATTTCTTTTTTTACAAGGTCAGAAAAGTAGACCGTTTGTGCCGTTCAATTTCAATTTTAATTTTTTCTTTTTTTTTTTTTCTCTCGATTGTTATTATCATTGTTATTATTGTCGTTACTTGTGCCGTGCCAATAATCAAGGATATCATTATATCGAATCATACAGTGCATCGCTCTCCGGTGCAGGGGGTTTTGGATTTTTATACCATCTATAACTGAAAAACCGATATCAGAGGTAAATGAATTCTCCATTATTATTGCGAGTTAAAATTAATACAAATACTTGTTGCTAATATTATAAAACGTTATTTTCTTTAGAATTTTTACTAATTTTTATCTTTTTTTTCGTCTTCTTCGTCTTTCTTTCAATTGGAGTAATTCTGAAAACTCCGAAACTGTACGTTCAGCCTCTTTTTTTCCTCGCTAATGAAAGTAGGAAACAAAATGACACTACTACTATTTCTCGGTTTGAATGTTCATCGTACTCATGATTTACATCAAATTTGGAAAGAAATGAGAAGTAAAATAGATGAGAAAAAAAAATGAGAAAAAATGAGAGAGAACAAAAAATTGCAACAATATTTATAAGAAAACGGAGGTAAGCTAACGAGCACTAAACCCGTAATCACGCCACTTTATTAATCTATGTAAAGATAACGAACCGTATTATATAGTCCATGCGCAAGGACGTCGAGTAATAAAAGTAATTGCACTCGCAGGATCAGGTCCGAAGACAAAAAAAAGAATTGGAACATACAGATACATACATACCTATATGTACATATATATTTATCCTCAGTCCGTATAGTGAAGAAAAAAGAAAGAAAGAAAGAAAAGAAGATGATAATAAAACGAAATGAGAAAGAAAGAAAGAAATGTGTATAAAATAAGATAAAAAAAAAAAAAACAAAAACTTATCATCCGAAAGATCGTTACGTTACAATGCGGCTTTTCAATTGACGAACTGAATACTCACTGCAGGACACTTCATCTCGACCCCTAACCTTCGCGTTCGTAACATAACTACGAGAGTTCATCCCACCTGCAGCTGGCATGCTATGCGCTGTAGGTATGGCGATGAAAAAAATAAAGAAAAAAAAATCAAAGAGAGAAGAGAGAGAGAGAAAAAAAGAAAAAACAGAATCCACGTGATAATGCTATTGGCTCTGGAAAATTTTAATCCATTTTGTAAATGTACGAGGGGAAGCACAAGGGCTCAAGGGTTTTCGTATAGTTCGAATCAATTTGTTGAATAAACTATACGGTATTTAGCGACTATATGTGTATATAGATAGATATTTATGTAGGTGTGTAGGTATAGGAGGAAATGCGAAATGTGAAAATAAATTGTAAAATTTATGCGTGCCTTTTGTTTTCCTAATTGGAAGTGGACATTTATGTACTGGTAGGTGATTAATTTATATTTGACGTAGTTCCGCGCGTCGGATGTAGCTTTTCCAATTTCCGGTTTGTTCGTAGGTATAGGTACCTATCCATCCCGTTTTAGGTATCGACGAATCTCTATCTATCTGTCCGACAAAATCCCCACGGGACTGACGTACTAGGAGCTTAATTTCCAATCTCGTATATATCCGATATCGTCCGTATTATTATAGGGCTTCAAGTTTATTACGTAATTTTTTTTCCTTTTTTTTTTCTTCTTTTTTTCAATAGGGATCCCACCAGACCTAGGTACGCTTACAGCCTAACAATTACCTACGACAAGGTATATAGAAATAAGAACCTTGCCTTTGTCCGTCTTTGATACGACCTTTATTGCGTCAACTTCCGTTTACTCCGAAGGAACTTGCTGACTTTACGATTCAGTCGCGTGCCGCCGCGTGGTTTTTTAAAACGCATTTTGACTCTTTTACATACATTACAATATCAATAAATCCATGATAAAAATAATTTCTGATCTCGTACTCGCATCCATCAAATTGGAACATCATATATATGCCACGTGATGACTATTTCGAACAACCAATTTTTCTACCGTAAATTATTTTCATTCAGACGTACGAAGAGCCGACAATAAAAAAAAATTCTTTCCTTTCTTTTTTCCCGAAATTTTCTTTCATCGTCGGCACTTCGTTAATCGGAATAAAAACTTTTCTCGGGTGGGGAATAGCTCTTCAGAATTTTCCAATTCGATCGAAAAAACTGCACGAGTATAATAGAGGTACGACACGTCGTCGCCTTACAGCTAAGTTTACAATTTTGGCTCGACGCCCTGTTCAAACTACGAGATATCGAGATACTTGCTATTGCGGAAACGAAAACGAACTGTTTTTTATTTGACAACAAGTTACTTTCATATTTCTATAACACTCGAGTATAAGGCACGAAGTGTAGGTACATAATTTATAATATAGAAACATTATCACAGGACGTATGAATGAATGAATTGCTACTATCTGCACTTTCAATATCCATTTCACTCCACTATATGTTAAATTGTGGGAGTGGTTCTGTTTACGTACTTAGTACGTAAACGCATTAATTAATACATACATTGGCGTAGAACGAGGGATATTACTCCGAGCATGATTATTATTTAGAAGAATATTGATAGCTGAATGCTGATGGATGATATCCCTCCCTCATTTAATACTAGTACGAAAAATGATATGATGAAAAGCTTTTACCACTTATGGTACCTATTATACTGTCGTAATACACGTAAGTATGTAACCTTCGGTAATATGCCGCACGAGCGCACTCGTGTAAAGAATAAAAGTCATACATTTGTTGTTTAACAAACAAACAAACAGCGGGCAAAAAAGTAGCGTAAGGCAAAACCTTAAACTCCTTCTGTCTACTCTTTACGAGTGGCACGCGCGGACGGGCACGTCGAGTCGAGGCCTTCTGTACGTCGCGAGACAATCGTCGTCTACGTAGATTACGCGGTGATGGTAGCGGGGGGTCGACCCACTGAATTTCGCAATTTCCTCTGGACGTCGGCGTCGCGTCGCGGCGAGTTACGTTGTCGCCTGGAGGAATTCTTTCGATTGCAAAGTAGCCAGGTGGTTATATAGGTGAGGTGTGAGTGTGAGTGTGAGTATAAGTATATCTATATCTATACCGTAGAGAATCACAATTTAAACTTGCGGTAGTTCGATATAAGAAAGTTTTACAGCTGGTGCATGTCTTCGAGAAATTTTTATACGTATAATAGAAATAACTAAAAAATCGTTAGTTCTTTCACATTTTTATACAATACGCAATATCCGATATTTCACAATTTTATATAAATAAAATTTCCACCTTACAATTATTCGATGATATACGTGTTTTCAAATTATTTAAGGTAAGATATATAAACGCGTAAAAAATCGATTCCGTATATAACGATACGCGTTGACGTAATATTTTTTTTCGGTGATAATGCGGACAGTTGTCGTATTATTTTCTTGAGAATGATATTAACCCAGAATTTTTTTTTTTTTATTCTCGTTAATAAAAGCGCAGCTATACTATAAGCGAAAACAAGGTTGTCATAACTAAGCGTAACTAATTTTATTATGTTCCAAAAAAAAAAAAAGAAAAAAAAAACTACGCCATAAATTACGATTTAAGTTAATTGTATAAAAATGATTTTATATCATTATATTATACCTACCAGCTACTACACCCACGTAAATTTTATATCTCTTGTGAAAAATGGGCAGGCACTCGCTTCTTCCTTTTCTTTGCTTACCAAGGAAGTGCGAGGGCGGGACTCTTCAAGGTTCCTGTTGAAAAATAGCATTTTTATTTCAAGGATTTCAAATACGTATAGAAAAAAGCCGCGAAGATCACTCCGAACTTGTAACTCCGTTGAATAAGAGATTCTGCAGACGATATTCTCTGTCAAGTTGAGCACCGTCGTTTAATGAGAGGCTTTAATGGCCTCAAGTGGTACTCTAATATGTCAGAAAAACGCTTGGATTATTTTTATAACGAGCACGCCAACGCTGCCGTCATCTCGCGTTGCAAATCTCTACGGATTTTCGTCCTAGACTTTTTATAAGCGAATTTATATTCTCATTTTTTCTTGATTTTTATTTTTTAGCTAATTTATAACACGCCAATCTAATTACACACAAATTATAAATGCCAAATTTCACCAATTAAACCTACATAGTCTCGACCAGAACTTACACATACGATCTCAAAGAAAGCTTCAATTACCGAACCGCGTCACTCCATATAGTAACTTGATACATTATCTGCGTTAAACCCGGAAACGCTAATTCTAAAATTAACACTAAAGTAACAATTTAGGGAAGCTAACGATCCAGAACTCGTGAATGAACCGTTTTTAATTACCTAGTCAATAGGATAAGCGTTGATGAATATTATCTTCACAGGTCCTTATATTATATTAATATCGTAATGAAAGTTTCATTCGATTAAATAATTAATACGAGCAATCTCTTATTTGATTAATAATATCGCGGAAAAAAAGCCGAGAAAATAGTGCTTCTGTTTGAGTAGCTTTATTCCAGACCTCGACCAAAGTCGATCCCGCAGTATATACATAATACAGACTCCGGCGCAGCGTGGGCGGAAAACGCCATGTAAAATTTACGACAGTCCCAGCAGCCGTCCCCCAGGTGCCAGTAGCACTTCCATTTCTACTTTCAGCTGTTTCTTTCAGCTTTCCACACGAGAACGAGACTGAATCGTGAAAATAAGTACTTCGGGCGTTGCTCTATACCTACTTTTTTCGGTTTTATTCCGGAAATAGAAGTGTGCTTTAGAGCAAGGATCATGGCGCCATTGAAGCCAACATTTCTTTCACCTCCTTATCGTACGTCGGGGTTACGGGGATTCGTAGGTATATTCATACTGAAAAACTGTATAGCTACAATAATTTTATCTCGCGGGAATAGGTCATAGGTCTTGATAAAAAATATGAGAATTTCCGACTTTTCAACATTCTTCAAATAGATTAGGGAATAGAAAATAACGAATCGTGATTATATACAGCTGAAAATAAGCCAGGGCGAAGAAGGACTGATAACGTAACATTGGAATTGAGATAAAATATGCAACAAATTCTTGTGTTATTAAAATTATCACAGCATCCCTATTGAACTCATCGGATCTAAAGACGGTGAAAAAATACCAGAGGAGCGCGAAAAGACCAAGAGAAAAGAAAAATCCGAAAGGTGGAGTGAGAAATTCATTGCGATAATATCAAAGCCAAGTTTCCAAGCCTTAAGTAATCCTGAAACTCATTGAATACAGATCTTTATCAACTGTTAGAGTATATTGCCTAGAGAGTTTTATATCGCAGTGGATAATTTCTTTGTGCGGAGATTTTTTTTCTTCATTTCTTCATTTTTTTTTTTTTTTTTTTCTTGTTTTTCCTTTCATTTTCTTTTTTCGCTGAGGGTGGTCGCGCAAAGCACCCTTTTGCTGCACGGTAGTTACGTAACATCTTTCCATCGCACATCAAAATATGGGGCTTGGTATATATAAGTTGAACGCAAAGCTGAACCGGTGCACAAAGAGAGATGGAACGAGGGAAAGAGAGAAAGAGAGAAAGAGAGAGTGAGAGACCCTTGCTATCCTGGCAGGCGCAAAGACTCGGGATTTTGGCTGGGTAACCTAGCAACTCCCTTCCTTTACGATGCACGTCACACCGTTTCAAAGGCTACATGCGCTGGCAGGGTTCTTGGGCCGGAGAAAACCCCGGTGCAAAACTCAAACGCATCGATTCTATACCGTGACAATCAGGTGAAACCGAATGGACCGATCCCCCACCCGGCGGATAATTCGTATTTTTATGGGGTTAGCCACTCGTTGCGCTGAAAAATCCCTAGGGTTATTTGGCCACGAGGTCGATGCAACAAAACACCCTGAGGATTTTCAGTGCAACGAGTAGCTATCCCCATAAAAATACGAATCATCCGCCGGGTGGGGGATCGGTCCATTCGGTTTCACGTGATTATCACGGTATATCTGGTGCAGGGTGGTTGGCGCATGCTTTTTCTCGCCATACAACGAATATAGAGAAAAAGATTTTTTCCATTTTTTTTTTTTTTTTTTTTTTTTTTTCTCTCTCTCAAAATTTCACCAAATATACGCGTGGAGTTTATTAATACATAGGAGACGGAGCAGCTCAGCTAAAAATTAATACATTTTTTTTTCCTCTTAAATTTTCAGAAAAAAATTTCTCTCCAATAAAGTTCCGAGTAAAAACAAGATTTTTGAGCACTGCATCAAAAATAAACTTTTATCAATTTTTAACTGAGGGTGTCTACTTCGCCTCTGATTTCCCCTATTCCCGTGAGTTTTAATTAGACGTCCCCTGAATGTACAAGTTTTTTTTTTGTCATTTATATTCATTCAATTATTGAATTAAATTAAAAATAATCAGCGAGTTTCTACTTATACAATCGACGGTGTATCAGGGTGGCTCGTAATTCGGTAATATTCGAATTTCAATGCTCCCATGGGCCAGGAGGTCTCCGAATACATACAAAAAAATGTAGTCTCAACGCCAGGTTCCTAGGATCTCAATTCTAAGCAGTGCCTCGAAGGTTTCGAAATTCCCCATTTAAACAACCCCCGATTTTTAGTACTTGGGTGTTATTTTTTACTTCATATCGCATTATCGCTTCGAATAATCTGAAACTCCGTACACTTCTTACCTACAGTAGTTGGTATCCGTAAAAAATGTACAGATTTTTAACGACGAAATTTTATTCATCACAATCTGGAGATAAGAATTATTTTTTCGTTGAGCTGTAGCTCCGAAAATTATGTCGTTGCAAATCTGTCGAATTTTCATGAAATATCTACTAATGCAGGTAAGAAGTGTACCAAGTTTGAAATTTTTCGGAGCTACACTGCAACAGGAAGGAAAAAAGTGAATCACTAAATGTCGCACAAATCGTGTTTTATTCAAATGGAAAACTTCGAAGGCATTGAAATTATATAGTATATTCTGATTGAATCGCGAATAAGAGTTAACTCTGCAAAATCACTTTTCAGTCATTATTCAAGTAATCCCACGTTGATGAGAACTAGATGTTTTCAAATGAAGAAAATTTAATTACTGTTTATAAAACTCCGAAAATTTGAATAAAAATGTGAAACCTCGGTTCGTGCCACATTTATATCTACACTTAGGGGAGGTTTATTTAAATCCGGAAATCGTCGGAGCGCCATTTTCGTTATATGTATATACATTATGTTATCCAGTTTCAGCGCTTTGTTTTTTCAAGTATTTTATTGATTTAACGATTTCCCGAAGCTGAGAGTCCAGGCGCAATTATGTGCCTCGTTAAAGTTCTGGAAAGAATAAAAATGGGTTGATATCTCTTCTGCAAAAACGTATAAAAAAAAAAATAAAAAAAATGAAAAAACAATGAAAGAAAATAAAAAAAAATGAAAAACAAGAAAAGCTCAACAGCCGTTAGCAACGGACGCCCTAGTTTTGGGACTAACGATTTCCAGTATCGTATATACTAGGCCGACACGCTTTTTGTTTTATATAACCTACGGAGTTGATAATGGCAACAAATACCTACTGCTGCGGACATTTAACTAAACCGCGGATAGCTGGTGACAGATATATCTCTAATAGATAAATAAATAGATAAATAAATAAATGAACGTACCATGTGCAACAAAAGTCTCACTAAATCCGATAACACTCATATATACCCCTCGCTATATACCTACCCTTACTTTTCACCACAAACTGGCAGTCACGGAAATACGACCTACAGAGGGACATTTAAAAAATGGAGCTTCACAGAATTTGTGAAAAAGCTCATTTTCTTTTTATATCATGTTTAAACTGGATTTTTATTGGCTCAATTTCCTTTCAGTCTTTGATGACCTTTCAATGGTTTCTTGAATTCGTCATCCCTTGCATAAAGCACGGACTAGATCACATTACTATTCGAAAAGGTGATAAAGACGTCGAAATAAATTTGCGAAAATTTCTCAGCGATAAGAAACAATAAGGGATGAATCCGATTACGTAAACTTGTTTCGTATTTTAATAGAATGAAAAAAGCTTTCAGTATAAATCTATATATCATCTAGTACCTAAATATGAGAATCGCGTTAAGAGAAAAAAAAAAAAAAAAAAAAAAAGAAGAAACTCAATTTTCGAAGCTGGCAGGACCAGATGAGCCGCCCGAAAGCCAGGCATGGAGGAAGATCGATAACGCTACGTCATTGTAGCAACCGCATAGTGACGTCACCAGCCCACGCGATTTCCGTAACTACGATATGGTGGGGGTCAGGCAGGGGTTAGATGTGAGAGGTGAGAGGTGAGAGGTGAGAGGTGAGAGGTGGCCCTATAGAAATTGCTGCTTCGCGGCAACGCGTATACCTACGTACCGCAGTGTTGGTGTATACGAATCCATAAAACCTGGGGTTAATTTAGCGTCCCGATGCTCGAAAGGTCGTAGCTTGAACTTTGCCGGGGGACGACATCACAGAGCAATAAATATAGGTGCAGAGTTTAATCTTGTTAGCCAAGAAGATAATCCTCCAGACTGTCACATTTAAGGATCGCGCGATTCTTCCGTCATGCCTCTTCCATTTCCTATTCGAAGCAAAGTTCGCACCTCAGCCGAAAAGCTATAAAAAAAAAAAAGAAAAAAAAATGTTCTTTCCATAAATTTTCAAAAAATATTCTTCCAAATTTTTTTTTAACAATAACCATTTTTTTTATCAATTTTCAAACGAAATACCAACTTTGCCCCGGTCACACCTAACTAATCAAAAATTTTATACAGAGGAAATCACGTTCGAAGGTGCGAAACTAGACCGCTATAAAGTTCTATATTTAAACATCGCGCGGTTTGAAATAACAACATTTTTCAATCACCAGATGGAATCGTCTCGCGAGCGATCTATTTAAAAAAAAAAAAATAAACTATACGACCTGCTCAACATCGTTAGATCAAAGGTCATGAATGTCAAGCTCTGTTACTATATATATATAGATATATGTACAGAGGAGACGAATATCTCGGAGGATCTGGACCAGTGCACTTTGTCAGTTTATTAACCGTCTGGTTTATCTACTTGTCGCGCGCGCGTTCTTTCATCTCGACTCGTTCGGTTATTTTACGACAAAATTTTACAAACTTTTCTGCATTATGAGGTATTTTTTAATTACATATATGATCGTTTAATTCTTATACTTCCTTGTATAATAGATCCTAATAATAATTTACTTTCGATAATCGAGCCGTTTGATATGGCAAGAAAAAAGAATGATTAAAAACGGTCTGAGTCAGCAGAGCTGCAGCATCGTAACACGTATTAGCTATACCCACCTACATTTATTGGATTATTTGCTAATCTTATTTCAATTAACGACTTACTAACGTCGAAAGAATCCCCGTCCGTTATTATTCTTCTGACCCAAATGAAAGGAAATTATTTTTTGTATACATTTCTTCCACGAATTAATTATTCCCTCGTTTTAATAATCAATAATAATTATATTGCTGGTTCAGCTGATCTCGTAAAACTTAACCGCAGAATTCGATTCGCGGAAAGACGAACGTATGACCCAAAAATTTTACTAGGAATTATAGAAGCCAAATGCACGAATATCTCGTCAGTAAAGCCGGTTTTCAGATTTCGACCTTCAGAACTGGCGCCAGCACCACAGGTGCCTGTTACCTCGTGTCTTTAAATCAAGGTCCGGGTTCGTGTCAGTAGGTAAACAGGGTTTTTTAAATATGGAACCATGCCCACGTGCTTATCGTATAATTTCCATACGCGTCATCCGCCACTCTTCAATCAGAGCTTAATCGTAATTACAAATAGCGACATGTAGTTCTATAATTATGATATAATTGGTGACTTATCCGTATCTGTATTGTATTTTTTTTCATTTTTCACTTTTTATTCATCTCTATCTATGCGGTTCTCCTCTTTATACTAATCGAAACTTTATCATTACTCGAGGATTAAAGAACAACTAGATCGATTATTATTCATCATAGCAATAACGAGTTAGCGACCTGCATATGTACAGCGAGAAAAGAGTCGTTTAATTAAAATTATACGAAAAAAAAAACCGATTGAAGCTCTAATTCAAAGTGACGCCTGTAGATTGGAAATACATTCAATCAACCTCCCGCGAGGATCACCGGGACTTGATATATCCGAGATTACAGTTTAATTAATTTCACGCGCAGCAAGATAGGCGCTATTTTTCTAAATCAATTAAATTCTCAATACAGATTATACGAATTAGCTATATACCTACACATATTGGATGATCGTCGAAATATTCTAGAGAATTTTTTTTCTCCTCATATGTAGTGAGGCTCAAGTTATTCGATCAAAGTTTTCTACTCCAATAATTTAATACCTATATCCGATGAAAATTAAGCTGCGTAATATGAGTTCGCAGTTGGTTGTTCGAGGTCTGACACCTCCGCGTATTTCTATGCCTAGGTAGGTACGACGTAGAAACTCTGTTATCTAGCTAGCTGAATATATATATACGCTGTTCCATAATGCATGTCGGTGTGGTGCAGCATGCAGGATGCAGTGGAGTCACGGGTGGCAAATCCCACGCAGAAGTTCAAGACAAACTTGAGACATATGACATTCAAATCACCACTAAATATGCAGATCGCTATTAGCATTCTCTACGACACGATGCGGCACGGACTCACGCTGTTAACTATTGCCTTTTTCTTCTTCTTTTTCGTCTTCGTCTTCCTCTTTCCTTTCTTTTATTTTCTAATTCACTTTTTTACGACACTTTGATGCTCCCTACAGAGTCCCGCGTCTCGGTGTCAAAAAGATCCTATTACATCGTTAGAAAACTGTCATCGCTACCGCACCGCACGAGGCTGATAGTTGGTTCACTAATTGAAACCTCTATTCCTTTTCCGTTGTCTTTCGCATGAGCGAGTATCGCAGGAATAAACTGAAGCCATTTTTTTTTTTTTTTTTTTTTTTTTTTTTTCATTGTCACTTCTCATTTTTCCTTTTCTTTTTTCTCTCCATCTCTCTCTCTCTCTCCTTTTACACTTGATATAGGTGTCACGTCACCCCGGAAGCTTACTTTGCATATTGTGTAAGACAAACTGCGGGGGGATTCACCGATCTTATATCATGCGACGCAGTCTTCACGTGCATTTTAACACTTTGTCGAACATTTGCGGTTTATTCGCGAACCATGATATACCTACTACCGCTACGTTTATAATTAGACCCTTTGACCATTCGACCGTGCGTATATCTCGTTCCCTGTATTTATACAGGACGATGATTATGGACTGAAATTTTAACGACAGAAACCAACTACGTCACTTCGTCAGCATTACACGTTCGGTTTTCGGATAAAGTAAAGGTCTTCTTTTTTTTTTTTTTTTTTTTTTTTTTGAATCTTATGATCATGGCGTAATATCGGATAGCACAAAAGCCGGGGTATAAATATAGCTCGGTGAATTTTTTCTACTATATCTTCTTTCGTGAATCTTTCACGATTTTTATAGCAGCTGCGGTGGTAAACAAAATTTTATCTTCACCGCATTTCGATTTTCCAATTTTCACTGTAACGCTTGAGTCTTATGCCGTGTGGACGATATCGTTAATCCTTACGACGTCGTTTCTTCGGGCTAAGTGTATTTCACCATGGAAATGTTCTGCTCGAAAGGATTTCAGTTTCTGGTGGTTTATAATGCTCGTGCTACTGCTGCTGCTGCTACTGCTACTTAAGTATAAAGCGAAAGTATCATAGCAAAATATGTAAAGTATATAGAGAGTAATAAAATAACGATTTCTCGCGTAATGTGGAATATGTCGTAAGGAATATAGGTATATATTTTTTATCCTCCTTACGTTTCGATTTTTTGATTTGAATTTTTTTTTTTTCTTTCTTTCTTTTCAGTTTTCGCTGTATCCTTGGTTCTTTTTTTCTTCCAAATTTTATCTCGCTCAGACGACCGTCGTTAATTCTTACGGCCGTAGTTTCGTTGAGTTTAAGCCATTTGAACAAGAAAGTTTACTTTCGAAGGATTTTCTCTTCTTCTTTTCACTACCTATACGCTATTAAAGTGGTTCTTTTTTCAGGGTACAGTAGCAAGAATGAATTAGATATATAGCGCAGCCCCTGCCTATCAAACTTTTCTAAAGCACGTGAAAAAAAAATTCCATTCTTCAATTCCAAAATCACTAAAAGTATTCTGCTTTCCTTTACTCTCAAATCTTCCGAGCTCATATATAAGCCCTCTAATATATATTCGGCTACGGTAAAAATAAAAAGTTTAGCCAAGTTTCAAACGAAGTATAATATACTGGCCGCATATAAATTTCCCCAGTTATTGTCGCAGGATATAAAATATCATATCAAAATCTAAATAATTGTGTAAACGAATAGCCAAGATATGAAAATATTATAAGAAAGAAAAAAGTTACCAAATTAAAAGATAAATTCTCTTCCGAGAGGCCTGATCTCATTCGACACATATATTCACAATGCGAACGATTTTATTGATCAATTCTGGAAACCATACACACGTATAGGTTGATTTTATTCGAACGATTTCGATTGCCAGGCGCGGGAATATTCTAACGAATCGATTCGATCTTAATGTATTTGTTTTTCTTTTTTATATCTTATTTTCGTGATATTTTCGTAGAAATTTCATCAGCGTTGATTATATATTCTTTAATTCTGAGATTCAAAATCCATAAATAAAATCAGTGCATTCGGTGGTTTTGTATAAACCAAGTCTAACTTCGCCTCGGCTTATCCGTTACGGTGGAATTTTTAAGACGATTTGCTTACGCTAGTTTCTCGGAAGAATCTAGTAAGAATTTACATAAAATATCAATTCCGAGTCGTCACTTAACTGCGTCGTTCATTCATGCCCGTACTCGCGACCAGATCGTTAGGTATACTCTTATATCAGCTTTCTCGAAACACTCCCGCTACCAATCGTTCGTCGCGTGACCAATCTCCAATGTCTTATCAACGCGCGTCTACGATCAGTTAGACGCAATAAAAGAGGCTTACGGAACAACACTCGACCATCAAAAGTCGCAATATTCTCTAATCTGCGTGAGTAAAAAATATATACTATCCAAGTTGCCCTGTTGGCTATTCATTTTTTGAAGACAGAAGACATACGTCGTGTTGGGTACTGTTGAATTTGATCAAATTATACGAGACGCAATTCTTGAACCGAATAAAAAATGCGCGAAATATTGGGAAAGAAGATTCTGAGAAATAGGTGGAATTCACAAAAATCACTGGACGTCAAAGTTTCATTCTTTTTTACATTTTATTAGATTTTCAAACAACGCTTATGTTTAAAAGCTGAAGGATAATGAAATAAATTGAAAAGTAGACGCAGAGCGTATACGAATGGAAAATCTATGACACAAACAGCTAGTACAAAATCGTATAGATGGAAATATTTAGCAATCTCTATACGGAATAAACGTACATGGGTATCTATCGATTTTGTAGCACCGGTCATCGAGGGGGCAAACAAATTTTCCTCTTTATCTGCAGTATAAAAAGGAAGGAATTTTAACACGTCTTCCGGTGGTGGATATCTCAGTGTAGGTATGTGTATATACGTGAAAGTTATTAATCACCGGAAAAGGAACTTTTTTCCTTCCAAAGTTCCCTGGCGCGAGATCGAGAGATGTAACATACTCTGTGAAGGCTATACCTATACGTAGCTGGCGAAGTACCTACTCGTATTATAATTTATTTTGGTCTTTTTTTTTTAGTTTTTTACTTTCGCGGTAATCAAGATTGAAAAAAAAGAGATCCTCACGGATTATTGAACGTAACTTTTTTACTTATCCCATCCGAGCTTAAAAATTCGTTGATAATCATCCCCCAGCTCGTATACCTCACATAGACTAAAAGTTTCGCCCTTGAAACTCGTTCACCTACCCTACGTAGGTAGGTGCCTATACAACTTTCCGCATTACGATCATCCCTCTTTCGCCCTCGGCACTTAAAAAAATCCGCGCGTACTCATATCTCGCGAAACTTTCCACTGCTCATCTCTTTCGTATACGCTATTTATACTTTACGACGACGAACCCTCGCTCTCCATCTCGATTCACCTCGATGCGACACCTGCCGATCTATTTGTACTCGAGAAAAAAAGAAAGAAAAGAAAAAAAATAACGCAAACCAAAAAACTACCCCTACGGCTTCACGCCTTGAACTCTCAAGCGGTGAGCCAGCGAAGATTCGGCTATAGAACGGCCACAGAACACGAAGAGTGATACGTGTGTGCTGAGGTCACTTGTTCACACACAACGTTCATACGTGTCTCCCACAGTACCTGTACCTACGTATGTAACCTGTACCTATAATATGGAACGCCGTTTTCGTCTCTCTCGAGAGTAAACAACTTTGCAAGAGGATAATATACGCTAGTGAAGGGAGCGCCGGCGTCAACCCGGTAAAGAGGGGATGCTACGGGGGTGGAGGACTGAGTTCAGCTGGCAGAGGGTCGGGGTAAGGTTGGAGGTGACCCCCCGTGGCATTAGGCCACCTCCCTTCCGCCCCTACACTGCAAGCTGAATCAATACTCGGCCAACTACCTGTTTACGCTTTACGAGACTTCATAGTATATCGCGCGCGGCACACTCCGAATTTTTTTCGTTTTTTTTTCTTTTTTTTTTTCAGTAGCGCCGATTGGGGCTCGCCATAAAATCGGGGAACCTGAAAGACTCGAAATGACACAGAAGTTTTACAAAATCAGCAAATTTTATCGAAAAGTCTTTCAACTTTCATGAATTACAAAAATCGTATTTAAATCTTTAGGAAATTTCTCTAGCCAAAATTTTCCGTCAACAATTCTTATCATAGCGCGGCGAGGAAGAAAGTGTAACTTTCGTCCTGCGGTAAAACTGAAAATATGATGAAAATATGATGAAAATATGATGAAAATATGATGAAAAGTATTCTCACTTTAAATTCCGGGTTAAAATAAAGACGAAAAATGTTATCTCTATGTTTATTAAGTTTGGTTTTAATTAGCTTTTGCATCTAGACCGTGATGAGTGAGAATGCTACATGCATCATTTGCTAGTACAGTCGGGAGGGTGCATGGGTGAAGAACTTTGCTCGCTATAGTATTACGATATTTGCCTATATCTAGATATGTTTTCATTCGCGAATAAAAACGTTGAAGAATGAACAATGAAAAGCAATCGACAAACAAACGCAAACGTTGATCAAATGAAGCACGATTCGAGTTCACTTCAATCCATGACACCCTCGTCGCATATTGTTGCGAACAATAAAACGCCGCATTGGAATCGATGACCCGATTTTTATTGCGGCCTTACAGCTCTGGTAAGGGTGAGATATTAAAACGATTGATCGATCATCGATTCTGACCTATGTGGATCAGAAATGTGTTACGCGGTCTACGTAACGAGGGAATCACAGTTCCAACGAACATGTATGTACCTGTATAAGTAGAAATTGTGATTTGTGTCCATACAGTTGTTTCAACGCAAAGTAACAACTGCGATTAAACTTACACCGGTACATACACCAGCTTTACAATATTTACACAAAAGAGGGATGAAGAATGGAATAGTTTTCAGAAAACTGAAAGCTTCAGCCTATACTAACACACGTATATATGTATATATATTATGTATTCAACAACGGCTCGCTCTTCGTATAAAACGTCGTCTTATTCAGGGTCACGAAGCGGACTCTGTGAGCGGTTGAAGAGATGTGAAAGGTCAAGTTTCCTCCGAAGGGATCCACAAGCTGTATAATTAGGTTTCTTTTTTTCCAAGTCCCTTCGGACTCCCCTTGTAAATGGGGATGAATTATTCGTTTTCAATATACCCGAATTAGTGAAAATCTCCGATGGAATCTTTATACAGTATAATTCCAACTAACGGGAATGATATCGTTCTAATTTCCAGGGAGGATATCCGGCTAAGCTGAAGAAGGTATTGATAGTAACAGCGCCGCTCTGGTTCAAGGCGCCGTTTAAAATCCTCCGACTTTTTGTAAGGGAAAAGCTAAGGGATCGCGTATTTACAGTATCCGTACCTCAACTTACACTTCACATACCGAGGGAATCGCTTTCCCGCCGTTTGGGCGGCACCTTGGAGGTCCAGCATGACGCGTGGCTCCTCCACTGTCTCAAGTCAATGACTAACCGGGGCGGGGGTGAACTGTGCGAGGCAAGATATAGCGAAATTTCATTATGCAATAAAGTGGATTAATTCTGCTTCTTCTTCGTCGTCGTCGTCGTCGTCGTCGTTAGGCCCCATGAAATAATGATGATAAATAATTTAAACCAGGTTACCCCCGGCGTGGTCGCCCCGTTATCTCCAACCTCGAAAATCCACACTCAGCAACAGAATTCGAATGGTACAACCATCAGCAGTCCTACTAGTCCAGTAAACGATAAGCCAAAGGCTAAGAATGGGGTTGCGAACATCAGCGATATCGAAATTTGCAACGGAGATGCGAACGGAGATATTTGGACAGGAAGTGACGAGGCACCATCACCAGTACAACCTCCGTCATCAGCTAGCTCAGGTTTTAGCGACGACGACAGCCTCCACGGTGATCTTGGACTCCAAGCTGTGTCCATGGAACAACTCATCGAAGCTGTACACACGAGGGGCAGGGCTGGACTCGTTTCGGAATATATGGAAATCAGGCAGAGACCACCGGACGGTTCATTCAATCATGCAAAGTGAGTATGACGACGATCATTTCTTTTTTCTCGGGGATTCTGTTATTACAGCTGCGAAACAATATAAGCGGAGGAATTTCATCCCGATTTATCTTCGATGAAATCGATCCGATGCATGTTAATAATATGCATATGCATATGCATAGGTATAGGTATATATCACACATTCAACAGGATATTCGTGTTTCGTTAATCGTCATACCTGACATAACTTCCGTAGCGATAAATTATAAATAGGTAGTTACGGGAAATAATGCGATAAGAATAAGCTTCGTCATTTAACAGCAAAGTTTAAACGAGTGACAACAGGAAGTTAACATTATGCGGAAGTTATTGTTGGAAGAAAACGTGCAGGCTTAAAGTGAGAATAAAGGTTTGACAATGAGATTAACTGTCGCAAGTTTTATGGAAGTGTTTTGTCCCTTGGTTATTTTAGAACTCTATACATTCCCGCAGGAGGCAGAAGAGCAATACCCCACATCTCATTCTTTCTGAGAGACACAAAAAAAAAAAAAAAAATAGTAAAAAATGCTGAAGAATATAAGTTCAGAATCTTTATATCATCGTTATACTCGTCAGGATAAATCTCCGAGCGAGTATAAAGTTCTTTTGGAAAATACTAATCGGTTTATCATGAGGAAAATCTCATTCTATTTCTATATCTACTGTTTTTTTCTTCGTTTAACAGACTCAAAGCTAACCAGCCGAAAAATCGATACACTGATGTCCTTTGCTACGATCATAGCAGGGTCTGTTTATCCCAGATTGAAAATGACCCCTCATCGGACTACATAAATGCAAATTTTGTCGATGGTTACAAGCAGAAAAATGCATTCATAAGCACCCAGGGTCCGTTGCCAAAGACATGCGGTGATTTTTGGAGGATGGTGTGGGAGCAGCAGAGTCTTGTCGTCGTGATGACTACAAGGTGGGTTATATACCGTCCTTGGCCAAGTGTCAAGGGTCATGGGAATATAAGTAACTAATCGATTACGCAACCGCGCCTACAATGGGACACGAATTCGGTTTATGAGTTATTTACCGATTTCGATTATAATCTCAAAGATAATAAATTTCATTTAATATATACGATCGTCGGTGCTGGACTCGGTCCAAAAGTTTCCGTCTAGCTTGCGAGTTTTTTTTTTCCTTTTTTTTTTCTTTCGTTTTTTCTTTTTACTGCTTTTTTTCTTTTTCTCTATGGTTATACGAATTTCAGAACGTTCTATATGCGGACTAGTATAGCTGTTGGACATTTTCCAGCCTTTCCATTGCTTTATAGGGATACTAGTCAATTTTTGACAATCAATTTCGTATTTAAACAAACTTTGAGCTATTATTTTCACCTCTTTCAACCCACGCGAATTTTATATACATATCGTCTTTCATACAGCTTTACGAGACGTAGTTATATACCCTAGTTGGATATATATATATAAGTATGTCCGTTTTTATTCCAGGAAAATTTACTCCCCGTAACACGATAATCGATCAACCCGTTATGCGTTACTCGTCTACGTCAATGCGCATTTATTTTTAGATTATACGTGGTGTAATGTGTTATTCGTTGGTATATAGGTAAATGGGTAAAAAAATAAAAATCGCGAGAGGCAACCCCTCTGGCACATAGTATATTGCCACCCACGCTGTACCTACTATACTCCTGGTTGAATTAGAGATTTCCAAAAATGTCTATACATTGTTCTTTTTTTCTCCTCATCATCAGAGTGATCGAACGCGGACGCACCAAGTGCGCACAATATTGGGGACCCGAACGTGGAGATGAAGTTTCGGCGGGGGGATTTACAGTCACAACTATAGAAGTCGAAACAAATCCTGACTATACGATATCCATGCTTCGCCTCATCAATGACAAGGTGAGATTACCGCATTTCGTATTCAAATTACATTTCAAATATTTCGTATTCTTTTCGTGCTTCTTCATATTATATACGCAGACTATGTATAACATATATACATATATATATACGTATATTGTATATCCAGGGCGAAGATGCTTATATCAGAAAAGAAATTATTTTCTCCTCTCAGTTTACTACTGAAATTCTATTTTCCAACTTACCTCATTGTTTGATAAATCTCTAGGTATTATTCCCATTGTTAGATACAGTATAAGCTCCTTAAAAGTACTGGGATCCCTAGTTAAGGCGATTGAATGTCGCGTCTGAGAAAAAGAAATTTCGAACAATTTCGTCGAAATATGTAATACGAACCGAAAATTGGTCATTTTTATTCAGCTTCACAATCAGTGTACGATTTTTGTCACTCAATTTTATTTTTAAATCGTTGAAAAATTCTTTCAGACGGAAGAAACCCGCGCGGTTTGTCACATGCTTTATACAGCCTGGCCTGATTACGGTGTCCCACAATCCGCCAAAGCCTTGCTACAGTTTCTATCTTTGGTTAGACAACAGCAAGGGAAACTTCTCAACAGTCGAGGAGATACTTGGGCTGGCCACAATCGAGGACCTCCTATTGTCGTGCATTGCAGTGCTGGTATTGGGAGGACAGGTAAAATAACTTTCTTTATATTAATATTGATGATAATCAGAAGAAGAATTTATTTCTAATTCAAATGTGAAATAATCGTGTACAATGTACATATCTTTCTTATGGCGGTCCTTGATTCGGTCATATATACGAAATTCATTTCTGAAATGGTATTTGGTAAATAATATTGAATTTAGAATTGACCCTGAACTTGAACTTGAACTTGACCTTGACCCTGACCTTGAATTTGAACTTGAACTTTAATTTTCAGGAACCTTTTGCACCCTCGACATATGTATATCGCGTCTTGAAGACACGGGGACAGTCGACGTGCGAGGAACCGTCGAAAGAATCCGAGCCCAGCGTGCATACAGTATTCAAATGCCTGACCAATACGTATTTTGCCATAGGGCACTGGCGGAATATGCATTATCTCGCGGTATGTTAAGTCCGCAACATTTGGCCATGCTGCCATCAACGATCGAAGAGGATTCCGACTAAATCTATAGTGAAATAAAATAATATTATATTGTATAAGAGCCCGAGCTAACCGAACCCTTTCGTCCTGTCCCTCAACTCACAGGGTCTATCTAGTACGGATTTAATCGATACGCGATGATATCTTAGAGCCGTTAACAAAAGAAAAAGAAGAAGAAGAAGAAGAAGAGAATAATAATAATAAGAAGAAAAAGAAAGAAAACAAAAATTAAATAAAAAGAAAGAAAGTGCTGTTATCTCACTTGAAATAAATTGTACATTTTGCCAATCCTTACTATGATCGTAAGTGAGTCGTTGAAATACTTGCGGCTATGATATACGTAGCGTCGTCGCCCCCTTGACCCGTGAAAGTCTGCCGTGATCCTTATATCATATCCGAATTTAGAATCTTTTTTTTTTCTTTTTTCTCTTTTTTTCAAATTAAAGATTTCTGGTGGACGAAACTACTCCATACCTCGATCACTGAATTTCTCAGTTTATCTGAATGACGATTTTCCACTACTTTCAGTAGACAGAAATAACCGTATTTAAGTATCTTTCGTAGCTATGATATACTAGGTATATATAGATACCAGTACGGCTAAAGCCATTTTTTTGGATAACCAAAGATTATCCGTTCTATTATTTATAATTCATCTTTACAGATGAGTTGATGAATTTGTGGTAATTTTTTTTTTTTTTTGTTTTTCGTACGAGAGTTAATTTTCTGATAATTGTATCGATTTTCAACTCTTTGTTTCTGTCTTTTCTCTTTTATTTTTTTTTATTTTTTAAATTAATATTATTAATATTATTACTATTATCATTATTATTATTATCATTATTATTAATACTATTATTATGTAAAATTTCTACGTTACGTATAGAGTTTATATATTATGTAAAAGTGTCATGAAATGAATAAGGCGCGGGTCTGTCTGTCAAGTAAGGAAAGAATTGTATTAAATCTGGGATAAGAAAAAAAACAAAAAAGAAAAAGAAAAAAAGAAGAAAAAAAAACCCGGGTCAAAGATAATGAATTTTTTAATAAATCCCTTTAGGTTATAGAGTATTGCGACTGATGGAATTTAATCAGGATTTAGTAAAACTATATTAATTGGACTGAGCACAGAACATTTCTAAATAAAGGTATTCACGATAGGAATAAATAAAATAAAATATAATAAAATAAAATAAAATAAAATAAAAACTAAAGTATACTCATTTTTGGGAGAATAGAAACCTTAAGTTGATATAACTTTGATGGAAATGTATATTTATAACTATTCCTAGGCTTAGAATATTAAGAAATGACAATTTTCCGGTTCATTCAATATTCGTATATAAGTATAATTCGTAGAGAAATTTGTCTCCAAATTCAGCGCTATCTACCTATAACCAGATTTTCAAAGGTTTTCATTTTATTCTAATCAATCGTCATTATCCCGAAATTTGATGAAAAATTGTTTAATTATTTTATTGCCTAATTAAAATATACACGTGTGTATAGTTTTCATAAATTTGACACAATTTTAAGAAATCAGGACCGGGAAATGGACTTTGTGTCTTTTCTTCCTGTCAAATCATTATTTTATTTTAATATTTTCTCAAAGTTTCTTCATTAATGGAAAAAAAAAACGAAAAATAGAAAAAAAAAAAAAAAACCATTCTAGATTTACTTGCGAAAAAAGTTTAAATTATTTACTATGTATCTGATTAGTTGTTCGCGAATAGGTGTGTAATCGAATTGCTTGAAATCGATATGTTGAAAGTTTATATGAAAACTTGATTGAAATCAGTCTTTAAATAATGAAATTGTGTTCGTCCCGTTCTTAATTATAAGTTAATAAGAATCTTTACGTACCCTCAGGTACCAACAATGGGCATATTATTATTAAATTAATGTTATTAATTAATTTTTGTTAAAAAAGTAAGAAAAATAAAAGAAGAAGGAGAAGATAAAGAAAAAGAAGAAGGAGAAGAGAAGAAGAAAACGAAGAAAAACAAACTATTTATTAAAATATCGATAAGAGTCTAACGAAATAATCATTTATTATTATTATTATTATTATTATCATTATCATTATCATTATTTTTCTTATTTTTAAGTGATATTTCTTGTCTAATCCAATTACTTTACGATGACGTTGAATTTTTCAATCATTATAATAATAATAATATGTATACCAGTATTCTGTGTGCGCTGACAAGAAACGAGGTAAGAGAAAACTTATAAACACGAGTAAAAGAAAAACGAAAAAAAAAATAATTATAATTAATATTGAATGAATGCGCATAGAGTGAGTCTTTTTGTTCTTTTTTTTTTGTTTTTTTTTTTGCTACAACTCGATATTACTAACTTATGGGGGGTGTCGAGTTGAAAATCTTGAACCAGGTAAAGAATAAGCTAAGAATAACGAGTAGTGGTACAAAAGTCTCCGAATAGAATTTGATAAATTGATATCTTTCTATTTCTATTTATAACTTTTAACTGCTGTAATGTTAGTTATAGAGTTAGGGGTATTAACATTTGATTTCCTGTTATTATCTAACATAAATAGTATGTATAAAAGTACTGTTAGAACAGTTGTTTATCTTCAAATGGAAGTCAATGAAATTACTACCCCCAGCTTGTGTAGTGTTGAAATAAAAAATAAAAAGAAAAGAAAAAACACAAAAGAAAAAAAAAGAAAAAAAGAAAAAAACAATTTATGCATTAAGTAACCATGATAATTATTCAAAAAATAATAATAAATGAAAAATAATGAAATGAAATAAAATGAATAAACAGACAAATATCGCAATAAATTGAATGAATCGTCATTGAATATAAAGATGTTTACCGGGTATACTACTAAATAAAAACCATCCCTACACATGCAAAGAAAAAGAAAAAAAGAAAAAGAAGGAAATATCTTTAGAGACGATTAAAATATTATATTAACAGATAATTGCGAAATGAATTATATAATTTTTGAAATCCTGAAAACCAAAACTAACAAGCGATAATATTATCTCGCTCTATATAATGTATACTACTACATCTTTGCGTAACCTTACCCTTTTATTAACGAAATGTAAATACTTATGCCTTCAATTACCGTAATTGTACCTAATTAATTTTTAATATATTGCAAACAAAATAATAAAATAATAATAAGAATAATAATAATAATAATAATAATAATGATGATGATAATAATAATAAACATTATCATTTACGTACACGTATACATAAATAATAATTTCGAAGTAGGGAGAAAAAAAAAAGAGAGGGGAGAGGAAAAAGAAAATAATACATACCCTCTATTAATTATAGAAATACGAGAAATAAATTTCATATTTTATTACATACGTCAGACCAAAAATTGAAACTTGAAATATGTAATTTATAGCACAAAGTATAATAGACGTTCAATCTCTATCTAATAGGGTCTTGGACCAGAATTTTTATTTCTTATTTATTACTTTTTTTGTTATTCATTTATGTTATTATTTGATTTTATTTTTTTTGTCAAGTGTCGTCGTCAATAACATCGTACCGTACTACTAAACGTGTCCAATGAATGAATAAATAAATAAATAAATCAAATTTAGACACCCTATCTGCAAGATGTGGTGATTGATCTGTAAAAGAAGAAAAATAAAGCAAGAAAAGAGTTGAAAAAAAAAAAAATTAAACTAAAAAAATAAAAACAATTTACAGAGGCTTGAAAAACTGAATATATAACCGATAAATAAACACTATTTAATATTGTTGTAATTTTGAATGTTGGTTGTCATATCAATTAATTGTTAATAAACGAAGAAAAATATTCTCTTATATATACTCAAAATAAAGAAAGAGTGCAGGAAAGCGAAAACAAAAACAAAAAAATAATTAAAAATTGAAAAAATTGCATAAATAACGTGAATAAAAAATAAAAAAAAATAAAAAAAATTAATAATGCATTAGATACATTTATTGTTAAAACGTCATCACGCGAATCGCGCGCGCGCATTTCTCATTCAATTTGTGATATAATTAAAATAAATGAAAAAAATAAAAATAATAATAATAATAATAATAATCTTTGTGAGCTCGAAATTATTTTTATGAAACTTATCCAATATTTTTGCAATCTGTGAAATGGCTACGATTAATGAAATATCTCTCCCTCCCCCCCTCCGGCACACCTACACCTACCCCCCCCCCCCGTTTCCCTTTTTATTGTGCTTCACAACTATAATATCTTAATAAGGCTTACAAATACTATACCTAACTACATAGATGTGTGGTTCAGTATAATAATAATAATTTCCGAATTTTAAAGAAAAAAAAATCTAAGTCTCTATGTGTATTATGTATATGATTATTATACATGGTATATATATAGGTATTATTATTATACGTAAAATGATATTCAGAATTAAATTCATAAACTCTCGTCGTCCTTATCTTTCTTACAATAAAAAATATTATAGGTACACACGTGCGAGAATATAGGTATATAATGTGCCGAGATAGTGTGAAGTAATAATAATAATAATAATTTTTCTGCTCGTTTCACCTACACCTGCAGCAGAATTATTAGATATATTTAATATCTAATATAATAATAATATATTCTCAAAATACGAACACATTTTTGTTTTTTTTTTCTCAAATTGAAAACCGACTGGAACTGCAGAGAAGAGTTGAAAAAAAAAAAAAAAAAAAATGGGCTTCGAAATGACAATAACTCACAGTTATTACCCAATTTCCGAAAAGATGTTATTTTTCATTGAATATCTTGTTTCAATAACAAGTTTTGGTCGGGAAATATAAAATAAACCTATTAATTATCGCGATCCTTATTATTATACCTATATTATACATACATATATAGTGAATGAAATCAATCGCTTCTATCGTAATTGGACACTAAAAGGAAAGAAAGAAGATTAAGAAATGAAGAAAAAAGCAAAAGAAAAATAAAATGAATAAATAAAACGATGTACCATTTATTAGAGATACACTGATATGATGCTAGCCTGATCCACAAACATTATTAATTATTGTAACAATACGCAATATCTGCCCGACACTAAGATATTAGAAACATTATACGTTGTAGAACTCGTCAACAGACACAATAAACGCTACTAACCGTATAATCCTAGAAATCTGTCTATACGCGTCGTTTTATATGTGGATGTTACAAAACTGTTGTAAATATTCTAAATAAATACTAAATCCGTAATAATTGCCCTCGTTATTCATTATTTTAATGCCTGCTTAAAAAAAAAAAATACGTACACTGTACGAATTTAAACAATAACAGATATTTATTCCTTTTGTCATGAATAAATCAACGATTAAACTTCAGCTCGTTGTTCTATGGATTATACTCTGCAAACCTGATCTATTTATAATACGCTAGGCACGTACAATTCCAGTACGCTACTAGTGTGTGTAGAATTTGTGCATGTATACGACCGCCAGCGCCGCCTAACTTCTGTGCCAGGCAACTCTGGGGTGAAAATCGCATGCATGTATACGAAAACACAAGCTTGTTCATACGAGTGTAGTAGTACGAGCCTAGCGCATAGGCTAATCACTAACACAGATGTGTTTAAGCAAATGAAAGACCCTGGGCTCGCATTATGAGCGATAATATAATGTATCATATTTATTGAAACAAAAAACAGTAGCGTATCGCAAGCTGCAGTTTATCCCTAAAAAAATGGTTAATTCCCACCCCGGGCGCGTCATAATTGTCATGAAATTATTCAATTCGAATTGTTCGAGTATTTGGGAAAAGCATGGCGTATGTAGCGCTAGACTGTACGCTCTCTCCCTATATCCGATCGTCAGTTTTCTTGCCACTTGGTGCCGCATAGTCACGCATAACGCGCATAGCGTAGCATAGCAGCGTTAGTTTAAGTTCAGAATTGCTCCGTATTCTGCCAATGGCTGACGCTAGTGCCGCTGTCTTGTTTTGCACAGGCGCAGAGCCGCTCTACGCGAGCTCGGAAACGGGAAATATCAATGGGCGGCCAGATAGTAAGATGGCGGACTGCGAGTCGGAGGTGCAGCGTCCGCCTACGAGGGATGACGGTATGAATACAACAGTGACGATGATTAACAACGGGCGGGTGCCACAGCATCCTAGTCCTTCGGTAAATCCCTCCGCGCAGGGACCGCGTTGCGTAACGATATATAAAACCGAAACTGGCTTCGGTTTCAACGTGCGTGGTCAAGTAAGCGAGGGTGGACAGCTGAGGAGTATTAACGGAGAGCTTTACGCACCGCTACAACATGTCAGCGCTGTGCTGTCCCAAGGGGCTGCCGAAAAGGCAGGAGTACGAAAGGGTGACAGGATACTTGAAGTGTAAGTATCTTATTAATCATTGTAGAAATTTGTTGCTATTATTCTGCTATTATGTGACATCGCGGCACGCATACTATCACGGTATAGTAGTTTGTTGTTTGTACATACTTTAGAACGAGCATAGACGCGCTCTCCGCTGTCATTATACTATACGGACTCGATTCGCACGGGCACAAAAAGGAACCCACATATACTATACTACTATAGTATATACCAGGTAGCTAGAATAATTTTAACGACCAAGGGAGGTATAGATTTTCCGAGTCCTCGTCGGGATTTACTTCTCTATTCACTTACACAAGTACAACAAACTTACGGTGTTGCAGCTACTGTACGTATACCTACTACCCTACGTATTAGAATTCTTAAGATTATCTGATATGGATCTAAACTATTTTCACTTGTTAATGATAAAAACATACGTATATGAAGGAGAAAGAAAAAGGATTACATTAGTCATTCGATCTATGTTCATTCTATCCCGACCTTTACGCCCCCCCCCCCCCCCCCCCCCCCCCCCCCCTGTCTGTCATGACTTATAATATTAACACCGACTCCGAGCCAAGGAAGTTAGTAGCACAACGTGCAACACAATGCACAATGCAAGGTGTAATAAGTATGCATCGAGAACATTGAACTTGAACAATTCGGAAATGTAAATTTAAAAGCCGATTTCATTTCGTGGAATCCTTTCAAGTCATTATTCTCCTTACTCTCAGCACGTACCTTACCTTACCTTACCTTACCTCGCCTCACCTCACCTCACGTTTTTCTTTCCTTCTTTCGATATACTACAGTCTACACGTAGGTTGGTAGGCAGGTACCCAGTCGCTGGCATTGAGGATAATTTAGACTCCGTAATCGAAATACTTTCAAACCATTTCTAATTATCGCGAAATAAAAAGTGGGTATAGTTATATAATATGTTATCTCACACCTTCGCTCTGATCTATTTGTTACATGAATTATTTTAAATAATACGAGGTGAAACTAGTGAGGAAAAGTGTTGTTTCACATCAACTCGGGAATATATTATCGAAGAATGTATGTTGTCGTTGTGTAAAAACACCGCCAACTCGTTTTAATTATTTTACAACAAAAATATTTGCAACGCTTCGTATAGGCAGCAATTGCTTGCGGGTAATTCCCAACATATACACAATCTCTAGAGAACAGATTACTGGCGCGGTATATATTTACGTATAAATAAACTTTTTTTGATATAAGAACGCCGATGTCATTCTCTTTGCGATCTATTTTATTCTCTCAACTTCCGACTGCACTTTCATACAGTTTTCCTACTCCGATTATACGATTATTTTTAACTTTTCAATGTCTAGGTCAAACAGTCGCGTGAATAAACTACTATTCAACTAATCATACGAATCAGATACGACTCTATTATAAAATTAATTTAACGTAAAAATTATTCGTATTTTCACCACATTGCTCTTTATTAAACTTTTATTACACACCTATGTGTACACCAATTTGTGGAAACAATTTGAAAGATTACCCAATTGACTTCGAAAGAAAAATAAGAAAATAATATTGGATTACCGTTCTCGATGAATAATAATGCGGCTAAAAATCAGGTGCTTTCTCTTCTATCTATCCATATCCATATGTTATATTATGTATATACGACGGAATATCACCTCAACGATGCATCGTCATATATTTCTCCGTATTGTTGGTTACACTATACTCACTAACCCGAGGCCACAAAGAGTTCAATCAAAATTCATTGGTAAGTCGTCGCAACTCTCGCGCGTATGGTTATAACTTGAATATCTCGCATGATCGTCAGTCAGTCGCGCGTACGTAGGTATACAACCAATCACGAGTTTTATCAGCAGCAATAAACGGTCAAGCTCCTTGCGTCTCTCTTATAACACATACGTATATACCTATATTCTTATATATATATATGTACACCTATGTATATACATAACTTTGAACTCTACTATATACGGAGTATAGCGTAGCTAGACAGTTTAAAGATCTTCCGATCGTATAAACTTTAAATATTATCATCATCACGATACTCTGACTATTATTCTATTTTAATTGTTCTTTTTATTTTCACATTTCTCTTCCCTGCCTCATCATCTCATATTTTTAAATCACTTAATCTTTCAACTGCAAACCTAATACCCATATCATATATATATTTGTATATAAGGTATCTAGTTTTATTCGTATAGTGGTGCGGTACGATCGGCCAGAAACCGGTCGCTGACGATCTCTCGAGGTCCATGACCTTGCGAACGTTTGAACAGTACGCGGGCCAACTCAAATACTATATAACTCTGATTTATACAGAATAGTAGATATATACATACATATCCTGTGTTAGATTATCTTCGCAGGTTAAGAACCTGCACAGCTGAGTATATTCTATACGAACTCCAGCTTTTAAACTCGATCATAAAATTGCATTGAATCAGTCGAATTCTATGAGGATTTATCGTATCGGTAATTTTAAGCAGAAATTCAAAGCAGTTTCATATTTTCTATATTGTATAGCGAGCCTTTACGATGCTCTTTACGATGCAAAATATCAACCTGTTATTTAACCCTCGCGAAAAAAGCTTATTTCGCTGTTTTTTTTTTTCATACCTAGTAGAAAAGACTATCACAGTAAAAGTATAAGTCTCTAGTCCGGCATTTTGATCCTTCCTTGGTCAATATAGAACGACGATTTATATAGAACGCGGTAATAGGCTACCGGCGCAAGAACCTTTAATCTAATTGATATCCAGGTCATCTTACTGCGGACTGCAATCATCACTCGCGCTATGTCACTCACAAGTGCAGTCGTCGGTCTGTAATTGTTTATGTATACCTATATCCGTGTATACATACATACATAAATATATTTATATAGCATAGTATACATATTTAAATGGTTTTAAAATGAGGTGACGCGACAACATCCATACATAGGAAAGACCAGAGAAAAGTTGGCAGACCTCAACTGATTTTTTATTTTCCTCAGAAATCTCTTTGGTGCGAAAATTGTTTGAAAAAAAAAAAAAAAAAAACAAGGCCTTGGTTCAGTGGTAGGGTTTAAGATTTTTTCCATCAAGAGTAATAATAGGAATTTAACGTTTTCGTGTTTTTTGGACTATTTTCTAATTTTTATTAGAGAGAAGTCGCCCGTGGTTCAGAAATTGTTGTTTTTTTTTTTTTTTTTTTTTTTTTTCGTTAATATTCGCCATTATCAGCGGAGTCAAAGTTTCTTATGTAACATAACACCGAACCACGGGTGATTTTTTTCAAAATTATTTGGAATGGATTGAGGGGGCGTAAGAATCAAAATTCGGAAATATGTAGTCCAAATAAGAAGCACCCTAATATACATACTGTATATGTTATACCTATATGCATAAATGTATAACGATAAAGAAGCTTTGGATAATCCCGGAACACCGTAGTGATTAATGTTTAGCACAAATTTATAGTTTGATATATCATTGTTTCACATTCCATCGAACGGAACGCAAGCACTCACCGATAAGAGATAAAGAAGGCGTGCGTATATTACGTTGTTACTCCCTCATATACGCGAATTAACTATAAATATGTGTATGCGTATAGGCGGCGCCCTATATGATACATATACATATATATATGTATATATACATATATCCTGGTAAAATTTCCTCCCTCGCACCGTGTGCACGCGTGTTTGACAAGGCAGTAATTACGCAGCGCCACTTGTGCCGCGCGGCGAATCCATCCGCGTGTCGATAAAGCCTTTGATAAACGATTTCATTGAACGTATACGCGGGTGGACCAAGGCCAGGGATGATTTTAATCCGGGGATGAGGTTGCGGCCACTGCGGAAACATTTACCACCAATTTTTCCGATCTTTTTAAATAAATGACGAGAATCCATGCATACCTATAGTATATATGTACGTTGCAGTATACATATATGGACCTACCTACACCATTTTTATTTCCTCAGTATATTTATAACGTATGTGTAGGTGTATAGTGTATAATACAGGTTTGATTATAGGATATTGTTTAATTTAATCTAAACCTCGAGAAAGCTAAAATAAATAATGAAAAAAAAAAAAAAAAAACGAAAAGATTGGAGGTGCGGTGAAAGAAGATAATTCGATGCGATGACGTGATGATAGTAACACATTGCTGAAATTTCATACCAAGATGATTCACCGTTTATCTTCAGTTCTATTTACCTGTATATGATCAAAGCTAATTCTACTTTCCATGTGACGAAATGTCTTATTCAGAAAAGTGACTTGCGTCATTTATTATACCTGCAGTGGATAGTCATACTTTTTTGCAAAAATTGTAAATGTAATATTGATATACCCACGTAGGTATAACCTTGGATGTCTTATCGCGGTTCGGAGAGGAAAATGTTATACATATAAATATATATATATATATGTATACATATATATGTATTGCAAAGCCGTGATCGATTCGCGTATATACGCGTATATGCATTATGTATGTGTCGGTATACACATATAGGTATACGTACCATAATACCACGTAACATTATTTCGGAGTATTTTTTAACTTGAAAATTAATTTTTCCTCTCTTCTTGTTTAATATCATTATTTTTTGACGGTATTTATAATAATTTTCACCTGCTTGGTGTCTTATATTTTCCTGAAAGGTTTTCATCGCATCGCGAATATTGAAACCCTTTTTGTGTTTATTGCTTATATATATATACATATATATATATATATGGTGCTATAAGGAAAATTATGGCCGAGCAAAGTTTACTTTACCCATCTCAGCGTACTTCAAATATTTATTATGCAAAAGAGAAAGAGATAAAGAGAGCGAGAGAGAGTCGAGCCAGGATTCTCTATAGCCGGAAATTTTCGATCTGTATTCTAATTATTATACCTATATATTTAGTTTCCAAAATTACTCCGATGACCCAACTCAGCTTATTTCCAATTAGGCGTGATGAAATTAACAATTATTTATAGGCAGCGTAGTTCAGAGTCCATGAAAATCTGCGATTTAATACCTCGTTATAATTTGTACGAAAGCCTTATTACAGATTTCGCGAAAATCATTGCACATCCATATAATAATATGTTACTATCATATATGTATTATCAATCTATCATATCTGTTTATATTATAAAAGTACGTATCTCTATACCTGAATTCAAAATAAACTTTCATTTCCTGTTTACCGCGTTCATATATAATATATATGTGTATACCCACTTATCTATACATATATACATGTTTACGTATACTAGGATAAAGTATAAATTTGCGCAGCTTTGCTATAAACGTAAAACATAACAAAACCGTGTATAGGTCAGTATACCTATATGGAACTTTCGCACAACGATCTCTTTCAAGTATCTTATATAATGCACCGTATATACATATAAAGCTGGTAAACCATTCTCAGCTTCAAGTCAACTTTCGGATCAACACAATGTACCTTCTTCCTCGTAAGAGGTGCTTCAAGGGCTGACAAGTAGCAGCTACAACACCGAGCTATTTAATATACGTTTAATTCTATATAGTGCATATACACATATCGCAATGGCGAGATAATAGCAACTCAGTTACACTTTCACCAACGTCGGGAAATCAACAAATAAAAAAGATACAAATTTTGGATACATTAAATCGCGTGGATTTCAACGGGCAAAATTCATCCCACTGAATTGTTATATATACCCAAGAACCTATAATTTTATCTAACATGAAAGACAATTTCATCCCCTTCACGTCCATATACATAAACATAGTAGTTCCCAATTCGATCCCAAATTCGGGGTTAAGACAACAGAAAAGGGTTGGTATATGCTAACAAGCAAACTAGCTCTATCATTAATTTCTCTCATTCAACTGATGAGTCCCTTTATAGCCCCTTGGGCTATAGTCGCGTGTTTAATCTCAATATCTGTTTGCTAGTCATCGCGAAAACTTATTTCTTGATGACCATGACTCGTGATCTGATTGCTGAACCTTTATGCCAAACGTTTGTCATGCAGCGTAAGTATAAGTATAATATACCCTTATGAGAAAATAACGTGCACTTCATATGTACTTCCAGAAATTATTCAATGCCATTGCGTATATGCTTCAAGCATATGGGTGATACTATCAGGGCTGTTATTGTGATCTCGGAGTCTATGGTCCTCGAATTCTAACATGATATTGAAGTTATTGACATCGTCTAATGAACGATGACCTACGACCTTTTTGCGGAGTCTTTGACACTTCAGGGGGTATAAAGTTCTAGTTTATTCTTCGCCTACGCAAAAACGTGACATAAGTTCACCTTCTCATCTTCGGTAATTAGGGTAGAGATTATTGGCTGCTGCTGCTACTGCTGCTGCCTTTGTCAAACGAGTGAGTGCATCGTCAAAACCTATACGTGACTGACCGGATTCAAGTGTCGATGACCGTATGTTATTGGCGTTATTGCATTATACGCGCACGTAAATAGCTAATTATACGTGGCAATATACGTCGACGTATAGTGAAGGTGGAACTTACGAATATTACCTACTGACTACTCGATTATAAATTGAAAAAAATATAGATATATTATCTACTCAAATTCGAAATATAGGTACGAATTCGAAAGCCATTATCACGGTGCAGCTATAGTATGTCTTAGTTACGTAATTATAGTTACGAGGGCGATTACACTTACGCAACAAAAAACGCTTTACGAATTCTATTAAGAAATTCCACGTGCAGTAGCCTGTGTTTTTGGCGATCTGCCCGAGAACTATACGTATAGGTAGGTATACTTTTTACCTATTCCAATACATATATTATCTCTTCTCTCTTGAACCTCGGGGCCTGGTATATGTACAGGAAACGTAAATCATTTATCTCATTTGAGAAAAAATGAAGTATTATTTGATAATTAGAAGATAGTTTTCGAATCATTAACCGGAACATTTGTATCTCTATCTTTTTTTCGATATTTTTTAACTATGACGTATCACTTTTTCTGTGATGCACGATTCATCTAGAATTGAAACAGGAATCGAAATCATCCGATTTCAATTATTGAACAAAAAAAAAAAGAAAAGAGCATCCTTTTTTTTATGAAGAGGAAATTTTTCTTCGCCCAAAAATTTTTCATCTCTATGCTGCATTGTCGGTAATAACGTATAAGACTTCAGTTTCATGAATGATATCTATATTTAGGTACTCGTTTCATATTAATGGTACATACTTAATATAATATGAGATGTGAGAAAATTAAATTACCGACTCATTGTGACCAACAATCAACTCGTATATTCGTTTAATAATTATCCGTACAGTGGCGCTAATCAAAGAAAATCACAAGTACTTAACTATACTTGCATAATATACGAGATATATGATATATATATATAACTAGGTATGATATTCTTGAGAAAACACTGATGATTGTTTTACAAAGTACATTTATAATTCCGCAATAAGTTTAGAGTTCAGACCAACACGCGGGTTAATGTCTAATGAGTAATGACTTACTTATACTAACAGAAGCTGTTTTCATCCGCATATCACGTGGCTGTAGAGTTGATCAATCAGAAAATGGAGAAACTATCAGATGATTGACTACTCTTGCGAAATGTATATATAAAAATAAATTTTCTACTAGTCGTAATTCAGGATCAAATAGATTATACCTACTACTATTTACAGAGCCGGAAAACATCCGGTGCAGTGTATAGGGAACATGTAACAGAAACAAAAAAGAAGAAAAAAAAATCTGTTTCTCGAATTCAAACTTATGAAGAAATGAAATTGAATTGAACAACTTTTTGGAAGAAATTTTTGAGAAAAATTGATCCAAGAGTTTGGGAAGAGTATAGAAAAATGTGTTTTTCTGTTTTCAAAAAGTATTAATATCTCTGCAACTGATTCTACGATTTAGACGAAATTATTCGTGTAGTTGTCACTTCTTGAGACATCGAGCTTGTCGCTTATTATATAGAAAAATTTTGAAACCGAATGTGGTAGGGGTAAAAAATTTCAAATTTTCATTGCGGTGTAGCTTGACAACTGCATGGTATTTTATAACACGATTTGAGCCAAGTACCTACATATATACTCCAACTACACCAATACCCACTTTCTTGGAATACGCTTCCTAATTATGTGTAGAAAAAGTAATTAAAAAACTGAAATCTCCTTTACGAACAATATAAATTCTGATTAAACTACACTTTCCGACTGTTCTATATATATATATATATATAGATCAATTTATCAATTACAAAATCTACCGAAGGTTTCATTTAAACCAGAGATTGCCTCGGGGGAAAGAAGAAGAGAGAAGAGAAGAGAAGAGGAAAGAACAGAATCGAATCAAGAATCAAGACAACGAATATGTGCAGAGATAATTAAACCACGCTATATGGCAGAGATCGAGGTTAGAAAGGAGGGACTTCTTCAGTGCGTGTATAGCTGTGCACTTACCTAATAAGTATGTAGGTAATACAAGTGCACAGCTAACTCTCCCTTGCATCGTGTATATATTTCTATATATCTCTCCCTGTCCCCCGACTGCTCCTTAATTAGCCAGCATCGTAAACAGTAGCGGTCCTTTTGTATATAGTTTCCGGGTCAAATTCTCTCGCCCCAGCATCATAGCATCATCTTGTATCTGCAGTAGCACCACTCTGTGTCTCGAAAACTTTACCCAACGTTGATCGTTATAACGGGACGTTGATTACGTAATTATTACCTCAGCTGAAGGCTAAGGCTTCTCGTTAAGTTAAGCTATAGTAATTAGGCAACTGCAGAATACACTAAATCACCTTGCTCGATATTTTAATGGGTTCGACTTATAGGTATATATATGTAGGTATACGAACTAATGTATCGCTCCGTAATAATAATCGTATGCTAATATGTGAATATGCAAATTATATACCTTTCACTTCTACCGTTTGCTTGCTGCATATGATCAATTATCGTCCTATATATATAATGTATATGCATATATACCCGCCTCGGACAAAACGCGACGAAAATTGAAATTTAATACCAATTCTCGCGTATAGCTATACATATAGGGAAACAAAAAGAAATATACACCCAGACACGAGGTTCTTGCGGCGCTTGAATGATACACGGCGTATTTTCACCGGCTTACAATCGTTTCAAAGGTTTCATGTCTATATAGACATATATAGTTACATATAGCAGACGTCGATGTCTCCCAAGGACACGTGTAACTCTCTTTCAAGAAAATTCTTCGAAAATTCTCATACATTTACAATTATTATCAAGTACACTTTCTACGTACATCAAATATAATTCGTCTTCGTTATCTGAATTACTATTCCAATTACGCTGTACACCTATAATGTATACCCCTGGTTCATGTCTCAATTCTATAAGTATGCTGTCCCAAACCCTCTGAATTTTCCCATTCAAATAACGATTTGTGACATTTCGCGGTCGATTTTTTTCTTCCTATTTTACAGTCTAGCTCCGAAAAATCTCAAACTTGGTACACTTCTCACCCGTTGTAGTAGGCATTTCATGAAAATTCGACAGATTTTGAACGATATAATTTTCGGAGCTATATAGCGCGACACAACAAATTTCTCATCTCCAAAGTGTGATGAATAAAACTTTGTCGTTAAAATATCTGTACATTTTTTACGGATATCTACTACTATAGGTATAAAAAGCGTAAGTATATCTATTCAGAGATGTTTTCACGATTCATTCATCATTTATTTTTGGATAATTATCAATTTTCAATTGAAGGCATTCAGTCTGCTGCGTTGATCTGCCCTATGAGATGCTATCCGCGTTGAATCTTCTTATGTACGTCTAACTGGGATCGACGCTAGATCTCTCTCCCCACTTGCGATACCGTGACACGCATCGGAATCGTAGCGTTTTTCTCATTTTTTATACCGCGCCCCCACGGCTGACCAATCAGCGAATGGCTTTCACTATCGAAATCCAATGCTTTGTGGCAAAGGCCTTCGTAACAAGCCGTTCCCCTTTATTCCGCAATCTTGTACTGAGAAAACAGACTTCTCTTCGCTTACTCGGAGACAGTCGTCGGCCTTCCCGGAGCCACGTATGTCGCGTTGTCAAAACTTTAAACCGCAGAGAAATCTTCTCGCTTCTTTATTTTCTACTTTCCAAGAAAAATTTAAAACAATTTTTTCGGTTTTTACGTGTTATTCAACGGCTCGGTTTTACTCGGATACCTATAAACTTCATCTTTTGCGGTGATAAAAGTGATTTTTCGCTATTTCGGTAAACAGGAAACGTCATACGTGGGTAAATTTATTCCATTGTTTGTTACTTTTTCAATTTTTATACTGTCAATCAAACATTCTGTTCTCACACAATTTTCACGAGGGCTGCATTAGCAATCCAGAGATCTGAAGGATATGAATATTATTTTTTGTCTTTCTCGTCGGTCGCAGTCTTAATTTCGATCGAGTTTATCTTCGTGGACCGTATCTAAGTCCTTGAAAAATAATACGCGAATATTATCAAAAAAACTGCAAACGTTATTCTTAGACTTATAAGTGTTATAAATCTGATGATACCTTGGCACACTTTTTCGCGTTGATCTCCTATGAATTATTAAATTCCAGCTATAAAGCTGCCAAAGCCAATTTCAATTGATGAATTTCTTTTAATAATTTCCACCGCTTTAATCAAGCAGAATATCTGCGAGTTCTATTTTCGGAATCTAATTCTAAATCCCTAGTTTCATCTCTTGGCGAGTATAAAACCAAAGACAGGTCTGGTTCTACGAATACTCTGTTAATTTATTCACTTCAGATATTTCTCTCTATTTTTCCTATACTTCACGTCATTCCTGGAAATACAAGATTTACCAGTTTTGTTGTAAATTTGAAAGTCTATGATTCTCTACTCGGTCTCTGCAGATATCCAACAAACACTCTTGTTTAATCCGATCAACGGATCAGCCAACGTTGTGCAAATTTAATCGCATACATATGTTAGACCTTCTCAGTCTCGGTTGCAGGGTTGTTAAGTATTCAGTGTGGTTATCGGTTATCCACGAACCGTATTTTTAGTCGATTAATATAAATACGATTCGTAATATAAATATCTAAATGGCGGGTCCACTCGAGTGAATAATTAATCGTTGTGCTCCAATCGTTGTTTTCGTTGTAATTTGATATATCATACACGTATGATAACGAGGTAAAATGCTCTCCTGTCATGTGACCGCGGTTCAGTACGACTGGGCGAAAAATAAGCGAAGATTACGGCAATTGGATACTGCCAATGGAAATTTTCAACTTGACGTTATATCTGACGGGTGAGTATATAGTAGGTATATATAAGTATACATACATTTACACATATTTATAGCACCGTATGGATAAAACAGAATTAATATATAATCGGATATTGATTTGAATTTTTTTAAATCGGGAAATTATCATTCGCGTATAAATCGAGACTCTATTTCTCTATACTAATATATAAAAAAAATGATTAATAAATGTTCCCTGGAATTATTCGCTTCAAACAATTCCATATCTGGGTGTTATTGCCAACAGCCGCCTCCCCCCTTCCCGCCGAATATTGTATTTTCTGTTTATACAATATTCCGATAACTTTCCGCGATCCTACGAAAACAGCTTCATTTCTATTGTGTTTGTCTGACGAATTTACATACGTGTACACACTTGTTAAATACCTACGTACGTACCATACGTTACAACATGTCGATTTAAAATTCGCTATTTCTTCAACAGATATATTTCGCCCCGGTGCAGAGTGCTCGCGAAAATTGGAAAAATCGTGTATAACAATTGTGAAAAAATTGAGTTTCGTTATTTATTCAGTTTTCTGCATTGTTCAACCTAGCTAGCTACGATTCAATGTTGTATCATATTTTGTTGCTCATTTGATCCACCTATGATTTTTCATACCTACTTATCTTATGATCAATATTTCACATACCTATAGTATATTACATGGCGCCATATGATACGAAGATAAATGACTTTATTTGTATCAACAGTAACCTAATTTCAAGACTGATGATAATTCTCATTTCAGTTATCTCGAGTTTTGTTGAGATCAATATATGTGACGCAATTTTTCATCATTATCACTTCTTATCATATGCTCTGGTAAAACCGGGCGCAGCTTCTTCAAGATTGTACCTAGAATTATAATTTATATCTGACGCGAGCGCGAAATTTAGAAACTTTCATGGTATAATATAACAGCCTTGACATCTATACATATAAACCTGTGCATATGTCAAGATGCAGTGAAACAACACTTTTTTTTTCTCATTAATCTATTCTTTATCCATCCTTCTAGCTGATTAATAAATTTCGCTTACTCATCTCCGCGCTTGTAGATCTACCAGCTTTTATTAGCGGTAAAATTTTGTCGATAAAAATGAGTTTATACATTATATATACCTATGTACCTATGCGTGCAATTATAATTGATGAATTTTTAACGCGAGAAAAGTAAGATTTGAATGCGCATAGAACTTGGGGCTGTACTTGATGTGGGAATCTAGTGCAGTCATTGAAATGAGGTACCTACTCTCCAGTTATTACGGCGAGAGAATAATTACATACTTTTATTCAATCTCGACTCCGTGAATCGTGTAACTGGTCCACAATAATCTCAATACCTATCCCACCGCAGCTAGGGTGCAGCTTTTAGAAAAGCGCTACATTTTTAATGAAATCTTCGTCTGAATAGAGTTCTACACGGTGTTATCCTGGAAATATACTCCATGACTACATGTATATATATTTACTTTTCAAGTTTTTTGGGGCGACCAACGATTTATGTAGGTAGGTATATGTACGCGTAATAACGACCCGTGCGTTTATGATTAGATATAATCAAGCTTTTTAGCTTCCTATTTTTGAATATGCTTTGCATTATGGGTGTATAAAATGCACTGAACGTACCTATATCAAGCTTTGGTTAGCGAGTGAAAACCAACTTTGAATCTATCGGTATACGGTAACTCTAATAAATCGAGTCAATCTTGTGACAGAAATATAATTGACTAAACACATTGTATTAACTGGTTTGAAGCAAGCCTGTGTTCGAAGTCATTGTCGGTTATAAACGATCATCGATTGCAGAATAAACCAATATTCCCTGCAATTACTGCAGCTGCAGCTGTTGAAAAAAAATTTTATTACGTTCTATACTTGGAAGTTATCGCTAATTTGTCGTTCTTCCAAATCCGACGTTATTAGAATCTGCAGGCTTATTCGCAGAATGAAAATTAGAATTTTTTACACTGGTCAATATATTCAATATCTATTTCTTCAATCTCCTAAAAAAGTCAAAGATTCATAACTTCTTCATACATTGTTCATTTGAATAATTTCCGAATCCGGTATAATGAATTTGACCAGAATTTATCGTGGGGTTTGGAAAGGGAAGAAAAAAGAATCGGCATCTCAAAGAAGGATTATAATATCTCGGCAATCGCGTTCGTCCCATTTCGATGAAATTCGTTCAGTCTTTACTTGCAAAAAAAAGGCACCGAGCTTTTCGCCCAAATAGAGACAAAAAAATTGAATATAAAATACGACCGGGGTAACAGCTTAAAAAATTTCATTGCGGTAAGAGCGTATAATATCATTACGCAGAATTTCAGCCGAGTGGAAAGCCATACCCACCTGTCTAATGGGACGCTTTTCTTAACTATTTGAATGAATATAGTTAGAATCTCGATTTAATTTGTTTTGATTTGATTTTTGAGGAAAAATGAGACTCAAATCCTAGTAATTTTTATACTGATTTTCTCTTTCTTTCCTTTGTTACAGAAACAACGTGAACGTGGAAGGTGCGACCCACAAACAAGTAGTTGATTTAATAAAGTCTGGAGGCGATGTTCTCACCTTGACGGTAATATCCGTCACTCCGCAGGAAGCTGAAAGGCTAGAGCCAATCGAGGATTTGAGGTGAGTGTGTCTTAGGAAAAGAGTAAATAAATCTCTCAGAATTGTTGCACCCCTAAAGTAATTCCGCAAAGCTGAATTCCGCTTATCTCGTCAAAACTTAAATGAAACAAAAAATCAAGAACCCCGATTAACTTTATATTTATATTTATCCTTTATGTTCTGGACTTATTCGACAAGGACGTAAGTTGTTCTTTCAGTTTATCTGTCTAGAGGGTTTACCGCGGTCTCGTAAACGATGATGAAAATATACATGTACTCATGCATATATGATATATGATATACATATCATCGTTTCGTTAGACGCTGTATAATCCTCGACGACGATAAAATCCATATAAAAATAATAATCCCCTGTATAAAAAATATTTTCTAGCTACGCATCCGTCGACTACAGTGAAAAAAGATCACTACCGATAAGCGTGCCGGATTATCATGTCCGCGAACGAAAACACGAAAGATTTGTCGTCTTCAACGTTCACATGGCCGGAAGGCATCTGTGTTCACGACGATATCGGGAATTTGCAGCCCTTCATATGGCGCTAAAAAAGGAATTCATCGGCTTCAATTTTCCAAAATTACCCGGGAAATGGCCTTTCCAGTAAGAATTTATAAAAAATTAAAAAAAAACACGTTAATAGATGTAGAATAGAATCTTTCGCATCGCTATCAATGAATTAAGTGATAAAGATTTCTCATTCTTCGATTTTATTTATTTTTCTAACTATTTACTAATTTCGTACGTAATTATTATTCAACAGGTTGAGCGAGCAGCAATTAGACGGTAGACGCCGCGGCCTAGAACAGTATTTGGAAAAAGTGTGTGCGGTACGTGTGATAGCGGAAAGTGACGCAATGCAAGAGTTCCTTACAGACAGACTCGAGGAAGATGGTGATCAGGGTCCTGCCGTTGATCTAAAGGTACTTTTGCCCGACAGAGAAGTCGTCACGGTTACTGTAGCCAAGGCTGCAAATGCGAGGGATGTATATGATGCTGTTTGCTGCAGAGTTGGACTTGACAATGATACAGCAAAGTACTTTTACCTCTTCGAAATAGTCGAGTATAATTTTGGTAAGGATGTTCAGCCTTTCGACGTAAACGAAATATAAAAAAAAAATTTTTTCAATCTTTGGGTGGAGGAGAAAGTTGAATTTAAAGAAAATTTCTTTTTAAATAAAAGGAGACATTTTAATGCTCTTTGCCCACCCAAGATAGTAAATGTTAATAAGAAATGATGAATAATTTGTTAACTGAATGAAAATTCAATAAGATTCGTCGTGCTATAGAAACTTATGATAGTAATAAAGTAGTCTGGTTGAGAAGCTTTCATTTTTGGTATCAAGCTTTTTTTACGAAATCTAAAGAGAGTCAATATATTTAATTATTTGATTGATATTTTCAGAACGAAAACTCCAGCCACACGAACATCCGCATACCCTATATATCCAAAACTATTCAACAGCCAGTGCTACGTGCTTGGCTATAAGAAGATGGTTGTTTACACTTTCTAGACCTTTGAGTGAGCAAGCACTGACTTGGATATTTTGGCAAGCTGTAGACGAAGTGAACCGGGGGCATATCAGTGCTGGTGAAAGATTGTACCAGCTTAAAGCTCTCCAAGATGCTTCAAGAAAACACGAAGTATGCATTCGACTTGAAAGTGATTTTAAAATCATATCTCATTGCACAAAGTTTCTGCAATATTTGACAAATCATTTTATTCCTGTTTTACGACAAGTTCCATGCTCAATTTCTACCCTTTCATTTTACAGTATCTGAAATTGGCGAGAGAATTGAACGGCTACGGAGACGTAGTTTTCCCACATTGTGCGTGTGACTCGCGAAAGGAGGGACACGTAGTTGCGGCCGTAGGTGCTGCAGCGTTTAAATTACATGCGTGCAAGGAAGACGGCACCCTGGAATCCCAAGTCGTAGAATTTCAATGGAATTCAATTGCACGCTGGGAAGTAGACGAGGAAAGCATGGCATTCTGTTTTCAGTATACGCGACCGGACAACAGGCCACCTCGCTGGCTAAAAGTCTTCACGCCTTATGTAGGTCAAATGATAGAAATAGAAAAATGAAATGAAAAAGAAGATAAGAGTTTTTAACTTGATGTGCATTTGATAATTGACTAAATCTGTTCTTTTTTTTTTTTCTTTTTACAGTATACGTTCCTTTCTGACTGCTTCGATCGAATAGCGGAAGAGGCCAAGTGGGATGATCCTGGAGAATGACACAACGCCCAAGTGTAAAAGATCCTCTATTAATAATATTAGATAATGAAAATCTTGGAAGGCCCTTTGGAGATATACATATGTATGATATATATGATAATGGATACCAGCTCCTCGATTTGCATCGGCCTATGTCAGTGCAGCAGGGTCGTGTGGTGGGTAAAAGGTGAATAGTAAATAGAATATCGATTGAGTATTGGTTACTATGTTTGAATAACTTTGAAATGAATATGAACCATACTCTATTTCACTATCGGGTGTTTGCACCGGTAAAGAAATTAGCTAATGGACATTGTGACACCACACCTTTCACATCCTGAAGCTAAATATTTAACGTTTAAATTCGCTGAGCTCTGAGGAACTACCTTATTAAATCTTGATATGATTCTAGAGAAAATAGATATAGTAGTATGAAAATAGGTAATAGGTACGCGTTTACCTCTAAGCTCGGAACGACGCAAGTATTTTAATGTTCAGAATTGTCGTTTCGAGATATAAATAGGTAATCATGTAAAACGGGCCCTGGAGAACACCATTACCATTACAGAGAATACAATATTACGTGAATGAATAAGTAAATAAATAATAAATGAATGAATAATGAATAAATAAATAAATAAATGAATAAATAAATAAATAAATAAATAAATACTCTTTCCTAATACATAGTAAATGATAATAGTAATATTATTGATGGTATTGAACAGATTTTAGATGCAATGTAGTAAATATATTCTAAATTGTCGTTAATGTTTTAAAACTTTATTGATAGTTGACACAGAAAGAAGTAAAAACTGTGTGCGACATAATAATGATTATTACATAATATTGAATGTACCTTGTAACCGGTTCGAAATACTACCTTCACGTTAAATTAGATGGGCTTTAAACCGAACTCGGCCTCGTTTGAAAAAAATGAAAAAAATGAATACATAAATAAATCAAAGATTCAGAAGAATTTATCTACGTATTATACGCTAAATTTTTATTTTTTTATCACCGCATATTTTCGTAAAATTTGCGGCATATTCAAAGCCTATATTATTATTATTTCTTGTGTATAGTAACATTTGAAGAAAAAAATTGCCTGGCTGTTAATAAACTCGTAGTTATAATTTATAACATAATAATAATAATAATAATATTAATATTATATTGGCAACTGCGATTATTTTCTTCTGTTGATCAGTAATTACTTTTAACTTACGTACGTGAAAACGTTGTTAGTTTTCAACGGTAATATATTATATACAATATACAATATACAAGGTATATCAGCAGGCCATTTCAAGTATTTTCTTAATTATTTTCAAGTAAATTATAAATTTACTGATATGACTGTAAATAAGATTATATAAGAACAATATTACTAATGTATGCTCTCACATACATACAAGTATACATATATAGATTATTATACCTATTATAATTGTTACAATAATTTGTCTGCTTTTATCCACGTTTTTCTTTTTTTTTTAATTTTTTTTTTTTACTTTTTTTTCTGTTTTTCTAAATTATTTAGTTTCGAGCTCTGTAACAGATGCTTTGTGCCTCTTTCTTTTTTATATAAAAGAATAGAAAAGGAAATTGAAAAATAAAAAATAAGATCACCTCGTGTTGTACTATAAGAAAAAGAAAACAAAAAAAAAAAAAAAAAAAAGAGTTAGGTGTAAATTTCAAGGCATATTTCGAACGCCTCAATAAATTCTTTATGTATTAGAAATTAATCAAAGTGGTATATTATTGTACCTAAACAGAAGAAGAGAAGCTGAAAATGTCTCGTAGGATTAGCACTTTTTCTTGAACAAAGATTAACATAAATTGAATGATTCAAATGAATATATATTATATAATATTAGTGCCTGGAATATAATATGGCAGTTACAAAATTAATTGTTGATCATAATAGCCCGAACAAAAAATCACAAGTTTCTTTTTTTTTTTTTTGAATTTTGAATTTTGAAATTTTCATTGCTTTTTTTTTTTTTTTTTTGACTCACGATTGAAATACATTACCATATACTGATTAATTTACTCGTATTATCGTTAGTAAGAACCATATCATTATTATTAATATTTCGTAATTTAGAAACTAGTTGTAGTAATAATAATTTAGCATTAAATTTATTGCGCCTTGACAGAGAGATATAGGTAAATATTATTCCGCTTGATGGAATATTTTTGTCATCGTATAAAGAAAAAGAAGAAGAAGAAGAAGAAGAATTTTATTCCTCTATCCGTTATAGTTTATCGTTTATTCCTTCTCATTGTAAGGCTTTGTGGTGCTTATTAATTTACAACTTATTAAGTTTCTTACTGTACCAACCAATATATAAGAAAGAACAAATAAATAATTTAAGTGATTACAAATTACCGCTCTTGTCTATATTCCTAATATATTTCTTGACTTCACTAAAAATCTATCAATAAATAAGTTTTCCTTTTATAGTCAAGAAATTTTCTCAAGTCACGTTACATATTTGCCTTCAATCATTTTTTTCATCTACTCCAAAAGAAAAAAAAAAATTACACCGCCCGAACAGGGACTTGAACCCTGGACCCTCAGATTAAAAGTCTGATGCTCTACCGACTGAGCTATCCGGGCGCTCATATCTGTCCAATACAATAATCCAAGTTGAGGCGAAACAACTTTGCGTAAACTATTTTCATTCATGAAACAGTTATAGCCATACATTCATTGAATTGTATAAGTAACGCTAAAAGATGTACCAAGTATAAGTGCAAAATCTCTGATTGTGAGTAAACCGATGACATTTACTTTCGAAGATTGACCTATTCAAGCTAATCCGAACTCCATTATGTTATAATATCTATATTTTTCTTAATTACAATTCATGCATATTGTTACAGAATTGAGTTTTAAGATAGTCTGTAAATATTAAGTGGCTCTGTGAGATATTAATGAGTAAGCGAATACATGAAGTAATGCAAAGGATTGGTATTTTGGAGAATATAAGTTGTATTGAAACTAGGTGCGTTTAAGTTAAGGTCTAGAACAAGAGTGGTTGTTTGTAAGAATTGAATAGCAATTAGTAACGGCGAACAAATGGTATATACATAATATGTTAACATCTTTTATTTAAGATGACTACTACTTAGACCATGTGAACTAGATTTGAGGGATGTATCAACCCCCGCCACAATATGAAAAAAGAAATTGGTGTATGTAGTGAGGAATTGAACGTGCGATACTATGCATAATCTATTCATGCGCTTTGGATCGCTGGCGCACCGGCTGAACAAACGATACTTGTACTATACTGACTTTCGGAGTCTGATGATATGCTTGTTCAGATGTACAACATGGTGCATTAGAACAAATTTCAGATAATTTCATACATACTTTTCAATGTGATGGAAAAAAAACATTCATCAAAAGTTAAGCATTAAAAGGTAAGTATAAAATTATCTGAAAATTATTTTGATGCACCATGTTGTACATCATACAAGTACGAATAACTATACCAAATTTCAGATTTTTTCATCAATAATTATCGGAGTTATAAAAATTCAATTTTCAGTTTTAAAAAATACATGCGAATTCCCATTTAAAACTTTCGTCGTCTTGGGGGGCGGGTTAATGTTAATATTAAGAACCCAAAATTGGCAGGGATTTTTTTTCAATTATTTGGAGTCGATTTGGGGGGCGGCACGGGAAATCTATCTTTTATCCCAACTTATAAGGACCACCCTAATACATACCTATACCTATTGCGGAAAATAAAAGTAAAGAAACATAATATCAACGGTAGGTAGTATAGTTGTTAGCTGTCCATCGATAAAGTCAAGATTTTCAGCTCGAGAATCTTGGTATATATATATGTATGTATATTTGCGGCGTGAAACTTTGGATGAAAAACCAAGTGTTTTTCATCGTGAAATCACCATTCGAGTCAAAAACGGCTTACGGGTGCGCCCCATACTTTATTTTTTTGGAAATAGGCATGAAAACTTACTTTGACGCCAGTTGAGACCCACAGACGAAGAGTGAGGTTATGGTGCAATCTATCGCGCACTTCGAACCGCACATCGAAACTGCGGTATAAAGACTTGTATAATAATATTCGTATCTCCGGGTCACTTGTTGATGCTTGACAACGAATTCACAATAAATTGAACACGAACTCATTCAACAAGTGACCCGCAGATACGAATATTCACTGTTTACCGAGAATATTCGGTGAGAGTAAACGATACCCTTCCTACGGCAAAACTAACACAGGCGCGCACCCGTGCGTGAGGCTCGTTCGGGAGGGGATGCAATGCTACTGGCACCTCATTCCCTCCCGAACGAGCCTCACGCACGCGGTGCGCGCCTGTGTTGGTTTTGCCGTAGGAAGGGGATCGTTTACTCTCACCAAATATTCACGGTATAGATATACATCAGTGGCTGAACCGAGAGCAAGTGTGCATGCAAGTATACTTCACGGCCCAATTGGAACACAGCCTATAGTATATTACCTATCTAGGGAGGAAAAGTAGGCTATGCCAAACTGCGTCTAAGATTGACACCCGAGCCGAAGGCGTGGGTGGCCAGTACGCAGTTTGGGATGGCCTTTTCATTCCCGTGTGACGTATACTATTTTTTACCACCCCCTGGCATCGAAATGTACGACTTCCCGCTCACGCGGGGCTGTAAATCGTACTTTCTGTGCAGGTGTGGTGAAAAAGACTTTATAGGGCAGTTCTGGAATCAGCCTTATAAAGTGCTACTTCGTGGATCGAAAACAGGCGTCATAAAGTGACTTTTCAATGCCTATGCCGAAAAAAAAGTATATATACCTACGCGGATAAGAATACAATTAGTAAGCTATTCGTATTTTGTCCAGCGGTTGCGTCACACCCAACTCACAAAGTCTCCTTTGACGTCACCCTTTTTAATATCGTAACACGTGACAGAGCGTGTCACAATGAATTGATGATTATTATTTGGAATACTTGCGACGGTTGTCCTTCGCCCCTTATGGCGATTTAACATTTGCACATGACCAGAGTTGACCTGAAATTTCAAATGAATTTAGTTATTCTTTAATTTTCTTACTATTTGTTTCAGTCAATAAATTCGGCAAGTTGTATAGAACGTTGAAAGCTGATGGATAACTGCTCGAAGATTTTCACAAATAATTATTGTCAATAAGTAATGAAAACAATTATCAACAACCAAGGGATTTTAGTTCATTGATAATAGTATTACACTTGTTAGAAATAAATAACATTAATTATTTGATAAATATAAAATTTAACTCAAAAGTTTGTGTTATTTCAACACAATCAGTTTATGTCAAAAAAGTAACACAGCTTTATGTTAAAACTAACACAAAAGTAACACTTTCTAAATGTTACTCTCAAATCGACACAAAATTTCAACATAGTTTTGTGTTAGTTTTAACATAAAGCTGTGTTACTTTTTTGACATAAACTGATTGTGTTGAAATAACACAAATTTTGTGCAAAAAAAGTGGTTAACACAAACTTTTGTGTTAAATTTTACAAAAAATTTGTTACTGTGTATACCATGATTCAGTCTGATTAACAATGTGATGTAGGAATTCGTATAGATACAGCTAGGGATCCTAAATCCGCTTTTCTACTTAAACCCTTTAGTTAAGGATTATTTCGAGATAATTGTATCAAAGGTTGAACAGGTTGATTAACTAAAGGTCAGGCTTATGCGTATCCACTGTTCCGATTATATCATCGAAACGGTGGGTCGTATAATGAGCAGACCTTATATAGATCCGAATCGCAATGGATCCCGTATCTAATAGGCGAAATTTGATAAAATATAGATACATACACACATATATATGTATAGGTAGTATAAGTATTTAACACACATGTGTATAAATATCGTTAATAAGTCTATATCTCATGTCTGATCTCAGTTATGACTTATGACTGTTTTCACGAACTTTCGCCGTCATTAATAATTCTAATCCTTGATTATCGGCCCAGATAAGAAAATACGAGAAACGTTAGTACTTAGTACCGATTTCGAGCTTGTCCAGGTCTAGACTTCCCAGTGCTTTTAGGAATTTAACTTTGTCACGAGCCTAAGAAATCCTAATCTTAGACTTATTTCTAAAGTGTTATCGTACAATTTTTTGGTGATTCATATTCAGTGGCAATTTTTTTCTTACAAAAGTAAACGAAAGAAGTTGATCTTTTGAACTATGCATTTGATAATTGCAGTCAGAAATTAGCTCAAACATTAATATAGTTCATTACAAAAGATCGAGAACTGCTCAAGCGCGGTTCATTTAAGAGCTTCAAAGTTACGATGAAATAACTAGATGATTGTGAGAATGCCAGCGACGTGTGCTATGGCAGTCAATTTCTTCATTGCACTAATCTGTATGATCGCGGGCTCTAAATGAAATACTTGTCATTCTTTTCCACCCTGATGATCTACCTCATCTTAGTGGTATTCGAGCGCATCGGAGACACAATTAACCATACTCGTATGTAGAAACGACAGGGGATCCACGTGCTGGCTGATCTGCTAGCCAAGGACGGAGGGGATTGTTGATGTAAAAGGGGGCTCAGGACTGGCTAGTGGCAATATATAATCCCTCTAACTGGCAACTAACATATTTGTGACGCTTAGGTGGTTGGCACATTGGCGTATCTGTACTGATGCAAATGGACCGTAGGGTCGGAAAAAAGTCACTTCTTTTTTTATTTGTCTAAAAAATGGTTAATTTCAAGTACAAATCTGAAGGCATTCAGGTATAGGGGTGATCAATTGTAAAGATGGGGTTCCATTCGAATTTCATTATTTTTTTGTGCAGAGTGATTAAGTTATTGACAAATTAATTCGAGGTTTTATATAAAACGGAATCGCAACAGTAGTATAGGTATACAGCTTCGAAACGGCTGTCAAAAATCGGATGGATTTATGGAGCTGCTTGCGTACGGAGTGATATTATTATTATTAATTTTTTTTTTCTTCTGCGTGATAACATGATCGTGTGCAATATACCTGCGTGAAATAAAATATTTTCCCAATAAAATTGAATGTCTGATATATAAAAATTCTCTGGAAAAAAGCTGTTCGCTTCGCTACGCCGCTGTCGACTGACAATATCGTTTTCTCCCTTCCCAGGACCGAGCGGGGTTGGGCCACATCGCTTTTTGACTCCCCCCCTCCTTGCCCCCATTCTCGAGCACCCTTCGGGTGTAGCGCTGACTTTTATTACCGTGTTTGATGTTACGAATGCGTTCAACGTTGCCTATGACCTCCCTGGGTCCCCCCTTATATCATGTATTCTATCCTACGAGTGGTTATGCTTTTTACGCTGCGTGCCTCTCTTGTGTGATTAGCGATGGGTTGAAGCGATCAGTCGCTCAGATCAAGATTAGAATTCTTCTTACTCGCTCGGTTAGCTGGCTACAGAAATTTGACGACGGGACTTTTAATGGAATCACTATTTTTCGTATGTGGAAAATGTCGCGAAAACTTTGAGGGGTATTCAAATACAGCTGTGTATAGTCAAAATTTATCTCGAACAAATAAATAGGGGTGGAACTGCTTAAAACCGTCACTAGTTCGGCCGATGCTAGTCTACATTATTGTTGTCATAGTCGACCACAAATGACTCGTTTTTGATACATTGATAGTTTGCAGGTGGGGACTTAACGGGTATAAGGGAAGTTGACGATATTAATATCGAAGCAAATATATGAATACCATGGTCATGGTTGAATGCAGGACAGAATTTTGTGAGGCAAAGTTTTCTATATTAGAGAAAAATAGTTGAGGGTTTCAGCTCGGGTTTAACAAAATGTATAAGAGACTCGAGTGAAATGAATTTTCTTAATTTTTTTTGTTTTATTTTTTTATTCAGAAAATTCCATTCCTGTTCTTATTTCACGAAGAAAGTTTCTTTTGGATCTTGTTCTAGCAAGTGCCTACTTTAAAAGTAAATATTTGAACTACGCGAGCGAATCTGCAAACGTTCCGTTTTTATTTCGATGGAAAAATAGAATGAAATCTGTTCGTAATTGCAATCCGGGAAAATTAAAGGGCTTTGTCATCGCCCGTTTGTTATATGAATATGAATACGAACGTCCTGCAAATTTTATTACGTACCAGCCACTTCTGTCCACTTTGTTAGGTTCCACTTTGTTTATCATTTGCGCATATTAAAACTGTTCCCATGTACAGATATTCGTGCATTTATAGATCTGTCGTTTGTCCGTTATTGTTCGTTATGTCCAATTACACGGATCTGTGGTTCAGCGCTATTCCAAATTGAAGTAGAAATTAATTCGTGTCAATATTGTATTAAAATGAACATTTTTCACCATTGAAATTTTATCGCGAAATTAAAACCGATTGAATATAATTATTACAATATTGTGCTGTGAAAACTCTTCGAAATCCCTCATATAATGCAATATAATAATTATCGGCTATTTATAAAGCATGAGTGATTACTTAATGTGACGATGTGGTAAATTTATCCGGTCGAAATGTGACGTCAGATTGAAACCGCGCGAACAAACAAACCGAATATCTAGATTCATGTCGAAAATTTTCGAGATGGCAGCGTTAAACATAACGTTTCATAGTTGTGGGGGAGATGTTAAGGCTGCAAAGCATTGCGGCTATGATCAAAGCATTTGGAGGGCATACCTCCGTCTGAAATATTCGAGAATATTTGCTCTACGAACATATCTCGTATCAAACGCGGCAGCGCATTTCAAATTTCGAACGCGTGTGTCTAAAGGTATAGGGATACCGATTTTCACTTCTGGCTGAAAGGAATTCAACGCGAGCTCAAAATTGTTTGCATATAACATATTTTCTATAAAATATGAATCGTCATGTCGCGCATGCAGGTTACGATGGAAAGATGTCTTCACCTTCAGATCTACTGATAATCGTGCAATCCTCATCGCTATTAGCATTGCAGTTTGTACAATACCCCAAATAACTAATAGAACTTCGTGCAATGCCACTAGTTAAAAAATGGTGATCCTTTACTCCCCTCGTCTAATAACTGGCGCGTTGTTATCTTCCATGTAGATATACCTGTGCAGGCGCAGGTATTAATTTGCAAGAGAATTTCTCGATCGTTTTAAACGGCCGGATTAACTGCTCTAATAATTAAAGCAGGCGTTCTTTAGAGGCGAAAGGGTAGAAGGGGTGCTTTTACAAAGCGGGCTTCGTTAAGTCGAGCCTGCAAGGCGAGGAATTAGATCTGAGCTCTGCTTCGGTTCGCGAAGGAAATTAAGACTGTCGCTAAAGGGTCGACTAAATTACTATTCAGATAATACGTTTTATACCCAGCTTTTATCACTGCAGGGTCTGACTAGCCTCCGTCACATAGGTTTCACTCCGACTTATTTTACTCTATATCAAAAAACGCCTTCCGACTCTCTGCAGTAGTCACATACGCTCAGGTCCGGCAACGTCTGACCATGGCAAGAATCGCCTACTTGTCTGACTCGATGAGTGCAGTGAACGAAACTACTGGCGATATTTGAGGGTAAAATTATATGAAAAATCATTGTTAAATGAGGAAACAAACTAATTGCCTGAAGAAAGACACATTTTGGGGGACAATGTTTGAATAGCTGTTGTACGTTTACTCAATTGTCCGAAGCGAATCGACGAGCGAAATTATTAGGCGCCTGGTTCCCACAGGAATTTGTAAATTCGAGCTAAACCGTTTGGCGAGACTGAAAGCTTCGATCAATGTTTAATGATTAACAAGAATTGTTGTTTTATCGTCGCAAAGTATGTGAATGAATCTTACTGAAATTATTCTCCGAATGCTTGCAGGAGCTTAGAACACGATCTTCGAGAGGTTTGAACTCGATTCGGCTGGATAAAAGTTTTCTCCAAATCGAATTGCCGGAGCTTTTCTCGAACCCAGAAGTTCGGAAGCGAGTAAAAGCGGGGTGAAAATAAGGGGAAATTTTGAACGAAGATACGAAATTCACCGAATCGCTATATGAGGAACGGAGACAAAGACACGGTGTGCAGAGAAGTGGAGGAATGAGAGGGGTGGATAAAGAGAGAAGGACGCAGGTAGAACGCATCGCGAGAGGGTGAGACGCCACAAAGGCAGCCTGGCTCTTTTGATTCGCGAGCTAATTGGAATGCCACGGATTCCTGGTCGTGAAGCTAGCGGTGGGGAAATCCGGGAGAGGGTAGGGGGGCGGAGCTTATCTCTTCGAGGGGGTTGCGTTGCCCACCGCGATATGAAAGCTTATTGCCAGGATTTTTACCGCGGTGAACGTGCGTGCTTGTTCGGTCACGTTCGGCGTTACTCGGCAAAGCTTTCTGCAACCTTCCCTCAACTTTCCTGTATTACACCCCCCATTCGTTCGCGAATTTATAAATATCGCGATGCAGCGACTTGCAATCATCCACGCACAGTCAATTTTTTCACTTTGCTTATGAATTATCTCAATATAATGCATACGGTTATCACAGGGGTATAAATCATTTTCAATTTTTCATGGGGCAAGAATTTTCCTCATTTTTCTAGCACGAAATTTTCCTGCGCACTAGATAGCAGCTCTAGAATATCTTGAAGCTGCGATTCATTGGCAATTAATTAATTACTATGGACGGACGGAAAACACTCGTATATAACTTATCACGTTATAGGTATAGGTATTCAGTTTAAAGAATGTCATCTCGGATCGTAATTGTATAAGAAAGCTCTCTGATCATAGAAAAAAAAATTGATTTACGTTCAGTTAGAAGCTGGCCACCGCAGGAAGTCGAAGTTGGAGTTAAATTTTTCCACTCGAGGCGCGAGCTTTCAATTTTTCATCGTCTCATACTGTAACTAATTCTCGCAAATCCCCAGGTTGCAGCAGATAGCCTTGTGACGGTATTAAAACGGCTTGTTTTTCTGTCTATCAAAGAATTCCATTGGGACAAAGCTAATTTATCACCCCTAATAAAAGAGGCAGTGACGAGCCTCACCCCGCCTGCTCGTTCGTTCGTTCGTTCGTTCGTGGGTTCGTCGGTTCGTCCGTCGTAAGCCCTGCAAAAACAATTTGTACGCGTACATATTCTTCCCTCATGTCAGTCAAATTCCTGCCCAGTTTATACCCCTGCACCTTGTACCCTCCTACACCCCCGCAGGGGTTTTCCACCCTTTGTACCCCCCTGTTACCAGCGATTATTACCGCAACCCGCAATAAATAATACCAACCTACGCTGTTACAACCACACCGCTAATATAATAACGATATTAACTTTAATTGTACAAAGCGCCGACAGCCTCGACGCAAGCGACAGAGTTTCTGTGCGTTATTAATATTTAAACAAAAGCGAAAGGAAGGGTGAGGAGGGTGGTAGTGGAGAGGAACGATGAGGGACGGGAAGAGAGGCGTCCCTGAGCTTTTGTTTCATCCGCCATGATACCCGGTCGCCTGCGTTCTAATTTTGATGAAAAGCACCTTCTCTCATTATACGGAAAAATCAATCTTCTACCGTCGTGGTGCAGTCGGGAAAAAAGCTCGCTTTCATAACGCTAGCTATTCACTTTCTTTCGCTTTTATTTTTCAATCCTCCGATCCCAACTATAACATGATTTATGATCGATACATTCGATACAGATTATACGACCGCGGTGCTCGTATAGGTGTGTGTGTTTTTCTTCTTTCGGCTTTTAACCATAGTACACTGTACACTTAGCGAATGAATGATTACAATATATATATATACGCTCTGGAAGAACGTCGGGAAAATAAATGGTCAACAAAATTAGCTTTTCTTTTTCAATGTACAGACGGCACAATTTATTCTCTGCAATATTCCGATATCAATCATTTTTAATTTATATTTACAAACAATTTTTCTCACATGCCAGGCAGAGGACGATATAGCTTACCTATATTATGATTAAATGGAATGAACAGTTTTCATTTCACTTATAAACTCTACTAACGCGTTATAAGATGTGCGATACATATCTTTACGACTATATAGACTCTAAATTTGTCTTATTTACATATACACTCTACTGATAATTTCACTATAAAATTAATCACGTCGGGAGGAGCACTTAAAAAAAATATATGGTACACAAACTGGGAAAACGCCACCGAACCAGACTTACATCGGCTCTCCGACGAAAAAAAGAAGGGTCAGCAATAACCATTTGACTATTATTACAGCCAATTCCAATCGGTCAAATTTTCGGGTACACATAAGATAATATTAACCATTCCATTGAAATGTTTATTAGACATTTCTAAAGCGACCACACCATGCCATACAGACAATTAGTTGACGTCCAACAATCAAGTGGGTACAAATAATTTTGAGCGGGAGAAAATATTTTCATTATCATACACACGAAGATCATTGTTTTTTTTTTTGTTTTTGTTTTTTACGTTTTCTCAATTTTTGAATTTTTCTGTTGATTTTCCGAGTGCAGTTTTCATGCCGCGAGAGACTATGAGACACATTTTTTAGGTTTTTATCTGGGCTTCGATCTATTACCCACTTTTCATTCCTTCGATATGATATAGAAATCGGAAACCCTTCTACACGTCACGCACTGTCTTTCGACACAACTGACTGCACCCTCCTCGTCTTGTCAGCGTTAATAGTAGCTGCTTCTTCGCCCAGGACTTCTTGCCGATTGTACAGAATGGCGAGTTCGTCCCCTGGGAGCTACAGCGTAGTCCTGAGTGCTGGTGCGCGGTTGACTCGAAGTATAAGCTGTCAACATTTCTTCAAGGGTCGGATGATCTTCAGGGCAATCGTAGGTTGATGATCGATGATGAATTCGTGATCGATGAGGCTTAGCTGCGTAGATAGGCCCCGCAGTTTCTGGAGAAGACGTCTCACAGCCTAATCTAAGCTCCTCCATATTGTGTCGCTTTGCACAACGCCCGCAAACGAACTGTTCCTCGGCTTCACCATCCTCCCCTGTGTGTATGGGATTTTTTTTTTAAATTCTGAGAATGCTTTGGTTGATTGGGTACATCAATTGTTCGAAATATGCAAAGCATAGCTGCTCGAGCGGCCTTACAGAAGGTCAGCACAATTCGGGATTGGACCGATAAAATCGAAATTAATTCATAAAAAAAAAAAAAAAAAACTATCAAGATATTTTAACGATATTACCTGGTGGTCCTCTCACAGTGAATCCTTTGTACTCGTGAAGCCTGCAGTTTCCCTTCCCGGACGAACCTACCCTCACCGTAGTGGGAGCCATAGAATTTTCGCAGATGCAGCATTTCTTGGCAATGGGATTCGCAGGTTGTGGCATCATGAGGGATTCTATTTCTGGCTTCATTGTTCTATCTCTTCTGAGTTGGTGATGATGATGTTGCGGTTGCTGTTGTTGCGGCAGATGCGGACGTTGTTGGCGTTGCTGTTCCTGTGCCGTTGATAGGAGTGGACTAAATCGGTCGCGATTTCGCTCCACAAATTTTCTGGACGGAATCCACGACGGAATTTCGTGATGAGTCTCGGACGCCCGACGCGATGACTTTCTCGGATTAGGTGTCCACGGCGGTGGACACTGATCATCAGAAACCACTTCTGCGACATCGCCATATGATGTGTCGTGCGCGATTGGTTGTTGCGGCTCCGAAGTTCGCGTATAGAACCTGAAACTTGGAATATTCAATGAAAAAATGCATCCAGACTTGAACTATGTTGTGCGGTTCTGAAAAACGGATTGCGAACTTTCAGTCAGAGTGCGAAACCAATAAGTGCGGGTAGTCCGAGCATATGTTAGGAAGCGATAATTCACCTGGGCAGTTTTTGATCCTGGTACATTTTGTGCATGTGTTGCTGATGTTGGACTTTCCGCAAGTCTTGTTGTTGTTCGGCATGCCTTATGTGTTGCGCTCTGAGATTCGACGCCTTTTGAACTTTGTGTTGCATATGACGTAGTTGAGTCTGGAAAGCGTCCGATTCGTCGTCGACTTCATCGTCAGCTTCTTGTTCTTCGTAGTCCTTATCATTGTACTCGTAGGTTTCATCCTGATCTTCGTCGACTGAAAAGAATACGTGCATCGTCAAACGTGTTAATATATACTTTGAAATAAAATCTTAGCTATGCAGAACAGTCCCATAAACTCGAAGTAGGATCAAATCGCAACATTACCTTCTTCCGCAACTTCGTCCTCAGCATTTTCTTCGGCATAGTTGACGTCCTCTTCATCGTACTTGGCCTCCTCGTCTTCCTCCACGTCATCTTTGTAACACGTCTTCCTAACTACTGCAACATTGTTCGTCGTCAGCAATTTGTTTCTCGCTGTTCTCAAACCGTGTTGAGGTGGTCGGTAGGTTTGTTCAGCAGTAGGGACATGTGGCGATGCCTTTGCCATTACCGAACTGAAAGCTCGATGCTTTGGTCCATAGGTGTTTGAGGCTGAGTAACAACTAGTCACGGGCTCCGTTACTCCATAGTCTTGCCTCCTAGATAAGTTATATGAAAAAATTACTTTCGTGTCAAACTTTGCATGAGAAAAGACTTGATGGTTGTTGGTTCGAACATTTGACATACCTTTGCTCGTGACCAGGTGGAAGGGAATGAGTTGGTTTCGGACCAGCTTTCCAGTACGAATCACTAGCGATGGTTCCGTCGGCTGGTAGCCTCGAGGCCCAGGGTGGACAGTAGGAAGTAGTGGTTCTTCCTCTGCGCGATTTTCGTGGTTGTGACTGTGCCTCGAGGTCCGCTTGATCCATGGTCGTAGATGGTACCGGTGACGGTTCCGTGTGTTCGCTAATCGTGTCCAGAATTTTGGGGGATTTGTGAACAACGGCTTTCGACCTTCTGCACGCTATTTTGAGCGAGTTTAGATCGCGTTATAAATGCAACAGTATCAATTAAACGCTGCCGTTTGGATTGAAAAATTCAATCGAGCTTTTATTCAGCGGAAATTATCTTATTTTCCCGTTGATTCTTCAGCTAATCGGGAGATTTTGTTGATCTTGTAATTTTTTCTCGAGCTCTATTCAGAGGTCGTCGAAATTTGTATGCCTAATTAGTACTTCCAAAGATTCGCCACACGCCTGAACGGCTTGGCATAAATATCTATTATCCAAAATGCACCAAAAAAATGCACACTCGACTTTATACTTCTTAGAAGTGTTTCGGGCTATTGAAATTCTCCGAAAGTTGTAGTCCGTCAGTAATTACACTTTTTCACTGTACAAATAAATTTTCTCAGTTTATAAACTAGGTAATGTTGTTTGTTCTGGGCTCTAGTCAAATTTGGGTTCGAAGTGTATGTACAAATTCTGCGCACGATGCACACTGGGCTTTCATAAAGTCCACAGTACTGAACGAGAAGACTTTACCTCCTATTTTGTACACTCGACTTTTAGCTAATGAATTTATTTAATTATGGGACAGTCGATGGCAGTTCTTCCGTCACTACGCTATGTTACAATCCTTCGCGAACGTAGATCTCGTTTTCCTGCTTATTCGTTAACGCAAAGAAGTTTTCAATTATTTTCTACGTGGTCTAGGCACGGGTGGTTTCGAGTTCTCCTAGAAAAGGGTGTCCGGATGATGCCCTTGAAAAATCGGGTTTAAAAACGTCTCGGCAATCGGTGTTGTCGTTGCTATCTTCCACGTCCTGTTCCAGCGGGGAACGTGAGTGCAACTCGTGAAAACGTTGACTTTGCTGTTCGTGATGCAGTTTTCTCCACTTTATACGTCGGTTCTGGAACCAGACTTTCACTTGGGCTTCCGTCAGTCTAAGGGCGTGTGCAAGGTAGAGTCGCTCAGGCCCGACCATGTACTGCTGTCTGGCAAATTCGGCCTCAAGACGCTCCAGCTGCTCAGCGGTGAAGATGGTCCGTACCCTCTTCAGCTTTCCACTGCTACCTGAATTAGAACTCGAAGAACTATTCTTCGCGGAGCCTTCTTGCCCTGAAAAAGGCAAAACAGCGAAGATAATACGAGTTGGGCTTGTGCAGATGTATTTACAGTGATGAAAGAAGACTCGTGAAAGGTTGCGATTAAATTAATGCAAATTGCGGAAAAGCGAAGTTTCCTATGGAGTTTTCGTATTGATACCTGACCACGTACTTCGAGGTAACAGCCTGAATGAAAAAGTAGCGTTCAGCGTTGGATGAGCACAGGATGAACGAAGTGAATTCTTAATGTCGTTAATCGTGACGAAAGTGAATGAATATTCATTACCTGTTCATCTGCAATACCGCGATCGTTTCAATAAGCCTTGTGAGGGCCTCTAACATTTTTTAATTGATGGTAAATAAAAAACTAAAATTTGTCGTATATATTCTCACAACATCTGATATACAGGCTAAATAAACAACTGAAATGTGATATTGAAGTCAGTAATTGTTTTTAGGAAGTATTAACAAAGAACCTTATGTACCGGGTAGGTATTGCTTTATTTGCATTGAGCATTTCAATAAATGAGCGATTTTAACTTATAAAGAACTTTTCTCTTCTCATCATGAAATTGCGTAGGCGTCGAGCTATTAAATAAATGGGACAACATGTCAGGAATTGTCGACATGTCACCGAGCGAGTGAAGTTAGTAAACTATGCGCACTTCCTTACACAGTACCATATGTGTAACGTACTAGGTACTTTAATGCGAGTATACATACCTTGATGTTTTCTGTACGGATGTTGCTGGTTTCTCTGCGGTTTCTCTCTCTGATTGTTTCGAAGACCTAGAATCGAATCGATCGTGAAAGATTTTCCCTGATGCTGTTGTTGCTGTTGCGAATGCTGCATCTCTGTAATAGAGTGTGGATGAGGCAGATGAGCGGGTAAATTTCGCTGGCCAACATCTGACGTGAGTATATGCGAGCGACGCATTCTCTCCATGGCTATCGCCTCGAGTTCATCCCTCGGCTGAATTTGAGGATTTCTGTAATCAGTTGGCTCGAGGAATGAACCACCGCGAAGACGTTCTAGAGCGAGTCCTCCGACGTGGGAGTCTCGCCTTAGGTCACGAGCGAAATTGAAATCCTTTATTCTGTCTAGGGGGTTGTTGTACGCCTTTTGAAAGTTCAAATCTTTATTTCTGTCCACGGGAAAGTGGATATTCTTTGTTCTCGTATCCCTTGATTCTCTCGGGAAATGAACATCCTTTATTCCGTCGAAGCTGAAGATCGCGTCCTTGTTGTCCTTCGGTCTGCTCACGTTGGAGCTATATTCTTTTGTCGTGTCCAAGGACGCGTCTGTATCTTCAGATCTGTCCAGCGAGTAGTTTGATACATCTTTTATTTTTTCAGACTGAAAGTCAAACTCCTTTGGTTTATCAAGAGCCACAGGTAGATCCTTCGTTGATCTGTCCGCTGCCAAAGAGCTGAAAGAAATTCCGTGCTGGCGATTTCCGTCCAACGCGAAACTGAAATCCTTCGACTTATTTGGGGACGGATCTTTTGCTCTGTTTATCGACAGATTCAGTTCCTTAATTTTACCGTATTCCTGAAATGCGTGTAGCTGTGTCTCCGAATTACTGCTGTTACTCCTATCCGAAAGATCTTCGGCAGCCGTCGGCTCATTGACATTCATAATCGAGTCTTATTTCACCTTTATATTATTTATTTCAATTTCACCACCTTTTTACTTTCTATTAATTGTATAACTTTAGCTGATAGTTTCCTGTGACGAAATACCGCCAGAGTAGTACTCCTAAATTGTAGTAGCTTCAATTGTGATGTGTTGAAATTAGATCAGGCAATGACAAGCTCCTTGATTATAAACGACAAACGGTTTACGAAATCTGGACACAGATTTCCTTAAATAAAATCTCGGCGCACATTATTGGTTTTGTAGTCTTTCCGAGTTCCGACGATCGCCTTGCTCCGAATCCTTTACTTCAATTCACTCGCACGTCACTCGTGTTCTTGAGGAAAAATTGTATTAGGCGAAATTCTAATAAAAATCTCGAATAAACTCAATCCGCACGAATAAAACACTATATCTGAAAAATTCACTGGTGTCTGTCAACGGGTTCTGGTCCTACTGACGGATAATGATGTTTGCACAGAGATCTCTTCCGTCACTGTCCGAGTCTGTGGATTTTCAGCTAATGATCCCGTAGAAACAGGGTATTTGCCCCCTCTTCCCCCAATCAGCATCCCGCGCTCACCTCTGCAACCCCCAAATGGACCACGTAATCCGGTGGTCAATATTTTTCCAGCTTATTCCCAGGCTCCGAGATTCTGATTGGACCGCGTTTCATCCCTCGTCTCGTAAGCCACGCCTACTACCCCTCAGAGATGGGTCTTACTTGTGAGGAGTCAGTTAGCTTTTTGCTCCGCACCCCCATTAATAAGCTTGCGGTTAGGTCTTCTGTGGACCGAAACCCTGCCTCGCCTCTTACCTCGGGAACAATAATGTCATCCGCGTCTTAGACCTTCCGGTAATTAGGTCGCATTAGTTAATGATGATGAGGTTATATTACAGTGCTTACTCGCGTTATAGCTCGCGTCTCGCGATGTCGTATTAATTACACGAGATACAGCTGTGCTTTCACTGGTATCAAAAATCGCTTTTCTCTCGTCGTGATTGCTGTTCATTTTTATTCTTCTTATACCTTTCCAAATCGACGCGATTTTATTTCTCATAAGAATTTATTCAATCGACAATAAATTTCTCGATGCCTTGAATTCTACTCATTTTATTCGAAATGGAACGTTTTTAAACTTGTATAGTCGTATGAGATGTGAATTATGAAAAAATTATTCGAAACTTTGTCTAGGATATCGAGGGAGGGTGAAGAAAAAATTTCAATCTACGTAGCGGTTCGTATATAAAGCCCCCATCAGACCGTATCGTTGCGGTGTATCCAGCAGGGTTCTTGCAAGGCTCCCACCTAATTGCCCCCTGCTCATTAGCTCTTGACTGACGTGCAGGAATTCCAGTACCTCAGAAAACCCCCAAGGAGCTTTGCCGTTGGGACAAGAGCTTAATTATACCAGAGTGTAGGTTAATGGAACTTTTTCACGCGTTAAATAGTATGAGACAAAGGTGGTGCTCCGTTATTTTAGGAAGCCGAATTTAGTACGACCCTTAAGCTATTAGAAAGTGTGATAATTTATCGATAAGGTGATTGGCTAGCTATAACAATCTCAGATTTCGTTTACACATCATCCATAACACAGAATTGTTATGAAGTGAAAATTAAGCGATAAATTCAAAGTTTATAGTAATCCCCGTTTCCTTTGGTTCTATAAAGACAATGTTCACACGCTCATGGAGTCCATTCAGATACTCTCGAGCGAACTTTAATACGTTCAATAAATTTCAAGACATTCAACATGAAAATTTTCGTCTAATCTGAGCTTGTAATAACTGTAACTAAAAGTTGATCAATATCAATAAGAACTCCCTCGTACGAACAAAAGCCCATCCGACTTTGGTTGAAGAATTTTTTCATTGCCTTATAGATCAAGCATCCAGAAGACATTCATTGAACTGTGATTTGCGTGCTAATTCGGTGATCTTATACCTATAAAGGTCAAAGCTACTTTTTTACTTTTTACCCTTGTTTCGCTATATTTTTAGTTAAAATATCAAGGAAAAAGGACATTGAGCAACAAATGTTTAAATGAAAAGGTCCCACGTAAGCTAATGGCGCGATGTGGTAGGAGAAGACGTAGGAGATAGAGTAGAGGAGGAGGGTAAAGTGCTGGACGTGAAGAGGCGAGGGACGAAGAAGAAGAAGAAGAAAAAGGAAGAGTGAGGGTTCAGGGGGTGGAGAAAGAATTTCTATTGAAGCCGATATCCACCCTCGTCGCCTTTTGCATCCTGCCCTCCTGGCTCCTGGCCTCCTGGTTGCTCCCCGTTCGAATGACTTGCGAGTCACCCTTATTACGGACCTGGATTTATCACCCGAAATTTCTGCGAGTATTTTATCCAGATAATTGGTTTGCTTTATAAGGGATAGCGCGTAAGCTACTGGCTAACGAATAAAGCAACGGTGTAAGGCAATTGTCTTTTATTTGCATCAAGGAATTTCGAATAAGGAAATGACACGGCATAGCAATTTAAGATCTTGGAGACGTGACTATAAACCTGAACATGCTGTACCTACTTGCAATACAGCTACCACTATACAAATACTCTACCTTACAAGCTCTTTATAGCCAATTTCCTGTTTCTATCCACCGACGTTGGTTATGGCTCGCTGCCTTATTTCCCCAGAAACTTTTATCAGGGTAACTCATTCTTCGGATTCCTTAGATCTTCAGATATTGAATCAAGCTGAAGCACCCAGGAATAGATGCCTAGGTAGGAAATGTCGATTTAGCTGATATGAAAATGACGTCGTTAGACAAGAAAGGCATAAATTCTAATGATAATACCCAAGTGATTAGGTATCATAGGACATAGAGGATCCAAAGAATGAAAATTTATCAACAAAATTCGCTGCATTTCATCTGTTTTTGTACAGCAAGGAATTACATGTTCCAGCGCAAACGTTGGTGTGCTAAGTGGTTGCCATATAACATTTGAAATTCAATTGCACCCTTTTGATTTATGCTGCGGTTATCTGTCCTGCATATTTTCTCTTAGTTACCCTGGTCTCTATCTTGGTTGAATCGCTACGCCGCACACTATCTCACGTATGTAGGTACTTTATAGTCCCCTTTCAATTCCACATGCGATATTAAACCCAGGGCAATTAGCGTAGGGGTGAAACCAGTGCGGTGGGGTAACAGAGATTATGATTGGTCCACGGTTACCTTAACCCAGGGGTTGGACACGCCCCTTACGTCTCAATCCATTCCTTCCCCATTCACCCCGTTCCCCAACGCAGCTTGCCCGGGATTGTGAGCTTCATATTTGCTGCTTTGGGTTCTACACGGGGGTGAATGTTTCGTTCGATATAGATATTCAGCTGCTTGTGTATACAATTACAAAAAACAACTCGACGTTACGTTGGATGCAGCATCTAAGCAGATTGATACTTATATCGCTGTTTTGTACAATTGGTTGAAGGGGGTGTTTGTATAGGTATACAATTTAAAGGGAGGTGTTTTTTGAAGACTGGGTATGTGCCAGAGGAATTTTTTAATAACCCCATATTGTTATATCACATTAGATCAGAGAACAATTTTTTTCAAGCACAATCAAGCAAATTTCATGATTTGTAAGCCATCGCTGCATCTTGCAGTTAAATGAACTCAAAGTAAAAGCAGTTGCGGTATTGGATTACTAATTTTGTGGTTCCCTTAACAGACGGTTTTGTGATACCTAAAAAATCTTACAACAACTTTTTGTACTTTGACTGCAAGGGATTAGCGAATTGCTGGCTATTATTGCTATCAACGAAATTCTCTTTGGATCTACGTGTAGTATCATATTTATTTCCATTGTATCTTCAATCAGAACATATCTCGCGGTTACGGCGCTCAAAGAAAATTAGTAGTCTTGTGTATCCGAGTATGTGTCATCGAAGATTGCAATCCAATATTTCGTATAAAATAAATTTTATGCGGTAACAGATCCTCATTCAACCTTAACAGACGTTATTATACAATTTTCAATATACTTTCGTTATTTGCGGTCGCATGCCACGTTGCTTCGGGTACAAAGGAAAAGTTTTTTTATTTTTTTATTTTATTTGTTTTATTTTTTTATGAGCTTACAGCCGCTGCTCCAACCCCTGCATCCACCCCGCTCCATGGCGCACTTTCCTTACGCTTTTCACCCTCTTATTAAGCGGAATTTTTATTACGTCCCGTTATTGGTGGAAACTGAAACTTTTTTTTATATTTATTTTCCATAACTTGCGCGTTGCCTGAATAAACACGAAAAAGTTTTCCACCGCTTGACTATATCTAGCCGTATTCCTGATTTCGTTAGTTTTCTTCTTTTTTTTCTTATAGCATAAGGATATAATAGTAGCCACAGGATTCAAAATACTTCAAACGTGAAAAGTTGTATCCATCATTCAGTTATAACTATCTACCTGGAAGTAGATAATATCAATTCCTTTGAAGTTTGTACTACAACAGGTGATATTCAAAAATGGACCTTACATAAGCATAATTTGAGCCTATATCGACGACTAGAATTCAGTTAACTGTAAGGGTAGTAATTGACCCTGTAAAATCGATACGGAAATACTACGACCTATTTGAAAATCTTCTGTCCGTATAGGTATGCACAGCTAAGATCATCTGTGAGAGTACTTATACTTATGGTGCAGTCCATAATTACTTTCAAAGAATATTGATGAATAAGGTATTTGGACAGCATGTATTAAGTACAATAACGAAAATTTGTATACCAGCGTATTCAAATTGCAACTTTATGGTGCCGCATTACGAATTTCACGTGAGAATATGCTCCGCCATTTCAAATTCCCGTATTGATGGTTTCATTGGCATTACGCGCACGTTGTATCGCGCATTACTCTCCCCAACCCTTACCCAAGGGTGATATACACTGATTTCTTTATAGATATAGAGGACGTAGTATGTATTATCGCCAGTATACTATTATCTATCAAGCTCTACTTAGAAATTTAAGTAAAATATTTCTTCCAAGAGTCTTTGCTACACCCTACTTATAACGATATATTAGCTGACCCAGAAATAAGGGGATTCGGGCGTCAGATGTTGCTTCTCACAATATGAAATTTATTCGTTTTATCGCTCTAATGCCTATTCCATGCAATGATAGTGGCAAAAAGACGCTCAACAATCGCTATTGAGTGTTATTATTTACCGGTTTAAGGAATTGCCCCCTACTTATTCAAGGATTCGGAAAATCTTGCAGATTGGGTAAGGGAAGCCGAGGTCGCCCTCCAAATCGAGGGGAATAATGCCCCTTCCACACGGACCAGACTCTGGTTCTAGGGAAAGGGTAAAAATATCGCACGATCTGGCTGCACTGGCTTGTACCCAAGATGAGAAATAAAAGGAAAGAAAAATCCACGGCTACGATCTGTGGCTACGATCGCGTTGATCGAATTTTGACTATACTCAGTGACGGATTTACCAGTAGGCTAAGTAGGCTGCAGCCTAGGGCGGCAAATTTTGGGGGGCGGCAAATTTTTGCCAAAAATAAGCAAAAAATACGAAAATTATATATATATTTTTTTGCAAATAGAACTGGCCAAAATATTCCTTCGGATGGGGGGGGGGGGGGGGGGGCAGAAATCTCGTAGCCTAGGGCGGCGAGAACCCTAAATCCGCCACTGACTATACTATAGCTACCTAATAGTCGAGCGGCGAACCTGATAATTTCACGCACATTTTTATCAGCCGCCTGACGGTCCGAGACTTGCAGTACTGAGATGTCCCTGTAATATCACCCTATAGAATCAAGTTTCATCACACATTACCAAAGTAATTGGTAACTGAATAAAGTTTATTACTTTTAAATAACTTTACTTCATAATTACTTTTACTTTTTAGTTAATCACTTCTAAAATGAAATTCTTATGAAATTTAAAAAGAAATAAGATTTATTCTCGTTCATTCAACATTTAAGAACAACAACAAAACATAAATTTTTAGTTTTAATTATTATTATAATTGTTATTAAAGTTTTTAATCAAGAAGCGAAATGCGGATACTTACCCGCATCGAGGGGTAAGTGTCCGCACGGCTTCGGTTAAGTGTACGCACGTTGGGGTAAGTGTACGACTGGACTAACTACTAGGTAACTAGTCTTATGAACATATTATAAACATATATAAACATATTATAGACATGTATAAACGTATATAAACATATTATAGCATATATAAACATATATAAACATATATATATATTATCTTATCATATATCTTATTATCGACAAAGTATCTTATTATAGACATATTTCACATGTAAAAATGCCTTTCACATAACTAGAGCAGTTTTCATGCCACCATGACTTACAAGTATTGCACTCAATCCACTCCTCAGTAGGTGGATCTTCGTATTTTTCCCCGCATAATGGACAATAGAATTCCTGACTAGTGGTTGGCTTTTCTTTATTTTTTGTAGTCTTATCTTTTTTAATATTCTTCTTTTTTTGCTTGTTCTTGGTTTTCATGTTCATTTTTGGTTTTCGAATTTTTCGGTCAGTTTCTCTTTGTTTTTCTTCTAACATACTTATGAATCCACTATCAGTGATTACTTGTGACTTACTGGCATTCTTGCGTCGTGTCTGAATGTGTGTTACCTTTGGTAATGGGTTTATTCGGTTTAAGTGAATATGAGACTTATTGGCGTTCGAAATGTCACCGAGAATAGAAGACGAAGAACTTTGTTTTTCCTGAAAATCTTCTGTATCAACTTCCATTGGCTCAGACAAAGTGAGTGATTGTTCATTTTCTTTGTTTATTCCAGTTTCAATTTCAATCTCATATTGTACCGGCAGCAGTGAACTTGGTTGAAGGTGCATTTCCGAATCAGTCAAAATGTTATTATTTTCAATATCTTGTGTTTCTGCTAAATCAGCAGAAGTAGAAGCAATAGATTCCTGCGTAACAGATCCAATTTGATTACTTCTCACTGCATTAACAGAACTTGAAGCAGGCGGATTTTGATCGGAAACACTAGCTGATGGACAAAACATATCCGTAACAGAGGATGGTGCAAAGTCTGCATCTGTAAACAGGTTGTTATCGAAAGGATATATTCCAGTAACCTTAAATGCTGAAGCTGCATTAGATATTGTAGCAACTTTTTTGAAGGCCACGTCAAAAATCGAAGTGACTTGGAATTGATTTATAGATCTACCAGGATGCTGTGCCATCCACTTATCAGCTTCTATTGCATAGTAATTTTTTAGAGGACTGTAAATAGCTCTATCCAAGGGTTGTAACTTATGACTGCTGTGAGGTGGCAACGTAAGTACGACGATGTTATGTTCTTTGCAAAACAAAGTAGCTTGCAGACTAATGTGGCTTGAGTGATTGTCAATAATTAATAGCACAGGATTTTCAGCAGTTGGTGAAACATAGTCCTTGAAATGATACAGCCACTGTAAATATAAATCTGAATTTATAAATCCCGAATCGGATGTCATGCCAATACTTCCAGTTGGAGCTCCATCCATAAGTTCACCCTTCATTCTTTTGCGGGGGAAAATAAATGCGGGAGGCACATAATTTCCAGTTGCACTGACACAACAAACAGCGGTTATAGTTTGGCCACGTTCTCCGGAAACAATTTTATTCACATTTTTTTTTCCTTTCTGAGATATGACTTTGGGTGTCTTTTTAGGGACTGTGCTGATGCCAGTCTCATCCATGTTATATATTTTTCCCGGAGAAAACTTAAATTTCTCTTGACACTCTTTCAAGTTTGCATAAAATCTATTTACTTGGACTTTATTAAAACCAATGGCTCTTGCTAGGCTCGTGGGTGTAGTTTGTCTTAAAGCTAAATCAGGATGTCGTTTTATAAACTCATAAACCCAGTCCTTTCCAGCCATTTTTGATATTTTATTGAATCTGTTCTCAATTTTATTAACAGTGGCAAATTCGAAAACCAATTTTCTTAGTGCAGTTAAAGTAAGACCGTAGAACATATCATCACTGGCTTTGCAATGGTTATAAATTTCCTCCTGAAATAAAACCAAAACATCAATTTTAATATTTTTAATTTAATGAAAAATAGTTAACAATAACATACTTCTTGTTCACGCGTAAATGTTGTCGAAAATCGACCCATCGATGTTGCAGCGAAGCCGAGTTTCAAACGTTTTCTTAAAGTGCTTTCATCGATCCCAATGATTCCAGCTGCTGCACGTTTCGATTTTCCTTCGTCAATCAACTTTTTGGCTACATCAATCTGTTCTTGGGTACAGACTTTTCGATCGGGATATTTTTTTATATATTTACGAGGCATTTTCAATCTAAAAGACAATATAATAGTACTCAATCCATTGTGATTTACTTTGATGGGGTAAGTATACGCATGTTAATACTGCGGACACTTACCCACGTACACTTACCCCATTCCGTCAAAGTAAATAAAAAAATAAAAATAATAAATATGCGTTACCTCAAACAAAATATGATTATTTACATCAAATATTGATAAGTTTATCTTATCAACAATCACTTTGCTGATTCCCTCAGTCTTCTTGTATGTTTTTATCACGCTCACGAATTTGAAAAAAAAAAATAAGAAAACGGTGCAAAAACAGAAGTGTCTCGTAACTAGCCACAGGATGGAATGACGAACGCCTGGTGCAGTGCGCATACTCGGCTCTCAAATACAAACTAAATGTATTATGTTTCGGTCGGCAGTCAACTACAGGACTCACACAAAGCTCACTGCGTACACTTACCCGCTGCGTACGGTTACCCCACATGACTCTACACTACATTTATAATAGGGTAAGCCTAAGGGACGAATGCTGCGCCCTATTACACGCAACCCGCGGATCATTATATTAATCTGCTCTGCTTAGTTTCGTAGTTCGTCACCCGGTGGCGCTACCAGCGTAAACTGACCTACTCAACGGCGTCCTTGCCCCTCTCGCCCCACTCAAGGCCGCTGAAGGCCGTCAAGGATGGGGAGCCCAAGCAAACCGGTCTAACCGGTTTCAGTGTCCTTCGTGGCGCCGACGAGTGAACAGGTTTGTGACGTAGTAGACGTTCTTGGGAAAACTTACGCGCCGAGTTACCCGACGTGCGAGAAAATGCTTGACAAGAGGTACGCCGCGTCGTTACGAGTTGAGGACGCGTAAGTTTTTAATATTCCGATCACCATTTTACCATAACCAACGCAATTCGTGTGATACTTGGATATCTTATTAAAGGGTAAGTCCAGAAGACGAACACTCAATTTTTTTAAGCAATTATAACTTGCTTCTTTTCAATGGCAAACTCGAATCTTTCTTTTGTATTCACAACAGTAGTTAGAGCTTGATGAATCTCAAGAAAATTGTTCACTTGATTTGAATATAAATTTACCTTGTAGTAGAGAAATATCTGAATAATGAGGATCAAGGATTGAAGGTTTTTAAAGAAATCCAGCTATAAATTACTGTAGAATTAATTATAGGCGTCACATTTATTTTTCAAATATCCAACAGACTTCAATATTGGTAATAAATTACTTTACAGTCCCATTCTTTGGTTCTTAGTTGAGCATGTTCGCTTGAGCAATACATTGAGGTAATTTATCCTATGTAACATACACTAATCTAGTTTTTATTTTTACAGGGGTTGTTCGTGGAAGGAAAAAACATAGTCCTGCCTATCTACAAGAAAACCTCTTCAAAGTTCTTCATTACAACGACTCACGCCAGACAGTGGAGCAGTCCAAATACCAGGGGAATGGCTATTATTGTTTATAAAGTAGCATAGGAGTATAGTTTAGGCTGAGTTTGCAATTACAGTTCCTTTGGAATCAGTTTTGGTAAAATCTCGAATCTTGTCTAATTAGATTAGACCAGATTATTCCAAAGCGATTGTAGAAACTATAAGCGGTACTATATATTCACTTGTGATTATACAGCACGCTAAACCTGACTAGTTCATACGGTAATGTTTTAATCAAACGAGGAAAAAACTTTTAATATTACGGAAGAGATGAGAATTTGTAATAGATTATGATATGATATTGATATAATTTAATAGTTGAAACATTTCTGAATATCTCTGCCAATAATATTTCTTATTAGCCTAGTAACTTCAATGTACTTGAAAGAGGGGAGCAATAGACATTGAAATAGTTGGATTAGCCATTACCGTACAAAATATTCGCAATATCTATGCAGGTAACTGCGCGTAATACATGCATACACGATATACGTTCGTAAAGTATACTTCACTCCTTTGTGGAATTGTCCTCAATGGATAGAGAGCGGACAATTCAGAGATCCATGAATTGGAAACTCTCATGAGTATCTTTTGAGAACTATATTTATAGCATAATGAATTATTCTACTGTTCTCGTGGCGAAATTACATTGTTAAGGTATTATCTTTAACGAAAACCATGGTGAAAATAATGACTCTGTTCTCTATTCGTATGGTGGTCTGAAAAATAAAAATAGACAGCTCGCTGTTCTCAACAAGACCGATTTGAACTTGAAAAGTGCCAAATATGTAGTTTTCAGTGATATACGTGATATATTATACATATTACGATCACATCTACAATTTGTCCAATCGAATATTCAGTGTTGTAAAAATTGTAAGGCAATTTTTTTTCAAGTGAAGTTTATTACTTTTGAATAACTATTTCATGATTAGTTGAAATAGCTTTACTTTATAATTCGTTTTAATAGCTTCACTTTATAATTCGTTTTAATAGCTTTACTTTATAATTAGTTGGAATAACTCTACTTTATAATTACTCTCAATAACTTTACTTTATAATTACTTTTACCAATTGAATCGAGTTTAATTACACATTACCAAAGTAATGGGTAATTAAATGAGTAGTTTCTTCAAAAATGTAATTAGTGACTCGCAACACTGCAAATATTCATGTAATAATAAAATTGTTTATGCAATGAACATGTATCATTATAGTAAATTACCACATTCTTGAATAAATATCTCTTGAAATTGTAAATAATCAATCGTTGAATCATTTCCCCCTGTCCTTTCCTTGCCTATACTAAAAATCAGGTATCAACTGCCAGAATTTTAGGAGTGAATTTTCTGGCAGTTGATACCTTTTTTATAAGGAGTCAATTTTCTGGCAGTTGATACCTTTTTTTTAAGGAGTCAATTTTCTGGCAGTTGATACCTCATGGTGTCAAAAACGACTCCTTGAAAAAGGTATCAACTGCCAGAAAATCGACTCCTTAAAAAGGTTTCAACTGCCAGAAAATCGACTCCTAAAATCAGGTATCAACTGCCAGAAAGTCGACTCCTTAAATAAAGTATCAACCGCCAGAAAATCGATAGGTACACGGAGCTGAGTTCAGCCAATCAGGAGCGAGAGTCGAGAAGAAAATAGGCAATTTCTGTTCAATTCTTATTCCTGATTGGCTGAGACTCTGCCCCAGGGGAAATTTAGGCACTGAGAGCTCCACGTACCTATCGATTTTCTGGCAGTTGATACCTGATTTTAGGAGTCGATTTTCTGGCAGTTGATACTTTTTTCAAGGAGTCGATTTTGACACCATGAGGTATCAACTGCCAGAAAATCGACTCCTTAAAAAAAAGGTTTCAACTGCCAGAAAATCGACTCCTTAAAAAAAAGGTATCAACTGCCAGAAAATTCACTCCTAAAATTCTGGCAGTTGATGCCTAATTTTTGAGTGATATTTTCGATTTCATTTGAATTCGATTTGAATTCATTTTGAATTCAATTTAGCTCCTAAATTGATGCGCCTTGATTAGGAGTTGGATAGGAGATAGGAGAAAAAAATATGCAGCAAATGATTAATCATAAATTAAGTTTATTATCAACATTTATGATTGAAGCCATCCATACAAGCAATATTAACATACCTACGTAGACAGTTATGTACAATTTTCAATTGGTCCTTAAAAATATATAAGTCTGTAGCAATTAGTCGAGAGAATTAATTAAGTTGACTGAATTATGCAATAATACCTAGAGTCGTTATAATTTGCTAGAGGGAAATGTCTAGAATGGGATGGGAGATCTGTATTTACGACATCTGTTTGTAATGGAATTACTTATTTAATTACCCATTACTTTGGTAATGTGTAATTAAACTCGATTCAATTAGTAAAAGTAATTATAAAGTAAAGTTGTTCAGCGTAATTATGAAGCAGAGTTATTTAAAGTAAGTATGAAGCAAAGTTATTTGAAGTAATTATGAAGTAAAGTTATTAAAACTAATTATAAAGTAAAGCTATTGGAACTAATTATAAAATGAAGTTATTGAAAGTGATTATAAAGTCAAGCTATTAAATCTAATTATAAAGTAAAGTTATTGAATCTAATTATGAAGTAAAGTTATTAAACCTAATTATAAAGTCAAGCTATTAAAACTAATCATAAAGTAAAGCCATCAAAACTAATTATAAAGTAAAGCTATGAAAACTAATTATAAAGTAAAGTTATTAAAACTAATTATAAAGTAAAGTTATTAAAACTAATTATAAAGTAAAGCTATTGAAACTAATTATAAAATAAAGTTATTGAAACGAATTATAAAATAGTTATTTAAAAGTAATAAACTTCACTTGAAAAAAAATTGACTCACAATTTTTACAACACTGAATATTTGATTGGAAAATTGTAGATGTGATCGTGAATACGTATAATATATTACGTATATCACTGAAAACTACATATTTGACACTTTTCAAGTTCGGAGATTAGTTAAAACTATAATTAGGCTTTAGTAAAACTATTATTATACTTCAAACTAATCGTGATATACATACGGGGGTATATTTTACAGAATGTCAAGTGCAACGTTTGAAGCATGTCATTTCTATATTGGTCTAGTCAAGAACAGCGAGCTGTTTATTTTTATTTTTCAGACCGTCTTACGAATAGAACAGAGTGATTATTTTCATCACGGTTTTCGTTAACAATAATACTTCAATAACGTAATTTCGCCGCGAGAACAATAAGATAATTCATGAATCTACATATTTTTTTTTCAAAAGATATTAAAGAGACTCTTTAATTCTTGGGTCTGCAAATTAACTACAATTCATTCATTAGGGACAATTTTACAATGAAGTGAAGTATACTTTACGAACGTATATCGTATATGTATGTATTACGCGCCGTTACCTGCATAGATATGGCGAATATTTCATACGGTAGTGGGTAATCCGCATCTATTCCAATCTCTACTAGTTTTCTATTATACCACGAGTTCAAACTAATAAAGAACATTAAGACCAGGTCAGTACCCAGAGGCTGAATACAACATAATATATGCGAAAGAACATATCATTGTTAATAATGTATCATCCCGAATTCTCATCTATTCTGTAATATCACAAGTCTTTTCCTTGTGCGGCTATAATATTACCGTATAAACTAATCAAGCATAGCTTGCTGTACTGCGGAGAGTTCATCTATTACTACTTATAGTTTGTACAAATGATATGTAATAATAATCTATTGCATCACAGTGCCACGCTGTATTTGTTCTTCAAATTTATAAAGATATAAACAATCGATAAAACTAATGAAACATACAGGGGTTCGCTAATTTATTAGTCTACTGAAAAAAACGTTACTATGTTGGAATACCTACACCCTTTTTTTTACGTTTCTTCATCTATACAGCAATTTTCTCTAATAAATTATGCGAACGCCTGGTTTAAAATTATTGCTATGAATTGAAATTATTATCCGATATTTTTCGGATGGGATACGGCAAGGATGATAATTCCATTCTTATAGTAGAGGAAATTTATAACTAGGCTATACTAAAACTATGATTAAACTTCCAACTAATCTTTTCCGCGATAATACATATACATATTCTATGAGCTATTTATCTTATTTATCCCACCGCGATACGAATAAAGAATACAATTATTGCCTTCATCATGATTTTCGTTAAAAACAATACTTCAACAACATAATTTCACCGCGAAAACACTTAAATAATTAATAACGCTTCGAAATGTCAATTTAATTTGCCGTGCAAGTCTTTCCCCTGTTCTCCCGTTGACGCCACGAAGGACACTGAAAATTTACTGAAACCGGTTAGACCGGTTTGCGTCTGCACCCCTCCCTTGACGGCCTTGAACGGCCTTGAGCAGTGGGGGGTGCAGCGAGAGTGGCGGGGCCGCCGTTGTCGTAGGTCAGTTCACGCTGGTAGCGCCACTGAGCGGAAAACTATGAAACTCGAATGAGCCCATTGATGAAATGATCCGCGGGTTGCATGCATTACGGCGCGATGAATTATAATCTCATTAAAATTGGATTTGCAAGATCGAAATACATTGAAAATAATTTCGTGGTATCTTTAAAAATAAAAGGCATCACTGCAATCCTTTGCTAGGGATGGCATTCAATTATCATTTGCATTAATAATTATCATCTCTGAACAGAGAAATTATGTCTCTTATATAACATGATTCCTATACAATAACCACACCTTATAAATTAAAATGTTAAAATTTGGTTTGATATTTATTTTATTATAAAGTAAAGCTATTAAAACGAATTATAAAGTATAGCTATTAAAACGAATTATAAAGTGAAGCTATTAAAACGAATTATAAAGCAAAGTTATTTCAACTAATTATAAAATAATTATTTAAGAGTAATAAACTCCACTTGAAAAAAAATTGACTTACAATTTCTACAACACTGAATATTTGATTGGAAAATTGTAGATGCGATCGTGAATACGTATAATATATTACGTATATCACTGAAAACTACATACTTGACACTTTTCAAGTTCCGAGATTAGTTAAAACTATAATCCGGCTTTAGTAAAACTATTATTATACTTCAAACTAATCGTTATATACATACGAGGGTATGTTTTACAGGATGTCAAGTGCAATGTTTGAAGCATGAAATTTCTATATTGGTCTAGTCAAGAACAGCGAGCTGTTTATTTTTATTTTTCAGACCGTCTTACGAATAGAGAACAGAGTCATTATTTTTATCATGGTTTTCGTTAACAATAATACTCCGACGGCGTAACTTCGCCAAGTGAAAAGTAAAATAATTCATAACTTTATAAATATAGATCTTCTCAAAAGATACTAATGAATGAGACTCTTCAATTCATGGATCTCCAGATTATCTCCTTTCTATTCATAAAGGACAATTTTACATAAGAGTGAGGTATACTTCACGAACGTATATCGTATATACATGTAGTATGCGCTGTTACCTGCATGTAATACATAGATCTTACGAATATTTCATACGGTAATGACTGAAATAACATATTGTTAATAATATAACATCACGAATTCTCATCTATTCTGTGATATCACAAGTCTTTTCCTTGTATGATTATAATATCACCGTATGAATTAGTCAAGTATAGCTTGCTGTACAGTAAATAGTTTTTCTGTTACTACTCATAGCTTCTACAAATGATAGGTATGTAATAGTTCTCTCTTGCATCACGTATTTGTTATTTAAATTTGTAGAGATATAAAGAAACGAAAAGACTAACGAAACATACAAAGGTTTGCTAATTGCTAATATTTAGGCTACTAAAAAAAAACGTTACCATGATGGAGAACCAACAGCATGTGTTCATGTCTCTTCACCTGTACAGCAATTTCCCTAAGCTACGCAAACGCCTGGTTTAAAGTTATTCATGAATCTAAATTATTATCTGATATGTTTTTAATGGGATACGGCAAGATGCTATGGCAATAATGCTTGTGGTTGTCACTAATCGTAGATAATATTAAAATTAGGTCTCATTATTTATCACACATATACTATGTCCAAGAGTCTGCTGACTAAAAATTAGTGGGAACCAGCTTAGCTTGTTTAATGTACAACGTTTCTAACGGAATTGATTATTAGACGAGATGCGAGATTTCACTAAAACTGATCCCAAAGGGACTGTAATTACGAACTCGATACAACACAGCCTAAAACTATATGCTTATACTACTTTATCAACACTTTGCAGTGCAGAGTTGTCTTGTGGTCATTCCCTCGGTGCTTGAATTGCTCCACTGCCTGGTGTGAATCGCTGTTTTGAAGAATTTTGTAGAAGTTTTGTTGAAGATGGGCAGGACCTCGTTTCCCTCGATGAACAACACCTGTGAAGATAAAAACTAGATAAGCATACGGTACACGGAATAAATGAACTAAATGTGTTTTTCAAACAAACATTCTCAACCAAGTACCAAAGAGTTTTTAATTGTCATCATACATCTGACTCATGGCCGGTAATATCGTTGCTAATCTGTATGAAATTTATTATAATATATTTCTTATGATTATTTTTGTAAGCCTGTCTAAACCATTTTCAAACGTGATATAAACTACAAACTATTTTCAACAGAATCAAGAAAGTCGATAAGCTAGTATCAATAGTGCATGCATGAATAGATTTTTCGATCTTTCAATTGTTACTCAATCCTTACAATTGGGACTGGAAAGTAATTTACAACCAATATCGGATTATGTTCCATGTTTAAAAAATAAATGTGATGCCTAATTAATTCTACAGTAATCCACTCTTGTATTTATTTTCAAGCCTTTAAATTTCGATCCTTATTCTCCAAATATTTCTCTACCACGAGGTAAGTCTATAGACAAATAAAGTAAACATATTTTCTATAGATTCCTCAATTTTTTTCTACTGTTGTCAGTACAACAGAAAGATTCAAGTTTTTTGTGAAAAGGAAACAAGTTATAATTACTTCAAAGAATTGAATGATCAGTCTCTCCGAGACTTACCCTATAATAAGATTTCCAAGTATGACACGAATCACGTCAATATGTTGGCTTGGGGTATATTATTGTCGCATCAGTACAGTTTCCCTCGCAGCTGAGTAGAACCAAGACGCCATGAGAGTATCCGGTGTACAGTGATGATAGAGGCAAGCCAGGAGTACCCATAGTCAGCTGAAGATACAAGGTGAGCATCAGATGCGGAGTATCGCTAGGTAAATGCGTTTCTGTATTGGTTGTTCTATCGATATACATTTATAGTTACACAGGTTCTTTGGCTGACATGATATGAAGCTTATCATTGTGTTGGTTGACTCTTAATCCAGGACTAGCTGGATAGTTTTAGGTAGCATCCATCTCCGACCAAGTGGTATGCAGGTTCTATGCTTCTCAATTATCTGCGATGCTTGTTCATGTCCGTTGATCGATAACGCTGTCAGAAAATCGAATGAAAGAATAAATCGGGGAACAAGTTTTCTTCCAGAAAACATTTGGAAAACTAAAAATAACACGAGGAATTAGTTTAACCTCTGAGGCGCAAAATATGCTCGTAGAGCAAACGATACTAGAGTATGAGGAACATGGAACCATACGATTGTTAATACGATAGGGTGATTATTATTGTGAGGTTATACTACATGGAAACTCCCTCGCTCATTTGAATTGTGTTTAAAATAGGTCCAAGAGGTTATGTTCGTAAGAAATTCAGATTTTCAGACAGTTATTCGCGGGTCAGGATAGATTATTCACGGTTATGATAAAATAGTGACTGAAATAATCTAAACTCACTTATATCCATCGTTCTTTCGTTGGTATAACTCTCTTTGGACTGTAAATCTCCTCGAACGCGTAACGACGCAGCGTATTAATTGTCCATCGTATTTTCCTCACAGGTTTTATTTAATTTGCCGCTTAAATTTCTCCCTGTCGCAGGAGCCTCTCGCCACGCCACACACATGTTTACTCGTTGGCGCCACGAAGGCCACTGAACTCTGAAGTGCTCTGAAGAGCGAAAGAGACAGCGAAAACGAAAGTGGTCAAACCGGTTTGTTAAACCGGTTAGACCGGTTTTTTTCCACATCCCCACCCTTGACGGCCTTCAACGGCCTTGACCCAGTGCGCGAGGAACGGGAGGGGCAAGGACTAGTTGTCGTAGGTCAGTTCATGCTAGTGGCGCTACTAGGCGGAAAAATATGGAACTAAGAAGAGCGTAATAATGAAATGTTCTACAGGTAACAAGGCGCACCGTTTACCCTTAGGTTCACCCGGTTCACCTTATTCTAGCAATAATTAATTAATTAATTAAACGGAATGCGAATGAATCCCAAGGATTGAAAAACGTTCAATAGATTATTGAATAGATTATAATAATTAATGAACGAATGTTATGATGCCACTGTGTCAATGAAACTATAATACATATTATAGGCATTCAAATATAAATAGACTTATACACATTTTTTTCATTTTTTTGTTTTATATGATGTAATATAATATAATATAATATAATATAATATAATATAATATAATACTCTCTTTCCCTTCGTTTGTTTTATGGATCATCAATAGTAGCTATAATTATTATATACAAACATTCAATAAATTTTGACAAAAAAATATGTTATACTTTTAAATATCCAGGTACTACTCCGGAAATAAATTCACAAATTTATATCTGTTATTATTCGCGTATTCCCGTATACAATATTGCAAGACAAGATATTTTATCATAATATAAACTCACTATTGCTTTATCATAAATAAATATAATTTTTACTCGACTTATAGTTTCAAGAACAAAAGTTCAAATTTTATAATCGACATATTACGAGAAATAAAGAATTCTGAATTAAACCAAGCTGTACGATTTTCAATAGTTCTACTCCTTATCAAACATCAATCTATTACAGATTTATCTAAGTTACAATACATCTACGCACACAAAATACTATTTTTTTCTCGCTTTTCTTTTCATTATTATTATTATTATTTTTAAAGATGAAGAAAAAACGTTGGAAATTACAAATGTATAAGTACCGATTTGAGTCGGTCAATGATTAAACTTTATTAAAAAGGAATGATTATCGACCGAATATATATATCTCATCCCTACCTCTTTCCCATTTTTTTCAATCACATTCCGTATATTCCTCGTCCGACTGCACATCCGCAGGGGTAGATGTATCGGGACATCCCGTCTGAATCTTTCAGATTAAAAATAATGTTGCGTTAACTTTGGGTAGCAGAAAAGTTTTCATTTTTTGAATTCTAATTCTTTTTTTAAATTGTACTACAATTTTCGGCTACTCACAATAAGATAAATCCAGACTGCGACGAAATATAGGCCCTGCTCCAATCCTGGAATGAATTGTCTTATTTCTGTTGATAAAATATGTCATAGACATTATTTCACATCATTAATTGACGACGCTTATGGTCATGCTGCGGAACTGTAACAGAAAGGTGATTAATTCGTTCCTAGTCATTGATACTGATCATAGATCAGTAATTATCCCGTACAATACCCCGAAAGAAGAAAATCGATCCTGCGGAAGCCTGCAACAAATAAAATGTGCGATGTTAGTTGTGATACTGAATGGTGCTTTATCGAATCGCATTCATCTCCTATGAAGAGAGCCATGCGAAAAAAGAGAGGCATGCAAGAAAAGGGAGACTTGACGCTATCTGCTGTTCAGTATTGGATAAAAATTGGCTGGATATTTATAAGTCGCAAATAGTTAGTGGCAGACAGTCGTCAAGTATAGGAGGTGTAAAGGTAACGAGACATGCATAGAATATTTGGTGGCGTGGCAGTCATTTGCTGTAGGGAAAAAACGCGTTAAATACATCCTGGACAAAATTGTCAAACTTTTTTCTAATCGGACTAATTCCAAGTGACCATTGATTTGTTGATATCTGAAATCTAGTATTCTGATACTCTGATATGTGTCATATTCTGATATTCATATACCCTGATGTTCAGATATACCGATATTGTGATATGGCAATATTCTGGAACACTGATACAAAATAGCTGATCATCTGACATTCCGACACCTAGTATTTTGATACTCTGATATGTTTCATACCCTGATGTTATCATATTCTGATATTCATATACCCTGATGATCGGATACTCAGATATACTACTAGAGTGATATAACTCGAACCCTGATATTCTGTATATCCCAATATCTCAGCTCAATTTTTGGTCGTTTGATCTTTAGATCTTTTGATATTTGGATTGACTACTTGAACATCTTGCTAGGGGATCGTTCATTTTTATGTCGGACCCACTCCTAGACTTTGTAAAGCATGAATTGAACCTAAGGAGGATCCACAACTCAATCGGAAAAAGTTCAAGCAAATCGAGCAAGGGAAATGATAATCGCGGAAACCGATTGAGCGATGGATATCCTCCTGCCGCGATGCTCACCGCGATTCGCAACGGATGAGGGCGGCTATAAGGGCCGTGAAAGCGAGTTCAAGCATTTATCTATTCGTATCTGTAATATTACCGCGCAGTAACAAGTATAATGTTACATGCCGTCTGTATAGGAATCTATGATTATGGAAGCAAGTTTCGTTGCGATCGCAAGTAAGCCTATCTGAATTGAACTAAAAAAATCGGACATTGTACAATGTTACCGCCACGCCACGCAATAGAGGAAAGGGCGTAAGAAGGAAAGGAAACCCGTCACCAAGCATCATGCAGCTCACGGAAACCCGTCAGGAAGCATCTCGCAACTCGCGCATACCGCTAGTAGGGGCAAAGCAATTGCACTTGCACTTGCACATGCACTTGCACTTGGATGTGTCTGCTCGACTGTGGCATAGCACAGAATAGAAAGAAGAAAGAAAAGAGTTAGAAAATTGTTTGTCACGATATGTTGGACGAAAATGAAAGCCAATAGGTATTTTTGGTAAAATAGAGATTGACAAGGAGGTATCTTGTTCTCACCTCTTTTACAATCGCTCTCTTGCTGTCATATCCAGCCTCATACTATCGCTCCAACTGGTTCGGATCAGCTTCGGATCGGCTCAGGATCAACTTCCATCAGTCTGAATTCGTAGGCACTTGAATGAAAAATGGAAAGAAAAATATTGAAATGCCGATAAATTTGAATTCGAATATAGAGATAATCTACTGTGTGATAAAAGTTAAGTGAAGAAAAAAAAAAATTTTTAATGCGGTATAAAGTTCGCATATAATATTCGTGTATATTCAAGGAGGTTGTAATTCGTAAAAAAGAAATGAATAATTGTATTTGTCGATTTAAAGTTCGACAGAAAATATAACGAAGAATGGAAATTTAGTGGAAATAATAAATGTATTCGATAACCGAACTTATAAATAAAAATGTTAAATAGGTAATTAGAAATAATTTTATCATTAATGCGGCTTACCTTTTATTCGATTTATCGGAGATTCAATCTATATTGTTAACAGCCTCCCCACTTCCGAGCAGCTATACTTTTTCTGTATAAACAGATTATCATTCCATTAGAAAGATGCGGCCTGATTGTTTTCGTATTTAATCGAAATGTCATCAACTGAAAGTCAATGCCACTTACATTTTCTATTAGTACAATTATTTTACGATGCTGTTCACTTTTATTAAGTCTTATAATTATGATTTTTTAAGAAAGATATACAATTGTTAGCCACTCAATATTTTTTCAACTGTCGAATAACATTGTTTGCGAATAATATAAATCAATAAGAAAGTCACTTGAAGTACGTAAATTTCAAATGCAATTATTATAACCGGACAAATTGGTATGAAATTACTTATATTACAAGTCTACGTTCTCCGAGGTGTCACTGATTTAAAACTTCATTAAATTGGAAAACATTACTTTAGCCAAGACGCGTTCGTATAATTTTTTTTTTTTTGTTAGGGTATTCGGCCAAGCCGCTTTACCCGTTCGTATAATTATAACTGAACGGAGTCGCGACGTCAACACCCGGCGACTCGTTCAACGTGACTGAAGATTCAAATCGGCCCGCGGCCGGCGTCGACGCCCCACCACCGCGCGTCGAAAGACGCGAAGTGGCGGGAGATTATCCGAGGCTCAACAGGTGCAATTGCATGTTCGGTTGCCACCACTTCGGGGGTAAATTCTGGTATTTAATTCAATATCATACCGACGCGGAGAAGTATTAATACTCGAACAATAATAATAATTAGCGTAATTACAGGTCGCGAGCGCTGATTAACTTTGATTTTGAATAAAATAGATGTTCATTTTCAATTCCAGTACTGCAAATCTCATTATTTATTTGAATAAGTATCGATTGCATAAACTTCTTGCACGTAAAAAATAATAATTGAGAACATATTGTAACAATATCTTTCCAATTCAATATTAATAATGAATTGTGTGAGATTTATATTATTTTTAAGCATCATGCAATAGAGTTATGAATACTTTTAAAATAACGATACCATTCTGTCTGTTTATAATCAATGTCTTAGTTATTTTTAGAACGAATAATAATTAATAATGTATCACACAGAATAGTGAAATTATATTATAGGTGTATTGTAGTACTACATGAATATCTATGAATATATGATGATAATGATGTAGATGATAAAGAGCAATGATTAGTTAAATCATTATTAGTTCCTGAGAAACTCATCAAAAGCAGACTAGATATAAATATAGATATGAAAATCAATTTTTCATTCCTGAATTTATAAGGTGTGTTATTGTACAAACCATATTATACTATAAGAGATAGAATGTATGTTTAGTAATGATGATTAAAAATTGGAATAATTAAATATTAAGATTAGCACAGCTCTTAATATACTGGCATTCACGTTTTATGGGACTGCCTCTATGGTATTGTGGAGAACGTAGGGCGTCTGAGCTAGAAATACCTGGTGTGGTTCTCGACGTGATGGATCCAGATTATTCGGCAATAAAATAAGCTTTCAAACTACTTTTGTGTTATTCAATATCATTGATAGCCATTCAATTGCTGAAATATTGTTAAACAATTATTGTGGAGAAGTAGACGATGCGCCTCATTTCACACAACTCGCTGATCATTTTATTATTATTGTTATTAGAAAGCCGATAAGGTTAGTATGAAATCTACTCTTACCGCTCGGGTGTTACGAAAGATTTCAAGTAACCTTATCGACTCTCCATACCTATACGTAAAATGATCTGCAGGTTGCATACACTACGGCGCAATAAATTATAATCTTATAAAAATTGAAAATTAGAAGTATGCTCCAAAGTACACTCACGGAAACTGAACCTGAAGCGCCGTCGGTAAGGTGATCGAGCAACCCGTACATACACGTTGATATACGTTGTTTTTAATTGTCTTTGACAATTTGAAGACAATTAAAAACAACGTGTATCAACATGACGTACGGGTTGCTCGATCACCTTACCAACGGCGCTTCAGGTTCAGATTCCGTGAGTGTATGTTTAGTAATGATGATTATAACTTGGAATGATAATTTAATATTGGGATTAGGACTGCCTTTAGTATTGTGAAGATATTTCTAGCAGTCACGTAGCGCGTTCTGAGCTAGAAATACCCGGTTAGGAGCTCGAAGTAATGAATCCAGATTGTTCTGCAGTAAAACAAGCTTTCAAACTACTTTTGTGTTATTTAATATCATCGATACACAACCAATTGCTGAAATATCGTCAAACACGTGGCGAATTAGGCGATGCGCCTTATTTCACTTTTCTTCTCTATTTCACTCTTTCACTTTTCATCTTTCATATTTAGTGGCCTTCGTGACGTCATCGAGTGAACATGTGTCATGCGTGGAGAGGTGAGAGAGGCTCCTGCGTGATTGGGTTTTATAAGTTATTAAGATTTGATGAGGATTAAACTTTTCGTGGGGATGTATGGATAATAGTTTTTGGAAAGAAAACTGAGAATTCCCTTACATGTAAAGATTTGTCGGTAAATCGCAGCTTTATCGACAGCACATGTCGGCATGGAAGTAACGTCACGCCAACAGTGTATATCGGCATGAGTGCGTTTGGGAACACCGACATACACAGTCCAAAGGAATAATGAACCTACCCGGCTTCCGTACAAACCGGTAGATGATGCTGTGGTAATATGTTGATAAAGAAGCACGAAGCGAGCGTTGAATATAAAAAATTGATAAAACGCGTAGATTCAAATCTCGAAAAAAAAATCATCAACTTTAAAATATATCTATTTACTTACGTTAGTAGTTAAAAATATGAGGAGATTCATTTCCCAAAAGAGTTTATTTATTTTTATCATCATTTTTATCTTTTTTTTTTTGTTTCTTTTTATCGTTTTACAGTTAATATAATAATTAAACTACCTAGTGGGGGGTGAGGGGGGATGATGAAATAGGCAAAAACAAATCAATATTTGATGGATATGGTGTATAATATGGGATGATAGGATTTCTGTCTGATTAAATTAATCTTAGAATAATAATTTTAATTATATATATATATATATAAGAATTACATGTATATGTATAAGTATATATAATAATATAATAATGTAATGTAAATATATTAATGTTTTTTTTTTTTTTTTCATGTGTTTTCCTTATTTTTATTATATTTTGTGTTATAATGTGTGTGTGTGTGTGTCTGTGTGTGTGTGTGTGTGTGTGTGTGTTACATAATGTGGTATGTATTTTTGTTTTTTGTGCGTGTTGCATAAAGTATAGTGTTCATGTTTATTTGCCCAATGATATTTAGCTTATTACAAATTGCAACTACATAAATCGAGGTCTTTGAAAAAAAAAAACTATTGCTTTTTTTTTCTTCTTTTTTTCTTCTTTACATATTAAGATAACGCAAAAGGCGTGAAGAAGACTGATTTTCATATAAGCGCGTTTAAGCCTAAAGCCAAACAAAACTTACTGTATATTCATTATTATTAGGTATTATTATTATTATTATTTAATATTTATTTATTTTTCTTGTTTTATTCAGTATAATAATAATATAAATAAAAGTAAAACATGCTCGAGAACATAATTTATTATGTATGTATGTATGTATTATGATTCATAGATCAATGATTAAACAATGTTTTTTTTTGTTTGTTTGTTTTTGTTTTTTTTTATTATTGATTTTTTTTTGCACGTAGATTCAAATGAATGACTTTTTTGCCTAATGTGTATGTATGTATACCTATGTACGATAATAATTAAACACGTCAATGATGATGACTGATAGTTGGCAGCTGCTTTGCAGATATTTTAATATATGGACCACAGGTCCGATAAATGTTTCAAAAATATTTATAAAAATAAATACTTTGAAATGTATGTGTTTTCGTTCACTACAATAATTAATATCGGTAAAATAAATAATTAAAAATCAAATAAATAAATAATTTTTTTTTTCTTTTTTTTCTTTTCATCGTATCGCTTTGATTATTTCATTTCAACTTCGTTTTCTTTTTTTTCTTTTCTTTTTCGCTCTCTATCTCTTTCTCTCTCTCTCTCTATCTCTCTCTCTCTATCTTTCTCGTTTTAATTAATTAAGGATCTAAATATACAAGGCGACACGTTTTATTCGTTGGCGCCGTTATTTCTTTAAAAAAATAGGCTCATTTCGATTCGATCGTACAGTTTTCTTGTTTCTTGGCGAGAAAGTTCTTTTTCTGTAGATCAATTTTTTTTTTCATTTTTTTTTCTCTTTTTCTTCTTATTTTTTCTCCGTCTTCTTATTCTTCTTATTCTTCTTATTCTTCTTCTTCCCCTTCTTCTTCTTATTCTTGTTCTTCTTTATCAATAAGTTAATATTTTTACAATTTCAATCGCTACTAGAAGCACAGATTTGTATTTACTTTTAAATAGTCGAGAAGATACTGTGAAACAAAATGTAACTACTTCTCCAATGAATAAATATCGAACATTATACAATTTCTTTTTCCATCATTAATCGCCATAAAATTCAGCTAGATTCAATTTATCGATTGAAAACAATTAAAGAAGTATACCTTATTTAAATTAAATTGATCCAGATGCAAATCTATGCTCCCTTAAGCTGGACATGGCAAATCACTTTGTTTTTTTTGTTTTTTTTTTGTTTTTTTTTTTTGGCATATGAGTCAATTATGACACAGTTTTACGTAGATCTCCCTAATACTGAAACGTTAATTACTTTTTAAATCGATAGTAAAAAAAAAAAGGTCAATTTTATATAATAATCAAATGTCCTGAAAATCTTGTCTTCTATATGTAAATAATTGCATGAGAAAGAAAAAAATAAAAAAAAAAATAAAAAAAAACGTCCCAGTATTTGGAAAATAGGTATAATCTAGCTACTCTATCTGACTAACATAAAATAAGCTCGTGATATGCATTTAGTGCCTTTTAAGCAACTGCTGTTTTTTTGTTTTTTTTTCTCAAGTCTCGAACATAGAATTGCAATTGCAATAAAGATTAAAAGATAATAAAGTCTTTTTTCACAAATATTCTACAGATTCAACAACGACGTATGGATATTTGTTCATTTTCAGAGTATGAAAAGTTAGAAATTCGAACTCGTTAATGAAATATTTGATAGTTCATAAATATTTAGTGAGAAAAATATTTTCCAACTAGTTTTTAATGAATATATTTAAGATATTTACAGAATGATTCATAATATCAAAGTTTCAGCTATTAATATCGAATATTTTCAGTTGCTTAAAAGAAAAATTATCGAAGCCGTAGTGGAAGCACTATAGTCTTTTTCTTTTTTTTTTTTTTATGTCAGAAGTATATGGTAGCTTGATTATTATCGTATGACGTAAGAGGAAGGGAGATAATATTAAATGATACGATAATTAAAGGCATACGTGAAGAAGCTCAGCATTTAGGATAACAGATGTTTATTCCTCATGCCCCCAGGTCAATGGAATACCTTTCTTCAAATTTAATGTAAATAATATCGAATTTTCTCCATTGATGATATAGTTTAGTGTCATATAATCTTCAGTTTTCCCTTCCCCTTCGAAAGGACCTCACTATTGATTCATCTCCTCAAGTTATGACGGGATTTCCATAAAGTATCCCATTGTTATGAGACCTTTTCTTCGCAGACATTTATATTGTGTGAAAAACGACGAAACCCTATATTAGCTAGCTAATTTTTAGGTAGAAAAATATGAATCTGATGGTCGAAAATGCGTGAATCTACTTGGTTCCCGTTACCGCAACGTTTACTTAAAATAATTCAATTTCTTTTCTTTTTTTTCTTTTTCTTTTCTTTTTTTCTTTTTCTTTACAACTTTCATATTATTGAGACTTGAATAATAGATTCGTTATAACTAGATGAGATGGTATGCGTTGTGAAATGACGTTCTTCGTTTTACACAATTAATATGCCTGTATGGAAAAGGTATAATTTTGTATACTTTACGGTAATAACTTATAGGTCAGACTCTCCATATAAAGCAGTAGAGAATGAGCGATAATCCAAGGCTCCAGGTGTTGCATTAGCTCCCTTGAATGGAGGCATTCGTTGGATACAGTATTCAGCTTGATCGGGAGGCAATTCTCTCCTCAATTCATCAGCGAGAATATAAGGCTGTAATTAAAAAGCGTGTGTAAGTCAATTGGAACTGAAACCTGATTGAGTTCATAAAATGTTCAATAGATTCTCCAACTATTCAATTAATTAATTAATTAATTAAATAAAAAAGTAAAAATATTCACCTTGTCACCAGCCAGAATGCGGAAGCTATCAATGACCTGCTCGGCAGTATCGGTGTCGGTTGATTCGCGAGTCATAAAGTCTAAGAAGGCATCGAAGTGAACAAAGCCTGAGCTGTTAGGATCGACTATAGCAAGAATACGTTGGAAGTCAATATCGCCCTGTCTGTCCTTGCCAATTGAATAGCCCAACGATACCAAGCAAGACTTAAATTCATCTGGTGCAAGTCTGCCTGTCCTATTCTTATCAAAGTGGTTGAAACTGCTGCGGAATTCGTTCAATTGATCCTGCGTTATGCCCTGTTTCAAAGATAATAATCATGAGGATTGGGTGGCAGAGACACATATAGTAAATAAATAATATAAAAGTGAAAATATTAGCGATAAATATCAATCTAATAAGAGAAATGAAATACCTTCGAGTCCCTAGTAAGAATCTGGTTCTCAACCTCGTTGATATTACGATTGATAGAAGTTAGCAATTGCTCCCAACCAACACGCAGAGTTTCCATGGTGTACTGGGTATACCGATTCTCAAAGATCATTCCTTCTTGTACAGCCTGGTGAATCTTCTCCAGTTCTTCAAGATGTGCCTTGTACTGGTAAACAGCTGATTCATATTCCTTCAATCGGTGTAGTTGATCCTCTAGAGTACCCTGGAGGCCCATACCAATCGCAGTTACAGCGTCCAACTGTCGTTCCATCCAAGGTCCAACAGCATTAGCCTTCTCAGCGAATTGCCGGCGCAACATCTCGTTGTCTTTTGATAGAGTCAAGGAATTTCATTCTCGAAACCATAATAATTCACACATTGCAATTTTCATGTGTTAAAGACATTTTTAAGCACAATTGGATAACAATGATCATGCAGTTTGACTACAGCGTTGAATAATATGATAGTCTATTTCAACTACTGCGCTTTACTTTCTGAATTGATAGCAATAAGTGCTGAAAAAGCACATCACCTATTCATAGGACTAAAGTTTTCACCTATAATCAATACAAAACACAATATAGATAAGGATACTTTGTTGTTTGCGTAATTCAGCGGCAAGAGTACCGTCACGTTGTGGTACGAGCTGTCTGACGTCGCTCCATTTCTTAGTTAGATCCTGTAAGAAAAATACCATGTTTTAGGGTTCGTTAATATCTGCTTTGCGCGTTGAACTTGGAAGATATTTCTGTTGACGATTGAAATCTCAACTCACCAATGCTGTAAGAGTAGTATACGGATTCTCAAGTCCACCCGGAATCTGGAACTGTTTGACTATCGACTCAACTTCACGAACCAAACCAACAATGGAGTTGTATTCCTTATCGGCTTCTCCAAGGGTGGCTTTGAATGCTGCGTGAGCATCCATAAGCCCCTGAATTTCCTCCATTGTATGAACAATGAACATGTCTACCAGATCCTCGCGAGTTCCATCCAGCCAGTTGTTGAACGGCTGGAAGAGATTCAAATTTCATATTTCGTTCACCAAACTAAGCACAAACAAATTCTTTATCTGTTCTTGCGCATACCGCAGCACGTTTGGCAAATTCCAAGTGCAGAACATCAATCTTCTCCAAAATTCGTTCTGCTTCATCCAGAGCCTGGCGTCTGCGCTGAGTCAAAGTTCCAAGCCTATCCCACTGGTCGCAGATACGTTGGCATCTTGAATTGACTGACGCACTATCGTGGTACTCCAGGGTGCTGATTTAAATGAATAAAGTATTAATAATGAAAAAGAAAAGTTCATTCTATCGAAAATTGTGCCATTACTTACTTCAACTCTTGAGCAATAGCAGCAATTTGTTCAACTCGATCTTGATGGGCAGCAAGATCTGATTCAAAGGCCTCGTGTTTTTTTTTCAAAGCTTTCAATTCGTTTAGTTTGCACTGACGGAAGATCTGGGATGTTAACATCTCCTCTTTGCCAGCGGTCCAATCCTCGTGAGCATCTGCCTTGTGCTTGAACTTCTGGGCAAGATGTTCAAGACGCTCAAGACGCATCATTTCGGACAGAAGCCATTCCTCAAACGCCTTCTCTCCAAGTTCAAGTCCTGTACAATAATGCTATCATGATTAAAGCCGAATTTGCATAGAAAATAATCCTACTCTTCCCCGGATCTTAAATTGCGTTAAATTTAACATAACAATATATTTTTACCCACCCTTCCATGCCTTGTTGATATCAGATACCATTTTTCCTTCGGTAGGCATATAGGCAGGACGATTACTAAGCCTCAATTTAGTTTGCAAAGTATTAAAGTTTGTCTCAAGTTTTGCTTTCTGTTCAACACGTGGTGGCTTGTGCTTGCGACGATAAGTCCTGTACTCTTCAAGTTTTTTCTGACATCCAGCCAATGAATTATCTGTCTGACGACTCGCCAGCCATGGCATAGTCCGCCTTATCCATTCCAGCAAATCTGATGCCAGTCGCTCGTACTCCTCCATAAGTCGCTCATTTTCTTGATTTACTTTCAAAACCTTGCAGATCCTGTTTGCAGCAGTCTCCGCCTATGGCCAAATATCACGTATGGATAAATAGGAGGGATCGTTGGAGAGAATATCGGTTTATCTGAATCTGCGAGTTCATCCCTTATTATTATTTTTTCTAATGGGAAATAGATGTCAAATGTTTGAAGATATTTATAGAAAGAAATGTTTCAGGTATTCCTAACATGCTGCAGATTTTTATATTCCGTAGTTTGTATATGACAATAGAATGAAATTATTGTTCCTAAGTCAGATGATTGAATTTGAATTTCAAAAGCTTGGTGTATTAATGAATTGGGATCTTTGAATATAAATAGAACTGGGCATACCAACCGAATTATGTAAGAGCTAATAATAGTAGTTAAGAATTATTGTCAATGCACTGAAAACACACACACACCTTCTGAGCGCCACTAAAGCAATGGTAGTATGACGACACATAAGTCATCACTGCTCTCTCGTCAGGCATAGCAGTATTTCTCATGTCTAGAAAAACACAATAGAAACACAAACCATGCAATGTTAGTTAAAAATAAAATCTTTTAATGCTATTCATTTAATTAATTAATCAAACATGTATGTAAATATCAATTTAAAAGACAAATTAACGCTGCAATATGGGGTCGTGCATTAGTCAGGATAAACTTATCCAATTTACAATTAAAGAGAGTATCATTGACAATCTTAGATGAAAAGAATCCTCGACTTTTGGACTGCCCTATACATAAGCAGCTGAAAATTTTCACCTAAATTGGTCATTTTCAACAGAGCTTCTTGTATTATCATTCGTACCATGCCTATTGATTTAAATTATGGCATGCAAAGCGTCGAAAGATGATTCTCATTCTATGAAAGTACCAGATTAAAATTGTTTAGTATAGTTCTATACAATAATGCAAAATTAATGGATATAAATATATCCAAGATATATAGTAGGTGAATAATTATTATCAAATTTTGTTAAACTCTTATTCGGAGCTTTTTCAAAAATGACCAATTCATTAACGTCGTTATACTGTAGTTTGGACACATTAAATTATATGAATAAACGGTAATTCAGTGCGATTAAGACGATGCGCAAGGGGTTTACTTTGTACATTAGGAGGTGTATATGGAGTTGTGAATAAATAAGGGACACGCAATGCATTGCGCTGACCTGCTGGGCGCCCTGGAACGCGTGGTAGTAGCAGGAAACGTAGGTCATGATCGCACGTTCATCCGGCTTCGGGGTGTTGATCAAATCTATTAAATACACATTATGAAATCTTACAACAGCTGTTAACAATGACTGAAAAAAAATTTCAACCGATCGTAGCTCCGTCATTTCACTTTTAAATGAGACCAAAACCATAGAGATACTTCCATTTCGTTTCGGAGATATGGCTGCCGAGCAAGATGTAGCAATGGATAATATTTCTAAAAAATTAATTATCACACCCTTCCGTTATCAAATTAAGTTGATAACGGCATCTGATCCTGTGATTTTTTTCTAAACCGTTTGAATAACTAAACTACAGAGTGTTAAATCTTCAAAGTCTTCGATTAAGAAAGAAAGAATGATAATATAATTTATAAATAAACGTGGGATGAATATGTTATACACAGTCGAAAGGAACAAGTTAGAAGCTAATTAGTTGTGACGTGAAACATGTTGAAAAAAAAAAATTTCTTACATATAGCTATGGCGCAAGATCTATTCTTATAAACTTTGATTTCCAAGTTTGATTTCGATTGATATAAAAATAGCTATTAAATAGTTATTGTTAAGATGAAATGTGAACTAAATTTACCATCTGGATCCAACATGCGTGGGATGTCGAGGTACTTCTCGGCAACGTCAAAAGCGGTGTTAAGATTTTCCAGCGGATTGTCCTTGCTGAGCTTGTTGTAGTCGATGAGGTCAGGGCGATGGCGATGAATCAAAGCACAGAATGCCAATCCATCCTTGAATGACAAATGGAAATTCTGGACGTTGACGTTTTTGTATGGTGCCGTTTTACGTTGACACCATAGAAGAAGTCCCTCTTTAGCAGTCATCTCTTCTACAGAGATATCCTGAATTGCAAATCTAAGAATAATCGTCCAGATCATTCCCAGAGTCATCTTCAGGTTACCGTCAACGATTTCTAACAATAAATTCACAGTTACAGTCCTCAGAAACACTTGATAACATTCATCATCCGTAGTCGTGGATGTGCGATGATAACAAAAATGTTATTTTGCACAGAAACAATACCATGATATTGGATAACAAGAAAGATACATAACAGTTTGAGAATTTTTTCAAGCAAAAAAACCCACCCTCGGCACCGATGGAAACCAGTTTGACTCCCTTGCTGGCGATGTAATCAAGAGCCTTATTGACGTTGGCGATTTTGTGGAAACGCATCTTGCCACGGTCAGGCCTTGGGAGGGTCTCCCCAGATATTACCTCCAGTAACAGCATCAGTTTCAACCCATTTCGAAAGTCGTCCTCGATTGATTCGATCGCCGTTCCAGCTTTGCGGAGATGTGAATTACACCAAGCTGTAAAAGTCTGGTAAAAGAAAATACCGTCAGGTTTTGATATAGCTAAAAACAGATGCAATAGTACAATTTTGCAGACCTCAGTATTATGAGATACCTATGTAATGATAAAATGAAGACATTTTCATTGTCCAAGTAAATTTGAATAACTCGCTTGTTTTCCCCATTATGATTATTCGTATTACATGAAAAACTGGGTTCTTTTGTTGGATATAATCCAAATATTATGTTCTTGATGACATCATAAGTTCCGCCATTCCGTTTCTCTAGGCCTATATGTTTGAATATGCTGAGGTCTGCAAAGAGTGTGTAGTAAGATAATACACTTCATTTCCTGCCTTGCCTTCGCATCATTTTAACACATCACCGATTCAAAAGCCACACCTAAACTTTAGCTACTCAAACATAACGTAACTAAAGAAATGGTACTTCAACTTCCAATCCAAGTACAAAAAAAGGAAAAAAATGGTATCTTTTAGGAGACTGGATGGAATAAAACTAATTCTGCAAGAAGAATGCGACATACCTGATATTTTCAAATCTAAGTTAGCTGCTTTCTAGTGGAAGTGAATTTAATCTATGAATAGATGTGACGCCGAATCCTACTAGAGAGTTGCAAATGATTAAATGCAATTGATAGCACGAATGAGAAATTCTAACACAAAATTGAGTTTGAGGTGAGATACCGCTTCGCGTGTATTTTAGTAGCGACCCCGATCCCTGATGCTATATATATCCCGCGGCCTGGTTCCTAACTGGCGTTTCCTACCACTTTGCAACATGCCGAGACTAATGGTAAGGTTTTCAAATGCACCTAGTCTGAGATTAGCAAGGTCTTGTGACCTTAGCTAATATCCTATGTGTCTTTCGGAATTATGCAACCTTGGCTAATGTGAAATAGTAGGTAAAGTTGTGTAATTGTTGATGAGTAACATTTTACCAAGATAAAATTAATATTAATAAACAACAATAGGATTCTTTCAATTATGAGCTTCATCTTCATTTTTATCTCTCTCTCTATCTCATTCCACTCAACTAATCTCATTTTTCATATTATACAGGGTGTAACATAAATTGTAGCGATTGCTATGACTCAGTTATAATGAACTACGGCAAAAAATGTCTATAGACATATTAGTGCAAATTATCGACGAGATAAAGACTTTCACAACTTTCCAGCAATTTTAATCACGGAGAAGAAATTTGGTAACGAAATTTGATCTTCCGTTTAAAATTGGGAAAAATTTGACTTGCCAATTAAATTATATGGTGATTCATGAACGGACTTGTGTACCCAAACTGATTCTAGTACTAATTACATCAAGTGATTAACTGATTGTTAGTATCGGTAGCAAAGTTGGATATATATAAAATGTTACAATGATAGCAGCGTGTTGTTCTTGTTTATTGTAAATGATAAGCAAACAGTTGAGTTGACTCAACGATCTGGAATTGATATCAAAGCCATGAATGATGTTCCAGTTGGAAGCGTCGATGCCTATCAGTCAATTAGTCTTTGAGCTATACTGAATTGAAAGAATTTAAAAGTATTGCAGAAGAGTTGATCAAGAATTTATGCAGATTTAAAAATGCTGAAATTATGCGTAGAAGTAAAAAATGTGTGTGAATATCAATGCGAAAAATTTGTAAAATTCAGTTTTGGATAATGAAAAAAAAAAAAATCCCGGCAAGTTAAGGCCGAGTTAAAAAGACGATATCTAAAAATAGTATCCATAGTTTATTTCAATGAAATCGATACAAGAAATATAAGTAAAAATTCAATTCCTTATAAGGTTTTGGTGTAGAAAACAAAAAAGAAAAAAAATTGCTAATTAATTTATTGCAAATTCAATTGAGAATTTTCAGTCAAGGATAAATTTAATGACCGTTGAGTTCATTCTGTAAGATGGAAAATATAGTTTTTCTGAAATTCGAATTATTGAATTTTTGAAAATATCGAATACAAGGTACCACAGGTGTTGATGATGTTACAGAGACAAATGTATAATATATTCTTATCAATTTATTAATACATTATTATTAAAGATATTTGCATAATAAAATGTTATGTATGTTGCAAAAAAGCATCGTGTTAGGATTGGACGAGCCATTTGCGAGTCTAAAAATGGATTTTTTTTTGTGGAGAAAAATATTGCGTGAAACTTAATACGGGCAGCGTAACGCGGCGGCGGGCCAAAATTGGACATGGGCCACCCTAACCCTCAATCCGAGCTACGATCTATTTGTAAAACATCAACTTCTCCCGCGCTATAGTAGCAGTTTCAAAAACATTTAACTAAACGCCTGTATCTTCTTCCCGCCACATGATAATCTCAGATTTGCTATTACATTATACCATCGATGTATTGTTCTATACTAAGCACGATGCCCAGATTTTAGAGCCATAAATATTGATGATCATCTAATCTGGCTAATTATTTAATAATAAATAATCATTAGTCACCTCGTTATAAAATTAAAACGGATAAATATAAAGCGCATATAAGCGAATGAATCATTTCTATTAGAATCTTTTCAGAGATATACTATATACAGTTTAAAAGAAATGTTTCGAGTTTCAATTGGTTCTAAAAAGAAATATTCAATTTATATATAGTACATACGTATACATAGACGTATTTGAATAATAGATACCGATTAGATACTTGATTGCAGCGTCAGAATCTAATTCAAGAATTGATATCAATCAAATGTTAATTTATCTCATATCAGATGTTTAAGATTGATTAAAGTTTAGCTGTACATATCGTAACTAGAATATATTTAATCGTAAATTGAGCGCACATTATTATCAATCAATCGTATAGAAAGAATTCCACGTTACAATATAGAAACTTAATTTATTGCAGTTAGGTAAAAACACCTGTCTTTAAAACGCAGGTGCAGTTGTCCGTTGAATTGCTACAAAGTGGCGAAAACTGTAGAGTGAAAATTTCACTTATACAATTAGAAATGATGAATTAAGAAACGAATTCATTGACGCATCAAAAGAGCGAATTATCGTTAGCTAATCTAAAATGGGAGATTGCAACGTTGGTATAAATTCGTTTAATCGTAACAAATGATTGAATAAGGTATATAAAACCTAGTAAACAATGATTTGATTTTAAACATCTGTACAAAGTTCTTCGATAAACGAAAAAAAAAAAAAAAAGAGAGAAAAAAAAAGAATTACAATATCATAAGTTTTTGATTATAGTTTGTTTACGAAAGTCAGGGATAGACGGTAGAAGATATTTTTGTTAGGCGTCACTTTTAGACGGTGCTGATGACGCAACGAAACGTCGCGTCGTCGGCCGTCGTCGTTCTTCACCCTATACTCCGACAAGACCGTATAGACTCTTCGAGGTTTTTAAGCGCGCCGACGAAGCGATATTAGCTGTGGGCAGTCAGGGTAAACGATAATAAAAAGAGTTTTAATTACTCTCTGGCTATATACGAAAGATCTTGTATAGCTTATTAAAAATGGAAAGAAAACAAAAAAATAAATAAAAATAATAATAAGAGAGAGAGAGAGAGAGAGAGAGAGAGAGAGGGAGGGTGAGAGTAAAAAGAAAAAAAAATCGATGATTTTACAGCTGACTCTCGATAAAACATATATTCGTTTACGTAAACGTTATAGCTCCTAGAACCCGAAAATACTGTTCCCCCTGTTGCCCAGCGATTTGTGGGCGAGGAGACTGTCTTTGGCGCGGAGCCATAATAATCTATACAGTCTTTCCGCTCGCTGTATGACTTAACTTTAACAGCTATAGATACTATATACCTACAGCTAAACCCGGAATACTTTGGTAGCCGTATACATTATAGTTTGATGCTGTATAACTATAAGGATAATGACAGTAATGTATGAATCAGATCGCGTGGCAAATCTCTGCAGTTTATTATTTGATTTATTAAAGCGTTAAAATAACCCGGAGAATAAAGAAGAAGAGAAGCTGAAAGAGCTGCGAGATAGCTGAGAGAGAGAGAGAAGAAAGAAAAAAGAGAGAAAGAGAGATCGGTCTCGGCCACGTGCTTCATAGTTGGATTCAAGTTTGAATAGCAAACGCGTTGCGATACGAATTTAATCTAAAACGAATTAAAATCTTTTATATAGGTATTATATATTGTGAGAGTTTTTTCGATTTCAATTCTTCATAGCTTATTGTTATTATTATTTTATTTTTCTTTTCACATTTTATTAATACTAAGAAATATAATGAGATATCTGAATGAATAATATGAGCTTATACATATTTGGAAATAACATTTCTCCGAGTAAAGATGATGCAGTTCATTTGTTTAATACGACAGTGACTTCCACCATATTACTCATTAGGTATTATCATCATCATTGTGACATACATATAATTCCCCTTTTCGAATCTTGCCGGAGTTAGGGTATACTACGTGCTTCCGATGTCTCGGAGAAATCTTTATTCTTACTCATGTTATGCTCATTTGTGTATAATTATAATATAAAATATTGTTAAGTTGAATTCCTCGTTAAGTCATAAATTAAAACGTCCAAGCATCGTAAACGATAAGAAGAGATTCAATATTATTGTTACAAAGCCGCATTTATTTCCTGCGACTTCTTCTTTTGGTCTGTGAAATCGTCGAGCGTGCAGCATAGTAGTAGATCTGACGGAGATATAATATGAAACTATCGTTGAATAAAATGAGCAAGAAAATATTGCGCGGAAATAAGTTTGAGAAAGTTATATGAATTCTGCGGATTATAGATCGATTCAATGTTTTTCTCTTTCTTTGTACTTTTTTTATTTATCATTTTACTCTTTTCAACGAATCTATGTGAGTTTATAGATTATATGTTTATAGCGATCGAGTCGCATGTAGAACAATTTATTAAAAATTGCAGATTTCGCAGATTATTGCTAAACGCTGTGAAAAAAAAATATATGTTTGTATAATAAGAATTTTGTTCGTCATCAACGTTCCGAAATTCATTTCATTCCTATTCCTTCCCGACCAAGTAGAACAAGCCTCAATTTAATTGGGTTTAAAACCTTGATCCGAAATTCCACGGATATTCCAATAACTCTAATTGGAAGGTTGATGATTTTAGTGCCAGTTCCGCACCGTTCGTAGAAGACCTCGTTCGAGTAGCGATAAAACGCTATATACCAAACGACTCACGAAACAATTTGAATGGCTATAATAATTTTGAGAAACAGTAAATTTATAGACACAGTAACTTTTTCTCCTCAAATTTTTTTTTTTTCTTCATCAATTATTGTTATCAATTATGTTTCTTTGTTTCGTACTACAACTAGATTGGATTAACTTGGATTGAATTGAATCTTAAATTGGACCAGTAGGTAAGCGAAGTCAATTGCAGCTGTAAAAGACGCGTGAAAAAAATAAAATAAACATAAAAATAAATATAAACATATAAAAAAAATATACAACCAATTGACCTCTTTGATTATGTCGCGCAACGCCTCGTCGCGTGTCACATTCCTATATACACAGTATGCATGACAAATTTTTTTTTTTTTTTTTTTTTATAAGTGGTATTTAAAATTCATATACGCGATTAGGTTGAGATTGACAACAAAAAAAATGTATAAGCCGAATTTTTGGCTAAGTTTTTTTTTTTTGTTCATTGTTTCTTCTAAACAAACTAAATTATATATCTAGACGAGACGCGATTGTTGACCCGATTCAAAAGTAGATCCTATTAAAATTCTCAACGGTTACGAAATTACATACATACTATATGCGAATGTGAATATAATTCAGGCGTAATTCTAGTGTAACTAATATACCGTCAACAATTTATACAGCTGTTCAACTTCAGTCTGTTAAGTTTTGGGGACACTTTATTTGGCAACGTTCACAAAACAGCTATACTATAGCATACACACAACTAATCTAGCGTGTCGAGGAGGCATACATATTATAGGTACCTATGCGAACGATGATCCTACATAAATTTTCACATTACATATATAGGATTACAGAAAAATATTCGAAAACACCTATAATCGATGGTGAAAGAAAATCGAAAAAATATCTTCATGGTCATAGTAAAAAATGAAGAAAAAAAAATAAATAAATGAATTCATATATGTCTATATTCTTCGTGAACTATTAGCTACAGTCGCTCTTCAGAGAATATAATATAGCTAATATATAACAGCTATAACTGTTTTTAAATGAAGTATAAAAATAGAGAACGGGAGATGCAAGTTCGGATTATCATCGGATAACAATTGCCTTAGTCAGATTTTGCGTCAGTGGGTCATGCGAACCTGATTTAATTGTGATATTGGCTTGCAGCCTAATTGTAATATTGGAAAGGTCAATGATTCGGGATTGAAAAATTAAATTGGAAATAAAATAAAATGAAATAAAATAAAATAAAATAAAATGAAATTTATCGACGTAATAATGTGAATATAGAAACGCTATATTACATGATGAAATTTTTTGTCTATCAAGCGGTTAAATATTCGTGAAACGGGAAACGAGTTAAACGTGATCTCTCTCTGTGTTTCTCTTTATTTTATTTTGTCTGTCAGTAACCGTTGTTTTTTTCCCCCCTGATCACAACACGAATACCGTAGTCAGTAATCTATATAATATTATCCTTTAAATATATGTATAAACATAATTAAGAGAACTTTCCTGTATAATTGAAGAACGTGAAATAAATAACGTTAAAAATTTCCATGTAATAATTACTCGAAACGGTATTTCTAGTAAATAAATTTGTTTTTCTGGTATTCTATTAAAGAATGATCATAGATTTACGATCTACGATGAATATTCATCAACTATACGCGGCATTTCGAATTCCGAAATATTGTCGACATTTAATCACTCCTATGATGTCGTTATCGAGTGATTATTGACGACGACAAAAATAATACCTTGATACACGACCGATAAGAAATTAGTTTCGAAATAATAAAATTTCTAAAAATTTCTAGAAGATATATAATATTTCGAGTATATTCGTGGATAAAAAAACAGAGTGCATCTAGAGGTCAGTATTGCAGAGATTTTCACACGAGTTACGATCTTTCTCACAAATAGAAAATGACGAAATCAAAGGAATGAAAAAATAAAAAAAAAAATAGAAAAAAAATAGCATCAACGAAAAAGAGAAAAAATTTATTTGTTATTTATCCACAGCAGTGAATTCTGGGGAAATAAAATTCGTCTATAGGTATATCGGAGCTCTTGTACCTATCTATCGTAACTTGAAAAATAGTATCTTAAGATTATGCGTTCCAGTAAAACAAAAAAAAAAAGGCTCTGATTTTCTATGCGTGCTGCAGGAAGAATTTCTACATATGATAAAACCACAGACTACTAGATACATATATGTGTGATATTGTTTCACAATTTCAACTTTAAAAAAGAAAAAGCAACTCAACTGCTTCGCGATCTAATAAATGTTCGAATCTAATCGAGGAAATATCGAAAATTTATATCAGTTTATCGAAAGAATATAATCAATAGTTTCATAATTATCAGTTTGCTGTACGACTTATGTGAACAAGTAGTAGTAAAAAAAAAAAAAATTCTTCGAGTCTCTAATGTCACTCGTACATATAGGTACGAATGTATATTGTAACTATAATTATGTACTTGTGTGTTATGACCTTTGGAACGTTTATAACCCATTTGAACAAAGAATATTGCAGCGCAGGATCGAATGATTTGATTTGATTTAAAATCTAAATATATAACATCGTTATAAATTTCAATCTATATATGATTTATTGATGATCGATTGATTTCAGCCTCGAGGAAATAATAATAATTAAATACAACATATTTCGATTAATTAATAACTCTATAAACACATAATATATATCGCAAAGATTTATGTTTACTGTATACCTACAGACGAATGATTTACGTACTTCTAATACACATATTATGTGTATAAAGTTATGTAAGTGTCTCGATGGTTTAAAGTCTCGCGAGAAAATGACAATAGGGAAAATCGAACGAATGTATAAAAACTGAAGAAAAAACCCTTAGGCATGATTACTTAATAAAAAAAAATTCTGATAGTATTAATATAAAACAGATTTCCAGTACGAGGCCGAACATTCCATCAGCTGAGTCATAGCAGGATTATTTTTGTCATAAAATCCAAAAATATAATCTGAAGGTCTATTCTGTATAGGCCTGCAGGAATACGGAGTTGAATCTTTGCCAATTTTTGTAAAAGAGAAAAAGGAAAAATAAAACTACATAAGCAAATTAGCACGATTCACCGTGACGACGAGTTAGACCAATCGAAAAACCATCGTAATATTTTTTACGTTACGTATATATAATATGGAACGTAAAAATTGATTTCGATTGAAACGAATGAGTTTTTTTTTCTTTCTCTTTTTTTCGTTATAATAGGGAATTTCTTAGAATTGTCATTTAATTTAACGATGGAAATAGAGAGAGAGAGAAAAAAAAATGTTCATAAAAGTATGGGAAACGACGATAAGAAATGAGTAAGGACAAAAAAAATTGATAAACACATAACCTAACATTGACGTTTACTATACTATAGCGATAACGTTACCCCCTCTTTATCCCCGCCATCCCCCTTACTTACGAGTTAAGAAAACAACAAGAATTATTTGAAAAATGAATAGGAATTGTGGGAGTGGGATTGAGAGGTAAATAATTGCGGATAAATCTATTGGAATTTGTTGGAATCGAACGTAACATAACCTGGGCTATGCGGGGGGAGGGGGCAGGTAAAACTGATAGAAAAGTGTCGCAACTTTTGACGCGAGTATCGAGTAGGTAGCGAGTAGCGAGTAAAAGAGGAATGCGGTTCTTTTCTCTCGTTAACGTTTCTACGCGGTGACATACACCCGTGGTTAAGCATTGGAATTTGATTGACTCACTTTTTTCTGCTGCTTCTCCCATGCCGGGTCTAAGAGACCCTCGCGTTCCCACTCCTCTTCGGGTTCCATGTACCCATCCCCATATGCCTCCATGTCGTTCATTCTTGACGCCCCTTCAATAAGGCAAACGTAGATATTCACTTTATCCAAATAATGGGGTTATAACGGGTAGAGTACGTACGACGCAGTGTATTAAAACGCCCGCGGTATCGTTCCCGCAACAATATGTATATTCGTTATATTACTGTTTGTGTGTAGAAAAAAAAAAAAAAAAGAAGGACTGATGAACAAGAAGAAGAAGAAGAAAAAACAGAAGAAGAATAGAAGAAGAAAAAAAGAAGTAGAAGAAGAAAAACACGATGAGAAGAAAAAAAAAAAAAAAAATAGACGCCTTGTTAAAACATACCCGCCAAGCCCAGAAAACCTTTCGTGTCGTCGTTTGCCCTCGCGCTGACCCCTCTGCCTAGAATCTGACAATCGCGGACCACTAGCTCACAAACTTATCCCCACTCTTTAACCAGACGACGACGACGACTGACGAGATCCACTCCCACCACTCCGGATAGCGGCAATAGCCTGTCTTACCGGCGAGAATCTATCTAAAACTCGAACTCTACCTAACTCCTCTTATTTTATCATGAAACCCCACTCCACTTTACTCCACGTTCAATACGACGAATATGTCGAAAATAACTCCCGGCTTTGCTATCGGTGCGTATATACCTCACCCACGCGGACCGAAAATAATCTTGAACCCGCCACGAGCTTAGAAAAAATCGACGCTGCACCCCCATCACCGAAATTATATACGAAATTGATGAAAGCGTAGCGATCTGCGATCGTCGATATGTGGCATATCGATTATATCGATTATCATACTCATAATACTCGAATCGCACAGACTATCGTTTCTTCACGTTTTTATTATTATTATATTTTTCTATTTCTCATTGGTACAAAATGGCGGTCTCCCTGTCAGGTTCGTATTTGTTTATACATTTTCACCATTCCCTCAATCACATTTTTACATTATTTTATTCACGCCAATTTTTCGAGTTCTTAATAAAACTATCTGCTTTTTTGTTTTTTTATACTTTGCTCAATTTTCTCGTCTATATACCATGGTTAAACTTCATCAAACCCATACCAGTTTTGACTGAACATTTTTATACTTTTATTACGCTGATCCATAAGGAAGATCAGCATTAGCATTCATCTCACTTGTTCGAAACATTCGAGAATCTTGATCGTTTAATTTATAGAAAAAATTCAGCCTTACCTAAGGTGCAATAATGTGAAACACTACTTTGAGGTTAGAAACACACAATCGTTACGATATAACAAACTCTGACCATTATTCGCACACGTGCAGAACAACCGATTTCAAGAACACAAAAAACAGTGTTTTTTTTTTCCATTCACAAGTATCAAAATACATATTTAGATTTTTTTATGTTTTTTTTTTGTTTTTTTTCAGCATATTGGGTGAAGTTCTTCATCGGAGCAGGTTTTCCTCAAGATGTTGCAACCAAACATGCGGTAGTGTTCTCAAACAATCGTATTCACCCAGACATGTTGCCAGAGCTTGATAAGCCCAGTTTAAAAGAGATGGGAATCACACTGATGGGCGATATGATAGCGATATTAAGATACGCGAAGAAAGTAGTGGAGGAAATAACATGCGAAAAGTTTCTGGTAGATTCTGAGGGTTCCATAGTGTCGAAAGTGACGGCAAAACCAGTCCTGAAAAAACCTGTAGCAAAGATGATTACCAGGAGCGCAATTCCCGCAGGAAAAGTTAAAACTGAACCACAGAACGCATCAAAAATAACAAAAGTTGCACCTAACACTGCGACTAACTCTGCTATATTGGCTAAAAAGAAGCCTGTACCAGCGGCCAAAGTTATATCTCATTATATAGAAAAACCAAAGGCACAACCCAATCTGAAACGGAAATTGGAATCTGATTCTGACGATTATGAAAGCGACGCTAGTACGGGAGAGTGGAATGGCGATAGTCCTAAGAAAATATCAACGGAGGATGAGGTCGGGTATAAAGTGATTATGCCTAAGGGTACGACGCTCAGGAGTAGAAAAATCTTGAAGAAAGCTTTGGACCAGAAAAGGACGGTATTCGATCGTCTTGGAGATAGTTCTGTAACAAGCACGACAAATTTGGTCGCAGAGACTGCGGCGCCAACTTTTAACGTCACTGGATTGGGGAAGGAGGTTTTCAAGAGAAACTCTAGCGTATTCAATAGGCTCGGAGATAAGGACAGTAAAAAAGACCAGCTCCCTTACGTCGGTATTTTGAAAAATGGCACAAATAACAACGTGGCGACGCCTGGTATCCTCAAAAATTCTCCAACCAGAGTCGGAAACACGATTTTAACTACCAAAAAGATATTCAAAGTTGGGACTAAGCCCGTCGGCACTATGCGGGCTGACCAAGAAAAAAAAAAGAAATTAATAGTTGGAAAAACTAAGCAGTTGGTACGAGTAAACAAGAAAATTACTTTCAATACTTCGCCCACTTCTACCAAAGTCATAAGGAAGATTGCTACTTCCAGTAAATTGGGTGCGAATAATTTCTTCATTATATTTTAACTGCTTTATGGTATACGATGAATCTCCTTTGCATAATCATTTTGAAATTTGGTTTTTCAGCCTCGGAGCAAGTCTCGCCATTACCTGCAAAGGCCCGTCTTGGTGTGACGAGCTCTTCGCCAGTTAAACAAGTGACTTTCAATAAGACTGCGACCGTTAAGAGAGTAGTAAAACCTGGTGTCTTCAGCAGACTTGGAGTTTGAGGCAAAACGTACTAACATCTTTCTTTCAGTTTTGTTGATTGCTGAATTTTCAGAGTGTATATAATTACATACTTAAGCTGTGTAAGCATAATAATATAACGTAGAATAGAGTGCTCCTTGAATAGGTGATCTTTAACATTTTCAAGGTCCATCTCTCGGTCGGTTCCAAATACAGGAAGAAAAAAAAATTCCCCTCAAATTTTAGCTCCATTTCTTTTTAATTTACTTTCTTCTCTTTTCACTTTGTATTATTTTTTATTCAGACAAATCTTCTAGCTGAAGGTTTTCATTTGCTTTTAGCTATTGAAAATGAAAATAGGATTGTTTTTTTTTTTTTTTTTTTTATTTGGAACCGGTTGAGAGGTGGACCTCGAAAATTTAAAAAATCACCTTTTCATGGACCACTCTGATGTAGGGTTTAAATCTTAGTCATATTTTCGTTTGAGAAGCTTGCGAGACTAATAGCTAAATTGCTGGCAGCAAATTTACCACAACTTCATCATATAAACGTTATACCTATTTACATTAAAAATTCTAATATTTTATTCTTATAAGTTATGAAAAAAAAATAAAGGCCAGACGTTTGTCTAATTGCGTTAATACAGATTGGCAAATGACAAAAATTTGACCTGAGTGTGACGTTGAATTTATCACAATTCTACTTTCTGACAAAAAATTGAATGTTTTTGTTTCTTTTTAATAGTTTTTAAGGTAACCAATTACTGAAATAAACTAACAAAGCTATGCGTATCATTTATTAACGAAGTAACAATATTTTTTTTATTTCATTTTATTATTCAACGTTTCATTTTCTATACTTTCATCGCAAATTAAAAAAAAAAAAAAGTATACTTTTAGTTGACATTATTTCTAAATATTCAGTATATCCTTGCCACAATAATATACCTAGTATAATTATTTCTTGTTTTTAATTTCGAGTAACTACTGTTTATTTAATTATTATTATTGTTATTTTTTCTCTTCTTTTATCTATTTATTTATTTTCTTATTCTTTTTTTTGTTTTGTTTTCAGTAATTCAATGATTGAAATTTTTCAGTTTGATATTACCTGGCCTACCTACTGTATTGCGCAGATATATATATATATATATCACTGATCGTGATTCTGTTCAACTTATGAGATACATACTACAATTTATTAAATACATACATAATATTATCTGCATATAGGTATACACACATACATACATAGATGGAAAATTATTGTAAAGATCTGATTATCGCGCATATTAAACGAAGGCTCATTAAATCTATATTTATTTAAATATTTCGAAATTCTCAAAACTTGTTTCAAACAAGTTAGCGATTTTGCTATTAGACTTTGCGTCTCTGAATTCGCAATGTTTTTATTTCATACAAATATTAAGATTTTTGTGATTACTATGCGATATCATTATTATCATTATTATTATTATTATTAACATATTTTATTTAACAGAACATAAATATAACGAAATATACTATTTGTAAAACATCTCATCTGATTTTCATAGTTAATAATAAAAAAAAAAAAAAAAAAAAAAAAAAAACTGAAAACTATCATGTTACTTGTCAAACCTTTGCAAAAATTTTGCAGCAGCAGCAATTTAATGCACATGAAAATCCAGCCTTAGACGCAATACTCAATAGGCATGTAAACATTGGCGGACTTCTATTCTCGTGAATTATATAACCCCAGTCGAAGTTGAACCGGTTATGTATTGTGCGTGTGTATTTGTAAAGAAAGATGTCTGCCGTATATTGAAGAGCTCTATTTGCAGAAATCTACGTTCTACTACGATTTTAGACTTTTAATGCGTGCAAAAAGTTGTTTAATAACGAAGTAAGTTGATTTTAATGCTCATTCAATGTAAAAAAAAGAAAAGTGAATTGAAATCTTTGAAAATAAAGATTTGAAATTTGTCGAAGTTATAATCGGGTGGAATATACATACATAAGTGAAATAAGAATAATAATATAAGAGAAATAAAAATGTCGGGAAAACGTTATGATAACGTAAGCGAGAGTTCTACATCCGACGAGGAGTATCAACGTTGTTACAAAAATTCTGACGAAAGTAATGAGAAATTTGACGATTATGAAACCGATTGTAAAATATCAAAAAAGGCAAATGGATCATCGAACTCTTTTGATATGAGGATAAAACGGGGTCGCGGACACTCAAAGAGGCCATGTATGAACAAAAACGCCCAAGCTGCGAGAGAGAACAGAATTCGTAAAAAGAAACACCTCGAACAGGTAGAAAATAGACTTTCATTTTATCAACAAAAGAATAAGAGCCTCGTAAACGTTATACAAAAACAGGATATTGACATTAAGAAATTAAAGGGTGAAGTAACTTACCTCAGATGCATACTTAAAAATAATACAAACATCACAGCGTTGTTACAATCGATGAACGAAGGACTTACCAGAACATCTTCTAGCAATAAACATTTGGAGAATAATAAATTATACAATGGTAAATCAACCTTGGAACTTATCGCAGACAAGAATAATGGCATTACAGAAAACAAGAACATTCCTAAGGGGAAAATAGCCCAAAATAATTCGCGATCTGAATTCGATCACACTTACACTATTCCTGAAGTTCAAAACCTTAGCGGGGATGACGAGATGCGCGAGGATATAGAAAACTGTAAGAATAGTTCAGTTTTTGATAAGGAAGAATCAGCCGCTTCACTTTCCACCAATTCGGACCAAATAATCAACGTGAATATATCCGATAATGAAATGGACGAGTGGTCAGCATTGAACGTAAACATTTACGATAATTTCACAAACTTTGATCAGATCTTAAGCCCGTCTGAGAATTTGGATAATTTAACAAACCTTTACGACGACAGTAATACACTAGAGCAATTTAGAGACGCTGGTATATGCCTACACGTTAATTCAGAAAAGGTTTCACTCGAGTTTTGCTCCATTTGTCATATGAATAGTCTAAACTCAATGCCAGAATGAATTTTATTACGGCAAAGAGTTACCACCAATAACTTCTTTCGTTTAATTACAAAAATGAACAAAATATCTCTCAGGGTAAACAAATGGAGGTTTTTTTTTACCATGAGAACATCAAGATCGTTCTATTCCTCACATCGAAATCTGAAATCAAGTTCTTCAGAAGAAATGATCGATTTCAAAGTCTATACGCTACAAGGACTTAGACTATGGGATTGATATAACATTTTTTTGTTTCTTTATGAAGTAGTACATTTCGACGAAATAATGATGATTGTTCTTTCCGTGTAAAATATAAGTATACTTTAGTTGCTAAGGTATTCGTTATTTAACAATATTATATTGTTTTTGTAAATAATTCATTATTCATATGTTCTTTTGTAAATCTAAAGCATGGACACTTTGAACTAAGTTTGCGCTAAGGTTCATTTGGGTCTAACGAAACTTGTTTCTATATTCCACTGATTAGAATTAGATTAGTTTTAGCTATAATATTCCTCCGAGAGTGTAAAAAATGTTTACTTTTCCAGAAAATTGACTTCGCAGAGCTGACACGGCTGTTGGGGATATTATCGAAGGTGGGCGTCGATGAAATTCTTTTAGCCAGGCCTGATTCGCTAGTTAAAATCAAACGAAAACAACTACTATTGCGGATCCTATGCTTTGAAATACAATCAGGATGAAAATAGAAAGAGAAATTATCTCTCACAAGTTTATTGCTTATTTCGGCTCATTTATATTTCTGCATAATCGGATTTTAACGGTTTTATCTAGCCTAGGCCTGGCTAGTCAAGTATATTGTGTCTTATTTGTATAATTCATTGTTTGGGATTGGTTACAGTCCTTGCGTAACAAGTTTGGACTTATTGGAGCTGCGGTTGGACCTATTGAGTATTGAATAAATTTCAACATGTCCACAGGTTGAGTATGAGTATCGACAAGATTCTTATGTAATATTGTAAATACTTAAAATGACCAGTACTCAGGGGGAAAAAGAAAAGAATAAAAAAAAAACGATTATCAAGGCGCGGTGACAAAGTCTTGAAATGACGAAACTTGAGCAATTCTACTGAACAATATCAGCAACCTTGATAAGCATATCTCATATCAGTTAAAGTTAGAAAAACAATCTGACTAGATTATTGCGTAATTAAAATAATCCGAAAACTTTATGAGACGCTGAGTGTATTCAAAACTAAATTAAATTATCATAACTTCGTAATTGCTCATTTAGAATGCTGGTCAGAATCAAATCATAGCAAAGGGCTAAAAGTTTCGAATATTCAACAGTTTACTTTTCATCGATTGGTGATTTGAGTTTCAGCTACAACCTTCTGCGACGATTGAAGCAAAATGGAGCTTGCTGCTGCGGTATCGAGTAATTATCGAGCAACTTTCATAGAAAAGAAGTTTTCTCACGAGATTTCAATTCTGATGTACAGTTTGAGAATTTTTTTGAAAAAATTAAACTCGTTTGGATTTCCTAGTATATTTTTCTCATTAATTTATGATAGATTTGGTGATTCCTCAACGGGACGACTTCTTCGCTATGAAATTTGCCTTTACAAAAAGAAATGTAAGTAAGCGTTTTTACAGCTCTCGGAGGTTCGTTATAGAATTAAACATAATTACCTATGTTTAGTTTAGAGCTTGTTATACATTAAACTAATGCATTTCTATGGTATGGAATACTTGTAAAATAATATGTATTAAAGGAAACTTTAAAATTCACAATCTCGTTCACATTATTACTTGATTTTTAATACAAACAGTTAAAGTTAGCTATATAACATTATCTAAAAGACGTATTCAACAGGCAGCGATGATAACAGTTTCAGAAAACTGTTGTGATATTCTATCTTGTATTACATACTTATGTTAGTTAAAAAAATGCAATTCTTAATTAAATCACAGTTCTAGTAACGATCTAATTCGGAAAATAAAATAAAGGTAATACCTAATTCAATTTCAATAAGCTAAAACATGACTTTGGCAATAGCATAAAAATGAAAATTAATTTTTATGAACTTAAAGAGTTCTTTTGGTTTTTTTACATAACGTTACTGTTCCATTTTTTATCAATTTGCAAAATTGGTCGTAAGATAGTGATGCATGTAATCATAGACCACAAGCATAATGGCTCCTCCTGGTCCCAAACGAACTACTTTGGGTAGCAGGCCTTTGTAGAGTGCTCTGAATCTGTAAAACGAAAAACTTGAATCAATTATCTGAGAGAAACCAAGAATCTTTACACTCATAAGTTAGAAACTCCATTTCACACAAACCCTTCTTCGCGATAAACTATGCCTAAAGTCCTCAACGTTCCTTTGTACTTAATACTATCTGGCTGAGGTTGTGGTCCTTGGATACGACTTTTTGCAACATCAAAAGGAATATTTAAGCACGACGCTAGAGTTCCTGAAGTAAAGCCTATCCCCACCTGGACAGAATAGAATATAAATATCAATTAGATAAAGAACGTTTATAAAAAATACATAACATTTAAGTGATGTTAGAATTGCGGACTATAATTACTTTGGTGAAAAATTCCAGCCAAGGATCATCATTGATTGGTAAATAGCCTTTCACGGAATGATAGAATCCGAAATAAACAGAATTAAAGACTGCGTTTCTTGACACAGTTGCAGTGAGGCCTTTCAACAGACCGTTAGATCCGAAACCCTTGGTTCGTATTATTTCCTTTGTGATTAGAAGAGTGGAAGGACTTTCCTTCATCTTTTTCCTATTCGATTGTAATTGGACCTTTACAACTTCGAACGGATTGACTAATACAGCTTCGGTAACTCCAGCAAAAAATCCAGCGCATGAGAACGTCTAAAACATAAAGAAATTACATTGAATTTTATTTGGTGAATTTTTTCACATGACTTAGTCTTGAATAAGTTTTACAACTACTGTCGCACAAGCATCACACCTTTATTGTCAAGCGGAGGATAAAGGTTTGGGAATCTTAATGTGAGTACGCATATTAAATTCTTCCGTTGTCCATTTTCGTCGATTCCTGTAGGCAGATAAATCCAAAGGAAAAATCAAAGGCCAAATCAAAAAAAAAAAACAAAAAATAAGCTTTTAGTAAATAATTTTCAACACCTGATCAAGCTGCTGGTTCTTAGCCAACTGAACTAGTCTAGACTGGCAATCTATTTTTTCTGTATAGTTAAAAACGTTATGAAATACAATTTTCTTTTATATTCAAATCCTAACATTTTTCTAATCACGTTCAAATCTTATTATCAAATAGGAACAAGACAATTATTCTTAGAGTTAATTTACACAATGGGATGAATCACATTACAAGGGTGAAAATAAAAATCAGCGAACAACTCACCAAAGGTGTTGGACTGCTCGCTCCAAACAAGAAAATTTTCTTGTACTGTTCAAAAGTGAAAAACTAAAAAGAAAAACAACAAGTTTCAGGGATAAAGCCGTAAATCTTTCATTGCTATTTTATAGATTCTGTTTCCCAATTTATTGAAAATCAACAAATAATACAATCCCCTCACTTTCACAGCTCTTTTAGGTGTCTCTGCGATAATGGGAGGTATAATTCCCTTCCAATAAGCGCCAAGACCCTCGCTAACATACATTTTTTTCATGCAGTCTACAATGCCTGTGTAATAGGCTGGGTCTAGGGCAGTGGTTCTGACTTGTAGTTGAAGTCGTGTCTTGACAAGATCCATTGGATGCATTATGCATACTTCTACAAATCCGGCTGAACCCCCAGCGCCAATTTGTATAGCAGCTTGTTTGAGAATGCCTGGACCTTCGCTTTTTCGTTGTGCCATTTTAAATGCTTTTCGTTAATTTCTTCTTCCACGTTATTCAAAAGTTCCTTAAACCTTGTAATAAATCATCGTGCTGCACACATGAACTCCTAACATAGATCACGACAATGTATTTATCCAATGTGCAGTAAGAAGATAAATACGTCCTGATTGATTTGAAGCGGTAGTAAATTATTAGTCGAGTGTGTAGAGCATTGGAAGACTTATAAATCACGATAAATATTCAACTATCACAGTGACAAGATGCTAATAATCACCTATCTCATTTCTATATCCAGGGTATTTTGGAGTTGAAAAATCTTCACACGTTAGACACTGTTATCTTATGCAATGCAGAATTTAATATGATATGATACACAGAATGTGTATTCAATAAGCTGATGTACACTTGAAGCTTGTTTACCGTCGCTATTATATTACCATAAAAATTACACTTATACCTATACGTATGAGTCAAGGCTTATCAGGGCCGTGCGGTGCAAAACATGATCATTATTTTTAGTATCTGTGCTTTACACTGCGGCAAAACAGTGATAACACATTAAGATGGAAAAAAATCTCAAATTTCTGCTACATCTATTTCGATACCTGCACATATTATGTGATATGGTTTAAAATTAATCCTATACTTTTGAAATATACATGAGTGAGATTATAATAATACCCTCAGTAGAGCTCAGAATACTATGCAAACTTTTCTACGTTTTGGTATCATTCAGATATTCGGAATATATTATTCACTTGCTGTTTGTTTTTTTTTTCATTAATCATTCGTATGATGATATGGTAGTTATAATATAGTAAATTTATTATAAAAATAATACTAATTAGTTACCTATTTTCTTTCATTTCCAAAACGAATCGGCGCGATACTATTAACGTTTATTTTTAATACTTTATCGGTGATTAAAAAAAAAAGAGCCAGAAATAAGTATCCGTGGGAGTTTAATAAGATTCGGAAGGTAGATGCGTAGGTATTCCAGCGGGAGCGATCGGCCGCTGATCACTGGTTTGCGGCTCTCGCCTTCGGCGTATTTGTTTCAAATATATGTGGGCTCATGACAAGCGGGAATCTATTTTTAAAACCGTACACATTTAACTTTTTAAGATTTAGGTACGATCGAATGTCGAATACTTAAAGATCTTCCTTGAAGATTTCTGGTTTTAAAAGGCTGATTATGACGTCCGCTATTAATATACTGCATGCTGCAACAGCTATGACGTAGTAGCTGTGCAGACACTATAGTGTAACACGTGTTTTTGACATACCTACATTCTGTCAAGTCATGCTTATATCGCGTACATAATTATTTGACCATGTATTTAGTATTATCATGGAGATTGTGTGGTACATATGTCCGAATGATGTCATGCCATATTAAGCCTATTCATGATTTCGGTTACGTAACTATACGACATCACAAAATATAGCTATATAAATCCCATTCAATGACAGTCTCGAACAGTTTAATGAATGCAATTTCCTAGATCATCTATAGTCTATACCATCCATAGTTTATGCGTTACGACTGTAGATAGTTTCTACCGCGTTGCAAGCTCGCGAGTTCGAGTTTTTTTTTTCTAACGTCTTTTTATGCAGTATTATCGCTATAGAATATAAATATAGATAAAAATCCTTGAATCGTTATCGGCTGATGGCGTATCTATCGTCTATCCGTGTTGCCATTATAAAAGACACCTAACATACAGCAAGTCATAACCGAAAGTTTTATAAGTCATTTGCATATACACTACGTATCGCTTAGCTTCGTAAATTTGACGTGTTCATTTGTTCAGCAGCTATATTTATTGTTTCGGAATGTTATTTTCTGTGTGATAGTATAACATTATATTATAAAATATAAATAAATATGGAATTAAGAAACAGAAAGGTATGTATGTGAATAATTTCAGTAATATGGATTTTGTATATTTTATTAAATATATATTATTGTTCAAAATACATATTCCTAAGACTCGATATCGTCCTTTGATTGCGGTACATACATCGTACATACATATTACGTGACGTGGCATTCGGTAGCGATGAAATTATGTCCGACGAGTTCAGCTGCGGTTATCGGTGTGCACAAATGTTACTTCATAGTATTATAAATATTCGCTAAATTTTATATTGGCAATCGCCACCAATAAATGCAATATATATTCGTAAGTGTCACGCAATGCGGTTTAACGAGAAAAACTAAAAAAGACTAAAAAAAAAATTGCCATTCCTATATATTTAACATCTTAGAAAATTCATTCAATTATAATCATATTACTACTTAATTTATATGCCTTACCTCAGGTAGGTATACACACACACGTATACCTCAAGACATCATATTATAAAACGGAAAATATTCAACTCGTATATGTATATTATATCTAATCGAATATACGCATTTTAACACCTCCGAGTTTCATAAATAGAATGAACGGGGAAGTTAAATTTTTTTTTTCTTTTATCCATTCAGAAAATATATAGTTAACCTCTAAATTATCAGAACTCGATACTCCGCCTTTAGATAACACAACTTAGGTACGTTACATTGATTACGTAAGGCATCATTTTTTTTGTTTTCATACATGTATACCTTCTGGCATTATGCAGCCTAGAAGATAACAAGATTATAATAATTACATTGTTATTTTCTTTTCACATAACACACGAGACAGCTTATAGTGTATCTAATTCTCTCGAAAAATAAATCACAGATTCAAATATTGCTATGTCTATGAGTCGTCGATACATTATATTGATCTGATTATATTTTTACCCTATTTACATCATCATTTGTTTCATAGATAAGTGTACGCACCCATCGATGTATATTACGTACGAAGAGCATATCTCTTTTAAAATTTCATATTTACTAATTGTCTAAGCTTAGAAGTATGCACGAGCTGTATTTACTCGTGGAATTCGATGTTTCGCATTCGCTGATCACTAATCTTCCCCAATTAATATCTAATTTCAGTTGGATGCTCAAAATGAAGGCTCGAATGATTATAAAATGGCACCGCGCTCGAAGAAAAAAGCACCAAAAAGACAGAATAGAATTTATATTGGATTGTTAACAATAATTGGTATATGTTTGATCGGCTATGTGGCAATTGGGAATGGTTTAAAGCCGATTAGATTTGGTAGTAAAGTCATCGATAACTTAGCATTTTCTTTCAACTTCCAAAGACCGTTTTACGCCGTTATTATTGACGCTGGTTCGACTGGAAGTCGTGTGCTAGCTTTCAGTTTCCACGAATCTATTATTAATGCAAATCTTATGCTAGACGGTGAATTATTCGAACAGATAAAACCCGGGCTAAGTTCGTTCGCTGACGATCCTGTAAAGGGCGCAGAGTCGCTGAGAATTTTATTAGACAAAGCTAAGGCCGTCATTCCAAAGTCTGAATGGCGACGTACGCCTTTAAGCATGAAAGCTACAGCTGGATTAAGACTATTGCCAAAAGAGAAAGCCAACAGATTACTCGAAGAGTGCGAAAAACTGTTTGAAAATTCGGGCTTCCTCACTTCTAAGGAATCTGTATCAATTATGGACGGCACAGACGAAGGAATTTTCTCATGGTTTACAGTAAACTTTTTATTAGATCGTTTGACCGCACAAAGTCATGAAAATACAGTAGCTGCATTAGACTTGGGCGGCGGGTCCACTCAAGTTACTTTTGCACCTGATGACAAACACATTAAGGATCAGGAAAAGCACATTTTCACCATCAATGCCTTTACCAATAATATAAGTATCTATACTCACAGTTATTTAGGCATGGGCCTTATGGCAGCGAGAAAAGAGATTTTAACTTCTGGAAAGAATGTAGAAAAGAAGAATAAAGACGGCTCCCCGTTATCTCTGATAGAGTTACACTCAGAGTGTATAAATCCCATAATATCAACCAAATGGAGTTACGGCGGAGTAGATTACCTAGTTAAAGGCCCAACTAACGGAACGCATAAGGTTGTAAAGACACAGAATTTTGCAGGCGTCGATGAGGACAGACCTGTTGTAAGGTTCGCTGAATGTCTGGCAATCGTTAAGAAATACGTTGGCACAATTGTGAATAAACCACTGGGGCTAGAAAACCGTGAAATTATGGCTTTCTCGTATTACTTTGATCGGGCTACAGAAGTCGGTCTCATAGACCCATTCACCGGCGGAAGCGTTCCAGTCGAAGCTTTCCTCAAAGAAGCTGTGAACAGCTGCGATTATCCGAACACTGACCAGCCATTCATGTGTCTGGATTTAATATTTATCCATGTATTACTTCGGGATGGTTTCAATTTACAACCAACTACAAAATTACAAGTGAGTTTAAAACAAGTGGGCTCTTACTTGTTTAGATTTATGATGAAATATGTGAAATAAATTGAAAAAAAAAAAGAGAACAATACATTTTCTTCATTGTATTAATATTTTTGGTCTATTTTCAGTTATATAAGAAGATAAATGACCACGAATTGAGTTGGGCGCTAGGAGCGGCTTTCAACATCTTGCAGAATGGACTTTGACGTATCTTTATAATAGACTAATAATTTTAAAATTACTAAAAATTTAGGTATGTGATAAATTTCTAATCGCGGGCGAAGCTAGTACTACGATAGATTATAAGTGTAATTAATTGATCATTGTACTACATTCTACTACAATTGTACTACGATGATCTGCATAGAAAAGGAAATCCTGTTTCCCTCAGAAGTTTGTAGCGCTTCGCACGAGAAACTACCCACTTATTATCATAATTTAAATGTGACCTGTTTAATTCAAGACATATATAGAGATAATAGTAAGATAATATAAATAGCACAAATGTTCCGCACAAATAAGAATTTTTTTTATTATATTTTACAACGATCCTTCAACAAAGTTGATAAAGAAAAACAGAATTAAATTTGTAAATATTAAGGCATTAATTATATTCTTTGATACTGTTGTACAAAAAATTATCAATCATTTATCTGAGAGAAACACATCGATTTTCAGTGCCTTAAAAACTAAGTATCACTACAATTTAATAACGCATTCCATGTATGGGTGGGATTTGTTTTTCATTGTTATCATAGGTACAAACAAATTGTATGTGAATATATATTCTTGATCTTTTCAGCAGTATAATTGTATTTTATGTGTCTAGGCCCGAAAAACCGCGATTCCAACCTCGCTTCGCTCGGTTTAAACGCGGTTTTTAGCATAGACACATAAAATTGTATACGCCATACGACCCCCAAAGTATTTTCTGACGAATTTCATTATAATCCTCGCCTTCGGCTCGGATTATAAACTCAAATACGTCGGAAAATACTTCATCGGCCTAATGACATAATGTACTAATAATTGAAGTACAGAAATTGTACAAAAATGGAGTAACGTGAAAAGAAAGAAAAAAATAGATCATTATTCATTTTATTGCTGGGCAGTATAAATAAAAAAGAAATTATATCGCATAATTGAAACTGTATTATCGTGTACGTAAAAGTAGAGATTGTGATAATATGTTTCGATTGTTGTTACTGTGAATGGAAAAACTAAGACGAATTTGTACAGAAAAATAAAGATACTGTTTCTTTGACCGTATAATTTTCGTAAACAATTTACCTGGACCGTGAATAACAAATTGAATAGAGTTTTGTTTTGTATTACTAAAATATTTTTGAAATTGAAAAAGTGACCGAGCGAGTTTTCATAACTTTCAGATAAGCAGCCCATAACACAATGGTGCAATAAAAAGTTAGTTCCACTTGCGGTGCCTACGACTATTCACAGTATTACCTATTTATTATCGAATAGGCGTTATGATAACAGAAATAATCATTGCTAAACTTATTTTACAATAATACGAATACTATTAAGCTAATGTTTTCAAACTCTAGTTTCCTGTCTAATGCTCAATTACAATTCAACAAGAATATTTCTTCTACGTTTTTGAAAATTTCAAGAGAGGTATACATAACTCGTAGACAATGATAAGATAAGAGCTTACTAATGCTCTAAGGTGTAGTCCTCTGAGGACTAATAGTTAGATGAGTAAATTCCAGGTGAGTATGAAATATTGTTATGGTATCAACGAGCGTCCTAATTGTTCATTAGTTCCACAAAGTTGTGTTCATTCATACGGAGTAGTGGAAAGAAAAGTAGCATGCACGAAAGAATCAAATTGAATGAACATAAATTTTTAAGTGCATTAACTATTATCACTTATGTATTCCAATGAAAGGATCAGTTTCAATACTTCGCAACACAGTCCCTCCGTCCTACCACCAGTGCAACTGCAGTGGAAACATTATAGCCGTGTTGGCAAGTTGCGAACTAAACTCTGATTACTTTTCCAAATTTCTGGGTATGTTCCATCCTGGCTTCCCAAATACTAATAATTGTTAATAACAATTGGATTCATTTCACAGCTTGCAAGTTATTCCAAAAGGGTAAGAAATTTATGTGCGGAAGCTCAGGCATGAAGCCTTCACCACTACGAGTGGAAATCATCTTCTATCAAGAAGAGAGATAATATATGTTGTAATCTTCAACCGAGCATCCTGCTTTGCAAATTGAGCTGACCAGCAAAGACACAGTATTATATAAAGAATCTTGAAATTGTATAGTCTAATGTCAAAGGTCTAATGGCATATCTGAGTCCAGTTTATAGTATCACGCGTGTGGATGCCAGACATTTACTTCTTCTCAAGTTTTGAGGAACCTTCATCTACATTGTCGATCTATTCATTGTGATAATGGCATCAGATCGTGATATATCGCACACACAGGTATTGCTATAGTATGTACATCGTACTATCGTATCAATGTGAACTATAAATGCAATATAAAGTATCTTACAGTTTGATCAAGTATACATTGTGTACACCAATCTTCTGCTTTATATATCAATTTTCCAGAGTTAAAGATATTCTGTAATAGTTTGTTCAGGTGTTATAACAAAAAGTGTACATTTTCTTGCCGAGGTGCTAAGCATCTGTGCGCATGCCTCATACATTTCTGGCGATATTCGTTTAGCTTAAGTTAATTTTATTTTTATTGTTCCATCCTTTCAGTTAGAAATAACAAATGGAGATGCAAATAAAGTTACCGGGTTGAAGAAACAATGTCTAAACCGGCGGAATGAAATTTGTATTGGAATACTGATAATCATTGGGGCATCTCTTCTTGGCTACATGCTAATAAGACATCGCGAAAAACTGGTTTATGTTGTAATCATAGATGCTGGTTCGACTGGAAGTCGTGTTCATGCTTTTAGTTTCCGCGAATCAATTTCAAACAAAAGTCTAATACTGGTAGATGAATCGTTTGCGGATATAGAACCTGGGCTAAGTTCGTTTGCCGATCATCCTGTGAAAGGAGCAGAGTTTCTGCAAACTCTGATCGAGACAGCTAAAGCTTTTGTTCCAAAATCTGAGTGGGCAATTACGCCACTAAGTCTGAAAGCAACAGCCGGTTTAAGACTTTTGCCAAAAGAAAAGGCCAGTGGATTAATCAAAGAGTGTCAAAAGTTGGTTGAAAATTCTGGCTTTCTCACTTCTAAGAAATCAGCCTCCATTATGAGCGGCATTGACGAAGGAATTTTTTCCTGGCTTACGACAAACTTTTTACTCGGTCGTCTGACTGCTCAAAGTAGCGAAGATACAGTAGCTGCATTAGACTTGGGTGGCGGTTCGGTCCAAGTAACATTTACACCCGATCCCAAACACATTGAAGATCAAGAAAAATACATCTTCGCTATCAACGCCTTTAGCAAGAATGTAAGTATTTATACTCACAGCTATTTGGGTATGGGCCTCAAGGCAGCCAGAAGAGCAATTTTAACTTATGGAAAGAATGTGGGAAGAGAGGATAACAACGGCTCACAATTATCCGTGATAAAGGTACGCTCGGAGTGTATTAATCCCACAATATCTACCGAATGGAGTTACGGCGGAGTAAATTACTTAGTTGAAGGTTCAAGGAACGGAACCCATGAGGTTGTAAGGTTCTCTGAATGTTTGAAAATTGTTAAGAACCATATTGGTACAATTGTGGACAAGCCAATAGGATTAAAAAACAAAAAAATTGTTGCATTTTCATATTTCTTATTTTGGGCTGCAAAAGTCGGACTCGTAGACAAGTTAAATGGAGGAATTATTACAGTTGATGCATTTCTAAAACAAGCTATGGTGAACTGTGATAACCCAAAGATTGATCAGCCGTTCATGTGCCTTGACTTGACATATATTTACGTCCTACTTCTAGATAGCTTCAATTTACAACCAACTACTGAACTTGAAGTGAGTTTTTCTGTTCATGATTTGGATATAGAAAATTGGGTCAGAGAATATTCTAAGACAAGAATAATGTTGATATTATTTATTTCATTTTAGTTAAAACTTGTGATCAATAATCACAGATTGACTTGGGCTTTGGGAGCAGCGTTCAACATCTTGCAAAATGGAGTTTGACGTGTCTTTATATTAGATAAATAAAAAAATGTACAATAGAATGGTATAAGATGGAGATAATGTGTTATTTATAACTTAATAATAATGATGTCATGAACAGTTCGTACAGAGTTCTTTTGAAATCTTAAAAAATTCATAAAACAAATGCCTGCTGAATTGTCAACGAACGATCTACAACAAACTGACAATTGGGAAGCTGCTATATGTATTATGCCCTGCTAGTTAAATGTTATTATACATACATAAATTTATACCAGTCATACATTTTAGCTACCAGTGTGACATTCTTGGGTTTCTTTTTCTCTACAAATTTAGGGAAATTATACAAACGATCTAAAAGAAAATAGTTATATTTGAATTCTATGTATACATTCAGTTAATACTTCGGGAATAATTAAGTTAAGCAATTGTTTTTTATTTCTGGATATTAATAGAGAATACAATAAAGTCAAATAGCGTAAAGTTTATAAATATATTATAATCCAACTAGGGTACTCCAAATTAACAAACTCACTCGACGATGTATGTATGTATGTATGTATGTGTGCATACGACGTTAAGAGGTTATGATCAATAAATCTGTGTGTATTTATATGAGCGTATTTAGAAATGAAAAAAAATATCAGAAATAGTAAATTCCGATCACTTCGACGATCTTGATTTGACTAAGTTTGATAAATTTACTTTATTTCGACTGAAATAAAATAACAATTAACAAAAAGTTGAAAAAAAAAAAAAATCATCCGCATACACACAAGGTACGTTCGGTAGAGAAAATACAGTAAAAATATATCAAGATGGCGGTAGGCATTCCTCTCTAATGTGTGGCGTTTACTTCTCAGTGCCTTTAGGCTGTAGAAGAATAGTCGCCTGTATATTACTTTTACGTCACAGCGCCCCATTTTAATTCCTCCCGCGATTAACGCTTTGTCTACTAGGAGCGCCACCGTGCAAACAACCTGCGCTGAAGTTAATAGTATATATACTAAAATAATATACTATTAATTAAAATACATATCCCGTAAAATAAGCTTTAAATTATAATAAATACACCGTGAAATTATTATTTGATGCTAGTTGGGTGAGTTTCAAAGTGAATACTATATACCTATATATCGATTAGTCCATAATTATTTTTTTTAAATTAGGCCACTACCTAAGGCGTTGCTGTCACTTGGCTTCCCAAGAGTCGAGAGACTTATAACGACAATAAATCACGATTTCACTCATATTTAACACAATCTTTTAATCAACTAAATTGTCATACTAACATTTGCCTCTTTACTTTCGACTCATCATACTCTCGATCGTTCAATCTGGTTAAATTATTTTTATAACTTACGAATTCAGAGACTATATTCAAAGTGTTGTATGTACATACCACAGGCTACTGTTGTAAGTAATATTTAATAATATGTATATGCCAATAATCAGAAGTCGAGATAATCAAATGATAAAAAAATGAAATTCTATAGTCATTTGTAATTACTATAGTTTATTCAATTCTTGTTATTCACTTGTCGTCGTAAGTTCTAAAAAAAGTGTTTGCCATTAATTATCAATAATGAGCAGAGAATTACTAAATCTATAATCTAACTATGCCTTAGAACGATAGCTTGATATCTATGAATCATCACTGATCAGGAATAAGAAAAAAATATGAATTTTGTTACAGGATCGGAGTATATTGTCATAATGTTTGCAAAGAAGAAGAAAAAGCCCCAAATTTCAACGCCCACTAATTTTGAACACAGAGTTCATACCGGTTTTGATAAACGAGAGGGTAAATTTGTCGGTTTACCTCTACAATGGGCATCAATTGTTGGTAATAATCCAACAAATAGACCTCTGCCGTTGGTAGATCCGAGCGAAATAACTCCAACTGAAATATTGGATCTGAAAACCATCGTCAGAGGTCATAATGATCCTAGGGTCAGAATACCCGGGGATAAAACGACGGAGAATGGCTTGCCTAAAACTAGCAATGTTGCTAGATCAAACTCCCTCAGATCTTCAAGCCCTCCAAGGCTAAGGAGAGACTACAGAAACAATACAAATCTACCACCGTCTGTTCCTGAGGGACAAGAAATGACTACAAACTCTATGCAACCTCAAGCGTACCAAAATTTTGGCAAACCACACTCGTACACCGATGGATATAGACAAAATTCTTCAAACTTGCCTTCTAATTTACAAAATTTAAACCCCAACGTACAAAATATGAACTCTAATATACAGAACGTTAATCCAAATTTACCAAATTTCATTCCAAATGTTCAAAGTATTAATCCAAATATGCAATCTTCGCCTAACTTGGCTCATCTGAATTCAAACAATCAGAATCTAATGCTTAATTTCCAGAATCTAAGCCCTATATCAAATTCACAATCCATTGGAAATAATCCAAATTTACCAGTTTCAAGTCCCAATACCCCTCAGCCATCGGATAATGATTTCCAAAGGCTTAATCAACCCTCAAACAGCAGTCAGTCCATGGGACAATATAACGGAAGTATTCAGGTGTGTGAGATAACGAATGACGTGAAATTTGTAACATGAATTACGATGTGATCAGGCTTGCTCATTATTAAATTTATTATTCATCATTCAGGTTGCGAGCGTCGACTCCTCTTCGTCCAGAGATCATCCGATGCCTCACGGACTAATGGTTCAAAAAATTCAACCAAAGATATCACCGGTTGGCTCGATTGCTTCGCAAAGATCCTTGAGTCAGCTCAGCTCGCACAATCTTACCAAACATTCTCAGGCTTACGGAGTTCCTGAGAATTCTCAGAACATACACACGCATTTTCAGAAACCGATAGAGTCTTCACAGTCTATGCATAACTTGTCTAAATCTGGAATCATTTCTACCGCTCCAGTTACAACTTCGACCCCAGATCAGAACCAGAACTTGAAGAGCTCGGTGTCCTCTGGAAACTTGGCTACCGGATCGGGAAGCAATGCGAATAAACAAAGTGCTGAGCACAGACTAACACACGAACAATTTAGAGCCGCTTTGCAGATGGTTGTGAGCCGAGGAGATCCGAGAGAGAATTTAGAAAACTTTTTAAAAATCGGTGAGGGAAGTACCGGCACGGTTTGCATAGCTACGGATAAAAGTACCAATCGTCAAGTAGCGGTGAAGAAGATGGACCTGCGAAAACAACAGAGAAGAGAATTGTTGTTTAACGAAGTAGTGATAATGCGAGATTATCACCATCCAAATATCGTCGAAATGTACGATAGCTTTTTAGTAAACGATGAATTGTGGGTCGTTATGGAATATCTTGAAGGTGGTGCGCTTACAGATATAGTAACGCATTCCAGGATGGATGAAAGCCAAATAGCCACCGTTTGTTCCCAGTGTTTGAAACCTCTTGCTTATCTTCATTCGCAGGGCGTTATTCATAGAGATATTAAGTCTGATTCTATTCTTCTTGCTGCTGATGGCAGAGTAAAATTATCAGACTTTGGATTCTGTGCCCAAGTCTCTCAAGAATTACCAAAAAGAAAATCTTTGGTAGGAACTCCTTATTGGATGAGCCCGGAAGTAATATCGAGGTGATAATTAGTGAAGTTATATAAAATTTTCTGATCATTTTTATGTTAGCCAGAATTATATTTATGTACTCTATTTTCTATGTTTTATCGATATATTTAATTCCTGATAAACAGGTTACCATATGGACCAGAAGTGGACATCTGGTCGCTGGGTATTATGATTATCGAGATGGTGGATGGGGAGCCTCCGTTCTTTAATGAACCACCTCTCCAAGCGATGCGCCGAATAAGAGATATGCCACCGCCTAAATTAAAGAATTCTCACAAGGTGTGTGGTGGATAGTTACTCATTTCTTCATCTTTAGGATGTTGTATTCTAAGATTTACCAAAATTGAAAAAGAAAATAAAATAATGCAATCTATCCATCAAATAATATTCTTGCTTTTTTTTTTACTTAGGTGAGCCCTCGGCTGCAAGGATTCCTTGAAAGAATGCTTGTTCGTGACCCTGCCCAAAGAGCTACAGCAGCAGAGTTACTTCAACATCCATTTTTGAGGCAAGCTCAAAGTCCCAGCATTCTGATACCGCTAATGCGCGGTGCGAGGCATACGAACTGTTGATGAATTTGCATTATCAATTATCCTGACATTCTACGACTGTACTTTTTTCGCTTTTTAACACTTAGAATGTTGAAAAGTGAAGAATATATCAATTAGAAAAGAATGAAAACATTCAATTTTATACAATATTGATTTCGCGTTTCTCACCGTAAGAAAAATATCAGTTTTATCAAACATAATTAGCAAAAAATTCAAGTTAATCGTAGGAGTAGTCGTGATTTCTTCAATCAGTATGGTATTATTTGAAATGGTATTTTTAAATTACTGTGAATAAGTAATATAATTATGAGTATTTACAAAATTTTATTAAATCATGAAACAATTACGCTAATCTGGCTGCTATCTTTGTGATAGGAGGTATTTTTTTTCTTTTTTTTTAACTATATTGACCGTCCCAATTATTTTTTGTTCTTTTGCGTAACAAGCTGCTAGAATAAAATCATCGTCATAATGCAAGTGATGTAAATAACGATGGTGATATATTATTATCAATTATCACATAATGATAATGAAATGAGATGAATACGCTCACAGTTGTAATCTCTTTGTGAAAAATTTAAATAGCTTTCATACCAGAGTCTTTGAAATTTTATTGAATGTTATCTGAGTTATTGAAAAACAAAGCCGGTAATTTTTAATTCAATAGTAATTCCTGCTATCGTTGATAACTGTGATGGCAGTTTGAACAAAAAAATAAAAAACTAGTTTTATACAAGATACCATAGTAGAAACGAAATGATCCTTGAATTTAGAAATTTCAATACACTACTACCATGAGTGCCTTATAAACAGAAATAACGTTGAATGAAGATTAAATTGTAAATATATACTTAATTTAATATGTCGAATGAATTTTTTTTGGATTATTGTCCACTACACGAAGATTAGGTATATATACTAGCCAGATACATGGTGAAGAATTAATAGCAGCTAAACTAAAGAGCCATGATGTATACTATAATTTATAATTACTGTTAAACTTAGTACACCAGATATTACAAATTTGAAAAAAAGACTGTTGGGACACCCCGCGTTGGGTGCGATTGCATATATATATAGCTGTTTATATTTAACGAATCTGGTTGAGATGCAAATAAATACCAAGTACGGCGAAGTAGGTATACTTCAATAAAATTCAGGAAAAGGAGTCTTTTTATCCCTAAGAAAAATAGCGTAGAGAAAGTATCTGAAGTTAGTATTTAAAAAACTAATCATGTTCAAAATTGATTCTCATATTATACATATGCTAATCTACACTTCTAAAAAAAAAAAAATACTTAAATTTAAGGCCTAATTGGTACTATATCATACGTGACTAATAAATAATAATAATAATGATAATAATAAAGAGAAAAAAACCATAGAATCATCCCCGATTTGTGATCGAGAAGTATCAAAATTATTCAATTGGCGTAAAGTCTCATGTACTTATTTACTTGAACGGATAAAAGTTTTACCAGTTGCAGCATGGGCTGACTGTAATCACTCTGTGCATTAGGAGTTTGACCCTATTGCATTTGCGTGTGAATTTGAAATAATTTTTTTTAATACCAATTTCAGCTATTTTAACCATGATTTCTAGTTGAATGATACCTAGGAGTTATATTTATACATCTAATAACAAAGCTTATCGATATAATGATACCCTAACATTATTCATTGTACAAATTGTCACACTAATCAATAACAATCAGATTATAGATATAATCTTTGGAAAAAAAATACGACGAGCGATACGAATTAAGAAATTTCTAACACATATATGTGTTTCGTCATATCTTATCAATTATATCAGGACATATTATAATGGGATAGATTTGTTATTCGCAATTATATAATAAGTAATGTTACACCCCTAATTGAATCGTATTATTATTATCTAGCATTTTAACTAATTATAAGTGAAAAAAGAAATGTCCATTCACCAAAGGCATTCCACTGTATAAAAGTTTTCGTTTTTTTATTAGCACGCTATAAATACGTGGTTTTCCATCTCATGAATGTTAATGAATATCGATAATTTCATGAGTAATCATCAGTCTGAAAAATAATATTTCTTAGGGTATATGTAATTGACAGTATTTATCATTACATTCAAAAAAAAAAAAATTAATAGTTCTCAGCGTGGGACAGAGACTTATTCTACCCAACGCCTCTTCTGGAGGCCCCAGAAGTATCAGAATTTTATTATCATATGTCGACAAACTGTTTTGTTTGTCATACTTTGGCCAGAAAAATATTGTTAACAATTTTAATGAAAGTTGACTTAATGTAACGAGGTATTGATTATTGAAATTTCGATTGTTTTAAATGTTACATTGCAACAAGTGCCTTATACCTATTTAACATGAAAAGGCTTTTGAACATAGGCAAGCGTATCTCGAATATGTAATATAGAAAATTGAGGGCCTACTACTTACTAAAATTGTTGAGATGTAGAAATACATTATTTCTTACACAATAATTAAAAAATTCTTTTTACTATTCCACTTTTAAGTAATAATTAACACAGTAGTTAATTAACAAAATTGTAATGTAAATACGACATGATGTAAGAGATTAAAATATATTAAAACAAATAAATGACACTATCCGCACGTCATTGATAGATCCCGTTTTTAAGTATGAAAAACTTATCGAAAATCTGATCTTTGGATTCAAAGTCAAATTTCAAGATTACAAGATTTAGTGAATAATCTATGTATCGTCATGAGATTCACATACTATTACAGGTCATAGAGTATTCTATGAGCTGAATGAAAGTGCTGAGTGCTAATTATGTTTGGAAAATATTGGATATATGTGCAAAGTAGTTATGTGCAGTATTCTAAACTGATTAGCACTATGATTGCAAATCTCTTATCTATATGAATGATGATACGATGATACTCCTATTAGGAGACCAGAGTTTTATCATCTCAATTTGCTGATCTCCTAAATTCGCGCCAATCAATGATAAGAAGTTATCGTTAATGCTGCGTGTATTGCAATTTAGCAATCATAAATCTGTTTTGCAATTTCATAATCTGTTTGTCACAGCGTAAACATAATTCATACACACATATCAATATGTATAGTTATAATTTATTCATTTATACTATACACGGATTTCACATTCACATCATTTTTATCTTCTCAGATATCGATGAATATTTCAGGATGTTTCATCACCATCTGCGAATATATATCAAATGATGTAAATAACTTTAGTTAAAGATATGATGCAAGTTTCTTCGAGTATAAATAAGGGTAACTTTTTTTAATCTGTTGAGTTTGCTCGCTGTCGCCGCTTCGTATACATCATAAACTTTATTGTGAGTATTCATACCGTTGCTGAGATCTAAGATATCTGCAATCGGTATCTCGCAGCATTTTATATTATGAGGAAACAATAGAAATCAATAATAGGAAGTGTTGGTTGCAGATTAAATTTATTTCATCTAATTTTCAAATCTCATAAAATCATCTCTTGTTATTTCGAAATTCAAAAACAGATTTGTCAAGATTCTCAGAACTTAGAAATGCATGAAATAGATATTGATTAGAGAACCAAATTGAATTGAATGAAATTCGATTTTTATTCGAGTGAACATATTGTGTACATAAATTTGATTTTCAATGCTTGTAGTTTGACTATTAGATAATGGTGGATACTGTGTTCCGCACCCGTTCTCTTGGAACAGCTGCGGAAGGAGTGAGAGATCAATATGCAGATGGTAGGGCAGCAAAAGTATGGGAAGTCTTCATTGGCGACAAAAAATCTCGCACTCAAAATTACAAGGACTTTCTTGTTGGCTTGTTGAGAAAAAACGGTTGCCGAAGGATCCTTGATGTTGCTTGTGGAACGGGTATAGATTCAGTCTTGCTTTTGGAAGAAGGATTCGAAATTGTTAGCGTTGATGCATCGGATAAAATGTTAAAACATGCACTGAAAGCCAGATGGGATCGCAGGAAGGAAGCAGCCTTCGATAACTGGAGTAAGTAACTCTTACTTCTTTTAGAAACCGATTCTGGAGCTTTTCTGCTTCCCACAATCAAAGAGGACTCTCACTTGCAATTTGTTTACTAAGGTATTCTCTATCTAACAATTTGTTAAATTCAGACAATTTTGAATGAATCTAGATCACAAAGAAGAATTCATGACAAAAATCTTTTCCATAATTCTTCTTCTGGATCTTAAAAGCTATAATCAACGTTGTGAAATGCTTTGCGTCAGCTTTATAGATTACGCGTTCGAGAATAATTCGATGATAGTATGCTTTTTTTTCAAGAAGAAAAGGTCAATATGCTATCTCTCTAAGAATTATACGAGAAAACTTAATCTCCCTCTCTCATATTATGCAATATCATAGATAGTGCGTTTGTGAAATCCGTGAATAATATCACTAATAATTTAGCACAAAAAATAATTCTTCACCTTACACTCTGAAAGCCTATAATTTATTTGCATAAATTGATATTTGTTTCAGTCATTGAAGAAGCAAACTGGCTAACGCTCGCTGACAATATAAGTCATTTGATTGGCGGAGGATTTGATGCTGTTATATGTTTGGGAAACAGTTTTGCTCACATGCCTGATTTGTATGGTGATCAGAGAGAACAAAAGTACTTAAAAACAATACTATTTTCTCTAGAATTTTATTTGAGATTATATTAATAATTCTGAACTTGATTTCAGGCAAGCATTTGAAAACTTTGAGCGTTGTGTAAAACCAGGGGGTCTGTTACTAATCGATCACAGAAACTATGATTCTATAATTAGCACGGGTTCTACGCCATCGAAATGCATATATTACAACGTGAGTGATGTTAAAATGATTGTAAAATAGGTAAATCAACTTTTCATTGCTTGTTTATTATATTAACACATTGAAAATTTCATTTATAGAGTTCGCATATGACTGACATTAAAACCTCAGTTCTGTATGTGAGTGGAAAGGCAGCGATAGTTACTTTGGATTACTTGATTGACTTGGGCGATGAGAAAGATGGTGTAAACGGCACAGGGTACAATCCTGATAATATAAGCGAGTTCAGATTATCGTATTACCCGCACAGATTAAATGTTTTTCGAGATATGCTGGCTGAAGCATTTCACCATTCAGCAAAGCATACGATATATGGTGATTTCAAGCCATTAGATCAAATCCAACAGCCAGGCTTCTACATTCATGTCTTACAGAAGGCGGAAGACAAATGAATAATAGATAATTAGTTCAGACTAAATTTGAATTACTAGTTCTAATATAATTAAATAATAATCTATTTACTAGATCGATGTTATCAGTATACCTTATATATCCACGAGTCACAATTATTGTTGGATCGATCCTAATACTGAAATAAACCCATATCATTTTATTTCTCAAATTATAGTAGAAAAATTTTTCCCCCATGTATGTATGTATGATTGTAAATACCTATATAAGTGCTAAGTAAGGATTATGTAAGGAATGAAATATAAGGAGAAAGTTAAATCGTTGATGATTATTTTTTTGTTTTTTTTTTTTCATTTTGAGTATATTTTCAATATACAAGTATGCGTTTGTCATTGAAAGGCTTGTTATGGTAATTCTGTTATAATTTATCAGAATATCCCAGTTATAGAATAAAAATGCACTGCATTTCAGTTTCTTATATACTTTTCATAGGTTTTTTTTCATTATTTTAGCAATAATTATTGATATTCATGATTCCATGCTTGCTTTAGATTTAATGATAATTACTTAAAAATTGACTAAAGACTCTCAATCGTCAACAATGTTAATAATATTTTTTTTTGTGTAAAATATCAAGTGAATATTTAACGCACGTAGTTTCATATAGGTAATAATAGCAATTTAGTTACCAATGAAAAAGAAGAAGAAACAATGTCAGCTTTAATTCTCACATTCCTTGATTCTCATTTATGCTATGATTTTGCGAAATTATCTCACATATTTAAGTTCCTAATTCTACTTAAGAAAGGTAGGTCTTTGAAAAATGGTTTTAACACGCTAACGTATGTATACACTCACTTTGATTATAGATTATTGCATTGTTAGCATTGACTCTATCCAAATGATGTAAAAAAAATTTCTAATAGGGACGCATAATGCCATACACAATGTAGTTTTCACCTAAACAATCGAGTTATTTAAATATATCGAGCACCGTAACTGGATAAAAGATTTTTTAGCGTCAAAAACATATTAGATGAGAACACAATTTTCTTATTGACCAGACAATGAAACCTGCAAGGTTTTCAATTAGTATATGTAAAATTATAAATCATTTTGCCTTTGCAGAACGCAAACAAGTTGCGGATATCTTACATATTTGTACTATGCTTTGATTGTGAGATATCAATGAAACTCAATCTTAATTCGTTAGATATTCACATAGCGGCGGCAGAGTTGCAAATTTGCAACAACATTTGAAATTTGCATATTCTAATGAAGATCACGAATTACAATAAAAAAAATTGATTTATCACATTAACATAACAAATATTTGGTTCATTTATACAATACAGAAATGATCTTTGTCGATACATAAGCTCTGACTTTCTTGATACACGTGTCACACCATGGCGATCGCAGATTTTGTGAAATATCAATGTAAGCATTGTTATCAAATTGTATTTGGACATTACAGAGTTGTATATGAAAACGCTTCTCTGTAGGGTAATAATATTATAGTTATAGAGATATTCAACAATATTTTTAAGTTGAATAATATTTCGAATTTTCATTATAATTCAAAAGAGCTGCAGTACAAAGTTTACGATCCAATAAATATATAGTACATATCATGTCAATGTTGAGGGATGTAAAATGTCGCAGGGGCTGCTTAGCAATGAATGTAGTAATTGGATTATGAATTTGAAACCACTTTGTAGACAGCTTACACCAATTGGCCACTAAACGGTTCGCATAATGTCTGCTCTTGACTATTAATTCGTTTACCCATAATATTTATATTGTAATATTTGTAATATAATATCTAATATTGCTATATTTGGCTACTGGGAGTGCCGAGTATGCAGGTATAGTTTTCTCTTCATGTTGTAACGTTCTCCGCTGATAAAGAAGACACTATTCTATTATCAGACCAGAACTTTTTACAGCATTAGGAAAAACCTGTTAATATAATAAATGATAATATCAGAGAGGTTTGTCGTGGAACTTGAAAAGATTAACAATATGTAACTTAATGCGTTGTTGATGCGGGAAAACGCGAAAGCGCAAATAATGATCATACAGATGCATTGTTTAACAATGTTGAAGATCAATGATGCAGGTACGATCCTTTGTGATACTATCTTACCTCAACGCAAGATCTATTTTACATTTTTTATAAAAATCAGAAATCAGAAAAGAACGTCTCTGGTATTATAATTCATTAGCACTAAGTAACAACAATATGTTTGTATGTTTTTTTTTTTTATTATTATTATTATTATTTTTTTTTTCAACTACGCTTCAATTAACTGATTAATACCAGACAAACAGTTTTGCTTTCAGGCTTGCTGGCTATAACAAGTTTTTTTTTATTTTTTATTTTATTATTTCCTTAGCGTTTAAACTTTAGTTCCTGATTAAATTATCTTTTTTATTTAGGCAGATATTATCTATTGCTAAGCATCAAATATAAAATTTTTCTAAAAATTTCTCAGGCATCCCGAGTAAAAACCTAACTTTTCATATTTCTTATACAATAGACCGTATATAATAAACTTTCCTAATAAAATTTATTCATTAATTTATATTTATGTTTATATATATCTATGTCGCTATACATCCATGTATATCTTATTTATTTATTTATTTATTTATTTATTTATATATACATAAATATAAATTTTTAACGAGTTTTCAGGTGTTTGCTTTTTTTCTTCTTTTTTTTTTTTTTTTGTTCAATTCAAAAGTGAGTAACTACTCATTCGATATCATCTTAATTAATTAATAATAATTAAATTATACTATATTTTTAACATTTCGATGTCCGAAAAAGCCATCGCAAGCTATTATTGCACAAATGTGGCCTTGCTCCATATCACATTCTGCAGCTTTTAGCTACTTTGCATAACGTTTGTTATAATTACATTTATCATACTCATAGGATGTGTATTTAGCAAGCAAAATCAAAAAGAAAGGCAGTTTTTACTAAAGACTTTTAGAATGTCAACTTACGCTCGTAAAGCTGCTACTAAGTAATACACTGACAATTTGATTAAATATCGCATGTATGTATCAGATTTTATTCCAATATTGGAGTGAGATTTCTTTCAATTTCTTTTCAGATGTGGGTAATAATCTTAAATGACAAGTGGTCTGGGTATCTGTATAATTATTATTTTTAAGAAGAAAATTGCTTATGTACATACATCTACCGGAATTAATTTCAGCACCACTTGTACATTTTTCAAAATCATTAACAAAAAAAAAAGAGGAGATTTTCAAACTCTTATTCAATATCTGTAGGCTCTTTATGGAAGCTCTTTTCTCATGCACAGTGTACTACCTAAAACAATACTTATGTCTTAGGGTCTACTCTGCATTAACATAGGTAATTGTCGTACCCAGTTAATTCAGAGCAAAAGTAAACCCTGCAGGGATTTGGTCCACAGATTTAAATTTATCGTCTCTTATTAATCATTCGTTAGCAATTCAAGATTTAAATATAAGTGTTGTTAACACATATTGTTATTTTTAATTTTTATTGTTATTGTTATTGCGTATGTCCAAGCTGTACAAATTGAAAATTAAGTTGAATGAGAACACGATTCTTCTACGTGGTCATTATAAATTTGAATATTGTTTATACAGATTATTTATGAATGTAGAAAAATCGAAGTTTAATATCATAATTCTAAGTTGTGTCAGGGGACAGTGTTTGTTTGTTTTTACAAGGAATTCAAAATTTACTAATTTACTACTAAACGTGCACGCGTATTATCTTCAAATAGATTAACAAATTTAGTTAGCTGAATATCCATAATTTAGATATTTGTACTATAATTACTTAATTACTTTTCCTCAATTTAGTAGCAAATTTATAGAGCCTAAATGGATATTCTAAAGCCCCCCTTATCATATAACAAGTTTCCAAGTTTAACATATTCACTATTTAAAATTCATACATTTTTGTTCTCTTATATATCAAGTGCATTCGGTATATGCTTGGAGCGAGGTCCAAAGTATGGCCATATCCAACTCATTTAACTCTGCGCGCTTTCTCACCGCTTCTCAAGCTGGTCGAGCGCATATACCGAACGCACCTATTGAACAAAATTTTCTGCCAATCTGATTTTGCGCCACAACATTATGTATATGAAAGGAATAAGAAACAAAAATAATAATAATAATTACGCTAAAACTGTACAAGGTTGTTAACATGGGTTCAACCAATACATGGTTTTGGTTCTCAAACAAGTTTTTATTTCAATAGTTTTTACGATCATACTTTACGATATATCAAATGTTATTAAATATTCTTGCGTTGATAAGATGTGTGTAATTTTGAAATGAATTCAAAATCTTTTGTATTATGAAATTAATCATACGAGCAAGCTCCGACTATATGTAATTAGATCACGTATAAAACATTGCATTCAGGCGTGACGTTTACTTTGAGGCGCAAAAACTAGACAAGATATTTCGAAAGTTGGTAATTTTCTAATAATTTCTTAAAGTGATAAGCGAATTTTCATAAATATTCTCTAGGTCTGGGTGGCGGGCGCTTTCTTTCTAATCTTTCTGATCTCTCTAGTCTTTCTGTTCTAGCTTCTGCGCTAGATGTTATAGATTCTTCCGCGGGTTCGAGCATTTGCGTAGTTTCAGTCGCATCCGAAGGACTTACAGGCTGCGTAGCTAGAGGGGCTTGAGGAGCAGCACCTTTATTCCGCGATTTGCTCCTACGTTTTCGCAAAATTAATGGTCCCAAAGGATTCACGTCATCCCTAGAGGTTGAAGCCTGGGTTAAACGTTCTAGCAATTCTTTGCTGACTTCTTTAGGGGGTTTAATATATTCACTAGAACAGCTCATAAGTCGCTCTGATATTTCCTTGGTGGAACGATCAGAATGAGTTTGAGTATATTCTTGGAATTTCAAACGGTCACACAACGATTGCTCTTTGTTAGAATCCATACATTTTTGTTCTGTACTATCTCCTTGCGCCGTAGTAGCACCAGCACTCAGTGAACTAGAACTTTGCAAATGTGTTACGACAGAAATACTCGGATTGTGAGCCGGAATTACGGTTGTTGGTGTGCTACTAACGGAGATACGATTCATCAGAGTCTGTAACATATCTTCAATCTTTGCTAATCTCTGATTAACCCTTTGAACTTCCAGCTTTAGATCAACCTTAACTTCTAATACGGCTGCTAAAATTTCTCTGTCGTTATTCGGTTGAGATATCAGACCTCCGTCATAACTTTCTAGTCTTCTAAGACTCAATTGTTTTGAATCAGCACTTAAATTTTGTACATGTGATGTTTCTTTCAAGTTTTCTGTATCGCTGACTTCCTCTATAGTCGCACCGGTTGTTCCAAGCTTTGCTAACTTAGGAAAAACTTTGTTGGTACCAGCGCTTGAACTTGGTCTTGAATCTCTTGCACTTAGAGAACGTTTAAAAGTATCATTTCCGCCTGTTTCATTGCTTGAATCTAGACTAGAACTTCCTAGTAGACGGCCCCATTTACTAGGTCTTGTGCGGCTACTATTGTTCTCATCGCTTGACGACAATTTACGAGAGTGGGAAGATTCTCCATCCTTGTTATCTTTGTTGTCAGCTTTTTCAACGTCTGTATTATGTCTCTCTCTTCGGAACCTGTATTCAAAACACACGAATAATATCGTCAATAAAAGAAATTCATAGACAAGAAATTGGCTCGATAGAAAATTACAAAGGTATTTAAAAGATATCGTTATTATTCTTTTTTTTTTTTTTTTTTTCTTTACAAAGCTACAAGGCTAGGGTACAGCTCCAGCGGTGTTCACGAGCAACCTACAAGGTGCCTACAGGGATAAAATTTATGATAAATATGAAAATACAGGATGGTTCATTTCATGTATGGATACTATACAGGGCTATTGCATATTTTACAATTTTTTCAAATCTGAAGCTTAGAAATACTCCGATCTCCATTTCAAACTAAATTACTGAAAGTTTCCTCTAAATATTATCAAACGATCCAACGTTTTACGATCAGACCGAAGTCCCCATCAAAAATGAAGATACACATTAATGATTTGAATTCTGCATAGATGAAATTCTTTTGATGATTTATAAGTATTTAGTAGTTTTGAAACAGCCCTATTTAGTGTTGATGTAGTAGTATCAATATAATTGTAATTATTCATAAAAATATCAGTGAAAAAGAGAAAGTTGAATCCTAGAGGGTGTCTGTCACATGCATTCCATTGTGTTTGTTAAGTTATAAAAGCATGGAACAAGCCACTTGTATCCTGAAAAGTATGTATATATATTATATAATGTCAATACTTTTCTGATAAGATCTTTAAAAAAGCCTTGTTCTCTCTTCATTACTGTTCTACCAAGGAGATTATTTACATTTCGAATAATAAGTTTAGCAATTATAATTAATTCATTAATCAACTATAGATATAATAAATGGCTAATAATTATGAAACAAAATACATGTGTTCAGATGTGTTTCAGACAAAGAATCAACTTCGTTTTGAGAAAAAGAAAAGAAAAAAAAAAAAAAAAACGAAATAATTACGTTCAATGTGAAAACTTTGTATTATATATGTTATCATATGAAGCATAAAACCCTTAAACTAACTTTAAATGTGATGATTTTGTTTAAGATTTTGTTATAAAGTTTTTTATGTATGAAAATTGATGTAGTATCACATTCGTTATAGATTATAATTTGAATGATATATATAACAAAGTATGTATCGAGTAAATGACCATTCGATAAAAAAAGATTAGTACCTGCACACACCGAATAAAAAATAATGAATTCTACTTGTAAGAAACCTTGCAGGTGGGTTTATCTCAAAAATTCGATGTTTGTTATATTTTATTGATTGCGGGTGGTTGCAGTTGATATCAACTATTTTGCAAGGTGGCATATATGTCTAGTCGGTAAACAGAGGAAAAGGTAGTGATTTTCTATTGTGAGTTTTACTATTCATTCTACAGTACTTGATTTAGTTGCGTATCCAACTTATATAAACAATTGATTTTAAAAATCCAAGAGATATAATATGTCTTATAAATTAACTGGTTCAATTAAAGCTTCGTGAAAGATTTGAAGGTTTTTTTTCTTTTCTCTCCTCCTTACAACAAATGTGAGATTTTTTTATTTTTATTATTCCCCATTATCATAATTAAGAATTGACTGTGATCCTGTAGCGTTGCTAAAATCAAAAATATCGCACAATCTCTAAAGGCATATTTTACAGCACTCTAGCATTCGGATAGATATTGTTAGTTTCCACCTTATCCCAAATACAGGATTATCTAATTCCAGAATGATATTTATCAATCAATACTTTTTAAATATACTCCGAACAGTATAATGGGTTCTCCAGATTTAACATAAGATGGTAACGTGGTCTTTGATTCTTGAAACTAAATAATATCTATATTTATTGATTGATATTAAATTTATATAAAAATGATTATTTCCTTTTTAATTTTCGATGCAATAAGAAATTTTTTTCAAAATTAAAATTAATATAATATATAATATAATCTATTATAGTAATCAGTTTTTCTCAAAATCTTATATTTTTTTCAACAAAATCTATGATTGATTAATTTTTTTTATTTTTTATTTTCTATCTTTACCAAGCGTGTTCTTTCTATTTGATAAAAACTGATTGTCAAAATAATCTGACTGAATATTGAATTATTCAAATTCCAAAAAATATTTATTTACTTCTGACGTATATGTATACTAATATGATTTATTGGAACCAAAGACACTAATTCATGTATGTAATAATAATAATAATAATAATAATGATAATAATGATAATAATAATAATAATGATAATAAGAATAATAATATTGAAAGATGACACATATTGAATTACGTTAACGGAATATAATATTATATAAGAATGGGAAAAATGGAAATTAATAAATGAAATTGCCTAAAACTGGGCCATGGTGGAAGAACGTTGACAGTGAGCTCCTCGTCTGAATCCGGATGATGACAGGACAGCATCTTAGTCATTAGGGGTTCTCCATCCGTCTTGAATCTTTTCAGGGCCAGCGCAACAATCGACAATCACATAAAGAAATACCCTCATTCATGGTTTATATATCCATGCTAAACCGCGATATAATCTCAAACTTACTATAAACTATATATTTTTATTATTTAGACACCGATATGTTGAATTTTTGGAATTTATTCTATGGAAACCAATTATCATTATTGACCTCTCTTATAAAGATAATATCTCTTGGAACATCAGGATATTATATTAATCTAAACACTCAGTTCAGTGTGTGGATAAAAACACTCACTGACGTTATGAAATCAGTCGTCAATATGCATGCCATTTAATAGTTTGATTTTAGATTTAAAAAAGATGAATAAACTTTTGGATTAGACAGACGTCTGATTCGGCGCTTATTTTTATTAGTTTTTTTTTTGGATATTTATTGTTGTGATTAAATGAAAATAAGAAATCAGATAATTATATCGATATAGGACGTAATATTATTATCTTGTGGCATAGAAATAATTATTAGCAAATAATTAAACTACATGCTGATAATGTTTTTATGATATTGATTTCGGCGTCGCTTAATCTGCTTCATTGCATTAGGCGTGAAATAATGTTTTAAATAATAATTATATGAATTGTGAGACTAAGGATCATTATCGACTATTATCAATGATGATGTTAAATATTATAGATCATGATTTTGAATATCGTTCTATAGTTGCTCCATCAATATCAATATTCAAGAAGCACAATGAGCCGCGTATATATTATGTGTGTGCAAAAAAATTTGTTCATTCTCTTTCTTCATAAGTTATAACATTATATTATAGAATATTGTATAGTTATGTTTTAATAATAATAATGTTAACAAGTCTATTAATTAACTTCCAATAAAACATCAACGAATTTCTTACCTAGAAAAAATCTTGCGGACAAGGTGATCCTGCGTTTGGTCTAACTGCGGTTCGTTCTTTCTACGCTCTGCAAGTTCTTTCTCACGACGTACATCGGCGACCTTTCGGAAGATCAACTGAAATTATAACGAAATTATAACGTGTTATCGAAATTTCACGATTTTTCAATATAAATTCATCATTCTATGTATATTCAAAATTTCGCGGGTAATATCAGCGACGAATTGTGGATTGTGATTGGCTTAACATCGCTTAATTGTGATTGGTTTAATCGCTATTTATCAATGCGCAGGCGCAAGGTCTGTCCCTAATGACGTCATGCGCGTGCGATTTAACCCTTTCAGATTCGAACGTGTTCATTTTTTTTTTAAATCGATAAAAATATTCAGCTACTTGATCGTTCATCAATTATTGATAATCAATGATGTCATAAATCAATATTATAATCAAATTCCGTATTTTTTTTTCTTCAAAATCTTGTATTATCTAGAAAGAGATGGCTGTGTATGTATTCATTCAATGAAGGTTCCCCCTTCCCGTGGTTTTGATTGATAGATTTGGAACGTCGGGAGATATTAGTTTATCAATCATTATCGGATAATAAGTGACGATTAATTACTCATATGGCTAATGATCGTAGCATATCATATAACGGTTATTTTTATTGATTACGTTCATTGCGATCGTGTGTGTTAGTCGCGTTTGATAATTGCTAGAGTTGCAAAAAAAAAAATTGGTTAAAGGGTTCTATAGTGACCCTGAAGAAGCAGACATGCGCATAACTCGCAGTCAATAGTTCGCGAATACATAGGGATTATTATAACCTCAAACAATACAATTCATCTGACAATTGAAATAGAGATAGAGATACAGAGATAGAGGGAGAGAGAGAGAGAGAGAGAGAGAGAGAGAGAGAGAGAGAGAGAGAGAGAGAGAGAGAGAGAGAGAGAGAGAGAGTTAATAAGACTAACACTCCAAGTTTACTTTGACCAAAAATAACCATGTGAGGTGCGCGGACAAGGTGCGAATTATTCATTCGTAGACATACATAAATACGCCACAACTTGTACAACGTGAATAAAGATTCTCTGTCAATTCCAAAGTCGCCCGCTGTACGAGGGGTTGACGAAAATAGAGGTTTGCTATTGTTTTAATATCCGTTAAGAAAAAAATAAATAAATAAACAACTACTCGTTATACCTAATTTTTGCTAGAAAATTACAAACTACAATGAAATCTGAAATTAATTCGAAGAATTTTGGAAAAATTTATATGAAATTATCTATGATATGAAAAAAAGAACAACAACAATTGACTCGATGTTCATTTTTTTTTTTTTTTTCTCGACAATTTCTCAATAAACGAAATATACCACAACCTCGTTTGTTGTACAATAATTTCAGATGGGCCACGGAACTAGTCGCTCCTCCCCATCGGGAAATATCCTTTCATCAGACGAGCAGAGTTTAGTAGAAAATTTATTTAAGTCAATGTCAAGAAGTTCTGGTTCGATAAAAAGAGAGGATGTATTTAAGCACTGGTCTATTCATTTGGACGATTATTTGCTGCAGTATATAGTAAAATTTTTGTGTCATGAACCGGGTAAAAAATTGTCTGCTATAAACGGTGAAAATTTTGGTAGGCTTTATGTGTTCGCTGTAAGAGGTAGCGCCGACGAACGTACGACCCTTATTTTAAAGGGATTTTCAGACAGCGAGCAAAAGTATGAGATACCGAAGAGTTCTTTTATCCAATACGTCGAAGCGACGGTTAATTCCTATTTAAGACTGCAAAAGAATAGCGGAAACCCTAACTATAACAGTTGGAGTTCAATCGGCTGCGCCGTAAACACTAGGAGGATAAATCTTCACTCTCAAAGTCTATGCGAAGATATTGGAAACAGCGAGGATATCATAACGTCTGACGAACTTGATAATTGGTTCAGTCAAGCAGCTAACTTTAAAGCAATTCAGTCGCATGTATTTCAGAATTTGTTTTTAATATCGCAAAAAAAAAGCGACAAAAACACAAGCTTGAAAATCAATGATCTGAATTTACTGCCTATTTGTAAAGGGCTTGAAAATATTCCCCATTTTCCTAGCATCCTGGGACTTAGCGATGTGCTATTTTTGAATTTGAGCCTCCCCCATGAGCTGAGAAACGAGTGGCGATTCTTGTTCTCAAGCCAAATACACGGTGAATCGTTCTCCACAATGTTAGGGAGAATTTCTATGCAAGGAGCGACGCTGCTGATTATACAAGACACTGAAAATCATGTTTTTGGAGGCTTTGCGCCTGACAATTGGTCTTTGAGTCCGAATTTTTCAGGCAATGAAACTTGTTACTTGTTCAAACTGGAACCAAAGATATTGACCTTTCCATCAACGGCTTACAACAATCATTATCAATATTTGAATTTACACCAGCAGACTATGGCCAATGGTTTATTGATGGGTGGGCAATTCAACTATCCAGGACTCTGGCTGGACTGTGAATATGGAACGGGAAAGTCTAGTCTTACTTGTACGACCTTTCAGAATTACACGCAGCTTAGTGGATCGGAAAATTTCACAATAAAACACTGCGAAGTTTGGGGCGTTGGCCCGTTGCCTGAATCTGATGAAAACGAAAGGGGGGGTTCAATACTGGACCATGATCCAACTGCTAAAGTTATGCTAGAATTGGCTGGACGTACTATGCACAGCGAAGGTCTTAGGGAGAAAAAAACAAGAAAAGAATAGTAGATTGTGTTGACTAAACATATCATATGAACAACACGATCTATGATAAGAATGAAAACAACTTAGATAGAGCCTATAGACTCATAGAAAACTGTATATTCCTATTCCTGATCAGATTGCTCGGTTAATATTTATCACAGCTATTTTACCTCACAGAATATTTCTGGCTATCTGAGAAACGCTAATATTTTCCATCAGTCACGTAATAATATTTTATACATATTGTAATTATTGGCCATATTCCTTTTTTGTTATTGTGCTCAATCATGTTAAAAATTGGGATTTCATATATTTAAACAGTTTTCAGCTGTTATATGAAATCTAGTAATTCGAAAATTGAATTGCTTCAATTATTCGATTAATATTTGATTAATGATTAATTAGTGATGCCAAAGAACAGGAGGTCAATAATATGCCTCTGTTTAAGTAAACAAATAAATGCAATATATAAATGGCCTAATTTAATATGAGATAAGTAGGTTCAAATTATTGTACTTCATATTTAATTATGAAAACGTCTTACTGAGTAATTTTAAGTTGTTGTTTAACTAATATCGACGGTCTTATTAATTATAAGTGTGCGTTTAATGATTATCATTAAGAATATTTTTCATCTGTGTTATTATAAAATTTTCTTTATATCATTGTAAGACAATTTTGAATGTTTTATTTTTTAAGCACAATATTTTAAATACTATGTTGTTGTTATAATATTGTCTATTGTGAGATTAATGATGATAAAAAATAAATAATTCCTATTCAATAACGCAATCAATTTTCTACAATCTAAACTAATTAGGCCTGATCTACCATCTCACAGATATGGTATTAATGTTGAGTCTAATTTATTCGAATGATAATTAATAATCTCTTATCATAATTTACATTGTCCAAACAAACATCATTGATTGTAATTAATTTACAATCTGATTGTTATCTCGTCTTTTGATACTATTGAAAACCTAATAAATAATAAATATAAAAATGAATCGACCAAAGTTTAATACTTTTCTAGAATAATTTATCTATTTACCTGATATACCGTCATAAAACATAGGAACATAAAATTAATAAACTATTCAACTTACCCGATGGCGAAGATTGTAAGTGAGGACAAGATTGCGGGCAAATGAGTTGGCGAAGGCTTGATAGAAGTCTAGAACCTCGAGTAGTCGATCCCGTTTTATGGTGTGGAGATCGCAGTATGTTAAAGCTCTAACATTTGCGGCGCTCTGACCGATGGCAGAATCTTTCCAAAAGCTGTCCCCGAAGACATCTCCTTTACCCAGTATGGCGACTACTTCATCATCCTGTATCACCTCAAGACTACCGGTTACGATGAAGCATAACGAGTCTATGGATTCTCCAGTGTGGTACAACAGGTCGCCTGGTGCACTATGTGACATCGTGAAGTGCATAGCCAGAGCTCTTAAACAGCCATCTGAGGCCAGTCTGCAACGTACGAAACCTTAAACTGAAACAAGATGTATAGGTGCAGCAACCAGAAGGGTTTGCAAGTTTAACTGAAAGTAACACCATTTGTTGACGCTGTACTATCATCATTTGCAGATCAATAGTTATATTTATTATCAGGAGAGTTGCTAATATTATTTTTGAAAGATATCGAGAGAGACGAAGACCTTGTTTCGATATCATAAGCTGATTGTTCAACTTTCAGCGTCAGTATTTGCATTTCTTTACGGCGAACTAGAGTTTAATTAAAATTTAGTTTCTTGTAGTTTATTTCTGGCAGAGTCTTAGAATGTTTAGTTCTGTTTAAAACACTGTAGTTAAAGCTGGTTGACGAATTCGTAATTCTGTTGCGGTAACTATAGATGCATGAGAAAATTTTTAGCATAAAAAAAAAAGCAAAGATACCGAAGGTTTTTGCTTTCTTATGAATATTTTCTTGCCTGCGAACACCTTTCGAACTATAAAACGTAATTTGGTTTTTGCAACGGCATTGTTTTGGTATGTTTTTATTTACCTAAAGGCCGGATGCTCGTTGAAGACCTTTCTATTTAAATGGACGCAAATATCTGCCTTCATATCCTTGGGACAGTAATTTAGAACCTTGTCAGTATCAAGTCCTTTGGTCATAGCCCAAGTGCTGACTACATAGTCCATAACTCGTTCGCTTAGTGCCTTTGGTACCTCGTGAAGTTTCATGAATTCCCTAACGTTGTTAAGCATATCGTGATACTTTGCAGTTGCCGAGGTCATCTGTTGGATTATCGTAGTAACATGTCCAAATATCGTGGCGTAGAGGAGAGCTGAAGAAAGAATATCAATTTTTCTGAAACGTGTTTTTTTTTTTTTTTTTTTAAATGTACTGAACAAAAGAAACAGAAAATTATTTAAATCATGATTTTCAACTTGTTGAATGCTTCGTTCATACCAGCAATGATCATCATGCAAATGGTAAAAATTTTCTCATTGTCAGTCTCCGCTGCAACATTTCCAAAGCCAACTGACGTCATGCAGGTCATCGTGAAGTAGAGGGCTGTAACATACATTGTGCGTCTCGCAGGACCAGCTATTAATTCAGGTGTTGTACTCGCGTTTGACCACAAATAACTATAAGGTGATTGCGTAACATTGGCTAATTTCCATAGCCATGAATATTGCACACCAGCATCTGCGTCCGATCGCCCTATAGAATACCTAGAATAAAAATGATCATCATCAAAACAGAATCTTAAAATTTATCAACCGTATGGAAATCCTTTGTGCAGCAGTTCAAAGGATATGAGAAGAATTTTTCTCTCAGTTAGTTGATAATAACAACGAACATCTATAAAGTTGGATTTAAAACATATCCTCATCGTTATAATCGCATGCAATAATATTCACCAAATTATCGCAGATAAATAAAGATGCAACGAAACAGAATATTTCAATGAAAATAAAACTTATGGCTTAGTTGTAATAAAAATAATTGATATCACACTGTGTATGGCTAATATGAAATAATAGACTTAGGAGCAGAGTAGGAAATTTTTATCACTAGCTAATAATTTCGTTAAATTAAATTAAATAGTCAATAATAATTGATTTGGCTGTGAATAGAAATAGAAATAAAAATAAAAATATTCTTCTACTAAGCAGAGCGAATTTATGTGGTACCATAATGTACCTAATATAATTTGCGTAGATGCGAAGCAATTATTTAAATTCAAGCAGAAATTCGAAAGTACGAGTTTTTTTAATTTTTTTTATTAATAATTAAGTAAGCAGTGAGAGAAGCAGTTGTTCTAAAGTTCATATAGATGTCATTCAGTTCAGTACTAAAATAAATTTGAGAATAAAACAACAAGCAAATATGCTTGATTTTCAGTTTTCAGATTATGTGTTGAATAGATAAAATTCTACCAGTTTATACTAGTTGGGAAACATGTACACAGTGTGAAATCACCTTAAAGTGACGTACCAAATGCAGGCGAGCCAATGAGCAACCAGCATGTAAAAACAGAGTAGCAAAATGAGCATTGCTGCTCCGTACTCCAAGTAACGGTCAAGTTTTCTCACAACACGTCCTAATCGCAAGAGCCGCACGACCTTTAGAGCAGAGAATAGACTCCCGATCCCATCTTCGTCGTGGTCAAAAGCGTTGAATACATCGTAAGGTAAACAGCTTAGTAAGTCAATGATGAACCACGACTTCAAATAATTCATCCGTATTACCTGAACAATAAATAGATAAATAAATAAATAAATAAATAAATGAATAAATAAATAAATCGATCGAATTGCAAATAATGGGATTAGTTTTTCTTGAAAATAGACAATCGCAAGGTGATCTTTGCTTTTTCACAATAGAGAAGGTGTAGAAAAAAAAAAAGAAAGACGAGATTCTGATTGATGGAGAATAAGATTTCTTATTTTCCGAGTAATTAAAATAATACCTTTGGATCTGAGACAACTTCGCCCCCAGCCCCGACGAACGTAGTATGAAAATTTAAAACGATATCAATAAAGAAAATGACGTCAACTATACTATCAACGACCAGCAAAGAAACATCTTCGCTAGTCTTATTTTTAAATGCGACATTATAAGGAACCATAATCGCAGTGTAGAAAGTCAGACATAGAATAATCCAATCCCATATAGCTTTGAAGGCGCAATAATGTAATAAAATATGTGGAGGTGTTTTTGGAGCTTCTTGACGATACTGAGGCATGATATCTCCGCTCAAAGACATCATCTGTAAAATAAAGAAAATTCTATAATCAAAATTATTCAAAACTCACGACAATATCGATTTTAATTTAAGTTTTAAAAATATTTAAACTATTATGTCCGCAGAATGCATAATTCCAACTTGTTAGATGAACAATTTTCTATTATATCAATTGAATGAGACCAAATAAACGGATTATCTTCCAAAGTTTAAAAAATGTAATAGAGTTAACAGCGTCGTTATTTCCTTACATGAGCCAAGTGCGATTGCTTGGCAGTAGTTGGCAGTGCCGTGTCTTTTAGGACAGGTAAATGCGAACTGAATTGTGAAACTAGAACGGATCTGGATCTGGTTACGGAGCGAGCAAGCTTTGCAAACTTTGATAATCCACCCTTGGTGTCGTCCGTTTCTATCGGTTGTTTCAGAGCGGTGATATCCCGAAACGTTAAGAGAAACAGAACGACCAGATCTCGTTCGTTCTTGATCGGTGCGATTTGTAGTAAAAGCCATAGCGGTGTCTCTGTGTATTTTAAATCATATTAATTATTCAAATTCATAATAATAATTAATTAGTCATGTATACCTACAGAGCCAATTGATTTCTAGCTTTTCTATTACCATTAAATTTAGATTCATATTATTATAATGTATAAAGATGAATATACCGCATCTACGTTTTATATCATTCTAAACAGAGATAGATAGATAGATAGATAGGATACATAGATAAATAGGAGTATAATCGCCGTTAAACATTCACGACCAACATGCATAGACCTGAAATATTTCAAACTATATTTCATACCTCGATCATTTATACATTATTTATATATATATAATATAAAGTTAGAGCAGTACATACTCTTGCTACATGCCGAATTTTACCTAAATTGTATATATAATAGGTATATACATACAGGTATATATGTATAGACTATTTCATAGGAAAGTGCCGTCGAATCATTATAATAATTAGTAATAAATAGAAATATATATAGAAAAATAAATATAGATTACTCTATGAGGTGGTGATAGGTATAAAACTATTAATCAGCCAAAAAAGAAGCGAACTTTGATTTTTTTTTTTTTTATTATTTCATTTCTTTGAATCATCTAAATGAAGCTGAGATATGTTATTGTCTACAGAATTTGATAATAATATTATTTAGCGATAGATAATAATTTTACCAAGCGTTAATTAACTTACGTCTGTAATTACGAGTTTTTTGTATGTTGTTAAATCGAGATAAGAAGGTGGGCTGTTCCGAATCGTTCGGGCTCGAAAAAATCGTTTTTTTTCCATTTTACCCGGCTAGAAAACTATCGCGGTTTATAACCTATCGGATAACAGTGAATGCGACTACTAAAGAGTTCGCAGTTTGTAATGTGATAAATAAATTTTCAGTCAGCTAATATACGGGTGTTGAGTTATTTGATTAACACTTCCGTTTAGTACTATAACCTAGTTTGAAAATTCATTAGCATAAATACATTCGTGTGTTTTCTATACCTAATCCTAACCATACAAATTTTTAAGCATTATTTTTTGATCATTTTTGTTTCTATGAGGTTATGTCTTTGATCCGTCTATGGGATATCTCGGTTGGTAGTAATTAGTTAAGAATTTAAGCTCGGTCGATAAGGACGCAACCTTCAATGTGTTGATTGGGTTGCCGCCCGTTCAGGGGGTTTCGAAAGGATAAGATAATATGACATGTATAGTAATTTTATGAGTTATAAAATTGACATGAGCATTTTAGGGCACATGTGAAACAGTCAAAGTGTCAACTGTTAAGTAATGACCGTGAAATCGGAAATCTAATTAGGCTTGGGTCGACGTGAAATCCCTAGTAAATTCTCAAACCAGAATAGCTATGAACAAAGTATTAAATTAGCACATGTATGTTAATCTGAGGGTAAATACGTCACCTAGCTAAGTAGATGTATAAAAATGTTTGAGCGAGATTTATAAGTAGGCGTATTAATAAACTGTAAATTGTTACTCTTTAGTTTACACTTTATGGCTCTTAGGTATTACATATAATATAATATAATATAATGTAGTATAATATACATAAAGTATTTTAGCTGTTCAGAAATCCACATATTCAGTCATGCTTTTTCTTTGTTGATAGTATAGGGTCACAATTCACATATATATGTAATATATCATATTGAAAAAGTTTCATAATATGTCAGGCGTAGCTAGAAAAATAAGCATTTCATTTCGATTTTTCGTTTTCCGCTATAGTATGTTTGTTAATTATATATCGGGAGTATTCGTGGCAATGCTTCGCATGGGGAAGTGAAAACGCCTGCATACAGGCAACTCGGGAGTCAAGCGATTAGGTTTTAGCTCGCATATTGCGTGCCCATTGACTGCGTGAGAACAAAACCTAATCGTTTGATGTTTGAGTTGCCTGTATGCAGGCGTCCTATGAAGCGTTTCCACGATTACTCCCGGTATATTAATGTAACCATCGAAGTATATTCTTTCATTGAAAATAGTAATATAATGACTAAAATATTGTTCTTCGTTATACAATCATTGACTATGAAATTTGTCAAAGATATAATATTATGTAGAGGGCAAAAGCTCATTCGTGTAGACGCAATTGAATGTATGTAATAATACGGATTTTAGTTTTTAGTACCTTATTGGCTTCTTGAAATGGAATTTAAAATAAAACACAAGAGATATTAGCGTTTTTCAATTTGGCGTTAATTTAGCGTGAACTAAATTCCAATGATAAGATCTACTTTTTTTCTAGCTTAAGACTTGCCTCAATAATTAAGAACACAAAAGATCGAATTCGGTTTAAAGAAGGCTGTTTACCTACAAAATAACAAAAGCAAAATATTTAAAGCGCTTTAGGTATACTATAAGTATAGGTCATTGCTTATCTGCAACCCCGTTTCACGATCTGTTTCAAAAAATATAAATTTTGCTTTTATATTTTTGCACGGTATAAGTTGAAAAAAAAAGTCAGAGCAGAATCAAAATCGTCGAATGTATCTTCTAGGATCTAGAATCTACATATTCAACATAATTACATATGTACAATATGGTGTTAAAGTCTTACGTTGCATTTAAAATGTAAACGAGTACATTTTCATGTATGCAAATCTGTTTACGTGTGTAACGATATTCCTGTGTGCATATAGAATATGACTATATATATACACATATGTATATAGAGATATGCGGTATTTACATGTATATCTATATGGACTGGCAATGAACTGGATCTGGAAACAGCTGACTTGCATTACCAGGTCTACGAAGCACTCTAGTGCTTTACTTTACTTTATTATGTAATTATAGGTATATAAATAAACCGACTTATAGGTGTATCAGTGTTATACATATGTGTATATATTAGGGTGAAAGCATGCAAAATGCAATAAGCCAAGGAATAATTAAATAGTAATAACTAATAACTATAATAAGCAATCAATAAATAATTAAGTTAATAAAATTTGAAGTGGTGTCATGTATATGGAATATCTGTTAATAATATTCATAACGTGTTGTTATGCATTCGAATTAGCGAACTAGCTTGAGTTTTCACTTTTTTTTTTTAAACACAACATAAATTCGTAAAGCAATTTCAATGCATCGAAAGTAATAGTATAGTATGTTTAAAAAAAAAAAAAAAGACGACTTTACAATTGTAATGGGAATAGATATTTTTTTTTTCCAACCACTAGAAAATTGTTCTTGTTTGAAAAATAAAATGACTTTAATTTCGTCTGTTTCTAAAAGTTTAACACACTATTCTCTATAGGTAGAATAACTGGGTATTCTCAATTCTGTAATTTTGATTTTAGAAGTCGTTTAACTGATGGTGAGAGTTTTTGGTATCTGATTTTCCTGAGTTTAGTTAGATTTATCAAATCTATGATCACTGCCATGAGGACGGTTCAAATTCATAGATATATTTTCATCGCATATAGGTATGTCGGTGAATGTGATAATTCGACTGATTTTCAGTACTAAGATCCATTGAGCAAACGAAACGAAGCATCGTATGTATAATTATTGACTTTTCATTCAGGCCTCGTTAATTACGAAAGTAAAAATGCCGATGAAATATGCTCCAATAATCAACTGTGTATGTTATATGAAAAAAATTAAAAAATTCCACACCATATGGAATACTGCGTGGGGAAAAAACCAAAGTGAAACGAAAACAGAATAAAAAAAAAAGCTCGACTCGTACCTATATAGCTAACGCATTTTACCTCTGTAAAGATTTACCGATAATATTGTAAGTTATAAACGTGAAAAATTTTATGCGAGCTTTTATATAAACGACCCCATAAATGTCCCGCAAATATGGTCAACACGTCCGAGTGGCCGACACCCACAGTCTTCTACTACGTACTCAATCTCTACATTATATAGGTATACCTATAATAATACTTTATTTTGACGATGGGAAAATCCCATTTTCTCGGTGTCTGTAAAACCGTAGAATTTAAGAACGGGCCTTTGCAACACCTGGACAATAATTCGGGTATCACCACATACAATTCGCACCCCTGATCGTGGTAAGTGTTTCTATATAGTGTAACAGATGCCGAGATACTTGTCCTGATACAAAAAGAAGGAGGACCGGAACTCATCACGACACGCTGTCTCCTCTGAGCTTTCTTGTGCTTTCATCCTTACCCTTTTCTTTTCCCTTCCTCTTCCTCTTCGTCAGCATTCTATACTCTATACTCTACCCTCTACCCTCTACTCTCTACCCTCTCCCTTCTCCCTTTCGCTCAATTAGGTCGTTTCGCACTAAGGCGGTAGTGCTCTGTCAATACGGGGATGTAACTACGATTTTCTCAGACTAGTAGCTCGGCAAAGCTGCTGGGCCACTATCGAAGTTTGTCTAGCCCTTTATATGCTGAGTTTTCGTGGTTATTGCTACGTAACAAACCGGAACCGTTATAACAGTACCTATATATTCTAACAACTTCGCAGTTATATTGCCTTCCTCCCCTTCCTCGCATATAGTATAATAAATTCTGGTCAAATTTCAAACCTCATATTCTCTATTTAACTTCTGCAGTAACCCGCGAGTTTTGCTCATATGAATTTTTACTCTCGCTTCTATACATCATGCGTGTAAAATTTCAGCGTATATCTAAAAACTGACTTGTTATACAGTGGCAGAACTCCGCCTCTGCTTATTCAATGCAGGAAATATTATCGCGATGGGTTGCAGTCTGACCTCGAGACCTTGTTATTGCCATTTTACACACACACACACACACACGTATAGAAACGGTTTTAACGTAGTAAAATCTAGTGGATTATCACATTCAGCCGACACAACTAAATGAAAGATTCGAATGAATAATGATTGACCCATTGCACAGCTATCTATTTTCTTCATCTATTTTCTTTCGACGAACAAGTCATGTGAAATGTAATTTATATGATTGTACATGCTATAGAATATTTTTTTTAAAATCTAGACAAAATTTGGCATACTCAGTTAAAATTTTGTAAAACCCGCGAAACCCGGTTGAATTTGATTTACATCGATTCTTATACTTCAACGAGCAAAATAACCCGCGCGCTTCTTATTAGCAGTGATTGATTGACCGGAGGAATAGCGGGGTAAGAAATCCGACTCCCTTACAGCATTTTTATTGCACACTTAAGCCTGCGGCTCGAGTAATCCCGGACGTGCAATTACTACATTTTATCGACCATGTAATCACTCAAATCAAACTTAACGTTATTTCGACTAAATAGGCTGGAGTAAGAGGCGATACGTAATTTTGAATCATATAATTATACATTATGATCTGTGATTCATTTCACGCTGTGATACTGTGCGATGGGTTTTATTTCTTTTTGTTTTTAATCCAAAGATTCATTTTTATATAGTCACACGCTTGTATCTCACCCACTACTGTGTCGTTTTGGAGTTGAGTTTAAAATTTTTGTTCATTCTTATCGAAGGCTAGTGTTTGGCATACTTAACGACGAACCCTAATCAAAGATCTATATTATATATTTCTATAGAATTTGTCAATCTTCATAATCATATAAATATAATTTATAATGTTACAGTATTTTTATGATAATGTTTTTCCTACTAATTTTAACTTAAAGTCGCCCAAAAACGTAGAGTGGCCTCAAACGGTACTTCTACCCTGTATAAGATACTAAAATATGGAATAGTAATTATTGGTGACGTCGGTTATCGATATGAACAGACTGAAGTTTCCATTTTGTACGAAGCAGGGCAATCTACCTCTTGATACGTTCGGTATAATATATAATGGAGAAATATCGATGCTCTAGAATCCACAACTAAAGTACACTACAAGTACGTACCCTAGACACATCCTACTCACAGTACACTGCACTTTTCATCAGTTGAATGAACTTAGTTTTAGTTTTTTTTTAAAAAGGCAGAGATTTAAGAATGCTCACGTGCCGAATGCGATTTTTAATGTATTTTGTGTGTAATCCACATTCTATTGGGTTACTGGTATAAGTATGCCAAACATTCGCTGTAAGAATCGATTTTTCGTGTTAGCTGGTTATTTTTCATGTTTAATAATTAAAGAAAAGTTTAGCTATAGGATTTTGAAACATGAAATCAACGAGGAATTTCTTTTGGAATACTTTTCAAAATTATGCAAAATTTATATGTATATAATTATGAATGACCTATTACTACTTATTGTTTAGTGTTATTTGAAAAAAAAATAGATACTTGCGATGATTGAAATAAATGTAAGTTTGCGTGTCGTTTCGATGAAAAGTGACGTTTCAAAATCTGAACTGTCAACGTGATCGTTTGAACTACGGTCGAATCGTTGTTAGAAATAAATTTACAATTTATGTTATAGTATATAATCGAGGAAAATGTGACCAGAAAAACCTTTTCCAAAGATTTTAAGTTTTACGTGTACTGTTGTATTTTGTTTCTTTATTGGATCAAAGTGACTTACAGGCTTTTTGAGTGCAGTTTTGAGTTGTGCTACACATACCTCGTGGGGTACCTTTAAACAAAATTACCTTCAATTATTCATTTTTACGTTTAACACGTTCAGAATTTTTTCAACACATTTAATTCTCAATATTCTTACGCCACGTGTCACGTTGACAATATGAATAGTCATTACACAACTTAATTGTGGTCAGTGAAGCTGAGTAAAATCTTTATTCAACGTGAAACATAAATGCAAAGGAAAAGAAGATAAAGAAAAGAAAAAAAAAAAGAAAAAAAAAACGGAAAAAATCAAACACTTTGTTAATGACTCTTTACATATAGTATAATGAACGATAAACACAAATTGCAAGTCGAAATGTTTACTAAAATCATAAACATTACGTTATATATATAGGTATACATAAAACAGGAGTCATATATCGAAGAAAAGATTATTCCATCATCTAAGACTCCTATTCTACATAATTTCTGCAGTAGATCAGTGTATAGTAATAATGATGAATATTCTGCAGAATAGCTGGCTTTGGCTTAAGTATCAAAAATGGTAGTTGTAAATTGTAATAATGTCAAAAATTTGGGATACCAGCACTTGAGTCTGTAGAGGGTATATAGTTTCATTCGTAAAGTATTTTGCCTTGTCAAACTCAGCTAAGATTAGAATCTAGTATCGATTTCAGTTTTCCCATGTCCATGTGTGTAGATTTATTTGTAGGTAATTATTGTCTTCCTTCTTTTTTGTTTTTTGATTTTTCGTTTTCGTGTTTACCGTAAAGATCAAATCCGGCAAAATACTTTTACGACAATGTGGTACGTATTAAACGTAACATAAATTTCACGTCAGAGAATATTCAATTCTGAGCGACAGAGTCTACCACTTTAGATGCGAGAGTAAGAGTAAGATCAGGGTGTGTCGAAATTTTGAATTCTACTTGTACACGAGTCTTGGGAGCCGTATAGAACAGGGATGAACGTATTTACATAAATACGTTAAATCTAAGTTCATCTGGTATTCCTAAAGAGAAATAACCCCGTTCATATCGCAACTAATAAGGTTTGTCACTTTATTAAATACTCTGTAAAATGTATATAATAATATAGTTCCCGGGTGAAAAAAAATAAAATAAAATAATAATTTCACACTGAATTAGTGTCTCTGCACTTATAACGCGATACATAATATATGTATGTAGGTATTATTATAACTACCCCTAAATGTACTTACTGTTTTTCTTGTAGAGCAGAATTTCGAACTGGTCGTGAATCTGCCCTTCGAGACATTCTTCGATGCGGGATATGGTCTCCTTGTCGGTCAGTTCGCCGTACATAAATGCACAACGACATGATTTTTGCATCACCTAAAATACGCGAACAAGAGTCAATTAAGCTTCTTCTTCTATTTTTTTTTCTTTTTCTTTTTCTTTATTCAACATCTTTCATTTTTATTTCTGCAAAGGATTTTATCATCATATTGTATCGATATGATCAGTATTATACACACATAGGTATACCTATTTGTACCAGTTCATGCAGTTATTATTCGAGTTGGCAATAAAACTGAGGTAATTGTAGTGCAAGTATAATATTCCGAATAGGGGGAAAAGCATCGAATGTAGGTAATATCAATCCTTGAAACTTTTCTCTCAGTAATAAATCTCAAGCGATTAACCTAAGGCTATAAATTTCCGTCGTACCTACAATTTCCAGGGAATAAAACGAGGCAGTAAATCGTTAGTGCGAGCGACGCAGGCTCAACTGTCATCGCGGTCACGCACCAAAATCTCTCGAAAATCTTTACGCACCGCGACAATAAATTTTCTGACTAACGTAAAGCGTCGTGGATCACAGATTTGTAAGAATCTGACCCAGATCAATATCTAGGTCAACAATTATATGTTCGGGTACACAATACGTACCTTAATATATACATATACATATTTTCACCGGATTGCAGGAAAATAACTCAATATAAATTCCAATATCCTCAGTCTTTTAGAATTCACAAGATTTTATTCCGCTTAAAGTTATGCGATTTTTAGATATATAATATACATATTATATACCTATATATAGGTAAAACACGAAACCCGTTGTACGGTTTACTCCGAATGGATATATTCTTACTTTTATTAGTATTTATAGTTTATTTCCGCTCCTTTCAACAAATTTCTGCACATTTATTTTCTGCACGTTTTCTATAGGCCTGCAGATTCGGAGTACAATGGTCAATAATTAGCAATTACTTTCCATTGTGATAAGCTAGTCGTAAGTTATTAGCTACCGAAATATGAAAGCATGATATATGAGAATTCAGTGCGGCAGGTGTAGCGGGCGAACATCGTATTCGTTTTACAGATTTTTCTATACTTCATAAAACCTTTCACGACCTTTCAAAATGGACCTTAATTAATGGCGATTTGATGTTTGTCTTTATCAGACAATTACATCATTTGGAAAATAAAATATTTCCGATTTTATTCGCCAAAACTGTATGATATAAAATATAGAAAATTTGAATATCAAATACACCTCAAGTATAGATATATCAATTAAAATTAAAGTTATTGAAATTTCTGTGAATTCATATAGTACAGCGTGAATGTATAAAAGTAGGTATGTCTTACCTCTGCCCGATTGTAGCCAGAAATCTTGCAAAAACTCTCGTTGCAGTAGACAATTGGAAAATCCACAATCTGGGCATTTGCTAATAGGAAACTGCTGTCCGCTGTAAAAACAAAGAGAAACAAACAATAATCATTCAAGTTCATCGTTGCTCCAATAATTGCAAATAATGGGTTGTTCTGAACTGCAAAAACCCAATGCTCTAAATCAGTTAGTTAAAATTACCATCGTGCAGAAAAATATTACGTATGGTAATAACTGTACTTGCATTTTGCATATATTTTCATATATCGTTGAATAAATTATCGTTATATTTTTATTGAAGAGGAAATATTTGTACGCGATATAATCCCGCGGGTAGAATTCAAACTTTTGGATTAAAAATAGGAATATTTTTTTTGTACTTTTGAACACTCGTGTTCGGAAGGCAATATATTATTAGGGTGAATTTTATGTAAAAAAGAAAAAAAAAAAAAAATAGCCTCACAGTTTTCCTGCACAGACAGTCTGCTTGTACCAATATAACCCTCTCTGGTTTTTTCAGGAAAACGTCGTATTATGACATAACAGATACGGGGGGAGATGATCTAGCGGCTTTTTTCATTTTTATACATAAATTGAGTTTCAAATCAATATCGGCGAAAAATACATCCCGTTCGCCTTTCAATCAACAAGGTCGAGATCCAATATGTTTGGTATATCACCAATTTGGGATATGGTATACCACCCTATACCGCATATTCGAAAGATGGAGCGTTGAAATTTTATCCTTGCTTTCAATCCTGCGATCAATCAATTAATAATGAGATATATCATCAAAGAGGTCTAGGCATGGCTGAATTGCAAATTTAAAAAAAACCTCTATTCCCATGCAAAGTGTTATATCTATATTCAAGGACGTCCTTCAAATCATCTCCACCCGTCTTCATATATACAGATATACTATAATATATCTACCTACTCGCCTCAGAAATATTATTGAGAGAGTCCGAATTTCTTCAGATTTTTAAAACGAATCCGAATAATTCAACATTTCTTTTCGTTTGAAAATTTACCTTTTGTTCTTGTTATTCGCGGTGTAATTTTATTGGTATTCGACTATACGCATGATTCGAGACTGAATTCCGAGATAATACTTGAAGGATTAGAATAACACGAGAAAACCCTGTAGAGTAGATAAAAAGAAAATATAATCAACGAGGAAAAACTCTCACCAATATCCTGCGCTTGGCCACTTTCGTTAAAAGCCCGAAAATAGCCGCACGTAGGTAGTTATCGGTGAAAGCTTTTCAAAAATGACATTATCACTTAGTTTCATTTGTTATTTATATTGTATTGAAAAACCGTTCTATCAAATACTGTTAGATATATTTCCGTATGATGCAAATGGCAAGAACTTGAAGTTCTATAATTGATTAAATTACCTATCTCGCCGTTCGCGCGCAGTATTGCAAAATACATGATCGAGTTTTGCAAACTTTCGTAATTGTTTCTCAGATGACAGAATTGATATTGGCAAGAAACTCTGCGAGACCGTGGGTATCGGTTTCTGCATAACGACGTAAAACCTTCATGACAAACCATGAGACCTGGGATAAAGTTTCGTTTCAACGAAATCAGATTGCTAAAATTTTAAAGTGGGCCGTGGGGATAACTGATAGGCATGAAATTCGACAGTGATTAATTCGAGGCTTCAAACGAAATAATATGTATGTACCTATCTCTTTCGTCGATATAGAATATTCATCTGTTGCTTACTGCTGATGCAGCGATATTGGTGAAACTCGTTGTTTAAAACAGCTTTTATATATCTATATACTTACGACTCGAGATATTTCGAGTGCACTTTGAGCCTCTCACTTGTTGAACTTTGTATAGTTACATTAACTGGCTAATATTTGTAATTATATAGAAGGTACCTATACCTACTTAAACATACTTAAGTGCGGCTTGATTTTCTGATTAAAATTATTCATTTTCCCTACCGCATCGTATGAAACTATTCGACTGTATAACGTTGAATATAGCATATCGAACAGTACGTAAGAATAGTGTACATTTTAATGAACTTTCCTACTTAGAGAACCCTCAAGTGCCTCAAACCCTGCCGACTTTTTTTTTTCCCCTATTCAAGTGAATGTGCAGCTGATTCGCGCGTCAGCCTATAATGCAGTGTCTTTAAAGTTGATGCGAACTTTACCATTTTTTTTTTCTTCTATTTTCTTTTTTTTTTCTTCTCTTCTTCTTTTTCTATTTCAAGGTAAGTTTCTTTCATTTAAAAACATCCTTTCAACTGCACTCGCAGGTTTAGTTGTCTCAGCAATTTTCATACTTTTGAATATGGAAATGAATACGCGAATAAAATATAACGGAGTATACATTTATACTTCTATCATGATATTACATATAATCATATACTTCAACAACAATCAGAGCTGTTAGAGCATAATTATACTAATTAATAATCACAAGCCCGAAAGACATAGTGAATCGTACGAATGATTACGATTCTTTCATTGTAATGGATTACCAGAAATTGATCGAGTAAGTATTAGTCCTAGAGAATGAAAGGTTTCTTTGCAAGGCTAGTCAACAGCTTTTCAGCTCCATTCCGTTGTGTGGAAGTTTCCATTTTTTTCTTTCTTTTTCTTTCAGTGAAAATTAGGGAAAAATTCTAACCATCGAATATCGAAGGTTGTTACTACTAGGGCATGACATCATGATTCGGTGAAGGGTGAAGCAAGTTGATGCAGAGTCTTCATAATATTTCTGACGTATTCTACAGGCATAGGTATATATAATAGGTATATGTATAGTACCTATGAGAAGAAAGCATCGTGCGCAGCCTTACGGTTCAAGGCTAAAAATTTCAATGGATATATAAGTATATGGAGCTATAGATCTACTTCTAGACAGTTGATAAATGAAAAAACTCACACAGAAAACTATCGCGTCACGCAAGTCACCGTATACTGAGGTTCCACCGCGCGTTTTAGTCAAAAAGAAAATTATTGCGATTCAGAAAACATGCAACAATTCCACTGTCAGCCTCACGCTGAGCTGCTTATGCTTCTTCGAATGTCGTCGTATTACCTCTATCTTACCTAGTTTTAAACTAGAGGCCACGCAGCTCTATACAGAAACGTGTAACTTAACGTACTTATTTATAATGTCGATTGTAGGAAACACGCTTACTTTAGGGCTAACTTTCGTGTATATTGCGGTAAGTAAGGTCAAGCTACATAGCCGAGGATTTAATCTTGATGCACACGCGACCAGGAACTTTGGTTACCCTACCTAACAGAATCGCTTGACGGGTCAAGGTACAAACGGAGTAATTCTGACTGCTTTTCTTGCACGCACTTACATATAGCGAATTCTATAACGATCTCTGACGATATATCCCTCGTAATATTAATATACTCACCTAATCTGTCAAGGACTCACAGTTTTTATTATCATTTTACATTTTCATTTCATTTTTTTCATTTCTTTCTCATTTCTATGCGCGGATCGTTCTTTGCCCGTAAGCTGCATATACATATAGATAAGGTGTATATATGTACAACTCTTACATAATTATTCCCTCATTTTTTTTTTTATCTCGCTGATTAGTCCTTTGAGACGTTAGGGAAAAAAGTCTATCAAGTTTTGTAAAGAATGGTACTTAAGGGTTTTTGTTCTTCTTATGATTATTCTGTCTTTTTTTTTTCTTTTTTATTTCAATAAAATAAAGACATAATTGTTGAGATTTCCTCGGGGAAATCTAACCCCGAGTATCAACGCGTACTATAGAAGCTATCAAATAATTTTATATCTTAGGTATTAAACTCGACTACGTAAAGGGTGCAGGGTATCTGAGCTGCAGATCAAACGTATATATAGACGAATATGACTGATGTGAATAGAATTTATTTACTTATGACAAGAATTTATTGATGAAATTTATAGCTTTGAAATTGATATGAATTTGAAGAAATCGAAATTGGCCACACCCGCGAGGAACATACCGCGGAATTATGTAATCGCGGTATCTTTTCGCGCTCTCAGATCGTCTGAATAAATTTTCGCCACTTATATACTTTCACGTGTCTTCAATATGGTATAGAAGGGATCGATTTGAATATGGCCCATCGCACATAAGATTCTACAAAGAATCTACACATAGTATAACGCTTCACAAAATGTAAAGTATTTGTCGTTGTGGATCAACGGAGTGAACCCAATGAGATGAGAGGAAACCATCTGCTCGTTGCTGCATCAGGGAGTAGGTATAACAGCGATGTAAATAACATATAAAAAGGGGAAACTCTATGGGGGTTTCATTATTCGTGTCTAACGGTACGTGCGTGTGCAACGTTTTTTTTATATACGTAACGTAAATATGTATGAATGCTGGGAAACAAAAAGCGCGGTATACAATTATTCATTTGAAACAGCAAAACGCTCTCTGACGCAGTAATATTATCCTGTATACGGGTGTACAAGTACCTACATACTACATATTACACCTACGCATTTTTTCATTTTGTTTTCCCCCCCTTTTTTTTTATTTTTTTTATTTTTTTGATCATAGGGCGCGCGGTAAGTTATTCAATGAGGGAATAATATCAAGGACCCTGAGTTGTTCGGGTGGTTTTGGAGCGAGCTTGACTTTGGCACGCAAAATTTAAAGATTTTCTTTTCTTTTTTCTCATTCGAACGTTAATTCTTTCTGGATTTTATCTTTCTCGGCACGCACAGATTATTCCCTTAAATTATTATAATGCTAATTTACCGCTAAGACGTCGCCGTATAGATTGCATGTAGCTTTTTATTGTACGATTAAAGCGAGTCGTGAGTTGTTTGTTTCGCTTTGCACGTAAATGGTGAAATTCTGGTGAGATAACGTGCATTGTGGATTTCCGCGTGGATTCTGCGACAATTTTCAAACTTCCAATATTACTTGATCCGATTATGCATATACATATATATGAGCACATACACAATCAAAAAGATATCACGTCGAACATATTGTTCAGATTGACTTTGTCCATTTATGTTAGCTATACTGTATAGGTGATCCTATTTTGTGTATTTTATGTATACACTCATGTAAAAAATACATTATTTTGTACCCATTCGCCTTGTCGCGGTTGACAAATCAATTTTTTATATACCTACCTATCTACTCTACCGAGTTAAGCCTAAATTGGCAACAATTCGAATTTCGCGTGGTTGGAAATCAGATTTCGTGTCTACTGTTAGGGTCTATAATTTTGACTAGCCGTAGTCAGAATTAAAAAGGCGTAACTATGCAAATGAAAATTGTGAAAGAGGAAATTTTGTGGTTAATGAAAAGAAGGGTCGACAAATTTAAATTAGGTATTTTAATAGCTCATTAGTTTTGGTCAGTTTAGGGTGAATAAATTGAGCGTTTGCAGAATCCAGGGACCGCAACCGACTGACCTTCCCTATCTTCCTAGCTAGTCCGAGAAACTCTCTCGGAACTATCAAGCTGTTCCAACACTTTTCAAAACTTAGTTTTCTCACACATTTCAACTTTCTTCTTCTGTCTATTTTTTTTTTCTCTTCTTTTCTTTTGCTCTCTTCTCATCTTTTTTGTTCGGCAATTGCTGGAAGGTGATGCTTTTCGTGAATAGCGAATCAAGAGAACCAAAAACAAGTTCGAAGTTATAAATAGAAGAGTTAAAGAAGTTAAAGAAGAGTAAACTCCAACATTTAGCTCCAAGAAAAGATACGAACAATATGATAATAACCGTTGGCAAAGTTTCTCGGATTAATTACAGTCTCCAATGACCAACTCACAGTCGTCCATCCAAACATACTGCCATTTACATGATGTATATTCATGTACGAGCACAATGTGCGAGACAATGTGTATATTAACCGACATTGTTCCTACCCTATCCATTTAACGCAAGGTGCCTCGTGTAATCCATTATTCTATAAATTTGGTTACATGGTTAAGGGTCGGTTGAACAAACAAGCCCTGGAATAAATTTGCACCACCGAAAAATTTAAATTACCGGTAAAAGCACACCGCCTTTCAACGATCTAAATTTAGCTGGCTGCAGGGATGGGTCAAGTTTGCATTATAAAGTATACATTACATACTCATGTAAATATCTATGTATACATATGTATGCATACATATGTACAATACACATACATAAGAATCTCCTCTCATACTACTCCCTGCCTTCGCGTTCATTCTCCCTCCGAGCCACCCTCGCGACTCGTGGATTGACCCTTATGCTCCGTGGATTTGACCCAATGACCTGCCGAACTTTCGCGAATGTTCGCGGAAACACGCGAAAACGAGTCAATCCTCTCCGGGTTGAGGTCTGAATATGTGACTCTGATGGGGGATGTAAAGACACTGGCTGTTTCGTCAAGCCACTATATTTCCACCCTCTTTTTCTTTTCTTTTTTTTTATTCTATTCGTTTTCTATCCAACGTAACATTATGGGGTCTACGCGATTCGCAGATCTTATACCGAGTAAAGTTGTGGGTATGGTATGTGGATCTAGGCTTGGGGCTTCGGTTTCAAATATTCATCCCTCTAGTCTCGCAAGGACTGATTAGAGAGGTAAAAAGAAATAAAGTAAGGAGCACAGGCCGCGAGCTTCCAACTGTCTACTGAAATAGTAATCAGTTCGACTAACCCAGGTTTCACTTATGCCAGGGGAATTTTATACAGTCAAAATACAGTGAGAGAATTTTCCTGTTTTCCATGTCACGTTATTTATGCAAAATCTTTTGCCATATTCGGTACGGATATTTGAGTAGAATAATCATATAGGAATCCACACAGTGTAAGTTTAGCTCCACTAATCTATCTCATGCTCATCCAAAAATATATTGACATATTATGAAAAGTAGAATCTTAAAGATCATCCGGGCACAAAGACGTCTCCTGATTATTTATGATACTTTGCTTTCAAAGAGCTTTTATCCTGGCATAGATTGGCTGCGATCAAACTCACAGATATTACCTATACCTCTACAAATCTGGAATCGTATATAGCTATAAGTATAAATGATGTTGTGAACGTGAAAAGAAATGTAGTATATCCCACAAGTATACCAATAATTACCAACCTATTGCCCTACATTTTCCTTTTTATGCCTACTATAGCATATATACTTATTCGATTCGCAAGTTAAGATCCTAGTGTCTGCAATATTCATACGTATACATCGAGTATAAATATTGTATCCAAAAAGTTTGCCATTTTAACTTTAGGCAATGTTCAATCGCGTAATTGCTTTTATTGAATTTTTCCTTCCCTCACGTGAAAAAATACGTATACTTCGTGATTTGATGGAAATATTAAAGGAAATAAAATTAAAAAAAAATTCATTATAATACCTGAGTGGCGGTGGTTTGCGATATACGTCCGATTATAGATGAAACGAGTGACGTATGTAGTGTATACTACACACGTAGAGCTGCTGGCAGTCTAGATTAATTCTAGGCCAACGCAACGAAGCGTTACGATAGCTGGAACAAGCGACGAGGAAACGCCACGAACACGAGCTTCTAAAAATCTCTAGGGATTGTATGTTTAAGACAGACTTTAGAAGCTCTAGGAATTAGGGATTACGCGAATGTCACGTCAAATTTGCACCGATTCAACGATGTATCTGATAACTGAGTTCAAATTTATACCTTTATATGAAACACGCATTAGTTGCGGGTGGGATAAATTAATGGTTGACTATTTTCAGTTTCGAACTCCATTTCGAAGTTCTCTTACGTATTTAGATGAGGGTGAATATAGGTACGACTTTTGAGTATGGTGATTTTTAAATTTTTAAATTTAAATTTTGTAACGACGTAAGACTGCATCATGTTTCTACTTACGTTGACTGCTGCTCCTTCGAATGATGTTTTCTAAAAACGTATTTTGTGGGGCTACGAGGCCCCTACGACCCCCTGGCATCCTTCAACCCTTGAATCTTCAGTTGTTGATACGGTTTAAGATCTTAGTAAGCTCGGAGCTTAAATCTTAAACCATTTCCATTTGAATATAAGTTTGAATTATTTTTTAAATACGATAAACTTTTTAACGCACAGATTTTTATACGTCAATTTTTTGTCACCTACATTTTTTTCTGGTGTATATCATTGTTTGCATGGCTCTAGATATTAATAAACGTTTAAACACGTTCGCCAACTAGTTTTGTCACCTGTACTTCTTCCTCGTATACATGATCGTGATAATCGTTTATTCGCTGATCGTGGACGGACGATTCTGCACGCTCAGAATTATCACCTTTTCTTAACCACAGTCCTTCCACAAATTTGCGACATTTTGCTGTGTTCTCTCTGTTGCTTTCCACATCCTCGGCGTCATCCTCGTCGTTACAAGTTCCCAACATTTTATTTCTGAGCACTCACATATCTTCACTTTTACAATTTTTTATACAGCTGTTTATGCGTGCTAATACAGATCCGATAACTATATGTATTCAATTACCTAGTGTCTTATCGATTTTTATTATAAAGAGTCCATTACCATATTCATTTTCCCTCTTGGTCAATGTTTCTTTCATTTTTCCAAATAATGTCTGTAGATACGAAACATCAGATCCTCCATAAAGAAGCCAGGCTATATAAATTCGACGAACTATTAATAATAAGATTAGAAAACGGGAGTAAAGAGAGAGAAAAAAAAAATAGGGGTATTCATATTTTTATTCATATTTTTATCCCTCAATGCTCATGATTACCATGATTATCAGACCAAAACTGTCTCGCGGAAAACTTTCATCGTCAGATGTCGCGTAACGACCTATTCTGCAAACTTTTAGCTTTTTTTTTTTCTAAAAATAGTCAAAGATCCGACGTAGTATTTTTATTAAAAAAGTTTCGCTCGATTGACTCGCTGGATCGAAGTCCTAATACAGTGTTGGAATATAGGGGTGGAACAAAAAAAAAAAAAAAGAAAAAAAAACAATGAATCTATACCGCAAAAATTATTTATTCCAGGTACATTTTAATCCCAGGATATACATATCAGTGAGAGAATATATTAAATCAAATAATCAAAAGAAAAAAATCAAAATGCGTGCGAATATTAAAATAATGTCGAAATTTGTTGGCCTAAAAATCGTTCCGAATAACTCTGTCCGAGTTGAACGAAAGATCTATACCAAATACTCGACGATGCCGCAAGAATGGTGTCAACCACGCAAACATAAGGGTCTCTATTCCACTCTATTCACGATGATCCTAGAACAATGTACCTCGTAATTATACCGATACACCCAAACTGTTACATACTAAGATTTCCCAGGTGAAAGAGTACTGACTAATAAAGAAAGCCATAGGTTTTCTTCTGCGATCATATTATATGAAATTCGTAACAGCTAAGACTAGCGTAAGGTAAATTCGCATCGACTTTGCCTGTCCGCGACTCATCAAACGCAAAGTAGTAGTGGTCAACGCGAGTCAGACGCAGTGGGTAAGGCAACCCGCTTAGCATCAATGTATGTAGGTACGATCATTTTCTAATAAAACTAAGGCGTAAACTATTTCGCAATCAGTTAACGCTGACACAGATATCTTCAAAGTGACCAATAACATTTTATAGGGATGTTATAATAAACGAAAACTGATTTACTTTACTTTAGGGTTTCTACTTTCGCGTCGATAAAATTATCATTTATTTTCATTTATTTCTCATTAAGAAGCATTGTGGTCATTTAGCTGCGTTGAAACGTTAATTTGAATAAAAACGCGGGGAGGGGGGGAGATAGTTGTGCGGTTCATCAAAAGTCAAAGATAAATTCCTATAAATGGGTAAACAATTGATCATACTCCAAGTGTGGAACTTATTTTTTTCTTATTATAAATCGGTTTGAGATTGTGGGACTTCAGGATAATAATATAGTGAGCCTGGAAACTGCCTGTCCAACATTTTTCTAATAGTTATTAAGCCATACTCTAAATAGTTATACAATGACCAATAATACTACAGACCCCCTTACGAAGTTTATTTATTAAAAATCTTTATCATTTTCGTAGTATAATTTTCACGTTTCGCGTATATTATAAGGGTAATCGTTTTCCCCGAATATGTTTCCATGTATAAAATACGATTTTGTATTTTCATGCACACTTTTAGTATACGCTTCACTTTTCGATTAATAATTAAATTATCATCGTAACTGAAATAAATTATTAATATAATTAGCTGATAGTTGATAAATCGAAGTATATATTTGTATACGAAATATTGTTATCTCGTTAAATTTATATATATATATATATATGATCACAATTATCACGTACTAGTTAACAGAAAATATTACGAGATTCTTGCTGTTTGAAAGTTCAACCCTTTTTGGTGACCGAGTAGCGACTGGTTCATACAGCCGCTAGTTACGGTACTGACGGACATGCGGACGGGCAGACGGTCGATCGAAGGAAAAGCGAGGGCGCCACCTCGCCGGCAACCCCATTTACACGACCTACGCGCGTATCGACATTATCATTTATGATACGCAGTGGTCCAAGAAGACCGAAACATCATTTATAACTACTTTCTATAGTATTTCAAATAAATTATTACTCAATATGGTTTTTATTTCACATCGAGTATACGATAACGTTATTGAAATAAACTTACCACAATTCGTGATACGCGGTGTTTCGCGACTTGCGCGTTAAAATTTGCGTACGCGGTTAGACACCGGAGACAATGACGTCAATGGTATATGAAATTTTAAATCTACGGCAAGGGATTTGCCGTGCAAAGTACAAGAAGGACTTTTATCTCAATTCTTTCGCAAGTTTATATAGGTATAGCACGTACGAAACTTTAGTTTCTTTTTAAACTCATTAGCAAGTAAATATATACATATTAAGAGATAAACGCTCCTGATGTACCGATATCATCTCCGTTAGGACTCATTCTATCAAACTATTCACGTCAATTTCAGAGACAGTTATAAATTACTGCAGCTAAAAATTAAGTCATTTACAACACCTTAACGACTATAATTTTCATATATCACACGAAACTGCAAGAGATTAGATTTTTAGTCTAAATAACCAATTCATCAAGAAAGAAAAGTATTTTTTTTCACATTTCTTTAACATGTATATTTGTAATAGAAAATGAACAGCGCTTGGTATATAATTGTATTTAATTTCGTCAAATTAAGCGATTATGCAAAAGATTCTCATGTCTTCTGTTATTCCTTTCTTATACAGTTAAGCTGACAACTGTTAAATCGATCTGCGGATTATAAATGCGTTTTTTCTCTTTCAATGGTGATATTACCGTTACTATAAACTTCTCTATTATACAGTGGATGATACGACCTTATTTGACATTGCAATAGAAACGAAATGTGATCAAATAATTTATTCATACTTCTATTAGCCGTCTATTTGAATTGAAATCGGAATTTTGTCAATTCAGGGTGTTTTTCTTTTTAAAAAGAGTAACCAGTTTCATCCCATCCATGTCTGCAGGGATTCAAACAATCATAATACCGCATGTGCTACTATACTATAAATAGAAAATTGCATGTCTGTAACATAACGATGCATACTATACTATAAGTTATAACATCTCCAATCAACGATCGAGATATGTCTGTTCTATTTATCAAACATACCTAACATACTGCACGACATATTCGCGATATTAATCTATCATGAATATTTCGTAACAGCAATAAATCAACAGACAACATGTCACGTGTATACAACGCACAACCGCACGTAGTATTAAACGGTTAAAATATCCGTCACCACTATCTGCAATTTTGAATAAATTCCCGCCGCGGGTAATCGAATCGAAATAAACTATCGATAGTTGCGCATGCGCATTGAAATATTTCGAAATTCAAATTAGTGAGGTTACGTTCTACCGTCGGTGGCGTAACCAGTTCCCCATCTCACGACAATTCGTGACATATTAAAGGTTAGGTTTACCCATAGACCTTATACTTTATAGGTTAAGTAAAAAGAGTATTCTACCATCCCGGGTTGTCCCTTAGGACAGCGATCGCAAAGGGGGATGGCGAAATACCTGGCACAGATAATAGTTCTTGGAACGCAAGTAGTGGGTCGAGCATTCGCGCGTGCACTACGTCAAGAAATAGCAGCTAGTCAAGAGGCAGCCAAAAGAGCTGGTGGCGGTGTACAGGGAAAAGAAAGAGCAGCCGCAAATGCCCGCACAGGTCTTACCTTGGAAGAGGCATTGCGGATCATGAACGTTGACCGCCTAGATCAAACCGATGAAATAGAACGTAATTACAAATACCTAATGGAGGCTAATGAGAAATCAAAAAGCGGCTCTTTTTACCTTCAATCCAAGGTCGTCAGGGCCAAGGAACGCATCGATGAAGAGTTGAAAAGTCAACAACCACCTCCTGCACCAGACCCTCAAGAATCACACAAACGACCTTAGCCTATCTAGATTCTAGTCTATTAAATCTATTGCTGTTACGCCTGTATATATTAACTAATAATAAATGGTTATAGATATGTGATGTTGATCTTTTTTCTACTCTACACATTGTCAATCGCTAATATCATAACTTATTGCAATATAATTGCACTCGTTATTAGATGAGAGAACATATCAGACTTTTTTCTGACCTGTATATATACAATATCTGCCATAAACGAAGATATACTTATTTCGTTGGCTTTCAGATTGCTGATGCAACAGTTGACCAAAATTAAAATATTTTTATATCTATAGATAACGGAAGGAGTTACTTCTGTATTTGGACCGTTGGAGGAAATAAATAATAAAACCGTGTAATGAACCGCGGGAATATTATATTCAAAAAAATAATCGGTATGAACTTAGAAAATGTTTGGGTTTAAGCCGCATATGAGTTGCTGATCTTATGCTCGTTTTCATCAGACGCTAGTATACCAGCTATTTTAGCATCTTGTGGTTCTATTCTGCGCTGTTGTAGACGGATTAGTAAACGCTCTTGATTGTGGGACACTGACCACAATTTAGGCATATACCTTGGTTCCATAGCAGATAAAAAGTGTTCTCGCCACAATTGTTCTAACTCAACAAGACCACCAGACTGGGACTCGAAGTACTCTACGACCTGAAAGAATCAATTAATTAGTTTAAATTATATTTCATTTCGTTCAATCTGAGATATAAAATTCGTAAAAAGGTACAATTTAATTCCTCAAAAAATCAGTAAATACCTTTAAGCCATGAGGTGCACGAGTCGTTTGTGTGGACGTAGGAATGGGCTCAGATCTTATCTGCTGATCAAGTTCTTCGAGTAACTGTGAAGTTATGTTGTTATGTCCAGTTAATTCCAAAACGTGTGATTCCAATATCAAACGTCTTTGTTCAGGAAGACCAGACTCTTTTCTCAGAGCTCTTACAGCGGATCTAAGTCTTCTCCAATGGCTTTGATAGGCATCGTCTATACTTATCGAAGGTCCTGAAAGCGGGGCGTCGCACATTTCAGCCAATTGTTTACGCATACGAATGTCTTGGATGTTGCTATTTTGATGGCACGGTGGACAGAGCAGTAATACATCGTGAGATTGGTGTTCTTTCATGACGACTGAAACGAAATTGAATGAATTGAATTAGCCCCTTGTATAATTAAAAGCTGATTAAGTTCTACAACTAGTAATTTATTGACGTTGAAAACAAGCGTATTACTTCGATGTTTATTACCCACCAGGAAAGTATTTTCTGTATTCTCTAGGAATAACATTTTTCCTAATAAATTTCTCAGTCGATCCACAAACGACACAACGATTTATTTTAATCTGTGTGTAATATCGTCCGACTTCACCTTGCGCTCTTCCAGAAGGTTCGAATTTTAATTTAACAGTATAAGGCTGCTCGCTGACCACAGTTCCTAAACCCTTTTCAACGTACCATTCAGCTTTCTTGTGATCACATGTACATAGAGTATCACCGTCTGGTGCTTGTAGGTAACAATTATGATACAGCGGTTTGTTTCTTGTTGGTATACTTATTTTTCCCTTTACTTTAGAGTTAGTGTTACGATTAGTTCCCTGATTATCTTTATGAATTGAGTTGTTTGGGTTAGTCTTGAACCTGCGTAGAAAAGTAAATAAACCACATAATAAGTAAATATACGAATAAGAATAACACGTATTTCAGTCATATACAATTCTACTATTGGCTAATTTTTGTCAATTGATTATCAATTATCATATGTGTTAAATAATACAAGAAATGATACCTCACATCGATGTGTTCCCGCAGTAGTTTATGAAGTTCGTCTTCTCCCTCAGAACGTTCCCAAAGATTTTTAATATTAACAATAAAATTACCCCATAAAGACCGCTGTTGTTTGATTTTATTGAGGATCTGAAAATCATTGAATGGTCATAAAAAATGAGGATGAAAATTAGAGTGTGAACAATTTGAATATCAGAAAAGCAAATGATGAAAAAGCTGCCATTTCTTACTTGGTGATAAATAAGAACAGAAGAAATAGCGTCGCAAGCAGCGTAATTCACTTGTTCATCGGTGAGAGTATCAGCGTTCCAATTGCTGCATCTCACTTCTCTTGCCTTGTCCATATCTATCCCCAAATACTCTTTAGATAGTGCTGCTAGGCCGGATGCATTGACGATTCCCAATCTTGTGGCAAATTCTCTTAAATCAAGAGTCCCAAATACATAACAGCCGTAATCTTTGGTCAGCTTTTTTCCATCATCAAGAGGTCCGACTCCGACCTTAAGAACGCGCTTGTTCGCCAGCAACTCCTGCGCAAAAGACAAATTCGTTTACTTGAGAAATATAAAAAAAAATATAAATACTACAGCTTCAATAATCAGTTTCTGAAAATTGCACTGAGGTTGAAAACTGCACCTTAAGTTTGCCAGGAACATAGCCAATTTTACTAAGGCGGAATAAGACACACAATCCATTGGTGGTAGCCAATTGCAGCAGGCAAATGGGGCCTTCGTTGACCCATTCGCAATCAAATCCCAACACGCCGTCTGATATGTTACTGAGAAACGAGATGATTGAACGATGTAAGAGTTGGCGATGAATGGATGAATAGAACGAACGATGAATAATATGGAAAAATGAATGTACGATATACTTACTGACGAATACGCTGCAAGGCGTAATCGCATTTTTCAGGTGAATCGACCAAAATGAGTTTATCCGACTCAATTTGAAATTTTTTTTCAATGTTTATACTTTTATTAAAAAGAAATATGTTATGACAGAACTGTCTAACGCTTCTTAGCACGTTGTTACGGTACTTAGAAGCAACTAGAGCCAATCCTACCGTCATACATACGAAAATCATGTTATCCTTACGAATTTGAAACATTTTTTAAACGCGATGCTAATTTAAATTATTATTATTATTATATAATAATATATTTATTTATTTATTTACAATTGTATATATATATATATGTTTTTTATTATTATTAATATTAATAAATTAATTACAAAAATAAGAAAGAGACAATATGTAAAACGAATATTACTTAAATTTAGAATTATGAGGTTCAAGCTACCCCGTGGTAGTATACAACAGGCTCTAATGCCTAGAGAAGAATGATTCTATCATAAGCAATAAGCGTAATCTGGTACTCACGTTCAGTCACACAGATATTGTTATTATTCGATATTCCAAGAACTCTCATTGTATTCCTATTGATATATTGCTGTATTATTAACCTCGGTATCCTGCCGAAAGAAAAAACAAAAACAAAAAAAAAAAATTTACGATTCGTTACGATAAGAACGTGGAGATTACAACTTGGCCTCGAGTAAGGCTTAGGAATTAAATTTCTACGTGGCTCTGGTCAACTGGAGCGCGTCAGATATTATTATCAAGCGTATTGTCCTCGCCCTAACCTAGCATAACAATAACATAACATAACCTAACTTTGCGTGACAGATTCACGAACTGATAGAGATCAGAGATATTGGAGTAACGTTTCAGTCGCGTGACGCATGGTGGCATTTCGTATGCTCCCAGAATGCATTGGGAAAATATGGCGAGGATGAATTAAACTGTACAGCAAACAATAATCCGAGGCTATTATCGTCTCTATATTTCGTAAAGTATGTTTATTATTTTTTACGCGATTTATTCTCATCTATAAAAACCGGAGTGTTAATATCAGAGTGTGAATTGAATAGGTTAAATTCGCGACGTGTGGTATCTCGTTGATCGGCAATATGGCCGTACTAGATCAGCTGTTTCGTCTGCTAGAATGACGGAACATTATTTTCATGAATAAAGTCTGAATTGTCACGGTGGTCTATATTGTCAGATGAAAAAAGGTTATAGCGTGAATAAATAGTATCTAAAAAGAAGGTTATCTGTTTCCTGGATAATCGGTGTTTTAAATAAAGTCGATAACCCAACGCGATTTGAGTATTGGTATAGTTGAAATAAATATTCTCACAATCCTATGTGTCACTGACAGGTGGTGGTGGTGTAGCGGGGTATGCGTAATGTGTCAAACAGGTAGAATTTCATTGGTTAAATAAAATAACCTGTCATTACTGGTAGTTGGTAGTTCGTTATTATTGTTAAATAAAATAAGAACTGACTGGGCTGTGATGAGCGACTCCGAACAGCGGCAGTTGCACGTGCCTTACAGAGAATATCAAAGCAAGAACATCACCAATTCTAACCTAGTTGAAACCGACGCTTTAGTCGACCTCTCTCTTGCCCTTGATTCAAACACACAGAATTCGGTCGTAGCACCAGAGATATTACCAGACGTTGAATTCATACCAGGATTAAGTAACGATCAAACAGCCATCATTGATTCTCCAGGAATTGATCGAGAGAGCCAGCCTCTCCTCGGTCGACTCGAGTTGGATGTAACCTTCAACCGTTTTCCAGGTTAGTTTGTATTGTTTTTCTTCTTTCCTTTTTTTTTGTCTTTATCTTCGTCTTATTAGGGTTTGAAAAATTCATTTCCTATTTTTTTTTCGTCTTTCTCCTTCCAGATGATCCACAATTTTCAGAACTCGTCTGGCAAGCAGAGTCCGCCATAGACAATGGGATTTTTCCAGATAGAATTTATCAAGGATCTAGCGGTAGCTACTTTGTCAAAAATCCTGCTGGCGTAAGTAAATTCTTCTGGTATTCATTCATCATGCATAATTTACAAGTAGTTAGTTATCCATAACATCAATTATCAACCGTCAATTATCCGAATGACGATTTGGTTATCCGATAAGTCAATTATCCAAAATTGAACACATCAGCGCTTTTTCGCGCACGTAATACCGCTGGTCAGTTATCCGATTTATCGAATATCCGAAAAATGCCCGGTCCCAATTAATTTGGATAATTGACACTCTACTGTAGTACAAAGTTGAATGCCCGCATAATGACATGACGAGAAAATTATAAAAACTATCTCGTTCAGCTGTCCGGTCTCATTTCATGTATTCACAATGTTTGCCTACCATATCTTAGCAGCTGTTATGCTAAACAGCACCAATCAGCAAAGATAACATCACGTTGTGCTATGGCTTCTGTTTTTTAATCTCCCGGCTTTACTATTCGTGTTAAAAACAGTTTGGATATACTAATAATCTAACAACTAATAAATTATGAACATTCTCGTTATGTTTTCTAATCATTTTCTTAGAAAATTATTGGAGTATTTAAGCCAAAAGATGAGGAGCCTTACGGACGGCTTAATCCCAAGTGGACAAAATGGATGCACAAATTGTGCTGCCCTTGCTGCTTTGGTCGAAGTTGTTTGATCCCAAATCAGGGATATTTGAGCGAAGCTGGGGCTAGTCTTGTGGACAGAAAACTAGGCTTAGGGGTAGTACCCAATACAAGAGTGGTCAAGCTGGTCAGCGAGACATTTTATTATCCTCGTATAGACCGGCAAAAAGCCCGAGTTAAACGTGCCATAATGGACCAATTCCCACTAGTTGGTTCCCATTTCAATCGCATTGGTTTACCACCTAAAATCGGATCCTTTCAATGGTTCGTCGACGGTTACAAAGATGCCGATTACTGGCTTCGCAGATGGGAAAGTGAGCCTCTACCTCCTCGTCTTGCACGTCAGTTTCAACTGCAGTTTGAACGGCTCGTGGTGCTGGATTATATTATTCGAAATACTGATAGAGGTAGGAGTTCGATATAACATTACTGACTGTGTTTTTCTCTAACAAAAGGTCTTTGGTGAATAAATATCCTCTTCATTACGGCGTATTAACATTAATACCGTTCTTCATTTACCAGGAAATGACAATTGGCTGATTCGGTACGACGCTGGCGGAGGTAAATCCGGAGCGGAACCCAGCAATGTTGATATAGCGGCTATAGACAACGGATTGGCATTTCCATTCAAACACCCAGACTCTTGGAGGGCCTATCCTTATCATTGGGCATGGCTTAGTCAGGCCAAACAACCTTTCAGTGAAGCAACCAGAGAGTTGGTCCTTCCTCAACTTTCTGATCAAAATTTCGTCCAAGATTTATGCGATGACTTACACCAATTATTCAAAGTAAATTGATTGTCCATGGCTAGTTGTAACCTTGTGATACTAATATCAGTAAGACAAAGATTGGTCATCGAAATCAGGGTGACATAGACCGTTGTTTTGTTATCCAAATGAATTCTGCATCTATTCATTGCCCAATATTTGCCTTACTCTGTGTACTAATCGGTCTAAATTATTCTAATGATTTGAAATATGTTATGTGTTGAGCAGCAGGACAAGGGCTTCGATCGGCACCATTTTGATAAGCAAATGAGCGTCATGCGGGGTCAGATTCTCAATTTGCAGCAAGCACTCAAGGATTCAAAGAGTCCTGTACAGCTTGTTCAAATGCCTGCAGTTATTGTTGAAAAGTGGGTATTTTGGGATTACCTAATTTTCATAGGTCAATCGATGATTGTTGGTATTCTAAAAGGAATCTATACTTGGGATATAGAATTTTTTTCAATATTCTATGTCCTTGTTATTTGAAACTTAATACTTATCGGTTGTGACTCGATACTTTGTATTTCCTATACGAAATACGATACTTTTTCTGCATGAAAAATGTATATCGTATACATACATGTTACCTTTTATGGTATCGACTAATACATTCAGAGATATTGTAGTTGTAACTTATCATTCGTGTGTTACAGAGCTAAGGGAAACAACGGTGGTCCGAGATTATTTTCGTTTTCGGACACCTTCACACAACGCTTCCAGAATAAAAGTCCCTTCTTTTCATGGTGCTGAGTAATCGGTACATTATTATACATGTCGAAATTGATCTTGCATAGATTGAAAACAAAATGCAAGACTTATCAAGAATACGGACTAGAAGCTCCCCTGAAACATTGTTTATTTAATTAATATAATTATATTAACAATAATATTAACTACTGATTATGTTTATTAGTCAATAATCTATTTCTGATGTATCATTTTTTAATTGGGATGTAAGTATTGATTCATATTATGATATATAGTATACAGTGAATATAATCGCCTTGAAATACATAAATTCATTTATTGGATTGTTTGCTATATTTAAAAACTTGCATGTTTATAAAAGAAGAGGAGAACTGTAAAGAAAAGACGACAAAATAGAATGGTTAAATTTACTGTTATATTATATTTTTAGTGGCATAGTTGTAAAAAAAAGAAAAGAAAAAAAGAAAAAGATGTTTAATAATTTTTACATCTATTAGGCATATTTTCTAATCTACTTAAATAAATAAATTAATATTACGTTCAATTATATGCCACTTGAAATTGTCATTAAGCCTGCAACAGTTCCTTGAAAATTAATCAGTATGTGTTGTTGTTGCGGGTTTTAGCTTCAAAATTGATCTATCAAAGCTGTACAGAAATTATGATTGTTTAATCCCGTTGAAAAAAATATCTTATATCATAAATACCTAAATGTAAGCATTATTCATGTAGAAAACCTAGTAAACGATTAGATTGCCAAAATTAGAATTATATTTTTATATCAAATTATGATTTATGATTTGTTATAGCACGCTCTAATCGTTCCAGACATTCAAGTGGTGTATTAGAATTTCAGTAAAAATATTTTTTTGCTTCATTTCTCTCATTATTATTATCAGTAATTATTCAATAATTAAACTATTAGTTTAAACACCTTCACCTTGTTATATGCAAAAGAAAGCTACACATGCTAGTGGAAGTCTATCGTCAGATCCAAGATCATTTAACTAGAAAAAAAATAAAACTGCACCAAGGTCTTCACAATATCCTATAATATAGCATAGAGAAAACCAGAACGAATAATCTTTATTGTATGAAAATTATTGAATAGGATATCAATTTCAGTGCTGATAATATGATATACCTAGAAGTCTTAACGACATCACGAATAATATAAGAACTCGAAAAAAGACTCAGTGTAAACAGTTGCTATGAATCGGGCTTGATGATGAAATGAAATAAAATTTGTATACATTGCGTAGCTAAATTACTTTATCGAGTCTTTTATCTGTAAGAAAAGTTTTGAGTAATCGACGTTTGAAATATTATTTTGAAAATGATTACAGTTTGTTTATCACACATTATACTTTCAATAATGCATTATACTATTCTCGTAGCGTGAAGATAAATCAAAATTTGATCTTGTTATGTTTACATTTTTTTGATATACTGAAACTTCATTGCAAACAGGTCTCCGAAGACACCATTAGAGGATCGAGTTTTTATTGCTTATTTTAATTTTTTATATAAACACCTTGCGATTGATTTTTATAAAAGTTATTTCCTATTCAACGTATACTTTTAAACAATCATAATAAATAATATAACGATCGGTCATAATGGAGGTGGTAGAGTTGTGTCCTAAAAAGCGAATTTATCAAGCCCCTATTATCAGGCCAACCACTTCTCCATGCAATCTTAAAGTAAGAACAAGGTTGTATAATAAAATTAAATAAAATTAATTGCGGTACATATACTTGAGAATACTCAGTTATTCATATGTACCACTGCTAAGGAGGGCAGAGTTATTGGCAAGGTTTATTCTGGTCAATTATAATTGGGTATTACGCGCTGCTAATTTTTATCATCTAATATTTCATTCGTTTTAGGAATACTAATAGTAAAAGATGGCAAAAATTGTGAAATTTATAATTAGTTTTACTTTTCTTTTACTTTTTTTTTTTTGTTTTGAAAGAATAGCTTTAGTTGAAAGATAAGAATATATTTATAATTTATGAATCTATGGTAAGGTCCAAATCTTAGAAAAAGTCAAGATAATTGGTCGACGTGTGTCCGCCTATGTCTCAGCCAAAATTTGTCAGTATATTGAACGACGGTTTATAAATTTAGATCAACGATCAATGAATGGGACTATATTATGTATATCAATTAAAAAGACATTGCTGGTAATTTTTATATATATACGGTGAAAAAAAAAAAAGAAAAAAAAAGAAAACGGAGGAAATATCAAATTTTTAGAAATATTAAATTAAATTGTTAACATTTATTTAAGTAACATAGTATACCACGATGTTACATAGTGAAAAAAAAATTTTCATCATTTATTAAAAGAAGCGTGAATAATTGAAGAATTTTTAAGTCTGTATAAATACCATAGATAAGACTGTATGTAAATTTAACAGAGGATTTTATACAATTCCATGATCTCTCTGTACAGATGTGAAACATTGAATGGTCGGGTATTTGTGTGTATAATCTATTGAAATAAATTTTCTTCTCTGAACTGTACACGTATTCTGAATCCATGTTGTCTGACCTCAGAGAGATACTATTTTTAGATGCAATTCACGCTGCGCTTTTAATTTATACTAATAACTTATGCAACAATACAGTGTATAAAAAGGTACATACAACCGCCAAGAGAAAAATCGTATGCTCCTGAGAGAGCTTACTGTCCTCCTTCAAAGCCAATCGATGCAAGAACAACTTATCATCTCTCGTACCTAGATGTTGATAAAACAACAGCGAGAAATGCTAAGACGCAGTCCTTCAAACCAGTTCATTCGCTGGATACAGCTGCGGGAAAAATGTCTGATCAAACTACTAATCGGCTGAGCTTTCGTGCTAACTGGGATATTACAAGAGCAAAGGCTTTCGCCCCTTGTCGAAGGTTGAAAGAAATTTTTTTACTACAAACTTCCCATTCAACGTACTGCAATATAGATAGTAGATCTATGAAATCTAAATATTTATGGAATCAATTATTCAGATAATCGAATATTTCACTTCGATTTTTCAATAGTATATTTATTATTCTTAGAACTCAATCAGGACAAGGTCCGATGCAATGCGTAACTACTGCACGTCATGATTACGTGCCAAAATATGTTCCAAAAATGGATTTGTTCGTACCATGCAATAACATTCGAACATGTACTGGGATCCTTGAAGATAAAACTACAGCTGGTTTATCGTACATGAATCCAGGCCCTGCCGAACCTGTGACTAGTTATAAACCTATGGGGCGTTATTGTCCCCCTGAAAAAGGTATTGAAAAAGATACAACCCAAAGGCTCAGTTACCAGCCATTCCGAGTAGGAACGAAAGAGATTTATCCGTGGAAACTGCGACTAGCGTATAGGTAATAGGCAATCTACTCATTGCTAGAATATTTACTTACAACGATGAGTAAAAGTTCTACATGTAATATTGATTATGTCAACTAGAAAACAATAAAAGTCTTATCTGATAAAGGCCTCCAGAGGCGTCAATGGAAGGTGCGACAACCTACTCAAAGAGCTATCTCAAAAACAAAAATTTGTCTCGTGAACAACCGTTTAAGCCTACAAACGACACTACCATTTTTCCTGGGGGTGCTCTATTTGCGGGAAGAACAATTTACAGCGAAAGCTTCTTGCCGTGCGATATCGACAGGCCTGCCGCTATTCGGCCATGCAATACCATCGCTGTTTCTGACCAAAAAATGTCTGGTGATACTACCAATAAGGTACTAAATGGAAAGCGTAAGTTTGGTGTAAGGTAAATCCAGAAGCCAGTTTGTGTTTGATATTCAATTCTGTTCTGTTCTATAGTTGAGTTATCAACAAGTATCGTGCGAGAAAAGAGGTCTGATCATTCCAAGTCGTAGAAATATGATGGGAGATGGGCCCATGCAGTGCATTACAACAAACCGACATGACTTTGTACCAAAACTTGTTCCGCGACCTGATCTAATCATTCCATGTGACAATATTCGCTCTTCTGATCAGCCTCTAGAAGGTGGAACGACGGCAGCGTTCTCATACATGGATCCTGGCCCGGTGGATCAAGTAACAAGCTATAAACCACTGTCTCAGTATTGCAGGTATTTAGAAAAAAATTCATGATATCATTACACTGCATAAGTTCATTAGATCACTTCAAGAATTGCAATGTTTGTACAATGTACTTTTGCGCATAATAATCATCGAACATTGCTTAGCCGTTTCATCATAGTCAAGGAATGAATAATACCTTATTTATATTTTAAAATTACTCGACTCATTCGAGATTCAAACAGATTGGATAACAGTAATCGGGAAATATATTGCAGTACCGAAAGTCAATATAATTATGTCCCCCATTAATTTTTAGACCTTCAGCCAAGATAGATGGAGAGACTATTAACAAATTATCATATCAGCCGTGGGTACCAGCCCCAAAAATGGATCTGCCTTGGGCTCGTAAAGCAGAATACAAACCACCCACAGTTAAAATGTGTGATGATAGTATATACCACAAGAGCTACCCAGCTCCGGGTTATTATATTGAAGAATGTACTCCTGTCGAATGTCCCTGCCCACCAGAATCATGAGAAGATTGTGGCGTACTTACTTATTCGTATGTCCTCAATAACAATATCGACAAAAATCAAAGGAACTAAAAAATCTTAATAAACTTTTTTAAACACCTCTAAAATATTCTTTTCAATATTTAGACAATTTTAGATATAATCTCAACATAATGGCGCTTGACTTGAAATTATACTTATTATTTTACATGCTCTACTTTCATGAAAATACCAACGCCGTCATTGAGTTCGTTCTTGAACACTACCGTTGGCAGAAAATGTCCAAGAAGTTGGACTAGCTATTCCGGGAGCACCTCACAAAAAAAACGCTTTCAAGGTGGTTATTAGGTCCACGTAGCCATTATTTGGTTTTCCCTGACCTGTAAAGAGCTATAAATTATTAAGATTACTGTGAGGTTTCCAAACAGTTTTGGAACAGAAAAAATTAAAAAATGATTATTTTATGCTCAGTAGTCGTAATTCTTAAGGTACGTTTACCAACCAGCATTCGGCGTGTGGTCTTTAGAGAAAGCATGGTGCTTAGATATATCTGGATAAAGATGGGTCAGTTCTGGTAACGCCGAGATATAATCGGCAATATTCTTACAACTCAAGTCCTTACTATTGAATGGTTGCAGCATAACGACTTCTGTTCGATCTGTAAACAACGGCGTTTATGATATTCCAGTTGCTTCAGTACACGAATCAATGCGAGTTGAATTAATAGAAGTCAATGAGAACGACAAAGCGTAACGTACGGCCAACGAAAGCAATGGTAATAGCGCCGAGCTGCGAGTCTGCGAAACGTAAAAGAAAAGTGCCAGGAGCACAGCTGGCCAAAATTTCCTTGGCTTGATTTTTTGGTAAAAAGCCAAGAATGTATCCATTGGTCCAAGGACCTTGTAAGTATTCCCCTATTAATTTCATGATTGCGTAGAACCAGTCCCAGAATGTAAAGCTCCTGCCAGGTAGTGGGTCTTTACAGAATTGTGTCCAACTGAGAAGTAATCCTGAATAATCTTGACTGCCCAAATCACCACTTCTCAAAGCTTTTTCTGCTAAAAACTTCATGTTATCATTCGTCAAGGGCCGTCCAGTGGCTGACCGAAATTTGACGTTCAAAGTTTCGGCGACACGAGCCCATGGAACCATGTCCGGTACTGCAAACGGCGCTCTTCCAGGTTCAGCAAAGGCATTGTCCCATGTGACTGTGGCCCAGGCTTGTGGTTCTTGAGTGCCATGCACTGTGACAACGACAGGAAGGCTGAGTGTCCATACGTGGAAGACTAATTCCCCGTGTCCAATATCGAACTTCGATTGAAAAAGAAGAGTGCACTTTTCGTTCGTCACAGACCCTATTCCCCTTCTCTCTGCCCGTTTTATCTTCGTCAGTTGCATGTTGCTGAGGCTCACAGAGAGTTGTTGTTTTTCCTAGTTCAAACAAGGGAGGTGATAAATATTGAAATCACCGGAAATCACGCATGGACCCTGTTAATTTTTTGTAAATTTGTACTGGGAGAATAGGTCATTTCTGTACCGGCCGGTATTCCATAATCCCAGTGTTATTTAGAATCTTTCCACTAGCCTCAACTCTCGCTATATCACCACAGTCCAGAAGCTTATTGGCTTGGGCGCTGCTAATTATACTGACCCCTACTTGTGGAGTTCTCAAATGAACGTTTAATCCCCCAGCAACCAATAGACGCACTGTACTCGTGAATCGTGTGTTGATTTTGATGACCTAAATATCATAAAAAAACAATTATGTCATACAGTTAGCTTCCTTTTTGTTGTAAATTACATCTGATGAGTACTTAGATATCTGAAATCTACCTGCGGTGGTTGTTCTGCGATGACGAAGGTACGCGTCACAAGAGAGCTTAGCAGCTGGGTAATTTGGTAGTTCAATACGGAAAGAATATCTTGCACACCAGGATAATCCAGGACCGGTTGGTGTGTAAGACGCTCGGCTATTTTGATCTGTTCTCTATTGCGCCAAACCAAGTCGGCAAGACTTTGGCACCACTTTTCGATAGAATCTAAATTGTTGTCGAAAAGAGCTCCGTTTCCTGCTGACTGTTGATTTTCTTGCCACCTAAGAAATGTGTGACATACATATTGGCTTTAGTTTATAGTGGCCAGCAGCAGCGCTTTTTGAAAGTCCTTGAAAATTTCGGCACCTTCAGTCCAATATTTGCGCATTTTATCCACTAAAAGACCAATACCTTCGGATCCCCATCATAATATAAACCATGAGACTTTCCGCTCTAATTCCACTGGCTGGAATTCATGAGTGAAAATGAAATATTTTCAATCACACAAATAAACGATAAAAAAATTCCTAGAGATTTTTACAAAGCTGCCTGGAATTTTCAGACTTATATGTGGTTGTTGCTGTTACGAATTTCTCAAGAAAACGTAATCAAAAATAATTCGAATGAATTTTGTAGTTTTACCTAATCAGCTCATTCTCGAGAATTTTGGACTGGAGAGTAGTCAGCTCGGCAAGTGTGACCTTCAGCTTATCAGTTAGAGTGACCGACAGCTGTTTCAACCTTGCTACTTTATGACCGACGACTTGTTCTAGCTCTTCCATTTGTCTGCAAATGATTGGAAATTGAAAATTCGTTCCAAGCATTTTGTTGTAACGTTATTGATATACGTAACGCAAAGATTCATCGAAATCGAATGAATGAAAATAATACCTGCGAGTATTTTCTTTCTCATCAATACTTTGGTCATTTGGAACTTGAGTAGCAAGGTTTTGTAACTGTGCGTTCAGATTTGTACACTCGAGAGAGTTGCCGTAAGCATCTGCTTGTTCGTTTTCCATTATAGACAGATCCTGACATGTTTCATCTGTTTTATTGCGCAGCTTTTTTATTAGTTGCACAATGTCGTCTGCGATTGCATCACGAAGTAACATTTCTGATTCTTCATGAGCCACGTTCATTAGTGCAATACTTCCAAGATCTTCTCTGGACTCCATTGTCACCTTTAGGCAGTATCTAATTCTTATAAACAAGGTTGCAAGGTTGATATTTGTTGAAATAGCTGATTTATGAAAATTTACAAGATGGCACAAGAAAAATCTGGAAACAGGAAGTCTTTTCAGAAGAACGCTATGAGTTTTGAATGTTGATTACTTAATTCAGGAACTGTTTGAGGTAACTGTTCACTCATATCTATACTTCACGATAGTAAAAGTATTAGGTGTACGCTAGATTTTGTTCAGAATAAATTTTCAACAAAGTAATGTCATAGCTACGTTCCATTTCACATTTCATCATTAAAACTTTATCAAGCTCTATTACGACGATAAACAACTATATGCATGTAAAAAGTTTGACTCGTCGCCTAATCTTAGTTTCGAAATGATTCGTGATAGACAGATTCCATCTGGAATTTATTTGACGGTGGTCTCAGATAGTTGCGCCACAAACCTGTGATTGGCATTCGTTTTGTACGATGCTATTGAACTGTTTTTACAATGTATAAAATTAAGCAGATTTCACAATATAAAATAAAACTCACCGATCCAGCGAGGCTACTTCACGGCTGGGCTGATCACAGTCAACTGTACTATGTGTGGGTCAAAGTGTACGTTGCAGCGAATCACACCCATCGGTGGCGCTGTTTTTATAACAAGGACCGTAGGACTAAAATAGTTCAGTTTAAATCTGATGCACGGTGGTAATTGATAAAATTTGAAACAAGAATTTTTTTTTGCAGTTGAATCACTTGATTCTTAGGAATAGGCTATCTGATTTAATCCTTACACTCAAGTTAATCAATGTTGGTATACAGTGTCGAGTAAATGAGATTTTATTAGAATTATTTGTAAGGTATGTACATATCGACGGCTGCGTGGAATAACCGGCTATCTCAGAGTCCGGTTGAAAAAGCGGCTATCTCAGAATCCGGTTGAAAAAGCGGCTATCTCAGAATCCATTCGAAAAAGCGACTGTTGCCTATATTATTCATATAGGCACAGGCCGCTTTTTCGAATTGATTCTGAGATAGCCGCTTTTTCAACCGGATTCTGAGATAGCCGCTTTTTCAACCGGACTCTGAGATAGCCGGTTATTCCACGCAGCCGTCGATATAATCATACAGAGTAATTAATAATTAAAACAATATTTTTGTTTAATAATGTATTAAAAATTTTCCGCGAAAAATCGTAAATATTTAGCGTACACCTTGTGTATTAAAATGTTTTCTATAAATTACGAAACTTTATAAAATTATCATCTGGGATAAACGACATTTTCTATAACTTCATCTCATGATGACGTAACATCGAATAATATAACATTATAGATAGTTGTTGAACGCAAGTAGATTTTTTGTATAAATTATCTTTATCAATGTCTATAGTAATGTGTATATAATTTTTCAGAAGTACACGTTAAGACTAAGTAAATATTATTAAATTAATTCCAATTTCACCGCCTTATCAATATTTAGATTTATATAAGTGTAAAGTTTCTGCCTGGACCAGAATCTGCTACATAATTATATAGCCTTGATTCATTTTCATCTCCCAAATAACAATCCCGACAAATGGAAGAAACAACTTAGAAATATTAGTCAATAGAAGAAATTTATTATACATGTAAAAAGGATTTCTACGGATCAGTTTTCATCCGATGAAATTTCTTCAGCACCTGACTCATTACAGTTACAGCTTGAGAGTATATTTCTGAATCATTCAGCATTTTCTGGCTCAAAAAATTTGAGCAATGATAGTACATCGTTTTTTTTTTTTTTTTTTTTTTTTTTACTATTGCATTTTTCAACTTTGGAGGAAACAGCATCTATTAATTAAGTAGCTATTGTCAATGAAGATGCTAACTGCATTGTTGCAAGTAACTTCACGTTCGTTTATCGTTAAGTTATCTCATTTAAGAGATAGGCGTCCCAGTTATGTTTCTGTAATCAGATAATGCAATCTTTTGACAATTGAAACCATTTTCAAAGTTCATGTTTCGTACACTCAAATAGTATGTTTGTGGTCATATTTCGTATACCATCTTCAGAGCATAGCACGCTTATGTATTCTCAACAGAAATGGTGCTTAATTTTGAATTACACTTGCTGTTTTCTATACCTCACATTCGTAACGGAAAATAGAGTGAGCCCGCCATATAGTAGAATAGATAGAATTTTATAGACAGAAGATTCAAGATTACAATTGAATGCTCGATTATTAATAAAGCAAAATTTCCATCATACCTATAACAACTCAAAGATGTAAGAATTCGTGTTTACGGGTGTGTGGAGGGCATCAGGTTGATCAAACCCAAAATTCGCAATAATTGGCAGCTCACCAGAGTTCACGGCGAAATCTTCCTGAATTTCCATCTCGGACTGGCCCAGGTAGCTAATACATAAACACAATCCTGATCACTGGCTTTTCATAGTCAGTGGGGAATACTAGAATTTTTTGAATCTCAACTAAGTTCTCTGACGTTACTATCGTATGGATTCTAATGAAAGTTATGTGACTGATTTACCAGATAACTAACACAACTCAACAATACATAGTGTAGCATCAGATTTTATCAAAGAGTGTATAAAAAAGTTGCTGGTAGATTCCCAATAATCTGTATACTCACCAGTGTTACGAGTCGCTAATTACATTTTCAATGGAATTACTCATTTAATTACCCATTACTTTGGTAATGTGTAATTGAATCGAGTTTAATTACACATTACCAAAGTAATGTGTAATCGAATAAAAATTCAATTACACATTACGAAAGTAATGAGTAATTGAAAAAAATTTAATTACAATTTTCACAACACTGATACTCACACACAACATACACATTGTGGAAAGGGTATGAAAGAGGGACTGATTTGAGAAACGTTGCGAGGAAGAATGGAATGCTAGTTGCATCGTTACACCTTTGTACAAAATCTGGATGAACATTTTGTTCGACAGTCCACCACTACTACTTTAATATACTTTTTGTAAGTGATACTATTTCCATTGATTGCCAGTTATCGGTTGTATCGGATTTGAAACTTACCTTGGGCCGATGGACACAGTGTTTTGATCCAGCTGGATAATGGAGGATGATGTTGTAGGATAGCTACTGCTAGGTCCTGCGCTTTGACTTCCTCCTCCAACACTATCCCTGGCAGGCTGCGAAGAAGTTTGACTGGCTATTTCAGAATCTCTTCCTCCAACAATCCGCATCACGCCAACGATCACCTGGTCGTAGCCAGGTTCCCTGTCTTGGGAAGAGCAATAAATTATTAATATCACTTTCAGATTTACAGAAAAGTTTTCCAACGAAAAGAAAAAAAAACTTTAATTTTATACTGAGTAGTTGTAATTTTGAGGGGTCTGTTACCAACCAGGAACTCGAGTATAGTATTTGGAGAACGCATGTTGCTTGGATATTTCTGGATAAAGGTACAACAAATCCTTTAAATCATAGATGCGATCAGCAAGACTCCGAATAGCCAAATCCCTAGTATTGGATGGTTGTAACATAAAGATTTTCCTTTGATCTGTAAATAATGGTATTTATGATGTGCAGGAATCAATGTAAGTTGATTAAACGAAAGTTGATAACAGTGAAATAGTGTAACCTACTGTCGACCGATGCGATGGTGATAGCACCGAGCAGCGAATCTGAGAAACGCAGAAGAAAAGTGCCAGGAGCACAACGGGCCAATATTTCTTCGGCTCGTTTCTTCTGCACAAAACCAAGAATGTGGCCTTCATTCCAAGGACCTCGTAAATATTCCCCTGTTAGTTTCATGATGGCGTAGATCCATTCCCAGAATGTAAAGCTCCTGCCAGGTAGTGGTTCTTTGCCGAATTGTGTCCAACTGAGGCGTAATCGTGAATAATCTTGACTGCTTAAATCACTACTACTTCTTGAAGCTTTCTCTGCTAAAAACTTCATGTTATCATTCGTCAAGTGCCGTCCAGTGACTGACCAAAATTTGGAGTTCAAAGCTTCAGCGATTTGAGCCCATGGAACTTCGTCCGGTACTCTAAACAGCACTCTTCCAGGTTCCGCAGACATATTGTCCCATGTGACTGTGGCCCAGGCATGCGGCTCTTGCGTACCATGCACTATGACAACGAGAGGAAGGCTCAGTGTCCATACATCGATGGCTAATCTGTCAATCCCAACACAGACCTTAGATTGAAAAAGAAGAGAGAATTTTTCGTCTGCCACAGACTCCATTCCCCTTCTCTCTGCTCGTTTTATCGACTTCAGTTGCATGCTGCTAAGGCTCACAGAGAGTTGTTGGTTTTCCTAGTTCAAACAAGGGAGGTGATAAATATTGAAATCTCGTATGGAAACTGTTAATTCTTTTTTGAATTTGTACTGGGAGAATAGGTCATTTCTGTACCGGCTGGTATTCCATAATCCCAGTGTTATTCAGAATCTTTCCACTAGCCTCATCTCTCGCTATATTGCCACAGTCCAGGAGCTTATTGGCTTGGGCGCTGCTAATTATTCTGACCTCTACTTCTGAAGGTGTCAAATGAGCGTTTAATCCACCACCAACCAATAGACGCACTGTGCTCGTGAATCGAGTTTTGGTTTTGATGACCTAAAAATGATGAAAAACAATTATATATATAGTCAGCTTCCTTGTTATTCTGAATTACATCTGGCGAGTACTTAGATATCTGAAATCTACCTGCGGTGGTTGTTCTACGATGATGAAGGCACTCTTGACAAGAGAGTCTAGCAGCTGGTCAATTTCTAAGCCCAATGTAGGAAGAATATCCTGGACACCAGGATAATCTAGGGCCAGTTGGTGTGTAAGACGCTTAACTCTTTTGATCTGTTCTCTATTGCGCCAAACCAAGTCGGCAAGACTTTGGCACCACTTTTCGATAGAATCTAAGTTACGGTCGAAAAAGGCTCCGTTTCCAGCTGATTGTTGATTTCGTTTCCACCTAAGAAATGTTTAATGTACAGATCAGCTTCAGTTTATAGTGGCTAGCAGCTGCGCTTTATGAAATTCCTAGGAATTTTCACACAGCTGCCTGTAATTCCTATGTTTATGTTGTGGTCGCTGTTACAAATTTATCAACATAACTTAATTAAAAATATCTCAGATAAATTTTTGTAGCTATACCTCATCAGCTCATAGTCCAGAACCTCGGACTTGAGATTAGTGAGCTCAGCAACTGTAATCTTCAGTTTATCAGTTAAAGTGACCCATAGCTGTTTCAACCTAGTTACTTTTTGGCCGACAGCTTGTTCCAGCTCTTCCTTTTCTCTGCAAATGATTGGAAATTAAAAATTCGTTCCAAGCATTTAATTGTAACGTTATTGATATACGTAACACAAAGATCCATCGAAATCAAACGAATGAAAATAATACCTGCGAGTACTTTCTTGCTCGTCAATACTTTGGTGATTTGGAACTTGAGTAGCAAGGTTTTGTAACCGTGCGTTCAGATTTGTACACTCGAGAGATTTGCTGTAAACATCTGCTTCTTCTTGTTCCATTATACACAGATCCCGATCTGTTTCGTTCGTTCTTTTTGTCGCTTCTATTAGTTGCACATTGCCGTCTACGATTGTATTACGGAAAATCATTTCTATACTTGCATCACTCATGTTCCACTCTCCAATATTTTCCATCTTTAGGCAGTATCTAATCCTTCTGAACGACGTTGGAGGGTTTATCGTTATTGAAATGATTGATTTATGAAAATTTACAAAAATTACACACAAATAATCTGAAAACAGGAAAGTTTTTAAACATAATTAGCTGCTGTGAGTTTGAAATGTTGACTAGTTATTTCAAAACCTGTTCAAGGTAACTATTCACTCGTATTTGTACTTCACGACAGTAAAGGTATTGGGTGGGCGCTCGATTTTGTTCAGAATAAATTGTCAATAAAGGAAAGTACTAGCTACGTTCCATTTCATCATTAAAACTTTATCAAGCTCCATTACGACAGATAACAACATATGCTTGCAAAAAGTTTGACCCGTCACCTAATCTTAGTTTCGTAATTATTCGTGATGGATAGATTCCATAGTGAATTCATGTGACGGTGGTCTCAGATAGTTGCACCACAAACTTGTGATCGGCATTCGTTTTGAACAATGCTATTCAACTGTTTTTAAAATGTATAAAATTAAACAGATTCCACAATATAATTAAAATAAAACTCACCGTTCCAGCAAGGCTACTTCACCGCTGGGCTGATCACAGTCAACTGTACGATGTGTAGGTCAAAGTGTACATCCAGCGATAACACACCCATCGGTGGCGCTGTTTTTATAACAAAGACCGTAGGACGGCCCGCCCAAAATTTTAATTCCTACTAACTACTATTACCCAGGTTTGTGTCTCCGTTAATCGTTGCAAATCTTTTATGACATGTCTGGTTGAATTTCTTCAGGATCTTATTGTCAACGCTGGTTTAATTCCTAGTGTCTGATCTGATCTCTTGACTAAAATAGTTCAGTTTAAGTCGATGTCTGACGCACAGTCGTAATTAATAAAATCCGGAACAAAAATCTTTATTTTTTCAGTTGGATTACTTGATTGTTAGAGAAAAATGCTGGAAAAAATTTCTCAGAGCTAGCGCTTCGTGTCTAATATTTACTTTTGTTCCATTCTTGTTGAGCGATCTGATCTAGTCATTCCGCATCACAATGTTTGCTCGTTCGATGAGCCTCTATAAATTAAAACTATACCGATGTTTTCGTGCGTGGATCCTGGACTATTGGAAACAGTTGCGAGTTATTAACAATGATCTTAGTATTGCAGATGTTTGGAAAAAACCCAGATATCATCAACAATAGGTTTACTAGATCGGTTTAAGAACTGCAAGGCTTTTTAACATATTTTTGCATGATGATCATCAACATTGCGGGTTTGAGTATGTATTTTTTTTTCCCAAGTCGGCTATTCGATTTAATCTATACACTCAAGTTAGTCAATGTTGGTATAGAGTGTCGAGTAAATGTGATTTTAAAAGAAAAAGAAACTAGGATGTTGTTATGGGTTTAAAATATGCGACAAAGTATTTGCAATGATATTTTGTTAAAATTATTTGTAAGATACATAGTCATACAGAGTAATTAATAACTAAAATAATATATTTGTTTAATAAAGTATTTAAAATTTTTCATTTGAATCGAAAAATTGTCAATATTTATAATACACCTGGTGTATTATCTGGTTTCTAGAAATTACAAAACGTTATAAAATTATTTTCTGGGCTAAACGACATTTTTGGTTTTATATATCGATACCTGTACGTTCTAACATGTCGTATCCCACAAAATTTGAGAAATTGACTTTTTTTTTTTTAAAATGCAATGATAATAATGTTTCGCAGCCTAATGTTTAAAGTTTTAGTGGTCAAATTGTTGATTTACTATTTTTAAATAAATATTCCAATCCGTAAAGTCTTATCTTCTCAATGGTAATAGTGAACCGGATAATTTCCGGATGTGGGATACGACATATTAGAACGTGGGTATCGATGTATAACTTCATTTCATAATTAGCTAATATTGAATAATATAACATTATATAGTTGTTGGACGCAAATAGATCTTTTGTTTAAATTATCTTTATCAATCTTTACAGTAACGTTTATATAATTTCAGAGCACGTTGAGACTGAGCAAATATTGTCCAATTAATATTAATTTTACCATCTTTTTAATATTTGTATTAGTAGATTCAAACGTACAATAAACATTTTCAAACCATTCAATTAGTAAGACACTCGAAAAGTATAACAGGCCACAGAACTCTTACAATCTTGGTATCGAAAAGATCCTCAGTCTCAATTTATGAGGAACATCATAATATGCAAACCATACTATAACTTATATTCAAAGCAACAAATACTATTTCATTTGAATGCACCATCGTTATCAAGCATATCAATAGAGGCAATTGATTGATGTAATTTCGTTTCTTAAACTTCTACAATCCTATACAAGTAATTTTTAGGCATATTGCAAAATGTATGCAGTCATAAGTGCAAATTGTACGTTGTGAAATATATAATAAAATACTAATGTTGCAAATAAAAAAATAAATATTCATAAAATCTGAGTTACGATTAACTCATTTATATCACATTACCTTTCTCCGGATAGTGAAACGTTCAGTTGAATTTACTTTACTTTAGACTCTACTTTAATCCACATTGCCAGTTCCAAATACATTAGGTAACATTGACAGACAGACTAATATTGCGGTATCGAAAGTCAATTTATGTCTGCCAATTTTGAAATCTTTGGCCAAGATAGACAAAGACACCATCAAATTATCATATCAGACGTGGGTCCTGGGCCCAAAAATGGATCTACCTTGGGCTCGAAAAATACAATACAAACCATCCACAGTTAAAACATGTGATGAGAATCTATGCCGCAGGAGTTACCTAGTTCTGGATTACTACGTTGAAGAAGGTTGTGGGGAGTCCCTGCCCACCAGAATCACAAGGAGATTGTGGCCTGGCCTAATTCTTATGTCCCCAATAACGATCCCAACAAATATTTCAAATAACTTAAGAAATCTTAATAAACTGTTTTCAGGACCTTGAAAAAATTCTTATAAAACTTAGAAAATTTTCTTACACTGGTACTATTCTACTCATAATTTTATCAAACATGTATTGCAATATTGTACCATTTAGCATACTGCTCGTATTTGTCTGTTATGCAGAAGCTTCAATTAACGGGGTGTCTCGCGTCTTTCTTATAGCAGTGTTTATGTCTCTCTAAAATTTGAATAAAAGCTTCTTCATTTTTTTCAATTTAATTTAAAAAATTCACTTCTAGGTTTAATTGAATTCGGCTCATGATCATATCTAATAAAATTCAAAGGATATCAAATGTGATTGTTAACAGTTCATGACTCATCTTTGTTAAAATGTATGAACTTGATTTTCTTCACTAGAATTGTATCGTGAGACACCTTATATGTTTTTGTTGCAGTAAACAATTTTGATTACATTGTTTTTCATTGCTTCGACTGAAACAGTAAGCGTAGACTCTGTAGCATTGTGCATTGTGGTAGCAATTGTATAAGTTACTTAAAGACTACTGCAAGGTAAAGCGTGGATGTCGTACACGCTGCAATATTCTTGAAATTAGTCTAGTTAACATTTGACTAGTTTCGAATTGACGGAAAGAAATCCAGATTTCATAATGCGACGTAATATTTGTTCGTTGTGTGTATTGGTTAAAAATTTATTAGCATGTGCGTACGTACATATAATGCGCAAGTCTTACAACATAGTTTATTAGATATATTGAAACTATGAATTAAAATCTATCTAGTACAGAAGGTAAAATTTTCTTTCAATAATAAAATAAACTCTAAATCTTGGATAAAAAGATCAATATATAATGTTAACGTATGCTTCTTGGCAAAGCAGCCAATATATATTAAAAGACAACGTGTAATCCCCGGCCTATGATACAACCTAATAAGGACTCATAGATTCGTTGATTTTTTACAGATATAACAATTATTAATTCATCAATAATACATACAATATGGGAGGGGAGGGTGGGGGGGTCTAGGGAACAAACTGCATAAGTCCAATATTTCTGTTAACTCCGGGTATAAAACCAGATGCATCCTAACATTGGGTATTTCTTATAGATAATTTTTTTTTTTTTTTTTTTAAATCTCTTTTTCGTTGTAATTGACTCTGAATACTTTTATACTCAATAAAATTCGATATTGAGTGTTAAAATTCAGTTTAAAAACTCTGAACATTCAACAATCTTACTTACGTTAAAGATAATATAAAATACTACCTATGAAAAATAATATGATTAACGTTGCTCTAAAGAAGGCCTCTTTTCAAATTACAATGTCCACCACTTGAATAAGAATGGTGGTAAATTGTTGTTACCATGAATTCGTACAGAATGAATGATATATATCACTTTCAGAATTGCATTTACACCCTGTGATTATGTTCGGTAGAAGATTCAATCTTAAATAGCGTCTTCAGTTTTGATTATTTTTCTATCCCTTTGATGAATTGAAATAGATTAAAATTAGTAACTGTAATTAGATAATGCAATCTCTGACAAATGAAACAATTTTCAAAGTTTGTATTTGTTACACTTGAATAGTGTACTCGTCGTCATATTTCATATATCATTTTTATAGCGTAACACACTCGTGTAATCTTAACAGCAATAGCGCTTGATTTGGACTTACGCTTATCATCTTCTATACCCCTCGTTATTAATGAGGAGCGGACTGATTCCGCCATATAGAATAGATAGAATGTTAAAAACAGAAAATTGAAAATTACGATCCAATGACCGATTATCGATAAAACTTTTTGGGCATACCTATTGGGGCTTGGAGTTGTAAGAGTTGATGTAGTCGAAACCGAAGCCGTTGATCTGGTCCAGGTTCAAATTTTCATCAATTGGCGGCAGATCGGTAGGGTTCATGAAATCGTAGTCCATATCCGTGTGCCTTCCCGCCCCCGACTGGCCAAGGCCCGGAGTATAGCTAATACATACCAAACACAACCCCAATCACTGGCATTCCAAAGCCATTGTGCAATATTTTGAATTTGTTTTATTTTATAAAAATTCTTTGACGTTACTGTTGTATGGATTTAAATAAAAGTCATGTGACCGATCAGCCGGATAGCCGGTACAACTCGGCAATACATAGACAACCACCAAACCAGCCGACCAAATTAACAACAGTCACTGATTATTATCAAAGAATATATAATCAAGTCGGTGGTGGACTCTCCACAATCTGTACTAGGAAGAAAATACACATTGTACAAACGTATCCGAATAAGAATGGAATGTTAGTTTTGATATTAGAACATTGTACAACGTCTAGATGAAGAGTTTGCGTGATAGTCCACCACTGCTATGCTTGTGATATATTCTTTGTATTTAATACTATCTCCATTCGATTGCCAGGTACTCATCAACGAGTAGCGATTGGAGTTGGGTTCAATAATATCATATAACTTCACAGTTTTCTTTTTTCTTGTGGTTGTACCGGCTAGCTCCGGGCCTTTGCATTTTTCTTTTATTGTAACCGTATTTGACTTCGGGTTATATTTTTATTTTATTCTCTCAAAAATTGTCATCTAATATTTTCTATGTTGGATGAAAAAAATAAAAAAATCAAATAATAAAAAAAAAATAAATAAATAAAACTATTGGGAGTGCCATAACATGCCTTTATAGTTGATAATCCAGTCTGAATTTTAGATACTACTACTACTACTAACATTTCTAAATATGTACTAAAGTAAAAGTCTCATAGATAATTCATATTCATTAAAAATGAAGAATATAGAGATAAAGTGCTGGATACAAGTTTACATACTGATATAATCTGTCAGTATAATAATTTCATCTAAATATCACAAGTTGCCATCGTCAAACTCATTTAAATAGTAAACAGAAAGCTAATTCACTATAATATCTTTGTAAAACAGTTCGAGTTAATTAATTGAAACAAATATTTCCCATAATTATAGGAATAAAGAAATATCGTTGATATTCAACAATCGTATAATTCATTTCTATTGATATCCAGTACTTTTTCCTGTAGTGTTACGCGTATTATTTCTTTTTTATTATTATTATTATTATTAAACATAATCGTGTAAAGTAATTATAAAAGAACCTAATAATAGTGTCTGACATTAAAGTATACCTATAGTATATATATATAGAACTCTAAATATTGTAAAAAAGATATATAAAAACTGTATGATCTCAAAAAAAAAAAAAAAATATATATATATCGTTGGGCAGTATTGATAAAAAATTTTATCTAATTCGAAGTATAAAAAGGAATTGAGAATACTGATACAATAGTAACATAGATATAACTACATAGATATGCAAACGAGTTAATAATACAGTAAAAAAAAGATGTCACATAGAGTTTACATCAATTATTTTCATATTCATCATATTAGCTATTTATGGATACTTTTACTACACGAATCCAACGAGCTACAAAATTTAACATCCATTTTTTTCCATTTAAAAGGACATAGAAATTCTTCATAATATTCATTACACCTACATGTACTATACTAGTCTTTTAAAATTATAATTAAAAAATAATCTTCAATAAGAATGATCAGATCACCTCTATCCATTTGTATATAATATAATTAAGACGATTGAAATTATGAGAAAGAATAAACTAACTATTAAGAAGAAAATGAATGAAGTAATCACAATATCGAGTTTCTGTAAATAAAGTTAATAAATTTTGCATATCTATGTAGATAATTTATATCTATTATAGTTGGCCATAAATTTCAGTCGGGAATAAGACCGATCTCATACGATTGGTTAGATCCAATTTGGAACTGACCTTGAGGCGACAGACGCAGTGTCTCGGGTAACAGAAGGATCAGGACTATGCGGCTGAAAAATTGAGGACGGTGTTGTAGGGTAGCTACCACCACCAAGTCCACCTTGACTTCCTCCTCCAACACCAACAACTGACGAATGCGAAGGAGTTTGACCCCCTACTCCAGGACCTCCCCATCCAGGCACGTGTGTCACAAGCAATGGTTTCACATAGCCATTATTTGATGTAGGTTGACTTTCTGAAGAGTAATAAATTATTAAGATTACTTTACGCTTTGCAGAAGATTGTTTTACTGGAAAAAAAATTGAAAAATTTCATTCTTTGTATTCAGCTGGTTGTAATTTTCGACATTTTAATACCAACCGGTGAATGGTGTGTAGTATTTAGAGAAAGCATGGTCTTTAGATAGGTCTGGAAAAAGGTACATCAAATGATTCAAATCTGAGACACGATCGGCGAGACTCCTAATAGCAAAGTCCTTGCTGGTGAATGGTTGCAACATAAATACTTCTGTTTGTTCTGTAAATAAGATAAATAATAATAATTTATATGCAGGAAATTGATTGAATGAAAGTTAGCGAAATGAAAAGAGTATAACTTACCGCCGACCCAAGCAATGGTAACACCGCCGAGCTCAGAGTCTGAAAAACGCATAAGAAAAGTGCCACAAGCACAACTGGCCAACATTTCTTCTGCTTGCTTCTTTCGCACAAATCCAAGTATGTAGCCGTCCATCCAAGGGCCTCGTAGATGTTCTCTCGTTAATTTCATTACTGCGTAAAACCATTCCCAGAATGTAAAGTTTCTCTCAGGTAGTGGCTCTTTGCAGAATTGTGCCCAACTGAGGAGCAATCCTGAATAATCTTGACTCCCCGAATTGCCACCTCTGAAAGCTTTTTCTCCTAGAAACTGTAGGTTGTCCTCTGTCAAGTGCCGTCCAGTAGCTGATCGAAATTTAACGTTCAAAGCTTCGGCAACTTGAGACCATGGAACTTTGTCCGGAACTGCAAATGGCACTCTTCCAGGTTCTGCAAAGGCATTGTCCCAGGTGACCGTGGCCCAGGCATGCGGCTCTTGATTACCATGCACTATGACCACGACGGGAAGACTCAATGTCCATACTTGGAAGACTAATTCTCCACCTCCAACACTGAACTGAGATTGAAAAAGGAGCGAGAATTTCTCGTCCATGACAGACTCTGTCCCTTTTTTTTCTGCCCGTTTTATTTTCTTCAGTTGCATGTTGCGGAAGCTCACAGAAAGTTGTCGTGTCGCCTAATTTGAACAAAGGAAGTAACAAATAGTGAAATCTCCGTGCCAGATTTTCGATTATTTTACTAAATTTGTAATAAGAGAATAATTCCTCTACCTGATGGTATTCCATGGTCCCAGTATTGTTTAGAATCTCTCCACTGGCCTCCCCGCTCTTGGCCATCTTGTCACTCTTCAGAAGCGCATTGGCTTGAGCCTCGCTAATTATGCTGACCTTTACTTGCGGAGGTGTCATATGAACGTTTAATTTCCCACCAACCAACAGGCGCACTGTACTTGTGAATCGTGTGTTGGTTTTCATGACCTAAAAATCATGGAAAATAATTACGTTGCATAGTTGGCTTCTACTTTATTCTAAATCACATCTGATCAACACTCGGGTCTCCAAAATCTACCTGCGGTGGCTGTTTTTCAATGATGAAGGTACTTGTGACGAGAGAGCTTAGAAGCTGGGTAATTTGCGAGTTCAAAGCAGGAAGAATATCCTGTACACCAGGATGATCCAATGCCAGTTTTTGTTTGAGACGCTCAGCTTCTTTGATCTGCTGTCTATTGTGCCAAATTAATTCGGCAAGACTTTCGCACCACTCCTGGATAGAATCTAAATTGCTATTGAAAGATGCGCCGTTTCCTGCTAACTGCTGATCTCGTTTCCACCTAAGAAATTGTACTTTGAGGTCAATGAATGCGAAATTTGGAGGATTATGATGCTGCTGGATGCCCTGCAGTTACAAATTTCTTATCATCACGTGGTTTGGAATAATCCCAATTAATTTCTGTAATAATGACTCACCTAATCAGCTCATCGTCAAGAACTCTAGACTGAAGACTGTTCAGCCGAGTAATTGTGTCCTTCAGTTTATCAGCTAACGTCAGCCGCAGCTGCATCAATCCCGTTACTTTATGGTTTAGGACTCCTTCCTGCTGTTCCTTTTGTCTGCAAATGTTCAGAGAAGAATTTCAGGCATTTTATGATGATGCTACCGATATTTGAACCACAAAGATCAACGGGATTCAAATAAGTCGAAAATATACCTGCGAATCTTTTTTTCCAGATCAACGCTCTGCTGGCTTTGGGCTTGAGTAGCAAGATGTTGTAAATGTGTGTTGAGTTTTGTACACTCATGATAGCTAATCGCAAAAGCTTCTTGTTCTTGTTCCATTCTACGCAAATCTTCCCCCGTTTCTTGCGTCCTACGTCTAAGCGCTTCTACTTGTTGCGCAATCTCTGCAACAGCGTCGCCAAGAATCATACCGACCCGTCCACCAGCCATGTTCATCAACGCACCTCCAATGTTCTCGACCTGCGCAACTAACTTCATTTCTGTCCCAAGACAGTGTCTAATGATTCTGAACAGAGTCGCAGGGTTTTGACTGTATCGTTGCTGTAAATTGGAGTAAAAATGTTTAGTAAAATTTATAAAGAAAGGTTGATGAACGTAAACGAGTATAAATATGAAACAAGTAACGTCTCCGAGATTCTTAACGTTCACCAAGTTTTCAAAAATGAGTTTAATCTCACCCTAAACATCTTAGCCGCTTCCATCAGCTTCAATTTTGTTAAAAACAAATCCTCAGTGTTTAAAGACGCCGCTTTTGATTCTAATTCCTGAACCAACGATCCGACAAGGTTGGCTATGTACTGTTCGTACTGGGGATTATCCGGCTCGATATCGGTCCTATAAATATGAGTGAAAAGGTACAATCTCTAATGATCCAGGTACTCTAACTCAAGATTGAGGTAACAATAATCTTAAAACGAACCACATCTTGTCCTCGATCCATCCGGACAAAAAGTGCCTAACTTCGATGGGAAAGTGTTCTCCATATACAGAACGCACTTGCTGCAACGCCTCCGCTGGCAGCTGCTGCGCCTTAGCCCATAGCGTCATTTTCTTAACCTAAACACGACTCCTTATACCTATGAATGAATAAATGAATGAATGAATGGATGAATAACCGATTAGAGAATTTGATTTCATTGATATGTGGATGAAGCGATGTATTGCGTGTGTGAATAACAGCGGGATGAAAGATGAGATAATTAGAAGATAACGCGAATGTAGATTTAGAACATATTACAGAATTGGTATTATCGGAGTTAATAATTTCAAAGATGATGAAAAAAAGTTAGGTTATATTACGATCAACAGGTAGAATGTTTATCGTGTATTTAAATGTGATCTTAAATTATATGTGTTATCTGCTGATAGCTATAAGGCGTGAGAAAGTTTGCCTTGGGGGCAATAGTCGTCAAGGGCGACATTAAAGAAGTTGAAATAACGCGTAAATAATATCGCAGATAGTTAAGACCTTGGTATTATGTACTTGCCTCGTCTGTTGACGGGAGTTTAACGACTTCTTCTATCCTTTATAGGTTCCGGTAATGAAACCGATTAAACAAACCCAATGACTATTGTACAACACTTATTCTATAACTACTGGCGAATAGAAGCTCATCAATCGGTTTTCCTTTAAGATAACGTGTAAACGGGACGTATTTCCAAGAATTTTACACCGTAAATGGATCCCCGATTCGGTCACGTGGTTACGGACATGCGCACATTATTAAATATACAATATCCCCACCAATTATACAATTTACCGACGTCCTTTTTTTTTTCTTACTTAGCCGGATTTACACTCACATAGGTATATCATGACCGCTACCGATACCGCTTTTTTTATGGGTTGGGCAAATCGGTATTTCTTCCGATAATATATCTTAAGCCGAGATTTAATACTACTACTCATTTTGATAATCAAGATTTAGATGCGTTGGCATGCGCAGAACGATAGGCCGATAACCGAATGAGCAATGAGTAAAAATAAAATCATGACTTATAACGTTATGCTTATAGATTAAGACCTCTAAGAGAATCTCTGGGAATCATAGACGTGCGTCATATCGTCATGTCTGTGCCTTAAGTCTTGAGATATACGTATGGCTGTAATAGAATATAGTTTGAATTTTTCCGCCTAAAATTGTGTATCATAATATTTTTTTATCATCATTATTCCCGAGGTTTTAATTGACAAAGAAAAATCGTATTTTGTATTCTCATTTTCCGCAGGAAATTGCATACGGATCTTTGCGGTCAAGCGCTCGCGGAAGATCTATGTGCCAATATACATATAGCGTAAAACTGTAAAGAAACTTGTTTTATGCGTACAAGGTCGATCCGGGAATAATTTTTAAATATTTAATTTATTCTTCAACATTCCCTCGATCGGTAAGGTAGCAACGAAGATTATAAATACTGTCGCGGATCAGAATATTCTAAATTATTTTTTCTTTTTTTTTTTGTTACTTATTATTACGTGCATAATATAAAAATAAAAGCGCACACACACGCACGCAATCGTGTATTATTTTTAAAGATATGTGACCCACAAAAATTCACATCACTTTATTACACATACAACAAATATTATCTTAACACTTGTATAAATAAATGTATATAAAAAATACTTTCTGAAATAGTCTGAAGATATAATTATGCGCTTATCTAGTAGTATACAAAATAACAAATTTATAACATATAAATATCTGTATATCTTAAAACGGCGGTAAAAACATGATTTAAAAAAAGCATAATGCTATTTTTGAATCTGTATAAAAATATGTATACATAAATAGTTGATAATAGTTCATTAATACCATATAAATATCTGTAGAAGTACAACTCGAGCTCGGTTCAGCTTTGATATAAATTTAGGACGTTTCGGTATACTTAAGTATTAAAGGCGGAATTATAAGAGCCACAGCACCAGTTAGATATGTAATAGTACTGCCGACGCTCCAAAATGCTGAAATCATATAAAATAGTTATAGAAATATGATATTTTTAGTTTCATGATCTAATATTACCGATTGAAGTTACTATGGGACCACAAGCTCGTGCTAATGCTCCTAGAGAACGAAATATCCCAGTTATTGAACCCTTTTGACTATCAGGTCCTACTCTTGTTACAAGAGTCATCATGCAAGTCACTACCATCGCTGTAGCTGAAATTCAAAACATTATTTATGTTGTTATTAGGCTTTGTAGAGACCCTAATTTCAGTAGAAAAGTTTTTGACTAAGTTTGACTCACACACTGCGAAGAGAAACACACCAAAGTACAGCATCGCAGTCCCCTTAGCTATGCCAATGCATATGAATGATGGAATAACCAGCCACAAGCCCTGGAATAATAGATTCAATAATTTGATAAACAATTCAATTCGTTAGTTCTTCGAATCAAGAGGATTGAAAGAAAATTTTGCTACCCACCAATTCAGCAATAGCTTTTGTTTTATGAGCAGGAATTCTGCGGACCCATCCCCCCTGTAAAATTGCCATGGTTAAACCAATGCCTAGGAACATCCAGCCTTGTTGCATGCTGGTAAATCCGAGCAAATGATGGGTCAAGAACGTTAGAGTGAATTCGAGTCCACTGTAGACAAATAGGTATAGAAAATATGCTCTACCCAGTCTTCGTAGAGTCTGTAATTCTGAATATATGCATAATTTATTATCAAAACCTTAGAAGAACAAAGTAGATCGATCAAAGTCTATACTTATAAAATTTTTCCAAGTTTTATCAGCAAGATAAGTAGAGATTTGGATCTTGTTATATTTACCTTGGGGAGATAAGCCAGAAACTCCATTGAATTGGAACAAATCAAAAGGGTTTATGTACGCCAGGGCGTCAGATATCCCAGTGGCAAGAGTCTTAGCTCTGTATTTTGTCGGAAGACTTTCTCTCAAGTTAAATACAACGTATATCAAATCACTGAGCGCTAATAAAAGAGCAAATAACGCTGGTATAGCGTACCACTGGCCCTCTCTATGCCCAGTAGATAAACATGCAAATGTTGCACCAATCATTGGGCCGAGAACAAAACCGATTGAAAAGGCTATGCCGACTAGAGCCTGAAAAATATGAATAAGATGAAATGTAATCAGCGTGAATAACAAAAACTCAATACAACGAATGAGGCAAATGATTGTGGATGAAAAACAAGGCGCCTTTTATTACCATCGCCTTTCCTCTCGACTTTGGAGAAGTAACATCGCTAATAATGGCCATTGATAAGCTGACGTTGCCCTTGCTAAGACCTCCGACAAATCTGGCAAATACAAATAGCGCAAAATTGTGAGACACGGCCCACAAAAGGTACGACGCTGCTATTCCCGATAGACAGAGTAGCATCAACGGTCTTCGACCGTAAACATCTGACAAAGCTCCGACTATCGGCGATGATAAAAATTGTAAAAACGAATACATAGATCCTAGAAATCCTGGAATAATGAAATAGGGAATATTGAAAATGATTAGTTCGTTCTATTCGTGACAGAAAAATGTATGCATAAGTGGCTTACCTCCGAACAAAACAGAGTTGAATCTCGCAGGAACATTTAGATAAGTTTGTACGGTATGTATGTAGCTTAGTATAGCCGAATACAGTCCTTTATTATCATCGAGTTTTTCGTAGTGTTCCAAAAGGGCAGGAAACAAAGGTAAGATCATAGTGAATGCGAGTAGATCGAGTAGCAGCGAGATGAATACAACTCTTACGACTTTTGCATCTTCTGGGTTTTCGTTATCGTTGTTGATCTCTTGTTCAGACTTCATTGTGAAGATGTTATGTTTTTTTTCAGGATGGATAGAGGTGTTTGAATATATTTGATATATTGCGTAGTAAGTATAAGAAAATAAATAGAGTGATTTTATTTTGTTTACGCTTTAGACTTATCGAGTATTAATACTTGTACTTAGCTTGAGTCTTATTTATTGTTGGCTACTTAATTTTATTCCAATCGTAGTAGCGTGTATAATAATGTATAAAAATATGATTAACTATTCCCTGACTGGTGCGGTAGTACAGGATATAAATGATAGCATTATCTCGAAAAGTACTTGAGGTTATGAAGTTTGCGACATGCCGCAAATGCCACGTTTCCGTCTGCGGTCGATTGCCAACTAAACATTTAACTCTGAAAAATGATACATACACTACCTACCTAAGTGGATTACTTTCTATTAGGGGCATCTCACCGTCACATGACTATACCCAACGGGAAACCTGTTATTAAAGTCAGAAGAGAAAGTCCTAACCTATTCTTCGCCATTATAGGTCTGTATGTACGTCAATTTGACAGATGTCAGGTGGCGGACTCCATATCAAAAATTTGCAACCATATGAACAAGACGCGGGTTTTCGCATAAAAAAAATGCCTGCGTCTTTTGATTGGGGGATTAAAAACGCGGCGTAAATAAACGGCTCCGATTCGCTAGATTCAACAGTTCGAAAATCCGGCATTTTTAAAACAGGTTATTTATTAAACATCTTAAACATCACTTTCGATTTGATTCTGCATTGCCTAGTCATGGTAAAGCTGTAAATATTCATGTAATAAAAGTGTAACAGATATATATCTATTGAAGTTTTTCATCCCTTTATTCCCTTGTTCCTTACATGTTATCACCATAATTATGTAATCCATTAAACTACTCGAATGTTACATGATTGAATTTTGAAAATATTCCGACCAAATCGAAAATGAAATATGTAATAAACAGTATGGTACAGTCAGCCAAAGAGATCCTGACGCACCGTCGGTAAGGTGATCGAGCAACCATACGTACACGTTGAATACATGTTTGTTTTTAATTGTTTTCCAGACTCGAAATCAATTAAAAACAAACGTGTATTCAACGTGTACGTACGGTTGCTCGATCACCTTACCGACGGTGCGTCAGGATCTCTTTGGCTGACTGTACCACATGGGCTGTTGGTAAATAAGAAATGATCTTTATTCAATGTTGTACCGACTAGACATAGTCGAATCCGCAAAAGAAATTTCATATATTGTATACGTATTATATTATAAAATAGATCTATTTCAAAAAGGAATAATTATAGATGGATCTCGATGTTGGTATATCTATGAGGTTCGCTCTATCGCATAGTTTGAAATATTTATAAAACACGTAGTTTGCCAAGTTATGCCTTATTATTGTCTTTATTTGCCAGTGAAGCGAGAAATAGCTCGGGCAGGCGCACCCTAAAGGCATTATGTATGCCAGTTTCCGGTAGCGTTCAACATACACATCATTTATTCAGGTCCACTTCCTCGATGAACAAAGATCTTTTCAAATTGATTCTCATCCTCGTGGCTAACCCGTCCAAACGATAACGCGAAGTGCTGCTACTACAATTTCACGATTCAGATTACAGCCTTTATGCAAATACAGATGTATACACATTTTTCTTAACGCTATAATGTATGCAGATCATATAGGTACAAGCAAAGCTTAAACGCGTTCGTGTATAAATACCAATTTCTCAAAGTTTGAAGATGAGATATATTATTATTCAAAAATTGTATGCCTGATTATAGACGATTTTTTATATCAAGAAACTTATTTGTCTTTGTGTTAATTTACAAGAGATTCGTACGGTATATTTTGAAGAAAATTCTCGATGTACTGTAGTACAAATACAAATATCTACGTATGTATTTACGGATGAGCAGTTTTTTGTCGATTAGTATATTTATTAAGTATAGATTTTCTAATAAACGTAAAAACAATTGTATAAATATAACGTAATACTACCTACGGATAGAAACGGCCGCGTTTTTCGGGACCAATTCAACGTACCGTAGCTACATCGTAAGGCCCAGATGGCAAGCGATGGTCCCTTGCTTAAATTTTAAATACGATATAGAGGCGATGGGCCTTGTGCCACCTGCTCCAAAACTCAGACAGAACTATCGCCTTCGAGCATCCATTTCACCGTATTATAAATAACATTTTTCCACACTAAAAGGAACTTATGCGGTTTCTTTTCAATTGTGGTTTAATCAAAATTCCATCGATTCAAACAGCAGCAGACTGTAAAATTATACAAACCCCCGCGCGTGCATTATAAGAATATTATACTTTTCTTAAAAAGCGATTAAAAATCAGTCGCTAGTATCGTATCGGTAATTTGATACCTTATTGGTATATTTGAACAGCGTTATAATATTTGAAAACGTTTTTAAGAAAAACGTACATCATTGATTAGCATTTGCTAATGGACGGACATGACCGTGTTGAAATCCGAACAATGATATACATCCAAGATGTTTGATTTGAAATTGAAATTTGAAAAGTATACAAGTTTGTAGAATATCATGTATACTTTTCCGAAGATCTATTTTACAGAAATTTGAAAAATTGATATAGGAAATTTGATGGAAATGAATGTAAAATTACCTATAGGTAGGTATTGCTATATACGAATTTTGCGTATGGATTTGTTTCCTGCGAGTGCAGAAGTTCGGTGTAAATTTTCACCGGTGGTTTAAGTAACATTCGAAATTTTTCTCAGAATGTTAGCTCGACGGAAGAAATTTGGACAATGGGACAAAGAGAATTTTCGGTCTACAGCCGGCTGCGCGTAAAAGTACAAAGTCCTCGGGAGCTACGGGTGCACGGGTGTTACACACCGGGTATATACCTAGGCTACAGCAACACGGCAACCGTAAGGGTGCTTTTAAAGGGAACGGTACGATGAAAAGCGGCTAAAGTGACCGAAAAAGAGAGAAAGAGATAAAGAGAGAGGAGAGAATGAAACATAAAGTTCGAAATAAGGGAAGACATAAGCGCGTGCCCACCCGACAGCAGATGCTCTGGGCAGCGTACCATGCAGCTGTCCTGTTCAAAGTGGTTCTCAATCGATATTTTTACGCCTTTATATATATTTGCGATAAGATTTCATTGATTTTTATATTCACACTCAACTTTACATCGATCGCTAATCGTTTAGTAAATTAAAAAATCTATTTATTGAATATATAAGGGTTTTGCTTTATCGTATCGAATAGCGAGACTATGCGAAATCAACAATTTTAATTTTCGTCATCCATAGAGAGCAGGATATTTTGGATGAGACCGGATTTCCTCGTAAATAAAAATCGTAAGATTTTTTAAAAGAACTGCGTGCAGGCTGTACATTGCGATTTAGAGTATTATATATTTTAATATTGTTCACACAATATTATATATATATATAAGGACGGAGTTGATCCGTTCCTAGGTAAAATTCTTTGTGATTTTCGCTGACGTTATTTACACGAAAAGTAGTGGTATTCAAATTTCTGGAAATTCTGCGGCAATTGGTCGAGCAGGTGGCGAAGTAAAATTATATTTCACACAAATTGGCTCACAATTTACGACATGCAAACGTCACGAAACCTTATACCTATATATATTAGAAAATACTTTATTGAATCAATCCTGTGAAGCGTTCTGATTTCAGATTGAGTACCTATATGGGTTTGATACGTTTATTATTATCGATTGTATCACAACTTTTTTTGTATTTTATCAATGTCAGAAACTTTTTGTCAGAAAAAACGAACGAATTTAGTAAGACTTATTGCTATGGCAATTATTTGGCAACACTATACTATAAATAATATGAAAGAATCATTAAAAAAAGAGGTTCAATTTTCGTGGTTTTGTTTGAGAGCCAGCTGTTTGTTTGTTTGTTTGTTTGTTGAATCGTTTATGCGTGCGTTGGTTGAATACAAACCAATGGTTACAAAATTAGGAAATACAATGAACCATAAGTAATGATTGCAAGTTGAAGCTGATCGTCAAAGAAATTGGGTCACTGTAGTAGTTATAGTTTAAAAAAAAAAGAACCCCGGAAATAATTATATACATCAGACGGTAGAATACAAGTACTATATACCTACCTACCCCCTGGATGACGTGAGAAAACGGTTAACACTAATCGATTCGTATATAAGTACGTAAAAGTCCGACGAGTCGTGCATTACGACCGCTCCTTAATTTCCGCGTTATACCTATATGCATTTACAATAATTTATTGCAATTGATTTGATGTAAATCAAACCAAAAGACTCGTAGCGTCAGAGTTTTTCGGGGAGTTATTTAGTTTGTTTCAGGAAAAAAAATGATCATACAGGTAAAACCGATAGGAGTGATTCGCCGCTTGGTATAATAATGCGAAATCAAAGAATGCAATGATCCATCATCATTAGATTACGCTCAGCGATCGATTCACCCTTAAGCTCACGTCTAAAATTTCAGCTGTTGTAACGATCGATTTTCTGTATTCTATAGTATGTATGTAGTACATGAGCCTACGAATTACCACTGCATGAACGTATATATAGTGTATTTATGAAAAAAAAAATAGAAAAAATAAAATAGAATGAAAGAAAGAAGAAAAAGATGAGAAAAAAAAGAGGATGAAATTCAGGACAGCTGATATAATTTTGGCGGGCTCGGAGCGCAACAAAGAAATAAGACCATAAGAAAAGAAAAGAGATCCTTTGGGTCCTTTGGGTCCTACGAGTCCTTGGCTGTTAAATAAGAATAAGTTCCCCCACCAAAATTTTACACCACGGGACTGCCTACGGTTGGGTATATAGTACATGGTTAATACAGTTGGGCCCAAAAGAAATAAAGGGCCCGGGCACCTGGCCATCGGCATCAGTTCGCTAGCAGTCGCCAACCGTGCGGGTCGTTCGGATGCAGCGTCGCACGTTATAAGACTGAAGATCATCGGAAGTACTATACACGATAAAATAGAAGAAGAAAAAGATCAATAAGAAGCCAAAAATAAAAACGTAACAATTATTACGTAAAATATCAGTGAAATAAAATAATATCGATGTTTCTGTGGATATAGTGTTGTGGATTACGTTATAACGTTATTCGAGATAATTTTTATGCGATAAAAAGAGAGATATAAACCGGCGGCAAATTATGCACGCGAAAACTGCGTCGTTCTATACTTCTCGTTTTTGCATATAGAATCAATTCAATTTTTGCTTAAGACGGAAGAAAATCTTTCCGGGTTCATCTCAAATCGGGGTACTCGTAGTGCGGTCAAATATTTAGTGTAATTTGAAATGCTTATTGCTTAGTATCCCAGTACTGCAGTCTGAGGAGGTTTTTCGCAGTTTTTCCGAGACGCGCAGCGTGTGGCTTCATTAAACGACGCACATCGTTCTGTCCTTATCCTATGAGAAGAGAAGCCCCCATGTCTGGCTCTACATATCTTTGTGTTAAATCGTATATAGACGAAAATCTCTAATTATAACTCTCTAATTTGGAGACAAATTGTTAAGACCACGTTAGAGAGATGGTAATCAAATTTTCGATTCATAACAATATTGTTTAAACTTAAAGATATATTTTCCCGCGATCTTTGCTGCGGCATACATACTGTCTAATATAACATAACGTAACATATGTATAAAATACACATATCCATCGTTGAGCTTTGAACTTCGTAATTGCATGTAAGATAGGTCGAGATTTGTGTCAATGTTTCGTACAATTATTTTTCTAATATTGCACTTGTCCCGGCCTATCGAAATGCACTAAAATCTGCACTAACGAGTTCAAAATATTAATCTCAATAACATATCGTCGAGCCAAAATTGACGATAGATATAATATATTCATTATACCGCGTCTGCAAGACAGCCTGGAGCTTCTGTAGTAATGCGTGACAGTCGAGTAGGTAGGGATGTGGGCATTATTTGTATCGTTAAATCAAATTGCACTCGTCCCGGCCTGCTGGGCTGTCGCAATGTCTTCGCAACTTTATTAATGAGGATGATTCACTTCGAAGGCAGTAATATCTAGTAATAGATATACATTATACATATATACATACTCAGATCATGAAACAAAATCATTATTATAGGTATATTGATTGGGAAAAAAATGTGTAATATACGTTTTTCTATATAATGTATCAATTTCTTTCTCGGTCTGCGCTATGTTAAGCTTTGCGTTAGTGTATGCCAACTTGTAGCTATACTCTCCACTGGAAATGGGTCGTATATTTAAATTTCGAGATCGTAGATAGTACGAGATATTCAAATTTGCAAATACCGATTTTTCAGTAGATAACATAAGACTAGCATTAGTTGCAGAAACTACAATTTTCATCATCATTCACGTATGTAACAAATAATGAAAAGATAAAAAAAATTATGAAGGAAAAATAAAGTACGTTAGTTTTTTAAATATACAAATGAAGAATGTATTTACTTTATCCCTGTTAGTGCAGGTTGAATAAAGAACGTGCGAAACTGTATCAGAACTCTTGTGTATACCTTCTTTGAACAGGTTTCCCAGGACGGTTATCAGTTACAAAGAAACTTACGTTTGTCACCAAGCATTCATATTGCGAACTCTTTTTATGGCGTCTCCCCCTCCCCCCCGTATATGTATATGTACCTATATTCTATTGTGCCGCTAACGTATCGCTGTAAGAAAATATTATAATTCGATTCAACTGTGTAATACGTATACTATGTACAAGAAAGAAAGAAGAGAGAAAGAAGAAGAAGAAAAAAATAATAATAAATAAGCTAATAAAAAAAACTTGAAGGAAAGAATATACGTTGCGTTCGATTCAATAAGAAAACACAATAAAAATAGTTGCTCCATAGAAATTGGATCCTGTTTTCCATTCATTGGCGAAGGATGCATACTTATACATATTATTCCCACATACAGGGTCAAATATGCATACATATACATACGAGCATCCATCTAGACATCCCCTTAAAGAGTCCCACGGTATAAAATAAAAACACCTGGCTCCTTACTACAGAGCTCGCGTATATAGATGCCGAGACTGGTTTTGGTTTCCTTATAAACTTTATTCAATTCTTTATATTATGGCAAAGGGTTCACCATTATACATACAACTACCGCATTCATATGCAAAACAATAAATTAACCGAAAGAAATAAATCCATAACTTCACTCTTCAGCTGCGATGTGCGCAAGCTGAATATATGTACTACTAGTAGAAACTATAATATAAATATATGTATGGTATAATACAATGCTTGAACAGTTTTAATACATTTCTCTTTAAACCTCATGAAATAATCAGTTTAGTTTCTTTATTCTTTCCTTTTTTTTCTCTTCTTCTTCTTCCTCTTCTTTTCTCCACTCTCTGTATCAGCCTTTCGGTATTCGAGTTAAATTCATGTCAGAATAATCGTATAATAGATTTATCTGAAAACATTGCATAGCAATGAGACACCTTGGTCAATCAGATACAGTAGGTAACGGTCATTTCAGATTCCTTGACATATTTTTTATATTCAAGCTGTAGATTAGTACACATATTAGAAGTTGCAAATATATACCTTTATCTATACATGCAGTAGAAAAAAAAAAACAAAGAAAAAAAATCAATTGCGACGTTCCCAAAATGTCAGGATGAAAAATGTCGCACTATGACATCCTTTCGATAAAACATTCAATCTATACAAAATCAAGCTAACTCTATTTGCGTATTATTAATATGCCGATCTATATCATAAGTATGCATATAAATTACTATGAGATTTCTCCTTCATTTATAAAACAATCAATATGTATAGTTCGCGCATTATTGCGCATAGAGGCCGACAAAAACCCTCTTCATACATTGCCGATCGTACTCTCAATCTAAAAGGGGTTCTCTACCCATACATCAAGTACCTTCAATTTCAAGTAACAAAACTCTTGACATGCATTTAACAGACTCTAGAGATTGAAATCTAGATATGCAAATGCGTCGAGGGCCAGGGTTCTTTCGTATTATCCCGCCATTGTTAACGAATTTAAATTCCGCCTGTTTGTATGCAATTACTATACATTCAACGTTAGGTCGGTAAGGTAGAGACCTACTCTTTTGTCTGCGCAACACATGTGATAAATCGTTGATGCTACTCTCTTTTTTACCGACAGAAAAAACATATTAATTCTAAACTGCACCACTGCCTCGCTTTGGCGCACCGCGCGAGTGTTGGTTAGCGAGTGCGTGCAGTAGTTTTTGATATTTCAATAAGAAAATAAATAATTTTCTGAATAAAGATGCTGACGCTGAATGGACGATTAGGGAGCAGGTAACGTGTTATTAATATTTCTAATATTTCCCCACGCTCTACTTTACCTCTGTATTAAAAATACCAATTAGACCTGAGGCGATTTTTATAACCTCGCAGAAAATTACTTCTGCTAATTTTACATCACTGTTATTTACAATCATTATTTATCAACTCCTTTCTTATTATGTGACTACGAAAAATATAAGTATTTCATTTTGTTGACTTAATCTCGCAGAAAAATCGCTCAGAAGTTATTAGCCAGGCTTCAATCGACCGGAGATACTACCGATACTCATAACCATAACCTCAAAATACCACAAAGAATCGAGAGAGGATCGACTGATATCTTGAGAGTAAGTAAAGCAAATGATTCTAGCTCTAGGTTTGAACTATTTCGATAATTATTTAATTCAATCTATAAAGTTGAGGCAAAGTTTATATACCTCGCTTTTGTTATCATTCAATTCTCAGGCTATCGCAAGCACTGTTCAAAGAGATCCGACCGCTGCTCATTACAAATATCACGACGATCCGTATTTCATTCCTACCTCAAATACGGGAAAGCGAACCTATGCGCTATCCCAAGAAGCAGGAAGAAAGGCTGCGGTATGGATAAGACAAGAATATGCCGATCTTTTTCAACACAGAGTTGCCGATCCTGTGATACAGGTGATTAGACGTTGACCATTTTCTATTCATTTATTCATTTTATAACAGAAAATATCGGCTTTTTGAATATTTTTCAAAGCCTTATTTGTCAGGAGATCGAATGTTAGTTCCTCCCGATTTTTTTAACAATTGGTAAATTTAATTCTCAGGATTTTTTACCCAAAGCAGTTTACGATGAGAATAGCAAAGTATCTGAAGAAATATTACACAATGCGATAAAGGATGGAAGATTGGCTGATGCGGTAACGATATATCGTTTATTAGAGAAAGATGGGGTCAGCGTTGACTCTAGACAAGCATTATTGGAAATGTTGTGCTTTTGCAATGACCAAGAACCAATATCTGACGAATTTACTGAAGAAAGATGGTTCAGAAAATCGTTACAGAATATGAAAGCCAAATGGAAGTGAGTCTGGATTCATTACTTCCCATATTTCGAAGACTTGAATGCCTACATCTAGAAAACATTTGATCATTTTTTATGTGAACAATTTTTTCAGGTCTCACGACGTTCTTGACAAATTATTTGAGTCTCTGAAGAATGAGAATGATGCCATTGCAACGGCGGCTTACAATGCGTTGATTTGTGGTACTGCAAAGTACTTACAGGTACATATTTTTTTTGGATTCTCTGTTCTCCGAACTTCAGGATTGATGTCATATGGGCCGAATCATCAAGCTAGATAAAAATGATTTCAGGTAGAGAAAGCCTGGGCCTTGTACGAAGAATGTCAGGAGAAAGGCTTGTCGCTGTATTTAAGAAGTTTTAATAGCATCTTGAGATTGATTCAATTCAAAAAAGATACAGGAGAAGAGAGGAAGCACCTTTTGTTCGACATACTAAAATCAATGTCGCAACAGAATATTAGACCTGACATTCGCACTCTCAACAGTGCTCTTCAAGTTGCTGGTTTATTAAGAGGCCCAAGCCCAGCGAGAGACGTAGCACTCTCTATTTACAAGGAAATGACAAGTGCCGGGGTGCAGCCATCACTCGGCACCTATTTTTATCTACTTACAATCTTTTGCCGTAATAGTAAGTCTGGCATTATTGATATGAGGCTTTCAAGTGGCTTAAGAATCATCCAAAACATATATGAAATGATCATATCTTCTTTTAATTAATGAGACTAACTCGGCCTGATTTATTTGTGTCATTTCAGATAGTCCAAGGAGTGAAATTCTAATAGATATTCTGGACAAAATAGAAGGAAAGGAGTTCGAAATTAAAGATCCTCAGGATTTATTCTTCTTTGTAAAAGCCATAGACATTGCTAGAAATCACTTGATTAATATTCACGTTGCTCATAGAATACACAGGCTTCTGCTTACCGGCAACAACTATAATCTTATTGGGGAGAATCAAATGGTGAATTTCATTTATCAGTGAATATTCTTCATCTCAATAATTCCTTTTGCAGATTCGAAGCAACCCCACGAAATCAATAATCATGTATTTTGTATTTTTTCTTTCTTTATTTTCAGGAAAGTATCTACTATCGCCACTATTTAACGTTAATGGTTCAAACAGAGCCACTAGACAAATTCATGTCATTGTACGATACTTTGGTACCTAACATATACATCCCAGAGCCAGATGTGATGGAAGAGATTCTACAAGCTATAGAAATAGCTGGCGAATCTGCAGCTGGTGAACTCCTGCCCAGGATATGGTCTCAAATGGTCATGTTTGATCACGTGCAACGACAGCCGCTCTTAAATCGTGTACTGCAGATTATGCATACCAATTGTAGCCCTCCACCTGAATCTCCGGTCAATGAACAGTACGCCGATATCGCTTGGCAAATTTGGACTCGAATCGAGGTGCTTAGGAATAGAAAAACGTCCTTTTTCATCCTTCTGACATAGTTCCTCAACTCATCTTTTATTCAATTTTTCAGGGTCAAAGAGCTGAGATGAGAGTGCCTCTGAAATGGAGTGCAGAGATGCTTGGTCAAGTCGCTGTCTTGTCCATTCGTGGTGGAAATTTTGAAAGAATGCTAATGGCCTTGTCCTATCTCATAGAAAAGGAGGGAACTTTCACAGGCGTACTATCAAAAGAACATTTGGAAACTATTTTGGATGCCTGCATAGAGAACGGACATTCTACTGCTGCTGTGGTAGGAAAATACTCTATGAATTTATGCAATCCGAAATATTGGTCGATGAACACTTCCGGTTCATTACAAAACTGAAATACCTAATTTTTGTATAAGTCTTCTTCCTACGAATGTGTTTCCTTTCCTCATTAAATGAAATCTCTTTTCAAATTTGAATGAAAACATTTTCATTTCTAGAACGTGGTCGCATACGCTGCTAACAATGGATTTGCCGAATCTGGTCAGATGGGTTACCGAGTAGCTCATACATTATCTCTAGATGCTATTCAAGAAACAAAATTAATTAATTTGGTTGGCAAAGATGTTCTTCAACTTCATCTTGGCTGATCATTTCTATAAGATCTACTCTAGTATTAAAACAATCAATAATGAACTATTATTAGATTCTACACGTCTTGTATTATATTTGTAAATAAAGTGAAAATCTGCAAAAAATAATCGCTCACACATTTTTCTATTTCTAATTAAAGCTGTTTCGCGTTCCAAATCAGTTTTTTCACTGTATATCACTAGCGTACAGCTAAGCTATGTAATATAAATAAAACAAAGTCCAAATCGAAATGGATAAAGTCAATCACACTTCGGCTCAGTTAGTTCAAAATTATAGAAGTCAAGAATGATTTTGTGAAAAGACATCGAGTATTGTAAAGAAACTTTCTCGGAGGCAATTTAAAATACATTCTAAGACTTTCATGGAATGTAAACCCATCTAGTTGACCTATGTTGTAGATATACTAATTTTATCTGGGAACCAATATAAAGAGTTTAAAAATGATATAAAGTAATCAAGCTAGAATGGCTCGTCATTCTACCTGCTGTGATAAACTGGAAGTATTTTCCGATGATGGTTCAAAGGATGGGTATTATGACAACGTAATTGACATTCAGGAACATTCTTGCTCCCTCGATTCAGTCCCAACTGATTAATGGATTAAAAACCAGGGGGAAGACCCCTTTTAGCAAAATGCCTCCTTCCTGTGCCCGTTGAACAGTCTCGTGCTGCACTTCTAAAATCTGTTCGAACAGTCTGTGTTCATCCTAGCGAAGTGGAATATTTGAAATTAGAGAAAGGCAGAATTATACGCAAAAATCTTAGGGATTTGTAAGCTCAAATCCATCAAGCAAGAGAATTCTAATGTCTTAACTGTAACTTGCATATAATAATCGAAAACTATGGAGTGTAAAAACGAGAGCGTGCGTATGACAATAGATTCTATCAAAGAAATTATTGCCAAAGACGAACCTGACGTCGAAATAATTAGCTTGGAAGAAGAACCTGGTTCAGGAAGAGGAGATAATTACACTTCGATGCTTTATCGCTTACATGTTATGGGTATGAAACAGCAAAAAAATTGTGGAGAAAGAGTAAAGTGGCGTCGAGCAATCATCTATAAGGTAATCACCAGAAATATATCACAATTCCATTGCCTTGCTTCTATCTAAATGTCTTGAAAAATGAATGAAGTAGTAAAATCCGGAATTCCGGTAATTGAGAATTGAATTCTTCCCCTTTCCCTTTCCCATTCCAACCCCACTGGACTTCCTATCGCTTTACTGAGTTCAGAGAATGATAGAAGAATTTTAGGATAAAGAAAGAATAATATGAATATCAAGGTATTGCCGGATTCACGAGAACGACGCGAGGCTTTCAAGAGTGCAACCTTGTTCCGAAATGAGGTGGCATTTTATACTAGAGTATGGCCAGCTTTGAACGCGCTACAATCACGAGGACATCGCGTATTTGATGGAGTTGCAAGAATATACGTTGCAAGAGAAGATCTGATCGCGATGGAAGATCTAAGGGACCGAGGTTTCCGAATGGGTGATCGAAGAGTAGGACTACAATTGGAGCAGCTTCGACATACGTTAGCAGCTCTGGCAGGCTTTCATGCACTCAGCCTTGCATTGAAAGAACTAAGGTGATTTGTAATTCTTGATAGGATAACATGAATCGAAATCGTCTCATTCCAAATGTCACGTAATTTGCAAGACCAGTATTTGAACTCTTAGGACATCCTAGAACTTTAAAACCCATTTATAATTTTCTTCAATCTAAAGGCCAGAAGAATTCAACGGATTGAGTAGCAGAGGTGGTGGCGGTGTAGAAGAAGCATTTTTCCGAGAGGAGAACGAGGATTGGTATAGACAATACTACAGGGTAGCTGCAAATAATGCGATTACAATGGTATCCGAAGCTTTGCCTCCGATGGCAGAGAAGCGAAGTAAAGACGTTATGCAGAGATTGCAATCTTTCTTGCAAGAAGATACGTTCTTTCATACAATGACCAAGTTGGCTGCTGCTCAAGGACCGCTGACGGTTTTTTGCCACGGCGATTGCTGGACCAATAATATTCTATTTCGTGAAGAAGCGGGGTCAGAGACGGAGGTTTGTACAGCATAAGAAAAATGGCCAATTCTGGTAGGATCTTTGCATGTATACTGTTCCTATAATCGTAAATTTCGACGATTATAACAAGGAAATAAGATTTCACTTGAGTTACTCTTTACGTGTAGGTATGCTTTGTGGATTTCCAACTATCTCGGGTGGGATCACTAGCCCTAGACTTGTCCAACCTTCTCTACCTCTGTACAAGTGGAGAAATTCGACGTAGCCACATGACGTCACTTCTGCGTCATTATCATCACCATTTGATTTCCGCTCTAGAAACACTCGGTGTACCCCAAGCTTCTAGAGATCCCTCAACCATGTGGGACGCGTAAGTGATAAAGCACTATAAAATTAGCTACCAGTATCCGTGCGATTGATAAGATGAATAGAAAAGCTATAATCTAAATTGGTATAGTTTCTGAATGGTTATTATTAGTTCTGATGCCTCATATAACGAAATATGATGCTGATACACAGAACAAGAGTATTTGAATAAGGCACAGACTATATCGTCCAATTAATAACAGATTAACTGAAGAAGTTCGAAGATGTCGACGCTTTGGGTTGGGTCTAGCAATTGATATGCTACCAATAAGTACCTGCGCAAGCGACGAGGCTCCAAATTTATACGAAGATGAAGAAGAGAGTGAAAAGGGTGAGGGAGCCCAAGGCCCGCCACCAGGAGGTGCGGAATGCGCTCGTCTAATGACAGATCTAGTATTGGAGTTGATTGATAATGAAGCTATTTGAGTTATTCTTGTACGCTTCATGAGATATAGAATCATGATCATGATACTAGAAATAAAATGTACTATAATAGCCGATATGAAGAAAGGCAAATTTTCTCATTTCGAATGAGTAGAAGAAAAAGAATTGATGTTTTCAAACTACCTAATATATATGAATAAAGAGATTAAGAAGCTTGATGTAATGGTACCCAATTCTTTTAATTCATTTATCTCTTTTTCTAGAGTAGTTTTTGCGTTATACTATTTCAGTATAGTGACATCATATTGTGTTGCCTTATTACCTATTTAGTAACTTCAATTAAGATCTTATATTACAAGATGATAGTATATGTAGTATGTATGTATGTATGTATGTATATTATGTAGTAGTGTATTGTACACGAAAGATCATGAGTTGATTATAATATTATGAATTATAATGCGTAGATACAAAGTCCATGAATGAATTATAATATCCGTTCATAATTTGCACAGAAAATATTTGTAATAATACCCCCTAATTCAATAATTATGGTCTTTGCATTCTGCATAAAAGACTAAGGGACTATGTATGTACGAAAAAAAATCCACCAAAAGTGGTCGACGATGATAATATAGCTTAACTATTTATTATCATTAATTAATTGATTAATAATTTAATTAATTAATTTATGATGAAAATCAGATTCTAATTATAGTTATTATTGGTATTGGAATAATCGGCAGGCCCCAGCACATCGGCATATTAAAAACAATTAGTGGTTGTCAAATAACTTAGGATCGGTTCATTATTAGGTATATTAATTAAATGTATTCAAATGACTGTAAAAAAAAAAAAAATCAAATAATATATATAATAGATTCCATAAAATAATCTCACTAGCCGAGATGAAGTAACTTTACTGTGAAGGTCAGGAATTAAAATCTAGAGGAAATGAAATGAAGAGAAATGGAATGAAAATAAAAGGAAGTCTTAAAAAAAGATTTAGATCTATTCCATTGCAATCTTACTGAAAAAATATCAAAAGATATTAACTGTATTAGTCACCACTCCCGACTTACACGACAACCACTAACATAATTACATGTACTATATTATACTGGTTAAATTTGTAAAAAGGTATTGAAATTACGCTTGTTGAGGTGGAGTATGAGGAGGTGGTTGCGTAGCCTGAGGTTGCGGACTGGGTGGTTGTTGCTGTTGCTGTTGTTGTTGTTGTTGCTGCGTAGAATTTGCCGCTTGCCAAGGCGGATGCTGACTCTGTTGTTGTTGTTGTTGTTCCTGAGCGAGTCGCTGGTGTGCTTGTTGCCTAGCGCGGAATTCAGCGGCTTTTAGCTGTTCCAAATGGAATTGTTGCCGCTCTGTGATAAGCTGTTGCCTCTGATACTCAAGACCTTCTCTTTCTCGCTCCATCGTTGTCTCGAGTTCCTCGAAATGCCTCAGCTTTATCTCAAGCTTCTTCATCTGCGTCTCAACCAGCAATGCAACCAATGATTTGATCTTCCTTTCCTCAACCGCAGCCAAGTGTTTTGCCTTAACAGCGGCAGCTGCTAATGCAGCCGCTGCTGCAGACTGTAGTTGTGCGTCTCTCACCACCTAGATAAGAGAAATAAAAATGTAGTTAGAAGATATACTCCAGATTATTAACGATAATATTACCTTTTCCCTCTTTTCTTTAGCTTCTGCTTCTTCCTCGTCCTCCTTGGCCTTAGCTTCGTCGTCTATCTCCTTAGAATCAACTTCGATTTTGTCTGGCTGGTCGCGTTCGCTTTCGATAATTTCTTCTTTCTTCAAAGGTTGCGGTGGTACTTGTGCAGAGTCCGCTCCCTCCTTAACTTTAATGTCCTGTGCTTCGTCCTTTTTGCTTTCCGCAGTAGAGGCGTGAGGGGAAGTTGCACTTGCTGAAGATGAGGTAGCGGTGGTAGCTGATACAGAAGGATCTTCGGGAGGCTCTGGAGGTCCGGTACCTGCAATACCAGACTGCGCAAGCCCGGCCGCGGGATCAAACTTGCCTGAAATAGAAAGAGAATGAATTAACAATTCACTAGCATTGTTATAGACGTTAGTTTCCGGCTATTTACCATCTGGATTAGCACTGGCTTGAACATTTCTGAGATGTTGATCCAACAGGGCAGCAGGCACTTGATCTTTAATAGCGGCAAACTCTTCCATAGCAGCTTTAGCTGCACTAGCAGCAACTCTTGGGTCTACAACGGAGGCCAAAAAGGCAACGGTGCTCATGACCGGATTGCCAGCCTTTGAGAATGGAACAGGCTGATAAGCGAGCGGACCCAAACCCTCGGGGCCTCCTTCTTCGAGGTAAGGATCCTCGATAGGCAAGCGTAAAAAGTGAAGTATACATTCGTCTTGAGTGCGAGAGCCAACATGTTCGCAAACTTTGTTCCAGTCGTCTTTGTGGAGCTCCAAGCCTTCTAATAACAACAGTGTTTCTTGCTCTGTCCAATCGCGAGTCGCACCGGCGGCTTGTTTGCTTTTTAAAACTGCAGGTTTTCTGGAATACTGATCTACCTTCAGACCAAAGTTCGACATAACTCCAAGACCGCTCTTCTCCTCTGGTACCATGCCAGAAAGAAGTGGTTTTTTCTCTAAATCTAACAGAGATTTTGCCGCACTAGAAGGCTGCGGGGTCTTAGGAGGATTTGGATTAACAGGCGCAAGTCCAGACGGAGTATCGGACAGAACATGAAAGTGTGACGTGGGTGGAGGGCCCATCGGAGTTGGTCTAGACTCTGCATCAACTTGGTAATTGATCAGACCCCACTGCTCAAGAAACGCATGAACCCGCATGATGGCGCACACATCTCCAGCCAAGTTACGCCTGAAAAAAGAAAGCCGTGTCATTTAGACCCGAGATATCCATCGTAAAATTTTTTGAGACAAAAAACAGGCCCTTGACCCTCACCTGCAGGCTGTAGAGGTGATATACTCAGTTGGATTTAGCCGGTATGTATCAATCATGAAATTACGATATGCGAGGTAGATCTCTGGCGTTTTGGATTTATTCTTTCCGTTGAAGAACTCGGACAAAGCGCGCTTTTCGATGGTATGAATCGAGTTGTAATCGAACCACGCTGAGTAGCTGGGGACTACAATGTGGTGTGTTTGCTCAGTAACATTATCTTCAGGCTCATCTCCCTTGCCACTTTCTCCTCTCTCCTTGCTCGTTCCGCGTTCTTCTCTTTCTTGGGCTCCTTGCGTGCTTCCTCGGTCACCTAAACGGATTTTCACCAATATTTGAGCGACGTTAAATGAAGTTTGCGTACAAACTACATCGTACATGCATCAACGTTCAATTATTCGCATTTTGGGTCACATACCGTCCGCAGGTTCGTCCAAATCAGCCATATTCCCAGATTTCAAAGGCTGCAGTTCACTGTCTTGCTTTTTATTCCCAGTCGCGGATAAACCACCGCTACTACCCGTTCCACCACTGCCTGGACCTACTGTAGCCGGGTTTGCAGGGCTGGCAACGACTTCGATTATCCTTGGCTCAGCCGGAGGATCCTCCATGCCTTGAGTCAAGTCCTCTTCTTCGTCGACACCACCTCTAGACTTCTTTGGAGTAGCCAGAGAAGATGACGAGCCTTGTATTCCTGCCGGTCCGCGACCACTGCATGAAAATTCAATTATATTGGTGTCTAGGAGTCTTAGGGAAGATTTTAGATCAGATAATCACCTCTTGCGCTTGCCAATCTTGGGCGGTGGACTCGGAGAACGTTTTCGCTTCTGTTTTTTTGCCGAAGAAGGTGGTGGGGGATGAGACGGTTGAGCCATCAAATCTTCAACAGAAAGCCGATGTTTGTGCACTCTTTTTTGACCGTTTTCTTCAACGTCATAGTCTTCCTCGTTCATCCACTCGTTATACTGATCAAGGTCTAAGGCCCAGGTTGCAGAGACACGATATGGAGGCCTGTGGAAAAGTTTTTGTCGTTACTATTTTGTTTCGAGAACGAAATTATACAGTAAATTAATGTATCTTTGATTGTTTGAGACATTCCTACAACGTTTATTGTAAAATTGTTATTTATCGGACTCAAAATCCATAAATCATGGTTGAGAATCCTCTTTTGATTTTCAATAAAAATCATAACTCCTTCTATTCGTTATTAGACTACCTCCCGCTTGTATGACCCGTTCCAATCGGTCCTTCAGGAAATTCCCAAGGTAGATCAAGCGTAGTCCAAGAATCGTGACTATCGGGAAAATAGTACCAATGTAAAAGCACCGATCTATCACGTCTCAAACAAGGCCGAGCATATTCTTCTTCCAACGGGTCGACCGGTGGATAAATAATGTGCGTTGCATCAGCCTCTGTTTCAGCGATTGTTCCCTGATGACGACGTACAACTTCCTTAACTTTACTAGCCGTAGTTTTATCTATGTCTGGTTTAACGTATACACAAGGTATAGTCAGGCAGCGATTTTGTACCAGAGCTCGTTCGGCCGCGACCAACATCTCGATTGCACGATCCATGCGAGATCCGGACTAAAAAATGACGAAAAAATCAAAAATTTTCTAAATTTTAGCGCAGATATCAAATACACAAATAACAAATACCTTTCCTACTTGAAAATCGAAACGTCTCCATCCTTGTTCCTGTTTGAATCGAAAAGCCGTCGCTAATATCTGACAGAGACCACCGCCAGGCTTAAAATCTAAGAAGCACTTCATCTGAAAAATTATTTCAGTCGTTATCGAAGTTTTCGTATTTAATTTTTTTTTTTTCATTTTTTTTCCATTTTTGATTGGAACGCAGGATTAACGTATGCGAATAAATGATATGAATGAAAAATGTATCAATAACGGATAAATAATTGATTATGTTAATTTTAATTTAATTACTTTAAGTAACTTACAGGAAGTCTTGTCATTGGCGGTTTTGACACATTTTTTCCTAGGTTATCTTCCTGGAATTGTATCAACTGAACGACCAAAGTTGCAAGAGTTTTATTTGTTGGTGGATCGGTTTGGACATACTGTGAGAATAAATATTGATAAATTGTTTGGACAAATGTGAGAATAAAAACGGTTAAAAATGTTCTTAACGTTAATATAATTTAGGGTCGGGACGCTGATCGGGGACGCCGGCCTCACCTTTTTACAATTTTTTAGAAGCCACTGTTTCACTCCATCTAATTGACCTAAAATATCTGGAGACTCGAAGAATTTCCCGTTTGGACCACCGTCCTTTTTCGGACCAAGGGCGAGCATTTTTTAAACAAATTTTCACTCAAAAACCACCGACACTTGAGGAAAACAACGCTATACCACCCGCAAACATCACACACATAGAGAGTCTGAAGTTGGCTGCGAGTCCGGTTATACGAATACGCGATATTCGTTGCGTGGCGAGGTGGTAGGCCTGGGTCAATGATGCTGATTTATTATTTCACTTAGCCTAATTTTCAATATTCAATAACACATCGTACGAAAAAACGCTCACGGTACGCGTTAAAGATTGATTGATTGAAAACCGTTAACGGCCAAATTTCAAAATCAGAAATAACCAAGCGGATAGATTTCGGGATTTTAGGCTATGGCAATTATAAGACCGTGCATGCATTACCGCGTGCAAAACTCTTGGAGCATTTCGCTGCCAACTTCACTTAGTAATTTAAAATGTCTTCGATGAGGGAAGACGTGGATATAAATGAGGCATTCGACGATATACTTTTCGGTGAAGAAATAGCTGAGAAAACTGGATTCGAGGAAGGTTATAGAGCGGGAGAAACCCGGTTATTAGAACCATATCATTTGGGATATCACAGGGCTAGCCAACTCGCTGCACAGCTTGGTTTTTACAGCGGTGTATTGGAATATAACCTCAAATTAAATTTTTTACCCGAAAAGGCGATCGAGCTTGCTAACAGGTTACTCAAAGACATAGACGACTTTCCTAAGCATAATTCGGACAAGATTGACATACTGAAATTACTTGAAGATATAAAACTGAAATATAGCAGAATTTGTTCGTTAGCTAAGATCAGAGCTCCTTATCCAGAAATGGAGAATCTCGATTTTTAGAATTCATAAACGTGAATGATGTCCGTCTCTCACGAGCACTTCGATAAAGTATCACGTTTTCTAAAGGAATATGAATCCCTGGTCGATTCTCACTTGGTCGATTTCATAACTGAAGATTTATGGAACAAATCGTTACCACAGGGGCTTAGAACTGAGCTAGAAACTCTAGGCTCTGATTTTATCGCCAAAAGCAATTGGGAAAGCGATGATCCTGGAACGCCAGAGCTGAATAGATTGCTGAAAGCGATCGATTCGCTGTCTTTAGAAAGATGTAACTTTGTCTATAACTTAGAAGACTTACCGCAGTTATTATCGTCCTGGGGATTTGCGGCTGAAAATCTAGACTCGAAGAGTATTAGAGGCAATGTTGAGTTCATGAACAGCAAAAAGTTACACGAAGTAGAAATTATCGCCAAAGTCACTTCCTCCCTCGCCAAGTTTCATTCAAGCATTGTCATTGACGCTGGGGCAGGAAAAGGCTACCTTTCAGAATTCATCTCTCAGAAATACAAGATTCCCGTCTTAGCAATTGACTCGTCGCACATCACTAGCAAAGGCGCTGTGAGAAGGCAGAATCTAATCAGGAAAAAGTCCAGCCAGAGTCCGCCTTTGGTACGATTTTTAAATTGGTCATCAAAGTTGATCAGAATATTCAAGTTTTTCATTCATACGACTCTTCTTTCAGGTCCACCACTTGGTACAGCGCATAGATGATTCAACAGACTTTTCAAAATTGTCAGAAAAGTATTTTCCCAGTCATAGTTTGGACGGGAACCTGACTATCACAGGCCTGCATACGTGCGGATCCTTGGGCCACTCCGTTATAAAAGCTTTTCTAAACACAGAGTGTATAAAATCCCTCTGTGTGGTAACTTGCTGCTATCATTTGGCCGATACGTCGATGAGTGGAGTCAATTTTTCTAAAAACGCTAGGATGTTGGCTCAGCAGTGTGTCGAACGAATGCATGAAAATAAACGATGTTTATCGCCATCGCTTCACTACCGAGCGGTGCTCCAAGTTCTTGTTCATTCCCTGGGTATGAAAACTGTTTGAAAAATAATCGTTAGCTCCTAATACGATAAGAATCTGGAATCTTGGTATAATTTTCTGTTGCATTAAAGGCTTATCTCATTTTTCCAGGTTTATATGACGTTAGAGTAGGGCGTGGAGCTCCTTTATACAACTTTGTAACTTATGCGAAATGGGCGTTAGAAAAATTCGGATTGGATTCAAAGGAGGTAGAATATTTGCTCGAAAATTGATGCCTATTTTGTGATGTTTTGAAAAATGAATCTCCTTTTTAGATCCCTGAGGATGGTGTATTGGAAGAGTTGTACTGTTCTCACGAAAGTTTTAAGTTAAAAATGGAACTATTCCAAATCTTAAGAGTTCGTTTGGGATCCGTTGTAGAATCTGCGATTTTATTAGACAGAATAATATATTTAGAGGATAGTGAGGTCTGCTCAAAGTTCGCTTTAGTACGACTTTTCGATCCTGTGATATCTCCACGGTGTTACGGCATTGTTGCTGTGAAGTAACAAATTTTTCTATTTTTATATACACCATTTTATATTATTGTAAACTAGACGTTGAGATGTGTATTTAAATCGATGTTTATATTATGTAATTATACAATTGCGCTAAGAAAGTAATGCAGAAAATATTTGTTATCTCTTTGGTAATAAATTGATGTACTAGAATTTTATCTTTTTCCCTTAAAATGTTCAAAAGTTGCTGTAATGTTGAAAAAATGCAAAGAGATTCTGTCGAAAATGTATATATTTATAAGTACGATAAAAACAAGCTTACTTAGAACGAAATCTTAACATGCGTAGTAACTTTGATTCAAGTCGTCAATTGGGAATTATTAAAGTAATACTTAACATCTTAGAATTAGGAGTCTGTTTACAATTTGGAATAATATTTCTATGAACACCGACCATCATAGAAAAAAGAAAAAGGCTAATACATTTCGGAACGTTATCATGAAATCCTCGCATTTGAATACTAAATCTGAAATCTATGTACTATAATTTTAGTTCTACTATTAAATTCGCTCTAACGATTTAGCATCATTATTTCAATCCGTATATCAGCCGTCCCTCTTTTCACATGGAAGTATAATCAAAGTTCTGCAGTATTTCCAGATTCTAGGTAATCCATAACAGAGGAAAATCCTTCTTCCTGTACAACAGGAGCTAAAATTCCAGTCGGTCTCTGACCGTTCCGTGTTCTACATATACTGCAGTTGCAGAGTCCTCGACAAGGTGGACAAACCCAGTTCTGAAAAAGAAATTCATTCATTAATAGTATCTGTGCAAATAAACAGTTTCAATCCATCCCGAGGCAAACGATAAAATGTTTATAACTATGTTTACAGTTTTTCTCCAAAAAACCTTTTCAATGCAATGAAATAACGTTAGTCATATCTTACAGCATCTTTCAAAGCAACAGCAGCTTCTTCCCCATATCTGCCCCGCAAACAAGGTCCGCAAAATTGTCCTCTTACTCCGATGCATTCCCCAGATCGACACACAGTTTTAGTGTCTAAAGTTTTTTGTCTGCATTGATGGCAGCTTGTGCCATTTACTTTGCAATATATTTTCCCAGAACTTCTTTCCACGATGTTCAATAACTGTTCTTCAGTTATTTCGTCAGGTGAAGGTATACTGTCCGGATCATATTCGGACTTTAATACTCTATGAACAATTTTTTTCTCCATATATTCATTGTCGGATGAATCATTTTCGTCTTCGCTCTCTTTCTCCTCCTCCTCCTCCGCTTCTCCTTCTTCTCCGAATAAATCTAATCTCATTAAGCTGATCTCACGCTCGAAGGGAATCGCCCAAGGAAACAAGACCTTTAGTCTAGGACCTTTTCTCCTCTTCGCGTTACCTTCGTCTCTATTTATATCTTCCGAATCTGATAAACAGCTGCTCTTCTTAACGCTGTTACGAGTGTTATATTTTTTTCTAAATTCAAGACGGACGTGCCTAGGCCTGAAATGGTCCCTTTTTTTTACGTTAGGTTTATGACGTTTTTTTGGGGGCTCATTATCCTCTTCATTTTCCTCGCCAGAATTTTCTGAACTACTACGACGCGATGATACTTCCAACGGCTTTAGATCAGCTGTTTCCTTCTTAAGGTCATGAAAAAATTCTGCAAACTAGAAACAAACAGTTTGAGAAAATAAATTATACATACCGGAACAGTACTGCAGTAATATAAACTGATGCGGCGTCTATACTAAGAGAGGTTAGAAATGTGTTTACTCACAAACGCGTCTCTTTCAGCGATATTTTTCTTACGGAGAGCTTCGTAATCTTCGCCATCCATATTCTACAACTATTTTTATAGCACTATTATGATTTAGGAGAACTTAACAATCAGGAGTTGACTATTATAAACAAATAAATTATAATCGAAACACAACAGTCGAATACCGACAACAAACAAGTTGCTAGAAGCCTAGAAGTGGCTCAGAATTGGCGCGAAGATCGACGCATGCGTAGTGAGTCGTTAAAACTGTAATCGAAGAAAAAAAAAAAACTTCGACCAGTGCCAACTTTTGGAAACCTAATAATATACAGCCGGAATTTAGCTAAAATGATCAAAGGTCAAGGCTGCGACATTCGTTACTCCCCTCATATCTGTTCAAGGCGAGTCAAGGCTAGGGACGCGGGATAGGTCAGCGTTGTAGTTTTTATTGCGAGCCACACAGACGCATAGCCTTAACCTTAAAATGTTTATTTAATTTTTAAGGAAATGAGAGAATATGGTAATTAGGCTAATTGAAACGCGGCTGTTATTGTTGCAAATCAACAATTGACATTACTACTTTGTAAAGGAGTATTATACCTATGTTCATTTTATCGCTTTTGTTTGTATACCTCGTAATATAGTCGTATAATAAAGTTATTGCGAATTCAATTCGCTAATAAAATGGAATTTTCCTATGTTACTATTATAAACCTAATAATTATAATATTAGAACGCGCCACGTGTCGCGCGTTAAGAATTGAAAAGTTTAACTTAGGCAATTTGTTCAACTGGCAAGATAATAAATGATCTTATACGTATGTGGGTATATATAAATCACATTGATTATTAGTACATAGTAGGTACGTTGAACGATTCTGCTGGGCTTGGATTAATTAAAATAGATTAATTTGAACTCGGTGAAAGTTATGTAAGGAATTGAAGAATTAAAATATGTACCGCGTTGATAATATATTAGTATTAATTTTATTCATTACTTTGACACATGTTCCGATCACCTTTATACTTTGCATTGTATACATAGCGATATCAAAAGCTAGCGGAACAGATAGTTAATACTAAACAGAGCCTAATACAATAAGCGAGATGATAATTATATCAACCTGCGCGTAGCACAAAAGAACGACAAAGTTTGAAATCCAATCGCCTTAGTCAATAGAGTTACAGGGATGAGACATGCGTCTGTTATATAGTCGCCAGGTTAAAGTTCGCTATTCATTATCGTAGATGGAATTTTCCACTACTCTCAATTGACCCGTAAATAATATTCGTTTGACTTTTTCTACACCGATGTATATCTGTAGAAATATTTAATTGTTATTCCCGATCGTTATAAGTCGATAAGTATTATCATTCTCACGTTAATCTCGGCCAGATTTTCATTACTGGTATAATAATATCACAATACCGCAATGTACCATATCGATGCTCTCGGTAGAAAAGTGTCTAACTCCACTTTTTTTCAAAAGGCATTTTTTCGTACGTCATGTTGAGAAATATCATTCTTCATACGTTTTTTGGCTTTCCTGAAAAATTTACAAAAATGGAGTTAGACAATTTGCTAATTAGAACGTCGATATATGTATTATTATTAATACTGCGGACTCTACTGTAGCCCGTTTTCCCTCCCTCGTCACTTTCCATTTCTATGTTCTATCTATCTCTTCGGATCAACGCGCAACATATCAATCGACATGAGTTGATTTGATAAATAATCAACCAGAGATTACGACATGCGTATGACGTATTTTGTACCTAATCTATAAAGATTTTTACGCTGATCAAAATCGAGGAAAGCCCCGTCCGCAAAATTTTATTGCGAAATATATCGCGTTAGATAATTGCGTAGGTCGGTTATAAATGATCCATATATTACGTAGGTACCGCTTAAGGCAGGCACGCGCCAGATAACAATCGTGCGATGCACGTTATTCGCACGACGTGAAGGTACACGTCTGCGTGCGAAAATGCATCAATTTCGCCGGCACGATGTGACATGCACTCAGTGCGAGCGCAATGTGTCGCATCCTGCCGTCACACGTGTAAACACGCAACGCACGGAAAGAAATTTAAAGAAGAAACTGCTATGTAGCATTGCAGTTGCGGACCATACTCGGATTTAGAGACATCCTACAATTCCCTCCCCTCCATTTTATTGTGTGGTTTTTTCAATTTTGCGATTTACCACAGTAAATTTACAGTAAATTTCAATTGTTTTATTGACTAATTCTTGAATTTTACTATGTTACATACGAAATTCTGAAAGAAATTGCGTATGGTCCTGCAGTGCATTGCTCCATAGCAATTTTTACGGTAGTAGCATTCTATAAACTACTATAAATTTCTTTCCGCGCGCAAGACCATGCGACGTGCACTACGTGCTCGCACTGTGCTGATCGCACGCGTGCGTGCATAATGTATCGCATACTGCACGAATTTTGTTATCTGGGGCGATATGATATATATGACCTTGACGATAACTTTGCGAATGTGAACGAATTCCTTCTAATCGTTGTGCGAGGTGAATAAAATTCCTCGAGTATATAATAGCTGGTATTGCTGTACGCAGCTTATCAGTGTTATATAGTACACGTATTTCGCCGAAGCTTTGAAACATGTACAGAGAATAATACATAATAACATTTGCTCAGACAGCTGATGGTCCTACCACTCCGGCATTATAGCGATGACTATGTGGTTCCTTGGACCATATAACGTTCGCTAGTCACCGCAGGAGGGTCAGTTTCATTTAGGCCGGTGGAGCAAGTACGTTTAGTGGTAGTTCTCTTCCTGCGAAACCGTACCTAACATTGACAATACAATTCATAGACAACTTTATACATAAAATATATGGTGAGTTATATTAATAGCAGAAAATTCACGGTGTACAATAAATTCAAATAATTCAGATCATTACATATACAGTGATATATAGAAGAACTTATCCCATTTCATTGGGAAAATATCCCACGTCAAGTGGGCTACCTTTCTGCATCAAACAATGAGCCAGGCGAAAAGTAGTTAGATAGCAAAGTCGCTTACCTTTAGCGGAAGTATTTGAAATGCTGTTTTCCCGCGTAGGTCCTTTTTCGGCGGCTCATAATTCTCAGATGTATCCGTAGGGAAGTGCAAGTACATAATTACGTAGTGATTCTGGTAGCTGGTTCCAAGAACTTTTCAGTCATGAAACTCATATTCGTCATACTCGAAAATATCACTCTCAAAACGCTTTAAAACTACTTATTTCATTTTTTTTTTTTTTTTTTTTGTAAAATTGACTGCAAATTTGACATTTGACAATAGACACGGAGATGATTTACGCTATGAAAAGTACCGAATACTTAGTACCTAGCGATAAAAATCGGTGCACAGCTGGTGATGCGAAAAGGTGGTGTCCATATGCCACGTAGGTATATGTATTTAGAGGAAATAATAAATTATAAAATAATTAAGTCGATTTATTGAACCGTTTTTCATATCCTCGCAACTGTACATGAAATATGTTTCATTGTCGGTTTCATGATAACATTTATAGTGTATATTTACTTATTGAACGATATAGTCTATTTTTCATTCTCAAAAACATTTATCTTCGATAAATGAAATTTTCTCAAGTCAAGTGTCATCTGCTTTAGACTCTGAAACTAGTTACTTAGTGGTTAATATTTGCTGAAAGAATATATATAAAGTAGATATATCAAGAGTATACCAGTTGTTTTTCATTTTACTTATATATAATATAGAAAATATGAGACCACTGGCCAGATTAGCCCTACGATCCTTTGGGAGTCAACGAAATTTGAAGGAAGGTAATCTACGGATTCAACATCAATGTTCGAGGGGTTTGAGTTCTCAGGATGTAATGAAACGCGAATCGAAGTATGGCGCGCATAATTATCATCCCTTGCCAGTCGCTCTTAATAAAGCCGAAGGCGCGTGCATGTGGGATGTCGAAGGGAAACGTTACTTCGATTTTTTGAGCGCTTATTCAGCGGTCAATCAGGGACATTGTCACCCTAAGATATACAAGGCCATGATTGAACAGGCAAAAATCTTGACCCTCACTTCTCGAGCATTTTATTCCGACGTGTTGGGAGAATTTGAGGAATACATCACTAAACTATTCGGGTAAGTTCCGATAATGGCACGGATCCAAAATCCAGAAATATATGCCTCAATACTATATTACTATACACGCATGTGCGTCTGCGTGTGTAGTAATATCGTGTGGCACGTGGTCGATGTCGATAGTGGTAAGCATGTCGTAATTATAGTTGTACCGTTATATATGTATGTCGATACGATACGCAAATACGTAAAGTTGCAAGATTTTATCGTTATCACAAACTGCGTGTGGCATAAATACTCGAGGCCAGGGATTGCAGAGGAAGAAGCATATCTCGCGGAATTCACAAGACGTGAAAGTGTTATTTGTAACTTGGTTGAGACATTCCTGTTTATTTGTCTTCATGGCATTGATCGTCTATATTTTTTGTTTTTTTCGCCTTCAGCATTTCAGACTATATTACGTAACTTCCTCGAGGCTTGCGAATTTCAAATGATCAACATTCTCTGACTCAATTTCATGAGCCATATTATATGTAGGTATATGGGGTTCTCGTAAGCATTAGTTTTAGATTGGCGAATGTAAATCGCTTTTTTATTTCAATCGCAATGTTTTACTACAGGCAACCCATAATTGGTAGGTAACTTCGTTTTTGAAAGTTACAGGGGTAACATTATATACGGCCTTAAAATTCAACTTGATATACTATACTGATCGAAGTACTATAATATCGTTTATTCCATCTTTTTCTTATAGTTGTGTATGAATGATACTGACGTATTGTTGCGGTGATTGCTGGTATTGAAACAAGAATAACAATAAATAATTGCAAAACCAACTTTTTTGGGATAGTAATTTGCATTACTGAACATTTAAACCCCATACCGTACCTCGAGTATCCATGTAATATGTCCATGCCGTCTATTTTACTATCTAGACGTTATTTCACGCTATCTAAAGGCGAAGCTAATATATGTGGACACCCTGTATGCAGTGCGAATCGATCATTCGGGAACTTGTTTGCCGGTAGCATAAAGTATTCTTATCTCTTCGGTTCGCGTATATATAGGCTGTAATTTCGAACGAACAAATTATCCGGCTATATAACCGTTTAGAAATCGTAAATTATATACATCGGTATATACGTACGAAATAATTAACAAAAAATTTAGATATATAGGTACCTATATCTGCTAGGTATGGATACATCGTATGTATAACAACCGGTTTTTATTTCACCGATACGTATACAGAAAATTGGCTCATGAAATCGTTTATGCAGGAGTATGAAATACAAAAGACACGTTGCTTATTAATTTCCGCATTTTCTCCTAGCATAAGGCAAAATTTGATATAGTGACACGCGTATATAGGATATATGATGCCTAATAACGCAGTCGTAAACTTAATTTTAATTCATTCCTGCCTCAGCTACGACAAATGGTTGCCAATGAACACCGGAGTGGAGGGTGGAGAAACAGCCTGCAAGTTGTCCCGAAAGTGGGGATATTCTGTTAAAGGTATCCCCGAAAATTCGGCTAAGATTATTTTTGCGGAGGGAAATTTTTGGGGCAGAACTATGAGCGCGATATCTTCTAGTACTGATCCAACCAGCTACAATGGGTTCGGTCCTTTCATGCCCGGGTTTCAAGTAATCCCATACGACGACCTTAAGGCTCTAGACAAGGCCCTCGCGGACCCAAATGTCTGCGCTTTCATGGTAGAACCGATTCAGGGTGAAGCTGGTGTCGTCGTTCCACAGGTGATGATTTAGATCTTGAATATCGCGATTTCTCGGATAAAATTATACATGAATGCAGGGGATTATAAACTGAACGCATGCATCTTTGTGTTACCAAAGGAAGGTTACCTGAGAGGCGTTAGGGAATTGTGTACGAAGCATAAAGTACTTTGGATCGCTGATGAGGTCCAGACTGGACTGGCGAGAACGGGTAAACGTTTGGCTGTAGATCACGAAAACGTCCGACCGGATATTGTCATTTTGGGAAAGGCACTGTCCGGCGGATTTTACCCTGTATCAGGAGTACTGGCCGATGATGAAGTAATGCTCACTATTAAACCTGGCGAGCATGGATCTACCTACGGCGGTAATCCTTTGGGCTGTAGGATCGCCCTTGCGGCTCTTGAAGTTCTTGAGGAAGAAAAACTCGCTGAAAATTCGCAAAAGCTTGGAACCATTCTTAGAAAAGAATTAGGCCAGCTGCCGAAGGATATCGTCACTTTGGTCCGAGGGAAAGGATTGCTCAACGCAATCGTGATAAATAAAGGTAATTCTTGGAGTAGTAGCTATATGATGGGTATATTAAAGGACGAGAACTCCTTCTTCGAAAGAATATTTCCTTCTTCCCTTACCTCATTAGGTAAAGTCAAGTATTATATGGAAGATAGCAGTTTAAAATTTCATCCTGGCGTAGCTTTCTAATTGTTGTTGGATCGATTTCACCGAAATTCACTATATTATGGAATTGAAAAAAATTACACGTATCGATAATTCTGATGAATAACCAGAGTTTCCGGGGTTTGTTTTTCTTTTTTTGTTGTAGAAATTGACGCAATGGAGATATGTCTAAAATTCCGTGACGAAGGCCTCTTAGCAAAACCTACGCATGGTCATATTATCAGACTTGCCCCACCACTGGTTATTACAGAAGAACAAATGCGGGAGTCTACCGATATTATATCGAAAGTAATAATGAGCTATGCGAAATAACTCTAAAACATATTTTTATATGACTGAATTAAATTATGAATGTAATATTATATGGTTTATACATTGAATAAAACACGTCATTTTTATACTTTGTCCGTTTATTCGACCTAAATAATGAAGAAATCTCCAAAAACCAGTCAATCAATTCCTTTGTCCTTTCTCCATATCTGAAAATCTTTTTCCTGCTGTTAGTCTGCGCCGGCAAATATACGCTAGGGATTATAAAACCGCAGCTGTTCAAGCCGTGCAGGTATGTGTGTAAGTAGATAATTGTTCCCCTCAGGTACCGGCGATATTCACGGACATATAAGCCGAAGGGGGGAAACGTTGCGTTTTAGGGAACACGCGACGCAAGTTTCACCACAAAATCTGCTGCAGCAGCTTTGTACCGATATATCACGTTTCGATTTACCTGGAAATATACCTGGAAAAATAATTTTATGACCCTAGTTTGTGGACGTCGATTCTAGACCCAGAAATTCGCAACTGTACGTAAAAAATGAATCTTCCACGTCAATTTCATACAATTTAATCCGCAGATATAGAATACATCTGACACTTGTAGCCGTTGATAAGACCCTGGCAACAGGTTGCATATAGACACTTCATAATCCAAAGTAAATAATTAAAAGAAGCAATAAGATCGGTCGTATAATATAAATAGCAAAACAAATTCCGACGACCGAAGATAACAATTACTCTGCGATTTGCCTATAGCTGTTTACTGTTTGCATTACTGCAGAGAATGAGTGCTAACAATGAATGGCGCCTGTCGGCCGACAAGAACGCTTATCTTGCAGCTCAGAAACTAGCAAGCTGCACAGATGCAATCTTGTACGTTTCTTATTTATTTTCAACTCTTTTTGCGCTCCAAATGGAATTTTTAAACTTAATGTGTACACACACATTGCTTTATGAAGTACATATAGTATTAGTTATCGTTGTCTTACGAAATGATTATCTATCCCTCCCTTGGTATAAATAAATCCAGTTTGTTCTGGTCTTTCGCGGTCTTCAGTCGTCGCTTTCATCGAAGTTGATTCTCGTTCATTATTCCCAAAGGCTTCCTTACTTTTCACCAGTTTTCATTTCGAAAAAAAAGTTTCCCAAACATTGTGCCCGCGGGATATTTGATCTTTTTTATGACCATTACTCCATATACTATATCTATATCTGCTCGTACACTCCAGTAGTGTGTTTCATTCCTTGTGTTAGTTGCCAAAAAAAGAATGCAGACTTCTATAAAACAGAGGGTAGCTTCGATCGTACAAAAACCGGAAGTTAAACGGTTGTTAACTGCTAAAGAAATCATCGATCGTGATAATCGGACTGGGGGACGTCACTTCAAGCAACTTCCAGCGGTCCTGGATCGAGGAGAGGGCGTCTTCCTCTGGGATGTTGATGGGAAAAAGTACCTAGATTTTTTAGCCGGTTTTGCGACCGTTAATCAAGGACACTGCCATCCGCGTCTTGTAAAAACGATGCGCGATCAAGCAGGAAAGTTAACTCACACTTCCAGGGCTTATTATACTGAGCCCTTGGGCGCCCTAGCCGAATATGTGACGAATCTTCTCGGTTGGGATCGCTTCGTGCCGATGAATACAGGTAAAGAATGAAAAGTATCCACCAAAACGTGAGGTATCGCGTATATCGGAAGACATCTGTCTATTGTTTGGTACTCTTGGGCCAGAATGTATATATTAAGTAATTTACTTCACGGGAATTTCCTCTTCTCATTTTTGAGTTCAGGAGTCGAAGCTGGAGATACGGCGTTGAAGATGGCAAGACGTTGGGCATACAGAATAAAAAAAGTACCCGATGGTAAGGCGTCAACAATATTTGCAAAGGGTAACTTTTGGGGGAGATCATTAGCGGCGATTTCATCATCGTCAGACCCCAACAGCTTCACACACTTCGGGCCTCATATGCCGCTTTTTGAGTCTGTGCCTTACAACGATTTGACCGCCTTGGAGTTGAAATTCAAGGAAAATCCAGACATCTGCGCTTTTATGGTGGAGCCGATCCAGGGAGAAGCTGGGGCCCTTGCGCCCTCGGCAAGTTATTTTCAAATACTTTTCTTTTTATTTTCTTGCGACTTTTGGATTCCAGTAGTCAGATTCCACCCCGATTTGATTGTGAATGTGCTTGTGTCGATCTATATGGAGGAGAAGTTTTAAGTCATCGTACCCTCGATTGTGCCACAGTCGGTCTACGTGTTCTTAAATTGTTTAAAAATTGTCTTGACAGTCACCCACCTGTCCCCTCCGATTAAATTTATCCTTGACGCGGACCAGAAGCTTGTAGCTGTCAATCCAAACTTATTATTAATGACACCGAGTGACTACGAAGTTTTAAAGCTACTCAATTATTGATTCGTTATTATATCTAGACCGCGCGTGAAATTCTGAAATTTTATTTGTCCCTACGGATTCGCGGCAAAGCCTCGTTGCCTATAATTTGCAATAAATTATAAATCCGTGCCTAAAATAAAACGCGAATAATGTGCAGAAAGTAGCTCACTCACTCATATGTTAGCTCATCCTTATTGCGCTCCGTAGTTATTTACCAGCAAAAAAGGCACGCACAGTTCCCTTAGTAATATACTCACCTACTTGCGATTAAATTATGAATTTTATATCAGAGTTTGCGATGAAATTGAAAAAGTTGGCTAGATAATTCAGGCCACAAAGCTCAGGGTTTAAATAATATCATGTTGAATCGATTCGACTAACAAACTTATAGGACGGATATCTTCGGGGAGTGAGAGAACTCTGTACGAAATACAACGTGCTATGGATAGCTGACGAAGTACAGACCGGACTTGGCAGAACTGGGTACAGATTGGCAGTCGATCACGAAAATCAACGCCCGGACATTTTAGTCCTGGGAAAGGCCTTGTCCGGTGGAATGTACCCCGTATCTGGTGTCCTGGCCGACGAACAGGTAGAACCATTTTTGATACATCCAACATAGCCGTGATATGTTATAGCGGACGTTCCTCCACCAATTGGGTTTGTTGATAGATTGTTTTTGGGCTTGAGACCGGATCGCACGGAAGTACGTTCGGCGGTAATCCAATGGGAGCTACGATTGCCCTTGAGGCATTAAAGATTTTGGAGGAGGAAAAGCTCGCAGAAAACGCTAAGAACTTGGGTAAAATCTTGAGGGAGGAGCTGGAAAAATTGCCTAAAGACATAGTCACGGACATCCGGGGACGAGGGTTGCTCGCAGGGGTCCTCGTCAACAAGGGTGCGTCATATTTAATCGGGTATCCTCCGTTCTCCACCCTTAGTTTCTAACTTCTGCGATTCTTCATCCTCCCATGCTTAGGATATAATACATGTATATTATAATGTCACGTCATCTCACTCTTGCTGATGCGCTCACAGGACTTTCCTGGGGATATATTCGACATGAGGAAAAGAATAGGCCGGAAGTAGGCCGATCATATTTTCAAACTCTTCGAAGATATTCTGTTTTCCAATATTATCATGTCCGAGTATGTAATGCTCAACTTTTGAACATTTTTTTCTATTGCAAACTGAACTTTTAAACCGGATTCGCCAAAAAAAACGGGAAAATTATTTTTCACCCTGATACCAGCGGGGTAGAAATATTCGGGACTTTCTTATTAATCCCATGAAATTGGTGAACTGAAAGACGTATGTGACTGACTAATCCGCAGATGTTCGTATGTACAAATCGATATATGTTCCTGGTGATTCATTCTCCGATGAGTATTGATCCTTTCCAAAGAATATTATGCGTATAAGTTATTGATGTGTTTTCATTGAGGATTTGTGAAACTCGTTTAAAGAGACGCAATTATTCATCGACGATTTTTCCGCCAATTATTTATACACTGACTATTATTTCTGACGTTAATATTCATGTGCAATAATTTATACAGAGTTTGCTGATGGGTGGGACGTCTGTCTCAGACTTAGAGATGCTGGATTATTAAGCAGACCAGCCCATGGTCAGATAATTCGCATATCACCACCTCTAACGATAACAGAAGATCAGCTAAGAGAAGGGCTCAACATTCTGAGAACAACTTTGCTGAATTATTGATGACGACTGCTATTTCGCAATATATTGATTTGTATAGTTTCGTATATATATTCTTTTGGATGTACAAGAAAACAAGATAAATTATAAAATAATATAATATCGCTATTATACGTTAATGTTAAATCTCTAAGTAATACTGATGAAATATACCTACGTGCGAGATCGTATCTTTGTGTTTTAATAAAAACACTTTTTACGTGATTATAAATAATAATCGGCAGTTATTCCTCGTGTAACGTTCAGCTGAACAATTACACAACACTTTGCAAATAACGTAATATAATACAAGTTGTGTCAATATCAATCTTTCCCGATAAGGAATTGCGCACAGTTTAATGGCCTTTGATAGTTAAGTTTCGAAATAAAAATTCTAAATACGAGTATAATAATTATGATTGACATTATTCTTATACACGTGTGCGAAGCTTATGAATAACTCGATATTATTATGTAGATTTATTCAACTGCTATATCGTATCAAAAAACACCTATATCTCTTTGGAGTTGATAAACAACACGCCAGAGACAAGTTCGTTGACTTAATCAGCGTAATATCGTATACAAAGATCTATACAGTAAAGCTATACTACAATGAAATGAATAAAGATCAAGTATATATCAAGTTTCAATTGTCATATATTTATTGAATTCGAAGATTTTAGATCTCGTAAAATTATACTATCGATATTTCTATACAAATATTATAAATATGTTTTACATTATTTAAAATGAGCGAAACTTTCAATAGGTACTTTATCTATCACAGGATTCAATATGAATTGATAATAAACATAACGATTCGTGTATATGTCGCATATTATATTGATGAATGTATTTAAATTCATATATGAATATCTGCATGCCTTTTCAAGTGTCTCTTCAAACTAAACGCTTGTGAAAACATTTGATTGCACTCTAAGCACTTGTAAGACTTTCTGCCGCTGTGTAGGTCCAAATGTCTTTTTAAATGACTGGCTAGTTTGAATTTTTTACCACATAATCTACAGGAATGATCTCTATCGGAATTGTGTGATGTTTTATGATTCTTCAAATGACTAGATTGGGAAAAACATTTTCCACACAAATCGCACTTGTAGGGTTTTAATTTTTTGTGAATTCGCAAATGTTCTACCAAGTTACCGTGTTGATTGAAGCTTTTATCACAAAATTCACACTTGTAGGCCTTCAAGTCTTTGTGCGTTTCTAAATGAACCTTCAAGTTATACTTCTGGCTAAAACGTTTGTCGCAATACTCACATTGGAATAAATTTTCACCGGTATGAAGGCGTAAATGTGCTTTAAAGTTTTTAACAAAACGAAACTTTTTATCACAAACTGCGCAATCAAAAGTTCCGGCTTTCAAAGAGCTGACCAATTTCTCTGTACCAAATTTATGAGTCTTTGAATGATCCTCGAGATACGAAGCAAAGGCAAAAGTCTTGCTGCATATCGTACAAACGTGGACATTTGTTTTAGTGTGCAATCTAACATGAGCGTTTAATTTACTCTTTGAAGTGTAAGCCTTTTCGCATATTGAACATTTGAACGGTCTCTGTCCGGTGTGAGAAAACTGGTGAGTAAGTAGTTTAGACTTTTGAGCAAATGATTTGGGGCATACAATGCATCTATGCTTTTTATATTTTGGTGAAGAGCTTTCGTTCGAGTCCAGCTTTCCAGTTCCAGATACCTTGGAAAAACCCAAGTCTTGAGGAATGGGAATCCCCTCAGTTTCAAGACATTGAAAAGTTCTGTTATCTCGAACATTTTCTAAGTCTTCATCCGTAGGAAAACTGATATTTCCCAACTTTCTTCTACCCGGTACTATTTCCCTAGTAAAGGATAAGTTTTGAATAGAATTGTCCGTTGTTTGATCCCCGTTTCTATCGTAACTTAAATTCTGTGCTATTTGATTAGAGTCTTCGCTAACTTCGACATTAGTGTGTTCATCAACCGATGATAAATCCATGTGATCTGAACTGTGTGTAAAATTGTGATTTATTAATTGATTTCTATTCGTAAACGTGTGGTTACATAAAGAACAGTGTAAAGCACAAGCCGCTCTGCTTGGTTCTTCGTTATCAACTTGCACCTCGTGCATCATATTAGATCTCATCAAAGCAGACATTTCAACCCCGTGTACTCCGTCGCTAACTAAATTATTGCTCAGATTATTTATATTGAAATAATTATTCCTCGGCTCAACTATGTGCATGTGTTGAACCGGCGTTGTATTTTGAACAGATGGAACATGCAGTCTACTATGCGCGCATAATTCTTCATAATTAACAAAAACTGCACCACATTCAACGCATTTTAACGTCTTTTGAGGATTCTGGATCGGAACAAAACCTTGATTTTGTTGATACAACTTGCAGCCTGACACAGTCGTGTAAGATGTTAGGCCTGAAACCTTCGTGAATACGAAAAATTCAGTCTATTGTGTTAAAAACGTTTTTAAAATTACATTAATATACCTATATAATATATTCATCTCGATATACCTTGACAGCAGCTTGTCTGAGAGCCCTATCCGCGGCTCTACATTGTTCTCTATAAAGTAGCGCGGATTCGGCTCGTGTGACGCATCGATCGCACATTTTTTCGGGCAGTCCATCGCCTTGCCATACCTTGTGTGAATTATTTAGATTATTTGAGTTAATTTTGGGGAGAGTGCATGAGGTAATAGATGAACTAGGAATATTTCGATCCATCCTAACCTCCAAGCAAGATAGAGAGCGTAGTTTTGCAGCTAGCGATGAACCGGCTGGACCGACGAATAAACATACCATTTTTTCACCGTCTTCTCTAAGACATGTACGACATAGTTTGCTTATATTTTCGCTGTCTATTTCTTTGGTGACAATAAACATTGTTCGATTATCGTAAAAGTAAACAATTGCAAAGTCGTCTGCAGGACTTTTTACAACTTTGATGACAGTCGCGCGGCGCCGCCATCTTGGATATTGTTTTTTTTTTTTAAATGCGTGTATAGTGTACCGCGTAAAGTGGCGCCACCATACGGCGAGGCGGAATTTTCCGAACTTTGAAATATTGATGACTCCTTGAAAGTTGAAATAAAGTCGATCAGGCTGAATTGGGGGAAAATTTTTTCCTCATATTTTTCTTTCTATTTTAATTAGGAGTAGTTTAGAACTTTCCCATCGGTGAAAAATATGAATAATGATATTCTTCGATATCTTTTCGCTTTTATCATAGACTGTATATATCCTTGGGTAGAAAATACATAATTATACGTAGATGTGGTATAATTGAGTATACACACGTTTTAGAGCGTTCAATGTTGGTTTGTAATTAATGAAAAATATGTTATCGTTTATAGTCGTTGAATCAATAAATTAAAACTGTTGAAATGTGTCCGTTCATTATATTCCCTTCGAATCCTATCAGGGGGTATAGAAATTAAAAATTTCGTTTTAAAATCCACGCGCCAGCCTGTCATCGCGCATCTTTATTCATCATTCGATAAATAAATAAACAGCTCTCAATAATACACATGTATTCGTTTCTCCATTGTGGAACAAGAATCCAATATTTCATTTTCGCTTTTATCCCCAGGAGAGAACGAGAGGTTGTAGAAAAAGAGAAAAATAGAGAATCGGAGAGAGAACTCGGAGTTGGCAGGCAAAACAGAGAGGTTTCGTACGTCGATCACAGTTTGCGATATCCATATAGAAAATATACTACGGGACATGACATGAAAATAAAATATACAAAGCGGAAAGCTCTTTTTCTTGTAGACTGACATACCAGTAATTTACCCAAATGAAATATTTAAACCACTTTTGTTTCCTCAAACTCAGATACTACTTCGAAGAAAGGGGAAACTGTCATACCTAGTAGAGCCTAGAGCTGTAAGATTCTTTTACGCGAGTAGGTAATAACTATATAATTACATATAGTAATGGATATCTTATAAAACGCTCATTATATCGTAGTGGATAGGTATATGTATCAACGTGTATCATCTTGATTATAATGTTTATAATTTGGCAACCAAAATATACTTATATCTATATATATTATATATATGTGTACTAATTTATACTACGCGTTGTTCGCTAATGAAATTGAAATTGATAGCTTGAAAAGTGATTACGATCATATCGCTGAGAAATTTAAATTACTCCTTCAAAGTTACTCCGTTAAAGTAACATCTCCCTGGTTGATGAAAGTTTGTTATAAACGATAAAACCGGAGGTTCTACTAGGTATATACGGAATTAAAAATCCAATAATTATCATTTATTTTCGTACTAATGATATTGTAAAGATATTTAATGCAGTTCATTATTCAGGATGTATGAGAACGAAAATGATAAAAAAAAAAAACTTCGACCGTAACGCGAAGTGGCGAAAAAGTATATCGCACTTTATCCACGTGTATTCATTCTCTTTGCGGACTAAGCGCGGTGACACTTTAAGCTAACAAATGAGTGTTAAAAATGACTGTTAAAAATATCACGTCTGACACGTGACATCGTTAAGCTAATTAGTTAATATTTAATATGCAAAAAAAAAAGAAGTCTACGGCTTTGTCTCGCTCGAAGATGGAAAATTATTGTTAAATTATACCAGCGTGTGGCGATGATGAATTCTCTTACGAATTTAAGGAAAACACAAAATAATAATAATAATATACTTGCTAAGTCAGTTACACGTATTCACCGTATAAAACCTATGGTTTCATATAGAGCCACACAAGGAGACTATTATGAATCCAAAATCGCTGGTTATACACTATTCAGGTGCGTATAGTTGTAGTACAAATAGGTAGAGATTTTTTCGAATTATAACAAGGTAGGTATACAGCATTGAATTTTCTCCAATTCAAATAATATACTCTAGCACGGAAGCATACTGTATCGACATGTTGCACGCAGATATCGAACATTTGCTGTTTTCCTTTCATTTGCACGTTATTTGTTATCGGATAATTGAAATCCCCGTATCAGCGCATTACCCATATGCAGAGAAGTTGTACCTAACAGTTTTGGAGGTATATTTAATAATTATTTTTTTTCAATTACGATTCCCTCCCCATTTGCTGTAGTATTTCTACGCTAATCGTACGCAAGCTTCATAATTTTTTAATACGAGTTTATTAGGGGAGACTGGGGGCCTTTGCCCGTTTTTAAACGCTCATAAAGTGTATTTAACGTATTTATGAACTGACAACGAAGCGAATGTGATCGCATGAATGATATAAATTCCATCAAAACGGCATGGAGGAAATAAAATAACGGATATACGCGTGTGTGTAATTTTTTGGCTTGCGATTCTATCATTTGTTTCAATTTTGTGACTGCAGCAAATTAAAATTTAACAATTTTTTAAGAACTTACTTTTCTGAATGATTTCATATTTGATAAACGTATTGGCCTTAGCAAAAAAATGGTATGCATCAAATTTATTCAGTACCTACCTATTCCAAACAAAATTTACGATAAGAATTGTTTCTCTTTTTTTCGTCAATTTTTTAATCCGTTGAAATAATTTTACTAACATACTATGTAACAACCATACGCGATTTTTTTGTCGAGTGTGTATAAATGATAATTTACAAATAACGCACAATTTGAATATCGTTTTTTTTAGTAGTCTGATTGGCTTATTTTCACAAGGGGTTGACTCTGCCCTGGTATCTCCTACTGGGAGATTACATATATGTTATGTGATTTCGATGACTTTGTGACCGATTCAACACCGCGAGTAAATTTCACCAATTTTATAAGTCCCTGTTACGTGAATTCTCCACAGGCCAGTGACCTCTTGATAATATTCAAGATTTTAGTGATAATTGCGTGTGGTTCCCGCCTGCTACCTCGCATTTAATACGATTGTTTGCACGGTTCGTAGCATTAGTTCGGACATCAGAGCACCTCTCTGAGGGATGAAATATGTCCGAGTTTGGGCATTCCCTCGGGCTGTTGCGTGCCGACCAAATGGATACGGGCGTAATCCATCGATGACAATAACTGGCAAGTTATGCAAATCGGGATTCTACACAGTACCTTCTGAACCGAGGGTCAATTTTCGATTTCAGTTATCGAAGGAGAGCTTTTCGCCCTTAAGAATAATGAAAAGTGTACTAATTTTTAATGGGAGTGAATACTGGATATTATAAGGGTGAAAATCCGCGCAAATAAATGCGTGATTTTTTGCGCCTGATGATAAAACCTCAAGTCCATGGCTTTGCCGAAAATGATCCGATAACTTAATACACCAACTTTACATCTCATGAAATTGAGGAGGAACGTAGAAAGCGACGTAGGTAATATACATACAAAGCTATATAACTTGAAGTGAAGAGTTTCGCTGTGTATTCTGGACGTACTGTAGACAATTTCTCTCTTTACAGTCGCTAATTAAACACGGTGTGGGATGAGGGAGTTTATCAAAATATTAGAATAAGGTACAGAGTTTATTTTGTGCACGGAGGCTCGTCCTGAAGCCTCCGTCGAGACATTCGTCCTCTGATATAGTCGCAGAAGAGTTTTTTTTTATTAGCAATGAAAATGGTAGCAAAGATTAATCTTTTTTTGATCTTATGCATCCATGTTATCCTGTGTATTCTGTAGAGGAATACTATTCCAGGAAACTGAATTATACCTACTCAAGTCTACAATATATTCGCATACAAAATTTCCATTAGAAAAGCGCTTTTTCGCTCGTATACACAAGATTATGTTTGAGCGAAACTCACGTATAAATACGATGTAGGTTGCTTGTTTTACGGCGTTTACGAAACGCCACTCCTACACGTCACCAAGGAATACTTTCGGGTCCTAAATCTCAATCAACTAAAACATCCCATTAACGTGTCGCGCGGGCTCTACCAAGCGTATAATTAACGCGAAACCGTCTTTCTGTAATCTGTTGCTTTAAGGGCACAGCCAACGTAGGTAATAAAATCTAATTACATCTGCATCAACGAAACTCTATAAAAGTTATCACTTCCTCAACCAGTTCACGTACGACTCAGAATTCCATCAGACTCTTCCGTCTCCAGAGTATTGACGGTATCGGACCACAAGAATTTTCCTTTTTTCTGTTTTGTAATAAAGAAGAAAGTAAAAAATAGAGTAAAAAATAAAAATAAAAAATTGAAAAATTGAAAAATTTCTTTCAAAAAATATACGAATGTTTATAGAGTGACATGACGTCTTGAAGGTCTAAAAAGGTGTTTGATATTAGATACAGATTTTCATTTCCGTTTGATATCGGGTGTTGGCTTTAGCTAGAACGTGTTAAAGCGAAATTCATTCAGAGAGGAGATTATTGTCACGGTGTTACCCATTTGAACGAGTAACCGCACGTGTATGCACATATGTGGCGCGATAAACCCGATTCATGGCTTTGTAAGCGTGAACATGTAGTGCCTATATAGGTATAGGCATACGCGATGGACTGACACGAAATCGGTATAGGTATGCATGGAGGCCGACGATCTCATGGGAACCTATTTTATACATATCCCACATGCGTCAATGCCGCAGTAAATAGCTGTCACTGCAGCACCAGCATGCGGTTCCACCGTATTATGCAAATGAAAATGGATCTGACCGCTCGAGGTAATTTCGAGTTCAAAGCGATTTAGCGATCCTCTATAACCGTTGACTTGAATTGCATTTTGATTATTATCATTCATGTGTCATATATATATTTATAATACATCAATACATTACCTGAATTTATACAATGTGCTTATATGCGCAGAGATTTAACATTAAAGGTATAAATTATTCGGCCAATATATCATTCAAACATGGAATTTACATTCGTACATACCGAGGATCGGCGTGTGTAAAGTTGCGATTCTTCTTACCCTATAGGTATAAACATATTGTTAAGCCAGTAATAATCAGTTTTCAATAGTCAACGATGCATTTCCCGAGTTTCAAAACCTCTTCAATTATCCAGTATGTCTGTATACACACCTATGCATACATCATTTCGTTTCGATCGATGGGATGGTTTCCAACCCGGTGGATAATGCGGATATAGATGGATAGATATCAGTGCTAACTATACGTATGTATACATATGATAAAACTTGCAGAGAGTACAAAGAAAATTTTTCTTTCATTTATTAATTATCACGCAGATGTTTCATGTACCGAAAATCCCCTCGAAACTTGTTATTTCAATGTCATAAATCAATTTAATCTTAAGTGCTTTACGTGTAATAAAAAGTAAAAATATTTGATACAATACATGAAACGTTGTTTAAAAAGTGGAGATCAATTTTCAGGTCAAAGCTGACAGTTCTATTAAATTGTTTCACTTAAATTCATTCAAATTTCTTAATTGTCGAATATTTTTTTTTACTTCACAACAAAATGATATCGACAGGTGATTACTTGGGAGCGCCTACCAACTCCGCAACTAGCAACACTGTTATGCAAAGCGTATCGCACGTCGCTAGGCCCGAAGGCAAACCCAGTTTATTAATTTCTTATCTCTGTATAGCGTTCCGTCCGTAACTTATCTGCCGTGTATATCTCTATCGATCGAAACTACAAGCGCGTATGCACAACGCGTCAATCAACTCCAGTACATTACGTAATCACGTAATTATACCTCGCCTTTTAGCCGTAGAATACAGAATTAATATCCTCGTAGGTAAAGACTGCGGGAAGTTAATGTTGATAAGTTAAAGTTGAAGTTCTAAATGAATTCCACGTGATATCTAAACAAGCTATATGTATTATAAATTTATATTTACCCCGTAGACTGTATGTACGTGGCAACAATTTAATAAGTTAATTATCTTCAAATCTGATTCACCAGCTATTACTCGCTTGTTACTTACAATCGACTCTAGTGCAGCATCGAATTAACTAATAACGACGCTTGAATTTTCGGACCCTCCCTCGTCAAGTCCTCTCGTGCGATCAGTTTAACAATGTCAATCAGCAATTCGGTTGGAATTACGTAGGTATATATAACTGGTGACGTCCAACTGATCAGAGAGAGAATTTCCAGGAAATTATACATCGGAAATTGGCTCGTCAAATTGCGATCGACTTCCGCTTATGACACATTCTTGTTCCTTATTCCTTCCCGCGCGTCTTAGATTCGAGACGCGCGAGAGAGAGAACAGTGTTAGTCATTCGAGGTGAGAAGTGAATTTATAATTAGTCGCACCCAAGCGGACCTCGAGAAGCTTTAAGACCGAGAAACACCTATTACGTGTATATGTGTAATACATTATACTGCTCGTGTGTATAGAGAGCTAACGAGCTGACGGTGGTATACGTCAAGTTGTAATTACGCTATTGTCCTTTTCTATACTCTTTTTCTTTTTATGAATAATTATTTGACGTTTTATCGAACGTATAGTATGTAGGTATGTTCTCTGGCAGATATATACTAAACTGCGAGTTCAGCTCCGAGAAACGCGTATTTACTGTATAAATATACTTATCGTTAAAGTTGAACGGTTATAGGTATGTATATAATAATGTAGGTAGGTATAGGTAATATAGGTATAGTATATTTCCAGGCGATCAATTATTATATTCTACCGAAACCTTTCGATACCGCAAACTTTTCAACTTCAAACCTTTATATTTATAATATACGGTGTAAACACTTTTCTAATTTCCTATTTCAGCCCCAATTACGATCGTCGTTAAATGCTCATTTGAGAAATGGATTTACTCTTCTTGAATAATTGGATGAGGATCTAAACTCTTTCTCTTTGTCAGGAATTTTTATTTTTTTTTTCAAGAATCAGGATTCCTGCTATTCGAAATAGATATAAAAAATATTTGTATAACTATTATTATTATTATTATTCTTTGTCCTGGTTGACCTACACCTAATTCTTTAAACCACACGACTTTTACCCAAGTTTTCTATACACAGCCTGACGATCTCGTGAGTCACACAATTCCAAGAGAATCGCCTGATTCGAAGGTGAGTATAGTCTGAAAGAAGCGTAATAATTCTCAATGCATCCTCTATTCCCACTTAAATTTATCGCTTTTTTACGCGGATGCTGCTGCTGCAGCGTCCAGTATACATAGTTCGTGGCTTAAGGCTTAAGCGATTTGTATACCTACGTAGTAGACGCGAATAGAAAGTATTAAACTTAATCGGTATATATTTTCGCTAAATTTTACGCGATAAAGGTAATTATAAAATTTCGCTGTAGTATCACTAGTCGCTATGTACTCTATAGTCATATAGACGAAAAGCAAGACGCGAGTGAAACGAAAGTTCAGCGATAAGTATTCGTCGAAAATCGTTTGCCTTAAGGCCCTCGACCCTTTAACTCGCCCCTGAGAAACTCAACAAGTAGTTGTCGTGCGTTGCGGTGTATAGTGGTGGGGAGAGGTAAGCAAGCGGGCAGGCAGGCAGGCAGGCCGAAGAGACGCGGTGCCCGTCGCCCGAGCCGAGCGAGAGTACCAAGCCGCAGTATTCAGTCAGTCAGTTCGGGTGGTTGCCTGAGAGTCTTCGTGACGGTGTGACGTGTTTAGAGCGGTGCCAACCAATGCATATCGTTCAGTATGCCAGACCGTAGTAGCGGGAGGAGTGAATTGGTTTCATCAATATCGTAATACGATAAAGATAAATAAATAAATAAATAAATAAAGGGATAAAAGATATATAGTTAGATAATAATACGTATAGATTAAATAATAAGTATATAAAGTGTGCGTAAGAACCAAAGAGACGTTTACAACAACTCGATAATAAGGAAATAAGTGATGATGCGGTGCGTGAGACTAAAAAGTGAACGAAATACCCATCAGCAGACAAAAAGCAGAAGGATAGCGGCGTCGACTACGATGACTGTTGCACGGGCGAGGCCCCTCGTGCTTGTATTGTTAGTGTTACTTCTCTGTGGAACTTTAGGTGAGTAAACTATACCGGTTTCTATGTGTTTATGTGTAGGTTTGTTCACCGAATCCTCGCTAACGTCAATATAGCATAAGTATAGGTGGAGAAATTTCCTGTATACAAGAGATTTTAGCTTAAGGGTACCGAGTTTGTGTTGGTGTTTGTGTGTCTAAGGTCTTTTCGTCTTTCTTAGTTCTCGTCTTATTCTCTTTGTAGAATAGGGATCCTAAGAGCTTATTGTTAATACGCGTCTTGCTATAGCAGCAGCAGCAGCAGCGCCCAACCAGCGCGTCTTCGTCGTCGTTAACCGTAAGAAGAAATTAAAGTGGAATTGATTTATTTTAATCATTTAAAAAGAGGCTCGGTATACATTAGTGCATACATACATAAAGGAATGCGCTTATTCCGACTGTGTATACCAACTCACGCAAACCCCCTACCCTCAGGGAATATTTAACGTGGGAAACACTGAGGATTGCTTCCCCTATCCCTCCGCCGCCCCCTCATCAACGCATCACGCCGTGTTTGCAACAAGAAAAGAAACGGAAGCGTTATTACAATTACCTGCGAACGTTAACTAAAATTTCAATCTTATTAGTATACTAATAAGAATTTTATGAAAATATTTTACGGACGTTAGGTTCTTTGCGTTCCTATACCTGTACACCCGTCGTTGTATTTTTGAATTCAAACTCGGCTCGTTCCGAGCGTCAACGGTTATACTTGATGATTGGATTTCTTTTTATTCCTGCTTCGTGCAAACCGATACGTACCGTAGATTCTTACAGACTTTTAAATTAGCGGTTTGTATCATGATGATCATTTTGCGAATCGTTAAGGCAGTCGTATATTAGATATTGCATTAGCATAACGAGTCCGTGTTCCGAAGAACAGAGAAATAATAAAATCTGTTGAAAGAATTCAATCGACACGTCAGATCCAGTCTATTTTTAAAATCAGTGAAGTAACTTTTCCAAGTTTCGCAATCGCAGTTACTCGCGTAACTTATAGCGGATACAGAAATGTGCAATGTATCATTTTTCTCGGAATATGAAAAGCGCACTTCATTCATATCACCGTTTTACGATCTCCTTCTTCTTACTATTTTCTTATCATTCTTGTACTGTGCTACCGCAGGCTTACGCGATGAATAATATTTCAATTTTTGAAGGACGTGCCTCTGAAAATAAATCAAGACAATAAGGTAAACCCCAAGAGAGGCCGAGAGCTGGGACAAAGAGAGTTGAGGTCGCCGTCCGACCGTTGTAGGTGTAGGTGTAGGTGTATATGGTGGGTATAATATAGCGTGTAAAACTCAGGGACGAACTAAGGGTTTTTAAATCGGGTATCAATTTAGAAACCCGATTATTTGAATTCACTCGTTATAGACATTATACCTACTTTTTTTCCTAGAATTTAAGGTTTCATCAACCATAATATGACTAACGCCGGTGACTCGCAGGACTGAAACATTTTTCGTTTATTAGACATACATAGGCATATGTGTATATGCAGCGTGTGTATGTGTGTGTGTACGCGCGAGGTTAAGCGTAAAACCTTTCACGTCAATGGCCAACCAACGGGCAACGGTCGTATTACTATACACTTTTCGCGTAACCTTACTAGGTATAACTATAACGATAAACCCACAAGAGATGGAAATATATTATAACGGGGTCCGTCTCTCCCCCGAGATACATATTACGTTACATACCAGGAAATTTTACTTTTTATTTTACGTTATGGAAATTAAATTCTGAAACGTTCGTTCAAACTTTTGATTTCTGATTAGGGAGGGAGTTTGTAACTAATCATTCGAATATTATAAACTTTCTTTCTTCACTACGGTTTCTGCATTACAACTCATATTACAAATTAGAATATCCAAATACCAGGGAACGTTATCGCTAAGTTTATAGATCAAGGTTATAGGTAAAAGTCGATGTACGCTCTTTCTATCAATACTAAATAATAATTAGTATGTATTTTCTTTCATCCTGCATACGATTATCATGGGATTTTTCGTATCTCAAAAACTTTATATACAAGTGATTTCAACGTACAAATATAAGTATAATTAGTTGAATTTATTTAGGAAGCGATATCCAAATATTGAGGGGGGCGAGGGGGTCGGATATTCAATCTTCCTATCGTTACCTAAAACTGATAACTTGCCAAAAAGTAAAGAAAGCTTTTTACGTCTGATGTTTGGGTAGATATTAAAAAAAAACTTCTTCTTTTACCAATAACGAACCAATTTACTTGATTATATACTTTTCGGATTTTCACATCATAACACGCTAAGTCCCTTTCGTTTTCTCTGATCTCTTCATCGCCCCGCCATTTGCTGAAAAATTTTCTTCTATTTGCCCTCTCCTCTTTTCTCCCTTTCTCTCTCTCTCTCTCTCTCTCTCCCCCCCTCCCTCCCTCTTCTTCTCTCTATCTCTTTCTCTTCTCTGTCTCCTCTTCATTCCCGTTGGTGGAGGAGGCAGTCGGCTTAGAACGATAAAACGAGCTTAAAGCGAAGTTTAAATCAGGTTTCCAACGTACATTTCAGCAGCAGCAGCAGCAGCAGCAACAGCAGCAGGTAGCTTCGCGTGGCTGTTATAAGCCAGGCAGGCCATTGGGCGTCGGAGGTCTACTATACGTTTCTATAGTCCGCTCTTCGAGAGCGCTGCACACGTTCTCTAGATTTTATTCTATTTATTTATTCTTTAATCTTTTTTCTTCTATCTTTATGTTTCTTGAGCTCTGTTTGTTTAGACCTCTTGAAACTGCCGTCGCGATCTACAGCAACCAAACTTACCTCCTCCTCCGCTTTTTTAATATAAAAGACCGGTCAGATTTCCTGCTTCTACAGCACAATGGCTTATACCTACATACTATACTAGTACGAACAGCAACGTCAAATTTTCAACGATCTATCGCTGAATGTGAATTAAAAAAAAAAAAAACAGAACAAATTATGAATTTATTATTCACTCTACCTATAATATTGTTCTCAGATCTTTTCTTTTCCTTTATTCTTATATTTGAAAAAAATATGCGATCGAAAATAATTTTGTTGTTCGTTCTGCATAGGAAGCGCATCTTTTCGAACGGCACTAGACGAAACGCTGCTTTATTCGGCTATAACTAGTGCAGCTGTCGGTATATTTCCTCTATGTGTATACAGTATATAGGCATATAATGTATATATGTGCGTAAAAAGGTGGCAGGGTTCTGCTGAATGCACCGACGCAGGTGGCCATATTGTTGGCCAGTCGGGTCCATCCATCCACCCCGCATTATTTTTTCCCATATATTTTTTGGTCCTTCCTCTCTCTCTCTCTCTCTCTCTCTCTCTTTCTCTCTCTCTTACGTATTCTCTCCCTCGCGTTGTAAGTTGCATATATGTATAGAGGGAGCGAGGACTTGGAAGTTATCGTTTAGGTTATTCCAAAGTATATGTAACGTCTGGCTTTCTGACGTTCTTGCAACAGCAGAGTTTTCCTCCTATATTTCTGGGAATATTTTCTTATCGTAAAAGAAGAAATGTCGCTGTTCGCTGCCCGCTGTTGGCAATACAAAATCACTCGAAGACTATAGAAAAACCATAGCGATATTCACACGTAACCGTAGTTCCCACGTGTATATATAGATATATATATATATAATCTTGCGTTATATACGCGTTATCTCGTGCGGTTTCCGGCCACCGCAAGCCCTTGTCACTAGTGCGAACTTAAAATGAAATAAATGTGTATAATGATACCGCGAATCATTGAGACTAATTAAGATTAGGAAATGCATTTCTCTTTCTCGCGCGTTATTTCCTGTATAAAATATCATTTGAGCTTGTTAAACGTATTTCATAAGCTTGCGATTGCGTGTATTGAAATAACATGAGGGTAATATGAACATTAAATAACCATACAGTTTTTTTTATTTCATTTTTCTTATCACATCGCTTCCCAGTTCCGCTACTTTATCAACGAAAGACTGACTAGAGGGTGTGAAGCATTTTTTTATTTTTTATTTTTTAACAACTTTTTAGAGATTGGTTTGATCGCTTCGCGCTGCTCGGCGCATATTCTCCCCTGCACGGCAGCAGCGCGTTATCTAGTCGAGCCTCGCGCTGTTGAACGAGTGAGTGAGTGAGTGAGTGAGTGAGTGGCGGCAGCAGCAGCATTCTGCGGAGGGACTCGACTGTAAGTCGTGGGTCGTGAATGCGGGTCTTTGCGCCTCTTGTGCTGGCAACATCGCCGAGAATCTGTCAGCTTATTCCAGTTACACCACTTTAGAACTTTACGGTATATAACATACTACGCGAGCTGCGATATATATGTGTATAGGTACCTATGCTATGCCACTATCGCGCAAGGAGAAAGAAGGAGTGGGGGAGGTCGAGTAGTTTATGCGTTTTATCATATATACATACTCGACCTGCGGGCAACCGGATAAATATATGTTTAGAAATGGAGAAACTGATTTTTTCACGGTGTGAATATATTTTCACGAAAATCTTATTTCATTTTTTAATACCAACCTCGGAATAAACCGACCATATGTATGTTAAGGTATACAATATACATGGTAGTACATATACTTTGAAATCTAGGAAACGATTCGTTACGATTGCAGTCCACGTAGCGGGCTAAACACGAGCTACGTGCTATCACGTAACTCTGAAAGACATCTTCTACACCGAGAGTTTATTTCCACCACCTAGTAAAATAATGAAAGAATAAAAATAAAAATGAATAAAAGAAAAACAAAAACAAAAAATCAAGGAGTAAAAATAAGAAATAAAAATTGACAGTTGGGGCTTTTCAAAGCTCATCCAGCTACCGCAGCAGTTTAGTATAGGGAGAGAAAATAAAATGATAAAAAAAAAAGTACCCCAAGTACTTAGCGGGATACGAAGGCCGATAAACGTTACGAAAACATTGGCTCTAATTACACGCGCTATGAATTAACGTAGGTCGGTGTGTGTGTGTGTGTGTTCGTGTGTGTGCGTGTATGTACTACGTGTATGCGTTTATCCTGCACGGAGAAAAGTACCCCGCGTTATCCTCGTCATCGGTTCTCTCTTTCTCTCTCATTCGGAGAAAAATTCAAACTATAAAGAAGTCGTTGGTGCCGCATATAGGTGTGTTGATATGTATAGGTAATCCCGCGTGTTCAGTATAACGCTTTTATACGAGGTCGAAGGTAATCGTCGATTGATAAGATGCGGTAGTCATATGGAATTACTACACTATACAGCTATAACGGAATATATTATGAACGGTTGATTTATAGAGCGGATGTTGATTGTTGATTAGTAATAAGCTGTATCGTATGGACCGGAAAGATATATGAGTACGTAACGTAAATACGTTGTAAAGAAAAAAAAAAAAAAAGGAAAAAAAAAAAAGCAGAACAAAAAAAACCAAACGAATGAATGAATTATGAATAAAACAAAATTAGTCTTATGTTTATAATCGGATGTATATATATTTATATGTATAGGAATTTTAATTTCCTTGTAGCTAACCACCCACCGTGTAAGCTAGACTAGCGAGCGAATTCTTTATATGTATAACGTCGCGTACCTAGCTCACAGCGAGCTCACAGTCGTCGAAACGTGCAGTAATTATAGTGGGCGGGGTCGTACGACGCGAACATATAGGTATACGTACGTACATATATCATGCTTGCCACTGAGAGACCGCTGCAGCACAACGAAGAGCAAGCTAGCAGCTAGCTGACAATGGGAGAAGCGACAGCGACAACCACAGGCAACGTCTCAAAGAACGTTTCACTGATTTGATAAGGCAGCCCGTAGTAAGCGAGCAAGCGAGCAAGCGAGCAAGCGAGCAAGTATAGAAGCAGCGTAGTGACGCAATATTCGTTTTTTCTTTTTCTTAGTAAAATACAACGACGCTGAGTCAGGTATATTATCACGATGACGTCACGCATTCTTGTCTTAGGTTCCGACATCGGCGGTCGAGAGGAGTCATTATTCTTTTTTCATACAGATTTACGACGAATATATACTAGAATATGTTTTTATAAGAGATATATTATTTAATTGAATTTTATTATAATTAAAGAAAAATTACAAATTTCATCTAATAAAATTTTAAAACGTACCCATTTTTTATTTTATAAATAAAAATACACCGCGCTACGGTATAATATTATATATATATTCACATTCGTTGACGTAAGACTAACCAAAAGAGAGAAAGAGCGAGGGGGGGGGGGGCGAAAAAGTTCAAAGCAAATGAATTTCTTGGTATAATCTGATATATATACCTATATACCTATATATATTATATATACATACCTATCCATATAATCTTGAACTAATGAGTACCGTGTCGCCCCGTTTCGCGACTGGCAGACCTCAACCACTGCATATAGGTACCCTGTAACGGTCGTCGTCAAGAGTCCGGCTTTATATTCGATGTAATGGGTCGGGCTGAACCGGGCTCGGGCCGGGCCGCGGCGAGCCGGGCATAGGACAGTTTGGGAAAGTCGCAGTGACGTACTTTTGAGATTCTACGTATATACGTATTGGGTATACGTGTATACCTATACCTATACCTGTACATGTGTTACGAGGTAGAGTAATGGATATTGGTGTATATACTGTAAACTGTACTTCTCTTCTTGTCGGTTTAAACATGTATATATAGGTATAGGTAGGTACTGTAACTACGAAACTACACGAGGTCACATATACACAAACGTATACACGAATAGAGGCACCAGTTTAATACGGAATAGGTAGGAGGGTATATAGTGTGCAGGCGTCGGGACATAAGGGTGACTAAGTTAACTACTAACTCATTAACGTAAGTAGCGAGCTAGCCGTCGCCCAAAGTACCAACTAGCCACTGTAAATTGTGAGAGCTAACTTGATTAGCCTCTGGAGAGAATCACTCCGATTGAGAATAGAACTCTTGAGAAGGGACGAGGAGATCTTATAAGGTCTTATTGAGTAGCAGAAGAAAAACAAAGTAGGAATAAAAAAATAAAAAAATTGAAGTTATTTCATTTATTTATTTATTTATTTATTTATTTATCCCTACGTTTTATATTCTACGCTATTTTTGTATCGCAAATCAGATTATAAAATAACGAATAATAATAATGATAATCATAATGACGATAAGATGAATAAAATTATATAGAAATGAAAACAAACAGTTTTCAGACCCCAATTAAATTAGCGATTAGGTCGTCGTCGTCGTCGTCGTTATCGTCGTCGTTTCTGCAGGTATATAAGCTAACCGCACCACCGACATTGAACTTTGTTTTTCCTCATTTTAATGCTTTTCTTGCTCGTTTTCTAAAATCTCCTTATTTCTGCGTCGCTTCTTTTGCTCGCCGGCCTGTCATCACGGCGTTAAAATTCTTCCGTTTTAATTAGAAGATTTTCTTTTCTTTTTTTTTTTTTACTCTACCTTTTTTTTTTTTTACCTTACCGCGCGTATACTTAAACCGCGCACGGAAGTTGAAAGCGAGTCGCGCGGGCGGGCGGTCGCGGTCGGCTTATATAGGTGGGATTTTTCACCGAGTTGCTCATGTCCCTGCAGCTTTGGATGACGTCATTTGCGTCGAGTCTTTTTGTTTATTTTTTTGTATAGTATAAAATGTAAAAAAAAAAAAAACAAAAAAAAAAAAAAAAACTTGAAAACGTAATTTTTGAAGAACACAAAGTCGGAAACTGAGAAAAGGAAGTAATAAAACAACGGATAAACAAATAAATGAATGAATAAATGAATAAATGTTGAAGTACATAAAACTACACAACTCGCGTTATAATGTAGGTACGCGCGTGGTTATAAAAAAGTTCAAGTCAAACTGCAGGAAACTCTTTAAAAGTACATTTCTGCAACTGCATGTTATCTAGGCAGTAGCTGGTGGTGGTGGTGTGTGTGTGTGTGTGTGTGTGTGTGTGTGTGTGTGTGTGTGTGTGTGTGTAAATGTACTACATTATTTACCTCGTGGATTGCGGCGAGAAACTACTATAAGGGCTGCACTAGTTGATATAACATTCAGGGAAATTATCTTTCATTAAAGATTCAGCAAAAAGAAAATATATATAGGTATTATACATATACACACATACATACATACATACAAGACACTCGTTTCCAGCTTCCTTCGCAACCTTCGCGAGGAGAATAGAGCGTAACGAGTACTCAAGTTACGTTTACGTCTAGCGCACAACGTGTATACACCTATATATAATATGCATATGTATGTATAACACTTTCAAAAAAATGAAAAAAAAAACGAAAAAAATAAATACATAAAAGTATGTGAGGCAATAGCTGTCTGCATATTATGTTTTATATTTGAATATATGTACAGAACATTATGAATAGGCGAAAATAAAGAGTCTATTTTATGTAGATATTATAGATATGGTTTCAAGTTTAATTACAGGTTCCGTAATTCTCGGTGTAATTATTATGGACTACACGAATCTATAATTCGAGAATTTCTCATCTTACTAATCGGTCTATCTTAAAACATTAATCATCCGTTTCTTCAATTTTTTTCTTCAGCTTTCTAATTTGTCTTCTATTTTTTTTATTACTTTTTATTAATCAAACTTCTCACCTCGCAACGACGTGCAGATATCTTCTACAGTACTACCGGTATTATCATTCAAGAAATATATCATTATCATTATCATCGAGGAATAAAGGCGACAGAGATGCGTTGCAGGCACGTATATTATGCACATATAACGAATAACAATATCAAACCTGCCGGCGCAGATTGACGTGACTAAATATTTCGCGTACACGCTGATTCACTAAGCATTGCTTGCCACGAATACCTTATACCCTGGTGAAAATAATTCTATGCAAACTTTAACGAATTATGTATTAGGGAAATTTGGAACCTTTTTTCGTAGTTTTTACTCTTTTTTTTATGAATTTGTGCAATGATGAACAAGAATTGATAAATGGATAGAATATAGTTATGAATCATCGCTTGTCAAGTAATTAATTAAATCTACGAACTATGATACCTCCTCGTAAGTAATCAGGCTGTCGTCCGAATAGTTTCGAGTTATGGGGTTCATAAGGTGGTGGTTTTAGGTCTAAGTTTACCGAGGTTTAACCGAAGAGAGAATCCGTAGAGCCTGAAACCCCGCAGAATAGTATCGGGATCTCAATACACCATAATAATATAATCCCGCATAGTTTTACCATTCCAATTCCAATTCCGAGTCCATCTATAACGGATTGTGCGGAGAGCGCGAGAGAGTTCGATAGTGCGGTAGCGGCTATCCCCCTTTGTCTCTTTGTCCTACCTATTGGTACAGACTAATATGTACGTGTACGTATAGTACTATACCTATGTTGCAACGGAAGGTGTCTGTCGCTTATACAGCGCGTGTATACCGGAAACGGAAAATATACAATTAGATATATAATTAATTCAAACTCAGATCGTATCCTATACAGATAGCCACCCGCGAGCTTTGCCTCGCGCTTGACTCTCTATATAGTATATCACGAGGTATGAGAGAAAATATTAATGAAATGGACGGGTTATAAATAAAGAGAAAATAAAAGAAAATTATTTTCCCTTCTCGTTATCGCGACTTTTTTTTTCTCCTCCCATTCCTCCTCTTGTCTTCTAAACATCTAAAAGTCTGCAATAAATAAAGTTCTCATTTTTCTAAGTGGGTGGTACTTTTTTTTTTCTTTCATTCTCTCTCTCTCTCTCTCTCTCTCTCTCTCTCTCTCTCTGTCTTACGTACATGAATTTATTTATACATACGTATAGATACCTATGTATACAAGCGAGGTGTTTGTTGCGGTTGTTTGTTCCTGCAGGGTAGGTAGTACACTATGATATATAAAATCGTGATGAAGGGTATGACTGACGCGTGCAACTTCAGGGTCAGGGATATATCCGAGGCGTATCTAAGTACGGTAAACCTTTGTTCCGGTTCCGCGGGGGTAAATATAAACCCCTGAAAATTTATACTACAACATGCCTAGCCCATCAAAATTCGATATGCTCTTGAGTCTTGAAAGTGAAGTGAGAAAACCTCTCGAAGCTAATACATGTACATATTAATATAATATATCTAGTAATACCCATATACCTCAATATTTGAACGTCTCGTTCCTGTTGCTTTTGCACGAGCTATATAGACGCGAATTTAATTCCGTTTTGTTATTATATTACAGTCACGGTGTGGATGGCCACAGCCACGTCGCCTCGGTGATGGGAACGGACGAAACTCTACAGTAATCCGATTATATTTCTGTATATAGTATATATACGTATAATATTCACATCTACCATCAACTTTATATGAAATGGCATTCACGCGAGATTATATACACCGTTCGCCACCTATCGAAAGGTTAATTGCTACTCGATATGCCGTTAGAACAAAAGTTTGTCTATTTTATCAATATTCGTATGCGATATTGCGATAAGAGAATACAATGCATACCTATATCGGTCAGGTTTGGTATTAACTTACTCTAACGCTGCAGGCTATTGCAAATCTTCTATTCGTCGTTATGTAGGTATACATAAATATAGAAGATTATAAAGATATAAAAAAAGAAAATGAAATGACTAAATTGAAATCAGATCGGATTTAGTTCTGATGTGGTCCCTGTGTATAGAGCGGAGGAGATCAGGGCATTGGCAGGGCTTTGTGCTGCTTTATTGGCGTAACATGCAAATGAAACGAATTTGAATTACACACGGTAGTAGCTATACATATATAGTGTATTAGCCGGGGCAAGACCTCGTGATTTAATATTGTAAAACAGCCCCATAACACCCCGCACAAACTGGGTTTAAACCACGGGGGGGAAATTCTGCAGTATCCCACCTCCGTCTCATCCCTCTTTTAGCTGCTTCCTTTCGCTGCTGCTCCCTTTCCTACCTAGTAAACTTTATTATATATATATATAGACATCATACGCCCCTACAGAGTGAGCCATATATGTATATATGAAATTCGTTATAACTGTAATTATAAACGGGATAAAATGTGTTGGGAATAAATATCGAAAAATTTCAGACCAAAGAAAAGACTTTATCTATTAGAATATATGCAATATACGTATTATATCATGTCATCTTAGTTCCGATTCAATATAAGATGTATGATAAAAGGTTTCGGTCTTTAAAGCCTCACCCTGTATCTGCGACACACAAAGATTTACACGTGTGTTTCAGGTTGGCTCAAGCTTTCATGCGGGACCGCTGGCCTCGCGTGTTGCAGTAGTTAGCTAGTTAGGTAGGTAGGTAGGTATGGTATGGCATGGTATATATATGGTATATGGGCAAATATCAAAAGGCCGTTCGATATCGTAATATAAATTTTAGTTCGATCGAGACGGTAGGTCATATATAAACTGCCTACGTCAAACGTGTTGCGTTTAGTGCACAGTTATACGAATACCTATAACGTAGGTGTGTACTATATGTTGCCTATAGTCTATACCTATATGAGACTTTGGCGTATCGCGAAATAATGCGTGACTATAATATAGTTGAGCGCACGTCGTGCTTTAAGAACGGGGCAGATATATATTATATAGGTATATTGTACCACCACGCGGAACGATATTGTCGAATCCCAAATCCACTACTCGCTCGCTTGCTGCACGCAAGTCTAAGCACAAACCCGCATACAGTATATATACCTGACGTATATATTCCCGCAATATAATATAAGAGAGCTAAAATAGTATCTTATCACGAAGGTAATAACCCGGAAGACAATTGATGCCTTAAACCCCGACCCTCACAACACCCTCAATAATTTCTCAATGTTTTCTATAGGTGTCGCGTGACACGAACTAAATTTATACACATAGGTATATTTATATTTGTAGAAATCCGTTTCCCTATATCATTTTTCTTTCCTCTTTCCATTTTATTCCTAATTTTAATTTTCAATAAATATATCGCGACTTTCGTTCTTTATTGTTCATTCTAGTTTATTTGTTCTCTATTTTTTAACTTCTTTCATACGTTCATTAGTTCTTGGCGTCGCGTTGCAGTGAGAATTTTCAACGATATCATAGCAGCCGCATGCAGTATACACATACCTATCTCAATATACACCTATATACACCGTTCCTTTGACAAAGACAAGAGAATTGGAAAATTCTCAGCGGGATAAATGGGTATGTAAATAACGTTGCTAAAAGTGAAGAAAAAAAAGATGGATAAAGAACAGTGAAAAATAATAACAATGAATATTCGTTGTGATGACGTCTCCTAGGTATACTCTATAATGTACAGTATTGACAATTCGCATACGATTTTTTCGTTTCCTTTTTCTTTTTTATTCTGTTTCTTATGCTCTCTCGCGAACACGAAGCGAGGATATAAAGGACTGATTGCCGTCCCCTATCGCATTCGATGTACGCCGCTCCCCATATTTTCCTTCCCTTATAGTCCCCTCCTCTCCACCCCCCTTTATTTCTAGCTTTCTCCCCAAGTTCTGAGAGTCATCTCTCCCTCGCTTGGAACGGCATGGCAATAGAACAAAGTGGATTCCCGGTACGTGAGTCATACTGTACTACCACTACCTACTACTGGTCCTCGAACAATGCAGTGCACGCGCTCTCGATTCGTGCGTATAGTAACTCTGCGTATATTCGCTTCGGCTACAAGTGGAAGGAGGGAGAAAAAAAAGCATCTATTTTCTATACTGCGAAACGTTGATTGGGGTAGAGTCAGCTATGGGGGTGTAAGGGGGTACCGACGAGCTGCGTTATCGATCTATATATTATCGGTACCCTTAGACCCCATAGAGCTATAGAATGAAAAGGAATGGGATGTTAAAGCTGTTACACATTCCTTACTCTACATATGTATACCTATATGTATATATCGTCTTGCAGTCGGATATAATCTAGCAAGTGTTCATTTCGTATGACTTTTATACATGCACTTTGTATGTATATATGTCAACTTATATACCTGTATGTATGTATGAATGTGATATATTGTTTCTTTTTTTATGTAGGTATATATCGTAAGATGAGGCTGAATTTCTTTCTATAATAATAACGGCTTACATATACATACCTATACGTATGTAGCTATGCTATGTATATAAAGTTATATATATATATAGCCATATAGGTATATAAAGGTGAGACGATAGAGCGGAGAGAGAAAGGTTTTCTCGCGCTACGTTTCGACTATAGGTATACATGTGTGTATGTATATATACTCATATATCCTATACCTATACGTGTGTATTTTCCGATAAGTTCGATTAAGCGCGCTCTTCAACTGCTCGCGGGGGCGAGCCCGCGCGTTGTCGAGAGGAAGGAAGCTCTACCGTGGTGCAGGTGGGAAACCAAACAATTCGAACTCGCTGGTACATATACATATATACATATATAGATATAATACTTATAAATATATATATATATAATACTTATACATATAACGTACTATGTGCGTATAGGTATAGGTAAGTAGGCGTCGAGTTTGTTCAGCTCGCTAATCTCAGAAACTTTATGCCATGTATGTACACCTACGTACAATATATATATATTTATATATATATATACACACATACACATGATGTGTATAAGTATTACAATTTTTACCTATAGTACTCAAACGTAAATCATATGTGTATTATGACCTGCAGACGCCAGGGCGCAATTCGTGTGCAATGTATCAAGAGGGGTTTCTCCTCTACGTCTCCCGGGATCTAATCGCAACAATGGCGGAAGTTAGCAATACTCTCGCCCACGGGCTGATAAGTGACAGTCGCGCACGTCGTTTTAATGTGTGCCACGGCGTTACAAGAGGGGAGCTTTTTTATTTTTTATTTTTATTTTTTTTTGTTTCCACCAGTTGGTTATATCGCGTGAAGGGTCAGGACAAATGATGGCTTATTTATTTTTATTTTTTTATTTTTCTAACTAAGGGAATCATTTTTTTTTCTCTCTCTCTCTCTCTCTCTCTCGACTCTATTCTCTCACGTTCTCTTACAAGTTTTGGTTTTTTTTTTCCAACGGCGCGGTCAAACAATTGCACATTACATTCTTCATCTACTTTTTCGTTCTTTTTTCTTTTTAGTTGTCGTTTATCTATAGCTAACTGATTCGTCGAAATTAAATCCAGCCAGAGAAAGACACTGAATTTCAAGCATTTGAATAACTGTAGAAATGAAAATGAAGATTAATTGTAACCACCCGCATGATTTGATTTGATAAAATTATCATTAATTCAAACCGATTTTTATAATAATGCGTTCATCTCTCACCGTCGTTTAACAGATTTTCGTTTAAATTCACATTATACAACCTGTAAGTACATCACATGGTATATAACATTGTATATACCATATCCATGTGTAATAAGACTCTTTCAATTTAATTACGGATCCGGATGTATAGTGCGGTCTCCTGTCTTTTGACTTCTTCGTTTTTTATCCACGGAAGTGGGAATTTATGTCGGTCACTCATTAGCGTTGATATCGATTACTTTTTCCAGCTACGTCTCATCCTACGTTTCCTTCGAAATTCTCTATATTTCTGTTTTATTTTTCTCTTACTCATTTACTCTCTCTCTCTCTCTCTCTCTCTCTCTATCTCTCTATTTTCTTTCTGCAGCAATGTATAATGTTCATATCGCAATCAAAATGCGCAAAGAGAGAAGCGTGGAGGAAGAAAGAAAGAAAGAGAGATAGAGCGAGAGAGCGAGAGAGAAAGAAAGAAAGAAAGAAAAGAAAAGAAAATGAAGATAAAAGTAGCATCGTAGTAATCATCGTTCTTTTCCATTTATCTGAGTGAAACAAACAAACTGGCTAATTTCTATTCCACGGATTCAACGACGTAAACACCATTTCTTATACTAGAGGAAAAGGCGTTAACATTGCTACTGCTGCGTAAGATATCTTCCTACTCTCGTGAATTACTATACAGATTCTATATATTTTTTTTTTCGTGTATAAAGTATACCAACGCACACAAGAAGAGAAAACAACTTGTCGAAGTTCTTCCGCGAATTTCTTTACCCTGTGCAGTTAATCTCTTGTCTTAGAGAAAAATAGTGTAGAAAAAAAAAAAAACACATTTTACCATTAATTCTCCAATTATTGGACATAGCAACGTTTTCTCGCTGCAAACGCGTCGTCCATATAACTTTACCGCATCGGTGACTACGCTGTGTAGGTATAATATGTATATATATACGAAACCTGGAACGCGGTGCGCAAAACTCTAATTCCTTTGAAAGTTCTGATGAAACTCGACACGAAAAGCGGTAATGTAAGGGTAGCTAGACTTTGGCCTGTTCATTACTACCTGCATCCAGCTATACCTATTCCTATACCATGCCGCAGAAACACGGTCCTCTAATTATCTCCGGCTGACCAACTCTTGGCACTGCGCAATATGCTGTTGATGGACAATGTCGACGTATAGGTATATCTATGCGATATGCGGTCCTTTAGTTCATAAGGATCACACACCGTTGTGATATATGATCAATCAACAGTATCTGGTTTTGTCACATTCAGAGATTTCGTGTTGTATGTGTAAAACACGGGTGGTAATCCAATGTAGTAAAATAATCCTATCCTTTTTTCTTCTATTTTTCTTTCTATTTTCTTTTTTTCTTTCAAGCCAAATGTGATTATACCATGTATGCACGGATTATGGGAATCGATCCTATATTGCCGCGGTGGAGCGATAAAATTTCGTATGTATAGTAGGGTGTGCGAAAAAAAAAAAAAAAATTCAAACGCGCATCCAAATTTCGGCAGAGCATCTCAAATAGAATATCTCAGCCAAATATGAGCTTTTAATATTGATATTTAGAGGTGCCTATTTTATTTTTTCCATTCTCCATTTGAATGAACATGTATAAAAAAATTTCTTAAAATGGAAGAAATAGCATAGGCACCTCTAAATATCAATATTAAGAGCTCATATTTAGCTGAGATATACTATTCGAGGTGCTCTACCGAAATTTGGATGCGCGTCTGATTTTTTTTTATTTTTTTTGCACACCCTAATGTATTGGTAGGTATATTTGATATATCGTATTGATTGGGATGGTAGCCACGAAGTCAAGTACGTTGCAGGATATATTTTTCGAATAAAAATCAAACTGCGAGATTTTACCTTAAACCATCTCTTCGTGACGGAGCTATTCTAGTGGTTCCTGCTACCACTAGGTTGCTGCTGTTGTTGCTGCTTTACGAGCGTGAAAAAGCACCCGATAAAATTTCGTTAACGCATTCGTAAACCGAACTAAAAATGGCCGGAAACCACACGTGGATATATATAGGTACCTATATGGCGATGTGGTTCGGAAAGAAAATTTCGAAAATCTATTTTTGGGTACAGGTTTTTACCAATTGTGACGATTTTTGTATTTCGAACTGAAAAAATCGTGCTGAAGAATAATTTCAATCATTGATGGGCTCATTGAAAGATTGTTTCATTCAATAAAAGCATAATACGAATAAACGAAACAAAATATTGAAAAACTGATGGAATGAATCGTTTCTTTTTCTTTTTTTTTTTTTTTTTTTTCTTTTGCTCAAAAAATCACTTTTAAGTATAAAATATATTTCAATATTTCTCACGAATATTGTCAGTGTGATTATTCCACTGTATGAAATTTACTCGCAGTTTTCATCGAAGATCGACGAGCTTCGCGACGTTAACGCGAACAAGTGTCATTGTACTTGGGCGCCGTGCCGCGACCTTTGAACCAGGGATCATGACTGCGGGCGCGGAAACGTTGACAATCTTCATCTCGGTCCAAGCGTCAGACTCGTTAGGTTGATAATTATTTTTGAATAATCATTTTCGAGGACCACGTCACCCTTGAATTCTATCCTTCAGGGTCGGAGTTATTGTCTCTCGAAGCAGTTTTCTCGCGATCAGGAATTTTCTTTGCCCTTATGTTTTCCGATTTTTTGCTTCTTCTTCTTCTTCTTTTTCTTTTTTTTTAGAGGTTTTATTTTTTATTCTTTTTTCTCTCCATTTCCCTTTTCTTTTTTGCTGTCAGACATTTTTTTCACGTCAAGAAGGGGCGCGTACTGTATAACGAGGATAAAACCGGCTACAGAGAATGATGAGGTGGTGTGACGTGTGTGAGTGAAATATGTAGGTGTGTATACGTAGGCAGTCCGTATGCACATACCATGAATTTCAGAAAAAGTTAAAAAACAAAATAAAACGAGAAAAAACCTCGAAAAAACCTCGAAAAAACCTCGAAAAAACCTCGAAAAACCCAAAAAGTGGATCAATATTAACTATTTCCGTTGTTTTCTTCCTTTTCGTTCGAATACTTTAAACCGTAAAGCAACATCAATAAGAAGAAAAAAAGGCTTTTCAAATACAATTCTATGCATATTATGATATTGAGGAAAACGCGTGAGTCGGAAAGCTTTTTGTCAATCTGGTTTTTTTTTTGTCTCACTTTCTCTTTCTCTGTGATTTTTTTATTTTCTTTTTTTGTTAAAAACCACTTTTGACTCGGAATTTCTTTGCCTCAAAGAAAAATATCATTCCGTATATGTATATAGCGTACTTAGCTATAGTATACCTAGTATGCCTAAACCACGGGGACAAAAGACTGTATTCTCGTCTGATTGAAACGAAAATTTGTTATTTTAAATAAAACTTTTTTCCTTTGTATTCTCTCGTTGTTGTATACCTACAGCATGCACGTAGTACATATTTACATCGTATCGCACCACTCCCCCGCATATTACAAGTGAAATACGATTTGAATTTCTCTCTCTCAAAAAAGAAGAATGAAAAAAAGAAAAAAAACCACATGATAGGTACTGCAGCGCGATCTATTTCAAAATATTCTCCAAAACTCTTACCAGTTTTCGTCTTGACTTTACCATCGTCACTAGGTACCTACCTTACATTTGATATTTGAATTATTCACATTTCACAAGTTTCTCGGCGACTTATATTGCCAGATATAAAATAGTGACATGTAACTACCCCCCATTTCATATCCCATGTAACTACAGCTGGTACACAGTGTGCAGGCTAAAATAGGGTAGGGAGTTCGAAAGAAAGAATTTCTGGTCTTTCCTATTTTTTAAAATATAAAACAAGCCTGTACCTACATATGTGGGTAATATATCTTGAAATCGAAATTTCTTTTCTTATCAAATAAATTATGCTTCGGTTTAACTTTCGGTTAGGTACTTTTCATCCAACAAAAAGAAGTTCCGCGATAAGATGGAGCAGATCTCGAAGATGAAAGGATGCCCAAGATATGCGGGGGACTCGGTAGTTATTATATTTCTGAATGGATTTGACGAAAAATGTTTTCTCACCTTTAATTGAATTTGATTGTTTTTTTCTTCTCGTATTCACGAATTGCGATATATGTAACTTTAGTTTAGAGGGATTTTAATTCGTATCAAATGTATAGGCAATGTCTGAAACTTCGAAATCGGTTCATATAACTTGAATCCGCATGTATACGTATGCACAATTATAATATAATAACGATAGTAATAATTTTTTCTTATTAACCCGCGAAGGTTTAACGACCTATTAATTATCTCTTTACATACATAAACGATGAAAAAAATCCTGTCCGGCTCTAAAACTAAACTACCGTGTGCGGCGGGGTGGTTAGAGACCTAAATATAAAATCGGACTTGCCGCAGGCCTCTTGGCGCCAGCGTGTAGCTAAAACGCGCGGGGAAACGTTGTTTCCCTCACCGGAAGAGATTAGAAATTAGGCTTGGAGGCCCGGCTCCGTTTTACAGAGGTGCAGAGGGTAAAATACGTCGAAAAACGAGGGGCGGAGTAGAGGCTTAACTACTTTAACAGTGACAACTAAAGGGTGCCTATACAAGGCCAGGGGCGGCGAGTGGTGTCGCCTACTATATATACATGCATGGGCAGAAGGCATAGGGTGCGGCACATACTTGCGGGGGCTAAGAAACAGCGAAATAGCTTTCCCGATCATTTATTTAGCCAGTCAGCAAACGCCGCGCTGCCCCTTTTACAACGGGGAAAATGTCCCTCGAGGGTATAGCTGCTGTAGCAGAGTAGGTACGCGAATTCCGACACCGGGCTATACTCTCACGCCACGCGACTAGCTGCGCGTCCCCTTCAAGCCTAAGCTATACGTAATGTGTAAACTGTTGGGAAACTATACCGGAAAACGCTTGTAGTTAAGAACCGGAACTATACTCTGATTGCATTATTATACGCGTATGCGAGTCACGATACATTTTTTAGTTTTTACATCGAAAGCACGAAACGTTGGAGTCTTATAACGGTTAGACCATGCATATACCTATTATACTTACGCTTATATTTTATACCCTAAACTTTACAGAGGGGCAAAATATGGATGGAGATCATGACGTTTATTTGCGATTGCCCTACACGATAACGCGTTCACTCTGTATGAATACATATACCGAGAGTTTTCGGTGAAACTGGTGACCCCCTCCCTGCGGCGAAACCAACACAGTCACGTACCGCGTGCCTCACGCACGGGGTCGCCAGTTTCACTGAAAACTCTCGGTATATGTGGCTGCCGCTTGAGTTTAGTTCGTATTTTGTTTACCTATATAGCATAGAAAGTACATAAGTTATGTTATATTATGTCAGGCTAGAGTCAAGATTGCGTTAGGTCAGGTTAGACTGGTCAGGTTAAACAGAAAAATCGATAAGGCAGACCCTCGCTTAGACCGAAAGACTGATTAGTGACAGACTGGCAAGCTGACTCAATGTAATAATAAAAGTTTCTGTCTTTTTTTCCCTCTTTTTCCTTCCTGCCTTCCAGCTTTCTTGCTTTATTCCTTTATTTCTTCACTTCTTTTTTTCCCCTTGATTTATTTTTGTACTTCTCGCTTTTGATAGAGAGCTTTAGGGTGTATAGTTTCGACGTTAGATCCCGTTTCTATCATTTATCATAGCGTGGCCCTTAGCACCAGAAATAACGATTCATCGAAACGATTTACTCGTGGTTTCATTAAATATTATACAATCCGGCAATTTTTATTGCCTAAACTTCCTCGATTGGTTATTAATTTTCCGTCTTAGTTTAAGTCTGAAAATTGATATCAGAGGGCTTCGTGTTTGACGTTTTTGAATGGTTCAACGTTATCTATACAACGTTGACTCGCCACGTAAATAGATATGAACAAAAAAGTAGGGGCAGTAGTTAGGATGAAAAAATGCTTTCGTGTGTATTTGATAGAAAATGAAATCTAAGCTGTACTAAAATTGATAAATGGAACTATATATTACAATATTGTATTTTAGTCGACGAAATTTTCCTGTTTCAAATTTAGGCGTTTTGGGTATAGTGTAGAATCCTTGAAAACCGCGAAAAGTTGGAGATTGAGTTTGGCGATAAATGTAAAATAATTATGAATGTTGCATTATCATATTTTTAAGGGATGCCTCAATTATATGTGATTTACTAATTGTGGGTTGAAACCAAAACCGAGTATCCCCGTACATGGAGAAAATTACTCGCGATTTTCCAACGCGTTATATAAAACCGCGACTCTAGTGCAATTCGTTTATTTGAATTTCACGGGAAATTGGAAGCCGTCAAATTCGGCTCAAATATATACCTGTGTAGGTAGGCTTATGTGAACACAGTTGTAACCGTCAATTAGAGGAATTGTGAATACAACGTATTCAACGATAAAGCTAGAACAACGCGATAAAATATACTACGACAAAGACAAAGCTAGAGGAATAAAAAAAAAACTATAAAAATCGAAAAAATATAAAAAAAAATAAAAATACGAATAACATACAGGTATATAATATATTCGAACGACACGCTATTTCAAGGGCCAAAAAATGAACTGTAAAATATATATATCTATGCCAACGAGGGAAAAATTCGTTTTCAGACTTGCGAGAGTATAAGGGTGTAATATACATATACGTATAGACCTTATGTACCCCACGTTGAATAAATTAGTCGTGACACTAATTGATAAGGTGGAGTTTAGAGTAGGACTGAATTGAGAGCCGGCGAATTGACGGCTGTCGAGTCAATTCTCTGCCCGAGGAGCTTTTGGATATTTAATAGAGCCCCGCTCGCGGCTCGCAATAGCTCCTGCTCTGCTCTGGCTCTGTTCTGTTCCGTTCTGTTCTGTTCTCTCGCATTCTCTTGTCGTACGACTACCCCTAGAGGTCTCAACCGATCGACTAGTACTATTCCGTATTGAAATCCTAGCGGCGTATTATTTCGGTTTAGGGTTTAGGGTATAGATATCTTAACTTTACCCCTCTCACGGAGTACGTATACCGTTCTCTGTGTGCCCTTCGTGGCTTATCAACGATGAACACGCGCCCTTTCAGTCCTTTAGGGGTATCTACGAAGCGCTCGGAAGAGATTCGGGCTTCTTCTTCTTCTTCTTCTTTTACTTTTTCTTTTTATTTTTATTTCTCTTCTACGATAGCTGATATGTGCTAGGCTCTGTAGGTAGACGCATATACACGTACTACGCGCGATGAAAATAGAATTTAAGACTGCATCTGCCCTATAGATAAAAATAGATATTCTATACCTACTTGCGGCGTGAAATTGTAGAAAATGGACTTTAAAATTAGACATGGACTTTACACGCCTGATGTAGTAGAGACACACACGGATCTATCAATAAAGCCTTTTAAAGTTTCTCCAAGTACGCCTTTATTCCTTTTCTCTTCTCTTCTTTTCTTTATTTCTATATTGGTCCTAACTCCTCAGGATCTATTGTATAGAGATCCTTTACAACTTTACTAATTTGATCCTATTTTCTCGTCTTAACTCTTCATTTTTCACGCTTTTACTCTTCTTGACTTTAAGGATTATTTCCGGTTTATAGATCTAGATGTTTATACGTATGTGTGTGTATATGTAAACCTACATATATGTATATTTCGGGCTAAATTAAGCCACTAATATAACACGCGAGTAGCTATATCCGCACTTCACTACAGCTTAAAATTTTCAAAACGTTATTTCACCCAATTCTATAATCTTAGTAAAGTTTGTGTATTAATCATACCTCAAATTTTGTTCCATCAATCATGAACCGCGTTTTTCTTTTTCATTCCATATACTTCCATGCTTTTGCTTGACTCCGTGTCGTTACAGTATAAATGCTATAAAATTGCTGAATCTAATATCAATGATTCCATCACTGAAATCAAATTCAGGTTCTATCTAATATTTGACGATAAATTTCTACATACCTAATATAATATTTATCATATAAGTACAGAAATTTGTATTTTTAACACACGCACATACGAGCTTGATGACAAAAGACATTTGATCCATATCAGCTGTATTACCAAAGTGGTTTTTTTTGTCCTTTCTTTCTTTTTTTTTTTGTTTTTCGGCATAAAAAATATCCGCTGATTGTTATTATCGTAAAAGTTACGAGGCATGAAAGTATACATCAACTTAATACATAACTTATATCTAGGTACGTTATAAAGGGGGAAAAAATAAGGAAAATACATCGCGACGTTTTTTTTTTGAAGCGATTTGCGTATACCTATTGTATCACGCGACAAAGAAAGTTAGTTCAAGCAGAAGTCTGCGAAGTATTAACGCTATACTCCGCATTCCTTTACGATGACGTGCTTAAAGTTTTACCCCGTATATACCGGGTCTGTTTAGCCGATGAGGAATCTCACACACTACCATATACCTGGGTAGTTATAATATACCATATTATATAGTCAATTTATGGAACACTGCGAACAGGTAATATACTGAAAGTTTTATTTTTTTAAAACTTATCATCGTAATAAGTTCAGACGCGTATATACCTAGCATACATACCATATAATATAATTATGTATACTAGGGTGGTCTTTAATTCGGTCATATTCGAATTTCAATGCTCCCACGAGCTGAAACGTCTCCAAATATATACAAAAAAATAAATAAAATGTAGTCAAAACCCTAGGTTCCTATCTCTATTCAAGTACAGCCCCCTAAAACTCCGCACACTTCTTATTGAAATTCGCAAATGATCAAATGAAGGACCTGCACCCTAATGCATGTATACGTATCCGCAATATAGAGATATCTGTGCATTTTAATCTATGACACGAAAATGTTTTTGTCGGACATTATCGTTATCGTTATCATAGAACACTGGCGGGGGTATAATAACCGAGAACCACTTCTAATACCTCGGTATACCGTATAATATCAGGTTTAAGGTTTAAGAGCTGAACAGGAGCGTGTCAACGCGTTTTTAAATTCTATACAAATTTACTATTGTATTTGAATTTCGGCTCTGGTGGTTTTTTTTTTTTTTTGTTGTTTTTTCGTCTCTATAGGTATATACCGTGTATGTATTATGTAAATACACGTTACATAATGTTAATCCGAAAATTCTCGCCTCTACAGCCGTCGCCACTATCACCAGGCGATGTGATGCGACGCGATGTGAGGCGACGAAGCGGCGAGTATGAGACGGAGTGAATAAAGTAAGTCGTTGTAGCTTCGCCGGGTTTTATTTTATATCGTTTTTCGTTACCTCACGCTGGTAGGTATACGCTCCTGCTGATGTTGCTCTTGCCTCACTTTGGTTCCTTGAAGAAAATTGAGAACCTCGTAAAAGGAAAAAATAAAAAAAAAAACAAAAAATAATAAAAAGGTACACCCTCGGGACTTCTCGCTTATGTCACTAAAATCTCTGAGCCGATAAAATTGACGATATTAATTTCTTGGAACAATTATATATCATATTGACGAAAATCTAGCGAGAAAATTGATTTCGTCCTTGTCTTTTGTGAGAAGAAAAGAGGCAGCTATACTATCGGATAAATGTCGTTAGGGTCCGATCAGATTATACTGGATGAGGAGAATCTTGAAAATCTGTATCTATTTTCAACTTGGGATGTTTTTATTTGTATAGCTTCGTTCTTGTTGAATTAATGGTATCAGCTTATACATATAGAAGCAAGAAAATCGACTGAATAATATTACCGCGAAAATAATTGGTCATGGATTCACATTCAGATACACATATTATATAGGTACGTACGAAGAATGAGAATAAGAAGATGTTTAAGTTTAAGTTTAAGTTTAACTTTAACTTTGGGTTTAGGTTTAGGTTTAACGAAGAACAACTCTAACTAACAGGATTATTCGTAATTCGCTCGGTTTCACCCCGTCCCATTATAAATTCCGTTCGTGATTTTCAGAGCAGTGATAAACCTCATCGTTAAATCGAAAATCTTACCCTGTATACCCCGCAGGGCGTAACTTCTCCTATTAGTCAAAATGGCGATAATTTTACACCGAGTCTAATTATGTATTAATGAGGGTGTTAACGACTAGGCATATGTAGGTGTAATACCTACGTACGACGCGACGCTTCTTGTATACATCTACGCCTTTATAATCACCCTCTTTACCAATTAACGTGGGTATTATATATCTATATGTATACATATGTACCCATACACCTTACACAATGTGTATAATATCATTAGGCTTTTGTTTATTAAATGAGGGAATTGTTAGACCTTGGTTTCATATAACTCAACTTACGCGTTAATATAAAGAATGGTGGATAATTAATTAACATTACCCCGCGGATATGAACCTATATCGTGACAGATAATTGCCTACTTATTATCCCTTCGACGCCAAAGAGCGTAAAAAAAAAGCGAGTATATTAAAACGATTCCTAATGATTTCTTCACATTTGCTAATTACGGCAAGAGAACATCAAACTTATGAATGACGATCTAGTATACCTATCGCTGCTCGTATCAAAATCTAAAAAAAAAACTCCGATTTGGGTCGCATAGGTATAAACCAATTTTCCAGCGATTGCCTTTTTCTACCGTTTGTAGAGATTTTCGACAAATACCTTCGCCAATTTATTGCCCACGTCGATTAACTATGGTGGTAGTTACGTGTGCTTAGGTATGTACCAATGAGGAACAAGGGACGCTATTCTCAGGGCTATGGAAGTACCTATAACGTGGTGTAACCTACCTATACCCATATGGGAGAGTCAGTGCCTCCTCATTCCCTCCCATTCCCTTTCCTTCCCTTCCCTTTCCTTTCCTTCTCTTTCCTTCTCTTCCCTTCTACAGCTTTCTCATAAATAAGTCCGACGAAGCGGTGGCCGTGGTGGTTGCCGCGGGCTCGAGGGAGACTCGTGAATGTCCTTCAACTGTTAGCAGCAAGTTGGTTTAATTGAGTTAGGGTCTTGGGCGAGCTAAGGGGTCGCGAAGCCTGGCCTTTCTTCGATTACCGATACACGATACGAAATGCATTTCGTGACGCATAAACGCCCCACCCTTAACATGCATCTTCATTTTCGCTTCTCATCATCCGGTTATTACCTACCTCACGCACCATTATCCGTTTTTCGATTCCCACAATCTTTCTTCTACTTCGTGGGTAATGTGCAACGTGCTGCACACTCATTAGCTTGATACTTATAACATCATCGTTGCATCCCTACTGCGATATTCAAAGTCGCGCTGTACCCTGGCTAAAGTTACTCCACTACGTTTCTACTCTATTGCACAGAGAAATGACCCCGATTCTAATGTAGGTAAACTCAATAAACGCGTCGTCGTGTGGTCGACACAACCCCTATGCAATTTGTAGCACCGTTTCCTCTTGCTTCTGACCGAACTACAATCTACTCTCAGTTTCGTACGAGGAACGCGATTCTGATTTAGTTAGTTGTTATCGAGTTATAGAATACCATGTATAATAGAAGGAGGGCCGATTGGTCGCCCGTTCTACCTACTCCCTTTTTGGACCCATTTCATTCTCGTTTAATTTAACGTAGTTGAGTAGCCATTAAGAGATACGAGTGGAGTAAAGGACGAATTAGATAGGGAGAAGAGAGGGTCGTCGGGACGTCTCCTACCACCGAGAAGAGGAGATGAATTATTCAGGGAATTAATTGCCGCGAACGATCAACCAGTTACTTAGATTATTTTAATTTAATTTCAACGACTACTCGACGGAGACGATCGTTAACACCTTTATTTGAAATTTTCTCGTTTTCAGGTGACGCTATCAAAATAAGACATTCTAGACACCTCGAACCAAACTACGATGAAGAAATCATGGTAAGTCGAATTTTCACTTCATTCTTTCTATTCTCACCCTTACACACATAATATCGATAATATTATCTATGCAAACACGAGTTATCGGAAACTGGGAAATCGCTACAAATTCGCTCACGCGAATATCCGGAACCAACTCATTAATGATTCACGTCCGGGACTAGCGCTAATCAGATACAAACGTATTAGACCCTTAAAAGTAAATTCGTGTCTTCGAATTGTCACTTCGGGTGAAAATTTTTTTCGAAAAATTTCGGACGACATTTAAGCGTGATTCAATATCAGGCATTTAGGAATACCTAGTTCTATTCTTGATATCCTTATATATACCCTGCACCGTCTGTGTATACGGTTTTCAATAATTCCTAACTCTAGAGCGTTTTCCTATTACGGTGCAGGTACTTCTCGTCGCTCACGGTATATCTAGACCATTTCATCTATTTTGTTGACGTAGATTTTAAGTATAAGGAATACTCTACGTCAATCTAGCATATACAGCTATGATTCTCACCACGTGAGAATAGAGAATCAACGGTACACGTAGGTACGGAAAAATCGCACTCTGTGCTAAAGTATTTATTCAGATGAATATTTTATCAAGTTGAAACACTTATGTACGAGCTATACGACTAACTTAGGGGAAACGATACTCTCTATCTCTAGTCTTTTTTTCTTCTTTTTTCTTTTTCTTTTTTCTTCTTCTATTTTTTTTTTCTCTTTATTCTTTTTCTTCTTTTTCTCGTCCACATATCTGGAAATTGAACTCGAACGGGTGCGACTAAAGTTTCGTGAAACATTAGCGGTAATTGGTTCGACGTCAAAAGGGTTAACAAACAGTTTTTAATTCCCTTTCATTAGAAAAAAAAAAACAAAAAAAAAAACAACTTGTTTCGTACCGCACGTCGCTTTCATTTATTCATTCTCTTTGTTTCAAGGCACAGTACGACAACCATAATCACAAGCCGGTATTTTCAAACTGTTCAAATTACGCGCCGGTTGTCAACGAGGAAGAACCGGCAGGTACTGTCGTCATTAAGGTCACCGCCGAAGATAGGGATCCCGAAGATTCCGGAGGTACGCAAAAGAAAAAAAAAAAAAAAAAATTGGAAGAAAAAGAATTGGAAAAAAAAAATTTTCATGTTTTTTTTTTCGTTTTTACAATTTTTTTATTTTTTATTTTTTCTTCTATAACGATTCGTTCTTCTTTCCAGGAACGATAACTTATAGTTTCGTAACTGCTCCTGGTGAGAAATTGAAATTTGATATCAACAACAAGACTGGTTTAATAAGAACCACTCAAGTACTAGACAGAGATGAACCAGCGCGAGAAAAAGAAGCTTATCTAACGATACTGGCTACAGACAACGGTAGACCTCAACTGGACGATGTTTGTACGTTTAAAGTGATCATTGCCGATGTCAACGACAATTCACCCGTATTTGACAAAGTGGTGAGTAGATTATTTCAGATATTACGTATGTTTTTTTTTTTTTTTTTTTTTTTTTTTTTTGGGAAATGAAGATTTCTTGATATAAGTATATCGAGACTTTTTCTTTCCTCGTTTCGCAGGTGTATTTCTTCGGGTATTAGATGATAATATGATTACTACTAAATTATGTATTTCTATTATACCTACGCCGAAAATTGATTATTGTCTTTGATATTAAAGATATATATATATATATATATATACATAGATTAGATCGATATAGCTTCTCGATGGGTTGAATCATGAATCATGAATCATCGTCTTATAATACAAATAATTAACGAATAACAAATATCGATTGAATTTTTTTAAATCTAGGTCTTTCGCGGACACTCTTGGAAGGTTGGTTACGAATTTGGCGTGTGAAAATTTAATGTGGAATGATTAATGTGTTACATATATCAATTTTACATTATCGTATATTATAGTTATACCTACCTACGTCAACCAATTTAGACAATAATTTACATAGAATTTATTATGCAGTGAATAAATTCGACAAACTTTCATCCCCAAAATCACAAACGTACATATAAGTATAGAATATATAGGTACATATATATATTACGAAGGAAAGAGAAAAAACTTTGAACAAGTATCGATCTCATTTTAACAATTCACGAATCACTATAGTCTATATTATATTCACGATTTATAAATCGGAAAGTTCGAAGACTTTGGGGGGTAGTACTCAGAATTCAGATAAGAAACTAGGGTTTTGACTACATTTTTATATAATCAGAGATGTATGCATGTTGTAATTCGTTTTTTTACAGACATAATGATTTTACACCCTGATTCAAGCACGAGATTATTGTTATAATGAAATAAAATTTATAAAATGGCATGAATTTAAACTGCTGATCTAAAGTAGTGCATACAGTAAAGCATACAGTTATTATCAATATTATTTTATCAATTATTTATTTTTATAGTAAATTTTTATTTCTTTATAGGCGTACGCGGAATCAGTACCCCAAGATCTACCGCTAGGAAGAGAAGTGATGAGAGTTTCAGCTACGGATATCGACGACGGTAATAATTCCGTAGTTCGTTATACACTTTCTTCTAAAATACCAGAGGACGATGTATACTTTAGAATCGATCCAAACACCGGTGTTATTTTCCTGAACAAAACTATCGACGTAAGTTTAATACAATTTAATAATATTCAACTAAATCTAGAATCGAAATTCTGATATTTGTATTTTTAATGGATGAAAAATTTGCCATCAATAATTTATTGCTTTCTCATTTTGCAGAGGAAACCAAACTACAAATTCAGCATGACTGCTACAGCCGAAGATCGGGGCAATAGTCCAAAATCTAGTGTCATTGATCTGGACATAACTGTCGTAGAATCTCACAAGAAAGCTCCTACCTTTTTACCTATAGCTTCGGAACCACTTAGATTAGAAGAAAATTTAAGCGATTTTGATGTCGGTCTTGTTCAACTTAAAGCTGTTTCTAATATCGATGGTAAACCGGATTTACGATTTGAACTCGTCACCGGGCGGACTGAACAAACTAACAAGGCGAATACCTTCAGGTAATAATGCAGTATATGCGTTTCAGGTCTTCTTTTTTGAAAAAATGATCTTTTAGAAATGATCAATCCAAAGATATCAATAATCATTTTTTATTTTATTACAGACTGACTCAAACCAGCAAGGATACAGCAGAAATAAAACTGGGACAACATCTCGACTACGAAAGCAATACTGAATATAGTTTGATCGTTCGGGTTTTGAACAAATATCAGCTGGCTGCTGAGATAACTATCGACATAGAAGTTCTGGATGTTAATGATAACATACCAGTATTTCGTGAGATACATAAAGGCAGTGTATTGGAAAATGAACCACCCGGTGTTCCAGTTATGCAAGTCCGTGCTATAGATGCTGACGGAACTGATGCTAATAATCAGGTAATTATGTGAACTGCGTTAGTTGATTTTTAGCAACTATAACAGACTTCGAGGTATTATTTATCCCTGCGTGATTGATTTTCATTGATTTTTCGAAGAATTGCTCTTTTCAAATCCTTCGTTTTGATTTTCCACTGTAAAGGATATATCAGTTAATAATTATGGAAAATTTCAGGTGACCTACGAGCTGGATAACTACAAGGATCTATTTACGATCGATAAACGAACTGGTAACATAACAACACTGACTACGTTCGACAGAGAGAAAGAAGATACTTATAACGTGAAAGTTATAGCGACTGATAATTCACCTAGCGCTTTATTTAAAACCGGCGAACACAACAAAGGGCAACAAGTATTTGGAATTGGAATTGCGGACAAGAATGACAACCCTCCGCACTTTACTCAGGCAGTTTATACGGCCAATTCTATACCCGAAAATGCTAATATTAACGAACTAGTAACAGAGGTGAAAGCCGATGATGCGGATACGGCGAGCCCGGTCACATATAGCATCATTTCTGGAAATACTGGAGACAGTTTTGAAATAGAAAGAAACACGGGAAAGATTAGAGTCAAGAGCCAACTCGACTACGAAACTATAACTGAATATAATCTAACTGTTAGAGCATTTGACGGAGTATTCAACGACACTGCTCAGGTGAAGATTTTCATCGAAAACGTTAACGATAATCCACCTGTTTTCAAAGAGTTCGATAAAAATCCTACATTTCTTGAAGAGACGTTATTCGAAGGTAGCCATACGTGATAAAACCACAATTTACATCATTTTACTATACCGTTTTCAAAAGCATTTAATATTAATGTCTAAAATTCTTTCCCATAGGTTGCATAACTACTGTATTAGCTTACGATCCGGATATTAAAGACAGAAACGCGGACCAGCACATCGCTTACTTTATAGCTAAAGAAGAGCAGAAGTGTTTCTTGGGAATTGACAAAACGGGTTGTCTCACTTTGAAAAAACCCCTCGATCGTGATCCGCCAGAGGGATATCCTGTCTGGCAGGTAAGCATTACTAGTAATTTCCTTCATCGATGCGTCTTACTTGGTTGAAAACTTTTTACGAATCTTTACTTTTGTCTAGGTCATGGTCATGGCGAGAGACGAGGATGACGGACCCAATGCTTTGCCAGCTACTGTGTTGGTGAACATCACATTGATAGACATAAACGACAATGCGCCTTTCCTCGATATGCCTCACCCCGTAGTTTGGTACGAAAACGAACCACCGGGTAAAATAATTGAGTTGAGAGCAAAGGATCGGGATTCTGACAAGAACGGACCACCGTTTCTATTCAAAGTTGACTCAACTGCGGACGAAGTGATCAAGTCCAAGTTCTCTATTCGGGAATCTGATCTTTACGCAGAAGTAACATTCGATAGAGAAGAACGTAAGAGTTATCAAATACCAATCGCCATTACTGATAGCGGTGAACCGCCGCAGACTGGTACATCTACATTGACCGTTATAATCGGAGATAGAAATGATAATCCAATGAAAGAAGGCTCCAGTTCAATCTTTGTTTATAACTACAAAGGCGAAGCGCCAGACACAGAAATTGGTAGAGTCTATGTAAACGATCCAGACGATTGGGATTTACCGGACAAACATTTTCGCTGGGCTTCCCCTGATGATAGTTTTCAACTGGATACGAATACCGGGATGATTAAAATGCTCCAAGGAACTCCGAACGATACATTTGTCCTGAAGTTTATTGTCACTGAAGAAAGCACTCTGGTACCTCATCACGAAGTTAACGCATATGTTAATGTGACTGTAAAAGAAATACCCGAAGAAGCTGTGACTAAATCAGGCTCTGTCAGATTCTCGGGAATCAGTGCAGAGGAGTTTGTCGAACCTGATAAAACTGGCGTAAGCAAAAAGGAAAAATTCCAAGTACAATTAGCTGAGATGTTGGGAGCCGCCGTTGAAAATGTTGACGTATTCACCGTTCTACATTCCCCGCATCAGACCGATAGGACTCTTTTGGATGTGAGATTCTCTGCCCATGGAAGTCCCTACTATGCCTCAGAAAAATTAAACACCATTACCGCTAGGCACATAAAAGATGTGGAACATGAATTAGAGACTGATATTCTACTAGTCAATATCGACGAGTGTTTGGTCGAAAGACGCCACTGCAATAGCTCGTGCAGAAGCGTACTGAATACCAGTAATGTTCCTTACGCAGTTTACACAAACACATCTTCATTCGTTGGAGTCAGAGCTGTGGTCGAGCCTCAATGCACTTGCCACGTAGCGGAGCCTATAACTTGTCTGAACGGTGGAACACTCTTGCGATTACCGTCCGGCGATAGATGCGAATGTAAGGCGGAATACGAAGGCCCAAAGTGCGAACTATTGGGAATTGGTTTTCGGGGAGATGGATGGGCCATTATGCCACCCCCTGGTCAAGCCTGCGATGACTCGCATCTAGGTGAGCAACGGCGGAGCGATTTTTCTTATTAAAAATTTTTCATTTCCCACATTTGTGACTATAATTCTTTAAATTTTATTCATCGCAGGATTGGAGCTCACACCTCAGGCTGACGAAGGACTGGTCTTCTACTTCGGACCCATGAACTACAATCCAAAACTAGGAATTCAGGATTTTATGGCCTTAGAATTACAGGACGGATATGCAGTGCTGCTCGTTGATTACGGAACTGGAACGATAAGATTGGATCAAAAGCAGATTAAATTGACCGATGGAAAAACCCATAGAATCGATGTTTATTGGACTAAGAATGTAAGCGTTGTATTCCGGAGTGTCAAGACCAAATTACGTCTTTGATTAGAGTCAGAAATAAGTTTTCGCTTATTTTCATACTTTTATCTTTTACAGGCAATCGAAATGAAGGTTGATAGCTGCCAGATGTCCGCCTGTATGAGCTTAACTGCTCCAACTGGACCTAATGAATTTCTTAACGTCAATAGTCCTCTACAAATCGGTGGCTCTTTAACGGATCTTAGTCATCTAGGCAGTATGTTGAACTGGAATTATACGCCAACAGCACAAGGCTTTACCGGATGCATACGCAACATGACAATTAATGGAAACGTTAGTTTTATAAAAAAAATGATCTATAATTTATTTTCATTAAGTTATAAATTTTAATGCAGTGATTAATAAGGTGAATTAAATTTTCCATTATCTTTCAGACATATAATTTGGGAATACCGTCGTACTTCAAAAGCATAATTATCGATTGCAATCATGCAATAGCAACTGCAGTATCTTTTGGAATAGACACAAACTTTTTAGTCGCTATTCTAGTATGCGTTGCAATATTACTGATACTATTACTCGCCGTTGTAGTACATAGAAGGAAAACAGACGACTTATACAAAGATATGGATGATATTAGAGAAAATATTATAAACTATGAAGACGAAGGAGGTGGCGAGGTCGACACAGGATACGACTTGAACGTTCTTAGAGCTATGTATGACGCTCCACCTATAGACTCTAAAATGGCACCTGTTGGGCTGGAAGGACGAGGTAAAAATTTTTTCCACTTTTATGTTAGTCTATAGACTTGTTCTCACGAAAATTGATATCTAATCACTTGTATTTTATCAGCCCCAGATGCTACGGACGAAGTACCCGACATTTGCGGTTTCTTAGATGAGAAAAAGGAGAGCTGTGACAAAGATCCTGAAACAAACGCGTTCGATGATGTTAGGCATTACGCTTACGAAGGCAAGGGTAATTCCGAAGGATCTCTATCGTCGCTCGCTTCTTGTAAGTATAATTGATGGTACCTTTATGGCATAATTAGAAGTTTATATTTGCAGGAAAAGCCTGTTTTTACATCTCCTCATATTTATATCAATTTTGAATTTCTGGTGATATTTTAATGACCCTCTTTGCTTAGGTACCGACGATGGTGACTTGAAATTCAACCATTTGTCGAACTTTGGTCAAAAGTTCTGGAAACTGGCTGATATGTACGGCGAAGAACCGAGTGATGAAGATAGTGACGGAGTTGGTGAACGAGAGAGCGAGAGTTGGTGTTAATTTAAATAGACTTTCCGAAATCTTTGATGAGCAGTTTATAGATTTAACTGCTATACAGAAAGTTTTCCGAAATACTATATATATTTGAAAAGATAATGAAGAAAACGCCACGTTACAATATTGTACTTAAAAGCTTAAGCGAAGACTTGTGTGGCTTAGTGAAAACAGACGATTTCGGTTTGTATTAAGTTTTCATAACTTTATGCAATACCAAAGAACACTTGTAGAACACTAACAAAAGTAATGAACACGAAAAAGACTTGAGAATGAAATATCATTCCACAGAATGCCGAGTTCAATGCATTATTCCATGCAACGACGCACCGGGCCTGAACTCGTGTTAACTTTAATAAACTAGTATTTATTTTAAATCAATTTCTTGACAAATATCTCGGAATATTCCGACTGATTTTGGAATATTTCAAGATAAAAAAATACCACCTAAAGCATTCGTAGCCCCTTCAATGACTTAGACATATACAAAAATGTATAGTTTCTATTATAACTGCATATGTTTAAAACATTTAGATGAAAAAATGGAAAAAGAAAAAAATGAAAAAACAAAAAACTAAAAAACAAGTTTGGGAAACGTGTTGTCTAATTTTTTAAGAAGAGAAATGAAAATTATTTAAAGTGAATACAAATTACTTAAAACTATTTAAAAATAATCTCGTATCCAGTACAGGCCCTATTTATTCGGTAATAAGTAGTGTCATGTAATATATTATATGATATATAAAAATAATAATATTAATAATAATGCAGATGGTATGTAAGGTGGAGATTATGCCCGGCGATGAGGAAAATTAAGTCGAAAAATAAGAATAAGATTAAGAATATAAGAATAAGAATAGGAGTAAGAGTAAGAGTAAGAGTAAGAGTAAGAAGGAGAATGAAGGGAAAAAAAAGGTAGCTGTGGAAAATGAGAAATATTTTTTATTTGTTTATTAATTAATAATTAGCAGACGTTTGAGATAAAAAAAAAAAAAAAAAAGAAAGAAAAAAAGAGCTATTACCTATTTTGTTAATATTTTTTTAATATTGCCTAATAGCAACGAATGCTATCAGACTGATTTAGAACTCGCTGGATTTGGGAACATGACATGCAGATGCGATCTTTTCAACAAAAAGAGTTTCTATTTCTTGAAAAAAAAAAAAAAATGTTTAGATTCGTGTCGATTTGCCAATTTTTAACTGACGTGTTACATATTTTAAGATATTTAATACCGTTTCTAATTAATATGTGCTTCACATCTTTGAACAAAAATTTATTTGAAAACTTTCATTCGCTATAGATACATTGAAAAAGAAATAAATAAATAAATACAACTAGTAAGAGGAGGCGTATCGCGTTTGGATTGATTCTCAAAACTTTGCACATTAGTATTATAAATATATTAAACGATAAAAAAGAAGATAACAAAAAAAAAAAAAACATAGAACAAAGTATAATTGACATTATTTACTTTCATCCAATGCCCTGATATATTATATTATATTGAAATCCCGAATCATTGTATTTTATTATAATATGAGTTTGATAATTTTTTTTTCCAATGCCAACTCTCATATATTTATATATGTATCTATACTATACCTGTACAAGGACACGTATTAAATATTCCATATTACATACATATAAATATTTAATTTATATATTTTAATATTCAAATGTATAAGAGAAAATATCGCGAACGAACAGATAGACCGCGTACAGACAGAGCGAAGCGAAATACGGAGGATCACCTGAAAAATTGAGGAAAAAATAAAAAAAAATGGAAAATAAATAAAGATATTATTTAAACTGGAGAAAAAGGAATGCAGTATTCATTCGGTAAATTATTTTTATAAATCTGCAAATATTTTCATCCTAAAAGTATTCCATAAAATATAATACATACATACTATAATAACAGATTTAACTACGACGTTACACACGTAAATTAAAAATTATTCTGCTTTAAATTCGTATCGATAAACTGACTTATTAATAAGATCACACATAGAAGGAACAGTGCCATAGCACGCCATCCTTTATCATTCGTGATTATAATGATTATTATAGTCTTAGTATATAGTATAATATAGTATAGTATAAATAATACATATTGAATTTCAAAATCAATTCCCACCATTAATAATTATTTCATTACCGCGCGCATTGTATTGTTATTGTATTTAATGAAAAACGAACTAATATGTCGCATATTATTGTATCATCGATATTTCGAATATTTTATAATAAAGAAAGAAAATTATAGGAAAAAAATAAAAATAAAAATGAAAATAAAAATAAAAATAAAAATTAATAGAAGATGAAACGTAATGTTGTACATGTAACAAACGATTATAGAAAATATTATATTAATTAATTATTTGTAAGCTTTTTGTACGATTAAAACAGTGACGTTATAATAATAATAATAATACCTACTGTCTGTGCACTAATGCCAAAAGGTGCTTCTAACGATTGAGAATAAAGGAATGTCAATATATTAGAAAAAAAAAGACGAAAAAAAAGAAACGCAGAATAAGAAACAAAATACAGTAACTGATTAAACGACAAATATTTGGATTTCATATTGATTTATTATTTTTTTCTTTTCTTCACTCAAACGGAAGTTTTTATTTTCATTTTATATAGGTATAGATAGAGCGATATAGATATATATTTTGTATAGAGATATAAATTTGTCGGATTTCGTTCGTTATTTTATCGCATATTGTTAAATTATTACTATTATTATTATTATTATTATTATTATTATTATTATTATTGATATTGATATTATATCATTTTTTCGAAAACCTAAATCCTAACGTGATATGGTTTATTTTTTATAGCAGCTAAAAGAAGAGAAAAAATAAGAAAAAAAAACTACGCGCAAAATTTGAGAATGTATCATGACGTATAACGATTAGAAGCACCTTTGCGATTAATATGTTTATAAGAAATGATTAATAATTATATAAGTGTCGCAATATAGGTAAAAGCGCGTGATCTCAAAATTAAAGAACTAATGTCGCTTGCCATGGATAATATGCATGATTAAATGATTTTGCAGTGACTCTTTATGAAAGGCTAGTACATATATATATATTATATTGACGCGAATTTATCACAATCTTATTACTTATTACGAATTTATAAACGAACAAAAAGAAGAAAAATGAAAACAGCCTGTCTCCGTCTTAGTTTCTTAATTTTTCAGTCAATTTATTGAAACAAAGATAGTATAACACACGTACCCATTTCAATAATAATATATTTACAGCGCGTTTTAAAGATCAGATAAGTAAAAGTGAAATATAATCGCTAAAATATCTAGTAATGACTCGCAAACTGCCCATTAGTGATAGTATATAAATATATACGTAAACATATACATATAATATTATAGACAATAGATTAAATAGGTGAAATCCTATACAGCGAAGAAAAAATAATAAAATATAATAAAAAGAAATAGTCTAATTAAAAAAGAACAAAAAATAAGAAACCCGTTACGTTAAACTTTCAAAGTAAACGAGGTAATATCAACGAACAGATTCGGTACTATAAAAAGAAGAAAAAATGTTTCGGTAGGCCTATTTTCGAACTTTCGCGGATGCCGTCACCCCCCCCCCCCCCTTTTTCTCTCCCCTCATCAATTCATATAATAGTTAAGTTAAGCTAACGATATAAGCTAATTCATTGTTGTATCATCATCATCTTTATAGCAGCAATAGGTATAATTTAAGAGCACAACACCAGAGCTATGATGTGTTGTGGTGAAAAAAAAAATCGTGTTTAAAAAAATTTTCGTAAACATTTTTTTCTTTACGGACTACGCGCGGTTCCGGTTATTAAAACGTAATCATTTTCATCTCCAAATGTAGTACCTATGTATCGCTTGTGTACAATTTTTTTTACTTCCTATAATTTGAAACTTATATAAGATATAATACTTATATCTTCATACACCCAATCGTGTATCGTATGTGTACATATTGAAGTAATAATAAAATTCAATGAAACCTATATATAGAAACTATGTCTATTTGATTATGCGCATACATGTATGTTTACAATTTATATAGGTACTATAGCAATTATTCTGCAGAAAGTTGAGCTTTCATTCATTCTGAAAGTTGAACCATAATATACCTACCGATAAAAATGAGAAACCTATAATTTACCTGCTATAGCGTTATTCGTCTACATTATACTAACTCGTTTATTTTATTCATTTACACATCGTGTAATTTGAAACGAATTTATTCGACTCTATTTGGCGAAAGTCGAATAGGGGTTGAAGACTAATGAAAATTTTGGAAACTAACATTAGGGACGATGTCCTTATGTCTTGAATTTATAAAAAAATTCAATATTCATAGTTTCAAAAATTGACCTTACTTAAGTTACTTTCGACCCTTATTCTTATACTATCGCCGTATGGGGAGGCAAGGAGATGCTCGACACCCTTATCCTCCGCCCACTACCCTCCTAAACAACCTTACGTAATTTAAGGACGGCTCCTTACCATGAATTGATTAATCATTTCGTTCCAATGCACCCGAAGGCTTCGCTCCCTGCTGAGCAGGCGTTGATGATAAATTACAAAGAAACCTTATCAAGAAGGCCCACTCTTCTCTAACAATTATACTAATTATAATAATAGGTACCTACTCGTTCCTATTTTAGAGTAAAAAGTTGCGAAACTTTTGGCAATATTTTATCAAGCTGAAACAATACAGACGTTAAATCATCGTCGATCGAGTGATAACTGATATTTATAAATACGAATTAAAAAACGAAAGAAAATAATAATGAAAATATTCATTTGTAACAATAAAGAAAATTCATCTCATCTATGGATGTATGGAAAATTTGGTGAAATATTCGATCGAGAAACGATTGAAAGATTCATCATATCTCAGGATCGAGAATTTTATAGCAATTTTTCTAGTCTTTCCAGGTACCTGCAGCTATGCTATATCGATGATGGTATAGGATTGCGCAGACCACGAAGTAATCTAGAAGTTCTATAATTGATTGAATTTTCCGAGAAACTCGCGAGATGCTTTACAAATACTTATGATATGTTTTATTATCTATATAGAACGTGAAGGGGCACGCGTAGTGGTGTACCATATAATATATAAGCGAAAAGCGATATCATCGTAGAATCTAAAACGACTTATGGTACTATCACTGGATTTGTTATTAAAAAAAACAATCTATATTCTCGACTGCCCATTTATCTGAGAAGATTTACTTTATACGCAGTACAAACAGGGGCAGTTATTTGTCTCCGCTCTTCCCTGCTTACTTTATTCCCTGGATATATAGGTATTATTTTTTCTCTCATTTTTCGAATCTTCTTTTCTATTACTTGCAAAAATTAGATCCGGGCACCGGAAGAAATGGGAGGGCGGATACAAACATATTTCTTTTCCTCGAACTTCGGTATGACTAACTGACTAGAATCGCCCTGAGCTGATTCTCAAACAAAGTATGAAACTTAAACTTGACGCTCTCTTAACGTCGGATCAAAACTTTACCGTTTCCGTAAAAAAAAAAAAAAAAAAAACTCATAAAAGGGAAAAAATTGTGTCAACCCTTTTTCATTCGACTAGATGATCTTACGGGGTCAATACTTTTCGATACTGAATTATGTTTTTCTTTTACGTTACTTTTTTGCAAAATTTTATAAATCGTAATCGTTTTTCACAGATTTTATTTTCATTTAATTTAATTACTGAATCGAAACTGACGCAATTAGCGAAAATATTTCTCAAGCTTTGCTTTTTACCAATTGCGTCAATCGCAGTGTAGAATACGATCACTCAAACAAACATCGCAGTTTCCTCTTCGGGTCTTCGCGGGTAAGAGCTACGTGAGTGGGTTGATTCTTGAGGGGTAGCTGGAGCAGAGCGGTAAGGGAAGGTCGAATTGAGCGACATGGAGGGGCCAGAGAAAAAACGGGGTATAAAATATCAGCCAAGTCTGGTTCAATCTCAATCGTGTTCTTATCGCAGTATCTGTCTAATCTACGCAGATATCGTACGGTCCTTAAAGCGTTGCTAATCCCAAGTTCGAAGTTGAAAATGTGAGTTTGTAAATCGAGGAACTAAAATGGATTGAAAATAACATAACAGAAGCGGATTGATTTTGGGCTTCATTTATCTTCCGGTGGTCAAACCCGAACAAAAATTCGGATGTGATTCAAACACGGACTAATTTCGTATAGCGTGCTAAACCCCGATTGTTGGAAAATTTGAATTGCATCACAGGGTTGGATTTTAAGTCGTTTCGATCTGACTCAGTCCATTTTATTTCGTCGAATAATTTATATAAATATAAATATTAAATATGATAACAAAGTTCTTGGCTTGTGACTTCTCAGTGTGGGTGTTCATCAGTTTTACAATAGTCTTAACTGATCGTATCTAGATTTTCATCGTGTATCTAGTTATTGCGAAATCGAACGAATTTATAGTAGGAACAATATTCAATAAAACCGTTCCCTAATAATTGAGGGAAATACATAATAATTGGCTGATTGAAAGTTATTGCAGGTTCTGCAGGATGCAATACGGGTGTTTCGTGGTGGTGGTAGCTATTCTTTTGATCTTCGCCCTCGGGGCTGATGCACAACTTAATTTTTCTACCGGATGGGGTGCTGGTAAAAGGAGCCAAATTCCCCAAACGGGGAGCGGCAATTCTATGTGTACATCTCAGGGAAAACCGTCGCTAAACCAGCTCCTAGCTCTTTATAATTTAATACAGGTATAAAAACCTCGTCTTATTTTATTCACCCTCCATTCCCACATTCATTTGAATATAATATAACACGTATCATTCTATATATTGAAGAATGAAGCCCAGAAGATGTTGGACTGTCAGAAGTTTACTAAATGAAGTCCGACCTGGAGGGTACAAAGCATCGCTAAATCGATCTGCCAATTTACCACAATATGTTGTATAAACGAATTATTACTTGAATAAAGCTTCGATATGTAGATGTCTATAGAAATCGCATGTACTCTTACAACTCTTAAAATTATTTACATCACACTGCCATACGCACGTCGATTTCTCATATTCAAACATTTTCAAATTGAAATCCCATTTCCCCAACATAAAGATACACATATTATTTCTTAATCAATATAGAACATAATATAATGTACAACCATCATTCTAAATATTTTTACAAGCGAGTTCCTACACTAGCGTGACTATCAAATTTACAAAAATCTGATAAATTCTAAATTCCAAAGAGCGCAAGTCGTGTCGGTCGATTCCTACGGTTTGAATACTACGCATACTACGTCATACATGGCGGGGTTTCGTTAGTTCCAATACCGTCCGCTTGTCCCAACTGGCGTTGATCTTCGATGACCTGCATTGTATTATTTGTTCAATTCCTATCGATGATATTTTTAATCCTAAAGTAAAACTCGTTTGGCAGATATGCACGTCGTTCATATGAAGAAAGTATTTTGAAAAATTGAGAAAATTCACAACAAAATGTGTGTAACTAGTAAATAGTAATCGTTCACCGTCATTCAACCTACATTTCAGAAGATCGCTTGTGAACTCCTCCTTCGTCGACTTTAATTAATTATTTAATTAATTACCTAAACACGTTTTGCATATAAATAAACGGCCTAAATAAATCAAATGAAACTAAAATAAGAGCATTAATATGTTCCGCGATTATAATTAGCGTGAATATCGGTTGATAAATTTAATAACAATAACTGCACATACATACAAAGATGCATTGCTTACACGTATCAAATGCCCTTGCAAGACGATATAACCCCAATTTCATACACGCTCGAAACCACATGAATTCTAAGAACTTTAATAATATTGGAATAAAATGGGGTGGACGATGGATAAGGTTGTGGTTTAGAGAGCAAAGTGATCAAGTAGCCAAAGCCTGCGCTAGACAATTCGAATGTATCGTAGCCCAAAGGGTTAGAAGAAGCGTGCAAATATTTCATTTGTACACTAAAATTTGGGACGAAGTTGCTCTAAGGGAATTTTTAAACATATGGAGACGTAGACTGGGACAAAACACGAGACAATATTTAATGGGCGCTGTAGGTGTCTCCGTTTACAATTGGGATCAGGAGAGAATTCCGGAAGTTGAACTTCACAGGTGAGAAAAAAAAATTACACTACGTATGTTCTCGCGTAGTTTTTTTACTATACCATTATTTTCTTTCGTTTTTAGCTACTCGGAAGAATTGGCGGACATATATCAGCTCAGAGAGATGACTGTGACTTGTGCCAAATGCCATTTGAGACTAGTCATTGATGTCACACAACCTGGAGTCAAATACTGCAAATGTCACGGCGTTAAGCCTGCTCTGGCTTCTGCACAAAATGGTTTCATCTCTAATACAGTTATTAGCTTGTTATGTTTGATAATTTATAAGAAAACTGGATTTTTTTTACAATCGTTAGACGCCAGAGTTGTCTGACTTGGATGAGACAGACAAAGGCTTTAATTTTAAACAAACGAAGACATTTTAATTTAGAAAGATTTCTTAAAGCGGCTTCTGGCGTTGTTCAATCCAAAAAATGCATTCATGTAATTAGAGGATCTCTAAAGTTGGGAAAAATCCAATTTTTTCATATTTCTTATACCCCTGCAACATAATATCGTCAGATTAGATAATTTATGGAACTTTTTTTGATCAGGACTTGGCAGCCAATGGCAACCGTTCATAGAAAGACAAGATATGTTGGTATGGCGAAGAGAAGAACCAGAAAGTAGAGGTCTATACGCGTACAAGGTCTACGGATCATTTCCTGATGTATCGGCTAAGGACTTTTTGAAAGTTCAAGTTGACGTTGAGTATCGTAAAGAATGGGATCCTACCGCCAGACATCTTGAGGTCATTGACACCGACCCGAGTACAGAACTATCCTCGGATCACAGGAGCGATGTTATTTACTGGGAAATGATATGGCCCGTATGTATTTTTTTCCAGAAATAGCAAGACCCGTATCATCTCTACTTAATAAACTTCTCAAATGCTTATATTCCAGAGATTATTCGCCAACAGAGATTACGTCTTCCAAAGAAGATGGTTTGTCGATAGAGAAACCGGGCTGATTGTCATCGTTAGTAAAGGAACTGACCATCCCAAAGCTCCGCCAAGACCCGATACACACAGGTATAATGATTCGTAAGAGATTTGTCTACAGCGTGGTGTCTATCGTCAATCCTATATCGCTTCACATAGTTTTCGGACTCGTTACATACTATAATCTTCAATTTAACAGAGTAACAACCTACTGGTCATACATGGTGATAAAACCATACAAGGAATTTGATCAGCCTGGTATCGAGTTCGGATTAACATACTTTGACGATCCTGGGGTAAACATACCATCAGCTGTAACAACTTGGGTAGCTATGAGTGGTGAGTTGGATAAATGGCGCTGCACAGTTATTTAACTTTAACTTGAAGTTTTTGTCAATTCATGATGCATTTTTGTACCGTGTATGCAGGTCTTCCAGATTTCCTATGCCGCATGAGAAAAGCGACGATAGATTACCAGAGTCAGAAATTAACAGAAGTGGAGTCTGCGAGGGCTGAAATTGTCGAAGAAGAATCTGTTATTCTGGAGACTTGTAGCGAATCATCTGTGCCAGAAATTGGTGATGAATTAGAGGTGAAAGAGAATGCCGAAATGACAAAGAAAAAGGATAAAATGACCAGCGAGGGAGATGACGAGCCCAAAACAGGCGGAAGAGACGATAAAGAACGAGAGCCAGAGGACACGGAAGACAAATCGGAAGATAAAAGAGAGAGCGTTTTGGGTCCTACTGCGGACGAGGAACGCGGTTTTCTATATTATTTTCTACCATCAAAACTGTTTGCGTGACACAGTATGTCGGATAGAAGTTTTGTCTGAAAGATATCGGTTTTAAACAGGCTTAAATTTGATGCCACTTGGCCTGGAAAGATTATAGTTAATCTATCCTCATTCAGTATCAAGTATTCTTTGTGTTTATGGTATATCGCAAGCCTGGGAGATGTACGAAGCGACATTTATCTCTCTATTTGAAACTTATACTCCGAAATGTTGGTAGTTTCCCTAATTTCGGTTTCATAAGTTTACGATTGCACAATGCCATGCTAGCGAGTTAAACACACTGCCAAATTGAGTACCATTCTGACAAGATTATCGTCAATCATATCTCATGACATGTCTTATAGATAGAAGAATAAATCTCAGGCCAAGTGAGAAGACGTTTTTAAACCAATAATCTCGAAGTAGCTTTGCTAGAGGATTACGTTATTTATTGATCCTTGTAATTAGAAGTAATCGGAAGAGAAAGAGAAAGAGAGAGAGAGAGACAGCGTAGTAGAAATTGTAGTATACTATATAAAAATATGAATTTTTCTTTTTAATAGAATCAAGTGGTCCCACTAACTTTAGAATTCGATTTAGATTTTTTTTTTTCTTCAATGGAATAGATCAGCTGTGGCATTGATTATTGTTATGGTTTAGATCTTGTATCGATGAATATCGTTAGTATAGAAAAATAATAACAAAACTAATGATAATAATAATAATTTTCCCGTTTGAATGAAGAAAATCTAATTTACAAAAGGATGTTGCGCCACTTCTTCCAGTGCTTTTGCATCGCTGTAAAATTTGAACAGAAATTAATTTCAAGAATAAAACCCAGCAGTTTTTTTTTTATCTTTAAACTATTAATTCTTGGCAAATATTCGATCGATTACAGGGCGCAATTATCCGCATTGATACCAAAGGGGGGGATAGAAATAAATAAATTACAATGCAATCAAATCTATTATAAATAAGAATATTTATATTTTATTCGGTATATAAAATATTATGTAAATTTTCTTGAATGTTGATAACAAAATAAATTATAGGCACAAAAATACCATTCAAGATATCACTTTACGTGCGATCACACGTATCTCTGTACAATGATTATAAAAATTCATTTCTAATTTGTAAATGGATTACATTTAAGGTATAGCTCTGTCTCAGTTTGAACCATAGTCTACGGGCTCTGGTACAGAAGCCAAAAGTATATCATCATTCTCTTCGTCCAATTGAAAACATATTTCGTCCGGTAGTTTCCTGGGCGGAGATCTAAAACCTCTGCAATCAAAATCATGGCACTTTTGGAACGCGAATTTCCTGCATAAATCAACCACCCAGTATATCCCATTGCTTTTGTGCTGTCTGCCTACGTTGGCGCAGTATCTGAAACAGAAATATCGTATCTAAGCAAAGTGAACATCGAATCTTTAGAAGTTTTAGTTTCAGTGAAGAGATACGAGTAAAGGCAGGTCGAAATTTGAAACCAAGTAGAAATTGGTTCTTTCGGATTTGATAAGATTCTGTATTATCGAATCACGTCTCACCTATTATCTGCAATCCCATATATCAGCATTTGCTGTTCAATACATTTGACCTCTCTTATTTTACCAGGACTCACAATGTCCGATATGAATTTGTCGATATCAGGATAAGACGATTCCTTTAATTTGGTCAACGAACAAGTTCGCTGACTAAGACATTCTTCAGTATATTTAATCGCATGGGCTGAACCGCTATCTTCATATTCTAGTAAAGTTAAATTCCTACTATCTGGCATATAGGATATCAGAGAGTCCAAAAAAGTACCAAGTTCTTTATCCTTGTGCCGTGACTTTGATGCATACTCTGAATCTTCGCTTTTGATAAGATGAGAGTTTTTCCCCCATTTGGTAGATTTGTAAATTCTAAAATGCCTGTTTTTGGTATAGACTCCCTCGTCCACAAAGAGCCTTTTGCCTTTTGACGTATCGATAAACAACTCTTCTATATCTTCTCTGGAAAATTGTTTCAAGATCTTATCTTCCGAGGATTGATTAGCATTCGTTATCAAACTCTGCCTAATATCGGCGCATATTTTTTTAACAAATCGTCCCGCGTGCTTGTTATTCTTAAACATTGCATTCTTAATGCGGAATATCAAGTGCCGACTGAACTTCACCCCCGTTGTTGAGTCTAAACTCAAAACGTCGGATCTTTTGCACGAATAACCCCAGTGCTCTGAATAATATGCGCAAATTATATCGATCAAAGTTTTAGTCATTTTTGATCCATTTTTTGATGAATTCATATCCTTGGCAAACTCTAGGTCAAAATATAGGTGGCAAGGTGCGCCGGCTGGAATTACCTGTAGATTTATAAAAAAACCAACACGTTAGATCGATTGTTTCCAAGCTCATTTTGACAAATAAAATAGAGAAGGGCTTTCAACCTCATAAGAACATCTCTGCTCTGGGGATTTACATTCGTCGATAAGCCAGTAGAATTCAGGATCTGCTACTACGAATTTTCTGTATCCGTCATTATCTTGAAAAACGAAAGTATGCAACGAACTTGAACCTCTCTGCCAAGCTACGTCCAAAGCTTCTTGCTGTTTCGAACATACGTACCAAAACTCTGATGGTCCTAAGAGACGCTTACGTTTTGGATTTGGTAACGGATCATCGCCAGTCTTGGACGTAGATTCGTTTACTTTAGATTCATGCTGTGCGTGATATTCGCTTAATTGTTTACCGTAAAATCCAATTCTTGTTAGTTCAGTCATAATAATTGTTAATTTCACGATGTTTCAGATGTTTTTATCGAACTTTATACTGAAGGCAATAATATAGGTTATGTAGTAGGTATGATGTTAGTATATTCATCTATCTTTATTAGTCCTTGTCAATTTATAAGAAATTTCAAATATTTATTTAAGATACGACTGGTATAAGTGCTATAAAATGTTTGCACGCCGTTTTACATATACATATTTACGATCGTAAATATTTTTGGAGGTTAAGGTTCTGACTTCTGATTGCTTCTGATTATGGTGTAGTTTTGAAATCGGATCGGGTCATCTAGTTTCAGGGATATTTCAGACAGGTAGCGCTACCTATCAGTTCATCTAGTGCTGCCATCTCTGATTTTTTAGACAAGCTGTTCCAGGAACTTTAAATTGTCATATCCACGTGCGTGTTCCGAAGGGCGCGCTGTCACATTACATTGTCGAATTATTTGAATATTAGTCTAAAACTGACGGTTTTTGGACACTTTAGGTTCAAATTAGTATGAAAACCATTATAAAAATACTGTAACGCCCTAAATTATATTCACATGATTGTAAAGATTGGGAAATTCTATAAAAGGAATATACTTAGTGATTTTGAAATGCTTCATACTATATGTTAACTTTATATTTGTATTCTATGATTTGTTGAATAGTATGAGAATAAATGCTGATGTGTCATAAAGCGATTGATACTTGAATAAATACTCTTTACTCTAATAATGAGTGTATCTATCAGCTACATTGTAAACGCATAATCTTCGGATACAGGATAATCGGCGAGACAGATTTTATCACAACAATCTAATTCACGGTTGAAAAGCGTCAAATTAATATAGTCCGCCGGAATCGATCGTAAATAAAATTCCTGATTTACTATACTATATGGATGACTAAGAGCTGCGAGACTAATCCTTTCTCATTCTTGTAAAACTTCAAAGGGATTATATGTATCTGAGTACAGTTTTCAAAAAATCGATCTCTTTTTTCACTTTTTTTTTCAAAGTTTTAAGTATGAAGAATATTGTGTGCAAATTTTATGTTAATATTCGAGAAATCGCGGAAGTGATCGACGATTCGACGAAAGGCGGCTGAGTAGTATGCCAAGCGGTTCAGGACTTTTTGTCCGGAGCCTTTTTGTCTGCCAGGAGATATACCAGGGTCGAATTCTTCGTCGACGGTTTTTCTAAATGAAATCTACTAAATGATCAGTCTGTCTTTGACCGTGCAGCAATAAGCAATGTTTTCTGTATACCACGTCTTAGTTTTGTGAAAATCAAATCTTTGCCAAACTTTGACGAAACGACTGGACCGCAATTCCCTTCAAATCTTGACACAATGTTTTTGGATAATTTTTCTGCTACTCAACGTACGATTTTTTTTTTTCACTTAACTATTTCTTTCGTTTTTTCAGACCAGAAGGGTCGGAAATTCCGGACGAAGAACTAATATTAAATTCAAACGGTCGTCATTTCTGTAAAAAAAATTTTTCCCCCAAAATCTTACGATGCGTACCGCTTTATATGATATATTTTAAGAATCCATTTGATTTTTATTATTCAGATAAATAGACGGTGGGATATTTTTCGCACCGAATACCGTAGTGTCAGCGAAGTACATTGTCCCTTTTGATTGCGATTGAGTTGATAGTTTTCAAAATAGAAAATCTCGAAATTCACCTTTTTTTCGCTGTTCACTCAAGTATATACTCCCTTAATATGTAATCAAGCGGGAAAGAAGGTTTTTTTTATTTCATTACCGAATCATTCATATCGAATTTGAGTATAAAGAACTAAAAAAGGTATTCGATAGATGCTTTTGGTTCCAATATATATATGAAACCGTATAATTGATATCCGAAATTTCATTCATAGAAATGATGATGAGCCTGTCAGAATATCGAGAGTTTAAATTCGTTTAATTCTTAATTATATAATTTCGCCGGGATCTCGAAGGTGTGATGTGCGTGAGCTTGTCGATTAAGCGGATGAGGCGGTGGGTGCATGCAGATATTAGCCCGGGAGTATCAAAGACACTTGTTGCTCGTGCGCGAAGACGGAAGCGCTTCGAACGAATGTTGGGTTTCGCGATGATCTGGTGCCTGCGGTCTTCTCAGTTGAAGCGATTCTTTCGCCCGTTATAGGGGTGTCGAAGCTGTCGAGTAACGATTCGGGTCTGCGTATCATCCTCGATCTATTTCGACCCTATTATTACTTTACTATCCGCAAAAAGAACACCTCGTTAAACGAAGAATAGGTAATTGAAGTGGACGTATATACCTAGATGTAGACATGATATAACGTCCAATTCCACCCTTCTATCCGTCCTATTTGTCAATTACATACACGAAAGCCTGACATCGCATGTTATACCACACCATTACCAGAGTATAAGTAATTTTCCGTATTTTCGAATTGCGCATCCAAACAGACACAAACTGATTGATGCGTAGACCAAGAGACACACAAACGTATCGTATACATGTACATTTAACCACGTAACACGAATAAGTGTTCATCGTCACTTATAGTTGATCGACGTCCGAGCCGTTCGCGTCGACAGAGTGTCCCAGAATGTTTGGCGAGGTGATCGGAGCGGGTGTCGGGGTGACGGGAGGGCGACGTTCCGATAGCGTATCAATCGAGGTGATATAGAATCGGTGATACGCGTCTTTTGTACATATTTATGCTGGGGTTGAATACGTGGTTGAAGCTCTAAGTAGCGTCTAGTCACTTGTGAATCGGGCGAGAGTTTAGTCCGGCTTCTAATCTCGTGTGTGCTTTTGCATATACCGGATCGCGTGTGTGTTTTCACTGTTGCAACAATAATCGTTCGCTGCAGTTTTATCAGGCTGTTAATTTGGTGCAGTTGTGCGTTTGAAGTGATTGTATAAGAGTTGGATCTGCGAAGTAAAAGTGGCATTCGATTGCGAATTAGGAATTAAGAGTGGAGTAGAGTACGTGTGTTCGTATTTCGACGCGGTTTCGAATGACAAAAGTGGTAAAATTAACGCGAAGCCTGAATGATATCAGAGTTTCTTTTGGACCCTGAGGAAGTTGGCGAGGCCGTCTTTCGAGAAAGGGAGAAGTCTTTGTGGCCTGAATCCGGCCAAGGGAGAATGTATCCATTTCATAATTGCCCAACGTTATACTCATCGCACTAGTTAATTATTGTGAAAGAAACGGAATTCTCAACGATCTTCAGTTGGCGTAAACGATAAACGCTCATTACCTACAAGGCTCGCGATTTTTTGCCAAACATATAAACCGAAGTTCAAACTTGCCAACTTTGATACAGAAATTGTTCTGTGAACATCGCTGTAACGAAGATCGCCTCTTATATACAGCACAAGAAAAAAACGACAAAATGTGAAGACTTGACGTATTGTACTCAAGTGAAGTTCTGAAATTTCTAAACTAGATCGCAGGAACTGCATTTCATTTCTCAAGAGTATGAGGACAGGAAGTCCCCGTGCGCGACTCAAACACTGAATTCAGTGTTCAAATAGCGTCGTTGAAAAGCTTCTTTATCATCCCTTGCCAGTCCAGATCCGGTGTCGATCTTTGAAGGACCAACTTGATAATGAAAGAGCTGTGAACTAGTCGCTTGCAGGGTCGAGCTAAGAGCTAGGAGGGGTTTGGAGTGCCCATTAAATACTCATGGGGGTAGTGTGTATCCGCGTCACAGTTTTCATTTGGTTTATCGCGATAAAGCCGATGGAAATCTGGGCAGGCTGCCGCGAGGCTCAACTGCCCCGTGATTGCGAAGCCCTTTGTACTGCGAATAGCCAAGGCGTGACAACCTGTGAATTGAGGGCAGCGGTTCTACTGCCTGCTGATCCTAGATACGAAATTGCGCTGCCAAAGGTGCGGCCTGTCTTAGGTAAGAAATACTCAAGATTCTAGCCTTGCTAGAGCGAAATTCCAATCAAATTGATTTTTCCTCTTCGTCGAAAGAACGGTTCATCAATTTCAATTTTCAATCAAATTTTTACCATTCTGAAATCATTTGCCTATACAGTCATTTTTAGACATACCGGTACTTTAAATTTTCTGTATAGGTTTGTGGAATGAAGTTGTATCTCTAGAACTTTTCTGCGAATGAGTAAAGGTGATGATAGAGGTTGACGAAATATTTTCATACAGAAGAGGTGAATTTTGACGTATATGTTTCGCGTGTATAGAGTTCATTTCTGAAGTATGAAGTTGATTTTAAAAAACACCACATTGGATTGACGTGTTTTCGTCTTACGCAAATACGTTATGTTAAATATTTCTGCTTGCTGGCTACCGTTTTTCCCAAGCGCTTTCAGAGATCAGAAAAACGTCTAAATGTCAGACTCATGAACATCATTCGATCAAATAGAGCTTTCAGAATTTGAAAGATTTCTTATTTTCTATTTTAGCAGTATTGCGGATCAAAAATGAATGAAATACCTAGTCGTTTCGAAAGTATCGAAAAATGACAGAATCTACATCTAGGGTGAAGGTTTCTCAATTATTTACTCACTTTGAAAGAAACATAATAAAAATCTTCGGGATTACATCTTAAAAGCCCATTGAATATTTGAAGAGTAATCGGAATCACGGTCAACGAAGACTTAAGTATTACGTGATCATGGAATTGTCTTCTTCGTTCGCTGTATGAAAAAAAAACTTTGAAACTTTTGGTTAAAAGCTTCGAGAAGAGGAAAAGAGCGGCAGTTTTCTCATTATTTTTCAACTTTATCTCGAAATTATTAACTTCGGAATTTAATCGCTGCGGCCAGTAAAGTTCATTCATTATTAATGAAATTATAAGGCGAACAACGTGGCTTGGTAAATTCAGCTAAATAATCTTTTAAGAAATTGAGGTTTGAAGTTGAAATTTCGTTACGAATGTTTGATAGATGTATAATTGTTTCTACGAGAGTTGATTGAGTTATTTTTTGAAAAAGGGAAAAACGAAAAGAAAAAATTCTCAATTTTTCTCAAGCGTCGGATATATTCCGAACGAGACGCGTGAATTTTAAAATCGTAATGTAATACGAAGTCTCGAATAATCCGCCAAGTCCTTGAGAATTATTGAAGCGAAATAACGAACACTTAAACTGCTTGGGAAATTAGTAAGTCGAAATTGAATTACGTTGAAAATTTGAATCTGCGACACGCGTAATTCAATCAAATTGTAGTTGAAATTTGTTATCAAGAAGACGCAATTGTACATCATCTTTCAATCATCGTTCTAATAGACAAACTTTCTCGCAATTCAACGGAAATAAACTTGAAGAATAAAACAGAAGAAAAAAAGAAAAAAAAGAAAAGAGATAGAATTTAAGTGACGATTTGATTGAGAATGAGAGAAAACAGTTCGACCTCAACACGTTAATTTTAAACGAACCAGCAGCTATACTTCCTCTATAAGTAAACTCTGATTAATCAAATAGGAGATACTCGCCGTGATTTATACGTATAATATGTATAGTATCTCCTTTTAACAGATCTAGCTGTATCCCACGCAAGAGCTCGAGGCCTTTTGCCTTCGTGGTTGAATCTCACCTTTCTACCACAAGACGAACACTGTGATGCGACTTACGCCCAAATTGGAGCTTTTGACAGCTACTCAAAATGCGTTCATCTGTTCCTTGGTCCTGCCTGCGACTACAGTGTTGGTGAGATACTTTCTATACCTACTAAGCTGTTTACAGGTACTTTGTTTTAGTGCTAACAATAAGCGAACTGGTAAGCTTTGGCTGTTCAAGTTCTTGAGCTTGCGAAGAGCTCTGGCAACGAGCGACGTCTATATTACGAGTTTGGCAGAAATTTATCAACCTTTAATATAAACTGATAGATTTTTTGTCAAGGTGGATGATAAACGTAAGATATTGTAATCGACAAACTGTCTTGTTTGCCTTCGAGCTTTACCGGCTTATATTGAAGTAGCCATGATCAAACTTTGAACTAAACAGAATAACGCGAAAGCCTGACGGCTCGGAAGTTGGGAAATATATAATGGTCATTTTTCTTTGATATAAAAATCATTCTTGGCGTTTCATATAGCCAGAGAACGAGAAGCTACAAACAAAGATGGATTTTGTATCTAATCGACTCTACGCCCACCTATAATTCTAATCTTAGAACATAGGGTATACATATTTCCATATGTTTAAAATTTCAGAATTATAGCGATTAACGCGAGGATATTAAAATCCATATTTCGTTATTTACGACTATCTCATTTTTCAGATCAAATTTTATACGTTTTCTCAATATCATTTTATTTTCGGAGTAAAATTCGATCAATTATCTTATACCTATATCATCCCAAGGATAGGCCTGATAGATTTACTGTCAATTTCAGCAGAGTGAATTACTCAGCCATTTCAACAGTTTACAATCAATGCTTTTAGACTTTTACGTTCACTTAGCTTATATTTTTTTTGGAAATAAAATAATCTTCGTGAACAGCTGTATAATGAAGCTTTAGATTTACGCGCAGATTACAAAAGCGTTCCTTTCTCCTTCTCGCGAATTAAAAGTGACACCGCAAGCTTTAACTTCGCCTTTGAAGTTGATATACAGACAATAAATTTCTGAATAGACTCTGATCGTTCGTTGAATTTTTTTCTTTTTATCTCTCTGACGATATACGATTGTCGATTGACGAAAAGTTCACCGTCTTTTATAAAAAGCTGACAAAACTTTGGGGTGTACCCCATGCGTATTCGCTGATCAATTTGATCCGGTAGAAATTCACTTTGGGCTCTATAGATTCAGATTGAATGTTGGCGTAAATTTTATTGCATTTTCAGTATATTCAACAATTCTTTTTTCCCCCACCTAAAAAGAAGCGTGACGTTTCTGTGGAAGTTAGTGGTCGGTTGGGGAATACCCAGAAAATGATTAACATAATATAAAAGACAGGAAGAAATCTTTGCGTCCCCCTTATCTCCGGCTCGAAGAGTTTTACTGCAGAATCCGGAATTTTTTTTTTTTTTCTATTGAATCTCACTGGACCTGAAAATAGTATAAAAACTTTGAGACGGAATCGAATAGAACTGTAGGTGTTTCGGAAGTTTGAATCAGAAATACGTAATACATTCGATGAAATTCTGTTCGATATTTATCAACGATTTGAGTCTCGGAGTGAAAGAAACTTCTCGTAATATTATGGAAAATGAATTTTATTGTGGATAATAAATTCCCGTGTGGTCATTGACCGTTAATGAACTCGAACAGCGACCAACAGTCGATCGTTTATATACCTTCGCGTCAATACATCGAGTGGCAATCACACTTTGCCTCAAACCTCATGTCATATACGTCAAGGAGTGAATACGAAAAAAAAAATGAAATAAAATAATAGGGACGAACGCCGAGCCGTTGTAAATTATTTTCGAAATATTTGAGTGACTGGAAGGTATTCAGATTCAACAAACGCCTCGCGAAGAAATAAATTTTGATCAAAGTTGTAAAATGATAACCGTTTGATTTCGGAGAATAAATTAACAAATCGGCCTTGATCGGAACTTCGGGTATATAAACAAGCCCCGAATTGTTTTTAGGGTGAAATTCTGTCGAAAACAATTCGCGATCACGATCGAAAACTTTTACATACATAAATACTGACTCAGCGAACCCTAAAACCAATTTTGATCCAACTTCTGGTCCCTTGAGAAGTTTGCTTGTGCGTTCGGGCATTGAATATGTGATAATATTATTCTGGCTATCGAACGGCAATGTGTAGTACCGAATAAAGCTCCAGAAATTGAGTAGCGTAGTAATTCTGTGCGTGACTATGAATTTTTGGAGCTTTTTTAGCACACATGTTCTCGCACTTAGGGTATTATAAATCTTAAGTGACATGACCGTGAATATTGCGATAATTTATAAAACTGTACTGGTTCCATAAACAATATTGAACAGACAGACGCCTCTGGGTGTGGAAATATGTCGAAAAGTCGTCGAATAAATATCAGCGAACTTTGATTTAGAGTTTGAAATTATAGCTGGAAGAAATAATCGAAGAATAAATCCAATAGATTTTTCGTCTTTTTGTTGTTGCTAGTTGAGATTATCGTTGCTATGAGTATAGAGATTTCGAAATACAGCCTCATACCTTGTTTTCAATATCTGGCATACATATACATAATTCATAATTATATAATCGAATCCTAACAGCGAGGGAATTCGTTTAGCGATAATGAAAGTCTATTCATGTAAATCGCGAGCTTTAAAATTGCTTAATGAAATTTTTTAAGTCACTCAAACTTCGGATATATGCCCACGTTTTTTTTGCTTTACCAGATATACATGTGAATACGAGTGATACGATCCGTGAAAATGAACATAACTGTATGTAGTATGTAGTTAGCGAATAGTTGCTCAATTTATAGCCCAGCGTTTACGAGATAGTCACATTTACACGCGAGGATGGATTTAATTCGCTCTAATTTTATGATGGGGGGAAAAAATTCCGCGGATTAACTTCTGAGAAACTAAAACTATATTCCGATGATTAGGTAAGAACTTATTTGCAGAAGAGAGAGAGAAAAAAAAATAAACACATAGACCGATATTAATGAATCGATCAAAAAATTGAACAGACAAAATATGTATAGGTATGATCGTACGTGCGGTTTTACTCCGCGTCCCATCTGCAGCAAGGGTGTGAGATCAGTAAATCGAATCGCCAACCCTTTTCGTTTAAAGGAGATCCAAGAATTCTATTTCCCAAAGGGCCACGTTTCACCTCGTTTGCTACGACCAGAGGTGGTCTTCGACGTATGGATGTACAATTAAAATTAAAATTAAAATTGGGTCGTGAAAGGGTGGCTTCTTTGCCCTTGATTAAATTGGTCTGTGAATAATTCCGCATTGTTTCAATAGTTTTGGTTCACTGTCTTTCGACCTGTACCTATCAGAACATGACGAAAGGTAGCTTAATTTTAATTTCATTCAATTTCATTCAATTTAATCTGTTTTATTTTCAGCCGCAGTTGGAAGGGTGGCAAAATTCCTTGGTGCTCCATTGATTACAACGGGAGGTTTTACCTTCGACTTTACTAAACGGAAGAAAGAATGCAGCGACGAATACTACATGACTCTGAGAGCAGGTACTCTGGCTTTCAGAGATCTAAGCTATTTCTTCATCGCTGTTATGGACAAGTGAGTGGAATTCTTTTATCCCCAATATTTCAACTGGAATTGAATTTATCAGCATACATGTATACGGCATATTTCTGATCACACATATATTCGCACATAATATACTGCGCGAGTTCGAAATGAAATTCGAAACTAATTACCAATTCTGAAGTTGAATACTATACGATTGATAAATAATTGCATAACAATTAATATCGGGTAGAATTATATGTTGATGAGAAATCGATTCAGATTGTGTGATAAAAATTAATTATAGATTATTTATCATGAAGTCGTATAAAATAATGAAAATCTTTCCGAATCATATGAAGCTAAATAAAGCTTTGTAAGAGACAAAAGGAATGAGAATTTGTATCAGCAGTGATAGATATTCCTAAATTTGGGCCTCGGCATTTTTTAGTGAAGTTAAACTCCGCGACAAACATGAAGCGGATTAAAGTATGTACTTTGAATTAACACCTCTTATCACTGGCTTTGAGATAAGAGGTAAGATTTAGATACACGTAAGCTGCAATGTGCCATTTTTAACTACTTCAGTGGTCTATATCGGGCCTAGTTATAATCTCGAGTATTTACAAATTACGAGGCGAAAATTTGAGACCTTAAATTAGCTGACTAGGCGCTTTTAGTTTAAATAATAACAAGGCCAAACCAACGTACGCACATGGGGGGCAAAAAGAACAAAAAAAAAAAGGAAAAAAGGAAAAAGAAAAGAAAAAAAAATTACATCCAGGGAAAATTAAAGGCTATCTGATATTAGAGGGCTACCCGAGCCAGTAGGCGCGACTCATATCATTTGATGTATGATTAATTTGCTGCGATACTCGATCACATCGACAACGTCCCCACAGAATTCAGCCTCGTCTTCTATTATCCTAAAAATCAATTAATCTCTGGCTATCGATATCGCGAAAATATTTATTGCCGACTTGTCGAAAAATAGAGAAGGAGAGAGAGAGAGAGAGAGAGAGAGAGAGAGAGAGAGAGAGAAAAGATGGGAACTGTTCATCTAGGTATAGAGTCGTGAAAATCTGATATTGTCTGTTTGTCTGAAGTTTTTTTTCTTTTTCTTTTTTTCTTTTTACCATCATGAGTAATTTTATATCTCTATATAATCTGAGGATAATTTTTGAAGGACATAACTTCGATCGGATATATATTTTGTTTTCAAGTGATTGATTGAATCGGCGTTTTTTCCATGATGAAAATCCGTGTTTTTTCCTGTCGTTTCAAGAAGCGTGCAGGCTACCGAGTGTACGGTGTTATCTGATAAAGTGTCATTTCAGTGAAACAATCATGACGTATTGCCTCTCGAAGTACGAAAATAAAAGTTTTACGTGAATCGGCCTAATGCACTGAACAGAGCTTGCAACTTGAGATTAATCATTGATAAGATTAATACAATTTCACCGTATGATATGCCATTTTTTTTTATTCAACAAGCCATAGAATTATAAAATTTCGATTTTATTTCATCCCCTAATCATATAGTATAGGTATATATTTTTCTTCTTATCTGCGATTATTTATGGACCTATTTCGAAGATATCAATGTGTATGTTGGTTTCGGTTGATACTTATACGTACGCAGGCATTTGGCAGATGCGTGTATCGATGGATATATCCGCTTATGTTCGTTATTTCGTGATGTAACCCAATTAAAAAAGTTTTACGTAAAAATATTGCGGGGGAGGATCGACGACGACGACGACGACGACGACGACGACGACGACGACGACGACGTGACAGTATAGAATTTCATTCCGAACGATATTTTACGTTATACAACTGCGATTTTCAACGTTTTTATTCACAGATACAAATGGAAAAAGGTTCATCTTCTTTACGCTACCAATGGACAGTCTCAGGTCGCCGGTAAACACACTTGTCAACTTATGATGAAGTCGATGGTAGAATTTGTGAAAAGACGTCAGGATTTCAGCTTCGGGACTTTCGACGCAGAAACAACATCCCCGAAGGATTATGCCGACACACTTCGTGATCACGTTGGAAACATCTACAGTGGTGAGTCCTTTCCTTCATTTTTTATACCCATGCGTTTCTTCCTTCAAGATATGAATGGCAGAATTTTTCACTACGACATGATTCGCGAATCCAAAGTGGAGAGTGTAAAAACGTCAATTCAGAATGATTCGCTACCCTCTCAAGCACAATCCGTTTTTCTTCCACTAACTAATCTCTATTGCGATTTGCCATGATTCGAAGCCCTTGATCCACGAAATGATTAAAAAGAATCGTGGGAAAATCTCTCCCTCCAATGCGCGAGGGTAGAATGGCATGATTCTTAGCAGGGCAAAATTTCCGGGTCAACATAATTGTCGAGAAAGAGAGAAATATTGCAAGTGGAAAACCTTCTTCGTGTACGTGTAAGACTTCGGCTGATTGGCTTTCGAAATCAAAGAATCGGAATAGATTTAAGAGCAAAGGTTAAGGTCAAGCTAACAACGAAGAGTTTCCTTTCGATATCAAACGATTCTTTGGGGACCGTTTTCATTTACTTGTCTTTCGGATGGAGCACGAAATAATGGCAAAATTGGGGTCGTTGAATTGAATCCTTGAAACAAATCTACCGGAAACAAATGACCCTTCCGTATTTATCCGCCGATTTCGTTCTCCTTTTATTCCCCAGAAATAAGATTGTGAAGGACGCATACATATAGAGTTTGGAACAACAAAATTAGGAAAAATAAATAACGTACAAAAACCGAATAATAACTAGCTGTGAATAGTTTCATTTGATATTTGTGTAGTTATCTTGCGATTAGCGTAATTGCACATATACTGCACATACACTGGAATTGTCATTATGAAATGATGGTGAGCTTGACATTCTAAGAGCCAGTGAAATGGAGTTTCATTCTTGTCAAAGTAACTTTACAAGGAGGAATTAAAGCGAGCTAAGTTCTGTTCAGTTCAGCTTTTGAAACTTGCTATATTGGCTTGGTGCACTTTACACAGACCTTTTACGACTTCGCATCAAATGTCGGTGATTATCTTCTAGTTTTCAGTCATTCCATTTTTTTTTTCTTTCCCTATTCTAGCGGTTTTATTCTCATTTCTTAAGCTTTTTCGCCCGATGCACGCCATCGTCTTTTATAACCATTCATAATTCAAAGTTCAATTATCCACCCGCGATTTTGTTCGCCTGAAAAGGTCCGTGCTTGAAATCGTAAGAGCCATTTTTTTTCGGAATTGAAACCTAGCAGGAAGCTTGGACTGGATTAGCCGATGTAATCCTAATACCTTAGAATTGTGAGGAAATTTCGCTTACATATTAAATTCAAAATTAGGTGCAGCTATACATGCTGCAAGTATAAGGTTTGATCGTTGAAACAAAATTTGATAAGAATTATACAAAAAATTCGAGTCAATGTCATCGTTATTTGTTTCGTTTTTACTATCGTCGAGATTTCCCCGTTCCCCACAATTAAAAAATCGGATTTAGAACAATGGAATTTATGTTAGATCACCATACTTTGCACATGAAATTCATCGAGTGCGAGCGGTCCTATTTGGAGGTTGAGCCGAGAATTCTGCGTGACGAGTTTCTCGGAATTATATTCCTCTACAAGCCCGGGCCCATGGCCCGGGCGCGGTCTTATTCGGAGGTTGCACTGTAGTAATTTTAAAAAATGTCGCAAGGTTCTTATCCCTCGTTCATTTTAATCAAAGTCAAAAAGCTGATATTAAAACTCATTATCTCATTGCCTCGTCGTAATTTTCCGTTTGTTCTCAGCAAGTTTTTCGCGGAATCACGTGAACGGGAGTAATTCTTTCTCCCATTTATTCAGAATGAGATTAAACTCCGATCTCTTTGTTCCGGATATTGACTTCAGCGAAGTATTCGCCTTGAATTTTTCGAGGTAAAAAATTTCAAACGTATTTTAATCCCGTGTTGAATATCTGAAGATACTTATGCCCTTCATTTCAGTAAAAAAATATCGACATCTGGCTGACGGTTTACACCGATCGTGATCTGTCATTCGGAAAGCTTGTGACAATTCGACCCGTCTTCAGTCTCTACTTTATTTTTTTCTTATTCTCTTTAACGCATTACTCTCGCGCCTCTGGTTGTCCTCGAAGATGTCAAAAGCTGCGGGCAATATTCGTTGAGATATTTGACTAAAAATTCATTTTTTTTTTCTTGTGAATCGGAAAGAAAAGTTCTTAAGATTTACAGAATCTCTGACGATCTTATACTTGAAAACAATTTCTTATTTCTCATTATTTTTCTTTACATTTACATCCGTTGATGACTTTTCATTCGTATACCCTCTTATATATTGACCTTAAGAAAAATCTTTCAACTTCTGACCAATCCTTACTTGCAACAATTATAATATCATCGCAGAGTCATAATTAATCGGCACGATAATTTCGGGAACTTTGCTTTCTGTGTAAATTATTTTTCCAAATTCTCTGCACCAGTAAAAGAGATACTCGAATCGAGATATATTTTAATGAGATACTTATGCAAATTGATGCTTAGGTACACGTGTAGTTAATTATTTCACTCGAACGATGCCCGAAACTTGTATCTTTTTTTTCATTCTTTAGTCCTAAATAACGAGCGCGATACTGACAATCAGTGCCTTTATTGACGCCTCAACATTTCTTTTATACCCTTCAATGCATGTTTTTCACATACACTCACAATCTCTCAAGGGTTGTTAGGCCTCGATTACCCCGTACAATGCCATCATAATAATGTTACATCATCTGCGTTTACGGGCTATAAGCTCGTGAATTATACCTTACATTGCAAAAGCTACTCCAGTGCCACGCAAGCTCAAAAGTAAATTGCAGTTTGCCTCATCACTGCGTTCTGTTTCATGGGCTATTACGGTCACTCGAATTACCTCTGTGGTGTATAATTAGTAATTACTATTTACTACCCCTTATGTATCTAGACGGGCAAAATCTTGGTAAGGTAATCACAACTGTCTTACGTATAGTCTATTAGGGTCTAATGTATACTGTGAATTCTCCAGGATGTAGATATTGACAATTGGCCATAGAAATTGGACTAATGTAAGTTTCGTGATATTCTGCAGTAGTAAACTACAATGCTTTATTTAATTAATGAACCTTGATACATTCCTCGCAATCCAGTGCTCTAGAGGATTCGATGAACAGAGAGATTCAGGTACATCATGGCAATCTGGGAAACGACTTAGAACGCGGTATAGAGATCATGGTATTTTGTCAATATAACAATACGTATGGGTCGAAGAATATAAATGAAGGAAACCAATTATTATGAGATTTGGTACAGTCTGTATCAAGCCAGCAGATGGATAATAAGAGATATTATTTTTGATACGTGAAATATATTGCTGTTTCATTGAATTAATTAATTCCGACCTTTTCGCCGGCGCACAGCTGTGTTTTCTAATAATATCTTATACCTTCGTGAATCTTGCGGGAGTTTCGATATTATAAGTTAGTTACACGGTATAAATAAATGTATGATGAAAAGGTTCTCAGTGTTCAGTTGAAGGAGCTTTTTCTTAACATGAAAACTTCACTCTCTTGCTCCTACTCCCATTTTCAGTATCTATACATATTTTCTGAACTTTAAAACCAAGTTCCAAGGTATCCCTCCTTTTATTTTTTTTATTTTTCAAATCAGCGTGTATTCAGTGCAGCAAAACTTCCTTCATCTTACGTCTGTAATTTATGGCAGTAGTCAAAGGTGACACGTATATACCCCCTTCCCGGTTTAGCATAATTCAGTTTTACACTTTTACCCGTAGTTTTATCGAGGGACGAGCGTAAGTACTTCGGGATGCAGTAAGTCAATATTGGCTCGAAAAAAATTGCAGGATTTTAGAGGATTGCTGACCGAAAAACGAGGACCATTCAAATTTGCAGAACCCTTTAGCCGGCGCTGGGATACCGAGCTAACATCATCCTCGAAATGAAACCGCGATAAGTTTATTCAAATAATCCTCAAAGCAGGTGACGTTCGCTTTCATGCGAGTAAAGGGTTCTGCAGGGTTCACGGTTTCGGTTTTGGGTTTTGGGTTTTATTGCGGTGCCTACGTGAGCGGGTGTTCCATGCCCAATCGACACTCCATGAGACTTAAACTTTAGCGCGTTCGTGCGAGACGGAAAATGGAACTTTCGACACAAATGAATCCATTCAATGCTGACCCAGTCTCGAATGACCCGAACCCCTCAATGGCAACCCTTTTTTTATTCAACTATTCATGAGACCACAAAACTGTGTATAATCTAGGATTTAGACGCTCGTAATCTAGAATCCAGATAAACTCTAATAGCTTCCGTGTTTTTGGTAAAAAAGTAAGTATTACTTCACGAAGAAATTTACTGCCGCAATTCTCGCAAAGGAATGATGTGCGTAGCTCGTAGGTATACATATCTTTGAAGTGAAAAGTTTGTAAATTGAATGTAGTATAATTTGGCTTTGTATATAGCACACGGGAAAAGTAATGGTACGAGCTCGTCCGAGAGTATGAGTTTAGCATTAGGTTTGAATCGGGATCTGGAGTTGAGTGAAGTCGGTATTTCGTCAGGCAACCTGCATTTGTAGGTATACCTACGTTGAGATAAATTATTAACTTTGATCTCGTCGTTTGTGCCTCGATTTTGAGACCATTGCTTTGTCCGAATCTATTCTAACTCCGTTGCTTCTTTGATCCCTTGAACTCCTGCAACTGGCTCAATTCTATTTCTGTAAAGCGTACAAGGTACCTACCGGCTCCTTCATTCTTGTATAAATTTACTGATAAGAATAAGGGAGAAGAAAGAAAGGAAGAATGAAGATCGAATCTCGTGACCTTATCTTATTCTTTCCAACACGCCAAAATTCTTCATCGACTTTTCGTGATCCTGATTAATCGGGGCGTCAAATTTCACGGGTCCTTCAATATGAGAAAATTCATATAGTTAACAATTCGATCCCGGCGCCCATCACCAAATTATAATTCACCCTTGATGGTAAACGAGGTCCTGACCCCGTAGTACCCTATCGGTTAATCCCTGCCTCGTCATTTCGTTAAATTTGGGTATAGATCAGAATTGATGAGCGTATGGAAATCGCCTCACACGATTCGACGGCGCAAAAACTTTTTCCACACAAAGCTTAGCGAAGTTTGTGAGATCTATGAGTTTGTTAATTCGGAGTATTGGGTACTATAAAGGCACGACGTCATACAGTGGCTTAGAGTTTCTAAATATAAATCTTGATAGATGAAATCGGTAAAACATTCTCACTGTATAAACCCAGCTCTATGAAGTAAACTCATCCAGCGAAGGGTGAACGTTAAATTATTTTAAATGTAAACTAAGTTACTGTTATCTCCATTTGTATTTCAGGGTTTAAAAAAAAATATATGTATATCTATATATCCGGTGTAGACGCACGAGGAGATCTTCACATCGATTACAGAGGGTAATTTCAGTTATTATTTTTGTTACATAAAGCCGGGCCGATGTTAGTCCTTTAAAATATTTATTCTTGAGAGTATATTTCAACATCCCGGCATTTCTCACGGTCAAATTTACCCCCAAGGCTCTTCAGCTCTCGCGAAATAAAGGCCTAAAAAAAATTTCATGATCCTGTATCTCAAACACTGTAACCGTTATAAAGGCGTCATGGAGGTTCTGGGTCGAAAAAGACCCCACAGCGACTCGAGAAGACGAGAAGGTTAAATAAAACACCTATAGGTACGAAAATAAGGGAGGGAGCTACAAGAGGAAAAATTCTTTCGTTCAAGCCGGGCTTTGTACGGCTTTGAGAAACACCAAGATTTAGGATTAACGTTAACACGCAGTGAGGTTTTCAAAAAAACAAAAAAATAAAAAAAAAATATATATATTTATACCGACACTTACGCGCAGGGTTAGCATACGCGAAACGAATTCAAAAAAATGTATAAAGATATTGTTTCCCGGCGTGCTTTATCGCGGGCATTGTACAGGCGCGAGGTATGAGGTGAAAGTTTGATATCGTAAAATTTGCGAAGAAAGAAAAAGTGATTCTTCGAGCTCGATTACTGCGATAGACTGTGGAATACTTCGTCGCAAAATGAGTATTTTATTCTCGCACAGTATTTGCCCCGAGTTCGAAGCGCGTTATTTGAGTCACAAACGGAATACTGGGTTTCCTACTTTCAGAGTAAAGGGAAATTTCTGTTTGACGTATATTCGAAATGACTTGCGGGCAGTAATATTTTTGTTAATTTCTGCGCGTCCTCGTTAAACTTCAAACTCGCGTACCTATACCAAACGAGATTTGTCTTCATGTATAATATTTAGCCAAAAGTAATTAAAGTCCTTATTCAACTGTTTCGAATTTCTATCATTACCCCGAAGAGGCAAGACCTTTCAGAATCCAGTTAACTTTAACGTATGGCTGCCTACCAAAAACACCTTGCAGGTATAGAAAACGAATTATCCCTATGTTACAATCGCAATTCTCGCACCTTTCAGTGTGCTCTACCTATATTTTGTTAGGAGAGTAAAATCTTCAAAGTGTGACAATAGAGGGTGAGAATGGAGATAGAATTAAAAAAAAAAACTAAATGGATACGGAATACTGAGTAGATGATAAAAAATAAAGTTTTAGAATTAGGAAATCAATATAACGGGCTTCCTGTCACGATTCTTTTCAACTAAGAAAAGTCGATTTTTACTAGATGGAAAAAGATGAAGCATAATACCTATGAGTTTGTGATGTGTGTGAAGTGCAAAATGGGATTTCAATATGGAGCTCGTATCGCTCGAGCCTCGAGGCGTATCAAACGTACGAGAGATTTACATCGTGGATTGACTCCATAAACAGCATGTTCTTTATAGAGCTCTAGGTACGTATACGTATACGTACGTAACATACATAAATATGGTATGTGTCGTGTACGTGGGAGTATCAGGGCTAATTTTATACCCCAGACTGTTTACACTGAAAGATAATTTAGAGTGACATCGATAAATCGAAAATATACTCCCTCGCCCAACAACCACCCGCGCGTTACCCATACATGATTCCTTCTATAGTATTATAGGACTTGACTGATATTTTTCACGGATCATATAGCATATAGTACAAGGTAAATTTTGCCTGTAAATATTAACACCATATAGTATATACACAAGGTAAAGGCGTATTTATATTTAGAAGATGTCGTAACACTGGTACATACATTAACAATTGTTTATTTTCTTGGCTAATGATTATTTGTTCCTAGCATATGGCATAGCGATGCTATACAAGATTAAGAAGAGGTCGTTGTATGATAAAATTTGAGATTTTATTAAACCCGGTTCAATATTAATAACGAACAGCCTGGAAGACATTCGGCGAGAATTTAATGAAATTTTTATTTGTGTTCTTTGCGATGATAAAAACTTTGTTAAATCTGGCAAGTTGTCGCGATTTCTTCAAATACTACGATTTTCAAGAAAGGTAATGTTTTTGATGTCAGGTGAGGAATTTCTACTATAACGAACAACCCTTTATCCTCGTACGAGGGTTGATATTACACTTTAATAGCTGCCAAGCTGTTCCCGAGAATGTTGAGGGTATAGGTTTTCTGTATGAGCATCCCTCGTGCCTTTCCACTAGTTTTCTTCTTCTTCATTCTTCCGTTTTTCTTTTTCCTTCTCTCTTCATCGCCCCATCACTTCTTTTCATCCTTTATAGTTTATAGGCTTCTATCGTCAATACAACGGGTGTAAGTGACACTTGACGTTTCGATTATTCTCATCGCTCTTCTCTCTCTCTCTACGGAGGTAGATGAAAGGTACTTGTACGTTAGCTGTAGGTACCAGGGTTCATTATCGAGATATTTGACGGATGTAAGGCGGGTATTGACATACCAGAAAATTACGCGGCAATCAAAATTCCAGAGTTCTTGTACACGGAACTCCTGAACACCTTGCGAATTTAAGCAGTCTTAAAGCGTGGTGCGAGAGGGTGCGAGAAAAAGGGTTAATTATAACGTGACCAAACCGAGAGTTGCGTGAACGTTAAACTAATCGAGAATTTCATTCCCGGGATCTCTTTTCCCAGCTGGCAATTAGCCGGGATAGAACCAGCTGGATCGTAATTATTTGTTCAACATTTACACGTCACGTTCAGTTCGACTAAAGGGCTACTCGCTCACCCGCAATATCGACGTGTTTCAATCAAAAAAATCGATAATACGTGAACGGGTTTCCTTCATCTTTCTATTTCCTTTCAAAAAAATCAAGATAATTAATTAAACGACGATACTAACTGCCGAGTATAAATACTCTGGTCAGGAAATTTTCCGATCAATTTTCTAATCGATATATAGGTACTATGTTCGAGAGCGTTTGAACCTTTCGAGGGTATGTGGGTGTCTGACTAACGCAATTTATAGTTTAGCTACGGGGTGAGTACTACTCGATACCCTAGTTCGGTGTGGGCGTGAATAAGGTAGGTATAGGTATCAGCCTGGAGCTTAGTTAATCGGATAATTATATTTGTACTGAGCTGCAATACGGTGGCTGTAAGAGTTTAAAATAAATAAATTACGAAATATTTGATGAAAATTTCATGCTTTAGTTCAGAGTAAGATTATCGTCATACCTATACCTACATATATGTTAACATGCTAATGGACAAATGATATTTAATCAAGGTTGAAGCCGTCGTTGAAATAGGGGTGATATATTGCTTTGTAAATTTAATAAAAGGTCTCACTTCATATTCGCCCACGCAACCCGGACGCGTTCCCTTCTAATACAACCCCATATTACTGTTCACCGCATTGGTACAAATTTATATACGTATGTGTATGTAATATGAACACATTGACAGGGTATAACATTCACATAGATATAAATTTCTCGTATTCGTTGAAATCGCAATGGGAATTGTTCTTTGTTCGTACTAATTCAATTATTATCGTTTAAACACGGACATGCATATGCATTATTCTCAAGTCCCTAAGCTCTCTTTGTTCGTGTAATTGCGCTCTACTTTCTCTCTCATATTTTATTTAAAAAAGATATTTACTAGGGTGGTTCTTAATTCGGTCATATTTGAATTTCAATGCTCCCTATGGGCCAGAACGTTCCCAAATAAATACAAAAAAATGAATTCAAAATCCCAGGTTCCTATCTCGATTCTAAGTACTGCCCCAAAGCCTTCGACCTTCCCCATCTAAATTACACACGATTTTCAGTACTCGGGTGTTATTTTTTACTACCTATCGCATTATAGCTTTGAATAATCTGAAAATTCGCACACTTCTTATCTACAGTAGTAGGTAGCCGTGAAAAATTTACAGATTTTTAACGACAACATTTTATTCATCGCAATTTGGAGATGAGAAATTTTTTTCGCTGCACTGTAGCTCCAAAAATTATATCGATGAAAATCTGTCGAATTTTTATGAAATACCTACTAGTATAGGTAAGGAGTGTACCAAGTTTTAGATTTCTTGGAGCTATACTGCAATAGGAAGAAAAAAAATCACCCGCGAAATGTGTGTGACAAATCGTGTTTTATTAAAATGGGAAAAATTCGAAGGCTTTGGGGCAGTACTTAGAAATTAGAATTGAGATAGGAACCTGGCGTTTTGGCGACATTTTTTTGTATATTTTGAGACGTCCTGGCCCATGGGAGAATTGAAATTGGGAAATGATCAAATTAAGGACTATGTATATAAATCACCTAATAGGTATCGGGTTCATAGTACCTATACGTATTTCATGTGATCGATAATATCTACCGTGCGTATATAAAATGAAATCGAAGATATTTGTCTGTGTCAAAAGTATCTGAGTTGAAAAGAAACCAACCAAATACCTAAATCCACTCGTTTGACGCACAGATTATTTCTACAATCGTTGATATATATGGAGATGATAAAAATAATAACTTGCCTATGAAGTTCGGTTATTTAATGAAGGTTCAAAATTGACAGTTATTATCAGTCTGATCGAAACTATAGACAAGCGTAACTGTTGCGACAGCTATTCTGAAAATGAGTTAAAATGCCACTCTTTTATGAATCATCCCCGAATTCTTCTCTGGAAAAGAATTTTCAGCCCCTCGTTGCAGCGAGTCCCTTTTTTTTTTCATCAGGATGGTTGAATTTGTTCGAATCTAATTTTTTACTCGACCCTAATTTACTACGACGAAAACATCCGATAAATCAATTCAGCATTGTTTGCTCGAAAACGTTTTTAACCATTCTATATTCCTGGCTGGTTCTTTGCATGTGTAAAAGCATGCATAAAAGATTTTTTTTTTGATATTTAATTCGCGGTTGGAAAATACGTGAAAAAATACATTTTCTGTACTTTCGAAACTCTTCAGAGTTTCGATTACGTCCAACCCACATTCCTTGAGTCAATTTGTTATGAAAATAACGATTGTTCGTATCGGGTGAAATTCTAATTAATATTTGAAACTCTATATCAGGCTCAGTCACGTAATTAAAAAATAATTTGTTATTCCAGTCTATCGGTGAAAAGCTATTTTTAGCTCACGCGTATATTATATCTTTTCACGTCTTATGCTTATCTTGGCTTGTTATCACTGACTGGAGTTTTCAGTTATCCGTATCTACGTACCTACCTTATTCACACATATATAAATATATGTATGGGCCGGCGAAGTCATGCCCTAGGATTAACTCCGATCAGGCTTTTTTACTCAAGTCACGTATGTACCTATGCTTGTTCAAGAAGATTAAAAAGCGTCTAATACTATGTCGACCGAGTGTGGAGTCCAAATTTCCGGCGGAGCTATAATGTAGAATTGTAGAATACTGTTACATTGGGGTTGAAAGCTCTCTTTTCTACCCCGTTACCGACGGTCGATCTATCGCGACCTGCAAGCTCGAAGCTCCCTCCATCTCACTATCCATGAAAGCTCTAAGCACCAACGGTCGATAAATACCACAAAGTCGGATCCCAACACCGTCGGTTTGTTTTCTCAAATGACGCTTTGGCTTTACCATCGAGCTTTACTCACGAAAGAGTTCGAGCTTTTACTGTGAAAAAAAAAAAACTCGCGATTAGCTACGCGCTGACAGAGGGATAAGAATATTGTAGCCAAATAATCTAATGTCGAATTCTAATATCGGTACTTTTGATTGTTTATTGATTTTCAGTTATGTATTCAACGATTAAATGATCGGCGAAAATTAAGGGTGAAATTTTGGCAGTGTCAACCGCTGATGTGCGAGGATCTCTGTAAAAAGTTAAATTTCCTTGAAGTTTAGCGGATCTAATTGCTAATTAGGTTGAAAAGTTTGCGTTTCTTTAGACCCTTGAATTCCCCGTTATAAAGTTGACTTCCCAGCGGTGAAACTTTTCGCAAGACTGCGTGCGGAATAGGGGGATTCGAGGGTTGTAGATATACTATATGTGGGTACTTGTCATTAAGTTTTTTCACTCCGCTAACGCGTGATTAATACCCCAAACATTTGACTGACCTAAATCGACGAGGGATAGTTTACTTTTCAGAAAACCTCCCTCATCCCTAGACCATATGCATATTCACGTTTATATGTGTATCTTTCAGTCACCAGCTCATTTGTATCCTTATTCATGCGTCTGAAAGCTACGTCATAAATATCGCAAAGGGAGGGATATAAGGAGGATCAGTTTCAGAAGCGAACCATGTGCTTCAATTTTTGGGGGATGATTGAAGGGGTTCAGCTCATTACCCCGTTTAACCAAATAGTTATTTCCGTTGGTACGCTTGTAAGATACAGGTCATCGAAAAAAAACATGTTAACGCCTGTATTTAGGCAGCCAACTATACAGAGGCTAACTCTAGGTTGTCTGGTTTTATGCGCGCACGGCTGCTGAAGGAGTCATAACGCTTTTCCAGTTCAGGAATCACGGCAATCATTGACGGGCTGTGTTAACTGACTCTTCGTTATACTGTTCACATTCGTCAGAGGCATAGTCTAGGGATTTTTAAACTGGCAAAGTCGTGCGACTCGCATTGACAGTCGTGCGCGTCTAAAATCAGACAGCCCACTGTTAGCCTCTGTATAGTTGGTTGTCTAAATGCAGGCGTTAACACGATATTTTCAATGATTTGTAGCCTTTGCAGCCTTTCGAACTCATAAGCTACAAAACCTCTGGTTCATAGAAAACCAACGAATGTTGAGTTTATTCTGTGGAAAATTTTGATCGGAAATTTTCCGACAGCATTTGCGTTTCCTTGTAATATGTATACCTCAATATTACCATACAATAGTCTCATAGGTAAATAATAGAAGGATCCGCGTTTCATTGAAAGTACAAAGTGAATGACCGCGAAAATAATGCGCATGCGTGGTGATGCGTACGGGCGAAGAGAGCGAGAGAGAAATATAAAGAGAGACACAGAGAGAGAGAGAGAGGGGTAAAGAGAGACACTCATAAATAGAGAGAGGAACATATCGAGGGGAAAAAGAGGGGCGACAGGGGAAGAAGTGAGAGGCGCCGCGCGCTTGCAGCGTCGCGTCGGCGGAGAGACGACTGAGACTTCGCGCCCAGATTCCCGCGTCTCAGTTTCAACCGCGCGGTCCGTATGCCCGCAATAATGTGACTAACTTGGAGACACACGTTCGGCATATATATTTATATGCATATCCCAAGCGATTTATGACAAGTAGCGGAAACTAAATAATATAAACTGATAATAATAAAATAAATTAATACATTTGCATAGTGAGGCGTTTGAGTTACAGCTGACGGTAAAGCTTTCGAAATGAAAGGGCTTTACCCAAATGGGAAGACGTCGTAATAACCGCAGTTTTATCCGCGTATTTTTGGGTCGACGTTAAGACTGGGTCAGTGAAAAATTTGTGAAAATTTCGCTTTTTTTTCTGTTTTTTTTTTCTTCTCTTGGTTTCCTTGTATACGTTTACAAATGCAAAAAGTTTTTTCGCGAAGTGAGCTGGTTGGCCGGAGTATCAACGCGAAAATTTATCACCGCACTCGTTGACTATGAGATCTTATTTTTACCGCAATCGAATTTTTTCCATCGATCATTACGTTCAAAATTTGGCTAAAAAATGTCAATCGAAATTATTATTTGCAACTAGTTTGATAAACCGCGTTGGGCATCACACCGCGAATACAAACGCGTAAGAGTTACGGTCGACCGATATATATCTGAAAAAAATTACGTAGGTATACGCATGCATACATCGAACGTAAAAAAAAAAAAAAAGAATAAAATGTCGTTCAAGTTTGTCCGGAAAGTTTGAACACCATCCAGATTTCATCCCTTCGACTCATTCTAAACGCAATAATCGTTCCAGATTGGCTGCGGCTATACATAGGTACCTATATCGCATGTATGGCAACTAAAACAGCCATCAAAACCCGAACGGCACTCGCAGAAACCATAGGTCGTAATCCAAAACGACAAACGTTGTAATGTGCAGGGAATCTGTTTTAATACATTTAAGCCCCAGAAACGCTAATGGCAACATTTACTGCAAGATGTTCTAGAGCCAGATTGAGGTTTGTCCCCGGGTTGTCCACCCTACCCGGTTTACCCGCGGTCTACCCGGTTTTCCCGGCGCATTTTGGCTGGCCCATAACACACGGCGCATATAACTCCATGGGGTGGTTTCTCCGGATGTGCTTTCACCCTATCTGCCTCTCCCTCTTTCTCTATCTTCTCCCATTCTCATTGTCATTTTCTTCCTCTAAAGCTTGCCCCGCGGTTTGGCAAGACACGTTATAATAACGGTCATCCCATAAACACTTTGATTGCTCACAGCTGTATTTTCTTTTACGTTTGCATAGACCACCGAGACGACGCCGTTTAGATTTCGAACAGATGTATTTGACTGCCTCTGCAGAATGGCACCTCGGTTTATATCAACACACGCGAATAGTCCTGCATAGGTAATACCTACATGGGGTTGGTTTTTTTTCTTTTTCTTTCTTTTTTTTTTTTTTTCATTCATACAAATTCGGATATAAATCATCATTTTCTATAATATAATGATAATAAATTCGTGCTAATAATTTTGCCAAAATTTTTGACAACATTTTCCGCAACCTTTGATATCGCCGGTATTAACTCCAACTCCTTCTGCTGTACGTCGTATACTCATAAGCTTTTGATCGTTATATATGATCACCGTACGTTATATAGGTTGGCTAACGATACACCTAAGATCTGACTGACGTTATATACCTACGCTATTTTTTTCGTTTTTTTTTTCGCTTTTTTCTTTATCATTCCCTGAAAGTCGCAATAAAAGATTAACAGAGTGACGGAGCATAGAGACAAGGTCAAGTTTCCACGTTATATATTGTATCCAGAGTCCGTCTTTATAGACGTGTGATACTTAAGATTATGAGATCCTAACTGATCTCACGACACGTTCGAGTTCTTCGGGTGAAAGTATGGGGTTTAATGTTTACCTCATCGATCGATATTATATAATATATTTTTTTCTTCTCAAATTACGGATTCCCACGGGCGGATAATTGGCTGGGAACAGCTCCTCGTATAGGTACTGCGTTTGATTGATAGGTTGCAGTGCAGGATTGAAAATCGATCGGAAATTAAATGAAAAAATAATTTCAATATACAGGGAATGATGGTTGTGTTTAATCGATAGATGCGGGTGGAGCGAAATTTCGTCGGAACCCGATAGCTGTAAATGAAAATAGCTTATATATATGTTTATTCGTGAGGGCTCTTAATAATTAATCATACGTACCTTGATAAATATTGCTGGCGAGTTAACCGATTGCAATATATTAAGTGGTTACACGCGGATTATATTATCTCTAACAAAATGACGAATTAGAAATTCCGATGAAATTTGAATAATTGGAAGCCTCGAGTGTCTGCGAAAATCCACGTGTATCCTTAATTTTGTTATTTCACCTACGAACCCCTAGAGAAAGGCGAGAATTAGGGTGAAATGGTAGCGGAATTGAAACAGCCCGATTTGCATGTACTACCTACATATACTTTGTTAAAATAACGCTTTACTTTCCTGTAACAACAACGCGAGGCGTTTCGAAAAGCGAAGCTTTTTGTTAATCACCGCGGGTGTACCTTTATTAAGGGTGAAATTTGTAAGAGGGAAAAACCATCGGCAACATACGCGCTAAAGACATCTGTGGGGGATATCATATCGTGAAAAAAAAAGGGACAGAGCGGTTATGCTAATATACAGCAATTGTAGTAGGGTACCTAACGATTATATACGACACCGTAATTCAAAACGCGTTTTACCTCAGCCTTCGACTTCATATCTATACGACTTTTGCCGCGTTTAATCTTTCACGCAACCATCATATGCGGGTATAGTTCAATTTAGGAAACTAGAAGACTACGTATTGCATACTTAACATTTTTATGGTCAAATATGATCGTGTCGCAGATATACTACATTATATTAGTCTCTGAGGGTTATTAGCGTTAGATGGATCACTCGAGTTGGTTAATTAATCATTTCAACTTTTACCACTCATAATGGTTGATGAATAATTGTCTTGCGGTTTCACCGGACGTGGGGATTGCCTCAACAAACTGAAAACGATATTTTATTCCCGAACAATAGATGTCTGAGATATACATGAATGGATATTTGACCGTTTGTTCAAATATACATACGTTTATGTAATAATTTATTAATTCTATGTACAGTCGTGGTGATGTAGAATTCAACAAAGCAGTATCGTAGTTTTAAGAATATTTGAAAATCCATTGTCCATCTCACGTGGTCTCTGATTGATTGTAAAAAAAAGAACAATCCTCATCTTCAGAAAAAGATAAGAAAAATATAAGAAGTGAACTTTAAAACAAAATTGGGGAAGTTGTGCGCTTAAAAATAATTAAAAAAAAAAAAAAAGAAAACGAATCTTGTTACATCACAATGATGATAGAATATAATTATGTGAATCATATAATAGTACGTGTTAATAATTAATTAATCAAAGTTTAATAAATTATACATCGTTAATAATACCAAAGAAATGAATAATAATAATAATAATAATGGAACCTTTATCGTTATTATCTGTGAATAATATCAACTGAAATAAGACATATTCAAATTCTGATAAGCCCTTTGACTCAACTGTAATTTATACATCTTAAAGGGTTTATCGACCGCGATGACAATCCGATTCTTACGACAAGGCGACGACGCCTCGGTTTCTATAAGAGAACGGACTCGTACGAGGACTCGATCCTACCTATTTTTATTAATATTTTTATCAACCAACGTGACTGTGATCGAATCCGTTCTGATACATGGCGGAGGATCTAGAGGCGGTGGGGTTGTCAGATTGGCAGTTATCGCACCGTTGGATCCACACCACGAACAAGCACTGCCCAGGGTTCTGCCCGCGGTTAGTTTGGCTGTCAGGGCAGTGGTTTCGCCAAAAGGACCTCTACCTGGATGGACAATCAAAGTCGAGCACAGAGACTCCCAATGTTCAAGTACCTTTGGTCCTCTGGCAGCGTTTGATTTCTACATCAACAAGACGGCAGGTCAATTAACTGATGTATTATAATTATCGTTGATTGATACTAGACGGTTTTCTTTCCTTTTTTATTTAAATCGCGGGAAATAAAGGGATTATTCGTACTGGGCGAATGTATGCGGAGAAGAAATAAGAGATATCCGTGTTTTACGCACGTGTGTATAAAGACGTCGTTTTATTTTCAAGGTAATACCTATTATGGTACCATGTACGTATGTGAAAGTTGGGATTTTTTTTTCGCGGGTCATTGATCGAGGATTAATTTTATCCTGCGTGATTATTTCATACGCTGGATATAGTGTAACGGGTTTTATTGTGTTACTGTTAAATGGTTTCGATTCAATTGATCTTGATCTTGATCTTGAACTTGAACCGGCTCCGGATTGAACGGGAAAGTAACTAATCTTCTTCATAGCGAAAGGGAGATAATATATAGGCGGATACAAACGACGATTTTCGATCGTTTAATGAGTTAGTGATTTTTTTTTCCCTCTCTTCTCATCTCGATATATATTCGCTCAGGGATTAAGAAACCCGATTTGTTTTTCCTCGATAAGTACTACAATGCTACCATTTATTTAATTATTATTTTTTTTCATAGTAATGTGAAGAACGACGAAGTATAGAAATTATTATAAGTTATGCGTATATCTATGAAATAACCTGATAGATTTTTACTCCTGCCTGAGAAAATATATTCTGTATTACATAATACGCTTATACCTATATACCGAAAATTTATACGGTGGTGATATATAGATAATGTCTCAATTTCTTGATTAGGTTTTTTCATAAATATGCTGTTCGATCTAAAGAGCCGCATCTAGCTGGTGGGGACGGAATTTAATTATTTGAAATTACGTGTTAAGTGAGAGTAAACGCTGTGCGTTACTCCTATTCACTTTTTTTTTCCAGCTCTTAACTGAATATATTCTGTTCTAAGTTCAAGCTGTCAAGCCTCTCACGAAATTTGACCAATTCCAATAATTTCCAAGAAGATTAAAATTAATTGAGAGAAATTGTCTAGCGGGATAAATAACTACAATTATTTTAATTGACTTTTATACCGTAACTCTCGTCGTCTATAAGATACACGAGTTATTTTTATTCAACCATATTATATTATACTGTATATATGTATATATATATAATAATTCCGTCAGATTAGATGTAATCGTTATTCTGATTTTACGTCTTCAGCTTTTAAACAACTTTATATTACTATACAATAATTTCGACAGATTAAATTCCGTCATACTCTCAGTTCAACGTGGATTACGTCTTTATGTATATAAGGTGTATATTCGAAATAGATGAAATGTAGAATTTGTTAAACGAATTATTTTACCTAATTATAAATCCAGATGCTTTATAAAAAAACTGTTAAATTCAGTTGCTAAACTGAATTCTGTAAGAAATTTCGGTGACCCACTCCGTCGACAGAAAGTAACAAGGCTTTTTGAAAAAAAAAAAACAAATAAAGAAAATATCCGAAATTGAACTATTTCACGGTCATCACATCGAAAAACTGTTCAGTAATCATTCATCGACTTCTATACGAGAAAAGAAGAAAATTGGGGGTGCGAATCCCCTGAAATTTGACTTTCCCGAGTCGCGATGAACCCAGTGAAAAAAAGTAAAAAAACAAAAAAAAAATAAAACATCTGGTCAGTTCAGTTCAACTCTACGCTCGGCGTTGACAGATTCGTATTATATACGCCCCTCTAAATATTCAAAGCTCAGGACTCCATCCCCTGTTCTTAAAGGAAGACGGTTCCCTTGCTTCTTTTTATTTTTTTTGGTAGCGTAAGAAATTCTACCCTAAAATTTCGTTCCCACGTGATTTCGAATCTAAAGCTTCTGCACCGTCGTATTTAAGCCGTCAAAACGCGGCGTTAATTTCCCAGAGGTTTTTCCACCTCTACTTATACCTATATACCTAATACACGTATTTCTATAAGCAGAAATACACGTAATATATAGGTACCGATGGCTCAGCGATTTTCAATGATTGAAAATATCGACGTCGCATAATATCTTACCTATATACCACGTAAGAATATTTTGCACACGTCCACATGAGTGTATAGCTGGTACACCTATACGTATATACATTGCGTGTACGCGCATCTTGCAAACGATATTTTTGCTCACGATCAGTATTATACCGTGAAACGGTTATCGGCGCCAGTTTCTTTCGTAACTTTATATCTACGAGGGTAGTTCCACGTAGTTTCACGACAATTTTTATTGCAACGTTTTATTCGTTTTATTTTTATAAAAGTGGAAATGCTGCAGGTTGAAAAAGAAAAAGAAGATGTATGATGTACCTATGTACCCGCCGAATCAGCCGTCTTCTTCTTCTCCTCCTCTTGTCTTCTTCTTCCTCTTTCCCATTTCTATTAAACTTTTGCGTTTACCTGTTGCTTTATTTGAGCACAGCTCACCATTTCTCCTGACCTTTGGCTATTCGTGTACATAAAGTATTCAACATGTACATACCTACTATGTGCGAGTCTCTCGGAAGACTGCGATACTGATTTCGCTATCGTTTAATCCATGCGCAAGATAAAAGCTTGATCCAATATAGGATTTGAAACATCGATTTTGTCGCCGAAAAATAAGCGATATTTAAACATTTAATAACGCCCCATACAATTACAAGATCGTATATATATACCTACTGTATATAATCCCGTTCTTTTATAGCCGCAAAACTTACCGCGGCTGCGGTTGTTTGTTAACCATTTTAATTACAACTCATTTGCCAGGCACGCATTTCACTTCGCTTATATATGTATATATATACCCGTTCATCGTCGCTTTACGTTCTATGGAATTGTCCGCTATCCACATAAGACAGTCGCTTATCCAGGCTCCAGGACTCTGTCCTCCTCTTCCTCCTCCTCCTCCTCCTTCTCTTTCTCCTTTCCTCCTCCTCTTCATCTTTCTCTTCGTCCCCTATAAAAATGGACCTATATTTTTATTAGATATGACGTCATAAGTTTGCAGCTGCATGTCGCGGTCACTCAACCAGAGTCGTGACATCGAGTGTCCCTTAATTCCGTCTAATTACCCCCCTAGCGGTAAATTGTTACTATACACGGGGTTAATTTAACCGCAGTAGAATTTCTTTACCTCTTTTACTCTCCTCTATAGCTGCATCCACCGGCTTCTATTTTCTTCGTCAGAAATACATACGCGATTATATTTCACGTATACGATGTGTTAATTATCTTATTGCCACGTTGCGTTGCGTGTATATACTCCTCAGCTGTAAAATTATCCAAAAATATTACCCCCACGGTTCCATACATACGTTGGGGTGGTCCTCATTCAGGGCTCGGACGATTTTTTTTTTTTCATCATATTCAATAGTAAACTCGATATCATTTCGGCGGTGATGGGGGTAGAGGGACAAAAACTGTAATCATTATATCCGTTATTCGCAAGATGATTAAATATCAAACTGGTGCCAAAATTCAGCCGGACGTTGGCAAAAAGCGTAGATTTATTATGACACGAATTTTACTGTAATGTATTTATCAACGAGAACGAAGAGACCCTTTCATACTAAATTCATATTACTGCAGTTGGTGCAGATGCACCTGTGCCATTTATGCTTTACCTAAGTATGCTAAAAGCTAAAAATCGCCTTACGACACACTCGCTCTGCCACTGCCATGGCTAAAAGCAACTTAAGGTTTCTCTTGCAATTTCACCGCGATGCATCACTAGGTGCTTTCATTATGGGGTGAAACCTTCTTCAACGTCGACCTTTACCGGGTATAGGTGTATATATATATAATATAAAAGCAAGAACACGAATATAAGGTGATGTGAATTATTATTATCGCGTTAACGGAAAATTTCATCAGCATTTCGCCCTTTTAGTAATTAATTAATTATTCATTTACTTCATATATCTTCAGTGCATATTGCATTTATTAATATATGCTATTACGTTTTGGCATAAACCACGTCGCAAAATATATACTGCATTTGTATCGGATATTCGAGGGTGTAAGTACATAATATGTACTCGTTGACCATCCAACCGCGTTGATGTATCCTTTGATTACTCCCGTGTCCATCCCTTGAATTTCTAAGTAGATATTCACGTACTGTAGTACACGTACCTAGAGATATAGGACTTTACGAGAAGATTCCACGCGCTGCGCTATGGAAAACTCCCTTGAGAATTTGATGTAATAATTTATTTTAGATTTGATATTTCGTATCAATGTATATACCTAGTGGGTACCTATATGCGTCTAGTTTGATCAAAACTATATAATTGAAGAATGATATCAACGACAGGTGAAAAGTTCTATAACAATTTACTACCACCACAATTGACAATGAATCAATTTTTCATTTCGGAGATTCTGTGGGTCTATAAGAATAGAGGCGGAAAAAGATTAGAAGATGTATAGAGCCTAGCAGAGGGAGGGGTAAAGGCATTAATTATTACCAGATGCGGGTGTTCGGTCACTTGGGCGTCATGTGAAGCTGTCAAGATGTTAGCTGCCTCGAGATATTTCAGAGTGAGAAAAGAACATCGAAGACGTATAGGTATATAGGTTGAGAGGCGAACAACTTTAAGACCCTCTATTATATTGGAAGACGTTCCAATATTCTATACCTCAAGATTATATAAAGTATAAGAAAAAAATTTCCGAATAAAGCCGCGCAGGAATCAGACGAAATAGTTCAAAGCTCAAAAAGTTTCGATCGGATTGGAAAACCAACTTGCATCTAGACTGACGAGATAAACTCAACGTTTTAGCTTTCGGTGAATAAAAGAATTTTTCAGGATTTATCAAAAAAAGAAAAATCAAAAATTGGTAGACACCTGCTGCAAATTCTAGTTCGATTAACCAGCACCACTGCGAGTCCGAAGGGGAACTAATCACGTTCACGTTCGGTGATAGTGGTTTGAGAATTTCCGAAAAAAAAGTTTGAGGAAAAAGGCGGAAAACAGGGTTGGCTGAAACATCATTAGGCTAGTTAGATTATGGAGCAGGGCTAAAGCTGGGTGGACAAAGTAAAGGGGAAATCTGTTTAAAGAAGCCATTATACCGGGTTATGCTGTATATCTAGTTGCAGATATCCGCGAGATACGTAAAACGATATTCGCAAGAAAAGCGAAGTGAAAATCTGGCCTGACGAGCGGCTTGACTTGTTGCGCCATTTATATTATTGACCTTAGTGACTTTTCGGACGGTCAGTATCATGCTCAATTTCGCTTGTATATTATGTATAGCGCACTTTGCTTTCACGCTAATTGTTCAATGTGCTTAGCTATAACAGATCCTACCGCGACGTTATTATAGCTTACTTGTATAATTACCCTCACCGTATTGCTGAATTGTAATTATTTCCCAAATCAGGAATTAGCTAGGCGCTACAAGTTCGCCACAATTCTTGAATGTACATGTATATGGTATGCCTATGGGTACATACATACACCTACGTTATACCTATATACCTACCAGTCCGCTAAGACCCCGAGGGTTAATTCTGCTCAGAGAATTCTGAACCATTAAGCAAGGCGCCGTGCCGAGAGCCTACCCCCTGCTTCCGTAATACAAATATTTGTTTAAGGGGGTAAATCCGCGTTGATAAAATTGGCGAATTATTGTTTCAAATTTCAAATGCCGTTTCCTATTTCACCTACCTACGCGATTTCAAATTGATGATAATAGTTTTTGGAATTTTCTTTTCTTTTCAACGGTGTATCTCGACCCCCGAGGGATTCCTATTTGAATTTTGAGCTCTACAATATCTATAGGTAATACGAGAGGAATTTGAACGCTGAAATCTGATCTTGATTTCCGCCTTTATGGTACGAAAGAGGAATACACATCTATAACCTGATGGAATTTCGGTCTGGAATTCAAATAAAATTGAACAAGTATAGAGAAAAGAGGTGCGCACCTATAAATTTTCTGAGCTGCTAGTCACGTACCCACTTAGGCACCCATCTGCTTCCTGGTGACTTTGATTAGTCGAATCCATTTTGCCAGGAGAAAAAATGAAAATAACAAACGAGAAAACAAAAAAGGAAAAAAAAAAAAAAAAAATTGCAAGGGAAAGCGAGGCGAGGAAAACCGACTGCGAGATATTTGTTTCGAGGGGATTTATACAAAACAGAAAATTGCGATTCATCCCCGTTTGTTTTGCACCCCGGGCAGTGAAACGGCGGGCTAGGTAGTTCGTGCGTTTCCTCAGGCCCTCGTGCTCTCAGGGCTTTTTCGTTTATTTTGAATACATCAGTGCAGATCAGCGAAAAGTAGGATGAGGGAAACGAAACACTAGAAAAAAAGAGACCGGGAGTCGATCTTGAGCGGAAGTCAAGCACTAAGATTCGATATTACCTACGTACGCCACCGGATTGTCGACTATAAACTTTCTTCGCCCCTTGTCTCCTTCCCTGCTTGACTGGCTGCTTTTTTCACCTCGTTTTCTAGTCAAGATTATTTTACTATCTCAACCCACTCACAGCTCAATTCTTTGTTCTATTTTATTTTTCTTTCATCAAATTATCTTTCGCAGAATTTCCCATCCCCTATGTAGCTAGCAGATATTATTATCCTCGATTTTTACCCCGCAGCTACTACTATACACGTAGATATAATATCTACATCACACTATATTACATTCTGCACAATGTAGACGATTCTAAGCCCAGATGAAATTACCTTCAAGCTCCGCGACATCCATGTTATTGTGTTACGCTGTTGCATATCATGCAACCCATAATCTATCGCGAAAGAATTTCCCGCACAATTATTCCGCGCTAACGGGTTATTCTTTGATCAAAATATTGATCAGAATTTGATTTTCGCCAGTTTTAGCGCGCAGCAAATACCGCGATCATGAATTTTCTCATTTTCAGAAGGCGGAGATTTGAATGAAAATTTTTACCTCGACTTTATAGTTTTTATGCAATAATTCAGTTATCGGGACATGCTCTTCGATCGTTTGGCGGTATTTGTGATTGCGATGGCATTTTCAGAGCGAGTATAACAGATTATACTACCGCTGCAGGTATACATACGCGATGAAATCTTTGGTCGATCAGAGACCCGTGGAAAATAGTCTCAAAGGTGGGTGCAGGTGGGAATCAAGATTCAATTCCATATCGCCTCGACAAGCACCGACCTAATTTGCACTTCGACTAATTGAATATGGAGCGCGAATCGTATCAAGAGTTCAAACGGCAATATTTAGATCCGGATACGTGGATGTAATGTAGGTATGTAGGCGTATCAAGATTTCAAAGGAAATGCTGTCTAATGCAGGTAAACAGCCGTAATTTAGTCGCGAAACACATATGTATATTCATTAGAAATTTAGAATCTTATAGACGCACAGGGTCATCCACTTAGGTACGTGAATAAGAAACTTGAGAGGATTTTACCACGCGGAATATTACATCGATCGTGCGATTTATGCTCTGAATTGAAGCCACGAGATCCAGTCGGTGTCATTTTCGACATAGAAGTTCGAAACGAGTTCGAAAGAGTGTATAAGCCATAAAGTATAGGCTTGTCCATCGACGCGTATATAGGTATATATTATATGAGTCAGAGCGAATCCCCGATGACCACCAGACCCCAAACGAGACCGTCCACCGATACCCTCGTCGGGGATGAAACTGGACTTTCCGGGTCTACAGGCTGAGTATAATATTGAAGGAATTCTTAGCTGCTAGTTGATTTGATTCTCTTGTGACCATGGCCTATCCACGGTCGATAGGCTTTTAGTGAACGAATGAGAAAGGCACAGTGGGAAGAAGAATTGGAAACTAAGGGACTGAGAGGCAAACAGATAACTACGGAAAATAGCGAATAGGGAATACCAGTCTCCACTGTATTTCTTGTAGAACAAAATTCCTCCGCTTCTTCGTCTTATATTCACGTATTTATACAGGGTGAGTCTCTTCCAAGGTCCAAAATGGGTGGGACTTGCTCATGGCGAAGGCACGCATTCAGCCAATCAGGTAAAAAATTATCCGTGTGGGGATAGGGCAGCAATGCTTGATCACTAATCCCGGCGTGCCTTCGCCGCAAGCAAGTTCCACCCGTTTTGGACCTTTGAAGAGACTCACCCTGTATATTCTTATACCTTTCATCTTATTCTTGCCTTTCATAAGACCGAATTATTACCTTTTTCTAGAACCTTTGTGCGACAATATTTTTCTATTACATGATCTTAAATGTTCACTAATCCCTTTCGTTTGTCATTTTGGATATTCGAACTCCCTACCTTTGGGATTCTCTTTTCAGGGTAGAAAAGTTTCGGAGAACTCTGACCAGCCGTTCGAATACGTTCTAGATCCCAGCGTTTGAATTAAATCCTACGGATTCGTTCCGTATTTATTTCAGGCGAATATCAAACAAAATCCGCACAATTCAGGATGGGGGAATAATCTTATAATTAGTTAGTGGTTGGGGATGGTAGGCTGTTACTTCGTCCCTCCGGTTCACTAGTTACGTGTAAGAGCGTTATCTGTGAGGTTCAGACCAGGCACATCCCTTGCACACGGTTTCATATATATCTACTCTCGCAAGACTTTAGCACAACTCTGTAATTGTTCTTGGGGTGACAAACTAGGAGGGAAACAAGTTCCTCTATCATTTCCGTCCGTTAATCACGAAACGTTGTGCCTTTGCCAATCACTTCACCCCGTGAAAGCGCCTCACCAAGTAACCCGAAGAGGAGAAGAGATCGGTGTAGCCCCATACCCTCAGAGGAAATGGAGCACGAAATTAAAATCGGTCATGAATTTCACTCGGGAATGATGGGTATCTGGTTTTTCAATCGTGATATAGATAGAATTTTAATTAAAACTCATTTTTCTTCACCATTTGCGAAATAGTTGGTCATAGATTTCGGTTAGATATTTGCATTTTTTAGGGTAGGCCGGTTTTGGTTCACGTCGAACTAGTCTCGTCTGATGAATCGCATAAATCAGCATTTTGATTATAACATAGGTATCTATATACAGAGGTCGTGCCTCAGTTGGCTTCTTGAATTGCTAATTCAGACGAGCTTAACTCAGAGCAAATTTCAATGTTCGTGATAAAAATTGGCTACAAAAATCGGCAATTTGTTATACAACTATCTATTCGATTCTGATAAAATAAAGAGCGATACAAGTTTTGAGGCAATGTAATCGATCTTGACCATCTGATGTCTGACTGATTGTAATAACCGGGTGAAAAAAAATAAAGATCGGTCACGGTAAGAATTGCCGCGATTCTCGCGTAACGCAGCTCAGATGAATCACTCTCCGCAACCGTGACACACCTGACAGAGTCAAAGTAAATCTTGACTGACCTCTGAACTAGGTGACGTAACGGAGTATATAAAAATGAGAAAATAAAAATGAAATAAAAAAACCGCACAGTTATATATATAGGTATACAAATATATAATCTGAGGTTAAAGTGCCGGTGACTTTCACTCGCAGATATTTCGTGTATTATTCCGTACACGTCATCAGCCGATTATCTCTCGGTTCTAAAAATAATTTGGTAAATTGCCATGACTGACATAGGTAATTTTTTTATTTATTTTTTGCACGAGGCAGTTAGAAACGCCGCCCGGGGTTAAAGAAATATGAGAATTTGTTTTTGCAACTAAATTAACGCTCTCGAATACTTCGATGATATAATCATTATAATGACGATATCATTATCCGTTGATTTATTTATACAGGTAAACAACGGTTTCCCTTCTCTTCCCATTTCCAATTATTTTTCGCTCTGAAACATGGAGGGTCAATTCCCGACTGCAGGGAACATTCTGACGATGTATCGAATTATTCAAGAAATTGTATATAATGTATACCTCGATCGAGTACGCATTTATATCTCACATCGGGTGTAATCAATCGACAAAATTAACTCGTCGTTTTTTTTTTCTTTCACCGTTTTTATGTGTATCATCTATAGATTTTACAAGGTGGCACCGATCATTGAGAGTTAGAATCGAGTTTATGAATACTCAGGGACGGTAATAAGGCCAAGGTATGAAGTAACCCGTTATTATTATTATAAAACGGTCTATGACGTGCTCTCGGCCTTACATCTGGTCAACGATTAACCGACTGGATTAATATCAGGTTATTCGATATTGGTATATATATACCAATGAACACCGTTGAGACTCACATCGGCAAGCCGAGACCTCGAAAGGCCGTGAATTAATCGCTCTGGAAAATATCGTCGTCGATAGGGAATAATCGGTAAAGTGACAATGATTGCGACGAATCGAAGTCACAGGTGGGTCGATTTACCGCCGTATTCGCATTTTTTCAGAAATTTATTTTACGACATAGGCAGCTGATGCAGGCGACAATAAAATACAAATTACGAATGGCAGATATAAATATGAAATCACATACTGTCAATGATGCGAAGGCTTAGCACGAGGATCCCAGATTTGGGCTGATGAATTTTTTTCTTTTTTTCATTTTTTTTCTTCTCCCTTTGGGACCTTGCTTCTAGAAAAGGGGGATTATTTTTGAGGAGATTTCCTGCCATGGGCGTGAGCTTAAAAGAAGACCTGTTCGGGCAGCTTTGAACTGGGATAGCCGGACTCTGCCACACGTTTTTCGGATTGGTGCTATTGAAATTGCACATTTTACCATCCCAGAGGGTTCTTTCAGAGAGATATGTTAGCGAGAACGAAATCCGAGTCATTTTATGGATATCCTGTTCCACAGTACTAATAAAATCCTGCCGTTTGGAAAAAGGATATCTTCTTTTTTATAGTCCGCGATTTAAAGCTCCCGTTATTACAATTGAGTCACGGTTCTCCATGCACGGATCATTTTACCATATACCAAATAATTGGCCGTAGATAATCCACCTCGGGTTACATCTACTTAAGTGATCCTCCCGTATACCTTGACGCTTCTTCTTTCTCATAGCCAATTCTTTTGCCTTTAGCGATCCGACAACGACCCATTATTCCTACGCATGTAGGTATATACATTTTCCAATCGACTCCCTCACCTGGGACCCAGCTATTCTCACCCTCGCCTCGTCCAATTTCCCGAAACATTACCGAGTTTGAAAAAGGCTCGAGCCCACCTGCCTCGCAGATTTGCCCACATCATCGCGTGTCACATGTGTCGTTTGTCGCCTGGGAAGTACAAACATTAATTTATCAATTACTGAGTAAACGTAGTGTATGTACATATTCACGAGCTTTTGAATAGAAATTCAGTTCAAAAATTCATTATTCCACACTCGTTTACACGGACCTCTGATTATTTGGAAAACAAATCTCTCCCCACATGAATATTACAATTGTTCTACCAAAATTGGAGACTGACCGAACTGCATAAAATATCAGTTCAGAAAAATATAGTACATAAAAAACGATAATAATAAAATAAAAAAGAGACGTTCAGGCTTCGTTTCGAACAACTTCGCGCTTGGCTGACCACGTCTTGGCTCTAACTACTAGCTCACTTTGGAGTGTACATAGGGTCGTTCAGGTTTGTCGAATGAAATTTTGTTATCTCGGTGTTTCCTTGATTGGCTAATGATAAAAAAAACTGGCTAACGGTAATCCGGGTTTTGAATAAGGCGATATGCAGGTTAGTGCAAAATAGTTAGGATATCCTTTACACTCAGGTATCATAGGTGTGCGTCATGTCAGCTCAGAACAAACTTTATTAGGATGAACAACAGTCGGCGTGTTCTGCTTCGTCTGTCATAAACACATATTTCGTTACTAAGTTAAACTAAATAATTAAGAGAGTGAGAAAGAGAGATAGAACGAGATAAAAACTCGGTCTAAATTTAGTCAGCTTCCGGTGATAATTTGCCGTTCTATATAATATCTGCGGTGGAATAAAACTTGACACGTGTGTGTAAAAACTCTTCTGTATAATCAGCATCAACGAGGCTGGTTAGTCCGTTTTTTTTCTCTTCTCCTTTTGACTGGGTCGAAAACCCGTTACGTAACGTATAAATATACCGATACGTCATACGCATAATATAAATTATACATGGAATTCTAAATACGGATAGAGTGCCGAAATTCAGCAGCAGGAAATATCGATGATTGTTGCGGTAGGACTGTATGGGTACTTCGTTTCCTTATCCACTGCACGGCATGGCAGGCAAAACACGTAGTATTCTTGGGGTAAATGATAAAACAGATTTCCAAGTTAGAGTGGGCTGCGCGTGTTCGGAATTCGGTGGTCCTTACAGGCCGAAGAGAAAATCCTGGGATTTAGTCAGGACTTACGATTATCCTACCTACTTTTGCAGATTAAGTACCGTCCCTTGCGGAGTTTCGACCACCGCACCGCCGAATATACCTACCCTAATATCTTGTGCTTAACGAAGGAACTAACACCCAGCAGCTCAGAGGTGAGAAATTAACGATTGTCCAGGGACCACCGAGTGTAGTATATCTAATAACACTTGTTGCTCGCTGAGACCGAGGCGGAAAGCTGTGGAGCTATAAATACATATCAAATACCCAGAAGAAGAAGAAAAAAAAACGATAGTTTGAAAAATAAAAACGCTAATTAGAAAACCAGGCCGGTTTTGGTTAGCTAAAAATATTTCGGGCTTATGCCACGCTCGTAGTATCACTTAAATATCGAAGTATATTTCAGGCCTGGTAATCCGTATGGTGCAAGGCCAAAAAATGTTATTTCAGTAATCTACACACGCGCGTTTTCGCATCTTATACACATTTACTCAGCCACTGAAATGCGCGTGTATTTATGGAAGACACCACTTCTTTTTAAAGTGATTTTTCCCCGGGGTAGAAGCCCAGAGTATTAAGTATACATTACGGATCCTGCTTTTTAAGATTTCGGGAATTATGTTCGCAGTTTCTTTTCTTTTTTTTTTCTTTATATCAATTTTTTACTCATTTTCTAACGGCGGTTCAAAGGTCGTCAAGTATTCTTTGTGTATAAATCAAATGATGAAAATTAATGTGAGATTTATGGCCTATAGACATATTATATATCATGTACGTAGGCAGAGATCAGGCGATTATATTATATATTTCTAGTGATGCTGCTGCCGGGCATAAGGTTTGCTGAAATCGGACTTTGATAAATGAATATAATTAAGTTGTCTCTCGTTTCTTTGGTTCTAAATCGTAGACGTGGCCATGAAAACGTCTATCCTGAGAGTTCGTTGACGTTTGATGGGTTCGATCGCGTATAATATTGCCGGAGCACGAACCTCATATTTCGTAACCGAACTGAGTATGGCATTCTTAGCACGGCTAATACAAGTGTTATTTTTTCTTTTTTCTCTTTTTTTTTTTTTTTTTTCTACTCAAGCGTTATTATACCAACTAACAAACCGCAGACAGAGATCAAGGTTAACGTGAAATATCACTTATTATTAAAACCCGATGTCTTCAGTATCAATGGAACTTTTTAACTCCTGAATAACTAACTTATCTAACAACCCTTATAAGTGGGTTTTGCCAAATTACTAAGTACGGAACTCAGTTTGCATTTCGATTAACGTTAATTAATTACCTTTAGAACACCATTTGCTCAATTATTCACGAAGATCGAATAATGATTTATAAAAAAATATCTTCGATCAATGATCAATAAATACAATCGAGAAGTTGGTAAAAAAAAAAAAATCTTATCTTACTCTAGGGCTTGTGGCAAATGCGATTGTGGAATTATTTTAATCCTATCAGTAGCCTAGCGTATAAGTAATTATTTCTATACGAATTTATATTATATTAAAGTAAATGCGACGCGGCCAGAAAGTACATAAGAAGTTTTGTATTGTCGGAGGTTTAGAGGTATGGCCAAACCACAGACCGCGTTACGTCGTGGTTTGTCGATTTTTAGAACGTAGAAACTGTAACTTATTTCTGTCCAATATTTCGTTTACGTAAAAATATGGGTTCCAAATTGTATTTTCTGTCCCTACGTATACGTAGTATACATTCGTACATCTATATACCCGGGCTTTCTCGATTTAACGATAATCACATCGCGTTAAAAGCTTCTTCTTCTTTTTTTTATTTTTTTTTTATTCCTCTTTTTCGGACAGTAAGTCGATTTATTATCGTCGGAACTTTTTTTCCCGGTTAAAGTTATATAGTTTCAATTCTCTATCAAAAAAATTTCGTACCAGCTGCCTGTTCGCTTAATTCCCTCAACGAAGAAAGAAAACAAAAAAAAAAAAAGGAGAAAAAAAAAATCAAAGTGTATTCTATCTTGTAATATACAGGCGATACTTTGATTTTTTCAATCAATTTATTCCCTGCTCATTGAACCTTGAGCTTTTCAACAATTTATCGGCTCAATCGTGAGAGTTGCGAGACCGATGAAAGTCAAATAAGCTTCGATATGTTGAAAGGAAAATACATTACCCCGAATTGAGTTCTATGTGCCCGATAAAAATCGCTATCACTCAATCACGTCAGATTTTGACTAAACGTTGACGTGAACATCAGTAGGCATTCTGCGTACACATAATATACACTTAAGCGCGGCATCAATCAATCAGTATAATCGAATATAAATCGGTTTAAATTTATAATGATAATTTGAAGTAGCGCCCGAGTCCTATGCCTATACGGATAACGCCGTACAGGATAAAATTTAATAGAATCATTTATGAACTTTTCGTGTATGCGATTTGACGACGAGTAGGTGAACTTGGCGTCTCATGGTGTTCCCAAGAGCACAATATAGAGCGACCATAAGAATTGGACCTAATGCGTTTATAAAGGAATTTACAGCGACCCTGTGTCGTCAATTTTTATTCCAACATCCTGCTGAAAGAATGTTTTTTTTTCCCCTGCTCCTTTCGCGTTCCTAATATTGCGCGAATTCATATCCTGCAACGGCGAGCGTATAGTGGTGCTATAAACATGAAACGTTGACTTCTGAACGTTATTATGTTATATATACCGTGATAATCAGGTGAAACCGAATGGACCGATCCCCCACCCGGCGGATGATTTGTATTTTTATAGGGAAAGCCACTCGTTGCACTGAAAATCCTTCGGGTGTTTTGTTGCATCGACCTCGCGGCCAAATCACCCTAGAAATTTTTCAGCGCAACGAGTGGCTAACCCCATAAAAATACGAAATATCCGCCGGGTGGGGAATCGGACCATTCGGTTTCACCTGATTGTCACGGTATATATATATAGGAGCATTTTAAACTGTCATAAACGTCGAACAATCTTACGGCTTTCGACGGAGTGGGTATGAAAAAAAAAACAAAAACAAAAAATGAAAAGAAAAAAACGAAATCGAAAAATATTGCGATACAGATGCGTTTTTGGGACCGGTATGCGACTACGTGATCGCACCGGTTGCCAGGTACGCTGGGGCCTGGGGAATTCCTGTTCTCACGGCCGGTGCTCAAGCCGATGCTTTCCGTTACAAGGATGAGCATTATCCAACCCTTACAAGGATGATGGGCTCCCATCGTCTTGTGGGCGAGGCGCTGAGGCACATCTTGCGAAGCTTTGGGTGGAAGGTAGCTGGCCTTTTGTACCATAATCATGCGGTGACCAGTAGCCGAGGAAATTCGGAGTGTCACTTCACCCTTAGCGCTGTCTTCCAAGCCCTCAACCAGTCCTCCGTCCACAAGAGCTTCAACCAAGAGACTGCTAGCCCAAAGGATTACCGACAGCTTCTCACCTCTCTATCGGATAACGCCAGGAGTAAGTTTCCAGTTTTCTTCGTTCCAGTGTTGTTAGTGTCTACGTAGGTACGGTCCCTTCGTTTGTCCATCCTTTAACGAGGAAGCTCGCGGGCAGAAAGAGCTTGTTAACGTAATATCAAACCCGTAGGGTAGGTATGCTGGGATTACTTGTATATTAGCAGGGTTCGTTGAAGGACTACGTCTCTATCATTACGAGTCATTCTATCAGGTCAGGTCAAACTGAAGGTAATATACCTATATATGTATATAAAAATAACAAAAAAATAATAACAATATACTATAAGGTGTTGTAGTTGTGTGTGTATAGCGTGGATGTATGGGATCCATTAAAGAAATTGGGTCCAAATGTTATTCGCCAATTTTAATTGAAAATAAAAACTGAAAGGATAATCTTGATATAGTTTTAATTCATCCAGATATATATGTATATATATATATTAGGTGCGCTTTTCTCATAGCCAGCAGGCTTGTCTTCTACGATATTTTCTACTTTCTGTAGGGAGTTTTTCTCGCTTTTTATTCATTGGACAAAACAGGACCAGGGAATATATATGTATATATATATATATATATATATATATATTATATACGTACGAACGAAGTGGAAGTAGAGGCGCAAAAACTTACAAAAGTATACGCGGTATATAACGAGGATCTCTATTTCAGCGTTTGCAGGTTCTCTCTTTTCTTACCTTTTTCCTTGCCTTTTCAACGCGCATCCACTTACGGTTTTTGAGAATGAATTTCTTTCTTTATATTTACTTATTTTTTCTTTTTTCTTTTTTCTTTTTTTTTGCTCTTTTCACATTGTCAAACATCATTTCATTCTTAATCACGTTCGTGGTATGCTATGTACTACCTACATAATATTCTCTCGAAATTGTTATACTTATCTTTATACAAAAAAAGAATTTCAAACCTCAATGAACAGAAATGCAGGTTTGCATATTCAAATCAGTTGACATGAAGCTAGTTAGAGGATAATTTTCGACAGTGAGTTAGTAAGTTGTTATTGTTGAACGGATTCCCTTACGGAAAAAAAACCCTCAAATTTAAGGGGTAAATTCGCACCCCCAAAGTTTTAGGGGTTTACCATGAAAACTCAGGGTTTACCCCCAAATGTTACCCCCAAATACGGGGCGAACCCTGAGTTGGGGGTAAAATTTGAGGGTAAACCCTGAGTTTTCATAGTAAACCACCGAATCTTTGGGGGTGCGAATTTACACCTTAAATTTGAGGTTTTTTTCCGTAAGGGTTTACTTTCAGAATTTTTCAAACTGATTCGAAAGTTAATTAGTACAACGACGGTCATCCCTTCGATTATACGGCATCTAGATTCTTTCTTCATTACATAATTATAATTGTCGAATATTAAGTAATAACGTATTTAAAATAATACCCGAAACGAAACCACAAAATACGAAGAAGACTCGTTTTCTCAACATTTCTTTCTCAAACTCGACTTTTGATCATATTCTGTTTTCCGCAGATGCGGACGTTAGCGAACACCCCGGCCAGGTCTGGGGTAAGTTTTCATTTCTGCTTGCCGTCTCTGTTTCACTTATTATTATTATTATTATTATTATTATTATTATTATTATTATTATTATTATTATTATTATTATTATTATTATTATTATTATTGTTAGATTATATACCTGCACAGTGCATCGTATATAACAAACACCTATGAAACCCATACTGCATGAATTGCTGCTGCTTGGGTCAACCGGAGTAGATGCCATCACCAGGGGACAATAGTTTTCTTTACTCGTATGTATACGTATATGTGTCCATTGGTATGCAATTACTTACAACAGAGTTAGAACAGGTCAGTGTGAGAATCTAGAGTTAATATCTAAGTACTCGGCACCGTTTGACCCTTACAGAGTCATACACATATCTTCGCTTGCAGTTGATATTTTTTCTTTCTTTTATTTTTATACTTCGATTAATATACGCAACGGTTTATAAAAGAGTGAATAGACTGGTTTGTGTTAAATATTTTAGTGTTGTTTTATGTCGTTTAAATAATTACTGTCAATTGCAGTTAAACTTTGAGGTCAATATGAATATGAATTTGAATTTGAATTTGAATTTGAATTTGAATTTGAATTTGATTTCCATAAAGTTTTCATATGGTGAATCGACTGCACTGTAGACGTAGGTATGTATTTTCATAATACAAGTGCATATTATAGGAGCGTAGAGTAAATGAATTCTTATGTGATAAAAGGTATATAATATGTGGAACGATTATGATATAAAATCTCGAGATACGAATTATATATTTCGTATACACCGGTTATATTGATATAGTGAAAACTGGCCTCCTAGATTTTTACGATGTTGCAAAAACGTAATGTGGCGAAGAAAGGAAGAAACGAACGGGGCGGATATCGTTTTCGAAGAAAAAGTGGAAAGAGTAAATAATATATGGCCTTAGGGATGGAAGAGCAAATAAAACGAGGCAGAAATTTTTGTTCATTCAACACGGATTTATACCGTTACCTACATTTATTATATTTATACGTGATAAATATTTGTTATATGAACGTATACATAACACACAAATACTATATATATGTATATATACTCTTAATTTACCTCTGGGCGATTGAGATGTTGATTAATTATTTTTCATTCGTAATTGAAAATACAATTGATTGAATTATGGCCGCTGGACATGTGCATGTACGAGGCTCATTACAATCACTTGATTTATTTTATATTTTGCATTTTTTCATTATCAACGCGATATGAAAATCTGAATTTAAACAAATAAAGCCTAAATACGGATGGGTTTTAATATAGAGTGTATCGATTGAATTAAGTTCTACCGCGAAGTAATGAAAAATTTGATGAAAACGAACGAATTATTTGATCATAGATGAGACTTATTTTATACTTCCGATTCAATTAAATTTCCTTCTCTATAACAGTTTGATAATATTGGTTCGAGTCGATTGAATAAACCCAGCTGCACCCATGTAGACAAGTTATATTAATAAATTTAAAATCGAATCGATTTACCGATGTGCGATCTAAGAAAATGTATTTACTCTTCTCTTACTTCATATTCTTTTATTTTTCGTTATTTTTTTCCCCGTTTCTTTTTTTCTGCTGAGTAAACTTTCATTCATCAAACGAGCTGTAGAATTCTCATTAACAAGCGAATATAAAGACTTATTTCCGCACCGACAAACCCGAGTTCATTTATTCACGCGATAATCGTGTTTTCCAAGTTACCTAACTGCTATATTACCTAATTGATAATCTCCGACGATCATGACACTCACCCTGTTCTGCAGGTATATGGAGATTATTTAAGCTCTACCTATTCCGGTATATAATTAAGTTCAATCTAATGCCAATTAATTATTCCCTAACTTATTTTATTATTAAAAATTAGATTCTACAAAGTGGGTAAAAATTCTTGTCATAATTAGGATAAAGCGAGTTAAAAGAATTGGATTACCTCCTCGTTAGTCAAATATATATACAACTACAAGGGTATAAGGTACACCGTGCCTTTATCATACTGTATCTTCGAGATAAAAACTGCTAATTAATTATCTAGTTCATCAGTTTGTCAAGTAGTCGATTCAAATTTCGACGAGAAACGGAAAAGGATAGATCATTTTTTCTCCGGTTATAAAATACGGAATTGTCCATTATTCGCTGACAGTATGTCCCAGGTGGCTGACAGCTTTTGCGGCTCGTACGGCACAATAGTTATCAATTGAAAACGATTGGATGTTGGTGGTGATTGTTTTTCGTTGAAAAAAGGTGAAAGTTCCGAATTTCTAAATTCCGAAATGGTGAAAAATTCCAAATTTCAATATTACGGACTCACAGTTATTAGAAAAGGTATTTCCCACAAAGTCAAAGTTCATTAAGTGTTTAATAACTCGGGTTGTATTGATCGTATCGAAACGAATAGGTATGTGGTCAAATTGATCCTCTTGAGATTTAATTTTTGAAATAAAAAAGGTTTCGTAATCCTATTGCAATTATTTATGACATTACGAAGTTATATCAATTGAAGAAGATTAAACGAGTCTCGATCAGAATGAACTATTTTTTGTCTTCACATCACGAGGAATAGATCGAAATTTTCAAATTTTGGGCCTTCCTGCAGGGATCTGGACTTTCGGAGTTTTAGGCTGTCCGTATTTCGACCTTTGGGAATCCTAATGTGATAAACTCGAACGCTTCGGGAAATTCTAAATCGTCTTTCAAAATTCGAAACGAATTCGGAACTTCAACCCGGTCCTCGACTTGTCTCTCTTATTTTTCAACCTCGCATTAGAATAATATGAACTTCTCCTTTACCTTCAGTTGCCATGTATGATAGGTACACGTATGTACATATTCTAAATTTTTTTTTTTTTTATTCATAGTTTCTTGCTCGGTGTGGAATTTTATTGAATAATTCATTGATCTGGAAGAAGGTTCGCTACTTCGAGGCACTCAAATACTTTTTCAGACTTTACCCGAGACGGCGCAAGACCCGTCTTTTCCTCCTAGCTGCAGGGTCGTCTATCGCATTTTCCTCTCTTTCTCTTCACCTCTGCACGTTTCGTTATATGCCTTGTAAGTGTGAAAAGTCGTCGCTGAAATGTCTGCGAATAGCACAACTAGGTAGGTATTTACGCGAAGTCACTACTTCCTTTTTTTCTCTTTTATACTTATATTTTCTACAAGAGTTTTTTTTCTTCCATTTTCCATTTCCTTTTACCCCTTCATTCTTTTTTCTGTACGTGATTACAGCTCCTACTGAGGGAATTCAAAGCGATTTTAAATCTGCCCAAGATATATAATATACGTTGCGAAACTCTGTTATACGCTACACCTCGAATGCAGATTTTTCTTAAATTTCAATTTCTCTTTTCCTCCTTTCGCTCCATTTATTCAAGTCATTAGATATTTCCTTGCTTTGTATTCAACCCCCGTGTTAGCTCCCATACGTTATCAAGCATTCCAGACGCGGACTTTGACCTTTTTCTCGCGCCCGTGCTGTTTCTGCTAACTTTTCTCACTCGAACCATGCAGCACATAGAATTTTAGACCCGTACTTATTCACTGGCCAACTCGATGCCCGGCTTTGTAAAAATAACACGTAGAGCGAAGAGTCCATCGTTGAGATGACCTTTTTGATATATTTTATTCCCCCTATGGTTCACACCACCCTTACAATCTGGAAGATATCAGCATAGACAGATTATTTTCATCATGCGTTTCCAAATGATGCGCATTCAAGGACTGTGCATGCATGAAGAAGAGAACCCTGAGCAGGTGAAAAAAAGATAAATAAAATGGAATCGGGTGCGATAGGGAGTGTGAGAGAGAGAGAAATATGGCAAAATCGGGGTGCGATAGATGACGGGATTCCATCTATGTGATAATCAGGCATTTCGAATCGCCTTCTTCGTATCCATCGGGCCAGGGAGCTAGAGTTTCTTATTTTTCCAATACATTTATATTTAGCAGCTCTAGAGTTCGATCTAACCTGTAGAGTGTAGAGTGCCGTGTATTATATGCCGTCTGTTACGATTCGTATGATATTCTTCTTTTTTTTTCTTTCTTTTTTTTTTATTCCCTTCTTTCGTATAACGAAACCCTGGTATTATCTTTTCAAAGATCTTATCTCAATCTATACCTCGACATAAAATAACCGCGATCGTCCACCAACGGAGACAACTTCTTGACGGTATAATGATCGGCTCATTTTTACGAGGAAATCAAATACCGCGACGGTCCTGGTTTAAATCTAAAACCCCGAAAGGTCGCGAGATCTTTTTATCCGTATTTTTTCGCAAAGTAGGATCTATAAAGGTATGTACCTACCTGCTACATACGAAAGGCAGAAATTATCGGAGGATAATCTGCACGCGGGTCGGTAATTGAGAATAAATAACCGGATTTATTCATCCGTCGTAATTTTGCCGTCTGTTCAAATCCTTTTTTTTCTCTTTCGAAAACCGTGGATCGCAAGATCTATTATTCGCACTCTGGATTTATCGGCCTGCAGTTTTGGTGCCAATTAAAACATCAGATATAAACGCGAGTAATATGCTTTTTACGACGTTTCTTTGGCGAACATTTAGCGCTGCTAGATTCGTTCATTTTCAAACGTTTATAATAATTACGCGATTTGCGAAACCAGCCGTTCGCATTGTTAGCGCCATAAAATCAATGCGAAATGACAGCTCGAGCGGTATGACCACGTGGCTGTATAATTGTCGTAACATTTCGCGGATATCTACATCTGTTCATTTCGTCGATAAAATGTAGCTAATTTCAGTGCCATGTGTATTTTCGGTTTAGCAAAACTCAGGAGAGGAATAACGGTTCTGTTTTTCTGATTTTGCGCAGCTATCACTGGCTACATGACTGCAGTTGTAAAATAAAGTATTCCAGAAACACTGCAGAACGACGTTTCGTATAAGACAAAAGTCAAGTTTTTGTCATTAAATTGGTGGAGATATTGGCGATCTCGTCTGCTTCTGAAATATTCGAAATATTTTTATGATCAAAACTTTTCTACTCCAGATGCTGGAATGAGGGCAGCTGTAGCTGGGGGTTGAAGATGTGGTTAAATATACGGAAAAGTATATCCTGTAACTGCTGGTAACTCAAGTTTCGAGAATAAAGTCAGTCGATTTGTTAGAATTATGATGTATAGAAGAGAGAAAGAGATGAAAGAAAGGAAAAGAATGGAAAAAAAGGAAAAGAGTAAGAGTTCAAGGGTGTAATATACAGTTCGAAAAATTCATCCACCCTCGTTTTTCTGATCGGAATAAAAAATAAAAAAGGAAAAGAAAAACCACCGAGCTTCGTAATTGACAAGAAATACAGTTCAATTGCTTCTCTCGATTGAAAGGTAGTCCAGAATATTTTTTTTTTCATACTGTATTCCTATACGAGCAAGTCAAAGTTTACAGGGCTTCGAAGTTTCCGATGTATAGAAATACGGTACACACATGTATTGCGTAAACTTCCTGTTTGCTACTCCGAAGGGCGGAGTGGTGCCATTCCGATGTTTATTCCATTGCGACAGAGGGAAAATTTTATTCCACGTATCATTTTTCGAACAATTTCAACCTCCTTGAAAATCTTACTGAGGTATAACGCGCCTGGTGTGTACGAACGTGCAAAATGGGGGCTTTTTGATGTGGTTAATTCCCTGTAATTTAATCAAAGAAGACCCGACCGCTAGAGCCAGCTACCAATTCTGATGAAACAGATGCCAATTATTTCGTTACAGAGTTTAACCAACTCCTCAAGTTACGTTGTGCTTTTAATTTCGGTCTCAGCTGGAATCAGGAACCTGGAATCAGCAATCAGGAATCCGCAGGTGTAACGTACTGTCAAAAATCATAAACTCTCGCTATACAGTTGCTGGTATTCTTCGTACGAATCAATATTCCTGGAACATAAATCTTACCACGACGTTAACTTACCAGATAGAATCAAGAATTTATCTGGCCTGATTTCCGACCAAAAAACTAGATATATCAATATCACTCCATAAATCGCATTCAGAACTCATGAATAGAGACTTGCGAATGAATTTAGAAGGCCGATTCGAGCATCCTGGCTTAATCCATCTACGGTGGCTAAGCAGGGTCAAAAAGGGTCTCGGACATGTTTACCGTCGATATTCCATATGAAATATTTATAGCTAGTAAAAATGAAGAAAAAAATAAAATAAACGTCGGTATCCAGCTGCCTGCACCTGCGGTATTATAAATTAATCGATTGATTTGTATTGCTACATCCAATTCGTATGACGTGGGAGAAAAGCTTGGTTCTAGCTTTCGATCCTCACTCTTTTGGGGTGAGAATCTCGCAGTGTCGTTAAAGCCGCGATGAAGGGACATGAGAGGGTGATTTATTCTCTGTTAATCGTAGAGAATTTTTCCGACGTCTTTATCCATTGACTTTTTCATAACCTGATGTTTATTATACTAATTATTTTTTTTTACAGCCACTAAGAGAGTCGAGGTAAAATTTTTAACGGCATAAAAAAAAGGGGCATCAATTTCTAACGGGGCACGTAAATTCCATTGATTAAAAGCTTCAGGTACCGCTTGATGCCACAAAGCGAATATAACCTTCACCCATAACTTATTTCCTACGCAATTTACTTCAAACTCCAGCCCCACAAAGATCGAGGTGCGTCCTTCCTTGATGTCATTTTCAGACAACTTTATTGTCCTTGCATGGAAATTTCGTTCGAAATCACCTGATCCAGACGGAAATTTACCGACCCTCGCCAGACGCCCAGACGCCTAGACGCTATCACCTATTTCTAGCAGTTCATAAACGTAGGGATTGCTTCATACTTGACTAACGCTGTAATGTAGCGTAGCTAAAGACAAGCAAGTCCCAAGTTCGACTGCTTTGAGCTTTAGTGTTCATAGTTTTCTTCTATTTTTCTTTCCAACAAATTCGAGTGTCTTTCTCGGATACAAGAGACACTGCAGCGTCGTACATAGATATATGTATACCATGCATGCATGATGGAGTTGCTATTCACGTGAACAAGACAACGTGCTTATATCTCAGTGGCAACGAAACCGCTTCTATTGAATTTTGGATCCCACAATACCCTAGCCGCTCGGTTATGGCCTCCTATAAAATCCGTTCACCGCTAGCTCATATGGTGGATTTTAAAGCAGCGGTTGCTTCGTTCGAGGAGTCGAAATACCTACATACACCTACATCGTAGTGAAGATACTCTTCGACGTCCTTCTTGGTCCTGAATTCCATATTTTTGACGGTCTTAGGTCGCCATAAATTCGGTGTATTTCAGAAGAAGACGAGATCTTCGAAGAACTCACTTATTTAGAACGTAAGATATACGTTCTGGGTAGTTTCCTTCGGGATAAAATCGTATCAAGAAAAGCTCCTGGGATGCAATTTTAGGACTCATACTCCTGCTAAACGGCAAACAGTAAAAACACTACAAAAGTGTGATCAAGGGCACGCGATAGAAGGATAGAGGAAGCATTTCATGACCTGCACTCTAAAAAGTTCTCCCATGGTTTATCATGGTGTAATAAAACGTCGCCAATTTTCTCTATACCTCCTTGATGATGTTTGACCGCAAAATAGTCACGCGAATATGACATTCGAGGTTTCAATAGATTCTAATTGATAATTCTAGCCGAAATCCGTTTCCTCATACAAAGGGGATACCGAAAACCGCATTGGGCGAGTTGGGTCGTCCGGTAATCCAATTGAGAAGATATTAATTGTAAGATTGGCGTAACTCTTGCTTAGTCGTTGTCGCATAAATATTACCTATACGTGGTAGAATTGGTCGATAATTTTCTCTTGTTCCAATACCTTTAATTTTATTTCTGCGAATTTCTGCGGCTTTGTGCTTGACTCTCAATATTCGAAATAACTCGAAATTTCTCTTTATCCGTTTGACATTTATGGGGGATGGATAATTTTAATCGTAATCCCTCTGTAATACGGCAACTGTTGCGTTATCAGAGATCAAAACTCGAGCTTTGCAGGTAGGTAGGTACTGGGAATAATTTATTTACTGTCTTTGAGGAAAACGGTTCACCTAACTCTGTACTATGCCTCTCTGTACCGCCACGTGCAGCACAGATACACAAGTTGATTGAGATGAAAACGGAGGGTGAATATTGTTGGAATTTCATATTCAAAGGAAAATTTCACCTGAATGTGATCAAGCATTAATAATCATTCATACTTTGTTCCAAGCAACCGGTATTTTTTCCCCCGGAAAATGCACCCTCAATTCCTTTTTTCTCGACCTTTAACCCTTTTATCTTCGAGGTCCTAAACGACCGACTGCCTCCATTTAGCTCGAAGGCACTCGAACCCCGCGTCGATCCCAGTCCTCATTTCATCCGTCCGTCATTTTCAGTTCATATTTCCGCAGATATTGTCCGCAAACCTTTCCGGCCGTAGGGGAATCTCGATTTTCGCCTCACGGACTTTGCACTATATTCTGAGGCCGGTATACTTAAGCTTTTCGTTCTTAGATTCTCTCAGATATCGTTTGTCAGAATTTTTCCAATATCTAACATATATACCTATATGGAGCTTCGAAACGTCACGCCATGTTTTTACACATCAAATTTTTTCGCCGTATGAAGACATGCATCGAGTTCTATCTCGTGCTGGTCGCGAACGGGGTGGATAAAATCAGGTGGTTGTCGCTTGGGGGTGAAAAGTAAGAAGGCGCGCGGAAAAGAAGCGAAAAGGAAAGCAAAGTGCTTGCGCTGAGAGCTTTGAAACGATTTTTGTGTTTTGGTTAGTAGTAGCTGTAGGTGGTGGGTGGTAGGTATAGGTACGTGTATACACCTGTGAAAGAAATTCTTGCGTTCAGTTTCCATAGACGAAAACTTTCAGAGATCTGATTTGCAGAAAATCTCTCGTGCTTTGAGAGTTGCGGGTACCTTCCAGCGAGTCCTTGGTAATTAATTTCAGCGTGATTTTCACATAATTTCAAAAGTTTTGACGTCGTTTAAATTCACCCTGGCTATCAAGTAAAATTGTCGAAGCGTAAACGGAGACTCTTTAGCAAGGAAAGATGCCCCGAGATTTTTCCACGGAATGCATAAAGTTTAATAGAAAATTCACTTTCATCTGCAGATATTCCATTCCTCCGCGTTTTAAAATCACATTTTATCATCGAATTTCTGGAGACAGATATCGTGAAAATTTTCAAGCACGATAAAAGTAGCGATCTACAATCTACATCCACGACCCGTATACACAGGTACATTACATTTCATATTGAACAAAAATTAGTAATAATTTTTTGCCATTTTCTTTTTACGTTGCAGTTGTCGTCATGTGTGCCAATGCCACAACGATTCGAGAGATTCTACTCGCCGCCGAAGAGCTGGGGATGGTGGACTCCGGAGAATACGTATTTTTCTCTATCGAGTTATCCTCTAGGTAAGCTGTAACTCTATTTCCCCAGATTTTTCCATGAAAAAAGCTCATAAATATTTTATCGGCATAAAGCCATTCCGATGAATAATTATTGTCCGGCACTTGAAGCTCCCCTTTTTTTCTTCCTCGTTTTATTTTTTTTTATCTCTGCTAGAAGGCAGGAAAAGTTTTTCTCCGACTGGCTTGGAAATCGATCAAAAAACACTCGTATAATATAGCATACCTTATACACAACGCGATAGAAAATTCATGAGAAATTAAAAGTATACGAAAAAGATATATCCTATTGTGAAAGAATTTGAGGTACATACATAAGAGTACGTGCGCAAATTTGAGAAAGAAATTAATTTCTGATTTGAATATTACAATCGAGACGAGCTTTTTTCAATCCTTGAAGTTTTCTCTGTTTATATACTTAAATTGACAGAGATTCGATTTATAGATTGTTTTATCAGTCGGTAATATACAACATATTTTATTCGATAGTTCAGTGGATATATTAAAATTGTTACACATACATACACATTCGGTTTGTTTGTTCAGATGGAATTGAATAAATTCAATACTGTAGTATAGTATAGCTACTCTTTCGTGTTTTACTAACCGGAAAAGTTTCCATCAAATTTTACTTTAAAAGACTCAGAAAGCTCGGAATACTTCCAAATAACTTTCAGCATACTAGAAAGAACTCTCCAATATAAGTCACGGCCTTTTCAACAGTTCAAATTGTGCATCGTGGTGTAAATTTATATACGAACCTTGCCAATATTTGTCCCACCTTCGAGGAGAAGTAGCTCTCGATATTTCCCTCTCGTACCTTTCAAATATCTAGTCTAGAGAATATATAAGTACACATACTTGTGCATACAAAGTCGAGAGGTGTGTAACAACCAGTCGTCGGTTCATCCTCTCAGATATCAAAATGTATACCAATAGTTGCGTTTCGAATCAAACTAAATAGCTATTTCCAGTTAAATTCAGCTAAGCAGAAGACTCATATCCTGCAGGATAATATGCGCGTTCGCGTACGAAGTACGAAGATAAAAAAATTTGCGATTCTTTCCATACGAATAGGGATCAAATATGTACCATATACATATATGCATTCGCGGCTACCTCTCTATATCCTTCTCAACCCTTCAGCGGCCTTTGTGGTACTTCACGATCTACTGCGATTATGGATCTGACACGAGGTCCTTAGCTTAGGTCCTTTCCAATGCCACCGTACGTATAATGGTCTAGACTCTAGCTCAACGCAGACGATGTGCCGATCGATTTGGTATATCAATTCAAAAGCCGAATGGAACATACTCGCGCAGGTACCATTCAGCTTAGGTGAAATTAATCGCCATGACGTTATTCGGGGATGAAAAGTAAAAAGTTTCAAAATACTATTTGGAGAAATACTCAGTCTGTGCAGCCTGATGGCGTATCGATCAAACGATCTCGTCTGAGCGGATAATTTTTAGTAAATTTACAGTCTTTTTTGTGCTTTGATATAATGCTTGTTTGTTTTCTATATCACTGATAACGGTTCATAGAAAGCGTGCTGCTAAGGGTGGGGATTAGTTACACCCTATGGCTATGCATAACGCGACGACCGCGCCGATACTTTCAGGGTAGATAAATTTTCTGAAAATTTTTGTTACCCAGTCGTGTGCTAAAAACGAGGAGGATAACCTTTTTCTCCTGAGTACCTCTTAGTCGGTCTTGACTAGCTCAACCAACCGATAAATTGATAGAAAATAAAATTCATGTATAAATGTGTACATCGATCAGACGAAACAAAAATTTGATCAATTTTCATTACGCTGACAAGAACATCAAGCCCAAGATATCTGAATTTATTTGAAAAATTTTTTTGCCTGCGAACCACCATCGGCGTTGCAGTAACTTAGTTCTTGATTGATCATCGGTACACACTGCTTTGAGGCCTATCAAGTTTCTCTAATTAGGGTCGTTGCCTAAAATGATACAGGGTGGGCCTCGACGTGACGTTGCTATTTCCCAGAATAGGTACCCGCACGGTTAATTTGTCAAACGATGGTTCTGGCCGTTGCTATACCGCACTATGGTATACCACGACTTGCTAAGGGGATGTAAAACCGCGATTTCGTTGACAAATGTGATGTCGCAGGAGTTTGCGGGAAAGGGTCGACGGGACGTTGACGCCTCTCAACGAACGGTGATATGCACTAGGGGAATCGCGTTATAATGATTGTGAAAATTTCAGCCGATAAACGTCATCACCAGATAACTTGAAATTCTATTTTTAATCAATCAATTAATATGGGTCAATTTTTCGATACTTCGTTTATTCTGATATCCCAATTCCAGCGATATATATTTCATCCCTAACATTTCTCACCAAAATCCAGATCTCACAACCTCGTCGCATTGCTGCGAACTAACCATCGTAGACCCTTCGTTACCAAACCCTACAACTATAGAGTAAATATTAGTACATGTTTAAGTGAAAGTTGACAATCCTAGATACGCCAATCATTTCTGCGGTCAACTGTAACCGCAAATATAATATGTAGGTGCCTGTACCGTTTACCAATTGGCCACGTACTATCAATGAGATGATTATAGTTTGATTTCAGATTTGTCAATTTTTCATTTTTAATCAAGACTATATATATGGGGTATTCCACATGAACCGGATCGGTTGTTGGCAAAAAAAAAAGGAAAATACGGGAGGCTGAAATTTTGATCACTTCTTAGTGCCACCTCGAAGTAATTTCGGTGAAAATTTCATGGCAATTGGTGAGACCCTTCAAGTAGAAGAACAAAGAAATCGCATATTTCCAAAGTTTTACATGTTTAAGAATTTCAAAAATAATTGCAGTGCTACATATTTCGAAGGAGCTCATTTATGCGCGAAGAATGCACTGTGGGAAGTTATGATTTTGTTCATGCATGGCTGAGATAAGTGGAGTTGAAAATGTAGTAATTAAATTTTTGGTATAATTATGACAGCGATATAAATTGAACCAATTGGTTTCATGCTCTGTAACTATTGGGGACATCTCATGTAGTAACAAGGAATCAGAATCTGCATTGGCGTCAAATTCGATGACCTCCGGGCAAAAACCGATTCAGTTCACGTGGAATACGACATATGCAATAATGGTTGTTCTTTTTCGATTATTTCATTCCCTTGTTAATCCTTCGGGTATTGGCAGGTGAATGAAATTACTGATGGTAAATAAAGGTACCTACATTTCTTCAATTCATTATCTTATGAATTCGATGTTGGATATATTATAAATTTTTGGTACTTCGAATTATGAATGTATATGAAAATTTTTATTAAGAATATTTAAACGAGTTGTTATTACGGATGGAATACCTTGGGGCGGATTTCCCAGAAGTTGTTAAGTCGTACAAGAACGTTTTTTTTTCCCTCATCTTACAGTTTGTTCAGATTTTTTTTTCTTCTCTTAGCCCTTGGCAAGCCACTTCTGCGACTTTGAAGTGGTCGCGGCGGTATTAAAAAATTTCAATACAGCCCCATCAAGACGATGATTTTAAGTTGAATAAATAATCCGAATTTACTAATAGATCTCAGAAATATTAAAATCCACCCTATATAGATGTATAAATCAGTGCGTTTAAAGATCCTGTAGAAAGATAATCTATCGTTGAATATATGATACGAATCATAGAAACAAAATTTATACAAATATATCCATAATATATCACCTTTCGATAAAAGATATATTTCTAAAAATTTAAGATCTTAAACGGCAACAAAACTTTATCAATTTATATACCGAACTCGAATCTATAAAAGTGTTAATAATTTATTGCAATGGAACCCGCCGTCTGAAGATCGATGCATACGTATAATATGATAAAGAAATGATCTATATACTATTATATTTACGTGTATCAGTGTAGATATCAAAAGTAAAGTGAAAGTTGACACAATCTGGCTAAAATATGACCATTTCTTTATTTCTATATCTCCATAGGACGTCCACTTTACTCATAAGACGTATAGTAGACATTTTTACCCAATATAGATTCGGGAATCCACTATCTGCCCTGCCCTGACCTTTTCATTGATATATAAGAGAAACATTTATCTTTGGGACAGTCCGTCTTGGTCCATACTATACACGTGCTTTGAATAATACGCAAATCTCGTAGATGGCAAATTGTCAATATTGGATAGCTTATCCGACTATGTAACATACGTCATGAATTTAGAAGATTTGATTCCGTTTTCACAACAAGATGGTATTTCAAAAAAAGAATCAAGGCTTTGAAATTGGAAAGTTTTGAGATGCTAATAAAAAGGAGGACATTCTCAAAATTTTTGTTCCCTCATCTCGTCTCGTGGTATGGGAAGGAGGGAAGCATATTTATGGCAATCAGCTGGATTATATGTAAATTGTTTTCGCATTACCTTGCACATTTAATAAATAGAAATCACTTTTTATTGCTGCAGTGACAACAACAGCGAGGAACCATGGAGGGTCGAGGGTGATACAGACGATAGAAATGAGAAAGCAAAAAAGGCGTATCAGGCTCTTCTCACCGTCACTGCTCGCACCCCTGACAACTTAGAGTATCTAAACTTCTCGAGGGAAGTTAAATCTCTGGCACTGAAAAATTACAACTTTACTTTCGGGAATAGCTCCGTTTCCACTTTCGTCACAGCTTTCTACGACGCCGTACTACTATACGCCCTCGCTCTGAACGAAAGTCTACCTGACAGACCTGGTGAGGTCAATCTGGACGGTGGTAATCTGACGCGGAGGATGTGGGGTAAAAGTTTTAGGGGTGAGTTTGATTTTTCCTTTTTTTTTTTTTTTTTTAATACTTTTTCTCAGAGTTCAAGCACAGTTGAAAGTTTGGCCTTATCATTATACCCGTGTCAGTTTCTTCTACAATATTACATGGGAAAGATTGTTTTTAACGAAAATCGCGACTCGAGTATGTATGTACCTACTTCAACTTTCGGTTAGAAAGAAATAAGATAAAATAAAATAAAATATGATTCGTCATTATAAAAGAAGAAAAGAAAGAAAGTTTAGTCAAGCTTTTATCTTATCTTTTAATTCATCTACCAAGAACAGAGAATTGGTCGTGGGGGTGACAGCTGTCCTCGTAAAGTTTTTTAATTCCTGGATTTGAAGTCGTAACAAATTACTTGAAGCATCGACCGTAGTAATTGGTTTGTATATAGCCGAGGGAATGTACGTCTCTTTGAAATTTTATGATTAATTATTCACTTATTAGATGGTATTGATTCTGTTATAATTACATTTTAATAATGTATTCAATTACAGTAATCCTCTTATCAAACATTTTTCCGCTTTTTCACCTGAGGGAAATTACGGGCTTAGTATTTAGTTAATTAGCATATAAATTAATGTCTTCGTTGACACTTATAGCAGAATATTTCTTCGTAGAGAAATTCTTTCGCTATTTCATTTTTTCTTTTCATTTTAGAATCGTGTCCTTTTCTGATTTATTTTACTCCTGCTAATTTCCAGAACCAAGAGTCTCACATCCCCAGCTGTTTAGCCGATTTAGTATTTCGCGGAATTTACTCTTTGACGTAAGTTTCACCAGCCCTCGTTATCTTGGTTATATTTTATGGTATACCTAATACTGATCGATTAAGTCGTGAAACTCTAGTCTAGACTTTGTCGTTACCTAAAATCTTCGACGATGTTTTATGGTGTTTGTGATTTAGCTGTTGTAACATGAAGAGCACTAGATCTTTTGTCCCCCCAAAAGAGGCTAATACTTGGTACCCAAACTTCTTTGAGCTTTTATGTTCCCAAAGCGTTTAACCAATGGCAAAAGTTAAGGAAATGTTTCACAACAATAAAGCTTACCATCAGCTTTTAATCTCGGAACTTCTAAAGACTCGCGTCTTTTCTCTTGACGCGACGCGACGCTTCGCGTCGCTCAATTAATTACTCTTTTACAATTAGGTTCTGATGGCAACCTGAAACCATTTTAAATTCGAATTTCACCCAGTTTACTCGAAGCAGGCACGTATTCCATTTACAAAATTTACCTACCTACCCAACTCTCGGTATACGTGTATAATTTTTCAGGTATAATTTATTCGGAAACGCGTTACTTCATTACTATTCTATTTTATGCACCCGCGAGTTCAAAGAGGCAGAAGTAAAAATGTATAAAATCATCCTTACCACGTATTTTGATAAGCTCACCCTCTACCACATATTTTTTTCAAATTCTCTTCGCTCGTATAATTGTTCAATTTTTTTTATCTTTTTTCTTACTCTCCCTCGCTCGCCCCTTGATTTATTATCGCTCCTACTCAGGGGGTATAAATTGATGGACGTCTGCTAGAGACTTGAACGAGGTAAGGTAAGCTAGCTATGTCGGTTTTTGTTTTAAATTTTAGATTGAACCTTGTCCCTTTTATTCAAGCTTTGTGCTTTTTTTGACATTCTAGAAAGTGAATTAAACTCCTAAGTGCCCAAGCTAACTAAAACCGGAAAACAAGATCCGATCTCATCTTTCATGGCACAGAATAACATGTTCTTCCAAAATTTCACTTTTTCCCCATCCTCTATTGTTTTCTAGTCTCCTCTTCGTCCCCAACGCACTACAACCGCTCGCGGAACTGTTTAGCGTTATTCCAATCACAGATTCGGATTAATCGATCAATCGTCTATATGACCAAGTGATGAAAATCATCCCGCGTTAAACCGTTACTATAATTGCTTTTCATCCTCGTTCGAAAATTGTCCTAGGTTGAAATTGAAATTTCACGCTCTATGGGCACGTAATCGTGTCGCGGAATTAGCAGTGACTACAAAGCTTAGATTTCATAATTGCATACTAATTGGTTTACCTTTTTCCTTATTCTATTATTACAGGAATCACAGGAGACGTAAACATAGATGAAAACGGAGACAGAATCGCTGACTATTCGCTGCTGGACATGAACCCGGAAACTTTAAAGTTCGAAGTAAGTTTGAGGGTGTATTGAGTGTAGAATTTTAAAGTGATGAGATTTTTCGCAAAGATTGATCATCATGTCCGTTTTAATTAGCAGCCTAGGTGCGCCCTTCCGCGATAGTGTCAGCTATTGTCGAAGTTTTTCCAGAGTCTGACACTAATTTGCGTTCTTTGTTGAATACTTTCAGGGCTAATTAAAGTACTCACGCTACTGTTCACTGTTCAGTTCGATCCAGCCTTTCGTCTAATTTCGCTAGATTTCTATGAACAGCTTCTCGGTGACATTAATAAATAACGAATTAAGTTTTGGCTCGTTTATTTATTCTCGAATGAAAACTGTTTACTTTATCATTTATAAAAGTAATTAATACCCGTAGTATTTCCCCATTTACGATCCCTCTCGGTTACTTATCGAGATACTAGTCTGTCGTCGTTATGGTGGAACAAATAAAGCTCGTATTTTTGCGCTACAGAAACTGGCGGCCAATCTCGCTGTTCGCAATTAATGGTAACCCAAAATTACGCGAAAGTTATGGAACAATTTATGCTTCTATATTATACGTTTAATCTATCTACTAACAGAGGTAATTCTGACGGCTGAATAATTCTTCAATTAGTCTTAACGTTACTTTATCTCGCAGAAATTGGCTCGCGATATAAGTCAGGACAATTATTACTCTGGGTAGTAGATTGAAGAAAATAATTTCACCGCTTTGATTATTTTTATATCAGAACTCTTGGAGCGGTAGAAACGCATTGATTGCAAAAAAGAAAAAAAAACAAAAAAAACGAAAATTCACGGTCGAATCGAGAGTGATTGAAAACCTTAACGAGTCTGCTTATTAAATAGAGATCTTCGAGTATCTAAAAATATGACGGAGTCTTTTTTCAGCTGCTTATTCAGGGGAATCAATCAACGCGGATTTTGTAAATCTGCAGAGAAAGTTATAACTTTTGCAAGAATTGATACAATAGCGGTATTGCGAAGGGAAATATCGACCCTACGAAAATTTTAAAATAAAAAATCATTGTTCACCCCCTAGAGTCAACGATGCAAAGAATCAACTGTCCAAATATCAGCTCGATAAATCAAACCATAATTCTTGAGTTATCGTACAGGAAGTAGAAAAATATGACACTTCGAGAAAACCCTCTTCAAAGTTTTGGGTATAATACATTTTTAGCATTCGGTCGTAGAGCTTTGCATTTCACACTTTCGATTTGTCAACCGTGAAAAGTTTCGGCCCCTGCAATATGTATGGAATTTTATTGAAAATAATTCAGCGTTTAGAAACGATAGAAGGAATAAAAAGAAGGACACGAATTATTATGCATTGTAAAAATTCCGATATTTTACGGCGCAATTATATTTACTTCCGGAAGTGAAAACCTAATTATAGGTATCTTCGAAAACACATTTTTCAATGGTTTCAGATCGTGGCCAATTATTACGGGGCAAATCAAACCCTCGAGTACGTAGCCGGAAGGCCGATTCACTGGTCAGGGGATCGTCTAGCACCTCCACCCGACACCCCCACTTGCGGCTTTGACGGAACGTTATGCCCTGACAACTGTAAATCTCCTTGACTAATGACTAAAGTTTTAATTATTCAACCTCATTGTCAATCTTCTTTGCATATCAAAGAACCCTCCTTTTATCTGTCACAGCTCTACCAGGATACGCGATTCTGTCGATAGTCCTGAGCTCCATCGTCGTCGGGCTTGTCGTCTCCTCAGTTTTTATATACCGGTAAGTACCTATGTATCATTCCCTGAATATTTTTATTATATTTTTTAGACAGTATTTTTTCACTTGGTATCGTCTGAATGATTAGAAAATCTTTTCCTCAAACGAGATAAATCCAGACACATTAATCCGCGACGTCGTTCTTCCTCCTTTTTGCTTTCTATCAAATTCACTGCCAATCTTCGTCCTGGCTATACATATACGTACCTGTCCGATATCCGAGACCCCAAGATGGTGCAGCACGGAAACTTTAGAATAACGACATTGTAATACGAAGGTTTTTAACCCTTACCCTTTCTCCAAGGACTTGGATAGGTATATGGTTTCGTAGAGCAACGTGCGCGTTGGTGTACCTATATATATCCGAGAGACGGTAATCCTCTTGGGAAATCATACGTCCTCTGGGGTCTCTGACCACGAGGATCACACTGTGACACGTGATCTAGAGAACGATGTGAAATCGAATTGGTTTAACCAAATAACGCCCAATTACATGTCCTGCTGCAGACCATGGCACTTAATTGGGTTTTAATTTATTTTTATACCCCGGACAGCCCCAGCAGGACCTGGTTCAAAATATGGGTAGTGCCCTAGGGACAGGCTACAGGAGAAAAAAAAATTGAAAAAAAATGAAAAAATAAAATACTAAATATATGTATATTGAGAACTTCGTTGTTCAAAGACTGTTTGAAACGCAGAGAAAAAATATTTGCAAATCACGAACAAACAAACGAATTTATATCCCCTTGACTGCCAGTGGGGAGGGAATACGGGCTTATATGAGAATGAAAATTAGGAAAAGTAAAAAGCTTTGAATTGCAAAGCCCGTTGTGGATTATTCGAAAATTATTCTATACTCTGTCTCGGCAGGATTTTTTCTTTCTTTCTTTTTCCTTTTTTTTTCTGTGCTTTTTATCATAGTACCAAACTTCTCACGTCAGCCAAAAATTTTTCAGATTTTCACTTTTCTTTTTTCACGTATATATAATAATACCCGCGGCTGGCAAAAATAACATCTCACCCTACTCCTTTGGATTGAGATAAAAGCTACTTTTTTCTTTCTCTTCTTTACTCTCAAACACCACAGTCTCGTGAAAAAAAAAAAAAAAAAATGAATTTTCCGACTGAAAGGAATCCGCTTCACCATCTTTTGGATAAAAGTCCTGAACCATCTACTGGAATTTCTCCAGAGCCTCGTCGGAATTTTTATCCATATAGTATTATATATATGTATGTGTATCTATCTGTTTCGTTTCCTTATATAGGTATATACCATTAATGTATATGGGGTACCTGTGCAGGATTATTGCTTTATGAAGCATGAGTGTTTCGTTGTGCCTATACGGGTACGTGACCAGCGAATTTAAGGGTGTAGTTTTGTTTGCGTTGACTGCTAAAAGAATTTATTATCAGTTTATCACATATCTACTTGGTCCAAGCGTGCATGATATGGACTGTCCAATTTAATGGACGCGGAGGGTCTGACATTTTTTAATGTAAAAAAATTCGTTCTGCTCGTTGCGCTACGTCATTTTCGCCAATCTCCATAAATCAATTTTAGGAAAAATAAAAAAGAAAAGAAAATTGTGTACAACATTGAATGGCCCCTTCGCTTTCAAAACGATGAAGAGAAAATCTAGTGAAAAGGCGTGAATCATTCACCGTATAATATCAACGAGGCGCGAATAAATAACGACTCAAAATTTCGTTCCTAAGTCGATGGAATAATTGCGACTTGCTGCAACTCGTTCTTTTGAAAATTTTCTTTTTTTTTTTTTGTTAGTCTACCGAGATCGGCTGTCAATCTCGAACCTTTTTTTAAATCTTATTTTCGTTCGCTCTTTCGCTTTCCCGAAACTCTTGCTACGTGATTTTCTACAAAGATATGGATCACTCCCGGGCACTCTTGCCTTTCCCAAAACCTCAAAGAACCGGGGCTTTGAAAAGCCCATGAAAATTCATGACCTAAGATACTTTGCCTCCGTCAATGATTAACGACTATACATAGTCTACAGTCGCAACAGCCAGTGGTGCTGAAACAAGACTTCTTGAATGATCAACGAAATGTACCTACGGTAGAAAAATTTGTCTAATTGATACCATGTCACAAAAACACAAGAGCTAGTAGACCCTGTTCGTTTAAATTGAATTTTTGCCAATGGGAAATATCGAGCGAGTCATTTCATCGCTGGTACTTTTGTCCTCGTGCAATTGAAAAGATAAGTAATCGCTTTTCAATGCTGTGAGAAAAGTACTCACCACGGAGTTGCAGCCCGAGTGCTTTTAACGCTTGAGGCGATCTCGATCAACGCTGCAACCTGAGCAGAGCAAAAGTCACGAACCCAGAAAGCCATGAGGTTATTAGTTCACGGTTTGAATGGACGCTTTTGAACTTCGAGTGATAGCTTTATAACTATTATTTTTTCTATTGGTACATCTGCTGCTCTTAGAACCTCCATGGAATTGAAAGAAGCTATAATATCTGTTTAATATTCTGGTACACGTATTGCACGCATTGAAAACCAAACCCACATTTGTTCCTCCGTTTGTAAAGGACGAAATTTAATTTACTCTCGAGCAAACATCATTTTTGATTTTCAAAGTGGTAGTGTGTGCCTATAATACGCGTGTGAATCGAAACTTAGAAGAAACATGAAAGGGGAGGTGAGGTGAGAATAATCTGGGCCCTGTTTTTCTATGGGAATTGGTAGTCAGCGAAATATGAGATCTTCTACTCTGTCTACACTACCTCTTTTTGGAATAATATCAAACGGTATACCTATAACTTATAAGCTGTCAGATGAGTCGGGTTTGGTTTGTGTTTTCGAAGGCCTGTCAGTATAGTGGTTTCAGCCAATTGTCTTAAGAACAAAGCTAAGGGTTTGCGTTTGAGTTGCAAACGTAGGTATATTATACTGCAGAGGCGTGAGTCGGCCATTGTAGGTTGAATTATCCTTCCGGAAATAGAAGTCCTCTTGGTGCTGTGTTAATCCTTCTTCCCAGGTTCGTTTGTAGAACACAGCACAACGTCCTGCATAAACAACTGTTCCCCACCGTTAAAGGTATCCGCAGCTACAAATTTACCAAGAACTCCTTGAATTGGCTCAGAACGAATAGGGCTGATTATCGCAGGAAAAGGGGAGCACACAGTGTTCAATTTCATCGGATTTTCTCCACGTCGAATAGATAAAGAAATAGGAAAACGAAGAGCGAGCTAAAAGCTGCGGGAACTTCGTTCGTTTAACTCGATATTCGGTACGCGGGAATTTCTACGGCTTAATGTATTCTTTTCTATTCTCACGAAGAGCAACACTTCAGAAATACTCGGGACTCGAGTGAAAAAATGTTGGAAATCTTCTAACAAACGTACGACTCGGTGGATTTCCACAACTTTATCTGATTATCTTGAAGATAAGTTAAAGCGTGCGTGCTCACAGATTTCCCTGGATCATAGTTATAAATCTGTATTTTTAACGGCATTTCCCTACTTCCGGATACCCTAATTTACTTTGCTAATGTTGAAGCGCTGTGCCATTATTCTGATCTATTGTATTGCGCAGTTTCAACCCTTCGCTTCAGGATAATTGAGAGTAATTGGCGCCGGTTTAATGGGGAAATTACTGCTGGTTTGCGATTCGTTATTGTGTGATGGATCGAAGAGTTGCGGTGAAAGTCCAATGTGGAACGTAACGCACGGTTTATCAATGTTTTACGGTTTATAAATTTCCAACTAAGTCTCAAGCACCAAAGTTGTTTCTAAGCGAAAATTAAATAATAGGGATATATATCGAAGTATAGAAGCTTGCGTCTCTAGTGTTCACAAAGATATTGCTGCGGTTACGTAACGGAAAATACGCAACAGTATTAAGTTCACGGAAATCCATATTGGAGATACTGAACCACCCTAAACCGACCGTGCGTTGTCTCTATTTAGTCAGATTTGGGTACTAGTTATTCCGAGGGTTCTGACGTGGAAGATAACGGTAGGTGTTAACTAAATTTCGGGCTGTTAAGCCTGACTTTGTCACCTTCTGGTCTACGACCTGCAATTCGGAAGGAGATTCTAATCACGATTATGACTGTACCTATACTCACAGCCAGCCAGCATAGGTATGAAGTCGCGAATGCGTGTGCATTACCCGCGGAGAATACCAGGAATTTCACTATCATATCAAGAAGTAAAAGGAAAGAAGACCCTGAGTGGTTGTCCCGTTACGAAGATGGGGAAAAGTGATCGCGAAAAAGAGCGAATTTAAAGGAGCATCCCTCTTCTCTGGGGTTGTAAAAGTCCGGCTAGGGTGACATCGGCGTCTTTAACGTGACACCGGGTGTCGCTAAAGAGCCTAAACCAGTTGTTTTTGTGCCCAAGTATCAATTTCATGTTCTGCAGGTCAAGTGATTGATGCTAGAAATTGACCTGACCGTTCCCTGCGGCCTACACGAATCCCGATCTGATCTTCGTTCGACCTCCTCTCATCCTTTCCTACGCATGTGGGTTCTATGTATAGAATGTAGACTAATTAAAGATTTGGTTATGGGTTTCAGACACTTTAAACTTGAGGCAGAAATAGCCTCGATGACGTGGAAGGTACATTGGCACGATATCCTCGTAATGCCACATGGCAAGTCTCGAGGTTCGACCTATTCCCTGCCTAACAAACACCGTGGTGGTGGTGGTAGTCAGGTGGTGAGTTTAAAATTGATTTAATTTTCCGGTTATTTATTGTCGTTTTCGTTTCTCATTATGTCATTTCTCCTACGCAATATACTCCAAGCCTTTTGGTATACACACTGTGATAAAAAGTGATAAAGAGTGAATATTTTTATCTGCCTATCGGTTTACGTTCGATTAAACGTTAGTGACAAAGAAAATTCCACCCTCGATCGCTGCAAGTTAGAATTTTTATTCTTTCTTTCTGCTCGATTTCTCTCTATTTTTCGTAGAATCGCGGTCGTCTCATGTATGAACGATATTATTCAGGGTACATTAGGTATGCCTATACGTGTGCATGTAGTACATATACATAAATGTAGGATGAACCAAGAACGTCTATTGCAGATGAAGCCCCGCGGACCTTTCGATATCCGTATAGAATAATACCCTCCTTTATAATATCGTGCCGAAAATTTGCCTGTACTGCAATCGTGTGGAAGAGTGATTTACCGGAGGGAACAAAGAAAAGTTCAGGGCTTTTCGACTACCTCGTGAAATATAATCCCCTGAGAGGGAGATCACCTAACTGTATTAGACCCTCCTCGATATTTTTGGAAATTCGAGAGCTTACTCTCTGCAGGTTGTTCCTGAGCCCTGTAGCCGCGTATGACGAAGTCAATAATATTTTGCATTGAATCCCATGCAAATCACTGCCAAATGCCATGTTTTATTTCATTAGACATGAACGCCACTCGGAACCGCACTAGGATCGGTCAAATCGCCTCTGACCTCTCCGGGGTTATCCCAGTTTCCGATATCGTTTTGAGAGTTTTATTTACGGGTAAGATAGAGGGAGAGTAAAAGGACGGGGTGAGAGATTCGAATCTAACGTTAGATCGTCTAGAATTTCGGTGGGATCGAAGATCGCGTAACGCGTTATGAGTCCGAATATATATCTTTCCTCTCATACTGAGGTTTTTCACGTTTGCTATAGGGTCGATTTTCTGCGGACATAGAATTTTATGCACATTTTTTCTCAACACCGATGATTCAATGTGATACAAGGTGCAGGATGCACGCCGAGACGTAGATAAGGGTGCCTGCTTGACATCGGTGCATTATTCCCTGATGTTCAAATCGTCGTATTTTTCTATTCCAGACTATGTACTCGGAGGACAACATAAGCATGGCTGGTGGAGTCGACAGACAGATCTACGTTCCCACAGGAATATACAAGGTTTCCACTCCACCATTTACCTTTCATTAAAATAAACCACTTGACATTTATTCCTCTGGTACAGAGGTCGAGACAGACGTTGAATGCGCAAAATCTCCACGTTGCTTCTTTCTCTTCCTTTGTTTTCTGCTTTTTATCTTTTTTTCTTTATCCCTTTTTTTGTTATTCCAACTTCTCTGAGAGCGAAAAAAAAGACAATTTATAACAAGGAAATGAACCTACCTGTATGAAACATCCCAATTTAAAAGCACGCATAACTTTTAATCTTCCATTCAGAATTATTCAGCTGTCTGACATTCTCGATTTCTGTACTGCGAATCTTCACATCAAATTCAATCAGTGATATTAATTATCATCAATCATCACATTATCATACAAACGAATAAATTTTCAAGGTTTCTTCTCTGAGCGCTAGTCGTTTTCTAAAATCTTAGTTTTTTGACATTCGCATTTCTCTCAGTAGGTATAGCTCACATCGTATACCTTTCCGCCTACTACGATTAGTTTTCAGGATGAAACCGAACCAGCTCTTAACTGTCTAGAGTCTAGAGTCTAGACAATTCGCACAGGATTGAATCAATCAGTTTTTAGCGCTCTAGGTGTCGTTAACCACCGATGGCAAAAGATTTGAAAAAATAATGGGATTACGTTGGGAGTAATTCAGACGGTGGAAACTTTCTTCAGGGATTTTTGATCTAGCTTGAAATATCTTTGGCAATGATCCTCAGGTTTATTAGCTTGAAAAATGCGAGGTATATGAACAGAGGAAAATCATTAACGAAAGCAGTAGAGAATATCCCCTACATTTTTCTCCTTAATAACGATCATCAATCTTTACACCAATTAGCCAATAAAAATGTGCCTGTTTTTAGAATTCGAAGGTGGCGATCAAACTGATTCCTAGAAGCAAAGTCGAGATCTCAAGGCCTCTTCTTCTGGAATTGAAAAGGGTGAGTGCCGAATCTGCCAGTTTATAAACTTAAAATAGTGACCATAAAACGTATAGGATATATTTCGGTGCTGAACGAAGGGGATCGAATCTCATGAAAGATTGATACTCAAGGAGGTGTATATAGGTATATGTTACCAGCAATGAAAGGCGAACTTCGCTTTTGAGGAATAGCATACCTCCATATCTGCATGCGATCAATGTTTTCTATTCATATGAGTGGTGGCGTGTGACTGTTGCAGATGAAGGACTTGCAACATGATCATCTGGTGCGATTTTATGGTGCCTGTGTTGACCTGCCACATTGCTGTCTCCTCACCGAGTATTGTCCCAAGGGGTCTCTTCAGGTCAGCGAATATAAACCGCAAATTCTGCACTCTCTATAATTCACTGTCTTCCTCTATTCCATTATCTAGTTTTCTGTCTCTACATCTATCGGCCTGATCTTAGCCAAAACCAGAAAGAAATTTGATTAAAGTAGTTCGGTGTGTACATAGCAAAGAGGGAACGAATCCGAAGTCATCTCAAGACTCAAGTTCGGTGCTTTCGGTCGATTTCACCCCCTCAAGTAACCGCAAATAATGGCAAATCGCAACTGCGAAGCTTTTTCAACGTAAAAAAGTTCCTACACTATGAGAAGTTCGTTTCTTTATAGAAGTCATGAGAGGCGCGACTGTTTTTCCACCGCCCTTTCATCGCCCCTTTATACCGTTTTCATCCATAGAATTTTTTTTTTTTTCTCCACCCTTATCCTTTGAGGCGGTCTTTGCAAGGGGCAGCGAGGTACATTATACATACCTACCTATCTATATACCTATATGTATCTATACATCGAAGCGGACCATGAAACCAATTCGCTTAATAGTTAATCTCGGAGAAATGATCTGCGTCCGCTTTTCCGTATCCAGTATACCTTCGGAGGTTTTAACTTTTAATCGACGTCTGGGTAGATCAAGGAATAAGTAAACTGCCAATTTCTCACAGTCACACTCCTATCCTTCGTCAGAAAGACACAGTCGTCTACGGAGCAACTCAAGCTCGTAAAATCGAGTATATCGGCTATTTTATTACGAGTTAAGAAGCCATTCTCTCCGTTATTCCTCCCTAATCTTTCTATCTTTCCGCCTTTTCTTCCCGCAGCAGTTTCGACCATAGTTATATATACTCACCCTGCCTATCTGTCGTAAGAATTACTGTCATTTCTTCACATAAGAATATGTGCTGGGGCAGTTTTACAAAATTTATACTTTCGGGTGTAACCGGATCATCGCTAGTTCACGATTAGCTCTGGGGGGAAACAGAATTGCGCAGATTAGGGACTGGGACATTTTCTGCGGAAGAAATTTGCGGATATTTCAAACCGCTGGGATTTTCTTGAATTTCAGGATATTTTAGAGAACGATCAGATCAAGCTGGACCGTGTTTTTCGCGGCTCGTTGATCCACGACATAGTCCGTGGCATGGCATATCTCCATGCTTCTGAGCTAAGAAGCCATGGGAACTTGAAGTCAACAAACTGCGTTGTCGACTCGAGATTTGTACTCAAAATCGCAGACTTTGGACTCCACGAACTCCGGCGGCCCAGCCCAGCTGACCTCGATGAAGACAGGGATAGCTACGCATTCTGGAGAAGTAAGGGTTCATTTTATAGGGGTTGGATTCGTTCAGAATCACTCATAGTTATTGAAAGATTGATTATAAAATTCTGACAAGTTTGGTCTTCCATTTTATTTCTCGAACGATTTCACAGCTCGCGATTTTTAGCTGAACAAATTTGCGCGTCGAATCGCTTCTTGAGTTTCCCCAATTTTCTTAAATTACGTGAATTTGTTTGTTTTTTTTTTTGCAAGCTTCGTCGAGAGAAGAAGGCAGGGCTTCGATATTATATTTTAACTAACTTAGGATCAATGATCATTTCCGGCTGAAAAAGGGAGAAAATATGGCGTAAAAAATTAGTAAATCGTGTCTGATATAAGACAGAAGTGTTCTTCTATCTAACAGGATGTTTACACCTTTTAGAAGAAACATCCGGTGATCCTTTATCCTGTATCGCGAAAACTTCGGATTTCCGGTGCAATGTATCTCTCGTTTTTCCGCGACCCTTAGGGGCTTGTTGCTTAAAATTTATAGAGATCTCAGTGAGGTCGCATAGCCACTTCAAGAAGTTCGTAAAGTGGGATCAAGCTCAGTTTTCGTTTAGAAGCTAAGTATATAATATACAGTTTTATCCCACAACTAACACTTCCTGGGGTAAAAGAAGGAGAAGAAGAAAAAAAAAAACCGAAAAACCAACAACTTCCTACAAATTTCACTTTCTACAGAACAGCTATGGACAGCTCCGGAACTTTTGCGACTGGAACGACGTCCGCCGGAAGGGACGCAGAAAGGCGATGTATACAGCTTCGCCATAATCGTACACGAGATCGTCGTTCGTCAAGGTCCTTTTTATCTAGGAGATGACAACGATACGCCACCTAAAGGTGAGTAAAGTTAAAACGATATAAATCTAAGAGATTTAATAGTATATTATGCAACAAGTGCGTGAAAATTTCACACACGAGTTTCATACGATATTTTTCGACACAGTGTGCGACAAATTTCATTTCACGCATACTGTATCAAAAAATAGATTTTATACCTCAATTGTCGCTTAATTTTTATACCTGTTTCATACAGTACATAGCTAATGACTCGTTTACGGTACCGAGGTAATATTTTAGCCAGATAATTAAACGCGGATCTTTATTTCGCCCCTTTATAATATCAGTATGCGAAAAATAAAAATTTGGGTAAAAGATCCATTTGAAAGAAAAAAGAAAAAAAAAAAAAAAAACATAATAAACACACAATGAGCCCCCGCTTGGTCGTTTCATTTTTCAAGCTGACGGCCACGAATGTAGGAGGATATTATAATTTAACAGCTTATCACCCCTCATTCCCATTTCTAGATACCTACACACACCTAATTTAAGATATAGACGTATCGAGGTACGGTCTACCCTTGCTGAGCCTTGTGGTTTAAACATTTACAAACATTTTTAGTATCTAGATGGATCGCGTGTTTTTGTCAGCAAGAGATCATCTCTTTCTGACTACCATACTCGACCGTATAGCGGGTACCGCGCCTTGGGGTATTTTGAAAAATTTTAATATATCCTGACCATTCATAGGCCATCATTTTTCATGTTACAAGGAGATATTCGCGAATGGGGTGTATCGGAAAAAGCCAGGGGAATGGAAGAACTGAAATTTTTTTACAGGCAAATAAAAGAATAAACATTTCAATTTCTGTTTGAGACACATGGCATTTTTATTGTATTATATATAGGTACGGGTTAGGGTGGTCCTTAATGTGGTCATATTCGAGTTTCAATACTCCCATGAGCCAGAACGTCTCCAAATATACAAAAAAATTTAGCCAAAACGCCAAATTCTTATCTCAATTCTTAGTACTGCCCCAAAGCCTTCGAACTTTCCCATTTGAAAAAGACACGAATTTTAGTACATCGGGGTTATTTTCCACTTCCTATCGCATTATCGCTTCGAATAATCCGAAACTCCGCACACTTCTGACTCATAGTAGTAGGTATCCGTGAAAAATTTACAGATTCTTAACGACATCATTTTATTTATCACAATTTGGATATGAGAAATTTTTTTTGAGTGCACTGTGGCTTCGAAAATTATATCATCGAAAATCTGTTGAATTTTCATGAAATACCTACTAGTACAAGTAAGGAGTGTACCGAGTTTGAGATCTCTCGGAGTTATGCTGCAACAGGGAGAAAAAAAATTAACCGTGAAATGTCACAAATCGTGTTTCATTCAAATGGGAAGATTCGAAGGATTTGGGAGGGTACTTAGAATTGACTACATTTTTTTTTGTTTATATTTGGAAACGTCTTGGTCCTATGTGGCAGCATTGAAATTCGAAAATTATGAAATTAAGGTCCGCCCTAATATAAAGCAACGCGGTATATGTAGGCTCTTTTTAAAATGATTGGTTAGGGAAAATTCATGAATTTCCTGAGGTGCGAACAGGCACTTTTTTTCCCTCGGTTGAAAAACGCCCGAAGGCGTTGGACGTCCCCTCGAAAACTCACCATGATGCGGATAATTAGTGTAATGATCACCGATCCGTCGACTATATACCCGAGGGGCTATTCACTCGGAAATTAAGCGAACGATTTCCATGCTGTCAAATAATTTCCTTCTATTTGCAGCTGATTTCGAGTTTGAAATCGCTGTGAAATCAATTTGAAATCGTGAATTCGAAGTTGAAATCAGATAAAAACGTCAGACGGAATCATGGGAAATCTTTACGCAAATCACGACGGAGGTAATTAGAAAATAAAAAAAAAAAAGAAATATCGCTCGCTTGATTCCCGGTCGACTATTTCCGATCTACGTACTGAGATGTGATATATTATTAACTTATACCCATAATACCATATAGCTGAATTTATACTTTGAATTTTTCCGTACAACGCGATGTTAGTATTGCACAGAACCGAGACTGCCAAGCTAGCAATTCGCATAAATTTTCCTCGGACGGTTCTGAGGCTGAGAAATATGGTCGTGGTATCCGTAGTCCGGCTTATACCGCAACCATATTCTGTCCACCGACCTTTTCCAGCCAGTTTCCTTGGCTGCAAGTTTTGACCCGAGTAGGTATATACATTTCCGAGGGTATAGTAGTGGGTACAAGTTAGGTGTCCGTTCTGCATAAACGGGATATATGTTTCTCCCCCGGGATATAAGGGCGAAATATTTTCAGCGTCGTTGCCTCACCATATAGGTAATATGTACCTGTGAGTAAAATCTGAATTCCCTCTTCCCCATCTAGTCCTAATTTTTCAATTCAAGTTAAGAACTTCTGTTTCATCCAACAGATGTTGGATAAAACGAGCGAGTCTTTACCGTTTTAATTTCCTGATAATTAATTCCCTATATTATACCATCTGGTTTGGATTTAATAATTCAAATTTAATTTATGTTTCTGCGGTTATTTTACTTTTTTTCTGTTCCGTTTCCTCCTCCTCGCTTGTTGCTTTTGATTTAAATTAATTTCTGCGTATGCCTATACTGTATTATACATAAATATGTATTTCATATTAATGTATGTATGTATTATAGAATGTACAATGGTCTACCTGTACTACGTGCATGTATAACGTGCGTAATCTAATTCGCGAAGCGAACCGTGCAGATCGCTTCAAAGGAACCAGATATTATAATCTCGGTGAAGTCGACAAGATTGGTTGCGATATACCAGCTTGCGTGTCAAATTTAATGCGAATTTTACACTAAAAATGATACTCGGTCTCTCTGTCTATCACCTCGAGAGGTTTTAGCTTGAGATTAAAAATGCTGATGAAGCAATTTATATATAGGTATTTCGAGTAGGTATACCCACCTCGTATTCGGCAAGCAACAGGCCTCACAAACTTTGAGAATATTCAAGTTAGGGATAAACTTTATAGGTAGTCAAGGATCCGCGAAACAAACCCTTAAAAATTCGGAGGATGATATTCTGCTATGTATTTATGGGAGTCCCTTATCTTCTATGGTATTTTTTTAAAAGAATGTCCCTTCTTAAAAAAAGGGAGATAACCCAGGAAAAAATGGATTGGATTAAACTTGATCGAATTTGATCGCGAATTGATGGAAATTTTGGAAAAAATTAGATCTACTTAAACCTGGATAGATCTAAAATGTTAGATCCAAGTGCAGATCTAGTGAGATCTAGAAAGACCTCTCGAGATCTGTTTAGATCTAACAAGATCTATAGAGGTCTAAAATCGATTTCGGGAGATTTATTTGGATCAATATTTTTCCCAAAATTTAGATCTCACTGGATGAAATTTGATCTAATCCATTTTTCCCGGACAGAGAATAAGGAAAGAATTAAAAATAGACAACGCAGAGATCGTGTTAAACGGTTTGAATAATTTTGGATCATAGCTAGGTTGTTCTGTAGTCTGGCGAATAAATTTCTCGTAGAAAAGCTCAGACTAAATCGACAGGGTCGTTGGGGTTAAATGAAGCCTGAGACCAGGAAGTTGTGAAAAAAATTTCTTGACATCTTCTCTCAAAGCTTACTTCCTCTTCCTAGACACTAAGCAATTTCTTGACAAATTTTCTTCAAGAAAGACAAAGGAAAAATAAATAAATAGAAAATATGCGTGTTTTATAATGCGTTTGTACTCTCTAGTATCTGGTTTATAAAATCGGCTTTTTTCTGCACGAATACTGTAACTATATAGGTAGATTCATAGAAAAATTGTTTAAGACAAAGAAAAACATTTCCAACGAGATTCTATTTGGGGGAAGATTTACGCGGATGATTCCGTGCAGATTTTTCGATGGTTTTTGTCTGCGATCACATTTCACCGCCACTTGCGTCTATCTGTTCGTCGGTCTATCAGCGTGTTCGCATTGCTCACATCGGATTCATGGAATTACTGATTTTCTCCTGTAGAGTTAGGAGCGAAAATTTTCTCGCACGTGATCGCGCCTGGATAAAATATCAAAGCACGCAAAGTTGCGTGCCCTCTCGCCGTATCATTATATAGAAATTTTCAAGATATTTTTTATACATTTTGATCTCTTTTTAAACGTGTATCATAATCGGCGTTTCCGAGAAGCATGCAGAGCGACAAGCTAAATCGATATAATATAGGAGCTAGAATAGGCGATGAATTGGTGCGAATATTAAAGTGAGAAGTTAGTTAGTCGAGTTTCAACAACGCCTATAGAAGATTTAATATCTTCTGCTTTTTTACCGATCGTTAGAAAAATAGATTTATTTTTTCTATTTTTATTCAGTGGCGATGTATTCGCGGTTTGCTAGCGTTTTTACTCGCAACGCGTTTGCGAATTTTATAATTTCTATATTACCATATTTTTAGATTCATAAAATTTTAAATTCGGGGGAGTTTTCAACTTCGGGGAATTTAAAATCGCTCATTTCCATGTGCGATGTTGTTTTTCTCTTTTGTTTGTTCACCTTTAAACACGCAGAAAGTATGATTGAGCTTTATATAGGGTGAAGCCTGCGCGAAGATGTGGACCACCGGATTTCAAACAAAATTCGTTTCGACGTTCCTTATTTGACTCCAAAAAATCTTCGTCGACTCTACCAGGTGATTCCCGCTTACATCTCAGTCATTTGGGTTGCGGACCGTCATATCCCTACAACGTATATCTATATATATGATGTATATAGATATACAACTCTGTGTTCGGACGGTCTGCTACCCACATCACTGTGATGTAAGCGAGAAATCACCCGGTACATACCATGAATTTCTCTGACGGTGGCACGATGCGATCCGTGCTCCTATGGGCGGGCAATCGAAAATACGACTCATGTTATAACAACGAGGTGTATCTTCAATTGCTTGCCCCCAAGCGCACGGATCGAGCCGCTGTTAAAGAAATTCATGGTAGGTAATATATGCTGTTTACATGAGGAAAGTTATTTGTCACACAGGAAATTGTCTTTCCCCGGAAATAAATGTACAATCATTTAGAAAACGAAAATATGTAGGTATACCGAAAATATTGATTTTTCAAAATTATTTGCTTGAAAAATAATATGATTCCATCGAATGAATTTCCTCATTTTTTCCAAATATTGTTTATTCATGTAGAAGAAAAATTTCATTTACATAAATCTATTTTCTAGTCGGTCAATCATACATGACTATAAATTATTATTCATTTCCCATTTTGTTTTGGTAATATAGTTATTATAACGCGCCTGTTGTTATATGTATGTATATGCCAATGCGACTTGATAAACGAGGTCATCATTTCTGAGCGTAAATTCGGCCGTGATTACCAATCTAGTGCGAATCATATACCATTGTAATTAACGTTCTCACGATCATCATATTATGAATAGTTATTACGAATCCAATTCGCCCCTTATTACGTTTACGATTTGGTATTCCCCTGATGATGGTATCTCACACCTTGATTATCCAATTCGTTGAATATTAAATCACTCTTTGATTCGCGGACTCATCGATTCACGAGAAACAATTTTGTGGCCGCTCAATTTTTCACCATTGAAAGAACAAAAAACAATATATTAATTGCAATGAACGGGAGCTTTCGATATTTTTTTTACGACAGAAAAAAAAAAAGAAAAATAAACGACTTTATCCACTCTTGCAAATTGATTTAGTGCTGTGATATGCTTAAAGCTCCGCGAATCCTTTTTTACCATATGAAAGACACCACCTAACGTTATACCAAGGCTTGCAGTCGATAAGTACGAGTACGGGAAGCAGTTTACCGACAATTAAGGGTGTGAAAAAGCTTCGGAGCTTTTACGTTGTGTTAATAAAGTCGGTTCCAGCTTAGCCCACATGAAGACGCCGAGGTAAAATGACGGTCGGTTCGAACTTTCGAGCTTCCGAGCTTTTGAGCTTTCGGACTTTCGAGCTTTCGAGCTTTCCCGATTAACAAAGCAGCGCAACATTCCCTCGGTAGGTAAACTTTACCGAAAGCTTGCTCGGAGCTTTTACCGATCTGGACTATCGATTCCGGTGATTTGTCGCGGGGCAGTATTCGAGTATGGAATTAAAACGAGGGATGAAAGCTCAGTTGGAGTTCTCGCGCGAGAAGAGACACACGGGGTCTAAGCGCGGCGATACGACAACACGTGAATCGGTTTTCATCGATGTTTTAAACACTTTTCACTCTAGTCTAGTCTCACCATAGTTTCAATTATCATTCAATTTCATTTATTTATTTTTTTTATCAAAAATTTTCCACTCGACCCACACAATTTTCTTTTCCCAAAATAAATCGTGTGTGTGTGTGTGTGTGTGTATATGTGATTATACTCTCGACTTCGTACTCTCGACTTTGAGCTTTCACGGATGCCTATATTATACGATCATGCAATTCTGATTTAATCTCATTTTTTATAACGTTTGAAAAAATTTCATACGATTTTTGGAATCTATGATTTGTATTAGAAATTAGGCGTGACAAATACTGAAAAATTGATCAATAATAAACTCCGTGGAGAGGCAATAACGTCTTACTATAATGGTAAAGGTTCGGTGACCCATGGACCCGTATTCTATGTATATACGTACGGTTGTGAATTACATAGGTATATAAGGGCGAGAATGCACCAGTCGGTTTTCTCACCGGCTGCATTATTCCACTATAGTAATCTAGCCCCTATATTATATCGTCGCCTTGTGTCCTAGTGACGTAAATAAGAGAGATTGAAGTGGGTGACGAGGAACGGATGGGTGGTTATTTGAGACGGGTGTAAGGCAAGCGTGTTAGAATAGACTCGCAAAAAGGTATAGCCCTGCAGAGACGTGGGCTGATTTTGTGGAAGGTTGATCGAACTGTCAATCGCGGGTTACGACCCCCGAATTGCTTGCTAGAAGAAATTGAAACGCGGCGGCATTTTCCGGCTGGCAGAAAGTCTCTCAGGATCGAAAATCATTTTCTTCTTCTTCTTCTTCCTCTTCTTCTTTTTTCATACCCCTCCCGATGTACCTCAGCGAATTTCAATCCCCCCCGATATGAATTTCACCCTTTACACCAATAAATATCCCTTTATATTATACGCCTGTACCTATATACATATAATACATACCTATATAGTATATATATACGAATTCTGTAGGAGTCTGTAATTTGTTAAAAATTGAGTAAAAGATTAGTCATCCTGTCACGTCGCGTCGGATGAAACCGGGTCATCCATTAAATTGCTGAACACTTAGCTTATAGGTATATACTTCGATATTCATTGGGAGGGTGGCTTGAATTTTTTCTCTTTATTTTTTCTTCCTCTTTTTTTTTCTTCTTCTTCTCATCTCCAAGTCGCCGCTTTCGCAGGGGGTCAATGACGTCACGTATCCTTTGGCGAGACTCAATATATGATGCTGTAAACTTGGTCTGACGTCACAGATCCGTTTACTGCCATCGCGTTACGCCGCGGTTGTTAACTTGTGTATAATAGCGACGTGACGGGGGGGAAAAAAACATCCCTTAGATAAAAAGTGATAAAATTAATTCGTATTTTATTACTTTATTGAACATTTTCTTTTTTTTTGTAAATTTTTTTCTCTGTTATTCTATTCTGCCATATAGCTGCGCTCTTTACTTTTATTCTTATATCTCTATCCGCCTCTTCTGAATACAAATTAAAAAAGTATGAAATGGCAGCAGGATTCCATTCGATAAAATCGTACGTGACTAGGAGTTCAGCGGTTTTATTACGTATATACTTACCTAGTCAGATGTACAATTTATTTAGTCAACGTCGTCTATTCATCATAATATATTGTATTGGTATACGAGAACTGGAGCAAACTACGTGACGTTTTAGAGTTACTATATAATCCGCGGGACAGAGGATCTGGGTTTCTTCTATTTGCCCAGCAGTAAGAGGGAATCGAAAATGAAATTTCTTATTTCACGAATCGAACGGTCGTTACAGGATAGAACTTTTGATAATTCAGTGTGCGAATTTCGATTTCTCATGTCTGTTGGTAGTGTGCGAAGTGCCCGATTCACACACTGTGGCGCGCGGTGCTCCGAGTAGATACATTCACGCACTCAGTGTGCGAATGCATCTGGAGTAAATACATTCGCGCACTCAGTGCGCAAATGTATCTGGAGTATATTATACATTCGCGCACTGAGTGTAGAGAATGATGTACTCCGCACACTGTGAATAGTGTATCTATAGAATATTGTCCAAACTGCAGTATTCACATTCCCAGCCGGTTTTCGGTTACTGATAGACAGATATTTATATTTATATTTATTTACGAAATCGAAATTCGCACATTGAGTTATAAAAAATAGTATACGACACACGTGCGCGTACGTGATCCTCGCACTCGTGTTTTTGTCACCCTCGCTTCGCTCGGGCGACAAGCTAAACTCGTGCAAGAATCACATACTTCGCTCACTTGTTTCGTAATCTACTATTAAATAACCGTTCGTATGATTTGAAAAAGGTGAAATAATCTTTACTTTTTCAAACACATTATGCTTTAAACTTCATATTATATGAACATTATATAGTTTGCTAAATGCTGTATGAATTATTATAGCCAGATTTTTACTCCCATCGTAGTTCAGCTGTAGAATTGACGGTATTGCTATACTTTCCGTGTTATGTGTATATACACGCAGATTAATTTTATTCATTTTTATTTATATCGCCTTACCATACCCATACACCTACCTTGTAACTTTAGATTTCTTGACGATTCACTGCGCGAGTTTTTCTCAATTTATTTCGAGAGTTTAGGTTTATGTGTATACAAGATCAAGTGAGATAAAACAAAACCAAATGTATATACGTATATATGTGTGTGTATGTATATATTTATATATATATATATATACAAGTTTGAAAACCATTCCAAGTACCAACCGCTTTCAGCATCAATTCCCATGTAAATATTGATCCTCAAGTTAGGCAGTGAAGAACCGTTCGACCCTAAACGTAGAACACACACGAATGCTCGCCTTTACTTACCTACCCTCAAATATACGGTCGGATCCGTTCATCTACAAAATGGGCAATGAAAAGGACACGAAATTATGAATGCTTATCACAAAGGCCCAAAGCTGGTCTTCCGGTTGAAATCGAATCAAATATTAGCGATACGCGCTAAACTTTATTTGCACGGAGATAGGAATTATAAGATAAATGAGGAAAGCTTAGACACCTCATTCCTCGGTATACCAGAAATGGTTAGGTGGATTTTGTTCCGCTGTGTAGGCGTAGATTAGATATAAATTTATCGTACGCTCTGGGGAGTAAAATTCCCAGGAGAAGATGTCCGGGTGTATAAAATCTCGGGCGAGTACTTCGCCCTCGCAAAGTAAGACTTATATATGTATGTACCTACGTAGGTACCATATACGGTCTCGTTCCATATTCGCGAAACTTATTTCAAATATTATTTTCAGCTTTGAGAAGGGTAGCTCTGGCTTTATACCTCGTGTATCAGAGAGATTACGTATACCGTTTACCGTACATGCTGTATACGAAATCGTTTTTCCTCAATATTCGTTTATGTATCCGTCCGATCGTTTTTCAAAGACGTTTACCCCACCTGAAGTAGATTTTTCAACGTCAGATTTACGAACGTACCTACATAGCTTGTTGTAATTCACCGTGTCTCGAATTATTATATGTATATATATATACACCTAATTGATGGATGTTCATTATTTGATGAGAAAATTAGATATTAAAAATGATTTAAGCCCTAGTTTAAAAATTACTTTCTTCCTCGCGGATTAATTTTCCGCCCTTAGGCTTCGTGCGGTGATTAAAATACCCGTGCAAGAATTCATTTCACCCCCCGGTCGAGTTTGCGGTAGGTACCGCAGTTATCAATTTCCAATATTTTTTTATCCCACTTTGATCAGTTTTATAATTAGACTAAAATCCCTGAGGACCCGAAGGTTTTTTCGTTCACGCGGTTTTTATTTCCTCGCGATTATCTTCTTATTTCAATTTTAATTATCACGTACTATTATTCTACGCTTGAAATCAGAACTGGGCCAAATTACTGGAATTCAGGAATTTCTCGACTCGAAAATTCCTCCACCTCTTTGTTACCTGAATCATAATTATAGAGTATAAAAGACGTGTGTGTATTCCGAGAGACTGGCCACTACCAAGTCATCTTGGTGATGCGAATGTGAACGTCAAAGCGTGTGGACCCACAGCTAAAATTGCCCTCATCATGCCATAGCATTTGTTACTTCCTGTCAAATTACTCTTTGAGATTAATTCCATTTTTAGCCTGAAGTGTGGGGTGCAGGTATTCCGCCCCAATTTTCATTACTTTTAAAGAATATGCGTGAATCCTTTTTTCCTTTTCTTTTCTTCTATCTTGTTTTTTATTTTCGGAGTTCAGAGGTGGGGCTTTTCCTCATCATTTCGACTCCGAAGATTCTGCGGTATTTTTTAACTAATGACTCGCGGCTTCATACGATCTTCGACCTTCTTTCCTAATTAAATTTCTCTCCGTTCGTTTACTTCCCAAGAAGTTTCTCTTTCGTTTCTCGTTCATATTCATCCGTTGAATTCGTTCATCATTGAAGAAATTTTTTCATCCGCACATTTATTTCTCATATTAAAATATAAATCTCACAATCAGCGACGGCTGAACGCTGACTGTGAGCTAAGATCGAGATCTTTCAGCCCTTATATTGTATAAAAATACCAAAAGTCAAGTGCTTTTAAAAGCGTGAGAAAATTGCTCAGTATCGCGTGTCATGTGCTGTTGAGAAAACAACAATCTAACGAAGCCGGATTCTGCGAACCAGGATGGCCGAGAGAAGCGCCTCTTCAAGCAGCAGTAGCAGCCTGGCTCTTCCCACATTGTCAGGTTCCGGTGCGAGCCCTGAACGAGGGGCTAGTCCCCGGAGGGCGGTTAGCCCTCTGCTAGAAGTTCGAAGGCCCCATTGCACTCTCAACTGCGAATCCTGCAGCTCGTACCTCGAGGATGTCTACAGACACAGTAAGATCCTCAGGATATTGCGAATCGCATATAGAGTTGTGGTCGTACGATAAGTTTGATCGGGTATCGATTTTGCTTTAGATCAGAATCAGTTTTCGTTATTAACATTTTCCTTCAGCTCATATTATATTCGTATATATGTTTTCTACTATACTACTGTTCATACTTAAACATCCAGAGCTTGAGGGCGCTTGTGAAAAGTACTTGATTACATTTATTTTCTGCGCTTTTACTTTTCATTCGCGGGTTGAGATTTGCATTAGAATTTTTCTTTCATTCTAGTCCTCTGGGACGAATATCATACTGTACCTACTCGTCTTTTATGCAAAAACGCCTCAACTTTGTGAATATATGACATATATACCCGGTTGGGTTACATAGATCCCAGAGAACTACCCAAAAACTGATTTTTCTAATGAAAAAGAGCTGAGAACTGTATTTTTCGTTTGATTTCCGAGGGTGCGCACAAAAACTCGATATCAATTTCACCAGTTCAGAGCTTCACCCGGAAACACACATACGAAATGAAAATTTTCTCTTCTGAGAGACATGAATGGGATGAAAAATTCTAATGCAATAATCTGCTTACGAAGTTGGAAAAAATGTAATTACTGTTTCTCATAAACGTTAAGTACCTAGGTACTCGGGGCTTAAAACTTAGGAGACTTCTGGATCTCGGTGTATACCTACCCTTGCAAATGGTATAATATAAATTAAAAACGAGACAAAATATTAGCCCTACAGTTCGTGTACTAAAAATTATTCAAATTTCCCATACGTTATATATATGCAATGAAGGTATTATATACATATTTATGTATATTCCGAGCTCTCAATACTAAAGTGCTCGATTTCAAGGACCTCGGTATAAATGATGGTTAGGAAGTAAGTCCTTGGATTATTTGGTCGCCGTAGTTAAGGTATTTGTGGTCTTAGTTATCGAACAATACTGTATATTGTCTTTGATATTGTAATACGGAGATTGTGAGCCCACCTATAATTTCGGCGAGGAAAGCGTCCGAGTAAATTCTATCGCGAAAATGATGATTCAAAAATATGACAAATTATCAAAAGAGCTCGAGACGAGTCTTTGTGAACATAAAGAATTTTTTATTTTTTATTCTTATTATTCTATTTTTTCCACGACAATTTATATACGTGAAATAATTTCCCATTCTAAACGTATGTAGGTACATTAATTCTAAGTGGAGTATAAAAGTAGACTTTGTGCGCGCACAGCTTTTGTGAAACTCCCCGCACTTTGGCCCACCTTTTATTCTCCATCTTTGTTCTCGTCCTTAATTGTCATCCGCTGATACTCGACATGCCCTGCAGTGGTACGCGCGACGTCTCTCACCTTGAATTTCCCGGATCTCTTGTATTTTCCCTTAAAAAATTTCTTTCGCCATCTCTTGACCTTTCCAAGTCTTGATTAATACCGTGGTGGTAAGGTTTTCTGATTCATTTCTGCCTCTTTCTTTCCTTGATAAGAAAAAAAAAAAAAACACAAAACAGAAATAGAAATAATGAAGAAAAATGGAATTCGCAAACAGCCACAGTTCGGGACCAACAAGAACGAGACCTAACTTTAACCGATGTGACATCGTGCGTATCTCTGTCACGAAATAAGGCAGAGAAAACCGTCTCCTGAATCATTATTTCGGTGCTGGCATACGCCGCGCACGTTTTTTGTGTTACAAGTAGAAGTTCGCGACAATGTCGCGCATTCGTAAGATATTGTGAAAAGTTTCAAGCCCTGCGTGGGTAGGTATATATGCTGACTGGTTTCTTCACTTTTTTTTACTTCTCATGGCAAAATACAAACATAGGTATACCTACACGTTTTTTTTCTGATCGAAAAGTAAAACTATAACTCTGCCTGTATGATAAAGAATATACCTATGTATTGCACAAGACATCGATATTATCGTATACCACAACCAGTAATCACTAACTGAATAAATCGCGTTGAACTAACTCGTTAGACGCTGCAGGAGCCGTTCCGCCTTAATTGATTCATTACTCGTCCCCAATTGCAGTAGCTCGTTAAAAGTCAAGAATTTACAGCGCTTAGCTCGGCCTTGATATTATACATACACGAGTCAAGGGAAGAAGAATGAAAAAAAAGGAAAGGAAATAGAAAAAGAAATCACCGATCAATTATACGATCAATTGACCTTGAAATATATTCACACCCATATCCCACCTCTCTGGGGTCTTAAACTCCAAGGATAAAACGTAATCGCATAACCACGCTACCGAAGTAGTATGAGTCGGCCGGCGATCAGCCAAGAGCGAGAGACCGTGATTATCAGTAGTAGGAGCCATACGTGGTCCGACAAGCCGCGTCCCATCAACGATGCTCTTTCGCTTCAAAAACTACCCACCGTCATATGTATAACACTATAATATGCGATAAACATTAACATAGAATTACTCTTCTTTTTTATGGAGGGAAGAACGAGTCCTGATGCTTTTAGGAAAGCATCGTAAAATTGTCGTGAACGTAACATCAGTTATTTTCGTTGAAATTGTAGTTTGTCATCGGTAAATATATATATATATGTCTCATACGTTTCCGGAGTTATTACGTTGTGGGTAATAACGCTGAAAATTGAGGAGCGTAAAAACATAAGTTTCTTTTTCCCCCTCATTCATATATCACTTTTCATCAGCTTGCTGATAAGGAGACTTTTATTTTTGGTCCAACAATGGTTCTCGCCGTTTCACGGAAATTATAATTCTAGTGTCTGAGTAACAGGTAGAAATTGAGATTTCAGTCTGTCTGACAAACTCGCCGAATGGTCAGTGTCAAAATCTGAAATTTACAGGAATTTCGGTTTTACAGATGAAAAGTTCAACCTGCAATGTCTCGTCGAAAGTCTATATTTTTTGCTCTTTTCAAGTCAATTATCATCTTTTCCGAACTTGAGAACGGTAGCGTCTAGCAGGCTTCTCAATCGCAGAATATTTTTTATTCAATAAAATTTTTGGAACTCGCTAAAATTCATAGGGTTTTATGGTATACGAAATAAATAACGAACTTTAATTTTCTACTGATGTTCTCAATTCTCACCATATATACTCGTGATTTGAATTGTTAGGTGATTAATCTAAGAAAAAATGAGAAGATTCAGAAACATGGTTTATTTATTTATTTATTTATTTATTTATTTCGGAAAATCGGATCCGTCCATATGACATGAGAAAGGTGTGGGAGACGTCCTAATATATCAACTATTTTATTGTCAAACAGACTACCCATCATGTTAACTATTGGTACCATTTCATGTGGTCCGTACTGCTTTCCTTTTCCCAGGCGTCTCGGCCTCTTGTTAAATATTTATGAGTCGCGAATTTCGCGAGAGTGAAAGAACCTTCGTGTCAGGGCTCCGAGGTCGCGCTACGTGACCCAGGGAGGGAGTATACGCGAAATACTACGCATCGTTCGAAGCCAGTAACTGAATGCCACATTTTCCTCTTAATAAACCGCGTGACAGCCGACCGGCTGTCATTTGGTTGTAATTTTTTAAAGGACCCTGCAGAATACGCGGCAGAGTCATTTAAATAACAATGTCGTTTCTCACTCAGCCCTGTATTCCTCCCCTATTCGCATCCCCTCTCGCTCCCTTCTTCGTCACAGGGTTTAAGCATGTGTGTATTATATAAAAGATGGCTAAATATTAAAATCAGTACCTCGCGACGTACTCTTCTACGATTTTTTTTCTCGCAATAAGATAAATCGAAAGAAGAAAAATAAATATAAATAAATAAATAGGAAAAGTTTACATTTTTTCGGAAAGCAAACACTGCGGATTCAAATACTATCAAATTGCTTTCTATAATCCCGGAAACCTTTGCTGGATAAATTAATTCCTGCGTTCTTTAAATAACTGGGATTATATCGTTGACCCTCGTCATTGGGACAGCCTATAAATGCCCCTATTTACGCTACGTACTACATACGTACGAAACTGACGATAAATGTGTCTGTAATTTATTCTGCGCCAGATCTGTATAATATACCTTCGATTTATTTGTTTCAGAGATCGTTGAAGGTGTCCGAAGAGGTGGTGGATCACCGATGAGACCTCTAATCGATGAAGCAGCCGTAGAAGAAGAGGTAAATTGATTTTTCAAAATTTATGTACACATGAATTTTTTTTATCCACATATTTTTTATTTTTCATGAGTTAGATTTTTATTTTTTTTATAAAAGTTGAGATTGTGGGACAAAAAATTATGATAAACATTATTACGGTAAAGTTAGACGTATAATATCTGTCAACGTGTCTGTTGCAGGTCGCTACCCTGATGCGACGATGTTGGGCACAAGACGCAGCTGACAGGCCAGATTTTCCAGCGTTAAAACAGACAATTCGGAAAATCAACAAGTGAGTTACATCCCCAATTCTCTATTCCTATTTTTCCTAGTCCTGCATGCAGTGAGTTTAAATTTGAAAAAATTCTGCACCGCAGTTCACCCGCCGAATTGACGAATTGAATTTTTTTTTTTTTCACCTCTGCTTTTATACTCGCTAATCAATATACCTTCGTATCCATACAAGTATTCATACAGTTTTTAATGAGTGGGGTATTATACATACATATATATAAATATACCTATATAATATGTAAATACGATGAATAAAATGCTGGTGTTAGAGAATGAAAGAGAGAGGGAGATAAAAAAGAAAGAAAAAAAAAAAAAAAAAAATTAACATCATGGCGTTGATTAAAATACTTTATATTTATTCGCGAAGCATCGCTCTCGTGCCTCAATTGAGGCAAAATCGTTTTTTTTTCTTTTGGTTTTCGCATTTATATGTTGAAAAAAAAATTAAAAAATGTAATAAAAAAGGGGAAAAACAAAAAATTAACAACGAGTTTCGTCTAATTGCTTTGATAAAAGTTAAAATAATCGCGAGTCTTCGCTCGGTAGGTTACCCGTAATATGTATATATGGGATTTTAGCGTTTCGTATATACCCATACCTACGTGCGTGTAAACCAATGGCGCGAGAAAAACCTCCAGATAGGAACGGATGTCCCTCATCCCCCTGGGATCTCCGATTCCAATTCTATTAATCGACATTTCAAGCCAGAAAATTCATTCCCCTATATGAAATCGAATTGCCTCGTTTTAACGGTTGTCGACATTCGCGCATGGGCGAATAATAATTATAACAGCGCGTATCGAAAATATCAATTCGCGGGATGGAATAACATAATATATAATTCGAAGACTGTGCAATGTGATACTGCAATTAATTATTATTCGTTATTGGAGTCTGTATACTTAATTCTGACAAAAAAAAATGAGGAAATATAAGACGACAATACAAAAAAAAAAAAATCAAGAGAAGAAAAAACGAATGACGGCTGTCTTTCAAAAGCCTGTGGCGGCTGAGTTTGACTTTCCAAAGATTTTCAGACAGTCTGAAATTTCTTTATAACGATAAAACGAGGAAAATTCTAAAGCGTGCTCCGCTGATAAACGAGTGACTGACAATGAGCGGCACCGCCATAAAAAAAGATAAAAAAATGAAGAAAAAAGAAAAAAAAAAGATGAAAAAGACGGAAGAGTGAGAGAGGAAAAAAGGAGAAAAAAAACTGTCTGAAAAGTTCGAACGAAGGGAAAGCCGAGTATGCCAATGAATATAATTGACAGTCTAATTACGTCGTGAATGGAGGAAAAGGGATTGGCCGCAAGATAATTAGTATCAAACAAAAGGTAGCGTGAAAGAAAAAAAAAAAAAATATATATATATATATATATATGACTACCTACTTAAAAATGAATTGCTATCACGTTTTCAAAACATTTCTTTTTGAAGACCGAACCCCAAGTATTTATAATCTCTTCTTAAGTCCCGATCCTCGTTTTATCTTTTTATTTGTATAGCTGCGATTTTTTCTTTTACTTTTTTTTTGTTTTTTTTGTCTTATTTTTTCTTTACGAGTCTTCCATTTATTAACACTCCCCCTCGACTCAATCTTCGTTCTTATGATATATAGCTAAAGCTTGTATTTATGGATATTACAATATATTTATGACGTCGATTTTTCGCGCATGGTATATATATATAGGGCAAAGGCCAAAGTTCAAAGGGCGGAGAAGGACCCAACTTATCCCTCGAAGCTTCTATATTTTATTAGTCTGTATGCGGACCGGGAAGATTTCGGGGTTCAGCGAGAAATCTGCCCTTATATATATCTAATGACCGCGAAATAAGTTATACGTCTATATAGCTATGTCTATATGTATATGATATATATACAGTATATATACATATGTTTGAGGAGAAAATGTGGTAAGATAACACCAGCGAACTTTGGCTCTTATAGCTCGCAGTCAATTTAACGTTAGAAAGTTTTCGATGACAAACAACTTAAAGTATACTATTTCCTTTCGCAACAACCTTATACCAAGGATTAGGACAAATATGATTACTTATCTTTATCACGTTATATTTGAAATCGTAAAAACGAGAAAAAAGAGAAAAGAAAAATAAAAAAAAACCTGATGAGAATCGCAATTCAATCAAATTGACGACTAGGTCGATTGATATCATTTTTATCTTGTCTATCGTACCTACTACATGTGAAGATTTGTAACGAATCTCACCCCAAAAGATATATAGAAACGAAACGATTCGAATACCCGGTCCTTCATCCTCCCTGACGGTCCTTACCTCGACTCAAAGACCAGGAAGGATTCCTTTTACGCGTATAGGTATTCATTTGCGGATTGATTCTATATCGCTAAGTATCGGTTCGATTCTATTCAGCGCTCGATATCTCTTCCCATTCCAAAGAATCCTTGTGTACATTACATACATACCTACATGGTTAGTACCTATATACTATAAAAGACACAAATCTCGATGCGGTATCGCCTTCTGCTCCTCCTCTCCATCCCTAGATTCTGCATCCCCAATCACCTACTGTGCCAAACGAATGCTAGAATGAATTTGTGAAAAAATTTGTGGCTTCCGGGTTGACGATGTGGAGATTTAGGCGTTTTCTTCCTTTTCGAGATTTACGTTTTCCCGTTCCTCTCATAGACGTGTATTTATTTGACGATTGATTTTCTGACGTCGCCAGCTATATGCGGCGCAGCACGGCACGGCGTGTCTCGTCACCCACGCCGAGACTACTACATGTGACACTAAAAGGCAATTTTGGAAGCGGACGGGTAGGACTAATTACGTCATGGTGAGGAGAATAATAGAGGCTCGTATCAGGGAAGAGGATACGTTGGAGAGTATCTGGGGCGATTACATTAACTTGATTGGCTCGTCGCGGCGTATATATATGCCCGGCTTTGGAAGTGTTTGGCGAACGAACGTGTCCCTCAATAATTACTGTGGCACAAAGTGCAGGGAGTCAATTATGTAACGAAAGTTGAAAAATTTTCGACATTTTTTGCATTCGTTATATTATATTAAAAAAATCGCATAAGTCACAATAAAACTTCAAAACGTATGAAACGAAGAAAAAATAAATATAAAACTTGAACAAGAACCCAAAAAAAAAAAACGTTCCGTTCATGCCAGTTATATGAGAGAAAACCTGGCTCTTCAGATTCACGTCAAGCGTATTATATATAAATCATGCGGGTAAGTTGAACTGTTGCTTTTTGGCGCGTGACATTTTTTTAACGAAAAGTTCAGTTCTACTTGAGAGACTCCTGGGCTTTTACCCCCGTTTCAGTTATATAGACTCGAGTTCGTTGCTCTTGAAAATTAAACTCCACTCTCTATATATACGCCATCGTGAAAATCAAAGAATATAAGTAAGAGGGGTGTATACAGCCAGCGTGAAAGGGATGAAGCGACGATTTTACTCAGCGATAGTTCAAAAAGTACTTAAAGAATTACTTTGGAGTTAACTCATTGTCCTTGTCACGTCTGAGCGACTTGTCTCTGTTTATAACGTTAATTAATCGTTGTTTCTGCACTCCTGATTTTCGTATAGTTTGACTAACCCCGCAGGAATTCCCTTAGGCAGTTTTGCCCGTTCAACCGCGTCTCATTTCTTGTTTAGAAAATTTATTACGAATTAAGGGTAAAGCGACGTCGTATAAAGCAAATACCGCATGCTTTATGCTTGAATAATGCTCAATTATCATCAGTTTCTCGTTCTGTGGCAAAGTGCTGCTTTCACAGCAACATCAACGGCCCCTTATTGCACGCTTCATTTTTAGTCATCTCCACATACATACTGTACTATGTGTCGTATTTATTACAAAAGTCGAACGCATCTGTCATTTTCCTTTCTTCGTCATACCGGTGAAAAAAAGACAAAAAAAAACTAATAATCGCGGGTTGTTTGTAAGCAATTTTCACCCAAGACCGCGCACCTGGGCGCCATTTTATCCGCTGTAAATTGCTACCTTGCAAATCTGATCTCTGAAGAGCTCCACATTTTTATTTGACTTTTTTTTTGTTTTTTTTTGCTTTTTTTGTGAGATTACATTTCAACGAGATACGCAGACACACACATATATTACATGTATATCTGTATGTTCGTGTCAATATAGGTGAGGTAATACCTGTCGAATTTTTTTTCTCACTTGTCTATCTTCTCCATATTCCAAATGTTCGTCTACTATGTCTTCTGAAAAAGCTTTAGAAATTTGTTGACTTGATTTCATTGCCATAAGTTATTGAAATAAAACCTCATCTTAATATGCAACTCGCGATCGTTATAGCTATTAGAGAAATTTGTCGCTCTGTCGGTTCATGACGATACGCATAATCGTACAATATCGTGATTTTGGAAATCCGTATCAATCGATAGAGCAAAATCCGAGTAACGTTTCACTGTATTAGTTCGAATTGAAATTGGGTCAGTCCGTGATAACAGTAATTGAAACTGATTGAAAATTTTCCTCAGTTGTCCGATATATTGGTACAGAGATCCTACTGTATCTAGGTATAATCTCTCTATTGTCTGTACAATGCCTCATGACACAATCGCGTGGGATCAAATCGGTTTAGTTTCTCGTTCTCTTGTCGTATCCGACACCAGTTGGTGCGTCAGACTGACAGACGTAAATCCATTCTCCACGAGGCTTAGTCACATATTGGTTGGCAAGGAAATCGGAGAAATTTCTCAACGCAGAAAACCTAGTCTCTAGTTGGGGCGCTTTAGCAATTAGTAATCAGAAATCATCCACATCGATCCTGCCTCAGGTACTCAGGCATATAGAATTTCGTCCTTATTGAAGAGCCAGCTAGTTGTCAGTCCACAGTTTTCTCGAACATCATGACATTTGAATGGCACCTCGAAAGCCTTTTCTGACATCGTCAAATACATGTCATAACTCATAAGTCATAATGACTTGATCTTCTATCAAGACTTTGGGACATTAGAAACGACGTTGCGCGCGAACGCGTGATGGGGAGTTATGTTTCCACCAAAAAATCAATGTTTTCTGTCGGGACGCGTGCCCAGGTGGGGGTAGTTAAGAATACACCTTTGAAATTTTCGCACGTAACCGTATCCGCGTAGGTATGCCAAAAATGTTCGTTTCGTCGGGTTAGGTAACAATAATAATTTAACTCCTTCAAACTCTGTTCCTTTCACACTAATTCCGCGGGCTCTTTGAATTCACACACGTATAACATGGCGGGTGGCAAAACAACTGGGCAAATGTCTAATTGAAATTGCTGCAATAGCACGCGGATATTTCCAACGCTTTTTTTTATTCTCTATCGCCGGTTATCCCCTTTTCCAACAATTCGAATTACCATATTCCACCCCTAAACCTATTCTACCATAGTATCAAATCACTGCAGAGATATTTGCAGAATGTAGATAGATAAAGAAGGGTAAAAAAAAACTCGTACAATATCTATCTCAGAGGATTTAACTACACCGAGGTGTGAAATTACCCGGTTAATCCCATTCCAATTGCTTAACCAATTGCAAACTTTCATGCCCGCGGTTTAGCTAAATCCACTACCTAGTATGCTAGAATACATACTGCACCCGTACACAATAGGTACATATACATTATCAACCATCCTATACGACCATCAAGAATTATCTGGCGTACCTGTACACCTACCTATGACATTTACATTAACTGTATAACAGAATTCCACTAGCTGCAGTATCGAACGGTTCAAAGTTCGCGTGTGCGTACATCAGGGGCCAGAAGTTCTGCTGCACGACAATTGGATAGTCTATAAAGTTTTCCCGACATACCCGCATGGCCTGGTTACCTCAAGTTCGCAATGAGACAATTATACCTATATACACCTATATAATATATATGTGGGTACATACTATCCTTGAGAGTAGCCACTGGTCCCAGAGCAATATCTGGATTGGTACGAGAGTCGCAGGGTGTAAAATAAGAGCTGGGGATGCACCTTCCTGTTCTCCAACATCGTTTGCACTGTGGTCTGCACGCTATTTCGATGGCTATACTATTTGAGCTAAAAACTTGTGAACCGAACTGTACATACACTTTTCTATGTACCTGTATAGCACATTTGGTATATATACAAGTTTCTACATCGTTAGCTGTATAGGGTTTAACAATAGGACGAAATGTGTGGTGTGCTATGGAACTTCGAAACATAGATTTCAAGAATGTCAAATTCTCTTACATCTTATAATATCGAGAGAATTATAGAAACATAACATAATATTATATGTATACCTGTCTACGTATAGTAGTACATACTTTGGTTTATTTTACGCAGTACATATATGCGCGTATTGATCAACTGTAGATAAGCTATATACATACGTCCATAGCAATGAGAAGCTCTTCATTGCAGCCAGTTCTGCTTTTGACAGGGTGGAATCGAACCTCTACTCTTCTCTAACACATACCTATATATCTAGTATATATACGTACAATATTTCAGTATATAAACACGCTATTAAATCTCGGTCCATTGTTTTCCGTTAGAATCACTGTAATCAATATATCTGTACGTGCAGGTACATACATACGTATGCATACATTGCGTCAAAGTCGCTTCCAGTCCATTCCAGTCCACTCCATTCCATTCCATTCGCGAAAAAATGATTGTCGATCAGCTTTTTCCAACTTTATTCTATAGCCGAGACTACAGAAAGGCAGGTATTCAACGGTGACCTGAAATCCTCGCCTGTATGTACCTGGATGGTAAATTTACGTATCCATGTATTGGACATCTATATAGACTTAACTGATTACACAAATGTCACAGTCAGTCTATCCCGCAGGTTCTCCGCTGATATATGGGTGTGTCTTTTTTTTATTTTTTTTATTTTTCTCCTGCTTATGAATTATGGAGATTTTTCTATCAGATTTTTGAACCATCGCCCAGTATGTGATGGACCAAGCTGCTTACGGTCTTTGTGTGTAGGTACAGTGAAAATATAGAAGTATAAAAAGCCGAATTGAGGCACGCGGAGTTGAGACTCTCGACGGCATTGATCGCGTCTCGACCAATCGAGCCTGTTCTCGTCTTTTCTGCTCTTCATCTCGCTTCCAGCATCGTATAGATTGTGTAACCGGTGGGAAGCAGAGTGTCCAGCAGTGATGGTATATTTGGGGAAAGCATCTATTCGCATACTTTTTCTCCCTCTATAGTAGAATTTAAAATAATGGATACTGTCCGACTGTTCATTGCTCCTAAATTCAGCCTAGGAATGAGACATTTGTCAACATCAAGATCTGGATTGTTCGCGAAAGAAACGTGCCTGGAAAACTTAGACCAGGACACTCGGCCCAAGTTCGTTAGGCAAATTGTTTCGTCTTAACTTCTTTGAAATTATATACCAACGTTGGCAACGTCTTCTGCGGAATGATATTACAAAAGTAATTGCTTCCGTGAACTCTGAGACTTTCTCGTCGTTTATCAGTTACTCAGGACTTCGTTGATCATAATTTACGTTCTTATAGGCTGCTTTATTACATTCGTCAGTTTTTTTTTTTGTACAAGTAATAATAAGTTGCGTTTATATCGATAAGCGGTATACAACAGGTTTCATCAAAAGATCTAAATACCTTGTGAAAAAATTTATACTTATTTATTATCGAACGATTGATAGATATATGATCCTCCACCAAAGACTTCTTCACTCGAATTTCTCCCTTAGTATATACTTTCCTCGATCTTACTTCATCTATATTTCTACAGCTTCCACGGCTTACCGAAGACCCCCGGAGAAATCAGCCGATGGAACGAATCAGAAACTCCTATAGTGATCCGGGTATGCCCGATTAATTGGCTCGATTCCAATTTAGTTAATTTATAGAGTTTCACCCTTGCTCACAAGGGTAATGAAACATGGCGTTAACTACACCCCGTATAGTTCTGCCCCACGTTAATGTATAGCATTTTAATTGACGGATATAAATCCCAGACCTCGGGAGAAGCACATTGAAAATTAGAAGCTCGAACCATTTTTCTTCGAGGAATCGAAACCGCATATTCCGCGGATTTCTCTTTCCAGCATGATGAAGTATCATCGCGGTCATCCGTGCCAAATAACTCTCTAAGCTGTTCCCCATAAAAACAGTTATGGTACTGAATAGATTTCGCTGACCATCTAGTGATAAATATTTTTTCTTCAGATTGGTCCAGGATTATATACAGAGCTTTTGATGTACCTTTTATCACGTAGATGAATGAATAAGCTTCGTGTGTGAGACGGTGAGGGATGAAAGGATTTCAAGTGCGCTACGGGATCCGCATTAATAAATCGAGTAGGAAATTTCAGGTCCAGGTTATATATGGGGATTATTTTGATGAAAAGTAATATATATACGTAACGTGTTCGAATAGATATTGAGAGGTGAGTCGAAGTGGGTATAGGTATTCTTAAAACCGTGTATATACATATCCCATGTACCTTCGACGTTATATTCAAATTCAAAACGGGTAGGGCATATATAATCAGGCATACGAGGCACAGACCGCATTAGTCGGAAGTGAATACATAAAATATTTCGTACTTTTTCGTAAAATTTCCTCGATACGTTATTTCGCACACCTATGTATGATAGAATCTGTTCATCTTTTATCAATTTTCTTTATAGAAATAAATAGATTCAAGGGTTTCAAGGGAGGGCATGAAAACCACTCACATGCATACGTCAATAGTCATTCACACCCCCATAGTTCAGTAATTAGACAATTGATTATTGCATAAACCGGGGCTACCGCAAGCTTTGACCTTCTGTTCTCCATGTACTTATCGTATATGTTCCTGCTGCATGTGGGGGTATTTTCGCAGGCACATATATGTATATGACGAATACGTATAGCTATATATATATACACACGTAGGTATGAAGATAGGACTTCAGGGCAGAATTACCTCCAGTGAGGTCACGGCGAAAACGTAGACCAGGATCATCATGCTATGGAACGGAGAGTGTAGGGACGTTATGTTAGGGTGAAAGGACGCTGATGCAGGGAGCACTCAAACCTGTCCGTATTGGATTTCCATAAAGTCACAACCTACCGTAAATAATAATGAAACAGTACCTGTCGTAAATCAGTGCGTTACGTAGCCAAGTACTAGTCGTATAGATATGCAGTTTATACTGTACTTACGAAACTCTTCCGGATATGTACAAACATATGTACCTATATCCGCGATTATTTCTGCGTTCGTATTACACTACGCCAGCAAAAGATAATAAACATTCATAGTTACCTACCTACGTGTATCGATATTACTTTTTTTCTATTTTTTTTTATCCACTATGACGCGATGGGGATGAATTCAAAGTACTTTTCTTTCTACGTACTGTACAGGTTCATCGAGGATATAGGAGTTAATCTAGTTCGAGTATCATTCTGTGTGCTCGATATCAAATTTGTTTTTCACCACAATTCAGAAATATAGTATAGCGACTTGGTGTTGTACTCTAATCCTTTACCGTTTCGTATTTAATCTCGCTTTGCAACGATGATTTTATGTTATTAAAAGTACCCTCGCTCAAGACGCGAGGGATATTCCCAGCTCTGTAAAACCTGCCATTTTTATTTTCGTTTCAATTTTCATTACAGTCTTTTTTCCTTCACCTACTTAGTAGCTAAATGAAAAATGTAAAGGCAGGCGGTCTTAATTTCCCTCTGCATTATAATTTTGATAAGAATTTCACGCTTTTTTTAATCTCTCATATTTTTTCTTCTTCTTATTCTAATTTTTATTTTATTTCATTCTTGTTTCTAGCTGAGCTTTTTACTCTGTATATATTTTATGCTAATTAGAATTCATAATTTATCAGACGCACACGCGAACCTCACATAATTGTTGATGGAAATCAAGGTGTTACCAGCAATTTATAAAAACACACGCAGTTTCTCTATCAACTACCCGAATTTCACACGAATAAAAACTCCTATTATTACAGCGTGTTAAGTTCCTCGTCTCGCTTTGATTTTCATATTAAAAATCCTATCAAGTTCATTCGAAATTGGATCGTTTCCTTACATCGTCCGGTTATACGCGAGTGAATTTTTCGCCCCAATCGTTCTTTTTATCTGACTAACATCTCCGAGGACTTAATTCTATTAATTCATTATTTTCTCAGCACCAGTCAGCGAGCATTTTTTATGATAATTTATACCCAGAAATTAATGTCACTCTGAACCTTTACCATCCGTAATTTCATTCTTGAATAAATCAAGTTCTGAGCTTCCAGGGAACACTTGATACGAAGATTTTGAACACCCAGAGGCACCACTTCCGAGCCAATTATTATCTTGCATACTGTATGCTGTACCTCCTCCTATCTCCCTGTTCCCAGTAATATTTCCCTTGGGACTAAAAAGGAGAGATTTGGACCAGACCACGGTTCGTTCTTACTGGTAAAGCAAATTCCCAAAGGAAAACTCTCTCTTTTATTTTCTGCCCTCAAAATTGCCGGCGGGTATCATATTTTGAAATGAAAATAATTGCGCTTTGAATTTAGTGAAAATTTCGTGTTCTATAGACGGTTAATTATTCAGTATATCAAATTACTGAGAAGTCAATTAACCCGATGTGTGTATGCATTACATAATAATACGATACCGTCGACGGGTTATTAAATAATTAATCGTCGGACAATCAATTAATTACCTATTAATAGAGGAACTCGAGTAGCGGTTAATTAAATTACGGGAGATTTTAATTTCCGCAAAACTAGGTTGAAAATGAACCCTCACGTGCTGGACGTGTCGCGCAGGGAGGAATATAAACCGCTGTAAAAGACACCGGGATTGTAAACGGACATTGTTTAATCGTTCGCGTATATCGAGGGGGCGATAAATTTAGTAGAATTTTACGACCGACTGATCCAAGCAGCCCGCAATATCTAGGAAATAAAACACACGGTAGGTACCCTCTTTTCTACGGTCTCAACTCTCGCGGGGGCATTCAGCGAGGCGTTGGGCATCCATTTCTTTTTTAGCGGGCAGCACAACGAGGACTCTTCGTCCTGACCTCGCTCGCCTTTTCTCATGTCTCTAGAGGATCCAGGCTGGGTTGTGACCCTTTACGGTGCCGAAACGGCACGCGTATACGTATACCAACCTTCCTGACGTCACGTCACGTTACGTCACGTCACGTCAGCCAGTCTACGTTGTAATTGGATACGGGGAGTCAACAGGCTTGCAGACTTAGTTGCGGGATTATTTAATCGTGGATTATTGAGGAAGGGTGGAAACAGTGAACCGAGAGGGGATGAGAAAGGTCGCGAAAATCTCAAATGCGGAATGCCTAAGCACAGATTTCCTTTTCGTTACGGTTTAGGTTCAGAATCCCTCGTTTTATGCCGTGCCTAAGTCTGCAGTAAGAAAATTGGTTTCCTCGTTGATGAGAGTCGGAAGAACTCACAATCACAATATCCACAACCTGCACTGCCGCATGATATCTCATAACTCGTCGGGGTTTTTCAACTCGGGCATTTTTATTCTACCGCACAAGGTGGTATTGGAGATCCTTGAAGGTCTCGAAGGATCTCGGAGGAGAATTTGAGAGAGAAATTTTTTCAACCACTCTGCGGAATCTTATGGCGAGAAAACTTTTCAAACTTTTACCACTGAATTTCGGCGTTGATTTAAGTATGTGAAGAAGAAAAAAATATATATGGCCTCGGAATATACCCGAGGTTATATAACTTACACGTTTATAATAAGAGTTTATATGGTGGATCGAGTGATGAAGGATAAGTACCCGGGAAAAACTTTAGAAGAGGATTTACGGACTTCGTTTTTAATGATTTCTATCTTTTTCTTCTTCTCTTTCTTATTCTTCTTCTGCTTTTCGAGGGCAAGACGTGACTTTGAAAAAATTCTGCTTCAATACACTCGCCCGTAATACTTGTCCTCGTAGTCCTTCGCAATTCCGATATTCAAAATCTTTGAAGTTTGAAACTCCAGCTGATCGAATTCGTCTGAATACGGTATGCGAATCTGAAGTGATACAGTGAAACAGCGTCGCTTTGATCAAGCCAGTAATCCAGCTACCCGATCTACCACGCATTGACCATCGACTCAAACCAAAGAATTCCATTCCATTATCTTCAATGGGCTTTCAGATTTTCTTCAAATTCAATTTCTATTCACGAAATAAAAAGAAAAAAGAAAAATGCCTTCGTTTCTTCAGTAGAACGAAAGAAAAAGCGTAAAAACAGTCTTTATTACATTTTTTTTCTTGGTATATTTACCGGAAATCCTATCAAATATGTGAAAAATATATGGGGCGTTCCAGGCAATTTCGTCCTGGCCGTTACCTTCAACATTTTCATTTTTTTTTTCTTCCGTTAGTATCATGTAGGGCGTTAAGTCTTAGGTACGTTTTAAAACGAAAAGAAAATAAGATTTTAATGATTAATCGATGGAATATGGATTTCAATGAAATTTACAATAAATTTTCTGGAAAATAGAAAAATTTTGAACCCAGAATGAAGGCCGGTTTGCATTTAATTTGGGAGATACGAGCAACCGAATTCAGGACAACATGGTTCTCATAAATCATTTAAATGATCAAATTTCCAATTTATCATTTTCGAAATTGTCGTTAAAATGATTTATGATAGTCCTATGGTGAAATCGGGTGAAATAGGTAGGTCGAATTTTTTTCTTAATTTTTTTTTAATTTTGCATTTATTATAAAAATATTCCCTTGAAAAGAACAAGGGTCGTTGTTCGCCCGTGGCCAATATTTTTCATATGACCAAACAGGTGACGAAAAGTAAGAAAAAACAAAAAAAATAAAAATAAAAGAATAAAAAATAATCGAAATTCTCGAAACAAAATTTCCCATCTAAATGCGTATATTTTCAAAGCCTTCCGCATTCATCCTGGCATGGCATAAGCTCATCGCCGTCGAGTAGTACGTGCCCGTCATACGTCGGACGTGTCGCCGTCTACCTCGCTTGCTGCAGTAGTAACGTCCGCGTCGGGCCTGATTGTGAGTTCAAGCTACATAATTTGGCGTCTGACCAAATCCGGCGTTACTACTAGACTAGTCGTTCGCTATGCTATTTGTTTGTGTAGTTGATTGATACTCAGCTACTGCGGATGGTAGGTAGGTAGGGTACTATACCTATGTCCTATAGGTGTATGATAAATCGGGTAAAGGCGTGACTCCAATCGTCAAGTAGAAACGACAAAATCTTGAAACAAATCGCAGCTACTTTAACATTTCTCCACTTGCCAGCCTCGATTTTTTTTATTTTATTTTTTTACCTGACAGCTAGCTGCAGGTTCTGGTTCTCGCTTTCTTCTTCATTCTGTCCAGGACGGCGTACATATGTGCTCTCATTTCTTCGAAATGATATATAGATAAAGTGATACCTTGTACAAGGAAGGAAAGGAAAATTCCGCGCTAGCCTAGAAAGCTTGCGATACCCTGAGGCCGAAAGGGGCTTCTGTTTCTGAACCTTCCTTCCATTCGTACTTTGTTTTTGTTTCATTATGTTTTATAATTATTTCAGATCCCCTTTCCTCCTTTCTGCGAATGGCCAGGGGATCTTTGTATTCAGGTGTACGTGTAGGGTCAGGGCCAGCGGCCATTTCCGACCAAAAAAAAAAAAAACGGCTCCTGTAAAGGGAAAATCAAAACGTGCCCTTTCCCAGATTCTTACTTCCATGAACCTGGCAAGGCAGCAGTTATATTAACGCCATTACCGACTCCTAAGCCTTCGAATTGCGGAGAAGCCCGTAAAGCCTCTTTTACGGTCTAGGGCCAAGTTCCGCTCGGCGTCATGCGACGCGACGCTGCAGCCACTTTGCGATATTCTTTTACCGCACATGACGGGAATTTATGACGAGGGGGTGGATCTCGAAACGGTTCCGGGCTGTGTTACGATTATCGCTTTGTCTGTTTATACCACAACGAAATTTTACATCAAAGTCGATTTGCTTTGTATTTTAGGCGCCTCGAGGCTCGTTCACTTTCATAAGCGCAGGTGCAAAGGGCGGTCGATAGATCGATCAGAAAAACGAATAGAAAAAGGAGTTCAGGTATTGATGAGCCAGAAGTTGAAGAGCGAAAAACTTATAAAAATAAGAGAAAATACTGAAGGATGTAGGTACTAAAAAAGCACGTCACGATCTTCCGGCTTGCAATCATGTCTGAAAATTTTGGTCCTCTTACCTCCCGGTGGACAAACGTTAATTAGTTTTGTTAGGAAAAGTAAGTTTCTAAGTTTTTGAACACACTTCGTAAACTCCAAGAGCTATGGGGGTAGAGAGCTATTTCTACAAACCCAGCTGCAACTAGGTAGGTAATGTTACAGCATTTCTTTATATACCTCGTTGTTTCTCGTATACCTATGTACCTGTGTACGATTATTACAAAGATTTGGCGACGGGTAACAAACGCTACTTGACCTTTGACATCATTTCCTCGTTTTTCTGGCTCCTAACGAGACAAGTTATACGTAGGTATACCTATACCTCATCTACCTTGGGTGTTTACCGAAACGTGAAACGCGGTATCTACGGCACATTGATTCTGTTATTCCTTGCGAAATATAAGTAGACTGGTATAAGGAAAAGCGCTTATTTGGTTACCAGATCTCAATATCCATCTGCAAGGAAATGATGTTATAGATTGTCTCTTCTGAGTATCGAATAAACTCGGAGACAATAACATCATTATTACCGTTTTACTCCGCTAATTGCCTTCGCAGGATACGGAAGGAAACGCGATTCAGGCATATATATGCATGTACATACGTAGGTATATATATTATATACCGATCCGCGATGATCAAAGGCTAATTTGTCGACTGCTATTATTATCATATATACCTACCCTTCGCTTCGATTCATTTCATGTGTATTTCTTCCCTTTTTTCCGCCTTCTCTAGAGCTTGAATAATTTTGTTCCAGAGATTACGAGAGCAGCAATATATTGGACAATCTCCTATCCCGCATGGAACAATATGCTAACAACTTGGAGACTTTGGTCGAGGAACGCACGGCTGACTACTTTGAGGAAAAGCGTAAATGCGAGGAACTACTGTACCAACTTTTGCCAAAGTAAGTTGAATTGAATTACTATCGTCTGCGACATCAAATTTGGCAACTTATTTACACCCGACGAACACTAGAGCCGACTGAGCACGTGTAGAAAATAAAACTATATACTCTGTCAGGTAATCGAATATATCGACATGAAAGTCTATATAAACTTTTTGAGTTTTTTTTTTGGAAGGACGAAGGCTTCTATTTAAAGTTTTTAAATTGGTGAAGAGATCTCTTGATTCCTGGAAGGATTAGACTGCTCATTTCGTTACTTTGGGATAAAATGAAAGCTTAATCCTGCACGTTAATTCAGAATTACTTTTGCGGTAGGATGGGATTAGCTGTGTCCAAACTTATTTGCCTCTTTATAATCTACTGAATTAAACATTACGCATGTTTTTAATCAGGATCTGGTTTTACTGTGATTTCATAATCCTGTGGGCGACGAAGTCCCCCGAATTTCCATAGTAAGAAAAAAGGCAATAATAATTCCGTCCGATATAAAAAGCGAATGAAAAATACGAAAAGGATATATATTGCCGTACGATATTGTAAAAAAATTCTCAAGATTTAATGTTCCCCGATTCTCCCGAGCCGAACCCAATGCAATTTCGTTTTCCGAATGAATATCGTCGAGTAAAGTGAAAAAGGAATGTTAAAAATTCGAAACTTGCGTTAAATCTCGTTGAAAAAAAATGTATAACATCAGCCCTGAATCCTCTCTGCGGTATCCTGGAATTTAGTCAATTTAAATATAACCACGAGAATTCCCGGGCAAATTCACGAAAAATCTCAGGGTTGTTAATTTCAAGGACGCAAATGCGTTTTACCTCGTAAAATCTTTACGAATTCCTTTTTCCTACCAAAGATACCATTTTCTCGTTCATCCTTGAGCCTTTTTACTTTCCTAAGTCTGTTCAAAGAGGCGATTGAAAATACGGACGTACATTGCATCGGGAATCAAAGAAACGCCAATAATAGAGGGTTCGCGTCTGGAATCCCTTTGCTAATCGCCGTTCGCCATGTCCCATGTGAATATTGGGGCAAGGCCTAGCCGAGGTCGGGTCTTAGGTTCGGAAACTATTCCGGCTATGGCTATGTATCCCAACTATTCCGACTATTCAGTAATAGTGTTTCTTGTGTAAGTGGTTCGTCGTAAATGACGTGCTGTAAATTTTATTTCAATTATCCCGACGGTTTAAACCTCACAGTAATTTCAAGTTATATTATTAATTATAACCGATGAATATCTAGGTGAGTCAAAATAAAGAAAAGTGAAAATAGATTAAGCTTTAATAATTGCTATAAAAAGGGGTCAGGGAATAAAACGGTACGTAGTACCCACCTATCCCATAGGATAGCAATATTTAATTCCGTTCCATTTGAAATCGTAAAAGTTTTATTCGAGAACCTTATATTCGCTGACTCTAATACTAACTTCAGAGATGGACGACTATATAGATTAAATATGACACCTGGTGTTATAAGTTACGTGTACCTACGTATCGGGATGCGTCGAAGATGAAATTTTTTTGTTTTTTTGTTTAATTTCTTTGCTGATAGATTTTTATGTGAATAGCTTATCTTGACAGGAAAAGGAAAGGAGCCTGTGGCCCAATTCTATAAGTTCTCGCTCAAACGAGATTTCTGTTTCTCATACTACCGTGAAACGGAAAAAGAAAAACATAGATTGATTCTGGGTGAAAAATGATTTGAAGCTTCATTTTCATATAAGTTCGCTAATTTTTTCACCAATATCTGAAGTTTGTTGTAAAAATATCCAAGTCTATGTATGTCCATATGATTTTTGTGATGCTGTCGACGTTCGGTATAGGATGTTCGAGGTTTTTGAGTAGATAAATTGGAAATCTCTATGGAATATTAAGCATCGTGTCGGGTCGGTGAATAGCGATATGGATTTATTCTAAGTAGTAAAATGGAGCTGCGAAAAGTGGTTGTTCGCGGGTCTGGCGGGGCTCAAAGTCGAGATAAATAAAGAAGCCTGAAGACTATGACGAGACGTATATGCGTTCTCCGCGGATGGTATATGCTAAATTCTCGATCACAGAACGCTGAATAATACATGAATTGAAGAAAGCTAAACCCGGGGCTTGGGGTGGAAATGATACATGAAATTAGGTCCGATTTACTCGAAGTAGTAGGTATGCGAATAGTGAAGTACTATAATATTCTGACCAGACTCGTCGCGGTTTTTAACGACCTAACGCTTTGAAACAATCGTCGTCGCATAAAAATAGCATGAAAAAAAGAAAAGAAAAAATGTATAAAAAAAAAATTAACACCGTAGGCTAACAGCCGCGCGCGTTTAATGAACGCCGAATTAAAACCAGCTGAACAAGTGAAATTAAAAGCGTGTCTAGCCTGAGGAAAAATTAGTAGGAATTGAAAATTCATCGCACAATATGCAAAGTTCTAAAGTTTGAAGATTTTTTTTTGGTAACTTTGTCTTTTTCTTCTTCAAATTATCATATAAAAAAATAAAAAAAAGACAGAGAGAGCCAGAGAGAGAGAGAGAGAAAGATAGAAAGATGGAAATTCGTATACGTAATGCGTGTTCGCGTATTCGCTGAGAAAATATTTCATTTGAAAAGTTCTTCTCGGCAATATCTGTCGTTGGGAATTTATTTCGTGGCAACCAGATGTGCAACTTTGTTTCGTATAGAATATTTCACTTTATGGTATACGTGTGGGTGTATCTAGGTATGTAGGTACATGTACGGTTAGGTAATGTGAGATAAATAACCCGAAGGCACTTAATTTGAAGAATTCTGCAGCGTATGAGAATGAGATAAAAGCGGAATAGCTGGGACCGGACCGTGCTGAAAATACATATCATTGTCTTGTTCGGCAGACCGTCAAAGCGGACACGAGACCAACCTGCGTAACGCTTTTGAATTTAATGGGATTTCGTATTACTTTAGGCTTCGGAAGAGACGGATGTAAAGCCCGATAGGACGCGGTCCAGTACTCGCAGGATTAATTTCTTTCAGGAGAGAAACGTCCCCGACTGTTTAAAATTCAAATATATACGCCGTTGGATAATTTCAATTGCAAAACACCTAGAATCTAGATTCACCTATACCTACATATACCCTTTCGCAAAGCTGACATCAAATTCTTTTCATTATAGTTTCGACAAAGATTAGAAGGATTTAATCCTGCAGGTGCAGATTTTACATCTCTTTGTCAGCTGGCTATACCACACCCTGTTCAAATTCAAGTTTCCCACTTAATCCTCAAAACTAACTTTCCTTTTACTCACTACGTTATACCGCGATTCGTACGACGAACGGGAACAGGGTTTCTGGGGCGGCTTGCTGAAACTCGATTCTGAAAAGCCTATCAATAAACGGGAAGAAGAAAGGTGGGCAAAACCGTTCCACGCAGAAAAGAGAAGAAGAAGAAGAAAAAGAAAAAGTACAAATCCTTGTCGATCAATCGAAGCAAGTAAAGAAAAATGGAAAAAAAAAACACAAAATTTAAAACCCCGTATTGATCATAAAATTCAACAAGAGTTAAAACGGAAAATTCGGTTCTGGGTCAGTCGTCGCAAGGTACAGTGAAAGCGATCTTTTGAAATGTTCCTCCTTTGACGTAAAGTTCAACATCGTACATAACTACACACATATACATGTATACCGATGTACAGAGTAAGGTCGAAGCCGCGAAAGATTGACAGTCAGTGGGAATTGCTTCTCCGAATCGGACGGATAGCCCTATTTGCATAAGAGGAGTAGTAAGTCAGGGTATCAAACGGGGCAAGTTTATATACGTAGAGATCAAACCGAGATCTATTCGGCTAGGAATAAATTGAGAGGGATTTTAAATCGCGAAGATATTTATAGTGGAAAGTATATTTATATCTTTACATTCATATGCATTATGCGTTATTATGTATATATAATATACGTATACATAACTATATAGTAACACAAAAACTGAAAATAAAAAAAGTCAGAAGAAAATAGATAAAATGATATTAAGATGCAACACGGGTACTCATCCAGAGCAATGCACTTCCTTAGACAAATCGCAAGGTATAAAGATACCCACATATCGAGTCTCAGGAAAATATACTTCCCTGTTCCTTCCTTCTCTCAATACTGCCTCAGGCTTTGACTATAGGAGATATGTACCTACTTTATGCCCGACGTGATCCGATCGTGAATAGGCAGTCCCATTATTCCTCCAGGACGAAAGCATGGAATCTCATAAGAAATGGGATCGTTTCTTGGCTTTTCTTATTCGGTTTCACTACCGGTGAACAATGTATGCCAGTTTTAACATATCAGGGCTCGTATGTATACCCAGATATAAGTAGGTGTATGTAATCACCGATATTATTTTCACCCTTTCAGATCCGTAGCTTCACAATTAATACTTGGTCAGAGTGTAATCGCCGAAACTTACGACCATGTGACTATTTACTTCAGCGATATCGTCGGCTTCACAAGCCTCTCGGCCGAAAGCACACCCCTGCAGGTGGTAGACCTTCTCAACGACCTTTACACCTGCTTCGACTCAATCATCGAGAACTTTGACGTATATAAGGTAAGTGCAGAATACGAAAACACGATTCGATTTTTACCCGGCGCCTTTATCCTGACAAAATATAACCATCGACAAGACGTCTTATTTTTTAAACTCTTTTTTTCCTCTAAAATTTTGGTTATTGACCCAAGGACATAGGATGCTAAAGTTTTCCTCGAACACCAAGTTCCTTAACATCAGTTTGTAGCTCTTGTTTAAACTTAGAACGAAACACAGCTCGTTATGCGCTGCTGCAGCTGGTTTTCTTCCAGGATTTTCCGCCCTTGTTTCTGCGTAGGTTCGGTTTATCCTTTTGCAGCGCCACACTTTCTACGTTGGTAGTTCGATTTGTCCGTAAATTCGATATATAGTTGTGTGTACGATTACTGGAAAGAAAATTCCCCCCCCCCCCCCCCCCCCCCTCTCGTATAAAGTTTCTTCACAACTTAGCCGTTCAAGTTTCAGAGGTGAAGTTAGGATTTGTTCTTAGCCAGTTAAAGTAACGCTTTTTCATTTTCTCTGGCTGGGGGGATGAAAACTAGCAACAAGTTGACGACTTCTTGGTTCACGATCTTGAAATGTCTTGGTGATCGAGAAGTTTGTGGGTTAAAATATTTGAAAGCGTGGGGAATAAAATGGAATAAATTATGCCCTGCAAATAAGGGTTGTTATATTTTCGACGATTTTTCTAAATGCCGATTAACGCACACGACCGATTAACTGAAACACCAATGTAAACTGAACAAATTGACAAGCTCTCCGTTAGCTTCTTATAGGTGGAGACGTATTCACTAGGCATTTCTTCAAGCGTAACTAAAGTGTTTACAAACAAGAAAACCGCCAAGAAAACGTGTAGGTATACTAAGGTTCAGTCGTCTAAAAGAAAAGCAAAGTTTTAGTCTATTATATATCGACGCCTGGGCGGAAGAAGATCGTATCTCGGAAAACCCGTGAAGAAGATCGTAACTCGGAAAACCCTTGAAGGAGATCGTAACTCGGAAAGCCCGTGAAGAAGATCGTAGCTCGGAAAACCCGTGAAGAAGATCGTAACTCGGAAAACCCTCGAAGAAGATCGTAACTCGGTAAACCCGTGAAGAAGATCGTAACTCGGAAAACCCGTGAAGAAGATCGTCACTTGGTCAACCCTTGAAGAAGATCGTAACTCGGAAAACCCTTGAAGAAGATCGTAACTCGGAAAGCCCGTGAAGAAGGTCGTAGCTCGGAAAACCCGTGAAGAAGATCGTAACTCGGAAAGCCCGTGAAGAAGGTCGTAACTCGGAAAACCCATGAAGAATATTGTACGGGTTTTCCGACTTACGATCTTCTTCTCGTGTTGGCTGAGTTACGATCTTCTTCGCCGGTTTTCAGAGTCACGATCTTCTTCACGGGTTTTCCGAGATACGATCTTCTTCCGCCCAGGCGTCGATATACAGCCTCGGATTTGCATAAAGTAAAGTTAGAACTATTCGAAAGACGGAAATTATTTTCGTTGCTAATGGAAGCGAGGCCGTGTTCCAAAATGAGCAATGAAAAAAAAAACAAAAAAATTCTGCAAAAATCGTAAATAAAAAATAGAAAAATGCCTGAGGAATGGAACATGGATCCTTTTGTTTACTTGGATGTACAGGATTGCAAACCTTTCTTTAAATACGTCGCTAGTATCAGCGGCACGTACTAATACTCACGGCTTTACCTTTACCTTCTCTTATCTTCTCTTCTCTTTTCTTCTCTTCTCTTCTCTCCTCTCCTCGTCACCTTTTCGCACCCTATTTCTATCTTTACTAAGGGTAAACGCACATATATATATATCTAGCATAGGATACGTGTGCACCTAGTGCTACGAGAACTGCTAAACTCCAACATCAGATTCTTCCACCGGTTGGAGCTTAAAACCCGAGAGTCTCGGGTTCGAGGGTAACGGAGCGCAAGCTTTGGGGAGTAAAAGTACGCCGAGGATTCCCCGTTGCTTTGTCAGGATCCTATTCAGCCCAGACACTACTACCAACGCGACGCGTCCCGACGTCGAGGAAATTTTTATTTTAATAAAACCGAGTTCCAGCTCATACGAATTACGACCTTCTTATTTCGTTACGATTATAAAACGTACAGAGTTTGAACGACTTCTGTACCGAGCTTAAACTCTTTTACGTTTATACTCCTCGCTTATCAAAAAGTTTTCGCGACTCAAAACACGTAGTATAATAAATTCTATTTATTTCACGGAGGTCAATACCCTTTCGAACATGTCCTTATTTTTGAACTACTAGGTACTTTATACGACAGCGATACAGATCCGGGCGTGACGTAAAATTGAATTGCGATCTTGAGCGGATTTCTTTGTTCCTTTATACCCGCGTCTCCTGCAGCACGTATAGTCCTCCGCTTCGAGTCTTTCGTTATCCTATATTTTTATTTTCCTGCACCCTTTGCGCTAGGACCTTCCACCACTTACTTTTTATTTTCTGAATTGTAGAAAAATACGAGTAACACGATTTGATTCGATGGTGTCGAATTCGCGCCACCCTATACCGCTGTATATCCTCTCAGGATGAATATCTCGCAGGAATATGGACGAGCATTGCTCCTTATTTGCTGCCCCAGAGAATTGAATCTTAATTAAGTTACGGCTTGTCGTGGATAAATTGAAGAAAGAAGCCCAAACTAAGCCGGGAGCATATTTACAGGGGGGACGGTGAAATCGAACGCTCTTATACTCAAATCAATATCGAATTTAAGAGCCGAAGGATTTTCGCGAGAATAATATTGTTGGTAAATAAAATATCGGATAAGTCTGCCGCAATCTTGCGAACACCAGTTTTTTTTCTTCTTTTTTTCACCTTTGCTGCATCCTGCAGTGGTGAAATTAATTTTTGATTGACTTAAAACGCGATTACTTATTAACCCAGATTGCCGTACAGCGACGAAAGTCACGCGACGTTCTCGTAGAGAGCGCAGAAGCTTTTTTTTCTGGCATTTGAAAATTCAATTCGCAACGAAATGAAGTGGTTTTAAAAATTGAAATGTTGAGTTATACATATAACGTTTCCCTCTACCCTCTGGTAGGTAATAACTATTTAATAAATTCACGTACTACATTCAGTAAAAAGCTATACGGTATACATACGTGAAACATATGTCTTAAATTATTCATGTTCGCCTTTCGTGAACTAGAAGAACACTTGTTACGCGACGGGGGCGCGGTTCTCTTAAGAGATTAAATTACCAGAAGCTGTAAAACACTCAGGGTGCATATATTTTTTATATTTTTTTTCTCTTTTTTCATGTTACTACGTCGTCGCTATTATTTTCTTATATTTTATTCACCCCTTTTGGGACAGAGGTCTCGCGTTCGTGCGACTAAAAGGGTGCAGAAAAACCCTGAGCAACGCTGCTTCCCTATAACAAGATGGTATCGTGACAAACGCTGAGAAAAATTTCCAAACCAACAAATCGAAGGAATATAGTCAGTTGGCCGCCTCCTTATCATTCTTTCGGATAGAAATAAATCCTCGATCACGATATTAAGTTTCATCATTTTTTTGACGAAAAAAAAGATTCGGATCTCTTCGGTCTCATACGTATAATAACTTGACACTTTTTTCTCCCTCTCTCTCACTTATTTTGCCGGTAAGCTCATTTCTCTTCGAACAAACTGATGTACCTATCCACCCTTATTAATATACAATCAATTATGCATTCTTGTAGAATATAATCGCGTGCATCGCGTGTCGCATGTATTACCTTTGATTTTTTTTTCTCCAGTATTTTTTCCGTTTTTCTTTTTTTTTCCCCCTCGTTTTTTGCTTTTTTTTTTATTTCTAATCTCTTTTTATACGGTCAAGGTAAATAGAAGGGTGGCGCTGGTGGCGGGTTCGCCTTGTAAACAAGAGGTAATTAAGAGCATCGATTGGGTGTGTCCATAGGTGGAAACCATCGGTGACGCATACATGGTGGTATCGGGACTTCCGGTTCGAAACGGGACCAATCACGCCAGAGAAATAGCACGGATGAGTTTGGCTTTAAGAGACACAGTTATGACATTTAGCATCCGTCACAGGCCGAAAGAACAGTTGAAATTACGGATCGGGATGCATTCTGGTAAGAAAAAAGCCACGCCTCTTCCATCTTCCAACATTATTTTTTCCTTAAAACATCAATTTTCACAAAATATGTCGAAGTAGGAAATTTCGGGTAAGATTTCGGGTAAAATTTCACCAGTCGCTTTTTATAGTATCTTGCATTTCCCATCGAGAAAAAAACCAGCCTCACTCGAATTCTGAGGGTTTCACTTTGTCACTGAACCCCGCCTTGAGGTATAAGAAATATCAGAAAATTTCAATCAATTTGTCGCCCCCGGTGGCGCGGGCTTCAATACCCATTTCGGTATGAAAGTCAGACACATAATGTCGCCAATTAATATTATCTAATGGCCTTATGCGGCGAGTTTACTTTCATTAATCTTTTCTCCTACGTCTGAGTGCCGCGGACTCTTTGGACTCGAATTCTTTAAGTAGACATACGAGCGAGATATGGCGAGATGAAAAGCTCGGGGACTTGGAAGTGCGAAATAGTTTAGCTCCTGAGTTAGAAGCCGTGGCTTATCTTTTTCGAAAAGATATATTTCACAAGGTCAGGTCAGGTATTAACGTCGGATCTGAGTCATCCCGGATATGAGAGGGACTTGAGAACAGTATTTTTTCACATTTTTTTTGTCTTTCCGATTTTTCATCAGCTCTAACACCCGGCTCCGACTTCTTATGGCTGAAAATTAAACGGAAATTTGATTTTCTGAATAAACTGTTTTTATTATAATTCTTTAATTCTTGTCGCATAAACCTCACCGAATTTTCTCCTTTACAGGACCCTGTGTAGCCGGGGTAGTCGGGCTAAAGATGCCGAGGTACTGTCTCTTCGGAGACACAGTTAACACAGCTTCGAGAATGGAAAGCAATGGCCAAGGTAATAAATTCTATTTATCATTATAATTTTCTTCACCCTAACTTTCATCCCTGTTTCATACACCCTCGTTATTTCAAAACCCCTCAGCTCTTCCTTCCTTCTACTCGCGTCAGGCTTTCGACCACTTAGCCAAATGACTAGACAGTTCTATATTGTCTTTCCCTGCACTATGAATCCTTTGCAACTGTACAATTTTCCACCGAAGTTTTCAATTCCGCCCATTTCAATTAAGCAGAATATTTCTTCGACCTCGACTTTCATGAAATTTCAAAAAGTTGTAGTCAAATGGAGAGAAAATGGTTAGTCGGTTTAGTCTAGATCCTTGGTCAGAGATTTTCTGACCTTTTCATAATTTTTGCTTTTAATTATGCCCCGTTTATCGAAGTAGTAGCTACCTACTGTGTAATATTGTAGCTCTTTGAAGCGTATCATATATCATATAACATAACTTCGAATTACGGTCACAGCGAATGGTTCGTTCAAATACGAATGCATGTATATACATACGTACGTACATTATATATACGTTCGCTTTTGCGTAATTAATTTTGAACCTGGAATATTTGAGCACCAGCTTTGTATGTACAATGGAGGATTTCGAGGGGTTACCTTACTGGCATGATGTTTGCCAAGGTACTACCGACGCGAATTTGTGCCTTAACAAATTCACTAGCATCCTAAGTTAACAGACCGTTCGAGGTCCTTGGCCATGGTCAAGTGGATTGGACAAGGACGTGGAGTGCCATGAATCGAGGGTTTGAGAGCCCGTCAAGATCTGGATCGAAAACATGGAGCGAATATTTCTCGTCTTACGATATATACTTACGCTCCTATATGTCCGAATAGTGTGAACATCAGTTACAAAGGGATACAGGAAATTTCCTGGTGACGTCATCATGTCTTCGCATTCGTTTTCGAAGATCGTTGACCCGTGAAGTAGCCTTTCAATCCTGACGCGTATATATCCGCCAAATAACTTTATTTCATCTTCTATTGAAATGAAATTCCAGCCTTGTTTGAATTTCTGTAACAATTATATCCGAAACGTTTTCCGTGTATTAAGAATCCGGCATCGCCCTTCGTAAGCCGCATTTACTTTACCTTATCTTTGCTTGTTTGTTCATCTCCTTATTCCGCTACTTTCTAAATGCATAATAAACGTGAAACTCTGGGGCGTGAGATAACGCGGATTCAAGAGATCGTCATTTCGTTTCTAATTCAAATTTCAATTTCCCATTCATTTCAGCTCTGAAGATACACGTCAGTCCAAAGACGAAAGAAATTTTAGACACATTCGGTACCTTCGATTTGGAGTGCAGAGGAGAAGTCGCGATGAAGGTCAGTTGGTCAATTTATTTCTAATAAAATTGATGCTAAGTTTTCGCAATCTTCAATTATTAATTCAGACATGAATATCCTACTATTAATCAGTTATTATATTTAAACTGAGTAATTAAATAAACGAGTTCACCGATCGTTAGCCCTCGTTCAAATAGGCGTGTGATTAGTTCCCGAGTGGCTTTATCCTCGGAAAATTTTCGGTATGATGGTAAATTGAACGGGAGTTAAAAACTGTGATAAAATTATTCAATCAGCATTCGGACAATAACTTTCTTTATGTCTCTTTTTTTTCACCAGAATTTGGAGATACGACAATTTTCCGCGTTCTTAGGCACGTGTAAATTCGCTTCATCCCTTTGCGATCTCGATTCCAGATTTTTGATTCTCAATTTCTTCACCGAATAATACGTTCTTTGAAGAACCCGAGACAATCGCCTACTGAAATTATTAGACGTGCAAAACTTTATATAACCCGGTTTTACCAAGTTGAAAGGAAAATTCGTCTCAAATCTTTGAACAACTTTTTATCCCTTCTATTACAGAAGGGATGGAGATATACGATTTTAATGAACTGACATGTCTGTTTATACAAACTTTCTCGAAAGCTATAGGTCTCTCAATTCATACTCTCGCTTCTATCATAAGCCCGTTTATTACCATCTCATGAAATTTCCTAATATACTATACATAGACTCAATTCATTCGTATTCGGTCAACCGTCAATCCCATTATTGCTAAATTAGATACTGATTATCGTTGTGTCAAGAAGAATTTGAGCATGCTCAAAGACACCCTATCTGTTTCTTGAATGAAAAATAAAATCAGCATCATCACCAATCGGTTGTAGATTGAACGAATCATCGAGATTTTATAGATTTTAGAGAGTTTTTCAAAATCTGAAATTAAATTGAGCTTCGAGCTTTGAGCTCTCGTGATTTTTTGGACAAAGCTGTTTGTTGTTAATGCCCATTTTTTGATTTTCTATTGAATCCTGATACTGATATCAACTATTGGTTATCGGTTTTCTTTTTCTTTTTTTTTGTACAGGGAAAGGGGACGATGGTGACGTACTGGCTACAGGGTGAGAAGTCTAAATCAACAAACAACAATAACGTTCAGTCGAGACCTACCCCAATGGTGAATCAAGTTCCGGCAATCGCTCATCAGCACCAACATCAAATGCAGAGCCAGAATCGGAACGCGGTAAATTTGACGGGTAATGGGGCACCCCCAAGCCTCGTTTCTCCTTCACCCCTACATCGAGCCACCGATGGTGCTGCTAACGGATCTCCAAATCACCCTCCCACACTCTCGACACACCTTAGCTTGGAAAGTGTCCCCAATCATTCTGACTCTGGCCCTCAGGCCCCACTTCTCCTGCCAGCAACAGCTGGATCACATCCACGAGTCTAGCTCTCTTTAGCGAAGCCACAACCCCAACCCCAACCCCAACCCCATTCCCAGTCCAAACCCAACCCCCCGATCCCTTAAATGAAACGACCCAAACTAGAGATTAAAACGCGCTTATACGGGCGTCAGGTATTACATGGAACCAATGTTGCCGAAATTAGCGATTGGCAAGAAGGGGATCAAAGCCTGGGTACAGAACCCTGACGTGTACAGACCGCAGAGGTTGTTTCATCATCGGATATAATTAGGGCTTGATTTTAGTCACCGGAACTCAGAGGCAAGAATCTAGCTCAAAATGAACAAGATAAGAAAATAATATACTATATATGTGGTGGTGATTTTTATTTTTCATTCAGTTATGTACCCGGGTGGTGAGGAGATGCGAGAAGAAAAAGAAAGAAAGAAAGAAAGAAAGGAAGGAAGAAAGAAAAAAAAAGAAACAAGTATACGGAAGTGAAAGTCATTTTTCCACTTTTTAATAATAATGAAAAAATAAAAATAAATAATAATAATAAAACCAAAGCGAAGTGAAATGATATCATCGTTGATAGATCCTCAGCTTCGTTGATCGCTAGAAAGTGATCTCTTTGTACAAGGTATCGCGGAATCAATGTTACCATTATTAGCTAATGATTAGAATTAAATAAATGAATTGGAATTTCAGTGACTATATGAAAAATCGGATTGAAAATTCATAAGAAAGAAGAGAAAAGAGAAAGAGAAAAGAAAAAGAAAAAGAAAAAAAAAAAAGATAGACAACATCGTGGAACGAAAACGAAAGAATTTTATTTACGTAAATGTTTGAATTTAAAAAATTCTTTGACGTACGTAAAACGGATATAATGGATAAAAATTCGCAATTAAGTTCGTACGGTATATACTATACATATAAGGATTTAAATTTTAAACCAGTCGCACAGTATTATACCTATATATAATAATTAATAACAATCGTATTTTTATAATTTATTTTATTCAGCATAATATATATTATGTACGGGGTAATCGAGCAGTTATATTCAGACATTTTAATTTCATATCCAGATTCATTTTTTCATAAGACAAAAGGAACAAAGAAAAAAAAAGAAACCAATTTATTATATATAACATATAATAGTCGTTCATTGCTACGAGTAAGATAATCGGTTCGGCCTATTCCAAAAAGGCTCATGGGCCAACGGAAAGCAGTTACGTATGACATTACTAGCTTTAAGCACAATTTCACAATTTATTGTTAAAATATAAGAAATAAAGAAAATTAAATAAATAAATATAAATAAAAATAAGAAGATGAAGAAGAAGAAGAAAAGGAAGGAGAGAAAGGGGGAGAAAAAGAAAAAAAAGGGTTTGAGAGCCTGCGGAACTAAATCGAATGAAGTAACAAAAAACAAAAAAAAAAAAAACAGAGTACCTTCATTCGGAATAAATTACCTACAAGGCGAATCGTATACGTGCCGATTGAACCAACAATATTTACACGTAATTGTACTGTCAGTGTTGAGTATAAGGTGGAATTTGCGCTGGAAGCGAATCGATTTTATTTTCTTATTTTCGTTATTATCTTTTCCTTCCATTTTTCCTTTTCCTTATACTATCTATATATCGACCTCCGCAGGCTATCAAACGTATAATATCCCAGGAATTTAACGTTGTAGTATTACGTATTCGAAGATATATATATATATATATGATATATATATATGATATATGGTAAATATTAATATAGAAGATATATTAGTAGTCTTATATATACATAAGAACCAAAATGAAAAAAAAAAAACAAAAAAGAAAAAGAAAAATTATACATATAGTATATACTATTGAAATTATCACAGATCGATGTGTAGAGTTTAGTGAGTCGAGGCTGGGCCTACGGCGAGTGAAAGATTGAAGAAAAAAAAAAGGAAACGAGTGAAAAAGAAAGAGAGAGTGTGTGAGATTGTCAAAAAATAGAGGGTGAATGTGATAGCTGCAATTCTATCGAGCGGTTGAGTGATTGACTGATTATAAATTGAAATAAAAATGAATTATAACGTATCAGAAATATCATATTTATATCCTATGTTCTTCAAAAGATCTGAACAAAAATTATCCCAGTTCGTAATGAATTTGGAATAGTTTTCAGACGTTTTCGCAGATGATAAATTCCCTTACGGAAAAAGAAGAAAAAAAAAAGAAAAACGGATGAGACATACAAGAAATCGATGCGAAAAGCACGTAGCTCTTCCTCTTATTGCCAATGCATAAAGTTAATGATAGAAAAAAAAAGAAAAAACCATTCAGCGTGATTAATTATTCTACGAAAACTTTATTCTCAAAACTTTGGTAACAGTGTTTGTAAATTATAGCAATACAGAAAACGTGACGAGAAATGATATTATTTTCGTCAAAATACCGCATTTGCAAATATCCAGTCCAGGTAACTGTTGACACGTGTATATATACCGGGGTGGCCAGGCTCGCCGCAACGAATGCCCCAGGACACGATACCCACGTTAACCCATCTCCCATTACCCAACTGATGTAGAAGCGGCCCTCCAGAATCACCCTGCGAAAAAAAAAGAAAAAAATTGTTGTCGTTCAATTTCGAATTTGAAATTGACTATACATGGATTTTCTGCCGCATTTGAAAGCCGCAAGGATTTTAATATCTTTTGAAGCATTTTCTGTTTTTGATTTTTGATTTTTGAAATTTCATTTTTTTTGTTCGCATCATCAAATATTGAAGCTTTGAAAATCACCTGACACGAATCACGGCCACCCTCGTAGGCAGCGGCGCACATTGCAGTTTCTGGTATACGCTGTGTGAAACTACGAACACATTTTCTTTGGGGCCAAATTGGTACCGCAACTTCCATTAATACGGGACTTGCGGGTCCACCGAAGTACTGAGTCCCCCATCCTGTTTATAGAATGAGGTAAATTATATGGTGAATTCACTTTGAATAAATTTATTTCAAATTGGATGAAATTAGTTCTGATAGGGTGAATCCGGGGTTTAATTAGGGCACGAACTTTCGACAGAAGTTATGGAAATTTACGGTACCGTACGTAGGTACACGTCAGATACTGAATTATGAATAACGATGGAGAGTTTCTCGCACTGTTGGATATCTCCTACTCATCTAAAACCTTACATCTGCTGACACACTCATAATGTATAATATGGGGAATACGATATGAGAGTTAGCTACAAGGCTTCCAGTTACCTTTGACCTTTATCTCTTGATTAATTAATGATTTACACTCCAAAAGCTCTCAGGGATCGCCAGGGTTTCTTTAGGATATAATAAACCCCGCGGTTTTAAGCCTCTCAACTCGTTTAATATTTTATTTTCACGCTGGGATGATCTCGGCGTAAAATACGACGGGTAAACGGCTATGTAATATGTGTACAAAGTGCCGACGATAAGCTTTGATAAAAAAAGAAAGGAAGAAAAAATCAAAAAAATCAACATACCGGTCACGATGGCGCTCTTATTTTCAAAAGTCATTCCCACCGGAGGAAGACAAATCGGCCATACATAGCTATTGAACGTCGTTGGTCTGTGGATCTTCACAATAGCAATATCGTGCTCGTAGGTCGTTGGGTCAAAGTCAAGGTGTTGTCTGATCTCTGATACCCGGAAATCAAGAGCTCTGGTTTCATCCGGCTGTCGGAAGTCGTATTCGCCGAGTCTGACCCGAATCTCTCTAGCCTTATACCTGCAGAGAGAGGTAATGATTCGTTTGCAATTTGCCTGCAGATTAATACATGCAGGAAATTTCATCGATTATCACTAGTTATCAATGTCCGCGACTTTCGCTCTACAAACCGAGTATCAACATCTGAAAGTCCACCGACTCTTCTTAGTCCGCGATTTTTACCAAAATTTATAACGATTCGCAGGGAATTTTCCATACATCATACATCACACATCATATACTCACCGATAAACGCAGTGCGCAGCGGTCAGTACGTGGCGATCGGTTACCAATACGCCGCCGCAATAGTGAATTGCATCCTGTCTGAGAAGTGCAGCCATCCAAGGCCATTCCTGAGGGTCAGCAGGTCGTCCTCCTACGATACGCATCCTTGACTTTGTACTAACCCCGCAACCTCGAGGACCACGTGGTTGTCCGGTTGTTCTTGAGGCATCTGAGTCCTGGGTGATGTTATGGTTTTCCAGAGTTCTTACTGTGACCGACGGGCTGCTTCCTGCTGCCTCCAAATCACTGGCTACATCAGTCTCCGCAGAGCCCCATATTGGCCTGTCGCCATCTATGGCTATGGATAGAAAATCGAAGATTGCGCAAGTGAAATTGGGAGGAAACATTCTAGAACTTGATTTTGGTCTTCTACTGACTTGCAACGATCGGTAGAAACCCTGCCAAGCTTTCGGCATTCAGCGAACTTGACTGTACAACTTTGGCTCGATCTGGACAGCAAGCTCCGACGTAACTGTTTCAGAAATGTAACAAGTTCTCATCATTAGATTAACCTTTTTTAGAAATTACATACGTTTCGATAATAACTCACTCACGTTCTTTCGATTATACAGAAATAATCCATAAATCGTGCAAAATTTGTGCGAAATTCTTCGAGAACGCATTTGCTCAGGTGTCTGCAGTGGCCTTTTTTGTCTTCCGGTGCAATGCAAGCTTGATAAGCTTTGTTAGGCTGAAAATTATGCAATTATAAATGATGGATACTCTTCTTCGAACTTTGCCGATAGAATAAATACTTTTTGGTCGTTCGCCGAATCACCCAAATTCGCAAATCGTTTTCCCCTCAAGTGCGGATTGGCCAAATTCTCCGGAAACTGAAGGGTTTCTAAACCCTGAAGATGGGCTCCCCATTCGAGGCTAGCTAAGCCATTGGGATCTGAGTAAAGAGAGAGAAGTTCAATGATAGTTTACGGTCTTTGTTAATTTATTGCCATATCTGAACTGCGTAACTGCATCATGCAGCAGACTGGAATAGGAATGATAGTAAGCCTTGCGAATTGATATTATTATCAGAAGACGGATATGGCACCAGCTTCCTCTACGCTCTGCAGAATGAAAGCTATCATCAGCCAAAGGCATCGCGTTCAAACCTTTTATGCCTGATGAAAATTAATTCAAGTATTTATAGAAGATACGAAGTGAATGTCTCAAGAATGACACCAAAAATTCAAGAATCGCTTAGCTTAATCGGAGATAGTTTTTCGACGTATAATTTTTTATTTTGTTTCTTCCTTCTACCGATGAGCCAGAGATGATGGTATACTTTCACTCTGTATGAGACTAGCTGCAGCCTCACTTTCCACGCAGCAGGAGATTCGATTTATTATCAAAACTTAATGCGTGATAAAAAAAAAATTTCAACCACGAGTCTCAGGCGGTTTCTAATAATTCTTATACTTTTTTTCAGAAGAGTGAAGACCGAACTTCAATATTTTCGGATTTGGTATTATTTCCAAAATGACAGACACCAAAATTCAAATGCATTTTCAAAGCTGAATAGTATACTCACTGATGTAGTCTTCGTCTTCTTCGACCGGATGACAGTTGGATAATGTCAATATCACGAAGAGTATAATGAGGTATTTCATTTCACTTCCGTGGAATATATTACCAATGAATATTATCGCCGATTTCCGTATCGCTATAACTGCTAATTATCAACTTTCTACAATATTGATAACTCTAATTAAACCGTCGAGTCGCGGGAGTGAGTCTATTTGAAACACCAGTCACGCTTGTAGGCTGCGAACAACACTACCAAAATCCCGAGACGACAGCTTATATACTAGCGCCTGTAGGATACAGGCTATTGCACACAGAAAAGTAAAGCTGGTTGTATAACACCAGGCGTTTACCTAGTCTAAGTTGATCTGTCTTTGTGTGAGAGGATTCGTTCGGAACTTTTGAAATTTTGAGCGTTTCAATCGAATCGAAAAATTATAAAATAATTCTGCATATTTAATTCGACTAAATTATATTGAGATGGCATATCGATTTCTGGGTCATTTTTTATGCGGTAATAATAAAAAGAGGATGTCCCAAGTCCGCGATGTAAAAAAATATGCAAAATAATATAGTATGACGATTATGAGGTATAGTAGTGCCGAGGCGCGAAGTAACGGTCAGTATTTATTCCTTGAACCGATTGACCTCCGTGTAAAATGTAAAAGTGAACCAGGTCTTGTAGGCAGTAAATAAATAGCTTGTCACTCGATAATCTCCTGTCAGTTTCTAAACGTTCTATCCGCGGAAAGTTTGATCCTTATGACCATTTCTCCTCATCGGTCATCCGACACGATAATACGCGCGATCTCACGATGAATAACAGATTACAGATATTCCAGCTAAGCTGAGAGGGATCGTCGTAAGTCAGTATGCTGTGCTACGTGCATGTGCTACATACATACATACATGGATAGAATCGCAAGTGTCGAACTACTACTTGCATGTGTGTATGTATTTCTCAAATGTATGTAGTATATAAACTTGTATTGTGCAGTTAGCGACGCTGCTGTGGGCTCATTTAAAACCTCTGAGGTAACTCCACTGCAGCATACAGTTTCTCGTATATACACCATGAGGTAGACAGCCACATGAGATACTCGCGGAGAGATCGAATTGGGGGCAGCCCGGGGGCACTTCCATTTAAGGGACCCCGAAGGAAGGCTTCTCTCCGCTTTTCTCTGGCTGCTGTTGCTATTATGCTGTTCCTGCTCCTCTTCGTGTATATGTATCTCATATACTTGCGAGCCTCTCGCAATTCGCATAGCGAGTCCTCCGGTGTCAGAAACTGTTTGAAAATCGAGCCAGTCAAGTATGCCATTCCCTTATTCAGCCGATTTGGTACCGTGGCATACTTTACACTTTGAAACCAATTACAACGCTCCCTGATTACAGGTTGTGTCACGACCTCGAAGAGGAGGAGAAGGGCCGGGGGCCCGGGAGGCAAGTAGCCAAAATAATATTTTGCGAGTATTTAAATGTCCGCAGGATGATGATCGTACGAAGGTATGTATACATGCAATATAATTGGTAGCGTCGATTGGAATGAAAAAACACATGTTGTATACCTACACGGTAAGTTACTACCAGCCTCGTATCTTTCATCCTCTTTTACAGATAGATAATAATTAACTTTCGAATCGACGACATGAATCGCTGTCATACATTAATTATATCATTTTTATTTTTCATTTTTCAACCAAATGTCGTCTATGATACTATAGATACTACCTCCGGATATGAGATCGTCTTATCTTTCATTACTTTTCTTAGGATGTTATTTCAGCACGAGTTTATTTACACTGTACAGGCATATACCTATACGTCATATGCACTCAGTTCTCGCTGGGGTCGTACAGATTCGTCGTTTCGTCGTTTCATACGAATTCAAAATAATTTATGAAAACCGTTCCCTCTCTCATTTCACCACAGCTTTTTTTTTTTATCGTCAACGTTACCTATTTCCACTAGGGTTCAAACCCACTGGTACGTTAAAAACTGTAAAAAAAAAAGAAAAAAAAAATGCCACATCTACATGCATTCAAATTTATTCCGTACATATACATACATACATACGTGTTCCTCTGTTAAGGGTATATAACTTTATGTAGAAAGAGAAGCAGATTAGGGGGGTGGGGTGTTGCATTAGTCTTAGGCGAAGAGGAGATTGAAGAAGAGTACGAGGCGGGGGAGGCGAAGGAATTTAAGTGGTCATGTCGACATGTCCTAATGAGGTGTAGCCGAGGCAGTTTTGAACGGAGGCAACAGCTACGTTATACGTACCCCAGGAAGCTGACGTAGCCTTTAATTTGGGTCTGGCTTAAAAAAGCAGAGTAAGAGAAGACGACTTGGGTTAAGATGGAAAATGAGAGGTTTACACTGTGATTATAACAAGGATTGTACTGCACTGTTGACGTGAGCACGTGAAACGGTGTGACTTTATCTCGCTCATAACTCCGAGAGATCCAGCCCTAAAAAGAGAAACGGTAAGTAATATAAAGAGGGAAATAAGGAGATGAGAGAATGAAAAGTTGGATTTAAATACCTCCATCTCACTTTGAAACGGTTTCTTACTCTCACGCATTTCCGGCTACGATTACGGTGACGGTAAAGTGGCTATAATCTTGGACTAGGAAAGTTCAACGCGATGTAATCTGCCAAAGAATACTATAATTATCATCTCTTTTTTTTTTGCTGTTTTTGAAAGTGCTGTAAATGGTAGGTGGTATTAAACTGAGGGGAGACCTTTGCCTTAGTTTGCCTTATATCAGACGAACTAAACTGCTATACTCCCCTGCAGGGGCTGAAACTGCTGATATGCCTCTCTTACGTCTAACTATACATACAAACGTTAACGGCTTGATTACGTTACAGGTTGAAATACGGCCGACGGCTAGTTCCGTTTCTACTAGCTAAATGAATGCCATCAATCTATTTACCGTCAAAAAAGTTAAACGATATACGTACACTAAAACTTATACACCTCAGCCCACGAATTAAGGAACCACATACAGGTATATACTCGTATACAGGTATATGAACAGCTATCTTACTGCTGCAGATGCAGAGTAGACGATATGGTTCGTTAAACCGGTTCCTTACCAAATATGGTTCGCCCCTAAAAATGGCATTTCCTTAATTAATTACACGTCCGAAGAAGTTGCCGGTCAACGCGCAATTACGAAATTATATCTAATTAACAACAGTATACCTACTGCAGCGGATCAGAATGATTTACATTATTAACAACTTGTAGGTAATGCGTGGATGACCAGAGTTCACTCGACAATAGCATAATATATCCTTATCGCATTAGTGAAGAAAGGAAACATATCGATACGTAAAAACACTAATTGAAGAAGTGTGATGCGAATATTTTGTCATTTTCGCAATTGAAACGCGTGGCACGTGTTGAGTATGCGTCACCTCTTCGAATATGCTCGGTCTTCTTTATATTAACGAAAAAATAATATATGTAAACCCGGATGCAGCATTTCTCCTGAGGCATCGATCTGCCCTGATAAATACAGACTAATTAGGAACAAGTGTTAATTGAACCGTGCGTTATGGGTGGATCGGTATACCCCCGTGATATACAGGTTGATTAACACAGGATTGGTTTCAAGCTTCAAGCGTGAAGGATTTTACATTGATATAGGTACCTGTATGTATTCGCGATTCGATTTAATTTGATTTGATTTGATTACTTTACATGCGGGGTTCGCATGTGCTGTTGTATTCTGATAACTGATCATACGTTTATTTTACTGGACTGAATTGAACCCGACTAAAACGTGATTAATGAATAATAAAGTAAGGTGAATTTGATCAACAGCCGTTTGACGCGATAATTGAAATTCGCGTTATGCTACGATGAATGCTTTGATTTTTTTTCTTTTATCCCGCCACGGTTGGGATTTTCAAAACGCGCTTTTATCACTCACGTTCGTTTTTTCTGCTTTCTGCATTGCAGACGTAGTGCCGTAGATATAGGTTTTTCCCACTGATCCTCGACAAACACAATACATACGAGTATTATTGAACTGATTATGTAAACCTGAGAGCGAACCGATGATAATTTTATGCACCGATTACTCGACTGAGCAAATATCACAATAAACTTTTTTTCCATTTATTATAAATATATAATATGCATATTGGTATAAAGCTACTTATATCTTGTAAGGTAACGAACCGTGTGATAAAAAACGAAACTAATTATTTCGAAAGAGCAGACTTCAGTTGAATCATAAAAGTAGGAATGTTCGAGTCAAGTCGCCACAGAAATTAATCTACATCAAAACGCAAGTTAAATTAATGAATTCTGTTAACCCGTAATACAATTTCTCTCTCATTCTATCTCAATTGTCTTGGCATCTGGCGACTCCCCTCTGGGCGGAAAATATTGTGTTAAGAGAAAATACGAGAATGCGAGGGATAGGCTATTATCATAACGTAGGTATGTATGAAGTGAAATTCTGGCAATGTAGAAGAGCTGTGGCACAATCAAGTATACACAGAAAATTTCACAAACCTTACGAAGCAAAACTAGTTTGCTAATGAGCATCTCTGGCGCCTTTGGGTCCTGCCCACGAGACGCGATCTCGACTCAGGCCCAAATTAGGACTAAGTAAGGCTCCGTGGTCCTTAAAATAAAATATATTCACTATCTCCTTGAGAGATTTTTGGTCTGTTAACTTTTTTTCCTTTTATTCTTATTTTTATTATTCATCGCCATATTTTCTTCGGAGTCAATTTGCTACCGTGTATTACTCCCAAAAATAAATGACAATAAAGCCCTGGTTTACAAGATGGTTTAATTTATCAATCAAAGTTGCAAATAACGAGTTGTCACAATTCAGCGATAAGTTCTACGATGATAATTCCGGGATTCATTATGGGCTTCGAACCAAAGCGAAAGATCTTTCACCACACGAGCCAACTTTGAATTATCGTTTGAAATGAATCAATTTTCGTGTTACCTGCGGCAAGCTTGACTAATCTAATTTTCAGATAATTACTTTTTAGCTCTGGCTATGCGTGAAGGGCATCGAATCGAATCAATTTCGGCGTTTCTTGAATGGAAAATTATCGCTTTGTTAAAACCGAAAAAAATTAAACTGTACCTTACGTCTTACGAGCTGAATCCGATTATTTTTATAGCAATAAAACCATCAGATTCACGCCACTAAAATAAAGTACGAAATCTCTTCACGTTATTTATTTTATTCGTATATTTTATACGCGACAGCCCTAGCGGCATTATAACTTATCTCTCGGTTTACTCCCGCCCAATAATTGGTATGTAAATTGGCGAAGTTTATGCATAATGAAATTCGCCGGGGATCAGCTATTACACCATCGATTCCACAATCATTATCACTTTATGCAATAGAAAATGGAAAAAAATCGATAAAAATTCGCAATAAAATACCAAGTTTTTGTTCAATTACATTTACCTACCTATATATATGCATGTATATAGGTGTACGCGCGAGATATAACGGGGGAAAAAAACAGAAAGCAAAAACCCAACTTTGTATCGTAAATCTATAGGACGTTATTTTTTCGATGCTGTACTTATACGGAGATGTAGGTATATAAATATGTGTATAGGTATATGTGTAAAATTACTTCGAGAGAACGAGTTACGAGGTTCTTGCCTCCTCGGTGTAACAGCGAACTGATAATCTGCCGATAATTGGCGCATACAAAGTGGAAATTAAGCGAAAAACTTTGCGGGAGTGATGAAGTCGGTGAAAATACACGAAAGGCCACACGCCGGTCGTAAACACTGAAACCGAGCTCTACGCCTGTAGTCCTTAACAGTGCCTATCTATCCCCGCAGGATATAATTAGACAAGAGTTGTTATCCCGACTCCTTGCAGGACACGATGAAGTCATTTTAGTTGACGGAGTGTTGAAGGGTGAAATCTGGACGCGTGTTGCATAAATCCTTTTAATAAGAGCTTTTTTGATTTCTATCTGCCACCGAAATACGACTGCAATGCCTACCCACGCCCGATCTTTATCATCCTGCGATCCTTTACTGGAATCAGACATTTCGTTCCCTGAAAGGGGTAAGGCCAAAGAGAACTGGTGTTCTATCATTTTTTCTGAGCCGTAAAGACTTCATAAAGATCGAGAGCTCCTTATCGGAGGATATATTCTCATTCCACTTATGTATACCCACTCTTATTCTTCGAGAGGCCGAAGTCACCTGTTATCAAAAGTAGACAGTTGATAAACGATAAGTTGAACACACAAAGCCGGCGTTATCTGCGTTGTAAGAATCCTGCTTGCAGCCTCTACAAGAATTCAGGCAACGAGCAGAGTTAGGAAGTTGGACTCAGACCTAGGACTCTGATTTTTTAAACCTTTTCTAGTTCGAAAATTACTGCCTTAGTCTATAATTCTGGGGTCATCCACGGGGCGTCCTGGAAATGCATCATCACTGTGGGGGTGTGTTCTTCGGAATTAGGGTTTGGGCTGTTCCAAACCTTTCCTACATCGTTCCCCTCGTCATACAAGACTCCGAGGGATCCCAGAGCGCAGATTATCGCCATAAACGATCTGGGCTTGTTCGGGCTGATCGAGGGTTGACAAATTAACGGTCTAATGATTTTCCGCGCGATTTTCTCCACCGGATCGTGAATTGATCATTAGAAAAGCCAGGCCGATCTGTCGCGGTCAGTAACCAGCTCCTCTCCCTTTTACATATAGCTAAGTGAAATAACCTTCGTCCTGCAAGTTTCACGAAGCATAAATAAGCCTTAGATCTTCTTCGTCTTCTCCTTTCGCCTGTTTTCACGCAATCTTCAGTAGTACCCATATACCCAACCACTCTAGGAATATAGTTACTTTTAACAGTTCTACGAACCATTGAGTAATGAATAATGACGTATTGTAGGGCCGGTAAAATACCGCGTTGCGTGTTCCCGATATTATGAGAGTTTGAAATTAGCGTGTCTAAAGAACACGGAATACGGTGAAACACGGAGGAGTTGCCGACTCCGCGAAGACACAATGGGAGTCTCCTCTTCCTCTTTCCTCTCATCTTCCATCCACGATTTACACTGCCCATGCATCTTTCCTCGTGGTCTTCCGCGATGGTATTCTTATTTCAACGCTCGTATTTCTCGAGTTGGTTCTGTTCCTTCTTTTTCTTTTCGTTGTTGTTCTTCCTCTTCTTCTTCTTCTTCTTCTTCTTTATTCAGCTCTTCGGGTTCAGGCTGTAGCTGTAGATAAAAAGGAACCCTTTAACGTGGCTGAGATATGATCGTCTGCAAGTTGCCGCGGCTACCTAGAGGCGTGATTTCGATGCATATATTTACTACCTTTTGGTACGAAAAAGACTGCAAAGGTCCTTCCCTTTTCGACCAGATGGAAAAAAAAAAAGGAAAAGGAAGAAAAAAAGGAACGGAGTATAAAACGAAATATTCACATTTTTATTTCTTCTCTGAGACAAAGTCACCCTAAGAGGAAACCAGTCCTTAGATAAATAAATTCAATATGTTTACGATATGGGTATACCTACTCGAGAGAAGGGTGAAAAAAATGTCCGAGAGATAGAGAGCGAAGATAAATCGATATGAAAAAATTTAAAAAAAAAGGGAAGAAATGAAATATGGAAAAAAGTATCTTTCACCTGGTCAATTATCTACACTAGGTACTATAGTATGGATATAGATAGGTACATACGAAGAGAGGTAAAATATTTCCGGAGATTCTTTGAAAGAGAGTAAAGAAGTAAGAAAGAAGGGGAAAAAAATTTATAAAAAAATTGAGAGAATAAAATGCAACCTCGTGAACAACCTCCGGGCCAGGATCCCATTCTCAGTGCGAATGGTATATCTGAAGATGAGAAAACCAGACCTGCAGTACCACACGTAACTACCTATCTTCCTGGAGTACTGCGTCTCATTTGTTTACGACGTGTAGGGGCTATTGAGAACTCCAGGATAATTTGTTTGTTTTATTATCTCAACGACGGCTCGAGGAGATTTATATCCCGCGGTGTATAAAAACGCGAAGATAACGCGACTAACTTATCCTCTCTTTTCGTTTATTTATATATCACAAAATGTATCATATACCTGTATAATATAATATAATATAATATAATAATATAATATAATATAATATGCCGTGAAAAATTTATCTCCAAAAATTTTGGACCACAATCTCCGGACTTCACCGCGGACCTCTTCCCCACCTTTACAATTCATTGTATTCTAATGCACGGTCCACACACCGCATTTCGAATCTCCAAATCTTGGGCCCCTCTCACTCTTCTTCATCTGGTTCCTCAGGGTTCCTTGAGCTGGTTGCCAGCTCTTGCCTCTTCTCACACCCACGTACACAACGGGTGGGCCTCGCATAGACAATGGGCCCACATCCATAATAAGAGGGACAGCGGGGAGCACGCATACTCGCTATGTAGTTTTTCCCCACACGTGTACTACCATCTAAATTCGGCTCATCTTTCGTGTATTCCATATTCACCCTTATACAATTACCCCTTTTCCCCGTATCAACATTACATCTTAGACACGTTGAAAGTGTATGAAAAATTCTGTGACACATGTGCGCGCGCGACTATAGAGAGATATAGAAAAATTTATAGAAAGTTTTTCTCTACTTTCTGAGTACAATAATCATACCACATAGTACCTACTGCATTATGCACTGGCTCATATTTTTACACGTGATGAGTCCATGCGTGACTTTTGACTTGCGCATCCTTGTTCACATCCCATGCAACGGGGATTCAATGACTCGAAATATTACACTTGAGTACGAGCTGCAGTATATCTAATGTATGCACCTTAGGAGACCAGAGAAAGCCCCTGACTTTGGAAGTTAAATTTTTTTGTCATGGGACTTGTGTCACCTGCACACACCTGGAATAGATCCGAACCCAAAGGTATTATCGCCGTTTCAGTCAGACTAACGGCTACTGTCGATGAATTTTAACGGGATTCCTCCTTTTCCTATATTTTTGTTGGACCTACGGGAATATTCGCGTCTTAGAGATCAGCTGGCCAATGATTATCTGGTTAAAAACTGTATTTGAACGTCAGAACCTCTCGTCGACTTAATTTTTCTGGGGAAATCCCTGAGCGAAGATAACGAGATTTTCTTCTCTTTTTCCTCATTTATTTTCGTAGTATTTCAGTATTCGTAGAAGAGCCTGCGAGCATGGACGGAACCAAAGTACACAAGAAAATATGTATATATGTACGAGAAAAGAAGGGAGAGTTTGGGACAGGTAGACATAGGAAGGTTTATCTTAGCCAGGCAGCAGAGACCTGATAAGTACGTGTCACTGAACGTTCGAGAAGTTCTAAGGAGCCTGAAGATTTATTATCACATATAAACGGTACATCAAAAAACAAAAAAAAAAAATGGCAAAACGGTAGCTCAAAATAAGGGATTCGATATACTCCGGGCTGTCAAACTGTGAATATATCAAAGTCTATTAGCAACTAGAGATTTTCCTATGCCAATAAATATTTGAGATAATTAAGATAAAATGTAATGAAATTTCAAAAACATATCTTGTTTCTGTTAAATCTAAAATAGGAACCAATCATTTTCGTACTCGAAAGAAAAATAGTGTATATAATATGCATAGGTGTGCGATTGACGGTTTTTCCATCGAAACGAAAGCCGGTCTGCAGTTTCTGATGGGTCAAAATACCACATTGAATATTTTAATGATGATTATCTGTTGGAATAAGAGGGTTTTCCGATACCGGACTGACGTTTCGCCGCCCAGAGGGGTCTGATGGTAAGAGATTCAAGCATGTCGCTTGTCTCACCCCCTTTTTTTATATACATATATTATCCGTCGTTGCGCCTAGCAGCGGCTCTCTGTCTGGTATCCGGAGCAGTATATTGCTGCTGACCTGTACCAGTATTTTCCCGTTGAGGTGTACCCGGATAGCCCTGTTGATTGGTACCAGTATTTGCCTGCTGAGTTGGACCAGGATATCCCCGCTCAATTGTACCAGAATATTCCCGTTGATTTGTACCAGTTGGTCCCGGCGGGGATACTCGATTATCAGTTTGTGCTGGAAGATAATCCCATACTGGAGCCGCGCGGGGGTCTGAGAGATCCAGCCTGAACCGGAACTCGTTGACGTGGTTGAGAGAAGGCCATTGCAACCTCTCGTAGTGGTAAAGCGTATTTCCTATGGTGTTCTCCATGGTGTAACGGTAGTATTTTGTTCCATTGTCGTTGAACCCAGTGGTTGATGTTACCTTACTAGATGAGCTGCTGGCATACGGATCCCCGCTGAACGTTTGAACTGTGAAACGTCGATAATTTGTAGGTCCAAAATGAATAAACTATGGTATGAAGTTAAGATCATCTGGTTCAGTCGACGAAAGTGCATTCATTAATTTTACCTGATACTACATCTGAACCTCCAGAGCCTTGATGGTATTCATAACTATTCTGAGATTGCCCGTGCGGATCAGACACCCATACCCCTGCATAACCGCCCTGGCCCTGAGCACAGCAGATGCTGTAAATTTTTTTTTTTTTTTTAATAAATTAAACTGCAAGAGGTAACGCTTCGAATTCATCAGGATTAGCCAAGTCGTAATCCAGCTTATCAGTGAAATTTAATTATTCTGTAAATTAGCGAACTCGACCAATGTGTGCCAAGTCGTTTTCATCGCAATATTGTTTTTCAGTGTAATTTCATAATTATACGAATTAACCAACTCGATCGATGTCTGACCCTCACCCCTTCACATTTCATCATTGATTATTTTCCTACAGTTCTTGTAATCAGAGGAATACCCAGTATTTTCTTCAGATTTTCTCACTCGAATATTTTAGTCGATGTGAATTTTAGTTACATTTATGATTTCTATATTTGGTCGGTTATATAACTTCCGATCATCAAAAATTGGTACATACATTTTTCAGCCTTTAAATGTGCTTTTCGGAGTTTCCAACACGTCTGTAACTACAAAATTGAGCTTCTCGATAAATATGAAAGTATAATAGATTTTCTAAATCGAACATAATGATTCTTCTAGTTTGATTCAAAAGAATTTGAAAGTATAATAATTCCTTGAGAAAATATCCAAAAGAATAGCCCATTGGCAATATTAAGCTTCATCTGCAGTACATTGGTATGGTAAATTTTATTTTTAAATTTTGTCAACGAAATTGAAATTGCCAGCTACTATAACTTCGCGAAAATTCAGCATTTATATTTCAAAGATCAATTTCGTCGTTACGAAACGCGATTCGATTCTTTTTTCAACAAGTTTTTTCATTGCAAGTCGACGAATATTGGATACGGTAAGCATTTAGAAATTTATATCGGCTGAAATATTTGTGTGAAAAATCTGAAGAAAATACTGAGTATGCCTCTTGGGATGGTGAAGAAATCAGCGAAGAAATTGGAAAGGGCAAGGGTCAGACGATGGTCGAGTTGGCATGGTATGCCCCGTATATACCTATAGCATGTATGTACATAATATATTCTGCGGATGGATGAGAAATGAATATCTGAGAGCTGAGAAAGAGCGGTATAATTCATCATTCTTCAGATCGTATATTTATATTATAGGAAAAATTCTTGATGACATGGCGGGACCGGCGCCATGAGATAAGAAGAAAGTTTAATTCTTTACCGAAGTAACACCCAACTATGAGCAGTTAGAGATAGTAAACTGGAATCGTCGACCATTTATTACCCAGTAACCAATAAATTTTTGTTTTATTTCCAGTTCACGATCAGACCACATCGTTCGTTCCAATTGATTGAATGATATATTCTCTAATTGGGTCGTAACATGTGATAATTGAATGATCCGACGTTGAATCGAATCGCTTATTTGTTATTAAAATGAAAAATAAATTAGTTTGTAAAAATGATATTTCGCGATTAACAAGTGGACTCACCTCATGAAGACGATACTGATCATACACGACTTCATCTCTAGGAATTTTTACCTCTGCCTCTGTTCTTCAATTGCAACTTGCAATCACAGCTTGCAAAATCACGTCAGTAGACACTTTAGACGAGAGAATTACAGGTCTGACTTCTCACCACTGGGGTAATTGTGGTCTTGGATGTTCTCTTCTCTATATATGCACATCATTACATTTATCCGTTTTTTATCATACAGATGTATGTACACGGGATTACGGTACGAATACATGTGCATAAGATCAGTATTCTTGGAAATGAATCGGTTCAGGAAAATAATAAACTTTTTACGAATTACTTGTTGCCTTATCGATTGGCCATACTGACGAATTTACTGATATCGCAAAATACGCTTTAATTTTTGAATAAAATTTGCTTAATCTAATCTATTTGAACCTCATCCGCGTATGAACGAGAAAAGTTTCGATCGAAAATGCCAAGACCTATGACGCAATGAGCATTTTGATTCTGTTTCAATATTGATATCTGAATAAGGTTATCGCGATACGAATTTTCAGATGTTCATTTTGCACTTTTGTAGCTATTTTCTGCATTTCTTTCAAAGAGATTGACGTAGCTTTTTTAAAATCAGTTCATGTTTTCCTGACAGTGAAAAATCATCGGTTTTTTACGTGCCATCAGTTGTCATCTATGATCAAGTTTTGTCGTCATCATTCTCTGGCCAGAGTTTGATTGCAAGAATATCTGTATGGATTGAGTGTGTAGAGGGAATCAGGCATAAAGTATTCCACATTAGTGTTCGTGGTCGATAGAATTGGACAGTCTTCAAATCGTGGCAAAGCCAACTGATATTAATCTTCATTACGAAGCCGTACGCCCAAGATTCATGTTTGTTCGTTGATCATCCAGCCCGAGCTGTACGTATGGAGTCAAAGGGTAAAAAATCGAGGAGATAAAAGTCAGTAAGGTCGTTTCAAGAGTCGTTCAGAGCTTTTACTCGCGTTATTTTTCCGATTATCACAAAACAGCCGGCAATAACATAAAAAAAAAACATTGACGAAGTATCGCCATGAAGAAAAACCATAATCAATATGCACAAGACACATTACATTACATTATAGATCTTAGTACAACTCTAAAGACAGACAAAATGAAAATTTCATACTTATACGAGTCGATTAGTATGATTTTTTATTTGTTACTATTTATATCTTATATCTTATTTCTTATTTTTTTCAATAGCCTATAGCTGGCCATTGACAACTAGGTTCTCTTCTTTCCTTTTATTTGTCTCTTCTTCGACCCGAGCTCCACCAGATTGCAGAGAGGTAAGTGACATGGGGATGAGTCGCAGACTCGAGGGAGACACGTATATCTCAAGATATGGTTACCATACTTATAGTACGAGTTCTCAAAAGTGCGGAATACATCGAAATTCTTATATACAGTATGAGAGCCCTTATCACAAAACTCGCTCCGTGCATCTTTATCAAAAAAATTAAAAAATTAAAAACTCTAAGATTGAACAAAATTGAAATTCCCAATATATATTGGGCAAATAGGTAAATATATGTTCCACGAATCATTGACCGAATATACTACATGACTATCGGAACATGAAGAACCGTACGAAAGATACTAGGAGCGTAGATGCATAAAAGAAATATTATATCTCTAATGAAATATAATAAGTAGATAATAAAGAGCTATAACTAGGATAGGGTAACAACTGTATAATTTGCGATGAAATTAGGTGACAATATGCTGATATCAAAAAAGCATACAGTAGTTTCTGATTGTTACGCGAATATTAACGATGAACAATTATATTTAATAGCATATAGGTACAATAAGAATATATTCTTATCATCTAAGGAAGTATCGAATGAAATTTACTCGGATGTAATACCTGCTTTGAATTCGAAATCATTCACGTGGAAAATACATGTTGCATCACACATAAAAATGGAAAAACCATTTTGTCGTCAGTACGTGTAACTAATTAGCTTTTCAGAAGATTGGAGATTATTTTATTTACCGACCATATGTTTATCAATTATCATATTTAGTTGGTTCAAGAAAACCTTTAAATCTGAGCAGGATTCTGAGCTCGATCAAGACTTTTGCCGCCCCCATTTCGCCTATGGAACCATATATTTATATATACCTATGTATATTGTGTGTACCTATGTAATATACAGGCAGTTGATGAACGGCGCTATTGAATGGAATATCTCTGACTGGGCACCAAAAACGGGAGAAAAGTCTCTGTAGCGCAATTATATTGGCGATTTTGAATACATAGGTCCCGAAACATGTTCGCTTGACGCTAAAAATAGAGAAATGGCGTAAGGAATAAACTTTTGAATTTTTTTTTCTATGCTTTCTGGGCTAAATAAATTATCAATTTGAGATTAATAGCGTTTTCGACTCGGGCTGCACTGGTGCAGTTTTATAGCCATCTTCGTATCTCTCCCCGTCAAAGAGAAGAAAGAGATGAAGATGGCTACACTACACCAGTGTAGCTTGGTGTAGCCCCAGTCGAAAAAGCTATAAGTAACTGTGGTGCAGGTATACTTGGCAGTAACATATGATTTCGTATCTTTTTTTACGAGGAAGGAATTTTTGTATGTAACAATAATTGTGTGAATATTTTTTGGCATGAGAATGTATTTTTTGTAGATAATAATCAGTCACAAATTAATGTAGGTCCTACTTGGCGAAATGTAATATATTCTGTTAAAACAATTCAGCAAGGATGACCCAAGCGGTTAACAATAGGATCGCTTGGATCACGTCAAATCAAGTGAAACACAGAAATCGAATATGTGAAGATGAAGATTAGTACAAATATAAGATATTATAAATAACTAGGGAAACCTCAGGGTACCGGGGGTACCGTCGCTTATAATTATCAAGTCTAAAACAGCAGCCATAATTCAATCGTGAACGGCGGAAATTAGACAACCCATAAGAAATGATGAAATCAAGATAATGAATAAGTAAAAATAAAATGATCTCTTATTAAATTATCGCGTGCGCAACTAGGGGTACCACAGGGTGCCAGGCACCGTTGATTATGACGACATTTATTAAGTGCCACAAATGATGATAATAAAATAATATAATATTATATTATATTATATTAAGTAACTAGGAAAGCCTCATGATGCTGCGCATCGTTGCTGGTAATAATCAATGAATTGATTAGAATTTAACGAAATGAAGTAGTAAAAACGGCACGTAACACCAGTATCTTTCCGCTGAATCGTACCAGTATCTTCCCGCTGAACTGGTAGCAGCATCTCCCCGCCGATATACTCTATTATCATTTGGTGCTGTACCATAATCCCAAACTGAAGTCGAGCGGGGGTTGGACAGATCCAACTTGTACCGGAACTCGTTGACGGTCTTACGAGAAGGCCACTCGATACTCTCAGAATGGTAGAGCGTATTTCCTTGGACGTTCTCCACGGTGTGACGGTTGTACTTTTCCCCATTTTTGTTGGACCCACTGGTTGCAGTTACCGCACTAGTTGAGCTGCTGGAATACGGACTTCCGTTGATCGTGTGAACTGTGAAACGTCGATAATTTGTTAGTCTAAGATGAATGATGTATAGTATGAAGTACAGATCATCTCGTTGAGTCAACGAAAGCGTATTCACTAATTTTACCTGATACTGCACCTGGACCTTGAGAGCCTTGATAGAGTCCATAGCCGCGCTGAGATTGACCGCCTGACCCACCAGGCCCACTGCTGGTCCATGACCCTGCGTAACTGCTCTGGCCCTGAGCAGAGCAGATGCTGTAAAAATGTTGTTTTTCTAAATAGATTAAACTGCAGGAGATAACGCTTCGAGTTCATCAGAATTAGCCAAGTCATAATACAGCTTATCAGCGAAATTGAATTATGCTGTAAATTAGCGAGTTCGACCAATTTGCCAAGTCTTAATATCGTTTTTCAGTGTAATTTCATAATTATACGAATTGATCAACTCGATTGATGTCTGACCCTCACCCCTTCACATTTCACTATTGATTTTTTCCCTACATTTCTTGTAATCAGAAGAATTCCCAGTATTCTTTCAGATTTTTTCACTCGAATATTTTAGTCGATGTGAATTTTTCTTATATTTATGATTTCTATATTCGGTCGGCTATATAACTTCCGGTCATAGAAGATTGGTAGGTACATGAAATTTTTAATTTCGAATTTTCGGAGTTTCCAACATGTCTGTAACTACAACATTGAGCTTCTAAGACTGAATTCTAAATATAAAAGTATAATAGATTTTCTAAACTGAACATAGTAGTTATTCTAGTTTGATGAAAAAAGGATTTGAAAGTAGAATAATTCCTCGAAAAAATATCCAAAAGAATAGCCTATTGGCAATAGGCTTCATCCATTCATTGGTATGGTAAATTTTTTTTTCGAAATTTCGTCAACGAAATTGAAAATGTCTAGGTTCGCCAAAATTCAGCATTTATATTTCAAAGATCAATTTCGTCGTCACGAAACGCGATTCGATTCTTTTTTTAAACAAGTTTTTTCATTGTAAGTCGACGAATATTGGATACAGTAAACATTTAGAAATTCAATTCATAGATGAAAATTTATCGGACGAGACGAACCAAATTTTTAACTAAGTCTTCTAACTGAGGGAAGATTCTTACTCTATATGGATCGTGCAATCCCCAGAAAGACCATAAAAACGGAAAGTGCATCACAATCCTTTTTTTTCTGCAAGTAAGAAAATTTAGAAGTTTATATCGGTTGAAATATTAGAGTGAAAAATGTGAAGAAAATACTGAGTATTCTTCTTGGGATGGTAAAAAAATCAGCGAAGAAATTGGAAGAAGTAAGGGACAGACGTTGGTCAAGTTGGTATGGCAGGCCCCATATACCTATATACTAGGGTGTACCAGAAAAAACATTTTTTTTTTCAATTTCCAACATCAAAAATTCGAGTGGTTTTATGAAATAAGACGCCTTGATGAAGGAGGGCACTGAGAAAAAATGCGAAGTGGTGTCTCACTAGACCAGAAACCATATACTGATGAGGCACTTTTTAAACTTGATTATCAGCATCCCCCTTTCGGCAATTGAAATATTACATGACATTCAGCTGTTTCAGCATGTGGTATAATAACTAGAAAACAGAAAAAAAATAAAAATTGGTAAAAATTGAGCTATAAACATTTACTTTTTTTTTCTAATTTTGTTCTCGAAACATCATTCTTTATCAGTCTATTCCCTGTACCACCTTGTGATTTTATCTCGGATTTCATTCAATTTGCTGTGAAATTTCACCTTGCGAAAGGGGGTTTAGGTCAATTGAGTCTAGCAGGTGCCTCATCAGTAGGTATGATTTCTGGTCGACTGAGACACCTTTGAACATTTTTTGTCAGAGCCCCCCTTCGACGACACTTCTCATAATGTATAAAAGCACGCATTCTTTACGTGGGAAACGAGCACGGAAGAATTTTTTTTTTTTTTTGGCACACCCTAATACCTACCTATACCTATATAGATGTATATATTCTGCGGATGGATGAGAAGTGAATATCTCATGAGCGTTGAGAAAAAGTGGTATAATTCATCATTCTTCAGATCGTATTCTTATATTACAGAAAAAAATTCTTAATGACATGGCGAGACCGGCGCCAGGAGATAAGAAGGAAGTCGAATTCTGTACAGAAGTAACACCCAACTATGAGCAGTTACAGATCGGAAACTGAAATCGTCGACTATTCATTACCCAGAAACCAATAAATTTCTGTTTTATTTCCAGTTCACGATCAGACGACATCGTTCGTTCCAATTGATTGAATGATATATTCTCTAATTGGGTCGTAAGATATGATAATTGAATGATCCGACGTTGAATCAAATCGCTTATTCGTTACTAAAATGAATAATAAATTAGTTACTAAAATCCTATTTCATGATGAGCGAGTGGACTCACCTTATCAAGGCGAGACTGATCACACACGATTTCATCTCTAGGAATTTTGACCTCCGCCTCTTTTCTTCAATATCAACTTCCAATCACAGCTTGCAAAATTACGACAGTAGTCACTTTGGAGGAGAGAATTTCACGTCGGACTTCTCACCACTGGGCTAATTGTGGTCTTGGATGTTCTCTTCTCTATATATGCACATCATTACATTTATCCGTTTTTTATCATAAAGATGTATGTACACAGGATCACGGTACGAATACATGTGCATAAGTCAGTATTCTTGGAAATAAATCGGTCCAAGAAAATAATACTTTTTTCTGCGAATTACTTGTTGCCTTATCATTGGCTATACTGACGAATTTACTGATATCGCAAAATATGCTTTAATTTTGGAATGAGATTTTCTTGATCTAATCTATTCGAACTTCCTAAGACCTGTGCCGCAACGAGCATTTTTATTATGTTTCAGATATTGATATTTGAAAAAGGTCATCGCGACATGAATTTTCAGATCTTTAGTTTGAACTTTTCTAGCTATTATCTGCATTTCTTTTAAAGAGATTGACGTAGCTTTTTTAAAATCAGTTTATGTTTTCCTGACAGTGAAAAATCATCGGTTTTTTACGTGGCATCAGTTGTCATCGATGATCAAGTTTTGTCGTCATCATTTTCTGGCCAGAGTTTGATTGCACGAATTTCTGTATGGATTGAGTGTGTAGAGGGAATCAGGCATAAAGTATTCCACATCAGTGTCCGTGGTCGATAGAATTGGACAGTCTTCAAATCGTGGCAGAGCCAACTGATATTAATCTTCATTACGAAGCCGTACGCCCAAGATACATGTTAGTTTGTTGATCATCCAGTCGGAGCTGGACGTATGGAGTCAAAGGGTAAAAAATCGAGGAGATAAAGGCTAGTAAGGTCGTTTCAAGAGTCGTTCAGTGCTTTTACTCGCGTTATTTTTTCGATTATCACAAAACAGCCGGCAATGAAAAAAAAAGAAAAAGAAAAACAGTGAATCACTATCGCCATGAGGAAGAACGATAATTAATACGCTAAATACACATTACATTACATCATAGGTCTCAGTTCAACTCTAAAGACAGACCAAACGAAAATTTCATACTACGAGTCGATTCGCATGATTTTTTATTTTTTACTTTTTATTTCTCATTTCTTATTTCTTATTTTTCTCATGGGCATAGGCCATCGACGACGTTCTCTTGCTTCCTTTTAGTTGTCTCTCTTTCGACTCGAGCTGGACCGGATCGCAGAGAGGTAGGCGACATGGGGATCAGCCGCAGACTCGAGGGAGACACGTATATCTACTAACCACCTTTATCTACGCCCCCATCTATTATGTAGTGAAATATATATATATATATATATATATAGTATACATATCTATATATGGCTACACCATAGTATACTATACAAGGTATATACTAGCGGCACATTTGTGGTTCTTCGAATTTTAATTCTACGTTAGGATCTCGAGGCTGGCCTTGAAAGTCTGAAATCCCTTTCAACTTAGTTTTCGAAGGTCGACCTCGTTTCTCGCAAATTATAACCCTGATTACCTAAGTGTATAAGAAACAGTCCGAAAGTTTCTTTGAACCCAAAATCGAAACTGAGACGTAAGAAACGAAGATCTTTTCATAGACAGAATCTAAACGAACTCGTTAAAGAGCCCGAGAAACATTTACCGATAATTAATCTCGCCTGATTTAGGATACATCTATACTACAAATTATCCATGTATATAGGTATATAAATTGGGGTGTATTACATGACATTTGTCGGTGCATATACGAGCGGCATTTCCAATATCTGAACTGAACTTCATCGTCAATTCTGTGGGTAGAAAATAAAGGGAATAGAGCTATAAAGCCGTATAAAATACTGTAACCACTTTAGTTTACACGAAAGGCCTTATGCGTGTCCATCGAGAAACGGGGCCTTCTCTTGGGTTAAGGCCCTCACGATGGTTTGGGCCTGGATAGGGATACGGATGGGGATGGGGATGGGGATGGGGCGGTGTTGTTGTTGACCCTCTCAGCAGAACAGGTTTCAGATTATACGACAGGGGGCTTGGAAATTGGAGTTGGAGTTGGAAGGGTTTCCTGCGTCCTTGGGCCTCCTCGGTTCTCCTTGAGCCTTAGTTCCAGGGCCTCTTTTAAACCAGGTAGCCACGAAGGACGTGCCCATTTGGAATTGGATATGCATCGATAGGCGCTGAGCGTCACACAGTGGCGCATGGGGCAGGAACCGACCGAATAGATACAAGAATTTTTTAACCCCATACAAAAAAAAAGATGAAAAAAGAAAATTGAAAGGAAAATAAAGGAGGGTTTCGGATACCGTACATCACTTCCGGTCACTAAATTTCACCTCAATTTTAGATCGAATTCTTATTTAATTAATAATGTGATCTTATTCACGAACGGAGATGATCAGGAAGTGGCCGAGGAAGTGGCGTAAAATAAATGAAAAATTACCTCTTCCGGTTTGGAGAGAAAATTAATTAAAAAATGAAAATAAAAATGACGATTTCTTGCTTTGAGGGGGTTTAGAATTACTGCTCATAGTGTTCCCAGCCATGCATTCGTTGATTGATGCATCGATGTAAAACAAGATTTTAACGACCCAACTAATAATTAACTGGTGGCAATCCGAACCGAAGTGTTAATAAATAATTTTTCTATTGATATCGGTGGAGGATCGAGTGTCAGATGAGGTAGAACCGTCAGGGGCCATAAGCTGTGGATATTACTAGTTTCGTTTACTACTTTGGTTGCCTTAAGGTTTTCTGTAAACCAAGAAACATCTCTTATATATAATATACTACGCGAGTGAAAGCCTAACAAATTTTCGGATATTTTTTTTTTTTACTTTTTTTTTATCGTTTACCCCATTGCTTTGTTAGCGACTTGATCAATGGCCATGCACTTCACGAGCTACACGAGTTTCGTTTATTCTATACTTGGAAGCTTTTTACTTTTCGTGTACCATAAATATTAAACATCTTTTAAATTATCACACGTTTTGGGCATTGAAGGTTTTTCTTACTTCCGAAGAAGTGAAAAATTTGTTTCCATAACTTCAATTTTGTTTTTCTTCTCGTTCTCTACTCCAAATTTTCACGATATTTCAATCGCACGATACCAGACGGGTGAGATTCCCAAGAAATTATGCACAATCTACAAAATCTGGATACTCGCTCTGCACTGAATTCAGGTAGTATTCAGGTAACGAGAAATTTTTATCGTATCAATTTTTCATCGCGAAATAACAATTATTTTCACAGCATCATTCGAGTGTGAAGCTTCTAATGGATCTAAATCCTTATTTATTATTCATCTTACGATTCACTCAGGCGTTTGATTTCGACGGCTGCGTGGAATAACCGGCTATCTCAGAGTCCGGTTGAAAAAGCGGCTATCTCAGAATCCGGTTGAAAAAGCGGCTATCTCAGAATCAATTCGAAAAAGCGGCCTGTGCCTATATGAATAATATAGGCAACAGTCGCTTTTTCGAATGGATTCTGAGATAGCCGCTTTTTCAACCGGATTCTGAGATAGCCGCTTTTTCAACCGGACTCTGAGATAGCCGGTTATTCCACGCAGCCGTCGATTTGGGGAAGGGGCATGACTACGAGCAGTGCGATGAAGTGAAAATTCTGCAGTTAATAATATAGCATTATGGTAATAACGTCTTACGAGATCTCCTCCTTAGCCTTTGTTACCCTTATCTCCGATAATTGAATAATATGAAGAGAATCAATTCGTCGCTATCAAACCAGCTGTAGGAAATTCAATCTCTTGAATTCTGTTACAGCTGTTGGTGTTGTATTAAATAAATTTATAGCTTTACCTACACACATGAATATGTACAGTGATAATTATCTCGGTCGGGAATGAACAGTTAAATTTTTACGAGATGAAAATATTTAACCCAGTCCTGCAACCAAATATTGTTTTATTACTATTATACTGCGTAAGAGACATCTGTCTGATGAACGGTTCTCGAGCTTTGAATCGATACCGAATTTTCTTCAACTTCTCTCAACTTCCAATTTTTTTTTTTCTCTCTCGTCACCATCCCGAAAATGAAAATTCAAAATTTCACCAGATCTGTACGTCTACGAGAAAAAAAAAAGAAAACTTCAATCGATCATATCTCTGGAACGTATCAACGGATTTGAATGATTTTTCATCTCAATCGATAGGATTTACTCGAATCTGAATCTAGTCGAATTTCCGAACCAATCAATTCAGTAGTTTTCAAGTTAGAGAATAATCTCTCATCCAACACTATTGTTCAGGCTTGAAAAAAGCGACTAGCCCATCCGCTTTTCTTTTTTAGGAAAAACTAAGGGCAGAACTATTCCGACATAATCGGAATAGAAATTTCTTCAATGAACCTGCGTGGGGCCGATTTTCGCGGCTGATTTAATTCCGGAGTATAAGATCTTCGGCAACAGTTCGACCGCGGTAAATGAGGTGATAATTGTATTATTTTTTTTTGAAAAATCTGAAAAATTGGAAATGGTAAATCAACGGGTGGTCACCGCTAGCTAGCGCGGCTCTGGTGGCAGTAGTTCAAACTTTCGTTGATAGTGGTGAGAGAAGCGAGCAAGCATCAAGCCTCGAGATAAATTCTCTTCAGTGCTTAGCGCAACACCATTGGAGCAGTTACACGCTCCGAAATACCGTTCATTCTGTACACAGGATATAAACAAACGGTATCAATCAGATTTCGAACTGTTCAGATCCGATTTGATGAAAAAAAGAACAGAAGCCGGAAGTGGCATCCTTGATTCTTTTATTGAATTCAAATGAAAAACGCTTAGAAATTTTCATCCTGCTATTTTTTATTTTTTTTTAATAAGTAAAACGTTCTGACAGTCGGTGGGTCCGAATTGTAATATCAATCGAACTATCGCGTGCATACGCTAGTGTCCGAGGATAGCGAAGCTGAGTTTCACTAAACAATAAGTGACTGTGTGCAGTTGTTGAATAAAAATTAAATTTCAAATGATTTTCCCGCGCGTTTTAAGAATCAAATTTTTAAACAACTAGTGAAGTCGAGAGTTGTCGTTATACCGCCGAAACTCGAATCAAGCATGTCTCCGCACGCTGTACCATTAGTCTCTTTTACCAACATAGTCGGAAGCTGTTAGTCACCCCTTACCCCCATCGGTAAGTCTGAAGATTTATCAACCATATACCCAAATTTAAAAATCCATAATCCACGATAACGCATAACTAGAACAGCGTCCATCCCCATCCCGCAATGCCGCGAGCATGTGCTCTGCATTTCGGAGTCGGAACGCTTTCGTTCGTATAAAGTTTGTCTAGGTCGCTTTCGAGACGTGACACGATATGCTAAGCTACGCTAGTCCCATTTCTATCCCGTATTACATTGCCGAGAAAAAATTTGAATGAATTCTATAGCCAGCTATGTACCTGAACGCGGTTTTGTATTTTCTTTTTTCGTAGTAGTTCTGTGTCTGTATATGAATAATTTATACACGACTACGGAAAGCTCAGTCTCTCCTCTCGCTCGGACATAAAACGATATGAAAATTTTATAATTGATCACATCTCAGTCTTGCGTTTACGACGGTTGCTCTCGAGACCACGCGTCTCTTCAGAAATAATAACATACAACATCGCACATGCAGATGATCTAGAGAGAGCATCGCTAATTGCGAGAGCAGATTTCTCGTCCTGTTTTGCAGTCTTGTTCTTCTTCTTCTTCTTTTTGCTCTTATTCTTCTACTTATGTTGAGTTGAACTGTACATATACTACGTACGCACATATACATGTATTGCTTTCACAAATAAATCTATTCGGTGTTTATACAAGCCTTCTGTTTTCTTAGGCGTAAAATTTCGAAAATATATACCTACGGGAATAATATGGGAGCTGGTCCATTCCCAACTGAGTTATTTTCACTTTTCTTAATCCATTTAGTTTTCGTGTTGAATTTTGGGAAATCTAATCAACGTAGGTACTCTAACGTGAGTACACTGCAGCGTACGATCTATCTCCACTATCAGCGACCTTTTTTTTCCCTATCTTATAGGTAGATACGAGAAATGAGGAATTCGGTTTTTAAGTATAAAAACATTTTTCGTTTATCTGCCTGAAATTCTTCGTTTTATTTCATTAGTTCCTTTTTTCCTACGCCAATGAAGGTTTCGGAGCCCATGCAGACCCAGAGTCGAAAAATCCCTCCTTCTTTCGGGACCCCTGCAGCCGTACATTGTCAATTTCGGTCCACCGACCGCCAGGTCCTAGAATTTTGAAAACAGGGTGTTCACATGCCTGTGCAAAAATACAAAAGACCTTCAGACGTTAGAAATGTGGAAATTTAAGATCGCTCTATGCAACCTGTGGCGAAAAAAATTGATGGAAATACTCCTCGGGATTTAATGATTCTTTGTAAATTGTGCGGTAGATGGTTCATACCAGCCTGGTAAAAGAATAATCATTATTCCATGGCACGTACGAATTATATTCTCTCTCTCTCTCTCTTTCGCTCTCCAGTAATTTTTTATTTTTTTTGTGCCTTAGTCCTCCGAAACTTTTGGGACAAACTTTATTTCTGAACAGGATTTGAAGATTTATTACAGTTTTTTGTCACTGTTAAATCCTCTGACGCGTGTGGTCCATCCGTATAAGAGTACGACTTTAAAACGACTTAAAGACTTACCTGCGCACGCCATAATCTTAGAAAGAATTTACGCCCTTCCGGATTTACTTAGCTTATACTTTACACGTACAAAAATTTTTAACCGTGAATAATCCGAGTCCATATAGCTGTAATATATGTTATTTTTATTATTATTCTTATATTATTCTTTGCGGGTGTTAAGAGAATGATTAAAATTTAGCCAACGTGATGATGCTGGAAATATGTCACGTCCGTCATACCAGTTCTAGGTATACCTAAGATTCAAGTAAATATTCATTTCTTGAATGACGAAAAATTGTGGGAATAATGAATAAATAAATCGCGAATAATTACCTCAGAAATACCGCGCGGTTTCACCTTTACCGTAAATCGTAGTAATAATAATAAAAAGATCTGACATTCAGTGAATAACTTTATCGGTTACATCGACGGAATCGTTTAGATATTATATACCTATACATATTATAATGCGTAATTTATCCAGCAGGCGCCAGGGGGAATACATATAGTATATATATTTATATGTGTATACATATACGTATACTTCGCAGGTTCTATTAAAAGAAATCGAATAATTCAAATATGGAAATGATCTCGGCACCTCTCGAATATGAATTCTGATTAGCCGCAGGTACACTAAGCGAAATAATAAAGGCCAAAGGTTTGCGGAGTCGAAATTCGTCCGTCGAATATCATGTATAGAAGTAATCAGGATTTGGTCAGTCAACGCGGTCACGCGTGTGTATGTTACACATAAACCTATATATACCAATATAATATATATATATTATATATGTGTGATAATCTACCGATCTGAAGCCGCAGTTATACGATCAGCTCTCTATATCCCGCGGTCCAGCATCTCTATAGCCAAAAGGTAGATCGGTACGATGGGTCAGTCACACACCTATACGTATGTGTATACGAAATGGGCTATGAAATCCGTTAACAAACACATCAATTTATAAGTGTTACATACCGGATGATAATCGCCACGTGGTTTTTAGCGTATCTAAAACGTATCTCTATAGTAAGTATATACATGTATACTATATAGTATATTACATATCCTCGTATAATATGATTATGAGAAAAAGGTTTCGCGGTGTTAGCTAACGTTAGTAAGAAACGAAACGAGGCCGCGAGGCAAGGCAACGGTCCTTCCTCCGCGACAAGACAGCACCAGGGCCTACGGTGGAAACGCAAGTAAGGAAGGCGCGCTCCCTATATGGACGGAGCTCTGCCCGTTCTACTACTAGTAGTCGTTTATATATATATATACATATATACGTACTATACATGTATATGTATGTATATAAATAATGTATACATACATGCATATATTGCAAAGCATACGTTCTCGTTGGCCTCGGATCTTGGGCGCCTTCTACATAACGCGGATTGCCGCTATGTGTAGGTATAAAACGCGGATTACATACGTGATCGCGCGAACGCGAGAGGGGTGAATTTTTCATACCATTTAATACGATATGTAGTACATGTACCCACTACCAGCACGCATATGTGTGAGTGATAAAATAACAAGGAAACAACGCGTGTCGATAATTTTAACCGATTTTTTTTTTTCTCTCTTTCTATAACAACGCAGTATAGGTATATGCATATGTGTAGTATAAATGTAGAGAAAGATATACTGTATGCATTTACACATGTTAGTAATGAGGCTTGGAGTGAGCGACTCGCGTAAACGCGTACTTTCTCGCCTGCGGCAAGGCAGCTCGACACGACTTACACACTGCCTAAGTCAAGCCGAATGTGACGTATACGCGAATGATAGGTAGACACTAGGTACGAATATGCAGATTTTCTGTCAGAAGCGTAAAATATTCACTATTTTTAGGTATATCATTGTTTTTCAAATATAGATTTTAAGGTAAACGATCCAGAGATATATCACTCAAGAAATGACAAAGAGACGATCATTCCATCCCTTAACTTTGTCGAAAAAATCGGCACCTGGAGAAATCCATAATGTAAATTCTATTAATTTTTTCAATGGATTTCGCGTAAAAAATTCAAAAATGAACAAATTCTCCTTCTCGGATTTCCTTAGGATTTATTTCCTTGTGTGAAATATTGATCGGTAAAATTAATTCCAACCGATACCTATTACACCTAATCGGTAGAGATCCTTCCGCAATGTTTCGTTGCCGCGTATTAGGGAGCCTGTATTAATTGACGGAGTATCCCGTAATTAGTGATTTTAGTAATTTATTACTAAAACGAAGTATTTAAACTTGTCAATGAATTAATTACACAATCGTGTTATACTAATACGTTATAGGTACCTATAATACTTATTGGAGCCGGGGTTCAGTTTCCGTTCTAGATAGAGCGAGACTATTTACCTGTTGAATTTATCTCCATATAAGTTCACATGTGTGTAGATTTTTTATACGATAATATTAAGTCGTTAGAAAGAACACTTTATGCCTCTAATGGTATATGGAATAATAGAATCCAAAACTAGAAAGGGGTATATATGTGTGCAGCGATGCACCCTAGGTGGATATCACAGAAGCCCCTATACGTAATAAAATGATTTATAACTAGGTATAACTATATATATATATATATCTTCTGGTTCAGGATGAGATTTATTAACTAGCCACGTTTCTCACGTCCAATAGAGCAATAATAGCTGTCTATATGGTAGACAACGCGACGCGACGCGACGCGACGCCCTGCATGCTGTAGTTGTAGTATATCCCGATTATATGCGGTCAGATCAAATACAATTTACCGTATTCTTTATCAGCTCTATGGTTGTTTGACCCGAAGACAATAGACGGCTTTACAATCTTCCCTCGCTTCATTCTTCTTGAAAACTATTCGTGTGCAATAGTATTAATGTACATTATACCATCGACGGACAAAGTTCGATGTATTGTATATCTTACCTTTGAACCGCGAAGCGATTGCGAAATTAATTCTTGTCGAAAGTGTGCCAAAGATAGAGAAAAAAGAAGAGAAAAAAAGAAAAGGAAGATTGAAAAAAATGATCTTATCCCCTTTGGGCAAATGCGCGAAATTGTGAATTGCCAAAATTATAACCGTGTCAGAATAAAACTAACGCCCTGCTTTCTATGGGCAAGGCATAACGGTAATTATGTACTGATATTCGAGGGTAATTGATATGCGTGGTTTTTTTCATGCATGTGTTATGTATATTAATGGATACGTGAAGCCTGGTAAGAAGACAACCTGCGAAAACCGAAGACATGATTTTTTTCACGTTCTTTGCCTATCGGCATTTCGCGAGGCTGGAGCGATTATCAATCTCGTTTTCGCTCACGCTCTCGAATCTCAACATCGTTTGGGTACCGCAAACCAACGTGTACTTACACGAAACCGATAACTCCTCGTGTTCTACGAGATCGAAGACAAATCGAAATGCTTGTTTCCCTTCTCTCCGTAGGACGAGAGAAATCTCAGCTTATAAGCAAGCCGACTTTATATACCTTGCGATGACAAAACACCAAATACCGCAAACAACGATCACGTATACAATAAAAAATATTTTGGCAAACAATATCGCGATATAATAATAGTCTGAAAATAATTCAACCTCACAGTAGTCGCAAAAAATTCATTAGCATTATCTTCAACTTGATGACGAACGTCGTGATGTCTCGTCACTTATTTGCATGGACGCGCCGCGACGCCTTCCACCCAGCCGCAAAAAGTGATGCGAATTGTTTCTTCCTCACGTGGAATGTCTCAATATAACTAATATAACTACGTATACCTTATGTATACGTGAGTGTAGAAATGTTAATTACGAAAAGTGGATAAGCCCACGAGTTTTAGGCAATCCGGTTAAGAATGGTACCCGTTCCTCGGTTGTGCATCATCTGTGTGTCGTAGCGTATGTATTTATTGCCACAAGAGAGGCGCAGGCTTTAAAGTCCGATCTTTGAGTTAGCTTTCTTTGACTTTTAAGGGAACAGTGGTTAGCCTATGCCATATAGAGTCTGGCTTTTATATACTAACACATTTCAGGACTGGAGATCTCCTCTACAAGTTCTCTTACACATATAATGTGTAGTATGAGCCTTGAGCAGGACGGTCACAATGCGTCCTTTGTAACCGGGCGACGTCGAGCTCTCGCGGAGTCAAGTTCAGTTTTTCTTTCTTTTTTTTACTTTACTTTTTTTAGTTTCATTTTATACATCATTTTTTTTTTCTTCTCCTCTCTTTTCTTTTCTTGTTTTCTGCTTTCTTCCATACCTCGAAATAAATAAAAGAATCACAGTACAATATGGCATACGGTATAGGTATACGTGACTGCGTGGTGTAACGAACAGGATATGGAAAAATTTACTAGGTAGGTATACCCACCGTAATTCGAAGTATGAGAGAATTACGGCGAGGAGCACAATGGCATGGTACATACCTCGTTACGACTTCGCGGTTGGAAAAAAACAAACGTAATAAAAAAGGATATAGAAGAATGCTCTAAATCACGAATCCTCATTCGTGGATTCATAGTTATAATAAATCGGCACAATCAGCGTGAGAAGTTGATAACTATCTCTATACCACTTATGAGAATAATTATATAATAAATGTATAATGTGAAATTGTGTAGCAAGGTTTTTTGACTCTCTTGAGTGTTATGTAATTATTATGAGTATGAGTTTGGGAATAAATTTGTTTAACAATTAGTCACACCTATACCGTCGACGTAGTAGATCGCGAGATCTTTACGCGATCACAAGTATAAAAAATAAAAATCGCAACGTCCTTCGAAGATACATATTCGACCTTATTGTATCGATCTTGTTGTACAGCAGATACCGCGAAATCCTTTTTTTTTTCTCTCTCTTTCTTTTTAATCTCATTTTTTTTCGTTATCTAATCGCCGCACGCTGCACTGCAGTCACAAGTGAAAAATTATTTCTAATCAGCGGATGAGTAGTACAACTGTTCTTATTTACAGCTAACACTATATATTCGATCGATGTATTCATGTACAAAAATAAATCATTATACAATGGATTTATATAACTATATAGGTCGTTACACTTATCGCGGGGGAAAAATAAAAAATTTATAATCATTCTAACGAACAGGTGCCCCTCTACTACGACTATTATCACCTCCTACGTGTTACGGTACGTTTGTAAGAGATTAAAATTTATCAATTCCATTTTATTACCTCACTGTTATCAGGCAAGCTTTGACCAACAGATTTGAGCATAGGCGAATGTAATTATACCGTCCATAAAAAATTAGCAAGTGTTGGTATACCTATATATTGTATATTTATATAACACACAGATAATTGTCTCGAAAAAAGAAGGTCGATGGTTCATTTCCTCTATTTTCATTTGGACTTTGTTACCTCTTCGGTGACTTTTTACCCGGTAATTCAACATCCGTTATCCTTTTTTTTTTGGTTTTTTTGGTTTTTTTTTCCCATTTTGCAAATACGAACGTATTCGAAGGCCAGGGATCGCGATGTGCCAGACAGCACGTCGCCTCGCTTATGTTATCACTTTCAGCGAGTTCAACGTATCGGGATTTTTTACACATATATGTATGTACAAATACACGCATATAGGTGCGAGGTTTCTACGATCATATTATGACCTGTATGTGTTCATAGTTACTTATTCAAGTACCTATACACACGTACATACGTACATGCACATGCCTGGTTGGAAAGGAGTAAATATACCATATAGCGCGTATCGCGTATCGTGTATCGCGTATCAGCTTCTTCGGTCAGGTGCGTGTTGTCACCTGATTTTCGCGCTCGATTTGACGATGAGGATAGCGGGGCTGCTTTAGGCGACGACGATTGAATCAGATACTTATAGCTCAATTTAATCGCGAAAAAATAATTTTTCACAAAGTTTTAATGATATTTATTTAGTTTGTTAATAAAAGAAAGAAAAAAAAATATTAAAAAAATAATATAAAAAATTGAACAAACGAGGAACGAGGGCGTTGAAAGGTTTTTCTTTTTTGTCTTGTATCGCGTGAAAAATTGAGGGCGTTTCCCTCCGGCTCGCGGATATGTTATTAAGAATTTTTCCGTTTTTTTTTTGTTTTTTCGTCTTTTTGTTGGTTTTTATTTTTTATCCTTTTTCTTCAGCTTCAAGCATTTTTTCCTTTCTTTATTATCTCGTTCACCTGCTGCACCTCATACTCGTCCTACCCGTCGACTGTTCAATCAACTATTTTTACGCCTTGCGGTTATTAATTATTATACATCGATGAGATAAAAGGCTTCTCAACAGGATCGGATAACCGAGCGAGTGGCCAACGGCTGCACAACGTTTTTGGCACCTCAGTGATCGGTTGTCAAACTTTCTGAAAAGCTTTCGGGTGTAAAAGCTTCGTGCAGATCCGTGACGATGCGTCACTGTCAGCCTCGCTCTTCTCATACTTCAGTCAGTATCTTTTTTACAAACCTTTTCTATTTTCTTTTTCACCCTCTTTTCCCCAATCATCACGTTACACTCGTTCTAAACTTCTGACGCTATATGCAAAGTGTAAACACCTCGGTTTCTAGGTGCGAAGTTCTTCTTCAATCGCATACCGGAGGCCATAAGCCGTAAGCCGTAAATCGTAAATCGTAAATCGTAAATCGTAAATCGTAAACCGTAAACCGTAGACCGTATAGCATAAACAGTCCAGGATAAACCATACGAGATATAAAATGAACCTTCCATCCATCCTGCATACGCGTCGGTTATATGTTTACAAAATAATCGTAAGTGTGAATTACTCAATGGCCCAGTTTCCTCATCTCCGCAATCATGCCGATACACGCAGCATCTTGAAACTTGGACGAACGATTTAGTACCTTAAATATTTATTATTATACTGACACCTTCGACGGTTAAGGTTTTACAATTTCTTTAAGAGGGATGGCGGGTTTTGAAATTTCTTAAGAAAAAGAAAAAAAACTCCGTCTACACACTTCTTAGCATTATTTCGTAAAGTTTCACATTTTCCATCTATTTTAATCTTGGTTTCTCAAGAATGTATTGCCTCCTTCTATAAGTGGTGAACGTGATATTTTGAGAACCACTTCACAGATTTTAATACCGACTTTTATTTTTATTTCAAATGTGTGAAAATTTAATAGCCAATAAATGACGGTGCGGATTTTTGATTGAAAATCTGATCAAGCTGATATCAGCAACTATATTGTAAAAAAACAGGAAAAGTGACTTTTGTTCTTTGGTTTTTAGCAGCTAAAATCCGCAATTATATTTTCATCTTCAGAGAATCCACTTTATCACCCAGTCTTTTTATTTATTTGCAAGCTACCCGTTTCTATATGAAATTGAAAAATTGAATTTTCAATGTCGAATCGTTCATGGAATTAATTTATTGTTAGTATGACGGCAAGAGTGCCGTTAATGGTATTAGGGTGATTTAAGATTGGAAATTCGCTAACTTTTATCGTTACGATAAGAGGGCTGCTATTGAGCAGAAAAGTAACTGTACTGAAATCTGATAAAATTGTATTAATTTCGTCAAAGGATTGTTATAACTTTATACTTCAAGTATTTTCCGTCTTTTGAACCGTGAACTGATCTGAAATCTCCTCCATAAGACCCGGAGCACCGAGCGAGTTTCCTATATAAGCGTGAATTTAGGTGTGAAAAAGTTAACCGCAAACTGGTAAACACCGGGGATGTAAATCACCTGACGAATTTCTGGGAAGGAATTTTATTCACTCGTGCGGAAAGCAGCACGTACGATAAATTTACCTTCGCGGAAATTTTTATTCGTTTTACATTATTATACAACGATTTGCGCGCGGGAAAAAAAAAAGGAAAAAGGGAAAGAAGCAAACAGCGAACAAAATAAATTATCCATGGTTTTTTTCTCAACGGTATTATTAGTAAATATATCATGTAGAATAAAATTTATCAACCGAAATCATTGATATATTTGATCAGAACAGATTTCTTCGAAAATTGCAAAACTTTTTCAAAAATCGTTAAATAACTAGATGCGAAAATAAATTGCAGTACCTTTTACAGCGCGAAGTCCATGAATTATTACGATCCTTTCTACTCGTGGTATGGCCGGAAAATGCAAAAGCCGTATATTCATACACATGTGTTCCGAAGTCGTTTACATCAATTAATAACGACGTTTGAATAGTAGTTGTTTTATTAAATCAGAGTAGTAGTGCCCGCAGATGGCTTTGGCTGTTAGGTATAGGTCGATGGCCGGTTCTTGGAAATCGTACTTACACGCGTACCTACTTATGCATATAAGTATTATTATTTAACGCGGGGGAGGCGTCGAAGCGCGCATTGCACCAGAATATATTAAAACATTATATTATTATTTGAAGTTACGTTGCATTACGCAGCGTTGCGCACTCCTGAGCTTGCAGATTTATCAACATGCGTTATTCCGATCGAAAAACGTTTTATCAATTTTCGGTTGAAGTATGACCACTTTACTCCCGGTCTCCCCAATTTATACCCATAGGTATACCTATCAGTAATTTTCGAGGTAAAAAAACCGATGAAAATATCCGAAAGACGCAAGAACTATATAAGAGGAAACAATGACACTTACACGTTAGCTAAGGACGTTCCCACGGGTCAATAAACCTGGACGTGACTGGCTCGGCCTTTTTTGTAAAACCTTACATTTTATGGAATAACCAGACCTCGTAACTCAGAGTCGTAGGTACCTATACGTGTATTCAATATATAGCACATAACAGTCTAGAAGGTTTTTAGTAACAACATTCCCGAACGATTAAGGAAGAGGAAGTTCATCCCGAGTCGAGCCGCGCTTTAGTTTACCCATTCATTTACTCCCTGTACCCTGCATTTGCTAATTGCGATATATTTCGCCAAACTGTTTGCTCATTCTATCGACGTTCCTCTCGCGAAACGAGGATGGATTTTTTAATGTGTGTGTTTTTTTTTTCTTTCATTTTGTGACAATTACCTGATCATGCGGGGTTCGCTAATGAAACACCTCAGATAATTTCCAGACCCGATATATTGACTTTGAGAAAAATCGTTCGGTACGATTTAAGAAATAAAACAAATAAATGAGTAATAAACTTCGACGCTTACTTAATATTTGTGAAAAATCTGAATTCACCCACACAATAAGATATTCACGATCCGGCCGGCGTGGTCCCGATGTCCTTCTCGATGTGGCCACGCGCCTTGAGGCAGCTCCACGTGGTATGGCCAAGCGAGACATGAGCTTATCGTCATCGCATACCGAGTGACTTGTTTGTTAGGTACCTGCCACACGAGCAGGTTGCATGTCATACAAGAGTCAGTTATAACCGTTAGACTCTTTCCCGATCGGTTCGACACGCGGATTGACGAGATCAAAGAGGTTGAAGGTACGGGTATCAGCAGATACGGTAATGAGGTTCTTCAGTCGGTGAGAATGAGACGACGGCGTGAGGCGAGAAGGATTAAAAGAGAGAAAAAAAAGAAAGAGAAAAAAGGTTTAAAAAAAAAAAGAGAAATCGGTGATTTATCGGAATTAGTATTAACGAAGAGCACCGTGAAGGAGACAGGAAAGGACGGGAGGGTGAGGGCCGCCCACGCGGAAGAGATCTAAAGATGGATAAAGTCTTTTCCTGTTTTTTTTTTTTTTTTTTTTCTCTCGGAGAGATATTTCTCTCCTTCGATGCCTCGTCATCTCATCCCATCCTCATTATCCTCTAATTTTTACCCACCCTAGACGTCCGCTCGCGTTATATGCAGCTCGACGATCGTCGAAGCCGCAGCTTGAATCATACGTTCATAAAACTCTCGTCTCGCGGTTATTTGACGTAATTTTAAATGCCGTCGATAAAAAAAAAACATAAAAAAATTAAAAAAAAAAAAACGGGGGGTCGAGGAATCGTCTCTGAAACATGGTCAAATTATCTCGAAGGGAATAACGATCTGTCGTATGATATATCTATTGACTACGATGTGAATTCGTCGGTGAAAATATATCGCCTCTATACTATCACTCCGTGTCTTCATCGAACTCGTTCTTCTTGGTAAGAACTTACCGAATAGCTGGTTGTCGTCGAGTATGTTTAGATACAAATCAACGTCTCCTCTTCCATTCCAACGACTAATAATTACCCATACATACGCGACTCGAACGTTGACAGAAATGTAAACATTTAATATCTTCACTTTCGGTAGAGTGAATCCAACGATGTATGAATAGTATATATATACCATACTATATACGATGCTGGGGAAGATAGGATGAAAAATTTGGAGAATTTTCGATCTCCGAATGAATTATTTTCAATTTAGTGAAAATATGCGTAGTGTATAGAAATTTTCTTACATGTATTTATTTGTCAAAATAACAAAAAATCTGTACAAAACTATTCAACGTTGTTCGAAATGAATAATAGAAATGAGATGAAGAAATTTTCTGAGAATATCTCGCGACGTCGCGTCGCGTCGCGTCGCGTCGCGGTCGTCGTGTCTCTCCCGGATCGTGATTTTTTAACTTTTATTTTATTTTTCATTTATTCCTTGTATAGCAGCATTTGTATCGATTTTTATGGTCCACGACGGACGTAACGGAAGCTCGTGAGGTATAACCAACACCAGATCGAGGTACATACACCTCGATCTTACGAAGGGCCTGAACGAACGAGTGAACCGAGAGCATGTTACCATGTACGGATACCCGTTCCCATAAAACTCTTACCTCTTACCTCGTACCTTATACATGGTTCAAGACCCTCGGCGATTACGTACACTCGGTCGAAGATATCACATATGTTATATAGCTTTCAAGTTTAAAAGTTAGCTCGGTTAGACTGTAGATGAAATTTTGCTGCACTCGACCACACCCTGCATGCATATAGGAGATATCGAGGAGCAAAAAGGAGGAGGACATACGTGCCTTTAGGCCTGCAAATCTGATGTGGCTTGGTGTGGCGCCTGTCGAATGCCTACCAGTTTCGTATTTATCGTACGTCTGCCGAAAATAAATTTTTCACCAAATTGGCGACCTGTCGATTTAATCCATACAATTCTACCTACCGAACGCTACGCTACGTATGTATACCTACCTACTTGCACGCGCGTGAAACGATATAGTAGAAAAATTAACAACAGGGATTACCCCCTTTCGTAACTCAACACAAAAACCCATACCTGCATGCAGCAGCTACCGTGTTTGGCGTCAATTTTCTACGGGTCTAACTATTGCATTTCAAAAGCACGGGATTAATCGACTGTGAAGTATACCTTGATTACATCCTGCGGCACACCCGCACGCGACTACAGCGATTACAGCACGCCGAAATTACGGGTTCGACGGAGGTCAGATCGCGGTTATTTCTGGATAACAGCTAGAGAGGCAAATATGGGATCATAAATTTGATCAAATTTAGAAATCTAATTAATTATGATTTTGGAGTAAATTATCCACGAGCCTAAAAGCTCGCAGAGTGATAATTGGACCCGGTTCGTTATTTGAGAGAGAAGATTTTCGGGATGTGTGTCAGGATGTACAAGTTCCTTTTTTTTCTTGATTTTTTTCATTTCTTATTCCTGTCGGAGGATATGGAACCCTGGGATATTTCCATGCCTCTGACTTTGACAGCTCGCAGAGATTACTCCCGAAGGCTGGAGCGGGTCTTTGGCAAACGCTACGTCAGAGCTTAACGACTTTCTCGCAAAACCAAGCAAGATGGGGAAATAGCATGTATATATAGCTCAAGTCAGACTTGAGTTGTTCCAGGTTTAGTTAGTCTCGACGTAGTTGTTTATGACCGGGAGTTCGCATAGGCAATCCTTTGTCTGCAGGCTAACTCAGGAATCGACTAAACTTATCCAAAAATTTGTCGTCTCCTATTTTCAGCCAGGATATAGGTATGATATAATATATAGTAAATTTCGGTCTGAAGTTAGTTCTGCGAATCGCTAAACGATCTTAATTCGTCTGATTGCATTAAAATGCACATTTCTGCACCTAAAATCGCGGAAACGAGATATGAGAGACCGGAAGTTTATTTTGATCGATGAAAAAAAAGTAAATGAATAAATAAAAGTATATCGTTAAAGATCGAGGCGGTCCCACATCGCACGTACGAACATCTACCAAGCTATAAAGAGAAGCTAACGACTGTTCTACTTAACGCCGACTTAATTAATGGGCGTAAAAAAGCTTCTCGTCAGAGATTCTCAGCTGTATCATTCACTTCTGCATCAATACATATACATATACATATACGTATAATATATATATATACAAATGACTATACATGCATAAATACATGAAAAAATTTATTCAGAACAAGATCTTTGCGCCATTCGAAAAAGGGCCAACGTGCTTCACACGTGTTTTTCATCATTAGAATCAGAGCGTAGGTATATAGATACCATGTATTATGCTGTATTAATTTTGTTGAAATCGTGAACAGCTTAGCAGATAAGTGCGACCATAAGGTACCAGTTTCGCAATATGTTCAGTTTCTATAAATAATATTATGAAAACGGTGATATATATTTTCATCATCACTTCGCCGGTGGGCATACAGGTATATGTATGTATCAGATACTATTATAGCATCGTTATAGATCGAGACGTGTCGCAGGTGAATAACATTCGAGTTTGTATAGATATAGGTTTAAGGACGGAATGTTATCTGTCGTTCGTGGGATTTGTCAATCTTCTATAGTCCAAATAAACGAGTCTTATCTGAAGATTCAAACCACATACGAGATGCAGGAGGTAGGGTATACGTAGTAATATCATCAGTCTATTTCGAGCGCTTCGTTTCTCTTTTCGTAGCACATACTGCACGTATACTACATCAACGCAAAAAAACGTAGAATAATTATTTACACATCAGTTAAAACAGAGAAACAGTACGAAATTCATTTGGCGTTTATAATTTCCGGTCACGCGTCTAGCGGGGGTAACAATAATTTCAAACAATATCCGTTAGCGGTAGTTCATTACGCCACATCCTTTCCTTATGCTAATAAAGATATTATTATATGCCCACCAAACCCACGAAACAACCCCTTGTCTTTGCTATTTTACAATTCATCCTTTGTCCTCATGTTTTTTCGTCTTTTTTCTTTTTTTCTTTTTTCTCTTTCTGTCTCCCTCTTTTCTTCATCGTTTCAAACGAGAAAGAAGAAGATAGAGAGCGTCTGAGTCTTGATCCTCGATCCTTGATCCTCGCTTATATTCAACGTCGTTTTATTTACGATCGGTAGCTCCGCTCGGCCCTGTCCATAGATCATTGTTAACTTTGGAGTGATCGCGCAGCCGAGATCAGACCGACGTTTTACCGCTAGTCAGCCTTCCGTGACGGGAAGTCTCGAGCCGCTTTTGTCACGGACGTCAAATTGCTCAGCGTCTATAAACTGACCTGGCACAACTAAATTGAAACTATCCAACTGCTGAACTTATAGAATGAATCAATTTTTCGACATTCAAAATTGTCGGATTATTTTCCGAAAAATAATCCTCATCACATATCTATCATTCGTATTACATTTTTCGTCGCGATTTTTGTTCATCATGTTTATTCTAAGAGTTCGAAAACGTGACTCACGCCTTGGCTCGATGCTGTTTAGTTCGATCGTTGAGTATAGATCGTAATCAGCGGTGTCCCGTAACGCGATCTTCGAAGTGCATACACAGCATATGCTGCAGAGTTGTTAAATAGGTGAGTATACGTGGAGCTAAAACAACGTATGTATAATGATTTAGGAGTAGCTCGTTTGGGGTCAGAACCACCCACCGCAAAAGGCTGTATATAATCTGTCTTCATTCCCCGATTTAATCCTCTCTTTCTATTTCGTTTTACGACCAGTACCTACACAGACACCCATAAAGGCCCGTCTCTTCAGATTTCGCAATCTCAACTCCCGCGAGATTGTTAGCTATGCTCAACAGACAGAACGTAATTTACATGATTATTTGACGCCAACTGGCTCCGCTGACGCCTCGCTCTTTCAGTTGAAAAATTTCAGAAATACCGGTTGGAAACTCACACATCCATACGCATTTCGTTTATATTCATATACTAATTTATCTTATACCTACCTGTGTGCACGGTGGGTGGAAGATGATCGATGATATAACCTTGTGCAAAGTATCGAACCTTACCTATACGACCTACGCGAATAAACATATGGATATGGGATATGATTTTCTACTGATTAGTAGCATGTCGTCATTTTGACGATTCTGACAATTCGAGGAACGAAATCGGTTGGGTAAATGAACGGGATTAGGTGTATTTAGCACCGTGATGTTAATCGTTATCCTTTACTACATGTATATGCGTGCGTGTGTGTAACGCCTTCATACGTGTCATCGTATTATATTAAACAAGGCCACATGTGTGCAGTTAATTTTCATTTCCTACGCCCCATTTATCGTCGCGCTGGTAACGTAAGACGACAACGTCGACAACAGATCCTATCTACGATCAAGTAATTATTATGTCACTCTGGTCGCGTTGCCGATCCACGACACGCCTGCTAAATTTAAACGATCTTGTACCCTCTTGCCTCACCACTCGATTACACGTCGCGTGCAGATACGGAAACCGAGGAGCCGCGGAGAACTCAACCTTGCAAAAAACTATATTCTCAAGATTGAGCGACGAGGATATACTACAAAAGAGAAGAAAATATGAAAATCGTGAAAGTCACCATTCATTTCTTCTCCATCCACTTCGTTCAATCGCGTAAGAGTAGAATTTTGTAGCCACGAGTACCAGTCCAAGTACAATTATAGCAAAGATCTAAGTCTCCGCGTTTACTTCGCGTAACCATGAGAAGCAATGGCTTACCGATCCTGACTTTTACCTAATTATACTTTTAAAGTGAGAGAACTGGGGCATTGAAAAATCCTATCTTAAACATCTGATCGATTTTTCTGCGTTTTTGTTTGATAACGTATCCCCTGTATGTCGTATGGCAAGTGAGAAGTGAGAAGAGAAGGTGCGAAGTGAGGAGGATCAGGGTAAGAAATCGGTGAGGATGAATATCAGATGCAAAGCAGACGCGTTTGCAGGAGTTATTGCCCGGTTAGATATTAATAGCTAATTACGAGCCACTCCCTCCTCGAACATCCCCAACTCCATCACTGACACGAAGCCTGATATTAAGTAGTAACGGCATTAACGGATCTTGTTTATGACGGCGTGCTGTTTTATATTATTAAAATTCTATCTGAGTTTATCTTCGATCTGTCCGAGAGCTGCGCTCTGCTCCGTTTCACCGAGGCAAGCTTGAGAGGTCGATCGATCCCTAGCCCTCGCCTCTTCCTCTCAAGACTAAAAATTTTGGGTCAAGTGGCACCTTCGCCGATAATCTAGGGTAAAAATTCTAATCGAGTGAAATTAAACCAGATTGACCCTTGGCTCTGACCTCTTATTGTCTAGGAAGATGGATCGCCGTCCATTAATACTTTGCTTACAGCTTCCTCCCCGATAGATCGCTGATGGAAAAGCGTCATTCCGTGAACGTTGAACTCTTATACGAAGAGCGAGATCTGCTCTAGCAGTTTGAAAGCACATATGTACCTATACTTCCTATCAAAAGTGTAACGACGAGGCTAAACAAACTCAGCTCCAGGCATGTCCCTTTAAATATTCATGCAGGGACCACCTTAGCGCGTAAAGTGTTATTGCAAGAATATTTTAAAAGGATCGGACAAGGGGACCCACGCGACGCCTCAGAATAACCCCATAATACTAAAGGAAGAGCTGAAACACGGAATTCCATTTCCCATCCGAGGGTGATTCTTGGGCTAGACGAATCCCTCACGCCGTGGTAGACCCGGAATATCCAAGACCACGTGGGTCTCCCTCTTTTCTCTCTTTCTCTTACCCGCAGCTTTACTCAACTGCATACATATAGGTATACGGACCGAGTATAAAATCACCCAGACCATTCTATCTATAGATAGAATATCCAGCAGGAAGATCTTCTCGACTGTCAGTACAGTGACAACTCGGTCACGTGACTATCCGAGTATGACTTTCTGAACTCCGTTCCTAGTTCCTTCTTCGTGGTTTCTTGTTACCGATTTTTTTTCCTTTCTTTTCCTCATTTTTATCTCCTACAACAGATGACGGAATTGTTTATTACCGTTAGGCACGATCTCTCGCAACTTTTTCATCCGTCTTTAGAATTTTTATATTATATATGATTAGTTTCGCGATTCTTTGTACAGGCTTTCGACAAAGATCACATTTTGTCACTGTATAACTTACCCGTATATTATCTTATCTTATTAACGATTTCATGTATTCTACCGATTCGGAACACGCCGAAGAGCTCCGCTCTATACGTTGCACTGATTGAGACGGTAAAGCGAGTAACCCTACGGCGGAATAATAAAATTCTTTAAGTGGTACCTAGCGTGTACCAGAAATGGCCATTGTGCCATAGCTCCGGGAAGCCGTATTCGCGTCTGGTCAAAAGAGTCTGCGAGTCCTTGAGCTGAGCGGGACAGGATTGAATTGGAATTGTTCTTCATCCGCTTTGTGACGATTGACAAAGACGAATGTTCGTATTACGCCCGTCCCGGAACCCCGGAACCTAGGTATTATAAATTCTCCAATCAATGTGTGCAGGCATATATATGGGTACCTTATATATAATTGAATGCTCTATTTGCCAGTTAATGTTATGCAGATTAAATTGTTATTTTTTTTTTTTTTTTCTTATTTGCTCGTCCGGGTTACTTACCTTTATTTTTTTCCCCCTTTAGGAACTCTATGGCTGATATATAGCCCATAGGCGACAATCTTATCTCATCTAATTTGATCTGACGAACGGCGAAGCCATTCTATGCGAGAACTTGATCTTCCGTATTTGCAAACAAAAGACTTGCGACCACGTCGCGTCGCGTCGCGTCGCGTCGCGACGGCAGCTAGTGCCCGTTAAGGCGCAGTTTTCCTATACCGCACAAGTATAGATACGGTCATCGGCGACCATCCAAGAGTTCGTTGATCTTATACAGCCTCCGTAGTTCCTACCTACTAAGAGACGGCTAGTTCCATGCCGTATAAACCTACTACCGCTCTTTCGTAGTTCGTTGCTAGAGTCTTCACCGAGAGGGTATACCTCCGTCAAAACTCTTCAGCATAGTCTTACCTCGTGGTGGTACTCTAGCCATCGGCTTAGTTAGTTTTGCTCCCGGCTTCACCGAGACGCAATCCAGATAATCAACCGCTACTGGGCGGCCATAGGGGGCGGCGCAGCGTCGCGATGCAAAAAACGACCGTCGCATCTTCTTGCGCGATTCTGAAAGACCGCGGATACATCGTTCGGGATATTTTTCCGGTCTAGGTGGTAGCGAAGAGACTGAAACTCCGTTCATCCGTTTACTACACATAATTTTCATCTTCAAGGGATGTGATCGGTTTGTCAATCCGAAACGGAACTTATCTCGTTTGCAAAAACAGCTGTGCAAACTCTTCCCTCGATTCGATGTAACTTTTTGGACTGATAATCGGTCTTGGTTATCAATTAGGACTGAAATATTGCTCGCTCTAATCTGGCTGATCTAATCACGTCCAGTTCCATAAAGGCATCACTGGTCTCGGCTGGATCCCCTTTGCGATTATTATACCTACGTCTATATGTCTGTGGTTTGATTAGTTGGGCGAATTGGTACGATAAGAAATGTTCTATCCACAAGAGATAAAAGATAAATAGGTGCGAAAATGGTACGAAAAAATTGCATGTGGCGATTTGTCAAATTTTTTGATTCCATCCGACTTAGAAATATTCGGAACTATTGTTTCTGTGAATAAAAACGATTTTCGACTGTTTCAGGATCTGTAAAAGGGTTCATCTGCACCATGGAAGGGATCCGGCGATTTTTCATCCTTGTTCAAATCCTCGTGACGGTTTTGGCCGCTGAGGACTTTCGACACATCGCTTACGAAGGTAAATAAACATGAACCGATAATTAACCTTGCGGTACTATAACTTCGCGTAATAGCTTCCGCTCGTTCTTATCGTAATCGAAAAGGGTAGGGCTGTGTTATGCATGGAACGAAGCAAATATGCACCTCGTAAATTTTAATAGTCGTATTAATTAGGATTATCGTTTACTGCGTTGAGTGCGCAGTGAAACGGGGCTCGTGCAAAGGCGCCGCGATTCCGCTCCAGGTATTATTAAGTCAATTCCACAAATCTAGCGGTGTGTAAACGCGGAACGATTACACGATAAAACAACTAACTCGTGTACATTTTACAACGATTTATATGCAAAAAGATGCAAAATTATTTCATCTCAATCATCGCCGAGCTATTTATTACGGAATATCGACGGAGACAGCTTCGATCGCGAACCAGCGAACGATTCTTTGTTCTTTTTCATACATTTTTATAATACCTTAACGAAATCGTTAAAACCACACCCTCCGGACCTTCTATGGATAAGCCGTTCCATAGACTAAAATTTTCTCCATAACCAGTCCCTCGTTAAACGAACTTCTCGTTATTGCATTTAGCTCGAGGCAGTCTCAGGATCGAATGGCACCGAACGGTCAATTTCTACACTGACCAATACCTACCGGTAGGACGGATCCGAAAGGAACATATCGCGTTTCGATTGATTCCAGTGATTTTCTCAAATTAAAAAATCGTGTGTCGTACATTTCTCGCTCTTTCTTTCCACGCAATTATTCTACAGACCCAAAATCATCCGATCAAATTACGTGTGGAAATTTCGCGTTACAGTACTTGAGTTACCTAACTCGACCAAGCCTCTGCAGTTCGTATACCTAATTCACAATCAACACATTCAGTGTTCGGTGTTTACGGCGCCTCCTGGCTTTTACACTGGATCGTAATTACGTGTGGGTATCCGAATGGCAAGGATGTAGATACACTGTACAGGCTGAACCCCTGATTAGAAGCCTTCGGACTAGAGTTTTTCGAATAACTTGCCATCGCCAATAGATCTGGGTCATTTTCACATAGCTATTCTGCATAGAGTCACGTAGTAGCTCGCATATATCCAGAATCGACACAGTGTCTACCGTCGTGCATTTATTCCATTAGTCGAGACATGGTCGTTGTATATCGTTAATTTTAGACATTTTAAGGAAGATCCTGGAAGGATCATAAGAAAGACGAAAAATGGGATAACAACTGTTGCATTATGCGTGAAAGCGTAGTTCGCCCGGGATTTTGGGGATAGAAAAATTTCGCAGGAAGGTAGGTACCTACCTACTACGTAGAGACCTAAGAGGTCAGGATATTGTCGGAGAACCGTTACCTCCTGAATACTATCGCGGAATATTCATGAGTGTTTATATTCTGCTTTGAGAATATTGAAATCAGTTGTTGGGGACGCATATAACGGCCCCTGCTAAAGCCACGGGTAGAAAAAGACAGGAAAAAGAAGAAAAAAATCAACGGCAAAAAAGGGAATAAGGAAAGCAAGAAAAAGACATCTCGGTGGCTGCAGCACAGTTCCTCGTCCCGCATCGTTTGCTGAAAGACGAACTGTACACACCACGTTGTAAATCCCTAACACCCTACTGACGTAAATCATTTATTTATTTACACGTTCTCGAGGCAGTCCGCGATCCGCGGGGTGTCCACCGTATAGCTGCTGGATGAAGAATATTTTCGCTGACCTAAGGTCATCCGCATTTTTTGTCGCTACGCTATAGCGCGTGGCTGCAGTAGTCGCGCGAGTATCGTTTTCAATTTATGGTGTCGACAAGAAATGGGTGAAAAATGAATAATATCAATGAAAATGAACGGATGAAAACAGGAGGCAGATGTGGTGAACGAATTTCAATATCGAGGACAACCGCGAGCTGCAGCAGCACCAACTCGAATCGAGTGACGGCGACGTGGGACGTCACGTCCCACGCTGCATTGTGTGATTTTAAACAATCTCCAGCATATACATGTATTGACGTTTATCTGTGGGATTAATCGATCGTATGTAGCAAGATCCGAGAGCCTCCCACGAGGTGAGGTAGGTAGGTAAGGTATATCAGTATATATGAGAGTTGAGACCGCGGACGACGACGGCGACGACGACGACGTCGTCGGCTTTCCTGAAACCAATATTTCTTCACAGGAACAAGAAGAAGACTTTCTATACCCACCACGATTTTAGAATATTAATTCCACATGTGATTAGCATTTTGAGTTTTTTTTTTTCCTTTTTTTTTTAGACGCCCATTTTTTCCGTAACAATTTATCTCAGATTATTAGACAGCGCGCTAAAATTCAATTTCTCAATTAATTTCAAGTACATTTATTTGCTCATTAATTTTTCCTGACTAAAAATACTAAAGCCTGATCGATCCACGCGGAGTTCAGACAATAGATCGTTCGCCGAAAATTCCCCGGGCGCCGCCGTCCAAGTATTCACCGAGAAACACGATTCTAATAAAAAGATTCTTTCGAAGAGGAGTAAAACGAAGGATAAAGGTCCAAAAGCGTGGTTCAGACCTCGGTAAGAATCTCTCGCGTCTTTAAAACGTGGGCGACGGGTTTGGCACGCGCCTGCCTGCGTGCCACGTGAGATCGGCGCGGTGGGTGGATCGGCGATGTTTATTTTTTCGATTTTTTCATTCCTCTTCGATCTTTCGTTCTTTTATCTCTGTTTTATTAATATTATCATTACGATCTTTACGCTTCTAACTTTTTATCTCATTTTCACAATTTTCCTTTTTTTTTATCTCCTCCTCGATTTCTGATTATTACTTTTTTCTTTTTTATATACATATACAGATTTTTCATCGGCGTGGTGCAACGCCTCATCGGCCACGATGATTATTATCATATAACACAGACTAACGCACTAATACCTAATGATCGTTGTACTACGCCTTCATAGACACGTGCCTTTAAGACGAATCAAGTATAAACTATAGTTTTCGAGCACGCGAGCGCATCTCTTGTATAGAACGAAGATTTATAAGGTAGCGTGTTGTGACATTCCTAGTGGTTTCCTAATCACACCCCATTCATAACTCCCGCATAGATGCTATTAACTATCGCCCACTCTTTCAGTCTCTTCCTTTACCGGGACGAAGACGAGTCTTGATCCTCGAATATATCCCTTCGCAATATTTCAGAACAAACTCCGACCAGATGAACTAGAAGAAAGTGATCTGCTCTCTCCCTCTATCTTTCGTACATTTCTACAGACTATGGGGTTTCTATAGACAATTTATACACGAAGGAGCAAATGGGCAGTATTAATGTTATAAAAATGTTCGTATGCCTACTCGGGCGTGGGGTCAAATCTGGCAATAAATAGTATACCGTCGTTAAATTTCTCGAGAACAGTAAAGCTAATGTATGAAAGAGCCCAATTACCCCCGTAAATCTTAGAGCTAATTAAACACTCGAATGGTTTCACGAACGCGAAGTGATGAACGGAAAGAAGAAGAAAAAGGAAAGTGTTGAGTTCAGAAATGCACTTTTGGATCTTTGATCTCTCCTCTTCGCAGCTATTACTACTGATTTCATATTCCCATAGGACGTCTATAGACGGATATAAATGTCATTTCGAACTGCAAACTCCCTCTGACAAATCCTGTAGGATAAAATACCGTCATGCAGGCCGTAGTTCTCCAATTATCTTTATAAAATTGGAGGCTCACCGAACCCGTCTCGTTACGCGTTGCCCAATTTCACGTTGAACGTTAGCCCGTTCGGTCCGAGGTCCGCACGGGACCCAAACCCAAACCCAAACCCGAACCCGAACCCGAACCCACTGCTATTAGTTACGTCACGATACCACGGTGGTTAAAGAGTACAAAATCGTCGAGTCATCGTAAGATTTGAGAGTTGATTTGAACAGGTGTCTAACCAAGTTCTGTGCAGTACCTTGATTATAAATAACAAAATTTTCTTCATCTTCGTTTTTTTTTTTTTCTTCTTTTTCTTCTTCTTACTTTCATTTATATTATTTTTGACCACAAAAACTCGTTTGGTTAATAAATAAACCCAAGTGCTTGGGATTTCTATGTCAAATTCTATGGCCAGGGATCCCACAGATCTGATATCTCTCTCTAACTCTCTCTCTCTCTTTTTCTCTCTCTCTTTCCGTGTATCTCTTTCAGAAAATCCATGAGGCCCAAAACGTGGCCAGACATTGAGCGCGTAAAATGAAGTTGCAGGTCGTTAGCCTGGCAGAGCACGTAGAGTAAGGCCCCCGCAGCATGTCGATGATGCCCCAGGCCAGTGGGGCCCTTTTGTGTACTAACCTTGCCACGCCACAGCACGCCATACAAGGCAGTCTTTAGTCTTTATGCCATGGGGGCACGTTGTGAGACTCGTTCGTTCTTGAGCCGCAATAAAGCCCTACCTCGACCACAGCCCATAGCCCATAGCCCATAGCCCATAGGGCCTATGGGGGAAGAACGAACGACCTACGAAACTACAACCACACATACATGTACATATACATACATACTCGGTTGGACTAACTCGTTAACTCTTAAGGTTGAACCGTACACCCACACGCCCTTAACCTTTTATTTTATAAACTGACGTACGGCCTCGAGAACCGGGAACTGGGAATCAAAAACTCGTAAAAATAAAGAAAGCCTGCAGTCGTCGAGTGTACCTACAGTTCTGATTTTTGCTCCATGAAATTCGCGTTCTAAATATTTCATCGAATAATTAATACCGAGGGGGAATTCTTTACAAGATGATTTTTTTCTCCATTCTTTTTTTTTTTTTTTTTTCTCTTAAACCCATGAAATAATTTATCGGGCCATTGAACTGTCTTTCAAATTTTCCGTAAAGAAATTTCGTCGATTTTTAGCCCATGACGTAGGATCGAATTAGGGGCTGATTTATGGCTGCTAAAAATATGTGTGCTAAAAATTCGACTAAACGTATGTATATGGATCATGTCCAATTAAGTACCGGATAGACTATGCCTTTGAGATTTAAAAGTGTCTGACAGGTTTCGCCAATGCCGCAAGAAGAGCATCTCATCGTCAGCAATCAAAAAGTCGAACGAACGAACCACGAACGGATGTGGTGTTTAATTATATATACGAACTAGCCTGCAGCCCATATGTCGAGGACTTAGATGCAGAGTTATACCATACACCTATCTACCCATGTAAAACTTTCATATATTTACTTTTATATACCTACATGAAGTGAAGATATTATGATGAGGAATGAATTCATTCGAGATGAATCTAAACCAGTAAGAAATATACCATTAAACTTTTTCGGTCTATAGAACAAATGTGTTGACAAAAAATTGGCGATTTTTGCATACCTTACAGTTGCAGATCGCGTATAGATTGCACAAAGCACTTTCAGTAGCTTCTTATCGATCCGGTGCTCGAATGGATCGTATGATCGACTTCCGAGAGATCAGGAGCTGAAGATCTTGCCGAGGTTGGTTCGGCGTGTTCATCTTTTCGTCCCGCTCCCGTTGTCTCATATTCCCATCTCTTCCTCTTTTTCTCTTCTCCACATGGTTATTCTCATTTTTCTTTTAGTTATACCTACCTGCCACACAGCTTCACCGCATCCACTCTATATCCTCCTCTTCTCGGAATACAGCGGTTCTCAAGATCTTCTCGCAAATCTAACCCTGCGATGTATACCTATACCTATACGTATGTAATAATAAGAAACAAAAAAAAAAACAAAAAAAAATTAACAAATTACAAATAAACAAAAAATAAAACCGCGTTATCATTACCTCAGTAATTACACTATGCCGTGTTTCTCGGAATGTTCACGTCAGCGTTTCGCCTTTTATCTCGTCCCTTTCGAACTGGCTTAATTGCAGGTGGGTATACTATATAGGTACAGTAATATATGTTTGTAAAAAAAACTAATTGATTCTTTGTTCAGTAGAGTTTGAACGTGCGTAACGTCGATTATACAAAATAATAACGATACGGTATACCTAAGCTACCTAGTCGATCGCGGAAATGGTGAAAATAAATCGATAACCCGAGTGTATGAAAAATTTATGAAAATTTTTCGATTTCTAGTCAAAATATATACGAGATTAAGAAAATGTGAAAGCATAAGAAGGAGGAGGCTAGGAGGTCCATTCTCATAGTCGCATTTATATATCTACTATGAATTCGTGCTTTCTCATGCGTGTATCGTATATCGGTACTATACGGAGCCGCGTGGCCAAACGATAACGATATTACCTCGAGCATAACAATCGTGCGAGACCAGTTCCCGGTCGAAGATCATTCTCATAAATTGTACGACAATACACATGCGGGATATAGTGCTGCCGAGGCAACTACCACAATGCCGCTAACAAGCCCCAACTTCGATGCTGATTCGCCATTTGTCTCTTCTGCTCGTTGCGCGCGAGGGCGTCGAAGACTATACGTGCAGGTCGACACGTGGGTGCTGCAGCCACCAAAGATCGTTAGTCTTACGGTAAAGCCACTATCCTCAAAGGGCCAAAAATCGTTTTCAAGTAAATGTGAAAAGAAAGGAAAGAAAAAAAGTTCAATTTCTTTCAGCTCGATTGTCACATATTTGGACAATTTTAATAATACCTAATCGAACACGTGTTTGCCTATGAATTATAGGTCCGACATCGTTTGATGTATGGCTCGATTGGTCGGAGATCTAAGTATGAGCTAAAATAATAATATACCTACTCGCGTATTAGGTGCAGGGTACCTGATTTGATACCAGGAGAGATAGTGAGTCTGTGAGTTGTACATATATAGGATATATGTATGTGTGTATGAATTTGTATGCATTTGTATGTTACATAATACATATGTATATATGTATATGTAACATACCTACGGTCTACTGGAAACGCTGACAGCCGACAATCGTAACGGCCCTCGTGTTGTTCGAGCAACGCGTACACCGCCCAAGCCTCGACTAATTACCACTCTTAATTAATTACTACGCAATACGTCTGTCCGGTTATCCGTGTGCGTTTGTCGCTTTACTCTGAGAGACTACGAACTCTCTAAACTGTAACGGGAACCACTGTGATACCATGAAATATATATAGGTATATGTGTACTGTATTAGACAGGGAATTTGTTCTTCTTCATATCTCTTTTCATTCTTATTCTTATTCTTATTCTCTTATTCGATTCAAGAAGAGTCCAATTCTCCACCAATGTGTTCGCCGGGCTTTGGTCAGGTTCAGAAACCGCAGGGGTTCCCTAAACAGCGGACAATCTTTAACCGGCGTAACCGAACGCCTATTATTACGATTACACGTTCGATTATATTGCTCTTTATCGGTACACATTGGTCTCTCGAAACCCGACTTTAGAATGAGTATTAAGTTGTATCAACGAATATATGAGTATAAAAAGCCTCGGAAAACAGCTTTCGATGTAACGCGTGGACGAACCCTAATGTATGTACAGGTATACCATATTCGAGAGTACCGGGATTAAAGAAGATCGATTATCCATCGTCATAATCATCGTGTAATAATGTTCTCGTGGATTTCCAACCCCGAGAAATGTTCTTAAAATTTTATTCTCTTCAAAATCATTCACTTCTTTCAGTCCCTAATATACGAGATAAAGCTTTGCGATAATGGAATCGCGGAATTGAACGATGGTTAGATGAATAAAATAAATCTTCTGTGTACGCAGCGAATTTTCTCGGTCGTTTAATGCCGATAGTTGCATTTTAACCGGAGTATTACCTTGTTCATAAAGTATCAGCGGTATACCTAGATGTAGGTATAATAGTAGAGAATTCGAATTCTATCTTAATCTTATCAAATTATGAAGTCGTTTCGACTACGCTACTCGACTGCGCCTATATACCGATAGATATCTTCTTTGGCGTGCGACATCGTTTCGAGTAAAACTGTCGATCTATATCTAGAAGAACACTATCGTAAAAGATACGCCTCGTACGTAGTAGGTATATGTACGAGCCAAGATGTGAAAAGGAATACGTTACGAGACTCGCTACTTCACTGAATAACATAAAACCCCAAGTCTTATGCAAATCGGGAGATAGATTTAAGTATCATCTCTGTAAAATTCGGTCCAGCTGGACTCGTGTTATAGAGTATCACGAGATTTATGAAAGTCTCAATTTAAGATTCCTGCGGTAGCTCCCCTCCGTTATTCGTCTCATTTTCCATCGTATAGATCTTCTCGATCCATATTTTTCTTCATCAAATAATAATAACCCGTGAGAAAACGAGAAAAATGTTACGATAGAAAAAACGTAAATGACCATCAGAAACTAGACGCCTATTAGTGTCACGCACGTATTATACATACATTTATATATACCCTACTCGGAAATCAACCAGAGTCCCCAGGGCTTGAGCGATAGTCGTCATTATCTTACCAAAGATTATATTTTGCACCATATCGCAATTACCCTCGTCGCACCTTATGTACAAAGTGATGAATGATTTATGTATAACGTACATTTCGCGGACCAGTCATTTATAGGCATATACTATATGTGTTCCAAGACTTTCAAGACGTAAGTACAACATCAGCGGAGTTCATCTTTCACAACTTCACACGCGATATAAAGTCCCGCATATTTATTTTTATACAGTACCTACCTATGTATAGGTCCTACCTGTCTTCTTGCTCGATTACATCCTTAACTCTTGACTCGTGTGATCAAAAAGCTTGTAATTATTTACTGACAATTTACTCTATCCTTTATTTAACATTCTTTATCGCTGGTCTCATATACTGGACGAAACTGTATGTCTTCTGCTGCTTATGCTGTTGCATCGATAATTAGACTCAATTAACGTTAACTGCGCGCTCTGCGCGACTTCATGGGGCAATTTTAAGATGCTGTAGGTACGGTTGGTAGGTACGAAAAAAAATGATAATTCCTTAAGGATTTTAACGCAGAGGGGGATTGGGCCAGTTTCTTTCCCTTTTCTCTTCTCACTACTACTTTGGCGAGGCTGCAGTTAGCGAAGAAAAAGGACAGCTGCTACAGGATCGAGTTTCTTTCCAGTGATCGAAGACCATCGATGATCCGGGCAAAAAATGTCGCTTGACAATGCTCGAGGTCAGTCTTCTGCAGACCATGGAGGCTCTGACCATGGAGATGGATAAACTCCGATGATCACCCCACATCTCTTGCGAGATCAATGAGGCTGCGTAGCTCCACGTACACGGAGACTGGAGAAGCGGCTTTTCTACTTCTTCTTCTTCTTTTGGAGCCCTCTGCAGCTACCGCGACACGCGTTCCAAGAACTGAATGGCATTTTCTTGAAGGAGGGAATAACGTCGACAAGCAATCAATTTAATTCAATGAGAATTTATATAGTTTTTTTCTTCTTTTTCTCTTTCTGCTTCTTTATATTCTCTTCTTTTTCATCCCTCTTTTATATTCCCAACCGCATAACCAAAATATTGCTAGTTCAAAAGAATTCGGTATAAGATCAGGAATCTCTGAAAGGTTGCCATTAAGCACTTCTTTCTAAACTTCTCTCTTCGTACCTAATTCCTTCGGAGATATAATTAACCCTTCGTCTACCGTCGCGTCGTTTCCACGTCTCTGTAATAACTCTTTTGAATTAATTCTCTCTAATTTAGAGCTTACGCCTTGCAATCACGTCCTACGGTGTGGACAGCAAAGGTTACGAAAGAACCTTTTAGTCGAGGAAGTATACTCCCCGTTTCTTAAGCTCGGGCTAAGACTAAGACTCAGACTAAGACTAAGAGGATTATATCTCCGGGTACATCTTTCTTTCGCAACATAGGCACACAGACTAAAGCACATTTCGCAAGTTTTACGCTCTATAGCTGTTGGCGAGGATAAGAAAAAAAAGAAAAAAAAAAGAAAAGAAAAGAAATGTCATCGATATTTCTAAAGGCGTATAGTACAGTAAATACCAGAAGAACCACAATCTTTTCCTTTAATCACCAAGACTGCATGCAGGTATACTATATATCTCGCTTAAACCAGTCATCGATCGTACTAATCGTTTATACTTTTTGCAATAATTCTCTTTCGTTGATCCCCCGCCAGATTGCACCGATACTTTTTATACCGCGCGGTTACACCATTCCGCAGAATTCTGTTAGGAAACTTTTCTTCAACGACGATTGAATTTATACAATCCGAAAAATTTCAGTTCGCCAGTTGAAGTTGTATAATAAAATTCAAGGTACGACATCGCGGCGTGTATAGATTGATGTACAAGAAGAAGGTGTGACCATCTCTCAAGTTGCCAAATTTTATGACGTACTAACGGACACCAATGCAATTTTTGCAAGGCATGTTATCCCAGTGACGCGTATTCTGACTTCTGACTTCTGACGTCGTCCTCCTCCTCCTCCTCTTCGACGTATATGTAACTTGCTGCGGTACGGCGTCGCGTCGGTGCTTTTGACTTGCGGTTGATATCATCCCGGGGTGGTCCAAGGGTGGCAGGAACTTATGGACACCCCGTAGAGTTCAGCCTCAGGGCACATTACTCGCCTATCAATCTCCTCCGTCAGACTGTGAAGAGACTGCTGCGGCACTCTGCGGAGTAGGTACAGCGTCGCGGTGCAGGAACCGGCGAGCTCCATGATCTCCGCAAGTTAAGTTTCTGGTTATGCTAAGTTGTATTCAACCCGCAATGTCCAGAACAACTCCGAGGGCTGAGCAGAGCTGAGCCGAGCTGAGCTTTAGCTTTAGCTTTAGCTTGGGCTCGAGCTCGGGCTTGAGCTGCCTTTGCGGAATCAGTTTCTAATAAAAAGAGATGTACGCGACCAGCCTATCTTATGTGCGGAACAAACTGAACGACGGACGGATGGACGGCCTGGATGGGTTCCTGCTATCCAACCCAAGGATACACTTATACGTACGTTCGCGGTGCGCTGTGTGCATCAAGTCTTATAAGGGAGTCGAACCTGAAGCTGTTTGCTGGTTTCTCGCTCCCTCTCTCATTCCATCTCTCTTTATCTTCTTTGCTGATGGATTCATGCGGAGAACACATAAATGAACCCATACATGAAGAGGTGATCCTCGGGTTCGGCCTTGCCGGCGCCGTGGAGGCGACGTACTCGACGTACTCAAGAGAGCATTGGCGTCTACTGTAATGCGGTAGGGTCGATGGTTTAGTCGATATATATTTGATGGCGTCGATGCAGGAGTTGATTCCCTTTATCGCAAACGAGGCGAATGCGATGCGTGCTTCACTCGTCTTCGGAAGGAGTTGATTTAATTCCCAGTTCTTCGGGATGCTGTGATCGTTAGCGGTGGCATTCCTCAGGTAGCAGCAAGTAAAAGGCGCAGGATTATACTAGACGGAATTAAATCAACTGTTTATTCAATTACTCTCGTTATATCACTTTTAACATTCTATTTTACATTATACGATACGCATTAATCAATACTGCACCAATTGCCGAAGAGATGGAATTGGGATCAAAAACTAATGCAGGAAATATCAATCTCTGTAATTTTTTTACTTCTTTCTCTCGACATTCGTACATCGCAAGGATTTTTTTCTTTTAGCTAACGAACGCCACGAGCGTCGATTGATTCATCTGTGTAGAGTATAAAATTAGATAAGACTGGAAATTACCCATCGCAAAACTGTAGCATATATGAAGATGATATCGCGGATGAGAGAGCGTGTCATGCGTCAGACGAGGAAGACCGTATCGTGTATCTGCCAACGTCAGCTTTGCATAATTTTGATAACGGGATAATTTATCGGAGCCTGAAGGATAAAAAAAAGCTTTTGAATATTGTTAAAAATCCTTTTCTTCTCTCTTTCATCTTTTTATTCCCAACGTAAGGATTCGGCTCGAAAGGATTAAAAGCCTACTAATATTCTTCTTCCGCAGGGATATCTAATCTAATCGGAGGATATAATTATTATCAAAGGTTGACGTGCCTGTGGTGTGACAAAGATTTATTCATTCATCTTCACATATAGTGGTGGGCATATTCCTGATACGTGACTTAATTAATAACCAAAAGATTTCATAATTAATACCTTAGATCAGTCTCGGACTTTTAATCTCGTCTCGAACTCACGACTAGACGCGATAAACTCCTGCATATCTACGCTCCGTTGATTCAATTAAAATAACACGTTCTAACGAAAGTATATTATACAGCTGTACAGGGTGTCCCATTATGCAATACTAACATCGAGGGTTATGGAAAGACGCGCATAAATTAGCGAACTATAAACTTTTATCGAGGATACGATTAAACACGAAAAACTATTATAAATCAACACAATATATTCAAACCCAAAGGTGTTCCTCACATTTGATCATCAAATTTATGAATTTGTTGAAAACCCTATGGTGTTTCGGATGAATAACTACCCAGTATGTACAAATAATTACCGAATATTCGGTAAAATGAATATGAATAAAAATTATTAATCTTAGATCGAGCTAGGTGTGACAATTCTAATGTAATAATTTATTATTCCTCATAAGACCTCGCGCGGTGAATGCAGCAGTAAGCGAAGAATAAGAAAATGCTTAGAAGTCTATCAGTGGACCTGTGATATCTCTTTTCTAGGAAGTCTTAGCGAGAAGATTAGAGTTGCCCCCGATACGCGGTCTCTTCACGATCCGTCAGTTTGTCAGCCGTTCTCACTGAGCCTTGTACGTGTGCGTTGTGTAAACAACGCCAGCCTTTATCTATACGTCTCTCGAGTTGCTGCAGCCGTAAGATACTTTGTTAAGACCAGACACAGGATTCATACGTTTCAAATAGTTTATACATTCATATACTCCGGAGAAGAGTTATCCTCTTGCTCCGCTGCATCTTCATAGAAAGAAGAACGAACGAACGAACACTCGAGTGATCCTTAGAGTGAAGTGAACGGGATGGAACGCACGGATAATTGAAAGAATTTGAAGAGATATAGCCGGTGTCATTTAGAAATGATTTTTTTCTTTACCAGCAGGTTGTGCGATTCTATCCTGAGACACAATCGGAAATTGTTTAAAATTTTATGGACTATATGGTTCATAGAAATCGTCCGAAATTTGGAGGAAACATTCTAAAATCATGTGATTTCGGGGCAAACCAATAATAATTTTCGTTATCTAAAGATAGAATTCATTGAATATCATTGATCGGCTCCGAAATGACATTAAAAAAAAAAAAAATGTAACGTAAAGTACGTATGTCCCAACACTGACGTAGGTAGGGTGAAAATTATCGTTTATTTTTTATGGTCATTGTTGTTGTTCGAATCCTGAATGGCAATGACTTCGAATTTTGAAATGGTCTCTGTACACAAACTGCAGAAAGTTGCCCACCCACGTTGGCTCAACGCGATATAATAGAGCCGAAGGATGCATAATAACAGTAGGTCCTCACGCCGAGGTGTACATACGTATATTATATACGTATACGTATATTATATACGTATACGTATATGCGGTATCCGCGTAGGTACACTAATACATCTTTTTATACATCTACAGTATATAGAAATGTATTTTTACCTGTATTTTATGTATAAGTGCAGATTGAGTACACGTGCATGAAAGGGCTGCGAAGAGAATTCGAACGAGTTCATGTAAGGCAATTATCCGTATTAACATAGCAGACCCGGTGGTCCTTGGGACGATGGTCCATTCTGCTCGAGCAACATCAGTGCAGTGCAGTTGATCCTTATTTGATTCTTTCGTTATTTATCTATCAATTAATACCTTTATACTTTATTATTTATATGCAAACAATCATACAAAGAGAAATGGCGCGGATGAATGGAAAGAGGTAAAACGACGGTGTAGTGGCCTGGATTAAGCGAAGTTGATTCCACAACGTTATTATACGTAGGTATTACACCTATAGGTATACACTCGTAGCGATGCCAATTTAAAGTCAATTTCAGATAGAAACGCGTAACAAGGTCCGCGGCTTGGATAAGGCTCGTTGGTATAACAGGCTCTCGAGTAGTTCTAAAGATTGGAAAATTTCATGTCGAGGAATGATTTCTAAAGAAATTTAATGCGCTCTCCGTTTCAGCCACCGGCTTGAGATTGTTCAATCTTCAAATGCACTTTGCGCACTTTACGCTGATCTGCATCGAGTCGAGAAAATTATTTCGAATAGCCACTTTATCAGGTTACCAGCTCGTTCTCGATTCGTTTGTCCATCGAGATCAGCTCCAAATGCGTAAGGGACTCTCAAATAGGAGGTGGACAAATCTTGTGAAAAACGGGATTACTATCTTCGGATGCTGCTACCGCGCCCCAGGGTTCGCCTTTTATTTTTTTAATTTCAAACAGTGTTTCATTTTTTTAACTTCTCAAACCAGGTTTACGAGTCCTTGCCTTGCCCTGCCTTGCCTTCCCTTGCTTTGCCTCCTGGGGTTCTCTCGTTAGCAAACATATGTGCGTGCGAAGGCGGACATGGCTTAGGCTACACCGCATCGCGGATCTATGTATATATGCGTGTATGTATTCATCTAGGTATGTATTTACCTTGTTGCATATATCATTGCAGGACATTTGCACGCGTCATTGCGTGCGACTACTTCGAAGGCGAAGGCCGTACGCACTGGATAATTTTACCTGGACTATCTCACGCCTGTTAAACCCAGGGAATATCTTACCTTCTGTATCTTCTCGTCCTGTCTATTGACGACGCCATAAAAGTTGACCGCTCGATCGTTATCCTCCACTCCCATCTCTTTTTCTTATTCTTATTTTTCCTCTTCCTCTTCATCTTCCTCTTCTCTTATCTTAACTCTTAGGCTTCTTCTTCTTCTTCTTATTCTTATTCTTCATCCTCTTATTCGTGGCCGGCAGAGCGCGCCCTATAACGTAGTACTTCTATTGTAATTAGCGGAGTTCAGATAACGAACCGGATTGCCACTTAGGTTGACCAAACCCGAATGAATTAAACCATTTAAACCGAGCACTGCACTTCTTTATTATAAATTTAACATCAACCTTAGCTCCTGCTCTATTATTTTATATTATATCATATTATATCATACTTTACGCCTAAGCCTAAGCCTCCGACTACGTTTTATATTAACTACGTATACGTCATACCAGCTGGACCAAGGATTGCCGAAGACGACGCCCAGCCGAGGTCAAGGGACACGCGAGGCCTAGCCTCAGCTGAAACCAGACACTGGGTGGTCCGTCTTCGAATCCCGCAACAACTAACACTTTTTTTCTTTGCGGTTACGCTAGCCTTCACCTTGCACATGGTTGAATAAAGGTGTGAATTTTTTACCTCAAAAATGAGATTTTTCGTTTCTTTTTTTTTTCAATTTATTTCAATACCTACGCCGAAGCAGACTCTTCAACGATTAATTTCTACCCGAAATTATTTCGCAGCTTGTTTTTCAAATTACGAAACCTTGGAAGTTAGTTTCTGATTAGTATTAGGTAGAGACGTAGTTGATACAACATACTCGAGTTAAAATCGTAAATCAATGAATGTAACTGCCGAAACGTGAGGGCGATAATATATTGGGAATGTGTTCAACAGTTTGAATTGTGGTTACGTCTTGCCTACTATACTAGGTAGCTTTGTCGATTTAACACGCGCCTTCAGGTACGACCGCAGTTCATTTCACACGGCGATAATTTTCTTCTGGTTTGTTCTTTCCCAATATTTTTTTTTTTTCTTTTTTCTTCATTTTTCAATTTTTATCTTATTTCATCATTATTTTTCAACTCTGTTACAGATCTCGTAGACAGCAATCTCTTCCAGATGGATGGCGTGACGTCCTTTTCTCAACTATTATTCGACGTCGCTAGACAACAAGTCTTCGTCGGTGCTCGGTACGTAGTTATTCAAATTCAATCATTTTTTTCGATTTTTTAATTTTTTAACTTTTTAATATGAGGAGAAGGAAGAAGAAGGAGAAGAAGAAAACTTCTCAAATTCTTTCAGCGTTTCTAATTATTATTTCCGATCTTTATGTCAAGGCCTAAGGAAAATTTTTTCCCATGCGGTCTTATAATATGCAAACGTGTTCCTTCACGGCACATAGACTTCGGGTGCCTCATAAATACTCCTCGTTATCTTGGCTCAGCTTTGCGAGTTAGTATTATATCTGTAATATAACATAGGTGGGTATATATATAATATAGCTCAGCGTGCGGTGTAACACAGCTTCTGGACCAGAAAACTACCGCAAACCCTGTCTAAGCAACGGTTTGATCTTTTTAATTTTTTTTTTTCTTTTTTCTTTTACTCTCACAGTTCTTTATTTCCTAATCTCAGAATAGGTTCCCAGTAATTGGCTGACTCTATATTTTACGCATGCGGTCCCAGTGCCCTACGCTTATACCACATCAATTAAATTAGTATATATTTATACACATGCGACCGTAAATACCATCCAGACACAACACAATTCACCAACTGCAACTAACCTGTTCTCTTTATTATATTTAATCATAAAACAGAAATTAGTTATATATACTTTATTGTAAAGAGAAATGAATATGCCAGTTTTTTTTTTTCTTTTTTTTCTTTTTTTCTCTCATACGTTTAACTATTTTCTATTATAATAGCAATGCCTTTAACCACAGGCTATATCTTTGATGCAAATCGATTAATGGTTGACATCCGGTACAACCGATGTATACCTTCTATCAGAAAATCAGATTTTCAAATAAGCAAGAGACCGACTTTCTTAGCCCAGAATATTACAGTAACGCGATTTTATCATCAACGTATAGTTGAACCGCTAGTTGCGTTCGGTAGCGATTTCTCGCGGTGTTGGTTATGCATATCATCGTTATCGTTGGATTGTTATTTCTCTCTTAGTTACTGTTACCATTATTATTACTACTAGCGTTACCATAACCATTAGTTCAAGTTAGCACCGCGCAGTATTATAGGTAGTTATTCAGTTATCCATTGTTCACGCTGCAAAGAAACACGGTTGAACCACGAGTGCGTAATAAACAATGTGATCAAGTGGCTAAAACCAACGAGAGGAAAGAGTCCGAAGAGGAAAGACAAGGAGAAAAGATTAGGCTTGTGTATATGTATGTATAAGCGTGGGCGGTGAAGGTGAAATAAAGAAAGAAATTAAAACTTACACCTCCACCGAGCCCTTTCGATCTAATTTACAACCTTCTCTGATACTTGTGAGTATTATACGAAAGGCGCTACAGCTGAAATGAGAAGATCAGGAAATACACAGTGCAGCTGGGGATGTACTCGGTTGGCTATGAAAGGCTGTAAACGCTGATATACTAGGACTGCAGGCAATGTTTTATGTAATTAACTAAATCCAGCATCGCTCGGGCACGGATTGACCAAGATAAGCGAGACCAGAAATCCCAACGACGCATTTCTCGACTGTAGAGTTGTTTCTGGGTGTCTATATGGCGATTACGTGGGTGGTGAGACGCGTGCCTCTCGCCTCTTTACAGCTCTTTACTCTCTTGTCATCGTGGCCTACGACTATGAGAAAGAACGTAAAACGAAACTTAGGGACTTATGGTTATAAGACATCGCGCCACCGGCTATTCAGAGATTGTAAACTCCTCCTTACGCGAAGGTACTCGTATTCATAGCAATAAAGTTTCACCCACACAGGACTCATTAGGTCCCGCGAGTCGCATCATGCGATCACGTACATAGGTATGTGTAATAATGTTATATTGTATATCTATATGCATGTGTACACACGCGTACCTACATGATCATTGCGCAAAAGCGTTTTTCCTTCAACCCTCTGCACAACTGAACACCTACTGCAAAAGAAATGAGTGGAGCTCCCGCTGTTAGGAGACTTCATGGGAATAAGATGTAATAATTTAAATACTACATATTTTATTAAAGAAATATATAGGTATGTATTCCAGTTATATTCATCGCAGTTGTTATAGGCAAAACAGCTTTTTGTCAGGAATCGAGGAGTACGTATGAAATCTAGTTCGTTGATTAAAAAAAAATAAGGTGAATGCAGGGGATAGCTGCAGCATCTCGATATAAGGCATACGTTTATGCAGGTATATATCTCTGTACCTCGAGACGTGGGCAGAGGCTAATAACTATCGTTCTATTAATAGGCGTCGGGTGTGTCCTATTTTCTAATATCACAAACCTAGGTTGGTTAATATGTTCAATATACCTTACAGACTGCAGCAACAACTCGCACGGTCCACCAGTCGCTAATTGCGTGGGTGTCAGTACACATTTAAATCGTAGGCTTTATAGCTATGGTTTGCGTTGCAGCTACCTGCACACATATGCACTCTACACCCCAATAGCCGGAATGTCGCGATAATAATTGCAGCGCAGCAAGTTCAGAAAAATTCTTCAACAATTTTGATTTATGAAGAAATAATCAAAAAGTAAAAAAATGAAAAATGTATTGATGAAAATGCATACGTATCCGCGCTTCAGTATAGTGAACTTAAACTGTATTGTAGGTGTAACAGGTGATTAATTGATTCACCAATGTTTGCGAATCTCGGAGTAATTTACATCGGTCTTTTAAACGGCTGATGAAAAATTCCCGGCATTTATCTTCGCTGATATATGTATACCTATATATGTATGTTTAAGCTATTGCGGCTCGTGAACATACCGCAGTCGAGACACCGCACGCAACGATCTGACACTATCACATATATATATATTTATATCTGTATGCGACAAATTGTTCCAAGTCGATTTGTCTCTCAGCGTAGGTACATACCTACTTTCCTTTAGTTTCTTTATTTTTATTCTCATTTTATTTCGCTCTCAAATATCTCTTTCGATACGTTTAACAAATTATAGGTATATACCTACATCGTTTCGCGATATCTTTGCGTACTTCGCTCCGCGACGAGCTGGGTACAATAGAAATGAACTATTCGAGAGATATTTCTTCGATTTTATTGAAATAAATCTAACCGTATATAATTTAATATCGGTTCATTTTATAGAACCTGCGACTATATACCTGAATACCTGCGTACATATTCGATGTAACCGGTACTTCCGTAAGAAGCGCGTGAGCTCGTGGCTCGTTTCGCATACAAATGAACACGCGCCACACCCTGTATTTGTTTAACTTTTTGACGAGTACCTACTATTGCGACATGACACCCGATATAATATTCATACAGGCGTTAGAACGAGGAAAGAGTCACCTAAAGGCATTGTACAACTTTTGTTGTCACTAGTTATTGCGCAGTGTTAACAACCTCGAGATGCATTGCGGTCGCGTCGCGCTGCGCTCTGAGACATACCGTTTAATGATAATGTCTCTTGCGAAATTTAAGTCCATCTCAATTTTTCACCGCGAATTTTTTTTCCCTTTTTCTTTTTTTTTTTTTGTTTTTTTTTTCTGCTTTCGAGAAATTCTTTTCATTTTTCACTCTTTTATCTTTTATCTGGTATCATTTAGTATGCATATCTTAGCCGTCATCACCGTTGTACACGTCATATAGGTATACGGAATATTGCCAAGATTTATTTATACGCTGCATCGTAAAATTTTGATCATGCGGTTTAACGGTCGTCGAAATGCCGGCTTTGGTAACTAGCCGAGAAGGCGAAGAAGGCGAAGGCGAGAAGTCCAAGAAGAGCTAATGAAAACGTACGAGCTTCGGCAATCAGCGGTTAAAAACGCTCTTGCGCGGAGATATTTTTTAACTTCCGGTTTGTCTGCAAAATGAGGAGGAGGAGCAGAACGGCTAACAAGTATCACCGTACGGAATACATACCTGTCTCCGATCACTATACTATATAACGAAAATAAGTAAATAAGAAAATAAGAATAGCGCCAGCAAACGCAGATTTATATCGCTGTACATATAGGTACTTGTCGCTGTACAAGCAACCAGAGTGCCATTACAGCCCGTAGATATAGTATGCAAAGGCGTACAGAACTAAAGCGTACCTTAATTGTACAGAAATTGATTCGACCTGCTCGCAGCTACTCTTAATGACGACTTATCGCGTCGAGGAAAATTTTTGGCTGAATTAATCCGTGGAAAAGCCTTTGCGATGATCCGATTTCCGCGTGTTTCTTTATCGAGGCCGGGTTGAAGTTCTGGAAAAACTGTGAGTCGGTGATATTCGAATTCGGAACCTCAACCCGACCCCTGTGTGTATGTAGATTTTTTTTTTTTTTTTTTTCGAGTAGGTATGTTCTTTTCGAGAGGAGATTTTAATTAATTAACTAATTGACACAGCGAACGAGTATTGAGAAATAATTCTGACGTGTGGTTAAAGCGAGCGTGTGATCCGGCTTATACCTTCTTATCCGCGGTTAATCTTTGCGGAACAACCTCGCCAGAGGCGCCTGGAATACACGCAAGAGAGAATCCTTAAGCGAGGTGGACCGCCCTCGCCAAGAGACTGCAGAGGATAAGGAACCCTTTCGCACTGTAAGATCTTGCAGAGCCTTGGACTCGCACCATACTGGAGAACCCCGCCTCTCGCCTTCTACGGAGGCTGCAGAGACTCGAGGCTCCGACGACTTGGTGCACAACATCGAAAACATATACACTCGCACAAAGCATAGTTACAATGTGCACTGCACCGCACAGAGCAGTAACCGTTCACAATTCTGAGACTTGCCATGGTCTTACTCTCTGGGCCTGGCGGCATCTACAACGTGGGCTGTCGCCAACGGCCCACGGGATCTCGCAGGATCTTGTGATCCTAACGTGTATAATATGCAGCATCCACTAGCCACGAGAGATGAATAGGAGCCAGTCGCGTGCCATGAGAAAAAAGAAGGGCCGACGTGTTTCTTTCAATAAATCAGTCGAACAATGAAGATTGTTACTTTTTTTTCCAATCGAAAACACTGAAAGCACTAAATTACGCAGTCTGATTGAACAGATTGAAAGAAAAACTGGCCGAGAAAGTCTTATCTGGTTTAAGTTGAAAGATTTGACGAAATTTCAAGGTTTAAAAAAAAAAAAAACTTCTCTTCTTAAGCGAGGTGATCCTTGTCGATCGATTCCTGTGCCGATTGTACTCCCTCAAATCGCATCTGCATATCTGCCCCTCGATAGTGTCCTGTAGGTAATGTGAATAACTTAGGTAGAGAAAGTACATGAGTTAAACTAGTAGCTGTTTGTTGGACTCTTGGAGCCAATAATAATTGACGCCATGTCTAGACGGCGACTTGATGCCGAGTTTGAAATCTAGGAGCATAGATTTCCGCAACTGCAGGCTCTTCGAGCAGTAAGAAGGACGAAAAGCGTAATTTTGCACGCGAACTGTTCGAGCTATGTAGGTACAGTGAAAGTTTCTCGACGTATAGGTACATACTTAACGTGTAGTACAATATCGCGTGCAGTGTTAGATATGATAGACTTTAACATTCCGCCATCTTGTTTTCTCCTGCAATCTTGATACCATTCAGCATTGTTCGCTCGCAAATTTTCACATATTTTTATTCTGGGGTCTAATTAACGATATTAAATAGCTAAAATCGCATCGAAAGCGATAACTTAATTAAGGTACAATTTATGCAGGACAAAGTTAGCCAGGCGTATGATACGGTCTACTTGCACTTTGCAGGAGGGCCGCAGGATCCCAAAATGCAAATGTGATCTCTCCCGGCGATATACTGGCGCAGTGATGCAGAATCCGCTTTTATAAAGGGTTGGATATATCGAGAGCTTCGCTATACCTGGCTTATAAATATTAAACGGTCCACGAGCCTCGCCCCGCCTGACGTTCATCCGTTCATTCGTTCATCCGATATCGTCCCTCTTCGGCTCTCTGTTGCAGCTTCGCAAGAACCTGCACTCAGCTCTATAATATAAGTGCAGCACCGCGTAATAATAGTCCTTTGGTGTTGCAGCGCGCGCTCAGCAATTACATCTCATTTCGCTTTGATTCAGCTCGTATATACATCATACACCCTTACCTTTACATTTACCTGTTATACCTACGATCTAACACTAGGTGATCGTAAAACGTTTCGTGTTATGATACCTCAAGGCGATATTGGCGCTACTTCAAGCTTGACCATATATAAACGCGTCTAAGGAGTTCTTTAGTAGCGTGCACGCAGGAGTATGTAGACGCCAGGTAATAGTTCCGAATTTCGAAAGTCCTGAACGGTTCTTAGGGGGGTATGTCTGTACATAAGTCTGCATAACCGATTTCGAAAATTTAAGTTTCAAAATTTTATCAATTATTTATGACATCGAAATTATCGATTGAAATAAATGAAATGGGTTTCCGTAAAGAGTGTCTCGATTAGAATGAACTTTCTCGTCTTCCGCGAAATTTCGGGATTATTGGGCTCTCAGAGATCTGCAGGACTTTCGAAAATTCTATAATGCTCTAAACTTGGAAGTTTCTGAAAATTCGAAATCGCCTAAAACTAATTCGAAATTTCGACCGTTCGTAACTATTGGAGAGTATAAATCTGATATACGGTATATGGATATAAATACACTTGCGAGGGAAGCAAAATAAACAAGATTCAAGCGCGTAGCACCGGGACACGCCTCTGAAGATAGCGATAGAGAGCCTCAGGTGCGGCTTATCTTAGCCACTAACTTTACTCCTCGACTTTACGCTGTCTTTTTACAATAAATTTTTATCAAACGCGTAGGTATACGTAATATGGTATATCGTACACTTCTCCAGCTATTTCTATCGACAGGTCTCTCTTACTACCCGACTTATTCTCGGCATCGAACAACCGCATGCTGCAGCGCGAGGAAAGTTAGCGGTCACACGTATAGCGTCGCGTCGATTCGCCCACTCTTTTGCATATTTGTTCTTTCGCTTTTATCGTGGGCATTGTATGTATATCTTATGTGATATACCTACACAGGTATTGGCATTTCGCACATACGATACGATACCACGCCTCTATAAGTAAATATCTAAATATAAACCTAACCGATAATAAATTGAACGCTAATAAAGAAGAGAAGGAGAAGAAGGATAGAGGCGTAGGATAAATTTTATTGAAAACCAGCTATCATCGCGCTTTCATATATATTTCACACCTGTTTCGTTGTGTACATAATTTATTCAAAATTAAACGAAAAATCAAAATCAAAATAGCCAAATTTCGAAAGCTTGACTTATTTCGACTCACAGATGAGGTCCGAGTCCGTATAGATATGATACCGAGCTGGCTATTCGACCGTTTCGTAATTGTCGTATAAGTAAGGGTATTTGCGCCGAGTACTACTGAGCAGGAAGTAATCTGTTTCAATGTTGTTTCAATGCAGTATTATGTATAGGTATACTAGGTATACGAGGCATTATTCAAAGCCTGGTGCTTTAGCCCTGACATAACGTTTGCCTTCGCACTCATCCAGTCAACAAAGTACATAAGTACTTATCTAGCGAAGAGCAGCAGCAGCAGCTGGTTTAACAGCTCCCTTTAACTAATAAATTGCAGCTGACCATCGGGCAGTTTGTGTGATCTAGTAGTGCCAACCATTCTATAACTTCAGAATTAGGGCACGAGGTATACGATTTTATTAGATGGAATAATATTACCACATACGTCATTGCTGAAGGCACGCTATTACAACGAGAATATAATAATCAAACTATTTCCGTTTCAACTTCAATTTCATTCAATGTAAGACAAAAAAAAAAAGACGAAAAAAAAGAAAGAAAGACACTTGACAAATTTTCAATTTAACAATATTCATAATATCAACGATAATGTATAATAGCTCTGATGTCAAGTCAAAGTAGTACCTACACCGTTTGTTCTCGTTCTATGGGCGTAGGCAGGACCATAACAGACAAGGAGAACATTATTAATTGGAATGCAATGGCCGGCACTTGTAGTGTGCTTAATAATAATTATTTATTAGCAATCGCAGACTGGGTTCGCCTACGCAGGCGCCGCGCCGCGCCGCGCCGCGCCGCGTCGCGGCGGTTCAGCGTCGCGGTCTCGCCGTTTCGAGTTTCTGGCGCTAGAAAATTTCCCGCTACTCGCTACACGTCCAAGATCTTAGATATAAAAAAGTAACGTATAAAGAGAGATCGATGTCTGTCGAAGATATATAGAAACAGAGGGAGAAAGCAAAAACCAATAGAAATATATATTGAGAGTTGATGTGGTTGCGGGTGCCAGGCAATTACGCACAGCTATAGTCAGCGTTGCAACCGGGCCGTGTGAACCTGTCGTCACCTTATTAGTTTTAATACCCTCTACCTGTGATGTTTCCCTTTGTACTAATGAGCTGCTATTTCCGTGCGTTACGATCTAACGCTTAGATAAAACAATACGTGGGCGGATTAGTGTTACACACACACACACATATATATATATATATATATATATATACATTTCTATAACGTGTAAGGTGTATACCTACCGAGATATGCGTATGCACAGAAGTTATACGGTTCGATTGATTATCACATATATGTGCATGTCCCCGGTACTGACCACACGTGTCCTGATCTTGCAATTAGTATCAACGATAACACAGATTAATCGAACCGCACTGGAATAGATAACGTCAAGTGCGAAAATCACGAATCAGAGATGATCAGCGTGTTGTAGAGAAGCTTCGAAGTTGACAGTTCTTTTTTCTTTAATTTTTTTTTTTCATTAATGAGGAATAACCGTTTTCTATAAATCTTCTATCTACTGATTCAATCATTATTATTATTATTATTATATTCGAAACTGAGGAGGAAAGATCGAAATGAGTTTCTGCAGCAGCTCTAATTAAGGAAGTATGTAAATGATACTGGATGAAGACTCGAGTGCCTATAGACTCTGGAGCATTAAAGTCAATCACGATCAAATGGTTAGGTATAGTTACGTATTTAGGCTAAAAAGCCCAATGCATTTAATTTAATTAACTTTGATATACCTACACATGGATGCGCGGGTAGTCCCGTTTCATCCCATCCTGTATACGTGCAACGCTATGTATTCGCGTAGGTCCTGCAGCGTGGTATCGATATAATATATTTATCAGCTTTGCGGGATATTTGTCCTCGGAAAGTGCAGCGGATCGGGATAAAAGGATGAAAAAAAGATGAAAGAAAAAATAAAAATAAACTAAAAGAAATTTGAATCGACATCGTGCGATCGCGACCGAACGTGAGACTATTTATAAACCGATGATAATTTATCGTTGACTGTGATATTTATTGCCTTCGATCCGGCAGAGAACGGAGAGCCGATTTTAAAAAACCCGCTTAACTTGGCATGACGCGTGCTACCGCGGTAAGTAATACACACTTACATTAGGTGTAGAACGAACTTTGCGAATCTCTTTAATCGCACTAAATAAGAACAGCGCGATATCCGCTGCATGTAGTATAGACATTATATTACATAGGTATATGTGCGAGTCAAGTGGGCTGAGAAATGCGAACTTCAGCATGGAATGTCGTATGTCGTATATGCTCGATACTCATGCATGCACTGATCACTAGTTTTATTCGAGAAACCATTCAATCCAAAGCTGCAGAGATCCATTACCGATCGATTGCAGATATTTCCAACCGATTTACGACGCGCCGATGATATATGCAAATTAAAGATACGATAATGTTCACTTATACCGCATCGTTTCATGCCGATTTTATGTCAGAGACCTGCACCGCAGAAGCTGGGAATCTAGGAACTGGTGTCGTCTCTGCAGGTTTGCTCTTACAAAATTGACAACTCGGGATTTATGAGTTTGAGAATTTGAAGAAGCCGCGCGGCGCCGTTTATACCGATATACCGACGCACAAAGTCGGGGCATATATTTCATCGGTTATTAGTATTATAGCATTTTTACTATCTACTTTATTCTTTTTAGTTACATTAAACGCGCTTCGCGTCGCTTCTGGCATCGTTAATATAAGCCTGTCGGTTACGGTCTTGGAATATCATATACCTATACCTTCTCGTATATAGGTGGTACCTAGTAGTGAGAATGAAAATAAGTGAAAAGGGATCTTTCGACGGTTCAAAGATTTTCAAAATTCAGTTACCACTGACATAATGATCTACGTGCTCGGCATGAATATTCCGCATTATAGACACCTGCATCTTAACATTGAACATTCTTAGACACGTTTGGTACCCACAATGAGACAAAAACTATGAAAGTCACTCGTAACTTTCGTATACGTCTACTCCTTGCATATAAATCATCTCTCATCATTTCTTACGTACATATACGCATCGGTAGTACATTCTCTCGTTAAACATGTTAACAGAAAAAGAAAAGAAAAAAAAGGAAACATGGATTCAACATGGTACAAAAATTCTCCTCCGACCATCGTCCACAATATTTTTTATCTCATTTTTTCTTCCCTTCATTTCTGTTTCAGGGACAACTTGTTCCGATTAACACTCAGCCCTTTAACAGTCCTCGAACATGCACCCTGGCCAGCACCACCAGAAAAAGCAACAACATGTCAAGACAAGGGACAGAGCGCCGATGACTGCCACAATTACATAAAGGTCGTTCTCAGCAATGGGAAAAGCCTTTTCGCATGCGGGACAAACGCTTTCAGTCCTCAGTGCACATGGAGAGAGGTAAAAACCTGCGCTCAGTACATAGGTATAATTTGATACTTTTTTTCTGCACCGGGTATCTGAACCGAGTAAATCTAAATCTGATTGGTAATTACAGTCATGCTGGGTTTGAGCACTTCCGTGATGGAACGGCATCGCGTGATTCTATTTTTTCTATTTTATTGCAATTTTTTTTTCTTCCTTTTCCTTCTTCTTTCTCGTCTCTTCTCTATTCCTCGTGAATTTTGTTCTTTCTTTATCCTACGAAGATACGTTATGTCGAATCGCAAACCGACCTTGACGTGTCAGAGGATTACCAGGCCGTTAATCTTTTCTTAGCTAATTTCTACCAGCGTGGTAATAGAGGCTGGTAATGTGTTGCGGTAGGTATATAGGTAGTACGACTAGTCGAAGTCATGTTTGGCACGGAGTGATATCATCTCCGTACCATCTCGCAACTCGCGTCCTTGTCCAGGAGCAAAGAGCGGTAAGAAAGAGCGAGATGGATCTATGGACCGTATTGCAGGGTGATAAAAGAGCGGATGTAGGCAAGGTATAGAAGCTCCGTTATAACGCAGAAAATCACAGCTATACCAATCCGCTCACTACATTTGCTCACGATCACGATCCGAGAAGAAATACTAGCTTAGGCATCGCGGTGCTCACTTCGATACACTAATCGACCTATACGTGTATCATTACCTGCTCGACTGCGCCTCTAACAATATCATTATACCCACCAGGCCAAGGATTTAGTTCGAATTTACCTGCGGATCTATAATTCACAGAAAAAAAAATTCAAAAAAATAAAATGAAAACGACAGAAAGGAATTAAACCGCTAAAAGCAAATCCTTACATTCAATGCTGCAGATAGAGAACATAAACAGCGTTACAACGTGGATGACGGGGGTTGCAATGTGCCCTTATTCTCCCCACGCGAATGTCACAGCTTTATTAGCGATGGGACAATCGGGGGGATTGTTCGCTGGAGCACCGACTGACTTTTCCGGAGCTCATCCTGCGATTTACAGAACTTTGGCTGCTCCGAATCTGAGGACACACCAATACGACCCCAGGTTCGTCCCACATTTTTGTTCAATTTTTCGAATTTATTTTAACATTTTTTTTCTCCCAATAGAAAAGAGAAAAATGCTTATGACGTGTATTCGATCAATCTTCATATGTTGTTTCAGATGGCTAAATGACCCGCAGTTTGTTGGTAGCTTTGAGACTGATGACCACGTCTATTTCCTCTTCAGAGAGTCGGCTGTTGAATACATGAATTGCGGAAAGGTATTTTACGCCTGCCATAACATACAATGGAAAATGCTACCTTGAATGTTCCCGATCTTCTTACACACAACTTAATGAGCTCAATTCAATCGACGAGGCACCTGTTCAGTATATAACATATCGCTTTACCGGTTACATAATTGACTTGTAATAATTGTCGTTACATGATACATCGGGGAATGGTGATCGCCGCGTGATTAACCCACGCCTATAACCATACGACTGTATTTTTCATACCAGGTATACATACGTAGGTCATACGTATTGGCAGAAAAAATTAAAGAAGATTCTATTCTCGTGGTATGATGTCTTTACTGGCTTAATAATTGCTGCAGGTCGTACAGGTGCACAGATGCGATTTACAGATTGAATCCATTATAAATAATTCAAAGTCGTGATAGATCATAGCTCAACCTTCGGGTTGAATTCATTCGTATTTATACTTTCGTTAATTATTTCTATGTATCGATCTCGAGCCTGAACTGAACAGGAGCCTCATACATCCATTCGAGTTCACCGAGAACAAATTTCGCCATTTATTTTTCAGAAAATCTATTCGAGGATCGCCAGGGTGTGTAAAAACGATCCAGGAGGTCAAACGATGATGCAAGATATCTGGACCACCTTCACAAAGGCAAGATTGAACTGCTCGTTGCCAGGGGAGTTCCCATTCTACTACGACGAAATACAGGGTGCTGCATACCAACCCGAGGAGGGAATCGTTTATGCGACTTTCACCACTCCGAGGTGAGACTTCGATGACATATTATCGCTAGTATGCACACATTGGCATACGCCAAGTGTCTTTATTCTTAATTTCTTATTAATCACCGATTAGGACTAAGAAGCATTGACGAACGAATGCTATAGATTATTTTCAGCAATCTTGACGCCTCCTCTCTTATTTTCCGCGTACAATTACACAGATTACATTATGTCGTTCACAGAATCAATCCTTCGTGAAATCGAGTCGAATATATCACGGTCATCCGGCCACCCACGCGGTGAAACGATATGGAATTAATTCTTGTGGCATAAAAACACGTATATATAAATATTATATCAGTTTGAAATAGATTACCGAGAATGGCTGTTCGTCTAATAACATAACGGATTGGGGATCGTGTGTCGCGAGATTTAATTACGTGGGTGCAAGTTTCCTTTTGATCAATTAGCCGCCTTCTGGTTCAATCAATCAGTCAATCGCTTGCCAAACAAAACCCACGTATCGAAATTCCCCGTTTTTACTATAACTGAATTAATTATTACAGCAACAGTATACCCGGCTCAGCAATTTGCGCTTTCAACATGACCGCCATAGCCGCCTCTTTCAACGGACCATATAAACATCAGGAAAATTCTGGATCAGCATGGGAACGGAGGCCAGTTGCACATCGCAATAGACAGCATTGTGGAACATCGACTGGTAACGCGGCTAATCAACTTTTGGACACACAACGATATCAACTAATGGACGACGCTGTTCAAAGCGCGACTTTGGAACCATTGCACACTACCACAATGGAACGGTAAGCGTAACGCATATGAGTCAAAAGTTTCCTATTCCGGTAATAATCAATCTTGTGAGAGATTGACGAGGATATCCAGTGTTGATCATGAATTTCTTTTTTTTTCAGTTTTACGCACATAGCCGTAGACGCAACACCGACTAAAGTACACCGGAGTGTGACAGTCCTCTACGTCGCTACGACTGAGGGATTGATCAAAAAGATTTCGGTATTACCCAGGACGCAGGAAACCTGTGTTCTTGAAATATGGGGTCCGTTGCCCTCGACCGTGATGACTTTGCAGTTTCTAAAAGACACCCAGAGTCTCTACGTCGGGATGAAGGAGGGGCTTCTGAGGTTCGTCTAATGATGTTCGGTATTCATTTCCGCCAGAAATGAAGTCATTTCCCTTTTTCTTTCTACATAGTGTTTTTCTTTTTCATCTTGCTTTCAGAATACCAGCAGCTCAATGTCATCGTCATCGAGGGCGTCAGGCTTGCCTTAATTCACAAGAACCTTATTGCGGATGGAATGACATTACCCAAAAATGCGCCACCATACCACCCCATGCATACCTCGATGCACACTGGTCCCAAAAAGCAACGCATTGCCCGATCCTCACGGACCCGGTTGACGGAGGATGGAGTTCCTGGAGCGCGTGGGCACCATGCCAACACGGAACGGCAATCCAAACCCCGCACTCCCACCATGGGCACAATTACGACGATAGCAAAGAGGTCAGTACTTTTACGTGTGAGGAATAAAAGCTGAAAGTTATCTCGTATGGAAATTGAGTTCTACGTACTTTCGTCAGTCAATTAAAAAAAAAAAAAACGCCTTTCAAGAATTAGCTGGGCGTAATTTATCACAAGGCAAAAATTGTTCATTCACATATACTGCTTATGGTAAAATGCAATTCTGCATTAAATTTCATTCGAATCACTTTACTCTTTCGAAAGTTATTCAACGGACTCACGCATAAACGAGTCCCACTTTATTGGGACACTAAGATGTACTTTCATGGACATCACTTGTTGTAAAAAAAGCATCAACTGCATGCACCCAAATTCGTACTTGATTGTAACGACCATTATAATATTCATTCAGTACGGGATTAAAAAAATTTCTGTCCCATTACCTCGTGATCTCATACACATTTCACACGACATGCTCAACGCCGATGTCTTATTTGCTTCTCAGAGCACCGACACGTGTCTATGCCAGATGAGGGAGTGTGACAATCCTCCCCCAAAACACGGTGGTGCTGATTGCGAAGGGACCAAAGTAAGAGTATCCAATTGCACAGTACACGGTGGTTGGACGGCCTGGTCAGCCTGGTCAGAATGCTCTCAGACTTGCGGTTTCGCCATGAAAACAAGACGAAGGACGTGCGGTAATCCTGCACCTGCATTTGGTGGACGAGTTTGCGTCGGGTATGATCATTCCGAGAATGTCTGTCTCGGTCAACCGCCTTGTCCAACTCCTGCCAAGGCTACACCACCCCCACAAAACGGACAATGGTCAGCATGGGGCTCGTGGGACAAGTGCTCGAGGCCCTGCGGTGGTGGTAAGTCGAAAATTTGTTATAAAAATTATTTTCGGTGTGCTGTTCGAGATGGGGAAACTGCATCATTCTCATGATCGATTTTGAAGATCATTGGAGAAATTGGGGGCCAGCCAATATATGGAAAATCAATGTGATAGAATGTCTGATTTTCTACGCAATAACAAAAACCCGGAAGAATCGGCAGTATAGCAACTAACGACCTCGTTGTGTAATTGATATTCATGTATTGCACAGCATCCAATGTCCTCCGTTTAATGACTTGCAGGAATTCGGACTAGGAGACGTACGTGTGACGATCCTTCGCCGATGGACGGCGGTGCGGAATGTCCTGGATGTGGTTTTCAGGTGAGAAAAATTCCGACGTGTGTACCTATGTAATTTTTCATACGGAAGATCCTTACGTCCAATGCGGACATCGTTCATTTCCATCACGATGATTATCACTGCTAAACAAGTAAACAATCCTTCAATTTTTCTCTCCCCTTACCGCATCCAGGTTGAAGATTGCAACACCCACCAATGCGAAGACGAAAAACGGTCCACGGCTATGACGCCATGGTTTTCTGTAAACGCCACAATGTCCGGCGCTGGTTACACCGAAAAACGATACCGTTTTAGCTGTCGTGTTCAATCGAAAGATCCCTCAGGACTCAGGATTCAAATGTCCAAGGAAGAACGGTACTGCAATTCTAACGGATCATGCCTCAAGGCTACAGGCGGTGGACCAAGCGAGACATCCGAAGATGGCTGGGGCGAATGGTCATCTTGGACTACGTGCACACGATCATGCGGCAAGGGCGTACAGCACAGAGTGAGTTGTCAATATAATTTCATATAAAAGTCCTCGTCAGTATTATCACCACATCACATCATATCATGTTTATTGACGTTATAAATTTCCCGTAAATTCATAGATAAGGCAATGCGAATCTCCGCTTTGCGAGGCAGCAGAGGCGATTTCTATCGATAATTCGAAGCAATCAAGATTGTGCAATACTCAACCATGTCGAGAAACTAGTGGGGAATGGTCGTGCTGGACAGATTGGTCAGAGTGTTCGGTATCCTGTGGAGTTGGGGTGCGATGGAGGTCCAGGAAGTGTTTGAGCAGCTATGACGACGACCTTGACGATGGTTGTGAAGGCCCTAGCACAGCACGTGAAACCTGCGAAATGCCTAGCTGCGAATCTCTGCGCGGATGGGATCAGTGGAGTCCATGGACTCCGTGCAATACTGCTGGACAACAGCACAGGAAACGTGTATGCCTTCAGGAGCCTTGTGTGTCTGAACTCGCTCGTGAATCAAGGATCTGCAATCCTGATTGGATGGATAATGGTTCGTATGAGAAAAAAATTTATTTTCAATTACTGAAAGGCCTATGCGATTTATACCCTCGGAATATAATCATCAGGCTTTTCTCTGAAACCGGAATTCGGAGTCCTACTCTCTCACACACGTAAAGAAAAATGAGTAAAGTAGAAGAAGACTGAAGGACTCCGTTCTTTTTTCAAAAATAGACGATAATTCTTCGGCTAGTACATGCAGTTAAAAATAATCATGTTCTTTCGACTCGTTGCAGACGTGACAAATGCACTTCCACGCAGCGTCGATGCAGCTGGAATTTCCGTCGGTGCAGTTGTTGGCAGTTGCATAAGCGGATTTGTGATCGGTCTAGCGTTAGCCGGAGCCCTGTGTTTCGTCTATCAAAAACGTCGTCAGCCACGAGTCCCAGGGAGTCCGCATTACATCAGTAAACAAAATCCTTACGTTACGGTGCCGCTGAAAGAGGTGAGAATGAAAAAAATGTCTCAATAATTCCTCGATTTCTGCCTGCCCTGCATGAAATTTCCGATATAAACGATAGAATCCAGGTACAAAAACCGTATACGGTATACGGTTTTTATAGGATCCGGATACAAAAACCGTATACCGTATACCGTATACCGTATACGGTTTTTGTACCCGGATTCTATCGTTCGATCGGAAATTTTAAGCAGGGTTCTTTTTTCTTTCCATGAATTCTGTATACATATTTAAATACTTTGTACAAAAATCATCCGTTTCCTTAATTTCATCAATTTCTACAGCTCTGCTTTGCTAAACAGTTTGTAACTCCTACGGAACAGGTGAACACGAAGAGGCAGCCTAGTTTCTCCGGGAGTACAAACGGCAATGGAACTCTTCGCACGAAGAATAATCCTAATGTAAACGGGGGATTAGGGAGTCCAAAATTATACCCTAAAAGTTTGGACTACGAGTCTGCTACATTGAAGAGGAACAGCCATGGGCAACCACACATCAGGGCTGATCTGGACCAGGATAAGTATTACTGATAAAATAGTGACGTGCGTGAGAGTCACGCGCGGATGATATGCATTCGATGAAATAATACGTGCCTGATGAAGTAGCGCTCTTAGTCAACGAGCTAAATATCATCGGATAGAAAAGTGAGCTTTTTTGTTACGTGATAAAAGCGCGAAGATGAAGCGCTGCTGCAGTCGAAGACCGCATGGACGAGTTACACGAAGAATTGTATCGTCCGTAGGTTTCGACGATGAGAATACAAATAATAAGCGACTAGTAGGAGCTGGTCAGGAATTGACTAAGGATTTTCGTCCTATGATGACAGAAAGCTGTGCGTATAGAATATTACCGCAGATGTCCGATTTTTTAGTGTTCGCAGATATTCGCAAATTATTCATTATCATTAATATTATTATTTTTTACCCTTATTTTTTGTTTCGATACTACCTTTTTATGAATTTTTGTATTTTGTTCTTTTTTTTATTCTTTGTTACGTTTCATTTTTTTTCGATTTCATCTCGTTTTAATAGCATCTACCTTATACTTACCTACATCATATTTAAATCATATGAATTAATTATAACTGCATGACAAACGGCCGAATATCTAGTGCTGCGCGATAGATTTTATAAATTTAAGAATAAAAGCGTATAAATATATATTTCGACATAAAAATCTCGAAGATGTAATATCTTGCATATATTGTGGTAAAACGTGAACTTTTTATTTGAGGCATCGCAGACTCGTTAGTATAGGTATATCCGAAATGAACGTGATACATGGATTTCAGAATTAAGTGCCTTATTAACAATAGTTTATTACAATTAGTTATTATATCGTACGTTTAACTATTGATAGTTATTAACATTAACAGTTGCTCAATATTGCGAGAACGTCAATTAATTAGTATAATAAATTTGAACGAGATAAAATAGGGTAAAGAACGTAAATAATAGAGGAACATTAAGCGTTGAAAAGTTAATCATGTATGTAAATAGTCATTTTGCGAGGATAAAAGAAAAAGATTCAATTAAAATATAGAAAAGGCAGTTGAACAACTAACTCGCTTTATATTTCAATGCACGGGCATTCAAACTGCACACATTTGTATAAATATTCACAAAAATCATTTTAGCTATACTACATATAGGTATAAGGTATATTATACGATATATCGCACACGTGACGATAATATAATTGATGAAATAAATTTAATATTACTTTAGAAAATGAGCGAATGTGTGGAAAGTGGATTTCCTGATGGGTATATATAGGAAATTAGTTTTCTTTCGGAATTTCCTACTCGTTAGGAAACCCACTTTTCACAGATTCGCTCTATATTTAATGATTAAGCGAAGTGAAGAAATCAAAAAGAAAGTAAAAAAGAAAGAAATTTATATCTGTAAATATCATAGGTATATATTATAAAATATTGTATTATATATTTTGATAAAATCGTTAATTCGAATTTATATTGAATGACATTGTGCCATGTCTCTATTGTGTATGTATATATACGTCTATTAATGTTATTAATTATTGCCGAATTTAATGTGAGGATTATAGCATGTATATGATAATTGAATCGAATGAATCATGGTGCCTTTATAAAAACAGGTATATTATTATATTATATAAAATTTATTAAGGTATTATATTATTTTAGACGTATAGGTATGATATGTACACTAACGCCGCAGACGATCAATAATGACTCATATTGAGTTGCATATTATTATTAATTAATATTTAAGTATAACCACGTGAATATAGAATAAAACGAGTTAATTTTTTTTTTTTTTTTGTTTTTTCCACCCTAAATATGCGATCGCTAAATATCTTACAAAATTTAATAGCGATCGCATAGCAATAAAAATTTTCATTAAAATCCAGTATAATTATTCCGTAAATAGCATAAATCTCACGTTCTCATTATTCAAGTATTATTTTTTTTTTGTTTTTCTACTACGTTTACACATTTACCTAGTATATCATACATATATATAAATATTCTACATAAGTATATGTTCTGTGTTGAATTGTACGAGTTATTACTTGTAAAATGATACGATATACATATTTTTACGTAACGTGCCACGATTTACCTTCAAACAGCATATCTATGTACTAGATTCAGATTTTATACTTATATATATATAACACGAACTATGTATGTATTCACTGTTAACACCAACGTATATGACCAACGTTTTTTTATTAAGACTCAATTTTCTATGTAAAAATCTGCCTTATTATTTCGCACATTTCAAATCCACCATAATATCCTTGACTCATTCATATATTTAGAATTTAAAACTAAGTACACACCGGCTCCTTTTTTTGTCCTTTTATTTTTTATCGTGAAAGATATTACACGTCGTTTTCATTATTTTTAGAATCGAATCATATAAGCTGCTATACTATACATAGTCCGATAAATTCTATTCAAATATCTCCTGCGATACCATATATCATTACAAATCTTTACCAAACTTTTCTATCTGTTCGATAACGAAATCCATAGACGATTCTTTAGCCTCTGGATTGCAGGTGACAACCATCCTGAAGAAATTACCCATTCCTTTATAACCCAGGGGATTATAGCCCAACATCAAAGACCCATCCATGATCATACGCTCCTTGATCTTAGGTGCTACTTTGTGCAATTTATCTCGCCATTCATCGGTTTCCTCCTGTCCTCTCATACTCAGAGGAATGTACCTGCAGGATTTGGGTCATAACATCTTTCAAATTTCTGGATAATGTTACGATATAATTATGTACATCTTCATCGATGAACTTACCAGAAACAGACATTAGTGCACTGAGACTCGGGAATCACCAGACGAAAGCCTTCCCGATTTGCTATTTTGCTCTCGAAGTACCTAGAGGCTCTCATTGCATGGTCTACAGATTTTCTGAAGCCACTAGTACCCCTGGCCTTCCACATCAGCCATAATTTTAGGGCATCTACCTGTTGGGTAGATAATTGATCAATCAAGTAAGTGCGAACGGGTTGATGAATGAATTTCTTAAAGTTACCTTACGACCACACTGCACACTTTTATCACCCGTGTCCCAAGACACGTCGTAGAACTTGTCTTGCTGAAAGAGGTACGTTGCAGCCGCACTATTTGCCCTGTGAAGAGAACCCTTTTCCTTAACAAGGAACAACGAACATTGAAGAGGAGCCCCCAAAAGCTTGTGCGGATTCCATGAGACTGAGTCTGACCTAGGAAAAGTTATCGAAAGGAGATCAGCCCTCGATTCCATCCTTTATTTCAATGGGGAGAGAAATCATGAAAGACTAAAGCTGATCAAGTGATCATGAACTCACAATTCAATGCCGATCATACGATTTCGATATTCCGTTGATAGCAAAAGAGTCCCTCCCAAACAGGCCTGAAACAATCAGCTCATGAAAGGATCAAAAACGTTAATGACATCCATAGAACGATTTAGCGTGGATCGTTTATCATGAAATCATTCTAACATCAACGTGGAGCCACAGTCCCTCCGCTTTGCATATCGCAGCGATTTCAGGCAATGGATCAAACGCCCCTAACACAGTCGTCCCTGCTGTCGCGTTCACGAAGAATGGGAGTCGTCCATCAGCCCGTGCCTCTGCTATGGCATTTTTCAAATCTCCTGGCACCATGCGATCCCTGTCGTCAGTTTTTACCTGCAAAAAATGAACGTTCATTCGACCATTGATCCCGATGCTAAAAATCAGGTTCTACGATTTCGGATACTGACTTCGTAGATACTATCGGTTCCGAGACCGAGCCAGTGCGCTCCTTTATTCAACGAGTAATGAGCGGCTTGGCTTATGAAACAGGCCAGAGGCGGAGACCCGCTGAGACCTTTGGTCTTCACTTCTGGTAGTTTCTTGTAACGAGCTAAAACCATGCCGTACATGTTCGCTATGCTTCCACCTGGACAGAGGATTCCATCGCCGATTGGGAGAGCTGGGTATCCCACCAGCTCCAAAGCCATCTTCAGGACTTCACATTCTAGGAGAGTGAAGACTGGACCTACCTCGAAAGTATATCTGCAATAATGAAGATCATTTTTTTGAAGGGACACATTGCAGCAATGTGCCTGTACAAATCTCGTTTGTGCACTTTGCAGAAGTGAGCAGCGTTTTTGAAACTGAAAGACTCTTAATTGAAAGCAGAACAATGCTGAGGCTTAGCCGCTTAATGCGGGAGTTCCATGAAACTATATGAGGAGAAATTCTTACTGGCTTGAGTTGAGGGCTTCGGTGAGCCAGGCACCGGCTAAACCGTATGGGTCAACGCCACCAAAGAGCTGATTATGGAAATGTGGATGTGAGGTCTTGACAGAATAACGAGCGATCTGTCTCAGTACCAAGTCCAGTTGCTCTGGGCTGGCTGCATCCTCGCCGAGATCCACAGACAGAGTTTTCTGCACTCGAGAGATAAAAAGGTGTGACAAACAAGAAATATCTATTTTTCACGTAGTGGAAAAATTGATTATCTTCTCTTCTTCAAAATTTTCCGATGGGGAAAACCTCATCCTCGATCCGGAAATCAATAGAGTAAGATAATATTCAAGATGCGTTCAAGATATCTTCAAGGTGTATAGCTGGTCATGTTGTATGTATTTATGCAGATAGCGGCTAATCTCTGGAGTGCAACGTCCAGCGTAATGCATAATACGCGAATATCTATAGCGACGTGAATCAGCGCAAACTGCATTTTACTGCAATGAATGACAGGGCAATAACTGACCCTGGATTGCATCTATATTGCTATTGTTTTCCAGTGAAAACCTTCCGCGGATGAATTGCTGGAGAAAAAATTATTGCAGATGAATAAAAAACGGGACTTGGAATTTTGAAAATCGACTGATATTCAAAATTACTGTTCTGTTTCATGGAGGATTGGGACCGCTTCTTACGTTCAATTCTTGTAACTCACTGAATAAGGACTTCTCTTGTAAAAATTCGAGCTTATTACCGCTTGAGAATTTTTATCGCATGAAATTTGACGCTTTTTAACGAACAAAGAAACTCTGAAGCGCGATATACACTACCTTGAGCTCTTCAGGATGTAGAAACTCTATGACCGGATGATCTCCGGATGGTTCCAGGACATTTTCTTCGCCAAGTAACTTGACAAGATCTTTAAGAATCTTCGACGTCCTGCAGTTCTCTCCTTCAGCACTCATCTCGACTGCTCTCCTAGTCCCAACTGACCAGTATGCGACTCCTGGGTGGCCACAGCTCCCACTTCTGCTAACAATCAGGCTCGAGTCTCGGATATGAAATACCACCATACGCTCGTTTGCGGGCTACACACTCGTGCATGGTCATCGTGGAGTATACTTTACAGTGCAAGCACATGATGCTTGAAATTTGTTTTGCTGTTTATAGAGTTCAATAAACTTCTGGCACAATAATGTTTGAAATAAAATCGAAGAATCTAGAATTGAACCGTAAAACTACATATTGAATTATTCATTACATAAAACTATGAGCTATAAGCTATTTGTCGTATCTTATCTCAGATTGTCGCGACGATGAACCAGCGTCAATTACTTTTAGCTCACCTGTAGTTCACCTAGTAAATAACATATTGCAGACACTCGGATATAAGACAGATTAAATATCGAGTACTTTGGCAATCAGTGGTTATAGAAAAAGAAAAACTGTTTTTTAAATTTTTTATTATCAAACGATGCGTTTTTACAGTATCACCATATTAGCACCTCTCAAAAATCCTGATTCCTATATTTCGAGATCAATGATGTATCTGTAAAAAAAATTCAAATTCCGTTTATCCCATTGCCAGTTTTCAATCCTCTATTATAATTCTACAGATGGAGCCAGAATGAGGTTTACAGTATAATTTGCCATCTGGGGTGCCTAGCCACAGGCGCTTTGCCTGATGATGAATCATCACTCATCAGAGTTATACAGTAAACAGATCGCAAAATACATTTCAAATTTCCAAGATTTTAATCAACTGATAATTCGGTCGGAACTTACGGTCGATGGTAAAGTCGTTGTAGGCTGTTCGACAGGCAACCGAGGCACCAACCCTCTCATAGAAGCCCACTGACCTTCGCAAAGTTCGTGAAAGGACAATTGGACCAAAAGTCTCCCACCGAGAGCACCAGGACCTCGACAAACCGCGCCAGCGCCGTATTCCCAATATGTAGACTTGTTGCTGGTGATATAACTCTTTCTTGGATTAGCTAGGTATCGTTTTCTAAGCCAGGTGGCCAAATAAGCAGCATTGCAATCACAATGCCATGGATTTCGCTCTAGTCTTAATTGCCGGATGTTCGGAAGACCGTCCAAAAATCTGGCTGGTAAATAGGAGAGGTAGTTAGCCTCCAGTTGCCTGATGGTCGAGACATGAAACAGGAAAAAAATCAATGATGAAATGTCGAACCCCGAAATGTGAATTCCTCTTACAGTTTCCGAAGATTCGGCGTATCCTGGAGTAAATCTGGATGCACAGTCCTCAAGTGATTCGCGTGGAGAAGAAGGATTGTCAGATTAGTAAGGCCTTTGAAAGTACCAGCCTCTAGAACGGCCAAACCATTAGCATAGAATACCAGACGTTCCAGCGAACCAATTGGAATGAATAATCCCGGGATTACAGTCTTCAATAAATTGTGGCCTAGTTGCAGTTCCTTCAAGGACGTCAATCCCTCAAAAGCTTTCAGATCGATCTGGAAAGGTGGTAGATCGCAGGTTGAACTCTTCTCCGTTTTTTTATTTATTCTTATTTCTTTCCAATCTTACAGTAATAAGCGAACCGATATGTATGCAGCGAGTTGAAAGTTTAAAAAATGATTCGATAAGTGGCAAAAATGAAAGTTCATGCAACTTATACGAGCTGCAATACACGTTTGAAATGTTACTTTGCGCACGCAATAGTTGCAGAAGCAGTTTCTCTTGACACGAAATACTATGTTTGGCACTCGACGTTATGTGCAAAACACGTTCTTCGATGAACGAGGAGAACCGTGCTTATTAATGACTACGTGGCTCACCGAATCCACGATTATAACTACACCGAGATCTTCAAGGTCTTCCAATACATTCAACCAAAAAATCGGTTCCCTGATCGAAACGAAGGGCTAATATTTACATGAGTTATTCTGTTGGCTGATAGTTCCAGGACCACCAAATTCGTTAGAGATTCAAAAAGCCCACTGCGGATTCGTGTGAATTGATTGCCTCTCAGGTTTAACTCCGTTAAGTGAATTTGCGAGGCGAAAAAATCGGCAGGTAGATCCTGCAGTCTGTTTTCCTCGAGTTTGAGAGTCACCAAATTGCTCAAGTCCTGTAAAATCGTTCGAGGTAAAGTTGATAGTTGATTGTTCGTTAATAGTAGTTCCTCGAGGTCTCGAAGACCGTTGAAGACGCCGGAAGGCAACGTGGTGATACGGTTTGAAGATAGATCCAAAATTGCGAGAGTAGTCGTTGTTAGGAAAAGCGCCACGGGCAGAGTGCTCAGTTTATTGGCAGAGAAATCGCTGTAAAGGCGAAAAGACAATTTTTGTAAACCCGACCAATCGCGCATAATTGTTAAAGACTCACAGGATGTGAAGTCGACGCATACGAAGAAGCTGATTCTGGTGAAGTTCTCGAAGGAGATTTCTGCTCAGTCTGAGATGCGTCACAGCGTGAAGAGAGAAGAATAGATTCAATGGCAAATGTTCGACCTGGTTGTCACTCAGATCTCTGGAAATTTACAAGAAGCTTCCATAATGAACACCTATGCATGTATGGCCGCTTATTTTCCTCGGCACCGGAGAAAAACTTACAAGTGAAGAAGCTGGGTCAAGTCCAAGAAGGTATCTCTGTGCAGGGCTGTCAGCTGGTTACTTCCAAGGTCCCTGAAATCGATGCGACACCCTTTTTCCTCTCTTGTTTTCATATATACCAGACTTCCGGGACTTACAACTTGAGCAGATCGCTTGGAACCAACTGCGTCGGTGGAACGTCCAAAAAATTTCTTCCCCAGCAAGATATGGACCTCGTTTCTGGCCTGCATCTGCACGGACCTTCCGCACACACTTCCCAGTCATCAGGTCTCCCGCTTATCTGCCATACTGCGATAATGAGGATCAAATGGCGCTTGAGTCTCGCTCATTTCGTAGCTCGTATGATTAGTGAAATTATTTTTGATTACCTGGCTGCTCCACGGCTCTCAGTCTCCGCTCAAGCCTGGATATTTTGCTCTCTAATTCCTCCAGGTTCATCGTGGGTACCGTGACCTCCTCGAGATTGACTTCCGCGCACTCGGTCCCAGCATCCGAGCAAATTTGTCCACCAGAACTGAGAGATATTCCCAAGGTTAACTCGAACAGAAAGAGATACTTGAAGACCATTACTTTGCCGAACATATCTAAGTGTGCCAAAAAATACTGGAATGCAACGTGTTGCGTGGGTCGCTCCGGCCGGACTGACGTCTCGCGGCATCCTCATTATACGTTTATTAATAACGAAGGTAATTACGATAATTGAAGGGTCAACAATAAGTGGTACCAGCTAACAAGAGTACTTAAAGTGTTTATTCAACACCCGCGATTCGTAGGACGTAGGGCTGATTTGACGAATCAATTCCGCGAATTCATTAGCGCTAATTATACCATACAAACCAGTCAGCCCTCGCAATTATTTATACATATACGGTTACTCATTTGTGCTTGGCTGACGAAATTTGTTCAGACTCCGTTCCAACAGTACGTTTCCCAATCAAAGATAATGAAATCCCCCTGCATGATTGGGCAAAAAATCTATCAGATACTATAATTCGCACATGTGTGAAAACTGTGCCTATTGCAGCGATAAATCGACGCATCAAACTGCTGATGTATTCCTTTTTTTTTCTAGACGTTTCAATTACTCCAAATTTTGTGTCCTTTTTATATTTTATCTATTTATTATTGATCCATTTTAAAATATGTCACACGATAATATCGAGCCTGATCGGACAAGAGATTGGGGAAAATTGCCATACGTAGCATTAGCAATAATTTTCTCCTATCTTCCCGATCGAGACAAGTTTAATACAAGCTTGGTTAACAGGTCCTCATACCACCACTCCGTCTTCATACGTGATTACAAATACTGGCTTTTTGAACTACTCAAAAGATCTGAGGGAATGATGTTTCCGTTCCAGAGCATGGAATGAAGGCTTCTCTTGGCCAGGGAACTGGCGTTATCGTGATATGATTTTTTATGGGCAATGCGAAGAGGTAGTAGCTAAGGAGAAGGCGTTTTCCCAACGATTTGGAGCTCAGCTACACTTTCTTCGGCTCAGATGTTGGAGTCCTGCTCAAGGACCTGCGCTGGAGGCTTACCTAGAGAACGTAACTGGAGTCCTGGAGGTCCTTTCGCAGAATTCATCACTCCGAGAGATCCACGTACGTCATATGATTTTTTTCAATCAACCTGCTAGGTAATTCAAAAATATCAGACAGAAGAAGACTCATCAAGATCGACCACAGCATTGGGATCACTTTTCAAATTCAGATTTTGGAATTGGAAGTTCGATCAGGCTGAACGAAAGTGTTTTAAATACGCCTGTGCTTTCAGGTGGCGGATGTGGAAGGCCTTGGCTACTTCGACAATGATCTAATAACGGTCTGCATTTCCGCATTCGCCCCTAAATATTACCACAAACTTTACAGAATAAACCTAAATTTCGCATATTTTTATCAGGTCAACGATCTCCTATACGAAAGCGAACGTAGAGCTGAAGGAAAATCGAGGATGGTGACTATCATAGGGAATCTGATCCGGTGATCATTTTTCTCCATCATAACCATCAGCTCCTTTTAAAAATCTATCAAAAAATCTATCTTTAAAAAAAAGCCACAAACATCTAACAGAAATTGCTTTAACTGCACAGAACCCAGAGCGAGCTGCGCGTTCTGAACCTCCAGGAAGTCGATTGTGTTTGGGAAGTTGGACTCGGGCTTATTTCAGCTGCCGCTGAATCCTCCTCAGCAAGTACCACTCTGCACACCCTCCTTTTGTCCGGGACCTTCAATCAGCTTCCTTCGAGAGTAGCTGCCTCTTCAGATGCTTATGTCCTAACAATGTCCAGATTTCATAAGCTGGCCTATCTGCGCATGGATTACAGGTGTTTAAGCTGCCAGCTACTAAACATCCTGGGATTATCCTTGGGCGACTGCTTTAAAAAATTCGCCATTCTATGCTCCGATGAGGACGGTCCGGAACTGCCAAATCTTGACGACGAATCATGGAGAACTTTGTCCTCAAGATGTCCATCTTTACGAGTTGAATTAACTATAGGTAGGTTTTCGACCGATGTGAAGAGTCTATGATCGCTAAATTTTTCCGAATACGAATAGCACATGACGTTATTTTTCTATATGAACAAATGCACAGTGGCGAGTACCTCCTGGGCTCGAAGTGTCCTGAAGGATTTCAAGCTCGTTCAAAAATGCAATCGACAAAGTCCGAAAGGGCGGTAGTCATCGGTATTTTAATACCGATTTCTGTGGTTCCAGAGGGAGGTAATATAAACTCTGACTGGAGGGACACCCTTCTCAGACCAGGAATGCCTCTTGTTTCTTTGTGCGTCGATGGTGAGATGTCAGTCTATCACTCAGAGTATTGGAACACTACGCCAACCCTGGAACTTCTACTCAGAGAGTATCGTAATACTCTTGGTGAGCTTTTCGGTCGTTTCAAAATACTCTGAGTTGTCTCTGATGAAGATTTTCGTTGGCACAATCTTCTCATTTCTTTTTCATAATCGTTTTACACAGAACACCTATCACTGGGTCTCAGTCAAGGTTCGGGTGCTCTAACGGCTGAGGAATTGACAACAGAGATGGTCTCCCGTGCTTTAAAGCTGAGGAGATTAAAAACCCTGCATCTTTCCGGTCCCATAGACTGTGGAGCCGTGAAAACGCTCTATGGTTTATTGGACAAATCTCACGGTGCTAAACACCTTAAACGAGTTACTTTGACCATTTGGTGCAGTAACGAGGAGGAAATCGATCGTCTACTAAAAGCGAACCGAACTGCAGCGCAGAACAGAGTTTCTACAAAAACGGAAGTTCGTTTAGTGCCGATGCTGTGATGTCGATATGGTCTTAAATGGTTTTTTTACTGTGAATCTTTACTGATAAAAAAAATATGTACATATAATATAGAATGAGAGACAATTCATGAGTCAGATTTCGATACGGTTTTATTTGTACAATAAGGAGAACAGATTATACTATGGTTCTACGTTTAAATGCATATGATAAATTATATTCAGCGAGCATGTAAACTATAACGTAAGATACATCTTATCGATTACGATTATTCGATTGAGTCCAATTTCGGTATATATATAACATAAATAATACTCTTCAGGAAATTGCCCGGTTCAGATTACAATAGTCAATTAAGACAGCCTCACGCCTCCAGCTCCGCTACATTCTCCCTTGTTCTTCACAGTCAGTTCTACAAAAACAAAAAATTAAAGAAATGCAATATTTTATTGAGAATACACGAATACGACGTAACATTAAATCGGAGTGAACTAGAACCAAACGAAAAAAAGAAGTTCTACTTACTGGCACCAGCTTCGCAGTTGTGAAGCTCCATGGCGCACAAGCTACCAAAAGTTACAGGTTTCACATTAACATCTGTAGCAAGGTAGCCGCAGACGGGATCGTATTCGTCGGTGCAAACCTTAGCGCACTCCTTCTTGGTCTTCTTTGCTTCCTTAGCAGCCTTGACAGCGTCTTTTACGTCCTTTGATGCTGTTGCAGCTTCCTTGATCTCCTTAGGTTCTTTGACCTCCTTGGCAGGGGTGGCTTTCACCTCCTTGTCCGTTGGCAAGGCGTACACCACACAGGCGCACAGTAGAACTGCAACAATTGACTCATATTATACATGGATGTGTGATTAAATGAATGACCAGGTAACCGAAATAGACAGGTAATTCTTGTTTCGACGATTCTTCAACCTTCGAATTCTGTTTTCAAAATTACCGATCTTGTTCAGAAAGCGATTCGACATTTTCTGTAAATATTTACCTACGTCTGCTATTAGCCAGAACGTGTATTCGTGGTTTTGGTAATTATCGTTTAACCGTTAAACATTGTATGTACAAGTATATTTAACATCGATCAGTGAATGCTGCGTCACATCACCGCTACGTCACTATATAACTACTATTCCATTGTCAATTTAATTATTAATTTGAATTTTCTATTACATGATTGCCCTACTAGGCTCAACAGGATAATCGGTGAGCCGCTACGTGTATATGCACGGGCCACGACCACGTCGACCCCAATGAATTTATCCAAGGATACGTAATGCCTAATTACGTTACCCGTAATTACCCCATCACATCGTAATTCGTACATATAACATGACCTTTACAATACGACGACTTTCCCCTAACGGTAAATTCGCGTTCAAAAAGACTTAGATTTTCTCTCCACGAAATTACCGCACCTTATTATTCAATTATCCGGTGATTCGATCATCGGATATTCCACGGACCGATAACCGTGATTAAAAAAGGAAAAATTAAGGAAAGGATGAAACAATCAGTTGAAATATGTAATCGCGGTTTTATCATTTCTGAATGAAACTGCATAGCATCGACCTTAGCACAAAAAAAAATTGCAAACGATCTTATGTTCAACCCGAGGTGCAGATGCATGCATGCCTGCACTATCTTAATGTGCAACGGTTGTTGATTGGATAAACTCACCGAATGCAATGGTGACCTTCATGTTGATGACGTTCACTTATTTGCTTATTTTCTTTTGAAAAAATAAAATTTAACACGTGAATTGCCGTTAACTATGAGATTGTGGTACTGACTATTCTATCTAGTCTGTAGCTCCGGTATATAAGGAACTTGTAGCCACTCATCCCCACCTGAGTATACCAATGCTGGATTACGTCCCCACAAACGGTGTAGAGCGTAGGCGCCTGGTCAGTACCGTTTTGATGCTGATGGGCGAGAATGATCCGCAAAATACTGCCCACCACAGCACGTCTCGGTACCTCATTTATTCGGCCTCCTTGCGGCCAGGCAATTTATTCATTTAATAGTTATCCCATTGAGATATAAGTGACTCGAGAAATGGTTAGATCACGCGATGGAAACCTACTAGTCATAAAGGACATACATCGTATAACCAACCGAATTATCAGTCTATCGCCAAATTTGTTTTTTGTATGTCGTTGCGCCGATTATCATCAACAGTAACTACGTGCCCAGTCAAGGCCTAGTCCACTGCTGTATGAAGCGTGTCGTTGCTCCTAGAAAACATCTCGGTGAATTTATTATATGCCCAAGGCCGATGTAACGAGTAGGTAGTAAAAGTCGAGTTTTTGACCTCTTTTTCCGCGTCATATTATAGATATGCGAAAAAAATGTGCAGAAAATAAATTTCATGCAATGAAAGTCGTTCATTTCGTCACGAGACTATACGGTGTAAAACCCCTTGTTGAAATCGAACCAGTATTATGTTATAATAATTATGATAAATTGTGCTAATTGCGTAGTATGATCACGAGCTTCGATGTGATTCATCATTTATTGTTGGCGAATAAATCGCACTGATTTACTTCCTGTATTGTTTATAACAACGATACGCCGTGAGCAAAACCTAAACCGAACTGATTTTCAGACAAATGATTGCAAAAAAAAAATATTACGACCAGGATTGTAGTAGTGGTACAGAGGAAATTACGAGCTCTAAATACACTCAGCGACCCAAATTCGCCACCGGAACCACAACCAGCCAATGTACTTCCGGTCGATTGATCAAAATCGCAAAACAAATCTCCATCTCTTCACGCTCTGCAGAGGCACCGCCGCGCAGCAGTATTTCGTATTATACAGACTAATTATTATGGGACTGCAAAAAGGAAGAAGTCGTAGGATTATTTCATCTCCGATGTATCAAAGATGCAGAAATTTTATGAGATTTTCATTTGGATGAATAAAAGTGAGAAGCTAAATCAATAATCCACATTCACCTGCGTATCAGCGTAATATCATGCACATTGCACATAAATACTGCATCCATCGAAGTGGAAGTATGAGTAACGCGACCTCGATCTCCCGATTCAATTGCAAATGTATCGCTTTGTTTACCTGCGCCCTGAGATCTGTAGGAGATTATCGTTCAGATATAGCCTAGAACTAGATTACTATACAGGAAATTCTAGCATGACAACAGCTACCCTGTCGAAACGTAGTAAAGTTATGACATAGAAAAAAAAAAGGATGCAAACTGGGCGATCAGCCAGTATAACAGGTTCTTGCAGTCTGTTTATCCATATACATATAAATCGGTAATTAATCACGTTCATAACAACATTTTTATCTTTTTCTTTTCTCTCTCTCTCTCTCTTCTTCTTCTTTATAACAAGTAACTTGTCCTGAACATTAATCACAGCAGCTCCCAATATATCAAGTTGCAATTATTATTCACTGATTCATCTTAATGATCTGTTTTAATGTGTATCAGTTTCGTCCTTAGAAAGGATCAACTACTTATAGGTACTGAAAAGGCATCATTTCGATCGCATATTCATTGAGAGATCGTAGCTAGATTGTATTGAAACAAGAATTATCGCTAATAAGGAAGTATAGGAATTAACTTATTCATTATAACATATTGTTCGAAAATTAATACATCGCCTCTCCAATCTCCACACACCGGATTCGCGCGATTACGTGAACAAAAAATCTTCACTAATCGTCTTCGCTGCTTTCGCAAGGATATAAAGGTCGTGAAAGGCGCGTACATAAGTCAATTTGCAAACCGTTCTTATCTGCAGTCTTTACATTAGTAGTAGTATTGAAGCGACAGGGAATGCCCTGTATTTTACAACACGTATAGACTTCTCCGAATCTAAAAACGAAATAAGACGTCATAGCTTGGAGCTCTTTGGGTAAATTATCGCATGTAAATATAAGATCGGTATCCAGTTTAGAAATCAGTATCTCGATTCCTCGGCTCGAAATTAACTTTCGATAAAGTTATTGACTTCGGTGAGCTTTCAGCTCTTGGACAAAATAGCCACCACGGAGAATATGGCATCGACGATAACCCTCGTAGCATTTGCATTGCTGAGTCTGCAGCTGGTTCTCCAAGCATCCTCTGATCTGCCACCCTCACCACGATTTACCTGTCCTTCGTACAACCGGCCGGTCTGTGCTGGAGGTGAGAACGACTACATAACAACTCTGCGGAACGAGTGCCGGTACGCAGCTTTTGCGGCTGATGGAGGATGTGAGTCGATTTCTTCGATGTGTCAGAAATGAATTTTTTATTTTTTTTTCATCAGTTTACAATTTGCGGTTTTACGGTCTATAGCATGGCCCAAAATTTGATCATTCATTACAGTGGTTGACAGAATCCTTTATCGCGGTCCATGCAAAGGCCACGAATTCAAGTGGTCAGGATGGGAGAGAGACGAAGACGACATACCCGCAAACTACGAGGCTTACAAGCTGAAGTATCCTGACTCCAAGTTCTAGGCGGAAAAAAAATCATCTGATCTGATGCATCAATTTAGTTTTTTGATAAAAATGCTAAGCAATCCAATGATGGAAGTCCATTTTTTACTCCTACAACTCCCTTTTTCTACAATGCATTGAATCTGTAGTCCCAAGCAGTTTAGAAAAGCAGCTATCCAATTCCTAGGTCCTAATAATCTAGTCAAGGTCCTTTTTAACGTTTCGATAACCATTAACCACTACCGTATTTATATCTGCACGCACGAATGGACTATATAATTTCATTGTAGCAAGTGGGCTATAAGGGTTAAGAAAATTGTGCTCAAAAGAATAATAAACCTAACGTTACGCTCCACGAAATCATGATTATCGCATGCAGAAATAATGAGTATAAGTAGATCTGTATTACTTCTACTACCGCTAGTCGGCAAAAACAGAATCTCAGAATTCGTCAGAACGGCTATTTTTGCAGTGAAATTACGAGATAACCCGCAATTACCAATTACGCAGATTAGCATCACCCGATTTTCAGCAATAGACGCAAGTGACTCATGGCTCGAAAGTCGTGAGTGAGATCTTATGATTCCACATAATTGCGCATAATTCTGGTCCATGCGTGGAGCATGATAAAAGACTAATATTCTGCCTCGGATGGTGTACCTACCGCGAAATTATATAAAAACGATACTGTGTGCTTCGTGAATTATTTTCACGGCTAAGTACTTGGTTTTACCACCATCATGGGCGAGCAAACATTGGCCGGATATACTATACCTACATACGGCAATAACATCGTTGGAAGTATTTTCTAGTTGGTGGACTGGTTTACGCTGGGTAGACCGAGTTCCCTCAGGGCTCTACAATATTAATATCATCCTCAAAGTCTACAAGTGAGTGTCGACGGCGTTACATACGTCTAAAAGCCAACCCTGACGTGGAAATCCCAATATACTTTGGAGAATCGGAATTTTTGCTATTAAGTCATTGTGTTCAAAATATAAGTATCGACACAATTATTCTATCGATCAGGTAACTATTGCATGTAGTAATTAGCACACAGTCTTTTAGAGCTTTTGGGGACAGTCATTAAAAATTTTATGCATGGCTACTATTCGTATACAGAATTCGTACAGAATAGAGATATGCTTTATAAAACGGAAACAGGAAGTAATACACGTCTGTTTGAGAAGTCCTAAGGGAAATGAGGGTAATTAACACAATTGAACTCGGAGGCTTTGATCAAATTTACCAATTTCTGCGGTACTAGTTTATAGTCAACGCAGGCTACGCAGTTTCGGTAATTCAATCAAAGCTGGAATTCGTGTGTGGGTAGCAAAAGGTACCTTGACTGCATCAGGATACGGTTCAAACACGGATAGGTATATTATAAAGTGGACAACTTTATTGGACAAATATAAATATACGAACAATAAATAAATAAATAAATAAATAAATAAATAAATAAATAAATTACCATCCTACTAACGTATAAGTCGTTGCGTGTATCGTTTGCGTCGCAACTTTACATGGATTACTAATTTGATGTGTCTTATTCGCAGTTCTTCAACATGAGTATAACTTTTGATGATCAATCCATTTGATGGTGGAATCGAGTTTCAACTGTACGAGTTCATCGATCCGTCACGAATCCTTGGTCCTATGTTCGGCACGTTTATTTTCTTCAACTTTTTGCTCCTCCTCAAAAGCGTAGCTTTTGAATAGCCGGATATAGTCACTCCAAGACTCTCCGGAAGTGAGAACTTTCCTTAGACGACAACCGAAAGAGGTACAGTTATCTTGCAGACGACCGTTTCTCCGGTTTTTCTTATCGTGTTTCTCGATCGAGCCCATCACCATGGATGTGAGAAAATTCAATCGGTCCATAGCTCCGTTGGCTATGGGAAGAAAAATCGCGTTAATAATCGTTTCCAAGGAATGAACACTCGATTAACGAATAAATAAAGGCCTACGAGTCTCCATCCCGCGACGTTCGTCCTCTTCGTCATTCTTCTCGTCCTTCTTAACGATTTCCAACTTTGGTATGAACAGGAGCAAGCATATAACAGCAATGAATTTAACGATCATCTTGAAAATAACCAGTTTCAAAATGATCTTGGCTACAGTGAAGGCGTTCAATTTCAAAGCAAAGGGCCAAGTGAAATCAACCATTGGAATTGATGGCAGACTAGGTATCCCTGGTAATGCATATGGCGCTCCATACGTGGGTGCTGGAGGACCATATACTGAAAAAAAAAGACAAAAGAAACTCCACAAAATACCAAAATGACCAAAAAATATTTACTTCATGTGAAATAAGGTTGTAATTCTCGAAGGAGGATCATGTACCTCTAGCCTCACCTTGCTGAGGCCCCTGAGGCGGCAGATAAGCGTTACTAGGGGGGCCATATCCAGTTTGCGGTATCGGTGGACCATAGCTTGAAGAAGGGGGGCCGTAATTGCTCTGCTGAATTTGTGGCACACCATAAGAAGATTGGGGAGTTGCGTAAGATGATTGAGAACTTCCAGCAGAAGGTTGAGGGCTTCCATAGGATTGCTGTGGGCTTCCATAAGTTGGTTGCGGGCTTCCATATGACGACTGCGGACTGCCATAAGAAGAAGAGGGGCCAAAGTTGTCGAAGGAATGTTCAGGGGGTGAATAGGAATTGCTGGGGGTCGGGAAGAATGCTGACTGGGTTGGAGCAGGAGCGCTGGGATCGCTGTAATCAGGGATTCCATAGCTAGAAGAAGGGCTTTTGGTCGGAGCACCGTAGCGGTCAGAATCGGGACGATAGACAGGACCTTCTTGATAATCCCTGCGGAATATTTTCGGCACTTTTGGCCTGACGTCATTCTGCACTATGCCTTCATCCTGGTCTTTGCTGGTATGAGAGTGTGCTAGAGCATCCAGATAGCTATCCTTTCCAGAGATCTTCGTCGTGCGTAGACCCCTGTCTTCTGCGAGAGCCGGAAGAACAGATTTCGCGCTCTTGGCGTCTTCAATAACTTCGCCTCTTCGCTGTGAGTTCACCGAAGATGAGCTCGCGACCGAAATCCGTGGTTCTGAAATCGCCGTTACGTATGATACGCCATTTTTGGAAGTAATCTTCGGACTTTCGGTCAGCGAGACAGTCAGGGATTTTTCAGAATTTTCGTTTGATTCGAATTGCATCAGGTCAAGTCCGTCCTCGACATTAATCCTGGCCTCCATCTTCAGCAACGTATTGTTGATGCTTGGTTTGAAGTTTGTTTCATCAGTGGAATCAAACGGCTTGTGATTTGTTGGCAGGCTAATAGAGGTGTCTTTCGTAGCCACGGCATTGACCATCATCAGAAGCGTTACCGCCAAAGATATGGTCCGCAATCCTCGACGTCTCGAGTTCATATTGAGCCAGTAGATTAATTGCTTTCCTTCACGTAGCTAGAAAATTAGAATACATTTTTTTGCATCAGTACTCTGACCTAGAGTTTGAGTAGACTTCAGAGCATACTAATTCATTTAATGTACGAATTTGCATATAATACACTCGCACACGTATCCCTTCAGCTATTCTAATATTTCGTCAAAAATATATCAAAGATAAGTGTTTTTGAAAAATAATTTGCTGCCTTTTTGCCGATAGCGAATAATTATGGATATAATCGGTCAATTTTCGACCAACCTATGGCATTGCTGAATTTTTCGACGTCACAAGAGAAACAATAAGTTTAGAAGGCACAGAGGCCGCAGGGGGAAGAAAGCGTGCCTAGAATTTGTTACCGGACCTCAGTCCTCCTTCTGAATACCAAAGTCACTCGCACCAATCCTTTCTTTGCATACAAAGTGGATAGCGGTCGCTACCCTTATCCAGCAGAATTAAAACCAGATATATAAAGTATGTTAGTAGACACATTATGCGTATATCTATATACATATAGGTATATTGATACACATCTTCCCACGATATATCACCGCATAATTCGGCATCAAGCATGTAGGTACCTTGCAATTGTCTACAACACATTAAATTGCAGTTTCTCATTCTGCGGGTCAAATGATATGTTAAATAATGCAATGACACTTGTTACATCCCTGTACCTACTATGCATTGCTTGAAAGTAAGAAGAAAAAACAGATCGATTTTAGACGTCCTGAGTGAAAGCAATTTATTCTCTTGCTAACGTTATAGAAGTGACTATCAAAGCTGTACTTTATTGATCAAGAAAGTACCACATAAAAATTTTCACACTGGTTAGAATTTGGTTTCTGCTCACGTCTAATTAAAATATGAATTTCTAAGAATCTTCTATATCCGCGAATCGGTATAGGACTATCCCTGTCGACTGTGAGAATAATTATGTAATTTATTCTTGGAATTAAAACTTACAGCAAAAATCCCAGGAATCTTTCGTTTCAAAATCCAATCACTCGCACTGATACAAAGTTTCGATTGTCAGATTCGCACAGGCTGACTTATGGACGAATTGATAGGTCACGAGAAAGTTACAGAGGTTAATTCACCACGCTCGATAAACTTTAAGTAAATAAAAAATGTCTTAGCTAGATCGACTATATATGCCACAAGCCATGGAGGGGCGTCACATTCGTATAAACTATGGGATTACTGGGTTACTGTTCCACCACCATTCTCGCACGCACATAAGCCACAACGAAAGCCAAGAAAACAGTCGGCAATTGTTCTCCAAAAACGAGTTATTTTAAGTTTTTTCTTGCTTTTTCTTTCATTCCGTTCGAATAAACCAACTTTTAGTTTTCAGTCCGTCAGTCTAGATTTCAGTTCCTAATTACAACCGCTGCAATTATTATTCGTTTCATTGAACATCCGGCCAGACGCGGGCGGTTTTGATCATGCCGAATGATGGAAACATGTTCTTTTCGCGGTTTTGGCACTCGTAAGAGTTGCCAAATTTCCTGAAAGCATCTGATATCTTTAAACAGCAACTTTCGAGCCTAGATCACATTACATTCGCAAAAGTCCTGATCCCGGAGGGTCAGCTGCTACCGGAATTGAAAAGATCTTGATGCAAAGATCTGACTCAATGAACCGCGTACACTGTGCAGGGAAATTAAAATCTCCGTGTGATTAGAGCAGGAGAAATCATCTGGATACTGTAACAGGTTTTTCTGTTCAACTCCACCCTAACGCAAACACGTTAAATTCGCGAATTCGAGAATAACTCAAACGAATGCGAATAATCGACTCCGAATTTCGAACCACGTGACTTAAGTCATCCATAATGTAAGCTTGGTCAAGTATTTACTCAACACGATCGTCGTAAATTGTCACGTTTATAGGTGAGCATCGATCATTATGTAGGGGCAACGTTGTTTGTAACGGACCCCTGTCCCCGCCTTTCTTATTGTGACTCTCGTATCGATCCCATGCAGCGCCCAAGTCCCCGTTTGACAGGCCCACTGGCCCACTTATACCTCTGCCAATAACATTTTCATTAATTAACTAATGACGTACTTTGATCCGATTCAGAATACAATTATTGTTTTCACATTACTTGATATCGGGTAATTCTATGGTAAGCGTAGCCGTTTTTGAAACGGAAGTGCGCCTTACAAGTCACGTAAGACTTTCGTCTCGCATGGCAGAATGCTGGCGCCTGATTTTCTGACTGAAAAAAGAAAAACATATAATACGCAAAGTGATGACTTATTCTCGCGACAGCGACGCACTTATGCATTTGAGATATTGTACCCCGAAGACCTTGCAGTTTCTCTACAGACATGCAGTCACTTAACGCTTTCCGCAATCTAAACGGCAATGACTCAAACCGGAAAACTTTACGAGCCAGACAACTCCTCGTACATTTCAAAGCAATGTACGATTGTAATAGGGGTCGAGGCTCAAGGCTAGTAGATACTTTAATTAACATGATTTGTTCAGATTTTAACGACTCAATCATACTGTCGATTAAAATCTGCAATACTGCCTACGCATCTCTTCGAGACTAGGTCAACGGACATTTCATAGTCTCGAATTACTATTTAATACTGAACGAAGGCGAATAAGTATTCATTTGTACTCTAGGAAGGAACAGGAGAGGTTTAAGGACTCTCATACCTCGGGGTGGTAAGGGTTGCGTTACCAAGCAACGATCGGAAACTACACACCGATTTAATATGTCTATTTCAGACTGCCTCAGTTCTATGATCAGTAATAACACCGTCGATAATATACTGGAAAGGCTTTTGATTTATCATTTACAGCATGATTATTATCATAAATTTACATTCATTTACACCTCCGTGTGGTATCCTGATCTTAATTGAAATTGATTAGAGCGAGTGATAAATGCTATGAGTAAGCAATAATTACATAGACATAAGAGACACGTAGAACTATAATGGAGTATGCAGAGACTGAAACAAGGTGAGAATAATGAGCTAGAAATAATCCTGTGAAATTTATCAAGAGTGAAGAAGAATAAGTACTCTTTCATTCCAGGTGGGTCAAGTTTGGAGATATCGAAGACCTCGTGCTTATAGGTAAAGAAATTGTTGCTTCTGCATGGGGCGTTTATATCAATTTTCACAACTTGAACACCAGGGAAAATCACGTGGAGAAATTTGGAGATGAGAAAAAGAGCGACGGTGTTTCGTGCCTGGCGAGTCATCCGGTACTATGTTTTAATTAGAGGCAAAAGCTGATGGGAGAGGAGAAGAATTTAATAGTGAAAGCAATAATTTGTTCGTTTTTGCAACAGGTAGTTTCCATGTTTGCTATAACAGAGAGACGACCCAATCCCAGAATTCTGATTTTCACATATCCGGAACTGGCTAAAGTTTCCACATGCAGTGGTGGTGCCCCAAATGGGTTTCTGGCAAGCGTATTTGCAGGCACAGAGTACCTGGTCACTCTGTCGTCCTTCCCGCACTTTGAAATGACTCTGTGGCAGTGGCGGACAGGCGAAAAGATGGCTGTGAGAAATACGAGTATCGCAGATCCAAGACAACCCATCAAGTAAGTCGTGAACTACTTGAGAACTGCATCTAAAACGAGTTTCAGAGTCTTTGGGTTATCGGTGTGCATCCGAACCACCGTAAAAAATGGTCTTTCAGGTTCTGAAACTTCCGTTTCCTGCAGCGGCTAATCTTCAGAAATCTTAAGGATTTCGAATTTTAGATGCTCGTCGACGGCCCCTTACACGATAACCCAACTCGGCGTAGAATCGGGGAAATTGATGGTCCACGAGATCAGCGTGTGTTCAAGAATCTCGTCTCTGCTGCCAACCGAGATCAAGCCCATCGACGACAGAGTAGCGTCGGTCAGCTGGACCTGCGACGGAAATCTGTTGGTCTGCGATGTACTAGGAAATGTTTGGCTGATGGGTAGCGATGGAAAAAGACGGAATTTGATCATCCGTAGTGATTTTAAAAAAGGGGAAGTTTCCGGTGGACATATCCCAGTGGTCGCTGCAACACAAGGAGGAATTTTGATGGTCGATGTGAAATCCCAAATACGAGTGAGTTTTCGTCACCGCTGCAATACGCGGCAAAATCATTCCCCAGGTATCTCGACTTCTCTCATAATCCCAGAATAACAAATTACAGTTTTACAAGAGATCATCGACCGAGCGGCGCCACAGCGACGAGTCTTGGGAAGCACAATGGGAACTCAGGGCCCCATCCCATCCCACAAGGGTTCTGGTACACTCCCAAAGAAATAGCGTAATTTTTTACGGAGAGCGCGGTGACTTTTGGGAACTTTCTTTAGACGACTGCAGCAAGACACCTATTCCAGACATAAAGTTCACCCATGGATCAGGATACCTAGTAATCGGCTGGGCGTATCCTGGGGTGCAGCACATTACTTCGTTGGATAAATTCGGTCAGCTAAACGCCTTCGAACCAATAACTGGAATTTGCAGTGGAAAACTATCCTTGAAGGACGAAGGAGAAGGTAATTTACAAACAAAACGTTGATCCTTTCATCTAATTATTTTAACGATAAATAATTACTATGTGACCACCAGACTCAATTAGAGACTAAAACTTTTCAGTTCTCTGCATAGTATCTCATCCAGACATACCGATCATCGCTGTAAGCACGGATGCTGGAAAGTGCTTGTTGATCAGCTTGTACAGAGTCACCGATCCCGTTCTGTTGACTTCATTTCATCTGCACGAACAACCCTTGGATATCGTCAAGTTCTCATACAATGGCGGGGTGTTAGCAGCTGCGAGCACAAATACTGGAGCATTTTTCTTCCTCAAAGGAGAGCCGGGTACTCAGATGTATGTTCACAGTTATTTAGAAACCAAACGACAGGTAATTTTTACAAGTACGATACGATGCTGGTGATGAAAATTTCATCGCGTAAGAACATCGTCTCAATTATTTTTATTTAAGGCTGTGGATTTCCTGTTATACGAAGAAGAGAACGGCACTGCTAAACTTTTGGTACTGGTGGTAACGTGTGACGCGGCGATAGCCGGTGATATAATCATTGTGTACACCCGTAAATCTGGAGAGAATATTTTCATTGAAGAGAATTATGCTGTGGAACTACTGAACGCATTTAAATCGTTACATTACGGGCCGAAAAATACCCGTGACGTAATTGGGGCACCTTATCTATCCAGGCAACTACACCGCCTAGAGATTCAGGTAAGAAAATCAAACATATTTCAACCGTCTTTGTTCCCAGCTTCGTGTTATCATTGAGTTAATGGCAAGTTTCCTTTTGCATCTCTTCTCCTATCATGACGAAATCGACAGAACGACTTCAAAGAGGTTCGTCTTGTACAAGCTCTGCCGTCTGGTCATCAGCTGCGGAATCCGTGGGTTTACACGGACCGTCATCACGTAGTGACAGCTGGTTTTGATGGTCTGGTTATCGTTAGAGATGGCATTAACCTGGAGAAGGTCATCGCGCTCTTTGCGCCACATCATCGACAAGAAGGTGGAACAAAGATGGCAATTGTATCGCCCTGCGGGTCTATGATCTTATCTCTCGGTCGAAACGGAACTCTGGTAGTTACTAAACTAAAGTACGTCCGCCTACGATAGCGGGTTGACACGAGTGGCCCAAAATCCACGATGTTTTTGGCTTATCGTTAATCCGTTGAAAGTAACAACACCGCGGACATGAGAAAATTACTAATTCACAAAATTTCAGTTACCTCGAACCAAACGCAAGGGTACTAGGTCGAGCTAATATCAAACTAGATTCCCCAGAGATGCGTCGAATGTTCTCCAAGCCCACCTGGGGCTTTGTACCCGAGGATATAGACGATGAAGGTAAAAGCTGGGTCGAGTGCCAAGAGGCGATCAAAGGCAGGACGGAAAATCGACTGTCAATGGCATCTAGAAATGCCATTACAAACGACTTCCAAAAATTGAAAGCTCAAGTACGACTTACAGAAATTCACCAAACAAATTTACATACTTGCACTGCCCTTATACCTACATGCACATAAATGTATGTGTAATCATTTTCCTGGAGTACTTTCAATTGCCGTATAGCACAGGAGGTCTGGGGTTAAAAGTTCACGAAAGAGAAACCGGTATACAATAATGTTAATTAACTTACTTTTACCGCAACGTCGCATGTGCAGGACTTACAGTTACCTTTTCAATCGGTGTCGCTTATTTCGTTAGATAACGGCGCTACTCGATGCGAATGAGACAGCAGATCCTAAAGAGCAGCTGCCAATCTTTGAGTTCGACCTCGACAAGGAAGGAAGGGATCGAAAAATCGAAACAGTAGCCGGAGACCGCGTAGAACTAGAAGTGCAAGTACAAAAACAGATGCAGGAAGAGGACAGGATTGTTTCCTTTGTGCTAAAGATCTGCTGGGACCCCATGATGGTCCAAGCTCGATCCATTCATGCCATCTTCGGAGATACGTGCATCGATAACTACCCATTGGCGGCGAGAACTGGTGATGAAGAGCAGGAGCACGAGTGGGCACACTACGCCAAGACACTGTCCATGGAAATATCTAAGTACTTGGATTTATTTATCTTTCGGTGATTCACCGTTGCATTTTAGTTGATTCTTTTCTTGGTGAAAACTGCAATGCCAAAACCACTTCCAGCCTCGAACCAGTCGACGAATTTGCACAAAAGATAAAACCTCCTTCGGTGTTCGAACTGAGCGATGGATCCAACGATGAAGACGATACAATCGGCGTTGGAGATGAAACCAGAGCCGCCAGAAGAGCAGAAGCCGTTGCTATGACGGGGACGACCACGCATCGCTGGGTCGAACGCGATCCCATGCATTTCAATCAGCTGCAGACGTATAACTACACCCAGAGCGCCATGGAGAGTGTCTTTATACGAGGAGAGATTGACAAGTTGAAGGTCAGACGTGATTCTGGTCACTCGAGGTGTCCGGGATTGCGAGTGACCTGCAATTTGCAATTCGTTATTTCAGGTCCACTTCAATAAGCTCTTCGACGAAATGATGCGCACGAAAGAGCGAGAGATGACGATAGTCGTTGAGAGAATGGCGAAACTACGACATATCGCCAAAGAGCTTTGGACAATGTTCAAAGTGAACTGTGAAGCTGAAATTACTACTGATCCCGTATGGCACCCGACAGAAAGGCCCGAGACCATTATCACCGTAACTGACGAGGAGACTTCCGTCAGACCGTACGTGACGCCTGAAGAAGAGAAGATTTTAGAAGAGAGTCGTTGCGCCGAAGAAAAAAATCGGGAGAATATATTAGCGGACGATTTTCGAGAAAAGACTCTGGAGGAAACTATGGACGGTCTCCTAGAAGTGAGGTAATCGATAATTTAATGACACGAAAGACAGATATGGTGAAGAAACTGAGATCTGATTTGTGCTTTTATGAAGATGGGAAGATGACGTCAAGAAAGACATTCCAAAACCCTTGTGTCTACTCGAGAAAGATCCCGTCCACTATACCGAAGATGATGTTAGAGAGATAACAGCCTATGAGGCCAAAGTTCAAACGTTAAAAATAGAACGAGATCGGTACCGAGAATTATTGCAAGCCGATTTTACACAGACGACAGGTAAGTAGCCAATTTTCTTCATGCGGTAGCGTGAAGAAGGTGGTGCAAAAAGTCAATTAAATTTCAAGTAGCGGAATTTCGAAACGTAACGCGACGAGTATCGAATTCTCAATTACAGAGGATATGCAAGAGGGAATAAAAATATTCAACGAAAAGCTGGATGCCTTTTCTGTGGAAAAGGTGAAACTGGAGTCGGCCATTCTCCAAGAGACTCTGCGGCTCCTGCGTTCTAAATGGCGAGATCTCGAGAAGACGCGTCGCATGGAGAAGACGTTAGATCTAAAAGACAACGAATTGATTCCAGCGACAAGGTACAGCCAGGAATTGATCGAGGAATTAGCATTGTTGGAAGTTGCGGTAGCAGACTTGAGAAACCGGTACGAGTCACTTTGCAAGCGTGAGAAGACTATGGATGAAAAATTTCGCGGTGAATTTGCAGACCTCAAGCCCCCAATTGTCGAACATTTGGCAAGGCACTACAAAAAACGTCCAAGAGCTGGCAAGGCCTGCACCTGTACATCGATAACCTTCCTAACGGAAATTGGCAAGTGTGTTATCACTGGGGATTCGGCTGACGTCTTGCCTCCCGAAAGTGTTGAGTTTTTAAAAGGCATGGACAATCTCGACAATATGCCGAACAATCTGCCACCTCAAATCGACACGAACCATTGGGGACATCTGTGCAAACTGAGAAGGACCAAAGTCGAAACGGAGATAAGGGTGAGTGTTATCGTTTCAGATACCATTAGTAGAAGGAGGGACGTGCGCTTCTACCATTTTTAAAGCTCTCCTGGTTTTTTGCATTGAGCTAATAAAAGTCACAAAGTTCGACGAACGTTATTATTTGTGCAATTAATGATCGCATAACGTGCGTTTTATCAGAGCTCATAAATGTGTGACTTATAATGAAGCAAGCGGAAAATTGTAGAATAAATTCCCGGAAATGAAGCATTCATCGTGGTAATTCTGCAGTCGGGTGATCCGATTAGTCGACTCATCAATTAATTACGTAAATATTGACTAGCAGGAATAATTTTCAAAATACTTAATGTAAGATGATTGCACATATGAGTTGAATAATTGCTTTGCGGTCAAAATGAGGTAATATGGAGGAAACAGTTCTGCGAAAGAGTGATACCAATATATTCCAGAGTTTCCTGGGTAGCTGTAACTCTAGGCGCGTGTTGTTACGGCAGCAAAATTATTATTACCCATAATTTTTCTTTATAATGAACAATAACTTTGAATTGAAGGTAAAATGCTGCGCGGTAGAACTTGCCGAAGCCGAGCAAACGGTCGGTTTGTATCAGAGGATGATTATAGCTAGTCAAAACCGAATTACCCAACTCAAGGAAACGCTCAGAGAACATCGGATGTCGAGGCAAAGATTTGTCGAGGATATGGAAGTTCAGCTGGTATTAAAAATGGGTCAAATCGAGGTGCCAATTCTATTTGGAAACGTGAACGATCTAGCCGACGCAGTGCTTGTCCCTGCAGACGAAGTAAGCGCGGTGAACATTTCCATAATCAATGCAGGACGGCTCAAACTCTCATCTATGCAGAGGACGATGGATTTTCGGAGAGGAATACTTTGCAAGGAATGGCAGCACGCCTACATGTGCAAATCGTTGGAGGATCTTAGGACAGAGGTCAAAGTCCTGGAAGATGTCAAGGTGACGTTTGCACTTTGGAGAAGTTAGTCTTGAAACTATTTTCCAGTTTCACTGTTCAAACCAGTATTCTATGCAGGGTATGAGGATAAACTCATTTTGTAGAACAGGTTTTCGAACAAGTATAGGTATAGAAACCATGCGCACCGAGAGTTCATGCAAATTAGTTCAGCACACTAGATAATCTCATCGACTTTTCGGAAATCGATTTGAAATTCTCTTCATCGATTACTTACAGGTAACCAAGGAAATACAGGATTACATAAGACGGAAGAGTACGAATGTAACAAAGGAAAAGGACGTGCAGACATTCGAGAAAGAAATGAAGTCGATGAATCAAGTAAGTAAAATGATAAATGACAAGTGTTTCGTTCGGGTCAAGAACTACCCACGAATAAAAATTACGTTCCAGTATTCAAACGAGGCCAACTATAAGAGTGGCATTGTCCTCTCGGTGCTCACATTAGCCACAATTTGCCGGTGATTACAATCATCGTTGGTGCAACTGTAATTGCAATTGCCTGCTTGGATGACACATGTCGCCGTTGAATGGAACAGTTTTTTTTTTTCTTCTTCATTTTTTAGTTTATTTTCTTGAAATTTAATATCCTTGACAATTTTTTACGTAACATTTACATAGTGGCTATGTAGCTGCGCAGTTTCCGCTGCAGATCTTAATAGTCAGTATTATGTCTTTGTTCTAAGAACTAATTTGCGAGTCAATTGGTTCGAGTTTTAGAGTCCAGTTTTTCTTTTCCGTTCAAACATTGTAATAGACCTTGTTGAATACGAAATGTAATTGTTGCCTTAGAGACTAGGAAGAATGGTGGACGCTGAGAAAATTCGATTAGAAAAAATCAGGATAAAGATAAAAGACTGGAGGAGTAAGAACGTCAGGTTGGATGCGATGATAGAAAGGATAAGCCTTATAAACGCCCGTGATTCTGTGGATGTTAAGAAAGAAGCGATGGACAAAGAGTGCAAATTCACAAAGGACAGAATAGAAGCCATCATGAAGAGAACTAGATTGGTTAAGGAGGTGCAAGATAGCTACAACGAACTCCTCGTCTTACAATCCGAATTGGAACTCCTTAGGCTCAAGACCTATCCTACGTTGAGATTTAAGTCTGAAGGTCGGAAAGAAACGACGACAAAGAAGATAGACAAGCTACGACAAATAGATAAATAGATAAATAGATAAATGGACCGCCTCGGCCTTTGATTATCTCCTAAGCATAAGATCAACGATATTTCTGCGATCTTGCAAGCCATATTTCATTACGAGTGGATAATAAAGTTCGATGTTGCTATGCGAGATGCGGTCAATATTATTGCTGAAATTATTCTAATCAATAATTGTGGGAATTTCACATGCTGTTTTTTAATAAAGACTTAATGACTTTTTACGATAAAATATTTATGGATTATTTTTAAACGACTCTGGCCCTTGACTCCAAATACTATAAATTAGCAATGTTGATATTCTCATACGAGTGTTATCAGCATGACGAAATGAGTTATCAGCATATGTGTTGAAAATGGAATAACCACTTTTAGATGATATACAACGTTTCGAAATTAATATTTCCAATCCAGATCTTAAGTAACTATACAAAGTTCAAGGGTGATTTCACGATGACATGATTCGTCACACTCAATATGCTGCCTGCAATTGAACAATTACTTCTTAACCTTACCTAACATCTTCAAGATAATAGAGTTACTAAATTCAACAGTCTTCGGGTTACGAAGACTGACTTTGATTATGAAACTAACCGTCGATAGACATACGCGTATGTGTGATAATTTCAATACAGATCAAACTGATCTCAAAATTAGTATATTTCTCGTGTAAAATTTGAAAATAACAAGCAGCAAACGAACTCTTGTCTTGTTTTATTAAATTCTGATTAATCCCAGACCTATTTTTCACTGAAAATTTCAAAAACAAGTTAATCTTCTACCAAGATTACTCAAGTACAGATTCTAAGCACGATCGATGTTTGCAAGGATCTTCACGAAACCCCGTCTCATTTTTCTATTCTTTCTCTTTTTTTCCGGCTAATTGAATATGCCTAGCGACACAAATATGATAATCTCGATTGAAAAGGCTATGAGGAGTCAGCCACGCTGTAAAATTAAATATTATCACCACGCAGCCAGTATCTATAACTTAGGCGCAGTTAAGTTGTAAGTATTTTTCCGCTGCGTAGGGAATCCCGCGTTATATTTCGCAATGCTTGCTAATTATAACTAATAATCACTAGTCTCTCTCTCGCAGAAAAAGCTGAAAACGGTGGATGTTATCGCCTCATATACGTCGCGGCAACGTGGAGAACGTTCAGAACGTAAATCTTTCAATTCTCGGAATCAATTCAAATACGCATAAAATCATGTACACAGCTTTTCACATGCAAAGATATAAATATAAAAGCTAGTCCGGGCCAAGAAACAGATAATTTGATGCTAGAGTCTTTCTCTTCAGCACGAGCCGATCGATATCTGATTCTAAGAAACGCTCGACTAGCAGGACTGAGGACAGGACAAAAACGTCCATGAGAAAGAATAGCTTGTTGTTTCCACTAGCACTATCGTTCTCTTGAATTTATTTGCAATTGCAATTTACGTGCTATGCAGAATCGAGGACGACGGTGTGTTGAACTTGAACCATCACTGTTCTGTCCAGACCGAGCGAGAACAAAAACGATAAGTTGAATAATCTTTAGCGGATAGGATTGGCGAGGTAAAAAAATTGATTTACATATTCAAATATGTAACTGATGAAGAAAAAAAGTATCAGTCAGTGGTCAAGACAAAATGAAGAATCTACGAAGCGAAATCGAGCATGCCATATGTTACGCTTACATATTATATGAAGATAAGTATCGTAAGGGCAAACGCGAGATCAACAAAATATTGCGATTACGCAAGTGTTCTCGTTTCTTTATATCATTTTTCATAACTAGTTGAATAGAGCTGCCGAAAGCCTTTTCGTATGCCGCATATTGTCTCAATTGAATCGGCAGTTCGGGGGATTACCACTTCTTGTCTAGTGTGTAAATTCTTTTTGGCTTAAACATATACGCGTTGTTATAGTCGTAAGTTTATTATGTTCATCTGGTACGTACGCCGACATATATAGATGTGCGAATGATTCCGTTCGACTATTATATCACAATCGGCTAATGAGAAAAACCCCCGCCCTAACGCTCGTGGCAGATAGCAAGCTGTCGGGAGCAATATTCACAATTGATAAGGTGAAGCATGCGAAACGAAGAGTGCGGGAGACGCCCCCACCATCACATCCTCTGCTCCGCGACGTGGAAGATCGTCGTGCATATAAGAAGCTCGGATTAATGCTTGGTCTAAACAACCTCCTGGTTGTCAGACGTGCAACAGTCTTCACTGCTGTGTTTTATCCTCAAGTTCAACTACGTTAGAAGAGGATGATACCCCAGCGGATCATCTTACTAGCCGTAGTGGCCCTCTTCGCAGTCGCTGACTCTTCAACGAGGAAGCGTCGCGATGCAGTTTGTGAGTTTCTCATATTTCGCACAGTTTTCTTTTTTCTGTAGATTTGACGAGATCTCAAAATTTTTGGAAATAGACGAGCTGCTCTTCTCCAGATGCTCTTATTGTTCCATTAATAAATTCTTCCCCGAAGAGGAAGTGACCGGTTTAAAAGACGCGATTTCTCCTCGCAGGCGATCAAGATGACACCGTGTCTCACGAGGAGTAAATGTTGTTGTTCTCAACGACCGGTTTTCGATGCACTTTCTTTTCTTGCGACATCACTCACGTAGCCGCGAGTTTGTCGGGTATAGTAATTCCCGAAAAATAAATTTTCGAATTATCGTGTTCCGTCATCACTTATACCTACCGCGCGCTTCTTTCTCTCGTCAAGACTCGGCCCGAGATCATTGACCTATACGGGCTCCATTTGCGTTTAGCGACATAATACAAATCTGATCATTCTCGTTTTCTAGTCACCATGTGCGTGCCACAAAAATATTGGCAAGACTGTGTCGAGATGAAGGAAGACTCGGGAGCCAACGGGATTCCGATTTCCTGTATCGCTGGTCGGGATCGGTACGACTGCATCGAAAAAGTCGGCAGGAAAGAGGCTGACATTGTCGCTGTAGACCCTGAGGACATGTACTTGGCTGCTAAAAACAGCCTTGCTGTCGATGCCGGCTATAGTGTTGTTGAACAGGTAACAAACACGTAGTACTACCTGTATACTTGTGAGGCCGCGGAGGTGAAAGTCAAAACAGTATGAGTTGATTTTTGACAAATTTAAAACGGACTTTATTACGTCATCTATGTCCGCTCAGCCTGCTCAATTCGTAACTCATATTCTTACGTGCGGATATATATCTATTTAAGCGTAGAACATGCGGAGAATAGGCAATTACATTTAATCTTTGCCTGTGATTCCCCGACACGGAAATTAGAAGAAGAAAAAGTTTATTTCTCCGAACCGACTCCAATCATATTTGACCTTAAGAGTTATACGCTGATATGTGTGCCATAAATTATGCATGATTTTAATTGGATTTTATTTACGCACACGCGATTATCACGGGCATATAGAAATTCGCCTCTCGAACTTTCGAGACAAGAAGATAACCGCTTACTTTATCGCATTTAAACGTGTTCTTATTTTATTTTATTTTTTCTTGTTTTCTCTGGTCAAATTATCAGATCAAAACGAAGCAGGAACCAGACGCAGCATACAGATATGAGGCAGTTGCCGTCGTACACAAAGATTTGGACATTAACTCTGTCCAAGGATTACGAGGACTCAAGTCGTGCCACACCGGAGTCGGCCGTAATGTTGGATACAAAATTCCAATAACAAAACTGACCGCTATGGGCGTCCTCGAGAATGTTAACAACCCTGAATACTCAGCCAGGGAAAATGAAATCCGGGCTCTGAGCACCCTCTTCAGCAAAGGATGCCTCGTTGGAACTTGGTCCCCAGATCCGACCATCAACCAAAGACTGAGTAAGCCATAAATTTGCAATCTGATGTGGAGAAGCATGGTTGGCAATAAAATCGCAGAAACTCTGCCTTTTGACTGCCTTGCGGTTTTCCAATGACGACTCCCACATCTCGTACCACGAAAGGCAACAGATCATTGAATTTTTGATTGTTTGACTTTTTCAGAGGAGACTTATAGCAACATGTGCGCTCTTTGTGAGAAACCCGAGGTCTGTGACTACCCTGATCTCAATTCTGGCTATGAAGGTGCTCTGCGCTGTCTGGCTCACAACGGAGGTCAAGTTGCATGGACAAAGGTGATTTTCGTTAAACGATTCTTCGGACTACCCGTTGGTACATCACCCGGAGTTCCATCCACTGAAACGGCAAGCGACTTCCGGTACTTCTGTCCGGATGGTACCAAGGTCGCTATCGACGCCACGACCAAACCCTGCACCTGGGCTGCGCGACCCTGGCAAGGATATATGATCAACGGTGCAGTGTCGAACGTGAAAGCTGTCCAAGACGTGAGTAGTGAACTTTGCGGTCCTAATTCACTCTCTTTATCGTTGAGCGATTTTTGATGACCTTTTTCCAAACCGTTTAGGAAATCACCGGCCTAGGAGCTTTGGGAGAGCAAAAAAATGCAACATGGTGGAGGGACCTTCTTCTTCTGGACAACAAGACACTCGCTGTTAAAACCGACCCCATTAAACCACTCGAGCACTTGAACACCGCTAAATACACTGACGTTATTGAGAGGAACTCTGGTGCACCAGAGAGGAGCGCTAGGTGGTGCGTCTGGTCTCAGGAAGCTCTGGAGAAGTGCAAGGCTTTCGCAAAATCGGCATTCTCGAGGTACGTAGTCGATATTTCGAGAAATTCATATTTTCTCAGAAATTCTTCAACCACATGAATTTATGATTCTAGGGATGCTAGACCCAGACTGGACTGTCTTCGCGAAAAGGACGCCGAAACTTGCCTCAAGGTAGTAAGAGACGGCGGCGCTGACTTGGTCGCGATCGAAGGTTCCTTGGTTGAAAAAGCTATCAGGGACTACGTTCTGAAGCCAATAATTGCTGAAAAGTATAGCGAAGGTGCAACGAAACTTAGCGAAAGAGCGGCAGTTGCAGTCGTGAACAAGACGAGCACCATCAATAACTTAGGTATGGGAAAATACGACATTATACTATATTGAATTTCGGAAATTCGTTTACTCCAGTAATTTAATAAATTTGAAAGAAGACTTGAATCCAATTACGTGGAAAGATGTATTTCCAAATGGTTCAAATCTCTCCGACTTCGTTTCCGAATGTTACTTTCTTGCAAACGAAATTTCTGAACTCCATTAAATTTGATAAAAGCTCGACTGCTTATATCATGCTTCTAACTCCCTGGCTTTCTCGGTTTAGTCGAGGTCAAGAGCAAGAAGTCCTGCCATAGTGGCTACGGAGGAGATTTTGCCGGCTGGAAAGCTCCAGTACACGCACTTAAAGCTGCCAAACAAATCACCAAGGCTGATGACCTCTTGGAGTTCTTCTCCGCTGGTTGTGCACCAGGAGCACCCGCCGAATCTAAACTTTGTACTAATTGTGCCGGAAACCTGGCCTCTGGAGCTGACAAAGTGATTCAAGCAACTAAGTGCAAAGTTGGAGAGGGTGAGGCCTACCAGGGTGACTTGGGAGCACTAAAGTACGTAATTGTCAATTGAATCTCAAAGCCAGAATAATGTTCTCGATTTCTTTTCATTATTAACACAATAAATTATTAACTGGTCTGTCTTTCTCTTCACAGATGTCTTATCAGCGGGAGTGGGGACGTCGCTTTCGTGTCTTACACAGCGCTAAATCAGCTTGGTAATGATCTGCATAAATTTCGAAAAAACACTTATCGATGTTACTACTTCCGCTTTTTAATATTTAGTCGTTTGTGAAGATGCGTGAGATCTTCTTTAACTTTTATATCCACTTTTATAGAAAAACTCGACACACCTACCAAGAAGGTACAGAAATCAGACTTCGAACTGCTATGCCCAACCGGAGGCCGTGCCGCAGTCGATGAATGGCAAAAGTGTAATCTTGGCCTGGAACCACCACGAGTCATTGTCAGTGCTGCAAGTAAGACAGCAAAAGCCCTTGAGGAACTAACTCACGGAATTTTGGCTGCTAGTACTATCTACTCTGAGGAGCCAGAACTCCTTCAGCTTTATGGAACCTGGGGCGGTCAGCCCAATCTCATTTTCAAGGTACTATAGGATCTCGAACATCTCTTTTTTTTTTAAGTTTGATAACAGAAAGAAAAAAACTGTTAACATTAACAAGCAATTGATAAGAATACTGAATTGTGTATCACAATGATTTTTATCTACAGGATAGCGCGATCGGACTTGTCTCTGTGGACAACACATGGGATGCCTATAACAGGTGGGCTCAGACTGAACAGGAATACAATACTGCCTAGCGATAGATGCTGGCTTTGTTAATAATACACAATCATATCAGTTAACAAACGATTTCGTTACTTTTAATCGTTTTTATGCATTAAGCTATGACGTTATACATACATATGTTATGATAAGCCGCAACTATAAGTATAATAACTACTTTTGTATGACTTCTATGTAATAATAATATCTTTATAATTTAATGGAGAAGTAATTGATCTTATTTTCTTGTTATACACCAACCATAACTAGTATATACCTAAACGACCTATACATTCATCATCGGGCTTCTCTTAGCTCATGAACGTTCATATTCAAATTACTGAGAGTCGGAAAGTTTGGATAACGATTTCTTCTCCAGCAATGTTTCAATACTGACTACGCTTTTCCTTCTAGAAGTTTTGAGGATTGAATTATGTTGACTGATTTTGCATATTATCTCTTTATTCTTCAACTCAAGCGATTCTTTCAATTCAGGTAGCTTTGTGTCTTTTCTAAGTACGTTTCTCAACAAGCCACCTGGGGTGTTTAGAATACGACGTTCTTCAGTCAGCTTTGCTACAACTTCGTCCACTGCTTGATGACTACCTAACAAAATTAGTCCTTCTTTGGATAGAACAAAGTTTAACATCGATGCCAGATCTCTGTCTTTAGACATTGCTGGAAGTCTGTAGAATCCATGTCTACAAATTCAAGAATATCCAAATCATTTTCATCAATCTATCTAGATATATGTGATTTACTGATGTATCAACCGGCTCCGATTTCACACTTTTTTATCAGTCTCGCAATACTCACCCATCTTGCAAATCGATAATTCCTTCGTACAAAAGCCAAGCCATTATAGATATTAAAAGAAATGCGGAGATGATGCTGACAAGACTCCATTCTCGCCATGGAATACCACCGAATTCTAAAGCGAGAAGCAAGTTACTTTCAGACTATTGGATGACTGTTTGTATCTTTACCATTAATGAGGGAATTATATTTTCCATTATTATACCCAATCTTATTCGATATCAAATAGCGAAATGCAAATTGCACCTTTGCTTTCATCGATAATCGCAACTCCGAATGTGAAGAGTATCTTTCCAGGATTTCCTGGTGAACCAGTTGTCGGACGAGGTAACCAGCAGGAATAAAATCCTTCAATCATATCACGGGTTGAATAACTCGAAGCAGTAATTGTACTAACACGTCCATCGTCCTTTATAGCGTACAAGCTGTCCCTTCATAACGAGAAGCAACACATTCGTATTCAGGTAGTTACCAGTGAGTGCTATAGCAAAGCAGCTCTCGAAGGATAAAACTTATGAATTATACCCTTTCCCGTTAAACTTCAGTGGCTTATCCAAGAGGAGCCACATAACATTACCATCGATGATTGGAGGAGGGTGTATTTTCTGGCCATGAATGGTCCGATCGTAAAAACAAGATAGCTTTAACTCTTGACCAAGCAGCATTGGTATCTCTTCATAATGGTCTGAAATCAAAGAAGCGAGTCTCGATTCTGGAATGAACTGAATTATTATGTTTTTGATGACAAAATCTGCCTAATCTTCAACAGCGCTACCAGAAAAACTAGCCATGTGACTGGAAAATCGTTGTCCTGTAATTTCTTGGGTCGGCAAAGAGGTCAGATCTTCTTCCTTTCCATCAACGGACACTAACCCCAGGACAAAAGTTAGCTGAGTTATTCTGCCGCAAGTAGGACATATTTTTGTCTATAACGGAAATGTGAGACAGAATTTAAGAATTTTTTGTCCATGCAGATGCTGTCAAGGAGCATATTTAATTACACCTTTATGTCATTGGGTAAAGCTCCTATGAGAATGTTGTCTGTACATTGAACGATTAGCTTTTCGGATATAGAAGGGACGTATTTTTTCTCATCGCCATTAGCTTGGACATATACTTCTTCGCCGTTACGAGAGACGACTACTTCAAGCCAGTCACCTGTGACGGCACTACTCTCTTTACTCTCTGCATTTGTGTGCTCATCTCCTTGATGAAGACTCAAAGAGATTCGACCTTTATCTAATACTAGTAAGAAGTAGTGGTTCAGCATTTGGCCAGGTATTATTGCGATCAATCCATCAATTTGGTCAGGCTTTAAAGCTATCACAAGCTGAAGAATAACACAAGGTATAAATTCAGTCTTGCAGAGAATATAATTATGATAATAGAAGATCGTTCCAACATATGGGGGTTTCCACGTGAACCGGATCGGTTTTTGGCAAGAAAAAGGAAAAAACGGGAGGCTGGAATTTTGATCACTTCTTCGTGGCACTTCGAAATAATTTCGGTGAAAATTTCAGGGCAATTGGTGAGACCCTTCAAGTAGAAGAACGAAGAAGTCGCATATTTCCAAAGTTTTACATGTTTAAGAATTTCAAAAATAATTGAAGTGCTACATATTTCGAAGGAGCTCATTTATGCACTATGGGAAGTTATGATTTTGTTCATGCATGGCTGAGATAAGTGGAGTTGAAAATGTAGTAATCAAATCTTTGGTATAATTATGACAGCGATATAAATTGAACCAATTGGTTTCATGCTCTGTAACTGTTGGGGACATCTCATGTAGTAACAAGGAATCTGTATCTGCATTGACGTCAAATTCGATGACCTCCGGCCAAAAACCGATCCGGTTCACGTGGAATACCACATATCCTCCTTCATTCATATATTTTTCTAATGGACCTGCCAGGACTGCGGATTTGCAGGGCACTGTGCACGCATCAATTGAGTTTCTTCAATACGAACAAAGCCCTCGTCATCATCCCCCATAACATAATCCATGTAGTTACTGGTGAACGGAGCGCTGCCGCTCTGATGCTCTTTGGATCCCTGAAATTTTAGCGATTCAAGTATTGAACCCATAGATTGAGGATGTGAGGTTCCGCAAAGAGCATTATGGAAATAAATTAACCATTTCAAGGCGGAGACGAATTGGTATGAAATTGATTGCAACTTGCTGAATTTGCCCATGAAACCTTTCACCTATTCTCATCGTATGGTCTAAATTAGGCGATATTGGAATGCAGGAGAAGGAAGCTACCGAATGAGCGTTGTTGTCCACCCGCACAGTTCCAGTTATTCCTGTTAAAGTTACTAGAGTATCGTGCCATTGTCCGATCTGTGTAGAGTAAAGATACTTTGAAGTTGTCTAAATATTCAGAGCATTTTTATAACTGGACTCTTTATTTAATTTATTTACTGATGAGCCAGACTCCTATTATTCCGATAAACCTGCCTCCAAATGATCCTCGCGCATTAGGACCAGCGTACAGCCAGATATTTGTGCTAATAGCGTGATTCTACCACTCTGAAGAGATAGTCTCACAAAATCGCATGTAACTCCCTCACAATCATCCTGCCAACGGTGAAAAAGCACACCGTATGGAGCCAGCGGATAAAATCTTAGATACATGTGAAGAAGACGTGAGCGTTTTCCGTTCGCTGAATATAGCAAGTTGCTCTCTCCGGAAAAAATTGCTACCTCATGTGTTCTAACTAAGGAAATATCGCCAGTTTTCGATCAAAATCTTCAAATAATACAATCGCCTGTTATCTGTACTCGCTATATTAACCAGAACACGGTCTTGCAAAGCATTGACGAACTTCTGTTGCAGCCCCGTTGCAATTTGCCCCTTTTCCACTCGGTGCAGGATTACTGCACATACGATTTCTCGATTGTGCTCCGATTCCGCAATCCGCTGAGCAGATAGACCACGGGGTCCATTCCGACCACATCCCGTCAACTGGGATTCAAAGTTTCAAGAATATTTCATATTTGTGTAAATTAATCTTATAGGTATTCAATTCTCCAGCGTCTCTAAACGATTGGGAAATTTTTTTACTCGAACAGTTTGTGACTTCACATTTTTTTATCTCCTTAGCTGGACCCTCGCATGCAGTTCCATGCATCGATCTCTTAGATATGTGCCGTTTCTTCACCTCCGCACATCCTCTAGTTCGCTTTTCAATCCCGCTACCACATTCTACGCTACACTTAGACCACTCATTCCATTGGCCCCATTTTCCTGCTGAATTTTGAAGGTGTATTTAAATTATAGTCTCTGCACTACCTACGAGTAAAAACTACGACCAATCGTGTAACACACATAATTTCTTCTCGCAATATACTCCAGTGCAATCGTCCGTTTCAAACGCCTGGCCATCGCATGTTAACTCAGAATCAGAGGGCTGAGGATTGTTGCAAAATCTTTCACGATATCGAGACCCCTTCCCGCACTGGGCGGTGCACGAAGACCATGATTTCCACCTACTCCATCCACCAGTAACTAAGCAGATACACAATTTGCCTCTCATACTTTATTTCGGGCTCCAAGAGAACGAGGACTAATAAAATTATACTTTCTGGGAAGAATGACCGGAGAACTTACTAGGACAGCCAACTCCGTGCTTGACACAGTTCATAGCGTTCCAGTAGGTCATCTTCGATTAGAAATTGTTAGATATTACGAGAATGGATGAAATAATTGAGGGAATTATGCATGTGTTATCTTATTTTTGGCTAAAACGAATCTTTTCCAATAATTTCGCGCAGGTTTTAATACAGAGTATATATCTGTTTTACCGCATCAGATCCTAAGACTTTACTGACGATTGGAAAATCGCAGTTTGCTGAAAAGCAAAGTTTATCCAGGGCAGGAACACGCTCATGTATCGCTTTGACCATCTTTATTTCTTCATTACGAACCGGATCACCATGAGCAATTTTCTCATAATCATTCATAGTGCATCCTGCGTTAATACATCGATTATAAAACTATCTTAACAATAAAACTAGTCATACAATTTAAAAAACTACACAGAAAAAAAAATTTGTTGGCCCAAGAAAATTTTCTGCAAACCCCTTGGAAACCGAAATTATCTTGAATCAAGACAAAATTTTCTCGAACCAAGAAAACTTTCTTCGATCCAAGAGAGTTTTCTTGGTTCGAGAACATTTTTGACTTCATTCAAGATAATTTCGGTTTCCAATGCGTTTGCAGAAAATTTTCTTGGGACAAAGAAATTTTTCTTGGGACAAGAAAATTTTTCTTGGAACAAAAACATTTTCTTTGGACCAATTCAAATTGGTACAACTCGTTTTTTCTGTGTATTGATTTCATCCCGGTTCATCGTTCTCATTGCATAATAATCTGGAATACATCGCTTTGATAAATAAAATTCATTCATCATCATCATCATAGTTTAAAACTACCATTAATCTGGCAAGTGAGTATCTGGCTTTCAACACCAACACACATCGCCCCATCCTCGGACGGCGGTGGATTATTACAGCTTCTAGATCTAATCTTCTTCCCCGTGGATCCACAGCCTCCAGTACAAGGACCCCAACTTTCCCAAGAGGTCCAGCCTCCGTCAACGGGGCAAGAATCGTCTTTCACAAGTCCTAAAGCACAGTGTAAACGACGTACTGCTTCTTCGTCTATATCGCCTACGTTTTTATTCATTATTCATTGTTCGTAATCATTATCATGATAATATATAGCCAAGCAGCAGGACATTGATTACTTGAATAAATTTCGGCGCTAAAATATGCAATCATTGAGAAGATTTCAAAAATATACATTTCCGTTTTTTTTCGTGTTGGCCACACTGTGCGCTACGAGCCAATAACAAATGATGATACTCATTGGCGCGACCTAAAATAAGCTTTGCGCACCAGCGTAGCCAACATATAGGAATAAATATAAAATAATGCATCATTTATTCTGGGGTTGTGCGATTGTTCATGATTATTTATTAGGTTTATTGACGATGTTAGGAGGTTAGAAGATCATGTTACAAAAATAATTCGATGTATTTTCGTTAGGCAGATTTCCTTCCAGAATATTCACACGTTTATAGAATGCATTTCGAATCCCCGCCCCAGGGTTGGTGAATTTCATCTGGTTTTCGGTAGCCATTTAAAAAATTATAACCTGTGCTCACGAGGTTAGGTACTTAGGTCATATAACGCTGTCGACTTTCAATAAACTGTTTAAAATACATAACTCGCATTTTTCTATTATTCTGAGATAAGGTTGATTGATGAATAACAAATAACGATTTAAAATAGCCTAGAAATTCAATTAACTCAATAATCCGTGTAGAAGTTTGATTTTACATGCATTCGTTCAATCACTGTGTTCAGGACTGTATCTACCCGCCAAACCCGGTGTAGTTATAACCTCTTATTTTTAAGTAAGTAAAATAAACATATTAAACAAATTTACTCCAGATCTAAACGACTGAGTAATTTTTAACTAAAATAAATCAATACTCTAGCATTTAGATCCTCCCAATCTGACCGAATGAACAATATACGTAAAAACATAACCTCAAACGTCATTCGCACTAACCTCTGCGACCCGAAACGATTTACATAAATACAATCACTTCTATATTTAGAGGATAATAAGTAGGCGAAATTTTTTTTTTTCTTCTCTTTTCGTTTTTTTCAGCAAATAAGCAACAACTGTATGTGTAATTAAATATTGAAGATGCGTTTGAAAATATTTGAGGTTAATTATTTAGTATTCATGAAATGTTTATAATTAGAAAATTCGAAATTGCCCAATATTTTTAAGTTCATTTCAATTATCATTCCCCAAAGGTTTGAAACTAGGTTTAAAATATTTTAGATTTTGATTCGAGCGAGTAAAATACGTCAGCATTAAACTCCGCAATAATGGACCCTCTAAAGATCCATTTGGATGCTTTAGAAATGGCTGGGAAAATGCTCGACAAACACATAATAGCTGACAGCAATTTTCCATCTTTGATAAATCGTATGCGCTATAACGCGCAGGGTGAGTATCTGATCTCCAATAGAAAAGAAAAATGGAATAAAGAAGGAGATACTAAAAAAATAGACGATATATTGATAAAAGCCTTATTTATCAATCATTCTTCTCTAGGCGGACCCACAGTTAGCGGTCTTGACAATCATGATTATCCTAAATTAAGCGATGCTTCTATAAGTTCTGCAAATATTAATCAAATGAAAACGTACCGCAAAGTCCCATTGCCTTCTGAAGTAATGGAGCACTTTGGACGTATCCTTTTTAAAGTATTATCATCGAGGCGTAGGATCGGTTACCAAACATCAAAGTTTTAATCACAATCTCTAATCTAGTAACGACGTAGTATCGTAGCCTTAATGAAAATCTAGATATGCAATGTCACTGTATGATGGGATTGTTTACGGACATTTCTAAAGCTTGGCTTACAATCGACAGCGATATTTACGTATGGTCTTACGAAGATGGGTAAGGATACGGCCTTTGCATATGCGCAATATGCAATTGTTCAATAATTCAAACAGATCGAGGAACCTGATTTGATTGCAACTGAAAAATTTGCTCCTCTTAGTCTGTTTGAAGAAACAGACCATCGTTAGTGCCTGATATTTAATCTTCAATAAAATTGCAGCTCAGACGTAGCTTCCTTCGAGGGTTTGAATGAAACGATAATAAGCGTTGGATTAGTCAGGCCAAAACCAGGGATATTCCAAAGTTACGTCAAGCATTTACTGATATTGACCACGACGGTAGAGATTTCTGTACTTGGCGTGACCTTTTCTGATACCAACGATGGTAATTTTTCTCTTTCAGATGGTATTATTTTTCTTACTTATTCATTCATCGATTAAATGTTCGTTTATTTCACCGAAGGAACACCTGGAGAGATTCAGCTTGTACCAGAGCCGATATTTATCGTTCCTACCGATGGTATAGCAATTACAACTATCGCGAATACCAACAGTGGTCGTATATTTCTGGGAGGTAGAAACGGCTCGTTATATGAGATATATTACCAGGTGATTATTCCCCCGCCTGAACCAATCTCGAATAACTGATATAATAGAGATTTGTATTTTGCACTCATCAATTCTCTTATTAAGGCGGAGAGCACCTGGTTTGGAAAACGTTGTAAGAAGATAAACCACTCCGAAGGACCGTTATCGTTCTTAGTTCCATCGTTTGTGACCGTGGCTTTGTCCGAAGAAGAAGCAATTGTACAAATATCGGTGGATGATAGTAGAAATATTTTATACACACTGGGAGATAAGGGTACGATAGCTGTATGGGACATAGACAAAGGAAGTGCGTCTAAAATTACATCCGTGTCACAATCTTCTTTGGTACAAAACGCCGTACATGTTGTTAAGTATGTTTCTTTTTCCTATGCGTAAGTTCCTTTAAATAATTCTAAAAATTGTGACTAAGGCCTCAAATCTATGATGCTATATTATCCAAATTTGCAGAACACTGGATAGCAACAACTTTCGACCATTAGTGAGCATTTCTGCTATCGCAGAGTCAGAATCTGTTCATCTAAATTTAGTTGCTGTAGCAGCGACCGGAACTCGTTTCTATTTATCGTGTTCGATCACAGATTCCTTGAGCAGACCACATTGCCTTCAATTGATACATGTCAGACTTCCACCGGGGTATGCAGCTAACGCTCCAGTATCGAGACCAAGAAGAGTCCAAATGGCGCACTACAGAAAAGGTGGGTTGAATTTCTCAAACCATCAATTATTCCATGTCTAGAATCACATCAATATTTCTGATACCAATTAATCACTATTACAATATTTTATCTTCAGGCTCTCTCCTTCTCATTTGCGGCGGAGACACAGAAACAGCCTGGTGTTTGAGCAACGACGCTTACCCCTTCACTAACTACTTGGCTGAAACCCAAAGTGATTTACTATTAGATAGCCCTGTGTGGGCTATGGCTGAGATACCAGGAGAAACTGTTATTCATATTGAAAAACAGACCAATTCACTCGAGGATCCTCCCTTGTTGGTCAGACAGCATATGGAAATGCCTCGTAAATTTGTATTCTTAACAGCGCAGGTACTTGTATCATATTTAATCCATTCTGTTCACAGTATAATTCATATCCCGAATTCCTGCCGATCTTTATCTAATCCATGTGCTTATTACAGGGTGCTATAATCCTCATTCAAGTCAAGCCTGTCGATATTCTACGGCAACTTTTATTGGAACAACGAGGACCAGACACCCAAGCTGTGCGGATGTATTTTCAAGATCAATCTCCAGAACAAGCATGTGCAACGTGCCTTATCTTAGCCACCGTTGAGAGTTCTCAAAGCGCACAGGTTTGCAGAAGAGATTGACTCTCCAAAAAATCATTAGATCTTCTGACTAACATTCTTCTACACCAGAGTAATATTCATATCTGCTAATGTATGGGTTTCAGCTCTCCGAATGGGCGACAAGAGCTTTCTTCTTATATGGAGCACAGAAGATTACCGCCTCTCCTGGGGGAATGGACTCTCATTATGGCTTCTCTAGTGTACAATCTGGTATTTTCAATAAATACTCTCATTAATTATTTTCTGGAAGATCTTTGATTCAGATCATTTTCAATCTAAAAATCGATGTCTCTCCCAGTTGAGACTTTATGTACTCTAATATTTTTACGAATGCTATTTCATAGGTGATCTCCGTACCTCGACACCTCGACCTCAGGGCTTTGATGCAAGATCTCCGATCCCCAGATCGCACCCTCAAATGCAAATGCGAGCTAATTCAGAGGTCCAACAATTTTCCGGAAAACACGGTGGCCTTTATCTTTACGTTGGAAGAATACTGAGACCGATATGGAACGTTCGTTGTATTAAACAAGAAGTTGTAAATAACAAAATTCAGGTGAGCAGATATTGGCTCGAATTTTTGATCCGATAAAATGTGGCATTGTGATTTCATTAATATCACTAATATTTTACAGATCCTCAGCACCATACCTACCGCGGATATTGGATGGATTCTGGGTCACCTCCAGGCACTGAGAGCTTTTTTGAATAATAACACAAACATTTCTAAACAGTGAGTAGCCATTATTGACGATAAGTTATTCTCCACGCTTCGATATCATCACAAAAATAATGAATTCCGTTTCAGGCACAATACTATAAGGAATTCAACAGATGGATTTGAAAATTCCTTGTCCTCTCCACACATTCAAGAGCCTATCATAGAAGAGCGTAACTCTCTGGATGCTCTCAAAGTGTTTATCACTCACGCTTGCGAGGTGCTAGGCTTGTGGCGAATACTTTGCGAGAATCAATTACACAACATTGTCAGTTGTCTTACAAAAGATCAAGTTAATCAATTCACAATGGCGACGTACAGAGACCTTATTTTAATCGGCCATGAGATATCTTCGCTGCTTATTATTCATTTGATCGACAGGTAGATACAGACAAAAAGGATTAAACTCAGCTTAGAATATCCTCAAAATTGTTACAATTACAAATAAATGATTTACCTCTGTCAGTTACCTAGGAGATAACGCATCGGTTGACGCAGTCAGTTCTAAACTACGAGAAGTTTGCCCGAATCTTTACAGAAATGAAGACGCTATTTGTTCTAAGGTCAGTTTCTGATTTTTAAAACTTATGGATTTACAATGTATACCGATAATCTATTTTAGGCAAACGAGATCATTCTGAAAGCAAAAAGTTGCGCAAGCCCCGAGGAAAAGGACGACTACTTGCAATCTGCACTCAAGGTCAGTTCCAGAAGCATTGTCACGCTGTCTATTCGTCAATTGATTATTTGAGTCTGTTCTAATAATTCTGTGATATTAATAAAACATTTTTCCTTTCCATTAGCTTTGCAAAGAAGTTGCACCACGTCTGAATCTGGGTGCGGTATGTCAGCAGTTTGTGGCATGCCAATTTTATTTCGGTGTACTCGAGTTGTGTCTCTGTTGCGCGGAGAGAATCGATCCGAATAACGCTGCGTTACATTATTACAACAACAATGAGCCAGCGGAAGATGAGGAAGGAAATTCGGCGTACATAAAGCGGTAATTATAATAAAATTCTTTATCTTACTTGTATCAGATAAGTTTTGAATTCGACTTATGTTAGATGTCTAAATTTTTTATCCACAGGATTGAAATTTATAGAGAATTCACAGCGATGTTAGACCATCTCTATAATCAAAGCATATCAAATCCATTGACTCCGATAATTCCCAGTCAACCTGGACCTCTGCAACATAACAATTCAATAACGTCATCGGTTCCAGCCAAAGAAGTGGTGAATATTATTCAAATAATCATAGTTTCAGTCTCTCCTATTCATCAATTGGATACTTTCAAACTAATCGACTAAATTTTACAGCTAAACGAGATCATAGACGACGCCTTGCATTCCCCATGTCAGATACTGCACACCTCTGTCTACTCTTGGATGATGGCTAGAGGACTGAACGGCGAACTAGTCGCACTCACCGCAACTTCGTTAGAAGCATATCTAATCCGAGTTAATGCACCCGAACTTTTGTGGCAATACTATGAAAGAAATAAGAACCACGCTGCCGCTGCTAAGATCCTCGATGCCTTAGCTACAAAAGTTGGGTATGTATAATCTAGAGAAGATAAAGAAAAGAAGAAACATCTTTCATCTAGAAGAAGAAAATATCTAACGAATAAAATATCATTTCAGATCAGAGATTGATTTATCTAAAAGAGTAGAGTACTTGGCTCGTGCCGTTGTGTGCATGAGGAGTGACCAAGTCGGCTACGCCCCACATCTTGGAATCTTTCTTAGAGAGTTAGAAGACAAGGTTGAAGTTGCTAGAATACAGCAGCAGGTAAATTAAAATATGAAATTTTATAGAGAAACTCCCCTCGCCTCATGAACGTATGTGGAAAAAAAGAAATGGAAGTCTGCATCTTTTTTCATCATTCTTACAGATCTTAGGCACCATATGCCGCCAGCAACTGGAACCAACGATAGTGCACAATGCAGAGTCACGATTGAACTCTTCTCTCCTGGACATTACTCAGGTTTGTAACAATATATGACTTAGAACTCTATCGAGGATCATTTCTAATCATTTAATAAATTGCTTTACAGTTGTACGAAGAATATGCCGAACGCTTCAATCTGTGGGAATGCAAACTTGCGATAATACATTGCTCTGGTCATCAGGATTCAATGTTAATGCAAGGAATTTGGACCAATATAATAGAGAATGGTATATCAGTTTTCTAAGATACGGTTCAAAATTCAGCTCGCCTCTTTAAGTACATGATTATAAATGTTGAAAATATATTTACAGAGTTGAAAAATGCTGTCGCACCTTCTGCCGAAGATAAAATAGCGATTCTTATGAGCAAGATCAAACTTTTGGGCCAAGAGTACTCAGGGACACCCCATTGTTTTCCTATTGGTAATTACGGGCTCATTTATGCATCGGATAGAATAATTGAACTTGAAATTTATTCGCATTAATTATTTACAGATTTTCTCATCAAGCAACTTGAGTTGAGAGCTTGCAGATTACGCGTATCGAACAGCCACATAATAACAGGCTTTTTACAATTGGGCGTTTCTATAGAAGATCTTCTCGACCTATACGACAAGTATTTATCAATCCGTACCCAAGCTTGATTAAAATTAATTCAAATAATAACACGATTCTATTTGTCATTTTACAGAATGCTCGGTGGGAATGATCGTACTTGGCTAACCGAGGGAAATGAATTCCATCTTATTGACTCAACAGCCAATTTGGTGAACTACTTTACGTCGAGCTCAAATATTACGAACACCTTTACCAGGTAAGGCATAGAACTTCATTTTCGATGTTGTTATAATTAGCTTGAATAGTATTTGATATAAACATTGATGGATGATTCATACTTGCAGGAGAAAAATTACTGCTAAATGCCAAGACGTTATTGCAAAGTGTTTAACAACAGTGTACAGTAAACCTAACGGAGATGATCTGATCCGTAAACTTCGCTCGATACAGAGTGTGTTGAATCGAATGTAATTTGAAGTATTTCTAACTCAGCGTAATGGCCTGGCGTTGAGAAAAGAAAAAACTACGAAAATAAATCTACAAGACTTTTTCCATTTTTAAGATTAACTCTTCAATCAAATACCCAATATCCTCTCCTTTTCAACTAGGTTAATTAATTTCACACGTATTAACATTTCTTATCAATTTTCACTACAGGAAATAGAAATATTTGATCTGTTCAAATTTCGTATATTAATGTAAAGTTGTAAATACGTTATACATTTCTCATAGGTGTAATAAACTCAGTAAACAATTTCATCGAGAATTCGAAGCTGGAATGTCTATTAGACAATAAGCGAACGCGTCTGCAATCAATCGTACTTTTAACGCGGCTTTAATTAACGGGATGTGATAGGCAGAGGTCAATGAGGTAGGGGGTGTTTTTACCAATTTTTTTTGTCTTACTCTGCATATCGCAACGAAGGCACAGAACGGATTTTCGCAGAGGCATTCGACGTATTATATGGTGAAGTATTGCCGTAGACGAATAAACGTATTGAAATCGAAAAATAGTTTGTTTTCGTAAATTACGATCTGTATAATAGGGTAAAAAAATGGCCGTTCGGGGCTCGACTCTCATATGCTGACCTTATTATTCAAGTTCGCGCGGTATCCAGCACTGAAATATACAGCTGCGTCAATTCTACGACCTCGCACAAAGCGAACGATCCGTTTATTTATGAATATTCCGTGAAAATGGAAGCGTGAGTTGTAATGCTGCATTTCGTCGACTCCAACCGAGTCAAAGCGGGTCTTGACAGTTAGCGCGAGGGAAGAAAGAGACAGAAGACTGTGGGGTGAACTTCATACCGGTCAACATTGAACACGTTCAGTATATGTAACTGTCAAAAACCGCTTTCACTCGGTTGGAGTCGACGAAATGCAGCATTGCAACTCACGCTTCCATTTTCACGGAATATTCATAAATAAACTGATCGTTCGCTTTGTGCGAGGTCGTAGAATTGACGCAGCTATATATTTCAGTGCTGGATACCGCGCGAACTTGAATAATAAGGTCAGCATATGAGAGTCGAGCCCCGAGCGGCCATTTTTTTACCCTATTTTACAGATCGTAATTTACGAAAACAAACTATTTTTCGATTTCAATACGTTTATTCGTCTACGGCAATACTTCACCATATAATACGTCGAATGCTTCTGCGAAAATCCATTCTGTGCCTTCGTTGCGATATGCAGAGTAAGACAAAAAAAATTGGTAAAAACACCCCCTACCTCATCGAGCTCTGCCTATCACATCCCGTTAATGGCTCTTTCAAAGTATCGCTAATAAATATGTAGTAGCATTTACTCAATTGATAACATTCAGGCGATGATAATATACTGATCGATCCATTGATACACCCCGTGCAGATAAATGAAAGTAGAATCTCAATACCGATGTTATTCAAATTTAAAAATTTGTATCATAATCCGGATGATGTCTCGATGCGTTAGTCGTACTCTCATAACCCGGGCTTCTGTTGCTAGCATGTGAGCTGTTTTGGTAATACCCATTCCATTCAGATCTCCAACTATCGTAGAGATTGTATCTCGAGGAATCGTGGTAAGGTCCATCTACCATCATCTGTGAATTGGCATAAAACATCGCATTACTAATCCATAAATACCTAGTTTAGTAGGTAATTTATTTTTAAATTCATTTCTATCAAGGATAAAATAATTATGCTACCTTGTTAGACCTTGAATCAAAAGACTTGTCATTCCAGTCTGTATCTATATTGTACAAGTCTTCCTTCGGATAATCAATTGACCTGCGTCCAGGTGACGCTTGGGCTTTATGAATGATATTCTTTTCTATTTCTTCATCATATATTGGCATTGTAGGTTTCATTTTAGCAACATTAGTCCGGTTCATGAGCTAGAAGAGGTAGAACAAAAATTTCGTCTTTCACTACGTTAGTTTATTCCGAACAAGATCAAATATCGAAGAAAGTAGTTCAATCGAAAAAAAACTTTCGTCTAAATCCTTGCCTATTGAACGAATATCAATGCTGTACAAGTAGATAATTGGATTCGGCATATACTCACAACAGAAACACCAAATACTATTATAAACAGCAGACCTCCGACCCCGATCACAATAACAGCTATCGCCCACTGCGGCATGAGTGTATTTTCATTATCAATCGGTTGCGGGACAGCCGATTTATGCACAACTAAAAAAGTCGAGATTTGCTATGAAATATTCTTTCAAAACTTGATCAGTGAAAAAATAGTGATGTTTACTTCATTTTCTATGACGTACCAACAAAATCTGTGGATACAGGATCTATAGTAAATGCTCCGAGAACAAGTAGATTATCAGATTCTGAACTATTGTCGTTACTGGATGTGTATGTATCCAATGAGTCGTGAAAGATCGTCTTCAGCTCTTGGGTATTGATTTTTTTACCAATTTCATTCAGTTCCACAAAATAATCAACTAGTATACTCCCCTGGCTATCGTTATATGGATATAAAAAAGACTGTTATACATGATGTTACATTTTATATACACGCATATTCCTTTCACCGAAATTTTTGGGAAGAAGGTTCGAAGCACTTACCTGAATGCATCTATTCTTATCTTCTTGTACCACTTTTTCAGTGTACTGGACTTTGTGAAAGTCGAATCAATCTGAAATTCAATATTCATGTAGTTTATTTCACTTCTTCAAAAATCTGCCCATTTATGTTTATACTAATCTCCCCAAGCTCAATAGCTATGGAAGATAATAGATAACTACCTCTCTTTCCACTTCATTGGCGAGTTGTTTCCATTCATTAGTATTACTATCTAGTAATTCTGGGACCCAAACTGTGTTTCCAACCAGCCGAATAGTCCCAGCTACCTCACACTCCTCTGCACAAATACCCGGTGTAGTAGGACGCGGTGTCGTAGTAGTTGTTGTAGTAGTTGTTGTGCTCGATGTCAAGCCTGATGATGGGGTGCTAGCAGCGTTATCGGATTGAGCAGTTGCCGTACGGGCTGCCTCGAGTAATTTTTCAATAGATATGGGAGTAGTAGAAGATGTAGGCCACCCTGTGAACTCTGTTGTAGCTCTGAAATGTACATAATGAAAATGATATTCACAGAGTGAAAGATACCTTATTATCCAACACCATATAATTTCCGCAGTATAAGTTATGGGGTTTCTTTGTCAATCTTACCTAGTTGGCCAGCCTTTGTGAATAGCTGGTTTGAACCCGCCTGGTGCATGGCCATGAAGTGTGGATGGAGTAGTTATACGATGTATGGGTTTTCTGCCGCCTGGTCTGCTTGGGAATACAATTTTCAAACCCCCAGCTTTTGTTGTTGACACAGTCGCTTGAGTTGTGGTATTTTCCTGATTAGTCGATTCCTTATCGGTTTCATTTTTCTTGTTTGTATGATCGGGAGCATTGCTATTCTCGAGATTGAAACCCGGTGGTAAAAGTGAAGCAATATTAACTTTTGTTGCAGTGAATAGATCCTCTATACCAGTCCGCTTCGACGTTGTATTACCAGCATCCTTGCTACTCGGTTTTGGATTATATCCAGGTGGCAAAAGTGAGGAGATATTCACTTGTGATATTTTCACAGTATTCTCCACCATAGGTTTAGCATTCTTCTTGTCATCAGAGGTAGCGTTTTGCTTACTCTGATAGTCCGGTGGTAAAAGTGAAGAAATATCTACTTTAGCTTTTGCAAGAATATCGTCGAGGATGGACCTTTCTGTAGGCTCATCTTTCGCCTTATCTAAGTTGAATCCAGGTGGTAAAAACGCGCTAACATCCTGCACTACGATGCCTTTTGGTCTACCAACACTCTCCTTAGCTCCATCAGAGCTTGATTTATCAGTAGATGGTCGCAGCTGAGGAGACTTGATGACAACACTCTTAGCACCCGTAGTAATCGTGTTGTTCAACCTAGTTTCGTTACGATTGAATCTCGGTATACTAGGTATGACCGGAGATCTTGGCAGAGGTAAGGGTTTCCTGGTAGCGCTGTATCCATTGCGATATGGTACAAATCCCCGAATCACAGGAGTTCTCATTGTTGTGGTTCTACTTTTTTTGCCTTGTGTTTCTGGGAGAACATCAAGCTGCAATGTGTTACCAGAGTTCCTAAAACCACCGCTCAAAAACCCACTGGAAAGCTCCGATTGAACTCGATCCAATTTGTCGATGATACTTTCCGTTGATTCTAACGGACCTGATGCTTTGTCAGTGCTTTTAACGTTCTGTGCAACTTGTACAACCTGTTCAACAACAGGAAATGGTAGATATCTAGCACCTGAAATACTGCGGCTAGTCTGTACCGATGCAACAACTATTGAATTCTCAGTAGTTTGATGTCTCTCCAATTGTTTGTTGTTCATAAGTTCAGAGGACGAAGGCGGTGGTGAAATTTGCTCTGTTGTTTGTGGCAAAGGAGTTACTGGAATTGATATCGTGCCATTAACAACGCTTTTACTTGTTACAACTGAGATAACGGGTTCTCTGACGAGTGCTTCTTTCTCTGAATGTTTACTTGAAGAATTTGTTGCAACTATATAATGTTTTCTACTACTTTCCATCGAGGTACCCTCATCGCTATCATACAAGTCAGAGTCGCTGAAGTTATCATAAAAAGTTGAGTGGTAAGTCGAATTGTCTGAATATGAATAATCATGAGGCTCTCCCTTGGTAGAATTCTTTGTTATTTCATCAGAGGCAGAATCGTTGGATTGTTCATTAAGGTAGTCTAAAATTGTGCCATTGTCATATTCTTCATAGTAGTAATAGGCGTCGAATTGTTCAAAGTAAGTTCCGTCGACTTCTAATTCTGCAGAACTATTATCTGGACTACTGACTTTAGAAGACTTTGCAATTGCATTTGATGTTGTTACATTATTCAGACTCATTGGATGTATCATTGTCTTCATTTCAGAAGTGGGATGCGGTTCAGCCTCATATTTGTTATTGTAAGTTACATCGTCTTCATTGTTTGACGAATGTTCTCTTTCCATTATATTGTTTTCATCAAATAACAATGGTAGTTTTGTGCTATCATTCTGTGACGATGGTAAATCCACTCCATCATTTTCTCCATATGTATTAATATTTAGGAATATATCGGACGAATTTTTCCACGCTTTTGGAGCATCTATGAATAAATTTTAACAATTTCAATATGCTTTGCAAATTTCATTATTGTGCATGTCTTGAATGGCGGGAAATTTTTGTAATGTCTATAAATGTCTGTACATAAATTATTATCACGTCCTTATATTACTATAGTGGATATGTTTTCCTGATTAAAACTGTTCAAAGAATAAGATATTGACCAAAAATGCATCTTAAACCCTGTAAAGGTATAAAATCATGGGTTTCTCCAAATTGATCAGGAAAAATCGGAGAACCGACATTCAAAATTCAAATACCGATTAACCCGCCGATTTTTCAGAAGAGATAAAGGTATACTCCGAATTTTGGTTTCATAATTATTCGGACAAATTTTGAAATAACTTTTTATCTATTATTTATTTATTTATTTAGAAGCAGCCGTGCTGAATGAAAGCGCATTGAACATACGTCTTAATGATTATATGGCTCTGGTATATTTCGTCACAGGATCGTGTGGCATACATTATTTTTATTAACATGCAACACCTCACTCTAAGAACAGTTACTCTATTGCAATAATTGTTGGTAGCTATTAATTATGCATCTTATAATGAAACGCGTTGCATATTGTAATACTTCATGTTATATTGAAATGTATTGAACAGATTCTTATGAGGAGTTTGTTTCCTGAAGAACTGATTTTGCTAAAAGCGGATATATAGCATGCTGTGATGTTTACTATAATATATTTCTGGCATATATTATGCATATCATTTCAGTTTATTAATACGTAGTTTCTTTTTTAACTAATGAAATAGTTGCCTGAAGGTTAACAGGTTGAAAAATCATGAATTCCTATTGGAATGAAAGCCGTAAAATTCTCGTTATAAAATTATACGTCTATGTACTTGGCTAATCTGTTTTTGAAATATTCACGCATTTAATGTAGAACTTAAAATTCAAACGATTTACTTCCTGACACAAGGTGACTACCCAAGCATTTTAACGAAGTTAAACTTAATTATAATTAACTTTGCGTAACGATTTCCTAAACTAACGATAAGAAAGTTTCATTGCGTTCATATTTTCGACAATACTATTATAATACTACGTCTTAAAGACATTAAAATTCCGCTTCCAATTTTTTGGATTTCTAATTTCTATACCAAAGGTAATTGTGAAACCGCGCATTCACGCTTAAGAAAAAATTCGGTCAAAGTCAGTCTGAATCAATCGGTTACTCATCGTCTCGTCAACGCAGCTAATAATGCTAAAAAAATTCCCGTGATGATAAATCCTCATAGCGATCTATACGCGTTAAATATACGCAGAAATCGCGTAACCATAATAACTGGAGCCGGATATAATAATTTCTATAGTAGATAAAAATCGTAATAATATACAGCATACCTTCATACAGGATCAAATATAATTTATTATGTAATTCATTCGAACTCTGAATAAATATATCGGTTCTTGTATGTGAATTTCAATCACATTCTATAGAAACTATTTCGTTCACACGTTCCAGATACTTACTGAACTATAAAATTATTATTTATAACTTATAACTCGTAAGCGTCAGGTGGGATGTAGTGTATGTATATATAGTAGATATTACCTTTCTGATAGGTATTTCCATGCACAGATGAAAATAACACTACGCACAATAGAAATCCGTAGCTGAAGGTAGTACCCGGATACATCGATGGACCCGTTAACGCCTTCATTCTTATTACAATCGCATTATATGTTATATTAAATTTGAAGTTGAATATGATACACTATTTTTGACTAACATGCACCACGTAATGATCGAATTAATCGTCATTTTAGACCTCCGTAGAACATATTTCTCACTAACGGAGTAGAAAGCAAAATCCTACTTTCACTTGGGCACGCGTCGCGGGTCTAGTGATACTCGCGTCGAGGCCGTCAAGCTGGAGGCAGAGGTAAAGGTAGAGGTAGAGGTAGAGACAAAGCTGGTAAAGGTAGGAGGTCTCCGACAGCAAGTAACTGGAATAGTGCGAGCACACAGCCCAGGGTTTCGAGTAAAATAAAAAAGAAAAAAAAAGAAAGGTATTGTCGTGTGTCATAGCCCCTCCTTCACATTCTCGTTCTGCCCCGCGAGGTCCGCGTCTTTTTGTATACAGAAAAACCGGACGACATTCAGGAATCGCCACGACCTCACATCGCACAATGTACATACATAGCGCCCAAGAAGGTGGCTGCAGGCTACTCCGTAAATAAAAGTAATATAAGAGGACCAAAAAGTGTTCCAAAAGGTCTAAAAGAAGAAGAAAAAAGAGTCGAGAGGAAGAAAATGTAATAAAACTAAACTGGTCCCATACGTGGGCGCGAGTACCCGCATATAGTATACATACACCGATTTGCACGTAATATGTAACATGCTAGTTGAAATAACTGTAGAATGTTACTAAGTCCTGTGTATAGATTGAAATAATAGTATATTGTGTACCAAGGGCGTAAAGTGGGCTTTTTTAGACCGAGTGTGGAGTTTGCAGTACGAGTCGGAAGAAGACGAGTGCATTTGCAAGCCGAAGACAAGTACTGCAACCACACAAGGTCAAAAAGCCCACCTAGCCCTTGGTGCACACCATATTTTTTGTGACCCGCGCGATTTTCGCGTTTTTGAGCGATTTCAAAGAAGCGGGCAAAAAAGTCCGTAGTGGGCAAAAAAAAGTTATTTTTGCCCGCTAAAAGTCAGTAGCGGGGAAAAAAGAAATTTTATTGTCCGCTACCGACTTTTTTTGCCGGCCGGTACAAAAACGTTGATTTTACGCCCCATTTTTAGGTAAAAAAAGCGCAAAAATCGTGCATGTGTTACAAAAATACATGCATACATGAAATTTGTCCCTTCTCATCGTTTATACCGTATTAATTGATCTTTAAATCCTCATTCCTTAGTTTAGTCATACAACTACTCGGAGTTATACAGTTGCAAACACGACGACCTTGAATGTCCTTGCGCGGCAATGTAATGGACCCATAAAATGCACTTTTGGTAAATACCTATGAGTGTGTACCTGTAGGTATTTTCTCGAGCGAGAGCTGGGGCCGAATCGTGACGTGCGTAAGATATTTCTAATTTGTAATTTCAGGCGGAAATCTGATTGTTTTTCTTTCTCTCCTCTAATAATGTTAAATTATTTATGTTTGTGGGATGAAAATAAGGAAGATAGAGAAAAAAAGAAAAAAAAACTACACATACGTTGATGTTAATATTACTTTTTATTGTACCCTAGATGTATACATGATAATATTTGTCTAGGAAATAAATTGATGCATTCGGTCCAACTACTGTAGGGGCCTCGTTATAGTATAATTTTTCATTTAGAATCCATTCATGATTATAAATGCTGTTGATATATTAACTGCAACAAAGAAAAAAATATTCATTCAAGGTCATCAAATACCATGTCAAGATTACTCTTCTAAATTTATGATATAATAAGAATGCGATTAACGAACTTAAACAATGAACAATAACATAACTAAATTATAAATCCGTACTTTGTAGTTGGTCTGCGAGAAGGTTCTGAGGCTGTAGGTGGTGGCGGTGGTCCCCTACGAGCCAATTCCTCAAGATATCCCATCAGCAAACGCGTTCTTTCAGCAGCTGCGGCTTCCAATACAAGAAATCTTCTATCCTTTCTTAAGATTTCTTCTATCTCTGCTAATGAGGTGCTATTTTCTTGTACTTTTTTGAATGTTTTATCTGTTATTAGTTTCGTTTCCTGCAGAAGTTCTCGGAAATCGGCCTTAGCTGCGACGAGTTTGTCCTTAATATATTCCTTGAACTCTTTTTCGCATTTCTGTTAAAATTAGAGGCAAAATATAAGAAACTCAATAAAGCTGATGTAATGTGGAAAGAAAAAAAACTAGAATTCTCTCTCATATCAAAGTACGGTGCCTTACTCTATCGCTCGACGAAAATTTGACGTATCTAGGGTCATCTTTAAGCTCTTTCTTAATATCCCTCCATGCCGCAGTGAGCTCAGTTGAAGCTCCAACTTCGTCGAGTAGTTCTCTGAATTTATCCCGTTTTTTACGACCAAGTTGTTCGATGTGTTCATTGAATAAACGCTCCTTTTCTTCTCTCTCTAAACTTTCTGCTAAATCCCATCGATGATCCTTTCTCAATTGTCGTTTGGCCTCGCGCCAAGCTAGATCGCCATTTCGAACCTTCAAGAATTCATATGCAAATATTAAACGGCACAATCGAACTCTTTCCTTGCTTGAAAGAAAACTGAAATGCTAATTAAACTGTTCAAAAATTAAGCAGCAAAGTTAAGACATACCAAGTCGGCAAGAAGCGCGCTGAAATGTTGAACAGCTTCTGCGTGTCTGTGATGCTGCCTTTCCTTGTCCCTATCGCGAAGATGAGTAGCAAGGGTGCGTTGTACTTCCCTTTCTCGCTCCCTCATACTGGCTTCGGCTCTTCGTTCTTTTTCACGCTTCTGTTTCTCGCGATCTTCTTCAGAATCTGAAGCAATGTTATTCTCGTCTTTCTGAAATAAAATATCGTTCGCCTTTATTACAGTGAGGGATAAGAATCGATTCATAAATGGTAAGAAATAGCATTGAGATTGTTTATCAGCTTCGAAACTCACGTCATTCTCTTTCTTTATTTTCTTTTCCTCCAGCTCTTCGACTTCCCCAGCTTCTTTCTCTATGATTAATTTCTCCTTGCCATTCTCATCGTGATTGATTTCCGCTCTTCTCTGTTTCTTCTCCTTAGCAATTTCCTTGTCGATCTTTTCCTTGGATTTCTCTTTAAATTTCTCCCCGTCTTTTCTATCTTTTTCCTTTTTTTCAGATTTGTGATGCTCCTTGTCTCGGTGCCTGTGATCCTTGTCTCGTTCCTTTTCCTTTTTTCTCTCTTCCTTCAACATGCGAATGTTATCTCTAAACCAATCCTCTCGGGCGGTTGCAGATTCCACCAGTCTGTATCTCCAATCGGATTCTAATTTCTTCTTGCAATCACTCCAATGAGAATGTCTGTCAATGTCCTTGTGCTCTCGCAACATGGCTAAAAAATCCTTTTTCACCTGAAATACAATAATATGAGAGTGCCATAGCTAATAAAAGGATTTCGTTTAGATTATTCACATTTTCTTATAAGATTTGTGTTTTTTTTTCTTTCTTTGTTTGTTGTTTCTTTTTGTTGTTGGATTGTTCACGATACATATTCGATAAAGTTATCATTTACTCAAATGCCATATATAAAATGCACTAGCAAAAATAAATATATTTCAAATTAAACTTTATCAAAATACTTTAGCAAACAAACCAGTTAGAAATACCAATTAAATATGATAAATAAATACTAGATTTTTTATTTTCTTTGTTAATAATTTTTATAGAAATAAGCTGCTTTAGTTTTGCTGGAAAAGAAATACACTGATTACATGCTGCAAAAATGATCAATTCATTCCAAGTCATCATCAAATTCATTGCATTGTAAAACACCTGTATAATTTTACAGGTATAACATCAATGGTATACAACTGTTGGCAAAATTAAAATTCAAACCATTTTATACATGCATGTATTTGACGATCACTTGGTATACAAAATAAATAGATTTATCTAACTGCTGTCCGAGCTGAAAATTAAAATTCTGTTAGTAAATCATTATTAGAAGCTATGAGAAGCTTGGAATAAAAATATACAGAGGACATCGTTCAATTTTCAGAACAAGATTTCAGTAATAGTTTTCAAATATTTGATGCTACGTCAAAGAGAAAGTAACAAATATGCTACTTATAGATATCTTAAATAACTTGAAATCTAGTTATGTGATTTGTCAATGACCTTTGATACTTTAACTCCGATTATCTACCTCTTCTTACCATATACAGAAAAATATTGAAGAAATATGCTGTTACTTAAATAAGACAAAAGAAAATAATTATAATTTATTAATACGTTGGCACATTTTGGTCTCGTTATTGCCATTAAAGATGTAACCCGTTGCCTAATCCTAAAAATATTTAAGGAATAAAATTGTGTACCGTATTTGTCCAATTGATTATCTTTATATCTTTATCGCTAAATAAAAGAAAACAAATCATGTCTCTTATAGTTTGATACAAAGCGATAATTTAAAAAAATAATAGTCCCTTCACAATATCCCATTATTTTCGTGAATTTTAATTGTTAACGTATCAACTCTTGTTGCGGATAAAATTCTTCCATAATAATCTGTTTTCGCACCTTTGATTAGATTTTCAGTTATCAATCAACGAGCCTTTTCTGGCTTTCCTTTCGCATGTTAATATGAATTTTCAGCACTTTACAAACAACGTTAAGTGCTCGATATAAATACCAAGAAAATAATATCTGACTTGTCCTGGCAAATTAGGATCTAAGTATCTTTAGTTGCCCACTGAAAGGACAGACTAAATGTGGTATTCGTATTTCATACGATAGCCAACTGTTATTCTGTATGGTTTATATTATCGGTAAAATACGGTACAAGTTATTTGACTTATTAGAAGTAACAAAATTGGCGTCTCTAATGGCTAGAGTAAGAATGATAATTATTTATATAATAATGAGACTATTTTCACTCGGTTCATTCACATTGTTTTCGCCCGAAGCTACATTATCATAATTCTCAACTGACGTTAGAAGAAGAAAAAAGTTGCATAGAAATTCATTTTCTATGAGTTAATTGAGCTGTAAGAATAGGGACGTAATATAACACCAACGGAAGAATGGTTAAAGTAAGGAAATCAAAATTTTCTTTTCTACTTAACGAGTGAAATGAATTCTTTTCACCAATACCAATCACAGCTATCCAAATTCCTGATTATAATTCCTCAATCAAGAATATCATGAAAGGAGGCATATACCACAATCGTTAGAACTTTGCCGGATCAACATTTAAAAATGACCCTTTCATTTCACCTGTGCGTTCGACTTATTATAAAAGGTATGAGATCTTGACTTGATCCATTTTTTATGACCCAGGGTGAGTCCTTGATTGCTTAAGACTTAAGAATTAACATTTCTGCGAATAACTCGATTAATCTCTATTCAAGTTCTAAGCATCACCACTATACCGCCGTAGTTTTAAATAGAATAATTCTAAGGAGGAAAATGCATCGCCAATTCTAATCAAAGGTATACCCATCTGGTATATGTATATGATTGATAAGGCAAAACTTTTTTAGCAGCTGTAGGGATTAAGATAACCAATGATCAATCTTGAATAATAATTATTTTTCAAATGTCAGAGGAAGAAGTGCTGCTCAAGTATTAAAAGTAATACCTCATTCAATTCTTCTGAATCATTGATCGTTGAATGGCATCATCACGATTGCTATCCACGAAGTATCAATCCACAAGCAATAGTATTAGGTATTTATTAGACACGTGCTGGTTGGTACAAGGGCTCCTCTAAATCATATGTATCGCATATTGAACAACGGCCAATTGGGAATTCAGATAATATCTGAAAATATGTTTCACCTCTCATCGCTCGGATCTTGAAATGTGACACAAGTTGCATTCAATTTTCAAGGAATATAGCTAATATCTTTTATCTACAATTTTATTGAACGATCATTATTTACTGTGGTACCAAGGAGAAAAATAAAATAAAAAAATTTGTAGTACTCTAAACTTTTGAATGAACAATAAATGAAGATTTGAAAAATATAGGTAATTTGAAACAGGCGTATTTTTTTTATAGTCATGTTTAGCTAGTGCAGAATGTAACACGACATCACAATTGATCCGGCGTAAAAATAAAAAATCTTTTTTCTTTTCTTTTTTTCTATATTTTAACCATTCTTACGTAAATGCAAATAATCTGTGTGTATATATATACATGTATACTATATGTATATACACAAATGTATTATATTTAAGAAAAAAGTTCTGAAATTCATGAATCTATGTAATTGAAAAGTTCATTCGTACGATATCATTGTACCACGATAAAATAGATCATCGATAAGAGTACGTTTTTGTTTTTCTTTTCTTTTTTTATAATGTACTTTGTGCTACTAATTAGGGTTGTTAATTTTCTCTTCAAAGACAATGGGGGAGATTTTATAGTTTTTTTTTCTGATACTTCGAATAATTGATTTTTAATTGAAGAAAATTATTTTTTGATTTTTGTTTTTCTCTTTTTTGTTTTTTTGTTTCAAGTAACGAGGATTACGATTAATATACAAATACCGAGTTGTTTCATTCTCATGACTCTGCTTTGGAGTAAAGAATGCAGCGCGCGAGGGTGTGCCAACTGTGCCACGCAGTGTAGGTGGGGATGGTAGATGACATCATCCATGCCACCAACCAGCTTCAGAACCATGCCACTCCACATATGGAACCTGCCCTGCCTGCCTCCTGACTGAAGTGGAGAGTTCAGAACACATAAGTACATAAGGAACCGTCATATACCAACTATTTATTCTCTAACTCTCCCAACTTTTTCATATCATACTCTTTTTCTAGATTTTCTTATTAAATTGGATTATAAGAGTAGAGAATTTTTATGCTCATATCTTCTTCTATGTGTGTTCTTCGTTCGTTATTATTATTATTATTATTATGATTATTATCATTAATATTAATATTAATATTAATATTATTGTTATTATTATTATTATTATTAATATCCTTAAAAAATATATTAAAAATCATTCAATTGGAACAAAATAATAACATACCTACGGAACCTGAAAAAATATTCTATTATCACTGAAAACACGAAATTTATATTAATTGCATGGACACTGTTAACACAATAAGTTACTGCCTACTGATCAACGATCTATTTATCAGAAAAAGAATTCAAAAGTAGATGAATTTCGGATGATTATTTATTCACGAAATTCATATTTTTCTTTCTTTGTTTTTCTTTTCTTTCATTTGGCTAAACAGAAATTTGTCTATGTTGCATATCGAGGGGTGTGACAAATCTCTTTTTATTTTGCATGCAGGAAAGTAGTGAGATTTATTAAACCATGAGAATGTTCTGAACTATTGTTGACTTTGATAACTGATGTTATTAATTTATGGTTTTTACTTTTTAATGTAATTTCAGTGAGCTTTGAAAAATTTTCTGGAAAATAACGGACTTATATTTTACTTTAGAATTCTATAAAATCAGATTTAATGGCAGTAAGTTATGGTATAACATGTTCATGGTGGAATAACAGCTGAAATAAAATTCAATGTTTGCTAAAAATGTGGTAAGAATATAATAGAGTATTAATTATAAGATACTAATCGATTGTCACTGTCGTTAAGTAACTTTATCGCCTTTAAATTTCAACGAAAGAAAAGGCTTGATGTAACAAACGACGAATTTCAATATACTAATTGAGTCAAGTATTTAGGTATAATAAAAACAGACTGAAAATGTCTGCGAAATTTTGAATTCAACAATAATTCAAGTAGACTACATATTCAACGAATTTATACTGTATCGAATTAAACAACGTATCGATGATAAGATGTGCTAAAATTTTTCACATTATATCTTGAAATGAAAAGCTGTAATAAAAATTGGCTTTAAAATCGCCATCGTTATGTTATACGAAATAATTACAACTGGCATACCTGTTCTCGTTTAGCAGTTTTCTCCTCCTTCTCTCGTTTACGAACTTCCAATAGATACTCGTTAAATAGGCTCTCACGTTCTCGCATCTTTTCCACGTTTTTAAAACGCTCGTCCTTCCCATGCTTTTGAGCAAAATCACTGAACGATGATCTGTTTAGGATAAAATCGTGATCAATCAAAGATAATACCCATATCTCAAATATCATATAATATTCACAACAAGATGATAACATACTTTCCGTGAAGGGTAGCTTCTTCAAGAAGCTTTTGAAACTGCTCCTTTCTTTCCTTCATTTTATTTCTCTTCTCTCGTCTCTCCTCCTCTGCTCTCTCCTTCACATATTTTTCAAACACTTGTTTCCTCTCCTTTGAAGTCAACAGCAAATAGCGCGGGTCGAACACTATCTTATGCAACTCTTTTTCCCAGGTACTAAAAGCTGATACCTAAAATAGCCAAGATGTTAATCAGCGTAAAAAAATGTCACACTGCATTTAATAATCTTATGTCGTAACATGAGACTGTGCAATCCCACTCACATCCTTCTCCGCAAGCATATCTTTGAATGATTTAATCCTAGTGTCCAAAGGAACGATCGCTCTCTCTCTCGCAGCTCTTACTTCCGCTTCAATTGCAGCCTCTTTACCTATGTCGATGGTTTTTTTGCCTTCCTTCTCCTCCTCTTCCTTCGGAATAACTGAAAATGGTATAAAGATTATTTAGTTTTTCTTTACATTGTAACGAAATATCTCGTTCGCTAATGCCAGCGACGAATTATCCACCTTTCACTTCTTCTGGTTTTGGTTTTTTAGCTGGTGCAGGCTGATCGTCGTCACTGCTTTCACTAGAATCTGATTGATGTGGATTTTTAGTAGTAGCAACCGCATCTGGCGGAGTGGCAATCATCTTTTCTACATCTTGTCGTCCGACTAAATCGTCCGGTCTTTCCCATACAGAAATTCGAGATGATGGATTATAGAAGAATACACGACCATCTCCGGTCCAGACAACGCACCTGTTTAAAGTCGTAATTAAATTAATGAATTATTTTAGAGGATGAAAATACCAACGGAAAACCATAACGGAATCGGATATCCCCGGATCAACAAGATATCTTACCATGGTGTCCCGGGAACAGGAGTACTAGAAATGGGCCTTGATTTATCTTGTGGTTTTGCTGATTCTTTGGGAACTGTTTCGTCTTTTTTTTGTTTATTGTTTTCATTTTCCTTGAAATTTTCTTTGGTCTCATGGCTACTTTCCTCCTGTTTTTCAAGCTTAATAGGTATGTCTTGAGTCCCAGCAGGTACTATATCATCCACCTTTTGTCGAACGGCTAGCTTTGCATCTGAGAACAGAAAAGTCGAGATTTGAGATAAATCTACCCATAAAAATACACAGACGAATTATTTTCTGATCAACGCATACTCTCAAAGTCTTTAAGCGCCTGTGGTTTCTCCCAAACCGATTCTCCTGCCTTTGTATTATAGTAATACATCCTTCCATCGGGTGCTCTATGCTCTGTCCAAACTAAAGCAGATGCAACTAATTCTTGATCGATTTGTGCCAGTATAGCAGGATCTTCAACTCCAGCTTGCGGAGTCATAACTCCATGCGGCATCTGTGGCATTCCTAAAATTCCAATTCCAAATGAGATTCGTTCGACGAATAAAAGCAATAAATATTTCAATCAATCCACTATTCCCAGAAATATTTTACCCCAGTTAGTTTGAGGCGGTCCGTAGTTTCCAAATGCTTGAAAGCCTGGCGGAGGCATGCCAAAAGGTGCGGCGCCAAACGGAGCTGGTATTGGGCCGCCGAACTGATTGGTGGGCATTCTGTGTTGCATTGGTAGCATATTTGGCGGTGGTTGCATCATGTTTGCCGTCCCATTGGTTGTGAGGCCGCTAGCGGTCGATGGAGATGCTGGAAGTTTGAATAAACTCATCAAATTCTGTAAAAATTCGTTTCCCAATGCTAAAAATCGATACAACGCATCGTCATGATTCTTACAATTTGTCTGGTTGATTTCTGGCTGCGTAGTTGTATCGGTAGATTCACTAGCTGGAGGATTAGTGGCAGAGGTAGGAGTCGCAGAACTGATTTGACTCGTAGCTTCAGAACTGCCTGGCGGTTGATCGGCTGATTGAGTTACTCGCGATTCAGTAATCTGTGACTGTGAAGTACCAGTCGGTGTGTTTGATCTACCGCCTTGTTTCGCAGCTCCATGTACCAGTTGCTCTAACTAGAGGAGTTTACATCATAAGAAATGGTCATTTTGCTTCAAACTTGAAATCATAGTGTACGCTTATTCCGGTAATACGAATTATTAGCTTTGCTGACCTGATCCTGAGCCATAACTTTAACGTTTGGTCCCTCGGGCTTGGTCCAAGTTGTTTCCCTCGTTCTTATATTATAAAAATACGATTTACCATCCCCGGTTTTTGTCTCGACCCATACTTCTCCGTTCAGGTCTAATCCTGGAATGTTTGTTTGTGATTGATGTATCTGTTGTTGTGTTTGTTGACCAGCCACTTGTGCTCCCTAATTTCAAAGATTATATAAAAATTAAAAAATCGGTTTTCTAAACCCATTGGGGAATTGTTAAACCTTTTAACAAAATTATTCAATATTCTATATAATATCCCTCTTCAGCGTTACTCGATTCATAGAATAACAAAGTTATAATTTAAGCCGTGATTTCAAAATATTTGAATACAATATTTTGAATTACAGATTTCTGATCAGCCTTGAAAAAACAAAATATTTTTCCCTTTCGAAAGCGAAAATCTGTTATTCTTCCACCATAAGAAAAGACATACATTCATATTTGGCGGTCCCATTCCAGGTGGTGGGCCGTACGGTCCTGCCCCAAGAGGTCCGTTCATCATATGCGGGGGCGGCTTTAGTGAGAAAGCAATGAATAAAAATCAGTTTATTCTAGGGCGATAGATAAACTAATTTTCTTCATTTTATATCTAGAAATAATATTACCATTCCAGGCGGTCCCATCATGTTAGGTGGTCCCATTAAATTAGGAGGTCCCATGGGACCCCAGCTTGGATCGAATGGTGGTGGACCACGAAATCTAGGTCCTCCAGGTCCCGGCGGACAATTAGGCCGCGGTGGTCCTTCAAATGGAAACCCATTGTTTCCTCCTCTGAACATAGGGCCACGTGGGCCAAAACCTCGGCCTCTGAATCTTGGGGGACCACCTCTCATCGGAAAATCAAAACCTCCGCGCCCTCTGCCCCTAAAATAAGTTCATTATTATCTACGGGTATTGGAAATTGTAGAATTCTCATTTTTGTAATCGTTGTGAATCTGATAAGTTCCTTGGAGGCATAAAAATGAAAAAAAAAAAGAAGGCAAAGACGTGACGTTACAAGACTCGGCGTGTGTCTTTTATTTTCTGTTTGTTTGCACAGCTGTGAATACCGGCACAATTGGTGTCAAATATTTTCTGTTAATTCAAAGTTTAAATTCTGTTTTAATTATATTTTAGGAGCTAAATTCCTGGTTGAAAATGAGAGATATATTTCTATTTCATAAATTAACAGAGCGATTAATTACGTCAGTTTCTTTGATAAGGTATATTATTTGAATAAAACTATAAAACCGAAAGCATCTACTGGTAATGAATGAATGAATAGTCATTAATTATTTATTCATAATTGGTAGTGAGAAATAAGCTGCTTGATTCTTATTCATCATTTTATCATAAAATAATAATTACTATGGATACCGATGTGTGAAATAACACATGGCGTACTAAAGTTTAACTCTTTTATTTTCTTTTTGCCATATCATTATTATCATACTTATTTTCGATGTGATAACAAGTCCAGTGATGATAATTAATTGAATTCTTTAATATAGCATAAATAATGTACGAGGAAGTAATATCTGTGGCAATAAATCGGCGAGGTGTTAAGAAGAATAAAAAAAAGAAAAAAATTCAATGTTATTTTCGTTATTACCTAAAACCTCCTCGCCCTCGCGGTATAAAAGGCCTGTAGTCGTCACCATCGCCGAAGTTGTAATCTTCGGTTTCTTCCATGGGCTGATCCTCGGTGGTCTCTTGCTCCGTATTAGTAGCAGGTTGATCCATGGTTGGAGTAGTTTGTTCATTGCTCACTTCCATTGTGTTTAATTATTGATGATAATAAATCGGAATTAGGTTTTTTAATTACGTATTTACGACCATTTATACAAACTTTTTTTTTTAATCAAACATAAAACGCCGCAAACAAATCACTATTCACCACAAGGCGAGCTGCTGCTGCTGCTGCTGCTGCTGCTTCTCTCAACCCGTAAACACACGATTACCAACATAAAAATAAACGATAATATCTCTAGACGCTCATTCGTTGTAGCATTATATTTCACACATGTCGACTATTATAGAACGTTTCTAACCAATAGAAATTACCGTAGGCTAGGGAAAATTAATCTTCCGCATTCCCATTCTAGAAACTATCCATTTTTCTTGAAACTATACAGTAAACTTACGCAGTAACGCCAGTAACTAGTAAGGTGCAGACGGTAGTGCGGGTGCGTGCGTAGTAATACATATCGAACTGTATGCATTGTTTTGTATTATTAATGTCTGATGATGCGATAATTATTAATTAATTAAAAAAAAACAATAAACAGCATCATTTATACATACATATATATGTAGTAAAGTTTACCTCTTATTATTATAAGTGTCTTTAAATTCCAAACTATAAACAATCGAAGAAATAAATAGAGTGTGAGGTTTCAAACAATGACTACTTTCTACTATAAACGTACATACATACAATAATAATAATAATAATAAAGATAAATAAATAATTGTGATAAACCCAATTATTTCAGCTAATAAATACACAAGCTATTATTCCGTGAACTATAATATATTATAACATTTTTATAAACTCGTAATCGAAACTCAGCGGTTATCAACGTTTAACACACGACGGAAATGACATAACCAAAAAACCCTCTATCGGATTATGGATTTGCAGATTTTAATAAAAGCTTAACTCCGACGGTGAGTTACGATACTTAAATAAAACAATAATATCTTACGTTGAAATTCTCTACCATAATATTTCGATATATATTTATATTTTTTTATTTTTTATTTTTTTATTTTTTACCGATTATATTTATAAATAACGTTCAGATTCATTGGGATGACGGATGTCGCCAGATCAGGTACAGCCAGAGATAGTATTATGAAAATGTTGCTGTCCACTGGTCCAGTCGTTTCAACTTCGTCAACAATCGGCTCAAGTTTACCTAGTCCGACGGGTGATACGTGCGACGATAACCCAAACGCATTAACAACGTATTTACACCATTTGGCGGGATGTTTGGAGAGCGAAATAGACGTCATTGTCAAAGACCACTGTTACGCTCGCCCTTGGAACTGGAAGCCAGAAAATGTCTACGTCAAACCGTTGAAAAAGCTTTTTTTTGGAAAGCCAAAAGGCTCTGTGATAACGTTAGTATTTATATATAATAAAACTTGAATATTTTTAACATAAATTCGTTACTTACTTCACATTAAAAGATAATTGAATAGCAAATAGAAAGCTGATGTTTTTTTCTTTTATCATGACAAATAGTAACAGATTTTTTATCCCTATTTTTTGATACAGGGATAAGCTGAAACAGGAAGAAGAATTGGACGTCGAACGGGACCCCAACGAGCCCCTTATTCCACCTTACGATTTAACCAGGGCTCGTCATGTGATGGACGAGTTTCAAAGATTGGCTAATTTCGCTAGACCAAATGACAATGACGATTGGGAGGATAAAATCGAAAAGATATTATGGTCGCCTGTTCAAAATCGAGTTTTTACTAAAGTATTGAGGATATTGTCCGCAGAGCGTTTGGCCAGATTAGCTAAAGCCAGTTGTGCAACCGAGCCGGTATTCAGAAGAACGTCAATCGACACAGCTGCGAGAAGATTCAGAGAAACTTTGGCTTCTGCTGGATGGGATTGGCGCGTAGCTCAATGGCTCCATAATTTATTGTTCGAAAATTTACCGCAAGAATACATGGCCATTTATTTAGACATCCTTCAGACGTTGAGATTAAAGATTCCGCAATTAATCGACAAGATAATCGCCGTTCAACCCAATCTAAACGCTAAAGGGGTGTCCATAACATGGGAGACGCTCGGTCCTTTGCTAAAAAGATCATGGGATCCTGTTATTTCAAGTCTGAATGCCAACAGGCCAGTAAGTAGATCAGATTCGACAAACAACAACTCTGAGGGCTCTAATTATCAAAGCGGTATTCATTATTTCCAGAAAAAATTACCAGGCAATCCAATCCTGATCATAGCACCATCAGGATGTGGAACTAGCATATCTTCTCGACAACATAAGTGGAATTCGCAATTAGGAGCCTTGGGAATGGTTGTAAACGTTCATACGCACATGAGTCTCACTGCTAATAGAATGACAATGATGGCGTGCATGGATCAGCTGGTTCAAGCTACTAGAACTAAGATACAAGACGTTAGGAGTGATTGTCCCGGGCGGCCAATTATCCTCATAGGATTTAACACAGGAGCTGCGCTCGCTTGCCAGGTGAGTTTCCACCACTTTATTCCCGCAGCTCATCAAATTTTAATGAATATATCTTCAGGTCGCACAAATGGAGCATGTGACCGCTGTTATATGCTTAGGCTTTCCGTTTACAACGGTTGAAGGAAAGAGGGGAACCCCCGATGACACACTCATGGATATAAGGTGTCCAGTTATGTTTGTTATCGGCCAAAATGCGACCTTGGTAAGATCTGATGATCTGGAAGATCTAAGGGAGAAAATGCTCGTCGAAACTAGCCTGGTGGTAATAGGAACGGCCGATGATCACCTGAGGATATCAACGGCTAAAAAGATATCTGAGGGTATAACGCAGAGCATGGTGGACAGATGTATATTGGATGAAGTAGGAGATTTCATTGGCAGTATCTTACTGCAACCGCATCCTTTGCCATTGAGGCCTAATCCTTTATCGGATAAAACAATGAAAAAGGAATACAGAAAACGCAAGAATTCTACAAGTAGTTCGGTAGAAAGCGAACCACACTCTCCTAGTATTAAAAAAACCAGGCCGATTACCCCCATCACGCCAAACACTGTTTCTGGTACAACGCAAATTACATCTACCGGATCTCTGGTCAGGACAGGAACTTTGAATACCCAACCAACTCTTGTAGCTATTGGCGGCGCGAGCTTGGGCCAAACTTCTGTGGCTAAGAGAAAACCTAGAGTTATTAGTAACCAGAAAGTTAATTTACCTGACCAGTTGTTGTCCCCGAGAGCTCCAGGCCAGGTATAATCGTCCTTTGATTATTTTTTTTGACCCGAAATGAAATTTTCAGATGAACTAATGATGAAATTTACCCAACAGCCAAATACGAGTAACGCAACTGGAGGAATAACACTCAATATTGGTTCTCTGGCCAGTCTAGCACCCATCGGACCCCTGCGTTTAACTCCTACTTCGCTTGCCCAAACAGCTACAGCAACGACAAAGATGAATAACGTACCTCGACCGGTTACAGCTTATTCTAAAATGCCAAAAATCATGACGTCCAATCCCAGCCCACAGAATACTCCAAAAATGAAGACAGTCATGTCGACGAATAAAAATTTCTCAAAAATAGTTACCAGCACATACAAACACATTAATATTACCGATAAGGGTGGGGAAGCCAAGCTTGTTAACGTTCTAACAACAGCTGGAAATCAAGTTAGAGTCAGCGCTTCCACTGCCGCAGGTGATTCGCAGTTTACTAATCAAATTCGTTGATATTAATTGTATTGCAGTTTATTATTCAACATTGTGTTACGCTTTATCTGTATCTAATGATTTTTTCTTTATTTTTAACAGCGATGCACGTTAAATCAGTGACCAATACCAGCGGGGCATTGTCAGCGCTTTTACAAAACAGGCGGAGTCCGATGGGAATGGTGAGCGGTATACCTATGGGGAAGGGCACTGCTACTTCCAGTATTTTATTGACTCCCAGTGTTTCGACGTCAAATACACACACGATTGTATCATCCTCGTCAACGACTGCACCAAAAGGTAGAATCCTATTATCTAGCCAAATGATTAATAAGTAATTGTATAGATAATTTGAAAATGGGAGATGTTTTGTATGAAAGATTTTAATCAAGTATCATTGTGTATAGATATCATAACGAGGTAGAGATTTAGTTATTGTAAATCTGCTTGAAATTAGAACTTTTTTTTTTAAAGATTATATGTATTTAAGTTTGATAGAAAAGAATCTTATCGTTGATTTTGGATCCTTTGATTCTAACTTTCGTTGGGCCACTCTATTTTCCTCTTTCTTATAGTCGAATGACTTTGATATTCAAAGCAACGAAGTTATAGTATCAAAATTAACACGCGTCATAAGTCATAAGCACATCGGCTAATACTGGATTATATGGTCGATAGACCAGACTGGTTTTCTTTTTTATGTTTTATTCGTTGAAAAAAAAAAAGTATAACTATAAATTATGAATAGTAAAAATTGGAATTGATACTTTAGTTCGATTTTAAAAAATAATGAACAAAAAATTTAATGTGATTCAAAACTGAGAATTTTGTCAGAAGAAATATTTTATTATATGTAAATACACCAACATTGCCTTATATTTTATTGTTGAATAAATATTTTTATGTAACTCGGTTTTCTTTTCATTCCTATCCCTTACCCTGGTGAAAAAATAAATAAAAAAAATATTAATTTTATTAGGCAGCTTAAATTGAGTATTGAATCTTTTTATTTATTTCCATTCGCTGGTCATACTTGTTCATTAATTTTTTAAGCTATATATAAAGATATTTCTTCTTTCGTATTAGATTTTTATCATTTTATGTAGGCTTGTAAATCATAGAGGAATAATCATCTTTTAGAAATTTGATCATCAATATGCTATTTTCAGGATATTTAGTTCATAAATACATGTAGATAAAATGTTTGTCTATCGCTTGAGCAAAAAACACTTCTTCCACGACGTAACTAATCCTAGACAACGATCAATGGCTATCATAAATTGAGTTGATAAATTCGCAAAAACATGTTCACATCGTTAATATCGATAGTTTTTAAGTTTCTACAAATCTTCAATGCTCCGTTTCTCTTCAAATATCTGAGAACGGTATCTCTATTTTATAGTTATGGACATCAACGGAGCCAGCGGCAGCAGCGATCGAGCAATACAGACGTCTGGTAGACCGTTGGATGTATCTAAGATGTCTCTCCTCCCTCCGCAGGCCGGTACATCAAATAAAAACTATTCGCATGCTGTGTCGAGCGGAAGTGTAGTGATGTTAACGGACAGTTTGCATAACTCAAGAACAACTTCGATGCTAGTTCCAATATCGGGTCAAAATCCTATAACTATATTGCCTCTATCAAGTAAAATGAAGATGAGCCATAAGTCGTTGAAAACTGTACCAAAGATTACAGTGAACAGTTGTAATCTCCAAAGAGCGCAAAGGGGCAATAATAAGTCGCAGTCACCTATCAAGAAGAAAATAAGTACAGATTTTGATGATGATTTAGGAAATATATTGGACATTCCAATAATATTTGCAAAAGATGGAGAGAATCTGAACGCTATTGAAAAAGCACCGTCAATATCGCAAATGCCAGTAGTTATAGATTCTTATGATAAAAATATACCGAAATTAAGTGGAACTACAAAAGTTGTACTGATCAGTAATAAGCACGATAGAATACAACAACAGCCCGTTGGAAATATGCCCACTTCGCAAATGCAGGCTGTTGTTAGAGCCACTGTACCTCCTCACCATATAAATCGAACAGTACTTCCAAACCGATCTCAAAATCCATCAATTACAACTGCTAATCGATCCGGTACACCGATGCAAACTGTGTCTCGATTAAATCAAGCTACTATCAAGTATACGAAGATTATTTTAGCGAAGAGAAATTCTTTCAGCAATAATGTCCATGATGATAAAAGTGAACAAGTTATTTTGACTAAGAATGCATCGAAAATAATTAGTTACGACAAAAATGAACATAGATACGCCCAAATTCTTCCAAGACATCAGATTAAATTTCAAGAAATAATTCAGAATGATGATACGCTAGAAATTGAGGACGCTATAAAGACGAATATTATAGAAAGAAAAATTCAAACTGTATCAGAAATTGACTTGACATCGCCGTCTAAAAATGGTCATGGTATTGAACAAATTAATAATTTAGGTACTAGTACGGAAATGGAAATTGTTAAGACTGATGCTTTCTTGTCCGATACTAATGTCGCTTCTGAAATAACAGAACAGCAGGAATGAATGCTGAAATTTTCTCTTAATTTATTCTAGAGAATTTTCGATATTAGTAACGGCATAGATTGTTAGAAAATTGTGTATTTAAGGAAGCGTTGAAATGGTGTTGCCCTATCTTTTGGAATTAGTAGTCTACTACATGCCTGAAATAGATTTTAAGAAAATATTCTCATTCTACCAGCCTTACTTCTTAGAGTGAAATAGGTATCGCATTATAATACACGATGACAATATCATATGATAATTCTTATATTCAAACAATCCAATGCTCGTAGCATTTCTATTTTGGTACCTGACTGCATTTTACTCTTTCCAAAAAAAAAAAAAAAAAAAAAATGATACGATTTCTGTGATTGATTATTGTCATAAGTTCTACAGTTAGATATTTTCTATTCTTTGATTGATACAGTAAGTTGTTACATTACAATATCTTTATAGAGCTATTTAGTTTCCTCTTTTCCCATAAAGTATCGTCAAAAACACTGACGGTGAAAAGTTATTACCTATTTCACGATATTAGGTAATTATCACTTACCCCAATACTCATGTCAGTCATACCATTATTTATTTGCTTGTAAAAATGTAATAAATATTGTTTCTGCGAGTAAACGAAATTTCATATCAATCTGATTCATTTCGCATAATGGTAATATTATTTAATGATAATTACTAAGTCTTTTCTCATATGCATATTATACTCAGTTTATTTAATACAAAAAAAAAAAATCTATAGAAAATATCATTGTCAGAGAGAAACAAAAACTATGTAAGATTTCTTTGCATGCGTATTTAAACATGATCTCAAATCCTCTGAAAAAACGAACAAAAATTTTACCTCTTTATTCAAGTTTGGTCTTCTTACTATCCTATAGTAAATTCTAACTTATATCTATGAATACAGATTGAGATAATTCATACACTTGGTTTCAGAGTTTATCATCTATTGGTAATAACAGAAATAGAAAGCTCTAAGAGTCACGTAATTTAATGACTAGATACCAAAGTGTATGAATACCTTTTAGTTTGATCGAAAAATAATCTTAATAATGAACATACTCAAATCCTTCATAGTACATGCACACACACACACACACACACACACACACACACACACACACACACACACACACACACACACACACATACTTACATACATATAACATGAGAAAATCGCTTCACAAGGCACAGAGATAATAAAGAAAATGATTAAAAAAAAATATTATAGATTCCTAGGAACTCCTTACGGTAGATTTCAGTCATTGCCCAGAAGGGCATCTCCATCCTCCGTCGTAAACATGATATACAATTTCTTGCTTAATTCAGGTCCTATTTTCCTGACTGCTGTAAGTGGTCCCGCAGTTCTTCTGATCTGTTTTGACAAAGGCAAGATATAAGTTCATAAAATTTCTGTATAAAATTTTGCTGAAAATTGATGGAATGAAAACAGCTTCCATCCGTTATCTCTTTTATCCGATAGAAAACACTCCTGTACTTCAAGTTTGTACAAACTTACGGCGATATCTTGGAGCAATTTTGGGCCTTCAGAAGGTGTGCAGTAAGCGTAAGCCTGAAACAGAAGTGAGATGAGTAAAAGATCGTGTTTTTTCATGAAACACCGAAGTGAGACTTCTGTGAATGAACATACTTCCATCAAATGTAGCGGAGTTGGATATTGGGATATAATAGCCTCAGCAGTTTCCAATTTGGCCAAACTAAATTGGCACAACTGTTGCTGCCAGAGTCTTTTCAGCCCATTACCATCTTTGTCTACTTTAACTGTATCTCTGGTATCAGCAGCAGAATACCAATCCAACTGCCCCTGCGCAGTTCCCTTTTTTTCTATTTTGAACGGCGCTTCAGCAATGGCTTTGGTATACTGGTGTATCAGCAATCCCAATTGCTGCGGAGTCTCAATTAATTGGCTGTTACAGTTCACCCTCAACTGAATCTCCGTCAAGCGTAGTTCCAACTCTTTCTTAGATACTGATGGCAAGTCTTGGAACCTCTTACTACCTCGACGTTTTATCGCATCGCTCTCCTTTTCACGGCATTGATTTTTCGTCTGTAATTTCTTCAAGTTCTTTCGATGCTTGAAGTAGTTTTCCATCCCATAAATAACGAGCGTGGCTCCTTTGCCGGGTATCATTCCTTCAATGCTTAAAATTGAGGCGACGAATGTATCATCTGCGACTCTCTTAACAGCCTCAACGTAATCCCAAATAATTACTATCTGGTTTTCCTCGCTGACCAATTGTTTGCAAGTATTCTCCATGGTTGTGCCATTTTTTTGTTTCGATCTTGTCCAAGTTATGCTGTTGGGAACTATTTGCGACTTTGTATCGTACACGAGCTCAAGACTCTGAAGCTCGGTGATAAGATTGTCGAAAAAGCTTAGATCCTGTAAACCAGAATCCATAACAACCCTCATATACTTCATGCATTCTCCAGGCTTCATGCATTTCAAACGTTCCGCAATTGCGGCTTTTTCCGCCTTATTTCTCGCAGCTTCTTCGCTTTTTTTCAATTTTTGAATTTTTAATAGCTCTTTGTCATAGTCGCTGAGCCCATTTTTATCCCTCGAAACTGTAGTCGGCTTGCTTTTTGGCTTTTTGGTCAAATATTTGTTCAGTAATTCTTCTTCGATGTTACTATTCGATTTATGGGAAATTCTAGGCGACAGATACTCTGGGTTTGAATAAATTGGCTTAGCTACTTCGGGCGCAAAATGAACTTCAGGAAAATCGAAATCGTCGTCTGATATGCAGAGCGCAGATCCAGTCACAACCGATTCTTTTATAGAGACATTATTTTCAGAAGATTTTCTAAATTCGACTTCGTCAATATTCATGGAATCGTTTGAATCACTCGACAAATCAATCACTTCCATGATTTTATTTTTTATTTTTTTTTTTCAATTCACAGAGATGTGTATGTGTTTTTGTTTTTGTTTACGAACTAGATCGTAGATCGGATAACCTCCAAACAGATAATTCATGCGATGTTCATTACTTCATCAGTTTTATAATCTAAGACAATTGTAGCTGTCTCAATCATTATCATCGAACTTTCATTCAAGAATTTATCATCACCTATCACGATAAATAGCAACAACAAATTTCGAACTGGACACGTTCTGTTTGAATCAGTTTGAATATTCGTTGTAATATTTTGTATTCCAAGTTAGGTTATGTTAGTATGCCTAACCTAGCTTAGTTCACATCGAATGCATTTCATATCTTGAAAGAGAAGTGGACCATACATTATTCGCGTGTAGCTATTATTCCCTCGTCCGTGTTCTTCTTCTTCTCAATTGTCAGTCGTTATAGTTGGATTGTTTCATTTTTACCATTGTTCTTTTAATTGTTTGTTCGTTTGTTTACATTACTACTCCAGTCGCCCTTCGCGCATCAATTGCCTTATCCACCAATAGGGAGAGCGCTCGTCGCACAGCTAGAGGATGAATGGAACGATTGTGATTCGTCGAAGGAATTCGGAGATGTTATATGCAATGCGTAAAGTATGAATGAAAGCATAGTAGTGCGACAAAAGAATGCGGACAAAAAACTACTACCTCTTTACTACGGTTATGAATACAATGACATATAGTGGCGCAACAGAAGAATGCGGCAGCCCCGTAGCAGAATACGGAACTTTAAGTTCATTCATTATTGCAGTATATCTGAACTCAAAGAAATTAAGGTCGGTAATATAGATATGAGGCGCGTATAAAACAGAATTAATGGATATATGCGGATTTAATGGAGTTAGAGCAGTTGAATAAAAGCTATATTATCCTTAAATTGTTTATTTATATTTTTTTCTTCTCTACTTCTAGAATACTATTATTACAATACACATAGAGCGTGAAATTGTAACAATTTTGTATACATATGCATATATAATTTGAAAATGCTAAATAAACTTGCGTGATTGAAATAAAATGATTGTAGATATTTATCGTTCGGGTTTTTTTATTTTGTTGGTATATTATTCCACTATTCTAATAACTTCTAATCTTAAAATGAAGTTCGTATTGTTCGCTTTGCAGAATGTTCATTGATATATCATTCAGCGAGGGCACATATGTTGGCATTTTCCCTATATAGATGAAAAATTGCGAGCAATTTTCTACGTGTTCCTAATTCGCAGCTCGTTTTCATGCGACTATAGGGACTGAATTTTGAGTTGAATTTTCGTTCTAAATTTGGAAAAGTGTTCCTGGCACCCGATTTTTCATCTTTAAGATCGCTTTCACACAAAACATATCTGAAAGTTTACTAGTCGAAAGATTATAGTATGTGAATAAAAAACTGGAAACTGTAACACATATTTTCGATTGTTCCGTATTTATTATTTTTTACAAACACATACATCTGTGAAATTTGAAGAAAATTCGGATTGTGTATAAAATGTTACAGAAATGTACTTCGCGGATTTTTTAAAGCTACATTATTCAACGGAGGCACGTAGCATGCCTGCCACCATCAACTGGCAATGTAACTCCTGTAATAAAACTAGCAGCATCTGTAGCGAGAAAGGCGATTGCTGTAGCCATTTCCTTTCCTTCACCTATCCTTCCGAGAGGATGTGTGACTTTACCACGCTCGTAATGTGCTTTTACTTGTTCAGCATCAAAACCGATTCTTGCGTGGAACTTCGTTGCCACTGTTCCAGGGTTAATGCAATTCACACGAACCTAGAAAAGAACAATTGCAATTTAGAACCTGAGATTATTGCTACTTAGCGTAGAGCAATGTGTCGATTTCTTAACTGTTATGCGTGAAAACTGCATACAGTACATTACCTATAACATATCAGTGCATTACCTGTTTTTCTGCAAGTTCCAACGCTACACATCGCGTAAATTGGTCTAGCGCTGCTTTACTCATGCAATATGATAATGCTCCTGGAAATGATCTTATACCGGCGATACTAGACACATTTACAATGTTACCTCTGGTCTTAATCAGATGTGGTACTGCCAGCATCGTTAAATGGTAGACAGATCGCACATTGAGATTGAATGTTCTGAAACAAGTCCATAATTTCTAACTATACATCATTCAACTTCAAGAGAAAAGCTTTTGGCAAAATAATTTCTATATACCTTTCATCATACTGTTATACTCATTATTCAATAAATTTACCCAGGTGTCTGTCACACATATCTTTCATCGAGGGGTTAACCACTCTTGAAGTCAGGTGTACACCTGGCTGAGAATCAGTTTAAGTCAGTTGAAGTCACTTAAAGTCACTTTAAATCACTTGAAGTCACCTGAAGTCACCTGAAGTCAGTTGAAAAGTCAGTTAAAGTCAGCTGAAGTCACTTAAAGTCAGTTGAAGTCAGTTAAAGTCAGTTGAAGTCAGTTGACTTGATGAAGTCTTGAAGTCTGAGAGTCTTAAAGTCAGGTGTACGGTCAATCGACGAGTGGTAAACCCCTCGTCTTTTATTTGAACACGAGATTCGGCAATATCCTATTTTCTATTTCCTATTAAATTATATTCAATGAAATATTCACCGATCATAAGATTCCAAGGTAGTAGTCTCTATAGAGTCTGATAACATAGCGCCAGCATTATTAACGAGTATATCCAGTTTTCCGTAATGTTTGATGGTTGATTCGAGGATATTTTTTGTATCATTTTCGTTCGTTACATCACCAGCAACTACAAATACGGGCTGGGTGCACTTGTCAGCAACTTTTTGCAAATTTTCAACATCTCTTCCGGTTATAGATAAAGAAGCGCCTAGTTGGGACAGGTGTATCGCAGTCTCTGCACCTATCCCAGAACTTGCTCCCGTAATTAGAACAACTTTACCGGCAAGAGACATGGCTTCTTAGTCTGAAATTTTGTAAACACCATGTAATTCAACCATACGACCGTAATAATAATAATAATAATCCTACCTGTCCGATAATAGGTGTGAGATACTTTCCGCAAGACCAAACTCGTACAATGATATTTATCTGAATCCAAAACTTATCCTTCCAGACAACTGTACAGTATTGATTCAGAATCTAAATTCAATATGCTTTTATACACGCCGTTCAGAGATTACTGTATGTATGTACATACGTTGGATAACACATTTTATCAAAACACTTGTGCTTAGGAGCTGCTGACAAATCAAACAACGCCGATAAGTGGCCAGAGTGGGAGGGCTCCGCATTCATAGGCCAGCTACTACGTAATGGAATCACGCTTTCAGACTTTTCCTTCGTTTAAGATTACCAGAAATTATAGAAAAACCGAGGGGTGAATCACAAGCAGAAATGCATACACCATATCTCTTTTTCTAAATATCTCCCAAATATCTCCCAATATTTCCCAACATTTCCGACCGTGATATCTTCCAATATCTCCCGATATTTTCCAATATGTCTCAATATCTCCCGATATTTTCCAATATGTCTCAATATCTCCCGATATGAAATAATATTATATTAGTTGCCATCAAATTACTTTCCAGAATAACACTATGGGATGGCCTTATGCCAGTGTTCATTACGTAAGCATAAGTTGAATACATAACAATTTGGCGGAATTACGTGATCGCATATTATTAACGATGTATTTATAACAATGCAGACGTTTAAGAGATGGAAAGTCAAATACCAACTTAAATATGAATGATAATTAATCAATGAAACGAAGATTATTATACATGATTTATTCCAATATACTGTAGATTCGATTTGTTAATACAGAACTTATATTCTTAGTGCGTATATAATGTTGTTTATAATTTATGATAAATATGTCTCTCTATTCCAATCAACGGGGACATGCAGCATGTCTGCCACCATCTATTGGCAATGAAACTCCTGTTACAAAACTAGCAGCATCACTAGCGAGAAAGGCAATCGCTGAAGCTATGTCCTCCACTTCACCTACCCTTCCAAGAGGATGTGTCCTTTTTCCATTCTCAAAATGTGCTTTCACTTTTTCATCATCAAGACCCATTGTTGAGAAAAAGTTCGTTACCACTGTACCAGGATTAACGCAATTCACACGAACCTAGAATAGAACCAGCATGCAACTTTTTAATCTAAAATTATAGCTATACTCAGAGTACATGGTTATTGTATATGTTGGTGTAATACCTGTTTATCTGCAAGCTCCAATGCTACACAACGCGTAAAGTGGTCTATCGATGCTTTAGCCATGCAATATGCTAATGATCCTGGTACCGCTCTGAGACCGCCAATACTAGATACATTTATGATGGTACCTTGAGTCTTAATCAAATGTGGCACGGCCAGCATAGTTAAGTGGTAGACAGCTCGTACATTAAGATTGAAAATTCTACAGGAAAAATAAAAAGCAAAAAACGCATAATTTTCATATTTCAAATATGTTATACCTATACCTACATTAGTTTGTGATTAGATTTGGGATTACTATAAATATCCTTGTTTCTATTCAATTATTAGCTTCAATAAAACAGTTACCGGTCGAATTGGTCCAAGGTAGTATTTTCGATAGAGCCTCCTTCCGCACCGCCAGCATTGTTAACGAGTACATCCAGTCTTCCGTAATGTTTGACTGTTGATGCAAGGATATTTCTCGTATCATCTTCGTTCGTTATATCACCAGCAACGACAAATATGGGTTGAGTACATTTGTCAGCGACTTTTTGCAAATTTTCAACATTTCTTCCGGTTATCGATAAAGAGGCGCCTAGTCGAGAGAAGTGTATCGCGGTCTCTGCACCTATGCCAGAACTTGCTCCCGTAATTAGAACGACTTTACCAGCGAGCGTCATTTTTGTTTGGTCTAAAATTTTATAAACCATTCTTTATAAACGATTCTCAGATGGCATAATAAAACACTAATAAATGCAAACTTACCTGTTAGATTGTAGGCGTAAATTAGTTGCGCGAAGTCAAATTCGAAGAGAGTAGGATTGGTCGATTTTGATTAATCCAGTCCGCAGCCTTTTTCAATGTCTAGAAAGCCACTAATTTTGTTTCAGAATCGAAATTCGATGTTCTTTTATACTATACGTCTCTACAGATCACTGTACATATGTTTGATAGCGTGTTTTATCAAAAGACTCGAGTTTATACCGGTCGATAACAAGTTATGTAATCTTGTTAGCTAGATCGCGTGAATAGTGGAGCAGAGGTAGGGGTGGGGATTCAAATCCTCATACTCAGATGCATCACGGCACCTAAGGTGGGGGTGAAGTGTTTTGGATCAGACAATAATGTTTCCCAAAAATTTTACCCTTTCGATTAAATAATAGTCAAGTATGTTATCTAAGAATGAAAATCAACCGCATGTATTCTGCTGTCTGGCTGAAAATAGTAGAAACCGATTTTGATGCGACAAGGGGTATTAATTATTATAGATACGCGTAGAATTTGAAAAATCTCAAAAACAGCTCGTAAGTGGTTTTAACATTGAAAATGTTTATTGGGACGATTTGGCGAGCGTTGCGTGATTTCGGAAGTATTCGGGTGTGTTCGGGTGTCTGCCGAAGTATATTGAAGAATGTTTATACGGGCGATATGGCAAGAGTAAGTACGTGATATCCGGAAGTATTCAGATATATTCGGTTGTATTCCGAAATATATACACTAATTATTAGTGACTAATGTACCCATTATCACCGAATTTCTACCTAACGGGATTTATCAAAAGATAGATAGATAGAATTGGTTTATCATGCCCTGGCCATAAGGCATAAGTCATAAGTGGGCCTTGAGGCAAAACCAGATACAAGATACAGAGAGCAAGAATAATAGTAACGAATAGAAGTAGCGAATAAATAAATGTAAAATAACAAGATGTAACAGATAGTAAAAAAATAAAAATTAAAGTAAAGGTATAGAGACAAAAATGAAAATACAAACATAAAATTACGAATAAGTAGAATAATAAGATATAGAAATAAAAAGATGAATAACACAGTGAGTAAGGATAAAAATGAAAAATGAATAAAGATAAAAATGAAGTAAACAGATAATAGGGACAGGTAGGAAGCAAATAAAAGTACAGAAAACGAAGGAAAAATAATAATACCGAACATTCGCAAGAACAAACACTAACTGACTACCCGGTAGATCGTGACTTGGAAGGAGGGGCCCCACAGCAAGTTCCCCCATACATCCCACAGCAAGTTCAAGTTTAAGGGGACCAGTATAGCGACTTTTAGAGAAATTATCACAGTCCGAAATCAATTTATTTCATAACCAAAGTTCATTTCACATAAAAATATTTTTTTTTTTTCCAAATCATGTGTCGTAAGGATGTTGGCACACCGTTGGTCCAATTCAATCTCTTGACGTCTCATTTTCTCCAGTGAACCATTCCTCATCTTGTGAATGTAGGGATCTTAAAATAAACAATTATGTCATAAGTTATGAATTCTGATCAATTTACCAAATTTGCACAAATTATTATCACTCATTTCTTAAATAACTTGGCCAAAACGAAAAATTTTCAAAATTCCTACATTCACCTGACGAGGATTTGTTTTCGGAAGAAAATGAATCCAAGATGACCTGAATCGGTCCAACGGTGCTTTAAAATCCTTACGACACATGATTTGGAAAAAGAAAAAATTTTGATGTGGAGGGGGTTATTCAACAATTACGTCACGCTATTTTCAACCATTCTTGACTCCCCCCCCTATCGCACTTCGTCATACAGACTTTGACCACTTTAACCCAGATCGTCACGCTCTGGACCCCCCCCTAGCGGCGTGACGTAATCGTTGAATGGCCCCTGAAATGAACTTTGGTTACGAAATAAATTTATTTCGGACTATGATAATTTCTCTAAAGTCGCTGTACTGGTCCCCTTAATGCCTGGCTTACGCAGCACCGTAACTTAACTCAATTTAAGGATTGACCAACAGGAGGCTCGATTCACCTGGCGCGTGGCTAAAGCAGCCTTCTGATTGGTCAATTCTTAAATTAAGTCAAGTTTTGGCGCTGCGTAAACCAGGCATGAGATTTCCGCGGATTTTATAATTTTTCAAGATTTCTTAGGATCTGCATTTTTGACTTCTTTAAGTTTCAATTCTCGTGATGGATACGAAGATTTTCCGACACGAGAAAGATGGATTGCAAACGCTGTAGCTATAAGGTAGCTGATGAATACCTGTATGACAATAAAACTCGAAAAAAATGTCATGGCTACAATAGGGAAACACGTGATGATGAAATCGATGACAAATTACTATAATCCCTAAATGAAACGTAGAAGAAGTGGTAAGATCTCCATAAAAGTACTTGGGGTGCAAAAACATTCGCCAATCACGTAGAGTCGTATACTAAAATGAGATTTTCATACTTTTTTGTAGTTAATGAAAAAGTTAATGTCGTTAGTGCACGATTTTGCTTCCGAAATTACTCTCAATGAAGTTAACTCGATGAAGTTTACCAGGTAAAGGGTTAGCTGTGAATAAAAAATGAAAACCGCTACAAATATGTTCGATTTTTCGGTCTTTATTATTTCTCATATATTTGAAGAGCAAAATGAAATTTATATTAATTATTTAAACACTACTGCACACGGCATGCCTGCCACCATCAACCGGCAATGTGACACCTGTGATGAAGCTAGCAGAGCTGCTAGCCAGAAACGCAATCGCTGCAGCGATGTCTTCGACTTCCCCTGCCCTTCCAAGAGGATGCGAGGTTTTGCTATGCTCATAATGTTCCTGTATTTCTTCAGCACTACGACCCACTGTTGCGTGAAAATTCGTCACCACTACACCAGGATTAACGCAATTCACACGAACCTGGAAGAGAACCATGAAAAATTGAAATCGGTGATTATAACTACTCAGCGTACGCTGATCAAAGAGCTGATTGATAAGCTGCTATGCATAAAGCTGCATACCAAATTGCATGATATGCAGATTACTACTGGGTTTCAATGTAATACCTGTTTCCCTGCAAGATCCAAGGCTACACAACGCGTAAAATGGTCTAGTGCTGCTTTACTTGTGGCATATGATACGACTCCTGGAAACGCTCTCAGACCCCCAATACTGGAGACATTTACAATGTTACCTTTGGTCTTGATCAGATGTGGCACAGCCAGCATTGTTAAATGGTAGACAGTTCGTAAATTAACGGTCATCATTCTGAAAAAAAACGTAATTTACGAATAAAACGATCACTAAGCTGAATCACTTTTTATTATAGGAAAGAACAAACTTTCGCAAAGATAATTCTGCTAGCCATTATGTGCCTATATATTTACCAATCATTTAATACCTTTGTTTTAGTGGCATTTGATATTGATTATTCATAGCGTAAATTATTGTGATTAGATTTGGCACCATCCTATTTTTTATTATATAAATAAAATGAAATAGTGACCTATCGAATTGTTCCAAGCTAGTATTTTCAATAGAACCAATTTCCCCAGCACCAGCATTATTAACGAGGACATCCAGCCTTCCAAAATGTTTGACCGTTGATTCGACGATATTTTTAGCATCATCTTCATTCTGTAGTTCACCAGCAACTATGAAGATGGGCTGGCTGCACTTATCAGCAACCTTTTGCAAATTTTCAACATTTCTTCCGGTTAAAGATAAAGAGGCGCCTAGTCGAGACAGGTGTATCGCAGTCCCTGCACCTATTCCAGAACTAGCTCCCGTAACTATCACGACTTTACCAGCGAACGTCATGACGTGTTGTTAGTCTAGAATTTTGCAAACCATGTGTTATTTACACGACCGCGAGCACATCTCAGATGGGTAATATTTTTAATCCTACCTGTCAGATCGTAGGTATAAGATTCTAAACTTCTACAAAGTGCGATTGTTTAATTTTAATAATCCACTCCACACCTTCCTCCAACGTCTAGCAAATCACAAATCTCAATCGGAATTTAAGTCCAGTATTGCAGCTTTTATACTGTGTAAATTCGAGATTAGTATACGTTTGATAACATTTGTTATCAATAGCCACTTGAATTTAGGATCCCCTATCAAATCCCCCAAGGTTGTATTACTATGCTGATATTGTGCTTCATGACTTTATCAGGACCACGATCGACTCTTGTGTGACAATTTGTTACCTGCACTGTACCGGGATTGACGCAATTCACACGAGCCTGGAAAGGAACCGATAGAATTTAGAATATGAGATTATCGCTTCTCAGTGCAGAGCGAAGAGTCGATTTTGATGGTTGAGGCTTGACATAGTTCATATATTGATGTAAAGCCGATCGAAAAATTTGGATACGATATCTAGTTTATGTGGACAATCGAAGTACTATGTGCGTTCTCTTGATGGCCACTGTCCTAATATCTTTCGATCGAAGTTGTAGATCGAACCACTGTGAACCGGATCGTGATACGCTGATAAGTATCAAGCGTTAATATTAATATCAACCGCTATAAGTCATAGTTGCCAGATTAAGTAATGACCGTTATGATGATTTCGTATTTTGCGATTCTATATTCTTATTCGGCAATCTATATCATCTAGCGATTGAGATTGAGTGAACACTTGAGATTGAACAGGACCGAGAGAACCAAAACTTGTGTTCCAAACTGTATTATGTTTGCTCCCCCATATCGAATCATGGTCGTTATTCGTGAATCAATTAAGAGTCGATTGCCGAACTTCTGGGCATGAAGACTAAAAAGAAAATTTTACGATGTACAAACTGCTGATAGGTATAAGTGTAATACCTGTTTCCCTGCAAGATCCAACGCTACACAACGCGTAAAATGATACTCGTGGCATATGATACTACTCCTGGAAATGATCTAAGGCCTCCAATACTAGACACATTTACAATGTTACCTTTGGTCTTGATCAGATTGTTAAATGGTAGACAGTTTGTACATTAAGGTTTATTATTCTGGAAAAAAACGTAAGTATTGCGATCATAACGATTCGTAAGCTGCATCGTGTTTCAGATCCAAGAGATAAACCTTCGAATTGATCATCACATAATATGTCTATCGCCGAGGCGTTTGAACGTATGTAATAGCTCGCGACTTTGCGAGTACATCGATTTGCGGGCGGTATCATTTTTTTGTTCAGTAGATTAAATTCAATAAAATAGTTACCGATCGAATTGTTCCAAGCTAGTATTTTCGATAGAGCCTCCTTCCCCAGCGCCAGCATTATTAACAAGAACATCCAGCCTTCCGTAATGTTTGATAGTTGTTTCAAGTATATTTTCTGTATCATTCTCATTTTTTAGATCACCAGTGACCATAAGTATGGGCTGAGTACACTTGTCAGCGACTTTTTGCAAATTTTCAAAATTTCTTCCGGTAGTCTCAAATTTTGTGACACATATGTGTTATTTAGGTACACGACCGTAAGCACATCCCAGATGGGTGATATTTTCAACCCTACCCGATAGATCGTGGGTGTAAGATTCCCGCACAAAACTAAACTTGTACGAAGTGCAATTATTGTCTAATTTTCAATAATCTTACTCTACAGTTTTTTGCAATGTCTAATGAACCACAAAATTGATTCGGAACCTAAGTTCAGTATTGATTTCATACTCTGCGGTTTCAAGATCACTTTACGTTTGATAATACGTATATTATCAATAGCCACTTGAGTTTAGGATCTCTCACCAAATCACTCAAGGCCGTATGGTAGCCTCGCTGATTGCGATCGGGCGTACTGCATATTGGGTAGACCGGTTCAAAAGTTCGACATTTTTTTTTTTTTCAATTTTCGCATTGAAATACTTTCGGGGGGGTTGAAAAGAGATGCCTGTTAAAAGCGGAGCTCTTCATATTAATATTCAGAGGTCGCTCATCGCGGATTTCTACTTCCCATTTGAATAGCATTGGAAATTATTTTTTTTTTGTTTAGAATTTTGTAGCGCACAAACCAATGAACAAATCCAAATAACCCATACATATTTTTATGGGAAATTGAACACTCTACAAAAAGTGTCTCTTATCATTTTTTGATAAATTGACTCCTTTCAAAGTTATTCAAGCTCAAAGTTCAATTTATAGTCAAGGCAACTATTTTTTTTTTGTAATTTTTTTCTTCACACACTTTAGGTAGAGTGTTGAATTCCCTATGAAAATATGTATAAGTCATTCGGATTTGATTATTGGTTTGATAGCTACAAACTTCTAAAAAAAAGTAAAAAAATTCCTGTGCTATCCTTAATATTAAGAGCTCCGCTTTTAACAGGCATCTTTTTTCAACCCCCCGAAAGTATTTCAATGCGAAAATTTAAAAAAAAAAAAATGTCGATTTTTTTGAACCGGTCTAATACTGGGTCAATTATTATTATTATAGATATTATAGATAACGCGATCATATTTGCAATTTTTTGTTTTTCATTTCAAGCCAAGTTTAGTATAAGTTTTATAAACGGTTGATATATAAGGGAAGGTTGTGAGGAGGTAGACCTGAACGAATAACAGATATATATGTGCAGATCAACTTGATAGTTTATTTGTAAGCTATAAGTAAAAATGAGACTTGGTGAGAGGTATGGATTGAATAGGAAGAGCGCGATCGATGACAAAGAGAAAGAGAGAAAAAAAGTAGATGCAGGTTGGAGAGTTGACTTGGAAGTGAATTATTGTAATTGTAATTCGTGACCCTAAATGTATCCGATCATAAAATGCGTGTGTAGACGGGGCATCACCCCGCTTACCTCATAAGATATAAATGGAAGGTGAGTGTTAAAATCGAGATTTGATCTTTGATTATTTATCCAGATTTTCTATGAATTGAATTCAGGAAATTAGGTAAAATCATAAATTTAGATGCTGTAGGCTTTTGCAAGTCAACGCATGATGATAAATCAACTGTTGAACTTGATGAATAAATAAGCGGTGAAATATTATCAAATTTTTATTGAAATATGTATGAAATTTGCTCCAATAATTTACACCGTTAATCTTACAGAAATTATACGTATAATCAGTAATGTTATTTATAAATTTTCACAATCATCTGTATTGGTATCACTCAACGAGGGCACATAGCATGTCTGCCACCATCGATTGGCAATGTAGCGCCGGTAATAAAACTGGCATCACTACTAGCCAGAAAAGCAATTGCACTAGCAACTTCATTTACATCTCCAGGTCTCCCAAGAGCATGGGTAGTCTTGCTACGTTCAAAAAATGCAGCTAGCTGCTCTTCACCCATTCCGCTATTCTTGTGTAGATTTGTTACGGTGACTCCAGGGTTGACGCAGTTCACACGTACCTGAAACAATCACATGTGCTTATATCTGAATAAAAATTCCAAGTAGAGTTACTGCGCGCTTTTCTCTTCCAGCTATTTCTCAAGACTCGACCTATGGTCCAAATATCATATCATATCATATGTGATGTATATACTTGTTTCTCTGCAAGTTCCAACGCAACGCAACGGGTGAATTGATCTACAGCTGATTTACTCATACAGTATGATAAGACGCCTGGGAATGATCTAATCCCATTAACGCTGGAGACGTTTACAATGTTTCCTTTGGTTTTGATCAAATGTGGCACAGCCAGCATCGTCAGATGATACATAGACCGTACATTGAGGTTGAATACTCTGAAATTAAGTAACTGGAGTTAAATATTAGAGTATATCTTTGACCTTAGGTATGACAAAGTTGATTTTCAGTTATCGATTGGTTTAATGAGCTGCTATCCAGCTTATAAAGCGCAAATCAATGACCTATCGAATTGTTCCAGGCTGGTATTTTCTATAGAACCAGATTCCAACGTCCCGGCGTTATTTACAAGTACGTCAAGTTTTCCATAGTGTTTTATAGTTGATTCTAGAATGTTTTTAGTATCGGTTTCATCGGTCAGTTCTCCTGTGATCAGGAATGGTTTAGGCTCGCCGCACTTCTCCGCCACAGCTTTTAAGTTCTCTAAGTTTCTTCCAGTGATAGATAAGGATGCTCCGAGTCGAGAAAGGTGGATCGCCGTCGCAGCGCCTATCCCAGAACTGGCTCCGGTTATTAAAACAACTTTACCGGCGAAAGACATTTTCCTAAATCAAATCTGGAACATCAATTGCACATCTACTATCATTAGGGTGTATCAATCTTTCGTTTGAACATTTCTAACGTCATCTTCGATAATATTTGGAATTTGGAATTCGTCCAACAGGCAGTGGACACTGATCGGTCTTGTGGGTCGTAAAAATAAACGATAAGAAATAGATATTAGTTATGAATGCGGGGATCAGTGAAAGGCCGACATCTGTTTATGATACGTTGATGTAAAGGCAACAATTCGGATAATATCTACTAACAGTAATAATCAAAGTGTTAGTTACCAATGTGTTGGGGTATTTTTGAGCGCTACTATCCAGCAGGTTTTAATAAAAGTTGTTGTTTGAACCAACGTTAACTGGATTGTGATACGCAGAGACGTCGAATCAGTTTGATACCGCACAGTGTGCTGCACAGTCAGATCACGTGACAGTGAGCGGTTGTTTGAGACAGTTCGTGTTGCAATACTTTGGAATATTGCTGATATCGTTCGCCATGAATCATAATTGGGATTGAATAATGACTAATAATGATCTTGCATCCTGTGATTAGATTTTTATCAATCAAACTATCGGATACGAGTATAGCAATGGAATTTAAACCGGTTATTGAAAGCTATTTTCTGAATCATCCCGCCGCAAAACAGTGTAAGCTAGCGCTATCTGGTTTGTATCAATTGTTGCTATGCGGTGCAGCATTAGGTGTGATGGTAGTGTAGGAATTCTACAATATACCAGCAATGTGTTCGCGCTCGAGTATAGATAATTGATCGCAGAGGGCGATACTTGACATACAGATAATATTTCGTTGCAATTGATACCAAGAAGGGGAAATCCCGGTAATGCGCGATGTATATCGAAATTTGTATCGACCCAAGTTCGGGGAATCCCGATATAGACTTGGGGTAGAATAGAAATTTTGTGAGGCAGTTTGGATGTCATTTATTGAAACTGTAGCACACACGGGATTGTGTATTATTATATAGGTTGAATGAGGATACGCATCGCAGTGAAGGAGATCGTATTTATTAATTATTAACAACAATAAAGAAAAATATATTTACAAACGACGTAATATACTATAGGTAATAATAATTATAGATATTGAACAAACGACATTCGTTCTTGTATTAGTGCGTATTAATATTAATCCTTGTCAAATATATGCATACGAAACGATCATAATATATTATAAATTCATATTTTTGTATTACATATTAAATTGAACGCTTTTTCACATATCGTGTGCTACTTAAGTACATAGTGGACGGAGTTGAGTTTTGTAAGCACTTTGAGACAATTTCATACTCTACAAAAATTCAAACTGCGATGAGTGAAAATGGAAAATTTCGAGTCTCCTAATTCATGAGACTAAACCTTTTACGATTTTTCCTCTACATTATAGGAACGAAACGAACTTTTCAAATCAACCCTGTGTCTTTCATCATAGATGTTTTTGATTCAATTTTACTGTAGCACCTATAACTCTATACAATATCTAACATCTATAACTAAAGGTGAAAATAAATGATAATATACTGTGTATAACGCTACAGGTTTCGAAAAAAAATCTTTCTTCTGATAATATGATTAAACTCGACAAGGTAACGTTATAGTTGTCGATCGAGGTGGTGAATGGGGGCCATGGGGTATTGCCGTCATTGTGCCAACAGGACTGACCGGGGAGATCCCAGCTGTTTGTTGTTTGATCAACATGTGTCGAAGAGACTGCGCCTCTTCTCTTAAGGTCACAACTTGTGCCCTAAGAATTGCATTTTCGTGTTCCAACATTGTGGCCCTCAATGCGATCTGCCAAAATTATTATCGCGGCAATTATTTGTCAATAATAATGGCTCGAAAATACTTTAACATAGAAAAGATATTTATTGATCATGCTCACGTGGTCTTCGCGTATTTTTCGCGCATCCCTTGATTTTTTGGCAGCTTGATTATTGCGTTTTCTTCTTTCGTAATATTTCTCGTCCTTCTGTTCGTCCGGTATTGGTTTTTTCTCGCCACGTTGTCGCCTTTGAAGAGCTGCCCCCGCGGCCCCGTTTGTGCTTACGAAATGACGCCCGACTAGCGTACCTTTGAAATATACAGTAGAATTGTTTCTTCCAAAGTTCGACAAAAGCCCAAACTATTATTATGACGAAAATACATTTTTTTCACAAAATTAAAGAAACAAAAATAATGCCCCGGGTGAGGATCGAACTCACGACCTTAAGATTATGAGACTTACGCGCTGCCTACTGCGCTACCGAGGCAATGTTTTACCGTTATACATTATAGTACAAGTTTCAAAGAACTTTGCATTAGTTGGAATGAAAATTCAATGATATCAGTGATAAGTTTCGATAAATAAATGCAAAAAAAAAAGAAATTCATGGAACCTGACCATGTGAGACATCAGTGTTCGGTTGAGCGACGTTTATCGATTGGATAAACGGTGGTACCGCTGCGAGGAGAGGTGGTGGAAGCAGACCAGCAGGAAGTGAAAATGCTGCCGTCAACGGGGATACGGGTGTTTCGCCAGTTGATATTCCTCTGGGTCTTTCGGGTTCTCCAAAACCGTACTCTCGGCTTGTGAAATGTTCGTATCTGCATAAATCTGGAATAAATTTTGTAGACTCAAAGTTTCGTACCATTCTTTTTTTTGCCTATTCATTTTCATCCCCATCATCAATAGCTCGATAGCAATAACTGGCAAATAAATTCGAACGAGTTGTAAGCGGTTTGCGATTATTCAACAAATGGTAAAGTTAGATATTCATACTTTGCTATGTTGGAAATAAACTATTTATGTCCGCACTTCCAACAGCCCCTGTGGCCTAATGGATAAGGCATCGGTCTCCTAAACCGGGGATTGTGGGTTCGAGTCCCACCAGGGGTAAAAGATTCCTATTTTTTTTTCCTCCAGTTTGTGTGATTAGGGGAAGGTTCATTACCGGTCTAATTATTGCAATTGCGATTTGCAGTAGCGTGGAAATCGCGTATTGAATGAAGTTTATAAAAAGATCGCGGCGCGGCGTGTATAACGGTTACGCCTTTGGCACACCGGAAGTCACACTTATTGTTAATCCGGGCATTGTCGTCTTCATAATTCGTGAGAATTTGTCAGCTGAAGCTCGCGCGTGATCGTAATAAAAACTTCAAGTTATTTCAATCGGAGATATGTTTTAAAATGGGCCACGGTGATCCCTGGTGTTTAAATAACCGTAGCCCCTAGGAATTGTTCTGTAGAAAACGACGCCTAGCCCACGCAACCGTATAAACACGCACGAGGCGCGTAGAATATATCGCGTTAGAACACCACCAAATTTATCCTCACGTCTCTCTGTGTATAAAACATTTAGTTCATTAGTCGGTAATTTATTGCATTAAAAGTGTAAGATTAGTTCGGTTTTCGCTCTGCCAAAATCATGACCGACTGTAGATCATGAATTCCAAATTATGGATTGGAATAATGAACCACTACATAGATCGTCAATATTTGAACATCAACGAGCCAATTAGTTTCAGAGGAAGTTAAACGCGTATGAAATCTGCCGATTTGTTACAATTATTGCGTGCTGTTAGAAATAACTAGCTACGATAACGCACGCTGGTTTATAAATTATATATATATACGTATCGGTAAAGGCCAATCACTTTATGAAATATGCAACAAGGTCTGCTGCCCATGGAACAGTACATGCGAATAACAAATCGGAGATCGGAGATCGCGGATAGATGGCAATAAATATATACCTATATATCTAGGTGTACACCGGCATTGTCTATAGTAACATGGGATTTGTCACCAGAATTGCGGGTCCAAAATGATAACAGTTTGTTTGATCGTGATATAGATCCACGATTCACTATGACATCGCAGTCTCTTCTATAAGCAATTATCGGCAAAGTCTGAGCATACCAAGAAAGAAGGAGACTCATGTATTCTTCCTGTTATATCTGTCCAATCTATCCGTCGAATCATTTTTGAATGACATAGAAATTCGGATTACCTTGAATGATTTGCAAATTGAGTATTAAATTTGTCCAAAATTGAATTTGGAATCTTTTATTCCTCATCTATCTTCTGCAGTTAATCAGTATAATTGAGAATGAAAGACCGTTAGCAAAACTTGCGAGAATGATTATTGAAGTTCACTATGAATCGCAATATTCACAATGGTTAACAAATGACGTCCCGATTGTTGGAGTCTTAATTTAATAAAACTCAATTATAGTCTGCATTATACGCTCGTGTATACATCAACGTGCATGTGTATGAGTACGGTATACCTATACGTAAACCGTATAGTAGATTGTGTGTAGCTACTCGGGTTGCTGATGGAGTTGACTTTGTCCACAGAATTAGCCCAGAATTGGTTGTGAATATACATACCTACATACGTAGGTGTATAGCGATCCAACCCGCGAATAAAGAAAGCCGATGACAAATAATTGCGTGAATATAAAATACATTCTCAACGAAACTTCGAAATACAATCAATGTGTGAACCGAGAATGAGGTAGTAATCTTCATTTTTCAATACCGCGATGATTTATTATAAAAATATGAAATATTCCCTATTCGGGCGTCACGTCAGTAAGCTTACATTCAGTATCACCACGAGACGAGTAGACCGGAAAATATAATTAAAAAATTAAATCCGAACCTTCGGAGATGAATTTTCTTTGATGTAGTTTGACAAAAGCTTATTTTACAGGTTGAAAAGCGGACATTTCTATATGATCACGGATTCAATTCTTGACATACTTTATAACAAATATTTGTATAAGCCAGCCTCGAACACATAGGCTTGTCGGAATTTTTCATGCGGCCTTTTTCACCCTTGGAACCTACGATATGCGGTATAATTCAATGAGATAAAAATCGATCGGTTTAAATTTTGACAAAAATAAACCTCCACCGTGACAATGTCTTTCGATGACATTGCCGTGACCAGGATTCGAACCTGGGTTACTACGGCCACAACGTAGGGTCCTGCCTCTAGACGATCACGGCTACTGGAGGAGATGAAAGAGTCTCTTTAATCGCTAGAAATCGCATTAAAACGCGACCAACTTATCAACTCAAGCGGAACTTCCCCCAAACCTAACTCACGCTTACAGTCCTGCACCGGCAAGAACTGGGGACATGGAGGGGAGATGATCTTTTTACAATGATACCATTGACGAAACCCATCAGCATTCTTCTCTGTTCAATGGAACAGTCTGTACCTATTCTGATTTCACAACTATTCCATACAGACTGAAATTGAATAACAAGCAAATTTCATACGTTCCTCTTCTTCTTCGATTTCTTCCTCCCACTAAATCGTATACTTTTTATCGACATAGTTAGAATCGTTTCATGTATGTATGTATGTACCTGGCGGTGGGGCAAGTAAACTGTAGCTTCTAAGTAAATGCAGTGCAGAAAAGGCACCGGAAACATTGCCGCTTGTGCAAATGGACCTCGCACTATGTGCGTGCGATCCCATCGCTCGATTGTCTTATTATTTTCCTAATCAAACACCTATGGAACTCTAGTTATCCAGACGGTGCAGTGATGGTCTGATTGACATCACAAAATCCGACGGATATCACAAACAATTTGTTGTCTATGTCACTGTGCACGGATCCCGGCTGCAAAAGTTCGACATTCAAGTCTTCATCACTCTATCACAACCTGAGACACTCCTTCATCGCTTACACCATGTTACTATCGTCTCTTTTTCACAAACATGCAAGGCTTGACCATTCTGTCCCTTCTTCTGAACGCTTGGCGTCTGCACAGCTAGTCAAAAATGTAGCTTTGACTTTTTGCCATTTATGATCGACTCGATGCTCTTTGAAAAATATTCAATAATCAGATCGGCAAGGGTTGATAACGGTCACAGAATACAGTGACTAGATTTCTTAAGCTAAACCATCTGACCGATGAACTGTGAGCGATGCTTTATTTCGCCGAAGAATCCGTCAGCTCACGTGTGCCTTTGGGGTGCCTGATGACAACCAATCGGATTATCTTCAACAGTGCTCCGCCCTTTGGCACACGCGCACCTTCGTCAACCCCCACGTACCGCCTATGGTTTAAATAAATGAACATCTTTGGGCCAACGGTGACTTCCGACCCCTTCGACGCCAGGTTGACCCCTGGTCGACCATGAGGCTAGCGCCTCCCCCGCAATGACATAAAATATACATAACATGGGGTGGTTTTATGTTACGCCGTGGCTCTCCATTTGCTGGGTAATCAGAGATCGAATTATTGGCTTTTATGTGGTCAAGCAATGTTTGACCACCGACTGACCGCTGCAGGGGTAGAACCGCCCTACTTACGATCAGCTCAACTGGTACCCAATTTGTCACGAATTGACTCACACTGCTTGTGTGCATAATGAATATTTAAACAGGTGCCATTCCGTTGCAAGAGATTAAATTATAACAATATTTCTGGATCTTATGGATTCAACAGATACTTCTACAGAATAAAACAGTTTTCGATTTCAGGGTGTGAATTAATTTACATTGATCTGAGACTATGTTCCTCACGGCTCACGGTTCCTCATAAGTGTAGAGTGATCTTCATGAACGGAGAAGCATGGTATTTGAAGCTGTTCTACTTATAACGTATAAGGAATTTCGAAATCCATTCTGTTTCTAGTCAGTAGGTAGTCTTTCAAATTCCGTTCTCTGTGTCTGTAACCTTTCGAATTTACCCCTTCAGCTAATTTCTCGTCGTCAAGCATTAACTTTTCTTTTGCACTGTGAGATTCAATTTTGTTTTGTGAATAATTCTGCAATGGGATGTTGAACGGGACTGGATATGTGCGCATTAGTGAGATCCCTGAATATTTCTTTCACCGAAGAGCTCAATATCATTTTCCAAATTTCATTGAGCACCTGGCCAACTCTCTATATGTACGCATGGATGCTTTAAATCGCTACGTTAGGCACGTGGACTTAATATGTTTATTTATTTGGTTACATCGTCATCAGAGTCATTATACCCTTGCGATTAGATGATAATATGCAGTCTAAGGGCGGGAAGGACGAGTATGTTTTGCACCTGCACGGAGGCTCATCATCCTGCAATGTTCTGGGATCGAGCAGCTGTTGTTCGCCCTTGCTCACCCTTACTTATTATTATCAGATAATCGCCTCTTGCTTGGACACCGCAACGCGTCCTGTCGTATAAATAAATATTAAATATTATACCAGCTATAAAAAATAAAATCACGTTCATTCTCCACCCTATCTATCACCTTGCAGCAACTAAATGATACTCGAGCAAGTTGATTCTTTCTGAATTGGTACCACGAGAGACGGAAGTAACTGGTTTCCTTCATTTGATTTTACTTTTGAAAGAAATTCCGATGTTTGAAAGATGGAAGAAATTGCTACCATAACATTGTCGCAAGTTTTGCAGACTTTTGATGAATTTATTCAACAGCACGTACTACAGAAAAGGCAGTGCGCGACTTACGACGATCAACGTCTAGGCGTTTAATGATACCTTGTGATCTATACTGTCTCATATGTCTGTCTAAAATTCATGGTGTACCTACCACACCGTTGCACGGGTAGGTGTACATATACAGGAATTGGTAAAGGCACTGTAAATGTCACGTGCTTGTGATCTCACGGGATTATAACAATTACGGTATAGGTGTACCTGGAGGAAGGATGTGTTAGCCTTTCTCCCTTCGACTCCCTCGTTCTCTATTTAGAGAAACAATTATGGAATAGATAATTGCTATTAATACCCCTAGAAACCCCCTTCGAACTTTTGTACAACTATACGATCAACTATACACATTTTTAAATGGGGTTTTTAAAGCCAAGGGAGAATCTTGAAGGATAGAAGATAGAGGAGAAAGACCTACTATATTACACGCGATTAAATTCGAGCGTTACACATAATGGTATGTAATTAGATCCGCCCTTACAGACCTAAGATAAAAATGTGAAAACGACGTGTAATTAATGTAGTTTAAAAAATAAAAAGAACTGGAAGTATAGGTAATTTCACTAAATGTTAGAGGGATTAATAAAACGTCGAAGAGTTTATTCATTCGCAATTTTACGTTAGGCTGGGGTCATAGTAGCGTGAATATTTGAGGGTAGTTGTTCCGTCATAGACGGATAATAGGTACTACGCTTTGATAAAAAGTAATTTAATTTAACACTGCAGCAGCGGGGTTGAGACCGTATTTCAGTAAAACAATTTTATTCCTTTTTCATTCGCAAGAATTAATCATGCAGGTATACCCATTGTACACAGAAGGCGTGTCGGTGAGGAAAATTACAGCATATTTTATTTCATAGATCGCTCTTGGACGGTGGAGTTTTCATACTTCGTTGAATAAACCGTGCTATCATCGACTATAGAAAGAAACTAACAACAAGTTATACGGATGTGAATGCCAGCGGCTTGTCTATCGGCATATTATGAAATAAATATATATTTTCAGGTGTCAGAATTATTCAAACGAAAAAGGCTGCAAAATTTCCAAATACCGAATACCAATACAAAAAATTGATTTCGACCGTCAAGATTTCTGCGTAACTAATTCAAGGGATGAAAAGCTATTCAGGTTTTTGTAGTTTCGGGGTTCCTATACCCCGTACAGAAAAATTTGAAAAAAAAATCTTCCACTGTGTCAGCCAAGTGAAATAATCGCGGATTAACCGGACTTGGCCAATTGGTCTCATCATCCAATCCCCAACGTTGTGACATTATGGCTACCGTCTGGTGTACCATTATCGGACAGTCTAGTAGTTACGTGGGGCTGGATTTACCCCCGGGGTTGGCTACCGGTGTTCGCAGGTCGAAATGGCAGGTCGTGGGGATGCTCGGGGTTGTGCGAACCAACACCTGTCGCTAGAGCCAGGTATAACGTGACATCACGTCACGAGACCCGTTGCTGGTGGCCTCTGACCGGTACCCCCGTTTCCTCGACCTCTCTCAGTCACCTAACATTATAACGCTATAACGCTTTAGGCCTAGTAAGGGGATGAGTCGGGACGGGGTACTGCACGATTGTGGAAAGGGGAAGAGGCAGGGGTTAGCTATAATCACTTTAATCGCTGTCCTGGAAACTAGCGACGCACGCACTGCAAAATAGTTGTCGTGAATTTAATCACAATTGCTTTGGTGGTGCTATCTCTATTGTTGTTTTCACTATACTATTGCGTATTATTCATAATCGAAGATAATATCGGATAGCTTCTTATCCAGCGACAGAAAGCTCGCTAAATTATTAAAACAACTTTTTTTTTTCACAACCCATAGACAGCTATGCAAAATTCGCTTTGCATGTATCGTTTGTCGCTATACCTACTATATTGTATAAGTCGGAGGATAAGTTTGGAGTTTTCGAAAAAATTTTAACCACCCCATTATTGGGGGTATAGTTCGAAAATAAATAAATAAAAAAGAGAAAATGTAAAACGTAAGCATCGTTTCCCTACCATATTTCGGGCACACCTCCGGTCGACACGTTGTAGTCGTCCTTATTGTCGCGTGTCGTCGCGTGCCGCACCGATTTAGCTATAGGCTCGTCCCCTGGTCCCTAAAATTCCCCCAAACCCGAGGTAAGTCGCGAGTCACGACTCGGGCAAAGTTATCTCATCAAGTCGTCACGAGGACCCAGAAAACTTTTTCTCGTTTACCTTCTCTAATTTATTTCCTTATTTTTTCACACCGGAAAGAATTAGAATTTTAAGTCTTATTTCTTATACTGCGTTGGAAATTATAAGTATAGTCTTTGAGGCACTACAAACCACCCAGAGGTTCGCCGTTTGATACAAGGATGCTAACCTGGCATTATGGTAAATCACGATTCAATCGTGTCACATTTGGCGATAAAGCTCAAATAACAGAAATAGTTTCGAGGATGCATTGATCCTTCTTTGAACACATAAATTTCTCTCACTCCATCTTCCGAATCTCACAAAAAATATTTCTCGAAACTACCAACGAATTTAGGAATAATTCTTTAAGGCATTTTTGTACCAAATTTCATCAAAATCAAGTGAATCATTTGAAAGTTATTCGATGGATTGTTTGACCAATGAAAACCGTAAAGAACTTACAAGTGTCTCACTTTCTCTATGGACACCAAAATCGGGGTTTTGTTAATTTTTTCTTGTTCTAAGATTAGCTGGGCGACAAATTTGATCACCACTCGCCAATCGCGCGTATGAATATACAAATGCTGAAGTTTACCTGGAAAGATTTTTTTTTAGCTGATTTAGAAGCTAGTTGTTCATCTGGTTAAACTTTTCTGTTAAATGAAGAGAAAAGAATGAAATGAAATAAAATCGTGGCCACTGCCCGATTGCAGATCTTTTGAGCCATTGTCCGCGATCGAGATCTTCCTATTTCCAGTGGACATCGGTAGCTCGCTGAGTTCGGAGAACGGCGATCAATTGGCTACCGGAAATAGGAACGTGTCACAGAGCACAAAGTGTCGGAGTACACAACGGCGTGTAACCGCGTACGTTAGGTATTGATTTACAATTTAAATACCGACTGGAAGGGGTATGATGAAATATTAATATGGTCGCGCAGGCCAACGTGAAGGTTGACAAAGAACCACTACTGGTCATCCCGCACTGCGAGGTCCCTGTTGAATAAGATTTTTCCTAGGAATTCGTCGCGATTCTCATTCTGGCATCTCAGGACTAATGTCGAAATTAGAACGGTTCTATTAACTCGCAATTCAACTCGAACCCACAATTAGCAAATTGGGCACGTGACCAGCACGTGCCACACTACTCATCTTATCGTGGTACGGTAATCGCACCTCTTTGAACTGGTGCAAACACTTGAGTTTGACTAGTGTAACCAAATGGCGTAATTTAAGTCGGCACGTGTACTCTTCACGTGAAGCTCACGCCAAATGCAAACAAAATTGCTGAAGTCTAATCTTTTGCCAGAAGTGAGACACGAGTTGTGATCTTTTTGGTCCGATATCACTTCCGATATGCATGTAAATGAGCTTTTCCGATCTCTCGTTTCCATTGCTGAACTATCATTCCTTTACATAATTTTCTAAAATGGGTAATTGCGACGCGGAAATCGATTGCGAAGTGAATCGCGTAATTGACCAAATCCTGCGGGAAGATCGACTTGAATCCATGGGCTTAGACCCGCGTCCCGATTCGTGTCAAGTTAACGGCGAGGTTAGTAGAAGTTGATATGACGAGAGAAGGAAGGAAATCTGGGATAAATAAGCTAGAAGGTCTTTTTTGGCAACTCTGAACCAATTAAGGAAACCGCTGAGGAACCACACAAGAATTGTGCCATAGAAACATCGGCAAGATTTTCACTCAGGATTTTGGAAGCTCTACGTGCTGTACAGCGTAAAAAATCTACACATGAATGGCCCTCTTGCACAATGGAAGAAGTTGTGCAGTACATACGACTTCACTTCCATTACGACGGTGATCTGTGCTCTCAGGTTGAAACCGCTCTGGATCAAGTGACAGCCCAAGGGTTCGTTTGGGGGAATTAAATATCAGCCAGAGCCAAATCATAGCAAATTTGTTGTTACAGGTTCGTCCTGAAGATGGGAGTGAACAGATATCACCTGGTGGGACCTTTTGCCTGCAGTGTTCCCAAGCCTCCTAGAATTGGTAGCTGTAATAGGAATCGACCCAATTCTCGGGCGCCAAGAACTTCACGAGATCGAAGAATAAGGCCAAACACGCGAATCGCAAACTCGACCCTCGCAGCCCCCGGTTATCCAGCTCCTTTCTCAATCGATCGACTTTCCACAGTGTCAGATATTGGTGATCTTCAACAAGGCGAATTTCAGAACAGAAACAACCGCGAAAGAAGTTTAATCCGTGGAAATGGTCACCCGTTCAACGAGGACCAGGAAATTTCAATCATAGAGGAAATACGGGCCCCGAGTTTCAACGAATCTAATGATGTTCATGGTTGCGGACGAGTGGCTGGAGATCATAGCTCCGATGAAAATGTAGAAGAAATAAATCCTCCGGTTCGCAATGAACCAATACGAAGACCTGGTGGCGGTGGTGGTGGTGGTGGTGGTGGTCGGGGAAGGGTGGTCCGAGATCAAAGTTTCGATGAAAACGTTGCGGTAATACATCCTCCAGGTGCAAATGAGCCGATACAAGAACTTGATGGTCGTAATGGTCGTCGAGAAGCGGTTCGAGCTCAGAGGTCCGATCAAATCCTGGAGGGAATACAGAATCCGGATCCCAACGGGGCAATATGTAGATTCGATGGTTGTGGTGGTCGTCAACCCGTGGTTCAAGAGCACAGCTCTGATGAGAACATGTATTGCGTGGAACCAGCGGCGGACAATACTCCGGGAATACCGCGTCGACGAAGACGAAGAAACAGTTCGTCTAGTAGAAGTTCTAGCAATACTGCGGTTTCCGGATGTCCTGCACGTCGCTCAGGAAGGAACAATTTCGACTGCAGCTCAGACGCAGATATCAGCGATGACACAGACAGCGATGAGAGTGAAGATGCGAGACCTTGGATACGAGATTGCCAAAATCAGGATAATCGAATACCTACCCGTCGTGGTAGAAGATGCTCGTCTTGTGTATATAACTAGGCAAATTTCTCAAAAAATCATCAGTACCTGCTCCTTTTTTTTTGTTGATATTTTGATACATTGACATCTGATCACCTTTGTGGACTGCTGATTGTCCATTCATATTATTGTTGACAATCACATTCAAAAATGTGTATTGATATGCGATGTATTATTTTGATAAAGTATTCTATACTTTTATGAAATCATGTGCAAGATATTTATTGTCATGTCGATTGCAGGTATGTATAATACATGTTTGAGATGCAACGACAGATTTTCTCGATCACATGGATGTACGCAGTAATTAGCGATGCCAAAATAGAATTACTCCGAGTTGCAGCAAAAAAATTTCGGTACGTTAGGGCAAAAGTATCGAAACCCGCACGGGTCATTAGCTAGGGCGATCAGTATAACAGTTATAATGATAGATTATGTTACACATACATGATATTGTTTGCTAGACCGAGATACAATCGGCCATTAGGGATACTTTATTTACTCAGTCTAGTCCACTTCGAAATCTATTTGAACACGAACAAATGATGTAAGATTGATTCGCATTCAATAATTGCATTAACAAGGCTTATGTTAGACCGTGGTCTCTAACATTTCAAATAGCATGCGAACTTTCATGCATGTCTCGTGCAATCATGTGCCAAAAATGAATACCTATCTAAGTTCATATCGAAGTGGAAGTAAAATCAGCCAAACACCCCAGTTTTTCAACTTCAATGACTCGTTTACAATTATTATGGATCCATTAGAAATTATATTTTTCGATTTTTATTTCACAACTCATACATTGCAAATCGACGTACAGATTCTTCCATGTTGATTCATCGCTTTTTTGGTTTTTACCTTTACCTCGTTAGAGAGAACAGATTACTCGATGTTCAGGATCGTTTGGCTCCGTTTCTTTCCTCAAATCCCTACTTATCGCTAAAAAATATTCACTCCTAAAGCAGACAAAACGCGAATAACGTGACCCTCGGAATCCACGTTTGGTACCAAAAATCCTGCTTCTACGCCAAAGGACAACGCTTTACGGATGTATCGTTCCGCTCTTCGTTTACCTATCAACGAACGTAAATTAACGTTTAAAAATCGCCCCAATAATCCGGATGGCCTCCGTCCGCATATATAATAAATTGCTAATCTGCATACTTTCGTTCACAGCTTTAACGTAATCCTTGACAAACTGGGAGGACGATTTCTTGGCCAATATTTCCGTCGCGTCACAATCTTTCCCTATTCTGTTTTTTGGTATCTGATCATACCGCGATGGCCGGAGTACTTCATCTGTACTTTTGGGATCGTTTGGTCTTCGGTTCTGTCGATTATTCTTGCGGACGTGAGCCCGTTGGAAGTTAGTTCGCGCGTTATTTCTTTGACGTCTTTCGTCGTTGAGGCTAGCAACATTTTCTAGAAATTTATAAACGAGATCGGAGACTCTAAGACATCTTTTACGAGGACGTGGATGATGAAAATCGGGATTCTTTAGGTCTCGAGACAGGCATGAGTTTTGGTCGCAGTACTTTCTAGCGTTTTTATTAAAACCGACACTCTTCTTCGGCGTCATTTTCGATCGAGTCAAAAAATAAAGAAAATGAAAGGAAACTTGTCAAATACCAAAAAGAGATAAACGGGAATTTGAACAGCGATGGCGTGTGTAAAAGTCTAAATACGACTCGCGAAGCGATATGTCATTTTGACTGAGTTTCACGCGAGTCTAAAAATCAATGAATATAATTGCCAACGTCAATCAGTAACATAAAAATTTAGTATCATAATAAACGGTGAAATAAATAAAAGAAAAATGATTGCAAAATTATCAGAATGATTTTTTGAAAATATTTAAACCATATTATGCCGTTTTCGAAATATATACCTACCTATGGTACAATTGATAGTTACCTAAGGAATTGATCAAATCATTATCAATTATCATCAAATGATAAGAAGATAAGGTCGATGTTCACGGTTCCTAACTGTCCGATTGTTGGTAAGGTGATTGATAGAAGTGTAATGAATGATAAGGTAGAGATCATCATATGCGATTATTTATTATAATAATAATAATAATATATACTATAATGTTCACAATATTGTCATTGATGAAGTAAAAACGAAATGAATATTGATCGATTATTTCATACACTGCGATACGTCATTTTATTAGCATTTACCGCTTATTATTATAATTATGAGTAGTCAGAAGAAAAAAAAAACAAAAAATAAAAAATAAAATAAAAATGACAATCATTTCGAATTACAATTCTTTTATTCAAGATTATCATAAAAATACTTCATTGATATTATTATTTCCGTTTCAATAAGCGTTATAGCTACATTCAGTAAAAAAACTTATAATAGTTGGTTTATCGAATGTAACACTTTATCAATTTATTATTGTGTAATTTACGTGACTGTTTGTTTCTTGGTTTTTGTTTTTCTTATTTTTTCACAGTATAATAACATGCCTCGGCAATCTAATACCGAATAAATAATCAATATAATCGTCTTATTTAATTGTAATTAGATAATATTATATATATTTATATATATATATATATTTGTTATACAGATTAAACTCTATCAGACATACCATAACAGTAAAACGAATCCAGTTTCCATGCGGCGTAAATAAGATTATTAGAACCTCAATATTTATCGCCAATTATTATCATATTAACATACATGATAGGAAAAAAAATGGCACATTTTATTAGACAAAACAAAAAACAGAAAAAAAGGTCATACCTAGAATAAAAATGAACAGTAAAATGGATATAATTTTGAATTACAGTATATGACGGATACGGAAATGAATTAGAAAAGAAAAGAAAAAAAAAACGCACGTTGGGTTCTTCATACGTTACAGTAATACTTTGAATGTTTGTCTGATTTTATCACAATCATTTTATTAATTGCATTCAAAATTATTCAGTGATAGAAGATACATTTTTAATAATAAGAGATTTAAAATAGAGAACCAACGTGTTTTCATAATTATTTAACAAATAGATCACCATGTTTTTGTAATTTGGATTTTTTCTCATCGATCGGTAACACTATAATTAAAACATAAAACTACGTAGAACTCATTCTTGAAAATTGTTCTATTTTTTTTTTCTTTCTTTACACACACTAGATATACACCATCATCCAGATTATCATACTCGCATACCATGGGGCATATTATATATATAATATAGAATATAGATACATCTATGATACATATGGTATATCCGTATATCTAATAAATGACACATTAGATATTAGAAAATCCGGTAGTTTTCGTAAAAAATAAGAACCCCGCACATACCCGAGAAAAATTGTATTGAAATCTGCCATTCAATAATCGCACAAGCATTTATGATAGAAATTTGAGAGTTCTATTGGACTAATACACATTCATTGCATTAGGCTTTTTAAACATTATATTTAATGTGTACGTCAGTCACGATCAGCTTATTCGTTCAGCTATACAACAAAGAAGGAATGACGATCTGGCATGGCATAGTATTAAGAATTCGTTTAATTTCTAGCTTATTTAAATCTGTGATAATATCAATAAAGATAGAAAATAAATTTCATATGTACCTAATATGAAATGAGCTTGGAAAATTGATTTCGTATTATGCCGTGCTCATTCTATTTATACTGCACAAACTTATCTGAAAATTGCTAATTTACAACCAGTAATCAATATTAGACTTTCATCCAAACTAAACGCAACCTTTTTATCATCTCATTGTGAAAATAATTCCAATAGATCTGATACTATGGTATATACTACTAGGTGATCAATGAACATATTATGTAGGTGTATGTGATCAATGATCAGAATAACACCATTTTACTAAAAATACGTATTCAACTATCAATATATCACCTAAATTACGATGAAAACATTGTTAGCAATTATTTTAGAGAATAGTCGAGAAACTGTAACGTCTTTGAATTCGATCAGAATTATTTATGGATGAGGAATAGTTTTCACTTTCGCATTATTTTATTCATACTATTTCCGAAGCTTTCCAAAACCGTTACAGATTTCCAATGGATTGCCTAATAACTAATAACTATATATATTACACAGGACGAGATTATATTGAGTTAATCTCATCCCGTATAATTGTTTGGTTTATTAGATGATAGATCCAGTATTTATAATTTAATTAAACGTATATTTAGATACAAAATTATTACTACGAGTCGCAGACTTTCCTCATTTATAATACGGAATTTATTTGCTTCTTAATATACGCGACAAACGTAAGAACGATGTATATGTATATATGTTATGTATGTTTATGTGTAGTATTTATGATTAATATATTTATTTACAGTGTTCTTATTATATCTTACATCGCATATAATATAATGTATGATAAGATTGAAAATATAGTATTTAGTAGAATATATATTCAAACAAAATCCATACGATATAACGGTTGAAATTGGATTCGTTGCATTTTTGATAATAAGTTTTCTCATCTCTCATATTTTCATTAACATCCAATTGATATGGCTGTATCACATAGTATTTAGTTTATAGTATCTCGCGCTAAATAAGAGGATTTTAGAACCATGCGATAAGTTCAAATATAAGTACATATTATATTACAATATAACATGTATAAATATTCATTTTTCGAATGTTTCAAACATCAGAGATTAGGGTATAAATTAATATAATAAATGCCTATACTTATACAGAATTTATGGAATCGTATCATCTATCATTGATTCGCAATTTAACAACTAACATGGTAACCATTTCCTCAATGTTTCTTATTCACGACTTTGTTCATCACACGATATGATAAATAAGTACACGCTCTTGGAAGGAATACATTATTCATTGATTTATCATCAAACTTATTCCGATTTCATTCGCGTGTTTCGAAAGATAATGAATTTGGTTTCTTTTTTCGTTTTTTTAATTATTTTCTATTAATTTATCGCTGATTTAACATCGTTCTATAATCCCCCGATAGAACGAAGCTTTGAAAAATACTATTCAGTAATGAGAATGGAAATTGTTATCACACAAATATTTGTTTTGTTTAAATCAGGTGGTGATGCGGTATTTGAATTATTGTTAAATCGACGTAGTGTCATTAAACGAGATAAATAAACGGATAAAATCGCCTCTGAAATCGAAGACTAAAAATAATGATAAGTAAATAACTCTCATTACCAAAAAATCGATTGAAAATAAGACAAGATATGAGATTAAAAAATTACAGTTATCTAAAGATTCGTAAAATTGAGAATCAACCTTTCATCGATTATAAATACAATTATCGTGACTTGTATAAGTACTTTTTTTTATATGAATTTATACAGTTTGTTCGAACAATGTTTCCGGTAGATAAAAATTTAATAACGAAAATCGAAATCGCCTCTTCCTTTTTTTCTTTTTTTTTTTGAATTGTCTCTCTTCACCCTTCATTTGATAATAATACATAACGTACTAGAGTTAAGAACAGATCACCTGCAGATTACCGATAATATTAAAAATGCGGTGACAATTAGGATGTCGAAACTAATTCTAAACCCCAAATTACACTGTAGGCTATCCCTGTGATAAAATGTTGCCGGTGGTTGTTCATCGTTGAACTTACACTGTCCCCCTTGAGCTTTTAATTCCGCCTATAATAAGATAAATATAATATGAATACGCAGGTGTTCAAATTCTCATCACCTAAATCATCGGATATCAATTCCTATACATCCGCATAACAACTCACCTGACAAAGATCTCTGCAACGGGGACAAATCAGAGCCCCTTTGTGAAGCCATCCGTTGTGCATTATTCTTATCGCGATTTTCTGCCCGGGGTGGAAACATGTGAATGTGTAATTTGCGACCTGAGTAAGAATCGAGAGATTAATTATTCGCAATTGATTTGTAATTACAATATGATTCGTTGAATATCCCGAGGGATTATGCGTCTGATATTACGATATGAGAAACAACGAGTGAACTTACAACGATATGTAGTCTCCCAGCCTCGCATATATACTGGTAACAACCAGAGCCCCAATGTTGCCATTGTCTTGCTTGTTTGCAAGTTCTTTCTTCCCACATTTGATTTGTATGATCGAAACACCTGGAATGTACGCCGTATTTTTCCAGCGCAAAGTTCTTGTCCGGATCTGAAAACGTTAAGAAGTTAATGAGAATCATCACGGTTTTCGAATTCGTTGCAAATCAGAATGCACGTCATAATGAACATTTTTATTACGTGGATTGTTCTCTTCGTAGAGACAATGAGATCCTCTGACGACTATGTTCCTAGCTCTCCACGTAAATTCTTGAATATAGGGGCAGTAGTCTGCCAATGATACGGAACCCCCGTAGTATTGTTCCTTTCCAGGAGGAACGTGTGGTATCGAATCAAAGTTCTGTGAAGTAATAAGAGTATTCCTTGATTCGCGTATATTTTTTCTTTTTTATTCAATTTTATTTAACAAGCAAAATAATTATCAGAAAAGGAAGAATTGAGTTATCATAGCAAGGACTCGCTTATTTTCTCATCAATTTAATGTACAGACATATATTATCGTATTTAAATTATGTATACCTGATATTTTTTCGGCAATGGTTGCTGATGCTCAACAAGATTGCATAATGCTACTGAACTTCTGTCATCTGTGCATTCGGTTTGAAGGGGATCTTGCTTCACCTTGTTGCAAAATGGGTGAATCGTCTTTCCTCTGTAATTTCGAGAAAAAATAAAAAATAGCAAAAAAATAAAAATAGAACAAACGATACAAAAGTTATAAGCTAAGCTAAAAGTTGTAGATGTATACCTACTTAGCTATTCTTTAGATCGATAGCGTCCCATATAGCTTTACATTAAAATGAGATAAAGTTCACGAAACCGTGCTATGTTCGATATTACGATATCATATAATATCAATTCGGGAAAATTTCATCGAGTGCATATTACTAGGGTCGCAGAAATAATCTATCTAAAATTATAATTCATTGATTTTACGTTATATCAGTTCATGCGAAAATACGATATCACGAGACAGCTGCTAGCTGCGTTCACTATTTCCTCCAGTTATCTTTATACGCGTATTTATAGACCATATAGATAATATCCTCGAAGCATTAAAGCGGAAACGAATCATCCGTCTAAAGCGAATAATTTATTACACCTAAATATATCCGTTTGTTTTTCGTGTGTATGTGTGTGTGTAAGATTAGAGGTACTCACTCTTTCTCTCTAAATTCCGCGCGTGCGTAAAATTAGAAAAAAATCGATGAATGAAAAATTACAAGTAGCTCATTCCTCATTATAAACATACTAATGAGTAATGACAAATCGAAAGTTTTTTTATTCCGTTAATTATATTATTCATGTAGAATACTCACGAGAGGGGAGACGATTTAAACGATATCCACTCCTTGCAGGACTTCATAGCAAAATCACATCCTAAATTTCTTCCCCAACCCAACTCCTGTGCCATAGAGTAATTAGCACTGTACCAGCCGGTGTCTTCCATTAGAGCTAGAGTAATTCGCGAGTAGACTGGATTCTGTGTATGCGTTCCCGTCATTGCCTCATTCTGTTAACAAATTAATACTATGCAACATCGCACATACCTATATCTATGTGTATTATATTATATTATGCATACACCGTAGAGAAACTAGCGACAGTTCAAAGGATCTCGTCGATCAAAGTCTTAATCCCCTGATGCAACATTATAATTCGTGAGTTCGTGAACTCGTTTCTTCTTTCTTTTTTTTCTTTTCTAGATCGAATTTAAACAGATCAACTAAATCCGCGTCAACTCACCTCGAAGACTCGTTTCTCCCAGTGAGTAAGTGCCGTTCCGTCTTCTCCTTGATCCTCTAGTTCAGCACCCTCGAGTCGATCGCATGAAAAGTGGCGTCTTACTTCCTTACGAACGTTCGGTGTCACGATCATTTCCATGTCTCTTTCTACCGAACCTCCATGGACCTGCCAATGAGGTCTGCGAATTTTTCTGATAGTATTTTCGCTCCACTGATGAGTTTGAAGCCTAGAGAGGAAAATATCCTTTCGTATTTTATGATCCCCTATTTTTTTTTCTCGTTCTGATTAAACTAAAGTCTCACTTTTCGTTGAGGGGTGGTTTTCCGGTGTCAGTACGCCGCGGCGTTCTTGGCTCGCCCTTTTCGTCCCTGTAAAATGCGTAAAGGCTTACAGAGAATCCTAACGCGTGAAGGATCTCGTGTTTTACTGTACTCAACAGCGTCTCTAGCTCTTGAGGTTTCGTGCTGATACTGCTAGGGCAGAGGTTTGCGTGACCCGCTATTGGCCTGTGGAAAAATTGAATTCGTAAATCGGAGCAAATAGGTGAAATAGAGAAAAAAGGATCGTCGAAAATAGAGGAAAAGGTTCGCTCTACCATCGGGTTAGTTAGTTACAGAGAGTTCAATATTTCACCACCCGGTCCCGGTCCCGGTCCCGATCCCGATCGATCGATCCATCTATCTATCACATTGCTTTTGCTAGCCGATTCGGAGACTTCGATTCGAAGCGAGTACCCGATGCCTGCAGGATACCACATCATGGATTCGTTCGAATCAGCGCTTCTGCTCTCTGACGTAAAACAACCCAGCGATTTAAGCCCCAGCAGTAATTTAGAGTCAACTCAATATCCCTTTCAATCGAACCTTTGCGAAAAGAACAATCGAACTTTTTTTCTGCACTAACGAATTGGTTCGCGTCTAAATCACGATACGGAAATTTCTTCTTTAAATTTACAAGCCAAATCCGTATACCTACCCAGTTTCCCCATACTAAATTCTCTACATATATAACTTTTGGCTCTGGTCTATCCTAGTTATTGTGGCTAAAAGTTGAAAGGAAAGAACCAAACAGACGTTTCAACAGCACATCATACATTTCAATTAAGTAATTTTTAATTAACGGCGATAGATGTATGGATTTCAGTGTAATCGACACTGATTTGCCCTTCATTGCTACCTGCAGCTTGTCAATATCAGGTATCCAATTAGCATCGAATTGAAAAGCGTTGTCGTCGAGCTTGTTATCTTCAAGCGACCAAACAAGACAGACAATGGTTGAACAGGGATTAAACTTTATTTTACTAACCGGTCCAAAGCAGCTTCTTGTTGACAGTGAGCAGCGTAGGCCACAGTGAGTCCTTTGTGACATCTTTCAGTCTGCATCGCTGAGACGTAAAAGACAAAATCGGATCCGTCTATTCCTGGTCCAGCCTCACTCCCTTCAGCTACTCCACAATCGTGGCCTGTCGCGTTGCAAGTTCTGCAGACCTGTTTTTGGCATTGGAAGAATTTTTTCAATCATATTGTGAATGTCGGTATGAACTCTAAAGGAGCTTTAATAAAAGAGGAAAAAAGAAGAGAGACTAGTTCGCGAAACGTTCGATTCGTATACTAGAGATTGAGGTCTTCGAGGCTGGTCAAGTAGCGACGTATAAATGTATACAGGAAGAGGGTCCTTGGCTGTTATGTAACTTGGTAAAGTCCTTTGGCCTACACTTGGGGTAGAGTGAGTCTCGACTCTGCAGTGTGACGTACTGGTAACGAAAGCAAACAACCCCTGCGGTTTATTTACGAGATAAATTGATTGGTTGTTTGCCCAGTTTTCGTGGGAAACATATTGTGACTTTGATCAACAGTTGATTAGTCGATCGATTACCCGTAAGAAATTTATAAAAAATTTATATACGAAGATGAGCCCCAAAATATAAAACCGGACTATGCAATTTGTTCCTATCGATATCGTATATAAAAAAAACAAAAAATTATAGTACTCTATGATTCAACATTCTTTCTATGACTCGACCGAATTATTTCCGAATCATTTGCTCGGAAATATTTTCGTACCATTAATTAAAATTCGGAAGCTGGTCGAATTCGTGAAATTCTGTAACTTTGATTGAAATTTTGGTCAGCTGTCAGGTTTTACCAAAAACGTGGATAATGTGTGGTATAATTTCAGAATTCTTCATCGACTATCTTTTCAGATATCCCGTGCGGTGGTCCAGCTTGGTATATGTACTTTGTTGAATATTATATAATAAATTGGGAAAATCCTGGGTAAATTTTTGTTCGGTTGAAAATTTCAATCTTGATCGAATACCTGCAGGGGGGTATGGAATATATATCTGTGGAAAGAAGTATGCATACTATAACCAGTGCCGGTTATTATATTCTGAAAGAAAAATGTGCGGCTGGAAATTGATCGGATATATTTTATAGTCATTTTCCCGAGCGGAAGGAGCTAGTGGCAGGACCTCAGATCTTTAGGGTACCTATTTGCCTAAATTTCAATATTGTGGTGAACCGAAAAAGGAAAATAAGGGCGGGTAGAGGGAAACTGGCGAAGATATATAATAATATATGATACATGTACAGCAATATCATATATATATATATATATATATATATATATATATATCGAACGGCGTCGCAGCGTCGCGACGCGTTCTCGAGGTGAAAATTTGGTCGCTAACATAGCCGTTATACGACTACCCACTCATTACCCTTAATATCCACCATCGCAGGTTGATGAAGTGGAGAATTTATGCTCCCCATTAATCTCGACAACATAATAAGTCATCCTATAGCTATTTGTTTGGTTGGGGAACGACGGGATTCTCATACCTCTCTCCTGTCAACTGATGTCGGACCTTCCAACACGCACACGCAGCGTTGATTAATAATTACGATACTCAAATTCACCGTCAGTAAAGGTTCTTTCTACGGTTTTTTTCCTTTTTCTTTTTCTCTTTTTTTTTTTTTGTTAATGCAAACTCTCACGCATAACAGCCCTTATACAGTATCACGTTTTTCGTCCATCTATCTACCTACCAACGAGCTACTTTTATTACGAGTCGTTAATTTCGAAGTTAAACCATATAAAATCGGCCAGAATGTAATTCCGGTGAAAAATTCTCATGGGATCCATAGATCGCAGTATCACTGCAGTCGTAGAAAATAAATGAATCGGAGTATAGAATCTTGAGATTTTTAGCAGATATTACTGATCCGTCTTCGAGAACCAGGTATTATTACCGTCACAGACCAGACTTTGAACTGAATTCGAAAACTGAATGAAAATTTCCGGAAACAGGTGGTTCAACTTACATCAAGATGTTCAGGAGGAACGGCTACTTCGCCGCATACGGTTTGCGGTCTGCACGTGTCGATGCAGTAAGTATGCTGGTTCTTGACGAAGACTTGATTGCTCTCGCACTTCCTGAAACACGATAATGCAAATGAAGGAGTTAAGTTTAGTTTGGATTCGGTTAGACGCTTGCTAGTATTTACGTCCTAGCAAATGTCTAATTAGTATTCCGTCACGAGTACCGCGGCCCAATCAAGACCTAGTATTCTCTCTGCTATGCTACTTGCGAACTAGGCTCCAACTTGCTTGAAGCTTCTTGTAAATAATAAATCAGTCCAAAGTTTCTAACGATGTACTAGGTACTTATATACCTACACTCAGATCAAGCGTATCTTATTTTATCAAAGAATCTAAGTAACCATGTAGCTTTGATGTAGATTACTAGATTATATGATATATTATGAGGTAGGAAATTTTTATCAAAGTAAACTCGAGCACCATGCATAGATAAGAATATTATAATATTGAAGTACGTAACAAGAACGTCGAGTAAAATGTATACGGAGAGTGAAGGTACGTGTATAATAATCTAGTATACGTATAATATTTACTATAACAACAGCAGTGAAAGTCTATAAAGTTTTCTCGTCATATACGCGAGCTGGTCTGGTAATGCCATAAAAAGATTACAGGGATCCTGTCACGATCATATTACACGGTTTAGGTCCGATTTACGAATTTACGAATTTACGTCAGCATACTAGGATTTACGTGAAATTTTAACGGCGTGTATACTGTTGCAAATCTGTCAGGTCGTAGTTCACCTGCAGTGCATGTGATAAATTGTTCTGGTTTTATTCGTTCTATAATTTCTTTGGTCTCTTTTGATTTTAACAAATTTTTTTTTGAGGCAATACATACGCTGAAGAAGATTTTCACGATTTGGAGCCTAGATACTTGAAAAACGTGAAAATTACAGTAATTCCCGGAGTGCAGAAGAGACGTATCTTAAAAATCACTACGATCACTATATTTAAGAGTACTCTTCGTCGTGCTAGTATCATAGCGTGCGCTAGTAGAGTTCAGTTGAATTTACGTATAGTGGTCGGAAAAACCCTGCGAAAAGCATTGGCACACAGCTGATCGCGGGATAAAGATCGGTGACGATCTGCACGCGACGGTTGAAAATATCCTGATAAGATCGAGGCTCACCCCAAATGTCAAATAAATTTTAATTTATAGCATCAAAGATATCGCTCCAACTAGGAAAGGTGGTTAATGTGTACATAGCAGACTGCAGCGATTCCTCGTTTTATGAAAATTGAAAATCTGTGAAACTTGAAAAAAAAAAAGAAAATTCTATCAAATGTTTTTTTCCATCTCTACATTGAAACGCTGATCGTTGTGGTTTACAGGGACGAAGTAACAGCTTATCGATCCGATAATCACACTGTTAGCTTCCCTGTACCTACCTACCTACTCGTGCTTGGTGAAAGGGTCGGTGAGTACCTACCTACGCAAAATTTCCCTATAGAATATGCAATACGTAATGTGCTATCTCCAGTCGATTAGATTCGTTTTATCCTTTGCCGGATCTCCGGCGAAGCCGTATTCGCGATATTTAATCGATCGATACAGTCAGAATGTCCTACTTTTACCTTTCTGCTGCAGGATTTCATAATAATTTAGATATCAACTAATTCTCAGTTATGAATTGACGTACGTCTGAATAAATGAATATATGAATGAATGAATGAAGGGAGGGATGAAATGGTATTAAGGGAATAGGTGAAATATTTATAAAATGGGTATTTAACCTCGGGGTAGTTTCTCTTCAGAATTTCAGGCGCGTAAAAGGTCATTTAAAAGCTCGACATTTTCCAGGTGTGCATTTAGTGGCAGAGGTGAAACGGCAGATAATATGAACTGCTAACTGCACAGAGGGTTTCGCAGGCTACGGCACTCTGCACCAGCAGGGGGTGCTGGTTCACCCTCCTACTTAGGCATTTACATGTATGTATGGAAACCAGCGCTCTTGAAGCGTCGTAATAGTGGTTGTGTATACATAATACGTATATACATGTGTAGATATATATATATATATAGATATAATAATACGCACACTTACAAATGTGCAGCGGAAACAGGTAAGACGTAGTAATGGACTCCTTTGCTCCTTCCCTCGTTTATGCTAAAAGGCTGACTACCGGCATGCGCTGTGAATATTTCCTAACAGTTTCGAAAGTTTGCTGAACTTTACATTCCGTTAAATACCTACCCGCGGCTGTCGAGATGATATATATACGAGGTTTTTTGGTGGAAAAATACAAACCAATAAAATTCATGCATTTATAGGAAATATGCTTTAGATAGAATGATTTTTTAGTCATATATGTATTATGCATATATGGGGGAACACGGAGTCTTGTATGATCTGTGTGTTCACCTTATGGTATATTCAGGGTTCGTGTTAGCCTCTAAACGTTTTGGGAACTCTTAGTGACCCGAGTCACTCCCAATCGTCTTAAGAAGGGCTTAGGCCGCGGCAGGGTAAACAGTCCGGAATCGTAGGATCGGATAAAATCGAAACGATTTTACCCGAACACGCGCAATTTCACTTAACCGTTCGGCAATAACCGTTAGCCTTCCATTCAACGGGATCTTTATCGAAGTTGCGAGATTTTATCTAACGACTAACAGATACGGATTTTATATATCTATAGATATACGCGCAGGGTATAGCCGAAAATCCTCCTCATACGTTATCATTATTATTCAGGATGTGTTTTTCTTTTCTTTCTTTCTTTCTTTTTTCTCATCATTTCTTATTTTTGTTTTCTACGACGATTGTCTCCCCGCACTGTACTGCCTACTACTACGGGAGTTGGGGCATTAGAGGTATCCATCCGTGTGTTTTTCTCTATAGGTAGGTATATTGTTACGTGAAAAGCGGTTTTTCCCGCAAATAAATTGCCCGGAAAGCATTCAAGTAAGCATTCACTAGCCATGGTCTCGTTTTCCTAAAAGCGAAGACGCAGGCTCAGATACTCAGCTACTTCTTCTTCTTCTTCTTCTTTGTCTTATTTTTCTTTCTTTTTTTCTTCCTCTTCTTATTCTCCTTGTTCAACTTTTATCCTTCGAAAGAGTCAGGGATATATTGTTCTTCCATCCGAACCTTTGAATTCCAACGAATTCAGTGAAATTTGATAAAAGTCTCGGGTATCGTAGGATCGGCATTAAATTTTTTAGAGTCACTCCAGTCTAAAGTATCAATCGCATGTAAAATAATCCCGGAGGGTTCGCCGGGACAGTTTATTGCTGCGAATATATACCTACCTATTCTTTGGAAGAGAAGATTCTCTGTCTCCCTTTGGTCAATTTCAGGGTAGGACTCTAAAATGACAATTGACATTCGAACGAGCGAGCTGGGGTGTCTGATCGTTAAACTCGAACTGATTTCTCGCCCTCGGTGTCGCCAACGATCTTCTCATCGGGATGCAAAGTTCACTGAAAACGTACGACTAGGTCAATTTACGAGGCTCTGTTATGTAAATACGGAATTTAGACTCGAGTCTGGGTCGAGGACTCGTTAGGATGCGGCTAAGGATTCTCGAAACACTATGATTCACGAGATTTCGTCATAAAAGAGGATTTGACGACCCTAGGGCGCCGTAATTATCCCTCACCATACATACGCGACCCGGCTAGAATCTCTGTTCTCCACCAGACTGCCCGCTCTGTATAGCCACCAAAACTGATTGTGAATTCAATTTTGGTTTGAATTCATTTCATCCCATACCTACTACAGTCAGGCGTTGTTCGCTCGCTTGATTTCCTCAAATCTCACAATTTTATTGCCACTAACTCTCAAACGATTTTATTCAGGTAGGTATTCGTTAGCCAGTATGCCTCGGGGCGTGTGCTTCTGACAAACGGTACATATACAAAAAAATATTATCCTCCTTTACACACTTCATCAGCTATTATAACAATATACCTACCTGAACTTTCAACACGTTTTGGATTTTCATTTCACCTCGTATTTTCCAGAATAAATTTTCTCCAAGAATAATGAATCCCATTCTCTTTCTTATCCGATCTGCACAAAATTATACACCTCATTTTTCTTCTTTTATTTCTTCATGAAGTTATCAAAGCAAGATGTCCATCATCCGCGCGTCGTTAGGCTAAGCTAATGCTCGAAATTATTTTCGCATTAGTTCTGCAGACTGTGAAAATCGTTCGATTTTTCATTTCGAAGTGAATCTGTATCTTTTGGAATTTTTTTGACAACCAAGAGATACGCGGTTGGGGATGTAGAAAAAAAAGGAGGATTTTTCGAAGAAAAGGGGGACGAAGACTAATGAAAAAACTTGATATGGTTAAAGCTATTTCTAGAAAGCATATATGTGCTGTAGGACACGAGATAGGGAAGTGTCGTGTAATGCCTGCTGTTCCGAGTTGCCCTTGTTTCCGTGCTAGCTGCTAGGGCAAAGAGCGAAGCTGGATTTCGACGATCGGTGACCCGGGTTCTCGCGAAAAGGGGACGAGCGTATGTTTCATTAGTGCCTTGTTCGAGATTACGAGACCTGGGGAAAATTGCGAACCTGCAAGGCGGGGTTCAAACAAATGAAACGAGAAATACGGGCTAACCGAGATGGAAAAGAAACAAAGATACATGCTTTTGTATGAAAATTACTATTTGGGGGCTTATGGGTAGTATACGTAGGTATGAGACTCATTTTTCTTTTCCAAAAAGTTGCGGTACCCAATCGCAGAGCTTATAATTCACATAGACAGGACATGGCTCAACTGACACTAATGGTCAGCCCTGTCTGTGTCACTTATAAGATCTATTAGTCCCACGACTTTTCGCGGTGAAGGAAAATTAGTCTTAGATTTTCTCCGAGGAATCTACCCGTGTACGGTGGTGCGCGCAGCAAGTGAATCACCCTGTATATCATGCAAATAACCAAGATGCTCGGATCTTCCGTGAATAGAGCGGAAATCCGAGGAGCGGAGTTTGGCTGTTGACGAGGAGGAGTTTGGTAGCTGAAAAGCTGGAAAGCTCGGGTTTGAATTTGGCCTGATTTCTGCGTTCGTATAGGTATTTGTTGGTGAATCGTGAGGAGGGAGGCGCGGGTGCGCAGGTATATCATCCCCTGATATACCGAACGTCAAAGCATGCAGCGAGCGTTATTAGGTTTGCATGAGAAATGGGCTTGACGCGGTGCGCAAAATGGCATTCGCCTCCGGCTAGAAACTGTAGAAATTCTGCGGTGTGGGTGTATGAGGTATATGAGGGGGTAAAAATTTTCCGACGTTGAATTAAGGCGTGATTGGTGTCGTGTTTATACACCGTCAAGTTAGAACTGCAGAATCATACCCGGGGGCTAAATTTTCTTTCTAACTTATAACATGGATCTCTGCTGCAGAGAGATGCTGCAGAGCATTATTCGCTTCCTTCTATATATATCTATCCTCGTGAGAGAGAAAATTCTTACAATTTTCTTATTCTCGCATATAATAAGTGAAGAAATTTCCGCATCGTATTATACTTTGATATGCAATTTAGCACATTTTTAACAAACTATAATATTCTCTCTTCAGTTAAACTTCCGTTTCTCATAAGTTGATCAAATTTTCTTCTCAACTATATTATGCAGACGTAGTACGTTGCGAATTATTTCAATGTTCATCTCCGGAAAATAAATAAATTAATTTTTGTAAAAAGAACAATTTTGCAGTCAAATTCGAAGCGATAAAAATACAAACGAACTTTCTTACCTACAAGTTTGTAAATTCATCGTTCGAGTAAACAGATTGTAATAATCGTTCGAATTAGTTGCAGTTAGTTTGGCACACTGGTGATTTACGAGTCGGGGATGATTAGGGTATGAGTTTAGACGGGGAAGTTTGAGTTGATTAATACTTAACGAATACCAACGTCTTTAATGATTCAATCTGCGACGACGACTTAGCTAAGTGAATATTTAATTTTCCTCCTTTATTCGCTAAGATTAACTATACGGACGTTGGTAACTGAACTCGCACATTAAATCAGTGTAAATAAAGTACACAAGATACGATAGAGATTTTCGAAATTCTACATCCGGTTTATAAATCTCGGATGCTTAATTAATGAACGCCGGATATTCAATACATTCAGATAGATATCGGATTATTGTCGAGGTAAACTTTTTAATTGGTTGTATCGGAAACCGATGACGTCGATGAGACAATTGAGTTACTTGATACCCATTATCCGGCACCCGCTGCATTTATGGAGAGAATCGCGGAGGACCTCTAATTAGTCTGATCGTCGTTAATATTAAATATAAAAACCGATAGCGGTGTTATAGAATCTTATGTGAAGCTATGAAGAGGTAATTTTGCAAGAAAAAAAAAAAAAAGGAAAAGAGGAAAAAATATAGAACCAGGAGGCGTTTGGCGTATAAATTGCCGGCGATAATTCAGGTCCGATGAAAAAGGACGAGCCGTATATACATTCCTTCAGGGAATATTCCCGAGCTTCGAAGATCGTGGTATGAAATTCTCATATATATATACGTGAAAGATCACGAGTGTACCTATATGACGTAGGCGTGTTCGGAATGCGTAATTTTTTACTATTTCAAATCCAATTTCGCCCGGACGCTGTGGTGCTGACTCTTGACTTTGATCTGTAAGAAATCCGTTCCGCAGAATTTGAACCGTGCGTTTGTGACGCGGTTCGAATATTAGGTACCTATATTCAAAGAAGCTGAATTTTATTGAGAGTCATCAATCCGCAAGTGCATATTAGGTATACGACGCAATAAGGGATATTTTTTTTCATTTTTTAAAGAAATTATACGCCCCTGGTTTCTTCGGTTTAAATTGATCCGCAATCAAATTCTACGGGATAACTAATTCGCGTATATATATGTATATCCTTTAATCTAACAATGATAATAACGAACCTAATTGTTGCCCACGTCATATACCGCCTGCGGTGACCTAAGCTCTAGCAAAGTTTACCTAGCTTCGCAGTTTGCGTGGATTAGCGGCCACTGCAACCGCCAGTTTCAGGAGCTACCGTTATCTAGCCATATAAGCAATTACCGGGACGAAACCTCGCTTTATCCACGCCCTACGTCAAGTTCTATTTTCCATTAACTCTAGCTGTCCGGTTGGTCAGATATAATTTACCTAAAACACAAACCCGCGGTTGTTGTTCTTGTTCCGCGGATATACATTTTGAGTGAAAGCCTACGTCCGTAACATCATTTTCGAAACCATAGATTTACGATAGTAGATTTTATGATCACGAAACGATTACTAGAAAGCGGATATGATTATTCACCTATAATTAAGCGGCTAACTATAATTAAGCTATACTCACACGACTAGCAAATTCAAAAATGTAAAGCAATTATTTTCAGAAAATAAAATGAAGAAATAAAATTTAAAAAATTGGCAAATTTTATACGCTTTTCGAAATGCTGAGGTCCGGTCGTTGAAAGGATCACATCCTCGAGTCCGTCGAAGCAATATATTTATATGGGGGATGGTATTATACGCGTATACATATATTAATGGATTTTTTCCTTACCCTCTCGGTTATTTTATCCCATTCGTTTTCATTTATCGAAAAAGACAGATCCCTGGATATAATATATCGATGGATAAAAATAAATGAAGCAGGAACTGGGTCATCAGAAAGAAAATTAATGTATAGCCACGCCGGATTGTCCCTGATTGGTAATAACGGGGGGGATGAAAAAGAAAAAAAGAAGAAAAAAAAAATCAAGGATACACATACGTAACATTCTTTGGAATAGGAAGATATTATGCGGGAAGGGTGACAAAGGACGGAAATAAAGGAAGAAATAAAATAGAGAATGAGGAAAGAGAGAAGAACATCCATTCATCGCTATCACCCCCTGACGCTATATCAGTAAAAAGTTTGGTGCTTAACTTCTTTTTCAACTGCGCGCCCTTGCCTGGAATACTTTTCTCGCGGGGTAGTTAAAGGAAAATCGAGCTCTAGGTACAGAAAAAAAAAGAAAAGAAGAAAAATAAAGCGAAAAGATTTTAGCGGCGTTACCCTAAAGCGACAAAACTCGACAAGAAATAATTTCGAATCTTAGAATCAGAGGCTGGAATTACTTCGGGATGAGATACTTGGGAACGGTGCGGTTTCCGCGGGATTCATGATTGACAACAATTTCGTGCTGGTAATAAGATTTCGCCCCTTTATACAAGGCGGTAATCCAAAAACAAAAAGAATTGACGAAGAAGTTGGGGTGCAGGAGACGCGGTATAACGAGTTCTCCGGAAGGAGTAATTGAGAAAGAAATTCAAGAACCAAAAACAACGAAACAGCTTTATTATAGTGCCCGCTATAACTTTGGGCAATAAAAGTAATTACCTAGTGCGATTAAATTGACACAGTGGTTAGCTTTTTAGATAATCGATATCTTAATTACAATATCATGAATTTTGTTGCCAACTCTCTTATCTCTTTCGACCATGTGGCAATAAAATGTCAAAGCTATCGCAACGGATGTTAAATTATATGAAAAGCTTAGGTATTCTTCTAGCTGTTCGGTCTTTCTTTCATTTTCTTTTCCTCTCCTTTTATACACGACTTTCTACGATCTGTACGATTCTACCCGTCCGTTTTGATCACTTGATTGAATTTCTTCTCGGTGTAAAAAAAAATGTCTACCTCTTCTATGACATCAAAACTCCCTCAGTCTAGGTACCTTTGTAGGTACTTGAATGGATATAATATCAGAAGAGCACTTTCCGACTTCATCACTTTTTGCACTAAGTACATTGCTGCATATACCGTGGTTTTTCATTTTTTATTAAAAAAAAAAACCACATTCTATCTTCCAATAAATTGATTTTCTAAACGAACTGCTGATGTTGGTCCGGGTATTTTTTCAGTTATTTTTTCAATCCTTTGTAATCAAAGCACGCTCCAGTCATCTAGCTATCGCATACGTTGCAGTTCACTATTTGATGTGACCCGACCGCATGCGTCTATTATGTGGACGGCCTAATGACAGCCCGGAACTGCTGTGTCAGGGTCTGGTCTCACTCTGGTTGCCCGAAACATTACCAAAGTTCGAAAATTACATCGTATTGTATTTTCGACAATTTATTTTCGACCTTTCAAACGAGTGAAATACAGCGTAAAGCTTTCCGTGTAAATCCCATTGAGGGAAAAAGTGGTTTTTTCTTTTATTACTTTCATTCTATATGTATTTTTTATTTTTTCACTACATTTTCCGAATAAATTGTATCGCTCAATTCAAACATGTCACCCTATAGATCACACGATTGTGGAGAAATATGTAGGCGCCCATACGGAGGGATTTGTGAATGTAAAAGCAATAAAGCGTGTTGCTTGAAAATCGTGTGACGGGACGGGTTATTGCGTACGAATCACCCCACAGAGGTTCTCCGGGCTTTCAAGTCGTTTTTTATCGTTTCCAGTTCCCTCGAGCCAGGGGAAATGGGTCAAAAGAAATTTTCGAGTGAACGATGCCATCTGATAACGGTAATATTAAGTTTTTCAAAATGAATATATTCGACATTCTTTCGGTTTGAAAACTCGCATCACCGTAGTATGTATGCGGACGCGTGGGCGAAAAAGGAGAGCGAATTTTTCAATAAAGGAACATATTATAGGTACTCAAACTCTCACTTTTATTCAATATTACGGTAAGCCTGGTTAGTACCTACCAGCTACTTATAATCTTTTGTAAAGCAACTTCTTTTGATCATGTTCAGCTCTGTGTAACCATCGAGGTCATAAAAACGGAATATTCCAGCGGTGCAGAGACTGTCTAATAATTAATTCTCCGACAATAGAGTCTGAGGAGAAAAACGTCGAGAAGGAAGAAAAGGAAAAGGAAAAGGAAAAGGAACAGGAAAATGAAAAGGAAAGGGAAAATTGTATCCTTCAGAAAAATATATTATGCGATGGACGAAAAGCCGTGTTCTACATACACTAATTCAAGAATAGAATACATTCCCAGGTAGGTAAATCAGACCGAATATAGCGAAATATATTTCATCGTTTCTCCGCAATTGTAATCCTCAAATTAATGAACCGCAAAATCCCTGTCATTATATTCTAGTCTTTTCAGGAATAAAAATTTTACTACCTCAGCAGTAGAACCGTAACGGCAACAAAAAGAAATATGATTCTGCAGTTATTACATCCGAAGTGGTATCATAATTCTCAATTTTTACACTAATACATAGGTAGATCCAGAAAATGATTGACGGACCATATTTCGATTTCCCTATATAAATAAATAATTCCCTGTATAAATAAATAATCCAGTAGAAATATAATCTATTATTAAAAATTTCAGCATCGTCTTTTAATATTAAAGGCAGAGTGCAATACGTATTGAAGATTTGAGTATTAGAAAATCCTTAGAAATTCACCTACAATTTTATTCGCACATCGATAATCCGTATTGGATTTCCTAGGGTTCATCCAGGGATAAAAGTCCCTGCACGTTTAAAAGGAAGAAGGACCTAGACGCGAGACCAGCAGCACTCACTCGGCGGTCCACATATTGCAGGCTGACAATACACGTGCCTTCTCTACTGCACTGCTTGGCGGACTCAATGCCGGAGATTCTCCTTTCAGAGTTTATTCCAAGTAGAAAAGGGTGTCGGTCTTGCTGCTCCACTGCACGTATAATCTGTTACACGAGGCGTTTGTGAAATTTAGGGGTTGACGTTTTTTTTTTTTTGTGATAATGATTTTCGATTTTATTCTTTTTTTCTCTCTCCTTTTTTTTTTGTTTCTTTTTTCGATCATTGTAGAAATTTGACTTCGGGACTTCGTCATCGTACTGTTTAGACGCTGCTTATTGAGGCATTAGTATATTTTTGGATTCCAACAGAAGTTTGGACAGCTCTTGAGAACTTCCTTTGAAAACCGGGACGCATTTTCGTAATGGGTTTTAGAGTGCCCTGGCTAAATTAACGGAGTTTGACAATTTTTAAAACGGTAGATATATATATATATATAGCAATTACATTTATTCGTTTAAAACACGCGATAAACTGCGTACGGATTTAAAGATTTGAAATTGGTTGAATGAAATTTCGATCCGAAAAGTTTTTTTTTTGATACTGATCAATGATCATTGATACTAAATGATTATTACCATATATTATTACATCTGCATCCTAACGTTGAAATTTGACGAAATTAACAAACTAACTGGTCCTCATTATATTTAATCTTCTCTTCTAAAACTTCTAAAGGATTATGCAAAACGGTAAATAGCTCAATTAATCCTGCTATTATCCGCTTCGTGATTTATTCTCGCCGATAATTTCAGTCTTACATTAATTAAACGAACAATTACCAGAGAGAGAGAGAGAGACAGAGGCTGAAATATTTCGCTACGGGTTTTAAATTATTATACTGTATATTTACACGCCCAATGTGAGCAATTAACAGTCTCTTGGTATAAGTGCTGTATTTATCGTTAATAATTACGCTCATTAATAATGCCAGCGAGTTTTGTTCAAATTATTTCAGAATTCACACAAAAAAAGAAAAAAAGAAGAAAAGATTAAAAAAAATATTCGTTAGGTGTAATAATTGAGAATTTTTTTTTTCAACTCTCCGTATATTCATTCGAGCGTATAATAAATGATTACGTTCTATGGAAAATTAATGAACAGAAAGCTTGCCGAAATTCCTATCGAAATAAGCTTTAGATCGAAAGTAAAATTCCATTTTCCGATTGAACTTATATCCGATAACCACAGGTGAAATAAAACACCGAGTACGCCGTCGAAGTCTGAATCGTATCGTTATCAAGTTTATACAACACCAGATCGGGGTCGTGTCGTATCTAGCAGCTAGACCTTTGATAAAAGGGAGTAGTAACACCGTGGGCTTCCTGCAGTCGGTTAACCAATCGTCTTGTTTCCCGTAAAAATAAAATGAAATACTTTTGTCGTTCGAAATAAAATCGTTTCCTATATTTCAAACCGAGAATTGCCCCGCAGGATAGAATCGTGAAGATATTACTTCGGGTTCAACGGTTCATAGCATTCCTTACCTACTACGAAGTATTCGATGTAATAATTCAGCCGAATGGTCGGTTATAATTGCGGCAATATTTTCTCACACATATTTAGCACCTACTGCACCCCTAGAAAAGCGGGGAATAAATAGAGGTACAAGAAAAAAAAAAGAAAAAAAATGAATGAACCTAAGACAAAAGCCAAAGTTAGCTTTATCGTCAAAGATCTGAAAGGCTGTGTCACGCTTTACTGTATACCAGCTCCTACGACCTACTGGATGGAAGATTCTTTTGAAGAGAGGTGACGGCTTAAAATGCGTTAATTCTAACACCATGATGAAAAGTATAAGTTACCGAGTAACACGCAGTCCATTTATACGTACCACCCGCAAGGAATGATTTATACATTACGTTTATTCAGAACATTTAACGTGCGTTGTGGAGAAAATTTATCGCGAAACAAAGTTTAGAAACTTTTTCAGTATCACTGCCTTCTGGCTTTTAGACAATTCAGCGATTTTTCATACTCTTTTTTACGGGTCGTTTCTATGCCACAAAACTAAACTCCCAAATTTCTAATCCTCCGATATTGCTAACAAAAGGGTGTGAGCATGTACCTCATCAATCGCTTGACAAATTTTCGATTAAATCTCACGATTCTTAATTCAATTTAAAATCCGAAAGTCCGATCTATACGCCGCGGTCTTATTTTCTGCAAAGTCCTCGACGTTGAGGGTGGTAGCCAAACGTCTCTTTGACGCGGTTCCTCAGTCTTGTTTTGCGGTCGTAGTGGTTAGCGGGTTGTTCGAGGCGCACATTTTCCCATCTCCTAGTTACGTCGTACTCGAATGATGCTGGAGCAGGGGTTGGGGTTGGGGTTGGGGTTGGAGCATTGCCCTGTAAAGTGGTCTTTGAATGTCCGACAGTGTACCACCTACCCCTATTTCTCTAGTCTCTATACCTTAGCACTACTGTTCGTTACCGTGTCATTAACGCTTTCACTCATGTTGTATAGCAAATGATAGAGGAACTGCTGTGAAACTTTGCCAGTAGTCAATTTCTGCATTAAAAAATAAAATTATATAATATGTGTTTATGTATTCTTGTAGATTTTGTCATGATAAAGGCGCGGGGATATACCAACTATAAGGAGACGCCAAAGTTTTTACGGGTTTTTATAACCGTGTAAAGACAGGCTGATTATATTCTGTCGAAATACCTATATATTAAGGTGTAAATTAATATTATTTTCTTTATTAACCGCAGAAAACGACTGCTGACATTTTTATGCGAGAAATAAAATTAGGTACGACAAAACGACGTCGTTTCTTGCGAGCGTCACGCGAATCTCAAATCTCCGTCAAGGAACAGGCGACTGGTTTTTTTCGCTTTATCGCGATGCGATGATGGGAAGTCGAGTTAATATCAGACCCACTTCTGAATTCCTTTGAAATAAAAGTACATACGCAGGCTCTCAGGCATAGTTTTCCGAGTATTTCTACCGCCGCTTTACTTCGCCAATTATATTCGCATAAATAATATAATACATGAATATCGCGATTCGCCTGATCTCGTATACAGCGAAAATTCTTCGAAGATGCGAAAAAATGGCAACGTTACGGTAGCTGAGCTTCTTTACCTCATATTTTCTTATGATGGATTGGGAGATCCTAAGAACGAGATCGACTAAATCTCAAAGGTTGCGGGTGGGCGTGCGTCGTTCAAGCCTTTGACTTTTCGCGAAATTTCGCAAGGGTGATTTTCTACGGCCGCACAAGTTTGGGGACCTTAACGGGCGCAGTCACGTGCGGTTAATATGTGCTGAGGTATAAGTTGTGGATGAAAAAAAGACTTATCAAAATTGTTCATTTCAGAAAAAGAGAAATGGAAAATTTACAATTTTGTTACGATTTAGCTCCTCGTTCTCTCGGCTCAAAACGCGTCTGCGTTTCTTTTCGTTTGTTCTTTCTTTTCTGAATCTTCTAAAGTAAGTGTAAAATGATTATACTCGATATTGGATCTTCATTTTTCTCTTCTTTCATGTCGTATTCGAGAAAATTTTCGGCTAAAACAAATCTTATATTTGTTCGAGAATAGGAAGTGAAAACTGCAGTGAGTCGCATTCAACGACTCGGTATATCGCGAACTCTCGGTACATTAGCCATGCCGAGGCTGATTCCTCCTCCGAGAAAGAAGGAACATTAATCTGAGGCTTTGTGACTAACTGTAGAACCATGGGCGCGGCGGAGGCTTGGAACATTAGTTTTTGGTGTCAAGCTTCGCTGAACACGCAGAGAGGAATGAAAGATTGAAGAAAACGTTTATTTGATCTTCAAATGAAGTTATTTCGTTCAATTTATAGCACGAATCTTGATCCTCAACGCCATTTCATATTTCATATTTCGCAATTTCATTCTGCAAGAAAAAATTCGCCTTATTCTCAAGACAAGACTGTAGCCATGTTTCAAACTCTCGACTAACAAACTCCGTCCGTTATTCGCTGTTCATAATTTGTTGTGAAGTAATTAAGGTAAAAATTCATTTTGCAATGTCTCTTTTCAAACAAGAGGACTCCGTTAATTGGCTCTACGAAGAGCAGGGAAGAGAAGCATCAATTTCAGGAATTGTGCGACATAAATAATATAACGTGAAATTTTTATCGCATTTCGACACTGATAAAATTTCAATAAATTAAATTCGCTGTTTGTTTTGTACCGCGTTTCGCCGCTAGTTCAGAATGGCTTTAAATTTTTATCAGAAAACTGAAAAGTTAAAGTAACTCGTTGTAAAGAGTATATACTATGCGGAGTTCACGATAGACCGTATATACTATAGTAAGTTGAAATTATTTCGTTCGTTCACCCGTTAAATTGCGAATTTTCGAGATTTCCTCTGGTTACTTTGGCCAGAATGAAAATCGGCCCGTTGGTAGTAAAGATATGAAATGAAATTTCCTCCTCGGCAACGGACCTAGGGTCGAATCCAATTCTCCTAACTTCACTGCGCATTTGATTTTCCTCGTTGACTGATCTCGGACTGACCACCTATGTCAAAGCGGTTTGCTTTATCGCGTGATATTAGAATTCGGTCGAAATTTATGACGTAAATAAAAAAAAGGAAAGGAACAGAAAAAAAAAAAAAAAAACAAGAGGCAGAAAGACGTCCGCGTCGCCTGCAGGGGTCCGCATGAAAGATCTTTACCGTAAAACAAAAAAAAAAGAATGATGTTTAAGAAATTGCGTTTTTTTTTTCAACCTTTTCTTTTCATTTTCCTCTTTGTCGATGTCGTACAGCACGCTTATGGTTTGGGATTGGTACGAATACGAAAGTTTCATCTGGGTCTTTGACTTGCAAATGTCTCTCCCTAATTGTATTTCGGTGTTTCGCTCTTCCCTCGCAGATTCGTTGGCCGGTGTAAAGTTTTCGCTTTCAAGTATATAAGGTAGACGGGTAGAGCTGAAGGTATAAGGTATAAGGTATACGGTATAAGGTATAAGGTATACAACGCGGAAGGTAGTGGTTATTATTGTTCCGACGTCACCAGGGTTGTTAGACAGCCGCAAGAGAAAACTTTTGAACGCAATTACTCACGCCGGTATACTCCCGTAATTAAATGCAAATATTTTACAACTACCTGAGCTGATCCGTGCCGGAGATACACACAGTTAACGCATTTAGAAATATACCTAGTCAAACAGGTCATCTGTTTATCCATACCTATACCTACCCTATCCAGGCCCTTGGCATCCCTTGTTATTAATGAATATCAAAGATTGAACCCGCCTGTTCATGACGTTCCGTCATTAGTTCCTGCGTTTTTATTTCATCATTTTTTATTTCGCTTTTTTATTTTTATATTTATTTTTCAACCCCTAGCTAGCTTCGGTACTCGACCGGAAGAGAACACTATTAACGTCACATCACCCACGGGGATAATAAAGTCTTCAATAAAAATTGCTAACGTTGCTGGAAACGACGACCGCACCACTAAACGATCGGATGATTGATTTACCACAATTTTCGAACATTGCAACAAATTTGAGGATAGAAATGAACGAGAATACCCCGAATGACGTGTAGTAGGTATATATATACATGTATAAGAGTTTAATCGATATTCCGTTTAAATATCTCCACGATTTTCTATCTTGAATACAATTGGCAAAATTTAATTAGAAATTCTCAAGTTGACCTACATGCTGCTGTAGTGGTGAAACAATAATTGATGAATCGCGCTGAGGTGTCTAGTCAAATTTTATTAAATTCATGGGCAAGGGTCAGTCGCGTATTTGAACCGCGCTTGGACATTGGTGATGTTGGTTAGCATCCCACGCTCTTACCTGGTAGGTTGAAATTCGCAAATAGTTTCCAAAGCTTATAGGTAGGTATACCTACAATTGTATCGGATCTGAGGTAAATTTCTACTGTTGGAGAATTCGGTTAGTAGGTATAATAATCGAGTTCAAAACACGATGAAATAAATCAATTTATATAAGACGTTAACATGCGAGAAAATGAATGAAATTCCATCCCCTATAAATTATCTTGATAACGATAAAATTTTATCTCGCGATTAAATTGAGCGACCAAAGTATGCCGAAAGTATGCGCTAAACTAAACAACGCAACGTATCGACAAGAAAGTTCTTCAGTTTTATGCGATATGTATAAAAATTAGATAATACGTCATAATTATCGGTTATATATTGGGGTAAATCTGTTAAAAGTTTAATATACCATAATGATCACCGTTTTTTTTTTTTTTTTTTTTTTTTTTTTATTTCATTTATTTATTACATCGTATGAAATAGATCCGAGTTGATGTTCGCCCTGATCATTTGAGCTTAAACTAAGCTCACTAGAGCCAGGAATACCGGGGTAGGTATAAAGTTTCGAGTCTGGAATAACGGGAGAGATCGATTCGTCGACCGCGATCAGGTAGGTATAGGTATATATATTGTATAGTATAGGAGTATCCAACGTGTATATAGGAGGGTAGAAGCTTTGCTAATAAAGTACGAGCACGTATAGAGGGGTTCACGAGTGCCGGTGTATAAATAAAATGACACAGTTTCGCTATTTACTTCGAGGCTGACAGGAACGATGGTGCCCGAGGGTGCGGGGATGCATCGAAGAACGTTGTGTAACGTAACTGAAGAGGTATTCAGGGATTCTGCACCAACCCTACGTGACTTTAGTCAACATCATCAATTTCTCTCTTACACCCCCTTCCCCTTTCCCACCCCCGAGCCCCCTGCACCAACGGTGTTACGGTTTTGTCTGATTAATTCCAATGCTTTACCTAAGCAATTTAATTGCGAAGTTAAACAGGGTATTAAATTTTAATCATGGCATTAATCACACCATGCAGTGTCATGCTGCATGATGTTATGTAACATATAGAAACGTTCTATTTGCTATTCTTAGAAATGAAAACGTTAGAAATCGATAGAATATGAGAAACATTTCAGGTGAAATATTGCACCCTCACATCATAAGAAATCAAGCTTTTCTAATCGGGATGATATAATTCATATTCGAAGGTTCGAGTAATTGAACAAAAGCTGTATAAAGTTAGGGTACATAAGTGCAGTAATGATTTTGTTCAATTTGAAGAGATCTTGTGATAACAAAACGGTATAGAATAATTACTGATGACTTTGGGACGACGCGACGTGGTCCGTTCGGTCAGTGTAGCAGGGGGTGTATCACTAACCCACACGAATCTGTGGACACCGAACAAACAGCCGCTCTGGCAAATAGGGGGATTGTTGTTTTTGGCCAAGAAGTAGGAAGGTACAATTCAGAAGGTTACCAGACTAGAATAACACGGCTTATATTCGCATGGCATTACGAAATTGGGTCGAAAGTGCGTCGTTTCTCATACAAACAATTTATTATTATAATACGTATTATTTATTAATATTCATTTTCTAATACGCTTCACTATTTACGACAAAGTTACATGCCTATCATTTATGGCATCTGGATTTAGAGAGAAAAATCACTCGCTCAGACGCTCTTTGAACTTTCGTCATAGGTATGAAAAAAAAAAAAAAAAGAATAACCACGACGCGTACTTATCTATACAGCGCGAGATAAAATTCTTTAAGAAACGACGCTACCCGTTAGGGTAAGCTGTCTCATCTTTCATAAAATTTTTCCTCCAGCTGTTACAGACAGGTATAAGTCGATATCTTATATCAGTATCTACAGAAAAAGAAAGAAAAAAAAAGAAGAAAAAAGAAAAAAAAAGAAACTGTAATGCTCGTCGAAAGGTAGATAAAAAAATGTGAAGTATATTTTTCACTCTATATTCCATTATCGAATTGACTATTGGCTGAATATTAGGAAAAATGATACTTTATGGAAAATGAATTCAGTTTGCTGATATTCTATACCTAGAAAGCCATAATGTTCGAATCCACTTGGTCAGATGTCCGCAAACGAGTGAATACAAATAGCTTGAGGGCCGACCCAACCCGTGCTGCTACTACTTGGCATGATAGAATTTGCGGGTAGGTTGCCTCGAGGCAAATGACGTAGAGTTATGAGCTGATATCGTACGTCGAGGTGTTGCCGCCGTATAAGGGTTGGTTGTTCGGAGCTGGTAGTCGTCAGGGTATAACCCCTCCTGTTTTTATCAGAATAAATTAGAAACGGTGTTCCAAGTATTAATGAGCAGCAACACCACCCCGAATGGGGCGGCTTAACGCTACACGATTTGTTCAGAATAATGAATTTTACATGAGAAGGGATACCCTTTCCTTCCCTTCCCTTCCCTACTCTTCTATTCTCTTCCCTTCTCTTCTCTTGTTTTTCACCGTTCGGTTCTTTCCTCTGTTAGGTAAATAAAACAAAAAGAAAGAAAAAAGTAAAGTGAAGTAAATGTAGGTATCCCTACCCGGATTATCTCTAACACATTTACCTTAAAAACCCTGCGGGGTTACTGTCGGTTTTTCTTTTTTCTTTCCATCACATTTTCGTTTGTACTACCTACCTACCTATACCTACAATGATGATGAAATAAATAGAACAAACAGTACACGGGGGCGATTTTATTAGTTTATATTATACAGAGTCACAATATGGTTGTGTGTCGGAGGTATACAATCAACCCGTTTAATCCTCGGTGTTTATCATGCATGCACGTATATGTAGATCATTATCCAGGACAAAGCATCTCATCGGTTTCACCAAGCCCCCAAAGTTCCGGACAATCGTTGAAACGCTTCGAGATTTGTACAGTAGGTTAGTGTATATGTACATACATACGATGGGAATCCAACCAACCCCTGCAGTCGGTTTTGGTATGCTCCTTCGAGATCTTTGTACCAGCAGAGGGGAGGAAGCTGAGTAATATCCGTTTGAAGCGAGGAGAACAAGGATCGATATAGTTCCTTGCCGAATGTTCGTGAGCGTATGTCTCCCTCCCTGATCCAGTGGTGCAGCAGTTTCAGGAAGGGAGAGAAACGTCTAGGGGATGTGACGCGCTAAGGATCGAACGAACCCTGCTTGCACTCGGTGTTTATCCAAGGAGTTGGCACGACGCCGACCGCCATATTCCTCTTACACAAGACGAAGACGACGCTCGTTCAATTTTACCCCATACCACCCCCGTACCTTCGCTTCAGCACTAAGGCCAAGACGCAATTCTAGGTGTAGCCCTATACCTAGATGCACGATGCCAGTCGATGTTACAGACGCTGCTGCGCGCTGCTAGGAAGGATAGAAAAGGTTTCACAGGAAGATTGCTTTCCGCGAATGCGTTGGAATTCCATTAGTTTCTGCAGAAGCGGGGCTTGTTCATCGATACTGTTACACTGTCGTGCAATGGTGCTACGCAACACCCACCACTTCTTTTCCGAGGGCATTATTCTGTTGTAGTTTCCCTATTTCTACGAATCCAATTAAGCATTCCGTACGATTCATTATTTTCACCTCAGCGTATCCGAGCTTGTGACGGCAAACTGGATCAATTTCTGAGTCGTTTTTATATGTAGCTTTCGAGCCACCAGCACCGTGGGCAACTTTTTCCCCAAGGACCTTATATTTGGGACGTAGAGAATACATTCCTGGTCAAAGAAGAGTGGAAACAAACGTGAGAAATAAATAAGGTGAGATCCACGTATTTACTCTTACAATTTCTCTTTCGCACCCTCTCGCTATCCCGAATACTTCGTTCTACAACTTCTGTTAGACCAAATTTGAGGCACGAAAGCTCTACCGCAGGGCTTTTAGAAATGAATAAACCTCTCTGGTACCGAATACCTGCTCGAGGACTGAAACTGTCACAGATAGTAAACACGAAAATAACCAGGACTCTTTGCTATGCGGTTAGAGCCCTTGGACTGACTACGAAGTAACACCGAGTCGCTTTTACATTCTCAAAATTTCTCTACAAATCTGCGGGTTAGTTTGGACTGATATTAATCATGAAAATTGTACGTGATGAAGATAACACTCGAACTTCGTAGGTAGATATGTGGAAAAGGTTTTGATCAATATTTTCATCACAATTATGAAAATTGTTCAGTCTCGAATTTAGCTAAGTTATTATCAGAGGTATGTAAAAGTTAGTCAAACGGACTGGCTTATCGAATGACAGATCAACAAAGAGATCAGTTTCACGCTCCAATAAATTTGGAATAATCTGACAAGGGTAAAGCGGAAAGTTGATTGAAACTGAGGCCTCGTTTCATCGTTGAATTCTTCTTGTTTCTCAAAGCCTCGATTTCGGAGAATTCCTCCGCATAATAGTAACCCTTTTTGATAGGAATTTAATGGTTTCGAGATTACAACACTTTACGATATAAACAGCTTGCGCTCTACTAGACACAGCAAATTTTCGTTCAGGTTTCGTTTCAACGTGATATAAACAGCTTATCTGGTCTCTTTGCCAAAAATCGTAGGATCACGAATCTTCTAAGAAACGAATAAGCTGTAATTGAAAAGGGTTTATTCATGATTGATCACAATAAAGTTGTAAATTGAAAATCTGAAGACTACAGGACCCTTTGACCCTTCGCTACTGAACGGTCGAATTTATACCGTCCGAAATTAAGAGTAGGGGTCTGCACGATTCTGGGTCGAGATCCTTTCCCCGTTGCCATGATATTGGAACTCGGACTCTTTTATTTCGTCTCATGTCAGCTGCTCTGGCGACTTGGCAAAATTCATCTCTTAGATATGCAATTCGCTAAATTCGCCGACAGGGTTCTCCACCTCAGCCAGCACCGAGTTCCATGCATAATTTCCTCGTTCGGAGGTCGTATCGATAGTCATGTAATTTCGAAATTCCATAAAAATCATGGCATTGCTTCGGTGTGCAAGAATGAAGACACGTGCATTCATTTATCCACTTGATCTAAGTAAGTACCCAAATGATGAGAAGCAGAAGAAGAATAAGTAAAAGTAAGTCGAGAGTCTGCAGGGGATGAGCATTGCGACGTCGAGTTTCTACTCTGAATGACACATATTAATTCCAGTTAGTCTCAGTCGGCTGGAGTCGATCAGGATGCAAAAAAGACGTGAAATAAATCAAAGAAATTTGCATAGAACAGGCGCGACGGTGTACATCCAACCCCTTGCTCTCGCGCCCCTAGGGCAGCTCTGAGGGAAGTCTCCGGCAATAAATCAAGTCCTGACAACACAAATACAAATCTCCGCTATGCATATAATCACATGCTCCTTCCTAGGAGAGTTTTGGCCCCAGATGCAAATGCGGAGGTGTACGAGGGTAGGTAGGTATGTACATACGTACCTACCTACCCCGGACTCGTATGTAGGTACGCGAGCATAACTGGTATTCAAGAGCCAACTATGATAAATCTTCGCCTACGTAATTTACACTAATTACTTATACCTGCATGTACATGCATACAATTTCGATCCTGGGGTAATGAATGCAAATTTCAGATTAACCGTTGATACTGCATATGACGTGTACAATGTAAACCTACATGAGTATGTGCAGTGTCCACACATAACCACGCTTGGTCGTTGCCTTTCAAGAGAGTACGTCCAACTGTTTACGGTTAAGATAAAATCGGCAGGATATGGACACGCGATCTTATCATCGGGTGGTTCTTTTTTCTTTTCTTTTTTTTTTTCTCTCGAGGTTTCACCTTCTTCCCTATCGATCGTTTATCTCACGATTTTTTTCTATCAGTGAACGAATTTCGATGAAATATAGGAGCTTGTAGAATTGTGAAGTTCCCTTTTTCTTTTTTCTTTACTCACCGATTCAGACGGATTGTGTTTTTCGTCTCTCGAACCATCAGCGCTCTCTCCCAAAAATGGACGGCCTCTGGTAGAATTGTATTCTGAAAATAAACGAGTTGAATTTATTCATACATCATTCGTTTAGTTGATTGCCTTTTCTTGTCTATTTTTCGTTGCTTTTTTTTTCTTGTTTTTCCGAGTTCGAATTTTATCTAGAATAAATCTACGAGTTTCTTTTTTTTTTTTGTGTAGACTTTCTGCCCAGAATAATCGAGTCGAAATAGGCGAAGGGTTCGTGTTCACAAAACCGGAGAGAACAACTTGCGACACGCGATCCAGGCCAGACTCGTAAAGCAAAGGTAGACAGGTACGTATTGTTTCACTTGCGGGTAACAAAAATCAGGAGATGCAATTACTCTGACGTAGTCAGGGGCTGCTACAGCTTAGCTTAAATTCTGCGCCCGCACAGGGCCAAATAAGTCGTGGCACGCAACCAGCGGATAAAATTTCAACATTTCACCGCAGTGTATTATTCTAATTACATTTTTTTCTTTCCTCTTTTCATTTCCATTTTCATTTCCATTCCCATTTTTTTTTTTATCCAAATATCTACTCGAGAAATTTACGAGAAGATAAACTAAGGAATTTCTTGTTCAGGAATACACGAGATGATTTTTTAGATATACGGGTTACAATTTTGAAGATTATAAGAGAATTTTCGTAAAGCAAAAAAAAAAAAAAAAATAGGGTGAACGCCACGCGACGTCCGTCTAAGTATGTATACCACGTATACGTCACTGTGGTGAAAAGTGGAATAAAAGAAATCGGAGAAAACCCTAAGGGGAAGGAGGAAAAGAGAAGAAAAAAAAAAGAACATTTTTCAACCGTTTTCTTATCACAACTTTGCACACTGACGACGGATTTTATTCCCCTCGCAGTAATTCCCGCACCTAATTATAAAGTAATAAGGTGCAGGTCTTCTCCGATTTCCTATGCGGATTTTTTCCCATATGAAAAGTACCATAAGGAATTATTATCGCGTACTCCAACGTTAAACAGCATGGAAAAGGGTTTCGAGCTTCCTGCTTTTCCGGGAATGTAACAAATGATTATTACAAAGCTTCCAGGTGCCAAAGCTCTGTCCTCGTTAATAACAGGCTAATGAGGCGTGTTCATGATTAAAATAGGTGCCGTTGGGAGCGTTGTAATGACGTCTGAGGCTAAAGGACGGCGGGGGCTTTTCCTCTCCGTCGCGTGGCGCAAGGGCAAAAGAGTAGATGGCAAGTAATGATAATTAAACGACTAATTAGTTAAAAGCTTCCACATTCGTACTTTGTGCGATTTCAACGTCAGGCCACTGCAGACATCCAACAAAAATGCATTCGGTATTGAAAATTTGATCATTTTTATTCCTGACTTTTCTGATTAGGTATAGGAATCATCCCTCGTTCTGTAAACGTGCGCGATAGTTGACGTCGATTTTCACCTCGAATTTTCATCGTAGTTTTAAACAAACTATCATATCATTTTCTACGTGCACACGGGGTAGTGTGTTATTTTGTGAAATGGTTCCACTGTTATTTGGGCAACCTTTTTTTTCCTACCCCGTGATAGTATCGATTTATTCAGGACGGAAATCTAGCGTAACAGCCCACAAAATACCTCTAAACATCCTTTTTGCGGCTCTGCTATTTCACCCCGAATCGAACCCCTTATCCATCACATTCCCATTCAACTGGTCTGCTGCGAGGTTCTGATCCTACGCACATGCTTAGATATCGAGTCGTCAAGAGCGCCTTTTAGCACTCCGAATATAATATAGTGAAAATCCAAGTCCTTGAATATTTTCTTTATTCTTGGAAATATTTTTTCATCAAAAGTCTCACAGCCCTACTGCAAGGAAGCTGGAATGACCGTTGGAGATCTTTCGAATGGGCAGAAGATAAGCCCTGAATATATCTTGACAACATTTTAACGAGGGTGGAAAGATTTTACAGAATTATCCTGACGGCTTGTTGAAGTTGAGGAAAACATCCCGTTTGACGTTGACTTTAATCAACGATAGTAAACCTTTTCAATGTAAGGAGGTATACAAATACTTATTTAAAGTCTTGATTGAAGGAACCACGCAAGGTAGGAAAATAAGAAAAATAAAAAAAATGTGAATTTAGGTATACAAGGGCGAGAGAGGAACATTTGGAAAGTCAGAAACGACGAGAAATCAAAGAGACGAAGCGGAAAAAGGGAGTAAAATTATAAATAAATTGAAATTGAGCAGATTTATATGGAATTTCTAAAAAGGTAGGTGGGTTTATTTTTTCGGTAAAAGCGACTCCTTCGTTTCTTACACGTAAGCTGGTTTATTTTATTTCTTCTCTTTCCAATTTATTCACTTAATTACTTCAACGGTCACGCAATATCGTTCATCTTCTCTTACCCGGGAATCACGCGAGTTGAAAATTGTATTTCGGAATCTGCAATTCCCATTAAATAAGGGGGGGCGAAATAAGGTACAGGTGAAGCAGAAAGTTCATATATTCAAACGTTCGGTTTTTCCTTTTATCAAATGAAAATATATTCTTCTTTTTCTCTTCATTAATTATTCTGACAATTTTTAATACAGCTAAAACTTTTCCACCTAATCATCTCCGGCTCATTTTCCTTCTCATTTTCTTTACCTTCGTTAATTTTTCTCCTAACCCACACCCACACCCACACCCACACCCAAACCCAAACCCAAACCCCGCGAGGTTTGGGGTCACTCCTTTATTCTTGTTAACTCTCGACACCCTCGCCGTCTATTTATCCCTACCAAGTTTATCATTACTTATGAGTAACACTCTGCAGCCTCCTTTATCACAATATTTCGTAACTCCTTTCGCCTTATCAGCACCCCGTGAAAAACATCCTTTTCCCTTTCTTTTTTCTCGCCCATGCAACGCCCACGAATCCGTCTCATATTTCTCGTTAGATTTTCGAGAGCCTTCTTAACGGAGGCGCGTATAATTTCGCATTGCAAGTTTCGAGTTTCAAGCAAAAGGCCGAATTCGAGGGTTGGGGGATACTCTGTTGAACAAAATCCTCCCAGATCGACTATCAGATAAAAATTATTCACTAAAAATCTCACGTTGAGAATAAAAAACGCATTATTGAAACCATAAGGGGTAGAAAGAAAAAAAAAAAATTGTGCAAAGATTTTGAAAGCATTTTGGTGAGAAGTTGAAGCTTTAGACTAGAATATATCGGCGAGAAAAATGCAGACGGGGAATAATTCCTCGAAATTGTCTCCATCATAATCGTAACTATATAAGATTATGGCGTTTTGAGTTTTAAATTTGAGAATCGTGCTCTGGAGGTTGATGAATCAATTTTGATAAAAAAAAATAACCAGACTTGAAACTGGATTCGACGCTTCAATCAAGGTAAGACCGGGACGGCTATTCCCGCACAATAATTTCTGCCTCGGACTGTCGTCTGTCGTTAATATTAAATGTAAATTTATTTGAATTTAAATTTCAGATGTAATTAGATTCATTTGCCGAATGAAAGTATGAGAGGAGTTCAGCGAAAGGAGAAAAGAAATAGAAGCTGGTGCCATGCCGTTAGGTGCAGCTTATAACCGTAAACGATGTCCTAGAGTCTAGAGTATTCTAGATAAATGGTGAAATGCGGATAAAAGTTGTCGGGGACAATCTGCGTATACGAAAAAGCTTTCTTTACCACGAACAATCCACCCCCGCCTCAGATCCTAAAGGGATTTCGTTTACGCTCCTACTATCGTGCGGTATTTTAGATTTCAGGTATAACGGTTAAACGAATTTACGATCTGAATAACTGCAATTTTATTCATGAACCAAGCGGCATTAGGCTTTAGATAACTAGCAGGTAATTTCAACAAAAGCCAACTCGGCCCTTTCCGGGCGATATACATACCAGTACGGGACTCGAAGGGTGAGAAAACGTTCAGGGCGCATAAACAGATATACATGTATACATTATACATAGGACTACAGCGATGGAACAAATTTCAATTTCAAAGAAATTTCTTTTGTCAGATTTGAGCCTTTCGTAGTTTATCATAATTCCAACATCTGATAGATCTCGTGAAGTATAACTGAAGTTGAATTCTACCCTGTCGATTCCAAGTTGGTGAAAAATCTAAGGTATACCTAATGTCAGGGATGATACGTATTTATTTTCTTGAATATAAATTCCAGGCGTTTTGAGGTGTAAATATGAATAAACACGCAACGATGAATATGGTGTAGTTTAAGTAAAGCGTGAGGTCGTATAATGGTGTTTTCACGTGTCTGTTAAAATTATTTTGTTATCAAAACTCTCTGCAAAACTCTGTAACACTTTCACGTTACAAGTACGTAGCGGTGTACGACACGATTTTGTTCTCTGGTGTTGGCTAAAATTGTGAACTTTACTCGTTACCGGGACTCCGGGGTCTAACTCCAAATAAATCCTCTTATCTGATGGTGCAATTAGCTTGGAATAAATTACTACGTCAAGCGTGCTGCAGGCTTTTCCAAAAATTGAAAGTACTAAATCGCGGGAAAAACGGTTCCAGAGGAAAGCTGGAATAAAAATAAATACAATTTTCCGAATAGCCCAGACACCGAAGAAAAACGTCTCCCTATCAAAAATCTGTATAAATATAATTTTCCCATTTCGTTTCTCAATTTTTTTCCTCCTCTTCGGTCCTCCTTTTTTTCTTATTCTTTTTTAATTTTTTTTCTTTTTTCACCCGAAACACCAGGAAATGGAAAAAGTTTCGGCGAGTGGCCACCGACTACATTCCCTCTCGGGAGTTTTATTCATATTTTGGTACCTCGAGGGGACCGATTAAGCCATCTTCAACCAGGGGGTATGAGAGCGTACTGGAAAAAAGGTGCGCATGTCATTCGACTGATAAAACCGAAATCATTTTCATTAAAAAAAAGAATGAATTTTTTAATACCGTATATAAAATGATCTGTATGGGTATTTGGAATAAATTTCACAAGATTTTTGCATACATGTATTTTAATAAGGCATAAACTGGCTGCTAATTTACCTGGGCTAATCAGTCTGACCTGCAGTGCAGGCTGGATGCTGGTGCATAACAGATAAACTTTTGATCACCCATTTATCAACGCTTTTGATATTTCTTATCACTGCCAGGCCATGGAGTTTGGGCCGGCTCTATATGCGCTCATATGATAATATAATATCCCGCCTTGCTAAATGCATTCACGGTAGTTAAACTGCTAATTGCTCTTCATTCCCATGCCAGGACCAAATTTACTTGGTTTTGCTAGACTGAATCTAAAGCTTTCGCTCTATCCACTTGACATTCAGTTAAATCATGCTGCGGGAGGGTAAATCTCATGAGGCTGATTTTTAAAGCTAGAAATTCACAAGTTTTTCACTTTGGTATTGCATTCTGTAGAAATTTGATCGAGAAATTTGAAAAGGGATGAGGAAGGAGTATGGCAGTTCTAAATTTCATTGCGGCATGGCTGGATGTCTGTTCAACATCTCATCGCAATTATTTGAAAAAATCTTGAGAACTCAAATTATTCACATTTCTGATCACAGCATCCTAGTTTCTAATTAACGACCGATCAAATAATGTCACATTCTATTTCCCATACATACTATGTCAACTTCGTCTCTTTTCCAATTACTCTGAACTTTTCAATCAGCAGTGGTGAACCTCGGCATGTTTACGTTCAGCTTCAATTCCTCCGCACCTCAGATCACTCCACCGTTAATGATTCTGTAGAGTCCACGAATATACCGGGAATGCCTGATGTGGTTTGCGTCCGTTAAACTGACTAATTACGCGCACTTAACCGCGGTAATGACTAGCACAACTATCCAGGACTTAGGCTTGGTCCAGACGGTGTGATACTAGGGTTCCCTTTTAGAGTTAAAATACGAGGACTGCAATGGATGCGGGGGTAGGTATTTTCCTGGTAGGTAAAGTCATGGATGTGGTTTGAGAAAGGTCCTTCCCTGGATTCTGCACTAATCTTTCCCTAATTCGAGGTATATCTATAGAGGTAGATGGGATGTATGTACATTTTGGTCCTCTGTACTAAACTGTATAAGTATGTGCAGTCACGTTCCCCGCGAACTTTCGTAAGGTAGATCGTCCCTTAATACACATAGAAAGCTACACATAGCAAAAATATCCCGAGGGTTTTGAGCACGTGGCTTTACAGGGCAACACCTAAGCCATCCCTAACTCCCACTTTGGTCCAGGATCTGCAGGGGGAAGTTGGGGAGATTTTCGAAGACCCTAAGGTTTACATGGCGGTCGTGCTGCCTCTATATCCCTTAGAGGATTGCTGATAACATTTATGAAGAGGAGCCTTCAGGGAGTAGCATCCTCAATATTGCGTAACTATGAAATTCTCTTCAGGACGGCGAAACCTTGGTAGAAATGAAACGGTTTGAGAAAGCCATTAATTGAACAATTCTCGTTTCCGATTAAAAAAAAAAAAAAAAAAATCTCGCCGACTATAACGAGTCCTGAAATTGTCACGTTTAAAAAGCGTGTAGCCTTGCACGAACGTGATGCAAGAGAAATGAGCTCAAGTGCAGTTTGAGAGTTGCGCGCTTAATGGGGAGAAATGAATTTAAACGCCGTTGTTAGTTTCCCAGCTCGGTATTAGCTCTTTCCCCATCCCCATCCCCATTCCCATTCCTATTCCCGTCCCCATTCCCATCCCGCTTGCCCTTAGCCAGCCAGCTACCACTGCAGGTTATACAACTTGCCTAGCTCCGCGTTGATTGCAGCTAAAACTTGCAAGATTCAGAGGCCGGTTGAATATTCTCTTCAGGTACTGTCGCGGTGACATTGGCGTTCCATTTTATCGCCACAACTTCGCGTTCACTCTATCCATTGCAGCCCCGACTGCCTGACTTCTAGTTTCTAAAGAATCTGCGAACAGCCCCGTATTCCAGTTGAAGAACCAAAAACTCTTTCACCGAAAATGATCACGCCGAGCCAAATTACAACTTGTTGAATGCTGGTTCATATAATTGACATGATTTTTTCGCCAAAAATTTTGTTTCATCAAATGCTGCGGATGAAAATGCACATTTCTGACTTGACTTTATTCTGCATTCACTGATAGACGGAATTCCTTTCACCTCTAAGCCTAGACGGCTAATAATCTCTCTATGTATTTCATCGACTATAGAACTTGCAGGTTTGTAGGTACTACCTTACATCCGTGGGTATATAGAAGGCCTGAGTTAACTCGATGGGAGTAGAACGCCATTAGGGTTCCCTAAAAAACCCACGGGTGGGCTATTAGGGCCGCAGAAGTAACGGGGACTAAAAGGGATAGCGGGGTCCAAAGAGGTCAAAGCCTTAAGAGCACGCCGAGAAATGTAACGTAAAGCAGTGGCAGCGCGGTGTCGCGACGCTGGACGTCTCGGTGTGACCGGTACTCCTGAACCTTTCAGGATCTTCTGGGTTAGTTGAATACGAATCATGCTTCTAGTTTCGACTCTTTTCCTCCCTAAGTTCGTTCAGTTTTTCTCTGGCCCCTCGTTATAATCCTAAAAGATTACGGACGCGTTTCACGAGCTCCTAAGTCCTATATAGAAGATGAGGTAAGCGTTATAAGCTTCCACTTACGGATATTATACAAACGCTTCGAGAAACGTAAGGCATCTTCCGAGCATGAAGAAAAAAAAAATCCAGTAATTTCATGGCTCCAGACTTTTTTGGAAAAGAGACTCATTCCTATTTCATTCTCAGGGTGATTATAGACGTGTCGAATCTGAACCCTGTATACATTTGCGCCTAAATGAACCATGGAAATGTTATGCTGTGGTGTGTTTGGTGTGGTGAGATAATTACCTGCACTAATTACTATAAATTAGTTATATGGTATTACGTTTGTGATATAATATAATATCAAGTAACTTACGTTAATAAGGTCGAATTTCTCAGCGTCTAGCCTGGAACATAAATAAAAAATAGTCTTTATCACAGGAACATGAAGTCTCTTATTTTATGATCATCAGATGTGTGCACATATTTAATTGAAAACATTTGGGATACTACCTCAAACCGGAGAAAGCATTTCTAGATTCCGATAAAGGTATTCTTTGAGAAAACCAATCTGTCTAAATCTAATTTCCGAACTTGACTCGTCGTCAGAAAACTAATTTACCAACTATAGTTTTAGATCTAGGAATCTACGTTGCGGTGGTGTAGATACCTACTCTCAAAATTACTTTCGTAATACTAGCTCGGAGAAACGGAGTATAGACATAACATAACGGTATAAGCTGGATAGAGTCAGTAATGGAATGTCAAGACTTTGATCTAAGGGTAGAGAACACACACTCTGTAAATACCTACATAATACATTCACATCCAGCTTAGACACTGATTATTATCGCATCCTTGTCATCTACAGACTACAATCTTCGCGATCAAACACTCGATATTATGTAATAGCCAAATGGACTATTGGCAAAAAAACAAAAAAACAAAAAAACAAAAAGCTTTTGCATAAAGGTCTCTCCTCTCTGGCATATGTATACATCTATACATCTATATGCATACAGGTAACGATCCGAGTGCATCCGGTACGGAAATTCGTCAGCAGTTTCTCTTGGTGTTCGGCAAGCCAAAGTTGGCTTCGAGTCTCGAAGTGAAGTTTGTTCCCTTAATTATTGCTGGAAGCTTGACTCGTATACCTAGATAGTGTCTCTCGCACCTCCCTTTTACCAACAAGCTAACAACCTCTACCTCCGCTCTATAAGTACTATTCAGTTGGCATTACTCGTTAACATCAGTCACTCGGTTTTCCTCATTCATTTATTACGCTCACTTCTCTCAAATGGTTGCCGCAGGGCACTTACTTTTCCAAATGATTGGCTATGAAATTTCAAATTTTCCATTTGCGCAATTAATTTCACTATTCGCTTGCTGTATGGGTCGAATGAACATCCCTATACGGAAGAATTGCACATTGCGGCTATTTGCGGTAATTAAATTCGTAATTAAATTGCAACCCGCAGTTCAACCCTGTTTCCAGAATGATCTTTTTTTCTTCTTTCTTTTTGCATTCATTTTGCCTCGCGAGTTTGCGCAATTTGCAGTTTTGTCAAGGGGTGATTAAGACGCTTAATATGTGCGCGTCGCAGCCGCACCAGAAGCAGAAGCAAAAGCAGGGGGTTGTGTTGCACAGTACGAAACTACAGGGTGGAAAATACTAGGGATGCTGCGAGAGAGCGAGAGAGCGAGAGAGAGCGAGAGAGAGTTCCTGGTACAAAAGCGGTCGGGTATAGCGAATGAAGGAAATGAGGGTTGGATTTAAACACTGAAACGCATTTGCGGTCTGCGAGATCTCGACGAGAGAGAAACACGCGGACGTGACGATGATCATTATTTTTTCACCAGCGCGAGCGCGAGAATGCGGCGAAACGTGGCGAACGAGAAACGGATAATGTCTGAAGGTTTTAATCTCGCTTTATCTCACCCTCTGGCTCTGTACAGGTTCGTAAAAAAAAAAAAAAAAAAAAAGTTCCTCTTTTACTGCACAATTATTATTATTATTATTATTTTCCACATTCGTCGCTCGACGGTATAGATATAAGATACTAAGATCTAACCTGCGGCACGAGACCTCTAAATATATATTATATCGAATTTTCTGAGTATAGTAGAGGGTGGTGAAAAAATATTTCAAAAATTGTTCTGCGGATGCTGGCGGTTTATGGAAGAAAAATTCAATTTCCAAATTCTGCGTGAGAATGATAGGTTTCCGGAATTGACTCGAAGGGTTGGAAATGGATTTCCGGTACATCTATATTGGAATAATAATTCAAGATGAAAGAACGTCGAATTGAATTGAACGGAATTGAATTGGACGGTAATATACGTATAGAGGAATTATTAAGGTTCGTATCGCGTTGCACGCAACCCACTATATACGTGAGATACAGTTTTGCACGGATTAACAGGCAGACAGGGTGCCGTAGGTGGAAAGATCCTGGTCCATGGTACGTCGAGCGCGAACTCGTGGAATATTCAAGTAGTCTCTTGCTAGATGTTGCTCGCGCGGAAAAAGCGGTACTTACCCACGCGCGAGCCCTCGAGCCCATTTTTTATTTTCTTTTATTTTTATGTTTTCGTTTTCTTTTCCTTTTTCATTTTCTCCTTCCTCCCAGCCTTCTTTATTTTTTTCTTTATTTTTCAGTCTTTTCTCTCTCCTTATAGACTGCAGCTAACGAATCCACCGATTTCTATATCTTGCCCTGGCCCTAGCCCTAGCCCCAGTCCCTGTGGGAGATACCTACTCTGCAATATTGCAAATCCTGATTACGTAACTGCGGGGGGCCCTAAACCTTCTCTCGATTTCCGCTTTTATCACGATCACCGTTAATTGCACGATTTCGTATTAATCCCAGAAACCCCATATTTCCCACTCTTTCCATTAGGTTGCTAAAATAAATCGTCTGTTATTGGCGAACAATAAATATCATAGGCTAGGGTATACCCAAAGTTTATTCGCCATAATGTGCCTCTTCTTTTTTCCTTTCCATATATACGTTAATTTATTATTTTTCATTTTCTATCAATTATTTATGTACCCCATTATAGTACCTACCCCCTGAAAGTTTATCGTAGTAATTAGTTTTATGATGGTTTTAAAATAATTGTCCTACACACATACTACCTAGCAGATATCGATCGAAGTATAGTTGATAATTTTTATTATCCTTATTATAACTGGGTTTCGTTAAGTTTGAATGGAAAAATAGTTGGAAAGTATTGTGTGTAGAGGGAAAAAGTTTTGCGAAGAATTGCTGAAGGAGAAAATTGAACCTTTTCATTTACTTTAGACTATACAGCTAAGAATTGATATATTTCTACCTAGTACCTATATTGGCACGAAATTATACTGCAGTGTTTCCTGAAGAATGTGAAAATGAAGGATTGAGGGGTGGGATTAATAATTCCCGGGTTTGCAGAGCACAGTCTAGTTTCCAGGAATTGTAAACCGCCGAGGAATTCTGAAATAAGAAAGGAAGACGAGTCTCGGTTTTCCAGACAGGAAGTAACGAGAACCGGAAAGAGTAGAAAAGGGGAAAAGGAAGCACCTACGTTAAATTTCAACCAAAGAAGGTAGCCAAGGACTAGTGTGAGCTGGCTTCGCCCTTGCAAAATTACAAAAGGAGTAGGTATAAGGTAATCTTGCAACTGAGGTAATAGTAACTTATATACCATAGCGTCTCTCCCTGCAGCATATACACATTATTTGCATAGAGCCATTACTTTCCCCAAGGATTCCCCTAAAGACGCGTACCTCGAATAATAGGAGCATTAAAATGAAATAACGCGTTCGTATCACAGGGCGTATTAACCCGGGCAATTTTATTCCCTTAAGAATATTTCCCGCAAGAGCTGCATAGTCACTGAGGGAATAATAGCCACTTAAAATGAAATAAGGTCTGGTAAGCATTTAGTATCGGGGATTGTCCGAGGGTCTTGGTATCAGGCTTGTATCAAAGTCGTATCAGGATCGTGTCAGCTCGAAAATGTAAATCTTCTCCTCAAGGGGTTGGGATATAGAAAGAGAGAAAGAAGAAGGTGTCGAGAAGAAGGTCAGCGGCCCGAACCCCCTCGACAATGTCGTCCTGAATTTCTACGTGGTTGAAGAAGGCCGATACGGTGAAAATAAAAAGTTCACATGTGATTCGACGGCTCAATACGTTTCCGCCGTATACTGATCCAAACGCTTTTCGGAGTTTCTGAATAGGGGCGAGTCTTCGAATAATTGATCGTGATCCGTCAGCTCGGTCAGACTCTGGGGTCTCACGTTTAATACGTCCCCGAACAATGCGAGAAAGGATCCTTTAGGATCTGCGGACAACCGAATTTCGGTCCTACTATTCAGCAGTTTCTCGAGTTTTTTTTATTCCTCGAAGAAATTTCGTCAAAGTTTCATAGGAGTCTCATAGTTTTACGAACGGTTATAAATTGCAATAAATATATTGAAAAGCACCGAGACCTCTATCTCTACATCACATATTTTATATCTTTCATTTTTTTTTTCAACTTTGGATATCGCGAAAGTCACGACTCTTGATGCTTTTTAATAAGTATATAGGTATACGTCACAGGCTTCGTCATAGTTTGAAATCGGTTATTTTTCAAAAGTCAATGCAGTTCTTGGAACGGATCGTTGCGTTGGATGATAACTACTTAACAACTTTTAACTAGTATGGAAACTGTTGACTTAGTTTGAAACTGATCTGAGGAAACTGCATGGAGTGATTGGCTCTGTTTTTATTTACATACATAGGTATATAGCTTGATATAGATTTCCAGAATCAAACTTTTATTTAAATTACCAACTCGATCTAGAAATATATACCTATACCTTATAGACTCGGTGAATTTATCTCGACGATTCTCACGCGAAATGTGCGAAATATTTTATCACCTTTCTCGAATCTTTATAAATCAGTGATTCACAGACTGTTAATTAACAACATTTTTCTCCCGTTAATAAAACAGCTCAGAATTTTTAATCAACCACACCGATCCTGCGGAATCTATTTTCCATAGCTCCTCGATTCGATCGAATCACCTTAATCTTATACATACGTCAATAAATTGTTTTTTATATCTACCTATACAGCAGTAGTCGCGATAGCTGAGACGACGATCGGACCAATATACAGATATACACCGATATAGTGGCGGGTAAGCAGAAGTCGATAAAAAGAAAGATATCAAATGAAAAATACGACACAATTTGCTATTTCGTATGATTCTACAAACGCGGCTATCCAGGGGATCAACTGATTGGCTGAAGGCCAATTTAGTAATGCACTTCAACGTCGTGTGTAAACGTGTATACGTACGATATATATAATATATACATATATATATATATATATATATATATATATATATGCATCTACGTAACTTTGCACACATTTGATGCATCAGACACAAGACCGCATACATTTATACACGCGTTGTGCGGTATCCACGATGTAGATAATTCGTAAAGTTTACGCTCCTACTGGTATGGAGGTACATATTCCCATTATGAATTTTGCTCCTGCAGGCGAATAACTAATACCAAGGGAACATAGCTGAAATGAATCGCTATAATATGGGGACGGTCTCGGCTTGATTCTGGCTTGTTCTCGGCTCAATTTATCCACTGCAACCCCTTTTCCTGTAAACCCCATCGCCCCCCTTTACACCCCTTTTTCCTAGAATACTCGCGGGAGCTTAGCCGTAAATTGTAGCGGTCGTTGGTAGATAGCAGAACGGTTAGAGATGGTTAATTACACGCTAGAATTAGTCCGTGTACCACCTCCCTCCCCCGTACCTACCGGAGGAATACTTGTGGTCGGGAAATTTCAGTCTTGGTATTTTAATTGTTTAACAATTTCCAGCTCTTATTTTATAGAATTTTCATCTCAACACTACAGCTGGGATTATCCGTTGAACTTGCGATCTCAACATGCCTTGTTCCCTACATTCATTTTTCAAACCACTCAATTATCTATCGAACACCGAAAATCACTTTTTTTTTCTCTCTCTCTTTCGCCAATAAAAAAACGAAGAAAAACAGAATGCGCAGCCGTATGACCCTCTCTGCTTATCTCTGATTTATTTTCCCTGTTTCGGGCCATTAGCTAAGTCTATCGTCTGAATCGGTGAAAACCACTGAAACAATACGAAGGAGAGCTATCTAAGCCCGAAAAATGATTAGTCTGCGACTGATCGTTGAACGATAGAAAAAAAACTAATACTTGTTAGAATTTTTCGAGCGTATATTTGAGATGTATGACGTTGGTGTTTAGAACTGATTTTTCTCGGCTTTGACAATTCTATTTTATACATAAAGATCGAGACGAACGCGCAGCAGCATGCTAAGATGAAAGAAGGTTGAGCTTAATATCGACTTTACCGTGTCGAGAATGCTCGGAAACTCTTGTCGACTCCGCGATTTCCAGCTACGATTCTAGAGGCAAACTTTTTCCATTCGGACCGACGCCGACGCCGACGGCGACGCGACGTTACGAGTTGTCGCAAAATGCAGGTAGGGGACTGCCGTTTAGCGATCTCCGACCACAGGCATAGGGGTAATCAGCCCCTAAAAAGTTTTTAGATTTGTCGAAACGGTTGAAACCGTTCTATGTCATGCTGGTCTGCAGCCAGACATTTGAAGCTTTAAAAAACCTGTGGGTCGTCGTGTAATGCGTTTTACACGTCATTGATAAGGCATGAGGATCTCTATTTCTAATCTATCCACTTCCGTCTGATTTCTGATAAGGAAAACGAATGTTCTTTAAATTGTCACCGATTTTTGGAATATAAAGAAAACCGCTAAAATTGCGAATCGATGAAGATGAAGAAAATCTGGAATACCTACCCCTTGAATTTGCAACAACGCCAACGACCGTGTGCTAACAAGTGTTCGTGTTTGGTAAAGGTTCGGCGGATATCTGTCAAGGAAATACTTGGTACAGTCGAGTGGGGTCGAGGCAGAAGAGGCGTCGATTGACAAATGACATCACGGACGAACGCTTCCCGAGTTCCATGGCCCAATATAGATACCCGTGAAGGGTGGGCGAAGGGTGAAGGGTGAAGGGTGAAGGGGGTCGAAAAAGGGTGCAAGGAGCACTTGGGCGTAGACAGCGGTCGATGGACGCCGATGGACGGACTTTGTTCTTCCCTCTTTGGCGACAGGCGCCTCGTGAAAAGCGAAATATGGCAGGCAGGTGCTCGCGTTTGGTCCGGGTATCGACGGCCTACCCTTGAAATCACTTGTTCTTCACCCCATGAGTTATTCAGGAGTCGTTATCGGACGCTCGTTCACTGCTATCCCCTCAATTTCGCGATTCCTCCATCCACCCATTTGTTTTATTTTTCTTATATCTCTCCTCTCTCTCTTTCTGTCTCTCTCGCCTTCTCTTTCCTTGACTTTAGCGTATTTTCAGCTCGTTAAGGTGTAACCCTCCGTTTTTATTTTTTTTTAATTTTTTTTATTACATTCGATGAAAATCGAAGATATCAATACAAAGCAGAGGCTGACAGGCGGTATTAAAGCCGCGGGTATATAGAAGCGGCGATTTCAGTTATATTGCCTTTTGCGGGATTACCTTTCCCAGCTTGGATTCTTATTTTCACGATATTCATTCATTCATTCGACGTGAATGGAGAGAAAAGCCCCATTTTCACGCCGCATTTATTCACTTTTTGTTTCATTCCTTCTTATTTCTTTCTTATTTAAGTGATTTCTCATGAATAAAAAACGTCATGATGTTATATATATATATCTACCTTTGCGTATGATAGTGACGTGATAATTTTTTACTCAACGACAGAACTTTTGGCACGCCATTCAACGAGGAATTTTTCTACATATTCAACTGGCAGTTTTCCAAGTCGTAGAAATCCACAGTGAATCTGAATTCCAAGCAATGCTACACAATACATATATATAAATATATATATGTAGGTATATGCCTATAAACATGCTGCAGCGATGTGGCGTCGCGATGCTGCAAAGTGATACTTCAACTTATAAACGGTTCAAATGATGCAAAAATCCGAATTTCTTTCTCGAGTGTTTCGCAAACGTCAGCCAGCTAAGTTATTTGCTAAATAACTATTACCTCTAATAATTTCTACCCATATAATAGACAAGAGAAAACGCTCTCTTTTTATACTTTATTCCATAAGCTTTTCATTTTCTACATTGCATTTTATCTCACAGCACGCGCTCGCGTAGAAATACAAAAGTTCACACAAATTCTACGCATATTAAAAAAATTCTAAAAGTACCTAGATGAAAAGAAAAAAACAAAAAAAAACGAAAAAAAAATGATTTATTACAGTGACGTTACGTGGCTCAAAAGGCATCGTATTACGATTCTATACGAACATTTCAAAGCTCTGTGTAAATCCGGTCATTATTTGAATTAAATTTTTTTTTTTTTTTTTCATCACGTCTCCGCGTTATTTCACTACTGTTAATTGTCACTCTAATTTAGGTAGCTACCTATATGTGAAGATTTTCAATTGGTGAAAATATTCAATTTTGTTTTATTTCGAATATAGCTAGACAAGTTTGCATAATATTATAACCGATGCAATCCGTTGTATGCGATGCATTTAATCCGATTCTATATAAAGGCATTACCCGAACGTAATGAGTGAATAGTCGAAATCGGTCGGCATCAAAAGACATAAAATCAATCGTTGATTTAATTGAGTAAACAAGCGATTATTACAGAATTTCGTTTGAATTGATATAATTATGATATAATTTATGCCTAGATTGCACAGTTTGAGAAAATTGACGATTGGCTTTCATCTATTGAATTTGTGTAAGTTTAGATAAATTTTTAAATACCTCTCAATACAAGGATTAACTAAATGATGTAGGATATATAGACATACACTATAATATAGACTTTAGAGTCTGCAGGAGGCTACTGTATACCGAATATTATTCACCTCTAGGTCGGTATAATTTTCATCTCTGAAATTTCTGCCTCATTCATACACGCAGTCAATCGCTCCGCCTAATTTCGTGAGAGTAATAACTAAAGTAATTGAGGCGTGTCCGTAGCAGTTGGCTTTCGTGAATTAATTGGCAGTACGAAATCGATTGAAGCCTATAACTATAATACCTGCCCTACGCGCTCACTTAACTAAACATGCACCGTAATATTGCGAATAATTAGAATTGACGTGACACTTCGAGTTTCTATTTCCTATCTGCAGAGTAATAACGTTTGATGAAAGAACTGATAGATTTATATGATGAATAGAAAATTATTTGGTTTTGTTCGGTTGAACGTGTCACGCGTCACGTCACGTCACGTCACATCGCAAGCTTTATTCAAACGTCATTTTTGTGATTGAAGCAAAAGCCACAAAAAAGAAAAAGAAAAAAAAATGAAGACAAAGTAAAAACGGCAAAGAAAAAGGAGATATAAGAATAGAAAAATGTTGGAACGAAAAGTAACATATAAGCTTTTGCTCGGATGTACTATATCTGTATCTATATTGTACCACGGTGTCAGCGTACTCGCGTTGATATATCATTGAACTAGTCTGCGGGGTAGGATGTATGTATCAATACCAAAAGAGGCGACGTAGAATCCCTTCGCATTGAAGGAGATAAAAATTCTTCGAGTAATCCCGCACGCTGCGAAAAGCTCCAGCAGTTAAATAATCTTGAGAGATTTTTCAGCAAGAGTATAAAAAAGACGGAAAAAATAAAATTCAAAAAATTGACAAGACGTCTTATAGTCGTGTGTGTACACAGAGAAGTGCTAGACTCTTTCCGCAATGAGAAAAAAAGTAAAAAAACACGTCCCACACGATTAATGAAAACGAAAGATTGTTGATCCTCGCGAAACGGAATTCGATTATTATTCCCTACTCGGAGGTTCTGTTTTCATGGAATGAAAGAGAGAGAGAAAAGAACATTCGTCTTGAATCGAGTGCCACCCATAGCGGGAAGCGGAGATAAAGCTTAAAGGCATTCGCAGGATTCTAATTCAATCTTACTTTTCATCTGTATTTATTCCTCGAATAAAATTCAATGTCGTAGCCAATTATGGTTAAAGTTTTATTCAATTATTTTTCTGTTCAACGAAAGCGATGAATGAATGATCTCGGGAAATCCTATGATTTTCTAAATCAGCTCAATCGCGTTATTGATATAAAATAATGAAGGAAGCACCCCAAAGAGCCGGAAACGTTGAAGGTAATTCGAAGCTGAAATACGGATGTCCAGGAACATCGTATACCTACCAATCCGCAAACGACGACGTTCTCAATTAACGTTTAAGTAACGCAAACAGCTATATATAATATTTCAGGACGAAACTGGCAGAATTTAACTAGACAATTGCTTTCGTGTGCAAATACAAAATTAACTGCAAAGAAAATTGTGCACGCGACAACGCAGGTAGGTAAGTATACAATATGTACTATACCTTATACCTGGGATTCTAAGCTATGGCATGAACAGAACAACTTACCTCAGCTCAGTTTACAATAGAATAAACCGCGTGTTACTGCTTTGCAAACAACAGAATTCGTCGTATGTTCATCTATTTAGGAAATATAGGTGGAGGTACTACCTACCTAGTTCTCTGAGTAGGTAATTCTGCAACGTCGAATTCGCTATTTGTTAGAATTTTTTTTTGCATATGATGGATGATGATTGTCGTCGAAAAAATGGCAAAGTAGTACCCAGTACCAGTGGAGATATCGCGAATACCTACTGAGAAAATCTTTTTTACGTTGAGTCAAATTAGCAAACGGATATTGCGAAACGCTCTAACTTTGAGGGTGAAGACACAGATGCAGGTTGAAAGATATCGGGGTCTGTATATCTTTGCCAATAAATTTTAAACGCTCAGAACTTTGGGGATATATACCTAGGTAGGTAGAAGATGTGAGATATAGTGAAGATTAATCGTTCGTTACAAACGCGTCGTAGAATTTTAGAGCATATTATATTCTAAAGGCGAAGGTACCTAATACCTTGAGGGTAAATAATTCAGACGCCCTTCTGAAATGAAATTCATTTCAATTCGCAAGGCGTACCTTACTATACCGAACAGATTTGGCAGCTGGTTGGGGCGTCGCGATGCTTCCGGGCCTCTCCGAGGCCCAAATATACGACAGATGGGATACGAGGAAGCTGTAAGAGCCCAATGGCAGTCACTCTGCTTCTTCTTCTTCTTCTTCTTTCGATCCTTTCTTACCATCGCTTCGTATGCGACGCATTCGCTTACCCAATATATACAACGGCACACGAAGTTAATCTATATTCTCGACTTTCCCCTGCAAACTCCGACCCTTTGCGTAGGTAGTCGTTTGATAGCTTTTCCCGCCTCTCTATTCTACGCTCTATACCTACTCCTATCTGTAGCACGTGCTGCAAGTCAGAATTATTTTGGTTTTTTTTTCCCTATTCGAGGAAAATTTTTGTGAAGAAATAGGCATTTTTTTTGGAAAATCAGGTCAAAGAGAGGAACCTGCGATGTCGTGGCTGAGTGATTTCATCCTTATTAGTAATTTGACCGATAATTATCATCGTTATTATTAGCTATTTCTTTTTTTACCTCACCTACCGTTTTTACAAATTGGAATTCGCATTATCGTGTCATTTGATTGGTAGGCGGTGAACCGATTACAAAGAGGAAATTTTCTCCCGCTATATAATTTACGCATTAGTATACCTACTCCGAGGGGAGACTAATTCAATGATATCGTACCTACCTACCTATTTATCTTAAAAATTTCAAATTTGTGTTGGGCACTCGGGATGAGGGAAAGACAAATTATAAAGAAGTGGGTGTTCGGGGCAAGAGGCAGAAAAAAATCACGAGGTAATTTGATTTCCTTTAACTTAATTGCTCCGATAGCTGCAGAGAGACATTGGCTTCTCATCTCGCTGATGGTATATTGAAAATTGAAGACTAAATACCTGCCACGTTTTAAGTATTTTCATCCCCATATTAAATACGAGTGTAGAATGAGAAGTCGCTCGACGGTTCTTTGGTAAAATCGATTGTGAGATGCGAAACGCGAAATGTGAAACGCGGAACGTGAAACGTGAAATGTGAATCGTGGAGAAGCAAAAGGTGAAATGAAAAGGTACTCGCGCAGTAATAAGGACTCTAAGGCTTGCAAACTTTTGTAAGCTTTTGCCTCCTTTCACGAAAGAAAAGATGGAAAAAAAATACGCTCGTAGACAAAGACACGAGACGGTGCAGGTGAGTGGGTGATGAAAGAGGTAATCCGGATGTCGAGAAGAATAAGGGGTTGCAGCTTGTCAATGACATGACGTTGTATAATATATAGATACAAGATGTAACATTCAAATTTACATAATATATATATTTTCTGCATGAAACCTGTCGCAAAATTCAAATGAAAAGGTTCACTTTTATTTATAAAAATGGGACCTGCACTTGGCAGTTATAATTGGATGATACAAAATTTATATCAAATTTTTTTAGTACAAGTTAAATAATTTTTTAATCAATGTTAAACGAATTTCAAACTACTTTTAGTGTTTAGAGAACACGTAACCAATCTTTGATGCAATTAATGTGTGTGTTGAATATTGTATGATGTCGTAAGTTTTAATTTTGAACGTAGCACAGTGTAGGATATATATATATAATATGAATGTATAGAAAATCCTCCGACATATGTACAGCTAGTTTATTGTATACATTTTTCGTTTCTTTTCTTTCGTTCTGTTTTGTACTATTTCGTTCCAGACTTCTCTCCAATTTCAATTCCCGCGGGAATAGGCTTGGCAAACAGAAAACAGCGGTGTGAAAAATACAGGAATCGTAAGGTCTTGGAAATGAAAAAAAAAAAAAAAAAAACGAAGAAACGTCGAAGGGGTGGATACTTGATTTAAAGTCGTGCGCTTCCAAGCTATAGCACATGCGGGAAAGAGGGTTTAGATTTTCTTCATTTCTGCACCACGCTATTCTCGTGAAATAATGTAAACGGTCTTTTCACATATATATTATATATATAGACCTATCCGTGTTATTTAGATCCTCGAAGAAATAATTAATGCCGGCTGCAGATGCTAATTGGGATTTTTATTCGTGTAGATCGAACCGCAAAAGCCCGCCATTACCAGCCAGACAAAAGGACTTCATACAAACATCGACGATTCCAAATGAGTCTGAATTAAGAGAAAAAAAAAAAGAAGAAAAAAAATTCGGTCAGAGCAAGAAAAAGCTGTTCGTTTTATTCTTTGCACGTTTTTTTTTTTTCTTTTTTGCATCTCAATTCCCGTTTTATTTATTTTTTCCTTGCAATTCGTAGGCTGAAATTTCGCGGAGGGAGTCTCACAACTGAATACAAAAAAGGCTCAGCAGCGATAAATGCCGTCACTCATGTAAATTGGTTGCGTTCAAAACAAGAATACTTACCGCACCTCTCGAGACACACAGGTGAAGGACCACCCCGCGTCGCTATTTTTCAGATAAGTATCAATTTGATCGTTTCACTTCATATTACTTGGTAAAATTCATTAAAAGCCATTGTTTCCTATATTCATATTATATACTATAAAAATTCAATCGTTATTAAATAATTTTTAGCTAAGTTAAACCGCAAGAGCAAAATACTACACAGCTATACTACTTGCGGTTCAACGTCTGACTACGAACGTCCTTTACCACTGACACGCGTCAGCCCAATCGCCGATACGGACTACTGCTACGCGTTAGTTTCGAAAGTTAGAAATTTCATGGAAAAAGTGTAAAAGGAAAAAGAAACAAAAATAAATAAATAAAATAACGAAACTAATTTTTCTCACGATGTAGATTACGAATTTTGAACCGCGTATAATTGAGAAAAAAAAGAAATGAGACTATTCTTCGGAATTTGCAGGAAATAATTGAGAATGAAGTGAAAAAGTTTGGTTCAACCTCGGGGGGCTAAGGTTTATCTTGTGTAGAAAAAGGAAAAAATAGAAGAAAAAGATGAAGAAAAATTTCATTGCGTTTCGCGTAAATCTCTTTGAGAGATAAGATTACCTCCGAGGAGGACATCTATCATGTTTTATTGAAAGACGGTTTCCAAGTCGTCGTGGAATTTCTCGAGTTAAAAAGAAAATTTATCAGACTATGAAATATTATCTTAGGATCCTTGGAAACCCGTCTGTATAGTAAAAGAGGAAGAGGACGTTCACGGAGGTAGCGATGACGGGCTTTGCAAGTCAAATATTAAAATACTCTGCCGCAGACTCAATAAATCTGATTTATTATAATAAGATCTTCGCCCCGGACGAATACGGCTGGATACCTTATACCTTGAACCTTATACCTTATACCTTATCCTACCCACACTTATCTATATCCTCCCATATCTTCGAGATGGTCTGAGTATTCCCAATCAACCGTGAAGACGTTTCCCAACTTTCGAGTTCAGAATTATAAAAACGCCTCCACACAAACTTCCAAAGTTCTAAATCTTCCATCGTTTCTTATTTCGTTCTCTTTCTTTTTTTACGTTTTTTCTTCTTCTTCTTCTTCTCATCCTTAAAAGCAGTTACGATGGTTCTATCCACCCCGTAGGCAAAATTTTTCACCTCGACATCATTATATGCATTATGCCGCAATGCACCATAATCGATATAATATAGTAACTATAATTTGCCCATCTAATTCGCGTATGCACTTAATTTACCCCAACAATATGAAATGTTACTGATGCGAAACGTCATAGTGAGGCATGTGTTTAAACGCAAATAGCCATAATTGACATGAACGTATGAAAAAGCAGTATACTGATTTTTTTTTCCTTTTTTTTTGCACTTCAGTGAAACGAGTTTCGTGAAAGGTCATATAGGTATTCATTCACGCATCGCCTATTAGATTTCAATTAACGAACAATCGGGGGTGCAGGGTGCAGGTATATAGCTATAACGGTTCGCTTCGTCGGTTGTCGTTCCCATAGAGCATATATAAAGTATTTAATTGAATTTCTATATTGATCCCACCAGAAGCAATATGAATGCATCAGACGTATATCTGCGGCGTATACCATCAATAAATTACTCCGATTGCAGAAATGTGTATATAGACAAATCGCAATTAGCGGATCGAACGTTCGAAATCAATTGCGGCACGAGCATGAGGTACTAGGGTACCTGGGTGGTATTCAGCTAATGAATTAATCAGATGCAACGACCAACCCTCTATATATTTGCGGTAGACGGTAACGCATTCCGGATCGTAATAGAGCGATGCGGATTTTAATTCGCATCATCTATCCCTCTGCTAAAAAAGAAAAGAAAAGAGGAACAATTTCAGACTTTGGAGTCTGATGTTTAAAGTTTCGTTGTATAAAGTTTTGAAAAACTGTGCGCACCATTTTTTTTTTCGCAATTTTTGGCAATTTTTGGCAATACAGTTCGGGATGGGGTTGACCGACAATCAGAATGATTGAGTGAACGTCGAACGGCGCGCGTTCGTATAATGGCACGTTCCGGTTGGTTTGGGAAATGAAAAAAAGTGCAGTCAGCATCCAGTCCCATCGAAGGATGAAAAAGCTTCTACTGTTTTCACAACCCACTTTGCTGCAGTGATTTGTTGATTTTACGTTACCACTTCCCTGGGAGCGCTGCTAAAAGCCTGAGAGCGATTTACTCCCGGATGGGGTAGTTTTTCTCGCTCGAAATGCATCGCAAATGCACTTTTATCGAACTCAGGCTAGAACGTGGCTCACAAATGTACGAGCTATTTTTATATATACGATGCCTGTACCATTTTAATGCGGGGCTCAAGCGCAAGTATTCTTATTGTTATTCGAAACACACAATAAACTCCCTCAGGCACGAGGTCATTATTTTTTTCCTATACCCACACACACACACACACACACACGTATATGTATATCTATGATCCATATGCGCTGTAATTGTCAGCATATTTTCTTCGTGATTCTGAAATAGTTGATACAAAATTTTTGATAAAATCTACGTAGGTGGATAACAAAAAAATTATTCCTTTCACCGCGAGTAGAATATTTCAATTTCCAAAGGGCAGTATAATAATTCTGGAAAAATATGTTTGCGCGCATCACTCTCGGTTGAGACAAACATTAATCTGAATTCGCGATATTTTAATACACACCTAATTTTTCACGGAAAATTATTACTCTCTCATCCGTGTGTAAAGCAATACGTAGGTAGTTGTTTAATGAACTCGTATATTTGCGATTCCGCAAATGTTGGCAAAGAACAAATACGAAATATTACAGAACCTTTTATCTTTCACCTTTTCTCCGTCACTGAAAATCCTGAGGTGTGCGTAAATCGAAGAAACGCAAGAAGAAGAAGAAGAAGAAGAGGGAGAAAGAAGATGAAAAAAAGAAATATTTCGACGCAAAGGAATGGAATATTTTTTATTCTTTTTTTTCCTCTTTCTCTTCATCAACCTTTCATGAATTTTCATCTCAAGATGGAGGTGTATCTGTATAGCTATAGATAATTGGTGAAACTAGAGTGGTAACTCAGGACATGAAACAGCATCCTCGAGGCAGTACGTCTACTCGACTATACGAGGGCAAGAAACATCCGAACCGTCCAACTCGTAGGATTCCTTCACGCTCCGTCTATTGGAAATACGCTTGGCACATTTCCAAGGAGACAGCGTTCTCCGGTTCCCCTAGGTACCAGGATCAGGACCGACGCCACAGAAGTACGAAGCGTATTTCCTTCCGCGTCTCTTATGCTCGAGATACGAGAGAATGGAAAATACCTATCACTGATATTAACCAATTATTCTGAAGACGTTTAATACCGTTTAAGAATATTGAGGTATATGTATATCCAACCGAGAACCAGAACGGAAGGACCCAAATCTACGAGGGGGATGAATTTGCGGAAATGTTTAACGAACTGACGAAAGGGTTGAACCGCAAAAAATGAGCAATGAGTCGCCGGGTCTCGCTGCAGGATCCTCACGTTCGAGTACGACTTCCGTTTCTTATTATTCTTATTCATATTCTGGTACTTTTCATTCTTCCTGCACTAGGATAATAAAATGATAAAACTCTTCCTCGTCTCGGCTAAGAAATGTTGTAGCTGAATAAAAATGTGCAAAAGTAAATTACTCGTGGCGAGTCGTTTGAATTTCAAGGGTCATGCGGCATAGTAGCTCGGAGGAGACACTTTAGTTTTTCCAAATTAACTTACTAACAGCTATTCCCCCGTCTTTGATATAGGTATCTAAGTTCTACTCATTTCAGTATTTCTATTTTCCTTTATAGAAATTTCTTGGTGAAATGCGATTCCGACTTTTTCGTATATCAGACGAAAGCGTATAGCTCAAAGTTCGTGTGAAAAATAAGTTTAAAGCTCTCTTTAAGTCAGTTGTAAAGCGCGCCGGGCTCTTGTTCTCGGAAAAAAACGTAAAAGAAAGAAAAAAAAAAAATTAGGAAAAAAGAGAGAGAGAGATCCTGGACCGGAGTGACTTTATTCTTTTTAACGGCAGACTCTAACAGCGGAAGAAGAGGGAAAAAGTTTCATGGAAGAAATCAGAACTTTTGTTATTCGACTCGGCTGGACCAGATGGCGAGCCACTTCGGTGACACGGAACAATTTGGGACGGTATTTATAGCAAGCTGAGAAAAGAAGAAGAAAAAAAAACTGAAAAAGGAAAGAAAAACCAAAAAATATATGAAAAGAGAAAACAAAAAATGAATAAGTAAATAAATAAAGACAATAAAACGAACCGAAGAAAAGAAAAGAAAATTCTAACCGCGGGCTGCAGAATTCGACTATAAAGGAATTTTGCAGAAGTTGAAAGATCCCAGGGTTTGCTTTACCATTTAAAAAGGTGAATTTTACGGTTGACATACACCGGGGCACTTTAACTCGCTGTAGTATGTTTTTTTTTCCATTTTTTATAGGTCTACATTTTTTTTTTCTTTTCTTTTATTTCTCCGAACAGTTTTTCCCTCGTTTTTATCGATAAGAAACAGAGTGTCTGCGTATAAGTATCGCCATCTGTAACCTCTCGTGTTATTCTTTTCGTTTTACTTATTTCTCTCGGCTTTTTTTCCTACTTCGAAAGTTCTTTCTTTTCTGTCGGATAAACATATATTTGACTTTAGTCACACACATGTCGTCTCGAAAAGCACTTGGAATTTTTTTATTTTTACGACACGTTTTTCGAACGTGTTTCTGTAAGACTCGTCGAATAACAGGTCGCTGTGTAATTTATTTTAATAATCATCGACGTTGGTGGACAAGAAGAAAATTCCAGGATCAACATCAGTATTGGCGTGTACCTATACCCTTAGGGCCGACTCTTTGATCGTGTAATTTAATTACTCTGAATTCAATTTCGGATCTGTCGCCAAGTCTGACCATTAATTATGTTAGGATTAAATATTTGCACAAAATTTAACGAAGAGTAGATTGAAAAATATGAAATAAAAAATAAAAAAATAAAAAGCGCACATACACACACAGAATTCATGAACATCAAAGGGACAGGGTATACGAATTTTAATGAAGCGTACGAAAAAAGTTTTCATCTACTCACTCCTCCTCATTCGCTATCAATTTCATGCGAGGTTTTACAGAGAGAAAAAAAATATACATATATATATTTCAAAAATGTTGTCAATGAGAGCGAATAAATTAAATTCAATACGTTTCAATCATTTATTATTTATGACCATGAATTTCCGATTCTCAAATTCCCTGATAATCCTCGTTTCTAGGCGTGAACAGTAATTGCGGTTCGTATGCAATGAAAATTCGAAAGTTGGAATGATCAGGGAAAATTTTGTCGAGTGAAAAAACGACGGGATAAAGTTGATCAGTAAGTTCGTGGAGTGTTTCTTTTTTTTTACTTCCCTTACTTTTCTTATCTTTTTATTACATTTCATTATTCGAAGGGGAAAAATTCGTCCAGGGTAATTTCGATCCCGGAAGCGCATCAAGTAGATAAAACGAGTTAGTCAATTGTTTGAAAAATGCTCTAACTTGCGAAGGGTAGGTGTTGTGTTTCTTTTTTTGTTTTTCAATTTTGTTGAAGCATGTACGAAAATTCAATCAGCAAAAATGATCGCGATATTCTGTGGTAGAAAATAATTTGAAAAATGTGGAAGACCTTCTGTCCGTCACAGCTGTACAATATTTGTGTATATATATATATATATATATATATATATATATATATATATATATATATATATATATTTGAAGAGTATTTTTTTCAGTTTTGATTAAAAACCACCGTTATTCGGGTACGTGTGATCAATCAGAGTCATTCATAGTTCGTAGTGAGCAAAAGCTTTCGCAACGTAACATACGAAAGTGCAAATTGAAGGTTTTAAAAATCCTCGCTATTTAATTAAGATCCTAAGTCGTTGATTGCCGAAAACACAGTCTTGTCGAACAAAAGTAAAATACGATTTTTGTATTCTATGTGAAATATATGATAATCCAAATTTGATCGTGAAAAATGATACAAATATGTTCGATAAAAAATATAATAAATGATAAAAAATGTAAATGAGAAGTATTCAAAACGCGGTTTAAGGAGCGAGTCAAATTCATCATGAACCACTTCTAGGACTGGTTGAATCATTGTTCTAAGATTACTTAACACTCGGGGTAGAATCCATTAGCACGTGAAACTTTACTCTAAATGGTCTAGACTCATGGTTCTGCAGCAGGAGTTTCGAACTTTTACGTGAACTCAAACTATGAAAAGTATAAAAGAAAAAGATTCGTAGGAGTGACTATGCGAGTAGAGGTAAACTTTTTTACTATCTCTTCAGCCACGTTTCATGAGAACAAAAATTTGGCAAGGACGCTTGGTCACGCTTTTTATAATTATTAATTATTAATTCATATAATTATACTATGCATATCAGAGGATAAAGGCCGGCGTGTAACAGCCGGGGATGAAAGTAGTGAGAATTAATGGTCGAAAATTTTTCAAATGCAAACTTCGATTGAATACATTAAATTTTGCTAACAGATTTTCAATTTTATTATTCGACGGAAAGAGCTGCCAAGTGCAGCATACAACTTACTGCGCTACCGGAAAATCCCATTCTATACATTCTTCACTCTTTCTTATTCCCAAACTCATTTGAAAGTTAAAATTGGCGCGTGCGGCAGCGTGAACCTCTCTCGTTGTTCCATATCTGATAAATTTGTCTGCAAGGAATCAAATTTTTTTTCCTGCGTTTCTCGATGCTCGATGAACAATTTATTCAGCCAAAGAAAAATCATCACTTCACATTTGAATTTCTAAAAAAAATCTATACTTTTTCTTTACTAGATTTAAATCCGGCTTCAAGTTATACGTTTTCAGCGTGAAATTGATTTGGTCGAGTATTGCGAGTTGAGATTTGCGAAAGGCGAGCTAAAGCCGGACTTTGAGGTCGTTTAACCCGAGTCAGTCCCTCGCGAAATTTGGAGGAAACGACTGTGTGAGGGAAGAACTGAATTTTTTTCGCAGTCTCTGAAAGGGTAGCGATGTGAAAAGCTGAAATATACCCTCGAAGTTCTCATCTTGCGATTACATCTCCAGTATATAGAAATAAAATCACAATTTTTTAATATGAAAATGAATGCATTGATGAATAATCTGCACCTGCAGGATAAATGGTAAACAAATGTTCAATATTTTGGTAAAAAGTGAGGAAAAGATGATCGCTGAATCGACTTGAATGTAAATTCAGTTTCATAGTCGATTCTTTGCATCTATTGTAGCATAGGTGCTTTGAGATATTTCAAAAATACTATACCCGACCGATTCAGGAATTTAGAGCATCTCTTATCGGTGCAGAGTCTTGCGTGATTTGCATGGACTACTATGGACGATACCGAGTTACACCGTGCACAAAGGGCAGCCTTTCAACATTCTCTATCAGGTCGGATACAAGCTGGTAACTCTACCAACATTCTTGGCAATATGTGCACTCCAAGGATATATTGCACCATGTTTTCCAGGACCAGGAGGGTGCAATTCATGCTTCTCATCCCTGGACGGGAATCTCGACAATGTTCACCTAGACGCTAGAGTAATATCGAGATCCCTGCTGCTCCTAGTTTCAGGTTCGATCCTCGTCTATGTTTTATAAGAGAAAATCTATCCTCCCATTTGTTTCCCTCTACCGAGAGTCTCGAGAAGGGGATTAATTACTCAATTAATTAACACTAAATACAGCTGTTTTATTAGCTCACTCAGTGTATATCTCGTCCTTCGTATCCGTTGCAGGATTGCTTCAAGCCCAAGGGATTAGGACGTCTTAGAGAAAATTTTAGGTACGCTAAACGCGGGACTGAAATTATTTCATCCGGGTCCGTCAGGAGGTGGGTATACGACATCGGGCAACCCTCTTCAACTGCCCGAGCCAAAATTTGACGCAACTTCCACCCCAGCCCCAACGGTTGAGTGAGTGCCGGAATTAGACCAGGACTCGCCGAGGTCCGGGGGTGGTTAATTACACGCAACGGGAGGAATCTTTAATTACAAACACACCGCGCGCGACTCGCACAGACATTAGAGTTCATAATCCGTCCTTGTGGGGTATCTGGTTATATATAGGTATATATTAGGACGCTCGTTGTTCGGGATGGGTATTAATGATTCGGATGAATCGACACCCACTAATTTCTCACGACCACCTCGATAATAATCTACCTCTTGAAATGATCTTTCACGAGATGCTTAGCGAATATCTCATTTGAACGGTATTATACCCAGAGGGTATAATACATCGCGTGATAAACCGCGATTATATAGGTACGTGTGGCACAAACCTTGCGAAAAGTTTTTAGGATTTTTTTTTATACCGCGAGGTCAGAAAACCCATGGTTCTATTGTTTCTGGTGTATTGGTTTGACCCCGTTCCTGTACTTCTGAACAACTGACCACAAGAGTCCTCGCCCAGGCACTGTTCGCCCAGGCAATGTAATAAATACGTGTCACTTGATTTCTGGCCAGAGTAGAAACTGATAAATCACGTTCGATTCATTGGCGCGGAAAAAACGAAGCTAAAGGAACAACAGTGAACTTGATAGTAGCTATTTGTCATTCCCTGCGAAGCCTTTTCAGACGTCTTTAAATAATGACGATCAAAGTGGTTTTTTTGCACAGAATTATTGAACGTCGGCATTCTTCTTCTTACCTGATTTGCAAATAGATTTATATAGGTAGATATATGAATGCGAGGTTTATTCTCGTCGCGGTTACAGTAATACATGTTAATTTTAACGTGGCTATAAGAAATACAAGTTAAGTTGCGACACAAAGATAAGAGAGGAAAAAATTAAAACCTGCAGACAATGCAGCCTTGTAACACTTAGGGAAAGGAACTATTCAATCATCCTCTGCGTACATGTGTACATGCATATAATATATACCTAGGTATGAGAAAGGAAGACGGAGCGGGAAAACCTTTCACTAAGTAAGTTCTCAGTATTGAGAAATGGGCGTAGATATGCGTGGCCTGCAGAAGAAATACACTTGGCTATTAAATCAACATGACTTGAGTACTCGTTCCAATTATGTAGAATATAATTTTATCACCCGTGTAAGGAGAGGATTCAAGAAAAGAGAAAAAAAAAAAGAAAAAAAATTGCGAGAAAAATGAAAAGGGGACTTAATTCTTCGCTAGGTTTTATCAAGGATTATGTCTCGATCATATTATATGCCTGAAGGATAAAATTCAAACCTTTATACGGTGTTTTCTTTGTTCTAATGATTGAACCATAGGTCGTAATCATGAACCCTGAGAATCGCGGTAAGGTAAAAGAAATACCTGGGAATAGTTCGCCCTTTAAATTCGCGTCGTGAATTCTTGCCTCGTGATATTGATCCCCCGCATTGCAAAGAGCTATACCTACCTATGGCATATTCTCTGCTCAATTTGCTTGCAGTTTTACATAAAATGTAGTTTTAATTTACGTCATGGTATAATTTTCAGAAATAGATTCATGGTTACTCGCTGCAGCGTTGGGGGAAAACTTCTCACGATAAAATAATTTTTCAGATTTAATTCTCGACCCATTTTTCACAAGCTTCGCAGAATGCCAGTTGAAATTTGATATATGAAAATGAACTTTGCAAAATCTGAGGCAAGTGTAGGTATAGGTACGCATTTTCCACCGCATGCAACAGGTATCTCGCTCCTTTGGTAACGGATAAAGTTTAGTTGGCTACCACAGCTGGGCTGGATGTGGGTGTGGGTGGGAAACGTTTGAACGCGATGTGTTAACGTGGCCAAATCGAATCGCAGACGTGCGAAGAGATCCGAGTGATAATTGGATACAAAGTTCTCTCTTTCACTGATACTAGTAACCCTTCTAAGTCCGAATAGCGAGAAAAGAAACGAGTTCAACGACCTTCTTCCGAGATCCTAAAACAGAGAACTAGATTCAAAAATCAAACTAATTAGTCTCCTTGCTCTAATGTAATTATCACAAATCTGATTCGGTATTTCTCAACCTGATTATTACGCCTCGAATGCAATTGCGGCTTAGATAGCTGAATGAGTCCGCGAATTAATTTCATTTATACGAGATCTGGTCGCCGTGGTTAAAAATTTATGAAAAATGACTCGACGAGCGTTCGAAAATTCCATCCTCATGTGGCAGTGGGGATTAGAGAACGATTGTGCCGTCATGTTACAAATTGGATAATCCCCCTTCTCAGCGAGAGCTTTCAAGTCGAATATCTCCATCGAGAGAATGTCTGTTTTGACGTTTATTACATTTCTGTCTCATATAAAATGCTACTACCTCAATTCCATTCCTACCCGCGAGCTGTTCCCAACAGTGAAAAGGGTCAGCTCGTCAACTCGCTCAAACCCCCCCAGGAAAATAACGAGTTTATACAAACAAGCCGTTTATATCATATTTTCTTGATTCAACACACAGTATCTATACCTCGACACCTGTAACGTGGCAAAAAATCTTCAATAAACATTCAACATACGATCCATAATCCAGGAAACACAAATAAACAGTGTAGAACGCAGAAACTGCACTCGATCAAATTAATTAAGGGCTTCGTTAATTTTCTGCTTTTCTGTATGCGTGTTCATATTTCTTAACATTTTTCGTCCCATTTGATCTATCATTCACATAGCAAAATTTAAAACTAGATGTCACGGTGTGCATGTAAGCTCTTGAATCATTTTACCTTCACTAGTAGAATAGCTGATTGATGGAAGCGAACGTCGAAAATCCATCCGATTTTGACGTCGAACCCGATGATTTCATCTACTCCTAGAGTCGGGCTTTCTGTTCGAATCGATAGATAGCATTGAACATGATGGTACAGTCGTGTAGGTAGAGATAATGCGTGTACATGCACATTGTGCATCGCAGTCCTTTGCGATATAGTATAGATTCTGATAGTTGGATAAGAACGGTCTCTGTCGACTGTATTATGCCAGCTTCAATGTAGGCATTACGTAGGTACACAATGGGGTCTTGCCGAGCTAGAGAGCACCCCATTCGGCATTGTCATGTCTACACGGTATTCCCGCGGCTGCTCAACGTGCGTCTATAAGGGATGAAAATTCCCTGTTGGGTTCGCTCGATAATTATAGTCCCGAATAGCGATTCTAGGAAACGTTAATTCGGGATGGAGATTCGAGTTTTGTTACTTATGAATGGAAAGGTCATTAGATCGTGGGGCTAGGTAGTACGCTGCGAGTTAAACGAAATTCGGAAATTAATATCATTCAGGAAATTCAAGCTCCTTGCTTGAAATAATTCCCAGAAATACCTAGACGCGTTTCAAGATCGATTACAAATACGTATAGACGCGAAGTTCGCGTGTTTTAGGTAAACGAACGCAGAAGGAGAGAAAAAAAAATGGTAATATAAATTCAGATTTATTGTTAGAAATTCACGAGCTCGTTAGGCTCGTTTTCTCAAGTGTAATCGATAGTAAATCTTCAGACTTTTCTATGAACACTGCAGACGCGGTGAAGGAACAGGAAAATAAAATCTGCGACAGCTCGTCGGGAAGAAAACCGATCGAGGTGAATAGCTCTTGTCCATTTCAATGGCTGGGGTAAACCTCGTAGTAGTGACCAGCCAGCATTTCCACCCTCTATTCTTCCCCATTTTTATGCCAAGTGGATATACCTATACTATAGCGGCGAAAGTTTAGGGAGAACAGAAAATAAGGATAAAATATATTCTCACGGTCCAGGTGCGCGGGTGCACCGCGGATCGCGAGCTCTTTAATTCTGGAGAGTGCATCATTTGCATTCGCGTGCTCCAGTTTGCGGAGGATCAAATGGACGAGGAGAAAACTCGCAAGGAATCTTCTTCATACCCACATATATACATAAATACATATATACTTTTGTACTTTTAGCTTACACCCGGATCACGTGAGCAGACGATATAGAGACAGAAATGTGAAGAGGGAGTGCAGAGGATAGGTACATCTGTATGAGCCTCAAACATTATGGTTCAAGCATGAGAAATGCAATACTTGAACTGTTATCTGCGAGGTGAATAACTTTCCCTAATCGTATATGAGTATATCTTGCCATCACGTTTCCGGGTTAGCGTAGTTTGTCGCAAGGTTTATGGAACCAGTTAAATTATGAAAATCCTGAATAATCTCGAGACATTAATCGCACGGCTTTGTAGTTTCCTAATTCGCCCAAAGTCGGCATCTCGCAGACCCTGCAGGGGGATCCTGTACTAGGATACCAGGGTACCCATTACAATTGGCTATGCGTGTATGTCTGTGCACTCGTCATTAACGCCCGCATATTCTTATATTAAATAAACATATTCACACATTAATAATGAATATATGTATGTATTGCGTATATAGATATATACATATGGTATTATATTATACATACGCATATACTGAGTTCTATATGAAAGTGTGTAACCGTGTGAGAGGGGCCACACGACCAACGATGGACTGATATCGAATTTCCTTATCTTTCCAAAGCCGGATATACAATTTCCCGTGCAAATACAATTTGCAATAACAGCGATACTACTGGTCTGAAATCTCAGTTTAAACGACCGCGGTCTACCTAGATGTATCGCGAGAAGTAGGTACCTAGATTGTATATAGTATATATATATAGGTACGCGAAGAAGCGTAAAGTGTACGACGTTATTTCCGGATCATCCCTTGCGTTTTTGCACACTTCGACAAAATGAACGCCGTCATTAATATACTGTAAAAAAAAAAATGTCTGATTTATAGTAGGTATATCATACATTAAAAACGTATAAATTGTGATTGCGGAAAAATATGAACCAAGTACATACCTGCACACACATATAGCTTATTGTTCGGTCGAACTTCCGGCAATAAAAGCGGATGACAACAATAGAACCATTCAACGTTTTTCAGTCAACTACTTACACCACGAGGGCTGGTACCACTTGGTACCAGGGTATTTCTTCCCTTTTCCAATTCCTCTTTTCCCCATTTTTGTTTCTTTTTCTTTTTTTTTTGCCTCCTCATGCGACCATTTGTTTCCCGAAAGCAGGAGGAGTTTGCTTTCGAGAGAGGTAGTGAACGAAGCGAAGGAAGGAAGGAAGGACATTCGCTTTGGGCTTATCGCAGAAGAAATTTCAGCTGGAGAGACTAAGTTCTGCGGTAGTTAAGGATCATGGTTTCTTCGTTTTCAAAATTGCGTAATATAAATTAATACGAAAGTTAATATTCCGCATGAGGTGATTATCATTGACGCATCGCTAATATTTGCGAGTGGGAAAATGAAAATTGAGATTTTTAATTAGGTGAATGAAACAGTACCGCGGGGATTTTTACCTGCAGGTTTTAATGAACTCGCACGTAACATTCGCTAAAATCTACACACCAGCGAATTTTTGAATATTAATATCTTTTTTTTTCTTTTTCCTCTTTCAATTCCGAAACCCAATGCGCGGAGTAACAGCTTCATTATTTATCCTAGGTTGCAATGAAACGAACTGTGAAATTAATACCGCGTTATATAGGTATTCGAGAATAGAGGTATTTCTTGGCTGAGAACAGACGTTTTCTACTACCGTTACACAATTACGAAAATTTTATAGAATTACCGTCGTTGAACCTTTGCGATATTACACCACAGCAACGCGAACGGACGTATTACGACTTTACTATAATAGCTAGCTGAGTGAGGTGCAGTTATAGCGACTTAGATGGGCAGTAATTTCTACCGGAGGAAACCAAAGCAACTTTTATAGCCCGGAGCAGTTTTCTTCGGTATTCAATGGGGATCGGAGACACCGAGAAGAATTGAATATCTCGTATTGGCAGAGATGCTACTGATTCTAAGTAGTCGATATGTATTGGCTCGAGTTCATGGATTCGGAGATGCTGGGAAGGAAAAAAAGAGGCCGGGGATACAAATCAACGAACTTCTATTCACTCTCAAGAATACAAATAAGAAAATTCTTGAAATTTCAGCAAACGCGATATACGTAAGAAAAAGAAAGAAAAAAAACAATCGCGTGCGGGAAAGGGATGAAAATTCAAGCGATTTATTGTGCAATAAGAGAAAAACAAATTCACGAGAGTTCTTTAAAAATTCAATACGTCTTACCGTAAATGATTATAACCGCGATAGAATAGATTGGCATTCATAACGTGGAGGTGAAAAAAATTTGATAACCGATTTCTTGTTTGGATATAGTACGATCAGTGAATTTTTATACGGTGGTATTTGAATATTTGAATGATAACGTGCTCGTTTCATCAGCGGGTTTGATATTTATACGGATCGATGAAAATAGACATTAAATTCTGACCTATATTTACGAATGCCATAAGGAAAACACATTTGGCATGAGACAGGTGAGTTGCAGATTTTATGACATAATTGAAGCAATCAGTCATCTGAAATCTCCATTACGAAACTGTCACGTATACGCTCGCGTATATCTGTCACCCCTGACGGGGAAAAAATGACAATCGTATGGGGCACTCGAGCTCGAATTCTTATACATAAAACTTCCGGGTATTCTATAGAAAAGCATTAGTATTTATTCAAAGGTAATCTGTCACTGTGGTGTATACCTACTATATTGTGTACCCATGAGATTATTAAAAGATAAATATATATTTTGTTAAATTGAGTAAATAATGAAAACCAACAATTTTCGCTCCGTACCTACTTCGTGTCATTTTCACCGCACCTCGAGCGATTCTCTAGGAATTATTTCACCACGGTAGGAATCCAGGCTTTATTTACTCGCACAAAAAGCCGAGGCTTTAAGGAAAACGTCAAAAGACTTGGTGAGGCGTGAAAAGTTGAAAAAAACCAGAAAAAACAGAAAAAAAAATTCCAGGCAATTAAGGGATGAAGTATTAGTTTCATCCTGAAAGTCGACGATTATTTTCTAAGGCTCTTCCTTTCCAACTTGACATCTCTTTATACTCTGCAGCGATGATCCTCTTCTCATACTTCGAATCACAATCATTCTAATCCTGGCCTTAAGCCAACAAACTGACGCTTTAAAATTCACTCGGACAAATCCTGATCATATACCCATAGAGTACTACGGGGTTGGTACACCCCAACTTTCGGAAGGGGATCTGCGCATATTCACTCGCCCATGTACACCCAAATTTATGACAATGATAATCCGCTTCGTCGTATGCTGGCACAACAAGCTTTGCATTTATATCTGATCATTTTCAACCCCCGGTGTTATGCGCTGCATCGTTGCTTCTGCTATGCACACGATATCCGCACTAAATCTCATCGATATAAAGTTATTTCTAGAGTTATCAATACCTACCTACCTGTGTCTATATATAGTACCCTGTGAAAGCACGCATCGATTGATCGAACCAACTGAGAAGCTTTACCCGTAAACTCAATCACTATATAATACACCTACTAAGCAAACGATGCGTCAGATGTGTAAAGTATCATTCCAGACGTTGAATAAAGGGAGAAATATTACGGCACACATACATATTTATGTATACCAAAACGTACCCTTATCTGAGTATGTAAACCAGAGCAATTATAAACTTCAAAGTTCAATTCGCGGAATTAAAATCGACGTCTAAGAATTATTAAGGGTAGGTATGTTAATCCAATGTCAATGATAATTACGATAATTAATGTAGCAGATGAGGGTATGTACGGATGAAAAGGTGAAGGATCACTATTCAGCATAGTATTAAATTGAGGCGTGTATCATTTCTCAAGAGCTTTTCTTCCTTCTTCTATGTAGGTGGAGATGAAAAGTGGCTTTATCAAACTAGAGAAGAAGATAACTCTTAATTAAACTATATTGGTGTAGAAGGGAGGGGTAAAGTTGGATAAACCTTGTTAACAGGATGAGAGTTATTGATGGCTGATAAGTTTTCCCTGGCTTTTGTAAACGGCGATATAGGACGTACCGCGGGAAAGAGGGTTTGAATTGTTCATATTATAGATGTACAGCTAATTGATCCGAGCGAATTTACTGATGAATGATGATACACGGTTGTAAATCTGAAGTCGTATTGGATAAACTAATTGGCTAGTTTTTATTCAAGTATCGTCGAGTCGGAGCATAGATGACTGATTCTGAGAGCATGAGGAATAAAACTGCTCCGAGACTTTGTGTGCATAGGTATCGCTCGTTCGTTAGACGAGAGTAAACGAAATCAGTGGGATTTTGGATTGCGGGGACAATATGCTAGCCACGTTTCGACATTTTTCTCGTTTAAGTCGCATGGCACTGGCACAGCTGCCTCCTCCGCTCCTCTTCTTCTTCCTATTCGCCCAACGCAGCGGCCTGATCCCTCGGGATAATTAAGATTCATTGCGGGTAAGGAAGAAGGCGAAAGGCGGAAGGTGGGAGTTAGTTGGAACGAGAGGGGAAATTCGCGGAGTTCCAGAAGGAGGGTTTTAATCAGTCCACGACGAGACCGGCAGCCGCGGTCGTAACCGTTAGTCCATCCATAGAATATCCGCCTCTCAAAGCTAACCCCGATCCCCTATTCTCCCTATTTCTCTTACTCTCTCGATCTTTTCTCTCTCTTTCTCCAGTCCATCCAAACAGTCTATATATACGATTCTTGTCCCAGTTCGGAGGATACTTCTAAACCGATGGAAGAAATTCATTGAAATTAAAGTGGTCCAGATTTCAGAGCCAGGAATAATAAAGGGGTAAAGTTTGAAACTGTTATCTCGAACGGAAGGCTCGATTCTTCTTCTTACTCTCTTTCCCTCTATCTTGTTTTCCTTTTTTTCCATTTTTTGTTTTTTTTTCTTCTTCTCTTGTTCATTTTATGGTAACGCCGATTTTTACTTTCACACTTTTACAACGGCAAAGAAGAAGCGGAATGAGCAGAGAGTAAAATAGGAAGATTCTCTTTTTTTTTCTTTTTTTTTTTCTCACACGACCGAGGCACAGCCCGCAATAAATTGCACGCATATTTTATGGGGTGGATCGTAAACAGAACCACCGGCGTCCACCGTGGCCGTGGTGGTCTCGGCTGCGTTATCTCAGCCGGCTATACCTTTCGTAACGTAGGTCGTAGGTATATATTATACATATACCTATCCATACATATTACTATACCCAACGTACTTTCGTTTCCTGGAGAGCAATAAAACATTGAAGATAATACGACGCGATACGACACGTATGGTATAACCCGGAGCCGTTTTTCGATACGACTTTCCGCCCCACGCCTACGGGAATCAACGATTCATGGAAAATCTCACAATGGAGTAAAGTCTAATACCTTTGAATTCGCGGGTCGACTCATGGGTTTCATTACTTTACAAAGTGGGAGCGATGTATAGGCAACCCTTGTAATCCCATTAATTTTCCGTAATTGAGCAGCCGGCGAACAAAAGCAATTAAAAAAAAAAAAATTTCATGAGAATCAGATAATATGACGAACCTGTAGCATTTCGGCTATTCGAATTTAAAAAATAGGCTGAAAAGCTGATTCAATGTGAAAATATACATTCATCAAAAATATATCAAAGCTTTTTATCTCTCGCTAGATCCTCGATTGAATGTGATGAAAGGAGGGCTTATTAAACTTTCGAAAATAAGTTCTTACTTCCTGTCGCATCGCGAAGGGCTGTTCGCGTTATGCTACCAGTGTGATTCACCCCTGGACTAAGCTAAACCACCCCGACTCTTAGCTGACTGCTCGTTCCTTGTTATCCTAACGACGCTTTGTAATTTTGAGTCTTCTTTAGTTGAAAGCTACTTTTCGAGACGTCTCGGCCTGTCGACTTAACTTGAAAGAATTTGCGAGAGGCGTCTGAAAAAGTCGCTGTGAATCATGAATCTGTGAGCCATGGTTTATTTTTTTATTTTTCTTATTTCTTTTTTCTTTTTCTTCCTTTTCTTTTCGTCTTGAGTTACAGGAACAAGAAAGGCTCATGAATAATATAATTTTTTAATTTTCACAGCTAATGTCTCTCCCCGAGTTATACACACATTGCCACAGTTATGCATTTTTCAACGAGCTAGCAAGTCTGCAATTAGAATCGTTAAAAGCTTTCTCGGATACGAGTCAATCTGGTTGACTAAAATCTGATAGGATTCGTACCTTGGATTCATACCGTTTGATGCATATGCACCACCCCCTAATGCAGCCTCTTGTTTCTGAGAGGAAATTTATTATTCAATGAAGCTGAAATTTTTCAAACATTTTTCCACCTTCATTCTACATCCTGAAATAGGTGGGAGAGTTTTATAATATAGGAATATCGATGAACCTGTCAATAATGTGACATTTTTTGACCGAATGAAGACCGTGGCGAAAAATAATCCTAAAAAACTATGCAGATATTTTTAATGGCTCGCGATTGGCCAGCTATAACGTCAAGCGAGTCAAATATTGGAAAGTGCAGCAACGTTCGTAATTTTCGATAGTGCTGGAAGGACCGCGGAGCGGGACTGTAATAAATTTCCCGATTTACGACGGAGGCTGGAATGAAAAAAAAAGGAAGATAAATAAAAGAAAAGAGGATTCGGTCCACGTGCCGAATGTAAAATAAGATTTCGATCTCGTCGACAATCCGACTGATAAAAGTGATAATATTTGCAATAAGATTATCACTCGCAGCATAAATCCATCCAAATACTATTATCTTCTTCAATTTCAGGTCGCATTATTCTCGGCTAGACAAAGAATCAGAAAAAAAAAGTGATCCATACGGTACGAAAAATCCATCCTTTTGTTCCTGCGAGACCAGAGGCAATACGTTTTCCACAAGTCCAAACCATTCGGTAGACAATTAAAAGCGTTCAGTTTCAATTTAGGTGAACCAAGAGAGAGAGAGGGAGAGAGAGAGAGTTTTAACCGGGAGGAAACTATATATCAGAGCTTTCGGACGGGCTGGAAGCTCCTGGACCAGAAAGTAAGCGGTTTTGTCTCGAAAGAGTAGAGTTCCTGGTGGCTTACGGGCTTAAGAGAAGTTTCGTGGACATGGATGGTCCCGAAGTTGGACAGGCCAGGTCAGACGTTATTGGCTGGAAGCATAGGCTGTCGGTCTATATACCCACAGAAGTCCAAACCAAAGTTCAAAGTCCTTCCGACAGTTGAATCAAATGGATTTGATTCGATACGATTTCGTCGGCCTATCATTGCTCGAACGACACTCTCGTCATTTGCTACGGTGATAATTACGGGGGATTTAGGTATACCCATTGCTAATGGTTCATTAATTAGGCTAGAATTTGATTCCCGCAATTAGAATTCTAATTGCGAGCTTATTACGGCCCTCCAAGCCTGTCGGTTGAACTATAATAGATGAAAATATGAAATGGGAAGGAAAGAAGAAAAAAAGATTATTTTTTCTTGCAATGCTGAAAATCTTCCTTTTCTCCTCTATCCGAGTCTGGATTTGGCCAGCTGAAATATTTCTGTATCTTCGCAGGGCGCCTTGTCTGACTTTCGAAACTTGGTCAGACCTAGATCCGCTCCTTTCTTGTACGAAGAAAATAAAAGTAAATATATCTCTCCGTATTCGTACGAGCATGTAGACGTTTCCGCTGCACGGAGTGAACCAGCCATGCCGTACCGTAGTGCAGCCTTCCTCCTAAGAAATTCCTTAGAATAGTGTAAAACTGGGGGAAAAAGTTTGGCCGGAAAAAGTTAAAGAACGCTTAACAAAGTTCAAACTGCGATATAGGCCAAATGGCATCGTCCATCACTACGTCAAGATTAAAAACCTCCCGTAGCGATAAGGTCGCTGCAGTGAAAACGTCTCAAAAGCTACATGTATCTCCATCACGGAATTACCAATAGCGACTAAAGGGGGTATATAAAAGCGATAAATTCCCGTTCCTGGCCACGAGGAGCTTAACCAAACCATCCAAAGGGTGAGAGAACTCCATTGACGTAATTTCCCATGTTCTCCTTAAACCTCACTGCGACGCCCGCGTCGCGACGCACGGCGTTCCTCGGCGGCACAAACTAATTTCACTAAATGCCATTCAGAAATCGCCAGGGTGGAAAACCAGAGTGAATTGTGACTCCGCAGGACGGCATGAGAACGATTCGATCCCATTCACGAGGGACTGTGTAGCAGCTGCTTAAACTCCTTCGACTAATGTCTTCGGAATATTACCATAATAGGGAAAAGTTAAATTCACATTCACAATGAAGAAAAATTAAAAAACCAAATTCGAAATCAAAGGAACTAGGACGCTGATGAAGCCGAGACTCAATTGATCAGAGTTTTTAGAGGAGAACAATGTGATGACGAGATTGGAAACTTTAGCTTTGATATAGTATGCGAAATGGGATCCTCTTTCGTTAGTTCAACGAGTAAACTAGTTGCTACTTCAGTTTGTATCAGCTTTTAGTAATACTTTGAGCTTCTATTAGCTGAATCGCGTCGAGGACCCGTTGATTTATGCCGGCGTGAACACAGTAAAGTTCCTGGTTGTCTACAGGGACAGAAACCAAGTCAGGAGGGAAATCAAACTGCGGCAATCAGCGAATTCAATCCCAAGCGTTTGCTGAATTTATTTTTATTTTTATTTCCACTTTTTGTTACACGTTAAAAGTAGACATTCCAATTAGTAGTCATTTTTCGATCGCAATCAACGCCTCGGTTAACGGATAATTATTGCTGACTGTGATTACAGAAACCATCGTGCGTAACGTCGCGATGAACGTACCAAAAGCTTTTCAAGCATGAAAGAGGAGGCTGCATGCAACGTTGACAATTTTGTGCCCTTACGACTTCATCACGCTCGTTTATCACCCTACTTATTTTTCACGTGTCAAACGACCGAGCACACCTTGCCCAACGTTAGCAAAAGGTTGTAGCTTTTGAAAATGATGAAATGTCGTTAGGAGTGTCGGAAATTTAGCCTCCTCGAAAAGTTTATCACGATACAGAATGGTGAAACAGAATGAAGCTTTCATGCTGTGAATTAATGAGAAACCTATATATCTCATTTCATGGTTATACCTACACCTACACATATAAATTTATAACCACCTGACTGCTTTCACCTTGCTAACTCAAGCTCTTCTGAAACTCTGAAGAACTTCTTCCGCACCGCTTCGTATCGACTTTCCTCCTCGTTTATTATACGCGTTGAGAATATTTTCATAGTAAATATCTGTTAGAGGGGATATGCGATGAACTTAAAAGTTCGAAGAACTCTACTATCGTTAAGATTTCGAGTGTCTAATTTTTGGTTTTCTGCACAGTGCATATTTCGTTTTATTTTTTTTTTTAATTTTTTTCTTATATATTTCCGGTAAAAATAAAGTGGCACACCTCTTGGAACTCTTTAGATACTATGATTAAAACAACGACGAAATGACCATTTCGGGCATCGCTTGCGGCCACCACTCTAAGCTGGGAAGAGGTCAAGCCCAAAACCTTCTCGGGTACCTATAGACCTTTGGTCGAAAACCACTACGGTAATTATTCTAGGAATTTGTACCGAGCTGCTAAGCATCCCTAGGGCTAAGTTCTCTAATCCAAACCCCGCATCACAAAATACCTCAAGTTTCCCACGAGAATAACTTGGGTCCAGTTTCGTGCCGAAAACAACCTGAATTTAGGAATAACCGCGATTAATCACCGAGACACGATTTCTTCACTCGTCTGACAAACTAGGACAGAAATTCTCCGAATTTCGATTAATTATAATCACAAGGGCGTAATACAAAGCGCAAAACTTCTCTTCCGTCATAGTTGACCCCACATTTGACAAATACCATCCCTTGAGAGTACAAAGACAAACGGCTAACAAGGCTCTCAAATTAGTCCTCATTCACATTAGGTTCTCAGTGACAATTGATATCTGCTCAAACTATTGCTGATTCAATCTCACCCCTGATACTCTATTAATTATAGTACTAGATTGAACCCTACAGCTTGATGCTGGGCTCAAAACCAGCTTTGCATTCGTCCCACGTGATTCTCGGGGTTCCATAGCCAAGCCATGCCTGAAAGACCCCTTTCCATGCCAGAATAATTACAATTATAATTAGCCGGGGATTCCATAAGACGAGATGAGATGGGGAAAGGCATCCGCCCTGAAATATAGGCTTGCTTTGATCGTTCGACAAGTATATACGCTACATTGTTAAAAGCACTGATGGTTTATTAATTTAGGGATCTTCGGGGCATACCTACGCAGCGGTTATTCGTCGTGCGAAAAATCTTTGTCATTCTTACAGCTGTAACCTTTCAGCTCTAATATACAGTTGGGTATCTTTGATCTCTCGAAAGTTTCAAACTGAAATGGTTATACTGATTGGAATAAGACCCTATACAAAGCACCTGCAGTACAGGGGGATGAGGAATGAACAGCTGTTCATACCAATTAAGAAAAGCTCATTTGTTGATGGCTCCGGGTCCTCAAGAGTTATTCATCTACATGATGGAGTACTTTATAATTAGAAAATTAACGATCGAAAATTTACCGAGAGAAGGGGGAGCCCCGGGCTTCTTTGATAAGCAACGAGTATTATTCGATCCCACGTGAGTATTGGCAAATGGGAAATAGCTATATGAATTTATATAAATTGCGAATGATGTATATGCATAGGAATCCGGCTGAATGAACAGTTATTTCACAGCTGTTACAGCCTTAATAGACATTTATTGTCCGGGATGATATATCTGATGAAATCAGGAATTACATAAAGCTCCTTGCGTTAGATTTTGTGATTTATTATACCGTGTATAAATGATGTGTACCTACTGCAGCTAGGTCGTTACAGGAGTTGATATATCGATATTTTATGTCTCGCAGACTTCGGATTACCATCATCACAATTTTTATCACGTTTTAATCTGATTCAATTTTTTACAATCGATAGTTTGATATATTTTTTCAGACTTTTGGCTAGTGTGTAAAATACATCAGGGATTAAGACGAAGTGAGAATATTTCCAACACTGTTACTGAAGAAGGAATTTTTTGTAATGGAACGGCATTATGTCTCTCGCAGAGTTTTACGCGATCGCTTACGGATTGGAATATAAACGAGAAGAGAAAAAAAATAAAGAAGTGGAATAGGCAGTGGAGTGGAGTGGAGCGGAGTGGAGAGAAAGGAGAAGCGAAGAAAAGTGGGAAATTTCGGAACGGAGAATTCTTCTCTTCACACTTTTTACGAGGTTCCTCGGCTAAACCACCATTAAAACATTAAGCATTCTTAGCCCTCGTACTTTTTTCTCTCACTTTTTCTCATTTCCCTCTCATTACAGAGAAAAGGAAGTGGCGGTGGATATGCAAGGCTCCTACCTAAATAATCATTATTTTTATTTAATGAAAATTTTTTACCCACATTTTACACCACCACTGCTTTGCAAAATGCGTTTACACTTCGTTCTCAAAGATTTTATACGAGATAGCAGTTACGTCCCGAAAAATTCTAGGGATATCAGAAGGTTCATTTTTGAGAAGAGAAATTTAATTCAAACATTTTTCTAAGAAGTGAAATACCATTTCGAGGATTTTTGATAAATTTTTTTATTTCGAAGATAGGTAAACAGGAATTTCATTCTGAGATCAGAAAAAATAGGCAATGATAATAATAATAAGAACGAGAATGCCTTTGTGTTCAGTTCCATGAAATGGGGCGCAATAATTGTAGCAAAGTGCGAGCAAGGATTGGCAAATCGTATTAGAAGCATTCATCGATAAAGCCATTCCACGGTCGAAAAGTGGGCCGATTAAATCGAGACGAAAAGTATTGTGGAAATATTCTGGCGGGGTAGTTGAACGGACTTTTATACCGCATGATGACGGAAAAAAAAACAAGAAACAAAAAAAAACCGATCGAAGAAAGAGGAAAGGAATAAAAAAAGAGGAGAACAGAAATCTCTCACCATTGAGCCCATTGAGGATTTCCCGGTGTGTACTTCAAACCCATGTCACAAGTTTATAGGATTTTTCTTGGAACATTTTTTATTAACGAAAAACCTTTTTGTTCCCTGGTCCATCCGGTGAAGTCCCTACGGAATTCTGGACCGAATCATAACGCGTAAAACCTGGTGTATCGATGTATGGGTATATACATATATGTTCGTATGTGGGTATGTATGGGCACGTGGATGAATAGAAACACTCGTTACTGATGTTCATCGGTAATTCCCCCATTTATCAACCATGGAAGCGGCGTTCTCTTTGAAAATTGCAAATCGTTGAATGACACGCGAGCTAGACACGTGCGGACGGTGATGGGACTCGGTCACGGTAATCGATGCTGCAAGAACCTCCCTTGCGGCTAACGACATGTATCACACTTATTTTCGTTATAGGTGTTACACTCGTTGATATGAGTGCGTTTGACGGATTTTAAATCGAGCACACAATCCGAAGAGTTGTGTGTCTGCAACATCAATCACCGTTCAGTCGTAATCGGTATAAGAATACCACGTCACGTCATCGCGAAAAATCACGTATCTAATCATCTCGAGGATTCATGCAATATCGAAAATGGCAGTGAGGATTTTCAGAATTCGATTTAACCGCTTACTAAACCCATGCAAGTAGATGATCATGAAAATTCCAGGCACCGCTTGGACAGAAAAAAAAAGTCAAAATCAAACTAGACGTTATTTTGAGAAACTTTGAAAATAATTTTGGATCAACGTAGTTTGAAAATGGACATTTTTATTTTCAAAGAAACAAAATTAAGTTGATAAAATTTTTTGGGTACAAGACGCGACACTGTTTTTTTTTTTGTGTTAGGTACCATTTAACACACATTTATGTTATTATTTCGAGTGCGTGTGAACGTGGAATTTGAGATGGAGTTTTCAAAGCAAAAGTATTCACCGTGTAGTTTAGTTGGAAATGTTTAACTTTATGTAAGCTTGCTAATAAGTTCAGCCACATAATTGACATACAGCTCATTAGGGGGGGTACGTGCGCCTTGGAAATAGTTTTTTTCTTTCTTTCTGCCAAATTACTGGTATACTAGCTTTGAAGAAATATTCTATTGCCCAAGTTTTTCCACGGCGAAGTAGGTACGTAGAATATGAAATAATTTCTAATTATGCGTTGAAAATTTTGGTAATCATGGGAGCGTTGGAATTCGAATATTATCGAATCCAGGACCACTCTAATATACCATCTGTATATTAATCAATCCAGTCCAACTCTGAATAACCATGTATAATATCTCCTCTCTATTTATTGTTTAATATGCGGCTACACAAGGGGTGCAGGTATACATGCAAACGTTCGCATAGGCATGTGCCCAGTATTTACACGTATGTATGTAGATATGTAGGTGGGAGCTGCTGTCACGAAACACGGATTTAATGTAATTTTCAATACCATGGGAACTGGCGTTAGAACGAACGAACGAACGAACGAATGAACGAACGAACTGGGGGTCTAGTGCTTTTTCACAATTTCAACATTTTAAGCCCGTTAACGAAAGCTCCTACTCTCTACCCATTTTTCCCCTTCCGTACAAAACGGAAGGCCGCGATCCTCTGTGACGTATTTCTACCCGTCTGGCGCTAATTGTCCGGGTGCGTCAGAGGATCTCGTTATTTACTCCGAGCACCGTTTTCTTTTCTCTCTCGCGTTTCCTGTTTCTCTACCGTTCGTGTATTCCTTTTTTTTTTCTCTTTACTTCGCTTTTCTTTTCGTTTTTTTTCTTTTTTTTCTTCTTTTAATTTGCGCACCGTCACTACATTGCCATCACTCGCCTAGTTGACATATTAACGAAACACAAACATTCGCGAACACTCTTGAATAATAAAAGCCGGAAGTGATCTTCATTATCCATAGGTACATCAGAGACACGAATGGATTCATCAACTTCATTCCTGAAATAGTTTCACCGACAATGATTCAACGATAAAAGAAAAAAAAGATCACTTTCTCTTTTTTTTCTTTTTTCTTTTTTCCTTTTTGTTACTTTTATGATACTATAAAACTTGATGAAAGGTTTTACACTATGAATAAACACCGGTATACATATGAAGAGTCGTTAAAATCGCATCGAATCGGGTTAACACTTCGTTGACATTATCCAACGAAGCCAAACAATTTAATGGGACCTCGATAACGACGCGTGTTGTTATCAGAAATCGTTCACACATATACAGGTATGTGTATATACGTTTCGAATGAAGCTACCTCTGCAGTTCTTTTATTGGCTCGAATGATTCGCCGATAGACATTCAAGTCGGATGTGAAAATTTACTCAAGCGATAATAATGGAGAAAATATTTTCATTCTCTTTGTTTAATTTGAGAATCTTCATTCGATAATCGTTTTCGAAATTAGGGGTGCAAATTCGATCTTACACGCGAAAAAAGTGCTGTCAAATTTACTATGTGAGTAGTAAGTATATGGACAGCACTTTTTTGCAGTAGAAATTATCACAATTGCAGTATTCGGTACATTGGAGCAAGTGGCCTTCAATGTCTACATGAGTGAATGTTACCACAATTGTGATAATTTCTACCTCAAAAAAGTGCTGTCCGTATATTCACTACTCGAACAGTAAATTTAACAGCGATTTTTTTGCGTGTATAATAAGGTCTGAAAATATTAAGATTGCCAGATCCCACATAGCAGATTATTAACCCACGTGTTGAGCGAGGTGAAAGTTGCAAGATTGCTAGTACTGCAGCATCGTCAGTACCTACCTACTGTAGCAAGAGTGCAGTAAAAGTCAAGTTGAATAGCATGGGAAGAACGTAGCCGTGGTGGTCGGAAGGGGATATATTTACGATAGTTCTCAGACTGGTATAAAGAAGATTTCACCGTCAGTTGTAAACCAACTTTTCCACAGTTTTATCCATATGGCCCGGTTCTCCTATAATAAAGGAAGCTCTCAGCTCAAGCTGAAGAAACTGAAACTGAAACTGAAACTGTTTCGTAAGTAACGACGCCGATCCAACATCCGAGATATTCATTCGATATAAGGAATGAACTCAATACCGCAATAAAGATATTGCAATTGAATTGTGCCTTGCTCACTGCAGAAAAGAGTTTCGCTTATTCAACAAACGAAAATATCCTAGTTGGATTTACCATACGACCCGGTTGAACAGACTCCACCATCACACGGACGTAACAAGCAGCTCTTGTCATTTTGCCAGATGGCAATTCTCTCCGCGAATGATAAAGGAACGTATAAAAGTTATAAAAAAATACCTAGGCAATATCATAACCCATTAATTAGTCGTTTTAATTCTGTCGAAATAAATTGCCAGACTGTACCGCGTCCGGCACTGCAGCTGTGCTGTCATGTAACATCATCACGCTCGTATATTGAGCTCAAAGTTTTACGCCACTTTTTCATCTAATTTTGTATTCTCGATTGGCTTTTTTCATTCCACGTACAAAATTCGTACATTTTTACCAAATGTGGTACTCGCACGTTTGGTGTCACGGTCAATTGCTCTGCTTTTTTTCCCTTCCCCGATAAACCGCTATACGTCGTATAACAATATGACAGCCTCAAAGGTGATAAAAAAATCCACTTCATTTGTGCGCGAAAATATTTTTAACGAAGTTATCATGGCCGATACTAAAGAATATTTATTCCCGTCTATTAGACTTTTCATCATTAACGCAATTCTTGAAGAACCTTATTGGCGTCGGGTATAATAATAATCGACCTTGCAGTCCACCGGAAGGGGTTGATCTCTGATTTTACTTTTGTATATACGAATGACCACATCTGACAATTTTTATAGCTTCGACGGAAATTTTTTTTCATATTAGCTTACGTTTTTATGATGAAACAGGCGATATTGAATTTTCATAAACTTTGAAGTTTCGAACATTAAAATTCCGAAAATATAGATCTAGGTATTTCTCGGGGTGTAAAGACAAAAATGGGTCATTCTAATCGAGATCCTATTTACGGATACCCATTTTATCCACTTCAATCGATAACTTCACGATGTCATTATAAATAATTGATGGAATTTTGAAACTTTTTTGTTTTTCCAAAAAGGGAATTTCAAGCCGATCAGTTTGACCACTTATTGCTTTCGATACGATCAATAGGTACTTTCGGAATTTTCAACCGCCGGTGTTCTTCGTTTAAAAGTTTCTTTCACCGGTTCCAAAAACTCTGATTCGGCAATATTAAAATTCTGAACTTCAACCCGGCCCCTTGACGTCATAGGTTCGCGTATACGTTACGTGGAGATTAAAAGTTCGTGGATAAACGTCACTTTTTTCTGCAATGAAAATTCGTAAAAATAGTTTCGCGGGGTTTGGGTTGAAAGAAAAGCTTAGGAAATAGAAAAGCGTAAATCGCGGAAGGAGCATTAACGTTGAAAACAAAAGGCAAGTGGATTTAATCTCGTGCAGCTCGCCTCTTGAAAGCTTTTGACTAGTGGGGTGCAGGCTTTACATCACATGAGCCCTGAGTTTCTATTGTCTGACATATGTTCCGTCACTCGATCATCGGATCGGTTTGTGAATGAAATTCCACATGCGCGAGAGAGAGAAAGAGAGAAAAGAGAGAGAGAGAGAGAGCGGGAGATGAAACGGACGCTATCTGGTCCGATGAATAGCGATCGGTAATGAATCCGGTTAACGCCGACAATCAACCTGACGAGTAGTCGGCGCCTGCGGGATGCTGAATGTACATCTGCAGTGTATATTAAACTGCTGAAATTAATGCCCATCCCTCGGGTAGGACGAATATTACGCTCTGTACTCTCCAACTCCTGTATAACGTATTGCCTGCAGATAATCGCACCCTGCGGCTAACAGCTAATTGTAAGAGGATGTCCAGATAACGGGCAAAGTGCTCATTGCTCAAACCCCATTTCCAATAATCGTAACTTATTGACTTATTGCTTTATAACCATTACATTTCGACATCAAAGGTTACGTTTACTGATTTATTTAGGGGATGAAATGATCTTTGAAAAAACCAAATTGTATTCATTCGAATTGACATTTCCGTCAGTTTCATTCCATTCCATCAAATGCGATAAAATTTCGACAGGTTTCCAACGCAAATACGTTGGAAACATAAACCAACATGCTACTATATTATATTGTATCGTTTTTTGGCTTGAATTGTTCGCATTTTTATTTGTTACTCAATTTGATTGAAATCCGTGCTAAATTGCCAGGTTCAAAGGGTATCATATATATTCATATGTATACGGTTTGAAAAAGTTTGTGCGAGTTTTTTTTTTTTCGTTTTTCGTCGGGGGACGAAAAAGAAAAAGACCCGGGCGAGAAGCGAGTGATTGGCTAAGTGCAGGTATGGGAGAGATAAGTTGTTGGAGTTGGGCAAGGAGATGGGTAAAGTTCTTTCGGCCAATATTTTCGTTCGATTAACCCTGCGTGACGAAAATATTAGTTCGAGTTGAGCCGGGAAGAGGAGGACGCGAAAGGCGCGGAGCGAAGGCGTGAAAATTGACAATTTTTGGTCGAACCTGCAGAGGAGTTAAAAGGAGAAAATGATGAAGCATTGTCTGTCTTTGTTTTTACTCCTTTTTTTCTTTCTTTGAAACTCCAATAACTCATGTTCGCTGAGGATCGAGAACTTTTGCCTCCCCTTTCCCCGTTGTCTCTTCTCGTTTCGTTTTTTTTCCTCATCTTTATTTCTTATTTTTTGGGAATATTTGAAATAAAAGTTCAACTGTTTGCTGTCGCTCGAACGAGCTCAATGCGAGAAAGTCTGCAGCGTGTCGTATCCCAGGAGGAATTCGACCTCTTCAACTTCAATCCAAAAATCCAAAGTTCAATCTTTTTGTTTTCCTTCGGTTCGAAAAACGTTAGACGAAGAAAAAAAGGAATAAGAAGAAGAAGAAGAAAAGAAAAGAAAAAAAAAATACCCCCCTGTGCCGAACGTTAGGATTCAAAAAATATTGGCCGGAGGGATTAGTGCGTCGATAAAAGATTATTGGGTGTTCTCTTTCCAGTAATACGGAAAAAGTATATCTTCCCTTTTTCTTTTTCTTTTATTTTAATTTATGGGGGGTAAAAAATCGAATCGAACCTCATCTTCCTTCCTCCGATGAGAATATCCCCATTAGTCAATTATTAAGGAACTTTGAAGGATTCATGAATTTCAAATTATTATATATATGCCGCAGAGATATAAATATCTACATATAGGTTTGTTCGGACAAAAGCCAGTTGTCAACAAGAACGGACTTCGAGCAAAGGGGGATATTTAATCAGGGCAAATTGCCCCATAGGCAATATTGTCCTGCTAAAGAGAAGCGCCGTACATATTATACCCGTAGTACCGTATCACAAAGCGTACCTACACCCACACATATACGTCTATATAATACACGTATATACTAGGTATACGTATACCGGGGCTACTGTTTCACTTTACTGTTTATTTTTACGCGACATAAAGCGAATTTATGTCAACATTTATTCCATCTATGGTAAAACCACACCTCTATATACGTATTACCTGAACATAAAATTTACTTGTCGTATACCTACTTGGGCTTTGCATAAATGTGTGGATTATAGTGTGTAAGTAAACGCACGGGGGGGTACATGCAAATATATCATTCATACATCGTCGCATTTATATATATTTACATTTTACATCGTTATTATATTTTCTCATATTTTTTTTTCTTTACAACATGTATGATTGTAGTATACGTATTACTACATGTAGGTTATACCTATACCTACCAATTTCCATTTTTTTTATTCATTATTTTTGTTCATAAGCGAAGACCCCATTGTTGTTAATAATATTTATGTCCTTTAGAATCGCTAACAAACTGTGCAATCGTGGGGGTTGTCCCGCCGGAAAATATTTACGCTCGCTAAATTTTTGGCGGAATTTGTCCTTTTTTTTTCCTTTTTTTTTTCAACATTTTTTTTCTTTTTTTTTCGGATTTTCGTCTGCCGACGCGAGACGATATAAAGCACTGTTTGATTTACATGGTTGTAAATCATCACCGGTTGACAGATATAAAAAATTTACAACGTGAAATAATTGTCCCTGCAGACTCAACGATGACCACATGTATTTATGGATTTTATATGGTTTTAACCAAACTATAAATACTGATAAATCGAAATAAATGCCGGAAATATTCATATCGAATCCATATATCTGAGTAGTAGCATGAGGCTGACAGTCAAAAACCACATAGGAGAATTTAATTTTCAATTTTACGAATGAGAACAAATTTAAAAAACTATTATAAATTTATAAGGACGGCTTTCTCTTTTTTTTTCTTAGGTTTTTTACATCATTGGTGTATAAAATTTATGAAAAAAGTTATAAACTCGTGTTTACAGTAGCCGATGGGATTTTTCGCTCGTCTGCTTTACCATATCTCTCAACGTTTGAGAGTTTCAGATTCGAAGCCTAAAGCTCGAAAGCCTGTAGGTATAGTGTATAGTACCTATATACTGCAGTATAAGGGCGAAGAAGTCGAAAGTTTGGAAAGCCGCCAAGCCGGTAGGTCATTCTGGTAACTTATGCTTATTGAATTCGGGGATTGGAATCGGCATTCGGTTATTTTATGCGATCGAAAATTTCGACAGGCGGATGGCTCGGTTTTGAAAATATTAAATCCGCACGGATTTCAACTACCTGCTCGCAGAGCTTAAAAAGGTATATCCGCAATATTTCGAAAGAAGAAAAAATAAGAAATAAGAACTAAATTGCGAATGAAGATTATTCGAAATTTTTATGCTAGAATATCGCGAAATGTTATGTGAGAATGACGCAATTATTTATGACATGTCCGCGCATATACGCAACGTGACTTTAGAAATTTTGCGACACGACGTATAAGCGAATACAACAATTTTCCGCGGTGCAGTTACGCGGCGTGGAGTAATCATTGACTCTATTCAACAAGGCATATGACCCCTGCAATAAAGTGAAATCTTCACAACGTTCTTAGATTTATTATACGAGTCACTCGGTGCAAATCACTTTCTGTCTATTGCTTACGCAATTAGTTTACACTGCGGTTACCATACACCGTATATTTTTTTCATCGACGCATGTTACTCGTCAATGATTTAATCTGAAGAATCGCATTCTCGGTCAATCGATCCGAAATTATTATAAGTTCGCGTTAAAAGTAAAAAACTCAAATACTTACCTCCACTCTATTATCGACGCACGATAATTCTATACATTCTCATTGATTTTTGAAATCTCCAAACTTCCATGTCTATGTAGACTCTCAAAACCAATTCCGCATGATATCAGATTCCTATTTACACTAGATTATCGTTTCTAAATGGGTAGGTAAATTATCATTCATCAAACACCCCGTGCACGTAGGTACGCGACACGCGTAAGTAAATGTCTATTCATATTACCCAAAGCCCTTAAGGTATACTTGACACGTATATCTGCGCGTATCTGCAAGGTATCTCTGCGTATCTATATCCGCAGGCAGATTTTCCGTACAACACGTCAGAAGAGGTAGGATTTCACCTTGAGCTAGCTTTGGTTGTTGCGTACAAATGAGAGAAACCCGATAGGGAATATAATCCCAAAATCTCCCACGCGTGCAGTCGTTGGAATAATCAAGAAAAATTTCCAACAAAGATGCGATCGTTACGATTGTCATTGAAAATTAGGATCGTGACTTAAAGAAAGTTAGTTCGGTTGTTTGTTTATGACATATATGTATAAGTATAGAAAAGATTTGGGCTTAGTTTCGTTGTAACGTAGAAATAATTTTTTTCGAATGAAAATCTTTGACGAAACGTAACGAGCTTGACTTCCAAAGTTAAATTTGGTTGAAACTTTTCAAGTGTTTATACAACTGCCTTACCGCCTTCAGTTTCTCAAACTTCATTCAAAGTATTTAGGTAGTAGGTACTACAGCCACGTTTTGTATTTTCGAACAATATTAGGTATAATCAGTTGTTTCAAGAAAATTTCCAAGAAATTTCATACAAACAACAACAATCTCTTACCCCAGTCCTTAATCAGAGCTCGAAGAACCAAGACCCTTAAATTTTACAGACGAGATACGAAAAGTGAAAGGATAAACAATTAGGGAGTTCAAATTAGAAACTTGACGTAGTATTAGCAACAGTTTGCAAAGTTAAGTTTAAGATTAAAGAGATTGATGCCATGAGGCTATTAAACAGTGACCAAGAATCACGCAATACGATAAAATCTCACCTAACTACCCCCGCCCCCTCCCCCCCAGCTCTGGGGAGTACGCGTCTATGTCCCATTGTTAATTATTGCTAGTTTTCCATTTAATCAGTCGTGTTCATCGTCTGTCGAATTATTTCTGCATCTATAGGTATATCCTAGATGTATCAAAATGTTTGAATACACGCGAAAAAACTCGTCGAGTCAAAACTCAAACAACGAAATGTCGATGTCGTAGGTATGAGAGCTTTTGATACACCTAGACAAGATGATAATTCTGAAGGTTCTTCATCTCCAACTATAACTAACTTATAACAGAATAGTTCCATGGAACTTCACCTATCGTATTTCTATTAAATAGAGTCGCACTGCAGCCAGTAGTTACAATTCTCATACACTACCAAGGCAGGGTAAATTCGAATGGTCTTTGCACGCTTATGCACAGAGGCGCAAAACTTCGGTATCAGTTATGGACTCAGACAACTATTATACCAACGTTTCAACGTGAACCAGTAGCCTCAGGATATATCATTCTGTTACTATGAAAGGAAAATAAAAAATTGCATACAGTATTGCAGACGGTTTCGCAAATACTCCGATTCCACCGTGAATATCTGCTTCAGAATCAGACCCAACAATAAATATTTGTCAAACATGTTCCGCTGTAGATGGAGTAATGGAAAGTTCATTCAGCATTGAAATACCATAAGAGAAACAGATGGCTTATCACAAGCACGAACGCAGTGCAAGGACTAATGCTCCTCGCTTTGAGTGCTGCCCGGAACATTGTGCAGGATTTGTGTACAAGACCGGGGATCAGAGGAAAACGTCCAGATTTTCTGTGGGTACGTGATATTATGTAGATGTAATGATAACATATACATAACATGTATGTGTGTGAAATATTACACGTGTATGGTGGTAGAGAGATACCGTGATTAATAGCTCTTTGAGATGGGCGTGCGGCGAAGCGATATGAAAATAATTGTAAGTTGGATTCGACGATAACGATGTGTTTTACAGTTCTCTGAACAAGAGATAGCCATCCTTGTTAATCAATAATAATTCGGGTAGCCAGATGGTGGTGAGTAATTAATGATCATTGATCAGTAAAAGAATTGATTTTTCATCACACTCACCGGTATACGCTCTCGTCGTACCACAGCAGGATTCTGAGTGGCTGAATAATGCTGCGCTTCTTGACTTCGTGTATGGGGTCGATGTGAACACCGTGGACCACCTGGAACATCAATTGATACACATATTTGAAATGAGTTGTAGTTACAGAAATATTCAATATCATATTCGCTGAATTTGAATTCGAATCGAATTAGTTCGATTGGATTTCAGTTTCCCACCATGTTCTTACTTCATTTCTATTAATTAGTTACAGTGCCAGTTAACGCGCCACTAATTCCACCCTGTTATTGAACGCGGAGTAGTAAATGTGCGGGAACAGACGAGGAAAGTTTTCATTGGCAATATAAACGCGGGATAAACGAACGGCCGAACTTACATTGTGCTCATTTTTTATGAACACCGTAAACTCGGTTGTTAACAATAGGCTTTATATTGTACCTGTAGGGACTCTGGTGTACGTACGTTTTCTACTTACGAGGACGTGATAATTACTCGATAAAAACCAGTAAGCAAACGTAGGAAAAATACAGTCAGCACAGAGTTCAGCACAGAGAAACCAACAACACATAAAAGGGAGAAAAAATACGTTCTGCCTTCAAGTCTCCTCCATCTAACATGGCAGACCATACTTTGATCGATAACAATAACCGTTCTTGTATAATTCATCATTTTATCATCGTATATGATAACCTCGATCATTATACACCGCGACAAAGTAGACTGGTGTGTATTGCTCAAAGAATTTTCAACCTTATGATCACAATCTGGAAGTCTTTGGGGTCGAACAATGAAATAATTCCTCTGATCGTAAATTTTGGACAAAAGATGTAAGACAGCTTGTTGTTGTCGTAAGGTTTCCTTCTATTTCTTTATGGGTTCAAGATGCTAATAAAGACAATTTTAGCCTGCATCTGGAAGCTGGAACGAGCACCCTGCCGAACAATGAAGAGCTCACCCTGTACCACAATTTCGTTGTATAGATATATTCATGGGCGTCACCGATTGTTGAGTTGAGTAATAGAAACGTCCGTATCCACTGGCCGGAAATTTGCCAGTAGCAGTATCATCATCGGGCAACAATTTAATTTGGTGAGAAATCCTTTAGAATCCTTTTCGGCTGGTGGGAAAGTCTTGGAAAGGTTGAAGGAGCTTTGGAAGTGTCGAGCAAGGATCCAACTCCGAGAAGAGGATGAAAGGAAGCGGAAGATGGAGGCGAAGGGAGGAGGACAGCCAACAAAAAGAAGCCAAATTATCGCTCGTACCACACTCGAGACCCTCGGCCAATCTCACTATTGGCAGCACAACGAGCTTGGCCTGGGACAACAGAGACGTCACTTCCAAACCGGGGATCGTTTCGAGTCTCCTAATCTTGTTCAGTTCCAGGATATCAATTAATTGGCTTTTCAGAACTTGAAAGAAGGTACAAACCCCTCTGTCCGATCGTTCGTTTGTGGATTGGTATTCGAGTCTTTAGGGTGTAAATTGCTTCTTAAATGTCGTAAATGTGATTGAGGAGGAGTTTCCTCAAGACAAACTGCACAGTTCGATTCTATTCGTTAAGCACTCATCTTCGCTGGCCAAAATACTCCAGGGGTGAAATTTTATCCTTAACTTTCTGATAACATTAACAACCCACCGAGGATTTTATTCGGCGAATATAATTATCCCATCTGGAGTTGCAATATGTGAGGTCTCCAATTAGAGGGGAGTCTTTGAGCCCTGTTTCACATGCACGCGGTGCCAAGCCACAGACTACACGAAAACACGTGTTTTCGTGGACTGGGTGAGTCGACCTTTTTGAATTTTCAATTTGGTAAAACGTTTAGGAGAGTCTGTGTGCGAATATTATCTCAATTTTTACATGCAACGAGGGTTCGCCGGAGAAAAAGGGTTGCCATCGGAACAGCAGGAATTACTTGGGTATTTTTCGAGTGGATTAACGTGTACTATACTATATATGACATACACATATATATACCATGGCTGTGTTAATTCTTGTGAAGATTTCAAGTACTTCTCAGCTGTATTGTAGAATTGCATTGTGTCGTAACCTGCACCTGGTTTCTTGCCGCAGACTATGAGAAGTAAGCCGGGCAAAAACATCGAGAATGCAAGTTATACCTTACTGTAAAGTTTAATTTCAACAAGCAAGCGAGCAATGAAGCCACTGGAACGTTCTACTTAGTTCGAACTTCAAAACCACTCCACCATACCCTTCTTCATGCATGCTCTCTATGAACAAAGTTACGTATTTTGAAAGCGCAAAGCAACTCTCTAGCGTAATGTGATCAAGGAGAATACGAAAATCATGTGAAAAACGTATATTTTCAGTTTTTAATCATACCACGATCTTTCAAAAGCTTTGAGTATATTTTTTTAATCAACAGAATCCGGCTATCTTCCGCGGGTTGTTTACTGGTTAAAAATTTCGGCGACAAAAAGTCAGATACTTTTCATACCTCGCCAAATGGATTGCCTTATCTTTTTTTTTTCTCTCCCTTTCCCTCTCTCGCTCTCTCTCTCTCTCTCTCAAACTGGTGAAAATTCTTGTCTGAAAAATGTTTCTCCGTGTTTTTTAAAGGCAAAAACCTCATCCGAAGCGACAACCCTGCAAAAACTGTCGACTTTGAACCCTGTAAACCAACGTCACGATGTCACATGGGTTGGGTTCATAATGGAAGGAGTAAGATTAGGGGGGTCAACCGAAGGGTGAGAGGAAGTTGTTACCACAAGAAGTATACGGAGGGCGGGAGATTCTCCGAAGTAGAGTTACGTATACTTCGACGAACTTCGCTCTTAGGTGCGTCTTGCCTCTTAATTATCAAACTTCTCTTAAGTAGGGTGCTGGTAGTCACGGCCAGTTGTCTCTTCCGGTCTTCAGGATCGTAAGAAATGTCCTCGTCCTCGATCGTTCCCCGCCATTATAGTTCGCGGCCATTGATCGTACAAGAGGTTTTCTCCTTAATTGCTTTAGCGTCTCCCATCTCTTATCGAGCTGTACAGTAGTGTTCAGTTTCATTTCTCTTTTTGCTATTCAAACGGTTATCTCCACCTCGTATACCGAACGTCGGGGATCATCAACCGCGTTGATCCAGCTCTTTTTCCGAATCCTTGAGCTAATATTACAAGAGAAAATAGTTATTACATCCGGTCCGCGGTTCGGTGCCAAAGATGCGAAGGGTTCGACTTTACAACCCTCGTGACCTGGTCAGAAGTACCTACCATAGGCCGTCGTACGAGCCCCTAGAATTACGACCACTACCGAAAATTACTCGTCCTACAGATATTAAACCATATATTGAAAGTCATTTCGGCGCTGTTCCTCCTCGTCTTCTTCTTCGTCTTCTTCTTCCTTGCACGGGTCAGACCCTCCACGCATGATCATCGGAATACTGGACCAATATGGTGCGGAGACAATCCTAAGCGATCTTTACTCCTAAGACTAGAGTTATCTCTTATCGGATCTTCCGGGTCTGAAGGAACCTCTGGATATCTGGTAGCCCACGGAGAGTAAGGGAGGGTAATATTGTCAAGGGAGTCACGTCGGGAATAACGACGCCGTAAGCCGCTTCTTGATTCACCGCTTGGCATTTCAAGATGGCGACTCAAGTCACGTTCTCCTTTCAATGAACGTAAGCGTAAAGGTTACGGACGGGTCTTCTTTTCCTTATTTTTCGCCTTTTTCCAGGAAGGGTTTTGATACGGATCGAACTTTTCCTTTGGTTAGTATCGGACGGTGCAGGGGCAAGGGAGCGGGAAGAGAGACCGGGCTTCTCTTCTCAACCGAGTGAGATTAAATTCGATTTATCATTCTTTTATACCTTAGCAATTACCCGCGGATACCACGCCCAGATAACACAACGTTTCCGGCAAAAACGTATCCTGCAGGATAAAATCGCCTCTACCCTTTCGTTCCATTTATTCATTTATTTTCTTTCCGTAAAAAGTTTTACCTCCTTCATCACTCGCCTGTTTATAGACTCGTTTTACAATCCCGCAGATTTCGGGATGATAAGAGAGAAAAATTATCGAGATTCAGTAGGTTGGATAATTCTATTCAAACGTCCCGATGAAAAGGGTGATACCGTGTTACACTGTATTATGGGATATGTTCCGCACGGCGAGAGGATGAAATTATTAAAAACGATTACGATAAAAGAAGTAAGATTTGATATTCGAAATGAGACGCGGAGGCGGAAGGAGGAGGATGAAAGAGGCAGATATTCTGTCTCGGCGGAAAGAGGAGATTTATTTATATCCGCAAAAGAGATAAACGGATGATGGGTTCCTCGTCGAAGAGCAGTTAGATTAGAAACGAAGGAGATGAAGAAGAGAGAAACGAAGGCATTGAAAGAGGGTCCGTCAATCCGAGTATAATAAAGTTAGCCTCATTCAATATACAGAGACTTGTCTAACCCCCAGCTTTCCTTTTGCATAATTGCACGATCTCTCCCTCTTTCTTCGCCCTAATTCTCTGTTCATTTTTCTCCTTTTTTTCTTTATTTTTGTATTTTTTTCCTTTGAGGAAAGAGTTTAATTACCAAAGATCTTGCGAGGGACGAGACCGAGGTGGAACCGGTCGAAATTACCGACGTGACTTATACCACGGGGAAATCTCTCTCTCAGCAGAGATTCTGGATTTCGAATTATGGCTCTTTGATCTTTAACATGGCTCGGCCCGGCCCAGTCTCTCTCGCAAAGAACAAAGACTCTACTTTTCTCTAAAAGCATATAACTACCTTTATCTTTTTTTGCACCCAGCCATAGGGCCTTGGGAAACCAGATACCGTGAAATTCGTTCCTCGGAAGTAAAAATCTTTAAGAAAGTTTCGCAGCTTTACTCTTATACCGACGTGAAAACCGAGAGAGTAATTTGTTAATTGCTTTAGAACGTTTTGAAAAATGTCGATCTACTATGCCTTTACTTTTTCATATACTTCATTATAATCATGAAGCAATTATTATTCAGACACCGGGCAGAAATCTGCACGATATAATTGTTATATTCGCGAATGAGAAAGAAAGGAGAATATAAGAAGGAGAAAAATGAAGTGAGGAATATTCAAGTCAGGTAGATCGTAAAGTTTGAAAAAGAATCCGGTGGTGTTAATTTCTTTTTAAATTCGCGCAGTTTCTGTGAGTCTGCGTTACAGAAATGAAAATGAGAATGAAATTAATTGCAATTCCGTTTTCCCTGCAGGATAAAACTACTTTTGATTACCATATTATGTTACCTCGGTGATATATCGCCGAGAATAATAATAGCCATTCGTCTAGAGTTGAAAATTCACCGTTCGCGTTTATCAGCGACGTCAAATAACCGGCTCATCCTCAGCATAATGCATAATGTTGGGGCCCCTTGTTTCCTTGGATATATTCGACGGTATAATGATATTACCAGTTTTCTCTAGCCTTGGTATCTCGGCTTTAGAAATGAGAGAGACACGTTTGATCCCCAGACTCCCGGACTTAAGTCCTGACGAGTATCGTTAAAAAGAAAATTAGGATCTCCGCTGATGACACCGTTCAACTTTTTAATTACTCCATCTTAAGAAGAGAAGAGCCACTCTCGCTCCCCTAAGGTTCTCGCTTCTTCTTACCTGCAGGTTGTGATGAACGGAGAACGCAAACTCTGCCAGGTCAAAAGGTTAGCTTTACACCAGCTTCAACGAAAATGACCTTTTCTTTTTCTTCAACGTTTAGTCGAACTTTATCAATAAACTTTTCATTAGGTAGAAACAGAAAATAATAATAATCGCGAAATTAATGATGGAAATTCATCACTCTTCGATTGTTTGAATTCGTCGATTGATTTTTCCATTTTCTGCATAATAAATTCATTCGCTGTTATTTCCGTATCGTTATCCTCGCTGTTGATTTTCATTCTTTGTTCATTTATATAGATATCAAATTATCTTCATTATAAAATATATATTGATTTCAGTACACATACATATGTGTGTAACACATCCGCGCACGTGCTGCCTGGAATAGGGATTTATAAATTTCGTTTTTCCTGGGCAAATAAAACAGTAGATATATTATGAAGGGCTTGAAAATTCTGGGTTTGCCAATTATCGTTGATTAAATGGGGGATTTGAAAATGTTACAAGCAAACATAGGCAGGTATATACCTACCCTGCCCACCTGCACGAAATCGAATAATATTCATCATATAACAACAAGTACGAATCGTTTTAATTTTGGTTTAATCAGAATTTCGAATCTTGCAAATAGACACGGGAAATATATGCACAACCGAACGTATCTACCTGGGTATTGCGTAAAAACTGCTGCACTCCAATGAAATATGCTACACAAAAATGCATCATTTATCAGATACCTGCTGAATAGTGAAAAGAAAAGTTTTTCATGTCGTCAAATCTCCGGGATTTATTTATCCTGGTATACCTATTTGCTTACGAGTATACGGCATACAGAGAGATCAATCTGATTTACAGATGTGATACAGTTGGTATACGATATGCACGATATAAATTGCTAATTGAACCAATCCTGCGCAATTATGTGAGTTTACTGTTTCCTGGTAATTATTGACTGCCTAGAATCTAGACTCTGCAGTACGGGATCCGCCGAGCTTTAATTGCCAACTATTTCGTTTCAATTATACATATCCGATTTATTTTTAGTGTCTAATACTAAAATACCTAATTAGCGAGAGAGATGTGACATTTCGAACAAGCGTAAACTTTGTTAAATTTTAATCGTTGTATACGAGATCCAATCAATTTCATAAGCTCTGAACTTGACAGGAGTTGACGTGGAGGAGGGAGCTAATCTAATTCTATTTCTAATTCTAGTTACATATCCACGTTGGTGTATGTACATGCATGAATGTGAGGCAGAATTTAAGTATGACGTTCGATATAATTTGGGTAAGCCAGATGGTACTAAAAGCATTCTGTGTTCGACGTGAGCAAATAGCGTGTCCAAAGGTACAAACGCAACTTGGCATATAGCATATTGATGAATGATATCAACAGCCCAAAATCCGGTAGCAAGCTCTTAGCGAAGTTGATGGAGCGAAAATCGTCCATAAATATACGAAGTAAATTCGGTTCCTCTGTTTCCCCGGAAAAATTGTTAAAGAGATGAGGATTACCTATAGCTGTACAAAAGTAGTCAGGAAAATGCGATGGCAAACTGGAGAGAAAACAAAGTGTGGTTGTTACTACGTGGGAAAAATCCCTGACTAAACAAACCAGCAATCCGTGTATTTGCCCACCATCAGATCGAGTTCGCGTATTGTTTATTCACCAGGAAGGTGGTGGCCTTGGCCAAGAATGAAGGTGCGATACAGGTGAAGAGAACCGCGAACGCGTCCGTCGAAGTGGTAAATTTGAATCTAATTGCTAGGTGATCAAGTAAATTCGTTGAACAACCCCGTAAATCGATGGTTTCCGTAACCTCCGACCTCCCGAGATCTATTCGAGGGCCTTACGAGGTCGAACCATTCATCTGTACTTACCTTCCTATACCTACGTATAGAAACGTTCGGTCTCGAATCCGGAACTGTTTAGCGGTCTAACGAGAGACCACGCCATCCGTCTTGATCGGAGGGAAAGACCACAACCAAGGGGAAAAGGAAAGAGAGCAAGTTAACGAGCGAAATGGAGAGCGAAAACGACGACGAGACGAAGAGACGAAGAGAAGGGGATAAGGGTAGTCAAAAGAAGGATGAAGACGGACCACAGAAGGGTAAAACCAAAGGTTACTAACGAGGTCTCGTGGTCGTGGTAGCCAAGGTGGTCAGAGAATTTCCGCTTTCCAAGGATTACGTCGCGTCCGTTTACTGTTTACTCTACGACGTTATCAATTCAACGAACGAAATTCAACCCACCGTGAATTTCGGGGACAACGAGGGTTTCTTACGGTGGAGAAAAATTACTATATAGGGGAGATCGGGACAATGATGGGCATTTTTTTCTTCTTCGAATTTCATTCATCTTTTTGCTTTCTCATATTCGGCTGAGGTGCCCGTTTCGGTCTTCTGCTCGTTTTGTTCCCGTCGCCCCCACTTCTCGAACCCTTCGTATGCGTGAGAAGCGGCAGTAAACTGAAATAAGTCGTTTTTGAAAAAGTTAATACAGCGTCAGTTCTGCTTCCAATTCCCATCTTTCGTCTATCTACTTCAGGTCGTCTTTTCCTCAGCCCTTGGCTTTGGGCTCACGCTTTATCCCAGCTGTACACAATACGCTTGATTCGTGGAACCGATTTCCATGTGTGGATAGAGAGAATCGACGTCGTTGATACAAGGACTTTATTCGAGACTCCACGAACTTGAATGTAGTGACTCCGAATAGGAAAGAGATTAGGTGTATAGGTTTTCAAATTTATAAATATAACGGTTCAAGGCTCATGTTGAGCCCCGGCAAAGATGGGCTGAGGAAATCCTTAAACAATTTCTATCTCGTTCGAAAATAGCGAGCCAGGTCTCGTTCGGAGGAGAAACCGAAGCGAAGAGCCTCTTAGAATTCCAAATACGAATAACGGATATTACCTTGCTACCTCCGTTGAATATAATATGTGAGGTCGTGTCGTCGTGTCACGATGAGGGAGGATAACTTTGGTGTTGCCGTATTGGTGAAGTTAAAGCTTGAGGATCGCACGTGGAACACGTCCGGGCGCTTGTCCGAAATCACCAGAATCTGAACGGCGGTTACCTAACCAAACAATAGCTTAGGGCTTTTGTATAAATTAAACCAATTTGCATCTCATCTCTACGGCAGTTTCATCTGCTAAAGGTGTACGTACGCACTACGTACGCTATACCTCTGTACATAAAAGAAAGGGTCGAGGATATATATTTTCACCCTTTAGATATACATATATATGTAGCCTACGTTTTGCAAGCTCGCACACCACTGAATTTCAAGGACACATTTAAAACCGCCACGGTATCGCGACAATTCCAGAATCCGTAAAAAGCTGTGACAAAAAAGAAGGGAAGGGAAGAAAAAAAATCTGCCCGAAATCCCCCGATTGTTTTTTTGTTCTGTTCACAACTGTCGGCACATTCTGTTGTACGATTTAATTGAATTATACAGTCAAGTTTTAAGCACTAGGAGCATTATCACAAACCTTGATATTACACTCGTCGGTTATGGACGGATCATTTAATAATCGCTTGCTTGTATAGTAACTCGGGCTAAAATTTCTGTTAAGTAATGCAAATTAGGGGAAAAACGGAGCACCGTGGTATTTGTAAGGGAGCTTTTGCTTCGCGAATAGGGTAGACGTGTTCACTTGTAGGACAAATACAGACAGAGTATGTCTCTACCAGATCGAGAATCATAGACGAAGAGAGAGAAATAAATATATAGAAAAGTGAGGAACGAGGGAATCGATTCTACCAAATTAATCCTAGATGGAGAAAAAAGAAAAAGCCGAATCGCTTCGTGATAGTCGTAATAAACGTTTGCCGCAGATCATTGTCATCAGACTCCGAAGAAGACGTTACTTTCAGACACTCGTTACCACTATTTGCAGATTGTGCTAAAATCGAGTGAAAAAGAAAAGAAAAATGATCGTGATGAGAACTAGACGTTGTTTGATACGTTTGAAATACTTTATAAGGAAGAAAGATCGGAATAACGTACCGTGAGTGTAGATTGAGAAGAGATTGACGTGGGGCATCGCGTTATTTTTCATTCGACTAGATCCTCGGACCCTTGAACTGCATCATGAATTAACTAGTAGGGCGAAGTACACTTCGAGATTGTGTTGAGTTTCGACGAAGATTTATCGGCGACCATAAGAATCCCTGTCATTCATTTACATCGAGAGACAATTGGACCTTGAATATTTTCTGATCTCATTTTTTACTCTTGATTTTTATTTTTTTTACAGGTAGCCCCCGGAGTTTCGAGTGACTAACTACTTAGTCATGTGGAGTTGATGTGACCCTAAAATTTTTCAAATCAACGGAGGGGATGCTTCGAGGTAAATATCGTGCCTGTCGCCTGTTAGGGGTGCTGGTGAGTTTCGGATTTTGCGAATTAGCGAAACGGGTCGAAACTCGAAATGCTGTATGGACACTCCGGAGTTGAAGCCTGAGGCGAGAGATCGGAAATGTGAAACGCGAAATGCGAAACGCGAAACGCGAAACGAGAATCGAGCAACGAGAAACATGAAACATGAAACACTATTGCGCGGGGGAGCAAACTCGGATCCGTCAGTGTCGGTGCCAACTGGAATTGAGCGTTTTCGAGTACGCCGACTACGATATATCGGAGAAGTTTACGAACAGGTATACTACATACACAGACCAGCTACGATAACGGAGTACAAAGGACCGAGAGGAACAACAGCCCAGGAAATTGCTCGCATCTGACCACCAGAGCAAACGACAGTAGCATAGAACTATAAGCATTGTACAATCTGTCGCTTGATTTCAACCCCTGCACGTTTACCCGTAGTTCATTTCAAGTTTGTCTTGATTTGTAGAACAGTTTCTCTCTGATTTCGTGTATAGAGAAAATAGGAGAAGAAGGATTCTTCCTGGCTTTTCGTTATCCTCCAATAGTCGCGGTGTATAAGAACAGCTAGAGGCGCGAGGAAAATTGAAGAAGAAATTACATATAGATATAAATTTAGGAAATTTGAGAATATAAGCCAACACATACATACCTACCCTTATATTTCGTGTAATAATTATGAAAACACTTCCATTTCCCGAGGGTAACGTTATCCGACGAAACAAAGTATCTTTTCGTTTTATTTCTATATCTACCCGTGGATTCGATCCCGCGTGAATTCGCAAGAAATTGACATGGGACTGGTGTGGTATAATTCGTCGAAAATTTTCCACCAGAAAAAGATACCCTCGACGGATCTTATCGCCTAAATAATAATGACCAACCCCTGTTTAAAATTGTCATATACGACTATCGTCGAACTATTAAAAAAAAAAGGAAAAACTGTTACATCTGCAATTGGTTTTTAGTCGTCTACGCCATTTACTGTAACGCTATCCACCTGGTGAATTAAAATGTGTCTGGCTACGGGTTTAGAAACGTGAGCTTTAAACGTTGCCAGGGTATAAATGCCGGACATTAAAACAACACGGGGGTAGGTAGGTAGGTAGGTAGGTACGAAATGAGACCTGATTTCCGCAACACGAATTGCAAGTGCTCAAACGATTGCGGAGCGGAAAAAGCTCTTTCCAATTGTTAATCCAACTTTCGACATTACACAGGCAAGCAGTGGTGGTAAGTATCGTACCGCGCAAAGACATTACCAGAATGGCAGAGAATGAGGAATAATCAGAATATATACAAGGAGGTATGTGAAAAAAGAAAAAGAAAAACGTATAGGTATAATATGTACAATATGTACGGGTAACATCGTTACATATAAGAAACTTAGTTTTAATTAAACTAGCCAGGTATACGGTAAACGGCAGCGCAGTGTTCTAATAACGTTTTAATTATCCGCAAGCGTAATTATTATTCAAAGAATTAGTGTCGGATTTCTCGTTATCATTATCACGCTAACCGCACAATTAAACTTTACCTACCTTCCAAAGAAATTAATTATAATAATTGGCGCTGTCATCCAAATTATTATTCTCATTATTAGGGTAAAATCAAATGATATAATTATGCAAACCCCAAGATATTTCGGCAATCTAACAGGATTCACGTTTCTTTTGATGTTCATATAAATTTTCACATCGAAATTCCGCTGTGTAAATCCCACTAACTTCAAACTCTGGCATATATATTATACAGGCTCGATAATGCCGTGTTTTCGATAGACCTTGATAGATGATAATTACGATTTATCAGCTGACCATATACCTGTTGTTATTAATTGACATATTAGCAGGCGACCCGTACAGAACAATCTACTTTAGGGCTCACTGAGTACGCGTACACACACACATATATACATATATTATACACGTGTATTCGATGGATGTATGTATAAGTTTACAAATACAAGCATAGAATACCGCGAGGAAAACCGTAATTCAAAGTTAAATAGTGACTATATATTACGTCCCTTATCCGCGGTGGCTATTTGTCCATATATTTAACAAATTGTACACCTAATATCAGTAATAAACCGCGGACTCATTCCTCGATCAATATTTGTACATATATAGGTACAAGGTAAACTTTAGAGTGGTCAAATTTTTTCGCTCACTTCTGGTCGCTGTATAGCAACGAATAAATACAGGTCGATGTCTCATGTGAATAAGATTAACATGTCCGGTGGACGTTGACCTATAAATTATAGCCACGAATGTGATAGAGAAAGGTTTAATGTTGAAGATCGATATAACTACGGCGAGGGATGAACGGAACGACGATAATTATTAATGGCCTCGATGTTTGCTGCAGTATTGAAACCCGCGATTGGAATTCCCGTAATTAGGTACTCGAGGGTTATTCTTGCGCGGTTCTCCTATCATCGAGACCTTTATCGATGTTGTTATTCTCGCGAATCGTTCACGTGAACATTTGCAATGAAAAATAATGGCCGATGGGAGAATCGCGCTACTTGCTATTCGTGTTATCGTATTCTCGTCAAACCTTGTCCATTATCATTGCTGATGCGGCGCAGTCCAGTTCAGAATTTGTTATGTCGTTATCACGGCGAGGTGGTTGGATAAAATCAGTGGGAAAAAATCGGTCCTAAAAAAAAAATGTAGGTATGCGTCAAGATTTTGCCCGGTTTTCTATGAACTGTATAACGCATTGAAAATTGTTAAAATAGACGAAATAGCGGCACTTTATTGTCCCAAAAATCTGAAACTGTTGACCTCTCCAGCTTTATGCGAAATACGAGTTTCGCGAACCCTCATACAGCACAAGCTATTGTTTAATAATAACAAAAAGCTCGGCGTAGGTTTTGAATTCCGCGAAAAAAAAATTCGTTCCACGTTATAACGTACACGCGAAAGTTTCGCTCTATGTACAGGTATATTTTGTTCTTGTTCTTCGATATCTGCAGTGGCAGACGAGTCAATGGCTATAGGTATATCATAATTCATAATTATATAGGATGGATATAACCGGCGGTTAAACAGTAGCAAGGAGAAACGCGTAATATATTTTATTCGTTATCGTATATTACATAGATATAATTTAAAAAAAAATAGTTAGATGTGTTCATAGGTATATTATATTACCTATAGGTAGGTACGTTCAATATATAATTTGTCGAGGTCTTTTATAAATGCTGAATATAGATCGAAAAGTAGAATAGGTATAGCGACAGATATATTCAGCTATAAGCTAGATACATAGCTTTATATGGATATATATATATATTTTTTTTCTCTTCTTTTTTCGCCAATTATACACCAGCCAGCGAAAAGTGCAGCCTACGTCGAATCGAAACTTTCGAACAGTTATTCGCGCTCTGCAATTTACGGTTTGGTATATTTATTTCGATCCTACATGTACGAGGTACTGCGTGGTTATATAATCACGTATATTCTCGCTAGAGAGGGTAAAATATCAATTATTTTCACCGTTTCTGTCAACATTTGATCGCCACCGTATATCTACCTATATACATACGTATACTATATGTGTGGAGTAGGTATTCATAATTATTGACAGATCGTTAGAACACGTAGGTAAAATTTAAGGCGACAAATATTTTCGTTTAGAATTTATAAAGATTGTTAAAATTCGCGATCAGATTCGGAAATATTTAGTCCTGCTTTTGAATAGATAAGGAAATTTTTCGTCGATTTATCAAAAAAAGAGAAAAAAAAACGTAGTTCTTTCACGCCATTTGGCCCAGGGCTGTAATGGCTCATAGGTAGACGTGGCTGGGCCTGTGATATGAGTATTGAAATATTTATATCAATAAATAACGGTCGAACGATTACCGATCCGCAGTCAAAACGATATTATAGTAAAAGTATATTTGATCGCATCAATGCTGCAGGGGGAGATAAACAGCATTATTTTCCATTATTCTCTCTTTTATGCGTTTTTCTTCTGGTCTTTTCTTCAACAGTTTGTTTAAATTTATTTTATTTTCATTTGCTGTTCAATGGGGAAAAATATAATAGGTATGTGGGCAAAAGCCTTCCGTATATTGAATATATTATGTATATATATATACTATAAATATATGTATATTGTATATAGATAAAAATGAATAAATCACTGTGAAAACAGGCGTGACATGCTATCTGTCATATCTGCTGACGTAATTCCATTTTGATTTAGCAACCTTATAAATATGTGACAACGACTATGAGTATAAGGTATAGTAGGTATATATTTTTTTTTTTCTATTTTTTATAAACTTTTATCAGCAAACGCCCGATACTGGATTATATTATAGTCAGTTATATAACATATTATTGTATAGGATCCACCCATGCACTCTACGTAGGTCGATACGAACGAAGCGGAATAGTATGGATAGAATTATTAGGGAGAAAAAAATAAAATAAAAAAAAAAAAAGAAATTTGAGAAGAAAAAAGGAAATAAAAAACAGAAAGAGGGGTAAAAAAAAAAATTATTGAAAAATTTTACCACCGAACCACGTAGGGTGATAAATTGAATTTTGCATTTAACCCACAGTGTGATTCACGGGATTTGCGTAATTTGGCAGAGTGTAATCGTACGTGAAACTGTATCTGCCCTTTCAATCTTCGTGAAAGAAAAAAAAAAAATGGGAAAAAAATTCTCTTTTCCTCTCCTCTGGTTTTTCCGCGCTTTGATTTTCCGTACAAATTGTTATCAATTCCCTCGCTGTTATTTGATCAAATAAAATATTTTCGCACCTATTATATGTAGGTACTACTACTATACTCACCTAGTATATGAATGTAATAAACACGTTGTCGAAGGTGACGGGAAAGAAAAACTTTCGAAACAAAGTTCAAAAGCTTTTATAAAATAAAAATTCGTCACCCATAAAATTAGGAAGAAAATAATTTTTTTCCATTTGCGAAAATTTCGCGTTCGTTCACGGTATTTATGCGTGACATGTAACAGTTTCAAACGCTTGATTGAAGTGATCGATATCATTACTTTCCAATCTGTCATCAGTTCGAAACGTCAACATCGTCAATAATTAGAGTCGTTTGATGATGATAACGAACGGAGTTCAATCCCCCAAAATCGCACGAATATGAGTCCGAATTTCGAATCAGCTCTGATTCGTATCCCGATCTAGATATTTTTATTCGAAATCTCTTTACGCCCCGTTTCGAATAGCCTTTGAAGAGCGTAAAAATCGGGCTTATTATTTTTCCCTTATTCTCTGCTTTACAAAAGAAAAAAGAAAAAGGAAAACCAGAAACACAAACGCAAACTTGTCGCGTAACAAAGTTCAGTGTATAGGTATCGCATGCATATGTAATATGCCAGGAGGCAGCGAGCCCGACGGTGTTAACAAAAGCAAATATCGTGCAGGATATTGTTAAATGCGTGAGGGGTGACCGGCTGTGTTTTCCCGATTTCATTCGGATTATAACTGATCTATAGCAGAATACGGATTGATAGTCACGTATCGATGTATTACGGAGTCTAAACGCCCGAAAATTCAACCCATCGAATACATTGAATAATTTAATCCTTACACGGAATGGTTTGCGCGAATATTTCGGTATACCTGTACATACCTATTGATCATATACATTATGTAAATGATCAAGTATCTATGTTCTCATTCCCTGCACGGTAACATATTGATATATACCTTATATTCATGGTAAAATGGAAATAAGTATATCAAGGGTGCGGTTTTGGTGAAATTTTTCTAATTTCGTTCGAATTCGTTTGAATAAGTGAAAGAGCAAAGAATTTAAATGCCTCTTTCCTATTTCCTTCAAGGTTGGAAAAGGGGAAGTATTAAGTTCGAAGATCTGCTCGTTGGTGCATATCCGGGAGTAACTTTAGCGGAAAGTTTCTAACACAGAATCCAAACTTTCCGCAGTCGTCGTTGCCTGCAGTGGTTGGAGCGGGACCAACAAACGGAGTCAAGACCACAGAAACTATTTTCCGATAATGACGACATTTGCAAACCACGGAGATTTTCCTGCGGCCTCAAATCTGTCTGCCTGCTTGCCTGCCTGCCTGCCTGCCTGCCTGACTGGAATAGATATAGAATTGCCCAAGAGATTTTATGTGCATCAGTTTTCCAACTAACATTCGTTACACGAGCACGGAAACCCCAAACCCGTTACGTTTAAACGATGTATATCCATATCAGTTTGTCTTCAGTTACGTTGAAATATATTTTACCTTATCGCAAGTCCGAACGTAGCTGTGCAAGGGTGTAATATGGATGTAGAAGCTGGGGTGGAAAACTTGAAGCGTTAGAATCTAAGGTTGAAAAATTTCAACCCTGCACTTGTAAAAAATTTAAAGAAATTCTTCACGGGTACATAGAAAAGTAGAATATATAGGTAACAGAAGAAGAACGAAGAAGAGGAATGATAAAAGATAAGATAAAGATGAAGAAGAAGAAAAAGAAGAAGATGGACGTTTACTTACACCTTCCGAAGATCAAGGCAGTTCTAACGGAATGACAGTGCGGAGATCTAAAAGGTATAAATATCAGGGACTTACGGGAAGGGGGGCCATAATTTTTTACAATCGTTTCGGTCTTATCCTTGAAATTTACGTTATGTTCGCGAAGAAATGGCGGAAAGAGAAACCACCCGCGATGCCAGAATCTTTAAAGAAGAAGGGGGCCAGGGGGGGGGGGGGGGAGGGGGCTGGTTTTCTTATCTCCCAGAGAATATCCCCTGCAGGCGTCCGTGACAATAGTTAAGTTTAAAGCACGTTCTCTCACGAGACGACCGTTAAAACCACATCCCCCATGGTATATATAGCTTATATAGTATAACGTCGCGTTTTCCTTGACTTCGATATACTTTTACATACGTCCAGTTTTATGACTTATTTTTCAAGTTTAAAAACTGTATGTAACATAGGTATAACTTTCATTACCAGCTACTATGGGGAATTATATATAGGTATCCTATGAAAATCCCTGTCAGTTTAATCGATCGGAAATATTAAGGATCGATACTGCAGCCTTCAGGATTTATTATTGTACCCTCGACTCGGAAAACCCGTTTTTTTTTTCTCTAGTTTAAAAATGTTCTATTTCCCAGTTAGATAAATTATTTGGAAAAGTTTTGTATATTGTTTTGGAAATCGTTGTTAAATATTAAACCGCTATGCTGTCCTCAAGCCTCGACGAGAATTAAACAGAATTAACGAAGACTGTAGAAGAATATAGTATAAAGGGGTGAAAAGCCGAGGCAAAACTCGTCGGGAATTGAGAAGAGACGATCTTCTTCCAACCGTCTGCAAGCACACTTGACGAGGTTCAGAGAATGAAACGATGAAAGGCTTCGTTGAAAGCCTACGAATAATCCCACGGAGAGAAAGAAGATATAGAAAAGAGAGAGAGAGAGAGAACGAGAGCGAGAGCGAAAGGGAGTAAATTCGAGACGTGGATCCATGACCACAGAGAGTTACACTGTCAGCTATTCACCCTAAGACGTAATCTGGTATCGAATAAATAGAAGAGGAAAAAAAAAAAGGGAAAAAGGTAAAAACTGCGACGTAGGAACGATTTCATGTAGCAAATTAGATAATGAGAATAAGGGGATGAAAAATTTAAGGTTTTTTTTTAAATGGGGTAAAAATCCTCTTTTCCATGGGGTGCAGGTATTTTTGAGACGTCATACAACAACACAGGATTGAAGAATTTATGCAAAGACTAGCAATTCCGGTCGTCACATGGTCAAACACGATTCAAACCCCCCTATGACAAACATAATTTACCCTCAGGCCAATCACGGTTTTGGTATCTATATGTAATACGTGTACCGTTACCCTGTTCATCGCCCATGCGAATGGCGTGCCAAAAACAACGGGGTGAAAATATATAGATAATATATAGAGAGAGAGAAAGAGGGGTAGGGGGTGAACGGGGGTTCATTTTGGCTACCGGTTCGCAAGGAACCATTTTGTTTCGTGGGTTACCTAACAATAAGCCCTCAGGCTTGTGACCACGACCGATGGAAGGGAAACAAGCCAGTCTTATTTGCTGTATAGTGTTGACTCGGCTTTTCTTCATTTTTAGAATTACCAAGTAGACGTAGGTATATATAGATCGTAGAAGTTAGTTGGATTGTAAAATTGAACTAAGTATTGACTGAACGTAAAATTGAACAAAAAAAAAAAAACAAGACTTGGAATAAGAATGATCTTCGGAATTGAAACGAATCATCGAGAAAATGGTTTTTTCAAATTTTCAGATTCAAAATCGAAAGCCTATCATAATAAAAAAAAAAATGTCAATACCGAAGTTATTATACCGTTGAGTCAATGCTGAGGTTTCTAATTTGTAAGTTAGGGAACAAGATCGTTCTTGCCAGACTATATTTCATACCGAGACGTAAACACGATTGGAATTAATTACTTCCTAACTTTGATCACATCCTACGATCGCAATTAAATTTAAACTTATGGAGTTAACTGGTTAACCCTGTAAAGATACGTCTATAGCTGATAATTCGAGTGCCAAGACCTGACCACAAAAAAGGACCTAATTACTCCATAACTCGAAAAACATTACAGTTACGTTTTCTTCGTTCGAAAATATGACGGAGAAGTATATATGTATATAAAAACACGTGCAGGATCCAATAAAAGCGATTATTTCTGCTTTTTTTTATTGGTAAAGGGATTCAGAAGCTTGATTGGTAAATTTGATCAGGATTTTGTCGAAAGAACAAAGCAGGTATTTGGTCTAATTCCAATTTAACTAACCAACTGAAAGTAGTTGGTGCAAAAAAAAGGGAGAATAATAAAAAAGCTTAAAGACCAGATTCCTCGCTGGCATAACCAATTTTCATTATCTTTTCCTACCAAAGGTTCAATCAATTGATTATTCTCCCGAATTCACCCCCTACTTTATAGAATCGTACATTCTCGCGGGGTAAAAGAAAGAGAGAGAAAAAAAACGAAATTACATCGTAAATTATCCAGTTGTCTTTAATCCTGGATAAATTAATCCAGCTTCAGTTCTCTGCTGCAGAAGTTGGATAATAAGAATCCCCTTTGTCGTGGGTAAAGGGACTAGAAGATTTTTTGGGGGCTCATCATTTGATTGTGAGGTAGGAAAAATTAACCGACCAAAGAATGATTTACCGTTCAACGTTGATTATGGAGCTGGAGGTTGAGGAAACAAAAAAGGGATTCCAGGAGCGATTTGAGGCTATAGAAACTCCCGCGGATTAAGCTTAAAGCTCTGATTAACCGGATGGATTAATTAGTGGCAGAGGCATAGCACCCATGCTATCGAGATATTCAATTATCTACCTCTTATCATTATCCTCATTCCTACAGGGTTACTGACAACAAGGTGTAAGTCCAAGGTGTAAATTTCATCCAGATATCGAAATCTACGTTTTCGAATATTAGTATGTAACCATATTGTACATGGTATTCTTTTTCAATTCGAACAACAATCCGCGAAAATAAGAAAACTTTGAACAGTTTTTTTGTTCATGTCATGTTTGAAACAGAGCTTCGGATCCATTACCTATCTCCGTAATAAATATTGAAGATTTTTACTACCCGAAGAAAAAAAAATATACGCCCATACATATAAGGATCATATGCATGTTTATGTTCAATCTAGAAAGAGCGGAGGTGATCTTTCAGGGTTTCGGTATACATCGCTCGTCTTGAATTGGAAATTGAAAAATTGAATAAACGATGAACATTAGGAGCTTTTTTTGTAGCCCCTAGACGAGCCTCGCGCATCACATCTTCTTTCAGTTTTCATCCTTTCACTATATCCTGCAGTAAACCATCGCATCGCTATGCTCGGGCCCACCTATAAAATTTTTATTGATATCGATTCTGTATGTTCACTTGCTCCGAGCTCTACCTTATCCTACGTCAAGACATTCTTTTACTGGGTTCCTCTCATTCTCTTACTCACCGGTTCTTTTTCCAGAAAACCAATAACGCCTTTTTCTTTCCTATTTTCCTCATTTCGCATCGGAAAAAAAATAAATAAAATAACGAGAGACTAGATACTACAATTGATGGAATGATGGATTGGATTCTTCGGATTATACTTTTAATCAATATACAAGTTGTTACAAGTTTTTACTTGTTTTTTTTATTCTATTTTTTTTATCTTGTGTTCTCTGCTATATCAGTTTTTGTCTCAAATCAAACCATCCGCGCACAGCTCAATTTTATACTCCGATAAACCGGGACCAAAGATTAATTTATCTGCTCGTTTTCTGTGGCGAAAATATAATGCCTGATCCCGCAATCTGACGGTAGTATGGTATAGAAAAGCGAGGGTATTTTTATGTTGAAATACATATTGCAAGCCATCGCAGGATAGGCGGGATGAGAAGATCTGAATAATTGAGGCTTTTTATTCTCGCATTAAAATTGAGTTAAATCGTTAAACACGTTGCAGGGTAGGTAGGTGTACACGGAGAAACTTTTCCTGGTAAAGATTCCAATAACTGCGAGTAAATCTGGGATATATCAGCTGATTTGGCAATATTTCTTACGGTACCGGGAAAATCTATTATTCGGATAATGCATTTTGATATTCTATGAGAGTAACAAATAATAAGCGAATAGCAAAAATTACTGTCCGCGTATAGGAAAACGGAGAGTAGTAAAAGATGGCATAGATATTAGTAGGTATTCCTAGAGGGATTGGAATAATAGACTAGTCGAATAAGACGTTTTGCTACACACGTGAGAATGATTACCAGCGAGTATGGTAAATTTCGTCGCTGCGAATTGACGAACAAGTTCGGCGGGTCTCACTTCGTCGATAGATGGCGAAACATCAAAATATTTCTCTCACTAGTGCCAAATAGTTATATCCGTTTGTATATAAGGAAAGCTAAAACTACACTATAACATGTATCTGCGATGCGTCCGGAATTGCGAGCGTTGAGTTGAGGTTAGGTTGAGTAGGTGAAGTTAGGCTAGTGGTTTAAGACGACGACTAGATTTACGGAACAATTGCGCCAGCCCCTAGAGTGCGGACGAACACACACATGTAATAAACTCTGTACGACAAAGACCACACCAGTGAAGCCACACAACGTAAGATCCAGAAACTGCCAAAAAGCCTATCACCTCTTTCCAGCTTTTTAATTTTTAACGTGGAATTTTTCCTAAGATGACTGGTAAAATTTCCAAGCCAGTATGGTAAATTCCATTGCGCCGCGATCACGACTTTGCCATACTGACTTGGAAGAGGTACTGCTCGCTTTAGGTATAAGTATAAGATTCGCTAGACTTATTACCATCCTGACTAGTAAACTTTCTCATTTGTATAAGAGTTTGTACAAATATCTTAGGTTATATTCCAATGATGATAGTAATTTACAGAATTACTAGGCAAACTAGTAATAATTGCTAAAATGCCGATATATCCCCAAATTGCATCGAAAATAGTAAATTCTGGTAGGAATTTTAAGAAATATTACTAGGAAAAGTCTCTCCGTGTAGGTGGATATAATATAGGTACTAGGTATAACTTTAAAATCGCGCTTTTACTTTCAATAAAATATATTTGAAGAAAAGCTTCATTGTATAATAAATAATTTGCAAAGTGCGTGCGCGTGTTTTTTCTCTCTTTCTTTTTTATCCGTCTATTAAAGGATCAAATTTTTACGATGCTGTCATGCGTAAAAAAAGTGTATAACTGGTTCATGGCTTTTTTAATAGTCTAATATATTCATCCACGAGATATACGTTTACAAGGGTGGACTTGCGATTAGGTACCTACCTATTTCAAAGCTTGCTTAAATATAGGTATATGCTTATATTACAGCCGCAGTTCGTGGGTATGATCGTAAAATTTCGATCGTTTAATCCCAAACTTTTTCTACCCTTATAGATATAAATATACCCCGAACTGAACACATCCCTCGATTCATCGACATCATCACCGCGATTCGAATCCGACGAAGCTACCCTCCGTCACGTATCATCGACGAATCCTTAATCCCAACTCACGATGTAGGAGATGTTTAATCCTTGAACTACAACAAGTGGATATATGTATGTGTATAGGGATGGATGGATGTTGTAAATGTATACTCACGCGATACACCTGGGAATATCGTATGGTTGCTGTTCAAACGTCCCACGCGGTTATGAATTCTGATTAAAATAGGAATTCAGCGATTCGAGAAGGTAACCGATAAATAAATTATTCATAAACGGTTGAGATAGGTAGTTTGAACTTGCTAGAGGGTAATTTCACCGCACCTTATAACCTTTATTTTTCGCTCCAAAGTATTTTCCCTAATCCAGGTGATCACAGAGGTGGTTTTTTATGGATCGAAAGACGAGTCCAGAAAGGAAATGCTTTCAACTGATTAAAGTATAGGGGTACGGTTGATTGTATATGGTCGGCAGAAACAAGGTGGAATCATTCCTTTGAACTTAGAATTCGAATATTCAGGTATAGAAAGGATCACGCAGGACGGGAAAACCGTAATGACTGCAGAAAAGACTTACGTAACGATTAATATAAAAGGTAAAAATAGGTTCACTCGAGGGGTGGAAAGAAGATCCACAAATGAACGTTGTGTGAGTAAAACAACGCAAATATTTATCAAGCAAAAAGATTTCCATATTTCCTGGAGAACAAAAGGAAAAAGAAAATAAAAGAAACCAGAAAACATGAAAGATTGGTTGGTAATTTTTGTTGTCGTGAAGATTCCTGCCTTTCGTCTTGAATTTACAACGAGGATTAGCCTTTTTTCTTTTTCTTTTTTTCACTTTTCATTTTTGTTTTCTTTTACTGATGTAAATCAGACGTAAGTCGTACTTACCATTCTCTCTATCTCTTTTTCTTCCTTTTTCCCCAGCTTTCGTAAAAGCGTTGACAAGGTAATCTCGCCATACTTTGTCACTCTCCTTGCATACACAATCGCAAAAGGAAAGACCCTGACGGAGCTGGGGTACGACTCTTGCGTTTTGATCTTGCCGAGGAAATATTAATCGCCGATAAAAAGGACGAGGGATTGTAAAGAGGAAAAAATTAACCCCTGTGAAGTTAGCCCCTCAATTTCCATACAGAAGATTGTTTTTTTTCTTCTCTCTCTCTCTCTTATGGAGTTTCGAAAGTCTTCATGAAGCTCAAAAATAATTTTCTTGATTTCAGGGGGTGAAAATTCGGCTTATTATTATTTTTACTAGTCTAAGCTCTTAGTGAATGACTGTAACAAGGTTTTTACAAGGGTCGAAGATTTTTCGCTTAAAATTAAAAATCGAGGAGTATAGGTATTCTGGGGAATCGCATATCACTATAATATGGCTTTGGCATTTGAAAATGGTGTGGTAAAATTGTAGCGTGAAATGGATAAGTAGCAGGGTACTAACTCGACCACAAAACATTTAGCCATCAATCCTGGGACTATCCTACCAGCCTGGAAATGGCGGTTTCGAAATTTACTAAACTATATACTGCGCCAGACCTTGCCACAGATATTTGTTGAACTGCTAAAACTTTACCCCCTTCAGGGAAACTGTAGTCTACTCTCTGCCTGCCTGCACCAGCTATTCCTCTCACGGTCTCGTATCTACGTATGTGTACATACATTTATTTACACATGTATATATATGTATATATATCAGGATATACACACACACGTACCTACGTGCATGTTATACCAGTTCGTGAATAGTTTAACTACTGCGAATGTAGAATATGTATAGGTATCTGAAAACAGGCGAGAATAAAGCGGTGCCATTTTAAAGTTCACGACGCCCATTCGTTTTCCGCCTTTCCGTTTCCTCTTGAGATACACTATCCTGCCAGCTGGCCACCTTGACCTTCGATTTTTCCCGGTATAAAATTGAGAGAGTATAAGAAGCGCAGATGATAAAATATCGACATTGGGGTTTTCAGAGCTTTGAAATTTTTCGGAAAATCGTCAATTTCCTGCTCGATTATTTATGTCAAAATATAATTAGCTGTCTCAACATAATCATATCTGTGCCTATACAGAATTACAGAACATCGAGTGTACTTTATAATTTGGGAAAAGTCTGTCAACATCTTTCGATATTTGAATTATTTCGAAAAAAAAGCAAACTAGTTTTACTTCATTTTATTTAATTTTTTTTTTTTGTATATAAAGTTTACGAGAGTCACGACCGTACAAAAACGTATAATTAACCAGTTAAAAAGAATAAAGGAGAAAAAAAAATTAATTTTCCCCTCTGGTCGACCGTATAGAAAGTGAAAGAAGCTCGGTGAAAAAGAGTGTGACAAAGTAGGTGACCGTAGAAAGGCTACTTTTTTTTTTATATATTGCAAAAAAAAAAAAATGGAAACGAAAGAAGAAAAAGAAAAACGAAATTGTTGAAGTGAAGAAAAAAAGAAAGGAAAATGATAAACGGAAGTAAGAAGGAGACCCAGCTGTCTGCCTTTTTGACCTGCGTATGTAGGTATATGCGTATGCGTGTATGTTACGTATAGCATAGGACTTTGCTACACTTGTCGCATCACGGTCTACCCAGATGGTGATAAATGTGAAGACCTCTGAAAAAGGGGTATAAAAAGCACCTATTTCACCTCGTAAACTCAACCCTGCAGGGCTCTGTGCGTCGATGACGACATTGTAAAACCTTGAAGGCGACGGCGTGGCATGCCCCCTGCTCTTTGTACCTACCCTAGGCTGAAGAGCCTCTGTACCAGCCTACCCCTCTTGTATAGTTCTCTCTTCTTGTATTTGCATACTCTCCCCACGTTCGATCCGTTTTTTGCATAAGAAACCAGGGTGCAGAGAAGCAGGTGATATTATTAAATAAACGGTAGGGGTAGGTAGTGGGATGAAAGAAACTCTTCGAGATCGAACTTTGACGTAAAGGTCACGACTTACGTAAAAAGTAAAGAGAAAAAGAAGGGTGAGGGGGAGGAGGAAGAAAATAGAGAAGAGAAAGAAAAACCGCAGAAAAAATAAAAATAAAAATAAAGAAGAAAAAACCCCAATTTGGTTAGACGTCTTGACTCTGATTGTGAGCTCGGTAGTAATACGGATTCTTGCGGTTTTACATAATATTTTCAAAGCTCCGAAAGGGAGGAAAACGAGCCGTGTAATTGGCCGGACCAAAGGACAACTTTATATTATGGGTCTTCCGAGATTCAATTACTTTGCTTGGGTAACGAACGAGAGAGATATACGTAGGTATAATATAGTATAGCCGAACGTATTTTATAATGTCATGTGGGTTACGTAATAAGACGAAGACGTTATTTTTACGGATTGTTAATCAATTTTCGTGATTTTTTATACTGATAGATGACTCCACCTCCACCACATTTCATTCATACTGAATTTATATTGTAAAAATTTACGGTGATGTGAAATAACGTTGAATTCGTCTGCGAGTGCAATGAGCGAGAATTTTCTTCTCTTGTCATTTATTTCGCACTATACCTCCACGGAGATGCGTAAGGGAAGAATATTCCTGACGCGAGTGGAGGAGGGCGAGGGCCACCACCTTTGATGTCAAATCAATTTCACGTCCTCGAGAAAAAATTGGTGAAAATATTTTAAAATTGGAAACTATAGACCAATGAGATCAGAGAATGTGACTTCTCCAAATTTGATACTTTGAAAATGGCTGTAAAAAATATTCTACTACTTAACAATGCGATCCCTGCATCTTTCCGAGGGGTGAGTGGGTGTATCTCTTCATCTTTTATTTAAAGATCATGTAAAACCGGCGACACCGCGTGACCTGGATTTCATTTTTCCTCTTCAGTAGTTCAAACGTTTCCAAAAAAAATATAAAAAAGCAAAAAAGGGAAGAAAAAAAAACCCAGAAAAGAAGAAAGAAAAGAAAATAACCCTTGAAATTCTTCTTATCTCGGTAAAGTTTACATCTACTACGTTGCGAAATATTCTTTAGTCTGAAAAACGAAAAAGAAGCTCTGATCACTCTTGAAACTCTGAACTATTACTCCGGGGGGAAAAATGTCGACCCTCAAACAAGAAAAAAACAAAAAACAAAAAAAGGAAAATCTAACAGCTTTCCTCGTATAAAATGTTGATAAAATCCCTGACACATATTATTGTATAAATATGTTATGAAAACTCATTCTAGAGGCAGTAATACGATCGTTTAAAATCTGGCCCCGATGAGAGCCCACAGCTCTGACGTTTCCTCATATTGCACGTAATTTTCGATTATAATTAGAAGAGTAATCACGTATAATGGATGAGTCGATAATTCCGTGCGGGTTTAGAACATTTGTCAAGCAGTGTTCTGTCACAAGAATATAAATTGATGTATAATCCTAAATGAAAAATGACATGGATTTTGAGATTTGTAAATTTGATGACTGCAGCTGCAAGTATTTTTATAATTATTGATTAGAATCAATTGAATAGCTGCATTGTTGAATTAGAAAATTTCAAACGTATGATAATCATGTACTAGTATGATATTTGAGCACTATAACCAATTCGATTACCTATACATAATCGAACTAAATAATTACCTCAATAATTAATTTTCGGTCTGACCAATAAGGGCTGCATATTAATAAAGGCGTACAGAGACCTTTATCACTTATTTAATACTTTATTTTAATCTATGATGATCGAATCGCTGCAAAAAAAGAAGAAAAATAATAATAACAATGAAATGGAAAGAGAGAGAGAGAAAAAGAGAGAGGGAGAGAAAAATAAAAGAAACAGGAAAGGAAAGGAATTGGTGCCACGACTTTTCCTGTATAATTTCTATGAAAATAGTAATATGCACGCGATAAAAGGATAGAAATGTGCATGCCTGAGTGGTTGGGTAGAAAAATTAACACGTGATCCTAACACTTTGGTATAAAACTGTTATAGGTATATATGGAAATATACGATCACCTAAGGGATGTTGGGAAGGGCGGGGCGGGGGAGGGGGGGGGGGTGCAGAATTACTGTTATGTATAACGACGGCTTAGGGTTGAATATAGCGAATATAGTAAAGCCCGTTAATAACTTTATCAAAAAGTCGCGTGTAACCCGAGTCTCTAGAGTCAAACTAGGAAGTGATTCGGCCAACGGGTGTTGAACTTCCGGTCTACCTTCGCCCCACCCTTACAACATCGTGTTAGCACCGGTGACGCAAGCTCGCGTGAGCGATTGTTCGCCTTTTGAAAAGCCCTATGAAATACGAATACTACGTTACGTCACTGAGTAAAAGGTTAACTTATAATAAGTATATATGTATAGGCAGGCTCATATATATACTCGAACACAAAAATCGTGTTCAGGTAAAAGTGTGAAGCCGGATTGAAATTACGAATTTGAAACTTTTTTTTTTCGTATAAAAGTATTATTAAACACGTGCGTGAATTTCAAGTATCTGAGGTCAATAATTGGCCTTTCATACTTCTTCAGAATATTTTTAGGTCATTTTCAACCCTCTATAAGGGAGTGGATTTTTTTTTTTTTTTTTTTTTGCAAAATAATCACAGCAATAATACGATCGGGTTAAAGGTGAAATGAACCATATGTATACGAATGCTTTTAATATTTGTCGTTTAATTATTCCCTGAGTATAACAAAAGGTGTAAAAGGTAAGTGCAGTTTGCTGGTATAGGTCATAGACGTATCTTTAACGACTTAACGGTGTTAATGGACACGGAACAGAAGTTGATCAGACCTAGAGATTATTCATAATGCCAAGAATGTACCTACCCACCTCTGGCATGAGGTAATATGCACGGCAAAAGTTAGCTGATAAGCTTCATGAATTCTGATTTATTATCATAATAGTATAATATATACAAGAAAGAACGAGTGATTAGAAAAAGAAAGAAAAAAAAACAGAAAGAAAGGAAAAAAAAGGAATCGAAAAAGAAAGAGAGAATCGATCCATCAATTTTCGCCGATAATTTGAACCCCTCGAAGTCTGTGAAAGAATCGACCAAGTCACTTTAATTTCTAAATTCAGTTAAGCACGGCTTTGGAGGTCGTAATTTAATGAAGTCTGAAAATCAGTTTGTCTTAATTTGATGTTAAATTCATTTATCATCTAAGGTCATTCTTCAATCCCCTATTTCCTGACTCGAAAGGCTGATTCATCTCAAGAGTACGGTAATCCAGTTTGCGACTAAGGAAGGATAGGATAAAAAGACTCGGGAGTTCTCGGTGGATGCTCGAATAAAAATTACCCCTTGCTTTATATCTCCTCAAAATGAAACGGGGAATATTTTTAAATTGCCTTCGAATAGCCGTTGATCCTATTTCTTTCAATTCTTCAGCGTTTTCTGTTTCTCCTTGAAACCTCTTTCCTGCTGCTCGTTTTACTCGAAGGGCTTTCCGCCGCTACACCACCACGACGTCGTAAATCCCACAGAATCTGAACCGAAACTTTTATACACAATATAGTCAGCTAAGAATTGAAGGTGCCATTTTCCCCCGTTTGTGATAAAACAAGGAGAAAATAAATAATTAATAAAAATGAGAATAACGAATACGAAGGAGAAATAGCATTTCTCCAATTCATCCCGAGACTGCAATAATCCCTCAATTATTAAAGTGATTTAATACATATTGATTTTGAATTTCTCTCGCATCTTTCACCTTATTATATTATATCATATTATACAGATTTGAAAGATGCGAAAGAATTGATTAAATCCACTGAAGTGATAGGATCAGATTTTCATGGGGTAAGTAATTGTTATACATTTTTAATATTCCCCAAGCCTGGCGTGTAACGTGTAACTTTCTAACCCCTTCTCGACTTGTACACGAATTCTGAGGAAACGTGGCCCCGGATTTATTCAACTGGATCGAATAGGATTTCGTCGAAAGCTTCGTGGCGTTGGGGCATGCGGGGCTTAAGCCTCCCAGGCTACATAGTTTATGGATATATTTAGGGTGTTAGCATTTGAGATAGGTCTGACGTACGCAATATAAGATCGCAGCGTGGATATTCCTGTCGTAGAAACAACCGCGATGTATGTATGTACATATGTATTACCTACCTGCCTATCTATCCATCTATCTATCTATAAAGCGAGATAAACGTCAGACCTAATCAAACACCGGATAGCCAGAAATGCAACATTACTATTTCACCTAGAGATAGAAGGTGGTGTTCGATAGTACCAAACAGTGATATATGCTTTATTCCTCACATAATTATCCGCAAAATGATCATTCGAAGAGATTTTCATTGATAACAAAAGGAAGAAGGAAAAAATGAAGAAAAAAAAATGAAGAAAAAAAAACGATCGTGATTTTTCGATTCCACAGGGATTAATCGCATATGTGTAGATCCATCTGCGCTGGGGGATTGACACGGCATCGGGTATCTGTCTGTCTAACAGTGAAACACATATCTCGAGTTGTAAATCATAGAATCAAGGGGGTTGATTAGTTTTTGCAATCCGCCAATGCCTGCCTCTCGACACGAGGGAGATAAAGGTTCAGTTCGATACTCGATAACTGTGCCAAGCTTTCGACGCCCGGCCCCCGCCCTGCTATCCGATTACAACGCAACGTATGAGATAGATAATAGTCTGCTGTCTGGTTTTTTAAAAGATAAAAAATGTTGGATATCGGGTTCAAGGTGATTAAAGAACGAATTTTTCTTCGGTGAAATCATTTTCATTTGAATAGTCGAAGAGCGGATGATAGAAAAAAAAAAAAAAATGAAGTAAAACGTTCTTCTCAAATTTTTTTTTCCTATCCGCTCTCCGTTCATTCAAACCAAATTTATTCCCCGAAACGAAGATGGTCCTCAAATACATTTTGAACGTTAAGTAATTTTCGAATTAGATGGAAAAGCACGCGTAGGTACGGCGTTTCCTAAAGTGCAATACGTCATACTGCAGCTAACCGCGCGCGACATAACACTAATTGTAAGATCATTTTCTCGTCTCTTCAACGATTGTGGCTGACCACCCCAAGCCGCTACTACTTACCCGCAAGCGTCTAGCGCCTGGGCCGACCAGACGCGACCGTGACTACTAACTCTTCACGGGGATTACGTACTCCGATTAGATCCCGGTAAAAAATTTTCTCGAATTTTTCTTTTTTCGAAATTGTATGAAAAAAAAAAAAAAATGAAACGAGGCTTGGAGGTGAGACGAAGAGATGGACTGATCCATAGAGTTGAAATGAAGACTTCGAAACGTTTTTTTTTTTTTTTTTTACGGCTTATCATTAGCGTGATTATTACTATCAAAATAATTCCTAATCTGCAGCGGATACATATCTCTGAGTTTCTAATTCTTCATCCCATGATCTTTTTAAAATAGATTTAAAATACGTCACAGGGCTGAAAAGGCGAGTCCCTGCAGTTGATGAATCCCTAACGTTCCTTTTCACTGTTTTGTTGAAAGGAGAAGGCCCCTCAATTTGTCAAGAGTCGTATATCCAGTTACTCGGTTTTCAGGTACCTACTACGTGTGTCAGTTACTTGAGTAAGTAGAATACGGGGTAGCATTCTCTAGTATAAACGCAATTATACGGTGATTTCAACGCGATGTTACGTCCCGACGTTATACATGGATCCCTGGGTGTATACGATATACAATATATTATTATACGTATACATGTGTGACTTTATACATGTATTCTACTACACGGCTGAATTTCACCTGTATTATATAACTTGCACGAGTTTCTCGTAAGCGGTTGTGACGTTATCTCAAGTAACTCTAAATCGCGTTGGTTCCTCTGATTGGTTAAGTGTAACTTGGGGCTTGCTTGCTTATACGCCATTGGGTTCTACGTATGTATGTATAGTATATTGGCAGTCGTATTCTCTCGTGAATTCGTGTGGTAATAATTCGTTTCAATGAACCTTATACTCCCCCGACATTTCTGCCCGCTGCTGCTGCTGCTGTTACGGCTTCATGCAAATGTATTCCCTGAATGAATCCCACTTAATTACGAAATTACATTTCCACGAGTACCCGGGTACAATTCGAGCGAACCAGCAGCTCTGTTTCTCGGTAAGCAATATCGTTGGTTAATTAAAACTTACCTGTCGAATGCATATTTTTACTTCTCTCGAAGCGCACCAGGGATTAGTCAAAAATATCAGACGATTAAAAAACTAGCCTTCCAAAATTTATTGCAGGCGAAAAGCATTTTTGAACTTTCGAAAGTCGAATTTCACCATGTCTATTATACCCTGCAGTCATGTCATGCACTCATGAGAACTAACGACTCGTAATAGCTCTTGCGGATTAATGCTGAGGGTAGTTGCGTGGGTAATTTGAAAAAAGTCTCATTTCCACTGGATGAAGTGAAGTGTTTTGAAAAAATTTTAACTGCTTTTATTGTGACGTCGAGCCTTGGTTATATAACGTCGCAAGGAGTTCGGCGTCGAATTCTCTTGCCTGGCTCTGTTTATAATCATACTTTTCTTTAGGTACTTTGTTAAATTAGCAAACCCCCCGGGAATTTAGCCGTATAGAGAGAAAGGAAAAAAGAAAAAATATTCCCGAAAGTAAAACACTCCGGATAATGAGACCGTTCTCAGTACTCGGTGGCGTAATTTTTACTCGATTTAACCCCGGAGTTATAAATTCTTTTTAAATACGTCAAATAGAAATGAAAATTGGTTTTGTAGTCGATTTAGAAAAAAATTTCGGGCGCTTTTTGTCCGGGGAAAATTTCATGCGACAATGCAGAGGGTCGAAAATTGATTATAAAGGAAAAAGCCCGAGCCCTTAAAAGCGGGGGGCTAATTAAGTAGACGCAGCGAAAGGCCGGCCAGCTGGCTTCCACAAGGAAGCAGCTAAAGCGAGTGGTCATTTGTTGGCGAAAGTCTTGTTCCAGGTTCGTTTGTTAAACGTAAAGGAATTACTGCGGTTTTACTACAAAGAGCCGAGGCAGACCCGTCGAGAATCGCTGGGTTGACGACAAATATATACTAGCTATTTGCTCTAGGGATCTAAGCAAGTTGAATAACGTGTTTGAAAATTAATTATCAAGTTTAAATTTTCGTACAATTGACAAAATCCAGAAATCACGCGGCGGATGTGAAATTTTCAACCTGCAGCGAGAACTAAATTTCATATTCCAACCAAATTTCTAATCACTCGAGTTTGTCGAAGATCTTGCGCGATCTCGTGGTCTTAGAAAAAAAATTATTCGTCATTTCCGGGTTCGAATGGCAATAAAACTTCTGGACCACAAAAACTGAACTGCATTCTGCAACGATCCGCGTGTGCTGTGCTGCAAGGAAATTTGGTTCGTACCTACTACATATTGGTGAAAGTTTCGAATGTGAAAATATTTTCATTCGATAAGGTATAATTGAACTGGGAAAATTTCAACAACTTTTTCAAATGAAATCCAATATTTTTTAATACAGACCTGCGCTGCAGATATGTTCAACGAACTTTTTATTTATCGACAGATATACCTAGCTATGCTACCTACGAGCTCGAAATCAAAATTGAGTGTAATCAAAATATCTCACGATTTACGATTCCACGGGATAAAGGAATCCGTTGAAAGTGTGGGGGATGAAAATCATATACACTGAGAGAAATAATTTGGTTGGGGGTACTATATTATTTTAGTTTACGTGTTTTAGTCAAGACAACCCAATTTTATAGTGCAGCTTACTGAAAAATAGTTCAGCGAACTATTTCAAGCTGGTTAAATCAACAAAATGGATAAGTTCGCAAGAATGACTATATCTATAGTACAATCAACTATAATTTTTAGTCAACTGGTAACTAAACCGTCATAGTTATGAAACACATCTTCATTAGTTACCACAATAGTACTCATAGTTCAACCTACTGCATCTTTGGGTACACTGAGAAAAAAGATTCGGTTGAGGATACTATAATAAAATAGTTAACATTTCAGAGTGGAGGACTCCTTTTTATAGTGATGTAAACTATGAAAATAGTAACGGAGACTATATTGTTATAGATATTACTACATGTTTATTGTAAGCGTTACAGTTGAGAACTTTTAGAACTCTAGGAAAGAAATTGAATTAAAAAGATATTTGGAATACAGATATTCAGTTAATCAGATATCTTAGCTGCATTAAAACATTGATATCACTGAGACAGATGCCGAGTTCAAAATAAATAGGAAAAAGTGATTAATGATTTCAATAAATAGTTTAGCGTAGTCGGTAGAGCGTGCGACTAGTAATGCGAGTGAATGCGTGCGTCCCGGATCGAATCCCGGCCAAAATAATGCGATGTTTTTCTAATCTAAAAATCCTTACTTTGTATTGATATGCGGTTGAATGCAGTTAGTAGGTGTTACTCGACGCATCATACAATGTTATAAATTCATTGTAACGAGCTAAATTTATTTTTTGAGCACAAAAAAAGAGCCTTATTTAACTATTTGGTTTGGTTTTTTACATAGTACCACTATAGTACATCATACCGTTTTGATTAGTCAGTACAACTTACGTCATATGGTAAGGCTAACCTTGTTTTTAGTTGCAGGGGTATATTGTGCGCTTCACTATGTCCAAATAGTTGAGCAAATAGTAATTGGAACAAAAATTTTTAGTCAAGTCAACTTTTGTTTCATCGGGTAACCTTAACTATAAAATATTTTAGGTCCCTAAAACCACTATTGTTTATAGTTGAAAAATAGTTACTACAACTATAATTTTCTCTCAGTGTAAAAGGACCAAAATTCGTATTTCTTAAATATGGAGATGGTGAAAAAATTCGTAAAAAAAGTCCTTGTCGATAAATTATAAAAATAAATTGTCACTATCTCGAAGTCTAATTCGAAGAGCCCCTAGATTCGCGTAATTTTAAGCCAAACGCATTACTTCCGTGGCGGTAGCTTCCGGTTTAAATAAAATAAAATTTACCCTCCGGTTCGCGCCATCGACCATACGACCGTTCCAATTTCTCCCCTAGAGCGTGCCTTTCGATATAACTTTACTGTCCAGATTGTTCCCCACCAATTCTGGAGAGGCGCGAATCTCGGAGGGTCCAGAAGGCACACCGAGCCCGCCAAAAGGCCGGACGGTGATTTATGAAGCTCAATCTCCTCTCTAGTATTTTGTTTACAGAATTTTTTTCGCATTTCTTTCTCCTCCCCACGCCCCGAGCCTTCTAAAAAATACGCGGAATTGAATTTCGCCACCCCGCATCAACGGCGAAAAAGTTAGATTAAACCCGGGGCTTCATTCATCTCTCCAAAATGAGAGAGACGCGACAATAATTATCAATGTCATTATTTTCGATACGAAAAAGCTGTAATTGAATGATCTACAAAAATGGACCAGTTCCAAAAATTCAATCGCACGATTCCTCAAAAAATATCTAATCAAAAATTCTGGAAAAAAACTGCATTCCAATTCCGACATTTTAGACCAAAGCTAAAGCATTTCTTTATAATTTCCAAGTCCACCCTTCGACTTCTAAGATGTGATTCTGCGTCTTAGGAAATCTTTTTCCCGATTGCATACAAAGCACCCGAAATTTATTCATCTGGTTCTACATTTTGGAGCTTGGAAAGACTAGAGACAAATTTTTGAAATCACGTGGTACATCTTCGCCCTCTTTTCTCTACGAAAAATAATCTTTCTAAAAATCTCGATGACGAAAAGCGGTGAAATGAAATGGAAAAAGTAAAAGAGAAAGAGACGAAAAGAGGTGAGCCGGATAATAGCTTGGAATAAGGATGATCGATCAAAGCCGGAAGATTATCCTATTAATTTATTGTTACCCGCATCCCCACACACCATCCACGCATATCCTCACGCAGTAACGCATCAATTTGGTCCTGCAGGTTCATCTCGCGGCTGAAGTGTACCGCGTGTATTGTTCTGGGGAGAGTTATAGCAGCCAACTCATCGAGGGGACAATATATTCGACATTGCTGAATCGTTTCATAATTCGTCTAGTAGGTACACTTCGATATTTCGTCGTTTTATTTCAGAAGGGAGATCAGAGGAGTAAAATCGTGAGGAAATCGAAGGAAAAAAGAAGGGTAACACAATCTCGTTCGATCAGTACCCAAGTGTCTGTCTACCGAGCGCGGAAAGTTCTCTACAAATATTAGATTCCGATCAAAGAGCTTCGCGGTCGTTAAATTGGAGACGAACTTCGACTTTATCGACTTAACACAGAGCCCGACGAGCTTAGCCTGTAACTTTAAACGAAATGGGATTAGAAACACGAGAGGACATCTAACTCTCGAAATACGTGCTTTACAATATGAATTATCTGGGACTCGCAACGCGCGACCTCTTCTTTGTCCAATTTAAACTTATAAAGGAATTCAAACTTGTTTAGTTTTCCCCTGGGAATATTTATCCGTAGACTTCGCGTTCTCTTCTCCTTAAAAGTAATTTCTTGTTTTCTTATTTTCTGTATTTTCTTTGCCATTATTTTCGCCTTATTTCTCTTCTCATCGAGCCATTTTACACAAAAGAGCTTACATTTTTCAAATAATAAGTTTAAGAATAAGAATAAAAATAAAAATAAGAATAAGCGTCCTCTCGAAAACAAGAAAGACAATTAAACTCATCGATTCTCTTCGACTGCAGACAATCATTTCTTTAAGCGGATTAAAAGTCAGAGAATTCCAAGATCGCAGGGAATTCACCTCGATTTTTATTCTATTGCCTAGCAAAAAAGAAAAAAAAAAAAAAAATCCTTGAAAAATACGGTTTTCAATTTTTCTGATTTTCTTTAATTTTTTGTCTTTTTTTTTTTTTGATTCTCAATTAAAAGTAAGAACAAGTAACTAGTTTGCGGAGAAAATTTGACCGTAAAAAGAACTGCATCGATTATGTCGAGAAAAGTTATCGAATCTAATCGGATTCCGCGGGCATATAATTGCGACCCCTTTTTCCCATCCCATATTCGATCCCATCCCGCAGCACATAGCAAGCAGCCCACCCGTCGATTGAACGTTCATAGCTTTCGTTGGAAAAGTTACCTCTTTTAGTCCTGGCCTGCTAATTGCTGTCGATTGGAGCGCTCGTAAGCTTCTACCAATCTAGCAGCGGTCGGTAGGTATGTATGTGGGTGGGTATACGTTTATATACGTATATTCAATGTCCAGCCGAGATTGGATCCGGTGTGTAAAAGAAGGACGTGACCCTTGAGAGCAGAAAGAATTTTCACGCTGAATAATCTCGTGCTGAATAATTTCCGAAAAATTAGCCACATTTTTTTTCATTCTTTTCATTTTTTTTTTTCATTTTTTTTATTTCAGAATTTTCATTCCCGGGACGGAAGTGCCGTTCAAAATTTAAATTCCATCGGAAAAGCGGGTTGTTCAAAGTTTCGAAAATTCTCGTTGTTTTAGTTTATTTTGTTTTATATTTTTTTATTTTTGCCTCTTTAGGGAAAAATGACAAACGCAGAGTACGAGGAGTTTGGATAAATTTTTAATTCGCAGTTGACGATTTTCCCATTTCCTGTTTACCAGCTACTTTTGTAGGTATATAATACGAGTTTCGTACTATAAACATGTAAGCTTCATCCTTCGACGTTCACTATTCTTCTATCTCGTGGATTAGCCATTTGGCGAACGGTTTCACTTCGATTTACTGTAATTCTCTATGCGAATAAACTGTGCGTGTAACAGACAGGCCGGTTCACACTCACCTATAGGTAGATAAATGAGGATAGAAATATAGCGCGATATAAATATCGAATGGTATACCTATCCCTAGTCTCACTATTGTATTATTATAGTCACGTAAGTCACGAAATGGATAGAGGGATGTTTACCCCGTCAGGAATATAGGTATACCTATATATACCTATATATATTTATATATATGTATAAAAAAAGAAAAACTGAAAAATTCTCTACGACGATTAGCGTCATTCTATTTCCGCGTGTGGAAAATTTATGAAACGAGAGAACGAATATGTTAAACTAAAGAAAATTATTACACAAAGATAAAAAGAGCAAAAATAGAAAGGAAAAAAAAAAGGGAACAGCATTTTTTAATTCGCGAATTGCTTTGTACGTATCGCCGATAATATATAGGTACTATTTGAAAAAAATAGAAACAGAAAAAAACGGAACTATAAATGGCGAAAATTTTCCGTACCATAAAGGAAAGACACTCGAGATTTCTTTTTTTTTTATTTTATTTTTTTATTTCCTTATTTCTTCAGTTTTTCCAACAACGACGAGAATATAGGAAGAGGGTTTATTTCTAAACGACATTCACGCCACCACTAGAGTCAGAGTCGATCCAATTTGACGGAACAGTGAACGACTGAGGACAGACTGAGTCCCGAACAAAAGTGTCGAGAAAATATATAGAGAGAAAGAGATACAGAGAGATAGAGAGAGAGAGAGAGAGAAGACAGAAAAGGATGGATAAAGAAAGAGGAAGAATAGGTATCAGGGATGATCTGGGAATGAGGTAAAGAAAGGAAGGCACGAGAATGAAGAAAAAAAAGGTAAAATAAAAAGGAGAGATATACTTCGCTGTCGGATCTTTCAGCCTGCAATCTTGCAGCAGTTCGGATTCTGAGCGATATGCTACGGTAGTAGGTAGAGGTATATAGATACCTTTTCTCGGAGGATGGGAAATGGATCTTTCTTTATTGCAGGAGGAACAGAGTGAGTCACGTCCACCGCGAGTTTAAAAACCTTAGCTCGTGTCAATCTCGCATAGAGTGTGCAGGAGGAAAAAGTTTAAGACTCCGAGACTACACGGCGTAGGTATACTGTACACGAATTTCGAACTCTAATTTCCTGTTAAATCCTCCGGATTTCGAATGAATTTTCTTTCTCCGAGTTATTTAATTCTCGGTTTAAATCGCGTCCACTATTATATCGTGTGTGATCGATGTACAATATACTGCGATACTAGGTATGCGGCATAGTTTACCACTACTGGCTCCCTGCACTTTGAGAGGAAAGCTGGGGTGTATAAAAGTGAATTTTATTTCATCTTTACGATCCGTAGCGCGAAACATCTTGTCTCTAGGTATATATCAGTCATAGCTTATCTTAACTTCCATGAGAGTGGTACAGGTGTGGGTGCAGTGGCGGGTCACGGGTTCAAAACCACTCGATATATGGGCCCGTAAATTCGTCGCGATCTTTAAAAGTAAAATCGCTTCATAAATAGAAATAAGAAATTTTCCTCGCCGATCAGGGAGAGAATAGCGAGTCTTTGATCAGTATTTAAGTAAGAAGCCGTAAAAAATCGATCCGATTAAATGATAGCGAGCTTATATACGCCGTCCTTTCACCGAACAATTTTATAGTATTATATCCTTCGCGTTGAATGAGTTTTTTTCGAATTTTCTTTTTCTCTACTTTTATATATTAAAACGAAAGAAGTTTCAACTTCAAGGATTACTTTTATATCATTGAGAAAAGTGCAGAGGAGTAGTTAGCTGTATATAGGAAGTAACTGGATGCTGTAATCGGAAGAAAATCTAAACTGCATTCAAAGCTTTAACTGCGTCGAGATAAAAGCGATACGATAGCGGAGGGAAAAGCAGGAGCACCAAGCCTCAGGAATAGACGGTAGATACGAAAGGGACGGAAAAGACGTTACTGGGGGTCGGGAAATGATGGTAACAGCAAGAAACCAAGTGTCTAATTTCAATTTCCGGGAGTGGGATTTTCCGCTAGCTGTTTAATTAAATTTATTTAGAGATAAAACAGAAACGTCTGACGTACGCTGTACCTGTTTGGTATATATATATCTATGTATAATGCAGCAGTAGCTTATTCTCTCTTACTTTACTTCACTGTATACTGAAGAACTTTGGTACAAGTTCAGTAAGACAGAATTTAGTACTATACGCGCAACGTTATAGTTAAACATGCGCGGAAAATTTAACGCCAACTATGTGCTTATAACATAATTTTCCAGCACAGGCAGTCGATTGAACCGATTTTTCTTCTACAGACAAAAATTCTCCATTCTTTTCCCATTTCCATTTATTATTTATTCCAACAATAATACAACACCGGTTTACCCAGCGGGCATAAAAAGAAAAGAAAAAAAGAACAAGAAGGAAAAGGAGAAGAATAAGAAAAAGAGAGAAAAATGACCACAGGATCAAACCAAGAAGAAAAAGAGGTGGAAAGAAAAACAAGGTGATCTCCTAACAAGCGGACGGACGTTACAGTACTTTTATATATAGGTACGTCTAACTGCCTCAGCTTGTCGCATTTCAACCTAATGATCGTGAAAGAAAAACTGGAAAAATTTGAAGGATGTATTTTGTTTTTTTCGTTTCTCCAATAAGTTATACAATATCTTGTATATTTATTAAAAAATTTTATACCACTGTCTGAAATTCGTTCAATAGAATAAAATAAAATGAAATAAAATTTTGCAAAAATACTAGTATAGGTAGTTCAATACCTGCAGAAACAGTATTTCAACGTGAGAAGAGAGGAGAAAAGAAAATTCTTGTAACAACTTTCAACCATGAGGCAAAATAGGTATAAAAGTATAGGAAAGTTTTGATCCTTTTGTCTTGTTTTCGCTTTACTTTTTACTTTTCACTTTTTTCATCTTTTTTTTCCACTTATTCATACCCACATTTCTTATTTTACCTTGTTCCTAGTCGTGTGTAGAACTTTTCCGAGAAAAGAATAAAGCGAAATAAAATATAAGAAAAGGAAAGGAAATGAAATGAAATGAAATAGAGAACGCGGACCCGCAGGAAGCTGCAGAAACTGCACCCTGGCTGCTGCACCAGATGCTGCGCGTTTCTCCCATACCGGAGACAGCAAGCAGCAGGACCAATTTTTGCATGTCGTCGATTTCGCGTAGTCGAACGTCGAGGACCGTCTGCGGGATGTAAAGAATAGAAAATCCCATCAGACGTAGACGGTGCTGGGAATGGAAGCTATCTATGTATGGAAGCTATCTATGTAGCGGCTGGTTCGCGAAGTTCGCCAAGGGACCCGAAAAGGGCTCCCGCAAGACTGGCTAGTAAATGTTTAACGGAATACATATACCTACACACGGGTTTCGAGTCAATCGGGACGATCAATCCTGCGGAGGACAGCCACGGCCAGGACTCTTTCACCAGGATACGACGACACTCGCTCAGATTGTTACCTACTGGTACTACCTGCAGCAGCAGCACACTTTCGTGCATATAGGTATAATCGAAATTGAGATTCAAGAGTTCGACGTCACGGCGTCCTCCTCTTTCACCGTTCTCTTTTCTTCCCTCGATTTTGGTCTACAGGGAGAAATCCAGAACGATCCCATCTCTCACCCTCCATATCGTCCGTTAGACAAAACCCAGAGAATCTCGTTCGGTTTACTTATTCCTTTTTTTTTTTTTTCTTTTCCTCGTTTTTTTTTCTTTTATTTCCCGATTTCCTCGGAGCATTCGCGACGGCGACAGGCCCCAGCTTATTTCTGATCGATCGATGATGCGAAATTATTGACCCAGTATACGTACGACGTGCATTATTATGTTTTTTTTTCATTTTTACTTATGTAATAAAATAAGTTCATCGATTTCGCCTAGAATAAATGGCATGATTACTTGAATTAATGAAAAATTATGCCCAATTATCGTTTAATCTTGTATTGAATTGTACAAGGGTCAAACACCAGTTGTATAATCCGACCATAGGTTGCATTTTTTTTAGCGTTTGCGTATAGTACCTACTTGTGTGTATCCTGCACCACACAAAAATACATCTTTAATCCGCTCGACTCTATCGTTTTCATGATAAAATAACAGAATAAAGGATAACGACTAGTTTGCGTTCGAAACTCTGCCACCAGCGACGCATATATAGGAGAATTATTCGATAAAACGACGATTTCGAATGGCCATGCAAACGATGAAAATAAATATGTAGATGCGATTTTTTAAAAGAAAAAATTCTTTCGTGAGATCTGACACGTATGTAGTTGAGTATGTTTAATAATGTTGTAAAATGGTGACGATTTATCATTTTGAAAGAAAAAAACCGAAAAAACGAAAAATAGAGAAAATAATGAACCATTCAATTTTTGAAACTAAATAAAATATATCCCCGGGGACTAGAGAGCCTGCAAAGTGCCGTTGACGCGTTTGTACCATCAATTCGCCTGGGCGCACATTTGCCTAATGCGACGATGGCGGTACACGATGAGAGACTAATACTTGTTAAGTACGTTGAAATTGACGAGACAGAATGAGGCCAACGTGAAAGTGGATTACGTACGGTGATAAAACGATGTAAAAACCCATGAAATAAGAAAAATAGCTAATAATAATAATGATAATAATAATTGAAAGAAACAAGAAAAAAACTAATACGAACGGCTGTTTATCCTACGGCAAAAATTGACGTAGATTGAGTAAAAGACTGCGGTGGATGATTACCATTTGTTGGATTTGAGAGGCGAGCTGTCATGTCAGAATATCTACTATATGGGTGCGAGAGAAAATAAAAAGGAGAAAAATAGAATTCTTGTTTATATCTATCTATGTGTGCGCAGAAAAAACCAAAAAAAAAAGAAAAAACAGAAAAATATGTAGATAGAATTTAATTATTAAATCCTCTAGCGGGCGTGTGGCTCGCAATCGAGTAGAATAAACCCTTCGACGCTGCAGCTGTGCAGCCCATATATTATTATATACCTACTATATGGACGGAGTAATATATATTTATTAAAAATCAAATCATATGAAATTAAATTCGGAGAAATATGGAATCAACGAATTTTTGTTCTTTTATTTTTCGAAAAAATAGCATCGAACTATTAAACCTGGGAAATTTTAATTAGGAATCTGTGAATTCCTTAACTGGGGTGGGAGATGATAAAGACGATGAAAAAAATGAAAGATATATTAACAAATTTAGGAATAAGACGAATAAAATGATGGCGAAATTACGTTAGATAAAGCATATGTCGCCGGTCCGGCGCGGTGGTCTGTTCATCCGCGGACGTACGTCCCTTCCGTGACAGAATTCGTATTTGGTGGGCCTGAAACACGTGACGAAAATACAAGAGAAGGGAATCCCCCAAGCAAGGCTCTCGCACAAAACACGTTAAATAAAATATTCTGGGATGCGCAATTCAAACGTGGGCGATGTGTTCTGTTCCGTTATATATATGTTCTTTTTTAGTCGTTTTTAGTCTTTTACTTTTTTTTTTCCTTTTTTCCTTTTTTCTTTTTTTGTTTTTCTCTGTTTTATTTGTTTGGAGTTTAAATTAAATCCTCGCTCCCTATTCCTATCCCCATTTGCCCTTCAACCCAACCCTATTCTCCGGTTTGCTCAACGGGGGCAACCAATCCTTCCTACCCTCCTTTTCCACTCGACGTAAAACCTCACCGTTTCCAGACCAGACACAATTTTCACTACTCTGTGTGTGTGTCGGTAACTATACATATCCACCCTCTCAACAGTTACCACTTTCCATTTTTTTTTCCTTCTTTCTTTCTTTTATTTTTTCTTATTTTATAACAGAATACAAGTGTCGTCAACTTTGCGATTCAAATTCCGATAACCTTCTGTAGCCACCAGACCTATTATAACCGCGATTTCGATTCAGGATTCAAAGTGGTCACAGTCGCATATAAATATGTATATATATACACCGTTTTTTATATCTGCAACAAATTCGCATTCACTAGTACTATTTTCTTTACAACTTCCAAATACATTCAGAAAAGTCGGAAATGCAAACAGCTAAAAACTTCGGGGCAAAAATCCGAAAATTTCGGTTTATTTCTGATGATCTGAAGACAAAAAAATAGTTCATTCCAATCGAGACGCTATCTTTATGGAAACCCGTTTTATCTACTTCAATCGATAACTTCATGATGTCATAAATAATTGATGGAATTTTGAAACTTTTTCTTTTTCAAAAAAGTAAATTTCAAGACGATCAATTTGACCACTTATTGGTTTCGACGCTAATACATAACACTGAATGAATACACGCGTGAATTTCAAGTTTCTGAGATTTGGCCTTCCGGTTGTACTGTCCTTCGTTTGAAAGTTTTTGAAACCAGCTGTGTAAGTCTTTCGGGAAAATACATTTTCCAAAAACTGTGAATCGGTAATATTAAAATTTGGAAGTTTATTCGTACGTGATATTCAAAATTTGGAACTTTAACCCCTCTCACTTATCCGGCAAGCTTCATTAATCGTTATAATAATAATAATGATAGTAATAATAATAATAATAATAACGATCAGAGTTATCGAAATAATACCGTCCATATAGAGTAATGTAAAATAACGCGAGCAGAAGTTCTGTGACTAAATTTTTAACGAAAAATGATAGGTCGTTACCCTTATTCTCGTCACGTAAAACTATGCTTGAAATTCACGACAGCTGTAGTGAGATATGTGCAGGGAGACACAAAATGATCGATACATACGTACTGCGCGTACTGTTGCGGTGATAAAGGTTGCATCTTTGGGAAAATGATTTTTGTTTTTCTTTTCATTTTTTCATTATTTATATTATTGTTATTTTTTGATTAATCGGTGAAAAATGTATGTTGATAAGATTAACGGAATCCCATAGAGACATAGGGAGAGAAAGATAGAGAGAGAGAGAGAGGGAGGGAGGGAGATAGATATATGCGGAATATTTCATACACCTAATTGACAAAATTTGCGCCTGCAGACTTGACGCCAACTGTATTTTGCTGCGGGGTCATAACCGGTAAATTTTCCAACCCTCCCCAGGGATGAAATTTGGCCCGGTTTCTCGCATCGTTGGAATTTGCAGCTCGGCCATCCGATATTTTATCATTCGTATATATGTATAATAACCGTGCAGCGGGCATGCGTGTTCTATTAATTCAGTTAACAAACGAGCGTGGCTGAATGAAACTGCAATAACGGAAGTAGGTATCGTACAAAAGAGCTAGGGGTAAGGATATGTAAAAATAAAAATACAAATAAAAATAAAAATAATGTGAAGAACAAATGAATAAATTACAAAAAAAAGGCAAAAAATTAACGGAAGGTAAATTTATGAGAACGAGGATCGTTCTGCCCCGATAAAACAAACAAAAGAACATATAATTTTTTTTTTTTCTCTCAAACCCCGATCTTTTCTACCCTCACGAAACGTTGGATTGTTTAATCAACTCTCATGATATAGTGGTTTAATGTAATTATATAAATTCATAAAGTTTATTCAATAAATTGTCGGAAAACATCTTCTCGAGCTCCGGATCTGATCGAGTTGGTTATTTTTATCCCAAATTTTTAATTTTGTACTTGGATAAACGTAGCAGTATTGAGATAAATTTTTTTAGAAATTCTCGCATTGAGCAGTGGAAGATTGTGATTTATTTTCAAATCCAATTTTCCCCCGCTGTTTTCTTATCCATTTTCTACTCTATCCTCATTGCTCACTCGTCTCAAGTCAGGTATAACTGTGATTGAGTCTGAACGATATAAACTTGTGGCAATCGATCTCAATTTTAAACCCTTTAAAGTCTATTGTATATATATATACATATATCTATATGGTATAGACTGAAACGCCGTGATACTAACGATAAGTGTAGGTAGTGAAAAAGGAAAAACCAACAACAATAAGTTTGCGAGGTTTGCTCTCCGCGCAGTGATCTGTACGATTTACTTGCACACGTTCATTCGTCTGCGTTATGGCCTTTCGGAATGGGTGTTTGAAAAATAAAGAAAAATTGTTTCACCTTGTTGAAAATTCGAAGATTAAAATAAAGCGAGAAAATTTCTCCCCGAGATTTACATCGCGATTTATAAATCCGAAATCAAATTCTTTCAGCCATGAAGCGGAAAACGAAAGAAGTATATTTATAATCTGCTATACGTTTGCCCCCAAAATTTTTTACCGTTTCGATAATATGAGACTAAAATTTTTCTAGTTCACTACATCGCGCAGATATAAAAAAGTAAAATAAAAGCACGATTCTTCGTCCGAGGATTTCATTGAAATTCATGAAGGATACTACGAACTTTACCCAGATGCCTATAATAGCGACTATCCACTTCTTCCTCTTTCTGTCTCGGACACTATAGGTCATCATCATGTATAATTACAGAGCAATTAATTCTGCTTATCAGAATTCGATCCCGAGGTAGATATAATTCCCTGTTATTTTATTCCATTATACCTATACTACTCGTCGTAGGGAACGGTCTGGATGAATGCAATTGACCCCTGATTATTCCGATAAGCTTCGTAACTGTACAGCGGATTATACAGTCGATAGTCGCTGCTTCTCTCGAGGACAATTCAACATCGGATAACTCGTCTAAATCGATTTAGAACCCCGTATACGATTATACGATTATACCAATATACATCATATACACCCCCGTTACTTCATGCAAAGTTGAAAAAATTAAAAACCAATCAATGTGAGAGCGTCTTTCAGTGCTGAAAAAATTCACTTTCAGTTATACCGAGCTTGTTGAAATTATTTCCAAAAATTTTCAAAAATTGTGTCAAGTAGGTATAACTTATATAGTTTCGTCGATTTTCTTCATTTTGAAGATCAATCTCGTATTGGTACTATTCTGACTTTGTGCGACGAATTATTATTTCTGCATATATATAGTACCCCTGATGCCTATATAACAATTTGAACGATAGATAGATTTGGATATGGATATGGATGCCTTATTAAAATTTATAACGTTCACGTACTAAACTTTCACACGATTATTGATTAATAATAAAAACAGAAATAAATAAATTGATTAAAGAACAAAAAAAAAAGGAAAAAACAACTGCTACGATTCACGCGACATCGCTATACGTACAAACACGGGGAAGAAATTAAGCCATCGAGTTGATTCACGCCCACATGCGCTAATATCAAACCCTCCCTCGTAAACTCTGGGAGAGAAGAGAGAAAAAAAAAGAAAAATTCACCCCATTCGGCACTATAAATATGCAATTTGATTGTGGTCTAGGAAATTGGGGGAAAGAAAATAGAAACGCAAAAATTTATCAAATATTTTAATCAAAAATGGAAAAACTTCTATAGAAATATATAAATTTTTTGTCTACCTGCATTCGTATAATGAAGTAGGTACGTAACAATATTATTTAACTAATTCTGTGACGAGTTTTTCAATATGAACCAGAATATAGGAGAGAATCGAATTATAATAATAATCATAGAAATATGTAAGTTATAGAAAAATTTGGAACAAAAATTTCGGAGTAATAATTTTTTTTCTACTATTTTTTTCTTTTTTTTTTACTGCATAGACGAAGTAGGTGCGTAGATACTATGATTCGTGTTAGGGTTACTCGCGGAATGAATCATTTTAGAATATAACGCCTTTGCCATGCCATTCGCGTTTCTCACGCAATGTCCACCGCACACTTTCGCCAACGTTCTATAGCGTCAGCCCATCCCACAACCAGGAAGTTAAAGCGATGAGGAAGGGGTGGAAGGAAGGAAGGAAGGAAGCAAGGAAGGAAGGAAGGGAGAAACGAAAAAAAAAGAAGAAAAAACACAACAAAAAAAAAAGAGTTGAAAGAATAGCAGGATGTAAAAATTAATTATAATTTCGCATTAATATCTGTGTTGAGTATAATTTTTGAGAACATTTATTTAACGAGGGGTTCTTTAGTGCCAGTTTTCTCTTTTTCGTTTTTTTTTTCTCTCATTTTCGTTTTCGTTTTCGTTCTTTTTTCTCTTTTCTCTCCTTTTCACCAACTGGAATTGGAGTTTCACAGTTAACATGGTTCTCTTTTTATTTCATCAACTTTGAGAAACTATGAAAAAAAAGTTCGTCTTTCACTATCTTTTGTACATACGCAGAATTCTATTTTCTCGTTTTTCATTCATCATATATGGCATATGGTAGTTGTTATAATATCGTTTTGTACAAAGTTCAAATGCAGAATATAATATCATATAAATTTTCTATACAATGTCTCTAGCTATATACCCTGCGCATATACCTATATTATATAATATATGTACACCTATCTTCATTCACTCAGTTCCAACCCACGCGAGTTCTCAAGGAAATACAGAATCGCAGACAATGGAGGCGCGGACTCCTTATGATGACGACTTTGACAACTTCGGTGTAAACTCTCGCGCCAAAATTTCGCAGAGATTACAAGGAACAATTACATGCCAACCCTCTCATATTACGATTACGACGTCGGTATGTATGGGAGAACGTGCTATCTCGAATTTTGCAAGAAAAACGTGCTATCTCGATGAGGGGTTAAAATCCCATTGATACGGCACTGGTATTCGGTTTGCCTGGAGTATATGAAGCACTCTTCTGATAAATTGAATTATTCTGTAAATTCGAGCGCTTTAACAGTATAATGAAGAGTATAATGAAGCAGAGAAATTAACACGATGTTTTATATTTGGATAAATTCCTGATTAAAAAAAAAATCCGAAATTTTATCGATGAAATGCATGAGGCTGAACAGCTGTGATTTAATTTACAGAATAATTCAATTTATCAGAAGAAGTACTCTGTATAGCTACTCCTAACACACCGAATACCAGAGTCGTATCAATGGAATTTCATCCCCTCGTCGAGGGCGCACGTTCTTCATACACAATTTGAGATTGCACGTTCTTCCGGCACAATATTCGTGATAGCACGTTTTTCTGACATAATTGGAGATAACGCGTTCTTTCATACTGCCGTCGATATATATGCTCGACCTCATTCAACTTCTCAGCTTCCTAAATTTATAAAAAATTTCCCGAACACCTCAAGTCGAATGGAATTAAACTTGTATGTGTTTGAAATTCGATGATCGATTTGCGGCGTGATATTATAATCGTTGAAAGGTGCTTAAAACTCGGAATAAATGGCGTCAAATTTTTCGTGGGTATCTAGGTCGCGCCCCTCTTTGTCGTCGCCTTCGATTTTCCACCTTTCAACTCATTTCCCAGGTTTTAATATTCATACCCCTCTCGTTCGTAGGTAGCAGAAAAAAATAAATAAAAAATATGATGTACGTTTAGTTTCTTCAACGTTTTGAATGAGTCCTTTGAGGTAGACTGCGGAGGTGTCTCGTATCTCGAGGTTTACGTCAGAATTCTAGGAAGATATTATGACCTCAAAGGTTACGTACGAGAAGAGATAAGGCAGACGACGTGACGACCTAAAACCGTCCTTATATAACGCGATTCGGAATAATAAATGAATTACGTACCCCAGTACCATTTTTCAAATACAAATTTGATACTTCAACGACAAATTTAATAGCCGAAATAATTCTGAAAGCTAATTACGGCGACTAAAAATTTCACCTAAAAGCTAGCTAAGAGGAGAAGCTTGCCCTCGTCAGACACTTTAAAGCCATGGTTTTAAACAGGTCTTAAAAACGGTGGCGAAAATTCTTACGAGTTACTTTTAACGTGGAAATATATCAAGTTTTTTCGTTCCATGGGAACAACCCTGGGGTGGCAATGTTGCGCATAAATTTCATTAGCTTAATGAATTCTTTAAGAAAATTCCTCCACCATGAGTTAGGTAGGGTACACCCGGTCCCGTCCGCCTCCACTTTCGTCGCTCCTCTCCTCCTCTTCCTTCGAGATGTTCTTTTCGCCGGATATGTTTCATCTTCTTCCTTCCTCTGGGTCTCTTAACATAACTCAACCTCGACCCAACCTCGGCACGTAGCACAATATATATCATCGTATTATATAAACGTACCAAACGACTTGCCCCTCCAAGACAAAGAGGAACCAGGAGGACGACGCCCGCGCCATAGGGTGTCGAGTAGGTGGTTAGATAGGTAGATAGGTAGATATGTAGGTAGGTACGAAAATGACACAATTTTACAAAGATAATTTCACTTCAACTCGCAATAACTTATCCCATCAAATTTTATCCCGTTGTAGATTCCAGTCCCGGTTTTTAAAATGAAAACGGTCCGATGATACGGAGAAAATTATTAGCCTCGTAGTGATTAGTCGACAAATCGCGATGTATTACAGTTTCGGCGGTGAAAAATCAATCAAGAACGATTGGAAAATGAATTGACGATAATCTCGGCGAAAATTCTTCTCTTCGGTTCTGTCTTTGTTTTTTCTTGTTTTTCATTTCTCGATGCAACAGAACAGACAGAGATCGAGGTAGAGAAAAGGGATCAGGAGGAGTGGGAGATCTCGGTGAAAGAGAGATAAAGAAAAGAAGAGAATATCGCTCTCGAGTCTGCAGCAGGCTCTGCTCCCACCTAAAATATAGCTTTTCCCAAGCGTATCACGTGGAAATCAGAAATAGGTTCAGATTTTCCTCAGCCCATCCCAAAGGTCCTTCACGTGCTGGAGAAAAGATCGACGCTCGAGGTAGCGCGACGCGATGAGAATAACCAAGTTAATTCTCATTACCACAACCGGCGCTAAACCCTAATCAACAAAATATAATCGAATAAACTTTGGCTTATATCTCGTTAATGAAATGACGAAAACATATGGTCAATGGTTTTACGTCAGATCATCATTCATATATTTCAGCAACTTTGGTTAGCTAATCATCAGCTCGCGTGCAAAAGGTCAGATGCTCAATCCCATTGAATTTCGCAAGCCTAGTGCAGGCTGGACGAGAAGCTGTTCCTTCGCGAATACATCATCGAATATGCATCTCGTGTATAATTTCCTTCTAGAATATCTACGACCTTGTAATGATTGCTTGCAATTGTCGTGCGATATTCAGAGCACGTATGTATGTATATAACAGATATGTATGAGAAATGACTGATTAAACTCGAGCGTATGTATACTGACTTAGAAATGTGGATCGGGTATACGCACAAGCGATGTGACAATTTCATTTTTCCTTTATTCAATTCGATCTGAATGAAACCATTACCGATTTTATTTGCAAATTCCTCTCTGTTTACGCAACTACCATGGCGATGTCTTTGTGTCATAGATTAGAAGGTGGAGTACGAGCCGTGTGACAAGGCGGTAGGTGACCTTAAAATAGATATGCAAGGCTGTCAGGTTCTCTAATGGCATTAATATTAGCAATTATAAATGAGGATAAGCGTAGACATGCTCGGAGACGGTCTAATGGCGAAGAAGTTGTACGTCGGCAAAAGGTCGATCGGGAATGACGTCAAAATCGAATGAGATTAATTGACCACTACAGGATTCACGGAGAACTGATCACGGGCAAGAGAAGTAGGTACGACGAGGGGTTCTTGCATAAATATAAACTATGATCAGTCGCTGAGATTTCACAAGCAAAAAGAAATTCGACAACGAAGCGAAGCTATTAAAAAATCTCAAGGATGCATAATTTTAGGAATGATTTGTACAAAGTCGACAGATGGGTATATAATTACTGGAAAAAGGACAAAAATGAAATAGACGATAATATATACCTACTTAGGCATAGATCAAAGGCATTTTTGAAGATTTACGGAAACCTCGATCGTTTTTTTTCTTTTTTCTTTTTTTTTTAAGGAATCCTTCGAATTGTTCAGAACAACTTTAAAACGAGATCGTCTGAAATAGCCCTGACCCACTCACTTTAGCTCCGGCAGTCTTATGGCCGGTGTTACACACCAACGACACAGAAATAACAATTTTTATTGCTTCCTCTATAAACGGATAATAAAGTGAACCGCTTGAATCCCGCAAACTGTGACCACGCGCCACTTGTGCGGAATCTATACCAGAATTGCTGCATATAAGACACATATACATACATATATGGGTGCGCAGGTGAATAATACAAATCTGTGATAATCAAATATGGAAATTTTCATATTGATGAAGAAATCGGTATGAGTCAAAAGGTTTTTTTTTTTTTTTTTTTTTTTTTATCAGAATCGGGATCAATCTTGACTTTGATTAGAATTAAGAAATTTCTGCGTCATATTTGTTGGGCGTATAATTATTAAGGTCGTCACAATGTGACGTGATCAAAGTTCGGAGTAAATTATTCAAGAATTTTCTTCTTAATTATTTTCATCTTTTTTTTTCCTCAATTTTTTTTCTGATTAGCAATCAACGATGCGAACTGAATTAAAAATTAACTAAGAAAAATTTCGAATATTTTTGAATTTTTATATTGATACTGACTTCGAGTTATAGCATTCGATAAAACTGAAATATACGAATGTAATATACCATGGGATATGCATTTGGATATTAATTTCAGATCATTACACGCTTTGATGCCATTGAAATTGGGTGATCTTATAATCTGCGTTAGATTGAGACATGTTATCGAACATTTAATGCCGTGAAAATGTTGTGAAAATGAATTGATGAAAAAAAATCGAGACAAATTTTCGTGAGAAAAAAGAAAGCGACAGCTGCAGTCTTTGAACTCTGAATAAAAGTAAATGAAATCTTATACTATACACCGAATAATATTTTTTGGGGAAATGGAGGTATAAAACCGTGATAAAGATTTACGTATTTGGTATAGTTAGTTACCTGTACCTATGGGTACGCCGGTGAATTAAAGCGTAAAAAATTCGTTCATAAAATATGAAAATAAAGAAGCTTGGATAATAATTAATTTGGCGTTGAAAAAAACCAACCGCTATCAGCTTAAATAAGGTAAGCTTCACTTTAGTGGGAAAACGGGTGCCCAGGGAATTCAAGGTAACGTAAGTAAATGTGGATGTATGGGTTTTGCTCCGCTAGCGAATAAGAGAAGACGCATTTTTGAGTTTTTTTATTTTTTTTTTATTTTTTGCCAGTCTTCTTAAATTCAATTTCGTATACCAACTAATATCGTAAGAAGCGTCGGCAATCTTACTTTCACTTAACTTTTTTTTTTCTCACGTTTTTTTCCCCTTCTTACTTCCACCTTTACCGCTTTGCCTCTCTGATACAGAAGATCATTAATTATAATTACAAGCCCGACAAGTGCAGCCCCACGCTCTAATATCGTTCCTCAATAAATTATTGTCGGCTTTAACATTGAGAAGACTTCATGAACAGCCCTCATTTACAACAAATACCTTTTAAAATTTCTTTCCTTGCCATATCATTTCATCGCTTATAATAAAAAGACTGTACCCACCTAGAGGTATAATCATTTTTCATAATACTTAATTTTTCCCAATTAGGTGATTATTTTTACGCCTTTCGTTCAACTCGCGGAAAAATATAATTGATTCATAAGGAAAAAAAGGAGAAAACAATTAGCAAATAAGGATCGAATTAAATTTCACCTGCATAAATCATCAAAGGGATATTATTTGTTTTAATGATCAGGCCTCTCTCGATCAGCTGGTATACGTACGCGATGTCGTAATTCGACAAGAATTTGTAGAGCATGTACAAGTCGACGTACACAATCGTGAGTAGTTAGGTATAATTACATATATATATCAATTAATTAAACGTGGGAAGTGTTGTCTCGCTGTAGGTATAGAATAACGTTGGAATATAGTTAACAATCAAGTGAATAACACGAAAGTCAGTATGAAATTGTGACCTAGAAATACACGTTAATAAATTCATCACGTAATGACGTCGACGTTATCATCTGCAAAGATCCGACTGATTATCCATGTTAATTGGTGTAATTACAGAAATTCGTTTATACGACCATGTAATTATGGCACTAATCCATAACAACTAAAAAACATCGTTTTAACAGATTTGATTTTTCCCAGATTAATATTACCGACCAATTAAACTCTACGTTATTATAAAATTATCCAATCTTGATCTCGCTTTGCAGCAGAGGGGTTGAGGGATAACTAATTCATAGTTCAAGGGCTATATATGATAGAATAGAACCATCGCGGAATTAATTCGCCACTAACTGCAGGACCGAAAGACGTTCAATATCTTCTCCATTTCACGTTCTTTCTTTTTTTTTTTAGTTATTGCCTCCTCTTCTGCTATTCCTTCTCGTTCTTTTTCTCTTACTCGAAGTACGAGGTGGGTAAGTAACAGAAAAAAGAGCACAATAATTTACTCGGAATTACCTGGAGAATAATTTCCGGAGGATTTGTAGCCGTTACAGTCACCACGGCGTAAAAGCCAGTGGGAAAAGAGAAAAACCACTTCTCTAGGCCATGAGAGCCAATAATAAACTTTATTGCTCGTTCTTTCACTTTCCCATGTTCTTTGACCGGGATATGAGCATAGAAGCGTGGTCCTTGATGATTTGATCATTTGTGAATTTCAATTAATGAAATTCGAATATGAGCGAATTAAGGACCATCCTAATGCATAGCGTACTTACGATTAGCCTCAAGACTTGGTACAGACTGCTGCGAACTCACCTGGAACAAACAAAAAAAGAAGAGACTGGTTTAATGACTGAAGTCAAATTTTCACGTGATTATTGAAGTTTCTTTATACTTTGAAACGAGGAAGATGTCTTTTTTAATTTTTTTTTTTTTAATTTGTTTAATCTGTTTTAACTACACCTCGAGGCTCGATCCAATCATCGCTTGCCCACGAAGTGGCAGGAAGTGTGCAACCGGAGGGAGTGTAACTTTATGAAGCCTTCACTCGAGTGTCAATTAACGAGGTGGAACGGATGGCTGACTTGCAGATGTTTTGTGGTTCAACGATTGTTCAACTATCGATTAGGTTTTAATAGACCCCATAAATCGACGGGGTGTAATGGTAAACAAAAATTTGAGTTTCGTTAATCGCACTCAATTAATGATACGTGTAATTTATTTGTATGAATGAACTACGTTCAAAATCCATCCATTATCTGAAGATAAAAAGACCAAATATTCATACGATGAAACGAGTCATTGATCTGATGAAGTAGCTTTGATTAGCTAATTGGGAATTTCGCACGACTATACTTCTTCCGATCCGTAAGGTTCACGCGTATGATACGTTTTCATACACTATGAACAATTTTTAATCCGTGTGACGACGTTGCAATAAATTATGAGCAACTAAACACCACTTTCCCCGTCGTTGATGATTCATATGCGATGTATTTTCGAAACGAATTAATATCACGGAGTGTAGTGTAATCAGTAAAATGAGAAGGATTTTGAAAAAAAAAAAAATGAGTCAGAAACACGTCGAAAGAGTTTGAAAAAAGGAGAAGAAAAAAGAAAAGGCAAAAATAACCGTAGCTTTAATTATAAGCACTGCAGTATCCCAGTAGAGGATGGGATAGCATAATAACGAAAGAGGGTGCGTGCGAGGGAAAGAGAAAAACGAAAATTATAAGAAAAAAGAAAATGATAAGAAGGGAAACAGGCTCGATAGCATAAAAAATTCACACAAAAGTCTAGAGAAATTCACAGCCAGCCAGGTAATAAAAAGGAACCAGTAACCCGGGGGATTTGTTACCAGGTCAAATATTAACTCAGGCGTGACAATGCACGCGCGTGGCTTTTTGCACGTGGTTTGTTCTTAGCTGCCTCGAGCGATTACTTAGCCAAAATATTCCAAGGCTCTAGCCTTGGAGCCACATTAATTGTATATCCAGTTGGTCGGAAAGGAGCTAACCGCAAATGAGATGACAAACTAAGGCAGCGAACAGGAGGAATATTCAAACAATTTAAGTATGGGGGGGGGGGGGGTACCATGCCTGCATCGATTTATTGAATCGATTGACGATTCAATCCGATTCGAGAAGGTCCAAAGTTTTCTAGAGAAAAAATAAAGGTAAAAGAAGAATTGAGGAGGTCGGATGTAGCTTTTTTCGTCTCTCACAATGTCGAGGAATTTAAATAGGAAACGAAACCGCGGAGATCAAGCCAGTTTTTACTACGACCTTTTTCTGTTTGTTAAATGCAGAAATTGGCTTTCAGGACCGATTATAAACGCGAAAGTACGACGGAAGGAGGACAGTTTTCCCTCGAAGATTAATTGCAGACGATAATAAAGAACGGGCTTCTTATACACACAGATTATTAACGATCTGGAATGAAACGACGTTTCAACGCTTTTCTTAATGTTTACGAGGCGTATCCGTCTCCAAAGACGATTTTCAGCTGACGAGCCACTTCCGAAACTTTATACAGAAATATACATACCATGATCTCTTCTTCTCAATTTTGATTGATATACCTATACCACGATGAAAATTTGGGAAAATTTGATAATCTACTCATCGTTAACTATCAAGACATTCGAGAATTCATAAAGGTTCCGCCCTCACGTCTCTATACCTCGGTGACACGAAGTGAGTAACGATAATCAAGAAAATATTGCCAATCTAAAAAAGTAAGAGGGGAAAAGAAAGAAAAAAAATGGGAATTAAATTTAGAGATGAGTCGATCGCCCGGATCGTTAGGGTCTTCTCTTCCTTCGGTAAATATAATATAATATATTATACACTATAATCAATATTTTCAAAGATCTGGTAAAAGGTAGCCAACCGGAAATCCAAAAACAGCATATATACATATATGTAATATAATGCAACGCGGTAATGAATGAAATGAAAAATGAAGAACAAAGGAAGGGCGAGAAAATAAAAGTTTTAGTCCGAAAACCTCGTTACATCTCTCTGGCTCGGGCACATTTGCTCTCTCTCTCTCTCATTAGTGATACTTCGTTGTTTTCTCCAGACTATGTGAACTTTGAACTTTGAACTCTCTGCGGTTCTGCCTCGGCATTTCTTATCCTCTTTTTTCTTTTTCTTCTCATTTTTTCGGCCTTGTTTTGTTTCTATGAGGTAGAAATACAGGGACACGGATAGAATCGATCGGAGGAATCGGGATGATGGCACATCCCGTTAATTGTCAATAATAATTAATAATCGGTTATAAACGAACGGAGATGGACACGTCACTCGATTTCCTTTTCTCCAATACTTCGGGGCTCCTCGTTTATTCTCATCTTTGTATATAAGGAGCGTTCTTCTTTCCCCATGGGATAAATAAATGAGAGAACGGTGTTTTACTTTATTCAAGAGTACTCGTCTTCCCATTTCTCTCATTTTTTTTTCTCCTTTTTTTGGAATCAAGATCCGTTGGGCGAATCTTCATTTGCGGAGGGTCCGGTATAGGGGAACGGAGTGGGAAGGAACTGGTAGCCCAGAAAACGTGACAGCGAACCTAACGCTAACGAACTTTTAATGCGCGGATAGAAGGACTGGTAGCTGGTAGTTAATGGCGGTTCTTCGCGGTTCTTCGCGGTTGTAGGAGGTTTGGAAAAAGGGAGAAGAGCGAGAAATAGAAAGAGAGAAGGCTGGAAAGGAACGGTAAAAAGAGATGGGCAAGGGTGGAAACCTGGAAATGTGGAAACGTGGAAAGGTGGAAAGGTGGAAAGGTGGAAAGATGGAAGCAGCGGAGCCAGCGGAGTGGCGATGCTCGATAAGATCACGGAGCCATCAACGTTACGCCAACGACCCTCAATCCTCCCTCCTGAGGGTCAGCTACAGATATACCTCAGGGAACGTTACTTTCAAAACGTGGAATTTTCTGCGCTATTCCGATATCCGCGAAACGCGAAGATGGTAGTAGCTGAGCTGCCGGCCGCATTTGGGGCGATTTTTGTTTTGGAAATGAAAAATTAGCAAGCTTCTTGCGTTTGAAATTTTTCACTTTTAAGAACGCAGGGTGAAATTTTCAGAACCATCCATAATGGATTTTTAACGCCGACGTAAAGATAGAAATGAATTTGTTTTTATAAAACATTTCACGTCTGGAAGGTTTCGGGAGAATTCCCCAAGGAATTCCCCACATTCCCTACGTCATTTTCACCGGTACGATCTCCTAGCTCGCTCGATGGAAATTAATTTACCCGATCACGTGCGAAAGAATTTTCTGCGGGACAGACGAACGGGAGTTAAGTCCCCGGTATGCGTGCCAATTTGAATCGGAATTTCCACTATATTTTATCAGCGTAAATTCGAGTTCTTAATAAAAACTTTTCATATTCTCTAGGTAGAAACCTGTAGGACTTTTTCTCATTCCTCGTAATATTTCCACATTTTAAAATACGGAATTCGACATATTTCCAACTGCAGTTATCCAGCTATGCTGTAATAAAATTTCGAACTCTTTCGCCTTGGAAATTGTTCTATAATTTGTCGAAAAGTTAATGTCTCCAAATTTATTACCAGATCCAATAATCATTTGACAAAGAACTTACTTCCACTCGCGATTTCATTTCCTCTTCATCTGAATATAATCGACACATCAAACCCACCTAGTTTCGTATTACGTCAACCCATGCAGGAATACAATCGCCCAAAATCGTCCTAGGGATCAATTTGCAGTTTCGAGGTCCGGACCATTCGACGCGGATGTCCAGACCGTTCTCCTAACAGCCAAAGCCTAAGCCTAGTCGAATCTGATGCGAACCTCAGCTCGCCTACGACGACGTGGGTGGAAAAGGGGAGAAACACACAAGGGCGGTTTAGGGCGACGGTTGTAATTTGGCACACGTGCTACCGACGACATTACGTCGTATACCCCGTCGAACACGTATGTGTGTACAATTAGGGTGGTCCTTAATTCCATCATTTTCGGATTTCACTGCTCCCATGGGCCAGTACGCCTCCAAATATATACAAAAAAATGTGATCAAAGCCCCAGGCTTCTATCTCAGTTTTAAATACTGCCCGAAAGTCCTCGAACTTTCGCATTTAAATAATTTGCCATTGGCTACATGGGACCAAAAGCTAATGGCTTGATGTTCAAATCGCCTGTATGCAGGCGTCCTACGAAGCGTTCCCACGAATATTCTCGGTATGTACTGCGTAGGTCTATGTATCACATTCGCATAAACATAGGTGGTTTTAGGTCATACCAATTCCGCGTTACGTTTCATTCTGTTTCGTTACGTTACGAGGTCAATGACGATGATTGTGAGTGATTGAGTTTAGTGCTCGTTAACCGATGATGCGAATTCCACCACTACGGCACCCCTAGTTCACAAGCTAGATATTGGGCTGACACGTTAAACACATTAACGGGTATAGCACGTGCGACATAGCCAGGCAACGGACCTTATGTTACGAGAACGCTTAACGTCAACCCCGTTAACCTTATCCAAAGTACATATACGTACCCGGTAACCCACAGGTTGCCTTTATAATAGAAATATGGTTGTATATACTTCGCGAATACGAATTATCATCGATGATCTCTCGAACACAAGGCCATGCATAATTATGTCCATGACATTGTAGATAAGCGTTAGTTTCTTTCATCTCCAAAAATGTCAACCCCTATACCCCATAGAATGATCGTTTCGCTAGATACCACCTTGTATACATGTTGTGACGTCAGTGCATGTGCAATATGTGCAGAACACCACGTTTCTCTTCACCTTTTCAACTCTCGTTAGCATCGAGTTTCAATTTAGAACTACATATTGCAACGTTATGCTACGGCTATGCTCTGGTTATGGTGTAATATGCTGCTATGGTATGCCATGGTATGCTTCACCGCAAATCTCGGATTCTATCCAACCCGTGCATTTATCTGATATCGAATTTTTATCTCGCGAGCGACGCGACGTCCCCAAGAAACGAGAGGAATTTTTGTTCTTTTTTTTCATTTCCTTATATGTTCTTAGTTCATTTTTTTTCTTTTTGCTTGATTATCGTTTTTTCGCCTCGACTGTTGATAACGCGGGGCGAGAAATGAGTCATAGTACCTACTCTTTCGATGTTCACACCTGGTACGTAGTAGGTAGGTACGTATAAGCGAATTACGCAGATTCGGGGTAAAAGCTTGTCCCCCACAATTTACCCAACTCACAAACCAAGTAGAATTGTTTTGTTTTATCATTTTTTTGTCCCTCTTTGTTTCTTCCACGTTTTTCTGTGTTTTTTTTAATTCCGACAAGTCCCCGCATGCCCCTGCATAATCCTTGCGCATTATATGTGCATATATTCGCGGTTGTTTCCTGGTGAATATAGAGAAAATTCTAACAATTCGTTACTCGCGACCACCCCGCATCACCTTATGTAAATATATACCTACATCGCGGTAACCCGGAGCAAACTCCCAATTCCCATCCCTTTCTCATGAAATTCACAATTTCTCCCTCTTTTCCCCAGCTCTCTTCTCCCTTATCCTCAACGTTTCCAACACAACTTGACTAGCCGTTGCGAGTCGCGTGTTGCGTTATGTTAAACATTGCACAACATATGCTAAAGGCCCTTGTACCGCATGCAGAAAATGCTGCACCCTCCGACGTCAGAATTGCTAGTCTCCCTATCCGTGATTTTTATTATTCTCTTTTATTTCGTCTTTGTTTTTTACCTCGCATGGTTCGAAGACTGAAAAAGAATATGGATCGTATCGGATGAAAAGTAGAGTCAGTTTTGCAAATCTGCAGCCTAAGACGGAGCTCGATTTTATAAAAAACAAAACGAAAAACAAAAAGAAAGGTAAAAAGGGCTGAAACGTGGCCTAGAAGACGAGATGAATCGATCAGATTTAAAAAAAAACTAACAAGTCAATTTTCTCGAAATAAGATCCGCAAATTACGTAGCAGAAAAAAAAAGAAAGAAAGAATTTTAGCAAAAAATATTGTAGAAATTTGAAATTTCATTTACATATACCTAGGTACAAATTAAGGTGAAAAAAAAAAACTCATTTTTGTACTGAACCTAATACAATAGCGATAATTAAGTAGCATATAGGTACACATACGTGTACTAATTATTCGCAAGCATGAACCATCATTTACGGTTGAGCGAAATAGATGGAGATTATTTCGGGCGATTGAAAACCGCGACGTTGGAGCACAGTGGTCAAGACGGCGATTGCGTGTTAGGAAAACGGTATACCATGTAATACGTATATATGTATAGGTATTACAGGTAGAATTATGCATATGTACGTATAGGTATACGTGCATATATGAACCTAAAGGCGGAAAAGTTTGTAGATACAGAGCAGCGTCGTCGTCGTCGTCGTCGTAGTCTGGTAGCTGAGCGAGTCACTTATCTTTATTTTACCCCCTTGTTGTAAATTAGCTGCCCCGGCGTGTTGAAGTAATGAAAATAACTACACGTCGTTTGCGTTAATCACATCGCGCTCGACTAAGCCGCGAAGCGAAGTTGGAGGAGTTGGCTAAGACTGACGCGGAGATATCACCCCTAAGAAAGAAAGAAAGAAAGAAAGAAAGAAAAAAGAAGAAAAAAAAAAGTCAAACAAATTCATTTTCACCATTTTTATACCAAATATTTTCCCGATAATTTAATCACGGATATTAATTTCAGTTCAGCGGAGAGATCAGCGTATAATCTGTAATTATTGCAGGTCTTTGACGTCGAATATCTCTAATATGATAATTATAATTAATTAATTAATTAGAGAATATTAATTATGATATAATTGTTGAAATTAAAGAATTAACAATATGGAGCGAAAGAAATAATAATAAATTAGGACGGCATCGCCGTATAATTTTCGATATATTTTCTCATCACTTTCAATTTTTTTCCCGGATCTATAAAATCGCCGCAATAATTATCATCAGTATGTATAATTTTTCGGGTTATTTTTCAGACTGACACTGGCTCCGTTCGAGATATTATTGAGACAAGAATTACAGGCGTTGCAGTTGGTGGTAACGTAATTCTAAACGACAGGGAATGGGATTACATGGATAAGTTATATTTTCCGTGAGACCTCTGTGTCACAGAAAAACTGTGGGTTTCTGTAAGAAACGCGTATAAGTATAAATAAGAAAAATAGAGAGGAGCGAAGAAATTAGGATGTTGAATAATGAGGGAAAATGAGTAAAATAAAAGCGGGAGTAAAAGCGGGACAAAGGGGTAGATACTAGGTAGGTATATATACCTAAAGAGAGAAACAGAACGAAATAAAGATAAGGGCAATGGTAATGAGGCCGAGTAAAAAGAAGAAAGCCAAAGCAACGAGATAGTAGGATAAAGCGAGACGGAAGAGGGTGCAGAAGCCCCGGTTTTTGGCGAGGGTTAGTTTGGTCCTGAAACCAGGAAGGAAGAAAGGTAGGAGGAAAAGAGGACCTCGGCAGGCTCTCGACGCCCGCGAGATTATTAGCGAGCATAAAAGTAAACGTGCTTGAAGAGAGCGTGGTCGACGATAAAATGTCTATCCGGGTAAAAAGAACCTTTTCCTACCTCGTACCACCCTGCATCCCTACATCGCCAAGTTAGTGACTAGCTTTTGCTGGACGCACTGACACGAGCTCGTCCCGCCACAGGCTGCTAGATCACTAACTAGGTACGATTTACCCCATCCTGTAAATTTCACGCTTGAATGGTCGACACAATATCAAGAGAAGTTTATCACCGGTTTATGACCAGAATCTACACCGTTTAATACGGTTGCAGCTTGGGATAGGTAGGTATAGGTATATAGGAAGGTAGGTAATATTGCCAATATTGCACCACGACCTAAATCGTACAGTTTCAATTTGGTAATTATTTGCGATAGTATATCTCCTAGATTTGGAGAATTGTAGAGATGGGTATTTCCAGTATTCTGAATTCTCCAAGCATTCATATTTCTACAATTTTCAAAGTCGATGGGATACTCTCGCAAAAAATGACCAAACATTAAATTTTCATTCCTTCTATACCGAACGTGGCTTTAATTCATAATCGACGATTGGCACACTATCTGCACAACATATTGGACTGAGTCACAAGCTGGAATGATATTTACTTTCAATTAAAGGATATAAATTAAGCGATAAAACGGTATACGGATGGTTGTTATATATAAGCAAGATAATACGATAGAGAGGCTTTTCTTCGAAAATAAAATAGTCTGCTATTCTACAAGCTGAAAGATTTATTCTATTTTACATATTTATTTATTTTTAAAAGAATTTCCGTAACTTGGTTGCTTTCCAAGAATTGAGTCCGATGCATCCGTTGGTTGGAATTTTTTCTTTTAATGCGATGAATTGTCAATCTTTCAATAAATTTGCATTTTAGAGTACAAACTCGCTGGACACCGAAAATTACTAAGCGATCGACCTGTACGCTGAAAACTGATGTTCCGGGACCACCCACGAATCGCTAGCTTATGATGCAACTGAACTTTCAAGAATTCCTTGAAAATTTTTCAAAATTCCTTCAGAATTCATTGTTAAATAATATTACCTGAGAATTCCGGGCTTTCCCTCCCGTTAGACACTCCGAATTGTAGCATAGCTATAGGTGACGCTTGGAGTCATTAAGCTAACGTTTGAGATGAATAATTTGCAAACAGGTAATTACGATTTGTGTGTAGTTATAGTAGATGAAGCATACTAATAACAGAGACACGAGAGTGGTTTGATTTCTACTCCATTTACCTCCCGCAGCCCATCGTGTAAACAAGGATCACCATATAAATAAATACATATATATACTATATTTAGAGGTATGTTGGTACGTGGGTGAATCAGAAACGCACCTGACATTTAGGCAACAAGCCCCTGTGCGAATATTGACACATGTCGCACTAATTGAACCCTTGGCTCAATTACATAGGGCGTAAGTTTGTTCATGTTGGATGGTTGCTTCCGGAGCTGTTTGGGTTCTATTTTCCCATGTATACACATAGGTATGCCAATACCTGGAGAAGTGTGAAGAATATTTTAGGTCGAAAAACTCAGCGTGTCCGTAAATACGTTCTAGCAATCTAGCGAATGGTCAATGAGAGAAGACGAGAAGAAGTAAAAAGAAAGACTAAGGGAAGAGGAGAAAAGAAAGAAAAAAAAGGTAAATCCAAATGCTTTAATTTTGTTAACTGTACCGTGGAGAGTACCTAACAGCTCATTCAAGAATCGTTAGAACGACGGTGTATTCGATGAATATAAAGCGTGTATAAGATATATCTTTTACCTACGAGTAGAGTTTGAAAAAAAAAAGGAACGAAAAGAGGAACAAAAATAAAAAAGACAAATCGTTAAAAGTTGGGAAAAAATTTGCCAACGAGACCTCCGCGTGTTGATCTCTGACCGGATGTCGTTGTGTCTACCCCTGCCTGCCCTGCCCCGGCTCACAAATCCGTATAGTCGTAATTTCACTCTATATGTAAATTAGCGCTGAATTCTCTTGGCGATCGTCGTGTAATACTAACTGTTCTCAACGGCAATGGTGTTTCCGTTAACGGTTGAAGGGTCGCTCTAGGGGACGCAGTAGCAGTGAACTATAAGATCATGGACCACTTTAAACGATCGGTTTTACATTTTTTTTTTAGATGTAAAAATAAATTCCATGATAGAAGCCGGATGGAAGTGACGGAGAAAGAGGGAAAGAGAGAGAGAGAGAGATCATATGGATGTGCAGAAATACAAAGGACGATAGAGCATTGATTTTTCGACTCATAATTGTTAATTAATTTTAATTGCTACTCGCCTAGGGCTGTGGAATAACGATTTTCTATTGTCAGGTTCTAGCCAGGTGTTAATTTCTGGCTGCAGATGGGGAAAAATGATTAAAAGTAGGTGGAGCTGCAGTGGCGAAAATCTCTAATTGTGATAATAAAAAAAATAAGAATAAAAAATAATGTCTATAGTTATTACGCGAATTTAGAATTCAAAGTATCATACCTATTCAGTTTTGAAGCAGGTAAAGTGACGGGGGTTAATGCGAGGCGACATCGTTCCTTGAGAACTCGGGAATCTAGATTAATCGTCCAAGCATCTTGTGGTTAATTAAGGTACCTTTGTCAAACACGGACAAGACAAGGCATCGGGGTGCAATACGCGTATGCCTATAGCCTCATACCTTCAGCGTCTCTAAAGCCTCCAATTACGAAGATAATTCGTGCAGAGTGTGGTTCGAAAATCCATCCAAGATTAATCATAAATATACGACGTAATCGTGGGAGTAAATTCCAGCCATTTGTTATATATGACAAAATTTGTGATGAACGAAAAAATAAGTAATAAAAAGAAATAAGGGAAAAGAAACAATGAGAGATTGGGCGATTGACGAATCGATCCAGGAAGACAAGAACGATATAGGAACGATATTGCCAAAAATTTTTTAGGAAAAATCGTCGAGGCTTATTTAACTTGATATAGGTTTGGTATAGATATTGGAATAAAATTTATTGAATAGAATTTTCCGAGACGAATAAAGAGAAACGATTCCACCGCATCCGGGTCGTAACGAATCTATTCAGCTTTCCGAGTGCCAGAGTCTTATTTGAACCCCATTAATTTTCTTTTTCTTCTTATTTCTGAAATAAAATTCACCCCGAAATACAGAGAACCGGAAAGTTTGAACATCCCGAGAGCAGATATCCTGCGGTAGAAGCAGATCTGCTTTTGTCACAAGATTAATTACTTCACGATTGGACGCAACCCGACACAGAGTAAAAACGAGGATGGTTCAGAGGCGACTATACATACGTATATATAGAAATATATACCCACCGTATACCTACAGACAGAAAAGTTTCAACTTGCTCTAAAGCTGTCAGTTGCCTCTGCGACCAGGGTTAGAATTAAGGGTAGGTAGGTATACGAGTTTCAACGATGTTATTTTATAATCAAAATTTTCATATTCAAAAATAATTTCAAGACCCTCCGGATGAAATTTTATATAATTACGAGTTAGTTGGACAAGGGTGGGTAAATGGAAGGCGAGAAGGGTATACAGTGAATGATTAAAAAAAATATGAAGAAAAAAATACGATTTTAACACAATAAAGATAATTAACTTCTTCTTCAGAGGCGTTAGCCAAATCGAATTCGTCGGTGATTAGAGGTGAGCGGGGCGGGTAGAGAGGGATTCAACCCCTCTGTCTAAATTTCAACACAAATTCAGTCTCAAAGGACGATTTATTTATTTATTTATTTATTCATTTCTTTGTTTTCGATTTTACTTTTTTTCACTTCATCTCCCATTTTTCAGCTCATCAAATCCCTCCGGATTCTATTTCCGGTAAATTTTTCCTGTTTTCCTATTTTTTCTTCTTTTTTCTTTAGCCATCACTCTTTCACCCCGTGCGATCGATAATATATATACGTATAGCTTTGGGCCATTATTTAAACTCTGTCCGGGACGGATCCGTGAACACGTTTATAAACCCAGAAGAAAACTCCGTTATGATTGAAAGTTAACAAAGTTTCGTGCTCCTCTCCCCTCTGCTGTTAAATACGTAGCGGAGAAGGTGATCTACGATCTTCTTGCACCCCGCTAACTGAACTCCGTATTAGCTATACCCGATTTTCTAAATAATCGTCGGATGATTTACACCCACGTATGGGTACATAAATTTGCTACGGGAATGGGTATATGAGGTATATAGGTATATCGAGGCTAGTCTTTTGTCGAGTATGAAAACCAATCCCAAAGCTATGAATAAAAAATAATCGTGTCCTTCCCGAAGCTTTCTTCTCATACGAAAGGAAACTGGGTCAAAAACCTGCATGGGGAAGGCGAGTGTGAATAAAGCTTCACCGTTCTTTGAACAGATCATAGGGATGCGATGTAATCTCACGGTGCAATGGTGTCGCGTGAGAATTTTCTGGATTAATTATTAACTCAATAACGATACCTATACCCTATGAATACATGATAGATGGGTAGACACGGAAGCTCGGAAATATAAAGCGAAATATGACCCAGAATTTGGGTTTAATTTCTCCCTAAGGATTTTTCGCAAGAAGTTTTTTTTTTTTCTATGGATAATCTGAAGCGAGAATGATTCGATGAATTACGATTTATCGGAAACGGTGATGAATTGGGATCGCTGTTGATTTCGTCCAGGTGGCTAAAGATCGCTTTTTTTCTTTTCGTTCATTCTTCCCCCGAAGGAAAATGAAAATAAACTTTCCCTCTTTATTACAATCTCTTCTGGTTGTATAGCCCTCTCCGCATCCTCATCCGCTAGACTAAAGATCCCGCGATCTGCAGAGAGGCGCGAAATGTCCAGGTAAGGGAAAGGTGAGCGTATAGTAGCATAGTGTCGAAAGTTACTCACGCCAAACTGTACGATAGGTAACCAGAATTAATTAACACCTGACACTAGCGCTAATTGACATTCGAGCGGTTTGCGATTTAATCCACTTGGAAGGGAATATACCTACCTACACCTACACCTACACCTATACCTATACTACCCACCTCTGTAACCTACCACTTTCCTCCACGCGCACTTTGGAAACGGTCTAAAACCGACTATATGCTCATGAACGAAAACAAAGCCTATTACCCTGGAACCACCTCGAATTTCCAACATCTCTGCAGTCGTCAGGTCAGGCGCCGTGGGACCCAGCCGAACAGAACTTAATTCACTCACCCAAGTTCTGATTTACGCGCGTTATACCATACCGCGGGGAGAATTCATGGAGGCATTAAACTTTCTCATCCTAAATTAATTTCATTCCCTGCGAGCCTAAAACTCGAGAAATTAATTCCATATTATCTTTTATTGATTATATCTGCTAGGGTGATCCTTAATTCGGTCATATTCGAATTTCAATGTTACTTCGATGTTATTTTTTCACTCCCTTTCGCATTAGCGTGCATCGATGATGACTGATGAGTGAAAAAATTGCAAAGAAGACAGAAAAGGAAGAAATGAGGGAAGAAAAAAAAACATATCAATGATTTATAAACCGGAGGTATAGAACGCGACAGCGTTGGTTTGACATTGTGTAAAATGTGTAGTTCAGTTTATAGAGCTGTAACTTGTGTGAAAAATATTGCTTCCAATATAACCCGAGACATTATTTAACGGCAGCATCTGCCAGCTGCTTGAAAAAATAAAATAAAAAAACGGATTAATAAGTTATTTATCGTTATTAATTTCCATTTTTTTCTACTCTCTTTTTAAAAATCTGTACGAAGGCAGCCCCATTCATGGCATGAGTTTAGTTTTTAAAGCTTAGCAATAGCTGTATTATACTGATAATCATAAAGAAGCACGATGTACGTGCCAATTGTTATTATAATTGTAATTTAATCAATATAAAAGATGAAGAGGTGACCAAAAATCGTTGTTTAAAAGCGAGCGAAATTGTTGTTCGGTTTGCGGTTCGACGGCGCTTGTTCCGGTGCGGTTTTACCAGATCGTGGAGTCCGGTATTAACAGCGTTAAATCGATACCTTTATATACTATATCCGAAGCCGGAACCAAGTCCGGAACCGGGAAACCCGACCATAAACGTATTCGGCACTACGGCGTGCGCGGTCCTATGCCTCTGCTCTACGGTGTAATCTCGAATCTCACACAGCATCCTCATTAATTACCTGAAACGATAAATCACGGACCGCGTAGACGACGGAAATCTCATCCGACACGCAATGCCGTGAGCACACAGGGTCAGGAGAAACGGATGGACGCTGGATGGACAGAAACTATGGGATTGGATGTGGTATCAAAAATGACTAGATATTTTTCCCTATTTTACACAAATGTAACTTATGGGTGTAAACCGATGAATTTCATTCATATCGAGCGAGCTCCATCCAGCTAGAGGTTTTCATCAACTAATTTCCCAGGCTGCGTGCACAGTAAAATTTTTTTTGTAAAATTTAACACAAAAGCTTGTGTTAACCACTTTTTTAACACAAAATTTGTGTTATTTCAACACAATCAGTTTATGTCAAAAAAGTAACACAGCTTTATGTTAAAACTAACACAAAACTATGTTGAAATTTTGTGTTGATTTGAGAGTAACATTTAGAAAGTGTTACTTTTGTGTTAGTTTTAACATAAAGCTGTGTTACTTTTTTGACATAAACTGATTATGTTGAAATAACACAAATTTTGTGTTAAAAAAGTAGTTAACACAAGCTTCTGTGTTAAATTTTACAAAAAAATTTTTACTGTGTGAATGAAACTCGAGAAATTTCAGGGATATACTGTAAACGAACTTCCCACCATCTGACGTTAATTTTAACCCAGTGCAGCTGGGAAGTGCGACAACCGAGATCTCAGTAGATCTAGTTCTCTCATCCTCGAGCAGACAATAGCTTGGTGGCTTTACTAGGCTAAGCTTAAGTGCGGAATCGAGTCACTCTATACCCTCGACTAGATCTACGAGCTTCTCGCAAACTTGACTGGTAGTACCTACACTAGGTATAGGGACGACAGTCGATGTGTCCATGTAAATATGAAGAGAAATATGAACCAATGAGATCACGTATATGATTTTTAGAAATTGAATGAAATGAAGGAATTCATCGAAAGCTACACAATAGAAACTTTAAAGCATGAGCAAATTTTCTCGCTAATCTGAAGTTACGCGTGAATTTATGAAATTTCGAAACCCCACAAAGGGGGCATAAATAGGGATATAGAATTCTAAGAGAGGATGTAGTCCCGAGCCGAAAGGCGATACGGTATGGTGGTGGTAGGTACTCGAGGGTGAGTTGATGGAAATTGAAAGCAGCCAGTTCGCAATTGAAATTGATCTCGAACGGGACTCTAGAGACACGACAAAGCTCTCTGTACAAGCTGACGACACGCCGCTAATATCGACGGCTGTCTTCCTCTAACACGGACTTTGAATTTAAACGAGTAAACATTTGCTAAAGGACGTTTACACGCGAATACAAGTAGGTACGTAGGTACGTAGGGCAGAATCGGTTTCAATACATATATTAGAGGGACATCTCAGCCTCGGACCGTCAGGCGGCTGATAAATATGTGCGCGAAATTCGATCAACGCGATCGTAGCCACCGATCGTAGATGAGAAATAAAAGGGATGAAAAATCCACGGCCACGATCTGTGGCTACGATCGCGTTGATCGAATTTTGACTATACTATAGCTAGCTATAGTCGATCGGCGAACCTGATAATTTCGCGCACATATTTATCAGCCGCCTGACGGTCCGAGACTTGCAGTACTGAGATGTCCCTGGAATATCACCCTGTATACATACCTTTGACGTTTGTACACGTAGGTACATACCCTACAGGTGAAAAAAAATTAGATGCTTTAAAAGGAAAGGAAATGGAATTGAAGTCGAGAAAAGTAAGACCTAAATGAAGTGAAAAAAAAGAAAATTCTCCATCATAATTAGGGGAAAAGTAAGTCGTAATATTATAACTAAAGCTTTTCAAGATAGATGAGAGAGAGACTGCAGACGATGAATAGGAATGGGTTTAATGTGACGAATAAAATACATGAAAATATAAACGTTGCGGAGCTCGTTGGTTAATTTTAGTTAACTCGTATAATTCAAACTAGCCTGCAGGAATAAAGTGAAAAGCGAGGGATTAGGTTTGCCGTGAAGTTTTTTTATTTTTTATTTTTTATTTTTTTTGTTTTTCTCCTCTTCTCTTTTCACCCTGTACGACATTACACCGCTTTACAACAAAAGTACCCTATATTCCCAGGGGAATACACAATACGACATTATCATAAAGCAGCAGTGCTATTTACATATTATTTGCCATATAACGGCATCAAACCCCATGCAACTACGTTACACGATGTATACCTGTATCCACATGCAACAACCCCTAGAATCGCAAAGAGACAAAAGTTCGGATGTCCATATCGTCCCGTTTCTATTTAACTTTCTTTTCCATCCTTTTTAGATTTTTTATTTTATCTTATTTCATGTTTTCTTCTCTTTTTTCTTCTTCTTCTTCTTCTTCTTCTCATTTTCCCATCAACGAGGGTGAAACGCAAGATGAAAAGTTGACAATTGTTTTTCTGTCTATTGTATACTGGCCGAGTACGTCCGTCGCACCGAAGTTAATTAGGACCGTGGCAGAAGTTGAACGAAATAAAGTAACGAGGAAATGCGCGAAAAGTTGGGTAAAAAAAAAATAAATAAGTAGGTAACGCGATATTTTGTGAAACGAGTAGAGCACGGAAACCCCACCTAACTCTCTATCCTATTTTAACTTTGCTTTACTTTACTTCATCTTTCCTTGTTTGCCTTTGCTCTGCTTCAACCATGTGCAGCTACACTTTATTTTACTTTCATTTTATTTCATTTTATTTTATTTTATTTTATTTTATTTCACCTAATTCCATTACTTTATCTTTTATACTTTATTTTATTTTACTTTACTTCACTTTACTTTACTTTACTTTACTTCACTTCAGCTCACCTGCTCGCAGAGCTAAAAATCTTTGAAAGAAACATTCAATCTGTTGGACACGAGGATCTGAGACAAAATTTCAAAGCTTTGAATAAAAACTAAAAAAAAAGGCTTATACAAAAAGGAATACTAAAGAGAGAAAGAAAACGAGAAATGTGTATATAGAATGGGTTTATCCCCGGACAAACAAGATAAGTAAATAATATATCGTCATCGTTGTTGTAACAGTATGATCGCAATTTTAATATAATGCAGCTTTTCGTTAAAACTTCGATAAATTTTTATCGATTCATGTTATCGATGGTCAGCAAAGCAAGTGGTGAATCACTCTCAAGGCACAGCAATAGCTTATACATATTAAAATGCTCATGAATTTATTTCGTACACGGCGAAGTATATGAGCTTTCGAAGAACTTTGACGATGAATAATGAATGGGTTCTTTTGGGTCCATGAAATTTCAATACATATATATAGCGTTGTTTGATAATTTTGATTATCATTTGTTTTTTCAATTTTTTTCACTATTCTTGTGTGAAGTAAGAAATTCTCGAGAAATGAGAATAATTTCAATTCAAAACTTCCAGACTTTGATTACTTAAACAATGACTATGCAACATACAATATAAATGGAATTACACTGCCGGTAGTAAGAAGTTAATATAACGAGAAAAGAATAAAGATGAAACTAGCGCTTACTTTGCTTCAGAAAATCGAGTAAACGAAGAAACGCCACAATTACCTATGGAAGAGCTCCTTTTCTATCGACTGTAAAGTTTTCTTGAATACAGAAAAGAACGTTCTGAAAAGAATGGAATAACGTCGTACTTCTTGCTTTTCAATATTATTATACGATGCTGTATGCTTCCAGAAACATCGTTGTACATTATGTAGCGGATAACAATTTATCTCTATTTCTCACGTATATAAGGTATATCGAATATTGCCTTTTAGTTTACAACTTTTTACCACGAGCGGATCCGCTCTTTACCCCATAAATGTAGGCATACATAAGTTTCACTCAAACTTATTCGTCGTCCGTGATAAATTGGTTCGTTCATAATTCGCTCGACGAGTAGTTGATTTACATAGCCACAACTGACTTGACCCTGACGAATTATTATATTATGCAACAAGTGCGTAAAAAATTTTACGCACGAGTTTCATACGATATTTTTCGACACAGTTTGCGTAAAATGAAATTTTACGCATACTATATCGAATAATAATTTTCCATTAAATCGGGGAAATATAGTTTTCACCATAATCTTCGATTCGCAATTCTCACGGGAATAACGATGATGAAATGAAATATACGCGGTTATAATAAAGTGGACGGATCGATGAGGACGAAACTCATGAAACGGAGCAATAATTCATTTGAAATATAGAAAACCGTATGGATTCCAAAAAAAACTGGAAGACTCCAAGTGTTTAAAATTTCAGTTTCTTCAATTAACTTATCCGCGAATGGATGTGGAATCGGCGATCTTCGAGGTGGAAAATTGTGTCAGATGTGTGAAAACAAGAAAAAAAAAGAAAATTGCACAAAAATGTTCAATTCCTTGACAAAGCTACAGAAACTATTTGGTACATAGTGAAATGGTATGAAGCGAGGAGTGAAGACAGAGAGATATTGCTACAGCAGGTAGAGGTATAGGTACTTGGTATTCTCACGAACCACGAGAAAGTCTCTGTCTCCAACTTATGGCTTATGGCTGACGGTCTTTGGCCCCGATCGACCGTCCCGTAGATGCGACTCGCGTAGCTACATACATATTACAAATTCAAGTGTGGCTACTATATCACTACCACATATTGCATACATGCATACGAAAATGCTGCACGGAACAGGAGAGTGTCAAGTGTTGTTGAAATAGATAACGGTTTCAGGTTCACGATGACCAATTCGTTAATTCTCTGATTCAACACACACACACACACACACACATCTATGTATATATGAATATGGGGCATTTCAGCTGAAATCACGAGGTTACCGACCGGACCCCTTTCGATTTTGATCATGAATTTTTCTCCAGATCTTTCCAAGTTCCCAATGGAACCTCAATTTTTTTCAAATTTTTTCTTCATTTATTCGTGGTCCCGCACGATCTAATATCACTATGTCAAAAAGGGCCTTTTTTAAATTGATGAAATTATTTGTCGCAATATTCAGAACTAAAAACAATTATTTTCGATTTTATCCTCAGTTCGAAACGAAACTTCAAAAAATGATAAAGATCAATGGACATTTTTGAAATTTTACTCTTATAGACTAAGAAGAAAATCGAATTTGACACACAATTTGTTTATCTTTTTTCTTCTTCTTCTTTTTTTTTTGTCGCTACAAAGAGACCATTATTGTACATTCATTTTATTTTTTTTTCAATTTTGGAGCCAAAAAAATTTATGGTTAAAATCGAAAGGGGTCCAGCCGACGACCCCGTGATTTGAGCTGGAATGCCCGAAAGGGATTTACGTTTAACTAAACCAAATTCATCTTACCGACGATGAGAGAAATAATTTCTTTCCCTATTCAAGTAATTCTTTATCCCGATCGAATCTTCATCAGAAAATATGCTGGAACTAATACGAATGAATGAATGAATGAATGAACTTTTGTAATGAAAAAACCATGTGCACCTCTCTTCTTGCAGCGAACATACCTACTACAGTTTTGTTAATTTCTTTTTTTCTTCCAATTTCGGCGAGAGATAATACTTTTTAATATACCTAGAAGTACTACGGAGCAGCCTGGTGCAATTCACTACGCGTGAATAAAGTTCGCGTGGTATTGAATCTACGATTCCCACGTTATGTATTATTAATAAAAATCGTAGTATATGAGAGAAAAAAAGGAACGAAGTAAAAACTCCAACAATAGGTACTACGAGCTTGTTTTCGCGATATATCTGCATGCTAGCTCGACACGACGAACGGGGTCGCACGAATGATTCAGATTTTTAATTTTTTTTGTTTGTATTTTTCCTTTTTTTTTCTTTCTTTCTTTTCTCAATACCAAATCGGGCAATTATATGTAGTAAGCTGTTTCTACAATTTCCTGGTATGACGTTAAGTTGTTCCGTTGGTCGCACCGGTCTTACGTGACAAGTTATACATACCTATATGCGTAGACAGTTACATATGTTTAAGAAAACAAAAAAAAAAAAGTTTCTTCGAATGCCTTATGCTCCGTTATTATTTCTCATCGCCCGAACAGGTTCCGCATGATTTTCAAGAGGAATTTACGTCTTATACAGGTAGTTACTATCTGATATACCCAAATTCTTAAAAGCGGTTTGTTTGTTCTTTTTTTTTTCTTACTTTTTCCCATAAATCACAGCCGCAGCCACAACCGCAATTTCTTAGATCTTTTGACGAAGAATTTCGCTACGTATAATTACGCAGGATTGCGATATTTGCTATAACTGCGAAACTTCAAATCGCCAAATATTATACTGAATTAGCAAAGTTTAATCACATAGAAACTCTCACACCCTTTACTTTACCGCGAATATACGTATTGATCCTTGGGGAAGTATCAAATATTCGCGTATGCAAATCGCAGTTTTTCAAATTACTATTATTATTATTATTCTTTTTTTTTCTTGTTTTCTTCAATTCTCAACATTCCAGACGATTAGGTAATTGAATCAATCATTTCATACGAATGAATTCAACCCTGTTGTATGGAATATTGTTAAAGCAGTTTCAGTATAATTAATTGAATGATTGAACATAATAATCGAAATTCCAAAGCATTGAAATTGTTCAAACTTTTGTTGTTCATTTTTATAAACGGGGTGAGAAAACTTGGTGAAAGACTGCATCGCGATAAAACTACTCGAGTATGCAGTTTGGGTATGTAGGTAGGTACATACGAGCCATACGAGGTTCAGTATACCTTCGATCTTCGACCTTTGAGTATCGATGCAACAGCTTGAACCCAGATATCGAAAAATAGGAAAAATAAAAAGAAAAAGGAAATAGAATAAACGAGAAGTGCGAATTTTTATGACAGAAAAAGAAGAGAAAAAGAAAAAAGCTACAAGATGAAGAAGATGATCAAGAAGAAGAAGAAGAAAAAAACCGTATGCTATTGTATTTTCTTCCAGTGATATTATTCAAAAAGAGGGTATATGTACCACTTTGAAAGTGCGAGAAAGGAAAACCCCGGGCTCCTATAAAAACGTATATATACTCCAAACATTTATATTCAGAATGATTCGAGACGTTTGACTCTAATGCACATATGCCCATGAATATACAATAAGTATATGTGCAAAGGGAACAAGGTTTGAAGATAACACCGTCTTTCAAAAAACAAAAACGAAAAAGGATCGAAAAATTGAAAAACAAAATTCATTTCGTGTCTTCAATCGTTAGAACTTATACCACCACTGAATCACGTTATACGAAACTTGAAAACGAAATTGATTGATCTATCGAAACGAGAAGTTGATAATCGCGACTACCCTTTAAAGAAGAAGAAAAAAAAATCTATACATTTTTTGTGGGAAAGGGAATGATAATAACCCGATATCGACATTTAAGACCGTCAGAAACTCGATTCAAAATAATTTTTCACCAAGGCGGTTGTGATCCACTTCATCAGTCCGAAGTGCACAAGATTATGCTAACACCAGGAGTTAAGCTTCACTGAATAAACGATACCTTGGCTACGTTCTGCGCTTAAGATAGCTTCCTCCCTTCCCCTTACAGAGGTTGAAATACCGTGTACATGCTATACCATCTATAGGTGTATGAGTAATACGTGTGTGTACCTGAATCATAACGTTAGTTTACGACCAGCCTCCGATATAATATAAGTTTATGAATTTCCAGCCATCAAAATCTCTTCTATTATTTCCATCGGAGTCCTAAAACTCCGGGAGTATAAAATGAACGAAGAAAATAAATCTGAAAACTCATTGCAGGGTCAAGATAATTAATTGTTAATTAGAACTGGACTGAACCCCCAGGCTAGACCGCTAGGGCGTTTGATAACCGATGCGGGGATTAGCTGTAGACATTTTTTGGCAAATTTGATGGAGAAAAGAATGGGGAAAAGATATAATTATTGCCGCGGGGATCAGTGATCAATTTTCGAAATTTTGATCATCGGGACTTTTAAAATCCAGAACTTCAGCCCGGTCCCTCAATGAGTTGGATTTTAATGGCACTCGCAGTAGGTACGTTGAGAGACAGGTAAATGTGTGCTTCTCCTCAACCTGGTGTATATAAATATATGGCACCGTCCTCCGCGATGAGAGAAAGTCTTCACAATAGCAGCATTCGCTATTAGTAATATATGGTGAACTAGAATCCGTCGACCTTTGAGTGAAGATGCAGGTAGATTGACGATCTTTTTTCGGAATAAATTTTGAACTTGGATTAGTCGAGGCTTAGAGTACCGAGAATTTCGAATTTTGAATGAAAAGGCAGACGGAGAGGGTAGGTGTGTAGAGATAGGGGATGAGGTAGAGGAATTTATACCCCAGTATTTCGTTTCGAGAAAATACGGGGTTGCCTTTCAGGCATCCGTGTAAACCGACGAGTCAATAACGAGGGAAGAGACTTTACGCTATACGGTGTAAATATATATTTATTTACAAGTAGCAAAGTTGGATAACTTACTCACTTGTACATTAGCTAGAAGCAAACGATACCTCGAGCTCAGTGTATAAATTGGATTATATACATCCACGCTTTAATCGAAATGCAAATTTGCACCGCTACTGCAGTTATTGCACCCGAATTGGTCCAACTACTTGCTTCTCTTACGATTAACGGTTCACCTCAAAGTAAAGTGAACAGGAAGAAGGAAATTTATGAACATTTTTTTAGGCTCCTTCTATGGTAAAGCTCGACTTTAGCTAACTGATGCACTCAATGGTTGATAGAGAAGAGAAAATAAAGAAAAAGAAGTGCAAAATTGCCAATGTGCCAATGTGAAAAAAATTGCCAACACAGGATATGTCCAGCGACTATAGGCGTTTGAAAATTCTCTGAGAATTCCGGGTTTTACAGATTTTCTCTGTCGCCGGACATCCGGTAACAAAACGCAAAAAAAAGAAAATGACTGACTTGGAAATTCTGGGATATTTGCGGGATCGTATAGATGACCAGGGCGAAGAGCTGAATGGAATTGAATGGTTCCTTGCACGATTCCCTGTCTGGTTTGAAATCGAAATTTATGGTCCATTCGTGATCGCGAATGGCCAAGCAGCCCTTGGAATTCAGGGGTGGATAGTTTTGTTTCGAATTCTATACTTCACTCTCTTATTTCCTCTTTTTAGTTATGTAGTAGGTATCGAAAATTTTCCCGAGTTTCCTCAACAGGTTTAAAACTTTGTCGATATTTCAATCCCGTGCGAATCGATAAATTGGAGCCGGATTAGAGTTCAAAGTTCAAAAAATTTCGAACGATTAAAATTCCGGATTCGTTCGAGTTAAGATTCGGAATTTTCAGAAGTGGTTGAAGTTTAGAAAATTGAATTTCCGAAATTCCAGACCCCATAAATCCGAAAATTTCGGTCTATTCCTCAGAATATGTAAAGACAAAAAGTTATCCATTGAGGTAAATGTGAATAACTGAGTGAACACATACACGGCGATATTTTCGCACGAATTGAGCCGCAGAGTTGAATTAGTGGTTATCTATCTCAAACAAAGGTTAAAATAACCGAGACACAAAGGCAGATGAATATGAGCCGGGAATTTAATATCCATCAAGAAGTTGCCAGATGTAACTTAGGTACTTCGCGGAAGCTATATGTAAGTACATGTGCGAATAATACGTGCGTGGGCGTATAAGGTGGATAGATAGATGGAGAGAAGGACAGAAAGGGTACGAATGCGTGTGACTCTTGTGTGACAGACTGTGTGCTGCGAGAGAAAGATTTCATTACAGATAGTAACCAGCCCTGTTTGCAAGTTGCTTGCGTTTACGTTTGCGTTTGGCTTTCTGTTTAGCCCTAAACAGTATGAGGCATCAGGTATACTTGCGCGCAAAGTTCTTACGATTAGAAAATTCCGAAAATTAGTGAGTGTTGAATAATGTATTATACAAATTGTTAGTTGTAAATGCGTCATGTTACTCGTGGCTAATAAACTTTTGTTGCCAAATTTCTGTGGAATATGTGCAACTGAAAATGATGTATCGATTTTTGCAATAAAATTGATCGACACCGATTTTGCAAAATTTTAAATCGCTGGTGTGAAAGTTGTTTGTGTATGTCACCCGTTTTTTACTTTTCTTTGATTATTTCACCTTTTTTATTCTTTTTTACACCCTCGTCGATCGATAGAAGCAATCTGCATCGGCTACCGATGCAATATTCTAGCTTTAGTCGCGGTATCGTTGAATAATGAAAAAAATAAAATCGCGGTGCGAATATTGACAACATATATTTATGCGAACCTGATTAGTCGGGTATACAGTTGAAAAAATATTTTTTAAATCCATATATATTTCATAAGACTCGATCAAGAGAAAATTGAATTTTCTCTAATTAAATTGAATAAATATTTTCCTCACCAGATCCGTAGCGGAGTTTCAAATTATCTTCAGCCACTTCGTTTCCATAATGTGATGAAAAAAAATATCTGACTTCAAAGGGTCAAATCTTACCTGTAATCAAAGAGTAAGAAAGAAAGAATCGTTAATCAAAGTTTTAATTGGACTGACTGAGCTGGGGATAAAATAAAAAAATAAAGTAGAATATAAAATGTCAAACAACTGCAGTGGGATCTATGAATAGAAAAATTTTGCAGTCTGCACAATAGGAGCGAAATTGTAGTACGTAGCCGTTTATTTCACGATTCGTTACTACCTGGATCAGATCTATTACGGGAAATAATTTGTTTTATTGCGCCAATATATTTGAAATAATGACGAAAAATCAGGCATTGAATTCCAGGTGAATTCGTAGCGGAATCACGGAATGATAGTTTTGTGGTGTTGGAAAATTTTCTGCTAGAAATAATTGATTATTGATTATAAAATGATGGTGTAATTTCGATGGTATAAATCTCGCATCACATTTCGAAGCGATATAACAATTCGAGGAGTTTAATTTCGAATATCGTTACACGTTATTGGCTCGAATTTTGTATTAAAATAATTAGTGGAAAATAGCGTAACGAACCGAACAGAAAAAGATACATCGTACACCGGGGCGAATATCAGTTTCATTAGCAAAAATTTTTCCTCGTATAGATATGTAATATAATATATATATATGCCTGTACATGTATGCTCTTCCACTTCCGGTAATTAAATAATTAGTTTGCCGAACTGTGTCTACTTAATTACGACATAATCACTTTTCCCACGTTGTTCATTTGCTTTATTCTGCTCTCCCGACTCGTTTTGCACAACTGATAGAATCGGTGCAAGAAAATTGTAAAAAAAAAACAAGAAAAGAGTCGAAAACGTCGGGATAAAAATCGTCTACTAATATTTTCAGATTTAAAAACTCACTCACGTTGATTAATTTTTAACGATATGTTTGAAACGATGTTGAAGAAAGTATTTTTTCATTTTTTCTTTCTTTTTTCAACAAGTATAAAATGAAAATATGTATAAAATTCACCAAAAATAAATGACCTTCGCATGCTTGCCAATAAAAATATCGACGATTCGTTCAGGATCCACGAAAGCAATAGGAAAAACGAAAAATCTGAAAAATACAAATCATCAAAGAATAAAATTATTGTCTCGCATGATAGTGGCGTATTCTCGATATTGAAATACATAATGAATATTTTTATTGGAATTTTTTTAACGCAAAAATATTAGCAATGTAGATCGGGTGTTCTCGAAGGGTTTGTTATTGTTCTCGATTCGGCTTGTTATTCAAACCTCAAAAAGCACATATTTTAAGTAAAAGAAGAACTCCGATGGATCGAGAGTTAAAAAATATTCATTTTAACATCGGTATACATCTACACGTTGAACGAATCCTTTTTTTTCGCGAATTATTCGCATCGTTATTACCGCTCTCATAAATTTTAAATCAACCTCTAGATATTCGCGTTAAAAATGTGCAAAAAATCTAAAACAAAAATTTGATCTCCTTTTACATCGAGATATACCTAATAACGAAGATATTGACGACCAAATTGAGTTTGTTCGGTCGTAGAAAATTCATCCATGCCTAAAATGCGTTGCTAATTTTCATTTTTTATTTTTTATTTGTCGTTTGTTTTATCGCAACCGAATAGAAACCCATTATGTATTGTTATTTACACCACCTTACAGGCTTCTAATCACGATTCCAATTAATTCAAGTCAACGCTATTTAGGTACAATGTATAATATATAGACCAGGCGTGACCACGCCATGTCCAATTGACACGGGGTGTGAGAATATACCTATACGCTTACAGAACACGTGTCAAACGTGTACGTATACATCTTAATTAACCCCGGTACTTCGAGCCGTAAATGTCAGTTGACCAAAGCTTTGCTATATATAATACATACTGTATTCGAAGCCGTTAATATCCTGTGCTAATCTGACGGGCGATTTTTTGATAAACAGTTCGAATTTTGTATCATAAAAAATGGGATGAGAAAATGAATTTTTAAATTTTATTGAATTTATCTGCATTCCTTTTTTTTTCTTTTTACAACATGATCACGTAATATATAGGTATATATATATTTTTTTTTTTCCTACGAGGATCTCTTCCGATCGCGGATGATAATAGTGTTTTCAAAAAACCCGATTCAACCCGGAGTGACAAAGACCGATCGAGAGACCATTGTTCATTTGAATTGATGTGATTGAAAGCGATTAAAAAATCGATAATTAAAACCTGGGGGTTGAAAAAAAATTTCACAATTTTTATTTAATAAATTCTCCGAATCGACACTCGACCAATTTCCATATATATGTATATACCGTATAGGGCGACCCCCTGCGAACATTTATTGACAATTATTGGTACAGCCCTTCCGCATTGAGAGGCACTAGCGAGTTGTTAGGGACCTTTTATTTTCGTACATACATATCGTACAAGAGAATTGAAGGGTGACCACAGCAGCATCGGCGTTTATCAAACTGCATATTATGTGGGCGTGAAAAGAATTCTGTTTTCTCGAGTACAATTTCAATATTTATTCAATTTTATTCGAAAATTATTTTCACAATTTTTCACACCGACTATGAAACACTTTGAAAATTTCTTTCGTTTTTTTCCTATCCCCTCTATCGAGAAAAAAAAAAAGACGGATTCTCATCGAATTGCGAATTCATCGTCCGGGTTAAACGTACTACATACTACATAGCAAAGGAAAGGAAAATGATTAATGGAAAAGAAAAAGAAAAAGAAAACTTTTTATATACATAGGTATAAACTCGAGTGTGACAAACGCTTTAAAAAATCTGTCTACCCTATGTGATAGCATTGAGATTGAAATTACTAATTTGAATTGCTAATACGCGTATCTCGAGGTATACCTCCACCTGCAACCTTTACATGCCTATCTCAGCATAAGTTACATTTTTATTTTAACCCACGCTGTACACGTATGTATGTATGTATATATATACCTATACATCGCCGAACGAAGTAACTAACTGAATGAAGATAAAAAAAAAATGAAAAAAAATTGAAAATGAAATGAAAAAAAAATCGGGCGCACTCAAGGCGAACGTGAATCGATACATTTTGACATTCCAAAGGCCATAGGAATAACGTATTCAATGAAGAGTGAATTCTAGCCTTGAAATCAAGTACCTATATATACCGAGGTGTGTGTGTGTACATATCTATGTGTATATATATACCTGAAACGATTTGTTCCGGTTGAATCCCGCACAAATTGTCCGGGGCTTTTTATCTATCCACGACCGTAGACACAGAATAGATTTTCTTTTTTATCGGAACTATCAACGGTGCAAAAACGTTAATCAACTTCTGGAACTAGTTTAGGGTCAAATTTATACTCGGCAGTAGCTGAATCGCTCGCCTTATTCCAGTTTTAGTATTGCTAAGCCGATCGTATGTACATACCTATACATACTTCTGCGAGAAACTATTTCTTTCTCCGATTGGTTAACCTTTGTCTTAGATTTTATTGGGCCGGGTTAGAGTTCAGGATTTCAGAAATCTCGAACGGTTAAAATTTCAAAATCTTATCAATTATCAATGAACTATCTTTTCTCTTCACAACCTGAGAAATGGACTGAAATTTTCGGAATTTACGCTCATTCAAACGAAATTCCGTCAAAGTTATAAAAATTGTCAGATGTTGTCATTCATGTAGACAAACTTTAAATAAATAAATTCGGAACTTTAAAAATTGGGAACTTCAAGCCAGATTTTATGTAACTGATTGCAAATCGAGGCCTCCGTTAAATGCGAATTAGCAAACTGCGGAAGAAATTCATTATTCACGGTTAGAAATAAGGTCGCTTGTCGTTGTAGCTCGAAATAAACGTGAATTTAAAATTTAAAATACGTTTTCATTTGATGAAATTTCGATGGTCTATTGCACGTCAATCATTTACACAAATACCGTATACTACTTTCCGTTTAGAACCGATTATTACTCTATTCGTTAATGCGCATAATATGGGGAAATTTTTGTAATCGGAATAAAAAAACTGTCTTAGATATTTTTTGAGAAAGAAATATATTTCTGAAAACTATACGAGACCCGCATGTTTTTATTACCCCCTATAGGTGTATGTATTTTTTTCGTCCTTATTTTCAGATCGCTCGCCGCGTGTCAAGATCTCAGAATCTCGGGTTTCGGACACTTCTGTCAACGCCAGAAGCACGTGGGGGTCGAATCGGGTCGAGAGGTTCTCGGAGTGGAATCCCAAGTTTTTTACGCGAAACTCTCGTCAACCGCGAACCGACCCGGGAACCCGGGAACCCGGGATCCGGGAATGAAAGAGAGATCCCGTTTTAGCTGTCGCTACTGATCGTGAGGAGAACCACAGTCTGGAATGCCGAGCTAACAGCCCTCGACGATCATCGATCATCCCCTAAGCCTAAACGGGGTCTCAGTCCACTTTTACTCACTCCCCAGCCCATTACCCTAGTAGAAATTTCGACCGGGCGCTAGCGAGGGCCAGGCTAGCTTAACTAGTGGTGGATCAGGCGCTGACGTGGCAAACTAGCCAGCGCCTAGTTAGCGATGTTACACTTTGGCAGACCAGTTCCTAGCCAGTAAAGCTGACTAGCCCCTTAGCAGGTTTCCCTAACGGCGCCCCTGATTTATTTTCGTGAAATTAAAAAGTAATAATGGTAGAAAATAAAAAAAAAACGAATTCGGCACTTTTTATCGTCAGTTAACCCTACCCACGCATCATATCAATGAAATTGAAGTACAAACCCACTGAAATAGCCGCCGCATTTTTCGTCCTCGCCGGGACTTGAACCCACGTCCGCTCAGTTACCAGTCGCGCGCCTTAACCACTGCGCTAACCTGCCATATGGTATATGACTCAACACTCTCCTAATTGTTCAAAACCTATCAACATGTCGAGTTATTACTCGAAATAATTTAATGTCATCAAAATTTTTCATTTGCAGGACTAGATTGAAGTCCTTGCATATATTAATACGATTGATTACTAAATAGTATATCATGCATTTTTCGTTCACACGGTCATATGTTCATCCGAATCAAATGACATTTTGTTAGAGGAAAAATGTTCCACACTGATAGAAGGATCTGTTAATATTTAATACGATTTATTCATATTAAATGAATGATTTATTAAATAGGATTTGTTAACTGTTAATAAATATTTGTTGATAGTTAACTAGTTAATAGTTAAATAGTTAATAGTTAATATTTGTTAATAGTTAACAAATATTTACCGTCTGGAAAACAAAATGTCAATGCAGAAATTCTACGATTGACAGTTTTCATAACCTCGAATAGTATATTTATACTTTCATTACAAAAAAATCAATTAATCATAATAATTAAATATAAAGCACTGTAAAAGAAAGCTGGAGTGTGTCTATGCGATGTTTGGTGTTCAGATTTTCGGTGTTGCTAATTTTTACTAGTTAATCAACGTTTAAAATAAACTTAATTGGTTAGGATAATTATTATCTGTAGACTCAATATTACCCCAATCATAAAAAAAAAAAAAAACAATTTGTTCAATTGTATTAGAATTAAATCATGGAATAACACCAGTTTGGAGGTGGTACGTCTATTTTAACCTCTTATTGGTGTTTGAGGTTATGGCGTGTGTTTAGGAGCGATCTTCACGTTGTACCGGAGAAGAGATATGATTGATCAAACAAATATTTTGTTGGATTCAACAAATATTTGTTAACGGTTGAAAAACGTATATTTCTCACAAATAAATATTTATTGGGCACAAAATTGATTTGTTAAATGTTAAAAAATATTTATTTGTATTTAAAAAATCAACAAATTGTTTCCAAATCAATGCATTTATCAATATTCAAGAAATCTTGCGATCAGTGTATTACATACTCTAGTTATGCTAGGGCTTTCCCCGTGTTGGGTCAGTCAGCGCCCGGCCGGGCTTAATCGTGGAAAACCTATTCTGGATTTTCTAGCCAGGCCCTTGCTAGTGGGAATCAGAACGGGCGAGCGGGGCGAGCCACGATACCGCCCGACAAGGGCCTGGCTAGAAGAGCCAGAATAGGTTTTCCACGATTAAGCTGGCCGGGCGCTGACCCGACACAGGGCAAGCCCGATCAGATTTCTACTAGGGTAGTTGTCATATTTTTGACTGACCTATACGCCGAACGATACATCTAACATCGTTAAGAAATATCGGTTCAATTTTCTAAGAAATACATCATTTCTGGCCCATTTACACCAGAAGTGTAACTTTTTTGGTATTTTTTTGAAAAAAATAAAGAGGGGAGAAAATAAGAGACGAGAAGGGAAGAGAAACAAGGACGAGGATATCGGAGTGTAAATTTTTGATTTTATCAAGAAACAAACGATCGGCGATACTCATTTACAAAAAATAATGAAAAAATGTATATTGCAAATCTTTAACACGAAATTTGCAAAATCCTATCCTCATTCCTCATATATGAGGAACTTGGGAAAAGTTTAATTTATTTCTCTCAAAGTTTTCGCGAGTATAAGTTCTATCGTGTATCTAGGTGAATAATAAAATGCAGTAGGTAATGTAACAAGAGTGCGGGGGCGTGAAATTTTAACACTAAGTTTTCAAGTACTATGAGGATATACGAGCTGCTGCTTCTGGCCACTTCAGACTCCCATAGAGATAAAATTTGAAAAGATGAAAGCTTTTTATTAATTACTGTTATACAGGGTTAATGTATTCAAGAGTGGACCTGGATTTGAACCCTTTTTGGTTAGCTACTCGATCCGAAGAAGCGGGGGAATGCATAAGCGCGAATTATCTCACCCTGCATTATCGTAGTTTTTTTGGGCTGGGCTTATTAAATCCGGGATTAATTAGGTAAAAAAATAAATGCGCTGTATAATTAGAAGAATTTCATTGCTCGAGGATAAAAAGGGGGATGAAATTACAGCGTTGAAATTTCTTTACATGTACTAATATATATTCATCTTTCGTAAAAAAATGGCGAAAAATTGAATTATTTTTTTTCATCAAATTCTCTTATTAAAAAAAATAAAACTGTAAATTAATCCCTATGGGTTGTATGAGATAATTTTACATTAATTACTCATCGAGCATATTATGTAAAATAACTTTCAATTTGCAAAAAAAAAAATATTGTCCGATAAAATAACGTCAGATAATTTCCTCGGATATTTACGACTCTGGCCGATTGCCAAGATGAAAAATCGACATTTTTTTTAACGCGAAAAACAACTGCGTAACAATTTTCAAATTCTTTGACTCGCTAAATTTGGCAGTCCGCAACAGTCTTCGATCCGTGTACTTTATGCATCGGTCAATTCGCGTTCGCGGATTATTACAATAATTTATTCGCCGAAGGAAAAAAAATTACACCTCTCGGAAAAGTGGCTTGATAATGGTGTTATCGATCAAGAGAAATTGCCAGGCGATCCTTGTTATAACGCGGATGATAACCCCCATGAATAAAACACCTAGAAATGATAGGATCGATCGCGAATGGTCACTTTCTACCGAGATTCTTCTACGACTTAGTTAGGATCGTTTCGCGAAGTAGTAGTATCAGGTATAGTATCAGGCACATCGGATCGCTACACTTTTTTCCCGCATCATCTTTTTCCTCACTTTTATTCTCTTTTTTTTCATTCTTATAGTAATAGCAGAGCTGAAAGTTGCGGAAGTGTATATTCGCCACTTTTAGTAGCCCATTATCGTTGCACTGTACGGCAACGTTGACCTCAAGTGTGAATTTCGCGTTACGTAATCCAGCCTTGACTGAAACGTTGATTTCGTTTTTTTTTTTTTTTTTTTTTTTTCCTAAACCGCGGTGCCAAGGAAACGTCGTCAATGAGCTCTCAGATGTGAAAATTTTTCTGGAAATACACCGTTGTCACAGACACTCAAGAATTGTTATAAATATTTTTTCAGTCTCTCTCTCCCTCTCTTTCTCTCCGATCTTTAAAAAATTTCTTCTGTTTTTTCTGTTTCTCTTTTTTTTTCGTTCTTGTTTTGTATCCCCAATAATTGGCTCGAACGAGAGAAGAAACGAGTGGTCGATATATTTTGTATAAGACGCTCTAATATCTATAGATATTTATACTAACATCTGAACAGCCTCGAGCTACTAAATAATTGTTAAACTTCCGAAAAGCATTATATACAGCCTTCGATTTTTCCCATTTTTTTTCTGCTCTGACAAAATATCGTCTCTAAAACTGCCACCGAAGCATGCATGACAATGACGTTATCCGCAAATAGTATCATCGATGCCGACTAATTTCTCACAATCACAGATTCTTTCGCAAATAAGTCATCCAGCGATGAAATATTCGCGAAAAGTATAGCAAAAACGCATCTATTTGATTATTTGAAATCGAAGAGTTTGATCCCCCTGGTAGTGGCCAAGGGTCAAACACTAAAATAAAAATCTGAATTATTTACAGCGGGCTTCTTTTTATGCATTTGGAGTCGATTTGAGGGATGGTTCGATAAAAATTCGTTCGAACCCAAATAATGACCACCGTAACATATATCGCGTGACTAATGCCATAAGGTCGTAAGCGCCAAAAAAATTTTTTTTTGCGGATATGCCCAAAAGATGTAATATTGCATGAAAAAGATTTTGCCACCAAAATAACGAATTTTTTTTTTTTTTGGCGCTTACGACCTTTTGCCATTAGACACGCGATATATATACGTCACCGTGGTTGGTTTCAAATGAAAAGATCAATACCCTTCTTTTATTTATCCCATACATATTTCGTTTTTCTTCCATCTTTCGTTATTTGGTAGTAAAAGTATGAAATGAAAAATTTCCCGCGTCCGTTCTACTCCACTTTATTTCCTCCTCCCTATTCGAAGCGTCTCTCTATCTCTCTCCCTAACTATCTATTGTTCTCTTTCTCCCTCTCTCTCTCTCTTTTTAACAAAGTCTTGCGGACTAACGCCCACGCGCGAATATCACTATAGTACCTATACATAGCTGGTAAATGTAAGCCACTGGGTTGTTTAGTTTGTATGCTCGATCAGTAGCTAAGTAAATTCGATTCGGATTCCGCACACGCGCGCGCGTCTCTTTGGCCGAGTCTCTAACGCACAACCGAATCCTTTACTTCGTCCTACAAAAGGACGTGTCCAACCGGTAGCCGATCTGTACCAAGATATTACGAGGACATTTCTACCTCTCTTTTCATCCTTTTTTTTCAATTTTTTTTTTTCATTTTATCGCGAACTTGAATTCCGAAAATGAATATCGACGATGAAAGAAAAAAAAAAGAAAAAAAAACTACGCAAAGTTTGACCGCTATTCACACCTCACATTATATTCGACGCCTTTGGCTGCAGCGCGGCCCGAAAGACAGCTGACAAACTTTCGAATGACCAATTTTCTTGCGGAAGTAACTGTACACAAGGTTATACCTATATGTATGTTCGTCGACAAACGGACACTGGGCTCAATTTATTCGACGATTTAAACTACGAAAATTATTATTTTTTAAACAGAATTTATTAATCCTTTGACACGATTGTAGAATTTCTCATTCTCGATGTAATTAAATGAAATTAAATTACTGAAATTGGAATTGGAATTTTGAGTGGTATTGGAACACTGGGATCTATCTATTCATTCGGAGATTTGAACTATGAGAAGAATTTTTCAAACAGAATTCATTGATTTTATTCAACACGATCGCAGAAGTCCTCATTCGCGAAATGATTGAGTGTCGAGAAGACTGAGACTAGCCGATAAAAAGAGCGGAAAAAACGTCATGGGTAAACTGATTCCATGAATATCCTTTCCCAAACCCATTGAACTCAATTTTCTGCCAATAAAAGATCGCTGAAAAACTTTATAGAATTAAATTCGAAGCTCTAGTAACTAGAGTCTAGTTGGTATGCGGCCTGCAAAGCACAGGGCTCAAGGGTTTCGGTTGTGTAGGATGTAGACTGTAGACTGTACGCGAACCATATACCATAGAAGACGTTGGAGTAGAGCTTCAGGTGGGACGATTAATTAATGGCGAAATATCAAAGGGTTAGCATCCCTCTCAAGACAGAAAGTGAGAGAGAAGGAGGAAAGGAGTCGACCTCTTCCTCGTTGTTTTCCTCCTTTCCCAAGGCTCTTCCGAGTCTCTCCTTTCCAGCTTCCCTAAGGACGTGGAGAAGAAGAAGAAGAAGGGAAATCTCGAGGAAAGAGACGACCCAGCCGCACCCTTAGCCTTACCCTTAGCCTTAGCCTCAGCCTTAGTCCTTAACTTAGCTTATCGCAAGCAAAAGGACTCGCGACGCGTGTTAGCATTATCTGTTGACTTGCCCGAGGGCTTATACAAGTGAGGCAAAACCTTTGTTCCAAGCATCAGATTCAAGTAGGAGTGATGGAAAAGGCCGTCTTTCCCGTCTTGAGAAGAACAGCTTGTAATTAATCAGGTGCACCTCGATTGATTAGAACCGTAGATGTTTATATTAATTAGAATGGCTTCAATTACAAGCATTTTCACCTTCCGGCGAAAGACTCCGATGTCTTCGATATCAGAAGACTAAACTAAGAAATTGAATCCTCGTATACTCCAGACTCAACAGCCTATACCCGTTAATATCAAACATTGAAGAAGCTTTGCTATAGGGTTTCACCTAGCGATCGATACCCAGGTAAGACTTTCAACAGAAACTAGTATCCTTTAAAATAGTATAGGTTTACGGCTGTATATACGAATAGCAAACATCTAGTTAGCTCGAAGTCAGTTTTTGGTTACCAATTAGGAGATTCTAAGTGCTTGTATCAGTGGCTCGTTAGACCGTGCCATTAGTATTGAAAGAACAATCAAACTTTCGTTCTTCTGCAGAACGAGGATGGAACAATTTTTCAGAAACATTCGCCGAATAAAAAAAGGCGAGTTTGTGCAGAAGTTATATCAATGTAGAATATTTACTTCAAATTTTAAGAAGTTTCGATGATCGATGCGACCCCCATAAAATCTCAAATGATTTCGAAAGATGTCTGAGATGTGAGAGAGTCAACAAACTGAGTCGACAAAAACCACTTCTTCACATATCGTACCGATTATTCGGAAAACGAGTATTTTCCCCAAAAATAAATTCGGAGTCCTCTATGGTGACTTGATATTGAAAAATAGAAAACGATGTCCTCCAGCTGTATGTAATGTATGTAGCTATTTGCAGCGCTACTTCTTTCCTGCTGTTCCCATGTTCTTCCGTAACTTTCTTTATCTTTCCTAGTATGCAAAGATCCTATTCCGAATCTATATAACATTCATGAACTAGCTGACGGTCCGAACTTTAATAAAACGTGCATGAAGTCCATCTCCCACATTCCCTGATGAGCATCACGTCCGGATAAAACCACCTGACAATTTATTATCTTTGATTTAATGTTTAAAATAGTGATTTTGTTATTTTTTTCAATCTCTGTCTGTCTCTTTGTTTTCTGCTCTCTTTATAGTTCATCAGTTATGTAATGCCTGAAATAAACTACTCATCGAGCAGTGTGACGTAAAATGTATACTCTTGGAGCTATTTTATCGGGCGAAGGAGGAAATAGGTAGGAATATACCTAGCTAGTACCTAGCTACCTTCAGGACCAGCGGAAAAGTTCATCCGGAATAAGTTAACCGAAGAAAATACTATTTGCACTGGTATAGTAGCTATATAATATATATATAGGTATATGTAAGCATGTATAGCTAACTTTGAGCTCGATAGTCGCGGGATAAGTTTGACGGTAAAGTTGAGTTGTAAAATCCTGGTTTACTACTTCATCCACCTAGATGGGTATATGTACTATACATATACGATGAGATATCGCCCAATCTACTCTAGAAACGAGAACTCAAACGTTGAACATCCTCATATCTGTAACCGGAACACTATTACCCAAAAGATCCTGGTTGAAGTTCCAAATTTTGATAATCCGGAGCGGTAAAAAATATCCGAATTTTAATATTACCGACTCACAGTTTCCAAAAAGAGTATTTCCCCGGAAGTCTACATAGCCGATTTAGAAAACTACCAAACGAAGAACACCGGATCTTCAAAATTCCGAAAGGCCAACCAAACTTCCGGTAGTTGAAATTCACGCATGCATTCATTCAGTGTTTAATATTGATCGTATCGAAGCCAAGTAGGTAAGTGGCGAAATTGATCATCTTGAAATTTTAAAATCCTATCAATTATATTTATCACATGATGAACTCATCGATTGAAGTAGATAAGATGTGTTTTCGTAAAGATCAGGGTCTGGTTTAGAATGAACTATTTTTTGTCTTCAAATCCTGAGAAATAAAACAGAAATTTTCGGATCCTATGGGCTCGCGGGGTTTTGGACTTTCGGAGTATTGAGCTGGTCTGCATTCCGACCATTCAGAATTTCAATGTTCTTATAACTTCAAAGTTTACGAAAATTCGGAATAGTCTTAAACGAATTCGAAATTTCCATCATTCGGAACAATTCAACCCGGCCCCTACCGAAGTTTATAAAGATATAATTTTCTTTTTTCTCTGACTAATTTCTGTGTTCTTTCACCCGTTTCACTCATTGTTCAAGATATGATATCCCGACTGTTGATTATTTCAAGTTTCTCACCGTACAGCCCACCTTCTCACGCATTTGTAGCCATACGCTTACTCTGGCAACATAAATCGTGTACTTAAGAAGTCTTGTGCTCTTAGGGGACTCGTGCCCCGGGGGGCTACTCAAACTTGCTCCTTCTCACTTTCTCGCGTTCTCTTATAATCTCTTTCTCTCTTTTTCTCACTCTCTCATCTATCCGTCAATCTATCTCTCCTTATCTCTCCCACACAAAATCTCTCCATCCCGTACAACGTACCACATAACATCTCTCGCACTCTCATTGTACAGTAATTTTATTTCCCAAGTAGCTATAGGTAATTCGAACTGTTTCAAGTTCGAACCATATCATGTCAATTAGTGGTCAAGTTGGAAGTGATAAGTCGCTCTCTCGATTGTACACCAATTAGTTATCTTTCATAACGTAAGATATGTCGCGTCGAAATTATTTCATTGCGAAAAATTGATGTTTTTCATATAATTTCAAGTGCAGTCTACTTCGGGTATATACTTTCAAATCCTGACATGCTGCGGTAGGTTCCTGGGCTGCTCGTTGATGGATAATGAATAGTTAAAAAATTTCACTTTTTCTTCACCGAAAGTCGCCTCCGGCCTGTCCTTGCCGGACAAACTTTAGCATAACTTTGGAGTGATTAAATCGGGAGCAGAATTGAAACTCGTCCGAGTGAATTAGTGCCAGCTTATAGAATACTAAGAGATGAAGTTTTATCTTTTCCTATAGGTGTAACGGTGATCTATCGGGACGTTATTCCGGAGTCGGAAGAGATTCATTTCTGAACAGGTAGGGGGAGGAGGAGGGGGGGGGGGGAACCACCGCGTTCTATAATATAGTAATAACGTTAATTCTGTCACTTACGCGAGAAGAACGAGAAACGCGAGGAAGAGAGAGTGGATAAATGTTGATCATTCCGCTCAGCTAACTATGAGAAAACTTTTTCTTTTTCTCGTCAGTCACGTGTGTAGGTACGTTCTGTTCGCGTTTAAACTCACTCAAAATTGCACACATACAACCCGATTTTATTTTTTCTTTTTTTTGTTTTCTTTTTTTCTAGTGAAGGGTTAAGAATTTCAAGGCGATTCTATCCGTGGCTAATAAGTGTCTCGTTTACGTCCGACCTTTCCTTTTTCTTGTCTTTTTTTTTCTACAAAGGTATAGGTACAGTCTCCTTCAAGCGGGAACCACTCGATTTCGCGGGCTGGTTTTCTCCTGAAGAGAACCAATAAAAGTCTCGATTGATTACTTCGGTCTGATTGGTTTACTCTCGTACGAAGCGTCGCGACGCCCCTTGGCCCGGTCCTAAATCCACTCGAAATTCCCTCTCGACTCCTAGCCAAAGTCTGTTCCTTCTTTATCGCGATTTTTTTTTCATTTTTTTTTTTTTTTATTTGCCACACGAAGATAGACGACTATGTCTTTTCCCGATCCCTTCTCTCTCTTTCTGTCTCTTCCTTCTTCGCCCACAGGCATGGCTGTCGTTACGAATGGAACTAAGATTGACTAAGAACGTGACGTCGCGCGCATATCGATCGATAGCGTCTTGAGGTTGAAATTTGTCATTTATTGAATTCGATTAAATTCTACAAACCCAAAAACCGGATTTGATAAGAAACTGCGAATTTTTCTGCAATAGAAGCTGGTGGTGGTTGTGAAAGTGGTGTATCGATCAATTCCAGTTGAGTTGATTTTGAAAAACTTTTCTAAAATGTCGTATCTTCCGATCCCATATGCTTCTACATTTCAGTCAAATACTAAATCTCATGAACATCATGAAAATTTCGATAAAATCGAACACCGCGACGAAAAAACAAAAAAAATCTCGCTGTCGTAATAGTTTAATCGTTATTTGAAAATTTGTCGATACGCGAGATTTTAAATTCCGCAGGGTTGTAATTGAATTCCACGATTTTACCGAACCTTTTACGTCGACGGAATTCCCAACTGACCTTTCCCGGATATTCAAATTTTTCAAAATCCTGAATAAACTATAAAATATAAATAATGAACGGTATATCGCCTTTAAAAAATAAGATACTCCGCATTATCAGATTTGGAACAAGTCAGAGTTTCTTTCGCTCCATTCCAACGTTCAAAACTTATCGTAAAAGTGATTGAATCTTTGTTCAACAAATTTCCTCAATTTATCTAAAATTTGAAATAAAGAAGAAACAACTCAACACATTACCTGGCGAAATACGTAGGTATATTTATTTCGTAACTTTTATTTCAGCTATCACAGATGTGTTCCTCTGCAGCTGTTACATCGAGAGAATCCTTTTCTCTTTTCTCAAAGCTGCGAAACCAGATGAGTACCGAAAGAAACTCTCAATCTCATTTCATTCGTTCAAATCGGCGAATAATTTCTAGATTTATGACTTTCATATGCATATTTTGAAATCTCTACATTTTCTAAAAAGAAAAAAAATTGTGTATAATAAAAAAAATGATTGATTTAAACGACAAATTTCAATCCTCCTGGGATGTATAAAGATTGGAGTAGGTACGTCGCGCCTGCAGATACCACTAATACCATTTTCCTCTTTGCAGTAATAAGGACGTTGCCAATTTTCATCTACAACGTTCCTCCCTTTTCGTTCCACCCTTGTCTCGTATTTTTCTGAAATGGACCGGAAGAGTCACTTCCCATCCACCCCTACCCCTACTCCTACCCTAACCGGTACCCTAAACCCAGTGACTACTCTGTATAGAGTTTAGAGTGTAAGAGTGTAATCGATGTATGGGTGAAATTTTGCGGAAGCTTTATCAAAAGTACCGCGGGCGGATGCTGCATCAATAGGGGGATCAAAGAACGGGGAGAATAACGTGAAGGGTTAATATACGCAATACTATAAGAGAAACGAAAATCATGAGGGTAGTATATACTATATATGATATGGGATTGGCATGGGGTTGGTTGAAGGAGGCTAAGAGTACGACACCGGACAATGTGTCCAATTACGCGAATAATGACAGCCATGTATAACTGTCCGCATTAATTCGCACGGTGAATACCCTCCGTGGTCGTCTGCATCTGTATACCATACGTGTATGTGTAGGTATATTGTATATGCTTATACGAGAGCCCCGTATAATCCCACGGGACCTGCTCGCTGGGGTGGTATCCCCGCGAAGGATGTTCCCCTCTATTCTCTGTGTTTGTTTCTCAGACCGCACCTGTTATATTGAATAACGTGATGGCAAATACTACCCCCCTTTTACTTACCCCCTGAAGTGGGTGCACTTCGTATACTGAATTCTTTCGTGTAAGTATTTTATATGAGAATATGATATTATATGTGGTACTGGAATTTTCGGTATTTTTTTCTAACGCCAAAACTGAGAAAGGTGAATCGAGTAATTAGCTAATTAGCTAATTAGTCAGAGTTTACATACTCTTCGCGAAATGATATAGGTGTGATTGTTTCAGCCTGGGATGAAGCTCATGAGACAAATCTCTCCCTCATCTCTTCGCAGTAGATTGAATAATTGATTGTTTGAAAAAAAGATGCGATTCAAAAAACTAATTATATTCGACAATTCGAATAAACCCTAAACGTATGTGTATAGATACTGGGTCCAGAAAATTTCCCTAATTACTTTACGACAAACTCTGCGGTAGGTACTTCTGCGCGTATAAAAATGGTAAGAGCCTCTCCGAGGGGCTGTTTGTTCTATATCTTTAAAAACTGATATAATCTGACCTCATAATTCAACAAATAAAAACTGACCAGAAATTTCTATTTGAATAATTAATTAATTAATTAATTCGAGAGGTGGCAGGACGCCAAGTACTACCTTCCCTCGTTCAAACAATTTCTAAAGCTTGATGGGGCGCGGACGTCGCGACGCTTTCATATGGTCCGCAGTTATCATTGCTAGACGGTGATTAATAGAAACTAATTAAATATTCTTATTATATTTCTTCATTTTCTTTATTACTTTTATTTATTATACTGAATTTCTCGTCGAATGAGTAGAAGAAAAATTATTCTGTTAAAAGTCCATATTTCAACGTCAATTTAATTATTAACTATTTAAATGCGCACCCATACCTATACCCTCCAATCGATATGAATACTGGCTTGTAAATCTATCGTATAAAAAATGTAAAAGGGCGCAGCAGCAGCAGCAGCAGCAGCAGCAGCGAGCCCGCACCCTTACCCCGATGTAAAAGTTTCCAACTTTGAACTCTATATTTAGAAATAAAGCGTTGCCCTGAATCAAATCTTGAAAAAAAGATGTCAGAAATATTTTGGTAAGTCTTAAAAAATGCAAATATTCGCATCTCTGTCTACTTTTCCCTTTTGCATTTTCTGCTTCTCATCAAATTTTCAGATCGTACATAAATAAAGAAAGAAAATTGATTTCAGATATATCCGAGACACGGAAGTTGACTTGAACAGTAAAAATAATAATAATAATCACAATGTTAATAATAATAATAGTAATGTAATGCCGTGTCTCCAATCAATCACGTAATGATCTCATTCTCGGCATTGATCGTCTTGGTGAAATTTGAGCGTTTATAAAAATCTGACGATTTATAGCGAATTGAAAGTATTAACAGATTGCTTGTCAGAACTCAAGCAAAGGGCTGCGGTTTCCGCGCCTTGTGGAGGAGGAGTATAAGCATTGCGCGAAATTCCGCGCCCTCCACCTCCAGTCATCCCTGTTGGCTTGGGGCTAATCTGGGGTTGCCCAAGGCGAAATTTCATCTCATATAACACCGAGAACGTCAATATTACGTCGTGACCCCCTGTATATATATTTTACGTTTATATAGATGCACACCTCCCATAAAACTTCCTGTAGGTGTATACTACACATCCAGCAGGAGCCAGCAGCAGCCAGCAGCAGGAGCAGAGCAGAGATTACACTCGGAGTAAGATGGAGCGAGAGACTCGAGAGAAAAATAAACTGGGGTTGGGGGGTAGAGAGAATAAGATAGATAAAGGGAGCGGAACAAAAATGGAAGATTATTAGAGAGAGAGAGAAAATATAAGGAAGAGGAAAGAGGAAAGAGGAAAGAGGAAAGAGATGATAAAACCCGGAAATCGGAGGTATTTTTACTGCCACCCTTTGCGACGAATTTTTAATATACTTTTGACGTTCGCCTGGTCCACTGGCTCGACGTTTTTCTTTTTTCCGTCCCTTTTTTCATACGAAAAGTGAAAAGGGCGATTTTTCACACCGCAGACACATAGGCTAACAAAAGATCGCGATTAACGGGAATGCCGACACATACATACATATATTTCGTCCAGATTCATTTTTGTGGTAGAATTAGCCTATACGTATAGGTACCCACACACCATTATATCTTTAATCAATTTGTGTCCCCGAAGGCCGTTTCTCGTTAGATTGTCCAACTTTTTTTCATTTCTGTGTGTATATGTACATAAATGGGACTCGTTGCACTCGCAGATCGCGAAAACTTTTATCCCCCCACGACATGGAGCCTGTGGCGTCGCGTCGTCGAAGAAAGAACAACCGTTATCTTTCTTCTTATCTCCAAACTTTTTTTCATCCAAGGTTGACTCAAGGCCGTCAAAGGTCGCGTGGATGTGGCTGAAAAGCTGGGTCGAAAAATCCCTCTACTGAAGCCATGGATCAACGGGTATAGGCCCTAGAAATTGGCGCTTTAGGAGTCTTGGCGAGAAAGTTTCGCAGCTTACGAGCGGATATAGGTATATATATTCGCGTATTTTCAGGGATAGACAGACGAGGTTGTAGGTATAATACCTGGAAATATTTAAGTAGTTAAATAACCTAGTGCAACAATCCGCGATTTCAGTCACGTCGGTGATTTCATTCCATTTTACGCACGTGAGAAAAATCATGACGAGCTGGAAAACGCATTTTTTGTTTTCCGAAACTACATTTCGTGACGCTGTGGTAAAGATTTCGCGCGAACCGTTCGGCCGATTTGTTTCAAATTTTGCGCATTAGTCAACAATACGATAGTGCATCGCATAAACTACAATCAGTATTATGGGTCCGAAGGTTTTCATGATGCGAAGATCGATGTGAGGCATTTTTATTGCGGAAAAATTTAAACCTTGACCAAACAGTTGTAGTATATGCGTCAGCGATAGCGATTGCAATTACAAAACACGCCTGCATTTATCCGCAGATAACCCGGTATAAACGATATTACGTTCACCACACATTAGAACGCCCCGATATTCGCAGGAATATCAATGTTCTTCGGCAATCTTCTATTTCTCCTCTATTTTCAGGGAAAACTGTAAATTTTAGCACGGGAATAAAATCTTTAAATTTCGAGCTCTGCTCTATCCGATCATTTGAATAACTCCTCTGAATTTTACTGTTCGAATTTCTCCTTGAATATATATACATCCCATTTCGTGTCGGTATTAGTGCATCTATTCCATGTATGTACAAGTACATATACATCGATGAGTGTATGTATTTTTGTGTATTTGTGTATTTGTGTATTTGTGCATACAAATGGATGCCACTGTCGAACGACGACTATTTGGCAATCGGCCATGCGATATGAGAACCGAGCGTATAAAACGCTGCGAAAAGCGACCGTGGATAGATAGGATAGGTCAGTGAGCCTCGTATACCATGGAAGCTGAAAATTGTGCTCCGATAAGCCGTGATTGATTCAGCAGCGAGTATTTCATTTCCGAAAGAATTTTGCCATACGAATAACTTTAATGTTTGATTTTGTGATTTTTTATTTCCTATAAATGATGTTATAAAATTGATAAATTTCACCGATGGCATATGGGGGGGAGTGAATTATTTAAGTAAAATCGTAAAATAAAAGAAATATGTATAAAAATATAATACGGGAAAAAAAATTGTTTTATACCATAAAAAATTATACGAATTGTTCCGCAAAGTTGAGCGTCGTCGTTCGTTTCCCGAATGAAAACAGATGGGCCCACGTGGATTCGTGCGTGGCATACGAAAGGGTATATTTTTTCATTTACATCTACTACAACCACCGCTCAAGTTTTATGCGAGACACACGCCCGCGCACTTTTTATTTTTTTCTTTTTTTTTTCTTTTTTGCACCAGACTATATTCATATATATGGGTTACATATCTATACGAATCTACTACTACTGCTGCACGCTGCTGCTAATGCAGCAGTCTGGGTGAAGTAACTAATAAAGGAAAGAGAAAAGAAAAAAGTAGACAAAAAGTAAAATAGAGAAGAAGGTAAGAGAATAAGAAAATAGACAACGAAGCTGAAGTGAAAACTTAAATAATACGAAATAAGTAGGTAAAACTTCGATATTCGTTGAAAGCAAAATTACGTTTTTCTTTTTTCTCAAATTTTAGCGTTGGTGAGTATCTATATTAATCTTTTTTGATAAAATAATAATACCCTTATAATGATAACGCTTTTCGGAGCAGAGAAAAAAAAAAAGGTGAATTTATTCTTTATCAATTATTCGGGGGTTACCGCGTCGAATTAATTGGAGTAAAAAGAGAAAAAAAAAAAAAAGACTCACGGGTACATATATTATATATTTGAAACATATACGAGTGAAAAAATGCTCGTAAATGGAAATAAAAGAAACAAAGGTAAAAATAAAAGATAAAAAAAACTAGGAACATGTTTTCGAATTGAGATAACAGAGCAAGAAAAATAAACGAGATGAACAGAAAATGAAGGAATAAATATTAAATTGAGGTAAATTAAGGTATGCGAATATAGAAGCTGGAATATACGCCGCGCTGTCATAACTGAAGTCCCGCGTCCTTAAACTTGACAATCTTCTCTCGTTCTCGTAGAATATTAAATTTAGTTACTCCACCGGCGTTCCTTAACGATTATTTCATTTAATTAGCGTATCTCCGCCGAAAGGGCGATCTCTCGTCGTCAAGTTGCGCAGCCCTGTATATATTCGCGGTATAAATCTCGATGAGAAAGTGAATGTGCTGCGGTAGTTAATTATACGTGCGAAAAAATCGAGTCATTTTTTATTTAATACATATACCGTTCGAAGGTAGGTATCTATGTTCTATGATATTGGGTGTATACCTCTAAACCCGAAAAACGTAAAAAGAATTGAGTTCAATAATGAACAGAGACAACGATTTCTCTCAAACGTTAATATATGGCGGGAATAAAAATGAAGAAAAATGAAGAAAAAAAACCACCGACTTTTATCAAATCTGTGTATTTCATGAATTTAATTAAACTTGGAAACTGTATAACGTACAATTCGATTTCATTACGTCGTTAATAGAGATTGACACCTTTTACTTGAAAATATATTACGTATACCGTTGTTGCAAGTAGTTGTGGAAAAAATGCAATGAAAAACAAAATTCTTACTTTTAAACAAATCGAGTTTTCTATATTTTGTCGTCTAAACTTGAATATGTTATAGCATACGTAAATTCGTATCGTATAAACCAGTTTTGTATTCTCTTTATTGAAATATACGGATAATATACTAACTTCTTTTGTTGGCTAGTTTTATATAAGAAAAGTAAAAGGAAAAGGAAGAAAAAGAAAAAGGAACCTTTACCTAATTTATATAAAAGGAAGAAGACTAAGGCTATACGAGCAGGACTTCCCACGTTCCAGCTATCGTGCGAAATCGTACATACTATATACCTAAATACGTATATATACGTTTATATATTTTATGGTCTTATCTACCGATACAAAGCTGCCGTGTTATCAAATTACTCTCCCAAAACGTTCCGAGCTAACGTAATACTGCAGGATATTGATTATCGAAGGGTTCGCTGCTAGGTAGTAGCACTATAGTATCCCGTTTAAGAAATTGATACATGGGTTACATCGAGTTACATATACATATCCTACCTACATATCTTCGAAAAAAAGATATACCTAAATGAAGAAAATTTACATTTTTTTCCTTCTTCATTAGCGTTTCAATTTAATGCGAGAAATTTATTGATTAGTAATTTATTAATCGCGGTTCGCAGATATGGGGACTGCAAATTTAGATCCGTTTTGTTTTTTTCTTTTTTTTTCGTCGTTTTCTTGTACCTGTTCAAAAAATATGTATAAAAGAGATACGGGAATTATGTCTGACGAGTGAAGAAAAAAAAAAGGTGAAGTATAGCGAGGCTTGTTGGGCTGGGCGATGAAAGGAAGGTATTGGAAGATCGGCGGATATATATACCTATACCTATACGCGGAATCTATTGTGTAATAAATTTCAGTTTCGTTTTTTCGTCGAACAAAAAGAAAAAGATAAGAAAGATAACCGAGAGTTCAGGAATCAAATATGTAGTGCATATGTACTATAGGTATGTACGTATAAAGATATTGCCTGATTAAAATCTTTCATATTAATTTCACTTGTTTATTAATTTATACATAAATGTGAATATGAAAATAAGGAAAATTTATTGTATACTGCAGGTAGGTATGAGTGACGGAATACTTTTCTCAAGTTTTGACGATGTATGAATTATTTCGTTGCTATATATGTGAATAAGATATATATAATATGGTAAGTGAATCCCGCACGCATGAAACAACGATGATATAACAATTTCATCATGGAAAGTGTAAAATAATCAATTCATATTTTGAAATTTCGTTTCTCTACGTTTTTGGTATAAGAGAGAAATTGAACAAATAAAGAAATAAAGAAATAAATAAATGAATAAATGAATAATTGAATAATTGAATGAATGAATGAATGAATGAATGAATGAATGAATGAATGAATGAATGAATGAATGAATGAAAAGTTCGACTTACAATTCTAATATAGTATAAACATTCAGATATCTGTATATTATTTCATTCAAATGCGATATTATTATACATAAGTTGGTATATCAAAGAAGAAGAAGAAGAAGAAGGAATTCACAGAATCTCGCTTGCTCGCTCATATATGCGAACAAGTTTGAGCGAAAAAGGAAGAAAGAAGAAGTAAAAAAGAGAAGAAAAGAAAAGAAAAGACCAAGGGAAATTCCATCAAGGTCATAGAGAGCCTCGTACTTGCTTGACCAGATACGTAGACTCTACTTCGCGGACGTAAAAATTGAAGGGATTTGCGTAATCTGAAAATATTGCGAATCATGGAGCGCAGGAGAGTTGCAAAAATTTATCGGAATTAGAAGTCTAAAAAGCGTGGAAATTGTGGCTGTATAAATCGTCCAGAAGGTAACTTATAAAATCAATTATTTATTTATTTATTCATTCGCTTATTTTTTGTTACTTTTCGTTACGAGATCGCGGTTAATTTAGTTTTTTTTTTTTTCTTTCGTCTTTCTTTCTTGTTCTCGGTCGCACGCGGTGAGTGATTCGCACATATTCCCTGCAGTTTCGTAAGAACAATAAATCGGTAAGAACACCTAGTATACCTGGGGCTTTCCACGCCAACTCGACCAACGTCTGACCCTGACCATCTCGGATTTTATCGACTATTTTTTTTTCCTATACAAGATGCGTGGAGTAATAGAATAATAAATTATCGAAGTACGGGATTTAATGTAAAATGAGAAGAAGGGATAAAGTTTATTCTGATAAAATATATGTAACAGATTTTTCGAGGATAATAATAATATTACATAAATATTAAGGCTTACACACCTATAATATATTCATATTTTTACTATACGCACTTTCTTGAATAATATAAATTAACGATAAATATTCCGGATTAAATTCCGCGCTCCGGAAAGTCGGAAATTTATAAGTGTCTTATAAACTTTTATGGAAAACTTTTCGAATAAACTTCATTCATTGTTCAATATGTATAGGTATGTAGTAGCGGGCCGTAATATAGTATATTAAAAAAAATTGAACGAAGCATTTGCTCATCTAATTTTTAGAAACAAAAAATTGAATTTGGTATACAAATCCCAAAATATCATTCAAGGTAATCTCTAATTCAAGGCTCTTCCACCTTCTCACGCCTAATCTGATCGCTAAATAATAATAATAATAATCGGAAGTTGATATTATCATACGATCAAACATACTATAAATTATCACATTTTCTCTTTTGTTTCATTAATTATTCTATATTCTTTATACCTTCGCTTCGTACTACATTTTACGCAATCGAGCGAATTGCTTCACACTCCGCTGCTGCTACGTCGTGGGTCATAACTATCCAGAAAATACACGATCGTTGATAGAGAGAGAGAGAGAGAGAGCGAGAGAGAAACGGAGGGAAATAAATAGATCGAGAAAAAGTCTGTGTATACATACATATACAAGCATTTGTTTTAGTCTCAAAGAAAAAGAAAAAGAAAAATTGTTCAATGTCAGCACTCGGTTCCTTCGAACTAAATTTGTTTTTATTGAATACGAAAAACCGATTTCCTACTTTTTACGTGGTTCGCGATCTAATTTGCCAGATATTTTAAAACCTATTTGCGATTTTAAGGGAATTTAACTAACCGTGTCGTAACACACAGTGATATCTGTATACAACGTGATCAAATTAGCCGGGAAAAAAAAAAAACCAACAATCGAACATCGGCTAATTCACAAACGTCAAACTGCCCCTTCCCAATAGCTGGTCACGTGACTCAGGTGACAGCTGACGCTGGCTTGTATACAAACTGTTCTTCGACGCCAGAAGATAGTATGAGGGATTTAAAAAACCGCGATGGGCTTTACGTTTGAGGTTGCGAAAATCGTCGATATTTAAGTACTGTGAATTAAAGAATTGTTGTTCACGTAATGTGATGGACGCAAGTAAGGGAAGAGTACGAAACGTTGAAAGAAATTTTAGTCAACTTTGAACCCTTGAGGTTTGACGGTGTTTAAAATACGTTGATATATTATGGGGGATAAAAACGAAATTTATCGACAAAACTGGCGACTGTATAGAAAGGGAGAAGAAGTGACATGCGGCGAGGGAGAGATTTGAGGTTATAAGAATCGTATTTAACGATTAAACTGACTCGTACCTCGTGCGGCAAAGGGTGTTGGTGGCTGCAGGGTCTCTGCTCGAACATTCCATTCACAAAGTCTACACCTAACACAGAAAACACTATAAACAACGCGACGCGTTGCATCTTCAACCGCACTCTGACTGTCATTACAGAACCTCGCACTCGCAACTCATGACACATACTAACGCGCGGAACTCGAGTCGCGCTCTCTTATATGTAGTAGAGCGTCGCGACGCCCGACGCGACGGACGGATTCACCCGCCGCTACGGCGCCCGACGCCGCCTGGCGGATATCAAACGCGGTATAAGAACCGCAACAACAAAATACTACGACCAATGAAAGTCAACGAACTATATGCACGTGCGCGAAATGTCGAATGCGCCAAATATTTGACGGTCGTTTAAAACCTTAGAAATTTGAAACGCACGTAATGAGATCTAAGGGGATAGAGAATACGGATCATACCAACAATAGCGGTACTGATCACCGTGGGAATCAAATGATTTGATCATTTTTGATTTTCAATTTAATTCGAATACAACCGAGTTGAGAACCACCAGAATACATATAGATGGAAGCTTACCTAAATTTCACTTCGAACTCGCAAATTAATGATCTTAAGTTATATTGTGTAGATGTATATTGCACGTATGTATTGATGTAAGAAAAAACTGTATTGAGTAAAAATAAATGGACTGTGATACGATTCCCTTTTAGATAGCGTACCTTTAGCTCAAGTTTGAGTTATGTCTGAAGTCGCGAGTCTCAGACGTGAGATCGTCAATCATATAAATGTTATATCGCATTGACACGGCAAAAAGAAACTAAGATTTATTGCTTTCATTTGATATGGGTCTGTGGTTTGTTATTCGAAGTATTATGATCAAAATTCTACACCAAAAATAACGAAATAATATCAGCGAGTAAGAAAGAAAGAAATTCTCGGCTGAATATCAAAGTCTAGTTACGATTTCAACATTTTAATTCATTCAACATTTTTTTAAGCAATGATAATATCGAAGCTAATGCATAATGATTGCCTCGTAGTTCGAATTCCAACTTATTCACGAAATTCTAAAGGATTTTAATTCAATTTAATTTAGAAATTATATTACAATGATGAAATGAGAAATACGAACTAAAATTATTAAGTAGAGGCGGAATAAGAAACTCGTAAATTATATCAACAAAAAAATGTATTTATTACTGAAATATACATAAACATAATATGTATAAAATAAAATGCGAAAAAGAGAACATTATTGAATGGTTATTATCGTTCCAAGGAACTGATTACCTCACCAATTATTTATTCCTATAATAATTAAATTCTTGGAGCCACAGATCTGCCTCGTAAATTGATACTATATGTAATTCGTGTTGTTCAGACTTTGCATAGTTCTGCAAACCACGATTTGCTAAGATGACATCTTACGTTTACGCAATGAGGACATCGAGTCAAAAACTTCGGACTAATTGGCTGATCAGATTTCAAATGCGTTGCCACAATGTCCGTTAAGGCATCGATAAATATCGGATGATCGTTAGGCGCTGCAGCTCGACGAATTTTTTCAATTCCGAGCTAAAAATATACAAAATAGAAAAAAAAAAAAAAGTAAAGGGGATGAAAAATTATTTCTATATTCACTACCGATTTTATGAATACAGGAAATAAAAACTCATTACCTCTTTAGCTAAATCATGACAATATTCGATGTCCAATTCGTGGAGAGTTTCTATATGCTCATTGACGAAAGCGATTGGCACTAAAATGAAATGTTTTCTGCCCTGTTTAACGTATCCCTTTAACGCATCATCGGTAAATGGTGCCAACCAGGGTAAAGGACCGACCTGAAAGGCGATTTTAAAACGTGTTCAAAATTTTAAGAAGCAAAAGCTTCGAGTTGTTTCATCTCTCGAGACTCAGAGACTCACATTATAGTATCAGGCAACTTAAGTTACTACAGTTGCTGGATTGAAAAACGAAAACCAGGACTAGCCCTCATCAAAAACAAACATGATCTATCTATAATTGAGAAAAATTTGAAAAAAAATTTCAAAAACTTCCTGATTAATATGTTCACCTTTGACTGCCAGACCAGACTGTAAGGATTGCAGTATTTCAGTTCCTGCATCACCATTTGAACAGAAGCTCCCACTTCTGAAGGGTATGCGTCTCCTCTGTTGACTGCCTGGAAGAGAAAGATTTTCTAATGTGAATATCTATCGGAGTGAATAATGCGGGGGAAATAATGAACATAGGAACTAGTTTTGGGCCTCAAAAGCACCTAAATTTTGTAAAGTATTGAGATAAACTTTGGATACTTTAGCCACTGACCTTGAGAGGCAGTGAATGAGCGGAGAACAGTATCATTACATCTTTTCTCACATCATCTGGAAATTGATTCAACTGCTCATTGACTCTTTCGGCTACGGTTTTAATCAGGAGTGGGTGCATAGACCATCTATCTATTATACTCCATTTCATGTTGCTTGGCACCTTTCTGAAAATTGGTAATAATTAGCGAGTTCTAAGACCTTGAAGGACTTTGGAGAGTTAGGAACACTCAAGATGATCTAAGGCGCTACCTGTTTCTGTAATAATCAAAAATCGAGTTGAAACTCGATCCTGAAGTGGCGCAGCTGTACTGCGGATATTGTGAGAATATAACGGTGCGCTCTACGCCATCCCTAGGATAAAAATCATACAAATATCATTACGAAGTTGTAGAATCAATTTCTAACTGAAGATCGAGAAGATTCTTACTCTTCAATCTGTTTCAAAGTCTCATCTATCAATGGATTGACGTATCTAAATCCGACGTAATGTTTGTGCGGGGCTGATTCAGGGGAAACTTTATCTAACTGCCGGCACAGAAGTTCTCCCTGTGTATTTGTCCATTTTAATATAGGAGAACCTCCGCCTATCTCTTGGTACTTTTTCTGTACCTCAGGGGTCCGTCGTTTGGCAATCCATGGACCAAGCTGGCTGTAAATACAAAATATGAAAAAGGCGAGGCTCAATAAACATTGAAAACATTTAATTTTTGGCTTCAAAAGACTCGCCTTTGAACCGGTAGCTGTATCATGTCTCTATCGGTCATTATACGAAGGAGATATTCATGGACTTGATCGGTAGTCTGCGGTCCGCCCATATTAAGCATCAAAACTCCGGTCTTTGGTTTAGAGTTTGATCTCTCTTTGGGCTGAGCGGCGGTGGACATCAGACGAACGGCGGAAGCCGGTGTCTTGATGCACTGCTTTCCTGCGGGAATTTAATTTCACATTACGTTGCTTAGGGCTCACGATAGGATTATCAAAGTAAGAAATTATTCTGAGTAGGAATTAGACCCTGGAGAATGAAGATAATGCGTTAAAAAAATTATATAATAAAAACGGGTGAAAAAAAATATGTAGACTAATATTTAAGACGGTATTAATATTCGTCAAAGATTCTTTTTAGAGATTTAGGAATATTTTTATACTCACCGAAATTAAGCATGATCGATAGATTGACTAGGCTTGTGGTCATGGCTTGAATGAATTTTATGAACGTAATGGACTGTGGATTTGAATGAGTAAGTAAATTAAAAATCAGAGCTTGAGTTATCTGTTTTATCATGCAGAATGACAAGGTGCTATCGCAATCCGATTATAACAGAATTTAAAATGGTTATGTATTTATCTTGACTGACGTAACTTGGTAACGTGGACGATTTTATTGTGGTGAATTTTATAAATATCTACAATTTTTAGTTCTGGTTATAAGAATACGAGGAGACTTTCGAAAGGTTAGAAAGCATTCGTTAAATCAGCTGAAAAATCTAACCTAACATAACCTAACCTAACGTTAACGAACCGAACCGAACCAAACCTAACCTAACATAACCTCTTCCTCATTTCGCAATCCGCAGTGGTCATACAACTTATAGGTTATATGTATGACTCGTGATTTTTTGGTGATAAAAATCGATTCTAATATTGTTATAGAGTTTATAAATTGACGGAATAATGGCAGAAGATCAAGAGTTAGACTCGTCGGAGCTAGGCACGCACGATTAGTGAGTTTCAATTGATCTAATTGTTATATTAAAGGGTTTATCTTCTAACCTAACCTAAAAAAAAATAAAAAAGAATAATTCTAACCGAACTTATGATCCTCTCTTTATTTTGTCATTTTTTTTAAATCTATTTCTCTCTTACAGCTGGGATAAAACTTATTCTTTAGAAATAAACAATTTCAAGCACAACGGCGACGTCGGAGAAGTTTGGTTCGGGGAAGACAGTGCATTGAGGATAGTTAAGTAAGAGATTTGATTGAAGAAAAAAAATTTTATCCTTCGTTCACACTCTCTTTATTCGTTGCAATTTTCTTCCTTTTTCTTTGATCTTCGCAGATGGCTGACCTCGAAGCCAGATCTGGTTAATGGTAAAGACAAGATAATAGATCTTGGCTGTGGGAACGGTATGATGTTGGTCGAGCTCTACGAGGAAGGTTTTACAGAATTAACGGGAGTAGATTATTCCCAAAACGCGATAAACCTTGCTTCTCAAGTATTAAAGGACAAGAATCTGTCTCATATAACATTGCGCAAATTTGATATTCTCAGAAATGATATGTCGGATTTTAAATCGAGCTTTAAAATCGCGCATGATAAAGGAACTTACGATGCCGTTAGTCTAAATCCGGATAAACCTAAAGAAAAGAGGGAAAAGTACATAGATAATGTTTGCGAGTTGCTTACTGACGACGGTATGCTTATTATCACTTCTTGCAACTGGACAGAAAATGAGTTGGTAAACCATTTCAAAACTCGTGAGTATAATTTATCAGCGAGACTGAAAGGAGAAGTAAAGACAAAATTCTGTGATATTTAGATTTTTATCTTTCATCTATTTCCAGATTTCGAACTACTCTACTCCATACCAACACCTTCGTTCAAATTCGCTGGACAAACTGGGAACTTGATTAGTTCTTTGGTATTGAAAAAGAGGTGACTTCGTCATTCCAATAACAATGAATCTGATTTCACAACCCTTTAGTTGTTGTGGAATGAGAAAAGAGAGATACGACTCTAGATATCTCTGTAGAATATACATTACCATTTATTGATCTGATGAAACATATAATGAATGAAATTTCAAAATTTTCTCAAACTTAATTTAATCGTCGTAAAAATAATTAAAAAGCGAAAAATAAAAGTAAATTAAATTAAATTAAATTAAATTAAATTAAATTAAATTAAATTAAAACTCTTCGAGATGTAATTGTTAATTTTTATTTCAATTATTGTGCACGAAATACGAATTTGTAAAACTATAACAAATTAAGATATTGAATAGTGTTTAGTGTTGCGTATTATTATAATTATAATAATAATTATAACATATAAGATAGTTAATATTATAAACTATTTGTTACAACATACAAACTTTACAAAATACACTAAACCTATGGTATAATGTAACATGATAATTGTATAATATAATTTGTAATATTAATAAATTAATTTTACTTGACTAGTGCAGCCGTTTATTAAATTATTCAATTAATTATTAAATAATTAATTAATTTATTCCTTTTTTTTCTCATCATTTTTATTATTTTTTCGTATTTTAAAGGCATTCTTGGCATATGAGGCAGAATAGCCAGTTGCAGGTAGTAGGTAGGTAGGTAGGTATCGTAAATATTTTATTCATAATAAAAGTTAGTCAAAGATTGGACTTAAAGCTGCTTAATTAACAATAATTTGTGATATATGATATTGTGAAATGTTTATAGGCACACTTTTGCATTTTATCATTACCACTCGAATTTCAAACGCAAAGGCACACTTTTTGGTTTAAATATATATATTATACGTATGTATGTATAGATATATTAAAATAACTCTACACGCAGCTAATAATACGTTTATTCAGTTAATTTACTTAATTATTATATTAATTAAGTATCATTAGTGCGTACATGCATATATTATGTAATAAGAAATAAATCGCGATCATAGATACACACGTGTCGATTTTTAAATCGTCGTGAATTTTTATAACGAACGTAGGTATACGTATAAGCATTCCCTCGATGTGAGTCGTAGTTAGCTTATAAAGCACATTTCGGTAAATATAATAATAATATAAATATCATTCTTTTAATTAGATTTATAATTTTTTTTTTTTTTTTTTTAATATCGTTATGTACCTAAGTCTTTGATACGGTTAATTAAATAAAATGATATTTTTTTCTAATAATGCACGTTAAAATTTAGGTCTAGGTATCTTTAATAGATGAATATAAATAAGCTTTTTAAATTTCGAACAGATAGATTGAAAATAATTGTACATTTAATAAATGCGAACTAATAATATTCATGTGTATGTAATAACTTTTATACATCAATTATAAAGTTTTTTTTTTGTATTTTTTTTAATGGCATAAGGGTAAATATTGTTTAAAAAAAAAAAAGAAAAAAAAGAACCCAGCGTTTGAGTTTCATCGGGTTAAATCGTATATATTAGAATTAATGCAGTATATAGAATTTTAAGAGGATTTCAAATCTGTGCTACTATAGTTGAGGACGGAAGTCGAATAATAACCAATAGTACAAAATGATCTATAAATATTCATTTTCAAACGTAGATCACAGTCAATCAGAAATATCAGACTTCAAAATCAATTAAAAACCTTCCCCTCGACGCCGTATAATAAATTTTGGTGTAATTCTCATTGAAGAGGAGCAATAATGATTATCGATAAATAATTATGCGTATGGGTATGGTATACTAGGTATACGGAGTATTAATAGCAATTGACAAATTCCCAATAATTATTGCTCGTTATTTCTGAATGACTGTGACCAAATTTCTACCACATCACACGATGCAGATTATGATTTCGATACGTCGCAGAATTTATAGAAGAATAAATTTCCCCGAAACGATCAGTAGTATTGCCATAGAGATTCTGAAGACTGGTGAACTCCCTGAAATAAAGATTTTGTCAACTTTTGACTGAAAAAAATTTCTCCAATACTTATTTACTGCAAATTAAAATCAGAAGAAAGTCTCGGGCTAATAAGTAATATATAACTCAAAAACATAACTAAAATTGATTATTAATTAATTACCGTTGCAGATGCGACTGACTTCCTCGTAGCCTTCTCGACACTCGCATCGTTTTCCAGACGTCGTCGTGTTCTTTTGAACGCATTGGCCATAGGGGCCACACTCGATGTCTTCACTGCACGGAAATCTTACAGCTAAAACATCGAAGAATATTGAAAATATTACTCCCTGAAGCTGCGTTGGTCATTTATTTTAATTAAATTAGGGCAATCCTCTGTTATAATTACTGCAGTCGATTTACGTCGTCAATAAATTACATACATCGAATTATAGTGAAAGGTGGGGTAGGTAGTAAAATAAGAATTCTGAAAGAAGCTGTTCAGTTATAAATTGGTCGATACCTGCATCAACCCGTAAAGAAATCCCTATAGCAATGATGTTGAAGATCAATTTATTGTGCGGGAATACCTATACATAAGGATAAATCTACTTATATAAGACGTGCGCAGTATTGAAAGTACAAAATTACGGTCACAATTTTACCTATTCCCAATTAGGTTTACTGTCGAACAATAATTGCCCATAACGTGAACTACGGGAAAGCTTAATGGTGATACAATGGCACCTAGACATGCGATCTCTTCTTTTAATTCGAATTATTATCTTATTGAATCTTCGCACGTTTGTTATATAGGTACCTCTATTAAACCTCTGCACCAGCTTACGAAGTTCCAATTCTAACTTCTACCCCAATTTCAAATATGAATTTCATAACAGACATCAGTTCTGATTGCCGTAAAACTTAAACGTCGATTTATTGATAATTTGTTTCAACGACTGATTGCTTTTGCTTTGCTGATGCTTTTCTTCTTCTTTTTTGTCAATCTAAAAAATCTCACCTTTGAATGTGTTGGTACAAGCGCCGTTTACTGGAACTGATAAGTCACTGCAAAGACAGCGGGTTTGGCCATCGCTATCAGCAATACAAGTTGTGTTTTGAATCCCACGACAGTCAGATTCGAGTCTGCACGTGCGTGATTTTCCAACTGAAACAAGTATCATCGTGATGGATCGACTTATAAATGCCAAATTATGTGTCGATTTTTTATCATTCTTGCGTATCAATAAATTATCATTTTTTCATCGATAGCATGATTTTGAAATCGTGAATTTCGTTTTTGGTATCAAGGCAGTAGTTTAATCCGAAAAAGTAAACCTGTATGGAAAAGTTTCTTCTGCTTTTTTTCCTTGTTTCTGATAAACTGGAAACAACGGGGTTTGCGAATAAAGTTGGGTAACGTCTCGCACGTCGGTAAAGCACAAGGTATTTAAAGTTTTAACGTCAGGGACACACGCACGAACCTTAAAACGACTCTTGACCTAAATCGAATTTGATCGTGGAACTAGAATTAACTAATTCATGACAGGTCGACAAGCCCCAGCTCGACTAGTCCTATAACCATTATTATTTAAGAACCTACATAAGCTACGATGTGCCTTCACTTTGATAAATGAGTCGCAACTTCGCTGGCTCGTTCATAGAAAATTCATTAACTATATGTTATAGTACAGGGGGAGCGTCTATTTCTATTCAAAGTAGAAAAAGTGCATATGCTGAATATTAATTTCATTAAATTTACGCCACCACTAGTTATACTTTTTCACACGCTCCAATAAAATCATCGATCAGACAAGTGAAACTTATATTTCGTGGCCCTTTGTAATTTTCTTTTATTTCTCTCTCTTCTCTAGAGAGAGTTTTGTGGATGGCTGATTGTGTTTCTTGTACATACGGCAACAGTCGGTATAATTTTTGCTTTTTTCAAACAATCGAAAACCCTCAGCCTCGTTCCATTGTTCGTCAATCCGTTCTGCCGTGTGAGCTTAAATCGTTATCCACCAGACGTGTGATGCGAAGGGTAGAAGCCACGAGCTATTAAGGTCACATGCGGTAACTCACAATCAGCGTATAGAAAAAAAAAAAGCCCGAAATACGTATAAGAATAATTTCAGCTAAACCTATAATCTTCAATTGAAACAGTTGTGAAAATCGTATAGAAAATTAAACGTAAAGTTTTTTATCTTCTCTTCTTTCTTTTGTGCTTCTTGAAAATTCAAATCAGGAATAAATCTAGCTACCGCCTAATAAAGGAGAGGGTAGTTTTTCTAACTCAATAAATAAATAATGCTATAGTTTAAATAATTACGGAGAATATTTTAATCATACACGAAGAACAGGACTCGCCGTGAGTAGTAAATCCTTCGTCGCGTCTGACTAAACGCGGAGTTTTCTACTTGTTTCCAGTATTATTGAATAAGCTCTATACCCGCGTTGCTGTGGTTTGTTTTTCCGCAATCCAAATTCCCGACGTACAACTTCGACTTTATGTCAAATGATATACAATCGAAGAGGAACGAAAGGTTACGATTTATTGTCACGCAAAGTGAAGATCGTGGGTTATCAAACTTTACCCAAACTTTATTATATACGTACCTACTCCATATATATTCACTCCACGGTATCTGACTTAGATGTAGCTATGTCGTTTATATCTTCTACCATTTTTCTAGTTTTTACGCTTTTTTATCTGCGATAGGTAGGTATAGACCTATGAGCGTACCAGTTGTCGAACTTGTACAAATTTCCATCAACAAATTTACCCAAAAACTTATCTCGTATGATTTTCTTAGAAATCGACAAATTAGATTATTTCTATCGGTCGTCATATAGGTAGTTAGATTTCAGAGTTTCGATGATTTCCTATTCCTCCTTTCTTTCTTTCTTCAATTTTTTGATTGACTCTTATTTTCTATATTCTTAATTCTTGGTGTAGCTAAGAGTTTTGCGAGCCGGCTAAGATTAGCTAATTACCTATGTGAAACGAGCAGGAAAATAGTCTGGCTCAAGTTACGATTAGCTTTGTAATAAATGGACTATGTTTTATTCATTAGACAGTTCGTGTACATGTATTCATATAACTATATAGTATATATATACAGACCGAAGAAAGGTCAGCCGTAATCTTTGCCGCAAATTTCAGTATACATAATTATTATACATAGGTATATGTATATTGTATAATGATACGTCATACGTCCAGTGTATCGCTTGACTAATAATTCAATACACGCTATCTCGTTTGTCTGGGCTAAAAGTTATTTGTTTAAAATAATTTGGTGCATCATATTACGATACGATACGATACGATATGATACGATATTCAGATTCATGAAAATAAAATAGGGGTAAGTAAAATAAGCTGAAGAATTTTTAACGAGAAATATTGTTACCAATTTCGTACTCTTCGCGATAGAAGAACAATAATTTTATACACCTAAGTAATACTGTGGTGCTTAATTTGCAGTTTCCGTGCGCGAGTCCTAGCATGCAACCATACACAGATATACCGATCTGAAATTGTTTCTAAGACAATTCTCGCTGATAAATAATCCTTCGAAAAGGTGTTTCAAATCGTGACAAATAATTGGACTTTTATCTCTTTCGGAATGCGAGTAAAACTTTATTTCCACAGGGTGAAATCTTTCTTTTTTACTTTTTCTTCTATCTTCCGAGGCTCGATATATGTGATGACTGATGTATATGCTTCGCATGATATAGATACGCCTTATCCACGCGTGGGATCATCCTATTGTAAGCAATTTCCTATGGGAAATACCTATATACATCATAGTGGTCCTCAATTCGATCATTTTCCAATGCTCCCATGGGCCTATCTCAATTCTACGTACCGCCCCAAAGATTTGGAATTTTCCCATTTGAATAAAACACCATTTGTGATTTTTCGCGGTTAACTTTTTTTCTTCCTGTTGCAGTATAGCTCCGGAAAATCTCAAACTTGGTACACTCCTTACCTGTAGTAGCAGGTATTTCATGAAAATTCGACAGATTTTCAATGCTATAATTTTCGAAGCTGCAGCGCACAAAAAAAAATTTCTTATCTCTAAATTGTCATGAATCAAATCTTGTCGTTAAAAATCTGTGAATTTTTCACGGATACCTACTATATAGGTAAGAAGTGTGCGGAGATTCAGATTATTCGAAGCGATAATGCGATTGGAAGTAAAAAACAACCCCGATAAGTACTAAAAATCGTGTGTTATTTAAATGGTAAAGTTCGAAGGCTTTGGGGAAGTACTTAGAATTGAGATAGGAACCTGGGGTTCTGACTAAATTTTTTTGTATATATTTGGAGACGTTCTGGCCCATTGGAAGATTGAAATTCGAATATGACCGATAACCGAGGACTACCCTGTTAAGAAAGGCGCGTAAAATGACACGATCAAAAAATTTGCGTCTCACGTTTATTGATCGAATGACCGATTGTACAGAATACTCATAGAATAAAACTGATATACACCTATGTATCTACATTGTACAGAATACGTATACCTATTTGCATGCATTCCCTAAGTTATAGAATTAATCGCTGAGCAAAAGTCGCCTAATCGAATTTTGATGCTACGTATTATTGGCAATGAAAAGTTTAATTTTCAATTGTTCATGACCCAATCGAACTATAAGTTTGCCATTATTTTTATTGATATCAAGTCAGAAATATATATGCGGTACGTGAATCCGTGACGTGGTTTAAAAAGCATATCAGAATCCATTTGCAAAAAGTTTAGTGACTACTGAATAGAATAAATCATCGCATGTGTAAAGTACCAGTTTGATTCTCTTTACACTTTTGATACTTCTAGTTCGAAAGTCATAATATGCAATTTTTGAATTCTTACCTGGCGTCGGCTGCACCGGTGGACTTTGGTTCTGATTCTGTGGATTTGTCTTTCCAAAAGTGGTGAGCGCCTCGATACTCGGTATCATCGTCAACCCCAAGACCGATAGCATCAGTACAAGAACCCGCATCTTCGTCGCGTCCTTCATGGCGCGTATTTATTGATAAATATTTATTTCCTTATCTGATGCGCGTACAGATTTACGAAAAAAAAAAATTCTTCCCACGTTGGATGACTCGCTGCTCAATAGAATTGGAAAAAAAAAAATCAGACGCACTGTGCAGATCTTTTTTCGATAAAAAAAAAAAATTCGTTTCTCCTGACGAAAGAAGGGTAGGTTTTATCGCCGAGCTCAATGTCACCTCTTTTTTAATTATTATGCGACCTTCCTTCAGCTCCACTATTGACCACAGTAATTTCTGGACTGCGTGACGCTAAGAAGTTGTACCATCTTATATGCCCTTCAGCTACCCCCTCCAGGTGGCCAAGCTACCCCACTATCCAAACCGCAACCCCAAACGTGGCAAAGGCACACCTACACGACGTTTCATTACTTGAACAATTTAATCAAAGTATTGGTTGACCTTTCGTACCCTTTTCTAAAATAATAAAAACAAGCAGAAAGTCTGTTTTGCCGGAAGAAAGCGAGCCAATGACCTGCCCGATTTGATTTCCTGTCAAAAACGATAATAGAAGAGTGATACAAAGAAAAGGGCGCATTAAGGCTCGCGGCTGAAAATATTTTAATCAATAATTAGAGACTCAATTCACGTTCGTTTCACCACTATAAAGGTATCAGCGGTGTTGCAGTTTCGATAAATTTCAAGATCCATCATTTCCCTGAAAAAATGTTTAATGTATTCTAATTTTTCGCAAACTCCGATCGGGAGTAAATTATTGAATTCGCTTTCATACTGCGTCTTAATTAATGCAAAATTGCGTCAAGGCTGTTGACTGATAGTGTAGATGTCTTGTCATTTGATAGATTGCATGAATGTAATTAAAATAGGAACTGGCAGGTCAGAGAAGAGCGTTTGTTTTTTTTTTTGTCTTTTTTTTTCATTTTCCGAAGATTTAGGATTGTCCTTAACATCGCACGTAGTTATAACAGCGACCTAAGTCTGCAGATTCTTGATGGCTGATAACGATACAATAGCGGGGCGAACCGACGTCCTAAGAAACGACGTCACGCTAACGGCTACGTCACACCGTTGCGGATTAGTAATACACGAATAGAGAAATACATGCACATATATAAGTTTGTGAATTTATGTAGAGAGAGAAACCGATTCTTCAAGGTAGAAACGGTATGACGTCAAACTAAACGATACGTTTAACTGTTTTATACAAATTTTCGTTTATCAACTATGACTCGACTTTTATCCTTGTAAATGTAAAACGGGGAAAATGTCGTTCCGATGTAATGACCACCCACCAACTATAACATGACACCTTTACATATCGGTGACAGGAGAGCGGGAACTCCCGGCCGTAAACTACTCGTAGGAAAGTCGTAAATCGTTGAACCTTTCGTGCCGAATAGACGTCTGTCTGCCGTCCTGTTTCTCATGCATGAGCTGCAGTTCTGCAATTTGTTTTAGCATAAAATTACTAATTTCACTAACCCCGCATAAACATTTGTATAGCTTTTGACATGCATGCGCTCTTCGAGGCAAAAATTACTCCTCCCCTAGCCCCAAGAGCCCAAAAGTTCTAAATGTAAAGTTTTATCATCGTGAAATCGGATAGTTAATGTCACAGCAGACACAGTCCGCACGGTAATATTTAGGCATCACTCCATCTGCGTTAATCTATTATATGTATAGTAGCCACAATGTCAAAATGCCAGGCGATTTGACCGTTTACTATTCTCCACTTTAACATTGCATTGCAGCATTGTCTGATGCACGAGACCATGAAAGGAAGGGAATAACTCTTCAGTCACAGTCCGGCTATGCAGTGGGTGAATAATTACATGTCAAAGTCTACATCGATCTGGAACAGTAACTTTAAGATACCATCGCATCGGTGATAAAGATGTTCGAATCTCTCGCCAAGCACCAGCTCTCTAATGGTTTTCTTAGTTCAATTTTTGAACAAATCATCAATCCAATTCTTACGAAAATCCATTTGTAGAGTTATTGCGCATGGTTATCTACCCGTGAGAAGAGACTGCCATAGTGTCATGATGACACCACGTCAGTGGAAAAAATAATTCAAGTTGAATCCATATTGCTATTCTATCAGCTGACGTGCATACCAGACGTGCAGTTGTTATGCACTTTACGTATACCTTCGAATCGCTAGAACGCAATATGTTACACATAAGCAAATTAAAAGATGTTTCACGACGTAGAAGTTGATTTGTCGTAATTACTCGGCTGACCCAAAGCGAACTTTTACTCCTCCGTTTCAGACATATATGTTACATCGAGATAAGGTATACCGTTTCTTAGCAAATACACCAAGCTCATGATGTTTTTGTTGTCTTTGGTTTGTCATAAAGATTTGATCTTTGAACTATGTGTGTAGATATTGTACAGTAATATCGCTTTTTTAGGAGCATATGTGAGTCTGCTGCGTAGGTAGTGTATCATGCATACGTTATATGATAGGAAAATAACCTATTTCTCAATCAGAAAAATAACGCAATATCAAACTGGCTATAATGATCGAAATAAATTTTATTCACTATGTATCGGACCTTTTCATAAAAATATTCACTTATCCACGTATTAGATTTTACAACGATTTTATTAAAAATAAATAGAGAAATAAGCGTTTGGAAAATATCATCCAACTGTATAAATTATTCGTATATATATATATTACACGTGTTTTGAGCCGAGTCAGTTCAAGGCCAAAGTTCTGAGACACGTTTTAGACATGACTTACATCGTCTTCATCGAGGCGCAATGTCTTCAAGCTAAATTATCTGCACCACAATTCCACGTTCGCTGTGATGTTTCACATTAGTTGGTCGGAGTCCAAGGTGTGTCCACTTCTTCGGCTGGTAATTCCCTGGAGACATAATCGTCGTCCAACTTGTTCAATCTGAGATACCGTTCGTGTAGCCGGTCAATGTGAGCCGAGACAACCTCCATCTTCGCATAAAACTTATTCAACTTTGACTGAAGGGCCTGCTTCGTCGGACCAGAAGTCAGGGACACTTCATTCATGAGTAAATGATTGTCTTGGTCAATTGCATCTTGTAAAATAGATATTTTTCGTCCAAACTCTTTCACTGACACAGGTTCGCTGGGTATTTCTGAAACGCAGATAAAGCATGCGATTCAAATGGTTTATTGATATCTTGGACGTGATCGGAAATTGTTGATGGAGAGTTAAGTGGACCAAACATGATTCTGCATGAGGATTTTTATTGCGCAAACTGTGATGATTGTTAGTTTAAAAAATTACCAGTGACAATGTCATTGGAAGAAAAAATGCAACTCACCTAGTGCTGACGGCGCGTCGACGGAGCGTTTTGATATATAGCTCGGAGTTATTAAATCATACTCGGCGTAATCATCGTCATAATAATCGGAATATTCATCAGGCTCTTCTTTCGTGGGAAATATCCCGGACAAAGTTGTTGTATCCGAGGGGGTTTCATACTCTGAAAGTGGATTATCCTGCTTTGACAAAACTTCAGAAGTTTCGCCAGCCGATTTCAATCGGTCTTCGGCATCTCTTTCAGGCAGCCCAAACAAAGCCTGCCAGAAAGGATCGTGAAGGACGTCAGTAGTAGACTCGGAAATCTGAGGAGCTTCAGTCGACGCCAAAAAATCGTCCTTTTCCGAATCTTCTCCGACAGTCGAAGCCAGACCAGATTCGAGGGTGTAATCCTGCAGCGCTTTAGTTGAAGGTATAAACTGCGAAGAGTGTAAAAAGTCGACACCATAGTCCCTTCCAGTAACATAGTCAGGATATTTTTCAGCATCTTGAATCATGGCATACAACTCCTCCAACAGTGTGACTTCAGCGATTCTCTGCTCTGCTAAATTTCGAAAGTATTCCTCTATCAGCAGATGATCCTCCTTTGACAAATATTCTGTCGTTACTTCGGTCGATTTTGATTCATCTTCAGCACCTTGTTCAGTCGTTTCCCCGAAGCTATCGTACTGCGAGACGTGATCAGTGTTTTCATAGACTGAAGGAAACTGAAAGATTGGAGGAACTTCAGTCGATGTTGAAGGGGTGACCTCTTCGACATCTTCTGCAAAAGAACCCGGACGAATCGTGTTAGACATTTCTAAATCCTCGTCAGACTTATGGGAAGATTCTACTTCCGTCACTGTTTCGTACTCTTCATCCTCATCGGAGTAATCTTCGTAGCGATAGTCGTAATTTCTGGGCACATTGATAGTCGCTACCACCGGGGTATTCACCATTTCCGTTTCGATGCTGTCAATTTTCTCCCCTACGTACTCTGCGCTCTCCGAACTTTGATTGTCTTCTTCGCTTGACTTACCCCATGTCCATTTCCAACTCATTCCAAATCTCTTTGCGACCGGATTAAATAACATTCGATGGATATAGTCGTTCCACCCTTCGTCTGAAGCATCTTCTGCTATCAGTGGTATCAGTGGCATTGTTTCCGTGTCTTTACTTTCAGTTGTATCATTATCTCTAGAATTTGGGCCGAACCCGAAATGAATGATCCATAGTCTACCTGATTCGGTCTCGTCGATGGACTTAGTGACCGTCGCCGGTACCAAGCTTTCGTAATCGTCTGAACCCTGGATCACATCTTCCTCGATGATTTTCAACGATGGGGAATCGAGAGGAATTTCCATAATGGAGCCCAGAGATTTTGTATGTGCAGTATCATCAGCTTCCAAACGAATGCTTGTGGTTGGCGGCATCGCAGTTGTTGTCGAAATCGTATTCCGTTCATCAAACGCTGGCTCGATTTCCTGGATTCTCCACAAAAACTCCTCATTCTGTTTTTCCTCATTCTGAATTTGAATTTGTTTAATAAGTTTCTCACTACGGACCGTTTGCCATATTTCGTAAGAAACAAGTGCGATTAGCCCGATCCCGAATAAGATGAAAAAATAGTTTATTGAATTCGTCAGACTTCCTCTTTTTCGCGTTATGCTAACGAACGTTAGACTCTTCGGGGTTTCTAGGGATGCCAGTCCTGCCTCAGCATCGACTAGCTTTTCTGCAATAAAATTCATTGAAATGATTCATTATCCTTGCCGGAATCGTGGACTAACATTCAGGACTAAAGGGATCCGACAATTCCTCGAATCATACGTTAGCAAAAAGTGTTTAAAATCTACAAAGTATTCCTAAATTCGGTTAGAGAATTTTTATTGAAAATTAAATCAGTTCTTATTGTATTCTGGTAACAATTATTCAAGAAACGAATTGGTTAGTCGTGCAAATAATATCTTTCAGACAGCCGCGGTTGTCATAACGTTGAATTGACGTGCAGAGATCACATTTTGCGCTGTAATAACATAAATGCAGGGCATCCCTCCCGCTTCGAGATAACAGACTATGAATAAGAAGTCGTATGATTGCAGTGCACGAGATCAAGGATACTATATTGTAAGCAATGAGAGATTTATGAAGGCAAACAAATTGCGTCGAACTGAACTGATTCAATGTTCGTTTTAGGTTCAGCTTGCACGTGCTGTATGCGTGACATGACACTCGCAGTGAAAATCATGGATTATGTTATTGGATTTGAGTCTGAAAATTGATTAATCGTAGTAAAAGCTCCCAAAAAAGAAACCCTGCAATTTTTGATTAGTTCGCCAATCGATTCACCCGTTTTATACGCTTTGGAAATATTTTTTTTTCCAAATTACTGGTACGCGCTGATGAAATATTTTATTGATTCAGTTTTTTTACAGCTAATTACAACTGTTTTGAAACATGATTCAGAATCATGTGAAATTTATTTGAGTTTTGCCTTGCATAGATTGAGTATATCGAAGAAAAGTGGTTGTTGTGCGATGTAGGGTACAGGTTTAACGAAACTTCTTCAAATTTAGAGGGAATATTGAACACTGATGTCATTTTGTGGCAATCAGATTTTGAACCATTTTTTTTTTTTTTTTGTCAACGTTGTGAAAAAAGAGTGACCTGTAACATGGGACTCTTTCTTTTGTAGACTCAATCTATGTAAGACGAAATCCATAAAATCTCAAATAATTTCGAACTAGGTAGGTATGTCTAAAAACACAAGTAATTATTATAGCTATAAAAAAAAGCTGAATCATTAAAATATTTTTTCAAAGCGTACCATCGATTTGGAAAAACTTATTTCCAAGCCGTGATATATATCCCTGTAAGTCTAAAGACTTTTTGAAAACGCATGGCGAAAAGTAGCGAAAATTTAATTAGGAATAATCGATCGAAGTAAATCGATAAGCTATTCATTTGTAAAGAAATCAGCACGATTGATGTTTGCGATGATATAGTATAGCAATTAAGAATCGAACTTACCACAACTATTATGACTCTCCATGTTGATCGTTGAACGATCACTCGTAAACTACAGGCTACAGCAAGCGTCTTAGATGACTTCGTATTAAGACGCACTTCATTTCGACCCGGCGGTCTCATTTTTTATCATCATGTTTTTAAGAGTGCAAATTATCCATAAGAGCAACAGATTAGACCGATTGAGAGATACTTTCCTCTATGGGTCACCCGGGATCACACCACATATCATGTCGCCAGAATTACGCGCTTGTCAACAGTAATCGCTTATATAAGTAAACAACGTTGTTTTTACTCTTAATCTGCTCGTTTGTATGTTTGCTGAAATTCCCATTTTTCAACGCAGTCGATAATCCTTGACGAACCCCTTCGAGTTCACGTGGGGTCATTCTGATCCCACATTTTCAACTTCAGCTTCGAGCACGTTTGTCTATAGCTGAAACTTTTTTTTTCAACAATCCAACCATACGGCTTTAAAGTTCAATGCACTCGCTATACAAAAAAATGCGTCAATATTTAAAAAAAAAAAGTGCGTAGGTTTTCGAAATGTTTCAAGTCGAAGATCGCTTGGAGACAATTTGACCCCATCTGCATTTTAAGCACTCGAGACTAACCGTGATAATCTTTTCCCTATCGCAATTATTTCCCAGTATTCGATACATGTCTCGTTTTCGTCAGAATCAAAAGGATTATGTATCATTATTTTTTCGAAATAAAATTATATTTTCACTATACATATATATATATGCACGATCAAAGTACGATCAGCTCATTTGCTCTGATGAACATCAGTCTATACAATAAATAAACATCAAATATCCCTACTATTTTTCTCGGAAGATGTTGGATTATAACCGAAGGCCATCTGTGATTAGGCTTCCTGGCCTTTGACCTGTTCAACGCTACTCTCATGTTTGTACTATCCGGCTTGCTGTTCCATGATACGTTGTTCTTCACGTTTGGGAAAAATTTCCAGAAAATAGAAAGACGACTGTTCCAAAGTTTAGGCCGAAGAAAGTTTAAATTTATTAAAAATTATAGATCACAGAGCATTGATGACATTCATGATTCCGAATCGTCATTAACCAACAGATCGATGTAAACGTGGAAATCAGAAGTTTAATCTACAATCGCGATGAAGCAGAGTATCTGAGTCTACTGAGAATCCTTTTTCCAGAGAACAGGACTATCGCTATATTCAAAAATTCTTATCGAATCGAATCAAGAGACTCGGTAGAGTCTCGCGCCAGGTTTAGAATAGAAAAAATGTAAAAATTAAAAAACACCGTGACACGACTCGACCGAGTCTCTTTACCGCAGCGATTCAACTTCAGTGGAGTGGGGGGATGACGTTTCATATATTCTAGCGTATTCGATAGTATCCTGGGAATCAACGATTTATGTTAAGATTGAGGGTAAAAATCCCTTTCATACAAGGGGACGTAATATACACCTTAAAGAAAAAAGTTGTGTTTTTTATCTTCACTTTTAGTACTCTCCTGTTTGAAGAACATCTTGCCACAAACTCCATACTGATATGTTCATCCGTTGAAAAGATATGGCTGAAATAGTAAAATAATGCACTGCATTGGGGTAGGTTGTTACTGAGAAATAAGAATTCACTTTCATATTAAAATATTTTAATTTTCAATTAAGTAAAACACATGAATTTTATTCATATCTTGTATTTATTCAGATAGTGATACCTACAAATATATTCAAAAAATAAGAAGTACATGGAACGAGAATTTGATTTAATTAAATAATGCATTCATCTTAAGAAATATATAATATGTTATATCTTACACCTATATTATATATATATATTTTATATTTAATTATTCAAACAAAAAATAAATCAACACAAATTTGTTTCATCAATGAACTGATTTTCGTTTCCTTTCGCTGTTTCCCATGTAAAATGAATCATCAATCGAAGTTTTGGAAGAAAGAATGTTCGTGGTGACAGAAAAAAAAAAAAAATAAAAAAAAAATAGAACAAGCATCGTTTCCACTTTTTTTTATAACCGAAAAATGTTCGTCGTTGGCCCTAGTATTTCAGAAAATGTATTCAAAAAAATCGATCACGGTGCTGCTTCGAGTATTCGGAAATTCTGAACGCAAAAACGGTTCGATGAAAAAATTTGAAAAAAAATAAGAGAAGTGTTTTGAACCAAGAGCTATCGTAAGAAAAAATCATAGAGGGTCAATGCTTTTGGTTCATCGAGTTGACGTAGAATTCCTAATATATTTTGATGTAGTTTGTTATACCCTAATCGATTAGAATTAATTTTATTATGATTAATGCAATATAAATTCAACTATACAGGGTGTCCCATCTTAAACTGTGCATTAGAATATCTCGAAAATGAGGATTGCTGTCGAAAAATGTCACATCTAGCGCAATACTCTGCTCGCCACACTCCAGCATTTCCAACTTCGGCTGCAACTCTGTATTCAGACAGAGGGTAATGTGTTTGAACATTCAATAAACTCTTGAAACAACCGTTCTTTCATCCCAAATGATTGCGATTGAAATAGTACACCTATCATGACAGTAGCAGGTAATGACATGGCGGTAGTGTTCGATTTCAATCCTTCGAAGGAAGTCGATTTTTTTATAGATCGATGATGGATTCCCATTTCCAATGATCTGATGATCATTATAATTGTTCGAATGTGAGCTAAGTCTTAATCATAAATTAACAATGAATGGGAAATTTCGCGGATTAGATTATCCAAAAAAATTGTCAAGTGCCAGGCATCAGAGATATTTTTCTGAGATACCAGCACAGGTGGCTAACCGCGTGTGCATTTCATGCGATAAGAAATCACTTGGCATCCAGTTATCTCGAGGCTATACCTAGAACAACTAGAATTAGTTGACCACCTGAAAACATTCAGTCTGGTGAATCTGGATCGTCTAGTGCCCAAATAAACTTCGAAATGTGGCTACTTACCTCCACTTTCATCTGCTTCGTGCTATGCTTGGAATGTCCACTGCTGCTCAACGGTTGGTAAATTTCAAAATTATGCACGATTAATCAAAAGCCTGACAAGTTTCGATCTGAACCATAAATGGAAAAAAATTAATGATTCCAACAGTTCATTTTCTTTACTCGAATTCCATAAACTTCGGCGATGCCAACTATCGGATAACTTTGAAAAACGTATCCAAGGGTGAAACAAATTCTTGGCATTGTTAACATATTGACATCAATGCCAACCTTGGCCTTTTTACTTCCGAGTCAAGTTTCCGGTGAACTTTATTCCCTGCTTTGTTCCGATTTTGATTTTATTCAACTACTTTTGTCCAATGTTGTAGAAATGTATCTCCATCATTCCTTGTCAGTTTAGTGACGGAATCTTTGCTTTTCTATTACCAATTTGGCACTCTTTCCTGCCGCGATTTTAATTCTTAATATTTTCACACGCGAGCTAGTTCGATTGCCTATCATTTTCTGCTCACTCTGTAATTACATTTGACAGTATATGAATTTAAATTCGAGAGAAATCTATACCTATAGAGAACCCCCGTGATTATTCGCCCTACTATGCAATTTTTGGCTCTCTCTTATCTCTCGGCATTTTACTTCTACCTCTTTCTATTCCCATGATATGTACATATTGGGTCTCTCTTTTTCTCGCTCAGTCTTTGATGATAAATCATAAGCCGGGTGGTGTATTAGTTATTAGATGATATCCATCAGTTTTCTGGCTTCTGTCACGCAACCTGCTGTCTGTTTCGTGCGCTCAATTCCTTCGTGACTACCGACGTTGGACGCCAGTCATCGCGACGCCCTGTTTTTCCGTCACGTATTTCAATTGTTTTCATACACTTTTCTCATTCGGGTGTTTCGGGTATAGTTAACATTTTGTCCACTTAAATTTTGCACGAATATTTTCGCCTCGCGTGTCAGCTGATCCAAATTGCCTCAACAAACCTATCAGGATGTCAAAACTTCCATCATATAGGTATAAGAAGGTAAATGAGATATCGGGTGTAGACGGTCCAGTTGGATAGAAAAAAATATTTATTTCATGACGTTTAATCGGTCGAATCATGGTCGACCATCATCAGAACTGTGGAATACACAGGTACAATTAGTTATATGTCTAAAGTCCAACATGGACTAATTATAGTAACATAGGTACATAAACTCTGAAACATTCTGATACACATAAAGAAAAACTCGAAGTGATAACAGAAACACATTATAGCCAACATGTGGCATGTGACATAAGTATTTGAGGTCATAAAGCTAATTTACGTAAAATATATGTGAAACGACGTAGATAGAAGAACAATAAAGTCTTCAAATAAACAAAACAGGTTCCTGGTGTCAGGATTATTAGTTGAATGTTGGATAGCTATAACGTGTTTCTGTTATCACTTCCAGTTTTTCTTTATACCAGAATGTTTCAGAGTTCATGTATGTTACTATATTAATTAGTCCATGTTGGACTTTCGACATGTAACTAATTGTACCTGTGTATTCCACAGTTCTGATGATGGTCGGCCATGAATCGACCGAAACGTCATGAAATAAATATTTTTTTTCTATTCAACTGGACCGTCTACACCCGAGATCTCCTTTACCTTCTACAATATTACGGTCAAGAAAAATTCTCTCATTATAGGTACAAGGTATATATGGATCGTTCAAGCGCGTTCAAAGATCCCAAACACTCGGGCATGATGCATAATTTAGAAACCTATTTCCAACATCAATTCGCAGATTTATTTGATTAGGGGATGTACATATGTTTAAATAGGGCTATCGATTGACTCCATCAAATTATATCATTCGATTAAATATTTTCATAACGATTTAATGAAATTCAGTTACAATTACACCTGCTATTTGATAATGTAAGTCGGTTAAAGCTTGCAATTCGCAAACTACCAATCACAACTGATTTAATACAATCTGGAAATATGATAAGAGGCAGCAGTCCTTCATAATGTGACACAAGTCTACCCGTCAATCGGAAAGATTATTAACATTGTAATACAATGATTGATAGCGCACCTGCCTTTTTCATATGTGTGCTGTGCGTGGATGTCTCCATACGCGTGATTCACCAGCCTATACTCAATGTGACTAAGTTGGTTCTCAAGCGACTAATGCTAGTCAATTTATCTCAACTTAAATATCTTGAGCATCTGTGATCACAATAGAACATAACATTATAACACATTTCAATCGTATCGTTTTTCAAGAAATCACACTTCTGAAACGATGGATACGCTACTTTCATGAGCATTGTAATACTATTTCTCTATTTGTTTAGACGCCAAAATATTTTTCGACTGTGTCCAGGCTGACAATTATTTTCCGAACCCATGTTACCGTTTTTTTTCTCTCCACAGTTCACCTTTTGGTCCATTACATAAAAGATTAGAAAGAAAAAGCCATCCTTGCAGACTCCTTTGAAAAACAAATGATCGCTGTCAATACATACGTGAATGATTGTCTGTACAATAAATTGTATGAAGATTATGATCCTCTTCTCATCTGGTTTTTGAAAATTTTGTTCATCTTTCATTTTTTTTATGGGATGAACGTCGAGGCCTATAATTTTTGCCCCACTAATCTAGATCCAAAAACCCTCAATTTCACATTCGAAAAAACTCAAATTCGCGTTTACAGTCGCTGCCGCATCGGATGCTGAGCTGATTTCATCCCTCCTTAGCAGAGCATCTGCATGGGATTGTTCATCCGATACTGACTGCACAATTGACAACAGCACCTGCACCGATGGTTATTGCGAATGTGTCGGTGGCTATATCTACAACACTGACATGACAGCTTGTTTTCTGGGTAAGTTTGGTGAACAAGACTGTCTGGGAGTAAGTATTTATACAAAAATAATGCCAACCAATTCTGCACTATCAATTCCAGCTGTTACTGGCTATGGAGCTGCATGTACCGAGACATTGCAGTGCAGTACCTACTTGCTGTCCGGATCAGTCTGTGCAGATGGAGCATGCACATGTAATGATGGCTTTCACTACACTCGTGGAAGGTGTTATGCCTCAAGCGGTAAGCCATTTTCATTATCGTCAAAATCGCTACCGAGATTTATTCTTCGGAGATTTCGCAAAATTTTGTTAGTAATTATGTTGATTCATAGTTGGATTCTATTTCACAAAGCACAATTTTGCTTCACTCCGCATAATCTTATCGAATATTAATCCTTCAGTTGATTTTATGCATGACAAAACGCCACTTGTAAACGACTATCTGATTATGAGCTTCACTTGCTGCACTCCGTTTATGCAAAATGCCTGTTGCACCGAGTGCAATGTTTTTATTTTCTATTCCATGTGTGTTCTATGTGTTCAATGCTGCTTTTTCTTTCAGCACTTGGAGAGTCGTGTTCCGCGGACGTAAATTGTTACGTAAATGCAGATACAGAAGCAACTTCCTGCGTCGACGGGGTATGCGTATGTACCGATGGTTTTTACCAGCGAGAATATCGTACCTGTCGTCGTGCTAGTTATGGTGAGTCTTCGATTCGTTATAGTAAATTTATTTTCACTGCGTTGATTAGCGCCCATTGTCGCCCAAGAATTAGAACTGAGAATTATTTTCTTCACTTTTTGCAGCTGAGGGCGGCGAATGTGCCATAGATCTGGATTGTCAGTTCGAAAATGGTGTCTGCAACAGCAGCTATGTTTGCGCAATTTCCACGACAGACACAGAGAGTGATGATGACGAAACAGAAGATGTCTTGTACGAAGACAGTCGCGTCGTCAGGAGTATTGCCCGAGCTGATGAGAACGCCAGTAAGTCAAGTTTCGAATATTATATGGTGGATCTCTAGCGAGTTAATTCATAGCAAACTGACCTCTTAAATTCAGTTCAATTATCAAAGAAAAGAAACTAAATAATCCCTCACTGTATCTCAGCAATTGGCACCGAATGCGAGTCAGACGATAATTGCACCGCTGTTACGAACTCAAGATGCGGTTCAGCTGGTACCTGCATCTGCAACAGAGCCTACTTTGCCTCCGAGGACTTGACCACCTGTATAGCAGGTCAGTGTGATCTGTGAAAGATGATTCGTCTCTATCTTTGATTCGTCCCATTGTGATCTTGTCTTTCAATGAAAATTTGACTGAATTTGTCAATTTTTAAAATCATCTTTGCCTCGAGTTTAGAGATGGGCGAAGATTGCAGCGACGACGATGAAGTATCGATCACGAATTCTCTCTGTCGTAACGGTACCTGGAGTTGCGGGTACTCTACGGTCGCATCAATAAGCCAACAAATCTGCAGGAAAAGTAAGTGCAATTGGCGAACATTTCTAGTCACTAATTTTCATCTTCTGAATTGTTCATGCATGTATGTATGTGAAACGTTGTTTAAGGTACCAAATCCTACAATTGGTCATGCCTCCACGACGAGCAGTGCTACATCTTTGGACCCGATTCTTCCTGCCAGAGCAAACGCTGTCTTTGCAACGAGGGATCACATCTTGTAGATGATCTGAAGTTCTGCTGGGTTTCCAGAGGCATAAGTGACTCGTGCCAGGCTGACGAAGACTGCTACGTCGAAGGCATAGAATTAACGTGTACTAATTCGGTGTGCACATGTCCTGATGGGTTCTCCCCCAATTCGAACAACACTTTATGCAAGAGTAACGATCCAGGTGAGCCTCGCAAATTACGACATCTCTTTTTCTTTCATCGCGCGATTATGAAATTTTGCGCAATTTTTTATTGTGAATCAAATGTTCACGAATAATTTTATTAATTTCCAGTACTTGGAGACATTTGCGAGGACGACGACGATTGTCCGGTCACAAACGCGGCTTGCATTGATGCGGTTTGTGCCTGTCCTGAAAACTATTTCGAGGTAGACGAATACTGCAAAGCAGGTAAAAAATTTATTAAAGATTACTAACTCGTGTTCGTTCGTCAATTCTAGGCCCAATTTCATTATACTAATCAAACCACGGGACGATTAGTTCCTTTTTCCTCACCCGATTTGTATGCAACTTCGAATAGCCCGGTATCAGACTATTCCTATTTCGAGTGTCTCAATAAGCCCGACACGAGTCTGCCGCTATTCCCGTTCCACCGAATACACAAATCTCATAAAAATTAACTTTCTGAAGGTATAAACGCGACGTGTTCAACTGACAGTGACTGCATCGTCACGAACTCGACATGCACCGACGAGAACGTCTGCGAGTGTGCTGAAAACTTCGTCTCGTATAACAGTGACTCCTGTTTAGCTGGTAAGAACACTCAAAAATCTTCACGGCAAGAATCTGGAAGTCTTCAACGTAAAGTCTTTTCGGAAGAGTTCACGAAAATATATACTGCCTATACTTTTCATCACTATACGCCAAACTAACTTATAGTGGCAGCATACGGCGAGGAGTGCCAAACAGACGTCCAGTGCTCAGCAACATTAAGCAACACCTACTGTTCGGTGGAAAATACCACTTCCGAAGATGGTTCCAATTCGACCACGACTTCCTCTTGTCAGTGCGAATCCGACTACCATTACAGGTTCGATGCCTGCAATGCCAAGACTGGTGAGTATCTATTTCGGAAATGGATATGGTCACATCATCATTCATTGCATATTTTTCATGTTGTTTTTGAACTCCGTCTGCAACAGCTATAGGAGGATCTTGCTCATCCCTTGGTGACTGTTACGTCGAAAGTGGAATCGAAGAAGTGGTTTGTCGCAAGGGTTTATGCGCATGTAGCTGGGATACTTCGTCAACGACTACAAGTTGCAGTCGCGTTTCGAGTAAGTGGAAAAAAATGTAGTTTCTTCCTTTCTGTTTTTTTTTTCTTACTCCTTTTTTCTCAGCCGAAGAGTTTGATTCAATGAGACGCGGCCTGGCAGCAGAGGATTCTTTCGTGACGAATAAATAAAGGCTTGTCTATCGATCTGCCGAAGTATTTCCTCGCGTAATTTGAAAAACGTACCCAATCAACATATTTCTTCTATAATTAGAATTGATAACCTTTCGAAGGGCAGGGAAAAATTCCTTGACATTTGTTCAGCCGCTTGAAAATTGGATAAGTAGGTACATACATACACACATATCTACCCATGAATTATATGCAACTGCGACAAGAATCGCCATACCATGCGCTAGTACAACGCGTCTAGATTATAACTGGAAATTAATATGAATTAATCACTGGGTCAGTATAACCAGCCATGCACATTTCTGCGCACCTTTGGTTGGGTAAAAATCGCAATTACGTGAACCGCGACACACGCAATCGTTAGCGACCTTTCAAGGTAATTCATTTTTCACAAGCTCCACTTTGTCTTATCAGACTCTCGTCAACAGCTACTCCGGCAATTCTTCGATTGTGAAGATACGTTGAAATTTTAATTTCAATGAAATTGGCTGCACCATTCGTTCGAGTTTCATAACTGCAGATGAACTTCATAAAGTTGGAAGGCTGCGTCCGGCTGTATAAATACCCCAGAAATTACCTACCTACATATAGATTACCTTTTTCGCTTGCCTTATTATTTTTCGTTCTAAACTCGAAACTCCGATTGCAATCGGCGGCGGGTACGTTGGCATACTTTTTGCAAGAAAATTTTCCTCTCTTTTTACGCTCTGCCCGTATTACGTCTCTCCCTCGTCCTCCTTTCTGTCAAAACGGTTTCAGCTATACCTGTATGTTACTCCTTCTTCCGAACCATGGGCGGAAAATATCCCTCCGTTCGTTCATTTGACTCGCAAAATTAACTCGGCTTAACAACTGGGTTTATTGACCTCTGCTCCGGTGTGTCAAAAACTATAACTGACCAATGAGAAATAAGGATACGAAAAATACGGTTCTATATCTTTAGAGGAATGGAACACGCGACGCTCAAAGATCCTTGCCGAATTAATGCTTTGACCAAAAGTTAATTAGATCCTTTCTAGACCAGTTTCTATAATAGTTTTTTCATTTGTCCATTTTTTTTCTTCCACAGGTGATGCGACGACATTTTTCCTGTCGACTTGGACTACTCTGTTTATTCTTGGCGTTAAAATTTTTCTCATAGTCTGATGCAGCTAATGGACTCAATGCAGATATACTTATAGTCAGCGAGACAGCTACTCCAGCTGTTTATTAATAACAATTTTTAATTATGAATAGTTTTTTGTATTAATACTTTTCTGGAAATGAAAATGTCGACTTTACACCCAGAATATTGAGACGTTGAAAATTCTTTCGAGGGATGAGGTCAGCTGGGATAAAAAAGACGCGATATATTTGACTAGCATGCATAAATTGACCGTCAATAAACGAAGTATTATTTTTTTATTTCTTTAAAGACGCCATGCTTCCTGCGATCAACTATTTTTAACGTTGGCTAGGATAATATCACGCTCTTTACACATATACATACCTACGGTCTAATGGTTATCGCAAGAAAAACAGTTAATCTTGATCGAAGAGAAATTGAACTGCGGTCGACCGATGCTAACGTTAATACAGATTTAAGTTGCGGGCTTACAGCTCCACCCCTGAACTCACCTTACTTTAATAAATCACAAACAGAACCTCCCTTCGAGCTAGTCATGACGTCATATACATATATATGGCTCAATAGATGACGGCGTAAATGATAACGACATACGAATTATATTCTTTAATCATTACATCATAGCTACTGTTCCTTATCAGATTGACGAATGAATTGATGAATAGATTTGTATATAATTAGGAGTAAAATAAATGCCTTTCCTTTGTATCATCATTATTTTCGTCTATATTTTTTAAATTTTGACAAAAATTTTAAGTTAACTCAAATTGATCTATTTTGATTCTAAAAAAAAAAATGTATAAGCGCGTGTTTGAGTACATTTCCAAATTTTTATTTTAACTCTTTCAAACGATCGCAGATTTGCAGATTTAAAAGTCTCATACTCGTCGTTTCCACCGGGTGAATTACTGATAAGACGTACGAAAGTATTTCTGACACGCAAGTCCGGTCGCGACCGGTTCGCCTTTCAGGATTTTAACCGGATGGCGTGCGTCCTGGCCGTCGGTTTACGAAACCAAGAAGACTTTACTGATTTTTAGTTACACGTCGTAGTGCTCATCGATTACGTTTCCAGGGCCAGTGACGTCGTCAACTATGCCGTTTATTCCATGTGGTATAATACAATGACGTCACGAATATACGAACGCAACCCGCCTTTCTTGACCTCTACTAAATTCGACCTACCCACCTACCCTGCCTCTGTGCTAAGCTGAGATAAATCGCTCCGTCTTATACCCTGCCAGTTTAATTTTTTTTTTTTTTTTTTTTAAACTGTTTATCAAATTACGTTAACAAAACGGTAAGGCTTTGCCAGGTGTCAGGTGTCAGGTGCCAGATGATAGTCAGAAAATTTCTTTAATATCTATGTATGTATAATACCCATTCGGAACGGTAATCTAATCGTAAAGTAGGTATAGCACACGTGTTTCTCGATCACGATATGAAGAATCATGTGTATATCTTAGAAAGCGCCTATATAATAATTATCAAATGATTCAAGATTTTGAAAACAATCTATATTCTCCCAGATATTAAATGATCATTAATTATCATGGGAAATAACGTACGTTATTAATATTTGAACAAAAACTGACATGTCTTACGCAACCTATGCGATAGACCTCGATAAATTCAACGAAAAGTTTGCATATCTGTATAGCAGCAATTAGCTGTTGACGTCAAATTCTCGTAAGAAGATAGGACTATCAATAATGTACAGGGTAAATTTTTTTACGTTTCTTCTTTAATCTTCTTTTTCATTTTTCGTCGTTTTTCTCCGGGTCAGATCAGATTATGGGGAAAGTTTGACAGTTCTCTGCAGTTTAGCAAAACCGGAGAAATATGTACCTACCGCTTTTAGATCGCCTTGTCGCAAAGAAGATATGCCTCATACTTAAAACGGGTAAAAAAATGATAAATTTATGAAATATATATAATATTATATGTAAAAAAAAAAAAAGAAAACGATATAGGACAAAGTTTATCGGTTAATCTACTTACTCACGAGGCCATAATCGGCGAAAGCGATCTAATATTTAGAAAAAAGTTTTCGGCTGATGGACAGAAATGGTTTCGCCGCTGCAGGGTTGGGGGTATAGAAACTCGTTAATTATTTGACTGAATGGATCGAGGAAATCGGTGAAATAAGGTTGAAAAATTTATAACCAGTGGATATTGGGTAACATATTAGTGGCTGATGCAGAGAAACGTTGAAGGTCACACGCTAAGCCAAGAAGATGGGCAGCTGATAGAAAGCCCACGAGCCACGACCTCTTTCCTTCTTATGCTTGCAGCTGGGTTTCTTAAAGGCGAAGTAAGGGAAGGTTAAGGACTTGGTGTAGGTGATAGCCAAGACATGGGGCCAGCCATTATTATATAGATTAGAAACATTTCCGGATCGAAAGTTCCGTTATCTGACCAGACACGAAGCTTAGTAAGATAGCCTCGTTTTGGAATCGGGAAAAACTTATATTTCATACAAATGAAGAAGTTTTTTTTTTCTTCAATTCTTTTGTCAATTAGGTAAAGTAACGTCGAGCTTCACAATTTCCCTTTCTGAAAAAATGAAACATATGTATACTACACAGAAAAAACGAGTTGTACCAGTTTAAAAGTTCCAAGAAAAATTTCTTTGTCCCAAGAAAATTTTCTGCAAACGCATTGGAAACCGAAATTATCTTGAATCAAGTCAAAAATGTTCTCGAACTAAGAAAACTCTCTTGGATCGAATAAAGTTTTCTTGGTTCGAGAAAATTTTGTCTTGATTCAAGATAATTTCGGTTTCCAATGGGTTTGCAGAAAATTTTCTTGGGCCAGCAAATTTTTTTTTCTGTGTATGTACATGCTTAGTCGAGGATAAGCGGAGGTCAAAGTTCAACCGTTTGCAGATATGTTTTATAATCTGTATGGGCGCTTTTTCGAACGCAATAAGCTATTTCGACAAGCTACCCGATTTCGGGGATATTTTTATTGCATAAAATAAATATTGTATTGAAGAGGAAAAAAAAATCACGTAAATCTCACGTATTGCGGTATTTCACTAGTACTTTATGGCAACTGCCTATATACCAATGTGCAAAGGATAAAATAAAAGTACTTATACATTAGACTACTTAGGCGAAAATTGGCGGTGGAAAAAACTGCATAATTCTAATGACTCCGCATACACATTAAAATACTCGCATTTGCCAACGTTCGTAATTCTGCAGTTGGCAAACTGTGGATCCTAGAAAAGTATGTGGAAGGACTGTGGAGGTGGTACATAGGGTTGATACATAGACCCACTTACACATTCGAATTGCATATATATTCTATTTTGCCACATAAAGGCATAGGACATATATTTTAACTAGGTATATATACCTAGCTCTGCATATATGCAGACCACTGGCCAGGCTCGCGTGTCAAGCATAGGGTTCCCTTGTGTGTTTTGTAATATTTAGTACCATGGCTGAGGTCAAGGCTAAATTCTGCAATTCCATCGAACGGATGGTTGAAAAAGCTCGGAGGTATAAGAGGAAAAAAGAATAATAGAGAAAAATGTATAAATTGAGAAAGAGAGAGGTTGAAAAATAAATTACGAATGAATATACACATACACATGGTGTGCATTTTACCGCAGTCATCGCGATTTATTTCTCTATTAAATATCGATCGCGATATAACCTTTTGAGAAGCTTTAACGAGCCAATAAGAAATCGGCTGGTAATACCAAAAAATTTCACTGCTTTTTTTTTTTTTTTAAGCTGTTAAATTTTTTCATAGAATTTTCTTTATTTCGGCTTAATTTTCCATGGAAACGCCCCTAGCCTCTAGCCCCCAGCTACGCTGAGTGAGCGGGAAGATATGGCGATAAAAGTGTAGCAATGTTTTCAAGATAAGAATGGAAAGTGTTTTTTTTTTTTTTTTCTTCTTTTTTTTTATAATAAAAGTAATAATTAAAAAAAAAAAAAAATGCGTTACATTATTAATCCCCTGCGTGACCTCGACTGAATGACGAAACCAGGTTCAAAATTTTTTTCATCCAATATCATATACATATAGCCATTTGATGTCTGTAACGTCGAATATATATATATATATGGTAGCTATAGAATTAAATCTATACATATTTGTGACATTTCGAATGTGTTACGTGACTTGAATGCATGACATACATTATGTATAACGTTTTACATTTTATAAATGAATTTTAAAGTTAGAATTGCGAGCCACGAAACGTCGAGAGCTCATATACAAAACGTATGTACATATACCTGGAGAAAATATAAAACCAGATATTATACGAATTGAAAACCCGAAATCATTACGTGCGATGATGACAATCATAACGTGCTTTTTTTATTATTTTCTTATTATTAATGTTTAGGGGAAAAAATTCCGTCCCCTTTTTTTGATACGAAATCAAACAATCAGGCTTATCTATGTATCTTTCTATTCGCGTCTCGACGTATATATATATGTAACTTTACTCCATCGTTATACCCGGAGTTCTCCCTCTTCGTGTGGACGCGAATGGTATGTACAATTAACACCCCATTCCGCATTCGTATGTGAAAGGTAGCTATTCTTAGCAGAATGAAGGAAGCTTTGTTATGCCTGCACACATAACATATCGGGTATATATATGAATAGCTGAATCCAAATGTCGCGATTCTCCTATAATTTTATGGTACCGAATTGTAAGTAAGCGTCGTTTACATAAAGATCAAATCTCATTTCCAGACCGAAAATCGGTACCGAGACTTTGAAAAAAGTGATTTTCTTCATTTTTTAAACTACCGAAAACTATACTACAACTTCTAGACTATGCAAATTCCAACTTTCCGCAACGAATAAGCGTAGGTGCGATAGTAAATTTTTGCATCGATGCGCAGGAAACTTTTAGGGAAGATTCACGATGTCATGGTTCTGTGAAAGTTTTGGTATGCGTTTCTTTCATTTCACCTTTTTTGGTAATTAAAAAGAATTTATTTCCAATTTTTCAATAGATAGTCTCAGCTCCTGGGATGCAATTGGAGGTGTGACATATCTAATGGATTGGTTACGACCGGCATCTGAGTCGGACATCATATAATGCTTACAGCACGCGTGACATAATAGAATAATCAATACTCGAGGTGTTTTACAAGTAATTTCCTTAAAAACCAGGTCATCTTATAATCCAACGCCTTACAAAATATTCCGACAGAGGAAGCGAGCTTTGTATAGTGCTGCAGTCTATCGGAGCGAAAAATAAAGCGAACGTAGTATTTTTTTCTGAAAAAAACGATCGAAATATATCCTCCATCGATAGCCAAAGTCCGTTTCTCCATTTAACAACGCTCGATAAGGAAGAATTTCGCGATTGCGCAATTCTTTGAATTTGTCAAAATCTGTATTATTGACGGAGTAGGATATTTTCAAATTTTTTTACAAACATTTGAATAATTTTTTGCGCAACTTATTTTACTTCGAATCGCCTGTGTTCACTTTTTTGTACATCAAAGGCTCGACTGAAGATCAATCACACGCCTTTTCACCAGGTTCATTACGCTTGTGACTTATCTGTGTCATCCGATTCAGCCCTTCTTCAAACTTCCTACGATAATGATACTCGGCTTTACAGTCAAGTGATATTCCTTTGTTTCTACAAAAATTCATTTCTTTCATCTCCTTTTATTCTCCTAAGGCTATTGAAAATCGCTGGCTGTTCGAAAAATATTATCTCAATCGTTGATCGATCGGAGAAAAGCCGCCCCCTTGCATCGTACGACCTAATCATGAACTGAGATAAGACGCAGTATACTAGTTAGATCTGCGGTATCTAAACTCTTATGGGAACGTAACTCCTACCCCTCCGACTTATATCATCCTGAGCATAAATCGTTATATCAATATATACCCATCTACCCCTCGTTTAGGCGACGTCACACGACCACCCTTCTCATCTTACCAAGAGCGTGGAAAATCTGCAACGTTTCACGCTCGGCTTATCCTGTCAGCAGAAAAATAAAAAAACAGACAAAAACTGAAAAAAAAAAATATCTGTAACCAGTGTATGAGGAGAACTTTTCAACTGACGCATTACGGTTCGTTTAACTATACTATAAGCTGCAGAAGCATGCGACGAGAATAAAGAGCTTTAATGGAAGCGGATATATATCTTTTAGAAATGTCTATATACGCAGGAATGAATTAATTTCGCGAGTAAACGAGATTATCCAAGGGGTGTGTTGCGATGTAGAAAATTTTCACAACTCCCAATATTTTCAGAGAATTATCGTCCGAAATCGGAGTACCGTGTTCCGATTCTTTTTTGTGGTTTTTATTCATTTTTTGTTCCTCTTTCGTCTGCGTCTAGTCTTCAATTCTTCATGGTAACGCGTCAATGCAAAGGAATGATGCGAATCGTGAAACGAATCTTTGGGGTCGAGTACATCGCATCCAGTATCGATCCGTGGCACACACTACGTGGTGGAATCCCCTGCACAGCATCCCCCATTTATCAGTATGAAACACACGCACATTCTGAAGTCTACTAAAAAGTGAATAAAAAAATGTGAGCGAGGAGTGAATAGCAATGTTTTTTGTAAAATGGTGGGTAAATTTTTGCCCAAGAGTAATTCTAATCTTATAATAATCCTAAATTCAATGAAAAGTATCTTGTGTTTCTCATGCTATGAAAATCGTCATACTATAATGATTGAAAAAATGCTGATGAGCGGAGGAGACTTTACGGAATGACAAGGTTTTTGGTACCCATCATCACGCAAATAAATCGTTATAGTACCAGATGAAATCTGCTCGTTATAAGAGAGATTTTTATTCGCGACTACCACGACGTCAAACCCGCCCACAACCCTAAACTCGATACAGCTTTTTTAGGAACCGTATCTCAGTCCAATTACTGGTGGAACTTTGACAATCATACTCTATCTCCACACCGGAATATCTTGCTCGAGGCGTGTTCATCTACGTTGAATTAGCTGAATGAAAAAGACATGGATATTTTTCGATCTGTATTGATATTCGGGATTCGATTGATTCCGCGATTCACTTATTTCTTCCCCCGAGTTATCAAACACTGAATGAATACATGCGTGAATTTCGAGTTTCCGAGTTTTGGGCTTTTGAAATTTTGGACCTCCGGTGTTCTTCGTTTGAAAGTTTTTGAAATCGGCTATGTAGACTAATAAGTATGTATTTTCCGAAAGATAAGGCCCCGAAAAAAAGAAAAAAAATTCGAAATTCGTGGAATTTGCTTCTACTTGTTACACTCAGCGTCGGCTCCGTGTACTCACATAAATGGCTGGTGGTTATTCAAGTGGTAGATCGGTTTAACCTTGCAAAGGTCAAGCCCGAGGTCAAATGAGGGTAACTGTCAGACGTGGCACACGAAACTGTAGGGTACCTTGAAATATTTATAATTCGAGGTATACTAGGATGTCGGGTAAAATTTATACAGGTCGACTGAACACGGATCCCACGGGATCTTACTCTGCCGTTTCTCGCACGTATAGGTATGTACCTGCATACATACCTACGCGGTGCGCGTACAGATACACCATCGAATTTGTATCCCTAGCCTTGTTGCATGTACTATGTAACATATCACTTGCTCAGGGGAGTAGAAAGCCGGAAGGATAAGGATTGACGTGGAATATCGTTCAACGTTAAAACCAGACATACGCTTATCACAATATCACCAGGTCATGACATGCCGTGGGTCGTAGGTGTATAGGTATGTTTCATGAGATACCATCAAAGGAATCAACAATTCCATAAGAAATAAGACCCGTTGATGATATAACGATAATCCCATCATTTATCTGTAATTGTTTAATGAAGCGAGAAGTAATGCCAGTTTTGAGGAAGCTTAGGCGAAAACTAGACGTTTGCAATTATAGTTCTGCAGACCTCCGGATCCTAGAGTTGAAAGAAGCTTAGTGATTTTGTGGTTTCGACCCACAACTCCTCGATCTTCAATAAAACGTGTTGTGATTTGATTGACGTATAAATTTCGAGTCGAAGATGAAATTGATCGTTGAGTCGATTTTCATCAGACTTTTCAGGGAGTAAATAAAATCCGAAAATTTGTTAGGATTTCGAGACGCTCGTCCTGAATTACACCCCTGAATCATTTTTGTTCATAGAGCTGGAGAACGAAGGATATGAGCTTTCCGAAGATCGAACTTGAATTGCTATTACAACTCGGGAATATAGTCGAAAATACATCGTGTATGCATTACTATGAATGCAATCTAAACCAGGATTGAATGGTATACCTACGTAATACTCACTTGACCGATGTGGCGCGTGTACATCGACTACGAATAAAACAGGAAATAGATCGAGTAGGTATACGTAAAAAACAGGAAATAGATAAGTACTACAGTAAAATGTAGGTCGCGACCTTTTAATGAGAGGGTTTCTAGTGCGATACGCAATCTGACAGATCGGAACCCATTCATCGCTGTCTAAGGGTTGTAAGCGGGTCGTTAAACGCTGGTAATAACTCGTACGGCATCACCTTACAATTAACTTACATCATGATGAGATTATTTTTTGACATGGTCCGTGAACTCCGGTTATTACTTATTAGATAAAGATTTTGGCAAATCTGTTGCGAATCTAGTCCACCTTTCGGTGAAGGAATTCGATAAGAAAAGACGAAAATTGTGGGAAATGGGAAACATAGTTGTGCAGGGAAAATATATAATTTTGATATATTTAATCCGAATGGAAATGATGTTACAGTTGTTATACGTGAACAAAAATTTGAAGATTCAAATCCATAAATACGGTATTTTTCACGTTTGGTTTTACGTTGGTCGTGTTTCAAGTGTTTCAAGTGTTTCCATTGCGCAAATTACCGTATTCAATATTTGCCTTCAGTAGTTTATTGTAATATATAGTATATAGGTTCTAGATCGTGGTCCATTTTCTTGCCAGGGTCGTTCAATGATTGAGGGAAAAGAATTGAGATTTTTCAATGGATTCCTGCTATTCGTAATAACACGATGATATTTTAGTTCGAAATTAACTGCGCCGAAAATTCGACCTCAATTTCGATAGTCGAATCCTCTGTAATGGAAGAGATGGAATGAATACAGATACTTAAATATTTTACATAGTAAAACGATAATTTTCATCGTTAAATAATTATCTCAATTGATAAGACACGTACACTCGTGCGTTTATCCACAATTACGTAAAACTATAAAATATCGTTCTTATTTAATGTATAGTACATCCAGCTCTTCAATCTCAGAATTTAATTTGCGTCTTTGTCTGATATGAATTCGAATAAAAACTAGTAACGTAACGGTCATTTATCTCTCGATTATCGCGTGTCATCGCGTTAATTTTTATCTGTCGGAATAAAACGAAACTTAATTGCTTCAGTACCAAGTAATACAGCAATTAACACAATCGCTGGTCAATACGCACATTACCAAGAAAAAAAGTTTACCTTCCACTTTGCATAATCACTTCGCATAAATAACTCGAGATTTTAAAAAGGATCGATTAAGCTTTGAGAAAAAAGTTTCCATGCTTACGATTCGAATTAGATTTCAGCCCGCAAATGGTCATCCAGAAAAATCTCATCCTTCCGCTCGGTTTCAGGTCAGTTCCGATTGATCAGTGACAGGGTACATCCTCGCCGGGTTCATAGAGCGAAAAATATGCAGATCCCCAGATAACGAAGGATCCTGTCAGCAGAAGTACGGTCATAAAACTAAAACCATCCCATCCAAGAATTATTTGACTAGCTGAACGACTAGGCCTCCCATTTCTTTGGCCATTTTCAAAGTATATGTCCTTTGTACTGTCAGTCGACATCTCTACGAGGCGAAGTAACTCGTATTGTAAAATATACTATCCGTTAACATTGTCTTATACTTGTCTCAGCCACGATAATGATAATGAATGAATTGTAATTAACGGGAATCGATTAGATTGCAATTATCGTCGTAAGAAATCCATCACTTCTTATTGACTGACAAGGTTAAAGTGAGTTAAAAATTTCCACCTTCATATATTCGTTACACTCATTGCTGTCAGGAAAGTATGAAGCAATTGGAATAAATTATAATATGTAACCCTTGCAAATACTGCCAAAAATGGAAAAAGAGAATTCATTCTTATAGACTTGATGAGGTGAAACACGAGGTGTCAGTACCGAAAAATCTGAAAGTAAGCGATTTCTAGTGAAAAGGGTCAAGTGAAAGATTCATATTGAATTTATTTGGCGAGAGTTTTTCGTTCGACGAGAATTTCTCGACTCTTGAAAGTTGAATTTAAATGACTATAATGCCCAGGGTAGAATTGTACGGTACATATTCGCAGTATGAAACTTGCCAAGTTTTTTCCTCATCGACGTAAGAGTCACAGTTCGTAACATTTAGTATCTTGGATTTGTTCCAATTCTTTTATTTTCGTGGCATAGTATTCCTGCAACGAGTGATTTTCACCGGGGAAAGTTTAGGTAAGGAAAGCAATACCTACCCCACGATTAGACCACGTGAATTCAGTGCCAAGTATTCGGCTTAGTAATTGATCCCAAGTAGAGAAGCCAGCTGGTACATCGTAATCACATAGAATCAAGATCCTCGGTATCAGTCACGCGCAGGCACGATCGATCATGGGCATAATTAACTGTATCAAGAATAGAATTTAACCCCATCCATATCATCTTGTCCCATATTGTTGTCCCCAGGTTTGCAGCTAATAACAAGAAATTATTCGAAATAGTTAAGATCGAATACTGATTATTACAGTTCGATACGTCTTTTGAATGAGTAAGTATATCATTTTAGAACCACAAATATCTACAAACTCCTTCGATCAATGACGACCTATTGATTAATTTAAGCTTAAAATACTTTCGGTGATACATTAGGTATACCATCGATCATACTAAATCGAGAATTGAGACGAGCCGAGCGATTGGCAAAGATGTTTCTTCGGAGATAAACAAGTCTGAAAAGTGAATGGTTCTTGTCGCTAAATTTCTCGTCTGAATTAATGATGCAGAGCTCAAGCACAAGATTAATTACTAACTCTTCGTTTCTAATCATCGATTTTGGTCAGATCGGTTTTATCGAGCATGCCGCAACCCACGATGTCGACTTTAACTCATAATCGGACAAGACTCGGGCCTCTAATCAAAATTTTCAATGGATCGCTAATTAGGAAAGTCAATAGATTATGGCGACGTGCCACGCGTTATAATTAGAGTTCAAAGATCGCCTTCATCCTCTAATCCCATTGTCCATTCACGGCAGCCGCATTTAGGATCGAAGAGATTTGAGAAACGCAAGAAAGATGAAATAGTGCATTGAAAACGATGGGATCCTTTATGAGTCGAAAGATTTGAATTTTAGGAGGAAATAGAACGCCTGTTCATATTTCATCAACACCCAAGTGAATAGAATAGGAAGATATGGTAAGATTCTTAAATTTCGTTTCCTCGTTATTTTCATCAGCCTAACGATGGTACGTTCTATGAACGACAATTATTTTCCTTCGACTGGATGACGTTGAATTTTTCATGGTCAAATATGATGCCTACAAAATAGGAGATTTTTTCTGCGTATTTTCCTCCATAGGAGCCAATACAACCATTTATTTAATATTTAAAGTGCAGGAATCGATCACTCTGTCAATGGGATGGATAAAAAAAAACAAACGAGAAATGCACATGTTTGTTCAATTTTTGATGATTTTATTTAATCGCCGATTATCTAACCGATAGATTTCACGCCAGAGGCTTCAGAAGCAAGCGAGAATGGGCAAGACAGCTCGATACAGATCTTGTTAACAGTGTTTCTTTCGGTTAGTATGCCTTCCCAATGACGCGGCTATTGAATTCAGTCTGACGTAAATTCTATGATTGACAATCGGACGGAATACGAAAGGCAGAGCTTCCTGTTAGGAAGCCATTATTATCATTGATTCTATTCTCCCCTAAACCTCTATTATTACATCTCAAATTGTCCATGTATCGCAAGCATAAATCGTCGTGAATTGGTCTTCCAAATTTCGAAATCACACGATTGTCGAATTAATTGCAGCACTCGGTAATATCGGTGCTAGTTTTCCTCCAGGCAAATAGCCAGTAGCCAATACCACCGCCCAAGGTAACGGCCATACACAGCCAAAAGTTGTAAGTCATGAAGATCAGCATGAGGAAGTAGCTGATGATGATTTGGACCATTTGCAGTACAGTTTGAAAAAGATGCACTCCGGATATCATGGATGGCCTGTGAAAAGCGCGTTTCATTCAGAGAGATTAATTCGATTCATACTTATAGAGAAATCAGGTACTTACTTTTTGGACCCGTTTCCATTGCTGGCGTAAGCGATGGACGCGCTGATGAACAAGTATTCACTGTAAATATAAAGTGAATTATTTCCGGATCAAGAAGCAAGTTAGTTTCTATAATTTTAACTGAAAGAGTTTAAGGCCTACCGGTAATTCTTGAGACCTTCGTAGATGGCTGCCATGAGCACGATTCCAACCATGGAACCGAGTATTCCCTGCCAGTCAGTGGTCCTCCACCCATCGAAGAGGATGGTCTCGGCGACCCCCATATTAAAAGACATCTAAAACAGGAGAAGGAATTCTAGAAATTTACTCGCTCGAATGAATTCTCCTTGTGGTAAAATATGTCTTAAATGGTTGAAATCTGAGACTTTTCATCTGGTGACTTTCGGGCACTGATGCATTTCGTATGGTAAATTGTTTAGGAACAGTTTCCCCAATCATTAACTTTATAGTTTTAATCGATAACTTACGGAGTGCATGATGAGGATAATTTGTTTCAGGTCTTCTCTGTGAAAGGGGCCAATATCTGCTCTAGAATGAATTGACAGACGAGAAGCTGCTTCAATGTGTTAAGACGTGTCGTTATCATCCTGATAAGATATCTGTCTATCTCAAAGAATGGGTGTTGGTGGGGACTTAAGCTCCACTTTACTCAATCGATCATCGGTCAATCGCATTTACACACTCGCCAGTGCTCCATAGACCATAATAATTATATGTATGCGATTCTGGCCTGATTCAATGCCTCTGAAACATCGAAGATGGCAATTTATCCATGCGAACTATACTCAGATGCAATAAACAGCTACAAACTAAACCATGTTAGTCAGATCCGCGAAATTTGTAGCCGTTTAATTTTACAGCAGTTATTCCGATAAGATCAGCTCTACTACTCGATTTCTCGATAACAGTTTAGCAAGTATCGACGATAAGGTACTTCTCCATCGGTATCTCATTTCGAAACTTTTCAAATCTATGGCTAAGCGAATGAACACAGGCACTAATAAAACCATGAATAAAATCATCACCTCTTATAAATTTTGCAATTTATTCTTCTATCATCCCGTGGCCATGTTCAATCGATAGAATACGATCGTCAAATAGGTTTGATGTGATGTCTATAGAATGATTTCATTCTGAATAATTATCATCAAATTACACAATGGCAACACACATGGCCATCGCATCGACAGAAAATAAATCGACATCGAATTCATCGAAGAGTTCATCCGATATCAACGTGCTTGGAATCGTAGAGAACGAAGATTACGGCGAGTTTAATCGCAAATCTTCCGAGTCTGTGGACCTGGCGAACTCCCGAAAGCTCACAGTTACAGCTAAGACTGAGGTATCATATGAGAAATGAACAATCGTTTAAACAGCAAAAAGTTATCAACCATTTTCGACAAGATTAATTACTTGCTCTTCATCGCTGCTTAGAAAGTCAAGCAGAACGTATGGGCGTCTTACTACCATTGCTTGCTTGCGATTATAATGACCAACAATGTTCATTACTGGGTTCCTAGTTGGTACAGCCGAGGACATATCATGTCTCGAGGTAATTGATGCCGATTATAAAAAACCGTGACAAACAACCCTTTGAGACTTAAAATTTCTCAGGTTTACTGGTCCTTCACTTCATGCTGATAATGTTGTTTATACATCTGCCAATAAACTACATGGAAATGTTCCTAGCACAATACACCAAGGAGCCTCCCATCAACCTTTGGAAGATCTGCCCGATTTTTCTCGGTAATGAATCCGACATGATATCTATAGGCGCGTTTCTCAGTTCCACTTGAATTCGAAAAAGAAAAACCCCCGATTTGGGAGTCGGATCTTTTCGAGTAAATCCACAACTGGTTTCTCTCATCATATTTTATATGATAATTGATAAGCAACGAAAATTAGCGAGCCGAACCGGTCTTTCACCTTCTCCAGGTTACTGTTACTTTCTCATCGCATTATCCGCGCTACAGTCGTGGTTGGACACCGTCTGGTGTGGACGAAACTTGCTCTACCTGATGGAGACCCTTTTTCAACAAGCACCCTGGCTCAGGTGTCCTTCAGAGCTCGGTAAAAGGTGCCTGGTTGTAACTGAAGAGACTACACTCTCCATGGATTGCAAGGTGTCGGAAAACAGCGATGGCATGTGGTGCCCCGATCGAGGAGACTTCGACTTTTCAGCCCAAATATGGTTCAAGTGAAGTAGCTGTCATATTTTATGGTCCTTCGGCTATAAGAAGTGATAAAACTGATGATAGGAATAATTAAAAGACTTTTTTGAGTAGGTCAAGGTACACAGATGAGTCGACTGGTAATCCTTTGCAGCTTGACGTACAGTGGAAACTTGTACTTTGTTCTATCGCTCACTGGCTTTTCGTAATGTTGAGCACCGTGCGAACTATCTATAAGTTTGGTACGGTAAGCAGCACTCCATTTATTCGTCTGGCTTATTGCTAAGATAAAAATGAACTGATCGTTAACATAGACGATCTACTGCTTGGCTTTTACCATGATGATATTTGGCCTGGTGAACATATTGTACATTCTGATCAACCTGCACATATCCGATCTTTTGAAGCTAGTATTTCGACCGCCAGAACTCAACGACTTCGTGAACGAAGAGGTCAGTTTTCCCGCAGCTGATCCTATACGCAATTATTTCTCTACGAATCTCATTTTTTTTTTTCTTCATAGTCTTGGGCAATCGCCTATCTAGCCACTGTATGGCGATCCCAAGTCACGATACCACCTATGACAATGACGTTCATCGCTCGAGTCGATTCAAAGTTTGATGTCGCTTGGTCTGCAGTCATCATTACCTTCACCTCTTTTACGATGATGTTATTGAAAGCCACGTGTCGTATTGGACTGTTGAAAATAATTGCTGATCAACTGAACATTGAAAGCCGGCTTTTGACGATTAATAGTTAGAGCTCTTACCCCATTCCACATCCCTGCACCCCTAAATCACACGAATAATGATTAATATCACAAGGTATTTACGGCAGATGCAAGCAGTGCAATGGCATTGATGCCCCAGCACTTTGGCACTCTGCCTTTACCGCTTATGTGGACATTTTATTGGTTTGCAATGCGATACTCTCTTCTCTTGCTCCAATCTGTAAGTGAAATGTACTCCACTAATAAAGGTTGCAATTCGATCCCGACAGACTATTTCACAAGTTCTTCTTTCATCCCTGATACAGACAATGGTGACGCAGGCAATCCTGGAGAATTTTTTCCTCAAGAATAACGTGAGGAAAGAATTTCGAGTATACTTTGTCAGCCTTTATTGTATCACTGGTTGCATCGTGAACGCCATTATCATCCTCAAGGTAAAGTCTCATGATTATAAATTCAGCGTGAAATTCGTGACATTATTTTGCCTCCTGCAGGAGTCCGCATTGCCCTATATGCACGTCATCTACTCTCGCATTGTCTTCGCTGGTATGGCCATGATCCCTTTAGTGGAATCGATTTTTATACTCCTTATTTATGGACTCGGTGTCTTGATCGATGACATACACTTCACTCTCGGATCACCACCTTCGTTTTTCTGGCGATTCTGCTGGACAGCACTTCCGTTTACCTTAGGGGTAAGAACGGCTGGATTTTTGTTTAAATAGGTCTTTTCTTATACTTGAATAAAAATCCTCTTCAAATTTCATCCACCGATGGAAAGTCGTCCCAGAAAATACGACGAAATCTATTTGAACCTCTGATATCGTTTTCAAAGTACTGAACTTCCTTCTTCAGACAATGTACGTGCTCACCCTTGTCGCAGACCTGAACAAGTCCATGCCGCCATTAACTACTATCCTATGGTGTGTGAAAGGAGCTTTGCTGGCTATAATTCCGGTATTTGCGCTGAAGCAAATCATGCACGCGGTATACAACGACGTAAGAGAATTTACCAAGTCTTTCATGCCATAATGAGTTTCTATTAGCAACTTTTGCGAACCGGTACAGGTAATTAACTGTGGTCCATTAAATGACATCACTGAAAGATCGCGTCAATTTCGTTGATCATTAATTTCTCTTACATCACACCTACGTAATATGATTCAATTTTTCTTTTTTCTTCCAATCAGTAGTCGTGGTAACCAGCCTCATCTTAATTCCTGAAAAATAAGAACATACTTCTTTTCTTCTCCTTTCCCTCATTCTTCTGAAACCCTGTGTTCTGTATATCTGCCCTTTGAATCTCGGCTCCCTTTTTATAAAGCATTGAAATATCTATTGATTTCACGAGATCCGGTGGTAGATAGGTATGTATATGGTAGGTACACGCTTTATCTCGTACAGAACGAGGATGAGAAAGCTCTAATTTTTACATCACGATCAGAGTTTATATTTGACTTATTTTCTGTTTTCTTTTTTCTTCGTTTTATTAAAAAAGAAAATTTGTTTTCGAACAAAAATTTCTGGCTCTACGCAGACAAAGCCCTACCAAATACACCCACGCGCGATAAGGTACATATATATCATCCTACTGCTCGTACCACGCGAGAGCGTATAATACGAGAGGCGAAATGCATGCGAGGCACGATCTCGTTACGTTATTATTATATTTCGACATGGAAACGTAGTAGTTAATATATTGGGTCAACTCAATGACGGTTAGTTGGTTATATAAATTGGATCGATCCCTTCCCTCTAACCCAAATAATTTTCACGGTTATAAAATGTCGTAATTATCCCCTTGCAGAATCTTGCCTATCTCTTCAATCCCGTATTCGATTGGGGTCCCCGAGACAGAGAAGTGCGCAAGGCGAGGAAGCGGTTCAATCCAAAAACCGAAATCCGTTCAGAACCCGTACGTACCGTCGGCTACGTCAAGCCTCGTGATTCTGAACGAGATTTAGAGGTAGAATAAAATTCTAAACGCGAGGAAAATCACCTGCAGAAGAGACGATGCCAAATTTGAAACTGATCAACATTTGAATAAAAAAAAATGGAAAATTATAATTTAAGGGTCTCAAACGCGACCTAATTCTCGCGCCTGCGCTTAGACCCGATTAACGACCCCATGACTATACTGTACAGAGAAAAACCTTTGCTCCATGGCATCCCCGGCCTCATTCCCTTTCGAACGTCCTTCGGATCGCACCCTCCGCAACCCTCGCAAGGTTGAGAACGCGCAACCTGTGGCTCCCGTTCGGGTTGGGTCGAGCCACCGCGAATTGGTATTGGGTGCTAGCGGGAATCCCCCTTTGGCCGGAAGTGGGCCGCACGCTCTGTTCTCGCCGACTAGGCTCAGTGGCACTCTCAGCTCCGGGCTGGTCGGATGCGCGTCTACGTATCGTTGAAGTCGGTCTTTTCCACGCTATAACCGGACTTCATAGACCCGGTGGCGATGTAACGCGGGTCGTTAATTAACAATAAAAAAAAATAAAAAAAAAAGAATTTAACGCCCACGTCTCCGTGTAAAATTCGTAGCCTACAACAGATCGTATACTTCCGTTCCATCAAAGCCGCGAAGAGTTTGGGACGACGTTACGCCCGGTGAAAAAATTCGAGAGAAAGTAATAATTTTTTCTCCCTTTTTTTATTTTTTCGTTTCTCGTCTTACCCTACCCTCCGCTCTCGCTTCTTTTCTTTTCTTCAGAGAAATTGAAAAGAAAAGAAAAGAAAGGAAAAAAAAAAGAAATTATAGAAAAAAAATTGGAAGAACTTTTTCAAGCGCAAGTACGACGCGTGGTCGATACTGACTAGCTAAAATTTCCGAACCATTATTCGCCTCACGTTTTGGGCGTAACAGGTGATCGCGCGAAAGGACGAAGGAGACTTAAAACTGCACGAATAGTCGAACTTATTATAAATTATAATAAAAATTGTTTATAATTATTCTAAATGAATGAAGTAATTAAATTTTATCGATAAAACTTTCTCATAGCTTTTCTATACCATTTCGATTACCCGTAAAGTGTAGCGATAATATATAGCTGTACAGGTGTAGGTACAGCTGGTTTATAATTTGTTATTCGTTGTTGTTCTGGTTTTTCAAAAACCTGTATAGAAAAATTGAATAAAACGTGTAAAAATAAACTAATAGTGATCGTCGTAAAAGTAAGTGAATAAATTCCGCGATTCAGGCGTCTGGGTATTGTTTCGAAATTAATTGCACGAAGGTAAACTTCTGTCGATATATGGTATGTTACCTACCTACCTCGGGGCTGACAGCAAGTAAGCAACGAACAACTTGTTCGAAACATCGGAAACTATTGCTATACTAATTCTGCTGCTGTTGTCGTTCTTGCTTCAGTTACGCAAAAATTACGCGACTATACTATGGGAACAATGATGTACACCGAGACTCTTAAATTATTGATGAGAACACAGGTAATTATTAACTACGAATGGTAATCAAGGATAAAACTTAATTACACCAATTGTCGCACATGCTGTTTCATTATATAGGTACCTACTACATACACGTGTGATAGAGCAATACTGCAGTACATTGTTAAATAAATCTAAAATTGAAATTATTCCTATGTTATAATTTTCGATAATTTTTTTCATAAATCGAGGAAATTATGGGATTTTTTTGTTTTTTTCTTTCCTCTTCTTGTCCGTGGGAAACTTCGATGTTTTGTCTTTTAGCTGATAAAATGACCAAGAGAACTTAATACGATTATCAAACATTTACATCATCAGGAGATAATTTTTATATACAGAGAGATTAAAGCAATCGTGTTTCCACTCATCTTCAGTCAAAGCCAACTCGGCACACTCCAGGTTCTTCGTCTATTTTCTGCAGGCCGGCCATCTGCATCTTTCTCTGGTTGAATTGATTTGCTTTCGGAAAACATCGATTCGCAAAAAAAAGAAAGAAAAGTGGATACCTAGTCGGCCTGCACTAAACAGACGAAAAACCTGGAGTGTGCCGAGTTGGCTCTGACTGAGTGTAAACGATTGCTTTAATCTCTCTGTATATACAGTATATCCCCCGTGCCAGCTGAGATTTGAGCACGTTTCGCGTACGCGAGTACTCCGAATTGTATATAATTATGTGGTAAAACGATCGCATATACCATACGTATCGCAATACGGTGCCTATAGAGATATACAACTTTGTCGTGGTTTTTCTCAAGTCGATAACGCTTTAACCTTTGCGATAAACTTTTCATTCGAAGAACAAATTGCCCGCTTATTATGTGATATGAATTGTGGATTTGGCAAGCTACCGTACGCGAAATTAATGTTGAAGTGATCGCGATAACAAATTGCGGCCAATATCAGTAATCAAATAACTAACTTTGCATTGACCAGCGATGAGTCGGGCTTATACTACTTAATATATCGGTTTTGTGATAATCCCTATATGTACCAATCCCACGACAAATATTATTAGTCGGATATTATACGCGGGAAAAAATTCTTCGTTCACTTATAAGTATCGTATCTTCTTGTTATATGTATGGCGCCGAATACGTGGCAAGATAATTTATTTTTTTCTTTCAAGATATAATTATTACGGTAACTATAGGTATATGAAGATTTTGTCAAAATTAAAACGCTTCGATAAAGTCGAGAGAAGAATTCTATTCACAGATGTTCATCAAATTATTTCCATCTAAGTATGAAAATTTTAGAAACGTGAAAATGAATTCTTAGATTTTGGCAAAGGCATCTAATTTATTTTTTTTGTCCTTGTCTTTTTTAGCCAATTTTTCGAAAACTGTCCTAAAACGGATATTATCTTATAAAATAACAGACTTTAGTCGAGGGATGACATACCTATAATATTATGTGGTGTGAGATAAAAATTTAGTAAACCCCTACGGCTAGAGACTTTTGTGGACTTGGGTAAAAGTTAGGGACTCAGAATCTTGAACCTGTATAATCGCTTCATGATTGTGTTTCAATAAAAGCTGCACTAGCTCACTACATATTCACGTGCGTGTCAAACTAACTTTCGAAATTGACAATCAGGTAGGTATATTCTGAGAAATTTCATGTGAATATTCAAGCCTGAAAAATGAAATAATAAATCGATAGAACCGGAAGCAATATTTTTTTTCCAAATGCTCAAAGTACCCCAAAGGACGTAGATAATGCCCAAGATCCATCGCAGCAAGGACCAGCAAGCCACCTATATACACAGAAAGAACGAGTTGTACCAATTTAAATTGGTCCAAAGAAAATGTGTTTGTTCCAAGAAAAATTTTCTTGTCCCAAGAAATTTTTTTTTTATCCCAAGAAAATTTTCTGCAAACGCATTGGAAACCGAAATTATCTTGAATCAAGTCCAAAATGTTCTTGAACCAAGAAAACTCTCTTGGATCGAAGAAAGTTTTCTTGGTTCGAGAAAATTTTGTCTTGATTCAAGATAATTTCGGTTTCCAATGGGTTTGCAGAAAATTTTCTCGGGCCAACAAATTTTTTTTTCTGTGTAGATATTCGTCCGACCTGCACCGTTCTACGTTATTTCCTCTCCTGTTTTGAATTCTGCAAATTTCTGATGAAAAAAAGAATGTGTAGAAAAACTACTGGAAACATATTTTTTTTCGAATTTTTTCACGCTTTTCATACAGTCCAGCTAGTCCCAGTGAAAGATTATTTTTCATGGAATAATGATACTCTGCATGTTCTGTGTAATTAAATAATTTATCGTAGCGAAGCCGCAGTCGTGTCTGGGTGAGAAATAAATATGAAAAAGAAATTAATGAAAACAGTAGGTATAGAATTTGCAATGATATTCTCTTTTTTACGAGAGTGAGCGATTTGTGTACCTGATAAATCTCTCGATTTTAATTAGGGTGGATTTTTTCCCCTGATATTATATCGAATATAGACTGCGAACGCGGCTGAAATAGAAATCGCAATCGTTATCGAATTTGGAATTGATATAAAATGATGAATAAAAAGAGTTTAGAATTTCGTGCGGTTTTACGTGTGTCCTGGCCGTAAAAACGGCAACGGAAGTTGCGTCAGATCCGCTAAAATCTCTCATTTAAAAAAAATGTATTATAACAAGCGTGGCGCGACACGGCAGAAAATAATAATAATAATAAAGGCGTTAATGATGGAGTTTAATTTTATGTAGAACGAACGAAATAACAAAGCCCTTAAAAATGGTGCCACTGCTGTTATAATTAGTGATTATAATCCCGGGAGAGGTTTGTAACCGATCGATAATCGATACTCGTTTATAATAGGCGAGGAATTGAAACGAATCCCAATAGCTGAAATTATTGTTAGACTCGAATTGTAATCCACCATTATAGCACACGTACGTTTTTTTATTTTACATTTTTCTTTTTTTCTTTTTTCTCTAACCGAGTTCCATTCATCGATCGATTCTACGACCGATTATACTGCACATAGCTAAACCAATTTTTATGCGTACCATAAATATCATAGCATATTATTAATGGCATGATATAGGTCTGCCATAAATATTCCAAGAGATTTGAGAACCCCATATAGTAGGTATAGAAAAAAAAAGACCGATCGATTACTAATTTACTCGCAAATTAATTTATATTATACCTAAGCTGTTGGAAAGAAAAAAATCGGTAATTTGTCTGCCACAAGTATAACGAAATTCGGAACGTTATAGCTTGTAATTGTTAAATTGAGAAGCCTTCGATCAACCCGAGCAACCCGCAAGTCTACTTTAGCTAACAGGATTGCTGAACGACCCACAATCACATCTGCATCGATTGCAGGTGCGAAAAATAATAATAGCTTACTTATACTCGCTATATCAATTCATAAAATACAATAAGCGAGTCCGAATCACGAAACCAAATCGCTATAATAATTTCCAGATTTCACACGCGCTACTTATCGGGAGATATAATAATAGACGAACCGATTCAACCGTTTTCACATTAGTTTCGGCGTTTTTATCGTCTTGTTATGCTTGATCTAAGAAAATACCAACTCCTACTCTTATTTATCGGTCTGGCGTGCACATCTCTGTGACAGGGTGAATTTCTATCATAAATTTGTTCCCGATATAAACGTTTGAGTATGGTGGTGGTACAGTGGACATATTCTATGCTATGACGCTTATAGATCGTTCGACGAACTATAAACGCTCTATAGATACTTGTACCTATTTTACCAATCTTTTATTATCCGCGAACGTAAGATCGGCTAATTATAAGTATAGTCAACCCGGAACGGCTTAGTAATCAAACGGCACCAACCGTGGATCGCACGTTTCTGATCGGTTGCCGATTTTTCATTCCAATCGCTGCCATTTTTATTTATTTTTTTAAAATCGATTCAATACGTGCGATTTTCTGTACTGCAGCTATAGGGTTCACAGAAAAATAGAAAAGCTCACCGCGGTGACGACGTGCAATTAATGACGTTTGTCTCTTCACTCGACTCGGTTTCTCGTTTCAGCTTAAATAAGAGCTTAACAGTTGATGAGATTTCTTTTGTGTAATTATACATTATATATATACATATACTACAGTATTTCTTGTAATTAGGTTTAACCCTGATAAAACGGAATGTCTAAAGGTTTAACCGAGGCTGTATTATACTCACTGCACGTAATTTTAAAAGCACAATGGTTTGCGACGAATAAGGCAGTGAAAAAGCAAGGAAAATGTTACCCTCGGCGTAAAGTAGTATATATGTACACGTATAGGTGTACATTCCCAAACCATCCACAGAGCGAAGTACTATAATCCCGGGAATCCTCGTTGTTCCAGGTTTTTAATCGCGAGCCTGAGATCTTAGTCGGAGGAAATTAGAAGGAAAATTTTAATGGATGAAACCAATAGCCGAGTGAATGTACAGAATCGGTTCAAAAATCATTTATTAATCCTCGTTTAATTAAGACTGATTTGTTTTTTGTTTTTTTTTTTTTTTTCTCGTTGCAGATTCACAGACGGATGATCCTGTCGAGCGACAAATATCCTGTAGATTTCAAACTCTCCGCAGAATGAATATATTTCTGAAAATAATCGCTGGTACTACAATAAGTGACGAATAAAATAATGGAGATTCAATTAAAACGAATCGCGGAGTCGGCGATTATAGTACGGAGTCGAAATTTTCACGAGTCAGAATCTTCGTCTGTGTAAATGATGGGCAGTATTTAATGAACAGTTGAGTAGTTGGCGTGGTTTGAAATTTTTAAGAATGATTAAAAGTGCAGTTACTGATTTTGGGAATGAAATAAATGTGGTTTTTTCTATCGATGTCAATGTCTCCTATATAGAGTAGAATATATCTTTCGCATCTACAAAATTTTTTCTACCTGAGCTTTTTGACGATAAAATATTTGCTAAAATCTTTACTTCTCTAATCTATGTAAGATAAAATAACCTGAAACGGGACCAAAACGTATTTTGAAAGTGAACGTGGTAATAATTATTCGACGCTGACATATCTGTATAGTAAATGAAAATTTTTAAGAACTGATGAAGCTAGGCCTTTGAGATATTCGAAAATCGAATTGACCTTTTTTAAAACGGCCTAATTTGAAAAACTGCTTGACCTGTGTACCGACTGTAAAAACACAAGTAGAAATAAAAAGAAAAAAGTAAAGAACCAGTAGATAAATAAATCCTCGACATCAAGAAGTGAGAAGGAAAAGGCGAAACGTCCGAGAAACAAATCGAAGAAAAAAATAAAGAAGCAATGCCTCCGCCAACCTCGTCGAGGGAGGATTGCGAAGCAATTCGCATGGAGTCCCTCGGGAAGACTTCCGCTTCTAGACCACCTGGCCAGAACGGAAACGCAAACACGGAAATACCGGGAAATTCAGGTACGCAATAATAACTCTATACCAATCTGAAAACTAATCTGAGGAATTCCTCGGGGCAAGGAGGTCGAAAATCTGGGGATTCGGAGCGACCGAAATATAGATTTCGGTTTTTTATATTATAGTAGATTTTTTCAATAAAACAACACTAATGCATTACCGACGTCAAGCGTTTATGGTATAAGTAAAATTACTGCAAACCGTATACCTAGGTATAGATGAATCTCTATCGACAGTTAGCGGAATAAGAGGATAATGAAAGCGTATTTGAACGGCCAAACTTTCCAAGCATTGAACCACTCCGTTTTACGTGATTATATCTAACAAACGTTAATTGAGAGACGGACCCTAGAGATTCGTTAGCGAAATTAGCAGGCATAGATAACACACGTATGACATATATCATAGCCGCTTCTTTGATCCCGAGCTTTGGTCCTATTTCATTGAATGATTACCTAATATTGAATATCCGTTACTTTTTGGTATATATGTACTATAGTCGACACGCGAGGTAATCGTCGAATGTAAACTGCAGGATGAAAGGTATAGGATCTCCCGTCGTAAAAACACTTCTTGATAAATGTGTTAAAACGCTCTCCGAAAAGATCCACCCTGGACTAGTTTCGAAATGACTTTTTCGTGACTCGAATTCGAAGGGATTTTTATAGAGGATCGGGTCTATTTTTCACGGGATAATTACCTATGTGAGATGCGGTAGTAACTTTTAGTAGATTCGTGTCATCGGTACCTTTGCATACAGAAACATAGCTAATTGTGTAAAATTGTGAATTCGAATGGTGATACTGCGCCGTGCGCTTATTTATACTCGAGTTATTTTCGCCTGAGGTAAAATGTTATATAGAGCTATCTGATATCGTCTCTCGGGTGAAATATGCTCCGTGAACTTTGCTGCCTCTGCCTTTTCCGCCTGAACCGTTCTGAATATTTAAAGGAGTCTAAAATACCTGCTGTAGCTGTTCACAAATATTGGAAATACCAAGCTTGTATAGTAGGTACAGATACGAGGGTGATCTGAGACTCGTATTTCTCTAATTTTCAACAGTTTATCAGAAAAAACTCTTTGAAGTTTAATTAATTACATCATTGTATTCGATCCGCGTATAATTAGCGCTCGACTAATTACAGAGTACAAGAAAAGAACAATAGACATCATACGTATATGTATATTCCACGTATATTCGTACGCGCAAACAAGTGGCAGATGCATATGTAGTACCTGTTCAGCCAACTTCTGTATACATACGTTGCATGCTTGAATGGGTTACATAATAAAGATGGTAAACCCAGCATCATAAGCCAGGTCGAGTATCAATTAAATTTATTTATAGCATCGTGGATTAGTTGAGGAGATAAGTTTCGAGAGGAAAGACGGTTTCAGAATTACTTCCTCAAATTTAAAGGCCCAGTTTGTTTAGAAAAGAGTGAAAAAGTTCCTCTTAAGATATCGGTTGGTGTTTCCGAGTAATAATAAGAGGAGGAAGAACGAGAAGAAGAAGGGCGCGTTAATCCTGCGGGGAAGTCAGTCGTGCAATTAAGCGCATCCGCAGTTTCTTTGTAGAATAAACGGGCTTCCGATAAAACGGAAGCTCAGTGAGATCTAAGAATGCTAAGATGGGGTAGGAATGGGGGATGCTTATCGTTGTACTATTCGCTGTTACACGTGCCTGCAGCAAGTCAATGTTACGATTATAGAAAATCTTTACACGAGTCGAAAGACTCGCGTGGAATGATGCACATAAATAACGGAAAAACTGAGACGACTTTTATCTGTGAACTTTTGACCTGCATTCAGTGCTTTTCCTTAAAATAAATAATAAAAATAATATATTCTTCGTTAAAACGACACTACGGCTCACCGGAGTTCAGCGTAATTATTACACAGGTCGTTGTGCCCCGTAGTTAAAATAAAGTGAAGAAACCATTTCTAGGTAGTGAAATATCTGAATTTTTTTCACTTTTCAATTCTTCTTTTCTTAAGATATTTTTTTTTCCTCTCAGCCATCTGGCTTTCCCGAGATTTTCACATCGAATTTAGAGAACCCTGACGCAAGTGTGACGATTATTCTTTACCTGGTTTCATTCGCGCAGCAAAAATTAAAAAAAAAACGTATGAAACTCGTTGAGGGTCGGTCCCAACTCAACTTCAGAAAGCAAAGTAAGAAAAGAAGGGAAACGATCTGGTGGCTGCAGCCGTTTGACTGCAAGAAATAAGATAGAAAAAAACTAGTCTAAGACATTTTTCATGCGGACAGATACGGCAGCTGCGAAGGGTGATACGAGGTCCACGATGCTGGGTCATGTGAAAGACGTTTTCATCCGCTAACCCCTTTGGCAACGAATGGCAGAAAATGCGATTCTCAAGTATCGGTGGTTGAGTTCGACTGTAGTTCAGGCCAAGTGGAGCTGAGGGGAGCGAAACACACTCAGTTGGACGCCGATCGATGCGCGATTCATGTTTCTAGTCCTGACGACCCCGACGCCACTATCAGGGGTGGCTGCAGATGCTGCAAAGCTTCCTTGACACTCACAGATCAATTTGCTAAATTGAAATGAAATAAAGAAGGAAAAATTCTTGCCGAATATCAAACTGGCCGTAATATCGTGCTTTATTCAAGTATTCGAAAGTTTGACTAAAAAGGAAACTGGAATCGCTTGAATTATTAGAAAATTATGGAAAATATATTCTCCCTGGAACAATATATCGGCTCGGTTCTGGAAATCGTATTAAAAAATACTTCAGCATCAAACTTTCAATAAAAAGTCGAGACTCTTCAGTTGAAGTTCAATTTGCTCCGACAACATCCAGATAAAACTCAGGACGAATTATTGTAGAACAATGATACCTCGTCATAAAATTCGCGCTCAATTTAACCATCGATTTTGCAAATATAATCGGACGACCATAAAACCCTCATTAAATTTCCAAATTTTTATCTAAATTTCGAAAAATCTCTTTCGAAAATAATCGTACAACTTGAAACAGCTGCAGTCAGTGATTCGAATCATAAAAAAGAGAATAGAATTCACCGCCATATTTTGTTAAAAAATTGCAATTTTGCGATCAAGACGGCCCTGGAAGAGTGGGAAATTCGATGCCTGCAGGAGCTAGTGTATCGGTGGCCGAGAATGCTGTATGAAATTTCATTTCCTCCCCGAGTGATCAGAATTACCAGCATATTACCACCGTCCGTACTTCCATTTGTACAGTATTATATCATCGGTCGGTAAAACAGATCCTGTATTTCTCGGGCAAGGATGAAGGGGCGTCGTTTCCTGTACAAGAAGATGGCAACACTCCTCCGAGCGAAAAATAGAGGGTGATATCAGCCACCACCCCAAAAGCTCGAACCACCCCTAAAGCCTCGACTGGGCCAAATCGACGAGGGTCGCCATTGTTGCTCGCCTCCGCAGTCACTATATCGCAGCCACACGAATATCAATGAAATGTCAAACCTGCACGGTGCACCGTACGCTGCTGTCGATCGCGGTGATATATATTTACGACAAACTGTACAAGATTTTTAATCGTTACGTGGGAGTCAGTGGAACGGTCATTAACATCATTAGGTCATTTTTATTTTCAAATTACGAAAATTTAAGAAAATTATTACGTGTCCTGCAGTATTCGTAGTCGTTCATCAGGGTGTTAAAGGGAGAGATAAGTTCGAACGTAAAATAAGAATATAAGAAAAGAAGAAACAAGAAGAAGAAGAAGAAGAAAAGGAAGAGATTATAGTTTTTTGGTGAACAAAATTACAACTGATTTTGTTTTTTTTTTTTTTGTTTTTTTATTTTGTTTTCATCAGTATGTTGCCGCGCACATACTACTGACCTACATACGCGTACTTCCTCGATGTGCATAATATTGTTTTATTTAACGAACCACTGCAGTCTGGAATAGTACATCCACGTGATTTGAACTGCACCAGTATCAGTCAAGTTGTCTTCCGTCGATTCTAATAACTGATCGTAAACCTCGTTGACCTTGGTTCGACCTTTGCGAAAGATATTAGAAATAAGCGAGGAAATAAAGGGTTCATACGAAAAGTGACCGATATCTGAATTGTGGCGGAACAGAGAGAGCCGCTTATTAAAATATCGTACGCTTTGACAGAGGGCGACGTCAAAGGATTTGTTTATAGAAGACCCCCTCCGATTCGATTTACAATGAGTGAGCAGGACGTGGACGACGTTGCCTTTCTTACAGGTGAGAAAAACCTGTCGATATCTGCATAGGAGTTATCAACCCTATATATACATGGAAGACGAGCTAGAAGATCGGAGAAAAAATATCGAGCCTTATAGACGCTTGATTGAATTTATATCATTTTTTAAAACCCATTTTCATCCGCCAGTGAACCGCAGCCCATTGCTTGTCCGACTGGCCCATTTATACCCTGTTCGTATACAGCTAGAAACACGTGTGCGCGATCAATAATGCCGAGCGTTGTACATGCCTACATCATATAGTTTTATTTATTCTGATAATCCGCGCCGTAGATAGGATAAGGTGTTTAATTTTTCGAAACACCGTTATCAGTGATTATCAAGCGTGGAAGAATTCCACGTCTCGTCATTTATTTAAATCACAGAGCGGTAAACGCATGAACGAGATGTTCTAATCCGTGCAATATTTATTGCATTATTACCTACCTATACCTACATCTATTCGCGCGGGTAAATGTTTAGTAAAAATGATGTCGAAGGGTTAATCCGACATTTCATACGTATGATATAGAAACGGTGAATAAATGACATTGAAATACGTGTGTATAAAATTAATTAGACGAGGCTATAGCGTGACAGATGTTATCGTCGAGCTCATTTAGTAATTGCGTTTCCATCAGATTATGTGACTAATATATTAGTATTTGCTGTTCGTAATTAGCTATGCGTGAAATTTACTCGTAAAAGTAGAAATTGTCAGATATCATGAATTAGACTACTAGAATTAGACGCGGCACGGCGTAGTGGGGCTCGATGCAGTCTGACCGCGACGGAACGCTACTACTGTTTCACTTAGCAGATTAAATCTGCAATTATCTTACGATATTTAGGTACGAATCTAGGAATGTTATATATCGTTGGATTGGGCTTGATCACGGCTATAAGAATAGCGATAGTAAAACGTACGATTAGTATGTTTGAAAAAAATATATGATGACTTGGATATCTGAACAACCATGCCTGTTGTTAAAAATATGGTTTTGAGATCCTCTGGCTCTCTCAAAGCCGCGAAACTTCGATGTGATACCTAATATTTTTTCGCACGACTAATGGTTCAAATTCCTGTAGATAGGTATATCGGGATTTTATACACTTCTAAAAGCGCCCTGGAAACATTGATAACTAATTCTAACCACGTATTGTTGGTCCAGATAAATTCAATCGATAACAGGCGTGTGGAAAAATAGTTAAAAAAAAAACATTTTCAAAGTTAACAACCGGTGATACCTAACTATCAACTATTTTAATTAATGATGCAGAAATTTGACGACTATTATCACTATTATTACCAGTGATATATCGATCCACGTTAAATTACCAAAAATTTGTTCAGGGGACAGTAACACAGGCTTACACAAGCGTAGCATCTACGAGCACAACGGGGTCGCCGTATGCTCGCAGAAAAGAGCATTGTGCATAGCAACGATCGTCTTCGCCATACTCTTCGCTGTTTCTCTGATAATCGCTTTCGCTGGTCCACAAAACGGTGAGAAAATTCTTGAAAATGATCGATGAGAAAATTTATATATGCAGGGGTTTCATTTCATCGATTCAAAAGAAGCCCTGCGATTTTCGATCGATCGATTTTCATCAACCAAATTTTCAATTGTTATTAAAATGTCGTTTTCCTATAGTTTCTTTTGATAATGTTTACCTCGATTCCTTATATTTTTATACTATATTTTTTAACCGCTATAGATTGTCCCTGTGCCGGTGAAAAACCTCCGAATTTCGTAGCTGAGGATGAGGGGGAAACGAGTGGACCATACGCTACAAACGGAGAGGTTTACACCTTTTTCTCATATTCAGCACAACCTCAATTAAACGATTTACGGAGTGTAATGAATGGGTTTAAATCGCATTAATATTCACAGATATTTCCGTGGAACAACGTCAGACTGCCAAATTTCGCACATCCAACGAGGTACAACATTACGATCCATCCAAACCTCACGACACTAGAAGTTAAAGGTGAATCAATTTCCCCATAGTATATACGACCATTCTTGTTTCTGCGTTTTTTGTTTTTTTTTTGCAAGGAATAAACAGAGTCCTGTTCATAAAGCTGCTTTTTCTTGATCATCGTTCTGCGTATAGGTGCATCGGTTGAAAGAGAAACTCCTTCACATTCACTCATGTTCATAATTCTCTATTTCAGGACAAGTTACAATTGAATTCTACGTTGACAAAGAGACCAATTTTATCGTCTTCCATAGTAAAAATTTGACAATAAATGAAAAGGCAAGTATAATTCCAATCCTTAATTACCAACTCGTGCAATATGTGGCTTAATACGATAAGCAATGTCGATTCTTCACCGACTTAATCATACGTCCTAATTCGTTTATTCGTATATTGATCCAATTCTTCGTTACCCCATAGTGTAGAAATAAAGTAATCAATATAATGCCACAATCGTTGAAATAGTGGTTGATAATTTATTTATCCAGGCATTTATATTGCCGCAGGCGAAAATCTAGTATTACGATGGTTGTTTTCCAGATGGTACAAGACCGTAAGGGCCATCGCTTGAAGATATCAAAACTTTTAGAATATCCCAAGCATCAACAGCTTTACTTAGAACTAGAAGAGAGTAAATTTCGTAAGAGAGGAAATTACACGGTACATATAAGGTTCACTTCAAAGCTCGCTAATGAACTCGAAGGGTTTTACCTCAGTAGTTACATCACAGCAGATGGTGAAAAGAGGTGAGATATAATGAATGAACGAATTCGTGTTATCGATCGCAAGGATCGACGTAATGAATTCTTGAATTTTTCATACCTCAGGCACTTAGCCACGACACATTTCGAGCCGACTTACGCCAGGTCGGCCTTTCCCTGTTTCGATGAACCGCAATTTAAGGCCAAATTCAAAATGTCCATATTTCGGGACAGGTTTCACATAGCGCTGTGTAACATGCCAGTTGTTAATACTGAGGATGCTGGATTCTACATGGGGACGGGGCTCGTAAGTGTCATTAATTAATCACAACTATAACTGCTTTCATCAATATTTCAATGCCTTAATATTCGTACAGCGCTGCTATTACCGCATTTCATCTTCTCTCGCTGAAGCATTTCAATATTTCCGGTATTCAAACGCTGGTACCCTGTGATCTCGATTTTATATGTTGTTCTGTCAGAAAACTGGCTTTTTGTCTCGCTCTAAAAATCCACCTGAAGCTTAATCGCACCAATTTCTGTACAGATTTTATTGATAAAATAAAAAATGAAACATTTCGGACAGCATCATTCATTATAAATATCATCCTGACACGATAGGACCGAGCTATTCTATACACTAGGGTAATTTAGAACGAATCTTATTCGCAGCTTAGGGACGACTTCCAAGAGTCGGTTGAAATGTCTACGTATCTGGTAGCATTCGTTGTATGCGACTACAAAAGGGTATCGGAAGTAACGTCGAGAAATGTATCTGTGAGCGTTTATGCACCAGAAGCTATGCTCCCACAGGCTAAATACGCTGTGAAAACAGCTGCCCAAATTATGGACTACTTTGAGTCTTACTTTGGGATTCATTACCCGCTACCAAAGCAAGGCAAGATAAAATTACAGCGATTTATCAAAATATAATGAAGAAAACAAAAAGTCCTTTTCCTCTTTAAGCCAATCGAGTCTCTTCATATTTTACTTCAGATTTAATAGCGATACCCGATTTCGCTGCTGGCGCTATGGAAAACTGGGGTCTTATCACGTACAGAGAAACCTCGATTCTATACGACCCGGAAGAAACGTCAACCGCGGGTCATCAATGGGTTGCGATAGTCGTAGCACACGAACTCGCTCATCAATGGTTTGGTAATTTGGTTACGATGAGGTGGTGGAACGACTTATGGTTGAACGAAGGGGTCGCGAGCTTCCTTGAGCACAAGGGTGTCGATCATGTCGCACCAGAATGGGGAATGATGAATCACTTCATTTTGGATAAGACGCAATCGGCGCTGCATCTCGACGCTTTAGCCTCGAGTCATCCTATAAGTGTTCCGGTCAAAGATCCGGCTGAAATCGAAGCCATATTCGATACCATAAGCTACAACAAGGGCGCAGCGATTTTATACATGCTTGAGGAGTTTCTTTTCGAAGATGTTATGAAAAAGGGGCTGAACGACTACCTCAATACTCATAAATACGGAAATGCTGATACTGCAGACTTGTGGGCTGTATTCACGAAGCACGCTAATCATTCGTTTGATGTTAAGGTAATACCCCGAAATTAATTCAGCCGAAAATTTTGGTGGCTTCAAGCGCCTTGATCCTCCATATGAAATTCTGGTTCTCACTATCTATTAGAATAATTAACGAACGAGTACCTCATAGTAAAATTCTAATTGCGCTGGAATACGTTCAACAGATATCGAGCCATATGCCGCAATGAATTTCCCAACTGCTATCCCTCCCATGCTTGTATTGCATAATTTTTCTACGTTTCTCCCTAAAAAAACTGTGGTTTCCTGAAGAAGCAATAACCAGACAACAAATTTCATTGAAATCGCACTAGCGGTTGCCGAGATGTTAATACTTCTTTAAAAAATATGTAAACACATTTTTCCTTTCCCTTCCCAAACCCCTCGATCAATTTCGCTCAAATTTGATATCGGGCCTGAGAATTACACGAGGTGTATCTGTACCAAATGTTTTTTTCGAATCGATTGACTCGTTCGAAAGTTATATAGCGAGAATATGAAAACGGGAAAAAGTTATAACAGCACGAGTCCATCCAAGAATCACATTTCGTATCCCATTTCAGAGTATAATGGATACTTGGACGCAACAAATGGGCTATCCATTGATCTCCATAAGTCGTGAAGGAAACACGATATTGGCAACTCAGAAAAGGCTGCTTTTATCCCCGTCTGAAAACGAGACCGATTTACTCATGCCAAAATCACCGTTTAATTACAAGTGGTACGTTCCGTTGAGCTACTACACGGACATAGAACCACGAGTCACAACGAATGTTTGGATGAACTTGTCGGATGGTAAGAAACAAAAATTCATATTGATGGTTGAATCCCTGTTTTTTTTTTCTTTTTTGCCCTCACTCCAAATTTTGTATGCTTTCAGTTACATTCGAGGTTCAAGCCGCGGTGGAATGGATAAAGGTCAATGTTAATCAGACAGGATTTTACAGAGTTAATTACTCCGAGGAGATGTGGACGTCGATAATAACTACTCTCCACAATAATCACACCATATTTAGCCCCGCTGATCGGTCAAGTCTTATCGATGATGCCTTCACACTGTGCAGAGCCGGGATTTTAAACGCAACAATTCCCCTCGAGTTGTCGTTGTATCTGTTGAACGAACGAGATTCTGTTCCTTGGGCTACGGCAATGGAACATCTGGAAACGTGGTCCAAAAAAATGAGCGAAACTGCCGGATTCAAGAAATACGTCACCTTCATGAAGACCCTGCTAGGACCGGTCACTGCATACGTTGGATGGAACGACACAGGGTCTTATTCAACGAGGTAATAATTATCTGCATGAAATATCGCTCGATTTGATGGTGTCTTTACTCGGAATTTCTTTCAACCTTTGTAGATTACTTCGGGACAATGTTCTGCATTCTGCAATAAAACTGAACATTGATAGTGTCGTGAAGCCTGCAAAAGAGATGTTCAAAAATTGGATGGAGAAGGGAACACGGATCCCACCGAATCTTAGAGATGTAGTTTACTCTGCAGGTAATTGAACGAACCCTCTCTTTTTTCTATAACTCCGTTTAATGCCTTTCCATTTTATTCAGGCATTAAATACGGTAGTGAAAAAGAATGGGATCACTGCTGGAAGATATACAAGAAAACTCAGATACCAAGCGAGCGAAGGATCCTGTTGAAATCCCTTGGAGCATCTATGGACCCTTGGATTCTGCAACGATACTTGTTAGCGTCACTTGAAAGAGAGGACATCAGACCTCAGGATGTCGAGGCTGTCCTTGCTGTGGTATCCCAGAATCCTGAGGGTCAATTCCTGGCATGGAGACACGTCAAGGCTTACTGGCCGCAACTACAATCCATGTTTGGTAATGGTACATTCACACTAGGAGGGCTGATATCAGCAGTAACTTCCCACTTCTGTACCGACTACGATTATCAGGAGGTGAGTAAACGGGGTTCGAAATTGAATAGCAGAAAAAAAATGGACTAGTTTTAAAGTGCGTTGAAAAACAAACAAAAAAACGTCTTTTATTATTCTCTATTCCCAGGTTTCGGAGTATTTCAAAAAGGTCGACGTTGGTAGCGCTCAGCGAGCATTAGAGCAAAGTTTGGAGACGATAAAGTTGAGCATTCACTGGGTGAAAGAAAATGCTGACACTATCAACCAGTGGCTACATAATTATCTTACGATACAGGAAAGCTAGGCGAAAGTATTCTATTGGGAGGAAATTAAAAACTGAGTAATTATCAATGAGAGGATGTTTCATCGCCCTGATTGGAAATGAAAGATTTAAAAAACGACTGATAAACTTCCCCAAGAAGCTATATTAATGTGAAGTATCGGTCATTAACGTCCAGAGTTTACGTATCCTTTGATTAAAATAAAATAATGAGGATAATCATTGGAATTATATTATAGAAAATTTAGAGATAAAATTTGAGGAAATAAAATGAAAGAAATATTTGAAATATTCAGTTTTTCTCAACTGGCAAGTGGCACGTAGTACGTCGTTGCAGCGTGATCAGGCAACGTCCAAAATTTTGAACGTATTAATTGTAATCTTGGTAATTCTAAGTAACTAGATGTATAATATGTATGGTAAATTGAAAATGAATACCTGTCGAAAGAATTTTACGAAAGTGTCAAAAAAGAAGAGAAAAGAAGAAAAGAAGATGAAAGAGAAAAAAAATGAGGAAAGGAAAAAACTTTATAAAACATGATCTTCGATTGTCAATTGCAACCCGCATGCTTATATTCAATGAAATAAAAACGTTAAGTCAATCGATAAGTAAATTCATAGGGACCTGCGAATTCGCTAGTACTGCCTTAAAATGCACTTTGCATATCTGGAAAAGTTTAATAATTAATTAATGAATTTATTAATCAATTAGATACAATATAAAGATTTCCTCTTCCCGGGTCCTAATTATTATACGAGGGAGGAGACAGTTAATCTTCTCACAATTCGATTATATGTATAATAATAATAATAATAATAATAATAATAATAATAATATATAATATTTAAATATCCAAATTAAAATATATGGTCGAAGATATACGATATTATATTTGAATCCATCCATAATAATCGTTGAAATATTAGCAATTCAATTAAGTCTTAACCGCGCGGAAAAAATCAATGAACAATTAAAAGAACTTCAATTTTTATAATTCAGCAGAAAAATTGGTTCAAGTCATATTCAAACGGTTCATTCACAGTCGCTGTTTTTTTCTTTTTTTTTTCTTGTGAAATAATCAAAAATCAAAGACGCAAATAATTTTTAGAAATTTTTCATTCGCGCGTTATGGATCGTAATCACGTATATGAAAATCCTAGGGTCAAGTCTTAATTGCAGGCTATAATATATTATGATAGAAGCTGGATAAATATGTACAATAAGATAATTATTTGAGGGTGTGACAAAAAAAAAAAAAAAATTAAAAAAAATTAAGAAAAAAAAGAAAAAGAGGTCTAAATGAACTTTGAGTTTGGTAAATTTAAGTAGCATATCAAAAATTCTAGTTAAGTGATAATATATTATACAACGCGTGTGTTGTGACACGATTTAGAAAACGTTAGTTATCTATATACTAATTAATAATTCAGAGCCAAACGCGTTTAGAATTATATAAATTATAGACGTAATAAATGAATCTACTATAACATAAATAAAAAAAAATTGAAAAATTGAAAAATTACAAAATTGCAAAATTGAAAAAAAAAAAAAACGGAAATAAAGACAGAGAACAGAAGAAAATAAATAATAATAATTACGTGTCGTGCGCCATGTGTTCATGTTGCTGAAATTCATTGATCGTAGCCTAATTTACGAGGCCTGAATATAATAATTGTGAAAATGATGTCTCACTGTTTGGAAATAATTTATTTTTACCGATAAGAGAGATGAAACTCAATCGTATGCGTAGAGAAAATTAAAGAATTTAATATTTTACTATAATATGATAATAAAAGCGCGAGTTTGAACGAATCTCTTATTATACGGTCTACGTACATGTGTTTAGTAACGTTACGCAAGGCAAATTTCTCATTGACGTATTTCGTTACGTAGAATATGAATTACAGAAAATGATAAAAATAAAAGTAAAGAAAAAGACCTTAGCACCCAAATCGATCGTCACTTACTATATCATTATTGAATGTTTGCCAATCCGTAACAATTTACAACTAATGGAGTCTATCCATAATAAATTCTATTAATTATTAAAATGACATGAAGCTTCAGCCCCGAAAATCCGAAGCTTAGGTAAAGAAAGAAAGAAAGGTAGAAAAAGAAATGAGTTCGTTGATGGAGATTATAGAATTTAAAACGGCTACCCTACAGTCCATAATACCTAATCGTATTTCCCAAATCTCTAGAAGCATGAATTTTTCCCAATTGTAAATATGAGTACGTTTTTCATCATTTTTCTTTCGATAGATTTTTATACACGGCTATTTTTGACAAATTATCGAATTTACGCACAACTAGATATACCTCTCTACGTATACCATATAGAGTGGGTATAGGTATATGCGCGTGTAAATAGCATATTTTTTCACTATCAATGCAATTTTCTCTTAATATACTATACCTACATTATCATTTATTTTTTCTTATACCATAATATCTCAATTACACTATATATAATATATATAATATAATATCCGGATACTGTTGTTAGATCTGAAAAATTTCGGGGCAATTTTCTTATCCAATAATGTTTTTTTTTTTTTTTTTTCCAACATTTCGCTGTAATAAGTTTGATTCTACATATTATTATTACATTATACCTATACATACCTTGCAAACAATTTAATAAAAAATATATATATATATACACACGTTTAATGCAATTTGACATTTTTAACATATTATACAGCGTATATTATTATACCTGTGTATATTATTTATACACGATATATTATTATTATGTATATATACAAAAACATGGAAAGCCAATTCGGGCGAGGCGATATAATTAAAAAAGAAAAAAAAAAGAAAAAAGAACGGCAAATTATATAATATACACATATTAAAGACTGGGCACTAAAGATATAAATTAATTAAACACGTGAGAATATATAGGAGGAAGGTTCTAATCTAGCTATACATATATTTAATAAAATGAAGAAAGAAAGAAAGAAAGAAAGAAAGAAAAATAAAGAAAATCAACACTGTCTCATATACATATAATATATATATATATACTGAATTTCATATATAAATATGAAACATTATATATACCCTATGTGACATTTTATTGTATATTGTTCTCTACTGTACTGTTGTCATAGATATTTTGTTGTATCAAATTAAACTAATGTAAAGCATACAAATGAATATATTATATGTTTAAAATATAAATGTTTGTTCATTATTATTGGCTTAGTTCGTATATTCTAGATCGATCAATTCTTTTCACCAAACCATAATCAAATCAACGCGCCGCACCGCGCCATGGTAAATTCAAACTCTTCAATCCTACACCTGCGTACATGAGTGTGTACTATATAGAAATAATGAGAAGTTTTTATAATCCAATGAACCGTATGTCACCTTTGCCACGGACGCATTGACAAATCGTCTTTGCATACAATTGGAATATTTTTATCACTCGGTGTACATATATACTTATATATATACATATACTACCTTCATTTTTACTCCAATTCTTACGCGGAATCTTTCATCACATTCAAATATTCTCGGATTGAAAACTGTCTCTTTATATTTTCAATTCGCACTCGAATCTGAATAAATTACATTAAAAACGAATATGCGTCGATAAAATTGGCGTAGAAATTCGAATTTAAGCAAAAATTGCGATCATAAAGATTCCCGCCAATAATTTGAAGAGAAAAAGAATTACAGTATAACATAATTTCCTAAATTTATAATTAATGATACAAAGGTCTAAACGAAAATTGCAAAACATTCGTCTTGTTCGCAAAAGGCGTATTGAAAAGAATGCAATATTTTTCCTGCATGCAGATCTTTATACCACTCGCATTATTATTTGAACGAAATTCTCGTCGAGGACCGGCGAAGGATCTGCGCAAAGAGGTAAAAACAAGGCGTTGCGCAGGGCGGCTACAAGTGTTTAAACAGAGCTACTCAAGCGCGGGAGATATTCAAACTGAAATGGCGGAGTGACGTCAATAATATCACGGGGTAACCTTGGTGGGAGAAGAAACGTATGCGGCTGCCATTCTCCGTTCATATTTAGTATTTTATCGTGTGAATCTGGGTGAAATTGTGTAAATAATACTAAGCTGGTTTTCAAATTCCTGAGTTAAGTGTTATAATCTGATAAAACTGTCAGTAATCGTGCGGGTGATGTGATAGTGCATCAAGATCTAAGTCTTAACAGGGATCTTTGATTACTGTATATTAAAACGATCTACAGCGCAGAGCGCTGTATTTTATTTTAAGACTGCTTCGCCTCAGCTAATATAATTATTATAGCTAACCGACGTTCACGATGGTAACACTTGTTCAAGAATTGGAGGAATTTGCTAATGTGGAGCCCTCGTTTCATGACGGTAAATTAGTACCGTCTAGAAACCAGCAAAAAATGCAGCTGGAGGTAAGATGTTATGAAGAATACATATACACATAGTTACACACACACACACACACACGCATACAGCGATATAACTTGTTGAAAATTTCTAAAATACGTGTATGTCCGATTTAGTAAAACCGGCAACACCGCATTGAATGGTTGCAACATATGATTGCGGGCAAAGTTCGCGAACGCAAATCTGATTATTTTCAATTGCTTGACTGTCGTGGTTGTATATTATTAACATCCTTACGACGATTGAAACTGCTCGAATAAAAAAAAGAAGAAAAAAAAAAAAGAAACTCTCGTCGATTATTATACTGCAGTCAAATTTCAGCCATATTTTTTTTATTGTAATAAGGTATATTTTTACCAACGATTACATACACATACATCGACGCGCGTATTTTTCCACATTTCAATAATCATTATCTTTATATATTACACTCTCGCATTCGAGATTCATATATTCTTAATACTGTAAATAACGTGTGTGGCCTCATACATGTACTAATAAATCAACGAGCCCCTTTTCTTCATTTCATATTATATTCTTCATTCTATAGGACAGTTTTGAACTCGCATAATATAATATGATACCCTCGAGCGACATTTATTATTAATAATAATACTGTTGTTAACGGTAATTCAAAGCGATACATTCAGAATATAAACTACGTTAGTTTAACGTTCAACATTCGAATTCGAATAACATTGATTGCCTACTATAATAATGATAATCGACTTATACACTTAAGATAATAATTAACTATTGCGACATACTATACGCGTTACATCAGTCTCCGATTTCCAACGAAATCGTATATAAAGATGTTGGACGTTATCTCTAAGCTTTAATACGCTCCTATTTTTTTCCCCTTATATATTCAAAACACATCTTAACAATTCCCGAGGTAATAAAACGCGACGTTATACAAGATGTAGATCAATCTCCGCGTGGGTCGATGAAAATCTTATAGTTTTTGGAGAGGGGGGGGAGGAAAAGGGGGAATCCCCGATTAGTTACGGCCCTGATAAAGCCAGCGTTGCCATAACGTCTGGTGCTGAGTCACATATCGTCAGCGATCTCTCCCAGCATAGGTGTGCTCGGGAACGTTCTCCAGTCAAGGAAAATAGACAAGAAAACAGGAATAATAAGAATATAATGAAAATAGTGCGATAGTGAGAAAAAAAACGGTTAAATAATAAAACAAAATAACAACGTGGTATATTTAATCTTAAACAAAATGGTTTAGTTAATATAATAACTGTGCGGTTAACGCAGGCCTCAATACACTATATACCAAATAAAAGAGATATATATAATAATAAGAAAAGAAAGAAAAAAAGGAAAACCTCTTTACACTGGCCATGACACAACTGTCAGTCAGTCTACTCGCGAGTTAACGAATATCTCCTCTTTATAATAAACGTAAATAACTATATAGGTATATGTATCGTAATTGATAGTGACACTTATAGCTAAGTAGAAAATTTGTATTGTCACTTGTGCGTGTACAGATAACCTATTATAATCTGTGCAGTGTCTGTGTGCTCCGAATTCTGATATTCTAGATTAAAACAAACGCACGTCTGAAGTTAGATGCTAATACCAACGATTGACGTGCATCTATGTTTTGAGGTTATTTTTGGTATCAAGTAACTGACCTATGACTAGCGGAGAAGAACTCTCCGAGTTTATTTCTGATCTGACAGTCGAACCGGGAGGTTGTGCCTCGAGATATAGTGACTCAATAAATTTAGTCTCGTTTTATCGAAAATGTATTACCTCCTATTCGTACTTAACGCCAGAATTAAGCCACTGTGACGGCTTTCAGACTTTCGGAGTAAGTTCAAACTTTCGTTGATTAAAAAAACAAAACAACAACAACAACGACGTGAGGACTTTGAAAAAAGGTGAAACAGTTCGGTTTTTCTTTCTTTATTTATTTATTTTATAAAGACTAAAAATTAAACAACTTAAAGCCAAAATAAAGAAACAAAATGTTGTGCCTGAAGAAACTTTACCGCGAAGAATTGCTGCAGCTAGCGCTACTCCTTTCGCTACTACGTGTCGACCCCGACTCTTACCTCGGTTTAGATATCCAAACCATCGGAGTCGGCTCCCTAGATCTTCATAACGGTTCGGGTTGGCACACGGACGCGCACACTATAGTCCATCGGCCCATATTTGTGCATCCAAAAAACTTAGACTCTGTATTGCTCAATTATGAGAGAGATCTTTTCGAAGACTTGAACTCCCTCGGACGATACAACAGGATAAATTCAGGCCAAAATGATATACACGCTTATTTGCTTAACGTCGAAGAGCCTGGGAGAGATATCGCTGTCGCTGGACCTAGCGTATCGACTTCAACAGATCCTGCCAGGAATATGACAAGTTTAAATGATCCTTCTACCGTCGGAGATCATCCTTCGAGTCCTGTCGGCGCCGCCGAACTTACCCAGGAGGTAAGAGACGGGATTTAAATGTTGGATTCTAGTCTCTGTGCTAGTTTCATTATTTTTTCTAATGAAAACTACTTTTCAGGAACTTTTCTTCCTCATATTTATTTTAGTCTTTATAAACTACAGGAATATTTTACTGCCAAGATCTGAACGACGGTGTTCAAGGAACGGGAGATTTTTTAATTCAATTATTCATACCGAAGATTTTCTCTCTGTTATTATTATCGCTGTAGTAACTATGCGATGGTAGAAATTTAAGCGATACCTTCTGTCTATGAAGAAATTTGTTTTTTTTTCTCTTTTCTCCTTTCTTTTCTTTCATTTCTTTTCTCTAATACTTGAATGAATATCTAAAAAAATATATATATACTGTATCATTTTTATTCATTTATTTATGTATCTTCAAATTCCTTCGACTACTCTCTAATATTATCTGATTATATTTTTCACCAAATATTTTCTAATATTATTTGAATAGAGAAAATTTCTCTTCTTAATTTATGACTGATTCGTATGTATAACGAATTCAACAATTTTTCACATCCCTTTGCATTGAAGATCTTTCTTTACCTATTTGTCTATTTTTTTATTCTTTTATTTTATTTATAGAAAATCACACCTAGCATAGGTACAAACATATTTGCATAATTCGTAACGTTCGAAATTTAAATCAGATTAATACACAGGTATTCGTTCTTTTTTCTTTTTTCTGTTTCTCTTTCTTTGAATAATAACTCGAAACAAAGCATCTGTCTGGTTTTATACTCGAGGTATTTAAATGTCATATTGAGGTGGGAATCGACTGCTTAACTCAATCCTTATCGATTTCAATTATAGATTTCGACTCAACAGATTGTAAACAAATAATTGGCGATAAATATATATACATATATATCTGTGTGTATCGACACGTCTGAGTTATATATTGAGCAGATACTGTCTCAATACATTTAAATAGGCATTTAATTAATGATCTCTATTTAATTAGATTGCTCAGTACTCTTACCCAATTGGTAAAATATACATTTATTCATCAAAAATTCGACGTGTATAAACAAATAATTTTTTCCTCAACGTATGGTGAGAAAATTTTCAAATTTATATGCCATTGTATACTAGATCGTATGCATGTGTATATTGTATACACACGTCGAATCATCAGAGATTGATAATATGAAGCATAAATCAATCTGTGACTATTAAAATCTCCCATAATTTTTAATAAATTTAGTACTCTTAATTCGCGTCTTAAAAAATCGTAAAAATAAAAAAATCTGCGTCTATATCTCCGATCGTGAAAGTTGAATAACCAACAGGTTAGTGTGTTCAATGCCCCTTTTGCCCTGTCTGGCTCGCAAGGGTGGCTCAAGGGTGGCTCAAGGGTGGATTAAGGGTGGCAGACGTACTGCGTCGGCCTTGTCAAACTCTTGAATGGATTAAAAAATACACGAAATTAATGGAGAAGATATATTTATATTTATTTTTACAATAATAAAAAAAAAAAAAACGTTATTGTACCCAAGCAATGCATCTATCCTACAATCGCGATAGAAGTATATAAAATGATTGTTTTATCTGCAGCACTCACCTGCTCGTTATTAAAAAGAAGAAATTATTTCTTTTAGAATATATTTAAATTTATTTATTACACTAATTCTGAGTATAACTGCGTTCTATTATATTTATTATAATGATTATTGTTATTTTCAAAGAAAATATTGCGCGTGAATCATTTTCGCAATTTATAGTACATCGCGTATAACTGAACCACTCGACTTCACGCGGCTGCAGTATATAATGATTACAATAATATGATAGCATATGTTTAATGTTGACGAAATTGAGATGAGGCTGTTTCTTTGCTCTTTATTTAAACGTGCAAAAAACTTGTAAGAGAAAAAAACAAGCATTCGCTTCTCTTTCTATAACTATATCTATAATTACGAATGAGCTAGACGTATGTACTACGTATACCTACCTGTGAAATTTTGCAACAGACCGTGAGACGCATAGCTTGCGGCAAAACAAAGGAGTCGAAAATCTGGGTGGAACACAAGACCTGAACTTCACCTTAAAATTAATAATATCTTGACCTAATGGATTAGATCATTTTTCGAACAAAATTTGAAATCGATCCAGTTTTTTTTTTCCTTTTTCTCTCAACCTGTATGAAAGCATGAGCCATGCTGATGTCGAGGAATAGTCAATCATACATCGTATCGAAACCTGAGAAGAAATATTCGCAATTATATCAATTGGGAATTCTTTTTTTGTCAAATTTTTCCAGACAGATATTTTTCTTTCTAGTAAAATTGTTGCTGCAGTCTTGGTTGGATATTTATTTTTACAACGTCTAGAACCTATACTGTTACGTGATGGTGGGAGTATAATCGTTAAAATGAACGCGAGAGCATACGTATTCAATATTCCCTTCGTTGTCCCGCTGGCGAATTTGCGAAAAAAAATTGTCTCCGCATCCTTTATCAATCATCTTTCTTCTACGATCTCGATGTTTTATCACCAACCTATACACACACGCGAATAATAATTATACGTCTTGTTCATGTTATAGATCTACTTTAAAAGCCAAAAAGACCTATATAATTATACATATGCCATTTCGCTTATTATAGAATGATTTTTTTTTTTTTTTAGCTTTCACTTTTCATGCTGTTTTCATGTTTTCGAAATTACAGGCAAACTTTGAGAAAACTATGTATGCCTTTTTGATTTTAGTATGTCAAAAAGAGGCAACCATACCTCTTTGGCATTAGAGACGCGATATGCGTACGTGTTACCCGCGGATGATATAGAAGTTATTTTTGTAGATTCGCAAACTTTTTTCGCGTTTTACGTGTAGTATGCATATACCTGCCGTTTTCCATTTAACTACCACGCGATATCATGAACGCCTAGTACAAGTATTTAAGTATTTACGTATTTCTGTATCTCTCCCTATATATATATATATATATATATGTATACTTGTATATTTGTGTACATAGGTATATCCATCTGTTTAGAACGTTCTGCATATACATACATATATGTATGCGTGTAATTGCCAATCTGCTCATAATCTAGAAGTCATTGTCCTAATCTCAGACCTGGCTATAACGCAGGGGACAAATCTGGACTTGACTTTCGTAACGTGACCTTAGTAAGGCTGCAGATCGTGCTGATATAGAAATAATATGTTACGAGCCAAATGTTAAGAAGAACGGACGAACGGGCTAATAGCTGTACCTTATACCTATCTCTATAGAACCGAGAGAAACTCGCCGAAATTAAAATCGCATTTTTACTGTTTTTTTTGTTCTCCTTCTTTCTTCCTGTTTTCATATAATCTTTGGAAAATCAGATGAATGACGAAAGTTTTTAGCAATGTTGCAAAAAAAAAAAAAAAGCCACCAAAAACGGGCAAGAATCGAAGTTACGATGACTAAGAAAATCGCCAGACTTATATTATACGTATATGCGCGATGACTCAATAGTTGTTATACTCTGTTTGCTATTGCAGGTATGAAAGTTACGAATACGATCATTGTAGAACAGAATAGTTCGTTTCCATTTTATTATCGAAGAAATAATTTTTTTATTTTTTTCTATTTTTATTTTTTCCTCTCAATTTTGGCAGTGCAGTGAAGAAATACACGCAATTATACTTTTATCTACCTATAGATATTTTTCGCTATACCTATACAGCTGCGAGGGCGTTGACTCTTAAAATCAACAACTTTTTTCCCCGACGTAAATGAAATAAATTTTCGAAAATCTATTTATTTAGCTTCTTGAAAATTTAACTCGATAGGTATAAACTATATCTGACCAAACCGCTCGGTATACCTACTTATTCTGTTTTCTTACCTCGCCTCGCAGTAGATCTCTTCTCAGTTTTTGGCACCGTTTCGTTATTCAACCTTCAAATATCCGACGTCTATATACGCATAGCGTAAGCGGGTAATGACCGATATTGATAATGAATTTTTCATTCTATTTTACGACGCTAATAAATTACTTGAGGCAAACTAGAACGATCTAGATTCTAGGCTACATAACCAGGTTACAACAGCTTAAGATATTAAAGTAAACGTTTTATTGACGGGGTCGGGGTACATGGGTACGGGTATAGTATAGCTGGTACATTTTATACATCTTGGTAATAATTTTTGTTCAGAAAATTTATTAACGCATTTTTATCAGCGCTGATTGCCTACTTGCAATTAGAAATATAATTCGAAATTATTTTATATTTTATATGAACATCGATTACAAAAATATTATTTATACCCCGATTTCCCGATACTGCAGCAACTGCAGCAACTGCAGCTATTTTTCTCTCCCGTCTAGTCTGTCTGAAACCAAGCCTGAACGGTTTATACCCTGCCGTCCTCGTGTAGAAATAACCGCACAAATATAAAGACGATTTAGAACCGCGAACCATATCCGTAGATCTTGATCTAGGCTAATCAATTACATTTTACTCAATTACCAAATATAGTCGGCTAGCGCCTTTCGAAGTGTCAAGATATGCCAGTTTACAAGTTTGGAGTAGTCGGAATCGTCGATTAATAAAATTCCGAACGTGACAGGATAGAATTTTGAAAACGTGGGAATAGATTGAGCAAATGTTTTCTTTTTCTTTTATTTTTTCGTCCAATAGTCGAAATCGGCTTCTGCATTTCAACAAATTTTTTATATCTTTTTCTTCCGTTCAAGAATATCGAAATTTGTATTCGTCGTTCCTTTGTTCGATAGCCAAATTTTCATTCTGCGTATTTCACAGACTGAAAAACTCTCACTGCACTCTACGATCTTCAATCTGACTCAGATCTTTGTTGTTAAAAATAATGTTTTTCATTACTGCTACAGTTAGCATATTCCCGCGTCTTGGTCACTGACTCTGTCTCTCGCGTTTCTGACTCATTGCGACTGAAATCAACCATACAGGCTATACCCGAGTCGAATAAAGTGATTCAGAAAGAAGATTAATTAACATCCAGAATTTTCTATCGATATAATAATTACATCACCTCGTCACGATACAATCGAAAAATCATGAAAATAAATTCCGGCGCGATTCGGACCTCGAAATTTAGATTTAGATTGAAACTGATTGATTTTTTTCTCTTTTTTTTCTTCTTTTTTCGCACCAAAATATCCAGCCCTAGTATTCCCTTGTACGACTCTTTGACGGTCGCTTTATCCTCTGCACCTACGCTCATCTGGATCAGTGGAACGGCTGGATGTCACCGTCCTTCGCACGCTATAAGTTGCTGCACTGCACGTGCGTTTCGATGATTCACATTGTCCACGTTCACAGCCTTAATGGTTAGCGAAAAAAAAAAACTGCGAAACTTGACAAAAAGATAAACGACTGCAGGTTCGCCAGCTATAAAATGCGGTACTTTTTATCCTAGAAATACGAAATTGCGGTGACAAAAATCCGCTTTTCTGATTTTCTTCAGGAAATTACTTGGCGTGAAAAAGAAAAGAAGAAAAAACAATCGTACTTTTCACGTTTTGAAAAACAAATCGCGATTGAACTGCGCGACAATAAGTTAACGCCAGACGCTCTCGCGGAGTTGTCGCGTAAATATTTATACGCTAATTATTTTGTTCGATGAGTTTTTTTGGCCCCAGAAATTCCGCGTCTAAATTTTTCCCGAGAATTCGATTTGCTGGTGTTCGAGCCATGCCATGCAGTTTCGCTTTCTGCACATGACCCCGATATCTAAAATAATCGGACAAAGTGGAACATTGAAAAAAATCATAAGACACGCGAAACACATGTGGCCTCGATTCTTGATATTAATGTTCCCTGCACTGGGTGCACCAGCAAATCTTTTCGAATTCGGGGACCCTTAAATTTAGCTAAATACGTCAACGAATCGAAATAACGTTGCAGGGTACGGCTCAAGGCTTTTCCAATTTATACCACGCGTTATTCCAGTTCCTCAGGGTCTCTTGCTGCCGTCGACTCGACTTTTCTGGTGTACAAAATCGCCCATGCATTTCCCCAAGAGTACTGAATAATCAATGATCGAATTTGTTCTATTTCCTCGAAAATGTGTCCAAATTAAAAAAATTTTATGCGTATAACGAATGTTGAATTTCGAATCTATAGAGTTTCCACAGCCAGCATCAATATTATTCTGCATGATACTTCTTCTCTATACGCGAATAGATATATGTACTCGAAATCGCAGCTTATCTACGAGCTGCAGGTATTTATCTAACGTTCGTCATATCTCTCGAGTTTCATCAAAGTGGTTGCGAATTTTTGGCTAACGAGGTCAAACCGGACCACGTAACGGATTTATTCAAATCTATGGCATGGTGGTTTGTTTATCGTACGAAATGATCTTGGGGACTTTGAATTGAGGTGGAACAATTTTGGAAACTCTTTAAATCCTGACCCAGATTCATCTCCTTCTGCAGCGCGTGTTTCGTTCGTATCTAAGATACCCCTCCTTGCGTGCGAAATATTATTACTGCAGAACGCGTATAAGAACAAGGGCGTCCGTTTAAACGTTTGGAGTTTAAGGAACGAGTGACATTTTGGCTCGTGCCAAATTTTCCTTTACTTTAGAACCGGATTTGTTCTGAATTACGAAAACCTGGCTATGAAAAGAAAATTTTTAAACGCTCCGCCAGACGCCGGAGAATTTTCTTTTTCTGCTTTTTCTCTCTCTCTCTCTCTCTCTCTACCCCTCTTTACTTTTCGTTGCCAAAATAAATGGAGCTGAAAAAATTCGAGAAGAACGCATCGGGCTTTCGTTCTTTCTCATGAAATAAAATTAAACTTTCTTCTTCAAACAAATCGTGAAATTTGATTTTGCAACCGGATCCAGCTGCTGTGCAGCTATCTGGTATCTGGGAAAACTCAAGTCTGAAACTTGGATCGTCGAGCATCGCAACATAGACTCGACTATTATGGTTAATTGATCTTTGATAAACGCGTTCGGAAATAATTGATCGATAAAAGTCCGTGACATATTTCTGTCGAGAAAGTCCTAGCGTTCGGATCTGACTTGAGTGCGATATGAGACAGACTAATTTGAGAAATAAATTAAATGAATATCAATCACGCGCTGGGAGAGAACGGGAACGGGATACAATCGTTTCCTCACTTGTGTCGTTCGTAATTTTCTAGTTTTATCACTTGCTGCACACGAGTTTAAAAACGATTTCGCAATACACATGGGTACATGTATGTAACGTAGGTATACCTACGTACAAACCGCGGAATTTCAGAAAATATTATTCAACGCCCAGATCTAGAATACACAAGTTGGACGCATACGAATGTGAATGTCTTAAGGATCGTTTGAAATTCTCAAATCAGATGTTCGCACGTTTAATTTTACATTTCAAAATTCGACATTCATTTTTCTCGCTCAAAAGGCAGCTAGTCGATTTTCTTTCCTATATCAGACATTTTTTCAACCAGATTATCGCCAAAATGAAATTGACACTATATCTATCAATATCAGTTCGATTTCCTTGTCAACGTATTCATGCGAATATTTTCTGTCATTTCAATCGTTTTCAATGTTATTCGAAGAATCTTCGTACAGCGCAATAGTATAATCTTCGATTTCTTCGAAACACTTGTTCGCATCGTCGTTGTTTCCGTAATCGAATTTTCAGAATTGATGAATACCGAAGTTTGAAATCTTGAGATGAATCGATACGCCGTATAGTAACACAGTCCGATTATCTCGCAGACCGTTCGTACAATCTATCGCAATTTTTGCTCAACCTTCTGCGTCCCAAAATCCCAAAGCTTTTATCAAAACACAATAATTCTTAGACCGAATATGTGGTGGGCGTTGTAAAACCTCAAAAGGTCCATCGCAGCAGCACAGCTCGCTAACGGTTTGACCAATTTCATTTGATCTTACTTACACGCAAGCATGAGCAATGAGCATATAGGTTGGGTTACGTGGGATAGACCAGGGTAAGGTGGACACCGAGTTGAAAATTGACAAAATTTTATTCTTTTCTTTTCTCTCATCAAAAGTCTTTCTTTTCTCTTCGAGAAAAATCACAAAATTTTATCAATTTTCAGCTGAGGCTGCCCCCCTTGCCCCGGTCTCCCCTACCTATAGAATCTTATGCGTCATTGTCCTTATGTACATACACGTAGGTATGTACAATAAATTGGAGAATCGTACAGATCTATACGATATACGTAAGAATAATGATAACAATAATTATTATTGTTGTTATAAATTATGAAATTTTTTCTCTCTCTTTCTCTCTCTCTTATCACGTTTTCTCATTCTCTTCTTTTGTCCTTCGCTTATCTCCCCTCCGGGCAAACGACCTTGGAAATTCGGCGGTGTCTCGTCTCGCGTCTGTGCGTGGGTCGGCAATGAAGCCGGGTGAGCATCTATAGCTAGCTGTTAGGATAGGTTAGTTGTCCGACCGTGACCTTGGCCTGTCCCGTGATGCGTACTGCGCGCGATCTGTTTTCGGGGATGAGGTGAGCGAGGGCGGAGAGAGAGAGAGAGAGAGAGAGAGAAATTCGCACAGTTTGATGATAATCAATTTGAATCAGTCTAGTTATCTCTATCTTCAGACTAGCTGTCTTACAGTCAAATATTACCTGGTTTCGGAAAAGAAAAAGACAAGAATAGAATAGGACCAATTTTTTTTTTCCAGCAATTATTAAATTTTTGATTCTCAATTCTTTTTTTTTTTCCTCTTCTCTCTTTCGATTTTTATCCGAGTCTATATTCATTGAGATTTACGATTTTGCTACATGAAGAAAAGACACGTTTCTCTTCCATATGACTTCTCGTCGTCGTTAGGAGAATTTATCTGTTCCTTGCCTTTTTTTCTGCTTTTTTCTTTTCAATCTTTCTGTTCAACAATATTTTTGGTGTTTCGATTTTTTTCATTTTCTTATTTTCCTAAACACGTTGGTCGTTGCCGTACGTATGTATTATAGGCCATCCCTTATTACTCTGGAGGGGTGGGGACACAATATGTACACGTCTCGTTAATTTATTCAAGACAAAAAAAAAAAAAAATTACAAAATATGAAACCTGAAATTTCACAGTAATTTTAAAGTTATTCGAGTATGATAATCGTTTTTCTCGTTATTTGAGGAGAAAAAAAAATCAAAAATTTCGTATCAATTTGCGTAATGAAAAAAGAAAATGCAGCCAGAGGTTTGTCGGGCCAAAATAGGAATATGATGCGTTGCCGAATAATACGTGGAGTATGTACACGCCTTACGTCATCGAGAGGAAATCGAAAAGAAAAACATGTTTGAATTTTATATTCTAACGACGTGACGTTAAATTTTTTTCGTCATTTACAATGATGCAATGTTACGGTCGTTTTTTTTTTCGATTTTTTTTTTTTTTTTTTTTTTTTTTTTTAGAATTTTCAAACGTCTGCATAAAACTTTATGGATAGTATATAGACGATATAGACGACGTGATGCAATCGTATAAAGAAGTGATATGACCAAATGATAATTGAGGAGAATAAAAATTAAAATCAAAGAACCGAAATAAATAAAATGATCTGGAATAAGAAGAAAGCGAAGTGTTAAAAAATGAAGAAATAAAAAGAAGAAAATTGAACAAATTGGCTAATAGGGCAGCGCGGTTGATTTGATATTGAGTTGATTCAACGCGATGGAACGTTCTCGTTTCTTAAGCGTAAACACGTAAAAAAGTAGAAATAGTCAAATGTTTTCGCATGTCTATTCCAATCGACCTTGAATTCGCAATGAGAATTTTATATTGCTGCTGTAGGTATACCTGCAGTGTATATATATGTTACGGGGTGGTCCAATTAACTCTGCCACCGCGAATAACTTGGTTATTATTGATTCTACTGAAAAGTGTCGTATGAAAAAGTTGTTGCATTTGATCATGAATCATGAATTTTGGAGCCGAGGGTCATGTTGTTGCACATGGTTGGACGCGTTTCGATGTCAGCTTCCTTGTAGTGAGCAAAAAAATATCGCGACCACCGAAATCTCATAAGATATTACCTTCAGATGACATTCACTTCCAGAACTCATTTTCCCCCTTAAAATGCAACGACTTTTTCATATGACACTTTTCAGTAGAATCAATAATAACCAAGTTATTCGCGGTGGCAGAGTTAAATGGACCACCCTGTATATATATATGCATGAAGTATAAATGAAACTAAACTCTGAGAAACTTACCGAAGTAGGTATGCATACATAAGTAAGATATCTCATATGCTTACCTACCTTATTCCAATTGCCACATCTTCTAGGTATAAGACAGAAAACGATCTCTTGGCCAAAGTCCTCCCACTACGTTGGACCAGGAACGTACATTATCCGTCGTAAATCAACTTTAGTATAAAATAGAAAAGGACGAAAAAAAAAGTAAAAGAAGTACAAAAATAAAGGAGTAGAGTAGCTGGATGTTTTTCGATATCTGAGACAGCTGCTAAAATCCGAAATATATTTTAATACTTTCTCATTCTAAGTCCTAAGTTGAAGAAATCGTTCAAGGAAGACGGGACTAAACTGGCACTTCCTTATTATATCAACGTAAGCAAAACTGGTTTTCTCTTAAACATATACTATACCAACTCTTAAACTATCGAGGGACCGTTATCTTATCGAAAAAATCACGAACCGGGTCCTAAATATTGACAAAACTCTCTACATTCTCAGTATGAAAAATGTTTTCAAACAATTCGTATTGCAGTGAAAAAATCTCGCTGAAATTATTCATAATTAAAAAAAAAAAATCTTAGCACTCCTCCCTTGGCAGGGTTATAATTAATTAATTAATTAATTAATATTATCTCGTTAACTACCCAAATCTCGAAATAATTTTATAATAAATATCCGGAACAATATTCAGTCTACAATTAGGTTTATTAACATACGTAGACGTGCGATATATAATACACGCGTATAAACGACGTCAAGGAACTTTTAATAGCAGCGTGCTGCTTATCTACTAAATAAATCGTTAGTGGTTTAATTCCGTTCTTATATTATAGTTGAAAGAAAATTATAGCGGTTAGAATTGCCGGAATATTTCTTTTTTTTTTTTTTTTTTTACTTTACTTTCCTTAGAGCCTTGATTCGATGAGATAAGAACTGCGATGTACAAAATACATGTTTTCAGGAAAGACCGGGGCAAAGTAGACACTTCAAAAACTTTTTATGAAAAAAAAAATGAAATTTTATCAATTTTCACCTAATTTAGTCTTTAAACTCGAATATCTTATATGATCGTTAATTGTGGAGGTCCGAAAGAATGTTTTTTTTCAAAAAGTTAGATTCAAAATGAAGATTTTGTATCCGGGTCATTTTCGTCTTAGAGCACGACGTTTCGGAGAAAAATAATGTTTACGAATTTTCGAAATTTTCGTGAATTGATAAATCGAAATAAATCGCTGCAATTAAAAAACCCTTTGGGTTGGGTTTCAGCTTGTGAAAAGTAATGCAAAAAAAAAAAAAGAATTTGGATCGAAATCGAAAACCGCAAGGTCGGATCACTTTCGTTTTCACGTGGAATACCTCATAAATACCTTATTTGGGGTCTGAACGAATTTTTATCTAGCCCCCCCCCCTCCCCCCCATAGGTTTCAAATAAATAAAAAGAAAACCCTGTAATTAATTCAGATTTTTATTTTAATGTTCGACCCTTGACCACAGGGGATGAACTTTTAAATTCAAACAAGATTTTTGAGAACTAAAGTTGGAAATTTTATCAATTTTTTATTTTCTCCTACAACTGTTTTTGGAAAATTGGATTAATTAGATGGATATAAAACAGACTCTGCAACATTCGTGCCCGTATCGTCGATCGAGAGGCTAACATTGGAATTCTACTTCCGTTCAAGGCGAGCCACCTTCTATATGAATAAATTAATGATTACGCGGCTTAATGAATTATGTGGTAATCCATCTGTGCAGCGGCCATGACTGGGAATTCAAATCCCGAATTTTCTACGTGTGCTTGACTAATACTTCCGGTTTTATTATTCGAAGGTTCTGTTGAAAAAATCCATAAATCTTAATAAAATAAAAAGAAAGAAAGAAAGATTGGATTCAATATAATAAAATACGAATAGTCTCTATCTATATGTATTCGATTCATCAAGCAAACGCGATTCTATATAAATATTTCTCTTTTATACTCAGACGTTGCAGTTATCAGGTTCACTCTCAGTCTTAAATATCCGAATGGCTGTTGTATAATTCCTAGCAAAAAGAGGTGCGATCACCTTCACCTTTCCGGTGTCAAGTGTAAATTCTTATAGCTAGACAGAGCGGAAAGTTAATCTAGAACTGCACAATTCTAGGATAATTTATTCATGCAGAATTTATTCATCATAGATCGATTGCGATGGCGATAAGAAATTATTAAGGAAAGTGTAATAGTAGCGATGGCGATAAGAAATTATTAAGGAAAGTGTATGTGAGTGATTTTTTTTTTTCTCTTATAAAAGATTCTTTCATCTATTTTTTCATGCGCGACAAAATTTTGAAATTATTTCCGCATCGTTTATTCAACGATCTTTTGCGATCTATATATAATTGTGCTGAAAATTACGTGAGAAACAATTTATTATTGAAACTCGATCTGAATTTATACAATATCAGAATTTTTCGTCGTCACTAATTTTTCGAGAAATCACGTGCTGCAACTTTCGCCACTGGTCCATCTTCGTCGTCTTCGTCCTATACCCTAATCTAAAATTTTCTGTAATTATGTAATCTACTCTCTCTTAACGAGCTCTGACCAAAAATCGAACCTCATTAGCTAGGATCCTTATCTTTGAATAATTTATTTCGTGTGTTACATATTCAGGTACGTGTTGAACCTCTGCAAACGTTAGACTATATAGGGTAGAGATCCACCCCAAATGACTATCGAAAAAATGTGTTACTTCTCACTTTCATAATGTCTCGATCTCCAGATGGGGTGTCCACTAGCTAAATTTCGATGAAACCGAACCGCTCGCTTCCTTATTAAAAAACGAAGAGATTCGTGTACTGATGGAAACGATTGTGCGAACAAAAACCGCGTTAGATAAGGTAGAAAAAATCATGCCCGCTTACGTTCTAGGGTGAAAAAAATATTACCATTTATTTATCAATGTGGGTATTCACCTATATGTTCGTTGTTGCTAAACTTGACCAATATTTAATAATAGAACGAGGACGTAGATATATAATATATAACGTAAGATTTTCGCACTTAAGTCGTAATTTAGTTTCGGCGTCCTTCCTGTATTAGAATACCTGTTAGAAACGAGTAAAACAATAATAAATGGGTATATATGCCAGGTACATATTTATAGCGGTGCGCGGTATTGCGTTTGAGTCAAATTTCATCCTGACTAAGAACTAACGAGAAGATCTGCGCTGCGCTGCGTTGCGTTGCGCTCATCACTCATTTGGCTCGAGATAACGGCGCGTGTAAAGTCTGACGCAAGGTGAGTCGCAAATCGCGAATCGCGAATCGCGAATCTAGCTTCGTACATACGTCGTAGACAAACCGTGAATACGGACGGGAATTTCCCCCCGCGTTTTATCCACGTGGCTGGTACACCAGGGACCACGTATGCCAAGAGAAGCTTTTAGGTGAGTGGCCAGGGTCACGTGGCACCACGTACGATCTATTCTGCCGTAAACACCGTCCGGTTTTGCGAGACGTGCAATTTTCAACTTTGCATCATTATATATGCGTTTTTGGAATCTCGATTTCTTCGAAACGCTTCGAGAAGTCGTTTTTTTCGTCATTTTTGTTCTTCGAAAAAAAAAAGAACAGAAAAAGGGAAATCGTGTTTTCCGAGTTTATCTTTTTTTCCCTTTGTCTCATTCACAGAGATCCCGAAATTTATTGCATACTGATAAAATGCGAGAAATTTCATCGATCGATGCACGTAGGTACGAATCGTTATCGTAGGTCAGTTGAGATGTAACTGAAAGATAACTCGTGTGTTATCATTACGATGCCATAAAGACGTCGGGATAATGAGAGATAACACGTGACTTTCATTTGACTTGATGAACATGTTTGTTTTTTTTTTTTCCTTTCTTTCGAATTTGACGATGTAATTAAAAATGATGAGAACCGAATGAAGATATGGAAGAGTTATTTTCTATGACTTATTATGTGTATAGATGCTTCTTATTTCTATAACAAGTGATCCTCCCTGTTAAAATGTATACCTATTCGCTCGTTAACCCTGAAAAATTTTACTGCACCGTGGGGTCGTTGATGAATTCGTATTCCTATACTGTACTGTACAAGAGTCGGTATAACAACCGTTTGCAATAAATTGGCACAAGGTTGAAGAACGGGCAGAGAACAACACCTTATAAGTGATTATGTTAAGTAACCGAGTAAAGGATGAAAACATGACGCGTCTATAACGACACTGTTGAACGAAACGATGCATAAAGGATAAGGGGCCGATTGACATCATCCTTTCAATTACAAATTATCCCACTTACACGCGAATCGAAAACAGATATAACTTTCTTTATTCGTAAATTTGGCCATAATTCGGAACCCTGAAAATCAACTTCTAGTTTCTAACAATTTTCGACATTCTGACTTCGCTGTTCTCACAAGCTTCTCGATTGTTACCTTTCGGACAGCAAATTGATCGATGCAGATATTTTTTTGGCAAAAGTACAAACCGACACGCATGTGGTCTACGCACCTAGATCCATCGGCTATTGGCCAAAATCCTATTTCATATCGGTCCGTTTCATAAATCTTCGGTTTCATACTCGATTGATGATTGTTACGATTATTTAGTGACGTAAATGACGTGTGCAGGGTGTCGGAAAACGTGACGAAACGTTCGTTTTAATCAACGGAATCGATTAACCTGACGTCCAAGAAACGCATAAGCCCCAGGTACCTTCGAAAACAATGTTGCCTTGTCAAGGAGGAAGTTCGTATAATTTCCATAAATCAGCATACGCATTTGTAGAGAGATATATATACCTACCTACGTATAATAAGTTCAAGCACTACGAAGAACCGATCATTCGGTAGACCGATTCGACCCGGAGACCTGGGGACCTTTGGCGACCTATTTGACGGGAAACGGCGAAGAAACTCATCGGCTAAACATTTTCATTTAAAACCAGAACCCGAGCAGCGCGGCGGTGTTCTTTCAGTATTTTGCCTCCACTTCTTTGCCATTTTTTTGGACATTATTTTATGTTATGTTAAAACGCGTGATAGACAATAAAAAAAATCGAGTCAGAGGAAAAAGGTGGTGGTGGTGGTGGTAGTGGTGGTGGTAGTGGTAGTGGTGGCGGTGGTGGTGGCGGTGGTGGTGGTGATAACGGTAGTGGTAGTAGTGGTGGTTATGATGCCAACAACAATAACCGCTGCAGAGTTTCGAAATAGCGCGTGATAACGAAAAAGCGGAAAAAAAATCCCGAATGGCGAATGATAAGAAAGAGAAAAATGATGGTATCAGTTTTCGTTCCTGACGATGTATGCGATGTATGCCAAATATTGACCCGTTCAGAAACGGTAAATTTAACAAATATCCCTTTACTCTATAGAAATAAGGAAAATTATGCAATTTTTTTTTCATTTTTTTTTTTTATGAAAATCAGATCATTTCTTTAGGATAAAAACTTCGATTGAAATAGGTGATTGGAAATTGTGAAAATGAAAAAAAAAGGATGGAAAGAAAATTGGTTTTGCGTTAAAAATTATAACGACCGTCTTTATTGTACCTAATGAGAAAATATTGAAAAAAAATGAAATTTTTTTTGTTTCAGGTACGTATTTCTTTGAGTCGATCTGCCAGTCTAGTCGTAGTAATTATATTATGACGATCTATTCATTGAAAATGGGTACGTTATCCTATAATAGTATATGAATAGAATTCTGAAACGCAGGTATGTATATAACCAGGTAATTTCGAGACTTTGTTAAGAAAATGCTACTACCAATATCTAACGGGATAAGCGGGACTCGAAAACTTCCATTACGCAATTATATTCGGTAATTTAATTTACCTAATACTCAATCTGACTCGCGTGTCTGTTCAGATTTCGCAGTTTCACCGAGAAACACCAATGATCGTCACATACGTAAATATATATTGGGTAATCACATATATTGCAAAAAGGGAAAAAAGGGAACCACCAAATTGTAGAAAAAAAAATGTTCATTTCTTTCCCTCCTTCTTTCTTTCTTTCTGTCTCTTTTTGCTTCTCCCTTATACCACTGCAATGAATTTTCCAATCAATGAAAATCAGTTTCTAATTAAAATTTATTATAATTAACCAAGCCTATACATAATAATTGGTCTCGATGTTAATTAATATAATAAAAAAGTCCCTCGCTTATTTATTTTTTTTTTCTGAATAAATCTAAAATTTGTATATGAAATTTGAAAAACGATTCATTTTTTGGAGTAGAGCTAGAGTCAAACTGAGGCAAAACTCACTTTTTGCAATTGAACCCATTTTTTTGATTGACTAATTTTTCATTAAAAAAAAAAAAAACAAATACAGAATAAAATCATTCACTATAACTTTCGCTGTATCATTCGATAATTATCTCCCAACGTTTGACTAATCAGCATTTAATCTTTCACGCATTCGATAGTCATAGTGACTCCGCAGCGGCTCGGTTATCTTTTGGGGAAAATAACATTTATCGGATACTTATAATATATTAGTGTTCAGGAAGTCAATAACCAATTGAAATAACCCCACCCTAACCCAGAGTTATCAACTATCAGTTAAACTCTTTCTAATATCGGCTTTGTAATATTTTTCAAGCATATATCACGTAAATTTGATCGTTTATAATTGACGCAAACATGTGGCTTAAAAAATAAAAAATAAAAGTCCATTCGTCTCTCCGCGTATATTGATTCCAGCTTACCTCGTTATACCAAATCTGAAATTATAGATTCATAGATTCTGCAATTAGAAAAAAATGCTAAAATAAAAAATATTAAAATAAAAAATAAAGACTGATTAGATTAGAATAGACTGGATGATGAAATTCCACTGCGTACAAAGTCCTTAAATTACGATTCTGCCAAAACATTATTGGAGATGAGGTAGGCCCTCCGGAAGGCCAGTGAATCAGCAAACTATATGTGTAGGCGGGTGAATCTCTTGCCTCTCTTCTCTGTACAGGGAAATCCTGATGATTGGATTTCTCTGTCTTGTCTTACGTTCGCCATACTTTATTGTCGTTCTATTTTCGATTCGCTTTGAAACTTTCTTCCATGTATACTATTTCTATATTATCGCTAAATTTCACATATTATTTTCAATTTTTTCACACTCGTTTTATCTATAATATCTAATAAAGAATTTTTGATAACCAATCTATGCATCAATCGTCGCATATAGGTGGGGCCGGGTTGAAATTCCGAATTTCGAAAGACCCGATCGGTATAAGAATTCCAAATTTCAATATTACCGACTCACAGTTTTTACGAAAGGTTTTTTCCCGAAAGTCTACATAACCGGTTTGGAAAACGTTGAGAAAAGAACACCGGAGGTTCGAAATTCCGAAAGCTTATAAAAATCCGGAGGGCCAAACCTCCGAAACTCGAAATTCACGCATGTATTCATTCAATGTTTGATAACTTGGTCTGTATTGATCGTATCGAGACCAATACGCGTTCGAATTAATCGTCACGAGGGAAACGTATTTTTGGAAAAACGAGTTTCAAAATCCTACCGCAATTATTCATGACATAATGAAGTTATCGATTGAAGTAGATAAAATGGGTTTCCTTAAAAAGGGTTTCGATTAGACTGAACTATTTTTTGTCTTCACATCTTGAGAGAAATAGCTGACCGAATTTTTCGGATCTTTAAGCTTTCGGGGATCTGGACTTTCGGAGTTTTTAACTGTCTGCGGATTCCAACCATTCGGAATTTCATTGTTTTAAACTTGAACTGTTTATGAAAAATTCTGAATCGTTTCAAACGAATTCGGAAGTTCAATCCAACACCGCATAAGTTATCCCGCTGAACCGCAGCTTCTCAAAAAATTTAAGAGATGCTAATTTTTAATCAACCTTTTTACCGTTAATTCTCCATAAATAATTACCCTATACGGAAAAAATAAACACGAATATTATTATAGTCGATAGTTTGCCGTTAAATTAAACCACAAAACTTGTCTCGTACGTCAAACGAATAATATTGTTATTCACTTTACGTTTGAGTAAGTACCTACCTATTCAAATTTTATTCCCATTCCATACCTGTGTAAGTTTTTTTTTTTATAAATTCGTCTCATTCGTCTTATCAGTTTACAGTCAGGTTTACACATATGTATATAGAGACTAAAAACATTTGTACTTTTGATTATTATATCATTATTCTTCGCTTTACAACTAACAAAACAAAATAAAATAAAAAAGAAGACAAAAAAAGATGAAGAATCGTATAAGAATCAAAAAGTCTCGTCGTATTAATTATCATGTTCGTATTCTGGCAGCAACTAGTATTTACCTATCTGGGCGTATAACTCCATATGTATGTATATAATGTACATATTATTATATACGTTATTCGTCTGTGACTGTATAGTTGAAAGCAGATTTAAATAACGAATACCTACAATGATACTGCACAGCGCGGCGAAGAGATATTTCGAAGCATCTGGCCAGGGTCAAACGCAGAATGCAACGAGTTTTCAAAAATAAATCGCGCACTGTACCTACTCTTTAAACCGTAAAATTTTTAAATTACTTTTTCGCGGAGCATTATACCGCCGACCTTTACGCACGTCGAAATAACCGCATTTGATCTCAAAAACTGATCCATATCTCATTGATATGTATTTGTAAAAAGTTTTAAATAAAGTAATATCAATTAATCATTTGGACAGATTTTCACTATATATTATACAATTTCACGTAAAGGAAAAAAAATAACAAAAAGCAACTCTTATACGTTAATTATGAATGCATATAGGTATAAGGTAAAAATAAATATCTTTATACGAAAACAAGATTGATATCAAAATATTATATAAAGCAAGTAAAACATTGTATATGTATAGGAAGCATATATATGTAGTTTATCAGTGCGAAGAATATAAGAACGCTAAATGCGTGTCATGTTATACAAAATTGATCAATTTTGAGCGAAAATATTTGACTATTTTTGAAAATAATGAAAAAATTTAATTAATTACAGCATATAGTGATGTATGGATTAAAAATAGTATATAGGATCTTCTTAGCCGTCTAATTCAATGCGTATATAATATGCTTATATACCTATATGTCTCTACGTCATACATCTGGTTTTACATACCTATACATTTATGTATGTATGTATTATTGCGAATCTCGTGTGTATAGGTACCTATATAGTCTCGAATACAACGATGTACCGGGGTCATTGACTTCCACATTCTCCGGTCCCTATACTATAAGTAGTGGTAATAAATATATCCGAAGAGTTGAGCAGCGTTTTTAAATGACACTAATTTGAGAGCTTCTGGCGCATATCACGTGCTCTATGCACGTATTTATGCTTTATTAGTGTCACGTTCAAACCGTAGGAAAGCATCTAAACGACATATGTAGGATACGTATAAAATGTACGTCACGACTTTTCACGCAATATTTTTTTATCATCGCAAAAATATCATTGCGAAATTATTCAGATAGTTAGTTTTTTATTTTTTTTTTGTTTATTTTTTTCTAGTTTTTTTTCTTTCTGATTTTTATCAATAGATTTAAGATATATACAAGTGTACGTAAATTCAACTTTCATCAAATTGTCTAATTTCTATCCAAAGTATATCCACCTTGCGCGCTAGTTTATAAATTGGCGGGAAACTTGTCTGTCGGTAATGCAGATTTCATCTGTCGGTAAAAATCGGATTGACTAAAACACCATTTGGACATGTCGACTTTGTCGATCGCTACTTTATTGACTGTCGACAAAACTGGATATTGCTTATCATCTCGCGACTAGTCGATAAAGAGTTTTCCTTCTTTCTTTTTTCGCGGAAAAATTGAATCGGGATATATACATACGTGTGTGTGTATATGCCTGCTATCTGAGTAAGGCTGACGCAATTTCTTCAGTAGTTAGGCAATTTTCACGGGTATAATAACCTCTCGATTATTACTTGTAATACCGGTAAATCGGGTTTACTCAGATTGTATTGAGATCGGTAAACGTTTCGAACACATATCATACCTGATTTTTGTATAATAAATAGTACGATTTTCCCTCTTAGCTTTCATGAAGCAATAAATTTCATGGCAATATGTGAGTTAAATTATCGAACAACTCTGTTGAACAATTTTAAGCAATATTTGATTTCAAATTCGCGATCTTTCTTGTTTAGATAATTCATCTACCCAACACGTATTAATTACATGTATGGGTACGTATCTATAAACCTATACGCATATTAATAACGTTAAATAAATTTCAAGGCTCGGACACGATTTATATATATATATATATATATATATACCGTAGAGATCTTTACCTTAATAATTATAAGTATAATATTTATTCACGCATCTCACGTATATTTGAATTGGTGAAATAAAAAAAAAAAAAAATTCAAATTCATCATTTATTTTGAACAATATAAACCAACCTACGCGACTATACCTATACCTCTATACTTTAAGATAAATTTTTTCAACTAATAGCTACGCAAATAATGTAATTGATGAATTTCAAATAATATTTATAATGCCTATCTATATTTATACTCACGGATTACCTCAAAATCAGTTTTTTTTTTTTTTTGTTTTTTTCTGTTTTTTATCATTTGTGACGATAAACGGTAACCATAATAGGTACAACAATAACCGAGAAATGAGAATGCGATAAGAGTGCAGCATATTGTATATGCGGAGTGAACAAATCTGCAGGCGCGAAACTAAGCAAACGAACCTTGTCTGTCGTGATATATAAGGTTTAAAAAATATATATATAGTGCATATATACATATAATATATACAACGGTATATATAAATATAAATATCTGGCAACTAATTAACGAGTTTATAAATTTACTTTATGGACTAGACACCACACGTGTAAAGGGGATTCATCAAAACGTCATGTAACATCTATGTACCCATATCAGTTGACGAGGATGTGCCGCGGGTTTTAAAAGTCTATACAGCAAAACACTCTTATCCAAGAATCTTTTAACTAATTACCGTGCTCTGAACTCTCGTTGATTGTAATCAAATAAACGACATCTAAGAAATTGTCATATAAATGAGAAAAATAGACAAATTTAAAGTAATGATAAAAATTAATCGAAACCTATAGGTCGTAAATTTCTTCGTTAGTTTGAAAACAAAAAAAAAACAAGAATATCGAGCTATTTACACGAACGATCCCCGAGACTTGAAATTAGAAATTTGTTCATCGTTGTAGATTCGGAATAGAATAAAATTGAACAATCTTACAATCAACATTTTCACTGATTTTGATCGTTGCATAAAACATAATAAAATTTTGAAAATATTTTCAATTTTTCCAATTTTTTTAATTCAAACATTTTCTTTTTTTCTTTTCCATTCAAATTTCTTAAATTTCAATCTCCCCTCTTTTTCTTTCCGTATAAGTATACAACGTACTATATCCACACGTATATCTTACTGGATGTGCGTTTGCGATATCTAGTGGCTGAATTTATAACTAACTGAACCGCAGCACACGCTCGTTATCTCACCGCACGGACTGTGAACATCGTCGTATGCTTTCAAAACTAAAAGTGTCGAGGTGAAGTTGAGCGGGACGTTTTTTATTTTAATTTTCATTTTAATTTTCATTTTTATATAAATTTTTTTTGATGATTTTGTTTTTTTTTGTATTTCAAATGTGTGTTTAAAAACATATGAACAAAGAACTAAACAACAACAACAACAACAACAAAAAAGGAAAAGAAAAAAAAATCAGTGAATCAATCGGATGTATAAATTATATAAAAAAAAAGGATACGTCAAGTGTGAACGGTGCGACAATTTTTTTGGTATAAAATATCAAATTTTGTCTCAACGGATGATATTAAAACCATAAATACCCCAGTAGCTATTCAGAGCTCGTCTGGTAAGTTCGTAGTAGTAACTCAAACTATTCGATAATAAATTTTCGACAGACTTGACGTCATATAAAGAGGTTTTTTTATCTATAGATTTTTTCTTTTTTTCGCCCCAACTGATTGACGTTACGTCAATATAGTATATATATTACCTATTTTTTCATGTGTATATGTATGTGCATAAAAAAGTTCGAAAATATCTTACATATACCCCATCACATAAAGTAAGAAAAAAAAAGGAGGAAAGAAAACGAATAAAAAGAACACAAAAAGTCAGAATTAATCTACGCGCGAAATTTTACTCCCGCGCGATTCCGCGATCAACTATAGGTGATACTGCGTATCTAGATAACCATATAGGTACATATAATACTCGTGTTTTTTCATCAAATTTGAAAATTGTGAATCGTTCGGAGTAACGAAGAGCGGATAATCAAAAAATTTGTATGAACAAATTTTTTTTCGTTTTATTCTTTCAATTTTGAACTTCTCTTAAATTTCCTTTGCAATCCGCTCCAGGGTTCATAAAAATCGCAACAATTACTCGGCTAAATATTTCTCGTTATCGTTTTAATATCATGCTGCAAATTCGATGTATAGGCAATACAATATTATATGATATGGCGTCAGGTGGCGATATTATTATAGATACGCCGTTATAATATTGTCCGTAAACATAATATTGCTCCGTCTCGACGTGATATAGTATATGGCGATTATTAATAATCAAATCCACATATCGTGTAGTACCTACGTAGGTATATACGTTGCGTAAGGTGAATGTGAATTTTCTTTTTTTTCATATAGTATGTATATGTGTACGTCGTAAGAATATATATACGTCATATTATATTCTTTTTCACAGTATAATATATAATATTATATATCGTACCTAATAATAATTGATCTAAGGAAATAAAGTTTTAATCAGTCATGGAAGAATTTAGATTAGATTTCCGATTACACTTAGTCACGAAATAATTATTTCGATACGATATTTATATAATTATATAAATATAAAAGAGTAGCCTAATGTATAATAACGAGATAATACATATATAAATATATGTACGTATAATATATTTATACCAAGGCGAAACTGGGGATCAACTTTGTTTGTTTAACTCAAAGCAGCTATAGATATTCCCTGTTTACTTATCAATTTGTAGAACGTAGGTAGGTATATGTACGCTGCTAATTACTGTATAATAATAGCGACGCTCGATTATTCAACGCCTTTATACACTTACAATAGAAAATATTGGCTTATAATTATGATTCTTCTTAAATTTCTATACATTTGCAGTAGCTACATCTACACCTATACGTATATCTGCACCTGTCTCGGTTATGAATGATTCGTTAGACATACTTCGTATGTATAATAAAAGAAATACCAAACCGGAAGAAAAAAAAACAAAAGGATTAGGACTGCAAATGATGTTGCGGCTAGATACGAAATCATGCGTAATCTAGCACGCGTACCTCACGTGACAGTTCGAAACCCGCGTATGTGTTAGGTTGACAATTTTTTGACCTGATATTCCCACCCCAAAATACCGTAGATCTTAGTAATTGAGAAGGCTTTCCAAAATTTGGGAGAAAAATTTCGAGATAATTTATTTGATCGAAAATCGATTTTCTTTTCTTTTTCATTTTTTCAATTCAACACTGACCTCCGTATTTCTGTATCGTCAATATTCATGCGGTAGGTAGTGCTCAAAATTTTTGGCAAAAATATCAATATTTAGTGGTCACTGAAGGATTTTTAACATTTGAACAATAATCTTTTGGAGTAAAATTCTTCCCTATGGGGTAGAAAGAAAAATAATATCGGGTTCAGAGCAAATACGCAATTACACCGTGTGTGGAGTATAGCTACATGTATAATACATGTGACGTTGTTTTTCCGGGGTCAAGAATGGGTCTTGAGAAACGCATCAATCAAATGGTTAGATTAAACGTAGCTATAGCTGCTTGCCAATTGAACCCACGTATATGCATGTACATTGTACAATATGTGTATTAATGTCTTGGGAATTATTAAATTATTCTTTGAAACTGAAAAACAATATTTTCTAAAATCTCATATTTCGATTAGTAGGTATACATGATTTTTGGTAACTGTTGAGTATTGACTGATATCAATATTAACGCCATTTACAATTAATCTCGAAATCTAGATAAGATTTAAAATTTCGTATATGAGATCTGACTATGAGGTTTATCAATATAATGAACATATTGGCTGAACGAGACACATTACCGTGCTAATATTCGTACCGAATTCAGTAAAAAAAAAAATAATTTCCTAACGTTTCGATCGTTTGATCGAAAAATGTTCTCATTTTTATAAAGTATTTCAGATTTTGTTTATTTTGAACACGCATTTGGTCAGTTTAAAATTTAAACCGATCCGGAATACTGCGATATGACGTCAATGATTTGAACGTAAATGCCGATAATTTTCCCAAGTATTTTCCGCTATATACAAATACCGGGACAAACCAAGATATAAATTGTGGTTCTTGCGACTAACCAAAGAATTATTCCGTTCGTTGTAAAGTGCAACGATGAATCATGTTTGCTGCCTTTGCAAAGGGACGTTTACTTTATAATATATATTATACTTATCTTTCCTCAGCATCGAATGATGCCATAGCTGCAGTATACGGTAAATAGATACGCACAATATCCACTGCGTTTATTTGCAATATCGCAATTAACTATAGAAAACTTGAAATTCTCAACTAGGTGTGTATAGAAAACAGAAAGAAAAAAACCGACTCCATTTGCCCCAAATTTTAACATCGGCAAGGCAATTATTACTTCATTATTATAATTAGATCGGATACTACATTTGGAAAGTTTGATATTCGATGGCTACTTTCCCTGTCCGGAGAAAAAAGAAAAAGGCTAAATATAAATCGACAGCGCGACAGTTCGCGGCTCGAATATGATATAGAATATAAAAAGACTTGCCTGAGATGAGGAAGGGTAAACCATGATCTTTGAAAATTATCGCTATTGCGTATAAATTCAGGACGGATTAATTCATTAATACATAGACCTAGAAATAAAATCTAGCCCAGTTTATATCATCAACGCATGCGTAAGATGTATGATTATGTATTTCCACTATATCTGCCAGCCGTATAAACATATGTTGATAAATTATAGACACGAATATATATCGCGGCGTACAAATTATCTAACGTAATTTGCCTCGCCTCTGATGGGTCAGCTTGAAATTTTGGCAAACCTTGAGAGCAGGCCTTTCGATAAAAAGCAAGTCGTCATTAGGATGATTATTATGATCATTTTTTTCTTTTTTTTCTTCTTCCATTTTAATGTAATTTTTTTTGTTTTCGTGTAATAATTTGCCTCTGTGCCTGAGGGCCTAGAAATTACCGGGTAAAGTCTAACGGGATTATTAGAAACTACGTTCTCTCTTTTCATCGAGTGTAGGTGTAGGTATGGGTAGGTATGTATTAATGTTTGGAATGAAACAAAAAAATCTTTGCAACGCGCTTTGGTATGAAATGAAGATATCAGCCTTCAGATATGTGAGTAGCTGGTGGTTTGGTAAGCACAGGTATGTACTTCACACACGACGATGAACTCAACAAGCTAATGTGTATTCCTGATTAGTACCTAAATGCCTATGTACACTTAGCTCGTCAGCTCGTGGGTAAATATCAAGTAACTCTGATGACGTAATCGTAATAATAGTACGAAACCAATCTTGGTAGAGTTCTGTTTTCCTGTCTTTTATATATGTGTATGTATATACCATGCATGTCGGAAATTGTCTTCGCTATGATCAATTTCGCCGCGAGGGAATTCCACATTTTTGACAATTTTTATTATCGTCATGAGTATACCTTATATATATTATGAAGACGTAGATATGTATTGAAATTTGACTTGATTGCACGTTACCTCTCGGAATATATTTGCAAACTGCAGCAGATATAATACAGCATCTATAAACGTCGAGAGTCTTAATTGTAATATTTCTGCGCAAAAACATTTGTTTCCTTATTTTTTTCTTTTTCTTTTTCTTTTTCTTTTTTCCCTCTTCATAAATCAAGGCTCTTTAATAATATGTCTTAATGAGATATCATCGTTCGACGGTGTTACTTTATCGAATGTAAATTTATTTTTCATTATACCTATTTAACTCCACCTATACCATCTTCACTTATATAATTATTTGCGTAATTTCGAAAAAAATTAACGAATAATAATTTAGCTTGGATTAAAGACTGGTAGAAATTTTTCCTTTTTTTTTTTTACTTTTTTACGTACAGTTTCTTGTTCGTAATTTATAGCCGCAAATTATTATTACACAACGTGTATAGAGCGCGTAGATATAGATTTAATATCTGCGTGTATTATATCTGTATAAAAACACTTTAAAAATCCTAACAACAATTTATCTGCGATGATAATTATTTACAAGGATTTTTGTTCAAATAGCGCGACAAGGTAGGTATGTATATAATCAGATTCTAAGTTTAATACGAAAAAAAGAATTTAAAAAACAAAAAGAAACAAAAAAGATCGATGAGATTTTTCTTAAACCGCGGTTTAATTTATTTATCTTATCAATCTTTTCAATTTTCTTTTTATTATTTATAGATGTCTACGTTATAATCTCGACCTTGTTATATACCTGTGTATTAACCATCGACAAGATCCTGGATAATCGATGTACAAAAAAAAATATGATTATCGCGAAATGATTATAGTTACGTAAGTTAACTATATATTATATGTACACGAAATTTTATACTTACTGACAAAATCCGACGCGACGCGTGTCGGGTATATATATATATATATATATATATACATCGCATATACTACACTTACGCGCGAGTATTTAAACTTTTTAAATAATCTTGAAAAGCGATTACCGTATCTCTGTTAGTTATACCAATTGCGAGTGAATAAACCAGAAGCTTATAAGATATGGTTGAAACGAGAGCTATTGCCCTATTATTTTTCCTATAAATAAATAAATATTAGTCAAGTAAAGTCAAGACGAATAAATTACGCAATATTTCTCTAGGCTTATTGATATCAGAGCTAGAAGATTTATGACAGAAAAAAAAAAGAAGAATAAAAAAAGGAAGAGAAGAAAAAAAAACTTGGAAAATTTGTTGAACAAAGTGTGAAACTAACGAGAATTAATCTATTCTACCTTTATTTTTAATTTTTTTTTTAATTTTTTTTTTTTATCTCTCCACTAGATCGTATCTGTTATTCATAATGCATGTTAATATTTATCATAATTGCTTCGTTTTTTGTTGACAATTTTCCTGCATAACTCGAGCAGTTCATATTATAATATAATTAATATACATATTATATTATAATATGTAGTATCTTGTTTTTATGAAGACAAACTCTGATGTCAAAATCATAAAAAAGAAAAAGAAAATTCCTCAACTGCATTCTCGAAATAGAAAACCTTGATTTTAATCGAACTCCTTTATCGCGCTTTGACGACACAACGAATTCCACGTGGAAATAGGTGTATAATTAAGCCTGAATATTCTCAGAATATGTACTGTCTGTCTTAGGCTGTAGTATATACATATACATATTACATAAACGATCTATAATCAACTGGATTATTATTGAAAATTTGTTACACTATATTAGTTGATGTACTAATTAGTCTATCAAACTACAGGTCAGTTATTATATCAGTTTAATTATACGCTATAATGTATAATTATAATTTAAATTTAAAAATTATCTTCCATTATTCTTATAGCACAAAATAATATAATTCACAAGCGAGTTAATTTACTCTTCTGTGAAAATTACGCGCAAATAAATATTACAGCTTATACACACGCGACTGGAGGTGAGAATAAATTGCGATGGATCTGAACGGTATGAGATCGATAATCAAAATTATAAATAACAAAAAGAAGAAAATTAAGATCCTGGTGCATACGACCTTTCAGACCTGATCATCGAACTAATCGAACCGAACGATAATCAATTCAATTAATTCCATAAAGTCGTAAACGAAACGACATTATACACGACTTTGTGTTTCAACTACAAAAGTAAAAACATACAAATTTTGGAAAAAAATTAATGAATAACTAATTTAACAATTAAAAGCCACCGGTTCTATTTAAAAAAAAAGAGTTGAAATTAGAATCAACTGAAGACGTAAAAGCAGAAGGTCGTATTTTAGGTGGATACGTCGATTTGAGCATCGATTTTTTGTTCTTGTAAGAAGCTAGAGGCAGAAGGTCGTATCCGACCACATACGACCTCTTGCTTTGAGCTCTTCAAATCGCCTTTTCGCTGGTATTTATTTTGACTCTAAACTCACGGTGAGAACGATGGTGTGTATTTAAATGCCGAAAATAGTTTAGTACAAATCGAAAAATAATGAGTCATAGAAACAATTAAGGTGTAGATTATAATCGTTAACATTATGTCGCCAGCGTTGTTTCATCACTTAAGTCTTAAGTTATACTTCGAATTTAACAACAAGTCTATTTCAATCTAAAACTGAATAGCTATAAACCTACTCAAAGACTCTGGTGTACAGTCCAACTTCCGTTATTAAAATTTATAGTTTCCTGTGCTAGACCAATTGTTAAAATACCTATGTATACATATAAATAAAGTATGTCGTGGCTATTTGTCACGTGTATTATATCAAGGACAATTGTTTTAACATATTAACGAGTCTTTTCATCCGATGATCCTCATACGCAAATGCTGTAGCTGGTATAAGAAACGAATGATTCAATTTTCATTTTATTTTATTTCATTTCATTTTATTTTATTTTATTTTATTTTACAAATATTTCGGGATACGTAGGTATTATCTGTAGACTCACGCGATTCTCCTGAAAATTAACGAAATATAATAAAAGAGAAGTATGAAAATGAGGAAAAATTAAGAATCATAAAAACTATCCGTACCTATATGTGTACGAATAAACCGGTATTTTCGTGGGTTTTACGTGAAACGAAAATTTATTTCATTCTACGCATGTAATATACAACAAAAAACGAGTTCATCTATTGACAAGACTATTTTTTTCGTGACATTATCTGCGGTATGTATACCTACTTGTACAAACGATCATGATGTTGATTCCTTTACTCAATATAAATCATTAGGTTTTTTTTTGTTGTTTTTTTTCTGATTTTACGCCTTTCTCTTTTTATTTCGAAAAGTTTTTTATTTCTTCGTTCTTTTGTCAATTATATCTAAAAATTAATAGAGTGAAAATAAAAATTTGTGGGTATTGTCTTCTTACTCGTTGTCGAGAAGTGAGCTGCGGAAGATAAGGTAGAAATTTGTACCGGGTAAATAAAACTACCAGTCAGAGTTGAGTTGAGTTGCTGTTGGTATACCGTGTCCTTAGATCAATCATTAATGTCCTAGATGTTGAAGGATGGCGTTATACCTAAGCGTGGAAGAATATTTCTGTGAAAGAAAAAAATAGGAAAAATATTTTTTTACGAAAATTTTTAAATATGTGGGAAAAAATTAAAACCGAATTTTAAAAATTGAAGAAGAATAAAACAAAAAAAAAAAACACAAAACATAAAAAGAATGTAGTACATTACTTTCAATTTATAACTCATATTTTTCACGGAATCTAATGTGAAGATATGATATATACTGTATCGTATAACATGTTAACTCTTATCGAGTTTTAGATAATAAAACGATAAGTCCCACTGCGTCGCAAAGTCTACTCCCACGCACACATATATGAATATGTAATTTATATTTTGTTAGAAAAATATTAGTAGGTACCTACAAGGCGTAGGGGTCGAATTATTTTTCATATAAATATATACCTACGTAAATCCGTATCGTTGGAATTTTTAATTTGTAATAAAACTCGTATTTTTCTATTATTTGTATATGTGGAAGTATAGATCTTGAATTAGTCTATACACTTGACAGAACACGGTTCTGATATGATAAATAAATTTACGCAGTTATAAAACCGACTAGTAGGTATAAGATATCGTAATTAGTATTAAAAAACGATATTTATTTGACTTAAGTTAGATAAATTTTACGATCAGATAATAATACGGGGAAACGACGTTTTCTTGATTTAAATAAGTAGCGGTGAAATACAATCGATATAGTAGCTTCAAATCGAACGGAATTTAGTTGAACGAAATGCGAGACACTTGACGCAACTGATTGTTTCGTGTCTAATGCAGGGATAAAGTCGTAAACACCAAGAAGGCGATTTTGGTGACATAAGGTCGGACAATTTCTTTTTTATAATGTGATTCGCTGTGAAAATGACGAGAACGCACAAATAGTTCGAAATCAATCATTTGAAAACTTGAATGAAGTCTTCAGTTTTTCTACAACCCAAACTTCTTGTTTAAATTTATGTTTCAAGGCGGATATACGACCTCGTGCTTTCGATTGTTAAATTAGTCATTTTTTAAGTTTTTTTTCCAAAAATTTTCTGTCATTAATTTTACAAATGACAAAAAGTCGTACGACGTCAAACAAATCGTATGCGCCGGGACTTACGGCATTCTATGATTTAACTTGGGTAATTTTCAATTTCAACGTTTTTTAACATATTTTGAAGTTTTTCGCGTAAAACTTGAGTGAGGAATAAAATTTTACGATCTTTATATTCAAAAAACTGTCAAACGGCGTATAATGACGCTTACGACCCTAATGCCATTAGACACACGACATGTAATTATTTTCATAGAGATTTGTTTATCTGAATCGGTTACAAATTGACAAATCGTGATCTACCTGACTTCCCGATAAGCTTCTCAGACGATCCTCAGCCGATATTCTAACGATTATCGATATACCGATGTAGCCATGCCATGCCACAGTGTGGGCGAGAAGGTTAAAGAGATAAGAGACACGAGTTGGCCAGGATGGTGGTCCTGCATCGTACTCCTGTCAAAGTGTCATGTTTACGACAAGGACTACCACTAACTCATCCATCGAGTACAATTCCACACTGACGCATGAGACTGAATCAGTGTATGATATACCCATACTTAAGCTGAAGGGAATGAATAAATTCAATTCAGGTGGCAACGAACGATAAATTATACACAAATTTTCAAATTGATTTTCAAATTTATTTATAAAAGATATACCGTGAACAAAAATTTTTCTAGAATTCGAGAAGATTTTGCGAAAATTCGCAAGAGTTAAATATTCTTTCGTAATCTGTTTCGTAATCTGTTTCGTAATCGTTTTTGTTTTCACATACTTATATACGATACCTGTACGTGCGGGGATATGAATATTAGATTACTGAAAATTGGCCTCGTCAAACCCGGAGCAAAGCTCTTGACGATCACCTTTCGAAACCCAAAAACGATGAAAAAAAAAAAAAGAAAAAAAGAAAGCCTTGTAGGATTATCATAAACACCTCGACCACCTCCGTCGCCCTTATAGATAGAATCGAGATTTGCTGGTCTACCCAAAATAGGAGAGATGCGCCGGAAAGTGACTAATGGTTCGCTGCAGGACTGTTTACTATATATATACCTATATAGGAAATATCTGATACTTAACTATACAGAAGAGAAAGGAGAAAGGAAGAAGAGAGGCAAAAAAGCGTGGAGAAACCCTGCAGGGTTTCATCCGACGAAAATTTCTTCTCCTATTTACAGTTTTACACATTTTTTTTTTTTTTTATCAATCGTTTCCGAATTACTACTCCTTTTTGATATTAGTACCTAACTTTGATGAAAATTTATCAATTTTCAACTGAGATGCCCGGTGTCTCTTATTCACACTGACTCCATCTATAGAATTTCAAATTCGTATTAGATAATTTTTCAAACACTTTCGATAAATTGTGACTCATAAAATGCCAACAAGACTCAAGTATGTACATACAGGTAAATTTAAAATGATCATACGTGCGTATATGAAATTGTGTACCTATATAGGTTCACCTCTTTCCTAGACGCGCATGTATGTATCGTATAGGACAGACACACGCCTGTGTAGTTACTAAGAACTTTCAGTTTGTAAGAAGGTTTCAAAAGGATGCCGCGTCTTCATTTGTCACCCTCGACATAGGATCGACGTGATCACCTGCCCCCATGTTATGCCATGTTACCTTATTGTGTTATACCATGTTATAAAATACATATAATGTCTCGAAGCAGGTGGTAAAACGATTTAAAATCGACACCTTGACTTCTAGTCCAATTATTAATTCAAATTTACCTATAGTACGCGTATGTTTTGCGAGTTAACTCTTCCAATTCTACAAAGTCGAAGAAAAAATCAAGTCCAATAAGTGGTCAAATTGATTGATTTACTTTTTGGAAAAAAAAAAACAAAAGTTCCAAAATTCTATCAATCATTTACGACGTCATCAAGTTATCGATTCAAGTAGATAAAATGGCTTTCCGTAAAGAGGGTCTTGATCAGACTGAACTATTTTTTGTCTTCTGCACATCCTGAGAAATAGACCGAAATTTTTGGTTTTTTTTTTTTTGGCTTTTGGGGGTTTGGACTTCCGGAGTTTTCACATGTCTGCATATTCTAAACTTTTTTTTTTTACAATTTTAATATTCTGAACTTCAACGTTTCTGAAATTTCAAAATCGTCTGAAAATAAATTCGGAGTTTCAACCCGGCCCCATATAATATATACAATGCCTGAGACTTTGCAGAGATCCTTCAGTCCTGTATATCCAAACTCAAGACCGTCGAGTTGTCCCTAGGGGGAAAGAACTCTTCTCCGTATTTTATTGAGAAGAATAAATTTCACATGGTAACATGAACGTCACGTAATGTCGTGTCATGTCATTTCACTGGGTCATTACTGTTTCTAGAACCCAATATACCCAGAACGTTGTGTGTGACCGCGGTAAAATGCGTGCGAATAGTAGGTACCTATACCTCGCTGAGGAAATATTTTGACACGTAAAGATTTATCGATTTGATCGATGCGAACTCCCAAGAGATCGCGCAGGTGTTCGTAACCGCGCTTCGCATTATTTCCAGATCTTGGGAAATCGAAGGTCTTTCGTTTTATAAAAGTATCGTATATAATATATACTACATATGTATAGTTATACGTGCGTGTAAAATCATTAATTTTCTATACATATATAAAATCGAAGAATATACATGAATAAGAGGTAAAATATCGTTTATGCAAATCTGCAGCAGATTTGAATCCAATTTTTCCTATACGTTGCGATTTATTTTTCATACCTAGGTATGTACACATTTTTTGGCTGTTAAAAATGGCGACATCAGATCAGACGAAGAGAGTTAAAATTTTCTACGAAGTCTTTAGAGCGATTGGCTCGAATCTTGTAATTAGTCGAACGAACCTCGTCGGTAGGGAGAAAAACCGGTCTTCTCATCTTCGCTCAACGCCTCTTTCTTCATTCTGTCTTGGATATATACCTACGTACGTCCTGCCTCGAATTATATAAATATACATTATATTTAAATACCTCAACTTTGTAGTAGAGGTACGAAGCTTTCAAAGCTTAGCTTGTCTTTTTTTCTTCAAAATCATTTTTGTCGTTGTGCAATTTTCGGAGCTTCGGGCTCTCAAGCGACTTTCGGAGTTCTGAGCTTCTAGGAACTTTAATATTCTGAACTTCAACGTTGAAGCTGAAAATTCTAAATCGTCTCAAACGAATTCGGAACTTCAAAATTCCGAAAATTCAGCCCGGTCCTCCGTTGGTCAGCGATTACATATGTCTATCCTCAATGCCGCGAAAGCAATAGGAATATCTCCCCGATATAAGCGTGAGAAAATATCGTTACCGATATCGGAATTCAATTTCCGGTAACCAAAACGCGAATGGTTTATTTAACGGAAAGCGTCTGCGGGACGCCCGCGCCGGGACGCCAAGACGCCAGGACGCCAGGACGCCAGACCTTCGTCGTTGCGTCGCGGCGCCGAATACAACCCGCCATACTGTTAGCTGGTAGCCAATCAGAAAGCGGCTCCAATAAGCTTTGAGCGGTTCTCCGACCGCGGCTTTTACTCTTTTACACTAGTCTCTCTTTTTTTCTGTTTTTTGTTTCACTCTTCTCTGTCTCTCCTCCTATATTTCTCTATATCACTCTCTATCTCCCTCGTTCACTAATTATCATATTAATAACCACGGATCTCCCTACCTCTGGATCGCTTCGTCAATGGCTGTATCGTTCAATTGTCTAATTTTCTACTAGAACATTTATACACACACTGTTAACGATCTTTGTTATTAGTCTAGTATCTACGAAGATACCACCAACATGTGAGAACTAGCCGCGCCATTGTCGGCGCCAATTACCGAAAAGTTAATTAGAATCGATTTATGCCACTCCTCAATTACGATATCATATTATATATAATATTTTTCAATCGTAACTCACTTTCTAACGTTATTCAGAATTTCGTTTTCCATTATTTTTATAGCCACGAAATTTATCACGATATTTTGGCAAATTAAAAGTATGTAAAGTCAGATTCAATCGACACAGAATGCCCCATGCTAAACCGATGAACATACGGTGAACGATCTACGACCGAAAGTTCAGCTTTGTGACAGACGTGGATCAGGATGTGATATGATTATGCTCTAACATTGATCGGTGAAATAGTTCGTATAATACGCTGCAGATCCTGTCATTGCTAAAGACGAATTATTGTATCGGATCTATGAGCGTATAGTAGGTATACGTACTGTATAACAAGATGTGAGAACATAAACGATATCTAAAACGCAGATGTGCGCGTCTGTAACGCCTACTTGCTATAGTTATAGAGATAAATAATCTCTGCACCTTAGTTTCGCGTATAATAATACATGAAGGTTATCAAAGAACGCGATCTTCACAATACCTATACGCGTGGAGAATCGCGACACGGAGTTTAACGATCTGATTATTTGCGGAAAGGTCATAATACCTATCCTATACAGCACAATACCTATAGGTATATAGATATGTTGTAAAAACTGCAACTAAACAGAATATATACTATATAATTCATTATCGTGCTGTAATAAAACTGTTATACATCGCACATCGTGAGGATAAAAAATTCCTAATCAAAGGTAATGGGTTTGATTGGGATATAGTTTAGGGAAGAGTGAGGGAAGAGTGAATAATAACGCTACAACGTTCCGCACTAGGTCATTTCTCTCTTATGAATGAATCCAAAATTACGCACACGTCATATGTGCCGAATTAGGTACCTACCCAAGTTTCCCTAATTTTTGGAAAAGGCCATGTTCCCCTATCTTTTCCCTATAAATCACAAATCTCTCCCAACGTATTATATGACACTGATCAATTAAATGTCTTATTAATATAAGAACCGATTTCGCACCAACGATACGATTAACTTGATTCGCCGATTCAGGAACAACATTTTTGCATTGAAAATCTTATAGTTTTATTAATAATAACGTTTTATCCATGAAACAACTAAATTCGTCCGATAAAAACGACACTTTGAATACGAAAATGCAATTCTTGGATCAAATTACGAATAAAATTGTGAAAATTGAAGAAATAAATTTTTTTTTTAATTCTTACATCCACATATGCACTGAAACTATTCGCGTCTTCAGCATCAGACATCCGATGGTGGTAATGGGATAATCGGCTAATTTCCAGTTGTGGATATTGCATTATTTTGATCTGTCGATAAGACACGCGGATGAACAGGATATCTCTAGAAGGGGGATGTGTAGGAGGGGATAAAGGATATAAAAAAGGGGGAAACCCGATAGCGGAACGAGAGGTTAGAAGGCGAGCCACGATTGGACCGACCGGAGGTTGATTAATGATCTTTTCTTAGCAACCCTCGCTTCTCCATTCCGCCCTTTCTCCCTCTCTCCCTCCTTCTCTCTCTCTCTCTCTCTCGATTTAGTTTTTCTCTTTTTCCTTCGATCTCGGCTCCCCTGTACTGCTTTCTTCTCAGAGGATCACGCGCGTATCCAAACTCTTACACTGTACCAGTCTTAAGAGAATGAAGGTACCGTGATTGGATCCCCAATTCGATCTCGACCCTTCGTAGGCGCGAACTGTTACCGATCCATAATGGACGTTCGTTGATCCTCGATGATCACAACTTGCGCTCCTTATTCCAAAAATTTCGTTCCATTTTTTCTAAATTTTCGTTCTTCTGCACTATCGACATTTCTTCAAACGCCCATACATTCGCGCATGATATGCCCTTCCAAATTTATCTCGTGAGATTTATATAGCGCGCATTATCATCGCCGCACTTAGGTATGGTGAGTTGGTTAAGATGCATGTGGAAAGAGCTTCAAGATCGTTAGATGAGCGCTGGACAGGTCAACAATGGCTGATCATTATTAGACCAGCACAACATCGAGTGTGTTTTCGTAGACAAATTTCTAGGAAACTTATGTCCGTATATTGCCGCAGCTTCACAACAATGGCGAAACGTGTCTGGACCATCGTCTGTAGTCTCGAAACACTTACGAGGTGGCTCGCATCTCATACTCCAAAATATCGGCTCGATGAGGATGAACGGGTTTCAAGATGATGCTGTATCTACCCGTGCTTTGCCATCGAATTTGAAAATCATGCCGAGGGACTGATATTTCGAAGAACGAATTTTCCTTTCGCGGTATCGTTTTCGATTTGGATGAACGGAGAGTGGATGATCAAAAAATTGGTCCATTCCAAAATTTTGATCATCCTTTCTCAGCTCACATCCAAATGAAAAAAAAAGAATGTCAACCAGACGTCTGGGAATCGATGTAAAATAATTAAAGGACGTTTACGCTGTTATACAGAAACGGAGCATATAGTGTGAACTGTAAAACATTCTCTCAGCTCGCGCAAGTCAACCCCTGAGATAGTATGGAGATTCGGGTGGGTACGGATCCTGATCACCTTTGAAAAAATGAAATAAGGAAAGACCTGAAGAAGGTATAAGATCCGTATAGAACAGAAGAATGGACGTGGGCGTTTCTTCCATGGGGCACCCTTGGGTCCCATTAGCGGTCACTGAAGAGCCATAAGTCCGTCCGACCGCAAATGTCCGAGTCTATTTTAAACGCGTGAATATATTGAACAAGCTAACGTAAGTAATTTATGGTCAAGGGATAGCTGCAGTGCAGGAGAGGACAGGTATTTTGAATATTCGAAAGAATCTACAGCTTCGCTCTGCGACCGCTTGTGGTAGCGTTAAGGTATACCGCAAATTTCGGCACTACACAACCCGCACCCAATACTGTAAAATAAGCTAAGTATTGTGTAAGTATCAAGTTCCAAAATCACGATGTCCAGCAATACGTTGTGCCATGCGCCGATGATGTACCAGTCACCACCGAGACGGAATAATCGCGGGCATAAATTCTGGGAAAATATATATTATTTTGTAAAGTCTGTAATTCTGAGAAAATATTTCTAGACGCCCAACCCGCGCTGGACATCCTGAAACTGAATATCTATTGGCGAAATCGTTGACGATAATTGTGTTTGTTTGTGATAGTTACGTCCGCGCCAGACGGAGACTTCATGCCTGTCATTAGATCGTAATTTAAATTTCTAACGCTACCTATACAGCTGAGATCGTAAATAATATTGAAATTATTTACGGTACGGTGATGATTGGTCTAAAGATAAGAATACCCACTTTCTTGGATAGCTAGGTACCTGCAGCGTTACCAGAATAGACAATATCACTTAAAACCGGTACATTTTCACCGACAAAATTGAAACCTCGCGTTTTCTTATTACACGCCACTTTCGAATTACCGTATACTAATTTCAAATTGAGGTGATTGATTGATTGAGTGATTGATCGGTTGATTCATTGTCGCGATTTTGTCTTTCGCCGATAGTCTGAACGAGCATTTTCTCATTTTTAAGAGTCTGATTTTCCGGCTGTAGTGTTATATGCATCTAGATTCTTCGTCCTCTTGGTAGAATATGAAGCGAAGATAAGGCTTGAAAGTACAAAGCATTTATTTCCCGGTTTTAATTAGTGCGTCGCGCACGCAACCGTTCCATAATGGCGGCTGCGTCTGTAGAACGAGTCGAGGACCGAGGGGAAAAGAGGGATTTGATTAATGATACCGCGGGATATAGCGAGGGGAAAGAAAGCGTGTATCCTCAGGGGGATCCAGGACTCGTAACCGCGAACAAGGGTGAAACTGAGGGCCGAAAACGTCCTCCCTCTTTCCAACGTTAAACCTGAGAGGAATCAAGAAGATGAATTTTTAGAAGGACTACAAAGAACATCCTACCTATCCGCGTATATACCTATATGTATCACATACTATATACGCAGTCTATCTGTACCTAATCAAGTTTCTTTTTCGTTCTGCGTAAATTCTCTCATTTCCTCTATGCAGACTCTGAATTTATCCGAGAATTAGACTCGATCATATGTAGGTATAAGTGCTCGGCTATAGATACGTACCGTGATTCTGAGTAGTTCGTATAAGTACGTAGTACCTTATACTAGTATAAGATGGATAGAAACGAAGAACCCCTACGAGGCTGTGAGATGATCGGGTTTTCTCAGGTTTGTCGGGTGCTGGGAGTCGAGAGTCAAGAGATGAGGAACCCCCGTGGTTCCGATACTCCGATAAGCGCCTTATTACCTCCGCCTCTCTGTATCCGCAGAGCCATCCTCGTCTTCTTCTTCTTCTTCTTCATCTTCGTCTTCGTCTTCGTCTTCGTCCTGATCGTATACCGCGTTACCTCGGACAAATTCCAGCCCGACCCTCGAGACCTACTTACGATCCCTAGGGAGGGATTAGTTATTCAAAAAGAATTTTAGCCCGTTTCATTTTTCAAAGGGTTACGTCAGAAAGATGTTAAAAATATCCTAAAGTCCATCTCTTCATTTTTTTATTTTCGCTTTTTTCTGTCAAAAACAGGAAATTCGACTTCCATCTCTCGATTTGCACATATAAATTGATATTTCCGGACAATTTTTTGGAAATCATTATTTCACCGTCTGCCAAGGACCAAGATGCACATGCACCCCTCGAACGATAGCTCTGAGGCTATCGCACGTTTATTGACCTGCGCAAGGTGGGTCTGTCCTGTCGTGGTAAAGAGGTATTGTTAGGTGAGGGTAAGCAGTGGGTAAGTATCAAAGGGTAGCGTGGAAATCAGGGATAATACCAAAGGACCCTAACGGTAGTCGATCCATTAGAGTCACGTTACTTCGTCCTCCTCTCTCCGCAGAGTCAGGTCCAACTCTTAGGTATATAAGGTGCTGAGGATGCGATGGCGAAGAGACAGAGGCGTAGGACGTCGTCCAGCCGCAAGGACCCTGCATATACATATAGGGTCAAGAAGTGACTCTAGCTGCCGGGTCCTCAGCCGATTTTCTTAAAGGAAAGTAATCGCTGTTTGAGAGAAGAGCGAACCAAAGGCGGCAATTCATTCCATAACGAGATTACCAACCAATTTGTAAGGATTAGGTACAACACTTAGGGTTTAGTTATACTGTGCGAACTTTTGTCCAGCAAGAAATGGACAAGGTGGTATACCTACCTCTACCGGGATCAACGAAGCCCTTTACCTTTGTGAGACGTGTTAGAGACTTATTTCGGGTGCAAATTTTTTCCCTTTTTTTTCTCCACATTCTTTTTTTCACATATCTTATCGGTTTGAATAAATTTGTATATCGTTTGGTGAAACCTGCTACAGCAGCACGCGAAAGAGCTGCTTGAAGGAGATAAAACGGGGAATTTTAGTTGCACCGGGTTAATCCTGGCAATTAAATATTTTATATCAATAATGCAGCGAGACGTCACTTTCTCGGCTTTTTCTTGCGGGCCGTTGATTTATTCGGTGATTGGACATAGAGGGGTATAGAGGGGAAGGGGCAACAAAATAGCGTGAGAAATATCTTGTAATTTGCAAGCCATCTAAGAAACTGGCGTTTATCGTCGGTGTCATTCATTCGTTGTAATTACTTTCGAAATTTCTATTATATTAACCATTATTCGTACCTAATTCTATGTAAAAACACAATCAATGAAGCTAAAATTAACAAATAATTTCATTGTGCCCAAAAAACTCTCTTGTATGCCCTAAATTTAAATGATTTTTAGTTCACCTTTTTCCTATCACGTATTTTTACTATATATGCAAGCATCAGGAATTAACGGAATATACGAAGGAATTCCGTCATTAAAAACTAATTGACAAACGTCGATCATATAATCGGTAGCAAATTTTTGCGCATATAAGCAAACCGAACGAGTTCAACTTACATCCTGTATAGTTACTTCAATCACCAGTCAAATCGCGGTACCTATACCTACTTGAACATGTAACCAAAATTAATTTCAATACGCGATGTGCCCTGTGCCCTGTGTTCAAAGCAATCTTCGCTTTTCGGTCAGTTGGTTAGCGTAAAAGGTTTAGAAGATTGATTTCTGTGAAACGATTGAGCTCTGCTAACCCGAGTAAGAACGACTCCTGGTTATAAGGGTGATTATCACTAGCGTTGAAAGGGTTTTTATAATAGCTATACATGTATACCTATATACTATACTATACGCAGATCGTTATAGTTATATTCGTAGATTAGCTTAGCTGAGGCATTAGTTACCTTACCTCGTGGGACGATTTATTTTTTTTTATTTTTTTTTTCAACCCAGTTAACGTCGGATTTTAATTTCTAAGTTTCTCACAGAAGACTCGAACGGCTAGTTATATGGGCTATATAAGTATATTGGAGGCGACAGTGCAGAGAAGATTGACACTTCTTTATATCAGTTCTATAAAAACACCGCGACGACAACGCGCGACGTCGTACTATACTGCTGCAGATGACGCGACGCGACGCGACGCGACGCTTTCACCAAAAGTTTAGCCAGCGCTTTTATTGATGACAAAATATCTGAGATCTGTCTCGCTTCTTTTAACACCGCGATACGCGATCTTCGTACCTGTAACAGATACTTTATTCACGTCAAATTTAACCAATTATGAAAATATCGTTTCCTCAACGAACCGTATATAAGTTACAATACATAACTGCTGCAGGTTCTTGGCCAACAATTTATCGGGTACCAGTTTTTATTTTACGTTATCTTATTTATTTCATATTTTATAGATATATCATAACGATATACCGTTTTGTGACAATCGTAGGTATAAAAAAAAAATGGTATAATTGACTTGATTTAATTGCAATGAAATTTCTTGGTCAATTATTATTACAGGAAATTGTAATTTTATTAGAAATTATTATCGTCCAAAAATGAGCTCGTTTTTTATTATTTTTATTTTCATTTTTTCTCCATGAATGGAACGCGCAAAGTCAGATGAAACGATAGAATAATTTCAATGGCGCAAGATTCTAAGAACTGAATCGAAATCTCTTGGAAATTACTTAGACGTAGCTGGTAGCTGTGGTCCACCATGTCTCGGCCAGGAATATATACAACACGGCGAAACCGTGAATATTCACGTTTAGTCACGGCCAGGAGCCGAGACGACCTGATGGTATTAGAAACAAGTGTGTAAATCGAGAGAAGACGTGATCTAGCCGGTGATATATATACCTAGAGACGAATGTCTTGCGACGAGACACGATACAGATATATAATCTACAGGGTGATTGATGTAGGTACGATTATTTAAAATAGAGAAATAAATGAACGAATGAAAATGATGATTTTCTATTCATTTTCCAATTCTATAATGACTCGAGTTTGAGTATGCACGTGTTAGGATATTTTTAAAACGATACCTGTATCAATGATAGTATAAGTTCAATTGATATTCTTTTCAATCGTTATGTTAGTTCGCTGAAAATAATTGACCACTCTGTACAATCGTCTGTACTCTATTCTATTCCATCGCAAGTCCCGTTAATTTTAATAGAAAAAAAAACTCTGTTCTTCGGACTAGAGGACTCTAGAGGAAAACCCGATAGGAAATCTGGTTAGTTAGATCAGATTTGAATAAGCTATAAATTCGAATTGATCCGCTTTTTATTCCACGTTGTCATTCCGGTTGCAGAATCTTGACAAAATTTATTGTCCCCCTCATCGTTACTTCCGATTATTCTTTGAACGATGGAAGAAAAAAAAAACAGGAGAAGAAGAAGAGAAAGAAAAAATGAAGAACAAGTGCCAACGAGATTGGAGCGAAATTGGAATAGTTTTTCATTGCGATTGAAAGAAATGTTAATTACTATACCGGATGCATGTAGGTATACCTATGAGTGGAATTGCTTTCTTTTACCTCATCAGTTGATATGGTTTATAATCGTTGGGATAAGATTGCCAATATCGTACCTATGCACCATCTAAATCCCACCGTTTATTAAATTCGATCATTTTTTGCGAGAGTATATCTCCCAGATTTTGAACATTGTAGAAATAAGAATGTTACAGCATTCTTCATACTGATGGTACACATTTCTACAATTCTAAAAATCGAGGAGAAACTTTCGCGAATAATTACCAAACTGAAACGCGATATTGGCAGTCTTACCCTACTCGGTATCAAAGGTCTCAAAAAAAGATCAAGAAATACGTTTCAGCCCAAAAAGAGGACCTAGTCTTCGGACTAGAAAATTTTATTTCGATACAATATTCGTAGAGAAGCAGGTCTTCTTCCCTGGTAAAAACGTCTTCCCTGATTTTTCTCTACGACTTCTATTAATATACCAATTAATTGTATGCGTGTAAATTTGATCAAGATGATGATATGAAATGAACAAAATCGTGACATCGGATTTATTTCGGGATAAAATAATGACACAATAACTATAACGCGATATATCTCGTAATTTTTTTTTTTTTTTCATTTTTTTTTTTTGAAGCAGCATACCTACATATGCCTGAGGATTGCAACAGGAAAAACGATCGAGTATAGTATAGTTTCTATTTGTTTACTTTAGATGTAAGAATAAAAAAATAAAAAAATCGAATTACGAAATTCTTGTTTAATCGTTTCTCGTGCGTTTAATTCGGCTGTTTTATCTCTCAGACTTGATAGCCATGCGAGGTATATACCTATACCTATCCTTATGACCTGAACTTTTGAAAGACGCACAACCAGATGCCAGATAAATCGGCCTCCATTACCACCATGTAATTGCTGGTCTATTGATACCTGTATGCGATGTAGCTATACACAATACAGAAACAGCTGATATTCTACAGTATAAACTCACTTCTTTTATACATTACACATCATACTCAGGTAATTGCTCATTTTTTTTCTTCTCTCTTTCCATATTTCATTCAAGAAGTATCATTTTTTCTTTTCTCTTTCTTCTCCTGAAGATGAAGAAAAAAATGACTTTTCGACGACTAAGAGACGCGATACTCCGCGTATACTCTCGACGGAGACGCCGAGGCGTGGGTGGTGCAGGTTCGCGGCCATGTTGAATTACACAGCGGGATATCGTCGCGCCGCGCCCACCCTGACATGCCTGTTTCCCTCGGCGACCCAAGTCCTGAACCTCCGTTTCCTGGAGTACCAGAGATCCTCAGCACCCGTAGTCTGCTTACTTTGAGAAGAAAAAATTCGGTCTTTGTAAAATCGCGAGATTTGTCGACGGTTCCCCCGACGAAGCGACGACTTTATTTGCTTTTTTGCCCGCGATTATGATATAAGTATGAAATATCGTTAAACAACGGTAATTATACCGTGTCTGTTCCTAATTCTCAATGGGTATATAATGGAGAGATATAATAATCTATTTTCCTTTCTCACTGCAATCTTACGATTCTATGATGATCATAACTAGGTATTATATATATATATATGTATAAACGGCGATGATCTAATTGCACTTTCGAAAACGATCTTAAATTGGCGATGAAAATTTCAGAGATTGGATAACGAGCTGGACTGCAACGAATTAAATAAATTGACTGATTATGGCGGAGAGAACTGTACCTAAAGCTATTCCAACGAAGTGGCATAAAGATCGTTATACTGGTACCTCATACCTACCAAAGACGCCGCAGCATCTGAATTGAAATTTTTAGCTAGATTGTGCATAACACGGTTTCGTTCAATTTCTTAATCCCAATTCTCCTTCGCGTATGGAAAAAAGTTTCATTTTTATTCAACAGATTCTTTATCTCTATAAGTTCTATAGGTCCCGTATTTCTTCCTATTCTCATACTTTAATCATCCGTTAACCCGCGCTGCTCGAGATTGTATGAATAAATATACCTAAGCGGAATGAAAAGATTCGCGTTTAATTATCCTTGCGTAAATCCTTTCACCGTTCAGGATCGCCTGGTTTAATTATCGATCTTCTTGATTACGGTCGGTAGATTTTAACCGCTAATCAATAGAGCAGCCGTATGACTTCGGTAACGATTGTCGATTCGTAATGAGATCCGCGGTTCCTGGTGCGATTGTAATTATCGTTTTGGTCTGCGAAAGGGGCGGAGGGGTGCGACAGGGGCGAATGATTCTTGTAAATCAAGCCGCTAGTATTGCGGAGGCGGAAAGCGTATCGATAATTTTTCTCACTATTTTTTTATTTCTTTTTTTTTGTGTCTATTTTATCTTTTATGAATTTCCCTTCATTTTATCTATTCATTTTTTTCCCCTCGCCAAGGACGGCGGAAGAACGTCACGGATCATCGGCTAACTTCCTGTGACTGATCGACGATAAATCCTCGTTTTATAAATTTATTCAACGTGATTACTGCAGACGTACGAGACGACATTCTCTATCTGCGCTCGCAGGTAGGCATAGAGGGTGCAAAGTTTGAATGAAATTTTATGATAAAGTCGAAATTCTGGAGTCCTGGAAATATCAAACGAAAATTAATCAAATCTAAGGTGAGACGAGGATCCGTTGTTGAGGTCGATTATTCGCACGTGTAGATATGCTATCCACTCGCGCGAGCGCCCTATTTCGCATCTATAAGAAACTTAATGTACTGTACAAACGAACGCGACCCTAGGAGAAAATGGCGAATGCTTTTCGCGAATTTGACTAAAATCGTATAGAATTGCGTTTTACGAACTGATCAAGCATTGTGATTATAATCATTCCAGCTGTCGCAGGATTATCACTCATTAATTGTCACTCATTGTCAGATATTGTATAGAGAGAATAATGGAGATGGATTTTTATAGCCGTTTTGACTTATGTGGATAATTATATTGAAATCGGTATCCGATTTGTCGGTCGGTGAAATGTCGTAATATAGGTGTCTGCGGGCTGTGGGTAATGCAAATTTCATGGCTGCATCGTCCGTTCGTATAACTCTCGCCTTTTTCAACAAGTAATTATATAGAAAAAAAGAGACTTGTGCAAACACCTATACCTACGTGAGATCAGAGAGTGACGGATATACCCTATCCTCCTGTTGCAGCTACGCGCGGAACCGTCTTATACTTTTTCCCCGAAAATAATGAAAACAGGAAAAATCCGCATGTAGGAAATAAAACGATCGGATGATCGGACTCGTGCATTAATATCGTGGATAAACAAAAAAAGTGGAATATATATTTTACAGAGCTTTAGATCGATGTTAATTCGTGCGTTTATTTTTCAATATTTCCAGGACATGGATCTGATAGAAGTTCTATGGAAGCAGGACGTGGATCTTGGATTCACCCTGGAAGAGCCAGCCGCCAATCCTACAAGCGACAAGGCAGTTTCATCATCGACAGATCCGGACCCAAAGGAACCCGACGAGAATTTTGAAAAGCTCAAATCTTTGGAGGCAGAAAATAGCACGGAAATACGGGTGAGTCGATGATCCAGAGCTACACCAATTTCATATTAAAATTTAGATATTTTTTGCTCTCGATTGTATTGGATTGGATTTGATTGGATCGTTCATTTGGTACCTATAGAGATAACAATAAGATCTGACGCGGTGCGGTATATATTCCTGGTTTTGCTTTATGTGTCATTCTTAGCTCGTTATAGAAACTTGAAGCTAATTAAGATTAAATCGATCGGAAAAATTGATCAAAGTTGATGGAAAGCGGGACGGGTCTGCGCTGATTGCTATACAGGGACAATTATAAATCTTTTAGAAATAAATGATAATCGCTGCACTTAACTGTTGTACGTATTGAAGCGATTGTTCCTTCGCGCAGAACCGATAAATATATACCCACGACTGTGACTCTCATCAGCAAAACTCTACAGGTATATAATGTAAGGTATAACTGTTACTGTAATTATAAACTACTTGATTAACTGCAGACTCCATTCCACTTCGGTTGTTTGCCATTATTATATATACCTAGTTCCTGCTTTCTACAACAGCTAGGTATAGCATCGATAGGTAGAAGAAAAAATATTTTCAACACTGGCAGTTCAGTTCCCACGATTTTATTCCAGATTTATTTATACCCAATCGATTAACTGCAATATCCTCATTTCTTTTCTATACATGGAATTTCTCTCGTTCTTATTCTTCTTCTACTTTTTTCAATTGAAATTACCAGTTACGTTAATTTTCGTCCACCGTTCATCTAGATTTTTTTCTTTTTTCTCTCTTTCTTTCTTTCTTTCTTTCTTTCTTTTCTTTTCTTTTTGTCGCAGATTGATCACGCTGTCGAATTAATACTCGATAATCGCTAATTCGTATCTTTGAAAACAATCGTCGAAACATGATCGTCGAATTTTAAAGCACGTGTCACGTCGAGCAGTCGAGCAGTAACTCCTCGATCGTCGATTCGATTATCTCCTCTGGATCCCAAGGGGATTCCCGATCCACAGATCCTCTAGTGATAGCCGCCCATGAGCACGCAGAATTTTCCGTTTACTGATCGAGTGTCACTACCTTAATGCCTCAATCCCTAAATCTGCGCGAAAACAAACGAGAGAAAAATACGCGGTAGAAATGAAATACAGCGAAAAATGATTGAAACTCGCGAACTACGCGTAAATGGTGATAATTTATTAATAATTGTTGCCATTCACACGTAGGACGCGTTTTCTTCCTTTTCTTTCCTTTCCTTTCCTTTTCGATTTGATTCTTCATTTTTTTTTCCTCCTTCTTTCTCTCTTTCTTTCTTTCTTCTGGTTTTTTTCTCCTTGGCTTCTAGCCGCGTATTCTCGGTGCGTGTATCCCCGTGTGGTAGGGCACCAGGGGTGCGGACCCCGAGGATGACGTTGCGGCTGCTGACTGGGCGGGTCGCCCATCAGGCAGGATCCACGTCTCTCTCTTTCTTTCCCTTGGTCTTTATGGCTTCAGATTCTCTCCTCTTCCTCTTTGCAAGGCATTGTTCACCAAGTTCCACCTTTGTGCGACCGCCGGACGCCGCCGTCTCACTGACTCCCAATATCATGAACCGCGATCAGAAATAGACGAGATTTGAAAGAGAGACGAGACACCGTTCATACTGCACCATTTTTCACTCTAAATAAACTAACGCCAGGAGAAAGGCTCGACATATCGGGATAAGGCGATATGAATGAAGAAAAAATTCGCCGTTCGCTTTGCGCCAATTGTATTTTTTCCCCATGCTGTAGTGCAATTAAAGCTCGGATTGAATCTACATTTGAAAAAACAAAAGTGTAGGAATTAGAAGAAAAGTTGAATCGATGATATTATGAGAGGCGCCATTTTCGTTGAAAATTACTAGCGGGAAACAAGACAGGAGACAAAAAAAAATAGATAGAGAGAAGGAGAGAAAGAGAGAGAGAAAACGTAAAAAAGGGGGCCAGTCTGACGCCCACTCCCGTTTTCAATTTCCAAGACCATTAATACCCGCGTCCCCTCCTACTTTAGGGGGCTAAAACTGGTCCATACCTCTCGTCCATCATCTTCCCCATCTCTTCGATCCTCCGAAACCCGAGCAGATCGAGGATAAGGCGCCGTTATAGTTACGGAGTAAAGTGCATTGCGTCAAATCGCGGAAGGATTTGGCTATATATTCTTTACGGATTTGTTGTTTCCCCACTACGTTGCATGAAAGGGGTTTGATTATAGAGGGTCGGAATTGGTTGAGAGATTTTTCACTCCGAATCAATGATTCGAAACGAAAATATACTAATGCTCCAAAGCTAGCAAGGAGCGAGGCCAATCAAGAAATCGAGAGAATAATTCTGTCATGTTCGGGTACTTCGATCATTTAACATCGTTGTCGAGAGGGAGGAAAAGCCGCCCTTAAAAGCTGAAAGTTTCTGAGGCGTACGGACATAAATGATTTTTGAGTCCTTACTCGGATGCTTTAACTCCGGAAGTTGGGAAACTGTATGCTGTATACATACTCTTCATAAATCAGTGCTGAAGCGATATTCTCCAAATTTTATCGCCTAATTAATATATTAATCACAAATGCGCATAACTTTTAGATTTCTTACTCGTGAGGCTTAGTAAATTTCCATAGATTTCTATAAAACGTGCACGCGAACTGTTCGTATGTATTTTTTTTTTTTTTTTTTTTTCTTTTTTCTCGAGTACCTATAAGGTGTGAGGTATGAGGTACGTACGTACGTCAGAGAAGTGGACTCTCACCCCTAAAGCTCGTAGCCTTCACCCTGTGGCCTATCGTATGACAAGGCTCGCACACTCTTGACAAGAGGAGGCAGAGGGGATCGTAGAACCGTGACTGGCACCATTTTGCTAAGCTTTGAGGAACCCATACGTTGGTATTTTAAATTGTGTTAGTAAATATTATATAGGTATAGGTATATACATAACGCGATTCATATACGGAGAAATTTCAAACTACACAAATATACGAGCATACCTGGGGATGAACACATGTCAAAGTTTCAAAGAACGAGTGGCATTGATTTCATATATTTATATATGAAGGTGAGCGAAGGTTGAGGTGGGTTAGCATTCGTCGGATAAACCGTGCTGGCCCACGCGAACCAACGTCTTCGTCCTCGTCTTCGTCCTCGACTTTTTCTCCTCGACGTCGGCGTCGGCGTCAGCGTCGGCGGCGTCGTGACAGCCATAGAGTCAGCTTCGACCGCTTAATTGAGAGCTATGCCAGAAATGTCTGGCCGTCTACTCGCCGACGACAGAGACCTCCATTGTGGACTCTTAGAGGAATGAAATGGAGATAATCACAATGATAATGACGATGGTTAACAATAATCACAATCGTATCTAGCAACAACAAGAGATCAAACGAAATCGACGAAGGTATCTGTACCTCAACATCAGGATCTCGTCCCTTACAAAATGAATCCTCGAATCCATGAATTCCGAGCTACTTTGCCACCAAAGTAAGAATCGGTATCCAAAAAACGAGAAAAAGCAACAGTCGATCATTAAACTAGGAAGAATATGCAACAAGAGATCAAAGATGATGAAAATTGGAACAATACGACAAGAAAAAGCAATATCTGATCATTCAATTAGGAATGATATGCATAGAGGTTAGAATTCGAGACCAGCGTGAAGAGGAATCGCGGTTTCAGTTCTCGCTTTGATCTCAGTAATGAATTCCGGGTGTAATTATAATATAACCAGAGTCAAAGGCCTCGGAGTCCGAGAATAGCAGAGTGCGGGAGTGAGAGTATCCGAGGGTGGTTTCGTATTCAAAAACCCCTCCAGGGCTGTGCGCGGCACGCAACAATACATCACGGTCGGATGGATGGTATCGGAACCCGACTATGATTAATGGTCACGACACAATGCTGTTTTCATTAAACTCATTTCACTACAGCTACGATGTATAGGCGTGTACGCGGCCGCAGTCAGGGTCTCGCGGGGGTCACAGGGCTGGAAGACGGCCGCGGTGTAGGAAAAACCATGGAATATAATCCTGCGTCTACATATTTCGTAAAGAAGATCAAGATTCATGTAGTAACGATTCATATAAAGCTATCATTGCCATGGAAGATCAAATTGCAATCGACTGCGGTCATCGGTTTAAATTGGTACCGAAAGGCCATGAAGATCAAAAAAATGGTCTAAGATCATTCCTGGGGACTTCTGTTTCCATGAATATGCATAAACCTACTAGGTGTATGAATACTGAGACTGACGTTTGTCCTGAGGTTCAAAGCGACGAAATTCTTTCGCCCTGCATTGTCATCGACTGTCAGATAGTCTTGCGCATCTTTAATTGGCCGAAACGATTACCTAGCAAAACCTAGACAAGTCTTTACAGCTGAGCACGTTGCCCAAAGGGTATATATAAGGATGTGCATTTAGGATACATTGTTGAAAGATCCTGAACGATGCAGAGCGTCAATGTGACGAGTGAATAACAATACGTGCAATCATCTCCGTCGCGTTGGCCGTACCGTTGGGCACATGGAGAACCTGGATAAACCTCGATCACCAGGGGTAGACCAATGACCATAACGACAATCGTCTCCAGTCTCGACCAGGACGACGTACACTGACTCGTCATCGTTAGGTCATCAGGGTAGATTGTCTCCCTGTGATGAGCCCAGACGTCAACGCGATGTCACGTATACTCACTATTTATACTTGTATACTTATATACTTATGCGTACCCGTATAGCTATGTGTATGATACCACAAAACAGATGGACAGAGAGTTTCAAAAAAGGTCATCCGCGCCAGGACGCCATTTCTTCTTCAATTTTTCCTACCCTAGCGATTTCATGATTTAAATTTTTCGATGAGACCGGGTTGACGTTCAGAACGGTAAAAATTTCGAATTTGAACACTGCTGACCCCCAATTTTTGGGAAGGGTATTTTCCCGATAGTCTACACAGCCGATTTCAAAAACTTTCAAACGAACAACACCAATGGTTCGAAATTCCGAAGGTGAAAGATCCGAAGAGCCAAAACTCCGAAACTCGAAATCCACGCATGTATTCATTCAGTGTTTAATAACTTGAGTTATCTGGATCCTATATATAATCGAAACCAATTAATCAGTGGTCAAATTAATTGGAAAAAAAGTTTCAAAATCCTATCAATTATTGATGAAATCATTCAGTTATCGGTTAAAGTAGATAAAGTGAATTTGCGCAAAGAGGGTCTCGATTGGGATGAACTATTCTTCGTCTTAGCATCCTGAGAAATAGACCAAATTTTATTTATTCCCGGACCCTCGGGGGTCTGTGCTTCCGAAGTGTTGAGCTATCTGTCTGCATTCCTACCTTTCGAAATTTAAATATTTCTAAACTTCAACGTTTCTAGAATTCTAAATCGGCTCAAACAAATTCGGATCTTCAAACCGACCCCTTCTCGATGAGACCGCCATTGGAAGTATTCCCTATTTCGCACTCATGTATCATATGCTAGTCAAAGATTGATGCAATAGCCAGATATATAGGTACTTCAAACTTCAGGGTCCGCCATTGCCTTATAGTTATGGTCTATTTCCATTGACTAAGGCAGCTGACATCTGCCCCAGGCGTTTGCTACCCTCCCGGATCTTTCGTGAACGGATCGTTGATTGGTCGTCAAGTTCATACCATGAACTGATCATGGTCTAACATATGGCTAAATGACCGAATCGAATTTCAAAATGGAGCGAAAAAAAAACGAAAATTATTAAAGAAGTCATATCATTTCAGGAAGCGATCGCAAAGGATGTGGATAAATCGAGAGCCGAGGATGCCGATCCATGGGCTGGACTGCCATACACCATAGACTTGGAAACTGGTAAGTTTATTATATTCTGTCATAATCACCATGTCTGTTCTTCATTTCCTCCTACTTTAGCTGGCAATTGGCATGCAGAGATCCTTTTTCGCACTAGCTGAATTACACACGCGGATATATTGGTCGTATAGATGTATAAAAGCATAAGTCTGAAGAGCGCATGCTGCGCTTGAGGCATGTAGAATTAAGGCAGTAATTTGTAGTAACAAAGTTCGACAACGTGCTTTGTTGGCAAGCAACTGTCTTCACCTGGCCGCACCCTGGTACTGATTACCATAAACACGATGAAACCTCGTCGTACGCGGAAAGAGCAAACCGTGTCCATAGGCAATCCTCGTCTGAATGCCTCTCTCTCCGTTTGCTGTACCGATCTCTTCGGTATATAGGTATGAAGATCACTGTGATCATTCTGAAGCAAATCGATGATAATCCGCGATTTTCCTCATCGGGATTACCGACCTTTTGCTCTTCCGCTGTAGAAACCTACCCTGCAGTTTCATGCATATATACACCTATGTATATATAATACAGTTTTGGTGGGGCGGCTTTAAACGACGCGGCCCTTTGATACACGTAATCGTTTTGGTAATCGTTTAGAAACAGTCACTGCCAAGCCTATATCGAGTCCGATCGATTAATTGGCAATTGCCTCTTGACTAAGAACGATAAATCTATAAAGTCATCGCGCGTGCTTTAATTGAGCTACCTACACGGACGCCTTACGTACGTTCTTATACCTCTGCTATGTAGGTGTTGGTCGGTATTATAAACTCACATTTTCATTCTGAGATGTGAGGCAGACTAGTCACTAGGGTATACCCACGCATTGAAACCTGCACCCTCGTATAATTTTCACCCTCTATATCAATGATTTCCGTAATAGCTGTAAAAGCATCGGATACAGACAAATTGGAGTCGGTGTAGTGAGATAATTGACGATACATCTTTCTGAAAAGTTGTGGAAAAAAAAAATTCACCTACTCCGTTTCGAGTGAAAATGCAGAGCACATGAGATGAACGTGTGCATATTATAGTCTGCAGGTATATCGATACGAATTACGAGAACATATTATAATCTACTATGCGTAGAAGAAGGATCTGGACCCTCCTGCGGAGTCTGGGCGCGCAGTTCCGTATATGATGTGGGGAGTGGCTCCAGGAACGCCTTCTCCTCTCTTCTCTCCCTATTTCCCCTTCTCTTGATACTTTTTTCCCCCTCTTTCCTCTAGTCTTCTCTCCTCTCCTCTTTTCCCCTCTTTTCAACCTACGTTATACCAGAACTGCCCCTCGTTCCCCCTGCATTTAATTACTTTAGACCAGACAGGCCTGGCTTTTATAGTTATAATACCTACCTTGTCTGTGCTTTCGTCTCACTGCTGCAGGTATGGTGCAGAGACTCGATTCTGTTACGCGCGATCGGGTGTAACCACCATTAACCGCACAAAAAGATTTTTGTATCGAATATTTGCCACCATTTTGCCACATCTTTTATTATCAATTTTCTTACGTACACCTATCTTTGAAAATTACTTGTCGGGTACATCTATACGTAATAAAGCTCATCATCGCGAGGCTGGGTTGAAGTTGCGATCTCCATACATCCATATAATGTCAAAATTCCGAATCCGATTACTATAACGACTCGCAATTTTTAGAAATGGTATCTTCGTCTGAATAAATTTCAATGTTTTCTGGAAATTCCCGGCCCCATAATCTCCAATACATGTTTGGAATAAATTAAAAAAAAAAAAGAAAATCGTATCCTTATTCTATGAGGAATAAATTGCTCACACGATACCCGCGTCTTAAATACGTCTAGAATCAACGTGATCGCGGTCCGGAGCTCGTTCCATCTCTATATTTGTCGGTTGATTAGCTTTTTAATTAGCCCCACCCATCAGGATCGTAATGTTAACCGTATATACGAACCGTATCTGATACAACGTCCTTATACGTCGAAAAGCAACTATAAATTTACAAGTACTACTACGACGATAGGCTGCGGGCACTGGGCAGAGCTGTTTCATATATCATATACACATTGACCGTAAATCATCAGTAGTCAACAATTTATAGATTATAATTTATTATTATAACATTCCGAAAAGACTTATCCGTTTTCATCGCTAATTGAAAATTTTTCATTACATCATTATTTTCTTATATATATATATATATTATTATTATTATTATTTATATGTACTATATACCTATGTATAAATTATTACATAGCTTCAGCTGTCCACAAATTAAGTATCGCTGCTGCACCTTTCGGGCAATACATATATATACCATTGATCCATTAATCAACCGCCATGTTGAATAAATGTGTTTGTATTTATGCTTCGGGTATATGGCTACATATAGCTATATACATGGATTTGATCGGCGCACAGATTGCCGAGTAATGAGTCTCGGCTTGCCGCGGTCAGCCGCTGATCGTTGGATTATAAAATTTGTTTATTTATTACCATCCACCATGGCCGAATATATACCTATACATAGGCAGTATATAGATCTGTATATATTATATACATATTTTATAGGTACGTATAGGACGTGGCGGAATTATATCTGATATCGATCGAACCAATCTATAATATGGAAGGAGTAAGACGTATAGATTTTTATCGTATAACGATCTGTAACAACGATTGTCCGCGCGATGCAGCATTAAAGAATGAAAACTGGAACAGTAAAATTTTATTCCTCTTATTTTTGTACATTTTTTTTATACACAGGAATTCTTCATTCCAAAGTCTCCGAATGACTATTTCGCCGTCCGGGATATATGGAGTACGTATAGCAAAAAAATTGGACAATTATTACTGGCGTATAAATTGGATCAGGTATATAATATATGTATATTATACACATCTATATGCATAATTTCGCGTAAGTATACTAATTGAAGAAATGAACATGAGATGAATTTGCGAATTAAAATTTCGCCGCGAATTAACACGCGATACTTTTTTCTTCTTTTTTTTTCCTTTTTTATTAATATAGGTACGGATAGATGATCGATAATCTGTGAACCTTATTCATACAATAACTACAGGTATATCGTATACTGTATTGATCAGACACGTATCTATAGGTACTTATATCGTTACCGAACAGAGTATATATATACCGCATATTCGCGAATAGCGAAATAGATTTATACCCGACGTACTTTTAATACGACGATATATTCAAGGCTATTTTTAAATCGTCGATAGAATACATATACGTATAGGTGTAGGTATATATATATATATATATATACCAATTGATGAAACGCGATTGATTCCGTCTGTATTTCGCAGAAACAAGACGTATAAAAAAAAAAAAAAATCAAAAAATCAAAAAAGATCAAGAAGAAGAAGAAGAAGAAAAAAAAATTGACACATCGAACGAATTAAACGATAGATATACTATGTAATTGTTTAGATTCGATTTCTACGAAAACGAACGTCTTTAACCTCGGTTTTTTTCACCTATCGCTATACATAGCATCTTATTGTCTCATTGTTAGACACGAGTATATCTCTATGAACATATTGAACATACTTCTTGTATAGAAACTTATTTCACTTTCGTAGAGATTTTTTGCGAATTTGCAGAACTATAATATAGAGTATCGAAAAAGGAACAGCTATGGTGGATAAAGAGTTCCGAGTTTCCTAAACAATTTTTCGTTCAGTCGAAAAATCTTTTTTCATTTCTCCCGATCGCCTCGTGTCGCTTTTTTTTTCTTGTAATTCTAAGAATATCCATCGCCATTTAACACTTTTCCATTACCGATTACTATACGCTTCGCTTTCTGCGGTTCCCTCGAGGATCATTGTAATTCGTTTCGCACCACTTCCGGGCGTCTAGGATCTTCTCGATAAATACCTCGACACCTGCGGTCCAACTAAATCCTCTATATCAAACTAGGTAATTCATACCGTGAAATATTATAAATAATGAATAATCTTTCGCTGATTTCAAATACGTGAGAAATTCAAAAGGTGGGCATCCTGTGCAACTCCAGGGTTTTTTGAGTCTGTGAACTCTCAGCGAATTTTTAAACACTAAGTCTCTGTACACCATGAATATACACGGATATAGACAGGGTTGTGTAATATCACTACCCATGCTTCTAACATATCTTACAAGTAGCAATATATATATATATCGCTATATTATGCTATATGGATGCTGCATGGCGGCAACATCACGTCAATCCGTCGGCTGGCTTTCGATCTTACAATGGATTGCGGATCTAGTGGTCTTACTTACATCCAAACCGTTGATGGATTATCGGTAAACAGCCAACGAGCAAAACCTCGATCCTCAGCCACCCACGAAGTCCTCTTCGTCCGTGTAACGCGAAAATAGTAGCTATATGTATATGCCGAGGTATGAAACTTGAATGATTTGAATTTGATAAAAATTGAAAAATTCGAGCGTAAGTGGGTAGCATGTGTTGAAATCGGTAAAAAATTGCGATCTCACTAATTCGTTAATTTTATAAGAAAATTTATAGCCTTCAGACGTTCGATATTAGGTATATTTCTTCTAACGGGTGATACAAGAATAAATTACTATGGGCGTACGGTTTTTTAGTCTCCGCCTTCTCCGATGAAGGTGCATGCACGATAGCATCCATATAACTTCGATGTATAGGTAGTTCATAGCTAATCGCAGCGAGACGTTCCTAGCCCCCTCAAACCGGAAAGAGACACCGGTGAAAAAAAAAGTAGGAAAAAAAAAAAGGAAAAGGAAAAAAAATTAAATGAAGGAAGGAAAAAAGAGCGAAGAAATATATAGTGTATATACCTATACACTGTGTATAGCAGGAGCAGGCTAACCGATGGGCATGCACCGCGTTAGAATCCAATTTATTTCACCATCTGGCGTCGGTGCAGGATAAACTTTTCTTTACTTTAATTATAGTTTTTCCCCTAAAATGTAGAATCTTAATTCACGAAATTCAGCCTCAGGAAAGTCAAGTCGCGGAGGAATTAATTAAAGCAATCGAAAATCGAGAAAAAAAAGATTAAACTTCACATATCGCACCCCTAAAACCACACTGTAACATCTCAAAAAAATCTTGTTTCTTCAAAATCGCCATAAGACTTCATGTAATAGCATTTACATTCATTTGAACGAAAATCCCCTAAAAATATATTTTTTGAGTTGTTACAACATTGTTCCAGGGGTGCGATATGTGTCTCGTGTGTGATTACATTATGTTTGAAGCTGTAGCTCTGCTGCATGAATTTTGGTTTACTCTTGACCACTGACCAGTAATAGTATACGGATTTTTAGTCATTTAATTTTGGTGTAGTACATAGACACCACACGTTCCCCCTCTCAATTTCAAATCTAGTTTATGTCGGGTTCGTTACGGCCTTTACCACGCGTCGAAACGTGGTTTTTATGAATTTTTTTCTCATTTTTTGATCTTTTTTTTTTCACGTGTAACAGTTAATAGTCTCTGTTACACGTTGAAACGGAAATTGAAACGGGGTCGATGATAAATTGCATACAATACAACCTTATACCGCGCCTTTTACTTCCTGTCGCGTAATAGCGATATGTGTGGGTGTAGGTGTAGGCATTAGGTACCTACGAATAAATAAGAAATGAAAAAAAGTCTATATAGGTACCTACATTCGATGAGTTATACCGGAAACTACTTTTCTAACCGCAAAGGATAGATACGTGTAATTAACTTTTGTTTCTATGGGCTAATACTTCATTTCTAAGATTCAACGATCTGGTAACAGCCTAATCTCGTATTCACTCATCACCGCATGATTTTTTCGACACGTTGCAATTCAATCTTACGTCAGAATTAGACGCGAAATAAAAAATAAAAAAATTCGAAAAGAGAAAAAAAAAAAGTATAGAAACGTGGCGGATGCGATACAGATTCTAAACTGTTAACTTCCGGTTCTATTTCCTGGACGTACGCGTTTGAGCTTGAAGAAACTCCATAGGTACCCACCTATATCTACGTGCAGTCTAGCTAGTACGAACTATTTATTCCCAGACTTTTCCTTCGTTGAGAATATCATCTTCGTAACTTCTTTCTTATTGTTTCGACAGTAAAATTTGTCCCCAAATATTTAACGTAATAAACTTTACGTAATAGTTGATCTCGGTAAATTAAGACCAATTTTCATGATAGTAGACGCAAGAACTTGACCAGTACATACCACAAATTATTAATATTAACGATGTTTTAATCACGCACACTTCGTGCTTGGTCGTACTTATTTATTTATTCATTTATCTATCCATTTTTATTTTATTTTATTTCATTTTTTTTTTCTCTCTCTATTTTCGCTTCCAAACTCACGTCGTATTCAAATGCGTTGGTGTCTAACCAAATTGTTAGTGCTCCAGAGAAGAATAGTATATATATCTTGAATACAATACAACGAGTCAAGAATATATTGTCGGAAATTATAAACGACGTGCACGTGACACCAGAAACCACGCCTGCGAAATGTTTTAAGGAAATTGCTTCTTTTTTTTTTTCTTTTTTGACCAAATCCAAACTTCTCTCTTTCTCTCTCTGAGCGATAACAGATAACAGGTACTAAATGTTCTCCACTCTCTGCAGGCTTACATTCAAAATATTTATCGGCACCCAAAAAATGTTGGGGGTTGTTTTTTCTTTTTATTTTTCAAACAAATGATCGAGAATCTCCTTTGTTCTTTTCGAAGAGCTTTTTGACGGATAATCAAAATATCGAAAAAATACGAGAACTTCTTCTCTTTCTTTCTTTCTTTTTTTTTCTTTAGTATTCAATGTTACATTGCAGTTTCTGAAATGCGGAACTTTCGGAGTACAGATCGAGCCAGGAAGGAGCTCAGACTCCGGACGTTTCCTGACACAGCCTCATTGTAATTCAGATCACTCTTCCGTCCCACGAGAGAATCAATATTTGGAGCTATCCGTGTTCCGCCATGTTAGCTTGGCTCGCTAGAATCCCTCGGGGTTGTGCTTGGGGGCAGCTGCTTGGCAAAGCCTGCTCAGGGGTTGGAACTCGGGGCCATGACTTGCGACAACCACCCCTGTTACACGAGTACACACCATTACTCATATCATGGCTCACCACGCGGTGTAAATTCAAGCCCAACCTCCATACAAGTCGAAAAAAAAAGATGGGGTACAAATATAATTCCATTTTCAACTTATTCTGGATTTCAATATTTCCATTCCATCTCGCGATATATTTTATAATATATATAATACACCTAACGCTTTCTTTATATACCGCTCATTATTTTATTCGCAAGTTCATATTTTCCACCCCCCGTGTTGTTGGGAAAATAGAAACTTAAACTAAACGAAGAAAGAATAAAGGGGAGCTTGATGGTAATTGGAGTGAAATAGAACCGTGCTAGTCGGACAGAACAATACTGGAATTGTTGATTTTGAGAAAAGGGCCGAACATATATACCTTGGCAGGAAACTAGACAGCTGACTTTTATCAAAAGACATTTCAATTCCCCGAGGATTAAAACATTTACGTAAAAGTTATATCATGAATGCGGACGCAGACAACAGTCGTAATAAATAATGATGTGTCAATGTCAATGAAAAATTAACTCTGGCTTAGACGGCTTTTTGAACTTATATAGTATTATAATGCTTTTTACCTTTTATAAATTCGAATTTTTACCTGGCTAGGATCGCCTCCTCGGACATTGGAAAGGATTTTGCAACTCATGCAGTCCCTGAAGATTTCATTTAAGAGGGTGTAGCTATGGTTTTACGCTCCGAAGCCGCATCCAACCAACTACTAAATATAGCCCCTATTCATTTTATTTTTCGCAGACATTTTATACAGGATTTAAATTATAGTCTCCCTCGTTACGTTCGGAAAATATTTATCACATTTGGAAAGCAGGGTATATTCATGTGTTCGTGTTTGTTTAACTAGAAATAATATTTTATGAGTAAATTTAGAAATACAAGAAACCGAAGAATGCAAAGCTCAAGATTAAACAATGGAGATCAAGAGCTCCCAGTCTTTGACCATGTTGATTTAGGATAGATATGTATCAACCAGAGGGGTTGAGGTCAGCCTGTCACCTGAAGTGCCATTAGCCCTTTTTAGATGCTCTCTACATCCAGCTCCAACCTGTCATTATTGCATCGGGCTATTTTTTGTCGAAGGACTTTCCCGAGAAATCCTTAGCCAGGATAAAAAGTAACAAAGTCTCCCTGACTAAACAAAGTCACCTTACCTGTCCAACTCTAATTTGATCTTCGTGCCTTTCACGAGCTCTGTCATTTCCTGCATTCTGTGCAAGAATTTATGCGCTCTTATTGCAAATTATACTTCGAACTTTCGGTTCTTGTATTGGTTGTGGAAATGGTACATGTACCTATGGAAACAGAAATTCGCCGAAGAAATATCTACGAATCGGTGCGAGACGTATCATTCTTCTCTCAACGTTTGTCGTATGTATAAAACTGAACCTTGTTCAAATAATGACACGTCAAGGGTCACTCTAGAACAAGTTCCAAGAAAATAAAGAACCTTAGAAACGCATTCATTGTGGATCCACTCAGAAGTTGCTGGTAAAGTGTTGAATGAAGCATCCTACAGAAACTCTATATAAAATCTTACGTAAAGAAAGAGAAATAAGCGTTGCAGAATAATAAAAATAAAATTCACCTTGAAACCACTGAACGCTATAAGCCAATATCAAGGTAACTCAACCTTATACTTTTTCTTTTTTTTCTTTTACATGCTGCGGTTCAACCGAATACTTTTTTGGTAATCAACAGTGGAAATCACTTTTTGTTACAAATTCGCAAAGCTTGTATAGTTCAAACGATCTCTATTCACGCAAACCGCCAAATATATATTCTGCTATAATACGACAACCCAAAATTGCAAGATACTTGCATATAGGTACATCGGTCTTTGATGCTGAAAGTGCTTTTCGCTAAACTGCTTCAAACTCGTTATCACAGTTGATAATTCCAAGTATGGAACGAGCCCACGCCTCTTATGCAACATTTAGCATTCCCCTTCGCACCTAATAAATAATCTGTTGTATTAGACATTCGATGTGCAAGATGTCTAGCCAGGTCGTAACACGCGTGTATTATACATCTCGTTTGATGTTGAAAAGGTGAAAATCTTTGGGAGAATGTACGAAGTATGAACTGTGACTAAATGAATGAGAATTTATGAAAATAGGTTGAATCGCTTAGACGGGAGTTTTGCACATAAAATCTGAAAAGCAATCATAGTAAAAGAGATTCCCTGGGAATTGCGCCACATTGAATTTTCTTAGCAAGTTTCTGTTTTTATTGAGAAATTTCGCACACTCTAACTACTGTTTCACACCGTTATAAAAGGACCTACTTCCTGTGCATGACCCAGCTACCAAAGGTGAAGATACCAGGGCCATATAAAAATGCAAGCAACATCCCAAGAGTGTAAGTCATACTATGAGGTGGCAACAATGGTCATTGACGGGGCATAACAATCCAGAATGACTTGTGGCAGTGAGCTACTCCTATCTTAGGGTCTTTGACCTGGTTTACAGAATTTTCCTATACCTATCGGCCCACCAAACGTCCAATCATTGTTGAAGTTAGAACGGTATCATTCGTTCACTAATTGACTGATCATTTTTAGTATGAGCTACTCATCATAGGAAGTGATCAATGACGTCAATCAGTGCATTGCTCAGAATATAGGGCATACCTTGATTTAACAACACCCCGACTATCTACACGGCCTTCCACATTGCTAGAAATACATTCTGGTTTCTAATTAAGACCACATAATTATTTTCACCCAGTAGGGTTCAGGGTTCCTAATATTCCATGGTTTGCGACGAAATATTGACTTGTGACTCCGATATAGTTCGTAATCTGTATCGAAGCCGTCTCGATATTTACTATCGTAACAACTGGACCATAACACACTTGAGTTATAAATCTGCTGACTGTTTGTTTGGCAGGCAAGGTGTGATATCCTTATGAGTCTATTCACTTGTACATTACATTCACAGTCTCAACAATGACGAACAGTTTTATAACGGATATTATTCTCCTAATTACATTAGCTCGCTAGTAATTTGGGGTAGCTGAACATGTATCATTCTTACAATTAGTTGTACTACCTATCTATCAATCGCCCATTCGTGTGGCACACTTTGCTCATTGATATTTAACCATTTGCTCTATCGCTTGCGCATAATATCAAAGGTCGATAATTTTCTATAACTAGATGCAATTTGAAAGTATAAAAATAGGAAATAGAAAGCTGGACAGAATTTCATTTTTTATAACTGCATAAATGTAAAATCATACGTCTATTGTGCAAGTACTGCATATGTGATCTAAATTCATATCACTGTGTCGCAAGCCAATTCCCACTGGATATATTCAAAGGGCTATTATCCCTTTGAGAAATATATTATTGATTCTGTGTTATATAACGTTTCAGAATGTATAAAAAGCACAAGTTCATGCCGCCACTATTATTTACCATGTACAGGGTGTCCTGTGTGTTCTTTAGCAATGGTTCCACAACACCTAACATGCATTGTTATGTTAGATTTTGCTTAGGTATAGGCGGCATAGAGTGATTTGCACTTATCAGTCAATAAATCAGTTCCCCATGCGATACTATTATGGATTGAACAGCTTTGAAACTATGCTCATAAATTATTCATCAATGCCAAAGTTACAGAGTGCCCAATGTAGTAATTTCACATTACTCCAAACAGAATTTGTTCGAGTTAACAAGTATGATACTTGGGTGATTCGATAAATCCGATTCAATTCATATCATACAAAGAAGAAATCCACTTTTAATAAAAAAAATACACCATCGTTGTGTAAGGATGCCTATAATTTTTGGCAAATAACTGTATGCAAAGTAATAAGTATAACAACAGTGAAACAAATTTCATATGATGCACAAGTAGTGTCCAATTTTTTCATGAGTTGAGTGAGGCCTTTTTACTTGAAGAAACTGAAGGCGTAAAATCAGGGGATTGAAATATGCTGGCCTCCACAGGTAGAATGTAGTTAATATAAGGGAGTGGAGCAGGGTTTTTCATGGGGCCAAAAATAAAGGGGCCTGAGAGAAGAAGGACTGGGCTAAAAAACCAGTGGGAATATCTTTGAGACCAGACAAAGGCTGAGTGATAGGAGAACAATGGAAGCTGAGGCACTCTGTAGCTCGACGGAGCCGCTGCGACGCTACTCTCTCTCTTAGCCGCCATATAATCATTCTATCAATGAAACTATTTTTCTGATCAAATTGACTCATAAATTATCAGCAGTCTTCTACCAACTGTCAATTTATTGCAGAAAAATATCCAATCTTAGAAATTCAGCTCATTTGAAAGAAATAGTTAATCCCAATCGCTGCTCCGATCAGGTAACTCCTTCCTCCGCAGGTCATAAAGTTCTTCTATTATATTTATTCTAGAGAAATTACTTGTCTAGATGAAACTCTAGGCTGAAGGGTGCACGATGTTGGTGGGTAAAAGATAGTAGTAAGGCTTAAGTTCTCTGTATAATATTAAGCATCATTTATATCCCTGTCAGGCAAGCCGCGCCACTCAGTGTTGCCGGGTCTCCGCCTCCATCTGCCTTCCACTCAAGGCTTGATTACAATTTTGGGAGTCTTGAAAATTTGTTCTACATTATTTTGACCGAGTATCTAATATCTTGGAGAAAAAATAATCATTCTCACATTTTAAAGCGTAGCAATTTCTGTTACGCTGTAGAAGCACGGCACCGCACATAGTGAAAGACTCACAAGAAGATTGAAATTAAGGTCTGCTTATGTTACGCTGTACAATATCGGTTTTGTCTAACAGGTATACGTTTAACATTATGCCAGAATACATTACATACATTGGAATATGATCTTATTGGTGGTAATTACCTAGCCAATCTGATGTAGCTTGGTGGGCAAGTATCTTAAATCAAGAGCGAGTGAGAGTGACGACACAAGAATAAAGGGTATCAATAGAGGAGGCATTTGACAGGATTTAGATACCATCTAACAGCAGTGGTTTACAACCTTTATCTACACCTAGGTCTGTGGCCCGTTCACTAACTCCAAGAATTGCTAGTCACCGGGCCACTGTCTTTTTATAGGATTATACTGCATCCAATTTTGAAACTATAATAGCCCCTTGGATCAATGGCAATTCAGTGGCTTGGCTTAGGTCAGTGATTTTCCTACATCACCTCGCCACCAAATATTTCCATCTTAAATATTTTAATGATCAACATTCATGCAGCGAGTGTCAACGCAAATATGAATATGATATTTGGAGCGATTGAAGAGTACCGCAGCTTGCCATAAAGTATAGAAACATGTATGCTCGCGGTGATATTCAACTGAGTTTCAATAAAACTTCTTGCAAATTGTTCGATAGTTGAAAATGACAATCTTCACAAATTCAGCTAGTTGGGGGTAACATCAATAAATGTTAAGGGGCTCTCTGAGACCCAGGAAGTCCTCGTCAAGGGTAGTTCAGCCCCTCCATGACTCGTAGCTTAAGAGGAAGTGATGCACCCCTGGCTGTCGCAGTGTGGCAACGTCGACCGATCAGGCCTTGGTACGCTCCCTGCTCAGCGGGGAGTCGGAGAATGGCATTATGGGTAGAGACCTTCCCCCTCTAGCTGGAAGTCCTCCGGCTCACATTGTCTGGCAGCCATATTGGAATAACAGCCAACCCCGACGTGATTGGTTGGTTCCTTAACAGCGTAGCCGCGGCCCTGGGACAATGCCTCCGCTGGCTCCAGTTAGGCAATGCTTTGCTCCGCGATAGTCTATCAGTCAACTCCACGCACCGCTCCAATCAAAATCATCTGCGATTTGAATCTTGTGACACATGTAATAATTTGACAGTTCTTTAACGTGTGATGAACCTTCCAAGTTTCGCATGAATAATATCATGGATAAATGAATCAATAAACCGCGAATTTTTTATTTTTTTTTACTTCAGTTAGTGATACTACCTATAACGTCATATTATCTTGTATAGAACTTGCATAACTATTTGAACTTTTGTCTGAGAAAAAAAAATGTAAAAAAATTACTCTCTTTTTTGGAGCTTTTGATACCTCGATGTAGCATCTGACCAAATCTTAAATACATTGATTGAAAATATCGTAAGTTTCTATGTGATCGTGTGCAAACTGAAAATGTATCAATTTTTTAATCTCGCTTTGGAGTCCATTGATAAACAAATTCACGTCATAACGGATACATTTTGGATCGAACAATGTTTGTAGTGCTTTAAATTGTTGGGGACAATAATAATCAAACTGTATTATATGTAAAGAGGTAACATTCTGCAGTGACTGGAGTTTGAATAGAATAAAATTGTGCTGTGATAATCGGTGTAAACCGTTCTTTGGATTATTCAATTTTCGGATTACTTCCATTCAGGTGAGTCTAGATTTTGGCGGATAACATTTTTTGGCACCCCTTTGGTGGCCGCGAATTTGCCAAATACCTACTTATAAAGATGTCTTGAAATTCACCCGTGGGAATTTACCACATACTAAAAAAAAAAAAGAAAAAGAAAAAACTATAAGATATGAAATTTGACTAAAATGTAGACATTAGGTACTGTGGGAAGATTCTCATCGTTAATCACGTTTAATAAAGGAGTTGACAGCTTTAACAATAATTAATATTAATGATCGCAATTACGATTTAAGCAGATCTTGCTACCAGGTGAAGCTCTAGTTCATACCCCGCATTGCCAGCTATGTGGTGAAATATCTTCCGGTCTGAACTATAACGAGTTCGTTTGATACACCATTGCAAAAGTACAGAAAAACAAGATGTCAAATTCTCTCTCTGCCATTGTAAATAATTTTCGGGCTTAGTCGCTAACGCGAGTACAATCGGCATCGATATATTTGTCAAACGGTGGGACAATGCTGTCAAGATCGGGATCGGAGCGTAAGCCGTCGATCTGGAGAGGCCCAAAGTTCTACACCATAAGGCCCAATAAGACTACTGCAACGCGTGCGCATGTATATATATGTGTATACATACGTATATATATTCATATTCAGATATATATATATATATCAGTATACATAAAAATGTGTAGACGTATATAAAGAAGGCCGTGAATCCCTCATGGTTGAACTCGACGGTTCGCATTGGGGAAGGCGAAAGGCGATTGGTTCGAAAAAAAATTTGCCAAGTAATGCCAGAAATATTATTAGGAAAACGCCATTAGTCGAACAATGGTGAGATATGAGAAATGATCTGTCAGAATTTTCGTGTCTAGGAAGTAGTTGTAGGTATAACTTCAAAGGTATCGTCAAAATGAAAGAGATTTTTGCATCAGCAAATGCACCGTGATTTTGCGCTTTCAGTTCTTATAGGTATAGGCCCTTTTTTCCATTTTATGTTCGTCAGTCTTTGATCTATACTTTTTTTTTTTTTTTTTCCATTTACCCCCATGAAGAAATCCCATGAGATATATTCGGATAAACGAACTCATGCAAAAATTTTACGGTAGCCATGAAAGATTAAAATGACACAACTTCTGACCATGAGCTTTTTTCACCAACCATGATCATTGCAAACTTACTCCTCAACGATATAACCATTGATTAGTCAATTACCCAAAAAATTTCTTCATGGTTTTGGGGAGTTTCGAAAACTGGTATCGGTATGGTAGACGAGGGAAAGGAATTGATATCGAGGGATCAAAATGGGAAGGTAACCCAGGGAGTAACCGATAGATATTGGATGTGATGTGGGAGCTTGTACTGGAGATTGTTGGGGTTGCTGTTTATCTGAAATATGATTAATGGTTTTATTTTTGACACTCGACACTGAATTATGATATTTCACGTGAAACATAACGAGCGCATTCCGTTTCTCGATTCAATTTCAACGCCCGAATGGCTCTGCTTTAGCCATGCCGTATACTTTCCCTCGTATCTTACCCACTCGGGAGAAAATAGATTCTGATTATTCGGTGTAATATATGGGATGGAAAAAATGTTACTTCAATTAAGTACCTGAGCAAAATGATTAACTCAAACGCGGCTGAAGAAACGTTTCAATCTGCGAAATGATCATTTCTTTTCACCCGAGAAAGTCGCGGTGCTCTATCATTCTGCACAGGAAAAACCGTGAACTGTTTAGCCTATAACGAGATTAGTTCTTCTAACATTCAATAGACGCAATGAAATTGGTAAAAAGGAAACAACCAGTTCTAATCGCCGTAGCTACTTTTTTATCATCGCAGACTGTAAACTACGATTAAAGTGCAAGTTCGATTCTGCGAACTCAGAGGACTTCCTTTATCTCTATTTCACAATAGCCGGAAGAAAACTCCCCAATATTTACTCCGAAAAACAACCCCTTGAACAGAGGTACTGGATCCATCACATTGAGCTGAATCTATTGAAAAATCATCAGCTTCCGGTTTGACGTTCTATGCTTTGAATTTTTTTTCGATGTTCTTGCATATTCACATCGCGAAAATGGACTGTGTGCCAATGGCACCCACAGCAATGAGGGTAAACCTGCGTAATGCGGTTTAACTGCGGTATTGAGACTCTGCGGTTTAAGGGATGGTTCAATTTAAAGTACAAAGTGAAGAAGGCAGTAGAGGTTCGGCTGCAGGGAGGTTTGGCTCCGGTCTGTAAGTTCCCTCAAATTACGACAGCCATTGTGATGCGGTCAGGGGTTGAATTTGGGCCAGACAATGGCGTCGGCTTTGACTTGTTAATCTAATAGCCGTCCCAAGCTGCCAGCACCTTCCGTGCCTTAGACAGTAGACGCTATACACATTCCTCCAGCTTCGGGATCCTGCTGAAGAGGTTCGAGACAGGACTAAAAGTCAACCGCAGGTGCCTTGTGGCTCACCTTAACGTGGTCTTTGGCTGATGGTTCCCGGTTCCTGGGGCGTTATTATTTTATGAGATTATTATCTCAAATAACATTTCTCTCCGGCCAAAGCTGCGGTGCCATTCTTTCAGACCTCGGACCTAGCCCAACCGAAGAAAAATAACATTCTTCTATTTCGTGTCGACGGCAGATGAGAGATTAAAAAAGGAAACAGAAAAAGGATGAGAATCCTTTATGTCTATTTCTTTAAAAAAACTGGATTCAGAATATGCTTCTATAGACGCCACCATTCTGCCTAATTTATTTTCCAGCCCCTAATGAAAGATGATGATTATAATTCATTTGGCGGTTCAGGAAAGCTCCAAAAGCTTCGGAAGTCGATAATTTTTCTTCAATTTTTTCGGAACGAAGACGTTAATTTTCCGATCATTGCAAAGTGCGCTGGTAATGAACTGTCCAGCACAGATGGATTATAGTGCGATGTTTCGAGTGGCGCAACCCCAGAGCTTAAGTGAAGCTTGGAAATTGTTCTATAATTCAAAGAGGAACAAGTTGCCTGAGGGATTTTTGGGGTAGGGATTCCTCGAGAGTTTCTATTGGTCGAGGGCGTGGCTGATCTGAGGGTTGCAACCGGGTGGTTGAGGGACTCGTATAAGGGAGCAGCAGGTGGATGGATCTCTCCAGTACACCCTTTATATTCCTCTCTCAATTAGTTACGTTTTTCTCTCTCTCGCTTACTCTATATAGTACTTCTTTTCTTTTCTTTTTTTTTTCTTTTGTTGTTCGCTTCTCTCTTTCTCACCTCTTCGTAAATCTCCTTAAGGTCTCTCCCACTTTTCTTAAATTTTGTTTTTTTTTTCTTTTTTTCCCTCCTCCCTTCTTCGTTACCACTTCTGGTTTTCCCTCTCTCTATAACTCGCATATATACTCACGTATATATATGCATTTTTCTCTGCCTCTTTCTCTCCCACCCCCGAAAAATTTTTGACTCATTCGACAGTCACAGTCAGTGTTGATGCCGACCGTTTTCAATACGCTTCCTTTTTCAACACCTCGATATTATACGAGAACGAAAATAATTCCGTACTACTTACGAAAGAAGAAATTATAAGGAGCTATAAAGAACCCGATTTTCAGTGCTATGACGCGAGTTTGTGCGGTCGAAATAAATGCAGAAAGTTTAAATTTGATTGGAATCATCGAAAATTTGTCAATTGTGAACGTCGTCGTTCAAATTGTGCCGAAAATAAAATATGTTACATCGAAAATGTGATCTTCGGTGTGAAATTTGTCTGAAAATTAATTGAACAATATTTGTGAAATTTTAAGCGGCTAGACTGCAGTGAATAAATTTCAGTTATTGCGAGAGGAAATATATGTGAGTGAGTTTGTGCACGGACCTGAGTCTTGACGTTATAATCATCGGCTCGCGATTCTAATTATGCCGATTTCTCGCATGTCATACTGAGCATAAATAAAAACGCAAAATGTGTCGAATTCGGATGGTGACATTGATAGATTGGATCTTGTTTTGTGTCGTGTTGTAGACCATTCCACGCTTCTGATCCTTGGATTAATTCGCCTTTCCAGGTACGGATTAAGGATCTGACCCAAATCCGTCTGAGGTTGATAATTCATCCTAGATTTTTTCCCTTTTTTTTTTCATTATAAACATTCCGTCAAGTTTTGTCATCGCACTTTAAAACGCCACTATTAACTCATCTGGTTCTTTCGATAGAATGATATACGTATGAAAAGTAGTAAACCAAAACCAGATTTAGTTCCGATTGGTTTCTAAGCGACTCGGTCAAATAAATGAGGAAATAATATATCCGTTTAAAATGCCAACGAGGTAAACGAAAATATGAAAAAGGATGGATTTTTCTTACAGAAAATTGTTCCAACTATAATTTAAAACAATCTACGAGAAATTGATGAATTAAATCGTTAGATTGATGATGATCGTGTGAAAATAGACGTACGATTATGCAAAACTGTTCTTACTCGTGATAATTATTAATAAATGAATTTAATTACAGGTGAATACATCCTCAAGTCAAACGGACAGACAAATAGCGGTGGAGGAAGGGAGGCTGACGACCCTGAAGAACCGCTTTTGGGCAACCCGTTGAACCTGGGTGAACAGAATCTACTCGACGACGATTCTCTAGCGTTAAACGACACCTTGGGTCTCGAGAATGATTTCAGCTCGGTTTTACTCGGTGGAAGTCTCCTAGGACCGACAGGAGTTGAAGGACTTCTTAGCAACGATTCACTAGGTCTACCCGACGGTTTTAGCCTCGAGGAAGCTCTGCAACTTGTCGGTCTCGATGAAGTTCAACCACAGGTATAACGGAGGAGCAATGGAATAACTTTGGGCGAAAAAGTTTCTCAAAATCATACATAAAGATGAATTGAGCATATATAGGAGCGAAATTGATCATTCTTTCATTATTTTCTTATTCTTATTCTTATTTTTTCCAGAAGGGTAAGCCGGAAGTGAACGAGAAGGAAAAGGGTTCTGGAAGTAGCCAGGAACAGAGTTCCGCAGAGACAGGAGAAAGCGCGTCTCCGACGCCCTCCGAAGCAAGCGAAGATTCCGGAACATCAGCCGACATGATTCATACGCCGCAATTTCACCATCCCCATCACCCTCATCATCCGCATCACCCTCATCACCGCGGCTTCCAGGTAAGTCTCGTATTTTAACTTCCGGTTTATATGATGATAATACGTGGGTACCTACGTCGTAAAGATTTCACTTCGCCATAAATTTATGACACAGGGAAACAGTGCGGAGGATATTCGCTGCATAAGACTCGCGAAATTTTTCGCTAATTAATTTACAAAATAAGATTTACTAGATTCTGGGGCAAAGTACTATATGCCGAACGAATATATAAAGCGAGGGAAATTTTTTAGATGAAAAAAGCCAGGAAGGTGCAGTAGACAAATGAGGACTCTTGCTATTGGCGTTTACGATCTTTAAATTGGCTTTCCGCAGTTATTTACAACTAGATTATTACACACGTACATAGGTACGAAATATATCGACATAATATAAGCGGAATAGATATGCTGAAGAATTTCAACCTACACCCTGCAATTACCCCTCGTAAGTTGTAACGTACACGCGATTGTTCATAGGAATGATTATCGGCGTCAAAAATTTTCAAGGTTTATAGTCACTTCGATTTTTACTAGTTTTACGATCTGTGCGAAGGCTAAGTTTAACGAACCTTGAAAAAGACTATCAAAACTGATCATTCCTCACTGAAATATAGGTACGTTACCTAGTTCGAGGGAGAAAAAAATCTGATTCAGAAATCAGTTTTGCTGAAATGAAAAGAAAAACCAAATGGTTTAGCACCCATCGTTGAGAAAGTTTTAAATTTAAACCAAGATCGAGTAGCTGGTACCGATTGAAACTCGAAAGTCTTTCTTACTCGTATACATGCACCTACACCCAGAAAAATAATTTGTTTGAGGCAACAAAATCGTTTTGTTAGTCCGACTTCCCAAATTTTTAGTTGACTTGACTAAAAATCTCGTCAACTGAACCAAATCGGCTGTTTTCCTTTTGTTGCTAGTGCAAAATAATTTTGTTGAATAATTTTTGTTACACAAACAATATTTTTGGTTCAATTTTCCTGTTGACCAAATATTTCGTTATCTGAAACTATAATTTGGTTGCGAGAACTAAATGCATGACTTTGTCCATCGCGCATGCGCCGTGAGCGATGTTCTATAGTATAATTTGGCGTGACAGGTCATTCCATGATTGCTGATCGCCGGGAGTAGTGCTGCACATGCTACAGATGTTTGCAAAAATCCGATTATCAAATTTTCATTGTGATATTTATTTGATTCGAAAAATGGACAATGCAACTGTGAACTTTCTGAAAAATTGTGGCCTGGAAGAATAACCTTTCCTCGCCTGTATGTACATGCAGTGAAAATCCCTGACGTCCGTTTACTAGGAGTCGTGTTGAGGTGGCCCATAGTCGAAATCGGAAATTGTTTGTTACTAGATCGCAAATCAAGGACGCAGTGGTCACTAAAAGATTTGCCAATTTCGTCTTTCGGACACCTGACCCTGACTCTTGGCGGACGGACGTTTGGAATTCACCCTGTGTTTACATACTTCTTCATAATTTTCAGGATCTAATATTAGAATCTTATTTTGTTAAGTCAACAAAATCATTTGATATGCGAACTATATATTTTGTGGACTGAACTATATAATTTTCTACTAATGACAAAATATTTTTGTAACCAGCACTATATACTCATGAGATTTCTGTTTAGTTCCTACAACAAAATTATTGGTTAATATAATTCAAACGAGCGATTTGTTCAGTGAACAAAAATTATTTGTTCTTGTAAACAAATTATTCCAACAAAATTTTTTGGCTACCTTAACAAAATGTTTGATTGTACGCATATTAACAAACGATTTTGGTTATAACAACCAAAATTTGGTTGTGTCAACCAGACTTTTTTCTCAGTGTAATGTAATTAACTATCGGGACAAATAATGAAATTCTTATTTATCGAACGTTTTGCTTCAATCAAGTGGAATATAAAACGTATAAAAGTATGAAGAACTGACGTTTTACTCAATTTTTTTACATTTTTTCTTCGCTATTAATTCTTGCTCTGTGCAGGTTGGCTATGAGAGAAAACTATAAAAGTAAAAGTTACTGGTAATTACAATTTTCCAGGTAATTATACTATTAACGTCGAGATTTTCGATCATCTGCATCTTAAACTTGAAATAATTTTCTAATCCACTTTTAGATGAATTCAAACTGCGTATACTGTACAATATTCGCGAGATAAAGGTACGGGAACATACATACGTACGTCTCGGACTTATAATTCCGAGACATACTTTTCTCGTATCAAACTAAAGATACATAGAATCCCTGAAAAATGGCAATCCGTAATCATATATATCTTCTTCGGTCCTTGTTTGTCCCAGTTTCCTCAGAAAACCGTCACGCACATGAATTGATTGCACGACTTACGTAACGTTTCTTTTTTCTTTTCTTTTTTTTTCTTCTTCTTCTCATTTTGTATGATTGTCAACCAGCAATTACAAATTACAACTACCACTTATCAATGCGAATAAGTATTACGGCGCGGTGTCTCGTTCATTATCCAACTTACGTTAGTTTTCGTGTTAGTATTCAGATATATAGGTATGACAGTGAGTAACGTGGGTATATTTTTTGTCAGTTAGATCCTGCAGGATTGTAGATTTTTAGTAATTATTATTAAATGCGTTTGCAGCTGGGTATGAAGAAAAAAATAATTTACGGTAAAAATTCCGAACTTCAATATTACCGAATCACAGTTTTTAAAACAAGGTACTTCCCCGAAAGTCTATATAATTAATTTCGAAAATTTTGTAACGAAGAAGACCAGAGGTTCAAATTTTCGAAAGCTAAAAATCCGAAAGGGCTGAAAACCTCCGAAACTTGAAATTCAATGTATTCATTCAATAATGTTTGATAACTTGGTCTGTATCGATCGTGTCGAAACCAATTAATCGTCATGAGGAAAAAACTTATTTTTGGAGAAAAAAAAACAAGTTTCAAAATCCTACCAATTATTTATGACATAATGAAGTTACCGATTGAAGTAGATAAAACGGGGTTCCGTAAAGAGGGCTTCGGTTAGACTGAACTACTTTTTGTCTTCACATTCTGAGAAATAGACTGAAATTTTTGAATTTTTGAGCTTCCGGGCGGGGGTCTGGACTTTCGGAGTTTTGAGCTGTCTGCATTCCGATCTTTCGAAATTTGAATTCTCCAAACTCCAACGTTCCTGAAAATTCGAAATCGTCTGAAAGGAATTCGGAATGTTGAACTTTGGGAGCTTCAACCCGGCCCCGTAATTCTTGCGAAATAAGATATACAGCTTTACGGTCAGATCATTGAATCTGAAAATGTGTGTAAAGCGCAAAGAATTGATTCAATTTTGGAAAAAAAAAAACAAAAAATATAACAATAAATTATATAAACAGATTTTCCATTCTTCAAGCATATAAAACGTTCCTATGATTATTTATGTTCTGTTTATCACGTGTTGATGTGAAATTCACGCGTCACGCTACTACCGCGATAATGACCTACGTACAACACGACAAAAACAGATTCATACGTACGTATATATAATATATATAGTATACCATGAATACGCGTATATTATCGCAAGTATACAGAGTGGCCGGATATTAATCGACAGACGCAGCTCGTAGGAAACAAACATCACAGTTCTAGCTACATTTAAGAGAAGATTAACAATTTATAATAAACCTATCAAAAAATAGGGAAGAGATAACTCAATCCATCATATCAACATTTCTGCAAACTCTTTGAAAATGCTCGCTCATTTCCGGATATCAATTCTTCCATCTCAAGTCCGCTCTTTTTTTTCTATTTTATTTTATTCTGCAACCATTTGCAGCGTAATTCGCATATTATTTATTGCGAATCATAACTACCCGGTATAAAATGGACGAATAGCTCACCTGTTGACCACTTATACATATATATATGACGACAAAACGACCTTCCTACATACCTGAGCAATTCAACATGACCAATAGCAGAGCTTCCCTTCCTTCGGACATCTCACATCGCGGAAGAGTAAGCAGTGTCAGTGTATATCCCTCTCTTCATCAAATCACTATGTACCTCGATCTTCCGCGCACATGTCTCTTTGAGTCCTGACGCACACCTGAGCGATGGTCTCTTAAGTCGATATGTTATATCGTCTTCGGTACTGTAAAATATACTTTAGCCAGAAAATAATTGCCTATCTATTGTGCGGATGTTATCGTCGTGTTAGTTAATTAGTCTGAAAAAGTTTGAAATAAATAAAATAAATGAAATAAATAAAAAATAAAAAGGACTGTGATGATGAGTATAATGAGGAAATAGACTGACTGACTGATACAATATCGCAGAAATCATCCGTCCGGAAAATGGAAAGCGGATTGATTTAACGGAACGATTGAGATTCGGCGACGAAAATTGTTATACCAATGCATCTGCAAAGCTGGAAAGGAAAATAAAAAAGAAGAGAAGAAACAAAAAAAAAACCACGCTGATTCTGCGGTGAAAAACAATTTAAATTGAAAATAAATGGTTAAACAATAACCGCTAACGATCGTTCGCATGGTTTTTGCTTGTTTTTTCATTCATCTTTATAAAAATCTCCGTTGTTGACGATAACTCGAGGAATGCGGAATATCCACTCGTCTCATTTCATTAGTCTCAGACGTCAGTCGAGGATGGATATGGCTGAGAATCGGTCGTAAAAATATTCACGATTAGGGGTGTACACAAGAAAATCGGCGTTCATTGAATATCTGAAAGTGAACATTCAAACCCAAATATATCTGACGCTAATTTTCGGCTCGAAATTATTAGCCGATTTATTCGAAACCAGCTGCTGCAGCTGATGCCTCCGTCTCGTCGAAGACGCGGAAGTAGACTGCAGAGGCCAGAAATGAAGGTTCAATAAAAATCTGGCAAATATTTTCATCGGGTATTTGAAGTGCTTGCTTAGTCCGGTGAAAGAAAAAACACTAAAGTGTATGAGAAGAGTGAAAAATGAATGTTGAATCAACAACCAAACGGTTTCAGACTTATGACGGACATATCGAGCGGAGTAGTTGCCTGTAAGGAGGCTGTAGACGTGTGTAAAACCGAATGCATCAATTCGTCTGGGTGAATAGTTCTGGCAAAAATCCGTTCATATATGAAAAGAGTTGAGCACTCGGCGAGACCAGATTACCAAAATTCTCCGAGCCCAGAATGTTGGAGACTTATACTAGAGGAAGGACTTTTCCAGGTATATTAACGAGTTAATTAATTGATTGCCATTTATTTTCAAATGATTTTTAACTCCGTTGTAAATTCGTGTATGTAATAACCAGTGTGATATAGTGTAATGTAACGACCTCGAAGGATATTCTCAGACTCGTTATTACGTCGATGTAGGTACATACGTATGATATAGTCAAGATGGTAATTTCAAGTTCCGAGCTAGTAGCGCAAATGCTAAATTAATGTATGCAGGTATACGAAGGAACCGCGCCTCTCTCATTTCGTGAAAAATATCGTCTTTTGCCTACTTCTATATAAGCCGCGTACAGAACCTGATAAACGATACAAACGTTTCTTCATATATTATATATATTAACGCACGAATTAACTATGTTACGCAACCGAAATGGCCGCTCTATGTCGAGAGGTATATCATGTCGTATTCAAACGTGTCATTTTTGGAACCCGCTTCTCACGCGACTAGCATATTAACACTGACCTTACTCACCTGTAATTACAACTTGCTTTTATTCTCGTCTCTCTTACTCTCAATACATATACATACACGTAAGACTTATATACCACGCACATATACGTACCAAACCATGTACTTAAAAATACGTCCATTAAATGAATGGCCAACGTTTCATTAAGTCGATTTTCAAAACAGGAGCAGACGCAGTTCAAAATACACGAACGTATAGGTTTAAATTGATGATAACTATTTTAGGATTATTATATAACCGCGTGCAAGACTGACGGTTTAATAATTGAGAATGTCGTTTTTTTACAAAAAAAATATAGGTAGAAAAAATGGCTAATTCACGTGTTATTCAATAAATTTAATTCATCTGTATATGGGTAGGTATATTCTAAGTCGAGAGGATTACCGTCACCAAGTTACTGTAGCAAGGAATTGCCCCTGAGCTTAGAGCAAAAACATAATATATAATTAAATTCGAGTTAAAGAAATTATTTCACCATTAAGCAAACTACAGTCGCGGCTGCAAGCGCATAAGCGTGATCTTTGTGCTAGTGCAAACGGTAGGTACCTACACAGGAGCAAATCTTCACGCTTTCTGTACTCCTTGAATAAAATTATGAAAGACAGTTTAACTTGACATTCGAAATGGCGTTTCTCGGATTCCGTGTACACCTGTATTCGAAGTTTAAACTGCAGTTCTTAGAAAATCTCCTGGACCTGCAGGATGTAGGTAATCACGGATGAACATATGGGGGATGAATATGTTAACACGCGTTTGATACGCTCCTATAGTCATATGGAATACTGCGGTTAAACTGAACAGGCAGAAAGGACAGTAAAACCGGAAGACCTTATCCTAGATGATAATAAATCGTTGGGGAATGGTTATCTTCGCTAAATCTGGATCCTCTTCCTTCGAGTTGTGAAAATATAAGGACCTAGGTATACTTCCCGGTGATCCTGCCAGTTCGAAACTCTGGGAGGTCTTGCCGCTGTCAAAACTGGCTTACCTCAAGAAGACAGTAATGAGTATCACAGCGAAACCTCTTCAGTAGGTAGGTAGGTAAATATTATGTAGGTACCTGAAAATTGTACAGAGGCAAGGCGTGGTTGGTCGTTAAATTTTCTGCACTCGTCAGACAATAATCCCTGCTACGTTGTACGTGCGAGTCAAAAAATGACAAATTTACTCCGTTCGCACGATATTCAATGCATATTTTACTCGATCTTTGCACCTGTAGCTCATAATGAGACGGTGAAGTAATGCGGATAAAATAGAGATAATAAATCGAAGGATTATATAATCGCTGCGAGGATAATATCCTGCAATTAAGAACCGATACATCTGTGTTAACTTCTGTCTAGTTTTTATAGTTATACCCGTTTTCACGTTTCGGACTAATTTTTATCGAACAATTCCGCGAATCACCTGAAAATTATTTAACCGAGTAGCTATAAAAATCTCTGACAAATCAATCGAACGTTTTAAAAAGTCGTTGCAGACCTCAGCATTTCATTATCTTATCTTTTTATTATTTATCACTCGTTTTTTTTCGATCGCGTTTCGACATCACCTTGTTTCTAAATTTTTTTCTTTTTTTCGTTTCATCTTTCGGTAACCGCAATGTAAAGACACACCATACCAGCGGGCTGCTTTCAACTTTTAATGCTCCCAATTTATTTGCTATCATTATTTATCATTATTTAATATATTTGCGGAAGACTCCACGTGGTGTAGGCAACAGTGGGCTTTTTGCTGACCAGTTATTCTCGGTGCAATTACTCACAGGTATTAAATAACCGCCAAACGCGAATGACAAATAGCTGTAACAACGCCGCTACTACTATACCATATCATTTTCTTCTCTTATACATATATGTATAAGTATGTATATATACATACTCCTCTCAGCTACGATCCGCAACATTAACGAGCCGGCTTTTTCTCAATCCCAACTCTATACCTAGCGAGAAACAATTATATCAAGTAATTTACTCGGAACAGGAGCCGTTGCGATGGATTATATTGCTAGGTACTTCGAACTTTTTTTTTTGTATTTTTTTCTTGAATTTAAGTACCACAGTTTTCAATCAACGCTGTCGAAAATTTGTTTATAATGTGTTTTGAATTTCGAAAATTGACTTGTTGCCAAATTTTGATCATTCAAATTCACTGCCTCGAAGTTTCCGCCGATTGAACACAAGGTATAATCAAGTATGCCGTTTTATATGGTACATTTTTTTCTTCTCATTGTTTCACATTGATCCGAGCTGTGAATGCTAATCTTTAATCTATAGATTAATCGGCATTGACAATTTATTGAAACTTGGTCAAGTTTGATATGTCGTTTCACCTGAGCTATGCAGAGGGGACCGAACGCGAAATACAGAAATCCGGGGGGGTCGTTGAAACAGAACGGAATGATCTTGAGGAAAAACAGGTCAAGGATTTTAGCCAAATTAAAATAAACTTTTAACACTGCTAGGTGATCAACGACGAACTCCTATAATTGCATTTCATAGTAGGTTTATACTGCAATTTTTAATTCTGACTATACTCGATCGAGGACGGTCTCTCGCAGCTGCTGCGACGTAATTAGCTTCAGTTTGAAATCATACGGCATGAACTAAACGAACTATGATTAATCGGAGAAATTAATTCACGCTATATGAGATGGTGGTATAAGGCGGTGATTAAGGCTACCGTGGTACTTAACTCTGTACTCCATAAAGCAAGTGATAAATATAAAACACACATTTTGTTTTCTTCAATTTGTTATATACAGGAATAGAAACTTAGAAAGGAGTTTTTGCGCACTTGACTATATTTATCGATAAATCGCACACGTTTGATATATCTTCAATCAAGAATTGGGAGATAGATTGATAGGAATATATAAACATATTACAAATTTTATAAAATTACTGTGAAAAACCTTATGCGGATTTGTTCGCGCTTTCGTAAATCGGAAAGACGTTCTAAGTTTCGATTCGAGCCGCATTTTCTCACTGAGTATAAAGAAGGAATAAACTGGTAAATGTTAAAAAATGTGTATATATATATATAATGAAATTTCTTAGTTTCGCAAAGAATTGAAGCTGCAGTTGTTGGATTTATGCGGTGTGAAATGTATAATGTTCGCATGTCCGAATGATCAAAGATGCCTGAGACGAATTCTACGAGTGGTCATTAAGGCCACGTATAGGTACATATACGTAGTACCACCAAACATCTGACGACGGCACCTTTGCTCGAATGCAACTTATTGTTAGTGTCATTAGGTACAAAGTAGCCACAGTTGTGCCGAGATGAAAGAAGGAGGAACAAAAAAAGAGAAGAAAAAACCTGAAACTGTAATGCAGTTATTCTGCAAGAATGAACAGATACGTATTTCTTGAAACCGCGTTTCTTCGATCTAGTCACACGTATGTTATGTGTCGTCGAATTTTTACCAAGATCATTCATCCAAATTCTGAAAGACCATATTCCATCGTGCATAATATAATAAACGAAGCTGTTGTTGAGGTGCATTCCGAATTTCTATAGTCTTTTTGGTCCTCGGCACAACCACAGACTTTTTTGGCTTGTTATTTCTTCTGACTATGATCAATAGCCGCGTTACCCTTCGATCCAAAGTCCTGGTTACCGGGAAACCACCGACTATCAATAGCCGAGGAGTCCGATCCCGACCTCAGCAAATAAACCAGGTCGGTTTTCACACCTGAATTTAAACCTTGCGAGTCGAATCAACGAGCGAGAAGACTGGAAAGTCAGTTTTAAACTCCAAACTAAATAATTTGGTTCCATTCTTGCTCTAAGGTTTCAATGATTTTTCTCACTAAAATCCGAAGTTTCTCATCTGGTACAGCGATGCTCTTAATGCCATTAAGTATACCTAAAGCACGTATCTACCAGATACACGCTTGTGCCAAGAATAAGAGAGAAAGCCGCGGAACTATGAAAGAAGAGGTCGAATTGTCTCGAGCTCGTGACCTTGTCAGCCACGCTCAACCACCTGCTTGGCTGCCAGTTGCCATTATGGTACCGGATGTTACTACCGTAATATGAGCGAAACCCGAAGGCCCTGCTCGATGCTTGTTCTTTTCTTTGAGACTTTGGTCTAGGCTTCGAATTGCTTGATTTTCGTTATTAATTTGCGAACGAATGTTCGCTGTTTAATATGTAAAAACGTGGGATATGTTTCGGACTTCCAGTTGATGAAGAACTAAATTTGTTAATAGTATCGAACTCGGTGTTGCGAGTCGGATGCCGCAACAAGAACAAAGCTTAGTTAGTACAGATAAACCTTTTTGCGTATAGCCGAGCCAATTAATTCGCTGCATTTTACCCAATTGATAGCGAAAAACTGATTGTGTAACAGTCTGCACTGGCTAGGCGGAAGTTGACAAAAACCGTCGCAAATCACGGTGCAAACATTTGCTTAATGCTGTCTGCAGTTGCGGTTTAACCGACTGAATGGGTGCAACGTTATAGATAGGTATATATTTCGTTCGAAACTTTCGGCTTATTGAAGCCAGAAAAAAAATGTAGACTATAAAAAGCCGATCTGGGAACCAAAAGTTTCCTTCAATCCCGTCGAATGAACGAGCAAAACATGCCACATGATATTCACTCGGATCATCGGCCTCCCCAATTTCACCTGGTGATAAAATTCCCCATTTTCCCTGCGGCTTTGTTGTCGTAACAAACCACCAAGCAACGGTGTCGAACCGATTACAACTTCGTAATGTCGTTCTTCTTGACCTGGGGCATGAATCCGACTACCGGTCGTCCATCTTCTTTCTTGCTTCTCATCATACATCAGCAACTTGTGATATGAAGAAAGGGGTAAAGGAAGGGAAGACAAGACAAGATGCAGGTACATTATATTACGAACGGTATGTCGTCCCTGTGACTCTTCTATCAAGGACGTTACCGATCAACAGCTGTCTCTTGAATTGTGGTTTTACAACAACCGAGAAGGGAAATACCCATTTCATGGTCAAGGTATGAAGGAGGAGGAGGAGGGAGGAAAAAGAGCGCTGGAATTTTAGTGAGAATTGTTTCTATCAATTTTTATTTCGCTTTTGCTGCATTGCATCGGGGCTCTGAAGAGCTCACCTGGTGCTGCAGCAGCCGTCTGTCCCACATCCCTTTTCGACTATTCCTCAAGCTCCTCTACACGGTCGAAGAACAGCGGGGTTCCCCTAAAGCTCAGCTTCGGAATCTATCGAAGTGACACGCGTCATGTGACCCGCACACAGACGGCTGGACACGGCATCAATCCTGTCGTACGACAGGTGACGGATGAACGTGTGCCAGAGAATTATTTTTTTTTTTCCAAAGACAGTAAAAAGATACCAACTATGTACGCGGATACGATTGCTTTGACGGCTATACGACAATGACATATCTGTCTCCGAACTCCGTATCTACAATTTTCTCTCAGTCTCTTGTCGTCGTCCTTTTTCAAATAGTAGAAATTTTTGGGAGGGAATTACGATTCGGATTCTGATTCGATTTTCTTTTCAAAGAAAACTCTCCCTGTGTCATAAATGATGCTTCAAGAAGCGTAATGACTAGTTCGAGTTAATCGAAACTGCCTTCTAGGATGAGAAAATCCGGTGAAGTGAAGTTTTGAAAAAGCTAGATTTTTGCTAATGAGAAACAGGTCTGCGATTACTATATTCCAGTTTCGTAATTAACTTGAATGCGTTGTATGACCAAGAAAAAAAACTCTTTTGCTTCAGGGCCGTATGCCCTTTGTGCGTGCAATGAGCATGGAACAGAGATGGCAGGATTTGGCTTCTCTACTATCACTCCCTGGAGCACCGGACCACTTCGCACATCCAGGACATCCTGGTTACCCAGGACACGGTATCTCCCACAGCCACTACGAGGCCCAGCGCAATGTATTGCTCCACAATGCAACGCTGGCACCACCAGTTGGAGATCTTAACTCGACTGGACCTTATCCTCATCATAATGTTGGTGAGTATTGTTTATATTTCTAGCCTTGCTCTAATTTACGTTTATATTTATCCTAAGTACGTATTTCGGTCACGTCTTACCATATTTTAAAGCTCACATTTAATTTTCAATCTGAACATCGGAGCAAAACTTTTGTGTAAATTCATATTAGGATTCTTAATTCTCCAAATTATTGGATAAAATAATTAGGTTTCATATATCGTTGACGAAATATTGCTGCGTGTACTTAAAAAGAAATTCTAACACCAATCTAAACAGTTTTTAAATTTTATCATTCAAAAAGTAATGTAATTTGTTGCTTCAATTATCTAATGCTCAGCTGCATTTTATGATATCCACTTATAACGAAGATGACCATGTCAGGGTGTCCAGGTATCTCTTGGAAGGGAATTCCATGATGATTCCAGGTTTTCCAGGCAAGATTTATGATTTTTTCAGGTCGATTATAATAGACAATGAAGGAAAATACAACAGAAATATCAACAAGAATATAGTCAAGTGCAAATAGGAACTTAAAAAAACATTTGTTACTGAAACTTTGGATTTACGATTCCAAACTAAACGATGAAAAATGTATACCAATCTTTTGAAAATTATAGAATCGTTAATCTAGTTTTATCAACCCAAATCATAGCGTCGATACATAAGTTCAAATTCAAAGCAGAGCTCAGTACTTTACGAATCTTACATTTCGCTGATATCTCAAAGAAAAATTCGCGAGAGATATAAGATTATTGGAAAAATTCCAGAACCGATATGAAATTCCATGATATTTCCAGGTTTTTTCAAGGGTATGTTAAATTGATTCCATGATATTCCCATAATTCCAGAAATTCCATGATAACTGGACACCCTGCATGTAGGTAATTGACTATTCTTTAAAAGTGCCCATTGCGATCTCAGTGTAACAAAAATTGAAAAAATAAAAATAAATAAAAAATCGAAATACGATATCATATTTTTTCATTAAAAAATGAATAAATTTGTAAGATTGCATTTCTGAGGAAGACCAGAATCGGAAAGCACGATGACATTGTTGAATCAGTGGAAAATCTATCATGTGGTCCTTAATTCGGTCATATTCGAATTTCAATGTTCATGGGAGCATTGAAATTCGAAAATGATTAAATTAAGGACCATTGTAATACATATACAAAGAAAAACTCTAATCACGATGAATATTTTCATTCAGTATCGATATTTGTAAATTTTCGAAACTTGATATCTAAAGTTGAGCAACGAAGAGCGAGATAAAGAATCTAATCATCAACTCAAGATTATATAGTATTGGTATATCTTGTAGATATAGTAACTAGAAATGTACCATATAAAGGGATAAGCATTTTAGTACTTTAGTCTATCATCTATATTCTAATATTTAGTCTATATTCAGAGGTTTTTAGTCTGAACTAAACTGCTCACTAATACAGGGGGTCCATCGAATCTTGGATCAGCAGTTGCGACGTCGATGAATTTGACCAACAGCAGCGAACCGATGGGTGGAGCAGACAGTTCTGGTGCCTACAAGGCTGAGCCCAATGATATGATGTACTATCATGCACCTTCATCCGACTCTATCAACCAAACTACAGATGGATTTCTTTCCTCGCTTCTTAATGACGAAGACCTGCATCTTATGGACATGGCCATGAATGATGGTGAGTATTTATAATTTTTTTTTTTTTTTCTTCTTCATAAAGCAAAGCAAATATTGAGATTCTCCAATCTTTGAAGTAAAGATTAGTTGATAAACTGTTCAAGTATAAATTGTATTCAGGTTTAATAAACTCTAAATCAAAATATGTGGTTAAATTGAAAAGCATGAAATGAAATCAGCAAAAATCATAAAAATAAATTGATAATCATTCCTGTATTCAATCTTTGTTGATAATGATAAATGTGAAAGAAGAAAGAATAATGAAATGAATGAATAAATGAATAAATAAATAAATAATAAGACGAAACATTGATAATAAAAGAAAATTTTTTGTTTTATTATAAAAAGAAACGTATAAAAACAAACTTGCAACTCAAAATCTAACATAGCTAACGTGTCATGTATTGCCTACTTTTTTTTAATTTTTTTTAATTTTTTTTTTTTTTTCTAGTCTTAATAATAGCGAAATTATCGAAAATATTATATGTATTGACTTAATATCTTATAATACTATATTTGTACGTTGTTAATGGTAATTTAGGTGACCGAACACCTAACAAGTCATGTTATATAAAGCTATATATAATTGCTTTATTTTTGTCTTAACACTGAAGCCATCTTTGTACACCCTTAGTCGTTTATCAGACTATTTTAATCATCAAGGAATGTTTGCTTAACTATTTGATGGCGAATAAATCTTAGAAGTATAGGGATTTATATACCCAAAATCACGTTCGAGAATTTCTCGAGTATATCAGTCCGCACGTTCGGCGTGGCCATCCTTCAAAGCTCTCCGACCAAACTTTATACGACAAACATCAGTCTACCAGTCTTCCTCTTGGTCTGCCGGAGCCGAAGTATACGCACTATCCGGATAAGAATCCCCTTGGGCGTCACCGTCGAACTATAAATAAAGACAAATATATTAGCTATGAAATAGATTGATAATTTCCCTTCAAAACATATAAGTGATCATTGAATCCATTGATAAATATTAAGTAGCAGTTTGTTCATCACTCACCTTTCGGACATCTCTGCCTCCAAATTTGCTAGATCTGCCTCCAGTGTAGCCTCCGCCTCCTCCGCCACCAGACTCTAGCCAAGCTGGAACCGGCTGATTAGCCTGTTTCAAGATCCTAGTTAGTTCTGGAATGATCGGTCCATTCTCATCCGAGTCAAAGAAGCTCGTAGCTTTTCCACTGTTACCGACTCTACCGGTTCTTCCAATGCGATGAACATACTCGTCGATCGATTTAGGCAAATCAAAGTTTATCACATGGGTGACTCCCTTTATGTCCAGTCCTCTCGCAGCTACCGCAGTAGCGACTAGAATGGACCTTCTACCAGTCTTGAAATCCTGGAGAGCCTCTTCTCTCTCTCGCTGCTCACGATCACCGTGAATGCTTGTAGTCGGGTAGTTATTCTCAGACAAAAATGCAGCGAGGAAATCCGCCGTTCGCTTAGTTTCCACGAATACCAGAGTCCTCTCGATCTTTCCCTTCTCTTGTTCCAGCTCTAATATCTCCTTGAGCTTTTCTCGCTTCTCGAATTTTCCCGCCTGGTGAAAACTCTGCGTAACGTCTTGGCAAGCACCTCCGATTATTCCAACGGCGAGGAAGAGATAATTGTTCAAAAATCTACCCGCCAACTCTTGAATTTCCTCAGGAAATGTAGCGGAGAACATTAGAGTCTGCCTGTTCGTACCAGCAACCATAGTCTCATCGTCGAGCAGTTTTTCTATGTCAGGTAAAAATCCCAGATCTAACATCCTGTCTGCTTCGTCAAGTACGATGTAACGGATCGAAGAAAACTTGACGCATCCTCGCTGAACAAAGTCCATCAGTCTTCCGGTCGTAGCTACCAGAATATGGCAGCCTCTCAATACTTGTGATCTCTGATGCGAAGTTCCAGTTCCTCCGTATATGTTCACACATTTCAGGATCGAATCTTTGGCGAACTTTCTTGCCTGGTCAAATATCTGCATAGCAAGTTCTCGCGTTGGTGCAACGACCACAGCCTGTGGTTCGCAGTACTCTCTAGTCAGCACCAATTCCACTGGATCATTGAGCAGCGCATTGACTATAGGGACCATGAATGCAGCAGTTTTTCCAGATCCGGTTTGAGCACAGGCCATTAAATCGCGCCCAGCTAGGACAGCGGGTATAGCATGCTTCTGGATCGGCGTAGGCTTCGTGTAACCAGACTTCTTGATGTTATCGAGTAGCAGGGTTCTCAGGCCAGCTTCTTCGAACGTTTTGATAGCCTGAGGTGGATTCTCACCGCTGACTTTGATCTCTATCTCGTCGTACTTATCAAAGTTTATTCCCATCTCTACCCCGGTACCAAAAACATCTGCGTCTTCATTTGAGGGCTCTGGTGGGATGTAAATTTCCTTGGGCGGCTCTGGCTTGTCGTCGTTATTGTCGCCATCTGATTTACCATCTCTGTCTCCATCCGATCTACCGCCTCTACCTCCGCCTCGACCACCCCCTCTTCCTCTGCGGGATCCTCCGTCATCACCATTTCCTTCTTCGTCGTCAGCATCGCCGTATCTATTACCGCCACCACGACCACCTCGGCCTCCTCCTCGCCCGCCACCTCGACCTCCTCGACGATATCCACCGTCGTCGCCATTTTCTTCGTCGTCTCCACCTCCGTATCTACTTCCACCACCGCCACGACCACCGCGACCACCACGACCACCTCTTCCTCCTCTGCTGAATCCTCCGTCTTCTCCGTCGTCGTTGTTGTTATAAGGCTTGAAGCCACGGCCTTTACCGTAGCTGCGACCTTCGTCAGCGTACTAGATATGAAAGAAATGAATGAGTTTTAAAATTTGAATTGATAATTGATTATTGTGTAGAGTTTTGATATTATGATGCATCGGATAGAAATAGTTGGTCAAATTCAAGATTTAAGATTTTTCGAAATTTTCATTTTATCGACCTTCCAAGATCAATTGTTGGCCAAGTTGACTAAGTATTTGACCGTTATCATTTATTCGTAGTATGCGATGAAAATTATTATCAATATTTATAATTTCAGCAAAGTTAATATAATTATAAATAAATTAAACTCGTAGAGTTTCTCATGTGTAAAATGGCCGCTTTTGCAAACTTCGATAAATTTTCAACTCGTATTGTTATTTAATCACATTAATTTAACAAAGTATAGAATATCACCGCGAATAAATTCTAAGCTAATTATTTCAGACATGCTAATATCTAGTCTAAACACTGAAATCCATTGATCAAACTTTCTACCAAACTTCGCTGAAGAAAAGAAAAGAAAAGAATAGAATATAAAAGAAAAACTGAGTAAACAACTTTTTGTGTCTGTTTACCTCTGAAGTAGACGCCGGCGTTGTAGGTCCATCATTCCATTCGTCGTCCATTTCCTAAGATCAGGGAATAGTAATACGACGTGAAATATTAATCAATCGGCCATATAAGAGCATCGATCTCTTTGATGACTAATTAGATTAACGAATATTTCGACTATACTCGTGGTGAAATAATTTATGTTGCGAAAAAATAAATTCAGGTCATTGTCAGACATGTTTGTTTCTTATATCAAAGAGCCGGCCACGTGATAAGCACGTGCCGAAAATTCGTTCACGAAATTGAATTATAATTAATCTGCAATATTCGCGAATACATGCATTGAGAGGTTAGAGTGATTTGCGATTTTCACCTCGCTGAGGTAATATTTTTATCGCGTAGTTACCTCGGATTATTAACAGTCAACTATAGAGCGAGGCGAAAAAAGGGAATGAAAACCGCAACGCGGAAGAAAACTTCTCAAATAGAACGGATAAAAAAGACAAATAATGCTATATTTGTACTTCTAATAATCAATCGAAACAATTGAGACTAATGAACTTTTAGAGATTCAACAACAGTCAACTGAAACGGTATAAAATCTGACGAGCATGCCACGTGCTAAGAATATATCAGTCGTATCTCGTGACCGGTGTAATATAGGAAATGATAAAATGGTACTTACTTAATATATGTTTAACGGAATGTCGGATGTTTTACGATGAGTATTACGATGATGTATAATTGTATACTATCTACACTAGCGTGGTCGTCCTCTCTCGATCGAACTCACGAGCGAAGTGATTTGCCGAGGTTTAGCTGCGCTGCGAATGTGCGAAACGCGGACCTTCGACAAAGGACTATATCAGACTCAATGTCCAAAGCGAATCTGACTAGGCAACTTCAGACGTAACCGGTTCCCGCCGTTTGCCTATCGAACGGTTCGCTCAAAAGACGCACTCTGCGCATGCGCCGACCAAATTGCGACTCATTCCGCGCCAGGGGCGGGGCATGTAAGGCTCTTTCAGCGCGAATATTTCATATTCTGTTCGCAAAGTTCGAATTATCAGTTCCTCTACGCGCTGTTAGATAGCGATACTGCAGCGTATTAGCTCTACAGTCTATAGTATCGGTTACATCGACCATCGATTCTATCCAACAGCGTTTTCAAATCTCGAACAGTTTTAGGAGAAAAATAACTCAATTTTATTTTATTTTTCAATTTTTTATTCTTCATTAACTGAAATGGCTGAAAGAAGATAATGTCGAATGATATTTATTCATGCGACTATATTATCAGCACGTGACAGATCGGACATATCGACACATACAATATCATCATTTGAATCACGCATTTAGAGCATGACATCCGATCCGCGGTGGAAGCTGTATAGATAAGATCTCTGAATTTTCATAAACGTTTGTACCATTCCCCCACCTACCGCAAGCGAGAAACATTAATCCTATAAATTATTCGGCTAATATTGGTCTTGGAGAAGAGTACAAACGGTGATGATATACCTACATCCTCTGTATTCACACTTTCACAGCGCCTCTCGCGTCAAAAATACGCGGCACGCGGGCCGAGGGGGCGATCTCTGTTTACATTCATCTAAACAGCTCCGCATGTAGGCATATCAGTCATCCATCGCATACACATACATACCTATGTAACTATACACATATTATTTAGCAGACTGCCAACGAGCGGATAAATTTGCCAGAATGAAAGAGAAGAACGAGGGGGGTGGGGGTGGGGGGAATTGGAGGAGAGGAATTAAGTAACTTTCGCGTTTTTATCCGTAATGAGAAGCACTGACGGTAACAGCAAGTAAACGCTGACTCAGCAAGATTTTTACAATACGTTCACAGAAAGACCGATGTCCTTGCATGTGTATTTGTTGGTCATGTTGTTGCATATGTAAATTGCGGCTATACGCGCAATGTGTGAGTCTCGACTTGTGAAGAGAGGTTGTACAGTCGTCGCTTAAAATCTTCGTCTTTATTTTACATACGTAATAATTATATATCTATACATGGTTTCTACGGACATATTTATTTTCCCTTTCTTTATTTATATTTCTACTTCTTCTTCTTCTTCTTTTTCTTTTTCTTATTCTCTTGGATAGGGTCATAAATCGATCACAAAACGTACCACATACGTATATACAGACGAAACGATTTGATTGTTGTCTTTTATGTGCGATATCCTCGTGAGTTGTGACCTTTCATCCTAAGTAACAACGTCGATTTCGATAAGCATATAATGTATTTCATACAATGTTGCCGCGCTCTTTGCTAATACCGTTCGCAACACGGTTAAAATTTATTTATAAATTATAACAAGGCGAGAGAAGCCAACGATCTCAGCCACGCTGTTTATAGATTATTAAAACTACTGTATGTATATGCTCATCAAACAATCGCATTTACCACACAGTATTACGTACTACGTTACGTGTATTAGAAAATTATTTTATATTTCGAAAAACTCAGAGCCCAAATTTGTCTTCAAATAAATAGCGATTTCGATTTGCTGCCCTGTGGCGCTCTGAGTGTACTTCTATCGCACTCTGATATAGGAGATAGAAGGGAATAAAAGTGCACTCAGTGCACATAGAGCAAACTAGAGCAGCGCATCGAAAACGCTGAAAGATTCGAAGTCTAGCGTTACGCGAATTTGGTAATTCGAGATCGTAGAGTTGAGTATAGAATTTCTTCAGGGATCAATTTGAAATCCGTTTCTTCCGATTCCAGACGTGCTTGTTCAAGAAATTCTTTCTTATATTTTGTCGACCGACTGTATTCTCAAACTCGCCTCAAACGTGAACATTATTCAGTATTTCACGCACACTCGTGACTCGCGGATGGCCAAATGACACACAGCGCGCGAGTTTCTGCAGTCCTATCGTTGCCTGGTGAAGAAGTGAACGCGGTTACTCAGAGTTTGCGATGTCGCGTTCCGCCGTTCATTCAAGATCGCGAATTCTTTGAATAGTGATTTTTACACGATTTTTACACGCTACTTCTCGACCTTTGCTCTCCTATATAAATTCTCGACGGTCGATAATCCACTGCCGGATGAATAATCAATCAGTCCATATTGAATTATTAATCCAATAATAGAAAGCACAACAGTCTTATACATTTTCGATCAGTTAGCTCTTCTATAATCGATCGTAATCAGACCAGTAAAAAATTTCGTTCGCTATAAAATACTAATTCCGATAACGATCGTCTTGCGAATAAAAAAAAAACAAAAAAAAGTTTTTACAGATCGTGAATTTCACGTCAATATGAAATCGGTAATAACTCATCACTCTAAACAGTGTATCATTCTTACATACATATATCTATATGTGTGAATATTTCATCCTATTTTACTTTATGAATGAGCTTGTGTTTAAAACCGCACATATTATGTATATCATATACATATACGTATAATAATGAAATCAAAGTCAAAATTTGTTTTAGTCGTCGTTGAAAATATTATCACGTAAGATTTTTACCAGATGGTAGGTAGCTTGGCATTATAATATTTTAGGGACTTATAGAATATCAGCCAGTTCTCGTTGGATAAATAAATTCGGAATCATATTGCACGAATTGAAGGCGAGAGTTGTGAAGCGCTTGCGTGAGAAAAACTTTTACGTGTTGTCTCGAACTCCGTATGTATAGACAAGCGAAGACCTTTTCTTTTGCATTTGAATAGAGGCCGTATTACAGTCACGGGCGTACTCCTCACTCACGCTCACTTCAACGCATCTGGATGTCTTGATCTTCGGCAATGTCGGCATGCCGTTTATTGACGCAATAAAAATAAAAAAAATCGCTAAAAATTGAGCTCGAACCTTGGAGTCTCTACTTTTGGAATCTATGAATTACAGCCCTTTTTTTATTGTACCTTAGGTAGAAGAAAGTTTTTAAGTAAAATTTCAGACACGTGTAGAATACGAAGAAAACCATCTTACATGGATTTATTATCCATAAGTTTGAGAATTATTTTCTACAAGTCTCTGGTCACACCGTAAATTTCTTCGGTTATACTCAAATTACAATACGCGTAGGTCCATGTGGTCCGAAGTGTTTCGAGTGTCTGTATTATAGACACTAACCAGAACTCCTGCGATTATATATATTCGAACTGTTGCAGACCCTGCAATGAAAAATTCCTTCCTAAATTTAAGAGTACTCTTTCTTTTTATTTTTTTCACCGAAACTTTTTACGATAACTGTTCAGGTCATCGCGTATTGACACAATAGTCCGTCTCTCGTCCCAATACCTTCTGCACTTAGCGCAATATGTATACCTCTAAACGATGTTTTTCAACCGTTTAAATCGACCCGAATCAATGATATGAAAACGGTCAATGGACTTTGGCTAATTTGTTACCGTTCATTTGTTGTTCGTGCGGTACTCATTGACCCTAATTTTATAATAGATATATATATATATATGTATATAATATATATGTATACGTACGTATAATATTACGTAATTTCCGAACACTCTTCGATCCTATATACGTTGCATAAGTAGGTGAATACATGCACGTAGGTATTACGTGGATTTTTATTCTTACATATTATTTAAATGTTAAAATTATTAAAATTCAAACTTTTAAATATCATTCAAAACTGACATCGAATCTTTAATTAATACTTACGGTATAATAGTGTCGTTTATTTTCGACACCGCCAATCCTCTCACCTCTTACAATAATTAGCTAAAAATACTCGACGTATACGCGATTTAATCATGAATTTAATTTCAGCCGATTGACTATACGCGTAATGAATCATTTCTATCGCACTTGAGAATATTTTTAGTCTGACTCTACTACTTAAATACATAAATAAATATAATATTATACATTCTTAGTTTCAAATTATATACGCAGCGTCAAAAAACAAAAATAAAAACGCCCATTTTTCTCAACCCTGTAAAGATTATAAATAACAGTTATACCCATAGGTATGTATAATGTATATAGTACGTATATGAAAAGATTATTTAGTCGTAAACGTTTTATCTCGACAATAAACGGCTAAAACTCGTCACGATTTCTTATCGCTAGTTGGCAAATGCATTACAGGTCACGTGACCGGTGCATATTCAAAAAAAAAAAATAAAAAACACGTATATATACATAAATTTATATAACCGTGCAGTTTTTTTTTTTTTTTTTTTTTTACGATCCCTGATACTCCGACCTCGTTTCGAAATTTGAAAAAAATAAGACACAAAAAAAATTGCGAAATACGCGGACCGCCCTGAACCCTGGGGTAAATTCCTTCGTATATCGTATATGATATTAATACAGATATGAGACTGTACTTTCCTATTATAATGTAACAGCATTCTATCGATAAGACAGGACGCTGTTGTACACATTCAGATTTTATGCGTACGTACTAATTATTATTGTGATTATTATATTAATTATTTAATTGAATCAAATTTATCGTATAGGCCTAATTTCATCGGTATATAGCAGTTGATTAGGATAATTTCTGGGTATATGTATAACAATCGCTTTTCTCAATTTTTTAATTTTTTTTTTTTTTTTTTTATGACATACGCGGTGATAAAATAATAGCACCTTTTGTTGTGATTGTGTTATTAATCATTGTCGCGGCTTATAAATTTCTGATTTGATTATCACTTTATAATTCTTTACTCTGCAGTCTGAACCCCCTCCCACCCCCGCGATAAAAATATCTTGTGCGATTATTATTGTTTTGTTCATTTCTTTCAATTATTATTAATAACTGCTGTTTCATTATATATAGCTTAAAAAAAAAAATGATCTATAATAATACTTCCAAAAAATCGATCCCTTTTATTATATAAGTAGTATATAACTTCCATATACGTAAAAATTTTCTTACTTTTTTAATCTGCAAATAGATTGCAGAAATATTCGATCGTTCTGTGCAGTAGACAATGTATATTTATATACTATGTATAACGTAAAACATCTGGCATATATAGGCGTGTTAGAACTGACCTATTTCTAGAAAAGTCAATGAAACTGACCATCATTATAGGCATATATATAGCTTGTCTGCAGTTTGTCGAACTGATAAAAAAAATAAAAAATGAAAAATAAAGGACATAAATATTTTAACAATTTCAAAGAACTATGATAAACGCGGAATAGGAATAATTATCCAAATCTATGCTACACAATTATAGTTTTGTCAATGATTTGAATAATTTTTTTGTTTTTTTCTTTTTTGCAATGATACTTTCACTCTTTGAGTAATAAATTGCACATTGAACCTTTATATCGATGGACTAATTCCATAGGGGCTTAAGGGTCAAAAAAATTTTATTTTGCGGACATGCCCATAAGATTCTCCATTGCATGAAAAAGATTTTGCCGCTTACGCCCGTTTGACATTAGCCCATCGACATGGTTATCTTATCGCGGAAGAATTAGATTAATTCTATATCTCACGATAGAAAATGCGACAACGGTTCAAATTTGATTCGTATAATAGATTATTTTATATAGATACGTTTAGATTTCGATTTTAAAGCCCCGCTAGACACAATATTTCGCACGTGATATTGCGTGCAATAGCACGTGACTGTACAAAGGTTGAATTATTAGAGGCAGAATACCTTAAATTATTCAAAGGATTGACGTTATCAATACTGTCGCAGATACTTTGGTAAACACAATTTTTCGTCTATATCGATTATATTTGCGGATATTTTTTCTATGAAATTCTCTATGAAATTTTCTCTCTGAAATTTTTACAGTTATTAAACCAAATCGGCGATTAGTCATCGGGTGATATTGTTTTTTTTTTTTCTTTTTTGCGGAATATTTAACTTCGATAAAGTTGATTGATTAAAAAAAAAATCAAGTATACCCTAAAATACTGCTTTGGGATAATGTGCCTACATTAAATATATCCAGACATATATATGATCATATTATAAGCATGGGACTGGATATTTCTACCGCCTTCAATCGAATAAATGGTAAGATCAAATAAAAATCAGTTAGTCTTTAAGTCTGCCCTTATTTTGTTTTCTTTTTTTTTTCTTTCTTCTTCTTTATTTGCTTCTTTTTAGTGGAAAATATAATCTTGATAGCAAAACGACGTGCGATATGAAGATATCTATCCAGACTCCGCAGTCATTCTTATCGTTAATTGATCGCGAGATAATGTACGAGTTGAAGTATATATATGTATGTAAACGATGATATGGTTCGTTTGAGAAAACGGGGTTGTAGATATTTCCATTAAAGGATACCTACTCCCATTCTGTATACCGCGCGATGATAAGAATTTCGGGAAAACTCGGCATGCAATAGACGTAAACAATGAATAATCTATAACCGTCTGTACATTGTCGATGATTAGCACATTAAGCTTTCTACGAATTTTGCAATATTTCATTTATCTTTGAAATCTATATATTCGGTCTTATCAACCGGATGAAGTCTCGCGTGATGAGTGGACTAATCGTAATTCTTCATTCAAATCTTCAGCGATTATTTCTTGGCAGTTTAGTTTATTTAGTTCATATTACATGGTGAACCATCACACCTAAAACCTAACTTCTACTCGGGTTACATTAAATTGCGTCACGCATCGTACGATTCAAAAGAATTTGTCTACGAATGGTTTATGACTGAACATTACACTACCGCACCGCAATGATGCGTCAGCGCGCCTTTATACGACAACGAAAATAATAAAAGAAAGAAGAGGAAGAAGAAAATAATAATAATGATGATAATAAAATTGTGCGTGAGAAAGTACACACGACGTACGACACACATCATCAGTTGCAGTAACCCGATTCTCAAATCGTACGATTTTCATTCCGCCAATCATGCGGAGCGAACGATTGACCGCAGACTTATTTTTGAACTTCCGTATTTGTCAGCTAAAAGAATGTATCTTTTTTTTTCTTTCTTTTCATCCATTCGAAGTTTCAAGTATTAGAATTGAATTAGCTGCTTAAATGACTCAGGATCAAAATTCTTTTCGATTCGTGAGTCACAGCTCGTTCTTCCATCTCTTTCACATATGAGCAATATGTGATTCGCGAAGAGCTTATATTTATTTAAGACTTTTTTCTTTTCCTCCATCAATAAAAATCTGTCTTATGCATATAAAATATATAATTGACAAAAGAGACTTGGCGACGTTTTAAGAATTCTATATCGCGTCTGATCCGTTCAATCGTATATAGGTGTCGAGTCAAGTTTAGTAACAAACACTCCGATAGTTCGATATTTTAATTTATTTATAATATAACAAAACGTGACTGAAGGTGGCTTATGCCAGACAAACACCTTGACATATAGATACACATGATGTGTCCATACACACACGTACCTATGCCATGTCGTATATCGTGTATATGACTTATATGCATATATGCATTCACCGTATATTTTCTCGCGTCTGATCAGTACTGTATTACGTAATAAGACAATAACAATTATTGTTGTAAACGTTTCTTGGATCTGTATTACACGCGTTTTACGCTTCTGCATTGAGAGTACATATGTCCTTCGCGTTCAAGCTAAGAATCGTTTAATAATTTAAACGTTTCTCAAACTAACTATAATATTGCGAGTCAAAGAGTTGAGTTAAACCCTCGTACCGCAAAATCTTATACTGTATACATACATACATGCATGTATTTATTACATCTGTGTATGTACAGATGTCTGAATATTCTTTGTGAAAGAAAAGAAGAAGAAAAAAAAATGAAAGAAAACACGCAATTCTGATGAATGTATGTATTCATTATTACACATACGTATTACACCGTATACGTATGAAATACATACATCTGTGTTCTAGTACTTCTATAGTCGTTCTCTCGTGACGATCCTTGTCCCGACGAAGTCTCATACTAATAACTGTAAGCAATTTCTGAGTAGTTGGCTCCGGTTAATCTTCGTGAAAACGCAAAGTAAGCAACACCTTGATTCAGTTGCGAACGCGTTATCTCTAACTAGCAAGTCTTGAGGTTCAAGTGGGTGAATATCTCATTTTTTTTTTCATTTTTTTTCCCCCCTCTTCGTTTATTTATTCTCATCTTTTTTTTTTTTTTATACATCTTATTTATTTTTTGTCGACTCGCACCGTCAGTTTTCACAACCACAACGTTATTTGCACCTATAGGTACATATATGTATATATTTCAATTTGCAGACTGCGCTTCTTCTTCTCCTCGGCTTCATTCAGATTTATTCAAATATTTATTTATCGCTATATGGACGTAAATGGGGTTACTTTTATTTGCGTATACTTATTATACAAGGAGGTGTTGTTATTCCCTCATTCGTATTGCAGCTATACATACGTGATATCATGTGTTGAAAATCCTTATTTCCATCTTTTTTTATTTTCTTTTTTTCTCCCATTTCTTCTACATACTTTCGAACGTTCAATCGTACGACTAACTTACCTATAATTCAGACATCTCATTACACAATGTTACGTCAGAACTGTGTGACAAATCAATAAAACGTTATCTTTTATATACCTACTTATTGGTACGTGTGAAAAAAAATCTTCCGACCTTTAATCATCGAATTTACAACCAACTCATGCCCATTGTTTTATATTATTTCATTTTATTTTTTTCCCATTCTTTCATATCGAACCCATTTATCTTGATAAGGAAAAACCGCCCAATGCCTGCAGGGAGCATCAATTACTGTTGCTAACGTAAATTAGAGATCATTCTATAAAGCCGTGAAGTATGACTCACGATTAACCCATTTATCCGATACGATACATCTGTGTACCTATATTGTTGTCTACGTGCTTCGAGGCACGCGTTTTATACATTTAACTAAAAAATCTAGAATACGTAAAAGAAAAATGAATAAATAAATAAAATCTAATGTGCAGATCAGTTTTCACCAATATCTCTACATATCTTTACCTAAAGAATATAGTTTCATCATACACGATCGTACATTTTCGAAATAACGATATTTCATCTCTCGCACTAAAGTTCCCCGTCATTCAAATGACATTCATATTCAGAATTCTTGACTGGTGATTAGTTATAAGGTCAGGTTATTATAGTTTTCAACAAGATCATTATTATGTATGATTATACTAACAGGTTAAATAGTTTTTTGTCAAACATTTTTTTTTAATTTTTTTTCTGTTTTCTTTTCTTTATCGTTTTTACATGACCGATGAAATTTTTTTGATGTAATTATAATCGACGTATCTGCAGCTGCTGAGCGAGTCAGCAGATCAGCCCTCCTACTTTCGTTACCCAGAATTCCAGAAACACGTTTAACGCGTGGGCGCGGTTCTGTGTTGCTAAGTCACGTTTATATTTAGTTTATATTCCCAACTGCAACGAAACAATTTAGAAGGAGAAAAAAAGGAAAAAAAAATTCCAATACTTGCTCGGTTTCAACTGTATGTGTAATACATATGCGATTAACATTCTCAATCTGATATCTACACCAGGATGTGATAAAAAAAGTAGATTAAAAAATTTAAAAAAAAAAGGAAATTAAAAAAACCCCCGTTCAAAATTATCGAACAAATAGAATAAAAGATAGGAGATATAGGAGATACCAACGTGGGCATAGATTACATTTTGTAATTTCGGCAGATAAGAGATCAGTTTTTAAACACACATAATATAATTTCAGCATCTTCTTCCCCAACATCTTATACACGCCGCGTGCACTGTCTGTACTTTTTTTCAAATATATATAATTATAGGTATTAGGGCGTGGTGCTTAATTTGATCATTTTCGAATTTCAATGCTCCCATAGGCGAGGATGTCCCAAAATATGTGCAAAACAATAAAGCCAAAACCCCAGGTTCCTATCTCAATTTTAGAATTCAGATGCCGCCCGATCGAAGCCTTCGAATTTTCTCATTTGAATAAAACACGACTTGTGACATTTCGCGGCTAATTTTTTTCCTTCCTATATTGCAGCAGAGCTCCAAAAAGGCTTTGGAGTAGTACTTAGAATTGAGATAAGAACCTGGGGTTCTGACTAAATTTTTTTTTGTCTATCTATATTTGAAGACGTTCTGGCCCATGGGGGAATTGAAATTCGAATATGACCGAATCGAGGACCACCCTGATGTACAAATACACAAATAAGAGAAGTAAGCAATGGATGATGGACTTGATATGATTTTGGTTGATCGATCATATATTTAAGAGATTTCAAAGGTGTTGTATTGAAGAAAGAAAAATAAATTGGCGACGGAATGATAAGGAATTTTTTTCTTTTTTTTAATTGAACTATTCTGCAACGGGTGTTAAAGCGCGCAAACGACGTTATCAGTTTTACGTTGCTACATATATAAAGATAAGATAAAACGGACTTGAAGTGTAAACAGTTTGATATGAAACGACGTAATGTTCGCCATTCTAAGGCTGTATATTTAAATATCAGACAATTGATAGAATTAGTATACAGCTACCATATGCATACACGAACGAGGCTAAAATCACGTAGGAGATTATTCAAATAATAATCAAGTCCTTGCCCAAAATTTGTTTACCTTGAGATACGAGTTCTGACATAGTCTTTGAAAAAACAAAAAAAGAAACAAAATGAACAAAAATCTGTACAGGTAACAACCCCGTTTAATTTTTTTTTTTTTTTTTTTTTATCTTGGAATTTTGTGTACCGACAATTAACCATGGCCCAAATAATTCTGTTATCGTAATTTCGTAATCAACGATAGTCAAAGAGCTGATTCTTGTTAACTTAAGTTGTCGTCGATAACGAAGAAACTCATGATGATATGATGATTCTTGGTATATAATTTTTTTGTTACGTTTACACATATACGTAGTCATACCTATATCGATAGGGAATTATTATAAACTATGAGAAAAAAAAAAAATCTTTATACCAGGAAATAACAATGACTTTACTTCTAACTTCTATTCGTGTGCATGTTTTTTTCCTCATTAATCATTGCTGAGTGAATAAGATAATCGTCGTACCTACTTAGTTATATTCTGGGAATAACCAACACTTTGGGATTACTAAATAATTTTACCGCATTTTAGTTTACATCTAATTCCCAATCAAACATTATACCATCTTGACTTTCGAGAAATGGAAATGAAGAAAATCTGGATAGATAATTACGCCGATTTTAAGCGATACCCAAAATTCTTTCTTTCTTTGCTCAATTATTTTTCAACGCTTCCTCGGAACAAGCCAGGGGCACCAGGCTAATTAATTAGCGAATAGATGAGTAAAAAGACGAAACTTGAAGAGACCCCACTCCGTACTTCTGGTCATCGAATCGTAGGCCGCAGATCTTACTGCATGAATAAGTAGTAGCAAGGAAAAAGTAAATTAAATAAAAGTCAAGCGCGTAGAGTGACGATTCCCGCAAGTTGCTAGGCATACTTGAGCCCGAGCAGAACTGGCCGAGTAGTCAGTCTGTTCTCTATGACTCTAGCAAACGCGGGCGTAGTATTCATTACGTAATAATATACAGTATTAGTTGAGCAAATAGTAGATCGTCGAACTATCTGATATCTTAGTAGAGAAAAGAGAATCTTGTGTGCTAATGAAAAAAAAAAATGAAAAAATCGCGCTCCTTTTTTTTCTTTGCATAATTTGAATATGCACAGACGTGTCAATGACGGCGTCTGAAAGTCTCATACTCGTTAATGTATCATCGACACGCAGAATGACACTCACTGATCGTCGATCGAGCCTCGTGGGTGCGGCAACTCAGTGACGCAGCACCTCGGCATATTCTTATCATTTATTATTTCTTTCCTCCATTTCATTGTGTATATATTTATACTATGTGTATGTGTATGTGTGGCGTAAATACATATATGACTATGTATTGCCTACGCGGACGTTATCAGTACAGAGACCGTACCAGTGCCTGTTAGCGGGAGAAAAGATCGAGTTTTAACCCACCCGCGAAGTAACTCGAAAGTTCTTTCATTATTGCTCGTGAAGTTCTCGCGTCTAGTTATACTCATTCGATACGCTAGTCTGCGCTAATTTGTGAACGGGATTTATATCCGTGTTGATTATTGCAAGCCTGTTATGTACCCGCGGCAATTGCATTATCACGATATATTTCGTATTGTTATATAGATCGCACGACATGCTGCACAGTTGGCGTTAAGCCGATACACCGATTCCACTTGTGTGTGTTAGTGCGACGAGTAGTTCTGCCTCTCGCCGTACCTTGATTGGATAACTTTATTTTTGGATTGTTCTTAAAATAATCAAATATTACGACAGAAGAAGAAGAAGAAGAAGAAGAAGAAGAAGAAGAAGAAGAAGACGAAGAAGTCGAGTTCTCGCTGTCGACTATTTCACGAAGTGCACGTGTACTCGTGTTGCCAATATCGTCATTTTTTCTACACTTCGTGGGTTTTAGGCACTGCACAGTGTACACTTGAGAATAAGTGATTGTTAATATGCTACGACAAGGTGTCAAAGTTCATACAAAAAGACTTTGAAGAAGAAAAAAAAGACGAAAGAAAAAACTAGTGATTTATAACTGAGGACTGATCAAATATCAAAATTGCTGATAGCAAACTGGAGAGAAAAAGAACATTTCGTTTATCCACTGAAATAATAACGGCTGCTAATCTGTTGTATGGAAATATGCATCGCTATACACACTACAGTATCTATTACACCGCAAAGATACTCGAGATTTAGCCGTGGATTATAAATAAATCTATTTCGGAAAATTAAACTAATAATAATAGAAGACAATATTATAATTTGTTTTATTGTATTTGTACTTCGCGTTTTATATTACTACATGTATCTATAAAATACATTTACTTTTAGAATCTCAATCGTACTGAGATTTATTGTAAATATTAAAACTCACCCATATTGGGTAATGATCTGTTATATCGTTTATCGATAACACTGTATAGACAACGGTAAACGCATAGAAAACTACGGAGGAGAGAAGACGGGGAAACAAAAAAAAATATACAAAAAAAATACAAAAAAAAAAGAAACATTCTACTATACGAAGCCTACGCTTCCTAACCGAGCGTGAATGGCGACCATGGGAGTCATCGTTTACTCACCGAGTAGGTATATCAATTGAAAAGAAATTTCCCGAACTAAATCGCTCCATGAAATATGAAATACGAAGTATGAAATATATCCAGTTCTATACGCTATCTACAGATTTGGCCCCCAGCTAATTTTATTATCATTATTATTTGGTCGTTGATTAGACTGAAAATTTCATTCCTAAAATTCGTACATAGTTGGTATACGTTTCAAAGTATATGTAACTACTAAATTGGGCCAGTAAAAGTCACAATAAACGTGGTCACCTATTTTGCATTTTGATAGTCACGATGAGTTGCGATTTGGTTGAGTTGTTTTAGTAATACCGGAAACTATGTATTATGCCTTAGTATTTTCGTAGACGAAATAGTTGTTACGAATGTCCGAATGGTTAGTCACAGCTGTGACACCATAGGCAATTTTTCCGTACAAAGGCGAATTCTACAATGATCAAAAATAAGAAAGAGAAACATTGATTGTAAGAAAAGATCTCACTTTATTCAATAAATTAAAGCAAAGAGTTTTTAAACCAATTTTACACGCTTTGCGTCATATCTGATTCACGGGTCGAGATCGGCGATACTCTATGAGAGCAAAGAGGCCAACGAGAAGAGATAGACGCTGCTCTGATTCTGACTTTTTAAAATCTATATTTACACCGAGGAAGCTATGAGGACGCTTTAGCTTGGCTTGACACTTTCTGTCAAATGTTTCTCTCGTTATATTATGATGTCATTCCATGCATGTTGACCTCTTTAGCTGTAAAGAGAATGATTTTTTTCGTACTTTAAATAATATGTCCATGATCTTAATCCCCTATCTCGAGTGATAATAATTGAATAAGAATTTCGTTATCGCTCAGAAAGTCTATAGATACATTGTTCAATTATTATTTTTTTGTCAAATAAACAAGTTATCATTCGCGAGCTTCAATTTCTTACAAAGTTTGCAGTTTTACTCAAATACTGAACCCGCACCATTGCGTGAATAGTTTCCTTTTACTGATTCCCGAGTATCAATGAATCGACGACATGTGCCGAACGTAACTGTTTCGTTTAGATGTATGACCTCGCCGACGTGGGTTGCGGTAATCTTCGGTTACCGATAACGCGAACGCTTGAATTCCAGATCTCGAAGCTTAGAATAATCAATTAATGCCCCTGCGATTATAATTTGTTTTTTCTTATTCTTCTTTCTACGTTTCGTTATGATTTCTAACGCATAGAGACAAAGACTTACATTAGAACAAAATCAGCCGATTATGTTTGTATGTATATTAAAACATCACAAATCGCATAACGTATATGGTTTGCGTTATACAGATCCTCGACCTTTTCGTTCCTAATATTAGTTACACTTGCGGTCATATAGTATCTGTATAATATGCAAATCTAAACTACGTTTGGTCATCATCTGTATGAGGCACGTAGGCTGAATAGATCCGTTTTGTTTATCTAACATTCCATAATGTACTCTAAGTATGTTTACGTGCCGAGTCATTTTATTCTATAATAGTCTCATAGTTTCGACGAATATTATTCTGTTTGTTAAAACACTTGATAATATGAGAAACGGCATTAGAATCGTCGGCCGAAAAAAATTTTCAATTATCATACGCTAATTATTTATTTACATCGATCCTTACGTGTAAAACTGCGCACGTGATGTATATGATAATTAAATAAAATAAAATATAATATAATCCCATCACCCTACAGCCATAATATACTTATTATTATTATAACGATATTAAAAGTCTGTTTTAATCGTATTCAATCAGAGCTTATCATCACCACCGTATAAACATATTTTCAAAGATAATTAAATTATTCTCCTACAATATATAAATAGCTGAGTCATGTTGTTATCGTATACCAAAAAAAGAACAAAGAAATACAGATAGAAAAAGCGAAGAAGGAGAAGAACAAAAACAAAAAAAAAAAAAAAAAAAAAACTTAGCACTTAATGATATATAGAGTCATTAAATAACGGCTTGTTTTATCTTATAAGATTATGGCTTCTAGAATTTTCACCGAAGATAATTAAAATAAAATTCTTCACATTATAAATAGTCCAGTTGTCAACGCAGTCTTAATCAATGAGACAAGGCATGTTTTTTGAAACCTATACCGTCATCATTACTAATGTTATTTTCATCGCCATGTAAATATTAAGTATATTTACAATTAGGATTACATACTTAATTTAAGAGTACACGTAATAATACCGTGTTTTTTTTCTTTTTTTCTTTTTTTGTTCTGTCATTTTGATTACATACATTATATGATGAGCTCTGTAATCATTAGAGCGTTATTTCTGAAAATAAATATCATTACCACCTCATGAAAAATTGAGTAGCAAAATTATTTCCATGAAATAGTCAATCATTTTCTTTCTATTTCTATTTAACTATTTTTTTTTTTCCTATTCTTGTTACAGGCATGTACACAATGCGAATGTTGGACCACAACAGCAACAATGCTTCAGGTCCAACTGGAGCTGCTGCATTGCCTGGTGTACAATCAGCAGGCGGTGCAGCAACAGGTACTCCTGGAGTAACAACTCTTACAGGAGTTACAGACGAAAGAATGGACGCTTCAAGCGATAGCGCAGTTAGTAGCATGGGGAGTGAACGTGTACCATCTCTGTCTGATGGAGAGTGGATGGAGACTGGATCAAACTCAAGTCACACTCAAGCAGACTCACATTATTCAATGGATTATGCTAGGTGATAATTTCTTCTGAAAAGGCTTTTTTATTTTTTCACCCATTCTGGAATCATAAAGATGCAACAATCACAGGATCTAAGTCCTTCTTATTCCCTACTTTTCCCATTTTCTTTTATTCATTTGAAAATTCACCGATACGTACAGAGTGAATCTGTGGAAATCGGGTCTCCTAATGGGTAGGCAATTCGTTTTCTTTCAAAACTGAAGACCTATTAGGAAACCCAATTTCCACAGATTCGCTCTGTATATATGTATTTGAACATGATGTAGAAAAAGATGATTTAACATTATCGAATAATGAATGATCAGTATTCCTCGGTTTATGGGAGAGCTAAATTTTCATTGAATTGCATTCTTATTTGACGACATGTTCATTACAGCAAATATCGCATGCCGTACGATTACAGCTATACTGCAGGCGGGAGAAACGGGGCGTCACCTAGATGTCAAACTGAACGTCCAATGCCGCCAGTTGCTCAGAAGAAACACCAGATGTTTGGAAAGAGATATTTCCAAGAACAGGGAAATGGTAATTACGATCGATTAGATTATTCTGGGATAGAGTTAGTCCATAGATTTTCAAATTGATTAAAAAATTCGAATTATTTTCTCATTTTACTAATCCCGTTTCTATATGTAACAGGTTTATCTTTGGGAGCTACCGCTCATCCAACAACTCCAATAAAATATGAATACAACGACAGTCAAAGCGTTGGAGCTGGAGCACCTGGAAATGCTTATTCTGGTCCTATTGAAGGTGCAGCTGGTCCTCAACCAGAAATAAAGTACAGTTGCAGCGTAGATTTCACTCGTCACCATTCTGGTATGTTTGAAAAAGAAAAAAAACTAGAAAAGCATAACGATTTAACTATCCAATCAGCACTTGCATTTCTCAAACAGATTAATATTTATTCATTCAATTGCAACTTTTCTTTATCACAGGAAGGACTGCCCTCGAACATGTTCATCACAATCACACCTACCACATGCCAGCTGAGAGCTCAGGCTCTATGCATCGACCCTTGTCCCGTGACAAGAAAGGTAATGCAATGAATAATTGTAATGTTTGAGTTTTGAAATTTTCATCAATTTCAAAGATTGAGATAATGAGATCAATGCCTCAATATGAATAGGCAAAAAATGATGGTATTTCTTTCTGATTTTTGTAACTCAAATTCGTTTTCTTTCTGTTTTTTTCTTCTCAATTTAGTTCGCAAATCCGAAGCAGACGAACACTTGACGCGCGATGAGAAGCGTGCGAGGGCTTTAAGCGTACCAATTCCAGTTAGCGATATAATTAACTTGCCAATGGATGAGTTCAATGAACGTCTAAGCAAGTATGATTTGAGCGAGGCTCAGTTATCTTTGATACGTGACATAAGAAGACGTGGGAAGAACAAGGTAGCAGCACAGAATTGTCGCAAACGTAAATTGGACCAAATTGTCAGCCTTGCAGATCAGGTGAAAGAAATGCGTGACCGAAAAATGCGACTTATTAGAGAACGGGATTTTATGCTATTAGAAAGACAACGTGTCAAGGATAAGTTCAGCCAACTATATCGTCACGTTTTTCAGGTGAATAATACATTTTTGTTACTCAATAAAATTACTACATCTTAATTTTTTTTTTTTTTTTTCTACTTTATTATCGATTATTAGTAAACCAATGAATAACAAAAGTTGAAAATCTCCTGTTATATTTATTTTTATCAATCAGAAATTAGAGAAGTATGTTTATTTCGTTTCTAGTCTCTAAGAGATCCAGATGGCAACCAATACCACCCTTACGAATACAGTCTTCAACAATCTGCCGATGGAAACGTCTTATTGGTACCTAGGAATCAGACGAATCCCCATCATCCCCATACCTCAGCTATAGAGCCGAAAAGCAAACAAGAACCAGAACACAAGGAGTGAATTTCCGTTTTAAAGAAATGAGAACACTTATATATATAAAAAATAATATATGCCGTTCTCTGAAGGTGATTAAATAAGCAGCAGCGGGGACACTTTACCGTGTGACATTTAACAATTATTCAATATGCCGTTAAATTGATCGTGAATTATAGGAATACATATAAATATATATATATATAAATGCAGATATATACATATATATATATTTGTTTCCTGAAAACTTCACCAGCGCAAAGGAATAATGAATTGTGAAATGAAGTGGATTTTCAGCCCCCTCCACCCCCTCTTATTATTTATAAAATTGCGAAGAAAAAATAAATGAAATGAAAAGAACCGAAAAGAAAAGAAGAAAAAAAAAACCCTCGCGAACAACGAATACAGTTATAGAATTATTGTAGTAGTTCAGCCACGTGAGACACAGTAAGGAGTATTGTGAGATAAATAAAATGGGGTAGGAGAGTAGGAAATTGAATTGAAGAAACAGTGTAATCAAAAAAAAGCAGATATTCAGATTTTTTCTTGTTCAGAAAATGTTTCGAATTGTTGATGTTGAATGAAAACGGTTCATATTGATTTTATGAAAAATATACTTAACGACCATCGGAAAAGAGAAACAACAATTTTCTAGTTTCTTGTTTTTCTTTTTCTACTTCAAATTCATATTATTATTATTATAATTATATAGTCTGAGTTTGTTTGAAAAAGAAATTTATTATCGACGAGTTAAGTAAGAATTGAAAAACTAGGGTGTACATAGGTATAAAAAGATGAAACCCATAAAAAAAATTATGTAATCTGAATAATTTTTTTTTTTTGATTAAAAACAAAACAATGGCATTCGTTTTATTTTTTTAAGTCTTTGTCCAAGTCCGCAATGGCTCTTTATGTTTGTAGCTATTCGTGACAAGGACCGCTAACGCGTCGTATTTTTTTTTTTTTTTTTTACTATTATTTCTTCTGTTGATAAGAAGGGAGGACGTGCTCTCGGACACGTACTATGATCGTTGTTAATAAAAATAAATAAATAAATAAATAAAGAAAAACATTCAATTTTCTAAATATGCGTTTATTGAATAAAAAAAAAGAAAAGAAAAGAAAAAGCTTATAGTTTGATGCGATTTAACGTTATATGTGAATGGTATAGTATATACAGATTTGAAAGAAAGAAAAGACTAATATGTTATACTTCGCATAGTAAGAAAAGACGTAATAATTTCATTAAACTCATAAAGAGTGAAAAGAATAAAATAAAATAAAATAAAATAAATTGAATAAAATAAAATAAAAATACGAAATTATATTCATTACTTTATGAAACGTAATGTGTGTAATTTTAAGAATAACACTTAAACAACGTTCGTATAACTATGTAAAGTTGCATCGAATGCATATTAATGCATTTATATGCAGTTATTATATAAATACAAAATTATGATTGTTTTTTTTTTTTTTTTGATAAAAGGCAAATGCTTGAGGTGTTGCTTGGATATGAATGATGTAAAAGAAACAGTAGTAATAATAACAATAATAATAATAATAATAATAATAATAATAATAATAATAATAATAGATATATAATTAATAATAATAATAATTGTTTTTTTTTTCTCTTACATAAATATATATCAAAACACAGGCAATTATTTTGCTTCGATTTGGGCACGCGAGACTGAGACGTCCGTTCACAAAGTACTAATATGATAATATTGTAATGTATAATAATAATACGGAAAAAGTAAAAAAAGTAAAAAAAAAAGAAAGCAAAGTATGTGAATTATATATTAGCTGCGATATATTATGCTACAATATATAAGTATATATATATATATATATATATTATATATATATATATTATATATATATGTAGCGATTATATTGATAAACGTAATGAAATAAAAACATATTTTTATAATATAAAACCATAATAAACATTCAGGTATTTCACATTTGCCTTTTTATGTATATATTGACGTAGTTAGTATAATTTTCTATATATATATGAAATAAAAGTAAATATATGTTGAAAGAAAAGGATTTAAAAAAAAAAGAAAAAAAAAGGAAAAAAAAATGAGAAATTGAAAGGAATTTTTTTTTTTTTTTTTTCTCTTACACGTCGGTTATTATTAATTAACTGTTCGCTAAGGTTTACATAATAAATATACATACATATACATTATACATACTACTGGGTGTAGGATGGCTTTTGCGTACCACATGTGGCAAGGAAGAGGTTTGCGAATTTTAAATTTATATACATAATTATGGTAAAGGATAATAAAGTAAATAATATCTAAAAACATATATTATCTTGTAGTACAAAAAGGTTTTTCGAATTTTTATCGAATTCGGCTTATCGCGTTGAATAATAATTGACAAACCGATACTTTTCTCACACCTCTTGCCCCCCCCCCCCCCCCCCCCCCCCCCCTCCACACACTCAGCTGAATTTCTATATCGTATAATATAAAGCTGGAATGATAAACCTCTGGGGAAATATACATATACATATGTATATTAATAGAAAAAAAGAAATGAAAAAAACAAGAAAAATAAATAAAAAACCAATTATCGCGATTCTCCGTAAATGCGTTCTAAGGTAAAAACCCCTACTCTGATCTAATCGTTCATTCAACAAAGTGGAGAATATTTTTTACTTAACCTCTTTGTCTAATGCAGCTATACAAAAGAGAAGATGAAAGAAGACAAGAAAAAAATACACACACACAAAAGAAAAAAGAAATATAAAAAAAAAATATATAAGAGATTTAAAAAATACGAATACAATTATTAAATATTTGCCTGTGAGTAAGTGCAGCAGCGTGAATGATGAGTAAAATGGCCTGTATGAGTGAATGATATCAGCTGTTAAGCGCGTTATGACTTACGAATATAGATTTACAATGAATATAAGTTATATAAATAAATTAAAAAAAAAAAAAAATGTCGCATCTAACGTAAATAATTATGATATAATTAATAAACAATAACGCCTATGACTATTTAATTAATAAATAAATAAAATACGAAACTATAAAAATAAAAAATAAAAAAAAAAAATAAAAAAAACACCACACGCTACATCTTATACGGTTCTGAGCTTTCCATTGCATATATTATTATCTTCTCTATCCTAATTCTGCGTTATTATAAAATCTAAATAGGTAATACTACATTATAATATTACGATCATGTATATCCATTTTTTGTAATCAATATTTGAAAAGTTTTGCTTACTGCAAAATCTAAAATTTAATAAGTAACGTGAATGTATTATTATTAAACACCCTTAGCCTGAATTTAATTAATATACCCATAAAAAATATATCGACAATTTTGATTCAAATTTGAAGTGAACAAATTTTCTCAAAGTTCAAATAATCGGTGTAGCCGTAAGAAAACACAGCTGATTAGGTATACATGCTTTTTTAAAAAATCCTGAATCTGAAAGTTGTCCAGAGATCGTTGTATACTATCCAGAGTTATATCATAAAGCTATAGTACTTTAGTTTGAAGTTTATTTAAATAAAATGCAGACACAGAATTTCTAGAAATAAATTTGATTTATTTAAAGTAAATATATAGGTACTCTATTTACAAATACTTTGCCAATTACAATTGTATCCAAACTGATATTCAAATTTAGTACTAATGTCTTGGAATTCCTTTTCATTTATCTGTTTAAATAGTTCTCACAGTTATTAGTGGGAGAGAATCAACCCGACGAAGTTATATTGCGCATTTGTCTAATCGCAGCTACAACTCTGGCATTACAGCCGGAACTACCACTCTGATAATCTTCAGGACTGAGTCTTAGCAGAGTAGACATCTGTTGCAATTGCTCAGTCAATGAGAGACCCAATTCCTCCAAGATATTTCCCAGGTAATCTAATAAGTAACACGTTTCATTATTACATTAAACATTATTTACCAGTTTCGTAATTTATTTTTATAAAAAAAAAAATGTATGAACGTTCTCTCACCGATATCTGTAGCCAATTGTTTACAGGCACCCGCGTTAAGCTCGCAAATGCCCAACGTTTGGTCCTGAAACATTGTACAAGTTCCTTTGGCAACAATACCCAGTAGAATATCAGTAAATCCAGATTCACTCGAGCCTTGTGCATACTGTGGATCTGCGGCTTTCAGAGCTTGAGTTAAGCTGGGATTATCTCGTAGCAAAAACGGCTCTAAGTGTTGGGGTAAAGTCATAAGATACTGTCCAACTTGAGTGATATATTCTTGAGGTGCAAAACTGTAGTCTGGTAAATCAGAACTGAGATTTGTCATTCTGTTTGCATCTGATGACCACGCAGGTGCTTTTTGTACAAGTAATAATTGCGTGAAAATCGGGGCGAATATAACTTCATAAGTTGTGTTATGTAGGTCAGAGCAAAGCTTGTGGATCAATTGTATAACAAAATCCAAAATAGTCTTGTCCTCTGCAAAGAAATTTTCAAAATTTATATTAAAATGCTTGCAACAAGTTTTACAATGATTTTAATGAAAGTTAAACGAGTTCCACCTTTTTGAAGAGACGTTATTAGATTATCGAATTCTTTTCGCCCGGTGGTATCAAGCAACAATTCTTTATAACGGGTGAAAAGACTAGAGTTTGTACTCTGCAGTTTGTTGTTTGCATCCACAATATCTGCGACTAATATTTTTTCAAACTGTTCAATATGCCCCAGAAGTTCACCTGTAACGAAATATGCAAAATTTATATTAGAGTTTGGATTCGTTTATGATACTAGCTAATAAATATTGTTGAAAAAAATTTACCGATACTCTGCAGTAACGTTAGACACATTTGAAAGAGATTCCAATCCTCTTGTTTATTCTTTCTTCTTTCTAATTGCCTGATGCCAGTTTTATACGTGTCTAAATACTGACTGAAGTAAGTCTGAGAACAGAAGTGAGGTAATCAATTATTGATTCAATGCCGTAGATTCGTCCATTTGATATCGTAGCAAAGAATTATTGATGCTTACATTAAGTGCTTTCAATAATCCAGGATAGCCGCACCCAGCAGTAAAAATTTTGCACCTCCCATTAGCGTTATTTGCGTTATCAATCGCTCGTGAAATGCTAAGAGAAAGAGAATTGATGGTATCGCTAAGGTCCTCGCGAATGCAATCTAGAGTTTCGAGCTCGTTAGCCAGTTTAGCTTTTTCATATACGCTGTATTTTCCCACGTATGATACATAGGGTGTGTAAATCGCCTCGGCTAATAGATGCAGTGAATTTTTATCTGCCTTTTCTCCTTGGGACGAAGCCTCTATAGCTCCGTTTAAATTCACCGCAAATTCCCTCGCGTTTTCCTTCAAAAGAATCAACGTCGCCAGGTGTAAATCGCTCGATTCTTGTTTCAAAGTGGCTTCTATACATTCTATAAAATTCGGTGATAGACTTCGCAGCAAGTCAGCATATACGTCGATCAGAGTGTCAATTGAAGAATTTGGAAACACCTGACTACACCATTTCACCTAAACGATATAAAAATGTTTAAGTCAGCCATTAACCAGTTTCTTCTTAAAGCTTCTTTCATTTCATTTTATACCTGCGTCAACCAACTGGATAACAGTTTATCGTAATAAATTCTGAGCCAACAAACGACGGTCTCTTCTTGCTCAAGCTGTTCTTCGATAGTTTTTTTCCACTCCTGTCCCAGAGATACTTTGAGACAATTATGATAGTATTTCAAGAGCTGAGGCAGTCGGTCCATTTTAGTAAAAATACTGACGTACATCTTGGATTGCTCTGCAAATTGAATTCATATCGATAAAAAAAAGGTTCATTAATTGATCAGGGGAGTAAATTCGATGATAGAATAATCAGTTAGAGACCTAAGCTCGATGCTGTAAAAGCTTGAACTAATCTGGGACTGGCCATAGCTTCGAGGCGATTTTTCAGACCCTCAAGTTGTAGTTTTTTGTCTTCATAGTCCAAAACGTTTGCTAACATCGTCAATGACTTTTGCATACTAAACAACTTGTTGGCGATCTTGTCAACGTCGCCTGATTCAAAGACCTGGACAAGTTATAGAAAACTATATTCTGTTTCTGTATTCTCTATCTCGTGGAGATGGTAAAATTGAGATCTAAACAGCGACTACCTCCTCAACATCGTTAGCAAGAACCGTCCAGTTATCAGCTTCGTGTAAACCTTGTTTAGCGGTTTGTAGATCGGTTTTTATTCTGTCAATTCTTTCCAAAGTGACCATAGAGAGTCCCGTGTCTTTTTCTACCTGTAAAACCGAATTGGATATCAATTTGTAAACAGAGTTGAAAAAATCCGACGACCAACTCACTTTAGCTATCTCTTGTTTAACGGCGACCATTTTTTCCCTAAGAAGCAGTGCCTCTTGCTGTAGAACCTGGGTATCTCTAAGAACGCGAGGGAGTCCTGATAAAACGGACTGACTAGTTTCTTCCAAAGCTCCGTTGACCTGCTGCACGTACAACTGCAGCTTCATTACCAGAGATGAGACGAAGGCCTAGTTGTGTAATACAGGATTGATTTAAGATCGATAAACTTTGTGAAAAAGTTGTTGCGTGTTAGTGTTACAAAAAACCGAGTTTAGGAAAGGAGAGGGAAAAACGTGTTTTTAAAGAAGTATGTAATACGCTACAAAAAGCATACCTAGTTCGTTAAACCATTTATCACCGAAATTATAAATAATTCGAAAAAGATGAAAAATAAACTAAAACTAAAATCTCGTCAATACCGGCGACGATCGTGTTATCGTAGTATTAGTGTAAAACGGTAAACGGGTTTACCGGCGTCGTATTCCGTAAAGTATAGAAGTTAAAGTCGTGAAGTGTAGACGTGAGTTGTTTCAATGTTAAATATTGAAAATAATTGATCTAACGAATCGATAATATGCTCACATCTTTGTTCTCCTGAGCTTCGGCGGATTTGAAAGTTCTATTTATCCAATCTTTGACGTCAAAGTTGTCATCGGAAAAGGCGGAAACGTCCTGAAAATAATATTACTTTTTAGGTTAGGTTAGATTAGGTTAGGTTAACCCTAACCATAACCTAAATAATCCGCCATGTTGACAGACGTCAGGTTAAATCTCGGCGGTTGATCATCTCTTTCCGCGATATGGTAATAAGGGTGTCTGAATGTTTAATAATAGAAGGGAGAAAAGGGGTACGCATTTAATAATTGCAACGAATGAGGTGGTACCATTGTAGCAGTACGTTAATGATGAATAGTAGCGAGAGTCCTTAGTCGGGGGTTGTACGGGTTAAACGTAGTTTACAAAAATGAAATAAATAAAAATCAACAGTTGTGTTAAAAGTTGGATGTCAGAATGTTCGTTTGGTACTGTTTGATTACGAACGATGACAACGTTATCGTTTCCGGTAGCAGGTTCTCTTCGGTGGTCGCGCCACGCCTCCACAGTTTCATATGCGCACCGTGGTTTTGCGCAACAGTTGGAAGTTGGAATTTTGCCCCGAATTTCCTCCCTCCCCCTGGTACCCCCTGACCGCGACGAAAAAGGAAAAACAGCCAGTACTTGGTTATAACGTTTGTTATATTTTTCTACACAATAATATTACAAATAATATCGCTATAGTTATCGACAAGTATATATTTTTATACGCGTTTCTAAAACTCTATGTATATATATTAGAACATTTTTACTCTATGCAACTTGGGAAAAACTAAGCCTGAACAACAATTGACCAACAGCGAGTTAACGCTTAATTAGCAGTTAATTTGAGGTTAGTTAGCAGCGATTGTTTAATCAGATTCGAGAGGAAACTCCTAGTTCACTACTCGCCATATACGACGATACATGTTGAGTACATATTAAAATTGGAAAGCAAAAGAACAAAAACAGACAAAACAAAACGAAAAAAATAATTAGAAAACAAAAACAAAAGGAAGAAAAAAAACAATTATGTCAACGACGACGACGACGACGACAACGACGACGCAGGAGGATAATAATATGGCGTCTGCGCCACGGATACGACGACGCCGATGCAAATTTATAGGAACCTGGCTGTCGCACAACCAATTCGCGACCTGGCTAACGCCAGTTCGCGGTGATGATCACAAAGCGTACTGCGCGCTCTGCGACAAGGTATTCTCCGTTGCCCACGGAGGCCTGCACGACGTTAGAGCCCATTGGAAGGGCAAACGTCACATCGGCCTTCAAGCAACAATCGGTAACACCGACGAAGTCCCTAGCCAATCCGATCAGGTCCTTTCCCAAGGAACAGGACATCACCAGCAGCTGCAGCAGCAGCAACCATCTCAATCCCAGCCACAGCTGCTTCCCGGTACTTCCTATCAGGTCCACCAACTGCTTCTCAAAAGGAACTCTCTTGGCGATCTCGAGTTCAGCGAGCAGGTAATGCTTTCTTTTTTTTTTCTCTACTCTCTCTCTCTCTCTATCTATCTATCTCTCTCCCTCACTCTCTCTCTCTCTCTCTCTCTCTCTTCCCTTTCTTTCTTTTTCCTTAATTTATTTCTTTTCCTTCCATTTTTCTTCATTCTTTTTTTCTCTTCTTTTTTTTTTGTTCTTTTGTTTTGTTCTTTTTTGTTTTGTTTCGATATCGCATATACCTCTTTTTATTACGAGTATATTGATTTTTATAAATTCTTCGACGAACCCGCCAGTACGAACGAACGAACGAACGAACCAACGGCTAGGGACGCGAACGCGGGGGGGACGAGGCGGTTGGCCGATGCCTGCTGCCTGCTGCCTCTGCCTGCCTGCGACGGGAGGGTTTCGAACCGAACGGACGGCGGCGGTGGAGTCGCGCTTGTTTCCCTCTCTCTAACGCACCGCTTCTTCCTCCTTCTCCTACGACTCTTTTCCCTCCTCATCCTCATCCTCCTTCTCCTCCTCCTTCTCCGTCTCCACCTACTCCGCCGCCGCCGCCGCCACCGCCGTCTCTCCCTCGACCCCCGCCTCCCGCACCTACACTCTCGCTCGCTCTCTCTCTCTCTTTCTCTAAATTCTTCTCGTCTCTCTTGCTCCACCGTTCTTAACGTCAAACCACTTAGGGCCGCGGACCTCGGCAGTCAGTCGATCTTTCGTACCATTCCGGCATTTTCCACCTGATCGAGTGCAAGCACGCCATTTTGGCGAATATTAGTGCGCGAATTTCGTAACGTTTGTCAAATAAGTGGTTTTATCAAGGAGGTTAGAATACCTATGTTAACAGTGGTTTAATTAAGGTGATACAAAACTCTGCATCACTTGTAGTAAAACCGGTGTTTCGTTTTGACATAGTCGGAAGTGTGTGACCACAAGTGCCTCCTCGAAAGCGAGCGTGTGTGTGAAGCGGCTACCGAGTGGCGTGCTACGAGAGCGCTGGCGTGAGTGAGTAATTCGCTTCATCGGCTTGGCCAAACGTGCGCGTTTATTATGCGGGCGTGAGTTTACTAATCTTAGCCTTTATACGGAGCAGTTGACACCTCGTTACTGTCGTTACTACTCACCTTACTACTCTATGTATGTAGTCTATGATCCCGGCTGTATATCGCATACCTATAGTATACCTATATACTACAGTTTACTCTCGTATCAAAATACTAGCGTGCGTGTTGGCCGGTCGAAAAATGATAATTCATACTTTGACCATTTTCTTGATCATGGCCGTTGCCAGACCAGCGGACAAATGATAAATGGATTTAATATCGAATCAATTGAGTTGTTACGTACGATCATTTTAAAATAGATGACACGTAACGTAACATAACGTAACTCAACGTAAATTAAAGTAAAGTTGAGTAAAGTAAAGTTGAGTAAAGTTGAGTAAAGTATAGCAACATAAAATAGCTTTTCAACCGCAAAGTAATAATAATGTTGAAATATGCATGTATACGTGTGAAATAGATCGAATTTCAAAATATCTCATCTGTCACGGCTTTCTCTCTTTATCTCTCTCTCACTCGAACCAAAAGTTAAAATTCCTAAGGAGTTGGTAGTCGGGAGTCGTACTTCGTACCACCGTTATTAATGTTAATGGAAGTAATAAAACCTTAGTATTTGAGAACGCTAAGCTCGGCTTTTATATCTTATATTATTTCATTTTATTACAATTGTTGGGTTAAGGGACAAAAAAAATATATAATACATGTATACGTATATACGTATTTAAAAAGTGCCGCGGGGGAGCATGAGGCCGATACGGGACGGGGGATGGGGAAGAGAACGAGAGCGAGAGAGAGAAAGAGAGAGAAAAAGAGAGAGAGAGAGAGACGAACAGAGAGACAAGTGACAAGCGGGCCACTGCTTGCTCACCCCTCCTGTCGCGCGCTGACGTCATCCACTACAGTTTTAAACAAATCATATAAATTGATTTTGTAATTAAACGACAACCGTTCTTCTTTCTTTGACTATACGAATCCACGAGACTCGGGGCTCCCGGTAAATGTATGCACAGTAAAGAAAGGCAGGCGTAAAAGATATCGTGTGTATACATCTGACTGACTATACGCTACGTGTATGTACACATGTATCAGATATTTGCCGTTAGCATTGTACCGCGTATTTTATAAGCGTAGATTCGAGTTTACTCCAATTAGAACGACAATAGTTTAGAGAACGGTGTAAGGCACAATGCACTATGTACATGTTCTTGTTATGATTGTTTTCATTTTATTCGAATTTGTAATTTTTTTTTCTTTTTTTTTTTTTTGAGATGACTGTACGTAAAAGTTAGTTTAATCATTACAACTTCCTTCGAGGAACTTACACACACGCAACGCACGCGTTTCACGTGTGTTACGCGGATGATATCCGTATATACACACGCCGGCTCTTAATTTTCCATCACGATCGAGTTATAGCGTATACATATATATACGTATATTATTATATGTAAATGTTTTTCATTCCGAATAAATATGTATATTTAATTTATACATATATACATGTATAAATATATATATATATATATAGCTACACATAAATGATAATCAGTAGTTATTTTCAAACTTGAGATAATTTCGCCGTTCTAATTCAATCCGATTCTTTACTCGCTTATACATATTATACTCGTTCCCAATCTTTTTTCTCGACTTTATTCTGGTGAAATTTATTGACCGACTAGGTGTAACATTTATTTGTAACCTCGTTCTCGCTTATTACCTTTCAACTAGATCCTTGTGTATACACGTTAATATACTCCTATATGTATACATATATATATACGTATTTCTACTTTTCTATATACATATATACATGTATCTATATATTTATAATATCTTCTGAAAGAAACCAATTCCACGCTCGTAGATTCTTAGAGCATAAAAAGAACCGGCGTAAATAAAAAGGAAAAAAGAACTTTCGACGTTGTATACATGTATAGCGTTCAACTTTTATAAGTTAGTTTTTCTTTCTTCACGTTTCTTTCTTACTTTTTATTTTGTTTTGTTTTTTTGTTTTTGTTTTTCTGTTTTTCTGGTTTTTTTTTCTTCCCTTCCATCTCTTGGTCCAACCGTTATCAGTTTAGAGATAAAGCTAGGTCGCTGGAACGTTAATTTGATTTGAATTTTTGAACGCGTACGTAGTACGCCATAACGCGCTCTCGACTCACACCACGAATCGAAACGCCGGATGGACGGGAAAAGGAAATGCGAGATGGGAGAGGGGGAGAGGGGAAAAAAAGAGAAACATAAAAATGAAAATAAAAATAAAAAAAATTGGTATAACCTTCAGACGCGAGGCATTGTTTTTTTTTTTTCTGTTTTTTTATTTTCGTAATTTATTCGCTTCATCCAAATACACGATATGTATAGGCATATATATACATACACAATACCTATACACAATTATTATTCGGTTCAGTATATACACCATAGTGTTCCCCTCGTCGTCTTTTCATTATGCGATATTTTCAATTATCAATTTCACCATTATTACGTCCGTATATACCAAGCTCTCGGTTCGAATTCTTCAAAGTTTAAGTGGGGCTTAACTTTCATAAAATGTCAAAACGAGCAAAATATATAGAATCTATATAGGGGTTCTGGAGCTAGCGATCCGCGGGGAATCGCAGCGGGGGTGGCGAACGAATCCGCCAGCGGCGAACCAGGGGCGGTGTTCAAGGTGGAAGGGGGAGAATAAGAGAGAAAGAGTGAGAAACAGAAACAGAGAGAGAGAGAGAGAGCGAGGGGTTCGAGAGGGGGAGGGTTAAGGGGGTTCCCTTGACGAAGTATCTTGTAGAGGGGATGATTGTCAAAACAGGGAACCCCACCGAAAAATGTTCGTATTTATGGCACTATTTCCGTTGCCCCCTCCATCGTGTATACTCCCCCGTCGACGGTTCGCAGCTCCCGGTCGGTCTTATATACCTCCCCTCTCGAAGCTACTCGCGCGGCCGCCTCCGCCCCCTTTTTTTTCCTCTCTCTTCTCTCTCTCTCTCTCTTCCCCCCTCGGCCACCCTCTCGCCCCCTATTCCCCCATCGTCTCCCCGTTACTCGCTCTTTCCCCCCACCATATCCGAGCCACTTTAATGTTACATTAATAAAAAGCAACAATCAATATCTTCGCTGTAAAAAATTTAAATCTATAACAGAATTCCCGAGCGAAAGCGAAGCACCAGACTGTGCGCGGTGAGGCAGTGCTGTGCTACAGTATTTGTGGTACCCCTGGTTATTCTGCTGCTGCTATTGCTGCTACTGCTGCTGTTGCTACTGCTGCGGCTGCTGCACTGTTGCTCCTCTTGCTGTTGCTGCTATTCTTCTTATTATTGTAGTTGAAAAAAAATCTTCTTTTATACCTATACGTACACATACCTATATATACCATGATATAGAGAGTGTCAAGAGTGGTTGTTGACTGTTGAGACGACAACTGTTAAACGATGAACGTAAACGCGAGCGGCGTGCGTTGTAGACCGTTTGACTGTCCATGCGTGAAGTGTGAAACGTTCCGCGTACATTTGTGAGAGGGCCCAGAGAGAGCAGCGAGCGAGCGAGCGAGCGAGCTAGATAGCAAGCACCCGCGTGGTTTGTTGTGCGTAGTGCGGGCGGGTCTCTGAATGAAGGTGCGCGCGGTGGCTGCGGAAGGACTGAGGGAACGGGGGAGGGTACTCTCTTCCGTGCGTACGTGCGTACGTCCGTATCACACCGTAAAAGCGTACGTGTGCTTTGACGTACACGTGTGCCGTATGTAAACTAATACACGTATGTATTTGTTTTTTGTTTTTTTTTTTTGCTCATTTTTTATTTGTTATATCATTATTTTCATATCATGCCAGCTATTGTATAAATTTTTTTTTTTTTTTTTTATTTTTTCTACTTTTTATTTTTCATTCAAATTTTATTTCATATTTATATGTATATTATATATACTTATATGCACCCAAATGAAGTATACGTGTCCGCGCTCGATTCGCCACACCGATTTATGTACGCTGCTGCGGATTAAAATACCGATACCCGGGTTTTTATTATTCTCCAAATTTTCTCTTCTACGCGGTAAGGAACATTGTGATAATCTATGTATGTATGCACACACACACACACACATACACACGTGTGATTTTCTCTTCCGATACGAACCGACATGTACACCGCTCTCTCCCTGTTTTTATTTTTCTCTCTTTTTATACTCGTCTATGTATTTCATTTTTCGTTTGAGATGTATCGTATCCTCTCTACATCCACTTATACGTAAATTTCAAACTTAGGTATACGTCCTAGAGTGCAGTCACTCCAATGTATTTATTTTTTGACTTCTTTCATCTTCTATTTATTCGTTTTTTAAATATACGATATACGATTCCATTGATTTTAATGTTCAATTTGTTTGACAGTTGAACGTCGCGACTCGAATCAACCGATACAATAAAAAGGCCTTTGATCAATTACTAGTAAGAATAATAGCGCGGTCGTTGCGCTATGTATATTATACGCAATTCTCTCATCCGCGCTGCTGATAAAAATTTTTATAATCGAGAAAAAAATAAATAAATAAATTTATATCAATTTCAGAGTCAGATTATATTATTGATGGAACAAAAAAAAAAAAATATATATATATATGTATATATATATATACATACTATATATCAAACGAAATACAGAGTATCATGACGCTGTAGCTTTTATATTTATATATATACACATATAGAATTCGGTAATCGGTATACGCTGTACATAATATGTGTATATCAAGGTTTCATCTTACACGAAGTTTTCCGACCATTAAAATAATTTTTTTTCCCTTTTATATCTTTACTTAGTTTTTATCAGTATCATTATTATTATTATTATTATTATTATTACTTTTTTTTCAACCTCTATACAAATTTTTATTAGAGCATATCGTGTCTTTATGTGTATATACCCTAAGGTGGTCCCTATTTTGATCATTTTGGAATTTTAATAGTCCACCCCCTAAAAGCCTTCAAATTAACTCGAAAAAAATTTCTGCCAAGTTTGAACCATTAATATTAATATTTACCCGCCCTCAAGACGACGAAAGTTTTAAATGGGAAATCAGCTGCATGTATTTTTTAAAACTAAACTTTCAATTTTCATGACTCCGTAATATATTATTGATGAAAAAAAATCTGGAATTTTGTATAATTATTTGTATGTACTTGTATGATGTACAAAATGGTGCATGGAAACAATTTTTTACCTAACTTTTGAAAGAAAATACTAGGCAGGAATTTTTTTCATTTATTTGGAAGGGTTTTAGAGAGCGGGTCTATTAAAATTCAAAAATGATCAAAATAAGGACCACCCTAGTGTATATGCCTTAGGGTGATCCTTGATTCGGTCATATTCAAATTTCAATGCTCTAGAACGTCTCCAAATATATGCAAAAAAATGTACTGAAAACCCCAAGTTCCTATCTCAATTCTAAGTACTATCCCAAAGCCTTCGTACATTCCCATTTAAATAACACACGATTTTTAGTATACTTCCGGGTTATTTTTTACTTCCTATCGCATTATCGTTTTAAATGATCTGAAACTCCGCAATGCACTTCTTACCTATAGTAGCAGGTATCCGTGAAAAATTTACAGATTCTTATCAACAAAATTTTATTTATCACAATTCGGAGATGAGGAATTTTTTTTGGTGCGCTATGTCTTCCGAAATTATGTCGTTAAAAATCTGCCGAATTTTTATGTAATACCTAATACTACAGGTAAGGAGTGTACCAAATTTGAGATTTTTCGGAGCCATAGACTGCAATAGGAAGAAAAAAGATTAACCGCGAAATGTCACAAATCGTGTTTTATTCAAATGGGAAACTTCGAAGGCTTTGGGGCGGACTTAGAATTGAGATAGGGACCGGAGGTTTTGGTTACATTTTTTTTTTTGTATATATTCGGAGACGTCCTGGCCCATGGGAGCATTGAAATTCGAAAATGATAAAATTAAGGACAACCCTAATATACATACACATAAATACTAGTACCCCACCACAAATTTTCTCTGTGCAAATGTTTTTTCGGGTACAATGAAATACAATATGAAATATATATATATGGGGTATTCCATGTGAACCGAATCGGTTTTTGGCAAAAAAAAGGAAAAAACGGGAGGCTGGAAATTTTATCACTTCTTCGTGGCACTTCGAAGTAATTTCGTTGAAAATTTCAAGGCAATCCATTAGACCCTTCAAGTAGAAAAAAAATGGAAACACATTTTTCCCAAGTTTTACATGCTTCGCCGATTTTTAGAAAAAAAAGAAGAAAAACGGGAGGCTGAAATTTTGATCATTTCTTAGTGCCACCTCGAAGTAATTTCAATGAAAATTTCAGGGCAATTGGTTAGACCCTTCAAGTAGAAGAACAAAGTAATCGCATATTTCCAAAGTTTTACATGTTTAAGAATTTCAAAAATAATTTATGTGCTACATATTTCGAAAGAGCTCATTTATGCACTATGGGAAGTGATGATTTTGTTCATGCATGGCTGAGATAAGAAGTGGAGTTAAAAATGTAGTAATTAAATTTTTGGTATAATTATGAGAGCGATATAAATTGAACCAATTGGTTTCATGCTCTGTAACTGTTGGGGACATCTCATGTGGTAACAAGGAATCTGAATCTGCATTGGCGTCAGATTCGATGACCTCCGGCCAAAAACCGATCCGGTTTCCGTGGAATACCCCATATGTATAAATAGGTACATTAAGGCGGTCGTTGAGAATTGATTAATTTTATTTGTTGTGCAAGACAATAAAAATTCATTTTTTCACGAATCTGCAGTTTTTCGGAAATATCTCACAAAATCCCCAAAGAAATATTAATAATAACAATAATAATAATAAGAAGAATAATTTTCATACAATAAAAAAAAAAATGGATAGGTAGCAGGTACATTTTTTTTTATAGAGAATTAAAATAGGTTTTTTTTTTTGTCAAGTCTGTACATTTCCAAAAAAAGTGCAGATTCATCAAATGATAAACTTTGATCGTCCTGCGCACGTGTTATTTTCATTTTTTTTTTTGACAAAAAAAAAATTCCCTCATGTTTTTACACGAAAAAGAAACTTTTTAGGGGGCGCTTGAAAAAATTTAATTTTAAACGACCACTCTAATATAATATATATATATATATATATTATATACACATGTATGGAAATTATCTGTACATGTACAGGTATGTACCTACGTTAGGTAAACTAAATGCCAGGTCATCATCAATTAAGTGGTAGTAGACTAATTTAGGATGTAAACTCCCACCGAAAGCTAATTTTCTAGATTACACATCTCGATTTTATAATATATCCATCTCCGGTCCTAGCCCCCCCCCCCCCCCCCCCCCGCGATCTATCTCTCTCTCTCTCTCTCTTTAAACCCCGTGCCATATCTTTCTGTCTATTATAAAAAAATACAATGGAAATTATTTCAAGTCAGTACAGTATATATAGGTATATAGAATGATAATACCGTTAGATTTAAACTAAACAGCTCACAAACAACTGACATTCGATTTTCACAGTCTTTCTTAGAGCAGTACTGCCGTGTCCCCCCCTGTACCTCCCCCGCCCTATTTCGAACGCAACACTCTTTGCCCTCCCCCTACCTTCTATTTTCCCCCTATAGGCCCCTGCCCCCCTGCCCCGTCTATGCCGCTCAATTGTTCCGCTGGCTGCCTCCGCGCTTGTTCGTCGTCGTTGCGCGTTCGTTGTACGCGATGGGTTATACGTTCATACATACTATACGTTATACGTATAGATATACTGTATACCTACTGTACTGTACGCCTTACGCGAGATATGTATTTCATTTTAATAAATATATGTACTGTTTTTGTATATATATATATATGCTCTATAGCTATATACATATATGGATTATATTTATATATAGGATGTAATAAGTTAATGTTTACGATATACTATATACGGTATACGATATACGATATACGATATAGGTGAGTTCGCGAAATTCTATGTAATAAATATATACATATATATATTCTATACAATATCCATATATAAGTTATATGGATCCTCGACGTATAGATCTCTCATCGTCGTGTATTAGATACATTGAAATGTGTATGTATATATATTTCAAAACCTTTCGGGGTACCGGACACAAAAGATGGGAACGGAGTTTCGTTTCGTGCGGCGATCAGAGAAGATTTTACAAAAACCAGGCCCGCTCGTCCCCCTGGCCCTCTCCCCGTCCCCCCTCGCCCTTCCTCTTGTTCCTCATTCCCCTCTTACTCCCTGGTTCCCCGTTGCCACCGCTCCTGGACGACCTCGGCGATGATACGACAAAAAATCAGATGCACGGCCATTGGCTGTTCTCAATTCGAATTATTGGCTTCCCCCCCGTCGTCACCCCTCCTCGTATAACCTCTCCCTTCCTCCCTCTCCACCCAGCCCCTCGCCGTCGACGTCGCCGTAGCCGTCGTTCGTCAGACCTAACCCCACTCCCACCCCCGGGCGCCGCCACGAAAGGGCCGAAAAAACTTGGAAAAAAAAATCCAATTTCGTTGCTATGGCGACCGGCGTACGTTGACTTTGATAAAGATCCCCCCTCCCTACGCCTTCTACTCCCGGTAACTCCCCCTTTATCCCCCTCGACACCCAGCCGCCGTTTCTCGGTGTTGGGGTAATTCTTTTTTTTATTATTTTTTTTATTTATTTTTTTTTATTTCCCCCGGTTTTTTTTTCCTTTTTTTCCCCCCTACTCTTTCATTCTTTTATTTTTATTTCATTTTTTTTTCCCGTCATTTTATATTATTTTATTTTTTTATTTTATTATTATTTTTCCCTTTTTTTTTTATCATTTTCTTTTTTTTGGAAAAAAACTTTTTTAATAAAAAAGTTATGTCCGTATCCCAACGGCTTCGCATTAAAAGTTTTACAGCGGGCGATATTTCATAACTTTTATATTTCGAAAATGTAAAATGTTTTCTGCTTCTCCAATGCCGAGCAACACCACCACCACCAGCAGAAGCAGCATCAATATATATATATATATATATATGTATGTATGTGTATATATATATATATAGTATATATATATAATATACGTTCTACCGGTGGGATGGATATACCTGGGGCCCCTACAGTGTACTTCGAAGTCTCACGTGCTTAGCTTTGTAACGAATATTTCAAATGTTTCCACGTCAAACATATTTCTCTGAAGTACAGTCTCGACTGGTAATATATTATTTCAACGACGACGACGACGACGACGACGACGACGACGAAGACGAAGACGAAGACGAAGACGAAGACGATGACGGAGACGGAGACGGAGACTACGACGACGAAGACTACGACTACGACTACGACGACTTATCTCGCTCGAGACAAAGACACTTTGAATTTCCGCGGCAGCTACTATATAACTGCAGTATATACCTATATATATGTATATAATATCTGAGTTGCATTCTGCAGCAGCATAGAATTTGAATGCATTATATGTATAGTATAATATACATATATATATATAAAATTGAGGAAAAAGTAAACCGAATAAAAAGAAGAGAGAGAGAGAGAGAGAGCAAAAAAAAAAAGAAAAAAAAATAAAAGATTGCGGTTTCAAAACCGCAGACAAAGTCCCCGCGCGCTCGATTCTGCAAAGAAAACTTAATTCTTCTCTTCTCCGCATGCCTTCCCTTCGTCTCTCCGCCTCTTTTCTTCTCTTCGTCTTCTACTTCTTCTACTTCTTCTTCTTCGTCTTCTCCTTTTTTTTTCTTTTTCTTTTTCTTCTTTTTCTCTCTCTCCCCCGCGTTTAAATTAACGTTCGGTATAGGTATACCTTATATATACCCAGGGAATATATTTTCATGGGGAAAGGGTAGATTGTAAAAAAAAAAGTAAAAAAAAAAGGAAAGGAAAAAAAAAACACCCTCGAGAATAAAGAAAAAAAATATTTTTCTAACGATCGACCGTCGTCGTCAGCGGCGGCGGGAAACCCGAGGAGGAATATAGTATCTTTTTTAACAATATAATTAATGGACTTTATATCTTGTATCAACCGGCGAACAACGATTAGTTTAGCATGTATTATACATATATATACATATATATATAATATATATATGCAGTGCATATATCAAAGACTTTTGTATATATACACCTATATTATGTATATATGTATATATAATAAAAGATTGTTCTGGATTTCCTCGCACCCGATATCGAACACAACAAACCCTCGGCAATTTGTTTTTCCGTTGAATCATTATACTTCATTTTGCCGCGCTCAGCGCAGCTGTATATAGGTATACTATATATATATATATATGTATACATATATTATATGTACATATTATAGGTACATAGCGGAAAAAAGAGAGAGAGAGAGAGCGAGAGAGAGTGAGAAAGAGGGGGAGGGGGAGAGAAGAATAATTAATTAAAAGATTGCGTAAAAGTAAAATACTGCTACGTTATATAGATAATAATGATGGGGAAATTATTTCTGTACTTTGTTATGTACTGCGATAATAATAAGGTTATAATGTATGTATATACCTATAGTATATATATATATATATATATATTATAAGGAAATGATATTTCTGGACAAATATAAATTCTGCTTTTGGCAACGAACCGACGATATCTCGTTACGTCGCGCGGCGCTGCAGGTTATATAGCTTGACATCAATATCAATATAATATACAATTAAAGGAAATACACACGGTATTGACAAGCGTTTGTTATATATATATATATAGCTAACATGTTTGATCGACACAATTTCATACTCCATATTTTTCTGGTAATTATCGATCGATCGCCTATACCCTATAATAACAAATGATTATTAAACTAAACGTTGAACATTTTTGACTATCAAAAACGATTAACTTTCCCCCTTTATACGATCGTTATGTAATATAGAGGCATATCAGAAAAAGAAAAAAAAAATTAAAAAAATAAAACGAAAAAATAAAGTAATAAAAGAAGAAATAGAAATATAGAAAAAAAAGTTGACAATCGGATATACGATGACGCACTTGAGCAATTTTTATAATATACGTAATGTACGTCCTACTATATCTATACATCTATATATTTGCCACGTGGCCTTGTTGCCCCGCGATGACGAACGGTCATCTCTATAATTCTGACATAATGAAAAATAAATTTATCATTAACTGTTACAAAATGCGAGAGGTGGAATTTGCTTGGCAAATTTTTTGCTCTTCTTTTTATCTTATTTATATCAACCACAGCTCTGAACCGTATATATGTTAAAAAATGATATCCGTGAACGTTCACTCCTCAAATTACTTATTACAAATCACACGGGGTCCTCCCGTTACCTTTAGGAGACTTCTCGTCAGTTTTGTTTCGCCGGTGCAGAATGGCTTTTACGCGTATATATTTCTATAGTATATTGACTCTTTCTTCCTCATACCGAGGAATATGTGTAGGTATATATTTTACTTCCGTATGTCCGGGTTGATCATTTTAAGTGCTATAGTATACCCTACGTACCCGTACCACCGTTGCGATCTCGAACACGTAAACTGTAAAAGGTATCTATAGTGGAAGGCGGAAGGGGTCAGAAGAATTTTTATTTTTTTTTTTTTTTATTTTTGTATTTTATCCAATACGTATAGCCTAGAGGGTGTTTCCGACTTTTTGTATTACGAAAATCGATAGAGGGTTATAAAAAGAGAAAAAAGAAAATAGAAAAATAAGTAAAACAAAGAAAAACTTCCCACAAAGAAGTCTGCGCGAGGATGATTTTCGTTAAAAACCTGAAAATAATTCACACACAGCAGCACACACCTATAGGAATATCGTTCTGGTTCAACGTTCGAAAAATTGAGGATTTCAATTTTGAAGAATTTCCAAGGGAAGGATATACATGTGTAGTATATGTAACCCTAATCTAACCCCATGTGCGCATGTTCTCCGCCCAGAATAACGTCGATTTTTTCAAATGAAAAATGCACGGCTAACGGAATTGGTAAAAAAGCTTAAAAAAAGTAAACGAAAATAAAAAAATAATATTACATATCGAACCGTTACTTCAGCTTGATGCCACTTTAATATCCTCGATAAACACGGGGGCGCGCGCGATGCCCCTCGTCTGATACATTCAATTTCTCAAATATCCTATACGTATACAGTATAGGTAGATATAGTACCTATATCTACAAGATCTATTATTTTTTCTAAACCTTTGGCTTATCTCGCAAGATCTATTATAGTTCCATATACTCTTCGGAATACCTACAGCTTTTTCCGCAAGAAGCAGTCAGCAGTCACTCCTCGCGTAGATTCTAAGTCTACCTACATATATATATATATATATATATAATATATATATATATATATATATATCGTCAAATACCCTCGGATTTAAAAAGAAAAACTGATTAAAATATAATGAAAAATTCTTAACTTCAATTACAAAATTATTATTATTATTATTATTATTAGCCAAGGCTCGTACTGCTGCAGAGACTTTCGGATTTTAATCCGCGTTTCTTAATATATATATTACCTACTGTAGAAGACCGCTTCGCCGGTTTGGTTGTGGCAGCCAGAGGAACGAGGGGGAGGCTGTGGGAGTAAAGGCGGATGGAAGGAGAGAAAACGTGGCTCAGTGGGTAGAGCGGGTTTGAGAGGGGGGTACAGTATACCCTGTCGTGGCGGTACCGAGGGCCGTGGGGTAGCTCGAGGATTGCACCGAATGGGGCGCGAGGAAGCGAGGAGGCCGAGGAGGCCGAGGAGGCGGCTAGGGAGTGATGGGGCGGCGGGAGGGGGGGGGCACCCGAGGGGTGGGTAGGCGCTTTTGAGTTGGTGAACTTTGTGCCAAGTTTGAAACGGCCAGTCGGCGGCCATGACGCCGTTACTCGCCCCGTTGCCCCCCCCCCCCCCCTGCCCCTCTCCTTAGGTGGTATATATTATGGAAATTTTGAACCGATTCGAAAATCAATAACTATGATAAACGTGACATATAGGTATAGACACGATACGGTGCGCGATGGTAGCCAACTTTGAAAAGTTATCGTAGCATATGTATTTCGTATAGGTTTATATAGGTACGGGGAATAACCTGCAGTTATAAACCGCGTCTTATATACAGATACTATAGATAAGGTTAACGACATTATATTAATATTTGTTGCGTGGGATATTTCATATTTCATATTCTATATGTTTTATATAAAAGACGCTCAGATATACGAAGGATACCATGTACTATACTACCTACCATCCCTAGGACTTATAAAATTCAGAACCAGAGAATCTTCGTATTGTAGTAAAGATAAAGAGCGAGAAAGACGGAAAGATAGATTCTAGATTCTCGTCGGAGGTGCTGCAGCGGCAGTGTGTATATACTTCTACATACTCTATAGACGCGGGCAGCTCGCTGGTTGGAAGGTTGGAACGTCTCATCCTCGTCGTGGTTCTTCGGTGGATCGTGGCGCGTATGGTTCCCAAGCCGGGGGACCCCGAGAAAGAGAAAGAGAAGGAAAAGTAGAAAGAGAAATATGAAGATGAAGAGAGAAAGAGGACGGGGGAGAGTCCGGAGAGAGAGAGAAAGAAAGAAAGAAAGAAAGAAAGAGAAGAGGGAAAGAGCTTTTTTCGTTTTACAAACGGGTTCAATTTTTTCTCAAAAAGCGGGTGAATACTGTGGAACCGGTTGTCTACGGTGGGGTACGAGCGAGAGACGAGGCGTTTGAGGGGAATCGAGGCTTGCACTACCGTATGCACTTTTATCAGGGCCTCGGATTTAACCCTATTCTTAAACAATATTTTACTTAATTTATTCATCTGCTTCACGATCATCACAGGAAGCGTTGAAAATCGTGCGGCAGAAAATTTTTCAAAGCTTGTCCTCAACTACTCGCATCATCGTAATGTTTGATCAGCAGGTTAATAATCGGTCTATTCATGTGTACATTATAACTATAAATATGTGTATACGCGTGAAACGGTTAATCGGGAATAGGAGGGCGGGAGGGAGGGAGGGAGGGAAGGATTTGAAATAGTCGGTAACGGAGAATTAAATTAGTTGAGAATGCGCGTTAAGATTGAGTTTATGTGAGTTGTGAACCTCGATCAAAGCGACTCGCTTGCAACGAGGAGCTATAGCTGTGTGTCTAACGTATGTACGCGTGAATACTTGTACAGAGAATATATAAAAGAGGGGGCGAGAGAAAGCACGAATAATAGATCGAGGAATATTATTACTTACTTCAACGGAGGATGAAAATTATGTGCGGTTTATAATATTTATACCGCTATGCTGATATATTTTCACGCGGGATGAGAGAAAACAAAGTTATGATTAATATGACTCGTATCGTTTTCTGAACTATAGATACGATAATGCTCTGTTCTTCATCCCTTCGTTAATGAAATTCTGACAGCTGCCAGTCATCGTATTGTCACAGAAACTATCCGCGATGACGTCATGTTTATTATATATATTTAGAGGGTCTTCATAAACAGATGTTCTTACATTACATTAAGTCCAATATGGCGCGTTAATCTTTGTAGACGTCGCATTTTCTGCTATACATACTTACACAAGTTCGTAGTACAAGTAGGTATAAAAGTAATATAAATCCTCTCTCTTATATTTCGTACCTCGCTATACGTATACATATAAATATACATATATACATAAATATAACAATGGAAACTTCTCATCGTGTCAGACGTATTATAGGTATGTACAAAATAAAAAAGAAAAAGAAAAAAAGCCAACAAGAAAGAAAGGAAGAAAGAACGAAGAAAAAAATAACGATAGTTTCGTTTGGAACCGCATGAAAAAAATAAGTGAAAAATAAAAAATGATGGAAAATTTTTGTTAAAAAGCTGAAGTGTGAGTGACGTCAGAAATACCCAGCGTTCGTACTTCTACACGGTGACTTGACTTTTAAGTACTTTAGTCGTCACGTGACTATAGTACGAGCGCTTTGAACCGAGACGCGCGAGGCGGCAAGCTTAACGTTAAATAATCTCGAAGTATAGAATTTCTAGTGCGCTTTTACAGCTAAAGACGAAAGAAAGCTTGGAGAGGTGCTGCGTCGATTTCAACATTGTCATTATGATATGTTATTCAAGGTCGATAATCTCGACGACGATCAAAGCCATGAGATCTGATTTCGTAAAAGTATTGGATGAAAAAAAAAAAAAAAAAACACAAAAATTGAAAAAGTAAAACGAAAAATGTTCGTTTTCAATGTATACTTCATGTCAACTACGAACGTATGTCCGCGAGGTACGATAAATACTTCTATACGCGCTATACGCGATGCACATGTTACACACTATACAAGTGTTAAAAGATCACTTATCGCTTTTCGAAGTTTTGACGTTGTTAGATTTAACGGGCACATATTCTTACGCTTGTTTACCAGTTTACTCATCTTTCAACATTATTACGCGCTACGCATGTTCTTGTGAGAAAAACATATCAAAACTAAGATAAAACGTAACCCATCATTATTATTGGGTATTTTTTTTTTTTTCTTTCTTTTTTTTAAATACTTGTTTCGTCTATCGTCTATGGCACAACGATCTCTTATACGATTAGTAGAAACGTAGCAAAGCATCTTCGTTCGCGTGGCAAGCCGAGCTTCGAAAGTTTATAGGGTAGGGCAGGGGGAGGGGGGGAATGAAAATTCTTATTACGTTACTGGCAGGGGGGCAGCAGCAACGTAGGTAGAGAGGGAACAGCGGCCTTAAGAAGGGGCTGAGTTCAGTTGTATTGGGCTGCGTGGGGAGTAGCAGCAGCAGCAGCAGCAGCAGCAGCAGCAGCAGCAAAAGCCAAAAGGATGGAGGGAGGGTATGGGGAAGGGGAAGGGGGTAGTTGTGTAGCATTTGTAGCATTGAAGCACATTGTAGGTCGTTGCGTTTTATAACATAACTCCTTAATTTCTGTAGTGTCAATGCACCTTAGAGATACGAGAAGCCCTCTCTTCCATTGTGCGAGAACGAGAAGTAAGTTCGAAAGATAGGCGAGCGCGTGTATCGGTGTACATGTCATATATATATATATATATATATATACACATACGTATGTATTATATTATAATTAAAAAAAGAAATGGATGAATAAAGGAAAGGAAAGAAAAGAAAGAAGAAAAGTGTTTTTCATACTACGTCGTTGATAATACTTATTATTATTAATAATGATATTAATAATAATAAAAATAATAATAATAACAACAATAACAATAATCACAATCGAGGGCGCATATGTATACATTAATAATAAAAGATCTTGAGAAATGGTATAAAGTTTTTATTTTCTCAAATATAACCGGTATATTAAAGGATAAACTAACAGTGAGGAACGCCGCTCCGTGAATGTGCACTACCAACTGCTGCTGGTGCATCTAGACGTATTATATGTGGCGTCGTCGTCCTGTGCATCGAACTTATCTACAAACTATATAGTGATAAGCTCTTATCTTCCGTCAAAAATCCCTGGGCTGTGTAGATTTTAAGTTTTAAATATATAGGTATACACTTTGACCGAGGTCATAGATTTGTTTTCGTCGTCTTTCTTTTTCTCATTCTCTAAACATCCGATTTCGCATCTCTTATCTAATACATAGTCGGAGTGACGTAGCTAGTACGTTGTCTTTTCGTTGTTGGTTCTTTCTTTTCTTTTTTTTTCTTTCTTTACTTCTAATTTTTTATTTTTATTTTTATTTTTATTTTTCTCGTTTTTTCATTATTTTCATAAAATCACGTACATACATTTGTCGGTTGTAATCACGCGCGGTAGAGTGCTAAACAAATATACATAGGAACACACGTATACCTATTTGTATGTATATAGAACCGGTCTACCACGCGTTAGGTTGTAAAGAAAATAGTAAAATAAAAGCAAAACGAAAAAATTGAAAATTAAAAAAAAATGAAAAAAATGAAATAAAATAAAGCAACAACTATCGTATCGCATTCGTCCTGAATATAATATTCCATCACCTCCTGTCAATAGCACCACGTTTATTTCGCAGACCCCCGCAGGTACAAAGGTTTTAATCGGCGTCCTTTAGCTCGCGTATGGATCAAAGCAAATGAAGAGGTTAAAAAGAAAATCAAATTATTTCATATTATAGTATCCAAAGTAGATTCGTGCAGCCGACATGAGATAATTCTCTTTCTCTTTCTCCTTTCTGTCTCTGTTGGGAAAAAAAAATAAATAACAAAAATAATCAAAAAATAAAAGAAAGGAAGAAAAAAGGACGAATGAATAAATAAAATAAATGCCTCGCGCTAGAATACGCAGAATTGAAAAGATTTTTATTCATCTTTTTCGCGGAAATTTTTCTCTGTTGGTTTTTCTCGTTCTTCCCCGTTAGTTCAAAATCGGTTTTAAATAATCATCACAATTATAGCATATAATATAACGTAATATAATGTAATATAAAATAGTGTAATATAATTTGATCTGCTGTAGAATATGATTATTCATTCAAACCATAACGTCGATGTCGACGTCGATGTATAAAGTTAACCGGAACGAACTTGACGTAAACTACATGTTATAATCGACAAATGACAATTTAGTAATGAATTAAAAAGATTTCGAAAGATTCATACACGATTATTTATACATATTATAGGTATTTTTACGCGTACCTGTATTGACGAAAGCAAAGAAAAAGAAAAAAAAAAGCTATTTACAAATACATGCATAGACATGATACACGTGTCATTTATACACGATAGATAGATATTTCAATAGTATATTGTTAGAATATTATTATTATTATTATTATTGGTATTATTGAATTATTTTTTTTTCACAAATATCAGAGAGATTCTGTCGTGTTCGGAGCAAAATTAATTTATTGCATTAACCACTGTTAGCAGTTTTATCAGGAATTTAGTGACCAGTTCAAACTTCAAACCACACTTCCCGTATAAGTGAGATATTGTTCAGTATTGCGGTTGTTATTATAATAGGCGTATACAGATGAGATTATACTCAATACCTAGTATATTATACACGTTTGTCAGAGGCCGCAAATTGCGGTTATGTTATATAGCTGAATTCGCGCTTATACAAATATCGAAAAATTCTCGAAACCTAGTAATCGTCTCCCTATTGCAAAAACTTCATTATCGTTACGATATTACTAACTAAACTGCTTAGATTCAACATTTATCTCTCATATATTGATCGAAATAAAGATAACCATAATGTAAACTAAGAAAATCGTAATATTTATAGTATATGAAGAAACAAATTTCTCTACCCAATTGAATGAATTATGTTTTTCTAATTTCTTCTCAATGTTTGTAAAAAAATATATTTTTCCATAGTATTCTTTTTTCGAAAAAAAAAAATATATATATATATATTCAAATACCCGCGTATTGCGTATTGCATTAGATACAAAAATAATATGGTTGAATATTTTTTTTTCAAACCTCCGCTTAACATCGTATAGCTATAAACTAAAATTAGCTCCAATACTGTAAAAAAAAAAAAAAAAAAAAAAAAAATTTCCAACAGCAAAATTTTTAGACTCCTTTCTAGCTTCTGGGTAAAAAATCTCAAGCTTAGAATCTCCGGCCTTCAACAGTGTTGAATATAAAAGTAAAAAGAGAAAAAAAAACACTCTTTGTGTCATAATGACATCTGGTTATATTTGTATATGAATAATAAAAAAATAAAAAATAAAAAATAAAAAGTTAAGAAATCAAAGGAAAGAAAGGAAGATTAGAAAAAAAAAAAAAAAAAAACACAAGTATACATATATATATATCTAACGAGAAATCATCATTCTATTAGCTCACGAGGCAAATAAATTGTTAGGCAAGTTTGCCTCGGTGAATATTTTGCTGACAGTATAGTGTCTACACTATGTCATATTTGAAGATATTGTGTCATATTTATTTCCAACATTGAATAGAATAGCTGCTTTCATTTGACGTCTGATTTTTAACTCAATTTTTCTTCTCTATTTTTATTTTTCTTTTTTTTTCTTTCTCTTTATGTTAACACGCTTTTTATTCCAGCTTGGATGAGTGTGAATTTTTAATGAAATCTAATCCTTGTATATTCTTTCTTTTTTCTTTTTTGGTAATAAATTATCTAATTATTTACAGTTTCTAACAAATATTCATACTATGGATATCCAATGGTCTGAATTAAATATTGTCATGATTCAATTAACAGATTTTATGAATCCTATTTTTATTACTCACTGAGACTTTTGGTTCTCAAAGTTGAAATTTTTCTACCAGAGATTAGGCGATGTAAATTAATGATCAAATTAGATGAACGATGAGAGTTTATGATGATGATTAACTAACGTTTGTCTTACTTGTATGTGTTTCAGGAAAATAAGCTGGTGGTTAGACAAAAGTTTGATAACAAAGAGGACAGGAACACGGAATCAAACGGTAGTGACTACGGGGGAGATTCACTGTGGCTGAAAGGAGATTTGGAAGAGTTAGTCGAGGCAGAGGATATTCAAGAGATAGACGAGTTCGAAGACTCGGACAGGTTCGAATTCGAACATCAGATCAGCGACTTGTCCTACCTGGAAGAGGACGGGGACGAGGGAACCGGTATATATTTTCTTTATTTTTTTCATCTCTATCACCCCTGGGAAATTATCGAAATTGAAATTGAATTGAATCTTTTTTCTTGATGAATGTTTGGAGAGGTTGAGAAATAAAATTAAAGTCTATAGATAAAAATCAATAATTATATAGAATAAGAAATAAGAATAATGCAACACGATATGCGATGATAACTTTTGAATTTAATTAAAGTGACTGGGGCAGAGGAAGGCGACGAGACGGTGAACTACGGTGGGGAGGGAGGAGAGGTGGTGCCCAGCTTGCGCATGCTGCAACAGCGAGGCGGTTCAGCGTCAGCGTCAGCAACAGCGTCAGCATCCAGCGGCAACATGTTCCCTCAACAATATTGTCTAAGATGGAAATATCATCACAGCAATCTACAGACTATGTTCTCACAGCTCTTAGAGCGGCAGGCTTATTGCGACGTCACACTTGCCTGCGAGGGAAAAACCCTACGTGCACACAAGGTAAAAGAAGATTTCCTTCACCGACGTATCTATGTGCCGCACGCCTTAATTCCTGCTTCGATAACCAGAGACTATGATATACCATGTTGAACAATCGATCGGCAAAATAGGACAGGAATAGTTAATTTTTTATTTATCAATTGTACCAAGAAGTAAGATAAGCACCGACCTTCCAAAAAACTTAAACATTGATTGTTCAGAAACTAGAAAGGACCAATTGGATACTTGGGATGTTATCTTTGAAAATATACCGCTGGTGTTTGTTCTAAAACAATTAATTTACTATTACATCGGGTATTATATGCATTGAGCCAAGCCCATGTAGCCAGGGCACTTTATCAAAGTAAAGTACATTTGGCTTGGTTTATTTTTTTCTTTGGGAGGGCTCCAAATTGTAAAATCAATACTTCATCCTAAATTTAGAAGCAGCCCAAGAGTTTTTTCTTTCCTTGGTATTAAATGACATAAGTATTTAAATGATAATATGCATCGAGTACACTCCTGGCGAATCTGTTTTTTTTTTTATTTTTTTTATTTTTATTATTTTATCTTTTTCCTCAATTCTAATAAACAAAGGATGTCAGTCACCTCTGCATAGGGGAGAGTATCAGAATCATGGGGGGAGGGGAATAGGCAGGGGGAGGGAGAAAAACAGAGAGAGAGAGAGAAGGGAGAGACAGCTGTTTCCTCATCTACTGGCACCTGCATCCAGGTGCACAACTATCCAGGTTAAATTTATAATGATAAATGTGTATAAATGACTATTTTATATTTTGAAAAACCTTCGGAGAGAAGAAAATTAATCATCTTCGAGTTAGACTTTCTAATTTTAAGTATGGCCCCAAAAAAGATTTAAGAACATCTCTTCACCTTGAATACGCAGGGAATTGAGGTCTTGCAAATGTACAGTAAACTATTTGAGTTTCATTCAATATTTTAGAAATTTATCATTTCATAATTATATCCTATGATTTTTGAATTAGGAATATGAACGATAGGATATACCTAATTATCAATTTTTTTTTTCTTCCTTTTTTTATTTATTTTCTTTTCTTTTTCTTTTCCTTTTGCCTTCGCTGGTAAAAAGTTATTTCTGATTTATCTAAAAATAGTCAAGCCTCATCAACGAGAGTATTGTATTTATAGGTGATAGAGAGAGAGAGAGAGAGAGAGAGATAAAGAAAAAAAAAATAGATTCTTTTATTTTTCATTTAAGCCGATGAAAAATGGTTGGCAAAATAAATCAGAGTTTTGGTTTTGTTCGACGATATAGAAACATGGTTCTTTTAATTGTACATCGTCATTGCTATACTAGAGCTTGGCAAATATAAAAATGAAATTTTTTTTTCTTTATTGTCCCTGTAACGCGAGCAAAGAAAGAAAGAAAGAAAGAACGTTTCACTAAATTAAAATTTAATTCTACGAAGTGAGCTATAAAAAAGTATAATCAATATTTTTGTATGAGTAAGTACTTTTTACTCCTGCCTAGCTATTCCTTCAATGTAGTATATTATATATATATATATGTGTGTTTGAATTTGTGATCGTGCTTAAACTCCTATACTGAGTCATTCTTCACGCTTACAGTTTGTCTCTCCCCCTCCCCCTCCCCCCTTCCCGACATCCTTCTCTACTCCGCATCCCTTCACCATTCTAGTTCCTGCTCCCTACTACATACTCTTGTCTCTCCTGTATTGGTTGAAATTCGAAAATTTTACTGCCTTTTTTTTTACTGCTCTGGCCTTCGCAGCTGACTGGTTTCTGAGAATTTTGAGCTACTAGGCACTCTCTAGTTCTCTTTATTACGGTATTTTTCATACTAGATGTTAAATAGTACTTTGAATATTGTATCTTTTGTAGTTATTGAAAGTACACAAGATCTTATATCAGTTAATTGTGTCCATTACATTTTTCATACTGCTACGGTATATTTATATACAGCATTAATAGCAGTTTATATAATAAACTTGAGATTAAAATTGATTATTTCTTAAATATAATAGCCAATTGAAATAGAAAGTTTTTACAATACAAGATGATATTGCTCTGTTCAATAGCTTAAAAGTTAAATTGATCTTGTTTTCTTTTACTTTGACTCGTTTCACAGACCCTGTGACAATAAGCAATTACATAAGCATTACTTACAGAACAGTTTTATTTGTTCTTAGTTACGTTCCATCGGAGCGGGTCTGTGTCTGTGTCTTTTTCTTTTTCTTCTAATTTTTCGTCATTTTGTATTATATTAAATCATGGCACTTGTTATTAAGGAAAATAATGATAATAAAAAGATAAGGCGGATTAATTTAAGGTTTTAAAAGTTTGCCCCCCCCCCCCTCTCTCACCCCCCCTTGGAAGAAAAAAGTCTGCTGCCAGAGAGAGAGAAGATGTATTATAAAACAGAAGTAATAACGTGATATAAAATGAAAAAATATAATTTATTTTTTATCGCAGTATTTTCCCATAAAAGCCTTGGAGGTATAAAATACTATATAGCTCTGCTCTGAAAAGTAACGTGCCTTGGCTTTATGACCTTATTTGTGGAGACATAAAAATTGAGAAAATCAATACCAACTTCAGATATTAAATATTCAGGCTATTGACTGCCTGGAGAACTTGGGTGGGGCTACACTAGATATATTCACTTTTTTTTCCATGCCCCTTTAAGATAGACTCATTGTGCAATAGTTTATCATTATTATTTTTCTTTTTTTTTCAATATCTAAATTCATTCACAATAAACAATTATTTCATCATTCAAATTAGTACTTGTTTTTATAACGAAGACGAAGACGATGACGAGGAGAGAAAAAATCATTTTTTTTTCTAAATTATATCTATTTTATTCTCCGATCTATCAAGAGTCCGGTTCTTTATTTCTCTAGCTATCTTTTAATTTACATATGTATTCAACATCAGGTGTTTGTTTGTTTTTTTTTTATTTCATTTTATTTTTTTCATTTATTTAATTAATTTATTTCGTTTATATCTATTTTATGTAGATATAATGATTACACGTAGATTAAAATGTAGTTTCATGATATTCATTATTTTTTTATTTTTTTTAATCTATTTTGATTTTTCTTTACACGAGAACTTCATATTCTTGAATAATAATTACTTTGAATCATTTTTTTTTAAAGATTTAGGTTTCAGTCGTCGTCACATTGCTCAAAACTTTTTCACAAATTATTTTTACTACTATTAGTTCTCCTCTATAATTAGATATAGCCTTGTTAAATTTTTTTAATAGTTTTAGTCCACGCATTTTCTTCCAGTCATAATATCTGGGATTTAAAAGGCTTTGAAAAATATGCAAATTTACTTTTTACAAAATATGTGTTACGTCATTCTAATACTCGGTCAATGACTTTTATCTTTTTTTTTGTTAAAAATAACTCATGCCGATCGTAACTACTTTTCAAAAGTCATGCAATTCTACGTAATCAATTTTTTCATCTTTTTTTCCTTTCATGCAGGTAGTGTTGTCGGCTTGCAGTACATACTTTGACACAATCCTATCGCAGTACGAGGAGAAGGATCCAATCGTCATAATGCGCGACGTTAAATTTTCAGACATCAAAGTACTAGTGGAGTTTATGTACAAAGGAGAGATAAACATCGACCATGTAAGTAATATTTTGCACTTATCCATCAGACCATGATGTTAGTTCGTAATTGACGAATGAGCGTGTTGTAAGTTAATTAAACATTTTTTAATGTAAATATATGTTAAATATATCAATATATCATTTTTACTGGCAATAAATTATTCTATAGGCTTGTATACAAACTTACTTTACATGATTTAGAGAAATTGTTTTTTTTTTTTTTATCTTTTTCTTTCTAAATCTCACGCAATTAAACAACATGCCTTGCAAATCGTTAGTGTTGATTCGATGAGCTAATAATAAATAATATAAAAAAAAATAGCATATAAATACCTCGTTGAAATTATTATTTATATAATAATGAAATGAAGATTTTTCGCACTAGATTAAATAAGTAAAATAAATATCGCTCATTATCGTACTCGTTTTTTTTTTCTTTGTCAATTGAATTGAAAGGATGAAAGTATACACATTTCTGAAATACATTATTCTTCTTACTCCGGTGACCCAGATAGTATTTTTCTGATTCAGTCAGCAATAGAAAGCTGTTTGTAGAAAGTGCATATTATTTAGCATTCAAAGGCCGGCGCGTATTTGAGAGAAAATTGATAAATATGAAAGCATCTATAATAACAGGCAGCGCGTTTAAATAGAATAAAGATACTTCTATGATATGAAAAAAATTCTGTGCCATTATACTTGTTTTAAGATTAAAAAAAAGGCCCCCTTTTCTGATTCTAATCTTATTTACAGACAAGGCTATCATCCCTACTAAAGACTGCAGAGGATCTGCACATCAAAGGACTAGCTGAAGTCAGCTGGCGCAGTGACTCAGGACAAAATGACATGAGTAACAGTGGACACAGTCCAGGCGCAGGTACTCCAGGCGTAGAAACAGTCCTAAGGGAAGGTGACGCGGACGAGCCTCCGCCTCCAAAGCAAAGACGCAGAGGTCGTCCACCTCTCGACGATCCCCCATCAGCACACGATGTTTTCACACCAAAAGTCACCTGCGTTACTGGAAACGTTGGCACAGAGGACACATTCTCAGTTGCTCAGGTGAGATTGGCTGTTCTATGATTATAGAATGATTCTGCTGGGAGTATCTTTTATGAACATCATTTCAATACTTGTTCAATCTTAAAACAGGATGAAATGATGAGCGACGGAGACCACGAGAGTTGGGATGGCGACATGGTCATGTCTGAGAATAATGAAACCCCGTTACCAGTGGTAAGTCACTTAACTTTTATTTATTTACTTTTAAAATACCGTTTCTTGTCTGTTTCTAAATATTGATAACTAGTTAACTGTAAATGACTTTTTTACAGTTATCGTATATGTCGAAAGACGACTCTGCCTCACAAGACCAAGACAAGAAGAGTATGTATTGTTGTTTGTGATTTGAAATCTTGTCATCCTTGTGAGATATGAGACTGTATATTCATCCTTTCACAGCACCCTCAGCAACGTCAAATTCAAACGCTTCAAACCCAGCAATTCCAGAACAATTCCGAGACGTAGTTAAGATGAATGATTACTTGACGACCGGACGTCGCCAAGAATTTTGGGAAGAACCTTTCACGCGTCGTGTTATGGACGCCATTAAAAGCAAGGAATTGGAAATGAAAACGGCAGCTGAAATCCTCGGTGTATCTTACGGAACTTTATATGGCAGATATCGCGATAGTTATGGTTGCCTCAAACACCCCTACAGGTTTGTAAACTATATTTTTTATCGACCAAGATCGTTCATCGACTCTCCTTGTTTTCATCGAAAAACATCAATTCCTCTTCATTCCAAATATCTTTGCAAAATAAACGGCGAAGAGAATCTTCAAATTATTCATAAAGTACTTAAATCCAACTAATTAACTCTTACCCAGACTAACTAGCTTACAACTAATGAATATAATGGTTCATGCGGTAGTAATGAAAGGAAAGATATGTAAATACAGCTGTATACATCATACATAGCGTAAACACAGATAATAAGCATTAACATTCTTCTCGTTTAGATTATATCTCTTTGTATCAACATATCGTTATGTCATATTATTTTGTGAGCTTAAAAGTATGTTTCATATACCGAAAAATTCAATCAAGTAATACTCGCAGGCGGTTGAATGTATTTAATTGTTGAAAATCTTTGGGGTCGGTCTTACTTGAGTCTAATTTATCCTACCATCAATTTTTAGAGTGAGAGATTTCTGGTCTGAACCTGGCCCTGCCGAAGTATTGGCAAAATTACGAAGGAAGGAGATCACGCTGTTTCGTGCCGCCGAATTCCTAAACGTAACTGTTCACACTCTCGCCACATACTTATCGACGCTACAAGGACCGGACAGAATCTCTCTATCGGGAGAACTGGCCGGTCCAATTCCTTCATTGGACGGTATGAACGAAACTGAAAATGATGCAGTGAACGATATTCTTCAGAAAATAAATGCCAACGTGGGATCAGTCGCAGCGAATATTACTTCTACACCCATTAAACGGGAAGGTGGAGGATTCATGGACGTTCCAATTTCAACACCTATTTCTAAAGCAGCGACTTCTGTTCTCGAAAATAATCCAGATATAACTATAGTGAAAACTGAAAGTATGCCTCGCAAGCGGGAGTATTCCAAAGTTCCAAATTCAGAGAACAACAACGCTAAGTTAATGAGTGGCGGCGGTGTAAGCGAAGCATCTCAACAAAAGCTATCCGATTCGCTATCGTTAAACAGTGACAACAACAAACCCTAACTATTCAGGCCTTATTTGGCTCCGATGAATCCCATTACAATGCCCAATCTCAGCTACGCAACTGAACTTTGTCCGCGAAGATTTTATTCTAATGTTTTTAGCAGGTTTTTAAATAATTTTCATTTAAAGTAGCCAGACGTACTGATTTCAATAATTAATATTAATTTTACACCCGGCATTTAAGGGCTTATTTGCTCGTCAATAAGGGATTCCTTGCTATTTACATCTATGAGATGGAAAATGGCTTATAATTAGTTACTACTACATCCGGTGAGAGATATTTTATCGCTGTCGAGATACGATATAATTTATTCATACAATTACTCAGTTTCCCTGATTTTTTTTTTTTGTCTTTTAATTTTTTTAATTTTATTTTATCTATAATTAATTAATTCAGGGACGAGAATCTGACAGATTCTTTTATTGTGTTTGTTGGCACAAAAGAAAAAAAAAAAAACGAAAAAAGAAGTACTATCTATATGACTTGATTTTATCGTCTTAATTAATAGTAATCTCATCATATATGTTCAACAGAGATAAAATATTTTACTATTACCCTCAGCTGTTATTTTTTACGCGTACTGTTCTGATTTAGGTAGCTTTGATTATGGTCAAGAAATTGTTGTTAATATTTTTTTTATTTCTTTTTTTTTTAATTTTTTTTTAATTTTCTTTCTCATCGATTATCATTCACATAGTAAACGATACAGTTATTCATTCATTAATATAAGGGGGAGAAAGAAAAAAAAAAAAGAAAAAAAGATTTGAGAAGGAAATCTGAGAACATAATTGTTCGGATTTTTTTCGGTATTGATGACTGTATCGTTTATCCCACCATAAAACATGTTTAATTAAATAAATCCAGCGACAATGTTTAATAACATTGGTATAAACGAGAGCTTTAAATAATAAGAAACATGAGTATGTTTCGTATAAATAAATCCCTTTTTGATCGATCAATTCATTTAAAAAATGATATTGTACATTGCTTTGGGAAATAATGAATCGAGTTAGAACACAAATAGGTTTAGTTTCCAAATGAATAGCACTTTTATTAAGGAAATCTCATTGTTTAATAATTGAACTTACGTGTAGTGACGACCATGTCCATGTGTAACATGTAAAAAAAAAGAAAAGAAAAGAAAAGGAAAGAAAAGGAAATGAGAAAATAGAAACCTATGTCTAATTGCGCGTAGGACTAATTTTTATTTTTATTTTTATTTTGTAACAAATTCAACAAACAGAAAAAAAATGAAGAAAATAATAATAATAATAATGAAAAAAATAAATAAATACCGCACTTGGATATTTAAAAAAAAAAAAGAACGTTATTAGGGATAAACGCGATTATTTTTTCTTTTCTTTTATTTTCTTTTTTTTTTTTTTTCTTTATATAGTGAAATTTTTAAGTGGTTTTTATTTACTGATTAAATAATTGATTAATTAATTAATTATCATTTATTTGGTATATCGAAGAAGTATATTTCTTTGACACGGTATGAAAAAGAGAAAAAGAAGAAAAAAAAAAAAATAACGTCCATTGTAAATATCGGTGCAATAGTGAAACCTAAAATTAATATTATTTGTCACAAAGTGTTAATTGAAACGCTATTTAAAAAAACAAAAAAGAAAGAAAAAAGATAGATGAAAATAATAGATAACGAATAGATATACCTGCTTTTAATAGTGCAATTTTTGTTTAGAAAAAAAAAAAACGTTATTATTGCAAATAATCAATATCTTGGTGGTATATCTTGTTGAAATACCAACTTGCATTTCAAATTGACTAGTTTATTGTTTTTTTTTTAATTTGCGTAGGTTTTTTTTAATTTTTTTTTTTTTTTTTCAAATTTAGTATCTATTAGCATGGATACCAAATATATATAAAGCACACGTCGAACCCGTACTCACGAGATAATGACTGGATATGAGTATTCCTGCTTGCTGAAGGTGAATAATATAATAAGACCTAAGAATATAATAGAGGTATTTCCATAACACATTGATATTTTTAACATTAGAAAAACAAAAAAAGAAAAAAAGAAAAAAAAAATAGAAGAAGAAGAAGAATAAGAAGAAATAGAAGAAGAAGAATAAGAAGAATAATAAGGTGAAAAATAATGTCCGTACATCCTAAAGATCCATAAATAAATAATTATAAGGGTGTGCGTAAAGTAGTTGAGCTAGAGAAGCATAGAATCCAGTGATAGAATCAGCTGTATTTAATTATAAATAAAAAAAAATTATTCGAAATCATAGTGCAGCGAGATCAGAGTAACTATTAGATATTTTGTTTCTATCGATTATTATAAAAGTAGCTAACAATTTGCATTATGTGTTGATTAATATATTTATTATTATTTTTTTTTTTTTTTTTAAGAATTTTCCACAAATATACAGTGTTAGTGAAATTTTTTTTTTTTTCAACAGAATCGTAGTGTGAATAATGAAAACGAAACAAAAAAAAAACAAAATAATAATAGAGTAAAAACAGTGAATAAATTCTTGTTTTTCAACATTGACTATAATATATTTTATAATAATAAATATAATTGTTGAATACATTATTATAACAATTACTTTACGAACACTCTATACGCCGATAAATTTAAGTTTTTAAGTCTAGACAAAACTATATAATTATTACCTATTTTCATTTTCAAATGCCTGAAATACAAAGTAGATCTGCTCATCATCACGACTAATTTAAATTTCAACAAACTCATTACGTCTCATTGAACTTGTATTAAGTAAATAATAATAATATTATTTATATTATTATTATTATTATTATTATTATAATTATTATAATTATAATTATTATTTTTTTTTTTTTTTGAATTTTTTTTATTATTTTTTCTTGAATAAAATAAGACTAAGACATACCAAATGAAAAATGTAACGACAAGTTTTGTTAGGATAGTTCTATCGCATATCAAGAGAGCAAAAATACATGCTGAAGCTCTCTGTTATTGCCTATGCACGCCCCGAAAAAAATTAGGTATATCGGGGCGCACAAAGACCACTTTTACTCTAGCAAGAGTATACGACTAGAAGTATTAATATTAAATATTAATAAACAGTACAGCGGTTTGCAAGTAAATGGCTACGTTTTTTAAAAATTATAAAAAAAAAAGAAAAAAAAAAAGAACATACGCTTGCATGTGATCTTATTTAAGATTAATCTATAAAAAAAAAAGAAAAGAAAAGAAGAAGAAAAAAAAAAAACTATTTACGAAACCGAAAAAGATTCCTTATTTATTACGTTTCATAATTAATTTTCACTAGTATTATTATTATTCCGAACAATTTATAGTAACTCTGAAAAAAAAAGTTATCCCCTTCCCTACACCACAACCCCACCCACTTCCCACGTCATATTTTAATTATTTCATTACTACTATTTCACAAAACCATGGGGCAAAGTTTAATAATAATAATAATAATAAAAAGAAAATAAATAAATAAATAATTAATTAAATGAATGAATTAAATAAATAAAACTTTGCTTTTATTACGCTCAGATGAAATAAATTTTCTTTTCTATTTGTACACATGAATTTATCTATTATTATCAATTAATTAATTAATCGACTGAGATTAGTCAGTGTATAAATATAAGAATACTAAAAAAGAAAGAGAGAAAAAAAAAAGAGAAATTTAATGATATACATATATACAGAACGTATGTTTTTTTTCTTTTTTTTTTGGAATTTTTTGAATTTGAATACCGATCCCCGACGAGGGGGTTTGTTGTAATTATATACATAATTAATAACAATTTGAAGCAACTGTTGATGTTTTTAATTGAAAAAAAAAAATAATAATAATAAAAAATAATATATTTATTTGAAATGAATGAGTTTAGTAAAGGACGTGTCCGGTGTCGAGACAAAAAATAAAAAAAAATAAAAAAAGTAAGAAGAAAAAAAAGAAGAAGAAAGAACACGATGTATTAAAATAATAATGCAAATGATTGTTTACAATTAAGTGTTTCATTAATGTAACTTGTTAGCCAAGGTATATAAGGTAGTTCAGTACAAAGATCATCCCCACTCTTAGCTCTTATTTATCCCAAAATCGCATAAAAACAGAGAGAAAAAAATAAAATAAAATAAAACATAGGTATACATAATGAAAAGTTTTATGCAAATAAAAAATGAAATAAAAAAAAATGAAAAAAAAATAAGAAAAATAAATGAAAAAAAAAAAAAAAAAAATGTAAAAAAAAAAAACAACATAAATCTAGTTATAAATTTTAGAAATGTGGCCACTCGCTTGAAAATCTCTGTATTGATATCACGTAATAACAGAATATAAATAATAAATATAAAACGTGCTGTATTTTGTGATGATGCCATCATGCGCGTGACCACATTGACATTGTACGAGAAGACAGGACAAGACTAGCCTATTGGCAATAGATGCCATTTACTAAGGCTATCACACCATGAGACTAATATCGATATCATTAATTACATGTGTCGTTTGATATAAATGAAGTAATGAGTATATAATTATGTATAATCAATCGTTTTATACACAAACCTAATTATAAAGAGAAAAAAAAAAAAAAAACGAAAAAAAGAAAAAGCAAAAAAAAAAAAAACTACGTACACTATGTACATTCCTAGTATACACGCTCTCACTCTCTCATAAACACATAATAACATTATAGAAAAAAAAAAAAAAAGTTAAAAAAAAAAGAAAAAAAAATACATTGTACACGCATAAAAACGCATGGACCTATTATATATATTTATAATGATTATATAGTTATTCTAAACGGACCACCGCAGCATCAACATACCGAAAAATCATTAAATTAAATACATTTATTCATTGACAAATACATGCCTTCACTTATATAGAGACAGAGAATAATTCGTTCAATAGTCACCTAGAACATATAGTATGTTGGAAAAGTGTGTCCCGTGTATACAACAAGTATTCTCTTTTTATTTATTTTTTATTCATTTTTTATTCATTTTTTTTTTTTTTCTTAAATATCGATCATCATTTTCTAGGGGATCGGAACAGTTTCGTGTTATATGATCATATTATATTGATAATATTCCTATCGCGGGACTTTACGGTAATACTAATAGTGTTGTACTATTATTCTTTTTTTCTGTATAGATATTCAACTTCAGAACGTTGATCTATACTTAGGACTGTGTATATTTAATAATATTGATCGGGCATATATTATATATATAATAATACATAAATATGTAGAATTTTTATATATTTTTAGAATTTTTCTTACGTCAGGTTTTATACACGAGACACAGTATAAAGATATTTTTTAATTAAATAAATAAATAACGTGAGGTGAAATTCGCATGAATCAGTATATATATCGCAAAATGAAAACGAAGAAGAGGAATAGAGAGAAAGAAAGAAAGAAAGAAAAAAAAAAGTAATAAATAATAATAAATACCAGATGTATTTTCACCCCCCCCCCCCCCCAAACCCCCCCACAATCACTTTAATAATCAACCCCCAGCGAAAGAAAGAAAAAAAAAGAAATACACTGAGCCTTCATAGTTTCATAGTTTCATACTGACCTTAATTAAATCATTTAGTCTGATATTTCAAGATTCAAGAGCATGATATTAAACTTAGGACGGAGTACATAAAGAAACTTGAATCGTACTCTTAAATTAAGAAATATCAATAATTAGCCAAAGTTAGGGTTTTGCGTTTACTCTTAGTTCTTTTCACACACAAAAAATATATATATATATATATATATTATATGTTTGACATATGATTTATTTTAATTTTTTTTGAAGTATATATTATTATTATTATTATTATTATTATTATTATTATTATAATCGTGGTAATTTTTAGACTAGAGAACAATATATTAGCGTATAGAAATTAAAGTATACATAATGAAATAAAATAAAATAAAGTAAAATAAAATAAAATAAAATAAAATAAAATAAAATATATATATATTGATAAAATATTATTGAGGTCGCGCCTAGAGATTGGAAGTGCATACAATGCTGGGAATGAATGAACTTTAAGAGAGTAACGTTTTAAAAGTGGTATAAAGCAGCTTAGATTGCGATATGTAGCTAATCAGGCTGCTTGCGGAGAGCATTCATTGATTGAACAAAAAAAATTAAATCAGTAAGTGTAAATGTTTGTAAACAAATTATGAAACATTATTTGTTCAGTGCCTACATATTTACACAGTAATAATAAACATGAAGATTAGTGATATCGATTTTGTCATTTTATTTATTTTCATATATCTATCTCCATATCCCATATTTCAATACATAATTAATAATTTGTTATTTTTTTGGGGGCCCCGTCTCTCGATGCACCCAAAATATTTAGTGCCCAGTTACGACCCTGCTTTTTTTTCCCGCTATGTATTTCGCAGCCGAAATTATTCATTAGCGAATCGGTACGAAGTATTTTAAAGGATAGATGCGCGCGCCTCGCCCAATATCGCACGTGATAAAACGACGCCAATGAGATTCGCGCATTCAAATACCGAGTTTCTTTAAGTTTACTAGGAGCGCACGTGACTGTCAATTGGCGCCGCTTTAAGGGGTGTGTGAAAGTCTTTAAATAGCTGACGAGTGCCGGGTTCGAGCTCATTTATACAAGAGTAATCGTACTGTGTGGACGTGTCGCGTGCTTTGCGTCACTTTTGTGATTTTTCATCCTTCGTTTATTTTTTTTTTTATCATCGCGTCGCGTCTTTTATTTCCTTCCTTAATATATATATATCCTCTTCTATATTTGATTATAAAACAATTTCAAAATGAAAGTATTAGTACCTCTGCAGCAATTGCCGATGCTGAACGTGGCTAATTCCTTCTTCCCGTTTAATCCAAGCTTGGAAGACGAATTTAAACGGCTGTTTGCTACTTGCACCATCAGCCCCGAGGTCTTCGCAAGGCATAATGGTAAGTCTACTATCAATCTTCTATCTTTCTTTTCTTTTCTGTCAATTATTTCGCACTTGACATTGATTCGTCAAAACTATCGCGTTAATTGAAAATGAAAAAAATAAATTGAACAATGTTGTAACAAACTTATTTTTTTTCTTCTTCTTAATAAAAGAAGAGTAGAACAAGATTCAATTGCATATCTGAAATATTGATATCTTTCAGTATATATATACTAGATACAATCAGAGATTCAATTTCACACTTCCCCGACCCTTTATTTAGCTTTGTTAAAAAATCTGCACGAAACTACTTGGCTAATACGTTTATTGCAAACTCATCTTTTTCTTTCTGCTTTGGGACGTATTTTATAATTACGTTAATGTTGATTATTTACAACGTTGTAATTCCGTTATAATTCATTAATATACGTAGTATTTAATTCAATATTTCTACAAATCTAATTGCAGCACCGCGCTGGTAAATTGGAATAGAAAATTTCAAACAAAAGATGATTATTCATTGATTTATTATTAATTAACATTATTTCATTTACAAAATAGTCCATTTTACATCCAAGTGTATTTAATGCTTTTAGTTTTATCCAAAACCGTATATCATATACCTACGTAGTTCCAGTAGTAGTATACTTTGTAGATCACACAGAGACGCCGCCGCATTACCGCGCCGCGCCGCGACTATTTCAAAGGTCGTATAGCTTACGACAATTTCAAAACAAATAAATATTTTCGCCAAATTTTAACGGCGCAAAATAATCTATCTATCTACATATACGGGTTATAACTAAGCTTGAAAACTTAACTGGTGTTGAAATATATTCTATTCATCTTTAAAGACATTACCTATTAACTTCATTGAAATTATTCGATATCATTTTTGCTATTTCTCAATCCATTTCCGATGTATTATTTATACAGTTTTTTTGTCGCATCTTTTTTTCAGTCATTCTAATAAAGAATCAATTTGCAATGAACAAAAAGGGATCCTTTGAACATTGACCGTACCTATATCTCATATTTTTTTTGTTCATATCGCGTTACAACTTACAAATAAATTCTGCGACTATAGTATCTTAGCTGCGGCATTGTTTGTTTGTAATACCGCCAATCAAAACTCATCCGAACTGTTATACGAATATATTGACGTTGACGATGCACCGCCGTATATTATATTATTTAATAGTATACAACTACGATCTCGCGCCGTATTATGTATCTACAACTCGACTTAGCTTCTCCTATAAAATACCTAGGTCAATATTTACATAGACTTGTCTTTCAACGTCTCATTTCTCCATTCTCTCCCCCCTACCAATCGCTAAAGATGTAATGGAAGAGTTCAAGAACAATGGACAGGACTCTGAATACTGTCCGGAATTGGAGGCTGGTGCAGTTCTCCCCACGCCAAATCCACGTCGGAGAAAGAGCAAGAAGCCAATGCCGACCGAGTGCGTATTTTGCAAGAATAATGGGGAGGAGGCACACTACTACCGTGGTCATCTACTCAAAGATGCGGAAGGTCGTGTGATCTGCCCAATTTTAAGGTGAGATGAAATCTCCGATGCAACGATGTATAAAGAAATTTCATAATTTTTCTGTTTCTCCTTTTTCTGTTTTTTTCGACAAGTATATTTCACACTTTCGATTTTGGCATCATCACCATCATTATCATCACCACTGCTTTCTAAGAATTCTCCGTCAACAAAAACCCTCGTTTTGTTTGACGGTTTGAAGTGAGGCCACGTGCGGTGGCGGCGGTCTGTAAATCGTCCTATATTATTGTCCCTTACCTCCTTTTCTCGCGCTCTCTCTCGCACTCAACTCTAGAGGTAGTAATCCTCTCGACCTTTTCATACTCGAGGCTCTCCGCGTGTTGTGACTTTGTTTACAAACTGACATGACGCCAGCCCGTGGGCTCATGTTCACTGTTCAGCCACTATACGCTTAGATTTCTTTCTATACGTTTACCAACATTGACATTGACGCCCTTACTCACGGCTATTCGATCATCGGGTTGAAAGAGGCTTTGCGCTTTGCGGTGTTTCATTAATATCGTCTACCGAGACTTTCGCTGAAACTCTGAATTTATAACATCAAAGGAAAACACTTGTTACTATCTTACTTTTCAGGGCATATATTTATTGAATTTAAAAAAAAAAAACAAATTTCCTTTTCGCTTGTTTTAATTTATTTTATTATTTTACTATTTTATTATTTACCAGGGCTTACACATGTCCGATTTGCGGTGCGAGCGGTGACAATGCTCATACTATAAAGTACTGCCCATTGAATAAAAATCCAGAGGCAGTAGCAACAGTCAACGCTTTAAAGGTGCTGAGAAACTCGACCGGTAAACGCCGTTCAAAGTAAACGGTTTTATACCTCGTATATCTACACACTACTGCTACGTCTGGAACGCACCGTGGAACGCTAAAATTATAATCATAACAAAAGTAAACAAAAACAAAAAACGAGTAGAAAGGTAAAAGGAAGAAGGACAACAAGAACAAAAAAAAGGAGTCGTGTTTTGCGCGCGATCGTGTGAACAGCTTAGATTTATTACACGTAATATATTATATTTTGCATATTATATAAAACCGCCCGAATTTTCATTGACGACAAGTAGTTTTATTCTCTTCTATGAAAATTCGTAACGCAGTTTGAAAAAAGAAAAAAAGAAAGAAAAAATACATATTTCTGATCAATATACATATCGGGCGATTCTTAGACTCGATGTTTACATGTCTTCGTTCTTAATTTTATAAACATTGTTATATACGTGAAAAGCTTAAGCGTATTATAAGATTATTTTAAAGTTAAAAAAACGACGCGATTAAATCGAGTCAAAGATTCGCTCTATTAATTTTCGAATTTGATAAAGTTAAAAATTTAACTACGGATATCAAATCTTTCGTAGATATATTTTCTAATCTTTATTCATCTTCTCATTCATTCATTCATTCATTTATTCGTTCGTTCAATTTTTAATTCGCCATAAATCTTGATGCTGTTCTTTACCCCCCCCCCCTCCTCAAAACCCTTTGTTGTTCACACGACTGTGTCTGCGACGCTGTATACATATGACGTGTAATCTTTACCATAAGATTTTGCAACATTATTGTTTTTTTTTTTTCTGTTTTATAACTGATCATGGTTGACCGTACTAATAACATTAGCATATAAACATGATAAACCGTAAAGCACGGGAATATATGAGTCGTTTGATTTACTATCAGCGTTTTTTATTTGTACAGAAACTGAGGTGAAAAAAGAAAAAGGCAAAGGCAAAAGCAAAAAGAAAAGAAATCATTGAGAGCCAATTTGAATTTTATATTCTAAAATCCCAAGCTTTTTGAAATACTTTAAAACAAGATTTTATACAACTCAGTTATTCTGTATGCATGGTAAATTTTTCTAAAACGACAAAATTTATTCCCCGCGATGCTTATATATAACGGTTCTTAATATTATATTATAATCACGACATCGTTTGAGCTAACTCCATTATTTCTTATTAATAATCATGATTTTACAATTTCATCAAGTTTTTTTTACAAAAAAAAAAAGATAAAGATAAAGATGAAGATGAAGATAAAGAAAGAGAGAGAGGAATAATAATAATAATTAAAAAAAAAAAAAAAAAATTAATCCGAATCATTTTTATGTGAACAACGATATAATAATTGCGGCTTTAGATATATACAGGTATATACAGATATACAGATATTATAGTATGTATATTCATCACCGTTATGAAAATACAACTGTCGTATTTTCTCCGCAAAGTAGGTACTTCGAATTAAAAATCTCGACATTAATGTCGAGAGAAATAATGAAAAGAAAAGAAGAAAAGTAAAAGACAATATCGAAGTACTATACATATTATCCGAAATATTTTTATATAATAATTAGGATATTGAAACTGTGTCAATTGGTCTATTGCGCAATCGGAGTAAGCCACGATTTGATATTCTTTTATTTATATTATATTTATTTTATATAAGTTGTTGTCGAAATGAGGTAAGAAAATTGTTATCTCCAAATCGTCATTCCCCTTCCCCCCCCCGCTGCTCCTACCCTCCCATTTTCCTCACGAAAAAATGGCCAATTTTCGAATTCCTATATATCCCGATTTTAACGAATTACGATTTTTCTCTTTTCTGTTATAAACCAATTTTCTTGCCTCTCTATTTCGTCGATTATAATATCAATTCGTTTCTTATTTCGTGACAGTTGACACAGACTATCTACGATCTATCATCTACCCTAAGTTTTTCAATTATTATGAGATCAATACATATATATGTAAAAAAAAAAAAAAAAGAAAAAAAATAATCATACGCACAAGATAGGTGAAATATTTTTTCACAAGAATTTTTTTGGCACGCCAAAGAACCGTAATTACATAAGCTAAGAAAAAAAAGAAAAAAACAAAAAAAAAAAAAATTCGGATACGTCCGAAATTATTTTGGAGGACGATCAGATCTTCGGTTTCCTTCAGTTTCATTTTATTATTTTCTTTTATTTATATTTTTTTTTGTATAATTTCTATCTTTTTTTTTTTCTTTCCAACTTTGGAAATTTTTGACCTCTTTGATGTCACAGTTCAAAATAAACCCGCCCTGACTGTTTAACTTTCTAATAGTTTAGCTGGCTTCTATTAAGAAATTTTAAACAATCTCAACCAGTAGAGTTTATGAACTGTAAAATACTGAACATCGATCGAGTTAACACGTTTTCGCAAAGAAGTTTATATTATTTCTATAGTATACTGACCAAATGTTACACAGCGCGTAAGTTTAATATACGTATTATTATTATTAATGTTATTACTATTATTATTATTAATACTTGAATTGTTCCTATATAGTTTATAATTTCGTGATATATATATATGTAATGTTTTAGGTACAGATAGATAAACTCGTCTTGTCTTACCTATCTCTTGGGCCCAAGAGAAATTAAATATATAGGTATAATATATATATATATATTAAAAAAAGAAAACCGATTTTCTACTTAAGTAGTAAATAAATACTGTATTTGACGAATGAGAATGGTAATAGTAATTCTAATGGTCATTAATCATTATTATTGGCCAAACACAGTAGTATTATTATTTTTTTTTTTCTAATTATTTTCGCTGGGGGTACAAATTTAATTGGAAAGTTTAATTTGTTACTTATCGTTATAATAATTGTAACGATATAGTAAGTTGTTTAAAAAAAAAAAAAAAATATTTTAATTTAAAATTTTTACATATACCCTTAACACACTCTTCTTCACTACCGCAACCAGTCACCTTATAATTTGCACATTTTAAAACAAAAAATTGTACAAAAATTAATTTTCCATTCACAGCCATAGATAATTATATGGGGATATTTACAATAACCAATAATTATCCAACGGCTTTTTCTGCACATATAATTTTTCACGATAATTATATTTCGGCATCTTGAGAGAAATGGTGAGATTCAATTTTTTTTAAAATTTTTTCTGTTCTTTTTTTTTTTTCAAGCCTTTAGGATGGAAATGCAGTGTTCATTCAATTCTTAACTTCTTGAGATTTGCAGCGGTTATTCTTTTCTATTCTTTTTTTTTTTTTCTATTCATTTTTGATGCCAATTCTCATAATTTAGATGCCGTTCTCTATTTCCTTTGTATCGGTCCCCCACATTTATATATAATTATATTATTATTATTATGTAAGTATTATTATTTAACCCGTGTGTCTTCTGTGTATTATATCATCATTATTGATATTCAATAAACAGCATTTTGTAAAAAAAAATACTATTTATTATTCTATACATGAAATGAAAAATCTATGAATCAGCCACTGGCGATTATTACGCACGTAAGTGTTGCGGAATACATCGTCACATTTGTTCAGAAATTATAAGTATGATGTGAGATATATGTTGGGTTGCTCCTTACGATGATTTTATTTTTATTATCATCAATTTTTTTTCATTCCCACTTCTACCACTTCTCTAGGGGTCTATTATAGTCAGTTATTTATACGATAAAACCATATCCGATCTTTATTGTATCTTACTTTCTCCGGTTGTGAAAAGTCTTAAGAAAGAGATTCAAAATTTCAAAAATCATCTATTAGTACGAACACCTCAAGAACGATTAGGAAATTCTTAGTTCGAAACTTAACTTCAACAAAAATTAAGATTCAAGGTTTATTGCATAACAAGTGTTTTGTACAAAAACATACGAAGTAATAATCAACAATGTTAACAAAATGACTTAGAATTAGAACATGACGTGATACATTTCGGTGGTGTGCGCCTAATTATCTGCAACCCCTGAACCAGTATGCTATTAGGCCTGCAGGCAAGAAGGCGCACTCTAGTCCCGGAGGTAGTAGCGTCATCCTGTTTTTGGTTTGTGAACTACTTTTGCCGCAGAAAACTGGCGGCAGCCAGTTTGAATTCTCAATATGAAAATTGATTAGTACATCGTGAAGGGTTTTGCATCATTTGAAAGTACAATGAATAATAATATCTCTTAGGCCATTTACTGTATAATATAAAGACGCCTAACAATTGCAACCGAAATACTCACTTTAATGCCCCATCATATTCATCGTCGACGAGTATCCGCACGCGAGGTAAGGTCCTTCTGTTAGGGCACCACCATGAGTTTATTTTCTTGAAATTTTGCACCATGATATCCTAAAAATGGGAAATATCCTACACAGCAATTGTGATTGAAAAAAAAAAAAAAAGTGTATTGAGTAAATTTATACAAAACAAGATTTTTTTTTACGGAACATAGTCAAGGTCGTCTATACACTCTATACGTCTTGTGAAAGAGAACATTATGAGGATATAATTTTGCTGCGTTACATAGCGATTCAGTTGAAAGCTAATGTTCGTGTGATGAGTACATATCTGTGAATGAATACATATAGGAGTTGATATAGTAGCGTTTAGACATTTATACAATATGTTCTGAGTAATATTGACTGTAAAGATGACTGCTTCTGCTGCGAAATATACCTCCATGTACTTATGGCTGTTTGGTGAGTAACGAATAGTATAACGATAATGTTCTCCCAAGTATACACATCGTTGATTCGATCACTAAATGCCACAATTTACACAAATTGCACAACAATTAACATACGCAGACGTGGATAGTGATCATCGTTGCGTGTACAGATGTGTAATATAATATTTTTATTTCCAGATGACTAACTCATATTTCTTAGTTTCAAACTTTGGATATAAATAAAGTCGTGTAAATTTTGTATAGAAAAACACATGGGCTACCGAATATAGACAATTTTTCTATAATCTCTCTGAATATATACTTAGATAATTTTATGCACTCATTACTCAGACGTGACTTAGCCTAATGTATTCTGCCTCTGAGAATGCGGTAATGGAAGTTCTGGAATATCATGGGAACTTGCGCGACCGGTTATAACACACGATATCCACGTCATAGATCAAACACGATCGGCAAAAGTTAATCTTAGAATATCAAATATTCTGATTTATTGAATAAATTTTTCGACATGCTTATATCAATATTATGGTCAACCTATAACGGGTCAATGTGCCAGCAACGCGGTTGCTGTCATAGCTTGTGCTAGATTAGTAGGTGATGAAAAAAAAAAAAAAATAGTTATCATATCTGACGTTGCTAATTTCGTTTCTGACTTTTCGACGTAGCTCTCCTCAGATTTGGATTTTCTCAAGAATATGTCTCGAATAATTCCCCGATGAATGGTGTCCACGTTTCAACTCAAGGGTGAGTGATGATGGAGTATATATTCACATTCGCCCTGTACCCCTATAGATCGCCAATTGAGAGATTTCAACTGAATTGATCGTTTACAAGGGTCCAATTAAGTTTCTCCACGATTTTCTCGTCATTAGTGATTCTCTGATAGTGGTCTGACAGTGATCACTCGATTTCTTGATCATCAGGTTACCCTTCCCGTTTAAAATCGCAAATATTCGTCGCCGACGACAGTCTTCCACTGAGGTAACGTCCTCCTGTTTGGCACCACCACAGCCAGCTAACGGCGAGTGGAAACTTGACCGATTGTTATGCGACAAAATCGAGGACTGCACGATCCCTGAAGGTACTGCGCTAGAACCGGGTAGCCAGATTATTTATGGGTGCAACCGTGGGTACAGGACGGAAGGAAGTGCCTATGCCTACTGCAGAGCCATGGGAAAATGGTCCCCAATCCCCTCATGCACTGGCAAGTTGAATCGATTTCCCATCTGCCACTATATTGTAATTGATATTTTCCATCCTAGTTTCCAAAATGAATCTAAGTAACGAAATGAATGAGTTGAAGGTAGTCTTGTCTCCTTTTTCAGTGATGCGTTGGCTGATTTTGTTACAGAAGTGAAATGCAATACTTTGAACTCCGCGTCGACTTCGGTGTCTTGTACCCGTTTCGGGAAATGGGTAAACTGCGATTCTTCGGTGTACCCGGAGACTAGGGCAGAATTGACTTGTCGTAGTGGCTACAAAAAGGACACGAGTTTCGTAGTGGCCCGAAGGAAGTCCGTGTATTGCAACGTTGACGGAAACTGGGAACCGCATCCCATCAAATGCATACCAAGTCTGTTCACGCTTTATATGGGATTCGAGGGGGAATATCATGATGGAGTGATCTCGCTCGGCCAAAGACCGGGCTATTTCAATCACATATCCGAGCGCAATAATTATGAAATTTTGATTTCAGTTTGTGGGCTAGCAATAACTAATCAGACGCCATTCGTCGTCAATGGAATGAGAGCAAATATCGGCGAATTTCCGTGGCACGCGAGTCTCTTTGTGCAAATAAACACACAGACGGAAAGCCGGAAGCAGTTCATTTGCGGTGGTACCGTAATTCAAACCAATCTTGTGCTTACTGCTGCACATTGTGTCTACGACGAGAGTACCAAAACCACACAGGACCCCGGGAAACTGTTCGTTATCACAGGAAACGTCTTTCGAGACTACGATTCTTCAGCGCACGATCCCAACACTGTTAGGAAGGCCTCGGTTCGTACAAACTACTCTATTACATATATACCTTCGATGTTATCCTATATAAGTACTTTGGTCTTCACCGAAGAGTTAGGTACTTGAAAACATCGTGTACACTCGATTTCTATGTATTAGAGATTTTCTTGAATTTCGTGCACCGATATACGCAAATTTCAGCAGTGATTCACTTCTGTCTGTTTGCTTTGGTTTCAGGTGAAAAACGTGTATAAATATTGCAACTACTATGGGCTAACAGGAAATTATGCGTCTGATATCGCGCTGCTAGAACTGACGGAGTCGTTTCAGTTCTCCAACATTCTTTTACCCGCCTGTTTAGACGATTCGGGATACAGTGATCAGACCCTTGAGCCTGGTGCGTATGGGAGAGTAGCTGGTTTTGGGAGAACAGCTACAGGGATGACGAGCGGCATCCTGCAGACCCTAACGGTTCCCTACGTATCCTACAGCCAGTGCAAGGCTTCGAACAACGGCGCCCGAAACGAGGCTTTCATCAGCAACGACAAGTTCTGTGCCGGTTACAACAATGGTACGCGGGAGGTGTCTTATATTCGCGCTCTTTTGCAATAGAGGAATCATATGCCGTCGTGGTAGACGCTTGAAATTAGCAAAATTCCGGAATTATGCACGTCGCTGGTACCTGCGGAATCATGAAACATGTGCATTTTCTAGCTCTGAAGATGTTACGTTGCTACGCTCACGTTTTTCTGCTTATCGACTCCGCACTGACATCATAATTATGGAAGATAGGAAATGGCACTATCTTTGATTGCATAATAATTTCAGGATCGGCTGTCTGCGAAGGTGACAGCGGTGGTGGTCTGATGTTCGCTAAAGGCGACTTGTGGTACGTTATGGGGATCGTCAGCGTGGGACTCGGCGTCGACACTAATAACGGCGAGAAAACTTGCGACAAATATTCTTACTCCCTTTACACCAAGGTGCCTATCTACATGTCATGGATTCAGGACGTGTTGTTTTACGTGGAGCAAAACCAGACAGTCCCTTCATGCAGCCGTGATTCGTAATATCTGATAACGCCCTTCTATGTGATTTCTTCCGCGCGATCCCTTCTATGATCCGGGGGCTCAATTAATATCGAAGACAACATTCAGAATGGGCAAGATTGCTGGGGTCGAAATTCCGAATTGGTCATAATATCGCACACTTTGAATTAGTATCTCGCGGTAATAGTCTGTTTTCCAATGTACACACAAAGTACACACCATGTAATAATTCGATAAATTCTACACACTAGAGAAATCGTAAAATAATTATAACTTTCACAATGGTTGGGGATTCCCGACAACATAGAATGCATTTTTCCTCGGAGATATATGACAGGTTCAGAAATTTATATGCTCGAGAATTTGAATAACTGATTAGACGAGACTGTGATTATCAATGTCTCTGCAGTTCTTTTTTTTTCGAACACAAATAAACACAAATATGTCTGTAGATTCTCTGTGTGACGTATCATTTGCTAGTTATGAAAATCAGAAGAAGCAAAAATAATTTATCCCATGTTATTCTTACGGAAAATCGAACAGTGCGATGTGGAGCATCTCAATATTAATATTAAGAGCTCATATTTTAACAGGCATATTTTTATACCTAAATGAAACTTTTGAGCCTGTTGGTAAGAAAAAAAAAAAAAAAAATTCTTGAATCACCCTAATAAACACTGTATGATTCACTGAATGAATATGATTCCGTCTCCTAATTAATTTTTCAACGGACGAAATTCTTATACCAACTAAAAATATCAATCATGACTTGAAAATCGGAAGAAAAAAAAAAAAAATCGTGACCTGTTCAGCGTATTTTTGTACAACAGCTGTAGATTTAAATCGCACACTCGTCGGTTCCACGTATACAAAACCACCGCGTGACTTAGGCATTGAACGCTCGTATAATATAATGGCCAATAAAAGCACCGATGTTATCAAGGTTTGCCGTAGAAGATCTCACCACTCGTCAAATTTTACCTCCTACCTGGATGGAAAATGACCTCCCCCACTCGTTCCATTTGGTTTCAGAATCGCGAAATCCAATTGACGAAATATTAAGGTAATAGACGATTGCATGCATGGGATATTAGTTCACCCAATTAAATTTCACCGAGCTTCATAGTGTTATATCAGGAAAATTAGCTTGATACGATAAACGGTCGATAGTGTAATAACTAATAAGTATCATAATTCATCGCATTTTGCAGACATCTTAACGGCCTTTGAACATGCCAAGTTCTCTTCGTGAAATAATTCTATCGACAAATATATAATTATTGCCATAACACCAGCGGAATATAAGTGTTGTTGAAGACGCATCGTGCAAGGTTTATTTAAACAAAGGACATTCCTTGATTATTAGAATTACTTTACATGACATTCGACTGGGCATTAGCAGTGAGCTGTATTCCCATTTGTTGTAATCGCAGTCGTACGGCTTTGCGGTGTAACTTTTTACTCATAAGCAATTAGTCGACCGCGTAGGTGTCGAAATGTCTAAACACGCGGTATTCCGGTGGTTGGCATTCCTTGGATCTTTTTGTTTAATTATTTTATTCTTCGCCACAAAGTACAACAACCCGTTGCAACATCAAATCGAACCAACATTAGCGACAGTGAAGATGTCTGCGAAGGTAAGTACGTTGTTTGTTTTGTAATACAGATGTTTTCTAACGAAATACAGATGTTTTCTAACGAAATACAGATGTTTTCTAATGAAATACAGATGCGCCAGTTGGTTTGAAGTGACGCAAGTCCGTTTAATTAATGTTCGACAAGATGATGATTTAAAGAAATTATAATGATTCATAAAATAATCGCACATTACAATCAATTCAAACTTATATTTCACATAGATCAGGTTAGCATTTTCTATTTTAAACGAATGAGCACGGAAAATCACTGTTTGATGAATTCAATTAGCATCACGTATCCACTTTTGCTCCGGAAAATTGAACCGACGCAAATTGAACCAACGAAAATCGAGCCTCTTCGAATCCAGAAACTAATATTTAGATCATGACATTCGAGTTCGCATGCATTTTTACGTATACCAAAAACATGTCATAGGTGTATAAACTGTCTGCCAATCGGACAGTTGACCGTAAAATATACCCGTACGTTTGTGATATATTAGGGAAGAGTGGGATAATTAAGAACACTTATGGGAGAATTCGTATAAAAGCAAATATATTGGCTCAAATCAGTTTTGTTCTTTTGATTGATAGTCATTCTTTAGTTATTATTTTACATGAACATCGTAAACAATATTTAAATATTAACGGAACATATAGACATTTCAACTAATTACAAAAACCTTAAAATCTACCATCACCTTAGGACACCGGGGTAATACCGGATAGAGAATGGGGTAATTATGGACGTCTATTTTTCTTCACAGAAGTCACATATGTATCAGGTGGAAGAGTTTCGGCTGGTACAACTTTCATGGGCATACTTTTCATACGGAAGGCACATCATCTAATCCTCAGTTACTGGTTCAGCATACTCTTCATCACAGAAAATACAAAGACATTCTCCACTATCTTTATTACGACTTCGAGAATTAATATTTTTCAATGCTCTTTCCTATGGTCTGGCTTTTTTCACTGTCATACTCGATTTTTTCTATGGTGGTTCATTTTCTTTTTGCTTATTGATCTTCACATTTTTTTTTCGTTGTTTCTCTACTAATTCTTACGTCCGTAATTACCCGTACCACCATGTCCGCAATTGCCCCAAGCAGAGAAAATCGTTATATAATGTAAACTAAACAGGTATACACCATAAACGAATGAAGAATTCCTACGGTATGGCAATGGTTCATGATGCTCCTCAGCAGCAAGAATTGTATAGGCACGTTTCTGTTATCAGTAGTATCAACACATCACCCAAATATATAGAATCGTAATATTACATCAAACGTTTCAAAAATCCATGGCGAGCCTTACCTTTGACAGTGTATGTGGTCCGCCGTTTTTTTTTTTTTTTAGGCACTGAGCGTGACCTGGTCATGGGGGGGTAAGGTAACGCGAAGTACCTTAAATAGGGGTGTCCGGGATTACTTGCCGTCCGCAATTACCTTACTCTTCCCTACGTGATATATGGCGTGAAATATACGCGTTTCACACTAGCCTGTATGTGGTTATTGGGTACCTAGTAGTGAAAACGAACATTGCTGTCAGCAGTACGCTACATGAAAATATGTCATTTCCTTCCTGTTGATTGCATGCTATGTGGTCAATACTTATCTAAATCTCATCTACAATATACTACCTGATCTGCTGATCTACACGCTGACTCAGAATATGCTGTTTTGATATAGACTTATACTTTACGACAGATGATAAGTTCTATGTTTAATTTGTCAATACATGCCGCTTAGGTTACAGAAAATATCGAAGATATGGAGGATATTGATGCCAGATTGACAGAAAAACTGACGCAAGTTGCTGATCTTGAACGAAAAATAATTCGTCATGATATGGAGGATTACCAATACCCTAATGGGAAATATGATATAAGTGCTAGGTAAGCGAATTGTGTTTGACAAATTCTTTTTATCCACTTTGTCATTCTGTTGTTAAACAGATTTATAATCCTGTTACGTTAAAAGTGTTCAGCTTCTGTATTTTGAAAAGAAAAAGCCATATTGTTTTGCAGAAAACTTGAAGATTTATTGATCGAAGAAAATGGAAAGCCGATCAGAAATGTTATTTTGACAACATGGCGTAGTGGGAGCATGTTCTTCAGTAGCGTTATTAATGCACATCCCGCAACCTTTTTTCACCAGGAACCGCTTCTCGATTTTGATCACGTTCAAGTCAGGGGCCCTCCCCTAGCCGCGGATGCTCTGAAGAGATTGAGGGCCCTATTCGACTGCGAATTTGCAGATCTCGGTAATGCCTTCATCAGTACTTTAAATGCCTCCAAGGAATGTCACAATACTTCATTATAATTTGCTATTTCAATATTCCAGTTTTTCGAAGTCCATGATTATCGACGAACATACTATACTACCAAAAGTTTCTCTTATATTCTGATAGTTAATAATTTTATAATATATTGGTATTGCAGATGAATATCTAGACTATTCGAAAGCCCACCCTTGGGCTCTCAAGTATAATACGCACGTGTGGAAGCAATGCAAAGCTCATAAAGACTTATGCTACGACCACAAGTTTCTTAGCACAATGTGTAAGCTCCTCCCATTCCAGTTAATGAAGCTTGTACGTCTCAGATTGAATGTTGCACAAGAACTCCTCGCCGATGAAAAGTTAGTAAACTACTCACACGTTAATGCGAAAAACAACTATCGCAGACCATATCATTCCAACACAGCAGATAGGCAGTATCTTCATAATGCTTTTGGTGCAATTATCATATGCTTTACATTTTTCTGTTGAGAAATTGAGCTCTAAAGTAAGAAGTCAACGTCATTTGGGAACATAGTGGAGCATTTGCTCAAATGAGTAAAGAGCTCAGCTCACATCACTGCTTTGTTAGTATTTGCAAACTGTCTTGTAACATCCTTGACAAACTTGACTCACGATGATTGTTGGTTTTCAGACTAGCTGTGAGAATGGTTTTGTTAGTGAGGGATCCTCGAGGGACCCTTCAATCAAGGAGGCATCACGAATGGTGTACCCCGAGTCGCGATTGCTCAGATCCAGCTCTACTTTGTGCGGACTTGGCGTCAGATTACAAAGTTGCGATGGAACTGCTGAAGAAATATCCCACCAGATTTAAGTATGGTGTTTACCTACGCATTGCTACTGTTTAGCATAAAGAAAGGCTATACGCTTGTGGTATTACAAAATGAACTGGCAAAAAGTAGAAATGGCTTAATGCTCTGGTGTTCGGTATGTCGGGAAAGAAGGTAGCCAACAATTGGTATGATTACAGGGTGATACGGTACGAAGATCTTGCTGCAGAGCCATATAAAAGCGTGAAGGAGGTATCCGAATTTTACGGTCTCGATTTTCACCACGATATGAAAGTATTTCTAGACACTCATACCAAACGCGACAAAGGTGATACACTAAGTACTTTCAGAGATTCCAGTAAAGCTCCGTTTCACTGGAGGACTGATTTGAAATTCGAAGAAGTAAAAGAAATACAACGATCCTGCGATATTGCAATGGAACACTGGGGCTACGTGCCAGCATTGAATGCCACTCATCAGAGAAATTTTAATCCTGTAACGAACTACGTTTTAAACTGATACATCGCATGCAATAAAAAATTCACAGACCGAACAGGGTGAGCTACTGGGTTATTCACTGTATCATTGTTCCCTTTTTATATTGAATCGTATTGTGAAATGTGGAACGGGAAAATCAATTGTAATCTTTCCGAAAACTCCAATGCCATTATTTAATTTCTTTTGTTCTTCCGATTTAATTGGTTATTACAGCTGAAAAATCATATATGCAAATTATTTTCCCGTCTTTGAATCAGCCATGAACGAACGGCTACCTTTTGCTTACTTATTACATTATAAGGGAAGATGGGGCAAAATGGACTAGCGCGGCAAAATGAACCGCGGGGCAAAATGGACCCCTTGGGCTAAAAAAAAGTCATATTCGTACACAAACGATAGCGATAAGTGTCCCGCCCGATGATATGCAACCGAGGCAACATCTTCTTTTGAGTTGGCAATACCCTAGGCAATAGTAGATTTCTATTTTATGGGCAATAGCTGCTCGAGCCCCTAAGACGAATTAAAAATTAATTACCTACATCCAACGCATAAATCATTTTCAATAAGGATAACCATTCAATCATTTATTCAACAATTTTATTTATTTAGCATAAATAAAAATGAATAATAATAATAATAATTTTAAATAACTTTACTTCATAATTACTTTTACTAATTAAATAAAAATTTAAATATACACTACATTTAGAATAGGGTAAGCCTAAAGGACGAATGCTGCGCCCTATTACACGCAACCCGCGGATCATTATATTATTCTGCTCATCTTAGTTCCGTAGTTCGTCACCCGGTGGCGCCACCGGCGTAAACTGACCTACTCAACGGCGTCCTTGCCCCTCTCGCCCCACTCAAGGCCGTCAAGGATGGGGAGCCCAAACAAACCGGTCTAACCGGTTTCAGTGGCCTTCGTGGCGCCGACGAGTGAACAGGTTTGTGACGTAGTAGACGTTCTTGGGAAAACTTACGCGCCGAGCTGAGCTTGATGAATCTCAAGAAAATTGTTCACTTGATTTGAATATAAATTTACCTTGTAGTAGAGAAATATCTGAATAATGAGGATCAAGGATTGAAGGTTTTTAAATAAATACAGGTATAAATTACTGAAGAATTAATTATAGGCATCGCATTTATTTTTCAAACATCTTACAGACTTCAATATTAGTAATAAATTACTTTACAGTCCCATTCTTTGGTTCTTAGTTGAGCATGTTCGCTTGAACAATACATTGAGTGAATTTATCCCATGTAACATATATTAATCTAGTTTTTATTTTCACAGCCCAGACAGCATCAAACTTCAAAATATGTCCTATGGATGTCCTATGGACATACCGATGTCGCATGGATGTGTTATGGATATGTTTTGAACTTTGATGCTGTCTGGGAGGGGTTGTTCGTGGAGGGAAAAAACATAGCCCTGCCTATCTACAAGAAAACCTCTTGAAAGTTCTTCATTACAACGATTCACGCCAGACAGTGAAGCAGTCCAAATACCAGGGGAATGGCTATTATTGATGGGGACTAATGGCTTCAAACGGCTATTATTGTGTATAAAGTAGCGTAGGAGTATAGTTTTAGGCTGAGTTCGCAATTACAGTTCCTTTGGAATCAGTTTTGGTAAAATCTCGAATCTTCTCTAATTAGATTAGACCAGATTATCCTAAATCCATTGTAGAAACTACAAGCGATACTCTATATTCACTCGTGATTATACAGCACGCTCTACCTGACTAGTTCATACGGTAATGTTATAATCAAACGAGGAAAAAACTTGTAATATCACGGAAGAGATGAGAATTTGTAATAGATTATGATATGATATTGATATAATTTAATAGTTGAAACATTTCTGAATATCTCGGCCAATAATATTTTTTATTAGCCTAATAACTTCATTGTACTTGAAAGAGGAGAGCAGTAGACACTGAAATAGTTGGATTAGCCATTACCGTATGAAATATTCGCAATATCTATGCAGGTAACTGCGCATAATACATGCATATACGATATACGTACGGGAATATACTTCACTTCTTTGTGAAATTGTCCTCAATGGATAGAGAGTAGACAATTCAGAGATCCATGAATTGGAGACTCTCATTAGTATCTTTTGAGAACAACTATATTTATAGAGTAATGAATTATTCTACTGTACTCGTGGCGAAATTACATTGTTAAAGTATTATCGTTCACGAAAACCATGGTGAGAATAATGACTCGTTCTCTATTCGTATGGTGGTCTGAAAAATAAAAATAAACAGCTCGCTGCTCTCAACAAGACCGATATAAAAACTATCTGCTACAAACATTGTACTTGGCATTCTGTAAGATATACCTTCGTACGTATATGCATGTGTTATCGTCGCAACGATTAGTTTCGAGTGTAATAGTAGTTTCATTATTTCCTACTTATAGTTCTAGCTAATCTCGGAACTTAAAAAGTGCCAAATATGTAGTTTTCAGTGATATACGTGATATATTATACATATTACAATCACATCTACAATTTGTCCAATCAAATATTCAGTGTTGTAAAAATTGTAAGTCAATTTTTTTTCAAGTGAGGTTGATTACTTTTAAACAACTATTTTATAATTAGTTGAAATAACTTTGCTTTATAATTAGTTGAAATAACTCTACTTTATAATTACTCTCAATAACTTTACTTTATAATGACTTTTACTAATTAAATGAGTAGTTCCATCAAAAATGTAATTAGTGACTCGCAACACTGCAAATATTCATGTAATAATAAGATTGTTTATGCAATGAACATGTATCATTATAGTACATTAGCACATTCTTGAATAAATATCTCTTGAAATTGTAAATAGTCAATCGTTGAATCATTTCCCCCTGTCCTTTCCTCGCCTATACTAAAAATTAGGTATCAACTGCCAGAATTTTAGGAGTGAATTTTCTGGCAGTTGATACCTTTTTTTAAGGAGTCGATTTTCTGGCAGTTGATACCTCATGGTGTCAAAATCGACTCCTTGAAAGAGGTATCAACTGCCAGAAAATCGACTCCTTAAAAAGGTTTCAACTGCCAGAAAATCGTCTCCTAAAATCAGGTATCAACTGCCAGAAAGTCGATAGGTACGTGGAGCTCTAAATGCCTAAATTTCCCCTCGGGCAGAGTCTCAGCCAATCAGGAGCGAGAGTCGAGAAGAAAATAGGCAATTTCTCTTCAATTCTTATTCCTGATTGGCTGAGACTCTGCCCGAGGGGAAATTTAGGCATTTAGAGCTCCACGTACCTATCGACTTTCTGGCAGTTGATACCTGATTTTAGGAGACGATTTTCTGGCAGTTGAAACCTTTTTAAGGAGTCGATTTTCTGGCAGTTGATACCTCTTTCAAGGAGTCGATTTTGACACCATGAGGTATCAACTGCCAGAAAATCGACTCCTTAAAAAAAGGTATCAACTGCCAGAAAATTCACTCCTAAAATTCTGGCAGTTGATACCTAATTTTTAGTATAGGCGAGGAAAGGACAGGGGGAAATGATTCAACGATTGACTATTTACAATTTCAAGAGATATTTATTCAAGAATGTGCTAATGTACTATAATGATACATGTTCATTGCATAAACAATCTTATTATTACATGAATATTTGCAGTGTTGCGAGTCACTAATTACATTTTTGATGGAACTACTCATTTAATTAGTAAAAGTCATTATAAAGTAAAGTTATTGAGAGTAATTATAAAGTAGAGTTATTTCAACTAATTATAAAGCAAAGTTATTTCAACTAATTATAAAATAGTTGTTTAAAAGTAATCAACCTCACTTGAAAAAAAATTGACTTACAATTTTTACAACACTGAATATTTGATTGGACAAATTGTAGATGTGATTGTAATATGTATAATATATCACGTATATCACTGAAAACTACATATTTGGCACTTTTTAAGTTCCGAGATTAGCTAGAACTATAAGTAGGAAATAATGAAACTACTATTACACTCGAAACTAATCGTTGCGACGATAACACATGCATATACGTACGAAGGTATATCTTACAGAATGCCAAGTACAATGTTTGTAGCAGATAGTTTTTATATCGGTCTTGTTGAGAGCAGCGAGCTGTTTATTTTTATTTTTCAGACCACCATACGAATAGAGAACGAGTCATTATTCTCACCATGGTTTTCGTGAACGATAATACTTTAACAATGTAATTTCGCCACGAGTACAGTAGAATAATTCATTACTCTATAAATATAGTTGTTCTCAAAAGATACTAATGAGAGTCTCCAATTCATGGATCTCTGAATTGTCTACTCTCTATCCATTGAGGACAATTTCACAAAGAAGTGAAGTATATTCCCGTACGTATATCGTATATGCATGTATTATGCGCAGTTACCTGCATAGATATTGCGAATATTTCATACGGTAATGGCTAATCCAACTATTTCAGTGTCTACTGCTCTCCTCTTTCAAGTACAATGAAGTTATTAGGCTAATAAAAAATATTATTGGCCGAGATATTCAGAAATGTTTCAACTATTAAATTATATCAATATCATATCATAATCTATTACAAATTCTCATCTCTTCCGTGATATTACAAGTTTTTTCCTCGTTTGATTATAACATTACCGTATGAACTAGTCAGGTAGAGCGTGCTGTATAATCACGAGTGAATATAGAGTATCGCTTGTAGTTTCTACAATGGATTTAGGATAATCTGGTCTAATCTAATTAGAGAAGATTCGAGATTTTACCAAAACTGATTCCAAAGGAACTGTAATTGCGAACTCAGCCTAAAACTATACTCCTACGCTACTTTATACACAATAATAGCCGTTTGAAGCCATTAGTCCCCATCAATAATAGCCATTCCCCTGGTATTTGGACTGCTTCACTGTCTGGCGTGAATCGTTGTAATGAAGAACTTTCAAGAGGTTTTCTTGTAGATAGGCAGGGCTATGTTTTTTCCCTCCACGAACAACCCCTCCCAGACAGCATCAAAGTTCAAAACATATCCATAACACATCCATGCGACATCGGTATGTCCATAGGACATCCATAGGACATATTTTGAAGTTTGATGCTGTCTGGGCTGTGAAAATAAAAACTAGATTAATATATGTTACATGGGATAAATTCACTCAATGTATTGTTCAAGCGAACATGCTCAACTAAGAACCAAAGAATGGGACTGTAAAGTAATTTATTACTAATATTGAAGTCTGTAAGATGTTTGAAAAATAAATGCGATGCCTATAATTAATTCTTCAGTAATTTATACCTGTATTTATTTAAAAACCTTCAATCCTTGATCCTCATTATTCAGATATTTCTCTACTACAAGGTAAATTTATATTCAAATCAAGTGAACAATTTTCTTGAGATTCATCAAGCTCAGCTCGGCGCGTAAGTTTTCCCAAGAACGTCTACTACGTCACAAACCTGTTCACTCGTCGGCGCCACGAAGGCCACTGAAACCGGTTAGACCGGTTTGTTTGGGCTCCCCATCCTTGACGGCCTTGAGTGGGGCGAGAGGGGCAAGGACGCCGTTGAGTAGGTCAGTTTACGCCGGTGGCGCCACCGGGTGACGAACTACGGAACTAAGATGAGCAGAATAATATAATGATCCGCGGGTTGCGTGTAATAGGGCGCAGCATTCGTCCTTTAGGCTTACCCTATTCTAAATGTAGTGTATATTTAAATTTTTATTTAATTAGTAAAAGTAATTATGAAGTAAAGTTATTTAAAATTATTATTATTATTATTCATTTTTATTTATGCTAAATAAATAAAATTGTTGAATAAATGATTGAATGGTTATCCTTATTGAAAATGATTTATGCGTTGGATGTAGGTAATTAATTTTTAATTCGTCTTAGGGGCTCGAGCAGCTATTGCCCATAAAATAGAAATCTACTATTGCCTAGGGTATTGCCAACTCAAAAGAAGATGTTGCCTCGGTTGCATATCATCGGGCGGGACACTTATCGCTATCGTTTGTGTAAGTTTTTCCACCGTCAATCGTTTATTCTTTCTTTTTTCAGTGGTCCATTTTGCCCCGCGGTTCATTTTACCCTGCGGTCCGTTTTGCCCCAGCCTCCCCCCTACCTACATGTATGTACGAGAAAATAACTTCGCTGCACTTCGTCGCGGTCCAGTCGAAGGTTGCTGTTCGCCTTGCATTGACCGGTAAACTGCTGTGTGAATACGCAAAAACTGTTGGTGGTGTTTTGATGATTTTATCATTTTTTTCGACACAGTCTATCAGAATGTTCTGTTCTCCTGACAAATTTACCTTCGGGTACGTATGGCTGTTTGGTGAGTTATAAATAGTCCCAATACATGGCGATGTTCGTGAAAAGTACACACCATGTAATAATTCGATAAATTCTACAAATTAGAGAAATCGTAAAACAATTATAACTTTCACAATGGTTAGGGATTCCCGACAACATAGAATGCATTTTTCCTCGGAGATATATGACAGGTACAGAAATTTATAGGCTCGAGAATTTGAATAACTGATTATACGAGACTGTGATTATCAATGTCTCTGTAGTTCTTTTTTTTTCGAACACAATTTCAATTAGTGTTTCCCCAGTTCTTCATTTCTCAATTTTACTCATACATATCGAAGATTTTCTGCTGATCATAATTCAGACTGAGCCCACTGTGAGCTTGATATTATCTTTCTATGCGACTGCAAAACTCGCGGCCTTCCAACGGAATGAAAATAATCAGAGAACTTGTGCAACCGGTTGTAGAATGTGGATTCCGGCCATGGTTCTTCTATATTGATGCTTTCCGACACCATAAAATTTACCTTTGTGTCTATAGTAGGGTAAAGGTGGGTAGCCCCGGACGGTAGGTACCCCCGGTCGCCTCAAGTCTTGGACACTTACGCACAAATAAATTTCAAAAAGAAAATGAGAAACCGTGACTAAGATCGTTGCCCCAATTTTCATGTTTTTGTTTTTCAAATTTATTTATTCTTATAAGTGTCCAAAACTTGAGTTGACCGGGGGTACCCACCTTTTCCCTACTACCATACTGTAATTTTTTGGGAAAGCTTTAAGTTGCGGCATAATGAAAAAAACACTGGCTAAGTTATGCTTATGCTTATAGCAGATTGTAATTCTCCAAATAAGTGCAGTTCTATCTTTATCTGTAATGTTCAGTCAACCATATCTGTCAGAACTACATAAAATTTGCTCGGAAATTTTCAGCTAGCAGCACAGCAAGTGTATGAAAAGCACGAAGTACATTTACATGTAACAGTCAATAAAGTTATTTTAACTATCCTTAATCTTTCCAACTTTGAACAGCAGCCCTACTCACGGCAGGCTGGGCGCAAGATGTCTTGAAAACTTCTCAAACGAAACTTGTGAATGTTTCGACGTCTCGGTGAGTAGCAATAAAATATAATTACACTTGTCTTGTACGCAATTACTTGCTCCTGCAGTACAAACCTCGACTGTCAGTTGTAACACACGTTTGATATTATAAAATTTCCTAAACTTGACTAAAAAATACTGTGATTAGTTGAAATTCATCGCATATTAAGATCCGGATACCGATGTCAATGTCATCATGCCCCTCTTCGAAGAGTCAAGAGTAGGTTTCTTGCGAATCAGATGGGTCTGTGGCGGTTTATTAACTCGAGCATAGTAAAACAGTACAGTGAATAATATGTCGAACTTAGAGGTAGCAAGAAATACAGAGCAACTATGTGACCAGAAGATTTTTTGAACCAGGTCACCATTTCTGGTAGCAACTGCTATACCAATACCTACCGTAATGCCGGAGTATATTCGTCATCGCCGAGCATCTTCAAACGAGGTGACGTCCTCTTGTTTGGCACCACCACAGCCAAGTATGGCCAATATAAGGTTGACCGATATTTTTGCGAGGATAACAGCTCAGACTGAAATATTCTTCAAGGCACTTCGATGGAACCGGGCAGCCAGCTAGTCTACAACTGCAATACTGGGTTTAAGGCGAAAGGAAACCCCGACGTCTACTGTAGCAGGGGCAAATGGTCAACCATCCCCTCCTGTACTGGCAAGTCAATTGTCAAAAGTTAAAAACAAATCGATGAATGATATCACAGCGAATTATGGGCTGATACTTTCCTTTATTAATTTTTTGTTCATTTTGTTGCAGAGGTAAAATGCGCATCTCTAAACTCTGCATCGACTGCACTGTCGTGTACTCGTTTTGGAAAGTGGGTGAACTGCGACTCTTCAGTACCCCCAGGGACCCGGGCCGAAGTAACTTGTCGTCGCGGCTACAAGAAGGACACAGACTTCATATCGGCTCGGAGAGGGCTTGTGAATTGCAACATTAACGGGAAGTGGGAGCCGGATCCCATAAGATGCGTGCCAGGTTCGTTCACACTTCAAATTGAGATAAGGAACTAAGGAAATGATTAGATTTCAAAGTAATAATCTATATTGGGTAGTACTACGGCAACAGCGAAGTTAAATCGATCATTAATTTCAACCTTGATATAGCTCGTGTAAAGAAGAACTTTTCATACACAAACCATGGCCCTGGTAGTACGCCTCCTTATCGAAACACAGCTAGGCCAGAGAGTATAAGCTGGTCTTGGAGACTGCCAAAAATGATTCACACAGAATTCAATAAAACATTTATTACTTCTTACTGCAAAATGTGTAGATATAAACCAAACATGTATAAATCTAATTCTTCAAAAACAAGGCCATAGCGAAGAGAATAGCGAAGTGTTTGGATTGAGTTTGCTGTGGTCAGACATTTACGAGTGAAATTCATCTATTATGCAGTTTTGCGGTATTCTACACATAGTATACAGGGTGATATTTCAGGGACATCTTAGTACTGCAAGTCTCGGACTGTCAGGCGGCTGATAAATATGTGCGCGAAATTATCAGATTCGCCGCTCGAATATTGGAAGTCGAAATTCGATCCACGCGATCGTAGCCACAGATCGTAGCCTTGGATTTTTCTTTCGTTTTATTTCTCATTTACGATCGGTGGCTACGAGCTACCTAATAGTCGAGCGGCGAACCTGATAATTTCGCGCACATATTTATCAGCCACCTGACGGTCCGAGACTTGCAGTACTGAGATGTCCCTGGAATATTACCCTGTATGTCTCGCCAATTTTCCAGTCGCACAGTTTTGTTCATTATATAATAGTAGATGACGATACAAGTGCGTGAAGCACGTGATTCTTGCATGAGTGTAGCATTCCCGTCGCTCGAGCGACAAAAACACTCATGCGAGGATCAGGCACGCGCACGTGTATCGTATACTATTTTTTTAACTGAGTCGTGCAAAATTCGACTTCTTATGCATAGAGAGCGTTTGAGGAACACCCGACTCCCAACACAACCATCCAAAAACATTACGTATTCCACGATTTTGTGGTAATTTTAGCGATTTCCACGGTTGGGAGCGACATTTCATCCGATCGAACGTACCAGTTCGAACTCATTACTCGTCAATCATCGGCTGCCAAAAGGACAAGTCGATTGATGGCCTCGTTTCGAAGAAAATCGAGAAATAGACCGGTCGGTAAAATTCGAGTATACCCCCCCCCCGCCCTTAAACGAACTTACCTGTAAGTGAAGTACGATCGTGATTGTATGTACACAGTAAAAAATTTTTTGTAAAATTCAACACAAAAGCTTGTGTTAACCACTTTTTTAACACAAAATTTGTGTTATTTCAACACAATCAGTTTATGTCAAAAAAGTAACAGCCTTATGTTAAAACTAACACTAGGGGGAACTACAACGTGATCCATCGGAAAAGGCGCTACATACAATTACGATCGAACTTCACTTACAGGTAAGTTCGTTTAATCGTATAAATATAATGGCCAATAAAAGCACCGATGTTATCAAGGTTCGCCGTAGAAGATTTCACCACACGTCAGATTTTACCTCCTACCTGGATGGAAAATGAACTCCCCCACTCGTTGCATTTGGTTTCAGAATCGCGAAATCCAATTGACGAAATATTAAGGTAGTAGACGATTGCATGCATGGGATATTAGTTCACCCAATTAAATTTCACCGAGCTTCATAGTATTATATCAGGAAAATTAGCTTGATACGATAAACGGTTGATAGTGTAATAACTAATAATTATCATAATTCATCGCATTTTGCAGACATCTTAACGGCCTTTGAACATGCCAAGTTCTCTTCGTGAAATAATTCTATCGACAAATATATAATTATTGCCATAACATCAGCGGAATATAAGTGTTGTTGAAGACGCATCGTGCAAGGTTTATTTAAACAAAGGACATTCCTTGATTATTAGAATTACTTTACATGACATTCGACTGGGCATTAGCAGTGAGCTGTACTCCAGTTATTATGATCGCAGTCATACGGCTTTGCGGTGTAACTTTTTACTCATAAGCAATTTATCGACCACGTAGGTGTCGAAATGTCTAAACAAGCGGTATTCCAGTGGTTGGCATTCCTTGGATCTCTTTGTTTGATTATTTTATTCTTCGACACAAAGTACAGCAACCCGTTGCAACATCAAATACAACCAACATTAGCGACAGTAAAGATGACTGCGAAGGTAAGTACGTTGTTTGCTTTGTAATACAGATTTTTTCTAATAAAATACAGATTGGCCAGTTGGTTTGAAGTGACACAAATCTGTTTAATCAATGTCCGATAAAATTATTACAATCCATAAACTAATCGGACACTACAATCAATTCAAACTGATATTTTACATCGATCAGGTTAGCATTTTCCATTTTAAACGAATGAGCATGGAGAATAACTATTTGATGCATTCAACTAGCATCATATTGTATCCACTTTCGCTCCAGAAAATTGAACCGACGAAAATTGAACCAACGAAAATCGAGCCTCCTGGAATCCAGAAACTAATATTTAGATCATGACATTCGAGTTCGCATGCATTTTTACGTATACCAAAAACATGTCATAGGTGTATAAACTGTCTGCCAATCGGACAGTTGACCGTAAAATATACCCGTACGTTTGTGATATATTAGGGAAGAGTGGGATAATTAAGAACACTTATGGGAGAATTCGTATAAAAGCAAATATATTGGCTCAAATCAGTTTTGTTCTTTTGATTGATAGTCATTCTTTAGTTATTATTTTACATGAACATCGTAAACAATATTTAAATATTAACGGAACATATAGACATTTCAACTAATTACAAAAACCTGAAAATCTACCTTCACCTTAGGACACCGGAGTAATACCGGACAGATCATGGGGTGATTATGGACGTCTATTTTCCTTCACAAAAGTCACATATGCTTCCGGTGGAAGAGTTTCGACTGGTACAACTTTCATGTGCCTCCTTTTCACACGGAAGGCACATCATCTAATCCTCACTTACTGGTTCAGTATACTCTTCATCAGAGAAAATACGAAGATATTCTCCACTATCTTTATCATTACTTCAAAAATTAATATTTTTCAATGCACTTTTCTATGGTCTGGCTTTTTTCACTCTCATACTCGATTTTTTCTATGGTGGTTCATTTTCTTTTTGCTTATTGATCTTCTCAATTTTTTCACGTTGCTTCTATACTAATTCTTACGTCCGTAATTACCCGTACGACGATGTCCGCAATTGCCCCAAGTAGAGACAATGGTTATAATGTAAACTAAACAGGTACACCATAAACAGATGAAGAATTCCTACGGTATGTCCATGGTTCATGATGCTCATCAGCAGCAAGAATTATAGGCACGTTTTTGTTATCATTACTATGAACACATCACCCAAATATATAGAATCGTGATATTACATCAAACGTATCGAAAATCTATGGTCAGCCTTACCTTTGACAGTGTATGTGGCCCGTCGGTTTTTTTTTTTTTTTTATACACTGAGCGTGGCATAGACTGTCACGTGACAGTGTCATAGGGGGGTCAGGTAACGCGAAGTACCTTAAATAGGGTGTCCGGGATTACCTGCCGTCCGCAATTACCTCACTCTCCCCTACATGATATATTACATGAAATATATGCGTTTCACACTAGCCTGTATGTGGTTATTGGGTAGGTAGTAGTGAAAATAAACATTGCTATCAGCAGTACGCTACATGAAAATATGTAATTTCCATCCTATTGATCGAATGCCATGTGGTCAATACTTATCTAAATCTTATCTACGATAAACTAACTGATCTGCCGATCTACACGCTGACTCAGAATCAGGCGCGTAACTAGAAACTAGCCTAGACGACAGAGGGGGGCAGGGGGCCAATGATACTAGTATGCACAAGTGCGGTCGACTCAGTACGCAAGATAGGGGGTACGTCAACTGGTGGTGTGTTAATATTTGATTAAATAGATTAAAAATATAAGTTCAAAGTCGACATTATATTTGGCAGGGGGGGGGGGGGGGGGGGGGCTAGATTGAACTCATATTCTTCATATATTTAATCAAATAATAACACAACTCCACTTGACGTACCCCCTTTCTTACGTACTGAGTCGACTGCACTTGTGCATGCTATTATCATTGCCCCCCCCCCCCCCCCTGCCCCGGCTGGTTTCTAGTTACGCGCCTGATTCTGAGTCAGCGTGTAGATCGGCAAATCAGGTAGTATATTGTAGATAAGATTTAGATAAGTATTGACCACATGGCATGCAATCAACAGGAAGGAAATGACATATTTTCATGTAGCGTACTGCTGATAGCAATGTTTATGTTCACTACTACCTACCCAATAACCACATACAGGCTAGTTTGAAACGCGTATATTTCACGTAATATATCACGTAGGGAAGAGTGAGGTAATTACGGACGGCAGGTAATCCCGGATACCCCTATTTAAGGTACTTCGCGTTACCTGACCCCCCTATGACCCTGTCACGTGGCAGTCTATGCCACGCTTAGTGTATAAACAAAAAAAAAAAAAAAAAAACGACGGGCCACATACACTGTGAAAGGTAAGGCTTGCCATAGATTTTTAATACGTTTGATGTAATATTACGATCCCATATATTTGGGTGATGTGTTCATGGTAATGATAACAAAAATGTGCCTATACTTGACGACAAATGATAAGTTCTATGTTCGATTTGTTAATACATGCCGCTTAGGTTGCAGAAAATGTCGAACATATAGAGGATGTTGATGCCAGATTGACAGAAAAACTGACGCAAGTTGCTGATCTTGAACGAAAAATAATTCGTCATGATATGAAGGATTACCAATACCCCAATTGGAAATATGATATTGATGCCAGATTGACTGAAAAACTGACGCAAGTTGCTGATCTTGAACGAAAAATAATTCGTCATGATATGAAGGATTACCAATACCCTAATGGGAAATATGATATAAGTGCTAGGTAAGCGAATTGTGTTTGACAAATTCTTTTTATCCATTTTGTCATTCTGTTGTTAAACAGATTTCTAATCCTGTTACGTTAAAAGTGTTCAGCTTCTGTATTTTGAAAAGAAAAAGCCATATTGTTTTGCAGAAAACTTGAAGATTTATTGATCGAAGAAAATGGAAAGCCGATCAGAAATGTTATTTTGACAACATGGCGTAGTGGGAGCACGTTCTTTAGTGACGTTATTAATGCACATCCCGCAACCTTTTTTCACCAGGAACCACTTCTAGATTTTGATATCGTTCAAATTAGAGGACCTCCCCTAGCCGCAGATGCTCTGAAGAGATTGAGGGCCCTATTCGACTGCGAATTTGCAGATCTCGGTAATGCCTTCATCAGTACTTCAAATGCCTCCGAGGAATGTCACAATACTTCATTATAATTTGCTATTTTAATATTCCAGCTTTTCGAAGTCCATAATTATCGACGACCATACTATACTGCCACAAGTTTCCCTTATATTCTGATAGTTAATAATTCTATAATATATTGGTGTTGCAGATGAATATATAGACTATTCGAAAGCCCACCCTTGGGCTCTCAAGTATAATACGCACGTGTGGAAGCAATGCAAAGCTCATAAAGACTTATGCTACGACCACAAGTTTTTTAGCACAATGTGTAAGCTCTTCCCATTCCAGTTAATGAAGCTTGTACGCCTCAGTTTAAATGTTGCACAAGAACTCCTCACCGATGAAAAGTTAGTAAACTACTCACACGTTAATGCAAAAAACAACTATCGCAGACCATATCATTCCAACACAGCACATAGGCAGTATCTCCATAATGCTTTTGGTGCTATTATCATATGCTTTACATTTTTCTGTTGAGAAATTGAGCTCTAAATTAAGAAGTCAACGTTATTTGGGAACATAGTGGAGCATTTGCTCAAATAAGTAAAGAACTCAGCTCACATCACTGCTTTGTTAGTATTTGCAAACTGTCTTGTAATTCCTTGACAAACTTGACTCGCGATGATTGTTGGTTTCCAGACTAGCTGTGAGAATGGTTTTGTTAGTGAGAGATCCCCGAGGGACCCTTCAATCAAGGAGGCATCGCCAATGGTGTCCTCCGAGTCGTGATTGCTCAGATCCAGCTCTACTTTGTGCGGACTTGGCGTCAGATTACAAAGTTGCGATGGAACTGCTGAAGAAATATCCTACCAGATTTAAGTATGGTGTTTACCTACGCATTGCTACTGTTTAGCATAAAGAAAGGCTATACGCTTGTGGTATTACAAAATGAACTGGCAAAAAGTAGAAATGGCTTAATGCTCTGGTGTTCGGTATGTCGGGAAAGAAGGTAGCCAACAATTGGTATGATTACAGGGTGATACGGTACGAAGATCTTGCTGCTGAGCCATATGAACGCGTGAAGGAGGTATCCGAATTTTACGGTCTCGATTTCCACCACGATATGAAAGTATTTCTAGACACTCATACCAAACGCGACAAAGGTGGTGTATCTAGTACTTTCAGAGATTCAAATAAAGCTCCGTTTCACTGGAAGACTGAGTTAAAATTCGAAGAAGTAAAAGAAATACAACGATCCTGCGATATTGCAATGGAACACTGGGGCTACGTGCCAGCATTGAATGCCACTCATCAGAGAAATTTTAATCCTGTAACGAACTATGTTTTAAACTGATACCTCGCATGCAATAAAAAATTCACAGACCGAACGGGGTGAGCTACTGGGTTATTCACTGTATCATTTTTCCCTTTCTTGCATTACTCTTCGCTGCAGCCTCGAAATATCATGTCTCGGCTCCTTCGAGATCTGACTAACAACAAATACATTTTTATTGCTCATTATTTATCTGGTGTATCATTTTATTTTGACGTCGTGACATATCGATTGTTCTCATTCCACCCCTGGGCCTTCTTATATTTATAAAATCTAAGTTCGTAACGTTAACTGTTGCGCTCTTTCATAAAAATTTCATAATTATCAATCATTACTGAGTAAATGAACCATCTTTCACGGATATTGAACAAAAAAATAAAAAAGAAAAAAAATCGGTAGATCAAACTCTAGCTTATGATGCAATTACATTCTAGATCTTCCATCACTAGGTCGGATAAGATAGGTGGTAAAGGTGAGCCCTTTGGAAGGCCATAGCATTGAGAGTACGTGTACTCGTTAAATCTAAAAATAGCAGCATCAAAACAAATTTCAAGTGCCATCAGCAAGCTATTGATCCACCGATTTATTTTAGATATGTGGATGACATCTTAGCGGCTGTACCACGTGGTAAAGTAGAAACAGTTTTAAACATCTTTAATCAGTTCCATCCGCGATTGCAATTTACCATAGAAAAAGATCTGGAAAATAAGATTTCTTTTCTAGATGTATCTGTGATACACTCCAACAATATGATCAAGACTGATTGGTTTCATAAGAAAACTTGGTCTCAAAGATATCTTAATTTCCACATTCACCAGTCACCACTCTATAGGTCGTATAGGATAGGTACTATTTTTAATCTAGTCGATAGGGGGTTTGAAGTTGTCCAGTACCGAATTTCATGGAAAAAACCTGTTGCTTATCTATGAGAACGATTATCCACCTGGCTCACTTAAGAGGCATATCAACGCCAGAAGAACTCATATCTCCGGTCTCTCTAATAACAATGATGACAATCAAGCTGATCTACATCTACCTCCTATTAAATTTATATCAGTTTCTTACGTTGCTGGGCTGTTTGAGTCACTTAATAGGTTTTTTTAATTTGTAGGAATTATCATGATCTTAACTTTCTGTTTGATTTTGGTAAAGATAAGTTACCCCTGGATAAGCGTTCCAACGTTATATATAAGATTCATTGCAAGGATTGTAATCAAGTTTATATTGGACAAACAAGTAGACATCTACACACCGATCACTTCGTAGTTTTGTACAAATCAACTTTTAAAACCCCACGAGCCCATGTAATTATCGGAATAACTAACAAATATATTTAGAATATAAGTTGACATTCAAAAATCAAAAGGCGTATTCTGTTCTCGTAGAAGCAGCCGTTCAAATTAAACGAGATATGGCAACTTCATATGCCCATCGTTTGCATGTAAAGTCCTGTAAATTCCAGATATTTTTATCGAGGCTTTCCTGAGATTATTCGGCAAGTTAGTCGCCCAGACTGACATCTTCATAATCACGTGTTTTTCTGATGTTGGAGGCCCGAGAATGTGAGGATCCATTGAGATTAGCAAAAGCCGTTTATGACCGGAACCAATACTTTCCTTATATCGCGAAGTTGATAAGAAGTATCGCGATCCAACGGATCATTCTTGCCGATATGAAGCAAATAGCGATCGAAGATAACCCGGCGAGAGCTATAGGTATATATTTATAAATCGGTGTAGGTGTTCACGCATATCCTTACGCCTTGCATCGACGTGGATATCCGGTGAACGCCTACACTAGTAATTAAAGGAATGCATGAATTATGTTGCGGAATGGAATTATACCATTTATAACACTAAATAACTGATGTATTTAAATAAATATAAACGGTAGTTACATGAATTGATAAAGTATTGAAATAAGATTGAATTGATTGAAAAATGGTTACACGAATATCTGTTGAATTCGCGGAGAGTACAAGTCTAAGTTTGTGGATTGTAATAGCTGAGTGGAAGATGACTTCTTTGCGTGATAGACGTTGTAACACTGCCGATTTGTTGCGGGGGTCCTAGTTTCAATGAACCGAGTACGTAGCAAGTAATACATAGTCCGTCAGAGTGGGAAAGAAATGGGTGTACAAGATGATATTTTGAAATTTTGTTCGGATTGGTGAAGTTAATATCGTTCGTAAAATTGTCCATAGTAACAGTGGGTACAGCGTACAATACAGAATAGAAATTGGGAATCGAGACGACAGTTGAACATGCAGTGCCCTCGGCACATTAACAATGACTAGTTGCGATTGAAGAGTAATCGATCAATCGGTGTAATTCCAACAATACGTGATGATATAGTAAAATTGCAATTAGTCCAGTCAAATTAGCTCGAAAAGTAACTAATATCTACAAAACGGATTGAAAAGCCAATCTTTTTGGGACAAGTAGAGGGTCATAAGAGATGCCCAAAACCACCATAATCCAACAAAATTTCCTTGTGTCCAACACCAACCGCCATAATCGGCCCTCAAATTGTTTTGTTTCTATTGTTGCTATCGTAGAAATCGTTAGAAATTTCATACGATAGTAACAACAATAGGAACAAAACAATTCAACGGGCTGTTAAATATTACAGCGGTTAAAAGTTTAACGGACGTTGATGAAGTATTCTGTGATGATTGCCAGTTGTCTGTAAGAAATTTGATGAGCAGTCACTATAGTATAGTCGAGCTTGCACTTTCTATGATCGCTCAAGGTAATTTTGTTGCCTTGTTATTATAGTTTGTGGCCTAGCGATAGCTCATCATCAGCCGTTAGTTCACGGCGGAGTCTTGGCTGAAATTGGTGACTTTCCATGGCATGCTAGTCTTTTCGTGCAGAAAAATTTGCCATCGGGAAGCAAGAAGGTCTTTTTATGCGGTGCTACCATAATTCAAACCAATCTCGTGCTGACTGCTGCTCATTGCGTTTACGACGAGACAAACCAGGCCACGGAGGATCCCGCAAAACTATTTCTCATAACAGGAAACATCTTTCGTGACTACGATTCTAAGCATCATAATCCAGACATCGTTAGAAAGGCCACGGTTCGTTTGCAACACTTTTGTTGAATATTGTTGTTTTATAATCTTTAAGGATCATATCATGATTGTTAGAATTCATTGCGTCGTCTGGAGTCCAATATAATCTCATTACTGCACGATTTTCCCTGTGGTTTCAGGTGAAAAATGTGTATACGTATTGTAACTATTGTGGACTAACGGGAAACTACGCCTCGGACATCGCGTTGCTAGAATTGCAGCAACCGTTTGAGGCTTCCAACATTCTTTTACCTGCCTGTTTGGACGATTCTGGCTACGGCGAGCAATTCCTCGAGCCTGGTATATCTGGGAGGGTGGCTGGTTTTGGAAAAACAACCAGTGGCGTGCCCAGCGGTATACTGCAGACCATAACGGTGCCTTACATATCCTACAATGAGTGCAAGGTTTTCGACAACGGGGCCCAAACCCAGGCTTTCATCAGTAGCGACAAATTTTGTGCTGGTTACAACAATGGTACGTGGAGTGTCTCATCTTTTCATTATTCAACAAGAAAGCAGCGATGAACGACGCAGTAGACAATATGGGTCACAGCAGATGTTGCATTAGCGAAATTCTGGAATTATGCACCTCACTAGTGTCTGTGATATCATAAAATATATGTATTTTCTGGTTTTATAAATGTCACGCCATGATCATGCCTGCGTTTTTGTTCTCAGTCGATTTGACTTATACTGCACTTTAGAATGTAATATGGAAATATTTCTAGTTGCATATCAATTCCAGGATCGGCTGTCTGTGAAGGTGACAGCGGTGGTGGACTAGTGTTCCGAAAAGGCAACCTATGGCATGTTATGGGGATCGTCAGTCTTGGACTTGGTGTCGACATTCATAGCGGCGAGACAACATGCGATAAATATTCCTACTCTCTTTACACGAAGGTGTCTACCTATATGACGTGGATTCAGGATGTGTTATTCTACGTGGAGCGCAACGAGCGATACCCTTCATGCAACCGTTATTCGTAATACCTCATTACATCTTCTATTTTTACGTTTTGATTATATACAACAGCATATCCCAAAGTACAGCTAGAAGAATTGAGTAATGTCTTCGATGATTGCGAAAGTAGCATAAAATTGACGATCTGTGTTCCGATAATGTTACCTACTCAGTTCTATTCCCCTTTGAGTTACGTGCCAATGTCCTATATAATGCCCAGAGAGTGAATAGCTGATTTTTTGAAACAGGAGCCCATCTATGGTGACATCAACGACACCAATACCAGTAGTAACATGGCAATCGGTCACAACACCGAGTATCGCACCGGCTGTGACGAATTGGTGGGATAAACTAACGAGTCCTACACCTGATGTAACGACTTCAAACCCGGTAGTATCCTCCTGTCTTGCACCACCGCAGCCCCCGAATGGGGAACGGAAGCTTCACAAGGATTTCTGCAAGCGGGGCATGGATTGCAACATCTCCGAGGGTACTGCGTTAAATCCGGGTACTCAACTGGTCTACAATTGTGACCCAGGATTTGGGAATGAAGGATCTACCAATGTTTATTGCCATGCCTCAGGGACGTGGTCATCTATTCCCAAGTGTATCGGTGAGTCAAAAAATGTCTAGCCGGTGCTTCACTGCAGATTCAATCTTTCCTACAAATTAATCTGTAAAATAGCTTTGATGGGTTGGTTGGTTGATGTAGTATGCCGTGTACGAATACCTGTCATCACACTTCGAAAACAAAATTTATAAGCCGTAAATTTTGAACTGTGCAGGATCCGATGAGTCAGGGTGTGAATGCGTCGCATATTATCGGTGCTCTGATGGGGTTGGAATTGAAACTGATGGTCCGGTGCATCTTGATATAAGGTCAGTATATTACGGTCATTCTGAAGTTATCACGAATTTGAAAATCTCGATGCAAATTGTTATTCATTTCTCTTCTGTTGTATGGTCAGATTTAGAACACGCTGCGTGGGCGCCCTAGACGTGTGTTGTCGAATATCAGCTATAACAACAATTTCACCTGTTAAGTTCGATGGAATTAGAGTGGGATAATCAACGCTGTGATGTTTCGGATATTTGGAAGAAATTGAAATCAATAGGAAATTTCTTGAATATCTTTTCAGCAGTTATCACCATTTACGTATTTACTTGCAACGACAATTGAGAGAAAATGAAATAAAGTACGCATCCATATGTCTTCGAACTATTATGTCGACGAATATAATGACGTTTAGATGAATATACATATAGATATACTTATTGAGACTCTAAGTCAATGCCTTGATTATCAGTTTATTTGTAGCTGTCTTCTTTCTCCGTTTTTCCTGCCAAGAAGCGATTAACAAGTTCCCCACTCTTATTGCTTCCAAGGTAGTTCCAACTTGCTTGAACTTTCATAAAAATTGTACAACAACTCACCTGTCTCATTCGTAACGAATTGACGTCTGGTGACAATTAATAAAGTATAAACCTAGTCCGATTGAAACAACTATACCCTAATATGATAAGTGAACTATTCCCCCAATTAATTCTTCATGACTTTATGTCAAAAACTAAAAAGTGAAAACAAGATTTGTAAATTATTACACCGGACCATACCGCATCGTGAAAGAACTAGCTTATAGTAAGTGTCATATATAATATATATGTATGTATATACCTATAGTATGTTGGAGCACATTACCTTGCCGCGTTTCATGGCAGTTCAGTCGAAGGTTGTTATATCGTATTTAACGAGTGGGGCGCTATGTGTGAATACATCGAACTGTTGGTGGTACATTCCGATAATTCTGTAATTCGGATTGACGCAGACAATCGCGATGACGGTCTCTGCTGTCAAAATCATCTCCGCGATCTTATGGCTGTTTGGTAAGTTATCAATTTGTTCGTATGTATACATCACGTAGCAATTATTAAAATTCAAAAAATAATACCATAACGGATACCATTATCACTATATCATTGTAGTTTCCGAAGAAGAGTAAGGTCTTACCAAAATAAATGTATGTACATATACGTAAAAGATTTGACAGGTACGACTGTACCTTTAGCTCATTGATTTTCAAAAATTGGATATGATACGTTCAAGTACCTACTGAAAATGTTCCGTTCTCAAGCCAGTGCCGGCTACGATGTAGAACCCTAATTAAATGAAAAAAAATTCGAATCAGGTGAAATTTAGGTTGAAATTAGATAGAAAATCGTTTTGCATTGACATTTTTACCGCAACAGCCCTTCGAACGATTGTTCTACAGTTTTTTCCCATTCGATTGTCGGTACCTCGGTTTATTATTTACTCACGTCCAGACGCCAAGAATCCTCGCCAGGTATAAAAGAAAGAAAAAAATAGTAAACGAACTGAGAACTCGTGCAACCGGTTATAGGACGTCGTATATAAATAATAAAATGTGATGTTACTGCTGCTATGAAATTTATTCATATTTCGAACGTTTATTTCGTTTTGCTCTGGGCAATTCAGCCTAATATAATCCCCATCAAAGATTGTGCTAATCGTTGATCAGACAAAAGTAGAAACCGAATGAAGAAACTTGTGATACCGGTCCTAGCACGCAGTTAATGATTTAAGAACGAGCGTCATGAAGCAAGGATGTAACATTCTGAATCCATTAACCTTCTAATTGCTGAGATTCATTGCGAAATGTTATTGAATCAATTTTGGCATGAACACAGGTGTCGGCCAATCCACGGGAGGCGTCATTCACTCGTAGAAGTGCCACGTGCTTCATTTGGAAAATGCTCCATTTGTGCTTGCGGTCATATTTCAAAGTGTTGTGCGAGCACGAGATAGGATTTGTTGTTTTATTGTAATGATACAGCTGTCGCATTCCCACTGCAGACATGTGCTGTTTACACTCTACCCGGCAGAGCTGGAGAATGTGGAAGCACAAAGTACCTACATCTGGTATAGTTAATGATTCAAAAGAGTTTCATTTAACTATCTTTCATCATTGTCAAAAAATGTAAATCAACTCGTTCATATGGAGAGATAGCATGGCGTGAATATCACTGAAATTAATCATTTTTCTCCAAAATCTTGGAGAGTAGCTTTTCTTACAGTCGGATGGGCTCAGGACGTCTCGTACAATTCTCAGACCGAAGATGTCCATGTTCTACCAAGTGGGTGAGTCATTATTAAATACATCTGTATACTTTCATCATACCTACAGAGGTCAGCTATTGTATAAACTTAATATCACAAGCTTGGTACCTTATAGTTTTTGAATATAATAATTGAGAAGACGACGTTTTGATTCTGAGTGAAAGTTTATTGCATGGATCTTAAAATGTCAATCCTCATATCCGTGTAATAACGAGCATGTCTGAATAAGCTGCCTCATGATTTTCTCTGCATTTGCGACTACCAATAAATGATGCGAAACGTACCGAGGAAGTCATCATGGCTGATCCTTAAAATCAATTCATTGTTTTCGGCAACGATTGCAGTACAAATTCCTACAATAATGCTGGAATTTTATGTCTGTCTTCAACGAGCATCTTTGAAAGTGGTGAATTCGTCATCATTCGGTATTCTCTGACAATGAGGCATATGTCATGCCAAGCAATTATGATTGATCAAGCGATTTCTTGAGCTAGGTGGCCGTTCCTGATAAAACCCGGATCATCCATTCGTCGTCGACGAGCATCTGCACGCGTTTGTTTGTTACCACCGCAGCCGGATAATGGCGAATATGAGTTTGACAGAAATTCTTGTGAGAACACCGCGGATTGTAAGTTCCCGTGAAAAAATGGATTATATCAAATTTGATCAAATTTGATCCAGTTAGATCTGAATTTTGGGAAAATTGGATCTCAACAGATCTCAACAGATCTCGAGAGATCTCACTACATTTGCTTTGATCTAATTCGCATAAACGTACAAATGCAATTTTATATCTAGCGAGGTTTAAGTAGATCTTGGGAGATCTATTTAGATCTAAATTTTGGGAAAAATTAGATCTGACTAGATCAAATTTGATCAAATTCATTGATACACTTAGATCTAATCCATTTTTTCCTGGGTTTTCTAAAGGCACTGCGCTAGAACCGGGCAGCCAGCTGATCTATCGCTGCAACGCTGGGTATAGAGCAAAAGGAAACACTGAAGTCTACTGTAGATCTCGAGGCAAATGGTCCACCATCCCCGAATGTATTGGTGAGTAACGAAAAGTTTTCGTCAATTAATTTCTGATGATGATGAGTAAGTAAGTGAATAAATTAAACGTCAGTAAAATTTAAGAACAAAAAAAAAAAAAGTGGAACTCCAGCCACTCTGCTGATGGAATTAAAAAATTTATATGTTAACTTAGAATTTTCAGAATTTTTTTTCATAATTTATGCAAACTTATTTCTTCTACTTTGAAGCACTATTTTGTCGTTAGAATATGCTGGAGATATTTTTGTAAATTTGGTGCAAAAGATACGTTCCAAGATCGGTCTAGCGTTTCTTTCCGTGATTCTGATCGATTCTGTTACAGAGGTGAAATGCAACTCTCTGAACTCCGTATCGACTATGGTGTCATGTACCCGTTTCGGGCAGTGGGTCAATTGCGACACTGCAGTTCTCCCAGAAACGCGGGGTGAAGTGGCTTGTCGTCGCGGGTACAAGAAGGACACAGATTTCATAACGACTCGAAGACCAGTCGTGAGTTGCAATGGAAATGGAAAATGGATGCCGGAGCCCATCAGATGCGTACCAGGTTTGCAAACGATTCCGAATAGTCAGTTCCTTTTTACAAGACCAATCGAGCTAGTTGAGATTTAAATCATCACAGTAACAGTAACTTCTTGCTTCTCTCCTCTTACGAATCATCTGGATGGATGATACTGCCTGGCAATTTCAGTTTGCGGCTTGATGATAACTCATCAGCAACCATTCATCCTTGGCGGAACTCTGGCAAGAATTGGCGACTTTCCATGGCACGCGAGTCTCTTTGTGGAAGACAACAGGGAAAAAATTTTCATTTGTGGTGCCACTATAATCCAGACTAGGCTTCTGCTGACTGCTGCCCACTGCGTCTACGACGAGGCAACCAAGACTACGACGCAACCTGAAAAACTCTTCGTCATCACAGGGAACATCTTTCGGGATTATGATTCTTCGGCGCACAATCCCGAGATAGTTAGGAAGGCCAAGGTTGGTTTTCGGCACCCCCCCAAATCTTTGACCATCAGGCATTCGTATCACTGCGAGCCACTTCGAAAACTGCATATAGTATACTGGCTTTCCAGATTGTTAAAAACCATCTGGTTATCCATTACCGATAGTGCTTTGAAATTTCAACCGGTTTCTGGAGAGTTCATAAGATTTGATGAAATCTGTTTATAGTACATTATTGTACACTGGATTTTAGACGTGACGGAGACCTCGATGCTCGTTTTGATTTCAGGTGAAACATGTGTATACGTTTTGCCACTACTACGGGCTAACAGGAAACTATGCGTCGGACATTGCGTTACTAATACTGGAGCAGCCGTTTGAGTACTCCAGTATTCTTCTGCCCGCCTGTTTAGATGATTCCGAATACAGTGAGCAGTTCCTTGAGCCTGGTGTATACGGGAGAGTTGCTGGTTTTGGGAAAACAGAGACAAGCGCGACTAGTGCTGTCCTACAGACCATAACGGTGCCGTATGTATCTTACACTCAGTGTAGGGAGTCCAAGAACGGTGCCCAAAACCAGGCTTTCATCAGCCGCGACAAATTTTGTGCGGGTCACATCAATGGTACGTGGAGTCATTTGTCTTCTAATTTTTTCGGAAAGGATCATATGCCGTCGTGGTGGATGCTACGGAAAGCACGGGTTGAAGTAAATGCATTCTATCGAGTATTCAGATTCAGATGCACCTTCATTCATTCATTCTTATCCAATTCCACTCATATTATAATTAAGGATATGATACAGCACCATCTCTAATTGCTTATATTAATTCCAGGATCGTCTGTCTGTGAAGGTGACAGTGGTGGAGGGCTGGTATTTAAGAAAAATGATCTATGGTATGTTCTGGGAATCGTCAGTGTGGGACTCGGCGTCGACATTGACCGTGGCGAGAGAACGTGTGACAGATATTCCTACACCCTTTACACCAAGGTGACTAATTACATGACGTGGATTCAGGACGTGCTGTCTTCCTTGGAAAACGACCAACCGTACTCTTCATGCAGACCTGGATTGTAATATATAATTACGTCCTCTCATTTTCAGAATGTCAAGACATAAATTTTCGGTGTTATATAAGGACATCGAATCAGCCACCCATACTTTAATAACTTTCCCTTGAATGTTTTCTGTACTTGCAGCTCTAAGCCACACATGGGAGACACTATCACCCCTCCACAAACGACAGTATCTAATTGTTTGGCACCACCTCAGCCAATCAATGGCAAACGGAAGCTCCACCGAAATTTTTGTGACGGTGACGTGGAGTGCAACGTTTCTGAGGGTACTCAGCTTAAAATAGGCAGCCAGCTGATCTACAGTTGTGACTCTCAGTTTACCATTGACGGAGGCACTGACGTCCACTGCACATCTGGTGGCAAATGGACGGCCATTCCGACCTGCGTTGGTGAGTGAATAAGATGTCCAAATGGCAATAAACTGGTAGGACTATATTTAATGCGGGATCTGAAAAACCCTAGGTGCACCATGTAGCTCGCCAAACGCAGGTTCTGGGGGCTGTACGACTCCCCGTCCGCTGAGCACGGAGGATACTGCCGGTCATGGAAAGGGTGTAATTGCCAGGCAGAGTGAGTTACATTTTTTGAACGTTTCTTCGATCCTTCAATCTTATAAACTGAAAACACCAGCCAGACTGTAATGAATTTTTGAAGTATTTCAATTCATTAGTATATCTAGTCTGTCCGCTGCATCTGCTTCCTGGTTTTTGGATAAGTGAATGATGGCGTATATCCATTTCAGAATGTATGGAGTACGCTCAGTATGTCAAGACTCAGACATGTCCACCGTTTGCCGATGGCGATGGACAGCCAGCCAAAGTTGCACCGAGTACAGGAAAAACAAAGGCTGGGCGCATGGAATTCCCACATATGGCTGCGATCGGGTTTGTTCGGGATGATGGTATGATCGGTTGGTACTGTGGTGGTACTTTGATCTCGGAGACCTTTGTGCTGACCACCGTTACCTGTAGCATCACAAAAGTGCTGTAAGTCTTGTCAAATTATTGTCCAGAACAATTTCATCATTTTCACATCTTCAGTTTATATTGTGCGCTGTTTATGGCCCGATAGTATACTGTCGCCTTTGACCCTATTTCCTCAATTTTTAATCAATATATAAAGCGGTAACGCCACATGGGTACGTGTCGGCGATTTGAACTTGGTGCATTCGGTCTACGGAGCCAGCCCAGAGGATCGTCGTATCGCTCAGCGAATTCCACATCCGGATTACAAACGTCCCGTGGAATATCATAATGTTGCGCTTCTTCGTCTCGAATCCCGAGTGCCTTTCAACGGTTGGATAAGGCCTGCTTGCCTGCACACCTCACCAACTACGGGAACTCAGGAAGCCATAGCAACAGGATGGGGTCGCGCAGAGTGGCGTAAGTCCTTGTCAACCATTCAACTCTCCTAGACGCCAAGTACAAACGCGTCGAATATGTTGTTGCAGGACTTGTGCGGGGGACTGTCGAAATGATTATAGCCCATTGCACATCGGCTGAAAAATACTTAACTTATATCTATATTTTTTTTTGTCATGGTCACATATTGAAAGTCAGCATAGGATCGAGATGAAATAATTTTTCGATGTGATAAACTACACTGTCGGAATAATTGGAAATTGAAATTCCAGAATGAATTGATTTCATCGGGTCTGATTTGTAAAAATCTTCAGTTAACATTCTATTCCATACTTCATTCAAGATTTATTCAAAATGAATTTATACCACCGGGTGTTGTCATCATTCTTTTCAAGAGCTGTCAGGTTATTAATTAAGCGATGAAGAGATATTATCGAATTTGATTTAATTTAATCCTATAATCTTCTTTAGTCGATGACAAATCATCGGATGACCTTTTGAAAGTGACACTGCCCTTCGTTGATCTTGAAACTTGTAACACGCAATGGACTTCTGGTATAACGGACGGTAGAGTGCCCAATGGAATAGTCGGAGATTGGATAATCTGTGCCGGATCCGTAGGCAAAGACACTTGCAAGGTATACATATAAATTGAGCTCATCGCGAGTATGCGTCATGAAAAATTCATGCCAATGCAGGATGGTTTCTTTGTTTTTTCAAACAAATTGCAGACTTGTGCCAAGTAGCTATACTATACGGACGGTTCCATCAGCGTTCCAACTCACCTCTGAATATTTGTTCAAACCAACGTAAAAATTATTTTCTAGAAATGTCTTTCAGGCCGAAACTCACACATCAATAATTAGTTCAAACATAAAACAGTCGTTCATGCAATTATCGATAATGCAACGACTGTCATTTTTACGTCCTATTCATTTGTATCTACGATATTCCGTTTTCGGAAAATTAGTACATCATGATAAACTCTTTATTTCCGGCTCAACTGTAATGGCCACTTTATTGACCTGAAAAGCGGGACAAAAGTGGCATTCGATTCCCTATTATACTTTTTGTCCCGCAAATTCACTTTTGATTTGCGGAAAACAAGTAAAATTTTCGGGAAAAATAGTATATTATGCAACGCGGGACCAAAGTCGATTATTCTCTCGGGTGATTACTGCTCTCGCTTCGCTCGGGCATCCAACCCACCCGCGGGAATAATCTACGACTTTTGTCCCTTGTTGCATAATGTACTATTTGTCACTATCACTCTACTTTCGCTATCTTTCTTTCTCTTCCTTTTGAATCTGTCCTCTATTTCTTTCTTTTTTCCATTCCCAGCCTCGCCAGGTGTGAAATAATTTTTGTGGAGAATTTGGGAAACCCTATTTCTTCAATGGGTTAACATTAAAGTATCAACGACTTTTTTAGGGTGATTCTGGCGGGCCTTTGGTGATACACAGCGCCGACAAAATAAAGGAACGTTGCATGTACGACATCGTTGGAATCACGAGTCTTGGAAGAGCGTGTGGCACTGGGTTCCCTGGGCTCTATATCCGCGTCTACCATTACATCTCGTGGATAGAGTCTGTAGTTTGGGGGCAAGGATAATCCCCATGAAAAAATGTGGATAAATGTGGTTAGAAAATGGACGATTCTTTATAAGTTTTTTCTAAAACGTTTCAATTATGAATATCCTGTTCAATCACAAACCCATCATACCGATACAAGCTTATACATTATTAGCATTTACTATAAGTTCGGATGGACAAGCCGGATGCGCGTCGTTCTCTTCGGGGGGTCTATAATTTCGTCAATTTTATAGATTTCAACTTAAAACTTCTAAAACACCATTATTCAATACTTGATATTTTTCGAAAATGCAATAAAGAAAAATAAACATTTTTTTTCTTCGACAAAGTGGAAACCCTTTCAAGAATTTGGGTGGTTTCCAACATCTTCAAAAAACCATGTTACCTATTATAACAATTAATAAGTTACGATTTATACAACTTTTTCCTCTACACTTGACTCACAATACACACCTGTAATGTATTATTATAATTATCGAATTATGGTGGTTGAATAAAAATTGTAAAAGCGCTGATTTAATATGATCAGATGTAATCAGGAATTTTGGCTGCTCTCACGAGATGACACATGAATTTCCGAATGTTTTTGCTGTGCACTATATAATATGCACATTAAAATCTTGATCTCGAGCTTGATTCGAACAAATAAATATTCTCAAACGAAAATTGTTGTAATTCTTTCATCGTACGTAATTCCTTCAAAACCTCGGCGCTATATTTCATGTCAATTAATTTACTATCCATTCGATTGACGGCAATGATTAAATTGTTTGATCTTGGAACTTCGCCATATATCAATTAAGGCCAAGTGATTAAAGAAGAACAGTTTCACACAGAGGGAGACTCATTGTCAGTGACTCGATGTCCGACAGATCTAGATGCATTGGATCTTACGGAAGTCATAATTGCATTCAGCTGGTTGAAGAATGTGATTATATTATTAAGTTGATGATACCTGCGATGTATACGCCTGTAGTTTCTAGATTCAAGTTCAACGAAGCTATACGGTGATATAAGGTATGTGTTTGTTCGTTTATTCGAAATCATTTGATACACGTCCTTCTGTGTTATACCGAGATTCAACTTGTGTCAGAAGTTTCCTACTCTTGCCGGTTTCAAGGTAGTCAACTTTATTTGAACTCTCATAAGAATTCCACGATAATTTACCTTGTTAGTAAAGAATCGAAATCTGTTTAAAAATTATATCTTAATATTCAAATCTGCGCAGGAGAAATATTATATGTTTAGATTGGGAATACCATAAATTAATTCATAAGCGAATATTCCTCCCGATCAATTCTTAATGTCAAAACCTTAAAACAGGATTTGTAAAATTTCTCACTAGACTGAAATAAGCAGTAGAAAAGGAAAAAAAAAAAAAACTAGCTTCTCCCAGGCAGTCGTTGTGAGAGGACATTACTTCGCCGCGGTTCCTCGCGGTCCAGTCGAAGGTTGCCATCGCGTGTTTAATGAGTGGGGCGCTAATCGTGAATACGTCGAAGTTGTTAGTGGTTATTCCGATATACCTGTGATTTCGCGTGGTGCGAACTATCGGGATGTCGGTCTCTGCCGCTAAATTTACATCCGTGATATTGAAGCTGTTTGGTAAGTCATCGATTTTGTCGCACGCACATATCACGTTATAATTAATCGAATAATAAAGATGAAACAAATTTCATTCATTCGTAAGATACCATATAATCACTAAATCACTGTCGCTTGTCCAAGAAGAATACGCTCTCATTCAAAGAAATGTATAGGTATAAGATTCAACAATTACGAATTTACCCGTAGTTGATCAATTTCCGGTTGAATTAACTTTTTTCCGGAAACCTTATGTTTTGTAATGTGATCGACAATATTCTATAATTTTGCATCATTTTATGGTTTCGAATACATGATAGGTTCAGATATGAGACGTCTCATGTCCAAAACTACCAGTTATGTAGATCTAGGAATATATTAAAATCGAACCACCGCACTAATTCGAATTCTTCGACGATTTAGCGTACTGATGTTCTGTTCGATTTGTCAATTAGGAAATTCGTGGATTTGAAGTATTAGATCGCACTGAAATGCCTCGGGCAGGTATTCACGTCGGCCGAGCCTCGGGCATCCAAAAATTTCCGCTCTCACGATCAGCCTGCAGTGCCGGCTATGATGTGGAACTTTGAATAAATGTGAACTATGTTGAATTATGTTGAAATTTGGTAGCGAATCGTTAATAATTGATATATTTAAATCAATTTTGCAATTTCTCAACGCTGATGTGATATAAATGATTCTTTTCTTCTCCTAATCGTACCGCAAATATTTTTCCCGTTCGATTCTCAGTAACTGGTTTTACTATCCTCAAGTTCTGATGCGTGGCATCCTCACAAGATAAAAAGAATATGAAAACAGACTGAGAACTTGTACGACCGGTTATGAGACGCGGTATATAAATAAATAATGTGATACTACTGTTGTTATGCATTTTATACGTATATTCAAAATTTTTGTTCCGTCCATTATCGGTCTATCTTGATTCGATATGTTCCTATTACCAGATTTCATATTCCAATCGAATACACGAAACAAGACAAGTTACTTGCGCGACCGGTTATATCACACAGTTAATGATTTGAGTACGTGCGTCATGACGAACAACGATTGTAACATTCAAAATATCTTTAACCTTTTCGTTTCTGAGATTCATAAGGAAACGATTTGAAATGAACTTTCACACGAATATATACCAGTGGTGATCAACAAACGGTTTCACTCGCTAGTAGCAGTGGCACAGAGTGTTGTGCGCGCACGTGAGACTGGCTTTATAGTTTGATGATGATAATGAACTAGCTGTCATATTCCCACTGCAGACATGTGGTGTTCACACTTTACCCGGCAGAGCTGTCGAATGTGGATAGCACAACTATTTCCAGCTACCAAGCGAGTTGTCGAAAGCACAAAGCACATACTGCAATCAATGATTCGAAAAAGTTTCATTTAACCACCCTTATCATCATTGCCATAAAATGTAAATCGACCCTCTCATATGAAGAGACAGCGCAGCGTGAATATCACTGAAATTATTCATTTTTCTCCAAAACCTTGGAGAGCAGCTCTTCTTGCAGTCGGATGGTCTCAAGATGTCTCGAACGATTCTCAGTCCGAAGATGTCCGTGTTCTACCTAGTGGGTGAGTCATAATAAAATGCATCTATAGTATTGTCACTCACAAAAGACATACTTTTGACAAATAAATAAGTGGATGCACAAAGATGTTTGAAATCAATAAAATGGCTTCAATTGGCAAAAAGATGCGTATAGTTTAACGTCTAGCACAAGAGTGTTTTCCACACGGCGTGCGCAAAGTTCGATTTTGCGCACGCTTCGCGTGCATAAAATTCAACTTGACGCGCGCTGTGTTGAAAAATTAAGTTCGATACACGTGCGAAAGATGATTCTCGACTCGTGTGATTGTCACCCTCGCTTCACTCGGGCGAAAAACTTCACACTCGTCCGAGAATCAACACTTTCCCACTAGTATCGAAAAGTACTATTACAGAACGATTGAATCGACACAGCAACCAATAATAGTCAAACTTATAACTTATAGTACATATATACAACTATATAGTATATATATATAACTTATAACTTGTCAAAAGTATGTCTTTTGTGAGTGTGAACATGATTCGAATGTTTGAGACCACTAGACCGTATGCGTTAAATATACTGGGCTTCACCCTTTATAACAATATTTTCGTTTCATACCTACTCAGTTCCGCTGTAGTATAAACTTAACGAGAAGACAATGTTCTGATTCTGCGTGGAAGTTTATCATATCTGAAAACGAGCAAGGTTATTAGGAACCATATATGTAGATGATACCAAAAATCTCATCTGAGGATCTTTGTTCAAGTAATTTCGAGCAGGCTGCCAGGCGAATTATCACATGACTTGGTCTAGCCATGATGGTCCAGCGAATGGTTAACAAATGTGTTGTGCTCATAATAGCAGCTCCAGTTTGGCAATCATGCTCCGATTCTTAAGTTTAAATTTTATTCTTACTGAATTTGTAATCATCTCCACTCAATGTCGCGAAAAAATAATGAGCAGCTTATACATGCCAATGGTTTTTCAACAGATCAGTGTCCACGACAACGAATGCGACAGAACTACCCGCTATAATATCAGAATATGTTCGCTTTCGACGAGCACTTCCGAACGGGGGAGCATCCTCCTGTTTCGCACCTCCACAGCCAGCCAACGGCCACTGGACTCTTGATCAAGCATCATGCGAGTACAATAGCGACTGCACACTTCCTGAAGGGGCAGCGGTGGAACCGGGCTTCGCTCTTACCTATCATTGCAATTCCGGATATAAAGCTACAGGAAACACCGATGTTTACTGCAGAGTTCAAGGCAACCAACGACGGTGGTCGCCCATTCCTCAGTGTGTTGGCAAGTTGAAACAAAAAATATTTGGTCTCTGTGGTACATCGATAAGCATTTTTCTACACTGGTGCTGAGACTGAAAGTTTGCGGATTTGAAACGAGAAACGAGTTTCCATATTTTTATTCCTGTTTCCAGGAGGGTAGAGATAATATTGTAGCAAATCGAGGAACTAAGACAGCCTCACATTTTTTAATATTGGCTGATTGTGTTACAGAGGTGACATGCGAGTCTTTGACCTCCGCATCGACTATAGTAGAGTGTACCCGTTTCGGGCAGTGGGTTAATTGCGACGCCCCGGCGCCCCCAGCGACGAGGGCTGTACTGAGTTGTCGTCACGGATACAAAAAAGACACTGCCTTCATAACATCCCGAAGAGCTGTCGTGAATTGCCTCGGGACTGGACATTGGGATCCGCAGCCGATCAGATGCATGCCAGGTTTGTTGAGGATTTCGATTAGCTACCCTAGTAACCATCTGCTGCAAGGTTTTCGGAAGATCTTGCAAGATGCTTACATATGAGCCACTAGTAGTCTGTCTCCGCATGCATGCTATGAACTTGCGCCAGATGTTGATTACTTCAAGTGTTTTGAAATGATCATACAAAAGTCTGCTGCAAATCTGCCGAAAGATGCGTGCGAAAGAGGATTGTCTCAGTTCTTAGAAGATTTGGTTACTAGGGTAGTTTCTCCCAATAAGACGAACAAATTTAGTTGAGCTTGCAATTATTACAACAATATCGAGACATGTCCCTTGTGTTGTGATTTCAGTTTGCGGTTTAGCGGTCACCAATCAGCAGCCGCTCATCTTGGGCGGGACTTTGGCAAAAGTTGGCGAATTCCCGTGGCACGTGAGTCTCTTCGCGAAAGTAAATTCACAATCAGGAAGCCAGAAAGTCTTTTTATGCGGTGCCACCATAATTCACACCAATCTTGTGATCACTGCCGCCCATTGCGTCTACGACGAGAGTACCCAGACCACGCATGATGCCAGGAAACTCCTTCTTATCACGGGAAATATCTTCCGTGACTACGATTCTGAAAATCATGATCCCAACATCGTTAGGAAGGCCGCGGTTCGTTTGTACCACTCCCTTTCATATTCTTTTATTTAGCTTTCATATTCTTTTAGCTATTATTCCGAACTCGTATTCCAGCAAGCTACCTTAACTCCTTTGTTGTCCGTCCACGGTCTAATCACTTAGAAAAAATGAGTACACTGAGTTTCTAGATTTCATAGGTATCTGATCTCCAATAAATTTATTAGATTTTACAAGATTGCAGGAGATTTCATAAATTTCTTTTGAATTCGTCGAATTTCGTACATCGATATACCTACACATGTATACTTCAGGTGTGACTGCCTCATTGATGTTCCTATTCATTTTAGGCGAAGAATGTGTACACGTCTTGCAACTACTATGGATTACCTGGAAACTACGTTTCGGACATCGCGTTGATAGAATTACAGGAGCCGTTTAAGTTCTCGAATATTCTTCTGCCCGCCTGTTTGGACGATTCCGGCAGCAGCGAACAGTACCTCGAGCCTGGTGTATACGGAAAAGTAGCTGGGTTTGGGAAAACAGACACAGGCTCGTCGAGTGCCATCCTGAAGACCATAACAGTGCCCTACGTATCTTACAACCAGTGCAAAGCTTCTAAGAACGGTGCCCAAAACCAGGCTTTCATCAGCGGCGACAAATTTTGTGCGGGTTACAACAATGGTACGCAGGGTACAGTTTTATCTTTTTTTTATCATTTCACGAGGAAGGGATGATACGCCGTTACGGCGAACGTAGTAGACAGTATGAGCCAAAATAGCATTCTGTCAAGTCTTCAAACTAGCAGAATCCTGCAATTATGTACATCTCGCCTCTCGGTCGTGTCTGCGGAATCATAAGACATTTGTATTTCCTAGTTCTGAAAATGTTACATTGCCACGTTGGCGTTTCTCTTCTAAATCGATTCCACTGATAGGTATTATAATTAAAGACAGAATATGCCACTATTTCTAACTACCATATCAATTCCAGGATCGGCTGTCTGTGAAGGTGACAGTGGAGGTGGGCTGATGTTTTATAAAAGCGATCTATGGTACGTTATGGGGATTGTCAGCGTAGGACTTGGCGTTGATTTTGACAACGGCGAGAAGACGTGCGACAAATATTCCTACTCTCTTTACACCAAGGTTTCTGCTTACATGCCGTGGATTCAGGACGTGTTGTCTTCTGTGGATCGCAAGCAGCGATATCCTTCATGCAACCGTGATCCGTAATACCCTTTTATTTCCTGTAATTTTTCTGTTTTCATTGTGTCACGGCACATCCTAAAGCACTGTGAAAAATCACAAGTATGGTTTTCTGTAAGAGTAAATAAGCAGCATTAATTTGACGGTCGGTGCCCTGGCAATACTTTCTTTCCAGTTCTTTGCCCTTGTACATTTGATGTTCAATAAATGATTATCTAATTTTTCAAAACAGAAGACCGGCGGTGATGACACCCACAGTACTGAAGCCAACTGTACCATTGCAGTTGCCTTCAACACCAGACCGACCGAATGTACCGATAAGTGTTGTACCGCATGAATCGACAAATACATCACCGGATGTACAAATTTCAAACACCGCTGAATCCAATTGTATTGCACCACCGCAGCCATCTCATGGCACATGGAGGCTTCACGCTGATTTCTGCGACGGAAATACAACTTGCTATCCTACGGAAGGTGCTGCGTTAAAATCGGGTGGTGTGCTGATCTACGAATGTCCCTGGGGAATCGAGGGTGACGGAGACGCCAATAACCACTGTGGGGTTGCAGGAACAAGGATGCTTATTGCCATCTGCAGCGGTGAGTAGAAAAAAATTCTTCTTCGGAGTTTCACAGTAGTTTCAATCTGTTTGAAAAATTACTGTTCAAAATATCTCAGACTGATGCTGCAGGTTGATGCACAGGATGAACACAAGTAATTCCTCGGAAAGTCATGATACTTTCTTACCTGTCCGAACTGAATTGGTTAGTCTGAAATTTTCTGATTTACAGGACTTTACAAGTCAGATTGTGGTTGTTCCGAAAACACTTTGTGCTTCCAAACACCTATCTTGACCGCCGATGGTAAATTCGACGGCAGGTGAGCACATTCATTTTGGAGTAATAAATTTGCAAATATCGAAGAAAATGATAATTCAATTATTGTTTTGGTTTCATGATCAGATTCACCTTCCGCCGTTGCATTCGCAGTCGAGACGTATGTTGCGCAAAAGCGAGCTGAGAGTTTGTTAGATTTTTCGAAAACGAGAAAACCTGGATGGCAGCACTACGAGAACAACCTAACGTGCAATTCAAACGGATTGAAGAGGGATTCGACAGAAATTTTTCCGAACTTCCTTTCGCTTTATCTTGTTGAAAATTATCACTACCCATAATTTTGAAGCCAATACACAACAAAGTGGCATTTGTTATAAAATTGTGCATTATAATGATTATTATTTAGTTATACAGAGCGATTCTCTGGAAAATAACGTGTCTGAAAGGTAGACAAGCGCGAGACGCCTGCATTGAGCAGCTCAAACACCGCTGTTTGGGTTTTATTTGCAACGTAATAAATAAAACCCAATCGTCGATGTTTGGGCTGCTCAATACAGGCGTCTCGCATTTGCCTACCTTTGAGGCACGTTACTTTCCAGAGAATCGCTCTGTATAGACGAAATATACCTATATTTTTAGTAAACTTTGTAACTCAAGCTTAGACAGTAATTAAAATTAATACAATAAAAATAATTTTACACAATCCAAATAATCCTGCGTCATTCAATCATATAAGGTAGTACAGTAATTTATGCGTCAACTTCTAACATGCGGCTTTCAAAATAATCCTCGTAAACCCGCGAGACGAGGGAGTATGTCTTTAGGAAAGTTTAGGGAACTGTCCGATTTTTCGGGGTAGTTCAAAGATCGATTTGACGTTGCTATTTCCCAAAATTCTTCCTACGTATTCTTCTCATCGATTTTACTGTTGTGGTGAGAAGGTGTGTTGTGGGATTCGCACTGTTTTCGAGTTCTTTTGATAGTTCGTCACATCTCTCGGGATTTCCATTGGGTTGATTGATCTTGCGTATGTGAGATAGTTTCTGATTAAGGTTTGCTTAATCGGTGACTTTGAGGCTCATGTAAGCGAGCGAAGTGACTTTTCCTCTTATGGGTGGTAACATGAAGCAGCGTACCCATTGGGCATTCATTTGTGAGTAGAGATACACTATAATTGCAATTCTGGAACTGCTTTACATACTTATGTAATCTATCAGGTATACAGATAGAGAATATTTTTCAAAAGTCTCACTCATCCTCTTGTTCTACCAGAATTCAACTCAGAAGTTTACTACTACATTAATGTTTTCAAGGTAGTCAAGTCATTTGAACTTTCATAATAATCATACATTGATTTATCTCATTCGTAGAGAATTTATGCGTGTGGTAAAAATTCAGCATCCTTATGCCAGACGAGATTTCCTGCACAGATCATTTTTGGATCTATGGGATTCTCGTTGATTTCATTTCATTCACTTCTGAAGCATAAGAATTTCCACGATGCAATTCCTTTATACCCATTCCCGGAGATTTGCAAATTTTACAGAAAAATCGGATTGAAAAAAAACTATATAATTTTTTATCTTTATTAGTCTGAAATGGCCTGGCCGTAGTCGATAGAATTGTAGTCGGAATTGCATTAAGGGGGTATATACACCTTTAAATGGGTTGAATTTCTGAAAAACGATTTTTCTTTTTTTTTCGCCTTGAAGACTCTGATAAAATTGAAAAAAATCATCATGTTTGGGGAGGGTTTGACCTTCATTATCCATATCTTACATCATGTATTACTTCCAGTCTAATAGTGGCTGCGCTGAAGACAGGAAAATACAAAATCACTCGGTTGCCGTAAAGAATCAGATCCAGCGTTGGACCAATCTTGGAATTTTTGGTTCTCAATTGTTCATAAGACATGCCTCTATCAGATGAACATAGAACTTTTTGATATTGCAAGAATTACTTGAGTTATTGAATTTTTTCGATTTTTTTTCTGAATTTGAAAAAAAATTTTGCTTATTTTTCTAATATTTCAACTAAAAATGCGTTTATCAAAAAGTTCTATGTTCATCTGATAGAGGTTTCGATTCTACAAATTTGAAGACCACAAACACCAGAATCGGTCCAGCGATGCTCCTGATTCTTTACGACAACCGTTCAAAATATTCATTCTCCAGAAATCAACTTTTAAACTTTTTTATCAAAAATTTTTTTTTTATTTCATACTTTTCCAAGAGAAGAAAATGTAGTTACAGGAAATTAAGTTTTAAGATTTTGCTTGTGACTAATATGCTGGATCCGCAGCTGCTCTCGTATCGATGAGTTATGAGTCGAGTCGAGTCTAGACACATGTGCCAGGGGGAGGTTCGTAGTGAGTTTTGACCTGTTCTGTACAACAGCAGTGTCCGTTAGGTGTCCGGTGAGGCTGTTAGAAAAATAATTAATTGCTTTAGAAAAAATCTGATCAAAATTTTTCAACATAAAAATTCTCTACAATTTTTGATTTTTAATATTTTTGAGATTCAGAAGATGCTAGCACAATTTTGTCAATACTACGAAAATTCTTTCATCTTTCATCAATCATACCTTTTTTCTTATAATATTTATTAAACTCTTGCAATTAATATATGTATTGTAGAAATACTCATCTTTTCAGAAATCCAAATGTGTAGTTTCCTGGCATCGATTTCAAACGCACTTTTTGATGGATCATCTTCTTTCGATTCCGAAGTCTCATGTCAGATATATAAACACTGTGTTTATTCGATAATGGAAATTACCAGTAGTTTGAATTCGTAATGAAAGCACGATAATATTTACAAACAAGTGGACACCTAACCTCGAAAAAATGTAGATCGCAGCCATGTGTTCTGTCAATGATCACAATTCAAAAGAATATTGAAAATTAAATATGTGTAAGAATGATAATTACGAAGAATTAAAAGATCACAGAATCAAATTCAAAATCGAAATATATAAAAACGTCATAAAATTAAGGAGTGGTGTAAGTGGTGTTGGCGGTGTTGTACAATACTTATGGCACCAATTTGAGGGTTCGCGCGCCGCGCCGCGGCGCTTTTTCGCAATCTGGCACTGTCATGGCTGTAACTTTTCAAATCCTCTAGATATTTTGACACCGATTTATTTGCAGGTAGAGTAGGTCACTAGCATTCCAAATAAATTATAAAAAAAAAAACGATTTTTTGAAAATTCAAAGGTGTAGATACCCCCTTAAAAAGTTTTGGGTATATACCTATCGTTTTCACCATATGTTTCATTGAAGAAAAAGTGCTTGGTTTTGTAAATCTGAAAAAATTAACAGGGCGCGTTCTCAAGTAGTGCTACAAACTGGAAAATTAAAAAAAAAAATATCCTAGAGGTTGATTGAAGAAATTGGCTCCGTTAATTGACGCAAAATACCTCATATGTATAAGAGAAGGATTCCTCGCGGTCCAGTACGAGGTCATTGTCAAATATTTATTGAGTGGGGCGCAATGTGAGTATTTCTATATCATTTCGATTGATACAGACGATCAGGATGGCAGTCTCTGCTGAAAAATTAATATCCGCTAACTTATGGCTATTTGGTAAGTTATCAATTTTCTCGCATACACATATCACGTAAAAATTGATCGAATCCCAAAAAAATCTGCAAGAGAATTTTTTAGAAAGTGTCAAAATTTTACTATTCTGAAGGTCGATAAAAAATATTCTATAATTAAGGAACGTACTGAATACTATCGGTTTGGACTCAAAAAAACCTCACCTTTGATTTAAAAGTATGAAGAAAATATGAGTTGTAAGTAAAAAAATTGAAAGTCGCTTCATTGCCGGTAAAAGTGAAGGTACAAATTCAATGGGATATGGAAATTTTTCATTCACATCATTGAAATGCAAAGTCCTCTAAATTTCAGATTTTCCCATCGAGCCGTGTCCGAGATCATCGCGTGAGTTTGTCGGACAAACCGACAGACAGACCGACATTTTTCGAAAAACCTGTTCTGTGCGTAAAGATTCGTTGAAATTAGCAAAAGTCACTTTTCGACCGAAGCCAATACTTTTCCTATATTACCATAGGTGATGAAAAGTAAAAAGATCACCTATAGTATGAATGGGAAATCTGATATTACTGCTCGCGTGGGTTTTATTCGCATTCTAAATTGTCGTTTTGTTTCATTTCGGGCTTCTGGATCTTCATTTTAAATTGGCTTGACTAATTCCTGTTCGTAGATCGCGATAATCGATGCGCAGTAAAAATATCGAGAACGAGGAGAAAAACTTGTACGACCGGTTATAACTTACAGTTAATGATTTAAGTACGCACGTCATGGTTCACAAATGTATTATTCCGATTGCTTTTAACCTTTCAATATCTGAGATTCATACTGCAAAGTTATATTCAATAAACTTTAGGATGCATATGGGGTATTCCACGTCAACCGGATCGGTTTTTGGCCGGAGGTCATCGAATTTGACGTCAATGCAGATTCAGATTCCTTTTACTACATGAGATGTCCTCAACAGTTACAGAGCATTAAACCAATTGGTTCAATTTATATCGCTGTCATGATTATACCAAAAATTTAATTACTACATTTTCAACTCCACTTCTTATCTCAGCCATGCATGAACAAAATCATCACTTCCCATAGTGCATAAATGAGCTCTTTCGAAATATGTAGCAGTTAAATTATTTTTGAAATTCTTAAACATGTAAAACTTTGGAAATATGCGATTTCTTTGTTCTTCTACTTGAAGGGTCTAACCAATTGCCCTGAAATTTTCATCGAAATTACTTCGAGGTGGCACTAATAAATGATCAAAATTTCAGCCTCCCGTTTTTCTTCTTTTTTTTCTAAAAATCGGCGAAGCATGTAAACTTGGGAGAAATGTGTTTCCATTTTTTTTTCTATTTGAAGGGTCTAATGGATTGCCTTGAAATTTTCAACGAAATTACTTCGAAGTGCCACGAAGAAGTGATAAAATTTCCAGCCGCCCGTTTTTTCCTTTTTTTTTTGCCAAAAACCGATCCGGTTCACGTGGAATACCCCATATACACCAGTGGTGGTTATTCAACGGTAAACGTCAATGGGTAGCAAAGGTGCCCGGCGGTTCATTCCAAGAATATCCAATCTGTGCTTGCAGTCAGGTTTGAAAATATTTTGCGTGTGCGAAATAGGATTTGTTGGTTCATGATAATAATATAGCTGTCATATTTCCACTGCAGACATTTGGTGTTCGCACTCTACCTGGCAGAGCTGGCGAATGTGGATAGCACAACTATTTCCAGCAACTAAGCGAGTTGTCGAAAGCACAAAGTACATATTGCAATCGATGATTCGAAAAAGTTTCATTTAACCATCCTTTATCCTTGCCATAAAATGAAAATCGACTCTCTCATATGAAGAGACAGCGCAGCGTGAACATCACTGACATTATTCATTTTTCTCCAAAACCTTGGAGAGTAGCTCTTCTTGCAGTCGGAGGGTCTCAAGATGTCTCGAACCATTCTCAGTCCGAAGATGTCCGTGTTCTACCTAGTGGGTGAGTCTTAATAAAATGCATCCATAGTATATTCGTTTCATACCTACTCAGTTCCGCTGTAGTATATACCTAAACTTTTAAGTCACAAGCTCGGTTTTTTTATATTTTTTGAACATGTATTTTATTGAGAAAACAATGTTCTGACTCTGCGTGGAAGTTTATATCTTTGCATAGAGTTGCACGATTTTCAATCCAAGGGAGTGAAAATTCACTTTCTTGGATTGAAAATCGTGCAACTCCAAGACAAAAGAGTGAATTTTTCACCCCCAAAAATTTAGAGAGCAAACCTACAACCCTGCAAATTATCTTTATTGATTCCCAGATTTTAGAGATTATCTGAAATTCAAGACACGTCGATTGGATTTCATAAATTTTATTCTGTGCTCAATACCTTGCGCTCTCAATGTTCGATAACTGAATTGCAGAAGTCACTGACTTGCCGATCTTTGTATTAATTTCAGGTGAAAAACGTCCACGTGTCTTGTAAGTACCACGGCCTGAAAGGAAACTACGGCTCGGACATTGCGTTGCTAGAATTACAGCAACCATTTGTGTTGTCCGGCATTATTCGACCCGCCTGCTTGGATACTTCCGGCTTTGGCGAGCAGTACCTCGAGGCTGGTGTATATGGAAAGGTAGCTGGTTTTGGGAGAACAGAGACAGCCGAGACCAGTGGCGTCCTGCAGACTCTGATGGTGCCCTACGTATTGTACAGCGACTGCAAGGCTTCCAAAAGTGGTGTCACAAACGAGGCTTTCATCAGCAACGACAAGTTTTGTGGCGGTTACAGCAATGGTACGTGCTAGGTGTCTTACTTTTCATTATTTTACGAAGAAGGGATCAAACGCTGTCATGGTGCAGGATGCAGTGGATAGAACGGCTCAAAGCGGAGCTGCCTACGCATTCTATCGACTCTCTAAATTGGTGAAATCCTGGAATTATGTTCTTAGTGTCTGTGGAATCACAAACACTGATAATGTCAGTATTAAGAATAGAACGTAGCACTATTTCTAATTCCGTATTCATTTCAGGATCGGCTGTCTGCGACGGCGACAGCGGTGGTGGACTGCTGCTTAAAAAAGGCGACCTATGGCATGTTATGGGAATTGTCAGTGTGGGACTTGGCGTCAGCTTTGACAAAGGTCAGACAACGTGCGACAGATATTCCTACTCTCTTTACACCAAGGTATCTGTTTTCACGGAGTGGATTCAAGAAGTATTGCTTGCAACCAGCAATACCCTGCGTGCACAACACCAATACGAAATGTAACGTCGCACTTGACAACAGGATCAGGACCGAATGTAAAGCCACTACAAGCGGCCGTGTCATCTATTTGTTCCGCACCGCCGCAGCCATTTCACGGCACATGGAAGCTTCATGCTGATTTCTGCAAGGGTAACATAACTTGTTCCCCTTCCGAGGGTGATTCGTTGACACCGGAAAGTGTGCTAATCTATGAATGTCCCTGGGGAATCGAGGGCGACGATAGCGCTGATAATCACTGCGGAGCCCCAGAATCAAAGATGCTTATCGGCATATGCGGCGGTAAGTCGAAAAAATCGGAATTTCACAGCAGGTTTAACCTGTGTTACAAATTACTCTGTGAAATATCTTTGGCTGATGTAGTAGGCCAAACATTTCATTATGTACACAGGGTGAATCGAAATAATTCATTGAAAAATCGTCGACAAATTGTCTAATGTAGGTACAGCAGTTTACGAGTCAGATTGTGGCTGTGTCGGAAATGATCTTTGTTTCCAAACACCTGTCACGAACAAGGATGGTTTGTTCAATGGGAGGTCAGTATACGTTCACGGTGAAGTAGTGAATTAGCAAATATCGTTGTGAATGGTAATTTATTACCGTTTTGGTTGCATGATCAGATTCAAATTTCGTCGCTGCGTACGCAGCCAATACGTATGTTGCCCACAAGCGAGATAGGAATTTATTGGATTTGTCGCAGACAAGCCACCTATCGAATGAAAAAACCTCACTTGGATGGTAGCACCACGACATCATTCAAACACACGAGAAAAGGATTGAACATACATCTTTACGACCCCTCCTCTCGCTTTTTCTGGTTCAAAGTTATCACCACCTACGTTCCATTGGTGAAACATGCCGGAAGTTTGTAGAACATTTTGCTAATAACTATTGGAATGTAAGTATTCATAAGCTGTATTAATGAAGAAGAAGGAATCGAGTGATTTGAGCATCCTATTCTCATCTTCGAACTATCACTCAATTTAAGATGTATAGATAAGCTGTATGGTTTGAGACAACGTTGTAACTCAAGCCTAAGTAGCAATAAAAATGGAAAAACGTATTTTTTTACACGATCAGAATGATCTTGTCATTCAATCACATGAGGTAAGACAGTTTATGCAGAACTACGAAATGCGTAGAAATTCTAGCGTCGTTATATAAAAATAGTAGTCTTCTTTATTCCCAGTCCCTATCCCTATGCAATATGAGTTTTCGTATCTGCGGGTCACTTGTTGAATGAATTTGCGCTGATTTCATGGTGAATTCATTGTCAGGCATCAACAAGTGACCCGGAGATACGAAAATTCACTGTATATTTTTGTTCCATATTTGCCTCACGAATGAAACACGATGAATTATAATAATTCTCAATTATCAATATTCAATTGGTGCGATTCAATGAAAACCTAACAATTTTTAATGATCACAATGATCAGATGTCATCAGAACTGTATTTTCTTCCCAGACGATGAACACGTGAGTCATTGATCATTTTTGCTCTGCACTTGTCGGCATTCAAACTGTTAGAGCCCGATTATGAAAATGAGAATGTATATTTTCAAAAGAAAATTGTTGCAATGTATTATTATTTACATCAACTTGTCCCAAGCTTGGAAACCTCTGTTGGAGCTATGATTCTTCACTGTGAGATCTTAAACCTTGTACTTGCAGCAGACATTCGTATCACTGCAAGTTTGGGATACTATTTATGTCCTTTACTGAATTTGCGGATTTGAGAAATCATCCAGCATTGAGAACACTTATTCGAAATTTCACTGGATTTCAGGAGACTTCTCGTAATATTATTGGATCCATATGATTCTGTGAATTGTTATACACTGAGTCTGTAATGGGAACACAACTATAGCACGTGGAGATGTTTATCATCTAAACACCTTGAAATTTATTTCAGCCCAAATGACACGATCGTTATATAAACTAAGTGAAATAACCAACTTCGACATAGTCTGTGTCGTTTGATGATAGGAGTGTACGAGCGCATTCAAAACACGAATCTAATTACACGATCATTCGTTGATTCGGAATCGGCTTACGCTTCCTTGCGATCTAATGAGATCCAACTGACAGGTCAACGATTCCGCGGAATAACCGACCATCTCGAAATTTTCTTGAAAAAGCGTTCGTCTATGAGGTTCGAGTTTTGCTGTAGCTGTTGGCCCGAGCGGAATTCAAGGGGATTGGCTTCTTCAGGATATTTCGATTATTTCCCACGGCCGTCGAGGTATCCTACTCCTACCGCTGTCAAGGTGAACCTCTTCTTTGAAATCGTTTAATCAGCACATTAAGTCTTGTAATTACGGAAAGAGCGTGATGCTTTCTGAACGATTCGTCCTTTCATCCTCCAGTCTAAAGTCATGATGTGAAACCGGTACAATCGCAAAAAGCCGAACGGATCGGCAACTCGTGCGAAAGCGTGAAGGATATAAGATTTTATTTTTCTTATATAATCAGTGAATAATAAGTTGAAATGGAAAGTGGAAATTATTTAACGAAACTATACTGAATCACGAAAAGAAATATATAGGTACAAGAACATTATTCCGCAGTTCATGGTCACTACTTCTGTTAATGAGTGGGGAGCTGAATGAATACCTGCGAGTTATTAGTGGTGTTTAGATATTTCTGTGATTCCGTTTGAAACTGGCTATCGCAATGCCGGCTTTTGCGGTAAAATTTACCATCGCGTGCTTGTGGCTTTCTGGTGAGTCATCAATAATTACGATATATATAACGGTGTTCTCATCAGTGGGGGTAGATATCATTAAATAATTCATGATATCTGGCAAATCAAACATATCGTTAAACGCTTTGAGGACGATTCAGGATAGGCGATTCGGCGGAAGGACATATTCAGAAATTCATGAGTTTGGAGCATTGAGAAGTACTTAGAAATGAATTTCAGCAGGGCTTTCACAATTTGTATCTGATATTGTCGCGTTGATTGTCCATCTGATTTTCCTAATTTTATGCGGATCGGAATTATTTTTTCTGTGTGATTCTTGGGTAACTTGACTGTATATGAAAGTATATATTCTACATAGTATATGTGTGATAGACGACCGTGACTCCCATCTTGTAAAGAATTCGAAACCAGATGAGAACTTGTTCAACCGGTTATCACACGCGTCATATCAGTACGTCATGTACCGCGAATGTAACCCGACGAACTGCTATATCTTTACTTTCGAATATTTTGGCCTGCACGTTATTGAATAAACTTTTTGATTGATTTACACATTAGTCGTGGCCAATCTGTGGCAGGTCTGCCTTTCATTGGAAGCTAATGACATCGGCACGCGCTGCTTAAAGTTTACCCCATTCGCGCTTGTTTCTGCGTTTGAGAGTGCACGGCATTATGCTAATTGTGATGACTTTCACTTTCTGGCTATGATCGAGTATATGAAAAGCAAAGAGTAGATTACGTATTCAATCGAAATGCTCGTCAAAATCGAAATCCATATGGACTGCGTCCAACCCTAGGGACGGAATGACTTCTTCCATGCCGGATGACGTCTCTTTTCCGACAGCGGAAAGTCAATTTTCTTCCTCCACAGTTAACGGATCTACCGGTCTCGGGTTCCCCGTTTGCTCCATTACTCGCTGGATGTCCCCGTTACTATCGCGAGCTTTTCGTACGATCCCCTGCCACGCCTAAATTGTAGAAAAATATGACTTACACTGTTTGGGAATTTCGTAAAATAATCCTTTACCAAGGCCACAAAATTGGAATCGATATCTTTTATACAGAGAAACAGCGCGTTGTGATTCTATCTAGAATTAAATTAACTTCTTTACTTCTACTATTGGACAGCTCGTCTTGAATATGGAGGGAGTCAGGTTGTCGCGAACAATTCTCAGCTGAATGGTGTACAAGTTCCAACTACTGGGTGAGTCATAATTAATCACGTTTGTATTTGCCATATTAGCTGATTTTTGAAATCAGATCACTATTCTGCTGGTAATGATACCAATATCAATAACACCTTCACGTGTGCTGAAATTTTCGTCATTCGCGATTCTCTAACGGTGGAGCAAAAAATGCCGAGAAATTATGAGTGATCAGCCGACTTCTTGAATCAGATCAACGTTCCTGACGAAAACCGAATATATTCGTCATCGACGCGCCTCCACAAGCGAAGTGACGTCCTTTTGTTTGACACCACCGCAGCCAGCTAATGGCGAATATAAGCTTGACCGATATTTTTGTGATGACATCGTGGACTGCAAAGTTTCTGTAGGATCTCCGTTGGAACCGGGCAGCACTCTGGTCTATCGCTGCAGCTCCGGGTATAGAGTCGAAGGAAAGTCCGACGTCAACTGCAGAGGCCGAGGCAAATGGTCGCCCATCCCCAAGTGTGTCGGTAAGTAAAACATAACATGTGAAATACCTCCCTCTGATTCTCCAATGTATAGATTTTCTTACATTGCTGCTTCAATCAGTGACGTTAGCAAGTTTTCAACAAGATAATTTGAAAGGAACGGGTTTGCTCATTTCCACCAACGTATATTCCCCAACGTCGGGCGTCTAATCATCAATGTATGTACGAATGCACATGTTATCAAAAAGTTCGGATATAAATTGTTAAAATTCGTAGACATCATCTGATGCCAATCTTCGATCAATACCGAGACGAAATTATGGAGAGTAGGAATATTAACATAAGAGAACAAAAAGAAGCCTGACCTCATGTGATTCATTATCTGATAGAGGTGAAATGCGACACTTTGAACTCCGCATCGACTATGGTGTCATGCACTCATTTCGGAAAGGAGGTGAACTGCCACTCTCCGGTACCCCCAGGGACGCGGGCTGAGGTGAAATGTCGTAATGGGTACAAGAAGGACTCGGATTTCGTAACAAACCGTAGAGGGGTCGTGACCTGTGACGTGAAGGGGAAATGGGACCCACAGCCCATCAGATGCGTGCCAGGTTTGCAAACGATTCCGATTAGCCAGCTTCGCTCAACAGGACGGACGAAGTTCTTGTTCATTAATCCAATCGTGAATCAATCACATTGCAAATCAATGGCGAAACTTTCGGATAGTTTACAGCTTAAATTGCTTGAATGGTGATTTCAGTTTGTGGCCGTGCGATAACCAATCAGCAGCCGTTCGTCCTCGGTGGAAGACCAGCAAAAATCGGCGAGTTTCCGTGGCATGCGAGTCTCTTCGAGCAGGTGGATTCACCATCAGGCAAATTGAAGAATTTTTTATGCGGTGCTACTGTAATTCATACCAATCTTCTGCTGACAGCTGCCCACTGCGTTTACGACGAGAGAATCAGGACCACGACGGATCCCGGGAAACTGTTCGTCATTACAGGAAACGTATTTCGGGACTATGATTCGCCAGTGCATAATTCCGAACTTGTTAGAAAAGCGGCGGTTAGTCTTGACCACAATTTTACGTTCCGTCTTGACTTAGTATTCCGAAATAACTATACCTATACACTTCATTTTCAGATTTTAGGGATTATCTGAAACGAAATACACGTCCATCCTATTGGGTTTCACAGGATTTCAGAAGTGACCGACACCCTGATGTTAGCTTTGATTTTAGGTGAAAAACGTGTACACGTTTTGCAACTACTACGGCCTAACAGGAAACTATGCCTCGGATATCGCCTTGCTAGAACTGCGGCAGCCGTTCGAATTTTCTCACATTCTTCTGCCCGCCTGTTTAGACGATTCGGAATACAGTGAGCAGTTTCTCGAGCCTGGTGTATACGGAAGAGTTGCTGGTTTCGGAAGGACAGAGACAGGCACGACCAGTGGTATCCTACAGACTATAACGGTGCCCTACATATCTTACAGTCAGTGCAGGGCTTCCAGCAACGGTGCCCAAAATGTGGCTTTCATCAGCAGCGATAAATTTTGTGCCGGCTATAACAACGGTATGTGGCATTTCTATCGTTCTTTCGCGAGAAAGTGATCGTGTAGGGAAATAATATAGTCGATTTCAATGAACACACATCCTGACATAAACTCGGAAGGAGTGAGGAAATTCAGTCTGCAGTTAGGTATCGTGCCGATCCTTCAAAATTCCAAGTGATCGCGTGATTTATAGAACCTGTGTGCACTGAAAAAGCAATTTAATTTGAGCACCAGTAGCGTGTACGATCAAATTCGAGGTATATCACGATACCTCGAAGTATAATTTCTGTATAATCAGGAAGCTGGTGAAGCTAGAAGCTTTATTTCCTTACTCCGCAAACATTACGTCACCATGCATGCATTCCTGCTGCAACTGACGTCATCAACATCACGAGGTTGAATAGAACTATCCTTGATTGCATACGTATTACAGGGTCGACCGTCTGTGAAGGTGATAGCGGTGGTGGGTTGGTATTCAGGAAAGGCGAACTATGGTACGTTATGGGGATCGTCAGCGTTGGACTCGGCGTCGATACTAGCACCGGCGAAACAACATGCGACAAATTTTCCTACACCCTGTATACGAAGGTGTCCATTCACATGGCTTGGATTCAGGACGTGTTATCCTCTGTGGAGCGCAACCAGCGATACCCGTCATGCAGCCATGATTTGTAATACATAACTATGTCCTGTATTTTTTCTGAATTGCTCGTATAATAGGATTCTCTGAAGCACCGCATAAAGAATATCCAACCGTTTGCCATTTACCGCATGGTAGCGTTGATTCGACTATCCGCTGTCTGATGACGTTATCTGTGGTGATTTTCTACGCACCTGCAGATCCATCAGAATGACTCGGCAAACGCTCATTGAATGATAAGTCAATTTTTCAAACTAGGCAACCGCCAACGGAAAATTCCACAACCCCAACCGTGACCCCGCGGCCCGGTATGACACAAAATGTGCCATACTCCTGTCTGGCTCCACCGCAGCCAGCTAACGGTAGACGGAGGCTCCACCGAAAATACTGCGAAGACGACAGCGGTATGGATTGCGACATTTTACCGGGTACTAAGGTGAAGTCAGGCAGCCAGCTGGTCTACCGTTGTGGCTCCATGTTCAATACTAAAGGAACCACTGACGTCTACTGCCTAGATAGCGGAGAATGGACGCCCTTTCCCACTTGCACCGGTGAGACGATAGGATAAACTGCAGGATAAAGTCCGCTCTATGAAGTATTCTCTCAAATAGCTTTGGTCGAAGCAAGATATTGGAATTAGGCCGAAGTAATTGCACAATGTTTTACAGGATGCTTTGGTTTACACATGGACTGTAATTGCTTAGTCTTCAAGTTGGATTAGGCTTAAGCGTGCCAAAGACTTACTGAACTTATGGAGTAGTAATTTGAATTCAGATCTAGACTTGCAGTAGGATTATATCCAATAAAAGATCCGAGACATTTCAGGTGATTCCTGTAATATGACAAACGGTAATCTTGGGACCTGCACTCTGCTGAAGGACTGTCAGCCAGTATTGGAGGAACTGAAGGTCGGAAGACCACCAGGCCAGCAGTGCGGGTTTTTCGGTATTGAACCCATAGTTTGCTGTCCAATAAATCCGCCTATGGGAATAATGCCTGCCGTTCCGCCGCATATGAAGGACCCAGTCAGTGATGGAAGAGGCGCAATAGCTAGGCGGAGTGAGTCCCATTTTTCGAACATTGTCTCGACCCTTCAATCTTATAAACCGAAATTTCCGTTAGCTTTGACTGCATATTTTTCGGAATTTGTCAACTGTGAACTCACGCACGCCTTCGATTCTCGATTCTTCGATGTGGATACGAGGCACTGAGATTTCTTGAAATTTTCCATTTCTTACTATCTATTCTGTCCCTCAAATCCGCTTTCTGGTTCCTTGATAAGCGGATGATGACGTTTTTATTCCAGAATGCATGGAGTGGTCTCGGTACGTCAATACTTCGACTTGTTTCAAGTCTGTCGTTGGCAATGAACAGCCGTCAGATACTTCGTCGCTGGGAAAAACGAGAGCTGGGCCCATGGAATTTCCACACATGGCTGCGGTCGGGTTTGTTTCGAAGAAGGACACGATTGATTGGTTATGTGGTGGTACTTTGATTTCGGAAACCTTTGTCATGACCACCCCTGTCTGTGCTGACTCCTCCCGTGTGTAAGTCTCGTGGAGTTATTGTCCGCAAGAATTTGAAGACAAAGATCGCTCTTATTCCGCTGAAATACTGCTGATTCATTGGACCAATCTCATTCGGATAGTATTATTGCTTTTCACCCCATTTGTTTCACTTTCAATCAATACGCAGGGGTCCTGCCACATGGGTGCGTGTCGGCGATTTGAATTTGGTGCGATCGGACGACGGAGCCAGCCCCGAGGACCGTCGTATCGTTGAGCGAATTCGACATCCGGATAACAAATCTCCCGCGGCATATAACGATATTGCACTTCTTCGTCTTGAATCTCCAGTGCCTTTCAATGATTGGATAAGGCCGGCTTGCCTGCACACTGCACCGACTACTGGAACGCAGGAAGCCATAGCGACTGGATGGGGTAAATTGGCGTGGGGTGAGTGCTAATGTCATCCGTTTCAACTTTCTTATTCGCCACGATAGCCGCAGAGTAGTGTTTCACGCAAAACTTATCACCGAGTACAAACGCGGCTAACGTGTTGTTAGCGTGTGTGGATTCGTCGGAATGATTTTAACCGATTTCACATGAGTTCCAGAAACCCTATCATGTATACCCACGTTTTTCTCGATGACCAATTGAAAGTCGACATAGAATTGCGACGAAATGAATTTCAAATGTTGTATCAAACCATACAGCCGGAATAATTGCAAATCGAAATTTCAGAATGATTCAATTTCATTGGATTTCATTCATACAAATCTTTACTTTTAGTCAACACTCTGTTCCTAGCTCATTTGAGATTGATCCGAATTGAATTCATTTAACCAGGTGCATTTATGATTCTGAAGCTTTATGCAACGAAGACATCATCCTCTCTGATATAATCTTCTAATTTGTTTTAGTCGATGACGCAAGATCGGATAACCTTATGAAAGTTACACTGCCCTTGGTCAGTCCTCAAAATTGTACGGTGGAATGGAATAAGCATGGCAAAAGTATAAAGTTACCCAACGGAATAGACAGTGATCAAATGATCTGTGCCGGAGCCAACGGTAGAGACACATGCCAGGTATGAATACAAACCGTCTTATCGTAAGTACCCATTATGGAAAATTCATATCAATCCATGCAGGGATATATAATGCCGTTAATTTAAAAAATACAATCGTCAATACCTGAAGCACCTCAAAGGTTCTTTTTTAACAAATTATAAGCTAAACAAACAGTTCGACCAGCGTTCTAACTCTATATCGCCGTTTCCGGGTTTTCAGCTAAATTCTATCGCGCTCGCTAAAAATGATCTCAAATAATAAGATCTTCTTTATTTGTATTTTTTTTCTCCGATCACTGGCGAGTGCGCAACATATTCCGTCGCATAATCATAAAACCTCAATCACGCAATGTGTGATATTGAAGTAGCAATAATTTTTTCAGGGTGATACTGGCGGGCCTTTGGTGATAAACAGCACGAAGGAACGCTGTATGTACGACGTTGTTGGGATCACGAGTCTTGGAAAATTGTGTGGCGTCAGTTCCTCGATCTACACCCGCGTCTATAATTATGTCCCGTGGATAGAGTCTATAGTTTGGAAGTCAGAATAATTCTTATGCAAAAATATAAATAACTTCATAGATTTTATCATAGGTACATATTATCAATTTACACTAGAATAACGTTTAAATTACAACGATCTTGTTCAATAAAAACAAATTTGTACCGGTACAAGCGTATGTTATACTAGATCAGCATTCACTGTAACCCAAACCAAACCTGAGTTTTACGAATCCAACGACTTCTGTGGTGCATGACCGACTACTGTGGCGCAGAATATTACCGTCATATGGATTCTGATTCGAATTTCTTCTCCTAAATGAGAGCTGTGTCTCTTCTGATTAATAAATTATCACTCATACATGAAATTTGAATTACTGACATCCATCGCTAAATGCCAATGACTTGAATCGCCAAAGACAAATGGAGGATTTAAAAAACGGAATCGAGAATTTTGATGAAATAGAGACTCGATTGGATATCGATTTATCAAGGCTGTAAATCCAAATCCGAAGTCGAAGAGTTTAGATTTCACATTTGGTCAGGATGTGACATGCGTAGTCACAATTACTAGTAGATCAAGCAAATATTATTAGTGTGTCATTTCTTCCATCAGATGCTGGGGGTTTTATTCCGGGATCGTTCTGCTGATCAGTGACAACGTTTGATAACTCGGATAACATTGAGATTTGACCTGATGAGTGTTTTTTTTATCACAGCCGAAGCTTCGTCTCACTCATAGCCGCTTCAGCGAACAGTCTTTTTCGCACAGATGTGTTCGCGAGTCGAGCCAATTCTAATTGCAAAAGATGTATCTCGTGCAAACAACATTCGAGTTCTTCACTGGTCTACACTTTCACAATTGATTGGCCACAATATCATTCTTATGCTCTTCCACCTTTCGCCATGATTCTGGAATTATTACAAAACATTAGATGCGAGGGTTCACGAGAAATTTTAGTCGTTCCTCTCCTGCCATCGCAACCCTGGTTCCCTTTGTACATACATAGGTATAATGATATAGCTATGCTTGAACATCTATAAGCCTATTGTCTTTAAAGCAAGGATCAACTTTCTGCTTTCTTCACCTAGGAAACGCGTAATTATTTTATTTCCAAAACCCTATCTGCCGTTACATACTCCAAACATCTACATTGTGATTTCGAGGAAGAGGTACGACCTACAATTCTCATGAAACTTCACTTACAGGTGAGTACGTTCGATCGTTCAATTACAGGCGCAGCTGTTTGAATTAGGGCTTCGCACAATACCAAGACTTGTCTTGGTCTCGTGTAGTCTCGTCTTGGTTTTTCGAGACAAGACCACGACAAGAACTACGGAAATAATTCAAGACCAAACCAAGAATCGGACATGAGTCTCGAAAAATTTCATAAAATGAGTTTTTCCAAAAACTGAAAGATTCGACGTGAAAGACGGAGACAGGAAAAAAGGATTTATTTCTCACAGAAAATGGTATTGCGGGACATGTTGGTTGATTGGCGAAAGAAATACAGGAAACGAAGCGTCACCTCCAGTGACGGTGGACCCCACGCAGGCTTTCACTACTGCCGACACAATCCGGGAGTCGAGTCCCCTTCAGTAGTTACGGTCCGTCACAGGGTAGCCGTGAAATCGCATGCATTTTCCTAACTGTACCTATGTAAGATGCGTAAGTATTATACTTCAATAAATTCTAAGCATCGAATAAATAGAAAACCTACACCTGCTAAGAATCTTCACACTCCTAATTGATTTTTTCATTTCTATTCAAAACATTTCATGCCATATTGACTTGTCTGTGGAAATGTAAAAATTTCAAAAATATCATTTTTTTCATTTTGTGCGAGGCCCCACCTCGACGCGAGGCCCCAAGCTGAAGCTTGTATAGCTTATACCTGAACCCGGCCCTGCCCACCCCTTACGGATCGTTCGATTCCCACTTGATCGACATTTGATCGGGCGATCAACTTGTGCACTCAGTTGGTCATGAGTTGGTCATGAGTTGATCATGAGTTGGTCATGAGTTCAGTTTTGGTTGATGGTGTAATGGGATCGATCGGAACTCAACTCATGATCAACTGAGTGCACAGGTTGATCCCCCGCTCAAGTGATCCGTCAGGGACAGCCGTCGAGGTAGCCTACTCCTACCGCTTTCAGGGTGAACCTCTTGTCCGAAATCCTTCGATCATCACATTGAGTCTTTTAATTAGGAAAAGAGCATGATGCATCCTGAACGAAACGTCCTCCTATACGATTCTCCAGTCTGAAGTCAAGTTGTGGAACCGGTACAAGCGCTACAAGCCGAACGGATCGGCAACTTCTGCGAAAGCGTGAAGGTTATTCCGCCGAGTTTCGTCGATCAGGTCCAGTACATGGTCACTGTTTCCGTGGATGAGCAGGGAGCTGAATAAATATGTGCGAGTCATGAGTAGTGCTTTGATATTTCTGTGATTCCGATTGAAACTGGCTATCACAATGCCGCCTTCTGCGGTAAAATTTGTCTCGACGTGCTTATGGCTTTCTAGTAAGTTATTATTTTATCATATAGGTATCTATCGTTCCTGATTTTCATGCGTATCGGAATTATTCGTCCTGTATGATTCTTGGGTAACTTGGCTGTGTCTGAAAGTACAGTAATATATATATATTCTAAACGTGAAAGACGACGGTGATCGCCACCTTGTCGAAAATTCGGAACCAAATGAGAACTTGATCAACCGGTTATCACACGCGTCATATCAGTACGTCATGTACCACGAACGTAACACAACGAACGCTCTGACCTTCACTTTTGAAGATTCTTGACTTAAAGTTATTGAACACACTTTTTGATTGATTTATACATCAGTGGTAGCCAATCCGGGGCAGGCTTGCTACTAACTGGCAGCTGATGACATCGGCATGCGCTACGCTTGAAAAATACCCCATTCGCGCTTGTTTTTGCGTTTTAGAGCGGGCAATATGTTTTGTGATGATTTTTACGTCCTGGCTCTAATCGAGTGTATGAAAAGCACAAAGTAGATCACGTATTCAATGACTCACACTGCCTGACGAATTTTGTAATATAATCCTATACCAAGGCCACAAAATTTGAATCTATCTCTTTTGTATAAAGAAATAGCGCGTCTTGATTCTCTTTGAAATTGAATTAACTTTTCGATCTACTATTGGACAGTCCTTCTCGAATATCAATGGGCTCAAGATGTGCCGAACAATTCTCAGGGGAATGGTGTACGAGTTCCAAATACTGGGTAAGTCATAATCCATTACGTTTATAGTTGCCTTATTAGTTGATTCATCAAATCGGATCACTATTCTGGCGGAAATGATTGCAACATAAATAACATCTTCGCACGTGTTGGCAATTTTTCATTATTTGCGATCCCAGACCAGGCAGCAAAAAATGCCGAGCAGTTATAAGTGATCAGCCGTCTTCTTGAATCAGATCAACGTTTCGGACGAAGACCGGATATATTCGTAATCGACGAGCGTCCACAGGTGAAGTGGCGTCCTTCTGTTTGACACCACCGCAGCCAGTCAATGGCGAATATAAGCTTGGCCGATATTTTTGCAAAGACAAAGTGGACTGCGAAGTTGGTGTAGGATTTTCGCTAGAACTGGGCAGCACGCTTGTCTATCGATGCAGCCCCTGGTACAGAATAGAAGGAATGTCCGAGGTATACTGCAGAAGTCAAGGCAAATGGTCGCCCATCCCTGAGTGTGTCAGTGAGTTAAACCTCAGAAATTGCTACCTTCGAATCTTCGATGTAGGTTTCCTGGAATTGCTTCAATATAGATAACGTTGACGGGTCTTAAGCAAGAAAATTTGAAATAAACAGGTTCACTCATTCCCACCTGGAACGTATATTCTTTGACGTCGTGCCTTTGATCATCAATTGACGAACGTAAACGTCAAAAGTCAGTATACGCATATAAATTGTTCGATCCCATATCCGCAAATTAGTGCATATACACTGGTTCAAATTTAGAGAGCATACTCGCATTTCGCGATTACGTATCCTTGGACAATAACAACGCTTTCTATAGCAACAAGACAATGGTCAAGGGGTACGTCACAAATTCTAGTTCGGGTTTTCACGCATTTACAACATGCAGTTGGTCGCCAAATGTGAGTTGCAGCCTTTCCGGAACCGCGGGGTCGAAGAAGCCCGTACGAGCCCTCTTTGATTATCTCTTTCGGGATATGCCTGGCCTTCCCTCCCACTCACGGTATATAAAACCAATGTCCATTTCCGTTTTCTATGTATACGTATGTAGGTAAGCTAGGTTAAAATAACTAATAGTAAAGCCTCCAGTTACCAAGTAATCGTCGTCGAGTGCACTTCTGCTCCCGACTCTTTCGTCGCGAATCACTGAGTACACTTATACTCTTTTATAATATTTGACTAGGTTACTTGGCTTAGTTTAATTTTACTTTATTATTACTTCGAATCAGTTGTTAGAAACATTCGCCTGTATAATAATTTCACATTCATATTCATTTGTTATTTGTAATGTTATCGAATTTTAATAAATGACTCTGTTATTGAATATTGATTCATTACTTCAATATGCGCCGAGGAAATATGAGCGATTCAGGATAAATTGTCAAAATTTTTACACATTATCTGATCCTGATCTTTGATCGATACCGAGATCTAACGATGGAGAATATAAATATGAACGAGATCTATTCATACAAAACAATACTTGTAAAATTGCACATTTGAGGCTCGTTCACCTAAACTCAGATAGGGATATTCATATTTCCGATCCGCCTCCGCTGAAGAAGGTAAATGAGCAAGGAAGGAAGAAAGAAGAAAGCAAATCGAGAATAACAGAAAGCCTCACTCCATGTCATTCTGGTCGATTATGTTATAGAGGTGAAATGCAACTCGTTGAACTCTGCATCGACTATGGCGTCGTGCACCTTTGCCGAGAGGAAAATAAACTGCGACTCTCTGGTGCCTCTAGGAACGCGGGCACAAGTGACTTGTCGTAGTGGTTACAAGAAGGACACGGATTTCGTAACGACCCATGACGGGGTCTTTGTAACGACCCGTAGGGAGTTCGTGTATTGCAACGAGAACGGGAAATGGAACCCGCAGCCCATCAGATGCATACCAGGTTTGCTAACAATGTTTCGAACAGTCAACTGCGCTTAACAAGACGAAAAAAGTTTATGTTGTTTATCAATGAAATCGTAGATCAATCCCATTGCAAATCAATGGTAACACTTTCGAATTGTTGACAGCTTTAGTTCCTTGCATGGTTATTTCAGTTTGTGGCGTAGCGATAACCAATGACACTATGTCCATCTCCGGTGGAACGCCAGCAAGAATCCGCGAGTTTCCTTGGCAAGCGAGTCTCTTCGAAGAGATAGGTTCATCATCGAGAAACAATAAAGTTTTTGTTTGCGGTGCTACCGTAATTCAAGCCCGTCTTCTCCTGACTGCTGCCCGTTGCGTCTACAATGAAAGAATCCGAATCACAATGGACCCTGCGAAACTGTTTGTCATCACAGGGAACCTTTTTCGGGAATATGATTCTGCAGCGCATGATTCCAACGTTGTTAGAAAGGCAACGGTTCGTTTTCACCACGTTTCCAGTGTCTCGAAACAACTACGTACACGTTGTTTTTAATTGTCTTCAAGTTGGTATGAAATTAAAGCGACATCCGCCCCCGCGATAAATCAGTCATCTGCTCTGCGCGGTATAGGGGACCTCGTTTGTTCGTTTGTGAATTGACAAACTAAGTGCAGAGATACCGTGCAGAGCAGATCACTGATTCGTCGCGGGAGCAAATGTGGCTTTAATTTCATATCAACTTGAAGGCAATTAAAAACAACGCGACGTATGTCTGGTTGCTCAAATACCTCGAATATGGCGCATCAGAATCACTTTCCCTGACTGAACCATACATACACCCTATTTTCAGAATTCCTGGATTATCTGAAACCAAATACACGTCGGTTCTATCAGATTTCACAAACTTTCAGAGTGACCGATATCCCAATGTTAGCTTTGATTTTAGGTGAAAAACGTGTACATATCTTGCAACTACTATGGGCTAACAGGGAACTACGCCTCGGACATCGCCTTGCTGGAACTGCATGAGCCACTGGAATTTTCAGAAAGACTTCTGCCCGCCTGTTTAGACGATTCGGAATACAGTGAGCAGTTTCTCGAGCCTGGTATATACGGAAGAGTTGCTGGTTTTGGAAGAACAGAGACAGGCCCGACTAGTGGTATCTTACAGACTATAACGGTGCCCTACATATCTTACAGCCAGTGCAGTACTTCCAACAACGCTGCCCGAAATGCGGCTTTCATCAGCAGCGATAAATTTTGTGGCGGCTATAACAACGGTATGTGGTGTCACCTATTTCATCATTCTTTCGCGATGAAGTAATCGTGTTGGGTAATATTGTTGATTCTAATGAACACATACATTTAGTGATGTAAAGGAAGAAAAAGTCAGAAAATTCAGTCGGCCGTTCGTGATCTTGCCGATCTTCAAAAATTTCAAGTATCCTCCTAACTCTTGGAACCTGCATGCACAAAATATCCAATTCATTCATTGAGAACGAAGTATGCCACGTGGCACTATAAGTAATGGTAGACAGGGCAAGCAGCGTTGGCCGCGTTGGCCAAATCAGACATACTCACTCAGTCTATCCAAGACTAAAATCAACGTACTCCGAGAATCGAGCACCGCAATAATTTCTGTGAAATTGAAAAGCTGGCGAAGCATAAATTTCGATTGCCTTGCTCCAGACATCACAGCGCTATGCTTGTGTTCTGGTTGGAATTTACGTCACTAACATCATGAACTTAGATGGAACTGTCTTTGATTGCATACGTGTTACAGGCTCAGCTGTCTGTGTAGGCGACAGCGGTAGTGGACTGGTGTTTGAGAAAGGCGGACTTTGGTACGTTATGGGGCTCGTCAACGTAGGACTCGGTGTCGACACGAACAGTGGCGAGAATATGTGTGACAAATATTCCTACACCCTGTACACGAGGGTGTCTATTTATATGGCTTGGATTCAGGACGTATTGTCCTATGTGGAGCGCAACCAGCGATACCCGTCATGCATCCGTGATTCGTAATATATAATTATTTCCTCAACTGCTTTTGTCTTGCTCGTATAATCTGATTTCCTGAAGTACTGCAAACAGAATGTCCAACAGTTCGCCATTTACCATAGCAACTTCAATTAATCTGACTATATTACTGCGCTCTAATCACGTTATCTGCGTATATTTCCTACACCCTCGCAGATCCATCGAAATAACTTGCAACACGCTCATCGAATGACAAGTCAATTTTGTTGAAACAGGCAAACGTCGGCGGCAAATCCCACAATTCCAACTATTACACCAACTGGTGTACCCACTTCCATGGCTCTATCCCTTCGGATGAACTCCTGTTCGGCTCCACAGCAGCCAGCCAACGGTGAACGGAAGCTCCACCGAAAATACTGCGAAGACGACAGCGGCATGGATTGCAACATTTCACCAGGTACTAAGGTGGAATCAGGCAGTCAGCTGGTCTACCGTTGTGCCTCTGGGTTCACCACTAGAGGAAAAACTGACATCCGCTGTCTAGCTAACGGAGAATGGGAGTCCTTTCCCACTTGCGCCGGTGAGACGATAGGATGTCTGATCAACGATAAACTGCAAGATAAAGTCCTCTTTACAAAGTTTCCTCCCAAATAGCTTTGGTCGGAGTTGGATGTCGTAACTAGGCCATACGAATCGGGCAATGTTTCTACATGATGTTCTGGTTTACCCATAGACTGTGATTTCCTAATCTTTAGATTCGAAACATTCTAGGTGATTCATGTGATTTGACAAATGGCAGCCTTGGGGTCTGCACCCTGTTGAAGGACTGTCAACCATTGTTGGAGGAACTGGAGGCTGGAAGACCACCGAACCAACACTGCGGGTTTGCCGGAAATGATCCCATAGTCTGCTGCCCAATACGCTCACCGGTGGCGACGACGACTCCTCGTCCACCGCATACAGAGGACCCAGTCAGTGATGGAATAGGTGCAATTGCCAGGCAGAGTGAGCTCCATTTTTCGAACGTTTTCTCGATCATTCAATCTTGCAAACCGAAATTTTCGTCAGCTTTGAATACATATTTTTACGAAATTTTTTAATTGTGAGCTAACGTACTCATTCTACTCCTGATTCTTCAATGTAGATACAAGGCGCTGAAATTTGCATTTACAAGATCACCCGCCAGACTAAGGATTCTTGGAATTTTCCAATTCATTACTATCTACTCTGTCTCCTGGTTTTCGGATAAACGAATGATAACGTTTTCATTTCAGAATGCACCGAGTGGTCTCGAAAAGTCAATACTTCAACTTGTCCTACGCTTTTCGCCGACGATGAACGAGCGGTAGATCTTCCGGGCCCTACGGAAAAAACAAGAGCTAGGCGCATGGAATTCCCATACATGGTTGCTGTTGGGTTTGTTCCGCAGAATGGCTCGATTCGTTGGAACTGTGATGGTACTTTGATTTCGGAAGTTTTTGTCATGACCCGAGGTTGGTGTGTCACAGTCACTTGGTGGTGAGTCTCTTCAAGTTATTGTCGACAGGAATTTCTAGATAAAGACCGTTCTTATTCTGCTGATATATTGCTAATTCATTGGACCAGTATCACTTCCACAGTTTACATTGTGCACAGTCGATGGTCGGGTAATAATATTGCTTTTCGCGACATAACTGAAGAAGGGTGAGGGTGTGAACGAAAGTAATCGCGGCGCAAACATGCGCAAACGAAACGCAAACGATCGCAAAAAAAAGGACCGGGAAATTATAATTTTGGGGGGCTAGCCCAAATTTTTTTTCGCGACATAACTGAAGAAGGGTGAGGGTGTGAACGAAAGTAATCGCGGCGCAAACATGTGCAAACGAAACGCAAACGATCGCAAAAAAAAGGACCGGGAAATTCTAATTTTGGGGGGCTAGCCCAAATTTTTTTTCTGCCCCGTTTCCCTAATTTCAATAAATACGCAGGGGTTACCCTGAATGGGTGCGTGCCGGTGATCTGAACTTAGTGCGATCGGACGATGGAGCCAACCCAGAGGTCCGTCGTATTGCTGAGCGGATTCCACATCCGAATTACCAACGAGATCGTGCACTGTACAACGATATTGCACTTCTTCGTCTCGATTCTCCAGTGCCTTTCAATGATTGGATAAGGCCTGCTTGCCTGCACACCGCACCGACTACTGGAATTCAGAAAGCCATAGCGACTGGATGGGGTAAATTGGACTGGGGTGAGTGCTAATGTCATCCGTTTCAACTTTCTTATTCGCCACGATAGCCGTAAAGTAAACCGGATGGGGTTACCTGGGCTCTTGTAAGTGCTTGTCATTAATTTCGATTTCTTCTTTTATGCTACGTCTGCCGTAGAATAGTGTCTCACACGAAATCGATCACCGAGTACGAACATGTTGAATGTGTTGGTGGGCTTGTGCGGGGGTTCGTCGTAAGATTCTTGCCGATTTCACATGAGCCTCAAAACACTTGTAACTTATATCGCGTTTTTTCTCATGACCAATTGAGAGTCGGCATAGAATTGTGTTGAAATAACTTTCAAATGTTGTGTTAAACTATTACCGCTGAAATAATTGCAAATCGGAATTTCAGAATGATTTCATTTCATTGGATTTAATTTTTACAAATCTTGAGTCGATATTCTAATTCTTAGCTTAGTCGAGATTCTTCGATATTGAATTCATTTAACCGGGTGCTTCCACGATTCTTTTCAAGAGCTGCGGGGCGTCAATTCAGCAATGACGGAATTATCGTCGTTGATATCATTTCCTGATGTGTTTCAGCCAATAGCGTGAGATCGGATCACCTTATGAAATCGATACTGCCCTTCGTCAATCTTCAAACTTGTAACGCTACATGGAGTGATGATAGAGTAGTGAAGTTACCCAGCGGAATAGACGGCGATCGGATGATCTGCACCGGAGCCGGAGATCGGGGCCTCTGCGTGAGTATTCATTGTTTGCTTTTATGTATAACAACATAATTTCCGGATAGCTGTATATGTTCGACATTGCATGTAAATTGGCACCATGGAGCGTGCTTCTGTGTCAGTGATGCGTAGGCCTTGATACGATGCATGAAATGTAAATTCTTCTTGATTTCAATGAATTTTGCATAATTATATTGGATCGAATCCGTTTTTCATGAATCATCAAACAATTCCAGTTGAGTTTGTTATACAGCGCCGTTTTCGGGTGATTCGCGAATTTATATTACGGTCGCTAAAAAGTGGGTGTAGCATGCTCTCAAATACTAAAATCTCTTCTATCTCTCTTTTTTTTTTGTTTCTCCGTTCACTGTCAAATGCGGAACATCTTCCGTCGCGCAATCGTAGAAACTCAATCATACAATGCAAGATATTGAAGTAACGATAACTTTTTCAGGTTGATCCAGGCGGACCTTTGGTGACACACAGCATGGAGGAACGCTGCATGTACGACGTTGTTGGAATCACGAGTTGGGCAAAATCTTGTGCCAGTGGAATTCCTACGATCTACACCCGTGTCTATCATTATATCCCGTGGATAGAATCTATCGTTTGGAAGGAAGGATGATTCCCACCCAAAAATATTAATAATATCTTCATATGTTCACATAATTTTATCAATTTGCACTAGAATAACGTTGAAATTACAACGATATTGTTCAATAAAAACACGAGTATTCCAGTACAAGCATGTATGTACGACACCAACATCCACCATACACTATGGACCATACGTAAAGCCGTTTATTATATCAACACCTTGATTCTATTTCTGTGCTAAGATTTAGCGACCAATAACCCAGTTGATTGAGTACCCATTTTTATTTCGACATAACGTCCATCGGACGACGATTAATCTATCCACTGCACGCCTGCACGCAGTTGCACCTAATCCAACAAAACCGAGAATTGGACTATTCGGAGAATACAACCTTTCATTGAAGCCCGACCTGCATTGAAGATACCAAGATCTGTCGTGAGCGGAAGAAGATTGTACCCATAGCAGATAAGGCATATTTGTATCAAACATAGAATTTCTCTTAATAATTGAAAATCAATAAATATTGTTCAACATAGCAAACTCAAAATTAATCCCTTACATTCTGATGATCGGGGTGTGAATGCGAATCCAGAACTCAGATCCAATTACGCGATCATTCATTGATTCGAAATCGTTCTACGAGATGCTGTCTGAACGAACCTTTCTCCCGAACAATTCTTTGGTCTGAAGTCATTATGTGAAATGAGCTCAGTCGCTACGAGCCGAATGGATCAGCACCTTGTGCGAGAACGTGAAGGATATTGGATTCTGTTTTTTGGTCGAATTGATTCTCGCTTATATTGGAAATAACGCTCATATAATCGGTCCATAATAGGTGGAAGTAAAAATTGAACATCATTTTACCAAACTTCAATAAATTGAGCCAAAAAAAACATAGCTGAGAACATTATTTCATGGAGTTACAACGAGGCCCAGTTCATGGTCATTGTTTCCGTTGATGAGTGGGGAGCTGAATGAATACGTGCGAGTGATAAGTAGTGTTTTGATATTTATGTGATTTTGAATGAAACTGGCTATCATAATGCCGTCTTCTGCGGTAAAATTTACCTCCGTGTGCTTATGGCTTTTTGGTAAGTTATCATCAGTTTCAGCAGAGTCATGAAGCGTTGACTGAATATCCTTGAAGGTGTATCAGAATTCGTGATTTTTGTGCGTATGTCAATTATATTTCCTGTGTGATTCTTGGGTAACTTGACTGCACAGGAAAGTGTATATTTTATGTTTCGTGGACGGCGGTGATCCTTACTTTATTGAAAATTCAAATCTAGATGAGAACTTGTTCAACCGGTTATCACGAGCGTAATATCAGTGCGTCATGTACCACGAATGTGACCTAACGAACCGTGTCCTTCACTTTAAACAATTCTTGCTCAAACGTTATTGAATACACTTTTCGATTAATTTATATATCAGTGGTGGCCAATCCGTGGCAGGTTTGCCTCTACTGGCAGTTAGTTATAGCGGCACGCGTTGCGATTAGAGGATACCCCATTCGCGCTGGCTTCTGCGTTCGGAAATGGGTATCATGTATTGTGATGATTTTTATTTTCTAGCTATAATCGAGTGCATGGAAATCACAGAGTTGATTACCTATTCAATGACTCACACTGTCATTGTGTGTGTCAGTCTGAAGAATTTTGTAGAATAATCTTTTATCAGGGCCACGAAATTTCAATCGATCTCTTTCGTACAAAGGAACAGCGCGTCGTGATTGTATCTGAAATTGAATTAACTTTTCTATCTACTATTGGATAGCTCTTCTCGAATATGGATGGGCTCAGGATGTTGCGAACAATTCTCAGGGGAATGGTGTACGAGTCCCAACTACTGTGTAAGTTTAAATGAATCACCGTCATATTTGCCGGAAGCTGATTTTTCAAATCAGATCACTATTCTGCCGGCAATGATTGCAACATGAATAACATCTCCACATGTAGTGAATTTTTCATTACTCGCGATGGAGCAAATAATGCTGAGCAATTATAAGTGGTCAGTCGACTTCTTGATTCAGATCAACGTTCCTGCCGAAAACCGTACATAATCGTAATCGACGAGCGTCCACAAGCGAAGTGAGGTCCGTCTGTTTGGCACCACCGCAGCCAGCTAATGGCGAATATGAACTTTGCCTATTGACTTGCGATGACATAAGGCGCAAAGTTTCTGTAGGATCTTCGTTGAAACCGGACAGTAAGTTGCGCTATCGCTGCAGCCCCGGGTATAGAGTGGAAGGAAAGTCCGACGTCATTTGCACCGGCCGAGGCGTATGGTCACCCATCCCCGAGTGTGCAGGTGAGTAGAACATTAGAGATTGCTACCTGTGATTCGCGGATGAAGATTTTTCTACAGCGGTGCGACGATCGTTGACTTCTATCGGTTTCAAACAAAATAATTGAAAACGAAAGGGTCTACTCATTTCTACCGACAGCGTATATTCTTTAACGTCGAGCTTGTGATTACCAGGTGATGATAAAAATGTGAACCACAATGTAAGTGTCACAAATGAGTTCGTACCTAGATATGGGTTGCAAAAAATGTACACATTATCTGATCTTCATCTTTGATCAATACCGAGATAAAATGATGGAGAATAGTAATATCAACATGACATATTCATACCAAATGTTACTCCAAAAATTGCACATTTGAAGCTCGTTTACCCAAACTCAGATCGGGCTATACATATTTTCTATTCTCTTTCGCATAGATAAAGTGAATTGATCAATAAATGAAGATAGAAAGCAGATCGAGAAAGAAAGCTTAACCTCATGTGATTCTTATCGATTATATTATAGAAGTGAAATGCGACTCTTTGAACTCTTCATCGACTATGGTGTCATGCACCCGTTCCGAGAAGGAGATTGATTGCCAATCTCCGGTGTCCCCAGGGACACAGGCTCGAGTGACTTGTCGTAGCGGTTACAAGAAGAACACAGACTCCGTAACGACCCGTAACGGGGTTTTCGTAACGACCCGTAAAGAGTCCGTGAATTGCAGTGTGAACGGAAAATGGGAACCGCAGCCCATCAGATGCGTACCAGGTTTGCTAGAGATTCCGATTAGTCAGCTCCTTTCAACAGTCATCTTTGCTTAACAAGACGAACAAAGTTATTGTTTATTGAACAAATTGTACATCAATCATATTGTGAATCAATGGTAAAACTTTCGAATTGTTGACAGCCTAAGTTCCTTGCATGGTGATTTCAGTTTGTGGAGTACCAATAAAACTCAACAGGTACGGCATCTACGTTGGATTGGCAGCAAAAATCCGCGACTTTCCATGGCATGCGAGTCTCTTCGTGGAGCCATCGAGTTCATCATCAAGAATCAATAAAGTTTTTATTTGTGGTGCTACCATAATTCGAACCAATCTTCTGCTGACTGCTGCCCATTGCGTCTACGACGAAAGAATCAGAACCACGACAGATCCTGCGAAACTGTTCGTCATCACAGGGAACGCTTTCCGGGACTATGATTCTCCACTGCATGATCCAAACGTTGTGAGAAAGGCGACGGTTCGTTTTTACCACTATCTTTTATGTTTTTTTTTTTTGCTGTTATTTCGGAATAACTACGTCCACTTTATTTTCGGATTTGGGGGATTATCTGAAACTCAATGGACGTCAACTATATAAAATCGCACAGCATTTCAGGAGTAACTGACTCCCTAATGTGAGCTTCGATTTCAGGTCAAAAACGTGTACATGTATTGCAACTACTACGGGCTACCAGGAAACTACGCTTCGGACATCGCCTTGCTGGAACTACATCAGCCGTTGAAATTCTCCAAAATCCTTATGCCCGTCTGTTTATACGATTCGGAATATAGTGAGCAGTTCCTCGAGCCTGGTGTTTACGGAAAAATAGCTGGTTTCGGGAGAACAGAGACAAGCGCGACCAGTGGTGTCCTACAGACTATAACGGTGCCCTACATACCTTACAGCCAGTGCACTGCTTCAAACATCGCTTTCCAAAACGTGGCTCTAATCAGCAACGACAAATTTTGTGCCGGCTATAACAACGGTATATGGCATAGCTTATTCTATCATCCTTGTATACCCACAATCGCACTTTCACTCCCCTGCTGTGATCTGAGAAACACGTTGATATCTGACTATTGTTCCGGTTTTTATTTTTGAAATGTACTTCACAATTCATTAACTAATGAGGTTCAGATGAGAGGCTATTCACGAGTTCATAAAACCTGTATGCACCGAAAATGTAACTGAATCTGAATAGGAGGAGGACGGGGCAGTCAGCGTTGGCTGAGTCAAACATACTACCTAATTCGTTCTATCCAGCATTAAGATGAGCGATTTCTGTGAATTTTCCACTCCGATAATTTCTGTGAAATTCGAAAGCTGGGAGAGCAACAATCCACATTTCCTTGCTTTAGACATCATAATGCTATGCCTGTATTCATGTGGGAATTAACGTTATACCAACATCACAATGTCAGACAGAGATTTCTTTCATTGCATTTTTCATTGTATTGCAGGATCGGCTGTCTGTGAAGGCGATAGCGGTGGTGGATTAGTGTTTGAGAAAGGTGGCCTCTCGTATGTTATGGGGATCGTCAGCGTTGGACTCGGCGTCGACACAAGCAGTGGCGAAAAAATGTGCGACATTTATTCCTACACCTTGTACACCAAGGTGTCCACATACATGGCTTGGATTCAAGAGGTGTTGTCCTCTGTGGAGCGCGACCAGCGATACCCGTCATGCAGCCATGATTCGTAATACCTAATTATTATGTCCTTCATTTTTTTTGTGATGCTTGTATAATGTAATTCGCTGAACTACTGCAAAAGAATATTCAACCGTTTGCCATTTACTATAATAACTTCATCCTGACTATCCGTGCTCTACTCTCTTAAAATGAATCAGTGGAATTTCACTGATTTACCAGTACATGTGTACATGTGTACATGTGTACTCACTGGTTGAACCAGTGAAAAACTTGGAAGTTCACTGATTTACCAGTGAACTTTCTACTCACTGGTTGAAACAGTGAAATTCCACTGATTCATTTGAGGAGAGTACCAACCCTATCTGTGAATATAGTTTGTATTCCCGCAAAACGCTCATTGAATTAGACAATTTTTTGGAACAGGCAAACGTTAACGTTGAATTCCAGACCCCCAATTATTACACTAAATGGTGTACTGACCTCCATGACTTCGTCTCCGCGGATGAACTTCTGTTCGGCTCCAGAGCAGCCAGCCAACGGTGAACGCAAGCTCCACCGAAACTACTGCGAAGATGACAGCGGCGTAGATTGCAACATTTCACCGGGTACTGAGGTGAAATCAGGCAGCCAGCTGGTCTACCGTTGTGCCTCCGGCTTCACCGCTAAAGGAGAGACTGATATCCACTGCCTAGATAGTGGAGAATGGACGCCCTTCCCAACCTGCGCCGGTGAGATGATATACTGCAAGACAAAGTCCGCTTCATGAAATATTCTCTCAAATAGCTGTGGTCGGAGTAAGACGTTGTAATTCACCCAGACTAATCGCACAATGTTTCTGCATGATCCGGTTTACTCATCAACTGTGATTTCTTCTGTCCGGTTGCATAAACGTGGGGTGCCCCTCGATCACGGGGCACCCCACGTTTATGCAACCGGGCATTAGTCTTTAGATCCTAGACATTCTAGGTGATTCCTGTAATTTGACAAATGGCAGCCTTGGGGCCTGCACGCTGCTGAAAGACTGCCAACCATTGTTAGAGGAACTGAAGGCCGGAAAACCACCGAACGAACACTGCGGTTTTTCCGGATATGATCCCATAGTCTGCTGTCCAATACTTTCGCCTATGGTGCTTACGACTTCCCGTCCACCGCATACGGAGGACCCAGTCAGTGATGGAAGAGGTGCCATTGCCAGACAGAGTGAGCTCTATTTTGCGAACGTTTTCTCGACTCTTCAATCTTATAAACCGGAATTCCCGTCGGCATTGACTGCATATTTTTACTAAATTTCTCAACTGTGAGCTAACGTATACTCATTCTACCCTAATTCTTCCATGTAGATACAAGGCACCGAAAACCCACATGACCACCTGCCACACTAAAAATCGGGTTCTCGAAATTTTCCAATTCATCAGTATCTATTTTTCCCTTAAATCCGTTTCCTGATTCTTCGATAAGCGAATAACCGCGTTGCCATTCCAGAATGCTTTGAGTGGTCTCGGTACGTCAACACTACAACTTGTCCTACGTTCGACGACGACATCGAACAGCCGGCAAATGTTCCCGGACCCATGAAAAGAATAGAAGCTGAGCGCATGGAATTCCCACACATGGCTGCGGTCGGATTTATCCAGCCGGATAACACTCGGGATGGCACAATCCATTGGGACTGTGGTGGTACTTTGATCTCCGAGACCTTTGTCATGACCATCGTTTCGTGTATCGTGGATAACGAACTGTAAGTCCCGTCAAGTTTTAGTCCGCTGGAATTTTTAGACAAAGATCGTTCTGATTCTGCTGATATAGGTATTGCTGATTCTTCGTACTAGTCTTACTTGCACAATTTATATTGTGCACTGTTAATGGTCGCGTATATAGTACTATTGCGTTTTTACCTCATTTTCTTAACATTCAATCGATACGCAGGGGTGACGCTAGATGGGTGCGTGTCGGCGATTTGAACTTGGCGCGATCGGATGATGGGGCCAGTCCAGAGGACCGTCGTATCGCTGAGCGAATTCATCATCCGAATTACAAATATCCCGCGGTGTATAACGATATTGCACTTCTTCGTCTCGAATCTCGAGTGCCTTCCAATGATTGGATAAGGCCTGCTTGCCTGCACACTGCACCGACTACGGAAAATCAGCAAGTAATAGCGACCGGATGGGGTAGATTGGACTGGCGTGAGTACTATTCGTCCGTTTCAACTTTCTTTGATGCCACGACAGCCTAGAGTAGTGTCTTACATGAAATTATTCACCGAGTAAAAACGTGTCTAATGTGTTGGTTGGCTTGTGCAAGGCTTCGTCGAAATCATTTTAGCTTGTTTCACGTGACTCCCGAAATACCCGTAACTTATATAGGTACATAGGTACCCACGGTTCTTTTGATACCCAATTGAAAGTCGGCATAGAATTGAGAATGCATAATTTTCGAATGTTGTATTAAGCTATACTGCCTAAATAATTACGAATCATCACTTCAAAATGATTCAATTCACACGGATTTGATTCGTTCGAATCTTTAGTCGACATTCTATTTCCTAGCTGATTCAAGATTTATCCAATTCGAATTTATTCAACCCAGTGTTTTGATGATTCTTTGTAAGAGCTGTGGGGCTGTCAATTCAGCAATCGATAAATTATCGACTTTGATTTGATCCCATAATGTTCTTTAGGCGATGAAAACCGATCGTATGACCTTATGAAAGTGACACTGCCGCTCGTCAATCTTCAAACTTGTAGCGCTGAATGGCCCACTGAAACAAACGAACCATCGGTACCCAACGGAATAGACGGCGATCGTATGCTCTGTGCCGGAGCCGAAGGTAGAGGCTCCTGCAAGGTATGAATACAAACTGCATTATCGTGAGTATTCAATATGAAAAGTTCGTATCAATACAAAAGTATGTGTGTCTTGAAGTCAAGAAATACAATTTCGCGTACTAGATCGAACCGTCATCACTCATCGCACAAATTGATCTTCGATCGTTTTACAACGCCGCTTCCTGGTAATTTCGCGAAATCATATCACGGTAGTTAAACGGTGGCTTCAGCATGCTCCCAGATAATAAAATCTGCTCTATCTCTATTATTTTTTATTCGGTCACTGCCAAGTGCGGAACATCATCCGTTGCACAATCGCAAAAAGTCAATTACACAATAGGTGAAAATGAAGTAAAAACAACTATTTCAGGGTGATCAAGGCGGACCCTTGGTGATACACAGCATGGAGAAACGCTGCATGTACGACGTTGTTGGAATCACGAGTTACGGAAAATCCTGTGACACTGAAATTCCTACGATCTACACCCGCGTGTATTATTATATCCCATGGATAGAGTCGATCGTTTGGAAAAAAGGATAATTCCTATCTAAAAACACGGATCACATCTTCACAGGTTTACATAATTTCGTCATCTCACTCTAGATTCTAGAATAACGTTTAAATTACAACGATCTTGTTCAATAAAGACTCATTTTTATCGGCACATTATATTATGTACTACATCAGCATTCACTGTCCACCCCAACCTAACGTAAGTTTCACCAATTCAGCGACGAAACACATATTTTCGTCTTCTCTTAGGTAACTCCACAGATTATTACGTCAGTCACAGATAAACGACACTAATTACAATGTCTGAATAATCCGACCATGCAGTCTGTCACATAGCCACGAATCATTTTTTTATTCAATCCGGTATAATTGCCAATTTATTGCAATAAGACACAAGGTCCGTACAAAAGTTATATGGCGGGACGAACGTTGAGTGCAGAATTATGGAAACTACGTTTTCACCCACACAGCACAGGACGTCCATCGAATGTCCTTTTTATGTCTTATACAGCCTATATATATCCAGGATCATTCGGATATCCTATGGATATTCTGTATATGTCCAGGATCATCGAAACATCCATAGGATATTCAATCACATTACCAAGATATATCTGACGTCCTGGGGATATCCCCATTCGACCATACACAGAGAAAAAGGTTCACTTGGGCCAAGAAAATTATATTGAAGACCGAAAAATCTCCCGAGCGAAGTCAAAATTTTTTCAAACTAAGAGAATTGTCTTGGCTCAAGCAAATTTTTTTATTGACTGAAGAAAATTTCGGTTTACAATGCGAATTGCAGAAAATTTTATTGGAACAAAAATTTTTTTTACCATTTCAATCTTTTTTTCTGTGTATAGTGAAAATATTGATATTCAGAGATTTTTTCCGAAGATATGAATCATTATATAAATATTGAGTTGAGGATATAAATATGCGATATTATATATAATATAAATATTGAGTAGAGGATACAGATATCCTAGATTATGTATAATATAGGATATCGAGTTGGGGATACAGATATCCTATATTATATATGATTGCGTTCGGAATATTCCTATCGAGTCTCGTTAACGCACCCCATGCGTACTCGTTGAGGCCGCGTGGGCCACTGAGGTTACTGACCCCGTGACAGGTGCTATTACCCTAGGTCAGTGCTACTTGTCAGCAAGTTGTACCAGCGCCATCTCACAGTCGCATTGTAGAACTATTTTCTGCCGATAACGTCGTGTGCCGATAACATCGTGTGCCGGTAACGTCGGTATCAGCCAATGTATGGCGTACCCATTATATATATAATATAGGATATCTGTATCCCCAACTCGATATCCTATATTATATATAATATAGGATATCTGTATCCCCAACTCGATATCCTATATTATATATAATATAGGATATCTGTATCCCCAACTCGATATCTATATTATATATATAATATAGGATATCTGTATCCTCAACTCGATATCTATATTATATATAATATTGTATATTTATATCCTCAACTCAATATTTATATAATGATTCATATCTTCGGAAAAAATCTCTGAATACTAATTTTGCCGCGACATGGGTACGCCATACATTGGCTGATACCGACGTTACCGGCACACGATGTTATCGGCAGAAAATAGTTCTACAATGCGACTGTGAGATGGCGCTGGTACAACCCACTGACAAGTAGCACTGACCTAGGGTAATAGCACCTGTCACGGGGTCAGTAACCTCAGTGGCCCACGCGGCCTCAACGAGTACGCATGGGGTGCGTTAACGAGACTCGATAGGAATATTTCGAACGCAATCATATATAATATAGGATATTTGTATCCCCTACTCGATATCCTATATTATATATATTATAGGATGTCGAGTAGGGGATACAGATATCCTATATTATATATAATATAGGATATCGAGTAGGGGATACAGATATCCTATATTATATATAATATAGGATATCGAGTTGGGGATACAGATATCCTATATTATATATAATCTAGGATATCGAGTAGGGGATACAGATATCCTATATTATATATAATATAGATATTGAGTTGAGGATACAAATATGAAATATTATATATTATATAAATATAAACATATGTATATACTATATATATATATATAACTTAAAAATTATATTCATCGAACATACAAAGTTTATTTTCACTTTCTTTCACGAACCTATTCCATTTCTCTCCGAATATTCACGAAAGGTCCTGACATCCGATGGATGTATTATGGACTATGTAAGGATACAAATACAGGGCCCTGGGATGTACCACTGCGGTACAACAGACGTCACGGATATCCACAGGATATTCCATAATACAGTCCCAAGGATATCTTGAAAGCGGACATTTGGATGTTCACGGGACATCCTGGGTACGTCCTATGTATATAATGGGATGTTCTAGGGATATCCGCGACGGACGTAAGAGATGTACAGTGGATGTCCTGTGGATGACATTGTGCTGTGTGGGCAGACTAGAGAATTCGGGAAATTATTGATAAAAAATCGAGAACTCTTCTTTTTCAGCTCGTATCGATCTCCGTACCCTGTCATTGCAATAAGACACAAGCTCCGTACAAAAGTTATATGGCGGGACGAACGTTGAGTGCAGAATTATGGAAAATACGTTTCCAGACTAGAGAAATTTTTTTTTCTATGTCACGTTCCCACGAATTCTCCCACTATGTATTATAAACGTGCATGAAGACATATATGTATGCATGAATACACTCTTCCTGTTTCCTGCCAAAAATGTCAGCACACCATCTCGGGTCACATGTTCTCCTGATACTAGGAGCATTGTTTGACTAAAAATTCTTGTAAGACTAAAAAATGACACGAACAAATAGGGCATCGTGCATGAAGCCATAGGTATTCAAATGAAGCAAGTAACGCTTTTGAATCTTTTTATTATGTTTTCGTTTATTTATTGATAAGTAAAATTACATATATCCACAAACACAATAGTTCTTTGGGGCGGGGTGTACTGTATTGAAATTTTTGCACTGAAATTTTTCAAAAAAAAAAAACATGCGATATTATTATAATATTTTTCTATAAAAACTTTGCAACGCTTCAGCAAAAGCAATAATATATCAACAATGAGTGTGGAAATAAGTATGTATCCGTGCTGCTGATTTTTTATTCAAAAGTAATAACACTAGAAGAAATACATGACGAACATTCAATGTTCCATTATTACGTTTGCAAGATCTTTAAAGAATTTGAATATCAAATAGAAAGAAAGAAAAATAAACTAATTTGAGTGTAAGCTAAACACTAATATTATGTAATATATTGTGATTTTCTTCCGAAACATTTAACAACTTGACTCGAACAAATATTTCGCATCTAAATTATCGAATAAAAATCTGATGGAAAAAGCTGTATTTTTATTCAAATTGAAAATTAAATTGTTATCATTATTATTATTATCTTTCATTTTCTTTTATTTTTATATTCGAGTCTCTTCTAATTTGTCATATTATGCCGTCACAAGATCTAGAATTTTTCATATAAGTACTTCACGTACGAAATGACTATATTCAGCAACGTGTCATTTTCAATAGGTAAGAAACTATGGAGTAGACGTTTATTCGATTGAAAATGCATGTTACTAAAAAAAAAAAATAAAAAAAATAAAAAAAATGAAAAATAAAAATGAGAACTAAATATAAAGACTTTACGGAGAGATCTCGGGCTGTAGGGTAAAAAGAAATGTATTTGATGTTTGAAAGTCGTGAATTTTTCTTATAATTGAAATAGACGAATATAATTAGAAGATAATAATAGTGGTTTAAGAGACACCGAAAAAACTGTAAAAATAAAATCTACTTCCATTTTTATTTTATTTTTTTTTTCGTTTTTTTTTCATTTTTTTTTTTTTTTCTTTTCTTATTTTTGTTTCACTCGAATCTGGACTTCTACTAAAGGACGTATATTCTTTTCTCTCATCTCACGTGATTTTTAAACTAATTCAATTATTTCTTCCATATTTAATAATATACTTATTACCTCTTTACAAAAATCAATTCTTAAACTTATATAGGATAGCTCCGATATCGACTCACAGTATAATGGAAAATAATGTATTTCTCCAAATTGGGTCATTTATTGATATGCCCTGACCACTAATACTGATAATTCCTATTTTCCTAAGCATCTTTCAAAAACGTAATTGTTGGTAATTGCCTATACAGTTAACACGACGATATAGGAAGAAAATAAAAATCAAAAATTCGATTGTATAGCTGCAAGAATCAAGGCTATTGTAATAGCTACCTAAATTGTATGTAATAAAAAGATCTCGACGACGTAAACGCGACAATTTACAGCGTAGTAAATAGTAGTAGATTTCCTATAATAAATCGATCAATTTTTTTCGATTTTTGTTTTTTATGTTTTTTATTTTATTTTTTTCATACATTTGTTTTCTTTCAGCCGCGAGACCTACGATAATAGACAATTACCAATAAATATTTATTCAATTCTTCATTATATGTGAGCCATAATCGAGCCGAGTTTACATGCGATGACGTGTCAATGTATAACGGCTATTCGCTATATAGGTACATAATTAATGTATAATTAATTTAATACATATGTATCATTATTATTAATGTTATTGATGCTATTTTGTTGTATTTCTTCATCATAGTACACTCACGTGGTAATTGCTATCATCTTAATATATCTAAAATAATATTTATAACATTTAGCGGTGTTTATGTATGCATGTATATGTGGGTGTTTTTGTATGTGTGTATGTATGTGTGTGTATGGTGGTATTAAGCTGCCATTTCACCGAAATCACACGAAACTAGGAAGTGATTTGTTATAATTATCATTTACCAACAAAGCAACAGTAAGATCATTTCACTTACGACATATGCCTTAAGTTTTTTCTTTCTTGTTTTTTCTGGCAATAGAAGAAAACAAATTAACTCTTTACATTCCTCCTGTTCTGTACGAACAAATGTTATGTAATTGATAAAAATAAATTTCCTTATGATTTGGAATTACTTTTGCCATCGTCACGTTAATCGTTAATATAATAGTTATCATTGATCAATTGGGGGTAAAAGTAAAGTAATGAGTTCAAAATTTGAAAGGAAATTATTTTTCATAAATTCTGTTCATTATGTAATCTTCATTGAAAACTGTATCGCGTGTAACGTTTGTTGTTCTTGTTGCTTTAATTGTATTCCGTTTACTTCTGCGCATATGCAGCTTTCTAACAGCTAGGAATTAGATTAAGTAGGATTTTCTTTCTTTTTTTTTTTTTTATTCTCATCTTTAAGTCCAAAGACCAGAGACAAATATACATATATGGAAATATGTTTTTGCCCGTTTAAAAATACTACGGAAAAATTGTGTATAATTATTATTATTTTATTTTATTTTTATTTTTTTATTTATTTATTTATTTATTTTATTTTTTTTTCGTAATTTCGGTCAAAGCGCGCGCGTCATATTATTTCTTGTTCATATACAAATATATAAGCATTAAACGTGTAATATATTATCATCATATATAATTAGTAATTATTAATATCCTAAGATAGTTATTGTATGAACGATTTTCAAAAAGAAAAAGATAAAGATAAATGAAAATGTAATATAAAGAAAATGGAAAAAATAAATTAAAGAAATACTTGATTTTTTTTTAACAGCCGCCACTTTTTCGACGTAGATTGAGGTATATGCCATTCAAAATAACTCCGTTTTATCTGTTCCTCTTATTCGAGAGTTTTGGCATGACTTTAATTGAAATTTCATCATATTATTGGAAAGTTTCAAGAAAATCGAATAAAACTCTCGAATATTTTCCATATTAATTGTCACAAGCACCTCGAAAATAGTGGACCTTTGCTTGGAATGATAGAATTTTATTTCTGTTAACTTTAAATACCTTAATGATTTTTTTTTCTTTTTTTTGTTATTTTTTTCTCTTTTTGTTTTTTTTTTTTTCATTTTTGTTTTATTTATTTATCTCTTAAGTGATAAGTTTAGTCTAAGAAGATATTAAGTACTGAGAGATTACTAAAAAAAGGCAGTGGGAATTTAAAACAAAATGCACGAGTCGAAAAAATTCATAACAATATTATTATTATTATTTTCTTTTTTTTTTGTTGTTGTTGTTTTCTTTCTTTCAAATTATAGTTCTGATACTTTCATAGTATCATGTTATCCGCGATTATTATATTATCATTATTATTATTATTATTGTTAATTTGCTTTGCAGTAAGCTGCTACCGTTTCTCATCAGGCTACAATTAAAAGCTGCACGAATTGCGTCTCTTGCGTCTTAATTTGCAATTTATGCCACATACCCAAGAAAATATCAGAACCCTAAGAATACAATGGAAATAGAGCGATGAAATAAATCATATTGATGAAAATATGGAATATTACACAACTAGAAAAATTACGAGTGATGATGGTATCTCGCACCATCATTACAATAAGATATTATCACTAAACACTAAAGAAAGTTGAAGTTTTATGATACTTAATAACAAATAAGAAGAAGATGAAAGTAATGAAATTTCGTTATTGTGAATAAAATGAAATCGAGATTAATTATTATAATACAGATGACTAACGCTCTTCCTTTTGCATTCTTAGCATGAGAACCAAGGCAATTATTTGACCTTAAATAGGGATTCTAAATATCGATGGAGTTTTTTAATTGAGTTTAAATCAACAACACGAGTGTTTTAAGAGCCTAAGTTAGCTCATTTGCAATTCTGTTATTAATGTAAACAGTTTTCTTTTTTTTACTTTTTTTATGATAGAAGTATATCTTACTCAAGTCATGGTTCAGATCGAGCAAAATCCTCTGAATAATTACGTTTTTAAACCTATTCTAACGATTGATTAGTAGGTTTGAGTATTTATTGAGCGTAATTATCTATCCCGTTGCACGACCCAAACCAAAACTGTAAAGAAAAACTCTATTTGATTCTAACTTAATGTTGAGATTCTTAAAGAAAGTATATTAAAGTGATTAAAACGTGGTACGCAAATACCAATTTTCTTATTGCAAATTGATTGAATTATTATTCTTTGACCTCAAAGTATTTGTAGGTAGGATTTTCGTAGCCGTTTATCTGCATGTTAGCTACGTGTCGTTCTTCGGGAGTTGCTGCCTGATCCACTTCAATGAATCCCTGAAAATGACAAAATTTCATTTCAACAATATTTCTTCTCTCTAAGTAGACCTCCGTTCTTTCCTTCATAATATGCTCTTTTTTTTTATCATTTAACTAAATTCACCTGGCTGTGAGGGCTCCTGGCACTGCGCCTCTTGAAAACTGCAATACCTACAACTGCGGCAGCCATTAAAGCAATTCCAGCAAAGGCGAGTGTAAAGTAAACCGAACGACTCTCCTTGTGGTACACTTCACGCCTAACAGAATATCCCTGAAAAATGAAATAAACATTTATCAATATTTAAATTTCTTCAGCTTATTCCGATGAACATACAATAAAGTATTCATATCCATGAGTATTAACTGTTAAATGTTAATTAACTCGCTTACCGCTTCAGGGTGAGAATTATCGTGAGTCATACTATGGGCTGCTCTGACTATTCCTTCGTTGTGCATGGCTGCCCCAGCAGCAGGTTGTTCTAGCTGTTGAGGAGCATCTTTCTTTTCAACGACGGGATTTCCTTCTTCGTGTTGTTGTTGTTCAGTGCGCAATTCTCCACGTTCAGCTTTTCGTTGTTCTTTGCGCTCTCTCTCCAATTGTTTTTGATGTTCTTTCTCTGCCGAATAAACAAATCATTAAATTTCATGAGCCATGCATCTCTTCTAAATCTATCTTACAGGGAATTCAGACTTAGCAAACCACGGATTCTAAACATGAGTCATTTTGTAATGATTAGTTTATCGTTTCTGATCATTCAGAATAGCATATATTTGGCTCGGATTTCATTTCTCTCAAATAATGCCTTGTTTTTTGTCTCTTTCTCCTCTTCAATCTTACCGTTCATTCTGTGATTTCAGATTGAATTGTATATCAACGGAATTTCCATACCATTCAATTATCCAAACATTTATTACTAGATGACTCATATAATCAGAATAAATAATGCAATTGCAATAACATTTGAAAATGCCGACTACGTTATGTATACAAAATAAAATTCACCTTGTTGTTTGCTGGCTACATCAGCTTGATATTTATCTAGTATAGCTGCTTCGGCTTCCCTGGTCATAGCTAGAAGAAGTCCTGGTGTTTCGTCTTTGCTTCTCAGAGCCAAAACGTAATCATCCATTAGTCGTCCAATCTTAGCACTCAACTCGGGGTATCTAAGACAAAAAGTATTGAATTTAAGTTATGCTTTTCAATATCTAATAGTTCAAAAATTCAATTTCTAATAACAATTTCAATTGATCTTTCATCCTTGACCAACATACTCCTAACTTTGAGGCGAAATTCGCTCTAACTCACCGTTCCAACATCAGAAGACTCTGATTGGTGATTCTATCGATTTCAGCGAGATGTTCCAAAGTAGCAGGCTTCTCTCTTTGTGCTTGATCCAGACTGCTGTCCAAGAGATGTTTGTAATGGGCGATGGTATGATGTCTATCCTTGTGCAATGCTCTGAGTAATTTTTGCAGGCATTTCTGAATGCGGTGCATCTGGAAAATAGAAGTATTTTTATTTTTATTATTATTCTTATTTCTACTCCCTTCTCTGCTTCTGCTTCTTGTTCTTTTTCTTATTTTTCGTTTTCGTTTCACCTGCAGGTGAGGTCTACCTACTAAATGAGTTGGACTTGAATGGAAGGTCCATTAGGAAACTGGGTTAAATAGGAAAACCTGAGAAAGACCTGAGCTTACTCAACTCCCAACACTCAAAGGCATTCCAACAGCCAAGCTACATCGTACATTTACACATATGTATAATAATATACTACATAATGTGGTGACTTACATTTGGTGGAGTTTCGTTCAACGCTGCTGTGTAGCATGCCATAGCTTCCTCATTCCTCTGCTTGACGGCCTCCTGAACAGAAGCAGTAAGATGAATACCATCTTGTAAGAAAAATATAGTACAGAATAACTATCACCAGGCAATCCCATGCACAGTGCACGTTATGCCTTTTAAATATAATTCTGAATCTCGGGAATAATAAAATTACGAGCATATGTTCGTTTTCTTATTTTTACAAGGAGAAATAATTCGTGCAGAAGAGTTTTGAAAGGAATAATCTGTCCTCGTAGTTTCAAGAACTTATTTTTTGACGAAAAAAAAAATCAAAAAAATCATAACTTTGGCCATGTTGATCGTACAAAAACGATTGTGTGCTAAGTCTCTCCGTGAAAGATGATAGTTTACGGAAAACCGAGCTACCCTGACTTCGCTCATTTGTAATCATAGAATTTTTCAACATTTCACACGTCTTAGAGAGTGTGGGAGAAATGATACACCTCTTCCTTTCTTTTTATATTCTATCTATAAATACAATCGAAAAACCTCGTTTTCGATATTGGGCTGATTTTAAAGTGAGATCGTAGCATATTTCGAACTAAATTCATTCAAATAAAAATATAGTACGAATGCACCGAAATACGAACAAAATTAAAGATATGTAAATTTTTTTCAACAACTCGACGAATCTGAAAATAAATTCACCGAAAGTATAATTGGCGTTTCAGAAGTGGTGGCTTTTAGTCCAGAGACAAGTATATGCACACGTCCTCCTCTCTTTATAAAAAAAAAAATTAATAGGAATTTCTTTTTACAAGATCGTGAAATTTGTCTATCCTATATAAAGTTGCGTATAAAGATATAGGTAACGAACCGTGGTATAGCGATTTAGAAATTTGAGAATAAAGAATAAAGAAAATCTATGCCAATACGAACTTGAACGCGTTGCTGATGCATAGCGCTAAGCTGGTGTTTCTCGGCAGCCCCACTTGCTTCAAGGGCTGCAACAGTTTCCTGGAATCTCGCGGTCATTCTTCGCTTAAAAGCATCAGCGGCAACAGGATCGCGTGCTCTCATGTCCTGGTACCTTTCCTCAAGGTCACTCCAATCCTTCATCACCTAAAAACGTTGTAGCACACAGATTTCGCGATCGTAAAATTTTTTACGGTATATAGAAATGAAGAGGAAACAGAACGGGGATTTTATTATAATTTCTTCCTTTCCTTTATCTTTATCTTTATCTTTATCTTTTTTTATAATTATTATAGACATACATCGTATAGACATATACAATAAGCTAAAGTAAAAAAAATCTTGTGCCTCGGTCGTTAGATGACGTAGGATACCTTTGACCATTTAAAGCACTCCAACTTGAAAGAGAGACTTTCTTTTCTTTTCTTTTTCTTTTTCTTTCATTTCTCTCTCTATCTGTCACGAATTGCCTTTAAAGTAGGTATTAGGGTAGGTAGTCGCGCTCACTTACCTTGGTAACCTTTTCCTTGTGAACTTCTTCAAGTCGCATTTGCGCTTGTTTGTAACTCTGATGTTCGGATCTTGGGTCAAAGTGAGTCAGATAAGGGTCAGGGGTCGCGTGAGGCTGCGAGGGTTGAAGGGTGCTCGAGCTCACCGGAAGTGGCATAGGAGTTACTTCCGTTTTTTCGGTCGTTGATACCGTCGTAGCTGGCCGACTGTAACCCAATACGAAAATCGACGTTCGACAACCACAATATTCAATATGTTTTATCACCCAACACAAATTTGTAACAAAATTTGAAAAAAAAAAAAAAAAAAAAAAAATACAAGAATTCTCTACAAATATTTACGATTCTTGTCAATGATTCGATCAATTTACGAAAACGTGAAAATAAAATAAGCAGGAAAAACTTTTCAATTTTCATCTCGTATCATGTGGGAAACTGCATACACCTACATGTATGTGTCTCTTAATGTAATCATAGTACAACGTAATGCATTATGCAGTAGGTACGTCACGTTGTAGCACTAGACTGGTACAAGAGAGATACGACATGCCGTGTAAATCGAAGAAGAAAAATAAAATAAAAGGGGAGAGTAGTAAATCTTGAGGGAGAAATTGTTACGAATCATCATATTTCTCAACTCCTTAGCCACGATTTTTCACTCGCTTTACAGAAAAGCTGACAGCGAATATATTTACCGCGAGTTCTACTTTCCCGCTGTAGCATTACCTAACTTTTCTATATCCATATATAATATATATGGGGCTGTCCACGTCAATTCACCTAGCCTCCAGACCGCACCATCTCGGATTTGCCCCGTGATTTTTTATGTTGTTGTCCTTGCTCTAAAACATTTTTCTGAATTTTTTCAAATTTTTTGGACCAAGCCTTTTTAAGTTATAATTGTTTTCAACCTAAAAAGAAGGACCATTTTTAAAAATCTGAAAAAATTCACAAAAATCATGCGACTGACGTAGAATAGTTTCCCGCTAATGAGAATGTGGAACACATTTTTCTTCTATTTTTTTTTACTCAATCAAAAATTTTTTTGTGAAGAAAAGGACAAAAAAAATTTTGATTGAGTGAAAAAAAAATAGAAGAAAAATGTGTTCCACATTCTCATGAGCGGGAAACTATTCTACGTCAGTCGTATGATTTTTGTGAATTTTTTCAGATTTTTAAAAATGGTCCTTCTTTTTAGGTTGAAAACAATTATAACTCAAAAAGGCTTGGTCCAAAAAATTTCAAAAAATTCAGAAAAATGTTTTAGAGCAAGGACAACAACATAAAAAATCACGGGGCAAATCCGAGATGGTGCGGTCTGGAGGCTAGGTGAATTGACGTGGACAGCCCCATATATATAGGTACATATGAAAGAAGAAGTCGTCTTTCGTATTATACACACATAAATCGCATTCGAACAAACATTGGGATTAATATTCGCTCAGAAATGATTAAAAAAGAATAATTGAAAATTTCAGATCAAACTTACCTAGTCGTCGTATCATAATCGTCGACATACTCCTCGTCGCTTTCGTCTTCGTCGGTCTGGTCGCTGAGAACGTCTTCCAGATCGCCGTCCGAGTCGCTATCATCGTCAGCCAAATCGTCCTCGTCGTCAAGATCGTCTTCATCCTCGTCTAGGTCATCATCGATACCTTTCGGTATCGGTAGGTCGACAGCCTTCTTAGGTTTAACATTTTCTGGATAAAAAAACAGGAGAGACCGTAGCGTGAGACGATCGATCAATGTTTTTTTTTTTCCCCCCCGTTTCTGGTATTTTTCTTTTTTCGTTTAATGCTCTCGCAGAGATCGCAGCTGAACGTTTCTCGGCTCTAAATTCTAATCCAAGGAAAAAATCGTTCCATCACTTCGCGTTAATTGGAGATGAAACACGGCTAGATTCGAAAAGAGATTGCAATTTATAACGAGGATTAATTAAATTTACAATATTACGTCGACCGGTGTTATATAATAGCAACAAAAACGGTAATAGGAATCGGAAACTCGAACACCACCCTGCAGCATAACGCGGAGGCAAAGTCGAAAGTACGAAACGGCACCATTTATCAGAATCCCTTTCCTATTCAAGGCAGTCCTCCCCATTGTTTGAGGATTGAATGGGTGGGTCTGGCTATTGGGAACGGATTTGAAGATAATCTAACTGGAATTTTGGCTCCACGACCTCACCGTTTGTGAAAAAGAAAAAAAATAAGGGAAAAGAAAAAGAAGAAAAAATATATCTCTGATTCCGTGCACCAGACAGATGCTTAAAACCGATTCTTCTTCACTGGGTTCTCTCTTTTATCCATTAAGTGCTTTATACTGTCCACATAAAAAGTTTCTTTTCATTTCTATATCCAGCAAGGTGAAACTATGCACCTTACGGAACCCACGCTGATCAATGAAAGTTCATATAGCATATATAGGTATAATTATCATCTATCGTAAATACTCTTTCATTTACATCTTTCTGTCTTTCTTTCTTTCTTCTCTCTCTTTTGTTAATTAATTTTAGAAAAAATATAAATCTGAGACTCGAGGGGATGAAAAATCGGGACTAATTATTATCGTTCGACAATGTCGTAAGTATTTTTATGTAGTACATACTACATATTATAAAGAGACGACGAAGAATTATTCCCCGGCTCTTGCAGTGTGTTTCTGGAAACGCTAATTTGGCTCTGTTGCTCAAGATGTAACGTCCCTGCTAACTAGGTTCTCGAGCAGCGCTCTATTCTCCGAGAATAGACGCCTCTGATGAGCTGACTTTTGCAGAGTTTGAAAAAACAAAAGACTGACCCGCAAAACTCAACTCCGTAGCTCTACTAGGTGCACTTTTTTAACTGGGTCACCGCCAGGCTAACATATAATACGATGTCATACATATATATATATCCGCATGCATTTACCTCGGACATATATATACACACTGTATAAATTATTATACTACCACGTCTGTATGCACGCCTCTATTTTTTATGTATATAAAAAAATAAAAATAAAAAACTATAGAAATATGTTTGTTAACATTTATACTAGGATAAGTAGAATTGCGTAATTGTTCAATCCTGAACAATGAAGATCCATAATGCGGGTAGTAAGGAAAATGAGTAGGATTGACGATCGCGGAGTGAAATTGGTATCCGTCAACCCTTTCACAATCCCTTTTTCACGATCCCATCTAAATCTGTGGACTTTCACCCCTTCTTCTTCTTCTTCCTTTTCTCATCTAATATCGAATCATTTATTGTTAACCCGGAAGGAAAAGCTAGGGAAAGAAGATGAAAAGAAAAAAAGGAGAAAAGAAGAAAAGAAAAAAAACTTTTCTAAACCCCTTATATATATTCGCAAGATGCGACGCATGGTGATGAGGGAAAGCTGATGGGTAATGGGGGTGTATATTTCACCGTAAAGACGGAGAGGAACGACGCCGAGGCACCCCGAACGATGCCGAATGTTTTCTCCCTCTCGGTATGGTATATACCTATACCTACTATACCCGTACGTAGGTACGACGCGCAGTCGTCAGCTTACATTATTGATTGCATGAGCAAGCCAGTCAACGACGACGAACAGAAGCCTCCATGGGTATATATATGTATATAATATATATGTGTGTACATGTGGTGTATACACACCTGTATTCATGTATATATATATATATACATATATTATATATATTATATATAAATTCGCAAGGATATGTTGCCTGCCTGCCTGTTTGGCTATGTCAAACTATTCATTTAATACGCCTCTCTATAGGCTCTAGCCACTTCCACTTTGCGCTGTCACTCCTTCGTCTGCATAAATACCCAACCATCCCTGAAAGGCTCGAACTAAACCAGATTACTCAAAGGACTCATCACCATGACCGTTTATCACTTAGATTTACTCGCTTTGTTCATTAAATGACGTGACGTTGTTTTTTGCTTTAGTTATTTTTCTTTTAAAAACTTTTCAGACTCTATATCAACTGACTTTGTATTCTTTATAATATTACATAGGGGTGAAAATTTTACCTCCTTTACTTTTCATCCCTTCATTTAATGTTTATAGTAATTATCCGAGTTTTTAGCTGCAGACTTGGGGCTTTTTCTCTTTCTTCCTTTCTTTCTTTCTTTATTTTATACCAGTGAAAATTGAAAATGAACATTTTGCTCGTTAATCGCGAGATTGGAACTCAATATATATGTACATGTGTTTATTTATTTTTTAATTATTTTTTTTTTTTTTTTGGTTTAACTCTGAATAATTTCGGTCGGAATATTTTTACCGAAAAATTGATCAAACGAATCGATATGGATTTGTTATAGCTATATAGGTAAAATCCTGAAGGCAAATATTTGAAATTCAAATTATATACGCGGAGAATTGCGAGTCTTTCATGTTTCGTCCTGAATTTTGGGCGTGGCATAATCCTTAAAGTTTAAAATTATTCGTCATACCTTGAGAATTTTCTCATGATAAATACACGAAAGAAAAAACTTTGCCAATAATTTATACCCCTGCATTACGCGGGGTAATTCGAAATTCATACATACATATATAATTATTAATTATATAAAAGGTACCTGGTACCTGATACCTGTACTAAAATGGAAGAAATAATCGATAGCAAATCGCCACACGTATCACTTTATCGCATCGCTCCCTAGGCCTAACCGTCAGTTCTTCGGACCTTCAGACACACAGTCTGTCAATCCGTCAGTCGATTTGTCTGTTTGTCGGACGGCCCGTTATCCCAACGAAACGTAGGCGATCGAGGGTCACAAATTGCTCGCTACTTAGCGCGTGGGATAGTTTGGTTTGAGGATTAGTAATTGGAAAGAATTTATATCGGTGCAATTTAGCAAATCGAATTCTGCTTCATATTTAAAAATGAAGAGCTAATTCGTGAAAATTTAATTACGCCATACAAGAATTTGGGTAGATATCAATTTTGACGAAAAAAAAATGGGAAAAATAAAAAAAACTTTTCGAGAACTCGATGAAAGGTCTACACCTCGGTGCACTCGTTGCCCATTATTGGGTAAAGTTCTAATTTTTGCCGTCTCAAGGATCGAACTTTCGCCGAGGTTAAGGTTTAAGAAAATAAAACTAAGAAGAAAAAAGGAAGGAGAGAGAGAAGAGGAAGAGGAAGAGGAAGAGGAAGAAGAATCACTTGAACAGGTTGAACGTTGAACGGTACGATAAAAGCTCGTTGTTGACATTGAATTATTCAACGTTTTACTTAAACTCAAACAGATCGATGCTAGAAGTGTGACTTTAAATTTTTGAATTTTACATCAATATACGAGGACACGGCGGATGTAGCTTCAAGAAAATCTCCCATATTCATCGTTTAAATATTCGCTATGCATACGTAAAGAATGTGTGTCGACATTTTTTTTTCCTTTTTTCTCAAGAAAAATTTACCTTCTGATCGAATAGTACAAGAGAACATCCGGTTATAAAATGAGATGAATGACCACAGTTACATCCTTTATTCCAATTTTTCCAAGACTAACAATGACGAGAGATATAATATAATATAATATAATATAATATCCGTTTTTAACTCACCTTTGAGGTGTTTGGGACAGCAGACAAATTCGACGCCAGAGAATAGGGAAATTCCACAGGGTAAAAGCATGGCAAAACTCCGTAGGTTCATGTTTCTTTCTCGGCACGTATCGGCGGCTGTGGAATTCCACCTGTACAGTAATTAAAGTAACGAGAATAAAAAAGAGAAAAAATTTAATCAGCAATAATTTTATCCATGTACATTATGGCGTAGAAGGTTCGAAAGGGTGTTATGCAACTGTAGCAGGGTGTAAGATGTAGATAATCATACACTAAGAGATTTTGTAATTGAATGAGTGATCTTCGTATAAAATGTAGGTAGGTACAGTTAATGTACCTGTGAGATTCCCAACATTTCGTGTGGTTGTGAAGATGGTCAAACAGACATCCTTCTGGCACGAGAAGAGCGTCGCTTTGGAAAGGACCCTCTGTAATAATTACGTGTAAATTACTTAATAAAACCATTAGTAGGTATTATTCGGCAACCCCTTATTATACCGCAAGCGCAGTGAATTTATACCCGCTTCTGAATACACAAGGTGATCATTTTGAGTGCTTTTTACTACAGAATTAAATATAATTTGTGTAAGTTGACGCAGTAACTGGTTTTCGCGTCGACTAGGGTAGCCGGTGATTATCTAAGAATCGAGTTTATATCAAGGGCTTCGAAACCTGCGGAGAGCAATTACCGATCTTATAACCCTCGAAATCATAGAAATTGGGATATAGCCACTCGAACCCCTTTTTGTTACAATATTACCTCTATATTCGAAAAACAGCTATTCTAATATCGAATTTTTAATACGTGTGTATCTAGTCGCCAAGGTTTCACGGGTTCTTGCGCAGATAATTATAACGCTGTGTACACTCGTATGTACGTTAATGCGAATTTGATTGGCGAAAGAGTGAAGTTGAAAAGCCAACCTCTCGTTTCTCTTTCCTCTTTCCTGTTTCCTTTTTCCTTTTTCCACTTTCCTCTTTCTCTTCATTCGCGGGTGAAAACAGTAAACGTGCTAGACCTACGTAGTAAGCTATGACTTTCACACGCCCCTAGGGTAATGCATGCATGCATGCATGCATGCATGTATGCATGTACGTATGTACGTAGTATGAACAAGATCCCCACCCCGGGAGCAACTGTGCAGCAAACTTCGAACAACGCGGGTGTGATATTACACCGGTGGATTTAAACTGCAGGAACTGTACCTGCCAGGTAATTTATACCTGAATCCGTTTAATACTTTCATTCTCCCGCTATTATATGAGGTATACTTACACTATATACACTATAAGTTTCTAATACAGCGTCAAAGTGCAAAGACTAACTTCCTTCAAAAGCTCCTTGCTTACATAATTTGTTCAGTTAATATTTTCCCAGTTTATTTTTCTCTCTTTTTTTTTTCTGCAACTTTTCCGCTTCCGTATACGTTGCGATATGATCAACGTTAGCTCTTAAAACTCCTCTGCGGATACCGTAATTAGATTTTTTTTAATTTTATTTCATTTTTTTTCATTCATTTTTATATACTTTTTTCAATGACCACAGATGGTTTTTCATTTTTATTTCATCCCGTGAAAACTCTGTGAAAGCGTATTACCTACATACAGTTGAACTTTAAAAGCATATTCAAAAGCAGAATTCCAGTCCTAAATATAAAATTCAACGGATCCTTTGGCATAATTTTGGCTAATTGGTTCTAAAAAAAATCGACTCAATCAAGGGATACAGCTATAGGTATATAGGCATCGTTCAAACGTCTAGATTTGATGAAAATTTGAGCCTAGTTCCGTATGCTGCATAGAACAAAGCATCCTCAGTGCGTCGGTGTGTGTTCTTCTCCGCCCCGCACGAGCTGTCATCTAAGATAATTACATCGCTATATAGCTGACGTCATCTTGCGCGGGGGTGCGAGCGAGCGAATGCAATTAACGCGAATCGCGTGTCACGTGACGAATGGCAAAAGGCGAGAGGCGAGAGGCGAGAGGCGGCGTACTGGCAGTAGGTATGTAGCTAGTGTGTAGTAGGTACCTAGATTATACCTATCACACGCCGATAGTATTGACTTTAAACTCGGTAAAAGCCGGTGGTTAGCGTGCGAGAGAGCTGGTAGTAGCAAAACACAAGCGCCACGTGTGTTATTGAAATTCTATCCGTAGGTGTACCAGAAACGTGTGGTACAGTCTACTTAATAAATAAAATTCCCTGTACTTGTGTGCTTACACTATGTAAGTCTGTAAGTCTGTAAGTATGTAAGTACGTAAAAAGCGATCGATGAGGCGTGACGGTAGTCGGAAGTCGAGCGGAAAGATGTTTTTGCAAACTGCAGTAGGTAACCAGTATATGTATGTATTATATATATACGTAGGTATATAGGTATATATGGTGTCTAAAAAGATGTCAGTCTCCGGTTATACCTCGACGTCCTGCTGCAGGGACCAAAAAATTCGTCAAAATAAAGTACGGAGAATATATTCATTTTTTTTTAATTTCCCGCGGGCTTTTATAATACCAGTTGAAATATTCCGGTGCGATTCAAAGCTCCGTTATTATATAGGTATATTATATATCTTTGAGCATTAAGGAAGATGGTCATAATTCCATTTCATTTTATCAACGATTTTATTCACTTATTATACTCGTGTATTTCTATAAAGCTCATATGTATGTGGCATTGACGATATTGACAAAACTTGAACATAAGCACAGGGTCAAATTTATAGATTCAATCCCTCAAGACTTGTAACGATATGTATTTCGATTATTCGTAAGATTTGTCAAACTTAAATTGTTTTTCAAGTTGCGAATCTGCCTCTGAGTATTGACATTTTTTTTTTTTTTTGTTTTTTTTCTTTCAACTTCAGTGTGAAAAAGAACTGAAATTTTTCAATTGAAAATTCATGGGATTGAATCAAGCCATACTACTCAAATCCTTAAATCCTGCACGAAGTGTAATCGCGAAGAAAAATCTCTTAGTCATGATTCGTCGAGGGACTAAAATACGGCATTTTTTAAGGGTGAGAATGTGTACACCCTAGATTTACATAATCTTTTTCTTATTTTTCATATACTCTTAATTCTCACTGTTTCACTTCTTACGTATACATAGGTATATACAACAAATACTATACGCAGGAGTAATCCGTAATGACAAAGTGATAAAAGGAGAGAAAACAAACCCGCAAGCGCTTTGTTTCGCTCGATAAGTTTATACCTATATGGAATAAGAGCCGCGTTTCGCGCGTGATGTTTCGAACAAAAACTATAAATTTGCATTATAAACCGACAGTTAGGTAGTTTGATCGTATAAAGTGACGTAATTCGACGCCAGCCAGACGCTGTCTCGGGTCGTCGTCGCAGGCACGATGTGTGTGCTGTGTGTGCAGATAGGTAGAGGTAGAGGTAGAGGCAAAGGTATTTGTATTTGTATTTGTATTTGTAAAGGTAGGGTTTTAGGTCGCGATTCTCCTCTGCAGCATTCCTTACGCTGTACGTATGTAGCTCATAGTATTACGTATTATAGTCGGCTCATTGGCCTCTGCGAAACTGTTTTCGGACCATGATGATCGAAACCGATTTCCTCCCGGTTCTAGTTAGGTATTACCTACATGGGTATAGACAGGAGGATAGGATGGGTATAGATATACCTATACATCGGAACACAGATCCTTTGACGAAAATTTTGAGGAGAAAATTTACACGTCGGTTGAATGTAATTATAGATCCCTTTGATCCTATTTTATACACTCTCAGTCCATTAGGCTTCCTTCCACTATATGGATATTGATTTTCTTTATGGGGCGGTCTGACAAACGCACGGCACGCATTCAAGCAGGAATAAAATACAGCTGCGTTATTTTCTCAGATATACCTACTACTAGTACTGAGATAACAGGATTCACCTATACGCTCGAGGGGCGTATTAATATCACTTGCTACAGCCGTTATATAGATCTGGACACAACAGCCGTAGATATAGCTATGTAGGTATACGGGAGAGCAGAACAGAGTGGGGAAATCAGCTGAAAGTAGACGAAAAAAAGAAAAAAAGAATTTCCTCAAAAATCTTTTATCTTCGAAAGATTTTTTTGTTCAAAGAAAAAGAGTTTTTTTTCTTTTTCTTTTGTTTTTTTTGTTCCTTTTTAATCAACCTTCAGATGAGTTTTCCACTCTGCTATACGGTTTAAATTACACTGCAGTATAGTACAGCAGCAGCAGCAGCAGCAGCAGTAGCAACAGCAGGGCGTGCGATGAGTCATTTTTATGAACAAGACCGGAAGAACTTATTTTTTATTTTTGGTATAATTATAGAATTTGAAGTTTTTTTTTTTTTTTTTTTTAACCGCATATATTCAATTTTGTTTCGTTTACGTAATTTGACGAAAAAAAAAAAATTAAATGTAAGATTAGTATGTATATCGGGGTCAAGTTTAATCCTAATACTTATAATATGTATATTATATTTCTGTTACTTTTTCTGAATGATAATGCTTACCTAGACATCTGTAGGGACGAACCCATCGCGAGAGCTTGCATTTGGTTCGTCCTGGCTTGCACCATCCGCTCACTCTTACGTAGTGGGTAGACTCGACGATATTTGTTATATCTCGGTTGGGGTAAGCCTGGAATAAGGTTTTTGTCTTACTATTTTTCTAAATTATTAATGAATCGGTTGGAAATTTTGACAAATTATAAAAAAAGGTTCAAGGGAAATTTTTTCCATTTCAAGAAGATAGTCTAGATGGCGATTGTTATTGTTTGTTCTGTCTTGCCATAGCTAACTTTCTATTGCAAATTTTTTTTGGAACAAAGTTTCGATTTTTTAAATTATTTTTCATGACATGCTTCTGACCAGAGTGAAAAATGTGTGCTTTACATATTTATTGTGATGAAATCGAAATCGTAATTGTTCTAGTTATTCACTCTCGTAATAATTTATACATATAGGACGTAGGTATGATTTGTTTGACGTAAATTCACATCTGTATTATGCTATAGTCACTAAGCGATGCGGCATTTTCCCTACTGCACGATTTCAGTGCGATTTGAAAGTCCGGAAAACGAGCGTTAAGCCAAAACGAGATAAGGCTCATTTTCCGGGTATTCAAAGCGTGAGAAAATCGCTGTATCGCTCAGTGACTCCGGTAAAATCTCTTCCGTAATAATACAGTTGCCATTATATATTCTCTATATTATATCTATACATATCTATACGCTCTTCGGTTGATATACTAATTTACGTAGGCGTTAGAAACTCTTCAAACTGAACGCCACTTTACCGCTTCTACTTATATATATATATGCGTATATATATATATATATATAATATATAAGATATGCGTAGCACTCTACACACATAAGGTATAATGTGATTTGTATATCCATACACACTAGGAGGTCATTAAAAAAGAAAATTCCGGGCCACCCCGGAAATCAACTCCAAATAAATCAAAACTGATCCTACCCTCAAAATTTTGTTTAGATTATCCCATGCCAATGTGATGATTTTTATTTTCTACAATTTCATCGAATGTTGTTCAAAAACATTGAACACATATGTTTCCCGATGTTTGGACAACATTCGATGAAATTGAAAAAACTATATCATCATATTGACATTTTTTCAACACAGCAGCATTCTCTTAGACTAATTGCAGAGAATTTCAAATTTTTGGGCGCACAATTAGTCCCACAATAAAATAATAACTGGAAAGACCGCGAAACCCCGTGCATTTTAAATGTAAAAGTTCATCCTCTGTGGTCAATGGTTAAATGTTGGAATAAAAATCTGAAAAAATTACAGGGTTTGTTTTCAATTATTTGGAGTCGATTTTGGGGGCGGCTCGGAAAATTTATGTTTTATATCCAAACTCAACGACCACCCTAATACACACGTATGAGAATACGCATGCAGCCATAAAATTTTATGCATATACGTAAATTCAAACATCTGTATGCGTCATTATTCGGACGTAAACGTACATAACATAAGGGTCGCAGAGGTCAGGAAATACGCTCGCGAGTCTAGACTAGCTAGCTGTTCAGGGTTGCCGGATAATTGGTCAACCTTCAACCTCAGATTAAGATTACAGATCGATTTTTAGGATTAATGATATGCGTGTGGTAAAATTTCGTAGAAAAACTTTGATTTATTACTTTCGACCTTCCCTTGGCCTCGATTTTGTTTTTTCTTATTATGTCGAATTCAATTTCGCGAAGCTTGGACCTCGGCAAAAATGTCTAACAGAAGCTCCGATAAAATCGCCGCTTGTCCATCTCAATATTAAAGCGCTGTTTCTTCTTTTCTTTATTTCATACTACTTTGCGATAGTAAAGAAACCATGATGAGTCATTTGTGATAGAAATAAGCTCAAAGTTTCATTCTCAGAACAGTTCTATTCTTTCTTTACACAATTTATCTACAATAAATTTCATACCGATAGAGTAAGTATTCGTTCGTTTTTTACAGACTAAAAGTAACTTTTCTAATTAATTTTTTGCCTCAATATTTTTGAAACAAATATCAAGCTTTTTTTTTTCATCATGCTTCAGAGTTAGAGCCTCCGCAACTTTTCACTTCAACGTAACGTATGTTTAATTAAATCGAAAAAACGATACGTTCACCAAGGTGAGTACCTACTGTCTAGACATTGTTTTTCATCGAAGGTAAAATTATTAGAGATTTAAGGTCCGACATAAAAAAAACAAGATCGCAAAAGCTTTTCGGAGGAAATTTCATACTTTCAATTAATATTCAAGACATTTGTTGCTATATTTTAAAGAAATCACCGATTTTTTTCATACATCGAGCAGAAATCGGCTCTTGGTTACTTCGGAGTAGGCGAGTTTAAAATTCTCGATTCTCGAGTCTGTGGTCGCGCAAGTATACGCGGATGGAACGATCGACGTAGTCTACAGAATTACAAACTGCCTGTGTAGATAGATGGATAGATAGATAGATAGATATAGATAAGGAGAGAGAGACTCTCGAGTCTCCAGAGTCCAGATTCCAGAATCTGTAGTCTATAGTAGGTGTACGTACGTACACATAGAGTTTAGATAAAAGATCGAGCTTGACTCCTCGGCGCTCCTTCAATCCTCTCCGTACTCACCCGCCCACGTCTATTACCTACCTACACAGAGCATTATATGCATACCTTCTTGTTCTATAGTCTATATTCACCTTCTCCTATATAAAACCCACCCACGAGCCGCGAGGAGTGACTCAGAAAACAGTCCCCTCGAGTCACATACCGGGTGACACGATCGAGCCACTGTAACCACCCTCTAGTCTTATCCTTTTCCTTTCTCTCTCTTCCTCTCTATACTTATATAGCCTATACGCACCCTTGATGTAATATTACGAAGAAACGCGGTTCTTCCAAGGCTCTCTGACTCTCTGAGCAAAATACAACCTTTTGTTTCGCGACCCTCGCGAAAACCACTTTCCGGAATTGTATCGAAACGAAAGTACGATGTAGTGGTTATAATATATACGTGTGCGTGTGTTGTATACGTAGTATTAAAGTAGGTATAGACGTTTCAATTGAATATTGAATACCAACGATATTTCGAAGCGTAAATAACGACAACGAACAAATATTGTATCTATATATACCTGTACAGGTACAAGCCTGTATACACCATACTTTACATAAAGTGAAATATATTTATTAATTTTTTTTGTTGAATTTGTCATTTTTTTTTGTCGTTTTAATCTAATTTCTTGTCTTCCAAAAAGAGGAAACAAGACGATAAAGGTCAAAGAGCGGTGGCGGTGGCAGTGGCAGTGGCGGTACAGCCCCATCGTTTCAAAAGCTTTACGAACCGCGTCCAATTTGTCTCACGGCGTGTAATTGAAAATTATATTAACGATAAGTAGTGTAAACACGACGTAATATCTCAGGTAGGTATGTATAGTACGCATATACAAGACATATACCTGCGAGAGGGTACAGAGTACCACCAGCAGCCCTTATTTAAAAAGCTTTTTAACGACTATTTTATTACAAAACGTACGTGCGGGATATAATTTTATTTTTTTACGCTCTGTAAATCTCGGATTTATACACTACCGCACGCATCCGGCATCCATCGTTAAGTTTATAACTATTTAGGGTAATATTGGATTTTATTTCCGATCTTTATTTCAACGCACATACATATAATAATATAATATGCCTGTATCTGGATTATAGGTATCACACAGGCTTTTATGTACGACGAAAGGGAAATAATATTTATTAAACAATGGCATTCTCACCTGTTTGCAGTACTCGAGGATCTCGAGCTTGTCTGTTAGACAACCCTTTTTGTCGGTGGAAGACACCCACCTGCCCTGATCACCAATGTGTTGCGTCAAATAAGTTTCTCCTGTTTCGCAGAGTGTCGCAACCTTAGGAAGTGCAGAGGAGAATTTTATTGTTAATTAATAAATTACGATATTTTTATGTAGGTGTAGGTATAAAATTAGGGTAGGTGAGTCTCAATTATGAAATTTTTTTACTTGAAACGTAAAATAATTTCATTTTCAACCAGACATTTTTCAAATTTTGATTAATTTTTTTATACTTTCACGTTTATTTATTACCAAAACGAAACGCTTTTTATTGAAAAAAAAGAAAAAAAACAATCATTTTGAAATAAACGTATTGTAAGAAAAAAAAAAAAAGTATTTGTTAATCTAAATACAAAATTTTATGTTTGATGAAAAACGAAGAAAGATTTTTTTACCAAGCCTTCCATAATTGGGACACATGTAGGTAGGTACACCCTAATTGGTATCTTTTTTTTTTCTTTTTTTTTTTTATATGTATATATTTTACTTGCTCTTTCTTAAATCGAGCTTCGTAAGCTCGGTAAATTTTGTATTTCGCAATATATTAGAAAGAAAGAGGAAAAAATTAATAAATATAAAGAAGAAAAGAATTCAAGCTGCGCTCTTGACATGAAAATCTCTTCTTTTCTTTATTTTTTTTACCTGACCTAGTTCGTGTTTATTCCATGATAATTTCATCGTTTATATAATTAGCGTTAATTGCAATTTGAAAATATCATGACTGCTCGGTTACGCGGTATGTCGCGGTTTAACCGTGACGCTTAATTCCTTCGACTCTTCTTCTTTTATATAATATAATATACTATAATATATTTATCTTTATTTTTATTTTACAATTCTTTTTTTTTCTTGAATTTTTCTTCATTCTTTTTTCCTTCTTCTGTTTATGGATTATGTATCTTAAATCGAATATACGTCTAACGCGGGAATCAGAAGCAACTTTTAATTTCGTACTTGGTACTCCCATTACACTCGTTGCCGAAGAACAAAGCTTTTTATCTTTGCTTTGATGCCTTCGAATAAATACTGTTAAACTTTTAAATGCTTTTTTCAATTACCTGCGGTTCCCACCTCCCACCTGCCGGTGCCAATTCTAGTCTCTCCGACACTCCCTGAAACAATAAAAAACAAACAAAATATATATACAGTCGGACGAGGGGTTATTCACTCGACCCTAGGTGTACAAGTGATTCCGTGACTTCAGATGATTTCCGATGATTTCCAATGATTTCAAGCGATTTTAAAGTAATTTCATCTGATTTCATCTGATTTCATCTGATTTCATCTGATTTCATCTGATTTCATGCGATTTCGGAAGATTTGAACCAAAATGTCAAGTACGAATTTGATTTCAAATAATTCGGAGACGTGCCTGATTTCGTATGATTTCGAGGTGATTCGCAGTGATTTCGTATGATTTTCCGAGAATTCAGACGTGAATTCGGATGATTTCGAGATGATTTCGGTTGATTTCGACTGATTTTCACCTGATCCTAATTGATTTAAGTTGATTTCAGTTGATTTCAATTGATTTCAATTGATTTCAGCAAATATCGGGTGATTGGGTGATTTCAGCTGATTTCAGGTGATTACAAATACAGTGTCATATGATTTCATTCTGATTTCCAGTTGGAGTGTACAGCTGATTTCCGTAGTGAATAACCCCTCGCAGTCGGACCTCCCGTAATGTGGTACCTCGGTTTGAGAGAGTCTCGCGATCAATGTGAATTTCCAAGAATTCCCCCGTCGCCCCGACCATTCCTTTTGCGCCTATACTTCATCTATGTTCGTTACAACTAAACCGGTTTCGGTGACGTTCACCTATCTTCGCACCCCTCTACAGCCTATGAGCTCACGACCTTCCAGAATGTGGAAATCGCCCAAGTTGAGCGAAATTCTGAGAATTATTTCCACCTAACGGGAGGTTCGACTGTATATACATCACTTTCCTTTCTCGATTTTTCACACAAATGAAACAAACGAATCTCAAGTATTAATTTCAGCCGAAAAGATTTCCACCTTTTTTCGAATTTTACATTACTAAATGAATTATGAAAAATAAAAAGAAAATCACGCGGACGTTATATACCTATATATTACATAAATGACGTAAAAATTCGCATATAGCTATAAATAAATCCATTTTATGGTATAGTATAGCTACATAATTGAAAAGTTCGTCAAGTATTCAATTCCGGAATGGAAATGGGTACATAAGCGTGTAAGTGTATTACGTTCGCGTATATACGGAACGATGAACCCCCGCAAAGCAGGATATCGAAGGATAAGAACGATTTCATCCCGGCTGAGAGAAATGATAGAATAGATAGTCCGCAGAGAGCTGATGGAATATCGATTGTTACAGCTTCTCCGAAGTAATATTACCGCGGAGTGATTGACCTACGAAATTAAAATTGGTGTGCAGCTGCCGTCTATAAATGCGATGCAGATTCTTGAGCTGTCTATAGTCTATACCTATAACTGCACTAGGTAGTTACTCAAGTGCACCGTGTCAAGTGTCGGAAATTTAAAAGCGAATACCGATTACAATAACTATACGTAGGTATATGAGAAGAATGTGGAGAGAGGAAAAAGAATAAACTATAGGTATATAGCTGGGGGTACCTCTGGTACATAAATATCCGAGATTTTCGTGGGTTAAATAAATAAAATAAATTAAGAGATGCATTTTTTATGTATTCACGATTTAAAGTTTTTAATGACAAAAGTTTTCGGGTGTTGGAGTATATATAGGTATAGGTGGTTAGGTATATACGTTTGAATATGTAATGTCTCATTTCTCACAGAAAATAAGGAAACGAGGTGGGTTGTGGGTATACCAATACATACAATATAATTTAACTTCCGAAGCCTTCCAGAAAATATATGTATATATATATGTAGGTATATACTTATATATAAAGCTTAAACAAACGTTAAACTCTCCGGTTCTACTTTAAACTTTTCTTTATAGTACCCAGGTCCGAAGTGGCTTCAAAATGGCCGACAGCACCGGACTCGATTCCTCCAAAAGATCAATAAACATACTAAAGTTCGATGTGTAAGCGTCCCACGCCGCTGATATCTCTTGATTAAAACTTGTCAATCGAACAGCGTTACAGGTACTCCCACACCGAATACTTTCTCTCACGCTAAAGTAATTAACTAATCGTAAGCGACAGCGCCGGAGTAAGAAAGAGAAAGAGAAAGAGAGAGAAAAAGAAAAGAAAAAAGAAAAAGAAGAAATATATATACATATATCGTTAGTTTAAATAAACCTTGGCAGCGTTATTATTTTTATCTAAAAATACCGCAAGTTGTATACAAGGATTACATGAATTATTACACTTATTATTAAGTACGCAGAAGGGCTGAAAATTCTCTTATAATAAAACTCCTCAACCGTTCATATATAAGCTAAAGCTTGCCGAGAAAATCCTGCAGGGTGGCTGACCCTTGGACCATATGCGCCAAACTATATCATATCTAGTTTTATTATAACGAGTGCGCAGTACTGAGTCGCGGTCACTAATTGGCATATGCAGAAGAACTTATTAACTCGCCATTGTACCCTGCGCTCGCATAATACATATATATATAATACATATGTAGATGGATGAAAAAAAAAATAAAAAAATCTGTACCATATATTATATATATGTATACGTTGAAGTTGCGAGGGTAAAAAAAAATTTTCAAGAATAAAATTCACACGTCTGCGCCGTCCGAATATAGCGGACAATACGGTACATTCAGGTTGAAAAAGTTTCCAACTTTAGTCGCCTCCAGCATTGACCTTTTCCAACCCTACGATTTCGCCCCTTTTATTCCGTGTCAATCAGATTCTTACAAACATCTATTTCCTGCATATAGATATAGGTATAGAGGTATACACGTCGATACACCATGTGATTCATGTATACATATATACGTTTGTTTGATTGTCGGACTGGACTGTACCTGTCGTGGACAGCGTATAGGGGATGACAAAATCCGTCTCCCCGAAGGACGTGGGTACATACATTTCGTTGATGGTATAGAAGTGTGAAGAGTATGTAGGTATTTATCTGCGTGGACTGAGGAGTGAGGATTGAGGATTGAGGATTGAGGAAAGGGAACGGGTGGTGAATACATAGGGAGAGAGAGGCAAAGGGTGAAATGGCTAAATGGCGGACTGGCGAGTTCCGTGAGCGACGAAAGGGTTAATTTCCGGCCTCATCTCTGTACGGGAAGGTTTTAGCGCCCGCGTTACATTTCATTGGTTGATTAAAGTCGGGTGTGACGTAACCCACGACGCGGCGCGGTGCGGCGCGGCGGGTCGACAGACGAATAACTATGTCTTTCGTACGCCGACCGTGATCGTATCGATTTGTCCAGGTCAACAAAAGGAGTGAACCCTCCTCGCTCGCGGGCTTACGCGACGATCGACGGAACGGCGAACGGAGAACGACAACCGCGATGTTACGTGATAAATTCAACCATACTTATATGGGAAATCCTTTCTCTCCTTGGAAATAATTGTAGAAAATTTTCGTAATATGTTCATTACGAACTATTCATATACCTAATCATTAAATACTCGAAGTTTGCGATTATAGTTTTAACTCTTGGAAAAAAGACATAAATTCGATTTCGCACCGCGAGTTAGAAATCCGTTTCTGAACACCTTGTAGAATGTAAAAAGCACTAGGGGGCACGTTGGTCATACATACTAGATATCGATGTGTCTGAAGGCGACACGCACGCAACTCAACTACTTTACTTCTCAAGTTTGAGTCATCCGCGACGACTATGCATGTCATAGAGATCTATTCGCTGGTGACATAACTTATTACCTATTTTTCTTATACTCGCGTTTTATTTTTTGCTGATTACAATTTTCGTATGAAATTAGGTATATAGGTATACCTTGTTGAAAGGTAATATTATACTTTAGGGATACACGGTTGTTTCATTTCATCCGCAAAATCTGCTTTACCCAATTATTTATTAATATTATTATATATAGACTTATCTTATGTCTTATATACTTATCTCTAGATATATATTTAGCCTACTCATTCCTCAGACCTTGCAGCCCTCTTATACCTCTCGTATTCCCCTCGACGTAGTAGACCCAAGGTTATTAAAATCGTGGTAGGAATACCCCGACGTTTAAACTCTAAGGAATTGATCGTCGGACCTTTTCAAGCATTCAAATCGCGATCGCAGCGTCGGTCCTAAGCCTCCGTTTCTGCAGTTTTTATGAAGATTTACAGATACGAAACCGTGAATATATATATAATATAATATATTAAACTCGAAAAGAAATGTCGTCTCCAGCTGTTATAATCAAATGATAGTAACAAAATTTAATAATCATTCGTAACTATAAAGTTACCGCGCCAATTAGATTTTTCAACATATTCAAATAAACATTATTCCTCAGTTCTATCAGTATCTGACTTTGTGAACACACGCCTCTGTATAATATACTATTACGTATTCTCTGTACGTGCGCTTGAATTATTTTATTATGAATATACATATAGTAGCATCAATTCCATTATTGAATTACATACTTTTCTGTTAGGTATACTCTTTATAGAAAATTTTCACGCCTTTAATATTCGTCCACAATTATTATATTTCCCACGTTTTCGAGAGTATTACTTCATAGTATTAATTCATAGTAAAAGTGTTGAAAAAAAAGTTATACCCAAATTCATCAAATATTATGTATTTCATCTGTATTTTATAACTAATTTGGAACTAGCTTATACAACCTTGAGTCTGCTGCACTCATCTATCTACCATTTGGCATTCATTTATGTGAAAGAGTTTGGAGTAGAATTTCTATTCGTTTGCAGTTGAAATAAATGTGTAAAATAAAAAATAAAATAAAAAAAATAACACCAACAACAACAACATAGAAAATAAAAACACAATCGGTGTACCGATATACTTCCACCTAACGTGACGACTCACGTTCGTTAAAAAGGTTTTCATGTTTGTTCGTAGCGCAGCAGGAAAGTGTAAAAGTTCGAACAAGGGCACATTGTGACCGCGTTTCACAACGAAACTGAAGTTTTTTTTTTTTTCAGTTATTCAATTTTTTTTTAACCTTTATACCCATATACAGAGTATATATATATATATATATATATATATATCGGTGGAATTGTTTTGACGTGTGAATATCAAATAAAAATCATTACAACTTTTGTTGCTTCGCATTGATATATTTTTTTTTTCTCGCAAATCAGCGAACTGTATATAGAAATAGAGACGAAAAAATATGAATAAAAATTGAAAATGAAAGATATGAACAAAAAACGTATACACATCTCACGAATGAGGGTGATATAGATCTTGAATAAACACAATTAGAGGAAAAAAAAGAACGAAAAAAAGACCATAAAAAAAAAAAGAAAGAAAAAAAACCAACAATGGAAAGTACTAAACACGAGAGATAATTGTGATCTACATATGGGGTGAGTTTGAAAAATGAAAGAAAGGAAAGAAAAAAAAGATAAACAGAGAAAAACTGGGAAAACTCTATTAGGTTTAATTTGTTTACGCTTTAGGCTAAACGACAGCGAAATGGATATGGTGAGCTCAAAAGAGATGGATAATGGCTCGAGTTATATAAAGATTAACTAGTACATACGTTGTACCTTATACTCCGACATATACCTACATGCGTGTACCTAGTACTCCGACCCACATTATTTTATGCTTTGGTTATTCAGGACAAAATTTTCTTTACTGTACTATGTATATGTATAATATATACTATATAAATATATATATATATATATATAATATATAGCAGAGTTGACTGCGATGTATAGATTTGAAATGAAAATATCCTAGGCATGTAATATACTTTGATAGATGTATATACTTTACATACATAGTTATACGTATATGTATATATCGCGCATACGTGTCGTATCTACATACATTAGAACCGAGAATGTACGTGTGTGGATAACTTTCTGCCAGAAGGGTCTCGAGGCAGGTAGGTCCTATCCCTTTCATCTTAGTAACAATAAAATTGAATTACTGTCATCGAAGGTCTGCGTAACAAGGCGTAAGGCCTCGTGAAGAAAGAATAATAGATTCATTTGATATTTCGACGAGGTAAAAAGAGGAAAAAATAAACGAACTAAAGGAGAAAGAGAGAAGAAGAAAAAAAAAAACGGTCTAAGAGCGAATGAAAAATGACATTCCGCTCTTATCGTTAACGCGCAAAGCCTTAGTTATACATATGTATATATTATGTATGTATATTCCTGTTACATGAGTAAAAAGGGAGAGTAAATCTCTCGCGTATAAGGGATCAGAATATACGCGAGGTGCTAAGCGTATGGGTATAGAGGTTACTGTGTGCATTATGTTGTCTGATATCTATAGGCAAACGCATAGGCTGGTACATAAATTCTTCAACGCATATAATACCTAAATATCTATATGTACATTATATAGTGTGTGTATATATGTATATAATGAAGATATGTGTTATACGCGCCCTGTATGAAGCAACGAGTTTAGAGTTCGGTGTGAGGTTCTATATATGGAAGTAGGTATGTCTACGAAAACGATGATAAAAGGAAAGCCCTTGAGTTTACCATCAAACTTCTATACTCGAAAGGGGCATAATACCCATTATATATCGTATTCATCTCAAGATAATCGCTGTCTTCGTTTGTCACTAGGCTTTATGCCCGAAGAGCAACGCATAAATAATTAATCTATACCTGGCACGTGACGTAAATGCGAGATTTAACGCTTCGCAACGTATGTACGCGCACGTATAATGTTAGAATGGATCGGTATGACGTTCATCGTCTATTATAGTCTGATATAAGAAAATTATAATAATAATAATAATAATAATAATGATCGTATTAGATATAATGGGAGTGAATTTCATCTCAATGAAAAATTGTGTTCAAATTCTTTTTTTAAGAATGCAATTTCTCAATACTTCGCTCGTTCATCTTGTAAGCTGATTAGCGGGCGTTTTTTTTTTCCCCCTTTTTACTTTTTTTCTTTTTTTTTTTTATAAGATTCGATCTAACTGGATTTAGCTAATGCATTTAAGCGAATCTGACCGCCACGACCTTAAGAAGCTTTAGCTGCACGCGACATTTTATATAAACATTTTCTTGGTCAATCTTTTTTTCTTTTTCAAGTTTTAAACATCTGTAGCCTTTGTCGGTTGTGTCTCAATATTTGAGGAAAGAATAGATCTTAAAATAAACGAAAAACATATATTGTATAAACAACACACGCATATATACCTATAAATAGTTACCTACCTATACGAAATTATCTCACCGGTGGTGTTAAAGCATGCATACAGGCAGGCTATGTAATTCGCGGTCAAGGCCGGAATTAGAGATTCAATGGCAATGGTTTGGCTTTCAATCCTTTAAATATTCATCATTATTTTTATTGTATATTGTTATTTATTCAGTATCCACTCGAAATGGAAAGGTCAAAATCAACGAAACGATATACTTTACCCATCGGTAGCATTTCAGCTCGACCCGACCAACCTGCTGCAATTATCGCTGTACGGTTTTATTTTTTTTTTAAATCAGCATATCGCAATAATACGACAAAAATGAAGAATCCAAATCGGGGATCTTACGGATTTCTCCTCGCTATCGACTGCGGTAACATTTGAGATAATACAAATTTTCGATTTATATTAGGCAAAAATTGGTCGAAAAATATTTGTCCCTGAAATTCTTCCGAGACTATAAACCTACGATAAGAAATAATTTTCGCAGATAACTTTCTCTTATGGGACTCGACGATTTATAATTGCAAAAGAAGAATCTACAATATACCTAGTACCTACATATATACATCGTTGCTCCATCAAAATTGGAAATCAAGAAGCTCAGACGCTACTATATGGGTTAATGCTCATTGAAAAAAGTTACAAATCTAAGACCTGGAATATCCCATATATACATTACATAACGCGATCGATGACGCTTTAGGTATACAACATTTCAATTAGCAGTCATGACCCAGTAAAAAAAAAGTTAAATCAATCTTCCAAAATTCCTGTTATTATATACCTATGAGAGACCCTTGACGAAACTATTTCGTAACATTTATACGTGCGGGTAGGTATATATTATTTTCCATACGACGTTATAACGTCCGAGGATGCTCTGTGTACAATATGTGTTTCAATTAGTGGGCACCCTCTGGATTAGCAGTTTTCAACATTTAACACCTGTTCAACTTATTAACGGAGTTATGGATCGAGCAGCACCAAACGAAGCGAAAGCAAACTAATCTCGAGTAGGTAGGTAGATAGGTATAAGGTTGGTATAGTTCGGCAAAGTAGTTCGCTAGATGCGAAATTACATCGTCCGCTGCAGCCCTAAATCGTATACCTACACTATTTCCGTAAGTTGGTTTGCGGAGCTGAATTGTTATTGACAGGCTTTACCATGCAGATATACCGAAGTGTCGCTAGAAATGAACGGTATACGTACCTAATCTAATCGAATATACTACATATTATACGGAGTCAGGGTTGCAGAGGAAAATTTATTCTATACCTGTATCGTATTACCAGAGCAGTTATTTGTTGTGTCAGAGAGTAACATATCGATAACAAATCGCGAGTGTTTATAACCGATTCATTGGTCTGAAATAGAAATTGCGCGTTTTTGTGTATAACTGTGTATTCATTACACTTTTTTATTTTATTATATAGGTACAGGCATCGAATTATTGTGCATTATAAATTTCAAGAGATTATGACATGGATAATGATTATTGCGGATAGCTCGGGTTGATTATGCGGGTTGAAATTTGAATCGCGTAATTAATTTGTAAAATAAATGGATGAAATAAAATTTTGAAAGACGATGGATAAAATGAATTCGACTGAAGCGATTGGAGCTTTTTTTTTCTTTTTTCTTTTTTTTTTTACTAAACGATTGCGAATCAATTATTTTTATATCGTATTATATTCAAATTAAATACTGAACGCGGGGATTCGAAGAGATGAAAATCTTTATTAGCATTTCAAAGAGACACTTCGCGTCGATCAAGGTCGAGAGCTTTTTCGATTATTACTTTTTCTCTTATACCTGCAAAAGTATAGTAGCTATATACCTAAGCCTAAGCACCGGCTCCCCTGACTCACAGCTCTCTAAGTTTCAACTCAAATTATACATTTACAAAGGGCCGCAAGGACAAGGACGCGTGGCTAAAGAGAAAAGAATTCGATAGGGCTTTTCGTCTTTCTACCTGTCCGAGTATAATATATAGTTTAGTCCTAACATGGCGATGAATTTATGTTTCGTAGCTAGAAAAATGATGAATTATCGTTAAAACGAAACTTGCGTAATAAGATTCACGAATAATATATCGCAAAAATGAATATGAAGAGAAAAAAAAAGAAGAAAATTCTATGCTTCTGACGGATATAAGTTCTTATACTCCAATTTGCATACGCTGCAGGTTTTATAAGGATGCATAATATAAATCGGTCATTTCGTCTGCGCACAACGATTTTAACGATTCTGAAGAATTTGCTAAGTCAGAGTATGAAAATATAGCATAAAAGTTCATTCTTTTAGTCAATACTGCGTCAATTTATTGCAAACCTATGAAGTTACCTTGATCGAGTGAACAGAACATGAAAATAATTTCAACCAGCAATTCGCGAATGAAATAAATACGTACTACTAAATAACTCTGATCAAGTCTCATTGGGAATACATTATTTGATAGAAAAACAAAAAAAAAAAAAAAAAAAACAAAGAAAAAGAGCCTATAATATAAGCCCGTGTTTTATAACAATTTCCTGAAAATTTTCTACTCTCCCATTGTTTGATTGTCTCGCATTTTGTTGTACGATCGATGAAATCGATTCGTGTGAACAATACATTTTGCTACAAGCTCCGGAATAAAAATGTATGTAGGTAGGTGGGTAGGTAGGTAGGTAGGTAGGCACGTTAATGCTATATGTATGTATGTATAATAGAAGCCCAAGTCACTGGGCTTGATTATACGAATAATTGATTTTATGTCACTTTTGTGAAAAGTTGTTAATATCTACGGCGAAAATGAACGTAAAAATCGTTTGGAATAACTGGAGAAAAGCCGGTATAATGTGTTATCATATCACACCATTCTCGACTTGTTTACGTTTAAACAATGATGTAAATAACGGCATAATTTAGTTGATCGAAAAAAATAAGTGAGAAATTAAGGGTGGTGATTGACGCGGCTTTAAAAAGGGATTGAAAACTATATTCGCCACGCGTATAAAAATACAATACAGAATTAATTTGTTTTATTTGTATATACACGTGAATAATCGATGACATTTCATAGAACTGATATAATACCTATATAATCGCGAGGGTGCGAAGAGGCGGTAAATAATGATGAACAACCCTTTTTTATTTTATTCAAATTTCATAGATAAAAAATACACCAACGTTAATAAAAAGTAAAAAAATGATAAAACCAGTTCCTTAAGCATCGCTTTTGATTGATCAATATATACTTAAGTAGTTCAACTTCTCGTACTAATTCGCTCTCAAGTTTGATAACTCACCTCTGTAGTACAGACGAGAATGAGGCCGAGAAAAATAGGCAGCAATAGCCTTTTCATTTCGAACTTTATTCGTATCACACTTTTATCACAAATATGATTTAGTGACGTTTCTTTTACCGTACGAAATCCGTCTTTTGACGCGGCTGCTCCGGGAGCCAGTGTTCGTGCAGGGTTCAATCGCCCGTTTACCGCAGCACTGGGTGGGTCGTTCGCGTCGCCGTCGTCGCCGACAGTGTAGAATCAAGATGGCGGAATACTACGCGCGGGTGGGAGGACGACGACGACTCCGTCGGTTGCGGGGGTGGGGGAAAAGGAGCGTCGGGTTATAGGCGGCGGGGTTGTAGCGGGGAATCGCGACACTCGCCTAAACATGCGCGACGCCGGAACCCCCGCAACCCGCAACCCTTGACGAGTCAATACGGCGCGGGAAAACGAACCTTTCAAATTTTCTATTTAGACAAACTAATGGGGCGAGATAAGATAGAATAGAACTACTACAGGATGATGGTTAAGCTCTGAACGTAGATTTACAGCGATGACTGATTAATCTGTACAAAAGATTGATTCCATTTTTTTTCCCATTTAGTCCTTGGTTTTCTGCAGATGCATACGCGTAGGAAAGGCTGTTTCGTATAGTCAATGTAGTGCGCATTTGATTTTCCGTAACCGACAAGTTCGGATTCTACTCGTCTCTAGTTATCGCACTAAGATTTTGGAAACGCTTCGATTCCTAACACCCGTTTGAATAAAACATCAGCCAATCTTTTCTCTCTCTCTCTCTCTCTCTCTCTCTCTTTTCTCTCTTTCCCTTTCTCTCTGGTATTGACGTTGCAGTGGAGCACTTTCATCCGTAATCTGATTTCTACGCGATGAGTAGGAACGTGATGATAAATGAGAGAGAAGCAAATTGGTATAGTTTTGAAGATTACCGCGAATACGTATACTATACATATTCAAAGGATATGCATTCTCCGCGCAACGTCTATTCGTTATACGTGCTTCATACTTCTTCAATGGAAAGAGAATATGATTTGTATCATAAATGATGTATCATACGATTTATGTAATCAAGTTACTTAGCCAACGCGGTTCAACGAGTCGAAAGCAATTTTATAGTACCTAGATATCTATATGTTGCTATTATGGAGAGTTTAAAATCAATGAAGTTCATTTCAAATATTCGGACAGAGACGTGGATAATACTTACATTTATACTCTATAGTGAAAGAGTCAATTGCGAAATTATATGTCTGCGATTATACTGTCTATAGTGATGATCACAGTAGACCTTTGAAAATTCAATATCCATAAAAAGCATTATAGGAATACAGAAAGACAGACAGAACAATTATTATCAGAACAAAGGATTTGAAACTTTGCATAAATCTAGCCTCAGAATAATGATTTTACATGCTTAAATACTGCCACATTATGCAATCATGAATTTTGATAATTCACCTCTAGGAGGGCTGCAACCTTGAACGTGAGAATATAAGCTGTTTATAATTAAAAAAATGTGCCAGCTGCATGTATAATCGGCGCACGAGGTCACGTAGTTTTACGCAAAACAGTTCTTCATTGTTTTTTTCATTTTTTAATTTTTTTTTTCTCCCGTCCATTATAATATTTATTCTTTTTTTTTCTTTCTTTCTCTCTTTACCTTTTTAATCTTTTGCAAAAAAATTATCTTTTTTGGCAAGCCCGAAAGTGCACGAGTGGGGTAGCCTTGGCCCGAGCGTCGGCCATCCAGCGAGTAGCCGCGTTGCCATGGAGACTGTATCGATTTCAAACCCCCTCAGCTATGCAGTATAAGAACCTACCCCGTGGCCACCCCGTACTACCACGATGGGTAGAGGTGGGGGGTCCTTTCTAGATAAATTTCGACGAAATACGGATTCGATTCGCGAAACCCGTCGTATATGGTATGCCGCACGTTTGCCAGCTGCTTTTCGATGGAATGTATCATATCAGGTGTTATTAATCATTCATCTGAATATTCTTCAACAACTCACGGAATTATATGATATACCTACATACATTCTCGCATACATATTTTTATATATATATTATATTTATATCTATAAAATATAAGTATGCAAATATCCCTATATAGCATGTAATATGTATATATATATATATACGCCATTTATGTACGTATGTATGTTTTATGCATACGTATAGGCGTTATACGAACGTAATAATGGCATACTACGAGTTTGCGATATCGTCACTCAAGTAGTTGAACAATCGATGACGATTAATTAAATTCAAGGGGCGTTTATTGCGTCGCGGATATCATACTTCGTACCGGTGTTTATCATCGATTGCTGTCTATCAAAACGTCAGCTGGGGTGTAACCCAACCCTGACGATCATTGACCCGATTCGATCGGTGCTCTGCATTACCGACAGGGAGATTGGCGCGACAATATTTATCGACACTCAAGTACATACTCCCGAGTGTACTCCCTTTTGAATATCCTGCAGTTTTATTGGTTTTTTTTTTTAATCACCGTGAGCAGCGTATCGCGACTTTATGCAATTTTTATTCGATCTATTTTACACCCACTTTACCCATATAAAAAATGCGATTTAATTAAACGTTTAAAATGTATTCCTCTCCACACGATCCATAGATAACACCAATTTCATATCAATTTTAAATTACTAATTATAAGAGATAAGATACGACGAGTATTATTATTGAACTTACAGTCCGCTACGCTGATAGAGTTCGATCAATAGATAAACAATAATCTGGATTTTTTATCGACTAGAAATTATTCATGTATTGAGATTTTTGTAGACTGTAAAGTGTTGTAGCTGCAGTAATGTAATAGTTTATTAAAAATCACCACCTTAATGTATAACAATATTGTATTTAGATAAATATTTATCATTTGTACAATATGGATATTTAATGTAAAAATCCGAGGTCCATCAGGATTTCTTTGACTATAAAATATATATTTTATTTACAATTTGTGAATAAAACACTGTTTTCTTCTTTCATTTTTATTGCTTCTTTTCTTCGGCAATCTCGAATAATCCACATACTTTATTCGCGGGTACTGCTTTGTCTGAAATTAGATTTTTAGATGATGTTGCAACTCGGACCATAACGTATAGCAAGTTAATTGCAGAGAATTAAATATAATGGTCACACCTATCATCTTGGGATAAGCTAAATTCAAGTTATCCATAATATGAATAAATTCCTTCAAAGATTTAGTCAATCTTGGATTATACGCTTTTTCTTCAGCGACCGTTGTCACAGTTCTTCCTGTATAGTCGTGGGCTGGATATAATCTATAGTTTAATGGGAAATTAAATATCACGGAATGTACAGAATTGTAGAGAGTCTCTGAGGAACCACCCTGAATAATCAAACCAAAAACACCAAAGATATATTAAATATTTCCTGTAGATAAAAGGCAAACTGAATAATAAATAAAAAGTCTCATGATTCTATACGTCGCATTTCCAATCAATTTTCATAATTATTCATGAATACATTAATTATCTACATCACTGACCTGAAAATCAGTCCTACCACATCCTCGTATCAACAAAGCGTCACCCGTAAACGCGATTCCTTGTTCGTAACAAACGTACGTAACACATCCTACATAAACAATAGAATATCCTGTTTGCAATCAAGCTAATTTCACAATGTTTGTGATTTTGTCTAAGAAATCATGTAATTAGGGTTCAGACCTTTCTGCGGATTCATGTTTCTCTAAATAGTCGTTTCACGCTCATTACTTATAAATGCATAGGAACCAATCACATTAAAATTGCGGCATCATTTCCTAAGATGGGTTTTCTATTTTTGCCAAAATTAAATTGCACGATTAAATATTACCTTCAGTGTGCCCAGGAGTAGGTAATACTTTGAGCTGATGCCTTCCGAATTCAATATTGTCTTCCGGTTCTAATAAAATATCGGCTTTAGCCCCGCTGCAACGTGATATCATTGACTTGCACTCGGGTATTAGTGTCTTCAGTTTTCCCGTGCCAGTGATATGATCGGCATGCATGTGGGTGTTGACTATAAAAGTAGAAAAAATTCGAATTAAAATAAGCAGGAATTGAATCAGTAGAACTTTAATTCACCTGCATAAATTAGGGAAAGTCCTAGTTCGTTTACCATCTTAGCATCTCGTTCTGCATGCTCGATTACAGGGTCTATCAACACAGCTTCCCTCTTTGTTATATCGGCTAGTAGATAAGTGTATGTACTTGATACAGGATCGAATAACTGAAAGTGTTTCAAACGCGTAATGATAGATTGTCGGAAGTTAGTTTCCTCTCTTTTTAGGTTATAACCGTCCGGAATTATTACTTAACACGTTTTGTTAGTTTTAATCGATTTATCTCACCTGGCGAAATAAAAAGTCGGTAGAAAATTGCACTGGTTGCGTTAAGATACTATTCGTCGATTGTTGGTGACTAAAATTAGCCATGATTTTGTATTTGGAAAAGTTTTTCACCGCGATAAACTGCCGACGAAATCCAGTCAGTAACAAACGCATTATGCTGATCGTGATTGCTATTATAAAGTCTTCCGGTATCTTATGACTAGTCACTCATAATGATAAGTATAATCGAGCTGGCCCCTACGGCTAAAATATTTTTATCTGACAGAATGATGGAGTGATAATTTCGGATGACACTGACAGGCGATTCTTCAAAAGACTTTTACGGATCAGCTGTCCTCAACGATCTCTACCTTACCGACGGCTTTTGTGATCACAAATTACCGACTACCGCACAGCGGGATAGATTATATAAACTTTTGACGAAATCTGTGTATTTCGCAAATAAAATGAGATATTTTTGTAAATATTTTAATCAACAATGAAAATGACATCGAATCGACGTGGTAAATCTATGATTAATCTTCAATCGATGATAATTATGCCTCTTGTTATGCCTGTAAAGTAGATCGTGTTGGTTTGAGTATAAGCGCCTAGGTTCGCACGCTGTTAGGTTATCTAACAGTTAGACACTGACTAGCGACTGGGTTCTGAAAATTTGGTCGAGTTTGTTTATCTTCGAGATTTTGTTTCGTGATCATTTCCTCTCAAAGCATCCATTTCGTATTAAGCTCTTTCCGGTAAGCGCCGCTGTTGAGGTGTGTAGTAGTGACATTTAGTCATATATTTCACTTAATTTCACATCAAACATTATATAAATTGACTAATTTTACATGAAATTATGACTCGATGTGACCAATGTATCCTCCTACGCCCTTTTGTCCCACTAATTATACCTCTAAGCCATGATATTCATGTGTACTTTAGTCTGTTCCATCACCCATGTGGTTACTGTTTAGAATTCTACATGCTCACAGTTTATAATTGTGCCATTATCACTTTCAGATGCCTTCCGTAACGTTAAAGGACGTTGATCAACACAAATTTGTGAAGGCCTTTGCCGCCTTCCTCAAAAAGTGAGTATAAACATTACGCACACTTGATGTTCTGTATAACCTCGCTTTTTACGTATTTAGACTCTGCTATTCGATCGTGTGAATGACTTTTTAACACGTTCTCTAAATATCTGCGGTCATTTTTTTCGTCATATCATTCAACAAGTTATTCCTAAAATTTTTCGAATCATCTCTGTATTATCTCGTTGTTACGAATCATCGATAAGAGAATTTCATAGGCAAAATAAAATGTAACGCTTTGATTGTTAGGTGAAAAATCGTTACTGCTGACTAATTATGAACATTGTAAAAAATCTTTTTTCTCTCATTTTTTTTTAGAACAGGGAAGATGCGTGTCCCAGAATGGGTAGACATTGTAAAATCTGCTCGTTTCAAGGAGTTGGCTCCGTACGATCCTGACTGGTACTACGTAAGATGTGCAGCTTTAGTCCGTCACATTTACATTCGTAGTCCAATTGGAGTTGGAGCTGTAACCAAAATTTTTGGTGGTCGTAAGCGCAATGGCACGCACCCAAGCCACTTTTGTCGATCAGCTGGAGGAGTTGCTCGCAAGGCACTCCAGTCCCTTGAACAGTTGAAACTTATTGAAAGAGCACCAGACGGTGGGCGTAAATTGACCAGCCAAGGACGCAGGGATTTGGATCGTATCGCTGCTCAAGTTAAGGCTAAGAGCAAGAAACAGCTGAAACTCCAGGAGACTCTTGTACTTTAAGCCCTGTATTTGGATAATAAAATAAATCTTAAAAAAACTTAACAATTGCCTTGAAATTTTTTATTCCCTTTATTCAAATCAGTTCCGTATACGGTTTCTGCGATCGCTGCATCGTTTTAAATCCTAGAACAAGATATTTCTATAAAAAGTTGCTAATTTTGAATAGGTATTCAAATAACTTCCCTTCATGTACGCAGGCCGTATTTCAATGAATCGAATCTTTAGAATACCGAGAAGTTATATTTCTAGGATTTTTAATCACTTTAATAGTTAGCTTTGCTCACAGTGAAGCAGCTCTTTCTAGTTATTAATTTTTCAAGATCATTGTATCGCCTGGGATCCTGTTACGAGTCATTTTATAAAGCGCGCTACTAGATGGAGCAAAGAATCATCTTAAGCGGTAACGCCGCTCGGTGACAATTTTAGGAACTGGTTTTACCGCAAAAATATTGGCGGGAATCAGTACGAATTCGTTCTATTGTTGACTTTCATTATTTATTGTCAAAAAATGATTACGACTGATTCGCAGGTTGTTTAGCATATTGCAGTATGCTGCAAGCATCAATAGTAATATCTACGTTCAATACGTCTCCACGTCAAGACTAGAGATAAGATATAATCAAAACTGTGTGGAACGTGCCGAAGGGCTAAAAAATTTTTCCTTACCTTTCCTAGACAGATAATTAGGGTGGTTTTCATTTTTTTCTAACTCGCGAAATGATTGTAGTATCTGTGACGTGCGGGAATCGATATAAAGACGTACTATATAAGCTTGAACCCTTATGGAGTGCGGAATTAAATCAGAACTTCTAAAATCAATGGCCGTAACGATGCAAGTCAACGAACTCAGGCTAATTAGTAATGAATTTTGCGCTTACTGAGAGGGCTAATAGTATAATAATGATTATATATATATAATATATATGTATATAGTTCCTCAATATTTGTACCGGTAGTTAGTATTATAAATGCGATCGATTGGTGCGGTTGGAGTGATTTTCCAATTAAGCCGAGTAGTTGTAGCGTAGATATATTTTTTTGAGAATAGAAACATTCTTTTTGCCGAAATTTATAGAAAATGATTTTTTACTCTACGATGCCACTTTTAGATATTCTCAACTGGGTTGAGATGATTTTTAGAATCTCTATGAGTTGACGAAAATAGATCGTAGGCTTAAGTATAATTCAGATAGATATATGTATACTGAATTTGTAAAAAAAAAAAGAAAAAAAAAGAAAAGAAAAAAACAAATGATAAACGTACACTCCTTACGCACGTGATACTTCTCAAACGAGTTTTTATATTCTGTCTCTATATAGCCACTTTCTGTTGATATACCTCGTTATGTTTGTCAATGTTATACAGAGCTGCACTCTATTTACATTTCGAGATGGCAAATATAATAATAAGCCTTGCATTTCATCTCCTTACCCTGTATCAATAACGTGACAAATTTACTTATACCATGTGGTGCTACGATCCTAAAACTGCACATAGGTACAGTATGTATAGGTATAATGATAATTTCACATGCGGTATGGAAAATCTAATACCGTCAAATTGAGGTAATTTAATTAACTCCGCGCTTTCTCGCATGAAATATCTTGCGCCCAACCAACGTCGGTACATGAACTACGATATTGCTTATACTTTCCTGTTCTCCGGATGACGTCATTCGAGTCATAGTGGAAGTAATATTTACTATATAGTGACAATTATATCAAATAAATTGAATCGTATAAATTGCAGTTTAGAGAAACACATACGTAATTTAACTAAAAATAAGTAAACGATAAGAATAATTTTAGGAATGTATATGCAACTACGAGCGACGATATTATGTATACGACAAAAGATAATAAAATAATATTGAAGGCATACAGGAGGATATAATGAATTTCATATTACTGATCACCCGCAGAGACGTATTTTTAATGACTTATATATTGTACACATCGTATACCTATAGGTATATATGTACTTCGACGAACACGTGCAGAGACATTAATAATTTTGTTGTGACGCGCGTACGTTCAAGAATGTCGTCGAATTCAGCCTGAGTTGATAGCTTCGGTCTCAAAACGAGAGTAAATTCATTTTTACGAGCTTCGGGCCGACAAACACTAAAGTAAAGCATGTCAGCAATTTGCGCTACTCGCGTAAATCAACTTTTCACGTAGCCATATACACACTAATTATCTAAATATCTGGCTACATTACACCTTTATATCGTGCTATATACCTAAATGGCTATACATATGACAGGTGTATACATAATCTACAGTCCGCATGAAATGACGTATGAATAAACGATAATTGGGGAATCCGATAAACGAAATCTCATTTTGAATTATATATTCAATAATACCCAGTGTACCCTTCGACCGATTGTATAATACGCTAAAGCCATAAAGCCCTTCAATACTCTAAGGCTTGTGGTAGTGTTCTTGCGTTGGCGCGATAATAATATGATCTTCCAAAGGGTGGGCGGGGGGTCGGTTAGGGAGTTACACATTGACGTCATTCGATGACGTCAAGCAGTGCCGTATCAAGTCAAAGTACCAAGGTACAGGGGCCCGCGCTGTAGAGTTCACCGAAGGTCTTGTCTACCTCGGAAACTGAATACATCTTATATTTACCGTGTAATTGTATTAAAGTAATTAACGCAAAGGCGGCTAGCCGGTTGACGTCAATTGTCAAAGATAACGCTTGCGTACAGCAAGAGTTGGCCCGCAATAACGGCGGGGATCGTGGCGTCGGCGGGGGCGACGTAAAGGGAGATACGTCCAAGGGGAGGCCGGCAACAATATGGCCGGCGTTTAGTCGGTATCGAACCGTCTCGCCGCGCGGGTTGTCGTGATGGGCCGATTGAATGTCGTTTGAATGTACGTGATAACAGCTCGAACGATTTTGAATAACGAACAGATGGCATCGGCGTTTGGATTCTTTTTACCGGGTGAGTAAGAAAATAATTTATAAACGTTTCTAATACATTCACGATTAGTATAACATTCTATTAATCCTTTTCTATTTTAATTTTTTTTTCTCTTTTCTTCTATCTCACCTTCTCTCTCTCTAGTTCACAAAGATTTTTCTCTTCATAGAATATTTTTTCGCCTCAAAGTCACAATTGACGCAAGCGTTACGTCAAAAACCAAACCCAAGCAACAACGTGCACGACATACACTATATTTTTGATATTTCTTAAATTCTTCAATTTTTCTACTACAAATAATTAGACCACGAATAACAGTATATCGACCGTCTATTGATACTAACCCGTCAATAGGTACATACTTATAACAGCGCGCGTACGTACGTACGTACGTACGTAGTACCTATATACGTATACGTTATACGTGTTATATGGACATGCGTGACGTCAATTATACTCACCGTTCTATTGCATTGCACTTGTTGCAGGAACATTTTTTTTTCTTTCTTTCTTTCTGTCTTTCCTTTTTCTTTCATTTGATTTTTTTTTTTTCTTTTTTCTAATCTAACGCATTCGACCCATGTCATTGGTGCGTACGTGATGACGCACGTTAACCAGAGGCGAAAAAAAATATATACTTACGGTTTTGACCGTTTAAAACTAGAAGTAGACCGTCCGCGGTATTTAATCTGAATCATCTGGCAAAACTCGCTCTCTCTCTCTCTCTCTCTCTGTCTCTCTGCCTTTCTATACCTATATCCCCGTTCACAAACCAATTACCTTCAAGAGTAATTAAACACATGTTCTTTCTCTTGTTCTCCTATTATTTCACTCTGTTACAATCACAGAACCAATTAACACTAATTACTCTGCCAATTTATCTAGGGAACGTATACAATAACATTTAACAATACTCGTCACTGACGCGCATAGCTTAACTTATTATGTTAATCAGCTACAAACTTCGGTACTTTTTCATCATCTTTCAACCATCGTGTATATAGTATAGAGGAAAAGAACAAAAATTTGCGAACTATCTCAAATCTGAAATCATAAATGATAACTAGTACACTTAAAAATTGAGTATGTCGTCGTGATGTTTACGTGAATGAATAGTATATAAGTTGATGAATCGCAAAGCAATACAATGATTACGTCTGCACGGTAGGCAACCAAAGTAACACTAATGCATCACGTGAAGTATCATTTTAGTTTTTTCTTCTCAATCCTAACGCAACGATAATTTATTATGACATTGACGGTAATGCTATAGATATATGGTATTTTATTTACAGGCTGTTTTAGAAAGCGCGGGTGAAGGAGACAATTTTATTAATTGTTTCATGTATATTGATCAACGAATTAATATAAAGGCACGAAAAATGGAAGGCGGAGGAGCAGGTCAAAGTAAGAAGCAAATCCGTGTTGGATTTTACGATATCGAGGGAACTATCGGCAAGGGTAATTTCGCCGTAGTGAAATTAGCTCGTCATCGAATCACTAAGACAGAGGTGATTATTGGTAATGTCGTTTATTATAAGTTTTAAGAGAAAACCATTGCAATTTTTATCAGGTCGAATTATTTATGTCTGTATTGAGTATAATATGAATTATATACTAATATATGCATAATATGCATATATCTGTATCAGAAATGATAAATTTTAAAACCAACATTCAATAGCGTGTTGATACCTCTAAACATAATCTTTATATACAGGTGGCAATAAAGATAATAGACAAAACGCAGTTGGATTCAACAAACCTAGAGAAGGTATATCGCGAAGTAGAGATAATGAAGCAGCTGGAACATCCGCACATTGTAAAACTTTATCAAGTTATGGAGACCAAGAATATGATATACATGGTAAAAATGATAAATCATCAACCTGAATAAATTAGAGTTCAAAGAAGTAATACCCAGAGCAAAATCGACATTATTAAATAAATGTTCCTTCTAGGTATGCGAATACGCTAACAGAGGCGAAATATTTGACTACATAGCTCGATATGGTCGAATGGGTGAGCCAAGAGCCCGTGCAACATTTGCGCAAATTTTATCCGCAGTTGAGTACTGCCACGCAATAGGAGTTGCCCACCGTGATCTGAAAGCTGAAAATTTACTTTTGGACGCGCAAATGAATGTCAAGATTGCAGACTTTGGATTTAGCAACAGATTTTCACCAGGAGAAAGATTGAGCACTTGGTGCGGTAGCCCTCCCTATGCTGCACCGGAAGTATTCCGTGGAAAACACTATGCTGGACCAGAGATTGATGTTTGGGTGAGAAAAATAGAACTTTTTATTCATCTGAAACCGGGATGTTCACTGAGACTGAAAGTCTGGAAATATTTACAAATTTTGCTCCTGTAATGGAAATTTGGTAAACTTGTTCTGATTCGATTCAATTTCAGTCCCCAAATATTCATTAGTTGATACTAGCTTCACATACACGATATGCTCCATTCTTAGTTCAAAGAATAGATTAATAACATTAATATCAAAGTATGTTGTGTTTGTATTGGAAAACTATCCTGGAGAAACTAGCCATTTAATTATGAATAGGATTCCTGGATTTCCATGCCTTAAGTTAATGAAATACCCTGAGAACGACTACTTTTCTAACTCATTAACTGAAATGTTTGAATTTCTTTAGAGCTTGGGAGTGGTTCTCTATGTTCTCGTTTGTGGTGCTTTACCGTTCGATGGTTCGACACTGCAGTCTTTACGGGATCGTGTACTGAGTGGAAGATTTCGAATTCCATATTTCATGAGCACAGGTATAAACAGACATTCAAGGTAGTTTAAAAGCCTAATAATAGTTTCTTCAGCCGCCTTATCATACTAGGAAAAAAAACTAATGTTTTTCTTCCACTAGTTGACAAGCATAGCCTGATTTACACTCTTTGATAATACTCTGTTGATAGTGAGCCAAGTAAAGTACCATTGGTATTACCTCGAGACAGTATTATTGTTTATACATTTTATCAACGAAAGATTATAATACCGACTAAATTGTATAACAAGAAAAGAAAATTAAAATTCACTATGTGTTATCGTGAAACTAGTACGCTCAAGGTAAATGACGTAAACATTCCTCTTCAAGTCTCGTTCTTTTCTTTTTCTTTTCAAAATAGATTGCGAGAGTTTGATACGAAAGATGCTAGTGCTAGAGCCAGGGAAACGGTATACTATTCCCCAAATAAAGGGACATCGTTGGATGGCTGGCATGGTAGACGCTAATGATTCGGAGCTTTCTAGTACCGCTACTGCAACCACAACACAGACTGTTCAAGAACCTAATGAACAAATTCTACGACTCATGCACAGCCTGGGAATTGACGTGACTCGAACGAGAGAGGCAAGTGTTCTTGGAACAACTAAAGAAGAAACGTGAATTTTCGTTTCCCATTAATATTAACTAGTTTTTAAAAAAACTTTGTAGTGTCAATTGTATTGAATTTAAGTTATTATCTTCATTTCAACAGTCACTAAGAAACAACAGCTACGATCATCACGCAGCGATCTATTTTTTACTATTAGAGAGGCTGAAACAGCATCGCAGTACTAATATTAGTAACAACACTAGCTGCTGGCCTGCAGTAGTTCGTGGATCTGAAGAAAAGTTTAAATCAAGGTGAGTAATAATTTTCGAAACAACATTTTTTGGTTTATGATTTTTGTTCGGAAGCAGACTTCGACTATCGCACGAATTTCAAATTCAACTTCCAATCCTGCCTATCGAGGATATCAATCGGTTTAGATTTTAATAGTTTGGTTTTTATTTGCAGCGATAGCTTAGTCGGACGTTGAAGTGATTGATCGTTGTTGATCGATGATCGGTCAGAGAATTGGAGATTTTATCCGGACAGGTTGGATTGGAAGCTCGTGGCTGTCTCTTTCAGTTTTGGTAACTCTTAATTTAATCCTTTAGTTATTTTTTTCTTTGCTCGTATCAATATTCAAACAGGCATTCCTATCTGGTGTTACGTCAGCTTTTCTTCCGTCGTTTATTTTCTGTCTAAGAATGTTTAATAATCAATGATTATCATTTAAACCGTATCAGTTTATCCCAAAATATCTAACAGAGAAATTTTCTCATTCATTCACAAAACCATAAGTCGTAAAACATCTGTGTAAGTTACTGAAAGATGGTGAGTGGTAGGTTCTCTATTATTAGGCCTCTTCGTCAATTATTCGCTTTAGATTTACTACCTGGATACTAATCGCATTTTTTGTGAACGTAAATAATCTCCATTCATGTGTACACATTTCTAAACAGCAGATATAATTGAGAGAAATTTTCTTTACAGAACCAGAGAAGACACAAGCAGAGCAGGAAAACGATTTAGTTCAACAAGTTCCTCAACGGATGAGGGTTGCTGCAGTGCCGAAGGAGATTTAGAGGAAGGACCTAGCGGCGATGAGTTAAGGGAGGCTCAAATAAAATTAGAAGAACACAGATTAGGTCTTGACAGAGATATAAGTCAACGAATAGACAGTCAAATGGTTAATCGAAGGCTGAGTGATTATCAGCAACAGCATTTCGACAGTCCTCCTATTGACCCTCCTGGTCATACATCTTTGTTTACCGGCGATGGTAGCTCCTCATCTGATCTATTCGAATCAAGTTTCGACTCTGGATGCCCTCCAGACTTCACTGCTACAGGATGTTTCACGAGTAGTTTACCATCCTGTACTCCGCCACCACCAAAAAGTCCTTCACCAGTTGCGGCAAGAATATCTAGGGTCTCTCAGGGACGAAGAGCCTCCGACGGAGGTCCCAGACTCTTGTTTTGTCCACAGGGAGGTGGAGATCGTCCAGCAAAGCAACGCAGTATTCAAGGTAACGTTAATTCTCACTTTACTTTTGTTCTTCATTTCCAAACGTTATGATGATTGAAGGGGTGTTTTCTTGTTAACAATTTTGTTTCTCATTCCTAGATAGAAAGTTAAAACTATTTTGTCGAATTTTAGATTCAGGAAAAGCTAGAGGACACCTAGATCTGGTTCATTTAAGACCTCCTGCATCCCCGTCGCAGACTCAGCCACAATTTAAAATCCGTGCTGATTCAGGAACGCAGCTGCAATTGCTTGTCCAACAGAGAATGTTGCAGCAAAAACGAAACCTGTATCATCGTCAGCGAGGTGGAGGCAGCCCAACACCAACACCTGCTACATCAGGCAGTGGTAGTAGACGAAGGGATCACGTGCCCAGACAGGACAGCTATAAAATGGCCCAAAGAACACAAATTCTACCGCCGTTATCCATGAGCCATGGAGATGGTGAAATTGAGAGGGACAGAGACGAAGAAAGATGGAAGAGTTTACCCTCTCGATTAGCTGCGGACTGCCAATTAGCAGAGAGAACGCTCCTATGGAGTCAACAGGTAATCTCGTGAGAGAATTTCAAGTCATGGTATATAACTGGATTGCAGAATCAGCAACTGATAAAGAATATAATTAGATAAATGTTTATAAACTTTCTTTGGGGGTTTGATACAGTATTAAAATATTATTTGGTCAAATTTTATAAGACGTGGTATAAAATATAAATGCTAAGATCGGAAATTAGTGATGGGGTAAATTTGAGTGAATAAATTTTGAACAGAGGATTAAAGTGAAGTGAGAGCTTTGTCTGTGATCATATTGTTGAGATTCTATAATCAGTTACATCTTTGACAATGCACACGCAGTTTTTCGCTTACTATTAGCTGTAGATACCTTAGTTAGCTGATACGAAAATTTATAGTTGAATTATGATTGATAGTTTTTAATATGGCTCGCAAGATCACCTAGCTAGTACCTGCGATTTGTTCCTATAATTATTTATTTATTTGACTCGAATAAACGATTATTTTTATTTAAGTTGTGCATTTATTATTTAATCTCATTTATTACCTCATCCGCATGCTAATCCTTGACCCATAATTATGAAAAAAAAAAAAAAAATACACGTTAGAACGCTCTAGGCCAGTCTAAACATATCACCAACTAATCAAACATCTTTTTAAAGATAAGAAGTAAAGAGTAGTTATTATTCTTGTTTACACAAAGATAAGTAGAGTCTCTGGCTTGTAGTAGTTACATCACTTACTCCATCTAACTGGAGTAACCATTTAAGCCATACACACTGTACTTATTTCTTCTCATACAATATTGTTTGAAAAGTTATCCATTTTCTAGACATTCTACGAAAGAATTATTCAAAAATTAGTTATTCCATATGTTTGTGAAATCAAATAATTGTCTCATAATACAGCAATTATAAATATGAGTACTTAATAGCTTGGAAGACTATTGAATTGTTTTTTTGTTTTTTTCCCTCACAGATTAGCATCACAACAGTCATTAATCTTCATTACGTAATGTTATACTATGTTTTATAATCCCTGATTAGATGAGCTGCTAAGTTTTTATGCTTGTGAAGAAAATTAATTTAGTTATGCATATAAATGAACGAAAATTATAATGATAGGTAGGACTGGGTGGAGGGGCTTCGTATCTACCTCCCGGCGGAGTGGGGGGCTTCTTGTGGCCCAGCGGAAGCAGTCCCCACTCAACAATATTTGAAAACGCCGGAGACCCCATGGAATGAACGCCTTCTGCCACATACTAGGTCTTAAATGTCTTTTCGATATGTATTATATAGCTATGAAGGGAGGCAAATACTTGTCTGCTTCTTCAAACCTGACATCGTCCTACTCGTAAATATGATACATATCTTAAATGGTTGTGTTTAATCGCATAAACCATCGAAAAAAACAAAAAAGAAACAAGAAAACGAAAAACTAATGATCTATTCAGAAGCTATGTTACCATTTCGACTATTCTAACCATCGCTATATGTCCTAGAAAAACAGATGGCATCATTTTGAAATGAAATAGTATTTGATTTTTTAATTTGTGAGTACAGATGACTCATGTTTTTGAAAACTATGTATCTTCCTTCAGTCTATTAGAGAGAAGGAAGATTTAAAAAAATAATTCTCCTCTTTGTAGAGTGAATTTTCAAGATTCAAGATCTCTTTTGGATTGATGTTAGCTATCCAGGACCATCAAAAGTTACTTATGTCTGAGGTTTTGATCTGGGTTGTGGGAGGGGATAGTGTTAACGATTTATCACTCGTTAGCTGCATGAGTTATCTGTGTCACGTAGAGACAATGCAATTATCGACTTATTACCACATTTGTCACAGACTGATGATTAATTAAAGAGAAACACCAACCATTATTAATAATAAACGAATAATGAGGCATCCAGACACTCAAGTGAAGTAGGTCCATTGTTTTAGTTATTGAATAATAAATGTTAGTTTATTGTTAAAGATTTTAGACAACCGATAATATGTATGAAGAATACTTCTGTTTCTTGTTCTTCTTTTTATCATTTAAATATTATAGAAGACTTGACCGACTTGCGTTCTAGATACCCGAAACTATGACGAGTGGAAATAACATACTTGTTCAGAAAAAAAATATCAAATGTTGAATGAATACCTGATACATAATGTTAATTATATCGATAAGCTAGCGCCTAATCTACATCGATGACATTGTGAGCGTTTTTAAATTTTGAATCGAAGTTATACAGTGTCACATAATTTCCACTGGTTATAACAATGAAGATAGCAATTAGGTAATAATAATGAATATGATAGTAGCGATCAACGTTAGCTAAGATGTAAGAGCGTAGCTAAAGAGTTCGGAATATCAGTGTAAGCTATGAGATATGATTTTGTGCATAGGCACGAGTGTACCATTGGCTAAAAATTACTATACTATATTCTGTTTTCAATCATGGAATTAGAATGGATGAAAAAATACGATTTTCAAGATCAGACAATAAATATCAACCTTAGTATCAGTTTCATATTATTTCTATATGAATTTATCTAGATTTGATGCGCCTGTTTAAGACGCAATACAGATCTATTAATTATAATCTAAACGCGGAAGTATAGAATGAAAATGTAATCAGTCTCATATTGACTTCTGTATTCAGTTCTCTTACTTTCATTAGTATTGATAAGATATTGAGAAGCATTGAAGCAATACTGGCTGCGCACAACTGACAACGATTTTATCATTCAAATTCTCCGTCATTTTTTACCCAACAAACAATCAAATTTCGCTCAAAAACTTTTTGATAAGCGAATTAATAGCAAATAAGTTAGCCTCAAGTAATTGTTGTTGAATCAATCGTTTTGAACGAGGTGTTAGTTCCAAACAGAAATAAGTATTTAGGAATTGAAAATTGATCCGATTAGTATCTCGGAGCAAAAACGAAATGGAGAATGAATGTGGCCTCGTTCAAAATCATTGGTTTTATATATTATACATATATATGTAGTAAGTAGCGTATGAACCGATTTTTAAAACGTGCTGTTCATTGATTAGCAATAAATTATTGATTATTTAAATTGTTAAAAAAAGAGTTTAGAGTTTAGTTAGTATGATTGAATAGATATTTTGTAAATCATTGTACGTGAAGAATATTTATTATTTATAACATATTATATAAGGCCTATAAAGATGCCTGTCGATACTAGTCAATAACTACAATTATTTTTTCTAGGTAATTATTAACTATTACAATATTAAAAGAATTTTGCAATGCTGCCAAACAGAGCCAAACGCGTTATCATATCATTGATGAATAATGACTAAATACTGGCTAGACAAACGCCAACATTTATCTTTATTCTTTTGCTTTTTCTAAAACAATCACAAAGTAATAGCGAATAATTACCATTTATAATCTGTAGGTAAATATAAGTACATGTATATCTCAAACGCGCTTAGATTGTAACGAATAAAGAGCATAACGAGCCTCAAATACATGAAAATTTTATTTCAAAACCCAGAAGCTGTTCATATGAGTTAACATAAGTTTTATTCAAATTCTGCCTCCTGACTCATTGATTTTCACAAATTTGTTCCACAAATCGTCTACAGCAATGGGATAAAAACCAAGAATTGTAATTTTCCTCCAAAAATTACACTCATAAAGTATAGTACAGTGCGTCAGAAATTCATTCAGTGGTTTTAAGTCTAGTTCAATTCTACGTAAAGTAAGACTAAAGTTATGGTTATAAATTGGGAGTAAATGGCTATTTACCAAAAAGATCGCAGCCGGTTTTTCCGGCTAATAGTTTAGCCTCATCTGGCGTAAGTTTTTCATATTTGTTAGGTTCGAGGGGAGTACCGTCTTCGGCTAATTTCTTGTCCTTGAAATCATCGACAATTTTTTGCGCATAAATTGCATCGAACAAATCTTGGGGATTGAATTCTGTCTGTTGTACCTCATTCTTGTGATAAGCTACGTAAGGTTTTAGGTTGAATCCTTCCAACGAAGGTACTATTATCTCGGGCATCATTTCAGGCACTTGTATAAATTCACCATCAAATTCATAGCCGATCGGTCTCACTCCACGATCTGAAATAATACGAATGATATGAAATGGGTAATCTCAAAAAATTTACTAATCAACGTTCTTAAACGATTATGACGATACTCACGATCTATCGGCACGTCCGGACTGGGTTTTATCCTCTGCTGAGCCTTGAAGTTACGCGTACCCCGTTTGTTTGGTAGTAAAAATTTACGGAAATTACGCTTTCCGTGACACACACAACTGGTTGTTAAACTACGACGTATTATCATGCAAGCAGAAGCCATCGCGAAGACTATACAATCGAATAAATCTGTTGTACTTAATTGATGAATCCGATATTATTGTGGAAGGAAAAGTTTGAGGTTAACTTTTTCGCGGATCTATTCTCGGTCACGAAATATGTTGAAATAATTTCAGATTCAACTATTATTGATTACAATGATTACAATATAGACAATGCAGTTTTAAATGGAAGAAGACAATGTCGTGAGTGACTGAATTAACCGAAATTACCTGACTGTACGTGAAGAAATGAAAATTGAAACACTACAGACGAGGCCGCGTAACGTAACACGCGTTATTGGTGCCTCTTTGCAACCACGTGACATATATGTATCATTTAGGATTTTGATGCATAATTTTTATGAAATGAAGAATTCTAGATTCATGATTTCGAGTTTTTGATATAAATATGTATAACTCTTCATCCATCAGAATCTTGCCGAGAATTTATTGTATACATACATATGTATAACGCATAGACACATCAATGATACATAATAAAAAATTGATTGCAAGAGAGGTTGTGCAATTAGCACACGCGCATATCATGTCTTGCACGCGCCGTTATAAGTGTTATGTTATTCAACATGAATTAGATAAATAGATACTCTTTAAATTGATTAATTTAATATCATCATCATTTCGCAATCGGAAATGATTAATCAATTCCAAGAATGTTTGGTCGTAGTCTGTGTCGTGCACTTGTTATCTTTTGAGATATTATTTGAATGAATCGCGTACGCGTTATTATCAATAATACTCAACAATTGAATACCGGCTGCACTCGCGTGCGCGACATTGATAAATCAATATGGCGGCCCGCAGGCTAATGTCAAACTCGAATTGAATTATAAAAATTGATCAAATATACATATAATGGAAGACCGATTGTCAGAATAACGCGATAAATAAATAGTGTAATTCAAGCTCGTAAATAATTGGTCAAATTAGTTATACCGTTAAATAAATTATTCATTTTAATTCTAACCTATTCGACTTTGATCCCCGAGGGCAATGTTCGCGTCTACGGTAAACGAGTGTTAATATAAAAAGCGATAAGCGCAGCTACACTATTCGTATAATGTCATAACGAAGAAACCGTTTAAACTTACATACTACCAATCATTCCGTCCATGTCATTCACGTAAAATCGTCCGTTAAAGTTCAAAACTCTTAGTATTAAAATTTATCAAATAACAATCCTTTCGCGACAATATCTATATAAATATAAATCTAAATAATAAAATAATAAATTAATAAAATATATAAATTGATATTGAAATGTCCAATTTCGATTATGATTTTGCCAAACCATTCGCAGAGCTCGAACCTCCTCATTGGGGAGCTATGCGAGAATTGTGTCGAGCTAACGCTGAATATTTTTCGACCGATCAAAGTGAAACTAGTCTTAGACTAAACGGTGCGTTATTATCAATGCTTGATCATTTGGAAGAAATCCGACCTTTGTACAGAGAGATATCAAAGATAGCACCGCTGTTTGATTTCGATTCAAAAACACCCGGAAATGGATACAGAAGTTTTCTCTCAATAGTTGATAAGTGTATATTACATTCTGTCTGTGTTTGTCGCCAGTTATGTTGCCAAAGAGATTCTATATTGTTTAGAAAAACTTATTACATGAGGTAAGAAGAGAATCCTAAAATGGTTCAATTCCGAACTTAAAAAATGTACTTTTTCTCACTCATTTTCTCATTCATTTCAGAGAGGTGGAAGCTTGCCTGCAATTATTAGCCTCGCTATGTACCTGCCTACAACATTTAAAAACTCTATTCTCATGGAAAGAGACAATAGCGAACGATCGGCCTTCTCTGTTTTGCTCAGACTCTCACAGTCCGCAGGAGCTACTAGACAAAGCCGAAAGTATAAACCAGTACAGTTTTTATGGAAGATGCTTAGGGTTTCAGGTACATCATAGCTAATTGTACAGAGAAAATATTTTCTTAAACTTCAATACCCTTAGTTTACTCTTAAAACAATGATAATTTCTATTTACAGTTTTGCGACAGTATGAAACGCGTCCTAAAAACCATATCGGTATGCATGGTGTCGTTCAGTGAAGTATATTACGCGAATGGATCGCTGATTGGACGGTGTGCCAATTCGTTTAAATATCTAGTTGATCCGGAGGCGAGAGCACGACGTATAGTCAACCTGTCTCAATGTGCAGACGTTAGTTTTTGCAAGGATTTTTGGCACCTTAATGAGACGGGTGGGTGATACATAAGGACATAAATATTAATCTGTTTGATAAAAAGTGTGAAGAAGTATATTCTCTACATTCCACAATGGCCTGATATCGCATCTTCAAACCATAACTATTTCAGACTTTTATAATATCCATAGTGTTTCAGAACTTGTACAACGGCTGCCTGCTATGATGATGCCTACACTTGCCGTCAACCAATTAATATCGATTCCTCCTGAAGAATTGACTATTGAATCTGATAATTTTCCACCCGTTTCTATTCCTGTACCTCGAAGCCATTTGGGAGAGAGAACGCTATCTGTACGTCTTTTAAGCGCTCATCATAGAAAGGGAATGGTAAGACTTCGATACGTGACTTTTTAGCCTCTTTTACCTCAAATACTCATGAATTATCTTTATTCGATAGATTGGATCCCGCGGGGTTGGGGAATCTTTGCCTGCGTCGGATGGGTTGATAATTCATTGTCATGGAGGTGGTTTTGTCGCGCAAAGTTCACGTTCCCACGAAGTTTATCTACGAGATTGGGCAGTACAGCTCGGCGTACCAATTCTGAGTATAGATTATAGTTTAGCTCCAGAGGCGCCGTATCCTCGAGCTTTAGAAGAGGTATTTTACGCTTATGCATGGGCCTTGAAAAACGCTGACACACTGCTAGGGACTTCAGCTCGTAGAGTGATTTTTGCTGGTACGTTATCGAGCCAAGACTAGAGTTATAATAACTATTTCCGGAAATAAATGGCTTGTATAATTGTATAAAAAATGATCATTTTCACAACATTATTACAGGAGACTCTGCAGGGGCTAATCTAAACTTGGGGGCTACTCTAAAGTGTTTAGAGTTCAACATACGAAAACCAGATGGAATTTTTATGGCCTATACACCAGTTAGAATTGAATTTATACCTTCTCCTTCGCGTCTGTTATGTCTCACTGATCCGTTATTGCCATTTGGCTTTATGATGCGATGTCTTAAGGCATACTCATATGGAGAAAGTCAACAGCCACAAAGGTGGGCAAGCAATGGAAGTTTTCACTGCAATGTGACAAATTCTTTATACCAATACAGCGTAAAATTGTAGTAATTAAATCATTAGCTTGGAATAAATGACTTCCAGAGACAAAGAAGAAGAGAACGGAAAATGCCAAGGATCTGAGACAGAGTCATTTGCAGAAGTAAGTGAGAGCGATCTCATAGCTCTTGCTCTTAGTCCTACCGGTGATGAAATGAATGAAGAGCATAAGTTGACCTCCTTCCCATCTGATTCTACATTAAATTCTGTCAGCCTTGCCGAAGCCGATGCGGTACAAGGTCAGTATCCATCGATAGAAGCGATTGTTGTTGAAAAATGTATGTGTGAAATAAAATTATCGTTTTTTTTCTAGTCACCTTAGATGTCACTACTCCTAGTAAGATTAATACCAGGGAACAGACCCGTTCACAAGAATACATTACGCAATTTCTAGATATGTACAAAAACAAATCGTCTGAGAATTTGGCTGCGGTTTCAAACGAAGAGAAAATTAAGGAAGATAAATATCCTGAGACTGATAAACCGTGGTCTTTATTCGGCTGGAATTTGGGGAGTAATAAAAAGGCAAGACTACTTGACGCCGAAGGCGAAAGGAGCCCGTCCGATGAATTCGTATTTACTGTACCTAAGGATCCGCACTTAAGCCCATACTTGGCATCCGCTGATACATTGGCACAAATACCACCAGTTAAAATTTTGGTAATTTATATATGATATGTTAATTGGTTCAAGGAAAAGTGGAACTTTACTATCTCATTGATTCAATATTCGCATTGATATTTACAGACTATAGAGCTCGATCCTTGTCTGGACGATTGTGTAATGTTTGCAAGAAAGCTAAAGGCCTTGGGGAATTCAGTGACACTGGATATACTCCCAGGATTACCGCATGGATTCCTCAACTTTAGCTTGGTAAATAGGTACTAGTCATTAATTGAAGTAAGAACTCTGATAACAAATTCAAACGTATAATTTTGTCTTAGGTATCAAAGGAAGCAATGGATGGCGCAAATCTCTGTGCAAAAAGAATACGAGAGCTACTAGAAGATGATTAGTTATTTACACAATTAATTAGGTACGTTGTCGTAATGTTGAAAGTTTAAAATGGATGCTGAAAATTGCAGTATGGATTATTCAAGCCACTTGAAGCGGTTGCTTCAACTAATAATCACTTTAATACGCTTGTGGCTGTTCATTATCTAAGCAATTCAATAATTAATGCATGCCAGCTTTCACATCTAAGATCTTAATGAACTGTATTATATTCTCATTGTAACAAGTGATACCTATTTCCATGTATAAATATCGTCTATTTCATTATTTTGCTATTTATCGATAGTTAGTTGAAAGAAAGAGGTAGAGCTTGAGACTAAATGGAAGATTAAACGTCCGTAATGTAATGCAAACTTTAGTCTCTTTCTCAAATTTAATTTACCGATTATTGAGGTGCTTCATTAACAATATTACCGAGTAACAGTACCTAAGTGACATTTTAACTCTGTAAAGTTATTTATTTTTCATTTCATGTATAATATATGTATATTAACTAATAACTGAGGATGGTATTATATTTGTATTATAAGCTTGTCAAAGTGTTTACCTATATCGTAACATAACATAACATCTTCAGCTAAAAAGTATTTCTCCAAAAAATGTTGAATTAAATTACACGTTATAAAAATAATTACAAAGCTATTATTCAACTGGCTAAATTTATTCCCGTTGCATACTTTCATTGAACTAATAAATATTTTATTTTTTATTCTTTTAGTTAGTAGGAATTCAAGTTCATTTGTGTATTTGTTTTTTTTTTTTAACAAGACAGTTCGATACGAGGAACATTCTTTATTGACAATTTGTACAGCGGATAACATTATACGATGAAAACATATGATGGAAGATTGATATATGAATAAAATAATTTTATTGGCTAGCTGTTTGATGATTAGCTGTTGTCGGCGTACGCAAAGTTTTTTGTAATACGTGAGCGTCTGCAGGCTCAATACGTTTATAGTAATGTTTTTTTGTTTCTACAACTTCGAAGCCAAATTTTTTGTAAAAATCAATAGCTCCCTCGTTGTTTACTTGGACATGCCTAAATAATGGAATATAAAAGACGGGGCATAAATATGATGAATAATAAAGATTAGAAGTTTTCCTGTATAAATAAAACTCACAAGAATATTGAGTCAAAGTTTCCGTCTTTAGAAACGTAATTAAGTACGTGTTGAACCATTACAGTACCAATACCCAAGCGTCGGTAAGGGTACAAACAACCCAATGTCATTATATACAAACGACGCGAATTTTCTGACGTATCTACGCGACAACACACAGCCCCGACCTGGAATTAATTTGACAATAAATTTTGCGAAAATATTTGAGGATTTGCTAAAAATTGGCAAAAAAGAATAAATAAATGATAATTAAACTATGACTCTTTTCATGGCAAGAGATGACAAAATATGAAACGAAATTTTTTCGACAATTATGATATACGAATAATCAGAGATAGTTACGTACCACTATGTCGTTGTAATAGACGAGTTTCGCTAGTTCACCAGCTTCGAGTACATCCTTGTAGAATTTCTCGTTGTATGAGACAGGAAAAACGACTTGATTCAGCAGTTTTAGTTGTTTTATATTGTGGGGTGTGACGTCCCCTAGTTCTATCTTTGATCTGAGGTTAATAAATCGGCTAATTATTGTCAAAGTTTGATAGATCAAGTCGATTAATATTGGATTGAATGTATATTTATTGGAATTTATAAAAGCGTGCTTACAGTCGTTGAACATAACCTCAACAGCGACGCTACTCACCTGGTCATTGTATAAATTTTTTCAGATCTTTGTCTAAATGATAATAAATAATTGACTATGATATAGGTTTAAAACGCTCAGTTATATCGGCTAATATTTAAGTTATAATAAATAATTATAAACTTTTGGAAAATATATAGTTTAGTTTCGCGTACGAATTTACCTCAACTAAAATTTCGTCTGCATCTGACCGAATTCGCGGTATATGACGTCACGAAAAACTAAACGAACTATGCTCGTGCTTAAAGGATGTGTGATTTCATATTATCAAAGTTTAGTTTTCATCAAAGTTATGGAAAAGAGAAAAGAAGTTAACATTTTATAAAGTAACGATGTGATTCGTTAGTTAAACGATAGTAAATAATAGTGAAACGTATATCGCATACGTAGCGTTAGAAAAATTTATTGCGACACATAAAATATTATCTGAATCATTCCTATCTCAGCGAGACAACCTTATTGTCTCGAATAATCGTGACGTTATGATATGCGTGCGCCTCTATTACCAGCCATCTTGTACACCACATGACCTCGTTGTCGTGTCCCGTGACCAGCTCACGTGAATTTTGACAAATTCAAACGATTTTTGGTGGCAAAAAATGGATATTTTGGAACAGCATCTTGACCCACAAGATGTCAGGTAATTAATTAATTAACTGCCGATAAATGTGTTCGATAAATCGTTACAGAAATATCCCCGTTGTATCGTGAAGGTCATTGCAAACTCGATCACACGCATTTCCTTATTTATGTATTACCTCGTTCATTTCTCTACTGCGTAAATTAATACATTTCTTTAATAACAATGATAGAATAATTCTCTCCCTTTAATTACACCGAGATATTAATTCCATAAATTCATTCGCAGCGGGTCAGTTAACAAAGATGACGAAACTGCAGGCATTGTGTTAGAGGAGGCTGAATTTGTTGATTGCGACGGCGAAGGTATTTATATTATTTATCCTCGTACAGGGTGGGCGATAAAAATTCAATAAACCAACATTGATTTCTAAAACTCAACTCGCTTTACGTTTATCACAATTTTACACAACTATGAAACCGAATGTTTACATCTAACCAAGTTTTCTAAACAGATGTTTAATCCCACCAGGATAATATTTCACAAATTTAACATCGAATCAGTAATTACAGCCACACCCTATAGCCTCGTGTGAATTTCAAATTTACAATCAATCTTGCATATCATGTGCTGAGATAGAAAAAAAATGAAAAAAAAAAAAAAAAAAAAAAGGAAAAAGAATAATTATCAGATTTTTGACTTCGATGTTGGTTAACTAATATCAGATTTTACTAGTCAGAACATAGATTTATCTTCGTTTAATAGGAGAAGCTGTCGGAGAGGATGGGATACGATATCAAGAAACTCTGGCTTATAGAGTGGTTCAAGTAAACGGTGGAACGACCGGAAATGAAATCGAGCTTCCGGTAACGCAGTCGGCTAATAATACAGTCCAGGTTTTGACGTCACCGTTAAACGGACAATTTTATGTTATTGGAAATGCGAATGAAGTTTTTACCACGGCTCAAACATCGAGATCGCTTGCCCCAAGAGCTACGCTTCAAATTGAAACTCCGCGCAATGTTACAACGGGTTTGAAAAAGGTTCATTCGATTATTCATGATTGATTATGGAGTTGTTTGTGTTCAGGAATTATGCAAGTAATGGATTATAATCTATCCTTGTTAATGATTTACAGAGAGATGATAGACGGAGAGCGACGCACAACGAAGTTGAGCGCAGACGTAGAGATAAGATTAATAACTGGATTGCAAAGTTGGGGAAAATTATACCAGAATGTAACAATACTGCTAATGGAAATGCAAACGTCAGCGGGGACGGTAAAGCGAATTATGAAACACAGGTATGGTTGAAATACATTTGTGATATTGTTGTGAATTGATTATCGCTGGATTGTATTGGTGTTATTGGTGTTTGTTCTCTTTTCTTCAACAGAGTAAAGGCGGAATCCTGGCCAAGGCTTGTGAATATATAGGGGAATTGAGAGCGGCGAATCAAGGCCTGGGACAATGTTTACGAGATAATGATAAATTACGACATGAAATAAACGCCTTAAAGCAATTGGTGGCACAATTAAAACGTGACAATGCTCAATTGAGATCGCAAATAACATCTCCTACAACAAGTTCAGACATTGTTCATCTCAGTCCCTAATCAATATGTGTGAAATCACTTTTTCGTTTGTACATAGATATTGTTAAGGTATTGTTTAGCGTGAATATTTGAGAATTTGTAGTTATTGAAAATTTGATGATCGTCGATTTCATTACTATACAATGTGTTTGCTGTGGTTTGTTACATCGTCGTTCATACTTTATGGACAAATGTGTTTCACAGTAGTAAATGTAGAAGACCAATATCGACGATGAAAGAAAACTCTGCTATTGATTGCGTGTGTCATTTTGACAATAAGAAGCATAGGTCAAATTCTCTAGTATTCATATATGTTAAACTATAGTAAGCCGCCTCGGCTCGTTTGACACGATCGAGATATGTGAGAAGTGTTGAGTACAGATTTTATAGCTCTCCTAAATTTATTTAAATTTTATGCCTTCGGCGGCGGCGGCGACGACGGCGGTGCATCGCGCTATGTGTATAATCTGACCTATAAGACTTATGGAACCACCCCTACAGAATTGTGATTACTAACAGTTACTAATTTATTACATAGTTTGTAATGCCTCTAATTGGAAGGGCAGGTTCAGCTAAATATATCGGATGAGCAAGCGGGGTATTAAAGGCTGTGAAAATCAATGCCTGTTTTCGATAATCTAGGTATCGAATATCAGTTCACCAACTTCTGTAGAAAATAATGGAAGAAAATTCAAAAAAAAAAACGAAAAAAAAACAAAATAAAATAAACAAGGACAGTATACACTATCGGTGGTTATCCAAATAGAAAACTTTTAGGTCCCCAGTTTCGGTCACGGTGGCAATAATAATAATAATGAAAAAAAACAAACAAAACAAAAAGAAAAAAAAAATATCAAATCAATGATATCTAAATCTGTTATAGTTAATACTTTTTTACTACAGGTAATAATAGTAATAATAATAATATTAATAATAATAATAATAATAATAATAATAAGAATGTTATTGCTTCAGGCACACCGTAGGATACTTTAGAAGACCGAGACTGAAGACGTAAATATTCATAAACCATTGTCCTATGTATAGCAATATTTTTTTGAGCAAGATTCCACGGACAAATTGATAATCCGAATGTAAACGTGTAATAATTAATTGTAATATACTGTTATTGTATATATGGCGGGGTTATTGTTATATTATTATTAAAATAAATATTAAATAAAAAAAAATAAAAGTGAATGAGAATATTTGTCCATTATTAGGTATTTTCTGTTTTTTGTCTGGTTGATAACATAATCTATGATATAACGTCCCCATAATATGTAAAGTGTTTTGTTATTTAATTCTGAATTATGTCTTGTGCTAAAGTAAATTTAATTTCCAATTATCGTGATTTTCTCAATTTCTTTTTTTGTGCATAATTTTTTATTCTTTACATATCGTACATTGGAAATGGTACTGAAGCTGCTGGAATTTTGGACATTGTTTAGATGAAATTTTTCTTCTTTTTGTTTTTGTTTTTTTTTTCATAATGTAAACCCAGCACCTCATTTTTAATTCTAGCAATCTTATAATTCTACACTTTTAAATTAACGTTTCAACGTCAATAATAATATAACTTTATTAATTACCTAACGTTTAAATCTATTACGTTTATAATATAATAATATGGTACAATAATACTCCATGATTTAATTATTGTTGTCCCCAGTTGGAAAACTTGTCGTGCCATCGGAGGATATCTGGTTTTCTTATTTTTTTTATTTTAAACACCAAGGCCATGTGTTTTTCTTTTCTTTTAATTAAATACATTAATATCGTCCGTAACTAGCCGATGTGCCGAGAGTTTTCCACTAAGGAATTCTGTATTGTACACCTGCTGTTTTTTCATTAAAATAATCCACTGAGCCATTCAAGTTAGTCATCTACTCAAAAAGTAGCCATAGCATAAAAAAAAATAAAAAAAAAAAAAAATGTTACAACCGAAGAGGAATAGCTATCGAGGAAATTGCATACTGGTAGATTATTTTAATAAAAATACAAGCTTCCTTTATTCTCTAAATAGAAATAACAACTTACGCGCGATTGGAAACACATTTTCGACGAGGCAATTTATTAGCTCGTATTTAAAGGGGTTCCACTTTATTGTCTCGATTAAATTCCAACTCATTCTGAAAGAAAATTATTTCCTTTGAAAAGAAAATATAAAATTTACCCTATTATATTTGTATATAGAGTATGATATCCCTATATAATATGTATATATATGTGTATATGTATATGATCACTGAGCTTTTATACAAATCATTTTCACGCTAGTTAGATAGCGAAATATTATTATTTCAGCGGCATTATAAATTATTAAGAATGCTCGTAAAGTGCATCTGGTTGTACGATAAAAAAAAAAAACTACCAAGTTTGAGTGACATAGGAACACCTTTAAATAGCCATAATCCCAAATGATTAAATACCAAAGGAGTGTTGAAATGAGTGATGGGAAGAATATTTAGTCCTCGAGGTTTCTGAACGCTTGTTGAATGTCCTCATGCAGCTGTTCAAAGTCTGCCCTTATCTTCTGCTCGCCATCTTTCACCGGGTCCTGAATGGCAAAAATAATTAAAAATGTAATCAGTTGAAGAAAACTTGACTAGAAATACTTTGGATTGTAGCAGGTTCAGTGATACTCAAGAGATTCTCAAACTCGTTTATACGTACTTTGAATTTCATCGAACTAAGCTGGTAGAGGATGTTGCCCATGCTATCACGGATAACATTCCAAGTGATTTTGTTGTCTGATTGAGCTGTGGATTCAACTGCGTGCCTTGCCATGTCGTAAAATGCAATCATGTTACGTAGCATGCCGACGGTCTTGTAGAATGGGCAAAAACGATCGTATGAAGAGTAGCTGTGAGCAAAAAACAAATATTTCAATATTACAAATATATGAATTTATACGTTGCAGGTATTCTCTGAAAGAAGAACGAAGAAGGAAGGAAGAGAAATAAGCGAGAGGAGATGTATCACCTGTTTTGTTGGAGGAAATCGTCTTTCAGAAGTTTGGCAACCTCGAGTGTGATCTTGTCGGTTTCAGCAAGAGAAGCTTTACCAACTAGCTGCACAATTTCGGACAAATCTTCTTCTTCCTGAAGGATTTCCTTTACTTTCGTTCTCAGTGGTACAAATTCTTGGAAGTTTTTGTCGTAGAAATCATCCAAAGCACGCATGTATTTACTGTAAGAGATCAGCCAATTGATTGAAGGGAAGTGTTTGCGCTGAGCGAGCTTCTTGTCCAAACCCCAGAACACCTGAAATAATGAAAAAAATTGGTAAGAAAGTTTGAAGGTAACGGGATGTTCTTCAATCTATTCTTTGCAAAGTCCCATCTATCGGCTCATAAACGAAATACAAAACGCATTTCAATATCGTTTCATCACCTGCACAATACCCAAAGTCGCGCTGGTCACAGGATCTGAGAAATCTCCACCAGGAGGTGATACGGCTCCTACAATACTGACGGAACCTTCACGGTCTGGGTTACCCAAACACTTTACTCTGGAACACGAAATATTGTGTCGGATGTTAGAGAATAATAATGAAGAGATTACTGAGAGACAAAATGATTGAAATCAGTCAAAGTCTGATCCGTAGAATGGAATATTTTGCCTGACATGACTATCAGAAGTAACTACCTTCCGGCACGTTCATAGAAACTGGCCAATCTAGCTCCCAGATATGCAGGGTAACCAGAATCGGCAGGCATCTCAGCCAAACGACCAGAAATTTCACGAAGAGCCTCAGCCCAACGAGAAGTTGAATCGGCCATCATGGATACGTTGTAACCCATGTCTCTGAAGTATTCGGATAGTGTAATACCTGAAAAAGTAGTTAAAAGTTGTTTAAAATTGATTTGCTAGTTTAGAAACACAGCGATTCTCGTCTTTCGATTATCGTTTAGATTTTCTAAACGTACCGGTGTAAATTGAAGCCTCACGGGCAGCGACAGGCATGTTAGAAGTATTAGCTACAAGAGCAGTACGCTTCATGATGGATTCCGTAACGCCGTCAATTTCGACTGAGAGTTCAGGGAAGTCACGAAGTACTTCAGACATCTCATTACCACGTTCTCCGCAACCGACGTATACAATGACGTCAGAATTTGAGTATTTGGACAAAGACTGCGAGATTACAGTCTTGCCGCAACCGAAAGCACCGGGAATGGCGGTCGTACCTCCTTGCACACATCTGTAGAAACAGGGCGTTAAATTTTTTTACAAAAATTCACATCACAGTAAAAATGTAACAAAAACAAACTGAAAGATTCATTTACGGGAAAAGAGAATCCAGGACGCGCTGGCCGGTCAATAGAGGATGATTTGCTGGAAGTTTCTCAGTAACTGGACGCGGTTGACGTACTGGCCACACTTGAAGCATAGTGAACTTGTTCTTCTCTCCGTCAAACTCTGTCTCAAGGACAATATCCTGAAAGAGTGAAGAAACCATGTTGTCAAATTTGTGGTTTAGGAGCATTCCTATGCTTTAAAATCGAGCGCTTATGTAATATAGCTAAGAAACGTTCATGCGCATAATAATGCAATTTATGACTAAACAAAAGATGAAAGAAATTACATCGACGGTATAATTCCCAGGTGGTGCAATGTAGGTGACAGTACCCTTGCTCTTAGGGGGTAGAATCATCTTGTGTTTGACCAATGTATTCTCATGTACAATACCGTACAAATCTCCGCCAGTAATATGACTTCCTTTTTTTATATTCAGAGGATTGAATTCCCACGCAATAGTACGTGACAAAGCCGGTATATTAACACCCTTTGGTATATAGATGGAGTTAGTCAGCTCGTTAATATCTTTCAACGGACGTTGAATACCGTCAAAAATACTTCCAAGAATACCCGGTCCTAGTTCAACGGACAATGGTTTGCCGGTACGGAGCACAGGGTCGCCTACAGTAACGCCGCTTGTTTCTTCGTATACCTTTTCATGGGAAAATTAATTCAACATTAATTTATAGAAAAATGATTATCAACAAACAAACAACAATATTTAACATCGGACATGGGTATATCCGAAAAATAAATATCAACCTGAATCGTCGCCATGTCTCCTTCCAAACGAATGATCTCTCCTACCAGTTCGTAGTAACCGACACGGACCAACTCGTACATAGCTGATCCAGCCATTTTCTCCGCAGTAACGACTGTGGTAATTCATTATCATTTTATTATAATTTGAGGGAACAAGTTTTACTGATTTCTGATTAAAAAGTTACTAAAATCTAAAATATTGTTAAATATAGAGTAAAATCATCATATAGTGTTATATCTTGTCAGAAATGTTTAGGTAAGTGGTTTTTAGCACTGTAAGATTCATTTTTTATTTTTTATACTAACCAGGACCGGATACCGCGTAGACATATCCGAATCTTGACTCCTTTTCCTCGTTTGAAATTTTCCCAAAATCTCGACTCGCCATGTTTGCTTGTTTTATTTATCTGAAATAATCATTTAGAGATGAATAGAGCTGGTTTTATTCCCTGTTTTAAGCTTGCGAGCGATTTTAGACTCGGAGATGTAATTATAGTCATGTGACTTGTTCTTAATACTTATATATGGCTAGAACGGAACAAGTATAGTATCTCGTTATTTATTTATCGAATAAATAGACAGAGGATAAATTTCAGTCAAGAATAATGCAGTTGTTGAATCAAATAGTTTAACTCATAATATATTATCAAGTAGCGTACAGATATCATGAAATTTGTTATGCTTGGATTGAAATTGTTATATGGCCACTCCCACCTCTGTTGTAATAAGCTTTTGACGATATTTAATTAGAGTAAATATTGCCGCGTTATTATACGGCGGTATGAAAATATTGCGAGGAATTTAAGCCTCGCGTGAAAATAAGCGATCGAATAATCGGGCTTTATTTAATCAGGGGATTGTGTTTTGGAGCAAAAGTCATATTCGACGTACATACTACTATGTATTCACGTGAGCAGTCGAAATCTAAAAAGTAGGCGTAGCCCCCGGGCAAAGCGCCGTCTGCTACTAGCAGAAATCATTATTTTTTACTGGTGTATGTGAACTAGTAGCGAATAATGATACTATGAAATATTAAGAAAAGTTCTCTGTTCGAAATATAGAAGAGCGGTTTTTGAAACGCCGTTTAAAATTTGGAGTAGAAAAAGAAAGAAAAAAAAATGAATTACAGCTAGAAAACGATGGCGTACGGCTAAGTGGTGGGATCGATAACTAAGTTCTGTGGCAAAGTAGTTTTTTGCGGGTATTAATATTAATCGCAACGTAAGAAATTACAGGGAATTTTATCAGCGTAGCTAATTCGTTAATATATTGTACGCTAGGTTTTCACAAAATCACTTATTTAACGGTAAGAATGACTGCATAAAACTTACAGAGACGTGCGACGAACTGAAGTGAACCCACCCAGCAAGGATTTCGCCTGGCTGCTTGCTATCACAAGACAGGTCAGCTGACTGCGTTAAACTTCGTTCAATTCACGTTCTGTCGTTTCAAGATGGCTGACACGGTGAATGTTGGGGGATTAGTTTCGCACGAAATTCTAAACTCATGGTAGAGTCTAGCGTTCTCAATACCGAATAGTTGAATATCATTAATGGAACCATAAGTTGATATTGAGGCTTCATTTGTTTGGATATTCACTCCTTTTGGTATTGCGAATAATTGCTCAGGTCAGTTGCCGTTCGATATTTTATAACCTTAATTCGAATTTCGTGACTTACTACAAGCGTCAAGTAAGACTATGATAAATTCTTATTGTTATATAAAGCTTATAGACGTATTGTTGGGTTCTAAAATTGTTAAAACCTCCCCGTTTGGCTTTTAATAATTTTAAGTCTTGTCAATTTATCATTCATATTCAGAGAATTTTACGTATTATAAAAGCTTTGACTTCGGTTTGAGGTGAAAAAATCTAACCCTAACTTACCGACAGCACGATGTGACGACAGTTTTTCCATATCGTCAGAGCTGTTAAATCCTATTGTATCGACAGTACGATTTTATTACCGCGTCCTACCTTACCAACCATAAAATGTAACCCTGAGTATGTTACATGACTAGAGATGGCAGCACCTGTACAATTGGCAATAATAGTTTCCTATATATCCACATTATTATAGGTTTCAGATTCAATTTTATCCGCTCTGCAGCGTGAGGCTATTGTCTTTTAGGTGTGATTAGAATTCTATTATTCTATTAATATACCTGAGATATTTGAATTTATGATCTTATCAGACTAACGAAAGTTATTAATTGTTATTTGTCATGCTAATTAAACCGAATAAATTATTGATCAACGTTCCCTATTCTTCGTATATTTTCCACAGATTTAGTTAGCCGACGATGGGTCGTATAAATTATATCATTGATCAATGATCGCGGTATTCCACGATCGCACATACCTACATATTATAATAGGAAAGCCGTACATTTCGAAAAGATAAATCTAATAAGCTTGTACATGATTCACGTATAATTATGCGCTAATACTTGATACTTTTTTAAATGAAGCCATGAACGGATCTCTAAAATCGGTTTGGTACTATAAAACTGGTTCCATTCTACTTCCTATTGTTCTCATTTCTAATTATTTCTGGTCCTCACTTGTGCGAGGCAACAAGGGTATCAAATTGCATCACTAGTCTTTGATCCTCGTTCTATTCTCGTGAAATCAGGTAATTAAACTGTGCTATGGTACAATAGTTACCACGAACTGTTATGCGCGCTTGAATTCTAAATTGCAATTTCAAACTGACAATGCGCTGCTTCTGAGTTGAGTTGACATTAATCTATCTGTTTTACATCACATACATTCCATTGCCATTGATCAATACGCGACTAATCAATCCTGAAACTATTCCATTTCCCATTCCACTTCTTTTTATTGAAATTTTGCAAACAGTTTTTCCGATTGTTATATCTCTGTGTATTTCTAATAAATTTCATCCTCTTGTTGACTTATTGCTATACGTATGCTATTTGCATTGAATCACAAATATACTTCTGCAAATCATATTTGAAATTTGAATCACTCGTGCCTCGGTTGTCCGTGTATTGAATTTCCCTTCGCATTTGCTATAGGTACCCAGCTGCGACTGAACAATCGGGAACATAAGTAGTTTCAGAGGGCTGGGGCTAGGACCTGAATTATGATTCGAAAAGTACGAAAATCGTAGGCTTATAGCTGGTTCGTATAACATAGAACGGACTGTGATTATGGAAATAGATATATTCCAAGTGATAAACGAGCCCGAGAAATATATTAATAATATATATACACACACACACATATATATATGCATATGATATACCTACATTACATCACGGTGTTGTCAATCCTTGTCAATCGTTGATGAATAAATCGTTCAGTCTGTATTGTGAATTGACGTAAAATAGCGATTTAAAAAAGCGAAATAACGGAATATAGCTATGAAATCGGGGAATACAGCTAGCTAGGCTAGCTATTTCTCATAAATATATGACGGCGACGATTTCATTGTCAAAAATATTCCGTCGCCAATTTAAAAGTATGATTTATCCTGTTTACACTCTCCATTACGATAAATCAATATTTGCCAAGTATTTTTCAAGCATTTTGTTTGCTCTGACCGCAGCCCCTATATCCCATTTCCCAATTACACACATACCTATAAACAGAGCGAAAATTTTTAGGGTAACTCGAAACGTACCGGAACAAAAATGTGAAGATTTAAAGAAGATGCAGTCAGTCCATTTTGGGGTAGAGTCCATAATTATTGTTGAATCTAATTGAATACATTCGCTAACTATGTATCGTAATTCGTATGAATGTATATACCTATATATTTGTATGTATATATTGTGTTGAATACACGTATTGTATATTAAATAGAGTGTATAATTCCGCCTCACCAACCTTCGACGGAACTGGAATAGTAATGATATCAACTTGAATTCAAACGGATTTTCTATACCTTTCCGAATGTAACAAAAGCTTCTGCATAGGTTCGAAAACTTGTTACGATTCTTTTTAAATAGATTAATTAATTTTGTTCGGTATTACATAGCGAAGTGTGAGAACCGACGATTGTTTGAATCTCAAAAATGTAATGAACGCCTCGTGTTGTGTTAAAAAAATAATTCAATTAGCGTTAAAATTTGTAGTTCTTTCAATTAAATATTGCTGTAGGCGTCTAGGCTCCGTGCTCCGCGCTCCGTTTTTATTAATTTATTTTGTTTTCCACAAATTCTCATTAGCAAGTTTGTTATTATTTCTTTATTCTTTTTTTTCTTTTTCTTTTAAAAGGGATATGAATTAACTAACATAGAAAATCGCTTCTACGTAAAGGTGGAAATATTTTCCCCGGAATAATAGGTATAAATTCTCAGCGACGAAGTCGAGAGTAGAGAAAATGAAATTAAGACCTATACACCAGCAAGGCTCCCCTTTCACAAGATGTACTCTCGATTTTGGCGAAGCTCTGCTTCTGCCTTCGGAAAATATTATTATTTCTCTTGGCGGATCACGGAGCACCGAAAATACCTTCGTTCATGAAATTATACAATCGACACGATTCGTGGAAAATTTAATTGAACTGCGCTGCGCGCCTTCAAATAAACGAAAGAAACAGCCTTTCTTCATCGCTTTGAATGCCGGTCTTTCTTTTAAAACCGCGACGCGAATCAAAGTAAAATTGTACTCGAACGTCAAAGACTCAAGATAGTATGAAAAACCGACCGAGAGAAAAAAAAAAAATCTATTCGGCGTATAAAATCATTTTAAATATCAAACATGGGTGAAATTTTTCCCAGGTTTTCTGGGCATATGGACAAAATTTACAAACTGAATGAAATTGTGAGACAGGAAAAAAAAAAAAGAAACACTTAAACTTCCAGAAGATTTTCTGTCACAAGTTTATTACTTTTCTTAAACGACACAGAATTATTAGCTCTTGATGTTTTACTGCCAATATTTCTCGCCGACGAACCCCATAAAAGTGGTAAAAAAAAAAACGAAAAAAAAAAAAAAAAAATCACGTACTTTAAAACCAGTTAAAAAGCGTGTGTTCACCGATAATTTCACTGGAGGTGCTTTCAGTGTACGTATAATCCGAACAAAATTTCGATCTAAATTCAGCGCTGCAGACTGATATCGGTGAATTTTCCACAGCCACATTCTCGGGGATAGGTGAACGAGTGTTTTCAGAGTTCAGAATGAATTCAAATTTCGCCCCCCAAAAAGGCTTTCATGATATTTTAGGGCTTTTGCAGAAGAAAAAAGAATGTATGTTTTACAGAGTTAACCTTTCGCCCTGGATTGTGGATTTGGAGTATATTCCAGCTCCAATTATTATATTCTGTATTACAATATGGCTTATGATAGTTGAACTGTTACGAAGTTTACTGCCCGTAGGTATATCAGTTAAATTTAATCTTATACTTTTTCGGTATTTGTCGCACTGTATACTCTGTAAATTGCTTCGTTAAATCCCCAGAGACTGGCAGGGAGAATATTCCGGCCTTTTGTACCCTGGAACTGAAATTTGATGAAATAAAACGAGAGACAATAGAGCAAGATAGAGTTGAAGAGAAAGACGGAAAGTATAATAAAGACGAAAATTGAGGTGGAGAAGAGAGAGATGAAAGATGTTATGAAAAAATAGACGCAGGTAAATGCAGAGAAGAATATCTAAGGAAAATTGAATAAACACAGATTTGAGAGGAAATGGAACAAGGGGAAAAAGGCAGATCGATAGATCGATATCATACGCGAATTTTGATGATCCTAATACTTTTCACGAACACGGAACAAACGGAAGTAGGATTTAGGAGGGGTGGTTTATACCTACCGCGAAATCCTCCAAGTCTATCTTTGACAACGGATGGGAGTAAATTGAGGAAGAGTACGAAGGAGAGGTTCAATTCTTCCATTAATCTTCCTGTTTTAACCACCTGACTATGTCACAGGATTCCTCGCGCGTAGGGAGTCGACGCGCGTCAGTAGTCCTTGTTTCAATGTCGTCTCGACGTCCCGACGTCCCGACGCGACGTCCTGGTCCCGGGGTCCCGGCGTCAGCTTTTAACACCATTTAACCAACTTATTTAGGATAGAACAGGTGCCTCGTTGTATCATCATATACACATAGGTATATAGAAGAATCACTCTGTATATATGCATCTGTGTATTTATTCACTGTTCATGTATTTATATATGTATACGCATTATACACGCGTGTGCGTGTGTACCGGAAACAGAACGTTCCGCAAAGGTAAGAGACAACTTTGAGTAACTTTACTTTCAGCATACGAAAGTAGGTAGGTATATATGTACAATTTCACCACGAGTGAATCTCTCTTTCCATGACCTTTGCCCCTGGCCCTTGGATCTAGTCATTTTACTCCGACCTTTTCCCTCGACACAGGGTTGAATTATAAAATGTTACTTTTTTCCCTTCATCCCCAAGGCGAAACGGATACAAGGCGCAAAAGAAGTAAAATACAATTTGCTTGAGGATCAAACGACTTCGGTAGTGGGTACCTACGTCCCTATATGTGAAATTTTATATTCTTACTAAAATATTTGAAAGCTTGAGAATTTTCGATCAACTTTTTTAACGAATAATTACGCACCTTATTCATTTTTTATACATCCTTTTTGTTTTATGCTTTCTTTTTTTTTATTGTTAAATACTCTTGCGAATGATAAACGATCCAATACGAGCACAGCACCGAGTAACTCGAGAGATCGAGGGGTCTTATTTTTGTGATAAAACGTTGGAATAGAGACCCCTGAATTCCCCACTAAATCCACTCCTTTACATAATACACAAGCTCGGTTTTCTCCTAGTCCGTAGATCGTGTAGCCGCTGCGGCCCGTTATATCCGCGTGTGAAAAGCACTCGAGGAAAGTTTGCATTGTCAGTATTAAGTTTATGGTGTTTATAGAAGGAAGCCTTAACCTCGGTGAGTTTGTCTTAGCGCTTTTGACTCCCGTGAGAATATTTTTTAATTAATTTTATTTTTTCAAACGCACAACGTACCCGGTACACTTCTTTATACGCGTTTTTATTCAACGTCATTAACTTTATTTATTAGCTAAAGGTGGAGCGTGAGTTAAGCGTAAACGAGTTTCATACGCTTTATAAACAATTTCACTTTATTCCTTCGTGCGAAAATAAAATAAAATAAAATTAAGCAAAATGAAGTAAAATGGAATAAAATAAAATAAACACCGTTATAGAAGCGAAAAAAGTAGGAGGAGAAAGCAAGATGGAAAGAGGGAAAGATAGGAAAAAAAAGCAAAAAAAAAAAACAACATCCAGATAAGTAATAAATAAATAAGTAAGAAGAACGTGAGTAAACGCTGGCTGATTTCTCTTCGCTGTACGAAATTCAGTTGAAATTTCACCGGAATTCAGTGGGAATTTCCAGACTTAAAAAATGTTTAAAGCCGATTTCTCTGCAGCTCTAAATATTTTCACTCGAGTTATTCTTACAACTCCGTGAAGAAAAATATTTGGCACCCGGTTCTGTATATACCTTTTCATATACAAAAAATCATCTCTGCAGAGTAGATTAGCAGTTAGATATAGGTATATATACGGCCATATTTATCTTCTCTCTTATTTATACTATATCCAATTCCCATTTCCCAACTGAGCATATCTATACACTAAATAAACGAATCAATCTTAATTTTTAATTGTAATTACTACTCCAGGGTCTTATTTCCTCGTTGTTTTATTGTTTTTCATTGAAATTGACCGTCGAAGTTTGACTCATCGGCGAGGGGTGTAAAATCAATAGGTACCTTTACCCGTTCATAAAAAATGTCATTTCTTTGTCCTCTCTCTATTGGCAATATTCGACAAAAACGAGTTGTCCTGTAGAGTGTAGAGTGTAGGGTCTCCAAATGAGAAACAGTTCTCCGAAAGCTCAACCGCTGAGACCATCCAAAGGGATTCCTCTCCACTATAACTTTGCTACCAGTCTCTGTCTCTGATCGAAAGGATATCTTTCTCGTCTCCGTGACTCTCGGCTCGAACCTCTCGTTTCGTCCTTTCATCCCCTTCGCCTCTCGCAACCCTCGCCGTTCGCCACTCCCCAAGAATTCCTGCAGAGGGATTTCCCTTATTAAAACGCAAGTACCAGAGAAGTGTGGTACTCCGAGAACAAACTTGAATCGGGATGTGACCCTCACGGAGATCGAATCTTCACAGTCGACTCAGAGCCATTGCAGAGCTCTGCGGTTATCCGCGTCACTTTTTATTTCCCGTTTATAGGTTTACTGGTATATGAAAGTCAAATTATGAACGAACCAAAGTAAGTATAAAGAAGAGAAGAGATCTGAAGATATTTTTTTCCATGTATCGGAAGTACAAAGAGCAAATCCTATGGTTAAAAAAAAAGAGCGAGAGAGATGGAGAGAGAGATTGAGAAAAAAAATGACGTATAAAAAGCAGACTTTTTTACACCCCGCGATTAGTTTTTCGCTGTGTCTGTACGCGGTGAGTGAGCAGATAAGAGAGATTTATTACAATACCAAATCCCAACCGATAATTTTTCATTCCTTTTTGCACACTCCCCTGTCCCTTCCCCCTTTACCACCCACCCACCGCACCAAATCCTCTCTTCCTCTGGCAATCACCCTGATCCTACGTCTCTTTCCCTCCGCTTATCCTGCCCACGCTATTCTTACTCTCACGTCTGTATTACCCGGTTCTCTCCTTCGTTCAATCTTTGCGAAGAAATGAATAACGGCTGTATGTACATGCAGGATAGTATGTAGACTAGATCCATCTACCGAATGACTCGATTGGTAGGTACGAACGCGTTAGCATAAGTACGTATACCTATAGATTCTTTTTCCTCGATATCCTGCAGCTATCAGATCGTCCGGGTGCCCAGATCGCGGTTGGTTCCTTCAGGAGCAGGATATTAAAGGCAGATTATGATCGGGAGGAGTGTGCGCCAACCGAGGCGCCAACGTCCCCGGTATACCAGGTCATATCCTTTCTCTAATATAACCGGGGTTTTCCCCGGTCTTCATCTCTCTCTTTCCGTTTCGTTCTTTTCCATTCCTTCAACTTACCTCCGCACAGTTTCCTGCGGGACACTGGACACGTCCACCCTCCCCAGGTATTAGCTAGGTATATGGGTATATAATGTAGGTATATCTTTACGTAACATACGCAGCTACCCTTCTCAGTGATATTTTCTCAATTTTCGTTGTCCAAATTTACTAAAGCGTTGTTGTCAGTCGGTTCGTTCGGTGAAATTAAAATTAATCCTTCACCATATCCTGCGGGGTTCGTAAGCCTGCAGACGTCACGTTTAAAATAAACCATCGCCCTTTTTCGCCCGAGGCCGTTATTATCAGAATAATTGTATTTCATACGGTTATTATCGTCTACGTTGATGAGGAAATATATTATATTTCAGTGCGAAATTTTTCAAATTGCAGTTTACCAAAATTGAAGAAATATCGAGCCATATAACCGAATAGACGAATAAATAATAAAAATTTCAACCAAGAATTCACAGGCTCGTATCGTTTTTTGCGATGCTTTTCTTATACGGGCTACGAATTCCGTTTTCTCACGGCTCAAATCAAATCACAATTTTCTCTAAACGGCATCACGCTACTATCTAATAAAAAGAACCGAGATTGGGTGAAATAAGCCTACGAAATGGCACGTATATAGACTAATTTCATACCGCGTTTAAGAAGCTGAAAGTTTTATTTTTTTCTTCATGACGGTATTCAGAATTACAAATTTCAGAAAATGTTTAGGTACCTCATTTCATCTATTACTAATACGGTCTACATCAGTTTCAACCTCACAAAGTCTCGGAAATCACATAGCTATGACGTGTATATGTCCGCGTTACCGCGCGTACCTGAGGATCTAATTGATTTAATTATGTTGCGAATCAGAATCAGCTACGTTGATAAGGAGTTTGCACTAGTAGGTAGTAGGTGGTACGCGGTACATTTATGGGTAGGATATTGCATAGTTATAGAATGTAGAGCCGGCTAGGTGTTGAATTAGACTATTCTAGGTAGGTCGGACGTGTTTATTTGGCTGACGTTTGGATTACCATTCCAGTAAATAACCCTTTTTGTTTGCCATTTCAAATAATTAGACGCGAATTCAGTTCGCAACTCCCTGCAAGGAGGAGTTTAAGCTTTAGTTGAGTTTAGTTCTGCAACGCCCGCGCTCTCAGTAATTATATACCATAGACGTATAGACGTTTATAGTATATATGTACTAACGCATAGGTATACACCGCTGTATGTGTTACATTTACGAATGTGCAAATGAGGGCTGATTGTAAGCGGTTTACGCAAAAATCCTGACTACTGTCAAAGGGTGGATTCGGATTCCAGAAAATGATTAAAAAAAAAAAAAGGAAAAAAAGTGGGATGACGGAAGGGACCTTTAATGTAAATTAATTACGTATACGTACACATAAGAGGATCAGAACTTGTCTGAAACATTTTTTTACATCAGAAACCTTTTTGCAATTTTTTTTTTCCACGATTTCTTTTCACTTCTCTCGTTCAAAATCCTCAAAACTTTCTGGAAGATCGAGGCTCTCGAATTCGTACGATTTAATCTTTGCTGCCTCACCAAATCCCCCCATTAATTTCTCTCAACGTTTCGAGTGGCTGCCAGGTTTTTTTTTTCGTTTTTTCTTATTTCGGTTTCTCCCAAGCTTTTCTTAAGCTCGTATTTACTGATACCAATGGTAATGATACCAATTAGTGCAATACGATAGAATTCAGTTCTGTTCGTTAGTTTTTCACCAAAAATCATCTCCACGATTTTGGTAAACCACGAATATCACAGCGTTTCCTATATTGCTTTATAATATCGAAGCTAGCTGGTAGTCTCTATATACATTCCTCTCTCTGCTTTGATTTTGGTACTTGTATCGTAGTCCCTGTTTCCGAGTGATAGGTACACTCCCGCCATGATTCGTTCGTTCGTTTTCAATCTTGTTACAGTATAACATATCATCAATTTTTTATTAAATTTGACTGAACCATCTCCTGTCTAAAATCGAACAAGCCTGCTTGGCGTTTTCATATTTATTACAATTTCATTGTCAGTCAAGTGAAAAAAGAGGAAAAACAAAATGAAAAACGAAAAACGATTCTAGATAATATTTGTTTTGGAGTTTGACATATCTGAGTGGATAAAATCACTCGTTTGTTGATACGCATTCTATATAGGTACAATTAAATATAAAATATTGACGACAATTTTCAATGGTCTAAATAGTTACAACCGTCAAATTTTACGCCGATAGTTTTCGCTATTTCTACAATTAGTTGTTCCGTGGATATTTTCAAACACAAACGTTCACACACACAGACACACACACCAACGTGAAAAGCTGTTGCTCTATGCCTGGACGGTATACCAGTCAAAAGAGTGCGAGATGAAAATAGAGGAGAAAATACAAGGGTGCAGAGGTAGAATGAGGGTAAAATAAAGAATAAAAGTAGAAAACGGAGCAAAAGCTGCTAATGAAAGCAGTAGATTTTTCATTATACTCCAGAGAATAAAGGAAAGAAACGCGAAAGAATAAACGATAACATCGTTGATTTCCCGTGGCGTGTCCGGTTTTATAAATTCATTCGGATATCGGTTGCTTTATTGTTTTCTCTTACCGGGCAGGAGGCGGCTTCAAGTTAAACGGTCACGTGCTACCGCCCACGCTCTAACTGACGAGAACTTAAGAATTTAATGAATCTCTTTCCCTCTGATGGGAAAGCGGATTTGATTGATCTCCTTAATGGGGGTACGGTTCGCCTCCGAGAAAACTGCCGATCAATAAATTAAGGTGCTCCCTAGAAAAACCTGGAGCATTAATTTATCGAATTTGAATTGAAATTCTGTCTAGAACAATCCGAGCGGAATTCGTTGAAGTCGAGATGATGAATTCTTCGTATTCATATCTGAGAGAAAATGCTAGGGCCGAGTAATTGGGATGAAAAAAAAAGAATCGTACGAAAAAGCTTTTTTCGGTCCCGAACTAGGTGCTAGTATAACGTACAGGATGTCAGGATCTGTGGGCTTTGGTACAATAAAAAATATCTGCTCAAAATTGTATCTCGATTCCTAGTCGGGTTAGTGATGATCAGACTAACTTGTACCAAGTGTGGCAGACCGGCAACCACCACCTGGTGCAGACTTGGCGATGGGTAAAAGCTGGTTGCTTCGCGAGGTATAAAAGTGATTCTTTTATTACGTCTTTTATATACATATATCATCGAGAGACGAAAGCTGGGCATGCTGGACCAGCCAGCCTGCAGACACGTAAATATGGTATATTCGTTGAGCGGTTTCTTTCTCTTTTTTTTTGTTACGGTCAGGAGCTCCTTAGAATGATATACGACGAAATGGTGGACCTTCAACTCTGCGCCGTTCCATTCAACGTTTTATTATATTCAGTATTCGGCAGTTATACACAAGGTGTAACCTCGCCAATGCAGTGGGAAAGAAAAGGACATAAAATTTGATTGAATTCGATTATAAGGAATAAAAATGTTTCCTTACTTTATCGTCCTCCTTCGCGCTTTCTTTCTTGACAATAAACACAATTCGGGTAATTATCAAGGGATTTGAATGGTGATTCCTTCGGGTGATTCCAGGACGTGATTAGAGGTAGGAAGTTTGCTATTTAGAATATTCCTAGCGCTCATGCACGTAGCGAATGGGTTTTCGGTTCTGACGTTATTGGCCTGGCGCAAATTAACGCCAGGTTTCGCGAGTTGGATCTAATTAGAGGATCCTACTGGCTACGGGGCAAGTTGGTACTCGTCCTATTAATTGGTTTATGTCGACCGAGCGTTAGCCGATAACAGCTGCTTCCGTATAATCACATTTTATCCTGACACCCCGTGTACACTATTACGAATAGATGACCTATAGATAGATATATGGATATATATACATCAAACTCAACGACTGAGATATGCAGCCGGATATTGGCATCGCTAAATTACTTCCTGTTTGCGCAGGTCCCAGAGGCAGTCGATAGCATTAGCTTTGAAACGCGGCAATATACCAAGTAGCTTGCTAAAATAAAAACTTTAATTGTCGGTGAAAATATACAACGAAAAATTCATCACAATTAGGTAATCACTCAAAAACTGACCACTTAGGTGTACATAATATCACATGATACCTTTCGGAGTAATTTCAGGTCAGCTGTATGTTTTAAAATTTAGGTGAACAAAAAGTACCTTGTACACACTTTTGATTAATTTTTTATATATTTTTTGTTCTTTTTTACTTTTTATTTTTTTTCTACTTTTTATCCTCATTCTACGGAGATTACCGCATTTTTGAATACTCTGGGTCTCTGGCTCGTGCAAAAAAGGCAAGGGCGTATCCCTTCATGCTGCTGCAGTTTTTCTTACTTTACATTTTGGCCTTTTTAGTTTCTGGGTGTCTCTCACTTTGTAGCTGCCCTCGGTGTACCTTGTGAACGATAAATTAAATTAGGCGACTCTTATTTTGTGTTTTACTTTGGCATTAACCTAATTGCAGAAATTCCGGGCAATCCTCACCCCGGCCGCAGCGGGTCACGTTTCTCCCTCTTTTGCGCTACCATTTGTTTATCTCTTGCGAAATTGCCCGGCCACTAATTCGTCTGTTTGCGCTTTATTAGTCCACGAAATACAAACAGCTTTTCCATTACGATCAGAATTTCACTCTTTATTTCTCTAAGAGCAATATACCACCTATACACATAAATAGATATCACAAATTCTTATTTCGTAGCTATACATTTTTGTTGTTCCTCATATTGCGCCAATTCTTTTCAATGACTTTCCGAACTTTGACGTACAAAAGGAACCGGGATATTACGCGAAGGTAAGAGGAAACAGCTACATGTTATAGGTACAGGAACACGTATATTCAAAGGTTCAAATGCGCGGAAGGTGAATTCCTTTGTAAACTTGAATAGATATGAAAATTCCGCAGGATCATGCACCTGTATCGACGAATGTGATGAAACTCTCGATGAATAAACTCTTCCCTCTTTTGTCACTCAAATTTATAACTTCCTACCGAAATTTCCAGCCGCTACTGCAATTTCATTAAGATTCAGGGTGCGGAGTATTTCCTTACGAAACGGAAGCGATTTCTTCAAATTTTCACACACTAAGATTTAGGAATTCCTCTATCGACCCTAGTTCTATAGTTGTCTTAACAGTCTCGGAAGGTTGTTAGATTTAATCTAACGCACAACATATCACGCGAGATTTTATCTCCCGCGAATTCCTCACCCTGAAATACCGGTCCAGAATTTGCTTTGGTAGATTGGGGCAATTACGACCAGATAAATGCTCACAGAAGTTGGTAAACAAGTTCTAGATTACACATTATTCAACTCTCCTTGTTGTAGGAGGTCGTATTAATTTCATTAAAAATTAACGTACATATACTATATACGAATTATCTTATAGGTTTGCGACATTCATCCATCTTCATCGATTTATAAATAACAAAACTTACGATATTGAATAATTTTTCTCACCTGCGCGTGTTTGCCATGAAAAAAGAAGAACAAAAAAAAAAAGTAGGAACTTTAAATTAATTTTTAACCCTCTGAAGGCCACCTGGGTAGTATACTACCCATGGCCCCATTTGAAATACACAGGTGACAGAAAATGGTTGCTCTCAGCGGGTTAATTTTGTTTTCATCACCTAGAAGGTAAAAATTTATATATATAAAAAAAAAAAAAATCTACTTTAATTATATGAATTACTGTGCAGGTGGAGCACGTCTAAAGGATAAAATATATACCCAACCCGAGTGTGTTTAGGTACTAATTTCCTTCCTCAAAGAGGCCCCCCCCCCCCCCCCCCCCTTCCTCGGAGAGATGGGATAAAAAATTTCAATGGCACTCAGGCTTACTTCTATTTGTCGTAACCTCTGCAGAAGAGGTTACACTTTTCTTACCAAATTAAGAAAGAGCTGTTTCAGATCTCGGCGAAGAGGAACCGAGTACATTTTTATAATACCTGTCTTATGTAATACAGGTATGCGAATATTTATTTCTGAAACGCAGCCTGCTTCAAAGTAATGAAAACTCATTCGACTATATAGAATAAGGTTCGTCAGCTAAGGATTTTCTAAAGCTAAATCCTAAATTCCAAAAAAATTTATCAAAATTCTTTGAACGTAAGAAAGATAAAGTTATAGTTAGGTAGTACGCTCCACTTACCAGTAATCATTATTATCTCGTACACTGAAGCCTTTATGAACCTATATCACGTTGGTTATCTTCCCTTGTTATTCAACGATGTTGCCTTTTCCTCACGATTAAAGTTACGCACATGACTCGTATACCTAAAGACTCATGCATTTTACAGAGTGGTTGCCCGTCATCGTTATCAAACTATGCCAGCGAGGGCGATGATGCAACGGTTATTCCAAAATGGTGCAGGAAAAATTTGAATATCTATCACCGGTGCTTTGAGCCTCTCTTTTATCGCGGACGTCGATAAAATGCAATGAATTTTTTCCCAACCTTCACCTCTCAACGTATAGAGCACAAGTTAAGCACGTATCGGTTCCGATTTTTCCTCTTCATTTTTATAGCCAAGCGTTTTAAAAATTTGTCAGGGTGTATGGTTCAACTATACATTAAACTGCGAAAATTGGCTCTTCAGAGTAAGTAAATAAATTAGATTTTCAATTCTGTACAATAATTATATATGCTAGTCGATAATTATACTAAGATAATAAAAACAGTAACAATGATATACAGCATTCAGTTCTTCCATCCAGGTCTCATGATTCACTTAATTAGCGGCCGTGTCCACCATGACCTCCAGAGTGGTCATTACCATTGCTGTTTATCACGTGAGCAAAGAAGCCATGTTTCCCGGCATGATATTTTACGGTTCTCGTGTTGCCTCCTGGTTCTTTGACGGTGTATTCTCCAGCGACGTTTTTGCCTATAGCGATAGCGCACAGAGTAAAGTCAGTAAATATTATTACCCATTAGCGTTTAGATCATGTTTTACATATAATACTTCGCGGAGTCTAGACGATGGTAATTATAAATTCAAGTTGGGATATTCTTATTCAGCAATTATAATATCTCGACTCGCGGAGTAAGCTCGCGCATCTTTACAGAAATATTCGTACGAGATTTCTTAGACCTTTCATTCAGCAGAGTTTGCCAACCGTGAAATCCGGGTATGTACTCGTTTATAAAACTATAAAAACTTCCTTTCTTGTGAAATACATTTTTCAAAGTAGGTACCTGCTACCGCATTTCAAAGGATGCCAATTTAGGAAACGTGTAACTACCTATATGAACTGGTGCAACATAGTGACCTGGCATTGTAATAAACTATCTATTGCAAATTGAACAATCAAGACGTCTTTAAGACGTCTTTCAGACTTGGGACGTCTTTGCGACGTCAGAAATCGACGCATTGGACGCACATGCGACGTCTTTAAGACCACTTTGAATTTTGTGTTATCTGGGTGGGTTCTCCTCGAAGTAGATGGCCTGTATTTCACTGATCTCTATACGAACTGGATGGCTTATCCCCTAAAGCAAGGGTGAAGCAAATGAAAGGCTCAACCAGCGCCCCTAGTACCGGGAGCGGCACTAAGGTTGACATCAATGCGCATGCGGGGCACTGATCTACCATCCCCACTATTCACGATTACGATAGCACATGCGCATTGAGATGGTGATTAGTACCATTGCCGGTGTTAGGGGGCGCTGAGTGAGCTTTCAATTCGACCTAATTTTGGCTTGCTGGGCCCATAAGGATAAGCCATCCAGATAGTAGGGGAAGGTGGGGCACAACGGACAGTGGGGCACAACGGTCACTAAATCCGAAAAAAAATCATTTCCGACGAAATTATTTTTTTTTTGATTTAGTGACCGTTGTGCCCCACTGTCCGTTGTGCCCCACCTGCCCCTATAGAGATCAGTGCTGTACTTTAATTTGTAACAAACATTTATACATTTAAAAAATTATAATTTGACTAAAAATGAAGATATCGAGTTCGGTTTGGGCTCACTTTGACGAGGAAGGATTGTGGCGTTTATAAAAAAATTGAAATACTTTTGCACCCTGGACCAATCCCTACTTCCAGAACCCCTCGTATTTCAGCAAGCTTTATCTTCAAGTCCACTTATGTTCTTATGAATACTTCGAACCTTTTCCTTCACAATGAGCCCGAAAAGAACTCGATAGCTCAATTTTTGGCCAAATTATCATTTTTTTTTACTGAAAATGTTTTTTGTTTCTGTAGTAATTATATGGGTAAAGTAAATCTCGTTTGTGCGAGTAGGTACTTAGAATTAAACTACAGGCCTCTCCTTTCAGGGGAAGCTATAATACCACATCGAAAGCTATGTCATTTGGAGTAGGTAAAAGAAAGAGGTTTCTTTTTGACATAGCGTTGTGTACCTATGCGTATATTTACCCATAAAATCGACAGTCTTATATTACTAATTAACGCCGCGATGAGCTTTTGCATAAGGTTTTTGTGCTTCACACTTTTCGAAGGTACCTAATCCTTATTGATGTTTAATCAGGGTTAGCTATCACTCACCGTCTCTGTGCTCCTTTTGCCCGTGATAATCACCGGTATGATGATCTTCTACGCCGTAAGCAAACTCGTATTTGGGGTGAGCCGCATAGTCGTGGTGATGATGTCCGTGTTTGTCTTGCCAGGTGACTTCCGTGTCCGGGCCTTCAACTGGCCCATGATAATGTTGGAAAGAATGAGCCTTGTGAGCTTCGGAAACGGCGATCGTTAACGCCAGAATAGCCAGAGTGCCAAAAAGCTGGAAAAAAGTATATTTAAAGAAAAATTGTACGGCCTAGTGTCGTCGTAATCTTCACCTCAAGTTTTAAGACCCTCTAAAAACTGTTACGTACAAAGTTGGAGTAAGTGGATCTAATTAGACGTGATTAACTAGTTACGTCAGTGAAGAGCTCCTTGAGCCCAGGATTTTTTTTAAATCAAAGTCAAATTGAAATCAGGATTAAAGAGTAATTGGAAAATATATATTGAATTTACGATCACTGAACCATCGCTTGCTCAACACTCGATGGAATGTCTTGTGTCCAAGAGCGAAAGTTCTTACGAATTTTTCCTAATTATTGTAAGTGGATAAAAGAAGCAGCCGTATAATTAAATACATTTCAAAGCGAGGCAGTATTTGTCCTTAAAACTGGTTACGGATTAATAGTCGAAAAGATATTCGCATTGTACTTTTATCACTCACTCTATAAGCCATTTTACTATGAGGTTGTTACTAACTAACAATAAGATCCAGCTGAGTGTAGTGACAAGTCAGAAACGACACCTGCCTTTTATATAGGCGTTCTCTATCCCAAATAAAATTGCAAAGAACTGGTACCGATGCGGCAGCCAGTTCAGATACTATCTCTTAACTACAAAACATACTTATTCAACAGTTTGATACAAAAAGTGTCAGTACCGATTCGCTCAAGCGTCAAGAGTCTTGGACAACTGTCTGGCTACCTCGTTGGTCACGTCTCAGTTTATTCTTATCTACGATATACATTAGGCGAAAATGTAACTCGTTGGATAAATCAATGATTTGGAGACTTTGAGCTCGGGAGAAATTAGGATTAAATAAAAAGTTAATCGATACAGTGTCCCATGTTAATTATGCAACTGTGCATTCCCGTAGTTGGCCACTTCAATATTATGCAAAAGCTTTTTCCTGCACGTTGGAGTCGAGATATACCTAGGTAACTCCGCAAACTCGAGTTGCTGGATAAAAACATAATGTATAATTTTTTTTTTTTTTTAAACTTAACACTCGAGCGGCTACGTTGTTAAATATTCTCTAATGTAGGGTATATAGGTAGCATGGGTAAGTGTAAGTACTTCTTCGTTCAGTATTGAAATTTTTATTGGGTCGTAATTAACTCAAGATTAACGGTGTCGAAAATCTTGAAAGTAATAAAAAACGTTTACTGTTTCATCACCCGTCACTTTTTACCACTTTTCTTTTAAAATTAAACCCAAATCCATGTTTGCTATAAAAGATATCAACACAGAAAATGTGAAGACGACGAAGATGAACCAGTTCCGAAAGTTGGACCGTTCTTACTGATCTTCTACCGATCTTCTTTTTTTTTCTGAAGAACTTTTATGGACTGCAGGTTCCACATTTTGCAGCTAGGAGAGATTACACAGATTTTTTATTTTATTTTTTTCAAAATGGCTGTTCATTTTCCAACTTTTTTACCCCATAATAATAAAACCGAACAAATGGTTATCGCGCTCGAATGATTATGCAAAGTAATTCGATGAGTTGAAGTTTGCAATTGGTACGAGGGACAAAACAATGGGATAACGTCTAACGGTTACGTCTTGCTAAAGGAGGAAATGGATCGTCTTTCCGTTAATATATTTCAAGCTAAAGTAATAGCCTGCACAGTAATAATAAGAGCGGGAAGAAAATCTCGCAATGCATCTTGGAGCAAACGGAGTTGATACGATGATTAACAAGATTGGAAAGTTGCACGCGAGTTAGCGTGCAGGTGTGCAATTGCAGGGTACTCTTCAGAAAATGTGAAATCACAAGAGTTATCGCTAGGATAAATAACTGTAATAATTGCCTGTCGTAGAGAGTGTCTTGGGCGATATATACTCTACTCGGGAAATTTTTTCTGAATCCATCAAGTTTGCGAGGCAGAAAAAAGGCCAAACAAGGTAATTAACGAAATAGATGTTTTTGCCGGCTGGTCCATGGATCAGGCTTTTTTCCCATCACAAAAAGCCAATAGCTTCAAAACTCCATTGCCTATAAATGTCTCGAGTTGTCAGCTGCAGGGTTCCTTTATTTTTTCTGCTAAATACATCAGACAAATGGCATGCCTATAATAATATAACGCTCAGCGGTAAGTATAGGGAAATTTTTTATTTTTCCAAGCCCGGAAACTCCCGCGCAGGACAATACGATGGAGCGTATTTCAAAGGCTTGCATAATGAAGTTCTGCAAAGGCTTTTCATTCTCGGAACATTGAACCTTGCATTCCGTCTGAGTCCGGAGCTTTAATATCGAGGTACAATCTCCCAAGAATTGAATAAAATGAATTTGATCCTCTACTACTTCATTTGACTTGAAAATGTAGGCTTTCAAAGTTTAAGAAATAAGCATGATTAATTACGCTCACAAAATTCAGTCTTCGACGGTTGGCAGGCGAGAACTAATGAATGCCTAATCAGAATTAGCCTAAATTAGAGAGTATTGAAGTCGCTTCATTAGCTCCAAAAGTTTTAATAACATAAAAATTAACTAATTAATAATGATAATCGTGAGAAAACTAGTTCAATCTGTTATTCTCACAGGATATTTCTCCCATTCGGAAATTTTGTGCCTCAGGCTAATTTGTCAGACTTGTTACTCGGGGTGTCACATATTTTTACATGAGCTACAAGGACAATAAATTCTGTGTGCACAACTTCTAGGAGTTTGTCATTGAGTCAAACTCTGAAATACTATTTCGTTTGTGTCGCGGTAAGTCGTGCTTGAGCTCATAACTTTCAGTGTAGTTCTACATAGAATAAATATCACACCCTCTGCAGCATTCTTATTGCTTTAATTATTAATTGTGGGTATACAACGTAAGCAGTACAAATTAGTTGGCATGCGAGTACTATTTATGTAGTATAATATTTATCAAGTGATACGTACGAGGGTGCAGCAGTAACGCAAAAACTTTTTGACAAAAGAAAATTAAACCATGTACTATATATATCTATACCTATTATATAAGGAAGAAAAGTTGGGTACAGTATAGTAGTTTTCCACCGAATATTATCAACGTTCTGAAACTACGCAGGTAACTCGTAATTTATACACTTGTTATAACAAGTGCTTAAGGAGCAGGTATTCAGACTGAACGTAGATCTCAAGATTCCAGAATCCGAGATTCTCGCGGAGGAAATAATTGCGATAATTAAATGAAATTACAGTAATTTGAAGTTGGCCATCGGTACTCGACGGCGATCGATAATAATTATTGTATAATAAAAGTAGTGAGGATAATTTTGATACTTGACAATATTTTCTCATCCAATTCTTTTTTCGTATTGTATACGAAAAATGAGAAAAGTAGCTGTCTTATTGTTAGACATATCTACGCCACAGAGTTCACGCACTTGGATTTCTCGGGCTTTTAACTCCTCGTATACCTTTGTTCGCGTTTATGCGTTGAATACGACATAATATATCCTTCGGGTTCTAATATCTTTGTTACAAATAAGATTTTCCATGCTTCAGCCACCAGGCTTGTTTCACGGGGCACGAACACGGACTACCGAGAGACACACCCTAACGAAATAAACCAACCCCACCCCCGCATGACGCAGAGAGTCGGGGGAGTCGGGGGAGTCCTGGGCGTCCTGGGAGTCCTGGAAGTCCTGCATTGTTTATGCGCTCAACCAGACCTCGAAATTCCACCGGACTTTACGGGTGCTCGCGAATCTCAAGCCTCTTTCTCGCGCCTCTTTTGTTTCACCTACTTCCGGTCAAATCTTGCGGGCTCGTTTTCTACTCGTACCCTTCTTTGAAAGTTTAACGAAGCGGCTGACGGGATCGGGCTGCTACCACCTATATATATGTATATCTATTGTGTATGTATATGTATATTATCTATATACGTATATGCACGTGCGGAATCGTCGATGGATCCACAGCGAATGTGGAAATTTAATAACTCCGTCTCTCAGCTCGCAGGTTTTATTATCCTCGCGAACGTTTCTAATGAAAATGACAGCCTCACGTTTAGTTACGTATATCGCGGTCGAACTCTGTACTACATATACAATAAATATATGCAGGGATATTGTGAACGCGAATGATAAATATGCATAGATTCGTGTCCCCCTTACATATTCCCTATGCATAGATTTGTCACGCGACTAGACTGGTCAGTGCGTTTTTCTTTTTCTATTTTTTTCTTCCTCTTGAAGAAGTAATATATAAGGTATTGAAATTATTATAGGGTAGAAACTCGAACCGTGTTGAAGCTGAACGGTTAAACAAGTGTGGACGTTGATGAAGATATAGGAAAACAACTACGCGGAACGTTTTGGCTCGTGTGGATTCTGTTTTTCGTTTACTGGACTTTTAAGAGAAATTAACGTTAAGAGATATTTGGTAGAATCGCAGCGAAACGGTTCCCCGAGGGTTAATTGAGTCTAGCTCGAGATCGTGTGGTCCAAATGTTTTTCTATCAACCGGGCGAAACCCCCGGTATGGGCATAGCAGCCCGGTATCGTCCGCGGAGTTTTTGTGCCAACAATCCCGGCAATATTGCCGGATAAAGAAAGTACTTGCGTCTACGATCCCTGGGGATAAATCTACAGATTAGTAGCGCCATTTTACTCCCCGCTAAACCCTTCGGCCCCTAGTGGAAAGTTGCAGTGGGTACATTGCATTCCCCGTATTCTTGGTTCACAGTCCCATTGTTATACAGAACTGAGGAAGTACACGATTCGCGGATAAATTCCAGGTGATAGTTTTCAGATAAAGATGAATAGTTCTGTTTGCGGGGACGCTTGCAAAACCCTGCAGAATCTATATACGTAGTGCCTTGGTATAACCGACCAGCAACGATCTTCCCATAGGGTACAAAGTTTCCTCGGTCAGGTAAGGCTGCTTCCACACTAGATGGCATTCACCGAATTGTTGCCAAAACAGCATCCATCATCCCACGGAGGGTTGGGATTCGCTATGCTTTCTTGGACGAGTTAGGAGTTGCCTTTGCCCATCCGAGGACTGCGGTTCACCCGGGAATTGGCTAAAAAATAGACATTTTTTAAAATCTGCAATAAGAAAACCGGAATTCGTCACTCTCTTTCCCCGAGAAATCGGCGAAACGATTGATTTTTCATCTCTATCTCTTCTCCTCGTGGATCAGTAAACAACGGGTTTTCCCGGAATGTATTTTCTTCGCCAAAGTACGGCACTCTGCTTTGCATCACACTTTCATATACAACCTCGCTAATGCAGACTGCCATGTCGTCGTAAAATATGAAGACAGAACCACTGTTCCGTCGACTATGGTGCCAATTTAATAAGCCGACTCGCTAACTCGTCAGGGTCGTACCGAGCGCAGATGCAAAACTGCGACTGGGTAAAAAATGGCAAAAAAAGTTGCATTCTATTTTCATTATATAGACTCTTCAATGTACGCTTCTGACTCCAAGAGAGTCATAACGATTCTGTGGAACTGGATTGGACATTTTTTTTACACGGATAAACTTTGAAACGATTATTTGACGGGGATTTATCAGAGCTGAAAAACCACGTTGTAGAATATCACACACTGGTAGTAGATTTTCGTAAGCTACTGCAAGCCCTCCAGCCGTTGGCACCAACCTGCACTTCGTGATTTAGCTGCACATGTTATACCTAGGTATATAGGTATACGTAATGGTCGTATGTGTATATACATATGTCCTCAGTTTAGAAGCTTTGCTCTTCAGCCTTGTAATTCTGTTCTAACTCTGACAACCCTATTGAGATGTGTCAGGACAGAAGCAATTAGTAACGATCCTGAAGTCTCTACACTTCAGGATACTCGGAAAATTCAACGTAACATCTTTCAGGAATGTTCTATTATTCATAAGAGACGATATAGCGTCGAATTTCTATATAAGGAAACAGAGATGTCTGCTCCATTTCGCCGTCTCACTACTCGCTCGCCATAGCTGGTGATTTACTTATTGGTAGTCCCACCATACATGCAGTAACACATCACAAATTTCTGTGGGTTAGCCGAACGGAAGGACACATTCGTAGATATGCGGATGTACGGTCCACTTCGAAGCTTTGATAGTCAGACCTGTAATTCTGCCCTGACTTGTACCGTTAATAATAGGCTAGAACAAGGGTGAATTGAGCCAGGTCAGGAGTGATTCTAAGCGTATCCTGGCCGGCGAGACTCATGCACAACGTCCAATCTAACAATTTGAATGAATATACATGTTTTCCAAATTGTACACCTGACTAGGAGATTGCCTTTGAGAAACTAGGAATTTCTACTCTCTGTCACTTTATCAGTATGAAAAGCTAGCTGCCCTAACTAAGCAAACTAAGTTTCCTCAGCCTTGACGTCTCGTGTAAACCGATAGACGTAGGTATATATCTGAAGAGTGTTATCAGAATTTGATGCATGCTTGGTATAGAGTATAGACTATGGATATGGATAATGGAAACAGCAAGGTGGTTCGTGGTCAACGAGGTATCTGTCTCATCGGTGAGATATGGATACACTCGAAGGAGCGCACGGCGGCTCGGTTAGTCTGCTAGTTAGTTCGGAGATACAGCTTAATTGGTTCTCATCTCGGGGCGAAATTGCAGATCCAACTTTCCCCTTCGCCTATACATACACATATCTACATAGCAAGCATGTAGACAGAGACGTTCCCCTCGTCTTCGGTCTATTCGTATCTCTGCGTGCTGTACGACGGGTATACTACCTACTAGGTGCGGAGATGAAGACGCCCGCATCCACAGCTTCACACAGAGCTAGAAGACAGCTTTGAGACGTCGCGTCGTAGACCCATGATTCCTTCTATACGCAATTGAACGAAATATTCAACGACTGTAGGAGTCTGCGACTGGGTAGTAATTACAGTTTAATTAACTCGTTATTTAACCTCGGTTTCCTACCAGATACACAACTATATATATCAAGTATATTTACCTATGTATATTATATTTCAATATACTCGTGGGAGGCGATTATTTGCGAGAAGACTGCACCTACGCGTAGGAGACGGCTTATAAACATATAATACAATATATATACATGTATATGTGTGTAAACTGCGAATATACTCATGCCCACAGAGTGTTTCTAAATCCCATACCCACAACAACTGTTTACGTTATTATACAACTCCATCGCTAACGATGGTACAAAATGAGAGGTAAAAAGAATGAATATAAAGAGTGACAGAATCTAGTTACGGTTGCACAATCATATCAGATATACAGAGGAAAATTGTTACCCTGTTCGGAAGCTGTGGTAAAAAAACAGAATAAAATTAGAAATTTCATTTTTACCAGGAAAAGTATAGGTACTGACAGTAAAGAAGTTTTTCATTTCATCTGAGATTCTGATTGGATTACGCTTCCTTCTTGGTTCATCCGGGAACTAAGCATCGGAGGCATACCTACCTGATTCGTTAAATTTTCTCTTGTTTCAACCAGCAATGGGTATATGATGTGGATCGTATTACGATATTGAATTTGGGGACACTCTGTACATATACTTATGTATAGGTATATGCACGTAGGTATATTACGTTATAGGGGTTTGTATGTACGTAGGTACGGCTGAGGTATATCTCCTCTTCTCCGTCCCGTTTTCGCGCATCTCGCATCTCTCTTCTTCTGACTCTGATCTCGCGTCTCGCGTCTCTCGTCCTCGTCCTCTCCTCCTGGCTGGCACCCTCCGGGTCCGATTCATATGCAAATGAAAAGCAGTTCCAGGGTATTGTTCACGGTGGCCTCCGCTGTGTCCCCTGGCTTGACTTACTACGCGAATTTCCTGAAAACTCGCTGCCCCCTCACCCCCACTTCGTGCGGTTCACGTAATTGATACCCCGACGCTATTGGCTACTCTCCGACGCTCCGCGTACCGATTCGAAATATATTATATCTGTATGTATACCAAATCGCGATATACGTTTCGTTTCGCCTTTCGACATTCCATTTTTATGTACCTACTATTTTTATACACCACGTGCGTACATATGCAATTCTACATAATATATATATCCACGTATCCACCTGCACGAATAGGTAAACGTAGTACGTACCTATACATTACCTATCTCTCTAAATAAATAATAAACTTTTATCATCCCCTGGGAGATTGTAATAATAATATTATCGCTCTGAACGTGAGCGAAGGCCTTTGTCATCTGCACATTTTTACGTATGCATAGCTGATTGGTACCTGCTCACCAACGATTATTTCGCATAGAACCAGCTATCGCGAAATTGATGAATATGGTATATTTGAGAAGCTACGCATTGTTTTTTTCAACCTGATGTCCGTTTTTTAATCTTTTTCATATTTTTATTTTATTTTTCTGGCTGCTTGTGTTAAATTCAAACTAAGACGAATTTTGGATGGATTTAGCCAACTCTGATCTTCTCGTAAGAGATACGTCAATTATTTATCCATCCATTTCTTCCGGTATAAAACGACGCGCCTTTACCAAGGTCAAAAACGTAACCACCGACGCGTTATAGCCGCGATAACGAGCCCCAAGAATAAAGTGTTGTTCGCAACTCGTAACTTGGTGGGCTGTGCAGGATCGTTTCGAAAAGTTTTTGGAATCCTCGGCCTCGTCGCGGTCCACTTTGTCTTGTGGTTAGCGCTTCGTCGCCACACTACGCGGTATAACGTATATATATACTAGAAATGCCCCGCACACGAGAAGACTCGACGAAGTCAAAACCACGTTTTGATTTGTGACCTGCTCTCGCATTTCCTCTTTATACTAAATTTTACATCATGCATGAGTCTCGCAGATGAAATTCGCGTCTTGTACACGTGTATATGTTATGTGCGCATTACGTGTACCACAACGAAGACTGGATTGGAATTTGAGCGAACTTAGTCAGCCACAAATTTAGTTAAGCAACACTTTCTAGCTTATTGTTAGTCCAAAGTATCAGACCTTAAATGGAGAGACTTTTGAGGATTATCCATCATTGTGAACGACTTTCTTGAAGAAATTCTTTTGGTGTATGTGCGGGTGTATACGCGCGTACAGCTATTTTTTTTATAAAGAAACGACGCGACAAAGGGAGGCACGAAATGTGAGAAACTTTGGGCTCCGAAAATCACAAGCCCTATGAAATGTGACTTCCGCGTTTTTTGTCAAATAAAAAAAATACTCTTTTCATTATAATAATTTCAGAATTCACAATTCCGAGAGACGCCTTTGATCCACAGCTGTTATTTTAAGGATATTGTGAATTGTACTTCTCACATTTCGCATTTCATTTCGAATCTGCGGAGCAGGGGATGATGGAATAAAGCTTTATTACTCATCGCTGGATCCGGCGCAAACCGGTGTAGGTAGGTACAACTTTTTGTCGCGAGAAATAAGATTCGATGTAAAAATCCAAAGTTTCGATCTCACCCATCAAAATTTTCGGATATAATTTATTTCGGCAACAAGAAGACCTCACGTTTGTTTATCGCACCGATCTGAGTAGGGAGAGTTTTTTTATTTAAAATTTCATTCTAATTTCAACCTTACTTCGTACTTCGTATCCGGGATGAGCAGGTATACCTATATATCTCCAGACTATTTTTCAACTTTCTTTAATAAAACCTACATTTTAATTCTCAGCTCTGCTCGGCCTGCTAAAATCTCGAAGATAAATGTCGACATTAGCGCGCCTAATTTTCGCATTAAAATACAAAAGTAAGACGGCCTCGTTACTCGCAAGTAACTTTCCCCAACAATTTCTTTATACACCCACTAATTCTGTGTACGCGTATACGCATTTGAACCATCATTTGTCCGGATGCCAGTATAATGAAGAATAATTAAATAATTAGGTACGGAAAAAAGATTAGGTGCATTAGATAACATATGCGAGAAAATCACTAATTCGATCATTCTCAATCCACTCTATCCTTTCGGAGTCCATAATCTAACCCAGATAATTCCTTCATTTGAACCTTGACCTTTTATTTAGTTTAAATTGCGATTCCAATTAGTATAGGCGTGGGAGAATGCTTGAAAATTTCTCATCGTGCTCGAGATTCATTAATGACTTCTTGCTTATCTAGCCATATGTCACATTCTATAATCGATTACTACCCGCCAGAGCCAATGTATTAGAACCAACGTTTGCACTTTGCATAGTGTAGGTAGTGCGTCACCATATAGAGATGATATGCACGCCTTGAGCAGTAAATTTAATATAGCTTCGTATTCCGTTTCCTTTTCATTGCAATGCAAAGTACTAGAGCTGAGGCGAACTACGTGACGCAACGTACCGTGGCGACTGTAACTCCATAGGTAATATAAAATTGCGTGTGTATAGGTGGATGATGCAGCTTACCGAAGACTTCCGGGGGAATCTTATTACACGCAAAGTTCTTGCGCGGTTATACATTTCCGAGAAGTCTCGATGTCTCGAGACTTAGGAGAGGATCTAATAAGTCGTCGTAAATATAATAGCGTTTTCATATTATCATTCCATGTGTCACGTCGTATTCTTCGTCGTTTACAGAACTATTATGCACAGCTAGCAAAATGCGTCGGAGAAAATCTCTAGAAAGAGTTACATCCGGCGTATATCTGCATGCATGTACTGGTAAAATGCAGCTTTAAATTCACCAGATGCGCTCTAAAATTCATATTCTCGTTCTCGTCTGCAGCCCACTTTATATGTAAAAAGCCAGGTGACAATATTTGGATAGTTTTAGGATGTCAAAGAACTAAAGTTACCGGATTTTACGAGTTGCCTAGACATACTCGGTCCGTGCTGCAATTTACGATGTAATATAGGTACTGAAAATCGCTTTTCTGCCGGACTTTTACATTCCCTTTGTTCGTCACAGTTTTTAAAGCTCACTAATCAACTTCGAAAAGAAAAGAAAATATCAAACAGCAGTGCAAAGAACTGCGCCCTGCTTTTTGATCACGTATTTATGTTAATTTTCAGGAGATTATGAGAGATTTTTCAATGCTGGTGGAGGAGGATGAGCTTAAAAAGGAACTGTAGAATTGAACAAGAGTAAATGAGGATAAAAGTACGGAACCTGATTACATATTTTTTCTCCTATATTATATTTTTCGTCTTTATTTTATATCCAACGGAATAATTCATCTCATAATTATACATAACACTCTCGCTAATAACTAAAATTCTCACGTTAATCGACGTAGCTGGGTATAAATATGAAATTACAATTTCCATCGTGAAATTCTGCAAAGATCGATCGAATTCCTTAGACACATCCGGGCTCGTACAACACGTACTTAACTCATCCAAGCACGCAGCCAAGGCGGAGATCCAAAGTGTTGAACTAGTCTTTGACGGTGGAATGAGGTTCGTCGTCTCATTTGTACGCGTAAGGTCGAAACCACGATCCCGGGCCAAGAGAGGTCAGGGTAAAGCAGTCCAGACTCCTTCAGGGAGTCCTCGATATACAGCGGATAAGAGCCTGGCGTCGTTGATCGATCTTACCTAGGTATATCTTCTGCTAACTAGTTTTAGGGTGAGAAATGTCCACGCCCTTGGTGTTCCAGGTATCACCATATCCCTCCATTCCTTTGGTCCATTCGAATTTCTTCGAACAGATCACTGATCAAAGCGTCATCTCAGTACATGTAGATAATATCCTGGCCTTACTAATGCGTTGAAAAAGTCGAAAGATATTCATTTTTATTCGGTAGCATTGAAACAGTTCGGGTTCATCCGTCTTTGTACGGTTGAATGAACATACATGTTACATTATGTGTGTATAATATGTATAATATGTATATATGGCGATTAATTTATCACGCGTATATGTAACGCGGTTTAGTGTTCCCTGTGGAGGGTTCAGACGTGAGTATAACGTTGAAAATCTGGGTTGTAGGTAAATCTTGGTAAATTTCGAGACGACCACAGCCCACCGTCTTGTTAGCACTTCTACATTTCCACACTTTGTTGAACTTTATTACAAGAGTTTGCGGTATCCGCGTTGAAGGAAATTATTTTGGGTTAAAAATTTCAACGGTAGTAGTCTACTACACCGTTTATTTACGAATATTTTTTAATTACAATTTCTTACTCGTAAAATTGTACGAATCGCATTTACGCTGATTGCGAATTAACCTATGTATAAAGTAGCAAAGTTTTATCCGAGCAAAAGTTATTTCTGGGTGTCGTGCAGGTAATTGCTTCATCATCATCTTCTCAGAGATAATTACCCTGTTTCGTTGTATAATTATGCTGCATTTCACCTACGTAGAATCTATACAACTAGTATCTGCACGTTCCCTTACCAGATTCTTTTTTCGTTTTTTTTCCCTCGAACTTTTCTGATTAACATTTTCACCGACAGATTTATCCTTTCGGACTACGCCATACCACATTTTCGAATTGACAGAACGAGGAAAGAGCTTTGTGGTATGCCAGTATTGCCCGGGGCAAAATATAGCCACTGACGCGCGTATAACGCAGGTAAAGTTTGCTTTCACAATTAACTGTATTTTGTTCAGGAACATCCAACGAATTATTCCCACAAGGAAAAAATAAACATTTTTCTTCACTCTCGAATCATAATCTGTTTTAGTATAGTTATACACAGCTTCGAGCTTTGAAATACCTACCGTGGGCAATACACGGCTTCAAGAGAAACAACTCCCAGGGGTGGACTTGTTAAGTAAGACGGAATTTAAAGGATGATTAGAGAAGTTGGTCGGAACTCAATTAAATTAATACCGTTAATTAATTCTTCGCTTGGTATTATGTAAATCGTATTCTGTTACGTAGCCTGTAGCTATGGACTATATCTATATGGGTATATAAAATTATACATTAACTCGACCATATACCTAATTAATATATTTACTTCACTCAGTGTGATTTTAGCTTCGCCTGGCTAAAACTCCCATTTTCACACCTCCTAAAGTAAAATTTTCTACAATACTCGACGGAAAAACTTCTTCTGATCTCGTGTGATTGCAAAACTCGCCTTCGGCTCGTGCTGCAACCTCACGCTCGTCGGAAAAAGTTTTACCCGACTCGTACTGTAATGTACTATTATTAGGATGGTCCTCGATTTGAATATTATCGAATTTCAATGCTCTCATAGGTCACAACGTCTCAAAATGTTTACAAAAAAATGTAGCTAAAATCCCAGCTTCCTATCTCAATTCTAAGTAGCGCCCCAAAGCTTTAGAATTTTCCTATTTCACTAAAACACGATTTGTCACATTTCGCGGCTCATTTTTTTTCTTCCTATTGCAGTATAGCTTTGAAAAATCTAAGACTTGGTACACTCTCTGCCTGTCGTAGTAGGTATTTCATAAAAATTCGACAGATTTTCAACGATAAAATTTTCGAAGCTACAGCGGACCAAAAAAAAAATTCTCATCGTCAAATCGTGATGAATAAAATGTTGTCATTAAAAATCTGTACATTTTGCACGGATACCTACTACTGATAAAGGTAAGGAGTGTGCGGAGTTTCAGATTATTCACAGCGTTAGTGCGATAAAAAGTAAAAAACAACCCCGAATTACGAAAACTCTTAGAATTAGGATAGGAAGTTGGGGTTTTGACGACATTTTTTTGTACATATTTGGAAACGTTCTGGCCCATGGGGGAATTGAAGTTCAAATATGACCGAATTAAAGACTACCCTAGTAGGTATTTATATGAACACATAATTGGCTTGACGCACAAACTGACTCTCAATACCAGATCAACTCACTAATTTATTCGCAGGCATATTCTTCACAATATTCATTGCATACCTACGCTCGATTTCAATTCCCGTACTTGACACGGAGAGGTCGAATCTTTATACGTATATCTACGTATGTATGAGTACTCCAGTCGTTTTACGCACCGGTTTCACGCATGAACCCTTCAAATTTTTGTTGACCACCTCCGAGTAGGTTTTTATGTAATATGTATGTATATACCTACGTATGTATGATACATAACTATATATATGTGAATCTAGATACAGCTGCGCCAATATAGGGTATATAGTTGGGTGTACTTTACTTTAACTGCCGGTAACTCGCAATTAAAAGGTACGGCAGCCTTCGCCCTTGAGCTCCCTCGCCGATTCACCCCTGGCTAATTTTGGGGTGCTTGTATTATTTTCTGCAGCCTGGATTTAACACGGATTAAAATCCGCCGTCCTGACGCCCGAGCATGAGTCCGGCTTGCTACACAGTTTGTTACTCTATTCCCATCCCCATCCCCATGCCCATCCCCATCCCCGTATCTCTTCTCCCTCACCCTCGGTGTCTCTCCCTTTGCGTATACCATGCATAGTATACCTAGGTATATCTATACGCGTACTTACAGTCTCTGACATATGTATGTACAACGTACATACATACATGCATAAACGGTGAGAGGATAGAGATTTTTCGCCAATATACGCGAACATATACCTACATATATAGATAAAGTGTCAGTCGCGCGGCTTCTCTCTAACCGAAATACTGCAACGACCGGATTGAGTAAATATTGAATAAAATATGACGTCGCATAGTGACGGTACTATTTTTGCCAGATTTTCCAGGCTCTATGAAGAAGAGAATGTGGTATGGAGGTCCATGGTATAACCGCGAATGGCCGTCAATGCGATAACTTAAAATCGTGCAAAATTGGAAAGCGGTATATCGCGGGTGTGGGAAATTTATTATTTTATTGGTTCTAGTGGCTAAGTTAACCCCCTAGGTGGGAATATATATTTCAAGGTGCACGGGTTAATGCATCTCTTGGTATGGACCAAGTTTTCAACTCTTACTAGGTGAAAGGTTTGCCGCTGACTCTGACTCTGCTTCTGCCTCAGCCTCTAGCTCTGGCTTTGGCTCTGTTTCCTCCGCAACCCGCGACAACCATCTTCAGCTACTAACCGCAGCCGCAGCATCCGACGCTCCTAACGTTCGCAACGCTTGGCTCAAGATAGACTTTTCAAAGTTGGAAGTTTAACCCCGTGTTACGCCTCCGGCCGTATATCTTTGGACTCACCGAGTTGCGAGGTGATAGCAATATAGACGTTCGTCGCGGGAACACGACGCCAACGCCTGAAGACGACGCCGCCGCGCCGCCATACCATCGACTCTATTCTGTATAAAGGCGAACGAAGAGGGGCAGGTATCCCTCGAATGTATGGGAATAATAATATGTATATGTACCGAAAACGTGAAATTTCATATTCTTTCAAGAATTCAGGCAACTTTTGACCAAATGAGCCACTACATCAAGGTTTTCAAATATTCATTACCGAATGTAACAGATAGGTATTTGGAAAATAAATAAAAAACAAATAACAATAAGTGGGCTAATTGAATGTATCGCATATGGCCTGGGTCGGCAGTATATAGGGGAATATTGCGAGTGGCAGAAGTATTTTTTTTATGTCGTTCAGGCACACTCTTTTTCGATTTGGGCTTTGTTTTATCGCCGCCTTACTCAATCTCTCTCCAAAATTACTCTTACCATTTTTACTGCTGATAGGTATTTTTATTGGGTATATGTATATACTTTTACGTTGCAGTGATGTGCTATACCAGGTAGATGTCCATGATCAATAGCTGATATAGTTTTCTGCTTTCTCCGATAAGTATTTCATGCATTAATTATTCACTTTCTCGTATCGATATTTCACCATCGAAATTAGAAGCCCATATACTAATCGGTGAGCAATTTTCTAACGAGAAATTCAATCGTTTATTCAATTAACTAGGACGACCGATTCTATAATTGATTCGCTTATTAATAATGTGATTTCCATCTTGGCCACAGTTTCGAAGAAACAATACTCACCATTTCGTATTCATTAAAGGTGTAATTTGTAATTGAAATAAGTTTAATTAGTTTTTGCAAGAGTAAAGGACGATTGAGTAGGTTATATATTGAATTGAAACTAATTGATGCTTCCTATCTTTGCTCTTCAACTAATTGCGAGGAGCCAGATTTTCAAAGGAGAAATTATTTATGTTGTAGTTTTTTTTTGTTTAATTTTTTTATTTCATATTTCAACCGCCTTTGTGCACCTTAATGTGATTTTATAGGAAGACTCGTAGCTCAGAATCTGATAAAACTTATTCTCTCCGTTTTTCATTCTCTTCTCTCCTTTCTGCAGTATTCTTCTTCGTATACCAGCCCGTGTCCTAGCTAGGAACTCGTTAGAACCAGACGCTTCGAAGATGCACGAGTATGGCATAGCCGGCTTTTCAAGAGTGAGAAATATATTTTTTGAAAGGAGGGAACTTTAAACGGAGAATTTCGTTTCAAGTAGAAATACGTCGTGAGCAGTCTAGTGTAGGCTAAGGGCAAAGGGATGTTTTAAAATAAGGGGGCGCATGTTAGCGGGCGAGTAAATAGAAAGAACGATGTGAATTTATCCCTCATTCACGGAACTTTTACTCCATCTAGCTGCAGGGTAACTCATCGTCCTTTTATATTTAGTATGTCATTTAGAGGAATAAGTCAGTTTATAAACATTAATCTGCAGGATATGAAGTAGCTAGTACGTACAATAGTTCAAGCCGTGTTTCATTAGTTCTATGCAGCTGGTGACCCCCGACATTGATAATTGAAAGATTCAATTCCTTTTCCCCTGTACCAAAAAGTCAAACTGTAACTTCACTGACTTTAGCTATATGAATGTGTACATATATCATTTTGCTGGATTATAATTGGCTACTGACCGCAAGACTGGCGCATCCGAGGGTGCCGTTAATTCATCTTAATCACTTAACACCAGGGGCTCATCGGTTCCTTTTCCTTGAACGAAAAGCTAGCTACACTCTCCCAGGAGAACGGCTCGAATGGTTTTCGCCTGGAAAAAGGGAAGAAGAATTCTTCCTGCACCAGCGTCTTTACGGTCCATTTAACTTCGTCTGCCCATTGGATCGCCGGCTGCTCTCGTTCTCGGTGGTATTTGTACAGTTGATGATGGTTTCCGCGATGGTCAGAGGGATGCTGATGGTAGTGATGTTAAATTTCTGTAGCCTCGTTCCCCAGGGCTTTTTGCCTCTTCAATATCATGGAATGAAGCAGAAAAAGCAAAAAGAAAAAAAACTGTTTCATTCGCTAACGAGACTCGATTGATTCCGCAAATACACTCGCACGAGTCTCTGCCAACGACGGGTCCCTTTCGAAATTCGATATACCCGTATAAGAAAGAGTAGAGAGTGCCAACAGGCATAACCAAGACCGTTCTCTCGATACAAGTTCAATCCGGGCATAACCAGATGAGGGGTAAACTTCCCTTTACCTTTTTTTTTATCCCGTTTCATGTCTTGCTTTATTCTATATCGTTCGCAAACCGCTATATTATATCCTTTTTACGGTTTCTTGATTTCTTTCTTCATTCCGTTTCTGGTTTTACTCTCTTGTGGTACCCTGCAGTGTACATATACCTATGAACAATTTTATTATATCGCGGGGCCTACGGGGACGGACTTTCGATCTTTTTCAACACCCAAATAACTGTCTTAACACGAATACCGACATAATCACATAAACTGGCAGGAGCTCTGCTACTTTTTAATGTAAGTAAATTTTAATGCTGATCGAGGTACTGGGAATAATCCTATCTACACTTTGCCTATGATTAGCCTAGTATAACTCGGAAAGGAAATGGTGTTACGGAACACGAACACGTTTCGCACCCCCGTTTATAGCTACGAGGACATGACTTACGGTTAGATTGATTCTGGCATGGATTCAAAGCCTGAATTGAGGGGTTAAAAAGTTTTAGAAACCATACTGAATAGAATCTTGAAACTTATTTTACTGTACAATTGTAATTATATTGTTTATACCTAGAATATAATATGACTAGCCTAATCTAAGTAACAACACGCTTCGAACGACATGTCATTTCCTCTTTGGTACCTGATCCTGCACATTGTTTCGGAAGAGGATTGTAGCTATCAAGTCTTGGAGTGTATGGAGAACGAGAGATACTGTGCCGGCTGCTGGAGGGAAGAGAAAAGCGATGGGGATGAAAGGCCATAAGAAATACGAGGAACATAAGACGTTCGGTGTCGCGAAACGCGAGTAGCCAAACTTCAGGAGAGGCGCGGAAGCTCGCCGTTCCGTGGCAAAGGAGATAAAGGAATCTATTATGGATTCGGAAGCTTGGAGCAAGGTCGACGTATGTGGTTTAATCCGCTTAGGATATACGACTAGCTGAATATTTCTCACCTGTTACCCAGTCTCTGGCACGCGCGTAAACGCGTAAAGGAAGCTTAGGCCTTGACTAGATACTTCAAACTCGAGAGAAATGATTATTTAGTCATTTGCCAATTAGGTACGTCTTTGGTGATTCAATAATTTAATCATTTCCTAGGCATGAGAGGTAATTGAGTCAGGGATATATTTCACTGCTCGCACGTATAGGCATATAGGTATACCTATATGCATACGTATATGGGTATACATATTCCCGGACGATAAAACTCTCTGACTAGTTAATCCTAAGTGAAGTTTCACGCTTGACGAGTCAATTAACTCGTTCCAAAGTAATTCTCATTGTCAGTTGAGAGAGAACGTTTCGAGCGTACCAAATTGAGGCGAAAAATGGTTCAATTTCGAAATCGGTAACACGGTTCGTCGAACCTTTGAGGTAACTGTGTCACGTGCGTAGCTTGTCGAATAGACACGCATCATCGCTCGATAGCCAATTAACCCCCACGAATTGTGCGTCTGATATTCGAGATCCGAATACGGGTGGCCAATAATGGAGGGGTGAACAAAAAAAAGAGACAACAAAATAAAACACTTATATTGAAATAGCTTCCGATCATTACAAAGACATTCTTTTACCTGTTACGAATCCGAATTCTAACGAATCACGTCGCGTGACTTGGCGACGTTCATTGAAATTCGATTTCTCACTCCTCGTCAATAATTTCATGAAAATATGAGAATCTCGTTCTTCTTATAGCTACATCCATGTTTTTTTTTATGATACAAAGTTTCTCGAAGGTTTTTTTTTAACCACATACCTGACAGCTAAAAGTATCCACTATGATTGAGGAAACTGAGTGCAAATATCAATATGGCCGAGCTAGGAGGTATGTCGCTTCCAGAATTCGAAGACAAATATTGGAGAAATCTGAGTTGAGTTGTCAGTTTTTCATTTTTTTATTTTATTGTTCATATGTAGACACACATGGGGCAGTGTAAATCGATTCCCAAATCATTATATCATCGGTTTTACGTTATTATTAGTCTATGTCCAGAGTTTCTCGTAAACTTGTTACATAGGGCAATCATTAAGGGATTATAAATGACATAATAATTCCATTTAACCCTCCGAGGGAATATCCAATATTCAATATTGTGTTATAGGATTATTTATAAACTCGTTTGTCTCCGAAGCGTGTTCCTGACCCTTCCAAGACGTCATCTGGGAAATCTCTTCCGTTACATGAATTATATACCATTTGCAGTAACGTACCTAACGTCTTATCTACTAAAGTACACCTATACCCAAATAAATTTATATAGGTTTTATACACACGGGGTGGGATAGTCCGATTTAAGCCATCCACCAGATCTTCGTCCTTCATTTCGCGATATTTTAGTATTAGAATCGGCTTATCTTGGAAGAAATTTTACAAGCAAGGGTAGCTAGTCGAATAATTTGGAAATTAAAAAGTTTCACATTAATCTGAGGATAGCAGGGTACAAAGCTAGGCTCTGCACGGCTACGAGTCGTTGAGCTTTTCGGCCGAAAGTTTGGCGTGCTTTTGAAATGGTGGCAAAAAGTTAGTCTGCAGGTATGGGTAGTAACCTGGACCAGCCTGTATACTCGGATGGTTGCTCATTTATTTTGTATACGTTTATACATCGTTTCTCCACCGAGAAACAGCAGAATGATTTCTTAGCGGTACGTTTTCGTGTAAATCATTAATCCCAGTAAACTGAGCGTGCGTGTATTTTATTGTTTTCCCTCGTTCCTCGTAAATAAAATGTTCAGATTAGCGTTGCACGTAGTACTATCCTACCTAGCCGTGGGTGGTAATATATAAATATCCCAACAGCTCAGAGAGCTGCAGTGCAGCAGTGTGTTGCCACTGCAGTACACAGTTGCAGTTTGAATTTTCTCCAAAGAATTTATCAGGGTGATTTTTCCTCCCTCCTCGTCCGTCGGAATAATTAATTACACCGTCGCAGAGAGAAAACGGTTGATATAACTCTTCGTGTTTCTCTCCTTCTCTCTTTCTCTCTTCAGCTCCTTCTCTCTGTCTTTTTCTTCTTCCTCTCATTTCAGTTTTTTCTTCTTTATTTTCTCTTCTGTTTTCTTTACTGTATTATAACTACTTGTTTGTACTTCGAACGGTGCCACTGCACTGGTGCATAGGTACGTAGTACGTATACGTACGTATGTACATAGTTATATCAAGTAAACCGGCGAAGTTTAGTCAAACCTAAAACTGCTGCAAGTATTAACTTCTGCTTCGGAAAGTCAAGGCGATTGTGACTGGTTTTAATCGCAGTTACCACTGCACGACTCAATGTAGATAGGTATGTACCTACCTTATAACTTCTACTTGTTTTACCTCTTTCCATTTTACCACCCTTGGCAGCCACCCTGGCTGAAGAGGACAGATAATAACTTGAGAATTTTCACCTTATACCTACCTTGCGACCGTAAGCTACGCGACTTGAAATTTTGAAGATGAAACATGGACTGGGTACAGTATAGGTACGATGAACTTTTATCGATACCAAAGTACCATAATCCTGAGGATCGATGTAGTTCCGAAGATTTTTAATACCAGTCTTCGCGCAGCGTGGACCATATTTTAAGATTTCGTTTCACATATAGGTGCAGGACTTGTCGAGGCCGCATTAATAAGAGCACCAGTTTTCCCGGATTCTATACTATATAAACGTCATGTAGACTGTTTCCTATGTTATTCAGGGAAGTAGTGCAGTCGTCTCTAAGTCCACACGAAGCTGAAATATCTATCTCGAAAATCTTGGATTCTGGGTTTGTTCCTTTGCGGGACAAATAACCGGATCATCTCGTAAGACGAGGCGGAAGTGACGTAGATGGAGACTAACCCGTTTTAGAGTTAAATTATTCGAGGTATATATGCATAAGAAAGACGGTTTCTGAGTACCGCTCTTCTGTCTTTCCTTCCTCATTTATGTAACCTTAATAATTATGATTTTTTTTTCATTTTTACTCTTCTTCTTCTCATTCTCCTTCTTCTTCGTCTTCTTCTTCTCGTGTCAGGTACGACAGACAGATAACAACCCTTCTGTGCTACCGCCTGGCGTGACTCTGAACGATAAATACCCCGGCTCTACTTCGATGCTGAAAAAGCTCGCGCGTGTTAGCCAAACATTTCAGACACCCGGTATATCATTGTTTGTTTGCCTAATCACCAAAGTTATGCCACGGCACCCTGCGTCACGTCAGATACCGTAAGATAAAATGACGCTACTATAAAGACTGATTATTAATTCGTACCTATACCTACCTCCTCTTAATTTCCCTTTTTTCCCTCTATCTCCCTCCTCCTCTTTTTCTCGGAAAATTTTATTCCGAGCGAAAATTCCGGCGCATATAAAAAGTCCAGGAAATGGTTTCTGAGTGAAGAACAAATACCATGAATCTTATAGTGGTGGGTGGGTCGGTGGGTGGGTGAATCCTGACAGAGCTTTGAAAACATTACCCGCTATGCTGCAGCTGCAGGTTATTAAAAAAATATCTCCCTTCTTTCTGTTATTTAAATAACTGCCATTTACACATTTACATCCTTGGGTATACTTATCCGACTCCAACCCGATACTGGGTGTCGAGAAAACACCCGTTGGTTTGGCACATACGAAAAGAAATATAAGATTCGGGCGTGAGACAATAAGTGATATAAATGGCTCCGGTGCGTGACGGAGCCACCCCTTGAATTTAATCACAATATATTATCAGCCCACCCTATATATTATAGGTAAGTAGGTCACACTAAACTACAACCGAGTCCGCGTGAAACGTCTTCGAGTGTAAAAATCCTGTTCTCTTCGCCCCTCATATACAGATATACTTACCTGAACGACCATCAAGTCCCGTTTACTGCCCTCTAATTTTCTCGCTTCTCTCATGCCTGCACTTGCCGCAGGTAGCTGGACGAAATATATACACGAACATTTCACTCTGTATGTTTTTGTTAAATAAGTGATGTTTTCCTTTAATTTATAACCAAATTTGAGTTCTTAATATCAAATGAAAACTTGCGGTAGTACCAGCACTAGCTCGCATGCCAGCGAGATCTACCTCAGAGTATATAAAACCGCTGGGAAGTGATGAGACGGAATCTGGTTTTTCTCTTAAACTAAAAACTCTTGCTCGAAAACCGAAGAACATTAATATTCTTCAGTACTCATTTTTCAGAAATAAGAAAGCACATGCATTGTTGGTTCTGTCACTCTCGAATTGCACTATCCAGGAAACCGCATTCCTCGTTTTCTATAATCTATCGATTTTTTCTTAATATACCTATTCGCGTCTTGCTACGATCGCTTGAAATCCAATTTTCTTGCTGAATCCGAAATTTTCTGATCGCGGCAATCATCTGTTACGCGGTTTCTTTCCATGTCCATGGTAGAGGATAATTTTTGTTTGTCACACGAAGATGGTAACGACAAACAAGACGATATATAATACAGCTTTCAAGGGTCGTTCGATCACAACATCGCAGTATTTTGGACAAGAGAAACGTTTCTTCGGGCGTCTGACGTCATATTTGACGAGAAAATCGCTCACGAGCGTTTGAGACGTTGGAATCTGTCAGGCTGCTAAAAACCGCCTCTACTATATGGAACTCGATACGAGTCGAAGGGAGGAGGCAAACAGAAGAAGCCTGCAGATTGCCAAAAAACAAAAAAAACATGAAAGTGCCTAAGGGACGAAGTATAATAAAATTGCTCAGTCCCTCATACTCGTCGGTTATGGGGATCGAAAAAAAGGGGGAAATCTATATGTCTGCAGTTTCACAAATCCTAATAAAACTATGAAACAACCGATAAGGTCAAACATCCTTTATTCATTGGTAATTTTCCCTTCATCGTCGCTTTATCGCAAGAGAACTAGTACAGCTGTCAGATTCGAGTTTAACAATGAATAACGAAGTACGGTGTTTTGGCTGGCAAGATAATAATAGATCCATCCAAGTCTTGAGTCACAATGTAAAGACCAGAGACGAGGGAGCGTGTGTTCGCATGAATTGTATATGGTTGACGTAGAATCGTCTGCGGGTTTGCCGGAGGCAGGTGTACCGAGCAAAGGTGAAGTGGCCAATGTACTCTAATTCTCTCTCTCTACGAGGGTGTCGTGTTACCTCATATTCCGAACTTTGTTGTGAAAATATCTGCTGTCCATCTTGTTTGGCTTTCCTCTCACGTCACGAGCGGCGAATGGTGGCGGTTTTCGAAGCCCCGTCGTCTTGGTCTGTAATGTATTTATGGTCGTGTATTGATTGGAAAAGGGTTCAAGGCGCGGTGAGATATAGGCGTATAGCCTGTGCTATGAGGTCGAGGAAGGAGAGAGCAACTGGGTTGATGGTGAGAGTTAAGAAAAGGGAATGAGCAAGAGGAAGAGGAAGAGGAAGAGGAAGGGAAAGGGGAAGGGGAAGAGGAAGTGGAAGAGGAAGAGGAAGAGGAAAGGCTATGAAAAGGCAAAAAGGAGTTCAACCTGCCTTCAATCAAACGTGATTTTTATCAACCTTAACGACTCGCGTACGGACCTGGCAAAAAACCGCATAGCCCACCGCCTGACGTCCACCTCGGCCGTCATTTCATTTCTGTTATTTTTCTTCGTCTACCTCCTTCCTTCTATTCAGTCGACTCACCCTTTGCCCTCATCTCCTGCCACCCTTACTGCCCTCAACCATCCCTTTTGCCTTCCGCCTTCCGCCGTCCACCCCGAGGCATCTTTCGTTCGAGCCAGTGTTTTATCTTGGGATACGGATGCTGGATAAGCCCTTGAAAAGCTCACGTATTATCGACGTCTTGCCATGCAAATAATCGAGTCGGAAGAGGCTCAATTTTGTCATTCTAATATCGGCTCGAGTCGTCTCTGATACCATGAATGTTGACTGTTCTTTTTTCACTACCTATACGAAGGCTTTGCTCTCGATTTTCTTGAAGTATTTACTTGAATTCAATATTCTTTACTTTGAATACGCATGTTTTCTGTGAACAAATTCGCAATATTCATATTCAGATGAAACTTTACGGAGTAGAGGTACGAATTGTTGAAAGTTAATAATTCATCCATTATATGGCGTTTTAACTTGGTTAATACCAGAGTTAATTGCGAGGTGAGAAGGAAGGAAATTTTTGTTAAATTGCACAAGTTTTTGTAACGCAATTTCTACAGTGAAAATTAAGCCCGGGCATGGAATTCATACCTTGGTTGTAATAATTGTATAAGGTACAAGTTTCATCGGTAAACTTTTTAAACGATCTAAAAGTTCATGGAAAAAAAAAAAAAAAATTATGTAATCCAAACGAGTGTGTATAACACTTGTCCTCTATTGATCTCTAGGGTTCAATTGAGGCCATTATACGGTTTGTTCAATGGCAAACAATTTCGATAACAAGAAAAAATTCTGCAGGTGGAAATCGAATTTTCTCAAATAGCTCGAGAACGGGTTAGGGCACCCATACCCTAAAAGACATTAATTCGTAGGGATTATTATCCTACTTAGCTATAACACCTACGAGTAGGGTTCAATATACATATTAGCCAGGGCATTGTTTGCGTTTGATTAAATGTATTATTTGCATCAAGAATGCAAAATCAAGGGAATTTAAAGTCCGTTGTTTCGTCATGGAAACTACGGATAATTTTTAATTGCATTTCCCTGCTCTTAATGATAAAGGGTGAAAACAAGAATGAGGTGAGTTTCGTTGGACGCTTTTGTTATCGCAAGTTTCGTCAATTATTCAAGCTTTGATGCAGGAGCCGCAACTGATTCTAAGCTTTAAAAATTTTCTCGGAGCTTCGCAAAGCTTTTTATACCACGTACCTACAACCTTCTACGTGTGCGAGGTCAATAAGTTCAATTTATACACCGACCTACTATCGTGCATAATAAACTTTGCACTTATTTGCTGTAACGGAGGTAGGAAGTGCGTCATTTACTATTTGCAGCGCCAGCAGGTCATCCACGAATATCCGTGTGCTCCCGTGGGAGGCAAACCGCCGATAATCGATGTCTGGAGCTCACTAGTAAATTAGGGGCCTTCTGATGTCCGTTTCTATACGAGGTGAAGGCCCCTGCTTTATACCAGCTATCCAGCTTGACGGTATTGCGCGTATTTCCTATTGACACTGCAAATTTATGAGCCATCGATTGCATAAATACCAGATCAATCAATATTTCTGTTATATAAAAACGTGACTGCGCCGCATGTATTTAATTAAACTAATAATATGCGTTGAAATTCTTTAATATATTATAGGTATACACGCATATTTATGACGGAATATTCGTTAATTAATCAGATTTGAAACACCCGGGTTCCGTGCTTTGAATTTTTGTTGTTGTTGAAAATTCCATTTCTTCTCACTTTGACAATCAAATACGATACTAACTTCGGAATTTATATTTCGGTATATATTCAGCTGGGATTTCAATCGTAACTTTATCATCAATATTCTGTGATGTTTGACCCGCTGTTCTGCACTGTATCTCGTGGATTGCTTCGGGCGTATCGAGTAAGTATCTCAGATATTTCCAAACTTTAGTAATACCCGGTAGATTATGTAGATGCAATAATGCATATTACAAGTGCACATAGCGTCCCCATAGGCAAGATAGACCGCCGGAGGGAAATATATTAACATATACTATATACCTATACCCATATCCATATAGTGAAATAAAACTACGAATGGATATATTGGTTTTCAATTATGACCCGCGGAGACTCGGCAATGCATGAGAAATGTTCCGGACAGCGTATATACGATTGCTTTTTTATTGCAGCCATTCTTTTGATCCAACATTATTTGCCGTTTATTTTACATTCATAATTCAACGCTCCACTTTCGCCCGGCTTCCGTAAATCTCCGGTATTTGACAAACGGTGTTTTATCATCATTTCTTTTTTTGTTGTTTTAATCAATTCTTTCTGCGAAGCGAATTCGATTGCACGATGAAGACACATCTCCCACTCCCACTCTTTCTCTCTCTCTCTCTCGCACTCTTTGAAAACCATAGATTGATTCGCCTCGCTTCAAACGAAACTCTGACGAGGGTAAAGATCAACACACTGTTCAAAGTCCTCGGCAAAGTGTTTAAATCTAGCAGGGAATTCGCTGTGTCCGATCGCAGTCCGGCTTTCCCTTTGTTTCAGATAAGGTCTAGCCTCTTCATGACCAATCGGCATCTGGTTTCTACTAAATGATGCTTGATTGCGTGATATTATTCCGCTCATCCGGAATAGTGGCTGTGTAAAGCGAATCGTCTTGAATTTCTCTCCACATATTTAATCCTGAGTTGTATTTCCAATTAGCTGTTGATTGTCGTCAAATTTTTCGATTTGCATCAAATTGTATAGATTCATTTCTAGATCATATTCGAAGCTAATTTGATGAAATTGTCGGCCAATGCAATCACCGTACGGTTCTCTGACGAAGGTCGTACTTCAGCGACGATTCTATTATCGGCATAGAGCATCCGGCTCTTCGCGAAGATCGAATGGCCATCCGGTTTACGGTTGATGACATTTGATTGCATAAAATTACCGCGAAAATTTCCGAGTGCAGTAATTCGCTCCCGTTTATAACTTGCATGGAATAAATTACGCTAACTTTTCGCGGTGTATGAAGTGGCCTAAATTCGTTACGGTATATATTTAGCAGCTATATGTGTACCTGAAACTGAATTTAATTACAATAGAACGAACGAAGACTCGTGTCGTTACGTTAGGTATTTGAAAAAAGAACCAAAAAAAAAAAGAAAACTCGGCTAACAGTATGTAATTCTATTCCATAATAATTCTTTGATGGAAGAATAAAGGGACGACACGCGAGGAAGGAATTCCCTTCAGTATAACCGGACGAAGATGGATGACGTCTTGGCGGAGTACAACTTTATCACGTGTACTTTTTCAGATAGAAACAGTGTCCAACTTAGACATTGTGTTACAAACCTGAATTGACTCAACGCTAAAGTCATATTCTGAATATATCGAATCCATAACTTTTCTCCTGTGTCCAATATAACTGTCCAAGTTATATGGCTATGCATGTATACTGTACATACATATATAGGTACCTACCATACACAGTATTTATGTAAAATTTTAGTTACATTTACCGGAAATCTTGGATAACGGTTTTCCGGTTGAGTAATGAATTTCCTTTGAGTTTCCGTGCAGCATCTTCGCTAAGGAATTACGCGCACATAAATGAGCCGCTGGCTTTCGCGGTGACCTGAAAATTAACAAGTGTTGCCGTTAATTACTTAGCCGCAACCTTTTATGACCGACCACGTACTGCTTGTGCACACATTTCCTCCTTACAATGTCCGTGCACATATATGACTATGAACAGTCACGTTGCGTGAGCTTTTCACGCACAATGCCAAGCAAATTTCACTTTCAACCCTATATGAGCGAGCTTTCGTGGTATTAACACAAGGTATACCTGCGTACAAACTAATTGTTATTCGTGAGTAAGCAGGGTCAACTAAGACCGACCATAAACAAGCAGAATTACTTTGGAACATGAATGCCATCAGAGGACTACGCAATTTCCGGGATTTTTCAGCCTGTTGGTCCAAAGTTTTCGCAGACAATTTACTCGCTGCGGTGCATCGTATGGGAATATAATTGTTTAATCCGATACTTACGATATGTTCTGCTAACCGTGAACAACGATTAGCTCTACAAAGCTCTTATACTAGGATGTACGACGACCCAGGAGAAACTAGCGACTTATCGAAGAGTATAACATGATTAGAGCCGCTCAATCCGCTCTGGAGCAGCTCAGGCTCCTCGCTGACAGATAGAAGTAACTTGGATTCAACGGTTGAAAACTGCAAAATCAACAGAATACCACATACGTATACTGTCTGGGTCTCTGCGCAGCTGACTGAGTGCTTTCAGGACTTAGCCGTGTCCACAAGGTGTCTCATTTTCGAATTGTATACTCCGTTTATCATCTTCATGCGAGGCAATGTGATTCGTCTAGACTTTAGGGCTTGACGACGATACTATGAAGTGAAAGTTCAAGTACGCAGTAAATTTGTCTTGAGGAATGTTGAAGCCCTGACAGCCTGCAGAAGATGAGGGTTCTTCCGAAGACGAGATAGACACCCGGTGTGCATTCGGCAGGGAGACAGGCTTCTCATTGAAGATGGACGAAGAAGACGAGATTTTGAAGATCGTAGATCTCTAAATCAAGCCTACAGAGATTCTTGGTTGTGTAGAAGGTAAAGGAGAACGGATTACGGAGGGAACGAACGTTCGAAATTCAAATAGTTCAGCGGATCTCTGATCGTTTCGCGCAACTACAGCTCACGGGTAATCGGTACTTGTGGTGCTCGTAAAACTCGATCATTTCCAAGCAATTGTAATCCAAATAAATTTGAATGCACGGAGTGCAAAGGCGTGAGGCCATTGGATGAGATGGATTTACTACACCGTCGATGCGCCTGCAGGGTAAAGTCAATTCTGAGTTTCGACTATCTACCGCGGCTTGAGTAGGATGAAATTAAAAGCCACCCCCACTATATATACAACGTGGACAGAAAGAAAGGCAGGGGAGAGAAATTGAGAGAAAAAGTCCTCCGGTGTCTCGCCCATAAACTGGGCTTGATTATTATCTTTACGATTTCACTCTGCTCGTCCTTTCTCGCTTTTCATGAAAATATACCTACCCCCGAGTTTAAACTCCTCAAACTTTCGTTTAATTCGGTGAAAACCCTTGCAAGGATCGATCCTACCGGTGCGTAAAGTCTTTTAGATTATTAGACGGGTTTTGGTTGGTCAGTTTGGCCCTTGAACGTGGATGGGAAGGTCAGAAGCTTGTAAATCAGTGTTACGTATAAAGCGAGGTACACAGTGTCAGACACGACGGTAAACGTGTGTGGCTCTCGGATAAGCATGTAAGCATGGCTGTTACGGTAATTAATAGCTGGGTTTCCCAAAGTTATTGCCGGCTTTATGTCCCTACTTCGACTCCGCCGCTCTGTTAAATTCGCTACGTATATACGTATACTATACACCTATACACACGCGCCCAGTTCTCCGTCTATATAAACCTCAACGTATATTATGCATTGCCTACTTACGTACGTATAATGTGTAGCTGTATAGGGTTTACGCATTTATTTAACAATTTATGCTTTATTTAAATAAATATCATACCCACCTAGAATCTACAACGATATCTTTTTACGACCCATTGTTTCCCTCGGCGCTCCTGATTTCTCTCTTTCTCTCTATGCAGAGTATGGGTATCCTGTATGTACATATATAATACGAAACGGTGCCAAGCTTATATTATGTCTACTTATTACCCAACTCTCTGAAACATTCGAAAATAATTCTACCTACGCCGCAACTGAAAAAACAAATCTTCACATACGTCACCCTTATCGACAGTCTTGACCCTTGTTCAAAGTCTATTGCTTATAATTCTGGGTTCTGAAATCGGTTGTGAATTCAAGTCCACATTATTGAAACTGAAGAAATAAATAAATAAATATTCGGTTTATCCGAGTATAGATATCTGAATGGCTGTGGGCGTGAGTGTGATATGATGCGATGGTTTTAAATATACGATAAGTATTAAATTCCGAGTCAATCGGGTGAGAATTAATCGATTTATCGATCAAGGTGCGAGGTGCTAGGTCAACCCTAACACGAGACCGTTGAACCGTCAGCCGCGCGCGGCCATGCCGTTGCGATGCGAAGCGGTTATATCTAGGTCCATTAGTGATTAGTGGACCGTCCATTTATCGCCAAGGGTAGATTATCTCGATAGATGCACCCGGCTGGCTCATAGAAAATACCGTTCGATAACCAGGTGAGGTAACGTTTCGAGACCACGATCGGTACGAAGCCAAAGCTTTCGAGTTATATGGTATAATTGCACGCAACATACACCTACTAATTGTAAGTACTTCGGGCTGAAATGTTATTTGACGAATAACGTTCAACTACTTACAGTGCAGTTGGTTCCTTGCATTATTCATGGGAAAGCGTTGTGAGGTGTCGTCGGAAAGCTCTGCGCTGTTGGGACGTAGTCAAACCCCCTAACGTCTTCCATCAAGCCCGCGGTGAATAAAAACGTCATCTCTAAATGCATCCCGCATGAATTTGACGGGAGTACCTAGGTATTCGACGTGCACCACTTGCAGCCACATTATGGTAAGCAATGTAAATATAGGCCAGATGGTGTGAGTGCACCGTCTTTTGTGATACTCGACGGGTTGTTGCTAAGTCAACGAGCACTTGAACTTGGCGGTAAACTTGACGGGCTCGCGGTTGAAGCTTGAGACTATACATGCGGTAGAGCTTGAATAATTGAGGGCCAGGTTATCATTTCCCTCTCAGCGCTATATAGCTACGTATAGCTATACACACTCCGCGACCTGATGCTTCCGTGACCGGTGACAGTATGCTCTCCCTCACGTGTACCATGCGATGAGAAATAATTACCCACTTTCAAGTTTCTGCCATCCTATCTACACGCGATGACAAACTGATTGTAATAAAGAGATGTCAATAGGGGGTTCAACTGATACTCCGAAACTGAGCTGGGTTTAACAACGATGTCCATTCCCAGTTCATGAGGAATTAATTGATCGCCCCCCGCCCCCAGAAATTTCGATTCGGAGTGTTTTTTCACGTGGCTGGATCGTAACTAATCCCAAAAGTTTTTGGTTTGAACGATGTCTGGTGATGATCCGATCACATGATATCGCAACAAAGACTTATGCTCGTGCAGCGTGTTAATTAGACTAAATTGTTGTACCTATACTTTTAATGGAAATATTTCGTGTTTAAGGTGTAAGATCTTGGGATGCGTGCTGCGCGATGGTATTAGAGAAGGTACGTGCTAGTGGTAGACGCGCTAATGGGTGAAATTGAATCTTGACCTCCTCTTCGTCACGGTTGTCTCACCTTCGTTAAAACTCTAGGTCCCTTCTCCGATGGGGCAAAAGAGCCACCCAGAAATCCTCGAGTTTTCGAACGTTTGTTTGCGTTTCGAAGTACGAATTCCGGTAGCGGTTGACCGCGCTGGAAACTTTTTCCTTGAAAACAGCCTGCAGTCTCTCTCCTTGCAGGTCGATACTTCCTTCGACAGTTCCAACCGCTCGCTCGGGTAGAAATTATTTACCTAGGTCTGAGCCCATCCGCATATACATATATATCTGCCCACGAATGTGGGATGAAGTGGGCATATATGTATCATATAGGTATATGTATTATGTACACAAAAGGACGCATGTAGGAGGTTCAAATCAAAATCTCGTTCGCGTGCAGGGATAAACCAAATTGGAAGTTTGGGGTGCGTGGAACTCTGTCTCTTCGGTGGTTATGATATTAAAAAGTAGTGGATAAGTACGACAATGCTATGCTCTGTAACGGTCCCTTGAGAAGAGGAAGAGATTGTCTCCTCTCCCATTGTCACCGTGGTCTTGTGTCTTTCGGTTGAACGCCATCCAGAGTTGGCGAAGCGGAGATAGGAGTTAGGAGTAAACGGTACTTTTCGGCCGTTCCCCTCTCGTTCTCTCTCTCTCTCTCTCTCTCTCTCTCTCACCTTAACTCGCCGCCGGCATTAAACTCGTTGACGTTCTCGTCGTCGTTCTTTGTCTCAAAAATAATTACGATCTTCAACCAGCAATCATCATATTTCATGTTTATCTCAAATTCTGAACGCACCTGCAAGGACTTGGTATAATTAGCGTCGTCTTACAATTAATACGAGTTTCGTAGGCTTCATTGAACGGGGAAAAATTGGAAGTCGAAAAATACGGCTAAACTTTGTGGAAGAAAAAGGGGCGGGGGATGAAAGGGATGCGATAAAAAGGGGGTAAAATAGGGAATGGGGCAAAAGTCGAAGGAGGGATCTTCTGTTTAATAAGCGTCGTTCCAATATCCGGGGTTCGGATTAAAGGGCTACGGAGAAACGGACTACGACTCATAATGCTTCAAGATCGAAGCCGAAACCATTGTAAGGTCTGACCGTTTCCCCATCTACCAAGAAAAGGTGTATATATATCAGCTAATACGAACTATCCTGCGAAGGGAGCCTCGGGGCGATCGAATTGCTGACCCGTCGCTTCGCACAGGACTCGAAGACGGGACGAAACCCTGGCTCCACGCCGAGGCCTTTTCGAATCCTCCTAAATTTGAGACGGCGACAATGAGACAAATAATACGCTTTTTTCACGGTTCAACCCCGCCAAGGGTAGGATGTGACGTCAATAGTTTTTGCTGACCCTTCTCAAAGGCATTCCCCGTACTCCTCGACCTCTCTTCCTTTCCCTGAGAGCTCTTCGCATCCGTGTACCTCGACTGTCCTCTTGGTATAAACGTCATTCGAATTAACGTCATCCTCCATGAACCAAGCCAGGATTTCGCCGACTGTCCAACTCCCTATTTTTTTCTACATTGAAGCTCAGTATTTCTTAGATCCTCTACCCGGAGTTCATCTTGTCATCCCAACTGGTCTAATGCGAACTCAGTCCACACTTTGTCGCATTAAATCTCTTCACTGGTATGAGTTTGTTCAATGTGGAACGCATATTATGTCGATTCGAATTTCGAATGGCTGCAGGGTTCAGACAGACACAACTCATCGTTGACCTTTTGGGCAACAACTTCATATCTTATTCGTGTTCATTTCTGAAAAAGTGATACCATATTATCAACTTGAAATATATCGATGCCCTTCAATTTTGTTATTGAGGGGATACCCCCCTTTGGGGGTACAACTTTGGAGGAGTTGAAATCCCCTAAAGAAATTGATTTTTTTCTGCGACTTGAGGACTCTGGCAAAATCCAGAAAAATTATAATGTCTGAGGAAGGTTCGACCCTCATTACGCACATTTTACATCATGTATCATTTTCAGTCTGACAGTGGCTACGCTGAAGATAAGAAAATACAAAATGACTCGGTTGCATAGTTAAGGTAGTTGTTCGGGAAATCGTATTTAACAAGAAAAATCTGCAAATTAAACCACAGCTCAATAAATGTGGCATCTACGTGTGAGTGAAAACTAGAAACAAATGACCGTCCCAAACGTGAGATATTTGCCATTAAAAATGATCCTTTTCTGTACATGCAGCATAGGAGCGTAAAGGAAAACCGTCGGAAATTAACAAATTTTACTATTATTGTATTGAAGGGATATTACCATCTTCTTGAAAAACTGACATCAATTAGAATGATATATTTACTATTATGCTGAAAAATTCGGAAATTATTTACCGCATAGTTTTTCAGATATTGATAATAATGAGTCATCGAGTCGGATAAAGTTATGAGTGAAAGCGAGGTAGGCGATAGTGAGTGAGAGAGCAAACAATAGCGAGCGAGTGAGTAAGCAATAGCACAAACTATATCTGGGCGAACAACTACCTTAAGAATCAGGACCACCGTTGGATCAATCTTACTCAATTGCTCATAGGAAATGCCTCTATGGTGTAATTTTGTCAGAGTCCTCAAGTCGCGGAAAAAATCATCTTTTTTTTTGGAAACTTCGACTCTTCCAAAGGTGTACATACCCCCTTAAAACAAAAATGCGACTCTATTAAAGTACAAGGAAGATTAGTTTCAACACTACACTCTTAAAAGCACTGAAATTTTCAAGCGTCGATGTCGCTTATCGGGTGGAGGCGACTTTCCAACGGTTGGGCGTCCCGACGTCCTATATATCTATAGTGGTATCGAGTGAGGCATGAGTCGACCATCGACCGACGCGACGCCCGTCAGAGAGCTTCTGTCGCCTTTACAGGTTCTAAGGATCTCGCGATCATTTGAAGGCCTTGACGCGTGCCTCGGAGTCTCGTTAAAAAGAAAATCTGGCGATGCTTAAGATTTCGGTATAATTAACGAGCTCCAGTCTAACGATAAGATTGATCAACCTTTGGGAAACAAATTTTTCTTTAAAGACCCCGCGGATCTCGATACCTGTTTTTTTTTTTTTTATATATATTTTTCACAGTAATTTTCATCTCTCTTTGATGTACGGACGTAAAGCTTTCACATTTGCGTTTTATAGTTTTATCGAAAGCACTGCTGGAAAATGATTTGAGTAAACCGCACAGGGCACATCCGCTGGGAGTTAGGAACCAGTCAATAGATTCACGAGTTTAGTCTGTCAACCTAATATACCAACGATATAAAATTTTTGAAGATTCAAACTCTCCCGAGGCCGAAGGGGAACCCTGCACCAGCTGAATACCCACCATCCCAGCTATGCCCCATCCCTGAACCCTGAGGGAAGGAATATTTACAAGCTTCTGAAAACAAGGGTTAGTTTGCAATTTCGAAACGCAACGCTGTTTCTTCTTTTTTCGTCTTCTGCTTTCCGGCTAGGCTTTCACCGTACAAACCGGGATTCTGATAACGTGGACTCGTCTTTAGTTCTGCAGAGATTGATTCAGACATTTCGTCGTTGTATGTACTAAAGTTACGAGTTTAAGTGGCAAGTTTGTTGAAAGAATGTCTTTTTTTTGCTCTTCTCTTCTCTAACAATGTGAATTGTTCAAATTTTTTACACAATTCCCCGGCGTATGATCCGAGGGCTTTTTTGGACCTCGGTGACTCGTAAGTTCGGATTTAACTTGACTTTGGACAGTTGGCTTTTAGTATCGTCTGAGCAGATGAATAATTTATACTCCAATGATCAAAGTGGAATATGCTCGTATTTTACAGTCAATGATAACGTTCGGAAACCTATGCGCAAAGCTTCAGCCTGTATTTCTATAAAATATCTTAATAATTAGTTAACTTCAAGACAAATTTAATGAGCACACGTAGACGTGAAATTTCAACTTCTATAGGTACCAGATATCGGCCGTTGGCCGATTAACTAAATTGTATAAAAGCGAGCTGCTGGTTGGAATATGATAATTATAAATCGAAAAAATGACGAACCCGGACCCATCGCAAGCTCACTCTCGATTTAGCAAATTTTCATCACGCGATAGTCGAAGTTTTTGGGTCGCTATCTGTCCGCGGCGGTTTGAATGGTGCAGAATTAAATTTAAGCTATCTCGGTTGCCAGGTTAATGGGTTGGTGTGCAGTGCTATCTTTGCCACAGTTTCATTAACACCTACCGAACAGCGTGGTGCGCATTCACGAACCAACAAACGCTGGTAGTCTAGCTTAATGGCATAACTCCTTGTTAATTGTAGTAGGTACTGCATCTCGCGACGCGTTATACTACTTTGACATTTCAGCGTGTGGTACGCAATGAAAATTTCTTCCTAATTTGCTTTTTATTTATTTCGTTTTTTATTTTCTACGTTTTTCCCCCACGACTAAAATTCCATGCACGAGATTCATTATTTCCAGATGAGTTTGCCAGACGGAATGGTGCTGAACGACTGATAGAAACCGCGTGATGTTTTGAATAATTTTTTGGAATAATAAAGCCGCGGAAACAAGTGACAATCGTGAAAAATTCAACGGGGTCACGTCGTTTTTGTGCTACATTTAAAAACGGGTGAAATAACGTTAATGAAAGTCGAGTATTTCACATTTTTACGGTCCACATACAATGTGCATTATATAACTATATTTTTTCACAGAGTTGTGGGAGAGCGAGAGAGAGAGAGAGAGAGGGAGAGAGAGAGAGAGAGAGGAAAAGAGCGAAAATAAAAGAGGGAATGAGCCTTCAAGAACGTACCTCGAGGGGCAATGAGTTTTAATTGAGTTGTATTTAAAGCTCGTCTCGATTATATTCGAGGTGAGATTTTCGGAATTAATTAATTCCGAAGTTATCATAAGCGCTTTGTTATATCATTTTATCAATAGGACGTCGTCAAAGGATGGGTATTTTAATTAGTCGAAACCTTCGAAAGGGTCAAACGACCTTCTTCCTTATAATTAATTAAGTAAGAGCCATGTTGTGTCGACAATTTCACGGTGAGCTTTTTAAACCCGAAACTCCCCCATCGAAATATTCTCAAATTCACAGTCGCGTGTTGTGCGAGATCAGCGATAATATTATCTCACGATTATACCCTAATATGTTTAGCATCTTTGTCGAGTGTTGAATGTTTATAAACACTCCTTCATTATTTCGCAGCTATTCTCGTATCATTTCGGTGATTAATAAGTTGGTCTGGTCAGATAACGGTAATACATGACCCCGCTGTTTTTCCTCCTTCTTTCATTACCTTAATTCTTCCTGTGGTCGTTTCTCTTTTTTTTGGTCCTTATTTCATATATTTATGACTGCCAGTCAGATCCATCTGCTTTCAAACCAGGGTTAAGCTGAGTATTCCGTATTTTTGGTTGACTTTTTGCAAGCTGCTCTGATGTTTTCAAATTGTTTCCCCGTCTTCATCAATATTAATTCGCCGTAGGGCGCAAAGCCTTTCCTTTCCTTTCCTTTCCCGAGATCTTCTTCTACAGCCTTTGCTTTTGACATTTTGGCTTGTTTTTTAAGATATGAAATATAAATATCGTGATATAAATTGAGAAGGCTGATACTGACGTTCCCAAAAAGAAAGAACGAAAAAAAAAAATGAAAGTATGGAAATGAGAGCTTGGTGTGAACGGTACTTAATATCCCAAACCGCTTTTTTCTCTCCCACTTTTCTTATCAGCAACAAAAACCTGCAGTTGCGTGCTTTGCGTAAACTCTGATATATGCATAAATTTAAACTATATTATCTCCGTTATAAATGAAAGTGCGTAATCGTTGCTCTCATTGTTTGAGAATTGAAGAGAATTTCACCCATATAGGTAAACGCGACGAAAAAAGATTTTATTATATTTTTTAACGATTGACCCGGACGAAAAATCTCTTCTAAAATATAGTTTAATATTCCAGATTGACCGCACATATATACATTCACCAAAAACCGCTGAAAATATTTGATATTTTTGAACGACTGACGTGACTGCAGCAGGAAAAAGCTACTAAAAAAATACACTTCAACTATTTTTCGCTTTACTGATCGCAAGCTTTATCGCCCGAATCCAATAAAAATTATTGGACGCTTTTTATAAACGCGATGTGTATGTGTATGTGTAGTTATGGTAAGTGAAATAGACAGTGATAGGATTTTTTAGGGCTATACTGCAACAGGGAGAAAAAAAAAACTTAATCGCGAAGGGTCACAAATCGTGTTTTATTCAAATGGAGAAATTCGAAAGCTTTGGGGCGATACTTAGAATCGAGATGGGAACCTGAGGCTTTAGTTACATTTTTTTGCACATATCTGAAGACGTTCTGACCCATGGGAGTATTAAAATTCGAAAACGATCAAATTAAGGACCACCCTAATATATAATGTATACTACTTTTTTTCAACGTACGAATAATTCATACAACTATCCGACAAAAACGTTGATAGGTAGGAGAAAGAAGATCCGAGATGAAAAAGTGGTAAAAAATTTTCTCGAAAACTAAGTATACGTATAGTAATAAATCACCGCTCGTGTATAGGTATATATACTTTATTTCTTTCAGACAGACGTCATTACTGTTCTGTGCTTGCAACCCATTTCACATTTTTACAACAAATCTACTTCGACTACGCGGCCAGCGTCTACTTTCATACATCATACATTTCTACGAGTAGAATCTGCTCGGAGATTTCAGATTTTTGTTCAATCTTCGTCTTCAAGATAGTACAAAGTGTTGATAACTCGTATCTAATTCATCGTTCGGATCACCAATCCTTCATTAACGCCATGAATCATGATTATCGTCGAATGATTCAACATTATTGCATAATAACACCCAGACGAAAAAAGATCTATCTGTGATGCCCTGATCGATATAGGTAACAGGTATATGGGATTTGTTAAGACCTAAGAGCTTGACAGTGCAGTATAAAAGGATTTCTCCCTATATTCATCTCGTTGCAAGTTGAGTTTGAAAGAGTATGAGATGAGGAGCTGCACTCTCAACTTTGTTTTTACCAGAGTCATCACGTATGTACCATGTCAGAAAACAAACATCATAAAGTCATCCCTCGACGTCCTCTCGCCTGTCCGTGACCATCCCTTGTCTCCTCGTTGCATATACAATTCTATTCGACATCCTGCAGTGCAGTGGCATGCACAGATATGCATGCACATTGCACATACATAGGTATATAGCCTTCCAGTATAACTTCGGACAGAAATAATTTTTTCTTTTTTTTCTTTGTTACCATTTTTCGTTCGCTTTTTCACCGGGATAGAATCAACCTTTAAATTGATACGCGTAAATGTATTGGTGTGGGAAACCCACCGGATCAGTACACAGGATAGCACCACACCGGGCAAACTGTACTGTACCTACATATCTATCTATCTAGTTCGTCAACAAGCGATCCAATCCACCCGGATCCTCCGTCTTCAGCCACGTTCGCATCACATATATAGATATATATATGTCGATATATACCCACGAGTGTAGAGATATTGGTCGATGTGTGGGATACATGCATAGATATTTATACAGTGTACACATACGATAGTTTTCGTACGACGGTCCGTTGTTCGCTACCGTATCGTTCTCTGTTTTACCGATTGCGAAAATGGCCCCGGGCGACGGAATGACGGGAAGGGTAGGAAAAAAAAAGGGAGGAAACTGGGATCCCAGGATCGAGTGACGGGAACGATTTATTCTAACTGCAAAGACAATATCACACCCGATCACGAAAGAGTTCGGATATATCTCTCCCGACCCATAGGTGTATTATAGGTATGCCTATAGGTGTATGTGTACAGTAAATATCTGCCCGTGGTTTATTTGTTCCGTCTTTGTTTTTTGTTTTTTTCTTACAATTTTTTTTCTCACACCTCATCGCGATCGTTTGTCCAAAGAATTTCGTTTTTCTTTTACACTATACTTTTTTTTTTCTTTTTCTTTCACATTGTCGCGCGTTCCTTAAACTCTTGACATAGTCGCCAAGGGAAGAGACTCGAGACCTACCTACACCTCCGTTGAAATTTCCCTTTTGCCCCGAGGGTAGGAATGCCGTACCTTCCACGATTTTTACCATTTTTATTTATCTTTCTTTTATTTTCGTTTCGTTTTTCTTTCCATCCTTTTTTCATTTTTCATTTTTTTTTTTTCATTTCTATTTGGTTTATCTTCTGCGTTCAACTTCCCTAACTCTCGCACCGAAATTGCTTACAAAATACCCCGGTCGTGTGAACCGGCGTCACCTTTGCGACTCGAGGGGTTAAGGTAGGGTGAATTTTAAGTTAGCTTTTTCGACGTATTTAACGACGCTACCATACATGTACAAAGATTAAAGATGTATACACACGTATACCTATACCTACCTGTATAAATTTTATTACCGTGTCTCCGTTCGAGTATAAATACCTTTTCGAAGTAACTGGGTAGGTACCCGGCTCGACGCGACGATTCAAGAAAACGAGGACCTATTTTCAAGACGACCAATTCAGGGGCTGGTATGGGTATATCTCTCGAAGAAACTTGCTATACCTATACTCGTTGATGAAAAATAACAAGCGTGTATTTCATTTCTCTGAATTCAATTAAAACTAATTAATTACCAGCTCCATACGCTCGGTCTGCAACTTCATGAATATATGTATACGCATTATTGCGTATTACACAAAACTCGTCAAACATGGAAAGGGGGAAATCGTACGAGTCTGCAGCTGGGATATATACCTTCAATATGTATAGAGGTTCTTCGGAACGATGATGGAATCTGAGGGTACGAAAGCGAAGAAATGAAGGGAAAAATGAATTCCAGGAGGTTTTATCTTCCATTTTTGTATTAAATTCTATTTTTTTTCTTCTACTTCTTCTTCTTCTTTTTCTTTTTAACGACAATGTCGTTTCACTGTGTTCGAGCGACCCAGCATAGCATCCCCCTTCACCTCGTCAGAAAACACGCCGGTTGAAAAACGGGGAAAGGGACTCTAACGAGTCTAACAGGTCCTCTTCGAATTAATGAATGGCCTGTCTGAGGGCCTCGGTACGCTAATAAAGAGAAATTCGATAACTCGTTCGGTGTTCTGCGTACGTGCAGGGGCTCAAGATGACCCGTCGTATCGGTCCAGAGATGACCGACCCAAAAACAAATTTGCCAGCTTCACTCAGTCGGGCGACCAGACCCACTAGGGCGTTTTAATTAAATTTGGTATTACACTCCAGGAGTCCGGGAAGCCGGAAAACCAGGAACCTTGCAACCCGCACCAACCCAAAGTCCAGGAGTCCTGTAGTCCTGTAGCTCCTCTTAAACCCAACCCACGAGGCGTGTTATTTTCTGATCCCTTACAATTTGTATCCTTTAACAAGGAATCTTGACATAGTTCCTAATGTCTTTTGTCCCCTCTGAAACACACCCCGTCATTCTTCTTTAGTTTCCACATTTAGATCACGGCTATTAGAATGATAATTATTCTTATCATCGTTACGCGCTTTTTTGTGATACGAATTTACCATACTGAATTATAGCATTTTTATATCTGTTGATACCACATGCCTATATATGTGCTATACCTAGGGGCAGTGGAGTAAAAGTACGTGGTTTGCTAATGAACTTTTCAATGTCGAAAACATTCCGGAGGAAGTTGCGATGGTATTCTAACGCCATGTTCCTTTTTATGAAAATGGTAGGAGCGTATTTAAACTTCCATATTCAAACTTCCTACGTAGTGTCAGACAATACCTACTTTGGTATTACTGTAACGGAGGCGAAACCGATTAGGCCTCCCGACTCTTTGTTTCAAGTGGTTTTTCTTCCCCGCTTCACTTAGGAAACAGAAAAAGAAAATTATGAGGGCCGGAAAACTCTGATTTTTTTAAAAAGTTTTTTCTTTTTTCATCTTTACGTATATTAGACCCCAAATTTAACACCCGGTTAAAAATACGAGCGGCAAATAAATTTTACTCAAATAAAAAATCGATGAGATTTATGGGTGAACACATAGAAAATGACGTGTGCAGTAGTATACCTACCCATATACTCAACGAATAGTAATGCTTATTTAGAATAAATGTTAACTTTATTCATTTTGGAGCATGAGGTATTTGGAATTATCGTCTACCACAGGGGTTTAACATACTAAATTGAATTATACATATACATATACATATAGGACATAGGTAGCTTACGATCAGTAAAAAATATAAGCCCGTATACGTAATTTGTTCTTGATGAAAAACAGGTGAAAATAATGAAATAAATTTCATTTAATTTACGTATCTCATGGGTTAATATTATACGTATTGGTGGCCGAGAGAAGTAGCAATTTGAAAGGTAGTTAATTTTTTGTTGCGAATAAATACATGCGAAAATTAAACAAGTTTCTTTTTCAAAGGTGAGGGTTGCCTGTTTGGTAGGTATTACGCAGGAGTATAACGTTAGCAATATCGCTTTTTTTTATTTTTTTATTTTTGTTTATACCAGAGTTGTGCATACCGCTTGTTTATTCAGGGTTGTTTGGTTCACGGTATTAAAGTAAAAGGCAAATAAAATAAAAATATAAATAAAACCAAAAAACTACAGGAATTAAAATGAATAAATAAATAAATAAACACAAGGCAAGACCTGCGCCAAAATTCAGTTTCGTCGACTCGCCAATTTCAGTACGCTTTGTATGGAAATTAACCATCCCATGGTTATTACACACCGCGGTATATAAGAGAGTCGGTTATCTCGCAGGTAAAACGGTCTCAAAATGAATTCCCTTTACCCGCTTATATCTGATGCTTAACCATCATCTTTCCGATGGATCGTGTCGGAATATTAGTGGGCGATAACGAGATCGCATAATCAGCGTAAGATTTATTAATTATCTACGTCAATTCCAGAATCCATTTTACGAGTCGCTGCATCCAATGTTCGAACGCGAAATCTATAGATATAGTATATATATATACATATAATAATATTCCATATACCAGGTATATGTGTATGTATACGTATGTACCCATGCAAACTACCGAGCAGCTAATCAATAAATTTAGCCTCAAACAATAAACGAATAATACAACGCCTTCGACGAGTAATTTTTCGTTTTCTTTTTTTTGGTTTTTTTCTTGTTTTTCGCTCAAGAGTGAAGAAGACAGGCGGAAGAAAATTTTCAGGTTTCCTTTTTTTCTCCGTTTTTGTCTTTCCATTAGAGGGAAAATACTAACCCGTCCAACTAATCTCAAAGCTGTACTTATGCAAAGGATTTAATAATCATTCTCGGAATGTGGGTCATTGTGAAAGCACAAATCCGCCCATCTCGCTCATCCTCATCCTTTTAACCAACGTCCGTTCGTCGTGGTTGTAAAGGTTTCCAACTAACTGAGTAATTCTAACGTCGAGTGTTAGACATCTCTAGAGGTCCCCATTAGCATACACTCGTAACACCCCGAAGCCCTCTACACAAGTCTACAGGCCCCCGTGCGAGAAGGGTTGGGGGCTAAATTAACTCTCCTCGGTGGCACCTAACAGATCTGCAGGCATCCTTCTTCGCCGTCCTACGCTGCAGCTTTATCCTTCTCATCCAGCACCAGCCTGAGTATGATAAAGCCGTAACTGGACCACTTTCTACATAATCATCTTTAATAATCCACCCCATAAAAACCGGCTGCTATTATTCTCTGACAAAGTGCTTAGATGCGGCTAATACGCGTCTTTCAATCGCTCTTGTCCCGCGGCTTTGACTAGATGACCTCATCGTTATTCATGAAAAGGAAAAAGAGTCCGTCTCTCCTTCACCGTTTTTTCCATTCTCAAATAAGGGATGGAATTTTTTAACTAATTTATAACATGTCGCGGTCGACTTTTCATCTTGTCATTCTTGCCGTTGCACACACATATAATAATGCATCGTCGTCGAGGGGTGAAATGTGGGGATTGACGGGGCGAGGGTGAAGGGGTTGCGAACGTGGGTGGCTGGGGAAGGCCCACCGCAGCGAAACCGCTGTACTCTCCAGCGGCAGGGAGTAGTAATGGAATTGCAAATCCGACGACATTACATGCCTCTTGGCAACTTGTGATTTCACGCCGGCACCCTCGCTACTCCTCCTACTTCTCATCCTCCTCTCTGCTCAACGAGGACACGAATTAACTAGACCCGCACTCGAGCGAGTGTTCGAGTGTGGATGATATAGAAGACTTTAGTCGACGGAAACCGTTAGTATATAAGATAGCTCGTCTGCAGATCACCTTTGAGGGTTGAGGTGGTTGAATTACGCGGTTCCCGCACACGTACAATAAATTATCACGGACTCAAGTCGCCGAGTCGTGTTACCCCTCGCAGACATATTTCCAATAGATTATGCTAAACTGATACTCGTTAGGGCATAAAAGATGATGTGCACTTACGTGATCGGAGATGACATCAGCTTGATAATTCCTGCAGACGGAAAGAATTCACATGTTTCCGAGAATCGCACACCTATAGATCGTTCATTCACAATGCATGTACTAATATTGCGAAACATTCTTTGATTCGGAACGCATGACAGGTGCTGGTCCCCTTTTGATCAATTCATTTCAGTTAGATGATGAAGATGTTCAACGATCGTTAATCTCGACTCTCATATGCAGACAAATATATATTTCAAGTCTTCTGATCGCGGGCCTTAGTGCTGTTTGTTATATGGTTATTCTTTATACTTTTATAACCGGGTACGCGTATGGGATCTTCCACTCCAATACTTCAGGGTAAAATAACGAAAGATGGTAAATTCACCTGGACAGGTGATCTCGTAAACTGTTCTTGAGAAAACCGCTCGAGACTTGGTTTCATTCGATAAGACCCGTTCATTCCTGGAAGAAGTAGATTAATATTGGAAGGAGATATCGAAAAACAAAGTTTCCTCTTCAACTCTTACTATATACCCCAGGAAAGTTCTTCCTATATTTTACCGGCAATAATAACTTTTCGAAGCTTTGTTTTTCTAAGCTCTCTTTCTGAAGCACAACGAACTGCTATGAACCGCCATGCCATTGGAACAAGTATATATAAGTCATAGATATAGCCATACCACCCACATGGACAGGCTTACACCGAACCAATATATCCACACAGTGTGCGTTAATGTCCTCCACAACTTTCCGCCGAATTTCAATTCCATCATTTTTATTATTGTTAACCAGTGTCGAATACCGGAACGGGGTTATAGGCTCACGAACATCAAAATAGCATTAGGCATTGGAGTGTACATTATTCATTAATCAACGAACGTTTTACCTTGATGAGAGGCGTGTAGTCGATCGATGGTGTCGAGTATTGATGAAAAACATATCAGTAGCATTGTCATTATACCGGAACTACACAGCGGGAAATGTTCTTCTTTTTTTGCCCCGATTTCGTTCATAATAACTTTTTACTTTGTGTCAGAATTTTTTTTGTTTCATTTTCCTTTCCTATTTTTTTTTTTTTTCATACTCATTTCAAACGCACATTGTTCCACTCTTTCGATCAAATGATATGCTAGCGGTATAAAAATTCTAGTAAATTAAAAAGCAATAAAATGATTAAAAACGAATCTAGCTTGTAGTAGATTATTCAAATTTATAATCATTATTATAATATCATTATCAAAAATTTCCATTCATTTCAGGGTGAAAATAGTTGGCCGGTACATGCTTCCGAGTAAAAATGGAAAATACGAAATTGTCAGTACCTATATTCTATTGATTATAGGTGACGAGGGTTTATTATGTTACCTCAATTATTCACACCTCAGATATCTTAGCAACACCATTGTTTCCTGAGTAATCTTATATTTCCTGTAAATTTATCGTTAGTTTGTTTCAGAACTGGCGCGTCCTTTTAACGGGAGAAAATCTCGCTAGTGGATTAAAAAAGTTTTGTGATTGGTTATTAGCTTTTCCTTGCATAAAACTTTGGCGACATTACCTGCACTTGGAATGTTATTTACTGAATGTAGTTTAAAGTAGAGCTCCTTTAGCATATTGGCACAGTAGTTATACACTTTCAAGTGAAAGAAAATAATGAAACAAAATTTCCCCGTTGAAGATAAGTTATAATAATTACTTGAAAAGCTTAACTTCTCAAAAACAGCTTCGTTGATCCTAACGAAATAAGGTAAAGCGTCGGGTAATTATATTCACAGATATTTTCATCCACTATAAGTAGCCACGACGCTTTACGATGCCACTTTGAATATCGTACCGTGACACGGCACCCGGTGAAGTTGAGAATTCGATATTCCTCCGTTTCAATTCTCGAGAGCAAATCGCATCAATATGCGCGCCCCGAGTCTAGTTTGAACTCTTCCCTATCCGGAGATCTTTCATCGTACATGATATCATATAAGATCCACTTTGGACCGAATTACCAACGTTTTGAATACATGAACCTATACCCTGTAGTCTGCATGATCAGGCGGATTGTTATTATATATATCTCCCAATTTATTTCCTCGGGCTAGTAGTCAGCCCGAGAATCGGGATCTTCTCTAGAAAAAAAGAGTTCATCCATGTCGATTTGGAATTTCTCTGTGGTAGTTTGAGGTCGGCTGTTTACTCGCTCGACCTGACACCGTTGATAAAATAAAACAGAAATCCACATCCAGATAACAATTGATTATACAATATTTCCAATAAAAGTGACGATCATATATTACCTATCAACATATTCCTGAAACCACGGTGAAAATGATCCCCAAATTTTAGCCAATTTTCATACCCCGGACCATGGCAACTACGTAGAGTAGGTATAACAACAACAAGATCAAAGGAAATTAGAGTTCCACTCATTGGAGGCGAGGAAAAACTTTGTCAACCCATTCCAATTTCGAATCCTGCGCGAGTTCACAGCCGAGTTAACAAAGTTTCCATTAGTTTTCTTATCGTAAGGAATGCTTAGCAATGAAAATTATATAATGATATATATATTATTTAAGATTTCTCAAGAAGCGGGTCTGCAGCCCGAGGTAGGTAGGCATTCATAAATTCAAGAAACTATTAAAATCGTTTGGTAAATTAATTAATTAAGCTCTGAGCTCAGCCTTCGCATAAACCTGTGCTACTCGTTACTGTAACAGCAGGAGGTAGGATTTAGTGCTTCGTCGTCAACTAAACGACGTATATAGTATATAAATCTCGACTCTAGAGGGTGTCTTAAAAGCTCCTTATGGTTAAGTAAATATACCTCTACGTACCTGGAAGCACCGATTTTATGATTTTTATCTCTCGGGGTTAACTTTTACCGCAAGAAACCCTCGAGCTCACTTTTTCCAACCTTTGGATCTGCGATCTACAAGCGGGCAAAGTACGTCGGGGTGAAACAGGCGCCTAGAGGGATGAGTCCCGTTACGTCACACATAGCAAAAACTAAATTTGAATAATTTCGAAAGCGCGACACCCGTTACACGCCCCCGAACCACCACTACGACCATCGCCACTACCACCATCCCCTTACTTTCATCCTGGCCTGTTGGCACAGCTTTATGAAGCTAATATTTCTCAATGTTTTCACTCCTATAATTAATTTATAGCACTGAGTTGAAAACTTTGTAATTGAGCTCTTTTCACGCTGTGTCATATAAAGCTTCACGGCTAACTCTAGTTCCAATTTCACCACGATTTCGCCCATTTTTGTCCCTTCAAATTACGACCCCTTCACGAGCAGATTCTCTCTGTCAAATAGGAACATCTCCTCCATCTTTACTCGAGACGTTGATTCATTCGTTAAGTTCTTTCGCCTAATGTCATTCCCGACCGTTTTTTGCCCTTCGTCTCATTTACACCGACGTAGTTCGCTTTGCCCTTAATTTTAACACGATAGTTTTATACGTTTTCTACATATCCGATTTTTCTTCCCTTATAAAATCGTGATATCTTCTCTGCGGGGGAAAATATTTTTACGGGCGGTTTCCCGCTGACCTGTAATATTGCACTTTGAATGGTTGTACTAATTCAATAAGGCGAGTAGCTGAAATACAAATTTCTCTCCGTAAATCGACGGATTATTAATTACAAATTTAACGGTTACATAATCGTGGTGAGTTCCGGATTCACCGCAACGGAGAACTTCAACTGTCACTCATAATTAAACAGATTCTACCATGCGCAGTACGTGGTAAATAGAGAAATGCAAACATGTCATGTCGTCAAGCTAATTTCTGGAATCTATAGGAGTCTCGTCCTTTCGTTTCCAACGATGCGGCGTAATTGCCGTTGGCCCAAAGCGCAATGAAATTTTTTATCCAAGAGACAGAAAGACCGGAGTACTGCATCAGAAATTTTTCCCTGACTTTACACATGCATGTACTCAAGTTTGCACGACGTACTTATCTGCACGAGGTATACAAAAAAATAAAATGAACAAAAATAAAAAAGGGAACCGTTGCAGTTGAAAGCGGAGTGGTACTCGTCATTGCATGAGGGGTACGCTTTTCAATGGCAAAAAAAAATTATGAGAATTATTGTGTCTCGTGTTGCCGTTGAGCCTGCAGTTAGAATTGAAGATATTCTGTAACTTTTATCATCTGACAGAAGAAAAAAAGCTGAAAAGTTAAATTATTTTATATATTCAACTAGATTGCAGCCAGCTATACCTTTCCTTGCGACGCTCAAATGCTGGCAATCATTTCTTTCCGTACATATGTATATAGAACGATTTGAAACTTTCTTTTTTCTCATGGAATCGAATACTCGAATGTAACAATGCTTAATTGACTCTCAATCCGTGTCGCGGGAGTTGAGGTTCTTTTCTTGGAAAACAGCTGCGTCCCTTTTCTTTTAGTTTAGTTTTTCACCACTTTTCCCTCACTTTCCCTCAGGTAGGTATTAGGGGATATCGGAGCGTGCGGCGAGAACTTAGTTTATAATAATTCTACACGGCTGACAAAATTCCTTCAAATTTTTCCAATATCTCGGCCCTTTCTATCCCTCGGCGTGTAGGTAAGGTGAGGCCGGAGTTTTTTCCCTCTCGTGATCGGTGAAATAATACCTACTGCGGCCGCTGCTCCAGTTCATGCGGCGGGGCTAAGCTGGAAGAGGAATTTAAACCGGAAACGAAAAACGGTCGAAAACAGACGCTTCTTCTTATCCCGGCATCCCATGGGATTCTTAGGCCTGGTTATACCCTCGGGTTTCCCTCGGCGCTTGCAGGCCCTTGGCTTTTTGGCTTTTGGTCTTAACGCGTTTGGAGTCAAATTTTGCAAAGGCGAACCTCGCAAGGAAGACACACTTGGGAATTCGCTAAATATATATATAGGTATGCTGCATTTCTCGGATGTTTTTCACCTCTTTTACCTTTTATTGGTTCAAGATGCTGGGTTCGCGGGTGGACTGAGGAAGTGGGAACAACGGGTGGAAAACTGCGACGGTGGGGATGGCTCCCTAGAGGGTAGCTAGCAGTTCGCGCGCGTCCCTCTTGTTATCGGTGTGGCAGCGTTATATACCTTCGAGACTCGAGACACTCAAAGCTCCAGTGCCGAAGTCAGCACGTCGCGGAAGATTAAGCTCTTTAAAGCTCTCGGGGTGGGCGAGGGGCGGGAATGAGGGGGAGATTTTACTATCCAGATCGGCAAAAGAATGAGCGATGAAGTGACGAACGATGCCGAAAAATGGCCCCAATACTCGCAGCTCCTTCACTCCTGGGACAATCGGACGAGAACCGGCTTACTCTTCGTCCTTTAATTTCACCCCTCTGATTTTCATTCCCTCGTTATGCTCGAGGGCGTATCAGCCAGAGAAGATGATTTAGACCATGAATAAAACGATGAGAGCTTCAACCCAGGAGAAATCAGGTTGAAGAGATTTTTTTCCTCTAGGACAAGATGCCAGACTGGGTATATGGGGGCTTCGAAACATAAAAATTATTCAGTAAATTACGAAGAAAAAACATAACTTCGAAATTGAAGATCAGGATAAAAGACGAAAGAAGTTGTATTTTCACATGAATCAGACACGGAGATTATCGACTTAAAGTCTCTCCTTGATAATGGATAAATTTAACATCATCAAAGATAAGAGGAGAGAAAAGCTGATGTTTATGTATATTAATTCGAATCTCCAGACCCGCAGAAATCAATTTCTTATCATCAGGAGGCAAAGTGGTATAGGTGGGTGAAAAAGATGGAAAAAAAATTAATGAACAGTGTCAATGCGAGGAATTGATATTATGAGAGAAAAAGTACCGCAGGCAAATACAGATAATTGGGTACGTTGCACGAAACGACCAAGAATTGATTGAACAAGTACAATTGGTAAGTATAAACGACTTTGTATTTCAGCACCTATAATTGCCTCGGAATTTTTAATTCAATCGAATAGAAGCAAAGTTAGCATAGCTTCGGGGGAAACACGATTTGTAAATATCCGAGAAGAGCGGAAATGGCAGAAAACGGTCGGAGTACTTACGTACTTCTGTTTTGTAATGAAAAATCGAAGAGGAGAACGGAGAGTGAGATGTATTAATTACCTGAAATTTCAATGTGGACACACGTATCCTCGTATATAGTTACATATGGGTATTTCACGTGACCGCGTTTTACCATGACCATGATTCGTAGGACGTAGGACGTAGACGATCCTCTGCCACGCGATCCAGGTCACCGGACGTGTTTAACCTGAGTTTAATTATTTACGGTATGGGTTAAAGCAATTCGGGCTACTCGCACAAATAAAGGAAACAAGGGCCCCCAGGTAAACGATATATCCGGGTTTAGAGGTATTTCGTTTGGTAGGAAACTGCTTCTGTGATAGGGACTGACATGTGGACAGATATTCCCACGTGGCGGTTCACAGTATTGGTAGATTTTTCCTTCTGATAACTTCGGGTTCAAGTCATACGACGAATAAATAGTGATTTCCGGCTACAAGAGCTTTGATTTCCGGTCTACGCGTTCTGCTAGATGCAGAGATACTTTGACGAGGTCAACTTTCTTTGAGACACATATTTGCCGCTCTGATATTTTCTCTTTGAGAACTCTGCGCAATTCCCTAGATTTTATTTCAAATTCGATTCCAAGTTGTTTACTAAGGTTTTTCCCTACTCATATCATATACATATACATATATATATATGTACAAAATAAGTACATAGTTTCGTTGTAGACTGCAGTATATAGAGAAGCCGGAAAATCAGACCGTGCGTCAATTCGCGCTTCGATGATCAAAAATCAAGTATAAAGCTAAAGACACGCTTTTGTGTCTCGCCATCCTTTTGTCTTGTCTGCTACCTTCGCATTTATCTTTTTTTTTTATCCCTTCGCCTCTATTTCTCTCCTCTCATCGCCTCTTTTTTCCCTCGAATTGGCGCACTTCAGTGTACCTCAGTGTTTCTCGAGATCCGCCGACCCCCCGCGGAAACTAAAGTCTGTAGCCACGCGTCGTTGAGTGAAATTCTATTTAAATGTAAAAATACCTTCAATTACCCATCCCGAGATTTAACAGCTAAGAGATTTCCTTAGATGAAATATTCAAGGAATTGTACTCTGCATTCAAGTACTTCAATTACAGCTACCTGCGTTCGATGGACAAACGACCGTGTTTCGTGCGGGCTAATCGTAACGGTGAGAAACCAAGAGAGCGAGTCGAAAAAATAAAATAAAATAAAAAACAGGAAAAAAAGAAAAGAAAAGGAAAAGAATGAAATAAAAAAAAAGGTGAAGAAGCTAGGGAATGGCTCCTTCTGGGGACCAATAAACCGTAAGAAGACGGAAAGTAGAGGAATTTTCCTTGGCTGTAACTCTGGAACTCTGGAGAACTCTGGTAGAGCTATTCCTCATTTGTTACGCTCGCGTTGTTTGTAATTTCGGCTTTACCGTTTGTGGCTATGGCTATGGATTAACGAGTCTCGACCCACCAATTTGAAATGTAATATCGAAATTCAAAGTAGTTAATTGAAAGCTGCTGTAGAGCTATGCTTTTTCCAGCTTTATACCGATCGTGAGCTGGTCGAGTATTACGACTGAAATAGGGAGCACCAGAATGAACCACATCCACCACACCCGTGGCACTCGCTGATAAATGACTTTGGCTTAGAACACTAATGGCGACTGAAGCTTCAGGGTTTTTCATCATTTTTTTTATTTTTTTTCTGCAACCTAGTGACGACCGTTCGGAAATAAAGGCTGCCGCGCGTTCTCGTGGATGAGTGATGTTAGCAACCCCAGGTGTGTGTCGAATCACCCCTTAAATCACGCCAAGACTGGGGTGAGAAGATTTTCATAGATACATTTTTAGTCGGTTCAAATAATTGCCTCATGTCGTTGTTTAGGTAAGTAAATGGTGTAATCCTTACTTCGGATCTCCCATATTCCAAATTCGCAAGTCTGAAATTTTGCACCCGAATTTTCACGCGTGAAAACTCACAATTTTTTATTTCGTTAGCAAAATTATAATTAAATTCGCCTCCACTGCAGTCCGCACATAAATTACGGAGCATTCTTTTCAAAAACGGTCCTATTAAATAGGCGCTATTTTCTACACCCGTAGCATTTTAAACTTTTGGTTTACGGCCAAAGTATGATGCGTCTTAACATTCATGCGGTCGCAGTACATACAGCAATGTAATCCACGGTGCAATTTTGCCACAGAAACTTTGTCCCCAATGACTCCAACAATCATTGTACCACCTACCTGGCTTATGATACCGTGTTGCTTGAATATATATGTATATATGTGTATAGTTTGTCAGAGTTCGTACGTTGTCAAATGGGCATTAAAATAGATTGGCCAGATATTAAAGGGCGGCTAATGGAAGGAAGTGGGTAAAGGGCGTAAGGGTACGTTATTCATGCAAATACACGAATAATACAAACACATAGAGACTGGACTTGCCCATTTGCACGTTCAACGTTATTCAAATTCCGGAAAACTTGTATACTTCGTCTTATCGTTAACTTTAATTGTTGCGGGATGGATTATCGGCTTCTGATGGTTGTACCATGAATAACGAATCACCTTGTCTGTCGTAAGCTCTGTTAGAGACGTGAGGAATAATTCGGAAAAATAGAAAGCCAAGTTATGACTTATGATCGCGATATTCGTAGGATAGCATTTCGACGTTTATTGCCAAAGTTGAATGTATATACATTTATGTAATATATACACATAGATATATGTGTAGAAGTTACATTCTGTTCCCTTACGTTCGTGGTGTTAACTCGTCCCAAGAATATGCCGGGAGGGTGAAGAGTTTTGACGAAAGATTTGTAGGCGTGGGGTGGAAGGAAAAAATAAAAGAGGGATGAAAAAGGCTCGGGAATTTTTATCAAGAATTTTTTCACATTTACGGTATACGACTCGCACAGCAATCTAATTATTTGCGAAATGTAAATGAAGATTCGTTGCCTCTCCTATAAGAGAGTTACTCCCTTCTCTTTCGTGGCGCAATAACGAGGCGCCACTCAGCTCCATATAAATCGATCAAGGGCCGGCTATCGAGTCGTGGCAAATTCTGCATGAGCGGATAATGGAAAAAATGAAAGGCAAATCGTTATGAAAACGTCGTGATAATATGAATATTGTATAGAGCAGCGACAGAAAATGCGAGAATGCAAAATGACTCTGAGACGAAGGTAAGTAATCCTATGGTGAGTAAACGTTCGAAAGCTCAAATTGTTTGATCAACGGGTGGAAGTAACGCAGATTGATCGGGCTAAAGCAAAACGTCAAGGGAAATAGTTATTCGCGCGGTGAAATAAGCAAAGAAAATGGCGGCGCCATGAAGACGAGCTAGACATACCCCGTACCCGCGCGAGTGCCGAGGGTGACGAAAAGGATATTAGAATGGTTCGTTGGAAGGGGTAGCAGCCAGTGGTTACTGGGGTTATTTGAGGACGGTGAAGGTGGTGTAGCACCAGGAGGAACCAAGTGAGTATAGGGATGAGGGGGGTAGTGATTCGCCGCCAGAGAGACCGCAAAATATTAAAATCATAAATCATATCTCCGATATTCTAGCCGCTTGCGGATCGTGGCGCAAAGCGGGTTCCAGTTGTTTGGCGATGGATGTCTCTGAAAATAAGGAAATAAAAGCCAGGAAATACTCCTTGAACTTTTCTAGCTCGTATGTTAGCCGGCACGTATAGAACTAGACATGGCCTGACTCTGGCGAGTTGTAAACAGCATAAAAGGCATGTGTCCCACCGCGTGCAGCCCACGTTTTAGTCAGGGACAGAAAAGCCCATCCCCGTAGCTGGGAGACCGCAGTTTCTCCCTCGTAGTTGATAACTTACTTTCTGCTTATAACTTTATAGTTGTTCTTCTCGACCGCGTGCCACAGCGGCGAGTGCCCAACGACGTTTCTCACCCTCGTTCACTTTGTCCGTTCTTCCCTTACTTCCCAAAAACCGAGAGGACAAAGTGGGAATTCTTCAAAACTGTTCTTCGTCGAGAAAACAAAATACTTACTTCTTACCCCTTTTAACCTGATTTCAACAGACTCGCGCATGCACTCGACTCCCTATCGTCTATCCCAGCCACCATCCCTTAGAAATGTTGCATAGTCTTCCTCAAGATTGTGAAATTTTCGTAGCTGAAGACAGAGTACAAGTAAATGAATATAACCAGGTAGCAAAACGAGATATATTTCTTACTTAGACTCATTCCTAGCCCAATAATAGTTTAGAGTCCCCCCGGAGCAGCCGAACTCGACTTAGCACCCCGGTGGAAATTTAACGGGCTTGTACGACGTTTATATACCGTTTGTATATATATCGCAAGTCTTGGTTCTTGGGAAGTTCAAACTTTGCGATCGACTCTCCTGGGATTCTATACTGGAAAGGGTCTCCACCCTAATTACAGTGCAGGTTCATGGCCAACGAAGTTTGAAGTGCCATGAGCTGCTCTTTGCGATCAAAAAGTTCCGTTCAAGGAGTGCCTTTGGTTGTACGCCATTTGCTCCCTTGCGTGGGGGTGGAGCACCCCTTACAGATTGTCCGTATTTGCGTATACACACATATATATATAGCCACGCTTATATAGATACATATATGCGTGTGTGTGCGTGTGTACTTCGCAGGGAAGGGCCGCTTAGCTTGCAACTTTAGTGTAAGCACGCGAAGTAACTGGCCGACTGTCAAAACATTGCTGTTTCTCAGTCCGTTAGACCCGTGACCCATTTCTCGGTTCGCGTAAGCAGTTCGCAGATTTCGAGATTCTGCTGTACCTACTACTTCATCTCTCTCTCTCTCTCTTGCTCTACGCTCTTGGGGCTGCGGGACACGTTGCTATGGGACAAGATGAATTAATATTGCAAACGTTATGGCAGAAACTTTTCTCAACGATATTGGTTACCGAGATTACGAGTTAAACTCAAGAACTTAGGTATACCCCTACTCCTGCAGCCAGTCTTACAGATAAAAATTCTTGAATATTTCCTGTTATACGTTTCTCAAACCCACCCAGATACCAGGAAAAATAACAAGGATGAAAAAAAGTAATCTGTACACCCACTACCTACTACCGGCAATCTTGTTTTCGGGTTTCCAACCATAAGCCGTTGCTTCTCACTTACAATGCGTTGAAAATAACATGGTATTATTGCCGCCTTGCCTGCTTAGCAAGCTACAAGAAGCTTTCAAAGTTTGAGGTAATCCAAGTTAGCCGAGCAACGCTCGTCGCTTTATACGTTTACATCAAACCTGCACCTAGTCATTGTATACGTGTTAGACCTATGGGTTCTAGCGAATCTGGCGAACAAGATTTTTTGAAAATCCGTATAAGACTTGAATCTTTCTGGTCAGTCAAATTCAATCGAGTACCTTTGTTGTTACACCCTGCAATCATCGAATTTCAGTAATGATGTCCGATTTATTCTATGTGACGATTACGCTGTTCGAATATCAGACTTACTATACGTCTTTCGGATTATTTCTATCGCGCTTGCAGAATATCTACACGGTTTAGTTTCATTCATCGGTAAATGCTTCATTGCTTCGTGATCTAAGCTGTAAAGGTTTCAGTGTAGCTTAGCAACCGCATCGTATAACTAGGACAGCGTTTTGTAAAATGTCATAGTCTGCAAAGTTTTTGCTACCTCGTTCGAGCAACCGAATAGAAAACGTCTCGAGAGTCACGACCGCAGTGGCTGCAGTAAGATCGGGAAAGTTTTTGATCTAATTTTTTTTACCATGTTTCTACCATTCTCATTTTGAAAGCTTATGCTTTTGTTAGCGTTTAATCTTCAGCTTTTGAGACTGTTACTTATCCCGTTAACTCTCATAGTTCCTGATTCGCATCGTTGATTTCAGTTCCTCTGAAGCGTCTTTAGAAAAAAAAAAAAAACAAATTCGAGGCTCGCTGAGAGTGATACCTACTAAATTGCGAAAATATTTATTTCAGGGATCAAAACGTTTGGAAAATAATTTGAAAACTTTACCGTAGGACGTAGGTGATGAATTTTTTTTGAAACAAGATTAGAGGCTCATGGTGAAACGGGGAAAGTGTATTATTAGATATGGAGCCACGAGGATTGGGCATGAAAATAGCGTAAAATTTTTATTGCAGGGTTCTATGAGACGCAGGAAAATTCTTTCGATAGCCTATCTTACTGGACGATCAATCTTACGGTTGTGCAAATATTTTTTTCCACAACTTACTTCGGTATTAGAAAAGTTTTTATTTATTAACCCCCGCCTTGCTCATGGTGGGATTGAGGTAATGCAGAGTCAAGGAATTCCCTTGAATATTCTAGACGTTAGAAGCCGACGCGACGCGACGTGAGGCAGGAGACATAAAAAATTGCGGTAAGTGCTAAGAGACACGAAGAGATACGTATCACAAGCAAACACTTCCGGATGTAAGTTTCGCGTGTGAAAGTCTGAAAGCTCCGATATACAAATGCCGACTCATACATAATTGTGCCAATTTATTTGACACTCTCGTACCAGTCGCACGTAGTGTTTCTAGTGATGAAATTTTCCTTCGTAAATTGAGACTAAATTCGTATCTGTAATTTAAGTTCGCGTGTGATGAATGAATCCTCGACACACGGCGTCCTGCCCGTTTCCAGAGCTCCGGCTTATTGATTTTCCTGGAGATAGTAAGAAAATTAGCCGGTTACGTCAGGCAATAAGAGATAGGTAAATCCGAGTGCTTTGTAATTACGAAATGAACGTGGGTATCTGTTCTTCCTTAACTCGTTTCGTTTGAGCTTTTCTCTTGCCGTTATATTCGCATTCGCAAAGCCTAGTTATTCGCCTCTCGCTTCCCACCTACCGTACTCTTTCGAATGATTGATTCTATTTGATCCCAACGCTGACAGCTGCAAAAAAATTCCGATTCAAACGTACCTTATCCAAGATACGAAAGAAACGTCGTCTCGATGCAACATGCTGGGTGATATGGCTACTATTCTTCGTGCCCGAGCTTTTCCTGCCGACATTTTTCTTCTAAATATAAAATTTGATCTTCTCTCCACATCGTATACTCCAGAATCTAGATATATCGTTCTGAAGACATCAGTGGTTATTTTTCCCGAAATTTCCGAGCTTGCAATTGAGAAGAAGAACTTTTCTTAAAGCTCAAATTAGTTATTGCTTTACCTCACGTTTCCCTGATTTCCATGCATTTTTTACGCGTTGGTTTTTTTATAGGTCAGTATTAGTCTGCGTACGTAAACATATACCTATACAGGCAAAATCATAAATAGGCAAAAAGATAAATGAATAAAAGAAAAAAAGGAATGGTTCGTACGGCGGTATAAAGCGGCTGTGAAAAATGCTAATCTTTTCCGAATTTATCCTGGCTTAAAGCGGACGTATTTAGCGCTGTGAATATCATGACCACGTTAGCAGATTAGTGATTCCGATTCCAGCGGAATAATTACCTCCCGTTTTATCATTTTCATTATTTTTAATTACGTCGTATTATGTCGGCGAGTTTCGAATCCCGGGAGGATACAAATTCTCAATAAATGTTCGCTGGCTTTTTAATTATACTTATTTCAGTACCTATTAAAACGGTTGTACTTAGTATCAACACGTCTGACGATGAACACTGTATATATAATTGTAAATGTAATAGCTGCAGTTTTGCAGAAAACATGTATAGCGCTGCCAAACGGATAAAGCTCCGTAATTGGATATTCATTATACCTACTTGTTTCCGCTCTAATTTTATTTACTTCCAACCATCTCGCTCCTTTCTCTATCTAAAATAGCGACCTTGTCGCCGCGAGGGTTGTGCTTGATATCGCGCGTTAATTATACAGAGGGAGTTGTGACGTTAGGGACCCCCGATTCCCTGTACAGACGGTTTACCTAATTCGAACTGTTTCCTGATATTTCGCCAACTCCGAGATAAACTCACGGCTTGACGTCAATCTTCGTCGGAAGTTTCGATCGCTTGCTTGAATCAGGAGTACGCCTTAGGACGCGCTCGTAGCTAGTATCACCAACTGTATGTACACATCGAACTTTATACCTCTTCGGTTTTGAACTGAGTGAGGAATTTTCCTCTTGATTATTGAACGTGGCTTAAAATGGAATTAATATCCATCTCAAAATGATCAAAAGGTAAAATTGAATTTACTATATAAAAAAAGAAAAAGGATCATATCCTCTTGACTTTAGAGACCCAATTAATATGAATATTGCAGTCTAGTGCCCCCAGGTTCGAGGAAATCCTCAATCTCTTGTTGCTTCGAATTATTATTTCATAGTAAGACGATCGGTTCGGATAGACTTGTTCAACAATTTGGGTTAATGATTCAGATATAGTCCGGGTATAATATCAAGCGGATTAACAGGGTTATATCTGCTGTAGACCGGCGTTATTCCCTGATCGTACCTATATAGTATTTTTTCAGGTTCATTTATTTCACCGTCAATTTCATATTGAATATAAATTGAAAAATCCGTATCTATAGAGCCTGGAGACTGAAAAAAAGTCACCGACGTCTGACCTTGTGCGATTTCGTTTTTCACCATATTGGATCATTTTATTTTTCGGTTTTTAGGGCAAAAACGCTTTTTCGCGCTCATATGTATATCGTGGGGTCTATAACGAGAGAAAGGAGCGGTTAAAAGTCATAGATGATTTAATATCATGTGCAGTATAATCGCAAGGGATGAGGTGAACTGTTGATAAGGGTCTAGGAAAAATGATTAACCCCGGTGAGAACAGATGGTGTCTAGACAGTAGTTTAAAGTAACCGCAATCTTGTTACTGACTGGACGAAACCAAGTTTCATTTTGAACTTTCAACTTTCAGTAGGTATCTACTGAAAATGTTCTCTATCTCTCAACAGAGAACATGGATAAGCTCTCAGGCTTTAGACTTCAGTGTTCGAAATTTAATCGTATGGCTCCAGCGCACACGACGCCTGCTTCTGAGGGGGTTTCTATGGATTTCGACGTTTGGACGGAGAACGACTTTCTCAGTTCAAGGGCTTAACCCTTAGCCCGATCTGTCCACCCTCGTCGAAATTTCGAGGAAAGATTCACGTCCGTCTAAAACTCGGGTTAAATTACCCAAGTGTTATTGTTGATCGACAAGTAGATGGACGGTTGGATAAACACGTAATTACGGAGGGTGTCCTTTTTCTCTTTTCTTTTCTATCTCTGATTGCAAATTAATATTACGATCGACTGGGTTTTTACGTGTAGAATAAAGGCATCGGTACAATCAAACATGGTGTTTTATACTTTTCATTTTATTTAGTAAACATCATAATGTCATATATTTACAATACCCAACTACCTTCACCTGTGACTGTAGTGTAGGCAGATATAATAGGTATACATATTTATCTGTCGCTTGGATAAAATCTATACCGTTGATTTATCTTAATTTTTTTACTTTTTTTTTCTTTTTTTTCTTCTTTTTTTCATATCCTTCTTTTTGTCTTTAATTTTAATTGTACAACACAGAATTAATAACAGCCCTCGTGTGATACAATATATGTTAAATCGATTTGTTCTACGTACATACCGTGTCCTAAAGTCTGAACCGCATCTCACCCCTATATTATCACCGCAATATATAATATATATATATATATATATATTTTTTTTGTACACAACATTTCAATAACTATATAGTTCGTTTTTGTCTACTATCTTTCACTCATTCCGGCCCTTACACGTAATATTCATCCCTCGTTTGTCATATTTTATTTTAAACCCATTTCGAACAGGTTCAGACTTTTGAGCCCCATTGTACACAACAATGAATATCAGTGTCGTGAAATATATTATATATTATGGTACAAGACTATGTACAGTCCGTGCTGCACACCGACGTTATCACCAGATACGATGAGGATTACGTTTTCGAAACAAGCTATGTACGCGCGGCAAAGCTCTTGTCAAAATTGTCACCGAGGCTGCAGAGGGGAAATAGTTTGGGAAAACACGGAACGAGTTGTAAGCGATTATCAGTAATTTTTTGTTTCTGTTATTTCTTGTTTTTCTTTTTCCATTGCTATTCCTTTTCAGCTATAATCGCGCAATTGGATTAGTTACAGTGTCATCGTCGATGTTGTCATCTCTTTTTCGCAAATGCATTTGCATTCGTTTCCGCTGTAATGTTACATATACGTACATACGCAGACGTCTGGTGTTAACGTTGGGATTCCGCAGCAGTTTGGCGCTGATTACAAGCTATCAATTAATAGTTTTTTTTGTTTTATGTTTTTGTTTTTGTTTTTGTTTTTTCTTAATTAATTGCTTACATTTACATCGAGGATATGTACAAAATAATGAGAGACACCAAAAGACAACTCGATGACAGAATAGGCCCCGCTGTCCCAGTCTGCATAGCCTCTGGCCGTTCCCCTGCAACATGCATAGGTACAGAGTTTTCATATTGAATTTCGAAAAATCAAGCAGACAAGGTTTCGTGGTTGGTATATGCTGGGAGACTCGCGTTATGTACATTGTACAGCTTCATTTGAGCCAACTTTTCGAGGACCCTAAGCTTTTAAGGAAACTCAGAAATATCCAATATTCAAACTAGATCATAAACCCAATTAAACTTTGTCAAAGTTATATTGAAAAACAACGAAGCAACGCCTTCCCCCTGAAAAGGGCAAAGCATTTTCTTAACGAAAGAAAAATTAGTTTTTTTTTTTATATGGTATGAAATATGTCGGGAACCGCGCTTACAAGTCGATTGATTTTTTAAGTAAAAGTTGAGTAGGTACCATTAAAATAACTCACAAACAATCGTGATGAATTCAGTATTAAATCAAATGATGGCTGAGGCGCGGTAGACGGAAAACGAAAGTGATAATGGAAAAAGTTCGACAACTATTACCATAAGTCTGGAAGAGTATTTCCATACGTAGGTACAGAGCGGACTGACACCACCTAATATTGATTTAAACTGCTCTTATCAACTTTCTGAAAATTCCAAATTTCCACACATTTGCTGTTCCTCTGTCCGCTTCGAAAAACATCACGATGTCGGGGACTAGGTTATTCGAACTAGAAGTCCCAGTAACGGCTCGGACTTTAAATCATTTATATTACTCTTTTTCCATTGTGAAAAAAAAACCTAGACAGTTCTACGAGGGAAAAAGGTAATTGGATTTTTCTCCCGAGTTTTCTGTCATGAACATCGTATACCTTGATGAAGTTTTATCAGCGAAGGTTTTGTCAACTGTACATGATGCGGCTCAATCGGTGAAGAAAGAAAAAGAAAGAAGACTTTGTCGTAATTTGAACCCATATTTTGCAACATCTCGTGTGAAAGGAAGTGGATCATGTTGCCTTTTCAAGGGATAATCTTTGTGTGTGTGTGTGTGTTCGTGTGTGTGTATGTTCGTAGCGGAACAGACCAGTCTTTAGAAATGTTTGACGTGAGAATCTAGCAGCCAACAGGCAATTAATAAACCGCTCCGAAGCTTTAGTAAACTAAAAGGAGTTGCTCGTTAGAACGTTGAAGGATCGGGTATCCTTGTTTGTTCGGTAGGCATTACTGAAGGAAGTTAGAATTTCGAATTTAGAACCGTAAGCAGGGGATGCGAGGGAGTCCCAAAGTCATTGACGGCGCGACCCTCCGATGAAGTGAAACGAGCAAAGGCTGAATAAAAGCCCCGAACTAACAATAAGCTGATCAAAATACGCGATTCTAAGCTCTTTTTGACGAGGTTAAAGGCAGTTCCAGAAAAATCTACTACATACTACCTCAGAAATACAATGGCACTCACCATTTAGGACGTGAACTCTGACGGAAGCCATGTCCGCGTTGCTTGGCTTACATCCGTATTCCCCCGAATCCGAAGGCTGAGCAGCTTGGATAAGCAGCCAAGAATTAGTTACGTCATTTCCTTTTTCTGTGATGACAGAAACTCCACCTCTTGGACTGTCGTAGCTTAACGTTCTCTGATTGTAGTACCAAAATATGTAAGTCGGTGGTTCCGAACTGAAGTGGATGGCGCAGGTCAGGTTGATGGTGCTGCCTGCACCAACGTAAAGCTCCGGTCCACCGAGAATCGTTGCCGTTGGTACTGAGTCAGAAATTTTCGACACACATATTACAGTGGCGATTTACTGCAGGCAAACACTTAAACTTCTGATCATCAATGATTGGTCCCAAAGTCAAGTGGCACCTTTGACCATAGTTCAACTCTCGTCCATCAAAATATCGGAGAGCTACAGGGATTCGACCGTTTTTTATACACAAGGGTGAATAAACCATTTTGGTTCATCATTTTCACAGTTTGAGATGTAGGTACGTTCAACAACTTGTGTTACGAAAATAGGGAGAATAGTGGATTGTAACAATTCTAACGCATGCAGGTATCTATTGTAAGAGTGATCAAGGTGTCGCTTACGACAAATTACGTTTGTGACTAACTATTTCTGTCGTAATAATGATTGATGATTATTATGATCACTCATCAAAATTTTCGTAAGTCTGGTACCCTTTGTTTAAATATTTTAATGATCAATCAGGATGTTGAATGACCGGCTGGATGTTACTAAATTTCAATGGACATACCTACCCGTTTTCATACGCAGTTAAAACAAATACAGAACCTGTGAACTTTTCAATTCGTTGGTCAACAGTGTAGATCAATTATTTTTACCACCAAATTTTGCAAGTATTGGATGAAATAACAATTCTGCTTCTCCTACCCCTTTCTATAGAAATGAAATAATTTTGTAAACGAACATTGATATTGGTGTGTGAATTTGAATATTGCTAACACTTTGAATGACCATTTTCATTTTTTTTTTTTTTTTTTTCAACCAGCCATTGTTATACATATTGTGCGCTGAATCGCCGGATCTTTATGACTGATTCAACTCATTTTGATTCCGATGAAAATTTTCGAGTAGGTATTCCCTGCAGGCTGATTGTGGGAGATGAATTTTGCGTTGAGAATTGTACTAGTCGGGTTAATCGATCAGGTCATGTTTACGGTAGGGCATGGTCTCTCGTCTGTTTGTCTAACTGGTCGTGGAGGCGCGTGGTCGTCGCGGGTGTCGTTAGCTTAGGCCAGCGGATTAATCAGCGTTGCCCTCAGGGAGAACGTAGCCTGGATTCCGATCAAACCCCACGACCTGGGCGGAGAAAACCCGAATTTGGGGATATTGAAACTTCGCCTATATCCCACCCCTTCACCGCCCTTGAGTCTCGAAGTACATAATACCTATTATAGGCTTAAGTCAATTGCAAACTTTATACAAAACTTGTATTATACACTAGTTATACAATTTCATACGATATTTCACACAGATTTAGATTTTTAATCAAATTTCATTTCGCTTTATCAAGTTTTCAGGTAAAGTATAATATATATAATATGCATGAAATTTATATCGTAACCTGATGAAATTTTCTATATCTATAATATAATAGGTATACGGGAGTAATTAATGCTGAGAATACTTGATCATTGACTCACCGACAACGTTGAGATGAAAATGATGTGATTTTAAGGGAACCGTTGATATCTGGCACTCGTAGATTCCTTGATCTCGTTCCTGGGCCCATTTTATGCACAGCGTCCACTCCGACCATTCGCTATTTTGCCCAGAATTTTGCGCAGGCAAAGCCTGAAACCGCTGGTCGCTGGTATAAGTGTAACCTCCAGCTGTGAGGATGTGTATATCTCGATGCCTGACCCAGGATACCTTTTGGATGAGGAGAAGAAGAAAGAAAGAAAGATGGTGACTCAGCGTGCGTAAAAATTCGTTGAAACCACAAGAAGCCTTTTTTCTTTTCGTTTTTTCTTTCCATTTTTATTTCATCTTTTTTATTTCCCTTCTCGTTTTACGACAGCGAAAGACGTTTTATTTAGTTCGGACTTCAGGCAGACTTTTTCAGGGACACTGCCGGAATTTAGGATCTGAGATCCGCGAGATCCTTTGCAACGAAAGTCTTTTTTATTACCGAGCTTTTGAATAAAATATATTCGCTACCTTGCGACGTGGTGTGGCCAAAACGGGAAAATAAAATAATGAAATAAAAAAACGAAAAATAAGGTCCGAATGGATCCAAGCTCTCGAATTTTGGAAAGGAAGAATACGGAAGTCGAGAATTTACGTTCTAAGAGAATTAATCAATTTTGATTAATTCGTTTGTACAAAATTAATGAACCACTTGCAGCTAACCGTAAACAGAGTCGAATATAGTAATGCAAGAATAGGCCTTGCTATTGCAAAGTTAATTTCGATCAACGACAGGCACTTGTCCAATGTGCAAGATACATACAGCGTGGATTTAAGCGTTATAGCGTAAACCTTAATTAACGAGTCATGGTAGATTACTCGAGGCAAACAGCAATTGAGTGTGTATCTGGTTACAAGAACAACTTAAGTCGACTCAGGTCGTTTTTGCGCCCTTTATGATATTAGAATGACACGATATCTCAACTTTCTACCCTATAATTTCCAGACTTGTGTAATTTAGTTGAAGAGTACTTTTTTTTTTCTTCTACGAGTACCTACAGAACTGCGCGTTAGTTATCCAACTTCAAAGTTATACCGTAATTTAGGTCTTTAGGATATTATCAGTTACAGTTTAGCTTTCAGTGCAACAAATAATAATTATATCTTCATTTACTTTCTGCCCATTTATTATCCAATTAATTGACTGGAATTCGCTAAAACTATACATGAAACTAAACGGGGAAAAAGCAGCGTTTTTTCGCAGTACTTTTCATCACCTCACAAACCGATGCTAATTACTCGAAATACTATCAAGCACATACAATCAACATTTTCTTATTTGCATTAGCATTTCTTCATAAAAGGGTTTATTATTTTTCATGAAATTTTGTTTTTTCATAGAAAAAAACGTTCTAATCAAACGAGGTGTGGCAATTATTCATGCCCATTACTTTGATTCAAAATCCTGTAAATTCCAGATTTTTTCAGCTACCCGTTTTCTAGATCATTCAGCGAATTCAGATTTGTAGATTCTGAAAGTCGATGGAAAATATTCTTCAATTAAGAAACGTGCTCATGAATACCATTCGTTTGAACTCGAAAAGAACATTATCTTTAATTTAAAAATATCAAAAAAATATATGTTCTAAGGAAAAAATTGAAAATCAATTTATTTCTGGGAAAAGCGAATGTTCGAATTCAATGGGATATGGAAATTTTTCATTTCTATCATTCGAATGTAGAGTCCTCTGAATTTTAAGATTTTTTCATCGAATCGACGAGATCATCGCACGAGTTGTTCGGACAGACCGAAATTTTTCTGAAAGCCTGTTTTTCGGATTTTAGAGAGTCGGAAACGTAAATTTTTGTTGAAATTAGCAAAAGTAACTCTACGACCGAAACCAATCCTTTTCTTAAATATCACCATTCGTATAGGAGACGGAAAGTAATATGCATGTAAATTTCAGTGGAATTGGTATAGCTTTTTTTTTATCAACTTTGTGCGGTATCAATTATCCTAATGATCTAGTAAAGTTCGTAGGGACTGCATGAAAGATGCATTTCGAGATGAAAATTGAAAATAGCGAGACAGACTGAACATTTGCCTGTCTTATTTATTGCAAAAAATCGTTCATTATAAGTTGAAAGGCGACATCATATTCCCGAAGAATCGTGTTTCAACTTTCACCCTGCAGATTTCATTTGTCGATTTCATTCAGCATTCTATTCTTTTTTGAAAAATTTTCCGCCAATACCCGATAGTAGACTTATTGTAACAGGATGCAATTGTTGCACCCGCAGGTACTCGCTGCTTCGAACCGTTGGAGCCACAGAACCATTGCAAGTTCGAATTACCTGCAGTGCATCGAAACCCGGCGTTTGTGCAAAGCAGGAACTTCGTCAGAGATTGATTTCCGCGATTAAACATGAATTCAGAGGCGCGCCGCGATTGATTATGTAATCATCATTGACCATGCCACTAATCTTCTGGCTTCCGGCTGGCCCTGTAATTGGGTTAAAATGCACGTAGAGGTGAAAGCATACGAATCAGCAGTTCAAGTGAATAAACAAAACCTTCGTGATTCTCATCACGTTAAAATCTTGATGTCATAACTTCCTGCCGATTAATTAGTTTAACTAAACTCTGTATCAAATATTCAACATCCTGTCCCGCTCTTCCGCTTATCGTACAGACCAATTTTGATTTTAAATTACTCAACAGATTTACGAGAGAAGATTTTCAGATTTTCACCCCCGGTTCGCTCAAAATATCCTTCCAAATAAATTATAATGTCAGAATAGGTGATTCCCGTGCTTCGTAATTTTCGAAACTCCGCGTTGTCTTTTTTCACTAATTCGCAAATTTTAGCTAGATTATTATCTTACGGTTTTATCGCCCAGATTTCTGACTCTACATGTCAGGTAGGCCGTTTTCCCAATGAGTGCTGTCACGTTTGTTGGTTGGCTAAGGTCAAAGGTGGGTTCGGCTTTTGGCTTTGCACCAGCTCCAGCAGGATCCAAAAGTTGCTGTCGTGGCCTCGCCTGGTTTGGATGTCTCTCCGAAGTGTCGGTGCCACGTTCTCCCATGCTCAGAGTATCTGAAATATATATTGTATTAATTATACATTGGGGATTTCCCACATTATAATCAGTTTAGAATCATTGAACAATTAGGAAAGAGCTGATGATTGAGTACGACCGCAAACTAAAGCTTATAAATAACGTCAATGGATATACGTGTCCGGAAACTCTAGCATTAAGTTATCATTCACTATTAAATTTCATCATCAAATTACGCAGGTATATAAATCGATACGAGTTTCTAGTAATCGATAAGTTGTCTGTTTGCTGTGTCAGCTCTTTTAGAATTTTTACGTTTCAGTTGACAGCGGATGGATTCGATTCTCAGCACGAGCCCCTAAAATTTCATACGATTTCTCGTATACGTGCAGCAGGAGGGAAAAGCGGGGCAGTGGATAGGTATAGATAAAAAGATAAACGAACCGTGATTTTTCGTTCGCTGTAGTATGCTTGTGAAAAAGAGATATGGGTAGAGAAATCCCTTGTTTTATTTCGATTGAATATATATATATTCCGCGTAATAATTTAACGTTTTATGGCTTCCTCGGATTAATTGCGTGCGGTGAATAAATGCCGCAGTTTTTTTCTCCTCTCTTTCTTTGTTATCTCATTTTTAACCTTGCAGATTTCACCCCCCTCCGACCACGTCCGATCGAAAAATCTGCCGTATGAATTCGGCTTAGGGATGCTATGTTTTCATATCATATCGCGATATCAATCAATACGGTTTATTGACTGCCTGGCTAAAACCGTACTCGAAAAATTAAATCGCCAAATCCGCCTTTCAATCAGAAGTTAAAATTAATCGGATTTCATCAATAGTCAGTCCTGAATATGATATAATAAATTACCTTTTCCCATTATTCGACTCTTGTATAAATAACAAAAAAAAAAAAAGGAAAAAACTGTAATACCGGTTCCCGAATGAGGCATAAATCGATTATCGGAATGAGATTACCAATATCACACACCTCGCCCATCGATTTAATACTTGTTACTTGAGCCCGAGCGTAGGTACTTTGCAGAAGGAAATGGGTTTAGGGTCACCTCCCCTAAATATGGCGATCCGTTCTATAGCATCCTCAAAGTTATGACGGGCAGGGTCAAGTAATTACGAGCGTTACCGGTGACCTGTGAACCTGTGGAGTTTGCAGCTCGATGAAGCGCGTCGCGACGCTGAAATTCAACGAATCGCCAATCAAAGTCGTATAAAGCCACTCTTTACAAACCAATTTCTTTCTCTCGTCCCTGCACCCTCGCGCGTCGTTCTTTAGACTTTAGGTACTGGCATGGATCAAAGAAACGAGAGAAAATAACTGAAGATATAAAGAAAATATATATTGTAATGCGTCTGTGCGCGTGTGCGTGTGTATATAGAGGTAGAAATATAGCTTATACAATACATAGGTATATATTTACTTATGGCGAGCTAAGGAATTTCTCACCACAATAATTCCGACATTAATACAATTATCTGAAATAATTTCTGATATTTCATTATGGTATGGTATAGTATGGGTATGGAGGTACTAGATAGGCACCTATCGCTACTATCTAATTCAACTTTGACGCGTATTGATCCATAAGTCCTTTACCAGCTTCATCATAGAGAAGCTATATAATACGCTCTGAATTGGTGGACCCGAGATACAGATGAAATATAGATAACGTCGTTGATATGTCACCCCTATTTCTCTGCCGGTACCAACGGTTATTATCCGGATACTAAAGGTTACGACCCAACGAACCCACGTCCGAAAGACTGCCGACTCGAAAGTAGGTATCTAATGTCTATATGTATATATATACGTAGGTATATATTATATATAGATGTACTATATGTATATGCGTATTATGTGGGTATATAATATGCGCCTTGATAGTCCTGGGGGAGAGTGAAATGGGGGCAAAGTATTTGGGTTACATAAACCGAGTTTCAAAGTTGTTGACTCTTGACTCGAGTGAGAAGTAACGATTCGAAATTGACACCTCCGCCTCTTTGTTGCATGTTTTTGTCTTCCGTTAAGCTTTTACCCACCAAGTTGTGTGCTGTGAGAGAAAAGCGGCGGTATAAAGAGAGAAAGGGGAGAAAAGGCGAAAGGGAGGAAGGGAGGAAGTCAGCTCCAGGCCCCAGGGTCTCGAAAGCCCTCGCTTTTACCTTGAAAACATTTTCTTAACTACTCGTTGATTGTTTGGCGCGGGAACGTGCCAAGGTACGGTGTGACCCAGTTGTTGGGGTATCGGAATTGATACCTCTACCGCCACGAGCCGTGAGAGAAATCGCGGGCTTTCCCACTTATAAGATGCTCAGGCTCTACTCAACGGCAAGCTCCACCTGAACCTCGTTAATTGATCTTCATTGACAAAAAGGGGAAACCAAATTTCTCACAAAGCTTCAGTAACGACTCCAATAGATTATTTCACGAACGTTTTGTTCGCCGTTCACCACGACACTGCAGAGAATGGGGAAACCGAGAGGGCCTCGGAGCGAAACTGGCGAGAAACCGTGGAGGGCTCATTTCATTCTTAAACTGAATAAAACAGAAATTCACTCGTCAACGAACGACCGGAAACTTCTAAATCGTCCTGAATACAGGATCCGGGAATTTCGTCTCTTTTAAAACTTCTTGAAAAACAATAAAACGCGAACATCATTAGGGCTAGAAAGTTTCACGGTCACACCCGAAGCCAACGATAGAATCTTCGGTAACCATTTCACCCGAAATCTGGGTCTCTCTCTATCGTTATTTCAACGCATCCGCAGTTAGACCTTTATATTCTGTTTCATTGAAATTCTCAACGAAACGGACCAACTTTCATCCGTTCTGAATTTCTCTGTGTACATATATATATATATGTGAAAGAAAAAATTCAGTAAAATAAATGAATACCTATACGTTTAGAGAATCAGCGCAAATTAAATCTGCTCAATGCTTAAGGCTAAATGATTCGGAATTATATTAGATATCTAGGAAATATTTTCTAAAGTATATGCATATCTGTCGCAGTGTTTATAGATCGAACGACATTTTTATCGCTTCTTTATTTCCTGGATTTCGTTCTCCCGGCTGAATTCAAGGATAGGGATTATCGTATCTTTTCGCGAAGTTATCGGGCTCGCTTGTTCGCGATAAAACTGTATATATCCGAGGCGAGAAAAATTGAAGGACGCTTAAGATAATGGCAGAAAGTCTGCGTCGTTACGCGAGGTTCTATCCCAAGGGAGGGGGTCGGGAGGGGGGTTGGGGGGGTTGGGGGTGGAAGTCTGGGACGTGTTTAGGGTTCCATGAGATGATTCTGTCCCATTTCCCTCCACGCCTCCATAGCAAGCCTCGGGATATACCCTAACGCAAGGCACGCGAGGTACGTCGCTTAACGATGCTTCAATTAATGTTTGAACCACTTTCTTCGGGGCAAATGGTCATCTTTGAGAGCCTAAATTGACCCGCTCGATCTCCACCCGGATACTGGGACAAGGGTGTAGGTTATAGAATGAGAAAATGCTCGTTGGGCTGGATTAATCCGTGCTGTAAAGACCTGAAGGTCATTGGTAGAGTCGGAATGGTGGAAAATTAATTGGACCTACATTAATTAGCGTGTAACCGCATGCTCGTCAAAAAAAAATCTACTATGATATATAGTAGGCTCTAAATTTCGACAACGATATTACCGAATAAAACGCGTGAAATTAAAGAAAGAAAAAAAAAAAAAGAAGAAAAAATTCAACAACAAAAATCTTGAGCTCAACGTTCAACTTATGGCTTTAAACAAACCGTTCAAATCTATAAGACATTTTTTATCCACACTTTGCTCACTGGCACGAACGATTTTAATGACCACTCATGGACCAAAATCTGTCAAAGGTATAAGGTCCCGTTAACAATTACTGTGAGTCGTTTGTTCCTCGCGAAATATATTTCGCAGTTATAAATTTTTTTCTTGTCAATTTTTTCATTTTTTGTTTTCTTTCTTCTTTTTTCTTTCAACGTGTAGTCTAGGTACCTTGGAGTTATCGAATCACCGCAAAAGTTTCACCGAAGAATTTTCCAAGTTCTTATATAGATCGTTAGAGCCTGTTATCATAGCTTCGCTGAAAGCGGTAATATAAAGTTCGACGTCTAACACGTCTTGCAGTCTTTTCTTCCCGCAAGGATTTCCCACTCTCCTCGGTAACCAGGACGCATCCTTCGGCGGACCAGGTTATGCATAAAAGATTCAACCGCCGAAACGCGAAATCGAGATTCTGAGCATCAAAATGCCTCCTTCCATCCAATTCCCGCACTTTTGCATACCTCGCGTACGCGGATTTCGCCCAAATTTTTCCATTATTGTGCGACGTATAAAGTGGCCGGATAATAACGCACAGCTACCGGTTTCGAAATTCCGAATATGCGGAGGAGCGACATATCCTCGCGTGCGGATCGGAAGACTTTGTTATTTGATTCTCTTGAGTATAATAAAAATATAAAAAAAAAAAAAAATCGTGATTTGATTTTCTGTAGAATTCACCATCGATCTCCTGCCTGTAAGGATGAATTTTTCTTCCCTTCTTTTCTTTTTTTTTTTATTACAATTTTATTATTTTAATTTTTTATCATTTTTTTCAACATGAATGAACCGAACTGTGAATATATTTGATATTCAGTGATATGAATTATAGATAACGGTTCATGTTTCAATTTCATACGTGTTATTCATATATGGGGGTCGGGAGGTTAATTGAATCGCTTCGTAGCTTTAATTAGTTATATAAAATAATTATGTATATACACGGTGGTATATGGGAACATAGAAAATACTATGTGAATTACACCTTTACCTATATCTGTATTTTATTTAACGTCGGTTCAAATTGTTCCTCGCTAATTATTTAATTAAATATCAACGTTTATAATCACCGATTCTATTCTTCGTTATTCGCCACCGCAGACAGACTACGGAACTACAATCCTCAAAGGCTTCAATCCGCCTCCATATTATATAAAGTATATGTACGAAACGCGGTAGATCTAAAGACGTGAAAGTACACTTTTTTATAATAATTAACCACGAGCTCATCAAAAGATGCTCTGATATGAAAGTATACTTTAGGCTCTTTGTATTACCAGGGCTTCTCACAATATCTCCGAAATGTACCCGTATATACATATATATATATAATATACTTATATATACCTATATACATACGGAATACATAAGCATATCTACATACCCATTATATATGTAATATATATATATATATGTTCATGAAACTAACTTTGCCCGGCTTGAAAATTGGAGGCGTCTATGTATAGGTAGGTATGCTATACGGTATTCTATGCCCATACATATTGTACATTTCCAGCTACAGAGATATCTCTTTGGTTAAGAAGACGCGGGTTCTCTGCCGCTGATTTACGCGTTTGTATTTACGTAGACTAATCAGCCGTTTCAAATTTCTCAAAGTCAGGTCGAGTTATGGAACACGAGGGATTGGCCGAATCAAAATCCAAAGTCTTGACGAAGACGTAAGGGTCTGAAAGGAGGCTGAGGCTGGGATTATAATGAAAGGCGAGACTTGTAGGCTATTAAAGAAAAACCAGAGATGAAGATCTGAAATATCTACGTTGTTGAGACTTTTTGAATTGAAATTGCGGATAATGGATTCGAAATTTTTACGCTGAATATTTCGCAAAATTCTAATCATATTCAAACTCTTTTGTATAGAAATTCTATAACAAGTTATTGGGGCAGCAACATAGGCGTTATAAAAGTCATACACTATTGAACAGAAGCATATAAACGTCAATGTCATAGCTGTGAAATACTGCAGACAGTCGAAAGTACACGTTATATCACCATTCACAATCAGCTTGCGAATTGATTGCGGGAGAGACCGTCGCGAAACAATGCCAAACGGATAACGTGAAACCACCTTTCTTTACGGTCTCTCAATTTCGCGTCAGCCATTTTGTGTCTCCAGTGATTCTCTCTCCTTTATATATAGCATACATACATACCTATACCTATATATATATAGTATAATACATACTACATATATGTATCTCGTCTCTGTTTTTCTTTCGGTCTAAACTAGTCTATCGCAATTTTTCATTATCTTCATGAATATTCGTTATCGTTCAATCGCCTTTTTATAGCGACGAATAAAAACCTCGTGGGACAAATGTATAATGAGTAGTATACTTTGTCCATTAAATTAATCAGACGAAGAAGAAAAAAATAAAATAAAAAATGTCTATGTATTGTCTACCAGTAACTGCGTGACGTAATAAAATTTCAGAAAATAGTTACAATCAGCATTTCACACACACGCACACACACACACATACTCGCGACCTTCCGGCCTCTTACATCGATGCCTTCTGCAGAGGTGGTGCGGTTTCGTGTTCAAAATTCTGGAAAGAATTTCGGAATGTAAGTGAAAGGGGTTGAGACTAGGGCGTCGCGACGCTACGGTAGCTGAGGGTGCAGAGAAAAACGGGTATAGAGTGACGTTCGGTAGCGTGAGGGTGCGGGCGTCTGGGTCGGTCCCTTTCCACTTGAAATGTTTTTTTCCGACGATTTCCGTGGTTCAGACTTTTCGTAGTGAATTCTCCAGCCCCCAATTCGTGAATTCGCTCCATCCACGCGTATATTCTTGGCTGGGGTTTCCCCCGGGAGGCAGTGGGACTTCCCCGGGGTTAGCCGAGCCCCAGGCTCGAACTCCTCGCTACTGTATATACCAACCACCTACGAACGAACGAACCGGGTAAACAAATCACAGGCGTCGAAACTCTCGCCGCAGAAAATCTTCCGCGGAAATCAGAACCGCGGACTGCAATCTTTAGTCTCAACTCTCGCGGCTTATACAAATATATACTATGTACCCACCTAAACTCTCTATACATAGACCTAGGTGTATATACCATTTCTCTCATGTACAGGTATGTAGCAAGTACTTCATATAGCTTGCGGCAGTTTCCCACCGTAGACGTCTCCCTTAGCGAGCTTTACTGATTTGATTACCGACGGTTTCATTACCCTCCACCCCGCGCTTCGTCGGTCCACATCGTTGCCCGTATCCATGGGCAGATATCTCGCGGACGTATTGACACAGCTCTTCAACTTCGTTCCGCAATATCCTTTGCGGCTAATAAAGTCACAGATCGAACGGCTTAGACCGAGGCGAGGGTTGCTGCAGGCGCTTTCACTCGAGTGATTTCCTCTCCTTTGCATATAACCCCTGGGCTACGGTGAGCTTTCCTGTCGAGCAAAGTGGCCTGCTCTGCGCGCTGCTTATTGCACTGTCGCGAAATGTTATAATTTTTAATGAAATTCACCGGGGAATTAAGAAACGGGAGAATCCCGATCGAGGCGAGGGGTATGATCCATAGGAAAACGACATTTCGACTTCTGCGGTGTCCCAAGTCGAAGAAGCCTCTTGTGCAAAGGACCGGGTCTTCTTCTATATCGTAACTTATTGAGTTCACGCGGTGCTTGCAGAGAACTTCGTAATGAAATGACTCGAACGTTGGTGTTTAATTAGATCCCATCTTCCCGTATAGGCGAATTTAATTTAAAAAAGAAAATGAAGAACAGTCCGGCCGCTGAAAAAGATTGAATGAAATTTTGAATGGCATACGAACTTCCCCTGTAATACATCCCTTTTAGGGTAGGCCCAATTGCGCGTAATCGTTCAGCTGCAGTATTTTCGAAAAACGAGCTGAATATTCAGAAGATGGAATTTAAATCGGGTAGGTATAACCCGTGCACGTGAGAATCGGAACCCTCCGGTATGTCTGGAAGGAATTTTTACCCCTCTATACTTTATGGCTTTAATCGATTAAGCTCCCTTGAATAGTTGGGAAAATTCAAAAATTCTAGATAAATGTATGTGCCCTCTCGATTCCTTATTCTACACTCGTTTCCCGGCTATATAGTACCGGCATGACCGGAAAATGTTAGGAAAGTAATTCAATATACTTTCCAATGAATCAGAACTCGAAACACCCTACGGCTGATAATAGTCGTTCGATCGACAAATTAATCTAAAGAAGATAAAAGGCTCCCTGGAGTATTTTTTCCTCTCTTTTATTTCGCTGGTAGTGACTTCAAAGAACGTACGACGGGCACAATTATGAATCTCGCGCAACAGTATAAGCCGCTTAATAAAGCTACAAAAGGTGGAAAAAGCGGAGAGGAAGAGAAAGAGAGAGAGAGAGAGAGAGAAGTAGGCAGATTACGTGGTCTGGTTTTGTGGCTGGACAAATAGAGCTTCAAAGGAAAGTGTGAAAAGGAATTTTCCCTTTTCTCCGGGTTGAAATTACCTTCCGTGCACATAAGGAGAAGGGCAGCTAAAGACAGTCTTGTTTGCCATCTCAGTGCCATTTCGAAGCCTTTTCACGCGCACTTCTTTGCTATTGAATTACCCATAACTTCGCTATTATTATCCGCACAGTTTCCTCGTGCACATCTTTTCAGCCACAACCATTAAAGTTTAAAGTCCGGCACAAGTTTCACAAGTAACACTGCAGAACGCGACACTGCAATTATCCCAAAGACATTTCGTTCGGTGTCCGATTTAATCCGGGAAACAGCTTTGCTCGACTCCGGAAGGCGCCGTGAAGCCAAAGAGATGAGAGACCAGGAGAGAGGACGAGACGGCGCCGTAAAAGCACTTGGTCTCAACTTTGATTAGACTAATTTAAGTTTGATTAGTCCCAGGGGAAAGCTAGATTCACTGAAACTCTTTGCATACAAACTAACTTTCCGTTAGCTTTGGTCCAGCCGCGATCATCTGCATGTCTATAATGCCGTTCGATGAACCAGATATATCCTCTTATGGAACGGCACTGGTGATTACCATTAATTCCAACCACTGAACGTATCGATGGTAATAATAATCAATGACATGCATCGTAATCAGGTAAACTTTTGAGCGCGTATAATAATCCACTAACGAAAATATTCCAACACCCTCTGCGTTAGCACAATTTTTTCTGAGATTGGTCCACGTTTTCGAGTACCCATCATTTATTCTTATTATTATTATTTTTCTTTTATCTCTCACGAATTCCCAGCGATATAATTATGAGTGATGCTCAGTTTCTGATTATATGAATATGGTTTTGATGACGATGCGTTGCGGTATGGGAGTTGAATAAATCAGTGATTTGTTTCATTTTTTTTTTTTCTTTTATATTTTTATCACCGTTATTCATCTCGGTGGCTTTCGCATTATGTCGTAGGAAATTTTTCATTCATTTCATGAATTTAGCACGGTACAGGGTGCAGTGATACGCGCACGTCTTAATTCGGTGGCAGATTTTCCCCGACTGTGGTCTGCCTTGGTAGCTCGAGCATGCGCGTTTTATCAACCCTGAGAACACCTATAGAGATAGCACCCCTCGTATGGCACTGTAGCGCCGCGACGCCCGGCGCCCGGCGCCGCGAGCCTCCGCGGATAGAAACTGTACGAACTGTGGAAACCGTATAGAATCTGTGGAAAATGGGAATCGCGTAGCTACACGGTGCAGGTAAAATCTATAGACCAAAGTCCTGCAGCAGCAGCAGCAGCAAGCAATTTATTTAAACACGCTGCAAGCTTAGATAGCAGATTTTTTTTTCATTTTTATTTTTTTTATTTTCAACTTTCACTACCATGTTTGAATTTCAGATCATACTTCATTCATCGCCGATGACATTGCTTTTATTCACTGAGGTAAAACTTTCAATAACAAATAATGAAATGTATCTGAGATTTGTAATAGAAGTACAGCCGGACGTTGATTCGTAAAGTAATCGCCGGTTGTACCGCTGAGTCGTTTATTCATTTCCTTGTTTGTTCGTTTGTTCGTTCGTTTGTTTGTTTGTTTGTTTGTTTGCTCGCTAGTTAGTTTCTTGGCTACACGGTCTGCGTATACATCTGTTTGATAATTCGATAATTTCCCGTAATTTTGTGTTCAAACGAACATCATTGCCGAACTTGGACCAAATTTTTTCCATGCAAATACTTTGGTATAGCATATAATATCTTGACTCGCGTATCAATTGAAAAAAGCATTTTTTTTCATCCGCACAGCAATTTTCTTTGATCCGCAACCTCCACGCCGTATATACTTTTCTACATATAGATTTATATTTCGCCCACGCATATCTTGGTACCTACGTATCGCGTTAAACCAAGAAAGCAGAAAAGTCGCGGGACTGCCACGGGCTTTGTTCGGTTCTTGCAATTTGTAGTGCCAGCGTTGGGGGAGAAGAAATTATTGTGGTAGTAGCGCGGTTTTGAATTGAACGGCAGCTTACAAAGTGTATGAAGCGAGGAATGGTGAAGAGATACTTGCGCTTGGCAAATATGCTGCAAATATACTAAGCGAGTGAATTGAATTTTATAAAAACGTGGTAAAGATAATGGAGATGCTTCGCCGCGTTATTCATGCTTCGGTTTCGTGTAAATAAGAAATATTTCTGATGTCAATGCAGGGGGGCAATAATCAAGGAAATTAAAATAAGAATAGTAATAAAAGGCGGGAATTAACCGACGAGGAATTCAGATAAAAACGTACTTTTCAGACCGAAGCGAGTCTGTCTATCATTTGCATATTCGGGCGTGCAAGCAGCAAAGCGAGGATCTCTCGGGATAGTCTCAATTTTCATTCGCCTCAAGTTTAAATCTTAGGTAACTGCCCTTGGCTCCTACTTAGGGACTTCCTTCTCCATCACATAAAGGCTCAACGCTCAGGCCTAACTGAAAATTAAGATGCCACTATAATCTTCAAAAGCGTGAAAGAGAAATAGAGAGAGAGAGAGAGAGTGAGAGAGTGAGAGAAGGAATAGGTGCCGGGAAAAGTAACTTTGCATATATACTTTATACCCTCGTGTATGTAGGTACATGTATTTGCAATTTAGGCGTTCATAACTTCCGCACGTATATCTCTGTATTTTACCAATTCTCTGTAAATCTTCTTCGCATACGTTTAATAAGTGTGCACAGCTGGTGTACACTCCCGAGAGTGAAGTTCGGAGGTGAATTTCTGAAGGAGTATTCCTTTCAGCTCGCTTTACTGCAAACATAAAAAGACCTTAAATCTGTCACCGTATACTAGCGTCTCGACTATAGGCAGGTAGATGATACAGCGATAAGGGCAGCTGACAAAATGGCTTGTGCACAGTTTTGTCAGGGTGATCGCTCGTAACCGGGTAATAGTACCCAGCGTGAGCAAGAAGAGAGAAAAAAAACGAAAAATAAAATAAAAGATAAAATATACACGTATACTAGATGATGTGAGATTCGCAGTAAATTCAAAAGGGGGATGATTCAGCGTGTAAAAGTTAACCGAAATTGAAAAATAAATGTTTCTTTCTCCCATGCTATCCTTCACCTTGTCCCTTAGCTCAGGGAAAAATTCTATTCCAACTATACGGGACATTTTTCTCACCATTTCCGATATGGAGAAAATGATCATTCTATATATCTTATAAATCTTGGTACTTTTTTAAACCACCCCTTTTTACGGAGGGTGTTCGAAATATCCATCCCTACACATGATCGTCGAACATATCCATGGACATACGAACATAACAGGAGAATTGACTGCCCCGTTTTTACCCACATTTTGACGAGGGATCAACTCTCGACCCGCCTGGTTCGGTGTACATGATCATCGGTGCTCCAGTGATTAAACCAATCAAATCCTACATTGAGCAAGTATTTATTGGGCAAATGTATCGCTTTTGTAACAGGCTCACAGCTGGTTCGTTCGGTAAATAATCATGAAAAACTGATTCTGAAACTGTTTGCACGAACTGTTAACATTTCTCTTTTCATAATCCATAGGGAAAAAATTCCGAATATTTTTTTGTGGCGTCTGAACACGCGAGAAATCTTCGTAGGTATATTTGCCCAAGACATTTCGAAGAGCGAACCCTAAAATTTACACATAGTGTCCTCAGTATTAGTCGAACGATTCAGGATGGTTGTGAAGGTAAATAAATTAGCTGAAAAATACACCTTAATTGACCTAAGGTATAAGCCATAAGGCATCCCAAGGGAAGCCAATCAGGAGGTATTCAACGCGACTGTTGGTAAAGTACTTGCGGATGTCAGCCGCACTCAACACATTTTGTAAAAGAATTACCTACCTGTACCTATGTGAGTGGATGATTGCAGGGAGGTAATTGCAGAGTAGAAGTCCATACTTCGTTTCTAGCCCGTTCGTTCTCAATTCACTTTTACGTGTATACACTGCAGGTATGCAAGTGAAGTGTATTCGCGATTAGCCCTAGGTAATGACACCCTTCTTGTAACAAACAACGCGCACTATAGTGATTCCCTGTGAAATATGGTAGCAGAATTCATTTGCTGTGATAATGAATTTTATAATAGAGCGGCGTGCTGGTTGATTGGCTATTTTTTTTTTTATATAATTTGAGGATTCGAAATTGTAGGTATGAACAGTATTGCAAGTTTCAAGAATTCAATCGATAGTTTTATATTTATTTTATGGAATATATTCTGCCCACTTTTATTCCACTCTGCTTTTCTATACAGTTCGAACATGCGAGCTTTTCTGTAAAATCCAATTCTTTAGTACACGGCTACGCGGAGTCCGCGATTCTCGCGATTTCTTCCCTCGTAAAATAGCGGGTACCTACAGCTTTGGCTGTATTTATACATTGTATTTTCCCAAGTCGTAGCTACAATTTTCCAGCTTCGAATACACGAGAATTAGTCGTTTTTCTCCACGTGGATATACCGTAGATCCTTGTATATAAAAACATAGGTATATAAAGGCGTGTAAAGTAGGCACATAAATACAGATGCTGAACGCACATATACCTATACCTGCGTGCATACATGTACGTGTAGTAGCTTTTATCGAAATATTTACCCGTAGGTACCTATTTTCCATTCGGTATAGAAATATTATGTTCCACGTTGAAATTAGAAACCAGCTGAAGCGAAGTTTGGGTAAAACGGGTAGGTAGGTACCCACCTAGTTCTCTGCCTTTCAAGACGAATACTTATACTTATTCCTTACGTTGGAACGTATATGGAGCTTAATGAAGTCGTAAGATCTTGCAATTTCGCCGTACAAGCGTCGGGCTATTTATATTTTTACACCCTTCCTTGCGAGTATAATTTTCTAACCGTAAATGTTCCGGCTTTTATATAGGTCGTGTGGTGAACCCGCGCGTACGTACCACACATACATACATACATACCTACCCACCTACCTATTCCGCTTTTATTTAACGATAAACAGAGCCCAGGTCAACCGGTGAACCCGTTCCAGACTGCAACCGCTTCTGTTTGCGCGATCGGATGTTTCTTATTCCTTGCGATTCTTATTGCGGAGAACCGCTATTATTTACAAAGGTTCAAGGTGTGTATTTCCTTGCCTTTTTATCTCATCCAGGGACAACGACACCGTAAAACTCTTTCTCGAAGTAAAAAAGTAGAAGAAAGAAAAACATCGAGATGCCAGTCACGCCTGTGGGTAGGTGGATAGGTAAAGAGTATATACGTATGGTAACGCAACGCGTCAATGGACAGAAACAACTAGGTCACCAGGGAATATAAATATTTTACTCCGAAGGCGAGAAATTGCGATTTCTTCCTTTCCCTATCCCTATCCCTTTCCCTTTCCCCTTCGCTCCTTTCGATTTCTACCTTTTTACCCCCTGGATTTATCCGGACCAACACGCTTTTTTATAAAGAGTTGACAAGGCCGTCACCGCGGGTCAACGCCACTGAGGGTAACGAAAAGTTTTGAGCTCCTGAAACGCGACGGTGACGTATGGTCGTCTTGGGGATTAGGGATATAAGGAAAGGAATTGTAGTCGATTTGAGACGTCTTCGACTCTCCCGTTCCACCCATCCTGCTCGGATGCGAGGTGTACGATTGATGGCCTTCTATATCTATACCCTACCGGGCTACGCTATCTTCTGAGTTCAGACAGCTTTTTACTCGTAAAGTAGAGCTGCGCGACACGCGGATATGAGGAACTGGTATAAGGACATAAGTTTTATGCTTTTTCAACGGTGTTTACACCTCAAGCCATACGGATTCCGTCGGCGATTGCTATTTCAGCTAACATCGTGTCTACCAAATCTAAAATATGACGGATTTCATGACATTCTTATACCCACATCCGACTCTACCATATTCTACTATACATAAGTAACTATGAGAAGATTTAGTACGTACGGGTTACCTCTGAGGCTCTAACAGAATGCGGATACACTAGAGGGAAGAAAAAAGAAAAAAAAGAAAAATTTCTAAAATATGCCTTCATGAAGGGTACGTAGGTACCTTACAGTTACGCTGCTTTACATCTATTCTACTTTACGAGCCGAATGTTGCCTGAAGATATGGCAGGTAAACCTTTCACCTTTTCTCGGTGAATATGTGTAGTTGATATATATATATATATATATATATATATATATATGCACATATATATATATATACTGCAGCCTGTGTGGAGGAGTGATATATTATAGTCACGTGGTCGTCATCGGTTCAATATACAAATGCATTTTGTATTCGGGGTCGTATACTATCAGTGATAAAGCTTCCGAAACTTTTCCTGTTTAAGTTTTGCCACTGGGATCATAAATAAAAATTGGAAATGCTCAGCTCTTGGGAACGACGTATTAATGTTTCACTTCAGACCTCCGTCGTGCTCTGCGTGTTAAACTTCAATCTTGACGCGCTAAGGCGTATACAAATAAATATACTGTTTATACTTGACGTCTTAATATCATTACTGATCGACATGATTATACTCGGTTCGATCATTCGAAATCGGGAACTTGATCTTATCCCGGGAAACTTAGAGTGTGCAAACTATCCCATGATTTAAATCGATGTTTTTATCAAACTTGAATTTCAATACATGCCTACTATTTTCGAGACACGAATCTGCCGGTGAAAATACCACCAGTTTGATCGATTTGGGAAAACGATTTTCATACACTTGGGTATTTGAATTGCATTGATTTGGCAATTGTACGTCCAGGTACGTCACGGCTGTTTTCGACAAGCTTTACACCCTGCACGACCTTGGGTCGATTTGTTCGCGTTCATTGACCGTCCGGATGACAAACGACAAACGGAAACGAACCCGGGTGTAGCGGAAGGACGCGACGGGGTGCCATTGGCGGAAAAGCGTCGATTAGAATCAGCGACAAATACGAACTGGCCAATGGCCACTAGTCTGGGACTAGGCCTCTACCTGACAGAAATTATTCTTGAATAGGTATATGGGAAACTAGTATTATGCATAACGTGATTGACTAGCTACACGCACATCATGATGAAATACTTGGATTATTACTGTACTGTAGTTGATAATCTGGTATATTTGAATAATAAATTACAGGATCAATTCATTTACTTTTGGTATTTCGCATATATTCCGGTAAAACGTCCGCCGTCATTTATGACCACATTCATATCCATATCTATAGCTTTCGTCATTTCATTTACATGTCATATTCCCATCAGGGTTTTGAATGATGTCAGAAATTGCGGTGTATATATCGCTGCATAAAATTGTCACGGCGAGTACTAATCATCATTAATTTAAATTGGATATCATCCAATCAGTGGTCCAATTAAGAATCGCAATTAGTACCACCCTCAAAAGTATCTAATTTAATTGTTAAATTATTACAGGACATTTATATCTGCAGAGTTTCATCTAGGTATATCGCAAATCGACAAATCCGAATTTCCCGCTCTTTCGTCAAACCGATTTTACCGGGATTCCGAAACCTCAGAAAAATGACTACGTAGTTTCGAAAATATATTTTATCACAGTGAAATAACGCGTTCTCAGATATATACGTATACCTAACTATGCCGTTAAGCTCGATGAACCTAAAAGCCATAACAAGACGTTATAAGCGGCGAAATTCTTCCACCTATATTCAACGTATTTGGTTAGTTCAACGTATTTGCTTATGTGGATGTCTGGTAGGTATATACAGCAAATATGACCCAGTTAAATGTTAATACGGTATTGACGCTAAAATCTATATTTCCTGTAACTTTTCAATCCATTCGGTCAAAGCTGGGCACATATACGTTCTGGACGTGGTGTCGCGGGGGTGTGCAAACATGTGACGCAAATGCGATGGGACAAACACGCGTTTACCTGCCGATGCCAAATTACTTATCTACTTGCTAACGGATTTCATCAGGCAATGGGTTTCCCTAGGCGCCACTTAGATCGTCGTCGTTTTACTACAGGAAACTGCCTACTGGTTGTAATCAAGTTGAGAGTGGTTAAATATTAGTAACCGGAAACATACCGAGCTGATCGACCCGGTGCCGGTCAGTTTGTCGGAGTGATAATTACACCACCGTAACGGTTCTGACCCCGGGAATGTGAATATTAAACAAATTGCTTCATGTACCTACCTACCCGACTAGTTGCGTCCGCAATTTGTAGACAGAGGATCCGAGAATCAGATAAAACTGAAAATGTATATTAATAACGAATAGAATTGTGATGAAAAAATGAATCGAATCACACCTTCAGGAAATAACCAATTCTGTACAGGCTGCTGGATTTTTTCACATACTGCATGAATACCTACAGGTTTTAAAACAATACCGTTCAACCGATAAACGTTCACTAATTAATATTGACTTACGGTTATATGATTTTACCTTACAGATTATAGCAATCGCTCGATTCATCTGTACGAGTATGGCCATGTATGTCACGAGGTTATCAGAGAAAAAAAATTGGTGCGTTGAATCAGTGATCACAGTGGTGAAATTTTATCGGTTAACATTCTTTTTTTTTCTTTCGTTCCAAATTGGGTATATTTCACTTTTGTAAATTTATGCCACCTGGGTATCATTTTGATTCCTGCAGAGTAGCGCACAGCTGGTGCATGCTATGCTATTTTCTACGATGAATTGTTCAAAGAAAACTGATGTTATAATATATGCGCTCTCAATGTTCTGAAAAGATCGGAGATAGTGTCTATCACAGAAAGCGTATAACATCAAAGTTCACGAAGGTGCAGCTGCAGGAGCGAAGCAGCTGAGAGAAGACTAGACGTTAGAAATTGTTATTTTTTATATTATTAATAAGCTTGAAGCTTGCATAGAGCGAACTTTAAAACAGAAATGGCAAGAATAGAGTGTTTGTTCCGTAGCCCTTTTGTTACCGATCTTCTAGGACTACCTAATGTTCACGACAATACCGTGCTGCTTTTATAAGGCGAGCTTGTTTTCTACATTCTTTTTTGTTCTTTAGGTGTTCGTACGTGAGACAACGGTGAATCGTGGTTCAATTGTCTTTGCTATTTTGTGTTATACGATGTTGAGAATTATTTTCAATAGAAAAGAGCTGAACGCGAAGCGTGACAGAGTTTCTAATAAATGGACAGTGGAATTGTTTCTAGACATATAAACGCCAGAAGGTGCAGTAAATTCATGCGCATAGACGAATCTCTACATCCACCCTTAATAGCGTAATTCTTCTCGTAATATACGTGTCCGCACACTGACCACGAGGTACGTATGTCCTCCTACGCTGATTGTATAGGTAGGTAGGTAGGTAGGTAGGTAGGTATACATACATAGATATTATAGGTATATATAGAGATACGTGCATGCAAGCTGGTCGGGTTTTGCGGTTTCCTCAACCTCGTCCTTAAACAAATACAAAAGCAATTAACGGAGACATTACAGTAATTACGAACAACGCATGCAAATCACGGTTGCTTTTTATCCGCATAGCCAGGCCCGGAAATTTACTACGTTTTGAATAAGACTCACTCCTCGTCATCCTTTCAAAGCTTGCAGGTTCCCCGTTGCATATATGTGTCCATATATTATAGAGGTACATATTTAGGTATACATATCTCTCTCTCCCTCTTTCTCGCAGTTTCGTATGTGCATACGGAGAAAAATGAGGATGTATGCAGGGTTAGGTTCCCTCTATGTAAACTGCGTGTATTTCATATGCGGGGTCGCCCTATTGTTCACACCCTCCACACTCCTTGGTCCCGAGACCGTAAAACTAAAAAGGGTCCTTTGGAATTTTACCGCCTTTTTTGTACGATATTACAACGGCTCATCCCGACGACCCTCTTCCCGCTTCCCGCTTCACCCTTCTTCTCTTTCCTCACTTTTCTCCTTTCTTTTTCCATTTTCCTTTTTCCTCTTTCCTCTTTCCTCTTTCCTCTTTCCTCTTTCCTCTTGCGTCTGCCGACATGGGTCTTTCAAACCGCTCGTCACTTCATTCTTTGAATCGGTCTACCTTCGATAAAGAAACTGAAGAAGTGAAAAAACAAAACAAAGAAAAAAAAAATGATAAAGATAAAGAAGAAAAAAATGCAGCCGTATCCACTCGAGGTTCTCGGGTCGACTTCGAACCCCTCTTATTGCGGTGCATTCATAAAAGTCAGACAGACTGGCAATAAGAGTAGAGAGAGAGAAAATAAAAAAAAAAAAAACTGATGAGGTCTGATTCACAATTTTCTTTATGCCCTAATCAAATTTTCTTTCTATGTTTTTTTTTTCATTTCAAAATTACCTCGTTCCTTGAAATATCTTTCACATCTGATCGATCGATAACCGGGGTCACGTTTTCGCAATGTTAATTCACTTAATTACAAAATTATGGTTATCCAAATTATCTTTTTCTTCATCGTATACTCTTATATACCACCTACTACCCCTTACGTCGAGTTTCAATTCTCCCAGCTGTACCTATTCGCCCGCACCATCATTTTTCAGCTGCTTTCATTGCTCCGTGGAAAAGTGTATAATTAAATCGTTATCAAGCCGGGAGATCACCACCTCTGTACCACCACGGAAGGAAGGGGGGGAGGGGGTAGGTACCAAGTCCCGTAATTAATCTCCGGTGATTTGATAATTTTTTTTTTTCGTTTCTTTTTAACCCTTTCTTCGAAACCTATAGAAACGAAGAAAAAAAAAAAAAAAAAAACCACGCACGTATCTAAGTCTAGGTAACTCTATATATCTTTTCTCTCGTCATATATAATCGCGAGCCAGACGTCGCGTCGTTTCTTTATAGAAGTACACCACCTCTATATGTTTACCTACCTCGCGATTTTTCTCACGCTATCACGTCAATCATTGCATTATAGCTGTACTAGCAATCTTTATTTTTTGCCATTCAGTTCTGTTTACGACCTACCGCAAACTCCTATATGTATTTCGAGACGTGGTTTAGAAAAAACCTCGTCAATGTCGATGGCAAAGATTTTCGCCCACATAATATACTAATATTTATACATGCATATATACATACGTACAATATTATATAGTATATAGTATATATAAACATGTAGGGGCATGTAATTTATATACATGGGTGTATATATCTGAGAGGAGTGTACTTTGTCCGACCAACCGGCATTTGTTTCAAGAGATTTATATGTTTACTCGTCGCTATGGCAACCTTCTATTTTCCCGGTTTGGAACCCTTTTTGCTTTTTTTTTTGCTGTTTTTTTTCGTATTATTTTATTTTTCTCTCCTTTCTGTCTTTTTTCTACACTCTTTCTCCCCCTCTCGCCGTCTCTTCATTCCTCCTCTTTTCCGCCAAAACTCTGGTGCCCACCACTTCAGCCCCGGGTTCTAGCGCTCCGTTTGGCAAGTTGCCAAAACATTCGCGGAACTGTTTTCGACAGAAGAATTTAACAATATTTTTACGTTTTCTCATTTTCTCGTTTTCAGTTATCGGCTACTCCCTGCCTGCTTCGCCACTCTTTTCTACCCTCTCTCTCTCTCTCTCTCTCTTTCTCTCCTTCTCTCTCTATATATGTCCCTGCTTCGAACTGCGAGCCACGTTGTTTTATATATAATGGCTTTTCATCGAGCACCCAGAGCACCCCCGGGCTAAGCAAACATTACTCCAGGGTCCGTCCTTGCTTTACTTCCACCGCGGGTCGCGCCTGATCCAAAAATATACTATCTGAGTCCGTCTCAAAACAGAGAGAACCAGGATATATGGAGATTGCACAAGCGTGGAGAGCCAGAGAAGGCGGTTTTCATCCTCAGTCGATTGAGCTGTTTGCATTCAGGGGGTAAGTTTTTCAACCTTGCCTTTTCACTCAGGCTTTACCAACACCTCCCAAAATTACTTTTTCTTTTACGATTAGTTAGGATTATCTAAGTTGAAATTCTTAACTATGTATAAAGTTGTTCGAGGAAAATTTATATTCAATAAAATTTCATTTCTTTTTTTCACACCGAATGCGACAAATAAATGAAATAAATTTCGATTTATATATTCTTTAATCTTTATCGGATAAGCGGGATTAAAGTGGAAGTCATACATGGCGGGATTATCATCCTAGCTTTTGGTGGACTACCAAAACTCTAATGCGGAAGATTAGCTGTCGCTCGTGTAAATATTACAGTAGGAAATTTCGCGCGAGTTTCTAGTTTCTATAATCTAAACTTTACGGCCTGTACCGATGTCTATGAAATTCTAAAGACATGCGTTTTGGAACGATTTACTATTAACACATTTAGCCGAGGAATATGCACATGATTTAAAACTTGAATAATAATATTATAGCTAAATAAAATAGCTAAGTAAAATTTACAGTAATTTACTAACAGATAGTAAAACTTTAACCGCATAATAATTATCTTCTCGTTATTTTTTGATTTCCTGGCCTGAAAGTCGCAAAAGTAGCAAATTCAATTTCCGGAAGATAAAAGAGCTATCTGGCTATCAAATGCAATTGTAAAATAGAAGTTGTTCAATCCTAGCGTCTATAGACAATGAACAAGCATCACGCGAGCTTTTGACAGTTCGCAAATATGGGAAATCCCACTTCGCTCTCGTTTCCATAGTCGGAAAAAAATTGATGAATGAGCTGCTCGATCAAAGGGCTTACTAATCCTCTACCCGCGATAGTAGTTACTAAATTTCATTATCACAGAATTAAAAAAAGTTACCTTGATTAGTAATTGACGTTAACATTTTTTGATCCATAAAATTTGGGCAAAAAAAAACAAAAAAACGACTGCTGCCATTTTTTGAATATTCTATTTCAGCGGTCAAATGGAGTAGATTGATTTTCGGTGCTCATTGAACTAAGAGTGATTAGAATTCATTAATTTCTATTTAGTTAGGCCGTTCGCGCTGCAGGTGCTGGTGAACGCTGCGGAGAACGTATAGGTATAGGAATAAGTGATACACGCCGGTACTAGTCAGACACGAGCGTCTCTAGAGCCGCCCGGACAGTGAGTCGTACTCTTTTTTGTCATCAATAATTTACGAGTCGGTGAAAATGTTATTTTTTTTTTTATCAAACCTTTAAAAAGTAAAGCCCCCGCAGTAAAGTAGTGGGTAATTCTTGGATTATATCGCTCAGTGAACTTAAACAGATTGCCAAAGACGTGTATTATAAAAATATCTTGAAAGTTTATATCCTGGGAACTATTAGGAGCTTTTCATGAGTAATTAGCTAAATTTTACGAGCAAGCTTCCCGACCCCAGCATTAATTTGCAGCTCAGTATTTAAACGTTGCAAGAAAAAAGAGAAAGGAAGTAGAAAAAAATTAGAGAAAAAAGAAAAAAAAAAAAAAAAAAAACAAGAAGAAGAAAAATATAACGAAGGTATAAGAAATGCTTCAGGATAACAAGGCAAAACAACCTACATACCTAGGTGTGTACATACCTACCTACTTCGCCTCTCGTAATCAAATTTTTATCTTTTTTTTCTCCTGTTTCCCTTTTTTTTCTTTTTTTTTTCTATTACAAGAACGTGAGAAACGACTCTGTGTAAATCAGAAATGAAGGCGAAGGCAGAGCGGGTTGGTATATAGTTTCAGTGATACATGGAAGCGCAAAGACGCTTATCCTTTGAAGACGTTAATTATATTTTTGGTACGTATAAGGTAACATCATTCGCCTCAAAGAAATTCACTCTATCCCATCATCCGTGCTCTGTAGCTCTGGCTTTGTGACGTTCCATACCAGCGTGATCCTAGCGCTAATTCAATTGCTGCAAATATATATATGTATATGTGTGTGTGTGCGGATGTGTGTATGTATATACTTACATGTGTATGTAACTATAAGAGAATAATATTTTCTTTCGTCCTAAACCCACCTCGAGAGTTTCAGCTACGGAGTTAAGGTTTCGTTAGGTAATCCTAAGCATGCCTCGGTAAACCTAGAGATTGAAGTGACTGTAGGTCGTTTACTGGTAAAGGTCTTTAAACCCGGGTGTGTACTAAAATGAGTGAAATTTAAACCGATTTCATTTCCGCGCGCGCCCTTAGAAGAGAACATTTTCTACTCCCTTATTCAAACTCATATTTTTCGAATTAAACACCCCTATTATTACTCTGGTTGAACGCAATGACGCAGGTAAAGGTAAAACCGTGGCAGAGGTAGCCAGAGGTAGACCGGAGTTCCAACAGGGGGGTTGGTTGGGTTGGGTTGGCGAGGGGGTTGGCTGAGTAATATTTCCGGGCTACAAATGAATGGTAATTTACTCTGGCGCTCGTTTTACCCGAGCGCACTTCTATGTACCTCTATATTTTCTGTAGATACCTAGAGAACTTCTATATATGTATATAGTTATACCTAGAACCAGCTATATCTATCTAGCTACGTACCACCTAACTATACTGACTAGATTCAACCCATGGAGCTATAGCTGTAGTAGCTAGATAGGTCTGTACCCAATATATTAACTCCGATGGCACGCATATGCAAAATTGTTTTCCACCCTCATAATCAGCGATAACAATCTCTTACGAGACGAAGAAAAAACTAAAACAAATCTGAAGATAAAATAGGGGTGGAAATTTTTTGCGCTCAACAAATTTATCGTAATTAAATATTTCTTTTCATCCAAATAGTTGTAGAATCTGAGAAGAAGAAAAAGAAGAAGAAGAAGAAGAATAAGGAGAAGGAATTTCTACTTTTGTTCGAAGGAACAGCCCAGGGGTTGAAAGAGGGTCAATATCAATTCTCTTTTTTCATTCAACGCGGTGATATCTGGGATGTAAAAAAGTAAAGTGGAAAATATCTCTGGCCATCTTCTCGTCACGTAAAATCGTTCTTTTCCCTTTTCGAGCACCTTGTAGAGCTGGATTGTTATACGGACGAGTATTTCGCTAACCGCCCCATTGGCGTTGTCAGTGAAGCATGCCGCTGACCCCCCGTGTGGTATCGACCACAACCTCGACTGCCTTCTACCCCCGACACTCCCACGCACGTACGTAGATATACGCGGGTATAGCTGAGCGAGGATATTTAGGCTACTGCAAAAGACCACTGAATGGTTTTATGTGTCATTTTTTTTTTCTCTTTTTTTATTTTTCATATTACGGGTATTAACGTCGCCAGGGTATTTTTTAGTTACCTTGAATCAAGCCGACAGGTGAAATGGCGGACAAAATATAAACACGTCAGACATTGACTGATTAGCGGAGTGAAAGAGGAAAAAACGCGAGCGAAAATATAAAAATAAATGAAGACTAACTCAATCCTGTTTTTACGCGTTCGGGTATTTTTTTTTTTTTTACCCCCAAAACTGAAACGGTAGTCGGTGTACAAAGAAATGTGAAATTTTCAAATAACGTCGACTGTGAATAGGTGGGATTGTTTGTAATTTCTTGTTTCTTTGTCCAGTTTTTTTTCTCTTCATATTCCAACTAATATGAAAGAAAAAAATGTCTCCTAGATGCGTATATCTCATGTATTATACAATAGGTAGCATAAAAATTCTCTTTTATTGGCCTAGAAGCCAAACAAGACTCTCGAAGACTGTGAATAAAGGAGAAAAAAAAAAACAAGACGTGGTGGGATTTCAAAGCGATATCAAACGCAAGGGTAGGGTATCGTTCGTAATAGCTAATAACGAATGGAGACGTATTCCTTACGTGTATGGCGTCACGTGACTTGGATAGCGTTTTTATCATTGTAAATCAAAATTTGAAAATATATCTACAAAAATAAAGAATAAAATAAAAAAATAAAAAATTCCCCATAAGAAAAAGGAAACGTCCAAAAAGTCATCTAGCTGTCTCTATAACGAATTGCATTTCATCTGCGAAATGATATTGCGATTAAAAAATTTAATCCCTCTAGGTACATACACGGTCGTATAGGGGATTCTATATTGTTTGGTTAAGTAAGAGATTTCTAGGGTTTGATAAAACGGCAATTTCATCTTATTGCCATGCAATTAGTGTAAAAATAAAACCTGAATCACACTGACCCTTTCAGCGTGAACACTCTTAAAATTTTTATTGCTCGTAGAATATAACGAACCCCCGCTCTTTATTACCGCGACATTAAATACTAAAATAATAAACGAATGTTTACCTGTCGCGTGTTAATATTTATAGAAAGGTTTTCTTTCGTTTACCAGCTACTTGTCAAAAAATCGTAACCGTTTCACCGCGTCTATAAATATTATACTTTATTAAACATAGAGCGCGCGTGGCTCGGTAATAAGGCACTTGATACGTCGCAGACTAGTGGGGACAAGAAAATCCCGCACATAAACAGAAACACAAGAGCCTATTTACACGTGGATTTTCACAAATATCAACACCGAATTGCCCGTGTTACCATTAGATTATTACCCCCGTAGTACCACCATACCAGGGCCTCTGCCTCTATCCAGCCCAAAAAAAAAAAAGGAACAAGCTCTGGTTAGGCTGTAGGGGGCTTTAAACAAGCCACGTTGAATATTTAACTTTTCCATTGCGATGCCCAGAAGTGAAGACGAAAAAAAGATAAAAAATTTAATTGAAAAAAAAAAAAATACGTGACAGAAAAATCCGCCTCGTGCTTTCATTTAGAAACGTATGATATTCAACACGTAACGTATGTATAAAACCAGCGATAATCTTCGGAAATTATTCAAAAAAATAGGGTTGGGCTGGTTATCCCGGCTAGTATTTTCCTACGAAACAATTCTGGGTACCTACCTACCTAGTTGCAGAAAAAAACAGAAAAAAAAGGAGTAGCAAAAATAGAAAAAAAAAAAAAATTAATTCCTCTCTAACGCAATCTGGTTAGCATTGCAAATTTTCCGGAGCTGCAATTCCCCGGTGGAAACTCGGACGTGTGAGGGTTGTGAGCTTGGCGCGCAACGTTGGTTCTCTCATTTCTTGTATTAGGCAAATTTTATCTAGCAGTTAATAAATTATGTCTCGGAGAGAGGCACGGGCTTCACGTTTTTACCCGGTAGGTACGGTTTTTCTTCTAGTTTCTACGCCACGGTCGCAGCCACCCGGGTCCACCTATATTTATATATATATATTATACATATATACATATGGATGGAGTCCGTATATGTGTGTGTGTAGCATCACACCTGACAATGATACATGCGAGCGTCTGTCACCTAGTCGAACTTTGTTTCGGCTTGCAGACCGTGCTGCATATCATCGAGCTTTGGCTCGGGGAGTCTTTCAATTGAATTTCACGTGGAAAAAAGTGAAAAAAGAAAAGAAAGAAAAATCGTAAATTGTAGAGATAAATCGATGTTGTAGTTCGTAGGTGTGCAGGATGCGTTATTTTCCATTTTTATATCACTTCTGCAGATCTTCCCGTTCGATAATAATTAATATTAATGGGATGAGCGCGATAAAAGCGTGAAAACTTCTCTTGAATTTTCATTTGAAATTTGTGTGTTTATTTTAATCCTCGATTAATTATCAAATGAAATTGTTTTTTTTTCGGTATAATTTGATATGTACGACACAGCCGTTTAAACCTCCGAGTCCATTAAAATGAATTTATAATTATTGCCGTATTGTATTTCATTAATTAATTATTCAACCGTAGTACACTCATCTCGCGTGTAACTAGCGTAGCGTTTTTGCAATCACTCTTCATTTATTTATAAATTCATTTACATAGCTATATGTATATACGTATATATATATATTTATATATATATATATAACATCCTACACGCGAGGTGTGTACTATAATCGGGCGTGACGTCACATAGCTTTATTTTATATCGCGTGTTTGAGCCGAGAGATTCGCGTATATAAAAAAAATTCACACAGTTTACCCCATTTTTTGTTCTTTCTTTTTTCGGTTTTGTTTATTTTTAACCTTTTTTTAATCTTGTTTGTTTTTGTTTTTTTTTTTCTTCTGTTTTTCACCGTACCCAACCAAGGCGATGGTAACTTAGGGGTGTAAAATGACAAGGGAGAAACTGCCGGCAGTGTTAGATCCCAAAAGAGCACTTTTGACCACTTTGTCTCCAAATATTCCAGCTCCGTTGACGCCTAGTCGTTTACGCGTCCTGCGTCGAACGGCGATCAATCTTCTCTGCAGAACCACCCCTGACGTAATTTATTTATTTTCTTCTAAATCTAAGGTGACTTTATGTTACATGCCATCCTTCTTATGACTTCAATACTACTTCATTTATTATACTGTCTTTTTTCTTCTTCCTCTTCTTCTTCTTCTTATTATCATCATCATTTTTGTACATGAATTTATAATAATAAAAATAAAAAATCCATCATTTTTTTTTTCAACCGCTGTTTATCGATTATATCATCATATATGATAGATGTCTTCTACAAGGAGATGTGCTCGAACGTCTTATCATTATTAACGCATCGCTATATATACTACGAGGCTTTGCTATTGTTAACTCGGCATTATTATTTAGGCTTCTACTCATGCGAAGAGCTCAGGTTTTTTCGCGACTAAACATCGGAGATTCCCCTCTTCTGTACAACGAAAAATATACGAAAGTATAAAAAAGGCGAAACAGTATTCGGCTTTGGTATACGCGTCTGGCAACGGTATTTCACTGAATGTGATCTCTTGGTCCATTGTGCATACGAGCTTTTCTCGATACATACTATAGCTGCGGCGCTGCTAAGGGATTTCACCCTCCATAGTGCGCCGCGTCAAGGATGTGCGGATAATAGCTATTTGACTCGCGGATAAGCAGGGATTGATTCGTTCACTAGTTTCAATTAACCTTTGAATTGCTTAGTACTCTGTGATCATTGATAAGATTATACGATGATTTAATGGGCAATGAACCATATAATAGCCTGAAGAGATCTTGCGTGCAAGATGGCGTTTTGGTGTGGAAAGTTTCGTTAGGGTCTATGACGTCATGACGACAATTTTTGGATCGCTTTGCTGTCCGGACCAGCCACTTAACGTCGCGTCCAAAATTTATATCATCCCCATCCTGTGCAACCACCCTAAACTTGTATAGCGGTCAAGGCCCGCGCTGAAAGTTTTCTGGTTCCGGGGATTCGTTTGATGGAAAAGAGCCAGTTGTAAAAAAAAAGCTCAAGTGATAAAGTTTGCGCGCTGGAGTGACAATTTTTTTCTCAAACCTTCTTTTTGCCGGGCGTCGCCTGGCGTCGAGTTTCGCTGGTAATTTTTATTTATGGGTCCGACCCGCCCGCTTCGTACCCCTACCAGACTTTTGCGAATTCGCGTCTGCGCGGAATAACTATTTCTCTTTCTATTTCTCTTTATCTTTCTTTAGCTCCTTTTTTCTTCACTTTCTCTCTCTCGCTCTCTATCTCTATCTGACTCTGTACAGTAAAACGAAGAAGTTAAGTCACAGATGTCATTTGGTTATTGTCCTGGTAAACCCGTACCGGCACTCACGTCCCACGCTTATATACCATCCCTCGCATTAAGGGATTCCGTAACGTCGCAATCCTTCCGCGTGTAAGAGGATTGAAGAATTTCTTGGCTTAGTACTTTCCCACATCTGGTTATAGAACGATTTACCATTGATAGAAAAATTTATGAAAAACTTAAAACACAGACGAAAAGTTGTAGAACATTCAAAATTCCAAAGCTAATTCTTGTTTTTCACATCACTATATTAATATCCTGCCCACAAAGTGTTATTTGAGAGATAATTTTGATGAGTTATCGGGTTTTGCGAACTTTTTTTTGTCTGCATTCTGCAAGCAACTGATCATACGGTCTTGATATCTGAAATCACTAGAACGTGCTTAATTTATCGTTTCGTTGCCTTCGCTTTTCTCGTGAATGTGTAGTTCTCGTTTTTTGGCTGCAATATTGAATGGAATACACTCGAGGCAGGGTGTAGTTTCGTTAAGTACTTCTTTGTTGTATAATATTTCGAAGGTATGCATATATCAAGCAATAAATAAACTGAATATCGCGGCTGTTCTTTTTCTGTCGTTTCATTTACGCAGACGGATTTTCGTTTCCATTAATTTGGGAAGAATGGTGAAAAGAATAAGGTGAAAGAGAATTATGTTCGTTATAGAATGGAATCAATTGTAAAGATTTTTACTTTTCAATTATTTTACGTGCCAGTCGTACGGGTCTTGGGATTTTGTTGGTGAAAAGGCTAGGCCATCCCCTAAGGGTATGGCTGCGCGTGGAAAATCCCTAAAAGTCTCTAGGGTTTTCTCTTTATCGGGATTCATCTGTTATTTTTTCCACCAAGCAAAAAGCCTTCGTCGAAAAGGGTATAAAAAAAGTGGAATTGAAAAATCGAAAGAGTCGATCTCCGATTATTTTCGATATCAGTAAAGCGTTGAATTTTACTACATAATCTACTAGGTATTACGAGCCCTGATATTATGATCTCGAGTCAATTTTTGATAAAAATTTCAGGCCTTGAGTATTTCTCCCTCCTCTTCTTTATACCGGGAGAAACTTCGTTCACCGTTGAAATTGGAAATGTTCCCAAAGGCAGCGAGCAATGATCGAGGTATCGGAGCGATTGCCGTTGTAGTCCGTATTCTATCGCGAACCCTTTCTCGTGAGGCATTCATTTTTAAGGAGATATATGAGAAAAACGAGTAAATGTCTCTTCGGAATATCACGCGTCATCCTGCATAGGTATACCTATAGATCTGCGGGCATGTATCACACTTCGAAAACCTTTCAGTGATAACATTTTTTCAAAATCTATTATCGACGGGGGCTGTCTATCAGCGACGATAAATTCGGAATAAAAATCAAGAGATTCGAATTGAAATGGTATGTAAATCTCTATTTTCACCCTCGAAAACTAAAAGCACACTTTAAGTATAGGGGAGATCGGGGCCGTCGTACCCCGGTCTCCCCTAAATGGCTACTTGTATCCTAAGCATGTAGTTATACACAGGTGTACAATTAACACACGTGGAGTAATCGCTACTTTTCTGTTTCCCGTCCGCTCTTCCCACGTTGCTAATTGATTGGCTAACCTTTTCTCCCCGTTTCGAAGTCGACAAAAGTTTCGCGTCTTCGCGGATAAAACCCGGTTGCCAAGAGCGCGAAAAGTTTGAAATTTAGGATCCGTTTTGTCGCTAACGTAAGAAATACTTTAGCGAAAGCCTCGGTTAGCTATACGTACACGTATATAGGTATACATGCCTCGGAGAGCTATAACGTACAGTCGTACACTGCAGGATTCGCCTTCACAAACGATTCGTTATAGCTATATGTATTACGAACATACGTTTAGCGCGAGAGCAGTGAATTTCATGTTAAACAAGTACTTCAAATAGTATATCAGAATTTTGCCCGCAGCTAAAATCCCTTGACAATGGCGACGACGATCCAGATTAAAGTAGAGACAATTTGGTTTACCTGTGGCCGCTGCTTTGAGGATAATCACAGCAAAGCAGTCCTGGAATGGTCAACGGTCTACAGAACTTCCTGAAAATTATTAGGAATTTTAATGTCCTCAGGACTCCTCAACTTATACTTACATAATGAAATGGGGCACAGCCTGCTGGTATATTTAATTAACTCAAAAAATGACTCGTTTCATTACGGTACGTCAAACTTCAGAAGATATGAAATATTTTCAAGAGAATTCAAATGATGTTGCGGAGTTTTAGAAGGTTGGAAATAATCTATGGATAGGTATACCTGCATCTACACCAGAATCGAATATGTATGTTTGTACATTAGAGTGTTTAAAAAAAGTATATACCTGTATGAGGTATTCCATGCCAACTCGACCAATGATTTTCCCTCACCATTTTTCATTTGATTCATAATTTTTTATACGGTAACCCCAACTCTAATACCCACTCATGGATTTTTCGAATTTTTTTTCCGAAATAGAATACGCATGGTCTCAAATTTTTCCTTCCAAAAAGTTCACATCTGCAAAACTCGGTCAGTATACGAAGATGTTTTTTTCTATGAAAACTCAAGTTTTGAGGGATCGGAGCATAAGATATGATTTTTTATTTTTTTTTAAACACCCTCATGCATATGGATGTTCATACAATTGACAGTAGCGCTTTTCAATTGATTTCGAATTTGTGGAGAAATAGGAGTATCACTGATTGTCTGTGAAACGTTTTCCCTTTGAGAAGCGTCGCGTCGCGTCGCGTACGTCGCGTCGTGTCGTGAGTGAAATTGTTTCTAGGAAAAATACTTATCAGTATAACGATCCTTGAGGAACTCGTGCCGGTTTACAATAGAGTCGAAACTCTTGGTCTTATTGTTAGTAGGTCTGTATGAGGTAGTACGTAGACGTCGGAAGGCCAAGAAGAAACGGAACCACCTCATACTCCGGCGACCAAGAGTCTTAGAAAAGGAGAGGAGTGGAAAGCCAATACTATATCCACTATACTCTCCTTTCTTCGATGGATTCGGTCAGGGTTTTCTTGTAACTCGCGTCTGTTACGATTTGGGTGGAGTAGCGACCAGGTTACAGGAAACAGGAGGCGGGTTCCGGGGCTGTTCGATGTGGCTGACATTCTCGGGTTCGACAACGAGTTTTTCATTGGTATAGCTACTGAATTCTGAAATAAGCACTTTTTTACCCATCGCATTCTACTTCCGCCGGAAATATTTGGACCACGGCGCGGCTCTCTTTATACCATAACATATACACATCAGAATTTTTCTTATAAAATTCTCACTCGGTTTCCACATCGATTTCTTCTTTTCTTCACAGTTTCTTTCTACTTTTCATCACCAGTACGGTGAGACAAGAGAAGTATTGGCTTCGGTCGAAAATGAATTTTGGTCATCTTGACTAATACTTATACACGTGTGTATCCAAGATTGAGATATTTGTCCGACAATTTCGCATCCAAGTCTTGACTGGATTTCGATTCAGCCAAAAAGTTCCAAAACAAAACTTTCCCATGAAAATGTCTGAGAGTATTGATTGTGATCGGTGTATCGCATTGGATTCTTATTGCATCCGCGTTTCCTGCAGGACCACGGTGCAGGAACTGATTGTTGCCGTACATTTTCTCTGGAGGTAGCTACTGTTTACCCACGTAGTTAAAGAAACAATTACAATCAGTACGATCTATATGGTTAGTTGGAAAGTTTTCTTTAATAGGAAAGAAAGTTTCCACTGTCCTTTCGCACGACAAATTTTCGCATCGTTTTTCGCCTAACTATTAAGTTCGAAGTTTTCCAGACTGGAATTTTGTGTAGCTATTTATACAAAAGGATCTGGTGGTCGTAAAAGCACAGTAATTACACCAGTAGTGATTATATAACAACTGTAGAAGCGATAGTAGGTATAATTAATAATCTGCACGTATACCGTAAACAGTTTCGATTAAGCTTTTAATAATATATACGAGTGGTAGGTACACATACTATTTATTATACATATACATATACAGAACGGTTATAATTGACTCCTCTCGTATAAACACGAGAGGCGTAGAGTCATTCTCTATTATGTATTATCCTACGTAGGGGTACATACAAGTGCAAAGTGGAAAGTGGGAAAATGTGCAAGGCATCAAGTATTTCCGAGATATATATATATATATATACGTATACGTATACCATATGCATAGTCAAGTACAATATGTGTATAGAAAGTCCATAAAACGTAGACTGCAGAGTCTGTATGTAGGAAATGAAGAGACGTATGCAAGGCTGGTGTCCGTGTACATGTGGTAGGACAAAGGCATTGTTTAGCTGGCATTTGCGCTGTTCTTTCTTCGTACTCTCAATTACAATGCTCTTTTCACGTCACTTTAACGACAAATTTATTCCGGATGGTAGTGATTAATGTGATAAGAGGAATCCAGCTCCTCCTTCCGCCTTCTCATCGTTGCTGCAGCCTTTAGAAAAATCTTTTTCAAATATTTTCACTGCTGTTGCAGTTTGAAAAGAAAATTCTTGCTCAATTCTACAGTCATTTAACTTCCGTTCGTTCAGGTTTCGACCTCTGGGAAATAGACCGAAGCTAAGCTCATCGACTTTACAGACTTTTCTACGATGAAATAGGGCCAGAAATTTTTTACTATTGCAGACACTGATGACCTATTCGGAATCATTTTGCCATTGATTTTTCAACATTTTCAAGAAACTAAATCCTATTTCTTTTACACAATGTAATATATTCTCTTCCCTATATCGCAAAGCGAATAAACGCGCATTTACACCGGGATGAAACAGCCTGTGATCAATGTGCTCACATGTCGTATACAAATGACGGTACATATATAGAGGCGTGGAAATATCATAGGGGAATAAAATTGAGCCATAAGTTCGCACAGTTAATTTAGCAAAAACAAAAGTTATTTCATACTTTACCTGAAGCAACTGTATATAACTCATACCTACCTACGGAAACACCGGTCGATCTTTTTGACCTACTTCCGGCTCGTCTCACCTCATCTTGAGGTTGATTCAATTTCGACTGTAGTCTCTCCAACTGCAACTTTCCTCTTCCCTCGTATTGATTTTAATAATTGCACCAGTCACTCCACTTCAATATCGAATAGGTACTGAACATGCCTACGTACGTGTTTTTTTGTCACACGGAGGTAGTACTTCCGTTTTTTCTCCTTTTTTTTTTTTTTCAATTTTTACTTCTTTTTTATTTGCAAACGTTAGATTCAATGCGTATATCTTATATTTGCGCTCGTGAGGTCAGCGTAGTTGGTTGACGTTGTGTTCGCGCGTGACGGACGCCGACCCTGATGGCTCTACACCCTCGGGAAATCAAAAAATATGCCTGTATACAGCGTATAAGCGTTACTACGCGTTTGGGCATCAGGCCAGTATACGATTTATACATATCGCTGCTAGAGTTTGCTTAAATTTCGAATTTCTCGTATTGTATCAAACGAACCGATTTCTATCAATAAATAATTAGCTCGATTCATCGTCAATGTTATGTCAATACGAACAGAGTTGTCGGAGAGTAAATGCGAAATATAAAACCTCGTCTGTTTGAGATGAATTTCGTGAATCGGTACCTATTGCTGCACCAGGTTCGTCAAATATTAGAAATTCCCTTGTATTTGGCTCGAATATGAAGAGCTCATTTAGAATTGTTGATTTTTGTTGTATAGGGATCTAAAGGTCGTCGAGGGTGAATCGATCCCGCACTGTTTAACCAGAGGAAACAATATTAAAGCACTTTAGGCTGTAGGCTGGTTTTTTTCACGAAGGCGTATCGTTTCGCGTTCTGTGATCAAAGATCTCGATTCAGATCTGTTTCTCGTAAAACCGTAACCGAACCTTTGAAGAAATACATGTATATATATACTTTTTTAGATATATCGATTTACAGAATAAATACACTCCCGTATATTTCCGATTTTGGTTAACCGAAAAACATATAGGCAGCTTTTTCTGAAGTTTTCCCTAGATTTGCAATTTTCGAGTACAGCTTCAGTTCGAATTATTTTACGGCCTCTTCGAATACATACGTGGAATTACATTTTTTGTTATGAGCATGGGTGAAGAAAATTTATAATACCACGTAGCTTGCACGTTGAAAACGCGTTTGAACAAATATCAGATAGGGCCAAGAATTGAAAAAAAAAAAACTGTATTTAAGTCTGGGATTTTTTACTTCATACTTTTCATACTTCAAAAACTTCCCTGAGTATAAAAATGAGAAAATAAACTTTACCGATTTCATAAATGCCGATAGAAATAAATGATCGATGCGCATACCTATAAATCAATGAAAGTTTTCGTATCAATGTACACGAGGTCAAAAAACAAAAAAACAAAATCCAGGGTCAAGACTCGATGATCCGCGAACCCATTTGCACCGTGAAATTCTTATTTCCCCCTCGGGCTCTCGATATACGGTTACCTAAAAATAACGGGCACGTATCGAGCGTCGCGGCGCGGGCGCTATACGTCTTTAAAAATATAGAGTGTAAAGCTATAGATCGCTCGGGGTAGATTGAAAACAAATATAAGGAATTAACAGTATTTTAAAACCCCTGTAGAATGCGTCCGGGGCTGTGATGCTCCCAGGTTTTTTTTTTTTTTTTTTTTTTAACATCGAGGTTATCCGCTGATAGAATCTGACCAGGTGATCTTATTCCAGACTAAAAGCGAATTTCGTTCTCGTTTATCCTGCAGCTCTTCATTTTTCCCAGTCCTTCTCGGTATTTTTAGCTCATATAGGTATGTACGGCAAGGGTAGGTATATACGCCGCCTGAAAAACATGAAATTCACATTTTTATGCGAGTCACGTTATGCCACGCTCCGTTTATGACCAAACGCGAGGGAGGCACCCCTATACGGTCGAACCAAACCCGATCATCTATCTCACTCGATGATACGCGGACGATTCGAGATGAACAGATATATTATAAGATGTTACGAGACGAAGTAGTTCAACTGTTATACGTATACCTACCTACCTACCCATATATGAGCTCTTTGCCTCCACCTAAACCTTACCTATAAATATATTGACGATCTAGCGCGGAGGATCGGGAAAATGTCGTAAATTTTCCACGAAGTATCGCAAAGTGTCTCAGAGTGTCGATAAATGGCACTTTCTGGAGCTCTGCCCCGTATACGACTATTATAAACAAACACATCGCATGTTCGTAAGTGAAATTGAGTTCTCAGGACACAGATGTAGGTACAACCTCGTTGAAGCGTGTAATTCTTCTCTATCCATCTATACGTGTATACTGCATACTGTATACTGTATAGTATTAGTCTGTAAAAGTATGGAGGGACAGCAATAAGAGTGGCTTAAGGATTTTCTTTGCAAGCTACTTGGCGAGGATATAAGGAAACGTTTCAAGATTTGTTATATAGAGGCAGAGCCCAACAAACCGTTGGATGATATTTTACAGTAATTTCCCACACGCCAGAGGTGATGTTAGCTTCTTTGAGTCGGTTCGACGGCACGATTTTCCTGCTACTGTGACGACCTCCCATGTCTCGTGTCTCGAGTCCATTAAACCCCTTCGTTGTTCTATAATATAAGTAAGTAAGGTGTGTTTTCACATGGTGCACGCCAGCCGCGGGGGTCAAAGGACGCGGTCTTCAGTCCAGCCCCCGTTGCGCCCAGGGCTTAAAGGGCGAGTAGATACACTCCAGGGTAGACAAGGGTCGAGGAGGCGTGTCTCGACGCAGATTACCGATAGAACTAAGGGTGCAGTGCAGGCTGTCGAACGATTAGGCCCTAATCATTAGGGTAACGGAACGTATACGGGGTGTCCTTCAATTAGTCATACAAACCTACGTAGGGCGATTCCTCTTCGAGAGAGAAAACGATTTTGTGTAGGTTTCTATGAATAATTGAAAGACACCCCCTATACGTGTATACTATGTAGGAAAGAGTTTCTAGATTTTTGACTCCTGCGTGGAATTCCAAGTCCCCTGAAACCCCATAGGGGTGATAGACGTTGGAGGTCTTCTTCGAGTCGAAGTAGCGAACCTGGGCATGTCCCTGGAGCAGTTAGCGGATACATGCACATGAAACTCGGGTCAACTCGTGGCAGTTGGGGGTCTTCTTGCGGCGGTTCTACCGTGGAATCGAGCGTGTGCGGTGAACAGGGTAAATTTGTGGTTTCCTTTTGTACCCGTAATGGATTTGTTGCCCCACGCCCGGCCAAAACGTCGAGGGTCAAAACCCTCCGCGTAATTATTTATCGGTATATATACGTATTTCCATATTCTATGATATGGAAATTTATTCTAATACTCATTTTTAAAAGTTAAATAAATAACGCCCGGTAAAACGCCGACATTTTCACCCTGCTATTAAACAACCGAAAACTTAAACGAGATTATAATCTAGAACTCGAGAGATCTAAAGAGAAACGATAAAACATTTCGGAATAATTTACTTCCTTATACTTTTATCAACGATTTTTCAACTTTTATTTAGCCAAAATCATAGTCTTTAATTTAATCTACACCCACGTGTCTATCCCTATCCAATATTCTCATCATGCTTTATAGCCATTTGTATTTCGCGTTACTTGGCGACGATGCGAAACCTGGATGTATAAATCGCGGCTTCAAGGAGACGACATTTTCGCCGTCCTAGCGATAAGCTGCCCCCCACGTTACGGGCTGACGACAGGATCCATTTTTTCCTAAATTAACGAAGCGAAAACTTGACGACAGACTCGAAAATGGCCCTTCGTCATCCAGCTTCCTCTTTCTCGTTGTCTTTCCATGTTTTGTCATATACATGGTTTTTTTTTCAATTTTTCTCTGCAGCACTCTCCATCTTCTAAATTTTGTACGACATTACCGCCTTAAGACTTTCTCTAATTTTCTATGCGAATTAGTGATCGCGTTCAATCGTAATAATTGATGAACACCTTTCGTATCGCATAAATTATCAATAAATACACGAAATGCTTTCGAAATCGTATAGCCTATACGTATATGAATTTGGACTCTACATACCTAGGTATATATAGCGGGTGGTCGTTTTGACAGAGGATCTCTAGGCACCGTGCACTAGTGGTATAGTGTAGTGGCAGATGTCCCTCGGGATGCCACTTTCGCGCGTCACGGGGGCTAATTAATGACTTCAACAGTAGTAGGCTGTTTGCCTGTTTCTGTCGCTAACAATTCGAGTGACAATTCACAAGGGGAATGATATTACGGCTTCGTCACACTATGCAAGTATATACACATAAATATGTGTACATGGTATAAAGCGGTAGTTCGGTTTTGTTTATAATAACGATACAGCATACCTACATACATATACGGCATGCCACTGGTCACAGCGAATGCAGCTCCGCAAATAGTGAATTTTATTCTGTCGAACATTAATATGACATATAGTATAGTGTATGTATGTTGGGGTGGTCCTTAATTCGGTCATATTCGAACTTCAATGCTCCCATGGGCCAGAACGTCTTCAAATATAATATATACAAAAAAATGTAGTCAATATCCCAAGCTGCTATCTCAATTCTGAGTACCGTCCCAAAGCCTTTGAACCTTTCCATCCAAATGAAACACCGTTTCTAGTACTTCAGGGCTATTTTTTACTTCGTATCGTATTATATCGCTTCGAATAATCTGAAACTTTGCGCACTGCTTATACCTATGGCAGTAGGTATCCGTGAAAATGTACAGATTTTTAACGACAAAATTTGATTCAGCGCACAATTTTGAGATAAGAAGTTGTTTTAGGTATAGCTGGTATACATATACGTATACGATGCATTATTATGTAATGTTGAAATGCTGAGTAAACAACACAACGGGTGAGTCAATCGGTAGATAACGGGCCATTAGGCAGGAGGAAAATTTTGCTGCGTATGCAACCAGCCAGCTAGTGTAATCTGTAATCCCCTAATCGTAACGCGAGCCGGCAAGCCCTGTGAGGTGTAGTCTTTTCGCCTCATTGACTACTAACGCGGATAGATTACCTACCCGATGACCTGTCCACGACATGCCTATCGTAAGTCAACTTAAAATTACACGGGTCATTTCTCATTATTTTCATGGCCTGCCCCTTGTCGGTGTGCCCCTTAAATCTGACGTCCAGGTTAATTTAGTACCGAGAGAAACGCCCCAAAAGGGTAGAACTGCTCTATGTCAACTATTTACGCGGATCAATCCGGTACCGGTACCGGTCCCAATCCCGGTCCGAATAACGTTCGATGTTTGCCAATCATCTTTACCTTTAGCATTATTTACGCCGATCGGTTCACTACTTTTAATTGACGATTATATACCTACATGTGTACATCGCATACCGAGGGAATTATGAGTGAAAATTTCAAAAACCCCATTTTATCAGCGAATAATTACTCGGGAATTTTCGCCTTTTTTTTTGTGTACTTTTTATTTTCTACTTTTTGTATCAAAAATACAAAGTGGGGTTTAAATTTTCAATCATCGATCAGTGGGATAACCCTCCGAAAATTGAAGAGCTGCCAATTAAAGCCTAATGCCCGGATGAACCCCAAACCTCTGTGAATTATTTCGCGAATATTCCATGAAAATTTTCAGGTCATATCATGTATAGGTAGTATCATTTATGGTCGCATCTACTTGGTACCAGAAACTTTTTCTACCCAATTGTCTCGACCCAAAAAGTTTTCTAGACACGTGAACGACCTATACAGGTACGTCGGGCACGTCGATGCTCGCTACCATCCGATAGATTAACCTTTCGACTGAACCTAATCAACGAAAGATTGTCTAGGATATCCTCGATTCATGGTAGAGACATGAGATAGCGCAACTTTCTTTCTAAACCCTAAAGGTTGACTTAGCCATTTTTCATCTCCTCAATACGATATAGCGATTTTATCTGTTACATCGGTACTGAAATATGAATGAATAAAAAGAAAAGGCATCAAGTATTGCAATTTTTAAACAAATCGCGTGTTCATTACTCATCGAATAGATTGGAACCATTTTCGAGCGTAGGCATCCGTATGAACGTCAACGACATACGAGTTTGTTGGTTTAAGGGTTGGCGTGCTTCCGATCATGCGGGAAAATGCTTCAATCCTAAGCACACCTGGTAGCGTCCGAGTTGGGACGATGCGGTGGCGTGTTACGCGGTAATATTCGGTAATTTTCAGTAATTTCGAGTTTCCTGGGTTAAGTTGCTATATTTTATCTTGGGTAAAACCATCAATTTTACCGTAAAGTCTAAATCGCAGTCGTTACCGGGGCGACCTTTTCCTTAGTCAAGTAAACGCGCAGAAAAATGTAAACGTTGCGCTAAGTGAATTCCACCCGGTTTAATACTCGACGTTATACCACTACATTAAACAAATTATATATGTATACGTATAGATACGCCGAGTCACGTACTGATCCCTTTACTCGTTACATTTTCTACTTGTGTCTCCTTATTTTCGTTCCTCATTCATTTATACGTCGAAAATGTCCGAACTTCGAATCTCGTCTTGGTAAAAAAATAAACTTTTCTAAAATTATTGTTCACCTTTCGAAATTGGTTAACCGTCACATTCCCGGCGAAAGGAAAAGGCTTGGATCCGGTGCCCTGCGGAATTGAATAAAGTCAGACTCTCGCGCGTCGTCAGACACGAGAATCAAGGGAGAGCAGGAAACGGGGTCTTTCCTCGTGGCAACCTGTTGGTCCCCGGCCGGTACCTCCGCCTTTTGCGTATCTGTATATCCGGTGCTGGACCAGTACGTCATGGACAGCCATGACAAGCCAGATCCTTAATCCGATTTCCGCCGGAAGTAAGCTCAGAGATTCAAGACGTCGTTAGAACCGGAAGAAGCTGCACTAAATTAGGTAGGTACTACAAGAAACGTCCTTAAGCTGTAATCCATACTAAAGCCACGACAACTTCACCGACGTTTCGTTCCCCTTTTCTTTAACTCAAATCTATCAATCGACTTACAATCAGTCAGTAGGTGTAGGCGGTCAACCGGCTTGCAGCTATCCAACTTCGTTTTGCATTAATGTTTTATTCAACGGTGAGGGCGCGGTACAGTGAGCTTCACAAGTTCTTTTTAATACATTAGAATTAGATTTTCCCTCGAATTCAACTCGTTATTACTTGGCTTAAATCTTTCGCCAAACTGTTAATTTTCTCGTATTTCTTCTCTCTCTCTCTCTTTCTCTTTCTCGCTCTTTCTCTCCTTTTAGGAGAGTATGAAATTTCAGCGAATATCTGCATCTAATATGCAACAGCCGGTGAAGCTACTTCTACATATATATACATGGTACAGTACCTACTCTTTCATAGCGAACAATTTCTGAACCCCACTGTACCGAAATGGCAACGAAATTCTCTCTCGTTCTACGTAAGTGCAGCTAGGCAGGGTGCTGCCAAGCGCATACCTCGTTTCCGCTATTAATATGTATAGCACATGCATGGAAACATGCATTATACCGATCCTTGTGTACATATATGTATGGGAATATCCATAGGCCTAAAAGCACACACAGAAATGCAGGAGCTACTCGTGATGTCGTACTGTATAGCTGGTCGATAATCCATTTGTACAGATGTCGTGGACAGACGTGGTCAAATTGTAAGCCGAACAAAATGTTTAACTTGTGGACAAAGGCTAGCCTCCTGGCTAGACGAGAGACTGTAAGAAACTTGGGTCTAAATTCTATTAACCAAAGTTTCCACTGCGGGTTCAAAATCTTCTCGTCTGGGATTCCACGCTGGAGATATGTCTCGAGGTACTAAATCGGTTGTCAACCCGTCGTGGTAAAACAATTTGATATTCTTGCCACCATTAAGAAACGGTTTTTGCTCATTCAACGCGCGGTTAAAGCTCTGCGTTAATAACGCACGAATGATTGTTCACATTCCGAGCTTCAATAGCTATACGGATCATGTTCAGTCGGAACCCACCTTATAGACGTAGGAACTAACCGTTTCGTAGAATTTTCGGCATTTCGCGAAAGGCCTTCTGCCGTGCATACCAGCGTCTTTAGAGTCCTTCAAACGGCAAGTGAGCTCAAATTCAGTTGAGTCAAGATACCGGGCAGGGGGGGGGGGGGTCTTTCTTCCCTTCTCTCGAAAATTTTGCCCGGAAGAATCTGTATCTGGCTAAAGGGGACTGCGTTCCTCTCAGGAAACTCAAGCCTCGTCCCATTCCAGCACTTCAGCCAATCTTTGCTCGCTTAGAGTCTTGTAAGCACGAATTTTGGATGCTGGGTTAGATGCCGAGGTCCTTTGATCATTGTTAGTTGGATAACGCCGGACTATACGCGGCAGAGACAAGGACCGTCAAACCAGTTTTGACCAATGACGTATCCTGCGAAGCTTTCACATACTTGATGACAATAGGCGTAGCTGAGAAATTGAGCTGGCACTGATTAGACATTGCGGGCGTGCCGCCAAGACGAGAAGGAATTTACTCTGCATATTCTCGAACGTCCTTCTCGGCGAAGTGTTTGCCGATTCCTTGCCAGATCCCGCGGCTCAATCGGCGCAATTCAATTCGAATTTCGCATCTGTTTAAATATTCGCGGTCGTGTTTTTGAAATATCTTTTCATTCGTGAGGTTGAAGGATAAGATATCGTACTTTTATCGGGAATTTTTTTTTTTTTTTTTTTTTTCTTTCATGTTGAAAGAAAAAATACTCATGTTTTATTAATGACGAAAATGAACTTCAACATGTATCCATCCGTTTATCCACATATTTTTGATTGATGTATATTCACGCAATAGCGAGCCCATAAAAAGGCAGGAACAAAATGAATTTTGGAAAAAAGCGAGTAATAAATTACGTCAGAAAATAAACCGTTCTTTAATCGTTTACTTTGACACGGAGACGTCTATTGTTACCTACCTACCCATGCTTAATCAACTTAAATTACAATTTTTCACCTTAAATTCACCCCTCGCCGGAAGGGAAAAAAATCCCCTTACATTCTTCCCTCGGTAACCTTTGAATACCCCGAACTCAAAATCCAATCCCTTACCGAGTTTCTAAAGAACCTGAAATTTATGTACTTCTATTCTCAGTACCTACTGTACGAAAACTTAACATCCAATCAGAAGATTTATTCATCCTTTTCACAGCATTTTTACTTTCTCAAAGTTTAGCCTCAGCCTGATGTATATAGAATAGAAAAGGTTTTTACGTATATAACATACATATATTATATATAATATATACAAGGAAATATCCCAGTTTGAAGAGGACAATCTTATCAAGAAATTAATAGCTTCGGATGAGCAGCGCTAATTTTTTAAAAAGATTTTCATTATCGTTACTTAATTAATGAGATTATTCTGAAATTACATGGCTTGTTTCTCGACATCCCCAATACACAAACGCAATTCCCAGAAGCATCCCATCCTCGATGGAGCCTGAGCTGTTACCTCCGGTTATATATACCTACATAAGCCTACATAAATATATGCATGCCACAATTGTTAAGATATTGATTTATTTAATTAAATTGGCTTCGCGTCAACTTAGGGCTTATAAAGCCTAGTTAATAATTAAATTGATACAACAGATTCAAGAATGTTATTTAATTTTTTCGATGTAATACACGGAAAAAAGAAAAATGGAATAATTACACTTCATATAGTAATAAGAGGCGCGTCGAACCCAAAACTGGAAAAATTACAGTTTAAACAACATTTTTATAAAAGTCATTGATAAATATTAATTATTACAGTTTCAAATGTAATTTTACACTTTTATAATGTAATTCTTACAGATTCTGTAAAAATTATTATTTGAACTGTAATTTTTCCAGTTTTGGGTTCGACGCGCTCGGTTACTATATAAACTGTAATTTTTCCATTTTTCTTTTTTCCGTGTAGCAGCTATGATTGAGCAATAGTTCCTTTTTTTTCACAACTTGGGAAATTTTTGGAGTCAAGTAGAATTGAATATAATAGGAGCGAACTATGTATGATATACTATGACAAGTGAACAGTCAAAATACGGTTAACTAAATTTTTTATTTTCCTGCGCTGCGGAATCGCTGTTTGCTATCGATTTCGCGAATAAAGTCCTTTCGCTCGTGACGGACGAAACAAACGCAAACGTAACCGTAATCCAACCCCTAGCTCTTTCATGGTTCCCATACAGACCCGATGTTACCGAGCCCAGCCGAGAGCCTATGCCCCTGCCTAGTATCGAAAGGGGGTAATAAAATTGAAAGCATCAACCCAAATAATAAATAAACTATAAAACTCCCATTTCGTGTGAAAATAAAACCGTAAGAGAAAAAGCTAATTTAATGGCAGTAAATGAACCGTGACATATGGCTGGCTTTAAACCGAGTACCTACAACCGATAAATTTTCCATCAACGAGTATAAGACGCATGTATGCTATACAAGCTTAAACTGTTATTTTATTTACAGCTCATACGCTCGAGTTTCCCTACTTCCGGTTCAGTGTGGACATCGCCTAAGACTTTACCTCTAGTACCGTAAAAAGAATTTTAAGACCATTAACGTCTCGACATAAATCATGAAAGTTTTCTCGCGTACCTACCTACCTACCTACCTATCGGCCCCTTGGCGAAAACTTTTTGCAACTGGTATTTGTACGAGGTATCCTCAGGTTACAGCAATAAAATAGCTTTCTATGATGATCTGAGACTGGCTCTAGAGTATCTAGTTTGGATCTGACCATTCGAAGACAGAGGTACGACGAAGGGGGACATAGGTATAGTGTATTTCTTTACGAGATGATGTGTTCTCTATTTCAAACCGTATGCAATGTTTACTTATGGATATTTTCTACCTCTGTGAAACTGGAGACTTTAAAGAAATGAAGCGAAACTTCATTTTCCAATATTTTCACACGCTTTACGTTTCAAGGCAGCCTCTCTATCTTGGCCAAGCACGAGTCTCGATGGGTTATAGGTGGGTTGGAAATAAAGCAGGTGGAAGCCTAGGTATGTTCATGGCTATATGTATACTCACGCAGTCTCGTTATTTCAACGTAATTGGGTTTGTAGCCGAACCCGAGGTCTCGTCACGAGAGAGGGTTCAGGTCTTTCTTTTCATTGAGATCAAACGAACGGTGGGAACGTATTCGAGTCTATAGTTCCCTGTAGTCTTCGAATCTCCAAAGTGACCCTAGATTGTTCTATTCGAATAACGTTTTTTATTTTAAAATTGGCACTTCTCGCATCGTTTTTGATCAATTTTTTTCTACGAAAATAAAATTCGAGTATGTCGATGTTGAAAATTTTTATTATAATCGTTGTGAGAATTGAAGTTCGTAAATTATAACGCATGAAGTTTGAAAATACTAGTCTTTGGGGTACTTTATTCAATATTATGCGGAGGTATAAAAATAGGTTGAGCGAAAGTTGTTCACATCAAAGGGTGACGTCTGACTACGTTTACAGGTTTTTCAAATTACTTTCTCAGTCGTCGTATTTGCTCGCAGAAATCGGTCGCACTTATTCAAATGAAATTCCGCCTGCTTGATGCTTCCATTACCATTTCTATTTGTTTTCTTATATTTTTCTTTTTTTCAAAGAGATTGGACCCTGGTTTAATGAGTATATCTGATAAAGTAGCAGCGTGATAAGTACGTCAACCTATCAAGCCATTAAGTGTCAGGCGTTAAAGCATGAGACTCGCTAAGTAAATTCATTAATCCGCTTGAAAATGATATGTAATGAAACCAGAGTGTGTGAAGCTCTGTTAACTCTCGTATAATTTCTTTATCTCTGAAAAACGCTGACAGAATCTCTGTTATACCTTGTTCAGGAACATCTCGCCTTCACATTAAACGCTTTGAGGGTTGAACCACATACATATACCAATTTGCGAGCACTGTCAAAATGATGTTTTTTATCAGATGCCTTCAGGCACAAGCACAATCACCTCTAATTTTTATTTTATTTTATTTTATTTTATTTTTGAAGGGGAGAAGACCAAGTGCTATATAATGAAAATGAATGGAAAGAACGAGAGAAAAAAGAACACAAAAAAAAGAAAAGAAAAAAAAAAAACGGAAAACGGCAAATTTTTAATGTGATCAATTACTTGTGCAAAGAAAGAGTAATCAAAAGTAATCTGTTTAATTCGTCAGATGTCTCTCTGTAACATTATTCGTGTCGTTAATGCAAAAAGGGGGATATTGCGAAGCGAAAGTCTTATGATCCGATGCCCTGTGTAAATTTGGTAATAATTAGAACGTTGGATGTATTAAAAAAGTACGAAAGAAAAAGGCGAAAAAGAAACTGCGTTAATTTTTTTTTTTTTTTTTTTCGAGATAAAATATCAACGGCAAATATTTGTAAAGCGTATTACGTTCCTCGCCAGTTTCCGGGAGGTCTTGAAATTTTTTCCAAATAAATTTCGTCTTTTTGCAATATAATACGTACTACATGTCTTCCATCTTCAACTTGAGATTTGTATTTATGTTTTACCCAAAGAAGGGTAAGGCGGAAAAAAAAAAAAAAAAATGAAAATGAAAAATAATGATAAACTATCTGAAATTCTTGCTCGCCTTTGAGTTATACCTCAGTGATAGCTAGACGCAAAGTTTCAAGCTGATATTTACGGTAGAGCGAGTGGAAAATTAACGACTTTTATAGATTGCTGATCCGAAAACATCCCTCGGACCTGGAATAACGTCGTCGTAGACTGACTAAGAAACGGTAGATTCTTGATGGGGGCCGAAAAAGAGAGGGAGAAATAGAATAAAAAATAAATTAAGCGACGAAAATGAGAGAGCGAGAAGGGGGAGCAGAGCAAGCAGGCAGGCTCCGCGACGAGTAAGAACGCTGGTCCTTTTATGAAGTCAGAAATGCCTAGGGGTAAGTCGTAAATAAGATTAGTCCAATTCCAGCAAAGTCGAGAAGTCAGCGAGCGGAGCGAAAACCTCCGGTTGGGTTTTACGGAACGGTTATGTTACGTTGCGTTTAGGTGGCAAGCCAAACCCTTAAATTGGCTTCGTTGGCTCGTTTGGGGTTCGGTTGCCCTTGTGTAGAAGCGCTGCCAGCTTGGCCAAGGTAATTTGTACGAATAAGGTGACGCGCAACGGCGTCAGGGGCGCCTTGGCATAACTATCGCCGTGATTTGTCGTCGTTTGTCGCCCAGGGTGACAGCGGCGCCAGTTGACAAAACACTGATACTTCCATACAGCTTATTCACATACGGATACCTATACCCATACACCTACGTATTATACTTCCAAGAAGATTGCTTCCAGCATAGTTATCTATTAGCCTAGTGAAAGGCTAGGCTTCTTCGTTTACCCGACAGCTGGTCACCGCTCACTCGCATTTACACAGTACTCATATATTTTACGATACCTACAAGTATAATGATCAAGGTACATACACTACCGCGGAGCCCCGTATGTATGCAGGTCGATTTCTCCATGAGCACGATCTCTTCCAAGTCACAGATTTTCTATTTAAATGAAAACCGAAGACGAGCAAGTTACATTTAAGATTTCAACAATACCATTCATCGATGTATAAAACGAATTATTACTCCATCCTCTGTACGTGATAGGGTGAAAGGAAATAGAAAAACCTGTCAAATGCACCATGAGAAAAGCTATTCATTATCGGTTTTGATCTCATTGGAGTTGACATGGTAATTACCTCATTGCTTTTAGGCGATTGTATCACGTGCACAATGCACTGTAATTACTGTAACAGATTCTCTCACCATCCGCAGGAACATGTTTCGTGCAGTTGATGTGAGAGAGAATGGTAAATTTTGTTAATTAAACAAATCATTGTAATTCACTTCGATATCCCTTTTTTTTTATCCTCATGACACGTAGGCCGCGAATATATCAGATCCTGATTCTTGCAGATGGAGGATCAATGTGACGTGCAGAATGTTAGAGGGTGTTACAGTCGAAGAGTCGCGTGTCCATATGGATTCTAACTTTAATATTTTCGGAGTAACAATCGGCTTGCGGTGTCACTCTATGGAAATTAAGCTGCTATAGACTCGGCACGCGTTTCAACAGTGTCTCTAGTCTAGCCCTCCTGCCGACAGTTCTCGTTCGTGTACCTCGATCCTATGCAAATGTCTAGTTTGTTTATGTATATGCGGGGATATTCGCGCGGTAAGTATAAATCGCTTTTATAGGTCCTTCGAGGGATCCGCCTCTAAACGCAAAACGTGCCACCGCATATTCAACACTCTACTCTGCTCCGTTCTTGTGTCTTACCTTACCTTGGCGGTGCAGAGGTGGTCTTAGCAACATCACCTCCACCTCCACCTCTTCCTTTCGGTACCAGATTTAACCAGAGAAATATACAACGCTGACCATTACCCTACGGTTTTCATCTTGACCTTTGAGTCTTGAGAGTCCAACGAGGTCCGAGATAACCAACTATAACAATAACCCTGCGGGGGGTCGGGGAACGGATAGCTACATCTACATGTGTAAGATGTATGTAGAACGTGCTGAAACTCTATATCGGTTCTGTGTGGGTATGGTATGCCTAGATGGTATCGAGATCGCGGGTTTAAGGCGACAGGAGAAATTGATTCGCATAAATTTTGGAGTTTGCGGGACTACCGACTTGTAAAATGAATTTTGGCGGGAAATTTGGTTCCCGTATTTATAGAGCTCGGGGAAAAGTAATAACGGCACGTGACTTTTTTCCCCGTTACGACCCTGAGCACCGACGGAGTATACGGCGGCAGGGAGGACTAGGAGGGAAGCAGAGTCTTGGCGAAGGGTGAACAAAAATATTCCTACTTTTACGTTCAAGATTCGAATGAAATTTTCACTTTTTCAGAAACCGGGATGAATAGGACACGCTGAAAATGACAATACGCGAGTATGCTTTTGAAAAAGAAAAATTTTCAATCAATCTATAAGCTTTGTTCGTCCAAGAATGAAGAGCAAAATCGTAACCGATCTGTTTCATACAGACAAGTTATCGACTAAAGTATTTTTTTCATAGCCTACGAGACAATCTTCTAGCTGTCTGGCACTTCGGTTTCATTTGATTTACCTTTCTGCACGCAGAATTGTGGAAAATTTTCCTTCTCAAAACGGCCTTCATCTTTCTCTAAGTAGTCCAATAGTCCCGTGGCACGAAATACAGCGGTTGTATTTTTTCTAAACAGAAAGATCCTCCGAGGCTCGAATGAGAGAAATGGAAAATAGGTGGCACGGGGCGTGAGATGGGGTCAAATGAGATGGGAGTCTGTGTTTAAGAGCACCAGAGAGTTAGAGAGAAGAGAGAAGAGGGTAGAGAGAAGAGAGTAGAGAGAAGAGAGTAGTGGGAAGAGGGAAGAGGGAAGAGGGATGAGGAAGAGGGAAGAGAGCAGAATCGATAGCCCGTGCACGAACAAAATGTAGGTCATACCGTCGGTAGTCGTATATATGTATAAAACGAACCGATCTCCAACAGGACTATCCCGGACTGCATTGCCCTCTCGCCATTCCAGGTTTATACATTTTTCATAAATAAATTCCAAGCCGTTCCCGCGCCATTCAATCTGATTCCCGATGAAGCATGCCTCCAGCCTGCAGCCCTGGCGGCGTAACCGAACCCCAGGACTAACCTGGACTGGACGGTCCAGATTTGTTGAGTAAATAAAAATTTGTTTTACCCTCAAAGTTGATAAGTAATTGGGGTAAAAAAAAGTTTTGTTTTTTGTCTTTGTTTCTCACTGTCTCTCTCTTTCTCCTTTTACTCTCACAACGAGATAATTCCTTCATACAATTAGCGAAAGCAAAGTGCTTCGTCGAACTCGGATTTGATTCAACAAAGCAAAAACCCTCAGTGGACAAGTGAACTCGAACAAAATTGCGGTGAAAAAAAAGAAAAGAAACGAAAAAGAAGAAGTTGGTTTAAACGCTTTCAGCTGATTCTTGATTCGTGGCTTTTAAAATTTTCCTCATACTCTACGTCAAACTTTTCGTTTTTTGTTTTTCTTTTTTTTTTTGTTTTCACATAATCATAAACCATCGTGGTTTAGACTTCTCCGTTAATTAGATTATCGAATCCTCAACGATTTGGGTTAATTAACCAATAAATAAACATCGTTGTACGGTGGTAATTGGCATGTTGGAATCAAGTTCCCTGGACTCTTTTGTTCGCTTCCGACTTTCTATGAACGCAGGTAATCGATATCATCAGCAGCTTTTATCGGCAAGGTAATTATATGGTCAAGCCTCGAATATAATTATCAACTTGCATGAATATACCCCTGGGCTCAACCGCCAGGGACATCAAAATTGATCTGTTGAAATTCACCTGTTTGTAACGAGATTCAAAGGTTTTCAAGCGCGGTTTATTTCACCCAGTATACGTTTAACTGACGTGTAATAATTACCCAACGTTTCACTGAAATTAGTATTCAACGAATAAATATCATATAGCTATACAAATTGTACTATCTATACAGTAGCACGGACACATCTACATATGTATATTTAGGCTGACCTCGCAGTGAGGGGTCTACTGTTTGCTGCCAATTGAAATACTGGAATCATCCGTTCGGCATCAACCATTAGCAATTTCAAATAGCAAACCTAACGATTTCCGATTCAGATTCATTTTCCTATAACGTCACTTTTCTGTTTTATTCATTATAACAACATAATCCCATGGGGAGGGGGGAGGGGGCAGATCTGAGATATTCGATAGGAAAAAGTTTGTCCATCGCGTGACGTTCACAGATTTGCCTTTCCTCGTTTTCCTCTACCTCGTCAATATAGTAAATGAAGAAAACGCTTTAGCGATCAAATTGTTGATCTCGTTTTAAATTAAAACGTCGCCCCCAAGATTGTCCGTAGATGAAAATAATGATTGAAATCCAATATTCCCCTTCTTTCATCTTCATTTAATCACTTTATTTACCAGCTCTTATTGACTAGCACAATATTCCTCCGGAGTCGGGGTACAGCTACTGGCTTCTTGGCGACTAGTTCGATTTGTCAATATAAGCTGCTTACCCGTGGTAATGCCATGGAGAAACTGCTTTTCTATTTCTATAGAAAATCATAACCAAAGTTTCCGATTTTAACACCGAACTCACCCCGTTTTATATTCGCATTCAATAAGTTCGTACATGGAAGTAAATTAATCGATAATTCAACGATCGAAAAAAATCTCTTCAATTATTATTGGCGATGGGGCATTGAATACTTTATTAGAAAATTGTATTTACAAAACGCGTTAGTTATGGATATCATTTAGCATAGGTACTATGTTATATTTAATATTATACGTACATGATACTAGAAACGAGGGGGGTAAGAGGCTTTGGTACTCAACGAGGGCGTTAAACGTTAAAAATAATTGATTAAAAATAAAGTAAAAATAATTAAAAGATCCAGGTACAGTGTTTGAACGGTCAGCGTTTTAGCTACTGGCCGTGATCAATTAGTGGCTCATAAATATCCAGCGTGGTCGGACTCCGCCTCCTGACCCTGGTATATCGCGTATTCCTGGAGCTGCTCCTCCTGGACCGGAGCTTCGTGACCCAGGTCCAGGTTTTCCTGCTCTTCATGACCTCCCTGACCCCCATGACCGCCGTAAACTCCACCGGAGTGATCGTTACCTCCAGAATTGTGAACCACCGCGTGAAAACCGTCCGTCCCAGCGTGATACTTTACAGTCCTAACGTTGCCACCCGGTTCCTTCACGCTGTATTCACCGGTCACAGTTTTACCTGCGTTTATGTAATAAGATATAATAAAATACCTGATCGATTATCGATTTAGTACCCATATCAATTATGCATCAATTATTGGGCTGAAACTTTGCCTTTTTTTCAACCGCACCATCCAGGCTTAGCAAATTGAAAAGTTTTGCTTCTAAGCCCTAGGGACAGAGTTGGTCTTTCTTGTTTGACGAAGAAATCAATTTCATCGCGTGATTAATCAGCGTTATATTTATTTTTTCCCTCAACTCAGCTCAGAACTGAATGCCGGCTGATTTGTTATTCAGGATATTTCTTGACTCTGACTAATATCTGACTAATATCTTGCTTCATTCCAAGTAGATGTTTGGATTGAACCGAGATATCACACTGTGCCAATTTAATCAACTATGAATGTCTTAATTCTTATCCGTATTACAGGCATTTCAAACCGCATGTAAATTAGCACTAAATCTAATCAAATCTTCTCGTTTTGTACAGTCAATGGGATCATGGAGCGTTGAACACATCTAACCATTTCAAAGCGATGTGTATTCACAATGGATGTGCGGTTCCATTATTAGGGAGAACTAAACAATTAATTCAACTCTCTCCTGGTGCAATTAGGACTCAGACAGGAATTCGTGTACACAATATACGCGCATTAATTTACATCTATATATGCTGCGTTAATTAGGTTTCTATTGACACGTACCATCTCGTGATTCTTTCTGCCCGTGAACGTCTCCGGTATGATGATCTTCGACACCGTAAGAAAATTCGTATTTTGGCTGAGCTACGTAGTCGAGGGTGTAACCGTGATCATTATGGTCTTGTCCATGTAGGTGAGCGTGTTCGTCATGATACGGTACGTATGGGACCTTCACTTCGTATACGGGGCCTTCGACTGGACCGTGAAAGTGCATGAAAGAACTAGCGTGACTTTGAGATAGGGCAGCTCCGTGACCCCCGTGGAAAGAAACGTCTTCACCATGACCCAGGGGTATTATTCCGGCACTGACGGCGGTCGTAAAGACCGTAAATATAATAAACTGTAGAGGGAGAGAAAAATATGAAGAGAAAAGGTAGAGAAGTTTGGCCAGTTCGCGATAATACTTGAATGAATTCATTTAATTATTACGATCGAAATACCCGCCGACTAACAATACGTTCCTTTCGTCAGTTAGCGTTATCCAAAAGTTGACAATTGCCGTTAAACTTCAGGTTTTATTGAACCGAAAAATTTCGGGAATAAGCCGGCACGAGGAGGCCTAAGTAATAACGAGAGGGAGCGAGCGAGTTTGAATTGTATAACTTGAACAATAACTGTGGAACTAAATCATTCGGATAAACAATAAATTGTATCGCTGCACAGGGCGAAAGGTAATTAACGCAGTGCGGTATATGTGGATGCTAGGATTATATCTGAAAGGGGTTTACACTATTCGGATTTTTTTATTTTTATTAATTCAAACCTTGAGTGATATCAGATTATCAGCCATACAAATTAAATCACCGTCATGGTATACGCGGCAACGCGCGTTACACCGCAAAGTTAATGCTTATAATTATACCGATTATACGTTTTCCTAATTACCTGGTTTCTAATCTACGTTTTATAACTTTACTTTGGTCGTTAACCGCAGAGACAGACACGAGGCAAACTTTTCACCGGTGAAAAAAACTGCAGGATCGATATACAGGCTCAACTTTACTTACGTCTTATCACGTTCTTAACTTTTAAGCCTCGGCAATATGGATATAAAAAAATGAAAAACAGAAAAAAAGGACTTGCACACAGCACGTGTCCTTATACATATCATAAATCAGACATATTTTACGGGCGGGTGATCGTTCGCCTCATTCCTGCATCTTCAACTCGCGTTATGCAATAAAAAGTAAAATATTAAGGGAAAGTGACGAGTTATTCGCGCACGAGTGAACAAGATGAATCAGTGATTTCACCGCACGACATTGACCCGCGTTGATCTTCTTTTTCGATCAAGAGTATATCTTTGAAAGCAATTGACGACATCGTTAGATCCGAGAGATTCTGACTCCTTGTTATCGTCAATCGTGTTAATTAATTGTTTTTTCTTCTTCTTCTTTTTCTTTTTCTTTTTCTCATACTTCGCGCCGTTTTTCTATGTACCAAAATTGAACTCGTATTATATGGATCTTTGTACTCGTTATTATATCATCGTTATTATTTGTTCGGGAATCAAGGTTCCCAAACCACTTTTAACTCTTAACGTTATTTTATTATCCTTTTATTTTTACCTTGCAGACCATTTCTTGTATCACAATATTAAGGCGGTCAGATGAGAACTGCAACTTTCCAACGTATCTCTACGCTTTTATACCATCGCAATCTTACTCTGCATACACACATGGATACATACATTGATACATGTGCATGACCAGCACGCGTCGTATGTCCATCTTCCATCTCTCTGCAAACCCACATATACGCCTATCCCACTCCTATAACTCAAGTTTACACCCAAAATATACGTTCTAATTTAATTACCCGTATCATATGTAACAATCTCAGTAATCTATTTTATCATTATGGCAGTATTACGTTATACAACAATTGGTTTGCATCATGCACAATGCAGCAAAGAGGCCTAACAGAATAATCAGTTGAACTAAATACCTGAGGATATTTCACAGAAATTTAGCGATGGTTATCCTAGCTTACGTTTCGAAAACACCTGATTTATTCTCCAAAAGAAACCGAGATGTGATTATTATTTCATGAGAGAAAGGAAAGGATAAAGAAATTTGAAAATCCTCGCGTTTTCTTGGATAGAAATTTTAGATGTCTGGATGGGGTGATGCTTAATCTAACGGTGTGTTATAATCTGTTGTCACGACGCCGGTGGTGTGTTTGTACTCTTTCGGTACAAGGATAATAGAAATATTAGTCGTAATAATCGGCTTACTTCAACCAGCTTACGAACCCTTTGCAAATAATCGAATTTAACGTTTCGGAATAAACCGATCACGTCCTTCGATCTTTTTCATTTTTTACAAAAGGGTATTGTTTACCCTCTAAAACGCGGTTTTTGTCGCAATTGAATAATCGCAAATTTTACATCAATCATCTCCCATTACTCGAGTCAATTCTCGCCCTAATTCATTTTACACTAAAATTAAAAAACTCATACTATAGCTGCAGATTATTAGCAGATTATTTGTTCAATTGTAATTACGACGAACTTGAAAATTTATTCGACGCATAATATCGACGTTTATACATCGACCGGATTTCCTGATTGCTGTAAACGCTGCTTATGATGATGAATACATATATAGTGATACATTTGTCGTTAACGTAACCAAATCGTTCGATAACCCTTAACGAACTAGAAATTAACGGCCCTCTGTCTTGTTGTCAACTACTTTAGTGGTAATAAATAGTCCCAATGACATAAGCTGTGTAAATTATTATCAATCTTGTTTTTATTCATCGTTTCAAACAAGTTCGCAGGCTCGCATGTGGTTGGGTAATATTCAGGACTGGAATATACCCATACCTCGACTTGTATAATTGTGCCTTTTTCCGGAACCGACGAGCACGCAGTTAAATTTTCGGTAGTCGAGTTAACTTTGCGCTTATACACCTTTGTTAGTGAAATTAATTCAGAGTTGGTCTATAGTCGGCCGTAAGTGGGGTAAAGAGAAAAAATGAAGAAAACAAAAATAAAAAAAAATTAGTAAAACCGTAGGTAGGTATAGCAAGGCCCGTTTGAAAAAGTAGGCGGTGTCTCGTACGTGAAACTTTGAAATAAGTTACGCGGTTGTAATTATTCTTTCTCGTTCGATGAAGAAACTTTTACTTTTAACGCAAGCCAAGTCATACCATACCACGTGTGAATTTTTTTCAAGGTGCATTACCCGGAGAAAACGGAGGTATCGGGTGTAAACACGTACGGCAGTGTACCTATAAAATGCAAATCAACACGACAGGAGCAGTTTTCTGCTTCCGCGTTCAATGCCTCACTTAATTTTTGACTCCGAATTAAAATTGCGAAGTCAAATGTGTGGGAACGTTTTTCCTATACCTGTAGCATGTCGTATACCGTCAGAATAACAATATTATTGATATCTAACTGAGATTGAAACGCTGGAAAAATGAAATTTTTCCACAACGCACGAGCAGGCTTATTCTTAATGATCCGTTTTTCTCTCTTTTTTTTTTTTATTTTCGTTTTGTCTACAGAAGAAAAATTCCCCCAGAGATTTTCAACCTAATGGCATTCCGCACGACCATTGTTGTCAAAGCTCAGGAATTTTTGCTGCCGCAATTCAAGCTCAGATCCCGACTCAAATACAACTGAAAAATATTCGCGTTTATAAAAATTGCGTCGATGTAGGCATTACCTCGCGAATTGCATATCGGTACCTACATAGTTACGCTCACGTAAATACCTATACAGGAGTTTCGGGTTCTCGTAAAGAATTTAGTATCGACCTTTTTCGCGGATTTGCATGAGACTGAAGTAGGATAAAGTACGAAGTAGTCTGCGATTGTGCAACCGAAATATTAGGGGTTGGTAGCTGAGTAGTGGGCTGGCTCGGCGAGGAACCACCTGATTTAGGAAAGTCTTGAGCCCACTTCCGCCGTCGAGCCGGTATTTACCGTTCCGAGACACGCTTCAGTGCCGCCCTACAAATACCCTTCTTACGTTCCACAGTCACGGCTTTTCCCCTAACATTTACAGTCAGAGATCCGCCCCTTTATCTGACCTTGCTATATAAAGAAACCTATTCACCGACTGGCCTATAAACGTGCCATTTTTCTATAATACTGTATCATACATCTCTTTGACGGCAACCGCGTACAAGATCTACGGAAAGAAAGTAGCCGCAGATTTCATTCGGATAATTTTCACCAATATCATCCATATATGAGTCAGGTGTTGATCACCGTGTTGTCGATTGACACAAATTTAGCGAATCTATTTATTTTTCGATAAATTCATTAATTAATTATGGAATAATTGTCCATACGTCGAATGGGTGGAAATTTCAGAAATTTCTCGGTGAATATGAATAATTCATTATTTTAATTCAAGATTCGCACTTGAACGCTGAAAAATTTTTCTTATCTAACTTTCGGACGTAGTTTCTAATTCTACTTTCGACGAATTTCAGTCGGTCAATCGGTTCTTTGGTAATAAAAAAAAAAAAGAGAAAAAGAGAAGAAAAAAAAGAAACAAACTCTTCCTCCAGACACGAAACGCACGGTTCAGTTGGCTCGTAAACCAGATTGACAGTGAATCAGTCTACTGTCAATCGAGAAAGCTCTAATTAAAAGCGGAAGAAGTAGTAGTTCGGGAAGGAAAGGCTTATAGTGCTTGTCGTTTATCGCAAGCTGATAAAAATCGGATGATTTTAAATGCTATCAAAGTAGCTGTCATCTTCTTCAGGATAAGAAAATAAAAATAAAAATAAAAATGGAAATGGAAATAAAAGAAAACTCGATGTTCAACAATCTGCAAATAGGTAGAGAAAAAACTTCTCCCGAGTTTGAAAATCGCAGAATCAGTTTCCGCGTTATGGAACGAAGTGTAGTGCCAATTAAAGTCAGTCCTGACAGAGTTGCTTTTGCTCTGATAACTTAAAATTAAAAGTGAAGAATTGCGAGAAATTCGATATAATATTTGGATATAAAAATGATGTCCATTGCATATTTTCTAGTTCGGGAATGACATTTTTATGATGTATCTGTTGCAGTTTCAGCTGTTGAAGTGATGGCAGTGAATTTTATCGCATTCGTCAAATCAACTATGAATTAAAATTCAGCGAGATTTACCAGATCTTTGAAACTTGTAAATTGATATAATTTCAATTTTTGAACGATATTATTTGCTGTGAATGGGCAATCAATTAAAATCAGCTCGGAATCTTCGGCGAGCAATTGTACCAAGAAGAGAATTAATACTGTTTTAAGAGAGAATCTTCGATGAAAAGAGACTTTGAATTGTACTTTTATCTGGTTAACAATAAAGAGTGTAAGGGTTCCTGACAATAAAAGATACTCTCCTTTTTTTATAACGAAGCTCGGGATCACGATACTGGCTCGTGAAGTGACTATATAGTGAAGCGTTTTGTAACCGATGAAATACTCCAAAAGTATCGAAGCCACGTCAGTTAAAATTAGTTCAAGCCCCACGTACATATCTGAAATAAGGAATATCAGATATGTGTGTCGACGCTGCATGATATGAACATTTCATTTCGATGAAAAGTCTGTATATATAATTCGACGAAGGCATAAGATTTTGCGAAAAAAGATTTCAAACAGTATAGGTATACCGTGAGCTTCTGTGGATGCGACCCAGCAAGGATGCCAACCTAAAACTCGTTAGCAGCAGTTTAGTAAGTTACTATATCTTCCTAGTAAAATCACTAAAAATCTAGTAATGTTCAGTAAAAATCTAGTGATTTCTAGTGATTTTACTAGCAGCATCTAGTGAGTTACTAAACTGCTGCTAACGCATTTTAGGTTGGTATCCTTGCTCGGCCGCATCCACAGAAAAACACGGTATATACGTCTCAGTGAACGTGAAAATGTGAGAGCTGTAGTAGTAAAAAAAAAAAAGAAAAACGAAGAGTAAAAAAGATACTCCTCGAAGCGAAACTCGCGATAAAATTGGCCCATAAAAATGATGACAGTGAACCTGCTTCGCAGACAGTCGAAGAGACTCCAATTACAATTAAGTCACTACCGTTGGCAGAGCGATGTCACAATAGAAGAAATTCTGGTCCGTTAACAATGGTATAAATCATTTTAAACGAAGATTCCTTTGAATTCGAAGCAGAACGGAAATGAATGTTAAACTGCACTTCTTTTCCGGTTGATAATCAGTGGGACGTTAAATCGATCACAATCTTCGCTGTGTGATCGACAAGCTTGAATTCTATACGCATTACGCACGGCATTTCCCTTTCACGGACGAGGACGTTACCTGTAATCAAAGTTCAAGATCCCGGCTCACTTGCTCTTGTTACACTTGGTTGTCCATGAGCAACGCTTTCACTTCGAGGCCGGACCTCCGAGTCCTTCTCGGTGTTCGGAATAGGTAGAGAAGGTGCGAAATTCGCTCGGCTAACCTCGGAAGGAAGTGGTCTGGGCTTACCGCGTCACTTCCGAGAATTACGTAACACTCTGGCTCGGATCTACGGCCTCTAAGACTTTCGAGTGGCGGGAGTAGTGCAAATAAAAAGTCGTGAAAAAGCTTACGGGGCCAAATGTGATTCTGGAAGACTTCCATTTTCTTTACAACTTTACCAAACGACTGACGATATACGCCTACGACTACCATTTCTATGGTTGCAAAATAATTTACAAAAATTGACTCAATTCTAGGCGAACTGCGCAGGAACTTTCAAAGTTATTGTTACAGTTTAGCCGTTCTCTTATTCGTCACGTCTTTTCGTAATATTCACACTTCTGCAGGGTAATTCCTAACCATTTTCTGCATGCGGTCCCGAGGTCGAAATTTTTCTCCTATTTAGCTGCTCTAAGCACTCAAATCAACCTATTTTGATACTGCCCAACCTATAGCGCCTATTTTAATTCTCTACAGCCCACTCAACATCATTTAGTACTGTTTAACCTGGAACCCCTACTTTCAATCACTACGTTCTGATCAGGGTTGGAAGTCAATAATTATTTTTACCCATTTCATTAGCCATTATTTTCATAATGTCCAATTAAAAATTTTTCAATCACACATTATATTTGTGATGCGTAGTTAAACTTTCTTCAATCATCCATTACATTGATGATGTGTAATTCAAAAAACTTTAATTGAACATCACAAATGTAATGCATACATGAAATAATTTTAATTACGCACACTGAGAGAAATTCTATGTGTAAAATCAACATTTTTGATAAATTTGAAATTTTATAGTAACCAAAATAACTTTAGGAAACAGATGTTTAGTTAAGATATCTTAGCTGCATTAAAACGTTGATATCATTGAGACTGATACTAATTTCAAAATAAATAAGGAAACGTGATACAGTATTTCAATAGATAGTTTAGCGTAGTCGGTAGAGCGTGCGACTAGTAATGCGAGCGAATGCGTGCGTCCCCGGATCGAATCCCGGCCAAAATGATGCGAAGTTTTACTAATCTGTAAATCCTTGCTTTGTATCAATATGCGATTGATTACAAATACTGGGTGTTGCACAATGCATCATACGTTGTAAGAAATTCATTGTAACAATCTAATTTAATTTTTTTCGCGCAGCGAAAATCTCGTTCATAATACACGATTTCTCGAAAAATGAAAGGTTACTTCAACTCTAACGCAATATATGTCACTCGAACCAATATTTCTCTCAGTGCATTACAAATGTAATGTGTAATTTAAATAATTGTAGCATAATTAAGATAAATTTTGATTATGCTTATTGAATGACGTTTTGGATTTTGATATTCACCCCATAAATCCGTGACCACGAATTTCTAGGGTCTGGAGGCTGCTCGGGAGCTCCTATTTTGAGCCTAAAAGTGGCAAATTGTCCGATATCTGACTGTTTTAGGTGCAAAGTAGGAGGTCATTTTACATTGAAAGTGAACCTCCGATGACCCTGCACAACCTCCTAAACGGTAGGAGTTACAGGTCGAAAGGAGGAGAAAAATTTCGACTCGGGGTATCGAACAGGAGAATATAGAAAATTAGACATTCCTGATATTCAGTATAAGCGACAGGAACATTTCAAAGGTAATTATAACGCTCTGTCGAGTGGAAGGCTAATGAAAAACCGTCGTTCTAAAACTGAAGATAATTCTAACCGACAGTTTCCCGCAATTATTGGCTAGTTGACCCACTGGGGAGACACCGGAAGTGACAGTTTTCTCGAGGTTTAGTAACGCGACGTCGGAGGAGGATAGGCAATGGGGAGAAGCGTGGTCGTTGTGAGTGAGCTTTGGGGTGACTGGTCAAATTTACGAGGGTCGTTAATGAGCGGCACAAAACGAGCCCCCCATTCCTCGTACTCTTGCCGCTGAAGTAGGCAGGTACACAGCTTACCTCTCTTTTCATTACGGGAAATGGGTACGCGAAACTTCATAAACGTGAACATATATCTTATAATTTCCATACATAGTTTGACTAGGAATAAGAAGAGGGTGAAATAGGACGCCTAGCTCTACGCTATACCTACTCCTATTTTTTATTCAAACCATAACTTTTCAACCTTATAGTTGCCTATAACTAGAGTTAAGCTCATTATACGGAGCTAAACCCTTTTACCTTTCCGCAAAGCTTGTTACACGAGGATTTAAAAATATACGATAACTACCTGCTGTGAAGGGGTGGCTGTGTATATAGCGGAAAAATTAAGTCTCTGTACCAGGTTAGGAGACATTCACTCGGTATATAGAGAATTTCGGAGAGTCCCTTTGGAGCAACCCTTTTTGGGGGGTAGGAACGGGTCAAGGCTGAGATTCCTTGAGATTGCGCGAATCCTGTGGATAGATATACGTGTACAATGTGTATATATAAGGATCTCTGCATTTATTCGCTCTCTCACATATATACGAACGGAAATCTGCTATATACCGCGCATATATATACCTATACATACATATGTGAATATATAGATCCTTGTCTTCGTCTACTAGAAGGGGTGACTCGGGGATGCTGGGGTCTGGACCGTGTGGCTCTGTAATTTAATATCCGAACCTTTGAATGGGCCTGGTGCGCGCGTCGAGCGTACAAACTGCCCCTTAGTAGTTGGGTTGTCTGCGCGCGGGTATCGTCGTATCTGATATATAGGGTGTCTCCAATTAAATTAGACCAACGGTATAACGAATGGCACGTATGCGAACCTTGCTTTGCTCATGCGCGATCTAGGGGTAGGCTAAGTTTTGGGCCGTGCTAAGTCAGGCTGGGCGATAAAGCTGGTCGTAACCGCAAGACAAGACAAGACAAGGCAGCCTTTTACGATCTTGTTTAGAGGTTCTTAATTTTGTTTTTCGTTCTTAGTTCTTCTTTCTTTTGTTTTTGCTCCACGTTTTTTGCCCCGTTAGATTTTTTTTTTTTTTTTCCAACTTGCGTACATCGAATTAACGAGACAACTTAACTTTTGCCTAACTCAAGTTAGCCTTGAAAACAAGAGACATAAGCCGTATCAGATGCTGCACTTCATCAACGAATTTTTTTCCCGCAAATTAGACTCTGGGAAGAAGTTCACTGAGAATATTTTGCTGCTCTGAATTTCGTTCAATTAAAAATAATGCAGCAAAATATCTGAGGGTGAGAGGGGGGGAAATTTATCACTGGGTATCACCCTCGTCTAATTACTCCATTCTTCCATTTACGAAAAAACATCGAAGCAAGGAATCAGGTGAGCGGAATAAGACCAGTTCATTAATTTCAGTCTTTTTTTCTCCGCATTACTTGGTTCCATTTTAATTAATAAGAATTCGTTTTGTCATCGCTTTTCACTAACGAGTTTTTATCTTGGGTTCAGGAAGTTGTTGTTTCATCGATAATCAGGCAAATATATCTCTGACCCTTTCGGGCCGAACTTGTTCCGACTTACGAACTGCTACTTGAAGGTCCCGGAATCGAAATACCCGGATATCCTGGACTAGACTAATTGTAAGGCAGATGATGACCGGACAAATGAGCTGGTTGAAATTTAGCAGAGCATCGTTCGCCTCATATTGTTTCGCAACTGTGGAAAGAGGGAACTTGAAACTCTGACTTTGGCGGTAGTAGAATATCCGGTTTGACTTCGCGAATCTCATTCTCGGGGATTTCAGATTTTGACACTGATTCTCCTGGTAGTAAAAGCAAGACAGTAATCCTTATCAACTCTCCGTGACACGATTTTTGACGTAACTTGTATACATGTCAGTTTGATACACGACGCAATAAAAGCCACTCTACCATATAGCAAAGATATTCGTCAGTACGACACGGCTGGGATGGATATATTTCCAGAAATGGGCCATACTTAATCCACGATATGTCTTATTCGCGGATTATGACTATACGCATTTCTGCATGAATTATAAACGTCATGAAATTCGTATTCCCTACGCCATTACCTGTATCTGATTATGCCTAAATATGTAATGCATAAGCTCTAATAGTGAAAAGAGAATAAACGTATATCCTAGCACTCCACGCGCAGCTCACGTACAGTTTTTCCTTCTAATTTTTTTTATTTCAATCTTTACTACGCGGATTTCATTTGTGGCACATCTCTGCGTGTAAAATAAATTCAAGAACATTTTTATTACCTAGAATATTACAAATTCTACTCACATATCAACGCTCTTTCTCTTCCTCTATTTTCCTCGGCCTCTATTGCTCTTCATGCTGCAAGAGGTACCTACGTTGGTACATACATGTATGTAGTACGTTTTCACATCTATGCAAGTTCGCCGCAGCTTTCATCGACGTGGTCCACGCGTTGACTCAACCCAGTTGACCTACAATCCGTATCTAGGTAGGTAAACCGTGTCTTTTCAATTGGCAATGTTGTGTCAGTCAGAAGTAAAGTCGGCGAGATCTGTACCTCGCAAGGAATAGAAGGAGAACCTGCCGTTCTTCGACTGTGCGGAACGTGCGGTCTATCCAACAATACAACGTACAATAGAAATGTATACCTATATATTACCTATATACCTACGGGTACATAATATAAATGGATAGCTATATACGAACTCAGGTTCCAACCTTAAAGTAAATGGGAAAAATTTTCGACGCCTTTGTACATACGTATACGTATATAATATTCTATATATATATATATATGTATATATATGTATGTGACAGGAAACTCGTGGACCAAGTGCTATTGTGCTCGAATGTCGTTCGCGAAAAGTTTACCGATATTCGGATCGCTCTTTGAGCTATTGTGTCGTGCCGAGGATACGAACATATTGGCACCATTAAATTTACGATTTTCATATTATCGATGACCGGAAATTGACAATCTTAAAACTATTCATGACTATCTTGTATACGCCAGACAATTTCTTGGGATCAGCAGCTACTGGGATCAGACGGTGCTTTCGACGCAAGTTGTTTAGTGGTTTGGTATAGTTGGTCTAACCGACGTCTGGATCAAGGAAACAATTAAGGCCGTAGATAGGTACAGTTTTGAGAGTGGATTTCAGAGTTAAACCGAGTCATCGTCAAATATGGGAAGTCCGTTGACTTTGGTGACCCGAAACTTTGTTAGTGTATAACTTCGGAATTCGATAGTGGAAATAGCGAGCTATATAGGGAGGCATTCATTTAGTTGACAGATATATTTTAAAGTAAAATTTTTAACACCATTTTTCCCAGGGGTGGATACGGAGCTGTCGAACTGCTGGATACGGTGATTGATGTCACGTTGGCTTTCAGCTCCCAAACATGGTGCTGTTGAGTATCAACTTGACAGAGAACTAAATTTAATATTGGGAAAGGCGAATCCGCGATGACATTTTTGAGAGCTGAATTGAATTTTCTACCTTATGACGTTTATTGTTTCACCCTATTTTTTTTTTGCTTTCTTTTTCTCTTTTTCACCCTTTTTAAAGTAGAACCCAAAATTCTTTTCAGACTCGGTTTCAGATTGTTGATTTTGAAAAACAAAATATGTGTACCAAAGAACAGTCACGGGATGACAAATTATCGCAAGGAACATTTTGCACCGCACGTGAGCTGTGATCTTGGCTTTTGAATCTTGCTGACGACGCGACGGCGCGGCGTGGGTACAGACAGGAGATGGATAAATGGGTAAACGAATAAAAACGCGACATCTGGTACGGGGCCTCCTTCCCATGCAGCAGCAGCAGCAGCAGTATACTCGAAGATTAAACTCACTCACATGGCTCGTAATCCTGGATTTTTGGGTTGGGGTGCTTGTAAAAGGCTTTAATATGCCAATCAATCACTCTTTTGACTGATATTAGACGAGAGGCGGCAAGCACAGGCATCAATCTCTGATTACCCACCCTTCGCTGCTCCCGCCAACTAATTTTATTTATTCCTCGCTTATTTACTATATATGTATATTTGATACATACAGAGAGAGAGAGGGAGAGAGACAGAGAGAGAGAGAGAGAGAGTGGTTTACTAAATTTCGTAAAAAAAATTCGAAAAAGTATGGCTACCTTTTAAATAAACGATATCGTAACACTTTCAAATTGTTTACGATTTCGTTGAGTAATTTGCTGATGAATAATCAAGCATATTAATGAATGTAATTTCCCATGTATGTACATACATCCATTCTATTTGTTTATTCGTTCAATTTATTGAAAACGAAAATTGTTTACACATATTCATATATTATGAAGCTACCACGCAGTACGAGAATTATTTCTGAACTGGCAGGGAGCAGTAGCAAATTAAGCTTACCGTATTTGTTCACTTTTTATTCATAAACAATCAATAAATATATGTATACATATAATTTTATATATATCGTTAGGGTGAATTCACAATACATTTCCTGTAAAATTAATTTGCAAATACTTCAAATTATTACCAAGCAATTTAGTGAATTCGAAAACAATTTAGGGAATTTAAATACATTGAGGTGGCAAAAAGTCACACGGTTATCATAATTTAACAGTATTGATTTCACTGAGTGTGTCGGCTGCTATCTTCTATCAATAATGAAAAATTTGAATACAATTCCGTGTTTTTCCTACAAAAGTTTGGTAAAAATCAAGAATTTATTTTGGAATTTATAGAAAAGAACTTAGCAATTCACTTTACTATTGCAATTTGTAATTTTGCAAACCTTCTGTATGATAAATTTCTGTAAATTCACAATCATTTTGACCAGTACTGAAAATCGTGTGTTAAATTTGAATGGGAAAGTTCAAAAGCTTTGGGACAGTACTTAGTTAGAATTGAGATAGGAACCTAGGGTTTTGACTACATTCTTTTTGTATATATTTGAAGACGTTCTGTTCCATGGGAGCATTGAAATTCAAATATGACCGCATTAAGGACCACCGTAATATATATATTATATAAATTTTATTCTACTTGAATGATGCCTTGTGACTCCTTTGTAGAGTCCTAACAAATGAAATATTATCATTATTACCATTGTTGTTATATGTATATTTATTTAGGTAGATATAAGTATATGTATATTGTATATATGTACTGAGGCTCATTTATTTTCATGGTAATTTTGCGGACTTGACTGTTTGTCAGTTGGTTGGTATTATTTTTGAAGCCATTAGCGGTAGCTCTTTCAATTAGGGCGGGCGTGAGAAAAGCGAGGTGTAAGGAAAATTCAAAGTTGCCCAAGGCTCTGCTGCTGCTCTCTTGCTCTTGCTCTTGATTTTCGTTCATTGTGAAAAGAGTCGACTATTATTGCTTAGCGATAACGTGGACGAAATTCTTCCTATTAAACCCTCACCGCAAGTTCTGAAAAATCGTTTGTATGATCCGGTAGGTATTATGAATTATAATTGACAAGTTGAATAGTCCGATTATTATCGGTGAGAATTTATACCAATTTTTATGATTCCCTACCGCTGCAGACAGCTGCCATCAGTTTCACTGCTGAATGAATAATCGAATTTATGTAAAAATTCTTTCACAATTTTTACCACCAAATTTGAATACTCTTAATGGATTATTGGCGATTCGAACATTTCGAGGCTGTAAAGGTTTCATGACTTTCAGTTAATCCGGAGAAATTTAGCTACCGATCCGGGAAAAATCTTCGCGGGGCATCTATACACCTTATAGAAATTGTTGTTTCATGTTAACTCCCATTACACACGACTCGACGCTAATTAGTTCAAGGTAGCTACACCCAACGTATAATACTGAATGTTATTTCACCCTAATGTGAGAAATATTTCGGAGAATTCAACTGTTAATACAACGCGAGCGATCATCATCACCAGTGCCGTCGAGCTGATACACATTCATTTCTGTATTCAGTATTGTATCATTCGCATATACTTTAATTTATGCACAGATATCGGCCTCAGAAAGCCTTGTCTCTGTGTTTATTCTTGTTCTTCTCATTTTGGGATGAAATAAGAAATTTTCATTATGAGGGGGAAGAAAGAAAGAATTTATTAACTTGTCAGGGGGAATGGGGTGTTATCACAGTTTGGCAATCGGTTTATCGATCAATGATGGCCACCACCGTGTCCGTGTCCGCCGTAAGTTCCTCCAGAGTGATCGTTACCTCCGCTGTTATGTACGATGGCGTGGAAACCTCCGTGATGATCGGCATGATACTTCACTGTCCTCACGTTGCCGCCGGGTTCGTGGAGAGTATATTCTCCGGCTGCGTCCTTACCTAGAAGAGGGATAATAAATTTAGTGACTAACGCAGGAGATCTTAAAGATAGATTGGGCCTCGGAAAAGAGTTTGCCAAGAAAGTCTGACATATCGAGTTACGAGAGTCTGAAGGTCAGAAAATTTCAAAGAGTTGTGCGAATCATATCGCAAAAAATTACCCCCTTGCTAAGGATTCACCCATACTATTCTTTTTTTTTTCTTTCCCCCTAAACTTCACCTGACCCAGATCTCTCATGTTTTATTTCACTACGTATTATATACGATTCGTATATGTTTTACCGTCTCGGTGCTCCTTTTGTCCATGGAAATCTTTGGTATGATGGTCCTCGACTCCGTAAGCAAATTCGTACTTTGGATGAGCTTTAAAGTCGACGTGCTCGTGGCCATGTTTGTCTTTCCAGACTACCTCCACTCCTTCACCTTCGACGGGTCCATGATAATGTTGGAAAGAGTGAGCCTTGTGAGCCGTCGTACATCTCACAACGATCCCCAGCATCAATACTGTAAGCAGTGGCACGAGCTGAAAGTAAAAGATTAGATATTAAAAATTGACGAAGATTTTTAGGCGGGTAGGGGTAGGTGGGTACAGTTTTTAAGCTTTCCACGTTGTTTTTCGCGGTCTTTGCATAAATCAACTCCCGGCGTTACTCGACCAAAATTTTCGTTTTAATTCACTCGGCAAGATTGTCGAACAGTTTCTGTGGCCAGTTAGTTAAGCAGCTTGCTGCGAGGGAAATTTTCAGTAATTTCTGTCAAAATGGACGTGCTCGCTGCTTTAATTTAGTGCTGCAGTAGCTTCTTGCTTTTCCCAGTTATTAAATTGGCGAGGGATAATTTTGGTGTCTACTCAAACCAGCTAGCAGTTTCGTTCTAATTATTTTTCGAGAGACAATTAACCGAGTGTCTGCGTTTTCGACCGTTTTATTTACTCCTTTCGCCTCATCTGCACGATGGTACAAAAAAAAAAAGAAAAAAAAGAGAAAAAGTGAGAAGAAAAAAAAAGGACTCCAACGAAATACAGAAATATCTTCGACCACGAAACAGCCGACATTTCGTTATCGTTAACCGTGAGCTGAACGTTTAATCTTAATCCAGGACACAACACTTTGTATTAATGAGTAAAATATAACACGATTATCTCAGCACCTTGAAAGCCATATTTGCTATTCCAGATACGTTCTTGAGTCGAGTAAAACTGATGGTTGACGAGAAGTTTACAGCTGCTTATATACGTCGCGAGAATGGTCATTTCTCACAATTACATGACAAATTTTTTACCGATATTATCCCCCTACATACCGTACCATGATTTGGGTTATTTAATCGGCTTGATTTCAATACTGTTGGTGATTGGTGATTATTCAACGTTCACGAATGGCAAAAACTCCCAGAGTCAGATCAGTAGAGCATTACACTCACGCTATACTGTTCCGAGGATCGGTACCATTATTCGGCGTCGATTTCACGATAAAATATACATATATACGGATCGCTAATTATTATTGCCCAAGCGGTAAGGGTAGACTCCGCAGATTCATTCAGGCTTTGAAAATCGATTTTCGCTGCTTTCAGCTTGTTCCATTTTATCCATACCAGCTATCAGTATAATGATGTGTTTTAAACAAACGTCAAAGATAGTAGCATACGGTACGCGTGTACTTTCCCCTGTGTATCGGTGCTTCTTCTTCTTTTTCTTCTTCATTTTATTGTTTGTTTCCGCTTCAGGTTCATCGATCAAATACATCGATTCCGTACAGACGAGTTAGCCTTGTCAATAGTCGATTATATGGGGAGAATTCTAGTTTTTCTATACAACCGTATTGCTGCGAATGCCGCAGCTGTTTCGCGAACAAATTTCCCCAACTTTCTCGTATAGGATCAAACTTTTACCTATATACCTGATAGATATGTGGAAAAAGGGCGTCCTGCACCGCGGATACCGGTTGAAAAATCGTTTTTATTACGCGGCAAACCTTTCCTCGAGTTCGTCTTGACAGTTTTACCGCTTCGCGATTAGGCTACGTTTATACGGTAATAATTTATGAAATTGAAGTTAACTACTACCCAGCCACTTCCGACCTGTTGTGATAATTCACGCACGCGATCTTACGTCACTGCAGGGGATCTTTATGCTAGTCGTTCCCAGTAAATTACGTGAGGCATAGCACAGGGTAAACCTGAAACCTAAAACGTCCAAATTTTCAACCCAGCTATTTATGTCTCTGGCGTAAATCTTGTTTGTTTACCTTATATCGCGAGTTTTAAACTTATCCTTTATTACATTTTACCGGGTCGACTAATGGCGTAACCGGCGCGGCGCGGGCGGATCCCAACAGCCGCGCGAACCTGATTATGGAAACTTAATATCGAATGGACGTGACTCGAAGCTTTTTGTCCAATATTCTGCAGCGCCGCAGGTGGCCCATGTATCATAAAGGATGTTCTATATTCCGATGTATGCCGGGTATTCGCAATATACGATTTTCCATTATTATATAACAGACAGGGAAAGATCTTTCGCGAAAAATATTTACATATAAAAAAAAAAAGAAAAAAAAAAAAAAAAACTGAGATTTTATCGCTTCTGAACATAGAATTTCACTTAATTTCTCATTTTCTGTACCTAGCTACAGAGAATTCAACAAATATTTCGCACGTGTATTGATTTTTTTTCCTTATTGCAAATGTTCTATTATTGAAAATCAAATTTTCTAGCAGTATGTAGTCACATCCGCTTAAATGGATCAGTTCACCGAATGTGAATTATTCCATGCGAAATGTGATCGCTATTATTATAGTATAGTATAGTATAGTAATAATAATAATTAATAATTATATTCGGAATTTTATCACACCGAGAGACTAAATTTCAGTCGAATTAAATCGAGCGCACGATCACGAGCCGTCAAATAAATATTAAATCTCTGTGAAACTGAAAATCGCGTTGATATAATCAAACTGTTTTTCCACAGACTGTTATTTTTCGAACGAGTGACTTTTTAGCTCATTGTCAAACAATATATATTTTTCTATCGAGTAAATACCCATCTGATAACCCCCCAATCGAATATCCTACAGTGAATCCAACGTAGGTGGTACATTATTGCAGAGATTTACTTTTCACTGGTATCACATACCGATATAAATAATATCACTGCTATCTGTACGGATGGTTTTTATATTTTAAGCAATTTCTAGTTTTTCCCTCGATATTTCGACTGAAAAAGAAACTCGCACGAGTGCTTTTTGGACAAGGTTTACTGGGAATAGCGTAGAGCTCATCAAAATGATATAAATAATATAGCTACATGTATATAATATACACGTATAACGTTGATTGATCCGGTTATAAGCTAGCGGCTATTATATACACATAAAAATGTATGTGAAATAATATACGTATGTATGTACGCATGAGAGTAGGTATCCGCAGTTTCCAGTTGAGTGAGATTTTTTATTTGCAATATCGCGCGTAATTGTATCACAGATGGATCAAAAGAGCAACCAGAGTTGCTGTGGAAATGATGATTTTGGAAAACGCCTGCAGCGCAATGTTCCAATCTATGGATCCGTTTGATAGGTGGTTGGCGTAACGGCCGGTGCTCAAATAAAATTTCATCCAAATGTGGGGAGTAGGTGGGTATATATGTATGTATGTGAAAAGTTTTGGTAGCTAGCGGTTGTTTGGAACTAGCCTAGCTACCCTGGTGTAAAGCCGTTTCGTATGAATTGAGTTATCTATAGTTGATAGCCAATCAAGCCCCCGAACGTTGTCCAACTTGATGATTGGACAATTTGACGTTGGCTGAACGTTGTAAACGAATCTAGGATCGCGTTACGCAGTCGGTCCCGTTGACGAGCCTCGACAATGGGGACGAGACGAACCCAACCTTAGGAAATGACACGTTAAAGTCGTGAACGAGCTTTCCTCCCTCCGCCCTTTCCCCCTTTTCCCTTTTCCCTGTTCCCTGTTCCCTGTTCCCTCTTCCTCGCCCCCTCTATTTACCTCGTTAACGTCTTTCCCTGCGGACGCTGAAGGAGCGTACGCCCGATCGTCAAACCCCGAAGAATTTGGGGTTTCTCGTAGTAAGCTGCAGCAGCATGGTTGAGGGCTGTAGCTTTCGATTGGTACTTGGCGAAGTACAAAGACATCGTCCTTGACTGATCTGAATGAAAATTGGGGCGCATTTACTTTCTACGAATATCTTGTTGGAGGTTAAACACGAGTGGGGAGAGGGTATTCTACCGTCTTGGATAAGGGTTTGAAAGTTGCTCGACGATCTTTTAGAAAGATCTTGCACGGAGCCAAAACTCTTGCGGAGTAAAAATCCCTGGCAGATTCGGGTATCTTGTTTAAACCTCGAATAAGGAGAAAGAAAAAAGAGGACGGTCCATCTCCGGTGTCTCTTTTATCCTGCGAAGGAAAGATTTTATAAAATTATAAACTAACAGAAAGTACGTTGGAACAAAAAATCTTCTTTTCAAATTAGGTATTTCTTTTTCATTCTTCAAAGCTCACAGAGAATTGATAATCATGAAGATAATGATGAATAAATAATTCACCTATTTCGCATTCACTTTCATACCAATTCCAAGACATCTGTAAAGTACTCAAAACTTTTTCACTTTTTCTCCTCCAAATATCTACCAAGATAAATTTACATCTATTTTTCACATATCTCCATCCATCATTCGGAAACAAAAATACTCACGCAGGAGGTACCTGTAGGTGAGTATAGGATCTCGAAATTTTATATAATAAAATAAAATGTCCATTCGACAGAACGATTTCTCATCAACTGTACCCTGAGTAATCTCCTGCAAAGAAGGTCCAGCCCAGAAACAGCTAAGCCATTTGTAGAACAGAAAAAATTTTCCAACAAAGGACATAGCAATTCGCAGCGTGTTCATCCGAGTCCTGTGTAACGCCTAATACCTGGCCGGAGTCTCGTCAGTACGAACAGATCGAACACGCGGTCAGAATTCCTGGCGCCAAGGCAAAGCGAAGGAAGGACGGAAGGACGGAAGGAAGGAAGGAAGAAAAGTGAACAAGTCTGGGTGCCAGAGATAGTCGGGCACACTGTGACTACAATCGTTTCGTAGGGGTGAAGGGTGAGCTTTGTCTGGTCGTGCGTCCGTTTCTTAAATGTGTGTAAGTATATAGTATAGGTCTGGTGTACAAGGGAGGATAATTGCCTTTTATCTTCTAATCCCGTGGAAACAGCAGATGCGATTTGCCGTTGAGTCGCGTGACAAATGTGACGAATAAACACAGAGCTAGCTTCCTGTAATCCGCAAGAGATAGACGTCTGTTGCCTCCCTGTTTCTCCGCCTTGGGGCACAGCTGGTACATAGGTATAGCTGCAGCTACCCCGAGACTGGGGGTGCAGAGTAGGAAGAACGCAGTTGAGAATTAGAAACAGAAGGTCTCAAGTATGCCGTTTTTTTTTTCTTGGTGACATTACAGTGATATGGAATCGGTTATCGAACGTCGAATGTTATAATATAACTGTGTTCAATTTTACGTCACCCTGACATTAATCTTCGTCAACAACCTTCGATTCCGCGGTGAATCGCGATGCGAAGTTTTGAAATTGCGTCGCGTACGATGAGTCGAGGGATCGATGCGGTATAGAATTTTATTATTATATCGTACTAGAGAGTGTCTCGGCGTTTACCCAAGATACAAGTTATCGTCTTTTTACTAACGTAAGTTTCCTCTTAGCTGATACTTAGCGTCAAGTGATTATCCAATTTCCTGAAAGCAGGTACTGCAGCTAGTTGTATCCTTTTTTTCTTCTTCTCACGCTTCCATCAACTTTAACCTAATCGACTTAAATCATCGCTGGCAAATACGAAACTCCTCTCAACGCCTGCAGGATTTAAAGTAACATAATCCGAGTTTTCAAAGTCTGGGTTAAGGATCTGCATATAGTCTCTGTCAAAAAAAAAATCTCTAGACCAATAATCTACGTATAATACACGAAGCAGCAATAGGAAAGGAGCTGGACAAGACGGACTAAAAGTAAAAGGAGTAAAGCTGATTAGGTAATATAACTGAAATCTGATAAAGTTCGATGGGTCAAATGTCCGTACGTGTTCCTGTGACTTTACGTGTTACTGGAATCGATTGTTTCGGGTGAAGCTCTGCTACTATACAGTCTTTGGGCTATGGTATCGGTGAAAAGCTCTAGCATAAACACTAGTGTTTAGCCACTACCATAGTGGAGTTTACCGTGAACAGGTCCACTATGCACTACTACAATAACAACTTGCATGCTGTGTAGCGTATTTGTTCAACGTTCGATTGCAAGGATGCGAGAGTGGGCTGACAGTGAATGTCACTGCCATTCGACGTCTCGCCAAACAACCGGATTACCTGGACCGCTTTACAAGTTTCTGTTCGGTTCATTCAGCATTTGCTTTTATCCATCATATGTGAGTTGATGAAGATTTTTAAGATTCGCGTTAACATGATTGGTTTTTCCTACCCCATGAGTGTTATTTTTTGACGGGGAATCGGTCCATCATTATTTTGGCTTCTTCATTCATCTCCATTCGGTGCAGAGGGGCTTGGGAATCGTTAAGCTCTTCGTCTGATATTCATTGACAAACGGTCGTATAGGTATGCTTGAAATTATTGTTAATCCCATTTATTGGTAGATGCAAAATCTTGTCTGAGATTGCCCGCAATGCACACTGGATATGGAGGATATAAACTGTATGAAGGATCGACCTTATTAGTCAGGTATTACGTTGGAAACTCCCAGAGTGTTGCTGGCGAGCTCAAAGCTCTGAGGTAGTTCCAAGCTATACGGATCACTGGTATTTATACCTCGGTCGCACAGCTTGGGAATCGGAATCAAGATCCAGGAGCCGAGAGGCAAGAAGACCTGAGACCTAGAGCCAAATACAAAGATCCAAGAATCAGGGATAGTTACGATAGGTGAAGCAACATATATACTTGCCACGGCAAAATGCTGCTCGGCCAACAATAGGATCCGCTAGAGTTTCGCTCAGAATATAGCGTGTATATTAATACTAATTGGTCCTGACGAGGGCCACTTCTACGGCAAGTATTATGCGAGGGCCTTGGCTTTATCGCGTATACCGTTGTGTAATGGTGTCAGATTTTAACGCATAAAACGGGTGTATGCAGTTCCATAGAAGATGAAACATCATCACGCATGCATACTTCTACATGTGATTTCTTGTAAAGAGTTTCGGCAGTCAAGGTGGATGATCTGCCTTAAGCGTTATCGAAGTCAAACTCAACCTGGCTATTTCTAGTGAAATGAACTTTGTCGAAAACCGAAACCGGATTTCTTACTGATGAGAATTTAATCGTTGTATGCGTAGCCGCGGCACACCCGAAAAGTCTCGCGGAAATGCCATAGAATTAGAGGATTGATCTGGATCGAACTGTCGCGATATCGATATGGGAATCATTAATATGTATAGGTACCTACTATAAATATACGTGACTGAATTCACGAGTCTAATGGATAAGATATACCATCCATCAATCAACTTTATTAGATCTTTCATTAACGACCTTTGTCGGTAGTGCCTAATACGCACTAGTACTCAAATATCTACTTTGCTTCGTATAATTTTGGGGAAATAGAACCAAAAGTGATATTTGCTATAACCAAAGTTGACAACGTATATAAACGAGCCTCATGTAACAGAACGATTTGATCATATCGATATAGGTACCTATATCGTTATCAATAACGGCTGAGGATATTATGAATCCTCGTTTGGACAACAATAATTAAATATTCACGTAGTAGGTACCTTTTAGCCGAAGATAATCAATAAATATTTATGTAGTTATATGTTTGGATTGTTCATGGGCCCGTAAACACTGAGCAAATATCATTATCGAAATTTTTATCTTTATGGGACGCGTCCATCCACTGTTTTTGGCTGAATCCTTCTGAATATTTTAATTTCATGTTTTCTTTATCATCATTGACCACTATGCTAAGTAGCTTTTCGCGTGTAAATGTAATAATACAAAGAGAGTATATATTTTGATCTATATGTACCTATACACATCGTACTGTTTGAGTAAGTAAATTTGCTGGTGGTAGACCGCTTGGTATACTTACAATTAGTGTATGTAAAATTGGAGCAGATGTAGATCAACAGATAAAGTAACTTGTTCATTTGTTGAGACCTCATTTTACCGTTTTCATCGGGTGGGGGTCGAAATTCCGATGGACTAAAGAGTAACCCTGCTGAAATGTCGAATGTCAATGTAGCGAATGTTCAAAATATAGAATGGCGATATCACGAGAACTCAGAGAGTAGTCGAATAGACATTTTATTGTAGAGATCATATGCAAGTGCAAAATGACTCTTCAACCCGAAAAGATTATGATTAGGTATATCCTGGAATTATGAGTGAATCCTGATTTGAGGAACTTTTTTACTACGGGTAAGTTGCCTAGTATCAACAAACGACTGACAATGAGAAACAAATTCGTTCGGGTTGAACATAACGTAGTATAATCAACGAAAAGAAGGCAAAAAATTGATTTTAATCAACAGTAAGAGCTCCTGGTAGATGGATATGTAAGCGTCTAGACTCTGGAGGATAGTCATTAGGATTATGTAGTTTTCCAGTTTCTCTGCACTCGAGATTCCGCCAGACACGTAGTGCCGAAAATAATTACGAATAGTTTATGTGATGATTTTTGGTTCATGCAGGTGTCTTCTTGTCTTCGTTTGGCCCTTGTGTTCGGTATAAATGTCTCGACTTTGTGATGCTGCAGAAGCGCAGTGGAGTACATTTAATTATTTCGCTTTGACAATGAAGATGAGTAGGAACGTGAGTAATGAAGATAATGAACAAGATGCGGAACTCTTCATACCCTATTACGCGTTCGAAATTGTTTCGAAGCAATTATGTGGATGTCCTATCCATGCACTGTGATAAGAGCGGAAAATTCGAGTGAAGAAGAGATGAAGAGTTTTAGGGATTCAATTCTTATGAACAAAATTTATTTTCAGGGATCTCGTTTCACCCGGTAAAATTATCGTACTTGGGTGCTTAGGAGACAGGGGAATAAAAGTATAAACTTTTTGTTTGTTTGTTTGTTTGTTCGCGTTACTCCCATCCTTGAGAATCGATTAAATTTTTAGTTTAATAGCAATTACTAAGCGTGAACGTTGAATTGGGCAAAAGCGGTGCCATTTAACCAGAAAATCAGAAATGCTAATTTATGAAAGTCTTTGTTTGCGAAATAAAAATGATAAGCATTATTTAAATTATACGACGCAGCTCACGACGTCTCGCACCAACGGCGTCGGCTGGTGTTTGTAAAATACACAAAGTATTATACCAGGTAGCGCGTTCCACACTTTTGTTTGCTTCCATGAATTATTCATGAGTCTACTTATAAGCCACTATTGCCGTTGCAACGGCGACGAAAAACAAGAGTGAATCGCACTTCTGGAGTGAAAGAGGACTTTCTTTTTTCACCATTACATTCGCCATTTTGTTTTTTATTCTCTTATTTTCTATGCTTTCCTCCTCTTGCATCATGTGTCGCTATATATCATCCGTGAATTATGAATAAGAATAGAAAACAAGGACAGTAGAAAAAGTCCTATTCAAATCAGTCAAATTAGTCCTGGAAGTGAAACTTGCAACTTTCTCAGTTAGATTTCGTACCAGAGCTGCGAACTTGTCAATCGCGAGGAGCTCGATCACCGTGATGACACACTGTCTATCAAAAAATGTTCGCATCAATTTTATTCATTTTTGACCGAAAATACGATAACGTATAAACAGATGGATTGGTGAGATAACGAGGTCCGTTGATGTATCAAAGGATCTTGTCAATTACCGCGATATTCTTGCAATTATCCTTTGCGAGTTATTGCCTGGATATCAGATACACAATGCCTCGCAATTTTATGAGGTAATTAAACGGGGTTTTCAGAAGTCTGTCCCAGATTTTCATAATATCTACACAGCTTATTTTATCGTTATAAAATAAATTAGTTAACGTGTCTCAAATATCTTCGCCAATCCGCCAGACGTAATATTTTTTCAATTAGTTATTCTATAATATTTTCCAACGCACCCAACAAAGGCGTTTCAATGTAATGGCCAGTAAATTAAAGCCGTTTGTCACATGTGTAATTAGCGGCAATTCACGCGGGTAAAGATTGCGGGAAATATTTTTTGCGGAAAGGAAATTCTGATTAAGAAACTAAAAAAATGAATGTACAGAACTTTTAGTATATTTATTTGCATATCGAATTTATGAGTGCAGAGCTTGCGATAGGACTAGAACCGAAGGTTAAATCGAGGAGGAAATCCTTGGTCCATGAATAATTCCGGGGCCGAAAATTTTCTGTTATTTTATACCTTTACGGTTGGAAATACGAAATTTCGACCGAAACACCTGCTACGTTATATTAAAGCTCGATGGAATCTGGGCTCGTCCTTTTTCCTTCAAATATTGTTGTTTGACGTTATCCATTAATCCTCACGAAACGCTTTATTCGTCATCGAATCTCATATCCATCGGAACCGGGGTTTTACGCACACAAATTTGGGGGCAACCTGTAACCGTCTGCATTTTTAAAAGGTACGTGACCATTCGGTACGTATACCGGTATACCACACATATAATATTGAAATGCGTATGTAAATCAAGTGATAGACAATACGCTGTGATTCTAGGGAGATAGAATTGGTGAAAAAAAATTCCGCTGTGATTTTCGTTGGTCCGACAGTTACTGTCGCTATATTTTTTCGTGGTTATTGTATCTCTAGAAGTGTGAATATAGTGTTTATTTTAGCCTCTCGTATAATTTACGTATACGTACTCGATGTTCCGCGAAGAAACCAGCTACGGTAAATAACTCTAGGTGCAAATAAAAATTCAGTTCAATTTTATCCCGGAGTGGATATGTGTGTATCATCTAACACCGATAAAATTTCTGGTGATATCGATTATTGAATCTCGATTGTGAAAAGATATTCCCATGTTTCAATATATATATTTTGTGACGGGTTTTTGCTAAGTTTTTTTCGACACCAAGTACGTCACGGCCACGCGACATCAACCACGTTTATATTCCATATTTCATGCTTACTGGAATATTGGGATTTCATCCATACGGTTGTTCCACGACGGGGTCTGCCGCCCCAATTCTACGCTGTGCTATGCTGCCGTATAATAATTTTTTTCGTTCCAAAGTATCAAAACGAAATGGGTCAAGATTCCAGTTTCACAAACGGCAAATTACCGAAAGCTGCGCATGACGGCTAGCAATGAATATAGATATTTTTAATTATTTTCGAATCAAAATATTTGCTGCTCTGGAAGTTTGCTCGAATTCAATTTAATAAAGGTAATTAATTATTTTGTTCATCGGCCAATTTTGTTGGCGGAAGGTAGAAACAGAAACCACAATGATGGAAAACAACAAGAAAAAAATAAATAAAAAAAACGAGGCAAACAAATATGTGTTTTGAACACGAATACACTATATCATATTTACTCCGAAATAATAATAACCAAGGGTAATTATTTCCATTGTGATTCGTGGAAAATATATATATATACCTATATTTATGCAAGAAACTTTGCTGGAATTTTCATTTTTTTTTATTTTCTTTTATACATCTCTTTAACTCTGATTCTCTGACAACGTTCGTCGAAATTGAATTGTGCTATTCTCCCGGGTATTCTACCTTCACAGTCCTCTCATGGATCATAGAGACATTATACGCGATAGTACATATTTTCGTATACCATACGTAGAAATGAAATTTATATAGAAAATGTGGGTCTGACAATGATACAATACCCCTCTATTTAAACGTATACGTTTTCCTACACCCTTCCACATCTCATTCGAAAGAACGCTCGACTATATTCGCACGACACACTCAAGGGTGAATATTCCCTGTTCATTTTTACCACGAACGAACTCTGCAGAAGGTTCGACCAAAGTGCTTCATACATTATCATGTGACAGATACTAATATTAGGTCCACACGTTGGGCGGCAAGATTTGTGCTCTGCTATCTCCGATCAAACAAAACTTTGCGTGTATTTCTTTCTATATGTCGAGTGATAAAATATTCACGGGTAACGTACTACCTCTTCGAAATCAAAACATATCGCGTTTTAACAGGTCGCTAATCTTGTATAAAGAAGCTTAATTAGCGCGAGTACCTACAAAAAGGAACTTGAACACCTTCAAAAATGCTGGAATCATACGTACCTATTAGGGTGGTCGTTATTTAGGGCTCGGACGAATTTTTTAACAGGCACCGTCAAAATCGGCTAAAAATGATCCAAAAACGATTCCCTAATTTTGTCAAACTTTTATCTCAACTAACCCCTTTCACCAAGAGGGTGTATTTCCCCATTTCATAAATACACGTGTTTCTCGTATATTCTCAGTATATATTTTATTGCAAGAGTAAAAGTTTTCAAAAAAATCTGTAACTGCGAGATTTTAGTGGGCATTGGTGCTACTTAGGGAAGAAAAAAGTACGAAACATTGATCATCTTCGTATTACTATGTTTTATTGAATTGGAGAAAAAAAGTCAGATTTAGAGGGTAAGCAATTCGTCTAGATTGCCTGCTAGGATGATGTGAATTTTTTATTACGTAGTAGCTCCAATTTCTACTCAAATCTAGCAGTTACATTTTTTTTTCGAAAATTATTACCTACTATTACAATAAAATATATACTCAGAATACAGCCAAGACGCGTGTAGGTATGGATCCGAAAAAATTAGAGAATTGTTTTTCAATTATTTAATTAGCCCTAAATAAGGACCACCCTAGTATAAGAAAATTGTGTATTTGTGAAGATTTCTTTTTTCTCTCTATAATAAAACCGCATATCGTGTATTTTTATACATGAATGGAAGGGTTATTTCGGTTGTTCAATCCTAAGATCAAAATTGCGTTGGTCGAGCCATTATCACGTATAGAACTAACGCGAGAAGAAAATCCATTTACTTTCGAAATGGTAACGGTCCTGTAGTAAAAGGGTATGTCTATGTAACATATGCCATATAGATATAGGCATACCTATATCAAACCCCTATATACGCACACATAAGGCACAAAAGTGGCGCCCGATCCACAAAAGAGCGATAAAGTAGCGATCATTACGAACATCGGTATTTATCTTCGGCTTTTCGTCTCCTTCCAATTTCGGCGTTGATATAAATTGACCGGAAGTGGATTCCAGAGAATCGTTATACCGGAACTGCAACGTGAATGCCAATGACAAAAAGCCATTCAAATTACTAGGATAATTATGTATTCTATTAAACGCGATTCAAGTTCGATCCAGGGTTCTGATTTTTTAATGATCGCGTTTCGCTATTTAGAGCGGACATGAAGCAGTCGAAAGATTTACTCATTTCTAAACGCAATACGCGGTGAAAAAAACTAAGTGTAACTTGCATGGTTCGAGGAAAATGTTCCAAGTTATTTTAACCGAAAAAAAGTAGGAAATAACCTGGTAGGTACCTTCAACTTCAAGTGTGCTTCTGTCCTCCCCTAGGGGTAGAAGCAAGGCGGGTTCCCTAAAGAGCGCCACTTCAGACGTAACTTTTATTTACGGTGTACGATGTAGGTATATGGGTGTACATTAAAATGCATATGTATAACTTGTCCAGATGTACATACTTTTGTATACCTACGTATAATGTATACCCATGTATAAGACGGTACGTGAAACAGCCCGGCGTTGGTAAACAACATTTATTTTTCGTATTTTTTATTCCGTGCAGAAGTCGAGGAAAATTTTTACCGAGATTCAAAGAAAGCGCAGAAAAATTTCAGTTCGGTTTTAGTTTCACGTTTCAATTTGACTTTCGAAATATACACTAGGTCTAATTTTCAAGTCATATATCTTTTAATCATCTTCTTGTACCAGCTGTACCTCGTGCCTACCTCTCATACTATACCTACGCCCTTTGTTCTGTTTCTATTTCTACCAGCTACCTGGCAAGTGCTTTTCCGTCATTTCCGAGGAACACGACCCAGTCGCTCAATTACTTGACAAATTGTATTATATCCTATAGTCGGAGATATGGGACACGGTATAAGGCTATAAGCCATAAGGTGTAGTGACAAATAAATTAATATGTAGTATAGCTGCAAGCGTAATTATTATTCCATTTTGCTTAAATATATAGCACAAGATACATTAGGGGATATTCATGCGTACGTGTATGCAAATATGGATAAGTGTTTGAATAAGAGGTAACATCGTGATGAATCTGAGGAATTAGGAAACTCGGAAATTTAATTCACCTTCTGGGGTTTCGTAAATACAATTTTCGGTTTTGAAGAGGGTGTATAATTCGGTTAAGAGAACGCCAAACATTCAGAGATTTATTCCTAACGAGTAGGTACTGCAGCATACCTACCAGAGCAAGATATTGACGAAAATAATGATATCACGCGCTGAGTTGAAGCGCGTTGCAGATTCTTTCGCGATCACGTGCCTATACAGGTTTGTAATTAATTATTATATAGGATAGAAATTGACTCGTATAACAAGAGATGACAGTTTAGCGAAGAAGATAAATGGTTGAAAATGTTTTTTTTTAAGAAAAAAGAAACAAAAAAAGGAAAGAAAAAAGGGGGAAAAACAACGTGAGATGAGAATATTGGAATTTCTGGTAAACTGCACGGAAGAATAGGTACACATCATGAATGAGAGAAGATAAATTGAACAAAGGCAATTCCTCGCCGCAGGCTTATCTCGCGGCAAACATCTCGAATCTTGAAAAGAAAGGGAGCCGTTCGGTTAAATTTAAAAATCCCCCCCTCTCTCTCTCTCTCTCTCCTTCATTGACTGACGTTTATTTTGGTGCTAAACAAAAGAACCACGCGTACACCCGATAAAAGGTTAAACAATGCTTGGATATCGGTGGTCGACGGACAGACGCGGGCGGGGGCACGGGTACGGGTACGGGTACGGGGTACGGGCGGTCAGGTTAGCAGCGGTTTAGCTTGCCCGGAGGTAGAATTGGCCATAAAAAGCCCTATCTTCTTTAGCACCCTTGTACTTTAATTGGACAGGTAGGAGCGGTGCTATACCACCGGGGCGTGTGATCAGCACCGGCAAAGAACTTCTCCCGGCGGATAATCGAGCCGGGTCAACTTTTCAACCTGCCCTTTCTCCCCCGTCGAGAATAGAGTCTTATTTCTACGTTCAGTTTTATATATTGCCAGAGCCAACTCTTGATGTTCTCTTCTTTGTTTAAACTCTCATCTTTGCTCCAACTTATATACATTTATCATGATTCCTACGGTGGGGTAAAGAAACTGGTATGTAGGTATGTATACCATGGAGATGGCTCGAGATACCTTGAATACACGATTTCGGATCTCCGTTTTGTCCCTCTCCTCTCCACACAGTGAAAAAATGAATAATGAATATCCTCATATAAGACACATATCAGCATTTCCATACGCGACTTCTTCCCCCATGTATGTCTTACACCCATATAATATGTACATAACATAATATACATGGATTATGCGTATCTTATACCCCCATTATTTCAATCCAACGATTTAGTTCGGATTCAAATGCATTTCGTTTCCACTTGCTGTGAGTGTTTTACTTACACATATATACGTACTACATATACATACGAATACCTACACACATACATAGGTATACATTTGTACAAGGAGTGTTCGATAATCGTGTCCTTTGTCGTATACGTACCCTTTTTTGCACAACCCTTCACGCGCAAACGGGTCTGCCACGATTAGCATCAGCAATTGTAACATAAGTAACAATCCCTTCCGATCGTATCGTTCGCTCCCTCGCCACAACTGGAGTAGTACTTACGCAGTTACGATTTTCTCTCTAAATATAACCACCGCGTATATTTCGGGGGTTGACAGAGGCTAGATATATTGTGGTTTGAAAAGCAGCATCGATACCAGCTTTAGCTCTCTTCGACTTTTTTCAACTTTCCTTTTTTCCTCTTTTTCTCTTTTCCTCTTTTCCTCTTTTCCTCTGATCTTCCTCGATCGTTTTTATTTTTTATTTTTTATTTTATTTATTGTTTTCTCAAGTCTGGTTCACCTTTGTTCGACGACTAGTATAACAACACGGCGAGCGTTCTTCAGTCCGATCACATTACGACACTGAGACAGGTGCTGAGGTGCTACAATATTTCAGGAAACCTTTCCGAGAGGTGGGCTAAGTGATTAGACTGTGAACGGTCTATGGGCACAGCACAGCATGTCCCTTTGTCGTGTATGAACAGGAGAAAAAAAAAAATCTCACTACAACCCCTGCGACACGTCTGATGCTGATATAGTTATAAATTTGATATTCGGCGAGGGAATGATAGGAGCGTCGAGAATCTATGAGATTTCCTTAAAGTAACGTCGAGAGCTGTAGTGATTTAGGTTTTTAACCTTTTATGAGCACAGCGAGGACGCTGCCGATCTCAAGAGGCAATTAAATTCGACACTTGATATACTAATTGATAATTAGATATACTTTGAAGTATTGGCTATAAAGCGTTTCACTTTGTGCGTTAAGTACAAAAATACCAATATGGTGATTAATGAATATTGGAAATCAATTTCTTTTTCATATAATACGACTCTCGAACTAATCTGAATATTTATATAATTATACCATGTATAGGTATTGATTGTCAATGTAATATAGTATTCGTCACTGAACACCTAGCCGTTATAACGATACGGCGAATAGCTTTTCGAAATATAATTTCTCAGACTCATTACGCTTACGCTTTGAATTTGCTAATAATATGAGCGAGTGATTCGATATTTGGACACCTCATGGCTCAATTATGTAGAATGTATAATTGATTTTCTGGGTTTAAACTAATTTCTACGGAATTAACTATTTCAATTAGTGTGAAGTAGTAATTGCACGGTATTTTCTGGATACATTATGATTCTGGGTGGTTACGATTGTATTACGAGTGACGCTTGTTCTGTGACCGATATTATGTAAGGCTGCTGAATATTTTTACTTTTTTTTCTTCGGAAAACACGTGTCAATTTTGCAATCTGTCACTTTATTGATCCAATTTTCCTTGTGAAATATCGGCATGCATTCGCATCAGAATTGTCACTTGAAACGTGAACCAGCTGTTCTCGATACCGCAAATTACAGATCGGAAGTCGTGGATGTCACGAATCTTGGAATAGTGGACGTGCGAACATCATATATCTACGCTACATCCTTCAAACATTTATGAATTTTTTTACCAACTACGAAACTCATAACCGACTTGAATGCTAAATTTGAGTTTGAGTCAAAGAGAAAAGAGAAAGGAAAAGAAATCCTCGAGTAATATTTTTTTCTCTGTATTTGGAACCGATTGGGAGGTGGATGTTGAAGATTTTCAAAATCACCTATTCAAAGATTCAAAGACCACTCTACTGCTCCTGCTCTAAATAGATTTATGCAAATATCAATTTATGAAATACGCGAATGAATATTTGAATTGTTATTCAAATTTATTCGCAGAAATATAATACTGACCTCCTTACTCTCTTCGAATCGTGTCACTTATCCGATTTATGTTACCTTATTGATATTTACTTATGGAAACAATCAAGCCGTTCATGCGTTCGCTTCGATATCATTGTTATTATAATTTGGTTCGACTTTCCGTAGAGACATTATTGGTTATAAGGTTTACTGCACATAATGGCTATGGCGATTGAAAATCCATAGTGGAAAATCGAGACCAATTTACTATATAATATCAACAACATGGGCGCAGATTATTATAATTAACAGCTTGAACAGTAATTACAGTGTACTAGCACAAGCACGTGATCGAGTGCCACTCATCGCTCCGTGATAGTCGATTATTCATCGTGAATTATTAATATAGGTGTTGTATCTTTAATCAAGGGTTAATCACGTTAAATAGTTTGTTATAGGTGCTAAATCGTTTGAAGATTCTAATATAAACTCAGTTTGTTAATTTTTGTCGTCTTTCATGCAATTTCCATATCATCCGAGTTGCGTCTAAGCCCCTAAGCGATCGATGAAAAAAAGTCGGCAATAAAATTGATCGAACTATAAGTATTTTGAAAGCGCTTTTTCGCTGGGGGTCTTTCCCCGTGATTCTTAGATTTTTATTCCGCAACATATTCCGTATTACCGAGTGGAATGCGAAATCGCTTCGATTTGTTAACGGCAGAATTTCGATCAATAAACGATACCTATATATATCATATGTATATATGTGTATATTTATGTACATATAGACGCACCAAAGAGCTTTTGCGACCTGGAATATATCCATAAAATAGTTTGCGCCTAGAGAGTGGCCAATTCTTTGGCATGGCGTCCGCAATACTCGTAAAACACCCTGGCGAAACGGCGGGGATACGAATAGTCAGTCATCCCATTGCTGCTTCGTCGAAAACGTGAATGAGGATCAAGAAATGACAAAAAGTAGTTTTTGTTAGCCGGACCTATTCCCGTTTAGATTAGGGTGCTCCCTAATTAGATCAAATTCGAATTTCAATGCTTCCATGGACCAGAACGTCTCCAAATACTATACAAAAAAATGTAGTCAAAACCCCAGGTTTCTATTTCAATTCTAAGTACTGCTTCAAAGCCTTCGAACTTTCCCATTCAAATTGACACAGAATTTTTAGTACTTCGGAGTTATTTTTCACTTCCTATCGCATTATCGCTTCAAATAATCTGAAACTCCGCGCAAATTGTATTTATCACAATTTGGAGATAAGACATTTTTTTTTTGGTGTGCTGTAGCTTCGAAAATCATATCGTTGAAAATCTGTCAAATTTTCATGAAATATTTACTGCTACAGGAAAGGAGTATACCAAGATTGAAATTTTTCGGAGATATGCTGCAATATAGGAAAGGAAAAAAATTAGTCGCGAAATGTCAGAATCGTGTTTTATTAAATAATGGGAAAATTCGAAGGCTTTGGGCGGTACTTAGAAGTTGGAATAGAGATAGGAACCTGGGGGTTTGGCTGAACTTTTGTGTACATATTTGAGGACGTCCGGGCCCATGGGATAATTAAAATTCAAGAATGATCAAATTAGGGAGCAGCCCTAATGTAGATGTGTGTAAAGTTCAATGCATTCGCGTTCATAATTGATTCTAAAAAAATACATCCAGTTTCATAGGGTAGAAAAGATTGCATGCAGATTAAATTATTTTTGACAAAAGCTAAGTCCGACAAGTATACGGCATTCGTTCTGTCGAATAATTTATATGCGAAACTCGATTTATTGAAGTTTACTATCCACTTATAAATCCCGCCTGTCAATTCGCACACTGAACGGTTTCTACGGCTAAAAGCATCTAGTACATACTACAGACGATATAATATATATAATTGAGTGTACATGCACTCGACGTAGATTAATTCATAGAAAATTTATAACAGTTGCCTTTAGTACTTCGATTCTATAAATTTATTGCCATTTATTATTCACGTCTGCGTTTTCACATGTCTTGAAATTAGTTCTTTGATGGTGATCAAAAAAGGGCAGCATGACAGATGGGTCAAAGAGGTAAGCCCACCCAAAGTCCAAGGTAGAAGCTCTCAGAGCTGTCACTTTCAGACACGTGGCAGGCAGAAGGCTCTAAGAAGGCGTAACAGGCTTGGCTGAGCTTAGCTGGCAACACCGACCACATCGTTGATCGCTTTGAGTAACGTTGGGCAGTTCATTTCCGTTATAAATATAGTGTGCATGAATGGAATAATTACAAAGAATTGTCACAATACAAGTTTTATTATAAAAGTATGAAAAATTTTGTACCGATATTAATTAAGCTTGGAAAAAATTAAGATGACAGTAATAATAGCTGGTAGTATATATATTTAGAAATTATTTAACGTTAATTAAATTGACTTTAATTAATTTTCAACTATGGTACAGGAATGTAATAACTTTCAGCGTGGAATTATACGTAATTCCTTGTACTACTGTCCGTCGAGCGACCATTAATAACCCATTGTTGTCATCGCATAGAACCACGAGGGGCGCGTGTCAGCTTATAAAAGATCTAAGGATCAGCTATACCGCAGAGTTCAAATCCAGATCTCTTGTTATAATATCAGATGCACGTCTCATATAGATTGATTGATGAAAGTGAATTGCGATATGCAATTGACTATATTATTCCATTCATGAAATACATATACCTAATCCTACAGCGCGATGCCGTGTTTCTGTAATGTAATTCGAGCTTCGGGGTATCCGTTTTGAATCGTGAGAAATTTCTCTGAATTCGAATCTGCGAAAGTATCAAATTTCGAACTGTAATGCACTTTCGCACCCGAATTTATCCCATAAATCGATCAACCGAATTGACGTCATAGACGTGCTATAAACGCTTGGAGTCGTTATGTTAGGTAAATGGTTTTGCAGGAGTGATTGCAGTCCTTGTATGTGAAAAAGTGTTTTTTGAAAGATGACTTGTAGTGTGTCCATATTTTTGATCACGAGTAGGTATTGTAAAATATTGTCAATCCAAAAATGCATAATCTGAGGATTGATAATGATATCTGATTCACCCAAGTAGAATATCCCTTCGAGAGCTGGCAGAAAATGTTGTTTGCCTTGAAATAGAAAACTAACTAGCAACTGCATGAGCTGTAAACTGCACCCAGTATTAATGTCCCACTTGACCACCTTAACCTGCACTGCTGTTTCCCATATTCCGTTTAACACTCTACTCTCTGGCACAGTTGAAATTGTACATCGTCACACGTGAACGAGTTTCGCAATAAGCCGCAGACTCATCCTGAAGGTATTTTGTTGATGGCTAAAACTTTGAGCCTTGGCGAACTAGAATTCAGCCACCGAATTATTTTCAGTTTCGAAACTGACCATCCATAATTGTTGAAAGAAAATTGTATCAAATCTCATTAGACCGTCTGAACTGTCGTCTGCGTTTAAAAACGTTTACAACTACCCTTGTTCAGTTCAATGAGGAAAGAAAAAGAATTCATGGAACCAGATGTAGGTATTATATTATGTATATATAATAAATGATAGAACTTTTGCCCAAGGGAAATCGAAAAATCTCCAAGTACTTAAAATTAATTTATTCCTTACATAAATGTATAACGTAGTGTTTTCCTCGGTTCGGATAAATAAGCTTTATTTTATTTCGCTCAACTTGAAAATGGAATGCAAAAGTCCGCAGACTAAGAATTCTCTAATATAATCTCTGCATTATGGCTCTTTGAAATCAGCTGTCTATTCATATCGGAAAATTTGAAATACAACAGAACGTTCTAGAGCTTTTCATATCAAAGTATTAAGCCCTATAATTCGTTCAGAAAAATAGCAAGATCATCTCCCAGTTGTTGGGCTTTTCTTCCACCGAACCTCTGCAAACAGAAGCCCTCGCTCAATCTGCAAAGGCATGTGTGCTCCGATACTAAGTAGTAAAGGAATTGTTGATTAGACAACATTACTCGGATTAGGATCACTGACCAGTGACCACGGGGACCAAAGTTACACACATACCAGGATGGAACAACGTCGGTAACAAAAGCCACAAACAGCTATAGATGAGCAGGTATAATCAGACCGAAGAGACGGGCGTAAATACCTTTAGTGAATATCTAGCGACCGGTCAAGTGGTCAAGAGCCGTACGTGGTCTGCCCAAGAGTCACAGATTCTTCTATGTGCAGATTAAAGGTGATCGCTATGATAAGGGTTGATTTCTATCGTTCTAAAATGTGTGAAAAAAATGTGTGACGCTTTTGTGAAGTCAAAGATTAGCGGCAGCGGAGCAAAAGCAGTGTGTCAGGTCTTGTATTCGGTGGTGTTTCAGGATCAAGATAACGTTGTGCAGAGAAGAGACTTATCTGAAGTTATCTGAGGTCAAGCCAAAAGCAATGGCGGGTACTTTGCGAGCGGGCAAAGTCAGCACAATAACAATAATCAAAGCTCTTAAGCTCGTAATCCTAGCATACATCACCGGGCAAAACGAGTTGAATTTAACGGCGGCTAAAATATTATTAAACGAATGAAATATTACTGGGTGGGGTACAGTCTCGCCGCGCTGTGGGATTCCGTCGAATAAAAATAATGAAAATAAAAATAATAAAAGAAGAGATAAAATGAGGGAATAACTAAAAATCGGTGTAAAATATATGTTTTTATTAAAATTCTTAAAGTGTTTTCAATCCAGAAACTCAGAGAAATTAATGAGCAGCTAATTAGCGAGATAATAATGAAACCAATCAACATTTAAATTCCATTCGGTTAACCCGCTGAGAAGTTTGAATGGAATGCTAATATTCGATCGGCAATAACTTCGCACCTGTGCGGTGAGCCCGTATATATAAAAGAAGAGTAAAGTAGGAATTCCATCCTCGATTCATTCGCGAATTATTATTTCAATGCAGCAGAAGTAATTTCGAACCTCACCACGTAGATCGAGAGTGAATATTAATGAGTTAATCGTAGCTCAGAATATTAACCCGCGGGTTTAGCAGCGAGATGAAATTTTGGTGTCTCTTAAACGACGGTAACACGTAGGCTTATAGAGATGACGATACTTATGTTAAACCTGGAAGGTTCCTCTTTAAAACTCGAAGGATTATACCAGTCCGGAGTTTTGCTCTCGGTACCCCGTTTTAGGCACGTTGAAAATGCATTTCTCGTTACTGGGCTGTGTCTCGGGAGAGTGTAAGCTGCGTTAAATGCGTTAAGCGGTGTAATATCTGTTCTAATGCCCAATTACCATGCATTATCCACCCGCGCGTCCTGCCTTTAAAGGAGATGAAATTATTATTAAACCACCCTCCACTACTTTCCTCGTTCAAGTAACGGGGGTGCGATAACTTGAGCTTGTATCACCGGCCCACATGCTGCCTGAAACACGCACGGATTCTCATAAGCGGGCCGGCTGCCAAATTGCATAGAATCCGCCAATAATTAGCTACCAGATTTCGAACGTTGTAGGTACGCTCGATACGAATATCGAAAATCGGCAAGAATTTACGCCAGGTATAACATCCCTCCCACATTCGACAAAGGGTTGGTATTAAAAGCGAAGAATATTGAAAATTCAACGAGGAATTTTGCGACGAACTTTCTTACGCGTTATCTGCTCCCTCTTGAAGGAGAATATCATACAATATGGATTCTAGAGTCTAGGGGAGAGTATAGAGAGGCTAAGGCAAAGTACGAAGTGATCAAAGGTAGCGATTTAATATTCTATCAGAAATTTAGTTCTACGTAGGTGTAATCCAAGTGAAGTTTGTATGTTTCCGTCATACGGTGACGTATACGTACGTTGACCTCAAGTCTATATTCGGTTTAAACTCGGTTGGATGTATAGAAATTGAAATTGAAATAATTTTTGGACTTTTAGGCCACTCTGTACACGGGGTACAATATATTCTCCCCGCCACTGTTAGTAGGGATAATATATTCAGTTAAACTTACTTGAAAAGCACTTTGAACTTTTCTCATAAATTTTCGAGATTTTTTAAATCCGCTGAAGCTCGCATTATATTACTGTTAACGCCTAGTGCAGCGTGTTGTAGGTATACGTACACCTATATATGTATACCTGCCTCTCTACCTACCCTATATATGTATACACAAACATACATCCTTCGTTAGCGTCGCATTTTCGCGGTTATTATCCTGAACCTCTTCTCGCCATTCTTGCCGGAGAGCTTTCCAGCCGTCTCTGCAGCATTTAGCCAGAGAAGTCCACGGTTAAATAATTAAACAAAGATTAGTAGCGAAATCCCGAAGCCTCGGAGCACTCGTGAAAAGCTTGTACTTTAGCGAATTACTTCTCCATGAAACATCCGCCTTTATTCTCAACCCAATCTATTCAAACGCGTCACCCGGCACCGGAGCTCTAGCTAAAAGCTTCAAGTTTTCCAAGTTTTCGTTTGTCGCTGAAAGTCGAATCAAAGTTTAAATCATCACGAAAATCTCGTTTCCGTTTGGCGCGACGCTACCGTTTCCAGTGCCCTCGGAGGCGCGCGGTCGCAAAGAACCGGGGTTCATTTTCTTTTATCGCAGTTCCCATTTTCCACGAGCATCAAGTCGATCGCTTGTTTGTTTTCGCTGTATTCGCTCGATAATGGAAGGCGATAGAAATTTTTGTTAAATTTCTTATACTTGCATAATAAACTAATAGAAGGATCCTGTATCAAATGCGCAAATGCCATTTTGTTGCCCCTGAAGTCGTTTTCTAGATTATCCGCCTCTCTTCATCGACACCTCGTTCTCGTTAATTAACGATGACGATGTACAACCACAGGCTAGAATCGAGGGGCGGATATTGTATTGTTATTAATTTGTTATAAGCTAGCAGATGGATTTCGTTGTATCAAAATGAATACATCACATACCCATACCTACTGAGCCAGCGCCAAACGACGTAAATAAAAATCAGAACCATTGTTCAATACCGACGATACATTATGTAACGTTTTCGATGAATACCGCAATAGCTGTAGGGCTGGTTTACCCTGGATATTAATCTAGGTCGATGTAATCTATTGTTGGCCCCGTGAAAGCCGGGGATACAATAGAATGGTTTAGGTGTCCCCCAGAACGAATTCCGGCCGGTTCTCAAATATTAATTCCAACTTGGTCGTTTCAAGTGCAAGTGTAACAAGATCCACTGTGTCTGCGGCTTGTGGCCTTGTGAATCACGTAGTCTGAGGGTAAGACGGCAAGAGGAAAGGGTTGTAACGAGGTGAAAGGAAGAAGATGAAGAAGAAGAGCCCCCCATTCGAGCAAAGAATTGACCAAGAAGGTCTGAGTATATATTTACAATGTACAATGTACAGGTACGTGTATATCACTATGTATACTCCTTTCTGGGGGATCTCCGACCCTTCTCTGCGGAATAATTCACTCCGGGACTCTTGGTGGTGTAGACTGTAGACTGTAGGTAGTACGTCGAGAGGTCTTCTCGAAAATACGATTTCCGGGGTCGTTCGTGCCTAGCCAATTATGCTTATGCAATATTCATTGTGTTGCGATTATTGTTGGGTATAAATTTTTATTTTCCCCTCATCGTTTCAACTCGCCCCCACGGTAGGCGTATCATTCCTTTCGCAAGTTTACTCGTAATTATATGAGTTCCAATTAGATAAGTGAAAATATCCGCTAGAGTCTGGCGGCTAGACTCTCATTTTAGCGTCTAGAAATTGTTTCATCAGTTATTATATTCTAGGTACAAATTAAGATCAGACAGATTGATGGTCTCCGAAATTTGACAAATATTATCACGTGCTTTGCTTGATAAATTTATAGCCACAGTCGTCCCGGGCTTTTCTACTAATGGGATTTGATACTAAAATCACGAATTTCAAGGGACTCTCGTGTACGAAAGCTTTGGCGAACGGTGCAGGTGGTGTTTGGGTGAATAGGATGGAGGGGGTTCTCTATTGTCGCAAAACCAACGAGCAGTTTAATTTGAAATTGGTTTCCTCTCGCCTTTCTCAATTTTTTACATTCTTTTTTCTCCTCATTCTTAGTCTGCCTCTAATCTTTCCAATCGATTTAAGTTCAATCACGTTTACCCACCCCTCTCGTCTTCTTACTTTCGCAAATGCTTTCTCTCTTTATCTTCCTGGCTATTGCCTGAGATCCTCTTTACCTCCGTATCGTATCGTATTCGTCGTACGTATAACCCATACCTACCCCTGGTGCACGTCCACTTGGCCCCTCTAAGAAATCAAGTGATTTTATTTCTCCTATTTACTTTGATTTTATCATTCTTCTCATAGAACTTTACTTCTGTATCAAACCTCGATATTCAATGCACAGAAGCTATATTTCAAATCTGTGTGTATGATTTCGCTATCGAAAGTCTCTAGCAATGAAATATTCGAAACTTTTCTTCAAGTTGTTTCCTAATACAAATTTTTAGCTAATGCAAATTAAGAAACATGTTATGTATTATAGTAGCTGTAATTATACGTCTTATTATATAATTATATCATAATGGCTGTTCAGAATTTACCTACACATTACGCATTTTCGGGGTTCACATTATTATATAAAATTAGCGTATAGTCTTGCCGGCTTCGTAGTATAATTTCAGAGCATTGGCCATTCATTTCCCGCCTGATTCTAATCATTTTAGTTTATAATATTATGGCAAATGAGTTACGCAAGGCTGCAGTTTCCTCGACATTTCAGGGTCTTTACATTGTGTAAAGCTGTCGTACATTATCAAATTGAAAGAAAAAAAAAAAAGAAAATAAAGAGAAGAAAATTGTTTCCTCAGCGCAACGCGTGCCACTATATCTATTAATGATATCAATTCGATCGATGCAAGAGCATTACAATTAGTTTAAATTTAGGTGCGGAAAGTGCTGAAAGGTTTTATAAAACGTTTGGCGATCGCGTGTGGAGAATAAACTCGTTAAATTCCCATTACTTCATCGACGACTTACATTATCATAGAGTTAATATTCTGCGGGACAGGCGCGTGCTCTATTATGTTCTTATGCCAGTACTATATAAACAATAATCGGTTTTATGAGTTTCTCATGCGGCAGAGTTTACCTTGGCTCATTAAATTTTGAATATCTTCGTGATTGTGATTACGGTAATTAGTTCTTGAAGGATTACACAACGAATATATATACTCATGGCATGAGAAGTTCACTCTTCACCAAGGCTTATCGTATTTATATACTATACGCATACGGTACCGTCAATTACGGTGAAAAGCGTCGATCCATCGCGAAAACGATACGGTAATTTGTTTAATACGTGCGTATAAACTGCTGTCAGCTTTTCTCCAACACTTTCAACGTGTATTAAATTATTCAGAGAACTAAATCGGTGAAATAACATCCGACTGTACGACGACCGTCTAATTCTCTATACGGAGAAAAGCGTATCTTCCACGCTATATTTCGCTTTAGATCGCGTTTTAATACTGGCAATAATCGGTTCTGTTGGTTTCTGATACGGTTCTGCAGCCAAATTAATTAGTGTCACGGTTTATTAAATTCTAAATGCTAATAATTTAAGTGCAGATATCGCGAGTGAGTATAGGTATCGTCGAAAAAGACGCCGAGCGCTTAATGGCAGGTTGTTAGAAATTTTACGTGCCATTTTTATAACTTCTCCGCAGGGACATTGGCATAATTTAACAATGAAAATGCTGAGAAAGTTGAGTTTCGGAAATAAAAATAAAAATAAATATATACACCGTACCCGCACCTTTCCACCGTTCATATTCCATTACAATTTTCACTTTCCTCCACCCCTTGTTTTAGGCTCACCTCATTTTTTCACGGACAAAAATCAAGTGTCGCCTTTAGCCTCCTCGACGTTTTTTTTTTCCTCTTATTTTTCATTTATCTCTCAAGTTACTTTTTGTATCCTCGCTTCTACTAGGAGGCCTCGTTTTTTTATTCACCTTATAACAATTCACGGTTCAAATCATTCGATACGACAGATAATATTTCAAAAAATATTTCGACATCATCGTGTGTTGAATTCAAACAGTTTTCATCTCCGGATGTGTGATCTTTGATCATCTTTTCATCGAATGAAGTTAAATGTTTCCGATGCTTTTTTTTCTGAGTCTGAAATTTCTTGAATCACGTCTTCTCGCATCATGTTAAATCGCGTGGGTTAATGAAAATGGTTTTCTCTGTGTACACGTGGAGGATATAGGTATGCGCATATATGTATGTATGCTATACAGACGAACAGCTAGCATTGCACGAAACCAACCTCAGTGAACATTGTTTGCTGAAGTACCGAATTGCTTTTAGGAACAATGCTCCACTCTTGTGACCGTACTTGTATTTTCTGCTAAGCATAATGTAAGTATCAGGTGTCCTCATTTTAGGGAAAGATAAAATTATCGCTTTTCCAATACCTGAGTTACAGTTTTTGTTGAAAATTATTTTCTGAAATTTATCAGTTCATACGACTGAAATCGTTGTAAACTCCGACCAAATATTTACTCCGCGTACCAGAGCACATTTTCATATAGCTCCACAGATCGTGCAAAGCATATGGTTATACCTTCGCCCGCATACGAGGCTTTAGGCTTTTGCAAGGATCAAAGCTATTGTTTGGTAATTCTTCGTTCATGCGCAGGCATATGCAGGATTCTGGACTTCTCTCGTCCACAGCAACGCCCACATCCACACATATTGAAATTCTCATTGCACTGGGATAGCAACGTAATAGAATCGAATTCACTTAAAGTTTTGCGAGCCCCAATCATACACGGCTACAATTTTCAAACAAACTTTAGCATGTTCGATCGATAGGTTCAAACGTACGGACAATTCGATACCGCGCAAGTGTGTACCTATTCATATTTGCGTATTGGAGTATGTGCCCTCGTTGATATAGACTGCCCATCGAAAGTTTTCAAACTCGGTTATAAAGTTCCTAAACTTTGCCGATATTCAATCACCACGCATGTGTTTCAGCATTCATTTTATTTCATTATTATTTAATGCGATATAAACGGTGACAAAAACTAGACTATGAACATCTTGGGTCTGATCATCTAATTCGCGGTACATTATCCTGGAAATTACATGCTGACAATTTTCCGTGCCATATACGTACGTACGGAGTGTAATGTAGTTAGATACATAAAACAGACTAATAACTAAGAATTAAGTGCCTGGTGTCAAAGTAGCAAAAGGTGTACTGCGTACTCGGCGGTACTTGCAGGTGCCTGGGGCCCGACCCCGTGTCTAAGAGCAATTCTCACATCTCACAGTCGTGCTATATAACGAAGACCATAATTTGTCTCGTGCGTCAGGGTCTTTTATTGATTGGGAAAGGAAGACTCTGAGAAGAAGAAGAAGAAGAGCAATAAGAGGGAGAATAAGAAGAAGAGGAAGAAGCAGAAGCTCCAGGAGTCGACTGGAATTTTATCCACCCTCTCTTCCCGTTAAATGACGTCAGGAGGATCCACGCTGCGGCTTCAGTGAGATGGAGCTTTTTGAGACCGAAGAAGAAGATGACGAGAAAGATGAAGAAGGGGTAAGAGGAAGAAGAAAATGGAGCAAAAAAAACGAAGCTTCCTGTCGGGAATAGGGTTGGGTACAAACTATATATAATTAAGGACAATAGCTAAGGTATAGCAGCTCCTAATGCCCTAATTATCGCGCTTCACAGTCTTTGATGTTTGCAAGGTATTTATAATAATAATGATGATGGTAATGACGATAATAATATTACCGAGAACGACTATGATAGTTATAATGATAATGACAATAATAATGATCGTTGGGTCTATTCGTATCGGAAGCGCCCCAACGAGCATCGCGGCGTCCTGATAGGCGCTTGCGCCACCTCAGTCGGTAGCTCAGTTGTTCGCGGGACGTCGAGTGATAAAACTGTGTTTGCTCTGGCCTTTACCGTTCTGCTAACCTACGCTAAAAGTGTATATAGCTTGCAGAAATAAGGGGAGCTTGCAGGGGCGAAAGGGGTCGCGGAGGTGGTGTACGATACAAATATTAAGGGCGGTTATAGCTTGCAGGGAAACATTTTCTCCTGATATCGCGGTTTTTAAACGTTTTTTCACATACATACATATATATATGCAAAAGTATAACATACATATTATATATTTATATGGAATAAAAATGGAAATAATTATTAAATTTCAAGTCAGAGTATCAGAGTAGAAAAAAGAGGAAACAACGATAGAAAGAAAAAAAAAAATTAAAAAAGCAAAAACGAGGGGAAATTTCAGAAAAACAAATAAACAAACGATAACATATATATATATATATATATATGTATAAGTATAGAAAGGTAAAGCAGTGCAGGGAGCGAAAAATAAAATCTAACCCAGGCGAGGGCTCGCAGTAATTAAAGGGAGGAGAAAATGTTAATTAAATAAACACGCTTATACTGCTGTCTGGCGGGAGGAAAGGGGCGAAAGGACGACGAGGAAGGGTTGGAACGGGGTCAGGGGGTGGATTGCACTTCGTAATGTTATAGCTACAATGGCGAAAAGTTTTTTTATTTTTCTCATTGTCATTTCAAATGGTAAGTGAATCTGGCCTAGTAACTCATTTTTATATATTAGGTATCTAAAAACTTTTGTATACATTTAGGTATGTAACATAACGTAATATATATATATAACGTTCGCACGATCGGAAGGGAGGCGGAAACTCATGGATGAAGAAGAGTAAAAGAAAAAGAGAGAGAGAGAAGAAAAAGGAAATAGCAGCTGAAGTAATCACAGATTTACTGAACGATAAGATAGGTTCTGCCGCGAAGACGAACTAATTGTTTGAATCGAAATTGTACTTGGAAACTCCCTCAATCGAGTATAGAATTGATGAGTATTGTGTACAGAGCTCAGAATCGTAGCGATAATTAAAATCGAGACTTTGAGAGGTGTTAGCGAATACTCGAATACGCGAATATCTACTACCACTTCCACTGTATTCCGCAATGGTTATAATCGACTGTGAACAAGTTCTGCAGACAATAATTGAATTAGTTTAATCGTTTTCACAATATCACCTCGCCACTTTTGGATCCAAGAAATCCAATTCATATCACGTTAAAGTGATGTCGTAATATCTAATCGTGCTTTTGCCATCGAATTGGAAAATCATACAACTGAAACTGAAAGAATATTTTCAAGAATGATATTCTTCTTCGGGGAATCGTTTTTATTTAGATGAACGAAGAAGAGACGGGAAGAAAATTTGAAAAAAAAAAAGATAACAGCATTTGAAAGAAAAAGGCGAAAAATTGATTCACTCGGGCTTTTATGTCGAATTGTAAAATCATGCCACGGTGAAAATATTTCAAAGAATGAGGTTTCCCTTCGGAAAATCATTCGGTGATTCGGTCATCCTTTGTTCGTTCATAAAAATCAAAACTAAGGAAAAATACCGTTGCGATGATTTTCCAATCCTATGGAATGAACTATATTTCAGTATCAGAATAATCTGCTCTAATTTGATTACAATATTTGTGCTACGTACTCAATTAATATGCTGTTGAATATAACGTAATGGAAATTCTAATCAAATTTTGATAATAAGCTCGAGATGTGGAAACTAATTTATTTACATCTTACATCTATTGCGCACTCTGATAACCCTAATGTAATGTTATATTTATATCTGCGTTCGAGGTTCTCTCTCTGTAAATCCAGTCCAACATTACTTGTTACTTGCTAATTCTGTATAACATGAGGAGGGCACGAAGCACTGAGTCGAGTATTATGAGCGTCCACAGAGGTATATGTGTAACATACGTGTATGCATATATGGGTACAGGTATATATGTATAATATACAGATATTTGTACAAAACGAAGGGCGTTTTATGTACACGAAAAACGTGTTAGAGGGTAGCCAAAAAATATTAACTAAAATTAAACCCTGAACATAATATTTGACTACCGCAAAGGGCTAAATGCTCGTTCGTTATCTCCAAATTAGCATAAAGTTTAACTAATTGTGGTTGCACACGACTTTTCTAGGCTTACAAACGTACGTTAGTACTGCAGAGAGCTTTAATTTAGCTCTTCTCTATCATCTCGTATGCAATTCAGGAGCTTGTGGTTAACAACAGTATACCTCATACTACTTACGTTAGTTGTACATTTTTGTTTGTTACCCATAATTTGGGTAAGTCAGCATTAGAGTTCCAAGTCACTGTAAATTTCTACTTCACGTATAGTCAAGCACAACTTTAGAGCTGGTGACACGAGAGCTGAGGGTTTTATCTTCATTTTTATCCTGAGCTTTGATTCAGGGATCTCTAGCTGGTTCCAACAATGGGTTCAGTCGTTTTTTTATTTCTCCAGAATTGTTGGATCAATTTGAACAAGTCAAGAAGTATAACAAAGCCTTGAGTGAAGTTCAACAGCGCAAATAAAGGCTGTTGTAAATATACTGTGGCTAATTAGCCGTCTCACTTCGCCAACTCTCATTATTTTCCAAGTAGCTTCAACCCTGTTTGAGACGATTGTATTAGAATTGAAATTCAACGATATTTCTTGCTCGATTCCGGCCTAGGAAAAGCCCCGGCTTTCGACGTAGATTGGTATGGGTATAGCTTAACGAGCGAACTTTCGTAAGGTTTTGAACTTGATAAATGATTTGAAGACATTTGACAGCGGTAGAGAAAGAGAGAATGAGAGAAAGAGAGAAAGAGAGGTAGCCATGCGATAATACCGAGGTAGGTGTACATATATACATAGTTTAGGGAGGTTTCTACGTAAACTAGAAATTATTAAGTAGCTAACTGCTGCCTGGCTCGAATAAGGAAAAGAAAATTTTACTCAGCTCACAGACGAGACAACAAACCCTTGCCTTAAACGCTGCATAGTTTAGTAGGTCTACCATTCATAAAGTAAGGGCGGCTTTTCATTACCGCTTATGATTGATGAGGCTACCAGGATATTATTTTGAGTAGGTGCAGGCAGGCGGGCGGGCAGGCCAGCCACCGAACACGACCTCTATTGTCTGTCAGTTCTTCTGTATTCACCCTCGCCGTTGGTCGCTTTTGTGTTCAACGTTCTGCTGCTAATGGAAAGCACTTTTCGAAACGCAACACACCCGGTAGAAATTTTGACTAGGAAAGGCGTAGGTATACCGTATAGGTATAGATAGGTACACATAGGTACTGTATGTATAAACAAACCGTCTACCTATACTTATGTGTATTATAGATCCTATATGGGTATTTGTGGGTGCAGTAAAATAATTCGTGCGTAATATTCTGCGGCCGTATAATATGTCTTCCTAAGATTGCCTCCGCTTTATTACATACATATACCCCTATATACCTATACACCTATACACCTATACGTTTTACACTATCAGAGAAGCCTGCGTTATACCCTGCAGAATCTTCCACTCGGTATACCCGGAAGTGCCTACGAGAGAGGTTCTCGAACATATGATTTACCGATGTTGAAGGGGTTCCAGACTCGCTTCATTTCCGGTGAACCAGTCCGCCGAAACCCCCGGAGATCCCCAAGACCGAAGTGGATAATTCTCGTCCAAGCTACCCGTTCGAAAATCTGATTGTGCCTTTCCATTTATGTGTCGATTCTCATATAGGTACATACCTTGCACAATCTCCGTATAACACCATATACGTCTCCATATGCCGCATTCTAACGACTTGTGCTAACTTAGGATAGCCGCTCAAAGTCCGAGTATTCTTCAAACTGTTATTTCACCCTCTGACACTTTGAACCGCATATTATCTCGCCGTTAGTATTTCTCGTAAAATAAAGGGTGACGGCGAGTATAGAAAGTATAAAACGGAGGAGTGGACATACGAGGGGATATGTGAGTCCTGAAGGAGAAAATGTGGTTTTTGTGACCGTAGACTGTCCGGCAAAGATACTGCCGACAAAGGCACCCCTGTCTCCCCTTTGTCGTCTCTGATGCGAGTATAAGTATCGGATGGTGGGTAGTTGGTAGTGGTTGGTTGGTGCTGGTCTCAACGATGGTTGTGCACGGTGGAGGGGAGCTTTTAAAGCGTTCACGTGGAAACTCGAAATGCCCAGTGGGGCTCGTAAACCCTTAAAACTCTGGAAAGCTCGCAGAAAAGTCGGAGCTTTTGGACCTAAAGCTTTTGTGAAATCTATAACCCTCTTGACCATGGTTATACCCGAACTCTCCTACAGATAATCGCTCGAGGACTTAAAAGATACCATCAAATACCGTTATCTTCGCCATCTTTTCACCTCACTGAAGACGGATTCACTCACCGTGTCGAATAAGTTCCTCAATTGATATGATACCCTACCTATATCCGAGCTACTGTTACATGTCTAATTTAACAAAACGTTGTGTCTTTCGCTGGCAGATCTGAAATAACCGCAGAATCCTAAAGATCATTTTATTGAAATTAGACGTTATTATCATGTGAATGTATAGGTATGCAAGCTGTAGCTTTCCGATGAGCAAATACCCTTTTCGGAATAAAAATTTATTATCTATGTACAGCCGGATGCAGGTAATAAAATTGAACTGTTGCAAACCAACAGCTTCGTTCTAGATTCGAATTCCAAAATATCTAAACTTCTCTGTCGCCAAAAATAATAAATATAAATTATGACAAATAATGAGAAAAATTATTCGATTTGGATGCCAACAATTTTCATTTATCACTCGAAACTAGAGAGAATACGACTGGCGATATTTATCATGGCTTATATAAAGCGGGGTACAAAGCTTGTTATTAATATAACTATTACTGTTATCCTGTTTGACGTTTCTATACCTGAATCAGGTCGAATCGAGAATACTGCGGCCGTGTGAATAGTTGCCATAGGAATTGTTCGCTTTGATACCTGACTTGCTTTCAGGGTAGATCAAGTTTGCTCTTTGGTATATATTCCAGCTGTATAGTATATATTCCACAGGCAAGAGACTCTCGACAGATATATTGTACATTAGCTAGTTCTCTGCCAAAAGCCTTTACAGAATAACGCAGTTTCTGGGGCCAACGTTCCCAGGCTCAAACTATATCGATGGTACGTGTACGTGACGTGTACCTGACCAATGGTATAAGGTTATTGAAATTCAGAACCTTGACGACGAGTATAATATTTAAATCTGAGTAGACATCGTAGATAAGATCCAGTAGTTGAATACAGATTAAGTGCAACGGTAAGTGAACACACATATTATATTATGGGCAGAAATTTCTCCTGGTGAAACGTTTTCACTTCACTATTCATACTTATTCATGTTACTCAAAGAAAATTATCGCATTCATATAGCGATGCTTTCATCAACGTACCTATGGCCAAATTTTGTACGTATAATCGCTGGTATGCCAGAAAATTCTACTGCAATTAATTCTCAACATGATACTCTCGGTATAATTATGGGTTCAAATTTACTGGGCTATCGGAACCAGGGACAAATGTCAACCGTTCCAATAATGACAGTGAATTTGTCGATTTTAATTTCTCTGTATAAAACACAGAAAATTCGACTTCCAACTTCATATCCTTACCTTGATATACAACATTTTTGCATTACTACTGTTAGTTCAGATGATGTTCAGTGTCCGATGTACTGTAGTTCCAGTAAGTATGTTTCACAAACCGAGAGCTTTGGTCATAAATATGCAGAGCTTATATTGTAGCGTCCGTGGTCTCTAACATTCACGACTCACTGTCCGGTCTTGAAATTTTTCAATAAATTCACGTCACTTCGGTTTAAATGAAATTTTCTAGAACAGACTATTCCACTGCACGTGTCTCACGAACGTCTAAGACTGCAGGTTTCTTGAATCAACGTTTGAATACAGAATTAAAACGCCAGCCGAATTGTACCTACAGTGAAGACGGCTTGTGCTAAAAATATTGAATAAATTCTCTGGATTGCAATAACCAAGAAAAAAAATTGAAATGATAATAATCAAAGCATGACTTCTGGTTCCGAAAATTGTTGTCTACGTACATTTTTGATCCTGAAGAAGGAGACAGGCGAGCTGCAGAACCAGCCATCCAGATACAGTGGTTCAGCCCCCGTTTATATAAAGTGGAATGTCAGATGACTGTCGCGAACTCTGATAACTCTTTTCTAGAAATAATATCTGCGGGATAATCTCTTCGTAACTTCTGATCTCCAAGGTTCAGATAGACAAGAATAAATAATCTTGTTTCTGGGTCTTCCACCGCGCTTCTGATTTTTTAGTATAATTACTATCATCAAATACTACAAATTGCTTCAGGGTGCAATTACGGCTAACACATTTGTAGACCGTGAGTTTCCCAAGCTGAGTGGACTGGTGATAGATATAGGTAATGAATATGAAATACAAGTAATCAGACTCATTTTATCAGTTTTTATTTTTAATCGTCTAAAGTACAGGAAACGAAACTTGTCTCTTTATAGTTTTTCATAGTGTAAGGATGCCTGCAACGCTGTTAGTTCAAATAGTGTTTAATATTAGGTGTACCGTAGGCGGAATAAGTATTTCGCATACGAAGAGTCTTGACCATATGCAAACTCTATTGGTTAGTCCAGTGCCCCTGACATTGACAACAACGCAGTCTCCAAAATCGTCAGGTCGATTCGCTTCCCATGGTAACTGAGGCTGACGTGAATCTGATCAATCGAATAGGATTATTAAAATTTATAGTCAACCATGAGAGAAACATTCTAATCCAAGTGACACAGTCGGTGATTGACGGTTTAATTAATATGTAGTGAGTTTGCAAACCGGACACCTTAAGGGGTAACACCACTCTAGAGTCAGCAAAAAAGGCCTAGATTTGATAATTTTTTATTAGAATATCGGAAAAGGTATCAGGTTTATTTTTTCAGAGTCTATCAAACACATATTGAAGTACCTATATGAAACGAAATTTTGATTACATTTTTAACACAAATGGCCGCGACAGAGCCAGTCTTCAAGAACGCCTTTTTTTTTATACCTCCACGGGCGGACGCATAGCTCCGAAAGTATAAGAGCTACAACAAAAAAATTATTTTTCTCTTAATCTATACGTCATTGGCTAGAGAAGTACCTGATCCCTTTTCCAATATTCTAAAACAAGATGATCAAATCTAGGCCTTTTTTGCTGACTCTAGAGTCGTGTTACCCCTTAATGCATCCACAATATTTTGTCAAATTATTTAAATCCAAAATTACGACCATCAGCAGTAACCCAGTCCGAATTGTCCCTGATAATTCCAACCCACGCATCAGTGAACCGCGGCTTGTTTGCTTTTACGTATTGAACTTTCTCCTGGTTATCTACCACGGCCAACCGACCACCTTCGGAAATACATGCTTCTTTTGCATCAAACCAATTACGCCTTTCGTGATGAACTTTAAAAGCCGCATTAATGTTTGGGTAATGAATATAACCTGCTGGTAGACTCATTGCTAAAAAAAAGATTCCTTAATTAGCTAGCAATAATTACCTATATTTACATAAAATATCTTTTTTTTTCTCCAATTATCAGTCTGTAGATATTTTCACTCACTCTTTGCGACTTCGAGAGAGGTTCGAGAAGATGTCGATGAAGGGGTTGCCAAAGCAATTGATAAACAGGCGACGAAAATCCATTCGAGTACGGTGGTGGACATCTTTGGGATGCAACGAATGTTCTTTCTAGACTGGCTGGGTACCCTAATTCGGTATCGTTTTATATGAAATGAGGCGCGCGATAGCCTACGTGAACTCTTTATCGTATCTGCGATAGGGCTTGGTTGGAATAGAATAATGATAACCATAGTCTCGCACAGGGGCGTATGCAGCCTTTTGGGGGGGGGGGGGGGGGGGCAGAATAAGATGTGATGTGGATGATACATAAATACATGATGTTAGTTCGAAGGTAAAGGTGAAAATCCTCAATGTCAGGGAAGTCTGGGGGGGGGGGCAGCTGCCGCCCCTGCCCCCCCCCCCCCCTGTATTACGCCCTTGGTCTCGCATCTCTGATTATTAGACAGCATATCGTCGGGAGCAATCAGATCACGAAACGTTTGAAATTTGCATTGGCGAAGCGTTTGAATCAAAAAGACTTTTCTATTTCCTGACTGATGTATTGAAGGCCTAATTTTTTTTTAGTTTTTGTGCTGTTCTTTTGACCATACACACAACTGATTTGAACATTTTCTGCAACAATCCTATCATGCTTGAAATGTGTGATACTCTCAATAGCATACCGAGTCATTTACTTGAAAGGTTATTTTTGACCTAGATTTTTGATTCTTCCTTCGGCATTGGCTATTCGCCGTAAAATTTTTAAGTGCATTATAGATTCTTATATCGTAGTCTATGGGAATTGCATTTGGCAATACTACTGGCTCTGATATGTCAAAGTTCAAATGTCTATTGAAATGTATTAGCTCAACCCTTAACTCAGTGTCCTTTTCACTTACTTTTGCCTAATAATATCCCACGGTCGGTATAAACCAATCTAATTATGTTTTATTATATTTCTTTTTATTCTGTACCAATCTGTGACCAATCTGTAAACTTGGAACAGTTCGATGATGGTCATTATTGTTGAATGATAGCACTGTTTATTTAAAACAAAAAATATGACGCGAGATTAATTAAAGCACTTTGAATTTAATCAATAAGAAGTTCATTCATGTGCTTTGGTCGAAGAAACTGAACGTGGGTATAAGATTCTTATTTCTGTTGTACCATCTTCAATTATTCATCTTACAAGATTCCTCGTATATAATATATTTATGTATACTTTATCGTTACTTGTCGAAAAAAAGGTTCTACCGAATGACATTTTTTATTACCCTAGTCCTTTGCCACTCTTCATTATGGCACGGGCAGTCTAGCCGACAACGTTAAAGCCTCCGACTCTGTCCCCACGTTAGATTCGTCATTTGACGTAAATCCAATCAATCAAATGAGATTACTGAAACTGAGAGCCTCGATCATGAGCAAAACATTTTAATCCCAAAAAAAGGTTGGGGAAAAATCAGAAATTGGATTCATATGCGGATTGGTTAATGCATTTTATGAAACTAATATCGATTGTAATTTGTATAACTATGAATGATAAGTTTAGTACCGTATATACGTACTGGATTCCTTACTTCAAATTTTGGAGAAATACTTCCGAAGGTATGCTAATACAGGCGGTTTATCACAAACTTATACAATTGTTGCAAAACACGGTTATTATAATTTATTTTTACAGCCCCGCGTAAAATACGCATCGATGCGTTCTATCACTCGGCGAATAGAGCGAATTTTCAGCAAGCCCAAACTTCCAGTGAAACAAATGTTTGGAAGGGTCCAAAGAAGCTTTTTAAAAAGTTTTCATTCCGAATGAATTGACCGTTAAAAAACTGTAACGTTGGAAAAATGGAAATATTTTTTGAGTCACAAGACGTAAATATTTCACAATCATTTATTCGGGGGACACTCATCCACGTTTGGAAAAGGCGAAACAAACACCTAAGCGAACTTTTAATTACGACGTATGTTTCCCAAATTGGAAATTAAAGCTCAATTTGCCAAATCACAGTTCTAACAGAGTTCGATTTTGCGCATGCTTCGCGTGCATAAAATTCAACTTAACGCGCATTGTGTTGAAAAACAAAATCCGATACACGTGCGAAGGATGATTCTCGACTCGTGTGATTTTTCCCTTCGCCCCGCTCCACAGTGAGACGAAAGCCCGAAAACGTGGCCAAAAGTAAAAAACGTATTTAATTCGGGTAAAAGTTGGTACTCGGGGGTTTTCGGGGTCGCTGATCACGAATCCGAAGTCTAAAATCTGAAAAACAAAATGGCGGATCCAAAACGATGGAAATATGTGGTAGAATGATTTCAGATTTCTCAGATAAAAGGTAGGGGAGGTTTCTCGAGGTCATTGATTACGAATATTGCGTTAACATTTACCAGCAGTTTATTTGTGCAGGAATTGGCTAAAGACTATAAATGTGCATCATATAACATTTAATCGTAAGTACTCTAGAAAAATTTATACATATAAAGGAAAAGAGGCATTTTATTTTTCAGCAAAAACATCGTCAAAACTTACAAATATTACACAAAATATGATTTCATAATTCACAAATATTACTAGAATACAATCTCCTCGTCAGATTCGTCGTCGTGAAATTCATACTCATCTTCCGATGTGGATTGACTTGTTATTGGAGGTGGGATCAACAATTCTACAGCTTCCACAGATAAACTGTGCATTTTTCTCTGTGGCAATTTACGGATACTAGAAATGTACGGATCAGATGTTACCATGAGCCGATTTCAAACATCTTTCATTGTTTTAGATCTCGAACACTTTCGTGATAAATTTTCTCGGATACTTTTGATGTCCTTGTTCCGAGCTTCTTGAGCATTTTCGGATAGTTGGCCGATTGGTAATAATGCATGGGCTATTATTTGTGGACCATGGATGAGAAGCTTGTGCACCGAGGTAGGCATATGATACCGCGGGTAAAGTGCGACAAATAGTCGCGCAGTTTCGATCGCATATTCTTGAAATTTGTCGGTATTAATCTCATGACCACTCGAAATAGTCTGCAGAATAGCGTAGAAGCGTTTGATTAATTCTTCGTTTACTCCCGTTATCATAGCAGACACACTCGAATTTTCAAAAAACCGCCGAGCTGTATTTCCGTCATTAGTGCTGCCGAACCCAGGCTTCGGAAAATCGACGATTAGACCTAATTGCGTACGAAAGCCTTTTTGAACAACCCTCTTGCTCTTTTCTACAATCCGCTTTTCTTCCTCAGTACGTGCTTGCCATTTTTTGATCTTCAATTTGTACGCCAAATGTAAACAGCATTCAAAAAAACGTATCCACCCATGCAATGTAGAAAGTCCGAACTTGAAATTCTCCTCGTTGACTTTTCTTTGTAGAAGAGCATTGATGTTATTAAAACTTTTGGATGTAGCTCCACATAAGTAGCAGCGTTGAGCAGACTTCGTAGATGTCCATGCGTTACAAACTTTTCCATCGATCATTGTTAACATCATTTTAAATTCAACTGAGATTTCGTTCTGATTTATAATTGTTTCGTAAGGAACAAGTGCCTTTATCTGGTCATTGATATAAAGTTCTTCGTTGACACGCTTTCGGGGTTTCGTCCCACTGTGCGCTCGAGCGAAAAACTTGACACTCGTCCGAGAATCAACATTTTCGCACTAGTAACGAAAAGTACTATTTGCATGTTCTATTCGAGCTGGATAATTCTGCGTTGCTTTGTATGAAATTTTGCCTCAGATAACCGGCGCGAAACTTTATTACGATATTTGAGATACGGATTTCTCGAACGTAAAACGATACACCTCTTCTTTACATGGTCGTATCAGTCTGCGGCATTGTGTTTGGTATAGATAGTCCCAGTTTCTTTACCTTTGATGTTCAAACAACCGGGAATTGATATAGGTCTCTCGGAGGTTCCAGGATTTTAAAGTGCCTCGTTTACTATCATACAAGCATTTACTCAATAATGTAAAGTACCGTATTTTATCACCATTCACCTGATCGCCAGTTACGATCCTTAGTCACCTCAAAAGGCGCGCGGTAACATTTTCGTTTCTGTTAGAGCACCTGATAAGTAGGTAGATATATAATTCAACTGAATGAGATTAGTCAAACTCAGATCCTCGAACAAGGGTGAAAAGTTGTACCTACCTAATTTTGTGAAATAATGTCGACTCACACAATCGAATGCAGAGCCTTCATGAATCATGATGCTTTTACACGAGAAAGTTTCATCTCGGTTTTAACTAGACGCAAACAACCACTTGCCAAAATGCAAGCTTGTTTTGCACTATAACAACTAGGTTGTTCGGAATGAACTTTGAAGACTGTATTAATACTTGGCTAATTAATGCAGCCCGCTGGGAGAGTCATGTTTAGAAATAATTTTGAATACATGTTTACCAAATTAACCACTGAGGGGACTTAATGACCACACATTTTAATTTTCTTCTTATTCTAGTTCAACATTTCTGCCTAACTTGATATGAGGCTCTCGTGAATTATATGAAAGAGGGTTGGGAGATAACTGTCGCGAATTCTGATAACGTATGTAAATCTCACATCCCGTTTACGTAATCGGAGTCTTACAGTTCGAGGAGGATCTTTTTGTTGAAATAAGTTCGGCAGATAATCGCTCCGTAACCTCTGATCCCCCAGAATTCTGATATCCGAGAATAAATAATTGCGTTTCTGCAGTCTCGCGCACGTTTCTGACTTTCAGCCGAGAAAATAAGCAGAGAAATCTACTCGACTCCATTCCAAGAAATCTTCAATTATCCGAAAACCAACGACGAGCCATATCCACTCATCAGCCGATTAAATCCTGTTTGAATTTATTTCATTAGGCCTGAATTTTATCGTGCGATACGATTACTATTCGAGCCAAGGAAATAGTTATAACACGTATCACGATTCTACTAAATTGGTTTGTGAAAAATTCTTTAAATTTTACTAAAAATTTTCAGCGTTGAATACGTAATAGTATAAATTACATCTCGATTCAATTATAACTAACAAGCTTGTGAGCAGCAATGGAAACTAATATAATGTCTATCAAATTAGCAATCACATTCGTTTCATGAGTTTCTATTTTCCATTGTCGGTAGTACAAAGAATAAAACTTAGCTCGATCGATCTTTTATATAGTTCGACTTCCCACGTACAAATGCCGGTCTGGATCAAATTTGGTGTTTGGTGTACTGTAGATGCAGTAAGTATCTCACAGACGAAGACTCTATGCCAAATGCATACTTTATTACATATGGTCCATCGCCCCTAACATTCTGAAGAGCACAGTTTCCGGAATTGTCTAGTGGATTAGGTTCCCATATGTTATATAAATTCTTAAACGAATATAATTATGTAATGAAAATTCGAGCCCAATTATGAAATTGACATTTCAATTCAAGCCGGCATCGTGAAGAACAAATTAATAGTCGAACTTGTTCGTGTGGGAATGGTATAAATTTCCTTGTGGTATAAAAAGTGACATCGATCGCAATACGATCTGGCTATGAATCTGTTGGCTTTTTTACCCTACAGTCAGTAATGGTCATTCTATCCACCGCATGGTTGGGTTAACCACAGCCGTTGTCATGCTCTTGAAAGTCTGACAGTTTACTTTTTTCGCGATTCATTGAAAATCATATAAATGAAAAATGTCGGTTGTAAGGGATGTTTCTGGTAACGCTAATCCACATGCATGGAAGGACAGTTCAGGTTGTCCCCTTTCACGTATCGAACTTTCTCCTGAATGTGTACACTATATACCTATATATACATCAACCACGAACAACCGACCACCGTCGACATTGCAAGCTTGTTTTGCATCGTACCAATTATCCCGCTAACGATGAACTTTGAAAGCTATATACATTCATACTTGTATAACGAATGTTGCCTACTGGGAAAATAGTGGCTATAAATAATTCCAAATTAATCTCGTATGAACAGCCAAAGTTAGGTCTTGCTTAATTCGAAATAAGTCGCGAGATAGCCTGCGTGAACTCCTTGACATATTTGCCATATCCTTGTTTTTTGAACTTTTACTATTTTATCTAGATAACCGAAAGTCCGTTGCCGATGGTCCCCAAAAATCTACGATTTAAACGGTTATATAATATATCTCGTCGATCATAAATCTGAATCTTCGATATGCGAGGAATTGAAATAAAACTATTCAAATTATGCAAAATATTTCTAGTTTTTATCGATTAATGAATTAGCGAGGTTGAAATCAAGACGATATATTTCACTCTGTGAGAGTTTTGGTACGATCATCAATTTTTATTTTTCATTCCAATACATAGAAAATGAAACTTATTTACAGAGATTTTCATATTGATATGATATGAATATGCCCCTTAGATACCTGGATTATTGTCTGCAGTTTTACTCACAGTGGCATGGTATTGCGTATATTGTAGTGACAATGGGTATTTCGCAGATAAACGATAGCTTCCGATCACAAGGTATATTATGCAATCTTTTACCGTTTTTCTGAACAGCAGCGCATGCTCCTTTGCCACTAGGCTGCTTCAATCCCCATGGTAAATCTGACTGACATGACCCTGATCAATTGAAAAATATTAATATTGTGAAATTCTGACGGTCAACTATTTTCGTTACACCTTTAAAAATCACTAAACTGCTTGAGAGCTCACTTGTGTCAACAGCAACCCACTTTCCTTTCTTCTGAATAATGCCAACCCAGACATAATTGTTTGTCGACTCCTGCGCTTTCACGTATCGAAGTTTTGCCAAAGTATCAACTACAGCCAGACGACCACCTTCGGAAATGCATCTTGCTTTTGCAACCTCCCAATCAAGTTTTTTCAAATGAACTTTGTAGGCAGCATTAATATTTTTATAATAAATGTACCCAGCTGGTAGGGTGATGGCTAGAAATGAATTAGAATTGATAAACTTATTTCTATTGAATAGGATTAAGGATATTTACGTCAAGCAGGTAATATCATTATTTTCACACCTATATCGTTGCTTGTGAATCGCTATATATTGCTTACTTCTTGTGGTTATCTCGATCTCTTGAGCATTTGTGCCCTTAACCGTTGCCAATGCAAATGGTACACAGGCGATCTGCAGCAGCAGCAATCTGAACAACATGGTAGACATTTTCACGACACGATTATTTTTGGTGTACTAACATTGGGGGATATTTCAATCGTGTTTTATACGAAATGAGGCAGAGATAACCAGCGTGAAATGTTACATTATATTTAAGATATTATTATAATTTTTTTTTTAACACATACTACGATGCTTCTTTACGCGATAGTATGCATTTTTTACATCATAAGTGTGCCAGACAAACACAGCCTTTTCACATCTGATCTTCGGATAAATGGGAATAAATAATTTCGATTCTTAGCAAAGTACAGACATTTGAAATGACCGAATGTGTCTTTTGATATCTTACTCACACGATAATAGCTAAAACGGTGCAGATAATAGCTCTCATTTTATTTCCCAAATATGTTCGATAAAAGTGAGAAGTTTCAAGCACTATGGACTCGTGTGAATCACATGGGTATCCACCGTGACAATGTCTTGTCCTTATTCATTTTCATTCTTTATCCCAATATAAAGGAAACAAGAGTTTCATAATGGAAACTTGACTCATTCTAAGATATGGCGAATATAGAAACAGCCTACTCAGAATCTCGAATTTCTATTACTCTCAACAATTCCAACAAGGTTCTGTATTTCGGTCAGCGTATTTCAGTCCCAATATTTGCTAGAATTCCGAGATAACCTTTGGGCGGTTTTTCATATCTACGTTAAAACTGCGATATGAGTAAATTTAAGCGAAACTAGAATTGGCATGATCTTTTTTTTACTGTTAATTGCATCATCAGTCTGGCCCGTTATCACAGTCCCTCGGCCTCTGACCGAGGGGCTACTTACTCCCGAAATCATGACGCCACTCTGTGATGAAATCCATTTGAAATTACATCGAGATCGATCGAAATCACTGAATTCTCTGTAATCAGTGGAGTCAGGTGATTTCAACTCGCTGAAATCAACGAAATCAATTGAAGTCAAATGGATGAAATCCGAAATCACTTGCGTGAGTCGGGTCACGAGCATGATTTTGAATTTCGAATTTCGAATTCGACGAGTCTATCCAACGCACAAACATAAAATCTCGCATTTGCTCGCGTATTCTTATATTTCTGAGAATCCCATATTTTATTCCAAAGATACTATTTATTCGCGAGTTCCTTCTTCAAGCTGAAGAATGAAGCCAAGGTCATCTGAATCGTATTGTTAAGTGAGTTGGTTTTAAAGATTTACACCCCCCCCCCCCCCCCCCTCCCCCTGCCCCCCGCCTTTGTTCACTGGGATGCTCGCGAAAGTCTGACAGCTTACTTTTTCACGATTCATTAAAAATTATATAAATTCAAAATTTCGGTTGTAAGGAGTGTTTCTGGTAACGCTAAGCTACGTGCATCAGAGAACAGTTTAGGTTGTTCCAATTTACGTATCGAACTTTTTCCTGAGTATGTATACTCAGTATACCCATATATATATCGACCGAGAACAACCGACCACCGTCGACATTGCAAGTTTGTTTTGCATCGTACCAATTTTCCCGCTAACGATGAACTTTCAAAGCTCAACATTCATACTTACATATCGAATGTTGCCCACTGGGAGAATAGCGGCTGTAAATAATTCCTAATTGATCTAGTATAAACAACCAAAGTTCGATCTTACTTCATACGAAATAAGTCGCGAGATAGCTTGCGTAAACTCCTTGACATATATATTAAATACATATTTGGTATATATACTTGTTTTTTGAACTTTTACTATTTTGTCTAGATAACCGAAAGTCCATTGCCGATGATCCCCAGAAATCTACGATTCAATAGTTACATAATATACCTCGTCGATCATAAATCTGAGCTTTCGATATGTATCGTCGAGGAATTGAAACGATACTATTCGAATTATGCAAAATCTTCCCAATTTTTATCGATCAATGAAATCGCGAGGTTGAAATCAACACGATATTTCACTCTGTGAGAGATTTTAGTACAATCATCAATTTTTATTTTTCATTCTAACATACAGAAAATAAAATTTGCTTTCAGATATTTTCATATTGATATGATATGAATATGCCCCTTAGGTACATGGATTATTGTCTGCAGTTTTAGTGACAGTGGCATGGTATTGCGTATACCGTAGTGGCAGTGGGTATTTCGCAGACAAACGATTGCGCCCAAATACAAAGTCTATTATACAATCCTTTGCCGTCTTTCTGAACGGCAACGCATGTTCCCACGCCACTAGGATGATCCGGTCCCCATGGTAAATTTGACAGACGTGACCCTGATCAATTGAAAAATATTAATACTGTGAAATTCTGACGGTTAACTATTTTCGTTACACCTTTGAAAACCACTAAACTTCTTGAGAGCTCACCTGTGTCATCAGCAGCAACCCACTTTGAGCGCTTCTCAATAATTCCAACCCAGACAGAATGGTTTCGCGACTTCTGCGCTTTCACGTGTCGAAGTCTTGCCGGAGTATCAACTACAGCCAGACGACCACCTTCGGAAATGCATCTTGATTTTGCATCACGCCAATCAAGTTCTTCTGAATGAATTTTGTAGGCAGCACCAATATCTGGATAATGAATGTATCCAGCTGGCAGGGTGATGGCTAGAAATGAATTTGAATTGATAAACTTATTTATATTGAATATGATTAAGGATATTTACGTCAAGTAGGTAATATCATTATTTTTGTAACACATGCACGATTTTTGCGTTTTTTTCACCCATTAAGCGGGCCTAAAGTGGCGGTTTTCAAACGAGCGGGCAAATAAAAACTGAAAACGCCCGCTGCTCGATTTAGCGGGCGTTTTCAGTTTTTATTTGCCCGCTTATGCTCGAGCAGCGGGCGTTTTCATTTTTTATTTGCCCGCTAAATCGAGCAGCGGGCGTTTTCAGTTTTTATTTGCCCGCTTATTTGAAATCGCTCAAAAACGCGAAAATCGCGCGTGTCACAAAAAATATGGTGTGCACCAAGGGCTAAGTGGGTTTTTTGACCTTGTGTGGTTGCAGTACTCGTCCTCGGCTCGCAAATGCACTCGTCTTCGACTCGTGCTAGCTCGCCTCCGACTCGTACTGCAAACTCCACACTCGGTCTGAAAAATCCCACTTTACGCCCTTGGTACACAATATACTATTTCACACCTATATCGATGCTTATGAATCGCTATATATTGCTTACTTGTTGTTGTTATCGTGATGTTTTGAGGATTTGTTCCATTAGCCGTTGCCAATGCGAATGATACACAGGCGATCTGCAGCAGCAGCAATCTGAACAACATGGTAGACATTTTCACGACACGATTATTTTCGGTGTACTAACAGTGGGGGCTGTTTCGATCGCGTCTTATACGAAACGAGGCAGAGATGCCCAGCGTGAACTGTTACACTATATTATTATTATTATTATTTACCATGAAAAGATATACAAAGTTCATACACTTAAATATATTTACCGATAGAGATAAACATTTATCTGTACATAGGTCGGGAAAGAGAAATAGACATGTATGCCCATTTAGATTATAAACAAATTCTTATAGTTAAATTAAACATCAACGTTTTTGAGGATGGTCGATCATGCCGCGACCGAAACGTCAAATAAATATACTTTTTGATAAAACTGACCGTCTACACCCGATAGCTCATTCTCTAACTAAATAGGTATGTTGAACAAAGATGAAAAGTTTCAACCACAGTCGATTCCTGTGAATCGCATGGGTATGCAACGTGGCAATGTCTTGTACTTATTCATTTTCATTTTTCATTTCAATATACAGAAAACAAGACTTTCATAATGGAAACTTGACTCATTCTAAGATGGCGAGTATAGAAACAGCTTACTCAGAATCTCGAATTTCTATTACTCTCAACAATTTGAACGAGGTTCTGTATTTGGGTCACCACGATTTTATGCGAATTGCGAAATAACTTTTGGGCGATTTTCCATATCTATATGTTGAAAATACAATATGAGTAAATTAAAGCGAAACGAGAATTGGTATGATGGTTTTTTTTACTGTAAATTGCGTCATCAGTCTGGCCTGTTATCACAGTTTCTTGGCCTCGCACCTTAAAACTTCAAGAATTACCTACCTTGAAGATTTTTGAATGGGTGCATCTGGTACATTTATGTATAGCTACCCGAGTCAGAGAATTCAGCCTACATCAGCCTACATGAGCCTTTTAATTGTTATAACAGTTAAAAAAACAAGGAATCAACAATATCTAGACTCATGTAGGCTCATGCAGCCTCAATTTTCTGACTCGGGTATACCTCAAACACAACTCATTTTCAATACTTGAGTTATTAAATTCATCAACTGGCTTACTTGAAGACAAAAATCACTTCTTCCATTAAGATACTTAGGTACCTACTGGCAAAAATTTCTACCTTTTTCAGAATCTGGCTAAGAACTGCAATCGACGAGGTATAGAAATATAACAAATCTGAATATTCTGAACGTAGCTGTCCAGCTGATATATTTATCTATCTACGATATGGCGTGGCACATATTACGTTAGGATTCAATTACAACTAATGTAAGAAGCAAGTCTGGTTGGCTAACGAGAACAGTAACAAATGTAGGCCATCAGTATGAATTCGGATTAGCCCAGCCACCCGAGAGATGAATTATTCATTTCTGTAATTTTCTACGCTTCAATCTTCGTTCGCATCCATTCGTCAGTCGGGCTGTCCGATGGTTCGCATATATACATCCATGATCGATCTGTTGTTCACCAAGATAGGATTCATAGTGCACACCTCTCAGAATAACGTGTGGTTGATTGGGCCATTGTGCGTTCGAGAGTTGTCAGCGGAGTTGGTTGACGATGTGATCGGACGTGACCGGAATACTTGGACACTTGGGGTCGCGAGTCGGCTGTTTAACCATTTAGCTAATTAGCTCTTACGTTTATCCGAAAAATCGAGGGGGAAATAAATAAAATTAACAACATTGAGCTTGATGAGATAGAGATAGAAAAAGGAGGGTAAATTACAATTTAGTCACGTGTCCAGCTCTTCGCGAATCCGTTTGCAAGCTGACGCTTTTCAAGAGCCTTATCGTCAATGCCGCATGGAAACACTTTACACTTTGGAAATAAAAGCGAAGGAAATCCGTCTGAATTCTAGTCATCGTTTCTGGTGAATCCTGCGGGCTGTTACGAGGATTTCAAACGAGAAGTAATATCGCAATATATAGATGGATCAACCTCTTCTTCTTCCTTTTCTCCCTCAGCGAACACCAGCCAAAGGGATTGAAAGGAGGGTTGAAGCCCGGGGGTAGCGATCTAACGCTAGAAGAAGCGGAAGGACTAATTGAGAGCTTTTCCAGCTCGAAAATTTACGAGAAATGCGTTTAGTGAGAAACTCGTGAGTCTATGGGCGCTCACATATACCTTCACATGCACATATTAACGCGAACGAGACGCTGAACTGGAATTACGTCGCATTAATGGTTTTTTTTTCTTTTCTTCTTTTTTTTGCTAACGCGAGACAAGATTGCTTCGTTGAATGCCAACAAAATCAGAACTCTATAGAGCGCACAGTAGGTAGTATAAATCTTGAACGACTTCAGAGAAATAAAGAAAAATAACTTTTCTTCGTTTATTATAAGTCTGTGTGACAATTCACTATGTAACGACACAATCTTACAAACTTAAAGATATAAGCTATTCAATTTTTCTTCGCACTTCTGTCAATTGTTTGAATCTTCAATCTCGCAATCAAGGGTAGGATAGAACTGGGGCTATACTCGAAAAGTTTGTCTGACGATCAAAGTCTAAATAAAAAAGAAGTGCCGTACGGTTTGTATTTTCGTCAGACGGCCTTCTCACTGTTTAATCGAGAAATAACTCTGAATGAAGTAAAAAAATACTCAAAGCTTTAGTGTGACTGCGAAGATATCTCAGTTATCCATCTATGTAGACGTGGGTATATATACCTGCGCTATCCGCGGTTTCCAACTTTCTCAAGTTTAAAGTTGTGAGCTTCTACAGGATCTCGGGTTTACTTTGCGAAGAAAGTGAGGAAAAGTTTGTCCCCTCGTCAGCTTTTGCACATCTTCGTTTCGCCCATGCGGCCCTATGACCTCCTGAAAAGGGTACAACGTTCACATACCTACCTATATAAATGTCCCTTCGAAAGAAAACCAATTTCTAATGTCTGCGGCCTTTTGATAATCGTACTTGATGCTGATGAATACTTGTGTATATACGTATATACGTATATCTCTGCCTACCTACTTTCAACCTTTCTTAATCCTTGGGTCGATTCTGCGTCGGATTTAATCCGACAAGAATCTCTGGGACGAGTGTAATTAGTTGGAGGAAAATATATAACGCTATACTGAAACTGCCGTACCACTGCGAAGGACAAAGGGATGAGGAGCTTAACTTACCCGTGGATAGACAATAGCGAAAATCAGGAAAGTTTGGGTTATCAGGGTGACTTGCGACAGCTTTGAGGCAGACTTTCGGCCGTCGGTCTGCCTGAAGAAATTCGCTTTGTAACCCACAGTTTTTCATTCGGAGCGCGATTAGTGTTCTATAAAATTAATCACGACGCGGTCCAACTCTTTCTTTACTTTGAAAAAGTGGATGATTTGTTTTCACAAAGTGTGTGCTATTTGCCTTGAGTAATTTTTCATTTGAAACTTATTTAAATAAATTTCACGGTCATACCTCACAAAAATCAAATTCTGACGTTAGATTATATTATGTGACATATATTCATACGTTGGGAAAATTTTCATCTGTGAAAATTGAGGCATAGATTGTGAATCTAGATTTTTGTTGACGGGAAAGAACATCGACGAAATGGTTCTTCCGACTATGAAAACAGTTCAAGAATCTCAGTGAGTTTTCACTTTTTCTTTTTTACTATGTGAAAATCACAAGGCTTCCCAAGAGAGACGTTTAAACACACCCCAAGCTACCCGTATGAATCTAGTCTGGATCCCCGGAAGCAAAACAGTTCCGCGTTGTTGGTTCTCAGCGAGAAATTCGTTAAAGGGAAACGTCGATGTTTCCCAATCGGCAAACGCGTCAAGTGGCTAAAGTAGCCCCACGAGGGCTTTCCCCTTTCCTACCCTCATTTAACCTAACCAAGCCGAACCCTAAAGACTAGAAGAACCGATGCGATTCTATGAATGGAGTGGCCGTATATTCTTTTAGTCCTAATATTTATCAAACGAACATCGTTCCTAACTTGACGTCAATTTTCTTTTCCCCAATCTAGAAAAAACGCGAGTGTCTGCAAGCTTCGCTATTTGGGGTAATCTTCAATCCAACATCAGCCAATACGTGGATTATATAATGTTGCAATACAGTAAGAGCTTGCGCATAGGAATCGCCATAGAAAGCTCAATTTCAACGCTAACGTCGACTTCAGGTCTAAGCGCAGCGTCCAGAACTATACAGCATATCGGTGTACAACTTTGCGAAATTAGTTGCCAAGGGATACGCCGATGTAATTTCCAGTTGGTATAATCACGTCAAATGGTTCCAGGGGTCGGACCATATCCAGCTGGAAGGTGTTTTCTACGCTAACCCCAACTTACCGTAACTTACAATTAATCTAGCATCAACCAACCCTTCGTGGTAGGACGTGGAACATGCGGGTAGTAGGATTGTTTTAAATAGGATCGCAGATAGCGACGCGCATAGCTTTTGTTTGGCCAAATTATTATAATGTATTCTAGCGATTCCGTTCCATCAAACTCTATCTCAAAATCCCCGGCTGTTTTCATTCGTATCACATTTTCATGATATGCTAATTTTCATCGATGCTTCCGTACGTACCGGGTGTTCGCTTATAAATAATAAAAAAAAAAATAATATTCAAAATTCATACGATTATTAAATTCCATAATATTCGATCCCTGCAGCTGCTATCCCACTGTCGTCGTTGCTCCAGGATTCGAGAAAATGTCAATTTGTTATTAAAGAGTGACCAGCCAGAATGGGTTCTCCATTCCGGTCGTGCACAGAATTTCTTTCTCCTATTTCGAACCTTGAGATAAGCCGGACTGGCTCAGGACAGAGTTTGTACGATATTTCAGGATGTCTTTGCGCGGATATAGTCAACGTGACACACGCTGGGGAACAACATTTGTCGTCGGTTGAAGATTGGCGAAAAACCGCAGACAGAAATTCAGAACCTGAGTTCGACCTGAGTGTGGTAACTAACGTTACCAGCCCAGCTGGCCAAACAGCCTACCTAACATGTCGGGTCAAAAACTTGGGAAACAGGACGGTAAATATACCCACCTATATGTATAATTAAATTATATCCCAGTACTTCGCCGTCTAATTAATGAATGAATGAAATTATTCCTTAATCATCTATCTCTCACTTTCCATCTTTGGTTTTCGATATCTTTCTGGTTTATCATTTATCTGGGTAAAACACAGTGGCGAGAGAAAGAGAGGGTGAGAGGGGGGAGGGGGGGGGGGGAGAAAAAGAGGGAAAAGGGGGTAGAAGGAGATTGAATTCTACGAAAGAGTAATCGATTTAAAGTTTCAACTTTGGACGTGAACAGCGTCAAAACGAAGGCAAGAAATTAGATTCTTAAGTTACGTTACTATATCTTAAAATTCTAGGCTCGCTTGCCTTAACTAATTAAACTCAGTGAAACGTTAACGCAGAGGGTTCGTTTAAAAGACGTAACTACAGAACAGACGACGGAAGGATGACGGAACGAACAGAAATGAAAACTTTGAGGACGTTTCCGCATCGCTTATCCACTTCGAGATATATATATTGGGATGAAACGTGGAGATCGCGATAGTGAAATTTCGACTAGTAAATCTGGTGGAAGCTTTGCCTCCTCTCTCGTCTTACCCTCCTTGCGTGCAAGGGTGTTTATCTACGGGGTGTGCCGTCTGAATTTTCCCTCGGGCTGTGGCTTTATCTCTTATCGGAAATTCGGAGTTCGGACCAAAGTTGGCCTTGGGCCAGGACGGTAATGCATGCCTCCGCAACGCCAACTAGACGAATCTTTCCTGTATTCACTTTTGACTCGAATGCGCTCTGAAGAAAGAAAAAAAAAAAAATAAAAGAAAAAAACAGAAAAAACGAAAGGAGAGAATAAGAAAAATGTAGAAAACAGAAAGCGAACGAAGATTCGAAGTTTAAAATCGTCTGAAATTGAAGAAAAAATCCATGAAATAAATTTCCAAGAATTAACATTTTTTTTTCTCCCCCACGAGTTTATAACGTTGAACGATAAAATTTTCTGTTTAGAATGGAATTAATTTAAGTCGCTTACCACCTCATTTTTATTTCCGAAAAGTTTTGCAGATTAGGTGATAAAGAAAAAAAATGAGAGTTTTACCCTCGACGATATCTGCCGCGCGGCATATATATACCCTACTTATTTATACACGTGTTAAAATACGGTCTACGCATTCGTCTCTTTTTTCGTATATAAATATATATATATATTTTTTTCTATACATATAAATGTAAAATCACGTGATAAACGGATAAAATTTTATTCCATTTCTCACACGTTCCCATCGCGATCTAGCAAGACATTATTTCTAATGTACCGTGAGCGTCCACCCAGATATTAAAAAAATAACTTGAGACTATAACTCTCGGTTACCCCTGCGATCTGTGATCCGCCCAACAACTAGATCCTGAACAAAATACTCCACGACCTCACGATATTCAAAATAAAGAACTACATCCAAGTTTTTTCGATTTGTAATCATGATGAATTTCTCACTGTTGAGTTTTGTCACCGTGAAATCGTTGCAAGTGCACGGAAATAGTACGCGGTGCATGCCTACGGTAACGATTAGTTGATGGTGGTGCAGGTAGGTATAGTGGGTCGCGGTTTCTTGGTGCAGGAAACGTTGGCAGATGTTTCTTGGCACGTTACCAAAGCTCTAATGTTATCCGGCAACAAGGATAGAATATCGCGAAATTATCGTTACTCAAGAATTTACTACTGCAACTCGAAGGCGCCAGGTAGTACATATGACTAATGAATGCCGTTATTTTCCCCTTGCATACGTGTGCAGGTTTCGTGGGTGAGACATAGGGACATTCACATCCTGACGACCGGAACTTACACCTACACGAGTGACCAAAGATTCCAGGCTCTCCACAAGCCAGACGTTGAACCTGAGGCTGGATCCGATCGAAAAGAGTGGTCAGAATGGACACTTTGCGTGAAATGGGTCCAGGAACGAGATTCCGGTATATACGAGTGTCAGTTATCTACTGCACCAGTCACTTCGCACGCATTTCATCTCAATATAGTAGGTCAGTTGATTTTCTCCGTTATATCTACGACGTATACACATAACACACAGGAATACATAGTATTCCCATCACAAGTCGGAGAGTTCCTCCACTCGGCTAAGAGGAAATCTATAGTGCTGTTAACTCATTGAAAGTCCAGTTACACGGAAAATAACTTACGCTTCGAAGTTTTTATGAGAGAGCGTTATTTCTCTGCCTATACGTACCCCTGGACTCCATATATGGACACTGCTATATACCTACCTATCTAAAATAATTTTATCTTCGTTCGTGACTTTGCGAAAGAATCGATAAAAATGTCCTTTTGTTTTTTATTTTTTTTCCTCCTCATTTTTAATTCTTCTTTTTTTCTTTTATCGGCTATTCTAACTCTGTACATTTATAGTTCCGACAGCGGAGATTCTAGGCGGTCCAGATCTCTACGTCGATGCTGGTAGTACCTTAAACCTGACCTGCATCATCGCATCGAGCCCCAAACCGCCGGACTACATTTTCTGGTATTACAATCAAAAGGTTCGTGTAATACATGTGAACAGCTTATTGTTCGAAAGTACATTATATACTTTGATAAGCCTGTTTCTAGTTCAAAGTTGAATTCCATAACAATATGGCGCTTTTGATTCATCAATAACGATCCTTTATATCAATAATACAAGGCTACCGATGTATCTATAACGCGATTTAGCGAGATAGTATCTTCTGATTCTGGAATCGTATATATAATCCCTATGTCCTTGCCAAGAATTTCCGATACGCACACTTAACTGGCACGACTACAACGGAATTCACAAGAATTTCTGCGAGAGCTAGAACAGAGATTTCTAAGTTCTCTAACAGCTTCAGGGCAACTAATAACAATAAGTTCATATCTTCACACAAACAGCTTTACAGCATTTCGTTGTCACAAGCTTTGGCTAGTCAAGTTATTCGCAAAATACGTAAATCCCAGTATGAAGATTCGATGTTTTCGGAAGACCATTACAGTCCCGTAATTATGATAACAATACTCATTTATTCTGTCATTCATTCATTTATTCATACATGTATTACTGTTTCTTCTTCCTCTTTACCACATCGTAGGTATATCGTATTCTGGAAACTGAAGTTTTCCTCTTTGAAGTAAAAGAATCGAATATATTTCGCGGTGCGTTTGAGAACAGCTCGTCACGTTCCTCGGTTCTACCATATTTTTTATCTTTCTCGTTTTTTGTTTTTTTTCCTCTTTATTCGACTCTGTAGCAGATCAGAGGCTTTTGAGATCAGGTGGTTTTCGTGGCACGGTAATCTTGACGTAGGCCGTTTCTCTTTTTTTTTTTCTACTTTTTTGTATTTTTTCATCCTATAGCTTTATTCCACTGAGGCAAAGGTATAAAGGCTCTATGGATTTTCATCCGTTATTTTTCACAATGGTAAGAAAAACACCAGTTTATTTCCCGCATTTTGTATATCCCGTGAATGGGCTGAAATAAATACGACTACGTGGAACGATTCTCGATTCCCTAATCTAGATTTTAGATAGGTATATAAAATCCTCGAGATATCTGCGGGATAAACAGAAAACTTTGTCTGTTTTTTATTTTTTTTTTACGGGAAGAAAATTTGATCTGATTATTCCAATAAATATTTACTCACAGCCCTCGTCTCAACCTTTTATTCCTTATTTTCAGTTTTAACTTGGGATAAGCTCGATACTAGAGAATCACTTTAGATAGGAAAATATCGATATACTGGGTCAGCATTCTTCACTACATTTTATGCCACACTCGTACGTATCGCTCCGTAAGATCTGTCAGGCTAGCTTCAACGTTGACTGGATTTCGAGTCAGATAGATGGCCCAAGTATCTCGATAATTTTCTACTGTGATAAAAACATGAAGAAAATTTTAGTAGAACTTTTCGCTCTCAAATTTCTGCCACAAATTGTTTTCGCGTCATTAAATTGATCCTTGAAATCTACTGCAGAATTCCGAATACCGTTTCGTATTTCCCTTTCAATTTCCACTGAATAATCTATCCGCGAAGTACTCTACGGTTATAAAAATCACCAAGTGATACCGAAGTGTTTGAAAATCTGATATCTACAAGCTCGCAGGTCAAACTTGCCGGTGTTTGAGCTTGAGCACTTAGTGAACGTTCAAAGGCAGCGTAATGTTCGAGAGTTTCGTTTGATCGAAGAACGATCCGTTAACGAGCAAGAAGAAGAAAGTCCCAACGAATCTTGTATGTTCAATACGATCGTGGACACTTTGTACTACCGTTCATTCTTTCTTTCTTTCTTTACCACCTCCGGGGTCGCGCTTCATTATCTTCCATGCGATTAAAATTGATTGCAGTTTCACTCGGTACACACCATACTTATGTTAGATATGTACGCTACGCGTGCGTTCAATCGCATAGTCATCATTTCACCGCAATCGTATAGACAATAGTCAATATATAGTACCTATGAAATTTCAGAGTTATCTGCGAGTACTTGTAAAATTAAATATCGATCCTCACATCCGCCTTGGTCGGTTAATGGATTAAAACGTGAGGATATCTATACATATGTACTCTCATAGTCATAAATAACAGACATAGTATCCCATACCTAAGTACTACATGCAAAAGGCGATCTTTTGCTATTACTTTCCTCACTGAAAGATTTTCTCGACTCAAATTACCATTGTCTTTTGTTAAAGATGTTAAACTACGACGGTTCCAGTACCAGGAAGTTCGTTCACTTGAGGAAGGAAAATGACGTTACAACATCAGGACTTATAATGAAATCTACCGATCGAGATGATTCCGGGGAATACAGCTGCATACCAAGCAACGCGAAGAAGGCCAGCGTGAGAGTATACGTTCTGAACGGTGAGATACATCGATTTGATATCAGAACGTAATCAAAATTCAGCGTCGATCGACTTCATGAATTATTCTATGCTTTAATTTGAAAACATATGGTTCAATGGATAGATTCATCGCCATATACGTTATCCGATCGCTCATTACTCTCGTAAGGATAGGTATAGGTATATTTATTATAAAAACGTCAAAGCGAGTACTATAGGTACAGGAAGGCTGAATAGCGAGCCAAGTACATTTAACATCGAGAATCGATACGAATCTGCACTTTTAACTCTGCCATATCACCGCCATTTTGTTTTTTCCCCACTGATTGGTCCAGTAGTAAAAGCATTCCAGCCAGCAGTCGCAGGGTTGTGTGGAATGAATATATCCGTCTATATCTTCCCCCCGATCAAGTTTGCAGAAAAAAAGAAATTTTTTCAAAAAATTTCGATTCTACTACAAACCTGACTGAAAATTCTTCGCTGCTGCTGTAGATTCGCGATTATTCAAGAGGCACCTGGGACGCGTTTATCTTTTCCCACCGAATTTCGGTTCTTGAGCGCTACTTCTCGGTATACTGTAAATAAAAAACATCCCTCGGTACCTAATCGGCATAATGGGACTCCAATTCGTCAAGGGGTAAGAGAGCGCCGTTGCGCAGTGGCACAGGGTGGTTGAAGAGCGACTACTTGACTGAGAAAACTTAAAACTGGCATATCTCGAAGTTTTGTCTCGTTTTTTTTTTATTTTCAGGCGAGCGCCCAGAGGCGATGCAGACCGGTGGAGCAACTGTTCCTGTTTTAAGTCTCCTGCTAATTATACTGTCATCTTCCAGCAACGGCTTTAGCTAAAGGACGCCGAACCTTTGCGAGCTGGGGCGTACCTTTTTGAGTGTCTCTTTTAAAAACGACTGTTTCTCTTCGTACTCTTCGTTCGTATTGTTGCATAAATATATTTATTATATATACATTACATCCCCCAAACAGATCTGCTTGTACCTATATGTATATATTCATGTACCCTATATATTTCACCGTTTTATTGCCTGCAATGATTTTCCGTAAGCCACACCACAGTCGCAGACTGACAAATTGTCAAAGACAAATAAAACCCTGGAAACTGGTCAGGCAATTAAAATGCCCCGGTTGATTAGGGGGTAGGTAGAATTTCATCTATATACATGTATGTACATACATTATACACACAGCTAGATAGATACTCACTTTTTCTAAAACACTTTAGAATCGAATCAGCATAATTCGTTACCCGTATACATTTTCTAATTTACTTTCTCTATCGCTGAAAGCTCCACGCTTTTCTCTATCACGCATACCTACACACATACGCACAAAGATATGTACATCTACTATATATAGGTATAAGTCAGGTATATGGATTTGTGTTCACATACGAATATCACATGGTCACTCCGGGTTAGAGCTATGCTTTGAAACCGTTCGAACGGATTCAATCTCCTATACGATCTTGCGAACGCAAACAAATTGTTCGCTTTCGTGATCGAGCCCTTCTTTTTCGCCGTTTTCGTATAACGATAAAAAGACGAGAAAAAAAAACTTTTTCTTCATCTTTTCCTTTTTTTTTTTTCTTTTTTTTCTCTCCTTTTACCTCACGCACGACCTACTGGGAACAATTTATTCTTCCCTAAGTGATATAAGCTTTTGGCGCTCGTCGGGGGCCCGGGAAAAGAAAATTTAATTACGGATAATAATTAGCTGGACGTGTACTTTTTATTCGTCGTACCTATCCTTCGTCGCAATTCGGTATAACGAAAATGAAACTTGTATTCTCATAACTGGCTGATGTATATCTTCTTGGAAAATTAACTTCTTATTATTATAAGCGCGATACTGGTGCAGTATACGTGTATATATATATATAGGTTTATTTTAATTTTATTCATAAGCTGATATTAGCTAAAGAGCCAGTGGATTAGACCTTGCGAGTCTCCTCGAATCAGTTTGAAATATTGCCTACCGAGGTAAGAGTCTCGTTTCGTCTCGTCACAAAATGTACGCTTTTAAATTTGATTAAATCTTCCCCAAGAATTGGAATAAAATATCACCATCTACGTTCACCCTTTTAGCGATTATCGTTAGGGTCTTTGCGCGTTTCGCTTAGATCACTCCTGCAGGTACCTCCACAGGGTTCGAGTGTTTTTCTTGTTTTTCTTCAGTTTTTCATTCATTTTTTATCCTTTTTTTTTTTCATTCCATCAAAATTCAAACGATATCCACGATTTACCCGCCTCATTTTTCACACTGTAAAAGAATACTGACGGGACTCAAACGTGGTGGAAAAAGGAAATAGGAATAAAAACATATGTATTCATCTTCACTATGTCTCTTTATATACGAAAAGTGGACATTTCTTATTTACATCATCATTTATGTACACCTATATACATATACCATGAACAATCTACTTATATGCGCACCTTTGTACATAAATAATGAATAATCGTGTTCTGTAAGTGTGATACATGACAACAAAAAAAAAACAAAAAAACAACAAAAATTTCTTTGTAAATAAACAAAATGAGTTACTATAAACTAACTGCTTTCATCTTCAAAGAAACCTATCTACATATACCTACATATGGCTGCGAATTATAACGAAATGAGACTACACCTCTGATATATATATACAGTATGTATACCTACATATAATATTTACCGAACAGCGTTGAATAGTCGTCTGAACGGAATAACATAAGGTTGTATCCACCACTCGGCAACGAAATTCAATTTGTGTTTCGCAGTAAAAGCTGCGGGGACAGCCAGGCCCCTATACGTGACCCAATATGTTGAACGAAGTTCAAGGTATATTATACAGCACGATCCATTCAAGCGAACGTGTGCGTAAATTGATATTCATCCTCCACCCGCTGTTACACGCTTCGATAGAGAGCTCCGAAGATAGCTCTGCATCGAATCTCTGTACATATAGATATAAATACATATATGCATATACCATGCGTGGGAATGTACCATATACCATATACCATGTACCTAGATCTGTACTATACATGTATAGCATAGACTATTTGCCGGTTCAAATAAGTTGGAATACAGGGTAACCAATTATCGGGATTGTTAACTCGAAATCCTAGAGCATTCAGGGATCGGGTGAGTGCTCTCGTTGATCTAGTAGTTAATACCCATACGCACGGTATAGGTATAGGTATTATACATCTATGTTTTATATAACAAGGTATCTATGTAGGTGCCTATATATCGAAAGGCAGACAGAAAAGGCGCAATGCGCTTGAACAACGAATTGAACAAATGGGTGAAGTGGTGAGGGTGTTTTATTTCATTTTATTTTAGTCGTATCCGATTTAGCTGGTCTATATATTTTATAGTGGCTACTGACGATACTTGTTAGCGAACAGAAGGGGGAAATTCTTTGTGTACTTATCGAACTTTGAATCAGAGAGGAAGCCACAGCGTAAAATAAACGACTCAAGCCGCAAATCCACTAAGCTTATTTTGCCTTGACGCGAGCAAGGTAACTTCTGGTGTGAGTAGAATCTGGTCAAAGAGAAAAGGAGAAGAGGTAGTAAGGAAATAAAGAAATAAGGAAATACAGAAAGGAAAAAGGAAATAAAAAAAGCTTTGGGTGTCGGGATAGAGAAAAAGGTCCAAAGAAACCGAGATATGATTGTGTTACGGTCTCGAAAACTGTGTCAGGCAGGTACAGCCGAATCAAAGGCGCACAAGACGTGCTCAAATGAAGCTTATTGTGGGTCGAAGCAAAGGGAGAACTGAAACTTGTAATTTAACCGGGATCATTCTATAAGCACAGATTATAAGTATTAACGTCAGAGTGTACCTAATGGAGGTATCAAAATTGAACTAATATCATCTTTACGTCGGTTTAAGCATACAATATCATTTCGTAGGTAGTAAAACGCAAATACCAACCGTTTGTAGAAAGAGAGGAATGTACATATTTACATGTATTATACACGGTTGGGCACCTCAAATGATCCCTTACACTGCAAATATGTCTAGACTGCGAGTCGTGATTTGAGTTAACAAGCCAGAATTCAAATTCGCGCCATGGTAGACTTCAATGGCCTGTCCCTACTACGATATACACAAGAAACAAAGAAAAAAATGCTATCAGCCTTGGGCCATAACTTCGTGAAGATTGGAGTCTGTCGATAGACAAACATGTAACAGTTGGGGAGTCAGGAAAAAAAAGTAAAGGCAAGAGTTGAAGCAAAAACACGACTCCTTACGCAAACAGTTAAATATTGGTAACTTGGTACATATTTATTCAACAAAATCAGTTACTATACAAGGCGGGTAGTGAAACTTAACAAGATGATAATAAATCAAGGCTGGGCAAAAAATAAATTGGCCAACAATGTAACGGACCAAGTTATCTCCGGATTGAGCACTCCGATGATATTTTAGTGGTGGCCATGTCCATGACCACCGTAAGTTCCTCCGGAGTGGTCGTTTCCACCGCTGTTGTGTACGATGGCATGGAAGCCCCCATGATGGTCTGCGTGGTACTTGACGGTCCTTACGTTACCGCCGGGCTCGTGGAGGGTGTATTCACCAGCAACGTTCTTTCCTGAACGAGAAATGGAGTCAATTCTGTCGCCAGATTCCCCCGATACTTTACCTCGATACTTTTTACGAACCGAGTTAGAGAACTCATTGGTAAAGGAATAACCACCCTCGGGACAAAAGTAATAAGAAACAGACTTCACCAAAGTGAAGGAAAGTGCTCCATACCTATATCGTATAGAAACAGAAAAATAAATATCGGCTTACCGTCTCTGTGTTCTTTTTGTCCATGGTAATCCCCGGTATGATGGTCCTCAACTCCATAGGCGAATTCGTACTTTGGATGTGCCACGTAATCGATATGATGATGACCGTGCTTGTCGTGCACAGTTACTTCTTGGGCTGGACCCTCGACGGGACCATGATAGTTAGCAAAACTGTGAGCATGACCAGCCAAGCTGCTCTGGACTTGTGCAAGTGCCACGAAGGCAAGAACTGCGACGAACTGTGTGTGAAGAAAAGAAAAGGGAGTTAATTCGTTGGTCAGGACCCTCGGAGGTCCACCGATCTTTCAATGATTTGTGGGACTCTCTTTGAGGCACAGTACACTGAATCTACCTTGAATGCCATTCTGTTGTGTATGGGACAAGAGTCGGACAGTTCAATGATACAACGCTACCTAAGACCAGGCATTATATACCACTGCTCCCGGTATGTTTTGCTCGAAAGATTTCGACATTACGTTGTTATCTAATACCGTATAAAAGTTGCGAGCCGTACTGTGAAGAAAAAGATTTCTTTAGATCATACAGCTTTCCTATGCATTCCTCAGCTGACAATGATTTACATATTAAATGGACTGCATGAGTCATTTACTAATCACTTCACCTTCATGAAGATGATCAATGAAATGTGATGAGGTGTGATTTTAGTTATGGGCTGATCATAAAATGCAGGCTCACAATCGCCACCGTTGACACAGAGCCGCGTATCTGGGTTTCCGTCGTTTCAACATCGGTGTCAATTTTTAGCGAAGATCTGTGCTCCATCGAGCACAAATTACTCAAGTCCTCTTGTAATCCGTTGCTTGGTAGGTATGACGCGATCAAATACTGTTAACTAATCAGAGCCAAGGACGTGAGTGGTTGTAAAAAAGCGAAATCGGTGTCGTTATTGATTCTGCAGATTATGTTTTACATTTTTTTCAACAATACTTGTCAAACACAGGCCTCTCGTCAACCAGTATCTACCTCATCAGAATTGATTAACTCTCGAAGGGTGCCTCATACGGCGCAGCGTAATGTGTATTTACGCTATGATGCGAGATTTGGCTTAACGAGCTGCAACAGATATATGATTCAGGAATTATTGTCATTGCGCCCGGAGAAAACTACTTGAGCTAAAACATTGGTCGTCAAATAAAGAGAGATTGTTCTTTGCCATTTGTCTTTATGGACTAACTTGTTGAGAGGTGGTTTTTATCGTTGATTATTTTCTAGAATTATTACTCTTTCCATTGATCTGCAGATCTCACATTTGTACAAAATACGACTACAGAAAAATAACTTTGGGGTAAAGGATGCGGAGAGGGCTAGTAATAAACGGAAATTACAAGAGAGGCGGCTATAGAAAGCGAATCAGATAATCCTGATATAAAATATCGACAGTCGGCTTATGCGCTTGCCACGTGAAGGCGTCTGTTCCCCAGACGAATTTGCAGAATAATGTATTTTTTGCACTAATCGGTATCCCTTCTTCGCTAGAATCATGAGCATCTCGAATAATCCATCAAAATAACAGCTGGGCACTCAGACTAGATAGTGATTCATATTCATTATTAGTCAGCACCGAAATCTTCCAAAAGCTGCAGGGGCCCGTTTGTTATTATATCTTTCGAAGCGACTAAGTGATCGTAAGTTATTTTTGAAGCTACTTATATCGTTCCTAGAAAGACAACGAGTTGCATCTTGTACCTGGCTGTAGGGTTACGCCAATTCAGTATCAAACCATGTTACTGATATTAAATGCAGATCAAATTAGTCGCCGCAAGAATTTCTCAAGCATTTAGTTTGTTCAGAGAAGTATGGAAGATACAATTATAGTAGATTCCTGTTAGAAGCAACGTCACTCCCACCTTCATATCTAATTTCATATTCCATGGCTACTGAATTGCAAATTAGGGTAGAGATAATTCGTACATTATTTATTCCCCTAGTTTTTTATGCTGAATTTTAAAATAAGTCGGTAAGAGGTATACAGCACACCTTGCGAATCGAATTTTAATCTGTTCCTATACCCACATCAATAAACGGGGGAAAGTGATCGATTGTTTTTTGTGGTCCTGTTCAGCTGCTACACGATTATGTAAAATAACAAGTGTAAAGCAATTAGGCTGCAGGAACGCAATCTAAGGCAGAGTTGGGATGTATGAGTAGACACAGATAGACTGACGATTAGGTTTTAATGATAATGTTTTATTGCGTGACATACAGTGCCACGAAAAACAATATTATATAAGTTAATTACACATATAGGCAACAATAACAATGAGTAATATTATCGATTCAGCATGATGCAGAGCGAAGTACGATCCACGAAAGCGTATAATAAATATGCCAGAAATGAGGGACCCCCAGGCGCAATGAAAATTTCAGGAGTCATCAGAAAAACCAAGAGGTATGGTGTCGCACTTTTCAAGCTATAGATCCAGTCGTCTTCTGTACCGGGAGGATTTCTCGCAGAAACATTCTGACACGGAGCTCATCTCATCTGGCAGGTACCTATTACTCCGCGTACGTGGTGCACCATTGTAGCTTCTATTAGTATCCATGTCCATGACCTCCACCTCCGCCTCCGCCTCCATGTCCATGTCCACCTCCTCCACCACCACCACCGTGTCCGTGTCCTCCACCACCGCCGCCGCCTCCGTGTCCGTGTCCTCCGCCACCTCCGCCACCTCCGCCGCCTCCGTGTCCGTGTCCTCCACCACCTCCGCCGCCTCCGTGCCCGTGTCCTCCACCACCACCACCACCTCCGTGACCGCCATGTCCACCTCCGGAGTGATCATTGCCACCACTGTTATGGACGACAGCGTGGAAACCTCCGTGATGATCAGCGTGATACTTGACTGTCCTTACGTTGCCACCTGGCTCATGGACGCTGTACTCACCGGCGACGTTTTTGCCTAGAAAGATTTAAGAGTAAGATGGATGGAAAGAAGAAGCAAAGGTCGAGGTCGCGCCTAACTCCGGGTTCCTTCTAACTCCTCGTCAACCCTCACACCCTCGGCAGTTGCACGTGCGTCTTGGCGTCCACAAAGTATTCGACTGAATCATTGAAATGGCGCACGCTTCCCCATTTTTTTTTCCTTATTTTTTTTTACCCCGTAACCCTGCCACTTCACCCGTGCTCCTCCGTCCCCTTCGCTCTACCAACTAAAAAGCCCTCTAAGCTCGCGACCTGCCAGAGACATTACTATAAATTAGAGCCAGTTGAAGAGCCTGAGTTCGTGGTGCCGATCGATGCGCAGTAAAGACAGAATCGAAACGAGAGCTTTTAACGAAAAAAATACTGAATTATGGAACTCGGGAATTTTTCTATTTCAGACGCACCTATATAAAATAATATATCTTCGATTCAGACTCTATTATCTTTCACGACCGATAGTCTAACAGAAATGTAACATTATTTTACACAGTTTCAACTCTGAACCAATTATTAGACTTTTCCAAATTTGTTATCCCATAGTTTCTCAAGTTTAAAAACCCTTGACTTTGATCAGACCCATCTGAGCTGTAAATGAACCGCGCGCGTATCTCGTAACTTCCATTCCCCCAACACCTCTTGAAGTTTATCTAAGAAATAAGTTCTCTCGTCGATCGACGAGCAAACGACACCTCGTAAACGGAGCTATTGGTCCGTTCCCGTTACGATCGAAGTGAAGGAGAGACCATAATTTTAATCATCAAAAGAGGGTCGTTTACCGTCCACAAACGGAACTGGGTCTGATGTACCAATCATAGAGATGCGTGGAAGTATTCTAAAAAAATGAATCCCACTACCTAGCCATGATGGCAAAAGGCCATGGCAATCGAGTGTGTTTTATCGCGATCAAACACTTTGGCATTACCGTCTCGATGCTCCTTATGACTGTGAATGTCTTTGGTGTGGTGATCTGCGACTCCATATGCGAAATCGTAATGGGGATGTGCCACATAGTCGGTATGATGGTGTCCGTGTTTGTCCTTCCATGAAACTTCTTGTCCAGCTCCAACGACGGGTCCGTGGAAATGTTGGTAGGAATGAGCATGCCCATGTCCACCACCACCACCGCCGCCACCACCACCTGAAAAGTGAAATGAATAATTAAATTACCGAGTAAATAACTGATCGAACGGAATATACACAGTCGAGGGATTTCGGTTCCCGAGGGATATCAACCCGGGCGAAAGACAACGAGTATCTACTTCGAAGTCGTAAAATTTCTCCACCGACTTAGCAACCCCGGGATACATTTTACGAGACTGTCTGCCCATGTAGGGGTATGGCAGTGGTGGTGAGAAAATTCACCAATTTTTCTTACCATCTCGTTTTCCGACGTAGATACTCATACATACGTACTCTCGACTAGAATCGTTACAGAGCATGCGTTGTACCAACGTACCTACACATACTATATACTTTAAAAATTGCGTTATTTGTCATACCTCCATGATGGCCTCCTGGGTAGCAGAGAACCTCAACGCCCATCAGGACGACGACAAATGTCGTCAGTACCTGTAACCACAATTCCGTGTCACCGAAAATGATGATAATATTGTGGGAAATTCGTAGCATGAAATGATGATGATATTAATAACAATAATAACAAGGGTGGGTAATGCTGCAATTAATGCCTATAGAGAGGCGAAAACAATTCGAGGGCATGAATCTAATGTCGTTCTGCATTTGAGGGTTGGTAAGAAGAAGTGTCGTATTGAAATTAGCGATAAATCAATTGTGAACTTGCAAAACCAATTAAGAGTTGTAGAAATTTATAATTATTTTAATGAAACTCTTGCCGAGTGTGAAGGCGCAGGTGTAGTTGGTCGAGTTAGATTTTAACACGCGTCAGGTGAAGGTGGCACAATAGGAGCACCGAGGAAAGTTAGACCAGGTCAGATTAGGTTTGGTTATATTAGTTAGAATAGGGTGGATTAAGTTAGGCAGGTTTGGTTTCGGTACTGTTCGCAGAATAGGGCGGATTAGATGGGTTTGGGACGGGGTAGTTTCAGATGCAGGTAGAATCGTTACTAAACGGGACGGAGTCGTGGCGAAAGAAAAAGAAAGGGAAGAAGAAAAAAGCTCTAATAAAAAAGACTCCCTTTACTCGTTCGTTCATCGATCGAGGGAGCTTTTTGCGCTCGTAGTGATTATCCTACTTAATGCGCAACGAGTTTCCGTCAGGGGCTTACATATAGCATACCTTCGTACATACTATATCTGACGTAAAATTATAGTCCCCAGGCTTCGTTTATACGATCTTATCTGCGCAGAGTAGCGCAGGAAAAAGAAGGTTGAAAAAAAAGGGAAAAGTAATTGAAGCAAAAACCTCAGCGTACATATCTTGAAATAAATCTGTTCGGAAATGATAATCTCGTCTGGAAATATTTTTCTTATTTTCAGTTGTTCAGTTATTTCTTTTTTGTTTTTTGTTTTTTTTTGTTTTTTTGTTATAGAAAATTAGTACCATAGTTCAAATATGAGTCTGGCTTTGGGGGTGACCTTTGCAGAGAAGCCGATCGACGAGACTAAATCACAATTCGGACATCGTAGCAAAAAGTATGATACACGAGGTGATTTCTTTTTATAAATGAGCAAATTGGATACAAGATGGTTTTAGAAATTTTGACTTTTTGGGATACCTAATCACGAGATGAAATGATGCTTTGATCTACAACGTCGATCTCTATATGAAATGGATGATGAGTGACTGGGGAACACGTTACCTTGTAAACACCCATGATTATTGTATTCGAAGGCAGTTGGGGAACTGATAAAACTACGGTTCGAGTTTGTCATTTTATACCCTTGCTCGGATCTCTGTTTGTGGTCAGAAATTTAAGCGTTTCAACTTTTATTATTCATTTGTTATAAATTTAATTGCCAAATTATTGCCCATTATATTCGCTTTCGTATCTAGGAGACCACACGATTTTTCGTTATATAACACCAACGTCTCTCGTTAAATTAGCTACAGATTATTCGCGGTGCTTAACCTATCGTGAACCCGCATTGAACCAAAATTCGTGCCGAACGATTCGCCACTCGAAAATATGTCTTACATCTAGCGGACAACAATAGTCTTAATAATTTTCAGAAACGATAGAGAAGAAAAGAAGAGATCGACTCGGTTTCACTCGGCGAAGAAATTTGTCGAAATATAATACTGTATTCAAGGGGTGAAGTTCGACGAAAATTTTCTTAGAGCTTTCAGAAAGGCGGAATAGAACTGGGATATGAGAATGAAAAGCGTAGAGCATGATAAAAATAAAAGCCTGGTTTCTGGAGCGCGATGAAACCGTATATTTTTTGACTATACAGTTCCCCACGTGTCTCTTCTCCATCGAGCCCATTATTTGGTTTCAATTCGTTTCTCGAACTCTACATGTTTTGTCTTTATCTGGGATTTGACCCGCGTCAAAGTAGTTTCTTAAAATAGGCACCTAGCACAACTTTCCCCATTTAAACTTCTCTCGATTTCTGATAGAAAACTCTATACAGGATATCAATTTCCGTTCCAGGCTTTTCTCCCGCACCACCTAAAACCAATCGTCTCGTAATATAGGTAGCTATTCGCTCGTGTTTGGTAACTACTTTGGTATAGCGTGAATTATAAAACGAATCGTTAAACGTTAAGTAATCGCTACTGGTATAGAATTACATTACTTATTATTGTATAATTATATCACAATTTACGGCACACACACTTATACAGTGCAGTATATCTCTCGCCTTTGGGTCTTTGGTGCAAAAATCGATTAACAGAGTGACATAATCGCCCTCCGTGTTGCACAACTGCGTTTTCATGTACTTTTTTATCATTACGCGGAAGAAAGTATACTCATGCGCGACAGTACAGTGTTTATCCTAAGCCAACGTGTGTTCGGTTTTAGAAAAATGAACGGAAGAAATTATGTTAAAAAAATATTCAGAGTTGGTTGAGCGTACAAGCCTTGAAGCCTATAAGTAGATATATAAATATATATATGTATACCTACACCTATATATGTGTGTAGAATAGATTTTGTCTTCCAGTGCTTCTTACACGAAGATAAATCGCATGACGGGTATAAAGAAATAAAACCAGAGGCTTAAAGTCACGCTTCGTCTGTTCGATCCAGTCGCGCGAGCTATAGATTTAAACTTGCGAGAAAACGCTCAACTTCGTTTGCCTCCGCGCTTCCGGACTGGTACACACTTTCCACCATTTCCGGTACAGGAAGATACAATATTTTATAAAAAAAAAAAGAATAAGAAAAAAAACAAACGACTTTTCATCTTCCATCTATATCCAGACAACATTATAAACGCCGATTAATAATCCCTGCCATTTTTTTTTTTCGCGGGTGCTCTGCAGAATCTACACAGGGGCGATTTTTACCCTCAAACGTACACATCAAAGACAAGCTAATGGAGTTGATGCGAGCCGGAGTATTTCCCACGATGAAACCCTGTACAGTTTGGAATACGAGGGAGAAATTCTTCTCTTTTTTTCTTCATTTTTTTTTTATTTTCTTGCAGAGGTACCCAGTAATAATTTGCATCACCCTGAGTCGCCTCAATGCTTGAGTAATCAGGGATCATCCCCATGGCTGCAGTGATTTAGCTCGATGTCAATTTTCTTCGTAATTCTTCGCTGGTCCTCGTATTTTCCGTGAAAGTGGAAAACCAGGGAGTGCTATAAGAATCATTGATAAGTAAGTTTCCTTCCCCTGCTCCTGAGGGCTGAAGAAATATCTTTCTCAGTCTCGGTGTAATATTTCCAACCGGAGATATCTCCTGTCGGATTTCTCTCTCGAGGATTGATTAATGTAGCGATTAGCCATCGATTAAGAATAGGTATCGTGGAGACGTGCGGCGAGGCGGTCGATTCCTTCTGCTAATCCATGAAACCACAACCCGCTAAGTTAATTTCAGTGTAATAGCCAGGATTTAATCGTAGCGGGTAGAGCCAATCGTACATTTGCAAAGCGCATCTAGTTCAGCTCTATGCACGAACTTTCAACTCTCTAAGGTATGTGTCAATGCATGAACTAGTTCCTGCAGAAGTATACATCCCGAGCTTTATACGAGACCTGCATTCGTTGTGTCGGAAATGTTATTTCTTGGTTTACTAAGACCGACTGGAATTCATCGGGTGGAAAACCTCAGAAAGGATTTCATGGAAAACTCCTAAAACTCTGCAGCGATATTTTATCCCGATTTATCATTCTGTATAGGTATGTGTGCGAAGTTTTGTCACGTATTTCACGTGTTGCGATTTAATTTTGAAAAATGTTTCGGATATCGCATACGTAACATATAGTACCTACACACCTACATGAAGATGCAACATAGTATTGTGTAGATTTTTTCACAAAGTTTATTCAAACTGACTGAATATATATCTCTGTACATATCTCTGTGTATCGAAATCTTATCCGACCGAGCGTTGAATTTCGTCAAATTTTGAAACAATTGAGTAAGGCAATTATACAAACGTTCAAATCCTATCAATCAATTGTCGATATTGTAATTTGAAAGTGAGCCCATTCGTTGGAATATACAGTTATTAACGCGGACAGGCGCGTCGGATATTTTATTCAATGTTACGTGAAAGCCATTAACCGAGAGTAGGAAACGTATCGTAACGCATAAATATTGAAATATTAAAATGCCTCGTAAAAAAGTATTTACTCCAATTTTTCTTTTTTCTTTGTATTCAATTTTCGAAGGAAATCACTGGCCCCCATCCCTCTTCAGGGAGAAAGTCCAGCTGGTGCCACCTTGTGAGAGGCTGTTAAACAAGGATGAAAATGAAAGAAAACTTCGCCCAACCAATTCGGACAGCCTAAAAGCGTTCGTTGCTTTTCTTTCATTTCTTACTGTCTCTGTCAGTAGACGAAGAATTCTTTATCGCCTGGACACAGCCAACTCTTCGTCCGTGTATTGATCTGGCTGTCGTTTGTCGCCGAGTTGATTTAGAAGGCGACAAAAACCAATCTCACGGATTATTTGGGATTGTTCACCCCACAAAAATCGTCACATCCATTCGTATATTCATTTATCTAAAAAAAAATAAATAAAAAAAAATAAAAAAATAGGGGAATCCATTTATAAATTTATTTATACGTATATTCTCAATTTTCCGCAAAATTACAACGACGAAGATGATCAAGTCCGCGAAATAATCTACGCAAAAAAGAAAAAACGAAAAAAATTTCATGAATCCAGCGAAAAATTATCGGGGGATCAATAAATCGCTCATATATAAATCAAAGAGCAAATAGCCGGATATGTACCAAAGATATACGGTATGTATGTGGTACACACACATGTATAGCAAGTGGTAAATTAATTTCACAGAGTTCTACCTTGTGGACCGCGATACGTTAGCAACTAGTATATAATACCGTAAAAATAGTTACCATCTAAAGACTAAGCGATAAAATAAGGTGAGACTTATAACGGAATTCTATTTTATTATCAAACGGTACAACGGTGTTAAGTATTGCGATTTTTCTTGACGTTCATTACACCGTTCTTTTATTAAATCTAATCCATTTATGTGAACAAACGAGGTGGCCTTTAGTCGACAAATTAATCACTTTCTAAGAGACAATCTTATTAATCCTAACAAGGGTTTATTACTGCTATACGTATACCTACTATGAAAAAGAAAATGGCAATCTTTTCAACGTCCCTTGCTATTGTCTCTTTCGCGGCGCTTTTCATAATCCTAGATGAATTTTGGAATTTAGAATTTGACGTGGTTTATAAATTTTCTTGAGAAAAATCTCATTCCCGTTTCTAAGACGGGATTCATAGTCAAAGAGTGAATTTTCACTGAAAAAAATGTCGAGAGAGTAAGAGGTGCAAGTCAAAGCCAAAGCTTTTTCATGACATTGTTCATAATCGAAGGGTGCAGTAATTTTGGTAGGAAATTTTGTAAAATATCTGAAAGATCGTACCAACTCGAATCGTTTCATTCGAACAATACGAACCTTAATAAGCTCTGAATATTTGATCAACTGAGCGAATGAAAGCACCATCGTGGCACATCTGCTCAATATTGCAGACGTAGTAAGGCTAAGGGCAGAACCGAGCAGGGACACACCCAGTTAGTTTCTAAGTGGCTTTGCGAGAACACCGCAAGTTTGCGAATGACGGTGAATCATTCATTACGGGTTTAAGGGTTTATTATCGCCAGTACCATCTCAGTTGCAACGCTAACCAGTAACCACCCCCTCTGATTCCCGACGAAATCTCCTCTCCACCTGCTCGCGCAGCCCTTATTCTACTCTAATTAACGGGCACCCGTGTCACGCACTTTGAAACAAAAACGTGCCCACGCTGAACATCCCCTTCTTAGTAAGTAGATGAAGCATCAAAGTCAAGAGAACGGCCTGGTGAAGACATCCCAAGGTCCGTCAGGGACGTGTTTCTATACAATACGCGTATATATATATGTATTAAACCTGGACATCGTAGATAACGTATACTGTTCTCGCCTTGATGCCAGGGGTGCCTTGTAACAGGGTCGGTCTTGAATAAGGGATGACAGCTGGCTGTGTACCGTAGCAAGAAGAGAGCAAAGGCACGTATTCGATCGAGGATTTCATGTTTTCAATATTGAACTCAGCCCAGGACCTCGTGACTTGGACGAAAATTATTTACTTAAACTCTGAAGAAAAATGGTAATCCATATTCATTTTCAAGTTCTTCATACATGAAGAGATTTAAATTATGATATAAACTAGTTTTCACATCTCTGTAGGTATACCTCAATGCCTCAGCTGTTACAAGTCACATAATTTCAGGAGATCAAATCCGAAAAAAGACAGCCGTACGATGTTTCTTCATCAACGATGAACTTCATGAAAAAAAAGATAATGAAATTGCGAAATTTTTTTCAAATCGAATTGAAAAGTTCAATTATGCAAATAACTCTATTCCTATGCACGTGAATGTCTGCTTTTCGGAATTCTATCGTAAAAAGTGCATTCAAATCCCTTCATCTCAATCCGTTCGCATGATATGCTACTAGGTAGGTACTTTGAGAATTGGTTAATTGCGAATTATTCAGATTGAGAGGCTGCGATCTCACCAATATCGGTTTCTCGAACTGCGTAACATAAGTACGAGAACAGTAAAAAGATATTCCAGCAAATCTCCGGGTTTAGAGAGAAAGTCTTACGTACGTGAGTGATAGGAAGTGTATATAGGATTCGAATGGTTATCTCAACGTCATGTATTGAAAAAAGTGGATACATAGGTATTATATGATAGTATTAACAATTGACTGCATATATGAGTATAGAATTACATAATTACATATTTTACACTTCTTAACAAACCTGGGGTTACAATAGCGTTAATTATCATTATGGCCTTGATTAGTACACCTGCGAACGATCATATTCTCCCAGTGATCAATCGAAAAATCAAAAATTCAGTCAGAGCCAAAAAAGCAGAATCTACGTGGCGTGGGAGCCATATTGTACAGCGAAATTGGACAAGGTGATCCCAAAGCTGGTATCAACGAATGTCGAATTGCTTTTGTAGGCAGAGGTGCAGTCCAGGTACCTTCAGCTCCTTCAGCTCCTGACTCTACGTCGATTCTGGAAATGTTCAGTTACATACACATATATATGGGTACAATTCGTATTTTAAATGAATCTGTGCGCATCGATGCGCGGAGACGAAGAGATTTTATTCACCTTTTCAAGTTCGGTGGTCCATAAAGAACCAGAGGATTTACAGGAGGCGGCTTCAAGAGCACAACGGATACTCCGGATGGCAAAAGTTCTGCCCTAAGCGCCTCGGCGGCACCCTCAACACCGCGTCGCGACGCACTGTACGCCACAAGACCTGGCGCCCTTGAAAATGTGGCCTCAGAATCACCCAACAGAACGATGCGACCTTTGATTAATTAAAACAAAAAAAATTTCAAAACGAATTATTTACGCAGTTTTAGCTATCCGGTTAGTAAATTTATAGCACGAGAATTCCAGTTTGCTAACTGGTTTCTAAATTTTGTCTGTAGCTCAAGGTTTTGGGAATTCGAAATTTACGAGAAAAAAATAATACACGAATCGGAATGCTCGCTCTTAATTGACGTGATTGTATAACGATATAAGTAAAACTCTTTTGAATTTGATCATGCGATATGATAAGTAAAGGGAAATTGTTGTTAGGAGCCTGCAGCACAAATTGCAACAGGTATGATAGCTATATTATTAATTAAGTTTAATATCGTAATTTTTGCCCATACGTTTAACGCAACGTCGGCGAAGAAGGTTAATCCCAATGAAATATCTAAATAGAGAGAATTTATGAATTTATGAATTTATTTCAAAGATCTAATCGGCGTGTAATAATTATCCCTGAAATATAGTTTCACGTTAACGAAACTGCTGCGTTATTACTTATTATAATTACGCCCAAGAACGCGAAGAGCTCGCGTGTTATCCGCGCGGTATAAGATCAAGGCTTCTGCATCACGTAGGTAATTACTCGATCTATACCATCGCATACTTTTCCTTTTTCATTTTTCGTTTCCTCTCTTTACTTTTCTTTCCTTTTATTTTCTATTCTTTTATTTTATTTCTATTTTCTTTCTTTTACGGCACAATTAACAAACAAAAACTTCCTACATATCTTCAGCCACGATATAAAGCAATGCAATCATATTTCTCACATTCACATTCTTCACCCTGCAGCTGCGCTATTAAACTAAATTTATTCATGATTCTCACCTCTTTTGGCACGCAGCAGTGGGATAAAGGCTCTGGCTGTTCTTAATGGGGCCACCAAATTATGTCGGAGCATGCATTCCCAGGCAGAACTCTCCTGTCGCTCTATCGTACCAGCCAAGGCTAGTCCTCCTGTGTGCACAACTGCCCACAATCCTGAAAGAAAATTGTACAGCGATAACATATGAGATGTTTGGAAAGTTGTAGACGTGTACACCCTACGAGGAAAGGATTTCGTGATATTGCCCATTCGCACGTGACAATATGACGGAAATAGGTAATAAAATTCAAGTTACGAACGACCGAAGAGTCAGTCGAGCAGAAATTCCACGTCAATCTCGATTTCTATATCCAAATCCTATTCTCAACATGCGCGAGAATTGCCTGCTGAGAAATGTTGCGAGACTGATCTTCGGGGCGAACTTTTTTCCAGATAAAAACTACAGGCACGCAGGTCAAGGGAGGAAAAAGGAAATGAACGTAAAGTGGAGTGATTTCATTTTATTTTTGGTGGTATTTAGCAGCTTGTTGGTTGGAATCCTTGGAATCCCTTGGATGTGTTGCCAAAAGGTAAGGAGCAAATAGAATTCGCCTGTTGAATCTCAGAGGATGAGTGAAACTTTGAAGATGCGAGTGTATCGAAGAATATCACCACTTATGGATTATCAGTGAAAGTAAAATGAGTGAAAGAAAAAAGAAAAAAAAATCATAGATAGAGAAATCTATAATTATAGTCCCTCACCGTCCTCTCCAGCCGGAAGTCTGGCTCTCACCGCATCCAGACAAGCATGCAGGCTATCTTCTCTCGTCGGGTCCAATTCCAAAGGAACGATTTGTCCTTGGCTAAGGTTCTCTGCACCGTCCTCGACTATTTCCGTCAAGGCAGGTTCCTTTTTCCGTTGATCATCAAGCGCCCGGATGATCTTGGCTGATGGAGACGTTCCCTCTGGCTCCAATAGTCCGGCAAATACCTGTTTCGCGTATCCGACCGTTAATTACGTAATCAATTACCGTAATTGAATGACAGAATCCAATCTCTCCATACCTTGTACCCGGCCTCGGCTAAGGCAATTGCTATCTGCAGGCCAACGCTGTTATCGCAGCTCGTCACCAGGACGTACCTCTTGCTATGTACGTCAAATTCGTTAGATGCACTACGGGATTGACGGACCAGATAGGCCAGTAAAGCAGCGACGATTGAACACAGAGCAAGGATTTGCAGGGCCAGCATGGCCCCGGTTGCAGGATCCATCATACGGTTATATGGGAGTGGCTGCAGGGCATCTAGGCAAGATATAAAATAAAGGTATATAGGTAAGTTCCGTACCTAGTATTTTTCAGTTTGAAGAGCAGAAGATAAAAGTAGGTATGGTTTATAATAGTAATTCAGGAGAACTAGTGCGAGAAAAATTGGAAGAGTTTTGTTCAATGACTCGACAAAGTGCCTGAAACTTTTTTATTGCATGGCATATGCTCTACTTTCAGATTTTACCGAAGTAGGTATATACGTTAACGTAGATGGAACCGATGTACCGACTACTTAATTAAACGTGGGCGAATACGGATTGTATATTTTCTTCATTTTTATCTCGCCAACGCAACGCCTTCAGCCATCAAAAGTACAGGTGCAGGTGTTTTCTAGTGTTCATGATTAGCAATGCAAGATGACGTTATTATATTGCAGGAAAAGTAGGTGAGTACAACATGTGACGCATAATGCACTTGTAAAAGTAAATATGAATTCGTTTTCACGTTGAAAGCGAAGGGTCAATATATGCGATGCGGAGACGCCTTTCTAAATATCTAGAATTTGAAATCTATGAATGTAATGCAGGCTATGCAGGTGGTGATGCAGTCAGTGCATCGGTCACGCTCCCGAGGAAGCGCTTCGTGCAATCTTAATTGCACGAGGTATGTATTTCACGGTTCGATGAACCCGCGATTTTCACGCATAACTTTTAGAGGCACGTTACCAGCATCGACTGCATGGCACGATCTTCAACCGTTGTCAACTAGGTAGTACGTGCGGTTGGGCACCTGATATCGTTAATTAGTTTAGGTTTAATTATTGTCTTAGGTTGACTGAGATCCCAAAGGTCCTTCAGCCACTGCTATACAATCATTCCGGGTGATTTGTAATCAGCCAATCACACGTGAGGGTGCAGGAAATCGCGCGAAGGGGATCTTCCATCCTGTCTACCTGTGGTTGTATGAACTATACAACGTGTGGATGTGTACCTATACAACCCGTATCTCTCTACCTGAACGGGTTCGAAGTACCTACACCTATTATATCTATATACGTATAGAGAGACATAGCGTCGCCCATCTTACTCAGAGTAGGATCGCAGCATCCTGATACACAAATCACGCCACAATGGGGAGCAACTAGCACCCTTGTCGTAGCCATTCCCATTGCAATTGCCCCGTTAGACTCCCTTTGACTTCTGAGATAACCTCGCCTGAGTATTAATGCTTTTGTAGCTAGCTAGAAGGTGATATTATGTAAACTCTGGCGATCTTGCGGTTTCGTGTCACGTCATAAGATATGCATGGACGTGTCTTGAAATAATGCTGATTATGTCTCATGATCGATTCAAACCAGAGCTGTGTAAACAGTACCTTTGGAAATTGGGTCCAATTCAGAAATGAATATGTTTTCTTTCCAACAATCAAGTTCTCAATTCATTAAGAGATGGGAGGAGATATCAAGTTCCATGGAGGAAGTGGTCAATCGTAATTAGTTCTTTATATTTATGTGTATTTATGAATCACATGATCACAAGAAAGAGAATTAAAAAATCCTCACTGAAATCCACAAAAGAACAGATTTCGCCTATAGTATACGCTAGGCACGTACAATTCCAGTACGCTACTAGTGTGTGTAGAATTTGTGCATGTATACGACCGCCAGCGCCGCCTAACTTGTGTGCCAGGCAACTCTGGGGTGAAAATCGCATGCATGTATACGAAAACACAAGCTTGTTCATACGAGTGTAGTAGTACGAGCCTAGCGTATAAGTGAACAGATTTTTATGATGCACTGTTCGACTTGGGTAAAAAAATTTTGCATCTGCTGTTCAACAACCAAGAATTGATTTCACATGTATACATTTGTATATCTAAGTAGTATAATCGCAGATCTTATTTGGGGTTCAAATGCGCAATTATTGTTAATCGATTAGGATCTAATCGTGCTTTTTAGATATCTATAAAATTTTCGAGACTCAATTGAGACTTATAGGTACGGTATATGGAAAAGCATCGAGTAGGTATATACTTATAGATGTATATACATAAAACCGAACCCGAGTCCGATGAGATGGGGGAATGCCCGCGGCAACTTTCTCTGGAATGCAGTCACTAAGAGATACTGACCAACAGGTGGGAAACAGTAAAGCCTTTCTTCGTCGGTTCTAAAGAGCCTGGGTTGAAAATTTGTGGGAGCCATAGGCAATTTTTTCGGAATATTCCTATTCGGTATAAAAATCTGCAAGCGATATACCATATACCTTCGTATACAGTATAAATGCCGCACCGTTATAAGTTAAGTCTTAAGACACAGTTTACCACTATGCTAATGACTCTATGTCATCTTTATTTATTCTCGCTGTATAAGAGACTGCGATCGTGTTTTAAGCCGCGTCCACAACGATTTCAACGTTTAATTATTTCATGATGAATTTTAGCGATCAAGCAGAACGACTTGCTGCCTGCCTATGTATCTGTCTACCATATACAAACCATGAATACCTACTATAATCTCTAACCGAGTCGAAGGATACGTTTCAGTGATCGCGCGCATACTGATATCAAATATCTATCATTGTGTTGACGCTAGCTTCCGGTGTGATTGTCTTATTGAATCACGCTCCTTCTTCTGCAGAAATGCTATATAACAGCTGGCGAAAATTAGAATCACACATGTGGATAGATGCAGATCAAAGAATAAATTCTTGGTCGCGTGGATGGAGAACTTCTATCAGCAGGTGTATACGGCGAAAAGTTGCTAAAGAGTTTCGATAATCATTGACAAGACACGTTTCATCGACCCAGTTTCATATTCGACGTACATGTTATATGATTATCTTTTGTTTTTTTATTATTCATATTAATTATCGCCCTAGGCATATCCATAATACGTAACGTACATATACATACACATGACGATGTGCTAATATACATATAATTATAAGACACTGCAGCACACACATGAATTGTAGAACGCGTTTACGATGAATGGTGTCTTTGAATCCTTGAAAAGTATTGCTGCTGTGTTTCTTTTTCTTCCGTTCATTTTTTTTTTTTTCTTTTACTTCTTCTTCTTCTTTTTTCTTTTTGGCATATTTCTTTGTACAAATCGTATAAGTACGCGTTGCATTCCTCCTTTTTTACTCAAGGCTTGTTCGTATACAATATTGTATACGTTTTTCATTCCCAAAGATATTTCACACGCCTCTCTCTTGGCTCGCGCTATGGTTTCATACAGATACGTGATTATTTTTCAGCCGTAGTTTAACGTTCCAGAAATGCCATGGGCATATCTGGTTTATATTTCGGTCCCATATACCTGCAGTTCAGCCTTTCAACTTACACGTTCACCTAGGCCAACTCTATGGTCATTTACTCAGGTATGTCCCAGGAACCGGGCAACGGTACAATTACTTAAAGTGACCGCGAGTGACCGACGACCACGCAGTAAAACCGAGTAACAATAACACTAAGCCGTTACAACTGGAATAACAACTCCTACGAAATAACCTACATCGTAGAATAACTCGGTGCCATTAGAATTCAAGGAGAAAAAAAAGAACCGTTCTAAACGGTCGGGAAAAATTCGAAAAAAAAAATTGAACCATTGTATCTCATACCGATGACATAAGGTATGAAAATTCTTGCTAACGCAGCGAATTCAGTGCGATATTATGAAGCGGGTAATTATTGCTGTATCAAACTTCCTCTTGGTCAACGTATGCTTTGGAATATAAATAAGCGACACATATTGTTTATAAATTATTAAATGGAGAGTTAATTCAAAGAACTTAATTGATATTAACAGAGAGTCGAATTGCGCTCCGAAAGCTCATCGTGAATTCATGGCATATACGGGTGCATACGAGACTAGAACAAGATACCTTGGAACACTTTGATTTTTTATGGGTTTCAATTCTATACAATCTATATCAGTTATGTTAACATTATTTAATACGATAATTAATAATGAAGGAGTGGAGCGCAGAAGATATGTGATACTTACATAAATCAATGAAATTCCTCACGTAAATCAGAAACAGTGTCACTCCATCGTTAGTTGAATCGATGAAATGTAATCATTTTCCAATACGATGTATTCAATTATTTAATTATTCTTTAGAAATTTTCGATTGATAATTGTTTCGTGAATTTGAATTTTTCGAACCTTATTCAAACTTTTTTACTCGATCATCGCGACTGGATTGAGTGTGAGGAAAATAAAAATACTAAGACAAAAAATAAGAAGCGGACCTACAACTCGAAAGTGCGCGCATCGGTTTGCGGCTTACAACTGGTGACCAGAAATCCAGTCGGAATGCTCAAGAGGGAAGGAACGGTGTGTTCTTAGCATACTTCGATACACGGTCGATAGTAGGCTTTCGTTGTATCTGTACACGACGTCCGGATAATAAAAATATACCAGACAACTGCTGACAACTATTTTAAGTGAAACGCTCCGAGTATTTTAATTACAAGGAAACGGTTATTAATAAGAATTCTTTTCCATATTGCGATATAGGTATAGTTAATTAAATTCCTTATTAAGTAAACAAGTGATTATTTGCAATTAGTCTTTTCAAAATTTTCAAGTAGGTATAAGGTATATGAAAGTTACTCTCTTGTTCTAGATTTTTTTAGAAAACTAATATAGAAATTCGAATACGTAGAGCGAGTTTACATTCTCAATACATTAGCATCTGAAAAGTTTTTTCCTCGTATGTATAATATGCAATATATACAATACGTCAATATCTTTCACTTTTATCCATACATCTTTTAATTCTGAATATATTATGCATAATATAACATTCTAATGAACGCATTATGTACCTATGTATATATGTAGCATATATGATAACGAACCTGATTCTATATTTTTTTCAATAAACAATATTTAATAATTAATACATGAAAATGAATAACAATTCAATCATGCATGGACAGAAAAGAATTTAAACAATGCTTCATTCTGCGTCTCCGATCAATCGTTCGTTATTTCGTTTATCTTTAACCATCTCAGTATTCATCTCACGTATGGTCACATTCCCGCGATCAATATGCAGGATACGCGTTTGTGAAATAATATTTTCTATATTTATATATAGGTATATAGGTAGTACATACATACATACATACATAGTTGTTGACTTGCAATGACACAGTGTTGAAATGGGTTAAGCGTGACTGAAATTTAGCTGGTGTCACAAATCCACGTATATGTATACACGTGATATAATATGTATATGTTTCAATTAGACCCATACTAGCTATTCCAATTATAGTGATACGCAGTAGTTCTTAATTATTTCGTTACAGTTCTAAAGTATAGCGGCTTAATTAGTAACGCCTACGACTCTCCTTAGTTCTCTATTTTGTTTTACATCATTAGCAAATCTTGTGCAAACAAAATATTTCATAAATTGCATATAGTATGAATATACGACTTCCGCCAGGCTGCCGAACACCTTTTTTCATACATAATGCATGTTTTTTGATTTTCTAAATACACACAATATATAAATTATTCATATGTTATCATTAATTATATACATATATAACGTATCAAACTACTATTCATTACAATAAAATCAGTATCTGTTCATTTAAACTAAGAATCTATCGTTCTATGTTCAATCCAAATATAAGCGTCAACGAAAGATGATATTCAAATTGCGAATCATCGTAAGAATCGCCAACAATTGCGTTCGAGGCGTAGCGCGGGAAACCCATTGCGCAGTAGCGGAAATTCCCCACTTTTCAACCCAGCCAATCAACGGTTTCTGCTTATTTCCCTCTTTTCCACATCGTAGAGGAAGCCAAAGCCGGCCATTTCCTCGGTCATTTCATTGCGGGACTTCGTCGAGGTAACTCACTAAATATTCTTGAAATTTTGTCCTTTCGTTTCACTATGTCGATTGTTGGCAAAGCTTACGCGAAAATTGTATAAATTATCACATTTCAACCAAGAATGTTAAAATAATCAATAACTAATCGTATCTAAACGCAATGGGCAGTCAATTTGAAAATAAAAGCGTATAAATTCACGCGATGGAAGTTGGCACAAGCGAAAGCCACGTGGCGAAGCGGTTAACAGAAGAAGAGAAAGCCCTAATACGCGTGCAAGATTCGCGTTTAGTATCAGAGCACAGAGCATTACAATTCGAAAAAGATGCTAAAAAGCATTGGGATTTATTCTACAAGAGAAACGAGACAAGATTTTTTAAAGATCGTCATTGGACGACGAGAGAATTCGAGGAATTGTTAGGACTCGGTTGTAACAATGGCGTTCTATTAGAAGTCGGTTGTGGTGTCGGTAACTTGTTTTTTCCATTACTCGAGGATGGGATAAAAACCAGAAAAATTTACGCCTGCGATATTTCTCATAGAGCCATAGAACTCGTAAAGGTAAAATATAAGAAGGATTTAAAACTATAATTTTTTTGATGATGATGATCAAATTTCTTTCTATTGCACGCAACAATACAATTAAAAGAAAAACCATTATTCACAGAATCACAAGTCTTTCAATCCCGAGAAAATAATCGCGTTCCAAACCGACGTAACAGAACAAAAATGCTTCTCTCAAGTCGATATTCCCGTGAACGTTGCCACGTTGGTATTCGTTCTGTCCGCCATACATCCAGATAAATTTAAACTGTGAGTCTCATTCCTTTTTCATACCATAAACATGATATAATTAATAATTAACAATTATTTACGTGATGATAACATAGTTCAACTGATTGTCGTTGATGTGCACATATATGTAGCAATGTCTTTCGCTCCTATCTGACGATTTTATTTTTTATATATAAAATCTAATCTAGGTCCACTTTTTCGCGCGGTTTATATTTTTCGTTTCCTGTTACAGAGTCGCCGGAAATTTGTACGCTGTGATGGGCAGTGGAGGTACTATTTTGTTCAGAGATTACGGATTGTATGATATGGCGCAGCTGAGGTTCAAACCGGGGCACAAAATATCGGAGAATTTCTACGTCCGGCAAGATGGGACTAGGTAAGGTTCGAATGTTGAATTAAATTAAATTTGGTAATGATTTTGATTCGCAATCACGCGATTCTCATATTGTCGAAATTTGCGGGATTCCATTAATTCGAAAGCGCGAAACCCATACGTGATGATTTCATAGTTCAACTGATAAATCTTGATGTGTAAATCCAAAAATGCTTACGTCATTTAGCTGATATTAATTTTACGCCCATAACTGCAAGCCGAATGAATTTGGAAACTGATTAACGGTCTTATTTTATCACTGATTTTAAGGAGCTACTATTTTTCCGTCGAAGAAGTAAGGGACGTATTTATTTCCGCTGGTTTTCAAGAGTTGAGTTGCTGCTATGTAGAAAGACGCACGGTAAATGTTAAGGAAAAGATTGACGTGCCGAGAATATTCGTTCAAGCTAAATTCAAGAAACCCTGAAGAAGTAGTCATCTGCTGCTTGGTGAGATGATATTTAAATACGTAGTACTATAAAACTGGACCCTTATGTATATCGACTAAAGGTTCGTACATAAGCCTGAATTTATGACCGCAAAAAAGAAAATAACGTGATGATTTCATAGTTCAACTGATACATACTTTGATGTAAAAATTTTAAAGAGACAATGTCTCTCTGATATAATTTTTACGAAAACTTAAAGTTCTATAAATCGCGAGTAATGTTACTGATCGAATTCCATGACTTATTTTAGGCGCACGTAGTGTGAACGTAAATACCAACTTGTGTTGATGAGGATCTTTGCTTATGCTGAATTCAGAAGGCATTGAAATACGCATACATTACTGTTTGGTAAGATATTATTGATTTTTGTTGAAAACAAATGTTCAATGATTATTTAGAGAAAATAATATGATGATTTCATAGTTCAACTGATACGAAACGTTGATGTATATTTACTATAAGCAATGTCTTTCGCTCCTATCTGATTTATTTTCAATCATAATTTCGTTAAACAATTAAAATTTGAATAAAGTATCTTACTAATAAAATTTCTACATTTATTACAGGAGCTGATATTTGTCTGTTTAAAAAATGCGAGATTTTCATTTTTCCTTAATCTTCTCAAGGGTGGATCTCACCATGTGAAAGACAAGACCAACTATCTGCCTGAAATCTTTCCTCAAACTATACGCCGCAGATCCTGAAGGATAGACAGACTAAATTTTGGTAAGATTTTTTGTCTATGATTAAATAATCGAAAAATCTTCATATAAATGTTCAATAAAATTTATACAAAGAACAAAAAATTACGTGATGATACCATAGTTCAACTGATACGAAACGTTGATGTATAGGTACTATAAGCAATGTCTTTCGCTCCTATCTGATATTTTTTTCATATAAAAATTGAATATTCGTAATTCTTATTTTTTTGGTGTTACTTATAATGATGAAACATTGTTTTTTTTACGAAATGTTACAGGGCCTTGAGATGTAGACGCGAAACTGTTAATCTATTCGGAAACTGGTCGGAGTACACGTTCATTGCAATAGAAAACACCTGAGGTGAGAAACAGAATTGTTTAATAGCAAAAAAAAAAAAAAAAACTGGGTCGACGAATTGAACTTTCTTTGAATTTCACGAATGCACAGTCTAAAATGGTATCGCTCCTGACTGACTTGAATTATGAATGTTTTTTTAACTGAGAGAATCAAATGAGAATAGTTGATTGTTTTTCAGAGTCTGATTCGTTACGGTCCAGAAATCTTTAATTTTATGGATGAATAAATACGAATATTCCGTGATATCGGTAAGTTCGTATGATTAAGCAAATTCTAAGTCTAAATTCAATCCGAATGATTATCAATGATGCATAAAACTTAAGACTGAAATAATTTTATGATTAATATATATTAGTTTCGTCACTACCACTGAGATATATCAACTAGATAAATTGTTTCCATTTGAATATTTCTACCCAAATATTTACGGTGTGTTTTTATATTTCTCGATTTCTTATTACAGATCGATGTAAATCTGACATGAAACTTTCACTATGCATATCTACCCACGCATCATTATACTGTTTACCAATCTGAGAGATTTTTATGCGGGGTAAAATTATTTCTCTGAAAGCTTGTCCACGAACTGCGAAGGTGAGCTCATGCGTCATTTTATTCTGTATAAAAAACGTTCAACGTAAAATATGTACAAGAATATTAAGTCAAAAATAGAAAAATCTTGCTTTCGCTATTGAAAGAAAAATTATTTTTTCTATTTGATTTTCGTTCATCAATCACTATGCTTATTGCTTATGTATTTTTGAGCAGATTCTGTTTTTCGCTTGATGACTATTCATCGACAATAATTAAAATGATGAGACAAACTTACTGAATATTTTATGAATGAGTTTTACAAAATATTAGCTCTATCTGATATAAGAAAAAAATTGAAAATCTATTTCATCAAAGTCGTCTATGATTTCATATAAACGTTTCGGTACTTTTCGTGTTACAGGCTGATGCAGCGGTCAGGTTCCATCAACTTGTTATGGATGAACCAGAAAATCAGAGATTAAAAAGAAACAAATGACTGTTAACTAGTTTAATTACATCTTCTCTTCCTTTTTTCGACTTATCGCTCAGTTTAATTACATGGAGACACAGGAATTGAGATATCAAGAAATAATGATAATTTTCTGTATACAATCTTTATTTTAGCCGAAGATTGTAATTTATGTATTTCAGTTTTCATGTTTTACAATAAATTGAATTACTATATAAGCCATTTGTTCATCGTCTCCCAATTTTTCAATTTAATCCTCTTCGTCTTAGGATAATAATTGTACCACTTGGTCGAAGAAAAAAACGATTGTGAGACTTTGGTCCGAGTAAAAATCGTATCATATTTTCATCTGAAGACTAATTTAGTTGAAAAGTAAAGAATCACACTTAAAGTTACAAGAATAATTGAAAACTTATTTTTTAAACAAAAATAAAGGCTGCATACCGCAAGGCGCATTTACTTCGTGCTGCTTATCGCAGGCCCGAGTGCAGCTTAGTGAATGGCATTGAAGCTACGACCGGGAAACTATCTGGTCTTTGCGAAAATTACCTGGGCGATTAATTTCAGCTTATGGCGTCTAAATAACGAATTGAAATCTCATAATTTCAATATTTGATCGTATATATGCTGATAGCTGGAATATCGCTCTTCAATGCAAACCTTTATTGAAGATGAATTCAGCATCGCGATTTGCGAATCGTTTTCGGGATTTTCATAGTTTCATGATTCGAATGAATTTCGATGATCACGATTCGATGAAATATAAAGTATGCTACAACCATCTGCTTATCATGCATAGTGGAAATATTTAAAAACGCAATTGAACCGTCATAATTCTCATAGCGTACTATTTGTCTCTGGATGATGTAGTCGAGATGTGATAATTGATATTCACTTGACAGTGCGTGTAGCCCTGATGATGAATTATGGTGTATGACGAGGAATAGTAATAGCGATAATAATCACGAGACAGTCAGAAATTGTGTCACCTATATTCATGTGTCATTTATTCAGAAGATAAGTGATGAAGTGATTAATGTGTTTAGCAAAAATATGGTTCAATAATAAATATTCTTATCCGAATTTTGACCAAGATACTCGATCATGATAATCAGACAAGATGGGAATTGGACATTTATTGAAAAAATGCATGGCTTATGGCCACAAGATATAATATTAATATTAGTAAGCGATAGCTGAAACTGTCGCCCGGAAGGAAATAATTATTCTGTGTATTAATTTGAATAATTCATCATTTGGAATTAAATGAAACCTAGTCAACAGAAAAGATACACGGCTTTTTAGAAAATTTCAATTGGCTGAGGGCCAATTTGAAACTTTTTTTCATCAATTCTATTCGATACATGCTTACTCAATTAGGACAATGGCTTATTGCACCATTATTGAATTGTAGAAAAGTGCGTAGCATAACAAAGACTGATCAACTAAAACAAAAACTGCAGATCGCAATTTGCCTGATGACTTGACTTCACTGAAGATTTCGCTGCAATCCAACTAGATTGGATTAATTTTATCAGCATTGAGTACTTATAGGTATAAATTATCGGTCAATGATCATATAATTTCCTCTGATATGAATGCTATACGCATTTCATTCCGAAATTTCAAGAAAGCAGCATGTGGTGAGAATTTTTATTTTATAGGCGTTGTGGTTCATCTGATACTAATTTTTGGTAGAAAGACAAACAGATCGAGGGTATTATAGGTTTCAAGACTGTGATAACAAATATTCGATCTACTTTATAGGTGTCCAGAATTTTCCTGATTAAACGATAATAAATCTTCCTAAACTCGAAACACATTATTTTGTACCTATTGTATTGAGACACGTGATGGCTTATGAGTATTACAAATAAATGTCGGAACGTCTATAAATCATATAGTATATCAATACAAATATTGAAGAAATTTATCTTAAAAATCTCTCAGATGATAACTAACTTATTAATTTAATGAGAGGCGCCATCCGATACGATAAGGGGGAATGTGAGGAGGGCAATTGGTGTCAAGAGGTGGTTAAATTCAGTGATAACTGCAAATGATCAAGTATAAAAGGAATTTACGATGATTGTTAACCGGTAGCTTTGAATCTTGAGCTAAAATATGAACATCGTCGCGCTTTTCGCCGTTATCTGCGCGATTCTGCTCGTTGGAGCTGCTTTACCTGCTTCTAAGGAAACCTACAAGCGTTTCGATGGGCAAAAAGTATACAGAGTGATTGCGAAAACCGAGGAGCAGCTGGATCTCTTGAGGACTATCGAGGAACAGGCTGAAGATGGTGTAAGTTTCGCAGTGGAAGTGAAAATAGCAATAATGTAGTTGGTCTAGTAAATGAAATAAGTGAGAATTCTGGATACGTCAATAAAAATGAATTTGAATCAAAATCATTGCCAATAAAGTACGGAGTAACTCGTTTTATTTGCGGTCTCTAAAGAACATTTTATTAAATACGAATCGTGGTATGAAATACGAATATAGGTCCTGTTCTGGTCTTCTGCGGGTGCCTTGAATTCCGGTATCGACTTGATGGTATCTCCTGAAAAGGATGCTGAGATTATTTCTACTTTTCAAGAATCCGGTATAACTTACGAAACTTTAATCGAGGATGTGCAGACCTTGATTGACAATGAGAACCCTGAAATTGGACGTTCATTGCAGCGTGATGAGGCTGCAGTTAGATCCGTGAACTGGACTGCATATCACCGTCTAGACGCAGTATGTAACAACATTAAATATTTCGACTCTTCTACGAGCATGTTATCGCACATTATACATGGTATGAATATATATTAAAGATCTACGATTGGCTCGATGAATTAGCAGAGACTTATCCAGATTTGGTAAAAGTCATTGAAGTTGGGTATTCGTACGAAGGTCGGTTGATAAAAGGGATCAAGATTACCTTCGACGAAGCTAATCCCGGGATATTCATCGAAGGAGGTACGTGATATCTCTCCTATTTTATTGTGGTTTGTATACCACCGTTTGATTTATGAGTTGATACATAGATCCGGGTATGATAAGGGATTATAGGATTTGATTTGCAAAAAATTCTCAGGAATCCACGCCCGCGAATGGATATCACCAGCTGTCGTAACCTACTTGACAAATGAAATTTTGTCCCCGACCAACCAGGTATTCAACCTGCTTGCCCGGGCTAACAATTGGTTCATAATTCCGGTCACTAATCCCGACGGTTACGAGTATACTCACACTACGGTGGGTCCCTTACATCGATGATATAATAAGTCAGAGTCTACCTGAACGGAAATTGATGTTACGTACGAATAAGTTGTCTAATCAATTTATTCCTTTCAGAATCGGATGTGGCGAAAGACCAGAATTCCGTATGAAAACGACTGTTACGGTGCCGATCCAAACAGAAACTGGGACAATTATTGGCTAGGTAATTAACAAAACTTACTCACATACAATCGACAACTATTTTGCGTCGTCAGACTTGTGGTACCACGTATTTTGAAATTATTTCGATATAATTTTGAAGGGGTACAAAACGGGGCGCCATTCCTGGCTTATCCACAAATCAAAAAATCGTGGTCCTAATATGTCAATTTTACATTAGAGTAAAGAGTTGAATATGTGTCCTAGCTAATGGTGGAGCCAGTAATAATTCCTGCAGCGAGACGTACGCCGGACCTGAACCATTTTCCGAGCCCGAAGTCAAGGCATTAGCAGATTACATCGAATCTGTCAGCAATCAGTTTTACATTTACTTAAGTATACACAGCTACAGTCAGCTGATTCTGATGCCGTACGGCTACACATATGATCATCTAGATAATTATGACGAGGCTGTAAGTAACTCATAGTGTGAGCTGAGATATGTTGCGACTTATTCTGTGTGTGAATGAACATGACGGGTAATCAAATTCTCGCAGATGCACGTCGGGGCTAAAGCAGCTGAGGCTCTTGCTAAAAGATATGGAACTAAGTTTGTCTACGGATCGACTGCCGAAGCAATATGTGAGTTCGATATTTAATTCATGTAAAATATTCAGGAAAATTGCATCGGATTTCACACTACCGATTGTTACTATTTTTTCAGACATTGCCAGCGGTATTAGTACAGATTGGGTAAAGGCACAATTCAAGACCCCCATTGTCTATTGTTACGAACTGAGAGATACAGGAACCTATGGTTTCTTACTTCCAGCAGAACAGATCGTCCCTTCTTCTCTCGAATTCATAGATTCACTTGTAGCACTAATTGGAGAAACTAGGGATCTCGGATACCCGGAGATTCACACTGGAGATGAGCTTGAAGTTTGAGGGATCCTCGTGATGACGTTGATTCGTCGTTACTCGGGCAAAACCAGCGCAGCCCTATCAGCTATAATAACCTAATCAATCTACTTTTAATTGATCTGATGCCATTATCACAATACAAATTGTTAATATACTTTTGGAAAAAAAGGGTTTTCGAATAATAAATTCAGATATAAACCATGAAATAAATCTTGAAAGTCATCAAATTGTAATGTCGTTCAGTAACTGATCTTTCGCTATGTTTATACCGACTTATTTTTAACTTCTACTTCAAGATCTGGAGTTATTTCTCGATAAGAGAATATTTTGTGCTGATTATCCTCATCCATAAATCCAATCAGCATTTTAATCTACCGGAGATTCACAGTCGATGTCTTGGGTGATGAGCTACTCAATGAATTCTAAGGCACGGGTAAATTCACGCGTCCGTTTCAGCCATTACTCAATTAAATTATCTGAGTACTTTCAAATAATGTCAAATGCTGCTTGTTTGCGACAAAGATGACGTTGAATTGCAGTAGGTGCAGCTTTAAGGAAATAAGAACAAGAGCAATGGTAAATGGTTTCACTTCAGTTCTAGATACTCGAATGTGTACTATTGAACAATTTGCATTCTTGAGTCGGCCCTGCCAGGGTCGCCTAGGTATTTGGGCTCGATAATTAGTCAATTTAGACCTCTTATGAATCGGAAACTATTAATCCTCGAAATTTTTGCTCAAAAAGACCTGGTATCAGATTTTTCACAGAAAATACATCCTGAAAATATGGCCTGGTCAAACTGAATTAGCCGGTAATATGGTAATGAATGAAAATATCTAGTTATCTTCTGAATTTGTCCATGAACCGCCGATGAACTTTCAGAAGTTGTGAACTGGTCTTATTGGCACAATCATACAATTTGTATCGTAAGTAATTTTTGTCAAGTGGTCGTATTCTTTCATGGCTATGACTATAAGGCATGAATCCAATTCAAAGGCTTTTTAGTCTGTCATTTTTGGTCCATCTGATATATCTGGGATGCTGATCTAAAAACGGAGCTGCATATTATGGGCGATGTGATTATGAATATTTATTCACATTTCATTGGCATTCGATTTTTCTCAGTGCAGAGATTTATGTTGTATCAAATCTTCGTTCTGAAGTCAGATTCTACTGTTCTTCTTAATTCATTTTGATCTACAGTGCAACCAAAATGATGGGATAATAATGCGGCATTCATCCCGAATTGCAGGAAGAGACGCCGTGGTCAATTGTTCAATAAGAATACTGGATTTTCGCTTGGCGAATGAAACGTAGATCTCAAATTGGGCTATAGGAACTCAGTAAAACCATAACATTAATGAAAACTGTAACGAGGATAGTGATACTTGTATAAGCAGCCCCCCGCCCCGCGTGAAATTTCAACGAGGAAAATTCGTACGTACCGTCTTCTGTCCGTCATTACTTTCTGTTTTGTGCGAATTCGATCCCAATATCGATTGTCATCTGCTTCATTACTCCATACCAAACATAAATCACCATTGCAACACCATTTTTCACACGGCGTGCGCAAAGTTCGATTTTGCGCACGCTTTGCGTGCATAAAATTCATCTTGACGCGCGCTGTGTTGAAAAATGAAGTTCGATACACGTGCGAAAGATGATTCTCGACTCGTGTGATTCTCATCCTCGCTTCGCTCGGGCGAAAAACTTCACACTCGTCCGAGAATCAACACTTTCGCACTAGTATCGAAAAGTACTATTATCGGTAAATCTCAAATTATATGAGAAATACGGCATCTCTCCGCACTTGACCCTATTTGAATAAACAAGAAAATAAGTGTTAACAATAGATGAATGAAATTGATTACAATCAATTGAAATTTTCATTACTATACTATTATTCAAAGCATGAATTAAGATCGAAACGCAATTTCCACGCGCGTCCGATTCAGAGGTTCGCCCCCGATTCCACGATGCGCGAAGTTGTGGGGGCAACTTCCGAACGAAGATTTGGAGAAGCGTTCTTATTTGGAGAGGGCTTATTCAGAGGTTGCACTGTATTCTAGGGGGTTCTAGGTCCCTGGCGCATTAAACTATGTATCAATGAATTGCCCAGAAGCATATGAAAACTGAAACCGAAACAGGCAGCACCTCGACTAAATGTTTGACTTGACTGCACCATGGCTAGATTGAATTGGTTTTATCATTGTCGAATGTAAGTATGAATTATCGGTCAGTGATCATTGTGTCATTTGATATAAACGCTATACAGATTGCATTGCGAAATTCCAATAGAGTCACAACACCACCAATGATAAGCATTTTCGTTTTATAGACATTACAGTTCATTTGACATTAATTCTTGTTAAAAAGATAAACAGGTTGACACTGACTATCGAGACTGTGATAACAACAGCTTTCGATTTGCTACCCAGACTCCAGACGTTCGGAATGTTCCTGATTGAACGATTAATCTTTCTAAACTGACGACACATTGTTTGACACCTTTTGTATATTTACACACGTGATAACTTGTGCGCATTACAAATATACGTCGGAACGTCTATAAATTATATGCCGATATAGATATTGGTATGATATCAAAAATTTCCCAGACGACAACTGACTATAATTTACTAAGAGAGATGTTAGCCAATACAATAAGCGGGGATTTGAGGAGGGTGATTCGTGTCAAGTGGTGGTTGAATTTAGCGATAACTGCAATTGATCAGGTATAAAAGGCATTTTCGATGATTGTTGACCGGTAGCTTTAAGTCGTAAGCTAAAATATGAACATCGTCGCTCTTTTCGCCATTATTGGCGCATTTTTGCTCGTTGGAACTGCATTACCGGCTTCCAAGGAAACCTACAAGCGTTTTGATGGACAGAAAGTATACAGAGCATTTGCGGAAACTGAGGCGCAGCTGGATGTCTTGAGAAATATCGAGGAACGGGCCGAAGATGGTGTAAGTCTCGCAGTGCAAGTGAAAAAAGAAATTGTATTGTAGTTGAATTGAGTAAATTAATAAAATGCGAATTCTGGATACCAGAATCAAGATAAATTTGAATCGAAATCATAGACGATAATATACGGATCAGCATCTGCATCTCATCATCCTGTTTCCAATAACTAGAGAATATTTTATTAAATATATGAATGCGTAAATAGGTGTTGTTTTGGTCTTCTGCGGGTGCCTTGAATTCCGGTATCGACGTGATGGTATCTCCCGAGAAGGATGCTGGAATTCTTTCTACTTTCCAAGAATCCGGAATATCTTACGAGACTTTAATCGAGGATGTGCAGACCTTGATTGACAATGAGAATCCTGAAGTTGGACGTTCACTGCACCGAGAAAACGCAGTCGCATCCTTGAACTGGACTGCATATCACCGTCTAGACGCAGTATGCAGCAACCATACATATTTTATCTCTTTTTGGAAACATGTTATCATACATGTTATGCATGGCACGAATGTACATTACAGATTTACGATTGGCTCGATGAATTAGCAGAGACTTATCCAGATTTAGTTAAAGTCATTGAAGTTGGGTATTCGTACGAAGGTCGATTGATAAAAGGGATCAAGATTACCTTCGACGAGAATAATCCTGGGATATTCATCGAAGGAGGTATTCAATAACTCTTCTAAGTTCTATGCCATCTATTCAGGTATGATATGGGATAGGATATAATCAGCAAACATTTTTCAGGAATCCACGCTCGCGAATGGATATCACCAGCCGTTGTAACCTACTTGACAAATGAAATTTTGTCACCGACAAATCAGGTATTCAACCTGCTTGCCCGGGCTAACAACTGGTTCATAATTCCGGTCACTAATCCTGACGGTTACGAGTATACTCACACTACGGTGGGTTCTTTACGCTGATAATATTATAAGTCAGAGTCTATCTGATCGAAAATTGATGTTATGTACGAATAAGTTGTCTGATCATCTTATTCCTTTCATAGAATCGGATGTGGCGAAAGACTAGAATTCCGTATGCAAACGACTGTTACGGTGCCGATCCAAACAGAAACTGGGACTATTATTGGCTAGGTAATTGATAAAACTTACTCACATATAATCGCCAACTAATTTTCGTCGTCAGGCTTGTGGTACCACGTATTTTAAAATCCTTTCAATGTAATTTCGAAGAGGTACAAAACGGAGCGCCATTCCTGGCTTGTCCACAAATCAAAAAGTCGTGGTCCTAATATGTCAATTTCACATTGGAGTAAAGAGTTGAATATGTGTCCTAGCTAATGGTGGAGCCAGTAATAATTCCTGCAGCGAGACGTACGGTGGACCTGAACCATTTTCCGAACCCGAAGTCAAGGCATTAGCAGATTACATCGAATCTGTCAGCAATCAGTTTTACATTTACTTAAGTATACACAGCTACAGTCAGCTGATTCTGTTGCCGTACGGCTACACATATGATCACCTAGATAATTATGACGAGTCTGTAAGTAACTCATAGTGTGAGCTGAGATATATTGTTGCGAGTTATTCTGTGTGTGAATAGCTAAACATGACGGGTAATGAAATTCTTTCAGATGCGAGTCGCGACCAAAGCAGCTGAGGCTCTTGCCAGAAGATATGGAACTCGGTATGTCTACGGTGCGACTTCCGAAACAATATGTAAGTCCAATGTAATATACGTACAGTCAGTGTGTAGGGAAATTGTAACGGATTCTTAATTATTGATTAAATATAACAATTTTTCAGACGTTGCCAGTGGTAGCAGTACAGATTACGTAAAAGGACTCTACAAGACTCCTATTGTATATTGTTACGAACTGAGAGATACAGGAACCTATGGTTTCTTACTTCCAGCAGAACAGATTGTCCCTTCATCTCTCGAATTCATAGATTCAATTGTAGCAGTGATCGGAGAAACGAGGGCTCTTGGATACCCGGAGATTCACACTGGAAATGAGCTTGAAGTTTGAAGGATCTTTGGGAGGTCGTGGATTCGTCGTGACTTATCTTGATGAAATTGTTAATAATTATACATTGAATAAAACTTGGAATATAAAAATGGAATAAAATTATTGGAAGTTTAGAAATATCAGATCATAGATTAGAAATATAATTCACTAACTAATCTCGCTGCAAGTTTGCTAATTGATTTCACTTCGCCATTTGAGCTGCTATTTTCAGATGTAGAATCACTTCATCGTGAGAAATTATCTTTTCTGATTTATTCTCACTTGCACATTGAACAATCATTTCAATCAAAAGAGAATTCGAAAGAAGATTGTCTGAGCGAGGCTTTTGTAGATTAGCTAAAGTATGAATTCTAATGCACGTGTTATGTCACAGTGGAGGTAGGTGGTGGAAGTTGGTGGAAGTTGGCGACGTAACACACGGGTGGAATCGATAGGTTTGCTCAGTCCATTGCTCGAATACCCTATCCTTCAGCATTATCAAGCTATTGTTCATTTGCAACGACAATTACATCGAATCGTAGTACGTATTAGATGAAAAATGAGAACCAAACTGAATCCTAATGCTTCTACAGGTATACCTCATTGATTTAATTGATGAATGATGTACACAAACGATAGCGATAAGTGTCCCGCCCGATGATATGCAACCGAGGCAACATCTTCTTTTGAGTTGGCAATACCATAGGCAATAGTAGATTTCTATTTTATGGGCAATAGCTGACTCGAGCCCCTAAGACGAATTAAAAATTCAATCTGTCAAAGCGTCAAAACATCAAGACGTCAACCTACATAACCTACATCCAACGCATAAATCATTTTCAATAACTTTACTTCTTAATTACTTTTACTAATTAAATAAAAATTTAAATATACACTACATTTAGAATAGGGTAAGCCTAAGGGACGAATGCTGCGCCCTATTACACGCAACCCGCGGATCATTATATGATTCTGCTCATCTTAGTTCCGTAGTTCGTCACCCGGTGGCGCCACCGGCGTAAACTGACCTACTCAACGGCGTCCTTGCCGCTCTCGCCCCACTCAAGGCCGCTCAAGGCCGTCAAGGATGGGGAGCCCAAGTAAACCGGTCTAACCGGTTTCAGTGGCCTTCGTGGCGCCGACGAGTGAACAGGTTTGTGACGTGGTAAACGTTATTGGGAAAACTTACGCGCCGAGTTGAGCTTGATGAATCTCAAGAAAATTTTTCACTTGATTTGAATATAAATTTACCTTGTAGTAGAGAAATATCTGAATAATGAGGATCAAGGATTGAAGGTTTTTAAATAAATACAGGTACAAATTACTGTAGAATTAATTATAGGCATCGCATTTATTTTTCAAACATCTTACAGACTTCAATATTAGTAATAAATTACTTTACAGTCCCATTCTTTGGTTCTTAGTTGAGCATGTTCGCTTGAACAATACATTGAGTTAATTTATCCCATGTAACATATATTAATCTAGTTTTTATTTTCACAGGGGTTGTTCGTGGAGGGAAAAAACATAGTCCTGCCTATCTACAAGAAAACCTCTTGAAAGTTCTTCATTACAACGATTCACGCCAGACAGTGGAGCAGTCCAAATACCAGGGGAATGGCTATTATTGATGGGGACTAATGGCTTCAAACGGCTATTATTGTGTATAAAGTAGCATAGGAGTATAGTTTTAGGCTGAGTTCGCAATTACAGTTCCTTTGGAATCAGTTTTGGTAAAATCTCGAATCTCCTCTAATTAGATTAGACCAGATTATCCTAAATCCATTGTAGAAACTACAAGCGATACTCTATATTCACTCGTGATTATACAGCACGCTCTACCTGACTAGTTCATACGGTAATGTTATAATCAAACGAGGAAAAAACTTGTAATATCACGGAAGAGATGAGAATTTGTAATAGATTATGATATGATATTGATATAATTTAATAGTTGAAACATTTCTGAATATCTCGGCCAATAATATTTTTTATTAGCCTAATAACTTCGTTGTACTCGAAAGAGGAGAGCAGTAGACACTGAAATAGTTGGATTAGCCATTACCGTATGAAATATTCGCAATATCTATGCAGGTAACTGCGCATAATACATGCATATACGATATACGTACGTGAATATACTTCACTCCTTTGTGAAATTGTCCTCAATGGATAGAGAGTAGACAATTCAGAGATCCATGAATTGGAGACTCTCATTAGTATCTTTTGAGAACAACTATATTTATAGAGTAATGAATTATTCTACTGTTCTCGTGGCGAAATTACATTGTTGAAGTATTATCCTTAACGAAAACCATGGTGAGAATAATGACTCGTTCTCTATTCGTATGGTGGTCTGAAAAATAAAAATAAACAGCTCGCTGCTCTCAACAAGACCGATATGAAAACTATCTGCTACAAACATTGTACTTGGCATTCTGTAAGATATACCTTCGTACGTATATGCATGTATTATCGTCGCAACGATTAGTTTCGAGTATAATAGTAGTTTTATTATTTCCTACTTATAGTTCTAGCTAATCTCGGAACTTAAAAAGTGCCAAATATGTAGTTTTCAGTGATATACGTCAGGGGTCGGCACGGCCGGGCTCTCGGACCCAACCTGGCTCTAAGTGTCAATTACCACGGCCGTAAGTCCCCTCGGTCTACCTGAGAACGGTCAGTTGTCCTTACCTGAAAGTTCGATGGTAGGGGCAGCGTTCAGGAGAAATAAAAGGAACTAAGGGGTGTGCGGTCTATTTGGGACGGCAAGAACTGTGTCTGACTGTCCAAGTCTTTTCATACCTGCACATCCCCACCCATGCATGTAAAAATCCAAGAAATGGCGTTAAAAGGATTAGTGCCGGTGAGTGGGTTAAGTGGATTTACGGCTTTGGCTCTTTGGCCTAATGAGTGTGCCGACCCCTGATATACGTGATACATTATACATATTATGATCACATCTACAATTTGTCCAATCAAATATTCAGTGTTGTAAAAATTGTAAGCCAATTTTTTTTAAGTGAAGTTTATTACTTTTAAATAACTATTTTATAATTAGTTGAAATAACTCTACTTTATAATTACTCTCAATAACTTTACTTTATAATTACTTTTACTAATTAAATGAGTAGTTTCATCAAAAATGTAATTAGTGACTCGCAACACTGCAAATATTCATGTAATAATAAGATTGTTTATGCAATGAACATGTATCATTATAGTAGATTAGCACATTCTTGAATAAATATCTCTTGAAATTGTAAATAATCAATCGTTGAATCATTTCCCCCTGTCCTTTCCTTGCCTATACTAAAAATTAGGTATCAACTGCCAGAATTTTAGGAGTGAATTTTCTGGCAGTTGATACCTTTTTTTAAGGAGTCGATTTTCTGGCAGTTGATACCTCATGGTGTCAAAATCGACTCCTTGAAAAAGGTATCAACTGCCAGAAAATCGACTCCTTAAAAAGGTTTCAACTGCCAGAAAATCGACTCCTAAAATCAGGTATCAACTGCCAGAAAGTCGACTCCTTAAATGAAGTATCAACTGCCAGAAAATCGATAGGTACATGGAGCTCTAAATGCCTACGTTTCCCCTGGATCCGAATTCAGCCAATCAGGAGCGAGAGTCGAGAAGAAAATAGGCAATTTCTCTTCAATTCTTATTCCTGATTGGCTGAGACTCTGCCCCAGGGGAAATTTAGGCATTTAGAGCTCCACGTACCTATCGACTTTCTGGCAGTTGATACCTGATTTTAGGAGTCGATTTTCTGGCAGTTGAAACCTTTTTAAGGAGTCGATTTTCTGGCAGTTGATACCTTTTTCAAGGAGTCGATTTTGACACCATGAGGTATCAACTGCAAGAAAATCGACTCCTTAAAAAAAGGTATCAACTGCCAGAAAATTCACTCCTAAAATTCTGGCAGTTGATACCTAATTTTTAGTATAGGCGAGGAAAGGACAGGGGGAAATGATTCAACGATTGATTATTTACGATTTCAAGAGATGTTTATTCAAGAATGTGCTAATCTACTATAATGATACATGTTCATTGCATAAACAATCTTATTATTACATGAATATTTGCAGTGTTGCGAGTCACTAATTACATTTTTGATGAAACTACTCATTTAATTACCCATTACTCTGGTAAGGTGTACTTAAACTCGATTTAATTAGTAAAAGTAATTACAAAGTCAAGTTATTTGAACTGATGATAAAGTAAAGTTATCTAAACTAATAATAAAGTAAAGTTATTTGAACTAATAATAAAGTAAAGTTATTGAAACGAATTATAAAGTAAAGCTATTAAAACTAATTATAAAGTAAAGCTATTAAATCGAATAACAAAGTAAAGCTATTAAAACTCATTATAAAGTAAAGTTATTTCAACTAATTATAAAATAGTTATTCAAAAGTAATCAACTTCACTTGAAAAAAAATTGACTTACAATTTTTACAACACTGAATATTTGATTCTACAAATTGTGATTGTAATATGTATAATATATCACGTATATCACTGAAAACTACATATTTGGCACTTTTTAAGTTCCGAGATTAGCTAGAACTATAAGTAGGAAATAATAAAACTACTATTATACTCGAAACTAATCGTTGCGACGATAATACATGCAGTGCCGTCTTTATCGACCTCGGGGCTCTAGGCCTGATGGGCCGGGGCGGGGCCCTCTTAAGGCGGCGAAAATCTCATGAAATGAAATTTTTATATCTTTCTCAAAATTTTAGCAAGTACTCCTTGGCAGGGGGCCCTTGGGGATGCCTGGGGCCCTAGGCCTGTGCATAAAGACGGCACTGAATACATGCATATACGTACGAAGGTATATCTTACAGAATGCCAAGTACAATGTTTGTAGCAGATAGTTTTCATATCGGTCTTGTTGAGAGCAGCGAGCTGTTTATTTTTATTTTTCAGACCACCATACGAATAGAGAACGAGTCATTATTCTCACCATGGTTTTCGTTAAGGATAATACTTCAACAATGTAATTTCGCCACGAGAACAGTAGAATAATTCATTACTCTATAAATATAGTTGTTCTCAAAAGATACTAATGAGAGTCTCCAATTCATGGATCTCTGAATTGTCTACTCTCTATCCATTGAGGACAATTTCACAAAGGAGTGAAGTATATTCACGTACGTATATCGTATATGCATGTATTATGCGCAGTTACCTGCATAGATATTGCGAATATTTCATACGGTAATGGCTAATCCAACTATTTCAGTGTCTACTGCTCTCCTCTTTCGAGTACAACGAAGTTATTAGGCTAATAAAAAATATTATTGGCCGAGATATTCAGAAATGTTTCAACTATTAAATTATATCAATATCATATCATAATCTATTACAAATTCTCATCTCTTCCGTGATATTACAAGTTTTTTCCTCGTTTGATTATAACATTACCGTATGAACTAGTCAGGTAGAGCGTGCTGTATAATCACGAGTGAATATAGAGTATCGCTTGTAGTTTCTACAATGGATTTAGGATAATCTGGTCTAATCTAATTAGAGGAGATTCGAGATTTTACCAAAACTGATTCCAAAGGAACTGTAATTGCGAACTCAGCCTAAAACTATACTCCTATGCTACTTTATACACAATAATAGCCGTTTGAAGCCATTAGTCCCCATCAATAATAGCCATTCCCCTGGTATTTGGACTGCTCCACTGTCTGGCGTGAATCGTTGTAATGAAGAACTTTCAAGAGGTTTTCTTGTAGATAGGCAGGACTATGTTTTTTCCCTCCACGAACAACCCCTGTGAAAATAAAAACTAGATTAATATATGTTACATGGGATAAATTAACTCAATGTATTGTTCAAGCGAACATGCTCAACTAAGAACCAAAGAATGGGACTGTAAAGTAATTTATTACTAATATTGAAGTCTGTAAGATGTTTGAAAAATAAATGCGATGCCTATAATTAATTCTACAGTAATTTGTACCTGTATTTATTTAAAAACCTTCAATCCTTGATCCTCATTATTCAGATATTTCTCTACTACAAGGTAAATTTATATTCAAATCAAGTGAAAAATTTTCTTGAGATTCATCAAGCTCAACTCGGCGCGTAAGTTTTCCCAATAACGTTTACCACGTCACAAACCTGTTCACTCGTCGGCGCCACGAAGGCCACTGAAACCGGTTAGACCGGTTTACTTGGGCTCCCCATCCTTGACGGCCTTGAGCGGCCTTGAGTGGGGCGAGAGCGGCAAGGACGCCGTTGAGTAGGTCAGTTTACGCCGGTGGCGCCACCGGGTGACGAACTACGGAACTAAGATGAGCAGAATCATATAATGATCCGCGGGTTGCGTGTAATAGGGCGCAGCATTCGTCCCTTAGGCTTACCCTATTCTAAATGTAGTGTATATTTAAATTTTTATTTAATTAGTAAAAGTAATTAAGAAGTAAAGTTATTGAAAATGATTTATGCGTTGGATGTAGGTTATGTAGGTTGACGTCTTGATGTTTTGACGCTTTGACAGATTGAATTTTTAATTCGTCTTAGGGGCTCGAGTCAGCTATTGCCTATAAAATAGAAATCTACTATTGCCTATGGTATTGCCAACTCAAAAGAAGATGTTGCCTCGGTTGCATATCATCGGGCGGGACACTTATCGCTATCGTTTGTGTACTTCACTGTCAATGACATGGCTGGTTGCTCACAGGATTAATTAAACTAATTGTAGCACCAGACTGTCTTAATGTAATAAAAATCTTTCAGAAATCCTCGGAGTCTGTATAGTTAACCATAATTACAGTTTACTTAGAGATAGCTCGGATCATTACGTATACCCAAGTTACAATATACCGGGAGTATGTGATGCCGCCCTAGTAACCAAATCTTCTAAGAACTGAGACAATCCTCTTTCGCACGCATATTTCGGCAGATTTGCAGCAGACTTGTGAATGAATCTTGCAAGAAACTTGGACAATCCTCTTTCGCAAGCATCTTTCGGCAGATTTGCAGCAAACTTTTGTATGATCATTTCAAAACACCTGAAATAATCAACATCTTGCGCAAGTTCATAGCATGCATGCGGAAACAGACTACTAGTGGCTCATATGTAAGCATCTTGCAAGAATCTTCCGAAAACCTTGCAGCAGATGGTTACTAGGGCGTGTGTATTCGAAATGACTTCACAAATTTTCGAACCATATAAACGTACATATTTCTATGATCGTACAAAAAAGCTTATCTTTGAAAATCTCCAGACGATTAGCTCCCATACATAGGTAATAGATTTCTGTCAAGTGGTTGTTGAGCTCTTTGATAGCTATGTCTGGGTATGAAAGCAACCTCGGGGGGTCGCTGATCAGTAGTTTTCGGTCTAAGGCTGCAAGATGAACATTGCTTCAATTTTTTTCAAATATTTTTCTGCGGTTTTACTTGCGGAGGCTGTCTTCGCAGCTGTCGACGAAGATTATAAACGTTTCGATGGACAAAAGGTGTATAGGGCGGTGGCTACATCCCAAGACCAGCTCGACGTTTTGAGGACTATCGAAGAGCAATCCGGAAATGGCGTAAGTCTCGGCGTACTAAAAGTCGGATTGTTGACGCTTTGAGTCAAAATGAAATAATTTGAATTATCGAGGCTTTACTGAAGTTCACAATTATATACGAAAATACGGAGTTGCGAATGAATTTTTGGCAATAAGTACGCGACATTACTGATTTAACATTCTACAGATTTTGTTCTGGACATCAGCAGGCGCCCTTAATTTTCCTGTCGACATTATGGTACCCCCGGAACAGGAGGCCGAAATTCTTGCAATTTTCCAGAAAGCCGATATATCTTACAAGACATTGATTGAGGACGTGCAAACCTTGATTGATAATGAGAACCCGGACGTTGGGTGGTCACTGCAGCGTGCAGACGGGGCTAATTCTTTGAATTGGACTGCCTATCACCGCCTAGACGATGTACTCATATATAGTACAAATAAATAATGATCAGTCTCGTTTTGTCTAATAGAATAGAATCGCATATGTATACTTCTGTAATCATATAAGGCACTTAATTACCATTTGAAAATCAATTCCAGATCTACGATTGGCTCGATGAATTAGCAGAGACCTATCCAGAATGGGTAGAAGTTATCGTAGTTGGGAATTCGTACGAGGGCCGATTGGTAAAGGGAATCAAGATCACCTTTGACGAAGATAACCCAGGAGTATTCATCGAAGGAGGTATACGATAAATTATTATCCTCTTCCAATTAATGGTTCACGAGCTGATGTAGTTATTTAGGTACTATTAATAGGGACGTTGTGATTAAATGAGATATAAAAAATTCATCCAGGACTCCACGCTCGAGAGTGGATAACAGTAGCTGTATCAACCTACGTGGCTAATGAAATTTTAACATCGACAAATGTGGGATTCAACCTGCTTGTCCGAGCTCACAACTGGTTTATATTCCCAGTTACTAATCCTGACGGTTACGAGTACACACACACTACGGTATTGATTTCCTTTAATTAGTAAAAGTCGTAATGATCAATGATCAGGTACGTTGTTAGATCATCTTATTTATTCCAGGATCGAACATGGCGAAAGACCAGACAACCACATGAAAACGACTGTTATGGTGCTGATCCAAACAGAAACTGGAGCTACTATTGGCTACGTAATTATCAAAACTTACTCATATTCCATTTTTTAATATTTTTTCTCGGTAAGAGTTTACATTTATGTTATAAAACATTTTCGCTGTGCCGCGTGCACTCAAAGTGAATAAATAATATTGCGAACAATGTCGAAATACCTATATCAATAATCCCCCATTCGGATAGTATAATGGGCTGTAGACAACCTTCTCGATCTTATCACCTTATCAGACTTTCGGCTTAGATGATACTGCAATACTGCTTTCGAAGATTATCATTGCGAAGGGGTAACCCCGCAATTACATATTTTCACCCAGACTTCTAATCATAGGCATTATATCGGTAGATATTGAAGTAAAATGATTCGACGGACACTGCAGAATCTTGTCTACATGACCGTAATGATGATATCACACTTGCATTAAAAATCATCATGATTTGGTTCGGTAAATTTTAAAACAAGTTCTTGGATCACCAATTGCAATTAATTGTTCATGTTTTAGATGCTGGTGCAAGCAACGATTCCTGTGCTTCGACCTACGCTGGACCAGAACCATTCTCCGAACCCGAAGTCAAAGCATTGGCAGACTATCTCACATCCATCAGAGAGAAATTCTACATATACTTGAGTGTGCACAGCTATAGTCAGCTCTTTCTATCGCCATTTGGCTATACAACGGATCGTATGGATAATTACGATGATGCCGTGAGTAATTATAAGGATACGTAAGTTTCTGAAGGAATTTTTTATGACTGCCAAATGTATTATATGCGTATACGTATATTCAATGTGGATAATCTAACAATGAGCTACGATTATTATAAGCTATTATACGAATAGTTTATTACCGTTCTAATTATTGTAGATGCTTATCGGAAATAAAGCGGCTGAGGCTCTTGCCAGAAGATACGGAACTCAATTCATCGTGGGATCAGCTGCTGAAGCGATATGTGAGTATATGAGGTCTGGTTCATTTAAAGTTTAGGAGATTGTAATCCGATAATTTTTCAGATATCAATAGCGGGAATAGCATAGACTGGATTAAAGGAGAACTTAATATTCCCGTCGTTTACTGTATCGAATTGAGGGATAAAGGAACCTACGGCTTCCTGCTTCCAGCAGATCAGATCATCCCAAGTTCCCTCGAATTTATAGATGCACTAATTGCTATAATGGGGGAATCGAGGAATCTCGGATACCCGGCAATTCACACTGTAGTAGATAAGCTCGAAGTTTAACCATTCTTTTCGCAGTAGATTCCTTAATCACTATACTTTGATGGCAACTAGCTGAACCATGCTTAGTTCAATTAAACCATCAGCTTTCTCCGTTGATCATAGCCTCCGGATAATCTCGCGTCGAAATCTTGTAATTAACTCGAGGATATATTCCGGTAAATAATTGTAAATATAAAAACCGAAAAGATAAAAATTCTAAAAATTCATCCACCAGAATCGATATGTCATTCACTCTTTTTCTCTCGGTTTGATGAATCACATCTGCTGCACCTTGCCTTGCCCCTCTGTGATTTTATTTCCACACGTAAGATCACCTGCACTTTGTATAATAACAGAATGAAATATTTGCTTCACTTTATTCCGGTCAGCGAATCTGCAGCCGGGCATGACAATCGAATAGAAATTCAAAGCGGGATTGTTTGCGCAATTCTCTTTGGGAGGAGCCGCTACTTGAATTCTAATATAAAAGTGGAATGCGTTTGTTTGGGACACATTTTCTGTTAGCAATATCAAGTTGTGGCATTTCGTCAGTGTAAATATCCACTAATTTTAAACATCACCATTTTCTGATGATGCAATTCAGTCCAGGTTCTTTTCCTGGTCGTTTACGACATCTTCATCGAAAAATTTGAATAAAAGACCTTCAGCACACTTCTATCTTATATACGAATATTCTTTATTATAATCAGCCTTCATATGATCGAGCGAAGAAAATATGTTTCCAATCGAAAACTGATACCAGTTAAGACGTTGCCAATGTATACTGCAGAGATTGACAAACTTATCATTATTCCATCCGCAGTAGCCATCAGTTACGTAATAAATTGTCCTACGAAATAATTCACGCTCATTTCAACCAAAGTAACAAAATTTCAAGGTGGTTATAAAGAAGTTATTTACATTTTTAGTAGATAATATTAGCATTCCATATACATTTGACGAATAGAAAATAAGATTATGCAATTGTTGCTCTGTGTGACTCAATGTTAGATTGATAATTCGATCGAAGTCAATCTCAAAAAAGATAAGAATCTAAAATTTGAAACGAAATTGTAGGACGAAACACAAGTTTCGATGCAAAATTCCTGAAAAGGTAATGAACATTCTTTTGAACCATAATAAGAATTCGTTATTTATTCGTTAGATTTGTTTTATTTTATACAACTTCATAAGCCAAATTTGCACAGGTACTAATATAGTACATACACATATAAGTAGTATACACGAACTGTGTATTCTATTCCTAAAAACAATACATATTTTACATTATGGAATCAATATATAATAATTAATATGCATAAATGCGGTAATATTTCAGCTAAAGATAAAGTTGCATTTTAAAAAATAGCACAATGACGGGTAATAATCCGCAAGATTCCTCAGGAAATCTGCAAAATGCTGCTAAGATGAAAAATAACGTTTTTTATTGAAAAAGAAACGGTAACAAAGTGGTAATTATGATTTATGAGCTCATCATTTCTGAGCTTCTCTAATTGCCGCCTCACAAAGAGCTCTGCTTTCTTTATCTTCTTGGAACAATATCTCGCGACTTGCTTCCAAATCGCCTAATAGATAGTATCTGAAATATTATAAAATGACAAAACGCATCGAGCGATGAAATTTCATGGATTTAAGAACAGAATGCAATACGTGGATTCAATATTTCAACAGTTATTCATGAATTTTTTTGTGAGGTTAGGTTAGGTTTCGTTGGTAAAACGGTCAGAAATCTTAAGTTGTAAACGAGATAGCCTACCTATTTGAAAAAGCCACGTAAGCCCCTATTAGCAGACTCCCAAACATTATTGGAAAACGATATCTATTAGTTATACCATACTTGGATGACATTTTATTACAATTTATAATCTTGTTCAAAAAATTATGCAAGTTCTGGATACGAGAATAATAAACCGGTGAATTCCGACCATGATTACGACTCTGACAACGTCGAGTGTCGACTGGTCGATCGACCTCGAGGAATCACTCGCAATAATATTCAATAGAGACTATCGCGCGCATGCGTCGAGAACCTCGGATTTGAATTGGCTGTGGTAATTCGAAAATAGTTGCATGTAATGTACAAAAAGAAGCATTGCACTGTACCTTTTGTAGGTTTTAACTTAAATCTGCAATAATTTACAAATTACTGAATAGCTTGCTCCGAAAACTTGGAAAAATATTATCGATTAGATTTTCCTATAGTTTTCATCTTATGAAAAACCCTTCGTAGACAAAGGATCGCAATCTGTTTTACTAAGAAATGGATTGATGGACTAAACATCAATGCATTTTTCATTCTGTTTGATAACCCGAGGCGAATAGATCCGGATAGTTTGTTTCACCAACAGAGAAACGGAAGTCCGTAATTTCCTGTGGCTCTTATTAATTCAGGAAAACTAATTGCATATTTGAACCCTCTCCGTAATCGTACAATGGGTTATAGTATGTGTATATATACAGCTAGTCGTGGCCCTTTGAATAGTATAGACCGAAATAATTATTATAGACAAGAATAATCTACATAAGCTCAGAGGCGTAATACGAAGTCAATGCAATCCTCGGTGCGTTACGCGATTACTAAAGTATTATAAAACACTTTCGTCTGTATTTGGAGGACAGCCAAGGTCCCTTGCTCAACTTTATACAAGAGCTACCCGAGTCTGGATCACGTGCAGCCTTCCAACTAATGCACATCCACTTACACTTATCTGGTTCCTTTAAGCTATGGTAGGTAAACGTAGGCAACAATAGGACGCATACGCAATACAATCCAACCTCGTGAAGTGTTTACGAATCAATGCACGGATCGCCAAAGATGATCGAATCCGTATATAAAGACCGTACTGCGGATCCAAAAGCATCAAACAGTCGCCAAAGCTCCTCATCGACTCATCAGTCCTAACTAAACCCAAACAATCAAAATGAAATTCTTCGTTGTAAGTATCATCGGTTTAATATATAACTTCATCAATTGTTCATGCAAGATATTCATACAAATTTATAAAACAATCAAATTGATTCATCCCAAAGACACATTGCAGTGTACAACTTTATCATTTTTCGTTTTCAATCAGATTTGAAAATTCATGGATTCTTCTTCCAATTAGAATAACATGATTGAGTCATAATCGAATCTGATACAAACGCGTAAAGACCTGAGTTTCAATCAATATGAATCAAATTTGACTACGATGTCTCCACTAATTTGCAATATTCTAAAATAAATTGTACAAGATTCTGAAATTCTCGATACACATGGAATAACGATTGATTATAATTCCTTTTTTTTTTCTATCTCGTTTCAGGCTGTTATGCTCTTGGCTCTCGCTGGCGTGGCTTTGGCTGAGACCAAATCCCAGGATGTTGAGTCCGTACAGCCAGCCGAAGGACAAGCCAGAGACAAACGTGGAGCAGTACTATTGGGAGCATCGGCATACACCGCGCCTTTAGCCTACAGCGCTTACACCGCACCTGTTGCTCCAGTTGCCTACTCTGCAGCGTACAGTGCATTGCCGTATGCTTACTCCGCATACAGCGCGTACCCATACTATTCCTCAGCCTACAGTGCGCCTTACATAGTCGGTTAGAAATTTCTACCGAATCTTCGCCTGTTCGAAGACTAACGACGACCCGCATTTGTAATTAATTAAAAAACCGTTGACCATTTTATTTGACGAAAAGAAAAAAAAAAAAAAAACGAGGACCTGTTGCAGTATCAGACTTCATACGACGTACTAAAATATATGTATTTTTTTTTTCAAACTGATCAAGGTTTCAAGTAATATACAACGAGTATTTGTAGAAAATCCGCAAAAGTAAGATAAAAGAAAGAAAATACGACTTCTTTACACCCTGACTGAATTTTACGAAAAATATTTTTACTGTATATGAAAATGGTTTACGGTTTTACGATTACTCCACTATATGTATCATGTTGTAAAATATAAATTAATAAAAAAAAAAAAACTGTTCATTGTAAAAATATGTAGTATGTGTTCATGTGTGTATACCTGAAAACCCCATAGAATATCTCACCTTTGTGCTTCACTGCAAACTCGAGTATCTTCACAGTGTAAATTCGTTGGACTAATAGACAGAGATTTATCCTATCTATCTTATGAGTAATTTTTTATTATAACGCCTACACCGTTTGAATTGGCATTAATATTCCAATAGTATATAGAATTGAGTAGATCTACGCTAGCAATGTAAAAGAAGTGGATAAAGCAATAGGTACTTCGTCCTTTTGCAACGGAGACTGAAGAAAGGAAACAAAAGGACTGTAGCCGTGGTGGTTTCTTAACTTTATATGAAACAATCGTATTCTGGAAATTTCAGTTCTTCGTAACGAATGATTTTTCTTCGTTTGAAAATGGCATCGGTGATTATAAGAATGACCCTCTTCGAGCCATTCCTTTTGGCACAGAAGCCCCTACTTTATTGAAAACATTCGATATACCACACGTACGAGATGCATATCTTGATAAGTCTGCATATAAATATAAGTGATGACTTGACCACTCCCCAATACGTGGCGATATACCTGGACATAAGATCATTGCATAGTTAGGTATACGTACATGTGAGAGAAATATACCTATATACATGTTTATGTAAGTCGAGAGTACAGGCAGAGTGCTCCTTCGAATCATCAACGTTTTTTACCCATCGCCAATTCTGAGTTCGCTTTCCACGTAATTTGAAAATTTTATAATACTCGTTCGTTGCCACGTGCTTACGCAACGTATGCAACGAATAAATACCTATAAATTAGTTCTGGCTCTGTATTCCTTAACTATTGACGCTGTTAAAGACTTTCACTGAGACGCACTTGCGTCGTGCGTGATTTGAATTAGCCAACCAACTGTAGGACAATCCCAAGATTGGTATACGGCCCGAATCAAACAATGACGTGGGAGCATCGCTATAGTTAGAAGACTTCTTTGAACTTTGTTCAATTCTTATTCTGCATGCATTCCTCGTTGCAATTGCAGAAAATTCGCTACGAATGTTGCAGCGACATACATACCTATATGCACCCAAACATATTATTCTACTATCAATCTGAATTCAAACATATTTCAAGAAAATGTGAAATTCTACATCAGTCGCTATCTCAGATCTGTCTCAAATAAGCTAGATGAATTCAGATCTTCTTTTTAGAGGCTTCGCTGTAGACTGCATCACATTTTAATTGTACAAAGGTGAGAATTTATTGTCTAATGTCTGTTTCCGGTCACGTATGTGGCCTGAAAAGTTAACAAATGGTGCTGAATTATTGGCTAGAGTGGTTTCGTTTTCAAACTAGAATCATAGATATTGGTAACGTTGTAGCGGCCCTTCAAGAATGATGATAACGTTTCAACACTTGCAGGTAGATCAACCATCAGTAAAATGCCATGTTACATTTCTATATGTGTAACACATCGAATCCGTAACAGTATTGCCTAAGTACGATCGATGAAAGCAGGCAAGAAAGTCTATTGTAATTCGTGGATGGTCGTGGCCGACTGTATTTATACATGTGCAGGTATGGCGGTGTCCTTAGTCGACCTCCGTCTGTCCACCCTCGAAGTAATTAGTGATCGGCACCAACAGTTTTCAAGTGCTCCAATTAAATGCTGGAACTATAGCTGAGATCAATTATCTGTTATCATATTCGTGTGAGTGCCAGGTGTCGATTGGATATTACATCACAGAATCATGAAGCAGTTGACGGTAAGTGTTATCGTGAAAACCATCAGGGCAAACCGTGTGAAAGCTCACATCACCCCAATCGTTCGAAACTGAAGAAAAGAGTTTAGACTCTGACAGGCACGACTGTGTCCGTAACTTCCAATTTTAATCGGCAGTTTATTCTTTGGCCAAGTGAAGAAAAAAATCCTTTCCAAAATTTTCCCCGACCCAATAATGAATGATGATAATTTTGTGAATAACTGGTTTTTCCATCGTCCGCAGGTAGTCGTTGTACTGGTGCTGGGTCTGGCTTATACTTTGGCCGAGGAATCCAAGTCATCGGAAGTTACGAAGCTGGAAGTTGTAGACTTGGGTGAAGTTAGCGACCAATCAGACTCGAAAATCTCTGAATACCAAAGAAAAAGAGATTCTGGTTACGTGTACAACAGACCGGACAGACTCTCTGCTGGACAGAGATTTAACGGGCCTGGTAACAGACCGAACCCGAATGGTTATCGGGCAAAAATCTTGTCCAGGTATCCTAGCCAAAGTCAAAGTCAAAGGCCATTTAACAGCTATGGCGTGCCATTGCAGAGTGGGCCAGTAGTGAGACCAAGCAGCCAATACTCTAGACCTCAAAATAGTAATTTTGGTGGTAATCGAAACCAGTTCAACGGTCATCAAGGTCAATTCAATCGCCACCGGAACCAACAAAATCAAAACTCGAACCAGTTCAACAGGCCAAGCGACGGTTATTCCAGTCAGGAAGTTCCCGGTCCCGTCAGATACGCAGATTTTGTAGAGCCTAGTCCAATATCTAGTCAAAATGACGAACCTTTTGGTCCAAATACGGCTAATTATTTGCCACCGAGAAATCAGGAGTTACCCACTTATTCGGCTCCGAATACGTTCGGGTCTGGCCAACAGAATTTCCAGCAACAAAATTCTCAAATTCAAACACAAAATGGGGGTTCACAAGTCCAAGGTCAGAACTCGAACTTCCAAGGTCAAAATTTCGGGCAACATTCTAACCAAGCAATTTCTGACGCGGCACACTTTTTAGCCCAAAATGCTCAAGCTATTTCTCAACTTTACGGTGCACCAGCAACGGACCAAAACTATGCTCCCAACAATGAAGAGTTTTCAGGGCAAAATAACCAGATTCAGGGAGTCTTTGGACCCTCATTGGGACAAAACACCCAATTTCAGGATCAACAATTTCAAACTTCTGGTCAAGGGAGTCAATCACCGCAAGATTTCTCAGGACCCCTACCCTCCTATGCTTCAGGCACCCTAGGCTCGGAGGAATCCTTAGAACAAATCCAGTCCAAGGAGAAGGACAGGTTAATAGTTCAGCTCCAAACTCTTTTGAGCCAAAGTCGTTCGCAGAATGCAGCTAACGCTGAATTGTCTGGACAGTATGCTCAGAGTCATGGGAATTACATTCAAAATCAGAATTTGCTGGCTTCGATCAGCTCCCAATTTCAAAATAAACCAAAATACAATGGGCATGATGACCAAAATGTAAATCAGCTGGGTTCCAGTTCGTTTGGATCAGCCAACACAGCCTTTGGTCAGGCTCCCTTCATTCCAGGCACAAGTCCAAGGCCAACTTACACCCTTGGATACGGTCTAACCACTCAGCAAACGCCAACGACTACAACAACCACCACAACCACCACTGCTTCTCCGATACAACCGTCTCAAAACCCAACAGAAGGTGGAAGTTCCCAAGCAGGAACTTCAGTACCCGCACCATCTCCGAACTTCCCTCAATACAGTGGATTCGTACCTTCTTTGATCGGAGGCACTAACTTTGTTGGGAACTTGCCAGGCTATGATACTCTAGGCTCAGGATTTGTCCCTGCGTCTATTCAACCCAGCGAAACTTCCCCTACTCATTTCGGCTTGCCTATACCTCAGGATCCTAATGCGCCTCAGCAACCACAAGCTTCAGGAACTTCGGTAAATTATCCAGTTCAACCTGCACCTCACCCAGTGGGACTGCCATCATCTCCAAGACCTGTTGGTCGTCCAGTTGGTATTCCAACACAACCTTTCCAGCCCATCCAACCAGTTCATCCGATTCATTCGATTCACCCCGTTCATCCTGTTCATCCTGTTCATCCTGTGCATTCAGTATATCCTATTGCACCTCTTGCACCAGCTGTGACTCAGCTACATCCAATTTCAACTCCTGTGCATGGTATACAGCAATTCCATCCTATTGTGAATCCACTGCAGCCAGTTGCTCCACCAGTACATCCGATCCTACCAGCGGCACCAGCTGTAACACCCATACACTCTGCACCGGCATCAGCTCATCCATCTTACGGTGTTCAATCGGCTGTTTATAATCCTTTATTGTATAAACCTGTTAAAACGGTATATCCAGTTTTTTATTACCCGAATTTACCGTATCAGATACAAAAGCCAGCACCTCCGACATACCCTTGGAACTATGCACCGTCCTATGCACAAGCTAAGCCTGCTCAAATTTGGAAATAATTGCGTTTAGGGTATTTTAAGTGATTCATTATTGTTTGTTTTTCTGTTTTTATCCTAGAAATGTTTTCTTGTTATAACTAGAAGTTTCATTTGAAATGTTCAACAAGTGTTGGTTGGCATTTGAAAAATTATCTATCTATACATCTATGTATTTTGTAACGCACATTCCTCCCTGTAGGGTTGTACATACATAAAGCTTGTATTTATTTTTATAAATAAAATTATTTTTTCTAGTAAATTTTGCATTTATACATTCTTTATGTTAAGAAATCGCCAGACTTCGCATGTGATCTTTGCTAAGCAGCAATTTTGTAGGAATACAAATCGTTAGTTGTTGAGTGTAACAATTATTAGTATGTTTGAAGTTCACTCACGTGAATAGATCGTGTGAATGTTATAACGAAGTTTTACGATGGGAAGAGTATGATCGTGTCTGAACACTAGAAAGTATATTATCTACTGAGTAATCAAATTGTCTATGCCTTGTTAATAATAATATTCGTAACACAATGATTTCGCAACTTTTACAAAATTCATAACTACCAATTTCATTGGACTGAACAATTAGCTAAAACCTGATTGATTGAAACCAGTACATTAAGTTGGCAAGATGCATAAACTGCGGAGTTTGATTAATTCAGGCGAGTGGCTTGATGCCAAAATGTAACTTGGGTAGGAGTATCTGTTCAGGTCAAAGTTCAGCCAATCGACAAATCTATAAATCAATTTCTGAGCAGAGAACGATTTACCATAACTGGACTTCACAGTGAAGTGAGTCCGCAGCAACTTCGCAAGATCTATATTACTCCCACCTCGAGCACATCGAAAGGTGGACTGCATTCACTTAAAATCGAACCAATTGTTGTAGGAAAAGGAAATTGCTGTACGCTGACCTGCTGAGCTGCATAGTGGTGCTATTCTCACTTTCATCCGAATGATTCGCAAGAAAATAAATACATTATGTATAAGCTGTACACGAAAGTTAGTGGGCGGGACAGATCTGACTCTCTGAATCGGAAAAGGTAATCTAATGACAGTCATAGAACCATTAGGTGTCCCATGACATCAGCAAAATATATTACACGTTGTCGCGCTGCAATCAATCCTCGACAAAATTATGCGCGGAAATGAACGCTGTTTTTAGCTTAGCACGCGATTCAGAGACCAGAACTGTGTCCCCAAATAATAAGATGATGTCATTTTCACGAGATCGTTATGGAGTAATAATAGGTTTCATTAGATTTTGACAACTATCGACTCGCACGATATGCTTGAAAATGCCATTGGCACTGTGTGGGTTTTTGTACCAATTATTACGCGCTGGAAAAGTCCATTGGGCTATTGCAACTATTGCCTTTTATTGGCATGGGGACACGGCTACTAGGAACTTCACAAACAGCAAGAATAATGCTAATCAAATTTTCTCCGATCCTAAATTTCATAGCACGTATTTAGTTCGTAAATAATTCCACGAGATTTTATTGAGCTTTACTAGCATGTGCTTTCGGGTCCAGCAGACCGGTAGCGGACGTTTGGAGTCATAGGCTTATTCACTTTCTGCTATTGACCTAAATTAATCTTGTTTTGTTCCAGTTTTATACCTTTACACACAGACATACCGGTTTGACCACTGCATTTCATCCTATCGATGCTGTTTGGATCTCGGGAAATCTCTAAGCTCGGGGAGGCATCGGAACGCCCGTTAGGTACATGCTTAATGGGACAAAGAGCCCCTCCCAGATCAGGAGAGATCCTTTCCCTTTTCTACATTTTCCTTCAACCGAGCTCTAGTTGAGAATTTTATTTACCGCAAAACATTATCACAGTAGGATACTACAAATCGGCTTCCGACGACGATACGATATATCTACTTTATAAGTTATAAAAAAACAGAAAGGTAGACGGATAAAGATAGCTAAAAACAGACTGCAACACGCAACTTTTTAATCTGCTGGGTTATTTCAGATTTAACCAGATCCTGAGGAATTAATGGAGCGTGTAAATTTTACTGTAAAAATTTAACATCCATTTTTATATACTAATCGATAGAGAAGGTGATAAAATTACGGAAGCTGACCGGACTTTGAATGGCAAAGTCACGTTACAAATCGCTTTCGTCTGGAATTTTTCATAATGTTGCGTAAATAATGTAGCATAGCAATATATGAACTGCAGCTCTTCAATTGCAGGTTTGTATACTAGACACGTTACACATAGATGTTCGAAATTTTTTTTTTTCCTCAGTTAATTTAGGAACACTCCAGAGAGACATCTATTAATCATATAATATGCCTATTCAGACGTGATATTTTCTCCCAACAAACGACAAATCGGCTTACTCCTCGGGCAGTTGGCTGTGGTTGTGGTACAAAGAATAATTTTATAACCGACGACTGGGATGAAGCGAGGATAAAATTCCCGTAAATAGGAGTCTGAGGGAGAATTAATTTCCCCATTACACCGCATCAAGATGAATAAATAACTCCACTCTCACTTAAGATATAAATTTGGTTGACACTGTGAGATTAGATAAATTACAAAAATTATACACATCGTTAACCGGAGACAGAATGACATATTTATTTCCCGTTCTCGAAGGCTGATCTCGATTATGTGTGGTGTAGGTAGTTTATCTAGAATTTAGAAATGTGGAATGTTTACTATGGGCTCGTCTTTTAACTTGATTCACAGCACTCCGAAATCGGATGTCGACCGTTCACACACAAACTTCCGTTATCCCGACGGAGAAAGTAAAACGAAATCAATTCCTTTTTTTATCTTTCTGGATCCGAGAGCCAACGGGCCGTCGAACCAGACAGTATTTGATCACCTGGCTTCTCGGCATTGAGGTATCTCGTAATCAGTCTGGCATTTTAGCCCAAATGAACAAAGAAGAAGACAAACGCTTGAGAAAGGCATTGAAATACTCCACATAATTCAGAATTACTGATCAATGATCACGTGTACGAATTCATTTCAGAAGGATATGAACGCTTGATAGATTATCCTCAAATTTCCACCTTCATTGAGCACAGAAGAAAAATTAAAAAATGTATAAAAACAGGATCTACATTGACATGATTGAGTAGAGACTATGAAGCATTTTTCCAATAAGATAAAACAACACAGGCAGAACGTACAGACCTATTTGCATCGCATCGAAGTCAACTGAACGACTGAAAGTGACGGAAAAAAAGGAAAAATGAGAACTCAGCGAAAGGTGGATTGGACAATACATTTTTTGTTCATTTGCAGAGAGCATGTTTCGATTGTCAAAAATAGGTGTACCTGTAGAACAACGTCATTGGTATTCAGAATTCATAATTATGTCGCCGTTTAATTATACTTTCTAAATGGTGTACTCGGACGTGTTAGTATACCCGTGTTCCATTTTTTGAGACAATACTCCAGATGGGAATTTTCGATCAGACTAATTACTTTGCTGTATTTTAATCGATGGCATTGTCCTGTGTCTATTGTCTTTGTAGCTTATGCTGCATGATGTTGGATGTCCGCGGTCTGGTACCACAGAGAATTCATTAGCATTTATTAGTGGACAGACATATTATATGTATATATGTATGTTTACGTAATCCAATCTCAGGTACTGGCTGCCGCAGCAATGGGAAAGATCTGATATCTACGAGATTGCGTTTGAGGAAAGATCTTCAATTACAGTCACGGGATTGAAAATTAGTTTTTTTTTTTCTAACTAGGGTGAAAGCATGATGTGTGTAAGGAGCCACTTTTTCAAACCAGACAACTGAAGACAAAGGAGAAGGAAAATCTTTAGAAAACGCCAGGTGGAGGTTGAGTCGACTATTTTTGACGTACCATCGGTAAATGCCAGTCAATTTATTGAAAGTATAATAATTTCGAATCTAGATTTTGGGAGGTCACATACGTGGGAATTCGATCATGAATGGTTGCATGAAAGAACCGTTGGGTCAAGATTCAGTGGATAACAGTATATTGGAGAATAATTTATCTCGATTCGAGAGAAATTCAGTTGATCAGTTCTATCAGATTTAATCGATTAGCCCACGTCAAGTGAAAATTATTATAACCAGCAAATCACAGTGACTGGCTGACTAAATAAATCGAAAGCAAAGTAGTATGCAATTTGGAGCATTTACCGAATCGAAAAATGGATTCTTTAGCCTTCCAGGATCTCACGTTGACAAGAATTTGAAAAAGAGAAAATAACTTGAAACACGCTTGATAGTATCAATTACTTTTACCAGCGACCCAAATATTCATTTAGACGTCGAACAAGGCATGAAGTCAATTTAGCACGGTGCGCTTTTTCCGACCATGCAATATGTACAAGTAGGTACGCACGATACATTAAACAACTTTAAACGAAGACCTATTCTGGAAATTCTACAATCAAGTTTCGATTTAAAATTTATCCTTGCAGCTCGATAGTTCGATGACTTCGATGCAGAATATTGTAAGCCCTAAGTTTTTCCCAAGACGCTGATCTGCTAGCTTCATAAATTATTCTTTTAAATTGAATCACGCGTTCGACGTGCTTTTTGATCTTCAATATATGTGAACCCTGTCACGCGTTGGGTTCCATTGATATCAATAAGTATTTCAGCTCTCTAAACGAAACAGACTTGATTCGTTTTTGCGAATATCATATCAGAGTCCTTTCTAACTCGATCGCCCATTGTTATTATTTGAATCCTGAACCGGTTTAATCTTTCAGGTGACTCAATGTGAAATTCATTCGAACACATTGCTGTAATTAGACTGTCACATTTCAAAATTCTTCTAGCATATATACCCCGTTGATTTTTTTCTTAATTTTAATCATGCTCAGATTTGTTACTTGTTTAATCTCAATTCAATGTGTATCAGTCCCCAAGCCTCTTAACTCCCTGCAGCCAAGTAGCCGCCAAGAGAGCCAGAGTCGCCGCTACCTTCACCTAGACCTTTCTTTCACCGTCGAGAGGGGATCCAGATATAAAAGATCTCTTCTGAGGTGCAATGGCATCAGACACCACACCTCAGGACTCATTTGGTAGCCGATCTTTCGCAGGCTATTTCGAAGGCGCACAAACACGTTAGAGATGAAATCATTCGTAAGTTTTTAATCAATCCCCTCAATGTCTAAATTCGGTACTCTCGACCAGGTCTAACTCCGTGCCAAACCCGCAGGCAAAATCGAAGATTTATATTTTGATACACCGCTATTAGGAAATTTAAAATTAATCGTTTTTTCATTTCTTCGAATCGTTTATTCTCAACTTTCGAAATTTCGTACAAGCTAGGAGTTCGCTATGTATTATTTCTATACCCAAAGTTTCGACGCATCAAGAACGATCTGAGAAAATCAAAGTGAATCTTCTACTGACCAACGATCGATCATTCTCACAAAAATTAGGTCAATCGAAAGTAAGGTGAGACTTTTCTTTTACAAGTTTAAACTAATGAATTCGTGATTTTGTTTCAGGTCGTACTAGGACTCTGCGTCCTGCTTGTCGCAAACGTGATCTGCGAGAAAGTTGACGCAGAAGAGCCTACCTCTGAATCAAAACCATCAGCAACTAAGGAAAAGAGAGGAGTGATTGAGGGCTACAATGGGGGATCATCTTACTCCCTCGGAGGTTCAAACAGCTACTCAGCGCCCATACAAAGCTTTGGCAGCTACGCGTCCCCCTCATTAAGTTCAGGATACTCGATCGGTGGATCCAGCGGACTTTCCTCCGGTCACGGAGGATTCCAGAATCTAGGAGGACTCGGAAGTCTTGGAGGATATAACTCAGGTGGTCTAGGTGGACTCAGCCTAGGAGGACAGGGAGGTGGCTACTCCTTCCCATCAGCAGGACTCAGCGCTGGTCTTGGACAAAGTTTTGGTGGACACGGAGGACTCTCCTATTCCGCCCCAGCCATATCTCCTCTGAGTCTAGGAGGCGGTGGTTTCGGCGGTGGCTTCGGCGGTGGATTCGGCGGTGGTTACGGAGGTTCTTTATTGTCAGCATCCTTAAGCAAGAACGGTCCCGTGTCCTTTGGTGCTCATGGTGGAGGCTCATCCGCCGGTTACACACCTCCAGTGTACGCTGCTGGCATTCAGGGTCTCTCGGCATACGGCAATGGCGGAAGCTCCGGATACAGTCTACCAATTTCTTCAGGATCATCCTCCCACGGCCTCTCATCCGGCACTCAGAGCTACAGCCTTCCCATAACTTCTTCTCTTGGCTCCTCGGGATTGTCATCTGGATCGTCCTACAGTTTCCCATCATCTTTAGGCACCTCAACAGGATCTCATGGAATCTCCATCGGCTCTCTGTCTTCCGGACTTCAAGGCTCTTCTCATGGAATTTCCTCCGGCTACGGTGTTCCAATATCTTCAGGATCCAGCTACAGCATTCCGTCATCTTCTAGTTTGTCAGGCTCTTCTCATGGAATTTCCTCCGGCTACGGTGTTCCAATATCTTCAGGATCCAGCTACAGCATTCCTTCATCTTCTAGTTTGTCTCACGGCATTTCGTCCGGCTCATCAGGCTATAGTTTTCCCTCGTCTTCAAGCTCTAGCTACAGTCTTCCCTCTTCTTCAGGCTCTAGCTACAGTCTTCCCTCTTCTTCAAGCTCAGGCTACAGTCTCTCCTCTGGTTCAAGCTCAGGCTATAGTCTTCCCTCTTCTTCAAGCTCTTCCAGCTACAGCTCGCCTTCCGTATCAACGAGCTATGGGATTCCTTCATCCAGTGATTCTTCTCACGGAATCTCTTCCCTTTCGTCCAGCTATGGCACTCCCTCGTCCTCCAGCTCTGGCTACAGCATCTCTTCATCCCCCAGTTCCAGCTACGGAACTCCATATTCTTCGGGATCTGGCTACAGCCTGGGATCGTCTTCAGGATCATCTCACAGCCCTGCATCGGTCCTGAGCGCTCTTGCTACTGCTAGTTCTCAAGGATCTTCTTCCAGCTACAGTTCTCCCATAATTTCGTCATCCTCTCACGGGATCTCCAGCTCTTATGGTTCCCCTTCATCTCATGTTGGTCTATCCAGTGGATCTTCTGACAGCTCCAGCTACAGTCTTCCTGTATCCTCTGGATCGTACTCTGGTTCTGACGGCGGTTCGTCTTATTCTTCATACCCCTCATCCCCATCCAGTTCCTACGGAAGTCCGAGTGAATCTCATGGGGCTTATTCCAGTCTGACTCCAAGATATTCTAAATACCCTGGAAAGTCTTACGACAGTTATGCCGCTGGAAGTAACAAGTATGATACCATCTCGTACTCCAGTCCTGATGGTAAATATTAGAGGAATGATGATCAAAGGAACTTTATTTTTTATGCTAAAGACAGAGTTTGAGTTGTTTCGTTCATGGATAAAGCAGACAATCATTGAGTTCCTTACGATGACTGAAAATGACGACTATGACAAGACGCCGACGAAGCATGAATCCTGAAATATGAGTCTATGAACTGGAATGATTTACGTATTTATAGTTATTTTAAGAAAACTTGTTGACTATTTATGAATTTGTTGATTATCGTTCGATCCTATATATGTTATACGATATTAACGTATGATCGCTGTTGTATAGTTTTTATACTGTTTTTGTAATAAAAAATATCAATTAACCAATTGACTTATTATATTGTTTCACTGTTTTTCCTTCATGATTAAGTATTCAGATAATTATTCAGTAAGTATAGAAGGTAATAAATTGCCGAAAGACGTTTCGTATTAGAATTCAATAGATTGACGTTTTAATATTATGCATTTCATTCCCACGATGCGTGTCTGAGAAAAAAAGGTACTTAGAAGCTCGTAAAAACCGGATGAATTAGAGGTGATGATCGGTCAGCTTCGGCGATATTTCTTAGCTGTAAATTTAATTGATCATAAAAAAAAAAAAAACTGTGAAACTTTTTCTCTGAAGCATGAAATTCCTGAATTTTAAACGTTGTTTTAAAATATAAAAAGAGGTGCAATAAAGTAAATCTTTGAACCCTGGAAGTAAGTTTCCGTAAGAAAAGAAGACGAGATGAAGTGCAGCAACGTCCAGGAAATAATTTTTCCGTTTATTGCAACAGTAAAACCGTTGGTGAATCGAAACGACCGATTGGAAGACATGAAGATATAACACTTTCAGTTTTCCACAGCTAGTCCGTGATTAATAAACCGTTCAGCTCTCGGACTCGCCACCAATCACTTAGCCATTATAAAGTCTGAACTGGAAGAATTTCCGTCCTGTAGCATTCGCGAGATGTGAAAGTCATAATACGGATCTCTATGGCAAAAATAAAACTAAAGAATCACCACCACAAAAATGAGTTCACTTTTACTTCAGTTTAAGGCTGACGAGGCGTTCTTGAGGTGGGTAGGCCATCGGGGAACTAATTTCCTTTCTAAATTTTTATTTTATTTTTGAAAGTCGACCGGTAGAATGTCGCGGGTGCAGGAGATGGTAGCAATCGGTGGGGTAAGGAGACACTCTTGACCTCACACCCATCCGGCGTTATGGGCGATTTCAGAGGACTCAGATTTCAGAACGACGCGACAGCGTCGAATTTCACACGAACGTGATTCAACTTGCGTAGAGTTTGACTCTATGTATATTATATCCGAGAATTTCAATCGGATGTAATTACTTATTTGGTCTAGTAATTTCCAGTTACTTTTTCAAATAAAAATCTTCCTCGTCTAATATATTCCAGGGCAAATCTCGGGCGGAGATCTCAAAGCCATATACAGCAATAATATGTTAGTACGGCTAAATGCCAGAGCATATCTTACGTTCCAACTGAGAAAGCCAATTTTACGATGTAGCATAAATTTATTCGTAAACTGACTCATATACTCTAATAACGTGCTACGAGCCATTTGGCACGGTTGGAAAACAACTTTATAAACTAAGGTGGTCTATGATTCGGTCATATTCGATTTTCAATGCTCCCATGGACCAGAACGTCTCCAAATATATACGAACAAATGTAGTCGATACCTCAGGTTCCTATCTCAATTTCAAGTACTGTCCCAAAGCCTTTGAACTTTCCAATTCAAATAACACACAATGAGATTGAAATTCGAAAATGATCGAATTAGGGACCACCCTGATGTACACGTATATTGTCAGAGTCTTGCCAAGGGCTGTTGAACGGTACAACATGGTTTTTAGCTTTCAAAATTCACCTTCGTCGAATTTTACGAATTTTCAAATCGCATGGCATACACAGGCAATTAAATATTTGATGGAATACATCAATGATAAGTATTTTGTTCCGAAAGATGAAATGAGCGAATCAGTTTACTTAAAAAAGTTTCGCATCGAAAGTCGATCATAACTGTTCTTGTTTTGCCCTGTTCTGCTGGAGGTGAAGGTACGTGGGCGACATTCAAAAGAAATTTCAACATTTAACGTTACCGATCAAACTATAATCCGCCAATACGCATTGCTAGATTATAATAATATGGCACGCTCGACGAAGCTCACGATGATTATAGGCATAGGTCTTCGGTTGTATGCATAATTTAATAACGAGGCTTAACATGCATATATCACCGAGTAGCCTCATTCGCCAAAATTGTCAACCGACGCGATCGCGATCGTGATCCTTGCCGCAAGGCTCAGCGAATTTCTACAAGCCAAATGCAGCGAAAAAAATCAACATTCACTGTTGAATGCACCGACGTTTCATCCTCTAATTATAAATTAAGTTCGCGAACGATTTCAAGCTAAACATGGCGTATGAAATTGGGGAAAAAAAACAGACTGCATGAAACAACACTTAGGAATAATTACATTGCTTTTTTCCTACTGTATTATATTTTTATTCGTACCTGTATAATTATGTATGATACAGGTGTATATAGGAACATATATCATAAGACATATGTCATATGGTGAAGAAAAAAAAGAAAAGAAATAGACCACAGCCTAGTGTGTCATCAGCTCTTTATATGACAACTTTCAAAGATAGTTATTATACAGAGGTGGTATCCTCGTTAGACTAGGCTGTACAAGACCGTTTCACTTTCACCAGTGTTGTTCCCATTGACAGTTTAAGTGAAGTTTAGCCACACCCAAAACAATAGTGCCGTTAATAGGACAATGTCCATTGATTCATAACTCGCTACTTATATTTTCAGTTGTCTGCGGTGGAGGTGAAACCCTGGTTTCTTTTATTGAATTTATGGCGCCTTGACGATTCCTCGTTTACGATTGAAAAAAAATATATATTCCATAATTTTAGCCTCGGAGTAGGATGAGGCAGAGAAGGCGAGGTCAATCGATGAAAACAGAAGAAGAGAGAGATTATCGATTTGGTAATCATTTTGATTATTAGCCAAGTATTTTATTACATTCTAGGTGCAATGTATGTACGTGCTTTAATTTTTTAATATGAAGCAATTGCAAGGTCGTTGGAACGATTTTAACCAAATGTCAGCTACTGAACTTTATAGCTGTAGATATACGATGGTTGTTTATGGTCAGTCGGTCGCCATGACTCTAGTCACATTACCGATCCCAGCGTCTCACTATCACTTCAGAAATGCAGCCAAACCACCGGTACAGACAACTTTGCACTGCAACAGCCACCACGACCTATTTATCTAATTCCATTTCTCGAGATGCACTTGCATCGAACGAGTCTATTTTCACTGAACTCAAAGTTGACCAAACGGGGTGATAAACTTGCCACGTTGACGCTTATAAGTCAGGAGAAAAGACAAACTAGTTCTAGAAATTTTTCAGATTACTAGTATAAAAGAGATATTGAAGGGCGCTGGACGCATCATTGGCATCAGAAGTTGCATCGGTCATACATCGTAATGAAAGATTATATTCAAATGGTAGAAGATCAGTGAGAATAACTTAGTTATATTGATATAAAATATCAATCAAATCTTCAATATCGCTGAACGAAACGAAGACTGCCAATTATGGAGATTCTGGTTAGTACTACTGGAGTGTGTTAATAGATATTTGTAATCACTTGTAATATGCGAACTGATGGAGAGCCTAAGAATTAAAGAATGATTACAGTTCGTTAAATTTTACTCCATTACGAGTACAGAGAAGACTTTCGTTTCTAATTCTTTCACCGTTTACGATCGACATTACATTCGTCAAAAGCCGTTTAAGATCAATTTATCACCTCGTATACCCGCTGCAAGCAAGAAAACACTGAAATTTAACTGTTAACGAGCCAGGTCACATCGTCAAATACTTATTACACATCCCTACAACGCATCAAGTGGAAAATTACCACACGCTTATGTTTTTACAAATTCAGATCATTCATGTGAAACAAAACCATAATTGAACCTAGAAAAGCCTGTCGATAATCATCAACTCGATTCAAATCCTTCTTCTTTTTTCTTCCGCAGATACTCCTTCTCGTATCACCAGCGATTTTTGCTCAGAGATACCGGAAACACGTGAACCCGAACGATGAACCATTTCTGCCAATTCATCCTGTCTATTCTCACAACCCGAAGCTGACAAAAAGGGGCTTCGATAACGAAATCGCGACTGTGCTGAAGCCGGAGCTTTATGCACCCCGAACCGACGCCAGAGATTCCTACACGGCAAGCTATGCCAGAAATCCAAAAGAGTCATATTTTTCGGGGTACGGGCCCCATGGCTCTATAGCCCCGTATTCACCATACTCTTCTTACTATGGCAACAATCTCTACGGAGTCTACATGAACCCCTACACAGCGAATCCTTACGGTGCAAATCCTTACCATTCCGGTGGTCCCGGTCCCAGTTCAAATCCCGGTTTTTATCATCAACCTCCATACTATTATCCAGACTACTATAACCAACCGTTTCCTTATCCCTTTCCGCCTCCAGATAATTCCGGACCTCCAGGACCTCCGTGGAAGGAAAATTCAAATTCAAACCGCGAACATCCCACGGGAAAGTCTGAGGAACCGAAACCCAGCAAGCCTAAAGTCATAGAAAAGTCAAGTCCTCCATCTCAAGGATCTGGAAATCAATACGTCGATGGCAATAACTTAATATTCCAAAATTACAAGGATCTCATGACACAGTCGAACGCACAAAAAATGGCAAATCCGTACAATCAGCCGGAACAAATCGCCGATCTTCAGTTTACAAACCCTCCAATTCCGCCGACAACTTACAAGGTTATCAGCGTTGGAGGGCAGCTCGTTGGTCCCAATTATCCTCTGCCAAGTACCTATGCGAGAGCACAACTCCTGGAACAAGCTGCAGCGATGAAAGGCTTTTCTAAACCATTGGGACACTTGTTTCTTCATCAAGTAGCCGGAGCTCAAGGATCCCAAGGACCTTCCTCGTATATTCCTTACCAACCGGATCAGGATAAATGTTGTTCATCGGAGCAGAATCCTGTGAGTAAAATTCAGGCGGGCGCTGAGGCACACATGTACGGTTCGGACGACCGGGATCTTCCGGACAAGGAGTCTAACAATCAATTCCGTGCAGCCAATCAGGATTCTTCTAGTAAATTAAGCAATCCTCAGATTTATCGCGATCGACAAAACAGCCAGAATACCCCTCAAACTGAATACGCGATCGGTCAAACCGATAAAGGCCCGGAAACATTCGCACAGAGTCCTGCTGCTGTGGTGAAAATTCCTAGCAAGTATCAAGGTCTTCCTTACCCGCAAAAATCCGGGACCAGAGTAACCTTCCAGCGATCTCAAAGCGCTTATATTCCACCTGAAAAGATTCCATCCGTAGTTTTAGAAGAAGCTGATCCATCGTCAGTTCAATCCTACGATCAACAGGGTCCTTTGTCACAAAGCATCCCTTACAGATCTGAGAAAATATATCGCCCGGATCAGATACAGGGTGTAATTTCGTATCGAAATCAAAATCAGAATATCGGTCAGGGTACAGCTCAAGCGTACACTTATCATCAGTCAAACACTTTTCCGATTGTCCAAGGCTCCCAACAGCAGCAGCAGCAGCAAGAAGTTAAGACCAATTTAGAGGATGTTAATTTTGGATCCAAACAAGGAAACAAAGGGTAAACTCAAAAGCGATGAGATTACGGATGTTTCGATAAAGTTTGAAAAAGCAATACACATCGAAAGCGAAACCGATCGATTATTATTATATTAAACGTTCAAATCGAGGCATTAACGATTTTTCTCAAGCAAACGGCCCGATTTTGCAGAGAAAATTGTAATATAATTGGGAGTTATTATTCGCACTAAACAACAGGTGGATAATATTAGTATATAATTATATTATAGCCACCTTAACAAGTTGATATATGTTATAACATAGCGTCATTTAATATTCGTATAGTGCTTAAACGCAATCGAAAGATGAAAGAAGAATGATCCAAACGATATTATTATTTATTAATTTTGTACGTATAGTAGGTTAATGATAAAACACTTTTTTCATTTCATACTGCACGCGGAACCAATGGCTATAATAAAAACCGTGTATAATTAATAATTTTTAATTTGCCTGGTAATTTTATAGTCGAGAGGTGTTTTATAACTCTGTATGAATGATCGGAGCGATATACATATGCTCGAACTTAACGCATATGATAATTAACGTTAGACTCATATTTAATTTCTGTATACGAAGAGGAGCATTAAAAAATAAAAAATACTTTCACACCTCTCCAACAAAACAAATTGGTATAAGCGTGCCTATATGAAAGAACCGAACAGTGCGGATCAAACTAGTTGTTCGTTACGTTTCGGATAGCAGGTGAGAGGAAGAGATTCGATATTATACTTTTTCTTTTCATTCTGGGATTCATGTGTGTTGGGTTTAAATAATGTCGGTAAGGCCAACCTCTTACTTTCACAGAATCGCACAATTTATGCAGCGGCTATGCGATTTGGGATGTATAGGATGACCCACAATCCACGCTTTAATTTCTCCCTTTCGTAATTCTCTGTTATTAATAAAAAAAAAAAAAAACATTTTATTATGACTAATTCAATTTATCGAATAGACCATGAAGATAATATAAAAAAAAAACATTTTTCATCACCAGCTACAATATCTGACATGTTACATATCAAATAAAAGAATATGTTCGTTTACACTCCTTGTCAAACTTTCTTTGCCTGCCTGAAAAGAGTGAATCTTGTCGATAGATAATCCTCCATGTAACTTTCCGACATCTATTTACCTCGACACTGGCCGTTGTATGTATACATGAACCTTCTCTTATACCGGGCATTCACTGACATGTAAAAGTCAAGGAGGTTCGCGAAGTAATGATTCTACAATCACTCACTTAAGTAGGTACGACACTTGCACTTACGGTTTGACTAAATTCGCCACACTATCAGTCATCCTGAAAAGTGAAACCTGTGCGAAAAGGATGCTAAACCAGACATATGCGTTTTTTGAATTCGCGAATTAATTTCTTAGTCTTTACGAATCGATTGCTAATTATAATTATCAGTTTCTATTTTCTCAAAATCCGTCGAAATATTTGCATCGGAATTCGTTCTATCGTTGAGAATGAGAGATAAATAAAATTTGATGGTCCGAATAATTAGTCGTCGTATTTCGCCCGTATATATTTTATCTCTAGACAGATCGTTAGTTATCATAATTTTTTATTTTTTTTCTCGAGAGTATTAACTATCGCGATGAACCGAAGACTGGACGATTAATAGAGAAGGAATTTCCGATCAGTCATTCTCCAATTTCCTGGGGGCTTGCGGAGATGCGGTATCTGTATCTCGCGGATTGACTGAATTCATTTTAGTACCAGGTGACCACCTCATCCTAGAAAGCGACGTTAAGCGATCTGACCATCGTTGGATTCGAATTATGGACGTAGGAATATCCGTTGGTATTCCGAAAGTCCGGTTTAATTTATTCTGTTAGATGTTGGGCTTTTATGAAACCGTAATATATTACATACCGATATGAAACTTGTTTCCCTACTAACGAACGAAAATGGCCAACGATCACGTGGACTATAAGGCTAATGCTTCTTTACTGCGCTGGTTATTCTGTCCAAATTATGACCAGCAATTATAATAAGCGTGAAAGTTCTATCGCGTTACCTACACTAAATCGACTTAATATGTTACAAGTGCACCGGCTGTAGCAATCTTCCGAAGATAAAGTGTGATCTATATCCAAGCTTGGCAGGAGGTCCGCAACCCCTGAGGCAGCTAGAAAGTGACCGCCTTCAGGAAGCGGCAGACCCGTCTTAGAGGAGAAAGAAAAACGAATAAAAGTCGAGTAGCCGATTCGCAGTTCACTCTGGTTATAACTTATACGCGAGAGTCTCATTGAAATTTCAACAAAGAGAGAGGACGGACGTCCTTTTACTTATATCCTATTATTTGCTGTTTCCTCTTATCACGTCCCTCCTTTAGTTAAGCCTTTTCTTCGACTACCGTTCGTCATCTTTCACCCATGCGAATCTTCGGGCTGAAATTTTCTTCTCTTCATCTCTAAGACTAAAAACAGTCCTGGAATTATATAGAGAGAGAGATAATTCCGTAGAAAAAAAATATATATCTATATATAATAAAAATATGTACTACGTCCATGGTACAATCTTTGAAGTACTTTCTATATAATTAGGTATTACCCATAATTACTATGATGTCCATAATGCAGACACAGGTAGCTCGCCTAAAAATGTGAGCAAAGGCAGCTTGAATTGGCTGTCGAAACACCGTTACAATAATTATTATTTATTCTGTATATGGATGTTAAAAATGTTCACATATGGTAAGCGAATAAAAGACATTAAATGGATGCTTCCGATGGACGAATCGGCCAACAAGTTTCCATGAATATCAACAAGTCATCATTTAAATATCATCAAAGATCTCGTTGCAGTATCTGAAATCAATTGGCCCATACACACGTAAAATTCCCTAATTATAGTCAATCGCCGATATTAAATAGAACCTATTAATATTAGATAGTCGGTTATTGGTGCTTCGACACGTTATTTACAAATCAGATTTCTGGCCCGTAAATTTGGTAACAGGTTCGTAATGGTTGTCGATTTTATAATTTCATGTTTACAGATCGACTTACTGCAGCATCTTTCGCTGTGTGACAGATTGAGTGGACTACCTTGGTCCTAATTATTCATATAAATATTAGTGACTTAATTAAATTCGATTTTACGTATAAATTTGGACCTTGTCAACGCGATCGTTCTGCAATACTTTCGGTACACTGGGTGGACCACAAGATTCAGAGAGTAAAATAAAGTCACGACAATTTCGGTACAATGACTCGAAGAACAATAAGATGAATAAGTGTGTAACGCGTTTCGAACTAATTTCACGCCTTGGAGGCTTTTACCCTGAAGCGCTAATTAATTGCTCAATAATTAATCCGACCAGATAATTCTAATTTGAGGATGTGTGAGTGTGCAGAATGCGAATAATTTTTTTTTTTAGCCCCGTATTGCTTTTTGAATAAAAGATTTTTCACGCTTCGATTAGAATCCGGAGACATTCGATCATATAAGATGCCTAATTTTGGATTCCGATAGAACCACATGCATGATTTCAATGTCTCTGATCGTAATCGCAGCTGAATGGCCGTTGCAAGTATGTCTTTTTTTTATGTCGAGAATAGCTGTAGACTTAAAATGATATTCACACTTTTATCTTTATTTCCACGTTGAAGCTTCCCAAGAACGAAATCATAGCATTTATTAATAAATTACCTTTATCTGCATAATCTGAAAGTTAATTTAGTACGCTGTCTTACGTGAACAGATCGCGGCTGTTCTGATGTTCTATAAATTGCCATTAATTGATTGATTGGGTTCGAAAAGAAACTGACCTTTCTAGCTAATCGTAGGTACGATCAGTCAAATACGCGTGGCTGATCATGCGGAGCTTACGCACATTGGAGGTCAAACCATTTTACAGTCAAGTCTGGCAGTCTTAAATATCCGTACCTCTCATCTCAAATCGTTAGCTGTCAAGAACTTCGAGCGTACGTGTTACATGATGGACATAGAACGCGACGGGAATGAAGAAGATTTATAACTTTAAATCATATTAGAACTCATTATATGATTTCTTAATCGCAGAACCAGAGATCATTAGTCACATTTCTCTATCATAAAAAAAAGAACAGGGATTTGTACCATAAATAAATCTGCATTTTACTCAATTCGCAACAAGCTGTGGAAACAGAAAATGCATCTCTGCACGACCTTGAGATGAAAGTATCCTAGCGCTCGTCCTATCTTGAGATAAAGTCGTGTATGTATTAACCCGCGGGTCAAGAGCGAAGTGAATGGCCTATGTTCGCAGATGTTTTAACTCCTTCTTAGTTATACGCTACACTCTGCACTCTAAACTCTATACTTCATAGTTTACTATAAAGCTCGTGTAATTTGAGAGTATTATATAGATAGAGTGGCTGTGTCTTCCCATAAGATCATCACACTAATACCAAGTTAAAAGAATCACCTGTAGCGATGTAAACCGCTGCATGGTCACTACTACTGAAATGCTACTGTAGGAACGAAGGAGCAAAGTGTGAGGCCAGAGACCCGGTAGGGGTAAAGGCTATATAAGTGAAAGATTCCAGTTCCGATTTTACAGTAGAGCTAGGTCCTCGCGTCTTTGTGGAAATTTTTATTGGCTCCATTATGGTGGGTACCAAATATTTCTATTTCATATTGGTATATATAGTTATAGGATAACGAATTACTCCAATTTTTGCGAAATCAAAAACCCATTACGGTAGCCCTCGTGGGTCAGTCAAAGAACGTATATAATTATCCTTCACAGATTTGAGATATTTAATAAAATTTTGATCAAATGTGACATAAATCGAATAGATACAATAAGAAATAATATAAGAGGATGCAAAAAGTTGTCTCACTTTTAAGTATATGATATGAAAAAACGTTGATCCCATTTTTTCTGAACTGCAATTCAAAAATAGCAAGTTATCGACAATTCAATTTTTTTAATATTTCACAAATAATACCAATGCAATTATATTTAGTGGTACATAATTTTACACACCAATGATGTCAGGTCACCCAGTTTCAGGGAGAAATTTTTTGAACCGCGATTCACTCTCCATTCAATTTCTTTGTCCAAAACTTTTTTTCGCCATCTTCTTTCTTGGTCATCACGCTCATAATTGGCCAATTGTTGGACGAACGTAACTTGCCCACAATGAATGGCCAAAAGGAAGAATTCACTTTTACTTCCATGGTGATGCACTTTGCTGTGTCGAATTGGGCATTGGGAGTGGCACAGTGAGCCGAGGGTCTATATAAGTTTGGTCCAGACGAGTTGCGATACTCAGTCAGACGAGCAGTGAAAGTGCAGAGCATCCTCGGTAGTTGTTATTTTTATTGTCGAAATTTGCAATGGTGAATGCATTTAATCCTTTCAATTTTAATTTCGTAATGATCGGTGGATGTTAACCGCATATGTCTTCACGCAATCATTTATTATTATTATTTTTTTTTCTTTTTTACTTTCTTGACTTTTAAAAACTTTGACATTCATCGAGAGAAAGCGACCAATTTGAATTGCTTTTACTTGAAAATTCACGTTTTAACGACCGCATAGTATGATTAATCGTCTGGTTTCTCAATATTCAAGCGAATGAAATTTCCATTCTGGAAGTCGACAGCTGTCCCCTGTAAAATTCATTATACCAACAACAACTATTTTTTGTTTATCCTAAATTTTACAGTTTTTAGACCCATAGCTGAACCGGCGTTTCCCCAAAACCTGATCATTTTATTATCACAACTAATATGCACTTGATTATTTAATTTGCAAACATATCTGGATCGAAAAGTTTACGTCATATCTTACGTTAATAAGTTGATCGTAATTCAAATATGGAATTGATTAATATTTAGAGGGCATACAAATTCATTGATATATTTTAGACGAAGTACAAGTGAGCTGCGTGTACATCCATGATCATAATTAACGACGATTTTCTGTTGCAGAAATTCTACGTGATCCTAGTTTTATGTTTCGCCGTGGTACTCGGTGAGAAAAAGATAAATCTCGAAGACATAGAGAGAGATAATCTTCAGTCGGAGGCACAGACAGAAGACGACAACGTTCGTACGGATGAACCAAAGTATAACTCGGACAAGACTGGAAGTAACGGTCAGTTGCAGTATCGTCCTGAATTCCGGTTAATCGGCGGTCAACAGCCCCAGGAAGTTAAATACGTGGTAATTATCAAGTCGCTGAGTAGTACACCGTTCTAATTAAAGTTTCCAATGTTTTTAACAATAACGTTTTCCGCTACCGACGAGTAGATTAATTTACCGTTCATATAGTTATCAGACGTTTGAATAAGGCATACGAAGGAATTATTATCAAATGCTCATTCATTTTGATGATCAATGAATGATAATCATAAAAATAATTATCCAAATTAGGTACAGCCCGAGGCGTATATTCAAGACCCACAACTTTACCAGCAGCAACAACCACAGCAACAACCACAGCAACAGCACCAACCACAGCAACAGCAACAGCAAGAGCAACAGCACCAGCAACAGCACCAGCAACAGCAATACAGCGCTGCATTAGAATTGCAGCAACAACGGGCACCCCAGCAATTCTACACCCCTCGCTATCAACCAGAAGTTGCTTACTCAGCCCCGAAAAGCTCTCCTCAAATTTCGTATAAGCCTCAACTAACTCAAGGTTTGAGTTATCGGTCCGAAGTCCCAATTGGCAATCAGATTAAAAGCTATCAGCAGAAAAGCTCTCCTCAAATTTCGTATAGGCCTGAACTAACGCAAGGTTTGAGTTATCAGTCTGAAGTCCCGATTGGCAACCAGATTCAAAGCCATCAGCAAAAATCTGCGACGCAAAAGTTCACCCATGGAGTCGGAAAAGGTGGAGAATTAGAAAACAGTGAACTTACCTGATTCTTATAGTTAGAAGTGAAAATTATATAGTGGAAATTCGCATTTGACGGTGGTAATATTTATTGTATAACTTTAATTTCCAGCTACTCGCTATGCGAATATACCTTCGTCTGGAAATCAACAAGAGCAGTTTTACTATCCCAACGTAAATGCTGTATCGAGCTTGAAAAGCCAATTGCAACCGCTTCTCCATCGACTAGCCGGTGAAGCTGCACGGAAAATTCCCGCTTACACTACGACGGTGAGCCAAGGACCGAAAATCTCGTATCAGCCACAACCCCAAATTCAGTACGTCTACGAACCTCAGTATGTCCAGCCATCATCAACACAGGTATAAAATCAATTCTGAAATAATTTTTAGCACTGATAAGCCTGCGATGATCAATAATCTGGAGATGATAAAAATCTAGCTGAACGGAAACTGCAGTATGAGGAACAAGTTCTCGATTTTTCTGATCAACTAAATGCTTCGAAAGTCTAGTATCTTACTCATCAAATCTCACGATGATCGATGATCTAAGGGTACACTATCACATCGTCATGGTTATTTATCGTAACATAGTGAGCACAGTAGCTGTTGATCGGTTCAATGAACTGAGTCGATGTATGAAATATCCGTAAATCAAATTTAATCAGGAGCTGGAATCTGTGAAAATAAGTTAATCAATTATGCGGAGACATATAAATGTAAATTCTAACTAATCGGAAGTGGAGAACATCGAAGACTAAATGACGCATCTTTTGCCTCTATTAAAAAATTATCACCGCAGAGACCTTCGATGATTGATTGATATTTTTCTTCTGACGCATGAAAACTGTGGAGACTAGGGGGGGTGTGATTTAATTATTCTTTGAAATTTTTTTGAAAATAGTAAATATTTATGGTTTCAGAGCACCCAGAAACTCACATATGCAGTTCCGGAAGCATCAGCCCAAGCTTACTCGTCGCCGCAATCATATGCCGGACTAATGTACAGCCAACAAAGTTCGCTTTACACAGAACCAAAATTAGCGTATGCCCAAGCTTACTACATCCAACCCCAGTTGGACCAGTACTATCAGGAACCTGCTTATACTCCTGTTCCACAGGGTAACTCCTTGAGTTACCCTCAATCCCAATCCTTTTATATCCCGGCTAATTTCGCCCAGCAGTTGCAAACGCAAATTGTGGAACAACAAGGCTCGCACAGTATCTCCCAGAACTATGCAAAGGTAATTTTATTTTCGGTACTAAAATCTGTACTCATGATACTTATTCAATTTAACGATTATCTCCGGCGTTTTAACCCGCTATATGTATATTGCCTTTCGATTAGCGATTAAATAATGGCTATATGCTTAAGTTACGATTTATTAAACAGATACTCAGTTATAGTAACGTCGCGATCATAAGTACCGTATAAAATTTAAATTACCTGCAAATGATTGCGTTAAACGTTCACGAAGTGAGGTCAATGATTCACACCTTCTGATGATAGATTCCAGAGGAACCTCGCTACAGCTTAACAGTCCCCCAGATTTCTGCACAGAATTTTAAGAATGGACCAATAACTCAACTGCAACCTGTACATTCGGGAATCTCCCATACAAGTAACCAACTGCATTACTCATCTGGGTCAAATTCTCTGCTTGGTTCTTACACCCCGAGTCACGTCATCGCTGCACAGGACAGTGAGAGGTGAGTCTTGGCCACCGGAAATGAAAAATGATATTTTTTGATTTTAGTTTTTGTGTATGTCCCCATTGAATATTATTGACCGTTTCTAGTGAATCTACTCAGGTAGAACAGATGACTAAAATTAAGAAAATTTTCAACCCCTTTTTAGATAATATATTCGCAGTCGAGAAGAAGGGAGAGATGTAATGATGTTTGAATTCAATTCTAGGTACCGAGAAAGACCCTTGCATCTGGAAGGTGGATTCTTACCATCCAAGGGATCATTCGTTCACTCTCACAACGAAAAACGAAAATCTGAATAAGCTTAGAGAAAGGTCTGCAAAGGGCTGTAGAAATTGAAAATTTTATGATCGCTTATGCAGCCGGTATCAAGAGTCTTACGACCTTATCTAGTCTTTCCTTAAAGGGCATGGAATGTCTTTTCTGTATTTTATGTGTGTGTTCAATGTAAATTTTTCTTTTATACTTTTCTAATAAATTACAAATAAATTAGATATTTTTCTTTAATTCACACCTCAGTTTTTTGTTTGTCTTTCTTTATTCGTTTTTTTTTTTTTTTTGTTTTTTGTTTTTTCACGATTTACAGTGATACCAGCTTATCCTTAAATGACCATCCAGTATTTTCTTCGTCTCTCGTGGATTAATGAAATTTGACGGCTGTCTCGTTTCGTAGAAAGTCACCTGGATACCGTCTGGAAGAAGTTTCACTTTTATCAAAATATCAGCCCATCCAATATGATGCACGCCTTTAATTATTCAAACCATAAGACATTCACTTTCAAATTCTGTATGGAAGTGGTAAAAAATTTCATTCACGTTGAATGAACTGCTCATATCTTGTAAGTACCGATTACTATACATAATTTAAAGAAAAAATTCATGGACTTGGATTCAGATTTGAAAAAAATACAAATTTTTTCTCTTCAGCCAACAGAGATACAAACAATTAGCAGTTTTTTATCAGGATTTTATGTTGCAGGCAATCCTGTGCACGGTCAAGGTAGATATAACTTTTAACGAAAACGCGATGGACCGAGACTCCAACTACCTTATATCATCCCCGATTCATGTAATCTACGGTATGATGTGATTATATTGCTGATATAACATCAAAATCCAGTCCTACATTAAATACCTAAAATATTCTCAATGCTCTCCCGGCGAGATGATCGCCTAGGACGTGGAAATTTTTCAAAATCGATTTATCTAATGAAGGCACGTGTGTGTATCGCGTATAAATTTTATCCGCGATTTTGAAAAAATGATAAATGAGTGTATAACTATGGTGGATAAACTCCACAATCTTTGGACGATTTATGTCATTCGGGATCCTTATATGCTATAATTTTTAATGATTATCTGATAACCATAACAATTGGTTGGGGTAGTTAAATCCGTGAAATGTACAGGGATTGTTTTATCATAGTTGATTTGACGTATCATAAAGCTACAGCAATATTTCTCACTAATGATTACTTTTCGAATAATAATTACAGGATTCTTGGCGTCAGGAAAGTAATTAAAAGTTATTGGAACCCATATCATCACACGTTCGTTTCTAATTGACAGACCAAATCTACCGGATGTGATGAAAGTGAGTTGCAAATGTTTTCATATTATTACCATCAGATTATTATTAATTGAGATGTCTATCAATATAAATAGCCGGTTTGAAATTCTTCGATTTAGAAAACTGGAGTCATTTGTAAATCGCTTTTACATATACTCACGCTTTCAGAACATTTTGTATTTCATCGAATTTATCGAAGAGAAAATAATTTTATGTTAAAATAGTCAAGTTTCTGATAAATCGTTGGATATTTACAATAATTGGGTCTGAGAAAGTTCCAGGATTGTTACTTGGATAAAATACTGACGATGAGAAGTAAAAATCTTTCACACCACCTTGTGCAATTTTTATTTTGATTTTAAAAAAATGTTCTTATTCATTTGCGCGAAGTATTTATTATAACGAGTAGTTCATTTCCGCGTTAAAAAAAAAAAAGTTAGACTGTATTCACCACTTTCATCCTCTCTATTGTAATCTGTCGTATCGCAAATTCAAATTCGCAAGAGATCGAAGATACCATGTCTGCAATCTGCTGGGTTTTCTATAGCTTTGGAAACCCAATATGATTAAAAATCTTCATTCAATCCTTGAGATATTTTCGGCTAAAAACGGACAGTCCTTGAATCATAGACTTTATTTATGACCGTAAAATAAACAATATGTCCGCATAGCTCATGGTTCATCTCCCTATAATCCTCTTCGATGAAAGAACGAGCCTCACTGTTATATCAGATATATTTTGCCACCTGCCTACTATCCAAACGTAATGATTAATGGTAGAAGTCACCTGTTACTGCCTGACTCATTTATCAGTATAGAAGAAGATCGGTAATATTTTATGCATAATTTCGTGGTACCTCTTGCCAAGACTAGTGTAGCAGAGTAGAAGAAAAAATGAAAAAAATTACTGATTATGAAATCAGGGCTGAGCCCATAGTTAAGATATAGCTAATATTAAACGAGAGGACAAACTCCGATGTTGTAATCTCACAAGTTGACTAAAAATTCTGTGAAAACGATGATTTACGATGTGCAGGACTTCTTACTTAGGTACGTTAGCGAGAACTTATTCAAGAAAACGAGTTTAAATAAATATTCATTGTTTACTATCGAATGCGATATGTATTTGTCGCAATGTGTGTTATACACAAGTTCGAATACGCACGTATGTATTAGTTGTGTGAAATATACGCTCAACAGATTCATAGATCGAGAAAGCGGATGGATGCTGTAGGATGAACCAACGGTGTAGACTCCACATTTTCGCGATAAAATATTTCATTTTAACGAAATTTTAACTAAATCATTAAACAGTCACGTTAGAATAGTATTTTGTATAAAACTCGACGCTCCTGAAGTTCAGAAATATATTATAAGAACAATTCGTTCAATTTACCACAATCCGAAATTCTGACATTGTAGGAATTCGAAATTTATATCGCTCATCGTCACCCCTTAATTTTTACGAAAGTATACATGCTGTTGATTTTCCAATGGTATCATTCTTTTGGAATCTAACAGTACCGAAATTTCAATTTTGTAATCTTATTTCGTCGTCGAATCAGTTGCCCGTTTATTTCGATTATTTTCTATCCTTTTCCTAGGAAAGACGTGAAACATGCTGCACTGTAACTTTGTGGAAATACGGAGTAAAACATCCTTCTGTAAGGGAAGAAGATAAATCTTTGTATATTATGAAGCAGATTTGAATTACCGTTTAAAAAAATATATCTTTCAATCTCATTCATATTCGGAGATCTACGCCACTGAGAATGGTCGTCCTGCTATATGCGAAACGGACGAGTGAAGACAGCATAGTACACGCGTTAGTCCGTTCGTTCTTTGATTCGTTGGGGAATCCGGTGAATCTCGCCTTGGTGAAACTATACGACGTCCCTCTCAGCGAGCTCCGCAAGTCGATGAAGGCATATAAGGTGTGATGCTGCGTTCAACCGGCATCAGTACCAAACACACGGGACACGGACAAACGCGCACGCAGATCTCCAAGTTACGAATTTCAATCCTAAACATGAGATACACGTGGATATACGTAAGTCTTGCAGCTTATTCTTCATCAATTGTCTCAACTTTCAATTTTCAAGTAAACCATTTTCCCAATTTTTTTTCTTTTTTTTTTTTCATCCAATTTTCATTCTTTCCATGGAATATTTCGCGATTTTATTTACCCACCTACTTACACATTACGGTATTATTAATTTGTTACCAGTTGACCATCAGACACGCTCTATTAGTTCCTTTTTTTTCTAATTTGACCGGTAACAATCTTTTCTATGTATTTTATTAGATAATGATCGTGTACAATACCAAGAACCATGTTTTAACGTCCGCTATAGTCTATCATAATAATATTGGTGTAGCTATTAACTTTTTTATACCGCAGTAAATCGTTCATTTGATTACCTGTTTCCGACTCAGAGACGTCGGTCTTATAATCGACTAACTACGATCGATCAATTCGGACCTTATATCACAACAAAATAACTAGAATTAGTGTTCGCGCGTGAGTATCAGAACGACTACGATCTGAATGGGGAGGAAAAAAAAGACACAGTATCTTCTGATCGTACAACTACTTATATGACATAAAAAATAAATCAAATATCTGAAGAGGAGAAGCGTTATTCGTTTATATAATAAATGAAATGAAATAAAATGAAGAGAATAAAAATTGCACTACGATATTTAAACGACCTTGCGGCGTATCTGGATGATCTTAAAATCTCTCCGCGGTTTCCGCTTGAGGAAATATATCGTTACCTATGCAGCGAGTCGGAAACCACAACGAAAAGATGAAACGGTTGTGTCAATCCAGTTGATCGGAGTATCCGGTCTTTGAATTATATATGAGATGTACTATACATCTAAAAGGCTTGTTAAATTGTAACGTGATTTCAAATCGACGACAAGAACTTCCGGGAATTTGTGACCAAAGACATACACGGAGAAAGTCCTCTTCGTCTCACGTCTCTCTATTCCATTTCATGTAGGTACTGCTAGTTGAGATATTGGATCGTTTAAAAACGTAGGTTTAATATGTATCTCTTCGCTGAGAAGAAGAGATCCTTAAGCAATTTGGTGAAAGTCAAGCGATCTGTCCGTATCCAGTGAAATTAACTTACGCAATTTATCGGTAGTATAATACACTTCTGAGTAAGTGGATCGTAAGATAGCCTCGATATCGGATGAAGAAGATGCTCATATTTTATTGTGACCATCGTCGAGCGGATCATACGTAAAATACTGATCTATCGATCTCTGGGCAAGAATAACAGCAAAATATGATCTTACTTTCGACCATAGAGAAGATAAGGACAAAAAAGAGAAAAAGAGAAAAAGAAAAAAGACAATTGCTAATATAGCGCAGGAAAGAAAGCAGTGAAAATATCTGTGGCAGATATTTGAAACCTGTTTTAAAACGGGACCTACCTATATCCAGCATGACTGGTCGTGAAAAGTTAACCTGACGGTATATAAATATATTGTTAACCACATCACTGTTGTAATAATTCAAATTTTTTTTTTTCATTTTTTTTCTCGACTCTGGACTCCTAGCTGTCCGCAAAATCAACTGTCATTAATTCGAAGGAGATTTCTCTTTTCAATTCTCAACGTAATGCGTTTGCGTTCATTAACTGTACGGTATAGGTATATAATGTTCGATAAAAAGTAGTACGCTAATCATATAGCCTGATGTCCCATTGATGTTAATCTCTCGTTAAATGAGTAGTCAAACTTTGCTAATGCCAGATTTCATAAGATTTAGAAGGCTCATTTAGTTGACGTTATTATTAGTGATCTGCCAACACCTATGTTCGGTCGTTGAGTGAGATAAATCTGCATAAATCGCGAATTTTGATCTCTCTCTACGTACTTATATAGTAGCATAAGTATAATGTGCATACTATAAGAAAATACATTTACAAGGAAAGTTAACGTTCAAGTAAAAACTCTGCAATAGATTCAGCAAAGAAATCAGCTACCTCGAGGGAAAGTGCTGAGCTATTTGCACTTGAAGCGTACTAACAAAGCGATTAAAATCCTGTTTATATGCAGAACACCGAGAATCCTGTATAAATCTTGAAGGGCCGGTTTGGACAATAATTTTTGAAAATTTACTCCAAAGTGAAATTATCATCGCGCTGTAACCGGTTATTAAATATTTCGTTGATATTTCTATTTCCAGATACTTTGCTGCGCTGCGGTGGTCACCACTGGTAGACCAACGTCCGACGATTCTCCGTCAACGTCGGAAATTTCTGATGAAAAGCCTAAAGAAGAGGTGCGCCAAGAAACATTGGAAGACCTTGTGGACCTTGGAAACGAAGAAACCGATTTGCCAATACTCCCGCCGATAATTCTGATCGATTTTACAAACGGCACGAATTTGACAAGCGAGGAAAAGTCCAAACGTACCATAAACGGAAATTTGGGTTACGGTTTTCAACCGAACAACCTTTTCTCTGGGAAGTATAACTACTATTTTCCGGCTGGTAAATCTGGAACTACGGTCAGCATTGAGGAATCCATCAGCCCATTTCTCCCTACGACAATAATTGAAAAGGTGAACATCATCCCGGAGAAACTCCACATACATCCGACCGGGACTTCGTATTCTAACACTGCTCAAAGTAATTTGTTCGGAACGATTTCGAACGGTCATTCACAGTCCCAGAACGGAGTAAGCGGATCACCTTCAGTGTTCGGACAACGAACTAAGCTCCACAAATCGACTGCAGGTGATAACTTTCAGTCTTTCTCTAGGCTAGCTCCTACTGAAAAACCAAATTATGCGGCATATTCAACTCCAAAACCAAGCTTCCAATCGAACGAGTATTCCTCAGGGTCAAGCTTCGGTAGTTATAACCATCCGTCATCAACATATCACGGTTTTTCCACGCCAAGACCTCTTCAGAAAGTCTCTCCCATCCAAGAGCCATACAGATCATTTTCAGGATCAAACTTTAAGACGTATGATACACCTTCTCAAAGCTACGGAGGAATTTCTACGACAAGTTCTCCGCCTACTTATAAATCTCTTTCGTCAGGATCGAGTCTCGGAAGCTATGGCAAACAGGGAACCGGATTACAGAGCTACTCGACTCCGAAACCCCAAATCTATGACCAGCCACAAAGCCAAACTACGGTATTGTCACCCCTGGGAAATTCCCCGAAGTACAGTTACGAGAACGGGGTTAAATACGAGCACAAAATAGTCTGGAAATATCCAAACGGTGCGGTGTCCGACGTCGGACCAAATCCTTACGAGAATAGTTACTCGGAGTATTCTTCTCCGACTAAGATCAGCTTGACATCTGATTACCAGAACCCTGAGGCAGTGAATAACTTTCCGAAGGTAGTTAGCGGCGAGTACTCTGTCAATGCCGGAAATATTTACTCCCAGAAGCCAGCTACTTTCCCTGACAACGGCGCTACGTTCAACGACGATTCTAAAGCCAATCAATTTGTCTCTTCGGCAAGTATTTCTGACGGTAGACAATACTTCCTTGGATCAGCTGCTCAGCGTGCACCTCCATCGCAGAAATTTAGCTTCCAGAATTCATACTCAGTTAGCAGTAACGGCCAGTTAGGCCAGACTCAGGCCAGTACGTCGCCGTCTTCTGCATCGTACAAGACTACTGACTTCAACAAATCCAATATTGAGAATTCGAAAGTTATTTCTACTTACCCTGTGGATAGCCCCGCAGCAGAATATCCTTCTTTGGGTAGTTACGCGAACAGTGAAACCTTCGGGCAACAACATCATCCGCAGGCAAGCCCGTATACGTATAGTCAAAGTTTGCCGACATCTAACTCGTATGGCCAGCCCTCAAGCTTGACCTTTGATTCATCGAGTGAAAAAATTCAGCCCACTGTTATAACCAAGTATACACCACAGGTGCAGCAATACCTCAAGAAAGCTCTCGGCCTTGGAGAAAGCGGACAAGGACAAAAGCAGCAGTACGAGCCATCCACCACTCCCCAGGCATACTCTAATATCCAATATTCGAATTTGCTCGATTACAATCCGTCGATTTCTCAATACATCAGTAATCCATCATCGATTTTGAATGCTCAACCGACTTTTGTTCAAGCTGGAAATTCCCTGGTTCCTGTAATCATTTTAAGGGTTGATGGCGTCGCGCCTATCCAGCCCAAAGTCACACCAAATATCAACCTTAAAGCTCTATTGCAAAGGTATCTAACGCAATACGCGCAGACCGTGAATGATTTGTCTCAAGGCAAGAGTTACGGTCAAGGCTATGAAAGTTTGAGAGGTCAAAGTTCTCCGAGTTCTAAACAATTCGATCTTGGTCAACTAGCTCAGAGTCTAGGTCAGCTTAATCTAGGATCAAATTTTAAACAGAATTTCGCTCAGAATTTCGCCCAGAGCTTTGCTCAGGATTATCAGCCGGATTCTTTTTCGGGCATAGATAGCAACGGCGGTAAATATCTACCTACAGTAACGCGTGAGACTACAAAAAAACAGAAGGTAAAAAACGTCGAGATAATAGACGACCCGCGATTCACCAGTTACAAATTAAAAAACTGAAGATGAGCTCAACGGTGAACAAGTCACGTCTCATTGGGCAAAAATTTGTCCATAATAATTAAATCTCTAGGAAATTGTACGCGTTCGGTAAGTTCCGGAGTTTTTATAATCAACCTCTGAGTCGTAATTTTGACGTTGTAGAATCCGTCATGCTGTTAAGAAGAAAAAAGAAAAAGGAAAAAAAAAATCTTTAAAATCCCTGCCACTCTGCAGACTTTCCATAAAATAATTTCTATAGCATGCCAGGTGCGACTGAGACGCGGTAATGTTATCCCGTCACGTTGTCACGATTAACGAAGAAAGTAAATCGTTCTTTTTCTAATTTTTTTTTTCATTTTTATCCCAACGTCATTCAGATCAAAAAACAGCATACGATAATTTATTGTAACTTTTTGCCATTTCAACCGATGAAAACAACGTTCCGTAATTTATGAGCCAGAGATATACCTATTCAAAGTGCCGTTTGAAGCTAATCATCAAATGTCCTCGATCGTAGATTTAAACTTATGAGTTAGTAAATATTTAATGGGGGGAAACAGTGCAATACGTAGATATTCGAATTGGTTATTATAGCTTCGACACGGGTAATTATTCTTGACGAATATAGTATATGCATGCGGAAGTTATTACTTCTGCGAATAATTGAATTCGTATATCGATGCTCTCGGTAGAAAAGTGTCTAACTCCACTTTTTTTCAAATGCATTTTTTTGTACGTCACGTTGAGAAATATCATTCTTCATACGTTTTTTGGCTCTCCTGAAAAATTTACAAAAATGGAGTTAGACAATTTGCTAATTAGAACGTCGATATCAATATGTTGACTTGTAAAGATGATTCTGCCCGTAAGAATTCTTACCAATTCGATAGATGGGCGATGAAATGACTTTTGCAAAAGACATATTATTTAAATAATATATAAATGTAACCTATTGTACCTATAGCTGTTAGCTGAACAATTTTTCACACTTCAAAAAGGTACCTAATAGAACGTAGATGTATAAGTGCTTCGTATTGTGAAGAACCTGTGGAATTTTCCGTTATGTATAATGTTAATCAAATAAAAGCATATTTAAAAAAATAATCTAAACTTTCTCCTCGTGTTCCGAATGTCCCTTTGCTTGCACTAGTTAAATACACAGCAGCATATTTATTCCTCTATATCGTTATAATTACCGTTAATTGACTATAAAATAAAAGTCGAAACGGCAATACTCATTAAACGAAGCTAATTCCACCTTATACCAACGCGAACTAGTTGATATCTTGAAATCTGACAATCAGTTAATTACGAAGCGTGTGGAAGCCACGCGTACGTTAGAAAAATATTCTACAACATTTAATAAGCACCATCCATTACATACACATTGTTAAACGTTTCTTTACTAATTTACTTATTTTCAAGTGTAAATCGTGCCAAGTCTTAGAGCGCGCGCACTGAGCATAATACGTGTGTTCTAGAGCGCGTAGGAGTTCTTTTACCACGGGAAAACAATTGACTTCAAATTGCCAAGTACCAAGTCACCTCAATTTGATATTCTTCACAGACTAAAGGCGAGGTCATTTCGTGCTTTATCGTACAATGATAAGATAACATTTAATTTTTAAGATATTTGGGAATGATGTTACTTCACTTGGTCGAAGTTCTTCATTATTTGTTTATGCGTCTTTTTACTCCTGTTTGCAAACTCATCACCATGACCAGGTGTACAACGAGTTGCAAGTCACAGGCGTAAAAACTAATTTTACCTAATAGTAGGTTTAAGTTGTAACTAGGTATTTTAGTCATTATTCATTGACGAGATGCGAGTGATCGGTTTTTGCGCTATAACCGTTTACTCGGTGTAAGATATATGGCAGCAAGTTTATTTGCGAGAAAACTTCTTCTTCTTCGTCTTCTTCTTCTTCTTCCTCTTCTTCTTCAGGAGTTGAAGACAAAATTTTTCCTACGATAGTCGCGTGCCACAAATGAAAGTATCCTAGACAAGACGCGCGAACTATAGTATAATATTTAGAACGATATTTTTCACTTGGTCACCGAAGTGTATAAAGAAAATCGTACGCATCCTATGTGGCTCAGTTCTATTAAGAAGGTTCAACCAACAACATCCTCAAAGGTTTATAGAAGCAACTAAAATAAATGTGTGCACAAATAATACCCTGTGATTAATTTCCGAAAAGTGTGGAAAATATGAGACTCTGGAAAATGTTATCGTATCACGTAAGTTCGATTCATTCATCTCGTTCTCCGAACCAAGAATTCGCAATACCTAAAAAAGAAGATCTAGCCTTGTATGAAAATTTAATCGACAAGTGATATCAATAATATGATGCGTTAATTTTTTTCTGTATGATGATTAAAAGTCACGTCTTATGTTCTTCATTTTTTGTCATTCAAGTTTCGATTTTTCCAAAATATCACAGATTATCCTCCTGCTTCTGGCCTGGCGATGCAACAAGGTCTCAGGAAATTCGACACCGATTATCGAAGAATTGGACCAAGTAGCTACGGCATCTATGGTTAGAATAAAAAATTCTACCGCAAATAATTCTACCTTGGAGAGACCCTTTCGTGACGTGGAAGTCACGACCATTCGTTACGAAAATTCAAATGGCTTTGTTCCAATAACACAGGGAACTCAAACTGTTACGGGAATGGAGGAAACTACATTTGGGGAAAATTATAGCATGGACAGAAATTTCACCAGTGAAGAACATCTGTCCCTTTTCATTAAGAATCCATCATATTCAAAGGATGAGGAATTGATTGAAAATGATCCGATTTACTCTACCGAAGCGAGAATATTCCTCAGTTTGACGCAGCCTATGCTGCACAGGAGATCTTCTGACTCTCAGGACGCGTCGGATGATTTTGAAATTTTGAGAATCAACAATGACACGCCTTCCGTGGCGAATTATGACAATTTTTACAACAGTTTGTCTGCAACGAATCAACGGGTGCGTAACAGAGGGAAAGAGGTTGACGATCAGAATACACAATATACAAATACACAGAATTCAAATTATTTCGGCAATACCCCACGCAACAAGAAATTTGAGAATTACTTGTTGAATTACGAAGAAAATGCGGCACCTGCACAAACCCCGAGAAACGTTGCCACTGATACACAGTATTTTTCGTACAGCCAGGTACACGAAGATCAAAATAAAAATGGATACAAGGAGTCAAGTAGCGTGAGAAATAATTTTCCAACTACCGAATCTTTTGACTATAATTCTAACAAGAAGGGGAAATTTTCACAAAACTTTCGTACAACACCGCAGCCAATTTACAATCAACCCGATACTGCGAATTACCAGTTCAACGTGCAAAGTTCGCAGAAAATGAAACCCTTGACGGATGTCAACTACCATCAGAATCGGCCGAAACAAAAATCAACTCATAATGTGCATCGAGCAAGATTAAATGTGAAACAACAGACGCCCCCGAAATCTAAGCCAGTTTCGAATATACACTCGAATTTAGAGAACATAACACCTCGAAGTCAGAACTATAATTCGAACATCCGCTCCGAGGAATCTCCGAGCTACTTCGAGCACGAAGCTCTATTCAATAGAGAAGAAACAAATCATAACTACGAAAAGGTTGAAGAAGCTAAGGAATTGTCCGATGAAAGTTACGAATACGTTGAGATTATAGAAAAGCCAAAACGATTCCGCAAACAGAGAAGAAGGCCAAGCGATCCTGACGATTCGAAACGATTGCCGAAAGAACACAGAGACATTGATGATTCAATCGACATCGATGAAGCTACAAAACCAAGAACTCGACTTAGGCCAAAAATACGCCATCATAAACCTAGGGTGAATACATGGCCTGGACATGAGAGCCTGGTTCATGAGGACGATTCGGATGAGGGAGGTTTCGAATCGCCAGTGCAGAGCTCCGTCAACTCCGAAAACAGAAAACAGAAGTTCTACAATTACAATCACAAGTCTAAGGATAATAGCTGGGCTAGTATAAGCCCAAATGTGGAGATTTCGCACTCCAGTGGCATAGAAATCGACCAAGTTGGTAGACCCAAGGTGCAGGTAGTCCCGGTAAACGTGAATCTTATCCCATTGTCAAATTTTGATCATAATTCAGCATTAGGTCACAGCCAGGGTTTTGATTTGTCGAATGCCGTGTTGCAAAATTTTGTAACAGCAACACCTATAGCATTTAGTAACGGTTCACCGATTACTCCTATTACTTCGATTCTGAACACACCTCAAGGTATTTTCGATCAGAATATCGCAAAGACTCTGCAAAATTTGCAGAACCAAAATATCAAAGTACAAACCCCAGTGCCAGAGGTAATGGTCGGTCAAAATACGTTCAACAATCCGATTCAAACTATTTTAATACCGCAGCAAAATTACCAAACTCAACAAAAATTCGGACAGAATGTAAGGAATGCATATTTGGCAAACAACCAAAATTTGTACGCGCAGAATCAAATCTCAACTCCGAATTTACAACCGACTAATTTCAATGTATTCCAACAAAGTTTACCACCTCAAAATGTTCAAAGCAATTCACCGATTCAAAATCCGATGTACAGTTCAAATCATAATTCGGTACAAAATTACCAAAACCCGAATGCGAATCAAATTCAAAATGTCCAGAGCAACTTACAGTTCAATAACCCTCATCCAACTCCCCAGACTTTTGAAAATTTTCCACAACATAACGGCCAAGCTACATCCAATTATAACGTACAAGTCAACCCGCACGGTTTGCAAGGACAAACCTTGTTACCTAATCAAAATTTGTATGCCCCACAAAGCAATGTTGGCTATTCCACAACGCCGTCAACAAATTACGTCCATAACGCCAATCTTGGAAGTGTGGAAAATCATGGTAAAAGAAATTCCGCTTCTGGGACGAACGGGCAATTCCTGGCATCGGCTAGTTTAACTGTTGGTGAACAAATTCAGAATCAAATTAATGCTCAAAATGTAAGGCCTCAAACGCATGACAATTTCAATCAAGTCTTTCGCCCCGACAATTTGTTGCCGAAAACTAAAGCGTATGTTGAAAACGCGGAGGCTGCTCAAACATTTGTTAATCTGCGTAACCAAAACGGACCAGGCGCACAAATATTGAACAGGGACCACCAGACAGAACAAATTTCTCAAGCATCGAACGCAATTGCTCAAACTTATAAAGATCAAAATCAGCAGATACTTAAGGTAGCCAATGAAATTTTTGAAAGCACTTTGAAACAGTTGAAACAGCTGCAACGAAACCAGAGCTTCAGGGCCAACAAATTGGCGAATCAGAATTCGCAGAACCTGCAGAATGGTCCTTTCCTGAATTTCGGTACGAAAAACGTGGAGATCATCAATCCTAATCTAAGACCAAGTCCTGTCGATCAAATGTATAATATTCCTACTCAAAACTCGAACAAATTCGGTGGCATCAGTTTAACGACTGCATTTCCAATCTTTGCTACGACCAATTTCGACACATCATTCAGTCCTGCAACTGTCAGGCCATTATCTATCCGAGGGTACGTGGATTCGTTGACCGAAATGGGAGCCAAGGAGAATGACCAGAAGACATCTCCGACGACATATGTAAAGCCAAACTCTCCAGAGCAGCGTTTCGAGCCTGTGTTATTCAATCCAATAAACTTTGTTCCTAACGTCGAAACTTTGAAAAGCCAAAAAGCTTTGAACAGCAAATACAACGTTCACGAACCTCTGCTTCAGGGCTTGAACTTGGTACCTCTGGTCCCAGGAGGTAACTTTTTCAAGAATTCATACTTTGCTCAGGATGATTTGATCTCAAAGCCAAAACTGAACACCGACCTACAGAAGTATGCAGAAGAAATGTTCAAAGAATCTTTGAAAACTATATACAACACGCAAAAATGGAACAACGATCACAAAGCTCAAGGTTCAGAAATTTCTGCTGTCACAACTCCTCCACAAATTAAGGGAGACCTGGATAATCTGAAATTCTCCGTTCCCGATATCAAGCCGAGCAAGCAAATTTTAGAAGCCCATTTTACTGAGATTGGTTCAAAGGACGCGGGTAGCCAGTCTTCTGGACATTCTTCGAAGCCAACCGACGAATCGAAGAGATTCCCAACGTCCCAATCTCCAGACTTCGCAGATATTCTGAAGCCAGATTTCAAGTTACCACCACCAATTTCTCTGGAACCAGTAAGATTTTACTACAAGCCCAACATCCACCTTAGCAGACCAACAATTTCCGACACAAGACACCCAGATTTCAAATTCAATTCGGATCTTGGAGGTGTGGACTATATCCATGATTTCCTCACACCTCCTAAGCCAAACGCGTTCATCTCGAAGAGTCCATTCAACGAGCATATTCCCAAAAGAAGACCAGGCCATAAGAGGCCCTTCTCCGATAATTCAAGCATCAAATTTTTCGGCAGACCGGACAGTGGATCCTCGAAGCCTCCTGCAGGAGTTGTAGAATCAGCTGCGAGCAATATCGCGCATCAAAGTTTCTCCTTCGATGCTCCCAGGTTCGAATTTCTGCAGGGAAAACCACCGTTCGATCATGATAATCAAGATTATGAAACTGACGACCAGAGTTCTTACTCTGGAATGCGAGGACATTCGAAATACCCCAGTCTCACCACATCTAGTCCATTGATAGACGACTACCAGAAGCCTGGCGTTCATACCTACGACTTCAATCACCCTAGGATGCATAATCTGATGGGATTATTACGCAAAAATAAACGTCTTCCACCAGGAAGCTCGCAGAGTTATTTCAGACCCAAAGAGGGAATACAGGAGCGATTGGAAAATAATAAGCGCACGGATCAAACTCAGTTTTTCGAAAATAGCTCAAGAGGGTTTGTTGAGGAAAAAAATTTCGAGACGAGCGTGAATTCGACAGGAACTGAAGAAAGTCACGCTTAGATGTTAAGTATTTTACATGATATATTATACATGCATACCTACATAGTTTAAGAATTATATTATGTCATTATCGACGTGGTAGAAATTTACTGATTCAAGGTGATCTTGGCAAAATGGCATAATTATGTCATGAAAACAAATATTTGAGAAACAACACTTCGTAATTATTGTTTGCTGATGCATTCGTAACTCTCGGCATTACACCAGGCCAAGATCTGTTTGCAATGAGTCGTTATTATTGTACAATCGATTACACTTAAACCTTGAAGAAAATTAGTAGGATGGATTAAATTTAAATGCTCCATTGTGGCCCAATGAGCAGAAGTATTTAAGAATAAGAGGAATGTCTGTCCGAAAAATTAACATTATACGCTTTTACGGATAATTAACGTTCTTCGTCCGGACATTGCTCCTATTATTATAGGTTCCCGTTCATTTGGCGATAGCAATAATTGCAGAATAACTGCAAATATAAGATACGAAAGGACTTATATCTATATTTTTTTATTTTTCCATATTCTTCTTATCTTTACCTTAATAATCAAAATACATATATCATATACGTAGATAGTTTTAAGCTCGAATTAAGACGTCCTGATGGATTATTTGACTGAAATTTGTTACGAGTTAAATTCTCAAACTTTGTACATAAGAAATTAAATGAAAATAAAATGACAACAGCTTCAGGTCTCGATCATTGATAATAGACCCTATTCCCTGAATACCTGCAATGAATTGAAATTCAACTATTGTAACTCAATCAATTTTATCAAACGATTGTCGAGGAGAAACTGATTTCGTTAGAAGTGAAAAGTTAGGAAATCTAGATATTTCAATCAGGCATAACCAGTATTTGTCGGAGTTGAGTAAAAAGGGGAATCTGACTTATCACTCCTGCTCTTTCTTCTCACGACTTATTTTCTCGAAATTGAACAAAAATTAAATCTAATTAAATGCAGAAATAATGCTTTTAATCATCAAATGCGCTTCATCCGGAAGCTCGTAATTAGTTTTCACTTTCTTCGAGCGTAACTGCAGCTTGCAGTTACCGGACATGAGAAAAAGACTTTAAATATCACATTTTGCCATTTAATGGATCTACGGTTACTGACAATCAGCGGTTTAGTGGATGACTGCTCCGCGACCACAATACTGAAACAATTCTTAATTTAAAATTCGTACTTACCGCAGTAGGTGAGACACTATTTTATTTCTTTCAGCTTCATCCGGAACCTTTAACGATCCAATTGAAATTGCACAAATTGCAGGCGCACTAGGACTCTCAGATAAGTATTCGATTACCTAATTAACTATGCATATTAATGCATTGCATTTCAAGTTTTGCAATCTTTTCTCTGCTTCAACTTTTCAGTACGTAATTATTGAGAAATGTTAATCTTTAAGCACTGTGTCAACCGAGATCAACCATCAAATATTCTGATTGTAAGTCAAAATACATAATAACTAAAAGAGAGAGCGTTAAACGAGCTCATAATTTGACAATAGAATTACGCTAACGATATAGCCAAGGAATAATCGTGGCGACAAGTCTCAACGATGACATTTGCATTCTTAAGAAAAGGTGGTCGGAGACATGTGGCGACAAAAAGCGTAAGTTAGTGTGCGGTCGGTTGTGCCGGAACGCCTATTTTAATCTGAAGAGAAGTCGAACTTGATGATCGAGAGTAGATAGTATATTGTAATGTCACGGTAGATCGAACCCACACACAAAATAAAAATGTATTTACAGTTTTTAGCGGTAATAGTTTCCAATGCCGCAAAATTTCATGGATTGAAAGGTCAGATGCAATTGGTCTCCATGCTCCGAACGTGCAGAAATCAAAGAAGCGAAAAATGAAATTGTTTCTTGTCATTATTGCTACGTATACCTATATATAATATGATATACTACCTATATACATATTCCTAAGTATTTCAGGTAGGTAATCTTCATTGGTCATGGAAGAATGAGGTTTTTGTGCAAACTGGCGCCGTGACTTTTGTCTCCCCTTAGAGTATCGGCGATTCTTGCGATTGGCATGATGTCCGCAACTCGTCCGTAATCCATCGGTGCAAGACAAGGAGGTTCAGCACTTTTTATGTCGCCGTTTTTATAGATTTTAGAAAAGTGTCTAGTGTTCCCTCGATTCGCATCAGTTGTGTTCGAATATAAAAGCGAGCTGGATACCGAATAGTGCCAGTTTGTATCGAACGATTGAATCAATCGGTATCCCAAAATGGGTACTACGCTGGTAGGTCCCCAAACAACATTATACTTAATGAATTGAACAATTGAACAAAATACATCCATAATACCTCAATATTACCGATTTAATTGACAAATAACTAATTACAGTTTACTATCCCGGCATCTTGATGATAAGTGATCTGTAGTGCGTGTGATTTCCGAACTTTGTACAACAGTCGATTCAAAACGAGGAAAAAATCGAGACCTTTAATTTCCATGCATCTAGAAAGATATTTGTTTAATTCTCTTTTGGCCAAACTGATTTTGCATCCTTTATCTTTTACAGATTTATAGTACAGCACTGCTCCTTGTGGCTGCGATATCAGCCGCATCAAACGCTGCAGTATCATCAATCCCAGCTACGACAACAACTTCAACAACGACAACACCAGCGACAAAATTGACATCCACTGTAGAGACAACTGTTGCCCCTAAGTCGAAGCGCGGAGTTGTTGAAATCGGCACAAACGTATGGGCCAACAACGGAGGTTTTCAGTCGAAATCTGCCAATCCAAGTCCAAATTCTGCTGCCGTGAACCAGAACAGTGAGTCGCACAGTCCACAGCGTAGTAGCAGCAGTTCTTCGTCGTATTCTCCTGCTCAGAATAACGCGAGAACATCAGGGTATAACAATCAGAACTCTGGGTATCGGCAAACTTCACCATACCCAAGCTTGAGTTACGCTAATGTCGGTGAAAGTTACGGGAACGGTGGTCAAACTTATGGACCTAGCGCACTAAGTTTCGGAAATAATGGTCAGAGTTATGTGAATTCACCTCAAAATTATGGAAGTACCGATGAGAGCCAAAACTCTGACCTTGCGGCATTTTATGCTGCTCAAAGTCAGTCCACGGGTACTCAAGGATCTCTGAATCTTGGGAGTTTCCAGGACGCCCAACCCTTGACGAGTTCTTCTCAGACACAAAACAGTCAAGGTGGTCAGATTCAGAACGGTGCCATCAGTACTCCGTACTATGCAACCTTTGCCAGTGCTCCTAGTCCTGTGAAAATTTTCAACGATAAGCTACCCACTGGACAGTACGGAACTAGTTTCGTTCAGTTACCGAATGACCAGCAAAATTCCTACAAATCGCAATCCATGTACGCACCCAATCATCAGTCTTCGTCATACGTTATTCCAAACACCGGATCTTATCCGTATCAGCAAATGGCAAGTTTGAGCCAGGGATCACCCTACACCTCGCAAGGAGGTCCAGTTTTCGCTGCGACATCCCAGATTCACCGGAATACACTGAAGACCAATTTCCCTGGACTAAAAGGCCCAGAATTTGCCCAGACTTACGCCCCACACCATCAGAGTGCTTCCACCTTCGTACCCAACGTGCAAAGCAGTGGATTTGGCCCTGCCACTGTCGACTTCAATGGAAAGAAGATTCCTCTCCCCGTTCTTCAGCTTCAAAGCGCCGAAGATTTCCCGGGTTTTGCTCAATCATTCGCCCACAACTCCCAGCCTCTCCTGCTCGAGACAAATACACCCTTCCAAGGCCAAAATGAATTTGGCTTTTTGGCTGATTTCGCCAAGAACTTGAACACTCCGGGTGGAAATATTTTGCCATTTATGAATCCCCTGCAATCTAATCAACCTCAAGTACTACCTGTTCGGAGCGCTAATGGCAGCCCTCAATTCCCACAGTACAAGGGTGCGAGGATCAATACATCTCCCAATTATAACCAAGGAAAGCCAGCCCCGTCATACGAACCCCTGAATACTCAGCCTCAACTTCATTTCACCGGAAAACCAGCCCTTCCACCAGTACCTGCGCCATTATCAACTTCGTCGATAATTCATCATCCCCCATTAAGCGCCAGGCCTGTAGCAGAGATTCGAGATGACGTTGAGGTTATTAAGAAGAAGAGGCCTTCGCCACCTCCCCGTGATTTTGACGACGACGATGTGGACGAGGGTACGTACTTGAAATGGTTTTTTTATTTTCATTTTCTTCAGATTTTTATCAGGTCGTGATGAAGGAATGTACCAATGTGTTTTTTTTTTTTTTTGTAACAGGTTACAAGGCTATCGAAAAAGAGTACGGACGTCAACAGGACGATGTAGAGGATGAGGCACCGCAACGTGGAAAGTACTTCAAAGAGTCTAATGTGGAAAGTGACTTCAAACCATCGAAGAGTTTCCCTTTCAAATCATATGACGAGCAATTCCACAAATATTCGAAGCCATCTTCGGACGAAGAATCTGAAGAAGAAAGACCAGCCTCCAGGTATCGGCAGACAACATCTGCCGAAGAGGATGAAGACTATGATGGATACTCCTCGACTCATCACGCTGATTATAGATCTCCCAAAGCTAGACCGAGCAGGTACGAAGATGATGGAGAAGAAAGTCAAAGGCACGAGAGACAAGACGAAGCTGAAGAAGATGAAGAGCCTCAAAGAAGACCCTCGGCATACAATGCTTATGGAAAAGATTTTGAACAGGAATTCGAAGACTCGTATAAAAGAGAGCTTCCTAAAACCAGTAAGTTTGCGAAATTTCTTTCTTAATATAAATTCGGTATCTTACAGCCCGATCGCTGATCTATCGGCTAATGGTTCTTTAATGTCTTAGAATACGTCCACATAAAAGAGGTACCGGAAATTGACGAGCCTGCCGCCTCCTCGCACAAGTCCTACTCCAGCTCAGATTCATCTCCAAAATCTTCGAAGTACAAAGGGAGAAAAGGGTATCACCAAAGCCATGACGAAGATCCCGAAGAAAGCAAAAGGTATAGCAGCCACACTTCGCACAAGTATGGAAAAGCTCCGAAGAACAGGGACAGCGAGGGTTACGGTTCGAACATCCGATCCTACAACAAAGGCCAATCACCTAAAGTGATCCACGAAGAATCCTTCGGCTACAAAGCTCCGGATTCCACCGGTCACTCAAAATACAAGAAGAGCCCCACTGGGGACTCTTATTCCTCCGTTAAGAAGTCCCCGAAGATGGATTCTTACTTACAAGCGAGCAGGTCGTCGTATAAATCCCCAAAGAACGACAACGCTTACGAAAATGGAGACGCTTATTCTTACACGAGTGGAAGTAGCTGGAAGTCTGACAAGAAATCACCCGAATCCAGCGATTTTCACGGGCACGGAACTACTGTTGTTAAAACCCTAGCGTTGCCGGAACATAAGTCTACTTTCCACGCGCCTGCTATTGGAAGAGGGAACTTCTTCTTGTCGAGAAATGATAAGGTTCCGCGGGATTTAACCGGTATATAATTGCAAGTATGAAGAAAATTAATTCTGATCGTATAGCAACGGTAATTAATCTACAACGGAAGGGAAGACACGACCAAGTTGACCTATGTCTTACAATCAGAGATTCCAATGGCAATGGGTGCAATTTCAAATGTCCTATTCGTAAATATGCTCAAGCATTCCGTTTTTAATTGGCTTCTCTGTATTGTGAGACAAAAAAGAAATTTAAACCGTTGGGAAGTCTCGTACGATGTCGTGTTGTATATTATACGTTTATAGATATGTTAAGTTTTTGCCTTTATTTTATACTGTACATTATGCCTTTTCAAATAAAATATCTTCTAAAAAGTATACTGCAGAATTATTTTAGAAAACTTGTTCAACAGATTATTGTCTATTCTTAATAATATGTGATTTCCGATGAAATGCCGACGGTGATCCAATTATGGTAAATAGTCCAGTTAATAATTGTGGAAACGATGGATATAGGTAATCGGAAATGGCTGGTATAATACAGTTTGCTGAGATGTTGCCAGTAGAATTCGGAAGATAAGATTTACGATCTTAAATCACCGCCTGTCTTCGAAGCACTGCACTTGCAGAGATTGTACGAGAAAGGCTTCACCCAATCTTCATTAGGGAAGCAAAGCCTATAATTTGTTCAGTATAGAAGATTTTTTCAAAACTTTTAATAGTTTTAATTAATTCTATCATTAACTCAACAACCGTGGGCGTTGTCCCGTCTTTCGTAAGGTATATAAAGGACGGATCTTCCCAGTAAAGTTGCCAGTGCCATCACCAAGGTTTCAGCAAGATGAAGACTGTTCTATTGGTAATTCTGCACATCGTACTACTTATTGGATACACTATTAATCTCAACAACTTTTAACAAATACTATAAATCACACGAACTCTTAAAATAACCATTAGGCAAAAAGAGCCGTTATACATAATCCAAAATATTCAGATTCTCGTATCCGCCGCATTGGCTACCGCCATCACGGAAAACCCCAAATCCCTCGAGGATTCAAAGAAAAAAGAGAAGCGAGGGGTCGCGATTTTCGGGGTTCCTGGTTACGACGTTTTTGGAGGAGCTGCAAACTTTGGTGCATCCGGATGGGCGCCTACTGGCTACAGCAGTGGCGGATGGGGCAATCCGGACGTAGCTTTAGGAGACATTCAATTGCAGGCTTCCCACAATATCGCTCTTCAGGTACGTGACTGGAGTTGAACACACTTTCGTGGATAAAAGGCCATTTTTAACTACGAAATAACTTGGAAATTTTCATTTTACAGGCCCTGGCAGGACCCACAGGAACTCCTAGCATTGCCTATCCACCAGAAGTTGTCCAGGCAATCCAACAGGCCAAGGATGCTAGCCATAATGTCCTCGTGGCTCAGCAGAGAGTCTCAGAAGCCAAGCAGACTGCACTTCTTCAACAGAAAATTGCTCTAGCTAAGGAGGCTAACGCCAGAGAAGCAGCACACAGGTGAATAGCTTTTTCGGACTTGGTTATGCTTCTATTCAACAAATGTCAAAGTTTCGCTGATTTCAATTCACTCCAAATCTTCAGTGTTCCACTTTTGATAAACAATCATTTTTACAGGTCTGAGGAAATCTCAGCTAATGCTCAGGCCGAAGCTAGGTCAAGTGCCAGACAGCTTGTGGCTTCCCAGCAGAGACTAGCGACATTAAAGGATGCTGTGGCAGCAGCCCAAAGAGTTGCTGCAGCTAGAGAAACAGCAGCAGCTGCAGCAATTCAAAGAACAGCATCAGCAACCGCGGCCGAATTGCGAAAGCAAGATGTTGATAAGCAAATTATTATGAGTGAAGAGGAGGCCAGGGTCAGTTTTTTTAATTTTAATTCACATGTTTTTACATTCATGAATAACGGACTTTAAAAAACGTTCATTATTGTTTGATGGGTACAGTTGAAACTAATTTCTATTTTTTATATATATATTTTGCAGCAAAAAGACATCATTGCAGCGAAGGAAAATGCCATCGCTAATGCATTGCAACATGCAGCAGCAGAGAAGCCATCATACCATCCATGGGGATGAAATAATTATTTGATAATATAATCTTAGAAAATGTTAGGAAACAAAATTCATCGAGACTGCTATGACGCATTTCTAGTATAATTGTAGTAACTTCCCATAGGCTAAGAGGTGGTGGTATTTTGTTGTTGGTCATTCTTATATCGATTTATGTATTTTTAAACGTTACCAATAAACATTGTTTGCATTTTATCAAATCGTAGTATCATTCTTAATAAACGATCAAACGATAGTACCCAACTACGACTCCCTGTCAACGAGCTTCGTGCAATTTACATTTTGAACACACGAGACCTAAGGAGCAGACTCGAGGCAGACCAGAATACAAAATTAAAACAAAAAGATAGTAACGTAAAAACATTTTGACATCTTGTACCGACCACACATATAAAAGCAATGAATAAAAAAGTGCCGACCAGAATGTAATCGCACTGATATTTAAAGCCCGGAACCTACCATCAATCTCCAATTTATCATCACGTCAAAATACTTTCGATTCAATCTCCTCACGAATATTTTACAATAGCCACGTCCGCTTAAAACCAATCAATCAACTGATCAGATACTAACCAGCATGAGTTGAACCCGCATGTACTAAGTACTACTTGTTCGTGTCTACAGTGTACTGCGATTTTATGTCCTATAACCATGGGCGATTTAATATCAGAAATACACGTCATGCTGACAAGGAACAGTAATAAAATATCAAAGGCAAACAGTAATCCGAGCTTTTCTATACATGGATGCAGCTATACTAGGTCGGCAATTGCAGTATCTCAACTAATAATCGTTGCAATTATTAACGCGCTAAGATATAGTTGAAAATTCCGATCAGCCTGCACAGTCAAGGCTGGAGGAAATGTGAGGTAATGACATTGCTCTAACAACAGTGGATAATTGCAGTGAAAGTATAACGGCCAGTCGACAACGATCAGCATTGAGCGGCGAAATACATTGCCGCGAGAATCAGGTAAGGTCATCGACCAATTGCGCACCTATACACTCTCATTTTTATCTTGATCTAAAAATATGCGCGTGCTTTTACTGACAGTGATTGTTTTATCTGCGAATTCATTGTCCTCGGTGCAAATTAACGCTCCGTGCTTAATCGTTACTGATCTTTTCTTCAATTAGAAATGTGAAAGAGATTCGTCAAAAGTAATGTGAAATGTGATATTTGGAGTGGAAGAAATTTAGACGGTGATCTTGTTAATAAAGAATTACTCGACCTTTCAGCCGCTCGTTCTGCGATAAAAAAGACTTGATTAATTGAGCATTCAATGGCCGTAAATTAACGTCAAGACGCACGTCTACAAAGGTGCCAAGTTATCAATCTCTTCTGGTTACCTGGAGATAAATTTGCGCCTGGTCTACGGCAACCGTATTGGAGATACAGACGTGGGTACTTTCATCTGCGGTTTTTTGATCTCCTTTAATCTTTTTACACAGACTACAATTTTTACATACTTTCCTTTCATCCGTAGACGTTCACCGACCATCCGGTACTCTCACTATAGCCACTGACCAGAACTTTATCTCACAATTACACTCCTCTCTAATAACATTCGTGTCTCTAACACAATTCCAAATTGTCGCATTGCTTCGGGTCTGGTAAATCGGCGGGGACTCACATGAGACAATAAGAGCGAGGTAGGTATCGATTTAGTGGAATATTATATAACCATTATGTCATCCCTTACTTATAATCGAATGCCTCTGATGAATCCCAGCACCTGATAAAAATGAGAATAAATACTGAAAAATGAAATAAATATGAAAGGTTCAATTTTTTATGGAACCAATTCGTATAACGGAAATGCGATTATCGACTCTAGCTAAACCGCGAACTATTTTCGCCTCGATTTTCGCTTCGTTGAACATCTTGTTAGATAATATACACGAACTGCAAATCTGTTGAACATCCAAATTTCGATTTCAGAGGCTGAGGGATCATTTTTTGCATCATACCTATACGTGAAATCGTAATAACTTTTACATTCTACAGCGAAGTATTAAGCCATGATTATTTTTTGTTGTTAGTATTGTGAAAATGGGAAAAACCGACGAATGATATCATCGAGTGTAATTTGGAGAAAAAGAACTCGAAATATAATAGGGGATAAATATTTTTTTCTATGATCTGGTACGCGGCTTTCATTGCCATTAAAATCACGGACTGATACGACCTCATGCAGCCAGTGCGTTAGACAGAACGGTTTCCTTTATGCAACTTATGATTACTTTTCCTTAAAACCCTGACTGAATCTGCTACTTTTTACATTAGCAGTTCCTTTCTAGATAGACGCAAATGGAAGTTACTTGCCGGAAGTTACTATCAAGTTTACAAAGCAAAGCTAATGCACAAAGCAGTCTGCAATAGTGTAACTTGAATCGTGTTATACATGTATGTATCGATTAAAAATCCGGTTTTTCTTCCTCTTTATAATTGAAGAAATGGCTTATTTCTATAAACATGATCTAATGCGACAGTTGTGGATCAAGGAATATCTTTCCTTGAGTGAATCACCGCGTATCTCGCTCTGATGAGAAATAAAATACAATAAGCAAAGCCGTGTGTCTTGAATTCGATGCACAGCTTTCTCAGGATTACTCATCGAGATACTTGAAACTCTATGAGAACATACACATGGACGCGTGATATTTATAATATCAAAGCTCCTTCATGACCCTCGGCCATCCAAGCGACAAATTAAACAGGTATTATAAGTATAGCTGATCGAGTTAGGAGAATGTACAACGTGAGGTGGCTGTTCGGAGATCCAATTATAGTAATTATTGATCACCTGCAGGTCAATTTTTTAATAGTCACTTTTGGGGAGAAACTGTTGAACCACTACATCAATTTCTAGTAAACTAGATTTCGAAAACGTGGGATAAGCGCTTTCTGAAATAAATAGATGCATTTTTATATTTCACAAAAGTAAAGACCTGATTTATTCCGCATAAATATTTCGTACTGACGGTGACACGGTGTAAAAGTTTCAGTGAATTATGATACAGAAAGTTTATAAATTATTGACTTCGACAAAGTATAAACTGCATCCAGTAGTGATTACTATGATTAATCATATTATCATTATCATTATTATACATCAAGTGCAAATCAGATCATCGAGCCCACAGACGATCGGTAATTCTTGTTGCATTTCACCAGGCAAGCAGAGCAAGGCGTTGGCGAGTGTAGGAAATAAAAGTACGATTAAAAAGGAAAACACTTTCGTTTCGAGCGTTGAATGTCCGACGTTCACCGCTTTGCTTTACATTATTATCATCGAAAGGCTTAACCTCGTATTGCGGAGAAATGAGAATAGCGCCTGTTCATTTCAGCTGAAAAATTCGCCCGTAATTATTTGGTGCGAAAGACGAAAAGACAAAGTTGCGTACGAGTAAGTACAAATTTTCAGCAAATTTAATTCTTTGACGATAAAATACACGACGCGGTATAGTATACGCGTCCGGTTTTCGCAGAGCGGAAATCCGATCTGGAGGGGATCAAGCTATGCTATAAAAACCACGGTTCATTGGCAGCAGACTGTAGTGTCTCATCGGCAACCCATCTGGAATAATATTTCCTAATAATACGAAAATTATGAATCCTGTAAGTAAAACTGATACCAGTAACATTTGTTATATCTTGAATCATGGTTGTAGTTAGGTTTCGCGTTTAGTTTGCTCAAAAAAACGAGCGACTGGCGAAAGGAGACTAAGAGATTGAAGAGAGGAGACAGGAGACGGGCGAAAGGGAAGCTGATCTAAATTGTTTAACTTTTTGTAACACTCCTTATTTCGCGACACGGTCAACTCAACTTAATCGTTTTTTAATCAGTTTCCAAAAAATCGCGTCTCGGTTAATTGATCTCTCAAATAAAACAAGCTTACCACGCTTTTGAGAACTGATACGATTTCTTAAACAGAATTCCCAAATTACTCAGGCTTGTCACCGTATCATAATCCGATCGAATCCAATCAACCTTTACGTATTACTGTATTCGAATTCAAGTACAACAAAACCTGAAAATAATTGATTAATGTGTCGTTTCAGGTTGTCGCAGTTTTATTTTTAGTCACAACCAGTTTGGCTAGTGAATATTCGAACGGAGGCTGGCAAGGGTGAGATATTGCCACTATGAAAGATAATAATTAGCTACAACTCCGATAATTCCATACACTTTTACTCCATTAATTTACATAAGTAATATACGTATCCTTAATGTCGTGAAATGAATTCGTAAGCCTATTATCTCTGGTTTCTAATGATTATTATCATTTTTCGTTAACAGTATCGATGCACCGGCATCTTACGGTAACATCATCGATCACGGAGGTTCAGCCTCCGACCTTCACGCGCAACAGTACAACCAAGGAGATGTACAACAAGAATTGACATCCTATGGAAGCTCTGGTTCAGAAAGCTATGGAGGAGGTCAAGAAGGAGGATATGACGGTGGTCATGGGGGTGGGTATGGGGGTGGAAATGGAGGTGGACATGGGGGTGGATACGCAGGTGATTATTCAGGAGGATACGAACCGAGTCAAAGTGGAGGATACAGTGCAGGAGGACATGGCGGAGTAAACGGGGGATATTCGCAATCGAGTTACGGAGGTGGATATGGAGGCGGGTATGGAGGAGGCTACGACGATCATGGATACGGCGGCGGTCAAGTTCAGCATCATCATGCACAGACGATTTCACTAGGACAGCACATTGAAGTTACGAGACCCGTACCAGTTCCTGTTTACAAACAGATTGGTAAGAATTTTCACACGCGTTGAAACATGGTATATGATTTTTTTCTTCAATCTCTCATGCTTTTCTCTTCAACACCGATCATTTTCACGAAGCAGAAAGAAAGTGAAAGTTCGAATTTTATTTAATTTCTTCGATTTTTTCAGGTATTCCCGTCGCCCATCCGGTTGCAATAGCTGTTCCACATCCCATTGCTGTCGGAGTACCGCAACCCTATCCAGTTCATGTGCCTGTTGCACATCCGGTTGCTATCCCAGTAATAAAGACAATCGCTGTACCCGTTGAAAAGAGAGTTCCCTACCCAGTGGAAAAGATTATCCCTGTGCCAGTCGAGAAGGCGGTTCCATTTACGATCGAGAAACACATTCCCGTACCTGTAGACAAGCCTTACCCTATACATGTACCAGTCTACAAGCACATCTTCCATCGTGTGAAGAGTCATGGCTGGAGCCATTGATGATGATTTAAGAAATCTTCGAGTTCTTCATTTCGTTTTTTTTACCTTGTCGCCAATTCATAGCTCTTTGAGAATTCATTTAGGTACTTAGTTCGACAATCCCAAAGGCCAAAGCTCAATGAAATGATTATCCGCTATTATTCACGTGTTTTTTTTTTATCCACGTGTCTGACGCCATATTGTTGCCAATCCATGAAGATGTTAAATTGTTATGAATCATGAGATCTGTTGTGTTATTTGAACGTATGAGATATCATACCTATATGTGTTAAGCTACCTTATTTGTAAATATTGTTATACCTTTTTGTTTAAAAAATAAAATGTTAATTTAAGTATACAACCAATCAATTTCTTTATTGGCCTCTCCGCTTTTCAATTCAAGACAACTATTGTTGTATTGTTGTTGAGTCTCACTCCTTTTTAGTCCGTAATAAGTGGGTTCTTTTTTCTGGAAATTTAACAGGTTGGCGTTCCAATGAATTTTTATATAATTATATAATTACCTACCTGAACATTGGTCACCTCAAAATGGAATACAGCCAATAGGTGAAAACTGTAGGAATTGGTAGCAGAATTTCTTTCCTGAGAAAAATCAAAACTTGATCAATCATCTTTGCAATGATAGATATGTCTCAGAATCGTGCGATAACAAATTCTTCCGGTATAATTATTCCATTTCCTTGGCAGTTTTCCGTTTCTTAATTAACGATGCGTCAAACTAATCATCACGATTGTGCGAAAAAAAAAAAAAAAAAAAAACTCGTCATGCTCTCTCCTCGTGGCGGACTACATAGCTCAGTACAAGCATCCAGATTAAAATGATGTTTAGTTGACTGTAAATATAGCAGAGTAACGAGTGCAACTCATAAGCCGCAAAGACATGATGCACTACCCACATACACGAAGAGATAAATATAAAAGAAAATCTCTGAAATTGACTCTCTTTAAAAAGTACCAGTTCAGAGAACATTTGTAAGACCTCAGTGCTCATGAAAATTGATGAAATCAGAGCATAGATGCGAACGCTGTTAAATTTCCAATTTAGGATTTCAGCGGGCACTAACAGCCATCGACAGATTTTCTAATTCTGCATATGCTTAGCTGGTTAACTTGAAAACCAACAAGACACTCGTTATTCGGGTTAACCGAAACAGCATGTAAAATGAAATAAGTCATTGCAAATAGGTACAGTAACTCGACTCTCATTGTCCACCAAGCAACGGGGCAAGAGTAAAAAGATTCTACACTAGAAATCCCTTTGTACTTTTTTTACTGCCATAGAAATTTCCATGCATGATATATAATTATAATTGATTTCCTGAAACATTGTTGGAGTGATAATAGTACACGTTATTGGATTAATGCAGATATATGGTATTATATCAGCGTAAGAAGGGAGTCTAGCTCGAAGAATGAAACAGGTACCTAAGAGTGTTGAAAGTATTGACTGTCATTACCAGTCACTCGAAGGTGCGATGTTCGCACAAAACTTTGTCCATGAGTGCAATGCGCTCTCTTTACACGGCATTGAATTTGTCTGGTCGATTTATCTTCTTGGATCTATTCCGTTTGGTCGATAGTTTTTCGACCGTTGCGGTAGGCGAAGCGGCTAATCTGTTGACAAAGATTTGCACACGCTTAAGACCGACTGTTTAAGCACACAAGATGGACTAAATAAATTCTGTGGCAGTGAAAGGCTTCCCGGTATATTAAGACGAGAAATGATCGAATTTGTATCAGTCGTAGAAGCGGCTCATACCACAACAGCAGCCCTCGAGCTCAGAGAAAGCCCAAGCCTTTAACCATGAACAGAATCGTAAGTATAGTAAATGATGATGCACCAAAATCTTCATAATGTCCCAAGTGCCTTTCGCTCGCAAAAATTTTCTCCTCATTATGTATGCATTAATTTCAACGAATTTTTATTTGCTCTTCAGGTATTTTTATCCGTCCTATCATTAGCGGCAGCTGTACCTTGGGAGCCATCGTACAATCAGTATCAATACCAGCCCCAATACCAGGCTCAAGCTTTGTCAGCCGGCAGCAATGACCAACTAATTTCCGCAAGAACTGGTTACGAAAGTTCAAGTTCTGGAGGTGACGGCGGAGGTTATGACTTTGGAGGTGGACACGGAGGCTATGAAGGTTCCAGTGGTCAATTAGAGGCCAGCAGTCTGGACGGTGGTCATGGAGGCCAAAGTTATGAAGGATTTGGTTCCAGCGGTGGTCACGAAGGCTTCGGAGACGGTGGTCAAAATTACGCAGCTTTTGAAAACTTCGGAGGTGACCAAGGCGGATATGGTGGACACGGAGGAGATGATGGTGGTCATGGAATTTCCATAGGAGGTGGTGGGGACAGCTATGTACATAGCGTCCCTGTTTCAGAACACGTTGAAGTCACAAGACCCGTGGCTGTCCCAGTCTACAAGGAAATTGGTAAGATGAGCTGAACGATCATTTTTCTGTTAGAAGAAAGGAAAGATGAGAAATTGGCAATCTCATATAAATGTTTCATTCTCGATTTGATCTTTGTTTCAATCGTTTTCTAGGTGTGCCAGTCGCTCAGCCAGTCAGGATCAACGTTCCTCATCCAGTTGCTGTTGGTGTTCCTCAGCCTTATCCCGTCGCAGTACCAATTGCTCAGCCAGTGCCAATTCAGATAATTAAAACGATCGCTGTCCCAGTTGAGAAGAAGGTGCCTTATCCCGTCGAGAAGCATATCCCAGTACCCGTTGAAAAGCATGTGCCAATCAGGATCGAAAAGCACATTCCAGTTCCGGTCTTCAAACCCTACCCAATCAGGATCCCCGTTTACAAGACCATTTATCACCACGCCAAGAGCGGGGGCGGTGGTGGTCACCACTAAATTTTTCATTGATGAAGAGACCGTAGTAAATGCTTGAAAATTTTTTTACGATTTTCTGCACATTGTGTGATCTGATTTAATCGAGTCTCTTTATCAATGGTAGATACAGAGATTGTACCCGATATTTGTTACTATAGAGACGACGGATGAAGTCAAGCAAAAATCCGTGGTCGATATCTGTTCTGGTTGTTAAGTTTTTATACACTTGTTGATTTGTATATATCTTAAGTATTATCATAATTTTGTTACGTTTTTGTGTTTTTTACATGTTTTTGATTAAATGACTTTTTTCATAATTACCAACGTCTATATCTATGCATTCTCTGCTTCCCTACTTGTTATACAATAAATTATCAGTCGCATTTGCCCACGTGAAGAATACTCCCACTTTGCAATGATCAGAAGCTCACTTTTGGAAGAAAAATATGATCGGGTCAGTACGACCTGCAGAATTTCCATAAAGTTGATAGAAAAATGTGAAGGAAACAAAATGACGACAATTATCAACACGGCACCAAGAGAAATTTCTACTTATTGTATAAACCAACAAGAGAGACTTCAAAACGCAATATATCTTATAATGATACCTTTCACCATAGTATTCATTAAAAACAGACAAAACCACATGGAAAGTGGATTGGCATCATTACTGACAATCACTCATTCGGTGGTAGCACACCGCAATTAGAATTTAAGCAATCGGAACAAAAAAGAATTGCACGTATCTGCAATGGCCGTAAGCCTTTTTAATTTTCTGACAAAGGCTGATTATGTTACCAGCCTCTTTCCACGGTTTACATTTATTTTTATAACATTGAATTCGCGCTAAGATGCACAGCTTACGGCTATTTATAAAGAAAATAAAACGAAATTCGAAATCCTAGAGAGCGTGCATTAACCCCGTGAGGAGTGGCATTATCCTGAAAGTAAATGCCGAAGAGTTTTTTTTTTCTGCTTGAGATAATTCATCCTACGTTCGAATGCGGTTGCCATAGTCCTGACAGTGACAGTGACCATATAAGTTCATATCAATTATAATAAATAGCCTTTAGATCTGATTCGCTATTTTGCAGGAAAGATATAAATTTCCATTTATGTATATGGTGCCTTTACCGATTTGTATAATGACGACTAGGTTCTTATATCATAGCGTTTCACTGAGTAATTGCCATTCAATAATTAGCCGGCTATTTGTCTTGTCATACATATCTATATAGTCGACTGAGTACTATACTTGATCGAATGAAAAGAATTCCACTTATGATAATTTTAGGCGAATGGAGGAAAAAAATTCGCGATAAATGATTGCGAGTAACTATTTAAAATAAGCACTATATGAATCAAAATAGAAAGGAACATATTATATACATATAGTGTGTAAATATGAGATATGGTAGAACAACTAATTCTGCAGTTGAATAATTAAAATGCCAGAGATACCGATCTCTGGGCAAAATATTATAGGTCTTATTTTATTTTTCTGTATGTAACAGGAAACGATCATTTTAACGCAACTAATGACCAGCGGATAATTTGACCATAAATTTATAATTATCCTCTTATGAACAAATACCAAGCCTATTAATTTCTTCTCTAAGAGAGAAATGGCACAATAAATATGCCTTGCAGGTGTTTTTAGTAACACGATTTTTTGCGAGTTGGATTATTGTGTGTGAAAGTAAATTTGAGACAAGTTTTTTTTTTCTTTTTCTATTTCTTTTCCAATGATTTACATAGAAGGCCGAAGAAGACCAACGAAAGTGAATTACTAGTGTCCGTCAATCACTCAGGTGACTCGGTTTAAAATAAAAGTGAACGAGTGAGTGTAAAAAAAGTAGAAATAAAAAACGCCTGGATTAAGAGCAAGTTCTCTTCACGGAGCGAAAAGTAATGGGAACGTAAGCCTCTCAATTATGTCTGTGCTTTCTTTAATTATGGCTCTAGATTGATATTGCCACGGCATAAAATCTTTTTAATTACGATAGCGACAGCGATCGACGATGTTGATGAATACTTAACGAATGTCAAACTAAGCCCATAATTTATGCAATCAAATCAAATAAAATAGAATAAAATAATAATCAGGCAATTATAGATCGGAAACTTGGAGTCTGCAAATTTGAAACTGACAGCATCTCTCACTAGTGATTCACCAGCACGGTGAATGAGTAGTGATTGACATCATAGAAAACCATTAACAAATATTTATATGGCTATTGAAGATTCTCATTTCCGCAGTTCTTCTATTATGAAAGTATTCGTAAAGTTCGTGCCAATCACGGTTGTTAAATTCGTAACAAATAAAAAATTTGCGTAGGTGTGTGAGGTAGATTTTGAGGCTGTCAACTTGAAAATAACAGTGAAAAGAGCGTATAAATCACATGCGATTCGACCGAGCGGAATAACCACATCCTCGTCTGGTTTTTTGATCGTAACTTCAGCCTTTGGTCACCATTTTTATGACGGCTGAGTAGGTCAGATAAATATTGGATATTTAGGTCAGAGAGTAAAAATATTTTTATGAAAAAAGGCGCTGATCTACTTTCATTTCTTGATACCCTATGTCAACTGGCTTACTGCTGCTTTGAAAATATTCCCCAAGTCAAAAATTGGAAACTGTCACCACTCGTGAATGAAGCCTATCTTCATAAAGTCACAGGGTTGAAAAAAAATGATATACTTCAAGTTTACTATAAACATTATAGTGAATGGAGGAGACATCTACATTTATAGTTACGATATGGCTATTATTATACGGTAAGCCAAACCGCAAAATACAGTGCAAGGAACTGTAATTTCAGTCCAATTTAGCATAGCAGTGATTATCATCGGTAGAAAATCTTGTGTCACCCATATCTCTAACGTAAGAGTGCATTAGATACGCGATTGACCGATTAACTAGTTGTGAAGACATGCACTGCAGTTTGGACTAAAGTGTGATTTAATTTTACGAGGGTCGGTGTACACGTTTCGTTTTACAGGTGACTAAGACAGGTCAATTATTTGAGATGTCGATAGCCTCACTTGGGTTTAGCGAATGAAAGGCGGAAGTCAAGTAATTCTAGCAACCCGTGTAACTAACAATTACGTAAGGCATGAACTGCAACCGTAACGTTGTTGAGCGGGTGTTTGAGCCTTTATAAATGCGATAAACTAAACAACACGAAGATCAAGTGAATGTGTATGTATTTCATCGGGGTAGTGGGATAAACAACCACAAGGTATATAAGTCTCCTAGAAAGAGATTTGTAGTTTAAGTCACCTCAAACTTCTCTCAAGCTCCTGGAGGTCTTCGCCTCTTCCCCAAAACTGCCAACCATGAACAGAATCGTACGTAAAAAAATGTAGCTCATTCGTAAGCTCAGAAAAATAAAAACCACACATAGAGACATCACGCAATATTTTTTCATCCCTTATCCAATATGCGGTTTTATTTTTATACCTATACAGTTTTCGTGAACCAAAGCAACGGCTTTTGTGCTGGCCAGTGAAGTGTATAGTTCGAAATATTTAGATTGTTTAAAAAAAGATCGAAAAACCAAACAAAAAAGAAGAAGAATGAAAAGACAACGATAGGAGTGAATTAGGAATAAAAATGCACAGCATATAACATACCTCATCGTAAATTACCAATCGTAATATGTATTTTGAAGGTGATATTACTGGGGATTGCTGGCTGGTGTCGAGGGTCAGGTTGGGACTTCGGAGGTCACGGTGGTCTAAGCCTAGGGGAAATTTCCCTAGGAGGTCACGGACATGATTTGCCACCCATTTCTCTCGGCGAGTCTAGTCTCGGAGGTCACGGTGGCTGGGATAATGGAGGTGTATTTCGATATCCTTTCTAATCGTTCTAGTATATGATTTTGTTCGATGAAATTACCACGTATACAATATACACATGCAATGACCTACCTAGTATTGAAACGAGTGAAAATTTTAGAGGAATTAGAAATAGTTCAGAATTTTTGGGAATTAATTATTCAACGCGATTACATCATGCACAGGTGGAATATCTCTTGGGGGTGGTGGTCACGGGATTGAGCTATCTGGAACTTCGCTCGGACATGGAGGCTGGGATTCGGGATTCAGTATAGGGGGTGGAGGCCATGGGGGTTACGGAGGTCATGGGCTCAACGTAATTCCGGTGGTGAAGGAAATTGGAGTTCCTGTCGTTCGGCCGGTTGAATTCCAGGTCCCCCATCCAGTGATACAAACTGTGCCTCAACCCTATCCAGTGGCAGTTCCAGTCGCCCAACCTGTGCCATACGAGGTGAGATTTTGGACGTTTTTTTTTTGGCCTCAATGTACGAACTTTGACAAAAAATTTTAAACCGTGTTTCTTGTCTTTGCGTCATAGGTGATAAAAAATGTGGTGACGAAGGTTGAAAAGAAAGTGCCAACCCCAGTGGAGAAATATATTCCTGTCAAGGTAGAAAAGCCTGTGCCCTTCAAGGTCTACAAACACATTCCGGTACCAGTGATTAAGCGATTCCCCATCAAAATTCCTGTCTACAAAACCATAGTTCACAGCAGTAAGGGACATTGAGTAAAGGAGTATTCAAAAGGATCCTGATTCTGTCGTGCATCGAATAGAGATAGACCCAAAAACGTATAGACAGCTAAAAATGATTTACTGTTAGCCAAATTATAATTTTGTTACTGTTTTTCGGTGAATTCACGAGTTTCTGTTTCATGATAAATTTAGCTATAAGTTTTAATTATATTTGTATTCTAGTATAACCCGTATATTAGTTGTTATGTTTGAACTTGTGTACAATAAATATGTATTTCGAAGTTAATCACTCGAAGCATTAATTCCCCTATCCCGTGATATCGTTACGTCGTGTATCCGCTGTCAAGAGGAAATCCTGTATTGAGCTGAAAATCGAAGACCTTCCACATCGAAAAAAGTAGCACGTTCGGTTGGTCACTCTTTCACTTAAAATTTTCGTCTGCATTTCAAGCACATATTTCTGCAGAAATTATTAAAATCAATTCGCCGAGGTTCAAGCCCTGGCACGAATGAAATCCAGAGAAAGGTACTTGAGCGTGGAAGCAATACATTCTAAATTAATCAAGTCCCAATCCCTCATTGCACGTCGAGACGGAAAAAATTATGTAAAAGTAAAATTCGTTGTGAACATTCGTTGTCGAAATTCAACGATCTTAAAGTTATAATAAATTGTTGACTTGTCATCTCGTCCTTTCTTTCATTTGTGCAAATAATATGAACTGCACATGACTGAACGGCCGGTTTTTTCGACCGGATAATATGCATCGTTGAATTTAAGATCCAAGATGAATTTGCATCACTTCAATGCGTTTTACCGCTAAAGAAAGTTGGACGCTTAATCCGCGAATGTGTTGCCAGGTAAAGACCAGCGACATCGTCAAGGTGAATCGTGAAGAAATGTGTCAGGCGGGGATAACAAAACGTAACTGACCATATATGCCACAGGTTGATCAGATAACTCGAATTTAATCAGCTAAAAGTGGAATTTATAATCAGCTATAAGTCCCAGAAACAGCTTGACTATTCGATGAACGGAGGATGAGTGTGCACTGACCTTTAGTAAATGGTAATGACTTTCATTAACGTTCAAGAGCTATAAATCTCCACCCTCCAACGACATTTAAAATCGAAAATTGAAATGCACTTAGGTATATGTCAGCACATTACAATTACAAACAAATCTGTAAGCACACATACCCAAGCCGGTACCCTTCGTCATCAGCAGACCCTACCCCGTCTAGTGCCAGTCATCAAACCATTTTTCACCCAAAGGACATTGGGTGAAAAATGGTTCAACTTATAATTATTTACTGTTATTCAAGTTATAGTTACTGTTTTAGGTATATAGACTTAGATAGGTATAAGTACATATGACTAATCGTATATCTTTATCTACATATGTAAGCTGTATATTGTTCTCTGTGTTTAAACTCATGTAGAATCTACATATATTTCCACGGTGATTGCCATATACAATTAAAAGCTTTCGTGCAATTATCGTTACGTCGTGTATCCTCTATTGGAAGAGATACCCCGGATCAAGCTGTGAATCGATGACCTTCCGCATTGAAAAAAGTGGCACGTTCCTGTCGTCGTTCACCTGAAAATTACCGTCTACATATGAGCACAGATTTCTGCGGATATTCATAAAGTCGATTGGCCAAGGTTCACGGTTTTTATCGAAGAAAATCCAGAGAAAGGCTCGTGAAATGGATGCGATACATTCTAAATTGATCAATTTCCAGCCTCACACTTCACAGCAGATCAAAAAAACTTATATGTACAAGTTATAGGAGTAGAATTTGCTGCGAACATTCGCTACCGGAGTTCAACGCACCTGAGTTATAATAAACTGTTGGCTGGTCATCTTGTCCTTTTTTTCATCCGTCGAAATGGTGTGAATCGCATGTATCGAACTTACATGGTTGGTTATTTTGTCGAGATAACATGCATCGTTAAATTTAATATAAAAATTAAACATGCACTACTTGACGAAACTTAAAATGCGTTTTACCGCTAAAGAAAGTTGGACTTTTTCAATCCGCGAATGTGTTACCAGGGTGAGACCAACGCCGCGGCGTTGTCAAGGTGTATCGTAAAGAAATAAATCACTCGAGGATAACAGAGCGTAACTGATCATATGTCACAGCTTGACCCAATAGCTCGATTCTCATATAAATAAAATCTATATAATATAGTTTTAGCATAAGAAATTTAATCCTCCGAAAATTATTGTTCTTCATATTTTATCGTTATTAGACGGACAATCTATATCAGCAAAGATAATAACGGACATTAGAAGACAATTACGTCAAAGTTCATTAAAGCAACGACCATATGATATATTGTTAGTACAAATAATTGCATAGGTGTCAATAACCGGTTCTTTTATGACACGCTGTTCGAGCAGGAAGATTCAAAGCGAAAGTCAAAGCTACACACTGGCTATACGCTCTTTCGGAAGAAAGGATTGAATTATCTGACGCATCTGAAACGCCTTCCTGAATCTAATGCCCTAGGCTGACTTCAAATTAATTTTCATTATTTCCAGCTAATATCGGCGGTATCACAAAGTGTGATAAATTATATCGGAAGTCAGACCACGTACCAGCAGCATGTACTTCTCTAATGGGTTGAAAAGTCAGAGATTCACTGACCCGAAGAATCATCCAACTCGTACCTTTTTTTATTTTCTTTGTAATAGTAGAGAAGCCAAAGTTCGAAAAAATTATTGAATATTTTACAGTTTGACTAATAGACCGTGTTAATGAGCTCCAAAATTTCTACTGGTTACGATCGCTAACTTAGAGATTTTTATTCGCTATTGAATTTATATATCTACACCGGAATGCATCGCCGTAAAATTGCAAACACACTATAATTACTATCAGCCACAACGCCCTGCCCAGCTAACGTTAAGGAGTTTCACCTATCCTTGGAAACGTAGGTGTAGGTGTAAGTGCTATCCACAGCACAACGAACCCTGCAGACAATAGCCAAGCTATCTTATTACCAGGCGCTAATACAAGAGACAGCTGATACAAGACAGACGGAAGGAAAAGAACTTCTAGAAGCGTGACACTCATCATTGCAAATTTCCCATGTTTTAAAATTTGAGATTTTAAAATAGATCCAAGTTCAATCTCAAACATGAGAAGCGAATAAAGATCGAGTTTTAATTAACAAAAAGGATGAAAGTACAAATATAAATTCGGTAAAAGTATAATTGCAGTATGGTTTCTCCTGCAGTGAGATGTATCGCTACTTCATAAATGAAGAAGTGATAAGCTGTGAAAATGGAGCGCGATTTCCTACGTTGTTAAAAAAAAATTGTTTCTTTTTTTCATTATTATTTTTAGAACGTAAGACACCGCAGAAGCTGCGTAAGATCATTACGCGAACGGAATAATATTTCACCTGGAAACTTTCGGTCTTTTTATCATGGCATCTATGTAATATAGGTGTATACAAGCTTGAGCGACTGCGCTTCTTTGTACAGATATAAAAATCTACTTATCGTTAGGTAACATCAATTTATTCGTTCAGATCCGATTTCTTAGAAATAAATACGAGTTTAAGGGCCAATCAATAATACATGCGAGGTAAACTCAACAAATCACTTCCGATATAGGCGTAACACTTGCTGCGGGCAGATTTCTTCCCACCAAGCGATCGACAGGCGAGCAGAATGAATATGTGTACATTAAATGGGAGTTTTTTGCATTTTTGTTTCTATACAATCGTATTGTTTTTTCGTTTTTGTCATCGAGAAAGGCGATCTGAGGCTACGCAGTAAAAGCGAGAAATGCGAGACTTGAAAAATGGAAAAAAGCGATCTTGAGTTCCTGGATTTTCACCTCGTATAGCGATATTAATATCCGAATCTATCGAACTTTGAGCGACGTGACTTGTTTTGCAGGTCTTTCAGAGGAATTTAATAAAACTAGAAAAGTTTGAAAGGTTTTGCACTCAGCAAATTGTTTATACGAGATAAAAGTATACAGTTTTCTGCTCACAATGGACTTCCTTTCATATCGCGGACTATGTAGCTATACCTATGCTAGAGTATCGGACATTCGAGTAAATGTATATTCCATTCCCCGCAAGTTACGTGTCGTAGAACGGAAAAGGAGTGTACAGAGTGTGCTAGGCTTTTGGTGAAAGGTAGTAGATTCGATCCAAGTATATAAGCTGAAACTTCGCCCCCAAACGACATTCAACATTTGAATCCTTGCTTCAGCACATCCCCCGTACATTACAAACATGAACAAAATTGTAAGCCCAGATCTGCATTGGAATATGTTTAATTCTAGTTCAATCAAAAAGCTACATTACGGTTCTATTCATTCATGAAATTATTTTCCTGATAGTTGAATATAACGACAGCGATTAGAATAATTATCAAATAATTTAACTGGACAACAGTTTGACAGCAAGAAATTATATTACAGATCTTTGCTCTGGGTCTTGTGGCCTTGGCCACGGTCGCCAACGCCGGTGGATACGATGAAGATCATGGAAAATCAACCTATGAAGAGAAGACGAAAACCGTGCATATTCCTATCTACAAAAAGTATGGTAAGTACGTCTGTGATAAGGGAAGAAGAAAGAAATCAAAATGTATTCATCAGCCGATTATACATTATAAATGACACGTTTCTATTCAACACAGCTGCTGAGCGATTGCATTCGAATGCATTGGCCCGCTAATTGGAGTAATTGACTCATGATTTCTATTCTCATTTTTCTTTAGCTATACCGATTCCTCACCCCGTGCCAGTACCAGTTCATCAGGAAATCAAGATCCCGATTCCTCAACCGTACAATGTTCAGGTTCAGATTCCGCAACCCTACCCTGTGGAAGTGATCAAACACATTGAAATCCCTGTTGAGAAACCGGAGCCATACACCGTCGAGAAACACGTGAGTTTAATATTTTTCATTTATAAAGTCGATCATATCGTTCCTCTGTACCATCATTGCAGAGGAACTTGAGGATATACTTATTGACGCCTGTCGAAAAGGCAATTTGACTTACTCAAGCCTGATGAAGAACTAATGGACCGAATTTTCTGATTCTTATTTGAACGGAAATATTCGAGTTGTTGAAACTTCGATTATTGATCTTCTTGTTTATTGATGATATCTTACTCTTGTTCAGGTACCGTTCGTCGTTGAAAAGCCCTACCCCGTATACGTAGAGAAGAGATTCCCTGTGCCAATTGCCAAGCCATACCCAGTGCACGTACCAGTTTACAAGCACGTTTTTCATCACACTTCATCCGGAGGACACGGTAAAGGTTGGCACTAAAAGTATTTCGCCCTGACTTAGCTGGGGGAATTATCACGTACCCTCAAACCAACGCCATCAACCGAGGGGTACAATATATCCAGAAAACTGTAACGAGGCTTTATAAATTAACTCAACGACCAGGACGTACGTAACAAAAACGTTACCTACTCGGATTTTCTGCAAAGAAAAATTCGAGGATAATAATTCGAGGTACATTATAAATTTTAACGACAGCAACGTGAGAAAATTATTTTCTTGCAACGCGACGATCATTTATCTATCACATTGGCGTTGGAGCAACCGAGCATCAGCCACATTACCCAGCTAGTAATAATTATACGATAACTAAGTATCTGTACATAGGAAAAAATTTGTTTCTGTTATTTTATATATTGTTGACTATTTTCTTATGAATTTTTTGTATAAGTGTTTGATATATACCTACACGAATGATTTCTAATAAAAGAAAGAAAAAAAAAGGAATTGAACATATATGTAGTTGAACTTTGAGTTCTTTGTCTATAAATCCTTTGTGCAACGTCAGACATCGTGAAAGTTCTATACAGCAAAAGTAAGTTACGTGTCATAATTTGGAGTCAGTTTATACCAAAGACTGATCGCAATTATTTATCCCTATCACGAATATTGATTATCATCAATTTTGTACTTTGAAGATGCAATATCGCCATTTAAATACGTATTACGATGAACGGGGATAAACGAGCAGGAGGGATCGTTCAGGAACTGAATCCCAAAGTCCGAGTTGAACTGGATTTCGATTTACCGTAACGAGTTAAAGCACATACGTAGTACTTAGATACCTGTATATTATGTATCCGCTACCTCGATAGCGTGCAGAACTACTTTTACTTGAATGCACTTTCACTCCAGCCTCTTTACTTTGATCTTAAGTCTCGTGGTTTATTTGGGAAGGGGTCTTCGATCGAGAGGAACGCCCCAGGAGTGGTGAACGTTACTTGCTAACTTTACTTTAATTATTCTCTCCTAAGTCGATCGAATCCTGTTTTAGCGCAACGTAACATTCTATTTGCTTCCTACCTGCTTCAGGATTCATTTGTCAGAGTATAAAAGATCATCCATAAAGGTCATTGTTTTTAAAAATATTCGTGACAGTAACAATTGCGCAAGATTTGATGGAAATTTCGATCATTTTCGGGGAACAGAATGCTTCTCGTTATCTGCGGTTTACTTTCCACGCAATTAATTATTTCCGAGTAAAATGATATAAATTCCCGATGCTGTAATTTCGAGGCAACTTTTGGCTAACAGGATTACAAAATTTTATTACGCTCATTGGATGTCATGGTTCATTCAAAAATTTATCGACTCTGCAATGAGATTTATCAAATTTAATTTTTGAAGAAAAAACGAAGCATAAATTTTAGTCGCCGATTGCTACAATCGATAAGTCTTTCGCTATAATTTGTAAAACGACTGCAGTTTCTTAGGCGCCTCTTTCTGTGTTCGAAGGCAAAATTTACAAATATGAAATACATAAACTCAAATTCGAAACTCAAAATGAAGAAACATTATTTCAGAATGAGCCAAGACACGGAAACAGATAATATGAAAATTAACTTCAGAGGTATTCTGTGTGCAAAATGATAATTTCGTCCTGAAGTGTATATTTGCTTAATAGTTTTCGAAATAGTTGAAAATTCATCCAATTAGACTAATGAAGTACGAAGGAAGGAATTACGCATGACCCCATACTCACACTTGAATGCTGTGAGTCTATTTATCCTATCCCCATAAGTTATCAGAATGAAATCATAGTAACAGCCGTCTCTGAGAGAAGGGAGAAAGTCGCGGCGGTATATAAATGATGGCCGTGACTTTGAAAGCGTCAAAGCATCGCGGACTGAGGCGAAGTGCAATAAGGTTCCTCGCGTAATTCTCTCATATTTTGCTTAATCGAATCTCAGGACCATGAAGATTTTTGTAAGTAATTAAACAGACTCCGATGCACGAAATAAATTTAGGGCATTTCTCTAGTAGAAAAGAACGAGTTAAACCAAAAGACGAAAGATCATCAATTTTTTGAATTTATTTTATAGATTTTGGCGGCAGTCTTCACAGTGGCTTCAGCTGGCCACTATGGTGAAGAAGAGCATGGTGGTACAACTTATCACGAGACGTCGAAGCCCGTGCACATACCGATATACAAGAAATACGCTATCCCAATACCACATCCGGTACCAGTAGCTGTTCCTCAGCATATCAAAGTGCCGGTTCCACAACCCTATCCAGTTCAAGTCCCGGTTCCACACCCAGTTCCGGTCGAAGTTATCAAGCACGTTGAAATTCCAGTAGAAAAATTGGAGCCTTACGTTGTTGAGACGAAGGTAAGACTGTCTTAAATATTTTAAAAAAAATTTTAACGCATTTTCTTATCATCTTCTTCTACAATTCTGAAGTAATCGGATACTATTTGACCAAGAACATCAGCATGACTGCCAGAACTGATAGAGCTGATGCTAATAGTGATCGCGTATGTCCCTATCGTGATCAAACATCAGTAGTAATGGAAGAGATATGGTCAGACGAACGAGCCGACGTTGACGCTTAATTTAATTCGATTGATAATTTGTTGATTTCATAGATAATGAGTTCCTTTTTTTTTTGCAGGTTCCTTACATAGTTGAGAGGCCTTATCCCGTCACTGTGGAAAAACATTTCCCAGTACCAATACCAAAACCCTACGCCGTGCACGTGCCAGTTTACAAACACGTCTTTCATCACCAGAGCAAAGGACATGGAGGCTGGAAGCACTGATCTATGTTAATAGATTGAAATTCAACGATCGATGCTAATTGCCAAAAAAAAAAAAAAAATCTCGTGGTATCCGATCCTCGAATTACAATTAATGCTCAGATTGTATATATTGTTTTTGTTAACATTGTTACTTGTTATTTCTTTAGAATAAATAATTTTTTCTATACGATTGCGTACATTCTATATGGCCTGACATTTTACCCAGTATAACTGGTAGATGATTGTTATAATTCTCCGCCATTTACTCACAATAATTAACTGAATAATTGTAGTAAGAAATGTTAGTACAGCTTGAAACGACGCTTTGAAATCACAATTCTTTCTTTTTTTTTGAGTCGTGATGAATGGCTCCATCGCTTTAGACACTCCGAATGTGAAACTGAGAAATTTATATGGGTTGGACCAGTATTTAAATCGTGTTCAGGAAATACCAACAACTTGCCTAGCATGTGCGTCTTGCGTCAGATCTTGGGGCAACTTTTTGCGCTGGATAAGGGAATTCCATTAGATTTCATTCCATTTGTACCACGCCTGTTAACTGACACAGAAGTTTATAAAACACCGAGTCACGTATCTCTCGTACCTAGTATCATTCTCCGTCTATCTTTCGAACCATCGTTCCAAGTTTTCATTCGATTTCACAGCCATGTTTAGACTCCTGGTAAGAGCGAATATTTTTTAAACATTTTCCCCAAAAATTTCACTTTCAAAAAACGAAAATAATTGAGAGAATGTCCAGGTATACTCGGAAGAATTTTTCATTATTCTCTGGATCAAATAATTCGCAAACATAATTTTTTAAATTGATAATAATTTTTCACAAATAAAAAGATATTCTGTCCAGCAGGATTATTTCAGTCTCGGACGAGAGCTGAAAAATGCTTTCAGTCGCGAAGAGATGCTTACTTGATAAAAATTATCAACAGCTCTTCACAACAGTTTCCCTAGTCATTTTTTCAAGAAACCTACTCAACTTCAAATAAAATCCAACAGTTTTCTGTGCTCGGATTTGATCCTTTTATGGATGTCTATGAAAAATGTCCAGTCCACCTGCGTTTTGTTTGATTCGCAATAGATCATGTGCCTCCTGGGGCTGTCCGGGGTATTCTTCGGAACATCTGTCACCCAAGCTTTACCGATGGACACACCTGTCATGGCGATGATGGAGATGATGACAAACAACGTGGAAGGACTCGCCGCGAAGTCAAAACGTCATGATTTTCATCCTGCAGGAACACCGTGTCCACAGCTATCCCTTTCGCATTCGGCTGGTCTCTCCGGACACTACGGAGCCGCAGCGTATCAAAAACCACTCGTAATACCAAGTTATCATCAGATACCGAAGGCGGAATTAATCGGGTATCAAAAACCGGTGGTGCCGAAAATTATCTACCAAACAATTCAGACACCTGCGATACATCATGATGCTCACAACGTACAACCCATCGTTAAACCACATGTTCAGTACGTTCAGCAGCCAACTTACGTGCCATTTGTTAAGGAACAACCAATTTCTTACGTAAAACCTGTGGCGCCAGCAGTTTCCTATGATAATGTTCAGAAATTGATTGCTCATTATGTGAAACCGATTCAGCATGTTCAGCCGATTCAGCATGTTCAACCGATTCAGCATGTTCAGCCGATTCAGCATGTTCAGCCGATTCAGCATGTTCAACCGATTCAGCATGTTCAGCCGATTCAGCATGTTCAACCGATTCAAACGATTCACCCTCTCAAGACATACGTCAAAGAGATACCTTGCGAAAATGGTCCGGCCCCAGCCAAGGTAATTGAAAAACCTGTGATGGAAACGCAGCCCTATTATGCGAAGCAATTTTTTCAACCGGTTTCTTACTACCCGAAACCTGTGATTCAACCTAAACCGATCTCTATACATCCTCCTCATGTAAATAATTATGAATACCCTACTACAAAAGTTATTTACAAGAAACCGCAGCCATCGATTATAAAAATTGCATCAGCACCTGAACCTGGCTGTGAAAAAATACATCAGCCCCAAATCTCGTACGTTAAAGCAACGCAACCTATTCTACAGAATGTACACCAACCGATCTTCCAATACGCGCCTCAGTATCATCAGCCACACGTGCAACAACCGATGTTTCATTTTGAGCAAAAAATACATCAGCCATTAGTGCAACAGCCGATGGTTCATTTTGCGCAAAAAATACATCAGCCAGTAGTGCAACAGCCACTATATTATTTTACACAAAAAACTCATCAGCCTCAAATTGTGCAACAGCCGATAGTTCATCTTGCGCCAAAAGTTCATCAGCCGATTGCAAAAAGTCCGGTGATCCATTACCAGCAACCAATCGTATATGGGAATGCTCAACACTCTGTTGCACCACCAATGATCTACCATGGACATAATTATCAGTCACCGATCATACCTTGCCATAAATGAAATCTGGCTCTAATTTCGTTCGCGTGAACATCTAAATTCTATAACAGTTCGCGACGATCGGCCTATATTTTATTCTTGCTTATAAGTTTTGTAATAATTCACAGTTTTACTTAATGAGCTTCATGCTATACCTTATTAATAAATAAATATTGACGCCGTAATTAATCGATGATAGTTTTTCAAGAAAAAAGTTTCGTCTGAGTTATGGAAATATTGAAATTACACTGTTTTTAGAGATTTTTATTGTGACGAAGGGAGGAATAAAAATGTTTTTCAACGTGTGTATTGAATACCATTCATCCCATATATTTCCTGACATGAATCGTATATCATTAAAATAGGTCAAGATTAGGAATATGTAAATATGAAATTTGTATACACTAACAAGATTTCACGCGTGATAAAATTATTGCGTAAAATTGGCACAGGTATAAATATCCGATTGTAGAACAGAGTATCCACACGTTATACTTAAATGATACACGCGAAGCAAACTTTCTCAAGGCTTGAATCTATCCGCTAAATTCTCGCGGAAATCTTACGAAAGTTTCTATAATTGTTCCTGAGAATTGAATTAAAATACGGTGACTGACACACCAGCAAGAACCGAATGGAGCTAAATAATTTATATTTATTTCCTATGCTCGCATTTAGAACGTTCTAGGATATTTTCTTTTGCACATATTCAACTCTATTATATTCTTACTTTCATTTATAACTTATACAGTAATTAAAACGTGAAGGATCTGCCGATTCAAGTAAATCAAAATTCATAAGGAGAAAACACAATAACTTTCCCCGAAAATATAAAAATCAATCAGCTATTTGCATTTCCGAAAATTCCTCCGAATTTAATGAGTGTTAGCAAGTAAAGGGTTCTGGGCCAAGTACTCCTATAATTTGAGAGAAAATTTTGCAAGAGCCATTAAATGCGAGGTTTCCCATAGACCTGCTGATAAAGTAGCTACATTTTATGACGTAAATAATAGCACCGTGGCCTGTTCCCATGTCGTTACGAAATTTCTGCAAACAAACAGGGTATATAAAACGAGGTGTTATAGGAATATTTTGCTCAGTAGAAAAGACACACTAGTACTTCGCATAATGTGGACGACGAATTACACCATCAATATGAAGTTTTTAGTGAGTGATCTACTCCAGTTTCATTAATTACACCTTTATCAACTATTCAGTGCACCTTAGGGAGACGAATGGTTCTATCACGTTGTTGAAACTCTTGATCCGTGTGTTATACTCAAAATTACTCAATTTACCTGAAAGAATCACGTTCTCTGGGCTAATAAGTGTAAATTGTCACGAGCAACAAGGCCATCGAGTAGAATTACTGTAAGCCGCCGATATATCTGACATTGCACAATGTAGTCTTTGTACCCTGTGCTAATTATTTTCGAATTCTTAGTCTGCAAATGAATAAAATATAGCATCGCAATGCCAAATGGATCAAAGAGTGTATAACGAGGATAATACGCGATTTGGAATCTCAATGGGATGAAAATAATGCACGTTTATTCGCGAATCGTGGTATCAATTGCGAATCAGCGATAAATGAACTTCACAGATGATATAGAATGTGGGAATAATTATGTTTATGTTGATTCCCTTTTAGTTGTTCATGATGGTTGTCACGCTATCGAATGCCGGTAGGATTCCCCGAAGTTTTGACACCCTGACACACCATAATTTTCCAAATTTACGAACGGTACACCACGGCCACGGTGCCACGAGTTATCAAAACGTTGATATAAAAAATCACGGAAAGACTTCTTATATCCCACATAAATCTCAAACTCCACATCACTACCGTTACCCCGAGTATCAGGAACAAGGTAAGAAAAGTATTCTAATAGATGTTATTGGCAAGTGGCGAGTGTATGTGAATGAGGGTATGAAAATAATTGTATAAGTTTGCAAAACGTCGTAGCAAACTTATAATTCTGGTTCCTTGCATGACGTAAACGGAGAACAATGAATTATAATGATACAACAATTTATTACGATGAATTATTTCCTTCTTTATTTCGTTTTTTGCTACCCAGAACTGCCGTACGAAGTTTCTTCGGTAAGGGAAGTACCATATTTCATCGAGGATGGTAGTGAAAATCATTTTTTTTTATCTGATGATGCAGGTAAGAAGATGCAAAGGCCTTAAAATGACTTTTTTTTTGCAAGAATAATAATGGGTATATTTTCAGAGGCATATACTTCGAATAATATCGATCATATTGAAGAACCATCCGCCTATTACGACCACTACGAGCAGGAATACGATTACGGATATCAATAAATAAGAAATTTCGGGATATCTGAATTTAGAAAATTTCCATTAATAATAATTCATGATAAAACGCTGTATGATATGTTATTAGTTATTACCGATTGAATATAATCTCCGAAGTGAGAACGAGCTTAAATAATGCACATTTTATATTTCAATAAATCAAATAAATGTGAGAATGGATTAGGTCCTAATCATTAGGATAAGAAATAATTTTTTTTCACCATACCTGCACCGATACCTGCACGACTTTCGGGCCCTTGCGTAAAGGGGAAGTCGTACTTTCCGATGCAGGGGCCGGTGAAAAATAGTATACTTCACACGGGAGTGAAAAAGGCCATCCCAAACTGCGTTTTTACCACCCTCGCCTTCGGCTCGGGTGTCAATCTCACACGCAGTTTGGGTTACCCTACTTTCCCTCCCTAGGTGAGTAATATACTATTTTTTTTTTTCTTAACTAGAGGTAGAAATGAAATCTATCGTGTTTATTGCATATGAAAAACTTTTTTTGTTTTTTTTTTTTATTATTGAAAAATGTTCTTTCACGTTATACAACTTCTGTTTACCTCCGACTATATCAACTTTTTTTTCAGCAGTACAAAAATTGCATTTTTACAAGTTGTCAATCTTACGTGGCTAAATTTGCAAAAAAAAAAGCGTTTACGACTGGTTCATTTGCTAGGCATATAGTATATAATATAATCCATACATATTATTTATCCAATAACAAAAGAATTTTTTTTTTCTTTTTCTTTTTTTCTATTTTTTTGTATACATAGGTATACATACAGTTGACAAGATTTGATCAATATAAAGCGCAGGATCCTACTACATTTTGACTGAAAATAAAATCTATGTAACAAATGTCCGGTCGAAAACGCCATGTTCCAAAGTACGACTTATGTGTATAATATATATATATATATATGTTTTTTTTATTTTTATTTTTTATTCCTTCATTTTTTTTTCTTTTTTTTATTTCTTTTTTTCATTTTTTATATGCATGTATATATAATTCATTTCAATATAATAATGGTCGCCATCCGTATATGTATATATGTAAATCATTGAGAACAACGTCGGAAACAGGAGAAAATTACATCATAAATTCTATATTAGCTAGTTTTTAGGCAGCTGAACAACTGAAAATAAAACTCTTTTTCGTAAATATCTACGATCTAATGATCAATATAATATACGCGATTATTTATTTATTCATTTATTTATTTATTCATTTATTTTCTCTAGTTGCGCGTTAATCTGACTCTCGGTTACCGACGTTGAACAAAGACTGTTCATTATTAATAATAATAATAATAATAATAATAATAATAATAATAATAATAATAATGATAATAATATTAATAATAATGATAATAAAATTTACAATATTAAGTGACAACAGGCGACCAATAATCAGTGTGGTACCATTCCATATACTTTTTTTTGCAAATAAAGTCTCTCACATTCTCTGTTTAGTTAGGTCCTGCCTTTATAGATTAGTGTGTTATTTTTTTTTCATTTTCATTTTTTTATTATTATTATTTCGATTAATTATAATGACATAATAAATTGCAGAAATAGCATAAGGAGCAGTCTTTATTTTGTTTCATTTTTATTTTATTTTTTTTATTTTTATTATTTTTTTTTATTATTTTTCTTCTCTCTATTCTGTTGATTTATTTATATAATAATAATAATAATAATGATAATAATATGTATTGTATGTATTGTATGTATTGTATGTATCGGTGTACAAGTCAAGTTGTTTTGTCTCATTTCAAAAATGTATGATGTATGTACTGCAATTATATGATTATAATAAATGTAATTAGCTGATAGAAACTTATCGTTTGACTAGCTTTGAATCATCTCAGAACTCGTAATATTTATATGCCTGCCTGTCAAGTGTCGTCAATTTTATTTATAATAATGATTAAAAAATTTTTTCATTTAAATTTTTTTTGTTTTTAATCATTTTTTTTTCTTTTAAAAGATAAGAAAAACAAACAAAACAAACAAACTGGGTGTAAAATTGGACATTCCTTATTTCCTTTATTTTTTTTTATTTTTTTTTTTTTCTCTTCTCAAATTTCTTACTTAAACGCTAAATTTTTAAACCCAAGAAAATTGATCGGCATAGCTCTGCCAATTACCATTTTCAAATATTACTACATGTCAATTTATTCGATTTTAGTACGTAGCGATTAAACACATTTATCTATTTTTTTTATTTTTTTTCTCTAATTAATTAATTAATTAATTTATTTATTTATTATTTTTCAGCTATTCTTTCTCAGTGGTCAATTTTGAGCAATATTAGCTATCGTTTCGTTATAAATTATTATTATTATTATTATTATTATTATTATTACTATTATTATAATTATTCTAAATTCAATTCGCTACGTACCTAGTAGTACTTCTGTACTTTTCTTTTTCTATTTTTCTATTTTTGTTTGTGTTTTTTTTTTTTTTTTTTTTTTTTATTTATTTCATTATTTTTACAAATTTTTTTTCGTTTGCTTTGTGCACTAGTCTCAAACGAAGACAGTCAAATTAACGTGAGAATGGTATTGGCAATATCATACTTGTCAAATAATTTTTTTCTTACTTTTTTTTTCCAAGTATTTTGTTTCCCCCTACTAACGTGTAGAAAATACAGAAAAATAAAAAAAAAATTCATTCAATGCAGCCTGTTCAGAGGCACGTTCCAGGTAATGTCAACGTCAATTTTTAAGAGCGTACATATTGCAGATAGTAAGTTAATTATTATTATTATTTTTTTTTTTTTTGTTTTTTTTGTCAGTTTTTATCGCCCACAGCTAATTATAATGAGACGAATGACGCGGGTGTATAACGTAAATCATGCACAAGATATACTAATTATTATTTCATTAACAAAGCTATACCAACAATTACCATGTAACCTTACATTGATTAATATAATAGAATATAATGTTTCAATCAATTAGTCTAAATCCTAAAATTACTTCCTTTACTCAATACCGTTCTCTAATTCATTTAATTATTTTGACAGGTTTTTTCCCTTCCGCAGTCTTCCAATTGTTACATTCACGCGTACGTAGGACGTTACAGAAAGAGAAGTCTCGTTTAATCGGGACATAATTGATTTTTTTTTTCTTTTTTTGTTTTTTTTGTTTTTTACATTTATGTTTAACTACCGAAACGCGTGAAATTGTCAGTCTTTCATTGTTTTTTTTTTATTTTAATTAATTAATTATTCATTTAATCATTTATTTATTTATTTAATTATTTATTTAATTAATTAAGAATAACGTTAGTAGATTTGTTGTTGTTGTTTTTTTTTTTCTTCTTTTGCACGAAAATATTATTAAGATACCGCAAAAGCTGTCTATTTCAAATCGTTATTCGACAATAATTGATAAAAGATAGTGAAAACAATTGAGAAAATTTAAAAAAAAAAATTAAAAAAATTAAACAGAATAACATTTATACTTAGAATAAGAAGCGACAGATTTTCAAGCATAAAAGCTAGACTGCAGAGTATCATTTATATCTCTCCATTTTTTTTTATATTTATTTCATATACCTATCAGATTTATTCAATCATTTATCTTATTCCACTATAGTCAAAGAGTAATAGTATTCATCCCTCGTGTATTTATCGATTAGTATTTGTCATAAAATAATCTACAAAATGACCAATTTCAAATCTTCATTTCACACAATATTTTTTGAATAACAAAAAAAAAAAAAAGAAATGTATGCCAGATAAAATGAATTAATCTGTTGTTATATAAGTTATTAAAAGCAATTTTATAACAAATACTAATATCGACAATAATCAACAAAACGCAATTTCAGGCATGCCAGCAATCTAGCTTTACAGTCTCGTTTTATAGATATAGGTATAAATTTGTGTGTATCTTAAGGGTGAGAGGGTGCTCGGAAGAAAGGAGTAAGGGAGGATAGGGAAGGGGTGGGGGGGGGGGGGGATTGAAAAGTACGTAACACGATGTGTAGCTTACGATCTACAAACAGCCCGACTAAAAAGAATATAGACTTTTGCACATATATAGGCGCGGGCATGAAAAGTATCAAATTCTACAAACACAAATAATAAGAATTAAAATCAGTCCGTTTGATTAAAATGAATTGCATCACGCAATTGCCTAATGCTTTATCAGCGCTTAAAATCAGAAGAATTCCATTTCCCGAAATGGATAACACAAAACAATATTGCAATATAACGCACAGCTGATTTTTGTATTATTTTACAATTCTCTTTCTCTTTCTCTCTCTCTTTCGTTTTTTTTTTTGTTTTTTTTTTAATCTTATATTTTTCGTTCATTTTATTAAGTTTAATATAATATATGTATGTATGCATATTTGTGTATGTGTATATGTGTCGAGTGTGTGTGTGTGTGTGTGTCTATGTACCTGTATGTGTGGGTGTGTGTGTGTATATATATATATATATATACATATATTGATATTATATATGTCTATATATAGTAAATAGATAGTAAGGGAAAGAATCTATCTTTCTCATAGCATTTGGCTTGCCAAATTCTGTCGATTCGTAAATAATACAATTACTGTGTAATAAAAATATGATTTACAAATTATAATGAAATCGTTTGTTTCTTATTCGAAACTGTATTCGAGATAAAACAAAAAAAAAAAAAAAAACAGATAGTTTATACGATTTCAATAACAATGTCTCTAAGTTCGGACACTTGTGTTTTTTTTTTCTTTTTTACTTTTTTTTTTTTTTTATACAATTATATTAAATCGGCCAGTACTCTCATCGTCAGTGCGTGCTCACTAGATAATAAAAACTAACAACTATTATTTTGTTCAGTCGGTTCAATATTATTTTATGAAATGAGCTATCAAAGTAAGACACCGCATCTTCCTTAGTTTGTTTTTTTTTTTCTTTTTTTTTTCACTTTTTCACTTTTCTTTTCTAGTTAAAAAGATTAAACTGTAATACCTAATAAATCTACGATATAATAATGAATCATATATGGGCTTACTACTCTCGCGATGATATTGATTGAGGACTAGGCCTCGCCAAAACCACCAATAGCTTGCTCCGTCATTCGAAGGCAAAGAGACTCAAGGCGTGAATTTATTTCAGGATCTGTTGTTTCAGACGAACTCATCGATTGACTAAGAAAATTGTCTCTTGGCGCGCTGTACGTACGCTGAAGGCTTCTTTGCAGCTGCTGTAATTAATAATAAAAATTGTGTAGAAGATAAAAGGAAAATGGTCATCGATTCATCGATTCATTACATTATGCATGGCTGAAACGATATTCAACGACATTCATTCTCACCTCTAAACTAGTTTCCTGCAAACTTGGTCTTTTCTCAGTAACATGTAGCGGATGTAAACTGTTCTGATTCTGAGTGAGACTCTGGTTCTGATTGTTCTGAAGATATGGAGTCGAAATGCTGTTTCTATGCGGACTCAATGTAAACGAACTGCTGTGTGGATGACCGTTGTTTATGTGACCCAAATTTAAACTCGGTTTTCTACTGTGCGAATTATGCTGCGGTGGGCTACAATATCTTCGATTATTGTACCCATAACTATGCTGCCACCTGTTGAATAGTTTAAAAAATCATCAATATTCATTAGCATTAGTAATTCTATCCAGATTATTATTCCTATTGTTTTCTTCACATATAAACCGCATTCGTTTCGGCTCGTACTTACTTTGGGGTAGGTCTTGGATTCCCGAGTCTACTGCGCCACTGTTGAATCTTCTCTTTTTGATTAGGAGTGAAACAATCGTGCTGCAATACTTTTTCCAGAACAGTTACACAGCTTAGTAAAACTCCCTCGTCCACACTGTCCAAAGCCAAACGACTGCAGACTGCAATGAAGTAGAAGTGATTAAATGAATAAGCTGGTAGAGAAGAAGATTTCTCGGATTCTTATTCGAATTTCATGGAAACTAGGACTGATTATCATGAAATTATTCACTCACGTTTTCCCATCACTTTTGTAAACTGTGTAGGAATATCTGTGGGATCGTTTTCTTGACTTGGTTTCATCGGAGTAGCTAGAATAGTCTTTAACTCGTCCAAAGCATTAGCCACAAGACCTTGTCCCTGAGAAAATGAGGCCTGTTGATTACCCTCTCGATTTGGTTGGAGTAAATCTCTTTCCAATGCTAACAGAGTTGGGTGACGTTGTTGTAGCTTGGCAATAGATAGTGCCAGCTTGTGTCTAGCACCCTTTGTCACACCCTGTTCGGCCAATCTCTCTTCTGTGAGTTCAAGCATCTCCTCGTAACTCAACGTCGCAAATAAGTAACTGTACTTGTGAAGTCGCAACGTTTTCAACCACGCTGCCACATCTGGTAAATAGTCGTGAATGTAAGTATAATAAATACGATTCTTTTTTGTTCTTCTCTTGTTAATAATACATTAATAAATGCGATGATATTCTACCAATAAACTTCAAATAAAATATGAAAGAATGAATAAGATGAAGTCGATAATCAACGGACCTTTCATACCACTGGCCAGAGATCGTGTGGATGCCTCATCTAAGCGACCTTCGCTTCCGCTACTAGCACAAGAACTCTGAGGACTGAGAGGACCCAATCCAATCAAACTCCCTGTGGTGCATCAAAATCAAAATAAAATTTACTCCAAAGATTCCAATAACTAATCGCAACAAGGTGTAATGTAAATAATCTATTCCCCAATTATCCAACAATAAAGTTTCACCATATTATAATAGTTCATACAGCATGCATCTAATAGAACGAAATTTCTCAAGAATAACAAAAATATTTCTCTACATATCAACAATTGATCAACCAAAACATTTTTAACACATATATAAATCTCGTTATTTCACCTGCATGATCACCAGATACGCTGAAACTGCGTGGTTTATGTCTGCTAGTATTGCTAGAATTGCTGCTTCGATCAACAACGTCAAGATGATGAGCAGCTACCGGTGGTGTAAGACTGTTTGAGCGACGTTGTCTAGCTACAGGAGATGGAAACTGTAGATTAAATGTTGACGTTGGATGTCCACCAAAAATGTTAGACGGTTCAGTCTGTTGCTGTTGCTTCGTAGTACGTGGCCACATGTTATCCCATCTATTTTTAAAATAATGAATAGAATATGTATGAATGAATGAATGAATGAATTATCAACATATTTGGAAAGAAAGTAAAAGTAAATCGAAAATTAGTCCATTTTTTATCACCAAACCTCACCTAGGTGATGTATTTGTATATTCTTCGAGACCGTGAATAGGAGGTGTGCCGCTGATACGTTCTTCCAAATGTCTTAGCCATTGAGTTAACGATCGTCTATCTTGACTCGTTATAGCTGGATGAATTAAAGTGTAACTCAACAGTTGTTGGGTCTGCTCTGTGTATTGTCCAGTGCTAACACAGTGGCTTACCAATTCCGGTATAGCCACTAAGTAGCACTGTTTACACTCGGAATTTCCAGGACGCAATAGCGGAAGGTGAGTTAGAAGCTGGTTTATAGCAGTCTCCGTAGTTTCGGACAGCAGGGAATTTATGAATCCTATAAAACGGTTATGGAAGGTTTTATTCTATCCGATGAAAAATACGATTCAGAAGTCTCTGAGCAAAGATGGATTAGCCATTTAATTCTGATGCTAAAATTTGTTGAAATTTGATGAAATTATAAGGTAAATAACAATTACCAGGATTGTTAGCATTCAATTCTTGAGAATTAAGCTCTGATACAGAATGTAACGAGTGTTGTACAGCCTGAGCTAAGAATCTTGCTTGAACAGCTGGAATGCGTCGTAATAATGCATAGAGAACAACAGTCTGTTCGCATTCGTTCCATTGTGAAAATACTCGGGTCAGCTCTCCGACCTGTTCGCAAAACAGAGCGCCCGGAGACCACTTCATAATGCCTCCCACGTTGTAGTGTTAAACTCTTGCCCGATTTTTTTTTTCTTTTCTTTCTCACGAGCGAAGAATCAATTATATTTATGTATCTATATATACATATACTTGATATAAATATATATAGATACGTATATATAAATTTAGAATATTTCGGCTTTGGAAGCCGTTTTTTTTATTCAGATTTATTTAGTATCGGATCAGTACGTCGTGCCAAGCTCTGAAAAAATTCGAGAAGAAAAAACGTATAGAATAAAATAGATTGAAAGAAAAAAAGGAAAAAAGAAAAAAGAAACAAAGTTCAAGCTAGTATACCTACTACATACTATACACATATATTTCATTTGAAGAAAAACATATTTATTCAGGATTAGTATCTACGAGAATAATATACTGATACAGATTCTGCGTGACCTTATTAGACGAGGTACATTGTCAGGGGAATTAAAAAAAAAAAAAACATAAATAAACAACTCTTGACCTTGAGATAGCACGTTATCTCGGTAAATATGAATTTGAGTGTATAAAATGGAATTGTTATAAATTGAGGAAAGAAAATGAACAATTTAATTTTATTATTTGTAAAAATATAGTACATCGTTCTAATTTATTTCATATTTTCAAAGTCAGAAACAAAAAAGGTTTGAATTTTGTTTTCGTTTTTGTGTTCAAACTACTTTCTATATTTTCGATGAGAAGAAAAAAAAATTTCTCGTCGATGCGAGCATACACACGCACGCACACACACATACATGCATACATACATACGGAGTATACTCCGTTTTGGTTTCATCTCTTTTAATTCAATTAACTCGCATTTTTTTTCAACGTTAACGCATTTGTGATAAGGAAGTGACATATTTAGTTTATAGAATGTACAGTTATGTAGAAACCGCGAAGTAAGAAGCTGGTATTAAACCTTAGAGAAATAGATATGGTATATATATATCGATAAAAATGTGCTGAGGTCAAGTTTGTTTACCCCGTATATTTATAGCCTTCCATTCTATGAGTGCAATGGCATCAGATATTTACGCACCGTAGCATATGATAAGAAAAGTTTATCAAACTTTCTTTTCCGAGATATGAGAAATACACATAATATTATACATTGTATATTATACATATGTGTGTGTGCATATAATATATATATATAAAATTATAATCATCCGAAGTTTACAGAATGGATGTAAGACGAATGCGCTTGTATTTCCAGATTTTCGTTCGTTGAATAACGAATAGGAAGGAAGACAAAAAAAAAGAAGGAAAAAATTTCATGTCGTTATTATTAGATAAAATAATACTATGCCAGTACGAAATGATGAAAATAATGAAATATAATGTATTAAATTTTGACCGGTTATAAAGAACCACTGGTTTCCCATATTCGTGGAAAGAATTTACCGATTTTAATGCGACTGTGTAAATTCTGACTCGGCCATTAACGCGGAGGAAACATTTCACCGTTTACGGTTTGGTTACCGACTAATATCTTAGCCTAAATAAAGCTATATGGAATTTTACCGTTTTCGAAGTAACGATGATAACTGAGTTCACGATTAATCACAGAAAATTCTCACGAAAATACAGTATTACAACATTTTAGGCGTTTTTTGTGTCTGCCGACTGGCCTACGTGACCACACTAAGCGACTGATAACTCTAGGGCGGCCATCTTCTCGTTTACATCAAACCAATGATAATCTAGGATTGAAAAGAAGCCCGATACCAACCAATGAAAATGTTTGTATGCCGTGAGATCACGGCTATCTCCTGTCACGTAAAAAAATTAACGAAAATTCTTTCGTTAGATTATAATATCCGATTGTAAAATGTATTCTTATTAAACCCGAAACCATAGTTGTATTCATATAGTTTTAACGACACGATGTGCGCCCTGAAATACGCCTAATTTTAAATACAAAGATACAACTTTTGAGGTTAGTGAGAACTGTCAAACTTTTGAATGAAACATTTTTTTCATAGTGTGATCGATTTGTTCACTTTATTATCGCATTCCATGCGTTTAGTAAATACGGTTAGGATTTATAATTAAGCCCGAATATCGAACGCTCGAAACTTTAATTTTCAGATATAGTAGAATATTTATCATTGTTTCAACAATGTCGCATGAAATTTTGCACCTCCTATGCAGCTCCATGAAGCTTGAACGTGATCAGGCAATATCTGATTTAAACAACACGCTCCCAGCTTCGAGTCAAACTATTATACAAGAATTTAAAAACGCTTTAATCGACGCTCTTACCGACCGAGAAACCTCATGGGAAACAAGATACGGCTGCTTACTAGGCACTAAGATAGTCGTTAGTTATCTTAACTTAGAAAATGAATACGATCAAGTATTTATAAATAAATTTAAGGATACCGCTCTACGGTATCTAGTCGACGACGAACCTCGCGTGCGAATAGCTGCTGGTATGTAACATAGAACGTATATCATTTGGGAAATAATTTTCTAACAAATGTTCAATATCACATTCTCCAATAACAGGGGAAGTCCTCGGAGCACTTTGCGCTAAAACATGCCCCCTTTTATATTCCGAGATAAAAACAACCCTCGTTAATTTGCTATCGAGTCAGATCGATTCTCATAATACAGATCGCCACCAGATCGTGCATAAAATTGCGTCGGGATCGGTGAGTAAAATAAAAACAGCATACCACTACGCTATGCCTTCTTTGAGTTGTTTCGCCATCATCTAAATAAACATGTGTTGAAATGAATAAATGAATGAATCAATTTTATAAATATTTATTGATCAGAGGTCTAACGAGACAAACGAACTTCCCGAGGGAGGAGGTTCCGCGACGACTCTGGAAACAACGCTAAAATGTTTTCAAAACATCGTCGAAGGCTGTGCTTATGAGTTCCAACCATTTATCGATGGTGAATTATTGAATTTAGTCTTTCGGAGCACCAAGCATTCTAGTCGATTCGTTAGAGAAGCTGCCTTTTATCTTTGCGCTTCTTTAGTTGATAGTGGAGAGGATGAGGCCATGTATGGTAAGCGGTATATACATCGAAGCTATAAAATCACGTTAACAATTCAAAATTCATCATTTTTCTCCACAGATTTCGAAGAGCATGATAACATTGTCATGGATACATACGGCAACGAATTTGTCCATCATTTATCATCCGGCTTATCAGACAATTGGTCGCAAGTTCGTTTGGCAGCTAGTGTAGCTACCAGAAAGTTTCTGACCGCTTTGCCTATAGCTAAATCTAGGGAAGCTTATTATCCCGAACTTTTACCAAAGATTTGTTTAAACAGGTCGGAATCCGAAGGCCTTCCATTCTCTGTTCAAATATTTCCTCTCGCCACTTAAAAACTCCATCTAAACACTGCATTCCTTCAGGTATTATGTAGCCGAGGGAGTGAGGAACTACTCGCAAGAAACTTGGCGCCAAGTTACTGGAGCCGACGGCAAAATATTAGTAGAAAAATTCATAGATCAAACCGTCGAGTATTATATCGTGGTAATGTGCTTTTGAATAGTGCGTAATGTGATCGATGAAATTGTCCCTTTCTTTATAACTGATATTCATATGCACACAGGCAACGGAGAGTGACAATCACCCAGTAAGAGAAGCGGCCTGTTCATGCATCGCAGAATTGGCGACAAAAATTGATCCAGAATGCGTGCGTCCTCATGTTGAGCGCCTGTTATCTACCCTGGGTATTTGTTTTCAGGATGATTCGTGGCCTGTTCGAGATGGTAGGGTGTTTGAAATTGGATAGAATTTCCATTCTCTTGTTCGTTGTTGAATTTTTATTTATGAATTTTCAGCTGCGTGTTTAGCTTGCGGTAGTCTGATACAGACTTTTCCTCAAGAATCGCAAAAAGCTATACCGAGTTTGTATCCTATGTTTTATCGTAACTTGGAAGATCCAATCGCAAGCGTGCGTCAGGATGCAGCCATTGGCCTAAGCAGCACCGTTCGAGCTTATGGTGGTTCGGCTCTGACCGAGATACAGCAGAAAATAATAACGGGATTAAACGGCGTTAGAAATCAACCAGACTCTAGTCTTCAATTTTCAGAACCTAACTCTAGGCTAAATACTAATTATACAAGCACTCGTAAATGTCCGCATGTTACTGACCCGACTAACGATGTACCGGTGAGTGCGTCGCAATTAGATATAACACTCATTTAATTGGATAAGTACAACAACTCAGAATGGAATATAATCATTATTACCAATCGAAGATTATTACAGATCGATTCAATTACAGGTTTGTAAAGATAGCAAGATCCTTGACTCTGATCATACGTTACGCAGATCAAGTGAACCCTGGGAGCTAGCAGATGGGTATTTACCAGAGATCATTTAATGTTCCTGAACTGATCAGGATTCCGATATCTAATAGAAAAAGTGTTTCTCTTTTATCAGATGTATTCATCTACTGGGTGAATTGGCGATGATAGGAGGACCCGCGCTGTGCGTGGTGACTGGAATTCTACCTTTACTTGCTGAAATTTCAAAGTTACGTCACTACAGTAATCACTTGCAACTTCTTGAGAATCTTTGCAAGACTCTCCCCATCATTGGTACTAACGTTGGAAAGAAATACACGAAATCAATCGTCCAGGATTTTTTTGATCCTATTTTTTACGCGCTAGAAAGTGAGAATGCCCTGACGTCCAGCGCAGCTAGTCAATGTTTGAATACATTGAGCTCTCTGATAGGACCGTCTATACTTCGTGCAAAGGTGCAATCGTACAATCCAAGGTAAATTTCAAACTTCTGAGTAAATGTTGTTAAATTTAAAGCTTCCCTATTCCATAAAATGACGTTGTTATTTCAGCTACCTTCATCATTTGGATGCAAACATATTCATAGCACCTTTATAACGTCAGAGTATTTTATGAATCTATTATGGTGAAATGACCAAATTTAGGATTGTTTAGAAATTTCAAATATTCGACGTACAAGTGTGTGCTTTGTGAAATGAAATAATTTATTATATTTCTATATAATATGTACGTGTGCTTACGGCCAGAATTTAAAAAGGGCCTTAAAATTTTACAACTTCATAGTCAATTTATACAAGTCTAAGAACACTATACCTAAATAATTATTATAACTGTGTATCTATTACAATGTTCCTGTTTTACCTCTTTGCATTCTAACAAACGAATTTTGTAAACTTTGTAAGTCTTACCTAATAAAAAAAATCAACAACAGTAATATAAATATTTTGTTTCCAATACTAAATTATGTTGCGATTTCACATTTTATAAGACTAAAAGAAGACAGATATAGTAAATAAATTAATAAAATGCGTACATAAAAATTTACATTTATTTTTCTATAACGTATATATATAACATTAATAAATATAAGTAAATTTTCGAGATTCCTATCTCCACTTTTCACACATATTTTCATCCCTAATCAATTCCTCTGTAAATCATTCAAGTTCAAACTTGTTGACCTTAATAGCTAGTAACATTGAGTCGGCAGGTTTTCTGATCGGTAATATTTTAACTTTTGAATAAAAAAATACACGAGTTACATAAATAATTGAATGAGTAATAGAAAAAATCAGACATATATTATATATTTATATTATATATTATATGATTATGATTAGTAAAGTGAAGTTAGGAATTCGAAGTTTTTAGGCAAAGATATAATACAGAATATCTGAGAAAATCACATTTTTCACTTAAACCAACATAGAAACTTTATATATATATAAAATGAAACATATTCCTAACATTTCTAACTAAAATAAAATAAACTACAGGGAGAGGTGCTCGACGCCACAGATAATATGAAACAAAATACATCCACAACAACTATCTCATATTGTTCAAACTCCTATACGAGCATATTGTCAGCAACTAACTGCTGTTTTCGTTTAAAAAAAGGAAAAAAAAAAAGAAAAAAAAAGAGAAACACATTCACACGTTATAATATAGAATTAAAAACAATTGAAATAAATCTGAACATAAATCTATCAGATTCCTTCCGTTATAATCATCCACATACTTGCTTGGGGTGAAAACGAACGATGTAATATGATCAAATCTTATGGTTTAATGAAGTTATTGATATTACCTCTGACCCCCAGCACCAGCAGTTATTAATTTTGGCCTCAAATATTATATATTTTCACCCATACCATCGCTTTCGGTAACAAGGGCTCGCTCTAAGATGACTCTGCCTTCTTTGTATCGTTGATTTTCATCCGTAGCAAACTCATACACCCATCCAAGTTTGGCGTCACAATTTTTGCAGCTTACATCGCGTACCATGTGTCGACCGGTTAGCATCACTCTGTCTTGTACCTCGCTAGGCATTATTTAATCAATTACATTCTGTAAATCTAATTCCAAAAATTTTCTACTCAAAAATATTGCGTATTTTTTTTTTCATCAACGTAAATAAATGGGGAATTTTTCAAACGAAAATTAACAAGAGTTATCATTTCATGCAATACATCATCTGTTTACCTGTAATTCAGGTTGACTACTTTGTTAAAGAGAAACGCACGTCCTGTCGCTCCCGTGAAACGAGTGCTAATTAATTGGCTTCTATTTGTTAGATTGGTATCGCAAGAAGCACACGAGAATAATCTAGTGCCTCCAATATGTTCGAGAAATATAACTCCCATTTTTGAAATAGAAGTGTTAAATTCCAGCTGATCTGTGGGATCGTAAACAAAGGAAATGTCATGTCAAATACGGGTAGGATGAACGCAGACGTGAAGATTCATAGTACGAAAAGACACTTGGAAATATATGACGACTAGGTTTTCGTACGAATAGAAACTCGCTATTAACGCACCTTGATTGCTGATATTTTAAATAACCAACACCTGCTTGTAGGGATTATAATCGTAGGCAATCATTGAAGAAATAAACGAGTCTATGGTATCAAAGCGAAAATTGTCATACGGACAAGATGGCGACACAATAACACAGAACTGCAGTATTCCCGTTACTCAGCATCAGCTACTAATAGATGATAGTAGATGGCAGCATATTCTCTATTTTTCTGGTCAGCTGTTTGTTAAACTCAGAAGGAATCAGCTGATTTTGACAGATAAATTATTCTATCCGGATCTTTGACGTCGCAATGTCATTACGACATTATATATATTAAGAGATTTAGATTTCTAAAAATAACATCATTATAGATATATTATGGGTGCATCTCGACTTATTTGATATGCGCGTACAATAAAAATATGAAATTTTCAATCACTTCTGTCATTTATATACTATAGTCTTCCTTTTTTCACCCTAAGTTGTTCTTTAGTTAAAAAATAAACGACTTTCCAAAAATAATATTTACTTATAGCCTTTCGAAAACTGCTCGAGAAACAGGTTTTCGACAAAAAAATACAAAAAGAAACGAAACCGCTATTTCTCGAGGTTGCGGGTGAATCTTGATCCGATTTAGATATACATCACTATAATCAAGTTATAAGGTCGGAATTAATATAGAAAGTAAAAAACAACACCGAAGTATTAAAAATCGTGTCTTATTTAAACAGGGAAGTTCAAAGGCTTGGGAGCGAGTATTGAAATTCGAATATGACCGAATTAAGGACCACCACCCTATCATACACTCGTCTATACATTCGTCTATCTGTATCATTGCAACTTGTTGAATTTCCGACACAATAATAAATTCCTTTACTTATTACGATTTTGAATAACAACTCTGACCACCGGTATCTATTGCTAGCGATGAACGCATTAAATATTGTTTACAATTGCAAGGTTCATGATTTAAAATTACTGTCTGGCAAAATACAGGAAACTTTTTTTTTTTTTTTTTTTTTTTTTTTTTCTTTCCATGTATTGGATAGATCAAAAGATAAATTTTACATCAAAATATTATATATTTATTTATATAAACAGTATACAATAATATGTTACAGGTATATATATATATATACATATATTATATATATATATATATGCTTGTGTAAATTACAGTTTTCATTTATTTATTTATTTATTTATTTATTTTAAAGCTAGTTATACACAGATTTTGTGCAGTAAAAATTGAAATATGACAATTTCAAAATACATCTTCTTCGTGTCACATCAACCTTGCAGCTAAATCTCAAAGTCCAAGTATATAGATACCAATTCCATAGAAAACGTTTTCAATTATTTTACAGATCATAATAATAGTAATATGTATTTCATGGTATATGAATATATTGATACAAAGACCGATAGAAATTATTTCAAAATCAAATGAATTGTGTTGTTGGTCGTTTGTTATTTTATTTGATTTTATTTTTTTTTTCATTTTTTTATAATCACTACGTGTTGTTTGTTTTATTTTTTTTTTTTTTCATTTTATTTCTTTTTCTTTTTCTCTCTATTTTATATCTCTTCAAGGCACGTTTGAAATACAATAATATATATCATCCCCTCGTAATCATCAAACAAAAAAATTATTTAACAGTTGATTGCTTTAAACAATCTAGAATTGCTTCCAGGATTAATTGGTTTTTTTTTCTTTTTTTTTTTTTTTTTTAACACAATTAAAGAGTCATAATTGATAGAAAAATATAAAATATTAAAAATTCCTTTAGCCAAAATCACAGACAATATTCTTTCTTACTTTCTCCAAATAACGCCATTTACTGGCATTCGCAAAATCTTAATTCTATATACTATATATATAATTATATATTATTATTATTACGTTAGTTGATATAAATATTATTAATATACATTGAAATATATTAGTTTTTAGTAGTCTTATCCGTTACAAAATATATATGTTAATATACTATATATATATATATATATATATATATATATATAGAGTTTGTTTATACATTTTGATTATATATCTTTCTTGCATTTTCATTTTGCTTCATTTTATATATGCTGTCCGAATCGTAGTGGACTTTGTAATACTGCGCCAGCTACCTGCACTACGTACACTAAACGTTTATAGAATATATAGTCAGAATAATAATAGCCGTTATATTAATATTAAAAATAATAATAATGATAATAATAATCATATTCGTTATTATCATCATCGTTAAAGTCAACGGTATATAAAAAGTAAACGGCTAAGAAAATCATTCATCATATTGTTTATAGTTACGGTGTTGCAGCACTCTTAGGACCAATCCGACTCAATTATAGCATTGAAAAACCAGTTTTCAGTTTGGATCTCATCTTCCGTATAAAATTTCTATAATATTATGTATTTTTCATATCTTATTATTATAAACTATCTCAAAAGATATTCATTTTATATATAGGTATATATATGGATGTATATATATAATAATAATAATAATAATAATAATTATATGTTCTTTAAGAAAAATATCGAAGCACCATAACATCCGGTTGGTTCAATTAGATACGATTTCGTACAGACAGAGAACACAACTCGATGTAACATAGGTATTAGGTAATTTGATAAATAGAAAATTTTCAACTAGAACAAAGTTCAAAGATAAAATCAGAAACTATAACTTTTTTTTTTTTTTTTTTAATCTCATCCAGGAGGGATGGAAATGTTAAGAAAAAAAAAAAAAAACAAACAAAAAACCTAAACTGAATAGATTATCCAATTAATCGTGATGATTAATGGTATATCGTTAATAAAATATCTGTACGAATCAGGCATCATTTAGATATAATTACAAACCCGAATTGTAAGAACTGAAACCTTGATGCGAAAAAAAAACGAAAAATAAAATTAAAAGTAAATCGTGTTAGGTACATGCTGCTGTATAACTATTGTATAAACATCTCGTATTAAAATATTTTAAAAATATCCCTGTTTACCTATACTATTCGGTACACCTATCACTATATAATATATATATGTATAGCAATATAATTTCTTATATTAAATTTCATTATTTTAATGGGACATAATAGTGTGTTGATAATAACAATGATAATATAGATAATAATAATAATAATAATAATAATAATAATAATAATGATAATAATAATGATAATAATAATGTTTACGGGGTGAAGCACGATAAATGTTAGAAATTATGATTCAATTGGTCAAATATTAACGTATCAATATTGCTAATATCAAAGAATGGTATAATTGTTAATTGAGTGAGTTTTATCTACTATTTTAGGGGACGATATTCGACTTCATTTGTCTTTAGTTTCTTCTGAAATGAGAGAGTATATGATGAAGAATGGCTCAATTTTTTATTTTTTTATGAATCTGATATTGAGATCTCCACACGTAATTCTATACACACATCTGGATTTTTCAAAACTATGCAAAATTTGTTTAAAGCTTTTCTCTCCTTTCTCTGATAATTTTCCAGAAATCAGCTTATTACACTTTATCGGCTTCACCCTGTATGTAATAGATATATTATGTATGTATATAGGTGTATATATATATAATATATATGTATCAAATAACATGTTTTGGTGGTGTTGGGGCTTGCATTACGTTAAGTTAGTTCAAACTCTGACAAAGTTTGGAGGCATTATTATTTCATGAGTTTGGTACGATCGGCAGCCACTGCTGCTAGGCACGCCAGTGCACCCAGGTCCGGTGCTGATCCCCATTCTATTGATTCGATCAAATTCAAATCAATTTTCAATAGATAAAATAAAATAAAGTATTTGTTCCTCCTATTATTGTGATCCATAGAAATTCGAAGGATAAGTCATATCAACTTGAATTACAATTCGGTGACGAATTGCCATCATAATAAAGAGATAAATAAATAAGTAAACAAATAGAAATGTTGAATAATTTGCGAATTCACCTGTTTCTAAAATCTTGGGAATATGTTAATAAAAATTTACCAAGTGCATACCTTTAGTATCTTGGTCTTCGTTGCCTTTGGCTGCACTGCTTGCTCCGGTGTTACGTGTTATGCTCTGTTTTCGTGCTTTTCGTTTTTGACTCCCAACCAGTAAAGCCTTTTCCGCTCCATCGATGGACTGTTTATTAGCTGAAGAATTACTCTGCTTTCTACTGGAAGCGCTCAAGTTCATCTTCTGGAGAATCTTCTTCTTTTTAGTGCGCTGCTGTTTCTTCTTTTCTTGAAACTCTTCTAAACTCAGGGACGGAAGTGCTTCTATCTTCTTCTCCAGATTGAAATCCCTGGAAGAACATCTTATTCGTTATTATTAGCATAATAAGGAATTTGGAGAAAATATGAAATCTGAAATAAAATTATTACACAAAATTTTAAGACTGATACTCACTCTGCTTTGAATCTTTTGCGAGGTGTCCACGTATCACAGCGCAATTGACCCCCTGCTTCCTCCGTCTCTGTTTCTTCTGGGTTTGAGGCCTCCAGTTTTCCCTCCGCGCTGTAATTAGATCAAGAATTTATTAGCCAACATAAAAATGAGTGAAATACATAAGTCGAGGGAAATAAAGATGATTACCTTTCCACCAGGTGCTCTAAGTCGCCTCGAGTACTACCGCTGCCCTCGCTGCTCACCGAGTCAGTCTTTTCACTGAAATTTGAAGAAATTGAATTCCTCCTTTCAATTGTTTGTTCTTCAGGACTAGAAACAACAATATAGAATAAGATTCTCTCCCCTTGCTATTACTGAGCTAACATAAAGGCCAGATTATTTACTCCAATCAAACAAACAAAGAAACAAACATCTACACACAAATTCTAATACCTAAGGAATTCGGTAGCTCGCCTTCGCCTTGTTTGTTGTCCGGGTGGTCCGATCGCTCTCAGTTGTTCGGCGAGAAATTTCTGGTATCTTAATCCCTTGCAAGTTCTTTCACCTCTAAAAGCGCTCTCTTCCGGAGAGCCTGCGCCGTCGTAGTACAAATTATTGGCGCTTTTCTCGGTCTCCACATTCTATGCGTGTAAAAAAAAGTGGCTCTGCTTGTTAATTGATTATTCATCAGTCTAATGCTAATTTTTTGTGTCGCTGGTTACGCCACACTGCAACGCTGTTGCTTTTATCACCAAGGCAATGGAATATATATAATAAGTGAATTGCATTAAAAAGTTGGGACTTTTTGAAGAAATTGAAGAGATTTATTAGAACATGTTATTAAATCTCGTACCAAGGGCTGCTGGTTGTTGTTGTTGTTAGATTCTTTATTCTTCTCCCCGAATAAATCGACCTTAATTTCTCTTTTTGGGATGACGGGATGTGGAAGCTCGGTATATCTCTTTTTGGGAGGTTTTGGTGCGCTGATTACATCATTGTCGTTTGAATGATCATTGGCGCCATTCTTAACTGGCGGTACTTCCTGTACGGGTAATTTTTGTGGTGTGAAAAGTGAGCTAAGTCCGCCGATCTGAGACTCGTCGGCTAATTTTCCCGGCTGGATTGACTGTCCTTCAATCTTAACAATCTTTGTTAAATTTGAATCAGAGCTACCCAGATCTTGGCCGTGCTCAATGGAGTCAATTTCTTGTTTTTTATTCGTCGGACGTGTAGTGAGAGTGCGAAGTGGAGGAGCCGGCAGTTTATACCATTTGAAATCTGGGTTGGCGTTCAAAAACGCATCCTTGTACTAAAATGAAATGAAATTGTTAAATGGAACGATTTTAAATTGAATCTGATATCACCAAGTATCACATGTATCAATAAATGAGAAATGAATCGTTCGTCGAAGAGTAGATCAGCATAGTTTTAGTTTTTATATCAATCTTTCACTTATCCCATCCTACCTCTTGCGCAAGATTGGTATAAGAACTTTTCTGATCAGGATGGAGAGTCGCCCACCATTCTCCGAGCACACGGGTTACCGCCCGATTCTCTAAATGTGGAAAGCCAGATCGCACAGAACCACGATGCCGTTTGCAGAATATTAGGAATGCGTTCATCGGGCGTCTCGCATGATGCGCGGGCTCCCTTTGCTCCTGCGTGTTAATTTATCAAATATTTATTCATTCTATCACCAAGTTATATTCTTGATGAAATGAGTCAAGGCGACTAATATTTGATGATAGTTAATTATTTTTAAACCGGTACCAGATCGATTTCTAAAATACTGTTACTGTTAGGTAACATTATATCATTTCAACTTTGGCTAAATATATGCTGTATTGTGATCGTACTTAAGTCTAAAAATACGCCATGATAAGAAAACATGATTGCCTTGCAAAATGAAGTCAGACACCTGAAACATATGTTGAGTATAAAAATTTCAAACTCAATCATTTCAATACATGAATACACAATCAACGATATTTATCTGACAATGGATAAAAGCGCGTTGAATTTGTTTTTTTTTTGCAAGTGGTCTTGGATTTGTAGGAAATCAAAGGTTGAGAGTAAAATTGATTTATGTAACCGAATGAAGTTCATGAAGAGAAAGTTCTTACTTGGGTGAAGAAAAAAAAAGAAAAGAAAAAAGTGATTATTACCAAAGTAGATAATTTAAACTTTTCATGATAAATGTAATACATATGAGATATGATGAATTACATTCAAAATAATGTAATAAGAGAAAGATTGAAGCTATAGTGAGTGTGAAATTGAAAAGTGAAATGTCTCAAATAAGAGATATGCCAATGTCTGAAAAAAAAGAAAGAAAAAAAAAACTTTATCTAATTACAAGAAGAAAAAAAGGCAGACGATGAATGAATAAAAATAAAATATTGAAAAAATTTATGAAGCTTCTGCAGATATTTTTGAGGGGTCTGAATAGTTGAGCTAATTGCTATTTTTATACCCCGATATTCGTATGCTGGTATAAATGTTTGCATAGAGTTTTAGGTCCTAAATAGTTGAAAATTAATAATTTTCATAAAACTAGTTTGCCAATGATTTTAGCCAAGTTTTATTGTCGCTTGTAGGTATGCAAATATATAAAAGATGAAAATCTTAGTGATCATTCATCATCTTCAATTTATACGCTTCAAATAAAGCCGGGTACTAATTACTAGAGTACTGTAACATCGTATTGAATGTTAAGAGTTATGCAAACCTGTAGATATATTTGCAAACTGACACCTGCTAGAGATATATACTTAAGTGTATGTTATCAAATTCATAAATGATATGTTCCAAGTTGATATATTGAAAGAAGGTTCATCCTATTTTCCGAATATTGTATATAATGGTATATTCAGTTGTTAAAAGTTGTATCATAAGACGTTGACGATGTACGAAATATATTGTAACATAATTACAGTCACTGTTGGTCTTATATGGTGCAATCTGATAGTTTATGACGTATTTATCGTTAGTATAGTTGTTGAAAGATTAGAAAATATTGAGAGAAAATGTGAGAGTGGAGGCTTCAAAGTGTAGATAAAAAGATCGAATTCGTTGTATCGACTGTATTTTTGTTTTGTTGTTGAGTCATTTCGTAGATATTACTATATAGTTGCGAGTAAGTGGATGAAGACAAGAGAAAAAAGAAAAGGAATGAGAAAAGAATAATAATTTCGATAAATTGATGAAATAAAATAAGTAGGCGGAGCTAATCGAGTGTATTGAATGACGATTGTGTTTTATGAAAGTTCGATTGTTCGGCCAAATAGTTATTGAATAAAAAACACGAAAGCTGTACTGACATTTCGCAATCACAAAATGACAGCTGCTTCCGAGAATGTAAATATCTCGAATGAATTTCACAATTCGTTTTTTTTTCGAACTACATTTCTTTCGAACCTTGAACGAAACCGAGGGTATAAATGACGTGGAAAAATAATCGTGAACGTTTTATAATCGACATTATTTATATAGACTGAGATGTTTTTCACTTTTATTTGTCAAATATTTCTTTAACTCTCAAGGTTAATCTGTCTCTCCTGTCGCTTTATTTTCTGCGATGACACGGGTCCGAATTCCGACATGATTTTAACATAAATTGACGACTCAAAAACGCAGTTGATTTATCATATTAACGTCAAATATATATGCGATTATATACCCGTTTCGCATTATTTAAATCCACCTTTGTACGACCCAATTACATTTCTTACAATAAGAAAGACTCACCTCTTGACGTTGTTCGTTGGCAGCCATTTCACTCAGCGCATAATACTGGTTCGCGAAATACCGATAAATCCGGCACACTATATACGAATTGACCGAAACTTGACAAATAAACACTTTAACTAGTATCTAGCTTCCGCCAATTTATACTTATGCAGATAAAGACTGTTACACTTTGGTAGAAAAAAAAACTGTTTCGCCTTAACTAGCGAACGTCAAATCCGAAGTGTTTTGGGGGACTTCTCTGTAAAAATGTCTGTCTGTCCCCTCCGTATCAGCTGATTGTTGTGAAAAGCTTCGGCCAATGCGCGCGCGTGCCGCTGAGTGAGCGCAAAGTCAAACTTGACATGTTTAACATGAAGCTATTAAACACCGCACCGCAATAAAGAACCGGAAACATTTATTGTACTTTTAGAAAAATGACATATCAATTACATTATTTATTAAACTATAAATGGAATTTGACCCACAGCTACCCGGGTCATATTTTTTTGTATTAATTTTTGCCCGCGCTCCGCTTCATAAATCGCATGCATACAAGTACAAATAATTATTTCGAACCCGTTCAATGTTCGTCTTGGGTTGATGGTAATGATTTTTCCTTTGCCTTAGGGTGAGATAAAGAAATGAAAAACATGTGATAATAGATAATATATTTCTGCAATTGGTATTACATATAGTTTTGCATCATTTTGATACATACTTCAGTTTCATTAGTATGTATAAATTATTGCTCGGGTTTGACATTTGACATTAGTGACGATTGGTAGGTGCTGCCGCTCTGGCGGATTATTAAGAGACTAACAAAGCTTAAAGATCATTCGTCTCGTATTCTCGAATAGAAGTAAAAACGATAATGCAATTTCGAGAATCGATTATCAATTTACATACTATTCTGAATTCGAATACAAATATTAACATTCTTCCCCCTCTCAATACGCGAAGTAATAAAATGTTCAGCGTTTTATTACTAGAGCGCGGTTGGTCTCTGATTGAAATATAAATTCTCTTTCAACAATTTGATTTTAGAAATGATTTTTTATACACATATAGGTATATCGTATTATACTATATGTATATATGCGGCGGGTATATCGAATAAAGAAAAATTTCAGAATTATGTCACACGTTATTGTGATGATGAATTAATGACTTATAATAATTCCCACATTTCGAATAGCGAATGAATCATGACTTCTGTACAATTATTATCCGCCTTGTAATCACGTTTTTATATACGTAACATATTATATGTACACATACATGTTTACTGTCATTAAAATACGATATGGGACTTAATTGATCTTACTGCATATCTTGTATCTAGTTGCCGATAACGATGAAAAATATGAAAACAAAGGTTCGACTTTGTATATATTCAGACATTCTGCATTCCTTGTTTGATCATATTTAAGTAAAGTATATCAATTACTGATATAGATATATCAGTGTGTTCAAGCATGGCTGTGCCAAGGTCTCCCGGCGCCCGAAGCAACTTTAGGAAAATTTTGATCCTTATCAGTCTAATACTTGCTGCGAAAAAAATACCCGTTCAATTTTTCTATTGGAAATTATTCAACGGTTTTAAACATATGTTAATATGTATGTATGACATATATACATATATATATATAACGATAAAAAAAACGCTAATCAATCGTTTTATTTGCTACACGAATCTGCACGACTCTGTATAGACTATACGACGTATGTACACACAAGATGATATCAGCAATGCTTGTCACGTTTACGAGATGTCTGTGGTTCGTTGGCGGTTCCACACATCGCATCGCTCTTGGATGCGTGTCACAGATACAGGAGTTGCAAGCTTTCAGTTTTTTACATTTTTCCCCGATTCACTTTCTCTCTTTCTCTTTTCTCTCTCTCTCAGTTTTCAGTTACTCTTATCGGTGTCAGCGCACAAGTCCAGATGTCCAACTAATCTCGATCTTCGGATGATGTTCTCATTTTATAATATAGCTATACCTATATAGACTTGCGTCTGGTAATGGTTTTTTTTTTTCTTCTTCTCAGAAGTCATTCAACTCGAACGATCATTTCCACACAATTATTCAGGTCACAGTTCAGGGATAGACGTTTTTACGTTACATACTACGTATTGAAAAAATATATTTTCATATTTCCCAGGTACCTAGATTAACATTTAATTACCAAATCATCGGTTTAACTTTGATGCAATGAAATATATTTGTCCAAATACGCTTGAGCTATAGATATTGTAGGGTGATGCAAGTGATAACAGCGGAATCCCAACGTCAGCAGGGATATACGTACCAAACGGAGTATATGCACAATGATTATGATGTTCATAATTCCTGACGAAGCGAACGCCGCGCAGTAATATGAACCCATTGATGCTTCGAGCCAATTTAGAATGATTCAAATGACCCGGTTATATGCGAGATGATTCTGTTCGACTATATCACAGAAGATTTTATCCCATAAATATGAAAGGGAATACGAGTGTAAAAGATGAAAAATTTTTTATTGTTTCCTGTAAAAATTATTTCAAATTTATTTATTTCTTATTTATGATTAACAATTCACAATTCATTTGATGAGTGCGAGCGGAGGGTCGGACTACGGTTAATTGTCTATTAAATTGCGTTCGTGAGTTTAGATTCGAGGCCCGCTTCTGGTTAGAATCTGAATTTTGGTCGTAGCTAATCAATTTACATAGAAATAAATTATTGTACATTGGGATTCAAATATAGTTTGGCGAGGGCAGTTCAAGGCGGACAAATAATTAAATGTAAATCTATGTAATATTCTCCACATTGATGTATACTGCCCACAGAGGTTTAAGTGGGCTAATGGAACCGACCCCGAGAAATCTTTAAAACCTAGGTAGCTGGAATCTGAAGTCCTTTGAAGTTTGTTACGGCAGGCTGATTTTTTTAGCCTAAAGCTTTTTCAGCCAATTTACATGCAATTAACGCGTGTATACCTATACGGAGAATTTTTATAACAACTGTTTTAAAGAAAAAAAATTCACATTCTTTCATAAATAGCAGCAACTTGAGTTGGGTTTACATTGATAAAGAAATCTCGCGAAATTTCGTTAAAATTGGAGAAGAGATATTGAATTTTATTTTTATGACAAATTTTATTCCGAACTTTCGTTGTTTGTTTCTTTTATTATTTATCTTCGTTCCATCGTTCGAAGGAATTTGATTATTCAAAACAAGGCTGAATCACGGGGAGCTCTTTAATGATCTTCAATTTTTCTTCGGGTTTTATTCTTATGAAACGTTATATGTACTCTTCCAACATAGTCCATTTCAATCGAAAATAAATCAACGTTCGCCTGTATATATTTTCAGACGGATATAGAATTCGAAACCTATATACCATATATATGATACATTTTTATGTCCTCCATCTATATATGCTATATATACTTTTGTAGGTTCCTAGGACTTTCACACCTTCCTGCCGATTTAATTCCAGATTAAAGAATCCTTACGATATTTGCTATTCAGCCACATCGTAAAGTTCAAATTATTATTACATCTACGCAGTGTGAATACAGTATCGTACGAATGATAAATTGCACCCGAGGTTTCCCTGCCGAAAAATCACCCATATGTCATACACTAATTTAGCTCTAGTCGTTTGGTTCTATGAAAATGGCTCATCTATGCATCACATGCTATTTGGATCCGTAATTTTGAGCGTTCAAAGTCTGTAACGTTAATAACGCGAGGTGGAAAACGGTATCAGAAAATAATGAGACGCGCTTTCTCTGACGTGTAATAATTACTCTATCCAAGAAATTTGATGAAAAACAAAATAAAATACAAAATTTTCCGCTTGGATATCCGCTTCTTATTTTTTCCTACTTTCTGTACGGCCCTGACCAAGAACATACATACGGATATGAGAAATAGGCTGTAAATTGAAGCAGCCCGACATTTACACGGGTAAATTTCGAGCGCATTTCGAACTGATTAATTCAGAAGGAGAATACTAGTAAATTTTCATTTTCGTGTCATGAGAGTCGAAAAATTAAATCATAAATTCCCTATGGATTCCAAAGTTTCTACATTGTGCATTAGAAATTTAAAGTAGACGTTACATGCATACATAGATTCTAAAATTATCTATAAATTACTTAGCGCATTCCTGCCCTAGAGCGTCGTTAAGTAGTTGAACTTTTATCTCCCTAAAGATAAGTTGGACGATTTTAAACTTAAAGTGGGACTTGAAGCAAAATAAATAAGAAAACTAAATTACATAGTACATACATGCCTACATATAGTTGACCATTTAATCTGTTGGCTATATTTAACTGTTTCATGTCATTAAGGCTGAGATTTATTTATAATTTGGCTTTTCAGACAACTTAAATATACGATCATGGTTAACTTCCAACTGTAAAGCTATACCGCACGTTATACCCGCCCATTATTAACACGCTGCCATATATTTTTTGTTCTTGTTTAACGTCCGGTCCAGCAGTTACTTTAACATTGAAAGGGTAACCCTCTGGGTCTTTATATACGCAGTAGGTTTTTGTTGTTCTTGTTATTTTTCTCTTATTTTTTGTTAAACCGTGATGAATTTATACCTTTATCCACGACGCAGGGTTTTTATCTAAAGCCACCTGTATCTCTGCGATCAGAAAAATGCACGAAAGTATAATTAATATCTTGTCATTTTCGCCCCATTATTTTATCGAAAGAAAAATTCTCATACATTCGCTGTTCAGTGTTCACTCATAGTATAATATTTATTTATTTATTACGATATTATAATGTGGGTATAAAATATTCATATTGTTTTATTCATACGTGTAGGTACCTACTCGTTACTTTCAGATGTCGTATGTATACGCTGCAGGCGTATATTTTACTCGAAATAATTAAGGTATCAAAGTCACCTGTAATAGGTTGGGAGAAAAAAATAAAATAAAAAATTAACTATAGAAGAAGAAAAAGTGGGAAAAAAAAAAAAAAATAGAAACAGCAACCCCTGTAATTACATACCTCCTTTAAGTCTACCATCGGCCTTGGTGTTATACCTACCTACACTGATTTACCACTGTTAAGTTAAGTGTTCGTCACTCGCTACCACAGTTCATATAGGGTGAATTTAATTTAGTTTCAGTCATCGTGCTACTCAAACAAATTATACACACGTAAATATTTTATCCACTTAACGAATCAAAGTGGTCAAAATTTCTGATATAATATATTATTTTTAAATAAGTATATAGTATATAGGTATAAGGTTGACTAATTGCTTGGGTGAAAAATAGCCGTAGATTAATTGATACATGATACTATAATGTGAAAATGAAGGTGAAATATTGTTGAGGGTTGAAGATATTTTACAGGAAATGAGAAAAATATGAAATTGGTATCAGCATTTGTTATATTTATTCGGAATTGTTTATTTTTCAGGAAAAAACAAAATCATATATACGTTTACTTCAGCACACAGTAGTACATATTACATCGGTACATACGCGATCATATAATAATACCTATCGTATAAATATGGACTGTAACAGTCAACTAACTTTTGTTGCCGACCAGATAAGCAAGGTGCAGGAAGTAGTCATAAGAACGCATGCGAGAAAATTGACTTGTAATTAGTATCTGTCTTGCAATTAGTATCCGTCACTAATATTCTATTTCAGATATGCAAGTTATTTTCGACGTAGCTTGAACGTTTTTTTTTTCTTAAATACGTGAATAATGGTAGGTACTAGTTTCTAAAATCTATTATTTGCCTCTGGGATGCAGGATTTCCTCTTACGATATCCTGGACACACCTGCGCTTTGGTTCTATGATAAACTGTCGCCACTCTGCCACGAAGGCACTTGTATAATTCCCCAGTAAATTTTACTATCATCCAATGAATCGTCTTTTTCATACTATTACCATAAATCCGGCCAGCTTTTGCGCCGACAATCTTACAATCATATGAAAATCGGTGTTTGCAGATATAATTGTCGTTTTGATGGTATTTACACATTTCGCATCATTTCGTTTCGATTATTTTCACAATTTCGTTTCACTATTTTGAATTTCGAGTTTATATGTCATCCAGAGCTTTGTTGCTATCGGAAATGCACAGCAATCGACGTTATGGTTCGCAGTGATCGGCAACAGAATGCAATTCTGGATGTGCGAAAAGGTGTTCGCGTACCGCTGTCACCTCCGGAAGCATTATTATACATTTAAATGCTCTAAGGACTAAGATACGGATGATGATCGGGCAGAAGATCTTAAAAAGCTAAAAGACTGATTGACAATTGATTAAAACAAAATGTGCCAGATTTACGACCCTCAAAATTGAAATAGTAGTCCGAAGTTTTCTGTTTTTCAGAACGAACCTTCTTCCACGAGCCAAAGCCTCCGCGCTCTTGATGATTCTGGACAGATTGGAACCCCAGTTATGTCGAATGAATTATTTTTAGCAGATTTTTGCAGCGAGACACCCTGGCAGGCATCCTACAAGATTGAAGATCAAGAACAACTTAATATCAATTACCCCGATGTCCATGTGTATAATCTCTTCATAAATAAAATGATATCCCAAATCTATATGCTTCGTTCTCTTCGACTGTGGATTCTTGGAGATTAGGATAGATCCTTAATTATCTTCATGAATTATGTATTCAGTTTATCTATCGTCAAATTAATGTCCCTATAAGAATTTATTTCAAATATCGATGCTCTCGGTAGAAAAGTGTCTAACTCCACTTTTTTTCAAAAGGCATTTTTTTGTACGTCATGTTGAGAAATATCATTCTTCATACGTTTTTTGGCTTTCCTGAAAAATTTACAAAAATGGAGTTAGACAATTTGCTAATTAGAACGTCGATATATTGACTCGCAGACTACTATACTTGCTGCAATTATGCATCTGTCGAAGATAATGAAACATTAGGTACCTAATTCTTTTCTAATTCTTTTCAAACAGATTTTGCAGCAGTCCATAATTATTATTTGAATATGAATTTTAGATTACTTCAATCCTAGAATGCTAGAATGAGGGAGAAATCTGCCCCGCAGACGAGGAGGTAAAAAATGGGTTTTCTGCTGATTTTCATCATGTTATCTCGATATTTAAATAGCTTTTCCATTTACTAAACTAAACTTTAATGAAATTAAATTTTCTGCATACCATTTTCTTCCTTATGGAAAAAGGAAGAGATTCATGTACGAGATAGTCTCTTTACTGCTGATAGGAACGATTGTGCGAACAAAAACTACGTGGGATGGGTATCTACCCGAGTCTAGTGTTAGAAAGTAAAAAAAAAAATTATACTTGCGTTGTAGAGCTGATAGCAAAATCGATTGTGCATCGACTCTGCAGTTTTCAGTATTTTGGTTTTGAATCGTCTCTTCAATCTGATAAGTAAAAACATCAAAGTTTCCGATTACATTAAATTATATACTACGGTTAGAATGATTGAGATTTCGCTTCGTAAAATTATACATTTTTATGTGAAAAACAATCTGAGGATTTCCATAAAAATATGAAGAATAATATCGGATGGGAGGCTCATTTTGAAAATGTATTTTTTACGAAAAAAAAAAAAAAATCTGTCTCCTTCAATGCTATCTCGAGTTTGCATTCAATCAGTGATATTTTTTTTATTAATATAAGCTGAAAGTTTTTTTTTTAATAAAAATGTATGTGATAAAAATTTCTTTTGCAGAGCTTTCATATCGTAAAAATATATCAAATTAAACACGATGTTTTAAAAAAATAATTTTTCGCATGGTAACATCCAAATGGATAATGTATAAAAAATTCATAAAAATTCGTAGAGTGATATCTCGCAATAGGAAACGCATTATCTATCCTAAATTTACGGTAAAAACGATGACTGTGAGGTCCGAGCCGATGTCGGTTTCCGAAAGGATGACCGATATGCACAGGAAACAATACCTACCCTGGCATGCCATGCTGCAGTCGAATATGATTTTTCGCGATGCGTGAAAATCGATTAGGCAAGTTGTGACGTATGTACGTATGCGGGGATTCGTAACAATTCAAAATTCAATGTGATATCTGTTTTCAGTTGAATGGTGGGTATAGGTATACGCAATGTTTATTCCTCTGTACAGATCGTACTCGCCAGCTGTTGTTGCCAAAGCGTTAGATCGCGTGTTGCGATAACCGATAAGTATTTACAGGTAAGGGTCGCTGTGGCATAATTAAAGTTGCTCGTGATTGTAAGCCATAGTAACATTATATCCATTCAGTGGTACCCAATTTTTATGTACGTATATTAGGGTGGTTCAAAAAAAGTTGATGGTATTTTTTTTTTTGTTTTCCATTACGTGAAAAATGTTAATACATATGATAAAAGAAAAATATTATCCAAATATGAACTCTATAGATTAATTTCGAAAGGGAGCTGAAGCCATTTTCCTAATTGTACTTAATATCATGGTTTTTCACATTTTCATTGAAATGAATTATTGTAAAATGTGTTGAAAGATATTTATTTCAAAATATAAGTATGACAAAAGCATAGAGAAAAGTTATTTATTAACATTAATAACTTTTCTCTACACTTTTGTTATATATATTTTGAAATAAATATCTTTCAACACATTTTACAATGATTCGTTCTACTGAAAATTTGAAAAATCTTAATATTGAGTATACAATTGGGAAAATAAGCTAAAAATGGGTTGAATTCCCTTTCAAAGTTAATCTATAGAGCTCGTATTTAGAGAACATTTTTCTTTTACCATGTATTAACATTTTTCACGTAATAGGAAAGAAGAAAAAATATCGACTATTTTTTAACCACCGTAATGCATATATCCCTACGTATCAAATATAAATATATACCAATAACATGCGTGAGGCTGATTAACAATCGTTAAATTATCTGTGAAAATTTCCCGGAGGTAATAAACACTTGATACTGGCCACATGATATTGGCGATTTGAAAAATTGTGGCAATCATAGGATGAAAATAGAAATACAATACATATCCGCTATTTCGATTTGCGAATGAATTCATCCGTAAATGCTTTGGCAGTGATAAAAAAATTCTATATTATATGTATAATTATGTGATTCGTATTTAGACGTGACAGCTGCTTCCATTTATTCGTCAACCATAGAATATTTTCACAGTTTTAGGTATGTCACATATAGTATGAAAATTTATTGTTAATAATATCATTTTCACTTGATTGAAATAAATTATGTGTTCTTATACTTAAAATCCCTAATTTTTTTTTTTATTCTAAGAAAACTATTTCACCGTCTTCGGACGGCGGAAAGAAATGATTGAATTTGTGATTTAATTTATATGCACAGTAGCGAGTATATCCCAGGTGCAGGAAGTCCTCCTGGGTCCAGCCTCGAAGGCGTCGCTTGTGTAATTATAAATCTATTAAAAATCCTTCATCCACAATATATACGTAATTTCGTTGAGTTTACAGTAAAATATAACGTAATTCCTTTGAAATTGCATTTACATTAAAATCATAATCTGATTAGCAGCGTCCGCCGTCTACGGATCCCTCCTAACGCCGTAATTTTATAAACCTAGAAGGTGATCTCAGCAATGTTAAAATCGAATTAATAGAAGCTTGTATTAGGCGCGTGTAGGAGTTTTCTTTATGTTTTTTTTTTTTTTTTTTGGATTCGAGAAATCTGACTAATTCCCGACCGTTTCATTCACCGTTTCAAATTAACTAATCAAAAGTTAAGCTGCTTTAGTACAGATTAAAATATCTCGGCTAAGTTAACTCGTATTTCTGCGTAACCCGGGGATAATCTGAAAGATGATTATATCTCAGAAGATTTCCCGCGATAATCTCAGCAAGTTTAAACACTGATATTAGAGCGTCGAATTAATACCGCGAAAGACGTGATACGCGTGAAAGTCAACGAGATTAAATATTACTCCGAAGTATATAAGAAAAATTCAAGAATATATATCTTATTCCGTTTCATTTTCTTTCCCGCTATTTTCCATCCCTATGAAAGATCTTATGCATTCACGTCGTACGTATAGGATATAGTATACACATATATATATACTTTTATCTTCTCTGCTCGTAGAATTTTAATATTAATAAACAAAAGAAACCAATAAAGAACAGTCGCCGCTCGTTCTCTACGTTGCATATATGATATATTCGATCGTAGACGTATCAAGGTTTGAACAAGAATTTATAAAGTAACAAAGACATGAAGGAAGATCGGTATCAGCCCAACTCGGAAAGAAAGTAGTGGAAAAATTGTCCAAAGCCATATTTAATACATTATGTAGTGGCCACTCAATACCGACGCTTGGCGTCGGCGTCGCGCTCATGCGCACCCCTAAAAACGATGCTTACGCCCTATTGTCGCGTTCTAGTCCCCAAACGCGCGGCATTATGGCAAAAAAGGATGTTAACCAAAACCGATATGTTACAGAGAGAGAGAGAGAGAGAGAGAGAGAGAGAGAGAGAAAGATCTCTAGAGATAGAGGAAGAGAGAGCGCGAGAGAAAAAAAAAAAATTCACCCTTATGAAAATTGTGATGATCATCACTTACTTTCAAAAATCTATCACTTCATCGATATGTCCTCAAAGACCAGCTTTTCTACAACCTAAATTGCATTGGTTCAATAATTTACCCCGTTTCCCCAAGGAAATCTTTTACCTCCCAATACTTTTTCCTTACCTTTTCAAAAATTAACCCTGTACACATATATATAGGTATATAGGTATATATATAATACGCGTAGGTATATTATACAATATGAGGGTTGCTTAGCAAAAGTTGTAACTGCAGGCAACTCCGCGTCGCGGATGCCGCACGAAGCTTTCTCTGTTGGGGGTGGAAAAGAGGGTTGAGTATAGGGGATGGTTCGGGAGACTGTATAACCCCGTTTGGCTTCAGAGGGTCGTGTGTCTCACAGTCGGTCGCTGGCTGGTCGAGGTACAGGTGATGCCGACAGCGTGGCAATCCTGATCGCGTTTCGTAGACAATCCTGAGCGTCGAGGGCGTCGAGGGGGCGTCGAGGGCGTCGAGGGCGTAAAGAAGAGTAAACGCTAGACGAGGGAGCGTTTTCTATGCAACCGACGTAGTTGTCTAGGAAAGTGGATCGGTTGTCGATAGAGGGTGAAGAATTACTTCGAGTTTATATAAAAAAAAAAAAAAAAAAACACTAAATTTAATAAAATATTATCACATATGTATGAAATTAAATTTATATTAGAATTGTTTAATTTTTAATTTCTTCTTTTTTCTTTTTTCTTCTAGTGAAAGGTGAATTTGGATTCTAATTTATTTCTTTGAATGTTCGATCAACATAAGTTAAATAATAAAATAGAATGAAATAAAATAAAATAAAATATAATATATATAATATATAAAAGAAAGAAAAAAACTGCTTTGATTGTGCGCGATTTTAATGCGATATTACGTCAATATTGATGAAACGCTAAGAGCTTTGCGATGCAATGCTGAAGAGGAAAAAATATCGTCGAATGTGATAGTCGCCTTTAATATTATAATATCGTCAAGTTATCGAGGACAGAATAATTATTGTTTACTCGTTATAATGAAAGTGATGAATTTTTAATACTCGAATGAAAAGCAAATTGATTGTCATTCATATTAAAACGATTATATATGTAATAAAATAAAAAATCAGACCTCTTTCCTTACCAAGAGAGAAAATGGTATGTTAACGTAGATTATACTGTCGTATAGTACTACGTGTTGCAGTCTGTTTCTTATATATCGTAAATATAAAGCGAAGAAATACTCCGATAAGCAATGTTGGCTATAGCCTTAGGAAAGTAACTTTTCGATCAGACTGAAAAATATTGAATCAATTTTCGTTCGTGAATGGTGCGGCTGAAGCCCTCCATTCAGAGCGAAAAATTGATTTACAGAAAGCGGAAAAATAAGCTTTACTTTACACGTGGGACTATAACCGTGGGTGACAATACATCGCTGACATTAACACATGTGTATATATACATATAAAAAACCAAAAAGCATCCCCCGGGACTATAATAATTCCTATATAATTGAATGAACAATATTAGAAACTAAAGAGAAAAACTTTAAATAAACGTGACGCAGTTTCATCCGAACATTTCCGAACCAAGTGGCTAAATACGTTGTTGAATATTCGGAGAAACAATATCGAAAATAGTTTTAGATTGAATTTTCTTCGCACGCTTCAATTCAGGAAAAGTTCTATCAATTAAAAATGGTAAGTGATTGTCTATTCTGTAATAATCTGTCTATTATGATTATATATAATCGGTGGAAAAAGGCTCATCGTAAATTTATTTAACCGTGAAATGAAATAATCATGCCAAGGGATGGGGAGTTGAGTATGTACCATATAAAGGCTCATCTTGAAGCCTATATCTTATTGTTGGGGCTAAGACGAGTGCCTTGAAGTGTCCCTAGGGGTTTGCGATGTCGTGTCTGAAGATATAGAGAATAGTTTCTGCGTCCGTTATCCTTTCATGAACGCAGGTTAATTGGATAAGCGATCTATGAGATAGGAGAGAACTCAATTATTTTCCACTTTGTGCAAATGTCAAGTATTGTCTTTTACGTTACGTAGTAGGTACCCACCTACCCACCTACCTACGAAATTATAAGTCAAGGGGGCGAGGGTCCTTATACCATTATAACTTTATCCTTCGATCTTTGATAACACTGGTTCTTTTTATCCCCCCTTTACTTATTTCGCTTTAATGTTTTTGGGAAAAAAAAACATCACTGCCGGAAAATTTCAATTCAAATTTAACAACACCAGAGATAGAACAAAGGCTTCTAACATAAGTACATTAAAACGTGTGTCTATATATATATATGTCTGATATAATACTCGTTACCAGCTATCTGTAATAGCAATCGTGTAAAAGCTCCAATATTTAAATACATGTAAGAACATTTAGGTCTATAGAGCCGTACGAGACCAACCCCTCTAAACGATTCTCTAATGGCCATGAAGATGCTCCCCAAAATTTGACTGGAAATTATTTTTATCTCGGAGTCGATTGATCCGCTTCGAAATTCTACTATAATCGACTCGATTCAAGGAGGAAAGAAAAATTTCCAGAATAAGACATAATATGGTGGCCATTTTTATTTTAGATCATATTTAGTCCTGCGTTAAGTTTTGAAAATAAAAATTTAACAGCCATAGATGCGTTTCAATATTATTTAACTTCTTTGATCGACAATGCGAGACCCAGTTTTAGAATAGATGTATGAAAATCGTGGAAACTTATAATACCCAAGTTGGTGGTATTTTTGGATTCTCATATACTTAGTTCTTCATCCCTGCAGATGGTATGAGATTTTGAATTCTGGATCTGTACGCGCGAATGGGGAGACGGAGGTAGGTAAGAAGGTATAAGAAATCGCAGTCCTCTCAAGAAAATCCGTGCCTCGTATGGAATTCAGTGGAAGAAGAAGAAGAAAAAAAAATAGAAAAGAATAAATAAAATAAGAAAAAAAAAAAATCCTTTTTTTTTTTTATTCAACCCCCGCGCGACTCGGACCATTAAGGCTTAAAAGCCGTAGCCGTTAATTCCGTAAAAAGGAAAAGGCTATATATTTTGAAAAAAACGCGCCTTGCCTGTCTTTTATTTTATTTCTTGCCCAGCCAATTTTACGGGCTTAAAATTATTTTCTGAGTGTGCAAAACTCCCTTACAGAGATGAAGCGACCGGTGTTCACTGGGGGGGCAGGGGGCAGGGGGCCGAGGGCTAGAAGCTGGGGGTAGGGAAGGAAAGCAGGCGTCATTAGTAGAGCTTCTCGCTAATTGTCCGTAATTAATTATGTAATTATTTCATTAATTTATCTAAGGTGACCCTGCAGCAGTTCGTAGACGGTCGTACTCGGCGCGCAAGCTCACAGCATCTTCAAGCGTATTTCGAATTCACAACAAATTGGACGGAAAGGTAGTTAGTTTTAACTCATACCTGTAAACCGCTTACGTACATACAGATATAATCGTTCATAAAACTCGGCGAAGGAATTAGTCTTCTAATTAGACCATTTTCTTATAAGTATTATAATTGCCCATATAGGTAGGTACGCGATACGTATTATATATATCAGAGTAATTATATTTTCGCTACCCTTGATAATGATAATTGTATGCCTCGTACTATACGCACCCAGCTTGAAGAGAAATCATATTTTATTTTTCTTCGTTATAACTTATAGTATATTGTTGTATTTTTATACACCTATATATTATCTAGCTATCTCCTCGTTGATCGTCTTATATCGATCCGAGCCTCGGTTCATATTTACTATTTATTTTCCGCTTAGAAGGATTTGGAAATAACGAGGAATTTTTTAACATTTCCTTTAACTAAACTCACGGATTTGCGAGAACCTTGATAATTTAATCCCACGCCTCGTTCTTCATTCATTATTACTTTAATACGGTTCAAGTACTTTCAATTTTAAATATTATTTTCATCAGACTACAGGATAAGCTTTGCGAAATGGTATAGTAAGTTAACTTTCTACGATATAATAAACATTCTAAATCACAGAGAAAAAAAATAAATAAGATAAAGCATTTTCATCAACACGTAATCGACGAAATTTGTTTATAATTAAAAAATTAATTGCGGATCCAAAATTTCACCATTTCGGTTATTTTTGAAGCAAAATTTCAGGCTTCCCCTCACCAAGTCTAAAATTGCATTCGGTATACCATACGATGGATTTTTGGAGTAGCAAACCGTTTAGGAACGCTAGGTTTATTTTCTAAAATAATTTACAGGGTTCTCGAGCAAGTTACAATTAGTCTCCGTCTCAAATCCGCACGTTCGTACATAAATTGTCTAGACCCTGGTCCATAAAGCCCAGATCAGAGATTTCAGATGGAATTTAGGTTAACAATTTATTTGTGACGAATCCATTTGTCTAGAGGTCGAGACCGAATAGTCAAACTTTTCACGTGGATCCGTCCCTCACCGACCGCGTCAGTCACGCCTTGACGTCATTTGTTGACAAAGAGAGAATGAGAAAAGAGAGAAAATGAAGTGAACGAAAGACAGAAAAAAGTTGAAGAAAAAGAACCACTCCGATCACAGAAGATCTTCGATCGTATTCGACACACTTGCTTTCCAAGCCGCTTATAGAAATCGCGATTTGTCTCGCTTCACTTTTCCATACTGTTGCATGCAGTACAGACATAGCGTTTCGAGGAACTGACATTCAGTGATTGATCTTGTCACTCAACGATGTGTCAATTTGTCATAAATCTTATAGTTTGATGATTCTTCTGATTACGTTTATCCCATGTATCGACAAAATGATTTTAAAGTGGTTTAACTCTGCATTGTCGCATTAGACTGTCCAGTTATCTTTGACAAACGATCATACGCCTGTTGTTATTCCACGGAAAAGAGGAACTAAGACTGGTGGAAGCGGTTGAGAATTTGTCGACAAACGTTTCGTGGAATGATTTGAATTCCAACGGAATTGTGACGAAGGTACGCTTAGAGAACACCGTTGACAATGGCAAGCGCTTAACCCACAGTGGTAGTGAAGGTTTTGCGGTCAAAGACTTTTTCATCCCTTACTTCTAGGCCGTCTAGAAGCGGGTCAGTACAGGGACGACAAACGGACAAACGGACAAGCGGACGAACGGAAGCCCGGTACATGTCTGGGGCTGTAGATGGATGAGGCAATTTCTGTCTTTAAGTGGCTCCCGACGGTCTGAATCCAGTCGCTCGCTCTATGAGATGGGGGAATGAGTTGCCGCAGGCTAGGGGGCGAGGGGTTGCAACCCGTAATAATATCTACCCCTTGGTGCTTCCTTCTGCAGGAAGCTTTTACGAGAATCTTCCTCGTGCACATAGATTGTAGAGGTAGTCCTGCAGGTCTCAAGATCATTCATTCCCTTCGTCGTTTCAATCGCATGTGTTTTTCGAGAATCGCCTTATGGGATCGTAACTTGGCATACGTGCATCTTATTCCCCATTTTCCATCCTTCAGAGTTCAATCGTTACTCCAGAAGTCCTGCCGGCGAGCAACGCGCGACGACGGTCGCGTTGTCGGCTATTGACTATTCGATTTTGAATTGTGATTCTTGGAGATGGTTCACTGTCGGTATCTCCAGCATTTGATAAGAGAGACCTGTGGGTCTGTATAGATGTATAAAAACGGTTAAAAAAGGGAAAACTTTTACGGCTTTTACTGTTGATAAAACTCGCCGGAAAAAGGGAAAATGCATCGTTTTGAATGTGAAACCAAAAAAGGAAAAAAAAAAATGAAGAAAGAAAGACTCTTGAAAAACCCCGGAGGTAAATCCTTGAGGAATCCTTGAAAGATCGTTGAAACCAAGGCTGGGCAAGAGGTTTGCATGTAGATTTAGGACGTGGGTATAAAATATCTATACCAACCGATCTAAACGAAGTGAACCTACCTACCTGCCTCCGTACGCGTTTACCACGGTTTCAGATCCAATTGCTGATCTCTGAGGCATAACGTGGCCTTGGATGAAGCGCAAATCACACGTAATTTCCGTTCCACTTCATTTTTTATTATTATTTTTTTTTCTCATCTCCCGTCAGGACACCGCGATAGAGCGGTGATTTCGCGTCTTAAGGTGTCACCCGCGAAACGTTCCTCCGGCGATAAAAAAAAAACTGTATAAAAAATGGTGCCAAGCTCGTAGACATGACGGTGGGTTCGAAAGTCTAAAAACTTGTTATTCTACGGATAAAAAAAGTTAAAAACAAAATAAAAAATGAAACAAATGCAAAAGAAAGAGTAATAAAAAAAGTTAATGCACGCAACAGGCAGTGCAAGTGGTCCCTGTGACTCTTTCACCAACTTTTATTACAGTGGTCTTCCGTTAATTGGCTTACTACTTCTTATTCTTATACTAAAAGAAAAACGAAAAAAAAAAAACCGAAGAAAAAGTTGGACCATTTTTGCGTTGTTTCGTTTTTTAAAAAATATCATCCTTTTCGAGGAAACTTTGCACTGTAAAGACAGTCGCGCCTTCTGCTCCGAGACAAAGAGCAGCATTTTAGCTCTCCATATTTTCCTTCGACTACCATCCCCGTTATTTTTGTTTCAGGAAACGAGCGTGTCTCCACGGGAAAGTGCACAATGAATTGGTAAAATCCACCGACACGATGACACAGAGACGTAAGCGTGGCCAGCGTAGCACCGGCTGGTTTTCTTACATCAAGCAGCAGTAAAAGCTGAGCGGTTTAAAAAAAGGTTTCCGAACATCAACAAAGGACCACGAAGAAAAGGAAAAGCAGGAAAAAGCAAAAGGCGAGCTTGAAGGTGCGAGAACGGCGAGGGTGTGAGAGGCCGGTGCAGAGAGATGGCAACCAGAACACGAAGACGAGAATCGTGGGCTCGAGAATCAAAAATTTCGTGACTTTTCACGTCGAAGATATAAAAGGGGTCGAGGGGCCAATAGTCAGACGTTCGGTTCGGGACAGCATGGAACCAAAGGCATTGACGTTGCCCCTTACCAACTTGGCGTCGAGGATTAATGCAACGGTTCGTAGCATCACCCGTCACTATGACGTACAACTGCCAAGCAACAGGTTCGACGATCTACAGCGAGGAGCAAATGACACCATCGACCTCCTCGGTGACCCGGGTAAAGACCCGTACAGGACGAATATCACACGATATGAGAACGCGAGTTTCGGAGGTGTGGACCTCAGCGGGGTTGATTTCGGCGTTGATTTTGGCGGATTGTTCAACGACAGTACGACGCCGGGTTCATCTTCGGCGCCGTCCTCGTCAACGTCGTCATCTTCCTCCGCAGCGTCATCCACCTCATCGTCATCGACGTCGATTAACGAAAGCTACGCGTCAATATCCGACCTCTTCGTATTTGACGACATCAGCGACTACATAAACCGACTGAACTACACGGCCTTTTCGAACCTCACATCGTACTACGACGGAACTACTAACTTGAACCTGACAACAACAGGAAACGGAAGTTGCACCTCGGTTATAACCAGTGCAACTGGTCGCGTTGAGTGCGTTGAATCGGACGTTGATAAATCAAACGCAAACAATTGGTGGGCTTTGATTTTGGTAGTCGTGCCGTGTCTTACCCTATTCGGTAACGTTCTCGTTATACTGGCTGTGGTGCGGGAACGTGCTCTACAAACTGTTACCAACTATTTCATCGTGAGTCTTGCTCTCGCCGATCTCCTCGTCGCCGTCCTAGTTATGCCGTTTGCAGTATACGTTTTGGTAAGTAATACCTACATGCAAAAGTGAAGAGAAAAAGAAACGAAGATAAATCACTATCAATCATGATGATCAAATTATTCCTCAACCAGCTCCCACGGAGCTATGGAAAGATATTCAACGATCGTTGGATGTAGTACATGTGGTACCCGGTGAATACCACTATTCCATGAAAAATGTAATATTTTTATTCCCATTTGCGACGACAGAGCGTCTTTTTATGCTGGTTTGAAACCAGCTCGAGGAGCCTTTAGCGAGTGGCTGTCAAGTGGATGGCTGCTGACTGGTGGCTGCTAGCTGCTTAATACGGCGTCGCTTAGAGTGACAAATTAAGCTGAAATAATGGTTGAATTTTATTTTATCTTTTTCTTTTTCTTACCTCAACAGTGATAACCATTAGTTGGAGTAAATTTCTGGGGATTTTGATGTCCAATAGCGTTACTCAAATTTCAAATGAAGAAATAATTTTCGCTATCATTTTCATAGCTGTCGTTAGTTTCGCGGAACGCGAGATGTATGAGATTCTTGATTGTAATTATGTAAAAAATTCTGAGACTTATTAATATTTCGTATGTATAGAATGAGGGGAAAAAAAGTAAATGACTTTGCTTCGGGACCATTCTTTCTCATGCCTAAATGAGACAAAAAAACAAAAAACAAAGTTGACAGGCAGAGCTTAGCGCGTTAAAGTGTACGCCACACTGATTAATAAAGTTTAAGTAGCGTCTAGACACTGAAGAAGGCGAGTCGGAGGTAATCGTAAGTTTCGTCGAGGTCTCGGAGATGCTTAAGAATGCGAGAATAATCACAAGCTGGTCCCGATTCTCCCAAAGGAGACATTATTAGCACCGTGTCAATTCAGGTGGCTTTAAGATAACACTTAATTGGCCATTGTTATTGGAAGCTTCTAAACCGCTCAGGCCAAAGGTACGTAACTCTTCGAGTATAGGTATACCGACCTATATGCACTCGATGTTTACTCAGCTGGTGATTTTATCGTAGAATATCGACAAATCGACCAATATCATATATTCATACTCCACTTCGCATACATACGTATTTACTCAAATATATGTATACATACGTATGTATACAGCCGTGCTGGAATTTGAATATCGACCTCGTATCTCTTCGGAATGAGTGCATCTCGAAAGTGCAATAGTTACATTCACGTAAGTGAATATGTAAGGGATATTTCAGCTAAGTCATGAGTATAACGTATGTATGTGTGCTTTCACCCATAGGTGGGATTCCCAAATCTGAACCTCCGTTCCGTACTTAATGTTAACCGAGGTATAAACACATTTGTCGAGTGAATCCCCTCAAAGTTTGCTAAATACAGCATTAGTCATTGTTATTTGCACCCTGGTGTTGCGTTGTCATATGATATTCAACGGTGCACAGGCGAGCAACTGTTCTGTCAAAACTTCGTTGGATCAGGGAGCTGAAGGCTCTATAGTTGTGGTCGTTCCTCGTTCACCAAAAGATATTATACCCGCTCCTAGGTCGTATAAAGAGGAAACTACTGGGCGTAACTACCTTCCTTACGAGAGTTTCTCCCAGGAAAGAAGAAGACTAATATCGTAATACAAGTAGACGATGGTTTTAATTTAACCTTTAGAAAAGTCGAACCAACGCAGGGTAGGAAAACCGGCCCTTACCACCATTCACCAAGTTGTAGTTTTTTTTCGTTATCCTTAGTCACCGGGTCTCCCTTAGTCCCTGACATTAAATTCGATAGAATACTATACGGGAAACTATTCCGAAGACGAGTTTTGGTCCCTTTTGTTCGCATTTTGAGAATATACCTAAAGAAAAGAAAACTTTACTCAAAGTTATACTGCAGACAAGGTCACGTACATTTATTGCGTGGGAAGAACTAATGTAAGTAACGCTACTCTATAAAATGAGATTCTTAACACGGTTCTAAATAGAATCATACAAAAAAGTTCAGTCCGATGCAGACTCCACATGCAGACAGAAAAAGAGCATGACTGAAGGAGATAGTATACTGAAAAACATGGAAAACGAAAAATGATACCTGCAGTATCAAATTTATCTGATCGATTCGATTTCATGGACAAATTTTTATCGCGCAATGAGAAGCACTATAGCGAAACTCGATATGGCTTGAACCTAAAAACTCATAAAGTGGTGTTCGACAATCATGTCGAAATTTTTAGACGCAACCATCAGACCTGTTTTTTTTTTTTGTTTTTTTTTTTTCGAACTTTTGTGATAAAATTCTACCCCGTAACCTTGATACAATATCCCTTCGTCTTCCCATGTATGCCATTATAATATACCATATATACTATATGCATACCTGATATCCGCAGGCATTTATGCGCCTTTCGCCAATATGCATGGCTCTAGGAAGCTATAGATTGAGCCATCTCAATATTCATAGGATGGTATAACTCGGGCAGCAGAGACCCTGGCCGAGACAGCATGTCGCCTTAGTCTAGAGTCTAGACTCTAGACTCTAGTCATGAAGCTAGGACTTATTGGCAGACCTCGGGTCAAGACTGCAATCATAAACATGCATGTCGAGGACGTCTAGGAGCCAGGGCTCTGAGGAGTAGGCCACGTGGACTGCTATTACCGAGGACCTTGTCTCCGGGCTGGACTGGACTATATAGTTCTGAATTAAGGAATAGCTTCTCGACACGCCAGTGCAGCAGGCGACTCGAAATGGCCAAGTCCTCTGGGCTTGGTATATAGAACATGGTTTAGTTCTCTGTGGCAGGTGCAGACCTGAATTTGTTATTCAGAGTTTCAATTCGGTTGAATTCATCGTGACCTGAGCTCAGCTCGGGTCAGTCTTCAATTAAATTGAACCTCAATAAGATATCGAAGCAATAAGGGTAAAAGCTAGTGAGTGATAGCTGTGATAAATAATAATTGTAGAAATGTAGAAGGTATGAAAACGTTGCAATAGATGGTATTCTAAGCAATCTAAAAACAAATGGTAATATAATGAATTATAAACACGGGGGTAGACTGAACCAACGTGCGTACTACACCTCCGCGTTCGTGCTCGAGTGCAATCAGTTGCTCGAGCACCTAGCTAGCTATAACTTCCGGCTTTGAGATACGATGGTTAATAAATTACATCTACATACGATCTGAGCCGATCGATATTCGCCACACAGTTCCAGGGGGTATAGGTATCGATGATAATTAATGCAATCGAGCGATGCATGTAGAAAAATAGAGAACGAATGTTCAAATTGTTTTGTTCATTTTTCATATGAATTATTCTCCAGTTACCTAATTGCACGACGAAAATAAAAGCAAACGTTGAAAATACCTATAAGTATTAATAGATACCTGTAGCTGATTAGAACCGAGTTTAGAAACTTTCGTTCAACCCTTACCGTATTCTGTCGACTTTATCTCACCTAAGATCACGATTTATGAGATCACAAGGATGCGGACCTTGAAATTAACCATCGCTCCCGTGCGAACCAATTTGCTTGGTTCTTAGTAGATTATATATTTGTTTATGACGACGTACTACGTACGGGTATATATTATATACCTATGTAGATGATATACGTCGCGTAATACGTCGCGGCTGTGCTTTATGTACCTATGTACACCTTCGCACTCCACAGATTTTAGGTAATGCTATACCGCAACTAGAGATGTGACACCTTGCGACGACCCAACCCTCGTCATCGGCTCCGTCTTGTCGTACCTATTCGAGAGACGTGGCTACGATAATGGCGAAACATCGTCGGGCCATCTACGATTTCAAAGTTAATTGCTACATGATAGGAGAATGCTTTCACCGGCTTTCACCTTCGATAATACACCGATACACGGACTCTGTGAGCGGAGAAAATTACTCCTTAATTATCCCACAGACTTAATAATCACTCCGATAATTATACCGAATTTCGTCAACTGATATATTATGTGTACTGCTTCTTGTTAATTTTTTTTTCTTTTTGTTTCTGTTACAGAAAATTGATTATGCGAATATTTATTGAATTACAAAGATTTCAGCTTTCTTCTAAACGCGTTTCACGCGTTGCTATAAGAAAATTATTGTATTCTAGAACTTTGAAAAGGCGTAATTTTATTTAATTTTTACGCTTTAAGGTGAACGAAGCATTGTTTCGTTGTAGAAAGTGAATTCAACTCTGTAGTTCGCGCGAAGGAGATGAAGGGAAGGAAAATTATAATAATCATCAAACCCTTTTCAAATCGAGACGTTTTCAATTACGTTGGAATTGATTCGTCCGAGACAGGATTTCGCGCGATTTTTCAACCAGCGTGAAGGAAGAAAAAACTGCCAATAAATCGAAGCGATAGAGGAAGACGACGTCCCTTGGGAGATACGAGACTTAGAGTGCGCGATTTCCTTCCCTACACCTTACACCTGGAACCGCTCTGAAACATACAGTTGAATCGAACGCGATTTAAACCTTCGTCCTGACCTTTCGATCACATTAGATTTGAATTCCGTATTTCGAACGTCTCATCGTGTGGACATAAGAGTGGTCCTTAATTCGGTCATATTCGAACTTCAATGCTTCCATAGGCCAGAAAATCTCCAAATATATACCAAAAAGTGTAGTCGAAACCCCAGGTTCCTATCTAAAAAGTGTAAAGCGATCACGCTCTCAATGAATAAAAATATTGACTATACTGATTTTGAATCACTGATACGAACAGAAAGATTCCAGGAATTCTGTAATATTAATGGTCAAACCTATTGTTTCATTAATTTCGCAGGCTCACGGGTTGGGACATTCTTTTGAGACCTGTAATGATACTTGTACACCAGAATACGTGTCGAAGCATAAATCAACAGTTATTAACGCGAAATATTTTATTTTCATTCTTCAGGTCCATATAAGAAGCTTTAAGTCGGATCGGGCCCGCTGCCCTATTTGATCGTTGAGGTACCGGAAAAACAGTTTTTCTGATAAATTGAATAACAGTGACTAGCCAAAAATCTTGAAGAATGAATTTGCAGTTTTAAAATATAGGAAAATGATATTTTCTACGCACTGTGGCCTCGCTTGGCTATATAATCTGATCCACCCTTAGTCAATCGATGCAATGGCTTTGTGAGAAGATTCACCAACCCTTAGAATTCGGTGTCGATAGTTGATATTATTCGAAAGCCCCGTAATCTGGTGCTTGCGGGACAACCGAAATCTCCCGGATCGTAAAATCTTTGACACAACCGCGACGTGATGCGAGATGAAATCCCTGTTACAATAAATTATAACAAGGCGTCAAAATCAGCGAGAGGGAGCCTGTAGGGTGGCTTTATCCAAAGTCTTATGTTAGCAATGCCTGAGGCTAACTTAACACCGAGGAACGAATCCTTCCGAGTTCTCGAGGGAGGCGTTTGCGCTATTTTGACGTCGACTGCACGCGGTCGACAAGGACAAGTATACCCGTGGGGCACGTAATTGGACGTGACGACAGTTTCCCCGTCAAGGAGTACAGCGCGGGGTGCGACTTTGTAACGTCATTACCACCGAAATTTCCCGATTGCTTAAGATTGCCTCAGATTAAATAACAATATTGATTAACATTATAATGATGATCAAACATTGCTCAGAACATTCGCGAAATTGCTAAGAATCCCCAACTCTCCGAACTTATTTAACTATGTATAAATCAACGTCAAAATCTGTAGATACTAGTATTACATACATGCATTTTAAAACCCGATGATTTTCGTGTTAGGTATAAAATAAATTTCCGAAGAAATTGAAAAAAGGGGGGAAAGAAAATACAAAAAATAAATCAAATTAATGTCGTTAATTTTGTTAAGCAACCCCTCGCACAGAGATATCGTCAGTTTGAAGTATATACAATTTAAAATTTACAGTATACACGTTTGAAAAGCGTTGAAATATATTCCGATCTCCTGCAGGAACGAATCTACCCTGCAATTTATCAGCTTAATCCACGGATGTTTACGCGAGCGAAAACCATTTGGGTTTTTTTAAAAAAAAGTATCCTACCCCCCCAGTCGTGGAACGGTATTGGCATCCTTTGTTCAATTGTCATTTTGAACGAAATTTCATCCGTACGATTGATCGGGCTCAAAGGAATGACCCCCTTCATTAGAAAATGTTTTTTTCTTCTTGTTTTTTTGTTTTTAGTTTTTGGATCGGTGAATAAATGAGCCTTATTATTCAATCGGAAAAGTTGTACATACACATTACACTTTTTCGTAGAATGACATATTGGCACTTTCATCGATCAATATTAGTCTCCTAGATATAAATGAAAATTGTCAAAATTTATGTATATATAACACACACATAGTTATTACGACAAATACAAGGTAATCCTCCGCAGGAGTGAAGAGGCATCATTTTTCAACCATGACCCCCACCCTCGGAAGTGAAAATTTCATCCCGTTTAAGGGGCGCGATATGTGAGGTTCTTTGCCTGATTGCTAGCTCGAGGTACCCAGGCATCTGTCGTATTATGAGCTATCGAGATCTTGGCTGGGTAGAGTCGTGAGTGCAAGAAGCACGTATAATTTCATTACCCTCCTTTTCTCGTTTCACCTTTATGCTTAATACTACTTTGAATTCATATTATAATACATTTCAAAACTTCTACCCCAATTCAAATCCGACTTTATTATAAACAGGACGAAACTAACCACTCGAAATAAAATATATACCTATAGGAAGAAACGCTCCAGCTCGTTTCACAAAAATTTAATACATAAAAAACATGTAGGTATTAGAGATGGCGGAAGAGAGCAGGACATCGCGACGTCTATCACATTTCTTATTCATCCCCTCGTCTCTTCTTGCGACGCACCCTCTTCCACGCGTGCACTAGCTGGTGGATATATCCAAGCACGTGCCTACGGCTCGGCAATCGCATGTTCTGCCTGATGAATTCGAAAAGCTCGTTCACTCCGAGGCGAAGCGAGGGAGAAAAATATTTTTTGTTATTTCTTTTCATATTCATGTTATTATTGTTATTATTTATCATTATTATTCTTTTATTGCTCGAAATCATTCTTTTTACACAAATTTTTCTCGCGATCTTTTTCTCCTCATTTTTTTCTTCACTTTTTTCCCTCGTCTACCCGAGGGTGAAACAAGAATCTACGTATACACCTGTCATTTGTACATACCTACCTACCCCGCATCAATGTGAAAAGTATAAAAAATGTTCGCGAAATATCCTATGTGGATTCGGTACGTGATCATGTGGGTGTGTGTTGGCAAATCGTTTTTGCGAAACGTTTTAATGAGTTACGAATGCGGCTATAACGTATTTATACGTGTTTAACGCAAGTACGTGGAAAACCGCACCACGTATACATATTTACCGATGAAGTTAACGCGCGGTAAACTTGCCTAAAAAAAGAAAATTGTTTCGCGAGTTTGGTTGCGGCCCATCAGTGCGAAGTTATATATTTGCTCGAACTGCGCGAGTAAACTATTACGGTTTAAGCTCTAAGCCCATTGTTTTTGGTCATGGAATATACTTCGCGTGACTTTTGACAGTCAATTCTCAAGTTGTTAGATATTTTCCGTATTTCATAATTGGTCAAATTTCTCATAAATCAGAAGGGTAGTTTTTGACTCGAACTCGAGTTCTCAATTACTGTGATTTAGGTATTTTTAATTACAGTCGTTAGTTCGCTTGCATTTAACATATACATTTATCTATGTTAGCACCAGGCATATAATGTCTGTATATATAATATGGCGTATCCCTGTCAGCGGAATAAAATAGATAAAAGCACGCGACTCTCCGGCTAATAAAAAGAAACTTTAGCTCATCCTCGTATAATCGTAGATTAGCTACGGGGTGCGGAGTGGCTCACTCTCTCAACTGCGAAACGACATACCAGGCACATAGGCACTACAGGAAACTGGGGGAATCCCCTTGGCGATGCTAATTATTTAACGTTTGCGAAACTATACGGTAAATCCAAATAACCGTAACACATGATTTCGGAACACGACGTAGTAATCTACTATACGGGCAGAATAGAATCACGCGGCATTACCATTTGCCTCGTTGCAAGGGGTGCGAAATTCTTATATTTTTTTCGAATCTTTTTCGTTTTTCTATCCTGATTTTTGTTTTACAATTTCATTAAGTACTGCAGGTGTAAATAATTGATAAAATTAAAGATCAAGCGAGCTGCGAGTATCGATGACGATATTCATTCGTACCTACTTGTGAAAAATGCATCTTCTTTTATTTGATTTTTTCTTTCTTTCTTTTACTTTTTAATCGGGATTTGTATAATAGAGACTGGGGGAAAAAAGTTTTTTTCGGTTACCAGAAAGATTCCTCGGTGTTTTTTTTTTTTTTTTTTTTTTTTTTTTAGCGCCAGTGAATATACGCGGGTAGGGGATGAAATCATTTGAAACCGACCTAGTTTCGACTTTCTTCTCTCAGAATAATATTCGAATCTAATTGGACGAGATGAATTATGTCACCGGCAGTACATAAGGAAAAAAACTTTTCCACCACTTATACTTTCGGTAAAAGTTCGGACGGAAAAATTTTCCGTCGACGTTGCCCACGTGACGGTTAAGCGCCGCGGTTACGTACCGACGACATTTAAATAACCGTTTCTATCGTCGCGTCGCCGCGTTGGGACTGCCGTTCTATTTCATTTATTTACCTCAAATTTACGACCCCACTTCGCTTTTCGCTTCAGCTCGAGATGAGGAAAACTTTTTTTCAAGTTTAATCATATAATTTATCTTTCTTCTTTGTAGATCACTCAATCATATTTGTCTATGAACGTACCTATACATTATATTATACGGTTACCCCCGTAGAGACATTAAACTATATGTGTACCTATAAGCAAAATAGAACAATTCTGGAGATATGGCAGTTAATTCGGCCAGATTAAATGCGAAGCATGAGACAGAGGCAAATTCTCGTAAAACACAGAGCCTATCTTTGAGAATGATGGGGGTCGTAAATCCGGGGTGTGTTATACTCGTCTCGAAAAGGTTACTGGGACGTGAACTGTGGTATGATTATTACATTTCGGTTATACATACACCGGATAGGAGTGTGTAGGATTCTTCGAAAACCTATTTTCACAAATTTAAGACATTATTTGTATCCGAAGTTTCCGCTCTCAAAAGTCTGAAACATCTCAAACGTGCCTTGCCAGAGTCTTTTTAACGACTTCTTCCGCGCTCGTAGCCACTCCACATACGGAAAGTTATACGCTCCGTCGCGCTGGACGGAAGGAAGGATACGCTCAGGACATTTTTAAATTGGATGCTATTAAACCGCGAAACAGCTTCAGAGATATATGGGATATCTGCCACCGCAGTTAATCAGAGTATATAAGGTATAAAGCAATGCTATATACCCACCTTCAGTGCAGCATTTGACTTTTTTTCATTTACTATTCAAATGATGCGAAATATTTATATGTATGCGGGTTTGAGGTACGATACGTATGCGCGTATTTATATAGGAGGGTAATTTGTGCAGATAGTAGGGTGTTTTCACGGTTGACAATTCACACATTTTTAAACCCCACGCATATAACCGTTAATTTCGATTCAACCCCCAATTTTCAAGCGGTGGATACCACCGAGAACGTATGGGTTACGGGACGTTAAAATATTTATCGGTTAGCTCCCACACAAAGAAAATATCGACTTCCGGTTAAATATTTCCCCAAATATTCCCAGCATGCCTCGTATTGCCTCCGAAATAACCGAACACATACATATACGTATTATATGATTCTACCGTTATTTCTCGCCTCGATTCGTTCTTCTGCTCTTTCGAAAAATTGCCTCTCTCGCTCTTGGGTAGAAAGTTGGGTAGGTAGGTATATTATATATTTTCTACATTCTTCCTCTCGTCTCCTTCACTCTTATACATACGTATAAATACACAGATCTGTATTTATTCGATAAAATGTTAATCAACGAAGTGTATGATATCGTATATAAGAGGTAGATAGCATCAGTGTAAATTTTTAAAGGGAGTAAAGAGTGTAGTAACATCGCGTGAGAATTCAAGGTTCGTAAATTAGGAGGAAAAAGGAAAAGTACGGAAGGGGGAAAAGGAATTGTGAAAAAAAATGAGAGGGAAAGAGAGAGAGAGAGAGAGAGAAAAAAACCGGGTATGCGGGTGGTCGATAATGACCTTATCTCTTCTTCATCATGTCGGTTAACGAAGGTATAAGAATTTTCTATCAACCGCGTGAAACGCAACCCTTATATGCTTCCATGCAGGTTTTGCAAAAAAAAAAAATATATATTTCATCCTTTTTTCCCCCCATATTAGAAGCTTCTTCGAAATATCGATGATGGCATAACAAAAAGTGCGAAAATGTACATGTTCATTCATTTATCCATTGACTTGTTCATCCGTATATAATATATTCACAGTTGTATGTGTATAACGTATATGTGTACACGTTATACAATCGACTTACGCAAATCAACGTCACGATCTTATTCTCATGGTGACAGCTTCATGGGTCCCCCGACGCAACTTCTCACGTGTCAAATGTCTGATCCGTGGGATGGAAGGAAGAGAAATAATAACCACGCATTTTATTAAAATCAAATGTAGGTACCCGACCATTTCTTGCTCAAATAATCTTACCTTTTTCGTTCATTCTTTCAACCCCCTTGGCACGTCCTACCCTATGGATCATTATCGGCTCGAGTTGTGTCATTCTATACCCAGCGTTTCTCTTCTCTGTTATTTTCCTCTTTTTTCTCACTCCTTCCCGCTGAGGGATTTTTCTTTTATTCTTTGGGTCATCCGTTATGAATGGGTTGATGTAACGAGAGTCATAAACTATAACTGGACTATTCAAACTTTGAAAGAGTGAAACAAAAGATACGTGACGTCGGCGCAGCGAGCATCTATACTATTTTTTTACGAGCTCCAATTTATCGATAACGAGGCGATGCGATAACGAGGTAAAACGAAAAGGTCACGGAATCGTAATTGCCGGTCATATTTATACGCTGCCGGGCTAGAAACGATTAAAAAATTTCAAACAAACTGAAAATCTGAGTTTTATTTTCCCTCGCCGAAGTCTACCCTCATTGTTCATTCTATTCTGAAAAGGGAATTAAAATTAAATACACCGTGTATGCGTGCGCGATTTTTCAATCTCTTTAATTCCTCACTTTCAGAAGACTTTCTATAAAGGGTTCGGGCCGCTGAATTAGCTTCTAGAATAAAAATAACTCCACTAGATCCCTCGCATTATTGGTAATACGAAGATATCGAATATCCTACTGGTATCGGATAACGAAATGATCCTCTAAACATCAAATAACTTGAAATACCAGCTTTTAGTTAAAACAGGGAGTGTTCGACATTCACTAATCACTGACTACCGAGTACTACAGTTTATAATTACTTTCTGACCCCCGATCAATCGGTCAAGATAAAACAACGACAAATAAAAAAGAAGTGCGTCGTCAGAAATAAGGGAAAATTTTATATTATGGGAATGGAAAGCGCTTTACTAATACTATGCAATTTTCGGGGTACGCCTATAATTTTTCGTCAAAAATGGCAAGACTATGCAACGTGCACGCCTTCCCAATTTTGAAAAATAATTACATTTCTTCATCAAAATTGACAAATATTTGGTCTCGTAATTCGCTTATCTATACCTACTCTTGTTGTTTCTTTGAATTATTTTCATTCCATCTACTAGTACCATGACGAATAACAAAGGCCTGCTCTCAAGCTCGTGCGGCTCTTGCTCGATTTTAGAATACGCGTCTCTTATTTGAATTTTCCTGGAAAACCCCCGCGTAAACTGAACTGCCACTGACTTGCCCCTCGTCACTCTAGGAGCGCTCTCACGCTGGTAAAGTTAACAATTAACGACTCGAGAGAAGCGTTTGTCTTCCAAGCACGTAAGACTTAATTGGAAAGGCTTATAAATTCTATGGGGTTATTTCGGGGAATGGCCAGTCGGTGTTTATCCATGTATAGATAAATAGATTGATGTATGCACACTCAAACGCCAACTGTGATGAAAAAAAAATTAAAAAAAAAATTGAACCATATAGAATGTTAATGAACATCCGGAAATCTATTAGAGTCTTCATATTCCTATAGAGAAGGAGACACAGCGGTGCAAGAAAAAGTTTTTCCCGAGGGTGGGAGCAGCGCGGTGGTAGCAACAGCTGGCCTGATTTCTTTAATTAAAAGGAAAGTCCCCGGTCCTCGTTAATAGGCAGCGTGCGGCTAACGGAAAGAGTTTTGGCCGAGACTTGGCTATTTGTCAAATGCACGGGGTAGACACGTCGGCCGGTAGACATGGCTGAAGTTTTTTTCACCCTCGCTATTTTACTCGCTCGCGGAGTTTCCTCGCGCTCTCCTTCATCCCACATTCTGGAGTTTTGCGAAAAATCTCATTACGAAACCCGAACCCATGGAATCGCTCGGTGTTCCCCTATTCGCGACGCTTCACCTCTTCGGAGAAGACGAAAATAAGAAAGTCAGACAGCGGAAGAAGGTGGCGGTAACGTGAGTAAGCGAGCTCGTTTAACACGCAAAGTTGCGGCACGTGTAAACACTACACACCTGAAATTGGAAATTCTTCAAAGAATATTGAGTATCACTTATAGAAAAAAGTAGAACGCGTGTTTCCGTATACTCAAGCAACGGTACAACGATGGATGCCATTTTTCTAATCAGAAAGTTGGCTTTCGGTGAATAAGTTTCTTCGTACCGTTTCTCCGCGAGAACCGAAATAGACGAGGTGCAGAGAATCTGGGATTAGTGAATCTGCGTCAGAATCAACGCGAAAGACTTTATCGTGACACTTGGGGATTAAGCGTGGGTCATTTTCTCAATTGTTCCCGGTTAAAGGTCTGCTGCTAGCCTTATAAGAACGACGGTCGCCGGTTTCATCGGGCTCAATTGTTTCAGGCGATACATTTAAGGATGGATAGAAAGGGCCAGGGAATCCCTAAACTCTTCAATCGCACCAGTTTTTCATTCCCTCTTCCTTTTTTCCCCTCATCAGATTGAGTTACGACCTACTATTCGCCCACATGCCCAACATACACCGAGAAAAAGTATTTCTGAATCCTACTGGCCTAAAGGACGATTTTCATATTTCAACTCATAAACGTCAAACAGACCCATACAATCAGCATTCACATATAAAATATCCTATTCCTTTAATAATTTTCTAAATTCCGATACTTTTGAGGGGGTTGATATAATCCTGTTATTTATTGAACATCTGGTATCGTGTAAAAGAAATCACTTGAATGTGTGATTATTCATATGGTTTGATGTGCGAGGGTGCCGAAAAAAGTTAATAAAAATTCTACAAATTCATATAGAATTATTTATTTCGCTCACGTCTGCATTTTTTTTTTTCAAGCAGTCTGCAGACGAATGGTTTTTTTTTTAGTTTCACCGCTTACCTTTGAGTTACTGTTCTCATTATCAGTATTCCCACAGTAGAGTAGAAGTATGATCGATTTTACTGTTAAAAGACGCGGGGTTTTGATGTTTGAAATCGAGTGCAGATGACGTAGGTTGACCAATACGCTTCGGTTTGATTTTCGTCTAACGTTTCATTATCAGAAACACACATTATAGTCAATTTATAAAATGATTCAGATGTTTATTTTCATTCGTGTGACAGAAATGGTTGGTCAGCTAATAGAGAGAAGAGTTCAATTTGGTTAAAATTGGTATTTCAACGTGTCAATTCTGCGGCTGTAGATTAGGTGCATATTTTAACCCACGTATTGTTTGAAATATAGTCACTCTCTGTGAAAAGAGCGAAATAGAGAGAGAGAGAGAGGGAGAGATAAAGGGAAAAGGATAGAAAGAAATAAAAAGCGTTTCATCCCCGTGAATGACAGGTGTTAATCAACAGTATAATTTTCCCGTTTACTCAATCCGGTACGCAGATACATATATACATACATATACCTGGTTATGTATATATACATACATATACGTAAATAAATGCATATATGCATACATAGCCAAAGGGAGGCTTGGAAAGGACGGTGGATCCTATACACAGCATCACTTCACCTCCGAAATCTGCTTATGGAAATCGAAGGAAGGACATCGATGCGCCTATGTAAACGTAGGATACTCGAAAAATACAGTTAACAGCAGACCAACCGCTAGATATACCCGTACAAACGGACTCCGCAATGGGATACACCTGTATATGTATATAACTATGTATATATGTATAATGTAGGTTATATATGAATGCCTCTAGAAAAGGGAAAAGTCGCCCCCGCGGTAGAATATATTTTTTCCATCTTTCTCTTGGATCTTGCCGGGCTTAGAAATGGTCCTGGTAGAATTCCCTCTGCAGCAAGTAGTAGCGCGGCTCAATGGTCAGACGCGCCGCCAAGAGAAACTCCCTTTGCCGGGCGTTTAAACGGGGATACCGTCGCGACGACGACGATCGAAGAATACTTACGATGAGATTTTAGGAAAGTGAGAACCTCCTGGCGTCATGGGACACGTTTAAAGCACCTTTTATCAAAAAATTTTCGACGCTTCGCATCTCCCCTACGAACAAATTGTTCGCGTCTTTAGTCGCCGAGCTTTGAGCTTGTATACTTAACGCTCTTCAAAACTACAAAGGCATATATTACGTGCTTGAATAGTTGAAGTATTTATTATAAAGGTAACTACGCTCGTAAGGTAGAAAGTGAAAGTCACTTTGCAGAGATAAGATGAGCCGCCCTGCGCTAGAGCTTTTTCTTTGTAGTTAGTTATACCCTTGCTTGTTGAGAGTTTTTACAGAAATTCTATGGTTTGTAGAAACTATTTTTTATTACCACGCATTAGGCTGAGACGTTTCAAGAAAATTTCAACTTTTATGTATTATTGAATATATAAAGACAAGAAACTGAACATGTTAAGGATTATTTAACGAATTTTTCTAAACTATTGATTATACTAAATTTTTGGACGAAGTAAGAAAGTTTTTTTTGGATTTTTTCTTTTTTTTTATGAAAAATGTAATGCAGAGTGAAGTAGGTAATAACGTTCCGAGATAAGTTTAAGGGATGATATCGTATTTTCATTTAATATTTCCTGCAGGCTTTTTAACTCGAGTTTGGTCTACTAACTCGTCATAAAATTACTGCTGCACGGAAGTGCCCTCCGAGCTAATCTTTTGTCCGAAAGTCACGCTCTTATTTTCTAAGGAGTTCGTAGTCGATAAAAGTGGAGAGAACCGTTAAAAGAAACGCGGGGGAGCACTGAGGAACGCAACTCGAGAGTTAAGTCTTCCTCGCGGTTATATATCGGCTTCCAAATCAATAGAACCAGTTCCTCGGCGTAAGTAAGAGGATCAACGAATAAGGCTCACTCTCTAATCACGACCCGCGCCCTATCGTTATCGTATACCCTTCTATTATCGATTTATGTTTAATACCTGTGAAGTTAATGGACTAGATGTGCCTCAAATATCAATTAATTTATTAAATCCAATAAAACACATTTACGATCCATTCCAATAATAGCAATAAATCAATAATAATAACAATGCTAAAAAAATCCGTCAAATCTCCTAAGATTCAAAGACTGCAGACCAAGATTGGCCCCTGTGAGCTTGAAATCGAGTTATTGATTTTTCACTTATCTATTAGAAATGTCGTTTACTTTGTTCAGGATCCGTAGAACCCGTCGAAAGATATTCGTATAGCTAAGATATTCTATTAAGATAAGCTGGTTGAGAAATACGATCGCATAGAACTTTTTATTCTTAGACTGTAAGAAAAAAAAGTTGAAAAAAAAAAAAAAATTGAAGGTTTAATCCCGACAGTTTCCTTCGTATTTTTTTTATCACTCCAAGCTACAGCGTCAAGGTGGCTATAATTGTGATAAAAGTTCGCAACTAATAATCCATGAGCGTTTTAGCTTAAAAGTACAACGTTTAACGTTAATCTTTCGCGCCCAACTTGCATATCTTTCTCCACTTGTTTCTAGTTTCTCGCTTAGTTAGTAATGAAATTATTTTTCCTAAAGCATAAATATAATTTTACCAAAAAAAAAGAGAAAAAAAACCTTGCAGTTCTTACGTCTACAGGAATATATATATATATATATATATCTAATATACCTGATCACCGGCTGACGGAAGTAAAACTTCTGCGGAAAGGGGTTGGGCCCCGAATAATTTCATCGAATTTCCTTGACGTTTAAAGGAATTGGAAATAAATTAAGGGCCTGGAATACTTGGTGAGAAAAATACGAATTATGAAAATAAAAAAAATAAAATATATATATATATAAAAAAAAAAATTAAACAAAAATTGTATCAAATAAAAATGATGAAGGAAAAAGAGCCTCGCCAAGGGAGTAAAAGTAAGTACGTATACGAGTATAAGGTAAGAGCTGAAGAAAAAAAAGAGTGAGGTAAAGGTAAAAGATATAGAGAGATAGGGAGAGGCAGACCTCTCGCTGAGGGCGTCACAACGTGGTGGTCGAAACCGTCCGAGGGGCAAGAGGATAGATATCGATTTGGGTTTGGCGAAAGCGTAGGCAAGTCACGTCTCGAAACGTTTTAGACGAAATCGTTCGAGTTTCATAAATTCTGGAGCGATTCCGTGAACCTTGTACCCCGGCCTTGGCTGCCAGGGAAAGGATTTCGCAGTCACCCCCCTCTCCCTTCATTCCCTTCTGCCGCCCCATCTTTGTCCCAGGGGCATCTTCCGCGCCCAAGATGCAAATGTCGTTAATGTCCTACCGCCGCGAAAACGCGCCCACGCACCTACCCCCTCCTTTTTTTTTCAACACATCAATAATTTACGATATTATAAATTCATAACAATTATTATTTATGGATGTATTCAGATGTCGTTATTATATTCTGATATTGAATTAACAAATATTCGGATAAATCCTAATACTAACCCCTATACGTATTTTTTGGTTGCATCTTCCGAAATCCCGTCAAACGAAGCGAGTCACATTAAACTCTGTTAAAGTTGATCTTCGTTCGTTCACCTGTTGATAGAAGTGTTGTTGATGTGGATCAAAGGGATGGTAAGGGAAGGAAAGAAAGGGGAAGATGAGGCGAGGCAGTGGGAAAAGGGTGTTTGGGTTCAGACATTCCGCTTCCCTTCTATTCTCTTCTTCCTTTCTTCCTTCCTTTAGGCTTTACGAACCACGAACCACGAACCTCGAACCTCAGACCTCGGACCTCGGACCTTGGGGTAAAGTTGATTCGCAGGAGCTATACTCGTGAATTTGTGTCTATATATATATATATTCATACTTTTTATTAGATGCTGGACTCTGCTCGGAGAATCTCTTCAAAACTAGCTTTTTATATTATATTTCTGTTACTGAACGTGAAAGCTGAAAGCTGAAAGCTGAGGGCTGAAAGCTCTGTCCAATGTGGTGGTCTCGAATGAATATAGTAAAGAGACTTTGGCGGCGGAGTTTGTCAACGAGATGATCCTCCCTCTTTCTCTTTTCTGTTTATTCTAACCGACGTATTTCTCTCTTTTACTCCCTTCCTCATAGTCAAAGGCGAAGATGAGGGCGGGGGAGGGATTCAGGCGTTTAATTTCGCCCAAGAACGAGAAACTTTTCAGCGCCTCGGCTGAGGAATGAAAATTAATGGCTGTGAAACGTTAATCGTTGAAATCTTCTCTCATTATAGAAATGGCCAAGTTCCATGATTTCGTGGTTTCGACAATTGAATGCTGCAGGTATATATTATGCAAGAGAGAGTGATTCGATGAAAAATTAGAAGAAAGATGATTGAATGGTCTCGTCACCGACAATTTAGGTATACAAAAGAAATTCAATCACTGCAATCTATTCCATGTATTATATGCCCCTTTTAAAAAGCTTCCATTTACCCTTATATTGGCGAACCGATATTTTACTTCGCGCCCCCATATATTGGTAGCTTTTGAACTTCTCACCGTATTTGTTCAGTCCCATGTATGCCTGATACTCATTTTGTGAATATAAAATGATTAGAAAATAGTTTGTAAATAACCATCGGACTGACTCATGGAATTTTGCATCCCATGAGGGTAGGCAGTCCCAATCCAGGTCTAACCCTTGAGTATTTCCAGTGGTTCCATAAAAAGCGCACATACATGCTCTTCTTGAAAGTAACCATGCCTGGAAAGTTAGCAAGAGAGACAAAAGTCAGGACACGTTCTGCGCCTCTTGATTTTCTATGAATTTGGGAATTTCAAACTTACCCCAGTTTATGGCGCTCAAGTGATCGCCAGATGCGGCGGTCCCTCGGCGACCCGCTAAGGGTCTCACGCCGAGGGCCTCGCGAATGTGACGTAGGCGTCGTTGGGTTTTTTCCAACCCCTACCGCACCACGCATGGAGAAGTACTTGGCATTGCCTTCCACCCTCTCGGGTTCAGGCCCAAACGCATAGGCTAATGTAGTTTAATTTTGAAGAGAAAAGTCAGTCTTCGTCGAGTATTCACCAATATGCGGTGCACTTACACCCCCAGAGTAGCGACGCGATTAATACTTTGAATTTTATTGTGTGGATTTCGTCTCTCGTCGTGAGACTTGGTAGTGACAATTAATTTGGGGTGAAGGGTAGGTCGCAAAAAGAAAAAAGAAAAAAAAATGTTTATCATCAAATAAACAAATAAATCATGCGAGCTGGGTGACCCATTGAAAGCTTTCATCGCAGAATCTCCCTTGGTAAAAAGAAACAGAGGGTAAAATGTGTTACGTGAAAGTTATGAAGCTCGGAGGGGGACGAGCCATGACCCATGCAAAAATTTTTAATTTCACGCTATCTCGAAAACGCTGGGGATACCGATTTTCTTTTTTTTTTTTAATATTTTTCATACATTTAAATTTTTTCATTCGTCAAATGAGGGTATATACCTATTTCTCTATTCCACAATAAAATACAATATTTTCTGACAGACTAGATAATTATCTATTTTGATAATATGGTGTTATAAAATTTCCCATCTTTTCTAAAGCCTGAGAACTTTATTGAGCCGATGATAAAACGAATAATTGATCGAAAAGCAATCTGCTGCAGCAAAAGCCCCGAAATACGTATAATTGCGAGAATGAATCTCCCGCCGCAATAGGCAGGTATGAGTATGCACATATACACAGTCGGCCCTTAATTAAGGCGGGTCGTTGTCAAGGGGTGTACTAAATTAGGTCGGCGACCACTGAGTATACAAAAGTCTCGGATGCTGCTCCCGTATAGAAATTGGTATAATCAAGCAGAACAGATTTTCGTCTCGTAACCTGCACCACGCGAGCTTAACTTACAGCGAAATGGTGACCATGAAATTTCAAAGTCACTGCAGCAAAGGGTCTCCATCGTGTCACGTTTCTAGGTTGACGTGACCTTAGCCAACGTCGATAGAATTCAGAAAAGAGAAACACCGTTGTACGCGGTTCACATTTTTATGGGTAGTTTATTTTCCGAAATAACAACCAACCCCATTGTAGTTAGGTATATCTTCGTATTCTCAACCTTTACCTCAGATGGTTACGCGGCCGGGTAATTAGTTCGCTTTAATTACTCTTTTTTTCTCTCCGTAACTCACGCTTTGTACCGTTTCGCCGCCCCGTGAAACAACGAGTAATTTCTTCAACAGACAAAATGGCGTCGAAGTGGTATATATATCTTTCTTTTTGTCTTTTTCTTTATTTTCTTATGTTAAAGCTAAGCCTCCACGATTTCTTCCTTACAATATATACCCTATACATTTTTTTTATCCGCCAACCAATCATCTTCTAGGTCACTATGGACCCTTGACCCTCGACTCTCGACTCGGCTCTCCTCTCTTGACCCATGTTCTCTTACTTCGTGCGCCAGGAAATTGTATGGTTATTCTTCAGCTGGTTCAGTTTGCGCACGTCATAGTTATGCAAATTGTTCGTATGCAATATATGTGCAGGGTGCAGGTGAAGTTGACGGTAGCTAGACTGCCTCAAAGGCCTTTGTGACAGGATATCTGCATCAAAAAATAATGCGTTTCAACGTGGATGTAAAACGATACAAAGAGAAAATAAAATTTCGAGCCCATGAAAGAGACAAACTCAAAGGCTGATGATATTTTCTCTGAAATGTAGATAAATTCGGATTGTATGCACGAGTCGAGTCACGGCACGTATCAACGTTGTTAAGTCGACAAACTTGTGGACCCACCTTTAATCTTCAACCCTGAACCTTCGAGGTTCCTTTATTTTATGTACAGCGAGGGAAAGTCTCCGTTCTTTCTTGACTGAAATTAGTCGGGCGCACAGGCTGACTTCATCATCCAATACCCACCACAGGCAGAGGAAAATTTACCTTTTCGGCTTTTCACCTGCACCCTTAGGCTACACTTGTGAGATTGGTGTCCCCCGAAGGCAAGTTCGGAGCCTCGTTTTGTCGCCCCATGTAAACTTCGAAAATGACTTACTCAAAAGTTACATTATACAGATACAGTACAAGTTATAGCCGTAATACTGACAAAAATATCAATTCCTATAACTTTTTTACTCGAAAATGTCTCCTTTATCGTCTGTCAACCAAACGACCGATTATTGATCACAGTCTTCCAATTCAAACCCGAAATCAGAATGCATGGTGCCAGTATAGTACGTGATTCGACGCTTAACGAAGATTAAAGGGTGGCTTAAGCCGCCCTTTTTTTTACACCTAATTCACTCCGTTAGACTGTCGCCTGTCTATCCCTGCGTGTAAATCTATCCACGAATCCTTATTCCAATGATAGACCCTGCAGCAGCCGAGTGACTTCTCCGCGGATTTGATCGGTCTACGCCTTCGACGGTCGTTATTATATCCCCATTTAGATACGGAGTTGGAAATTTCAGAACCTTAAACTCGATATCATAAATCATGTTAGAAAGCGATGAAGTATTGCATTAATTATTTATCATCCCCTTTGATGTCACTTCGTCTACTGTATTATGCTCGCACGTTATTCACGTCAGACGTATAAATTTATGTACATATCCATCTCTATGTGGATATATAAATATACGCATACGTGAATTTTACGTGGCATATTATACGTAGGATATAGATGCATGTATGTATTCATGTACCTACATATTATATTCAACTACTTGCAGAGATCCCCCTAAAGCTGGTGGCTTCCTGCGTACACACAAGATTCCTGAACATACCTATACCTATATACAAGCACGTATACCCACCCACATACCCATTATATACTGTATGTGCAAAGCACAGAGAGCACCGGCTGATTTGATTATCATCCTTACCAAAGAGCTGCTGACACATCTCGCGCTAATGGCATTAAGAATAAAGATGACAGGACTAGCGCTTCGGAGGTGTAAAAAGCTACCCGCGCACCTTCTCCACCTCTTTTCTACCCTGCTAAGCATTATTCCTACCACTGTAAAGCGTATATAGGTCGAATGTAGACATACAGACGGTGAACCAAGACTTACGGTCAAAAAAAAAAAAGCTCGGAGATTTCTTCCGGAAAAATGAGTTGAGAAATGGAGACATTTTTCTGGTTTTATGCTTTTTGGGTAACATTTAATTTTGAAAAATAACTGGAGTAACAGAAATGTGCAGGGAAAATTTGCAAACCACGAACAAATCGTAAATAAATACATTTTTTGGTGCCGGTTTTCGTGATGTCTGTCACAGACAGACAAACAACACCAAAGACTCGGTCACCCGCGAATAACTTTGAGTTGCGCGTAACAAGGCGGTTTGGTAAGTCGAGTGGAATTAAGCTCGGGACTGCGAACGCAAAATATATAACTCTAATGCCTGTGGTAACGAAAAAAAATATAAAAGCAGAAACGAAGAGTAAAAAAATAAAATCAAAAAAAAAAAGAAAAAAAATCAAGAAAAGTTAGAACTCAAGGAAAACATTGTAACCGTTATTTTATCAACCATCCTTCATTATTTCAATATATAGGTATACATTCTCGTATGAAACTATTCACGTCGACGGAGATCGACATCTAATACATTAATCCTATTTTCTATTTTTAATAAAACTCCGAATACCAAGATATTCTCTGAACTTTCGAAGTATCTTTTTTCCGAAGGAATTTTTTTTCACGAGCTTTCAAATCATCTTTCATATTCAAGTATTTGTGGAATTTTTCCGAGGTTTCACATTGTGCCAGAAATTTACTGTCAAGGTTCACTCGAAACTCGGTGGTTGGTACATACACACATATATACGTTCACGATGCGAGCCTGCTAGATATTATTCTTCAGAAACAGCTATCCGAAACATGAACAAAACCCTGCTACCCCAAGAGGAACGTGAGTGGTACGTTAAAAGAGAAGAACATATGGTACGGAGTCGTGGATTGCACCTTAACTGCAGAGAATTACATTGGATTGTTCAACCCTATGCGACAGAATGGTCTAGTACCTATGCTGAACTAGTAGGACGGTGTATTAAACAAACGGCAGCAAGAATTGTGCGAAAACGTCTGAAATTCTCGCCCAATTTTCATCATTTATTTCTGACATTTTTCTGGGGTAGTTTTTTTATGGTCAAAATGATAGAAACAACTCGCCGTTAGGGAGGGATGGACATTTCATTTCTCAATAAAAACATTGTAGAGACATGAGATTTTTCAGGAAACGTGGAGGGTCAGTGTCCTCCCCAAACTCCTTTGTACAAAAGCGAAGAGGCTTTCGCACGGATCACTAACTCTCTTAATGATTGCTTCGAGGACCGAGTCATGCCGTCGGTGCCGACGTACTCGCTGCCTCGTTTGTCCAAAGTGTCGGTGTCGCCCTAACGAGTTCGATCGAACAAGCTACTCCGATGCCCCAGCCTTTGTTAACTTCCAACCAAAGTTCTCCTTGATTTTCATCCGGCTTCCACCCTCAAAGACGAACAAAGATCCGCCTAATTCAATTCACATTCTTCAACGACTAAGGTACCTTATCATTAAGCGAACTTCAACGAAATCTAAAGAAACGTTTCGGAACATCGTGTACCACTGCAATTCCCTGCAATTCAGTGCATGCGAATTATCCAGCTAGATCAGTGAGGAGGAATAATTGTCAATTTGTACCTGAATTGTGATCAGAGGTCGTTCCATGATAATGCACTAATTGAAGATCTGCATTTATCAGCAGTAAATAATTCTGCTGATCTTTAAGTGAGGAATGAGAAGGGAAACTGGATCTAAGAATCTCTCCGAAGGGACGTGTCTGGATTTTAATGCTTTTTTTTGCTGACAGTTACCCCGCTGAGATGGGCGGTCAACTACGAGACCAGACCCTACGTCTTGACGATGGTGTTATTTTAGTCAAGGGTCACTTTGTCACGGTGTTTTTAAGTCCACTGATAAAAGGGCAAACACGGTTAAACCCCGATTGTTATTTCTAGTAACGTTTATAAACCCACCCTGTATATACCTACATGTGGAATTTCTCTATCCCGCGGTTTTCATTCAGGAATTGTATTAAATATCTTACGGTCGGTTGACACGCAAAATTGACTAAAGACACGGACATTCCTGAGGGACAGGTTTTACGGCATTCAGCTGCGAATGAGGATCTTTTACGAGCCAAGGATCGTACGGAGAAATGGCTTTGCGCTTACATAAGGTGTCCCATTTTAATCTCCGACGAGAGGAAAGCCTTTTTTACTGTTAATATCCGGAAATATGTTCTCCCTAAAAGGCCACAGCATTTTTCGTGGCAGACGTAACAAGTAGAACAGATTTCCTTCAAGTCTAATTCGTTTTTATCGTCAAGTTTTCTCGACTTCGTCCGAAGAACACAACGCGACACCGTGTATATTATACAGCCCCTTGGTTACGCCTCGTATTTTATTCGAGCCAATATTGCAGAAAAGGGAATTTTGAAGGAGCTTTAACAAACAGGTCCTGCCTGGAAATGAGTTGAGCCGAACAACACCTGTTCCCCGTGTCTCCCACCGCGTTTCTCAATCCTTTCCAAGTGTAATGAGGGAGAATGCGAATATTTATTTATATCTCCGCTCGTACCCCCCCAGGATAACACTGTGAGGTTGATTCCTGACATCAACCGAATCAATTTTTCCACATTTCAAGACGCTCCAGATGGGTCTGTGAACGACCCACATCAAGTAACGGGCTGGTGACCCGTTTTCAGGGACAACTAAAACGTTATTGCCTGGTTACCAACAAAAAGGTTTACGCCTCCGGCCGGGGCGAAATTCGCTATGACCTTTCTACCTATTTCTCACTTTTCTGAAATATCGTGCAGATGTCGCGCTAAATTATAGTGAGTTTAGAATTTTTCCTCAACCGCAAACGGCTGTTAAAAGAAATGAATAAACTGGGCTGTGCTTAATTTTCTGTGGAATTCAAGCAGATGTAAGCCATTAGAAGGATTTCGCTTATCCTCAACCTCTTGCCTTCTACTATTACCGAATTCTCTTTGAGCAACTGCAAATGCGGTTTTAAGAGCGAGAGGTAACAGCCAGATCTGAACCGAACTGCGGTTGCAGATTCCGCGAGTCGAGGCCTAACCGAGTTTCTCCAAATTGACTGCGTGATGTAAACTGGGTGAAGTCACGTCGAGCAAGATTGACACCATGAGTTTGCAAATTCACGTGACATCGTGACAATACACTATATCGTCGCAAACAACATCCAGGTATAACTTAGGATTTGTATGTATACCTAGGTGTGCTTCTAAGTATTGGTATAGGTACTACAACCAAAGTCTAATACAAGAAAAACACTTGGATTTCGGATTAGCTCGAGTAGGAGATGCGGTGATGAAAGTTTCTGTTCTTTCCACATAACTATAGGTTTGTCTGGTCCCGGTCACCGTAAAATGCCGGCCGGTCTCGTAACGAAGCCACTCACTCGGGGAGCCTGATTACACGCTTGTTAGTCGAGATATTACACCAATTTGCACCGCGTCCCCAACCCTGGTCCACCCTCTTCACGGCCAACAGGAACTTCCACGCGAAAGCTCGGCTCTTTAGCAGTTTGTGCAATTTAGAAACGCCCCGTTGATGATTGCCGCCCTCGCCACGCCGGTTTATACTTTGCAGAATAGGTATAAGCGTAATTCTAGGGGCGACCAGATATTCACGGGCAAATTAAACAGAGGTGGATCATTTTCGTGGGTTTTGAGTCTTATAATGAGACAGCTGACGGTCGATTAAATAGCAAATCATGATGCAAATAAGAGATGCATTCGATTACGCTAATTTATTGTAGTACTCCATTTATAATAACCACGTTTCTTCAATTCGCTTTTTTTTCTGCATCAAAAGCATTTAGGGATCGCGAAATTTTCATGTTTATTGCCACTTGGGGCGAACAGCGCTCATATAGCTGGTTTATTTCTAAGTTAATAGAAACCCACCTACGCCCTCCACATTTTCGCGAACTTTGACCCAGACGGCAAGGCGTGGAAGAGGCGTCGTTATGAGGGAAGTAAAATATTGAAGGCTCTTTTTTCCCTCCATCAACGAATAAGTGAATACAACCATGGCCAAGCCGTAACACTGAGAAACTGAGCTTCTTTTTCGTTTCGATCTTGACTAATCGCGACGTCGGCGTCTCGACGCCATCCCACATCTTTTGGCTTATCGCTGTAGTACTACGTTTGCGTTGTATTCTGAACGAGAAAGTTTTCGATAGGTGATAGGCTTTCAAGGTGATTCACTCCAAACAGGATATAAGTCTGTGCCACACAATTTTGGTGAGGTAAACGGAGCGATTTTAGAGCAAGATAGAAATTCAAAAAAATTGAAAATAAATGTAGAGCAAGAATATCGATGGCATTATTCTCTATTCTTCGCATAGCATGTCTTATTTCATAATTTATTCCTATATGGTGTGAACTATCACGCCATTTTTGGTTGCACCTTATTGCATATCATTCAGCTCGAGTGGCGCAGCTATTCTCTATGCGTTTCGTATCGACGGATTGAAAGCAATTTCAATCGTTGTCGGAAAATAAGTTTATAATACAGAAACTTTACTCAAGTTTGAATGGCTGGAGGAAATCTGAAAAGCTGTATAATCAGCTCGAACGATCTCGCGAGAGTCAATCGTCGACTGTAGACGAGAATAAATTTCAGTCTCACTCGGTGAAACCAACGATAACTTTCAACACGATAGGATTTCCAACCAACTCACAATCGGTCGATCTCGATTTAACGAAAAATATTGTCAACGTCTCTGCAGGCGAGTTGACCCGAGCACTACAACGCTTCGGGGTGCAACTGTCAAAAGCAACTTGTGTTACGCAAGTAATTCTAAAGGGCTTGATTTATCGTTTCGAAGTAAAGATGGCCAAAGATATTCCGTTTGATGAAAGTTTAAGTCGATTTCCAAGCCTCTTGAAGCTTCTTAGACGTAAATCAGATGAACCCTAAGTCCTGGGACGCGTATGTGTCAGGTGCTCCTTGGCACGATGGTGCTGATCTATCAAAGGCTAAAAAATTTCGGGATAAACATTAAACACGCTGGCCTGTTGAACGGAATGAAGAAACAGGTCGACGATGGTATTAGGTGTAACGTTACTCGACGTGAATTTCGACTTTTTCTTCGGCTACCTTATCCCTTTCACGAGATCGATGCACGCGCGGAATCCCTAAACCTAAACCGCCGCTCAAATATTCATGGAAATAATCTCTTAACGGTAAAGTTTTATTGAAAAGTCTCACGTGAAAAGGCCGTGAAATATAGTTGATGGCTAAAGTGCCATGCCGTAGAGGAATTATACATAGGTTGGATTATTTTCACTGGCTTAGATTCTGCAGGTTGAATTACGCGGAGAAATATTCTGTAGTGCAGGTGCGGCCGCTCTCCTTTCCACCGGACGCCATTGTCCGGCTTGATCTTTTATATATTTGCTACTTTACTTCTCCGTCCTCCTGATCCTTCCATTTCTATTACCAGCTCATCTTTTTCTTTGTTTGTCATCTCGCCATGGTGTGGTTGGTACTTTACAAGAAACATTCAAACCCGCCAGCGAAGCGGTGAACGAGAATATCCATTTGCAGCGACAAAAGAGCCTGCACTTTGTTGGTTCTTTGTTTTTTAACCCCACCTTCCCCGCCGTTTTCAACAAGATAACCCTGCCATGGGGAGGAAAAAAGACGAAACACTGTTTATAATTTATTACCTTCTTTTCCAACCGTCAGGGGACGGGGCTTCCCCTTGAAAACGATGAGATATATCCGGACCGCCGTTATTTCGCTTTATAGCCGTTACTCAAACTGAAAGTGTATATATGTATAGTCGGACTTAAAATGAAGTAAGGTGTTTCATAGTTTTCTTTTTTCTTTTTTTTTTCACATTTTTTGTACACCGCAATTAAAATCTACAGAATCTGGGTACAGCGGTGTAAATAATTAGTTTTTCCGCATTGTTAAATGGTGTTGAAATTATAGCTTAGGCAGACCGGATCTTTTGGGATAATAAATCCACTCACGTGAATGAAAACACTTCTAGTATAAAAGTATGGTACTTTCTAGGTGTATGCGTGTGCGGGTGTACGTATCTGTATCCAAATTTAGTAAGGTGAAACATAAAACTCACGCGAAGAAGTCAAATAACTCACTTGTGTTGAAATTTACGAGCCTTCCTCCGTTCGTGAAACGCGAGATTTCAGGATTTTACTACTCTAGATATCATTCAAATCCATTTCCATGAAAGTTGGTAAGCTGAGGCAAGATGGTTAACAGTTTTACCATCGGTTCGTAATACTACCGGCTAAAACACAGCAGAGTTTCTTGTATCGATCCAATTTTACCGTTTTATCTCGAACGCACCGAACCGTGTGCCGAGAAACTGAGGGCGAGGATAAATGTCGGAAGGAAAGAGATTCTGAAAAAGCTGTTTAATATGCAAATAAACATTTTTTTTTTTATTAATTTGTACGAATCGATGCGGATACTGACGCTCGGTATATTACCCGCGCCCCGCCAACTGGTGATTTAAATGAAATTACTTATTTCACTAAAAGAAAGTTCGATCATGAATAAGCTGAATCGTCACACAGTAGTAAGAGTCAATACACCGTCAGACAGGCCAGGCTGAAGAGTCGTAGCATTTTTTACGTTTTATATATCATTTCGGAAAAATAAAACAAAAATGAATTGCAAATGTCAACAGTATCACGTGACAGCCAAATATTTCTAGTACTATATTTATCGCAAAAATACCAGCAGCCATTCCCACACTCGAGAGTTAATAATTTATGAGCTTATTGTCGGATTTACGACTATTGGAAAAACCATCAATGTAGCTATCTATGTAAGAGGTAAAAAACCTTTGGGAATTTCTTACCGTATCCTCGGAAAATATCAATCTTGTATTTAAATATATTCAAGCCAATTGATCGTGACTTTCTTATAGCGACGGAAATAACCAATACAATGAACAATTTATTCCCAACAGTTTTTGGTCTCGACTATTCGCTTCGCATCTCCCGGTGTGTCTGACCATAATCGACCACTACTACTGCGCCGTGCCCGCGCTCAGTCATAATATAGGTTCTATATAGGTATCCAATTAATATAAATGCTCCGAACGGGAAGCCCACTAATTAACATTGATTTTGCAGGGACGATTCAAGGACTTGAAGCACTAAAATAATAATTTGTTTCGGCGTTCGTTACAACTGATTGTTCGATCCAGCGAATTTTAATCTTTCTGCAGAATCAGGCTTTCGGGAAACACTTGACTGACGACGAGAACGAATTCAAAGTTTTTTAATCAACGATATATAAACTTAGTTTTTAGGGATATACATACATGACCGTTTTTACTTCTCGGTCGAGGTATTGGCCCTCGAACAAAATAGAGCCAAAGTTTCTTGGCCAAGTTGACATTTTTATAAACCTACTCGCGGACGGTATAGTTTCTGGTTAACTCCTAACGTTATCGATTACCTACTCTGAGTTTAGGAATAGATAAATCAGCAGATGCAGGAAAGAATAAGTAGGTATGTGTATAGTTTTATTCTTCGTTTCCTATACGTATGAGGTAGGTATAGTAAATAGTTTATAGTTTATACATCGCAGAAAGAATTGGCGAAAGACGTAAAATGTGGCCGAATTTTTCTTTCCTTTTTTTTTTTTTTTTTTGTTCTTTATTTAGGACTCTTTAGGGGATCATGTATGCATTAAAGTCCGTGAATATATTGAGGGAAGTTTACTTTCTCCTTAAATTCATCCCACGTACTTAAACGTCTATATTTATGCCGTGGAACGAAACGCGCGGCGCGTTCTTTTCTTCAAAGAACAAACGGCGTCGGCGGTGAACCGTGAGGAATACGGAAAAAGTAACCCCTTCCGTGACGTGGCGGTAGGATTTTCGCGGCGAGAAGCGAAACAGGAAATCGTTGACTCGGAAGTCGAGGGTGTGGAACAAAGAGAATGAGACTAGATCGTTCGGCGTAGTGGCTTTTCTGAGTTACCAGAGACGGTAACACGCCTTGGCGTCTCACTCTGTTTGCGTTTTGCACCTGACGTTTGTGTTTGACAAATATATGACTTCCCTTAGCACTAGCGCGAGTTCCTGCTACTGAAACACTACCTTCTCCATCTCATAACGCGTCAATCGATGCTTCCGAAGTTACGGAAAAATAAAAGAAACTAACACTTCTGGACCCTCGTTAAAATTTGCCAATTATCATTTTAATCATTTTTATGATAATTGGGACGTTTATAATTGAGGAATACGTATACGACTGTGCAAACAAAAGTCTATAATAACACCTGTATGCAAATGCGTTGACCTGTGAAACGCAGTTACGGGATTGTACAGAGGATTCTGAACAAAGCGTTGAAAAAAATAAAAAAATAGAAAAAAAATAAATAGAAAAACTGTAGAAAATGAGCGAGAACAGGGTTCCGTTTTACGTTTATGCCGTGAACAGTTCCATGGCAAATGTGGCGGGAAACCATAAAACTCGTCCCACCGCTAACCCATCGTCTATAAAACAAGGGGTGCTTGAAACAACCGACTGACACTTGCCAGCCTCCCGATTGGTAGATAAGTTTAGTGCGCAGCCCAACATCAACGAATGAAAATACAGGGTTCGGATAAATGGCATCAGAGTTGCACAGAGGAATTTATTGAAATCCTTTGTAACGTAGCGTACCTTCCGGTTCCCTAGTGATTCTAAACGCTCTATTTGGCCGGGGTGGTATTATTATATTGATTCTACGAGATCAAATTGCTCTTCGTTACCTACGCCCGCGAGATTGCGGTACTATACTACGCGAGGGGTAGGTGACGAGGGTGGGGGGAAAAGCAACTCTTGTTGATTATAATTACGCGATCTTTCGTGACGCGTTTGAGCTTTAGAAGTTGACGCGTAGAGAGGATTTATGGCCACAAAAGCCGTTATCGCTCTCCATAACGCGAGAACGACGACGACGACGACGACGACGACGACGATGAAACTCGAGACAAAAGTTCAAACATTTCGAGAAATTAGAAGCGTCGTGCAAAGCTACGTATATTTACCTGCATATTACAGCGATACGACCGTATGAATTCTGTACGTGTATCTAGATATCGAGAAGCCACCATATACAAAAAGAAATAATAAACAAAATGTCTGGATATACGGGGCCGTAGGATGTTTTGCTGCGGTAGCGAAAATGCAGCAAATGGAGTAAAACGGGTTTGCTAAAATAGCAAGCCTGTGCGCTTGGATAGTAATAAATCCTGGTGCATTTTCTACGTTCTGCTTTTTTTCTTTACCGCAGACAAAAAATTGAATAAAAATTCTCGTTGTTCTTTATACATCGACGTTCCTTTTTGCTGCAGGATCAGCAGTTCTGGTTTCGTTTTTTTTTTTTTTTTTTTTTTTTTTTTTTTTCCTTTGCCACTGTAGATTTTTTTTCATGATATAGTATATGAAATTGAAAATCTAGACACCTAACATTCGGCGTACCTTTCAAACCGCAAACCTTGTGATACCAACCTTTGATGGTCGCGGAATAGAGCGGCTGCTCTTTAGCATTGGGTGACTTTGACCAAGAAACTATCTTGGTCCTGACTCCAAGTACGTGTGGCCTAGGCCGTGGAGGGTGCGTGAGTCCTCGATCAGATAGGTGCCTAGTGCCTTGTACCTTGTACCTCGTGCCTCACTTCAGCCGCGACCATTAAAGGAATTTCCTATTTACAATGAGGGGACTGCCAAGGCAGGACTCGAACCTATATTAACTATACGCGGAGGGGAGTGGGAGCCGAGACGTTATTACTATAACGGCAATTGCCCTAGTTGGGAGGGCTGAACACCCGGGCAAGTTGTCCAGATAAGACTGAAAACGGCCTGTCAAATACCTCGAGGTTGGCAAGTCTCTGGCCTCTGGCCTATACTCTGACGTTGTGGGCTAACTTCGTCTCTTTGAAACAATTCGAGCTGCAAAGCTGCCTAGTCAGAAACTTTTGAGATAACGCTTCGGAGTCCCTCTTATTATATGGCTCACGATTTTCTGCGAGGTTCTACATTCTGGTAGTATAATCTACTGGATGTTACCAGCCGGAGCTTTTTTGCGAAAAAAAAAAAAAAAAGAAAAAAGTACGCTTGAAGCATATTATTGTAATATTTTCGTCAACGTATGTAGACGACACATTTTTTCAATGAAGATTCATAATCTGCCCGAGGGTGAGACGCCGAGTGAATCGGGAAAGCTGTAACAACATTTTAGCAGAGATATTTACAATTTTTTTTATTACTTTGACGTGAAGGTTTTTGCACGGATCTATTCTTGTGAAAGTCCCTGGGAGGCAGGGGTTGACACCGACGACCCACCAAGATCAACGACCTAGTACTCCCAGGCTATTAAATAAAAATAACGTCTTGTAAAGTGGGGTAATTTGTATCGCAAGAAAAAAGGGTGGAATAAAAACCTGCCTCTTATACATTAGGGGATGAAATTTAATTCAATCGTAGCAGCTGTTCTTTCCTATATTTCTTACGCCCGAACCAAAGCCTGTACGCAGTTTCCGACTACTGTATACGTTCTTGGGTGTATATTTTTGTTATTTTTATGTCATTCCATTATTTTCTCTACTGTCCAATTCACACCCCGTCGATTTCCCCTATAATCAATCAATCTCACGACCCAGTCCCACTTTTATGCCACAGTCTCCTCTGTCCATGTCCAACCCACTTTCAGATCTTATTCTAAGAGGAACGTGACGAGAAATTGAGGCTAGATTTTCTCCGCCTGTTAACGCACAGCCCTAAAGTTATCTTGGTGAAACCAACCCTCCAACCAGCCCATGGTCTGCGTCGGAACGAATCAAGCCGGGACTCTGCAGAGCGACTGTGCGGCAAGAATATCTTTTTTCTTTTTCATGAATGAAAGATTTCGCACGGGTTGGTCAGAGCCGAGACGAATATATCGAACAAAGCCTGCCACTCTGTCTGGCTTCGCAATGGAGCTCTATAACGATCTCTGTTTTTCGTTTTCGTATCCTTTTTCCTTTTATTTTTATCTGATTTGCTAAGCTTCTTGTTAGATTAACTACAAGCCATTGCTAAGAATCTTTCACAATATCACCCATCACTTTACAATTATCGATCCATTGTGTTAGAGAGGCTGAAATCTGAAATAAGCTGAAGGAAAACCGAATTCGATTATTCACCATCATTTTTCGGTTCATAAATTTCTCCTAATTCAGTTTACAAAGTTTGACAAGCAGACCAAGGTGTACAGCTGGATTAACACCGCATCCATAATTGTATTCCAAAAGTTATAAATGTTTGACTGGATATCGGAAGTTGCACAAGGCTTTACCCAGCTTGTCGTGGGTGGTTCCATTTCGCTTTTTCCTCATCATATCAAACCCCTCGCGGCTCCAACTCGACCGAGTCAAATCGAAATCCGAAAGCATTTAAGTGCGACTCGAAAGAAATCGATAGAATGAAGAGGAGAAGAGGAGAAGAGGAGACAGAATTCGGTCGCTATCGTCTCGCTACATATAAAGCATTTCAAATTCGCGGATGTCGATTTTATTCAAATTCAACCTCCGTCAGACCATCTGAATACGAGTATTGTTCGCGATGTATACAAGCGTAAAGAACAGAGGGCAGTTATGAAATACACTGATATAGGACGTAGTACTAGAACGAAGGGGTCCGGGGCTAATCATTTTTCTTTGTCGAATATATAAACTTCCTGTTATTTTTTATGGTTCGCAACAACCACCGATCATCACCGTTGCTCAACGCGTCTGGCCTATATTGTCTCGTTAAGGGAACGCCCGGACTAAATTGCGAAATCTCATGCATCCGTGGAAATAAAAACATGATATTACACCAACCACTATCTCCCAGACCTCAACGAAAAGCAGAGAGTTTCATTGAGTTTTTGCTCATCGCGTCAGACAGAAGAAGATAATACATTTTTTCCAGTCTAAACGTGACCGCGAAGATTGATCCAACGAGGTGGTATATGTATATACCAAGTACCAGCAATGTTCAAGGTATGAAAAAGTGATAATCGATTTATGAGCTTCATACCCATGGTCATTATTTCGGCGAAGTGTCCCTTCACGAGTGACTCTTTCTAAAAGAAGATCTCTTATTTCAACGGCGGCGTGGGCGACGATACGATTAAACGTTCGCCGGAAATTTATGAACAGCGAAATATGTGGAGAGGTAACTTTATATCGATGTTAAAAATTCAATTAAAAAAAATATAGTACAGCAATTTTGTATTTTATTTTTTTTTCCCATCGTGACGCATATAGTATATCGCGAAGAGACATTTTATGGCAAAGAAATGTTATCACAGAGTCTGGCACGTCCTTTATTTCATATGGTATACGTATCGTCAGTTTTTCGTGACTTCTTTCCAGGCATTCCACAAAGAACGCTTTTCTATGGATACACATACCTATACAACAGAGCAACTGCATAGCAGGATTTCGTGGGAATGATACTAATAAAACTTCCAAAGTTGTCTTGTGGGAGTTCTGTAGTTGTGAACGTTCTAGGGAAGTTTGTTATACACGAGAACACCTTTGGCGTAGAAGAAATTGAGCGAAAGCGAAAGAAAGAAGAAAAAAAACAGAAAAAAGCGAATTGAATTATCAAAATTGCTGCACAGTCGAGCAGGGCGAAAAAAGTGATATTAAGTAGAAAAATGAGGTGAATATTAGCTACGCGTACATACTTCATCGCCGAACGCAAAACGGCCACTGAAATTTATTAGATAAAATGTGAAAGATGGGTTGAATATTTTATGAAAAGAGGGAAGAAGGAGGAAGATCTGAAACAGCCAGCCAGTCTTTTCTATTTTCGTTATTTTACTTCTGAACTCGAGTTGTGCGAGACAATTGAAAAAAATCAGTTGTGAAAACTGAAGTTGGGGTTCATAAGGATCGTTTAGCAAAATTTTTGCCAAAACTTTTGGAATTTTTTTAAAACACGTACCTATGTATGTACATATGTATCTATACTCGCCCGACATCTTATAGCCACGTTTCATACGTGAGCCATTCTGAGGTACTTTGTTGAAGATTTGTAAACTCCCCAGGCCTAAGACTTTCTCAAGCACAGCTTCTCGACTTGAGAAGAAAAAAGCTCAACTCAAACGCTTACGGATGGGAATTTTCCACATCCGGCCTTGGAGTTGAGAAAAAAAAAGAATAAGAATAAGAATAAGAAGAGAAGAGACGAAGAAAAACTTTGAACCTGTCAATTTGTCCCCGTTCTCTGCCATCGGTATTTTCTCTCCTACTATTTTAAACCTCTTATTTATTATCTTCCGAAACTTTTAAACTCTACGAATTTCAAACCACGCCGAGATTCCGACATTCAACAATTTTTTAAATCCTCTTCTCCGCAGCTCGAGGGCTTCTTTTCACTAGATTTTAAACGAAACCAACTTACTGGATAATCTCGCCTACTCATGCCACAGTCTAGTCCGTATGGACCAATTTAAATGCGAGATCGCCTGGCATGTGTCACCTGTACGTATACATATATCCATGTGTTCTACATACGCGGGTATCGGACTCGCATATCTGTCCACATGCCAGGCAGACGAACGGGTAGACACTACATGACATACACGTAGGTATGCGTGTATGTACGCGCATACGTATGTTATACCACCTTTCATGTATTAGTGAAAAATCAATTTTTCAACGAATTATAAATTTAGGTCCTGCATGGCGTCCAGGGACCTTGGGGATTCGGGGATTCAGGGGTTCGGATAGTCTGATACTCTGATGAAAAGTTTGAGTCCAGACCAACGGGGGGAAGGGAAAGGGAAAGAGGATGGGCGAGAGTGAAATGAGAAGACTGCAGCGTATTTATTTCCTATTCATTTATTCATTCATTGGAAATTTCAGCCCAACAGTACCTACTATATTGCACTAATTGTAATTCCAACTTATTGATAAATACGAAATGAATCGATTCAAATGGTTGGATGAATACAGCGCTTGAAATGTGCTGAAAAGAAGTAAATTTCATGCACATAAAGACCTGCGATATGAGAAAAAGAGGATCAGGGAAAAATGAGTCCAATTGGACCCGGGAAGTGTTTTTCGAAGCAAGCAAACATAACAAGTAACTTATTACAGCAAGATACATAACGCAGTGGATGGGAGAACGGAACATGTCCAAGCCGTGGACATGAGGCTGGGTATGTCTAAAAACCTCTAACTGGTTGTTTGAAAACGTTTAAAGAATCCCTGTGTCTAGACAAAGCCGTTTTGCGACAGATCGACGGAAATCCCCTCGTCAACGACTCGATTGGGTGGCTCGCAAGGCTTACGACTACGGTGTCGCAGATCTTGACTACCGCTTATCTCTCAGTCTATCTACAACAACGATAAACGCAATTCGCATGAGCAATTTCAATGCTAAATCTTAATGCACGACATACTGTGAGCACCGAATTCACTTTGTCCTTTTGGACTATACAATGATAACTATGATCGTGTGTCAACGTCGAAATTCTAAACTCTGATTTCCAACGACAAATATTAGGGATGAAAAATCCAGAGAGCAGTGAAATTTGGTACTTTAATGCACTGTGCAGGTACTACCTCCTTATCGACACCGATATAGCAATTGGTAATTCTTTCCTATAACGTTCGAAAAAAAAGTATCAATCTGTTACTGATTTGAGCCATTGAGATTATGGACTCGGTAGGCAATCTTGGTACAGCCTTAGAGCGAGCAATGTGTAAATCTGCATTGTATATGGATATAGTTACGTAGTCACTAAGGAACCGTGGCTGGAAGTACTGGAACCTGGTGTTCCCTCGGGATAAGCTTTAGACGTCGCTTAAGCATCTTCACGAAGATAAGATCACGTCTCAGCAAACATGATACGACGATAAACGCCCAATGATACTAACAGCAGCGCGATGCTGCAGGTATCTAGATATTCGTGTGTGAATATGTACTATGTAAATTTTCCTAGATTACTATTAGTTCACCGCAACATCTAACGCTACAGAAAATCGTTAATCCCAAGCAGCTGGTAGATGGAATACCACCGGTGTTGTCATTTTTTCGTTTAATTTTTTCATCATTTTTCTTTTAGTTTTATCAAGACCTGTGACAAATTTCATAAAACAATGGCTGACAGCTAACGATCTAGAAGGCTTTCGTCCGATGACGTATCTACCGCAATTTAATCTCGAAGCCTAAGAAGGATACAAAGCGAAGCTTAGTCCGAAAGTTGCACGATACAAAGCACCGACTCTTTAATATCGAGAAAGACTTTTCTAATTAACGTTTGTCTTTGAGGAATTATTTATACACGTGGTTTTATTTCACAACGAAAACTTCGCCTACGCACAGACTCCGCAGAAAAAAAAATTCAGAAGATTTCGCCCATTTTATTTTATTTTTTTGTTTTTTTTGCAACCACTAGAAAAATCAATCGACCACTTTTCTTTTTAGTCACGTCAGTCAAGTAGGTCAGCCAGCCAGTCTACAAAAAAATGAACGAAAAAAGCTCAAACCAATTGTTCAAGTTACGGTTCAAAGGCTCGCATCACTGCAGAGATTTATTGGATGAATAAATAAGTTAATTAATATTCTCGTCGGCGAATGATTCACTCTAATAATTAACTAACTGTAAAAAACGAAATTTAGCGATAGACATCCATTCGCAGCTATTGCTTGATTTAGAATTCGTCTGTATCTTTAAAACTGTATTTTGTTATACTCTCCGACTTTTTGACCATTAGATGAACACAAAATTACAAGGTTACTGTAAACGGACGATAGAATTATACTACGGGTAAAAATTTGATGAGAAATCGCATCTGGCATTGAACAAAATTGAGAAAGAGATCTGAAACAGAGAGGAAGATAAGCGGATGGATAAGGGGAGTCTGGTTTCATTAGGCTGATATAGAATTATTACCGTTATAGTCGTGGGTTATATATCCGCTCACCACGAATGGGCGAGTCCCTCGGCCTCAGTGGACAAAGCAACCGAATTCCTGGCCTAGCTGAGTTTCGCGAAACTTATACTACACCGGTGGATAGTACGTTTATTGGATCGTCGAGTATCAGAATCGAGACCAACCCCATACAATTTCTGAAGAATTTTTCCAGAATTGATACGAACATTGGGACCGTGTGGCGAAAGCGCAAATGAAAAACGAAACGAGCGTTTCTTCTCAACGCAGTACATATATATATATATATTATATAAAATATATATATATATTTTCTTTTTCGTTTTTTTCGGAAAAGTATATTTGCAGAATCGCTGAGATTATATACAGAAGAAAAGCACTATAAAAGCTGAGTGGTTTCATTATTCATCCTTATACGGTACATACATCATACCTACTTGTGTTATATTAGGTACATAATAATGAAATAAAAAAGGTCGAAGAAATAGACGTACAGCTTTCTTCCTGAGATCAATACCCCCAATGACAATTATTATTTTCCCTTTGCTGGCCATGGTTCTTCGAATATTCGCAATTTTCTCTCAATCCTCACCATCCTCCCCATCAGGCACCCCATCGTTCACTTATTTTTTTTAATATTTCGGGAAATATAGGTTCGCTGGCGTTACACATAGGGCGGAAAGAGAGAGGGAGAAAGATGTATATATATATATATATATATATTAGATAAAAATAGAACGGAAGAAAGCAAGAGAGATGCAGTAAGAAATACGAGGCGACGATAAGGAGCCGGGGTATAATGAAAGCCTCTCCTACTCTCTTGGTTGAGCCAAGTTGAGCCAGGCTCAGCTTGGCACGCACAATCAACAGCGGTGAGGACGAGAGTCCTGCCTAATTTCTCAGGAAATCCTCACTTTTTTAAGCCACTTGATTTTCATCGTTAAACGAACATTTTTTAACCGGGACGAAAGCTGAGGAGATATTTTTCTCACACTTTCGAAACGTATCGGAGAATGGAATATGACAGAATATAAGCTCATCGATCTCCGTTGAGGATGTATGACATTGTTTAAGATTTCCTGTACAGGTTACACCGAGAATCACCCCAAAATCATTGTTAAAATGATGAAAAAATGAAGAGAGAAATACGGAGATGGAGAAAGGATGAAGAAAGGGATAGAAAAAGGTTGCAGGATTACTTGCTCTCGTTAATTGGAAAGGGCTGTCGTCCTTTACCGCGTCTTGTTCTCATCAAATTATAGCTAGCAGATCTTGGATTCCCAGAGCGTCGGAATCCGAGCTTGCAGGCTTATCCATTAGCTGCATAGCCTGTCGAGTACCTGGCTAGTATCAACCGTCGTGAAGGTAATATAATAAGCAAGGACTCGACCTCGAAACCAATAATGGCCTGATGGCTAGCGGGCGAAGGACTGCCAATGAGCTATTCCAACAGATCGAACTAGCCGTAGATAATCCCCGTGGGCTACGACGCCAGACTCGCCCTCGAGCACCCTGGGCTAACCCACTTCACCCTTTCTTGTCTCCTAAACAGAGGTACAGCTCAACTACACCACCCAAGATTCAGGAATGCTTGCTGAACTATAATACCTACTTGGTGTCTCGTTTCGACTTACTGGCATCCAATATCCATATTTTTTCACCCCTTCGTCGATTTGAAGAGAGACATTTTTTACATTATAGAAAGATGTTGAAGTTCGATCAACGATTAGTGACTGAGTTTCATTTCGAGTAACATTGGTGATACTTTTACGAGGGGAATCATTTCTTAGGGACACCCTATGCATGTGTACATGATAGAAACAAGGGAGATATATATGCGAGAGCTATTTCGTACACATATACAAGAGAGTATGGCATCTCTAAAGAAGCCGAGCGGGGGTTGGCGTCGGCTTAAGCAATGCTCGTACAAACATAGCGGGCATACCATACCATTGCAGCCCAATTTCCGGTTGCCAGCTCGTAGCCTTCTGATTGGTCGACTTTCCCTTCCCTTAGACCCATGCCCCTGTCCAATGACAGTCTTGTCAAGGGTGCGAAATTTCGTCGCTGAATTTACGCGGAGAATTGTGTGGCCCTAGGCTCCTGCAGTACGCTTATACAGTCTTGCGTAAGACAAATTTCTCCACCCTTCATCCCGTACTTTCACAGAAACCCCAGCTTCGTCTTGTAATTTTTAGGAACGGGGGTACAAGCCGTAAAAATGCCAAGTATTGGTTTATCATCCCTGAAACTTTCATGGTGGTTTTTTGTAATATTTTCTTTTCCTTTGTCGAATATAGTTGATGAATTATTGCAAAACGATGCACGTAGTCGAATTGATCGCTGTGATTTATTAAACGGTATTTTATTTCATTACTGTTACGTTATTTGGTTATACCGACGAGAAATCTACTACCGGAAAACGTTGATTACCTATCTCCCAATTTCCACCACCTTCATCCGATTGGGCAGAAATAAAAACACGATATCGACGATGATGCAATATTGTAAATTTAATTGATCCGGCGATTTAATATTGATATATTCGAATGAGTTTATGCGCTGCTTTGCGCTTTATGAACATTCAATAATCCAACAAATAAACGGATGTTTGACGCTGGCGGATAAATAAATGAATAATTGATTTGTAAAATGTGTTCCTGCGTATACGTAATATACCTATAGGTAGGTGTATGTAACATCCAACGTGTCTGAAAAATAAAGTTAATGCGGTTGTTCGAAATATTTTTTTTTTTCTTCCCGAATATCTCATCGCCGTGATAGTAGTTCTTTAATGCTATTATAAAAATAATTGCACCATAAAACATATCGGTATCCGATCTATGGTGAAAAGCTTAGCGAGCACGCGCTTGCGGTATAACGTACGCCATATATTTTGTCTCGCGTGTACGTGAATTCGCAGCTTTTCTTTGGACAATAAAATACGCTCAGTACGTCACGGATCCCCCCACATTATACCGGTGAAAAAAATCTACTCTCTTTCTCTCCCTCTGGTAATTCCTGAAAATGTTATCCCACTCGTATTGACTGCCAGGCAATGAATCGCACGTATACATATTCGTCTACATATACCTACATATATACCATACCTATCTTCGTATAAGGGAGATTTCTGACGCGGCCTTGTTTCCAGTAATTGATTTAATTAATGACAGGAGGGCAAATTGCTTTTCGGCATCGAACCGATATGTAGGTACGATTCGTAATTCAACCTTGGCCACCCCCGCAGACCATACCATATTCACGCCACCGTGCACGGTGAAAAATACTGAAATATAATACCAGTCAAAAACACGATTTGCCCCGTATATTATATCGAAGGGTTAACTTTTTAATAGTCAAACGATTTATTGGTTTATTTGAAGATGTAGCAACGGTATTTCAACGATTCAGAATATCAGAAGCGTTGATCACGTTATACTACTATATTTTCATGATGTGGTCATTTTCATTTAAATATTTCTGTTTTTTCAAACAGTTTTTTTGTTCATGTTTTTTTTTAATTTAGAACGCATTTGCTTGTTCTGATATCAGTATAGGTATGTACTATACCTACCAGTATAGTAACCGAAATATTCTCGCTCGCTTCGGTTTAGTCTGTATAATTCCGATTATATGAAAAAAAAAAAAATTCGATTACCATTTTGAACGAAAAAACAACCACTGAAAAGATTAAAAAGATTATACCGAATGGTATTTGTGTTCACGGTCGTTTTAGTGTAAAAGTATGGCCTTCTTCTTTAATCTCACTGTGAGCGAACTTTTTTTTTTTTCTTTTTTTTTCATACAAAGTTTATTTTTTCTTTAATCTTTTCTCGTGAATTATAATTTATACGAAAGTCGAAATGAAGAAAATTATACACCTGATACTCCCCACTTTTGGAAATAATTACATTTATATTAAATGGAAAGCTGTTCAGAGAAAATGGGAACTTGAATTTTACACATTGATATCGAGAAAGAAAGAAAAAATGGCACAAACGACAAACAGAATTTCGTAGTAAAGATTAAAGATGCATAGGCCAGATGCTAGAGATTTTTAATTAGAGATTAGCGCGAGCTCTTCTACAATATAACTATAATGCTTGTTCTGATTCGAGGTAGCTCCGATAGTTCATTAGCACGAACTTCCATCAGCTGTAAAATGCAAATGCCAATAAAAAAAAAATAAAAAAAGGGGGCGAAAGGGTTACGAAAAAAAAAAATAACGTTCATTATCGGGGAATATGTGAGCGGAATTTTTTTGAATAATTTTAACGTCCCCTAAGCCGTGCGGGTCGCCTCAAAAATTAAACATTGTATAATCGTTTCATTTAAAATGCCCTAAATTGCCTAACAATTATCGAGCCATCGAAAACCATTTCCAATATAAACGAAGTAGTGGAATTTACTGTTACACCGTATAACGCGGTCACTGCAGCCTTTGGTCTATAACTAATTGTAAGCCCGCAAAATAGGCAGCTGATTTTAACAACGATTTCCATTCCCTCTATATCATCGATAGGTATCTGTTCGTGCGTCGAGTTCATTCCCAATTAAATTCCAATTAACTGTGTAAATTATGTCGCATAAAATAAACTGCATGCTGAACAAGAAGGCCGAAACCATACACACGCATACGTATGCATTGAGATAAATGTATGTATGTACCTATAGCTACCTATGTTGAGGAGTAAAGTGGTAGTAAATGAATCATCATGGATCGCAGTTGATCCCCCAATATTATATCACATGTTTAATGATTTTCTAAATTTGCATAATTTCATACTTGTTTTAATTCACAATTAGGATAACCCCGACGAATGTTTGTTAGAACGTTTAAGCCTTATAGGCATGAGGTTGTACGACGTTGAAACTGGTTTAATCTTTAACTGAGGCGTTATCAGGTTAATTAAGAAAGTTTATTGCGCTAAAGCTTAATTGGAATATTAGTGTAAACGTTGTATACAAACTATAAAGTCGTAGTTAGCTGGCTAGCGCAATATTATATGTATGTTGTGTTTTAGTTTGTCTATATATAACAACTCTTAATATGATCCATTCGCTCGGATATTGGACACAATTACGAACTGTTTCTAGTCGGCAAATTGAATTATGAGTCACGTACGCTTCCCACTTCTCTGCCTCCTGTTTCTGTTCACCTTTCACACCTTTCGCACATTTCACACTAATTCTCACCGTCTCTACCTACCCTCGCGCCTTGTTCGCTCGGTTGGAAATTTAGCCGTGTTCTTTTCTGATTAGGGAGAACAATGCAGTGGAAAATTGGTACAAATTTCATCAGACACCGTCTTTGCCAAGCGATATTAACTTCCACCTGCCTTGAACAAACGACTTTCCTCAAGCGATAGATCCTTCGTAATTATTCTTATTTCCTTTGCGTCTATGTTGTTAATTATCAGAAAAGCTGGTACCCCCTCATCATGACTCTTTCACGAAAAGTTCAAAAAAATTATTACTGCATTATTACGTAGTCCAATCTGATCCGCATACAATTTTCCGGAAAAAAAAAAAACGGTACCAGAGTGCAAGATGACGCTTGAGTCTGCTTCAGAGTCTACTTCCTTGCAAGATCGTATGATTTGCCACTATTGATCGGTACCCCCTTTTTCAGATCGTGAAACATGATACAGAAGATAGAGGCGCGTGTCCTGTGGATGATTATAGATTGATCATATGATCAGGAATCATAGGATCAGGATCACTCTTCAATTTATTCAATTCGACGGTGAATCGAGATTGATTTTGATGGTCAAATATCTGACCGGTGAGCAAAGATGACTAACAATTTTGGAAAGTTAAAGAAACCGTTTTTTTTTCCAATGAAAAGTTATTCGGAGTTTGGTTAATTTTGTAGAAAAATCGAACGCGTCAGCCGGAAGACCGAAGATTATTACAATTTTTTATACTTATTCAAGGCGTTGAGATGGGCGAGCATAAAGCAGCTTGATTCAAAAGGGATAACTTAATTAATTACGTAGCTTAATGAATAGCAGACCGTTTTTTTTTTTCATATGACGTACAGCTATAAAGCGGGGTAGATCTGGTCTATATATTTCATAAGGGAAAAAACCATCCGACGAACTTCCACCAAACTGATAATATGCACATAGGTGCCTATCCTTCTTCCGTTTTATATTTACTCCAAGGTTTTTTTCTCCTTAAACTTTCTCGCCGAACTTTTTTGTCGGCCAATAAGTTTACGAAAAGTTCTTTCGCATCGCGACACACGATGCAAGCATCGATTTATAGTTTATCGTGAAAAAAACTCCATATACTTCTTATCTCCGATTCTTAGATTCCTCTTCTTATCACACGATCACGTACAGGGCGTTCCATGCCAACTCAGCAATCCATGATTTATGGTTTTATTTTCAAAAAGTCTTTAAAAAAATTAGATACAGGCACAATGCTCCTGGCAAGTTTCACGAATTTCTGTTCAGCGGTTCAGGTCTTAGAAGATAGATAACCATTAATTTATCATTCGAGTTTGGTTCCCATCGGTCACTTTCCTCCATATAGATTATCACCTATGCTGCAAAAGAGGCAAAAAATAAAAACTAAAGAAGTGGCTAGGTCATTGTCATTTGTACTTGCGTGGGGCACTCATTGTTGGCTGACTTGCCGAGTGGCGAGTCATCGGGTTCCTCTGACTGGTTTGATATCTATGAAAAGAAATTAATCGATATAAAAGAGGATGTGAGTTCCTCGCCATTATTTTCCTATGTTTATTTTTTATTTATTTTATTTTTCTTCCGACGTAATTTTTCCGTTGAGCCATAGCTTGGGTGCTAATGTGTTGTACTGTAGTGGGAAGTTGACACATTCTCAATCAATCACTTGTCACGCACAGCTGCCTCCCGTGGTTCTGTGTCCCGTGTCCATAGCTCTCTCGTTTTCAACCTTCCCCATCCCTCACAGCTATTTCAACTTCGAACTTCCAGCTTCGAGCTTTTAGTTTCCTGCAGCGTTGCGTCGCGTCGCCGAACGTCGGTTGAAATTCTTCTACTTTTCCTCCTTTCTTCGTTCTTCATACAGTTTTTTTTATTTTCATTTTTTCTCACAACCGCCACATTCGACTTTCGCTTTTTTCGGAAGCCTACTCACCCTGAGAACCGAGTCGCAGCCCCCCAATATTTTCGAGCCGATATCCGCTCTTGCGTAAGCTCGATTTCTCAGTGTTTTGTTCTCATAAGCTAGTTTCCCTCCTACGTTCAAACTTTTCCAATATTTTATTCATAGGCAAACTTGCGTCATAAAAGCGATCCCCACGGCTCGACCGAAACGCTTTGCGCTTTGCGCTTTTCTCTCAGAGTCGCCCGCGCTCCCTATGGACCAAAAGGAATCGGGGATTCCCCGGGCTTCTGCTGGGTACCCTACCTACCCGAGCGCTTTGCAACTGAGACAGACAGATATTCCCGGAAGGACCTCTTTGCTTCACCGAGTACTTTCAATGCTTCTATAAGTAGGATATAGACGGAGTGATTCCGCGAGGTAGGAGGTAGGAGGTAGGCTACCCCTGCCATTTCCGCTCCTGGAAAGGGAGCCTGCAATAGCGATAGTTTAAAGATAAAAGAAACTAGGTACTGCTTTTATTTCCAACGATGAATAGGGATTGATGTCGTATCTAATGCATGAACATTTATCTATTTCATTACAAATTCTCTACACTATTTCTACCACGTATGAAAATGTTTCTCTCTGACTATGCGACGCATGGAAGAAAATACCAGATGAGAATAATATTTAAATCTACGTACCGAATTCATTTTCCTACTAACTTGCTCAAAATTTGTTTCCGTTAATTGAATAATTTACATTCAACGGATCAAATTGGGGTAACGCTGTAGTCAACGGTCACGTTTTATTATAAAATGTTTACCATTTTTGCTAAAATTTTGACAAAAGCTTTTCTGTTTCATCCGGTTTTATCCAATTGTTAAATGCGATCATTCAGAATCGAACAACATCAGCTGGCTGTTTTCTATTCATTTTCAAAACGATAGTTGAATGAAACGCGCAACGAATATTATATTACCAAATCACTCGTTATCGGTCCCGATAATTTTATCGCTATTTCATACTCATGAAAAACTATGTATTTCCCATATACATACAAACGGTTTTAGTCATCCCAGCAACGGGTTATAAATCCTCAAGTTAGTTACGGAAGGCGAGGTTTCGAGCTCGTAAAAGTTGCAAAGTCACCTGCGCATCTATGCACGATATGTACTGCGAAATGGACAACGTGTGGAATGCAGATGCAACGAATGCATCATATACAATATAGAGTTACGTCGCAGTGACGGTGTTACGTGCGGTGAAATCGCAAGCGGAACTTACGCGGTACAGATCGTGTTGTAAAAGTATAAAACGCGATTTGTCGTATGAGGGATGTTCGACAGGATACGTTTTATGCTTACACTATTATAAGTTATAAGTTATAACTTACATAAGGCAGGTCAAAACTAGGTTTTAGAATTCATGTTTGACAATGACTATATTATATTTATATACTCATGCCTATATGCATGAAGGAATATACCTCGCGTGCTTAACTATAGTTGAACAATTATTTATGAAAATTATTTAATTATAAGAGATGCGGTACATTTCTTATCTCACAACCTGTACATACGTTCTGTTTCTCGAAACTTTATATAACTAATATAATTATTTGAGCAAAATTAACCTGGCCACGTAAGATTTTCCCGGAGGACAAAAGTACCTACCTACCTACTCCTTGCCGTTACCTACAAATCCTACGTTGGTTAGCTGCCAGCTTCGAATCCCTAACGGCCGCTAAATTGTGGTAAAAGCTTTGCATGTTTGAATTCTGCGACCCGTCCGCGTCGGAGCTTCGTTTGCTAAAAGCTGTAACCTTGCGAAACCCCCTTCTGCATTCGTAGAATGGTAAAACGTTGTTGGTTCAACTTTCCACAATTTTAGTCAACAGACGAAACAGACAATGATATTAGTGCTTCTCCAAAACCATCTTCTAGGGAGGAAAAGCACTTTCAGGAACATGAATTAGAGGATTCGAACTTGATATATGTTAGTTTAATGCTTTCTGCGTAGACTCAAACTTATTATTAAAGAATGCCAGAAAATCGTTATCCTTATCGATGATCGAAGTCCTTTTAAGGGCGAGTCTTTGGTTCAGTTGCTCCTTTGTTAAAATCAGTCACTGTCCTTTTTCGTCTACTCCTATTGTCCCTTTTAACCTCCTCACCTACTCAGGCTTTTGCTATCTTCGATCGTCTCCGCAGGACTTTCACAACGCAACGACTTTAGCGTTATTAAAGTTACGCGAACGTCAAAGTCAGTGAATAAGGGATCTTCGATTCTTCTTTGACCACCGGAAGTCGACTGCTGTAAGCTTACCTTAGATATATAACGAAGGGTATCTGGCAGTAGGTAATCCATTTATTATATATACTTACGCGGATATATGTACGAACACGACTTGTTACCAGTTTCTTCCTTTGTCCTTTAACGAGAGCAGACGTATCACGGACATTAGAAATTTGTACAAATTGCCTGAACCAACCTCGAGTCATTTCCATATTGTTGTATCGACAATTTCGAATGTCAATGATCTAAATCATGTGGCAATTAAATTTTGCATATCTTGCAATAGTATCTAGTGGACAATTATGTTTGTATGTGTTTAACAGCGTTTTCGAAGCACGTTATCTCTGTTACACAAATTTGTAAACGTGGCATGTATGTGTGTTTGTATAGTCGAAGTAACGTGATAGGAACAAGGTCAGAAAGTTGCACGCAGGTTGGCGTGAGCTAAAACTTTCACGGCATGGCCCCTCAACTAAATGTTGAATTAAATATAACATATGTTTTGATTGCACCTGCTTGCCATCTTGTTAGATATATGCTACAGACTTTGATCTTGTACCTAATTGTGCCTTTGATCGTACGCCCAGTAAGCCTGACTTTACAATTCAAGATCAGGGACTCCGAGGTCTCGGATGACCCTTATCCCTTCACGCATCCAATTATCCATCATGTGCTGTTAGTGAATCATAGAAGTCTCACCCTGCAGGACGTGAGGTGTTTCAGTTGAATTGAAGATTGTCATTATACCTTTTATAGTTTCGTTCCTGTAATTTTTGTTTGTTTTTTTCTCTTCCAAATTTATGGAATTTAATACCCGCGACTACTTTCCGGTAAATTTAGTGTGCGGTAATTTGTGAAACATCGATCGAAGACCGTGTGTTTTATAAATAGAGTTTCGTGTGAGTAAATCGTTTAAGAAGACTAATTGAACGCAAAGCCTGAAGCTATAAGTTTACCTACCTCTTCGCCGTTGATAAAGTTTTCGGTGTAATACTATGCAAATTGGCAAGACACCTTCTTGAAGGACTACTGTCAACTTCTTGCTAACTCTTGCGCGAAAATAATCCTATAAGTTTAACGATACTTCGATTCTATTCTCGTTGTAACTCTCTATACGTTCTTTCCTTTTACTCAATGTTTCGAAGTTACCCTAACGGCCTCACATAACTTCTTTTTCACCCCGACATACGCAGTAAGGAAACTTGATGTCAGTTTCAACTCCAGCTGCATTATACTCCCGGGTTCTTTCCTCGTTGTTTTATTTTCCCAGGTTATTCCCTCTTCTTTCTCTCCCCGTGTTCCTTCAGGCGAAGTAGAGGATTCGCAGAAAAAGATGGCATTGCCTCTTTGAGAGTCTTTTGATTTACGAGTAAGACACCTCACTGGTATAAAGTTATTGAACAAGTTTTATACAGCCGGTGAAAAACGTCTCAAAGAACGTGATATACCTCTTCGAATGACTCTATCTTTCGCCCAGGTGTGAATTTTTATAGTCCAGAGACTGCAGTGCTAGCTGGCCATTCGTGTCTACCGATATGTGATTCATAAGTGCAGCGGAATAGACGGAAATGTACGCTCGATGGGTACAGGATTTGTAATGTGACAGGACTACGTATAACCTTTTAATATTAATACTCAATGACATATAGTCGCAAGAGTCAGAACAGTGCAGGTAGTTATTATTCTGAAGAAGTCCTCATCTTTCGTATCGTTCATCTGAATTTCAATTTTCCGATGGCTACTACTCGGCTATGGACTATAAATGGTATCAGTGGATTAAATTCAACTTGTATACTACCTTTATAACGTACCCACATAGCAGTGAGTGGTGTAAAACATTATCAGAAAAAGAGGAAGATTCGTGGATTTTATCACTATATGCAGCCTTTCATCCCTCTTTGTATATGTAGACGTATGGGTATGTATACGTCCCGTCGTATAACTCGCGCACCCATATATTCGCATATTTCAGATCCGGAAGGTATAGAATATAAGGGGTCGTCTCTGAGATGGAGACTCGTTCACTCGGCCCGTCGTTAACCAGGATGTCACGATCTTAAATTCCATCGTTACTATATACGGGGCGAAGGTGAAATTCGAGGGTCCTCTAGAGACCCAGCTAGGATGTCATTTTTGTTCTCAGTTCTTTGATGCGAACACGTTACTGCAGGGTCACGCAGATATTGCTATTCGCCATGTGTGGTTATAGAAGCTAATTTACCGAGTTGTCGTCCGCTGCTATTTCGAACGTGATAATTTGCTCAATCAATCGATGATGTACCGTCAATCACTAACGCCCGAGGATAGACTTGACGTATTACGTACGTTAATGACTGTTATATAGTCAATCTGTCTGGAATGACGTACGAATTCCAAGTGTTTCAAGAATTTGGGCGAGTTGCACCATCTAAAATGCGTTATTAAAGTATACGAATATGGATCACCGAGTTTCAAGAATTATTTCATAGTCTTTCTCAGCTCCAAACTATGAAACCAGCCATCGGAATTTCTTCATATCGAGGTCTTCTTACAGAAAGAAGATAGCACCTATTTTGCAATAAAAAATTTCGCGAAATAAATTACCAGCCACAGTTGAACTTGCAAGTACTTTTTACACAAGAAAGAGTTCCCCCAAAATGTACCACATCTTCGAGGTCAAAGAAGCGATTCAGATGAACCCAGGCCGTTATTTCTGAATGGCTTGACGGAAAATGTTTTCGCCAGTTTAATCGAAATTTCAAAACTTCTCGAATCCACGAAAAGAGCTATAACGTTGGTTTCAAATGTCTATGAGAATTAGGGAAATGCTGCCAAATTTATATATGATGTGTAAAATTCCAGAATTTTTTTACCAACTTTCCAACCTCGGAGAACTTTCGAAAAAATTAAAGTTCATCGCGATCCAATTCCATTGATAAATTATTTCGCGAGACCCTTAACGAAATAATATTAGTATGTGGGACCAGGTATACGGAGTCAAATCTAATTCGAGTAGAAAATATAGCGAGAGATAGTAGCTAGCAGATGGCGTTGTTCTTCCTGATCTCGCAGCAGTGAACGTGTGTTTGCGTAAAATTTGCAAGTCCGTTGAAATAACACAAAGGACTTTTATTCGGTGGTGGTTATATTATTCCTTCAATTTTTGTTTCTTTTTTTCTCTCGTTTTCATCCCTATTTTATTCCTCGCTTTCCCTCCTTACACTCAACACGATTTCTGTGTAATTGAATGACCATCGTCCGACCGTAGGAAATTCTAGATATACATATGGTAATTTACCTCTGCAAATATGCAGCTCATTTCCATTTTTCAGTAAAGTTTTAAAAAAAATCCACCGGTCCTTGCGTCATCCACGTCGTCAGTTCTCATTACCATTACCTTTTATAGATGCATTCTTCAGATCAACTCATTACAGATGAGAGTTTAAATTCATTTTAAAAACCAGGACGCAAATTTTATCGTTCATCATAACGCAGCTGTGATAAATGACAAAATAGTATCACGAAAAAAATCTTTGAACCGGTCCCACGTAGCCGCAATATTCGAATTTCATTCGGATTGTTACGACTTATCGTCAAACCGTAATATCCATGCAAATAAGGTAATTTTCAACGAATATTGCCAAAATGATTGATGAAAAATGATGATGAATTTTTCAGATCTATATCATTTCTATCCTGCACTAACATGAAACGATGAGCGATTGCAGCTTGTTGAATTTGATAAAAAAAATGAAAAGATAAAAAAATGAAAATGAAAACACAATAGGAAAAAATAATAATAAAGAAGTACATTATTAAAAATCTCTCAGGACTTATTTCGGTTGAAGAAATAAGCTTGCCGTTCCGAAACTAAGCTTTTCCGGGAGAGGAGAATTTTCCGTTGGAGATCTTCTGAGGTGTGCTACGTGGCTAACTGAAGTTGGGTCTAATGGAGGCTTGTGACAAAAAAAGGGCCGGCCTGGACCACTATATGGTTAGCTACTTGAAGGGACAATAACTACTGTGGGAGTCCCTTCGCTTATGGCCACCAAGTGAAGCAAGTTTATTTATGTATTTTTGTTTTATCCTTGAGCCGCAGCTAAACTCGAGGACTGTTACATATAGGATAGGCGGCTAGAATTTATGAAAACGTCAAGTGACCTATATAAAGTTGGCCCTAGATAGTGTGAACAATTAGGAATTAATTAACGAGCAGAAAACGAGACAGACCGGCACTTTAGAAAAGGGTTTTCCCTTTGTGTGTACATTTCCATCAAAAGAGAACGTGAAGCTCCAATAAAGAGCGCTTGACTCAAAAGTACTTCAGCCCACGCTTTGCAAGAGAGAATGCAAAATTTACTAGGAGGATACAGAGAATATTTCATGATTTTCTTTGTCTCGCACAAAAATATGGGTGCTCTTATTCTCCGATGTAAATTGACCCGGACCTTTTGATGAAGTTGTCTTGTCAAATATTGCTTTCTAGATATTAACTTATTTACCCAAATGCCCTATGGGCATAGAATATTTGAAACGAGAAAAAAATTTTGTTTAGCCAACGTATGTGGAACGCATAACTTATTTCACATCACATACACCTACTTATATGTACACGGAGATATAGAGAGGCAGCTTTGTTCGCTCCTGCATTTTTAACTTCAAATAGTTCCTTTGTGCAGGGAAATGGATCTTTTCAATTTTCGATGGTTACATTTCAGTTCTTTCGAACTCGACGGTATTTTTTTGATAAACTTGTTAAACTCGATCCTATACTCGGTTATCGACTGGTTTTTTGAACTTTTACACGTGACTAGGGTTCCTCAAGAATACGGATCGTTATTCAACGCACGTTTGTGTCGTGTAGGTGTATGATGCATACGTAAATTTAAAGTTTTATCAGTCTCATTTAGATACAAGTCTCTGGGTAGTATACTATATACTCCCTCGAGTATTTAACTTTTAGTTATTCTTTTGCCCCTCGGGTTGCACTTTCAAAATTAGTTATAAATTAAAGAGCCTGTTTCGTTTCATTAACTCACACATAGGAGTGACGAACGTTGGAAATTTTCCCTTCCTTGCCGTCTCTCAACGAGTTAAGTTTACGAACGTTATATTCTCAATTAGTCGGTTCACTTTGGAGCTTGCTGGACTCCACTCTGTTTCAATTGCGCTTTCGAGCACTCTTGAGCCACGTTCGCCGGCGTTGGTATATGGGGTGCTGTAGTATCCGAACCTTGACTTTCTTATAATGGAGTAACGTCTGGCACCCCCCCCCCCTCCCCCCCCCCCAAAAAAAAACGCGCTAGTCCAATATTCTGAAAAAAAAAACCATTCTCGACACAATACCTACGTTCAATATAGATGTATCGCAGCGGGAAGATCGAAGGGTAGAAAAAGTGTTACGAGGGTTTTGTACTGCACTAAAAAATTGTCAATTTGAAGAAAGAGGAGAAATTCACTTAATTTACCACTGAATGATTAACGAGCCCTGAATTTAAATGGGAAAGAATATCCCCGAACAGATTTATGCGATATAGGAACAAAAAATAACTAACTGAACGTTGCCAATTTTTTTTAGTCGCCCCTCGCCCCTATTTTTAGTCGCGTAATATTTTTCACTCCCGCAGCTAAGTACGAGTAACGGCTTGTGAGTGATAGCGTACTTCGCGCGTACAAATCGGACTTTAAATGAAACATTTATTAACAAACCACGAGAAACACGAATCAGCAGAATTACTCACTTTGCTATTGGATCACGCGATGCGCCTGCATTTAAAACCCCGGTGCTATAAATCTTCGGCTGCTGTTCACGTGGCGAGAACCTCGACTGCCCGTTTCTTCTTGCAATCAGGTAATACATCCTGACTTCTCGTATAGATTTCAAGGTGTGGCATGCGATTTTATTAGCCCTGGATGATGAGGACGTCGGGCAGAAAGACAGACGAGCGGTAAAATCGAATCGAAATTATTGAGCACTAACAAAGAGTGGAACTGTTAATTGCAATAAAAGGGTGGCTCTTTCCCTCCCACTGTGAACCACCCCCGGCCACGGCCCCGGAAAGAATTACTACCTAGGTATAAAGCGGGGGCTTCCACCTTGCGAGGAAAGAAAGAAAAAAATCGTAAAAAGCTCGGAAAGTAGGTGAGTAGTAAAAGCGTCAAGATCCAAGTTTCCTTGATCATGCCACATTCTATAGCTTTACTTTCTATAGCTATCTCGAAATCGCTTTCTTCACTTCTGCAGCTTAAGTTGTATGGCTCCCAATGCATAGTTGTTGTACAGATCTAATTCAAAAGTGCCTCGGTGTGCGAAAGATTTTTCTACAGAACTTTCACACTCATAGGTAGGTATGACCAGGTTTAGGAGTGAATATGAATGAAAAATTCAGAGTTGATGAAAGTGTTTTCTCCCTCGGACCATATTTCGACATGTTGATTCTTGCCGCCTTTGCATTTGGCGAAAATCTAATTAATATAATAAGAAGTTTGCGAAGTTTCGCATTATGCGAAGCGATAATGCGATAGAAAGTAAGCAATAACCCCGAAGTACCAAAAATCGTGTGTTATTTAAATGAGAAGGTCCGTAGGCTTTGGGGCACTACTTAGAAGCGAGATAGAAACCTACGGTTTTTACTACATCTTTTTGTGTATGTCTGGAGACGTTCTGGCCCATGGGAGCACCGGAATTCGAATATGACCGAATTAGGGAGCACACTATTGACCACGTCACACGTGCACGTGATGCCTGAATTTCGAAATACGGCTTGGTATATGTACATATTATACGTTGTATGTGTACACAAAGGAACTCTGTGCAGAAAGTTGGTGGAAAGTTTATACAAACGAGACCGTGGAAGTCAGGAAGAAAACTGTTCGAGCAAGCGGGCAACTTTACTACCTACAGCAGCATTATTCCCGTTAGAATCTAAGAGGACTGAAGTGAAGAAAAAAAGAAAGAAATGAAATTTCCAAAGTTAGGTTACGGTTTAGCATAATTACATCAGGGAATTTTCTTCTCCCTCTCTTTATCTCGCTTCTCCTCACTTTTGCCAATGAGAAAATTTTTGCTAATCGCCAGAACGCCTGGCTAAATTTTTACGATCTCAATCACAGAAGTTTCAAATTGAAAATAACCAGGATAAACAGGATTATTAATCTCTTTTTTTCCTTCGCACAATCGGGTTTGAAACAATTCACCTCAATCCATTCAGCCCGGTAGAACATTGTCAAAATTCGTTCATTCATTGTTCATATACTTTTCACTTAACAACAATAAGCCCCGACGTCGAATCCACAATGTTCATCCTCCCTTCTCCCCATTCCAATATACCTTCTGCTTCTCGGTTACGTGTAAATTGCGTTTGCATTTGGGATTCCCATAAACATCACTTATACACGTACGTAGGATAATTTAAAACTCGCGTTAGAACAGGGGTGCTGTTTTTCGGGGAAAGAATTAAGTCGATAACAATGAATAAAATTATTTTCATTCAAAAAAAGGACGAGAAGAGAAAAAATAAAAATAAAAGCCTAAATCGCATCCCTGGTTGGTCCAACTTCGTACCTTTTGGCGAGAATTAAACAGATTTTTCATGCATCAAATTTATAGGAATTATGACTTGATCTTCTTGAAAGAACTTATAAAGAATAATTTAAAACTTTGCCACTTAAAAATAAGCGATATTTTTTTTAATATCTGTATTGCATGAATTATCATCCTATTCTTTGTTCCCGTAATACATTCTTTATCCATTAATGTTCTTCTCGTATTTCAAAGAATTAATTGCAAATTTTATTAGCTTTCGACATGCTTGGCTTAGGGGCCTCGGCCTTTTTGTACAAACAACCTGTAGGTGTATACCTCGTTGAGAATAAATATCAGTAGATTAAAGCGAGTTCCGCTGCCGGAGATGGCTCTATATAGTTTAAATTTATTCCTATCAGAAAACTTGTTCAATTATGCAAAAATCCGATCAAGGAATCCCGCGGCAGTTAATCGGCCCGTTACGCAATTATTATTCAAGAGCTAGACAACCCGAATGGAATTCTCATTTTTCACCAACGTCGTATAAAAGCTTGAGTATGGGAGGGGTGAAGTTTGGCAAAATTGCACCTGAGCATCTCGAGGCAGGTGTAGATACAGCTAAAGGAGGATTGAGAAGATACTTAACTTCACACGTGAGGGAGAAAAACGTGAATCGTACCTTGCGAATTTGTCATAGGCCGGAATCGGGATGAGATACCTTTTCGAGAGGATAATTTCGGAAGAGTTTTGGCAGGTAATCAAACTTTTCGCGGAAACCTGAAAACCTTTAGCGATTAGAAATTGACAGGGCTCCCTTTAGCAACTTTTTTCGCGATTTTCATGGCCTTAGAGAGTGTAGGGCAATTTTCAGTTACAAATATCAATAGTGTTTTACTATCCGTCAGCTGAATTGAATTTCAAATATCTCTCGTTGTCAGAGGTGAAAACTCGCGGCTAGAATATAATTCCTGATTATTAGAAAAGTTTAAAATTATCGTGAGACAGTCGACTGCGGAGTTCCGAGTCCTGAAGCCTGCCAGACCCGAGTTTCGCGAAAATTTACCAATCATGATAACTCAACAATCTTCCACCCAACCCACGAAATGCTCTTAAATTCCAAAAATAGTCCTTACAAGCCGTAGAGCAGCGGAGCGTCGAGGAGTTTTCCAATCATTTTTTAACACACAAACGATTCCCACTTCAGGCACGCCCCATGAATTTTCCCGACACCAAACATGTCTACGGTTAATTTTACATTCTACTACTCGTCAATAATCAATGGGATGAGATATTTTCCTATTCCCTATAAAAAAAGAAAAATATATTCCTATAAAATGTCAGTTTAAAGAAAATTTGGACCAACGCAACGATTCAATTCATTTTATCTATATGTATAGGTGCAACCCGTACGATACTTTTCAGCTTCGAAACGATCCCCGGGGGTTTTATTCCTACTTATAAACCCAGCCTGCTTCTGTATCTTCGAAAGTCTAGGTCATAAAACGGGGCATGGAATAATCCCGATTTTGAGTTTATTCAACTTTTAAATATATACATTTAATCAAGAGTTTTGTGAAGAGCTCACTTCCCATCCCTTATTTTTACTTTCCCTACCTAGTATACTTACAATAAGCAAGGTTTGCATTTGACGGTTTGCTTTAGGACTTGGAAAATTTTTCGAGATAATCCTGATTACTAAAGAGAAAGAGAGAATTAATTCAATTTCAAGTGGATGATAGGTAAGGGGAGGGACAATTTTATTCCCGTTGAAATGACGTCGTTACTCTCAGCTCGAACTTTACGGCCGGACAGGTCATTTGAACGGGCTTAGAGTAACAGACCACCGCTGAAAGTGTTCGGCTTACAAAATGGTCGGCGGATAGCCATTGGTCCAGTTTGTTCGAACCAATCGTTCTCCGCTTGACCAGGAAATTTATTTTTCGATTCCTCAAACGTCCAATGACCAAGTCACAAAGATTTAAACCCGAAGACACGTGACAGGATTGTTAGTACGAAATCTTCCCGATATCCGGGATCAGGCAATCGACCAATGTCTTCGTGAATATATTTGGTCACAGGAATCTATCACTTTCGGAATGATCGAATGACGAGAAAAAATCATTCATAGATAATCCCCACCACCTTGTCTCCCAAACTTGTGTTCGGAGATAATAATTGACACCTTCGTTTATTCTAGAGATTAGATGGCCCGAGGTAAATTTCAGTTCATTTATAATGACAAGCGAGTTCTGAAATGTAATCCAATTTGTCGGAGATTTATTACATGAGATTTTATATCCCTATATGGTAATTATAACAAATTTTTAAGCACGGTGGACCATGTCGTATAGGTAGGTACCGTGTCGCCTTTGTAATTACCCGCATTGTCAATACTCTTCACGTGTCACTCGAGCGTTAGATTAAATCTCTTTGACGTTGAGCAGCTAGTGTTGCATACGGTTCTTATTGGACGGAGTCCACGACGCGAAAACTTACGAGGGTAAAAGAATGACATCATTTTGGTGTTGGGTATGTAGGTATTGGTTGGGTAAAAAACCGACAAGATAAAAAAGGGAACGGCCCGGAGGTCGGCACATGTACAACAGGGATGGGAAAGAGGAAAAGCAATCGAAGTCAAGGAAAGGAGGGTCACTATATGGGGGTGTAGTTTAAGGCCAGTCCCTGGACTAAGCTTTCTATAAGTGGCGTGCAAGAAAATAAAAGACCGAAGTAGTTCAAACCGTGAGAAAGGCGAAGAATCGAGACGGGAAACTTACTACTAGCCACAATATTGCGAAAAGGAGAAAATGCGAGACTCTGCAGGCTTAACTTTTCTACGGTCTGACATACCTACCCGGAGGATTTTTCGGATGATGAAAATAAGGCGAGAAATATCAATCACACAGAATCAAGACCCGAGTGGATAGCCCAATAGCATTTCAGCATGTCCTTTTATCGTTTCGAGGCATTATGCAGTGAACCATATCAACGATTCGAAGGGTAATTACGTTCGGGATTTAAAGTCAAAAGACAAGAAATTAGGCAACGTTTTCTGAAAAGAAATCAAAAAGAAACATCAACTACGTAATTTGTTTCGTTACTTTGAAATTTGCTATTTACATTACCACTTATTTCACAGATGAAGAAACGGCAGGGTCCTAACCCTTTAAAATATCTTCACACTTGGAATGACCTGTTTCTTTTTTTTATTTTATTTTTTCCTTTTTGGTTTCACCTTAAAACACGATAAATCCTTTACTTCTGTGTAAAACACGTCTGTGTGCAGTACCTTTGCTTCTGTATACAAGCCCTTCCTTGTCCTTTATACACATTTATAGACGGCTGTATCTCATCAGACAGTAATTCGAAGTCCTCGTTTAGAAGTCCCACGCAAATATACCCCCGGTATCCTTTGAAATTCCCAAAATGTTCTTCTGAATTTCCTGCGAATTAGTTAAGCTCAGGATTCTCACGCCTTTAACCCTTTTTAACGATCCACCACCCCATCGAGATACGCCAGAGCACAGAGTAAAGACTTTCACGTTCCACGTGCGTAAGCAGTTTTTACTTTTCTAATGGACTTTAGAAAGATTCAATCCTGTTGTTCCGCGGGAAGTTTAAGGTCCGGTATATCTATTCTTCTTGACCCAAGGGTTTCCGGGCGCCAATAAGTCGTAAGGAAAATGGAGGACAGGATCAAGTCCAAGTCAAAACCAACTTGGTTAGAGGTGATTTGTTTTATTAAGCGAATTCCTCCTCGGTTCTACTCCTTTTTTCTTCCCAAAGGACGACCGCTAAATCCCACAAGGGTTATACGAGATCAATTCGTTCCTTTTCCGAGTTCCTTACTTGTACGACTTCACCTGGTTTTTTCTTCTATTTTTTCGTTTTATTTTCCCTTCTATTTCAGTCGGCTAACTAATCGCTCCTAATCTAACTCCTTCAACCTCCGTGTCCCCGCGTGATCTTTGCCTCCACATCCGGGCGCAAAGAACATCACATGGACCAATCTTAGAAAAACCGAAAGAAACTCTCATTCTTGGCAAGCCCTAGATTGCGAGTCCAGACTTCTAAGGGATGAAAACTTTCCCGCAAACTCGTGTTGGTGAGCAACCTCGATACGTTCGCAAAACTGTGTGAGAATATTGCTGCACATTTTAGCCATGTTACACGCCTCTTTATCTCGCCGATAAATTCCGCAGATAGCTTGGGTAGTGAAAAAATTGGGTTAAGTCGGACGCGTCGTATTTTATCGAGTCTAAGAAAGCATCGTCTTGAAAGTGGTGGTAGTTGTTCAGATTGTCGACGACGACGGTGGTGTTGATGGTGTTGGTGGTGGTGGTGGTGGTGGTGGTGATGATATGGCGATGGTATATAAGAGACCAGGGAGGAAGATGACAGTAAATTTTTTGTTGGATACGTGCTTTATGGGGTGCTGCAGCTTATTCGACGAGGATGATATTAAAAAAGTGTAATATGTCCGATAATTTATGGGACGGTAATTATTTTCAGGGCTCGATCGACAAAAATTCCACACCGGGTTGAACTTCGAACGAAAAATCTCGAAGTAGGGTATACTTCAACCGTGTGCGACGTACAACCGTGCTAAAATTAATTAACTTTCGACGGACCTACTCGTAGTGTAAAAAAAAAAAACGAATTATAAGAGAAAAGTTAGTCCAGAGCTGCGACCTCTACCTTTTTTTTTTTTCTTTCAGAACGTTAGTTTTCACTCATTTTTTACCCTCCATCATTTATTTCTCGTCAAAAGTTTTCGGAAGTGAAACAAGATTATAATTTGAATTATAATTAGACAATTTATTTTTCAAAACTTGATATTTTTCTTCTCATTTAGAACACGCGATTAATCTTCATTTTCGGTTTTTCTATACCCAGAAATTTCGTGAACTAAGCTTGTTTATGTTCTGTGCTGTGCTTTACTGTCCCGCACCAGAACCGAAAAGGTGGCAACCCATTAGTCAAGTCAGACCGAAAGGAAACGCGAGCGTGAGATTAGGTCAAGTTAATTGAGACATTATTGAATCGTCGCTTAGCCGAGGGATCTCCTCGCCAACATTTCCCAATTTGATCCACTAAAGTCTGCGGTCGAACTTTTATCAGCTTGACCATTTCGCCCACGAAACTCCACAACTCACTATATCCTCCGCGGACTTTCTTTATCGTTCCGCGAGGTGTTTGACCTCAGAAATCTCCGGGATGATGAAAGAAAAAAGAAAGACTCGTTATTAAAATTTGCCACGGAATTATACGATCAAAAATCGACCCCGTGGGGTACAATTTTTATTTTTTGTCCTCCCAATTCGCTATTCGCACATTGTAATTCGATATTGGAAATCAAATAAAGGTTGAACACACACAGAAAAAAAAGTATACGCTAATCAATGCCATAATTGTTCGGAACAGACTGATAATCAGTTAACGCAGGTGTCCCTCGAGGCTGACCTACCGTTTGCGATGAGGGTGAGTGCAGATACAGCTGTGCCAAACCTTGTATACATGCTATAGCTATACCTACGTAATATGTTCGTACGTATGTGTATACATATACGATTGGCCGTGGAATACTGTAGGTATTTCTCGATGCTCAAAGCGTTATTACCTGTTGCAGCTCGAGCTACAGATCCTCATACGGTTTAACTCTGCGAGTGGGGTAGTGTGAGGGTCTTACAAAGAAATTCATCCCTTAGCCTTCGTATTCGCGCTACTTTTCGCATTCCTTCTCTTCTTCTCCACTCTTTTATATCGCAGAATAAAAGAAGGAAAAAAGAAGGAAAGAAAGAGAGAGAGAGACGGTCGGATTATTTTCGCGCGACGAAAACAATTTTCGAGCTTAGCGCGCGCCAGCAGAGTTGAAAGCCGCCCCTTTTCACCCCATTCTCTATTTTCACCTCTCATTCTTATTCTTTGTACAGAAACGAGTTCTAATGCAGTGGACGCCATTGCAAGGCTATAAGCTAATACCCTCACGGCACTTTCGGTATAAATATATTTATAAGGCATATTAAGTTCATAAATCAATGTGCATATAGATTAGGGTGGTCGCTATAATTCGGTCATATATTCAAATTTCAATGTTCCCATGGGCCAGAGAATTTCCAAATATAAACAAACAAAAATTGGTCTGAACCCCAGGGTCATATCTCAGTCCTAAGTACTGCCTCAAAGACTTTGAACTTTTCCATTCAAATAACACACGATTTTTAGTGCTTCGGGGTTATTTTTTGCTTTCCATTTCATTATGGTTTCGAATAATCTGAAACACCGCACACTTCTTACATATACAGTAGTTGGTATCCATGAAAAATGTACAGATTTTTAATTTACAAGATTTTATCCATCACAATTTGGAGATAAGACATTTTTTTGGTGCGCTGTGGCTTCGAAAATTATATCGTTTTAAAATCTGTCGAATTTTCATGAAATACCTACTACTATACAGGTGAGGAGTGTACCAAGTTTGAGATTTTTCGGAACTATACTGAAATAGGAAGAAAAAAGGATCAACCGCGAAGTGTCACAAATCGTGTTTTATTCAAATGGGAAAATTCGAAGGCTTTGAGGCGGTACTTAGACTGAGATAGAAGCCTGGGGTTTTGGATACATTTTTTTGTATATATTCAGAGACGTCCGGGCCCATGGGAGCATTGAAATTCGAAAATAATTAAATCAAGGACCACCCCAATACAGATATACCCATTTGCCGTTGAATGATGTGGGTACGTATAGCATATATATATATCATAGTTTTTCATGCGGCGGAGTCCTGACTACGAAGAACAATGAAAAACTCTTGGAATCGACAGCTTGCAAAAGAACCTGACATTCGTTTCACAATTAACTGGAATTGACACTCGAGTAGTAGGTACTCAAACGGGGTAGTCGTAGAATGTAAGAAAAAAGAGAAAAAAAAAAGAACGCAAAACTAAATGGAATTTAAAATTCAGATTTTATATAAGACGACGACTCTTCTGCACTGTGCGTCCGTAAGAAAAGCATTTCCCTTTTAACTTTGAGAGGCGACGCTGATCGGTTCTTTCAGACATTATTTTTTACTCTTGTATCGAAATCACTTCTAAAATACTAAATACAGTTTTTGTTCCTATACTATTATTATTATTATCATTTATCGTCATTTTTGCAGCTTAAGTTTGAGTCCTTTATACCGCGAGAAAAAAAACGACACGATCATAAGAGCCTTGAGCTGATTCCCAAACCGAAAATACTTAGAGATCGGAATGTATAGCTGTAACGTTAAAAGACACAAATTTGTTTTTTTTTTTTTGCTTCTTCTCAAAAATATGGTATCCTTGATTATACTTGAAACAAATAGTTTACCGTAGCTTGAAAACTGGTGCAAGTATATCTGGGTATTTAATTAAAACGAAGATGGAGACAATAGGAGTAAAATATATTGGCGAAAAGGAAGACAGGGTGGCATTGTCGTGGCTCGAAGCTTCAGAGTCTTCAAGCCCCCAAGCTCTCAAACCCCCGAGTTTCAATCCCCTCGCCTTTCTCCAGTCATTATCAGTTCCAAAGAAAGCAATTTTCCCGACTTGCTTGTGTCTAACGACTTCGGATTGAGGGTAGACATCGCGTCGATTTACCAACGTTAAAACTTAGATCGACCATTTGTCGAAGATCGCAGTTAGGCATCTAGGTATTTGGGAACGAAAATTTTAATAGAACTGAGGAGAGCTGCACGTTGGGTTGATCACGTTTCTACCCTTCCAATTTGCGTATATCTGAGCAAACGCAATCAATCTACAGGAATTTGATAAAATTATGGCATAACGTCATCACAGAAACATCAGCATTCGTATAATATTTGAAATCAAAAAATAAACAATTTTTCTTTCCTTTTTTTTTTTACCTTCATGGTACAGTGAACATTTCATGCTTCCTATATTTACCGCGTTAGCTATCGCCAAAGTTTACCGTTCATGTTTCATAAAGTGTTAAATCGAGGTTGAACATCAGAGTTTGTAATATCAATGAACCGCATCAGCTAATTGGTGGTTAATTATGTCGCTATACCGAATCGCCTAAGCCTTCAGCCCTCGTTTAAATTCGTGGGTATCTGCATAATGCGGTTATACTCTTTAGAGTTTAGCATTATTTAACTTATAGTATCAGAAATGGAAGTATGTCGGACAGTTATGAACGCGTATAAAATACACCAAAGTTCTGCTCTGAAAATTACGTACTGCGAATTCGAATATGTAGAGTATAAATTTCCAGCGTCCAATTTGAATAATAATTATTATGTATAGGTATACCTATAGCGACCGGAATCGTTTACATGTTGTAATTCAACTGTTAGTATGTAATTTTAATTTGGAAAATTAATTCCCAAATAATGTAAAGAAAACTCATTGAATATTCATCGAAGGGAATAATTACAGAAATTATTGACTGTTAATTTATTGCGATCGATGTGCAGGGGGTGTTAAAAAAGAAATGAAGACCTGATTTTCCAACCGATATTTGAGGATCGTTCGAAAAGCTCCGGTCAGTCTTAGTTACGGCATCATAGAAGACAAGTTACGAAACACCCTCTGTACACCCAGACTGGCAGTACTTAGTTTAAATTTATTCGCAGTAAAAATGGCGAGCTGGTTCTCTACTTGGTAAAAATTGAAGGTGCCACTTACTCGAGTGCAAGATAGCGGACTTGCGCGTTTTACGAGATGACTTGATAGCCTCAGACGGGCAAGTGCACCTGTTGGCCATCCAGTTCTTACTCTGAGTTGGCAGCCTGCAGCGTGTACTAGACATCTTGAAGTAAATACTCAAAACGTAGGATTAAGTGTCGAGCTTTGTTAAATGAAGAAAGAAATTGAATACGGAATTAGGAAAACAACGCTGGAAAATTTTCCTAAAAGATTTGCTTAAAGCTCTGGTCTGAGAACTGCGTCAAGTATGCAACGTTACGTTGTGGAAAATTTTTCTAAAACTTTTTCATTTCAATTTTCTGAGTAGGTATTTTGTAGATCTATTCAAAGTTCATACGTATAACTCGACCGCATGAATGCACAGGTACCTTACTCGTGAATTTTTAATCACTCAGATTTTCTCGCCTCCGTTGCTACGGCCGTCAGGGTATGCTATAGACATCATCTTCCGCCGCCGCGGCTTATTACTATTACAGAGGTTCGTTTCGCGAATATCCGGCCAACGCCGCAAGCGGTAATTTCCGGTTGCGGAAGTCAGGCACGAATATATCTAAACAGATAGAAGAGGGTGCGCGCTGTGCTATCCCTGCCGTGTTAAAAGGTGATTCCGAAGGTATCGTTAATGATATCATTAGGGTATTCCCCATCAAAAGCTTATTCTCAAAAGATGCACGCTTACAACGCAACGGGCTCAAGGCCCCTTGAATTCTTTAGGCTTTCGCGGATTATTAATTACTATACCTACGTCAGTGAATCTCAAGATTTATGTCTGTTTGTCAGGTCTGTCTTACTTCATCTCCTCTTTTCGCTTTTTTCCTGCTTCTCTAACTGACTGAACGACTGACTCTATAACTGACTCACGTCATCTACTGCAGCTGATGGTGTCGACATTTTGACTTACGACTAGAGAATCTGTCAAAATTTATATTGATTGAAGAATTGACCGATGGCTCGTCCGACATTATGACGAAGGGTGAGGGTTGAAAAAGAACAACATTTTGGGATGAGAATTGTTTGATGTATAGTAGAGGGAGATATATGTTCCGAGCGAAATACATTTTGATGATATAGGTACGGGCATAGATATACATTTTTTTTCGCTCGCTTTAGTACAATCTGTCAAAATGATCTTCTTTGGAATAGCGTGTGATTTTTTTCTTATCGTTTAAATTGAAGATTCTATTGAGTCAAGACCGAATATGTTAGATAAAATCAATCTTAACAAATTTCAAACCAGCAGTACCTACAGACCTTCCGCTTTATAAGATTCGTCTTCAAATTGATCACCGCATCTATCTCGACTTTCTTTTCTTACACATTTATGAGCTCTGCGTGAACCACAATGTGATTTTATCATATTTCGTTCAGCCAGTTTGTATCTTCGTTTTTAAAACGAAAATGTATAGAAAAAAAAATATAGTATCCATATGTGAAAAATGTATCTCACAGATTTATGAGGAAGAAATATACGTGACTTATTGCGAAACACTTTATACCATAGAGACGACTTGCTCTGTATCGAACGGTGTAGGTTTTTTTTTTTTTTTTCAACATATATATAGATAGATAGTTTTAGATAAATTGCATCGGTTAGTTCCAATCGGTGTTTCGGTGTACTTAATCCTGTAAAATAAATGTTCTTCGGTGTACAATGTACATAGATTAGGTAGCAGTCGAGGATTCTTTGGCTCCTGCAGGGTGAATCGATACATATATTAAAATATGTTAAGGTATATAAATATTCATTCGTCAATTTAAACGTTAGGGAAGGAGCATCGGTATTCAAACGTTGTTTAAATACAATTCAAATACAACTGTGCAAACGACTTTGGTTAATTATAATAATTACTCGCCGTTGATAAGTGGTCGTTGATTATTACGAAGGCTGGAGTGATTAGAGTTATTAGCCGACTTGAACAAAGTGAAAACTTTGCCAATAACCGGGATTCGTTAAAACTCGAAAAATTCTCCACAGAAATATTTCACTGGCGTCTACGCTAATTACGAATCGTAAATTACAAAAGAATATAAGGATTTCCCGAATCCATCCCCTTCCTCAAAACCTGCCATCCAATTTGGATCACATTCACGGCACGTTTCACGTTCTCGAACGAATCGCTAATATCATTCTTCCACGCCCACATTGATTACTGGTTGTTCCCTACTGCTGCATTTTTTTCTCATATTTTCTAGTCAATTTTCCTTTCATTTTATTTCTACGATAAAGGCGAAACAAATTCTTTCGTTGCACCAGCACGTTTCAATCCTATGAAGGGGTTTGAGGGTTGTTAATAAATCTATATATATATAAAAAAAAAAAAAACAACGAATAAAATATCAACCCCATATAGCATTTTCGTGTAAACTCAACTTCAATTTATCACTCTTTCAAATTGTTTTATTCACCCTTGATTTATCTTCGATCATTTTGATGCCCAATCACGATAATAGAGATACCTACGTACAAAATGATATATTACTGCGTAAATTATAACACAATAAATTAATGCTAATCAGTGTACAATCTACGCATAGTATGTATGTATATTACATTTATTCAAGAACGATTAGATGCGATAAATTGATATTGTGAGAAGATTTGAATAGTCGACAAAGTTATATTGAACGGACTAATTCATTATCTACAAATTTCGCCATCCGTTTTTTTAATTTTTCTCTCGCAATTCGCGAGTTAACTTTGATTTCTTTCGCCTTACTCTGCAGTTTAACTCAGTAGCAAGGTGAGTGTAAAACGAGGTAAGAACCCGGAGTACCTTTTCGGTTGAGTTGGGTTAGATTAGGTGAGGTCAGGCTTGGCTTAGCAAAGATAACGTGGATAAATGGTTTACTGTCCGAATTGAATTACATTTTATATCAGATCGAGATCACAACTTTTTTCGTTTTTTCACCGTGATTAAATAAATTCAGTTAAGATATACAAGCGTACCATTTTTTTTTTTTCTGTTTTTTGACAATCGGGTCTAGGCACGCGCTTATTTACCATACGTGACAACGAAATGAACGTCTAAGCTTTCCCCAAATTAATATTATCATTGCTAATTTGTACAGTTACCAAAACCCAAAGCGATTAGATAATAGAACGTCGATTAGCCATCGCAGATTCGCACGAATTGACGATTTATGCTCGCCGATACATACGTAGCGATTGGCTTTGGCTAAATTTATCACTGCAAAAACAAGTTATACGTAGAAACACGCTCTACGCTAATTTACCAAACAATGCAGTTCCGCAATTCGCAATTTGCAATTAACGATTATCTATATAGGTACGTGCAGTTACCCCATACGAGAACTAGCGCTAAAGCCGATTAGACCACAGGAGAATGGGCGAATGCTATGCTTTCCGGAAAAGATTAAACAAAAAAAAAAAAAAAACTGAAAAAATGAAAAAAAAAAAAACGAAAAAGACCTACACTCTCGGCTCTTAGGGAGAGATACCCCCTGGGTCGAGAATATATCTCATCCCTTGACGTTCCTCATTTTAACAAAAGTTCTGCCTCAGCACTATACAGTCTTTTGGAAAAACTGAAACGATGAATTTAAATAAATTTACTCTCGATGGACTTTCGGTAAGTTATTTCTATCAAGGAAACAAAACGTCCGTTTGATTCAGTTCATCTATCACCAAATCTCTCGCTGCGGTTCTCTAAACTCCGGAATAAAATGTACGAGTTTAAATGTTCGCTTTGGTTTCGGAAAGCTGTGAGACTCATTATACCTATATCCTCCACTTTTATCTCTGAGTTCTGTATGTGAAATGTAGGTGTGTGTATAATCCTATGTTTAATACTCGAGGTTCGTTCGATAACCGCAGACAGCTGGTTCACGGTGACCCTGGCTCTTACTCCCTACTCCTGGTTCTGCCCTGCAGGAGTTAGGTCAGATATCTTTGGTCCTGGGACCTGAGAGCTGAGAGCTGAGAGCTGAACCAGAGGGACACATCTGCTCTGGTCTTCTCAACCTGGCACGTTTCTACTCCAGAGGGATTTCCCGAATGCGATACCCGCGATTCCATACAGACACATTATATATAGAGATACATATATACTTCGTAGATGGGTACATACCTTTCGTGCACGTATATTTATATAGTATATTATACGTTCGATTTAAAGATTAAATCGACTCCGGCGATATTGCGGATTGACTGGAATATAAGTTGAATATATATGTAATATGGCTTTATAAAGGGGGAATGAATATTAAACAGATTGACATGAGCTCAGTACGATGTACGGCTCTTGTTTCCTTTCTTTATTGCATTCATGAATTATTAGGCAATGTAGTTCACTCGCGTTAAGATTGAAATTGAGACAGAATCCTCGATAATGAAATGATACCAGAGCAATTACCAATTGATTGAAATAATTGTTGATTATACTGCCAATTAAAAGCAAAAACCAATTTATAGACTTTATTTGAAGCCAAACAAACTGATTTCATGTAATGTCATACAATATCTACTCGAGACCTCTAATCGCAGCAATTGATATTCGAAACAAGAGATTTCTCAAACAGACGTTTTCAATCGGCAATAATGATGATTGACTATTGATTCATTTGTTGAAATGATACGCTTCATTAGTTATATAGTATTTGATTCGGATAGCTTTCGCCTCGGTTTCTTACAACAGCAATTTATGTTCTCAAATTTATGAAACGATTTCTATTCGAAAATTACACATAGTAGTTTCGGAAATTCTGTTATTTGCTTCGGAGATGAAATTCATGAAATTCAATAGTTTTAACCACCCGATGATTTTTCCGCATTTATATAATAACAATTTACGAGGAGTAATTCGAATTTACATATATTCTGGAACGGAACGTTTCATGTATACCAATAGCATCCCTATGCTCATTGTACTGTGGTGTTGCGCGTTGGCTAATTCACTACGTGTTTTGAATCGACGATTAACCTCATGTCCATTTCTAAGACAACGAAAATCTATACGGTTTCAGATGGAAATTACTTAGGTGAGAAATAAATTTAGTACCTAGCTACAGTGCGGAGACGATCCGTTTACGTCTATAAAAACTGTGCACTTAGCCATTTAAGTATCACATCTGCAATCTTGAGACAAACAAAGCTATAAAAAAAAAATTCCCGTGTACCTAGTATACAAGTTGAACTAGTTACTAGTACGAGACGAGATTCTAACTCCATAAAAGCGACGTAAATAACAATAAATAAAATACCATTCAGTCCACGTGATACACGCAATACGGAAAATACTTTCCTAATTATCAGCTAGCCGGCCTACCCCTATAGTAAATATTTTTCGACTCAATACTAAAAACTTTTCATATAGTGATTTAGTAATTACTCGCAGCGGTGTAATAATATATCGATAAAGACACATCGTTCACATTTAAGTATTGTTGAATAAAAATATATTTGCGAAATATTTTTCTACCCTTCGAGGTAATTACGCGTTCAGATCACGTGCGGAAGTTCTAGCCAGCGGTGCGAAGCGGAGCAATTTGCTTAATTATCTTCGTTAATGGAAGTTAGACTTATATATATATATACGGTCAGGAATTCAAAGAGGTAACAAATCTCCGTGCAATTTCTACACCGAGGAGTATCGATCTTCCGCAATTTACACCATTTGAAAATCAACGAAGCATTTAACAGCTGCAACTCTCTGGAAGTAGGTATATCTCAAGCTCAGCCATGCCTACTCCAGGAACAACGCACGACGCGGACGCCCCGATGTATTGTCTTGTTCCCCAAGGTAGCCACTATCGCCAAATTCACCGTATGTTACCATTCACCCAACCGCAAAGATAACTAAGGGAGATACCTGCGGGTAACGGCCTTGCCTAGATTTAGGGGGAAGCTGTAGCAATCGAGAAACCGAGCTGCAAGTGATTAATTTACCTGGAAGGGAAGGATTTGCCGGACTGCTATAGCGGACCCAGGCTCTGGAATAGATCTGGGTGTAGAGGTTTGTCGAGGTGGTTTGCATTCTCGGACCCCTGTGACCTCCGACACCGTATATACATATGGCTACCTATATACATGCATATGTATGTTTCTATAGGTATAGAGGGTACAGCTATGCTTCGGTCAGTTAATTTCCTGTGGTCATATGAAGGCGTCAAACGCACACGGCATCCGTGCAACTCTGGGTGAAAGACTGAAAGAGCAAAGCAAATGTCAGAGACAAAGGGTAAGCGGGTAAGCAGAAAGAAGTACGGAAAAAAGTAGATTGCACATTCGGACGAGCGAGTGTAGAGGATCAAAGAACCTTAAAATTCAATCCTGGCATGATACACTTAGCGTAAAATACAGTTTCGAGAGTTTGAACAGGTTGTAGGAGTAATATCGTATGAGGTATTTTTTCAAGATTGATGCATGAGCTGAAAAACATGCAAAGAATATGAGGAATTTATTGATCAAACTTTAATTCAGTAGTCGTTCACGTATAATTTATACATTAACTCTGTTCAATATATATACAAAGTTTTAACCAGCAGTCTGAATAGTCTTGTGAAATCTGAGTTTATACGCGTTGTTGAACACGTGGTAATAATTGTTCACCTTAATCTCCATTAAACGCAAAACTTTCTAATATCACGCGATACAAATATAGTTATATCGGATCCTTGGCGTTAATTATAAGCTAATTGATTGCCAAGTAGCTGAGAACGATGTCACTAAGTTGCATAACTTTGCAGCCGCCATTACTAGATAATTGATTAAACTTGTCTTTATAGCTAGATAGATGCGCGGGGGCTAATGCTCTTATAAATATACGTTATAATAATTAATAGGAGAATATCTCTATCGTATAATTGTTCCGTTCGCCACTCATTATATTATCTGGCTTGATTATCATATATGTCAGCAATATTATTCGAGAGTTATGAGATGCATATGATATTTACCTACCTAAGTAAATTCTTTTCCTCATTGCGGGATCATCAGGTGTAGGTGGAACGCGAGCTGGCAAATGCTTTTATATTTATATCATCAAGGTTGTACGGCATTTGGAAGCGTAACTGAAATTAGCATAATTTACCTCTAATGTAAGTAACTGAAGTGTGTAGCGGTGGGTATTACGTATATACTATACTATATACATTAGCTATATACATATAATAAACATAACTTTACTAGAGCTTGAAATTTTAAGCCTTACAAAGTTTAGTATACAAGCTTTCTGACGGTACTGTCTACATCTACTATGTACATATTTTATTGTCGTACATGTCGTTAATTAGAATAACCAGCCAATTTTAAACTTCACTATAAACTTGGGCAAAAAGTCAATTAATTAAACAGCTTCGTTGCTGCAGTTTCAAGTCGTAACTGCAACAGTTTTCTAAATTACCTTATATGCTTGAAAATTACACGAAGGTAATAAATAAATACGCATACCAACTACTACGATCTCCACGAAGTAATTCAATTACACAAGAACAGCTCTTGCCTGGATAGTTCTTCATACAACTTATTTAGACTCCACTAGTCTCTACTGCAGTAATATATTCCTACGTAATTAGCGGCTAGACTGACAATTAGGTAAAGATTAATAAAATTCGTACTTAGATATTATTTGAAATCAAAAATTTGAGCTTTTTATATTTTCGCGTATTACACGAATATATTTCTTCGTTTGTCTAAAGGTCATTTTTTTCTTCGTTTGTATGAGAGGTAGAAATCACGATCGGGAGGAATGAAAAGAACAGCTTTTCTTCAGAGCCTGAAAAGTAAGGCAGCTGGCTCAAACCATTCACGGTGACACTAGGCCGAATATTGACTTACAAGAGGCAATTGGACAGGATTTGTTCACCGTTCTTTATACTTCACCCCCTCAATAATACTTTTTCTTAACTTTGTGGCCGGAATGAATTGATAATATACTTAAGAGAGTGAAAAGCTTTCGACGTGAGTAATGCTTCGGAAATCAATGCACCGTTATGTAAAAGGGTCAGGTAATAAATCGTAGTTCATACCTATGTCGATGAAAATATTTTTACGGTATCGCGTTTACTCACTGAACTTGAAATTAAAAGCTCAACAAATGATATGTACATTTTTATAAACCTCTTGGTAAAGTCTTTTGAAAATGAAGTGATCCTTGCAACAAAAAACAAAACAGTCCAAGTTTTCAATCTATCTATAATATCTACGTAGGGGTAGGAAGTGAATTATGCTAGAAATGTAATAGCTGCTCATATCGGAATCTCTCGAACGAGATATAACAAAACTATAGAATAAATACGAAAATAAATACGATAGTGTAGATTATTTCCGATGAAAACGTTGTTGGAAATGAGGAGGAAAGGAAATTATGCACCACTCGCCGTATGCCATGCACTCTGTACTGCAGCTGCACTCGAAGAACCTGAACTTAACCAAATCCCCAAGGAAGACCTTTTCCTATGGCCAATACTTGGCAATTCTTTTCATCCCTCTCAAGCACGCAGCTACGGGCTTCTATATGTCGCCTTTTCTCGTATCCTTTGTCCGTCTGTTTTATCTCAGTTCATCTTTTACTTTTATTTGTATTTATATTTTTATTTTCACTCTGTTACGAGACTGCAGACACGACGTACACGTCCGTCATCGAAAACCAATTTCACCGCGTGTTCCTTCGTCTCATTCGGTGTTCCGGTTTACGTGGCTTGCAACTATATGTATGTCTGTATCCATATATATACCATCCGGGAATACCGTGAACATTCAACTAAAGCTTTCGTTGAGGATGTTTGCGAAAAATGCTACAAGTACAAGTGCAGAGTCCATATTTACAGGAGTTCTATTACTTCGGTAGATAGAGGTAGAAAACTCGATGAAAACTGGTTACAAAATAATTTCCTCCTTTTTATCTTCGCCCGGCTTCACTCGATGCTCAACGAAAATCAAGCTAATCTAATCAAATCAAATATGCGAGTGAAACGACTTTTACTGATCGTAATTCAAAGATCATATCTCGTCACCCTCCCCAGAGAAATTATTCCCATTATTATTTTTCAACGTGTAACTCCCTGCGGGGTTTATAGAATTTTTACAAAAATTTTTAGCGCTTTATTTAGCAGAGATTATTTTTTTTTTTTCTTCTATCCTTTTCTTCAAGACATAATTGGAACAGAGTACGAAAGGTTAATAAAGTTTCTCCCCAGCCCTGTAGCTACGATATTAAAATCTGGTTATCCTGTGATAATTGGGGAAAGAATATGACGATTCCATAACTCAGTGAGATTACGACGGCTCGCCAAAACCTCAGTGTACCACGAGACTTCCATTCTGCTCTGCCTCCGGTTTCTAAGTTTCCGGAATGTTATTAACCTTCACAAGCCGTCGAGAGTTCCAACATCCTTTAGACGCGAATATAATACAAGGATTTACGCCTACTAGAGTCCTGTTAACAGCAGTTGGAGATCCTTATACGCTCTGGGCGGTAGCCGTTCTCGAGATGACGACTCAGTCAGTAGTGCAAGTCAGTAAACAGTCAGACCTGAGAAGAGAGCCTTATAATACATCGCGCGCGTAGCTACGGGGTGGGTATACGTCTCTATTCTCGAACTTCGAAGTTTTACACAAGACTTATTTTTCCCAAAAATTCTTTAATGTATTCAATATTTTTCATTCTTATTTTTAACACCAAAAATGTGCTAGAGATATAAAAATTTTCATCTTTTTGGTGAAAATATAGTTTTCAATTAATTCCGCCATATGATCCAATATATTTTCAATAACTAATTGTAAGACGAAAATTACTATATGTTACAGTGGATTATCTCATGTGTGTGTAGTACCTACTACGTTATTATTGGAGATAAAGTAGGTATACTTTGGTATTCCACCCATCTCCTCACTTATCGACGAATGGCTAGTTTTTCGAGAGATGGGAATTTCGGTATTAGATAGAAACCGAATGATATTATTCATCACGTATTACCTACAAACTTTGAGAACTAAAAGCTTTTCAGAATATCGCTCTTCACGCCCGTTCATTCAAATGTTTGACAAATATATAACAGCTGGACGGGGGGGACGGATGTCACATTGAAGCTCTTTTTCACAGACTGAATTTTCCTATACTTGACGAGAATCCAGAAGTCTTGTGAAACTTGACAATATAATTAATGAAAAATATACCCGTAATACTCTTGACGTCATCTTATGTTATAAACCAATTAGACTCCTGGCTGTATAATTAAAAAATGAAAAATAAAATGCCAGAGTATGTATCATTGATCTTGAAAATTGAAATTACTTTAGCAAATATAAACTTTTTCTTTAATTGCAATTAAAAAATTACACAATTGACGAGGAATTGGCTTCTTTTGCAAATGTCACAAGCTTTCACATTCTTATTCTTTCGTCGTCCATATAGTCGAAATAATTATCTCATCAAATCTATGGATAAATGATGATTGTATAAGCGGGATGTATATTATAATCACGGAATCAACCTTGATACCATCGCACTTTGCACAAACGCAAAATCTCTGGTATAACCGAAAGGCATCTATACGCGTCACGTGACGTCGTTAACGTCAGCTTAGACAGACTGATTACCGAGTCCGACAGACGACATCTTGGCTGGTATGGCAACCTTTACGCAAACAGCTCTATACGGATGATAATTTATCTAGACTTACTATAGAATTGCGTAATAATAATAATAGTAATATCAATGATAATAATAAGGAAAAGAAGAACAATATAACATATATTGTACAAACAATTCAAACAATTCTTTGTTATAAAACGTGGAACGGTTTATTCAAATTCAAACATCCCTTTCAACCGTTTTCCCATTTCTATGCGAACCCAAAGCGCGAACCTTGCCACTTGCATTGGCCAATTTTATTACGAAAGGTTTATTGTAATAGAGAACGGTTTACTACACATTTACCCTATACAATAGCCTGGACGTAGGTTGCTGTGTTCAACTACCGACCGCTACAATCGCTTTGGCCTAGGCCCCGTACCATTTGCGTATATGCTTCTACTGTATTAGATATTTATCTGTATACTACTACCTACATACATCCACCCTGCAGAATTTGGCTTTCCAAATTTGGCCCCAAATAAGGTTTGAAATTCGACAGGCTTGAATCGATGGATTATTTTTCGTTGACATAAGTTCATACCATTCGACTTCTGAATTGCGGATGAGAATATTAATTACTAGTCCAATTATTAAGGGATGAAAATGCTAATACGGTTTGTCACTTTTCGAAAAATTAACGCCTTTGTTAATTATCGAGTACTGTACCGGTATACTGTCACCTTTTATGAAACACGGCTTTTGTTTTGAAATTTTTTCAATATCGCCGTTATTTAGGAAGTAAATCAACAGTCGGCACTTAATTTGAGACACCCTCGGAATTGAGGGTTGCGCGGTTTAAAGTGCCCTCGCCGGTAATCGGAGTAAATATAACGCAGTGTGGTTGTACAGTATACGGTTAAATACATTCGTTATCACATTTCAAATTTGTCAGCGATATCCTGGCGGATAAAAATGGTAGAAAAACTTTGGAAAAAAAAAAATGGTGAAGCATAAAGAACAACGTTTTCATTTTTATTTTCACGATTTGCCTTCTCAGTCGACTCTATATGCGCGAAGAATATCTCTTAAATATTAATCGCTCTTCGTTCGAACGGTACCTATACCTACTGTTTCCCGAGTAGGTTTACAATCCGGCAAAAAACCGTCTACGATGAAACTGACCACACTCGAGATGCTAATAAAATTGTATCGAATATTCCACACGTAAATATTTGTTGTATGTCTAGAAGCAATATTTTTTATCGCCAAACCACGAGACTCAGCAAAAAATTTACCCACCAACTCCTTTGAAATATTGTCAGCAATTTCGCACATCAAACTCGAGTACCTATACTTGATATGAAATGTGTAATATCTATGTGATATAACTTTTATCCGTGCTGCACATCAAACGCAAATAGTTTTTGACACGCGCCCCTTTGGCGATGCGGAAAATATCTTGCGTTGATTAACTCGAAAACTTGAATTGTCGCAAAATTTTGGTTAATACGAACCCTAAACTCATGCGGCATAGTTTAAACTGCATTAGCTACTCTTCAATTTTTAATGAACAAATGAATTAGTGAATTAATGCAAATGAGACGAACGCCCGGGAGTTGTAATCTAAATTAGCTAACTACGTATTCCGCCCGGATGCGAATGAGTGAAATAAAAATATGGACGTATTGCATAATGTGGTACAGATCAGTTTACGACACTTTGACGATTATTGAATAATATATATTACCGATGATAACCGAATGGTGTTTAATCATTCGCTAATTGATTTTAAACAGCTAAGTGAATTTATCAGGTAGCTGATAAGTTTACTACACCTACCTACTTTGATTTACAGCAGTAAGGCGAAATGAAATCGCGGGCACAGGCAATACATTTTTCATGCGATAAAATACAATGAGTAATGTATATTTCCTGTGGGAGTTGCTGCTTGTATAGAAGCCTTCGTGAAGTCTAACAATAAGGCTTTAATATCATATCTTATACCTTCGTATTTAAGTCCATTATAATAGGACTTAACTATTGTCCTATTCATGGGGGATTTAACATAATATTTGCTATTGAAGCCGTATTCGCTTGCAGTCAATGGTTCCCATGAAATTGCGGATCAACCGATTCGGGACCATAAGATGTTCATGGCAAGAGCTGGCTAAGACAGGGAGTATCGATTATGGAACTATAATTCCGTAATCTGGGTCAATTATTGTCCCTGAGAAGTGGGTAGGTACTTATTTCACTAATTATAAATCGCAGTTTAAAATTGTCGGGTGTATTACATTGCTTGGTATTCGTCGCGTGCCTTTTGAAAATTATTCATCATTATTACCGCAGGATCGTATTAGATCGTGCAATTTAGGTCTAGTTATAAATTTCAATCAATTTCATCGCAGTTTAATTATTCTACTAGTTTTGAGCCACGATCTGATCGCGAACTTTTATACCTTGCAGAAAATTCTACCAAGGACTCGACCTGGCCTCCATATATTCGCTTTGGCCTCGTCGTGTTTCAATTTGAAACTAAATGAACTCGAGACCGAACAATTCCCAAGCGAACACTTTTTTCCATCAAAGTATCTAATGCAAAGCTACAATCTCCGATCCATATTCAATAGCTATACAAGGTATAGCAATAATTTTGAAAATAGTACCACGAGTATCTACCGAAAAAGTTTGGAAGTCAGCTAAAACTCGCGTTACGTGCTTCGAACTTCGAACTAAAATTGGAATTCCGTGTTTACCAACTTTTCGTGTTTCAAAATGATCTTCAATCGATTATCCTTCACGAATGTGTAGACCTGAAAAACATCAATGCTTGAGAAAAATTTCTTATTTTTATGCTTACTTTGTGGAGTAATAAATTCACCCCTAGATGATCACTCCTTTTTCTATCGAACGATCTTAGTCACGCTCTGCTTGCGGCGCGCATAAAAAATGGAAAATCGTCTCTATACGACACGCAACATTAATTATGAATTGTTTACTCTTTTTTTTTATATGCCAACAACGCCGCTGACCTTACACTTCGTGTTCTTTGCCATTTAACCTCCACAACCCTCTTGAGCCCTCTCGAATCCTACAACCCATGGAAACCCAAGAGAACAAAGCTGAATTCTATACTAACCACCTTTCACCAAACTCCTGAATGTTAGGAAATGGAACAATAATCAGTATACCGAACTACTATACCAAGCATGCATTCATACAATCGACTCGAAACTTCCCTACATACAGAGCTGAGTCTGGTCAGCAGAGTCTGGTTCCACGAGTCTTTGAGTCCAGGCTTTTTAGGTCAGCTTATTTTAAACCCTTTCTGGCGGGGTAGGAACTTCACTTTTGTAAAGTAAATGGTTCAGTTGAATAATTGATAGGAAACATTAAAAACCGGTGAGTTTAGTACGGGTTAACTTTATTATATGAAATTGTCTGACCGTTTCTATTTCCTCTTATGTTAGATTCAAGGGATGAAAAAAAAAAGATAAAAGGAAAAAGGAAAAAGTACGTCGTCTAAATGTCGGGGATAAATTTCTTTTATAAGGACAGCGACCTTACTCCCAGTTTTCTTTGCTCGGGTATTCGTTTCCTTTATAAATCATTCACCTTTATAGGATATAGTAGTCTCAGTTGTGCGGGGCGAAGATACCTACCTACCTTCTCAAAGAAATAGAAAGCACATTGTTTTTGTCACCAAGGACTGAAATATTTGTCCGAAAGGTACCCAATTCAGAATCCTGACGGAAACCATCTATCCACAACTCTGAGACTCAACGTGGTACAATAAAACAGCGATTTCCTTCGCCCAAAAAATCAAAAGGCACGTATCTTATCGCTACATCCTGCACGAAGAACATATGAAATTAACGAAAGAGAAGTCCTTCTTGTAACGTGTAGCCGGATATTTTCATCGCATCATTTTCGACCCTTCATATTTTCATCCTTCCATAGTATCCTGAGAAATGATCTTTTTTTCTTCTCTTTTTAAATCCACATACCTGATAATTAAATGTTGGAAAGAAATTTGAACTAGATTAAACGGAAGATCACGGAAACCCACGCGTAAGTATTATAAAGTTAACGAGATTACTTCTGGTCTGATTACTTTCCTCGGTACGGCTTATTGGCGGCGTATATATATAATATATATACATTATACATATATACCTATACGCATATAGATAACGTCTTCCCGTATCATGGCAGAATAAGCGAGCGATGTTTAAGCAGATTCATCCTCATTTCTCGTCAATTCGTTTAAGATGGAACACGGTAGGTATGCGATAGAATTGGATTTATTTGAAGCAAAAAAGAAGAAAAGAATAAAAGAAGAGAAAGGAAGGGAAAAAAGAAGAAAATTATCAATGAAGATTCCAGTGAGCAAAGCGCAAAACCATCTCGGGTAGGTACGTGGCCATATCGGTGGTTTGTCGTAATAATAACTTCTCCTGGGATCTGGTAATAACTGGCAGATAGCCGGCGGGACCACTTTGTACTGAAATCCAATTAAGATACCTTCTTTATATATTGGAGATTCTTTGTGGCTCACGTACTACTCAATAAATTTTAATATTTCTAATTTAAAAGCTGGTTATTAATCGTCCGCCATGTGCCTGCGATAATAAAGGATACACCAGGTACACCAGGTACAGGCGCGGTTGGCTGCTACAGGTACGTTGCGAGGTATATAAATGAGCACATAACTTCGCATGTAATACATACCGATTTACCAAGCCGGAACATTAATGCGACATGTAGTGTAGTAGTGGCGACCGGGACCCGGCGAGCCTTCTAGCTTCGCAGCCTCGTACACGAGAGTTATATATCGCCCCGTCGCGCCGTAGTGGTAGCTACATCCTTATAAATTAGTAAGTCGAGGGTTGGTTAGAGGATGGAAGCCCGCCGATCGCAAAAACTGAACCCTTTTTTTCGCCGTTTTTGTTACCCACTGCCGGAATTCCCTACAGAGCTTTGCTCGTATTGTATGCATAAATTATAATTGGCGAAAATTAGCAAGGGCGATTTTACTTCGTAGCTCATAGTCCAGTAAAAATGCCCGAAAGTTAAGACTTTTTTCAACTTAAGCTAGGTGGACAGACACTGAATGATACCCCAATGAAATTTGTGCACCCCGTCGGGGGTAACCCTGAGAAGCGGGGGATTAAGAGCTTGGAATCTCAATATCTCGAAAACTAACTCCCCGATGGTAACATGTTTCGAACGAAATTTGTTCTGAATAAAAAAATACACGAAAAGTTCCATCAAATGCGACCCCGTATTTCTACAAATAAGGGCGTTAGTCATCTTCACGGAATGATGATGCATTACATCGCGCAGTCTGTAATTAAAATATGGAGCTATTGACACTCGCTAAGGATTCAATCGCGGGTGTATAATTAATGATTGTGATTAATGAATTTTTATCTACTATACACTACTATACAGTTGAATTTTATTTCAAGAACCAGTCATTTGGCAGAGAATAGGTAGTGATTCAAAATGCCGATATAACTTCGAGTAGGTAGTAGGTATATAAAATCAGCGAAATAAAAATACGAGAGTTATAATATTTATTTTTATACCACGAATGAAAAAGAAGATTGATAACATTACGCACAATAACGATCGCTTGTAATACCAGCTCGATAACATATCATAACCCTTTTTATATCCGGTTGTTGCCATATCTATAAATATACGATATACTTAATCCGGTACCTACAAATCGACGATAGGTAGGTATTTTATATACGTATATAGGCGGGATGGAATATACGGTAGTAATCATTGGCGAAGATATATAGACGTACATTTATACTATATAGGTATACGTATAATCTATATGCATTGGAAATAATATAATTAACAGCCTGAAGAACAAATCTAAAATTTATATATTAGCAGTATATATTATAGATATGTACGTATTTTGTATACAGGTAATGGAAAATGTGATTTTATCGTCGTTGGAAGTAATGAAATGGAAAGAAAATATCCGCCACATCGTTCCATCAAATGAAGCTTTTTTTCCTACACCCGTGGTTTTAGATCGACGTAGCAAAAATTTGGGTAGTTGACGCGAACGACGTCAAGCCTCGTGTAAATAATCGAGAATCGAGCGTCATGCGTCATTAGGAACCGCAAAAAAATAATACATAAAAACGTATAATGAAAAAAAAAGAATAAAAAAAAGGGCGGAAAAACGTCGAAGAAGCTATGTGAATAAATCACACTTCATTATGCCTCTGGCGGTCGAGCACCAACTGCGAATACTCGAAGTTGAGAAAAAAATTAGATGGAAAATAAACGCAAACGTGATTGTTTTAAACGTTATAGAACAAAAAACCCCTCGAATAATAATTTATTCATACAATTTTTCTGTGTCATGATTTTACGAGATTACCAGAAACGGCCGTACGACAACTGTATAAATTGTGTCTATCGAAGCGGTGCGAGTGCAAAAGAAATAGGAAAAGATTTCCGCAACGATCGAATCCCGACGACATGGATTAGCGTCGCCGATAAAGCTTCGAGCAGTTTTCTTCGCTCGTAAAAATCAATGTTTTACTAGCAGCCTCAAAGGAAAACAGACCAATTTGTCAGCGTCTGTCTCTAGTAGCACGTAGCTCGTTGTAGTCTAGTGAAATATCTCCGTAGCTAGAGATAGGAAATTCCAGTCGATCGGTCCAAATCAAACGATTTTTTCTTTCTTTCTTTATTTTTTTATCCTTGTTGTGTTTTTATTTCACTCAAGATTATAGGTATGTAAATTTAACGCCTCACGATCAGCCGTTACTCTCGCCGAGTAAGGTGGTTTTATCTTGGAATAAAGTAACACTGCAGGATTCTGAAGATCTTGAATCCTTTGCCGGGTGAGAGGAGCGTAAAATTCCGTCGGGATGTTTTTACAAGCTTTTTTTTTTCTTTACTTCTTCTTGTTTTTTTTTTTTTTCTCTTTTTCGTCGGCGCGCAGGGTTTTTGAGGGCTTGAGAAAAACCAATGAGCAGATTGTAGCCCGGAAATGGGGGGCGGGTAATTCCGGAGGCGTAAAGCAGTCAATTCTGTTTGAAAATTTCTAAGAACTCTCAAACGAACGGAAAAGCCGAGAGAATCGATTCGGAGACGTCGCGACGCGGTTACAAATGACGGCTATCTCCACTCTGACGGCTGACGTATTGCATTACGGCTTAACCTCTCCTTACGGCAAAGAATTCCTCATCCAAGGAAAATCCCGTACCTCCGGAAATGATATATTTGACGCGACTGACCTACCACCGTGATCGTACACCCCCTTGAATTCTGAATCATTCAGGGCGAGAAGATATCCTTTGTCTTCGCACCAATGTATTCCGATAGACGTCGCGGCGACGTTACCTACTCTAAAACATCGTCTACCTCGATTTCTCAACCCAGGAAATTATACTTTTCTTCAACTTCCACCGAGACTTTCGTTTTTTTTCTTTTCCACCCTTTCGTGCCGCCTAGTACATGCTGAGAATAAAGATATTGAAAGAATTTTTACTCGCAATTAGACACTTCGTAAGCGATAAATTTTCCATAGCTATAGTTGTTTTTTACCCTGATTTCTTCAAGAGGAAAATTACACTCTTCTAGACACCATACCCTTATCTGCCCGTCCACTGTATTAATTACCTTCTATTAATTATCTCAGGAGTGCCCAGATCTCGGTGAGAATCTTCCGGGTCGTGCCAAGGAAGTTGAATCTCCCGATGCGACGGCAAGAAGTGCGACTCTTTCAACCCCCGCTCCAAGGGCCCCATTTTCTTCCCCCCCGTATCATCGTCTATTAATTATTGTAGAACAGCCCAAGACCTCGACAAGAATCTTCAGTCTTCAGTGGGTAAAGTGTCACTCGTAACCCATCCCTCCTCATCTCCCTCTACCCTTTTCTCACCCCTTCACCACCCCGTCCTTCTCGCTACATTAGACAAACGAGATAGCAGTCCCGACGCGAAGTGCCATCCATCAATCTGAGAAGATGGCCGTGTATACCTAACATCGCGCGTACAGTATTTACTTCACTCCATTACTGTGCCGCGACTCCATATTCAAGAAAATCGAATGCTGCGTCTTTCGTACCCGCATATATATGTGTGTGTACACATATTATACGTTTTGCATGAGCTTTGATCATCCAGCGCTATAGCATACCTATATGCTGGGAGTGTCGCCGGTTTATCGCGTTATTTGAAAATATATGTATGCGAAAGTTCTGCCTCCTAAAAATCAAATTGAAGTCTAGCGATTTCATCATCGACCTGCAGTTTGATGTATTTTATTTTTTCTTTTTCTTAAATTTCATCCAACCCATCAGACCTCCTTTTCGTGAAGCACTATTCCCAGATAGGAAGATCCAAACTTGTCGACTATGCAAGTTAATAAATGGCAAGAGACAAGCGGTAGGTCAAGCGTTCCCGTTTCTGCCATCTCAGAGGTTTCATTCTCTCTGACAGGTTCGCCACCTTCATCTGAGCCAGTTTTCAAGAACCAACCGAGTAGGTATTCACCCGGGTTTTCAACGTATGAGAAAAGTTTTCCACGCTACGTCAAGCGATAACCTGATTTCATTCAGCCTTGCAATTTTTCTGCAGCGCACCATCTTGTGAACGTATACTACTACCATGAACAGAATGGTGGTGAAATCGTACGGTAATAAAAGTACTGATGTTTCACCCGACTTGATTACACCTCGGGCTTCTTGGCCGTATTCCAAATATCTCGGATAATAACCTGTGATGGTGCAGGGGCAGCAAGAGAAAAGGAGAAATTCAACCTGAATTTGTTTCGAGTGGCTATGCCGAACGAGTGTAAGGTGTAAATCAAATTTATAACCGCATAAGGGCACGTCTACGTGGAATTTCAGCGACCATTTTTGGTACAGCCTTCCCTTATCGCCTCCTTAACTGCGCATCTCACCTTATTTATTCTCGCCGAATACGTAGGTATGAAACGTGCGAAGAGAATTTGGAATATACGGATATAGGGGGGGGTGAACGATCTATCGAAATCCAAAATTTACCAGCCTCACATGTGCAAATTCTCTTCATACATTACCCGACTCATCCAACTGACAGGATTCCTCGGTTCATGAATACCTTGACGTTTCAGCTGTGTATGTATATACCTATGCTTATCTAAGGGTATACCAATGCGATGTGGGGAACCACAGAATAGTTGATATACTCGAAGCTTAATACACTTCGTAGTGTAATCAAGAAGGAGGTCCCCCTCTTCTTCTGACGTCATTTTACACTTTTTCAAACTTCACGACTGCTAGATCCTCGTCCGTTGGACAGCCGGGACCCAGGAGTGAAGTAACCACGGGTTTGAGCGGAACAAATAAGGTCCTCTGACTTGTCAATCGCCCTGACGAAGGTCTCCGTGATCGTTAAAGTCCTTAGCCATACACGTGTCCAGCCTACCTTACCAAGGAGTTACGAGAATGGCACTGGCTAGGCTGGAGGTTGGAGTTGAACGACCCGACTATGTCGTTCTTGTCGGGGTTTTCCCGGTGCGTGTTCCCCAGGGAATGAATGACTGTACCCTATTCCTATACCCATACTAAACACCAAGTCAGCTACTCCTATATCCATCCTTCGACTAAACCTACGCGGCTAAACTCTGTCCCGTATGCGAACATCGGGATTAATTCCTTGCCGAACTATTTCGTCGAGATAACAAGGTTCAAATTTCCTCTAAGTTAGCATTTACTTGATGCAGGTCCGAAGTTGTCGCAGATGTCCACCAGGTAGATTTAATCTCAGCTGGTACCAAGTCCTAACTATTCAACCGAATTCGTCCGGTTAAACTCCTACGGCGAATTAACCAAGGACCTTACACGTCCTGTGGACTACTCTCACAGTTTAGTATGATACTACAGTAACCGAGTGTTCTTAACCACAAGCCAAGCCTTGGGGTAATGGAATTCGATGCATCTGGATCCGGGAGATATTGAAGTACGTTAGGTATGGAGAAGTCTTGAGTTGAGCTTCGCAGGTAAACAGTAACGGAAATACTCGTTACATAAAATATGAAATTGTAGCTGCGAGTCTTCCGTGTCACGGATGTTCCGGAGCTGCGATCCATGAAACCGAAACGAGTCTCGAATTCGGTACTTTATGAATTGAATAAAAATGCAGTAGAGGTAAACGCGAATCTCTTCCATGAAATTAAAGGGCACTGATGTATGTACGAACCCGTCCTATTCCTATTCGTATATTATGTCAAATTGGAATTTCATCAAAGCCATTCATATCCCTTTCCCGCATTTTCATCAAATTCCAGATCCACCTAAGATACGGCTTCTTCCAGTCGCCTGGATCATCCTGTACTGATCTAGTCGTGTCTGCCGGAGATTTGATAGTTCAACTCCGACGTATATATGTCGCCGGATAAAAAGCTCTGTGTTATAAATATTCTTGTTCTTGTCTATGAAGCCATATCGACATTGAAGCTTCGATCCTTCAACGTTCTATTTATCTATTCGATATGACCTCTCCGATCATGCATGTGTTTCATTGATTACTCGTATCGATTCAGAAACAATTTACTCCTCGGTTTTTCTCAGCTTCCAATGTATAGGAAGCAGAAATGTTCACATGGCTCTTCTATCTTGCGGCTACAATATAGGCGAAGGTAAATAGTAGATGGCAAATTGTTACAATGTTTAATATTTATTGAGTGAAATATGCGAACCGCTAGCCTGAAAACTTCTCTCAAAGGACTTGGGGAGTTTCAGACGAAGTAGACAAAGTATTCTGGGAGATATGTCCTTGCGGGAAACCCACGCTAAAAACAGTTCCGTTTTACTTCTGCCCGTATTTCGTATTCGCAGCAGGAAAAAGTTATACCACCTTCCCTCGGTTCCTTCCTCTGCATTCCCATTTGTCTTAGTCATTTGGTATTCCCTCGTCTAGCTCGATAATAATACCCGAAGCGTTTTAGTGCGAAAGGTCCAGACGATTAAATCATCAAGACGGCGGGTCAGGCTAAGAACTTCTTTGCTATAATACCAGCCCGTCGATAATTACCAAACTGTTTGGGAGCTTACCGCAAACCCGCCAACTAAACGCTGCAACTTCTCTACGACCCTCCAAATACGGGCTGAGTTGTGGGTGATATTTATTCAGTTCGCATTCGCGTAACTTACTCTTGTTCGATAAAGTTCATAGCGTATATGTTATATTTGCTCTTTTATTTTTTATTCTTTTTTTTTTTGTTCAACCAAAATCTGTTTGCAATTCTAAAGTGGAAGGAAGTGTCCCTTCCATTCCCGAGTTCGAACTTTGATCTAGACATGTACATATTTATAGGAAGCAAATATACGAACGCAAAGCTGACAATTTAAACTATGCGGTAACCACTATCGGCTGTATAGCATCAACTAACTACTATTATAACTATCTATCGGGTAGACTAAGAACTTGGTGCAAAACTTTCACCCGATATCCGTTTGTTTGATCGCCGTTTGGCGCCTGACTGGTTCGCTCAATTTTCCCTTGTTGATATCGAGCCAATATCAGCCAAACCTCAAGCGGCTCAAATATTACGCTAGAGCTCGAAATTATTTTTATATTATTCCACCAGAATGATTACGAAGGTGCAGATTCCAATAACCGATGAGATTAGCTGCCTTAGACGTTGTTATTTCTGCTATCTGTGACAGAAGCACCGGAAGTCCTTACTTTTCGGTGAACTTGGATGAGTGTTATTGTACCTACTTGTCTGAAAATTCGCGTTTCAAAACAGAATTGATTGCTTTCGTAAAAAAGGCCCTACGAAATTGATTACTTTCGCAGAATTGGAATTCTCCGCTTTTGTACTATAGAGCTTAGAGTTCGACTAGAACTTCTTTTCATATACTTGACAATAGTTCGGAGTCTCACAAAGCGATACAGCAATCTCCTTGCTTCAACCTCTTTGACTTTGTCAAGCTGTTTGCTTTCCCGCGTAACAAGTATCCGCCCTTGCCATCTAGGTCTATCGTCCTATCACCAGTACCTACCATCTAAAGTACAACTAGAACTTTGGTCACCGTCTAACTTTAACATTGATTTTAGTAACAGCTGGATGGTTATTAAATTACATACAAGTCTTTGAAATTTGAACGAGCCCCAAAATTCCGCATCTCGCGTTAATGCCTTTTATTTAATATCCAGAAATGAAAGGGTAAAGGGGTATAAAAAGAGGCACCGAGATCTTCCTTTGTTAAAATTACTCAGATTTGAGCTGACACTGCAAATAAAGAAGAGCCATAAAGTCATTCCTTAGAACGTACTTGCAGCTCTCGTTTAAACCTTTGCCAAAATTTTGTCAATGATCATTTTATTGTCTCCTGAGGCAAACTCTGGAACATTAGATACGTACAAAAGGATTCTACCCCCGCATGGATATCCGCTCTGTTACCCAAGATTTTTTGATCTTTCATGTCGCAGGATCATTCGCTTCACGCGATACACTTTGCGGTCATAAAAATCCCAGGTTTTGTGCTCTGGAGATAATTCTGATTCGATATCTATAAATGACGGGGTGAACTAGGGGACTGGAAAGCCACGATTTTCCTTTATCCAAATTACATCGCTTAAGCCGACGACGCACGCGGCGAAGCGGAAGGTCGTCAAGTTCCTTGGAACGCAGCTCACGAAATTCGTGTCAGCAATAATTGTTTCCTGGGATGAACGGCACTACGCTACGTGAAGAACGAACTAGGTACCATGAACTCGAGCCATCCGCTTCGCTCTGCCATCTTCTCGGTCGCAGTTTCACAAGATAACCAGTCCCAAGATCCACACTTTATAAGCACAGTTACAACTTATTAGTTTCTCCCTGAATAAGTATATCGTCCATCGGCAGTTTTCCCTCTCTTAAAATTCTCACGTCATGCTCAATAATTTCGCATGGCTGAACGTGGAAATAGACATTCTTCGCGAAGCACGTTTCAAACTTTCTTTCAGTAATGACAATCCGCTGTACTTCGGTTCTTTTTAGTCCACTAAAACGCACGAGCTTCTTCACCCTTCTCATCCCCGACGACAATGCCGCGCGCTTTCCTCTCATGCAATTCCAAAAGTTTCTCATATTTCTCACCGGCAGCATCTCCGCAGTTCTATAATAATTATCGCGCTACTAAAACAGGAAGTGGTTACCATACCTTGAGATTCGGAGTGGTAATAATTGCTTCCTGTAGCACACGCTACCGAACTGCATTCTGCAAGCTGAACCACAGCTGCTAGAAGTTCATCCGCTCCATTTCACGATGTTCTTGGTCACCGGTTGCAGTTCCGTTACATATATAAGATCGCCAGTTCCGTGATGTGAATATTTATGTATTCTCTGGCGGAAAACTTTAAATATAAATCCGTGCACACGAAACACGACCGGTCTTCGTATATATGTCTGTGTGCTACGTGTATCTAAAATACATTATTTACAGACCAGCGGTATATGTACAGGGGCCAGGAGTATGGTGGAGGTGGAGCTAGAAGACTCCTGTTCCACCTAAATCGAAACTCTGTCAAAAGCAAACGGGGCCGCAGTAGTGTCGTTATGCCCACAAGACTTTCCAGACTTTTCCAATATCTATAAAAAAAATAAAAAAAATGGAAAGAAAGAGCACCAAAGAAAGCTCCTATAGAGGGAGCTGGTTAATTTAATGACGTACCTATGTATTCCGTAGCATTCCATCGCCGATTGGTCCGTGTTATCATGAATTGAACATCCTGCATAGATGTGCAGTTAAACGAAGAGGCAATTAATCGATTGGTAGTTAGATCTAACGTCCGTTGTTTACAATGCGCTTACTAAACTTACCAATTACCTATTCCCGATAAAATGAGAAAATAGAATCCGTTTCTGGTGCAGCGATCGATTCGGCGATTTTTTCAATGCAGCGGACTGAACAGTTCCATCCGTAGCTCTCGGAGTCTAAGGATATTCTCATCCTGGACTCGTATAAAAATGATAAACTGTAAAACTTGAAAGTTCAGTAGAGAAAATATGCAGGTATGGAATTTTCTTGCAGTTTTGAATACAACGTTTGTTTTGTGCAACGTCAAGCGGCTTGTCAGAGCTTGAAGAACCGCAAACCGCAGCTATTCGTCCGTCAGAGTAAACGGGAAATTCCCCTGTCAAGGACACGGTGGACAACTCTGTGGTGTGCTGAGTTCCACCTCGAGAATCAACGAGGTGGAAATATTTCGATTCTAAATTCTAGCTGGCCGCTATCCGGCACCATGTTTCGTACTGGGGGTCTAGATTCTCTTTAATTAATAAACCTCCTCGATAATTTGTCAACTAGCTGCCGGATGGCTTGCCGCAGTGATTCAGCTTTGGCCAAGCCTTCCTTGATTACTAGAGGAGTTGTGCGCTACCGGGCCACAGGCAACTGAACCCTGTACCCGTATTTCCGGTGTAGTAGCTAATTGGAAGGCTCCAGGCGCATAAATTTTGCAATGCCAATTGTCCCGCGATGGAAAACACCCTCTAACGCACCTCTCACCCCTTGATTGGTTACAGGTAAACGGTGCCTGGTCCCTCCCTGGTTTCGTGTGTGACTTTTACATAGCGATGGACGTCACCTGCAGCACAAGTTCCATCTTTAATCTAGTCGCTATTTCCATAGACAGGTGAGTCTTCATTTGTACATATATATTTATATATGTATATGTATATCCATTTCCGCTGTGATTTCTATTCCGTCTACACGACGCGAAATTGAGTGAAATGATTTTTTCTTTTCTATTTCCTATTTTTTTTTCTTTTTTCTTTTTTACTCTGTGACTGTACTACGAGCTATATGGGCTCGGAGACAGCTTGTGAATTCTTCAGACTATATACGCGGAGGGGGTGCACCGTCGTGCGGACTCTCGGGTAGATCGTACCGGTGGAAGAAGAGACTTTGCTGATTTTCTACGAACGTGACAGGAATAGTTGGATGACACCGTAGTTGGCGTGAAAATAAAATTTACCGTTCGCGGAAAAATAATAATAGCTAGAACCTCGGTGATAATAACAATGTTAACGCTGGGATAGAAGAAAATATGGAGCTGGGCCCCAGCACGCCGCGTAAGATTTTTCATATCGCTACTTTATTATGCTACTGGAAACTTTGCACACTCCATTCATATATCGGATATATTATTATAGCTATACCGCTCGCATACTTTTATGAGCGTTATTTACTTTTCCATGGGTCCCTTTTTTCCCTCTTCATTCATTTTCCTTTTTTCTTTATACTTTTGTCTTTGAATAAATTATCACCTCGCTGAAAGGCGCGTGTCCTTCTCACGATCTTTCCGGGGTAGGTATATCCTCATCATTTTCCGGATGTTGTATAGGTATTATCGCCGTTCAGGTTATCCCGCTCCTTTCACATCCCGGATTTCAATGAATAAACAAACGTTTTCAAAGTCGGGAATTACAGCCGAAAAATAAGACACCACGTAATCAAAGCACGTTCTGAGATACGAAAGTAACGATCTATCGCTTTCAGTGCGTCTCCTCGCAATCCTGTACCAAATACGTATAATACAAACCACATCGAACAACCTCTCCTTGTAATTTATCATTTTACAAGCGATTCATGACAACAATTATACACCCTCGTATGTACTTCTCGTAACTTAATATCAGAGTCCTAAAAAAACATCCGGAAAGTACTACTATCATATACGCTTTGCAAACACCTACATGTACGCGTATGGTATACGTATAGTAACATATACTAGTAGGATAGGTTTACTCGTCTCGGAAAACGAACGAGGGGGAAAAAAAAGAGAACAAAAAGAAAATAGGAAAAAAAAAAAAATACTCGGGGTCCCTGAGCGTTGGGTTGCTTTTAGCGGTAAAAGCGTCTTTTAAGTCAGGGACTGGCCCCATCACAGAGTCTCACGAACTTGCTCCCTGACGGCATATCCTTTCGAGGACGAATCCTCCGTCGTGATTTCAGCCGTATAGGAGTTTGTAAAACGTAAGGTAGACTTGAACCTATCTCTTCTCACTTGCTACAGGTACATCGCAGTGACGCAGCCCATCAAATACGCCAAACATAAGAACAACAGGAGAGTGTGGCTGACCATTTTATTGGTATGGGCGATATCGGCTGCCATAGGAAGCCCCATCGTTTTGGGACTCAACAATACGCCGGACAGGATCCCGGACCTATGTCTTTTCTACAATACTGACTTCATAATTTACTCGAGTCTTTCGAGTTTCTACATACCCTGCATCATCATGGTCTTTCTCTACTACAACATATTCAAGGTGAGCGAAAATTGAAGGGTCAGAGGGTGTTTCGCCCGCAAACAAAACCATAGACCCGAAAGTTTTCGGACTAGAAAGCCACCCGACGTGCCAGTGGGTTTTCGCTATTCGCGGATCTCCTGGACCACGGTGGGAGGCTAATTACGCAATAATTACTTCGTCCGAGTCTCTGGTTTAGCTCCCTCCACGTCACACACACGCTACGCTTTGCTGCGTTAATTATCTCTCATATTAGTTCTTGCCGGTAAAAGGTGAATACAGATAGATTAACTAGCCATTATTACTGAGCCGGTTAACTTGGAATTACACGTCGGAACTTTAGCCATTTACAACCCGAGTCTTAGACGTATCACATTCGCCATTACACATCCACAGCCTTGTACAAGTTTGGAAGAAAGTTATACGACGTGGGTACGACACACTATACAGTTATGGGGTCGCGGACCGACAGACAAACGGATAAACGGGCCAAGAACGACCGAAACAAAGTTCGCGGCTGTGTACAAGTGCCGATAAACTTGGACTCCTTAGGGCAACATGCCTAGCTAGCTGTAGGTATGTACCACCACATACCTTCGTGTGTACCGAAATATGCGAGAGAATGTTTGATAAACGATCTCGGTTAATGGGCTTTTCTCCCGATCGATACGTCTCGCTGTCTGTCTTCGTCGGTCATTGACTACTTGAATAAAGTTTCCACGTTGGAAGAGCTTAAGGAAGTGCGAAGTTTCGCTGGTTTTTACCTCGCTTCTTTCTGTTTTCGTTTCGGCTCTCTTCAATGCAATGGGAATCCGTAATCTCAGGAGGGCTTAAACTTTTTCCTGCTCGCGGTTAGACAGAGGAAGAGGAATTAATCAACTCCCGATTGATCAGCATCTCAACATCTGTCGCGTGTGTTTCAGGCGCTTCGAAATAGGGCGAAAAAGGCTAGAGCAGCTCGGAAGTCAAATTTGGGAGACATTAAGCCGGGGAGCATCATAGAGAACATAGCTCACACGAGAAGGTGAGTTTTTTCATATTCCTTCAATCGATCCGTTCATTTATTTTTTTTAAACAATTTTCATTTCATCTCCAGTTCCTCTTATACATCGACTCGCAGGATAAATCCGTTGATATTATTCTTTCACCAGAAATTTTCATCCGCTTCATAAACTTGGTTTGTTTTATTCACGCACCTTCAATGAAAAATAAAATCCTTCCGTTTGAAATATATCATTCTTTGTATATTAATGTTATCACACTGTTCATGGCTTCCTTTTCCACCCGTTATTCAATCGCTTGCTATATAACGCACGATAAAGGTTACTTATTGTGCGAAAAAAGCATCTCCAGTAGACCGTAGGCGGGGAATTTGCCGTACAGTTTGTATGGGAATCGCAAACGATATCTCGATTCAAATAATTTTATTTTTTGCCAGACGTGAGGCCTATACCTAATGCCTACAACGAACTCCTCATATACGTGCCACATGTGAAACACATAGAAATACATTTATACATTATATACATATTTCAAATATCTATACGTAGTACTTCGAAACAGATACACTCATCCCACGAAAACAGGGGTAAATGTGATAAAGCAAAACACCTGAGTATCCCGATTTTCATTCTCCTACCTCATATTCATTTTCCACCACATCATTTCATAGAATTACTCCATTTCTTCAAATTTCATGCTTAAACTCTCTTCGATGATGAAGGTACCTATCGATTCTGTCCTGTCTATACTGTGTTTCAACATCCGTTTGAGTTATTAAAAATATATATTTCATCCTATATCATGAATTGGACGAACAATATAACTTGACCATATATATACTGCAACAATATCAGAAATAACATGAAGAATTGTTCACCTAGTTATACAGTTAAATTCAATTTCCAAAAGCACTTCATATTTTTTTTCTATAACGTTTACAAATATTTGTCTATTGCATACATATATGTATAATGTATATATCCTCATATCCCCCTATCCCCCTTGTTTGTGCTTATAAGCAAATGATACCGAAATAGTTCGTGCGTTTGGCGCCTGAGCGGTGGCAAAATTCTCGTTTATCTCATTATCTCAGCCTGGTGCGAACCGCCCTGGTTCTTCCAAGATAGTGATGCTGGCAGGCGAGACGGCGGCATTGACGGGGGCTGGTTGGGGTAAGGAGGTATAAGAAGCTGCTGCCGGGGGGGATGGAAAATGGTAAGGGATGGGAATGGAGGAAGATCCGATAGGTAACTAAGCCGCTTCGCCCCCGATTAATTGCTATACTTGGCTTCGAGAAGGCAAGAAGGGAGGAATGAAAGGGGGTGAAAACTTAAACTTGGCACGTTGTTGCCGCGGAAAGTTATCTTTGTCCTTGGAAAATGTCAGGTTCTCTAAGTATCTTGCGTACGCTTCTATCCATAGCAAACGGTGATCAAGAAAGGCGTAAGATTTATTATATAATATTATAATAATGATAAAAATAATAATAATATTAATAATGATAACAACCGTTGGCTGCGAGTCTTTTAATTCGATTAACTGTTGAGAACAAAATTGCGCCAAAGTTTGTTCAAAGTATCCGAATATGAGATGATGAGCATTTCGTTGGAAAAAAACAAATAAATGAATCTTGTGGAAAAAAAAAAATTTCAAATTAAAGCCTGGAAGAAGTGGATATTTATGTTTTTCAAGCTTCTTCGTGGGTTAAGAATCTCTTTTTCTCATCCCAAAACACTCTTTAATTATATTGGAAGATTTTTCATTTAACAAAGGCCGGAAGATTTACGGTTGCGTAGTACAATGGCAGGAATTCGATCTCACCATCATATAAATTTCGGAGAATTTTTTTTTTTTCTTCTCCATTTATTACTTAAAACGATCGACGTTGACGTGATAGACCTATGTGTATAACGATATCGGCCTTTGTTCCGGTGGTCAATTTCGACGAGGATATCAATTCGAATGCAGATTAAATTGATGGGAGGTGAGAAACGTCACGAGGGAGATTGAGAAAAAATAAAATATGAAAAAATAAATAAAAGAAAAAGAAAAATCGTTGAGCCGATCAGTTGACCCCCGTGGCAGTGACAGCTGGCCAAAACAATTGGAAACTCCGCATACCCAGGGGCATCAATGCAGCTGTTCTAAATCATTTGAATCACAAAAAAAAAAAAAAAAAATCCCACGATATGAACACTAGAGAGTAAGTAAATCTTCTAAAATTAACCAACAGCTTGAAAACTTCGCGAACTCTTTTTTTGTAGGGCTGTTTTCTTCTTTTTTTTTGTTCATCTGCCAAGAATATTGACTAATTTGCAATTTTTTATTCGAAAATAACTTATTCATAATGTAATGAAAGGTATTTATTTTGGTATTTTACAAATTCTCATTTGTATGTATCCAGAATCAGAAATTCATTGGATTGAATTCCGGACAATCCAGCTGAGAGCGTATCTACCTAGATAATTGGGAAATATTTCGTCCGTACCTAAATACGTGGGAATATTCTAAGTTATTTTAGTAAATGCTCATGAAATTATCGTCAATAATTATAACGGAATGTTCCACACATTTTTAAGCCATCCTGCACGTTCCACCTCACTAAATTACGTGAAGCTGCATTTTTTACGAGGCCAAATTCCGCTAGAATTCCCTCGCGATCTTCTTTACCTTATTACAACGCGCTAATTATTTATACCCAGGTTTCTTCACTTACAATAAGACTCATCTACTTCGGACAAAAAATCTTGCGTGGTATCCTGACTCGAAATTATTCGACTTTGTACTCATCGCATATACATAATCATGTTTCCCTCAAAATATAAAAAAAAAGAAAAATTCCGAAGCTTACACGCGTATACCTATATCACTTATATATATTGTTATTCCTTAAACTACACAATACATAATCGTCATACACTTTCAGCTTTAATCAAACTTCCCTTCACCAACTGCTAAACGGCGGTTATTCACAACGTATTTAGCTATAATTGCTGGAGTTAATCTGTTTCTCTCTCTCTCTCTTGATTTTGATTTTGATTCTGATTTTCAATTAACTCGATGGCTTGTGTTAACCTTATGTCTTGGCACAGGAATCCGGTTGAATATAAGACTTCGTTTTTTCATTTTGCGATTCCACATAATGACCGCATACAGCGTTACAACCCTGTAGGCGAAACTGTCATTAGCACGGTTCTAACTAAGATCATGCAGTGTTTATTCTGTTGCAAGATTTGCGGAGACGGCATTAGGAGCTGCAGCTTTGGTCGCACCGGGTCTAGAGGAAGCTACGAACACGGCTTCAGGCAGTAACGAAGATGAGGATGAAAATGAGACGCCGATGGACCCGGTGGTCGTTATCTCAAACGACAAAAGCACGGAGTTCATTCTGGCGACAGTGGTAGAGGAAGCTGCGTAAGTCATATTGAAAGAGATTTGAAATATGTATTTGAAGATGTTGCATACCCGCATGGCTGTTAGTCAAGATTTTATTAACTCGCGAATAATTCATATTGTGAGATGGAATGAATGAATCGAAGTAGGTATATTTTCACCTTTCATTTCATTCCATTACTCTGCATCCCTTGAATCTTTGAATCTCACCAAGAAATACGGTAGCCCATCGGCCTGCAGAATATTTCACTACCTATTGGAAAAGCAATTTCAACTGAGGTTGAATTTCAAATTTCACATTGAATTTCACACGTCTACCTATATATTCGAGAAGCGTTGTTACTTGAGCTGCATCGTAACTTCTTATATTTTACGCCGTGTATACTTGTCATCGCGTGATATATAGCTGCGTTATTGAAAACTTCGTAATAACGGATGAACAGGTAAATATTTGCAATAAAAACTCGTATTTCCTGTTCTTATATACGAAAGCTCTTAATCCGCCGAGAATCTGTACCTATCCTTATTACCGAAGATTGAAGTTTGTTTTTCCGAGTTTCTCATCTGCCTGGATCATTTTTATAACATTGCGATCGCTTGAAGTTTCAGAACGCGGTCGCAACGTTATGGTTTAAAGTTGCCTTGTTAATTCGCGAGCTTTCCTATAATTAAGCGCCCGGCACTGCATAATTCTACTTACGGATTTAACGTGGAAGACGTTTCGTGCCACGAACAGACCTCGGCTTAGTCTTATCTCTTGCGAATAGTAGTTGCACAGTTCAACTGGAGCAAAAACTATTACTAGAGAATTAAAGTTTTGAAAATTATTTTAATATAGGTAGGTATAGTGTATACAGTCTAATTACTGAATTGAAGCATTTCTAACGAACGAAAAAGGAGGTAAGACCTTTTCTCTACTCCACTGCAGTTGTCGAGTGTAACATCAGAAGCACGTGGACAAGGCTTGATAACGTCGCGTCGTGCTAAAACTTCAAGAATTTTTCTTTTTTTTCTTTTTTGTTCATCTCTTTCAACCAGCAGACTGTAAAAGCACTTTGTTCATTTTTATTTTTTTATCAAAATTCAACTGCAGTTTCGTGCCGTTGAATTTACTCAGGTTGGTGGTGCATCGTGTAATATTGCAGTTCCAGAGTTTAATTGCAGTTTGTTCTTTCACGTAAGCTACTACGTACTATCGTGGCAACAAGCCATACCTTTTTAAGCTTGAGTGCAATTCCGAGGTTATTGCATTCTCACCTATGTTATATATATATTTTCTTTCTAAATTCTCGTATATTCTTTTATATTCAATTTTCACCACTCATTTGTGATCCCAAAGATGAATGTTCAGAGATTTTTTGAATCAGAAGAAGAAAAAAATCTGCTTTTAAGACAGAGAATTTGAATTACGAAACGAAAGAAAGAAAGATAAAGAACACAAAGTTTTCTCTGTTACGAAATTGGCACTCTGGCGAAATTGATCATTTAATGGTAACGATTTGAAGAAGGTCTTGCACTAGGTTCGTAATCACCACAGACGCAATTGTCGTTGAAATGAGGTTAATTGACTAAGTTCCTATTGAATATTTTCCAAAAAAAGTCTTAACTCTCTTTATTTTTTCATCTCTTCTTTTTCGCCCGGGTTCCACTTCCGAGAGCCGTTGAAAGCCTGAGTGAGGTGGCGTGACTCGTTATTACCTATTTAGGGGTACAGGGTTGCGCCGAGGTCTCGGAAAAGATATTCACCGTAAGATCTCAGGCGACAGAGTCTCAGAGTTGGTATGTAAGGGCGAAAAGGCGGAAGGGCGGAAGGGCGGAAGGGCGTAGTCGTTTCAAATGACTCTATCAAATGCAAAACACGCCTCATCCATATTAACTTATTTCAAGATAATCAACAACAACCGATTGCCTGCTTCCCCTGTGTTATAGTATCTCGGAGTTATACGACGTGCTTCTCGATCCGCCCATTCCGCGAATTTCTATTCGAGAATTATGTATTAAAACATAAAAAAGAGAGAGAAACAGAGAGAGAGAGAGAGAGAGAGAGAGAGAGAGAGAGAGAGAGAGAGAGAGGGAAGAGAAGAAAAAAGAATAAAAAAACATACATAAAACTGACGAAGCCGGCTGTATCGGAGCTGGAATCTTCCGCGTATAATAATCTTCTCTGTTATTCATCTCTGATAGAAATGCAAAACATCCCCTACATATACCTTTGACTTGCGAACAAAATATATCAGAGTTTTATACAACGGACGAGATTACCTTATACGTGACATTAAAATATGTATATTCGCGATATTCACTAGGCGAAAAACTCGCGTTGATTGAATCCTGCGTATTTTTACGTGGATATAATACGCAAATTTTCATCAACATTCAAGCTCGCTCCGTCAAATCTGTCATACTATCGCAACTAATTGCGAATCGTAAATAATATTCGAATTTTATACGATTTTTGTGACGTGTTAATCGAGAGTCATATCCTCATATATTCATGAAATAATAAAAATAAAAATAAAAATAAAAATAAAAATAAAAACCGTGAAACTCAAACACAGTTCATTCTTCTGTAATCTGTAGTATGGTAATAGACGTTTGCAGATAGCAGACGTGTTAATTAAACCTAACCGAGGAAAAAATGAGCTGAGGAATAACGTGTAAAAACAAACAGTACGTGTTACTAAATTTCCGCTAGACTCTTAGCAGTTTTTATCTCGCCAATTTAAAGCATCGCTTTTTACCAGGTTATTCCTTTTTTCTCAACTCTTGGTGCAGCTAACCGCACCAGGAGCCACAACCATACCCTACTCCAGGATCGTAAACCACACCCTAATAACCATGAAGTACACAAAGTGCAGAGTCCATTGCCAAGAAAAGCTCAGGTACTTTCTGTAAAATCTTTATTTGTTAGTCGAAAGCTCGTAGAGAGTCGGATCGGTTCGTCTAATGGCAACTTTAACCAGTATAGTATAATTAACTTTAACGACTTATGCCTGCGGAGTAGTATTACTGTACTGAGAATCGCTACCTATAATCTCAATCAAACCTGCAGAAATGACGATTTCCCGAATCGTAACCAAAGCATATCGTTTACTTGACAATCGAACAATGAACTATACGGACAATGCAGCTGCTGATACTACTACTACTTCTACTACTACTAGAATTACCTACTGCCACCGCGCACTATACTGCCTCGTAATATATTGACTCGCACTACTGCAGCAGTCAGGCTGCGTGCATCGATGGCTGACCAGTTCTGTATGTTCTACTGTGCTATGAGCTGACGTGGAGTAGTACAATAAACCCAGGCATGCATGTATTGTATTATATGTATATTTATCTATCTAGGTATACACGCGTATGTATGTACGTACGGGATTGTAAACACATGAATTTGTGTATATATCTCTCTAGTATATAGGTATACACACGGATATACGTATGCAAAAATGCAGCTAGGTGCTTTACTAACTCGAGTTCAACCCGAAGGTTTATGCTCTTGTGATGTCTTCGTTGTTTTTCATACCCATTTCGTATATTTTTTTTAAAACTATAGTACCATGAAAACCGTTCGTTGTACGCGATATGCCCGGAAATATTAATTTCGGCTTAACTCATTCGTATAAGGGGAAGAGTAGTTAAACGATCGACCATTCATTTCGAAGGATTGTGACCGAGCCAGCTGTTCCGTCAATAGATAACACTGCGTCCCTTCAAATCAACCTAATTTTCGACCGTAATTCAGACGCTTGAAATGACTAGCGAATTCGGCTAGTGATAAAAACCATCCAGCAGGTCGGAGTCGAACCTATTTTGAGCCTAGATACGATTGATAATTCGATTAAGATCGCAAAATAATTTTTAAAAACCAGAGATAAAAGTCTAGTCCTTATCTTAATCGAGCAGAAATGTTTCAAACTACCTTTGACTATAGTTTCAGATGTTTCAAATGTCTCAGATCACACTTTTCTGGCTGATTCGTGGGTGCGATTAGTAGAGATTGAAGCAAATTGCTTTTCGTTTTTTTTTTTAAATTGGATAATTTTTTTCTCATAGTAAAGATTACTTTGCGATTCTGGTCGAAACAGTTGTATAAGCCTGTAAGGCATAAGCCCCCCCCCCCCCCCCCCCCCCTCCTCTCCCTTGACGAGCATACTTTAGGTACATCCATTTCGGTGGTTCGCTGTGTTATAAATTTCTGACTTTATAACCACACGTAACAAATTGCGAAACACAAACTTTGAGCTCGTTTCTTTAAACTTTTGACAGTTCTCGGTTCAGCGTGATAGCCCAGACCCAACTGAGCAGTGGACCCAATGGAACCAGGGCAACCGATTCATCGTACGACCCGGTAAGCAGTGCACTCCACGAAGGTCTGGAGACTAACTCGAGCCCAAACTTGAAAGGAGCATCAGCATCCTCGTCCTCTTCGTCGCCACCACCACCTAGGACGATGTCCGCCTCGTTGGCAAGAAAAAATGGCAGTAACAAACAGGAATTGAAGAGGCTAAGAAGCACGGGATCTCTACTGCCACTTCAACTCGGACGAACTCAGAGTGTCCTGGGAGGTATGGCCGCCAAAAAGGATAGAAAAAATGCTTCAGCAGGTTCAAGGTTCACTATATACAAGGCCAACAAAGCGAGCAAGAAAAAACGAGAGAAAAGTTCGGCTAAAAAGGAACGGAAGGCAACCAAAACCTTGGCAATTGTTCTCGGTAAGAAAAATTTGATTATCAATTATCGTTTATCAATTTTCAGCATATACCAGGTCGCACCACTTCATATTTCATACATACCCATGCATCATTAGAATTGCTCTCTAATTATTCAAGCGGTTACCCGAAACTAACGATGCAAATTACGTAACACGTTATGACATGTGTGAAAAGCCAATTATGAAATCAAGTCAAATCCCTGCGGTAATATCGTCAGCTATAAGGGCATCTTTAATTCACGTAGCTGCGATATTGGATAAAGGGTTTCTTACACGATGGTCAAACGATTCGTGCAGTGATTTATTTTTCCTCGTTACGCTTCACCTGTTTTTATTGACCACAGGGGTCTTCCTGATCTGCTGGGTTCCTTTCTTCACTTGCAACGTGATGGATGCTCTTTGCGTGAAGCTCGCCCTTTCCTGCGAGCCTGGAGTCACTGCCTTCATCGTAACCTCATGGCTTGGCTACATGAACAGCTTTGTAAATCCGGTTATTTACACAGTATTTAATCCCGAGTTTCGAAAAGCCTTCAAGAAGCTAATCAACGTTTGAGCCCTTAGTAAAAACGCTTTCAGCCTTTTGTTTTTATCATCAAATTTTTTCCCCTCTTATATTTCACTTCGAATTTTTAAACCTGGATTTCAAATGATTTTTTATCATCATATTATATCTGATCACCTTGTTTGTGGATTTTTATTGTTATTTATTATTTATTATAATATGTTTATCGATTCGATTGCTATTCGATGTTACAGCTTCTCAGTATATGAAAATATGTGCATAATAATAATATTAATAATAAGCCAAGTAAGATACCAAGTATCCAGCTTGAAAAATTACTTCGTTAAGGTAAGAATAGTTGATTTCATATATGCATATATATATATATAGAATATATATATAGAATAACGCGTCAGTCCAATGTTAAAACATTAATAAAAAGTATTTAAAAATTGTTAGAATATATTTAATATGGTAAAAGCATATAATATATTTAAATATATATATATAAATATATATGTATTATATAAATACCAATGCAGTATTAACTTAGACGGTAAGGATATAATATATGTATAGATACGTGCGTATATATATATACATACATTATATATACTACACATATTATATATACATATTATACGTATATAGATAAAAATAGCAATATTTTTTCGCTCAAACACCATTTTGGATGTATACCTACTTTCGAAATACCTATTTACTTACCCGAAGTAAACTGATATTTTATATCTATGATACGTTTCCCGACATATAATACATATACCTATCTAGATATGTGTATATATGCATATGCGGGACGTAAAAATTAGGTAAAAGGGGTAATTTCCGGTCTTATAGAAAATTTTTTCAAAGCACAAAATTTCTTTTGTATACGTATATAAAAACGAAAGAAATTCTCAAAACCGAATTCCGAATTTCTAAACATATCAAGAATTTTTCACCACTTTTACCATCACCGTTCCATAAGGCGCTTCAATGCGAAAGTATATAATAAATATATATGATAAAAAAAAATAAAACAATTAATCATGATTAATAAGAATAAAACAAATGAAAAAAAAAGGCAAAAAGGCAAAAATATATTCCGAATCTAAAGACGCATCTAGCTATAATAACTTCAAATCGTTGAATGAAAGAAACCAAATAAAAGCTCTCGCAATAATGTTAACAATCGAAGCTTTTCACTCGCTGATTTTTAACTTTAGAATTAATTACAGATCGTAGAGCTATGAAGCAATGTATATTTGTAAATATAATATATTTTCGGTTCCTCGTTACGTACTAATATACCAGTTCAATGAACGAATCTGGGTACTAATCTGGAGGATATTATTTCTTTCTCATTTGTTAGATAATTTTCGAATGAAAAAAATGGGTAGTTGAATATCGAGGTGGTTAAAGAACAAGGAAAAAAGAAAAAAAAAAATGAAGAGAAATCAAAGTATCTCTTTAACTTTGTTCCAATATGCTTTATGCTTTCGGTGTTGGATGTTATACAGGCAAATAAAAGTAATAAAAAAATAAAGATAAAAATACAAACAAAGAAATTAATAAGAAAATAAAAATTATATAAAATGAAGTGAAAATCTGTAAAGAGAATTATTCATATAGCTCGAATGTACCTATCGTGTTCTTGAAGGTGAACTATATATATATATACATATATACAGTTGTTAATTTATTTTTTTCGTTTATTTATATATAGTTAATAATTATTTACTTAGATTATTATTGTATAAAGTTAACGATCGTTCCGATCTATATATTATAGTGATATATAATATAAATATATGATATGGATATCTTGAGGAGAAGAGAGGAAGAAGAAAAAAAGAAGAAAAAAAAAATTATAGAATATTGATTACACGTAGTGAATGAATTAGGTAACAAAAGTTCGACAAATAGTATGTAGTATCGAAGTATATAAGTATTAAAGATAATTTCTATAGTCGGAATAAATGAAAAAGAAAAAAGAAAAAAAACCAAAAAAAAAAAACAAAAATAAAATAATAATAAATAAAAATAAAAAACGACGAGTCTAGCCAAAATGCTTACGAGCAGCGACATGCTTATTTTTTCGCATATATATTATATATAGTATAATATATATCGTCTCGAGATATTTAGGAAATTTTCTTACAATCTTTCGTAAGATCGCTGTATTTTTCTAACCCAATGCGTTCCCTTCTGTAAATAATATATAATACGATATATTATAATTCACGTGCGATTTATCATCTATTATAATTACATATTATATTAAATTTGAATTAAAATAATAATATATATGAATATACAAAGGTATAAGAAGAAGAATTGAAAAAAGAAAAAAGAACAAAAAAACTATACAAGACGCAAAAAAATTTCTGAAAATTCTTAACTGAGCCCGAATTTTAGAAATTTTTCGTTCAAACGAAAAGAGTTGAAAAAAAAAAAATAAGAAAGGAAAAGGAAGAAGAAAGAGAAACAAAAATGTTCATATAATGTGTATGTGTACATGCGACTTCATTAAATATTATTATTATTCTACGTAATGGTCTATACAGGGCATAGTTATGTAAGCACGTCGAAATTAATTTGCTGAAATCTCGAAGAAAAAATAAAATAACTATAATAGGTATATATAATTATATTTATAGGTATATATATAAATATATATATATATAATACAAGCTGAATGTATTAAAGGCAATACATACATAATTAATATATAAATATATGTATATATATATAAACTTATGTTAGCATTAATGAATCGTAGTATTAATTAATTTAAAAAAACAAAAAGCAGAAGAAAAAGAAAAGAAAATACACCTAAAACTGTATACTTATATACTATATATACTCACCCTCGACGGAGACTGCAGCTTGACAAAAAACGAAAAAAAAAAGAAAAAAATAATAATAAAACGGACACACACACTTTCTTAATGACACAAAAGTCTTTCGTTTAACGCCCGCTACCCCGCCCGTTCAGTTATCCAATTACCCAATTACCCCTGTCCAATATTCTCGCCCTGACTCGCTCCGTCTTTACAGCCCTGCCAGTTGCCGAAGCTCGTCAAAAAGTAATTTATCCAATATATATCCAGACCTCTGCACGTCGAAAGAGAAAAAGTAATGAAGAAAGAATACCTCGATATATAGGTAAAAGAAAAAAATGGAAAAAAAAAGTAGAACACGACAAGATGAACTTGAGTTATAAGGGTTAACTGCAGGGATTCTCAAAAGCCTTACGTATTTAGGAAAACTATACATCAGACGATGAATTTATGAACATTTTTTTTCTTCACACCTGCTCCGAAAATGCCCCTTTGCGACCTCTTGAGCGGGCGCAAAACAGAACTTTGCTTTTAGCGGGCGGAAAATACTTGTCCGCCCGAGGGCCGCAAAGTCCTGTTTCGCGCCCGCTCACTCGGTCTCAACAGAGGCATTTATGCAGAGCAGGTGTTAAGAAAAATATCGTGTGCATGCAGCACACTCGCCTTGGGCTTGTGCCGCATATTGCACACTCGCAATATAGTTCTTTCCGCCCTTGATACACAATGTACTAGTTCGACGGTCTTGCAGAGAAAACATTGATCAAAAATATTCTTCATATTATGGTAAAGCATAGTGCATGAATTCATACACTTGTACACCCATCATAAAAAAAGCTCTTCGAAATCCCAGTTAAAGGTGTATCGGCATATAATAAGCCCGCAAGTATTATTTCTTTCATGGAAGCCATAAAGAAAATAAAAAGATGTATATAAGACTCGCAGCTTCAGATGTGACCGAATTCATCGCATCAAGTGTACTTGTCACCTGCCTAGACTTCAAAGGTATCAGATTATTTTTTCTTCACCCCCTAATTAGGTGTCTGGAGCTTCATTTCGTCCAATACAAGTACATACCTACAGAACTTGTTCGATGAAGCGATTTGCATTGCTATTGAAATTTCTGTGAAAAAATATTCATACCTCTCTCGATAAAAACTTTATGCTTTATGTCTTATTATACTTCGTCGACAAATTATCCTCGATAAAATACACCCAAAGTATGAAGAAAGTTGATGATAAATAGGCGCGCAAAGACCGGATTAAACAGAGGGAGAAAAAAAGAATAAAATATACTCTTTAAGTTCTCTGAGGAATATCTGTATAGGAGTAATGTCAAAGGGAAGATGAATCACGGTTGAATAAGACTCACAACCCCTATTAGTTTTCTTAAAAAAAAAATAACAATATTTATTTTTTCTTGTCGATAGTGATTAACAATAACAACAATAACAACAATAACAACAATAACAACAATAACAACAATATTTCATTCTATATAATCAATAACATAATTTATTTTTATCTATAACGGCGAAGAGCCGCACCGAAGAGAACGACGAATCTATAGCAACTCAAAGAGATAACGATGGCGTCGCGTCGCATCGCGTCGTCGATTCCTTGAAGAGTAAAATGCATCTGCGGGCTACCAAGAACCAGGACCGAAGCCAATCTGTTGGAGAAAAAAAAAGGATGGAAGTCATTAAACAAAAGGATTCGAGCTGTTCGAGCGTATAAGGGAAGTTTTTCCGACGTTACGTCTAAAGACGAACGAACCCGCCTCCCGGGGACAGATAAGACATAAGAAACGAACGATGATATTGTTCTTTCCTGTATATTCTCCTCAGCTTTTCCTATTCTTCGATTCGTGAAGCTCGTGAAGTGGAATAAGAAAACGTCAGCCGAAGAGTTTGCGGTCCTTTTTTCTATTTTCGTCGTCATTTTTGGTTTCATCAATTTTATGAATGCATAAGAACATGAAAAACTAGGTGAAATTTTTATTCCGCCTGTTCGTCACGGAGTGGGTCTGAATATAAGACTTTAATTTCATCGTTAATATCTAGGCGATATTTTTCTGTTAGTGCCTGCAGCTGTTGTTCGTATTTCATTCCTGCAGGAATTTTATGGCCGACTAGATGTATTCAACTTTCTTCTTGATATCCTGCTTCTTCGTCACAGAATAATCGAAGCAAAAATAGAGATAAAAGAAAGAAATACGTATACACCTGGCAGCATCGGCTGCGTATTCCCAGCTGAATAAAAGATTTCACCGAATGTGGAAGATGGCTAACGATGAGCAGACTGAGCAGACAAGAATACAATTTCAAAAATTCTGCCCGAGATATTGGAGTATTTTTTTCCCTGATGTATTTTTCTATTATTTATATTTCATATTGGAATGTATAAAGACCATAAACATTATTAATAACAGAGTAGCTCTGAGTTTACCCTAAAATTCGAGGGGAAATATTGCGAGTAAAACTTGTTCAGTTTCAAGATAAAAGCATGAGATCCAAAGACATTTTTTTAAATTCCCCCCACCTATTTTTGTCACTTTACAGGAATTTGTTTAGTGCGGGGGTGCGTTCGGTCGTTAATACGTCTGGATTCCTATATATTGATTCGTCACGTAATCTAAAATTCAATAGAGGCTAACTGTGGGTGTAAAAAAAAGATGTAAAATCTTTATGTTTTTATTAATCAACTCGAACGAGGTAGCTAAACATTACTTCAGAGAAAAAAAAAGAAAGAATAACTTTCCCCAAATTTTTCGTTTACTGCGCTACATACCCGGCTATAAAATTCTTCTAAAACCCACCCCATCAGTATCCCTATAACCTTACGAATATAACTACGATGATAAAAATGGAAAAAAAAATAACGCGTTTACATTTCTCGTCGGTATATAATATCTTTGGTTAATAATGCTTGCCCGTACATTTTTATCGCAAAATTTGTATTGTTTTTCGAAAATTTCATACGCAATATTCCCCTGTCTATTTCAAATTGATATACGCTATATGCTTTATAGAATTCATAGAATCTATACATAAGAGAAATGAAAAAAAATCTAGTTTATTCATTCGGTAAATACATATATATATCATGATGAAATATGTAGTAAACGCTGTCGTATATATTGGTACGGAAATGAATCTTAAGACTTATATCGCGTCTCTATCGATCAACCTGTTTGGCCCGGTATTATTTTTATTTATCCTAGAACCTCTCGAGATTTGTCTGATTGTCAGCTCTCTATTTGCCCACGTTTCGTATCCTGGTATGGCGATTGATAGAATGAATACACGTCTATAGGAACCTGTTTGTTATCCTACCGAAACGAACGATTTCTGGTTCGAAATCTGTATGTTTACCGATATCGATCTATGACGCAATTAATTTGCTGATTCGGTGGAATATACCGGAGTACGCGGATGTTGGTTTAAAGCGGGCGCCTTATCCCGTAAAAAAAACCCTATTCTTTCAGAAAATGAAATTAGCATCGCAAAGCTGAGACCAACTCCGGAGGTGATTTCCGGAGAAAGAAACTTGTTTTTCGATATCTACCAACGTTACCTGCACCTTATTGAAAGTGGTTTGAGAACTCGTTTGTGAAGCGATTGATCGGCTATAGATATACTCGGGGGAATATGTACACACATGTAAGTATAGCGCTGTACCCACTTTCTCTGGGAAATAGTACGTGAGAATAGAGAAAGAAAATGAAAGGAAAATATTGAAATACAAACCTTCGAAAGGCCAGGAGGAGAAGCACGTACCCCGTATCTTATATTGGCAATGTCAAAGACTGGTTTAGCTAGTCGAATCGAACGCTGACCACCATGGTGAATGCGACCCCATCCACCCAAGCTCAAAGGTAATTCTAGAAAGATAAATTTCACGTATTTACTCCCGAGATTTGTTCATTTCTCATTTTGTAGAGATAAGGTACCTAAATATTGGTCATTTGGAATCAGCGTTTTTCTTATGGCTGTAAAAAGAATATGAGTGACCATCGAAGTAACGTCGTTCGAAGATTACAGCGAACTTGCTCAGATCTCTTCGTATTCCCAACAGATTTACCAATCATTTTTTATCCGCCATTGAAGAAAAAGCGTCGATATTTATTTACTCCGGAAAAACAAGTTGTATTTTCACCGCTCTTTCGGCTCGTGAAATAGTGAAAATTACTGTGTTTTCTCAACGGAATTAACCGCTGACAGCTGTAAAGTCCCTGGAGTCTCGGTGCTCACTTATACGTACCCTACAATTCTGGACTTTGGATATAATACCAGACCTTGGGTTGGCAAGCTAAACCGAGATTTAAACAACGTGTTAAACTTTACTTTTATACCGAAGGTTTTGCGACGACATGTGAAACGACAAGAAACTGCACAAAGATTAGAATCGTTTTTCAGTCGAAACTAAATCACAGCTGAACTGATCCAGAATTTATTCTAGAATAGTAATTCAATTGTTTTCTAATTCATTAAACGAAACATTGATTTTCTTAACGTTTTGTTTATACGACAGAGCACACATGCAGGCCTTGAATTAATTACGAGGAGTGATCATTTTCCCTCGAGAAACCCGGGTTTCGAAGGAACGCCACTTTCGTAGCCTTGTTCGGTCCCTGATAAGCATCTTGGACTATGTAAATCCACCTTTGCATATTCTCATAATAATTCCTACCTTGTGGAGCCGATCTGTAGCCCTGACCCAGACCCTGGCCTATGTCAATGAGCGGTGCTGACTGGCGAACAATCTGCAAGGGAGTGTTACCGTCTGTAAATGAAAAGCACGAGTCAGTCAGAGGGTTGTTTAAGCTGAAGGGAAAAAATCACATGATAATGCTAAAAATAACATAATAGTTGCTGCACTCGTGATAATCGATTGACACAAGACGGAATGAAGACCCTTCTGCTGTGCTGACTATCACCTACGTCCTACACCATTCGTGCGGTCCTACAGGACTCCATTCGTGTGCTATTTCATTTTTTATGATAAAAAATATGACTTGCCAATAGCGGGATTCTGGTTCGGATACGAAGCGTAGTTGAAAATTTCTGGTCGTGTTGAAGGCGCGTAAGAATTTTGGAATATTGGTGGTAGGTTCTGAACGTATGAGGTCTGCGGAGCCGGGGCGTAGCTCTGAATACCGACTTGTGGAAGTGCATAATTCAGAACCGTCTGTACTCCTGGCTGCAGGGGAATCGCCTTAGAAGTGAATCCTGTCTCTTGGGAAAATCCTAGGCCTGAAACCGTCATCTTGGACGGTGAATTCTCGCCGGGTGTAACCAGACTGAAATCAATACGTCGCTATATGGTAGTACGTAGTACATAGCATAGAGACTGAGGGAGGTCAACTTTGCTAGGCAAACGACCGGGTTCTCTTCTCTACTTAATGTGACCGCGATAAAACTCCATAAGTTCTTTAATGTGATTGAAATAAACAGCGAAACTCAATTGGCCCGTTTATGAAAGAGGAGTTTTCATTTTCTGAGGCACTGATTAGATATAGCAGAGCTGATATAACACACCGAGGTTAATTTTTTGTACGTATATTCGATGTGTGAATTTTACAGATCAAATATTTGGCGAAATTAACCGGAATTGCGGCTGCTTTTTTTTAGGTTTTTTTTTTTTGTTTCTTTTTTTTTTTTTTTTTTCTTTTTCACTTCTACCGCTGAAAAACGCTGTTTACATATTTACGTACCATTACGTTTGTATCTCTAATGGTTCCTCTTTCTCCACGCGTAAAAGCAAGCTGTGGTAAATATTGAAGTTGGGACGGGCTTTGACATTTTTTCTTTTGCTTTTAGGTACTTAAAAAACGAACGACTGTAAATCAGGTTACCTTAAAAGCAATTAAATCTCGAATACTTTAATTACGTCGTACCTACATATCCCCCGCGTTAACGATAGATAGTTTTTATGACATCCATCGCAGGTAGTCAGGTACCTACCTACTAATCTCGTACAGAAATTTTCTATTCTTTTCTCTTATCGTCGTTAAGCTTTGCAAAGCTGATCGTTATTCTGCGCGATATTTTTCACCCATCGAAACAATGTCGGGTCAAAAATTGGCCGAATTTTGACTTCAATATTCATGTTGTTCGGGTAGGTACATAAATTTCGCGAGGCAATTTTTGGACCGTTAAAAATACAGAATGGAGAATCGACAACGAGATTTATTCGAAAATTTACCAATTCAAGTACATATATGTATATACACCTACGTGCGGATGTATTAAAAATCGCTAATTAATGCCCACTAAATTACTCGACTCCCTTTAAATGTTATTAAATTTTAGTTGATGTGAAATAAACTCGAGTGAAAATTAATGAATAACTGAAATACGCGTCTCTTTTTTTTTTTTTTTTTTTTTTTAACGAGATGTAAAACTTCTGTCACAATAATTTTTCGCATCGTCTCAACGATTCACGATCGTGCTTTCAACTTGTATATTTCTTCTTTCTCATTAAAATTGGCTAATTGGATCGAAAAAAAAAAAAAAAATGTCAATAAAAATGGATGAATGAAGGTAGTTTGGGTAATTGGAAATACGCACTTTGACACGTCAGAGAGAGACTTTTCTTCTGGGGTAACCGACGTCGTTGCTACCTCGTGTCCTAGTCCAAGGTTCAGCGTGGGCTTGTTCGTTGATACGGAAGGTTCGGCCATAGGCGACGTACCGGACATTTCATGAGGTAACTGCAACGTGCAAAGAGATATACCTATATATATTCAGCTGTCAGTTGGAGCGGTCGATGCCAAAGTACAGGGACACCGGGCGTCGACCATCGTCCATAGCTGGTCCTGCATGATGTCGTTGCATGTTTGCAGTGATCCCCAAACTGCAAAGCCTTTGAATCCTCTCTCGTGGGACCAATTAATTATCCCAAGCGATATCACGTCCATTTGTTGGAGTAAAAAAACGATAAAAAAAAAAACACAGAACTATCTCTCATTTATCAGCCTTCATAGAAATGCAATTTCATTCAATGATGGTCGAACATAAATCGCTGAATTTAGTACGAATAGTCAATTCAACAATTCGATTGCTCGCATTCGCATTAAATACAATAGTTTGTCAGTTGCTTACATATTATGTTAATGAATCCACCCACACCATTAGAAAAAAAAAAAAAAAATTGTTAGGGTTTGTTCTAAACGGGATGCAGCTGAACGGACACGTCGATTGATCCCGATCTAAATATGCATGCAGTTTCATTATGGAGTAGCCGACAGACACGGGCGTGACCCACTGTTATCTGACCCAAGATTGTAACCGCGGAGTATTTTTCAGTGGATTGATTGAATTTATACGATCGTTAGTATCCTGCGGTCTTGATGAGTACAAACACTCGTCGGACGACGACTATCCGTAAGCAAATTCGATCCCAGAGAAAATTTAGTCAGGATTCGATTTTCTTTGAGTGCGGGACTTAGTTCCAGGTTCAATTAATTCACCCACAATCACCACGGGTACAAATTTATCTAATCGAATTAGTGAACTCATGTTATTATACTTTCGACTTTGCAAAGGTATATCAAAAAATGTTATTTATAAACATTCAATTTCTTTTTTTTGTTTTCTGACTCCTTCTTTCTTGCTTCTTTCCTACTTTTTTCTTTCATTCTCAAAGAATCTTATACTTGGAAATTCCGGAGAAGAAAAAACAACCGAACAAGTGGAATTGACATTCAATTCTTCATCACTCGCTCGCTCTCCACCTCCACCTCCACCACCACCTTCGGCACTACCACCACATCCACCTTCACCTCCACCTCCACCTACGCTCAGCCTCAGCCACTCCTTTATTCTCAACCCCTAATAGTCCCAAGGCGGCGATGACATCCCACCTTCTTCAAACAGCCTCGTGAAATTTAGTTCTCAACGCAAATACGCACACTTTGCACTCTGTCGAGCCACGCCGAAGCAAATACTCTTTTTCTCGTTTGGCACACATAAAGTTTTTTCGCGATTTGGCTAGGGTACCTTTAACGGAGACGCAGTGGATCCCATACTGACGTATGTAGACTTGGGGAATGCCATACCGATCTCTATGGAACCCGAAGTTTTCGAAGTTCCTCTAGCTAACGGCTTCGGCTGATGGGGAGTCGTAGGTTCAGTGCTAGTCATCAACTCCGAAAACGTCGTTGGGGCTGCTTTCAGAAGTGAGTATTCCGGGATTTCAGCATAGGATGATGCTTTCAGGCCAGGTATAGCCTGTTGACTATTAAGTACTGAAAAAAATAATTCAACGACGTCATTGTACGGGCGGTGAAGTCGTGAGCAATTTATTTTTATATTTTACAAGTTTCGATGATTTTTTTAAGTACGTATAGGTCCATACAGTCATAAAATACGTGATTGTTCTGTGCTACAAGATGAAGTCGAAGACTTCAAGGCGAACAATAAGTGTATTATAGTTTTGAACGGCGCCAAGAAACAGCGTAAAAGTTTCACGGTTGAAGGGATACGCGATCCAAGTCCAACCAAAGTCGAATAAAGACGGTTGTGACGATGATATTGACCGGGTACCACAAAGAATGAAAACTTTCGCCAAAAATGTTTCTCTATTTTCTTCTATAGACTATAAAAGAGTGGCGAACCAGGGTTCTTTATTCTTACAGATATTGCACCCCTGTACCAATTCACGTAACATATAATACAAAACCTCAATAATGAATACTGTAGGTACCCTCCAGCTTCTCGAGGGTGAAAGTAATCCGATATAAATTTATTTTATCATCTTCATACATTTCAGGTATGATGATAGCTACAGGCAAATTCGACTTCATAATTAACTAAAATCACATTAAAAGCTTCAGCCTGCTCTTTATCACGCCTCGTAACACAAATTTAAACGCGAAGTGTTTGACGATTAACAAGCTGTACAGATTCGGCGTGTATTTCAACGTTTGTCATAATTACATTTGAGTTAATAAATGATCGTATGTATATTTGATGGTTTACTATGTTCGTAATTATGAGCCGATAAATTATTTCTCAAAGCTTCGTTTTGATATTCAGTTACGGATGGGCAACGTTGAGTAGATTATTGTTTTCGCAAATTGATCAATTACAGAGAATACCTACTTATCGCCCATACAGGAGAATAACGACGCCTCATACTACAGCTAAGAAAATTATTTCGTGATCAAAAATTCCTCACTGTCTCAGCCAGTCTAATCTACTTTCACTTCCGGAGGATAACCGACATTCTCACGTATGATTGACGGTGAAGAATAAACGGGTAACTTGGCTCCAGCCCAAATTTGAAATTAGAACGCCCTTAGTGCCTACTGGCAGATAAAAATTGATTTGATCAATTGTGGCGATCAACAACACACACGCAGCTTAACGTACCCTCTAGTCGACAAGTGGGAATTTCAAGACTTTACCCAGGAAGTACCCAGGTTAGATATTTTTCTACAATCTTTCTTTCCTTTCTTTTTTTCTTTCTCTATTCTCGTTGAAGTTTTTCAACTTTTTTCAACTAACCACGAACGAATTCGTCGAATCCCGCTACACTGAGAGCTTCGCCCTTCTTGTTGAAGTGCACAATGTACGAGTGCTTCAAGTCGTTCGTACCGCGTCGATATCTCAGGACTTTTCCCTCCGTTAAAGTGCAGGCTAAGGCCATTGCAATTAAGATTGTCTGAAATGAAAATATGACATATATATAATATATATATATATATATTGGATGTTCTAAGAGATGGGAACTCCGGAGCTGTGAGAAATGAAGAAAGAAACGAAACTAATAAGAAAAGAAGAGGAGGGCAAACACCAGAAGCATCCGTTTCAAGCGATAAGAAAAGTTCTGTGATTGGACGTTATAACTTCTATATACTTATGTACATTATACATATATATGTACATAAGTATATCTACATATACATATTTATATATAGAATATGTATATATACTATATCTACAGGACTTACTACGATCTTCATTTCTTGAGTCGTCGTGGGACTTCCGGTCGTGGGAGTTCCCCAAGTTTTAAATAACTTAGAGCCGAGAATTACCTCGGTCAACTTGAGTGTCAATTACTATCTACCGCAAACCAAGAAAATATTTACCTTTATATAGCCGGTAAACCACAGAGTACCACCGCCATCCGGCACACCTTTAATTCCTTTCAATTTCCCCGCTCTTTAAGAACTGCAACTGCAGCATTTGCTACTATATAGTGAAGACAAATCAAAGCTTCCTGAAAGCCTGAGGTAGGTATAACGAGATGAAAATGCAACCGGTTAAATCATCCTGTTCTCTTTTTCTTTCGTCCGGTACTTCGGGGAATTTAGTATTTTCACAGGTAGCTAACTCTCATTAACCTCGCGGACCCTATTCACCAAAAATTTTCATTTTGTTTTTTTGTTTTTTTTCAACCACCTACGTTATACCTACATTTCGTATATTTATGGACATATGCGTCTGTCGGAACCGCGGTACACCTTTTTTCGCCGCAAGTTGGTTTACCCAAACCTTGAGTGAGTTGATTCAAACTCAGAGACCAAATTTTAATTGCGTATTGAAGTTTTCGTGATTATTATTTTTGGTGAGCAGATTCTGAATGTTATATACTTTTGGGTATTTGATATAGAGAATGAAGACGTTATTCTGACATGAGTGAATGCAGAGAAAAGGAGAGCGGGAAAGAGAGAGAGAGAGAGGAATGTAAGAGGATGAAATTCTGTCTGAAGCGTGATCTTTGACAGATTGTTGAAACGGGGAATTCAAGGGATTTGAAATTCTCTTAAAGTAACCATACGTTTTCGGTTATAGGTGAAAACATCCAAGACGTGTACCGCGACCCACCAACCCATCTTTCGTGACGCTATACCTACGCTATACCTCTCATACTTTCGCTCCCGAGCTTTTGCCAAGGCAAATTTACGAACACTCCGTACATTCGTATATACATATATACATAGGCATGTAGTAACATATACCATAAGGTATACACCCTCCTTTGGTAGAGATATATTGCGTACCTCTAAAAGTAACGCAGAAATTCGCGGTACGCGGTATAGGGTTGCAAGGTGGACACAAATCTTCCCTCGCTTCTCCGGTTCCGCACGTCCCTTAGTCCCGCACAGAAAGTTTACGCGTCGCAGCTGGACACCAAAAGTCCATCGCTCCAACTTTCCAGCCTCGAACTTCCGGTGTCAACGGTGGTGTCATGTACATACATACATACATACATACATACATATATACGTAGCCTATACACACATAGGGAGAAAAAATACGACTGGAGGGAAAAGAAAAAGTGATGAAAAACGTGAGCGAGGAAGGTCGGAACGACGTGGCTAACAGTCTGTCCGAATGTTGGTCGTCTCTCGAGATTATTCCCGACGGTTGAGCCCTTCAATTAGAATTTAACTAAGCCCGTGGAAGTTTAGGCGCCCCCTATGAACCTGTATGTGAGTTCAAAACAGAAACTCACATCCCCGAATCTCTCTTTCTCTCTCTTTCACTTTACCTACAACCAACCAGCCAATCCTAGCCACTCACTCTCCCATTTAAATATCAAAATACATGCAAATTTTCACGTAAAGGTCCGCGCTACCGCGAGCTTATGAGGGGGCTGATTTATCAGCAGTTAATTGAACTTTTGGATTAGACCACCCCCTGTCTACCGCGTCAGTCTATACCTACTGTAAAATATCATACATACACACACATATGTATTACATACATATATAATGTTTAGATATATAATATACGAAACGTGTACGCACGCACTCAGTTCGCTTTCGTCGATTTAGCTAATTTAAGCGCAACACTTGAAACGGCATACTGCGTAGATAGGGTTGACTTGGCTTAGCTAGGCTCAGCTTGGCTTATTTTAGGTAAGGTAAGGTAAGGCAAGGCGAGGTAAGGTAAGGTAAAATAAAGTAAGGTAAGTCAGGGTTTGGCTAGGTTGGACATTCCTGTGATAGAACTATAGAAGGAACGTAACCCTTCCAGGGAACCCAGGCGAAGGTCTAACCAAGCACTTTGCCCCGATATGTATACCGTATATGACCACGTGTCGAGTTTTGCCTAAAGAAAATATACATACAGGTACATCTTATATATTTCAGTCGGAGGTAATTGAGGCGAACTTATAGCTGGTGATAATTCTGAGCAACAAGTGGGATAAGGAAATTGGTAGGAAAAATGATTATTGCAAAACGCGGGGTTGGCATAATGTCTGCGATATAATGGCATGAGTAGATTCGAGCTCGATGAGAAGTTGTGATATGCTTTGCTACTTCAGTTGAAAGAGTTTCTGATGAAGGATGAAAAAAAATTAATTGCTTCGGCAGCAATGATTCGTTTTTTGTTTGTTCTACGTGGGTTTTGTTTTTTTCTTTTTTTTTTTTTCTTTCATCATCCCATAGATCATCCGGAAGAATGACGACTGATGACGGATCCTATCATGGGAAGTCGACCGTCTTCATCAGCTCAATAGAGAACGGCGAAAAAGGCCAAGTGTAGAAAAATTTCCGCAAACGGAACCGGCCTTACCGTTTTCTCGGATAAAAAGAGGAATTCTCGCTATTCTCGATTCGAAGGACTGAATTTGTGGAGACACACGGTTTCACTAAAGCTTTATGGCCTTGACGTTGACGGGCCGCAGTCTACGACGGGGACGACACACCCCGTCCTTATACACATGTGTATAATATCCATGTGTACGTCTATATCTGGCTATATATTCGACCGAGTCAGCAAGGAAGGGGTCGTCAACAAGGGTGAAAAAGTGATACTATTTGTCTTGTACGGTTATCCAGTCCGACTTATCCAGTTTTCCAGGGTCCGGTTTCTTGTAAGGCAATTTCAAGATCCAATGTCGAGCCGATTGCCAAGTGTAACTGCATAAAGTCCAACTTACTTATAAATGCGTATGGGTAATTTTATGGTCGTCTGAGTTCACTTATACTATGTAGCTTGTTCTACACTGTAATGAAGTAGACCAGCTAGCTGTACCTATATGAAGCTGTATAGAAATTCCTCTACCAGAGACAAAAAATAATGGAAAACTCAAACATATAGAGGTAGCAAGGGTATATAAGATATACTGATCTGGTTCCTTGGTCGCGATTTATACTTCCGCGTTCGTCGAGTTATACAGATTTCTGGTTATACGGGATTGTACGGCGTGAGAGTAAATATATACATATATATTTGTGCGTATTATAGAGCTATTGTTTCCTTGTTTGAAGGAAGTTGCCAGTTTCTGGTATAACAGTTTCTTCATTGGCCCCTATGACGAGGCCCTAGGTCCGTGGAATCGACTTTTTGCCCATTGAACCGTGAAATTTCGCAATCACTGCAGTGGCAGTGATGCGATAAAATTCGCGTGGAAATATCCGCATCAATGCAGGAAAATTCCCATTTATAGCCTTATATAGCCTGATGGGGTTGTAAATGTTGGAACTTTTTTTTTCCTCACAAACGTTGGCTCTAGCGGTTTGGTGATTCATCTATTTACTGCATGGTAACAGTAATTACATGGACAGCTGATACGGTTGAGTTATAAACCAGTCTTCATCGATAAAAAAAGGAAATCCCGCAGGATTACCGTGATCCGCTTGTCTGTCAGTCAATCAACTGCCAGAAATACCGTAAAACACCACGTGGAGGCTGAAAAATCATTTTACCCAAAGCCTGGATGACCGAATCCCCAGATCCACAAGGTATCAAACAAATGGTGCCGTGGGATTACCAAAGATATTGAGAAAAACTCCCTCTAAACGTTAACCCGGGCTTATTTAAATAAGCCTTCAAAGCCTTCGCGGCGTCTCGGGGTAACAATACAACCTGCTGCAGCGCTTAGATTCGGGTACCTACTTTTTTCTTCCTCTTTTTTTTCACTTTATCAGTGATTATGTATAAATAATGAGACTGGGTACGCAGCAGTGTCTTGAAATCGATGGAAATATTTGAAATCACGTAACGCGAGAGCGACAAATATTTTTAAGGACCTCAATGATCGAGGATAGAGGTAGGTATATAATATTCGTGTGTAGGATCATATAGCACGTTATTACGTGGAAAACGTAGTGCGAAGAAAGCGATTCGTAACTCTGGGGAAAAGTGAACGATTTCCCAGACTGATATTCGTACACCACGTACGATGGAAAGTTTTAAAAAGGAATATCGTTCCTCAGGCTTGCAGAAAAATGGTTTTTCGCTTATTGGGAATATCTAACCGATGTATATACCCACCTCGTGTTAACTCCGAGGAAATAACGAAAGAACTCTACAGCCTTTAATAAATAACGCAGAGATCATAACGAAAGTCGATCTCGTATAATACATTTTTAATTCAAGTGGGGTTCATCGTACATGGTAAGGGTGGATACGATCTTCTCTCGCAGTGATGACAGCCGGAAACCTTTTCCTCCGCAGACATACCGCATTGCTGATTTATCATTGCCGAAATGCCGAAGCCTGGGTGAGCTGCTTTCTCTTTTTTATTCAGAATATGTTCAAACCAACAACAAAGCTCATACCATGCGAATCTTGGTATTTATTCCCAATGGATTACGCGACATTTTTAAACTGAAAAATTTGTTGCCTCGGTAGAATTGCGCTGAAAAACAAGGAGACAAAAAAAAAACAAAAAAAAAATTAGCGAATTTTTTTTCTCGAGCCGTATATAGCGTATGCGTATGCGTGTATGTGTATAAATTTTTTTCAAGGAGTGATACTCTCCGAAAGGAGAAACTACCACCGCGGGACCATGAACTACGTATGTGGTACGTGGTATACATACATATATATCACTATATCAGAACGAACCACATTGCGAGCCGAGAGAGTGCAGAGCCTGTAACGTTCCTGGAGGAGACATCAAAGCTCACCTGAAATGTAAGGTAATTTGGCTGGGGGATTTTCGTGCGTTGGAACATTAATAAAAAGTGAAGTAAAAAGAAAAACGAAGTCCTGGCATACATATTCATGATAACTTAATTAGGATTTCTACTTTTGCTGCATGGGTTGGTCAAAGCTTCAATTATAAGAATACCTGATGAGTCATTGATGAAAAAGATCAAACTCTAAACCGCGCACTTATATTTATGTGCGAACTATGGTATTTGAGGTAGGACAACGTAGAAGTATGATTAGAAATTCATTCTAAACCGGAAAATTATTCAAACTTCATAATTAAAAGAAAAGCTGAAAGAGTAGAAAAATATATGCGATTCTTATAAATATAATTAGAAGCACATCAGATTTTCTGATGACCTGCATTATCGTGGTAATATTGGAGTAAAAAAGTTGTTATCAAGATTTATAAAGGTATGGTTGAGATTCAACGAAGTTGCACACTTTCTTGAACATTGCCAGGCTTATCCTTCCCCCAATTTTCCAATACAGTGACAACTGTTGAATAACTAAGTTCTATTGCTGAATTATGATGATATACCTTTAACTAACTCACCTTGTGTGCATGCGCTTGTACAAATGTGCCTAAGCCTCTGATTCACAGAGAGTTGAAGGGGGTCCCGATTTGTAAAGACTGGTGGATTCTTGCTTAAGATAACAATTAGTAATTAACACTTGGCGAGAGATTCTAGGGCGCTGATCCATCTTCCTGATGCTTCCATCTTGTCATCACGCCACGTCGACCCATCATCACTCCTCTGGAAACTCTCATTACGTGTTAATTACTATACTTGTTAATTTTAGCTTGAATTTTCCTCAATTTCTGTAGCTGCAGTGCCGCGTTTAAAATAACTTCCGAATTCCCCACTTCCATTATCATATGTATCTAATCAGGTCCTTATAGGGATAACCACGTATTCTATATCATTTATATGGTGTATCTATGTATGCATGTACCTGAGCACCATAGCACAATGGCTTCGCGTAATTTCTCGGCAGATACGTATATCTATCCTCAGAATGACAGCGCTCAACGTTGCTTCCGTGCGCTAATATACCTGTGGTTATAATTATATGGGTATAAAGCGTTTGCCTGGAATCTAGATTAAACCCACAGCTGAGACATTGAGTCATAATCGAATTAAACTGATGCAAAATTCTCCTTCGCCACTTTATTATAGCCATCAATTTCTGAAATACGTTATAAAGTCTCGATACATGGATAACGCTGGATATATTATGGTTTGGCACGTGATATCACAAGGCTGCAGTATAGCGTATAGCTATACCTGCTTCATATTGTGATCCCAATTTTTTGCGATTATAATTATACACCGCCAGCTGTTACAATAATCCGTAGTGAGTACCTATATACATACCTGAAGCTAAACGTAAAACTGAAATACGCTGAAATAACTTTCCAATAATCAAATACTCTATATATAATAACCCATCTACTATATATATGGGCTCGATGTTTTTATTCTCTGGTTAGCAGATGTATTATAAACCCAAAAGGCTTTGAGATCGGGATGTAAAATTAGATCTCCACAAACTCAACTGCCTTTCATTTAATTAATGAAAACTTTTCGGCCATTTATGTCGACCAAAAACGACAAAGTCAGTACGATAAAGGCAACTCTGAACTCTCGACGCTTTTATACTTTGTCAATGCGCGGTGATTAAACAACGTTATTTTATTTCCCGCTAATTCAACCCGTGTCAGGGCTATATGCAGTACATATATGGTTAAAATAATTCATACCTATGTAGAAAATATTTCAGAAGAGAAAATCCAATCTCACCCATCCCCATCAAAAATCGTTACAATTTTCTGCAGATTAAGTATATATTCCTAAATACATATATGCGATGTGTCACAGGTATGTTACACGTTCTCGTACAACAGCTCAGATTGCTGTATCTTCATTATCCTTGTAAGCTATGTATAGGCTTACTGGCGGTGTTAATATAACAATGGGCGAGGAAAGAGGGATGTAGAACGAAGCTGTGGGGACATGGGCGGATCACAAACCCTTTTCAAACTTCCCCACTGATATTAATTACATATATTTCCTCGATGTAAATTTAGGTCAAATTTACGGGCGCGCGATGCATGTACCGTAAAAGTGTCATATACCTATAAACGTGTTACGCGCAAAGACCGCGGTTCGCATTTGCGCAGGCAAATCTGCAGAGATGTGTTAATCCCACCGAATATCATACTTTATTTTACCTCCAACGTATATATAGAAATATTATATAAGTTAATTAACTATTCTGTACCTGCAGATCGTTATACACCTACGGGCATATGCCAAAACAGCACTCTTGCTGATGAGACATTAAGTTACAATTCGTCCGTGTCACTTAATTACACACACATTGCGTACCTATACTAATTTGTCAATTAATCTAATAGTCCCGGAGGCCGTGCAGAACGGTCGGTCATCCACAGTGGATAAACAACCAAATACATATCATGTTTTCCATGAAATTGATCATGAGGAGATCGTTGAAATAAATATTGGCTTAATAAAGTTAGGGCGTATGTATGTACTCTAGATTACGTTGTAATTGCATCATGCTCTATCAAATTACGCGCGTAATCAATGAGGCTTGATTTTAGAATAATTATGAACTCAGTACGGGTATAAATATTGAATAGGTCTTTTAAATCATATAATTTCATCATACAATTTGTTTAAAGAATTTCAAATTGTTACAAGCTCAGGTGTGAGATTCATAATCATTTTTATGGAAATGTGATGGGATATGGAATAGGGATCATGTTACAGTTTACTAATTACCTATATAGACATGAAAATAATATTCTAACATAAGTTTACAATCAGCGATGTATGACTAGCCCAGTTTTGAAGTATAGCATCGTGTGTTTCGTATTGATTTTTATTTTCGATATTCGAAAACATCTATTTTCAATTTTAGGCGCTATTGCGGATCGTTATAGCCTTTACTACATTACCGATCATCAATCATTCTCGACTACCCCGCGAATCATATAACGACACATGGTAATTGATGTGTTTTCTTCTTATCGACACTTCGCATCGAAACAGGCGAGACGAAATAATGAATTAGTCGGTAAATAGGATGGCTTCGTATAAATGGAAGCCAACTGCACATGCGTATGTTACGGCAGCTAAGCAGTCGATATCGAGCTGTACATACGACAGTATTATACAGATTACAGAATACAGATACGTAATTCGTCGGAAACAGCCACACGGGCTGCTTGTGGCTTGCCATAGTGATTTGATGCAGAAGAAACGTCGTTTTCTTGATTCCTAATTTAGTGTTAAAAAACAGTAGTCTTTACCTGTCTGTTTTCGTAATAATCTATATTAGTTTTTTATTATTTTCGATTTAAAGTTCGAAATGATTCGGTCCGAATCGCTGTGAACGTCAATAGCATAAACTGTACACAAACCAGTAAGTGTTTTAGACCGTTAAAACGACATCCTCTACACAATTAACCCATCTATATAATACATATACGTATAACTTTACAATGTATTTATTAATTTGCAATTATAATTGATAAATGTATTTCCTCAATTATCCCCCTGTTGTCATAACCAACGTCAAACGACAATAGAACGTTTCCTTTACTAGTTCGCTAGTATAATAAAAACACTGAATTATTTTTCTTCGCAATTTATTAATTTATTAAGCAAAAATATAATTTACATCATTTAATTATAAAGGTGTAGGTATATGTTATTGCATACTTTCAAATTCAACAAACATATCGGAATATAAGAATATAAACTGATCTTATAATTCCCGAATCAATTATATTACATTCTTGATTCATTTATCGATCTATCTCTATTGTTAATATTAAGCATTTAATGTAAACGAGATTATCATGTCGTCGTCAACTTGTGCATCTGACAGCTCGGAGAAAAAAAATGAAACGCTCAAAGAGTAAACACAATAATAGGATCTAATTTTCTACCATACATACGTACCTTAGATCACAAAATCATTTGTAATTACTAATTACATCTTCAACATCGTTAGAAAGAGTTGAAGAATTTTTCCATCTACTATTGGATGTATAGATATACTAGCATTCAAGTATTCATAGATAATTATCGTAAAAAAGAGAGAGAGAAAAAAAACGAAGTTATTCACGCACGTATTTATAAGCCGAAAAATGAGACAGTAGTTTTACGATTATACATATATCCATGTATTTCAAACTAGAATCTATAGGTATAACAAACACTTAACTCTCGAACTAAAATAGACTCAACACTTATTATTTAACAGTTTAATATTTGATGGAATGAAGAATGATCACGGGTTGAAATTGTTCAATATAAATTCCGGCATAATCTCATCTCATTGCACCTATTACTGTAGCAATTGTTGTCTCCAATAATTAGACTTCTCTTAAATTTCGGATAAATAATATCTAATTGAGACGTACGTGTAGAATTTCTGATTATTTTTTATTACTCAATCTAAATCAGCCTTTTCAGTCAAGAGACGTGAGAAAGAGATTAAAAAAAAAACGAAAAAACAAAAAAAAAATGATCTTCTGTTTCTTTAGTTTCAAATTACATTCTTTCCACACTTTTTCAAAGCTTCAATGATCAAAAGAACTTTCAGATTTACATTTCTAGCATAGCGAAATAGAATTCAAATTCTAAATATAACTTATTGGACCTTGATTTCTGTGGTATACAAAACTGGTGTAAATATTATGATTAATATTTTATGTTAGAAATACATGGGGAACAGCTTATAATATGCATATGTATACGTAGTAAAAAAGAAAAAAAAAAAAAAAACAGAAAAAAAAAATCGTAATTAATTGCTCTTATTTTATTTATAAGAAATCTTATCTTTATTGTTTACATTGCGTTATAGTGCACAATAAATGATCTTCGAATATTATATCTGTTCCTAATCACTATTCATGTATACATGTTTCTAGGATAAAACACTAAGCAAACCGGGCCTGAAAATATCTATATATAAAATGACTAAACGGTTTGAATTTAACTGGCAAATTGAAGTGCCCGAACCCTTGCTTACTGGTTGCGTATTTGATAGATGGTCAGAAGAAAAGGATAATACTGAAATAGAGTTGAACTGTTTGTTCAAAGTCGATCAGTACGGTTTCTTCATATATTGGAAAAGTGAGGGAAAGGTGAGACTCTCTTAGAAACACATGTTGATTTATATTCAAAGAATGAATCACAAGAGCCAAGGAGCCTTCTTCTCATAATCGTATCATAATGTTTTTTAAATTCATCTAAGTCACGTTATTTTAGGATGGGGATGTAATTGAGCTTTGTCAAGTAAGCGATGTTAGAGCAGGTGGTGTTCCAAAGGTGAATATTATTCTCATATTAGTCGTAATGATAATTTTCCAAGTTTCATGAGCTTGATAATTATAAATGAAATGATCAATCATGTTTCAAACAGGATCAAAAGTTGTATGATAAACTAGGAGGAAACCATGGAGATCAATTGGAGGAAAGAAGTCTGACCATTTGTTCCGGTGTTGATTATACAAATATTAATTATCAACACATTGTATGCCCAGATGCAGCAACTGCAAAGGTATAACATGGATCTGATAGTCATAAGTTCAGTTTCTATATACTTTCAACAGATTTCATATGCAGATGCTGTAGATCACTGGTCAGGTCAAGCTTTAAATGATAACGTTCTATTTTTCTTTATGAAGAATTGCCGTAACGCGATAACAAACTCCCACAACTATGTGAAAGAGATAGATTTCTAGAAAATATTAACAAATGCAGGAAATTAATGATGCAATTTTATTAATGGATTATTTTACAGATATGGCTCGATGGAATACGAATTATAACGCACAATGTTAAAGCCAACAACGTTTGTCCGTTAACTTGTCTTAAGAAACAGTACGTTCTACTTTAATATCAGTTAATATAACATTAGGAGTTGGGTAGGAGAAGTAATTATGGATATTGGTTTACCCAAAGTGTAAATTATCACATTGATATTTCGAATTTTAAACTATTTCTAAGAAAAACTCTATCTAACATACACAAACTGAGCTAAGACGTCTGTTTTTACATCCTGTAACATAATAATCAAAATTATTTATTATTATAGTTGGATGAGACTTCGGATGCTTGTAGATCCAGTGGGAAAAGTTCCGGTTAAAGTAGTTGCGAGAACATTCGCCTCTGGAAAGACTGAAAAATTGGTATATCAATGTTTGGCCGAGTTAGATTTACCCTGCGGAAAGGTACGCTATCATCCATGGGTAGATATCGGGCTTATCACATTATTCCACACTTGAAATAATCTACCTTTCATTTAAAATATGGGTATTATATTCCAGAACGATGTTATAGAACCTGATGATTTTACATTTGATGCATTTTATGACCTCTATCACAAGATATGTCCTAGAAATGATATAGAAGAATTATTTCAATCTATGTGAGTATCTTCATCATTTAGGAAACAATAAATGAAGTCATTACTTGAAATGATTTCAATGTTTCTAATGTTTCTGACTCTATTCTGTTATCCCAGTACTCAAGGAAAGGCTGATACTATAAATATGGAACAGCTAATTATGTTTTTAAATGAAAAGCAAAGAGATCCAACGTTGAACGAGATTTTGTGTCCTTTATACGACGAGAAAAGAGCAATGGAAATAATCAAAGACTATGAAAAGAACGAAGAGGCGAGAATTCAGAGTATGAATGCCTCTCAGAACGTATATTAGTAATCCCATATATTTTCAGGCTTGTATATTTAAGTGAAATATTGCTTCCAGAAACTATGACCAAGGATGGTTTCATACGGTATTTAATGTCGGACGAAAATGCGCCTGTATTTCTTGATAGATTAGACATTTACATGGATATGGATCAGCCTTTATCCCATTATTACATAAATTCAAGTCACAACACATACCTAAGCGGTAGACAATTCGGTGGTAGAAGTAGCGTAGAAATGTACCGACAAGTTTTACTAGCTGGTTGCAGGTGGGTTTATTTAAAAGAGTTAACAATTTTTTACAAATATAAATGGATATTGATAATAATCTCTGTTAAAGGTGCGTAGAACTGGATTGTTGGGATGGCAAAGGTGAAGACGAGGAACCAATTATAACTCATGGAAAAGCAATGTGTACAGATATCTTGTTTAAAGATGTTATATACGCAGTGAGAGATACGGCCTTTGTCACCTCTGAATTCCCGGTTATTCTTAGCTTCGAAAATCACTGTACAAAAAAGCAACAGTATAAATTAGCAAAATACTGCGATGAAATATTGGGAGATTTGTTGTTGAAGGAACCTTTGAAAGAATATCCTGTAAGTCGATGAATCAATGCGAAATCTCTCCCTTGTTTAATTCTTTTATATAAATCAATGATGTTCAATAACTAATCATCAGCTGGAACCAGGCGTCAGTCTACCGCCACCGAATATGCTGAAGCGAAAAATCCTCATAAAAAATAAGAGACTGAAGCCTGAAGTTGAGAAACAAGAACTAGAGCTTTTCAAACAAGGCCAATTCGTCATCGAAGATGAAGTCAAAGAAGATGCCAGTGCTCTACCTGCCACTGCATCTAGTGTCGACCAACAGCCAGCCAAAGTACTTTGCTTTGATTAAAATGATGCAATTTATACACAACACTGTTAGTTCATAAATCGTAATGAATAATTTGATTCTACAGGAGGAGATAGTCGTGCCGGTAGAAGCTGTTGTTCCTGTAGGTGTGGTTTCACAATCACAAGGTAGTGGAAGCGTTGGAGTTGGAGATAGCTTCGAATTGGCAAATGTTCCTCCCTATACCGGCAGCACAACCAATGTACATCCTTGGCTATCGTCAATGGTCAACTATGCACAGCCGATAAAATTCCAAGGATTCAATGTCGCAGAGCGTGAGTTTGTTTCATTGATAGAATTCTGATGCGAAGAATTTTTCTTAAACACCTATCGTTGCTAGAGAAATGATGAATAATCTGCTCCCTCCCTGTTGTTCATTTTAAATTATAATTGGCGATTTTATATTTACAGAGAAAAATATTCATCACAACATGTCGTCTTTTGCTGAGACTGCAGGATTGAATTATCTTAAAACTTCAGCAATCGAATTTGTCAATTACAATAAACGACAAATGAGTAGGATTTATCCAAAGGGTACGAGAGCTGACTCTTCAAATTACATGCCACAGGTGAAGATCGTCGCGAATAATTCTATCTCAAATTCAGTATCGACTAATTGCTTGCTTATAATATCGCAAGACAAGTTTAAACTGAGCATAAAGTACAGCTGGCATCTAGTTATACAACTGTATAATCATTGACTGAATATATACATATGCACAGGTGTTTTGGAACGCTGGTTGCCAAATGGTCTCGTTGAATTTCCAAACAGCTGATCTTCCAATGCAATTGAACCAGGGAAAGTTTGAGTACAATGGTTCATCCGGGTATTTATTAAAGCCAGACTTTATGCGCCGTGCGGATAGGAGCTTTGATCCTTTTGCCGAAAGTCCTGTGGATGGTGTAATCGCTACACAGTGCAGCGTACAGGCATGTATTAACCAATCTGTTGATTCGAAACATGGGAAGAAAACCTGTTGACGAAATTGCTTCGAATTTTCATCTCTGATACTTTTGACTCAGATTTAATCATCTAATGTCTATTTGATTCAATCCCAACAGGTTATTGCCGGGCAATTTCTCTCTGATAAAAAAGTTGGCACGTATGTAGAAGTCGAGATGTATGGCTTGCCAACAGACACGATAAGGAAAGAGTTTCGCACTAGAGTTGTTCAAGCTAATGGACTCAACCCTGTGTATAACGAGGAGCCTTTCCTCTTCCGTAAAGTTGTGCTACCAGATTTGGCTGCCTTGCGATTTGCTGTTTATGATGAATCAAACGGAAGACTTTTGGGACAAAGAATTGTTCCTTTGGATGGACTACAGTCGGGATATCGCCATGTCGCCCTACGCACAGAAGCCAACTTTCCTATGTCTCTTCCTATGCTGTTCTGTAATATAGAACTCAAGATTTATGTTCCTGATGGTTTTCAGGGTATGTTATAGCATAATGATTGATAACCATTGATTAGAAATGGGTAGTAAATAAGAACTAGCAGATAATTTGTAGATTTTTAGCATTTCTCATTGAAGCAACGATTTTTAAATGGCCTTTTTTATGTGTCTTAAGACTTCATGGAAGCATTGACTGCACCAAGAGTTGATCGGAAGGCTGAAGCGGCTGCCCAGACGAAAATGCGGGGGCTTGGAATTGAGGAAAGTGATAATAAAACCAATATCGAAGCTCCTTTACATCACCATGAAGTAGCGAAGCCTAGAGGTGTGTGAATCCTATTTTTAAAATAAATAGAATTAGCATAGTTATTAAAATACGCTTTCTACTCCTCAGAGGAGATGATGTTCGAACCTATTACCGCCGAATCTTTGAGACAGGAAAAAGGATTTCAAAAAGTATCTAGGAAGCAGCAAAAGGAATTGGAATCTCTTAAAAAAAGACATCAAAAGGAGAAGATCACTGTACAAAAACAACAGTGCGGAGCTATTGAGAAAATCATTAAAGGAAAGAAGTAAGAGATGATATCTAGCGGTTGGAAAAAGATTGAAAAAAATCGTTTAGCTGAGAGGCAAATGATATGCAATCATTGAAAAATGTTTGAAGAAGTAAATCGATGATAATATTAACGTTTTATCTCCAATTATAGCAAATTGGAATTATCAAGAGACCCAAGCGTTCGAAGAGCAGTATCTGAACAGACTGCTCAATGGTCAAGATTGGCAGAGAGACAACGTAGAGAGGAGAAAGAACTGCAGCGAGCACAACTCGAAGAGCGTCGTACCCAATTACGTAAGATGTGTGTAGCATCACAGCTTGCACAATCTAAACAATTAACTGCAAGGCACGAGCGTGAGCTTAAAGAAATGAATGTAAGACAAGCAAGACTTTCTGTTGAAAGTATGCGCGAAGTAATGAATGATAAAACGCTGAAAACAAGAGGTATCAAGGAAGGTAGATTGAGAGAAAAGCAACAAAATAATACCAAGAAGTTTATGGAAGAGAGGAAAATAGCGCAAATTGTTCAGAGCAGGGAAAAAGATAAGCTGAAACTCATTCATGACAAACAACTTGAGGATCTACAGAAGGATGTAAACGCGGTAAGAGAATCTGAATGCCTGTTATAGTTGGTTTTCTTGTTTTTTCTTTTACTTTTGGAAGAAGAGAGTTTGAAAGTTGAAATTAATGATTTTGGGATATTCTAGATACTGGAAATGTACAAAAATGAAGAGATCGAGTATGAGCTTGGTCCAAAAACTGAATTCTACGCATAAACTCGCCGAAATAACCAGCCAACATGTGATGCACTGATTCTATTCGTTAAGTATATTCAAATTTCTTATAAACATAATATTCACTATTGGAATTGGGATCAAATTCTTTGTATACGACAGTTGGACGTTACAAAATCTCATAGAAATTATTATTCATTAGATGATTATGTCGTGACTAGGTACTGCGAATTTAGCTGATGATGAATCGGTTACTATTTTCTTAAATAAAAGATCTCACTCAGCTTGTGGTGCAAAGTTTCATCATTACTTGTTAATTTTTCAATAAATGTATATGTACCGTGTAAAATGTACGTCTTTTATCAATCATATAGTTTAAGAAATACATTTACCACATATATCATGATATATGATAATGTATAATCTAGTCAAATTTTGAATAATATTGAAAGATTCTACTACTATTCACTTATCAGTTTTGAATGCATGAATTAACTGAAAAAATTTTAGATACAAAAAGTAACTATAAATTCCAGAGTTTGAATATATGTTACATAAACGAACATTGTAGAATTAAGAACTGTTGTAATACTGTGCCTCATTTTAAAAACAAAATCAAATACGTTATCGAAAATACGTATAATATTTTTTTTTCTCTCAATGCAAAGAAAAAAAAGTATGTGACTATTATTGTTGCGAAGGTGCTTGGGACAAAGAGTCATTGTATTTATGGAATTTGAATAATTTCTGAAACTATAAAATAGCTGACTTTTTCTTATCACTTGATGGATGAAACGACCTAATTTATTTTCCGATATGCAGAATGATTTGAATAATATTTAAGTACCAAACTAAACTTTCAACATTCTGGCACTCGAATTATTTTCATTTTAATATCTTTATTTATAACTATTAAATATAGCGCACGATATATCGCACAATCAGTCTGTAATTTATCTAAGTTTAATACATATCACGTTATAAGTTATCTGTTTTATATTAATTAATTATATCAACTTTGTTTTTTCTTTTCCCTTTTTTTCTTTCTTTTATAATATCATGTCTCATTTATGTGTAATAAGATTGTTTCATAGTAAAATTATACCTCTATTGAAAGTTGAAAGCCAAAAAATAATATGTATGTAAATAAAAATATAAAATACCCAGTAAACGAACACGAATTGAAACGAATTGAGTATGTGCAAAACGGAATTAACACGAATTAAATAGAATTCAAAAAAATTGCTAAGAATTGACACACAGGTCTTTTTAATTTCATCTAATTCGTATTAATACCGTTTTCCACATACTCAATTCCTTTTCGTTTACTGGGTATACATAGTATAAAGTAATAATATATTGTATACTTAGATAGATTATTCGGTAATATGTACATTTCAATGAAATAAACTGGTTCCACAGAATTAAGACTTTTGAGAAGTTTCCATTTTTGGGAATAGAAGGAAGGGGTGTTTAACTTCAATTTGAAATAGAATAGAATCTCCCCAATTTTTGATAATAAATTTTATTCAAGATTCTAGTTTATGGTCGTATCATACAGTGTAGATATTAAATTCTCTAAAGAATGTTCACATGCTGCGAACCTTTTTCTTCTCTCGATACAAACACATCTGTTGAACTAAAATGAAAAATTAGTTAGACTTGAATGTTCTACATCCAGTTAAATCGATTTGAATATTCAAAAATTTTTAAGATTTGTTTTTTCATTCAAATATTCATAAATCGAAGCATTTTACAAAAGTTTATCTAAAATTTAATTTACCGAACTTTTCTGAAATAATGATAACATTACTTACTATGCGGATCGAACCTCATCATCTCTATTTTGTCAGCAAGTCTTTCCCGTATTTTATTAAAGGTATGACCACTCACTGCGCTTTGCATCTGTACCATGATGAGTCTGGATGAAAACAGAGAGGAATTAACACGAATGCCGTGTTATGTCTCGCGACGATTAATATCACAGTCGAAATTTGACATGAATAAGGAGAGAATGGATGATACGTAACGAAATGTTGCATAAAATCGATAAGTCTTGTTTCTTTTTGAATACATCACGATATTGCAAATTTCAAATTACTCGAAGTAAAAAACCTTTCAAGTAGAAACGAAATCTAACCTAAAAATTATTCAACTAGCCGCTTTGGCAACAGTTTTATCTATTCACTTACTTGCTTTTAACACGTTTAAGCAATATATTTGTTAAAAACATTTTATGATGTGATTCAGGCAGCAGTAATCAATAGTTAACGATAAATTATCAAACTACAGCCTTACACCTTCCCTCAAGACGAACGGCACTAATTCTTTGCCGGGCTCTGTTTGACCTACCGAATGACCAGATTAACCTATTGGTAATGAGAACATACTTGGATATCGATTCAGCAGCATTCGTTCAGATGGTGGTGTCATCGGGGTCGAAAATGGTATCGCCATCTCGCGGTCTAATTATCGAACTACTTTTACCGCAAACAATGACATGCGACTTGCATACGATGAGGCGCACAGATATTTGCTCTAAGAGTAGTTCGAACATTTGTCACCCTGTTGGCACATTTTGCTATTGCCAGCCAAGGGGCACTGACCTAGGGTAGGGGCACCTGTCCTGGAGTCAGTGGCCTTTGTGGAATCAAAGAGATCGTATGGGGGTTGCGCTCATGACATATGACTGTTATTCGAATTTTTGGTAAATGAGATTTAGTCTTAGAATTACGTGAATTACCCATCCCAAAAATATGCCCCGTTGAAACTGATTTCCTTCTGACTTTTTACGGAGTCATCGATGGTAGTTAGGTCATCAAGTGATTTTGGACAAACGTATACTTTGTTCTTTGAGACATTATTTTCGGAATAAATGAGAACGGTTTTCGTTTAGTAGACAATAATTGTTCTCGTATATACGCAAATTATATTTTGAATGAGACCTAATTTAATCACGACAGTGACGGAACTTATACAGAGAGGCTTTAGATCCTCGAAGTCTATGCGGTAGAAAAATGTGCCAGTAGATTAATCGCGAAAAGATTTGCACGGGTGAAATAAGATAGAGAAAGCTTGAGATACCGTCGAAAAGATGGAATGAAGGATGCGAAATATATTATCCCGGTACAGGAGCTCGTTTCTGTGAGCTGATAAAATTTCACAAGGTACCCAGCTGCCAGGGTTCTCGTATATATATGCCTGTCCCGAAAGGGATATGGAAGTGCGCTGATGATTCTCGGTCGTCATTCGAAAGATTAAATATTATACTCGTACACAAACGATAGCGATAAGTGTCCCGCCCGATGATATGCAACCGAGGCAACATCTTCTTTTGAGTTGGCAATACACTAGGCAATAGTAGATTTCTATTTTATGGGCAATAGCTGACTCGAGCCCCTAAGACGAATTAAAAATTCAATCTGTCAAAGCGTCAAAACATCAAGACGTCAACCTACATAACCTACATCCAACGCATAAATCATTTCCAATAAGGATAACCATTCAATCATTTATTCAACAATTTTATTTATTAAGTATAAATAAAAATAAATAATAATAATAATAATTTCAAATAACTTTACTTCATAATTACTTTTACTAATTAAATAAAAATTTAAATATACACTACATTTAGAATAGGGTAAGCCTAAGGGACGAATGCTGCGCCCTATTACACGCAACCCGCGGATCATTATATTATTCTGCTCATCTTAGTTCCGTAGTTCGTCACCCGGTGGCGCCACCGGCGTAAACTGACCTACTCAACGGCGTCCTTGCCCCTCTCGCCCCACTCAAGGCCGCTCAAGCCCGTCAAGGATGGGGAGCCCAAGCAAACCGGTTCAGTGGCCTTCGTGGCGCCGACGAGTGAACAGGTTTGTGACGTAGTAGACGTTCTTGGGAAAACTTACGCGCCGAGTTGAGCTTGATGAATCTCAAGAAAATTGTTCACTTGATTCGAATATAAATTTACCTTGTAGTAGAGAAATATCTGAATAATGAGGATCAAGGATTGAAGGTTTTTAAATAAATACAGGTACAAATTACTGTAGAATTAATTATAGGCATCGCATTTATTTTTCAAACATCTTACAGACTTCAATATTAGTAATAAATTACTTTACAGTCCCATTCTTTGGTTCTTAGTTGAGCATGTTCGCTTGAACAATACATTGAGTTAATTTATCCCATGTAACATATATTAATCTAGTTTTTATTTTCACAGGGGTTGTTCGTGGAGGGAAAAAACATAGTCCTGCCTATCTACAAGAAAACCTCTTGAAAGTTCTTCATTACAACGATTCACGCCAGACAGTGGAGCAGTTCAAATACCAGGGGAATGGCTATTATTGATGGGGACTAATGGCTTCAAACGGCTATTATTGTGTATAAAGTAGCATAGGAGTATAGTTTTAGGCTGAGTTCGCAATTACAGTTCCTTTGGAATCAGTTTTGGTAAAATCTCGAATCTCCTCTAATTAGATTAGACCAGATTATCCTAAATCCATTGTAGAAACTACAAGCGATACTCTATATTCACTCGTGATTATACAGCACGCTCTACCTGACTAGTTCATACGGTAATGTTATAATCAAACGAGGAAAAAACTTGTAATATCACGGAAGAGATGAGAATTTGTAATAGATTATGATATGATATTGATATAATTTAATAGTTGAAACATTTCTGAATATCTCGGCCAATAATATTTTTTATTAGCCTAATAACTTCGTTGTACTCGAAAGAGGAGAGCAGTAGACACTGAAATAGTTGGATTAGCCATTACCGTATGAAATATTCGCAATATCTATGCAGGTAACTGCGCATAATACATGCATATACGATATACGTACGCGAATATACTTCACTCCTTTGTGAAATTGTCCTCAATGGATAGAGAGTAGACAATTCAGAGATCCATGAATTGGAAACTCTCATTAGTATCTTTTGAGAACAACTATATTTATAGAGTAATGAATTATTCTACTGTTCTCGTGGCGAAATTACATTGTTAAAGTATTATCCTTAACGAAAACCATGGTGAGAATAATGACTCGTTCTCTATTCGTATGGTGGTCTGAAAAATAAAAATAAACAGCTCGCTGCTCTTAACAAGACCGATATGAAAACTATCTGCTACAAACATTGTACTTGGCATTCTGTAAGATATACCTTCGTACGTATATGCATGTATTATCGTCGCAACGATTAGTTTCGAGTATAATAGTAGTTTTATTATTTCCTACGTATAGTTCTAGCTAATCTCGGAACTTAAAAAGTGCCAAATATGTAGTTTTCAGTGATATACGTGATACATTATACATATTACGATCACATCTACAATTTGTCCAATCAAATATTCAGTGTTGTAAAAATTGTAAGCCAATTTTTTTTCAAGTGAAGTTTATTACTTTTAAACAACTATTTTATAATTAGTTGAAATAACTTTACTTTATAATTAGTTTTAATAGCTTTACTTTATAATTAGTTTTAATAGCTTCACTTTATAATTCGTTTTAATAGCTTTACTTTATAATTCGTTTTAATAGCTATACTTTATAATTCGTTTTAATAGCTTCACTTTATAATTCGTTTTAATAACTTTACTTTATAATTACTTTTACTAATTAAATGAGTAGTTTCATCAAAAATTTAATTAGTGACTCGCAACACTGCAAATATTCATGTAATAATAAGATTGTTTATGCAATAAACATGTATCATTATAGTACATTAGAACATTCTTGAATAAATATCTCTTGAAATTGTAAATAATCAATCGTTGAATCATTTCCCCCTGTCCTTTCCTTGCCTATACAAAAAATTAGGTATCAACTGCCAGAATTTTAGGAGTCAATTTTCTGGCAGTTGATACTTTTTTTTAAGGAGTCGATTTTCTGGCAGTTGATACCTCATGGTGTCAAAATCGACTCCTTGAAAAAGGTATCAACTGCCAGAAAATCGACTCCTTAAAAAGGTTTCAACTGCCAGAAAATCGACTCCTAAAATCAGGTATCAACTGCCAGAAAATCGACTCCTTAAAAAAAAGTATCAACTGCCAGAAAATTGACTCCTAAAATTCTGGCAGTTGATACCTAATTTTTTGTATAGGCAAGGAAAGGACAGGGGGAAATGATTCAACGATTGATTATTTACAATTTCAAGAGATATTTATTCAAGAATGTTCTAATGTACTATAATGATACATGTTTATTGCATAAACAATCTTATTATTACATGAATATTTGCAGTGTTGCGAGTCACTAATTAAATTTTTGATGAAACTACTCATTTAATTAGTAAAAGTAATTATAAAGTAAAGTTATTAAAACGAATTATAAAGTGAAGCTATTAAAACGAATTATAAAGTATAGCTATTAAAACGAATTATAAAGTAAAGCTATTAAAACGAATTATAAAGTGAAGCTATTAAAACTAATTATAAAGTAAAGCTATTAAAACTAATTATAAAGTAAAGTTATTTCAACTAATTATAAAATAGTTGTTTAAAAGTAATAAACTTCACTTGAAAAAAAATTGGCTTACAATTTTTACAACACTGAATATTTGATTGGACAAATTGTAGATGTGATCGTAATATGTATAATGTATCACGTATATCACTGAAAACTACATATTTGGCACTTTTTAAGTTCCGAGATTAGCTAGAACTATACGTAGGAAATAATAAAACTACTATTATACTCGAAACTAATCGTTGCGACGATAATACATGCATATACGTACGAAGGTATATCTTACAGAATGCCAAGTACAATGTTTGTAGCAGATAGTTTTCATATCGGTCTTGTTAAGAGCAGCGAGCTGTTTATTTTTATTTTTCAGACCACCATACGAATAGAGAACGAGTCATTATTCTCACCATGGTTTTCGTTAAGGATAATACTTTAACAATGTAATTTCGCCACGAGAACAGTAGAATAATTCATTACTCTATAAATATAGTTGTTCTCAAAAGATACTAATGAGAGTTTCCAATTCATGGATCTCTGAATTGTCTACTCTCTATCCATTGAGGACAATTTCACAAAGGAGTGAAGTATATTCGCGTACGTATATCGTATATGCATGTATTATGCGCAGTTACCTGCATAGATATTGCGAATATTTCATACGGTAATGGCTAATCCAACTATTTCAGTGTCTACTGCTCTCCTCTTTCGAGTACAACGAAGTTATTAGGCTAATAAAAAATATTATTGGCCGAGATATTCAGAAATGTTTCAACTATTAAATTATATCAATATCATATCATAATCTATTACAAATTCTCATCTCTTCCGTGATATTACAAGTTTTTTCCTCGTTTGATTATAACATTACCGTATGAACTAGTCAGGTAGAGCGTGCTGTATAATCACGAGTGAATATAGAGTATCGCTTGTAGTTTCTACAATGGATTTAGGATAATCTGGTCTAATCTAATTAGAGGAGATTCGAGATTTTACCAAAACTGATTCCAAAGGAACTGTAATTGCGAACTCAGCCTAAAACTATACTCCTATGCTACTTTATACACAATAATAGCCGTTTGAAGCCATTAGTCCCCATCAATAATAGCCATTCCCCTGGTATTTGAACTGCTCCACTGTCTGGCGTGAATCGTTGTAATGAAGAACTTTCAAGAGGTTTTCTTGTAGATAGGCAGGACTATGTTTTTTCCCTCCACGAACAACCCCTGTGAAAATAAAAACTAGATTAATATATGTTACATGGGATAAATTAACTCAATGTATTGTTCAAGCGAACATGCTCAACTAAGAACCAAAGAATGGGACTGTAAAGTAATTTATTACTAATATTGAAGTCTGTAAGATGTTTGAAAAATAAATGCGATGCCTATAATTAATTCTACAGTAATTTGTACCTGTATTTATTTAAAAACCTTCAATCCTTGATCCTCATTATTCAGATATTTCTCTACTACAAGGTAAATTTATATTCGAATCAAGTGAACAATTTTCTTGAGATTCATCAAGCTCAACTCGGCGCGTAAGTTTTCCCAAGAACGTCTACTACGTCACAAACCTGTTCACTCGTCGGCGCCACGAAGGCCACTGAACCGGTTTGCTTGGGCTCCCCATCCTTGACGGGCTTGAGCGGCCTTGAGTGGGGCGAGAGGGGCAAGGACGCCGTTGAGTAGGTCAGTTTACGCCGGTGGCGCCACCGGGTGACGAACTACGGAACTAAGATGAGCAGAATAATATAATGATCCGCGGGTTGCGTGTAATAGGGCGCAGCATTCGTCCCTTAGGCTTACCCTATTCTAAATGTAGTGTATATTTAAATTTTTATTTAATTAGTAAAAGTAATTATGAAGTAAAGTTATTTGAAATTATTATTATTATTATTTATTTTTATTTATACTTAATAAATAAAATTGTTGAATAAATGATTGAATGGTTATCCTTATTGGAAATGATTTATGCGTTGGATGTAGGTTATGTAGGTTGACGTCTTGATGTTTTGACGCTTTGACAGATTGAATTTTTAATTCGTCTTAGGGGCTCGAGTCAGCTATTGCCCATAAAATAGAAATCTACTATTGCCTAGTGTATTGCCAACTCAAAAGAAGATGTTGCCTCGGTTGCATATCATCGGGCGGGGCACTTATCGCTATGGCTTGTGTACATTAATGAAAATTTTAAAAAATCATACCTCTTCCGCAGGGTTTTGCAGTGCGTCACTTTTTTACGGAGAGATTCCTATTTTTGCTGCTTACAATGATGTTAAAAATTGACCTTCATTTCTCTTTATACAAACATCAGTTGAGTGTATACACCCAGAAATATGATTCCTTATTAGACAAACAAACCTCAAGTAAATGAATTCTATAATTATACTGAATGGTATTTTATTAAACATATGAGATTATCTGTTAGGTTTATATTTAAAGAGATCATTTTTCCGAGTGTCAAACTAAACTCTGCGAGTATAAGTCAAACATCACTATAAATTACGTGTTGGACATCATGGATGAAATTCTGAGAGAGATACTATGACTTTATTTGTATGAGAGTCAAGCTAAATATAATATGCCATTATACAGTATCAAGTTAATTATTAAATACATATTGCACGTGCGTGTGTAAGTATTAATTAGAATATTCCCAATAATATATATTTATGTAATATGTAGGTATAATATATCTATGTAAATTGTAAGGCAGTTTGATGATTTTGTGTTGTCTTCTGATAATGAGCTTCTCTGACGGCTGGAGCACTCTGGAAATGAATTTACCTATTTCCAATGCAAATAAATCTCATTTTTCATCCCCGAATATACGGGGATTGAAATCGTGAAAATTCTAAACGAAAGTGTTCAGAACGAAACAAATTACGTGGATCTTGTAAAGTTGTAACTGATTTGAGTCCCTTATCCACAATTTAGATTTCTCTTCCTTTAATCTGTATGTCTTATGCTCAAAGTCAAATTATATAGGCTGGATTTCTTTAATAAATCATTCCAGATGGGACTGAGGAGAAGTAAGAAAGCTTTCACGGCATTGATTACGGATTATTGCAACATTTATTGTATCGGCTAAAAGCTTAAGTTAGATCTAAAGGTCTACGTGTATAATTCATAGAGAAGCTCACGCGAGGTCCTCTAGTGTCTTTCGCCTAAATTAATTTCTAATCTGATTAATTGAAATCAAGTTATTGAAAGTTAGTGTCTCAGAGGATAGTTCAACTTCGTCCGACACATGTTACGCTACAAGTTACGCGATCTTTCCTCGATTACGTATCAGCGGTTACGCAATTACTATCATCGGGTAAATTTCCCTCCAGAATTCTAGACAGGCATTTGGAGAGACAGTTTTCGTTGTTTGTCATAGTGCTCGATTTATTGGTCCTCAGTGACGCTTATCGACCATTGTACATCGCTGGTCAAGGTTGTCCAAGGAACGCGATAATTCCCAGAAAGATTAGTATGGACACTGAATGTCTTTCGGAGCTGTTGCAGGCGTCCGCGTCGCTGCAGGACTGAACACATCCGCGTACATACCTGGAATTTGTTATTTGAATTGTTTAACGTTGAAAAAATTTTAAGTATTAGGTATTTAATTGACTAGCCAAAGATGTAGGTACTCAAAATAGTAGTTTTCGTATCTAGGGCGTAAAGTTAAACTTCACGCCCGAGTTGTGATCGTCGCGTCCGAGGGCGGCGAAGCCGGCTCGAGGACCGCGCGATCACACGAGGGTGTTAAGTTTAATTACGCCCGAGTTGCGAACAATATTTTTCGTCATAGTGGCGTAAAGTATAACGCATTTTTAGCCTTGTTTTGCAAGCGTCAAGTTCGACTCTACGCCCGCAAAACAGGGCGTAAAGTGCGTACTTTACGCCTACTATGACGAAAAATATATTTTTAGGGAATTTGTGTTCAAATGAATGTAAATGCTATTACATGAAGTTTCACGGCAATTTTGAAGAAACAAGATTTTGTTGAGATGTTACAGTGTGGTTTTAGGGGTACGATATCAGGACTGCACCTTCGTTCATTCTGGCACTCATATTATCAGATTATCGCACAAAAAAGATCCTATACACTCACTTCTCGTCGAAGTAGAATCCCCCGCAATGAGACATCCGTATAATCTCCGTATCTGTTGTCAGGGTTCCACTGTCCAAGGCGCAGCTTCTCACAGTGATTGAAGTCCCTGACTCGTCTGTGGCGGTGATCATGAATGCATTTATTAATTCTGTGTTATACCTATGCAAACACGCTATACACGATTATACTTGAGATTTCTGACGAAGATGCACTTGTCTCGAAATGTCAATTCGGTCACTCTTACCCCATTTGGACTAATTCCTGCATGTATTACGCCATGCTTGACGTATCATGGGGAGCTGCACTTTATCATATTTCAATCAGCAAGTTTGTTTGCTTTACAATCTAGAATGGCTATATGATGTAAATGTGTACATTAGGGTGATTCTTATTCAGGGATTGGTGGAATTTAAATCGTTGCACCCTCCTAATCGATCTAAAATAATTTCAAAAAAGTCACCAAGATTTGAACTCTTAATCTTGGCATTGAAGAATTTTTTTTTTCTTAGAAAATTAACATATTTTATACTGCTCGAAAATTAGGTAAGGTTCACTATATGGCTAGCTACGGGTAGCTACTTAGCTAATTTTCCATCAGCATAAAAAATGATAATCAAAAAAAAAAAAAAAAAATACCTTTGGAGGCATGCTTCAATGTTAAAATTAAGAGTTCAAATTTCACAGTAATTTTTCAAAAATTATTTCTGATCGATTAGAAGGGCGCGACGATTTAAATTCCGCCAAGCCCTAAATAAGAACCACCCTCATGTATACTTACCTGTCCATGGACACTTAGGGCTTATATGAGATTGCGCGAAACTGATAAGATAAAAAATGACGTGGATCGCAAACTAGCAACTCTTTGAAGTGTGCTTTTAATCAGACTGCAAACAGATTGGGGATTTTCGTGACACATGGAACCTGGTACGCTCCTGATAGCCAGTTATACGAAGATAGAGGGATAGATATTCACGGTATGGGATTCATGGTAACAATGATCGGCGTGAATCATTATGAAGAACAAAAAGTGATATTCCTGCTACACCCACCGTAAATTCCAGCAATTTTTATGCACGCTGTAGCTGGAAATAAACCGTCACGCCCTTTGCGTCCTCCGAGACAAGGTGTCTCCAGGAAATTAAGGCTCCCATTGTTGTGAAAAGGATCGTCACAAGCCTTGTTGTTACCACCAACGGAAACGCATTTGAAGCAATCAATGGCGCTCCCTGTGAACACAGTTCGAAGAATACAAGAAACAAGGGAAAGCCTCATTTCTCTTGTTCTGTATTGTAATTACATCGATTATAGATCAGCAACAATGTGAATACCTATACGCGTTGTTAAAGCATGTGCAGGTTTAACTGCGGATTGACTAAACGGATAAACTACATTATCGTCGTGATTATCGATGCACTACTTTCGTAGTCATTATAATCAACAGTCATGAAAGCTTGCGTACATATTCATCAGAAATGTATTGCAGAATTACTATGTTCGCATAGTTTACTGCGTGTTACTTAGGCGCAGGTGCAATCCATCTTGGAGGATGAAACATCCTCATAACCCGAGCCAAGGAAGGACCGAATCTGCCCCCAGGGATTTCTTGCGAATTCACGAGGTTGCTCGGATTCGTTGTCCAGATTTTGGAAAATTTATTTCTAGTAGGAATTGTGATAAATTGGTCCCATTTCATCGAATGATTACACCACGTACGAGGAGAAAATAACTTCAAACTCCTCTGTGAACATTTTCTTATGCTTTTTTGGCTCACGGCTATATAATCACCTCCTCACAAACGCCTCATGATTTTTGTTAGTATATTACAATGGTGCATATCGAAATACAGTTTCGATTATTGATTGACCTCAAAGACAATTCCCATTCCATTATATGACTTTGTTGAGTAACTTGGTTCTGACGATGATGGGACAATAAAAAATTAATCCGTAATTATAACTTTGGTATAGGCTTCGGCGTGCTATGTTTTCTTAAAGTTATGCCGCCCGAACTGGTCCAATGTGGTCCAGTGGAAGGAAACTTGGATCCTGTGACTACAATAACGTCTTATATCATGTACTCTCCCAAGTCTTCAAAAGTTTCTCACCTATACCTGATTGCGATCGGATAACAGTTTCGTTCGAGCAGTTTCGTAGCACTACTTACGCAGTTTGTTTTTATCCATCTATTTTCAGATCGCAAATAAATCCATGGTTGAAAAATCAATTGCGCGTGTTAGGAAGCCGTTCAAAATATTTCGCTTAATTAAACCTAACAAATCGGCGTTATCTTTCGTACTGTGAAAAAAAAACAGAACTACTGATCGATATCTTAAAAGGCAACACCAACTCACCTCCATCCCCACTCATAAATTACAAATTAGTTTCTTGCTTAATTATGAGCAAATATCGTTGGTGCTGCTGAACTAAATTACTACACTTCCTGTGACCAGAATGGAATACCAATATAGGTACGTGCGGGAGTAATATTTACGGTAAAAATGTGCCAAAATGCATCTTGATAGCCAATCGTTGAAAATTTACAAGTAAATGCAAATTCTATCAAGATATCTTCGCGAAGCTTGTATTAATTGATCGAATAGCATCAACAGGGTGCCTGTTACTTTCTAAATTATAATATTGCGCAGGGATGAATCTTTCGTAAAAGTATACAACGAGGATTTGTATGTATAGTACCTACGGAGTTTTAAAAACATGTTGATCCGCATATTGATGCGTATTGTGTTATACATTATACTTACCGGTTTGTAAAGTGACGTAAAGGAGTAACAACGATGAAAAGTGACAACGAATATATGAAATTTTGATTTTCATAGTTAAGCGTTAATTTCGATTGCGAATTAAGTTAATGAAAAGTTTGGACGTCAACTTCTTTCGTATTTCGTTAACCAAATCGAAGGGGACCCACGTTTTAGTCTCATGTTAAACACACACGACAAACACACTGTGGTATTATCGACGCGTTGTTAACTCGATAATGCCTCGTAGAAATTTCCTCACTGTCGTCACTGTCGTTGCTGATCTCAACGAAGGACCTGATGGCAGTGACGGAACCAAACCGTCCACCGAACGTACGCTGTCCAGTCCGCGACGCCTGACGTCTCGACGTCAAAACGTCAAGGCGTGTGCACGTGTGTGTTGTGGTTCGCCGTCACCATGGTTACTACGAATACCAATAAATAACCGCTGCTGAATAACGCTATATGAACTATAATATTTAATTATTGAAGTTTTTTCATTTCCCAAACGAACACGAGTCGATGAAGTTCTGGCTTCCTGCAATTGCTTTACAATTTTAAAAATACACCATCACTCAACATGCGGATGATATTTCACAAAATTCATGTTCCTCTCTTCCGGTTCATTGATTCAGTGAAATAACTTAGATTATACAAATCTACATGTCGTTTCGAAATTCGATTTCCTCGAAGAAGGATTAGATTGGGACCGATATACCTACGAAAACGTGAATTTACACTTGCCACTCTACGTCAAAACTCAGAAAGGAAAAGTACAAGCACAAAGTAATGAGTACTTGGCTTATATTCCAAGTTCATGGGTTTGGCGTGAGCAATGTACCTACTAGTAATAAATGTGCCCCACACGCAACTTGTGGGTGTGTTCGCTCCGTGTTTAACAGGGTAGTTCATAAATTGCATGGGTATAACTTGTTGGTAAATATTTATTAAATTTGATCCTTGATGTACAATACTTGATGATATTTCAACGCTATTAGCATTTCCATGCAGACTTATGAAATAATTTTTAATCAATTAATATTTTTCAAGATTTCGGGTCAAATTTCATCCTCTTCAGTTCGACATATTTCCATCAAGCAGTTAAATTGCATTCGATTTCCTCTATGGATTAAAACCGTGAATTTTGATAATCATAAAACGAACAATGGCGATAAAAGTGTATAAAAATACCGAAAGATCAAAGTATGTACCGTGAAATAATTTGATAAAATTTGAAACACACGAGGTTGATAACTCGCCCCTAAAATCTATTTAAAACCTTGTATCCACCGCTTATTACTCATATGAATGAATAATGAATGATTATTCATCGGTTTGACCCCGAAACCGGAAACCCATATCTCCGTGCTTCTTGACAATAAATATCGTTCGTTTCAACGTGTCGTGTATTAATTCCCGGCTCGTAATAGTCCGATAAAATACCCGATTCGAACGGTCCCGCAAAAATGTGAAACAATCGTGCGCGAGCGTATGCGACGAGGTCATCCAATAGCGAGGCTCGTCGCAGCCGTCCATAGCTGCTCTGCGGAACGATGTGATATTTAGTTAAAATGTGTCATTATTTTACTCTCTTATGCCGTTATTTTATTTAAATGGACGATTATTGAGTGCGGGGTGTCGTTGTTATTTGGTGCCTGCGTATGCTTATGACTATGGGTCAATCATCAAGTAACACCGGTCACAGCGGTGAGTAAAACCGAGGGTTTATTCATTCAGATTTTAGTTGTTGAAAATATTCATTTATTTTTTATTTATTTTTTCTGCTCCTCTCAATAACGTTCAATTTTCAATTGACATTTGTCATTTATTCAGAGTTCTACGCCCTTATTGCAATAATAATGCCATGAACTTTGTACCCAAGTACCGGCTGGATATTACGTATAATAAAGCAAGTCTAGTTTGTAGATTTCTCGGTCTAAAACCCGAGACATAACCTACAATTCCTTAGTTATCGATGTGCATTTTTAGGTTATGATACAACCCGAGTACCGTTATCGGGATAAAATCTATCGCCTGTATCCAGTCAGTTTTTATATCTTCGTTTAGGTACGCAACGGGTCTTGGTTTTCGTATTAAAACATCTTTTATATTATATATGTGTAAACCTTGAACTTACTTACCGCAGTATACTGCTTTATCGGCTACGCTAGTAAACCAGCGCTATCTGCGCAAGGTAAGTAACTTGATCACAGGTTTATCATCAACCCTGTTGTGTCAGCAAGATCGATTTCTGGACCAGGTAGTACGTGAACGATTTTATTTTATAGAAATTTACGATTATATGCCAAAAGTGTATTCAGCCGATCGTATATATAGGTAATAGGTTCGAAAATCTGTTCAGACTTTACTGAGGTAACACGTGTTTGAAATATTTATGGATTTATTATGTTCGCATGATATTCTATGGATTATTTTACCCTCCGTATTGCATTATGATTTTTGACAAATAACAACCCATCACAGGCTCTCTCGTCAAATTTTAGACAATATAATATACCGCCTTAATCCCGCACATATGTTCAACACTTGTTTTCTTCAGACGCCTCTCTGCGGTCCCACCGGACTTGCAAATTTACCTGGTCTTTGTAAATTTATTGCCAAAGAGTGCAGGCGCGAGTTTTGTAAGGAGGGGATATCTGTGAGGCTATTAGGGATATCCCAAAAATGGTTATACCCACATCTGTTTCTCCATGTTTCAAGGTTCTCATGTATCGCTATGTATTTTTGTTAGAATTTATACAGGGAACGATATCTTGCATCGAATTGCTTAAAACCAATCGAGACTGATCATCAATAGGCGTTTGACCAATAATTAATCGTAATTGGTCAGGTTGAAAGAGAAGGAGAGTAATCTTGAATGAATTCATACTCTCGAAGAATTTTTCTAATTTTCTATTATTCTATATTGATTTAAGTAATGATAAGTGCGATGTTGTCGAGCTAGTTACCAGCTTGAGAACACCTGTACTTTACATCGCAACGAAAGTTTCGGTGGTCGGCTTGCAAGATGGCCCATCCGCATCCGAGTTCCCACCCCCAAAAACCGACCAGAAACCTCTACCAGCTATACCTGTAGGTGGTTAGCCGTGACTTGAAGCTTCGTGCGTATAGACAGTAGTTATATAGGTGCAGCCCTTGAGGTGGCATAGCCTGTGCCACAGATGTTATTGTCATATGGCAGACACACCGGACCTAAAATCCCGAAATACGCCTAAACTCGATAGCCAGTAGTGCGTCTACCTCCGTATAGACAAGGTATGCTCGAGGGTCATAAAGGGATATGGCAAGTTGGAGCGCAGCATTTACTGTCCAAAAAATGTGCACTCTTCATTATATGCAATTGCACGAAGAAGAAACGTGCAGCTAAATTACTTTACGAGTATTCACACGCAGAGAATTTTCGTCACGTTTTATACCGCCCAGTAACTAGTTAGACTTTTCCATCGAGGAACAGAGGCTGGCGAAATATCATCTCATCTTTGATTCTGACGAATTTTTTACGCATAATATAACGTCGAAATATTTTATGTATGTTTCTGCAATCATAAAATTGTTTTCACTCGTCTAAATACGCGATCTGAAAATGTGCAGACGACGATATTTATAGCTGTAAGACATTTCTGGAATATGGAAACGAGTATGGATTATTGATTATACCGATTTCATAGGTACCCATGGTTTAGCCTCACGCGACCGAATTGGTTATTTATTGCTCAGGGTTCGACGGTTTATTGCATCGTTCAGTCAAAACTAAATTTTGAGCGAATGTCGCCGGCTCAACATCCTCCAACTACCACAGGGCAGCGACCCACTTCCTATATGTATTTATACCGGTCCATAACTACTCCACTCTTCTCCGAACAGACGGCGAGTCGGTTTGCTCCGAAACTTGATGAGAAGAACCAGTAATCTTGGTTCTAGCAATAACCCGTATATAATTCCCCGTCTATCTGAAATTCGCGATTAACATATCTCCATTAAAATTTACGAGGGCGGACTCCGGAAGATCTGATAGATTCTCGTTTATTTTAATTCGGAGATATAGGTTTCACGTATTTTCGTTATCTAAACTTATACGATTATATCTTCTTTTTTCTTCGTGAAATTTTGTTTTCAATTTGAATTTTTTTTTCCACGCTTCCGATGGTTCATTTAAACGGAAAAAGAGAGCGTGGAATTTAAATGCCTAGGTACACCTACTCAATGCCACACGTGCAATAGGTGTTTGAACTTCCTCTACTATGGATCCTACGGTGAATAGACCATTGAGTAATTTGCATAATACGTACGCGTTCGTTGGATATATCTCAGCTGATCGTATTTTTGGTGCCAAGTTTCATCGATCAAGTTAAAGATCGTTTATAATTCCGTAGGCCTACCCGACCTAGAGTTTATAAAAAGATTCTTTGACAAAGAATTTTCGTTGACCTAGGACGTAGGGCCCAAAATTTTTTCGTTGTTGTTGTACCTTGTAGTCTAGAGAGATGAAAAACTTACAATGCAATCTTTTTTCTTGTGCAACCAAATGCAACGGCTTCGTAATACCTATACTAGTCAGTCAAAAAAACCGGCTACGCAGCTCTTTAAATCTTCCAAGACTTAGCGGGGGTGTTTTTCCACGCTAGGTTTGCACAAAGGTAGATCGTTTAAAGCCTAAGGTTTAAAGTTCAAAGGTTTACAGGTACCAGAATCGTTGTTTGAATTTGGGACGGTGGCCCGAATCAGCTGAGAGAAAATCGTGGGAGTATTTTTGCTACCTTATACTGCGTTCGGAGATTTATCGATCTTTCGCTTTGCGGTGCTCGACAATTTTCCCGCCAAAATTACACAAAGACTTTCACTGAAAATCCAACGAACGATTAGAAAAAAAAACGCATATTTTCGAAGATTCAAATCGCTTGGATTTCACCGTGTGCACATAGTGTTCTCCCGTATATAGCAAACCGGAAATAACACACTCGACTACTTTCTGTGCTTTATTTAACATTACTGATTTCACCGTAGATAGAGGTATAATCACTTCCCGTAGCACTAGGTGTTCCCAAAATGTGAAAAAATTATTTGTCATTCCTTTTTATGATTTTTCTTGACGGTGTATAAATCCAGTCTGTACAAAACCGCGTAAAATTATAAACCTACGTATATGGTTGATAAAACAAACAGGAACGAGATCATTGCTGCAACATAGGTTGAAACGTCTGACGTAGAAATAACCAAACACCGAATGATATTATAATCGCAAACGCGAATGCGTCGACTAATATTATTCTTATCGTTAGATCATCAACGCAAACTTGACTGTAAACATTTTCTTAATAACATTACATCGCGCGTCTTCGCAGGGAACTCCGAACCGAATTGATAATTTATGTTAGATGTGTATTAGTGTACACGTTTTTCTTTCTTTTTCTCTTCATCAAAACGTGAAATGTATGTACCCATATATTGAATCGGAAAAATATTCTGTGGAGATCCTTTCTTTTCTCTTATGTCAATTCAAATGTAAGATGGGAGCAGGTATATACGGCTAAAAAGTTCGAAATTTTACACTATGGTCAAATTTGAGGATGAAGAAAATTTTCCGAGAATGATAACAGCCCTTTATCTCGTTGATTATTATGCAATTCTAAGCCTTTCGGTAAACTAGGAAGAAACGTAGCTACTCCTAATGGAAAATCCATTTTTTACGGCCTTAAACTACTCAATATTGAAGTTTCAGTAAATCCTTACAGTTAACTGATCTCGTAAACTTTGTTGGTAGAAAATCGTATACTGCTGGTCCAAAAATATCCTACAGCATCGCATACGCCCGCGTATACATACATGCGTGGACCGGGGGAGGTTTACGAGGAAGCTGTGCGGGATGAGGGGGTGCTTAGAGTAGATACACGCACGCTTCGTTAAATAATGTATTTCCGTGTAAGCGTCCGTCGCCATGTAAAAAAAAGAACGAAAAAGAGACAACAACCCTTCCGCGAAATTTATGGGTTAAAAAATGGAATGAACAGAAAAAAGCAAAAAAAAATAGCAAAAAAAAAACAAACGGGCACAATTTGTGTCAGCTGATGAAGTCGAATTGACGTCAATCAATCGTTTCAATAAATTGAGGTAAAGCCTTTGAACAGTGAGCTGTGAGTTTGAAAAGCTAGAAAAAATGGTTCGAAATGAAACTTGAATTGAAAAAGTAGATGACTATAAAAATTTAAGTTAGTTTAACAAGCGAGTCACTTAAACAACGACCGGCATTGTCCAAGGCTGTGCCAGTTGAAAAAGAACTAGCGTTGATGGGTGGACCTACCGATGTGTCAACGGCCTACTCAGTAAGCTCGGCTGTTGCACTACGTGTATATGAAACGAGGAACGAGCGAACGGACACCCTCCTCAGAGCGTCGTTTTACGGCATCGTCACCGGGTCAACGATGCAATCTTTGGCTAAGCCAGTCGTCTACAGACGTCAATCGTCTATATATATCGAATTAGGTTACTCACTTAACTTTAACCCTATCTGCTAACTATCGTTAGGGATATCTATAGATTTTTTTCACAATGATCATATAGGAGCCAGACCACTGTAAACAATGCAGAATTCAATTCGATATTTATTTATCTCATTAGAATTGTTTTTGTCTTCTCTATTCAATATTTCATAAGCGTGTTCTACTATCAGTTAGGCATGGAAAAAAAGAAATTCGCAGCATTTTTATCGTATCGAAATTTGATATGAAATATTCATGCGGATATAAGTACGAGGGAGAGTAAAGTTTTACTGAATAATGCAGACGTAGGTATAACGGCAATAAATTTCTTGAATCTTGGAGAACCTGGAAATGTCAGGTAATTTTGAATTGAGTAAGTGATTTTTCTCATGGAGAATAAGATATTGTCAAATATCAACTAAAAATACGATAAAAATTCTACTTTGTTCCATAATATTGTTCAGGTTATATCGATTCTGAATGTGACCATCCACGAAGGCAGATATTTCGGAGTAGCCCATTTTCCAAAAAATCACGACTCGCAACCCCGAGCATTAAAATCCTCAGAATTTTGAAAATCTTCAAAGTCGCGTGAAGAAAGAAGAAAGAAAATAATCTTCTGAAACGTATTGCGATTTATAATTGATCGGCTACAGTAATATTCCTATCGATTCTAAATCAGTATAGGGTGTGAGCCCTATTTGCTAATATTTTGGCAGTAGTACCCTCGTAGATGCGTTAATGATTGGCTTAAATTTATATCGAGGGTGCAAATAGCCCCTTTGACAGCAGGCCAAGTCGAGTTCTTCGGCTTCTGCCATGCCTATGCCTAGCTATCGGAGCTCTATTCCGAGTCGGCAAGGTGTTCGGTTCGCTAATTTAAAGTTGTAAGTCTGGATGGGTCGCGTGTGCCAGGCGGGGCACGGTGGGACCTTTTCCAATTGACGTCATGCAAGTTCTTCTTCTTTTTCTTGGGCTTTTTTTTATTTTATTTTTTATTCAGTTTACCGCTCCCTCTCCTCCTTGTCTGCCGCTACGTCTTCTCAGTCGGCTTCATCTCCTCCTCGTCTTTTTCCTCCTCATCCTCCCCTCCTCCTATATATACTTGTATATACCTCTCTTTCGAGAGTCAAGAATACTACGGAACGGTGTAAGTTTAGGTTGCCGTATTGCAACGCCCTGCACCCGGAATAGCCTCCGCAGACTCCCCCCGGCTCTGATTAGATCCTCCTCGTCTGTTAGCTTGCATGTGTCGAGCGAGGAGTTTAGCTAACGTCTGGCCCAGCCAAGGGATCCATAATTGTATCGCCTTCTTGTATTAAGTTACGGCCAAATTATTCGGACTAATTTGAAGAAAGGAAAAAAAAAATTCGCTTCTCATATTAAGCATTCTCCACCAAACCTGCAGCCACTTTTTTTTCGCGACCCTACCCGGAAATTTCGAAACTTTGCCAGTTTGTAGAAATAGTTGGAGAGACTTTCAGTGAATTATTTCACATTTTTAAATCCAACCGCGTTTTGGAAATATTTTTATTTTTTTTCCAATTATTTACGGTCCCATTCTCGCGATTTTTCCACTGAATCTGCACATGTATCCAAAGATTGAGTCGACTTGGCAGTAAAATAAAAGTGGTGTTTCTTGAAGAAAAAAATACATTTCTTATCTCGTTCTAGCGAAGAATCTAATTTGAAAGGACGATAAAATGATAACATAAATTTCATTGAAGAGATGATGGAAAATCACAACTTTTACCTTGACTCTATTTTTTTCTGCGACTTATATTTTTTGAGATATTTCTACCTGAAAAGAATATCGTATTTCCAAAATGGTTAAATTAAAAAATCCGAAATAATTCGGTGAAAATCTCTTCAACCAGTTCTTCAAACTGGAAAAGTTTCGAAAATGTCGGGGAGGGTCAGGAAAAAAGTGGCTGGTTTGGTGGGAAATGCTTCATATACCTATATCTACGAAGGTGAATAATTAATCTTCCAAATTCGAGTTTGAAGACCTGTCCAATCTGTATTTCCCAGCGCGAATATTTGTACAAATGTGTGATGCAAAGGGAATTCGTTTGTGTACGTAAAGGGGCTGAAGAAATGTTGTTCGGGGTGTGAAACAGCATCCCTTCGTAATTACAAATAGCGCAACATCGCGCAGCAGTGCAGTTAGCATTCATTTGAAACAAACGTCTGCGGGTGAACGAGATCCACGATATATTGCGTTTAACTTTTTTATCTTTTTTCTTTTTTCTCATTTTCATTTTCATTTTAACTCGTTAAAAATAACCCCCGCGTGAAACCGTGTATATCGCATGTAATTAAAGAAGCCACCCTCTCTCTGGTGCGCACCAATTCCACCCAGGGTCTGAACCGAACGGGGTAAAAATAACAAAATAAAATAAAATAAAAAAAAAAAACTATACGTTCTATGTACATGCAGAGGGCTGAAAATGAAAATAAAAAAACTTTTTTCTAGTTTTTTTTTCCGCAAAAACACCACAAAACAAATGTCACCGTGGGGTGACATATACCGTCGGTTCATGGGAGGAAGCGAGAGAAGAGAGGGTCTTACGTGGCACTTCTATAGGGTTTTTTTCCTCTTTTCTTTTTTATGGTCGTTTTTTTCTTTCCAGACTCGCGATCATGTGCATTGAGACCCCTCTTTGTGCAAAGGGTTGACGAGTACCTACGGGCGTTTCTATATCTCCGCACTGCGTCAGCTATAATACGGAACCTGGTAAAAACTTATGGGGTTCATGCGGTAGCTTAGTACAACTGTACTGGGAATCAAAGCACTCGTTTTCACCCCGGTGACAAGAAAAAAAAAAAACACAGATAGAAAAAAAAGACCAAACAAATACGGTTCGATTGTAAAACATATATGGACTATAGGGTCATCATTCATTGTTAGGCTATAATGTTTTTGACTAATATATCTCTCCTTAATGAATGTTCAAATAAATCCCCGCGAAAAAAATGATGAAAAAATAAATGAAAATTCTAAAAGGGCTAATCAGCTGCTGCCCCTTGTCGCTATATAAAAAAAAAATAAAAAAAAAAATAGTCTAGGTATAGCGTGCATCATGTCCATTCTTTCAATACTTATAATTTTATTTCGGTGATACGTGGGCTGGCGGAGTGAATGAAACCTATCTAGACGGTTTGAATAAAATATCGGATTTCTTTGGACTGTTTGATCAATAATTGCAACGATCATTCGCAGAAACTAGCTATATCACGTCTTGTGATTATTTCTTTGGAAAGGGAATACGGCATGTGCTACCGATGTGGCTATATACGTTTGTGCTGCAGTCTGCATTATATTCTTCATTATTTCGTTTCTCATTCATCATTCATCATTCCTCACTCCTCACTCCTCTCTTAGCTCTCCTTCACTCTTTCGCTCCCGTTCCGTTCCGTTCTGTTCCATTCCATACCATTTCATTCCATTCCACTCTATAACTCTTTTTCCTCGAGCCGCGCGCGAGATCTCTCTGAATGCTTATTATTTGTGACTGAATGCGAAATTCAACGCGAATATAAGAGGTGAGCTACGGTGCAGAAGAACCAAACTGCAGCATGCACCTGGTGCTCAACTTCGTACGTACGACGTACGTACATACGAATGCACCTTCCCCTCCCCCGTCACGAGATCACAATGACTATTATTTGTACGCGTATTTATAGCTGCTAGATAAGAAAAAAATTCATTCACAATTATGTTTGATCTTACATATGTTATACAATAAATGCATGTAGGCGGTAGATAGATTAATTCGTAATGATATTTTTGAAAATATGATCGATAATTGAAAAACGAAATAACCGAGCAAATGGATAAAAAAAATTGGAATGAAACTGGTTACAATTAATTGCCGCATGCGATACATAAATTTAATGCGCGTAATTAGGTTTAATTTTAATTCCCGCAAACCCAATCCCCCCCCCCCCCCCCCCCCCCCTCGCCGTTCACTCATCGTCAGATAATATGGCCACGCGACGTATCCCGACGGTCGCGTGGCTCTCTTAGATTAAGAGAAGAGAAGCGAAGAGAAGCGAAGAGAAGAGAAGAGAAGAGAAGAGAAGAGAAGAGAAGAAAGGTTCACCACCTGCCGTACCACGGGCAGATGTCCGTCCGTCCGTCGCAGCGTCGGTCCGATGCAGCAGCTCTGCGCTGCTACCGGCGCGGCCAGAAGTTGAGACGCGTAGTTCTTCCGCTTTTAAAATTCGTGCAGGAAATTGGTTGGACATTGACCGGGTCCTATAGCGGTATAATGATGCGGTGTCACAGTAATGAGACCCGCACCCGCGAAGAGAGATCGAATTTTTATCGATGCTGTTTAATTACTATAACTATGCGCGGTAATGATTCGCGAAGATTGAATAGTCGAGAAATAAAATAAAAATAAAATAAAAAATTGCAGGAATCGAACCGAGATATTTGGTCAGGAATTGTACCTATTCCTATACCTGCGTATCGTGATGCTGAGACACTCGGTCCTTGATCAGATACAGCTACTTTAACACGCCTATTGTTGCAACGGGTCGTTATGTAGCAGACCGAAAATTTTCTCGGTAATTAACTGTCACCGCATCATTATTCTCTGCGGGACCTGGTACACTGCATCTTTGATTCTCGATGTAATTAACTTAACGGGCATTTTATACTACGAGGTATTTAGGTAAAATTGGACAGGGTGAACGTGATTTGAATTGAGTGATTTAAATCGTGGTTCGAAGCGTGTCTTGATTCGAACATTCTCTGGTCAATCAATTATGAAATCGACATCCCGGAAATCATGATTTTTTGATCCGGTTTCTTTTTATTCTCACCAATAGAAATAATTAGGTAAACGAGTCGAATGAAATTTTCTGCAAACTTTTCGACACGAGATAGATGATGGTTTAAAATTCCTAAAAATTCGGTTGTCTTGGTTTAGAAAAAGGCACAAGAACTGGAGAAATGACATGATTTCTGGAATCAAGGATCTGCTGTTGAATTGAGTCAGATATATATACCTATAGTGACAAGTGATTACTAGGTATGATTGATGCACGAATGAATAAACTAAATACGAGCTGGCGTCGCGTGGCGTCGCGTTTGTCTGCGGTTTCTTTACAATTTTTCAAACGTAACGGTCGCGGGGCCTTATAGCCTGTCCTGAAGGGCCGTCTGTAAACAACCGACAATTAGTATAGTTGGGCGATGCCCTGTGCGGGCCTTGACGGTGCGGGACGCGCTATGGCGATGCTGTTGTCAAGTGAAGGTATTAAGCGCGGAAGTGAGCCCGACAGATGTTGGGAATTTCGAGATCGACGAAGACGGAACCACATAGAACCAAGAAGACAATGAGTCTGCTGCACGCTGCTGGCGCGTGGCTCTTCGGGCCTTCGGGTCTTAGGGCCCCTTGTCCGCAGCTCGGTGGGGGTAACTATGGGACTTTGAGGGCCTCTCTTTGGGTCAGAGAACCCGCTGCCTCTCGCGCACACGCAAATGCGCAGGCCGTACCCCGTGGTTCGTTAAACTTTTTACTTTCTGGTTGAATAAGAATTGAAAAAAATTTGCCCGATTAATTGCAGAGACAAATTCGATTTTCATTTCAACCCTTTTTTCTTTGCCAAAGACATGATCGAACGCAGATGCTTTGGAGTTTGCTTTATTCGTGCTGTAGAAGTTTTCGGCTCCTTGATTTCCATCTTTCTTTTTTCTTCAAGCCGCTTGTCGATACTAAGTGAGCTGTACCTACCTACCAGATAGAAGAAAAAAAAACTATGTTACATAGGGATACCGCAAGTAACGGCAGCGACTGGAAACGTGAAAGATATTTTTTTCTAGATAAAAACCCGCTAAACGTATCGGGCCTTATGGTCCTCTTTCCGAGCCTTACCAGCTGACACCACTCCATGTTGCTGCACGTGGCCATTTTTTAATATTTTTTTTCAACTCCATTTCTTACGTGCTTAGCTCTTTTTTACTGTTTCGTTTTTTTCTTCCTTCTTAAAGCGATTGATGATTCTATTTTGAGCAATTTCTTCGAGGGCTATTCCTTCTGGTCTCGCCAGGTCAGGTCCGTCGTCAGGTGCTTCCATTTCAGATCAAAAGATATCGGCCAGATTAATTGTGCGGTTGGCTTTTAATCGCAAATTATACGGAAACCACTGGGGTGTCTGAAATTTTATGGTTCCCGTCTAGCCACGACATACGAGCTATTGAGATCCAAGGAATAAAGCTGTCAGAAGTAATAAAGAATAGTCTCCGGGCAAACCAGAATCGTGTTAAAACTATAGAATCGTGTTTTATTGACTCGACGTTTTCGTTAAATTTTTCGTTCAAAAAATAAAAGAAACGTTCAATTTTAATGTTGAATCGAATCCAGGCAGTCGGAGTCTGGGATTCCCATCGTGGTATGAACTCTGCACGCAGTCAAAGCTTCTGGAATATTCGTGTCACAGTGCAGCTGTTGTCAGGAATAAGAATTCCACAATTTCGGTGCTGGACACGTAAACGTCAGTAAATTTATCCCCAAACACGTCTCTGCACATTGATATCTGATAACTCCTACGTCCTCTTCTCGAAACGCTCTATCATTGATTGAAGAAATAAAGAAATCTCCGAAAATCATCTGCACTTCCACAATCTATTCCGCAATCAGATTCAGGACATTGATCAAATAATAATCGTATCTCTTTGGCTTTTCCTGCAGGCTATACGAGATAACACAATGCCTGTCATCGTTAAGGGTCGATTGTTCGTTGTTTACGATTTTTCGGACAAATGCGACAATTTGGTGGATCAACTGCGTATGGCTGATGGTCAGTCAGTCAGTTGTGGTCAGTTGTGATCAGAGGGTTGCTGCACCGATATCTGATAGATAGTCGGGGCGGAAAGCAATAGTCTCGGTCAGGCTGACAATATATCCATGACACATGTGAAAATATTCTCCACCAGTCGAACAGTGGTCAATTCCCTCGATAGACTGACCCCACCGATTCTGTACAATGGGAATAATAGTGACGAACTGCTCGATTGTGAAAACAATGATTAGAATTGTTCCTGCGATGAAAAACACACGTGCAGAGCTGCACTTGATACATTGCATATGGACGCAGTAGGCAGCGATGATATTCCAGTTTCTGAAGTCATTCCAGGTTATACTTTTCAATCGAATTCGGTGAAATAAGTAGAATAACGAAAATGAAAAGACAAAAAAATAGGGCAAAATTACCGGCATGATGCCAGTGCGTTACGAGATCTTCTAGAACTTTTAAGAATTCTTTACGAGCTATAATCGCCCTAAAGACCGAGATAAAAAATGAAACTCTACCTGCCCAGGAAGACTTATAAGCGAGCCTCTATTTTCTCCGAAAATTTTAGGACCGTTTCAAAGCAGCTCTCGTAAGATTTTGTACGCGTGCCAGTTTCGTAGACCCTAAGGGATTTCGGGACTTGGAGTTTAAAAAAATGTCAAAAAGTTCTGTGGACCAAGACCGCACTAAAAGTTCTCAATTTTCTTGGTTGTTCTGTCAAGGGAGGGGCCGTCTTCGATTCAATCGTAGTTTTCAATGGAAGGAAAGTCAGGTAGCAACAAAATTCTTCAAGAAAAAAAAGCAAAAAAAAAAAAACAACAAAACGATACACAGAAGAACCGTTCTTTTTTCATCTAAACCTTACCTTACCTGCACGTGCCTTAGCGAACTCCAGGAATCGATCTATAACAAAAATTACCTGACGTAACGGAACGGATTCCTTCGCGTCTAGGTTGGTCAGAGTGAAACCCGATGCTCAGGAGTTGGTGCAGGGGTCCTGGATAGCTGGCTTAATTTCTAACACAATGAAATTCTCGTTTACTAAACGCACCGTCTGGAGAATTTCAATTCAGGAAATCCTCCAGCTTCCCTACCCCCAACCCCCAACCCCTTATACAGGTCTTCTGAATCAAGGAGGCAGCACATGGATGTCGTGTCGTGGACCCCTGCGCGGTTACATCGTATTGCGATATCCTGTCAGAGATGGGGGATGCAGATTGCGGTGTTACTAAGCGGAGGTTCTCGCCGACGTAGGTACCTATAACTATAAGGGAACTCCTGGTTCCTATATGTATACGGGAGCACAGCCCTCCTTTACCCCTGCAATTGAACTCGGGGCCCAGACGCTATTGTTTCATAAACAATACTAAACTCGGCAACCACTCACAACATATCTCATTCATTTTGCTCACTGCTGTATAGGTCAGTCGTCGCAGACTGCAGGCATGAGCCTTAGTAGTATTATTTCTTTCATTATTTTATAGAATTTGTACATTAGAACCGGGGTAAATTATCAAGAATAATGCTAGAGCTGATCAGCTTCTTTCTTTTCACTGATTCTTGGACTTGGAATAATTAGCTGATTATTATTTCCACTTGGTGTCAGGTTTTTTAGTGCAAGGTAATGATTTTTTTTTTTTTTTTACACATCGTCATTGAGTTTGGAGTAAAGCTTGTTACGCCGAAATGAAGGATGGTTAGTCGCTTTAATTTCGGGCTGATCGTTTGGATAACGAATTAAATGACTTCTGAGCAGTCCGCATTTGTCGAGGATGAGTTGAGCGTGTTAGGTTTTTTATACCCTTGCTTTCACTGCGGTCAGTATGTTGGAGGCACCCGTAAGATCTTTCATTAGATGATTACGAGAGGTTTTCGAGGACAGATGCTCGGTGACTCGAATATTCAAAATGAGTTATATTTTTTCTAATTCCGATTGGGATCTCCCCTACGTGAATTAGACCCGTTATACCTATACGTATAACTTCGTCCACGAGACTAGCGTCCGAAGTTAAATACCAACGCAAGATAGCGAAGACCCGCGGTCTTGATTCTGATTTGAAAATATCTCATTAACCAAAAATACGAATAAAAATAAAAATATCTTTGGTCACGTAGGACGAGGCCGAAGCCTTATTACTCTAATTCACCCCTCGAACACAATAGCCAAGCTTAAGAATACCTACATTCACCTACCCCTGTATAATACAGCCGCACGGTACTACTTATGCATAGTTCGTTTGGACAAGACCGAGAGCAAACAAAAGGTTCGATCATATCTGTTAATGTAGAAGCGTCCGTTGTCCTATCAAATTTCTCGCTCTCCTACTCTCAAAGAGTGGCAAAAAAAGTCTCATTTCCTGCAGCCCGCCACGCGCCTATTTAGTTACTATGCAAACCTAGGAGGCTACTGCTATACTTGTATTTTCCTACAGGGAAAGAGGTGATCGAGTGAAAGACAGCTGAGACAACGGCCATGATCTCTACACTTTTTCATCCCTTGAGAGGGTTCAGCCTTTACGTTGTACAAAGTCGATAATACTTTTGAACAGCGATGCGATGATCTCAAGAACGAATGCAGCCCTTTTTTATTTTTACAAGTTTATCGGGATATCTGTGATATTTTATTTTTCGGATTTGTTTTTCAACGATATGTAAATATATGGCAATGTTTAGCAACCCTTGAGGGTCTGGAGTAAGGCACACCCCCCCCCCTCGAGAATACTCTTTGTAAAAGATTCGCAGGCTGATATCCAGGTGACGATTTCACGGATCTCTCCCCTCCCTGCAAATAGGATCCTCTTTTCTCTAAAGGGGGTTGAAAAATGGAAACTCCCTTGCTACAATCCTTCGGCATGTGATCACCAGGTGATACGTCAGAAACAGAGTACCGTAAACTACGTGCACGCGCGCACCTATATCCGATGTCCAGGTGCCCTAAGGTTCCGGTGATTTTCAAAGGTATATGAAACTCCGTCAATTCCTTTACTCTGAATATACCATACTTTTATATGTATGTATCTATACCCCATATGCGTATTGATTCCTGAAGCATATTTATTTACTCGCTGCTGCAGCTGCAGCCAGGATGTAGTGAAGTCACAATTTCACCCTTGCTAATCCGCCAAGAAATGTCTCGGAAATTGCAGTAGCGAAATTATTGCCTTCATCTAAAAGTTACAACTTTATCTCTCGAAACTATTAATTAATTTTCTTCATTTCATTTTTTTTTATTGAATATACTCCTCCATGGGGCAGTGAAAAGTATTCAACTCATCACGCCGCTGCACCTGGAGAATATCAATTTCGAAAAAGCATGACTTAGCAACGAGCGCGCCCATCGATGAAAAATTAATTTCTTGTAAAAATTAGACTTGGAAGGATGCTTCGTCCGAGAAATTAATCAGCCAGTAGTTTACTGCAGCGATCATCGCCGATTTATTTAACGATTCGAAATTTATCTGCACGGGTACTAGGCATCCTACCATCATTATCCGTACTCCGCTCAGCCTCGCTAAAGTCGTTCTCAAATTGCGTAATAACAACCTCTTTGAATTCAAGTAGGATTATCCAGGCGCCTGCTGTATGTAAATTGTATTTTTTGTAGTTTTGTTATGTTTATTAGGTACTTTATTTTTTGCGACGCCACGTGTACCGGAATTTGCAGATGTTCATCCCGTCGCGTGTCGGGTGTAAGGTAACCTTCGGTGGTCTCTTGATCTTTGATACACGTATCCGAAGTGACGCGTACCTATAGGTATGTAGCATAGACTATAGAGAATGAACCGCAGGGGACGTTTTCACCAGGTGATATCCTCCCCATGAATTGTTTCGCGAATGCGATCGTGATCTAGGTCGCTAAAATTCCTTGGCTCATTGCTTCATGGCCTTTGCACACAAGCACACCTGGTCACATGTGCACGGAGGGTGACGCAATCAATGCATTTAATATAACTTTCCCTGTTAAAAGTAAGGCCCAAAAATAAGGGGACCGCAATAAGAGGTACCCCACCTGGACCCGGGATATGCTCCCTTTCGAATTCCGATAGAACCAACCCCTCCTCTTCTATAAGACCCAAAATTATTAGGCTCCCTATTTTCTCTACCCCTCACATGGATTATTCAAACTTCACTGTCTCCCCCTACCTACCCTTGGAAACCCTCTAAACATTCCGATGCACTCGGAAACAGGGGATGATTTTGCCACCTGGTTTCTCTTCCGTAGTTCTCAATTCCTGAACAACCACGTGGCCTCAATACAACGATCGACACACCCCGGTTTATATACGATACTATGGCACAAGGTGATTGATGATTGATAATCTCAAGGATGTGCTGTTTATAGTAAGTAGATTTCAACGAGGTAAAAGAAGGAATATGAAAATCTACCTGTATCGAAGTGAAAACTATCAATTTCGATGTTTTTTGATCATCGAATCAAATCTTGATTGAATTCAAGCGGTTGGAATGAAGTTTGCAATCAGCTCGGTGTGTACTATACAATCAACCCTGAAGACACAAAGTCAAAATCGATGGTTGAAATGTAACATCTCGCTGTGTAGTGCTCGGCGGATTAGCTTTGACCAACGGTGTGTATAGAAATTGCGTTTACCCGTCTGGCGAACGGATTTACAACGTGTATCGTATACGATCTATGATCCGCTTACGCAGTCCTGTTCTGCCACAGTATTGGTCAGAGTCGCTAATTCCCTGCTGCAGCAAATCCTTGTAGATATGTATATACCATACGATACACGACTTTACATATACATCAAACTCGAACTCCGATCGCTATATCAAGTGCAAAAATTTGTTCGCGATTTTATACCGATAAATAATTAAATAAATTGCATTGCAAATCCGAATACCATACGTTGTGCAGCTGACGAATTTCGGATCGGATTAAAACCATCAAATACTCGTATAACTGATCCTCGGAAAAAATTAAAGAAATAAATTCAATAAAAATCTTCCGATTAGCCAATACGACTAATTCAATTATCCATGATTGCTGGTTCATTTATCGATGTGTCATACTGGTGTCATCTGCTGCGTGCTTATAAAGACACGCGCTAGCTAAGGGTCAGGCATGTATGAGGGTGTCTTCTCTCGGTTCCCCCGATGTTTGTGCGGTTTGCGACGCAGTAGACTAAACAGCACGCGTGCAGGTTCCTCGTTTGGTTAATGCAGGACACGAACGTCGCACGTGCCAAGCATATGCTGGAAGTAATATCCGCGTGCGAGGCGCGTCGGAGTCATTAGCTTCCCCTAAAATGAAAATAAAGACACGATAAATTAAGCTGAACGGTTTGTGGTCAGAGTTTTAACAAAGCTTATTACCTATCTCTCTTATATCTAGTCCTTTCCCCTGCTCATCTCTCCCTGCAAAGTCTCTGGTTCTGTCAGCTCGATTATCTCGCTAAACAAACCTCAAAGTCTGTTGAGTCCCTAGAGCGAGCATAACTCTAAAGAAACTCTACAATTCGCGAATCAACTACCACCATGATACCAACAACATATATATAATATATCTGGCTCTACCCTATACGACTAAAGTTCATAACTTTGCTTGACTCGGATAAGAGGATTGAAAACTTCGAAGGAGCTGGCTGAACGCCTCTCGAATACCGCTCCTAGCAACGCACCTGTGAGTACTACTACATGTTTTTCCTATTCTTCCAAGAGGATTAACCACATTGCACAGTTGGGATGAGACAAACGTGCGAATAAAGTCGCGACTTTCTGTCGCCTGTGATGTAGAATGATTCATAGGGTGTATGAGCCAGTCCTTTGACTCCTGAGTCACGAATTCTCAGCAATGCATATGTGCAGTCGGTGAACGCGATGTCACATGCTATGAGAATGCGAATAGTATGATGAAATTTAATCGACCTAAATACAGGTAAATTTTGAATCAGAGATAACCCGTTGAAATTATAGATTTTAGAGAATAATAGGAAAGTGCTCGAATAGCTTGTCCCTGCACAGATCTTTGGGGATTGTGAGTGATTCGAAAGCCGCAACAGTTGCATGTATATACCTTTCGCCAGTCGTATTGCGTTTCGATCTTCCGCAACAGTGTCATAAATATAAAATTTTTATCTCGTTCATCGCTGCAGCGCGGTGGCAAGCTTTTGGGTTTCGCTTGAGGGGCCAGCTGTGAGTCAGGGCACGGTATGTTCTCTGGGTTACCGTATAGAGTAGTGCTGTCTCAAACCGCAACACATTTCAGACGAATTATACCGTTTAAGTTTAAGACCATACATTTGTGATAAACGTGTCGGAGGAGAAAGTCCCTGGATGTTCACCGGGCTTATTAATTAGTAGGCGTAATTATTTTCCCGTATAAACGAAATTCAACGCGTAAGCCACATGTGTCAAATAATTTTCAAAAAGGCGCGCACATCATTGATTAAAATCAACATATAAAACTGAGCGATTTTTTATCAGACAATTTAATCGATACGTGCGAAGGCCTCAATTTTTCTGCGCAAGGTCTCTGTCTCGATTTCTTCCGAGGGTAACCATCATTTATACCATTTTATATCGATCGAAGGCCTTTTGATAACAAGTCAAGATATCTCAGTATATAATCCCTCGCTCTTCATCAGCTTTCGTTACTTCAAAGACTTTGTTGCATTTAATCTCGATCTACGATCACGTCGATAATAATCACGCGGACTTAATTTCGCCATTCCTTATCTTACCTAATTGGAATATTGATCTTCATAAGTCTCTCAGATAAGTTTCTCGAATTTCAAGGTTCAGAATACCACACATGGTGCTTACTAGAAGAATTAATCAAAAAAATCGTCGAAAATAACAAAATGATCATTTTTGTCCTCACCCTAAACCCCTCGAAATTTTCATTTATTATCAAGGATTGTGCAATCCGTGAATAATATAAACCGCTATTTGTTTTTCCTGATCACCTGCTGTCCCTGTCTGATAAAAATTCTCAAAGCTCGCACAATCTTTCAGCAATGTCTGACCTCCGTTCAATCGATAATTCCTGATACTATAATATGCGTAGGTGGATATACATACGCGATGTAAATGCGTATAGTTTAGGAGCATCTATTCATTGATAAGATTAAACGAGTCCATAGTTCGATGTATTAACGAGTTTCGAAAACGAGAAATTCCGTATTCGATAAAGGAAAATAAAAGGAAAAAAAAAACAGAAAGAATTCCGTGAATAATGAGCTTCCCTTCTACGATACGGAGTGACTAGAAAAGCGGAAACACGGGTGAAAGTAACGGCTTCTACCGAAAAGAAACATGGGCATAGAAAATGTTCCGGTATATAATTAGCCGGCGTTTAATTTTTGTGAATGTTTCTGGAATTTTATCAATGAAATATCAAGAAAGACACGAGCCAACGTCGACGACAGTGAAAGATGGCGCAAGGTGCAGCAGCACACCGCGGTCGCTTCGCTTCGCGTAGGTACTTCCGTATGTTACATACGATTTTCCACGTATGTGATGCGTGTAAGCGAGTTTGTGTTGCGCCAACGAAATGGCAGCTTCTTATTGGCTGAGGGCACGCGCCCGCACCTGTCGCGCGTCTGCGTCTCCTTTGTCGCACCGCTACACGCTGCGTAAGGAAGGAGACCCGAAGAGCCACCCCGTGCCTACGTCTCGAGTTGATCTCTTCTCCTTATTCTCTTACAGGCTGTAGCTATCTTAATCGATTTCCAGGAGGGATTGTAGCCACGGACTAATTATTATAGGTTCATTTATGAAGGGAGATCTACAATTATTGGAAAATATTTTTTTAATCGCGAAATAAAAAGGAAATTAATATGGTATTACCTATATGCGACTTGTATAACTCACATAATTACAATCAAACTCGTTCAGATATAATATGGAGTCTGCGCCAAATACCTACACAGTCACAGGACATACTATAATGAAATGGAATTATGACCTGCTTGTTACTGGAAAATACCGAATAAGGCACAAGCTACAGCCATTACATCTAATGATTTCAGAGTGATATGCGTTCTAATGTGTTTTTCTTTCGTTTTATTTTATTTCATTTTATTTTTCTGTTTACCATGGGACTTTGATAACATATTAGTTGCAACTCAGCTTTGTCGATCAGTAATAAGTACCGAGATTATGTTATCTCTGATTTTCTGTACAACTATTCAAGAAAATCGAATAAATTTTCATGGTTTTTTTCGTATACCTGCTCGGGGATGAAAAGAAGATTTTTGCGAAATCTTAGGACTAAAGTGGTTCGAAAAGCTTACAGTGTAACGGAATGTCTCATATATATATTTACCCATATACCAGCTATTTTTTAAAAGTCTCGAATAGCTGACTCGAAGATCAGCTGGTCCCAAAGATTCCGAGAGTTTTACCTGTTCGGTCTATGTATAGAGTGATTTAACATTGCGCACAGGTCGTATACCTACTTCAGCTGATTCACAAAGAAAAAGTTGCACAAAATATTGCGACGAAGGTAACAATTTCAATGGGTTTGCTCTCGGGTTTGCTTCAAGCATTTCCGAGACATTTAAACCTTTTGAAATCTCGTTGCTATACGTCTGGTCTAGTTCTTTTCCTTTTTCTCTCTTTTTCTTTTACAAAAATCGTTATGCTTCAGACATTTGAAGTACAGACGACAGAATCCTACCCACAATTCCATGAAGTATTCTTATTATCTATTCGGTATGAATTCCGTTTCCGTTTGGACATAACGATATACGTTATACAGGATACTGTTATCTCTTAGTTGAGCTAGAAATCGCTCTGAAGCATCCCTTGAAAGAATTCTTCGTACAATACGATTTTGGGAACGCCGGCGGATTTTTTTTCCATTCGATGATGTGATTCGTGATGTAATTAGAAAATTATATTGTTTTGGCGTTGATTTCATTCCATCGTTTATTTCCTCGGTAAAATTCTGAAGATAAACTTTTCGTGAATTCGAAAATCTGGAGATCTTTAAAGAACTTTTGTGCCCTTTAAAAGATCTTTGTGTTCGTTCGAAGCGTTCCCGTAGAGCTCGAGTCAGAAAACTCTCGTCTTCAGATATATCGCGCATCTTCTCTCCAGGAAAGATGCTATTCAAGCATTCACTTTTCAGCTATTGGAAACCATTTAGGAAACTATTAGACCCAACGTCCTACGGGAGTTCGCAGAAGACTTTGTTTGCGCAATTGCTCGACTCGACCGCAACACGAAAGGCCTTCTTACCTTTAGTCGTAAAGGATCGAAGCTCTGAACCGAATTTCAAAAGAATTCTTCAACGTGAAAACTAGCGGCCGATGGCACCAGGACTCTTTCAAACAGTTTTTCTAGTTCAACTCGTCTCTCGAGGCGTGATTTGCTTCGAGCTAACGCCCTGAATCGGTCCTCGGTATAAGTTTTCTTTGTGGTTTTGTAGCGTGCTTTAAAATCATGACAAAAGGAGACGGGCGTCTTCGATTTATCTCGAGAATAGTTCCTCGATTTTCCTAAATAAAATCATCGTAACTTTTTCCAATCATTTATCAATTCTGAATTCTCGGAGTAAATTTATTCTCCATGGAGTTCGGCTGATCCTCGTTATGAATAAAAAATGAGACTGAAGATTCACGTAGTGTGTTGACCCCTGAAAAATAAATAACTACCCTTTCGAAATTCGCGGAGAACCGGTTGCCCGCGGGCTACAGAATATCGACTACTTCTATATAATGCGGTGCTCTCGGACATTGGCTTCCCTTCGTGAACAGAACCCACATCCCCTGTATACGACAGGGATCTTCGTTTTTCAATAAAGGTGAGAGATAACTGGGCTTGAAAAAGCCCGGAGTTTGTATAAACTCGGAATTACGTCTAGGAAAATATGCTCGGGCACTTTACGCCGAAGCGATTTGTAAATTTTATAAAATAAGTGAGCCGAAAGTTAATCAACCGTTTCATAAATTTGGCAGTAGGTATGATGGCTAAAAATCAATATACCTACGGATGTAGGGATAAAACTCGTTTTTCTTGAGCCTCAAGTTTCCCATTACGCGAGGAAATCCTTTGGGTTAAGATCAGCTGTGGGGCAGATGGTACAGGTGGAGATAAATCCAAGATGCTGGGCCGGTTATAGGACGAACTTTAATAGGAGCAGGTTGTTGGTTCTTTAAAATTCAACCGTTGATATTTGAACGTCAAGTATTAAGTTTTCGTCTACTTTTAGTTTTTATGGCTGATCCCATCCATATACCTACAGCAGGCAGTAAATAATTTATTTTGCCATTCGCGTGGGGATTTACTGCCCATGTTCACATAGAAACAGTTCTCTTAATTTTCATTTATTTTCCCTTTCCTTTTTTTCTCCTCTTTTTCACTGATACGTTGTTGAGTTAATCAGTGTCTATGCATACGTAGGCGTCGAGTATGTTGGTGGTGTGGCACAATCCGACAAGTTTTTATGTAACAACAGCTATACCGGATAGGAAAGGCGCCAGTAACACCCACTCAAAGTTTAAGTCAATCAACCAATTACTTAGCTCAGATTTTCGTCTACCATATAAATGTACCGTTTAATTAAATAGGTGATTATTTTTCAGGTCAATCTTGTTACCTTTCTCAATACTATTTCTGATATGGAATCGATTAGACATAAAAAGGTATCCGGCTTTTTAAATAAAATCAACTTCGATTCGCACCAGAATTTCCTCATTCATAGTATGAAATAATCGATTATCGGTGCCTTCGAGTAATTATTGGGTATTTCCTATCTTTTGAAGATTACATATCCATCACGTGCAGAATTTTCAATTAAGATATTCTGAGGGTTGAGCTCAAAGTCGTTGATGGCCAGCGTCTTATGGCCTAATTTCGCGGAAATTGTCCAGGGGTGGAAAGTACAATCGGATAAAAAATTATGGGGGATGAAGGAGAGATCGGAGGAATGGGTACAGTCTGAGACGGAGGGAACAAATTTTCAAAAAACTTCCTCGCAAGTCAGGGGCAACGTTTTTGAATGAACTCTGTTCCCACGGAAATGCACCTGTCTCGATATGCCGTAGAAACCAAGGATCTTAACGCACTCCTAGGAGTCGGAGACCTCTCGTGGGCAACATCGCCGGGCACCTGTCTTCCCCAGGACACAGACATACAACGATCTTTGAAACGTATCGGTGGGGGTAGAAGCATCTCGCATCTTTCAACTATTCTTTCGATAATTATATGAAAAAGGAACGAGACAGCTGCATCTTGCAGTATAAGGGTTGTTTGTGTTCGATCGACACTTCATCGCTCGGACTTTCAAATACAAAAATCATCAAAGTTAGGCATATTTTAATTAGTTTTTCGATCTATTTTAACAGCATTTTTTAAAAATCAACAATTTCATACGATTTTCGGAATCCTAGAGACCCAAGATTCCAGAAAATAATGAAAATCGCGTTATTATCTGTGCATGTCAAGCTCTGAGCTACGGTAATTTTTTAAGCTCAGTCTGTGCAGTTCGATCAGTACCAATCCTCAATTTTTGATTATTATTTTGACTTTTCGTTAATAAAATTGGAAGGAACGAACCTGGACTGTGACCTCGCGATGTGTTCTTTGCCTGCATCGCTCTGTAGCAACAATTTACTGCACCTGCTTGAAGTGCGAGGCCTCGAAGTCTCTCGCGCGGCTCTCCCGTTGTGTACCGTATAAGTATTCCGGCAAAACCATATTGCAATTGGTTTCATTATTAATGCATACACAGAAATGATGTTCAAATTAAAATATTGCTTGGAACGAAATTGCAGCACTCTGCGAATAATGCACTTCTTTATCGCGGTCAGGATCTGAAAGCCGATTGTAATTATCTTTCACATATGAATTATCTCGACTTCGAAATAATTATTGTCGACAGTATCTGACAGCCAACGACAGAGTCATGTCTTAATGTATTTCGAACTCATCCCCATTTCCTCGAATACAAATACTCGAATTTTTTCCAGTCGTAAAGGTCGAAGCCACAAACACCTGATCTATCCGGAGTCACGCGGTCCACATGTCCTTTTTTCGAACCGTAACCGTATAACCGTAACCGACATTTTCAACATCCTGAGCTAACCCAACCTGGCAATATTCGATACCTCACAAATTTTCCAATAATACCTAATAATCGCAGAATTTCATTCATTTCGGAATAGCTTCGGAATTATCCCTGTACCTGATTCTTGAGATTTTTACAAGTCCCTCGGTCGCGCGGAAGACGCTAGCTCACAATCAGCCGCTCGCGCTTTAATGTTTGATAGTTATTTGAATAACGAGATAATGGTCTTTGTCGTTGCCGAAAGTAGATTACTTTATTAGCTAATGTATGTAAGTCGACGTTAGACTTCTCTGTGTAAGCTACCGCTATATGTCGTGCTATATATCGTGTAACATATCACCCCGTAGATATTATCGTTTCAAAATTTTCCGCCAAGTAAATAGGTGTATGAAAAGCTTACGTAACTTACTCCGCGGCTTTGTATTATTTTTTATCGTTATAAAACAGAAAAGAAAAAACTCTATCTCCACGCAATACGCATGTCGTGGACTGCAGTGCACTGCAGACGTCGCCGACGCACCCGTTTGAAAACCCATTTATGTACGTTGCAGGGCTTCTTCAGTTTCTTCCAACTCCGAGTATCAAGATCGTCACTAGGCAAGATCGGCAGCTGCATAGGGGCTTCGGCCTCGTACGAAGAGAGTTTTACGCATTTTAGTTACTCGCTAGTTGGCCTATCACACTTTTAACACGGTCTTTTCCTCTCTTTTATTTCACCTTTTTTCTTTATTTTTATTTATCTCCTCCATCCCCTCTCTTACTCACTTTTCTTTTTTACGGTCATATATTTTTCTCTGGGCTCACTTCACCTGTCAACTATACCTAAGTTAAACTAACGCTTTAGATCGACTACTTATTCTAGAGCTTAAACATTTTTTCTAATAAAGATGCGCAGAATAGAGGTAACTCGTCGCTGAATGAATTAGCGAATAAAATTGCGCCAATGAACTCGTTTTTTTTTTCATTTTATTTTACAAAGGCCAAAACGGCAAAGAACTTGAGAAAGAGTTACGGAGTTCAGCTTAAAAATTTTCTTGCTGTTGCAATACGTTGAGGTACAACGGTGGTTACGTGCAGCACAGAACCCCCCATTGCCTGCACAACTCCGTTAAAGTCTTGGTACAATCAACGTTGAATGAATAAATGATTCTGAATGAATCACCAACACGTAGAAAAAGTCAACGTGCGAGATAGACTGCAGCTCACGTATGTACAAGTTTATCTACTTAACACTAGCTCGTACTGCTTATTCCAGATGTAAATTCTTCCTGTACAAAAATAGCATACATCTGCTTAGAGATATTCACGAGATTCCGGAAACTCGAGTCACTGTATATCTATATACACCAATTCCTCTTTCAGTAAATATATATCGAGGAAGTTTCAGACCCCCGATATCGACCTAATGTATCCGAGAATTGGTCATCCTGTTATCGAAACGTACTTCGTTTTACGGTTTTAGGAATCAAAAGCTCTTTATTTCGTACAAATATCACCCTGTATTCCTCGTGATATTAATTTATGAACGTTGAAGACGCATCTGTCGAGACGGAGTGTAGATATAAATCATTTATCATCAAGTACTCGCGTACGCATAGACGAGCAGCGACGTAATGAAATAATGATGGTCAGTCGGAGGGTATAACAAGGTCGCATTCATCAAGTACTTCTCGACGCTTACCTAAAGCTCTTATGAGAGTCCGTGACTTGAGTACCTACTCTGTACTCGATGTTGAATTTTGCAAAACTCGATTGGAGTTATTGGTTGAAAAAATTTCACGACTGGTTGATGATTTTTTGAAGTAGGTACGTTTCAGGTAAGATCAGGCTCTATGAAAACTGCTGGCAATTTGGATATTTTTTTTACGCGATTCGGCTTACTGCAAGTAAACCGCGGAAATACTTGTGAAAATATACGAATGAGGAAATACGTATTTACACCATTGCGTATAGATTATAGGTATCTCTCTCCGGCTTTGACCATATAGTTATTTTCAATTAAAAAATATACAAGTCGTCGCCGAAGGTTGAACAAATTTATGGTATACACATACGGAATGGTCGGAACTGCGTTAAAACAATTTTTTCCCTTTTTTTTTCAACATAAATCGGAAACTTATTATTATGTTCATGATTTTTTCTCATCTTCGCGTTCCTCGCAAGAGATCGCAATTTATTGGAGTAGCTAACGTCCGGCTTCAAGCTGCAGCTTCATTGAAATGATGTTAAATCGACATTTTCCTTAATAATTATTATACTGTTCTGTATTCACTGGCTCGAGTATACCTGACGTGTAATATGTTTTCTCAACGCGAGTACCGCATTGTTGGTTCAGTATATGGGAGCCAAACCTATCCGAAGTTGCGAAGCGTGTCTCCGTTTCCTCAGGAAAGCAACACCTTAAACCCGACACAATTTCCATGCTACGTCCTCTCAGTTACACGGGCGCATACGCACGCAGATATATCCGCCTCTTGTGCTCATATATATACATATATCTATATATACAGGTATGTACTGGTGTAAAAGACACGAGTCGATCCGTGCGTATCGAGGAAATGTTGCGGATGAAAATTGTAATTTTTATGAAAAGCAAAGAAAATAAGAGAAAATTAACGAAGATATATGAAATATTGTTATACCTATATATAGGTGAACGGTTCTGTCTCCAGGTATTCTAATATTGATCACACGACATTCCTAGGATCCAATTTCCGCCGGTATTTCTACGATTAGTGAATACCGTCTAAGCTACCATCCTAGGAGAATTCCCTCAAGCTTTTACACAGGTCCAGATCTCATCACGAGACAAAAATAGTAAAAACATTTATTTTCGGTCAATGCCTTGCTCAGCACATGTATATATATATCTATATACGTCAGATGCCCACTGACGGGGTAGGAGTATGCAGTCTCCTGGTGAGAGGGGAGATTGTAAAACCTATACGAAAAGATCTCATGTTCTGGGCCGGGGATCAGGATTGCGAAGGGTGCCTTCAGCCAGAGTTTCTCATTCTATCATGTCTAAGATATTATTAATCGAAGAATTGCTACACATATCTTCATGGCGAAAGAATCGACGGTTTATTTCAACGTCAGATTCAATTTTACGTCAAAGCGCAGGAATTCTAAGTGACGATTTCCTTACCTATTCAATTCCGAACCCTGTCACTACCCCAAGATCTCCCCAAGACGGTTGACAACCATCGCTAAACGTACCAGCGCTGATCCCCTTTGTCTGTAACCCGAGCCGACAATACACCTCCAAAATGCCTCTGCTGCTATATTTTTCAAGGGATGACGACTCGTATGTGGCTGAACGCGGGGCAAACCGGGCACGCGCCGGTCTCCCTGGCTTCCGGTCGCCACCCTCTAACTTCCGCCACCCCACATTATATTCTCTACTCACAGTATACGCGGGGAATATATGTATTCGTGAATGTTCCATAGGTATATGTGGGCACATATCTGTGCTAAATGCATCTGCAGTCGCAGGGTAGAGCTGGCCCTCCTCCTCTTCTTGGTCCTAAGACCGGGACCGAGAGGGTAGACAGATGTAGATATGAAATTTTATAGCGTAAGCAAACGTTCGAATGAAATATACTACTTCTGTCTGTCGAGGACCGAGGGTGAACGTCTGTCTTCACCAGAATTTGGGTAATGATATGTCCTTTTTTTTATATCCATTATAGAATTCCTGATATTAGTGGCTATTCGTTTAGATTCGTCTTTCTCATGCAAACGTGAACCACGAGATTTCAACCCTTCGGGTTAGTCCTGGTTCTCGGAGTATTATAAACACGTTTCAAAATCGTACTGATCCCTGGCTCGTTTCCATTCTTTTTTCCGGCTCTGCTGGAAAGCATATAGGGATAGACAGACAGAAAAACAGACTTAATGAGCACGAGTGAACGAGTTAATAGTTACGGATATCGCGCACAAGGAAACGGAGACACGCCTGGTCTGCAGAGCGCCCTTTCCGAGCCCCGAAGTTTCCGGACGTAAAAGAGTAGTATCACTGCTCGATGTATTTCGGAGATAAACATCTAAGCCTAGGAACAGCCGATCCGACTAACTGGTTCAAGAATTTTTGACCCACATTTTGTTTCGGTTAATTTTGTAACTCGAGCTGAAGTTCGTTTTGAACTCTGAGTCATGTGAATAACTCAACGCATCTCATTCTGAGGATTATCAGATCTAAAAATTGGAAACTGTATGATAAATCGAATTTGAATCGCCGTTACCTACTCGCAAAGGATTGTATAGACGTATGAATTTCACAACTTGGTGTAACTGTTATGACGAGATATTGCATCAGGTTATTTCAATCAAGGCCACGTTCGGATTGGGAATTCTCGATCATTGCTGGTTCTGCATAGAGTCGGTTCACAGAAGGTGAGTGTAGTTTTTTCCTGTAGAAAATACGTCACTTTTTAGCATGGACCTGGATCTGCCGAATCGATTAAATATGCTAATCGATTCAATACCTGTATTCGATCGTTTTTTTGAGAAATAAATCTTCATACGCAGAACTCGTGCCTTTTTATCCTTCAGTCACTATACCTGCACAACTCTCTAGAATCAGAATTATTAAATATAGTTATGGGGGCGAGCGGTCGTTATACGCCTGCATAATATATGCCTATGGTAAGGATTCAGATTTATCTGGGAACTCTTATGACACCGGAACTCGTTTAGCCCCGCATTTTTTCGGTTATTCTTCATTTTTTTTGTGAAAAAGAGAGCAAAAAATAAACTTCTCTAGGAAGTCCGCAAGAGTTGCAATAAAGATCTCACCAACTTTCCTGCGCTTTTCTGTAGCTGGTATAAATTGCGAAGCCTTATTGCAAGTCTGGGATTACCTGATCTATGGGCGAAATGAATTAACTCGTGTAGTGAAGTCCCACTTCACCTTCGAATAGCAAAATATTTTCCTCTAGAAATAGCCGTAGTGATGATCGAATCTCTTATACTAAATACACGATAATCTTAGGCCTATACGAAATGAGGAAACATGTTTACTGAAAGGTGACGTTATTACTGGCCAACCGTGTTGCAGCGCACCGCTAATGGTGGTCGCGATCTCTTCGTGAATGAACAGTCGTTACTCGAGGAAGGGAGGCATAACTCACTCAGTTAGGTAAGACCCGTAACAATCCAGGTAGAGGATGTCGAGCGATCATCGAGAGGAAGCGGCATGCACGGTGCCGTGGGCATCCGTCCCATCTCGTCGGTCAAGGAGGATGTGTTTAGCCTCTCTATACACGGCTTCCGATTTGTGTCGAAAAATTTCTCGTTAGCATAACCGGTATGTCCATAGGCGAGTGAAAAGGCTTATGCGATTTTTGTTTTAGACGCCAGTTTCACGTCTCTAAGTACTAGCGCAACTCGACCCATATGAGACTCGAGCCTGGCAATTATTAAACCGACGAAAATGTTTGATTCACAAAAAATTTCAACCGCTTCAACAGGAGCCAAATATCACCGTCGTATAACACCTCATACTTATTTCATTCCCCTACCTACACATGATTTCACCGGGTAGGTGAACCCCCATCTCTCTAACTAGGGATACTTAATATAACACTGGGGTAACCCGAATTTCTGTGAGGTGTGTTACCCTCGCGAAACCGTGGAATGTACAGCAATTGTTATGCACCCTTCCCACTTGTTGGTTCTATGATTATAATATAGGACCTGCTTATTTTCGTGCATAGATGTTATAAGAGGTGCACTAGTGAGGCAGGTCTTCGTGAAAGTTTCAGTCTTTTTTCTTCCTTTCTCTTATTATCTAAAATTGAATGTACCACATGAAATGGTTGAGCAAATGGTCATCAATGTATAAATTATCGCGTTATACCTACCGCCGTACGTGTATAATAATCCGATCTGAGCTGATTCAGCGTGGTCATTGTTTTACAACGTAAGACAAAACTCGGTTTTATTGTATCTAGTTTGATGATCTCAATATTTATAATATAGTTCGTCCGTAATATGGCACGTAGTATTTCTTAAACCATGAGAAGTTTTTCGTATCTGACTAAGAGCAGAACTGGTGTCTATGTCCACCTTTGAATCCTGCATGGTTGATTGTCATTGAAAAAAAATTTCAATTCAAATACTGCACGATTCTTACAGTTCATTTTATTCTCGTTTTTTCGCTTCTCTGTGAAATTGAATTTTACCTTGAAAATTGCCAATCCCTGGGAACTGCAATGCGGTTTCTGTGAAGATGGATGGTTACTCTATATATGTAGGTATGTATAAGATACGTGCTTTATGCTGTACGTATATACTGTGCATACCTGCACACACGTGTACTTTTCTTCCCTTATTCGACCGAACTAATACGTCTCGGGGACATATGGGCTAAAGCTAATATCATGGGGAACGGCTTAGCGTTTATGTGCCTCTCTAAAATAATGCAGGGATTATGTAAATAGGGGTTGGCCTAGGCGGAATGCACTGTATTGGATATTTGTCACGAATTATTTTTACTATAGGTACTTGTCGCAAAATTTTTCGGTTTTTCTTTTCCTGAGACCAATAACCAATTCATCAAATAATTATTGTGTTAATGATTCATCATATCCTACTCTTTTGTCTGGATTTCCCAGTGGCGAAGCTAAACGAGACAACGGGCGCGAAACCCGTTGTGCCATTTTTAGCGCATCTTTAACCAGCTTTCGCCGAAGCAAATTCGCCATGTGCAGCTACATATATGACATGTTTTCACTAAATGATGGTGTTGCCTAAAGACATACAAAGTGTTCGTTTAAATGTGCGAATCTTATAGGTATGTAAGCGTGTTCGCGAAACGGAATTCGCGGAGAAATGAATCTACTTTTTATTGCAAGCAGCAGCGTACGTCGCGTCGTCACCTTCAAGCTTCTGTTTTGCGCATTGGAGTTATTTTATTTGTTCTTTTACTTAGGTTAATTATAAACTTATAGTTAGCGGAAACGGGGCAAACTGTAAGAGCAGGAGCTACGCCTGGGCCGGCGCTATATGCTATGCGTGAGAGACGAAACTGTAATAATTATTATTCCTCGTTGCGTGTGCACGTGGCTTGTGACCACAGTCTTGCACGCAGAATAAATCCCACCTTATAAATATTCCGGGATTACATCGGGCAAATAAAGATCAGGGAATTCTTAAACTGTCTTTAACAATATGTTGTATAAAACTAGTTGGGTTACCCGCGGCTTTACTACTCGAGTGTCAAGATTTTTGTGATTTTTTAAGTGCTTGTTATAGTGGTAGAACGAAACTTTTACAAATGAGCAAACTATGCATCACCCGCATAGAGAAGGAGTCTCAAGTCATTCAAGGCGGACGATATGGGATTCAATTTGTTATAAATTCTTATCCTTATCTATCCATCAGAGATATGTCATATCACGATTCAAAAGACCCATATTAAACATACAAAAGTTTGGAATATACTTGATAGACATTCATAGGGGTAACTATTCACCTGAATTTCATTCTATTCCATTTCATTTCATTTCATTTCAATGACTCCAATCTTCTTCTCAATTTTATAACAGAGAATAGAATTCGTCTGAGGGAAGAAACCCGCAGCTTTCCATAATTAATCGTTAAAAGATCCTTCGAGCTTATCTTCTTGCCTCTTCAGCTTCGTTTCCTTCTTTTCTTCTCATCTTTTTTCTGGGTGTTTAATAAGTCCTCTTGTTTGCTTAGCTCTGCCTTATAACGCCTTAACTTTCACCGTTTTTGCGGTCCAACGACGAGATGAGAAAAATCTGCGCAATTTTGATGTAATATTTCGGTCCTCGAATCACCGTAGCGTTACGCAGGCACGGTACAGGCAGTGCCATATATCTCTTGCACATTTCGCGACAGGGCCGAGAGACCTTCAGCTATCGAGAATATCAAATTTCCCTGAGACTCTCGAGATCTTCCTCGTCCCATGACAACCCTGAACGTATGGGTCGTTACAGAAGACAACCACACCGTGTCAAAGTATTTTCTCCTTTTTTTTCCTCCCTAATTAGAGACGCTGCTTATCTCGTGATTAAAACCTTTCAGTTTCTATACCTAAAGCTAATCTCTATTCATCGCATCGACTAGGCTGTCTCTCTATAAAATCACCACACATGCATAAATGACGCTGGAAAATGCTTCGATTATATGCTTCTCTCACATTATATATATAATCGAGGCATTGATCCTGATTTATCAGACCCCTGGCACGCGACCGACTTATACCTACCTATACCCGAGCCGGGTTTCTGCTTTCTTCTTATCATCCCAGAGCCCGGAATCAAGTATCTATGTGTACTTGGGATATGGCTGGATCTACATGTGTGCATGTCTGTATAAATTGATGATATATATATGTATTAGAGCGAAGGAGCGAGTAAGCAAGTGAGGCAAGCAAGCAGGCGACCGAACCAGGGAGTCTGGGTGGCACCTAGCCTCGCCACCTCGAAGAGGGGCAGCCGGGTGCGCCCAGGTAAGGGCAGCTGTGCACCAGGTGCAATTCACCCCTGAACACCCCTGCGGTTGAATTTAAGAGGGGAAAGGAGAGTTCTGATTGGTAGTTGGCTCGCGCGGACTCTGGCGATACCCCGGGTGCGCGTTCGACGATCCTTCAGTTCGCTGCGAGCGCTCACACAGAAAGCGAGTGCTCTGAGCTCCTCGTGAATCTTGTTAGGTGCGCGCGCTGCGGCTTAAGTCCGCTTTTTAGGGAATTAGGGATTTAAATATATACATATATACACACACATATATACATATATACCTTAGCTTAGAATCGTGAATTTCGTTCAAATAAGGAAGAAATAAAATACTAAGAAAAAACAAAAAAAAAAAAACTACTGCATCGCGTTTTTGAGAATATATACGAGTAGCTAAAGGATACGCCCTCTTTAAGTCAAATACTTGATTCAATTAAGAACGCGTTAATTAATCGCTTAGGTTAAAAGGGCCTTTAATCTAGTCAAGTAATGCTTGAAGTATAAATTTATTAATGTGCTTGCGATCGCTCGTATCTCCATTAGGGGTAATATAATTTATATCCGAGAGTGGAAAGTAGCAGTTTACAGCTCCGAAGTGTCGGTTCAAAGTTTTTAACACACGGATATATTTCTTTGAGATAATTATCGAACAAGATAAAGTAAATAACTGAAAACGAGACGATAAACTGTGCCAAGTGCTAGGAAAGTTCTGTGAAAATTTTTCGAGTTTTAAGTAAAAAGACGGCTCCATTAATGGGGGTGTCCGGTGATTGCGCGGTGCGCTCCGCCGGCAGTAGGAGTCATCCCTGTCACTGCTGCAGTCACGCGGCCAACGCGAACGCAAGTGCTTCGTCCCAACATCACCAAAATCACAACAACAATAACAACAACAATAATAACAACAAAAGCACAGATTCTCACCACCAGAACGGTGCAGATACCGTTGGGGTATTGGCGCCTTTGCGTAGCAAGATGAAAGTGCTGAAGAAGCTCAAACGCAAGATGGGTTTAGGTGAGCAATTATCACTTTTCATTTACAACCATTCGTTCCTCTAAAATTTGCAAATTGAAAAAAAAAAATAAAAATTACTCCGTTTTTCGCAAAATTAAATTCCGCGGTCAATCCAGTTCGGAGCATCTAGTTTTTGCACTTAGGGATTCGCAGACGCCGGCTGGCCTTGTTAACTCAATTATTACTCATCTTCGAGTTGAAATGTGCATGTTACTTATTTTTATACTCCATTTATTATGTTGTGTGGCTCGAGTGAATTCCACTTATTAATATGCACCGCTCCGAGACAACACCTGCTTATGACGTAATTGGCATTTCAACCTTACAATAAGATCGCGGGTGCATACGTTCGCATACGTGTATCGGACTTACATCTCAACGAAGATTAGCCGTACGATATCGATTGATTTTTTTAACGCAATTTAAAATCTCTAGTTCATAAAATTTCTGTAACAAAACGTGACGTCATTATGAATAAAGTCATGTGCATGTATATATCTGTACGTGCATCGGGGCGCGCACTCACCTGCTTTGAGATGACGAGCGTGGAGGGTGCAGGAGATAAAAAAAATTGTCCCAGTTATACTGAAAGGAGACAATAGAACTGATGCGAAATAGGTCGTCGCATTGTATATATATCGCGAATCGACCGATACACAGATACTGTCGGTTTAGAGATGAAAATGAGAGCGAGAACGAGAACGAGAACGAGAACGAAAATGAAACCCTTGGATTTTTCTGCCATATTTTCCGGCGAGGATTGCGTTGATAAATTCTTGAATAGAAATAGGTCGATGCAGTGCACTGGTGCGAATTGTTCGCTCTGAAGATTCTGTAGGTATATAATCTACGAACAAAGCAGAAGCTTCCTACATTTTTTTCAGTTTATGTCTAATATGCCTGACTGTTAAACTTGTCTTTGTTTCTCGACAATCTTCCGCCTTTCTGACTGGATTCAAAAAATCAAGAGGTTGAAAAGAGCGAAGAATAGGGGTCGTTGGATAAAACTTTTATACAAATTATTACGTGAATCGAAGTAAAGCCACATCGATGATTCACAAGCACCGTTTACCGGTAACGGGGTAATGTCTTTTGCGTGAAACGTGATCATCATACTCAGCACAGATCGTGGCTGTCCCTCAACCTCACCTATACACAGTTTTTACCTTATCTTCAAGCTGCACTGAACCAGGCAAGTAGGCAGGTAGACTGGTAGTTACAGAGAGTTCCTTTTTGCACCTCTTTGAAGCACAGTTCTCACACTCAATTATCGAGTGACCAAGATCATCCTGCTTTTACTTACGGCCTTTCCACAGGAACTCTACATATTCAGGAATCAGATGTTTATCAGTTATTTCAACTCATCCACGGATGTGCAACGGGTATATTGTGCAACGTCAAATGGCTTTGCGTTGTACTAGTAGGTATACATACATATCTCGGCGCGAGTAATGACAAAGCTTTGCAGGAGTCACGAGAGCGTAATATGGGTATAGGGTGATCGATATTGCACTCAACTCAACGTAGCCATTGTTAGCGAGGTGTTGTGCAGAGACAGGTGTGCCTGTTGGTATTACGCTCACTTTACCCGTACTAGTCTCTGATTTTGAATCACGCATGATTCGCATAGTTGTATTGTAAAGTTGAGAGTTTGCATTATTGTTCAGTTTTTGTTTCACCATTTCGAGTCGGAGCCCTATGTTCTGTTATTTTTCAATAGGACCTCGAAAAGCGTCGATTATTTGTTAACGCTTCAGGTTTATTCGGGGATAATTGTGCAATTAGAGATTTTTCATCAGACTTTTCCCCGATTGCCAAAAATGAAATATGCAGTTCGTAAACTAAATCCGTTCAGAAGAGTTCGCACGAGGGTTTCAAAGAACTATGAAAAATCGTGGGGGTTTTTATCTTTAATAACAATGTTTCCGACCTGTCGGCTCCCGGATTCTGGACTGACATTTCTTGCTTGGAGGTAAAGAGCCGCGTCTGAAGACCCACGCTGAGGAAATTGGCCTCTGCCTCGTGGGGGAGCTCGCGGAGGCTGTCAGTACCGTTTACCAAAACTCTCTCATTTATTTACTTGAATATAAGTCTGTTTTCCAGACACGAAGTGACGAAGTGGCTCGTTCTCCGTTTTTCAAAATTTTCTATCATTCAATTTTCATCCCAGTATATGGGTACATGCTCAATTACTTCCGAGATGAATTCGATCAATATATAAAAAGCTTTGTGTCGCTACGAGAAACGTGGCTACGGTTTTTCTTAGGATGCTGCTACAGCTGTTGTCGGGGTAGAATTCTTTTCGTAGTAATTCATCGAGTCTCTTCCCTCGTTGCCCCACCAGCTGAGCATCAAAGAAACAGCTGACAACTCTGTTGTCCCCTCCCTGAAAATCTGGACTCAAGAAGAAGTTTATACCTGGTCTGGATCAGGCTTTGAACAGTGGTGATCATGACGCAGATCCCAGTCATTTTCCTTCCACCTATTCATCAATTTTTACCTTTTTTTTTCTTCTTTCCCTCTTCAAAGTGTAAGGAACGGAGTTTCATTCTTAGGCAGGTAGTATAGGTAAAGGTACATAGGTACTGGTATAACCCTCGGGCATTTCTGCTCCCGTGTTCAACAGCATCTGTTAAATCTCAGCCGGTTTGCTTGGGCGAGGGATCTGTCGATAATTGCTCAAGAAGAGGGAAGAAGGAGAAAACAAGGTTTATATTTGGAAGCTCGTCGTGGTTGAGATTTTGAGTTTGGTATCGAGTTGAAGATACACCTTTTGTATCAGTAAAGAAGGAAGCTGCGTATTCTGTAATCGGTCAGGAAACTCCCACGCTACTTCCTCATTCCTTATACACGTTGATTGTAGGAACTCGTTGCAATTAAAATTCTTAGACAAAAAAAGACTGAAAAAAGTGGTGATAAATCAACGGATGAAATACTTGGTATAATTACAACAACTACGTAAACGTAGGCTTATTATCGCCGCGTTACCTTCAAGTTTATACAGTATACCTAGGTATACTTGCAACGCCGGATGGATGTGAACGGTTAATTAAACTTTAATAATACTCGAGCAGGTAGGTATGCAATATTCGGAAGTCCCCAGAACCCCGCGGTTCGGTGCCCTCAGGTACGTTGTACCTATACAACGACCGTTTCCGGTCTCAATATTAGAAGGCAGGAAGTTGGAATCATCATCGCAGAAATACTACACCATTCTTATAATTTCGTTGTTGAGAAATCCGGATTTTTGTTAAAATGATAATAAGAATAACGTTACAGGGTTTGAAACGCTGTTGTTTTTTCTTGCTTTCCATTTTTCAATTTCATGGTTTTTAATTAAAGATAGGAAGAGGAGAAAACAAAATTCATTATTCCTTTATAAAATTCTGAACCCAGTGCTGTGCCTACCTGTACGTGATGATTATTAAAATTCCAACGTTACAAAGAACATTTGCACGTGCTACACCGGCTGTTTGAACAGTTCTCTAATGAAACCAAACAATGGGAAACATGCAGAAATTAAAATTACTAATACCTACTGCGTGTTCGTGACATGGAACCTTTACATATAGATAGAGGAAGTGCGGACGATGGTGCACGCACCACGTTATATCCACAAGTTATCGAACACTGATTGTAAACGGAAAGAATCAAACGTGTGAGAGCTTACACATTAGTGATCACGTACTTGATTCGATATGGAAGAAATCCGTTCAGCTAGGGTCTGCAATTCGCTTTTATCACGTGCGTATAGGTACCTATACATAAGCTGGGATTTTAAACGGAAGACTAGACGTGAAGATGTGCACCGTGTGGTTTGGTACTAAAATCTCTATACGAAAATAGTACTGAAATTACATGGCAGGAAACGAGGTCGTGGTTATACACCCTCGTACGTATAATATACAAGACATGTGCCGGTGTGGAATACTGTCTGTCGAAGAACAGAAAACTGTTGAACACGTAGTAAAATAATGAAATTTGGAATGAGAAAAAAATGTGTTTCAAACCTTAGCATAGGTATATATATATAGTATATAAATAAGTTATGTCAAGTGAGTTTGATCCGGTTCTACTTTCCGGAGTTCATTATAAAAATAGAATGTAGTATAGTCGGTGTTTTAAAATCCTGCTCTTCATCTTGGAAACATAATGCTGCCAGTTCAGGTCTTCTTGGCTGAGACTGAAAGGGCTTCTCCTTCTCTCAGTGGGTGAATAATGGAACGGTACAGAATAGACCATACTAGAAAGAACAAGAACAAAAAGAACCCAGGAGAACTTCCCAATAAGATGGCGGCCTTTTTCAACACGGGTCATCGTATCGTCTAGAGTGCACCACCGAGTCTCTATCTATCTCTTTGTCCCACTCCTTACGTCATATCTCTATCTTTCTTCATCCTACTCGAGTCTCTTCTACTACTACTGTAGTCTCATTGCTCGCTTTGCAAGGTGAATCACTCTCGAACAGAGATTCTCAGCTGGATGCTGGGAACCCGTAGGGCTCTAGCACGGTTACGTCAGAACGACAGGACCAAAAAGCAAACTAAAAAAAAACAAAAAACGAAGGAGAACCGTGTCGAGGAGGAAACATTTGATATACTGGTTTCCCCTGAACAGATCATCAGAAAAACGATGATTATACCCAACTGTGCAGACATCACATACCAAGGATTCGACATCAGTCGCTTTCTGCAGCCGAAAAACCTACAAATTTCAAAATTCGAAGAGATTTTTCGTCAAATCTTCTACAAATGGACCAATTCCGATCTGACTGAGAACCTGTAGTATCGTTAAATGTGGAGGAGAGTCAGACGTCGTACTATACATAATAAATGAATGTACACATAGTGTACGTTGAACGGTGACCAGAATCACACATTAAACGTATAAACATACAGCCACCCGCTCTTATAGGCATCTTGCTTTGGAAATCACTGACCAACCTCAAGCTATGCACTAGAATTTACACACATATTTATATGTATTATATGTGTGTGTGTGCTAAAGATGGACAAAACTGGTCCCGAATGACGTAATATTGAGAACAGCAATAACCTGGTACCTTTCTCACATACTTACGTATGCCTACATACTGGCTTCGTATTGAGTACCGGTTTCTTCCTCTTACCCTACTATATCCTCACCACTGGCTATATCGCTCAGCTGTGATCCCGCTAGAATCATACTGCGATTTATAACTAAGTGTGGGTAGATTCTGGTATAATTTTCTTGTTCCAGCATAATATCTGCTCTAGTCCCATACGTGTTACGAATTAATGAATTTCGGGTGAAAATGACCACAGGGCAATCGGCTCATCTTGTTATACATCTACAGGATCTCCCACGTTTGATAATCGGGGAGGTAGATGAGAATATGATTTCAGCGAGGCGTTAAATTTTACGCACTGTAAATCCGGGCTTGCTTTTTTTTTCTCGCTTACTTCCTTTCTTCCTTCCTTCCTTCCTTCCTTCCTTCCTTCCTTCCTTCCTTCCTTTTTTGGCTTTTGTTTGTTGGCTGTTAAACCCTCGCCGTTTATCTATCTGAACTCTGAAGTTCTTTAAAGAGGGCAGCTAAGAAGCTACAGACGCCGCCTACAACGCTCTGAAAATTATTCAGCGAGCTAGCGTATTATATACCTAACTAGTCAAGTGGCTCTGGGCTAAAGTGGCCTCGAACCTTTTCTATAAACTCTCATCCAAGTGCTGACAGAAGTTACACAGACCTGCGACCACGGCTTGATTACAAAAGTTTGGAACAGAGAAAGAGGAAAAAAAGTAGAATTTTCGAAAACGTAACTCCGTTCGCAAACACGAGGGTATACCCTAATACTTGTACACGCTAAATACATATAGGTGAAAATTTAAGCCACTTATATCTACTCAGATGGGTTTAGAGAATTGACGTATACATATGCAGGGTTTTCAAATTTTATTGTCAGTTGACGTTCCGTATTTGACCAAAACGTGAAAGCTGGTACGTGTGTACATATGTATATGATATTTTGCCATACGGCTATCTCGTTTATTCTCTTCTCTCTTCTCTCTGTCTGTCCTTCTGCTCGGGTGAATCATGCCTTGTATGAATTTTGTACGCGGTGCGTAAGTCCCGTATGTAGACGCGAACATATATCCGATTCTGCAATTCCCTCTGCGGTTAGGCTATGACTGACTTTTTAAGGGCTTCGCAAGCGCGGGGGTGCTAAATTTCAGTCTAACCCTCCCGCAGAAGGGAAGTCTAAGTACTGGGGTTCGCCATCCGCCTAGGTTGCGGCCTCTTTGGTTTAATGGAACAAATGTTACGAACTGAGACTCTAAACCCTTCGACTGAAATTCAAGCGTTAATTGAAAACTGTTATTTTGGGGGGTGAAGTTCAAATTGAGTTTTCATATTCGGATAATCTGGTGCCTCTATGGAGTATGAAATGATAGTTTTGTCGCATAAGGGTTCAAATTTTCACGGGATTAAATTGGCCGAGTTTATTGTTCATAATTTGAAAAATTCGACCTGAATTAAAACTGGCCAGCTGCATTGCCGAAGAGAAATTTCAGCGAGTAAATGGTTCACCGAATAATGCGAACAGTAATTTCAGACGAATATAGTTTTATGTGAAAAAGCCTTGGTATTAATTATTGGAAACCGTTAGTATGCTCTAAAAAATGAAAAAAAAAAAAACAACGAGGCGATGCAGCGTTATGGTTTTCCGATTAAAGATTTTTTCTTCATATTTTTGACGAATAGCTTCTAGCAAAATAGTCCAACGTTGAGAATTGGAAGCTTTCCAACTACCCCTTTTTATTTGGGTTTATTTTCTATGACGTTTCAAAACTTTGACACACACACACACTTTTCCGTTGTGAAATCAACTCTAGGACCGTCAGAATTTCGGTGTGTGAAAATTTCTCGAATTTCTTATCTTGTACAATTACTTTCATTCCCCAAATTCTTGCGGATCATTACGTTATATATAGGGTATATGTACATAATATGCTTCTTTTCTTATCCAATTCACTCAATTCCTCTAATTTACTCGGTCTTAATTATTTAATTCGGTTTTATCACAACTCGCCGGAAGTCGGCCACGTACGTTACGTATATATACGCGATCCTTTCGCGCCGATTTACTCTACGCCCACCTATCTTAGTCCCACACCCAATTTACGACATAAGCGCCATTGAAAGACTCATTGAGCAAGTCAATGACTGAATGAATGATAAAATGATTTAATTACCACGTGTCAAGGGTTAATAAGATGTCAACGTGGAAGTGTCTCGGTAACGGTTCTCATTACCAAATAATATTATTATTATTATTACACGTTCCCTCAATCAACCCTCAAACTCCTATCATGAATTTTCTCCTTTCTCGTCGCTATCTCATTATTGTTATCATCGTTGTTTAAAATTTTCTTCACATTTTTATCTGAAAATTATCAACCTCCTTATATATTACTACCTCGAGTCGTTACTATCCGGGTCCAAGTTCCGGTCTAGATCGATTAAATTCCCCACGGGCACGGCGTTCAGTACGAATTCCGTCTTTCGTGACGGAACGACTGTACCGAATCGGTGGGCGCAAAAAGGTCTAAACTCTAACAGCGGAAATCGTAGCCAACCAGAGCCGAACGACTTTCGGACATTTTCCGTTTGCGCGTGCGTGAAGCTCCGTGTGGTATCCGGTCACTGTATATCAAAACTTATCGGAATGTGAAGAATTTCACATTAAATTAGCAATTCGGAATTCATACGTGACAAACGTTCCAAATTGCAATAAGATTGCCAAGAATTTGGAAGACCAGAAAAATCTCTTTGGTTACTTAAACAGGGGTGTGATAGAGGGATGTCTGTCGAGATCTATGTATATACGTTATCCATAAACAGCGACAGCGTTGCTGATTAGCGATGTAAACCTCACTTCCTTGGCTCGTTGATTTGCGCTGAGATTTATGCTTCCCCTTGCCTGTGCAGGCAGCGTACAGGGCATTGATCGCGGGTTCTTGAAAGATTAAACGGCGTCGATTTCGGTCTGGAAAACGGTAGGATAATCTATTATTAATTCAGGACTTGGTGTATATTATATACCTCATACCTACGCGTGTGAGATACAAACGTTGAGAACCTTTCTCCTGATCTTTGACCCTGCGTCGCACATGGCCAGAGTTCTTCTTCTTCTTCATCTTCTTCTTCTTCTTCTTCTTCTTCTTCTTTATAGTTAGAGGAAAAGTAATGGCTCGAGACCAACGCGACTAAAAGAGACAATCCCAACGTCTCTCCCCTTTCTCCTTTGGGGTTCCCTGCTGTAATAACAACTCTCCACGATTAGTCTTATCCACACACATCTTCGTCGAGAACTAGTTTTAATTATTTCCACTTCTTATATCGCGGCTAGACACGCGCCGAAGCGACATTATGCTTCGCCCTGCAGAATCACGTGCAAGCTTTCAGCTGAAGGAAGTCAGTATCATGTGTAACGATCACCCATCTATAGAAATATCGTATGACAATTCACGGTGGAGTTGGTAGACTGGCCAGGTACTCGGGTAACTATAAATCGCGATGCAATCGGAAGCGATATGTAAACCCGATAAACTTGATCTCATAAAGGCGATAAGGTGCGGAATAGACGATCGGTAGATTTATTTATAGAATGTCTTTTTCCCACGCGGTGAAATGTCACGACTAGTGTGAATCGGGAATAAAAAGAGTCATTAACCGAAGAATCTCTTTAACGTTTTTCTATCTATCCAGAAATGCGGTGAACAATACTTCCGATGAATTCTAAACAAAATTGGCTATTCAAAGTGACACCTGTCAGCCGGTTGAAATGTTTGCTTTAGTCAGATCCTAAAGCCCTCAACGATTTCACCTAGAGATCAAGAGAGGAGTTGAATATTTAACTGCATCACGACGACGTAGGGAAATTTTCTATTGTAGTACCTCGCCACCTTTTACCCTGCGTACTTAATATTCTGGATTCCCATAGATCCCGAATCGTCCCTCGCCCGATGCGACGCAGTGCAGGGATCGTCGTTCCCATAGACCGAAATGAACACCCCTAGGAAATGCGGTTTTTGTTGTGCGACCCAAAGATTCATTTTTTCATCGTACACCTTGCTTCCTCCACGACGGAAGTAGGACCGTTTCGGTACTCCGAATCCGTACTGGGATTTTTTTCTTTACGCACCCTATAGCTCCTCGTGAAGCCGCAAAAAATCTTTGCCGAGTATCCGATTCCTGTTCCGGTGCGCTAGATTATATACGATTACGAAAATTAGGGCCAACGAAAAATAGTTCAAGTGAAATAAACAGATTTTCTCATATCTTTTTTTTCCGTCTTTCTCGTTTCTCTCATTCTTTGTTCTACAAGTGAAATTTTCACTTCTACGAAATCAATTATCTTGTTTGCACGCTGCGCTATCAGCGTTTTGTTGCCACGGGTATCACCGGGCTCTAGCTTATATGAGGTGTTTCGTGACGAGCCGGTAGGATCAATACGGTTCGTGTTGCGATATACGTGCGTTGAGAGCGGACAAAACCGGCCGTGTGCTTCGACATGCTGTTCGTTGCGTTGCGTTGGGATATTTCAAGCCCCAGACTCTGTGTCCAACACATCCTGATATACCTACACATATATTTTATATACATATACCTATATATATGGTCTATAGGAACGCAAGGATCATCGTCCTGCTATAGGTATCTGCACGTGTAGATTTTCGCACGGGGTGATTTTGACCCTCGAGCGATTTTATGCTAGAGAGTGAAATATGCTAGAATTTATCACTGAAACGTATCAAAGCTTCGGTACGTCGACACCTCTCGCAAAATTACCCCTAAAAAAAGAGCGATTATTATGTATATGTATATTGTACCTATATGTATTAGAATATATGGGGTCGCAGGGAAATTCGTTGAATACGTAATTTATTCTGAATATATAAATCAGACGGTGGTGTATATTCCTGCTGTTTGGGTACAATGAACTTTTTCAACGAAAAAGGTTCGAGATTGATCTATCACCGGATAGACCTGTGTAATCATTTCTATAGCAATCGATCAGCTCGCGGGAGTTGAAACGTTATTTGTTACGTACGTGAGTGAGTATCTTCAAAGAATCGAATAAAGTCATATATTTGTGCAGGAAACAAGGAGTGAAATCACCTGTAGACATTTTTTTTTTTTTTTTATCTATTGTACTATGACTTCATAATCGTGAAATAAAGACTCGTCGCTTACCGAATCAATTAATTGCTCGTATGCATGCCTCTCGTAGTGGGATAAATTTTTTTTTTCTTTTCTTTTTTTTACACTACTATAAAGTTTGTGTAAACTAAAAGAAGTCCGCGGATCGAGTTGGTGCGTCGAGTACAAGCAGATGTCTCGTTATTATTATAGTTACCAGAATAAACCAGTGGCGTATCAACTCCAACTAGGAGTTTAACAACCTGAAAGAGAAATCCTCCTAGTATATTTAGCCGTGGTCTATCTATCGACCGAGAAGCTCTATAGCGACGACAGAGTCTAGTGTATAATATTAATTTATTAGGGGATTAGAGACCGACTAATTTCTATACACACGCGAATCTCAATATCCCGCTAATCAAATTCTGCCATATAAATTTTCTCCAGTATTTATTTTAACACACAAAAATTAATCGCTCCTGTCTCCCTGTCTCCTTTGTCAGACCAAAGACCCATTTCATACCTTCCCCAGGATCGGCGCCGCTGACTGAGCTCAGGAAGGCCGATAGGGGCGGTGGGGGGCCCGGTGTGAGCTTCTGGGCCAGGTGGCTCGCGACCGTTGCGCTGCCGCATCCCTCTTGCTCGCTTTACAGGCGCGTGGCAGCTGCCTATGGCTGTACGAGCAAAAGCTCTACTACTCAGGGGCCTGACTATACTATCCCTGCGCGGGTAGTGCGAAGGGCCCAGAATCGTAAAGCCCCAAGTCGCGTCCGAGGTCTCGGGGGATTTTCTTTAGGGTTGTTAATTTTTTCCTCCCTTATTTTTTCGGGTTTTCTTCTTTTTTTCTTCTCTCTCCATTCTTTCCAAAGAAAGGAAGTTCTCTGACAAAGAGAATATATTTTCGATCCAAGGAACAGGAATTGTAGAAACCTAGAGTCTATATACTCTATAGATTGTCTCGATAGAATCGATATCGATGAAACGTCATTGGCTTCTTATCAGTTACGTAATTCTGACATTTGATTAAAAAAACCGTGGATAAGATTGTGGGTTCGATTACAGCGGAAGGACGCGAGATAACACCGCTTGTTTACCAGGAAACCAACTTCAGCCATTATTATACTGAGGTTTTGGTATATCTCACACGAACAGCACACCGCACACGACGGCCACGCTAGGGCCCCAGCAGCAGCAGCAGCAGCAGCAATAGCAGCTGGGTCCGCCCTGCGTAGCGCCCTGGGTCGGTCCGCGTCAGTCTACGAAGTGGCGTTCCCCACGCCGCCCGTGTTTTCTGCTGTTATAATGTCCGCGAAAAGTTCGTACGGATTCGCGTTTATTTTAGGAAAAAAAATAACCATGTGATCGTATTCGCGAGATCGAAAATTTTCCGGGCTTCTTTCAAGGGAGTTGCCAAAAAAAATAAAAGAAAAATCCATTCTTCGTCCTCTTCTTTTTGTTCCCTCGTCGTTTCTCTCTCTAAAAAAAAAAAAAAGAAAAAAAAAACCAAAAAAATTGTAAAATTCTTTGGAAAACTTGCGACTTCGCACATCTTTCGTGACACTGGATCATGTCTCTGTCTTATCATCGTCCTAGAAAACCGTTAACAGTCAGCAGAGCGACTAGGGTCGCTCGTCTCAGACTTTCAACGAATGGTATAAGTGAGTATCAATTTCAGAATAAATGCTCAGAATAATCAATTTTTTCTCCTCTTTGTTTGAACCTGGATTCCACATATATAGATTTATATAGGCGTGGGTGCAAATGAAAGACGCGTTCATCAATGACCCTTGAATCTGCCAACCCCTTCAAGAGAAGGATCAAGAGAAAAGAGTGAGAGGAGTTTGTTCATTAGAGTATAGAAACTCATTTATCAATGACTCCGTTAGTCAATGATCCATCCCCTCCTTCTACATTTTGTACGATCACTGCGTACGTTTACCCTCGGGTTAGTAAGCCTTGCAGAATCCTCCCTCGCGATCGTATACATGTATATACTGGGCTAAAGACACCCCTAAGTAACAAACAACCCTCTATGTTTCAACTATTATCGCGAACCTGCCCATTATTTTCGATACTCTATATGTTACTTACCCTACCCTACTCTAGTCTACTCTGCTTCGCTTTGCTTTGCTTTGCTTCACGTTACCTTACTTCACTTCACTTTACTTTACTTCCCCTTTAATTTACTACGCCTACACACATATCCTGCGAAGCGACAGATGCGTACTCCGGAGACGCGGTATACTTACCCCTAACGATCAACGGTTCCTGGGCTATGGATTGACGAGGATCGCCTTCGAGGGTGATTTCACGTACCCACCCCCGACTTCGTTAATCCAATTGTTCGATGTGAAGGGACCTGATGTCGAAGTAGCGTATTGGGAATATGCACTTGTCGTTATGGGCAGAGTTTCCCTTCTGCGGTTCTTGCGGGCATTTGATATTTTTTCGAGTCGAATAGAGAAAGAGAGAGAGAGAGAGGGAAAAAAGGTCTATGTAGGAGGATTGAGTTGAGGCGCCGACCAACGGACGGTGAACGTAATTATAGGAAAAACAGTGTCTAAATTACTTTTGGTTTACATGTATATACCCATGTGCGTATGTATATAATATACCATGTACATATAAAATCGTTGTGTTACAAACTGTTGTAAAAACATCGAAGATATAACTTCGTTGCGATGTTTTTGTACAGTTACTGCAGCATGATCGTAACAGATGAATGATATGAAAAAAAAGGGTATTCTCCTTTCACAGAAACCACTTATCGTTTTTACTCACCTTTACTGGTAAATAATTCTAACATATAAATTGACTGAATGAAGAAGAAAAAAAAAACGAAAAAAATGATACTACTGTACGTATATCATGCAAAGTAATATATGTTTTAACGCTCTAAAAGTTATTTCTTTATTGTGTTAATAATATCTTGTAAAAAGGCACAACACGAGTGAAAGTCACGAGTCTCATACTAAATGCCCGGCGGCCACACGTGTTCCTTTGAGATGAAACTGAAATAGGATTCTGTACCATGCGGTGGGCTGAGACTAACGCCTTTATAAATCTACACCTAACTCGTCGAAGGACGAGGAGTTGTACTTCTTTGTCTAGTTCGGAAGATTGAGGCCTGGATAATTCGAGTGCACTGGAGCAAGAGCTACGCGAGGCGAGCATCTGACTGACCGCAATCTACCCAGCTGCCAGTCGGAAATTCGACGTATCGGAAAATAATTTGATCAACACCCGGTTGACATGGTTTATCAATATTCAATGTATTTCGGTACAAATACCTAATATAGCTCACTTGAGACAGCCTAGAAATCAGGATTTCGTAGTCTGTTAAAATCAGAGTGAAATTTAAAAGTCCCCAAATCTTGTATCAATCATTGGTCTTTGCTCTGACGTATCTTCTTAATTCGTTTTTACATGAAGCCTAAATACCTTATCTCGACTAACACCCAGAGTCTTTTAGACAGAGATAATTCTCGCAAATTCGTGTTACTAAACTCGTTCTATTATCTCCCAACGTCCAAGACTGATGCGTTGTAAAATTGAGAGCAAACGAAAGGAGGAACGAATGGATGAACACAGTTAGGTTCTTACGGAAATAGAGTAATTTTGAAGAGCTTATATACATACACATGTACACGCGGACTTCCTAGGAGGAGCCTTGTTCCCACGCCCGGTACCGTGATCTTTCCTAGTTCAAACCACCAGCAAGTTTGCGCAGGGGCCAGAAACGGGGACGAGAAGTCGCCTCTCTCTACCTCTGGGGCCTCTGCCAGGGCCTCACCCATTGCTCCCAACAACAAGTAACAACACCTGGTTATGCAATCACCTTATAGTCGGGTTAGATAGGCGCCGAGCAACTTTTGCAGCCCGAGTAGGTAGGTAGAGGCGTACAGGTACCTATGAGACGAGTAGGTAGGTATAAGTCACTGAAAACGTGCAAAATAACAACCGTACACCGCTAATTGCACGTTTCAATAATTTAAACTCTAGTCTTGCCTCGGAATTATTATCACTGATTGACGCACTAGTTACTCTATAAACTTTCCCACGGTGCAACGTATCTATGCCTATACTATATGTATATATTATATATCGCGATGCAGAAGTATTCGATGCGATGCGATGCGATTCCTTTTATTTTATCCCATTTATAAATACATGCGGATACATACCTGGCTTAATTACGAAGATCGATTATATTGATTCAGGTTAAAAATAAATCCCCACCTCGTAAAGTCGCGTAAAAAAAAGTCTGTTTCCGGTATCGTTGAGGGAAAACACGACGCGTGTTATATCATAAGTCATAACTCATAGTCTTACTAGCGGAACAAACTAGCCTCGTGATATTTTTCAGTATTTACTTGACGCGATTTCTGATTGTGTTATTTGAAACGTAGGTAAAAAGAAGAAGAAATTGTTAATATTGTAGCTTAGAAAGTTCAGAATCGAATCCCTCCACGAGTATTTATCACCATTTGTTGAGCGGTACAGATTTAAAGGGCCTCACGGTGAACACGTGCTCAGCTTCCTCATATGCGAGACTTCACGTTTTTTAAACGTGATTCGAATGTTTATTATTGCACAGGCCAGTCGTGTCCGAATCTACTATCGCGGATTATCGACAAAACGTTGATTAATGCTTGACAACTATATCTAAATCGTCAGACGATACGAAAAAAATAGAAAAAAAAAATAGAAATAAAACAAAACAGTTCAGAATGAGGTAAAAAAGGGAACTAAGAACGTGGAGAGAATCTCGGAGATGACGATTTTCGTAAAAAAAAACTTGCGGATAATCTCAATTTTCACGGGTTTTATTCAATCCGAACGGAGCAACGTCCGCTTGTGGTATTGTTATGCTATATACTGTCGGTGATCTTTCTAGCGGATGGAGGATCAGCTCTTATAAAAATAGAAAATTTTTTTCAAATCGGTCAAATTTACGACATATCATAGTACGACAGTGAACTTGGTTTTCTATACAATTTTCTCACTCTCACCGAAGTAGCGGTATATTTATGAACTAGATAGTATAGGTATACCTACCTATAGCCATTATTCACAGGGGTGAAAAACTACGATCGGAAAGAATATTGGAAAACTATTGTCCCCAATGAAACTAGCGTTCATTTAAAGTCTAAACTATACCTAGGCAGTCATTTTCGGACTATATTTACTCAACAACGTTGACCCCTGGATAGAACAAGTGTTGTCCACGTTATTATATTAATGGTCCAGCCTCCATTGCGAGGGCAATAACTTCTCTGTTTCTCAACCTGTAGTAGTCTGGAATTGTTCGAAAATCGTCACTTGGTATCACAGAGTGTAGTACGAAACGAAGAGACGTTCACATTACCCTGTGATAAATCCGAAAGTATGTTTTCACCATGGGAGAATAATTTGAGCTTTTATTCTTCCTTCTTTGTCCCAGCGTTCCTTCTTTTCATATTTCTCGGCCTTTCAGCTATACGATCAAATCCATGGTAAAGCTGTATGTATTCCGCGCGAATATGATCGCGGGGCGGTGAAGCTGGTCGCGGTTTGTTAACTTGGAATTACTAAGTCCGCGTAGTGTGCAACGGTAAAGTCTTGCTTCCCACGGTGGCTTCTGGCGCGTTCTTCAGAGTAAGTCGGAAACTTACCTACTTCCATGCAGTGTCTTTCCTTAGGACGGGGGAACCCCGACAAAGAATTACGAGGTCATATCTACACGCATACAACATACATGTATTTACATATCCGCAGAACTCGCTGTTTCATAACTGAAGGGTGACGACGAGGCGACGCTCCATTATAACATCTGCTTCAATTAAAACTCCAGACATATTTCTGACCGTTTGTCGCATGGGAGGGAGTCCGATCCTCATCGCTGCTCGTTATATCGACATAATTTTTCCGTTTATGGGAGCATATTACAGTTACCCCCAAGCCCATTTCGCCGGGTCTTGAGATATTACTGAGAAGTTTCTTTTTCTGTCATTTTTTTTCCTCTCCTGATTAGTCACCGACCAGAATATATTAAGATATTCTACACTCATGGTCGGGCATAGAAATTTCTAGTCAAAATAATAAATTGTTGAGGAAAAAATTGCGTTGTCGTAACTTTATTACCGCGACGACTGGTTGCAGCTTGTATCTGAAGCGCCTTACCTGGAGCGTGAGAATGAACGTGAGAGATCAATGATATTTGATCGATACCGTTCAATGTACCTACCTACAGCCGAGGAAGTCTGATTCACTGGCTACTCGTTATATTGCGTCGTAAAATCTGACGGATTTCTTTCTTTTCAATACTGAAAAATATTGAAAAAATAAGGAAACCCACAAAGGAGAATATCACACGCACAGAGTATAGCTTCAGGTATAATTAGGATACACTGCCGTGCAGCAGGCATTACGCGAGGATCGGGAATAATAACAGCACTACATCCGTAAAAAACAAAGCCTTTTTGCCCGCAGTCTTCCTTATATGTAGAGCGACGCCCCATCCGGTACATCCGGTCAGAGGCGTGTGGTTTCCTGTCTATACCGGTGAATATTGTTTTGCCTGTTCACGGCCACTTGTCCATCGGGTCAGTCTTACAGTCTCAAGATTGGCTTCAGTAGGCACACGGCGCTCCGAGAAGCTACAACCTTTCACTTTCCTGCTAGCACTTAACAGCGAACAGTATACCTATCCACGATCCTTACACGAGAGTGCGTTTGTGTCGATTGTTTTACTCCAGTGCACCAATAGCTATTGAGATCGCGAATAATCACCCCAATAATCATCTAAGGAGCGAGAAAAAAATTCTTACGATGAAGTACAGAAGGGGTGACGTCAGGCGTGCTTTCAAAGGTGCAAATCAGTTTCATGTTCAAAGAACGGAAAATTTTTATCGAAGTGTATTCAGGAGCGGTTTTATCTCCTCTTCAGCAGTGAACAATACTGTCGTTCAGTTTTTTACGGTTCTTTCGCATTTTTGTTACAGCTCCCAGGTCGTCCAGTGGTGGAACAAACAATCTACCACCGCTGACCTTCCACCGAGTTCACGGGGATAATATCAGGCTCTGTAACGGCGGTACGATCGCGAGAAGACACGAAAGCTTCTGCAAGGGTGTTACTTTCAGCGCTAGGCCAGTGCGAATCGGGGAAAAGGTAAGATGCAATGAAAATTGTTATTTGTTATTTGTTATTATGTTCTCCGCGATAATACAGACCATAACGTTGCTTGCGGTAGCACAATTTCTGTTTCAACACGTTTCGCCCTATCGCACGGTGAGCGTCTTGGTAGCAACCGCAAGATATCCGCTAACCCACGTCCTGCCAATCTCTTTATCGTACCTTGATATTAGAAACTCGTTAAGACTTGAAGGATCCAGCCAAACCTTGAAAAACGCACATGTTACGAATGCTTTCTGACTTGTTTTTACGGGTCGGTAACCCACGCATATCTCATATGGGATAATAGCACGTTAAGTAAAGGCCGGTTCTTAGTGGCTCTAGGCCGCCTAGCCTGCAGGACTAAAACGCCATCCCACGCTAGGTGCGTGGGTCGTGTATCCGATACAGAGATATAGAAATATCGACTTCTAATGATTCGTGGTTCTCCTTATGTTGTATCGGGGAATTTACGCACGGAAAAATTAGTGGAAGAAGACTAGACTTTTGAAAATCGCAGGTACACCTGGTTAGCGTAGTTATCGACGTTTATTATCGCCTTACGGCTTGAAAAAAATTTATGAAAAAACACTACCTCTCGTTCTTGAAAAGCGCAAATCAACACTGTTATCACTTTGCTAGGAAACTGTGAAGACTTTAAGTTCCTGTTAACAGTTCCATGAAAAGAACCTTTCAACATATGTATCTTATCTTTACTCCAACTGAAATTATTTCTCATTGTAATCGGCCACCGTATACCGCAGTGTTAACTCAATCTGTTTAAAAAATTAGAAACACGTAGAAAATGAAGATAGACATGTGACCCGTAGAGTTAATCCTTATCCATATATGTGTGATATCACCTCTAACTTTACATTATTTTCTTCACTCAAGGTTTGCGTCAAGTTCCTCGAGATATCCGACAACTGGAGCGGCGTGATAAGGTTCGGATTTACCGCAAATGATCCAATAAATTTGCGCAGTGGACTTCCGAAGTATGCTTGTCCAGATCTTACCAACAAACCCGGTTATTGGGCGAAAGCTCTTGCAGAACGTTTCGCCGAAAGAGACACTGTTCTATTTTACTACGTAACTTCAACCGGTGATGTTCACTTCGGCGTTAATGGCGAGGAAAAAGGTGTATTCTTCAGCAGCGTAGAGACGCGTGGTCCGTTATGGGCGATTATCGACGTATACGGAAATAGCACTGCTATAGAATTCGTCGATCCAAATAGACAACATTTTAACAATGTTAAACGAGGCGCCGATCATAGCAATGAAGACAATGCTCAACACAGCAGACACTCTGCTATGGATGATGCGAGCAATGCTGGACGAGATGTCGAGAGAATCATCGTTCCAACAATGCAGAGCATGTCCATTCATCATGAACCCGATGTCGATCTACCTGGACTGAGGTTTCAACCTTCTGGTGTCGTCTTCAAGTCGCTACCTTTTCATTCGTGAGTCATGTTACATTATTTCTACAATACCTTCAGGATCATATCGATTAACGACATCATGCACTTTCTGAAAGCTCGAATCTTCGGAAAGATTACGACGCGATCTATGATCGATGCTGGCGAATGAATTCTTCCCAATTAGTTTCCGCAGATATTGTTTTCGTACTTTTTTCAACACGTTTATTTTCGGAGATGACTCACTGTGGTCATTCTCTCCGAGCTTCATTGAATCTTACCCTTTTTCTTTCTCTCTGTTGTTTTCAACGCTAAGTTTAGCCGTTTCAAGGCACGAGATTAATACGATCGGTATCGCCAGCAGCGCAGATAAAGTCGAATGTTAATCTCAGGTATACGGACTGTCGTCCTATGCTAATTCGCGGCATCGTCAGCCGGCCACGGTATAAATTTTGAACCAGTCTACCTAGGCGCTGCTCAATATACATCAGAGCAGTGACTAAGGCATGTATCTGAACTTTGATCCTCCGTGGGACGGCGGCGGCTGTTTGTCAATGTTTTTTTCTAAGTTCTAAACGATCGTCAGAATCTCATAGATTTCGTTCAAATTTATACCGAAGACGTGAGCTTTTAAGGAGAGAAACTATAAACACTCGTCAGCTCCTTCATTTCGCCTCCGCAAATTTTCTAAAACTAACAAACTATTTTTATTAATTAATTCCAGAACTCGGGGGCGTAACATATGCTTCAGCAATCAACAGTGCGTCGCGACTCGAAGTGACACAGAATTTTGTCACGGCTACGCGTTCACTGGCCGACCTCTTCTTCTTGGCGAAAGATTAGTCGTACAAATTCTTGCCACTGAACCGATGTACGTCGGCGCTTTGGCTCTCGGTCTCACATCCTGTGATCCGGCGAAACTCTCGGCTGAAGATCTCCCCGACGACAGCGACCTCCTTCTCGACAGACCGGAGTATTGGGTGGTGTCAAAGGACGTCGCATCCAGCCCACAACCAGGCGATGAAATCGCGTTCACAGTCACCCACTACGGCGAGGTACAAATGAGCAAAAACGGTGGTGCACCAAGCGTCGTTATGCACGTTGATCAGAGTCTGCAATTATGGGCATTCGTCGACGTGTATGGAAGCACTCAAAGAGTGAGGATGCTGGCTAGCAGACCGACGTCGCCGCCAAGGCAGAGGCAAGCCGCACCAAGCCAGCACTCAAATCACAGTAACGCTGCGACAGAATTATCAAGATTCTCTGAGATGGTTCAATTCAAACCAGCCGTTGGCGGAGGCACGGTACTTGTCGTCAATTTACCACCTCAAGGAGGGTATCCTGCTCCTCCGCCGCCAACACCTCAGCCAGTTTACGCGGCTACTTCATCTCACAGAAATCCACCACCAGTACATCATCCGCCACCACCACCACAGACTGTGTCTGTACCTCATCCAGGATCTTCGAGACAATCGCCACCGTTAACTGGTACCATGATAAGCACTGGGTCTTCGACTTATGTCGATCCGGTATCTTATCAGACATTAGATGGCACTTTGACGTCCCAAGCTTCTTCGCATTTACAGCAATGGAGCGAAGGGCTGCAACCCACGCCTGGACAACCTAGCGAGTGCTCGATATGCTACGAGCGTAATATAGACAGTGTTCTTTACATTTGTGGTCATATGTGTATGTGCTATCCATGCGCCATACAACAATGGAGAGGCAAAGGGGGTGGACATTGTCCACTTTGCAGGGCGCTGATCAGAGACGTTATTCGTATATATAGATCTTGAACTGATTAGTCGATTGATTAAAATCGTGTAGGATTTAGGGTTCGGAGACACTATGCGTAAACGTTACTTTGGGTAACTTTTTATTTCTATTTTTTAAGACGAGTTTTCGGTGCTCTGAGTCTGGTGTCACAGTTGGATTGAATTTCTCGCCTTTTTTCTTTTTGTTTTTTTAATTTAACGTTCAATTTTACATTTTCGGTTCGGTTTTTATCTCGTTTTGTAATCGCGTATAGGTAATATATATATATAATATGTATGCTCTGCTTTTTTCGATATAATCTGATCTGAAATGCAAAATCTGATGATATTATAAAGAGAGCTTGTAAATATTGACTGATTCTTTGTAACTGTGGCACTAATCAGAGACGATGGATATCTAGTATATTAAAATATGATATACTCTTAGATATTGTGTATTTGTATATGTATAAATGTGCAAAGATGCAGGTTTGACTGTTTCGTGATTATATTCGTGGCTCTATGCTAGTAGTTATTGAATTTTATTTGAAACAGTGTCAATTAGACGTCAATAGAAATAACAGAGATAAATTAATGAAATAAAATAAAGTTTGAATAGTAGGTAACGCTTTTATCGCGTATTTATATATGAGAGGAGGACGAGTGCTTCCAGTTTTTAGGCAAACACTGCCAATCTTCTCTATAGTTACAAATAATCAGGCACAAACTATAAACGATTTAGATAATTAATAATCATTCTATTAAACTTGTCCTCCGAGCTCGTCGATGATATTAATCATTTACCTGTTGCATGTATAGTTGCATGGATGCGCGTCATTCTAAGTCTCGTATTTTATTGAATGAGATGATTGATTGACTCTAGTTATTACGGATTGTGTTTTATACGAGGTAGTGTGTTATTACTGTACTAATTATAACTGCCTATTATTATTGTCATTATTATTAATATTACTAGGTATGCTATTATTATTATCATTATTATCGTTATTATTAATTATTAATTATTAATTATTAATTATTAATTAATAATATTATTATCATATGACTATTTAATAACGTGTAATTATTATCGCGGGGGATTTTTTTTTTGTTTTTTTTTTTATTTCTTTTATTCTACAAGCGTTAGGGCATTTAGGTAGATTGGATTCTTATCTTAATTACTTTTACATAGGTAGTCAAGGGAGCGTTTTTAGTTCGAGAGGACAAAAGTATACTATATTATTAAAAGAATAACTGTGCTTTTTCTATACATTTCAATACATTTCTTTTATTTTTTATTTTTTTAAATAGTCATGACGATTGATTTGAAGTCGGGTAATTTCTGGAATCTGAGACGGTTTTTTTTCCCAGTTCTTCACGTCGCCAAAGAGATCCAATTAGTTTTCGCTGAATTTTCAATTTCACGAAATAATAAAGCGAGAATAATGGACGAAACAATTCACTCTCATTATCGATTTCGAAACGTGCCAAAAAAAAAATGAATAAAAAACAAAAAAAAATTGATATATACGCACGCTTTTACACCGATTCGATGCCCTTTTATTTATTATACGGAAACGGAGAATTTATCTTAACTAGATGATGAAACAAATCGAATTTAACATGAAAAAAAAAATAATAATAATAAAATCAAACCGAAGAACTGCAAACTTATTTCAAAGGAATATTGTAAATTCGACAGCTTTTTTGTTTTTTATCTAAATTTTATGTCGCGTATATTAGGAAATGAATTTTTACCAGAATTGATAAAAGTTTATATTATAACTGGACCATAATTTTGACGTACATAAATAATATCATTCGTGACGCAGCATACGACCGAAATTTGGAAGATTATATGATAAATATCGCTTTCCCAAATCACGGTCGCTACAATAACATTTTTTACAAAGCTATTTTATTTTCATACGCTAAAACGAAGCAAAATAGATGAAAAAAAATAAATAAAAAAAAAAAACGAAAAAAAAACCATTCAAATAAAATGAAATAATAATAATAGTATGTAGCCAGATTTATGTCATATATAACATTTTATTCACGGAACTGGTGCGGATTGGATATACCTATAGAACCGAAATAGAGAATGAAAGAAACAAAAATGTATGGAAAAAAAAGAAAAAAAATAGGGAAACTGAAAGAAAAGAAAAATGAAAAATGAAAAAAAAAAAGAAAAAATAGCAGATAAAAAAAACGATAGATATAATATCAAAAAATATTGAACTCATGATAAAACAGGTCGTGCCTTATGCTCAGATCACTTTCGTGTCGTTGATTTATGGTTCGACTGAACTTGAGCTATTCGACTTACATAAATCTTATCCTACAGGCACACATATCTTCTCCCCATAATTCATCTTTAAACTATATATAGATAGATTTTTGTTCGATAAATAAATCGTTGAAATTTTTCATAAAAACGAAAAGAAAAAAGAAAAAAAAAAACAAATAAATAATGCCAGTTATTGAATATAGACGCAGACGCGCGTTAATATTAACGAAATTCTACTTTCCATCTATATGAAGCTTATGAATCTAAGGTGCGCGTGTGTGTGTTGCAAAGGTGCGTTAGAGTAGTTGTAATTGCGATTATTGATATTAATCATTGATCGAGTGAAGGAAAGAAGAGGGAACGGAGGAAAGTGGAAGGAGGGGGGGGGGGGAGTGGGAGTTAATACTCCCGAATTAATATTCGTACCGTTTGAAAGACGCGAATCTTCGTTAGATGATCGTCTTGAAAGTCGACCGTTCGGTCAAGATAGAAATTAATTATTTTATTTTTATTTTTTTGTATTATTACTTAATGAGCTGAGCATTACTCGACGTTGCCGCGATTGATGTTTAAAAGTTTTGAGTTAGTCAAAATTGGGTGAAGTCAGACTCGAGGCCCTTTTTTTGTATTTCCAAAAATGATCACACACGCAAAGCAGTAGTGAAATCTCTAGTCCTGCGAGCGGCAGCTCATTCTTGTATCTGCCAATCCAAAATGAATGAAAATAAAAAAAAAAAGGAGGAAAAAGGAAAAAGGAAAAAAAAAAGGAAAAAGTAAAGAAAAAAAACAAAAAAAAACACATAATAATAATAACAAAGAAAAATAAAAAAAATACAAACAAATGTTGAAGAAACGAAAATTTATAAATACGGAAAGAAAAAAAGAAGAAAAAAAAAATGAAAATAAAAATAAAAATAAAAATAATAAAATAAAATAATATTAATAATTGTCGTGTGTCACATTGACCGTGATGCGCAAGCCACAGATCTATTAGGAAATATAATTAATGATTATTCTATCTATAATATTAATTTTTAACGATAACTACAACTTTCTATACTATTATTATATGTAGGGTAGGTATGTCGAGAGAGAACCGTTCCCAAAAATTCGCTGATAAAGATATATAAGAAGAATAAAAATAAAAATAAAAATGAATAAAAAACGAAAAGAAAATGAAAAGAAAAAAAAACCACGAAATAAAGATAAAATAATGATGGATAAAATGGTCATCATCGAGTAACGATATATTGATAGATGATGATATATATTATTATTGTTTTACTACCTTACCATCATTATCATTTTCATTATCATTAACATCATCTTAATCATGAATAATAATATTATGGTTATTATTATTATTATTATTATCATTATTATTATTATTAATATTATTAATATTATCAAACGACTAACTAACGAATATTTAATCCAATATCAGTTTAATATAATTCAATTTATTATTCATTAATTTAATGCTGGTATTATAAACATTATTCAAGGGATCTTATAGGTTTATTTTAATTTATATATATATATATTATACATTTATAAATATATATATATAAATATATTATAACGATGTAATCGGTGATGTTTGCGAATAAGTGTTTTATTCTTATTTCACAAATATAAATATGTAACTAGGCATTCGGGATAATTCTTATAATATGCGGAGTTTTTATCATCCGAATTTGTGTTTCATGTATTATGGACGTATCGCATGCCAATTATTGTATACGTGAAAATTTCCTTTACGCGTTATGTGATGTCTACACTGCACCCCTCTCATTATGCTATTCATTATGATTACATTATTATATATACTATACTAAAATATGTGCGATTTTATTATTATTATTATTATTATTATTATTATTATTATTATTATTTTTTCTTTTTTTTTTTCTTTTTTCTCACAATGTAAAGATGGCGATGATGTTTATACATATGTAATATAATTCGTGCAGCTACACGCTGTAATACAATAAATCCTTAAATATCTCTAAACAAGAACTACTACTTTACACTCCCCGTTCCCCCAACATAGAATTAAATATATGCCCAAGTTTTTTTCGTAATACATTTTTTCTCAACTTCTACAATTGAGATCAACGTCGGTAAAATAGGTTTCCGTCCGAAATAGGCTCGAATCAGATCTTCGACATGTTCAATTAGTCTAATTAGTACTTCTAGTTTTGATAAAAAATAGAACGAAATCAAAGAAAAATGATCTTCACTAAAAATTTGTTGGAAAAAAATTGTATTTTTTTCTTCTTCTTATTTCGGGAAACAACACGGTCGTAAGTCTTCGAAATCGAGGCAGATCTCGGATTGCCTGTTACATTGCGTAATTAACAGAGGTTTCCCAACGTCATAATTAGAGTTGGAAAAATTAGTGACTCGTGTTCCACGTAAATTTCTTGACGAGCACGCAACCATTTAATTATTACTATATAGGTATACCTATGTGGAACTAAATATGGTGATTCCGGAAAAATGCAGCGAACAAGATGAGATAAAAGATGAAATAAAAAAATCAACAGGTGGTAATTGAAAATATAATTAATCACCAAGGCGCGTTGGATGCAATTCGTGCCCCAACAGGTAGAAATTTAAGTTTGAATTCTGCGAGTTATTCGTTTGTAACATCGAGGTAAAATTCAGCAGATGATTTCATATACATACATTACTCAATTGGCTTATGTTGATTCAAATTCTCGCGTGCAAGAAGATTATAGTCTTGTGATTACCATTTTTTTTTAACAAAGGTGGAGGCGGAGATTATTTTTCATTACAAAAGGATTCGTGGATTATATACGTCCGTACGCATGTACATCGAGTGTAAACGCCTGTGTTGGGGTTGCCGCAGGGAGGGCGTCGTTCTGTTTGGACAAAAGCACTCGGTATGTATTTGCTCATGTAAAATCGTGCCTGTAAATATGGGTGAATAACGCCTTCAAATTACTCGGTAGAAAATAATTTACAACTTCCCGTTTATCTGTTTTCAGAGAGAAAAAAACGAGCGGGGTTGAGCCCGTTTTCAAACTCATTCTGAGCTGAAATAACAATAATGATGTCATTATCTTATTCGAACTTTGGGAGCACAGTGTCAAATTCTGTCAGCGATCAGCGATCGAAAAAGCCTTAAAAAAATAAAGATGTATAAAGATATCATTTTTATTTTATTTTCAGAATTTTGTTATTTAAATAATTCGGAAAGTACTGAACCGTTCGAAATCAAAATCCAATCAGTACGTACTAAGTTTAGAGAAGCTAAAAGTTCAAGGCTCACAATATTGTAAAATTTGCTCAGAAACATACATAAATTTGTGTCTTAAATTGGCCTGCAATAAATACCTATACCTATAAGTAAAAAAATTTGAAAGAAAATACTTTTTCTTTATCATGAGTTTATTGAGCTAAAAATCTGTCCATTTTTTCTATAAAAGCACTTGACTTCTTCAATAAAATATCAAATTTTCAAACAAATCGGTCAAGTCAATCCTGAGAAAAACATTATTTTATATATTGCAGTTTTTTAATTTGTATTTTTTTTTCAAAAACCAATTGAGATTGAGGTCTGATACTTTCAGGATCTTAGAATTTTATTACTACCTACTTGTCCATAAAATATCATTAAGATATTCGCAAAAGGTATTTTTACCTTGCTTATCATCCTAGATGGCCTTTGCTTGAATACTTTGTTATAATCGAATGTTGATCAGACTATGCGGAATGCGAGTATCTCGCAGTAGTTGATTTTTCGTTATCAGTGACTCTTTGAATTTATTGTTAATTAACGTGACGAATGTTAACGTAAGATATAGAATGTGTTTTTATCTTTTAAAGATGTGTAGGTATCCTAAGTTACTCTGTGTTCATCTTTCACGTATAGCCGGCTTGGGTAAGTCCCGCCTTAAGTGAGCCAAGTGTCTTGGAACCATTTGACTCCCACGTAAACAGATGTACAGACAAGAATCTATTCTTCGAGATGTTGAAAAATGAAGAATTGGGTCTTTTGGAAGCAACGTGATCCATGACGTTATCATTCGGGATTAACCCTGTACATTTCTGAAGACAATGCTATTTGGGATGGTTCTTCTTGGCAGTACTTTGAAATGAGCACCAGCCAAGTCTCGGTCATTTTGCTAATACCAATTTGTACAGTACCTATCTAACCATCGATTTGCGATAAATTCTGTTATTTTGCAAATCGACTGCGCCGATGTATTATAACTCAAACTACGTAGACTATAAGTAGACAACAGGGTAATCAACTCTGTTACATGGAAAAAGAAATTGCTAATTGGCTAGATTTATTTTTACTTGCTAATGCGGTTAATGTATACCACCGGATGTTGGATTTTTTCCCCATAATCAGATATAGAGAAACAGCGAAGCATTGGAATTTTATGCGCGTCGTTAATATAGGCGTAATTTAAAAAAAGTATTTTTCAAATAATCTGTCAGTACTTATAACAATAACTAAGAACTGAATCATTCAAATTATAAAGCTCCATCAAAACCGGGGATCTCCGTTCCTGCTGCAGGATCTGCGTACAGGGAATCCCGACTGATTTTTATTGAGTTATTTTGAATTTTTTCTCTGTACGCTTTAGATTTCCACGGAGTTCTAGCAATAAAAATAGCATAATTATCGCATTTTAATTACCACAGACCATGAACGTAGATCGCAAATGATTGCACAATGTAACGCGTTAGATCGTCGTTGCACGAAGCCTTATAGTCACGAGGATTCCTATGAAAAATGAAAATAGAACTCAACTTGCACTTGTACGTATTATGTTATGGTTCACTTAGTAAATTGACCAAATTTAATTACAACGTTCAATTATTCAACACGAATATTGACCAAGTCGCTCTAATGATCATGCAAATTACTCTAATTTGAATAATTCATTGCGGTCTGCGGTTAGCAAGGAAACTATTAAATTTCAGCTGCTTCAAGTGGATTTCTACGAAAATGATCTCGTTACCAGAATTTTTGTGGCTTGTCCTTGCTCTCTGTGTGCCCGTGTTCCTCAGAACGTGAGCAAAGGGTCAGTCGCATATCGTAGGCGTGGTATTGGACAAAGGCGAAGTCGTACCTACTCGCCGGAAGGAATTACAAAGGCCTGATCATTTTTTCCTTGTTTTGTCTCTTAGGCAACAACGACGATCCTATTGTCGGCCATATAGGTACACGTACAAAAAAATAAGCGGATGGTTATTTCAATATTCAGACGAAGTCGATATCGTGATAACCATTGTCCATCTCATCGACTAGCTACACGTTGCGGCGCGTGCCTAACCGTTTCAGGCTTTGTCCACCTTCACATATACTTGTCGATTGAATCATGTGACGAGAATTTAATCAATTCCATGAACAATCCACATGGTATGAAAAGAAAATGATGTAATCGAGACTAAATAGACAACTGGCGTCGCAGGAATCGAGGCGTAATCCCGGAGCTTTAAGTCAGATGCGTAGTTTTGGGCAGGAAAAAATCATACCGAGGAAAAGTGGTATAAATTCGTTCTTAAATTTATGTAGAAAAAAAAAAAAAAAAATTTCCATCCGGGTAAAGAGAGGACCCGGGAATCTTGGCGCCTGGATCTTCTTGGAAGTGAGACTAATGTTGATTTAACTATCCTTCATTCTAACTACCAAATATGAAGTTATTATTTATATGAAGCTATTTTCTCCTGAACCGCAGACTAAGAGTTGGTTTCATTGGGTCTTGTGGCGTCTTTGCGATAGGGGATTACCCTCGACGCATTTCATTTCTTACGCAGCACTCACTGCGAGTTAAAACCGACATGGCATATTTCTTTACAATATAGTAGAACGGCAATTATTCGTAAGATATTTGATTTTTTATAATAATGCAACATTTATAGCAATGAGAATATCATTGAGCTTTAATCATCTAATTATCAGACAATTATACCTCATTCATTTAATCACAACGAGCGGATGTGGTCACTGGCAGAAAAGCATTACGAGATATATCTGCATCGCAGCCTCGAAGAAATTGGGTGGATCTCAAAAGTACATTGACAAAACTCCGCGACATGAATTCAGGTGTATTTGTCACAGGATACAGATGAGTTCGACAAGAATTTAAGATGGGCAGTGAATTATATTTTAAGCCTTATTGTCAACGATTAATCTGAGTACACCTGCACACCACCATGTCTGTTGAAAAAAAAAATCTATGAATATCGTCCACTTCGGATCTTCATAATTTGTTATATGTAAAACGTGCTAATCAGCATTCCATAAATAGATAAATATCCAGATAGCAAAACGAGTATACATCCGGTAGGGATTCCAGTACGTATAATAACAACACAAGTTATCTGGCCAAAAGTCTCGCTTTTTCATTGTATGAGGTACCCAATCTGGAAATAGTATTGAATACTGCATTGAAGAATTTAAAAAAGAACGAATTATCTAAAAGCCAAGACGTCTGGAATTCTAAAGCTGGAAGTGCTCTATCACATCGTCGCGAAGGTGATGAACCACGTACTGAAGTTGATTCGAGAATTATTTAACAAACCCAATTTTCATTATAGGTAGGTATATGTACTGCACATGCAGCACTCAATTTATATCATGGATGCTTGTTCATGATAACAACAATGAATAGTCGCACGAGTATGTATGACGACGTAATTATACACAAGAACCCACAAGGGATCCGGTGATAAGGACTCCATGATAGTCCTGGGAGTCCCGAAACAGATTGGCGAAGTATCAGAGAAACGAAGCTCTATTGTCTCTCGGTAGTGGGCAGACACAGACTGTTTTATGTTATGTACGTGAACACTTACTCTTCTGCAGTTAGTGGTCTGTCTCTTCGTAGAACTTAAACGCTCGGTTCTGCCACGGTTTATGGAGTTCAGTTCATTTCAGTTCAGTTCAGTTCAGTGAGTTCGATCGCTGTGAACACACGTGTGTAATGCACAAGCTATTCGCTGTTCGTGCTGCACATGATGTAGCTATAAAAACGTAGCTTTTACCATTTTCATGTATTTCTTTCGACCCATCATAATGTGAAGAATATTCAGATAAATTTTTAGTGAAAATTTGGATATTTTTTTTAAACGAATGTCCGCCGCTGTGGCTCGAGTCCTGAATGCGTTGATCAGTACATGCTGCGGATAAGTACGGTCATGTTTTGTCACGATACGTAAACGTGATGATAAAATAGTGTTTTGTGAACGGGCAACTTGTCAAACATTAAAAATATAGTTATCTTGCGTGGAGGATGTTGTGCACTCGAATCTGCCGGATGTGATAGATGCTAGCGCAGTTGATAATTGGGGTTGAAAGTGTGTCTGTTGATTTTTTTTCAAATTTATAATCTTGACGATGACGTCGAAGCAGAAAAATATGGGACAGGCAAAGTTGAAGCCAAGTGACGTCGAGCTGAATAATAATGTGGCGAGGAAGAATATAAACATCGATAGAATTTGCGAACTAAAGGCTTGCAATAACACTCTTTATAATAGTAACATTGAAGATTCGATATTGACTGATTCAGAATACCTTTTTAAAAATATCGAGTTGTTTCGTACGAGTCTCAGATCTGCTGGAATTGAGGGGGCATCGACATCCTCTTCAGCACGTACGGAGTCTTTGAATTCGTTGGTTCTCATAATCGATGATAAGGCTGAAATAGCAGAGGAACTAGAATTTAGTGAATGGGTGACTATAGCAGAGCAAGAAATCACCACAAGTATTATCGTAGAGAGTATTTTGCAAAAGTACTGTAGACCAAGATGCAAAACTGTTTGGTGCAGATTCAAGAGAGGAATTCTTATGAAGTTTCGCAACAAAGTTTATCCGAAGATTGTCACTGGGTGAGTAACTAATAACCCATAGCCAAAATCCAATTTCAAAATGAATATCTTTATTTCCATGGATATGCGAATTTTCTCAGATTCATTACACTTAATCATTGCTCTGTAAAAGTTGGCAATGGAAGGCGTAGATTCGCTATTCATTTATAAAGTACCTATTATATATTCTTTCCCTTCATTTTATTTTAACGAATAGCAAAGGTAAGTGAGGTCGTTGTGCTTAGCAGCTAGTAATTTTCCCCCTGTAGTAGGTGCGCGTTGGTATAAGCATCGCCGACGTCTCCATGGAAACGGACACGTGTGTGCCCCCCCGCAGGTGAGTCAGACAGGTAATGGTACTTCAAACAAAACGTCGCGCCACGCACGTAGCGTACGGTCTCACGCACGCGTGATTTTATTTCCGGCCAAACGCACCGGAGCCTAACGATGTACCTGCGGAATCGGCATCGTTGGCTATTTTGCTGTAGCTTTCCTTGCGGCGGTCGGACCTTTTCAAAATTTTGACACAGTTTCCGAGGCTACGGGAAAAACTGATTGAGCTTATCCGCGATATTGGAACATAACGAGGAGCTACGTTTCTCAAGGATTTCTGGATCTTCTATTCAGATCTGTTATCTGCTAGCTGCGGTATACACTGGCACAAGAGATTTCGTAATGCAGTATTTCTACGTTCTATGAGCACATTTGCATAACATTATCAAGATCGTTGTACGTATGGATAAAAAGTATGGCCGCGTTTTACGCCATCTTGAAATTCAGTCTCTAAGACACAACATCTAGTGATGGTATCGAGGAGGGTCTCTCCGTCCTCCCTGAGTTGAATCATCAGAATGATATTTTGCCATGCAGAATGAAGTTTGAAAGAAATTCTTATCTGCGGTCAAAAATTACCTACGGTCCAAAGTTTCATTCTGCAAGAAAATTTAATATCATCCGTCTCGCAGATTTTTAGTGCCCGAAGATGGTAGGACGCATAGATAAGTTATTCACGTTGTTCATTCGGCCGTTCATCCGGTGAGATAAATTTCCGATGAGTCAACCGATCCGAACCAAAGTAGCTCAAATAATTGATAGATCTCGTATCAAACTTGAGAAAAATTTGTCGGGGGGTTTGGGGTAGATTTTTTCTTGTCAATACAACCTTTACCCGGCAACCATTTAACCGATTTGGATAAAATTTCTCCAGTGAGCACGATTTGATATATTTTATCAATTTTATTAATTTATTCACTTGGCACTGAGGTTTTCGCCAAATAAAGTCTAGTTTGAAAATCAAGTGTGTAGGGAGAGATGGCAATTTGAAATTTTATTGGGATACATGTTATTCGATAACAGCAGTTGAACTGATTTCAATGAAATTGACTATAGGATTGGGTTCCACGATGAGCTGTGTTTCGATTTTGTACTTGATTGAACTCAACTGTTACCGAATTGTCCTGTATAGAGATCGCCTCTTAGTGTCGACGAATTTTTGAAGAAATTTAAAAAATTAGTATTACAGCACAGCCCAACGCTGCTCGAAGATTTTCCCGCCTCTGTCGAATTAACTACAGATGAATCCGAACCAGTTAATTCGACAGTCAAGCCCCTTCAATAATCGAACTGTATTGTTAGGTGCTTTCTTCCTCTCCATTATGAGTTCCGATAACGTCTCACCGTTCGTAATCTTTGGCTGACTATATAACAGAATAGATTCACTCCAGGTTCGTCAGTTATGAGATTTGATAATATTTTGCCAAGATTTATATCTACCGTATGGGAAGATAGGTATGCATACCGATACCTGAGAACTATAAATAAAACTCAAACTTAGTCATCTTTCGTGTTAATAATCATACCATCGGTATTAACTACGAAAGTGAATTCGTTACACTTATAAGTAACTTGGAATGCATCAGCATATTCCTGAGCAATTGAATAATGATGAAGAGGAAAAGCAGCAGCTAGAAGAAGGAAAATTATTGAACTTGTATCTGTACTATGAACTATGAAGGCGCAAGCGCCAGCTGCTTCGACTAGTGATTCTTTTCACCGCAGTATTATATCAGCTGCTATCAAGGTAGGAGCTTGACGCTACTGATTGTCGAATGATGTTTCGCGTTATACTATTACAGGTATGAACCATATACTCGTAAAATTAGCGAAGCTCTGTATAAATTCTGAATTTATTTCACAGTTTTGTTATTCAATGTCACCATTCCCCGCGATTTCGCAATATTGCAGACTTCGCACATTGCCATTAAGACTATGCAAAGCATAATATACCCACACTTGCGTATCACGCTGTTCCCTCTCTTCACTCTTTTCTACGATCAAAATCGGCGAATTAAATCATAGATGCATTTTTAAAAATGACAATACGAGCTCTATCCAATGAATGACTGTGTCATAGACATGACATCATAGTTTCTCGCATTAATTCGCACCGAATAACGTTCCTAGAAAGCTGATTGTAAGTATGTAAGAGGTAAGTCGTCATCTGGAGGTGGCGTATTCAGTTTCTCGCCTCGATCGGCTAGGTAAGGTATAACGAGGTAATGCCGGTCAGCATTTATACCTGGTTGACAAGCAAGACATTCTCTCGCCTAAGTACGTCGTGACAAATCGTATTGTTCGTGCATCGTCATACAAGAATTTGGACGGAATCATTGTGTGCCAGACTGTGGTATATTAACAAATCATAAAATTGAACAATAAATTAAGCATGTTTGTTCGCAAATTTCACTCCTAAATTTGCACAATTCTTTCGGTGTGTTATCCACTGTTACCAAGTGTTGGATAGTGGCGTACTCTTGCGGGGTATAAGCAAGCTGTATCATTGCGGCTTTGCGGCATAAGACAACAATGTTCTGTGGCCTGTGGGTGGAAGATTAAAATTTATAGACAATAAATATCGGTGGCTATATGTTTTTCGAGTTTTATATGCATAGAAGAGTGTTGAAAACAGTGAATTGTATATTTCACCAAAGCTTGTAGCGAAGTTCCTAATTTGAATGTGATAAATCTAAGAATATATAAAAAAATGTTGTTGAACCTGATCATAGAGTCTATAATATTGTATTTCTATTATTAAAACGAAAGTATATAAATCGTCGACGTGTAGTGATATCGAAGAAAATTCGTGAACCGTATTTTCAGTGTTTGAAAATCGTCATCTCCTATTTATAAATAAATTTGGGCGTGAGAGATAAAAGCAGAGATAAAGAATTAGCTTTTACTGATAAATTATCACTCAGTACATTGAAACATCATTCTAACTACCTGCACTTATAAAAGAAGAAAAAAAAGAAAATTTTTCAATCATGGATGAAGAGGCGATGTGGAAAGGTTTTTACAAAACAATTGTAGAGGATAAGGAAAAACAGGATGACACTAATGAGAAGTCTGAGCACGAAGCGAGGTACTTATTTCATTACTTCAGGAATTAATTACAATTCTAATTAGTGTATCAACTGCTCACGATAACGTTCAAATTTACCGGTGTTTATACACTCAGCTCACAAAGCGAGTAATTTTCAGGTAAAAATGAAAGAATGTTACGTTAATTATTGGTATACGCTATTGACGCATGTCAATGTTGATTGTTGAGCACTGGCCTGAATAGCAATGAGATCTTATTCGGTCTCTCTAACAGCTAAGTAAATGTATAGCGATTATCGTGTGTTAGAGGATCAAGAAGAACAGCATCCAGAGCTGTGACGTCAGGCACGATGTAAAGTCTATTAATAAACTCTATGCTCCGAAAGAGTATGCTGGATAGTACAGACTTCCGTCTGTGTCTTCATATATTCGTGATCGTGGGACGATTGCATGCCATTATTGATGCATGATGCATATTAGGTATTTCCAGGTAGAATCAGCGTCCTAAAAAAATACAAGAAAAGTTCATGCTATAGACGGATAGCTGGACCAACCGAAGTGCTCAAGATTCGTAGCAAACATGAAGGTCAGACCCGAGAGTCTGCAGGTTGTGCATGATTCATTAATCATACAAAATCCCATCATGATCCCACTTGGATCATAACTGTAATACACAGCTGTTGCTTTCGATCTTTTTCTTACGCCAAGCGATTCTGGTGATAAAAATTGACAATTGCTTATTGTGAGGGCCTTTCAATACGGCTTAGAAAAGGTCGGAGAACAATTGATGCCAATTAAGTTGTCGTTCAAATTTCTAGACTATGGATAAACCGTTCAATTATATTCCCAAAAAATCTTTGACGTAGTTTCTAAATGCTGATGTAAGCAGGATTGGAGATTGAGAGCTATACCTAATACATAACAATAGATTGAGGCTCTGAAGCTGCAATCTTTCACTTAGCTACTGAAAGAAAGAAAAAAAAAGATATGCGCTCAAATCTCTATTCACGGAATGTCTGACTCATGAGGTTTTCGATTCAAAGGACCAGATATTCTCAAATGCTATCTCCTGGATACATTTCCGTCAAAAGTAAATGCTACATCTACTCGGACTGGCAGGTCCGTCTTGTCTGTAGATCGACTAAATACCGTTCAGCCAGCTGAAAGGAGGAGAGGATTCATGTCCGATTCTGCAAATGAATCTCCGATAAACCGGATAGCGAGACCCAAAAATTATTGCCATGTACCAGGGGGAATGTCCGGTGGATGTCAGTGCAGTATGCTAGTGCTCTATTCGTTTACGCTTTATGCAATGAATTTAATCACTATATAAATGATATAGCCTCACGCAGGAAAAAAACATCTTATAATTCTCCGTATTTGGTAAGAAGAAAGAAAAAAAAAAGATTAGATATCACTTTTCTTGGGGCAGTGCCTTTTCGCGGTTATTGAGGTTGGGTAAATCGTCAGTACTTACACCATTATACATGTATGTATGATTCATTTTCGATATTAGGAATCTGAGAATTTTCCAAACTATTTCTAATTAGCAAGCTGCGTTCTTCATCTAGTCTGAAAGTCACTGTTTACCTGAGTGAGCGGATGACGAGATAATTTCAAACTTGAGGTGTTAATCAGAGTAAATTTCATTCAATAGACGGAGATTTTTCTCCACATTGATAAGGATTAGTTGATATGATAATTATTCCGAATTATTTCGTAATTAGAAACAAAATAGTTGATAGTTAATTCACCTAATTATTTAGATAATGCAATGAAAATGATGGTAAAAACTTATAATGCGAATCAATTCGTAAGCACCACTACTCCTTTCTGCCTCAAGTTGTAAATTAATGAATTGTGCAGTTACAGTATACGGTGGGAGGAAATTATAGTGATGAATAATAAACTGGTATAACACTTTGCGTAGGTTAACGGGGCGTTAATTAATTATATCACACATCGTGTCTATTACCTTAATTTTAATTCTGCTACGGTTGATCAGTTCGAGCTGTCGCCAGACATGGCTATACTAGATTGAAATCACGTATAATAGAAGTATCTTATCTGTTGTTTAGACCGGAATCTGATTTAAACATGGAGCGTAGACTCTCTAAATGAGAACACGTCTGTAATGAGAGAAAAACAAAGGCCGTTGTGTTGCCGTTGTTACGTCACACAAGTAACGTGTGTGTATATTATGTGTACTTGAAACTGGAAAGCCGATTCAGTTCGAAAGCAAGAACAATCAGAACTCCAATACATACAGTGATGGTATATGTGTCAAACAGCGTTATATACCAACACAGCATATGTCAGCCTTGACTTTGTGGAGCTACGTTTCAACCGATTGTGATTGTAATTAATTTTAACCATTAACTTCGTTACGAATTATGCATTTGAGGGCTTTATCTTATAATGTATCGCATCGTTATTCTCACGCGCATATGATTTACATAAGATACACACACATCTTTGTGAAATGAGAAACCTTGTTCTGTGTACCTCGCTAGGATTCGCCTAGGCATGTATCGTGTCGTTAAAATTTGCTATCGCGATTATTTGAGGACCACTTTTCGTGGAAGTGAATAAATAAATGGATTATACCGTTAGTTGGTGTCCGCGATAAAGTGACTCCAGATTTTTTTGGAAATTATTCTATTCGATGTAAATCTCTTGAAAATATGAATGATATTTCATTTGCCTCTTCTACGCTTGATTACTTTACGACTGGATTTTATCAACTCAATAAACGTATCTAGAGATGTAATATCAAGCTGTTCAGTTATCACGGTCCACGTATAACGGAACCATCAGGTAGGCATAGGTATTTCGAATTTTTAAAAACGAGGATCTGAACTCAAAGTTCTACAGTTATACTACACTCATAATCAGCTCAAATATGAAAGTCAAGAACTCTACGTATCACAGTAAAATCTTGTGGCAGTTAACTAAGGACATTTCGTGGTAGCTCCTAATGAATTCTTCTATATCATGGCGATAACATTATATAATATAAATTGAGTAGACGGAAAATGATAGTTACCTATGAAAAATGATAATTAGGCACCCATCACAATAAATCTTCATTTCGCAAAAACTGAACAGTGCTATGGCTACGGGTGTAAGCCATAAGTATCGACGCGCCTTTCGTTTCTATGAATAATGAGACGCAGTTTGGGATGGAAAAAACTTACATTTTTAGTAAGCGTATGCCGGTCTTATCGCAATATAATGGAGGAAAAGGATGTGTTACGTCACTCTTGACTTGGTGGGTTGTCAGGTTCTTAGTTACATGAGAGCGGTTGTCAGTCTTTTACAGATCGTGGTTACGGCAGTGTGGAAGTCCTGCCAACGGAACACGGGATTGAATATCTTGTCTGATTGCGGCTGTCTAGTACAGAGTTTTTTTTTCTCATTCGTTCGCAATTAATCTTCCAGTATTTTACGCCAATATTCAAATTCAAAGTCTCCTTTGAAACGAGAGTGCAGTGTGAAGAGTGAGTCGTCACAGTTCTTAGTCAATAGAATAATGTCAATTGATATTTTGAAGTGATCAGACCGTCAATATGGAGGGAATTGACAAACCACACCCGTTGTGGATGATTGCGACGCTCAGTGCCCGAAAATGTCAGTCTGCTGAGTCTAAAAAGGTCACTGTTGCTAGATTCTACTGGAAGTTTGCAGCCCACAACTTTATCCATAATAGGTGAAGCTGCAGTACCCCCGAATACGCTGCAGATTAAGCTTATATAGATTTAGTGGGCAATTATTAACTAACACCTTATTATGTTATTTGCACTGCTCTGCATATCGCTTGATTTGTTTTTGCGTCGAACATCATGCGTGAAAACGCTGGTAATCCCGGCGAATAATTATGGCTCACTGTGGTATACAGAATACAGATATAGCGACAAAAGATGTACTTAAGACTGCGGTGGAGGCTTACGATTCTTTAGGAATCGGTAAAGACGAACTAGTCGTTATAATATAAGTATAATAGAGATGTGTGCACCGTTTATAGCTGCGTGATTGGCAGTGGTTTTTAACAAATATGTCGTACGTGTGTTTCTTCTATCTAACACACGTTATGTTTTGTTTTATTTTATTTTTTATATAGAAACTGGAAGGTAATGCATGATACCTTTCCATGCTTCCTCATATCCCTCGTCCGGTGAATTGACCCGCGTACTCAATTCTGTTTCACGTAGATCGTACGGAGCGCTTTGGATGGCTAAAGAACAGAGGATCCGTTCGCTGATTAACGGATTTATTTTTTTCAGAATACAAGCGGCAGATGGTGGCTTCTTCGAAAACCTCGGGACCCTTTTGGCAGCGAAAGCTCGTGCCCAAGATGAGGCCGTAGGTCCTGTGCCACTAAAAACCAAAGACGAATCCGAAAATGAGGAAGAAGAGGACACAGAAGAAAGCATCGAGGAACCCTCCGAAGCTCTTCTCGAAAGCGACAGTGATCGTGACGAGAATGAACACTCGCACAACCTCATCGTAGAGTCGATCGGCTGGAATGTAAGTATATGCAGTGTACATGTTTAAAAAAATTTCTTCTTCATCTTTTTCTAAAGAATAGAAAATACTTGATGTTCCACGGAATTATGTCTTCAACACGTGTGGTTTTATGATTGGGGAACGATGCAGTGATTTTTATACGATCGCGATAAATCTGAGTGAGGAAAGCATCGTTGAGATCATCTTGAGGTTCCTTTTACCCTTTTTTTTTATAGGCCTACGTTGGGTTTCAATTTCTATAAATTATAAGCTCAGGACATGAGTTTTAAGGCAAATATGCCCTGGTATACGATAAAGTCGCTTTCTTATCAGCGTTTTCTTGAATTTGCGGGAATTTTGCATTTTATGGTTTTCCTTTTCTGATATTCGTTCTATATATATGCATCGAGACAAATTTATAGACGCAGCTTGGCGGTTTCCTCCTGGGGAGGATAAACTCTTTGGTTTCAAGAAAAAAATTATGAGAACGTCATATAACTGGCGTCCAACGGGTTTGTCTTCCATGAACGATTGCGGTGGTGAATAGCCCAGAACAAGACAATCGTGGCCTCGATCAACCAAACCGATTGCTTCAAAGCTTGAAAATACACCAAGTGAAAACACTCGAGGTCCAAAAGAGCGCCTTGAGTTTTCCTTGACCAAAGCGTAATTGCAAGTCTTGCACATGCATAGCTATGACGTAGGTTAAATCACAAGGGAAGGTCTGTTCGAGATTCAGACTCTCAAGATTTTCCTAATTAATTCACTAGCGCGTGTTATCAAGTTCCGAGATTCAACAAGAAACAGATTTGGCCATGAGAATTCGTATAGCCTTCCATTGCCGAGTGATGCGGAGGGGCACTAGTTTAACTTTCCGGTCTTTTTCTCTTTCGATATCGAACCATTCTGAGGGCAACTATACACACACATATAATTCGTGTTATCACAGGCTATACATTTGTGATAATCATGCCTCAGGAATAATTCATTTATGCGTGTCGCAGCCACGGAACCTAAATTAATATCGTACACTAAAATTACAGTAGTATAAGTAAAAGGTCACGTAACGACAAATTACTTTCGTATGATTAAAGGTTCAGTCTTTTACTTTGATCTCATTTAATCTCGTCGATTTGCGTGTCTCCTGGTCTCCTGTGGTTACAAAACGCATGTACGCATGTCAAAATACTAATTTTTCACATCAGCAACAGGGCGAAGTCTCGGGGTGGACCGAAACCACCCTAAAAAAATGTCGTCTCCTACTTGCAGACGCCTGCCATGACGTTATTCGTTATAAGTAGTACTTAATTAATGGGTAACGTTTCTTGACCGTTACTAATCCTCATCCCCTATTTTGTACCTACGTAGATATTGATTTTTCTAGAGGCTATCGTTGTTGCCTGGGTTGTCAGGGGTAGCCAGAGGGTAGTTAGGGGTTTTTAGGGGGGGTGATACAACCCCGTTCGCCATACCATCAGGCTAGTTCATTCGACCATGTCGTGAGTTTGTGGTCACGCAACGATCCACCACTATGTTGAAGCTCGTCGGACGATCTCCGGCCTTAGGGTTGCCGGGGGTCTCAAGGGTGCAGGTGGTGATCAAGATAAGAAATTTAGGGCTTCTGGTGTCCAGTTGAAAAATTTCTTCCTCAGTAGTCCGCTGCCATGCGGCTTTCGAGATCGGTTAAGGTCCTTTGCATCAAGAAGGAAGTGCAGTTCGTAAGTTCATACGATGATTCTGAAAGTAGCTTTCATTTTTTGTTCATTTTATATTTTTCATTTCCCGGGAATGTGCAGTCAAGATATTAGTTCACGTGGCACTAAGATAAGCCACGTGGACGGAACGATCAATGCTTGTGTTTATCGTTAATTTATCTACAAACTACATATGGGTACATGCTGCACTATACAGCTTCTATCAACGACGCGAAAAAAGAAGAAGAAGAAGAATAAGAAAGAATATATATTTATCCACCACACGTTGTGAAACATGTGGAATTTGTTCATGACACAAATCTTCTCGTTATGATACTAGACCATGACGCGACCCTATTGGTTTTTAGTACACATCAACATATCTTATCTAATAGCTGGATGCATGTGATATGCATAAATCTGCTCCATATATTCGTACGTTAGGTGTTAACGATTCGGATCTATGATAAAGAGGATTACAGGCTTAATATCGTCACTTAAAAAAAAGTTCTAGTAAAAGTCCATCGGATGAGTAGACTAGCCTATCTGCCATACAAAAGGAGTAAGTAAACGATGAGGAGTTAATGATAATTCAAACGTTTCACTGGCTTTTTATACGTTTGTTTGATGCTGCTCAAGTGAGATCCGGGTCGTATATGCGCATTACAAATGAGGACGCTATCTACCTTTGTTGTAATCAATTTACAGCAAAGGCCTGTCAAGTGGGAACTTCCTAGCACATGAAGCCACGCTTCAATGACCTCCGAACCCAAGGTCTTTAACAAATAAATAACATTGTTTCATAACCATTTCCTCTGTCCATAATTTCTCCGTGTCAATTTTCGAAACCCAATAACCATTTGTGTGATTATCTAACGATTGCACCCCTAATGACATGCGCTGTCAGCTTTTCCATTCGCGACGTGAACACAGGGGTAACTTTTGATCGTGACAAGTTTTTGCACAGAAAGAGAAAACGAAATGCCATGCAGCTTTCTTAGCTTTAACTAAGATCATCTATACGCTAATAGAAACACCGCTTACGGCTGGTTGCAACTGTATTTGATTCGATCAGCTGACCGCTTAAGCTCTCATCTATTTCGTTGACGCCTTGTGACCGTGTGTGGGATGACGTAGCGTGTCCGCGATACACCGTCACAACGTTGAAATCGTCGACGTAGACGAGTACCCGTCGAGGCGTTTATTCCCGGCAGTTCAGAACTCGCGTTCGCCACGATGTCGTCGCTTCTTCGGGACCCTAGTCCTCCGGTTCCGTGACCTGCACAAGTGACTCAGAGATTATAAGAAACAAGGAAAAAAAAACAAAAAAACTAATCGATGTGGTTTCACGATTTTTATGACGACTCGAAACGGTTTGTGCCTCATGACACACCTGAACGTTACCGTTCGATCTTCATTCATTTCCTCTGGGTTCTGATGAGGCAATTACGCGGGCTATGATCCTTACTGCGGTTATCGAATACATGAGGATAACTTTTTTTACCTGGCCTTGATAAATTTCGGGCAAGAAAATGGAAGAATTAAATAAATACGGAGATGAATAGGATAAAAGTAGGCCGGAAATTGGAGATACAAAATTAATGGGTCTCGCATAGAACGATCGATGCAATTGATTTGTTTCACAAAGAAATAGGGAATATGCCGAATAATGGAGCGAATTTTTTCAAGACTATCGCGGTTCTGTTAATTGAAATATAGCCCACAATTTTTGTCATTTGACAAGTGACATGGGAATGTAGGATCATCTGACTGTTAATTTTTAGTGAAAAAGTTTCTCCACGTTATTAATACATGTGTGGTGTGTGCACACATATATAGTTAGCCAAAATTATGTTGTTCCTAGCGGGTTACATAAATTGAATTTACTGGAATGGTCACGACTGTATTCTTTCCTGTCACGATTCGTCAAAAGTCTAGATGATTCAAAAAAATATTCTTTCAAGAAAATATCCCTATGTAGAGTTGTAATTATCAATTGACGAATATCGGTGGCATGTGGAAAAACGATTTGCGGATAATATCGGTGAAAATTTAGATCAGGTAGAGATAAATTGAACCGATTTCTAAAAGTGGGTTATCCGTTCACGTAGTCGAAGAAATGTTAACAAAAATTGGCAAATTGTCAGAGCTTGGTTTAAAATTGAATCTAGATGGCGAACGTGATGAAGATTATATTATTTATTTATTATTCAAAGCTCACAAATTTCTATGCAATTGCCTGTATCAATTAATACGATTACACAAATTTCAGCGATATATATCTTCCATCTCGGAAAAACAAAGAATTAACAGCTTTCAACAGCCTTGGCCAACTTATCTTCAGAACACTAACGACGAAACGTTACATTTCTGCGTTTAAATGTGTAAAAATAATAACTTATTTTTGAAAAAAGTTATTTTCATTCATCGTCCGCGAGACTTTCCTGGATTTATTCAATAGTTGTGGAAAAATAGTTTCTGAAAACCTGATTAATCACCTTACTCTGGCAAATCCAACTATGCAAATATAGATCTAACGATCTGGGTCGTATCCTATTTGAACTAGTCGGCAAACAAGTGCATTTAGACAATTGTGTCCAATGAAAGTTAATACGACGGCAATTAAATTATTTTGCGTTAAAGGTCTATCTGAGGAGCTCAGTATACGTGTATATGGATTTATGTATATCCAATTGCCCGATAGATCTTCTGTACTCACTTACAGACTTTATATTTCTCACGCAACATCATATGTATTACTTTTTTTGATACTGGCTAACTTTACGGTGAGTTTCGCTTAGCGAATCTATTTCCTAGCTGCTCGCTCGCCTCTTCATTCAGATTACTCAGAGCGAATTAGGCGTTTCTAGATTTCTGGGACGAGACACAGTTTCCACGCAAAGTCAAACTATTTCTGCAGCTAGACGAGACTCGGTCCTCGCGGTCTAGGGCAAACGTTTAGATAGCCAAGAAATCTGCACCCCATAGGTGCGCTGCTCTTATTTCAAAAAATTATTGCATTTTTCAATTACCAGCATAAGAATCTTAGTTTCGACCACATTACACGTATCCAAGCGTTGCTTAGCACGGATGGAAAAAAGTTTCTGCCTGAAGAAGAGAACAAAAAATTTTCGCATCGACTTACATCTCGTAAAGCAATTAACGATAAGTCGTTAGGGTGTCTTGTCGGCCATTTTTTTCCTTCTATTTAGTGTGTGGCAGAGTACCAAGTATTTCGGGTAGGCGGTAGCGCATTCTTCATGCGGGTCACCTTTGTCTCAATGTGCCTGACACGCGGGGAATTTTCGAACTCTTTTTGCCCAAAAAAAAATTCTCAGAAACTTATTTCAGGATTTATCATTCATCTGTACGTTCAATGCGTAATTTCGTATTTTTGCATTCCCATGATCACTATAGGAAAACTGTACAGATTCCACTCAAATAATAAATGAAACTATAGTGACCTTGTTAGAAGGAGAATAGGTATTTTTCTTCTGGACTTATCGCTATATATATATAGGTACTGATTACTCGTATTCTCGACAGCTACTTGCGCATATATACGCCAAGTGATGGAGATACCAAGTTCGTGAAATCTAGAGATTATAAGTCTATAAGAGGTCAAAGTTGGACTGTAAACTGTTTATATAAACATTTTAATATTTGACTGATAGCGATATTAAAGCAAAGTTAGTTGGTTATTGCTCGTGGAACATGTATGTTATAGAGTATTTATACTTGCGCGCGTGTCCATCTCAGAATTTGTCAATTGAATAGATAATTTCATAATTTTGGATCATACTTACTGTTCGGTTCATATCATCGCCTCATCCGAATCCCAAATCAGTTCGTTTAGATTTTTAGTATTTTTCTTTAGTTTATAAAGTGCGAAAGGTGCAGTGCGAAAAGTGAACTTTTTAAGCATGAGAAGGAGCAACAAATCGGCCGAAAAACTTCTAAAAACTTTCAATTAAAATACAGTCTCAACTGTAAGCTCAATCATGGTAATTCGACCTGCCACGCCCGGTGGGACGGGCACCCTTCTCAGGAAGAGAAACACCTTCCGAGGTGTGCCCAAAGCTGAACTCGAAAGGAGAACAAATGCACTGATACAGGCTATGACAGTGAGTGAGGAATACATGGGGTGACCCTTGGCTTATGGGATGGGTTTTGACTTTTGTATCTCATTGAGAATCTGTTGAATGAATTGAAAGATTGAAAAATCCTGCTCATTTGATGTCTGGGATTTTCCTTATCGCGTAGTCTAGTCCCTCTCAGTTTCTATAAAGTACAGTTTGAAAGTCAATCAAGCTGCAGCTACCATATGACTGTGAATTTCAGATTCTCGGTATTTCTGGTGCTGGAAGTATTTCAGTTATTTTTAGAGAGCTGCGATCGAGAATTGCATACGCGATTTCTTGCTTGTATAGGAAAATCAATCTCACTCGATGAAACTGACGATTCATCACAAAACTGCAGATGCTCTTCTATTAAGGATAAAGGATTCAGTGTTCGTATTTATTCACACGTCAGATAACTTCTCGTTCATTTACAGATCGAAGAACTCTATGCGTCCCTCGTGTATCTGACGCAGCATCAAGTTGGCTTCGATATTGCATATGAATGCGGTCAAGAATCTCTTCTTAATCATTTACAAAGTGCCTTTAAAGTCGATAATGAGACCCATCAGCAGGTCCTCGATCAAGCTCAAAACTTGGAGGTAAGAACGCCTCTTCGCTGCTCTATATCAGCAGTTACACTGCAATCAGAGGAAACCTTTGATTTCTTTTCATTTTTCATCGCAATTTGATATCGAGCTTCTATAACATGTACAGGCTCCGGAGATGCACCTTAATGTCGAAGTCATAGAGGCCAAGAACCTGGTCTCGAAAGACGCTAATGGAAAAAGCGATCCTTTCTGTGCTCTTTATCTAGACTCTGTACCCACCAGGAGGTACAACACCGCCGTCAAGCAAGCGACACTAAGCCCTGTCTGGGAGGAACATTTCGAGCTGTAAGTTAATCATTGAAATCCAGTCGAACCTCATGTCGTTGTACTGTTTTTACACAATGTTCTTTCTTCTGCACAGACCATTAGACAATCCAGGGAACGATGTGCTCAGCCTTGAAGTTTGGTAAGCTTATCGAATATATTATGGTTGTTGAATGTATCATTAAGTATTGCAGTTATAGATTGCATTGACTTCGCGTAGGCCAGTTATATATTTCTGAATTTATCGGGGTCGATGATGATAATGACCGTTTGTTACTAGGGATGAAAGATCAATCACTGTGAATATACGAATGATCGTCATCTGACAGTCTTAATCCTGTACAGTAAACTTTGATCTTATTATTATCAGTCACAAGACTGAGATGATGCTTCACCGAAGAATGCACTCTCTCATCAACCACGTGAAACAGAAATTTTTTTTTCTGCTTTTTATTGATTGTCATTTCGCATCCTTGTTGTCATCAGGGACTTTGACGCAGCAGAAACAGTACCGGAAAAAATGAGCAAAGTGAGGGACATTAAGGGTGTTCGTGGTCTAGTCAAACTTGCCAAAGAAATTGCTCTGACCGCTACAACCGGTAATCACGACAACGAGTTCATCGGAAAATGTCAAATAGCCCTCAAGGTGAAATTCAAACTCTTCTCTTTCGTGAATGAACTCATATACAATTCCATGAGTCCATAATTCCATAAGATTATATATTTTCCCAGGACATTCCAGTGACTGGTCATACCATGTGGTACTCATTGGAGAAGAAGAATAAATCTAAACGTCGCGGTCTTGTTCGTTTAAAGCTAGCATTTAGTGCGGAACACGACACTCAGGTAGCTTCTCAGGAACACAGACATCTCTTACGCATTTTGCTCCTGCATGAACTCGAGACGGAAAAAGTCGAGAAGTACTGCTGGTGCGGGCGTTGGTCAGCTCCAGCAGACGCGATCATCTTGCAGCACAGTGCGCAGCGTGGACTCCTAGCGCGGAACGTGGCTTTGGCTCAGTGGGTAGAGTACATCAGGGTACACCAGGAACACCCTCTCAGCTTCACGCTGTTAAACACTCTGGCAATTGAGCTGGTAAGGCCCATGGATAACAATTTATTCTCTGACGATGAGATAAGGCTCTTTTGGGATGCTGCAAAAAAACTGTTGCACTCTTGCTTGAACAGTGTGAGAAAAATTCGCAGACTCACGTTGGGAGATAGGAACACGACCGTGCAACTTATGGCGATTCTCGGGTAAGTTATCATTGTTATATGAAAAAAAAAGACACTTTTCACACATACGTTGCAGAACAGCACTAGCTGCGTTTTCCAGTCATAAATCTCATTGAGAAGAGCCCTCGAAATGTGTTTTAGGATTCTTTCATCTCTAAGTTCGTTGAAAAAGCCAGATGATCTCGATCTTTTCCCGGCCAATATGTATGGTTGGCTACCAGAGCCCGAAGGACCGAGGACGGACGTTATGCAAGCTCTTGAAGAGACGGTGATCCAGGGGGGTCAGGAATGGTGGGTATTTGTTATATTAGAGATAAACATGATCCGCCATCACGTTAATCCTCATCTTGGTTTACCAAACGATGTGTCATTTCCATGGAATTATGAAATTGCACTACTATTGAGTCTTTATTGAGGCGAGATAAAGATTTATTGCAATTGCTGTTTGCCTTCCATCAGGTACGATCATGTTCTGAATAACAACACCCCGGAAGGAGATGGCGACGAAGATGTGCTCAAATATTATATCAAAGTGATACAGCTTATCAGGGCAGATCTTCAACGGGCCATCGAGTTTTACGACAAGGTCTTCATCAAGTGAGTCAAACACTGCGACAAATTTTGCAATAATACCTTTTCCAAGGCATCGAATAATGAGATCAACTCATTTGGATTGGGTGCTGAGAGATATGTCTAAAAATCGACTGCTGGATTGCTAAAAGTTTTCGTATTGTTAATTAACAGACAGGCCAACTTTCCTTACACGAGAACATTGTACGTTTATTACGAAAAGAGGATAAGCGACATGTGCATGATCATCGTCGAAGATGTATGCGCGAGGCTGAAGAGAATCGAAGTAGAAAACAGCGATGGAACTAGCGAAGAATTGGCCTTGGGCACGACGCTCTTCGAGTTGTATTTGACTCTTCAAAGATACGCGATGTGAGTAAGATTCTCATCGATCCAATTTCCTGTTTTCAATCTCACCCTCGAACTTTTCTTCATCTCCTATTCTGCTTGTGTCTCAGACTTGGTCATGTGGTGTGCGCTGATGGCCTGGAGTACATGAAGATTCAAAGCTACCACGAGTGGTTCCGAGCCGGGGTTGCCCATTGGCTCGATATCGCAGTCTTCAAGGCCTTACGAAGGATCGAACGAGCTGTAGAATTCGACACACTACAGCCAGTTGACTCGAATGTCCAGTACAGTTCGAGTGCCGTTGATACCTTGACGATTTTTTACCAAATAAAAGTTTTCTGGACACAATTAGCGTGGCCAGACATCGAGGGCTCGTACACTTTCATCGCAAAAATAATCGATGTAAGTACTGCGATCACCGAAATTTGCGAGGAGAATTTTGTCTTACAGTATTTCACCTTCTAGGATATCTGCAGATGCTCAGTCGAATATGCAGACAAGATGGCTTGCAAGGCCGAAGACGCTACGCAGCAGCTACAACACATGGAGAATAACAGCAGCGTTTACGAAAAGAAATTCGAGGTTTCAAACGCCTGGTGTTTCGCCATAAACAACATCGACTACATTCGCACGTCGATCGGTCCTCTGGCCGAAGATCTGGGACTCAAAGGCATCGTGGATGCTCTCGCAGCGAACAAGACCCATCAGGAAGCTGAACGGTGTCGTCAAACCCTGCATCTCGTAATCGACAACGCGACAGATACAGTGAGCAATAAAATCATAGAATTGCTCGAGGTCGTTGCTACCAAAATGTCTCCAGTCATGAGCAGGTACTTGACTGAGGGTGCTGAATTGATTGACACGACGAGCAACGCGATGGACAGACTCCTTCAGTATCTTGACTCGAACATCACAACTCTTCACGATAATTTGAATGAGACAAACTTCGAAAGAGTGCTTCTAGTCATTTGGGAAATAGTATCTAAGACGCTTTACGATCTGGTTAACGATAACTTGGAGGTAAGGGTAGTTCGGAGTTCGATTATTATTCGTCGTTGTATTATGGTACTTGAAAATTGTTCACGCATTAATGCCCACATTGCAGAAGAGAAGACCACCTTCGTTCTACGCGAATCTTCACCGCACCTTGAACACGCTCGTTCAGTTCTTCAATCTTGGGGCAGACGAGACATCGAATATTCACATCCTCGAGAAAATCAAACAGCTTCTGAAACTCCATGGTCTCGAGACAGCCGCGTTGATTCATCGGTATAATACGGAAAGGTTGCAGGAGCAAAAGACCATAGAAGAGTCCGTACATGGACAATTGACCGTCAGAGCTCATTTCGTCGATAATATATTGAACATTCAAATTCTGAATGCCAGAAATCTCAAGCCAATGGACAGTAACGGTGAGAACAAAGTCTTTTACTTTTACGTCTTATTCTGCAATCTTTGTTTCACTGTTTATATTCATCCATGTTTCATATCGTGTAATTTATTCTTAGCACTCTAGAAAAATTATTATTAATTATTCGGCGGTAGTTGAACGAGGCCGTGGTGCTGATCCTATTTTTGTACAACTATAAACACAGTTAATTTTTGTTCAAATTTTATAGGCAAGATGTCTACTCTTGAGAGAAAACTACGTTATAAATCAAAATCTAAAGTGAAACTGAAAGAGAGGTCAAGTATGTGAATTAGAAATAAGTTTGTTCGTTCTCATAACGTTTCAATCATTGCCTGAAATGCTTGCCCTCATAGTCCGGAACTCAAACACATGCATGGATCACGAAGAGCTAATTAGACAACTTGGTCTTTCAGTAGTTTCATAGACATCAGAAAATAATCGAAAGATTCGGGGTCGACGAGTTACTGCGTGCATGAAAAATTGCATCTGTCGGGAAATCGGGTTTCATTTTATAAAGTGAAGTCTAACAATGCGGGGTTTGTTGTATTTTCAGGTAAATGTGATCCTTACGTTAAGATACGGCTACTTCCGGAGGAAAAATTCGTTCAATTAAAACAGCCAAAGACTCAAATCCACAAGGCAGATCTCTTTCCACTTTTTGACGAAACTTTTTCCATGTAAGTCATAACATTTTGGTGTTTCATTATACAAATGGACTATGTATTCCTGATGGAAATTCGCGACTAAAATTTTTGAGCTAATTCTCAATCTCTTACAGCTCTTTGACGCCGGAAATGAGAGAAACTGAAGACGCGATGGTAGTATTCGAAGTAAAGGATAAAGATTTATTCAGGACGAGATTCATGGCTGAGGCGTTCCTGGCCTTCAAAGAAATTCCGGAAACTGGTCCTGACCGAGATTTCGACTCGCTAGAACAGATTCATTTAAAACTTTCCAGACCTACTGCAAAAAGTACGTATCACTCAATACGCGTCGTTGATGCATGTCAACGATTATTTATATAGCTTTATTTAATTGGTTCATAAATTTTTTTTTTCTAATCTTGTTATTCATTTTCATAGATTCAGATGCAGTCCGTGCATTGGAACATAGGAAGGGTGACGATCGAGCTGTTGACTTTATGTCGAAACTTAATGCTAAAATCAAAACCGGATAAACAGTCGCAGAAACATTCAACTTGCGAATACTCTTGTATATCTTGGCGAAATCTCATAATTTGCATATAAACGCAAATGAACAGATCCTCGCTATTTAAGGATATAATAGCTGTGAATGCAGTGTAATAATTATACACATGTATTATACAACTTGTATAAGAATCTTAAGTCTGACGACAAGTGCTACTTAATATAATGTCGGTGAATATATTTTATATAAAATAAATTATTCACGCGTCATTATAGAGTCGATGAAAACAAATTATTCTCTTATTAGATAATTATTCTTTATATTATATTATGCCTCTGTAAATAAATATATTTATATGTTATCACGTAAGCGAATAAAATTATACGAAAACCTTTGAAATCAAAAAGTATTACACGTCTCATAATCATTGAAAAAAATTCAATCTGTGTTAGAAAAAACGAATTTTCAAGCTACAGACTATATTGTCGTATGTTTTTGCGATTCTTTCCTTCTACAAAATCGGTCGGAATCTCAGTTCCACAAATATGAATAGCTGAATGAAACGTTCAATCTTCGCAAATCCTCGAAATTTTCGTTTTATTTAAATTCAGATTCTCAGTTTTTCAAAAAAATTCGTAAATCGAGGAACTCGCGCCCTTCGTCGTTAATGAAAAAAAAAAAATGTTCCATGTCCTGATGTTCAAACAGCCCGGGTTTCCTAGTGTCCCTATCGTGCTGCTGCGGCTTGCAGTGAGTAAAACTTCGTACCTACTCCGCCGTAAGTAGTAGCGTCGATAGTCGGTCAGACGTCTGTCCATAATGCTGGCGGTCGGCAAACTACTGAGCAAGTAAAGTGATCGCTAGAAAGTTCTGTATCGTTCGAGCAGATGTGAAATCTACGTACCAAAAAAACAGAGGGTTTCTACAAAAAAATTATCCCGGACCTGAGGGAATAAATTTCGAAAAATAGCCCCCGTGTTTCATAATGATGTTATAGATTTCCAAGCGAATCAGAGCTTTCGGGAATGAACTTTCCGATCTTCACCTCCAAGCATCGATTTTTAATGATTATCGATTTTACGTGATTGAGCCCATATTAACTTGTCCGGTGATTATAATAGGGCAAACTTATAGTTTTTTAATTGATCATGCATGTATACATACGAAATTGATAGTAATTTCTTCCTGTCAAAGGGGTAAATCAACTGTTCGCGCATAAAGCTCATCGGGTTATTGATCAACTCCGCATTAAATTTGAAAAGCAATGAATCTTTCATTGATATTTAATCAACTATGTTACAGTCTGCTCTGTAAAATCGAATAACGAAGGTCCTCTCGGCACCGGAAACAACGATAACAAAAGCGAAACGATGGGATTTGGGATTAAGACTGGGGGTGGAAATCCTCCGAGCTTACAATCAGTTCAGCAGCACTACACGACTTTGTGTTTAATGACTCTCCGTATACTAGCTAACGTTTTATCCATACAATTTCTAACACCCAGTTATGTCGGAGAAGGGTTGTGAGTTGAGCGCGATTTAAATCCTTTATTTTTTTCTTTTTTTTATTGTAAGAGTGACAAGCCGACGACGCGGCATCAACAACCCTTCCTAATTCTTATCATTTGAAAGGTTTAAATTAGCATATGGCTCTCCTGGCGGTGAAATCTCCGATGCAGGCAGCACGCGCAACCTTAAACTGTGCATTGACCCACAATTAAAATGATAAAGGAGAGCTAACGAATTTGAATGACAACTGTGGCACGTGTGCAAACCTACTGAATTTCATCGTCGACGATTTTTCAGGGTGTTTCAGGGTCGGGTAAAACACGGCCCAGGTGGCCCGGGGGTCTGGAACACCCCGCCGAATCTTTCTAACATACGAAATCATACGAACCCCTACTACCCACCCGGGCGTCGCTAAGCCGCATCGACGCTGCGGCGTCACGAGGTTCGCTCCTATTTATTAAGGTTTGATACAATCGTAATCCGAATTTATTATCCCACCTTTAAAATAGTCCATTGAACTGACCGGTCGCGGGTAATAGTGCTACCCGATCTAAAAGCACGTTTCAAATGAATGCTACAACCATTCGGGCCATGCCAGACGCCCCGGACTGTCCTCGGTTCGTGACGGTCCCAATGGGAAATGGATGAGCAAAAAATGAAACGCATTTTAACACCACGATCTTTCTAGGCTCTATGCAATGACGGTTAAAGTCCAAGGTCTTGTAACTCTGAGCCGATCTCGATACTCTCAGTTTGGAGATCGTTTGTCATTCTCAAATGTTCTATTGGGTTGAATCACGCTTTGGATTCTTCAAATACTGTTTTAATCGATTGATTTAATTTTCATTAAATACCGCTACGTGCCTTGAATTTTGTTAGATTGGTCGTTATATCTGAAATACAGAGAACACAATTTGATGCAGATTTTTGATAATGAATTTGAACTGTGAATGGAATCTGTGACTATCTGGCGAGTTAATGTGAGTGGAGTTTATAATGGAGTGTTTCCGTTCTGGAATAGAATATCGCTATCAGGTCCCGGGCCCAAGGCCCGAAGAAGGCCCGAAGGCCCGAGGACTCGGCGCGAGTAATTGTCATCGAATTAATTAGGTAAGCCGACAAATTAAATGGAATAAATTGTTGCCCTGATAAGGCAGAGTGGATGTCATTTGTCTCAAGAGTCTCGGTTAGTTTTGGGCCAGTTTACTTTTAATTCGTGGTTCAACAATTCTCCGTCGTTTTTTTTTTTTCACGGCTCTATAAGGCGAAGAATTTCAATTAAATTAGATAACCAATCTTCGAGATGGATAAATTTCTTTTTTTTTCTCTCTTTCTTTTCAATTACCTTACTTATGAAACGGGGGCATCGCTGCTTCTTGGAGTTTGAATTATATAGAGGATAATACACAAAGATCGGGATTAAAAATCCCGTTTTAAAAAAAACAAATCATTCTATTCCCTCATAGCCGAATTTCAAAGCTTATTAAAACCGATACAGCTCATATTATCACACGCCTGCACATGGGACCGTATAATTATCGTCGATAAATTTCTGTAGAATAAATTATTAATTTTCTCTTAGAGTATCAGGTAGCAATTTATGTCGTAAGAGTGTATAACATCATTTGGGAATACATATTGTTGCTTGCTTCTATTTTTCTTTTCTTTTTTTCTTCATTTCTTTATTTTTCATTTTTCCTCTTTCTTTCTTGGTCATTCTTTTACCCGAATGACGAAATTATACCCACATGAGACAGGCGAAGGGAATAAAATGAAACAAATTGTAAATAATCTCGCACGATAACCGAGAGCTGGGATATAACCGTCTACAGTGAGTATAATCTACGTCTAAATATGTACAATCTCTCATATTAACAAGTTGCATAAACTAATCCCGGTTCCCATCAACCTTACCCGTGGAAAAGGAATAAGTAACTTGAGAAACTTGAAACCCAAGGTCTCGACTGATCTTTTAACGTCCTACTAAAGAATCCTCATTACAACTCAAAACGTTCTCGGTCCAGCCGCTTAAATGACTTTAAACATATCTGCTGCTGCTTCTTCGACAGTCGTCATGGCATATACACGTAGCCTGGGTTACAAAATGGGAAACGAAATACCAGGTTTCAAGTGACTTTTAAAAATGAATTTTGGCTCACGTTCGTTCTGAGAAGTCTCAAGTTCTTACTCGGTCTGGAGCCTAGAAGACCCTTTAGACATGAGATTTGCAGGGAAAGTTGGGCGAGAGTTATATCGAGTCAGTAAATCAGGCTTAAAATAATATGGACTATTTAATGCAACTATGGGCGATGGTATATGTCCGTGGAATACGGACTTATTATCAGACCGACGAAATAGAGTTTTAGATTAGATTTAACCAACCAGTTTACTTAACAAGAGAAAACCGCCCGAACCGACCGCGTAAAGACTTTTTAATGCATTCTGCGTTGAAAACTTACTTACTCGAAACTTTCGAAACGAGTTAAGAAACTCTTGAGTTAAGTCCGGAACTTTTCTTTTTTTTTCCTCTCAGTTTTATCGGGAGATCGTTTGCATCTTGCCCTTGCACCTTGTATAGATACGACGGGAAGGAGTGAAATTTACAAACCATTTGACAAATTCGCGAAATTTCAGTCAAATCTATTTGCGGTTGTTACGATTTACGCGATCCTCTTCATTCCCGGGGTGCAATTACTCTTTCGCAGAGAAACCCGGGCGAGGCTGTGGTGCTTTACCGTCCGAGAAGTGAGTGAATTTTTATCACTACAATTTTAATCCTATCTTCCAGGCAGAGCTTAGGCGTGGGTAGGTTATTTTCTCCGTTTCCCAGAACTGTCATTACCTACAGTTAGAAAGAAAAAAGGAAATTGAGCGCAACCCTTTTTTCTTTGAATAGCTAAAAGGGGGTTAAAACGAGCCGACTGGCTTTCTACCTCTAACAGGGGTGTCCGCACCACCCATCTCTCCGTCACCCCAACCCTGTCACATTGCGAAAAAAGAGAAAGAAAGAGAAAATGAAAAAGTAAATGTGAAAAAAGAAAAAAAAGAAAAAAAATGAAAAATAATGATCACAAAATCGAGGACGGCTGCCCATTGTTGCCCGCAATATGGTTCGTGTCATTTGGCTAATTGAAAACATGTTTTTTCGGACAAGTGCCGTCGCCTCGTCACGGCCTTCTATTTTCCTTCTGGTTCGAGTCCGCTGTTTTAGGACCACGACATACGCTGACAGACGTGACACGTTGTCACACTTTTTTTTTCCAACTTTTTTCTTCATGCCTCTTCCTCGCGCGACTCAGAATTTAGATCTTTTAAAACCAAACAGCCTCTTTTTTTTGTATCTATTTTTTGTCTCTTTCCATTCCTTACGCAGACTCTGTCCCAAGCATTGATTCCAGTTTTCTCTAACTCTTAAGAAGCTCAGAGAAATTATTCATTTTTTTTACTTCTTCTTCTCTAGACTATATTCGTCATGGTATCGGTACTACATAATATAACTTTCCAGACTGAAATATTTCGATTTCCATCACAGTACCTTCTCTCATCTAACAGCGATTGTTTAACCACGTCAAATTCTGTTCTAATTCTGAGTCAAACTCGGACGTTTCAAATTCAAGTTATACTACATATACTGAATACCACTGGCTATAGGTGGCTATACAGAGTTTGCAGAACTACACCAATATCTATAACAATCTGTATCCAATACTTACCCAAGGGTTCTAGGAACCTTGTTATAATCTGTTAGCATTGTATTTATCAGTGTTACATGTAGTGTGCTGTATACCTATATTTTTGAGGGACAAACATCTGCAGGATAAGTGACAACAAATTCTATTATCTTAGCCAACGATAATACTTGTTGAATCATATCAGTGAGGTAAAAGGGTAATAAATTGTTCACTCGTATCGAGACTAATAAAACCATAAGTTTACTCTGCAAATTTTCTGAAGTTAAAGCGTCGCGCAACTCTTCATCATCATGAGAGTAAAAATCCCATTCCAAAAAATTGAAACCCTTAGTATCATTTTTTCAGAATGAACTTTCACCCCGAAAAATTCGGATGGTCAATTTAGTATACAAATCGCTGTACCTATACCTGTCTATAAAAACAATCCCTTATTTTCATAGCAAAATACTGTTCACCCTTTCGCTGTAGGGGTTCGATTCGAGCATAGCTACCCTGTGTACCTAATGCACCAGAGCCTCGGGCAGAACTGTGTAAATCAGAGCCTCGCACTCGACTGTCCGTTCGCTCGCGAACACCCCAGCAATTATAACTTTTAGCTCATTGTCAGATCGACTGGACAGGGGCCAAAAAATTCTTTCCTCATATACCTATATGTAACGACTGAAGCTGCAGAGGGGCGGTTACCCCATCGTCGAGATATGCGAGATCTTGGCTGCCGCTAAGAGGGTTGAGAAATAATATTTTTTTCCATCTTACAATCCAGCAGAATTCTTTCCGCGTCTGTGGTTCAGGTTTTGCATTAATTTTGAAAAAAATTGCAACGAAATATGAAAACCGGGTTACGGTTCAGGTTTTCATCCCTTATCTACGAACTGCGATCTTATCGTCTAGAAATCATCGTGCTTCAAGGTATTTAGTTCGGTGGTAAAATCCGAAATAAAGTGAATAAGAAAAGCGCGAAGTTTCTGCATCCCCAACCCTTCTCAGCAGGGGTGCAACGCGTACGGTGGCTCCTCCGTGACGAACGCCAGACTATGAAAGTTGGGGTATACCCTCGCGCAATCTCGTACTCTGATTGGTCCCGGTCTTTCGTGCCACGAGCTGCCTAGCAGTTGAGCGCGAGTCTCCGAACAGTTCGGTCGCACTTGCTTTAGCCCATTGGATCTCTTGTCAGCTTGGTTCGGCTCGAGTGGTCCGGTAGCAAATATTTTCAATTTATTAAGTAAAGAAGAGAAGAAGGAGAATAAAAAACAAAAAAAACGAAATCGAAATCGAAAACGAAAACGGCGTTCAAAAAAAAAAAAAAAAAAAACAACGTATTATATATTACATCGGTAAATTTATTTAATTAAACATCGTCAGTGTAACCTACGTCTAATAATTCTAGGCAGTGTATTATGTGCTTTTTGTTGTGATTGTGTTCTCTGTCAGTGCGCGCGAAATTTGACTGTTTATTGCTATTTGGTTTATTGGAATTTTGTTATATATTTTATCACCGCTTTGACGACCCCCTCATATTCGTAAATCGGTAAGTTTGAACATAAATTATTTATTCATCCCCTATTTGTATTCAAATATTTCCATCAACACTTTGGTATCATCATCATCATCATCATCATCGCACATGCATTTCGGAGTAGGTACTTATTCGAATCGGCGACCACGACTATCCCCGTGTACCTGTATAACTTTTTGAACAAACGCGTCGCGTCGTCTTCCGAAATTACGAAAGTTTTCAAGAATTTTATTCTTTTATAACGCAGCTTAGCGATATTCATCGTTTTATCAGAATATCGAATGCAACATGATGGAAAAAAGAAAGAGAAAAGTTTTCAGCAACCCTACGTTTATCGAACTTCAGCGATATATAATTGAAGCATTAAATAAGCACTTTATTCATACATTAGGTATAAACGAAAAGCGATACGTACATACCGTGAGGATTCGTGGATGTGCACCATAGGACGCCTGCATGCAGGCAACTCGAACATCAAGCGATTCGGTTTTGGTCCCACGTAGCCAATGGGCACGCATAAAACCGAATCGCTTGACTTCGGAGTTGCCTGTATGCAGGCGTCCCATGGTGCACATCCGCGAATCCTCACTGTATACTATTATACTGAAAATTTCAATCGATCGATATGCAGCTGTTTGTCTGCGATTTTGTAAAACTAAACTATTCAGGATCTAGAGGGTTATAAATTCGTCGAGAACTAAATCGCTAATTGCATCTTATATAGTTTCGTGACTTTGCCAGTTGGACACTGATATCGCTCTGGTATATACCTTGAGTCCCGTATTTCTTAATCTATGTAAATTTCGGTGATAAGAATGCAAAACCACAGAGTAAAGCGGTTGCAAGCAAAAGTTCTCTCTTATCCATCGCTATAGAGGTACAATGTTTAATTTCAGTAATATAGTTCCCTAAGTTATTGGTATTAATTGCTTATTGTTAGATAAGAGATCGGTCGCGTGTAGTTTGCGATAGTAATTAAGATTGAGATACCAGAACGGAGATTTAAAGAGGTTCTTCTTCTTCTCCCACCTCGAATACGGGTACCTACATTAAAATCATTCGCGTCTTTTAACGCGGCCGCGACGTAGGCACATCTACCGTCGACCGCACCATTCATTCCCGTTCGACGCAGTTGGTCCATTCATCGGCATCTACCATTCTACGTTTTTACACGAGCCGGTAAGAGAAAAGAAAATAAGAGAAGAGAAGAGGAGAGGAGTGGAGAGGAGAGAGAAGGGAACAAAAGAATAAAAAATTAAAAGGAATGCCCGTGACAGAGACGCCGTTAAGAGAGGAGAGACAGAGGAAGAGGGAATGGGGAAGAGAAGAAGAAGAACTCTTCCTCGGATCAACTCCCAACTCCCAACTCCGGTTTACGATGCTGGGCCTATACAGAGTCGTTAATACGACTTTTCGATTCTGGACCACGATCGTTTTATTTTAATATAACATCTCGCCGTTCTCGGTTCTCGAATAAATTTAGCATTTGGTGAATGGTAGGGTAGGTAGGTACGCTTCGTCCGTACCATACGCTTCTAATTATAAAGTAGTATTATCAGCCTCGACTCCACGAGCACTTTATACCATTGAGACCATTGCATCGGCGTGGCGGGCGGGACATTGCAAAACGTACGATTCCAATGAGAACAGTAAAAGCCTGGGCTGTGCAGTAAAGGGGGAGAAGTTTGCGGAACCTGCTTCGGCCTCTCCTCGATCGTGCGTGCGTGCTCTGCAAACGGTCCACCAGCTTCAGATCAGATCCAGGAGGTTTTGCCCCTGCCTATGGTATTGTGATTGCCCTGGGTTCTGCTATATACCTATATGTGGTATTCTCACTTACCTTGGCTTTAAGTGAACATAAATTCCTGCGATAATCCGTGACTTTAAAATTGCTTTCTTTATTTCGGTCGAAAAGCTCAGCTAAGACTCTCGCTTTCAAGAATAACGAGTGATTTGATTGCTGATTAAACTTTAGGAGGAGTTATTTCATTGAGTAAATAAGTTAACGAGCGTGTTTACGCTCGCGTCTAACTTCCTAAAGAGAAACACGGACTTTGGGCTATACCCACTATAGTCGACTATAGTAGTAAGTGTTGCATTTCGGAGCTCATATTATAGACTCGCTCCATGGGCAGCTGACGAATAATATAACGTAACCCGGCGCGGCGCTCGGTCCAGTCGGCTCCGCATTCTCACGTCAAATTTTCTTGCTCTCTCTTTACTCTCTCGGTCAAATTGCTTGTTGAACGAAAGTGACATATTCTTTCTCTGTTTATCGTTTCGTCTCGCGACTCTCGAGACCCAACACCCTAAAATTACTCGTAACAAGATTTATCTCATTTAAATGAGGATGTGTACTATCCATAGGGCTAGATGTGCAGCAGGCTGTTCCACCTCTTTAAACTTTAGAGAGTAACAGGTTTTAATACGTGCGCAGCATCTATTCTACAATCACGAATGGAAAAATACCGAGACAAATAGTTTGTTCAATGTTTCCCCAAGATTCGCTAACCAAAGTAGATATTATATCCACCCCAATCGCAAACTATACGCAGCTCTAAACGAATGAAAAATAAATGTCTACCCAAAGTAATTAATAGATACGCCGAAGCGGGTTGGGCGAGAGAATTCTCGGAATATACACTTTGAAAATGTTTGATCACGTACGCGGTGCGCGCTATCGTCTCACCTTATTATCCCTTACCTGGAAGTAACTATCTTTGAGTGAGCTTAGAACGTAATCAGAGTCCGGGCTAAGTTACTCGGTTAATTAATGGTTGGGCAACGTTTACCTCAGGGAAATTATTCTGGCCTAAGTGTCATTTCATGGGACTAGAAATTTCGAACTCCAAAACAATTGGGATTCTTTGATTGTTCGATATTTATTATCGTGTTTAAAGATGTTGGAATACAAAAACTATAAGAGAAACGTGGGAATTTTATTTATTCTAAAAAATTTTTAGATAGGTGAGGGTATGCCGGCAGGGAAAACGATTTTTGTCCCATATTCTTTACGTCAGTTTTGGGGTGCGAGTTATTTGCCATAAAATTCCTTAGGAATTGGTAGTGACTACCTTTGACGCGTTTATGGAGGGTGATTTGAATTTTAGATTTTTAGAGTTCATATATTAGTAATTTTTGACAAATGATCGTTTCGGATCTTCGATGAAGTCTGGAAAGTGTGTGGCGTATATATCTTTTTATCTTTAGTTCATATCTGTGTGTTCATATATATATATACGTACGCATAGGATACCCGTAGATATTATACGTACATACATACATCCACGCAGAGAAAGTCTCACCGCGAGGGTAGTTTGATTTATGGCTCGTATCTCACAGACATAGTCGCTTATCTTCAAAGAAAATCTGGAAATCACTCTTTTGTTAAAATTAGAAAGAAGAAGAAGGAGAAATGGGAGGTGAAAAAAGGGGGGAGAAACGAAAATCCCCGGAAAAAAGTTTTCACTTTGTCGTTGGAGAAAAATCTCATATTTTCTCGTCAACGAATACGAAAACTTTATAATTATTATTTATTAAGTATGACTTTTGGTGGAAGTCACCGCCGACCACTTCAAGTTTTTTTCGGTCGTTGAATTAGGGCGTTTAGTTGGAAAAATCTCTGATAAATCCGCACCGCCAATAAAATCTTACTAAGCAATTTTCTTCCCTGAAGGAATAAAATGAAAAAGAAAAAAGAGAAAATAAAAGAACCGTCTACGTGGCGAGCAATGAATGTTTTACAAGAACCTAACCGAGCTACGTTGATGTAAAATTTAAATACAGAAAAGAACCTTAATAATGGCCAAAAGTTATAATGTAAATTGAAAATTGCTTCTTTACCGTTTCGCGGACTTTGTTCGAATAACGCTCCGAAAACGGGAACAAGATAAAACAATTAGGAGCGGCGTCTCTCGACGGCGCATTTTCACCCCTAGAGGATGCCCCGGACGAACGACGAGAGGGACGAAGAGTAGGACGAAGACACGGTACCCTCGAGGTATGCGAACCACCCCAAACCTACAGGATAGAAAAAAGAAGAGGAAAAAATAAAAACGGGGGAAAAAAAAAACAAGTAGAAAAAAAGGGAGTGAAGAGGGAGTATATTTTCCCCTCACCTTCGCCGCTATAGAGGAACATTACGCGCACCCCTGGGTGAGGCAGCGGGGAGTGAATTTTATGGCTGGGTATAGTTTATGTGGTAAGGTAAGGTCGTACTTTATAGTTTATAAAGATCGATACGAACAGGTGGAATTGGATATTGGTATCGGTATCGATTCGATTTGGATACCTACGTGTGTATCGATTCGATGAAGAAATATGGAAATATTTTGTTCGCACGACGTCACTCTGCGTGGACGTTGGAATACCTAACCATTTCATAAATTGAAATTTAAGACCTTTGTGCCGGGCGAATTGCATGAATAATTCAACGCCGCGTATTTCTTTCAGCGTTTTCGAATTAAACGTCTTTCACTAAAATGCTGCTGCAGGACCCTCATCCGCGTTATATCGGTATGAACAACTTATTCCAAGAACAAGATATTAAGTAACAGCATAACGTTGAGAAGGGCTCCTTGCCACACAGTACCTACATTCACTTTTTATACATATATTTTTTTCACGTTTATATTACTTCAGCCGAAGTTTAAACCAAGTCGAATTTCAACCATAAAGAAGAAACATAATTTATGAAACGTTCATTAAATACTCATTTGTATTCACTTCCTGTTACCTTTTGTATTTACCTGAATCGAATTAGTATTTCAGCTCTGTAAATATCATAGTCTGCTGATTGAACGCTTGAAGCTACCAGTTCCCACCCATGCGACAATCCCTATATTAAATATACCTACCTATTCAATTAATTCAGAATATCTGAAGCTTTCTCTAGTTTATTTCATCTCATTCCAATGAAGTAATACCGATCATACGTTCCCCCCTTCGAAATTATTCCGGAATTTCTTGAGGTCGATCTCTAGTTTGTTCAGACCCAGCTGTTGGGATTAGGTGTTATTTGAATTTCGTTAAACGTCGCGCATTATGACAACCCCCGGTGTATAAAAATGCGGTAAATTTTTATCAGCAGCGATTTTCCGGTTGTGGTTTGAACGGCGAGGTAAATTCGCAGACATGTATAAGACGCGCGGTAGAAAGGTAGATAGGTAGAAATGGTATTTCGTCTGATTTTCCCCGGGAAATCAGCGCCCTAGATTCAAGGCAGGATCGGTTGGTCAGAAATAAGACGTTCCTATTCCGCATGTCCCCATCCCCCGGCAGTTTCTACGAACGATTTCACAAACCCCATTTTCCGTGCATCGATGCACCGCTGGATAACGGAAACGTCTCATACCCGCGGTTTGACGAGGCTATGTCGCGTCGCCTTGTGCCATCGGGGGATGAGAATGGAGGAATGAGAAATACGAGGAGGGAGTAAGGCGCAAAAAAAGGAGAAGACAACCAATGGGCACCTGATTCTGAACGTATAGCGGATTTAGGAATAAGATGAAATCCGTCGTGGTGCCTACCTATATAAAATGAGAATGGAGAAAGATCGGGGAGCAGATCGAGAGAGAAAGAGAACGATAAAATCGCGACAGCACAAGCGGTGCATTTATCATAATTCAGCCCAGATCGAGTCGCCGTTTTTCTTTTATACCCGTTGTAGGCAGGTATGCTATATCGTGGGCCCGTGGTCCCTGAACGGAATAAAGAACGTCGGGTAGACTCGTGCCCGATCACTATCAGCCACAAAAACATGTCCCTGCATAGCCGCGTACGTGCCTTGCCAACGGGGCACACACGAGCCTCGATCAGGACAGCCGGGCAAACCTGGGTACGGACGGATCGCAGACAACTTGCGGACACACGACGGGCGGTGTGGCTTGTAGCTGTCGAGCCTTTACGAGACTTCCTATTGCCTTTAAATAATATCAGACTTGGGGTATACGTGCAGACATGTCTAACGGACGTCCAGAGATGATCTTGACGTTGCTATTTATTTAGGAAATTACTTGGCGAAGAGAATCGTTCGGAAACTCATTAAAGACGTACTGCAGCAATTCAATTGAATTGAATTAGATTCGATTTGTTCCGATTGTTTCGGCACACTGTTTCTTGACTGCAGGGTCATAATGGGTTCTGGACCGAATTTTTCGCCCGTTTCTATGGAAGGGAAAGTGGAGAAGCGATTCCTCTGCATATGGGCGCTGACCGGCTCCGAAGTAGATGAATGTAATTAACCGTCGAGCGATTGTGAATCGGTTATTTATATCGATGATAAACTCCCTTAGTCGCTGCATGCAGAAGACTCCGCGATCTTCAGGTACGAATAATAACAGATGCGAATTCCTTCGAGGAATTGACGCCCTCGGTTCTTATAGAGACTGATTCATTCTCAGATGAGAACTGCACGCTTATCGAAACTGCAGAGTTATGGATAAGCTTTGCGATAAGTCAGAGATTAAAGCTGAGGCGTACGTACATACGTACGTACGTTTCGACTCGTGCATATGACACACACAGGATGCGAGGTATTTGTGTAACGGTAAAATAAACTATTCACACCAATGTATAATGTGTGAGATAAAGAAGGGGAGATTGATTTTTGGCATTTCTTTTTCTTATCATTTTTTACAAACCAGCATCAGCAATCGACTTGAACAATTCAATTCAAGATATATATATACTTTTTTTTTATTTGACAATTCAAGATCCTGATTACTTATACTTGAGACACCTGGCCTACACGAACTCTGATTGTCTCCCCGGGATTATTTCTGAGAAACTGGAGGATCTTATTCTACCTCCGGGTCTCTAGGGAGTAAGAGTGACGCGAGGGTGACACGGTGAGGTGGTGAGGTGGAACGCAAAAACGTGAATCGAGACTGAGAATAAGAAGTTGCAATAAGTCTTGGGCGAGCTGAAAGACCGCTGAATCGTGGAGGTGTAAGAACGTTATAGATTTACCATTAGCGCGTCACAGGTGGATGACTTTATTAAGTCGTCTGGAAGAAAAAATTGGATCAAAAAAAAAAAAAGAAAAAAGCAGTAAAACGAAGAAAAGAATGAACCGATGAAAACTGCGCTGTGTATAGGTATAAAATAACATGATTCGCGATTATTATTACACGAATATGAAAAAAAAAAAAAAAAAACTTGATTGTAAAACGCTTCAGAAAACCCGAGCAGCGAGCTTAAGACCTTGCATAGAAAATTTCCCTTTCACTTTTCCTCTGTCTCCCTCTGTTTTTCATTTCTAATTTCACACGCAACCCCATATATTATATTCTACGCTGTAAATTTGGTATAGATTTTTAATGAAAATTTCACGATATATTATACCGCATAAAGTGGGAGATTAACTTTTACAATATACACAGAACCGGAATTAATGTACTTCTTGCGGTTGTACAAGAACAGCGCATTATTTAATACCAGTAACAGCGAGGGTCTAATGAACTGCGACAGGTACTAATTTGTTTCAATAATTGATTCGGGGACGCACGCATACCCAACTTCCACTCGGGTTGTTCGCGAAATCAGAATTCCGGTACTGAATTTGGCTCGACAATTTATTTCCCATAATACTGCTCCTAAGCTTAGCATGGATCACATCAATTTTTTCCTTACTTTACTCGACCCCTGAATGGCTCGTTCGTGCACCCTCTGCAGCTTCTTATTCCTTTTCTTTCGTCTCTCATCTCTCTCATCTCTCTCGTCTCCTCCCCTATTCTGACGGCTATTAAATCTCCAGTCCGGGAAAAAGTTCTTCCGAATTCTATTTGTCTTGGTCTAGATTCAGCCCGCTGTACTTTCACAGAGCAGCCGTTTCTGTACCTTCGTTTTTATCTCATATATCGCTGTCTGGATACTTCCGGTACTTCCGGTCCCACAGACGACATCCTTCGCGTTCACTTTACCGTCCAAACGCTAATCGGTCTAGACCAGACGCGACGATTTCACCCATGGGGTCCTAAGTGCGAGCTGCACACTCACCTCTTACTCCGGATGCGAAAAACTGACCAGTAAAAAAAAATCCGGAATAGCCAAGCGCACTACTTGCTTCGTGAAAATGGATCCGTGCACTTCTCCCTGTCCCCATATATAGATAATGGTCTACGGGGTCGGGAAATGATAATGGAAAGGACCTGTTTTTCCAACTTTACCGCTCGACGATTAGATAATGTGGTCAAGCGAGGATAAGGGTATCGAAATTTCGGCCCTCAAGTGATTTGGCTCGCAGCTTGGAGGCTTTTTACTTCATACACGGTTTTACGTACACGAATTGAGTCATACATATTATATGCGGTTATTTTATGATTCCATGGCTCTATGAATGTAAGAAACACGTCAAAAATGATTTCAGATTGACCATTAGAGCGAATCACCAATGGAATCTGTACCGAGTATCACCTACGTTGTATTGGTTTCAAGCGGTTGACGTACTCTACTTAATTAACGCTACCTAATCAATTCGGATACCCGAGCGTAGAATAATGATTACTTGTCTGATTTTCGTGTTATGAGATATACGATCCCCGGATTTTCGTACAGATTCCAAGGATCAGCTAACTAGAGGGGGAAAAAAAAAAAGAAAAAAAATTCTGACGGAATGTGCAAGGGTCTGAGAATTTATTCATTTCAGGGAATTTATTGCTTTGAGAATAATTCATTATACTCATTGTTGGTATGTTCTGCCGAGTGTACCTATATATATATTTAAGCGATTCATATTGAAGCATATTGTACTGGTCTGTCGGGATTCAGACTCAGCGTTGACAGTCAAATTTCAAAAGCGTTGAATCAGATGTCAAGCATTAATTCATAATTATATACATTCCATACATTTCTATGCCGATGTCGTAGACGATAATTGATAAGTAAGTCTGATGGTGGCAAAATGGAATATGATATTTAATACGTATAATTATAAATCCACTTTGAGTTGAAACACGAATTTTTCAACACTAATCTACGCCACATACGAACTATTGAAATTTCTAGACACGCGATCAGTCATATAATTCGAAATATACGAATCTCCGAAGTTACGCGTATGAGTTGAGAATTAATGGTAACCAATTAGCGAGAAGGTTTGAAATGAGTTAAAAACAAATTGATAATCGGAGTTAAATTGACTTTGAAATTGTTACTCATGACCGAGTTACTTCAATGTTGAACCCAGTCACTGTGCGACCTGACCCGTTTCTGATGTGTTAGATAAACAGTAAGCAATCAGATCAGTTAGATACAGCTGCCTAACACATAGTGCTGTTCAGTGTTACGAATAACTAGCCGATGTTTAAGGCTGATACAATGCTGCGAGAAAAGGGTCAGAAGGTTTAATGGAAATTTGAATCGTGTTACTTATCGTAATGCTTTTAAAAATAATGATAATTTTTTTCCCTTCACCTCGCAGCGTAACATTCGCGAAAAAGAAATGAAAAATAAAGGTATTACTTATATTTATTTTTGGTAACACTTGGAAGATGTGTTTTTGCGAAAGTTCAATTATCGAAAAGCTTGATTAGTCCGCGTTAACGAGTGCTTGAATAATAATTAATTAGTAGGTGTAGAGATACACTCTAACGAAGGTGTTATGGAAAAATGGAGCTTAATCAACGGCGTGAATTAACACGGATAGCTAATTGGTCCCAGCTGACCAATCAGGCGAAAGATTTAAGGTTGAGCGTCGCTGTCCAGCGTCCCACGGCGTCGCGTCGCGCGTAGTCCGCGTAACAAGTCACGGGGCGCAAATTAGTTTGAAGCTACGTCGTGCGTCGCAAACGCGGGTAAACGCCAGTCGCCTTTCGTCGCGAGCAGTTGAACGAAAAATTAGAAAAAAAAAAATGAAATAAAAGAAGAAGAAAAAACAACACGGGTTTATCGCAATGGTTAAAAATTACCCCGAATAAAGTTCCGCTCAATTAAAAAAAAGGGCGGTGATTAACACGCGGCCACATTTATAATTAACAAATTAGCATCCGTAAACCTATGGAATTTGAGTAATTTCTCTCGATTTTTGATTATCACATTTGATTCGAAAGTTGTTGGCTTTTATCTTTACAAGATCGAATTAAGGTATACGCAGCTGCGTGCAAGTTATCGTTCCGCGAAACGACTAGATTCCCTCGTGCAGTAGCTAACATCTAGATCACTTGAATAATCGGGTTGGTATAGCTGCTCATTTTACTCGCCGATGCCCAGTTGGGAAAGTTATAACCGTGTATGTATTTCTGTCGATTGATCTCGATCAAATAATTAAAAGCATATAGAGACACTCGGATTGGTGATTATAGCCGCTGCGAAATATGTGATTAAGTTATTATTGCGGTGTTTGTATTTCTTTTTTAATCATTATTGTCAAATGTCTGATCTTTTTGCAATTATTGGTTTCCCGCATCCGAGTGTAAATTCATATGATAATTGTGCCAGATGAAAATTTGCGCACAGTTTGATACGATTGATAATAATTTATTACTAATTGGTAACTACTAGCTGGCATCACTGTCGTCACGCGATGCAGTTATCTATTTGATTATAATGGACGGGCATACGGGGCGAGGCGATGAAAATTGAAATCGCGCGTAGGTAGGTATCGACAAAATGATTCGGTTTTCGATGAAATTGTAAAAACGTATATGTACATTCAAAGTTTCAAATCCGTTTCCACACTCGAATCGGCCTGGTAGTAAATTTCTTTACTTTTTTAAAATAAAATTTCGACGAGTTTTCCGCGGAGCTTTAGCGTATACAAAAACCATCCCCGATGCTATTGTTCCGGAGATAGAAGTCTAGTGAATCCGTGAAGCTTTCCCCGAGATACTGACGAGGCTCCAGGCCTCGACCCTATAGTAGAAAAAATAAAACTTATTCGTTCGAAAGCATTTCAAACCTTTCGAATGAAATCGTCTCGCAGCAAGCCAGCGGATTCTGGGTTACCTGAACGCTCGGATTAATGTACCTCGTATGTAGGTATAAATATATACATACACACCTTATTTATACCTACATACGCCTTACAGAATTGACTGAGAAGCAGCTCGCACGCCATCCCGATGTTGTTGAGTGCAATATCGGGAGCATGAGAAAAATATGGCTCTCGATGCACAATCAGAGCTTTCCAATACATTCCACGTCCAGGTATAGAATTTCTGAGGAATATTGGAAATATTTTCTCTTCAGATTTTAGCTGCGCAAGTCCATTCAGACAAGTGAGATACGTAGTCGTAACAAATACGTCTTTTGTCAGAGTTTTCATTTTTAAAAACTGTTCATATTTTATAAATAATTTTCTCTTACGCGGGTGAATCTTATATCTAATATGCTGCTTCGTATGGGTACATACATTCGTATGACATGAAGCTACATATATATTCTATTACATGATCATGTGACGGCTCAGAATTAGGCATAAGTATGCAAAATATGCAAAATAGATTGCCAACGCGTTACTTCGCCCCACTTATAGGAGGTCCCAGTTTTAATGATAATGCGACGTTACGTATATCACGTTAATCCGATAAGAAAGTTAGCTCCCGGCCTCCACTTGGCTAGAAAATTTACTATATGTAGATATTAGTTTATATTTTCATAGTCCACCACGCCCCGCGTAGTAATTATTATTTACTTACCATGCATAGCTACGAGGCCTCGGATTTGCCCCAGGGAAAGTAGATGATAGTTGGTATCGGCATCTGCATGAGGTTTAACATTATAGTTAAGGCTGTTATTATCTAGATACATCTAAGAAATCGATGATAAACCAACGGTATTCTTCTTGATCATCTTATTTTTTTCTCCTATTCTCAACTCGGTATATTTTAATAAATTCTAATCGTACAGGTACAGGCACGTGTGCAGGGCTCAAGTCTGCGAGCCCCGTACCTATACGTTCTTGAGTTTCATTCAATTTTCTAAGATTAAAATTCGCCTGAAATTTAATATTCACTTTGGAGCGTTGAATCGATAACTCGATTAGCCCCGACGCGACGGGTGCCAGCAGCCCAACGCACGTAATATTCTCGAGCACTCTCGACTAGATAATATCGCCTGTGAGGCCAAAGTTAAGGTAGTCACTGTATCGTCGGGTAGCAAGGAAGCAAGCAAGCAAGCAAGCCAGCAGGAAGGTAAGTATCGCCAGTCAACCCAACCGTACATCGTATGCCTCGCATTAATTAACGAGGTTAGCGCATATCAATTAGGGCGAAGTGGAGCTACTTTTCATAGCTTTGTAGTTTCACGTATGTACGTATGTATTTATGTATATATGTACGGATATATATACATATATACCTACGTGTCTGACGCGGCGTGGCGCCGGAAACCGCATCTTTCGTATTAGCCTTGCGATAGTAGGTACAGCAGCATGCGGTGTCTGTCCTCGAAGCTTTCACAAATGTTTGCTGATCCGTCGCTTCACGTCTAGCTGACGATGAAATACAATACAAACAAGGCAGGTTTCTGTCTCATCATCTCGTCATCTCGTCATCTCACTCCGTCCTTATATGCAGTCTATATATTATTTACTGGTTTTAGCCGTGGGGTAAAAAATGATATGAAAATAAGAGGAGCAAGAATAATGATAAGAATTTATTCGTGGCGGTCCGGGATAAGTGAGAGAATTTTTCCCTCTTCCGATTTTATTTCAAACGAACCACTAAAACCCCTCTTTTATTTTTCCCTTTTTCTCGGTATAGAAGATGTAGAGGAAAGGTTAGGGAGAATCCCCGTCGTAGGCGATTCGTTGGCGAACCTTATGTCGGCGATATTGTATTCTTATCGGCATATTTGTAAGCCACTTGGGAAAACAATTTCCCATGGAAAATATGCGGGGATACGAAATATCCGCGAGAGATAGAGGATTATACGAATCGGGTAATCTAAAACCGGCAGAGAAGCGTTATCCCGGGATGTGGTAGGCCGAAAATCTTCTTTCTTCTTCCGAAAACAGTTCAGAGTCAGAGATGGGGTTACTATACCCGCTGGTTCAATTCAAGCAAGAAAAGCAAGAAAAGTCGCGCTGAGGGATGGGGTGGGGTCGAAAACCCAAAGGGGATGAAAGAAAATTGAAGATTTTTGCGGAAACCCGAAGTTTTCTTTGGAACTTGAGATGTTTGGAGAACATGTGTGTTTAATAGGGCATACGAAATGGATTTTGGGAAGCGTCCGTCATATACATATCGCGTTTTTTTTTTTTTTTTTTTTTTTCTCATATGTTTTAACGATTTTTAGTGCCGTAAGAATTAGGGGAGGCTAAAACCACTCGTCGCATGTTGGTTGTAATTTGATACAACTAATTATGTCCTGCGCCATTGCTAAGTACGTATATCTTCCCGAAATAGCCTCTGTTGATGTTTTCTCTCACGATACGTTCACAACTTATTATGGCCAAATACTTTCCTCTATGAACTTTGCTCGAATTTCACTCAAACCCTTTTGAATAATTCCGGGAGGCGGTGGCTGGAAGTGAATATCGAAGGAAACAGCTAAAGCTTGTTCGATTATCGATGACGCGGTTAATTCACTGCTCGAAGAAATAGCTATGCACACTGCCAATAATAACTAGTGTCATTTAACGAAGCCAACTATATTACAAACTCTTACCAACTAGGTATGAAGTAGAACCGTTCTCTCGTTCGCTTCGGCGACGAAGATTAAAAATCAATAGGTCACCGCGTTGTAGCAGCACCCTTACACGGTGCACCGAAGCATGCCGATATTTTCTCTAAACTTGGGCAAAGTCCATCCATCTCGGGTTACTCGCTCTTCGCTCTTTCGATTTTCGAGTCTTCGCCATCGGGCGGTTGGTTGGCTAGGGGTGCATTTCTCAGATATTAGGTTTCCCACTGCGGTTTTCAACCCCGTAGCGATCGAATGATCGACGAACTACGTGCCCCAAGGGAAATCAGACAATCAACAAGCTCCTTTACCCGGTTTAGTTACCGCTGGCTGCAAAACTTCCCTGCTAATATTACCATAAGTTATCAATTCGGTAAATTGTTTGTAAGAAAAAAAGAAAGAAAAAAGAAATTTGTCGAACATTTATTTGACCTGTTAATCACTCCGTAACTATTTAATTTGTTTCAGGTAATGCGGTTCCTCTGCTACCAGATCTGCACCTGATTCCCTCAACTTTTCCGATTGTTTAATCCGTTGATAAGGAATCAATCTGAAGCCGGTTAAACGATCGGTACACACAGTGTCTAACCCACGTACGCATGGTGCCCATTATACGGAAGAACAAGAGCCTCGAATTTGAAAAGAAAAAGTGTACCCTGGAGCCAGTAATTCGTCGGAAATAGATGACCTTTCTGGATCGATCCCTGGAGACAAGTTTCCATCCTCAGGAACCGTACCCCCGCGGGGTACGCTAGCTCGTCAGTAGTATCCAGCATCAAGATAAGGGCGTTGAAGCTCTGGAAAGATGAACGGGGTCAGGCTAGCTCGCTAGTAGTGGAGCAGACCTGCACCGTCCCTGTCCACGCGAGACCTCGAAGTAGGCCTCCTGGGCGAAAGGGGGGCCCTAAATACGCCGGCCCTGAGGGTCCTTCGCAGGACAAGGTAGTCTGCTGGATACCGCCTGCGGATACTCGAGAAGAGGGTGAGGCGAACCGCCTCAAGTATATCTTGAAACTTTCCTCCGGCAAGGCGGTGGACTCTGCAGATTCTATAGCCGAGGGCGTCGTCGAGGTTTCGAACGACAACCCGGAGGTAGAACTCAGTCGACGATCGGTTCGAACGTCGGGTTCTGTACCGAAGAAAACTTCAAGAAGACGACGAGCGGTTACTCTGCACGAATGTGCAAGTAGACCCGTACCTCCAGGAAGTAGAAACTCGGGAAACTCTCCGCCACCCTGCAGACGGGGGATTGAACAACCCGCGGAATTCTTCCTTCCGGCCAATCAAATACAACCCAACATTAGCCAGAATCGTTTGGGTAATCTACGCGCCCGTTCAACTTCCGGTTCTGTGGGTCAACCCAGAGATACTGAAACCACGAGAAATCTGCTACAACAAAGGTCGCAACAAATCCAAACAATAATAACATTGAATAGGCAGGTGGAAATTGCCTACCCTCCGATTACGCCGGAGGACAATATTCTCCCCAAGCGTAAGGAAAAGTTTGAGAAAATCTTAGAGGGCTCGAATCGTACTGTCAAAAATATAAACAAAAAGATATTGGGAATGGCACGCGCAATGACACCCTCATGGTCCCTCCGTCTTTTGGGCGTGAGTTGTGGATCCGTAGTTTGTGCATGGGGACTATTGCTGATATTTTCGACTCTTGGCGGCGCCTCGCACGACACCGGTGTCGGAAATTTCGGAATTAGAAATCTCGGGAGTCAAATGGAGGATGCGGAAGGTGCGAGATGCCCCTGGGCATGCAACTGTGGCGGACAAGAGTTGGACTGTTCTCATCGTGCGCTTACGCAGGTTCCTGGTGATCTGGCCGTTCCTCTTCTAGCCGAAAAATTGTAAGTCTTTGAATTCTTTTTATTTCATTCCTCCACGCCTCTATCTTTATATTTGTCAATAACCCCGCTGGAAACGTGTCGCCAATCAATATTGGGGCAATAAAAATAGCCGGATCTCCGTAATCTTATTTCCCGACGACTTATATCACCCGGACAATCGGCCTTAGCTTCAAATCGGCTCGGACTAATTTAAGACTAAAGTGCAGCTCGGCATGAAATCGAAATATTTCAATGTCTCAATGAGAGCCACTGTTACTATGTAGTACCCGGTACGTGTTCGCTCTATCCTCCGTGGTCCTGATCTAGAGATAACGACTTACAACACTAACAGCTAGATGGTCAGCCACCCCATATTCCATTTCAATCCCCATCTAAATCTAAACTGTACTAGGTGCCGGGCGTGGATAGTCGTATCGTATATAATCCAATATTGCCTATAGATCCGTGTGTATAGAGTCACGTATATATATACGGGTATATACGTATACACCTTTGAAAATCGATGTGAATATGGGTATACGCATATATGGGTAGATTTACTAACATAGTCAAGAATCGATATCGTCACGGGAATAGAAATTCTTATGTTGGTCAGCGCCACTCGAATCTTCGACAAATTACACCTGTGATGACCCCGGCACATGCACCATGGAATAGAAAACGAATGATGGTATGGTATGGTGTTGCCTACGGTCTTTGCCTCCTACATGGAGTCATGGTTCGTCCGCAGAGCGCACCATAGCGAGCCTCGTGTTCCATTATTCTGTAAGGACTGCACCGGTCCAATAAAATGTTCAGATTTATGAGCAATTGCCTCGGGTGCTCTGCCGGACGTGAGAAGTCCTCGTAAACGTTGATTGGAATTAATTATTAAAATTGTACCTTTTAATACGCCATAGCTGGGGAATTGAATTACGTGAATCTTCGTCCTCGTCGATCACCAGATCGATCGAGGGTAACCGGGGGGAGAATTAAGTCGGTAGGTAGAAAGGTAGGTATAGGTATAGCCATAAATATATACTCTGATGGGAAATCCTCATAAGAATTCCGTCTGTTTACCCGACTAACGACCTACATAACCCCGCGCACCCTTCTTCAGAATTAGGACCCTTCCAACCATTTGCATAATAAGGAACCTGGGCTAGTATAAATATTAATAATCTCGTTTAATAAGGCATTAAGTATTAATAATAGAAGGCATACTATGCTGCATATTTAAGGCAGTTCGACACGGTTCACGTAGCCCTAAGGAAAGTTTGGTAGCGCTCATCTGGTGAGCCAGTTTCACGTGGTGCTGGTGCTGGTGCTGGTGCTGGTGCTCAAGCGTCTTGGAGAGGCTTACGGCGCCTCATCCCTCGGCTATGCTAATGTATTTCATGGATTTAATTATTCATTCGTTCGTTCATTCTCTCCTTTGCTGTTAGCATATTAATCGTATGCTAATCAGATGGGTTAATAGCCCGTCTTTACACTCTGAATTTATTAAGACGCGATCGGGTATTGATTATTTGTTGTAACCTTCGCTTGTTTCTCGCTACCATTCATCTCCCTCTAAATATTTTTTTTCTTTCTTCTCTTTCTTTTCTCTGGTTTCTTTCCATTTTTTCACTCCTCTCTGCTGCCTCCTTCGCCATCGATCTCGCTTCCCATTTAATGAATTATTATCGAAGGTATATCGATACCGATTTTATACTGTAGTAATTAGTAATTACCCAGCCACATGTACCAACCGCGAACCGACTAATCTATCCTAGTCCGAGATAAGTTTTTTTTCTCGAGAGATAGATCTACCAGGTCAGAAATTAGCCCGTTATTTCAACGCTGCGATATGAAGTAACCGCGATTTATTAAGTTGGGTAGGCATACCTACCTACTTAGTTCGACAGAGGCAAATGCCTCATGTTGTAAACTAAACACGAAATATTTTCTACGGCTTGTAAAAACCGTGTGGTATACCATGGATATATGTTTGCCCAACCATTGGCGGCTTGTTTTTTCAAGTTAGATTCCTAAGATGTAACCAAACGCCAACCAGATCTTCTAATATATATTTATGGGTACGAGACCGAGCTGGATAGGTACCCATCAGAAAAACCCTATGCTGTCCTATTTACAAATCATTGAAAGCTAGTTAACAGTAACGCGTGATATTAGTGCAGCTTATATCGAACCCAGAAGTTTACATACACATACCATACCATACCATACCATACATTCAGATGTATCACAGACGTATTTGACGCGATTTCGAAAGTTAAAGCCGACACAGCGGGAACTGCATTGCTCAGTTAGATATTTATGTCTATTGCCCGAGGCTAGTTAATTGATCGAACGGATATTTTATAATCAGAAATCGTTCATGTTGGTAGGTATATAAGTATACGTTATTATTCGCGGCTGGGACCAATCGTGCATTTGGTAATAGGGACTCCGCCTTGGTATTTCGAAAGATGATATTTTCCAGCAAAATTTCCAAGCTATGGAAAACTTGTTCAAAAAAGAGTCACGCGTAATACATCAGAATTCACAGGTGGCTGATAAAGATATCGATCGATAGCTTTCTATCTTATAGTTTGTGGAAAAAAATATCCAAAGAACCGGGTCCTTAATACGAAGATATATATCTGTTAACGATTTATGTTTGGAGAAAAAGAAGAACAAGATGAAACAAACAAAAAAATGAAACCGTTTGGTCAAACAGAAAGTTATTCCGTAAAGGGTAGTCGGATGTTTTTTTTCACGTCATTTAAAATGACTGGTACCTACCATTTTTTCCGCATACTATTCTCTGCTCTACAGGATCCCACGTTGATCCCTGGGCGTGGCACGGTTCGGTGTACAACTTATCTAAAACCCATAACGAAGGGCAGAAGGAGGGTAGCTTTTGGAATTAATTTTCTGCAGGTAGATTTCTTAGCCTTTAGTCGCTTTCGATCTGGTAGTTCGTTGCTTTTCTTCTAGCACAGCATAGGAGCTGCTTTGAACAAGGTCTCGAACGTGATCTAGAGTGGGGAACCCTAAACGCAATCCCGATTTTCTTCCTATATAATGAACCCTTAAGCCTCCCAGGGCGCGCTACAACGGAATGCTAAACAAGCGCTTATGCCAGAACACGTTTTTGGGTATCGAGAGGTGTGAGAAGATTGCTTTGGGCTCGCTCTCTCGCAGGTGGTAACTGGGCGGCTGGGGTCGAAGTTCGTTCTTAAGAACTTGCTGTGAGCTACAGAATTTCTTTCTCATGTATTGGTTGGGGCACCCATATGCGCACCCTGATCTTGTGTGAATTATATATGCACGGTTGAGATTTTCGCAAAAGATTATATAAATTGCCTATAAATTCTTATTAGCCATGACTTTATGGCTGGTTTATGTAATTATGGGAAAACCTGCTAGCTAGCTCATAGTTCTTATACCTTTACCGAGGATATGGACAGCGAGGAACGAATTATGCCAAGTTGTAGGTCGGCTAGTTGGAGGATAGATTTGAAAGGAGAAATCCTAGCGCGATCGTTGAGTGTTTTCTATTTCTCTTATCTCACATCTAGATGCGTCTTCAGACTTGGGATAGTCTGCGCTTAGAAATTCATTTGGCGATACATCAATGGAACCGATAGCTGTGGGTGGCTATTTTCGTTGATATCAAAACGCGCAGGTAGAAATTTTGTGTTAAATCAATATACGGAGGAAATCAAATACCCACTCCTCATTCTGCAGACCAACTTTTAATCGACCTGTGATATTTTCCGTACTTTGAACCGAGATTTCAACCCTCCACGATATCGATGTAGGAAAGTCATTCGCTGAAGTGAAAAAATGCTAAGCCGGATCACCGCTGATTTTCTATTGAACGTATGTAGCCACGTTGTCCGCGTATCACTTTTAGCATCGGTCTAGAAGCCGATCCCCACTAGAGAATTCATGCAGGGAGAGATTGAGCATGTTGCAGTGGACGAGTCGAGTCGGCCCACTCACAAAGATTTGAAATGCTTCATAACGGTCGAAAATTACGGAAAATCTTGTGGAATGAGTAGATACGTACTACCTACCGCCCGTTTAAGGAGGGGGCCTCAGCGGGGGCGCATTGTGCAAAATTTTACAGCAGGAGCTTTAAGAATGCATAATATAAATGTTAATGGTTTTTCTTTTGTTTCTCTGCTCTTTTTATCCTCCATCTCTCTCTCTCTCTCTCTCTCTCTCTCTCTCTCTCTCTTTTTTACATAAAAATCTTCGCGGTCAAAGCACTCAGAAGAATTACGTTGGCGCGTGTGAGACAAGAGATCGCCGCACGAGCGCGAGCGTCGGCGTGCGCTACCCTCAAAAAGTGGTAAACATGGAAATGGTATTCCAAGGCCATTTGTTTGCCGAGGGTAGCCCGGACATCAGAGGGTCCCGCGACCAGATCCTGATACAGAAAAGTTTTCACCCTGAGATGCGGGGGCCGGACTGAAGAGAAAAGAAAAGCGCCTTTTTCACCCGTTTGCTTTTTTTCTTTCTTTGTTTTCTCTTTACCCCAAATATTTTACCTACATTACGTCCTGAGGGAGGTAGCTGTACTCAGCCGTACGCATTTTCTCATAGTGCACAATTTATTTAACGTTACCCCATTTTTTTTCCCAAATTTATTATCCTGCCTATTTCTGCCTCTGCCTTGTTTCCTCGCGAATTTAGAAGACATCGGAGTATCTATCTAGCGCAAATTCGGAAGTATCTTTCTGACATAGCATCCTCTAAAGAGCACGGGTCCACTGGCCAGCATCCGAGGATGAACCGTTTGTTGACGTGCCTGGCAGGAACCGAAACCAGTTCCTTGGCACTGCTGTTATTGTTCCACTCACGAACTCGCGGCCTTTGAGACGAGAAGTTTGGAGAGCAGGGGGTTTGGTGGTGAGCGACTGGTGGGCAGAGAAACGCTTAGAAATAATAAAGCAACAGAAAATAAGATAAAAGGTGGAATAAATAGGCCGGGGTGTGTGTTACATTTAAATATACAAGGTAGAACAGCTTATGCTACTACGGCGCAACATGATCGTAGGTATGTGGATGGGTGAATTACGATGGCTTCTGGCATGACTGTTTCGTCCAGTACCGTTCGAATGAAACGGTAGGTGACGATTATAGCCTTGGCTAGAGAACAGAAAAGTAAATTGAAGAAATCAACCGTAAGAATACCGACGTCGAACTGTTGTGAGAGCGCGTAGCAATACTCGAATTTGACAGTCGAGCGTGTAATCTCTGGTGCATTGTACTTCGCCATTGGATCTCTCATGGCTTTAAGCCTAAGCCTTTGCATTGAGAGGTGTTGGACGCCCCGGACGCACCGAAGGCACTAGAAGTACGCATTAGGCGATGACTCGTACCTTTTAAAAATCCGCATCGTCATTCTTGAGGTCCTGGGGGTCTCCTGGCTCAGGAGGATGCTGAGCGGGGTCCTTCTTACCTTATTCCATGGACCCGGTGGTGGTCCACGATTTGACGATTTGATAGAGACGAATCTCTTTCGAACGTGACTTAAGATTTGCCCGGGATCTATCCCGAGGGCAGTCTGATGAGCGTTGAGTGAGAGAAATCGGGGAAAAGAGAGAAAATAAGGAAGAGGAGACCCAGACAAAAGAAATCCCATCGACCAGCCTCACTTTTTCAGAGGACACACACGAGCGTCGTTACGTGACATCAATGTGGAGAGGGTGAAAAAGGTTGATTTTCCCAAATGTTCATTAGGTACGGAGGAATGGGCGAAAGGAAGGGGAACGAGGGTGAGGTTATTTTCTTCTCGAAATATTTGTAAAATTTTCCCTCAGCTCAAAGATTTGATTATTCAGGTTAATTGAAAATCTTTGGAGTTTCCAGCACGAGGCCGGATGCCAGGCCGCCGCGACGCTGCCTGAACAGCGCGGGAGCTCGTCGTGCGATTAAGGTCGAACCTTTTCATTCGGCGTTAAAGTCGCTGAAAACGGGGGTTCACTGAATCTTTGAAAGGAGGGAATTTAAACGGAATCACTCGCAAGTTTGCAGATGTAATTAAGCCTGCGCGTGACACGTTCAAAGCTCGCCTACGAAACGTCTTTACGAGTTCCTTGGCGCTACAACCAGCCCAAAATCTCGTGCTCCAGGTTCACCTCAATATCAGAACACTTTGTGCTCACTCAGGCTTTTACTAACGGCTCGACGAGGGCTCCAACGAATTACTGATCGAGATTTTGGGCAGAGAAAGAGAGAGAGAGAGAGAGAGAGGAGGAGAGTGAGTGAGATGCAGAGTGATTAAACGTACAAACATTTATTTCTCGCGAAGCAATTTGTCGCGTTAATTAGGCGCGTAACGACACCCTGTCACGCACTAAGATACGCGTGGGTCCACCACCACTACCATCAACGCCACTATAAACGATACTCAGTACAACCACCGGCACCGTGGTCTCTTCTCTACGTAATATGTACCCGGGTGTATAGGGCCTGGGCTCGTTACCTCATCATTACGCGTTCTTTCGCACAATTAACGAGGAAGCGAATAAATAAAGGCTGCCATAGGTTGGCGGGGACTCTGTCGGATGCGGTGAAACGGATTTTAACAAAAATTGCAACCTGGCTTTTCGAGCCAGACCCCACAACGTGCATCCTATCACTTAGGGCTATTAATTTCGTATGCATTCCACGCGACCTAAGAGGTTTCTCCGTTCTCCGGTTCGTAGAGATTTATGTGTTTAACGGCTGACGGGCATATATCACAGATTCACGTTATGGGTTCATTTAACCATGCTTCGCGGTTACCACCGTGCGCGTAACGCAACACAACACAACGTAACGGAACGAAACAAGGATAAGAGAGGGCACACGGTGTGTGGTGTCCGATTACCGGGACGAGCTAGTATACTACCATAGTCCAGCCACCCTGATGATGATCCTCGGAAGAAATCCGACGCTTTGTTGATATCTCATCGCGATACGCTTCCTTCCCCGTATATTTCATACGCACTGATTAGTTACAGCCACATGGAACATATCCGAACACTAACCATTTTCATATAATCTCTTACTCAAGAGTCGTAAATATTATTGTATAAAATTCCCTTCAGCCCTTATTTCTTCTATTAAACAAATCTGATCTAATAATATAATAATTCGGAAATGGTTGAATGTGAATTCTCTTTTTTCACGTAGACTTTTCGCGGTTTACGCTTAAAATATTAGTGAATTTGATAGGATTTGAGGGAATGCCTCCGTCATATGAAATCGTATAATTGCCAAGCCCTTATTTCATTAGAGTAGAGGTAAAGAGTTGGCGTTAGCCGACGTGTAACATTTTTATAATTAGTTTGCGCGCAACTCCAGTAGCCCAAGAGAGCAACAGAGAAACATGAGGCAAAGGAAATAAAAAGCGAGAATAGAAAAGAGAATTACGAGGTACGTGATACGCAGTTCTAATTGCCGGTGGCGTGCTAGGAGTGATTATTTTTTAATTGTCGACCTAAAAAGAGTTACGCTGCAGCGATTCTTCAAACGTAGCATATTTCTTTCAACTTAAAAAATCACGGGCCCACAGGGCAAATATGAAATATGACAGGAATCCCAATCGTTGTTCAAGTTAATTCGATAAATAATGAAACACCGAGTTAAATTTCACCGATGAAATACTGAGAATGCATAACCTTGGGTTATAAATGCATGGAAATTGATCTCCATGAATCAGAGAGGCACTTAGACTGTAAATCTATGAGTTCCGAAGATTTTCAACCCCGATTTTTTCTCCGCGTAGGAATAGCGAAGGGTTGATTTGCCGGAGGAGTCGACCTAATCTGCAGGTTGAGCTCGAGCCGGGTAAAATGGAGCTTAGAATTTTGGAATAGAATTATCCGCGAAACAGGTGAAAACACGGGCGGATCGCAATCTTCGATAACTTTGTGCCGGATTTCCCAAGGGCTGAAGGGTAATTCGGCTCCGCTCTTAATCCAGCTAACAAGGAAAAGTGAAATTCCGACGGGATCAGGCGCCGGCAGCATGTAGCACTCGGGCATCTAAAACAGTGACGAATTGCCGAGAAATAAACTCTAAACGAAGAGAAAAGTGGTTCCTTTGATTGGACGCTACCTCCAGGTATAGCTATTTCACAGTCACAGGTTACCGGTAGCAAGTTACAGACTATTCCGTTTTCAATGGCATCGGATTTTTCAATTTTGTCACGTCGCGTCGCAGTGTAACCCGAGCCATTATCCGCGGTATTATCGTACCAGCAAAGACCTGATACAAGGTAAATTTCGGTCCTGCATTAGGCGGGAAAACTTATGAACGTACGTGGGGTAACGTCGGCGAAGATTCGTTACGTTGAACGCTAATGAGTCGGCGGCTTTGACCCCCGAGCCAAGGTATAAGGTATAATGTTAGTTGCGGTATACATTCAGCGGGACGTTGGGCGGCTGCGTGTAAAATTGTCCGTGGTCGGGGAATCCCCTTGTGTGGGTGACAGTAATAATTAATTTCTAAGGCGCTTTGATGTCGCTGTCACCCAAGCCTTTGACCCGCAGAATATACCCGAGAAATTGGTGTCTAATTATTTTATTTAGAACATTTGCCGGCACTTTGAAAGATGGTTGGAGCGGTCTAACGTCTACTGCAAGTAAAGACACAGGACCTGACAATAAATCGGCCACCAGTAAAGCCTAGGCTTCTTACTATTTCATGCCGTAGGAAATTTTTTAACTGTGTTAGCTTACACTAATTTTATAATTATACAGGGCCTAATGATCGGTGATTATTTCTCCTCATAGTAGCCACTCCCAAATGACCGAATACCCTTTCATTTTCCTAAAACTTCCGGTGTGAATACGCTGCACCCTACCTACGAGTATGCTTGTATACACCTTTGGCTATGGATACCAAAAACTACAAAGCACATAATTATCGTTGTTTCATATCGACAATGCTGAATTTACAAAGCAGTTCAATTCCAAAAGTCATGGAACTATAATCTACCCAGTTATTGAATGGGGTCTTGGCCTAGTACTTTCACTAGGCAATCTTGAAATCGAAATGTAGCGCGAAACTAGAAAATGATTACTAACGCGAAATATTGGACTCGATGGGCACTTGAATGGAAAATTGATAGAATTAAGATCCCTTTGAGACCCCTTCGAATTAAAACGTAGTTCCTGAACGGACACTCTCATCAAGTCAACATTTACACCAGGGTGTCTGTGGGATCTGCGTAAAATTCCTCGCACGTTCGGCCGTTTTCCTGCTTGAACGAATTGTGTACAAAGTGCGTGCGTGTGATGTGTTCTACAGCACCTCTTCCACTCGAAAGCTGTGTATGCATACGTGTGTATACTAGGTGTGTATTCGAAATCTTGTGACACGGTGCGTAACATCCCTTGGTTTAGATCCGCGCAGTATCTGCTAGTCGCAAAGATTAAAGTGAAAGTTTACCAGTTTACATTACCTACGGTTACAAGGATATTAAAGTTGGCTCAGTACACAGACGTGGACGTCGCGGCTCACCGCTGTTAATGACGTCGTTACACCATCAGAGACCTGCTGGTTTCCACGTGTCTGCAAAGAAGATTCTTTCCAGACTGACTCCAAACAACTCCTCACCTCAAGCTACAGGAGAGTTTAAACTGCAGCATATCTTCAGAAGATTCAAGCATCTGCATAATCGAGTTCTGCGACTTTAGCGGTCAACCACGCGTGAGGTCCGTTCAATAACCAAAGTCTAAGCACGTGAGGAGGACGATGACTTGTAAAGTTCCTTGTTATTCCATTTACGCGCTGAAAGTGCCATTCTCTGTCTCGTCTCGTCCTGTCTTCTCCCGTCTCCCCTTTATTTTTCTTTTGCAAACTATTCTCTTCCGAAGCGACAACCGTCTTTAGTTCAACGTCTCATCTTGTTAGCGCGAACGTAAACGCTTGCCGTAAACCAACCAAGTTGCTTTTCTGCACTCTGTGCGCCGCATCCGCTAGCACTTCCTGGAGACATAGCTGCAGTTAACAGAGATGAAAGTCGTTGTCTAAGATTTTTACTGCGCCGAGCAGGAGTCTTCGTTAAAATTTAATCTGAATTTTTATTCAAAATCAAGTCGAAACCAGACTCCACTACAGACTCAAGTCTATGAAAAGCGGAAGATCGTTAAAATGAAAGTTTCGGATTTGAAGGATTAATTGTCAAGTTCACTTGACCACTTCACTCACTCGTTCGGATTCCTAAACGTTTTTCGTCCAATCTTATTAGCCACGATTTTCAGGACGAAATGTTCTATTTCCATCACATAGGTATGTAGTACCAATTTTGGAAGTCACGTTCTTTGCCCCTGTCGAGCGACTGGACCCTTTACCATGGGTCTGAATTTGCGATTCGTTGCACGATTCGTCAACACGAGTAAAGTGTAGGTACGCAACGTACGCCACACATTATTCAATATATCGTGCGTGACGCGAGATCTGGCAGTCCATTGTATACATCCGAAGGTCCAGCGAGGAAACGTCGTCGATTAGCAATTTGTGTCTTCCTGTGTCAAAGTGGGCCACTATAATCTTGGCTTTGGTCTGCAGGGCGGCCCGGACAAACAGGCCGACAGCTCAATCTCGTTAGAAGTGACGTTAAGCGGTGCCAAGGCTCGAAGAAAATTGCTCCTCGTAGGGAATCGTAGAATTTTTCTGAATTCCGTTTTTTCGTTTTCCTCCTTTTCCTCTCCTCCTCTCTTCCTCTCTTCCTCGTTTTCTTCTTTTTCGCGAACATACAACTTTGTCCGACCAATCGATGAGTACCATTTCCTAACCATACAGCGATGCTTGCAGTCAGTGCGACATTCTGGAGGTAGGAGGAGGTAGTCTCTTGGTTATTGCTGTCGGACCAAGATAACTCAGTAAAAGTAGAAATAAAGCTAGAAATGTGAAGCTTACTCGATGTTCACCAACCGAATGGGTATATCTATATATCGCTTATAGTGCTTGGCGAGGAGCGCCTGACCTGACACTTTCCTCCGGCTGGCGCTGAGGAGCCATAATAACGATCAGAGATATTGGACGTCAGTAGAGAGTAACGAGGATTTAATAAAAATTTCAGAAATGTATATCTATATAACATAACTATCTATCAAAAAGGCAAGGCTCACACTGGCTCACAAGATCCTGATGATTGTCTATCTACCGCGGAAGAGATCCGCGTTTTATCCTTTCTTATTTCCTCATAACAGTCTGTGTCGTTCTTATCCTAGCAGTTCGTGAGCTCGGAGGATTTTTCGGATCGCTTTTAAAGATATACGAGAAATCCTTGGCACGAAGATTGCGAGAAAAGGTGAAGGTCAAAGCGTGAAGGTCGCGAGATCAACCCCACACAAATTCTCATCATTTCCATGTGTGTAATGTGTCCATGTGTAAGTACGAACGAACCCTATATGGGTGGTAGAAATTCACCCAGATATCACCGTCCCGGAGATGACTGACGGAAGAAATGCTAGAAGAGAGAAATCTGACATGCAGGGTCCAGATCCGATGAAGAATTTAGTCGGGTTCGCGTCCCTTAAGCCGCCTCTTTGGACAGTTTAGGTCCTTTCAAGGTTCAAGCGCTCTCGATACCGCTACACATGCATGGGACACTGACGCACAAAGACACGCTGCCTTGTGGCAGGGTACACACAATCAGCCCGCAGTGATTGAGGCTTTGAGGGTAGCAGTCTGGCTCTGGGTTGCTTGCTAGCGCTCGCACTCGTTCGACTCTCACGCTTTTCAGGGACGCAGGAATTCTCGATCGAGTCGAAGGGAAACCTTTCGAAGCCTTTCGAAGCCTTTGTAAACCTTTGTCATCGGGTCTGTCGGATTGCGTTCCTTTTTCGTTCGCATACATATATATACCTATCTGCCTGCCTTTTCACCCCTTTACATACTGCTGCCTCCGTAGTATACTACACGGTATAATACTCCCGGGGATGGAATTCCACGTCAGCAAATACCGCCGCGTGATTCTGCACGGTGATTTATAGAAAAAATTTACGATTCCGTATAAGTAATAACGCGGTGGGAGAAAAAATGAAGAAAATTAAATGGAAACTGTTTCTTTTATCGGGCTACACGGAGCTTCCAGCTCCACAGATAGCAATTATAGGTAGGTACATGGAATCGTATCGTATCGTATCGTATCGAATTGAATGGGATCAAATAAGGGGGAAAAAAATTCCTAGATGTTTCGGTCCAGCGACAGATCATCTTAAGAAGTTTGTAAGAGCACTTCCTGTCTCGCAGACTACAGTCTGAAGTCCCAGACTCATCGTACAAGAGGCAACAGAGAGTCTTGATGTAGATGTAGGATTCCTCTTTCTCTGTTTCTCATTCACCATGCGCCTCTCTCTCTCTATCTTGCGTTCTTTCTATTATTCCTCCTCGCCTCATCTCCCCCTGCTCCAATTACGAGGAGGAATGCTCATTTGGACCGCGGCAGGGGACCGGTAATGGCCAGCGTCCACTTCAAACTATTATCAACCGTCTGCCCACTGGACCACTCTGAATTTTTAATCTAACGCCCAGGTGACTAACCTACCGCTTCTCTTTGTCGTTAGTGTCTCGATGTTAGCCCCGTACCTTTCTAGTTTAATGAGAAAATTTATTCAGAGATTAGAGCTCCAAATGTTCCGCTAAAAACACCATTAAAACACAAAAACAAAAGATGTTAAAATCAAAAGAAAAAAATACCATAATGGCTGGTGATTAATCGTAATCAATGAACCTCGATTGACCCGTGCAATATCTTTCGTAATATGAGACTACCCAGTCGATGTTGTTCACGAAAAATTCCAGAAGGCACATATCTCTTTCCCTAAAAAACATACGAGAGTAGAGTAAAGTTGTAAAGACGGTGGGGATGGCGAAGACACGCTCGACTGCTCCGGCACCGTGTGATCCTCTCGTTGAAGGCAGTTCGGATGGTATATATACCTAGGTACATGAAGGGATCCAGGGGGCCTTGGGGAAAATAAACGCAGGCTCTAGAAGTTAATGGCAGCGCGGGGCGCGCGAGAAAGGTCGTAGCCGTGGGTTCCTCGGGTTCCGAATGCCTCCTGGTGTGCGCCGCGACGCCCTGGATCGGCATCGGTGAATACGTATTGCTTGGTGAGGAGGTGAACTACACCGTGAACAAAGCGCTTGAGGAAGAGGTGTTCAAACCCTGCGAACTGGTTTCCAATACTTTAAGAAAGGTCAAAGTTCGCGAGAGGTAAAAACAACTCGTTGAAATCGTAATGTGGACCGCGGTTACCATGCTGGTACCCTTTTTGTTTTTCATTTAGAATCGGTTCGAGAAACCCGAAGAACTGATGTGTAAGTATCGAGCTTTGCCCAAGACTATACGAGGCAAGACTTGGACGGTGGAATGTCGAGTATAAATGTAAAGATATTAGTCAACCGGGAGGCGAGTGGCGAGGGAAAGGAAAGTAGCTGTTAGATGGATGAGCACCGTGCACGCTATACGCTAATAGAAACCTAATGTCTATAACTAATGTCTCTTATACCTAGTCCTTTCGCCTTTATCTGGGCTCTGCCGCATCCAACTTCTGAAACACGCGGCTTCTTATAGAAATGGGAGAGGCGCGAAGGTAATTATTGAACTTATCGACGAACTATCGTGTCAATAGTCAATGCCAGACAAATTTTATTCCTCCTGTTATAGCACTGCCATAAGATATGTTTATTTCATTACTAGTCGATACCTTATCGAATGGTCTTCACTTTATCCTCAGATCATTCTAGATTGAAGACATATTTTTTATACTCTGATAGAGAAGAAGCTTCTCTGCTTTACATTGGGAACGGCTTCATTTCCGGTCCAATGATCGGTCAATGAGTAAGTACGAGGGATTCGGACTTCTCGCTCGAGGAAAGATAAGATTAATTATCTAATGGAACGTACAAGTAGTCTGTACTAACTTAATCACAAACTATCGTACCGGGTATACATCAGCGAGGCAAAAAGTCCCTATTTGCTAGCGTACATACTATATAGCAGCCGAATGGCGCAAAACAACTTGCTTAATGCATTCTGGTATAAAAAAATTTCAAACTACGAGATGGCAAGGTGAACTTGCCGTTAGCAGAAACTCGTCAGTGATTACGGATTCGAGGTTTACATTTTTCATGCGATAGGCGAACGTTCACGATATTTTAATCCTGTTCTGCAATTTTACGTGGCAGTCGACTCAATTGATAGAAAATTCGTACGTTTGATTTAAAGAATTCGATAATTAGTACCTACTGAAGAGATGCGCATCTTCCCTATCCAACATTTCGTTCGATGGCTTACTGAATGGTTTATTTTTTGAGCCGAGATAAAATTCAAAAAAGTATATGTAAATCGTAATATTTTGAAGAATGGTATCCTGCACTGCTGAATTAAATAAGAATTGTGCCCACGTTCGACTGCATACTCTCACCGAGGAGGTACATACGTGCCGTATCCATAATTCTGAGAATATCTTGTTTTTCTCGTGTTTCAACTTACGTATGTGTAGACAGTCGTAGATGTGCGCACGTGTGTCTACACTCTACACGGAGGGTATTCTTTGATACACATTAGGGGAGGATCTCGGCAAGCAGGTAGCTAGACAGACCGAAAGACAGATAGACAGACAGACAGACAGACCCTCCATACATTATCCATAGGCATGCCGCGTACACGTGTACCGGGTGTCTTGAAAGGTGATATTTCAGTGGTGGAAAATGTCTAGGACCAAAATGAATACCTGTAAAAGTCTAGAACTGTTTATACGAGGAACGTGTTTCTAAAAATTAATGTTTTCTCAGCGCGCGAGCTCTTACGCAAATCGCTACCACGGAAATGGCTTGCCATTCGCATTGCGCTTCTGGATTCCTGTCACGGAATGTCTCTCGTATTCAGAGCCACGGACATTTGTGAGAACTTCTACATTCCTTTATTTTTCACTCTTTGCAATGCATGGATTCGCACCGACGATGCGCGCGAGAAGTTTAAGTCTAGCGGCGGGCTGTTGCGGATTCTCTTTGTAAACTGTGTCACGAATTCATTTGAACGCCCGTTAGATAGCACGTTTACAGTAGCAGGGGGGAAATCCACGAGAACCTGGCTGACAAGGGTGAGCATAACGCGGTAACCGTTTGGAACAGTCAAATATTTGAACCTTGCCTTTGGTATATCCGAATGTTACAATGGTGCTTTTGGAGTTCAAACGCAAAATCTAGAGGCTTGGTAACCGGGCGAATCCGCCGTGAGATTCTGAGGGAGAAGTTTTCGGTTAAGAAAGCTCAAAGCATGCCTTAAATTTTATAATAAAATTCAGCAACTCGTCGCAAAGTAGGCATTCGAGCATCGGGATGGAATCAGAGCGAGATGGGTTTTCAATACCACATACCTTCGCGTTTAACAGTGCAACAGCAGCAGGTTGATCGCTCAGAAGTTGTATGGAGAGTTCGGTCTGAATTCCGTCGACTTAAAACGTACATAAGCTGATTTGCCTCTTTACAATTCCGCGAACAATAAAATCATCCCCCGTCGTATGTACGGTGAAAACTCAGCTTGAAATTCTCCCAGGGCGTCGCGACGCCCCGGTTACGAGAGAAAGGTAGAACAGTCAGACAAGCAGGGACGGAAAATCCGCTTGTGGGCCGTTATAAACAAATTAAACTCCTTTCTTGTGCAACTACTTTCGTGTTTCGATGTCTATAGTCGGAGCCAGCTCAAGTTTACTCTGTAGTACAAAACCGAAAGCCGAATCTTAGCCATTGTCTAGTGGGACCGCAGACGTTGGTTTTCCTTCGACGGAACTTTGGTTCTGTATTTCGTGACGCAATTCTCTTGACTAAATTCTTGCTAATTTGTTAGCAACTCGAGGGTAGCTACTCCCCCCGCTATGTCTTTGAAGCTGACATAGTAACGAGTGACAAAGTGGGTTTAAAGGTAATCAAAGTTGTTTCTTCGACTAATCATTACCTACTCGCTTTTGCCAGTTACTTTGAATTTCAAACCCGAGAACAATAGTCGAATGACTCGTAGTTATCTTCCTTGTTACCCGCGAGTAGGAGTAGGTACCCAGCTTGCTCTATAGAATAACTTTCTTTCGCTGTTTCACAGGTACTTTACTCCTCTTTGCAGTTCACATTATGAGCGTTACTTATCACTTTTACGTCTCTTAGTCTTTACCCACTTCTTGCCACATCGCGCTCTCGGACCTTCCGCAATTATCTCAATGGACTGAACGACTCGATTAACTGAAAAGCAATATTCTGGAAAGCGATAAGAAAAAGTCCGCCTTTTCTTGGTCAAATGGGTCAGAGTCTTTTCCTTCAAAGCTCATTGACAGAGCCAGCGAACCAGTTAAACCATAATACAAATCTTTCGGGTTTAGGTACTACTGCGGTCCAGTTGCCAGTGACAAAGATTCGATAAACCATTTTCTGCTGGGGGTAGAAAAGCTACTAAGTCTATAAATACCAAAGTATACGGGATTCGAGAGATCCCGATTCTCTCGGCGTAAAAAGAGGGCCAAACGACCGTCAAAATTAATCCAATGGCACAGCTGTTCTAACTCATAGAAACAATATCAGGCCATTACACCCCTTTGCACGAAGCCGTTTCGCTCCATCGCTTCGTATAGGTTGATTCGTTCGCTCTGTGCGTCCGTTGGCAATTATTTCACCCTAAAAAGGGGGGTGTGACAGGATGGTGGAGGTGGTTTACCACCACTCTTAATTGTCGAGAAACATCTGCGAAACCAAGGCATTGCAAGGGACGATAAAACTGTCTGTGGGTGTTTCGCTATGAACCCAAGATGCCAAACGCACCGAGAACTGTCCGGCCCGAGTTCCTAATTGGAGCTCAGAAGGGATTTATCTCTCGGAATTATTTTCTTTTCCTTGCGCACTCTGCAGATCTCATGGGCTGTCAACTTTTCCTACGATCAACTGATGGAAGTTCGACATACGTCAAAAATAATTCACGTTTCTGTCCAATCGAATTTTGATTATATACACCTACTTAGTACAGTGCCATCATGGTAACATATTTTTGTATTTCCCCATACTTGAGTTTTTTTTTTTTTTTTCTTGTATGTTTCTCCCTCTCTCTCTCTCTTTTTTTCTTTTTCTCTCCACTCTACTCTTTTGATTTTTGCGTAATTACTTTTCGTTCTTGGGTACCCACCTCGGGACCCATCGCGCGTGAGAGCGGAAGAAAAATGTAATCGTGACGTCGCAATTACGATTACGATTATGGCCACGATTACGATCACAATTACAATTACAATACGGCAAATTGCAGTAATGACAAAATCACTAGAAGTAATGACTCCAAATTACAGAGGAGTGTCCTAACCACGTCCAGCGGTAATTACTACTCCGTACAGATACATATATGTATATAAATGTATATGGGTATTTCTACATACATACCCACGTAAATAGAAAGATCACATCCCTCAAGATGATATTTTATTTCCGACACGAGCTGCGGTGATGTTATTTCACCATCTTCAGCAAATAGAAGAAACGTACCGAGGACATTTCCGTTGTACAAAGTTCTGGTTAGGAAGTGAAACGCGATACTCGAACTCATCATTTTGCACGCAAAACATTTATACTGGATTATTCTTTTATCGGAGATCATTGAACTTGTGATTTTTACCGATAATTTAATGCGCTGAAGTGCCGAGGACATGCAGCGAAATGAAGTAACTCCTGGGGCATGTATTATGGAAATTTCTCATGGTTGTATAATGTGAAATTTACAGCCTCCCGTCAATACGTCGACTTATTCGCATAAAATCGGCAACCTTACGGGAAAAGAAAGCTGGAAGGACATTTTCACGGGACTATTTACCCCCTCGTTTCTCTGCTAACCCGTTTTTCATTGGTTTTTCAAAACTTTTTTTCACATCCACATACCTCGTCGTTTCGCCCAGCGTGCGCTTGACATCCGAAGGTCTTCAGGGCCTCTCGATCGTTCTTAGCCTGCTGGAGGATAAAAGGAACGCATCCTTATATACATACCTATGTGTATACCTTGAGGAATTAATCAAATTGTAATCTCAACTGACGTTGGCCATTTCTCGGCCTACTTCTTATACATATTCACATCTCCAATCTCGCCCCGAACTAATTGCTATGGAAAAATGGGGTAGGCGTAGCGGATTGAGTTAGGGATGGATGCTTAAGCTTTAAAGGCCGTTTGTTTCAGAGCGAAGATCTTATGACACGTTGGCCCCTCCCTAACGTTGTACTCGACCGCATCTCGTCCAGACTGCCCATTCTCGTTTCCATTCTCATATTCCCTTTCTCACCCCATTTTTTCATCTACCGCTTCTCTATACCTTCGAACGCCTAATTTCTAACCAGCTACGCTTCTTCCATATCTGTGATTAATCTATACCGCAAGAATTTCTATTTGCCTCGTTCAATAGGTTGTTGAAATTTTTTTTTGCAAATTTCAGGATCTGCCGAGTGTTTGCACTAAAAGGCGTTACCTTCGCGGCCGTTCACTTGACCCTTTCCTAAGCAAACACAGTAGTTCAGATAGGCGTTTGACCCTTGAGGACGCCCTCGAGCGAATTCGACGTAAAATTGTTTCGGTTTGGGTTTGAGAACGGGAAACGGTAACAGACTCGTTAGCGACCGGTGGCTGTGGACCTTTAGCCAACCCCACTCGCCGTTTGATCGCACGAACCGGAACCACGTTTCTGCGTAATTATATCGACACGACGACCTACGCTGATAATTCTTTTCATTCCGGATACGTAACCCAAAACTCTGTTTAACTTTGTTCCTATTAGGATTATTTATCGTACGTTTAAAAGAGAAAGATCAAGCGAGATATAGATGGAAAGCAAGAGAGAAAAATCGCCTAAGGGTAGGTAGTCGGAATCAGCTGCATTTGGACCTTTTTTTTCGGCGCCCATCCTCCCCTGACGAGTTTCACCTTTCTATTAAAGTCACACATCTGTTGCGTCCTGGACATTAATCACGGGATGAATTGTGATACCTTTAGTGGTGCTTTATAGCGTTAATTCCTTGTTGAAAGGCATCTCTCCGCCCTTTGACGTTCAAAGCTGCTGTTTGGGGCGGATAAATCATCCCCAAAAAATTGCTATACAAAATTCGTTAGATCGGATCGGGTGGGTCTAACTCAATTTCGAAAAAAAAATGATAAAAATAATAAAAAAAAAAAGAAAAAAAAACGCGCGGGTTTTCAACTCCTGATAAGTTCGTTTGTTTGTTTGATCAGAAAAAATGATGATCAATGACGCGATTCGTATAAAATGACGAGAAATTGAGCAGCAATAACGGGAATGAAATCATAACGTATAAAAATTGTATAGCAATTTATCGAAGTAATTAAGACGCAATTAACACACACCTGTACCGGTATTATGGCTATACTCTAATTGCCAAGCGGAGTCGAAGCTGGTTGATTACTACTAAGAAATATTGCTGGGACGTGATTACCTCTCTTATGCTCAAGTCGAGCTCAACCCAAGTTTTAATAATCCTTGGTGGAGCTTGGGTAGACTTCGTGCAAAGCTTCGCACAAAGCGCAACAAATTGCGCGTCCGTAGTTTCCGACGTTCGAAAATGGAGTGAAAATAGTTTGTCTTCATCCCTTAGCTAGAAATTCCAGTACATATCGATTTCGGATGAAAATCGACGGAAGTTCTTTAATAAAAGGTACAGATGGTACTTTCATACGGGCAGCTCGTAAAGGCTATCTGCTGCGTGTGGGGACGCATGGATATATATATATGTGCATATTGTATATAGATACTGACTCGCGGAAAAGGGACGACGCTAGGCGTCTCGACGACATGATAATTGGACGCCTCGTTACTCTGCGTTACTCTCTGCTATGAGCATCACGTCGTTCCTGGAGCGTCATTTTTCAACGTATATACCGGTATATGGAGCTACGCGACGCCGAGCGACGCCGGGCGTCGCGGAGCCAGAGGGCACTTCATTAACAAGAAAATGTGGAAAAGCGCGGTGAAAACCACTACCTACCTAATGGGCGTATCTCATCCCTTTCCTACACTTCTCTTTGCAGCTTTCGGTATGTGGCAAAGAGCAGCTACGAACGTTTTCGCAGCTTCCCCCATAAGCCTCTACATTTGCTTATGCGGGTGGACTCCAAAGATTCACTGAGGTGTTAAGATCTTATAATTTTTCTCCGACAGTTCGTTTCGAAAAAGCATTTCCTCGTCGGTTGAGTCCCTCTTTTCAAGTCTGCTCAGATCTCTTTCAAGTTTTATTTTTCTTGATTTTTCGTTTTGTTCTTCGATAGTAAAATTCTTGTGAAATGAATGCGTATAGCTATTGCGAGACATCCGGCGATCATTTAGGCTTAAGGTTTGTGCAAGTAAAGTAAAGTTCAATTCCTGAAAATGACATGATGGTCATATTTGAACGTAGATATATCTATTCTATAGGAAATTGTTCGATACCCTTCCAGTGTTGGAAAAATGATGGAATGGGAATGGAATAAAAAAACAAAACAATCTGAAAGTTCGTTGAAATGAAACTTGTGTGAAACGATCGCGTTCAACACGGTTTCTGCATTTCCTAAAATACTTCTTCGAAGTTACGACTGCTTTGAAGCATTTAGACTCATCTTAACAAGCACCCCCTTCGGCCCAACGTTGCCCTGTATGCTGACACGCGATCCTGGCAGTTTGAGGGTGTTACCATTTCTCGTCGAGGCCCGGGAACACCTAGTTAAACTAAATCGACGGCAGGGGGTGGGCGTCGTGTCCGTTTCTATGTCTAATTGAGTGGGCGCGTGGGAGAGCCAGAGTGGGCGGACATCCCGGCGTCCCGACGTCCCAACGCTATCCTCTATTCACCAGAACACGGAATTCAGAGCTTGGAAGCTTTTGAGTTACCGAGTTTTGGATTATGCGTGTCAATTTCACCGTATCAAATCCATACGTATATTTCCTTATTAACTCATAGCCGAGGGTTCCCGATTTTCATTCAATTTTCAAATTATACGATGTCGTATAGTCGAAGCAATTAAAAACAATTTACCGAACCCCAATCACACTACGGTTTTTTTTTATCCACCTGTATCACCATTCATTATGCAATAACTAATCATTTCAAAATTATTTCTGTTTTAGGTAAGTTCTGCTTCCAGTATTGAATTAGTTAGTTACTAACAACAAATGATAGACAACGACTCTTTTCTCTATATGGTAAGTCTTTTCGTTCTAGTTTGGATATACATTTGGTGCCTATAGTCGACACTATTGTTGTTAACTTTCTCCGTTATCTTTGAACCGACAAGTTTCGGTACTATTCGATTGTTAATATTGTTGAGTTCGTATCATAATTTTGTATTGAGTTATCGTTGACTGTATTGATCAGTGCCAAGGAATAATATAACCAGGATAGGTACCTAGTAAATGTCAAAAGTTTCCATAGAATGTCTCGCGTGTCCGAATCGTTTCATTTATTATTAACACCGTACGTAGGTATACGCGTGGGCGAAAGCTTGTGATACAAAACTGATGTTTGTCTCGTAAAATATTATCTGAGGTCTAATTCACGAGGACGTAAAATAGGTAGTACTATGTATAGATAGAGTTGAAATTATAGTAATTTCAGAAAAGTTCTCCGAACGTTTATAAATATGGAATGGATCGAAAAAAACCTCGCCGAATAATTTTACTTCGGGGGATAGGGCAGAAAAAGAAAAATACAACAAAAAAAGAGAGAGAGGAAAAAAGGAAAAAAAAAAAAAAATGGGACGAAAACGAATAGGCGGTAGTTTTCTTTTGATTGTGATCGAGCACTGGGCATTGCTAACGAAGGATATAAGTAAGAATGACTCTTGGCGTGCGAGTGACATCAATAACGCGTCTGCAAGTTTTTGTCCTCCGGTTTTGCACCCTCGACTGCGCCATATTTTCCTCCCTTCGCATTCGCTGAACAAACCAAGTAGGTATTCGTAGGTCTTAAAAGATGTAGTCTGCCGGATGATATTCGCGATAGAAAAATTGGCCAATTTATTTATTATTATTCGAGTTGGTGAAATTTGAAAAAAAAAAAAATTTCTCCGCCGATGATATTATACAACGCTCACACAGCAGCGGGTAAAAATGTGACCGCATTTGATTATGAGAAACGCAAAGGTGCAGACCCTTGCTCCGCGATATGCGGTGGGAGTGAAGGAGAGAAAAAACATGACTTTCGCATTTCCTCCCCTGCGAGTAATATAATATATTGCGCTCTTAATCCCAGAATTTATGCGCGTGGAATTAACACAGAGCGGTGGTTAGGGTGCGCCGCGCCGCGACGTGCATGCAACAAGCGTCTGCTTACCTTAAGTAGCAATAGGTAAAAGTCAGCGTGCGGTCGTAACTTTCATGGAAAATTTTTACCGCTTAATTACTTTTAGTTTATATGCCTAAGAAAAAAATCAATGTCTTGCGGTCTAGCATAGGGTGCTATTTCCCTTCCCGCGGATCAGTGAACTCAAACTGTTCTTATCTCCCATTATTTGTTTTATATATTTTATAGCTACTGTATGGTAATCACATGTCTGTGTCCATGCCTAGAGCAATAAAATTTGAACTGTGGAAATATCAATTTATTCGTCAATCGTCGTTTTAATTAAAGCAATTATAATAAAAGACGCGGTAGGAATAACATCGCTGCCGTAACCACACTTTCCAATCACTGAGATTTACATTTTTAATTTCCGCTCCCCCGTCCCCCGTCCCCCGTCCGCCGTCCCCCGTCCTCCGTTTCTATCTTCTTTTGCAAACCTCGGTGCCCCGGGTTCCTCCCCTTTGGTAGCCTCCTCATCCACTTCTTTTTTACGGCTCTTCCACTCTTACTTTTTAATTAACTCTATTTTCTCGCGTCTTATATCGGAAGGGTGCCGCGTATACTACGGAATTATGTGCCTGTTCGTATAGCTGACTTTTCTCTCTCACTCTCATTGTCAGTCTGTTTTCTCCGCTTCCTTCTGCTCCCAAATCACCCCTCAAAAGGTGGGATCGGAAATTTTTCAATTACCAAAACTTGAATGAAATTTACAGAGATTTCCTCGAATTAATCTTCCTCCAACGGTGTGAGATTATTTGAAATACAAAAATTGAACGAAAAATTATTGATTTAAAATTATCCTCTTAAGTCGTACTGTGAATGCGATTTAAATAAATTCTCAATAAATTTGATGCAGGAAAAATTTCGTGCATCCTCATAAGCTCGGAACTTTAGGGTAGTGAAAGCACATTCCTATAGGTGAAAGGTACAAGCGAGTATCTAAAAATAAGTGTATATCGATAGTTTCGGCTCATTTATCATTCCAGTATACATATATACCGATACATACATATACCTATACCGCCAGTCAGTTGCGTTAGAATTTTTTTCAATAAGCGGGACAGTCGATCAAACGAAAAGCCCAAACGAATAAAAAATGGAGGGAAAACGGATGGACATCAGGGGTGGATGGTAGGGATTTTATTTAAAGGTAGCAGTAACCAGGGGCAGCTGCGTACGCTAGATTGAATATAAATACGCCTTGATAGACCGATCAATCAAAGTATCTCAGCTCCCTCCTGCAAGTGGATTACAAGTTTTCTTTTAACGGTTACTAGGTGGTTTCAACCACCGGTGAAACAGTATTGAAAAATGAAGGAGGCAACGTGTTTGAAACACACAAATTTTTCGAATTACAAACATTTTCAAAGGACTGATCGGTTCAGAGGACCTACACATATGTATTATAATCATACGCAGTTATATTACACACATATATCTATCTCGTATAAATATAAATATGAGCTGGATATGAAGTTTGTAAAGATCTTTACGCAGGACGCGTGTAAATATGAACGATTAGCGCACCATCCATCATCTCGATTGACGTCACGTTACACAAACCAACTTCACCACCGCAACCCTGGACTACCTCGAACGTGCAACCCACGGATCGTTCTGCCCACTGGCTGGTGTGAACTTTGGCGTTTGATAAACCTACCCAACGGCTGACTTTTTCCTCCTCACTGTTGTTATTTGTTGAATAGAATACCCGAACGGGGTCGAGTGCATCAAACTGGTCAAAATACTAAACGCCAAATCACCATGGCTATTTAGCCGAGAGCAAATCACCGTGTAAAAAATTTTCAGACCATTTTTTCAAACGTCACCTCATTCAGCATGGGTATAATAATGAACGGAACCATTGACACTAGGATTCTTGCGCCCTGACAAGATGAAGCCCTCTTTGATACTGTTCTCAAGTTTACTCAGAATCGAGGGAACTGTGAGAGACTTTCATGTTGAAATGGACCGTAAGTGACATTCGAATTTCCTTTATATCAACGGTTCGCAAGTTCCCTTTGCCCAGGGCCAGTGGGTCATTCCAGTACATTAAATACCCGGGCCTACTTGGATGGAACGGTTTCCTTGCTTTAGCTACGACGATCTACTCTTTGCCGTGCCAGAATCTTATCAGATGCGGATGCTGCACGGTCCTGACCCAACTGGGGTAGAGCCGACTGTGTTTTAGGGTAATGAGCCGCGTCTACCGAATATTACGGAAGCTAGAACACCCGGGGTAAATCCCACAAAGGATGATAAATTATTAGATATATCTCAGAGAAGTTTAAAGTTTCTGACGAAGACGCATTAGCGTTGTCCTTTTGGCTGCTGCAGTCCTCTCCCTCTTTTATAATTTTTAATTTTTAATTTTTTTATCCCCACCGAGTAAATAAAACGTATCTTAATGTTATTTCGAGTATAAACCTGTCCGGAGGATAATTAAAAGCTCTTGAAAAGCTACGGAATAAATTGAAGGTTGCGGTGACGCATAAAGCTCCGATGTTTATAAATTATATACAGGAGTGAAATTTACCGCGTTAATTGCACGAAAAACCTTTCTGAGCAATCTATCTTCTAATTACAACATTAATCTAAACCGCACGGGGTGAAACTCTCTCTGGCTTCGTATAAGTGCCACTTTTCCGTGTTTCGAAGTCGTAAGGGTACGTTTACACGTTCGGTCCTAAGTGTTCAGTCCAATGAGCGTGCGCTGCTATAAGTTCTACACCATTATGTAATACTCCACACATGTATGTGTCCACCCACGTATGGTTAAGACTGACTATTACAATCTAGCAGCCAGTGTCCGGTCACCAGAAATTTATATATACACATATATATATATGTGTGTGTGTACGTCTAGTGCGCGTACCTACACCACACAACCGCATTGATTTTTTTCCCCTTCTAATATCTGGCCGAGGATCGCCGGCAATAAAAGTCTCGAGGAATCATGCGACACGCCATAGTCGTAATCTTAACCCCATCTTGACTCTATATCGTCTGACGTACTGCACCACGCCACAGTTTCGAATTCATTTTCAACTTGTCAAATCCCCGCAAATTCAGAAGAGCAGCATACAATTGCTCTCAACAATTAACAACGCGTGCCTGTTAAAGGGCCAAGCCATGTTTTCTCGCGATAATGTATCCTCCTAATGTACCCTCGCGGTACTTGGGACGTAGTGGTCCAGGGATCTCAGGAAACTGAGAGCTTTCGATTTCGTTGTAAATCCAATGAAGACTTTGTTCTTGTCGTAGGTAGGTAGAATATTATACATCGTCGAAAATTACTCTCGGGATATGAGAGGATGGGGAAATTGGTCTAGGAGTGAGATACGAATAAGGAGGAAGTGATGGTACGGGGGTAAGGGAAAACGAGAATCGAGAGACGAGGAGAGCGTAGAAAAGGGGAGACCAGACTGAAGCACGTAGAGAAATATAAATGCGGATCATCAGTCAGCCCGTCAACGCCAAGCCAACCCTTGAATGTTGCTCGGAATCGACCAAATCAATTTGTGCCACCGCGGCACGCATAAAATTTCTGCGTCCTACTTGCCAATCAACCTTTGCGAACAATCGGATCTTCCGCGATAGTCGCAGGGGTCAAAAGGGAATTTCAATGTCTGAACAAAAACTCGGTGATCGTTAAGCTTCTTTCTTATTCCCCATCAGTCATCGCCACTGTAAGACGTAGTTCTAATCGTGAATTTATTCAGTCGTAAGGACACAGCTGTCTCAGGATGTACACATACAGAGGAACGAGTATAGAAAAATAGATGAACACCCAGTTGCAGTGAGCTAACGTGGGATAAAAGTCCTCGCTACTGTCTCGAGTAGAATATTCAGGTGAAGATGTCTACGTCGACGACACACGAGGTACAAAATATTGCGAATATATTTTTTTCATTTTTTTTTTTTTTTTCTTCTTCGCAGAGAAGTTGCTCGAATTCTTTATCCCCCTAGGTTTATGAGTTGAATTCAGAAGGAACTCGTTGGATTCTAACAATCTGGAAGTTGATGTCATGCCGTGGCGTGGCGTGGCGTGGGATCGTGGGACCGTACTTAATATTTTATCCGCAAAGAGGCAGGTATTGGTCTGATGAAATAAACCACTAAAAGTGTCGTAACTCTGAAAATAAGAGAAGGAGGAGCAGAGCCACGGGGAGAATATCTGAGACACACGAAAACTTTGGATCCCAGTAGAATTGCGATGACAGTTCGTGGGGTCCAAGTATCAGACGGGTTCGCCTGATGAGTTTCCTTCGGTAATTTGTTGGGCTCCTGGACTGAGCAGCAGTGAGATCAACCCTTCTCTCGCGGAAGATGAGAGCTATGGGAGATGCGTGACCCGTTATCATAACTTCTTCAGACTTTCTTGCGGGGGAAACGATCCACCAGTTTCCGTTCTTGACTTAGCCCAAGCATGCTGCCAGTAGTTATCATTATCGTCCAACATTCTACTCGCGATTTCAAAATAAATACACTGAGCGGCGCAACGATTCTACTGACTCTCGAGTTGTTTTATCAGTTGGAAGATTTCTTTCCAGAATAAATTCTAAGGCTATAGTTGAATTTCAGGTCATGTTCTTTCTCGAAACTTGTATACGATATTCCTATAAACGTTTTTATTTTTACATATTTTTCATTTCTATTACTACGATATTTCGAAAAATAGTTTACCCCTGCTGTGTAACGAAACGTGTATTAGTTTCCATGATGTAGAGGTACGCTTTGTTCTCTCGGTGTTATCGGTTGGCGGGTAAATCCGGTCGCATAGCCTCGTGCAAACAGTAGCAAACATATTTCAATCAAAGTTTGCGCCTAATCCTAGTCGGTCAGGGAGACCAGCTAGAGGTAGGTGGAAGCTTAGCTGTTCCTCGCCCTCCTTTCGGCGACGACAAACATCGCGACCACCGTTAGAATCGAGCAGTTGCGCTAGATTGTGGTCACGGCTAACACCCCGATGTGTAGCGCCGCTTATACTTCGGATAGGAAAGTTTTCGAGGTGAGGTTTGGCCCCGATAAAAGCTCGAAGCTTGCGATAAGCCTGACCTGGCAAATCTCGTCTCCAACGTCTTATCTCCCCAGTATTCTGTCACAGTATATTGATCTTAAGCTTGATCTCTATAGGGCTTGAGTTCGGGTGGACAACACGCCGGTTCGATTTCGCCGAGATCTTTACTTCAGATAAAGTTATACGATACACATACACATTGCACATACATGCATGCAAATGAAAGTACATACACATCATGGCATATATATTATATATGCATTGCCATTGAAGTATTATAATTATAATTATAAGTAATTCCTTCTGGCATCGACGCATCCTGTTGGCAAAACCTTATAGTCTGGATTTGGATATATCACAATCAACGACACCGTGGTGAACGATAATCCTATTACCCTACGGAGGCGCGAAGTGAATTCCACTCGCGATCATTGAAACTTACGATCAGGATTATACCCTGATTTGTGAGTTCTGATTCCTATACGTTGCTGATTATTCTACTACCTCGTACGAGGATTTCTCTGTGTAGTTGAATCCAGGCGCATAAATACTGGATAATATAGATCCAGACTCTGGGGATGAATTTTACTAGCGATTTTATAAATTTGACTTGAAGTATACGTGTGTGCCTACACACATCAGATTTTCCTGATTCACTACTAATTAATTAGCTACCAGTTTCATTTTCAACTTGGTTTCGTTCTTGCTTTTCAATGTACTGAACCAATGGCGAAGAATTCAGAGCAAAAACCGTCTACCATCCTGGCGCCACGTATCTTTCCGCGGAGGAAAATACTTCGTTGCTTAAGAGCGTAATCCGGGGGACTAGAAAAAGGTAAAAGAATCTGCTTTTCAATCAGGAACTCTGTCGGTTGAGGTTCGGTAAGGATAGTTGGAGTGTTACCCGTATACTACTCCTCACCGTCGTCTCCAGGGGACATTTACCCCTAGCAACTTTAATTGTATCGATTCCTTCCTCCTAAAAGCTTTCCAACGAGCTTTTGGCTGTAAGCCCTTCAAGTATTTGGGTACGTGCTACACTTATTTTCTTGATAGACGTGGATGTGGTTGATATATTTCGTTCCTGCGGCGGCAACAGTTTCCGATGTACTTCAAATGGCTCATTTCGAATATCCTGCGACAATCTTCCAAATGAAATTCAACATTATTGCGTATCAGATTTCCCGCGGAGGAGGTAGAGCCAATATTTTAACGGTAGCTGAAACAACCCGGCATTCGCGATGCACCAGTTGGTCTGGCAGTCGTGTAGAATTCAATTGTCTTATTGCCTCTTTTAAGTTTCGAAACTTCTTCTCCCCACCCTATTTCCTCACCGAGTTTCCTTTTATATACGTTTGTTTATATCAGAAAGAACAATATCTCGCCCGTCTCCGGCTCAGTCTGCAGGTTCGGGTCGTCCCTGACGCCCTCGAGGCATTGCTGGTCGGCGGGAAGACGTCCCTCGGCAAAAAAGCGATAGGAAGTCACTAAATCAAATCTCTCTACGTCTACTTCTTCGGAGATGTGGAGGACTGGTGAACTGCAGGGACAAGAGACTTTCTCTTCTTCTTAGTCTTCATCTTCAGCTTCTTCTTCTTTTACCCCTCACTCTTCTTTTTCGACGTTCTTCTGTCTGACGTGAGGTGTTTTTTTTCTTTCTTTCATTTCACGTCTGTTTTTACTCACATTTGAACAAATTACTACAGCTGAAAGATGACCGAGGTGTCTCGGCATATAGATCATTCGTTTCGAATAGGAGTCAATAACTTCCTATCGCTTTAGACAGCAGTAGGTATAAAAAATCTATCTACGTGAAGAAAAATGAGGGTTCGATAATAATCAATGAAAGCCATTGATCTACGATCGAATAGCTAACGTCTGATATGTGAAAAATTTTGACAAATATTACATTCTAAATATATACGAATTGATTTTGAATCTCATCCCTCAATATCCTGTGCTTAATTGTTTCGCGATTATTCCGATAAAAAACGATTGACCACAGGGTGTAAAACTGCGATCCGATGAAAGAAAGAAAAAAAAAAGGGGGGAAAATCGATAATAGGAAAGGATGCCAGGATTCCTATCAGATCCTCGGATTCTTGTTCACTATAGATTTCACGTCCCAGCGACTAACAATGTGGATGCGGGAATTGAGGCGGTGGTAGTTACGCGATCGGCGTGCTATCTCCGGGAACAAAAGTTTCACCCCCGCGAGCCGGAAGCGGGGTGGCCGCCCCGGAAGTCACCCCCTGCCGTGCCGACTTCCGGGCTTTGATACATAAGCCTTCGCTGCGCCTTGCGGTACTACAGACGAGTCATGCATACTCTTCGAGCTAATAATTCCGATGGAAATTGGCTCTAGTCTTTGGTCTTTGAAGCTTTCATCATCTTCTACTCCGCGTGGAGTCTGGTACCGGGGGATAGCGATGGGTCTAATCCAACCCAAAGTAAAGCACGTAGAGTAGCCTACGAACAAATCAATCGCGTACCTTCTAATTAGAAACTCTTCCCACAAACAGGAGTAGAAACAGTCGCTCTAGCTGGGCGAGTAATTAACTTGAAGACAATTAACTGTACCCATACCCCTTTGTCGTGGAAACTCGGGTTTCTCAATTAAGGACAACCATATCGCCCACATGAACATCTAGCAGTAACTACTTCGTCGATATCTCAACTAGACGATATTTTCAAACGATTATGTAACTTCCAGCTCTACTATATCGCCTTGCAAATAAGATAGGCTCGTTACTATAGGTACCGGTTTAGGCAGGGGCTCGAGAAGGCTCTTTGAAGTTTAGCTTAGAATCGAGCAAGATAGCTCCCCAAATTCTCAGCCAACCTTAAGAGGATACTGCCGAGTATTCGATTGCAGTAAATAATTGCTTCCCTAGATTGGGGAATGGAATTCTTACCTTATCCAGGACCCATGAGGGTAAACCATTCAACAATTTTCACTAGCTTTCAACGAAGAGCTGCTTGTAGACCAACTATAATAATTATATCAGTAATCATAATTACTGGCAACTATGCAGATGAAACTTTTTAGTATTGGCATAATTAATGCAAGGTTGAACAATTGTATCGGAAAAGGTATTTTCATTAGCTGAAAATCGCGTCGATATAATTATACCAGTCGGAAATGTCACTCAATGTGGAAATTTCTAGCCTGTAGAGCAAACTAATTGGCTTGGTGCAGATGAATCTCGCTGAAAATACAATCGAGAGATATTTGAAGCTCCCAATCAATATGTAAGTTTTCCAGTAGGATAAAGGCAAAAAATAATACTGTCGGAGAGTGATTCAAGTACCTGCTTTCTATTCACTTGAATTCGCAATTTTTTTCAAAAATCTCATTCCACTCGCTGCATGGGGGAATAAAGTAACGTCTAGAAATAAAATGAATTGAAATTCGACATCCAATGCTGCAGGTATATAATTTTCAAATTTGGCAACGTATATAAACTCTGGAGTGATGAAAGCACGAACTTTCAAAGTCCATAGCTTATTGTAAGCTCAGACGAAACCTATGTGAATTTGTGACGACGTAATGGTGGAACTTTCTACATTAACTCTGGTGACCGCGTACAGCAAAGAACCACCGTGGTGGTGCATTTGATACCTCGTAAACACCGGGTTATCGCGTTGCCCATGAGTACGTGACTATGGGGTGACCACAGGGTGACCACCGAATCAATTGCACCGGCGGGGTCAGTGCCCTGGATAACGGCAAACTCAACGACGGGGAGGGTAAGGTCGAGGATGGTATAGAGGAGCGGCGGCGGTCCATTGTGTGGACTTAATAAAGAAATATACAAGGTGGCGAACCTAGGCATTTAATATCAATTTGCTGCGTGGCGCTCGTTTCGCCCTGCAACGTGATAAGGGGTGCCACAACCCCTAGAAAATAAAAGAGAATGAAGAGACGTTGGGGTAAGAAACGGGGAAATTGTTTTTGGGGTGGGTAGGAATTTTAAGAAACATTCTGCGGTCGAGAAAGGAAACGTATGATGGAATGGCCTGGATATAGCCGCAAGAAACTGCAGGCGCAAACCTCAAAAGAATGAAGTTGGGGTGAATCTGAAATTCTTTAGGCGAGTCGAGTGTTCGTGATGTGAAAATATACCCTCAAACTCTACACCTATGTAAGAATACGTGAATATTTTGATGAAAAACTATAACTCAAAGTTTTCTGCAGTACTTATATGCACATTAAGGTTACTAGTACGTAAACATCTTCGAAAAAAAATTCGCCAAATCGACTTCGTGTGGTTTATAGCCAAAGAAAGGAAAGAGACTTTCTGGTAACACGCAATCGCAAACGAGAAAATGTAGGCTTGCAAAAAAAAAAAAAAAGGCCTTGCCCAGTCATTTTCCTTTACTCACGCTCGGGTTACGCCTTATTTACAAGTTAACAAGTTCCCCAAGAATTTCAAGCAGTAACTACAGCTACTATACTTAAACGCCAAGTAGTTACCGGCGGACTTGAGCTGGGCTCGATAATAGAAAGTAGTTTTTCTTACACGACTAACTTTCCTCAACTTACTTAGAAGCTTATTTTTAAAGCGACGAAAAAACTTATCAAATTTTTTTTACCCTCAAGAACTTTTGAATAGTGTGAAAATTTCAACTTAATCGTTCGGAATACTTCGACTCCCGCCACAGCAGCGAGGGTGAAACAAATTTCTGGCTCGAAAATGGTCGATAAAATATTTCGGAACGTTCTGTTTTATGGAAAGCATTATGCACTATTTTTTCCTACTAAAATTCGCTAACGTGGTATTAAATGTGAAATGGAATTTTGTGTTTCGCATCACTTTGTAGATTGCATAAAAAGCAAAAAACCTTTTTATAGTCGCACATTCCCTGCGCGTGTGAACCACTAAAGCAAATCGCATTTATTTGCACTTCGTGGCGCACAAAGTGAAATTGGCAATCCGAACTGCACCGTTTGTCAGTCACTAATTACTACGCTGAGTCTACGAACTACAACGTGCCTAAAAATACCGTGAAATTTATACTATAAAAGTGAAACATATCCCCTCGTTTATTAATCGGAACCAATGCACCTCGTACCCGCATCACCAAATCGGTACCATTAAACTTTTAACAACCCGTCCTAAAATATTTCACTTGATACCAATTCGATATTTTATTCGAATATTACAGACGTCATAAATTCTTGAATATTATTAACCTCATTTATCTCTACTGATCCGTTAGAAAATCTGAGATAACCCAGATTTAACGTCCTTGGTAACGAACCGAATTATTTATTATGTTACTATATTTTTCTATAATAAAAAAATGACGGGATCTTCACATCATCTTTACAACTTTGAAGGCGACACTCTCGTACAAATTTCACGCATTTTTTATAGTAGAAATAAATTCCTCCATGATTTTTAATGGACATTTAATTTTCGAGATAAATCCTTGAAGATCGTTGGTTTACCGAGTCCTGCCACGTGGATGATATTGAGCTGGGGCAAGTCGAGTGAATTGAAAAACTCGCATCAGTAGGTAGGTACAGCTGCCCAGTGACGCGGGATACGAAGTTATAAGTAGTTCTTGTGCTGGGGGCACCTCGGAGTGAGGGATAGGAACAGTAAGCATCCTTGAAGGATCACCTTTGATGAGCTTCGCCGAGCTGCTTCTCGACTATACGTCGCCCTAATAGGAGCTAACTCGGCAACAAAGGAATAGTTGGGAAATATTCTGGACCGAAAGCATCAGGAAACAATTTATTTTCCGCGAGAATGCTAACTGGTGCAGTTACGAATGCGCGAACATACCTGGAGCTGAAACTGGGATAGAAATGATTTGAAGTGAGAAAGGAAATTAGTTTTCCTACGGAGAAGTTTAATAACGCGCAAAGTGGTGCAGTCTTTAACGGAACAAGAAGAATGAAAAAAAAAGATCTTCTGCCTTCATTCATTTCGTTAACCGTCGTGCAAGGGATGCTGGGAACGGAAAGAAGGGAAGGGGATGAAGTGGAGGAGGTGCACGTGTAGGTAGTTTAACGATATAAAGTACACAAGAGTTTTTCTCCCCAGAGTTGAACTCGGATTTCAAATCTACTCGGTTTTCGGTTAATTAACAGCCACGTGCGTCTCATTAACCAAATTTTAACCACAAATCACCGGCTAAGGCAGCTTCGAGCATAAATACTAATTATGCGTAACTCGTCTGGGATGGCGCAGTAGCCACGTGGGGTTGGAGCCGGGGGTGAGTCGGGGTCAAAGGCAACCCCCAGGAAAACAGGAACTTAATTATGACATATATAGGCCGCGAGGGTGCCCAAATTTTTTCACTAAACATTTTTTTTTCCTCGCGTTTGTAATAGAATATGCGATTAAGATATACGAGCTCTCTGCATTTTTGCATATCTATTTACTCGCTCACGACAAGACAGATATAGCTGCATCATACGGGATAAAAATCAACGCAATTTGTGTTAAAGAATTTTCTTTTTCCCTTACATTTTTCTGTCCTTGTTTTTTCTCCTTCTTGTTTCACTGCGAATAAGTGAGGAGTTGTATTCCGTTTGAATCGTAATAAAAAAAAAGACGAAGAAACATTCTTCGCAATTTTGAGAATCATGATGCTTTCAGGGGACACAGACTTGAGATCTTTTGATCTTCCACTAAATTTGGAAACTTCTTCAGAGGCAAAGGGAGAGAATGTTTTATCCAATATAACTAGAACGTGTACATGCTTATATATACACACATGCACACGAGCTACGCCCCTTGATACGGCAAATGAAATTGTCGAATCAAACGAAGCCTCTATCCGGGTAGACTGATACATATTTCATTGAAAAATTGGTGAAGAAATAAATAAACAATCAAACTTCTATTCGGAACGATTGAAATGTTTAAATTATGAAAATATGTAATAGTAGCTACAGGGGGAAACGAAATTCTGATAATAAGCTCAATTTCGGTAGAAATTCGGGGCACAATTTCACGTCAAACACTAAACCTTCGATAAATTTACTCATGGCTACGAATCGGCTCTTAGGGGTTGTAACCACGATATTACCTGCGATTTGCGTACCACCCTTAGTAAGGCCCGAGCAGATAATAAAGACAAAGTCATCATTCCGCCCTTCGCTATTACCGTGTTTAGCCAAGGCGGCCGTCTGAGCCGTATGAAAACGCAGTTTAATTTTCATTCTAGGAAGTTTATCCTAGTTGGCGCCTGTCAAAATTTGGAATATTGTAGCTGCGCTACTGAATTATGCGAAGATCGCGTAGAAGGTGTTTCGTGAGAATAGAAACATAAAAAAAAAAAACTAAAACCACCCTATGAAAACCCCAGGGTGAATTTTGGGGTTGAAATAATTATCTCCGAAAAATATTGATATCTATGCTGCTACGTACTATGGGTGTTGCCAAAAAATACGCCTTGATTCACACCAATATATTACAGACTCATGTTCTCTGAGCAATTTATATTCTCTCGTCGTAGAAATTTGTCAGCACACTTGATAAACCTACGTTGTTCCGTTATGAATTACGGTACAAGTTAGAGAGGGCGATTTATTAATATAATTAGCCTACATGAAGGGCACTATAGTGCATTATAGGGCAATTACGGCGATATTGTCCTTGCCAAAAGGAAGAGTACACCGTCCTCCTACTAAGTATATGTATAGGCGACCGGGAAAGCCCAGCATGGTTCCGTTCGCGAGTGTCGCTTCTCAAAGGGTTACCCAAGGGTTGTTAGGAAGAGGAGGACGACCAAGTTTTAATGCGACCTAACCTCGTTAATAAGGCGTAAGACCGAGAGACGTTACTCCTTGCCCATACCTCTTCTCCGTTTCACCCTAAGAGCCATTACCCAACTTACGCGTGATTAAACCACGGCGTCTTAAATTGAGAAGTGCCAATTTGCAACTCTAGAAATTGTCATTTTCTATTTTTTTAAGTTTTCCATTTTTTTTCTCATCAATTTCCCATTCTATACTCCACACCCCGATTATATAGTTCATAGGTTTTCCCCGGCTGAAAATTCACGCGAGGTATTGAGGGAGTAGGAAAGTCTATGAAGGAGAAATACGACGTCGATGTCGCGTAAATGAAGCCGTCAGTACAACGAAGTGTTACGTCAGTATATCTCCGAGCGGAAGTACTGCCGGTAGTTCCTTATTCTGATTCTTTTTTTTCCTTTCTCTTCTTTTTTCTTCTTTTTTCTTTTTACTTATATTGGCAAGATCTCCGACACTCTTTCTTCTCTTCACCGCGAAGACGGCTCATCGGATTCGCATTTGTCTAGTTCTACGACACTCGCTCGTTCTATCTCGTGTTATAGTAGCGATTTTCACCGTGGGTATTCCGCCTTCTTCGAAGTTCCCATTAAAAAGTATCTATTGAATTCTTCCGAGGCTGATATTCCTTAACGCCAGCCTCGGGATATTAAATAAAGAGTCGTCCCCCATGTCCCGCGGGAAACCCGAACGCCTCAGGCGAGTCAGCCAGCTCTCGCCCGGCTCCATGGTGCTCCCCTATATTCCCGTACTATCCCGAAGGATACACACTACCTCCTCCTGGCTACAACGGTCCACATTATGCCCCATTCATCCAAAGTTACCCAATATTTAGTCCTGTATTAGGTTCACCCGCCCACCCGCTCCTCGTCTTTCTCTCTTTCCCTCTTTCCCTCTTCCACTCTTTCTCTCTTCCTTATACCGTCTCCTACTATATTGCTCTTCCTCTAGGGATTTTTATTATTAGGGATTTTTTAATTATGTTTGAGTTTGCACTCGCCGGGGAGAACAACCCGCGTATACCAGCCACCAACCGATATTGCAAGACGCCTATAATAATCTTTCCTAGCTACGTAAATTTGTACCGAAATATACAGAGAATGATTAAACTTTGTGTAACTTTATTATATGGAAATGTGTAGATGTATACTCGACCTTTTACTGCATCATGGCCACGCGACTACACACATATCGGTATATGCATATATAACTACGCGTTAACTTTTATGCACGGTCGCCGACGTTGATAGATACGAGGACTTTAATTGCGCGTATTTCATCGCGGTGATGCGCCGCCCCAGAAAAGGCACTTGTAAACGTTGTACGTGTCTCGTAAAAGCAACAAAACTTCAAGCCACACACGTGGCCGACCACCGTAAAAAATAATCATCATCATTTTATTTCATATATTTATTTCATTTTTTATTTATTTTTTTCTCTTGCTTTCTTTTCTCTCTCTTTAAACCTTAGGTACCTACATATTATACAACCACTAGAGAAATCTTGCGAAGGGAGCAAGCTTTTTGCAAGCTAAATATTAAACCCAGCGAACTGCTCCCGGTTATCCATAGGTGAGCACTTAGACGAGCGCGTTTATATAATATATGTTCGTATGCAGGGTGTGGGTGTGTATTACATGAGCTGTCTGCTACCACAACGTGCTCCTCGTTTTCCTTGGTAAATTTTAAGGGACTCTGCGCCGCTTCGGCAGTCAGTTTACGAGCCTTGAAAAGGGCGTCGCGGCGCAAAGTGGCGTCAAATCCCCCTAAACTTACCCCTTTCTCTTACACCGTACGGCTCGTACGGTTAAATCTGCTTGTGTTTTGGTACTTTCATTGTTGCATCATTGCAAAAAGAAAATTAATAAGAATAAAAGAAACAGAGAGAGAGAGAGAGAGAAAGAAAGAAAGAAGAAAGAAAAAACGACAAATAAAAATGAAAATGAGCAGAAAACCCTTTTCTCATTCGTAATTAAAATCCCGACAATTACTAGAAAAGAATTATTTTCAACGCTGCTGCAGTACAACTAACCGCAGTAGTAGTCGCACTGGAGCTTTTACCTCACCTCCGTCTAGATTCTCTTATTCGCATAGTAGCTAGAGAAATAGGTATATATATAGGTATTATAAACTAAATGAAAATAACATGGAGCTCCGAAGGCGTCTGTATATTGTAATTGGAATTGGCGTCAGTCAGTTATCGTTTTCCACGCGATTTTATCCTGCAGAGAAGATGATCCGAATTTGCGAACTATGTCGTACTATAGTCTTTCAGTTCTCTCGGACGGAGAATTCGATATATATATATATACGTAATAATGTATGTAGAATAGTTTTAAGGTAGGATATACACATAATATGGGTCTAATATCCTAATTGAAAGTGCAATAACGCGGACGTGATAGTTCCTTATACCAATATATACAGGTTCGTAAAAATGAAATGGACCCGTGCGAATTTTACGCGTTAAAGCGCATCGAGCCAAGGGAATAGCCTGAAAGAGACGGAGAGAAAAGCCCGGCTTTTACCCGAAGGAAACGCTGCGCTGTCACCGGAGCTGTTCATATCGTTCCGGAAACTTGCTAGCGCTTTACGACCCCGTGTCAACTATATTGCCCGGCTACTAACTTCGCGTCATACATAGCGCCTCGCGCAGATGTATATTACGAGGGAAGATGTTCCGGGAGTTTGCTACAATTGTGCATGTATACATATACCTGTGTACATGCATATGTATACATATTTAACTGGGGTAGGTAGGTATATTTCTGTACTTAACTACCCAGGTACCCGACAGATTAAACAATACCCTAAATTTATCTCATGGTAATTCTGACCTTGATTTTCACATTATGTTTTTTTTTTTTTTTTTCTTATGGTGAGATTGACGTATGTACCTATACAAGGTCTCGTTTACCTGTCTTCTAATTGGCGGCTGGGAATCGGGTCGCACTTTTCCCGGAAGTTTGTTTCATAAGATAAACGCCCACACATATTTTCGTGGAATTTTTAACCGCAGAAATGTATACACGTGGTGTTGATATCATTATAGGGTTGATATTCATCGCCGATGGATATTGGAGGTATATATGGGGTTGTAATGTAACGGTTTTGGATTTGGATTTGATTTATTGCTAATTTATATCCCTTGACGATTGTTCGCGTTAAGCCATTCTCCCATAATATTCCCTTTCTTAGCTCAGGTAAAGGGGATGCGTTCACGGTGATTTAGTCTCGCGACTCCCTGCCTTATATTATACACACATATATAGTATATAGATGCGTACATCGCGTATGCATGGTTGTGCCTAATTGTAATCCGATCCTTGACACGAACCGACTCCTCATCCGCCAGCTCGTGAATTATTTAAATTTAATCGGAAGCGAAGTGGAAATTTTGGGTGCCTCTTTCGGCTAATCAAAATTCAAATGAAACGAACCACCCGATATCACGAGCGTGCTAGGGCGCTGCAGTAAACGTGTATACAACTACGAACGCGTTTACGTGTATACATTCAGAAGTATACGTATGTGTATGTATATGTATATGTTCCTTGTATATTAGTCCAGAAACGAAACGAAACGAAACGAAACGAAACGAACCGAAATAGGAATAAAATCACGTGACGCGTGTAATGCGGTTTTTATTAAAGTCGTTATGTACATAGGAGGAGTATATAGGCAGCTACATCTGCGCCCCCCTTCTACTTTGTTTTCTTTGTTTTCCATTTTTTATGAGTTTTTTTTTTCAAAGCTGGAGCTTTCGGGTCAAATTCCAACTAACGTTTGTCTTTTGTTTTCTCCTGTTTCAGGTAAGTCCAAAAGCTCAAAGCGCTTCCAGCATCGCAAAATATAACCGTGACTTCGGTGGTAAGCGAATATTGACTTTTCACCGACACAGACGGTTGCGTCGTAACGGACTGCGGAGTAACACGATTAAAATAATATCCAACCAGCATTAAGTTAAACAGACATTTCTGGTGAAACCCTTTTCCTTCTTTGCCTCACCGTCCGTTACTCTGTTCACACATAATTGATTAATTTTATAACGACTCATACCGTATACCATACACATATGTGTGAGTCCAGAGAAACCAATTTCAATGAAGAAAATCCTTACGTTATACACCCACCCACGTATACAACAAATTTAACTGTCACCCTCGATTTACGCAATGATAAATTATTAACTCTATTCGATTCACCGAGGTGCGAATTCTCAGCTCTGCACGGTGTTACGTCGATTAAATTTAGGTGGGCTGTTTCGTTTTTAGCTTGGAAACTGAACGCGGGAATTGGGGTGTGAATGAGAAATAAACAGGAGAATTTCTATAGGTAACCGTTATCCATTTACTGCTGAGGATAATACCGGGCGTAATAACTTCGCTCTTTCTTCTTTTGTTTTTGAATAATTTTTGTGGAAGGATATATTCAAATTTTTTTACATTCAATTTAGTCTCGGCATATCTTGCGCGAACTTTTACCCCAATAATATGACAACACCCTCGGGTATAGAGCGAAACTTGCTGTAATCTTGATCAGAGTGCAGAGCTGCTGTATTAAACGACAATTTTCATATCTTCAAATATTTTGGTATTATAGTCGTGGTTGGCTTCTGTCCACCCGTTACCTTTCCTCTTTACGTAATACGCCATAATTTTGAAATCGATCCGCCAGCCCAAAGCCGAGAAGTATATCGCGCATATAATATGATAAATTGGTTTTTGCGGCATTACGTAACTCGATATACATCCTGATTTTTTTTTTTCCTTTTTTCTTTTTATTCTCATTCATGAACCAAGAACGAAGGATACGAGCATATGACAAGTTTGACGTTCGTGGCGAGAAATTGGCTTCAAATATCGCTCTAGCAGACAGACAATTTGCGAATAACTTTTTTTAGCTGAAGCGTGACCCATATGACCGTGTATGATCTCACAATATGTTATATAAATCGTCAAATGTTATTTCAACGAATTGATATTGGAGCTATTTTTGGAAGAAGTAAATTAAACGTCAATCAACTGACCGGATATTATCGCGATGATATTTCTACTCATCTCTATTACAGAGGCAATTCACCCAACTAAAAGCTTCCGAAAGGTTCAATTTGTTCCTTTCATCTCCGAAGCCCTCCTCCGTGCATCTTCAAGCCGAAAAAGCAATCTTGAAAATTGTACCAGCATCAATTCTGGTTCGCAGAGTTCTGCTACCTGCGTATATAATTATCTAAAAACTTTGCAGAGAGTAATAACCGAACTTAACTGGACACTGAAACACTCTCTACGTGTTTCCAGGGCAGTAAGGGTAAGAGAGAAGGGGTAATACTTGAGCTACATTAATCCGCACTTAAAAGGTAGTTTTTATCAGTCGTCCCTTCCGAAGTCGCGAATGCGTATAATCAATTCATCGAACGCCCTTCACTTTGTCCGAGACGTGGATTTGCCATTAGCTGACAACGGGTGATCCCGGCAAATAGCGCTTTGCACGCTAATTGGCAAATACTGCATCAGCTCCGTCGAAAACGGCAATGAGAACTGGTCTGCCATGGCGATTCGACCATCGCGTTCATGGCGGGTCAACGTTGATGTTGTAAAACCTCAAAACAACCCTATGCACCACCATAAAATATGTACAGCCACTGACCACCGACTATTTCAACCCACGCAACTGAACCGCCATCCCACGTAGATGACGCGGTTCTTCACGATGAGATAGGGAGCCTGGATATCGCGGCTGTATAAACCATTAACGAGATATGAAGACGAACGGTTATACATAGAAAGGAAAGGATCTGGATGCATAGTATTCGCCCGGACTCACGAAGTCCTAAGGTTCCGGGTCGGCGAGCACACCCACGCCATTCTCTGCATAGATGAGGTACCCATCTTCTATATACCTCGAGGAATAAGATACAGTATCTATACAGCCACCCTTACATTTTCGCAGTCCATAAACTCGCGGATTGGTCTATTTCATTCTATTGCCTCAACTCAGATTTTATTCCAAAATTCATTCGAGTGGATCAGAGGGTCGTCAATTGGTCGATTTTGATTTATTAGAAGAGCACTAGGGCAGTAGAGATGGACAAATTGAATTATCAGCCTTTTTGAAGTTCCATCCCTTGATCGTGGATTAGGATGGCATTTTGACGACGTTTTTTCAACGTCTATATCTTCCTGCTCCAATCTGGCTTAAGGAATGCATCAGTGCGCTGCGCAGGATCAAGTCCATTATAAGTTATAATAGAGGTCTAATTGCTCAATTCCTTCGATAATAATTGAAGCGGAGACATGTTAATGGTAATTTACAAAAGGCTTTTGACCCAACATCGCCCTCCGCTTGGTCTGAGAATCAATTTATTTAGCATGAGGGCTTGGCCACCTAAAGTACAAAAGTATGATGTACTGTACAGTATATATGTATATATCTACCTGCCTGCTCCTACGTAACAAAAGTCCTGCGCCTGCAGCAGCTTATACGCACTTTCACGTGCTTCACCCACGTATACGTACACGCAGTGGCAGTACCGTGGCGAATCTTATTGTCGGAGATTTTTACGCGTGTCAAACCGTCGACAGTTACCACCAGCCGGGGATTTATGACATGGGTGAAATTCGCTTTAATGTAAAGTGAAGAAGAAAAAAAAATATATGTACCTATATGTGAAAATATGAATAAATAGGCGACGGAAAAAATCATTTTCAAAATCTTGGGGAAATAAATTGAACGGTGTGACGTTAACGTGAAAATCTGAGGTGGTGCCGACGCGCAGACTGTTGCTTTGATAAAAGTAACTCATATCCTTCAGCGGGCTACCAGCTCAGATTTACGAGATAAAAAGATAGTCGCGGCGGTGGCCGGAAACCGCGAGAACCATCGGGGTCAAAAGGTTACTTTCGTGCTTGCCAGTTGCCCGTGCCGTGCAGCTCGGTTATCCTCTCCACCTATACCTGTATCAGCGAGACACACCTGCCCGAAGACCGTAGCATCAACGCGGTGAAACCACGGCCCAGAACCGCGGGATACGGAGCGCGAGGCGCGAGACGCAAGACGCAAGGCTCGGCCAAAGCCAGGCTAACCCAACCTGACCCTGGATAACCTAGCCTATTATTTACCAGCACTTTATAACGGGCTACTTTCTAAAGCGATGGATGATTTACGGAAAGTCTTGGCCTGAACGGTCTGATATTTCCACTTGTAGTACGTATGTACATACATATTATACTCATACGTATTGTACCAATTGGTATGCGTATGGCATGCATCAACCACGCGATTCCCCACTGCAAATTCAATAACCTGCAGTCGCTGATATTCCTCACCCCAGCCTGAAATAATTGAAAGAAACAAACTCTGGGAGTGCAGTGTGGCGTTTTGGAGATGTGCTCAAATATTTTGCCCTGAAACGTATTTGTGGCCAAAATTCAAGTTATTTTATGTATGGAGTCAGAGAGATTGGTATGTAGGCAAACGAATCATCGTGGTATTACGCGAATAGGGAAACAGAAGTACTATACTTCATGCATAAGAAAATTGTGAGTTGTCGTATCATTGGTGAGGTGAATAGCAGCTTATGTAGTCGATTGATGATTTTGTTACGGTACACTCAATATTTGTCGTTGTGATACGACACAGCTATCGGCCAGCCAAATATGATAAGGTTTACCATTTATGTCGCGACTAACAATTGATTGCCTAGCGGGTGGACGCCATTCTTCTCCTGGCTTTCATACCTAGTTTGTCAAGCTTTTACTAAACTTCGTTTTTATTGACCGTGGAAATAGCACGCAAGCCTGGTTGTCCCTGTGCATTTTTGTCAACGTTTTTTTTTCTTGTTTTTTTTTTTTTTTTCTGACGATCAATCGACCCAATTTCAAAATGTATAGGTATCTACCTATACTTACTAACTCTTCGTGTCTTCGTGCCTTCGAACGTATACATTATGCACGTATACTTCCCACCTACACTGATATGGCAGTTGTTACCTGCAACCCGTATCTTGAGGTAAAAGAGAGGTGATGTTAAGTAACAGAATTATAACCATAAACCGCGAAGGTAGCTCGAATATCAAGCGGTCAGAGATGGGGAACAACTTCTATTTAATTTGGGCTCAGGGTCGGCTTGTGGCAAGCTTGGAGACTCTAATGATTCGTAAGGTGTTGCCAGTGGTTGATTGCGAATCGATCAAAACGAAAAGTACCAATCACTCCACCTCAGCTTTACTAACACAGAGAAATTTACTTGCAAATATACATTTCTTGTGCCATCAGTCGGATATATCGATCTTACTGCATGTTGATAATGTGCAATTTCGTAATTTCATTTACTTCATAAACCTACTGTGCATACCTACCCTTCGGAGGGATTTTCACCAACAGCTGAAGGCTATTTTGGGGAATGTTATTTTTCAATTTCAGTTTATTTTCTCTCAAGAATTCACCCCATTTTCCATTGTGCGACGATTCTCAATACATATGATACCACACGCGAGGAGTGAACCGTTTTGCAGATTACTACAATGTGAGGCAATCGTGCAAGAAAGGCGATACTATTTGCAATTCTGATTCCCTGAACTGCGAATATTTGATAGTTTATAAATTTTTCTTCTTTATTCATTCAGGTCGCGAGAGAAAATCGAGTTTTTAAACAGCGGTTTACATATCGTTGTGGCATCGTGTTTGTCTTACGGAGTATTTGAGAGTCGACAATTCTTGAACCACTATCTTGGTTTAGATCCAGACTACTCTCGCGCAAGGGTCTCGCTTTGGGCCAGATAATAATTACTTGAGTGTGTGGGCGGCAGGGGAGCGTGGCAATTAACGTCACTCGTATAAATTACGAGGCCGAACTCAGCAGGGTGGTGGTGTCCCGTCATAAAGTATTTTTGCTTTGTTAATGTTTCGACTTATCCGCAAGCTTAATAATATTATTTAATCCACACTTTGCCTTCATTCATAACTCCGAATGACGGATCTGACACGCGATTTATTTCCATTAATTTTCATTAATAGGTAAACTCTCGCTGATAAACAGCAAACCTTAATTCTATATCGTTTATCCGTAGAAGACGTCCAGAAAATGAATCTGTTCCACGTACGACGTGTGAGGAAGGGTTCTTTTCCCTCATTTTTATCCTAGAAATTGAGTCACGAGAACTTTCCTTTTTTCCTTCCTTTCAAATAAATATCTGCAACTGGCAGGTGACAGGATTGCTGAGAGTTCCATTGAGCAGTACGTTCTAATGAAAGAAAAAAGTGAAAAAGAAACAGACGTATTGCAATCTTCCAGCAAACGGGTTCCATTCGAACTAAAGATGTAGGCTCAGAATCAGCGACCCTTGACTCTGACTTATTGTTATACTGTGAGAAAATCGTGCGTCAAAATCGGCCTTAGGCTAAACTCGTAATTCTTAAGTCCTTATAAATCTTGCAGAGAGGAACGTTTCAATGTTATTAATCGGTGCATCGTAGGAAGCTGCCAGACTCGGTAAAATATAGTCATTCGGATAGTGTTCGTTATTTTAAAGAACCAACTGGCTCGTACACATCTCTCTTAAACGAATCGATCTGCTCTTGTTGTAGGGGCAAAACTATTTCCTTTTCCGAAGCACGTGTTATACTCTATACTCTATACTGCACATACTATATATCTATATATACAAACGTTATCTTCTATAACTAAGTAATTGGGTTATATTTCCTACTTATTGACCCAACGTCCCATTTGCTAGGAATTTATTATTGATTCTATCCCATAAATTTCCATTGGGTTCCCCTGAGCGATGCTCGAGTGTCCCGCACTGTATCTCAATGATAAGTATAGGTAGACTAACAATTTTTTCATACGTTTTATTTCGGCGAAAAATATCGAGGCGTGAGAGGTAGAAATCCAGGAATATCTTCGCTCTTCGAATTCTTTAAAATTCGGTATGCATCCTGCATACAGCATCCGTTGTCCAGAGATCAACTGCGTCTCCTGTCTTCTCTCTATTCCTTTTTCGGTTGACCCTCTTCCCGGGAATCGCATGACAATTTAACCTATCGTTCGAATGTCTATAAGACCAAATGGTTTCTTCGCCCAACTAGGTTGTGTTTCACAACCGGTGATGGCCTGCTTCAGATAATGCAGTCGGCTACAGTAGGTATTACCACGAGAAATGTAGTTCTGCTTTGCTATGTATACCTACGTGTTAAGATACTAGAACAATCGAGCTCGTATATATTGTGGGTCAGGACTCGGGAGTATCTCCTGCGGTTCCAAGTCGTGGTATACGTTATAAACGGCGCAAAGTTGGTATAGGCAAAGCACAGTTAAGACAACCTCACGATTTCAGTTGAAAAAAAGAAATGAAGAAAAAATAAACTTTATAGTTCCGTTGTCCGGATATTTCCACAAGTAGATATAACGCTCGGGTGAGTCTTTGACTCGAATTTCCAATGCTTTGATGGATATTGAATCGATAAAGTGACGTGAGGTGAGAGCGTCGCTGCTGTGAGTAATTTAAGCTCGTTCGACAAAATGTACCTTTTAAATAAATGGGCTCGATATCATCCGAACCCTTTTATCCAGGAGCTTTGAGAGTTTGAAACCTTGGAGACCTAATTCCAGGCGTAATCTTTCTAATCTTTTTATCAGTGCTATTAACATAACGCAAAGCGTAAGCGAAGGAGAGGATGGGAATGAGTAAGGGAAAGTCAGCCCGGAGTAAAGCTATTGGGTGGCTGTTCGAGATAGGGGTTAGTTTCCGAGATTAGGCGGAGTTTTAAAGTGGCTCCACTTGAAGCAGAGCGTCAGTCAGCCGGCAGGAGAAAGGGCCGAGGAAACTCGAAGGAAGCCAAGGGCCGAGAGGGACTCTGGCAAGTTCCTCGTCCTCGGCGTTCGCTCAGACGCCACTCGAACTACGGAGGACTCGAAAGTCGAGAGAAGTGGGGATTTGCACTAATCCTCCACCTCGTTCTCCGTGCTCTTGGCCTCTGTATTCCCCGCGGTGTTGACCGTCGAAACTTGAATGCTTCCCATGCGGCAAGGGTTAGCGTTCGTTCCAATTTACCAAACAGAACGAACGGACCAGGCGACCATGCTGATCTCAATTCCCGGATAATCCCGCGGCCAAGTCGCAGTCGTAAGAAATTAGAGACAAGCGTCATCACTTTTATAATCAAAGAAATGCAGTTTTCGATTGTTCAATCTTCTCGCCTCAGAGAATTCCAAGAAATTGTCGTTCTATCGGACGCTTCCACGATTTGCTAATCACTGTAATGAATAAACCCGATCTCCCAAGTTCGAAAAGTAATAGCACCGAATTTGAAGAAAGGGAATGCTCGAAGTATCAATTTCGAAATTTCTAATTCGGATGAATAATGCCACGTACTGATTTTTGATTCAGCAACAACAAATTTCAGGGAGAAGTCGTTGGAAAAAGACGCGGTGGTGAACCCTTGCGGAAACAGGGGGAAGAGAGTTTGTCATTATCCCGTTGTAATCTAAAATATTGCTCGCATTCGCGAATGCGGCTTTGATAAGCCGACTGTGAACCGACTGACTGAGGCGGGGAGATCGTACCGTACCAGGGTTTCACATATAAACTATATATATATATATATATTTCAGGCCGCGAAATACTCCCTCAGAGAGAAAGAGACAGAGGGAGAGAGAGGAGTTGCTGCGCGACAACCACGATTCATTTTCATATCTGCAGTGGAAAATAAAATGTCTATAAACGGATGAGCTCAGCACAGAAATCGATAGAGGGTGGTATGGGGGGGTAACGTTCGGTTAGATAAACCAGGAAGCCATTAATTGGAGAAAAAAACGACAAAACCGCTTATGCAGAAGTGGAGGTTTACGTGATAGTTTGTACTCTACGTATGTATTTGTGGTTGGTATGGTGTATTGTGATACGACGAATAATTGATTGTTCATGTAATTCGTTCGTCCATTGCAGCCCTCATGGAACCACCGAGCACCGTTGGAACGAGAGTTTGCCTTTCGTAATTAATATTTGAATAATAATTCATACATCCATTCGTGATTATCATCGCATTAAACAAAATTCTCATTATCGTTATTATTTATTGTTATTATCGCTGCACAAACGGCGAAATGATATTTCTGTCTATCCGAAAAGCGGGCAGATGATTCGAGCAACATTTTCCCCACGCGAATTTCAAAATGATATAGGTATGAAAAAAAGAATGAAATATCGTTTTTCATTAAATCGCTAGACACTTTCCGAAGTACTACCTGCCCTACCTACACACATGCTTCGTACGTGGTCAAACTTCATTTGCCGCACAATATCTTACATATAATCGCATTTGTACCCAACGCTAAGCCAAGAAGCCCGCTCGTGCTTTCCAACCAATGCGTGGGTCTTTCGCGAATAAGTGTGTGCTTAGTGTCTTCTGCCTTTAGACTCGTGGCTCGTGACACGTGGCTTGCGGTTGCGGTGTACGTGTATGCTGTATGCTATCAAGAGACTCGGTAGAGTCTCGCGCCAAGTACATTAAAAAAAATTTTTTTTCAAGCGCGAGACTCAACGAGTCTATATACCCGAGAGGCAACTACCCTAACCTATAACGCGAACTAGTATCTTCGTTTTCTTTCACCTCACAACATACACGAATTAAAACTGATTTAATCTAGGATGTGGGCATGAAAAGCTTTCATTTGAGCCCTAGATCGATTATAAATCGGTGTCCGGAGTACTGAGATATGATTAACTTCAGATTCTGATACCCCGTTTCCTCGTACAATATTTGTCTTTCGTCTTCTTCAGACCAAGTTTCAGCCAATTCAAACCATTCCCATATAAAATCACTAGACGGGAAACCACACAAAAGTTGTATAGAGTGACGTCAGTACGAGATAGTTACGACGTAGATAGCGCCAGTATCGCAGACAGAAACCGTCTCCGACATAGACATAGAGCATGGACTGCGCATTCCCTATACAGCCTATGGTAACGCCGAAAGTGAGAGAGAAGGGTAACACACGCGGCCAAATCTGTCTCTTTCTATGCATTTGACGTTGTTGGTTAGAAAGAAACAGATTTGGCCGCGTGTATATGCTGTCTCTTTCTACCGACCGAGCGATTTTCGGCCCGAATGCGCAGTCCATGCTCTATGTCTATGGTCTCCTACACTAGCAGACGCGTATTGTCATTTCATGTTTTTAAATCCCAATAATAAAGGAAATAAGAGAAATACGAGCAATGCTTAATACAAAATTTGAACGTACAAAAACTAGTGAATACCCACCGCAAGCCCCTCGGGTGCCAAAACCTTACGCCAAGTACATTAATGTGATAGTCACCAATAAAAATGTTTCGATGGGTTAATCTTAAATCCTACGATCTCGAGCTTTTGAGGTTATGCGAATCGGCTGACGTGTAAAATTCATGGTGATAAATAAAATAACAATTATAAACGGACAAGACTGTCAGATGAATATTAACTGATTTATGAATGCAATTATCAGAAAAAACGGTTTTTTCGGTTCAATTGTTTAGCAAGTTATCGCCTGAGGAAGTTTGACAAGAGAAAATCAAGAGAAAATGTTGAAGTAGAAAAATATGAGGATAGCATTATTCGATATAGGGAACGGCAAGGAGCCAGACCAATAAAGCCGAGTTCAAGCGTTGAATTGCAACGAATTTTACTTCAAGCTGCATGTTAAGCTTATCTCTGAAGGCTCGTCTGCTGAGACTCAAATTGTGAGTCAACGTTATACGTAGGATTCCGACGAGTCCTATAATCTAACTCCGTATCATCTAGTCAAAATGAGATTTTCAGTCAATGTTGTTTGTTGGACTCCGATAGGCTTTATTCTACACTCCACGTCAACGTAGTGCCTTGACCTTCGGTGGAGATAATTTTTTAATCCATAATGTATATTAATAATTTAATGTCAAATTTCAATAAATTTGTTACATTTTGGTATGCAACCTGTGTCTATATGTTCGACTCTATTAAGCTTTCTCCAAATTAAGATTAGTGCTATCACGACAAATGGAATGAAATTACTTATTTATGGATTATTTAATTTTGTAGCGGGTCGCCATATAAGACGAGAGGATGATGAGAGAAAACGCTTGGGTTGCAAAGTATCAGGATAGTGTTATTTGATACGAGAAACGGCAAAAGTCAGACGAAGAGAGCAGAATGCGGGTGTTTGACTTCATAAATTTCTATTTTATGCTCTACGCTAGTCTTGCATGAATAGGCTCAATTCTAAATATTTTGATACCTTCTGTTCAGACCCGAATTGGAAGTTGACGTTATAAGTACGGGATGCGTACATGTTCTTTTTGCAGAGGACCTAGTTGCATTAAAAAAAAAACTACCTACGAATTGCAATACATATATCTGATATCCATATATATTTAGTTATGAGCAGCAACTATAACCCTGCGTGCAAGTAACTCCGTCATTGCCGGTCCCAGGCCCAGATGAGACAGGAGGAGGGCTGCACGCAGGGTTAGATGTTGTACGTATAAAAAATTATTGTAGTGGAACAATTTGTAAACGCTATGAAAGTACATTACGCGTCACTCTACAAATTTGAGACTTGGGGAAAATTATGAGCACACGCGTGCTCGTTGCTGTTGACGTTCCTGCTTATCGAGGGACTTCGGGCGGTATGAAATAGCACAAAACAACCGAGCGAGCGTAGCGAGCGAGCACAATTATTAGGTGGTCAAGCAAAATTTTACAAAAAGTAGTGAAATCAACCCCAAAAAGCACCTTTGGTGCAAAAACCTTCCGCCAAGTCCATTAATGTGTAGATCACTCCACCAAAAAATAATCAAAGGTTGTGCTCGCTCACTCGATTGGTTGATGATTATCAACATACAAAAGCATTGAAATCAGATACAACTGCCAAGTACCTGTAGAATGATAAAAGTTTGGAATTGAAAAATTTGTTCAAACTAAATAACGTTGTACTCATTCGCTCGCTGCGCTCGCTCACTCTATTGGCTTATGATTATGGGTTGAAAAAACAATTCGGATGAAGAGATTGAAGATGTCAACATTTATCTAAAAATATTCATAACGAAAAAAAAATTAAAAAAAAATTAAAAAAAAAAATTTGGAGGTAGTGGTACTTGGGGGGCCTTTTGTAGAAAAAGAAATATAAAATATCGATCACGAACCATGTCAATGTCATATGATAGATATTCAAACAGTGGCCCGCCAACGTACCACGGACTCCAAATTTTTTTTTTTAATTTTTTTTTAATTTTTTTTTCGTTATGAATATTTTTAGATAAATGTTGACATCTTCAATCTCTTCATCCGAATTGTTTTTTCAACCCATAATCATAAGCCAATAGAGTGAGCGAGCGCAGCGAGCGAATGAGTACAACGTTATTTAGTTTGAACAAATTTTTCAATTCCAAACTTTTATCATTCTACAGGTACTTGGCAGTTGTATCTGATTTCAATGCTTTTGTATGTTGATAATCATCAACCAATCGAGTGAGCGAGCACAACCTTTGATTATTTTTTGGTGGAGTGATCTACACATTAATGGACTTGGCGGAAGGTTTTTGCACCAAAGGTGCTTTTTGGGGTTTATAGTATAGAATAATAGTTGTGTTCCTGCAAGGGTAGAAAAGGTGGGCAAAGACCTTCCAAGGCTTCGCCAGTCTGACTGGCATTGATCTAAAATATCCCCTTCTGTTAGTGCATGGCGACGACCCTCGTACCTCGTAAGCGAGTCTCTCCTCCCACGCACCGCAGCCAAGAGTGCGTCGCTTAGCTGCACGCACAAGGTACATGTATATTCGAGTGCGTTGGGGTGCAGTCCCAAGGTAAAGTTAAAGCGACGTAGGTACTCCGCCCTCTCGATGGTTAGGGTATAAAAAATTTAAAGATGCAGGTTTTTCTAATAACAAATTCTGATGAAATACTATAGCATTAATATTTGAACATCCGCAATACGGCTTGTCTAGTCATTTTTCCGTACCATTGGGACAGAATAATGATCTGGGATCTTTTTGAGGGATGAAAGACTATATTGAGTAGTATCTTAGATGGAGAATTTTTACTTATTTTCTGAAACAAAGCTGGATACTGATATAGGGTAGGTTTACTCGAATGAGAAACTGTACGATTTAAAGTATTTTCGCGTCTCGGATCCCCAGCCATCGTACGTCTTCGCTATTGTCCGATTTCCTGTCTATACCTATATGCAGTTATTCGAATGCGGTGTGCGCCCGTCCGTGACGGTATGTAAGTAATGTTTTCTATTTTCCTGAACCCCAGGAAGTACCATTTTTCAAACTGTCCCAATGTCACGTGCTCGATTCTCTTCACGCACGATCTCCCTGCACCTTATTCAGTCGAAAAACTTTTTCCTACTTCCACAGAAGATTTCTATCCAAAAAACCTTTACCACTCACCCTGTACCATATTATACCATATACCTGTACTGCAAACAGGAAAATTTCTATGCTACTTACGCAATAGCTGCGGGTAATCAATTACCTATATCCATACTTTCTTTCCTTGTCGTCGCCTAATACCCCGCATAGGAAAAGGAGATCAGCCCACGCTATCTCATCTTTATTTAAAAACGAAAGAAAAAAAGGTAGAAAAAATGAAGACGAAGGTATGTAAATACAAAAGAAACGATGTCAATAAAAAGTGATGAATGAATTTCACCACCCGGCTAACCGACGTGACTTGGTCTTCCGTAGTGCAGGCACCGCACCTTCTAGAAGGTATCGATAACCTGGGGCCTTATCAGGGCCCGGCGTGTTTGCCTCGGCGATAGCGTTGTTTGTCATTAATCAGCGGATGCGGTGGACTCGAAGACGATCCGATGGTCGTTACTTATCCAACATTGCGGTCGTCTACGGGGCACATTGCAGTATCAGGGATACTATATACGAAGAGTCTTTGAGAAGTGAAGTGAAGAGAAGAGAAGAGAAGGTAGTAGGTACGTCGCCAAGAGGTGGCCACTACCCGTCACCGAGTATTTCTCCGGTAATACCTTAGCCCAAGCATCGCACTGTCACCTACCCTGGACTAACGACCGTCGGTTGGACGCAACCATTAATTACCGTTAATTGCAGAATAATTTACATCGTGCGATCCGACGGTTCCCGATCCTTACCTGTTATTATACGCGTTCCAAAAGAGCGGTGAACGCGTGCGCCAAGAGGCATTTGCTCCAGGTTCGATACTCGTGCAATTAGCTACTGAAAATCGCTAATTAGCTATTAGTAATTAGCGCAGTAGTAGGCATAACGAACCTCTTGCTTTGACTTTGACTTTGAGAAATTCGTACATCTGTAGGCATATCCTATATGTATTACATACACCCTTTAAATTTTCACAATTATTTCTTGTTGCTCTCTTATTTCCGTCCCCCTCAACTTCTGCCGAAATGAATCTCCCAGAGATTTTCCCATAGCATGACGTTCCACAGTTAACCCTGAAATTGTAAATTTCCGAACATTACGAGTATAGGTACGTAGGTATGGTAAAAATCGACGGCAACACTTGCCCAGATCTATTCGTGCGTGGGTCCTATTAGCCACTTTATTAGACGGCTGGTGTATTTTTACTGGGTGCCGTGCCAAAGCGACAGCCAGAAGGAGTTACGCTCGTGTTTTGACGGCTCATATTTTTATGAGTTTCGGGAGCGAGGCCAAATGGTCGGAGATGAAATTCTAAGTATAGAACTTGAACCCTATTCTGCGTCAGTAACCAGCGTAGGTAGGTAGGTACTACGTACATCGAGAGAAAGAGAAAATGAGAGAGAGAGGGGAAGAGAAAGCGAGAAGGACTCGAGCCTTGAAGAGGGTAATAATACAAAGGAGCACAACCAGAGTGCAACTAACTTTTATTTTCACCGGAGAAAAGATAGCCGGTTTTGCCCGGTTTATCCATGGCTACAGCTTCTTCAATGAAAATATTATTTCATCTCTCTCAAAAGCCGCGTAGGTACATATATATATTTTTTTTACCTGCCTTTAAGAGTGCGTTTTATCCTCGAGACTTGACTCTAACTCTCCGAAATTACACTCGAGTCTAGGTTGACGTTTTTACATAAAATATTTAGCCGATACTTTTCGATTGCTCCCATCGCATCGATCCGCTGTACATTATTCAACTAGCCTTCCTTTAAATTTTAAAATATTCATTTCACCAATCCACCTTTCGACAAGATTTAAATGCATCAGGTCCTACGTCGAAGCTATTTCAAAGGAACCTGTAAAAATTTAGACAACGTATTTTAGTTATTCAATCCCTTCGCAGCATCCCGGTAGCCCTGGACCGCTGCTGTAATGAAGACACGTAGATATATGACGTACCGTAGAGATACCTACTCTTGCGGCCAGAACTCCCACGCGGATGGATCCTCCGCTACAGAATGGGCTTAGCTATTGTTATACGCGTCTAAACCGACATTGTTAATTCATATAACGGTGGAAGATAATCAAACACATCTTACGCAACCGCTAAAACAACGCCTAGGAGATGAAAATTAGTTTATTTACATAACGAGACAAGATGGGAATTCGTCTTCGCATACTTTGGTTCAGGTAAATCCGGATTTAGTGTATGTACCCCGTGCTTGTTCGTAAATTGATAAGCAGATGAATAGTAAGAAAGGAGAAGAGTTCTCGATAGTAGATGAATGTTTCTCCTTTTATCTTCTTTGCTCTTTTGATTTCTCTTCTTTATTTTCTTGAACATGAACGAATTTCGTTATTTTACCTACCTTGATAGAAAATTGGTTCGTAGATATACTTACCGCGCAACAACGCTTTCAGCGGCTTAATCTATGTCTCAATTTCCATTTACGACTATGAGAGAATACATACGTTCGCTAGCCTTAACCCTCACAAATCGAGAAGCTTTTAAATACATTATTAATTCATAAGGCAGACAACGATGATTGAATAATTCGTAAACAACTTTACAGGGCTGATACCCTACATCCCTTAGAGATATGACGGAATTTATTCATCTATAGGGAAGGTATTGGTCGCCTTAAGGGGACCAGTACAGCTTGGTTTAAGATATTTCAAGTACTCCAGAATGACTTTATTTGTTAACCAAAGTTTATTTTACATCAAAAAAAATGTTTCTTAAAAAAACTGTGTCGTAAGGTTTTAGTCACACCGTTGATCTAATTCATCGTCTCGACGTCTCACTTTCTTCAGACAGCGGTCCTACATCTTATGAATGCGGGGATCTGGAAAGAAAAAAACATGTGAAAACTTACAGTCAATTATCCAAAATTTCAAAAATTTGAGCCACTAATTTGCAAATAACTTAGCCCAAAAAAAAACATTCAAAAATTCCCTCATTCATATCATGAGGATTCATTTTCTGAAGAAAATGAGCCATTAAAGACCCAGATCGGACCATCGGTGCTCCGAAAACCTTACGACACAGCGCCAAAAACATAGTTATGAGATAAACGAGTTTGAAGTTTTTGCAGAAAAATTGGTATATACTCCTCCGGAGGCTCATACATCAAAAAGTTTGTTGTACCAAAGTTGAATGAAATTTTTTTTTTTTAATTTTCAATTTTCAAAAAGAATTTTTTTTTTTATTGGAAATTTAATTTTTCCTTTTTCTTTTCTGCAAACTATTTTCTCAGAACTTTTTTTTCCCATGTATTTTTTCGTTCCATACATGCTTCTTTCTCTTACTCACTTCTTTAAAAAGCTCCAGCAGCATATGAGGGCCCTGCTGCATCCTCCGCAGACTCATTGCATTGCCCAATACAACGCATCGCTAGTATGGATCGCCTATTGATTTCATACGCGCTTCGTGTATCATCAATCATAGGGCTACTTTTGAAGGTTTTTAGCTGGACACAATTTTCACAAGAGATACCGTATGTTCCACCCAGTCCTCTCAAGCTAACTTCAGTCATAACTATCGACCCACCACATGTCTTGCAAGATAAATGCTCCCGCAGAGCACGGAATAGTGTTTCAACGTGAAACAGCCTATAGCCAGCAGAATCGCTAGCCTCGTAGTCGCCACTGATTTTTCTATCCGAAGCTGTTGAAACATGAGTGCTCTGTCCATCAGCCGCTGTTTGCTTCTGCGGAAATGTTTTCGCCCTCTTCTTTGACCGGCCAATGCATCCTTTTGTGCCAACACCAGAACTCCTCTCTCTTCTTTTCATATTGAATATATTGGATATATTTTATATATTTCCTTTCTGTTTTATCAAAAAATACCAGAAGCTTAGTGTAGATATTACTATTGTGATTGAATACTTACTTTTAGGTTATAGTTTTCGAAGCACCAAGTCACAACACCTGTACGACGATTACGCGCTGTAGATATTAGGTAAATTTATAATTATTTAGTACTGAAAAGTACTGGTTTTATTTATTTTTTTCAATTCTGAAACACTGGAAATCGAGAAGACGCTCACGCAACCTCGAAAAGTATTGCACAAGTAATGGCGATCATACACCATGTGATCAATATCGAAATCAAGCGCCAGCGCCACTTGCGCCAAATCGCGATAGCCAAATAACGAACTTTTGACCGTAACTTCTAAACCGTGACGATTTCGTCAAACTCGATTTTTTCACAGACGTAGAAGATCTTTAGGTAACATAAACTGCAAAAAACGAAAAACCAATTTTTTCGAAAATTCAAGCTGTACTGGTCCCCTTAATGACTACCACGTTCATTTATTATACGTTAATTGGAAATGGATGTGTATTCGTTATTAAGTGATGTAATTAATTTCGTAATTCTCGAGTAAATTCACAAGGTACTAGGGGTAGGTACAGAAATATCCCAACACAAGGCATGCCTAATATCTTTCAGGACATTGCTGACGATTCTGTTTTCTCAAATTATTAACAGGGGGCTTAATTTCTGGAATATTTCCGCTTGGTTCTGCGATCAAGTTATTTTTTTTCTAATCTTGAATCGCTGACATGATAAATCTACTCCGAGCTTCACCCGCGGTCTCGAAGTTCAGGTGATAATCAAAAAGGTGAATACCAAATAAAATAAAAATGAAAAAATAAGAGTGACAACCAACATCCATATGCGGGTATATATCTACATGTACATGCATATAGATATCTCAGCTTCTCCTTGGTTGTCACAATAAATTTCTCATATCAAGATGAGTCGCGCTTTTTCCGTCCACCTTCGTCCTGCAACGACGCAAAGCTTATAGTATACGAGTTTATAGGTGGCCAATGGAATGCGTAGTCGCCGCAGCTTTCAGTGCGTGGGTGCGTGCTGGTGCGGATGCGGGTGCGGGTGCGAGTACGTAGTTACCTTTCATCGAATGAAGGTGTGTCGCAAGTAGTTAGTAGGTATAGCCACAGTGAAACGTGTAAATTAAAATGTTGTCACGTTTTTTGTATCCTTGAATATCTTCAGTTGACGACCTGCGCAACTCTGTCTTTTACTGTTTGAAAATTTTTAACAACTTCTTTGACGTTCATATACCTATAGCGTTTCTAAACCAGCTAGGAGACATGAATAAAACGCGGAGGGCTTTGCTATTCGAGTTTAACTCTCGTGTCACGAGGCGATAAAAAGATAAACTATTCGAATACTTGACGATAAGACGGTTGACTTACGCGATGTCAAACACGCTTAGAGTCCGTTTTTTTCTTTTTTTTTTTCCTCTTCTTCTTCTTCGTATATTTGGTATAAGAGAGAGGAATGGATGTGACAAGTTTAGCCTGAGAAGATGACAGTCGACAAGTAAATTCGAATATTTTTATCTAATTTTTTTTTACAACAAACTATAACGCGGCGTTGAAACGATGATTGTCATGTAAAACAAGGTGTAATGGGTATTTGACCGAACATTTTGACACGTTTGAAAATTAATAATTGAATAAACTTCGCGGCTAGGTATATACATATAGCTGCGACGGGTATTTCGATAGTCAATCGGATTGTGTTATCTCGAATAGCAATTAAACCGAACTACAAATGCGCTTAATATTAATTAAAATCGAAATATCAAAATAACATATAGCTGAATACCAGGAATAATCACGATTCGACACGGAGAGTTGAATTAATTGTGATGTTACATAAACAGTTTTGGTTTCAATTTTAATTGAAGTTTATACGTCGTTAATTACCGACGTGCTGATAGATAAACCGTTTTATAATATTTTCGACATACTTACTTGGCAATCAAGTTTTTTTTTACTTTTTTTTTTTGAAAACTTGAGAGGTAATTTTATATATCGAAGTGAATTCGCATCAGACGATTTCCAATAATTTCGCGACACTTTTTAAATCCTGCAGTCATCGCGTCGCTTCGTGAAATTATAATTAAAGCGTTACCAGCTTTGATATATTGTCGAAATTCGTATCGAAGTATAGACTGTATGTATGTAGATCGCTGTTGAGTTTGAAACACAATTATAATTGTTAACGTAACTGATAAATACGCCCGACGTCCTGCAGCCTGCGTTGACAATTCGCTGGAGCATCGCCAGCCTGCAGATAGGAGCCAATTAATAGTCCGCGATTCACAAGGGCTGCAGTGAGAGGTCCGTGTAGTCAAGCATTAATGAAAATTATCGCTTTTAATGCGAAATAAAACAGCAAAGCTATTAGTCAACCGAAATCGTTAGGCAGGCGCTACTGTCAGCCAACCGCCAATATACGAGTTATTCGCAAATACGGAACAACCTGCAGCAAATGCACGACCGCCCGGCTCGCCCACGCCGATGTAATTTGTGGAAAACGATGATAGATAATTTATGCGATGAAAATGAAAGTCCTTCGATGTAGATATCGAGTCTGATTCTATTAAATTTTGACGAGTATCCATCATCGATTTTCGCACCTATGTGAAAATATGGAATTTATTTCCAGCCCAAAATAGTTACGTGCGAATCTTTCAATTATCCAGAATAATAATAAATCATCGATTGTCAGAACAATGTGATTGGCAGAAACGGTAAACTCACTTCCTGATAAAAGCAGAAATATTTTACGCTGTTTGTAATACGCTGTTTGTTCAAACTGTTTGATTCTCTTTTCTGCATATAACGGGACAGTTTATCGATCTTGTGAATATGGTATGAAAAAAACGCCCAGTTCTTTGCCGGTACTATCCACATTGCGCATAAATAAGTCGTCTATAGTACAAGTCGTTTTGCATTTTAAAATTTCCATCGGCAGTCGATCGATGTCTGAAGAATCATCCGGGCTAACGACGATAAGACGTTAGAGAATCATCCACGAATAAAAACTCGATCGAATTTTGTCTCAGCTTTTGATTATTATTCATGTAATACCTATAATTTATGGCTGAATAAAAATAAGATGAAGAATTGAACCGTTGTGAATTCCTTACGAAAAATGAGACAATCAGATAATAGGAAGCATCATGCGGAACATTAAATCGCCGCGTAATCAAAGGAGAAAGAAATTTCAGCCGATTCGTTGGTGTTCATCAGCTACTCCTTTACTTTGCTAACAAGAGCGCGTGTATATCACTCGAAAGTAACACATCATCTTCACTAATAGATTTACGACTAACTCTGGACGGGGCTGTGATGCGCTGAATACAAAACGCCATTGTATATAGGTACACCTCCGGTATAGAGACACACCATGCAGTCTCTTATGTTGATGGATGAACTGCACTGAAGCGTTCGCTCCGGCGTCATTAACACCCGAGAACTCACAAGTGGTGAAATGATGGAGTTGTACAAAAGGCGTTAAACGCACCATCGAATAAAACGGAGTACTAGATCCTCATCCTCGAGAACATCCCTTTCCTGCAACCCCTTTTTGTTTGATGAAATCTCAGAGCCCATTTTTCCTCCTTATGACAAACAACCATCGAACCAACCGCGTCGTATAGGTATTACCGGCTAATGCCACTAGCCCGCGGGGAATCCCCGATCACTCGTCAAAGTCTTCCTTGCGGAACTATATGTATTATATACGCTAGGTTGCACGACCCTAAACCGAAACCGAAACCCAAACCATACGCAAACGCAAATAATAATCTTCCAGATTCCCACTTTCGACACAATCGAATCTAGCATGGGCAGATATCCAAATATCGAAAGTATCTCAAGAACACATCCCCAGAGTTTTCGAATAAATCCTATCAAGACCGTGGGGTATTTACCATACGAAGCTGTAATCGATTCAAAGAAATATCGGAACGGCTTCCACCGCATTCGTCGTTCAGAAAGACTTCATTCGTCTTTTGTCACCCCAAAACGAAGGCGAAACCTATCTTTCACGCCTACATGCCTGCAGTAAGTAATCATTCTCGTTTCACCTGTAAGGACGGAAATAATCTGCGGTTTCCTTTTTTTTTCTCTTTTTTTTTTTCTTCACCTTCCGATCAGAGTTTATGCTGATACATCTATTATGTGTAAATTCAGGTATAACATATAACGTATAATATATATACCTATCGTATACCTATACATTCTTCGAGCTGTTGTTTAGCCACAGTTCAACACCGGCAAGCATTATTCGGTGGAGCCGTTGCGTTGGATCTGACGGCTTAATTAAGGGCGTGAGATGGGTGCAGCGACCCTTAGCCCCTTCCGAAGCTGACTGGCCGCCCGCAGTATCTCATCTCTTGCCAAAGGGGCTCCAAATATTTATAGAGTTGGCTGAAGCTATATAATTCGAACCTCTGACGGCGTCGAACGTTTAGTCTTTTTAATGCAAGTCGACCTTATCTCTCGCATAATTTTTATTCAGGTTCAGAAACAGCCGGAAGAAACGATCGGCTGATGAATCTGTATTTTGTCATATTATTTTTATTTTTTTATACATATATCACCAGTATATATAGATATATACTGGTGATATTATATAAGCAGCGTTACATAAGCGACATCGATACGAACCAATTCGTGGTAAAAATCTTATTAATCCGATCGGACAAGTGACTTAACAATCATCAAAGCCACATCGGTGTATGTACTTTGATCAGGTGTAACGGGTTTAATTAGCGATGAAGGCTGATAGGAAACGATATCGATCAGGAACGGTCAATTTAACCGAATGATGAAAAAAGAAAAACGTCAATTTTATAACTGCGTGACTGTGTTGAATCGCGCAATACATCGATACGATAACTGTGTGAGAATGGGGTTTCAAATAATGTTAAACAGTGGTGCATGCAGACACTCAATATTCGCAATCTTTCAAAACAGAATATCAAGTAGAGTTTCACGTTTTTGTACATGTGTCAAATAATATAAAGGACATTTTTGACCTCTGTTTAGCACTTTGCATACTGGTAACCGCAACCCTAGTAGAAATCTGATCGGGCTTGCCCTGTGTCGGGTTAGCGCCCGGCCAGCCCAGTCGTGGAAAACCTATTCTGGCTCTTCTAGCCAGGCCCTTGTCGGGCGGAATCGTGGCTCGCCCCGCTCGCACGTTCTGATTCCCCCTAGCAAGGGCCTGGCTAGAAAATCCGGAATAGGTTTTCCACGATTAAGCCCGGCCGGGCGCTGACTGACCCAGCACAGGGAAAGCCCTAGCATAACTAGAGTATATAATACACTGATAGAAAGATTTCTTAAATATTAATAAATACATTTATTTGGAAACAATTTTTTGATTTTTCGAATATAAATAAATATTTTTCAACATTTAACAAATCGATTTTGTGCCCAATAAATATTTATTTGTGAGAAATATACGTTTTTCAACAGTTAATAAATATTTAATCATAGTTAACAAATATTTGTTGAATCCAACAAAATATTTGTTTGACCAATCATATCTCTCCTCCGGTACAACGTGAAGATCACTCATAAACACACGCCATAACCTCAAACACCAGTAAGAGGTTAAAATAGACGTACACCTCTAAACTGGTGTTATTCCATAATGTAATTATAATACAATTGAGTAAATTGTTTTTTTTTTTTTTATGATTGGGGTAATATTGAGTCTACAGATAATAATTGTGTCAAGTTCTAAAATCCTAACCAATTAAATTTACTTTAAACGTTGATTAACTAGCAAAAATTAGCAACACCAAAAATCTGAACACCAGACACCGCATAGACACATTCCAGCTTTTTTTATAGTGCTTTATAATTAATTATTATGATTAATTGATTTTTTTGTAATGAAAGTATAAATATAATATTCGAGGTTATGAAAACTGTCAATCGTAGAATTTCTGCATTCACTTTTTGTTTTCCAGACGATAAATACTTGTTTATTGTTAACAAATATTTATTAACAATTAACAAATCTTATTTAAGAAATGATTTATTAACTATCAATAAATATTGTTCGACTGTTAAGAAATATTTATTAAGTGTATGAGTTAATAAATCATTTATTAAATATGAATAAATCTTATTAAATATCAACAAATCCTTCTATCAGTGTGGAACATTTTTTCCTCTAACAAAATGTCATTTGATTCGGATAAACATATGACCGCGTAAACGAAAAATGCATGATATAATATTCAGTAAATAATCGTAATAATATATGCAAGGACTTCAATCTAGTCCTGCAAATGCAAAATTTTGATGACATTAAATTATTTCGAGTAATAACTTGACACTTTGATAGGTCTTGAACAAGTAGGAGAGTGTTGAGTCATATGCTATATGGTAGTTTAGCGTAGTGGTTAGGGCGTGCGACTGGTAACTGAGCGGACGTGGGTTCAAGTCCGAGCGATGACGAAAAATGCGGCGGTTTTTTCAGTGGGTTCATACTTCAATTTCATTGATATGATGCGTAGGTAGGGTCAACTGACGATAAAAAGTGCCAAATTCGTTTTTTTTTTTTTATTTTCTACCATTATTACTTTTGAATTTCATGAAAATAAATCAGGGGCGCCGTTAAGGAAAACTGCTAGGGACCTAGTTAGCTTCACTGACTAGGAACTGGTCTGGAAAAGTGTGACCTCCCTTGCTAGGCACTGGCTAGTTTGCCACGTCAGCGCCTGCCTAGTCATGAGTTTAGCTAGCCGGGCGCTCGCTAGCGCCCGGTTGAAATTTCTGCTAGGGAAATCTTTGACAGATGATTTATAAAGGTGTGTAACTTGATGCGAAATTCACTTAGCAAAAAGTCTATAATGTACCTATATAACGCGTACATACGAGTCGTCGCCTAGACTTACAAGGCTACGATTATCGACCCGAGTGATTTACGAGCGGTTTGCGATGCAAATTTTCAGGGTAACGTCAACTTAACGACGCATAATTAGAAGCCGGGACGACGCCACTTTTCTCATCGTCGGTCGAGGGCAGAAGCGACGCTCTGCGTCTAGACGACTCAGGGCGTCGCGCCACGCCGCGCCACACCGGTCCGCTTCGAATCACCCTATATACTATATACGTACGCACCTCGGTCGTCGAACAAATTCGTAAAACATTTTATCCTCGCGTCTGTCCGACCCTTATAATCCAGCTCAAGCGTGAAATCCTTAGAATATAGTTATACGCTGGTATACGCTAGGTAATGGTAACCATACAAGACCCGCAAGCATAGACAGTGAATTAGAAACGCGTATATAGATAGCGTAGATCGGTAGATGTAATATTAAAGAAAATTACTCCGGACAGGCAAATCGCGAGATCTTTTGGGGTGGAAAAATATTTATAATTCTTTAGGACACGCGAGGTGTCGGCTAGTTTTAATATACTTTTACAGCACCCCGAGCTTTCGTATGGAGTAGGTAGGTACCCACTATACGGTCTACGCTCGGATACTTACCCTATAGCGTGGATTAATCGACGATGTTGAAATAACAATTCAGGCACCTTTCGTAGTATAGGTGTAACGTGCAGTCAACTATTTTACTCATGTTTTTGTCAAGGGGGTAGATCGAACCTGCGTTGTTCTAAGACTATAGACTTTGGGGAGTTCCGGTCGCGCTTGTTGGATGCGTGCAAAAAAATTCTGGGGGCTCGTGTCTCGTGCGTAACGCAGTTGGTACACGCCATTCCATCCCCTTATATACATGCTATATACCTATGCCTTGATGGTATTGGTAAACGTAAATTCTCTGCGACAAGGAGTTGATACTTACTCATAATGATTAATTAGCAAGTTTAATTAATTACAAAGTCACCCACTGTCGCTCTAGCTACGTCAAATAATAATTTTCTCTACCAAGCCTAACCGAAACGACGCGACGACGCTGTGCGCCTCCAGATACCTGGCATTATATTCGTACTCGAAACAACCAGAGCTTCTTAGCATCTTCATTGCTATAAGGCAGATAAAAAATTAGTATAAAAAATTCGAAACTCCAAGTCATAAAAACACAACACACCGTCTTAAGTGCCGAGAGAAACGACTGACGTCACGAAAACCACCCTGGGTCTAGGTATAGATGTATACGTACACAAAGGTACTCTTAGTACACGTATTGCACATTTTTTGCATTTCTGCGAACACGAACGTATAGAATGTAGATCTGGAATCATTAGAATCGGCCAAGAGGGAGATAAGCATTTATGAATTGCGAGCTGTTGAAGAAGGGAACTCGTGTAGTCGAATATTATACATGTCAGAGGTTGAGTTAGATTTCGCGTGGAAATGTGAACTATGGACAGCATAAAGTACTAGCTATGGCATAGGGGGAGTCTTCTACATAGGTAATACCGTGGACGTTGAAAAGCATAAATCTCACTCGAAGCTTTCCGTGTTTAACACTTTTTGTTTGTCCCCGTAGTAATTTCAGGCGATGGAAGTAGGTACAAATTATCACCCTACGCAGGTGCAAAGAGAATCAATGAAGCATGGTGGCGCGAGGCGGTTGTTTTGTTTTTCAATTCTCACGAGCATAGCACGCATGCTAAACGATGCGATGTCTTGTAAATCAACTTCCAACACCACAAGGTGTACCTATGGCTTAGACTTTGAGGCGAATCTTTGACTCCAGTACACCTGCAGTCATTTCTTCGAGGTTACCGTAAACGGTTCTTCGAGGTGTGAAGTCATACTCAAAGCTGGAACATCCAGGACATTGAAAACCCAAAAACCTCCAGCTTGAAAAAAAAATTAAAATATATACATACCTAAGCTTTACGAAATCGGCAGGAAGGATATTCGCACCGGATGCTGCGAACACTCGCAATTCAGTTTCGGCGCTCGTCCTTGCCGAGCCGTGTTGCATTTCGCGGTATTTTGCCCGGGGAATAAAATTTTTATCTTTCAATTATCATAAAAATTGGTGATACTTAAACATAGCTTTCCAGGTAAACGAGTCCGCTGCGTGACTTTCTGCATTTTGTAATAAGTCGAAACTGAAACTACCCCTTACTCATAAATATTAAATTGCGAGGAAGAAAAACAAAACCTCTTCATCGCGATCTAGCGAGAAAGATATACTTACCAACCGGAAACACCAAAAGGTACACTTGAACAAACCAGCCTGCTTCTAGAACCAGAATTATTTCACTATCCTATTAATACTGTTCTTGTTTCATGTTTCGAAATTCTCAACGCAAATTGCAGCAGGAAAAAATTCCCACGATATCAATTCTATCAGATCTCTCGCAAAAATATCTACTTTCTTATATGAGTAAAAAGAGAAGAAAATGAATTGTAATTTTCGAGTATATTCCGAAAGATCGTGGAAATTCGCATCTCATTTTAAACCGCTGGATATTGGGTCGGAAAAAATGTAGAAATAGACGATATCGAGTAGTTGCTTGTTGCTTAAGTTTTGACTTAAAACCCCATAAGTATTGAGCACCACTGAGAATGTTCGCCTGAAGGCAGCATTAGTTATACATGAGGCTGGACTACGGTCAGCGAGGCTTGCCGCGCGCACCCACACGACGAGAGAGAGAGATTCGTCTCAAAAGGACCGGGTGCGCCTGGTGCTCGTCTACACCAGGTAGGTAACCTCGTTGGCTCCTCGTTGGCGTCGAGGGAGAAATTGCGTCACGATTAACACCCTCTATGTATGCTAAACTCGATACGCTCCCCCGATTCCGGACCTTAAGGGCTTTAGACAGTCGTGTCTGATCTTCGTCGATGCCGAAAATCAAGCGTCGCTTGAAATTGAAAGGTTTCGGACTTGGACAAAAAAAGCTGATCATTATACCCGGATCCATAAAGCAGCTATAAAATTCATATCCACTTAAACATAAAGCAAGAATTTCGTTATCAAAATTTAGAAATACAACCGGTACTAAACCGTAAAGCACCTACTGGGTACTCAAGCTTCTTTAACTTGAAGCAATAACCCCGAAATACGAGAAAGTAATTGTCGAAGCAACACCTTACGGCTTATCTGCACGTAATTTTTTTTTCTCCACGACACGTAAGACTTGCGGGACTTAGAACGTCGTTCTGTCCTCGTGATTTATGACGTGCTAAAATTATTAGTTACTTCGCTATTCCTATATGCCTGTGGTATGGTATACATATATATATGTATATATGTGTGTATATCTATATGGCGCAACATTTGAGGGAATTTATGACACCATAGGCCGCCTGCGCACCTCGCGGCTTCGATTCATTCTCGTTTGTTTTCACACTCGTGATAATTCTTTTAAGTATCGGTTGCAGCTGATCGTTGACGGATTTATAGGGAGAATCTTGAGATTAAGTGGCGTTGGTCCGCCGCAACGGACTATATCGGCGACGTAGGTATGCATATAAAAAGAAAGGATTGGTCCATTCGATTCCCCTCGGCTCTCATATCAAATCGCAAACAAATAAACGCACAAGTATATAATTCGCACAAACACTCACACATGATCCTCCACGTAGAGACAATCGACATACGATATGGTGTGGAACCTATATTTGCAGAAATCGTTCAGTATCTGGGTTCACATGGATGCTAATGTGGCCATACCTCGTATTTGCTCACCGTCGCGACGCAATTACGTCATAACAATATACGTCTTTCGTCAGTAAATTGTTTTATCGATCGTTGAGTATGAAAGCAATGGTTGAACGTGACACGAAGCGGGTTCATTCTTTTCTGGTGTTAGGTGAATCTCACATGGTGAACCGTTGGTCTTATTAACTAAGACCTTCATGACTGCCATCAGATTCTATATGGAGTCGAATATAGTTACGGTGTTTAAAATATTTTCGAAAATTTCACCGCTAGCTGATTTATATACTACGATTATTTCATATTCCTGCGTTTGTCAGCGATTATTCATTATTGCGTGTCTCGGCGTATAGTGGGTATAATAGGCAAATTTCATGTGTTGGAATAGCTCAAAACATGTGGATGCAGCAGTGTAAGTGGAGGGAAGGGGAGGGATGTTTTGTAGTTGAAATTTTTCATTAAATTTCAATTTCGCCACGACTGTTGTTACGTCACAAGCCACTTTGAAGAGAAGCCGAAATATTTTTATTATAACGCCGGTTTATTGAAACCGACAAGTCGAGCATGGCCCATGCCTCCATGCCTCTGTACAAATTGCTGTCACTTCTCCCTCGTTTGTGATTTAATACTCTTTCAGTTCCGTTTAGATTTAAATCTGTTTTCCTGTGAAAAGGCTTATTTTGTGATTCTACCTCTGCGCGTGGCGAGCTTATATATTCATTCCTTCCAGCTCGCCTTCCACTTCCACTCAAATCTCGTATCAAATTTTCATTTTTAACCCTGAAAACGACCGCAGGGAACAATAACAGCCCTTGATATCCCTATATACTTTCAGAGTCTGGAACCTCAAACCGCACACGTAATTCGCCATAGGCATCAGCTCGGAATAACTCAGCCCTACGTAATATACATATAAACTAGACCGAATTAATTGAGTCACAACGAGTACAGGCAACCAGCTGGCCTCGAGCTCTATAAAACAATTGATAAAACGCGTTTGAAAAATTGACTTCAAACATCTATGACTCATTGTTAACTGGCTAAGTCTCGATCAACGTATACTTATGATTGATTGAAATTGAACGAACCATTCGTTTTTCAATTACCACGTTTTCTTCGCACTTGTTCAAATTTTTCGACCATATAAGACGAGCTTGAAATCCCTCGCACCTGTCCGGCGGATATTATATACATATAGTTGCAATATCTTCGACTATATAAATGTATTTTATATATGAGGTGAATTTAGCACTCTACAGCAATATCGAGACTCCAAACGGTCGAGTGGCTGCCCCAATATAAGGAAGGAATAGGAACACGCGAGAAGCGAAATCCACGAGGTGTGTAGGTGTGCCCTAGGTGTGTAGGTGTACCATATACCTACTATGATTGGATAGAAACGTACTTTACTGACTGAGCGCGAGCGAAATGAAAAGAGCTTTAATAAAAGGATCGCGGTGACCCGATGCTTCGTCGTTTGCGCTCCTTTATCTTTTTCACCGCCTCCACTTTTCTGTCTCGACGCTTTATCCCGTACCACTACGAAAAGCCAGGCTATTTTTGGCCCCGTTTAAGATGATATTTTACCAAAACTTCGCCGAGCGAAAGGATTCATAGATATGACCGTTTACTCATACACCTACGTTTTGGGTACCTGACAAAAATTAGATCACGACTACCCGGTACGGTCCGGTCCGGTCCAGTGCGGTGCAGTGCAGTGCAGTGTGGTTCGTTTTTAATTAAATCTCTGACACACCGGGCTGCGTCGACTTGTCGACGGTTTTGACAGACACTCGAAAGTTGCAGCGGATGGGGCAACGGGTGGTCCGTAATCGACGAGCTGTAATAAAATCGGGAAAAATTATTTATGACAATTATACGTTGGCCATAGGGCATAGAATACTCTTTCAGTATGAGATGATCGTATCTGGAATTGATAACGTATTTCAATTAATGATTATCAGTGACAGATTTAATTCGCAATGAATATGTATGTGTTTTCAGTTGAAATTGGTAAAAGTTCTATAATTAGAATCTCATTAAAATTCAGATCGCAGCTTCGAAGCTCCGATAACATTTTTCGAATTCTCACGTAACTCGGGGCATGAAAACGCGTGAGTTTTTTTTCTCGACGTCGAATGAACTTCCACCTACTACCTACCCACCTAATACCTTTGAAGCCCTTCAGCTGTAGGAAATAATTCGTCGCGTATTCGTTAGAACATTTTTCAGCAGACCTACCTACTCCTGACGCAGTCTATACCTCCACCGCACATTCTCCGCCGACGCCGACCGCCGACGCGACGCCCGTCTATCCTGAAACGAAATTAAATTTCAAACGACTTGACAGCTGGTTGACATCTCCACGTGCACCCGACTGTGACCGAAATATCTAAATACCCTTGTTAATTGGATTTCAATCTCAATAAAAAAGAATTAACAATGTTACCCATCTCCGACTGTCGTATGACAATAAAAACCGTCCCGCAATCCTCCAGAGGGACATCTTCTTCAAAGTTCTGATCATCATTTCTAAACGATTCGGAATTTCGATAAGCAGACCATCTGCGTCGTTGCCTTGAAATTGAATGTGCTGGTAGAATGAACGGCGAATCATCGAGCCATGCAAATCGCGAAGAGATTTTCAGCCGCTCTGCACAGCACACACATGTGTACGCAATTTAAAAAACCACTCAAATGTATTCCTGCTGCACGTTTGACCAACGCTGCTTTTCGGGGGTTTTTAATTTACGCGGAGAATTTCCATCACCGTTCTGGTCTTTTGACTGCTTACACACGTTGCACAATACACCGGGTACACAACTCATACGAGTTCAGCTTCACGACCGCAGAGTTCAAATTCCAACCGTGACCAGTTCTCGTATGTTATACCGTGACCGTAGAGAAATAAAACAAATAACCAAAACTTTTGTTTGCCTTTAGTTAACGATCTCACATTATTACACGTCCTTGAACCTCACCAATTTGGTCATGCATTAAGACAAGACCCAACATCTTATTGCTCGTAATTAACCTGACTCAACTTTGTTCCTCTTTTTATTTTACAGGTAAGTACCTACCTACCTGCTCAAATTTAAAAACTACGTATCGTTCCGACTGGCGGTATGGTAAGTGCCTAAAATTATTTAAATTATAGCATTTCTGGATACAGACTCTTGTATCATTTTTTTGCCGTCATATAGTCAGATGAACAGTGTACAAATAACGTACAATACTTATTCAAAGCTTTAGTATACTTTATAGTTTATATTCCAGAAACTGTCACGGAGATAAGCGTACGCGTTTTGTTTGCATCCTGACGCGTATCAGCGGTTGCATAAACTGAACTCTAAGTTAGTAGTTGGGTTTGAACAAATGTTCCATTTTTCTCGGTAAAAAAGCTATTCACTACCAGCCGCCTCCTCCTCGCTCTATGTCGCATTGTCAAGAAACAATGCAATTGTTTCTGGCTAATGTACAAACGCCACTCCTATTAGTGCTGCGGGTAAAGCGTAGTTTCTTTTTTTTTTTTTTTTTGCTTTTTTTGCTTTTGTACTTCTCCACGTTGGTCTTCGAAGCCCTTATATATCAGATATACGACGTCATAGTCTGCGTGGCTTTTACCAGAATCAGTACAATTACACCGGTTACTTTTACCTCCGGGGAGATTCAACGAAATTTGAACCACCTTCGTTACGGGAATTACACGGTGATCGATATCTCCAATTATTGTGGCAAAACGATCATTCGCTGAACTGGTTCTGAAAAAGTTGGACCCTTTTACTCCGTCTCATATGCGTAAATGCTCCAGGATCGCGTAACTATCGTGGGACAAAAGCTAAAAATAAAATATATGAAGAGATATAGAGAAATTGAATTAAGAAGGAAGACGTCGATTGTACGCAATGCATAGCTTCGTTTTTTTTTTTTCATTCAGAGAACAACGAAATCATTTTTTCTTCACAATTATTGAATGCATAGATGTATTTCTGTTTCCATTTGACGACGTAACCCTTTATGATCGTCGTTGGCGCCTCGCCTTAGTAACCTTACCGTCGCCATTGAACATGGATATTGCAGTTGAACTTTTATAGTACCTCAGTCTTCTTCGTGCGAGACTTGCGCTAACCCAGCGGCTATCGGTGCCTGGTGCCTTGGCTTATGGCACTTGAGCTCTCGTGGCTGAACAAACAGAAGTAATAGCAGGGAATAGTGAATATACGTAGACGGATAGACTGGCAAATGTATAGGAACAGAGTCTGAGGAAGGGATGGGATGGGGATGGGGATGGATGCATGGTATATGGAGGAAGAAAGAAAACTCTATGAAATTGTTTACCATCTAGAAATGCCTGATGCTGTTCCATATACGTGGACCCCTTGTTTGACTTGGAAACTCGACTATCTTCCATATACCTAGATGCATGTAGATATATTGACACGGGCGTCGTATCGCATCGGAAAACTAATTCTTTACCCTGCGAAGTAAAAGAAATTGCAAAAATTTCGATCGATGCAGTTTATTTCCCTATCATCGATTAATAGACACACAATTTTCACAGATCATTAATAATTATAGAATATTTATATGCTAAACATCATTGTGAATATTTAATGACAATTTTTACAGCGTGTATAGGATCATGTTTGTTGCGTCTAGTCAAAGTAAAATTGAGGAAAACTGTTGTAAAGTTTAGCTCACGTCGTGGGTGGTGAGTAGGTGGGTACGAGAAGCGTAATATATCTTTCGTGGCTAGTAATATAAAGGCGATTTAAAGTTATCTTCAACCATAGTCCACACAGCCACAGCTTTATGCATGTATAGAAAGTTGTTGGCTATTTTGAAGGAGGCAAAACGCGCTTAGATTTGTAACTTCCTTGGTCTTTAACTGTAAAACGAGTCGGAAATAAAATCGTACAAAAGAAACCGTCACCCGCCTACGAAGCGGGTGATAAAATTGAGTCAATAGTTAGAATGAACACACTCACTGTTTCGTGCTATCGCCACATATGCATCTCTCATACCCATACGCTCGTTACTTTTTCAACTAGCCTGTTATAGGAAGTATCTTCAAAGTTTATAAATATGCATTTTTCTTATATGCCAGTAGAAGTAAGCCTCTTGAAATAGATCGCTAGGAAACTGTGTCAGAGTCTAAAGAAATTCATGAATGTCTAGAAGAAGTGTAAATTTTCGACTAAGATTGTATCAGCTCGCTCGGTATCGGTTTATTTGCCTAAATACCGTGAAGAATAGAGCGATCCCAAGAGACTAATTATTATCAGCTAAATTTGTATACTTTGACACGAAGTTTCTCATGTCAATGCAGCAAATTCTTTGAAATTTCTTGGCCATATACCAAACACACCGATTCAGAAATCACACAGCTTATCTTCGAACGCATTGCAGGACCTTCTATGGAAATGACTAGTCACTTTCATGGAAGTATTTGTCAGCATGGGAGTTTTGGTGTTAATTGTGATACATTTTTGATGAAGATTTCCACAAATCTAAAGACAATAACAATGTATGAAATCCACTCGTATTTCTAAACAGAGAAAACATTTATTCAGGCGGGAGCAAGGATGGACATACAAGAAACCAATATACTCATTCATGGCTCGATAGGACAGCTTATTCCAATCCATGCTGTCCAAACAGAAAGGGTTTTCTGTATAATATACCTATATATGGGAGGAGGTATGGATTCGAATACTCAGTCAGTGTCCAGGGCTGAAATGAAGGGGTGTCCGTACTCCGTTCTGCCTAAATGGGTGTCTGTATAGATTCGGCGAGTTTCCTTCTCGACGAGGAGAGTCTGTCAGTCTCCGTTATTGTGATAGCCGTTCGCGTAAATATTAGATTAAAGGGTCTTTGTTTCGATTGTCTATTCTCTGATGCGTATTCGGCACACGCGCCAGTCTTTACGCCCACTATGGACTCGCCGTATTTGTACTGCATCTCAAAACTGTCCGCTTATCGATCTAGCTGCGAGCCGCTTATCTTTCGCCACTTTGGAATTTTCGGAACTCATGATTTGGGAACAAATAAATGCTATTATCATACGCCCAGCTCTTTGGTGATAACATTATTTCGGGAATTAAATGCCGGAATATTCCGACTCCTGGCCTCGCCGCGAACCACCCCATCGTGACGCACGTCACGCGATGAATTATTTTACGGACAAACACTGTTATTAGCTGCATTTGCAATGAAGCCGAATTATTAACCGTAAATTTGTGTATTTGAAAGAATATTTTTCGGATAAAAGGTCGGTTCTGCATTTACGATTTCACATTCAATCTGAAACAAAAACCGTATCATCTCTTTAGTCAACTGACAAATTTTATGAAAAATTATTCATTCCACCAAGAATGACCTTTGCCATGCAGCCCTCAGCGAGTGTAAGAGATTCGTAAGTGAAAAAGGTTCGAGACTAGCGTGGGGCTGTCTGCTGCCAAGTCGAAGTCGAATTCCGATCTCTATCTGTATACTTGTACCTACACGTACGTTGTTACCTTGCACGGGAATCATAAACGCCATCCTCTACGGTTCGTTCGCGCTGCACCTGCGCCTGGCAAAGACATGATATAAATTATATTCTCTCTTTCGTATACTGTAAATTTTCATTCTTTATATTCACGTCGTTTGAAAATCACCGTTTTGGTTAAAAGCTTGTATGAAACGTTCTCTCGCAACTTCGTTAAAATAATATGAATTTTTTAACTGCGGACGATGATTATTTTTCTGGACCGAGAATCGGCACGACCATTTCACAAATTATTCTACATCACGATTAAAGAAATGGTCGTTTCACTTCGCTCAATCAGCGACGTCGCAATAAAAACTGTTACGCTTTAACCGACGTCGCTATTCAATTTTGGACGTCTTTTGCCACGTATAGGTAGGTACGGGTTGATGTTTTATTCGCTATGCCGAGATATCTCGTTTTCAAACTCTTATGTTTCATCTGTCTGTCTGGGAGTCTGTGTTCTTCTATTCCTGACCATATTTTTCTATTTCTTTCCCCATTTCTATAGATCAGGGAGTAGAGTTTGCCACGCTTTTTCGTTTCAAGTCTCACTCAGTTGTTTAGCTTATTTTGTCTAGAAATAATATAAACTATCGTTGGCTCACGTATGTGTACCTTGTCAATGATTCTTTTGATCCGTATTTATTGGTCTTTAGAACACATACCACCACTTTTATTTATACATTTTATTAGTGTCTTGCGAATATACGTATGATATCTGTACTTTCGGTGGTACCTAATGCCTCTTTCGCCCATTTCTTAAATCAAACTAGGTAGACCTCGTTTTCCGTCCAACGCAAAAACGAATTAGCGATAGCGGGGCATAACTTTCTCGTTAAACCGTAAGGAATGACAATGAATTACCAAAACTTGATACGGCAGGAAAATGACACGATTTCGTACTTAGTGGCGACGAGTTTGATAACGACAATTACCTTGTAGCCCCGGGGTATCGCACAGGAGCCCGTGACGTGCGGTCGAGAAATTTTTGTTCCCCAATTACCAGCTGTGCTATCTCGAACTGTATAAAGTTAAAAATTTTACTTCCCTTTCGGCATTGTCACGGAATAGGGGTGCACCGGCCGGCGCCCGAAGATTCGAACAATAAATTAGGGTTTGATCGTTGAGATTTTTAATGCCAATAAATTTCGATTCCTTATTCGCGTGTGATTTTTCTTACCCTTATTCTTTTCTTCCCTGCATTCTTCTCCTGCTCTTTTCTATTATTTTATTTTTCTTGCCATTTTATTTTCATTTACTTTCTCCTTTTATCGCTTTTCGCTTCTCCACGCTCCGTTGGTTCCCGCTATTCTACTGCACCGAAAGTAAATTCACGTATTTCACTTTTATTTCCGTCTCAGAGTTCCTTCGGCGAATACCTCTGCCCGAACCTCCTCGCTATTTCGTTGAAATATGAATTTGTTTGCTTCGAGGAAAATTCTCCCTTGCCACATGCATACCTTCCTCTACATCCCTTCCCCCATCCCTTAAACCCCCTTCCATCCACCACCCGTACAATGAATTGACAGGCACTATGTACCCCTAGTCATCGCCATACTTCACTCACAATGGCACTTTATATTTTTCAATATTCCCTTTGAATCTTTAAATCTGAAACATACGAGGGTAGTGAATATACTTTCGTTTGCTCACTCTTTCATCCCTTCCTTCCCTATACATTTATACTGGCCATCATTAAACTGAATCACAGTCACTGATGGACTAGTCAAACTGGAGTATCCATAACATTGAATAAAATATGACATATTGCGGGGTTCTATACGAAAAACTAGGGTCAGAGTGAATAGTTACTTCTAGTATACTTGTTGCTTGAGAATCGGCGACCTCACGATACATGGAATAGTTTCTTCTCGAACAGCCGATTTTTCTGACAGAGCTCATAAAAATCATGTCTACTTTCAGTCTGGCAGAAAAATTGTAGCTAGAGTTGATAGAAAATAATGAAATACATCAAGTATAATCATTGGCTTTCAGAGTTCGAAAGTGAATTTGCGGTCCCAGCGGGACGATGAGTTGATTCTAAAACTAAAGTTGCATTGAGCTTTAGAATTCAACAGACCTCTACTCGTGGAACAACTATGTACTTGAGTCCATGGAAATTTCGAATGGTGTTTACTTCGATGATTGGAAGAAAATCCGGCGTTGAATCAGCAATCGGGAAATAAAGAGGGAAAGGAATTCGGAAGGATTTGAAAAAAATGAAAAATAAAGAAATGGGTTCACCGTGTCGTGACATACCCACCTACAGAGGACGCGATATGAATTATAAAAACTGTTTTCCGGAAAAAGGAACCGTTTCAAGCTCCGACAATAAAAAAAAATGAAATAAAAAAAAAAACAAAAAAAAAAAAGGAGAAGAGAAAAAAGAAACGGCTTCCGGTTGGTACGAGACCCGCGGTGGCTGCTGTGGCCTGCAATTTATTTATTAAGTCAACACCGCAGTCCAGTACCCGGTGGAAGAGCCACGCTTGGTATCCCACGCGTGAAATATTCACCGAGTAAACTTTTACGTGCAATAATTGAGGCCCTTGCTATTTTCATTGTTCCTTTTACCCCCGCTACTACACTTTTAACAAACGGACCGGGCTTCGCAGACCCCAGAAAATATCTCTTTCCTATGTTGTACACGTTTATTATACTATACAATATACATGCTATGTATGCATACTATATTATACTTATGTAAGTGCAAATCGAAATTGTTACATGACGGAGATAGGTATGTGTGTGTGTGTGTGTGTGTGTCGCCTTACGTATCGTACAAATGTGACAAGCACATGCATCACTATTGCACACGGTTCTATAAGCCGGTATACAATACGGGGTAACTAGTCGGAAGGGTTACCGCGCCTAGTTTCAATTGTTCCATTTTATAGTCCATTTTTTTTTTTTTATTTTTTTTCAATATTCCTTCCTTTTACCAGTTCATTCTCTTCACAACGTGGTTTAGTCGGGGTTTGTACCCCGTTGCGTTGTATCGGCTCGTCTCGACTCGGCTTCCCGTACCCTACCGCCTCATTCAACCCTTGTTTTTACTCGCGGTTCCGTAAGCTCCTGCAATGCGTTTAGCGAAATTAGGGTAACTCGTGATTAAAAGTGCACTGTACTACGGTCTCTCGCATGAACAATGTGAGAGAACAAACGAGGATATGAAAAAATACAAATAGGTATATCATGTTGTAAAGTAATTATACTCCCTATCCCGCAATAAATTGTGAAATTGTTCCAACCTATCATTGAATACAATTAGGGTAGATGAGAATGGGGATAGATTGCGAGGGTTGGAGAGACAGTAGAAAACAGAGAAGGAAGAATATAAGGTTGAAAAAAAGGAATAGCACAGACTTTTTCATAACATTTGGTGCAAAGCTGCCACCCCGGGATAGATAGTAGCAAATTTCAGCAGCAAGTATTAGCATAATATTGGATAGGAAATGTATAGCTATACGGAAGTAGGAACGTGCAACCCTGGGGAGTTGGGACAGAACTGTGAAACTTGGGGATGCTGGTACGGAAACGGACCGATAATGCATAAAAGATAAGAAGGGGATAGTACTCGAAAACAACAGCTTAAACTTATTCCCCATTTCTATTCTTTCGGTGGACCCCTTCTGTCGCGTATTTTTATTTTTCTTCATCCTCATCGTTAGCCCAATGGCTTTGACTCTCTATCTTGCTATCCATCCATCTATCCGTAGCCTATGTTTCTCTGTTGCGTACATTCTGCACGAAAGTCTGTAGAAACTACGCTCCGTCGTTCGGAAGTTATTAGGAAGAATTATTGAAAGTTTTAAGTTCCAAGGTTTAAAGTTCTAAGTTTCGAGGTTCAAGCTTAGAGCTATGTGGCCCTCTTCGCGTTCACCCCGCTTTTGGAATAGTCGAATGAATCGGATTTTAATGGAAGGTAACCTGTTTACGACTAAAGTTTCTCCAATTAATTACTAGAAAACGTTGATGATTAGTAACCTTGTTGAGGAAACGAAAAGTTTTAATTATCAAGATCGTTTGATTACCAGTCCTCCAACAATAAGACTAAACCGTCGGTTATTCTATACGGGAGTGAAACACGCAGTTCAATTTCACTGTAAAACAATATATTATTATATATCTATAAGAAAAAGAAAAGAAAAAAATCAATCCCGCGTAGGTTCTGTATAAATATTGACAGAAATTTGTATTGATTTGCGATCAAAACCCACCCTTTGTACTCCACGCCCTTAAGGTTTATTGTGATGGAAACCGGCTTTGTACAATGCGTTAATCTCTGATGGCGGTGGATAATGACTAAAGGAATAAGAATCTCTAAAGGAACAGCTCCAGCCTGGGCACTTATCGCTTGCTGACTGCCAGTCAATTGTCCCTTCTTCAGTCTCTTCCAAGAGCCAAGGAAAGAGAAGCAAAACGAACTAAAGAAACCGATAACATCACGTGTCAGTCAGCCGACAGACGCAACACGCGCCAATCAACCAATGGAAATTAAATTAACGGAGTGCAAAGGAAGAAACGACAAAAGAACACCAGCTCATCTTCTTTTTTATTACGAAACACGGGTCACATCATCACGAAATATTCTTCACTATCTCGTATCTATATCTATCTATATAATGCTCTCAAAATCCTCGCATAAACTTGATCAAATCTACACTCATGACATAGGTTCGGGTTATGGTGTATAATGCGTACGAAATCCCGTAAAGTTATCCCGTGTAATCAGGGGAATAGAGATAAACGTTCGCGATAAGATCTGCAGTTGAAGTTGGCTCGATTGCCGCACCCGGGTTTCAACTGGTTTAGCTAGTTCAGCTGGTTCAGCTGGTTCAGCTCGTTCAACTGGTTCAATTTCACCAGATATACGAACCAATTGTAATACATTCTGTCCCATTAGCGATATCAGCTTGGTTTTCCCCCAAACAGATCTACATTTCTCTCGTCGCTTCAGTGTCCTATTCTACACCCTTGGATGTCCTCCCCGGGAATTCAACATCACGGTATTTAGATGGCTGCTGTTAAATTATGCAACAAGTCGCGTGTACGCAGATATCTTGCAATATTCGCGGTAGTGTAATTATAGTTGCTTTGACGACGGCAGCCGTGGATTAAAATTAATTAATAGAAGATGTCTCGTCTCATGTTCTAAGTCAGTCGCGTCTCATACGTATAGGTACGCATATATATACACATATATATATATATATATTATACATGCGGATTTATGAACTACCTGAGTATTCGTTTGACACTTCAATAGTAAAATGAATAGTACGAAATCACGGCACACGATGCTACGAGGCTTTGAACAAATCAATCCAATTCATTAAAACACGTACACATCAGCTCGACAGAGGAAAGTTCATTCGCGCGAATTAGGTACTCGTGGTAATCAACTACGTATAAAGCCAGGCAACCGATGAACCATGACGTCATTAGCCGGAAATAATTAAACGCCATTGTCACGTTTGCAAAGCTGCAATAGCAGGTACAGGAAAAAACAATAAATTGCCTCTCGCTTCGCAATATGCATGTCTACCCTACCTTGTGTTGCACATACAACGTGTAGTAGATACACATGCCCACCGATGCTCCACTACTCATTGTTAAAATCTTTTATAACGTACGTGATTCCTATCTCTCTCTCTCTCTCTCTCTCCCTCTCTCTCTCTCCTTCTATCGCTCCATTTTCCTCTATACCTCGCGTATCGGAAGTTTGTTTCCCACTTATTAGGTTGCATGTTGGGAATGCCAAATCCAAACACAGAATCCACTGCACGTGTTCTAGGACACCGCCCGAAGAGATGGTTCCCGAAGAAAGGAGGTGGGGTGCGGAAGGGTGGACGAGGGTGGTTCATCTGCATACAAACAAGCTCACTAGGCCCTATGGAGCCCCCGGGTTCGAGTGCAACGTTGCAGCAGCCCTACATCCGTCGACCTATGCTCTATAGAGATCCACTCGTGCGCGCACCGCTAACTCTTTGGTCCAACATGAGAACCCATCATCGACTACTCGTTCCAACTGTCCATCCATCCGTTCGTTCATTCGCCCGACGACGAAACTCGGATATACAAAATTACCCTTCTTTTATCTTTCTCGTCATTTTCTCGATGGCTGCCAGCTTTACCGAGTCTGCGATATTCATGAAATTGATTCAAGTATTCAGTACCAACTAATTGCTACGGCTTGTCGGAAATCACATCAGCAATTATTTCTCATCTATAGACTGCACGGGCCTATTAGAGCATCGATTTCATTGTACTGCGAGGCTATAGCAATGATTCCGTGAAATTCAATTCGGTACAATTATCATTGTCATCCGCCAATGAGCAAATATCGATATGAATATCTTGAATATTTAAAAACCATGTTTGGATGAGACAAATAGTCGATTACTTATCCATCTCCCAACATTTTTGTATACTATTCGAATCCATTCATCGTATACAAAATTTGTGATCAATTTAAAATCATATCTGATGACGGTTTTATTTTGAAACCGAGGATAAAATATTATCATATAATTCGGTGCGAGGTCAAATTAGTAAATGGCATATATATGTGCCTTGTGCATACTGCACCAGGCTCACACCGCGGACTAAGACCAAGAGCGCACGCTTCGTGGGAACGTGTGCTCCACGAGTGATTACAATGACAACAATGACAAACAATGGCCAGTGCCTAGATGTATACATATAAATGCAAATATATATACGCAAAGGCGTACAATGGTCAAGTCAGGATGTCACGCCGTATGACGCTCAGCGTACGTTCGTCGTTCATCCGTTCATCCGCCTGTCCCGTCGGTTTTGTTCGATTGCATCTGCTACACGAATAAATTTGCATACTCAGTCACATATGTATGGCATATGTATATGATTATTAATTTATTTGTGTATATAATTATATATATATATATATATTTATGCATGTAGAATATGAATAATAAGTATGTATATAGCCATACTAGATCTGAGCCTATCATGAAATTTCGGGTCACATAATGTCAGAAGTTATCGGATCTTCATCATTTCTTCGGACAATCACGTAACGTGGTTGTAATTTTTTATCGTAATTTATCACTCGTTCTATTTTCGTTTTTTATCCTGCCAGAGTCTATAAGATCGAGGGTGATTCTGGGTTGTTTGGCGCGTGCCTTGGCGACTCTTCTTCTGAATTCGTTTATTGATGACGGTGACAAAGTGCGCACACCGACCTATAATCGAGTTTGTCCTGGTTCGAAAATACCGACCCTTCGTTCGTCCGGGGTGGACAACGGAGTGCGAACAACGGGCAGTGGTCAGTCTCCCTTAAACTAAGTCCACCGAATCCCCCGAGCTTCTGAATACAAAACTTTTCAATAGAAGATTGGGTGGAAGGGTCTTATTATTTATTAAGCCACGGAAGAGCAAAAAAAAGTTTCCAGTTTGCGCTACACTCGCTTGACCATTGGCGTAAAAAATGATTTTTGGGTTGAATGGGATTTTCTCGACAGGTTCGTCGTTATAATTAAATGTCACGATCCCTTCAGCAGATGAACTCCACATTGTGACGTCAGCGACACGTTTTTTTTTTTTTTTTTTTTTTTTTAATTTCTTCTCTTTTTTTAAATTGAATTCCGGCTGACAGCTACCTGATAAATCACCAACGATAGCTCCTATTCATGGTCAGCTAATCAAATTTCCTCTGCGACCAGTATTAGGCCGGACGGCAATAAGGAGAATTCTTGTCCGTGAAGAACCTGAAATGTATTTCTCAGACGGACAAAGACGTTACCGTTCAGTTCTCTGATGAAAACGTGAAGAGAGATTAACCATATTTGGGTTTGATCTAATCCCGTCTACATGACCCCTTCACGAATAGTACCTCGTTTGACTATGGGTCAATAGGAACTAGCAAAGGGCAGGCTAGAGAAATCTAGTTAACGCTTGACAGGTCTTAAATTAAATGCAACGTTCACAGCACTCTCCGCTTCTCGAGATTAACTTATCTAAAAAATGTGTACTTTGTGATAAGGTCAAAAAAATTGACCATCCGAAAGCAGCCGTTGATTTCACATTGCTCAGACATTAAGTAGCTTTCACAAGTGGAAGGATGGTTGAAGAAATGTCATCAAAAAGTTTAATTCGCCGACATTTTCCTCCGCGCGGAAGGGTTGACGTCGAATGTATTTGTCCTATGGTACTTTTGTGCTTTCGAAGAGAATTTCTTTAGCCGAGCTTGTTGGCACCTAATGACTGAATATGTTTCTCACTAAGTTGAACTATGAAGCTAACAGTGTTATTGGAACTCGACCTCAATGAGCGACGCTGTGGCATCCACGTCGGCGTTGGTCGACACTAAACAGAAGCTTACCCACTCCAATCCTGTGCATTGTGCCCACAATGTGCTTAGCGTGCTCCAGTTGTTGTTTAATCTTATTAACGAAGTAACCGTATACTGTACGTATAGTTTGCTCACTGAGAGAAGAACCTGTCTCCTTGCAGGTGAGGAGAATGAAGGCAATACTGTATTGGCTCTCCGATTACGAATTTATGAATATTTATACTCTATTAAAATGTCCAGTCGTCAGAAGCTCGAAGGGACGTCGAAAATTGGTGATATTCATTTAATTCATTTAATTCATCAATTCATACTCCTCTGAATTTAAAACGCAGCCATATTATGTTTAATTTTGAAATATGATCGGAGAAGCCTTGGAAACGTATGAGGAATTTGAAAGTTCGTTGTCTGCAGTGGGCATAATACAAACCCTGAATCCTGTTACGAGGATTTTCACACAGCTTCGTTATATCCTCACGTACGACCGGCCACTTTACCACTCTACTTCAACCGATCGTGTACGAAGAGGCCACAGTAGGGAAAATACTGGTTTATCCAACTGCTGTCACCTAAACTCTGCATGACGCCAATCCAGAGAACGAGGATGTCTCGGTTTTCTGAGTTTCTGGGCAAAGCTGGGTTAAGCTGTGACAAAATTTTCACCAAACTAGTCCTCGCGTTTGCACAGAACGTTGCGCTATATGCTTCGCGCTTTCCGGCTAATATATTCATTTGTACAATCAGCGTGTCGTACCTCTACCCGTACGTATGGTGGAATAAATATCTTCAAATTTAATAGACAAATATTTGCTCGGACGCGCGAAGCTTTAGATAATATAGTCGCACTATGAATCCTAGGGAACTAAAGCGAGTAGGTATCAATGGTATGCGATGAACGTGCTTCGAAAACTATCAATGACCCACAGGCCTTGCGGACGCGGTGATGTAGACCGCGGAAATCCATTATCTGACTTATGCATGATTCTCGATGATCGGCTAATTGCGTTTGGTTGGAAATAGAGCGGGGCAAACCGATGTCGGTAAATATTTGGTCTCCCTGCTGCAGTCGTTTGTAGTACCGAAAATAGCATATCCTATATAGACAGTTATTAATGGCGGTGTATATATGCGTAGTTTCTATGTGTATATTTCCATTAAAATTGTGTATTGGTACAAGTCCACACGTCGAGCATTTGCGTTTGCGTTTGATATAAAATGGCTGGCTCGTTGTTTATTGAATAGTGAATAGTGGATTGTGGAAAGGTATGAGTGTGTATTTCGTATTTCATAGTTTTGTCAGTTTATATTCGTTTATTATAAGTTTTAACAGCGGTTTCAGCTATTATTCAGACGTTGATTTAGGTGACTATAAATATAATTAGTGTCTTGTAACGAAAACTTATTTTACCTTTATATTTTATTTTCATCCTTTTTCTATACATTATATTTGTTTTGTATTTACAGAATATTTAAGAGCCATAACAAGCCTCCTAATTCCCTTAATTAAAATTCTGTCCTGACCCAACCACACGCGGAGCGTAAGATGTCCTTTCTCCGCGATCTCCGCTCCGGTAATTAACCCAAAGATATTGTTATTAGCTATCGTTAATTACCCGCACCCACTGGCAGCTAGTGGCGATTTGTTCGAACAGTGTCACTCCTCTTTTTTCATAGGTCAAGAATGACTACTCTCCATTATTCCTTTTCCATGTTGCGCATGTTTCGTGATACACCAAACAGATTTTCACTCCAATAATTAATGACGTACATTCGGTATGGGACGCTTATTCATACACATGTTTAACATAAATGTACCAAAGCTTAGAAACGCTCCGGGGGTTTCCTAAGGATAGATGAACGAGTGAACGAACTTACGGACGGATGGATGCCAGGAAGGCTGTATGGATGGCTAAAAGGATGGATGGATGGATGGATGAATGGATGGATGGACAGGTTGGTCGCACGAAAGCCGACCATCATCATTAGTCCTGGGCTGCGTAATCACAATCATTCTTCGGAACGGTTAAATTGCCTTAAATTGGTTCTCCCTAAGAAAACAAAAAGGGGCTGACGCCCGATTTTTAACGAGTTGAGAGGGAGAAGTTGTGGTACCCCATCTTATCCCAGACCGTTTCTTCTTACACTGCGGCTACGACGTTTCGCTCAAGAAACACGGTTCGTAATAGCAGGGACACCACCGATTGCTTTTCTCTCTCCACAACAGTTCATTTCATTCCTCTCTCGGCCTCCGACCACTACCTACTGTGGGAAGATATTTTCAATTTTTATAATCTCCAAAAAATTGATTCTACCCCAGCTAGCGTATGATTAGAACGTCGACCAAGACTCGTCATTAGTGAAGGTGTCTAATTTTTCCATCCCAACTAAGAGAACACCCCTACTAGGTGCAGACCTCTTGTCGGACCTTACATACCGTTCGTTTTATAGTAATTATAATCTCGTCTTGGTACCCAACCCCGCAACCCAAACAAAAAAAAAAAAAAAAGGAAGAATCCTAATACCCTTAGGAATCCTTCGGTGATCGTCGACTCGTCCTTTATGGATACCTACAAGATCTTAAAGCCTTGAAACCCGAAATTCCGAATGTGTAGTATGGTCGAGTGGACGAATAGACAGGCCAAGACCGCCTAACAAGGCTTAGAATTTGAATGGCGTGCTGCTCGCTTGTCCGCGTCGTTCTTTACCGATACCTATAGCCTCTGGTCCTCGTGAGTCCTCGCATGCCAGGACGCAGCCACAGGACCCTGTTTTGATACCATCAACGGATACTCGGGGAATGTCCACCGTAAGGACACTAGTACAACCAGAAGACCTGCACCCTGCCCAATCAGGACCTCGTTAGCACGACGAACAAAGAAACTTTTGGTTATATTCCTGCGACGCCTCGGTTCGGGATAAAGGATAGCATAACAATAAGAGAGCGGAAGAAACGGAACGTATCTTCACAGGGTATTCTCCGTACCGGTAGCGGCGCGTGAGAAACTCGTGATATTTCCGTGTCGAAAAATTTCCGAGGTAATCTGTAAACCTATTGACTCTATAAGGTCGCCGAGATTGGACGCCCGCCGAAAATTGTATTTCCGGTCTCAAGAGTAGGTTCAAGATTTTAGCTAAAAATTCGAAAGAGTGACCCAGAATCCCGGCCATTTATATCTAGGTAGGTAGGTAATATGATAAGAAAAATTCCAGCAAGAGGTAGACTTGGGTATCCCGAAAAATTTCGGTTAATATGGATGCGATACGTCTTGGGAGGTAGCGACAGTATTTCGGATGTTTTAAGATTTTTTACAATTTTTATTTCGTTATTTGCGTTTCCTCGAATATTCTCCGTAAAAATACTGGATTATGGGTATTATAAGTGTTCATTAAAATGTTGAAAATATTCTAACGATTGAAATGAATCTTTTTAATTCTCTTATTTCGTCACGAGACAAGATGCCTCGCCCGGGCTGCCTGCATTTTATATAAGTATCCAATCAAGCGAAAACTTTATTACGTTATAACGAGATATTCGCGAGACGGAGAAACGAACGGACAGAAACAAGTGGAGGAATAATCGCTTCCGTTTTTATGCGATCACTAAAAACGTATTTTTCCATCCTCTCATGCAGCTATGTTTAAAATTACTGCAGGCAAGGCAGACCCACACGGTTCTTAAAAAAAACTCGAGTAATTAATATTCTCAACGAACATATTATACGACTGTGGTAAAATGAAAATCACCGTTTACGATGAATTTAGACTCGTATATAAAAATATAACCCTTTTTCAAATAAATTTAATTGCTTCTGAACAATTTATACCTGGTATGTATAGTTTTTTTTTTTTTTTTTTATTGAGTTGAAAAAGTAGAGAGAAGTATAGACACACAGATCTGCTATGTACTATGCCTGGTCGTACATATGTACATACATATCATATACGTGATCACGTCCTGGCAGAGTAGGTATCGGCTAAATCGAATATCTCCGAGATGTCGTTGATTGGAAATTGGAGATTACGGATAGTCGATACTCGACCTATTTCCCGTCGGAGTCGCGGTTCATTTTCAATTTACCATTTTCAATTTTCAATTTTCAATTTACTATTTCCCATCATCAATAAAGTAATTTCTCTATTCACGGAACAATTTTTCTATCATACCGAAAGCCTTCCCCAGTTGTTTATCTCCGATTTTCCGATCACAAACTCGAACAAAACATCCGCAATTGGTCTGATTCAGAGCGTAAATATTCGCCTCATCTGGCTCACTGATATATACGTATATATCTATCCTCCACATCTGTACCTTTGACTTTTCAATCGTCCCAAATCTAGGCGGACCGTACCGATCAATCGTACCGAAAATTTCTATAGACATACATGTACCCAATACCTACTGAAAAAAAGAAAAAAAAAAACCGACAACTTTATAACTACACGATTCAGCGGAGCATTGTTTTCATGCGATCCATATATTCAACGAATGTGAGCGAAAACATCTGCAGACGAAGAATACCTGACTTTATTTGAAGGATGATTAACTTTGAAATAAATATCAACGAGTTTTGATTCTGAATCTATTTATTTTTCACCCTAGATTCAGTTATTGAATAAGAAAAAGGAAAATGATGTATCAATTTCGTTGATCATTCATATCTGGTTTACTTTTTATTCGATTCGATATTTAGCAGATAGACGTAAAGTCGTACTACCTGACTAAAATTCTGACATCGAACTTTACCGAGATCTTTCCAGAACTTCAGATTTTACGCAAACAAATATCAACTCTTAAAGTTCATCCTGGTAGAGAAATGATCATCTACGATTTCGGTCGTTTGTTTAGTTTTACAATTAGATGAGAATAGTATTGGAACTGAAAAGTATATCTACGTGCATGTGTACGTACGGGTGGTTATGTATACATGAGTTGTACATACGTGAAGATATGTACCTATGTCAAAAGAGGAAAACTGTCTGGATGATTCTCACGCTTGACACATTTGGTGACTGATCGCCCCAGAGGACGGTTCTCCTAATTTTCTCATGGTATATGATTCTTATCCGTATTTTGTCGTATCTGTTTCTCAAACATGAATGTCATTCGTTGTAGACGGATCTGAATCAAATTCAACTAGAATATTGTAAACCATGGTACTACATCGTTGTATTTTCATAAGCAGATGGCGTAAAGGTAGACAGGAAACATGTTAACGGTTCCTCTGATCGTAGGAGAAAGAAAATTTTTTTATCCTCAACAAAATAACGTCTCCATTATACGTGTAGAGTATTCGAGGAAACATATATTTTCGTTCTGCAGATACACAGAGGCCGATAAAATTTATACCTAGTATCGTGTCTATTTAGTGGTTTTGCTTCAACTCGAACCCGCGTTTATCCAGCTTCCCAGCGACTTGCGTAAGTAACTTCCACTATATCTAACTTCAGTATCAGCCTCGTGTCGTCTCGCCAACCCACGTGTTCCTCGTATTGCATAAGCTCTATCCAGCTGCCCATCTTTTTCTTTTAACTTCGTCGTATGGCTTAAAACTTGGAGAATGTCTCCACAACAATTCTCGAAGAGGTCCATAATTCACGTATTAAAACCCTTCATCCCTTACCCATATAGGATGTGAATTTGAAGATTTGTATCCATTAGCCATTCGTAAAAATTGTCATCTTGAAAGGCGGTTAATTTATTCAGGTAAAAACCTCGTGAAAAATTCGTGAGTGACTAGTCGCTCGTCGGTGCTTGGCAAAGGCAAATTGAAACGTGTTCGATAATGGTGTTGTATCTTTGAATGAAAGGTGTTCGGGAGTATCAGCGTGAGTTGCGAAAAGGGCAAACTTCATCCAGAGATGACTCTTAGTTTTGGTTGTGGCTGAGTTTGACCATATAAAGCCGTTTGCTGGTTCGTCAACGTATGGTCACGGGCTTCTGGGGTCGTTTGCACGTTTTTAGGATCGACCCACTCGGTTATCCGTTGTTCGCTCGAGACTTGACATCTTTATCGTTTCATCTAGAGGCAAGAGTCCAGTGGACGTGCTTACGCCATCCATCCATTCGGATTTCAGATCCCTCTTATCTCTCGTCTTGTTAGAGTAAAATGGTAACCAAGATGAGCGTCGCGTCGCCTCGCGTCCGCGTCCGACTCGGTAAGAGGGCGAAAGAGATCGGGGAAGCGTCGAGATAAAATGAGAGGATCAATTCGGGGACATCTCTTTGGTCTCGTAGCCGAGGAATGGGGGCTGCTCCAGCTATCTATATTTGAATAAAACGTGATCGATCGTCTCGATCAGGGGACACGGAAATTGTAACAAACCGTTGTTTGGATCAAAACAAACCCCGTTATCGCTGGCTGTGAATTATCTCCAGATGCCTCGCCAGCTGGCTAATTAATAAAATTTTCGTGAAAGCGGAGAATCTGTACCTACACTGGGAAATTAAGTAATCTGATGAGCAGACCGCCCAGACCGTGACCTCCGAACCACGAAAAGCGAAAACATATCAAATCACCGAAGTCCAAGCCCGGAGTGAGATAAATTAACGTTTTATACAGGAACAAGAAATCTCTTAATCCTCGTCGTATCTTCTTACAACGCTTGTGTGTGGCACATTTTCGTCTTCCGTGAATCCCGTTCTTCTGTTCCTCTTCCTCAGCTTCTTCTGCCATCGAGCACCACTGAAAGCCTATCAGGTTACTGGAATTAGTTTCCGTAAAACGGAATCTCTGAACCTCCGTGAATCCCTCTCTCACTTCGGAACGGTTCCTGTTTTATTGGTCGTAAAATGAACGGGGTAGCAGTCGAAGCCAAGCAGAGCTTGTCCGCCAAAGACAGAATACAGGCGATCATAAACTCATCAGCTAAATGTCGTCCAAACCTGTTGGCGACGGGGGTTCCGGGCCTTTCTCAAATCCTAGTAACAGTCCTGGACGGATGAATATGTACATTTAATCAGTTAACGGTAGTCTTACTCAAGGTAACCGGGCAGAGGAACGTGTCGTAGAACATCTCAAGAACCGTGGTACTTACGGATAAACCCGGCGATAAAACCAAACGAAATTAAGACGCGTGGAGACCGTTCAGAACGAAACGGGTTACCAATTATTCCATTGGAAATTACTCCAACGCGGAATTATGCGGAAGAAAATTGGGCCTTCTTTAAAATCCTAAGAAAATATCTTCCCACTGAATGGCTTGCAAAATTTTTCAATTCACATGTGGAAGGAATTCTCAAACTCTGAAACGGAGAAGACGATAGCCGTTTTGCAAATTCCTAGACCCCCAACAAAGGCATTGACCCCTTGCATAAAACCGATCCTGCAAAGTCAGAGACTCCGTCTTCCTTATAGGATGCATATTTTGTATAGCTTTGTCCTTTTTGGATCAGCTTATGATAGCGTTCATTAGCTGTAACCAATCTCAGATAATTAATAGCCCCGTCTCAATCAATCACTCGCCACCGACTACCACGGCGACTCGGTCGAGCGAGTACAATGGCATGGTAATTGCTTTAAACTTATTATAAACCCGTGGCGCCCATCGCATTGTTGCGTTCCACGGACACGCCATGCCATGCTAAGAGACAGCTACACGCCCATGCAGGTCTCTCCCACGCAAGGTTCCCAAAGAGAACGGGATGATAATTTACAACAGTTTTCTTAGCGGATGATCACGTCAGCGCCTACCCAGATTGTTGTCACGCTGCCATAATCGTCAATAATTATCAATCACTTGGAAATCTTAGAGAAATCTGACTCTGTCATTTAATTGACGTATTCCTATGCTCAATGCTGTCGATATTCCCAGTGGAATGGTTGTGTGGTTTGGAATGATCATTGAATAGCCATAGGTATATAACAACGAGGGATATAGAAAAAGGTGTGCTTTATTGGAGTGTAAAAGTTTCGTTGGGATTCAGTATAACTTTTTCCCATGATGGGAGAATAAATATTATCCCAGACGGTACGTATAGGTATGTATGTACGTGTAGGTATATATGTACTTTATACGTACGTTAGGTATATACAAAGCTTTGAAAAGTTTTTTGGGATTACACCCATCGTAAGAAAGAGTTTCTTCGCTAGTTGAAAAGTTCGGAAAGTTTCGAAAGAAGAATAATATAGTTTAGAGGGACAAATAAGAATTGAAATTTGGTATTTAAACGATCTTCATTCGACTCCCAGCACATCGACAACTGTGTCAAACTGAAGAATCTCTTGATCTTCTTCAATTTCGTCTCCTCTCAGACGCGGTACTTTTCAGTAAGAATAATAAAATTCCCAACTTCTTACGGAGCACCGTGTCTGATCCTATTTAAACAAAATACCTACTCAGCTCAGGGATCCAAGAGCCCCATAAAATTCGGTCTTGTATTATATGTACATATACTGCCCTCGTCCAACGAATACCGTAACATCAAACCGTCCCCATAAACGTTGCTCCTACTTGCCTTAAACCAGATATATACATTCTTTTCCCCATGCATACCGACTTGGATAACATTTTACGAATCGAATCCTCATATCCATAACTTTGTCGGCATTCACTTCTATTTGACTAGGTGTATGTATACACATGAGGAATTGATACACACAGATTAAAACTGAGCGAGTCTAATGTCTAATTTCCTTTTTTTTCTCTCTCTCTTTGTTTCAGGTAAGTCAACTTCAAATTGGTCTTATATTACGTCGTTATGAATACGAAGCCTCATCTCTTGCTGAACTAATTGTACGTAAGTGAGCAGATATCTACCATATAGCTGCCGGACGGCGAAGCGAGTCTTATTACAATCCACCATAAATACCGGAAGTACTGTATCATCTTAATTAATCTCAAGGTGCCTTATATGGTGGCTTAAACTCTTAAACGCTAAACTCTGAAGGCGGATTTTTAAGAGTCCTCAAAGTCTTTGGGGTCTTAAAACCTTCTCCTTGTACAGCCAGTTAGTCACGGAACATGCTCGACCCTCACTACTTTCAGGATCATTCGGTTACGTGAGTTGGAAGTAAGTTTTGTCATGCGAAAACCACGTCTGTAATTTAGAAGAGAAACGTATAAAGAGAACGGGGTACATGGGACGTTCGCGTTTCGTCGAAGTAGTCCAATTAGTTGGGGACAGTGTAACTGCATTCCGGTTGTCGACCGTTTTAGTTCAACTCTCTTCCAGAGAAATTGGATTTAAAATCGAACGAAATTCAAAAGCCAGCGAACGAGGAAAAAGAAAACTTTCAAAGAATCCGATTCGTACGACGTTTCTTGTAATTTATATACCCAGCTACGATATCCCGAATCTAGAAAGCTGCTGACATATTCCACCTCGGGTGAAAAATTTCTTCTTTTTCTTTCAGATTAGAACATAGATATTTATTATTTCTAAATGTGAATCGGACCATACGTACGTTATACGTATCTAGGTACCTAATTAACAGTCTGATGAATTGTCTCGTTTTAATTCAAACCGACATTATAGACGAGAAAGTAATGCGAGGTTGTCGTCTATACGATCGAAATTGAAACAGGCAAGAAATCGGCCGATCAACGGTCTAATCAAGCGTACAATCGGGATTAACGTAGGTCGTAGAGCTTACGCTCTACGCTATGTTTATCGCGTAGTCATTGACTGCAGCACATAATCCACGATGCAATTTCCTCTTGCGAATTATCAGTAACATTGCGCCGTACGACCACGGTACTCTGAGATATCATGAACCAGCTCTAATCTCTGCAGCATCCTCCGAGACGTCGATCTTATAATTAAATCCCCCAACCAGTAAAATTCTTCACTCTACCCTCTTGTCTAGTAAACTTGAACAAAATACATATTCGCGGTTTGTGTCTATAACTAATTATTCAGATTCATATTTAACAGTCGATCTTATAAAGAATGAAATTTCTTTAAAGTGGTCGGTTTTATACATATATGCTTCATTTTGCTGCTCAATCGAAACTCATAACTTATTATTATATTTTGCACGCGATCAGTTTTTGCGTCTCGTTCCTCTCCCCAGTGTTTTGTGCTTATAATAGGTACATGCTCATCGAATGGGTATATGTACATGTGCGAAACCGGGTGATCAGAGGGAGGACAGCTCAATATCCACTGCGGATGGTAGAGCTCGGAGATACGGTGGTCAGTAGAACACTGTTGCTACAATTACCGGCAATTACCGGAACCTAATTAATTAACGCGATCCACGCCTCGGCTCCGGTCCAGGAATACGCTAGTTGTTCAATCGCTATATCTTCGCTCCCCCCGATTGTTAGCCAATTCACCGTCATCTCTACGTGTACGCATATAGGTATGCACATTGTACATATTGCGAATTTTATAATCGTCAAATTTGTGCACGTAGAATTTTTCACCAAATAAAAATGAACATCATTAAGGTTCGTAGTTAATTTCATTACACCTACGAAAATTTAACCAAGAGTTAGTATTGTTGTTAAATGTTTGATCTTTGAATTTGTGCTTTTCTGCATGAGCGCGATTTGCTAACAGGCAAAGAACCTCGAGTTTCGTGGCTCGCTTAGAGTTCGCGCTGCTGATTGTGAGTATCGCTGGATATTCGTGCCGCGAAGTAGGCACTTCTCTCTCTCTCTCTTTCTCTTTCTCTCTCTTTTTCTTTCTCTTAGTTCTATAGTTTAAACTAAAACTTAACTGAATAATAAGTAAGGCAAAGAGCTCGACGAAGCCATGCAGTATTTCCTCCCAGTGTGGATCCGGCTTAAGAAAACCAGCTTATCGAATGGCGTGCGAGACTTGACCTAATAATAACAACAATATCAACATAAATAATAATGATATTGATACAAGCCAACACGCGGACTGATTGCGAGCAAATATATCCGAGAGAAAAACGAATGAAATAAAAATAAAAATAAAATAGAAAAAGAAGAGAAAAAAAATTACAAACGTTGTCGAAAGTGGTACGTGCACGCGAGTTATTTTCACATACATTTCAAACCAAATCAGAACTTTGATACGTATATATTACTAGTAGCGCGTGTGCTACTGATACGTGGCTTATAGGCCACGCGTAAAGATACTCTTTATATTATATCTTTTATTACGTACAAGTATACGCTTGGGTACTTATATGTTTTTTAGATGAAAGCTGACGGGAACTGAAGGAAGGTTTGATACTTATTAAATATTAATAATACGCGGATGAGGTATGGCCATGAATATTTTAACACGTATTTAGTCCGGGTACCAAAAATTTCAACATAAAAGGACTCGGACGTAAAGATCTCGAAGACGAAGACGTTGCGTTGCGTCTTCATTCGCGTTCATTTGTTCGTTTCTTCGTTCTTCTCCCGTTCTTATCTGCGCATGTGTGTGTCTGTATGGCTGTATTCATGTATGTATGCATGAGTGCGCGCTACCTCGAATCTTCAGTTCCACTCGCTAAGAACGAATCCGGAGCCTTTGATGGCACCCAAGTCTAATTGTTGATTCTAATTTATAACCCTAAGGCGCTTACCGCCTTACGCAGGCCCTCGCCCATCCTGATGTAGCTCCAGGCTCTCCTCACCCAGCTGCGTACGAGATAACTCAGAGCTTGATTTAGATCCCAGGTTATCTATTCGGCATCATCTTCAATTCAGAGCAAAACTCGCTAAAGTTTCAAGGATTATATACATATAGTGAGCATTACATGTACATGAGTAGATATGCGTAGAGTTTCATTAATTAAGATGCTTAATTGAATCGTGGCTGAAAAATGTCTTAAATACCATCGCAAGGTGGGAACGAAGTTTCAGTGAAACAGAATGATACACCCTCGTAGTGTACAACGGTTTTGAAAGCGAGCTTGAATACCTTGCGATCGGGACAAAATGAGGAGTAGAATATAAAACAAAAATCTGTGTCATCGGATTTCTAATCTCCACGTCAGTCGCGCCTCGTCTGACACGAGAAGCTAAGCTCAGCTTTTAACTTCAAGCAGCTTTCGGTGCAAAGCTTACTGCAGTCCTGTCTCTGCAAGGATCAGCCCTCTCTTCGCATTCTCTTTCCACCTTCTATCACTCTTGCTCTACCTCTGTATTTCCTTCGTCACGTTAAACTGTTGAAAAGAAAATATCGACAAACACATATCCAGCTTTACTTTGACATTTTAGACTGCACAGTATCTCCCGTCGTATTGGGTGTTGGAAAGACTTTATCTTGAGGAAGGGTTGCGCTGCATATCTCGTATGTCTGTACTTGGTTTTCAATTCGTCGCATATAGCCGGGTTTTGTGAACCACACCAGCGAAAGATTCCCATCGACAAGTCTTTGTGAACGTAGATAGGTGTGTATATATAGATTCGAACGCTCGACGTCTCGAGGGTCTGACATTATTAATCAGGGTGTACTTCCCGTTACGTTTAACGCTATTGTTGCAACTTGTACGGATTACAGGAGTCTTCTATAGAGCAGGCATCGTCCGGATGCTGAATTTCACCGGGGGAATCCCGCCGGAAATTCTCTCGTCGTTAGAATTGCCACGCTATGCCACGCCGGTGGTAATTGTACAAACAGAAGGTAGCGAAGCTGACAATGAAACCATGGCTCGCGCTGATTACTGCAGTAATCGATAGGTGTACAGCTCTGTTCAATTCCTGTTAGTCAAATCCTAAAATCGACACAATTCCAAAGGTCATTTTTTCCTCAGTATAAATTCACAGCGAGCGAAATGTAGTACCACGATATTTCGGTACTAATGTATTTCGAATTTGGGCAAACAAACTATGCGAAAAGCCCGCCTCCGGGTAGAGGAATTCGCTTGAATTCGACCAAGAATGCAAAGATGCAAAGATGCATTCCTATCCCACCGCAGGTATGCTCTACGTATATGTGTACAGCATAATCTGACCAGCGCAACGATTCAAAAATATTTCTATAAAAGAAAATTTCTACCTCATTTAATTCCACGAATTTTATTCCAAGCATTCTTCGATTCCATTCATTGCTTTACCCATTCCAACGACATACCGTACTGTGACTGTGCATGTACATAATTCAAATCGCTGTAAGATATGTCCAGGTATTACTCCGACTGACCAATGGCTGCTGACGACAATGAATCACGACGTATAATTACTGGAAAGTTAAGCATGCAGTAAAGGATACGTCGTATAGGTCATCGGGTACCTTCAAGGTGCGTCCTTTGGTCAGGGAGTACAAGTTTTCTTGCAAGTAAGGGTATTCGTCAGGCGGTCAAAGGCGGCGAGCTTAACGACGTCAACAAAGCCGGAAGAGTAGTTATTTTCTCGTAAAAGTGGTAAACAGAAGTAAATGTGAAAATACAACACGTTTCTAACCCCGGGCGGGTTATTGTGAGAATCCGGACAAACGAGCGCGGGTTCTCTGGTAGTGTTGCCGTGTTTCGAGTTGTGTTTCAACATTGATTCTCTCTTCGTGTGTTTGGACAGCGGTTGAAGCCCCTTCGAGTCCCTTTCTCACGCCTACGAGATATCTTCCAATGCCGTGGCTTCCGTGCTGCTTATAACGGCCTTAATACCTTGCTATATAATCAGATATTATTGCTTTATGTATCCGTCAGATAATCCCTGAAAACTATGACCGTGACCGCATGAAAAAATATTCAGACGGACAACTAATCAAATTTTATCACTCGGTCTTAACATTCATTCCTTTGAAAATGAAATCCTATCATATTAGAAGCAGAAAATACCCTAGTTACGTGACATACACCCTTAAGTGGCCTGATTTCATTCGAAATTCGGGTCTGAAATAAGAACGAAGAATACCTTGCGGTAGGTCCTCGTTTTCTTTGACTCTTTCGCCTCGGGGCCGTAAAAAGATGTTCCCTTATCTCCACGATATCGTTCGTGTATCGCTCGATACAGATCTTTCCAAAAGACCTACCAACGCGCATTCCTGAATATAGTTATTCGTTCTGGACCGCCATAAAACGCGAATGCACGGGGTGAAGCGTAGGTTTGTAGACCAGGAGAGGTACGGGAAAGGGACGTTAAACATGAGGCTGAACTCGTCAATCTGGTCTTTCGAGAGAGAAATATATGGAAGTGTGACGAACATGACAACCGTGTCCCGCGATATTAATGGTCTGCCGCGTTGACGATAATGTCGTAATGTCCTGCGGTCGTAACGCCGGTAATGTCGTAAGCTGGCCCAGCCTTCTCTCTCGCTAACTGACCATCGAGGATTTTGATTTCCGGTTCAGATCCTGCTCCCTAACCGAAACCAATTAAAATTGATAAATTATTATCAAACTTTCGGAAACGATTTGAGAAAGGGAATCGAACGAACGTTGAGTCAATTTTGGAAAGTATAATATTATGCGAGACAATTTCGACTCCCACAACTCGGTCATATAATATTAGAATTTGTTTTGTTAATTGGAAAATCCTTGGATGTCTATTCCCTTACATTCTCTCCTCTAGGTGAATAATGTGAGAATAATATTGCAAGTCCTTCCGGTGAATAAGTGCACCTATACGTTTTGTTAAAATATCACTTCCGTTTTCATTTAGAAAATTCGAATCCCAAAAATAATCAAGCCCATTTCTCACACGGCTATTTGTCACGGCGTAGAGGAATCTAAATTTATTCCTCTTATTCCTCCTCTGTTCTCCCTTCGGGTTTTCTAACCGTTCCTCGCCTCGTTCTTCCTCCCATACTCAACGGCGGTACTCCGGGTCCAATTTGGTGGAACGGAACACCAGTAACGGGCCGTCAACCCTGATAGCATCTTCTAATGTATTCAACTGCTCTCGGTAAAATTCTTCCATTTCACCAGCCACGATCCAAGCCCTTACCTCACCGTTCCTTCCCTTTCTTTTCTTTTCTTTTCCTTTCCTTTCCTTTCCTTTCCTTTTCTTTCCTCGCCTTTCCTCTTCCTTAACTAGTATACTTGAACGCTGATACTTGATGCTGTCGCTTCTGTGATGCGACGATCCTTGCTGTTAGTGTCCAATTTTTAACATGGTAGCCCCAATTCAGACCGAATGACTACCAAAAGGATAAATATTACCGATACCATCGGCAGCTATTCTACGGTGACTATGTCTCGATAAATTTTCACCGGAAATTCGTCGAAGTTTATCCTCCGATAGGTAGCTAGATATAGGTACATCAGCGGCACAAAACGTTGGTATTGGAAATGTTTTGGGGAACCACAAGTTCTGATTGACGGTGATTTAGAGTCTTTTTCTGTTTACTCCATGTCGTAGACAGTTCTTTTTCTTTCCTTTTCTTTTTCTTTTTTTTTTGTTATTCCTTCTTCGACTGAGCCTGGGACTTGTGCTTGATGGAAGACAAAGTTTCTGGCAGTTTAATTCCGTAAGAAAATGAGACGGCGACTTATACAGACGTCCAGGTAATACAATATGTACATTATATGCATATGAAGCGACGACCCTACAGGAAATCGACCGTTTCAAAAGCTCAGACATCCTCGTTGGTTGATCGATGACTAACCCAACCTGTCCTTCCACTTTACCTCGTCGTTGTCAGCACTTCGAGCTGAGTGGCAACTGTTCGATGTCCATTCTCTGTCCCTTTCCGACCTTCGACGTCCGTCTTGCTCTTTTTCACTTCTCTCATCCGCTCTAAGAACCAAGGAGCAAGCAGAGCTTCATCTTTACTTACAAACGGAGAAAATACCGAGATATTATCCAGTCTTCTTGCAAGGAGAGGCCACCCAATCGATAGAATCATTCCTGGAACTTGAGCTGCTAGTACGGTAGCTGCACTGAGTGAGTTTTTGCATGGCTTCGAGAGGCGCCTTGGTTAAGTGAATAAGTAGGTTGACTTGAGTATAGGACATTTAGCCGACGGCGGTAGATACGCATACGTGTATGTATGTAGGCACATACGTACCCGCGTATGTCGCGTATCCCAACATAATTATGTAGGTACTTATCTACATTGCAACTATCCAGCTGCAAACGTGAAAAACGTTTGAATTCCCTTTTTCTTCTACTCGTTTTTTTCTTGTCGTACAGATTTATCTATTGTTCGTAACTCTACAGCCTCTGCAGAGTGTTCAGCAGACATTAAGATCTAATAGCATGGCCTCGGTAAAGCGCGTTTTTTAGATGAAATTTTTAATCCTGAAGCGAAAGGTGAACTACTTTGTTTGTTCGTGGCAAATGGTACTTTTTTATTTTGCTGAAGTTGAAGCTTGGGTATTCAGAAATTTTTCTACGAGAATTCAAAAGGGACGAAAACTGGCCGTAAGTTTTTACCATGAGCAAAAAAAAAAACAGGAGAACTTGTATTTCGGGACAAGGTTGCATTATCGCGAATCAGGGCATCCTTAGACCCACGTCGATTGATGAAAATTTATAATCACCGAGTTTGAGTGGGTTTTCAATTTGTTTTAAATTGCTTAGCCTGATCCTTATCAAGTTATATTGATCGCTCGAATCGTCAGCTGCCGCGGACACCGTGTTTCGCAACTTTCTATTGTTCAGAAACGTTCTCCAATGAACGAAGAAAATTCGTTTGAAATGATTTTAGTGAGAATCTCGATATCGTGCATCGTTAACGAGCTTTATCCTACAGCGTAATTTCATCTCTCACATCAATGCATTTAGACAAACGATATACATATCATGTAACCCAACGAATTTGATACCGTCGCAGAACCTACGGATCAAACGATTTCTAGCTTTCCTAAAAATGGAGAGAAATGAAAACCGCGTGTGGGTGTAGGGTAATACATGTGTGTGTATTCGATAGCTAACACAATGTACTGTTCGTGATTAAGGTGAACTCTTCCGTTTAAGCTGTAGGTAATAACGGTCGTAAAATCCAAATATTGGAACAGCTAGAAACGCTAATTAGTTTTGTGACCTCTTCGTTGAACCTCCGCGGCATCCTTGACTCGTCGAGCACTCGTAGGAAAATTAATTAGGGTAAGCCACAATTTAGAATAACACTGGTGGCTAACAGCAGTGGCTTTCCTATGGTATATATAGTACGAAGCTAGGTATCTAAGCTTAGCTTATGTAATATCCCTTATTAGAAGAGAGGACCAGACCAGGAGCAGGGTTTACTTGGCAAGTCAAACATCCTGTAACTCGCAATATCCTACGCGGCTTTCTCTGCACTAGCTAAGGATTTTGCACAAGCGCAAAGGAACTGCTATGTTACGACCCCCCCGAGACTGCAGTCAGGGAATACATATAACGATGCTGCCACATGAAGGTGCTGTAATGTTACGGAGAAGGAAGAGGAGGAGGAAGGTGTGGGTGTGAGGTAAGGGTAGGTAAGGGTGAGGGTGAAGTTCCCTCGACCACATCAAATGTACGAAACTGTGTATATATACTGCAGACCAGAATCGAGACTATGCAAAGTATCTTGTTTAACCTGTGTTGTGTGTACGAGCCACCAAGGAGTTGACCGGGACTGACCGTACCACCGGAAGTTAAACTGAGGCCACGTAATAATTTGCTGTAAAGGTATTTAAACACTTTAGAACTTTCTCGTGAGACTTTATTATTATATCGTCGTACCTTGTACGGGATGTAACACCTGAAAATTCAAATTTACAACCATCATGTTTCATCCAACAAAGCTGTGAAAATTACTTCGTTGGTATATACGCAGGTGACGACTGCCTGTGTTTTTCTTCTTCATTTTCTTCCTTTTTCGCACTGCTACCCTTACGCATCTGGAGATTAGAAGCGCACTGGCTCGACAGACAGTGAGAGAAACTGACTACAACCTATGCCTACAAATGAGTTGCATCTGGCAAGAGACTGGCTGACGGCACCCTGTACTCTTCCTGTTTTTCCTCCTTCGCTTCCTCGTCCTCCTCAACCACAGGCTCGGTTCACCCTCCGTCTCCCTAGTCCCGACAAACATCAGCCCCAAAAGCGCAGCATTCCTTTAACCGAAAGTAAAACGGAAAATTCCTTAGCTCTTGCCAACCACGTTCGATTGTTTTCGCTTTCCGCGCAATTTGAGAAATGCCTGGAGCTTCGTGAAGCTTCCTTACGACGTCCATGCGACTTTCGCCAGTTTTCTCCAACCCTCGGGACCCTACAGACTCAAAAGCACACACAGAATACGAACAAGACTGAAAGCGAATGAATGTTCAACGAACGAAGTTTCCTTTTACCCGATAGTGGAAATCAACTAAAATACTTTTCATACTTTTTTTTTTCTTTATCAGATTTATTATACATTCGAATCGATGGCTATTGGTCGAAAGAACCATTCGTGATAAACGGGCTATAGGTAATAAATAAAACAACGCGTTAGATACATGTTCCAGACTTGAGAATAGAGACTTCTGCGTAGTATATTCGATATTGTATAATCGTGTATATGTCTGCGACCTACGACCCACTATAGATATTGCCTGGTAAGATCGCAGATCGTTGGGGAGTGGCTCGTCTGTTCCCTTCTTTCTTCTTTCTCCTTTCTGCTTCCTTCTTCCTTCCTCGATCCTCATCCTCATCCTCATCCTCATCCTCATCCACCTTCTCCTCGTCCTCTCATATTACTCTCACTCTCTCGTTCTTTGCCAAGGAAAGTCTCTACGACTCTACGCAATCACCCTGTCGCTCGCCCCGAAGAAGGTAGAGGGTGTGCCTCTAGTCGTGGGCGATAAATTGCAGGAAGTAAAGGAAACTGGGGATGGGAGACGAAAGGGGAAATAAATTGTTGGTGGTAAACACTACGCGACTTTAAAACGGGATACCCACAGGAATATTGATTTCATTTCAGTCCAGACTTTTTAACGTAATTATTTAATACATTATTTGCGCACCGATGGCGCAGACAAGAGATTTTCAATATTTCATTCAGGCTTCTGTACGTTCTTTAATTACGGAGGCAAAACCGTCGACTCAATCGCGCTGCAGCTTTAGGAAAAACTGGAAATTATTAGATCGAGACAAAATCATCTGAAATTCAAATTGTAACTCGAGACATGACGACGGCAGTGAGTCTTTGGTTATTTGATTAATTACTTCAAACTTTCGTCAAGTTTAGTTCTGACTTTGTTTCGTGAGCGGCATACTTATCTGACGAAGGGACGGAGCCGTGTATGTACCTTGAGGGATTCCTTGGGTCGTGATCCCAAGTTCCTCATGTTCGTTTTATGACCTGTATAAGCATACGTAGAAGTAGGTGAAATTATGGCTTTGGTATCTCAACTTCTATTCGCTGTCTTATCCGTGAATAAATGAAAGAGAAGTAAGAAATGAAAAGAGCTGTGTAGAGTAAAGACGTATTTTAAGAATCTCATTAAAAGTGATTGGTAAAAAAAAATGATGCTGCGGTATCTCGGTATAACTTCATTCACCGAAAGAGTAAAATGTGAATTACGAGAAATATAAGAACAGAAAAATACTCGTGGAATAAGATACGGACGAGGAAGAACGAGGACGAAGAGGAAGGTGGAAGCCTACCTCACCGAGCCCATCTACCTATATTAAGAATATTTAGTAAAATTTGAATAAACACCAGGGACCTCCTTCACTGGAAATTAATGCCTTTCTAAAAGTCCGCACTGCAGGAGGTCGCTCAGAAAATCGTGTCCCGCCTTGCCTTGTATTATTCGTCTGTACTTTTCTAACGAACGAACCATGGCGTATACCTCGTAATGACCTATTACTACGTTAGATTAAAAACTCCCGTTGGATTATGAGTTACGCCTGTTACTCACGCCGTCAAAAATTCATTGTGTTTTCTATTTTCACCGTAATAGCTGGCACACGTAATGACCGGCTGTATATAGGCTCAGAATCAGTAGCTGGTTCGTGAAAAAAAAAAAAAAAAATTAGGTCATTTCGAAATCGATTGAGCAGAGCTTAATGCAAAAATGACAATTTCAATCACGATCCGAGCGACGTTATATTATAACTGACCACCGTTGGTTTTTTTGTTTTTCCCAATTTTTTTTTGTCGACGTTATAGAGAGCTTAAATTTTTAATACATCCGCGCAGAGCAGAGGTAGATACGGTGGAGTTTTCCCACTGTAATACGAAGCTACCATGTTGGTATTTCATTTGTGTGCGAGTTCAAATTGCGAGGCAGCCAGAGAGTTTTTGACGCTCGGTAGTGATTGTTAGAGCTTGTTGATTAAAGCGAGACGGTTTTAGAGCTATCCGTTCGTTTGTACTTTACTTTTAATCTCTTTCCCTCTGCTGTCTCGCTGTTAATTGCACATTTACCGTTCACAATGTGCTGCACCGAGTGCAACCCCGCACCTAATTAAGACTAGACCTCGTACAAGCGGCTAGGGTTACCGTAATTTACAACGAATTAGGCTTTGTGCATTTTATGGAATTCATACCTCAAGTATAAGTGATTTGAAAAAATGGGTACTACCTCATCCGCAGCCGGTGCTCATTCGAATACGAAGCTTGTTTGGTCGGATCATCGATCTGCTCGTATATTAAGCTGCAAATATCTGAGTAGGAGTTAGGCTTGATTCAATTCAGGTTAATTGACATTCTTAATGAAGCTCAACTAAGATTGCCGCATTGCAGCAGTGAGCTCCAGCTTGTGCAGCTTGCAACTTACGAGTTTAAACAAACTGAACAAATGAACGTACCAAAGCCTCCAGGCTTCAACAAACTATAAGGTTCAGTCTGGGAACTGAGGGTGGCCCAAAAGTACGACGGATAAACGCTAAAACAACTGGAAAATCCTGTATAGTCATTTGCAGACTAATCCCATGGAATACCAAACGGGACCCATACCAGGCTTTACCTGTATACCTTTGCTACATTCTACATAGGTTCTCGGAAAATATCTCAGTTATCTTTTATCGAATGAAGATTATAAATAGGTTTTCATCCGATCAGTGGAGATGTGATTATGAAATTTGAAGGAGAATAAAATTTTGGAAAATATTTCGTTTATCATGTATTATGTATTATGTATTCCATTTGCCTACATCGTATTTACTCCGCATACAGCATCCGGATTTTCAATCTGTGTTGCGCCGTATTTACGTAAGTCGTTTCCGTTTGGTTGGTCGTTTTAAGGCACGTGCCAGTTGAATTGTTCGGCCGGAAGTGAGGGAGTAAAATGAAAAAACAACAGAGTGAAAAGCTTATGGTATAAAGTCGGTTTATAATTGTTGAAAAATTTAATAATCACATTTTTCATGAAATTCTTTTACTTGAGGTAAAATCAGCTCGTTTGCTATACTACACATCGCGCAGGGATTTGATAGTGAACATTTAATCAAACGTGACTTAAAAAATACTCAGAATAGCGATATATAGCATCGTTCATTCCCGTCGCGCAATGGACCATAAGAAACCGAAGAAATGAGAAAAGCTCAAGGATTTCTACTCAAACTTAATGGCGTCATCTCGGACGCCATAATACTATACGTATAGGTAACTCGGCCACAACGTCTTGCCGTGGACACATTTTATAGAGAAAACAACGAAAGTAATAGTTCCTATTCAACAATGACAGAAACGTTTATGATGCGGCAAAGAATAATAAAAATAATTGAAAAGTAAACCTAAACTACCAACTTCTATCTTTCCCCGGATAGTTTTTCTCACATTCTGGATAAATTCGATAGAGCTGCAGTTATAATTATCATAGCAATAAAATGACTATTTTTCGGAAGGTGGATCGAGAAAGTTGATATACTTCAATGATTGCTATATTCATATTTTATTTCTCACAATGTTTGCAGACCGATTCAAGCGACTTTTTCACGCTTTGGTAGATGAGAGAAAATATAGAAGTATAATTTTTTCGTTCCATCAGAACCCGGGTCCTTATATATTCGAGTATTATCCTCATTTGTCACCCTTCGTTTGAATTCTGAATACTTCGTCAAGTTTTTAGAAGTCGTAACGAACGCGCGTAACCTACTGACCTGGCTCTTCATTGAAAAGCAAAATGTCCTATATATACATACATGTACATTGTACACACACATATGTATGCATACATGAAGTGGTATCTAGAGGAATAAAGAGGTTCTTGAAGCAAGGTTTTATGCCGCCCTCCTGACTCCAGACTCTCATACTTTTCGAACCTTACATATATATACTCGCGGTGAACTAAAAATTATTTATGCATTGGTGCACACCTCCGGAGGATTTTTATGAATGGAGGAAATCAAACGTACTTCCCGTCCATCGCCCGTTTCTGTCAACTTTCGAAGGCCCATGGGTGAACGTGGATCCAAAACCCCCGACCTCCGACCCTCGACCCCCGGACAACCCTCTTTGCTTTTCTATACGCGCTGTTCCGCATTGGGACGTCTTCCAGCATATTTGCAGAGAAAACACACCTCCCTTGTCACCCCGTCGACCTCACTCTCTTCAGGCCTGCTCCAGCTCCGCGCCTACCATCCCATCTAAGAATCACGCCTGGTACATATTTTCAGGCATGCTTAGATATCCGAGCAAATGTTATTCCTTTGCGAATCTTAGATTGGACTTGGCGCGTTCCCACGATTTTCACCCCCTAAACTTCGCGGAAACTTATTTTTCAAAGTTTTTTTTTCTTTCGCTATTAGGGATTTAGCTATGATCATATCTTCGAGATTATACGCGATGGACCGTCCGTCGACGTCTTGCCTTATTGAAAGTGAAATTGTTTTTCAACCGGATAAAGTAAAGAACTAAGAAAGGGATTCTTACGGCCAATTCGAATCGCCTACAGCCCACGTTCGAATAAGATTCGAGAATAAATGTCGAATGGTTAAAAAGCGCGAGGAAATTCCCAAGTCAAATATAAAGACGCGCAAAATTAAAAAACTTTTCCAAGTAAAATCTGAGCTTTTGACGGACGATTAACTGCCTCGATGATAACGAATCCTTACCATTTATATACGCACGAAAGATATAACTTCTTTCGCCGAGAAAGATAAGGGGAGCAGAGCTACACCATATATTATATTGGCAGTTTGATTTAAATCAGTGGCGTTGGTAGACACTCGTTCTTCTTAATATACCTCTTAAATCTTTCAGAACTAACGATGTTTGTGGGAGGAGAATGGCAGGGCAAAAATTGACCACAAACGATCTCTCAAATCGTCGAACGTACGATTTTAGTTTCAATTTTCATTCACCGTTTTGTATAGACGAAAAATCGCTTTATGAATGCCCATTATAATTCATATAAATTTCGTACCTTTATATACTACCTATACGCAAGATGCGTGGGTAGCCTTTGACGGTACTTTGGGTTACTTATTCACTTATTTACCGAAGCAAGCCGAAAATTTTATTAGCTCGTTTTGGTTGATAAATTTTTTCGCTGTACCTTATTTTCTTGCCGATTGAAATATTATTTGGTATATCGTTGGTAATATATCTACTGTAAGACAGTTTTATCATACTCGAATATAACGGAGACCCGAAGAGGATTTATGGCGTATTAAATCATATAAACAGCAAAAATATTCCCTGCCAGTGTCTTTCGACTCTTCGACGTGTGTATATACGTATAACAGAATCGAAATCATTGGGGTGAGCAAATAGCCATTCCGGATTCGCGGAGAATATTCCATGCCTAATACATAAACCGATATCCGAATTTTGAATACAAATTTGAATAATGTAGAATTTTGAATTATTCCCATAACTCGACGATGTAGATACAAGATGCCTATACATATTACCTACTGTCTTAAATTTACAAGCTATTTTATATTCAGCCTATAATACACGCTGAACATATCAATCTTTTTTTTTTTTCACAATCGCAGGAATTCACCTCGCGTTTCGAATATTCGTCAACCTGAATCATTTCATTAACAGATATATTGCGGCCTCCGAAGACTCACTTTAAATTTCTAATGTTTTAATCAAATTTATTGATGAAATAGAACCGGCGTCAAACTCTTCGGTAAATAAGTCAGAAAGAATGAAACTGTATGAAGAAATTTATGCCCACTATCCCATCCCAACCGACCAGATAAATTATTCAAATGGTATAGCAAAGTGGAGACTAACGGTTTTCGAGTTCGTGTCAATCACATGCATTAGATGTGTCCTTTCACCATCACGTGTCCTTTCCTGTTACTCAGCCAACTGGCTTCGTCGATATAATGCTTTTTATTATTCCCTACTTCCATAACTGGTAAGAAAATAAACCGTTTTATGTTTTTCGTCGATAGATCCAGTACCAAACCCTCAGCCTTTAATGCGTTTGTCAATTTGTCTAATCACTCACATCAGACTAGAAATGACCTCTTAACCTGTCTGATGCCGAGACTTTCCTATATAAGACGCCTTTCGGCATAAGGCTGATAAACGATCCTTCCGCAACCGTACACGGCCACGTGGGCAGCCTGAGCAATTTATTGCAATCAGTGTCGGGCTTTGGGGAGACACGTGCGCGCGGGTGCCGGGTGTTGGTAGTATATATAATATGTAACGTACGTAGCTCTTCTCGGTATACTTGACAATGCAAAATAAAATGAATAAGATTAAATAAGGATAGGACAACATCGCTGTTCGTATCATGATATGATCGGGGCTCAAGATTTGCGACAGATCCATGGGCAAAGATCGTCGAATCAAGACCTATGGCTAGCCTTATCGCTGAATTTGATTTTGGCGCGAGGACACGATGCGAAAAATAAACCAAGCTCAAATGAGGTCGTACGTAGGTGGTTTTCGCGACATGATTGTGGTCCCGCGATCGGTACTGTGTAGTTTCGCGTTGCGTGACCATGCTGACCAAAGCGATTTCGATCCGATGCCGATTTAAAAATAATTGAAACCCCTAACGATCGGAAACGAGCGGACTCACCGGGCGAGCCTTGATTGCCTGAAATGTTGTGCACGCCCACGCGGAAAAGCAAGTTGAGCACTTTGAACTGAATCAAAGGCAAAGGCTTTGATCATTTGAGTCGTAAAATTTTATCGCATGTGGGTAACGCTATGAAACACCCTAACGTAATCTTTTTTCATTTGTTTCAGGTAAGTCGGGTCCCGAGTACATATATAGATATACACTTCTCCAAAATCCCAGCGTGCCTGTAGAAACCATCGTTTATGGGTGAGCCGCGTATCGACAGTATGATACTCTTTGATTTTAAATAATCGGCGATTTTCAATCATCGAATATACTATAAGCCCAGTGATCGAATTCTACAGCCCATCATTTTTCTCCCACATTTCTTCAAATCCCGCTGACCTAGCGATGGATAAAATAATTCGCTTGACCTTTTTAACGAAAGCTTATTGTTAGAAAAAATTATCGATACTAGCCGACGTAATTTATGATATGCGATTGGTATCGTCGCGGTAACGAATGAATAGGTATTAATACGTTGCCGAGTGAATATCAACGTGATGTCAAATAGATGACACTCACGCTCCACACTTCTCTCTTGATTCTAGCTCGACATGAATACGCGCGTATGTGCATTTATGCTCTACATTTGTCTCTGTATATCTATAGGCACATCTAGCACGAGGGCATATACCTAGGCATATGTAACACGAATCGTATATATGCTCGCGTAATCGCATTACAATCAGATTTGAGATAACATGTCATATAGGGTCTCAGACCTGAAGGTAGAATACGTGGTGAATGTGAGAAGCCCCTATATGTAATATGTAAACAGGAAATTCGATCAATTATTCATGGCAGATGTAATATCGTGTAACTATATAAGATACATTCTGTACTGAAATAATCTAGCAGTTTTTTATTTGCGGTTTAAAAATGAACTACTGTTCACATAACGCGCGACCGTACTTGCAGGTGGGATATGATACCCAATTCAGCAAACCGCGAGAGAATGAGAATGAAAATGAATGAATATTCGCCGAAATTCTTGCCTGAATCGAAACGTTGACAACCGAATTTAACAATAGTGAATAAAAAACGAACAATAAATTGGACCAGTTATTAAATCCAGAACACAATGGCGATTCAAGTGAAGAATTCAATGAAATTCTCGCTCAGGGATCCGGGTTCTACCCGTTCTACGAAGCGGCTTTCATCCCGTAGTGCAGACAATCCTAAATGGTAACGAAGCCAGCCGACCAAACGAACAACCAAACAACTCTTTATTCCTGCTTTCCAAATTTATTAATAATTATTTTGAAATTCATCTAGAGTTACTGCTGCAATTTTCTGCTTCAAATAACAGGCTACATTATTTCTGAATCTGTGTGAAACTGGCGTTTGATATTCAGCTGCACATTTCTTCAACTCATATTCAGATACGACACGTCAATCAGTACAATAAAGTAGGTATTGAAATTTTGGTCATCAACGAATTTTGACAAATTTTACGTGTGGTTTGATGATCATGAGCACCATGGCTCGATAAATTGTCGATAAGCCCTCAATAATGATTATACGTTCTATCGTTACACGGTAAATCTCACACGCTTATATATATATACTTGATGCTGTTATCAGAATCGGATCGTCGCCGGTCGTCACAACTGCAGTCTATGTTCACAAAAGCTTCGTGTAGGTATATCTGGCACGAAGAGTGGAGTCGAATCACGCGTTTAAAAAATATCGAGGTTGCAGCACCAAGTTGGTGTGAGTAAATCGACGATGACAGGCCGCATCCTCGTGACGTGTCGTCCTGTCAAACGCACCGTGTCCTATATGCCTACAGTCTGGATGTTTGCGTCCGTATATATTATACATGTTGTGTCCATGGGCAGGATATATGACACGCAGACATGCATATATATATACATATGCGTCTATCCGTTTATCTATATGTCTTTACTGCACGCACTGTGGAAAATGCGGGTTCGATGCTGACAGGGGATGCAGTGGATTTGAGTCCGCGATCCTGGAAAACGCGGTCGAGTAGTTTCACCGTTCTTCAGGGCATGAAGCGAGGTATACTGTACAGGGAATGTTCAACAAACATAGAAAATACACGGTGAGAGATACGCGGATGATATTGTTACCCGCAGCTCCTCTCTCTAATCTCAGTATATACTCAACCTGAATAGTTGAGCTTTCATTTAGCAAATGTTGAGTGTGTCCGCATGAGAAGATGGGTCGAATATCACGAGGCTATTAAATATGCTAAATAGTTGCTAATTACATTCATTGTCGTGTCATTCGCGAATCCCTCGACACGTTCTCATCTTTTTCGCCCCTTTTCTCGCCAGCGGTTTATATACGCAACAGTGTCGACGGCTCATTAAGGGTAGCCAGCCAGGCTGTTCGTCGAGCGAAGGGACATCGTTAAAGTTTACCATTTGTTTTTACTCTCGGAAGGCACAGGGCGAGCAGCTTTACGACCCACTAAACCTGAAATCAGCCACTTTGTTTACTTGCTAACACAAGACGAGAAGTTACTGCTACTCAATCTTTCCTTTCCCTTCAGATTTCCTCCTTTTTTCATTCCTTTTCATCGAAACTGCAGCGAGCTCTCGCGATTAATGTCGCATAAATATGGTTCTCAAGTTATTCCAATCTGGCTAATTGCTTTCTAATTATTTCCGGATCAGATTTCATAGATGCAAGAATAAAATTCTGCAGGATGTTAGGAAGCCGGATTCAAATATGAGAATAAAATTGACAGACGAAATGACGGACGCCCTGTGTAGTCGAGGAGACGTCATGTCAGGGATCCGTACATCAGCTCGAGTGAGGCCGGGTCAGTAGTGCGTCTAGTCGTTGACACCGTATGTCACGAATGTAAATTAATGATCACCCTTTTAGGGCACCCCGTCAATTATTTAGCAGGTTTAATTGAACGCGCGACAGCCTCTGTCAAAATAGTTCATTCAAATGATCATGTCCTCAGGATTAAAACAGAAAATAGATTCTGAATGCCTGATTGAAACCAGATGAAAATTAGTCAATTTCCCACGAGCTTATACCGTCCGATGAATCGAATTACTAAATCCGATACCTTTTATATCGAGTTAACGAATCTTTTTCCATGAAAACATACTCGCAGGCTCTACGAATTATTTCGTTTAAAAAAATGACGTACTAAATGTTAACTGTGAGGTGCGATTACCATATAGGTACATATAGAATTATAGCGGCGAACTGACTTCTTGTCCGTAACATTCCTTGCCAGAAATTCCATCCTCGAATAGAGGCGAGTGTTTCGCGGCAGACAGAGCTGACCTTATTTCTTGAGTGATGGTCCTACGTCGACCTTGCATCAGATATTAAACGGATAAGCAAATAGTCTGAGAGCGAGTTTGTACAGAGGTGAAATACGGAGGTAGAGAGAACCAGGCATGTTGCCTTGATTTCTCTGGGAAGATGTCGTCGCTGGTAACGTATGAGGCAACGATAAATAACACTCGAATTGTCTAGCTTTGGTTACCCGCAGTGCGTTATTATCTTACTTGAAAAGTAGTTGAAGATAATGACGTTCAAGTCACCTGAAAATAACTTACCTGTACCTAGATGTTACATTCTTTTTCTCCCTTATGTATCTGCAAGCTCGAATTTATAGGATTTTTTTTTTTTTTTTTTTTTTGTGGTGAGTATAATATTAGTATTTGAATGTTAACCCGCTGTTTTAGTCACTTGGAAATAATTTTGAATAATTCATATCTCTGACTAATTAATATTCTAATTATGAGGCTTTACAACGTCCTCGATAGCGAGCAATTAGTTGATTGAATTAATAACTCGAACGTAGCACTCGCGAAATTCTATAGTAGCCCGTATAATTAAGCAAGTTAACTAAGAATTAATTGGAAATGCTTTTAATCGGAATTGTAGTACCTCGACAAGTTCACCGCACGTACGTTTCACAATCGGTCAAAACGAAGTTGTTACTATTGTCTACTCCTCCATGCGGGTTTTTTGTATCGACCCATTGTCTGTCACTTGGAATTCTATTTATATGTACTACATAATACATACACACATTACACATACACCTATATGTGCATGTACGTATGTTTTATCTACACACAGGTGTGTATGAGCAAGGGATCGAATGCAATCCATAGAAATAAAAAAAACTGTAGTATACCTCGAATACGACACCTCCGGGAACCCCATTTCCGGCACGTGATCATTTATCGTGAAATTTACAAGCGACAACTAGCCATGGCAAGAGATAGATGCATTTGGTAGGTGAAGAGTTGAAAAGAGAGGTATATAGGAGTGCTAATTTATTTATGAAAGAAATTCGACGCCACACCTAGTACTACCTCGAGTCTCGCTTGTGCAGTTGTCCTTCCATTCCCCTTTTCTGCTCCTATAGAGATCCCGGGGGATGCGACAAGATCCTTGTGACGTTCTTTACTTATTCATCGCGCATTTACTTAAAATTTGTGAACCGACGCGGGAGCAGACGAGACTAAATTCATTTTACTTACTCCCTGAACCCCGCGCGTGAAAATTTAAGACCGAGTATTGCTTTGCCTTGCGAAAACGCTTTGAAAATCGGAAACGTACCGATATTTAAGAATCGGCATCACGGAAAAGTTTTTTTTTTGTTTTTTTCATTCGATCGTGAAAATTTGGTTCTTACTTCCATCGTAACTCACCGCAGGGAGTAACTTCAGTCGATTTAGCCTCAACTGACGACTGATAGCAACGATGTATTAAATGTTATTACACCAGACACGCCACGAAAAGACCATTTCGACAGGATCGAAAACCCTTCAGATTGCTCCCTCGACTCCATCCGACAACACGGTCTTACGATATATATATATATATATATATGTACCTATACATGCACATTTAGTATAGGGCAGTGAACCGACACAAGCCCAGAAATACCTGCCAGTATATAGATTATAGATAGCTATATACGAACTATATTAACAATTATTATACGCCTATAATAATTTTTTATTACTTCGGGGTAATTTTACCATCGTCCAGTATATGTAGAGTAGTTTTATCGTCATATCTATCCCGAGCGAAATGAAAAGGAAACTTTACGAGGTGAACAATTATCTACGAAATCTTTACTGGCTTGAATATTATCACCATTAATGAGGAATAAATCCAAGATTTTTGCATCAAATAACAATTCCGGTGGTACTATTGCCGTTTTAATACACATTTATTTCGCTAGCGAAGTACAAATCGTTAACTGATACACGGATTTATTGGAAAACTTTCGTTTCGCTACGAGATGCAAATTTTCATGATAACCTTTGGCTATTGAACTTTTGAACGGTTACCTAGGAGCTCTTTTCACATAGGGAAAACACACACATTGGACGTGGATTTATTGCTAGGCTTTTGAATTGATAGTGGATTATACCGATCCTTTACCCCTAACCAAATTCGTGGCTTTGGTCAATGTTGCGAGTAAATTTTCTCCGGAGATGGATAGAGAGAGAAAGAGTAGCCGGAAATTTTTTGGATATTAAATTCACAATAAAACAGTAAACAAAAAGAAGATAATTACGCATGGATATATTTTTAGCAAATCAAATACAGAAAGCACCCCTTGATCCCGAAAATAAATCCAAATACATACTTTTAAAAGCGTTATTGTAAAAGTGCTGTTTTTTTCTTTCTTTGTAAATAAATACGATGATCAATACGGCTGGCATGCTTAACTATTGTTTGCAATGAGAAGGATGAGAATCGCTGAAAAAGTAGAATCTCTGGAACTGATCCTACGCAAATAGGTACATACCTACACGATATGTTTTTTTTAATTTTTTTTCTAGTCGTTCATTCGATCAAATGACCATAATCCGGTGGGGGAAAATAATAAAATACCTACACAAGGTTATAGTGACTATATAGTAATTGCAAACATTGAACATATGTCGCCTCAGGGCAAGAAGCATTTTGAGTTCGGATCGCTTTGAGTTAGCGCCCTTCGTCAGGCGGCTTTGTTCGCACAAAATTGGATTTGCCTAGTATGCAAATAGGGGAGTATGGACGATGACTGTATATAGCGTATCGGTACGTATAGAACTATATACATATATATATGTATATAGGTACCGACTATGGCCCAGTTCGAAAGAGCGGCGAGGGCGATAGAGACAATGATGAAAATGCTCCGCATGCACTTCGGAAAGTTCAACCCTGCATACGTACACACATGCATTATGGAACCAGCGTTGCCTTTGAGTGTCTTTTTTATTTTCTCTTCAATTATCCACCCTACTTCCTCCTTCTCAAACAACGAACTGACGTGATGTTGCCGGTGCACCTGCCCCGTTTAAATCTCTGCCCTTGCGCGTATATAACGAGTAAAGTGCACACTGCACCGTGTCAAATGGCGAGAGTCAATAATTGATCCTCTCTTATATTACGGGTGTAGGTACGGATGACGTGAAAACGATATTTGCTAATAAATTACATGGCAAACGAGTCTCCGCCCTGGTACAATCGCATCAGTAATAATTGCACGAGACAGTTAACTGCGGGCCGTAAACTAAAAGGATGGTTAAAAAGAAGTTCGCACCGTATGTGCAACAGCGTAACTCATGTACCATATAGGTACACGTTTGAAATACATATAAGGATGAGTTTTAAACGAAGGCGAAAAAGAGAACTGAATACCGATCTTGAACCACGACTTAATCTCCGTGCGAGTTACCGAACTTATAAACTTATACTTGTATAACTACCTCGTTAAATTATCATAAATACCCCGGGTCCTCTAGCGTAAAACACACATATATTCCGCTCGGTTATCGTTCATGTTCAATCTACGACCTTCCGTCGATTATTTTTATTATCAATTTCTATTCGATATATTTTTGTCTATCTTTTTCTTTTCCTCCCTTGACAATTGCCACTTCATTTTTTCTCCATTTATTTTCCGATCTGCCCCCTAAACCCAGGAGTAGGTAAGTAGGGATAAAATTTTGATCTTTATTCAAGGATATTGCTATTGACCATTTCATTTGAATTACCAATTTATCCAATGGTTTACGCGGCATACGGAGTTGGAGGTTGGCTCTGGCTGGATAGATCGACCTCGTGCGATATCTGCAGGGTAGATATTGAATTTTTCATTTATGGGGTTGGCGCAGAACCTACGTGGTGGGATTCGTGCGTGACTTGAGGCTTGAAGAAGAAACGTATGTGTTACTAAATAATTCAAGAATACAAATGGGAAAAGAACTAAAAATAAAAGTAAATAAATAATTTGCACTTGATTCAGATGCAGACATTTGTTCTGCCGCTATACCCACGGCCAAAACTCCCTTCTTCAATAATATGAAACGTTATACCTACGGTAAGACGGTATAAAACGTTGAAACGGTATAACGAGGAAAAATTTAAAAGAATAGACCCTGCAGCCCGAGGGCGGAAAGATGTACGACCGAAATTACCATGCAGTTAAAAACACGCGTTTCTCTTTCTCTTTTTCATTTTCAAACTCCTCTATCTGAGAGACGAAAAACCTAGCTGCTATGGCCTCAGGACAGTAACATCGGTAATAGCAGATTGCTAAGCTCTCAGCCTGCACCCATTAAGCTCTGGTGCTGAACGATAATGGGCTGAATTCTCTCACAATTCACCAGAGAATTCTCAAGATTATTTTTCGTGCACGGGTAGCTATTTCATCATGACATTTCAACTTGTTTTCGTTCCTCTGCCTTCGAAAAACTTCTACCCCGCACATTCGGTTTTATCATTTACCCCTACCTACGTTATGTTATTTTATTATTATTCTTTTTTCCTTGCTTTATCTTTTATTTTTCATTTATTCCTCTCGTATAAAAGTTCAGAATTTAATTCACTTCTCCAACGGAAGCTGCGCAGGGAGTGAACTGTTAAATTATTTAACTTGAATTCATGCTTGCATCCACTCGGTCACGCGATAGTTTAACCTTTGCTCCGAAGGGAGGTTTTTCAACCTCGCTCACAATATCCGAATCTGTGAAATGATAATAATAATTTATCCACGCAGTATGGAGTGCGTGACGTGTAAAGAACGGAGTTTTTTCCATTGATAAATGTATCAACTCTCTTCAAACGTCATATTATACATTTTCGTGTCTATCTCGTAGACACTTCGGCTATACTTTTGGACAACTGTCCGACAACCGAGATGGGATAAAAAATTTGCCAAAAGTATTCCTCCCTAAACTTTCCATCAAGAATCACACCGGACTACATAATCTACTGTCTCGGCGTAGGATTGTCGTGGCTGTATATACTCTCATTAAACAATTCGAATTTAACGTATGAAAATGACTAACAGTTAAACAAAGCCCCGAATTAATACCGTCTGAAATATCAACCTATACATGTATACGAGACCTAGAATCAGTCAGCAGCACGAAGCACTGTAAGGAGGAAAAAATTATTGTGTAGGTATAGGGGTAGGTGCGGGTGAGCAGAGAAATTTTATGTCCTTCCAAGAGAATGAATAAAAAGAAACATGAAGAAGGAAAGGAAGAGGAGAAAAAACAAAACGTGTAGGTGAAGAAAGTTCAAGAACGCTGCAGGTCATCAATTTGTCTTGGTTGTAGTTTTGCGTGTCCTGGGAATTACAAATTCGTCCTATTTGCAGTATCGGGGGATTTACACATAACAACGTGAGCCGACCACGTATAGTTATTATATGGTGTAGTATAATATAACGATAACGTTATTATGCGAGTTGACAAAGTGACTTTACGATTTTATAACACGCTCGAGTCTATGGGAGATAATTTGAGTGCGTTTGTATTATACAGGACTCTGCAGGGGATCCAGAAGAAGTGATTTATGCGGTTGACTGTTTGTCGAAACTACGCCGAGCGGGCGGAAGTCCACGAAAATTTATAGGTATGTGCTTGCGACCGCGTTTTCATCGTTTTTCAATAATTCCCGAATGTAAAGCCATGCGGGGAATCCCCAACCGGCCATAGAACCGTTGCAGGAATACCTCTCGCGCACGCGTTCCTGATATTCTAATGGACTCCGGATTAACGTCTCTTCCGGGAATTCTTGTATCCTGGCACGGAAACCAGGAACGTTACCAGATCTTCCGCGATTCGAATCTCGAACGGAACTTCGCACCGTGCAGTAAAAATAATTTCGCGGATATCCTTACTCCTACACTCGCTTTCATACCTTGACTAAGATATCTCGCAGCTCGCTTAGTATACGTCGAGAATTTTTTTTTCTTTTTTTTTTCTTAAAAAATTCTCATCTTTTATGACGTATCACACCTTTGTATTTAACCGTGTCCTTTTTTAATGGAATCTTTTGCAAGATGAAAGGGAAGGGCAGCAAGGCGAGGCGAGGCGAAGCGAGACTTCAAGCGACACCTATTATCGTCCCGAAGGTGGGAATCGCGGAATATACATATACATACATACATACATACATACATATGTATATGTATATAAAATTCGGTACGAAAAAGCCATCTTTCCATTTCATCTCGCAAGACACGCGCGTCGCTGACATCAAAGTCGTCCTCCTTCGTCGAGGGTATATTCTCGTCCCCAAGGACCAACGAGACCAAGGAAGCGTTGCGAGACCCAAGAGATGCAGCTCGCGTCCCGACTATTTTCGTCTCCATTGGAACCTTAGGGACAATTTGTTTACCGTTGGGGAAACCGTGAGACGGTAGCTAAGAAAAAGAAGAAATTTTATTTTGATTTCTACCGTAAGTGCTTGCCGACTCGATTGTTTCCACCTCCCCTGTACATACATACGCCGATATTATTCATACAGGTAAAAAAATTCAGCTCCTACATCGCCAGATATACCATACACAGTATATTTATATATTTCGACTCTCTTTCTTAAATAAAGGTCTGATCTTTCGCGAGAAATAACTTACGGTGCGATGCGTTTCGCTTTCTTCCGAGTTGTCAAAGTGAAAGAGCGCTGGGCGGGAGGACCGAACCAGGAAGGGGATTCAAAGGAAAAACAGATTGATCGTTCACTGAGAGCTCAAGCGTTTCCTCTTCCCTGGAGATACTTAAAAACAAATCCTGTCTCTTGATAAAACGGTGCGAAGATATCCTAAAATAAAATAAATATATATGTAGAAAGAAGAAATCAGAAATAGATCCCTTCCTCAGCGACAGTAGCAGCTGGGCTTCCAAATCTTAAAATTCGCAATGCCACACGTATACCGCGTAACAATAATTTTGACAAACTGATTAATTTTCAAACAGTGACGGATTTTCGTTCAGTGACACCAGCTCGAAAGAATGTGCCCAATCATTTCCAGCAGGGGGTTTCATCGTGTCACTTCTTGTTTGCTAGGTTGCAGTACGTTGGGGTGACTCTAACCCATAGCTAGGGTGGAGTAATCTAATTAAAACTCCCTACGAGCAAGGTAGGGTGATTGTCATTTTACACGTGTCACTATTATTTGCATACGATGTTATTGACTGGTCCACAGTGTCCCCCTTTCACACAATTCCGGAAGTTCAATGGAAAAAACGTAAATTTTCAAATTCCGAAGATGACACAGACATGTGATGAAACCCATTTACGATATTTCGAGACTAAGAACCGATCCAATTACCAGGTAATCGGCTAATTTTTTGATTATCTTTCGATTTTAGTCAAGTCTGCGCTCTTCAGGGTGGGTTTAACTCTTCGCAGATGATGTATAGAGGTATATGTATACGCAGATCGAGAAGTGAATTAAAATTTGAGATATCCTTTCTGCGGACCCCTTCGTCCGAGAAATATCGCCGGAGAGTCGTTTCACCCCCATCAATGGGCGTAAATTGCATCGCTACACTATAGTTATCTGCCATGCGTCATCCGGAATAACTATCGTAGTAGGTACGCGTTGAAATGTGCTGCGATACTTTCGAGGAGTGAATATAGTGTGCGCGTATTATACCTATGTATAATGTGTGTATATATATACGCATATTATGTACATAGGTATTATACAGAAAAGTTACCCATGGGAGTTGGATCTACCAGTTCCCAATGGGATACTCCACCACGAAGGAACGTTATACCGGAGCTATGCTTAAATTTTATATAGACGGATAGAAACGGGCTGAACGATCACAATGTTATCGCATACGGCGCCACGAAATATTACAAAGCACTCGACTGCAGCAGGGACGAAGACGAGCCCTAGTACGAAGCGTAATCTCTTCTATTTACATTACAAAGAAGATTATTTGATACGTATATTAAAGAGCAAAGTGCCTCGGAAATGGAAGGTCGGAGAATCGTTTTCGTGTTTTTGATTCTCGCGGGGAGTCCTTGCGGGCTGTTACAGATACAGTCTAGGTGAGATAAGGAAACGCGTCCTTTTTGTCTCTTTATCAAATAAGGACAGCTTCCGGTGCAGCAAACGTTATTCTGAAAGGAACGATCCTCTTTACTGACGCAGCTGCACTCCCACCGTTCTTAAGATACCGCAGTACTCACTGCAGTTTATATCCAAGTCCTAAAGTTGAAACTCGCTTATCTCACGTCTGAGGTGACAGGAATCGTTTACCTGCACGAGCACATGTATACCCTAACGTGTCGAACTACTTGAAAGTTTTTTAAATCGCGTCATCTTCGCCGCAGCGGATTCTTCGCGAAGAATTTAGGGGTCAGAGGTCATTTCTTCTGATAAGTAGCTCTTCGCCGTCGTCGTCCCATACTCTTTCAGGTCGTCCGTCTGTCGGGCAGCAATGTGTTTCCGGAAGAATGATTCTCGCTTTGCTTCACGACCCATTGCTCGCATCCAAATGAGTTTTTAGTCGGGGGGTAGGTCGGAGGATATGCACCCGGGCGGAGTCCCGTTTCGTAGTATAACGTTAGCTATCGCGTTGTTCTGGTACATCGTAGTCGGCATGGTGGCTTACACCGTAATCCACCCTGTGACTCACGCATAGTCATGGAATTTATGAGGACTTCGTTCGAATAATCCATAGGATTATCTCAGCCGAGAACCCCCGCGGATAATTGTAACTGTCGATTATTACTGGCGGTAGTGGTGGCGATGGTGGTGGTGGTGGTGGTGGTATAAGCGGACCAACGAAACTGGAAACGCTTAATCGGCCATATCTCATTCTACTTGCGACGACCATTCAATGAATTGGACAATTTTTTGAATTATTTCAATAATTTTATGGCTTTACAGCCATAAGTTATCCTCTTGGATTGCAATGCCCATATATTTCATGATAAATTTCAAGAAAATCGGCCGCTCTAATCCTCAGAAAATTTTCCTAGCTGGACACCAGCCAGCTATACACATACCTACCTAGATGCCAGCAGCAGTTGCTATTCGCAGACTCTCAAGGGACTTACGGTTAAGTAAATTAAAGTCAGTCTTTGCGACATGCACCTCGATGTCTTGTCGCAAGACTTGGGCCAGATTTCGTAATCATAGCAAGAATAAGGAGCCCGAATGCATCCTGGGAATTAATCCCTTCAGAATCTTAAATGAGAAGAGAATTAAACATTGTAGGGTAAATTCTTAGGCTTTACTAATGTGTGTGTCTGAAACTGCTTGGCATCGGAGACATAGTATATTCAGACACGTAGTTCCATGTTTGATTGAGTTTTCCTGGCCAAATTTAATGCCGATATTCCCGTGTCAGTGAGAGTAACAAAATAAGGTAAAGTAAGTACAATGGCACTTGGAGCGGTGGCTTCTTAGCATCTGTGATTAAATTAGTCAAATTCTTATTCAGCGTCGCTAGCTACCGTCACTCGAAGTATCGCCCCTCCGGCATCGAAATATACGTTGAAGTTATTCTATAGAACGCGCAGTTTCCCAGTGCAGCGATGTAATGCGAAACTAAAACAGAATTATCCACCACTCTCGTATGGCACGGAGCCATCGGGCCGGGGGGCTAAAAAAGGGAGGAAAAAGATGGGGAAAACTGGGAATGGTGGAATGGGACTCCCCCGCGTTACGCTGGGGTGCATTTTAACGTGCAGGGAGTTCGGGGGCTGCCCTGAGTAGAGAGATACAAGGCGTTCAGGGAGTCCCGCCTTCCGTGCTACCCTTCGAAAAAGGCCGAGTATCTGACCCGCCACTTCGAGCCCACGTTATATTTTTCCCGGAATTTTATCCACCAAATTGCAGGTGGTTGTCGAGTGCCACTTTCCTCTTATAAGCGGCAATTTGTTATTTTTTTTTTTCTCCTTTTTCTTTTTCTTTTTTTCTTCTACATTTTATTCCCACGTACTTCTGCAAAACCAGTTGGCAATTTCACCCCCTTATAGCAATACGTATAGATATAACTCAACGTTTATCCACGCCTCTCGTATGCTCACGTATAAATGTAACACACATGGGTAGTGTGTAGTACAGGTATATAATATACTATAGGTATACACTACGTATGAAATATAATATGTGCGGTTTGAAGAAAAGTTTACTTCGAGCAAGTGACGTTATTCGTTGAAACGTTATGAACGGGACAGCCAACTTCTGTACGCACAACAAAGTTATACCCCTCTTTGCCCACTGTACTTCCCCCTTATCAACCACCCTCGTATATATACGTATATATACGTATATGTATACCAAGAGCTAACGAATTTATGAACTGATTAAACAAACAATGAATATACGAGCGAAGTTGCATCTCTGTGTGGCGGACGTCGTTGGGAAATGTGGTTTAAATTAATTTATGTATACCAAAGTCAAGTGACAATGAAAGTACGGTATATGTATAACGGCATACGAATTCATGTACCAAAGCTACTTGTGTTAAACCAGAAACCGAGTGGCAGCCACTTGTGAAGAATGTTTATTCCACGATATTATATCTTGTGGTAAACGTAGGATAAACTACGCACCTAACATAAGACCCACTACATACCCTAATGGACGAATCATAAACGAATAGCTCGTAATAAGGAAGGATATATTGAATAAGAATTTCAACTTAATAATAAATGAGTTCAATTCCCGCAACTATATATTAGGGATATAGGTACCCACTGTTACCTATTCCACGTGCAATTTGTAACCTTTGACATTAGTGTATGGGTATATAACCAACCACCGAGGGCCGAGCACGCGCTTGTAGATCATTATCAAAGAAACATTATTTCCTGCCCACCATCCGAACTGCAGGCTCGTATACACAAATACTTACAATGTCATAGATAAGATCTTAAATCACGCTCGAAAATCACCTTCATTTAAACCTAATTAATATTTCGTAAGCGGAGGGGCTTTACAAACGACGTAGGTATATCTACCGGTGACAAATATACCGCCTACTATACATCGCCGCTGATGCAGTGACGATATCGAGCCACGATCGAATCATAATAAAAACGTACACGTATACATCAGATACTAGCCTCTCTTAAATCCTGCCAAAAGCTCGCGGCTGGATTAAATCCCTCGCTACTTTTGACAGGCTATACTACCGCCCGTATGATAATGGACTTGTGATTGGATGTATATATGTAGCTTTTGATTTCACTCCGGTGCGCTGGATCAAGTGACACGTGGCGCGGGCGCGGTCCATCTACTGGTTGCTCCATACTTCCTGGATAGTATCTCGGTAGGTAGGTGAGTATGGGTATCGATGCCCTTTACGGATAGTAGGGAGCCCTATCACATGTGGGACCCTAAAGAGTTTTAAGTGCGTCCGATGAGAGTCAATCCAGTGAAAGCTGGCTGTTAGATCTGGCGCCCAGATTCGTTAGGCCTTTACGCGACGCAAGATTGAAGCCTTGCATGGGTTCAATTCTACTGTAAGGTATATCTCTGGTTCTGACCAGTAGATGGTAATAAATCTTCGTTTGGAGTGAAAATTGACTAAATATTATACTGAAGAGTCCTCGGATATTTTTCGGGGTTCTTTACTGATTACGTCACTGTAAACGACGGATAATATCGCAGTAGCTAAGCTGAGCTACTCTACTCTACTCTACTCTACAATCTACACCTCCGAACAGCCGCGTACGAATCAACGCGATCCTCTAGCTTCGGTATAATCGAATCTCGAATTTGGTACGGGCTGGATTGAGCCCCTTCGTCCATCCGTTTGTCCGGTCAATCAAGGTGGCATTCACCAAAGCTTGTTATATACGTGCATCGGTCCTCCAATATCTCTTCCTATACTCCGATACCATTACCTCGCACGTTCTACTTGAATAGAATTGGATAAGTACATTATTGAAGAGCGTCCGCCTCCGCTGAGCCGTGCTGTTGTGTACGTAGGTATATCGCATCTGCGTCACATCTATTTGTGTATAACATCGTTGTTCGCGATTGAGGATTACATCCATTTAAATGCATGCTTGATTTTCAGGTATAGATTATATTGATCATAAGATTTGATCGGGCTCGTTGAAATTTACGTGGAAGATGAACCGTTATGGAATTCATTCGCATGGGTGTACCCATACCTATCTGCGGTTGAAGCGTATACCTGCTCAATTTTCGTTAAATCTTGTGGCTTTTAATAGGATATCGTTACGAGAGTATTTCATATGCTGTTCAACGATATCCCTGGTGCTATACCGCGATACGCGATATGCGATACGCTTGTAAACTGGCCTTTGGAGTTTGGAATAACCGCCTTTCGAAGGTAGAAACGGTCCGAAGCCACCGATCTATAGCGGTTAGTTATTCCAGTAAACAATATCGTTGCGTCCCACGTTTCGTACTGCGGGATGAAAAAGGTCCGCGAAAATGTACGGAGCGGTTCCAGGACCCGAAACACACCGTGCAACGGTATTCGCGCTCGTAGTACGTCGAACGCGCATATCTGACTGTAATTTGATTACAAAGTGAAATGCTGCGGCTGCATTGAAAATCCAACGCTATTGACGGAGAGAATATGACAGATGCATTGCAATCGGAGTGGTGCGGGCGTTATAGCGCCGCGTCACTCTGTGCCAGCCGTCGCTTTGGAATGAATTTGACAATTTTTTCAAATTCTGAATTCCTGAATTATTTTTTTTCTACTTTGTTCGCGATTCCCCCGGCTCGGACCTCGCACTAATTCGATGAACCTTAATCCGCGGCTTGTTCCACGCGAAAACCGACAACGTAACAATATTTTCCCTGGTTCAGTGACGCGAAGAGACGCGGGGGACACGACCCCGTGCTCCGTTTCACTATATGGAGTTAATTATCGTCCACGTTATTTATTACTCTACCTCGACTCGGCCACGTGACTTAAATTTCATCCTGCAGTCCGCAAATTTACTCATAAAAAAAAAAAAGAAAAAAGAAAATACATGCAAGAAATCTTGGTTATTTTATATTTTTTATCTTCATTTCTTACTTCTTTATAATTTCAAGTTACACTATGGAACATGAGCTTGATATGAGACCAGAGTGCCTGACTTCAATCAGCCGTCTGTCAAAATTATTTGTGAGATTAGGACGAAACTATAGCGCAACGCAAATTGCCGCTGGGCGATTCTATATGCCAGCAGACATAGCTAGTATGGAGGTTGGTTCACGCTATTTATCGCTCAATTGCCTACGTATTAATTAGCGTATGATTAGTGTGATAGATACGTCCCGTGCATAGAAGGTATATCATTAAATTAGCGCTGAGTTATAGCGTGCGTTAGTACGCCTGCGGTTTAGAACTGACAATTTCGTTCGCCCAGCTGCTACTCTCACTTAAACTAACGAAAATAGATATATTATATACGCATATATATAATATAACGAATAAGGTGGCGCGGTGGTCAATCTGATTCGTCCAATTTTTAACGGCTAGTTTAAAGACGTACCTACCTATCTAAATTCAAGCGGAAGATCATCTTGATCATTATTGATGGCTATTACTGGCTGATCGATTCAAAATAAACCTTGATTATAGTAAATGATGAAGACATGCGTTCAATAATCAATACGTAACGCCTGGAATGTAGGTGTAAGATATCTGCAGTCCTTGTTTTTCATGAATATACCTATACGTAGAATTTTTTTTCTTTTTTTTTTACAATCGAGAGTAGATTTAAGTTTCAACGTCGTAAGTTGATTAGAAAGTTATAGCGAATTTAATACCTTTGAGAATGGAGCTGATCTTGATCGGCTTTTTGCAAATTAAGATCGAGTTACACGATAGACCTTCGAAATTATACCAGACAGGTAAAAACGAATGTTGTTAAAATATTCGCTTTACTGGGAGGGAGAGCGGCGCGCACGACTAATCAAATAATTTGCTCAAATTTCTCGCCATCTTTTCTGCCTTTCCTGGCATTAAACGAAGCCTCTGTTCTTTTGGCTGGAAAACTTTTAATCAGGACGCGAATTAAACGTAGAATTGTTTGCGTTTGGGGGTGTGGAGTATCCTGAAATGAATTCTTAACCGTTATAAAAGACAAAATTAAGGAAAAAGCTCATCAATTATTGTATGTTTTTGATGTGCGGTTGGAATCCCCCTAAATTTACACAAATTTAAACTCTGGCTAAATTTGCATAATTTTTCATTTATTGAATACCTGTACTACCACAAACGGTTTAAATTTCTGACTTCGCAATTTCTAAGGGCTGCGCGACCATTCAGTTGGCCATTTCGCGAAAAGGCAAGCTACGACATTAGCTAGCATAATGACGAGTCAACGGGGACCATTGACTCTCGTTGTTACTCGTCGTCCGCTTGCTTACTCCGGCGAGCAGAGTCTAGGAGGTCGTAATCTCCCCCAGATCTCGAGGCTGCGAGTGAACAGTTGGCAAACGCGATGCACTGGGCCCTGTACAGCGCACCTACTTCAGGCCTTGTGGCCGTGTGAGACATTTTGCGATAACATCTTTTATGCATAGGGCCCCCTTTATGCCAAGGCTTTAGGAACGAACGTTGCGATTTTATCTCGGACGTCGACCAGCCCTGGGTTTCCTTTTCGCTACGTTAAAATCCGAGAAAACTGAGACCGGCTCTAAGAGAGGTGAGCCATTTTCATTTTCCATACATTCGCTAGAAATATATCAAGAAGAAAAATTCAGAAACAATCAGGGGAAAAAATAATGCAGGTCAAAATTAGGGCACCTTAAAGTTTGTTAGAAGTTTCAAAATCGATCTGTTAGGTTTCGCGAAAATCGGCGGAGTGTATTAGGGAAATTTCACCTCGACTTTATACCAAGAAATAATTTCGCTAGCTAATGAAATCGTGAAACGTGTGTTTCTGCTCATCAGGGCTGAGAAGACTCCACGTTTCATCACCGCTTCCGAATACACCTACCAAAATTTTCCTCCGGGCTTAGCACGAGTTGGAAGCGAGAGGCTTGAAAGTGAACGGATTATGGAGACAATTTCAACTCCGGGTTAAATCCAACCCTCTTGCCGTTCGGCGAGATCTCTAAATCTCTAATTATTACAAGGTACTTCAATGGGTGGAATTTCGTCGGATTAAATGAGGAGAAAAAATGTTGTTTGTCATTATTCTGCGTAAGTAATATTGGGGTCAGCTGCAGCAGGGGGCGAGAAACCTCTTTGCCGCTTTCGATCGACCGCGGGAAAATCACCGCACGAAACAGGCATTAATCTGAATAATAAAGCCAGAAATTTTCGAGCACACACCGCGCCGACCGGAAAAGGCCTTGCAAAAGCCAATAATCTGGTGTCGATATAACGAACGGGAGCTATAAAGCCTTTGGCGGGCATGCAAATGGCGATAATAGAACTCTCCTGGCTGCAGTTTATAAGGAGGATGGGTTACCTCACCTTGCAGGTGCAGCACCGATTACGCAAAACTTTATTGCGGCTTTGAGTATTCTCGCCCTTGACTACTTCGATTAAACGTCATTTGGACGTAAATATATACGTACGCGATTATTCGCTACCTAGGAAGTTGAATGGAAATTGTACCACAAGCGCCTTATTCTTATTTGTAATTGTAATTCATCTCTGGTCGTCTGAACTCTGATACACGCTTAGAATCACAATGAACGCCTCGGGGCTTTCGTCGTTGAAGAGATTCGTTAACCGGAACGGTGTCCAGTTCGGAAATTGCTTCATTTTCTGATCGATTCCACAAATCGTCCGATTACGTGATTATATCCAAGATGAGGGGAAAGAAACGACCAACATGATTTGAAAGTAAATTTATATAAGCGTAATGAAAATGTTTCAGTATCTGCAAATTAGGAGTTTTCGCCAAATCTTGTTTAACTTATTTCACCTATTCTTTGTGATTGTTTCATGATGGATTATAATATCTACGTTTTCATAGCGACAAGTTCATCATCTACCGCTCCTACATTAGGTATATGGGAAACCACGGGGTGCTATGAGAAGTGACGCAACGTGAAGCCATTTATTTCGAATCGCGATGACAGGGAGACCTTCTCTTGCCCCGAGGGCAAGTTCGAGGAATATAATACATAATACCGAGTGTATTTCATCCATTGTTCATTACACGTTTGTAACACGAGCTCAAGAAACGAGAGTTTCTTTATTTTATTTTTCTAATGGCTTGCTAGTTTTTAACCTTTACGCGTTTCGAAATTCATACATTTATTCATTCACACGTTGAGGGTTCACGGTCTTGAATTTCGCGAGTTTCATCGGGAGTCGGAATTCCACGTATAACAGTTTCCTTTTTTCTACAGCTATTTTACAACTATTCTGTCACGGAATTTATTCTCCTTACACCGAGGTTCTGGTACCTACGTAACCTACGTCGCTTAGTAATCATTATCACACTAATATTTCATCTACAATGAAATAATGTTATTCGATGCATATAAGTCTAACTTTTCTCTATATACCACGACGCCAACGCATCTGATTGCCAATAGTCACGCAATGTGAGCGTAAAGTATATATTCCCACACTCGGAACTGGAATTGGCGCTTTCAATTCTACAGGCTAATTTTTTCCCTCTTCACACTCCGAAACACTTGAGTATACCGAACCGGTCCCATAAGGTTCTTCCAAAGAGAGAGAGTGCTGATTCGATACCATAACGCGACTTTCTTCCTGTTCGTATCCCTTCCTACTCCGATATGCTGTGGGTTATAAAATATTGAAAACGCCACTTTGAAAATAAAAAAAAATGCTTCCAAAAGAAGAATTTCGAAAAACGGTGTCCATGACGTAGCACAGTCTCACAACCGAACGTATATCCCTAAAATGCACACATGTGGGTGTGCATCTTTGTATGGAAAATGATGAATATGATAGCGAAGCGAAAAGCAACCGCTGGTGCAGACGGTCCTCCCTTCCTTCCCTTTTATTTGTCTAACCCAGTTAAGTTGGACCTAGCGATCATCTGTCGTGCTCTAGAAGATGAGGCGTGAGGGCTTGAGGCGTGAATCACTCTTGAGTTATCCCGGTCAATTATTGTGGAAAAATTGTGCCTACTGTCGAGTCGGTACGACTAAGATCGCCACTATTGTAGGGTCATTAAGATGCTGCATTATGTATCAGCTGGTAGGCTTTATTCATGTATTCATTGAATAATTACTGTGGGATGCGTATCTGCGTAACAGCGTTGCGTATGTCTCCGCCCAAACGATTTAGAGAAAGCAAAGCTACAGATTATATACGTGTAAGACGATAAGAAAAAAAAAAAAGCTTTTGGGTATTAAATCTGGATCGCAGATGCCATATAGTATATAATGTTCGCTTTGCAATTGCGCAAATCCGTTTGTACTCATCTTATCTTATCTCATCTTATTTATTTATTTATTTATCTACTCGGATCACGTCTGGTGAAGTCGTAATTCTATTTGAGGTAAGCTAAGAGAAGGGCGATGTACAAACAATGAGTCGAGTCAAATATGCACTCGAGACTGAGAGTCAAAGACGGCTAATTCCGGCTCGCTTTTCTTCACCCCAACTCTCATGGTGGGCATTTTATATCTTGACTTTTGGTGGTCGAGGAGGATCTGCCGCATTCAAGATCGAGGACTATTATTCTCGTTGGTAAAAGCTGAAAGTGAACCTTCCTCAGAACGCAATCACACAATAGTTATGTTGAAAATTATCTTCGGTGGGGTGGTCCGGACGTAAATACCAGGACGTATTGTGAACTGTCGATGTATGTAACTGTAAATAGGTATAACTTGCGTAATAAGTAACGTAGCAGTGTGGAATCTTGTGGGAACCTCGTAGAAAACCCCGGAGAATACTGTATCGCGACAAAATGTATACCCACGCATGAGAGACACGCGTCTATGTTGGCTCAACGCACTCCTTGCTATTTACTTACTGCTCACTAGCTGCCTGCTCCGAGGACCAGATATTGTATTCGCCGTTTAAACAAATCGTTATTTTCTCGTCAAAAGCCATATATAGCACCTAGTACGGGGCTGGGATGAGCCGTCCTTTGTAGATGGATTCATATATCCACATTCTATACGTATACGGTACGTAGGTACGCGTAGAGTCGGATAATATTCCCTGGCAAACACTCGTCTATATGGTAATCGAGAGGTTCTCGAAAATTAATTGGCCGCTTGTCCCGAAATTGTCAAAGTTTGAAATTAATCACGCGCGAAATAATTAATCGCGTCAAACGCGAAAGGGGACGATTGTTGGCTGATTCGAATTATTATTGGGGGAGATAATTTCACTTCGCTTGTGTTTATGAATCTCGGTCCGAGATACAGAATCCCTGCAAATATTCAAGTTTGTCTTTAATTAGGATCTCCTGTTTTTTTTTTTTTATTACTCTACATTCCTCTCTCATTCTATAATTCGTTTAACAAGCCAGGAATAGCTATTATACGACCTGCGAGAGAAACGAACAACTGAATATAGGTATAATACCTCAACCCTCAATTTATGATGACGCATTCGTCGCGTGATCCCACGCAGATGAGACATCCGGGTCAGGAATATTCCGAAATACACTTAATCTTGACGACTCCCTTCTCGAACGAACATTACAATTTTCACCCCCGAATATTTTTGCCATTTACACCCCCTTCCCACCACACCCGCCTATTTTTCGCGCCCAACGAGGATCTGTTTTGTAACTATTTTCCGGTCGGTGCAGTCGCACGACCCCCCTTGGTCTATGACTATGTATATCCAGGAAGGGGCACCCACGCAGAGTGTGTGAGTATGCAGCGGGGGTCTTCGATGATCCCGGCATACGTCCTGGGATTTGAGGGGGCGCCAGGCTAATGCCGAGGGTGGACCTTATGCGGGGTTTCATTCTTTCGCGACGAACCAATCTATTTTATTAACGGGACTCACCGTCGCACACTATTTGCCGAATATTAATAGAATTTCTAATGTCTCATTGCAACAACGGTAAGTCCGTCTATAATACATATTCCCGAAAAAAAAATTTGGCGCGAAGGAAAGGGGATAGAAAACTCCAAGAGGTTTTTTTTAGCACAGGGCTGATTGTGCAGACAACGTGACACCCCGCGGACTATTAAACCACGTGACTTCCTGACCCACTGCGAAGAAATTTCACCCAACTTGATTCCTTATCCCATTCAGCTATTGCTCAGCTCCTTTTTTGTCGGTGGATATCGCACATAGCCGTAAGGCAAAGGCTTTCCATAGTCGACGGTGACACAGTGAGTGGCTGCGCTTATGTCACCCCGAGGAGGGCTGGCTCAGCATCCCTAAGGAACCGAGACTGAGGCCTACCTCCTGGGGGACACATTCGTAGACGTACAGTGCGGGGATTTAGATTAAAAACATTAAATTCACCCCGGAAAAGCTCCGCTCTGTAGGCGCGGTCATTCCTTGATTGCATTTCGGCAAAGTGCACCCCGACAGATTGTCCGTATTGCGGTAGAGACACGTGAAATGTGAAGAGAAAAAATATGAAATTTACAATTAGATTAAGTTTTGAGCCCTGCTGCAGCCAGAATGGAGAGGGCTCTCTCCTTGGCCGAGCAACCGGTGTTTTCATGTTCTTTTCATGTATTGCAGAAATTCTGTGAAAAATGAATCGTGCAAGTTGAAACGAACTGGTGCACGGGATCAGCTCTTTGAGTTTACGTTGAAAATTCGAGATTGGACTCGGTCTATAAATCAGAATTGAACACGGTGGTTGGGTTTCGACAATACCTCAACCGTTCGTTGCTGCTGCAGGTTTAATCAGTTTAAGTGTTTTCGAAAGCCAGTCAACCAGGGTAGCTGTCCCAGCTCAACGCGAATGACGCTAATTCGCGAAACACTAAGCTTAATAAAATAAACTACCTTATCATGCCCAACTTCTCTTTTAGTACCTTACTAACCGCAATATGTAACATTATTATAATTATTGCGCAGGTTAAAGTTACAAGCTCTTGAAATCTCATTAATCAATCGCAACGCAACCCCCAGACCTCTTGACCTTTATAAAACTTTTCGCGTTTCTATATTTGGTCGAAGAGATTTTCGCGTGAGGCTGCTACGAGGTCAGTATATATTTCGGGCCGAATTCAATTCAGGTAAGAATCATCGGTTGAGAAAAAACTACTATGGAAAAATGTTCACGCAAAGTGTGGAGGAATTATGCTGTGCGGAGAACTGGAGACATTTGCGATAGGCCAGGGTGATTCATCCGCACCCTCGCCTCGTCTACGCTGGTTCGGGGTTGGTACGGTGAATATGGTGCCCCCTGGACCGAGACCGAACCCCACTGAATCCATTCTGATTATCATGCCAATATTGTCCGGACTGTGATTGATGTCTTACATGCTAAATACATCGGCTGCTAGTTCTATGCATATGCATCTCTATTGTAGTGTACCTTGCAAGCAGCGTATATTACGTATTATATCTACACTGTAACACGTGCGGTGCTGTAAACCACTACAAACAGGAATATCAACCCCAAGAATTGGAACACCATCAACACCCTCGGTACAGTATTCTTTATGCAATTTACCGGTGACGTAAGGTCTGAGTTGTGTTTTACATCATTCTTAGCCATCCCGCATGTCGAACCTATATAAAGTGGCTCAATCAATCATTGAAGAGGCTGCTTGACGAGTTTCTGATGAGAATAGACCAGTGGTATAAAGTTTTTGGAAAAAACTAAATAAAGCCTCCATAAAAGTCAATTTTGAATCTCAAATTTTCATCTCTCTTTCGGCCGTACGTGTGTTTATACTGTGGGCACAACCGAGGGCACCCTTCCGTGCAAAGTCATGGCTTCAAACAACAGACTGCCATTTCACGGACGAGTCGCCACCACCATAGCTCAACAATTATGTGCCCCTGCCCCCGCGACAGTCCATGCGAACACTTGTTTTATTGCACAAGCAGCAGGGGGGATCTGGGTGGTTCATATGGGGCCCACAATCCACCGCGCAATGTTTATGGGCCACAGCGGTTGTGTTGGCGCTATGGTTTTCTCCATGACTTATACGTTCGCCGTAGTACTATACTGCTAATAATTCGTTATGCTCGTGCTATTCCGAGGTATTATAATATCGCGTGGCTCAAAGCCATGGGGTTTGTCATGGTGCACCACGTGCTCGAGATGTTACGGTTATTAGAAAACCCATATAGGTTGCATGCACATTTGACTAGACTTTGTCTTGGAAATAATTGAAACTGATAGTTTGAAGGAAAGTTAATAATATTCCTGAAAATTCTTTCAACCACTTTGACTTCGATTGATTAACTCTCATCATCCTTAAAAACGTGATATAATTAACTCGGCCCTGCGGGATACACAGAACTAATTAATTCCTTAAATAATAAATGCCTCGAAAATTGCCACTTGTGTAAACATCAGGGCAGATTTATGCGTCGATACTATAACAGCTGGCTCCTTAAAAATCATGGTGTTGAAAATCCGTGAGCAATCCGGACTGCCATTGGCTCCAGGAACGGTTACGATATCCGAAAGTTCATCTGTATTCTCGTCCGGTGTATTGAATAGCGGAGCCTTTCAGGTAATTAATAGCCAATCAACGAGCGCGCCTTGTGAATATTAATCGGAAGTTCTACTAGCGTGTTCCTGGACGGCGCTCGATGCTCCGTCTCATGAATAACAAACTTGGTTCTCCCGTGCACCAGAACTGATTCATGGCTAGCCGCGCAATAGATACTTCAATTTAATAACAAACGAGACGTAGCATTGGGTCAGGAGTGCTACTTCAGTTAATAAGCACCACTCGAGTAGACATGGTGCATCAAGTTCCTGAATCCCGAATCCTGGAGTCTGGATTTTTCCCTGAACCCAATCAGCGTCATTTCTCTCCAGCTTTGCCCCGCGAGTTCGAAAATTTTATGGAAAACGGTCGAGTATCGACAACCGCAGGTGCGTCGACGTGTGCAACACGGCGACGAGGCTTTGCGTTGGAATGCAAATTATCGGACAGTGATTATCGTCGATCTGCACTAACGGATTTTGCTAATAGGCACAGTTACCAAATGCAGGCTTCCGGCCGCTAACTGAATTGTCGATTGCGTTATTCGCACTGGTTTTCCATTATCTCGTCAAACGATTTATCTTTCACGATAATACATCATGCGGCCCGAATTAGACCGCTTGAACTTGTCCGCGATCAATTCTCGCTGATTTTATAAAACTGATTATAATTAAACACCGAGAGTATAGACTAGTTTCTGAATAAGTGTATGCTATACAGAACTGCCTGAAATACACGTAACCAGGTATAGTATTACCGCACAACGCGTGCTTTCCGCGTACATTTAAAGATAAATACCGCGTCGTTGGTCAGGGAGAGTGGCCAAGCAACCTGCAGCTATAAGGGACACGCATTTGCTTACGTGACGCGCACGTGCGTGTATTACATATTTGTATATATACCGACAGCCACGGGTATGCATGTACTGCAGTAACCGCAAAGTACAAGTATAACAACTTAAGGCTGCTCCGTTTATTCAAGAAAAAAACTAACTCCAGCTGCTTGACTGGATGCGCGAGGATAACCTGTGGTTAGGTCCACGTAGATAATTGTATTACATACATATACATATATGGTGTGTGTAGAACATACAAGCATATTTAAAGCGCGTAACAGTCCACCTGACGTATCGTGGACGTATCTATTCGGAAGAAGATTTGTGTCTGAAATTTTTACTGCTAGGTTTGAAAAATGGAGTATATACCGAATATGTAGATAATTGATATGGAAAAATTTATTGAATGATAGATGAAATCATGAATTTGCAGAATCTGTTTCACAGCGAGTAAGAGATGATGGAATTGGCTGTAAAGTTGGGGACAAAAAAAAAAAAAGTTTACTACCTATATTATGCCGAGTCTGTTCAGGCGACAAATAAGTCTGGCGTCGTTCTCCCGTTTTCAGGATAACCACAGATTGTTCTCAACGCAATTATAACTTTCGAGAGTCTAACTTGGAAATGATAATTAATTAACGACCGAACCGTTCGCTCATTTTTCACGAGCTAGAAAATTTTTAACTGAATCTCATGACTATAAAGGTGTGCGTTTGCTTAATTACAGAACATTCGTGAACCTTTCACCTTGTCGGTAAGTTTGACGGAATTAAAAAGTGGCATAGAAACACGAACGGAAATGAAATAAACGGGCGGTTCGCTTGCCAACGTCAACCTAAATCCTCCCCTTTCTCTACTCCACATCCCTTGGAGCTTTCATCACAGGCCACAGCGTATTTACCACGCCTAGCCAAAAGCTCTTGCGAGCATCGCTCTATACTATTTGAGCAAACTCTTGTTATTCCAAAAAAGCATTTGAATACGCAGAGTGAGCGGCGTAACCCTTTTCAAACAACTCTATGCACATGTACTATCAGGGTCTTCTTGATTTAATAACTTTAGCCGCTACCGCCTCGCTCCCAGCTAACACAGAGAATCTCGCATTCGCATCGCTATGAAATGAATTAACACGCTAGGCACGTCTTGCAAGCAATTTGCTGCACTTATGTGCACTGCTGTGGTACAGTCACCCGGCGAGTTACTGGCCCCGATAGTCTTTTACTCTCTCGTTCATCTCGGCTAAGATTCACCAATTAGGCCGGCCATAGGTCAAAAGGTTAGAACCAAATAAACCGCCTGCGAAAATGAATGGTTCTCTTATTATGTCGAACGGTCGAAGTCTTTTGGAAGGTTCACCAATTGCTGATGAGTAATAAAAATTTGGAACATTTCCGCTCTCTCTCTCTCTCTTATTATGCGTGCAATAACGAAGTCTGCATTCCGTCTAAAGTAGTTTTCGAGACTTTCGGGCAATCTAGAACAATCGCAAATCACGATTCCTGCAAAATTATTGCGAGAACTTCTTAGCGGAAGCGTTTAACATGTGGAGAACTTGGCGAAGCGACTGTACCGCGAGAAAGATGCGCCAAAGTACGTTGCGTGCCCCGCGAATGAATTCACCGCTTGGTATTATATTCCATTTTATTATATCGCATTATAGAACGAATTATACAACTCCTGGCTATTCATCATGTTTAACGTTATCTTCAGCCATTACAGTTGGTTTGGCTTCGGTGCTGGTTTTTCATAAATTTGACGAGCATAATATGCTCGTACGGACGCAACTTCGATGAACCCTTTCTTTCTCATCTTAAGGCTAAGCCTTGTGCATTGCTCCTCGTAAAAAATCACTCATAATTTCCCAAGACGGTGTTTCCTGGCATATAATGTTATGCACGCGATCCGTGCCAGGGGACATTTTCGCATGCTGCAGCGGACTCACTTTCGACACGAAACACCAAGCTCGGACCAACTACCTATACCTGTCTTAGTCTTTTGTGTCAAAGAATTTGAAAGAAACTCCCTTCTTATGGGTATGCATTAAAGCAGACCAATCAAGGTAGTACCTACTCGTGCAGATGGTATAGTGAAACCAAAAGAAAATAGCTAGGTACGTTGATAGCCAGTGAGTATAGGTCTCTGTTTAGACAACTTTAACGTCAAATATCTCACGATCTTGACCTGGATATAAAAACGTACAGTAGTCTAGGCTTCAATATTCAGTACGTTGTTATCAGCGCACTTGGCTGTAGGTACTGTATACCCAATCCAAGGGACCATATGGTATATGTGTGTATGAGTACGTGACCCATACGTGGCATGTGCTCGCGCTTATATATGTCATCGAACAAACATGTTTGCCCGCATTAATCCGTAAACGTAGTAGGTATGTACATCGGTCCTAGCATATTGTATCAGACATATTACCACTAAACGTTACACCCCCATGATGTGTACCGAATGTCTAGCCGGGATTCCTTGAATATACGGTTTCCTCTAAATCCTTCATGTCGTTGATTTGCACCTTGGTTATGCCACGATGTATAGGTACAAAGTAGGCACAGCTTCATTAACCGATCCTTGACTGGTGTATGATCTCGTGCTATTGTATACCCAAGACGGATCGTTTCTGTGGAAATCACGGATTAATTCGGGATGAGTTATTCTGTGGAGTCTCTACAATAATCATCTGAAAATATGTGAAGAAATACCATACTTGTCGGGTACAGCGTAGTGAACCTATTTCAAATTTAATGATACAATATCGAGGATATCGCCACTCTGGAATAATCATCGCCTGATAATACGCTTTGAATTTCTGCTGGTATACAAGTACACTCAATATCCAGCTACTTTTGGAATGAAAAGATTTCCCCACATATATACTATATAACTCCGTATTGGAGTTGTATAGTCGATTCTGCAGTATCGCGTCGTAAATTTGTTCGGAATAGCTATCATCGGTAGGACGAATAATGGACGAAGGAGACGAGTCGACGTCTCGTGGAAGGAAAGGAAGACGCGGTTAATAAAGCAGGAGGCAGTTGAACGTCCCCGCGGGCTGTCTGCACTTACGCAGAGGCTCGTATCTCGTCGTATAGCTGCTGCCATGCCTGGATTCAAGCTTGGACTCTGGGCTACCAGTGATACGCGGCTGTACATGTATGTACCCATATACCTGGTGCCCGCGGTATACCCTGCCTCGGAGAAGCTCTTGATAGAAGTACTCTGAGATTGCATCGCCGCGCGCAGCAACGCGGTGCTACTGCATTCCGCTCTTAGCGGTCAGGTGGATATCTACATCTATATGTACTCATATATACATATACGTATGTACATATGTACATATCTTTCTCTCTTGTAAGGATGAGAATTCGCTTCAGTCCATCTTAAATCGGGCTATCGGCGATCGGCGAAATCCCTGAGTTCGTGAATGGCTCGTTTTATGAATTTAAGAATCATGAAGAGCCATGTCATGTTTCGTTGGATCTTATGAATGGAGAAATTTTATGGTTTGGGGGTAAAAATGCAAATTTATGAAGCCGAAAGAAGTGGTGATGTAGTTCGAAGCGGAATGAAATTTTTCACGGATTTGAGTTACAAATTACGAGTAAGCAATTGCGCAAGTTTATAATTACTGTTAATAGAGAGAATTAAAAAGCTGGCAACTGAGGCTATATCAAAGTTTGAACAAAAATGAAATTATTACTCGGTGTAGGTAATTAACTTTTCCTAACTACTACTGTAATTTTAGTTTTCAACTAAATGCTATATGAATATTATATAGATGCATATATATATATATTATATATACATAGTTATACACGTATACGAGAAACGCCGAATAATTCACGATTGCATGCTGTTACCGTCGAGTTCCTGAAGTGCCACCTAGAAACGGTACTATGATATTCTCGACGTTTGTCAAGCGTTGAATCAGAAATCGTGTTAACCAATGCAAATGTATCAGATCCTCGCATACATGCGGTATGCTATGCAGAATCTCACATCGTTACGTCAAGTGAACGTTCTATATAAACATGAATATGATATTCGGCATTAAGTTTCATGAATTACTCTCAACGGCTATAGATGCAGAAGTCAAGTTGTAGGTATACGGCTGCATAAACGTATCTTGTTAAGAATATAATGAGAGTTCTGCGTTCTGTGGTAATCCACATATGTAGGTAATATGACTAGCACGACAAATCTGACAAAACCCATAACAATAAAGATCCGACAAATCTGCTGAGTGTTAATTAACAAATTTTTTTGTGTTTCAGGTAAGTTTGAAACATCTGTACAGCAGATTGCTCAATCACACATCACTCTTCAGGATGCGTGAGTTTTATCTTAAGATTGAAAGGTTCTAACGGCAAATACGATACCAAGAATCCGGGTGGTAATTTTGAACGACTACACTGATGAGGCAATTACAAGCTTGATGGTTAATTTATTAAGTTTAAAGTGAAACTAAAAATAATATACCTTAGATTTATTTTTATTTCGTAACGTACGTGGTTAGGGCAATTGAATTTTCAAATACTGCCCACGGTTTAAACTCGTTCTCAGCTTCTAACAAGTCGGACAGGAATTGAGCCGTCGAATTTTTCAAATAAAATTTTAATTGACAATCAGAATAAGAAAAATCTCGCGGTAGGATTTATATGCATGCACGTCCGGGTGTATAAGGCGCGAGATTTTCTACTTGGAAGTTTTTTACAGCGATACCGGTTAGACCGGGCAACTGGATCTTCTGGCAGGTGTATCCTCGCATATAGCATTCGCACAACCGTTGCCGGGTCTTTACTTCCTGGTATTTCGTTTGCGTTGTGTTTTAAGGGTTAAGAATTTAACGCTTCGATATCTCGAGTCCCTAGCATTTCCCTTTTTCTCTTTACTCCGGGCATCATGGGTTGAACTTTGTTCAGAAAAGTCTCGCAGAAACTTGAGCGGGAGAAATCTCTTGCACCAAAGGTGATACGGTCCGATCCAAGATCCAATTCCACGAGCTGTGTGTTCCTTTGGTTCAAAGTTCACTTTAATCGTGATTTGACTAACTCCCGCGTCCCCAGGAGTTCCTTGGCTTTGATTTCGTTTCACGCCTTTGACGCCGTTCCGAGATCAGCACCGTTCTCTCGTACCTTTCGCTTCACTCGTTAGGCGAAGTTGTCAAGGCGTTGCGACGCTATGTTACCCAGCCCGTTTTCGCAACGTCTTAAGTTCCGAAGAAACGAGAAACCCTTCTTCCTCACTGACATCTTTCCCAAAGCTCAAAGGTTCCGTTTCCCTCTTCTGCAAACGCCGTTGTTCTTCGTTATTTAATTCTCATTAGCGAAGAACGTCGACGAACAATTTTAAGCGAGAAAATAATCCCAACCAATATATGTTAGACTAAATACTGATATGCTTTCTTAATCATTATTTATATACCTATTAACCGATATCAATTCGATTTAACTTGATCAATGTTTGCACCGGTCTTTTATCTCCGTTTGCAGCCACAGGTACGAGATCAAGGAGGCTGCAAAATTATTGGACTCAACGATATAGCACATGCGGTTTCTCGCTATTGAACGAGGACAAAATATTTCACTACAATTCTCATCCTTCCGTCTTTTATCTATTCTCTTCATTCAAGAAGCATGTAGATGGAACGAAGTCAAATATCGTAATTTCACGGCTGTTTTCACCTACGAATAAATTATAAGCGCAGCCATATTGGAATTCACGGTTAACCGACTCCAGTTCTGCTCGTTCGCTGAAATACCAACGAAATGGTTAACGCGAGAAAATAACTTAGCAAAACGCCGGCTTTTCACCTATAACATGGAACTAGGTATATACGTATCACCAGCATGTATCATTTTATGACTGTATAGAGATTTGAGCCTTCCTTCATTCGGTTTTTCGTCATAAAACTTTGTTCATGTTCAATCTTCCAACTCGACCGCAAGTAGCTACGTGGGTAAATTATTTTCACTTTGATGGATGAACTTTTTACGACTCACGACGTGTGAAAAAATTCGCATTTGTATTTGCAAGCATTACTCTTGGGGAATATAAGCTTTGGACGTGAAAGTTCGTTAAAAAAAAAGGACCACCCACACACGTCGCGCTACAAAATTCATATTTTGTGGTATTCATTTCGCAGAGTAGTACACCTACTGTACAAGTCACGATTTGTAGAGTATCATCGTTCATTTCGCTAATATACAAACGTGCAAATATTTATTCTTCGAATTATTGATACGTCTGTATTGGTGCAGGTATATGCGATAGTGCCTACGACCTTTATGCAAATTCGTTTGCTCCCATCGGTCCGGTAATTAGTGTATAACAATATGCCTTTGTAAGCCCATGAGTTGCGAGCTGCTAGAAGCCCCGCAGCCTGCTTCGATGTATCGATAGTTATCGCGACTGTGATCGATAGCCCGCTGAGCGATATATCGCTGCGATTGCAAATTGTAGGTGTTGGCTATTCGTGTACACGGAATTGTACACCCTAAGGCAAAAGCCTTACTCCATAATCTATTTAGCCGAGGGAATTTGACAAATGTATAAAGGCAAACGTCCGACACTATCGAATCAGCGCATTTATGATCGACCCATCACCAACCGGAGGCCGCAATGCGGTATGGCTAATAATTAGGCTGATAATCACGTTCGCAATCGTGGAAATTTTTCATCAGGTTGTACTTACCCTACGGGTATACGGCTATCCTACTGCTCACCAATACTAGAACATAGATTTCTAGCGTATCGTGCACCGGCTACCATTACCTGCGACTTTTGTATAAATATATACATGGCCCACGTGCAGTTACAGTACTTAGCCTGATTACCCAGAATAATAGTGCGGTAGCAGCCAGGACATGCCACGGGAAAAGGAATAAACAAACTTGATCACTTGCGCGCAGGTATAGGTACTGCGCGAGTTTGTGGACAGAATGATATAGACTGCAGGCGTTGATCGTGGTATGAATCTTTCATGGGATGAGAATCGGGTCGAGATAAGAAGTCCGTGATATTTTTATCAAATGTATAGAAATTATTATTTGAAGAAAGGAAAACCCTCTCCGTATTCTCCCGCTTTCATTTGAAGTTATTATTTTTCTAACAAAACTACCGTCCGTCCGCCTTTGTTCCTGATATTTGATGCGCACCATTGAAGGTATCCGGCTCCGATGAAGAGGAGCGATTTATTTCTTAAAAGATCTTGTCGAATACAGATAAAAAGTTTAATCAATACTCATCGTTCTCAGCTGGCTCTATAAAAACATAAACTTTTCTTCGTCGTCGTAGCCCGAAGAATACCTAGAAACTCTCAGCGTTCTTATAGATTTTAATTATGTGGGGAAAAAAAAGGGAAAAACGTATTATGCGACTAATTAAAATTCAACGTAGACCGGTCATGCACACGATATCACATCTGCCAGTCGGAAATCGTTTCTCTCAAATTCCGCAATTTGTGAAAAAAAAATTGAATAAAATCAACCGAAATGAAAATAATCACATAGACGCATACCTATAGATTACCTACATATAATTAAAGGTAATTTTCTCGCTTGACAAATGCTTCTTAATTGGAGACAGTTATTCGATGAGTTTTTGAGTGCCAACATCGAAGTTTCTTTAGAGTACGCTACCGGAATCGTGAGGATTCTGCAATTTGCACAAACTCCGCACAAGTTACGAACGAATCGGATGCCTATACTTTTTTGCGTCCAAGAAAATTCTCGGATAAGATTTTGCTCTTTTTTCACGTTTTTTCACATTTTTTTTTCTTTCGTTTCCTTCTTAATTTGCATTGAAATTGGCAGCTCTCCCGGAATGAATGGGGTTTAATATCATCTGGAGATCGAGAGTGCGGAATTACTCTGGTAACAATCTTGCAGGTAGAGAAAACCGACTCTATCCTACTCCTTGGGGAACCTGCAGCAGCAGAGATGAAGAAACTATCCCGAGCCATGTACCACCATGTAGATAGACAGAGACGGGGAAACCGGGAGAGAATGGGAGAGAGACGGAGAAGCTGAGAGGAGTGATCGTTAATAAACCTTAGTTATACCTTCGAAGCAGAGAACCGCTCAGCCGGCTAATCTCTTTTATCCACATTCATTACGCAGTGGCTCTCATACCATTGCAACTAATTGTAAGCAGGATTTGAAAATCATTGACTACATCGGAGTTATCATATCTGGAGGCAAATGAATCGCCATTTTCATGAAAATCCTATTTATGTTATAATAGTAGAAACGTATATTGCGTTTGTTCCCGAGTTCCAGATAGAAATACTTTATGATTGACTTTTTCTGCGATTTTCAAAACTTTTAAGGAAACAAGAGAAAAAATGAAAACAGCTGGCTAGAAGGTGTTCGCCATACTATATGGAACTCCTTTCTGTATACTTACTGACTGAATAATCTGGTCTCTGGATATGACCTGCAGTGAATATCGTTGTTTTTGGCTTTTGGGAATTTTTGGTGAAATTTGAAATTTGTACGTTATGGATGATGATCATTGACTTGAAACCCACTGCGCCGAGTGGCAAATCGACGAACGAGAAGGTAACAAGTGTTTGGGGTCGAGGCAACCCTTGAGCTCACTCAATCTACCCTTGCCTTCACACCTCCCCTTCATCGCCCGTTCTCCTCACCCCCTAGTCGACCCAAACTCATTTATTCATTGAAGTCTACGGGCCAACGAGCAATTTCAACCGTTTTCATCTCTAAGAAATTTTCCAGACTTTAATTAATAATCTATATTTAAACCATTTGTAGTCTCCTTTTGCATACCTATTCGTTCATTCGGCGCCTTTTAAGCCATTCAATATATACCTATACCTATACCTATACCTACTCGATCTGAAAACATTTATTGATTACGCAAATCTAACGGCTGTCTGAAATTCAAATTCTAGGGGATTATCGAAGATCTGTCTTTATATATTCCGCTGTTTTATCACCGCTTCATTTTATCCGAGTCAGTGAGCTTAGCTCGTTCGTTGATGAAATGAAATCGTCTCGTCGCCGCCCCGTCCGGATACCATCGTCGCGTGTTCGATGTAACTTTTACAAACGTAATAAAACCAATCGAGAACGGAATGAAATCGGATCGAACCTCCTATAAGAGATAAGAACTTTGACATTCGTAATAATCGGAGGATGTAGAGGAAGTTTTTTCCCTCTTTTATAAGGAAAAAACCGTCCTTCGCTTCTTATACTCTCTGTCATATAACCAGGCGATAATCGGAGTAGTTTCAATTATTTTTTTGCCGGATACGTCGAAGGCTATAAAAGAAAAAAGTCCATTCCAAGTAATCTCCGTTATCTTATGTACATAGGTACCTATAGGCATGAAAAATCAAGCCTTTCATCTTCTTTGACGTAATGTACACCTAGGAAGCTGAAAACATCAAACAGGTGAACTTGCACTTTGCAGATTGTTCGAGGTTATCGAATGTCTGTGGTAGAGGTGCTTCTACGAACAGTTATAGATATATATATTGGGAAGGAGTGCAGCCCGAGCGTTAAAGCTATACATAGGTCCATGGCAATAAAAAGATATCAGAAACAGGTGCACCGCAAGATGCATAAAGAATATTAGCTATGTCGTTATCGGAGTAGCATGTTCCTTGCTCCGAGGTCTAAAAATGAATATGTGGCGTAATATGAGACCATTATATAGTTTTCAATTGTCTACTGTGAGGAAGAAGGCTGCAGCTGGCTTCAGTATTGCTCTTGCTCTTATTTCGATATCAAATGCATTTTCTGAATTTCTGCTATTTTTTTTTCATGACTCAAGACTAACTAGAAACTGAATTTTCTCCGGGTTCATGTAGCTCAGATTTGACTACGCGAAGAGATTACGGGTGTTGAAATCTGGGAATTGAGAATTGGTTCTTTCTGAGAGAGAAAAAATGAAAACCTATATGACTACGAAGCACGTATGGAGATTAGGTGTGGGGTAATCTCGAAATAGAACGAGACAAGGAACGATTAAATTCTAAATAAATAAAATTATCTCCAAGTTTTTCGATAGCGAAGGTCCAATTAACAATTGAATTATATCCACTATCAGGCTGACATTGGAGTTTGGATGTGGTATATGTGAGGGGGCAAAGACGAACGCATAAATTTTAAGTGGAACAAAAATACGACACGTCGAGTCACGTTTGAAAAGAAATTAATAAGATCTTTGACCCCGTGTTTATCGTAGTAATAAAAATATGAACATTTCTTTTTAGGGGAGTAGGTACTGATCGTGCTTGAGAGAACTTTGACGCCAAAGTGGTGACCGCACTTAAAAATAATTAATGTCATATGGTGGTATGATAGATCGCTCGCAAGAGCTAACAAGAGACCTGCAGCTATAGACGCGGCGTTTACTTCGCTGACTATTTTACCTCCCCAAGGATCTAATTTGACTAATAACTTATAATCTATAATTCGTGTTCGACCAGTTTCGACTACGAAGTCCGACGTAGTTATTGGATAATAGAAACCTCGAAACTTATACTCGCATATATATATAGCCATAGGAAAACTCCATGCTGAGCAGAACATCATTACATTTCATCCGCGTATCCAACTAGCACGGTTTATCGTTGCATCGACCGTAGTGTCTTTTAGACAATATAACATATCCCGTTATCGTCTAAATTCATATTTACATATGGTATTACTATGTCTCGAAGCTTGTATTGTCTGACTCGTCGTAAAGAATGAGAAAACACAGATTCTCACTCAGGCTGCACGAATCGACATTGGTGTTTCAATTAAACCCGCGTCAGAGATCTCTATCTCTATTATTCAATTGGGATTTTCTATTCAACTACCAAATCTCGAGTGGTATAATGTGTTTCGTATACCTACCTAATTGTTCGATCAACTGTCGACTAGAATTTAAATGCAGAAAATTTTATCGGGTGATTATCCACCACTTATTGGCTGTGCATGTAGTACCTTGATTTGTTTGTATAGATCTATTGTCTATTTAAAACGTAAATATACATACACACATATATACCTGTATTATATATATATATAAGTTAAATATGACCCACGTTTAGGGATCGGTTTAACAATAAATAAACGCTATCGGGCATCGAACCATGCGTTGAACATTAATCGGCCTGTCAAGAAGCGTCGATTAAACGACCATAAAACGAGATAAACCCGTGAGATAACGCGTGAGATAATCGTCTCGAATCCTCGTGCATTTCGTAGCCTTACCTGGGCCTTATAGCCTCACCGTGTGAGTGAATATACGAAGGTTATCTCGGTACTGTATAGACGAGAATGTGCCCGCAGGCCGGGAGGCTGGATGCATATAGTCTTGAGAGTAACCTTATGCCACCTTTACACGAAATTAAATACTTCCTGTTCAGGGTTTTGGTTTTTTTTTTACAAAGGAGCCTCCTCGGTTCCTGGAGATACTCCTGACCCGACGCGACGCCAAGAGCTCGTATTTCGTATCTATAAACCAGAATGGCGATGCCTTATATTGTGCCTAGGAAAAATTTAGGTATATTTATTCGGTCTTCTGATTGAAACGGGATTCGAAAGAATAGGGAACCTGCAGCTCCGGGACGTCACATATTGTGGCGGTCAATCGTATAATAAAATCAAGCTCTTTATTGCGAACGGTATATACTGTATGTTATAAATCTGCGATTAAACTCGGGTTACGTTATATTAGAAGCTGAAACCGTCGACTGCTCACTATAGGATCGGTATAGAGAATGGAATTTCAGTAACGACTTAATGCAATGGCAAAGGCAGGGCAGCTAAGCTAAGCGGTTTAAACCACCTGGGAATTACAATTCAATTTAACCCCCCGCAATACCCCATCGCAGTGTAGTCCTGCACCCGCAAAACAACGTCACCATATTGTTATACTCGTGTCCATTTCTGCAACGACGTGCCAGACGATCTGAGGCTCATTGTTTCCAGAGTAACTGCAGGTCTGGGTGACGCATTGTCGGATTATAATATACCACCTCTTGTTCAAACTTGGACCAACATTTGCTGCTACGTGTTGCAGACTATATAATAACTAGTTATCCCATACTCTGTTTCTCCTGTTCGGTGCAATAAACTTGCGAAAGTTTATCTATACCGTTATAAGCCTAGCCACAACCTAGATCCTTTAGATTTTATTGCGAATAGATGAGTTTTTCAATCACCTGCTGCACTGCAGACTGAAAATAAATTCGTACAGCTTTTGATTTTTTTTCTATAAATTCATCACGGATTTTTCTATGCACTCCAGTATTGATAAAAATCGTATTCGAAGTGAACTAGATCGGAAAAAAATTTCCCATATTTATAAACCAGATTCTCTATCGGGCTCTTTCACGTCTCTGCTGCTGGGTACGAAAGTTTTATTCGATTTGAAAAAAAAATGTTGAAACCATTTTAGTAAAATAAATAAATGTCATGGTGCAGAGGGTATAGTCCGCGAGATTTTCTATGCAGCTGTAAATGTGAGACCAGTTTTTCTGTTATCAACGAGTAGACAATGTGATTTAATTTGGATTCGTTACACAGGTCGCAATTTCATCGTGAAAACGAAGAAAAAGTTTATGCAACAATATAGTGATATATGATATGACAAATGTTCAGCAAAACTTTTCTAGTTATAAATTGTAATATTGTCTCCACCAGGTATCCCCGTGCATCTGTTCATTAGATGAAAAAAGGTTCATCTAGCCTGGGGTATAAAGTAGCTCAGAAAATGTAACAACAGTCTGGAAACTGGAAACTCTTCTCGCGTTCTATTGTTATATATTCAATCTACTTTGCGCCAATCCCATTCCATTTTTTAATTTATTCATACCGGATGCCGTTTTCATATCTTGCCGTGATGTAAAGAACAATTGACGAATCACCTCGTATCATTATATCATATATGTAGAGCGGCTCGGTATAATGAGCTATGGGGCTAGAGCAAAACCTCGCTTTCAATATCGTGACAAGTGAATTGGAGAAGTTGCACCCGTTTGACGTCACGTATATTCAGCTTGTTATAAGTTCAGAATTCTTAGTCTATAGAGTTAGTACATCATTATTATATCCAGACCCTCAACTTTACTCGGCATTTAATGAGATCGGGTAACTACAAATCCCTATCGATATCACGAAGCCTTCTGTCATCATCCTCGGCCATTTGTCTCCTGCGAATTTTTCCCGATCTATCAGATTATCAATCATTACATAGGCGATCGAATAGATGATTAAAACGGAATCTTTGCTAACGTTAACTTCTTAGAAGTTGATGTGCAGACATGACGGCGCCTCGTAGCGTCTCATCGCATCTCATAAACGAAAAAAATACCTTGTCTAACGTAGCTGCGTATCCGAAGTGAAGACATAGCTCAGAGTCGGTGATCAATTCATCACGAGAATTCAACCGGACGAGAAAAAAAAAATGAATAAAAAATTTGAACCTATCTGAGGTAAAAAAATTTTTTATTGGTCAGCAGCCACAGCAGTGTAGATAAATTTGAAAAAAAAATGGTATTTGAACGTTGCGGCATTGGTATAATAAAGCGAGTACGCAACATATGTGTGCAAATATATTATACATCAGATACATATAGGCAGACGCAATCGTGCCTGAAATTGTCGAATCCAGCTTCTCGCTAATCCCCATTCGCGCATTATGACCACGTACCAATTATTGTTAAAGTCTGACACGGCGAGGTGTCGCATACCTATATGCATATGTATATACAGAAACGTGTAGCTGGACAACAACGGCAGCGGTCTATAGCCGGTGTGTGATTTAAGTTTATGTAAAAGATATATAGGTTCGGGTTGTATACCTACTCCGAGATTAACAGTAATTATATCTAAGCTATGAATAAACAACGAACTGCGAAATTCCACGAGATATTTATGCGATTTAACCCCATTTAACGCTCTGCTGCGATAGATAATAACTCGCCTGGTAGTATAAGGTATGGGTATAACTAACGCAGTTTGATGGAAGCAAATTTTCTCCGTTGTAAGGCGTCTGTTAAAATTGCGAAGGAGAACGAAAATTACCAGGCCATTCCGCGAATGTCTTTCGTCTCGTTTGGCGAAAAACAAACATAGCCGCAAATTCCTTCGAGCTTTCCCATAATTCTCTCCAGCCTGGAGCAGCTTGTCTCTGTCAGTTGTACACGCGCACCCCTCTGGCCACCCTCCACCACCATAAGATGCCCCACGGCTTTGCCTGGCTCGACGAGACTCAAGATCAGTGCAGAGAAGTTTCGAATCAACATTTCAACGAGTGCAAACACGCGAGGGCACCCACGGTCCAACGAGACGAGTGAATCACGACCATGGCTCGGGTCAAATCTCCGCGTCTGCAGTGTAGCTCTGTCAATGACACCTGCAAAGATTCGGGTTGCACGTCTATTTTCAAAATAAGATTTTCGCACACTCAGCATTCATGCGAATTGTGATTACTGAATAATTTGTAGCTATATCTCCTACAATAGGTATTATGTGTCAGTAGAAAGATTCTAGGAAGCAAGATCTTTTTATTTTACTTTTTTTTTTCTTCGCTACTGCAGATTTATTGACGATCAATTTCGCAACTACCAAGTAGAGGCAGCTGTTTCAGGCCGAGGCTTCTTTATTGCAGTATAGAAAATTTTGTTACTGTTTCAAGATATTTATGTTGCTGTCGATATCCGCCAGGGTTAGTCGGTAGCTCTAGGCTTACATCTCTATTACACGGTCTACCGAACGATCGTACGACCTAGGTATACGTGGTACTTAACTTTCGTGTTCAAAAACGTTTAGCTGTTACTCACAGCCTTTAGTGTAATAAATATTGTAAGGAGGCGGTAAAATTTTCAAGGAATTTCCACTTGGCTGAACCCCCTTTCATCCCTTTCGCTCCTTGGTCCTTTTGCCATTTGCACCCTGTCTCGGTTTTTCGATTGAGGGAAGCAAATGAACGTCACGAAACGCGAACTGTCGTTTATTTATTCCACAGTCACGCTTTAGGCAGCAGCTGACGCTCTCTATGCACCGCTTTGGTCCAGTTTCGCGAGAGCAAGAATATACTAAAAAATTTTATCTTTTCCTCGATGTTGAAAACGGTAGGAAATGCCAAGTGGAGGGTAAGTCGAGGGTCGTCGTGGGTGCTTCGTAAATATGTAAATATAGAGATGCGTCCGCGTGCAGGACGGTTAGCAGAAAAACATTCCAGGGTAACTCGAGAATGATACATCTAGAATGTCTCGGCCGGTTATGTCACGTTAATAATAACCAACTTCTGACGTATTTAATTTTAACTGGGTTTAACCCCGGACATTGATAAATGAGGCATTTCGAATTCTACGCTTCGTCCAATTCCCTAAATTATCCCCCGCGGTAATGCGGTCATAACGAATTAGATGGTCAACTTCAACAACGGGCTTAGTCTCGCAAATTATTCGCCCACAAATCGCGCGGCTCATTGTCGAGAAGAAAAATCGAAGAGATCTCAAATCGGCCACCGCTATTTCTATAAGAAACTAATTCGACGCTGCAAAATTTATTTTTATCGACCCGGTCACGAACTCCGTTTTAGCAGTTAACTAACGATCCTACCGATTGGAACATGCGGACGTGAACGTGGAACATATTTTGGGGTTCGCTCGCGAATCGTACCTACTATATATCATTAGACGCTAAAGTCTTATTTGCGGGGCTCAGCCTGGGCCGGTCCCCACCAGTTCATTATAACGGAACGAGTATAGGTATCTTCTGGTCCATATTCTCGCCACACACGACGAAAGTTCATTTCTAGGAAGAGATTCGGCTAGTATCACGCTGGGATGTTGAATTTTTTGTTTTTCTCCTTTTCTTCTTTATTATACCTACAGGTTTTAGTCACGGAATGGATAGGGTTGACATAATCACAATATTAATCGGAAGATAAGTTTTTCTTTTCTATTATCCCATGTCTACTAATGCACACGTATAGTCCGCATGTTGCCTACATGTATCATACATTCTTCGTTTTTCGACTAATTGAGGTCCGGTGTCAGAGAATATCAATAGGATTGTATGCTCGAGTCAGAAAAATATTTCGGGAAATAGAAATAACTGGACATCACGTTCGTCGTCGGAATATTATCGATTCAACGTCACTACGGCGAGCGTGTAATCCGAAGAGAAAACGAACATCAAACATTTACATTGACCTGCGATTACTCATGTACTCGTAAATGGAAGTACCGCCTTATCTCAGCGGTTTAATATACTCGACTACGTTTCGTTTCGTACTTTCGCAGTTATTGAGAAATAATGTCGATTCTCTACACGTTCATCGCTTGCCCTGCAAACGACCAGCCTAGTCGGTCGTGTTAACTTGCCTGCTTGCTTGCTCGACAAAGATTACGTTAATAACTTCGGCCGCATTTCACTGCAGCGGCCAACGAGCTCGTGAATCCAAGTTACTAAATAGTGTTTTTCAGGTAGATAAAAAAGAGCGGAAAAAGTAACCGAATGAAATATGTATCTAGACTGTAGCAATGAATATGCACGGTCTCGTTCCACCGGCCATGAAAAACCTGAAAACAGCTCATTCGCATGGAAAGGTCTTTTACGTTTTAGATTTTTCCCGCTGAATGCGTTCTGGAGAATCCAGAGTACTGAAATATGAGTGGCAGCCAACTCCATCCCGAGTTTCTAGCCTCGGTGTTCTCGTGTTTGTTAGTGTTTCGCTGAGTTTTCCACCTCCTCAGAGCTATTTATAAATACCCACTTGAGCGGCTCCTTGTTCTCCCTGGTTTTTGCCTTCTTTCCCTGCGTCGTTCCCTGCGGTTCCTCGTTCCGGCCTAATTAGGCTTTTAGAAGAATTATCAAACCATCGCTCGTACACGCGCGTTTTTACGATGACCTCTTCCGCCTAGGATATTCCGATATCAACTTGGGATGTGCAGCTCGGAACACCCCCGCTCCCCGACCACCAAGTCGAAACTTACGTATAGCGATCCATTGTCCAAATTGCGAACGCCATTAAATCTTCTTAATCGTGATACACGATGCCCTGCAGTCGTTCCCATTACACTCGACGTCGGCGCGCGGTATATACCATCTCCAAGGCCTCTTTGGTCCCGGTTCGCGACTCTTCCGTGTGTTCCGATTGGCTTGAACGGCCAGACCGGTAGAGGTAACGATTAATTTTCATTCAAACAACTTTCGAACGACGGAACCTTATCTACTCCCGCAAATGTTTGACTTTCACCTGGTGCTGTAAGCGCATTTTTCAAAAGGTTCCAGTAGTAATATCATCATTAACTTTTCCTGACCAGCGAGTCAAAAATCATGTCGTAAAACCGCACGTAAATATCCGCTCGGTTTACCATTCGGTCTGATTAATTTTCACTAGAATAAAGATTTTCTAAATGGGGTGAATTTAATCGGCCAAAACGGTCAGCGGCAAGTGGAACACGTACGTAACCCCAACGACTTAAGAATTCACAATGTCCTGGGTCAACTCCTGCTTGACTCTTGGAGTTGGCGCAAGTCTAACCGGTAACCATAAGGCAGCCAGCAGCAGACCCTAAGACCTAAACGTCCGGCACAAGAGGCGACTCATTCGCGTCTTATTACTAAGAATTCAGACACGAGGATAGTAACTTACCGGAGAACTTGAACTTTGGTATACCGAAGACAGAAAAACGATTGAAAAAAATGTTATCTTCAATGCCTGTAAAATACGAAGCTTAAATCTCATTGTGCAGCGTATTTATACCTACAGCTTATGTTAGATAGGACTACAGCTACTACGTAGCCGAAAAAAATTCTTCTCCAAGATACAAATTGTAGTCAATCCTACATCGAAAGCCTGGAATTCTCCGGGATCAGAGCTGTAGGTAAATGCCGAGTTGCGGGGATTAACTCCGAATACTAAAAGTTGACCTTTTGACGCAGCGTCTGGATTTATTTCTGTATGCAGTATATATCTGAAGAGGAAGAAGACGGAGAAGAAGAGGAATCCTGCTTTTAGTTGAAAGCGGGTATTGAGCCGATCCCTTGGACAAAGCATTCCGAGACAGTACAAAGTTACAGATTAGATAACCGACTGACCTATGGTGCCACACGCGACGTTTAAAGTAAAGTTACGTTCCGCACTGAGCTGCGGTCGAAACGGCCAGGATTTAGTCACGATGTAGTAAGAGCCACCGAGTTTGGTTTTCGGCTCAATTGAGTTAATGGCACTTCAGGTGTCCAATGTCCCGTATCTTCGTAGACGAGCACTGCAGACGTTCTCTGTAATAGTTCTGTCTTGTCGCTCTGGCGGGTTCGGAAGTTTAGATAGTAGTTAGAACCAGTGCGGCGCAGAAACTTTATCCTAAACTCGGATTTCTCTTCATGAACTCTGCGACGATCGTGTCATGTTAGTATTACGCGGTGAGCGCGCAATTCGGCACCGTAACGCAATGTACATATAATTTTTATAACCGCCTATTGAATATCATTTTTAACAAGTCGATTGGAGGTACAGTCGATTTCTTCAGTGCACACAAGCTTTTTTGTAAGATTCAGAGACGGTCGAGATGCGACAATGCCACGAATCACGGATACCTCCTCACGGGTGGCCCTTCAGGGGAAACGGAAATTATTCCGGTAGAATGACTGGCAGGAAATTGAGTCCCGCTCGTTCTCTAGCCTCATCTTCTTCGTCTTCTTCTTCTTCTTCACAAATCTCAACTAAAATTAGTTCGTTAACCCTTAGAAAAAGGTAACGGTCCGCGACTAGAACGCCCTCTAAAACCAGTGTAAAAATCACGGTGATTAGTCTGAGTTGAAATCTGTTTTCTTGATTAACAACAAAATCATGATGAAGAATAACGCGAATAGCAGTAGGTATACGTTGAATGTTATTCGCCCACCGTTTTTCTCATTGTAATATAGCATTATGTGATACATCCACTACTTGAAGGAGGAATACAAAACTGTACAACTCCTTAATTGACGGAGCATTAAACTGGCAATAATTACCCGGACCATAAAGCTCAATATCTTTACGAGAGACCCGTTGGCTTATTAATATCAATCTGATATTGCGGCTGCTCAGGGCTCACGGGCACTCGAAAACCTCAGAGAGACCGGCCACGTTAATGTAATAATATTAAATTGAGCCAAGACATGCAATGGAGGAGTATTAAGATTATGGATCCATTAGTAGATGGCTAGATCTGTAGCCACGTAAAAAATAGTAATAAATAGTATTTGTTCATTTTTCGATGTCAATGTAGGTGTACGTATGTAGAAGAAATTATTAATCATTCTACACGCGTGATATAAAAAATTGGTTACACATACATAACTATAGTATATGATACATTCTTGAGACTTAAGAAAGCCTCCGGGTTTACAAACCACGAGCGTGTCTGCGCACGTGGGCGAAATACTACAAGAAATACAGTAACAGATCAGCGGACGAAGCCAGACCCTCGAATAATTCAATTCATGTAATCAATTAGCGGAGTTGTAAGCGGCGACTTAAACCTCCTGCACAGTATTCTAATTGTAATTTGTAAGCTAATTACACCTTGGATCGTGAAACACAGAATTGATTCTACTGAAATCAAGCTTTATAAGCTCACTGCAGTGGAATGAATATTACGAGTTTTATAGTATTTTCTTTTTACTCATTTTCTTTTTCTAATGATTCGTTTGAAATTCACAAAGCGTACTAACGATACAAAGTACAACTTTAAGTTTAACTGATTTTCTACCTGTGCAGACTGACTAATCTGAACCGCAACTCTAATCTAATTAGAATACTGACGCTAAATTTTACTCTATCACTCCCGGTTTATTATTTCACCGTTTAGTCCTGCCGCGGATATACTAGAGTAAACCCGGTGCATTTTATGGGGACAACAAAATTTCGCAACTGTAGCAGGTGCAATTTCTCTGCTAATTTCAACCGTGGCAGTTAATTTTAGGAACAAATAACAATAGCGCACCTGTAGAAGACGCCGGTATTCGCTGAACGACTTGGAAATAGCGATAAACCGGGAATTGCCACTAGCAGCAAGCCTTACCAGCAATTACCCTGATCCTACGATTAAAGATGACCCTTAGCTGGATTCTGGTAGCTGACCAATCTCGACTCCGCTATTACAGTATCTAATATCGTAATCCCAATAGATCTCCTCGTCAAATCCTCGCCCATTACATTTTAGTATGGGCCTTTGAACTTGGAAGATTTTTTTAGTACCAGTTTAAAGCCGTTTTGTACTTTGTGGAAATATAAATACTGACTAAATCCCAGTTAATTAATCTCGCAATTAAACTCCCGCAGGTCTCTGAAGTCTCGTAATCGGTCCTGCGACCTCTGCAGTAGCTCCAAAACGTAATATAATATATCACAAGTATATTTAACGAGCTCTTTTTCTACGTAGAGAAAATTTCTCTAATTTCATGCTACACGAATCTATGTATCCGAGTGACACGCCTGACTGTATGAATTTTAATTAATTTCACGATTTTAATTACATCCTATTCTCATCGGCGTATCGCATGTCCGACTTTATCGAAGAGTAGGTACTCCAATTACCTCCTGAAATCACCAAGGTAACTGTCAATATAACTGCCAATCGATTGTCCTACAGCGTTACATTTCTCGATATCAATTTCAAACGTTTGAACACGCTCCTCGGAACGATCGTATAAAGTAATTAAGTACCTAGATCTTCCTTAAGGCCAACGGTTATACGAGATTATCCCAAACTCCGGTATTTGCACAAGCCTTCGTCCCTTCCGAACATAAAATCGCGACAGTCTATCTGACAATTAGAAACGTCCCAAACAAGCTCACCACGGAAATCTAGTTATACACTAAGGCGTTATACGGATCGTGTTCTCCACCTGTAGTATCATGATTACAAGCTTTGTCTGCCGTTCGACGGAGCTAAGCATCTTATCGACCGTTTCTAATCCCTCCGATGGCCCGGAATAAATCATCTTCTTCAGGGGGTCAGGTTCCGTTCTATTTAGTATTTTAGTTTAGAACATGGATTTCCTGTCAGGAATAGGTGAGGCCCGAATTGGAGAGACTCGTTGAAGTTCTACTCCCAGCCGGGTGTTGTTTTAAAAATATATTTTAATAATAGGAGAAGATCGAAGATCAGGGAGGGTCAGTGGAGAGTCGCTTTTGTTGGTGTATATATTTTCGCCTGTTATTTAAAGCGGTTGAAGAAAAAAAATTAGAAAATCATAAATCAACGAGCATTTACCGTCACAATGAATTATGAACTACGGTGTTAATTAAGCAAATCACGTTAACACCGCCGTACGGTAATTAGTGCTTGCTCTGTGTGCGTACACGGCGTCGTGACGCCGCGTCGTTTAGATTTAGACGCCTGATTTCCGAGCATGAAAGCACCCTCACGAGCAACTGTACTACGAACTACATAGCAAAGCTACCGATACCACCTATGTCGCGGGTCCCAACGCCCTTAGTGTTTCAGACATCAAACATCAAACGGAAACGGTTATTACGTCAACCCAAGATGTGCGATCTATATATTTCCAATCTCTTTGACTATGGGAATAAATCAAACTAAAGAACCACTCCGAGTTGGTCAGAATTTGCATTTCAAACTCTGCGGTATACCTATTCGACCCCGCATAAAATCGGGAACAAGAGCTTTACTGCTGATGCTAATTCGTTCACATTCTATATGGGTCTTTGCGATCGATTTTCCGACATTTTCGAACTATTAAAATTCTGGAAATGTGTGAAATTCTAACTTCTAATTAACGCCGAGAAGTAGTTATCGCGTATTAATAAGTACTTCGAAGCTCTGTGCCCGCGCTGTGAAAATAAAAGGATAAATGAATAATACGATATATATTAAAGTGGAAACTTGACTCTGGGTAGAGACAGGTTTTCTACTGTGGCAAAGCCCAGAAGAAGTATAAAAGACGAAGAAGAAATGAAAATAGAGTCTCCATCGCCAGCTTGGCTAACAAGAATCTCGCTAATTGCATTTTATCTCTCTTTTATGCATCCGTGGCAGGAGGTACATAAGCCTCAGGTAATATATACTCAGTTCAACGTTGAGTACGTCTCGAGGTATATATATATATATCTATGTATATATATATATGTATATACAGCTAATAAAAGCCAGAAGAAAGAAAATTGCAGGAGTATATAAGTAATGAATTTTTCCAACTGCAACTTTCATACTGTTAGTGACTACTTTAACTGCCGAGAGGTAATTATCTCGCTGCAATGTCCCGAGTATGTGTATGGGGAAAACAAAACATGGAAAAATTGGTAAATTCAACCTGACGAAATTACTAACGCGACTGAGTTATACCTATGGTACAGCTATACCTGCATCCACGTGTTTACTGCACGCCAAAGTAAAATTTCGCCATTTACGTTGACCCGGCCAGACCGTAATTTCACAACGGCATATAAAATATCAGCGTCATCTGGGCCTGGTTTCATTTATAGAGGAATAAACCGAAATTATTTATACAGTAGCCATTTCGTTATATAACTACGATGGAATACTTATGCACGGGTGTGTGTATACCTATGTCGCTTGTATAAATGTACATGAATGTATCGCATACATTATGGGTATAACATGTACCTATGCATAGATGCATATCTAGGTATATAATATGTAGAAACATTCTGGTCGGCTTCAGGGATTCAGCGTCAGTCTTTTGTTTCCAATCATAAATTACCAGGAACTCTGGGAACTCTGGGAACTCTGGGAACTCTGGAACTCTGGAACTCTGGAACCCGTCCCATTCGCGTTGAGGCATTAAACATATTTGTGTATACCATATATTTGTAGAGTCGCGATACGTTGCGTCGGGTCATTGCCGGGTTAACAGAAGAACGACGTAGCGTGCGCAATTATGAAACTTTTTATAATCAACATTTTTCAAGTAATTAATGAAAACTTGCCGAGACTAAAAAAATTCTGACTCATTTCTCGCTGTTGATTCTTTTTTTGTTTTTTTGTTTTTCTTTTTCTTTTTCTGTCTTTTTGCAATGCTGGGTGGCCCTCGCTTTGAGATACAATTTCATTGAGCACGCGACAAAAATTTTCATTCTTACTACCAAGTCTCCGTACCTACCTAGTCCGAAGTCGCCATCTGCTCACTTTGCACAGTTTCATTAATTTTATTGTTCCTCACAGTTCAGTTAAAGAAACTCGAAAAATCAAGAATTTCCTGCGTCTTTTTATCCATGGTAATTATACACCACGAATGACATTATATGTCTAATCGTCATTTATCACATACAATATGGGTATAGGAGAATTACCTAACTTCATCTTGTGTCATATTCTCTCTAAGCTCATCTCCGTGGCATACCTACCTACATCGTCAGGTTTCGCGTAGGCTGTACACACGTGAGACTTCGTAAAGTTACAAGTAACTGATATTACCACGTGGTCGTATACGTGGGCCTGTGTATAGCCTGCGACTAACCAACCTTCGGAACACGATAAGGCTTTTGTTTTAATATACTTAATTACAATTCTGTCTTGCACGAATATGGTATATGACTAGCTCGAGGGCCTCGTATGTTTTATTAAGATTATACAACCCTCCTATAAAATCCTCATTAGTATACGAAGTCCTTTAGAACCTGGAGATAATTGCTAGTCTCCTTTTCCTGAACGCCGAATTCACTGTACGAGTAAATGTAATATAGGTAGTGTAAAACATGCGAAGTTGGACCACGAGGTTTCGAGAACTTCGTTTCCTCGTTCCGAACTCCGAAATGCAAAACCAGCTCATGCAATTTCTTCGTCTCGACGGCCTCTTTCAGAAAAAAGGAAAGATATCTCACAATCATCAATTTTTCATCATGAATAATGGAGTACTCCTACTTTCGGGTTCCTTATGTGCAAAAAAAAGAGCTCCCCTATGAGGGATCACATCCTTGAGATCAAAGGATGGACAGCTGATTTGAGATGGTCTAAGCTGTTACTTATAAATGTCTTAATGAACAATTATGTCCTCGCACCTTCGATTAAACTTTCACAGTTTATCGGCGTCGGATCGTTTTCTGTCCAGCTTTTCGGTCCGTCGAAATGTAGATAATGTGTACAATTATACAGAATCTTTAATGGGCAACATTTCGAGAAATCGAACGATCCAACTCTTGGAACTGGTTCATCTTCTCCGAGTTTATACCCTACATGTAAAATGGTATATGCCTAGTCATATAACAGTGTGGTCGACCGCCTACTCGCATCTACCTACCTTCTTCCACAAGAATCTCGCAAAACAGTGAACATGCATCACTTTTATAGCGCTCAGTTCGTACCACTACGTCCATCTTTTACGGACTTTTGCGCAGGCGAAAATTTCCACTAGCACATCGGCATGCCAGCAGCGAGGCAAGGGGCGATTCGGTTTACGGCCCGCATAGCCGCTTGTTCGCCCGTCGACGCTCTGCGTGTTGCCAACTGTTGCAAATCGCGTTGCAAACCATTGCCGCCACGACGCGAGAAACTTATAGCATACTTTACGTCCCACAATAATCACGAGTCACGTTGTATCGTGAGCAGCACAGCTACTCGAGATCCTTATCTTATTGTCCCCGTTTTCCCGTTTCCACTACTTACTACGCGGAGACCACGGAGAGGTAGAAACAATAGTCTGCGATTTGCTCCGCGTTAGGATGGAGCCAATCCTCGACATCGTTTCTGTCTTCATTGCAAATCGCGTGTTTCTCTACGCTCTATACCTATATACTATTACGTCTCTGAATTTGAACTTTAATTTTCTTATATCCTTCCTGAAATCAAAACCTGGAAAATTTCCCAATTAATAAGCGGAGTAGACTCAAGGCGAAAGGCAATTATGAAGGGAACAGCCCCCGGCTAAAAGGCGAAGAGTAACCGTCAGGGTGTACCTAATCAAAATGGTAAAAGCCCAAGAATGAAGATAACCATCTCTAACAAGATGACATATTCTTTCATTTCTTATTCGCGGATTTATATCTTGGCTGCATCTGTCTGACTCGTCATACCTGCCAGCCGCGTGTAGGTATACATGAATGAATGCGGATGAATGAATGGATGTATGAATGAATGAATGGATGAATGAATGAATTAATGAATTAATGGATGGATAAGGGAGGTCCTGATGGAGAGCCGAAGCAAGGGACAAACGAATGTCAGAAATATATGCACAGGAAGTTGAAGATCGCGATGCGAAGTAACGTCGCAGAAGATGTAATCAAAGTTTCCAGACAGCTTTCCACCGCGTCTCACAATCAGTCTTCCCCTTCGCCTAGAGGAGATCACGTCAAAGCCATGCATATCGAGCCATGAAAGTATTCTCGAGGGTGCAGCATCATTTCCTCTCACTACTCTCTCCACGGTTTCGATCAGCATATATCGCAATACGTTCGTAAAACTGGAGGAATTTGGAGCATGCGGTTGTTTATACACAGTACACATACCAGAGAAGCAGAAGAAGAGCTACTAATATCTTTCTGTTTGCACTGTTAATTGTCTGCACGGATACAAAATGAAATGATCATGAAAGACAAGACGATTTTTAACTCGAGAAGGAACAACGACGGTAGCTTCTCGTCTGTGCGGACTAATCATGCGGAGAGAGGAAAGAGGTCATCTTAACCACTCGACACTTGCGACTTGCGACTCGCGGCTTGCCCGGGCATAAATATCATTCTTCACTCGACTTTGCAGTCTCCAACGCGTTTCTGACGCCTCCGCAAGTCGACAGTCGGCAGACGAACCATAGCGTGCTGGTACAGTTGTGTCTGCGTACACACGATGTAGCTATTTATGTACACTGAGAGGCTGTGCATTCGAGATCAAGCAACCTTAGTGCACGCTGAGATACAGCATAACATTTTTCGCGATATGTAAAATACTTTGCTCATGACATTAGGAAAAATTAACTTCATTCATTTACATTCAAGAATTTCGAGTATGAGATGAGGACATATATTCATCCCCATATTTTCACCCTCTAGAAAATTCCAAGATATTTGATCAATTTTGAGTGAAAATTCTATTCCTCAAACTTTATGAGCGAATTCTAGACGCAGAGGAAAATATTCTGGAGTAAAGTCATGTAGTACCTACCTATAATACAGCTAAAGCATACAGTAGAACTAGAAAGTGGAGAACGAAGAGGAGAATTACCTCTTGGCAGAATACCAAATAGGGAAAAAATTGAAAATTGTCATAAATTTTGGCAGGACATTTACATGGGTAGTATTCTTGGTTATATTGCATATTTGTGCCACCATATAGTGAGTTGGTAGATGTCAGGCAGCAGGTGGTAGCTCTCGACTATAACAGTCGCATCGGTAGCTTCGGGGGCGTCGGGGGCGTCGCGACGACTACGCTACCGTCTTACTAGACTAGAAACAGTTGGGTAAAGCGAGCGGGACAGATTTGTGCTTCTCAGAAAGCAAACCCAAGATTGCGCCAGTCTGACGGTAGTCAATTAAAATAACTCCACCTTCTCAGAAAATGATTACGTCTCTTGACTATAATACATTTCGAATAGGCTTTCGTTTTATTTATACGATTTTAACTTCCTTACTGATAATTGTTTCCTCTCGGTAAAAAAAATCCTGTTAATTGGTTCCTAATTATAATACTGGTTCCCTGAATTGTTAAAATCGGATTTAATCACTCCGCCAGAGCACGGAATCTATAGCGTCTTCGTTGGAGTTCATTTTCCGTATCGTCGCCACTGAGGAAAAGAGATGAAAAAAAAAAAACGAAAAAATAAGACCCCGAACTGGCCGAGCCAATCGCTTATCCCAGAATTAGTAACGTGGGAGTCATGAATTTAATGCAAAATTTATTAGAAGCTTTAATGTTCACTGGGGCAGAAATACGACTTACCACCGTAGCCTTAGATCCTACTTAATTTAAGGAAGAGAAATTCAGTGTTAGAGTTAACTGGAATTAAATTTATAGTTTACAACAGAGTTACCGCACACAAAACTAGAGCTTGTAGGAAAACATTGTTAATCGGAATCCACCGCTACTGTTACGTTGCGTTGTTCGTGGTTCAGCTGCTAGTTAGTTTTCTTCGCTATACGATGAAGGTAACGAGGAGAGAGAAGAAAAATTTAAGAAAGTATTAATATTTCTGAGAATTTTTCATCGTGGATACTGCATCTGACAGCACCTCCACTTTGTTCGCCTAAGGAAATTAATATTTTTGCATAATTGAAACTTCCACTGCAATCCTTTACGATAAAGTTTAATTAGTTAGTACAGCGAGCTGAATCAGGTTCAAAGAGATCTTTGACATTATGAAAATAGGAAAAATAAGAAAAATTCGACACCCTTTACTCCGGGTTCTTGAAACTCCTTCTCAGCTAATCACGCCTTCTCTTATGTTTCAGGGATCTGCAAGGAAACAACATCTCCGTCATTTTCAAAACCGATTTCGAAGACATGGCTACACTTCATGTACTGTAAGTATCCGCAGCTGCTGTTGATTAACCATCACGAATTTAGTATAAGAACAAATTCTTTGCTTATACGTACGCGATTTTGATTGATTACGATACGCTGCATTAATTACAAGGAGAAATTCTTTTGTCTTAGAAAAATTCCAGTTTCTTTTATCTTAAGCTATCCATTCGCCAAGCATTGAAAAGTTTCGCTTTCCTTTTTCAAATGTAATTTTAGATTACCTCGTATACGCGAAGTTGATTATAAGAAGCAAATAAATTGGCGAGCTTGCATCTGGCAGCACTCAAGATATTTCTGAGCTACTGGTCTCTCATCCATCCGGTTCGCTTTGCCTCCTGCCTCCACTGATACCACCGTATACCTTCTATACTCTTGCATTAAGTAATTAATTTCCCAGAACCCCAGAATACCTAGAGCTATCCAAGTTACAAGTGTATTACTATTCCGTACAGAACTAGCGCAGTGCTTCAAAGAATCCTTAAAATATTAACAGATAACGTTTGGCATCAATTTCATTGCGGATGGAATATGGGATCGAGAAATTTCCATAGTATTAAAAAGCACGAGAATTCATCCTCTCAAGAAGAAAATCCTTCGGATGAAATTCTCGTCACGATACAAACTAGAATTTTGTAACGCGGCTCGGCCCAGTTAGCTCACGCGGCTCTCGTGGTCTTCACTCTCATAATCCAGGGATCTAGAATTCAGTTACCCGTTTTAATTGCGACAATGCCACTGCAATTGCGAATACAGTACCGCACAGCGTTACAGCAACGATGCTCAACATTTATCGCTCGCGGTATACTCGGTTGCCGTAATGGTTGGGCCGCCACAGGTGGCCAACTATGTATACGGTTCGCGCACACGTCCCGTATATCACGAGACCCTGAGCTGGCTATAGTTTGCCACTATTTAAATCCAACCAATCACACAATGACTTTGGAAAGCCAAATAGACAGAATGACAAATTCGTCCGGATTTCATTTTAATTTGCTTATTATACATTTCATGGAAACTGTTAGTTATGGGTCGAGTTCCATAAGCCGGAGGAAACTGCGAGGGTGCAGATTCACTACTACACTATCTTTACATTTTTTTTCCTTTGATTCTTCTTACAGACAACTGTCGACCAATCAAATCCACACCATCGAGAGAGGAGCTTTTCAAGATCTTGTCGGCGTCGAGAAACTCCGACTGAACAATAACCAAATACGATATTTGCCAGACCTTCTATTCAGCAACATGATGAATCTCAAGCGGCTGTAAGTACATACAAGTCTAAAAAAAATTTTTTGCTCATTATGGACACTAAAAAATTTGCAACGTTCGGTTCGATCGGATATGAACTGAAGAAAATGCATTCTCACATCCTACGTTGCTAATAATTTTCGCAAATAATTCTCACCGGACTCGAGAGGGGTAGCGAATAATTCTGACTCTCGTCTCTCGGCAAGACCTACGCGATATGAAAAGAATGTATATTTTGCTGAAACATTTTACTAGCAGTGACTCTGTTTGAAATGTTGTCAGTCATTCTACAGCCGAGTCACGCGATGAGAGCCATTTATTAATAAGGATAAGTTTGCGACACGTGCTTCACCTCGGAAAATTGAATATTGCAAAGCCCTGCATATGTGCGAATCGATATTGCACATTAATTTTTCATTATAATGCAGCGGCTACTATACCTCGTTGCATGTAGGCCGTGGTTGGGGTGTAGGTCTGCAACTGCAAGTTCGAACGGTATATGTCTACATGGCCTGCAGTGAATCCACAGAACAGAATCCGAAAGCGCGGATATACAAGACTGTGATGAAACTTTTTCGCGAATAATCTTTTCGAGCTTAATTCTATTGACTTCTGTTGGCGTCGGATTGGCCTTAAATTTATTGTACCTCCGTCGCCGTTTTCTTCGTTGAAAAAGTTACGCGCGAAATTACCTAAAGCGCAAACTTTTCTTTTCAAGAACATTCTTTCATTCTTTACCATCCTGCATGCGGGGTAGCGCGTGGAAGGTGGGTATATGAAAAGAAACTTTTCCAAAGGCTTTATTATGAAATTCAACGACGTAAACAGCGATCGGTTTGGTTTCCTGTTGCTGCAGAGATTGGAAAACATTTTTACAACCATGCCTTTGTATACACTAGGAGTTAGGATATATGTATAATAAAACAAGCTCCCTTTACATAAAGGCTGAGCACTTTATTATGTTACGCAAATTACTTACAAATTTAACTAATTTTTTCCTAAGGAACCTTTCTCCTCGCTTATATTAACCGCAATTTTCTCGAACGGACGGCTTATAATCTTCTTAGCTTTATCCCCCGGATCTATATCCATCTATATAGAAGTGAAACTTAAACTTGTGATACCCTGGCTGATCGTGAGCCACCGTGTCCGCAGCATTCGACTTTCGCAGGGTAGTTTATAACTTGTACTTTACAGGCTACTTGAAACGTTATCTCCACACCTTCGTTTCTTCATCTGGATACTATAAACTTTCCACTTCTATTTCATACCCGTTCCATTTACAACTCAACCTTCGCTGTAACCTTTCTCTGTACATTCGACCTTCTGCCACCCCACTTCGCAAGATGATGGATGAACCGAGCAGCCACCTCCGACCTCGCTCTCTTCCGCTATCCTAAAGAACTTCAACTTCAACTTCTATTTCTACTTCTACTTCAGTTCAGGAATCAACTTAAACTTCAACATCAAGTCCGTCGCTTCATTTTCAACTTCACAAGTGCCACCAGTCGTCGCCAATAATTTCTTCGTAGTCATTCTGCTACGATTCAGTTATTTGATATAATAACATCAAATCGAGATGACCCTGCAATTAAAAAATCGATAAAGTTAATAAACTCCCAAGGCTTTGCGCTGTCTAGGGTAATTGGCAATGTTCAATATTCTGCAGGTCAACTGTAGAGAAACACCGACTACTACAATTGAGTTGAAACGAGGTAAGGCAAAGTGCAGGTAACGTGATAAGAGCAGTGCCCTGCGATTGGTAGCGGTAGTCGGTCGCGAGTTCGCCCTACATTGGCGATGAATTATGAAAAACACTGAATTATGCATCAAGCTACGGATCTAATTTCCTCAGTGTTTCTCAACGCGAATGAACGCGATATTTTTTAATGCAATAATAAACTATGCAACGATATCGAATCATCAGTTATTTTCACGTCATGCCTTTCTTGTGCTATAACATGCGTCATAACACACAAAGTTATCATTAAAAGTTTGCGGTAAAGCCTCGCGTTAACCAGACATTTGTAATGATAGACTGACTTTGAAGACTGGCCCGTTCAGCTCGAGCCAGTCTTTGGTTGACCATTCATTGGCTGAATCATGCAATCTGTAATTACATACTTGCGAGGCTCAGAGCCATGGCCAAGGCACTCTAGATTCCAGACGAGCTGGTCGACAGCCAAGCATTACAGCCCAACACAGATGTAAGACGCACCGATTGGCCCGATTTTGTTTCATCGCAGAATACCAATTACCAAATTACACCGTGATTGTTCCGCGGGAAATATTGAATTATTCGCCGGATATTGGCGTGCAATAATTAGACCGGTGGAGGAATAAAAAAAAAAAAAAAAACCGATTCATTATTCAATTTGGAAGTGTAAACGTTAACTTTGTGTACTTTATCTCGGTTTTATTCAAATTTTTTTTATTTCGAGTCAGATATTGACGGGACGTATTTGATATACTATACAGTATACACGGTACATTGGCAGAACGTTGTAGTACTAAATCAATAATCCAAGTTGATTCTAATTTTGATGTAAATGGAAAATGGCTTATTGATCGTCCAAACTCAATTCCCGTCAATTTCTGCTAGCTTTTTGTTACCGAATGATTAATTAATTGAATAAGTAATGAAGCCTCGTGGTCTTCTCCTCTTGCCTCGTTACTGCAGCGCTGGTCCCCTCTTCAATTATCTGTACCGGCTAACATTAATGGGTTTTCTTTTTTTTTTTTTTCTTTTTTTTTCTGCGACTTCTTATACCTGTTCTCTTCTGGTAGCAACTGACGCAAGGGTGACAAAGTTTAGCAAGTTGTGATATACGAAGTGAGCGAGGCACTCACTTATCGTTAGCAAGAAAAATTTACCAATCGATATACTGTCAGGCTTCTACATTATTAAGCTTTTAACGGTTGTTCATGACACAGTAACTCGGAAAGGTCGTCATAGCTTTGCGTAGTATAAATCACAGACCTCGAGATCTATCAGGTAAATTACTATCTGCTACATCGACGGATAAGCAAATGCTCTTCGACCACCAGTCCATTACTCAAAGCATGAGATGCAACGAGGCAATTTATTAGTAAACTTGAATGAAAACTAAACTGTGAAGAACTATCGTCACTATATAGCTGGTATATAATATGCTAACGACGAGTACTGAGTATATTGCAATTTGTTAAGAAACTGAACTCTCTGGTTAATCCATCAAGCCTGTCTATCAACAATAACTTGTTTTCGTTATCCCCCGAATGGACTGACGGAACTTGTACGTGATGACTATTTTTTAGGTATAGGAATATAGGTAGCTGAGTAATTATTTGATCGATAGATAGAATCTCATAGTCTGACAGTATGGAATCGCGTATTCGATCTTTCAATATGTGAGTCAAAAACAGTGTCGGGTATGAAATTCATTCCACATCGCATTGCATCGAATTTTATTTTTATCTACCTACGACATTTATGATTCGCCCCAAAGTCAGGGGAGGTATGTCATGCCATTTTCGTATACAGAGTTGTATAGGGAGCCAATATTTTTATTTTGACATTCTCGCCGTGACGTCGCGTCGTAAAGTATTTTCAGAATATCTTGCTTTTACGAGAATAGCGTCGTCATGGGATAGCAGAAAGGTGATAAGACCGCAACGACGGTGTGCCGATAGAAGAGAACGGGCTAAATTGGGTTGGGTTGAGTTGGCTAGAGTTTGGGTTTTACTAAAGATCCTTCAGATATCAAGGACCACCGTAAGGAAACTGAGAGCGCGTTTGGGAAACCGCAAAATCTGTAGATAGTGGAATTTTATCGTAGTCTACACCTCCTTCCGCGCACAACGACAATCCTGGCTAATGCCCAACCCCGGCTTCGTTAAATCTGATTTACTATAAAAAGTAAATTTAGGACTCAACGAAGTGGTGGTTCAAGTGTAGCTCAGTTTTAATTGTTCGACATTATCCAGCTTAATTTACGTACTCATGTATAAATCACCCTCTATGTTTCAGAGATCTGAGTCATAATCAAATCGCGATGCTTGGACCAAAAACTTTGCGAGGAGTTTCATCCCTTAAGCACTTGTAAGTACTTCAACTAATTAGACAACGGTAATTCTCTTCATTATTAACTTAACTTCACAAACGACTACAGCCTAGTCGTCGATAATTCGAAAATTATTCTACCGCCGATATGCATCCCTTAACACACAGTATTGCAGTTCGTGTAAAGCCAAACGCCCGGTTTCCGGAACCCGGTAATGCAGGAAGCAGTTGTTAAAGAACCAACGGAGATTCGACTATGTTTCTCTGTGGGTTACAGGAAGAGCATTTTCCCGAACATCCACCCTATAAGCTTATCATCTTTTTCCAGATTACTTGATAACAACGTATTGACTTGTATCGACGAGGCGTCGATTCGCGAATTGAAGGACTTGGAAATACTGTGAGTACATTTACAAAACTCTACAATTTCGTTCAATTTCATTCTTCTCTCTTTCGTCTCAGCTTTTTCACAATAATAAATCGAGAAATTTATTGATCGGGTATCACGGGAAGATTCAATTGATTGAGATAAATTTTCGTTCACAGTACATTAAACAATAACAAATTGACGGCCCTCGGGAAAGAAATGTTGTCGGGATTATCTCGGCTCCGTACCTTGAGGCTTGGCGAAAATTCATTGTCCTGTGATTGTCACCTGGCTTGGCTGTCCAGACATTTGAGGAACTACCCTCGGCTGGGCCAACATACACGCTGCGCGAGTCCTGCGAATTTAAAAGGACACAGCGTGGCCGATCTGCAGGTAACTTTGAACAGCGAATGTATTCGATTTAATTGATCAATCGTCTTATCGCTGTTCAATGAAACTGATGTAAACGTGTTTCTGATCCATCTTCCCCGCAGGAACACGAATTCAAGTGCTCAGGGCTGGTGGAACGCCCGAGTTCCGAGTGTAGCGCGGAACCTCAATGTCCACATCCCTGCAGATGTGCTGATGGAATTGTCGACTGCAGGGAAAACTCATTGACGAAAGTCCCCACGCATCTTCCCGAAGACACAACTGAATTGTAATTGATATAATGCTCATTCCTTTGCCATTATCAGCTATCCGGGTTTCTTTATTATATCATTTATCATACAAGACCCTGACCTCAACTGTTATGGGTTGCTGCTTTCAAATGATTCAATAGCTATAAATATTTGAATAGGCCTCTTTGGCTTGCGAACGTCGCTGAAAAGCTGATTATTTATATCCAATGGTATGTCATACCTTGCGGTATCAACAAATAATCGCCAATAATCGATATCATGTCTAGATAGTCGTGTTAAAGAGAAATTCATACTCAGGTACATACATATAGCTCCTGGCTAATGGCTATTTGTAAAACCTTTCAATATGTTAATATTTCTTGTATTTTTAGACGCTTGGAGCAGAACGACATCACGGAAATACCACCGAAGGCTTTCTCGCCTTATAGAAAATTGAGGCGAATGTAAGAATCGATATAGTCATTTTTCTAATCAAGATACATGTACAAATACAAACGCATGGCAATAATGTTATTTCATTTACAGTGACCTGAGCAACAATAAAATTAAAAAAGTTGCTGCGGACGCGTTCCATGGATTAAAGTCACTTCAATCACTGTACGTCGCTTTATCCAATTTTCTTCGATTTTTTACTTTTTTTTGTTGAAAATTGACTAACGACTTGTCAGCAACTGTATATCATGATGATTGATTGAATCTTTTATAACACATTTCCAGCGTTCTCTATGGAAACAAAATTGCAGAACTTCCAGCAGGATTGTTCCAAGGACTTAACAATCTGCAACTTCTGTAAGTCACACTCGTACTTATACCTTATAAAAATATCTGAACTTGTCAAACTTCGCACCTTATTTCGGTCTACAACGATTATCATCATTTTCATTTTCATTCACAGATTACTGAACGCCAATGAAATATCTTGCATTCGAACCGATCTTTTCAAGGATTTAACGAGTCTTACTCTTCTATCTTTGTACGATAACAACATAAAATCGTTGGCAAATGGGACGTTCGCCAACCTACGAAGCATACAGACACTGTCAGTATAGAAAATTATTTCTTTACTTGAATGACGAGAAAAAATAAATAAAAAATGAAATAATGAACGGTCTTGGAGCCATTGATAAAGAGTTAACATTTCATTGCGTTGACAATATTATACATATATATATGTATATACGAATGATGTTCACTCATCTACTCGCGAAATCTTGAGACTTGATAAATAAAGTGTTTATACTAATTCTACAGACACTTGGCCCGAAACCCATTCATCTGTGACTGTAATTTGCGCTGGTTAAACGTTTATCTGCAAGCTCATCCCATCGAGACTTCGGGTGCGAGGTGTGAGGCACCTAAACGAATGCAGCGTCGCCGTATTGATGCCTTGCGCGACGACAAGTTCAAATGTAAGGGTAAGCACGAATCAAATTCCAATCTCTCTTCTTACTTCGACAGGGTGGCTCAGGTTGGTACCTCCTTCCCACTGTGCACCAGCAGCTTATGCATGATTGTCGTGTCATATTATAAATCACCAATCTCAGTTCTGCCTATTCTGAGAATTTACAAAGATGAAAAAAAAACGTCAAATTCAAATTTTTACGAAAACATAAATTTTGACAATTAATCATTTTGAACCGATTACTCTAGTCAGACCATCGTTTTCTCAGAATCGGCAACTTTCACATCACTTTTCGTATAATGAGGTACGCGGCTACATTCGACGAGTATTTACTTCATTTGCATAATAAATTTCAGCTAGTGCATTTCAATATGCATCTCACGGTGTTAATTTACTGTCAAGCTTCGCTGACTTGATTGAGAAATCAGAGTTAAATTGTCTGCGACTAATCTCTCTTCGAATCAACGCGTCAAGTGTTTTTTTTTTTCTTTCCAATTTTTCACATGTATTTGATTATAGTTAACTCATATGGTTTCTATTCGCATTTTTGATCTCAACGTCCAAATGCATAATAAGCTTCGTACCTCACGCACCAAATAATAAATCACCTAATTGGCACAAAATTTAAGAACGAATCGGAGAGCGAAGTTCTGAATTCTAAAATTAACGAATTCATAAATTGGCTGAACTTTAAAGGTAAAGTTGCATGTGCTAGAAGCATGAGACATTATTCCATCAACATCATACCTTCGGTCATTGAATTATTTTTCATTAAACTTCATTCAAAAGAATAAAGATCATCTCTTGGCATCTTTGCTGCTAAATATCGGTGATCTGATGGCATAGTTATTTGTTAACTAAAAAATCTACGTAATTCTTGTATTATGTTCAATGTAACTTGAACATTGAATAATCTGTTAAAACTACAGATACCATCCTCTATCACTATGTTAATCATAGATCTATTAGATCAGGGAATACTTAAAAATTTTATAAAATCAAAAAATTACATTGAAAAAGTATCTCATCATCTATTGTCCAATTGTGTGCGATTTTGTGCAGTGTACCACATATTTGCATACATCTATGCATAATAGAGGTGTACATATTATATAATACAAATCGTTAATAAACGATATTTTGTCAAATATATACGGGACATGTAATCAACATCTAACAAATTAGGCTCGCATAAATCAATAAGCTATTAATTTAATAACGAAATTAACACGATGTGGTTAACGGTTTGATTCGTACAGCGAAATTATATTGACATAATCACCCTTCATTCTAATCGGAGTTCCATTCCATACTCATAATATCGCCCATATAGCTTCATTTACCCCATTTTCCAAATCATATACTATATAACGCAGATTAATCGATTCATGTAATAATTTGATCATTCATTCGTGGAAAACAATGGAAAACTCTTAGCGTAGGCATCATACTTTGAACTTAGATTATCTACTATAATATCGTTAATAGGTGACGAAGAACTCCTAACAAAAAGAGCTGGCGAATGCGTTTTACCAGGCTCTTGTCCCTCACCCTGTACGTGTAATGGGGCTACTGTGGACTGCTCTAATAAGAAACTTACAGCGATTCCTAAGGATATACCCATTTACACATCCACTTTGTGAGTTCATTTCGCCTTTTTATAAATCGATATTTTTCCTTCTGTCGTTTCTTTTATATCGTCAATTATTATTGACGTTTTCATAGACAGAATCGAAAAAGTATTTTTCCGATACCTGCCAGCTAGACAAGCTAAGTATGATTATTATGTCGGTACAGGTTGCTGGGAAACAATGATTTAGATAAAATTAAAGCCGAAGGACTTTTCGAGAAATTACCCGAGTTACAACACTTGGATTTACGGAGAAATAAAATCTCTCGTATAGAAGCGTCCGCGTTTCAAGGATCCAACAAACTCACAGATTTGTGAGTGCATTATCATCATCATTTTACATGATCGGATAAGAGTTAATGCTTAGCTCTGATTATCATTCACGACTTTGGTATACTGAAAATTTGTATTTTTTTTTTTAGACTGCTATCTGAAAACCGATTAAGAGAAGTTCATAACAAGATGTTCACAGGCCTAACTAATCTGAAAACACTGTGAGTATAATTTTATATTCACAATGATGGAAACATTTGCATGAAATGTTCAGAATTGGTAACCAGCTTCGATTTTTTTTTACAACAGAAATCTTCACGGAAATGTGATAACGTGTGTCATGCCAGGATCTTTCGATAGTTTGGTACACATTCACACGATGTAAGTTTCGCGAATTCTATACTTTATTAAAATGCTTAACGAATTCGGAAATTATTTCATGGTCGATTAACACTTAATGGTTGTATAATGCATTCACGAAATAAACCATACCGATCAATCACTGAAATTTGCTGAATTAATGTTCTAGCAATCTTCAAGGAAATCCTGTTTCGTGTAATTGCCATTTGTCATGGTTTGCTGAATGGCTCAGGAAGCGAGATTTACAAGGCATAACCGGCCGGTGCCACGATCCTCCAAGATTGAAAGATGCTATCATTAAAGATATACCTCAACACGAATTCAAGTGCAACAGTAAGTCTGCATTAAATTCAAAAACCGGATTCTCACGATCCGCGGAATCTCTGTATATTATCGTAGAAAGATTATATACATATGTATATTCTTCAATCTTCAAGGTGCATATTGCAACGTGTCTGAGACACTCTTACGTCTGTGTATCGTGAATTTTATAGTTGTTAAAATTCTTGACTTGTAATTTTTGTTTTCTGTTAATTACAGGTGACAGCATCGGATGTCTCGGTGACGACTATTGCCCACCACAATGTCATTGCGCTGGTTCTGTTGTCAGATGTTCTAGATCACGATTGACTGAAATTCCACGTGGAGTTCCTCCTGAAACGACGGAATTATACCTGGATGTTAATGATATTAAAACTATTCAAGTTGAAAGGCTGAATCATCTCAAAGCGCTCACCAGGCTGTAAGTATACTCCGAAAATGATTGATACTTATTTATTCAATAATTCATTAACACTGTGTTCATTATCACACTTTCCAGAGACTTGAGCAATAATCAAATCGGAATGTTATCGAATGACACGTTCAGGAATCTCACGAAACTTTCAACACTGTAAGATTATTTCCTAATTTTTCATCTATAATCTATATTTCATTATTTTAACTCACTTTATTCTAAAATTTCAGGATCATAAGTTACAACAAACTACAGTGTGTGCAGCGTAACGCTCTCGCAGGACTGAAATCTCTCCGAATAATGTGAGTTGATGCATATCATATTTAGTTTGATTTTCGTGAATAAATTCTCCTGAAACATAATAATTGGAACCTTTATCCATGCTTTCACAGCTCTCTTCATGGCAACGACATATCGCTGATACCAGAGGGGGCATTCGAAGATCTAAAATCCATCACCCATCTGTGAGCATTGCTTGATCAATTTCTCTGTTCATTTAAATGATCTATCATCGTTCGTACAGTTTATAAATTATTTACGATTTTTTTAGCGCACTTGGGGCCAATCCACTCTACTGCGACTGCAGTATGAGATGGCTAGCTGAGTGGGTGAAAAAAGATTTTGTTGAACCAGGCATAGCTAGATGCATGGATCCAACTGCGATGAGGGACAAATTGCTCCTCACAACGCCGCCGTCTGCCTTTCAGTGCAAAAGTAAGTATTATATAGAGATATCATAATGGATTGAGGGAATAGAGTTTATCAATGGGGCTAAAAAAAACAGAGGGAAGTTGAATAACGTATTGAATTTACAGTATGAGAATAATGAAAATTTGACTGTTATCTAAATTGAAATAATTCGTAAATAATTGAATGTTCTATAAATCTGAAAGTTTATTTTGGCCCGCCTTTTAGAATTGCACTCAAATTGCTCATTAATTTTAGACTTTTCTTCTGTGCAGCAAAACAGCAGCCAGCCGAGGTCCTGGCCAAGTGCGACATGTGCTACACAACCCCTTGTCAGAACGGAGGATTCTGCGAAACGTTACCCGACCGGGAATTTCGTTGTAAGTGCACACCAGGATATCACGGGGACAGGTGTCAGCATAAAATTGACGCGTGCTATGGAAATCCTTGCCGGAACGCCGGAACTTGCAAAGTATTGGAGGAAGGAAGATTCAGGTAGCTATATCCATGGTGATTTTATATTTGCGTAGTTTGTGCTAGGGTATTCGTAGGGCTTGTGTAGTAGAGTAATCGTAAGATTCTATATACTGTTTGTCAACGTCTATTATTGTTAGCATATAAATTTATCATTTTCCACTGCAATCGAAATATCAAAATTACTTATACATCTAATTTCGAGTAATACCTAACAGCATCCCATAATATGTTCGTCAGTAGAAATATTTTCAGTATAATTGAATTACACTGTAATGTAGGTAATTTGTATGAAATAGAGTATGAATATAGAGAAAATTAAAAAGATAGAGATAGTAGATCGTATCTTTCCTCTCGTGAATTTCAAATGCATAAAGCTTTTACTTTCAACTCGACCGACTACATACTTCGAATGAAACCGAACAAACGCAGATTTTTCTTATTGTAGAGAAAGAAAAATAAGTTTCTAGAAAACTTATACTCTACAATTTGTATATCAGTGCCGGTGAAGGGTAGAATTCCGATTAGGGAAACAAGTTGTGTGATATATAGAATTGAAACTTGGGTAGGTAATGTGGTACATAGATATTAATTTGTAGATGGTATTTAGACATTTCTACGATGGTTCCGATTATCTTTGAGTTTAAAGTTAGAGGACGAGGTTTTGGTTATTTGCGGATCACCCGCGATCCAATTTTGGGCTCAATGTCTTGATTGACGTTCAGTCAATGTGTGACAGTTGCGACTGCTCCTCCGGTTACGAGGGCCTCAGATGTGAGACCAACATCGACGACTGCGTGGACAACAAATGTTCGAACAACGCGACCTGCGTGGACCTGGTCCAGGCCTACAGATGCCAGTGTACCCCGGGATTCATGGGAGAATACTGTCAAGAGAAGATACCCTTTTGCACAAAAGGACACGACCCCTGTGAGAACGGAGGCCGTTGCGTCGACCACCAGACCCACTACAGCTGCGAGTGCCCACTCGGATTCTCGGGCTTTAACTGCTCGAACAACCTGGATGATTGCGCTAATCATCTGTGCCAGGTAATTGCCTGACATGCAAACATGCATGAGCACGGAGAGACATTCGATTGTCCATCATTTCCAATGAACACAAATATTCTTTCAGAATGGTGCAACTTGCATCGACGGCATAAATAATTACGAATGCAAGTGCGCGGGGGAGTTTACAGGGAGGTATTGCGAAGTTGCGCCGGCAATCGCCATGCTATATCCTCAAACGAGTCCTTGTGCTCATCACGATTGCCTGCACGGTGTGTGTTTTCAACCCTCTCCTGCCTCCACCGCGGACTACCTCTGCCAGTGCCATCCCGGTTATACTGGTGAGATTTGACAATTTTACGACATTAGAATATCAGGATTATCAGATTTTCGACGAGTTTAAGGAGGAAGAGGTCGTTTCTCATTGCTTTTTTCCGACTTTCAGGAAAACGATGCGAGTACCTGACAAGTCTGAGCTTTGTGGACAACAGCTCGCTGGTCGAGTTGGAGCCGCTTCGCACAAGGCCTGAAGCCAACGTGACCATAGTGTTCACCACAACCCATGAAAACGGGGTTCTTCTTTACGACGGACAGAACGGGGAACATATTGCTGTGGAATTGTACAACGGCCGTGTCAGAGTGTCATACGACGTCGGTAATTACCCTACCTCAACAATGTACAGCTACGAGATGGTGTCTGATGGTAAACCGCACAAGGCTGAGTTATTAGCTATAAAAAAGAACTTCACAATGAGTGTCGATAGCGGACCTGCCAGAAGCATAATTAACGAAGGACCAAGAGACTATCTAAAGCTCACTACATCAATGTTCATTGGTGGTGTTCCTCCAGAAACTGCCAGCGTCGCATTCACCGAGTTCCATTTACGAAACACAACCAGTTTCCAAGGTAATGCATACAATTTTCAATCCTCGATAATTCCAAACTTAATATGACCGATTATCATCCCCCAGGTTGTATATCAGAAATGTGGATCAACCACAAACTGGTTGACTTCAGCAATGCAGCTAAGAGGAACAAAGTTACACCAGGCTGCACTTCTGGGGAGGAAGAAGCTGACGAAGCTAGCAGTACAGATACTGGAGACATCAGCAGTAGCAGTGAAGAGGCTAATGAACAAATTAGTCGTGAACATTCTGGTAATAAAGTTTTATTCAACATAAAATGATACAATTTTATCAGGCATGAATAATCAACAACAGTTATGCTATAATACATTTTTATATCAATTTCACAGACATAGCCGTATCAGCACCAGGCACAGGAGTGAGTGATCTATGCGCAGGACACGGGTGCAAAAAAGGATCGCAATGTGTCCCATCTCCGTTCGGAAATGGATACACTTGCCGATGCCAAGCAGGATGGCAGGGATTATTCTGTGAAAAAGGTACACTAATTGGTTGAAAGATCGGGGAGAGATAGTATATTATCATTCAACGCAGTGTAATTATTTTTCATGCAATTTCTCTAAATTTACAGCACCAACATGCCGCAAAGAACACACTCGAGAATATTACAGCGAAAATGGATGTCGCAGTCGACGTCCTGTGAAATTAGCCAAGTGCTGGGGAAGCTGTGGCAACTCCTGCTGCCGACCACGCAAGACCAAGAGACGCAAGGTGAAATTTTTTCATATTTTATTATAGCGCAGTTTATCCGTCCATCGAACACAAGAAAGTTGATCAATTTGAATTCGTTTATTAATCTTTTTTTAAATAATCGTTCCAGGTCCGTCTAATCTGCACTGATGGTACACGGTACACGAAGGACGTTGACCTCGTGCGCAAGTGTGCGTGCACACGCAAGTGCTACTAGACACAACGCACATCTCACGCACTAAATTTTGACCAGAAATAAAATTAGATAATCCAGCCTTTATAACTTCAAGTTTGTATTTTTTTTTCTTTTTTTTTCTGTTCTTGGTTTTATTTTTGAATTTTTTTTTAAATTAGTATATCGTAATCAACAATAATCATTAATCAATAAAGTGAAACAGTGAAGAAGTGCGGGGTACACTAGATGGACACACAGCTGGCTCAGTGTGATATGTATTATTAAATATATTATACACATAAACTATACATATACTATATTAAAATTAGGTGTAATAAGTAATGAACACATGGACTATATTGACAAACCGTTTACCTATATTATATATGGACAGATATAAAGGTACATTTATATACATACATATAGTATTGCAAAGTATATAAAAATTAACATAAATAGGCTGTATACATAACGAAATATATATATATATATACCTATATATATATAATTCTTATGAAAAACCCCTTATTCAAAGTTCGGTTCTCTCACGACGATGTTTCAATGTATACTAAATCGCAGACTGTAAAATGTTAACATTAATATTGTCACTTTTGTCAGTAGATTTATGTTTGATTATATAGCTTTTAAATTCTTATACATATATATATAAATGGGGCATTCCACGCCAACTCGACCTGGGTCTGACCCTCGACCCCTTGGATTTGGTCCGTAATTTTTCATATGGTTGCTCTATCTTTCAAAAGCATGCTAGATTTTTTTCAGATTTTTATTATCAAATTCGTCTCGAATCGAAAAGAAAATCACATAAGAAAAAAATCACATCGAAGGACACTTTTTAAAAATCCGAAAAAATTCTCAAAAATCCTGCATTTGATCCCAAGAATTTTGGCGTGCGGACCAGAGTGGGCCGGCGTTCGCTTCTATCTGTAATTTGCGAAAATAAAGAATCTGAAAAAAATTTACCGTGCTTTCGAAAGATTAACAACAATATGAAAAATTTCGAACCAAATCCAAGGGGTCGAAGGTCAGACCCAGGTCGAGTTGGCGTGGAATGCCCCATATATTTACTATGTATATATATATATATATATATACAAATAAAATAAATACTGTGCTGGGCGTAATTTAATTATAGACAATTTTTTATAAGATTTCAGTAATATTTAATAATACTAGATATTATATATATATACCTTATACATAATAAATGAAAATAATTTATGGCCCAGCTAACAGGCTATCGAATTATTTGTAAACGAGTATATATTTTATCTATTTAAAACTTGTAATAAAATTAAAAATCGGTGGTCGTATTACTTTATTTTATGACAGAAATTTGTATACACGGACACATCCTCATTAGAGATCAAATATATATATATATAATATAATAATATAACAGTGCGTAAGAGCCGCGTGACGCCAAATTTTATACATTATTATTACACGCAGGTATGATTAAAAGATATATTTATTTGAAATTTCAATTTTACATATATTCGGTTCTTATAAACCATATTATAATATGTATATTCGAACGTGTATATGCGTGGTTCAATTTTCGTATAAAACTTTGGGTAAATTAAATTCGAATAAGTTTATCTAAACATATAATCATATGCACGTTAATATGTTATCTTATTTTTGTCAAATCACAAAGTGCAAAAGATAACAGGCAAAATTAACCATTAGATTTTTAAAAAATATCGAATTTTTCATTATAATTATATATGCACTGCAGATAAATTAAGTATAATAATTTTGTGTAACAGATATTCGTGCAAGCGTTCGTATGGATTATAATATAATTAAAAATAAATTGGCCTGAATTAAAATAAAATTACATCTTTAATAATGTAATGAGAAGTTCATCTTATGCTAGCAAAATACTTTTTCAATAATAGCGGTAGTATAATAAAGTGGTAAGTCATAAATGAATGAATCATTATTTCTAATCGGTTTTATATAGTTACAACTTATTTTTGTAAGGGCCAAAGTTGGTTTTTTTATTAAATAATATTAGTAGTTGGTAAAGCATTTTGACGGCAATAAGATAGCCCTTGTAATTATATATTATCTATATAGCTTGTAAGGTATGTTCAATTTCATGGCTTGCCATTTAATTAATGTATGTTTAGTATCCCACAATTTTATTCAGCAATAAAGACAGAGAAAAAAACAACAAAATTTTGAGAAATCTCTACTCTATTCACACAGACTAGATATATTATATACATATATGCTTGAATTTCGAATGTGTGAGTGTATATAAACCACTGCCAGTATTTTTCATCATGATTTAAATTAGAGTCTACCTATACTTCTTCTCGCGATGTGTTTCTACATAATTATTATATTAACACACACTTACATATGTATATTTGAATCTATAACTGATAAGGATATCAATTAATGACAAATCCTTTAACACGACGAAAAATCAGTATAAATAATTCATGCATGGGTATAGTTATATGAATAATTATTTTTTAAGTAGTTCGAACTCTATGTACACGATAATATACTATATTTTGTCGCTCTAAATGTGAAAAAATGATAATCATTTGAAAATTAAGCTATAATTACTTGTTTTAAATTTTAGCATGCATATTACTATCACCCTGATGTAACATATGAAAACCTGATCTTTAATGGCAAGTCATTTAACGGTATAATAATGAAGACAGAAAAATCCCACTATTCTATTATTCCAATGAAACATAATTAGATGCATTAATATTTTTCATTCTTTAACATTTCAACGATATTATAATATTGTATAATAAATTATCATTTTATAGTATTAATAGTTATGTAAGCGTGTGTATTCTGTCTACAATTAATATACCGTATATAAATATATAAATATATACATATAGTTCTAGTTGATAACATTAATTAATATATTCAATTAAGAGAGAGAGAGAGAGAGAGAGAGAGAGAGAGAGAGAGAAAGAGAAGGAGAAAAAGCAAGAGAAAACAGAAAAAAAAACAACAGCCTACTCGATATATTATTATTAAAATAAAAAAAATATATCTATTATTTATTTTCTATCGGCAAAAGCGTGTAGCGTTATACATAATAATAATGATAATAGATTAATTATAGTTAAGGCGCAGCTAAGTCTTAAACTGGCTACTACTGAATATAATGAGACCCCAATTTTGACCAATCTACGTATTGAATTACGAAATAAGTTTAGTGTCAGAGGGAATAAATGTGAATACTACGTTTTATGACAGTTAAAACTCAGATACATACTACGTCTTTTTTAGACAATAATTAGCATGACCTAAGAGTGTAATACGTGAAGAAAAAAAATAACAAAACAAAAAAAAAAAAGCATAAAATAAATAACAAGTGTTGGATACAAACTAAAATAATAGAAAGAAAAAACGTGTGTAAAGAATATAGTGTTACGCTAAGATGACGAAAATCCTCTTATTTTCTCTAACAATAAGCAGCGTGCGATCTTTTGTGGTCTGGGTCTAAAAAGACAGAAAATTTCATCTTCGTATATTACTTATACCTTTCTTTATAATAAGAATATTAAGATACATGGATTTTCATTTCATTATTAGATGAGTATCAAAATTTCAGGATCGTTAGTTTTTCGGACAAACTTTGTAATGTGACTTTTGCAGCTGTAAACAAGAAAAACAAAAAAAAAAAAAGAAGAAAACATACGCTTATGTGTCTACTCAATATTTTACAATTTCGAACCACTGACGTAGATCGTAGACATATTAAATTATTCTTTCAGAAGATATTGATATCTAGCTGACAAGTTGAACGTATAAGTTCACGGTAATTTGAAAATTAAACAAATAATAACGCTTTGATAATATCGACATTACACTTTCGTCCGAGTCTAAATTAACGAAAATTTAAATATTCAGGAATCGCGAAACGATATCAAAGTTTTATTTTAGTATGAAAAACGAAAGTCTTTATGTTTATAAACTGCAGTCTTAGAAATCTTGTGAATACATGTAGGTATTATCTAAAGTTTAGATCCAATTATTATTCGTCATCGTATTATCGGGAAAGCTGCTTCAGACTTTCAAGTTTATACCTACATAGTACTAGGGGCTTCGCTCCGCGTCTTTCGCCGATCAAACAACCAACTCATCATGTATTAAGATTTACTTAGATAGAATGACAAATTTGTGGAATTATTATTAATCGATAAATATGGAACAAAACAATTTGTTTAAACGTTTTTATTCATCCTTTTAATTAAATCCAGAATATAAACTGGGCGATTGATGTAAACGTGGTACAGTTAGATACATTATATTGATTAGGAAGCAGTGATAACATCATTGTGTTGTTACGGCTTGTATAGGAATTTTTCATTACTACCTACTCTTAGTACGAAATCTTAAATGCTGTGTTGAGAAATGCTGTTTTGCGAAAGAAACGTTTAAACGCTAGGTAAATTCCCAATAGAATTTTTAAAGCCTTTCATAAATTGATCGCTTCGTTCAAATGATAAATAATTAAATATTATTTAATTCTATTTGATTACGTTTTGATGTAGTAATCTTAGATACTTAGAATAGAAACTATAAATAATCCGAGGGTATCATAAGATCGTAGTTAATAAAAACTAGGGCATAAGATGATTTGAAAATGTTAATTCCAATGGGATTGAAAAACCGGATATTCTTCTTTAACAACAGCATTGAAAGGCCTGATAATTTACGGACGACAACGTTCTAAGAATCGAGGATACAGACAGACTTCTCGAATGTGATGTCTGTTTAGCAGCCAGCAGATGAATCTTTCCAAGCCTAATCCGTAACCACCATGGGGACAAGTTCCGTACTTTCGCTGAAACAAAAATTACTCGCTATTTCCATTCTCGACAACAAAGAACATTCACAATTATTAAAATATGAATCGTTATGTATGTACGCTTTCTTTCATAGTGGAAAAAATAATCAAAATAAGAAAGATGACTCCCCATTTGAAATTTAATGAATTATTTATTCCACCGAATTCCTTATGGTGAATAACAATTTCATGAATCCTAATCGTACTGACCTGATCCGTGTACCAATAATACGGTTTAGGGTCAATATTTTCCCTCTTATAACCCTCCAGAAGTTCTTCGTGGTTCCAAATACGCATAGAACCGCCAACAATCTCTCCAACATTAGGTAATAGAATGTCAACAGATTCGGTCAGGCGTTTATCCTCTGGGCATTTTTGCATATAAAATGATTTTATTTCGGTAGGAAAACGACACAGCATTATCGGCTCGTTCAGAGCGTCGGTCATCTTTCTCTCAGGCATTTCAGGGATGTCCTATGGGAAAAAAGGAGGATTTTATGCACAATTCGGAATGCAATTATTCAACCCCAAGTGATTTGAAATCACACCTCTCCAAACTCGTAGAAGCTGCCATCATCTTTCGTGATGTTATTAGCATTCAGATATTCGATTGCCTCGGAGTAGTTCATGCGTTTGAATGGCCTCTTTGGAACTTGAAAATCAGGGTTTAATTCTTTGACGAGAGAACCGAGCGGCGATTTAAGTACACGATCGACAACGTCGCAGATCAAGTCTTCTAGCCGGTCTAGGAGGTCGTCGAACGAAATAAACGGACACTCTGCTTCGATGTGTGTATATCTGTAATGATTATTGAAAAAAATGTTGATAGAATTACAGAATTAGATGAGGGCAAAGATTAATACACAAAATTTATATACTCTGCAAGGTGCCGACGTGTTCTCGATTGTTCTGCTCTATAAGACTGCGCAATACAGTAGACATCACCCATTGCTGGTAGACAAGTTTCGAGATAAAGCTGGGAACTTTGGGTCAAAAACGCCTCCTCTCTGGAAAAGTTTATTCAAAATTTGATGAATGAATCCTAATGTGCTATTGAGAGAATATTGGCATTTATAAAATTCACAGTATAATATGAAATTACAGAAATATTTCCATACATATACGAAAAGGGATAATCTCACCCAAAATAGTCGAGTTTAAAGAGTGTAGATCCTCCTTCAACTTGAGTTTGCACTAACGTGGGTGGAGTTACTTCATAGTATCCCCTATCGCTGTAATGATCTCTAAATGCCTGCATCAGCACAGACCTCATCATCAAAATTCTAGACGTCTGAAAGTGGCAAAAAAATGAATGATTATAGAATAATTATAGTGCATTGTATATGGTATAGATATAGGTAATACTCAATTAACTCGGAACTTACATTCTCACCACGAATCATAATGTGGCGATTGTCTAGCTGTACATCAGCCGCAGCTTCCTCGTTTAGAATCGAATCGGCTCCACCCGCTGGAGCAGATCCAATAAGTTTCCAATAGTCAACGTGCAATTCATGGTCACCGGGAGCCTGGTAAATAAATGTGCTTTATATAATGTAAGAAATTTATTGAATATTAATCCAATGTTTGAAAATTTCATATACGAATGTTATAACTTTTCGTGACGTTTGATTAATTTTTTTGAATACAGCTTGGATATTTTTAAACATTAAAAATACATTTAGATTTTTGTAACAACCAATCAATTCTGTATCAAACTTGTTTAGGTACATATACTCACAGATTGACCCTGTGGTACGATTTTCAAAGTTCCGAATAATTCAATTGTTGCTTCAGTACTCAGAGTCAAAGCTTCGTAGGTTTGGCATAGTTTGTTGTTCAGAATACATTGAAGGAAGCCAGTACCGTCTCTCAAGGTGATAAACATGAGGTATTTGCCTGAAAAATATCAATTTTCACTCCCAATTCATTCTTATGATAAAAAAGTATTCAATAATTTCGTTTAGTAAGACAAAAATAAGTCCGCTGGCAATAATAAGAATTTGACTCTGAAATAATCAGCTCAAAATCCTCTCTAAAGACCTTGTCGTCTAAGACGATGCACCCAGCCGAAAATTTTTATCCTCTGTTCCCTCCTAGCTGTAGCATCTTTTATCTTGATACGAATTGCGGTAGGAAGAGATTTGTCTTCTTCGATATTAATCGCTTTAGCTTCGTCCAAGTTCTTCGATCTCTTTTCCTCGTCGTCTTTCAACTTCTGTTGTTGTGCTCCAGTTTTAGATTTCTTACTCGACCATATCTTCAAACTCTTTTTCAACTGAGATTGAGTGGCAGGCTGATACTTGTCCTCTCCTTCTCTAGAGTCCATATGAATTGGGGGAAACGGTTCTTCCCCAGCGTGTTGCATGGCTCGCACAATAGTTTTGAACGGATTACTCTCGCTTCCATCCCCCGTTTCATCATTTCCGGTTTTAACAGAGGTATAGATGATACCGTCTGAAAGTACAATTCGATATAACTTTTACTCAAGATTTACTAATACTGGTTCCTCTTACTTCAATAATTTATCAATCAATTATCTTTATATCAACAAGTTCAATTCCAATTATTTGCATTATTACAGATGCTATTACTATAAGTAGTTGAGTATAACTTACCGAGGGATAGCTTAGAAAGCTTTTCTTCCGGCATTTTCGATCTAAATATAAAAACATTTGAAATATTTATGTAGATAGACAATGTATTAACAATGTGCCATATGTCGAGGGTTTCGGACGATTTTAGGTTAGCTAAGATTAAATAGGATAAAGTGAGGTTAGTGTTAAATGGAATCTTGAGTAAGATACGTGAATGAGAAGTAGCATTGTTGGAAAAAGGAAAGTATAGGATATGCAATTCTCGAAATTAGTTTCTTCTCAGAAAGAATCTTCTCAGGGATCCAGAAGAAAAAAAAACGTGTACCTAGCTTCTTTTATCGAATAATCCTGACAATTACTCAATACTCGTAGGTTCTACTGATTCTCTGTAGATTTAATATGAATATACTTTCATTGTTTCTTGATTAAATTACTTTTTATAAATTGTGAAATAAAGTAACCGGGTGTGTAATGCATACCTGGGTATATAATAGGACCAAAAAGCTGACAGACGAGCAATCCGGATGAACTGTGAGTGTGTCTGTAACGATTCACGACAGGAAGACAGCTGTGGTATGTATGGTAGGTTTGGCGAATCGCGAGGCTACTGCAGGCGACGCGTGGAACTGTAGGCAATCGCTGATGCAATCAGTTACTTCATTTCAGTACTCAGGAAATGATGCAGCACACTGTCATACTGAGATCTAAGTAATGCAATGATCTAGTCAGTGGATACAAGTCAGAGCTAGAGATATTATAGTCATTCATCAGTGTAAGCGACAGCAAATAGCAATGTACTTGTCAACTAATCACTGAGGTTGGAATTGGAATGTAGGTTGCATATAATCAGGCGTATTGATGTATTGCGGCAAAAGTAGTTCACATCTTCATCCGCGAGATGGCAATACCATATGACACACGGTTAGTACGCCTGTGTGAAGTTGGGCGGTAACTCTAATATTGCTGAATTTTCTTTTTTATTTCTTTTATTATTTTTATCAATTTTTATAAGATTATAATTTATTGCGCCGTAGTGATGCAACCTGCAGATCATTTTACGTGTAGGTATGGAGAGTCGATAAGGTTAGTTGAAATATTTCGTATCACCCGAGCGGTAAGAGTAGATTTCATACCAACCTTATCGGATTTATAATAACAATAATAACAAAATGATCAGCGAGTTGTGTAAAATGAGGCGCATCCGTCTACTTCTCCACGTGCTTAACAATATTTCAGCAATTGATTAGCTATCAATGATATTAAATAACACAAAAGTAGTTTGAAAGCTTATTTTATTGCCGAATAATCTGGATCCATCACGTCGAGAACCACACCAGGTATTTCTAGCTCAGAACGCCCTACGTTGTCCACAACACCATAGAAGCAGTCCCATAAAATGTGAATGCCAGTATATTAAGAGCTGTGCTAATCTTAATATTTAATTATTCCAATTTTTAATCATCACTACTAAACATACATTCTATCTCTTATAGTATAATATGGTTTGTACAATAACACACCTTATAAATTCAGGAATGAAAAATTGATTTTCATATCTATATTTATATCTAGTCTGCTTTTGATGAGTTTCTCAGGAACTAATAATGATTTAACTAATCATTGCTCTTTATCATCTTCATCATTATCATCATATGTTTATAGATATTCATGTAGTACTACAATACACCTATAATATAATTTCACTATTCTGTGTGATACATTATTAATTATTATTCGTTCTAAAAATAACTAAGACATTGATTATAAACAGACAGAATGGTATCGTTATTTTAAAAGTATTCATAACTCTATTGCATGATGCTTAAAAATAATATAAATCTCACACAATTCATTATTAATATTGAATTGGAAAGATATTGTTACAATATGTTCTCAATTATTATTTTTTACGTGCAAGAAGTTTATGCAATCGATACTTATTCAAATAAATAATGAGATTTGCAGTACTGGAATTGAAAATGAACATCTATTTTATTCGAAATCAAAGTTAATCAGCGCTCGCGACCTGTAATTACGATAATTATTATTATTGTTCGAGTATTAATACTTCTCCGCGTCGGTACGATATTGAATTAAATACCAAAATTTACCCCCGAAGTGGTGGCAACCGAACATGCAATTGCACCTGTTGAGCCTCGGATAATCTCCCGCCACTTCGCGTCTTTCGACGCGCGGTGGTGGGGCGTCGACGCCGGCCGCGGGCCGATTTGAATCTTCAGTCACGTTGAACGAGTCGCCGGGTGTTGACGTCGCGACTCCGTTCAGTTATAATTATACGAACGCGTCTTGGCTGAAGTAATGTTTTCCAATTTAATGAAGTTTTAAATCAGTGACACCTCGGAGAACGTAGAGTTGTAATATAAGTAATTTCATACCAATCTGTCCGGTTATAATAATTGCATTTGAAATTTACGTACTTCAAGTGACTTTCTTATTGATTTATATTATTCGCAAACAATGTTATTCGACAGTTGAAAAAATATCGAGTGGCTAACAATTGTATATCTTTCTTAAAAAATCATAATTATAAGACGTAATAAAAGTGAACAGCATCGTAAAATAATTGTACTAATAGAAAATGTAAGTGGCATTGACTTTCAGTTGATGACATTTCGATTAAATACGAAAACAATCAGGCCGCATCTTTCTAATGGAATGATAATCTGTTTATACAGAAAAAGTATAGCTGCTCGGAAGTGGGGAGGCTGTTAACAATATAGATTGAATCTCCGATAAATCGAATAAAAGGTAAGCCGCATTAATGATAAAATTATTTCTAATTACCTATTTAACATTTTTATTTATAAGTTCGGTTATCGAATACATTTATTATTTCCACTAAATTTCCATTCTTCGTTATATTTTGGGTCGAACTTTAAATCGACAAATACAATTATTCATTTCTTTTTTACGAATTACAACCTCCTTGAATATACACGAATATTATATGCGAACTTTATACCGCATTAAAAATTTTTTTTTTTCTTCACTTAACTTTTATCACACAGTAGCCTATCTCTATATTCGAATTCAAATTTATCGGCATTTCAATATTTTTCTTTCCATTTTTCATTCAAGTGCCTACGAATTCAGACTGATGGAAGTTGATCCTGAGCCGATCCGAAGCTGATCCGAACCAGTTGGAGCGATAGTATGAGGCTGGATATGACAGCAAGAGAGCGATTGTAAAAGAGGTGAGAACAAGATACCTCCTTGTCAATCTCTATTTTACCAAAAATACCTATTAGCTTTCATTTTCGTCCAACATATCGTGACAAACAATTTTCTAACTCTTTTCTTTCTTCTTTCTATTCTGTGCTATGCCACAGTCGAGCAGACACATCCAAGTGCAAGTGCATGTGCAAGTGCAAGTGCAATTGCTTTGCCCCTACTAGCGGTATCCGCGAGTTGCGAGATGCTTCCTGACGGGTTTCCGTGAGCTGCATGATGCTTGGTGACGGGTTTCCTTTCCTTCTTACTCCCTTTCCTCTATTGCGTGGCGTGGCGGTAACATTGTACAATCTCCGATTTTTTTAGTTCAATTCAGATAGGCTTACTTGCGATCGCAACGAAACTTGCTTCCATAATCATAGATTCCTATACAGACGGCATGTAACATTATACTTGTTACTGCGCGGTAATATTACAGATACGAATAGATAAATGCTTGAACTCGCTTTCACGGCCCTTATAGCCGCCCTCATCCGTTGCGAATCGCGGTGAGCATCGCGGCAGGAGGATATCCATCGCTCAATCGGTTTCCGCGATTATCATTTCCCTTGCTCGATTTGCTTGAACTTTTTCCGATTGAGTTGTGGATCCTCCTTAGGTTCAATTCATGCTTTACAAAGTCTAGGAGCGGGTCCGACATAAAAATGAACGATCCCCTAGCAAGATGTTCAAGTAGTCAATCCAAATATCAAAAGATCTAAAGATCAAACGACCAAAAATTGAGCTGAGATATTGGGATATACAGAATATCAGGGTTCGAGTTATATCACTCTAGTAGTATATCTGAGTATCCGATCATCAGGGTATATGAATATCAGAATATGATAACATCAGGGTATGAAACATATCAGAGTATCAAAATACTAGGTGTCGGAATGTCAGATGATCAGCTATTTTGTATCAGTGTTCCAGAATATTGCCATATCACAATATCGGTGTATCTGAACATCAGGGTATATGAATATCAGAATATGACACATATCAGAGTATCAGAATACTAGATTTCAGATATCAACAAATCAATGGTCACTTGGAATTAGTCCGATTAGAAAAAAGTTTGACAATTTTGTCCAGGATGTATTTAACGCGTTTTTTCCCTACAGCAAATGACTGCCACGCCACCAAATATTCTATGCATGTCTCGTTACGTTTACACCTCCTATACTTGACGACTGTCTGCCACTAACTATTTGCGACTTATAAATATCCAGCCAATTTTTATCCAATACTGAACAGCAGATAGCGTCAAGTCTCCCTTTTCTTGCATGCCTCTCTTTTTTCGCATGGCTCTCTTCATAGGAGCTGAATGCGATTCGATAAAGCACCATTCAGTATCACAACTAACATCGCACATTTTATTTGTTGCAGGCTTCCGCAGGATCGATTTTCTTCTTTCGGGGTATTGTACGGGATAATTACTGATCTATGATCAGTATCAATGACTAGGAACGAATTAATCACCTTTCTGTTACAGTTCCGCAGCATGACCATAAGCGTCGTCAATTAATGATGTGAAATAATGTCTATGACATATTTTATCAACAGAAATAAGACAATTCATTCCAGGATTGGAGCAGGGCCTATATTTCGTCGCAGTCTGGATTTATCTTATTGTGAGTAGCCGACAATTGTAGTACAATTTAAAAAAAGAATTAGAATTCGAAAAATGAAAACTTTTCTGCTACCCAAAGTTAACGCAACATTATTTTTAATCTAAAAGATTCAGACGGGATGTCCCGATACCTCTACCCCTGCGGATGTGCAGTCGGACGAGGAATATACGGAATGTGATTGAAAAAAATGGGAAAGAGGTAGGGATGAGATATATATATTCGGTCGATAATCATTCCTTTTTAATAAAGTTTAATCATTGACCGACTGAAATCGGTACTTATACATTTGTAATTTCCAACGTTTTTTCTTCATCTTTAAAAATAATAATAATAATAATGAAAAGAAAAGCGAGAAAAAAATAGTATTTTGTGTGCGTAGATGTATTGTAACTTAGATAAATCTGTAATAGATTGATGTTTGATAAGGAGTAGAACTATTGAAAATCGTACAGCTTGGTTTAATTCAGAATTCTTTATTTCTCGTAATATGTCGATTATAAAATTTGAACTTTTGTTCTTGAAACTATAAGTCGAGTAAAAATTATATTTATTTATGATAAAGCAATAGTGAGTTTATATTATGATAAAATATCTTGTCTTGCAATATTGTATACGGGAATACGCGAATAATAACAGATATAAATTTGTGAATTTATTTCTGGAGTAGTACCTGGATATTTAAAAGTATAACATATTTTTTTGTCAAAATTTATTGAATGTTTGTATATAATAATTATAGCTACTATTGATGATCCATAAAACAAACGAAGGCAAAGAGAGTATTATATTATATTATATTATATTATATTATATTATATTATATTATATTACATCATATAAAACAAAAAAATGAAAAAAATGTGTATAAGTCTATTTATATTTGAATGCCTATAATATGTATTATAGTTTCATTGACACAGTGGCATCATAACATTCGTTCATTAATTATTATAATCTATTCAATAATCTATTGAACGTTTTTCAAGCCTTGGGATTCATTCGCATTCCGTTTAATTAATTAATTAATTATTGCTAGAATAAGGTGAACCGGGTGAACCTAAGGGTAAACGGTGCGCCTTGTTACCTGTAGAACATTTCATTATTACGTTCTTCTTAGTTCCATATTTTTCCGCCTAGTAGCGCCACTAGCATGAACTGACCTACGACAACTAGTCCTTGCCCCTCCCGTTCCTCGCGCACTGGGTCAAGGCCGTTGAAGGCCGTCAAGGGTGGGGATGTGGAAACAAACCGGTCTAACCGGTTTAACAAACCGGTTTGACCACTTTCGTTTTCGCTGTCTCTTTCGCTCTTCAGAGCACTTCAGAGTTCAGTGGCCTTCGTGGCGCCAACGAGTAAACATGTGTGTGGCGTGGCGAGAGGCTCCTGCGACAGGGAGAAATTCAAGCGGCAAATTAAATAAAACCTGTGAGGAAAATACGATGGACAATTAATACGCTGCGTCGTTACGCGTTCGAGGAGATTTACAGTCCAAAGAGAGTTATACCAACGAAAGAACGATGGATATAAGTGAGTTTAGATTATTTCAGTCACTATTTTATCATAACCGTGAATAATCTATCCTGACCCGCGAATAACTGTCTGAAAATCTGAATTTCTTACGAACATAACCTCTTGGACCTATTTTAAACACAATTCAAATGAGCGAGGGAGTTTCCATGTAGTATAACCTCACAATAATAATCACCCTATCGTATTAACAATCGTATGGTTCCATGTTCCTCATACTCTAGTATCGTTTGCTCTACGAGCATATTTTGCGCCTCAGAGGTTAAACTAATTCCTCGTGTTATTTTTAGTTTTCCAAATGTTTTCTGGAAGAAAACTTGTTCCCCGATTTATTCTTTCATTCGATTTTCTGACAGCGTTATCAATCAACGGACATGAACAAGCATCGCAGATAATTGAGAAGCATAGAACCTGCATACCACTTGGTCGGAGATGGATGCTACCTAAAACTATCCAGCTAGTCCTGGATTAAGAGTCAACCAACACAATGGTAAGCTTCATATCATGTCAGCCAAAGATCCTGTGTAACTATAAATGTATATCGATAGAACAACCAATACAGAAACGCATTTATCTAGCGATGCTCCGCATCTGATGCTCACCTTGTATCTTCAGCTGACTATGGGTACTCCTGGCTTGCCTCTATCATCACTGTACACCGGATACTCTCATGGCGTCTTGGTTCTACTCAGCTGCGAGGGAAACTGTACTGATGCGACAATAATATACCCCAAGCCAACATATTGACGTGATTCGTGTCATACTTGGAAATCTTATTACAGGGTAAGTCTCGGAGAGACTGATCATTCAATTCTTTGCAGTAATTATAACTTGTTTCCTTTTCACAAAAAACTTGAATCTTTCTGTTGTACTGACAACAGTAGAAAAAAAATTGAGGAATCTATAGAAAATATGTTTACTTTATTTGTCTCTAGACTTACCTCATGGTAGAGAAATATTTGGAGAATAAGGATCGAAATTTAAAGGCTTAAAAATAAATACAAGAGTGGATTACTGTAGAATTAATTAGGCATCACATTTATTTTTTAAATATGGAACATAATCCGATATTGGTTGTAAATTACTTTCGAGTCCCAATTGTAAGGATTGACTAACAATTGAAAGATCGAAAAATCTATTCATGCATGCACTATTGATACTAGCTTATCGAATTTCTTGATTCTGTTGAAAATAGTTTGAAGTTTATATTACGTTTGAAAATGGTTTAGACAGGCTTACAAAAATAATCATAAGAAATATATTATAATAAATTTCATACAGATTAGCAACGATATTACCGGCCATGAGTCAGATGTATGATCACAATTAAAAACTCTTTGGTACTTGGTTGAGAATGTTTGCTTGAAAAACACATTTAGTTAATTTATTCCGTGTACCGTATGCTTATCTAGTTTTTATCTTCACAGGTGTTGTTCATCGAGGGAAACGAGGTCCTGCCCATCTTCCACAAAACTTCTACGAAATTCTTCAAAACAGCGATTCACACCAGGCAGTGGAGCAATTCAAGCAACGAGGGAATGACCACAAGACAACTCTGCACTGCAAAGTGTTGATAAAGTAGCATAAGCATATAGTTTTAGGCTGTGTTGTATCGAGTTCGTAATTAGAGTCCCTTTGGGATCAGTTTTAGTGAAATCTCGCATCTCGTCTAGTAATCAATTCCATTAGAAACGTTGTACATTAAACAAGCTAAGCTGGTTGCCACTAATTTTCAGTCAGCAGACTCTTGGACATAGTATATGTGTGATAAATAATGAGACCTAATTTTAATATTATCTACGATTAGTGACAACCACAAGCATTATTGCCATAGCATCTTGCCGTATCCCATTAAAAACATATCAGATAATAATTTAGATTCATGAATAACTTTAAACCAGGCGTTTGCGTAACTTAGGGAAATTGCTGTACAGGTGAAGAGACATGAACACATGCTGTTGGTTCTCCATCATGGTAACGTTTTTTTTTAGTAGCCTAAATATTAGCAATTAGCAAACCTTTGTATGTTTCGCTAGTCTTTTCGGTTCTTTATATCTCTACAAATTTAAATAACAAATACGTGATGCAAGAGAGAACTATTACATACCTATCATTTGTAGAAGCTATGAGTATTAACAGAAAAACTATTTACTGTACAGCAAGCTATACTTGACTAATTCATACGGTGATATTATAATCGTACAAGGAAAATACTTGTGATATCACAGAATAGATGAGAATTCGTGATGTTATATTATTAACAATATGTTATTTCAGTCATTACCGTATGAAATATTCGTAAGATCTATGTATTACATGCAGGTAACAGCGCATACTACATGTATATACGATATACGTTCGTGAAGTATACCTCACTCTTATGTAAAATTGTCCTTTATGAATAGAAAGGAGATAATCTAGAGATCCATGAATTGAAGAGTCTCATTCATTAGTATCTTTTGAGAACAACTATATTTATAAAGTTATGAATTATTTTACTTTTCACTTGGCGAAATTACGCCGTCGAAGTATTATTATTAACGAAAACCATGATAAAAATAATGACTATGTTCTCTATTCGTAAGACGGTCTGAAAAATAAAAATAAACAGCTCGCTGTTCTTGACTAGACCAATATAGAAATTTCATGCTTCAAACATTGCACTTGACATCCTGTAAAATATACTCTCGTATGTATATAACGATTAGTTTGAAGTATAATAATAGTTTTACTAAAGCCTAATTATAGTTTTAACTAATCTCCGAACTTGAAAAGTGTCAAGTATGTAGTTTTCAGTGATATACGTAATATATTATACGTATTCACGATCGCATCTACAATTTTCCAATCAAATATTCAGTGTTGTAAAAATTGTAAGTCAATTTTTTTTCAAGTGGAGTTTATTACTTTTAAATAACTATTTTATGATTAGTTGAAATAGCTTCACTTTATAATTAGTTTTAATATCTTTACTTTATAATTCGTTTTAATAGCTTCACTTTATAATTCGTTTTAATAGCTTCACTTTATCATTCGTTTTAATAGCTTCACTTTATAATTCGTTTCAATAGCTTCACTTTATAATTCGTTTCAATAGCTTCACTTTATAATTAGTTTCAATAGCTTCACTTTATAATTCGTTTCAATAGCTTCACTTTATAATTCGTTTCAATAGCTTCACTTTACAATTCATTTCAATAGCTTCACTTTATAATTAGTTTTGATGGCTTTACTTTATAATTAGTTTTATTAGCTTGACTTTATAATTAGGTTTAATAACTTCATTTTATAATTAGTTCCAATAGCTTTACTTTATAATTACTTTCACTAATTGAATCGAGTTTAATTACACATTACCAAAGTAATGGGTAATTAAATAAGTAATTTCATTACAAACAGACGTCGTAAATACAAGTCTTCAATCCCAGTCAAGCCATTTCTTTCCCTTTAGCAAATCATAACGACTCTAGGTATTATTGCATAATCAAGCTAACTTAATTAATTCTGTTAAATAATTGCTACAGACCTGTTTATGTTTCAGGACGAATTGAAAATTGTACATAACTGTCTACGTAGGTATGTTAATATTGCTTGTATGGATGGCTTCAATCATAAATGTTGATAATAAACTTAATTCATGAATAATCATTTCTGCATATTTTTTTCTCCTATCCCCTATCCAACTCCTAATCCAGGCGCATCAATTTAGGAGCTAAATTGAATTCAAAATGAATTCAAAATGAATTCAAATCGAAAATATCACTCAAAAATGAGGTATCAGCTGCCAGATTTTACGGAGTTAATTTTCTGGCAGTTGATACCTAATTTTAGGAGTCGATTTTCTGGCAGTTGATACCTTTTTTTTAAGGAGTCAATTTTCTGGCAGTTGATACCTCATGGTGTCAAAAACGACTCCTTGAAAAAGGTATCAACTGCCAGAAAAATGACTCCATAAAAAAAAGGTATCAACTGCCAGAAAATCGACTCCTTAAATAAAAGGTATCAACTGCCAGAAAATCGATAGGTACCTGGAGCTCTCAATGCTTACATTTCCCCTGGGCAGAGTCTAAGCCAATCAGGAATAAGGTTTGAAGAGAAATTGCCTATTTTCGTCTTGACTCTCGCTCCTGATTGGCTGAACTCGGCTCCAGGGGAAATGTAGGCAATGAGAGCTCCAGGTACCTATCGATTTTCTGGCAGTTGATACCTTTTATTTAAGGAGTCGATTTTCTGGCAGTTGATACCTTTTTTTAAGGAGTCATTTTTCTGGCAGTTGATACCTTTTTCAAGGAGTCGTTTTTGACACCATGAGGCATCAACTGCCAGAAAATTGACTCCTTAAAAAAAAGGTATCAACTGCCAGAAAATTGACTCCTTAAAAAAACGGTATCAACTGCCAGAAAATCGACTCCTTAAATAAGGTATCAACTGCCAGAAAATTCACTCCTAAAATTCTGGCAGTTGATATCCAATTTTTAGTATAGGCAAGGAAAGGACAGGGGGAAATGATTCAACGATTGATTATTTACAATTTCAAGAGATATTTATTCAAGAATGTGGTAATTTACTATAATGATACATGTTAATTGCATAAACAATTTTATTATTACATGAATATTTGCAGTGTTGTGAGTCACTAATTACATTTTTGATGAAACTACTTATTTAATTACCCATTACTTTGGTAATGTGTAATTAAACTCGATTCAACTAGTAAAAGTAATTATAAAGTAAAGTTATTCAGCGTAATTATAAAGTAGAGTTATTTAAAGTAAGTATAAAGCAAAGTTATTTCACCTAATTATAAAGTAAAGCTATGAAAACTAATTACAAAGTGAAGCTATTAAAACGAATTATAAAGTGAAGCTATTAAAACGAATTATAAAGTATAGCTATTAAAACGAATTATAAAGTAAGGCTATTAAAACGAATTATAAAGTGAAGCTATTAAAACGAATTATAAAGTAAAGCTATTAAAACTAATTATAAAGTAATGTTATTAAGGAGGTTCATCTGGTTGAGGAATTAACAAACAGATATCGTTAAAAAAAATTGTATACAGTTATCAGTATCTACAAAGGCACCTCTTAAAATGTCAAGCCCTCAGGATACCTTGTTCGTGAAAAATAAATAAAAACAGATTTTCTAAATTAACATGGTCCCCCCTATGGGTTTTAGTGTTTTTTCCGTCTACACATGAAATTTGCAAGCATTAACAAACAGTTTCGAAAGAAACTTCCACAATTGATGAAGAAATATCTGAGGAACGTTATAAAAAAAAAAAAATTAGAAACATTGAAAATTAAGAAGTTGAAACAAAAAAAAAAAAGATATCCTGAGGCCTTGAAATTTTGAGAGGTGCCTTTGTAGATACTGTTAAATGTATACAAATTCTTTTAACATCATCCGTTTGTTAATTCCTTAACCAGATGAACCTCCTTAAAACTAATTATAAAGTAAAGCTATTAAAACGAATTACCATATTGTTCCGAGTATAAGTCGACATCTAATTCTAAGCTTTGATGGCAGAAATTTTGTTTAGAGACTGAATATAACTAGTCGACTTCTACAAAGAAATTGTCATTCATATTTTGATTTATATTTAATCGTCGTAACTGTTCCGAATTTTCCGTTTCACGCGATTTTTGTTACTAAAAACCCCGACCTATACTCAAAACAATACGGTGTAAAGTAAAGTTATTTCAACTAATTATAAAGTAAAGTTATCAAAACTAATTATAAAATAAAGTTATTTAAAAGTAATAAACTTGACTTAAAAAAAAATTGACTTACAATTTTCACAACACTAAATATTTGATTGGAAAATTGTAGATGTGATCGTAAATACGTATAATATGCATGAATAGATACTTGAATCGGTTGATTGTTATGACTGGTACTTGAGACTGCAAAGTAATTTATTAGCAATATTGAATTGTATTGGATGTTTGAAAAATAAATGTGATTTCTTATCAATTCTGCAGTAAACTACACTGGTATTTATTTTCAAGCCTTTGAATTTCAATCCTTGTTATTTGAACATTTCTCTACTACGAGGTAAGTCTACATGCAAATAAAGTGAACATCTTTTCTCGAGATTCCTCAATCTTTTTTTACTGTTGTCAATACGACAGAAAGATTCAAGTTCAATATGAAAAAGAGACAAGTTATAACTACTTCAAAGAATCGAGTGTTTAGTCTTTCCGAGACTTACCCTATAATAAAATTTCCAAGTATGACACGAATCGCATCAATATCTTGCCTTGGGGTATATTATTGTCGCATCAGTACGGTTTCCCTCGCAGCTGAGTAGAACCAAGTCCACATGATGGTATCTGGTGTAAAGTCATCAGAGGTAAGCCAGAGACACCCGTAGTCAGGTAGAGATACAGGGTGAGCACCAGATTTGCTTGGCGGAGGAGCTGTATGGTACATGAATTTGAAGAAGTGATTCATTACAGATATATAACGGATCAGTGGCAATCTCATTTCAATAACTTGAGTTCATTGATGCAACGCAGCCTGTGGTGGCTAGAGGTCGATTATTATCAGAGATTAATTACCTCGACGCCAATATCCTCCTTGCCTCTGACAATGCTTGCTCAAATGGGAGGTCAATTACCAGCTCGGTTCCCGTGATGCTCCATAACTGGTGGCATACAGTTTCCAAAGAGCTGGGAAGGCCTGTCGTACTGGTAACTCGGCATGCGAATTACCCAAATCTGATCTTCCATCCCTGATTCTGAAACATGAGAATATGATTGCGATTAGAAGGAATGTCGTCTCATCTAAAGATGGATACTGTTAGAGTATGGCTGAATGAATGCGTTTCAGCATTGGTTGTCTCGTCGATATACATTTGTAGTTATACAGGATCATTGACTGATACGATATGAAGCTTACTATTGTGTCGGTTGACCATCAATCCACGACTAGTTGGATAGTGTTGGTTGGCGTCCTTCTCCGACCAGGTGGCACGCAGGATCTTTGGGTCTTCAGTATCGGTGACGCTCGTTGGGAAATCTGGCGGCCGTTGATGCTGTCAAAAAAACGATTAAAAGAATAAATTGGGGAACAAGTATTCTCCGGAAAATCACTCGTAAACTCAAAATAACACGACGATTAGCTTAGCCTCGGAGTGGCAAAGTATGCTTGTAAAGCAAACGATACTAGAGTACGAGGAACTTGGATTTATATGATATTGACTGTTAATATGATAGGATAATAATATTGCGAGATTATCAAATGAAACTCCTCGCCTATTGTATTTGTATCCGTATCTGTATTTAAAACAGGCCTGAGAGGTTATGTTCGTAAGAAATATAAGTTTTTATGCAGTTATTCGCGGATACGGATAGAATATACTTGAAAACGAACGATTCCTCCGATTATAATCGAGTTTCGCTCGTAAACGAATCATGTTACGAACAGGCGTTGAAAATTCATAATCATTTATGGTTATGGTAAAACGGTGATTGCAATATTCCAAACTTACTCATGTCCGACGTGCTCTCGTTAATGTCACCCACTTCGAATGCGTACCAATTATTATTATTCATTTTTTTTCATCCTCAGTTACTCGGAACAAAGCTGACGTACCAATTTAACTCTCCCAAAAAAACTTCACTCATAAACTCACTAAAACCAAACTTTGTAGGTTATTTTAACACTTGAATTATGCACTTATCTGAGCGTCATTGTAAATAACCAAATACCAATTATTGTTAACTTTCCGCGTAATATTTTTGCTTTTGACAGGAGCCTCTTTTTACGCCACACCCGTACTCCTCGACGCCTCGCAGGCGACTGAAAAGTGAAAGCGAAAGCGGCTAGACCGGTTTCCTTAACCCGTTAAACCGGTTAGACCGGTTTGCTTCTGCGCCCCGCCCTTGACAGCCTTGAGCGGGGAAGGACACCGTTGTCGTAGGTCAGTTCAAGCTGGTCGCGCCACTGGATGGGAAACTATAGCAGCAAAATGAGCAGAATAATAAAATGATTCGCGGCTTGCATATAATAAGGCGCACCTTTATTTTTATGTCTAATGATGTTATAGATATTAATTTTAATTAATATGATATAAATAATATAGGTATAGGCTATTCATTCGTATCTTTGTTCTTAGCTTCCATCGAATGTGATGATCCTATCCCGTTTCCCTTTTTTCTCTTTCCTCGTAGGTATATATTCCGATATTCGTTGGATCAGTGAGATATAGGATGGAAATCAACTTTTAGATATAAAAAGTATGATAGCAATAATAATAAAATGATCCGCGACTTTCGTGAAATGAGGCGCATCATCTACTTCTCTCTCCACTTGTTTGACGATATTTCAGCAATTGGTTGTCTATCAATGATTTTATTCTATGAAATGACACACAAGTAGTTTGAAAGCTATACATTTATATCTAGTCTGCTTTTTATGAGTTTTTCAGGAATTAATAATGATTTAACTAATCATTGCTTTTTATTATTATTATTACCATCATCATCATCATCGTCATACATATCGTCATACAGATATATGTATAGATATATACGTATACAATGCACTTATAATATAATTTTAATATTTTCTGTGATACATTGTGGATTAATATTTACTCTAATAATAAGATAATACTTTAAGATTAATTACAAACAGATAGGGCGCTATCGTTATTCTATAATTATTCATAATTCTTTAGTATGGCGTTTAAAAATAATATAATTCTCACACAATTCATTATCAATGTTAAATTGGAAGTATGTGAAAATATGTTCTTACTCATTACTATTACTCACATGTCACGAAAAGTGTATGCAAATCATTCTATTTAAATAAATAAAACGTAATGAGTTATACAGTACTGTAATTGAAAATTGACATCTATTTTATTCGAAATCAAAGTTAATCATCGTTCACGACCTTCAATCATCCTATAATAATGATAATTATTGTTATTCTCGATGCTCAGGAAACAAAAATACGTTAATTATTCAGATATTCAATTTTCAAGTAAAGATATGATTTACAAACGATAATCGAGAATAGATCCGGTTTTCCCACGTTATGGTATGATAAAATAAATATTCTAATCTATTTTATACATGAATTAATATTAACTTATACATATCACGGTTTAATTCGTCAAGAATTACAATTGAACATTGTAATTCCGCCACTTGAATAGTGAAAGAACTTGTTACTCTACAAATATTTGTGGCGAATATATATTAATAATCCAAACTGCACCCATCAGACTCATTACTATGATTTGAATTTTTAGAGCTATAAATTTTTGATTTTTTTTCGAATGCAATATCCCGTTTATTAAAATAGACAGCCTTCGGGAGTATCGGTTTTATAGAAAGTTGACTATGGTAGCCATTCCCTCGGTGCTCTGACTGCTTCAGTTCCAGGTGCAGAGAATAGTTGTCCTGTAGAATTTTTATCCTGAAGAGTTTTTTTTTTAAGATGTTTGCCTCGTTAAACACCTGCAAAGTTAAAAAGAAAAAAAACAGATAAACATAAGGTTAATTGGTAAATTATTAAAAATATTAAATTCTGTACAAGCTAACAAAAATAAAGATGATGTTTAATCGGTTCAACGATAATCGACATTTATATTCATTTTCAAGTCTTTACATTCCTTTTTTCACTATCCAAATATATCCTTACTCCAAGGTAAGTCTACTCAATAATCAATCAAAGTAACTTAAGGGGGTCTAGTCTAGAAATTTGAAAATATCGACATTTTTTTTTTTTTATATAGTTCCGAACTTTAGACATTTAAGAATATGTCTTGGAAGGGATTTTTCAAAATTCCAATTATTTACCGAGTTACAGCGATTTCGGTGACGCGGCAATTGAACTGGTCTGACCGGAACAAATCGAGCAATTGACGGTAGACGATGCCCGACTACCTATTTTTTTTTTTTTTTTTTCTTTTTACTACGTCTAGTGGAGGAAGGTCCATTGTATGGAGCAGGAATCGCCGATTAAAAGGATGTAAATATATTGTACCATTACATGAGTAAAACTGCTTGAAACTTTGCAACTTTGCATACGGTTGTAAGAAATATCAATTTTCACATTCTTATTCGCGGGTAAAAGGACGGTGGAAAGACGCGAATGACTCAAAATCGCCGTAAAACGTAAGAAATATAATTAAGTCATGCGTGTGTAATTTTAGCGTACAGTAATAAATGAAGTACGTAGATATTGATAGAGTGGAATGCAATAATTCAAATTCAAAAAATACCTGCTTTAATCCTTTGAGGGGCACATTTTTCTATGGAACAAATTTAGAAGTATAAAGGTATTGGAATATAGAATGGCAATAATGAAAAAACTGCAGGAAAAAAGGTGTTACATATGTGTACCACTACCCCTCAAAGGGTTAATGACTGAAAAGTTGGTTGTTTAGTCAAATGCGCTGACTAGCATGACCCATGTATAGGTAATTTTTCGACTATTTAATACGCAACATTTCTTGGAATTAGTATTTTCTGTTAAATCATGAAATCAGCGCATTTGTTCAGGGGGCACCACGAGAAGGCAACCAACACCACCCCCCGCCTGAAAATCAAAAATGTTAGTTCATAATAATATTAAATTTATGGTATCGCAGATCCTGTAGAACTTGTAGAACTTGTAGAACTTGTAGAACTTGTAGAATTTGTAGAACTTGTAGAACTTGACGAACTTGTACAGCTTGTAAAACCTGTCGGAGCTATAGAATAAAACGAGTATTAGTCAGATTTTCATAAATGCATAATTTGAATAAGAGACGTTCACAGAATAGATCAGAAATTAACACAATCATTTTCACAAAAATACACGAAATAGACACAGCAAAAATAATTGTCAAGCCAACAGGGGGATAATTTTCGGGATAGTTATGGTTAATTAAAAGAAAAGAACAAGAGTTGGTAATAACATCAATAACACGAAAGAATAAAGAAAATAAAGAGGCATAGACAATATAATTTGTGCATCTCATAAGATGTGTGCAACGTGTGATACAAAACGAGTATTAGTCAGATTTTCATAAATGCATAGTTTTAATGAGGATGAATGAATGGATTAGACATTAACACAAACGATCATTTTCACAAAAATATACGAAAAACACACAGCAAAATAATTTGCAAAGCAACACGTGAATAATTTTCATGATAATTATGATTACCTAGAAAAAAAAGAACAAGAGTTGGTAATAATATCAACACAGTAATAATATCAACACAGTAATAATATCAACACAGTAATAATATCAACACAGTAATAATATCAACACAGAATAGGGAGAATATAGAGGCATAGACAATAAAATTTGTGGATCTCATGAGACATGTGAAACTTGTGAAATGAAACGAGTATTACATAGTCAGATTTTCATAAATGCATAGTTTTAATGAGGATGAATGAATGGATTAGACATTAACACAAACGAATCAAAAGACATGAAAAAAAAACAAAAAGTGTCCCGCGAAGTGCAGCCAGATCGACTGTAAAACGTTTAAAACATCGAGAAAACGTGTCGACAGGATGACGATTTTCTCACGCCAAACTTTCGCGAATCAAAAGACGATAAAAAAAAAAAAAAATAGTGTCCCGCGAAGTGCAGCCAGATCGACTGTGAAACCTTGTGGAACGTCGAGAAAACGTGTCGACAGGATGACGTTTTTCTCACGCCAAACTTTCGCGAATAAAAGACAATAAAAAAAAAAACGAAAAGTGTCCCGCGAAGTGCAGCCAGATCGAATCGGAAGGTCTCGGAGCGTATGAATAATTGTGGAGTTTCTAAAACGCCTATCGAATGGCAAAACTTATGAATGAATGTCGTCTCACCTCTTCAACTCGGATACAGCGGGTTCGTCAAGCCCGTCACGTGAAGCGTGCCCTGCATTTTTATATATATAATTGATTTGAAACCGAAGTTTAGGTATAAACTAACCGACTGACACCAAGTAGCGAGAAGAAATTATGGGGAAAGCACATGCAAAGCAATCTATGCCTGTAGAGGATTCGTCACACCATTACAACAGGTTCGCAGCTTAACAGCTCTTCGCAAGAGGATTTGCACCTCGAAGTATCCCGTCGTATGGTGTGGTAACTCCTCCGAGGCGTTTACGAACAAAAATAAAGTAAAAGTATAGGCAGAAGGGGAAGCTACTTGGGTCAGATTGACTCGAATACGAATACGTAATAAATAATCGAACTATCGCATAAAACTCTGAGAAATTCGGTCTCAAAATCGCGTAACTTATGGGTAAATATCCGGTCGTCTAAGACGTCTTCTAGATGACCGAACTAACTTCTCAGTACCATGAGAATGTATCCGAAGAACTTCCGGCTTATGAATAATTGTGGCGTTTCTAAAACGCCTATCGAATGGCAAAACTTATGAATAAATGTCGTCTCACCTCTTCAACTCGGGTACAACGGGTTCGTCAAGCCCGTCACGTGAAGCGTGTCCTGCATTTTCATATATAATTGATTTGAAACCGAGGTTTAGGTATAAACTAACCGACTGACCCCAAGTAGCCAGAAGAAATTATGGGGAAAGCACATGCAAAGCAATCTATGCCTGTAGAGGAGTCGTCACACCATTACAACAGGTTCGCAGCTTAACAGCTCTTCGCAAGAGGATTTGCACCTCGAAGTATCCCGTCGTATGGTGTGGTATCTCCTCCGAGGCGTTTACAAACAAAAAAAAAGCACAAGTATAGGCAGAAGGGGAGGCTACTTGGGTCAGATTGACTCGAATACGAATATGTAATAAATAATCGAACTATCGCATAAAACTCTCAGAAATTGGGTCTCAAAATCGCGTAACTTATGGGTAAATATCCGGTCGTCTAAGACGTCTTCTAGATGACCGAACTGACTTCTCAGTACCATGAGAATCTATCCGAAGGTCTTCCTGCTTATGAATAATTGTGGCGTTTCTAAAACGCCTATCGAATGGCAAAACTTATGAATAAATGTCGTCTGACCTCTTCAACTCGGGTACAGCGGGTTCGTCAAGCCCGTCACGTGAAGCGTGCCCTGCATTTTTATATATATAATTGATTTGAAACCGAAGTTTAGGTATAAACTAACCGACTGACACCAAGTAGCGAGAAGAAATTATGGGGAAAGCACATGCAAAGCAATCTATGCCTGTAGAGGATTCGTCACACCATTACAACAGGTTCGCAGCTTAACAGCTCTTCGCAAGAGGATTTGCACCTCGAAGTATCCCGTCGTATGGTGTGGTAACTCCTCCGAGGCGTTTACAAACAAAAATAAAGTAAAAGTATAGGCAGAAGGGGAAGCTACTTGGGTCAGATTGACTCGAATACGAATACGTAATGAATAATCGAACTATCGCATAAAACTCTGAGAAATTCGGTCTCAAAATCGCGTAACTTATGGGTAAATATCCGGTCGTCTAAGACGTCTTCTAGATGACCGAACTAACTTCTCAGTACCATGAGAATGTATCCGAAGAACTTCCGGCTTATGAATAATTGTGGCGTTTCTAAAACGCCTATCGAATGGCAAAACTTATGAATAAATGTCGTCTCATCTCTTCAACTCGGGTACAGCGGGTTCGTCAAGCCCGTCACGTGAAGCGTGCCCTGCATTTTCATATATAATGAATTTGAAACCGAGGTTTAGGTATAAACTAACCGACTGACCCCAAGTAGCCAGAAGAAATTATGGGGAAAGCACATGCAAAGCAATCTATGCCTGTAGAGGAGTCGTCACACCATTACAACAGGTTCGCAGCTTAACAGCTCTTCGCAAGAGGATTTGCACCTCGAAGTATCCCGTCGTATGGTGTGGTATCTCCTCCGAGGCGTTTACAAACAAAAAAAAAGCAAAAGTATAGGCAGAAGGGGAGGCTACTTGGGTCAGATTGACTCGAATACGAATATGTAATAAATAATCGAACTATCGCATAAAACTCTCAGAAATTGGGTCTCAAAATCGCGTAACTTATGGGTAAATATCCGGTCGTCTAAGACGTCTTCTAGATGACCGAACTGACTTCTCAGTACCATGAGAATCTATCCGAAGGTCTTCCTGCTTATGAATAATTGTGGCGTTTCTAAAACGCCTATCGAATGGCAAAACTTATGAATAAATGTCGTCTGACCTCTTCAACTCGGGTACAGCGGGTTCGTCAAGCCCGTCACGTGAAGCGTGCCCTGCATTTTTATATATATAATTGATTTGAAACCGAAGTTTAGGTATAAACTAACCGACTGACACCAAGTAGCGAGAAGAAATTATGGGGAAAGCACATGCAAAGCAATCTATGCCTGTAGAGGATTCGTCACACCATTACAACAGGTTCGCAGCTTAACAGCTCTTCGCAAGAGGATTTGCACCTCGAAGTATCCCGTCGTATGGTGTGGTAACTCCTCCGAGGCGTTTACGAACAAAAATAAAGTAAAAGTATAGGCAGAAGGGGAAGCTACTTGGGTCAGATTGACTCGAATACGAATACGTAATAAATAATCGAACTATCGCATAAAACTCTGAGAAATTCGGTCTCAAAATCGCGTAACTTATGGGTAAATATCCGGTCGTCTAAGACGTCTTCTAGATGACCGAACTAACTTCTCAGTACCATGAGAATGTATCCGAAGAACTTCCGGCTTATGAATAATTGTGGCGTTTCTAAAACGCCTATCGAATGGCAAAACTTATGAATAAATGTCGTCTCACCTCTTCAACTCGGGTACAACGGGTTCGTCAAGCCCGTCACGTGAAGCGTGTCCTGCATTTTCATATATAATTGATTTGAAACCGAGGTTTAGGTATAAACTAACCGACTGACCCCAAGTAGCCAGAAGAAATTATGGGGAAAGCACATGCAAAGCAATCTATGCCTGTAGAGGATTCGTCACACCATTACAACAGGTTCGCAGCTTAACAGCTCTTCGCAAGAGGATTTGCACCTCGAAGTATCCCGTCGTATGGTGTGGTAACTCCTCCGAGGCGTTTACAAACAAAAATAAAGTAAAAGTATAGGCAGAAGGGGAAGCTACTTGGGTCAGATTGACTCGAATACGAATACGTAATGAATAATCGAACTATCGCATAAAACTCTCAGAAATTGGGTCTCAAAATCGCGTAACTTATGGGTAAATATCCGGTCGTCTAAGACGTCTTCTAGATGACCGAACTAACTTCTCAGTACCATGAGAATGTATCCGAAGAACTTCCGGCTTATGAATAATTGTGGCGTTTCTAAAACGCCTATCGAATGGCAAAACTTATGAATAAATGTCGTCTGACCTCTTCAACTCGGGTACAGCGGGTTCGTCAAGCCCGTCACGTGAAGCGTGCCCTGCATTTTTATATATAATTGATTTGAAACCGAAGTTTAGGTATAAACTAACCGACTGACCCCAAGTAGCCAGAAGAAATTACGGACAAAGCACTCGCAAAGCAATCTATGCCTGTGGAGGAGTCGTCACCCCATTACAAGTGGTTAAGCCCTTCGCCAGAGGATTTGCACCCCGAAGTAGCCCATTGTATGGTGTGGTTACTCCCACCAAGGCGTTTAAAAAAAAAAAAAACGGAGAAGCAGAAGCAAAAGTTAACGTTTCATCCCATTCATCTCAAATCTGGAACTCACGGAGGGTAAGTCCTATTGATCGCGTTTATCTGATATTACTGCATTCCATCTAATTTACTTAAGGGGGTATATACTAGAGTGGTCCAAAAAAACATTCTTTTGTTTTTTCTCAAGTGCTGTCCTCTCAAAACCTTCTTTCAGGTATAAAAAAAAATCCCCACCAAAGCGCAGCTTGATATCTCAATTCTCCACTGAGCTCAATGAATTTTTATTTTCCCATTTAAATAACACGTAAAAATTTTTTTTTTCGTTTTTATACGGTAAAAGTACGAAAAATTTTTTTTTTTGAATTTCTTATGAATCATTCTTGTAGGAAATTTAATTTTCTACAAAAAAGTCCTGAAGTAGTTTTTTCGTAATCCTAACGGGTAAAAAGTTATTAAGCTTCAAGTACTTGCTACTTAGTAAATTTGAAGGAAGATTGTTAGTATTTGAAGCTTAATAACTTTTTACCCGTTAGGATTACGAAAAAACTACGTCAGGACTTTTTTGTAGAAAATTAAATTTCCTACAAGAATGATTCATGAAAAATTCAAAAAATAATTTTTTTTGTACTTTCACCGTATAAAAACGAAAAAAAAAAATTTTTACGCCTTATTTAAATGGGAAAATGAAAATTCATTGAGCTCGGTGGAGAATTGAGATATCAAGCTGCGCTTTGGGGGGAATTTTTTTTATACCTAAAAGAAGGTTTTGGGATGATAGCCAAAAAAATTTTTTTTTTTGGACCACTCTAGTATATACACCTTTAAATGGGTTGAATTTCTGAAAAACAATTTTCCTTTTTTTTTCAACTTGAAGACTCTGATCAAATTTAAAAAAATCATCATGTTTGGGGAGGGTTTGACCTTCATTATCCATATCTTACATCATGTATTACTTCCAGTTTAATGGTGGCTGCGCTGAAGACAGGAAAATACAAAATCACTCGGTTGCCGCAAAGAATCAGACCCAGCGTTTGACCGATCTTGGAATTTTTGGTTCTCAATTGTTCATAAGACATGCTTTTATCAGATGAACATAGAACTTTTTGATAAACCCATTTTTAGTTAAAATATCAGAAAAATAAGCAAATTTTTTTTTCAAATTCAGAAAAAAAATCGAAAAAATTCAATAACTCAAGTAATTCTTGCAATATCACAAAGTTCTATGTTCATCTGATAGAGGCATGTGTTATGAACAATTGAGAACCAAAAATTCCAAGATCGGTCCAACGCTGGGTCTGATTCTTTGCGGCAACCGAGTGATTTTGTATTTTCCTGTCTTCAGCGCAACCACTATTAGACTGGAAGTAATACATGATGTAAGATATGGATAATGAAGGTCAAACCCTTCCCAAACATAATGATTTTTTTAAATTTTATCAGAGTCTTCAAGTTGAAAAAAAAAGGAAAATTGTTTTTCAGAAATTCAACCCATTTAAAGGTGTATATACCCCCTTAACATCTGGAGCCTAGGTACATTCCTGATTCGACTGCACATCCTCTGAATCTTCCAGCCTCGTCTCATTTGATCCTAGTCTCATCGGATACACTGTGATAGACAGAAACGAGAAGTAAAATATCTATCGATTGAACATACGTACAATACTTATATATCAAGACATGTTCGTATGTGAAGACAAGTAAAATTCACACTGCATATATAGTTTTGATATATCAAAGAAATTAATTCAACTGCAATAGAAAGAATTGAAAATGAGGAGAAATGGTATTGGAAATAATAAATGTATTTAATAATTGATAGAGGTGATGTACTATCGCGAGCAAGTTAATAGGTGCGGGAAGGATATGAAAAGCCTGTGGAAAGATATTGCAAAAATTACAGGGAAAGGGTGTCAAGACAGCGGCAAGGAGAAAATAGAAGCCGTTGTAAATGCGGAAAACAAGCGGATCACTGACCGAGTAGAAATAGCCCATGAATCCAGCAAGTTCTTCCCCAGCGTCGGTGAAACGCTAGCAAAAAAAAAATAGAGCAGATACCACCGAACCCGGCAAGACCAACCACAACGGAAGACTTGATCATGTTATATGACGTAGAGCCTAAGGAAGTGTCCAAAGTAATCGTGGGCCGTGGGCAGTAATGTTTAAAGTAGGAGCCAAATTCGTAACTATACTCTTGGCACACATCATAAATCTAGCTTATAAAACAGGGGGATGTCCTAGTCACTTTAAAAGGGCTATTGTAGTACCGATATTCAAGACAGGGGATAAAAAAGTAATTTCATACTACCGACCAATTTCGTCACTGCCAGTAATTTCAAAAATATTTGAAAAATGCCTGGCGGACAGAATAAGATCTCGTCTGACTACAACAGGGCTCATGAGCGAAAGGCAAGTCGGATACTGAAAAGGTAGATCGACAGAATCCGCTATTGCCACACTTGAGAAGGATGTATACACCGCTCTGGATAATAGTAAAGCTTGCCTAACAGTGTTTATAGACCTAGCCAAAGCTTTTGACACGCTAAACATGAGAGATTACTAGATAAGCTTCACAACTACGGCATAAGAGGCAGGGTACATTACCTGGTCGAAGATTATTTGACTGACAGAAAGCAAAGTGTTACGACAGCGGGAATAGACTAGTGCAAGAGGTTGAAAAAGAGCTTCCAGCTCTCAGAAATTGGTTTCGAGCAAATAACCCCACAATGGATGTGAAAAAAAACAAACTTTGTACCATTCGATTGCTACGCAGATAGTACTCCGAGGAATCTTAATACGATGACGATACATCTGAAGAACTGTGAACGGGGTAGGGAATCAGACTGCAAGTGCTCAAAAATACAAAGAGCGGATAGTGGAGCGGTATATGGAGAAATAAAAACCTAAAGTGAGATAGGCAGACTGAAATGATGGGATGGATGCTAAGATACATTAACTTCAAATTTTATAGACTTCGGCAGATCCTTCAGAGGAGGGAAATGAAAATAGTATACCAGGCTCTGTTTGAGCCTATCCTATTCTATGGCATAATCGGCTGGGGGGGTTCGTTCGATAATGTAATGAATAAGTTACAGGGGTTGCAAAAAGCAGTCTTGAGAACAATCTTGAACAACCGCTGGCGATACCCATCGAAGGCATTATTCCAAGAATTAGGTGTCTGGGACATAGGTCAAACTTTTGTATTACCTCAACCATCTTCTGTAAGGGAAACGGATTGATCAAGGAAACAGACCACGAGAAACATACACGAAACAAAGTAAGGCAGACGGCTTGTGTGCCAAAATGCAATAGGAAAATAGGGACGTGATGTTTGAAATGGAGAAATGAAAGAAATGAGTGCATTACTGAACCTGTGAAAGTCTGATAAAAGTTGAAATTCACATGATTAGTTACGTTATTATTGGAGTTAGGAAAGGGGATGGAGGGAGGGGGGGCCACCCGCCAACCCACTTCCCCCCCCTTCCTCCATTTCATCACCATTGCTATCAACTTGTAGTCAACAATGAATAGTTATGGTGCAAAAAATTAATAGGCAAAAAAGTAAAAAGAAAGACATGCAAGGAAAGAGAGACTTGACGCTATCTGCCGTTCTGTATTGGATAGAAATTGGCTCGATATTTATGAGTTACAAACAGTTATCGGCAGATAGTCGTCAAGTAAAGGAGGTGCAAAGATTGCAAAGCAAGCATAGAATATTTGGTGGCGTGGCGGTCGGCGTCCTCTTCAACGTGAAGTCTTCAGGCTCAGCCTCTCTCATCCCCGCGCCCCACGTAAGCGCGGAAATGAAGAGATGCGTTTTGCCCATTCAAGCGATCACAGTTCATATTCAATATAAGGAGATGACTAGGTAGGAGAGATTGATTTATTCCACTGATCTCAGAAGACTGACAGAAAACTGGGGACAGGACTCGAATAAGTTGGAAACTTTTCAAATGGGGAATATCAAAGAGACTGACGTTTTTATTGTCAGTTTCTTTAGAGGTATGAAAATTGTTCAATTTTAATCATTTCGAATAAGTGAGTCATATTTCAAAGAAGCTATATGAAGGAGGCTACTACTATTGCGATCGCTTGAATTTGCTGTGGAGAATAAGATATTAGTACCTGTACCACCGTCCCATTGCGCGGCCTTTCCTACCCTCGCCTGGTTCCCAAGACCCACCCAACGAATTTCTAGATTACATATAATATGCCATATTATAATATGGCCACGCACACGCAGACTCATAACCACCCCCTCCCTCGGCTTGCCCTACCTTCCCGATTCACCTGTACGGAAAGCTAATAATCTCCGGCATAAGATTCTCTCAAACACAAGCATAAACATCATTTCACACACCGTGGTCGGCGACTTACTGTTTCATTTTTGCTGTAGGGAAAGAACGGGTTAGTACATCCTGGACAAAGTTGTCAAACTTTCTTCTAAGCGGACCAATTTGATTAGACTTAATATGATTTTATATTTTTTCTTATTTCAATTTCAAATTCAACTCAATATAAATGTTTTGATATCTAAATCTGACTGTGAAATTAAATGTGAATATGAAAATTGACTCTACTCGAACATCCTGCTAGGGGGTCGTTCATTCTTGTGTCGGACCTGCTCCTAGACTTTGCAATGCATGATTTGAAACTCAGGAGGATATCCACTACTCGGTCGGAAGGAATTCGAGCATAAATCGAGCTATAGGGAAATGATAATAATCGCGGAAACCGATTGAGCGACGGATGTCCTCCTGGCGCGATGCTCACCGCGATTCGCAACGGACGAGGGCCATAAGGGCGGTGAAAGTGAGTTTATAATATGACGGCGCAGTAACAAGTATGATGTTACATTGCCGTCTGTATAGAGGAGTCTATGATTATGTAAACAAGCTCCGTTGCGGTCACGAGTGAGCCTATCTGAATTGAGCTAAGAAATCGGAGATTGTACAATGTTACCGCCACGCCACGCGACAGAGAAAAGAGAGTACCAAGGAAAGGAAGCCCGTTACCAAAAATCATGCGACTCACCGACGCTGCCGAGTAATGGGAGAGCAATTGCACTCGGATGTCTCTGCTTGGCTGACTGCGTATGAAAATCAAAAGTAAAGAATGGATCAGAAAATTGTTTGTCACAAAATGTTGGGTAAAAATGAAACTGAATTGCTATTTTATGGAAATGACGAGCAATTTTGAGCAAAACAGAGGTACGCCAAGAAACGTTTTGTTCTCACCTGCTCTATAACTGCTCCCTTGCTATCCAATCCGGCCTCCCATCAGTCCTATTGGAATCCTTATCGATTTTTGATAGCTTCCATCAATTCGAACACGCCTATCTGAAAATAGAAAGGAAAATACTGAAATGAAGATGAATTTGAATTCAAATAGGGAAATAGGCCCGTAAAATCAAGGTATTTTCTCCATATTTCTCATTTCATTCATGTAAATATTAGGTAAAAATGTATTATTCAAAATATCTCAGCCTACCTCCTCTGTATAATCGCTGCATGATAGTTCTTTGGCCTCCCCAGCCTCATTGTATCTGGTCTACGTTTGATAGATTACACTGTAACAGAAACATAATCAAATCTTCATAAAATTTTCATCGCCATGTTCATTATTATTATAAATTTGACCAAGAAGGCAAGATAATCCAAAAAAGTTCTCATCGTCACAGATTTACCTTTTATTTGAAGAATCTGTGAGAGTCCGGTACTCCGATTTCGCTTGGTTTACAAACTGGAGTGCTTATGCATTTCAGGTGTATAACATGATTTTTATGGCTTGTAAAAAACTTGTTCAAGTTCTTTTCTCATCGTATTCAACTTTCTTCTCCAATTATTTGTTCCAGTCATTTTTCTTCGACCACCTTCTCTTCTTCCTTCTCCTTTCCCTCCTTGAACCAGAAATGAATGATTTAAGAAACCGATAAAAATCAGATCCCAGTTTTTGTTTCCTGGTTTGATTTAAATAACATATGAACAATAACGAAGAAAGAATTGCTGTTTCGCAAGTCATGCTTGAAAATTAAACTGATTTTTATCTGTTGATAGAAAACGAATAGAAAAATTCTATGAAAAAAAGAAGAATAGGTCTCATTATTACCTCCTGTAGCAAATTCCCAGTTTGTCTCAATCCTCAGCTCATCGTTGATTTCCCCAGTTCTATGATTTGCAATTTCCTGACTCGGTCAAACCTAATACTGCCCCGCAGCTGAAAAACGGAAAGAATGAAAAATATTTGTTAATCTAGCGTTCGTAGAACTAGTATTGTGATATATTCGTGTGCAAAATGAATTTATTTTAGACTGGGTAATTTTGATGAATAAATGACAAATTCAAAGTTTTATGTGTGGATCTAAAAACTCGACGAAAATAAGAGTAAAGAATAGAAATTTGTTGGAAAATAATAAAAGAGCTCACGAAGAAGCTTGATTGAAAATAATTTTCTGATTAGTGGCTTACCTTCAATTCAATTTATCACCGATAATTAATTTGTATCAATATACTCCGCAACTTCCATCTACTTGAAACTTAAAAAAATCTCTCGCTGCACTATCTGCGTCTGCAATCAAATAAAGATTCGCAATATATTAGTATTTTTAGTTAACCCAAGACGGTCACACCTCATGAGAATCCCGTAGCGGTCACATGGGGTGTGACACACCCTAGCACTTTGTAACGCTGTAGAATTTCGTAGAATTATCCTAGGGGCCCCAAAAAAATTGAGAACATATTTAAAACGTTTCTCTATTAACCCATCTAAGAATAAAACGAAATATTTTGTTTCAAGTATGTTTAAAAAATTCGTGAAAAAAAAATTTGCCGAAAACAAAAAAAAATTGCGAAAAAAAAACTCTAGTTAGAGGTAATAAGGTCGGTTTCCGGGATTAAGAGGGGAAAATCCGAGCTCGAAAATAACTTAGGGTGTGTCACACCACATATGACCGTCTTGGGTTAGGTCTTGTATGTACGAAGAGAACAAGCGCGATTATTTCCGAATTTTCTCCAAATATAAACAACTGTTGGTCTGTAAATATAGTACCTATGTAATAATATTGTGTAATAACCTTGTTCGACTATTCTCGTTTGATATATAATTATCCGAACGCAATAAAACTATTGTATAAGACCGTTGATTCTAATCACGTCTGATTATAATTCGTTCGAAAGATACACAATTGTTTTAGAATTTAGAAATAATATCGGGGTCCAACTACCGAAAAACAAACACGAAGGCGCAACGCGAGAATGTAAACCCGCTGGGCTATGGAACGAATTTTTATTACCAAGTTTTACCGAGCATAAATCTACGATCCGACTCACATTTTACTTTCGACGGTTACGGAAGACTAATAATGGACTACTCTTACCATTTTTGAGGATGCCAACGACGGTTTTCAGGCAAAAAATAACATAAATTGAACACTCCCAACGCACCCCACAACTCTTTTTTCACCGGCGACTGTTTTACCGTCTAAGTGACGCAACGGTCTGATGATTGCACCAATGAGCGCACGTCAGAGCTCATCCAGCCTCCTGATTGGCTAAGACAAGCTTTTTCGCCAATCAGAAGCCTGCATTTTGAAATATACTACGGTAAACGTAGCCAAGCGTCTCTACGCTTAGCGTGAAGAAGAAAACAAATATATATAGGTATATGACGCTCATTTTTTTTCTCCGCGTCCCATTCCCCGTATGCCCTAACTTAAAAGTCGGAATTCTCATACGATAATGAAGATTTCGCGATGGAAAAATGTAAAAAGATAGCGACACACAATTTATTGTATATCAACTCACCGAGAGAAAGGTTAAAACTAGCGTATACTCGGATTATCAATAAAAAAAAGATGAAAAATTATTTTCAATGCAATGATGATTAGTAAAGTCCCTATAAAGAACTGAATAGCTCGCAAGATATCGGAATATTATTTTGATAGTTGAATAATGAACGACAACGAAAACGAGTCTATAATTCCATTGATTCACCCAGAAATATTGAAATAACCAATTATAATATGAATCACAAAATATAACACTCATTAACATTTTGCACCACGATTAATTGCATTTTTCTCAGCATCGAGGGACAAGTTTAATTTTCAGTTGGAGAATTCGCTGAATTAAAATTGAATTCAAATTTATTTAATATTCAATTGAATTTATCTAACTGGTTTAATCTGTGTATTTCATTCCATTTAATTTTCATTTTTGATTAGTTGACTAATTGCAAAGGACGGAGAACCGAACAAGTACTGGAATTGGTTATAGTTATTCCCCTCTGTATTATTGTGTGAATAAATAAATGAAAAGAAAATGTAAGACTACAGTATGCACGAACATAGCTCCTATGAGTTATAACGAGGGCTCTTTATTTCAAATTTATAATAAAAAAAAAGATTTGGAGTCAGTAATGATTATCTTATTCTTGTTCTTACCTTTTTCCCATTCCTCCCTCACGAATTTTCCTTATTCTCGATTCATCTGATTTGCTGCACTTTTGCAGATGTATATAATGACTTTCTGGTTTAATGAACAGAAACATATTCAATAATTAACTGACAAATTTGAGCTTAGTTGTAAATGTGAGCTTACTAAATTTAATTGAATTAACTATCAATTCGATTCACTCGACAATTTTGAGAAAGATTAAAGATCTCTGAAGATTTTACAGATCTCAACAGATCACAGAAATTTGAAAAGATTTTAACGAGATCCTAAATGGTTTAGTGAACTAGCAAAGATTCCAAAAATTCAAGAGAATTCCTAGTTTTCAAGAGATTTCGAGAATTTCAACAGATTTTAAATAATATAGAGAGATTTGACAAGACTACATGAGGATTTCAAATGATTTCATAAACTTTCGTGAAATTTCAAAAATTTCAAGAGATTATACAAAATTTTGGAAGCCTTATTATTAAACAACTATCTTGTTCATGCCTCTTCAATATTTTCCGTTTCCTCTGCTTTTGTCATTCCTTTTCATTCGATTTGGTGTTCTGATCGTTTGGTTTCATCCGATTTGCTGCACTCCACAGGGGTACACATCGGCACACATTTACCTGTAACAATCGAAGAAATTCATAATAGGGATCAGCTTGCCTTCACAAGAAAGCTTCTGTATGTTTGTCAACAATGTATAATAATATAATAGAAATAATGCTTCATATGCCATATATTTATCACATAGACTATCTGAGATATTTATAATATTACCTTATTTGTATCCCTCTGTGATTACTGGTTACATTTTCCAATCAAGTCGCTAGTGTCTGTGCTTCATGATCCTTCAGAATTTTTCAAGCTCTACATTGCAGTAGCACTTCTTTTCCGATTTTGAACTGTAATGAAAACAAACAAAAACTAAAGATAAAACCGAGCCTGTTCAAAGCTTGCGTGATTATTATAGATTACAAAGGGTAATCTACAGTTTACGCTGTATTGTTTTGATAAATAAAAAAATTAATTGAACTGCAATCCAAAGAATTGAAAATTGGGAGAATGTTATTGGTAATAATAAATGTATTCAATAATTGTACTCGAATAAGAATTGCAAATTCTGTAATAAGTACCAATTTGTCATCCATTCAAATTGTCCTCAAGATTTTGTCGAAATTATGGAAAAGTCCCTCCAGTCGTTCGTACCGACTACTGATCGATAATTATCGCAGATGTGAGTGTCCTTTGGCTGAGCTGCAACAAAAAGATGATTAAAACATTCTTAATTTAATACTGATCATTGATCAGTATTTTACGCTTCCTAATCCTCTAATCCTTCAGCTGAATCTAACTAATATCTGTGACTTATAGATAAGAAACGTCCTGACAGTCGCGTATATATATATAAAAAGAGGAAGAAGAAATCATAGACAAAGCACATGCAAAGCAATCTACGCCCGTGGAGGAGTTGTTACAGCATTACAATCGGTTAACAGCTTAACAGCTCTTCGCAAGAGGATTTGCACCCCGAAGTATCCCATTGTATGGTGTGTTAACTCCTACCAAGGCGTTTACAAAAAAAAAAAGGAAAAAAGGAGAAGCAGAAGCGAAAACTAGCAGTTTTACCTTATTTACCTAAAATCTAGAACTCACGGAGACTTATCAGTCCTATCAATCGCGTGTATATCTAATAACCTGAATATTTCAATGCCTACATTTCGTTTCACTTAGTTCACTAAGAATCTGAAACTTAGGTAAGAAAAACCCTATCAGTCGCATATACATATAATAATCTATTCGGAAAGGTATAATTACCATTCGCGTAGCTACGGAACTCGGGTACAGCGGGTTCGTTAAGCCCGTCACGTAAAACGTGCCCTGCATTTCTATCTAATGTATGAATCAACTAACTGACCGCAAGTATAGATAGTAAGTATATAGACAAAGCACATGCAAAGAAATCTATGCCCGTGGTGGAGTAGTTACACCATTACAATCAGTTAACAGCTTAACAGCTCTTCGCCAGAGGATTTGCACCCCGAAGTATCCGATTGTATGGTGTGTCAACTCCTACCAGGGCGTTTAAAAAATGAAAAAAAAAACCAAAAAGAGGAGAAGCAGAAGCGAGAAAAACTTAGGTAAACGTATGAACCAACTAGAAAGTATAGATAAAGCACATGCAAAGCAATCTATGCCTGTGGAGGAGTAGTTACACCATTACAAGTGGTTCCGCCCTTCGCCAGAGGTTTGCACCTCGAAGTCGCCCATTGTATGGTGTGGTAACTCCTACCAAGGCGTTTAAAAAAAAAAAAAAGCGGAGAAGCAGAAGCAAAAGATAGCGTCCTAATAATCGCGTATAATCTATCTAATAATCTAAATATTTCGTCGTCTACATCGCGTTTTCTCTAATTCACTTAGAATCTAAACTTAGGTACACTCCTGGTTCGACTGTGGTCCAAAATATTTCCAGTTTCACTTCTCCACGCTTCGTCATCCTCCGGAATTTCGCGGGTTCCCATTCTCAGCTGTAACGGAAGCATAGAGAAACAAGAGATGTAGCGATATTGAAAAATGATATCAGGATAATTTAGTGTAAAGTTCTGCACGCTTACCAGTGATTTTTGATTCGCAGACGAAAACGATGTTTTCCTGCAGGTCATATATATTTATCGCGTGGTCTATATTAAACCAAGATTTCGGGGTTCCTGAACTGTAACGAAAACATAGAAAAACACGAGATTTAGCAATGCAGAAGTAATGTTGGCATTATCTTGTTCGTAATTAGATTATTAGATTATTATTAGATTAATTTCTCTCGCTTCATATTATTATACTACAATTGTCGGCTACTCACAATTAGAGAAATCCAGACAGCGATGAGATGTATCTAGGCCACGTTCCAATCCTCATAGAAATTTCACCATTTTGTACATATTAAATATTTCACATTATAGATTTACGCCTGTCCTATATAGTCATTCGGCAGAACTGTAACAGAAAGGTGATTAATTCGTCCCTAGTCATTAATACTGATCATACATCAGTATTAATCTCTTAAAATACCCTGAAAGAATCAGAGAATTGATTAGTCTTAGACTACCCTGAAAGAATGGATTAGTGCGCCTGTGGAAATCTGAAACACTTGAAATTGACATGATTAGTTATGGTAAAAAAGTAAAGTATAAAAAAGTAAAAAGAAAGACATGCAAGGAAAGAGATACTTGAGGCTATCTGCCGTTCTGTATCGGATGGAAATTAGCTCGATATTTAAGAATTGCAAACAGTTATCGGCAGATAGTCGTCAAGTAAAGGGGGTGCAGAGATTAGCAAGCAAGCATAGAATATGTTTGGTGGCGTGACAGTCGGCGTCCTCTTCAACGTGAAGTCTTCAGGCTCAGCCTCTCTCTTATCTCCGCGCCCCACGTAAGCGCGGAAATAAAAAGAGGCGTCTTGCCCATTCAAGCGATCACAGTTTATTAAATACAGAGAGATTACTTGATTGCAAAAATTGATTTATTCTACAGATATTGAGAAAAAAGGATTTGAATAAGTCGAGAACATATCAAAGAAGCTCTTGTTCATTCAGAGTTTTTACTCCGAGTATCAAGATTATTCGATGGTAATTCCACGACGGGTACTATAGGAAAACTGGGAGTTATATTTCAAAGAAACTATATTAAAGTGGCTAGTTTTTCTTTTATTGCGATCGCTTGAATTTGCTGTGGAGAATAAGATATTAGTACCATCACCATCCCATTGCGCGGCCCTTCTTACCCTCGCCTGGTTCCCATGACCCACCCAACGAGCATGCAGATGAAAAAAAAATATATCATATTATAATATAGGCACGCACACACAGACTCGTAACCACCCCCCCTCGGGTTGCCCTACCTTCCCGATTGACCTGTACGGAAAGCTAATAATCTCCGGCATAAGATTCTCTCAAACACAAGCATAAAAACCATTTCACACATCGTGGTCAGGGACTTACCGTTTCATTTTTGCTGTAGGGAAAGAACGGGTTAGTACATCCTGGACAAAATAGTCAAATTTTCTTCTAAGCGGACTAATTTCATTGGCTATGAATGATTTTATATTTTTATCTTATACCAATTTCAATTTCAATCGGAATATAAATGTTTCGATATTAAATTTGAGTGTAAAATTAAATGTGAAGATAGAAAATTGACTCTACTCGACCGTCTTGCTAGGGGGTCGTTCATTCTTGTGTCGGACCTGCTCCTAGAGACTCTGAATTTAAATGTGAATATAGAAAATTGACTCTACTCGACCGTCTTGCTAGGGGGTCGTTCATTCTTGTGTCGGACCTGCTCCTAGAGACTCTGAATTCAAATGTGAATATATAAAATTGACTCTACTCGACCGTCTTGCTAGGGGGTCGTTCATTCTTGTGTCGGACCTGCTCCTAGAGACTCTGCAATGCATGATTTGAACCTCAGGAGGATATCCACTACTCGGTCGGAGGGAATTCGAGCATAAATCGAGCTATAAGGAAATGATAATGATCGCGGAAACCGACCGAGCGACGGACGTCCTCCTGGCGCGATGCTCACCGCGATTCGCAACGGATGAGGGCCATAAGGGCTGTGAAAGTGAGTTTATAATATGACGGCGCAGTAACAAGTATAATGTTACATTGCCGCCTGTAAAGAGGAATGATTATGAAAGCAAGCTCCGTTGCGGTCGCGAGTGAACCTATCTGAATTTAGCTAAGAAATGTTTGTATACAATGTTACCGCCACGCCACGCGACAGAGAAGAGAGAGAGTACCAGGGAAAGGAAGCACCGTACCAAAAATCATGCGACTCACATGAAAGCTAATAGCTATTGTTGGTAAGATAGAGACTGGCGAGGAGGTATGCTGTTCTCACCTCTTTTGCAACTGCTACCTTGCTGTTATATCCATCCTTATCCTATCGCTTCAATTGGGATCAGCTTCGGATCGGCTCCAGATCAATTTCCATCGGTTTCACTTCGGAGGCGCTTGAATGAAAAATGGAAAGAAAATTATTGAAATGCTGATAAATTTGATATCAAATACAGATGTACAGGCTGCTAAAGTCCAGGAATCATTTTTTAGCCAGGCTATTTTTCAATCAAGATTTGTTAACATACGTAGAGTCTACATATTCGGCAAGACGATTATTAATAAAAAATCTATCACCATCTTTTACCTAGTCGCTACTTCTCGGCATGGTACCCTCATAATCAGTCCTGTCCATGTCTGGTTTGTGACAATCCAATATCTAATAGAAACAGGAAAGAGAAGCAGGAGATTTACTTTCTGAATGCATTCATATAATTTTCATAGTGCTATTCGCACATGAAGAAGAAACGTTGGAAATTATAAATGTATAATTACCGATTAGAGTCGGACAATGTTTAAACTTTATTAAAAAGGCAAAATGCAATTGAAAATGCTGTTTACCTTTTATTCAATTCGTCAGTGAGAATGTATCGGCCTTCGGAATCTGTGCCCATTGCTTTCAGCGGCGTCTGTAGAATTTTCATACTGGGATATTCGTTTTCATTCTTCGTTCCGTGTTTTCGCTTCTCATTACCTTCGTTCCTCTTTCCTGAAATAGAAATGAATGATTTAGAAAATTGTGGTGATGAAATATGAGTCTAAAGTCGAGCAAGTAAACTGTAATCGATTACTATTGGTGAGTAAAACTCGAGGATGTACACTAAACGTAATGGATTCTGATCCGGACGAGTTGGACAATTCTAGAAACAGCCAATCGGCGCTCTGAATTTTTTTAATCCAGAGCGCCGATTGGCTGTTCCTAGAATTGTCCAACTCGTCCGGATCAGAATCCATTACGTTTAGTGTACATCGGACCCTATTTCTCTTCCTCGATTGAATTTCGATAATCCGTTTATGAATAAAAATCAAAATAAATTTCTTCCACGAGGCCGGAAAGATGAATAATATTGCAATTAGTGGCTTACCTCTCATTCAATTCATCGGTAAGCTGCATTTGTTGTTATATTTGTTGTAGCTTCAGAAGTTGAGACCTTTATCTTTGACTTGCTGCAGTTTGCCTCTGTAACAAAATGATTTTTCTGTTAATTTCACATTCAAATGTATTTTCTCCGAAATTGGACCAAATTAATTATGATTTTCTATTTCCAGGATTCGTATAGTAGTACATCGGAAAATGAGTAAAAACAAAACTGCTCTAACGATTTTCGAACTTTGTACTACCTCGTATTCATATCGTATATTCGTTATTAGACTATTCACGTTTTACATACGATTAAAACATACATCAACTTCTACACGATACTGTATAATGTAATTAGCTGAGTATTATATCAAAACTGATTCGAAAGATACCCAATTGTTCTCTTTTCACAAGTTGAAACAATATTAACGTATAACTGCGGGAAACAGTTGACTGCGCAACGGTTAAAAAGAAGTTGACTCGCAGCGTCGTATTGTAAAACGTTTTACTGTCAATAAATTGCGAGCTCGGACTTGAATTATACTTCTAACGGTCGCGGAATACTAAGATAAAACTATTCTCACCTTATTTATCACGTCAACGACCGTTTATTATCCAAAAAACATTAATATACTCGATATAATTATTCCCCTGCTTATTGCTTTGATAAAGATGGCGGATGCGCGCGCAGTCGCTACTTTTTGTTTTTCCCGTCATGCCCCGGGATTTTCATCGTATAGAATATTTGAATTATTTTCGACTTGATTGAATGATATTTATAACGACTTTTTTCAGGACTCGATATTATCACACGATGAAATAAAGAATTTACGTCGAAGAAGGAAAAATTTAGAATAAATATAAATATGAATATAAATATCCACCACCCACAACCCACCGGTCGAGACAAGTCGAGAGAAAAATTCAAACTGGCATCGAAATTGAACCGTCAACAGCGATCGGTTATTTTTCCCTTAGACAATAATCGTTGAATCGCAATATTACAATCTCTTACCTTGACAAAGACGCGTACATCGAATTATAACATTATGCCTAAACTATCAGGCGTCGAGACGTCGACTGGCGCAACTCTGATCGCGTATGAATTGAAACTGACAATCGCCGGCGTCTGGCGTGACGTACGACCTGAACGGGCGGGAGCGGTTTTCTCCGCATACGTTGGCAACTTCGAAGTTGCGTTAGGTTGCCGCCACGCTTGGCGCGACATTTGAATTCGAATTTTGACAACAATTGAAATAATCGGTTCATGAAAAAGTGAATAAACTCGGAAATTTTGTCTTCGAAGAAGCCAGCATTTGAAAAATGAATTAAAACGGAAATGAGAGTAAAAAAATATCGTTATTTCACCCGGAAATTATAAATTTTCAAACGAATATACTTATTATAGAATATTTGACGACTTTTACCCAGAAAACATATTTATAGTTGCGAGGTTCTTGCACTACTGTTATTTGCATTGTATGCAGTATTTGGGGTCAAGTTAAATTTTCGATTTACGAATTATTCCGATAAAAATACAAATTTCACCCTGGAATCTGCACGCATATCGTCCCTATATTTATAAATACGGTTCTTTACTCAGATGAAGTTTTTTTTTTACAACAACATGTAATTGATGATACAATAAAGAAGAATACCAATTACAAGTTTATTTGTTATTTCTGTAGACACACCTGCCTGATAAAAAGAATTGTAATAATAATAATAATGATGATGATGATGAATATGAATCAATGATGAATATCAATATAATTATATCTCGTTGAATAATGCTTACTTTTTCCTTATTCGCTGATACTTCAATCCCTCTAATTTGTTTTGTGAGTTTGCTACGTTTTCTGGATAAGAATTTTGCTAGGTCAGTCGTATTCCTTCCACTGTGACAAATACATAAAGAAAGAAAAATTAAATCGTCAATCTAACATTCATATAATTGTGGTTGCGATATATTTATACAGAAAGAGAATTTTGTTCTGTATACAATTCTATTCTATCGAATTGAAACTTCAAAAATGAACTAACTAAAATTTTAAATACATAGAATCTACTAAACGTCCACAATCGTTGAAACTTAGTAGAAATCGGACGCACTTCAAGATTGCATTACGAATACCGATTTATCTTACATTTGATTTGTCCGAATGATTTGGTCCATGCAGCAAACTGTGCAACTACGATTTTTGTTATTCTTCTGATTCTTGACGCCCCTTTTCCTCCTTCTTGCCTCCTCGGATTCCTTGAAAAAGAAATGAGCGATTTAGAAGATTGAAGAAATAAAATGTTGGATGAAAAACAAACGAGTATTATATTAATTAGTCATTATTCACGAAAAACTTGATACAATGTATACCAGGTCTTATCTCGATACAAGGAAACTCTTTCCCAAAGGAAAATCAGAGAAATAAAAAAGATAAGAAATAGACTTCAGGTAAATTCGATTCAGAATATATGTAAGGATGCTTTTTTTGGAATGATTAATTTTTTTTTTCCAACTCCCGCTTGAAAATCTGGTCGTACTTGGTAGTTTGGCTGTGGTTTCAATGGCTGCAGCTGTGCAAGCGTTTAAAGTCGATTTTATGCATAATTCTTGTTTTTTCGCTGTGAGCGGATAAACATTTGGTCTTAGAGAAAAAAACATCACAACAATTTCGTACGAAATTTAATTCTCTTCAAAAACAGTCTAATGAATGAAGTCTCTCAAACCAGTGTTTAAAGAGAAAATAAAGACTTTGATTTTTTTGAATATATAATTCGAAACAAATGTCAAGTTTGATAGTTTCAAGTCAGTCAAACTACCATGGGCACTTTGGAAGAACACTAAATTCTCTGTAAAATAAGTCTTGGATAAGAACAATCCATTGAAATGCGGCTGAGTTGTGCACGGCTAAAGAAAAAGTTGTAATATTTACATGCTTTTAGCATGGGAAAACTTAAAAAAGAGCACGAGTTCTTAGAATTGTAATTAGGAGCTAAAAGTTAGAAAGAATTTCTTTTTTAACGTGTACAACAAGATTTTCAAGTGGGAGTTGGGAAAAAAGAATAGTCGTTCCAAAAAAAGGACTCTAATACATGTGTATAATCCAGAGCACAATATAATCCACATTAGTCATTGCATACCAATTCTCATCTCAATCTCTGTACTCTAGACTTCATAATCTCTGGACACGAGTCATCCAGGCATTTTCTATTTCGGTCCATCACGCTTTTGGGATCTTGACACCTGAGTGCTGGTCATATATTTGTCTGTAAGAAAAATAAAACAAAGAAATGAAATTGGATAAATCAGAAATTAATTTCGTACATATTCGATTTGTAATATAGAAACAGGCTCATGTATACTGAAGAAAGTGTCGTTTGTCACAATAAGTTGGACGAAAATGAAACTAAATTGCTATATTTTTTGGGAAAACAGAGATTAGCAAAGAACTATCTTGTTTTCACCTCTTTTGCAATTGCTCCCTCGCTGCCATATCCACCCTCGCACTATTGCTTCTATTGGGGTTTCGATCGGTTCCTATCGGCTTTAGATCAGCTTCAAATCAGCTCTCATCGCTTGCAATTTCTAGAGGCTTGACTGAAAAATGGGCAGAAATATATTAAAATGTAGATAAATGTGAATTTAAATATGAAAATGTGCTGATAAAGTCAGGAAATATCCCATCAGTAAAGCAACACGAATTGAAACGAATTGAGTATGTGAAAAACGAAATGAACACCAATTAAATAGAATTCAGAAAAATGATGTGGCAATTTTTTTGAATCACAATGACTTGCGACACACAAAAAGAAGATTTTTGGTCAGATATCTCAATTCTCACCTCAATCTCTGCGCCTCTAGACCTCATATTTCTGGACCCGAGTCATTCCCACAGTTCCTATTCAGGTGCATCAGATTTTTCGGATCTCTTTACCCACAGGTCGTACTTTCTTCTGTCATAAAAGTAAAATGAAAATAAGAGAAATTAAGAAATGATAGATATTGATTTCCCATATTATGTATCGTGTATATTCAAGGAGGTTGTAATTCGTAAAAGAAAAATGAATAATTGTATTTGTTGATCTGAAAATTCGACCGAAAATGGCGAAGAATTAAAGTTTAGTGGAAATAATGAATGTATTCGATAACCGAACTTATAAACAATATAATTTCCTGATTAATGCGGTTTACCTGTTATTCGATTTATCGGAGATTCAAGGGTTAATGAAAATGGCTAAAATATAAACTAAGTATATAAAAAAAAAAAAAAAAGCAAGCTAATATAAGAAAAACGAAGATAGAAATAATTCGAAAAAAAAAAAGCAAATTTAATAAAGGAAAACAAAGAATCCACAAGTCGACAGGCCCAAGGACAAAACGAGGGCTAACAATAATCCCTAAACAACGAAAGCCTCTCACCTTAATCCTCTGCCGGCCAGTCCAATTTTAGTCATCCAACGTAAACGAGTCCATAGTTCAACCTATTAGAATTCTCCAGATCGGCGAACGTTTCAAATCTCAGTCTCCTGATTTTTTTTTTTTTTGCCTTTTTGGCTTATCTCCGATTAAGAAGGTAGCCTAAATCTCAGTCTCCTGATCCTTCATCAGCCTTCGGAATCTCATCCCAAGTCCAACTTATTCAAACTGCCTAATCGACGCGCGTATACTCAGCCCAGCCACCTGGCGGGCTTAAACTCTTCGACTATATAGTCCAGATTATATGATAACGAAACACGGAAAAGCTGAGTCCCAAGAAGAGACGGTTCGATTCTCTGATGATCATACTCCTGGGTTCTCGGCAACAGAGTCCGAGAACAGGAAAACGTTAAGAAGAGAACCTATCAGAAATCTCAGAACATCCGGAATATACCAGCATAAAGAAAATATAACATTCATTGCTACCTCTGATAACAGGTTAAGCACTGGATCAAGAAGAAGAAGACGAAAGAAAACTGAGGATTCCCTTACATGTCAAGCTTTGTCGGTAAATCGCAGCTTTATCGACAGTATATGTTGGCATGGAAGTAACGTCACGCCGACAGAGTATATCGGCATGAGTGCGTTTAGGAACACCGACATACACAGTCCGAAGGAATGAACCTACCCGGCTTCCGTAGGTTTGAGAACACTGGCAAATACTGACGGAGTCCAGATGGCCCTACCGTGCTTCCGTAGATCGTATTGGACAGATGGTAGTTTGTCGTCTGACCTCGTGTGTCAATCCAGGTCACTGTTGATCGTGACTTAACCACAAAAATGAAATTAGAGCCTTTTCGAATATAATTCATTTAAATTAGAATACTATTCACCATTTTTTCCACCCATTTATTGAATAACAATTTGACCAAATCATGGATCATTACAGTGCTCAGTTAATGGAAGATATAGTATTGGAGGACAGAAGACCACCGAAGAGTAATAGGTGAGAAAAAAAATATATCTGACGTTCGTAGATTCTGAGAAAATATATGAGCCATCATTTCGTCACACGTTGATTTACACCGTTTTTCATTATAACTTAAAACAGCAAAAATTCTACGGCTAAAAAAGCAACCAAGGAAGTTAGCAAAGTACAAAATGTTCCAAAGACTAACATCCCTGCGCTACGAGTCATCGATAAATCCAACACAGTACCATCACATCTTAAAGTCGAAATGCAGATGTTAAGAATTACTGACGAATCTGAAAGGCAACTTTACGAGACATTGAAACATATATATGGGCCTGTGAGTTTGACCTTCCGAACATTCAGCCATTTATATAACTAAATAAATCAATCAGCCAGTTTTTCTGGGCCCAAAAGATCCCAAATTACTATTTGAACAATATTTTCTTTCAGAATTTTCGACTAGCAGATGCCTCAGAATATAAAGATAAAAAATCTAATTTGGGTAAACAATATTGGATGGAACGTGGAAATTTAGTTATCAAAGGCGTCGTCGATTATTCATCTAGAGACAGTACCCCAAAATCTCACGAGCAGATTACCCGACAATTTGCCACATCAAAACTTGAAAGCTATAGGTTTGATATGAATTAGCGTATTGTTTGCTCTTTAGATTTAGAAACATCATTTCTGCTCGGCAATTACATCATTTTCTTAATTGTCTTCACAGTTTTCACACATCTCATTGCATTGAAGCTTTGGAGCACGCGAAAGGAAACATGGGAAATGCGTTGGAAATATTATTCACAAAGTATTACGGAGTAGAGAATCTCCAGAGAAAGAATGACATTGATAGTGTATGCAAAGAGGAATTATCAGAAAGGCAAAACGACGAGAAAATGGCGCTAGAGTCAATATATGGAGAATCATTTGTTGAGAAGATAAAGAATCGAATTTGGATAATAAACTTGAAATTGGATTACCTGGTAGAAAAACAGGAGAATAAAAAAAAATATCAACCAAAGCCTCAGAAGATAGATAAAAGTATTTGTCGCTTGTTTGCAAGTGGTAATTGCAGATTTGGAAACAAGTGTAAATTTTTACACAGGCAACCTGACGTCGTTCAAGAAACTACGCCAAAAGAAGACACGTTTTTTACTCTGGAGATAAGATTTCCTGACCGTATGTTCAGTACCGTTATTAATAATTACATTCACAGAAGTACTTTGAGCCATAATTGTTGCATCAATATATTTTCCAGATCACGTCTACCCCTACGATCCACCATATTTTTATTTTTATAAAAACACAGAGGCTTTTCCAAAGCTAGACTGTTTGCGGATATCAAGGCGTCTCTTCAACGAAGCATTGGAACACTGTGAGGATGGAACTCCGTGTATATTTTCGGCTATATCTTTACTAGAAAATGAGTACGAAATAAAGTCCTATCTAGCAGAAAATAAAGAACAATTTTTGGACAAGGATGACCTCTTATTTCCAAAGTCAATTAAAAACGATCATAACAACCACGCGCCAACCCACTACGAAAAAGGTTCTACAAACAAAAGTAACAGAGGTGATATTTCATTGGAAAAAATGTCTAAACAAGATGATGAAATTAGGAATAAATTTATGGATAAACAGAAGAGTTCAAGATACTTGAAGATGAAAGAAGCACGAAGGAAACTTCCCGCCTGGTCAAAAATGAATGAAATCCTAGACACTGTTCACGAAAATCAGGTCACAGTTATTTCCGGTGAAACTGGTTGTGGTAAAAGTACTCAGGTGATTTTTTAATAATGATTATCATTTAATCGAACCGTCTTGCGATACTCCCTAATTGTTTATTAATATTTTTGTTCATTATTACAGGTTCCTCAGTTTCTGCTCGATGATTGGATAATAAATAGATCAGCAACTAACAAAGAGCATGTTGAGATAATTTGCACACAGCCTCGCAGAATCAGTGCTATTGGAGTAGCTGATAGAGTAGCTGCTGAACGAGACGAACGAGTAGGAAATACTGTCGGATATCAAATACGTTTGGAGAGCAAGGTCTCATCTTCGACAAGGCTGACCTTTTGCACAACAGGAATTCTGCTACAGAGATTTTCTGGGGATCCGCATTTGTCTTCCGTCACTCACGTCATCGTGGACGAGGTACACGAAAGAAGCGCTGAAAGGTAATAAGGTAAATAATTATTATAAGTGATTGGAGAACTGTTTTTCGTACAAGGTCGTTTGTTTTTATGAGTTGAAATTGACTTATAGTTATTTCAGAAAAAGTTCCGATCACTAATTAGTAATTATTGAAAATAAATAGACTAAATGAAGCTCAAACATTTCTGTTAACTTCTTTTCCTGCTTTAGCCCAGGACAATAGACCAGAACTTTGGCTTACCTAGCAAGTGATAATATAGTGGAATTTTATTTTCAGCGATTTCTTGCTGATGCTGTTGAAAGAACTCCTCCAAAGGAGGCCCGACTTGAAAATTATTCTTATGAGTGCCACGCTGAAGGCTGATACCTTTTCAACTTACTTTGGCAATATTCCTACCTTGGATATTCCTGGCAGGACTTTCCCCGTCGAGCAAATTTACCTCGAAGATATTTTAGAAAGGACTATGTTTGTGGTTGAAGAGAATTCGAGATTTACACGGAGAATTAAAGGGGGGCTTGAAAAATTAGAGACAGAATTAGAATCTGCTGATGTAGAAGCTATGGCCGGTGTTTATCCCAAAGACAATGTGCTAGATGAAAATCTTACACTTGCTCAGCTCATGGGAAGGTACGAAGGATATTCCAAGCAAACTTACAAGAATCTTTACATGATGGATCCAGAGAAAATAAACTTTGAGTTAATCGAAAAGGTTTTGGAATGGCTTATCGATGGAGAACACAGTTACCCCAGAACTGGTTCAATATTGGTACAAAATTACAATTGTCTAATTATTACATATTCGTTAATTCAAAAACTAAGAGGAGCAGAAATATCCCAACTAGTTCACAATGATTGAATTATTTATTGTAAATATCGGGTGGTAATATCTAAACTTCTTAATCATGTTCTGATTTACCCCACAGATATTTCTACCAGGAATAGCGGAAATCATTGCGTTACGAGATTTGTTGAATGACAACAGATCTCTGTCTCCAAAGAGTGGAAAATTCATCATCGTTCCTCTGCACTCCACTCTGTCTAGTGAAGAACAGAGTCTGGTATTCAAAAAGCCGAAAGAAGGTGTGAGAAAAATTGTACTGAGTACAAATTTGGCCGAAACATCAGTAACGATAGACGATTGCGTATTCGTTGTGGATACAGGAAAAATGAAAGAAACAAGATTCAATTCAAATCAGAATATGGAAAGTTTGGAAATGTGTTGGGTCTCACGAGCAAACGCTATGCAAAGAAAAGGAAGAGCTGGACGTGTTATGCCCGGAGTATCGATACATCTTTACAGCTCTCACAGGTCTAATAGTTATAAATTTATTTCACCTCTTTCGTTTTCTCAATTATTATAAAGCAAAACTATATATGAAACGGGATGATATCTCTGAATAATTTGTGCAATAATGAGGTCGGTTGTTTTGTTTCAGGTTTAAATATCATTTTCTGGCCCAGCCGATTCCCGAAATACTGCGTATTCCTCTGGAACCATTATTGCTACGAATTCAGATCATGAATAAAGGAAAAGAAGTTGATCTTCACGATGTATTAGGTAAAGTTCTTCTCCACAGCTACTAGGATTCATTAAAATCTAACAACTGCTGAATAAATTCTACGTAATCTTTGTTATAGGCAAAGTCCTGGAGCCTCCATCCCAAGAAAGTATTTCAGACGCAATAAAGCGTTTGCAAGATGTAGGAGCGATCGCTCCAGACTGTAGTCTCACTCCTTTAGGTCATCATCTGGCCGCTTTACCACTAGACGTTCGCATTGGCAAACTGATTCTCTTTGGAGCAATTTTCTGTTGCGTCGACTCTGCGTTAACAATTGCAGCTTGTCTCTCCCATAAAAGTCCATTCGTTGCGCCGTTTGATAAGAAACACGAACTTGATGCTAAGAAAAAAGATTTTGCTACCGCAAACTCAGATCAACTGACTATTCTTAAAGCTTACAAGGTACATGTGATGAGCTTTCGTTTCATTTGAGAAGGATTGAAATACTTCAGTATTAGTTTCATCCTTTTATTATCCAAAACTGTTTAAATAATCTTTGATCCTCATTTCAGAAATGGCTAGAGGCTTGTTCGCACAGTTCCTACGCTGGTCACGTTTTTGCCAATGAAAACTATCTGTCTACAAGAACATTGCAGACATTAGCTGACGTGAAGCATCAGCTCTTAGAGCTTTTGGTTTCAATTGGTTTTGTCCCAGTTGATGTAGGGCGACGGAGATCAGGAGATGATAAAATCTTGGAAATAACTGGTCCAGCATTAAATGCGAATAACGAAAATTATAAACTATTACAAGGGCTGTTATGTGCAGCATTGTATCCAAACGTGGTCAAAGTATTCACCCCGGAAAAATCATTTCAAATACAATCTGCTGGCGCAGTTCCAAGGCAACCAAAACCAGAGGAGTTGAAGTTCAAAACAAAACAGGATGGCTACGTGAATGTCCATCCTTCATCTGTAAACTTTACAGTTGGTCATTTTTCAAGCCCGTATCTAGTCTTTCAAGAAAAGATTAAGACCAGCAGAATATTTATTAGAGAAATATCAATGGTGCCTATGCTAGCTTTAGTCTTATTTTCTGGATATGGAATCGACATAGAATTACACAACGGAACTTTCATCCTATCGCTAGAAGATGGGTGGATAATGTTCAGTGTCGAATCACACAGGGTATGTAGGACGCAATTAATATTTTGAGGAATAATTTGAACTTTATTCAATCCAGTTGAGATTAATGATGAAAATAAACTGATTTTAATATTGATAATCTTGTATTTTTTTCAGGTCGCTCAACTTCTACAATGCATGCGAGTTGAGCTAGTTAAACTTTTAGAAGAAAAGATGCAGGATCCTCTTTTGAATCTAGTTAATCATCCGAAAGGAAAAAAAATAATTCAAACTATTGTCAATATAGTAACCAGAGACTAGGTGAATAAAGTATAAAAGAAAATTTATTTAATTCATATTTATATAGGTAGTTCTGATCGTGGAACATTATTTATCAATTTGTAATTATTTGAAATTGTTGATCGAATTTTCACTCATTTCATTTAATCCTGATTAATTAAATATTCCTACAAATACCTAGATCATATTTCTTTCAAACTATAGTCTACAAACTCGAACTTGTGGCCGTTTAATTGATACTGTGCCCAAAAATAGAAGAAGAGAAAAAAGAAAAAAAGAAAAAAAACTAAAATGTATAAAGCTGTTGTAAATATTCAACAATGATTGTTATCTATCAAAAATACTCAACAAAAAATAGATATACAGTGAGTTTTCGTATCTGCGGGTCACTTGTTGCATGAATTTGCGCTCATTTCATTGTGAATTCATTGTTAAGCATCAACAAGTGACCCGCAGATACGAAAACTCACTGTATAACGGACAGTGTATCAAATAATTAAGAGAAATAAATATATTTCTATGTTTACAAAAAATAAATGATATTAATTTTATTAACAATATAAACATGTAAGATAATACATTACACCCGAAGTTATTACATAGATGGGGGTGGTGGTGGAGGAGGTGGTGATGCCCAAGACATTGGCGGAGGTGGATATGAATTAGGTCCATACAAATTGGCTCCATAACTATTAAAATCAGGTCGGAATCCTGGAGGTCGACCAAATGCATACCTCGGATTTGGTGGAGGAAACATATTGTTCTGTTGATATGGATGATAGGGATTAAATTGATACTGAGAAGTATTAAAGGCATTAGGCTGCCGGTATCGATTAGGAGAAGAAGGAGATGGTTGATTGGGTGGTTGGACTGGATTTTGTAAATTAAACGTGTTTTGAAAAGGAGGCTGAGAATTTTCTGTGTTCCATCTCGGCGGACCTTGACCAAAATTTCTATTTGATCTTGGATTGTTGTAACTACGAGATTGCCAGTCACTGCTCCATGGATTTCTTTGCCGTTCTGTAACAAGTAATTCAATTCATGTATAACAGACTCTCTCATGATATTAACATTATTCACTATAGATTGAGAAACCGTTAATCTAATTCCCTGAAATACGCTCACCAGGACATTGGCGTTTTTGTGGAAGACCCTCAGTGTCCGAACCATCTTGTCTTTCATTAATTCCAGGCTTTTGTCGTTGTTTTTGTCTTTGCAGTTGATTATAAGCTCGTTCTTCTTCGTCGTCCGAAAATTCTGGTGGCTCAATATCATCTTCTCCAGATACATCGATGCCTTTCAACCTACGAAGAAATATATTTATTAATTATTTTAGGCTTATATTTATACTTGATGCTTTTATATTCAAAATTGCCATAGTACAAGTCCTAGTGATAGATTAAACGCAAGTATAAAATGTGAAGACAAATATTTACTTCACTAATTCGTGAAGGAAGACCAAAGATGTGTGTTCAGTTGTTGGAGAGTAATATACTTCCATGCCCAAGACAATTCCCGATTGTTTAATGTGCTCCTCACTGTTGAATCTGACGCAATAATGTGGGTCGGCTACTTGACCAAATACATCAAACACCTGGCCTAGTACTCGGTGACCTTTCTCCAAAAATAATACTGAATCAAGGTTCAGTGTTGGTTTGCCGGAAATCGGTCGCACTATAACCAGCTGCTCTACAAATCCGCTGACCTGAGTAAAGGAGAAACATTATTTAGCGTATGATTCAATGAAATAAGATATAGTTCAATCAATTCTTTTATAAATATAGACACACACCTCGCCTAAACGGTCACATAATTCTTCAGGAACGGTGATTTTCAATTCTTCAATAGGCGGGAGATCCTCAAACTCACTTTTGGTCTTTTTTATTTTTGATGGCTGAGCTTTACTGCTATTGTCGGGACTAGAACATAAAAATTATCCATTATAGTCGATAAACTTCCATAAAAGAAAAGAAGTCTGGTGTATAAGACAAATAACGGGAATTATGAATCTGTGAAAGTTCAGTTCTTGCTATTTTTCAAATAATTGAGAAACTTGTTCCAAGAAAGTGGATAAAATTTATTCTTCTGCAAAATTTACTAAATGCAATATGCTGCCGATACTAAAATTCAATTCTACATTCAAATTTCCATATGAAAAGGATCTCTATTTCTTACAGAATAGAATTACATCAAAAATCGCAATAGAAAGCTTAAGAAAATTTCTAAAATTATACAGTACTCTTACCCATCCTCAACTTCGCTATCGGTTTCACTCTCGCTGTCGCTAGTATCACTATCGCTGCTATCGCTATCGCTGTCCGTATCTCCGCTGGCAGAATCATCTTCCGTAGGTTTAGTCCTATACTGAATTTCATTTTGTGTTTTATGAGCACAGTCATCGACGATGGTAATTATCTCTGTTGGAGAAGGAGCCCTTTGGTCTTCTTCTTCTTTTTCGTCGTCAGACTCTGATTCTGATTCCGAACTCGCATATGTGGTCGCCAAACATGACAAAGAATTGACTGTGCTGTTTGTCTCCAGTCCAACAGTTGCGTCTTTCTTCTTATCAGTCAGCAAATTTTTTTCTAATTCTATCGTACATGTTTTTTCAATATTCTCGTCCAATTGCATTGCGTCATTTTCTGCTGACACATTATTCTTCACCGTATTCTCAGTGTTGTATAAATCCTGAGTGATCAATCCGAAAGTTGATTCCTCTAAATTGTTTTCCGCGGTTATATCTAAATCCAACCTGTTAGTCGTCGAATCATTTTCGGAATTGATTCTTAGAGAACTTTCAACCGAGTTTAGTGACTTTTGTGTGTCGTTTTTAATGTGAGAATATACTACCTCTAGTTCTTCTACGGTCTCTTTTAAATTTGTTTCAGATAATTCCATGTCTTCCGACTTTGAGGTTAGAACGTTTTCCGCACTCATTTCACCGGTCGATATAATAGTTTGATATTTATTTTATTGCGTAGAATTAGTTTACGCATATAATATTAATGAAGTACTAGTTATATCTGTGTATACGAGAAATACTCGGATACTTTTATTTCATATTATTTTATATAATAATTATTTACATCGCACCATACCACGTGCAGAATTTTGGCTTCTGCTTTAGCTCGTGGCATCATGCATAAATTATTATCATCTAAGTTCTCCGGTTATACGATAGATGGCACAAGTTGGCCAAGATTGAATTCCGTCAAATGCTCAGTTCCGTAAGAATAAATACGACAAATTTTTAAACTGTTATAATTTTAATTCACCTAATAATTAACATTGATATTCAAATATGAAAGACACAGTGCGCAGTATACCGACGGTATCTGACGAAGAATCTATCCACGGCAACGGGGAGGTATGTCAAACTTGATATTTAATTCTGATAAAGGACAAAATTAGGTTAGGATTGCATTTCTGTACTATAAATAATTTGGAAATCGTTCTATCAGGATCGTAATAAATTTATTCTACATTTTTGATTTTCTACAGGCTCTACCAGCTGAAGAATCACCAGCTAAACAAAAATTAAGAGGCTGGTTAAATCGGCATCTAAAAATCAAAATGACAGACGGTCGTGTTTTGACAGGTGCATTTTTGTGCACTGATCGTGATGCAAATGTCATATTAGGTTCATGTTCGGAATTTTTGTCTGAAGATCACACTGAGGCTAGAGCCTTGGGTCTTGTCATGGTACCTGGTCGACATATTGTCACAATTCATCTAGATACGTAATTCATAATAAAATATGAAAATAATGTATATTGTATGATATTATCTGTTGTACATCAATCAATACATTTTATTAATATTTATTATATTATCCTTATCAATTCCTGTCGAAAGTTCTTTCATTTTCCATGAAAAATTCCACGAGACTATCGTATGCAAATATGTAAGCCTGGGTTCAATGCTACATGTAGGATTTCAAATCCGATAATTTTCTTTCCGGTTTTTTAATAATTTACAAATCGCAGCTATGTCGACAGTCGGTAAAACTATGTCGGTAAAACGCAACACTGTTGTACTCACACAGCTGCACTTGGCTGCACTCACAGCCACCGTGTGACAGAACAATTCATATGTGATATGATCAACATAAAGTTGAAACGTCAAGTGTCTCCTTTGAGTAGATAAATCGCGCGTAAATCAAGGAAAGATTGTTAAATTCAGGAATTAAAATGCATGACGCCTACGAAGCATCGCCTCTGTTGAAATTAACTGTTCAAATTGAATCAATTGCAGCTTACGGTAAGATGCGATCAACATAACCTCAATATTTCGCGATCTACGAATACAGTAATATTAGATAGCAACTACCTTGTATTTATATCATTTTTTTTTTTTTTTTTTTTTTTTTTCAATTCCAGATGACAATTTATTAATTGGCACTAGACAAGGGCATTTGCTGATGTACAATGTTCCCCGAAAGTCAAATGACAAACAAGAATTACAACTTCTGCGTTACGGGAAAAATTTCAGTAAAAAACCAATCCTACAAATTGAAGTTGTGCCCGAGTATAACTTATTGATTCTGCTAACAGGTGAATATTAAATGCAGAAGTAACTTTTATTCAAAAAATCTATAGGGCTCAAGGATTGTATTTTAATTTCTCAAATTCCATATTTTAGACAATATCATCTGTGTTCATGACTTGAACTCTGCAACTATTCCGCAAATATGTCAAGTACAAAAGACCAGAGGCGCCACGCTGTTCGTACTCGATATACAACGCACTCAGAGTGAAACGGGTGAAAAAAATACTGTTGTACGCTTATGTGTTGCCGTTAAACGCAAATTACAATTATACGAATGGGAGATTAATCAATTCAAATCTGTTGGTAAAGAATTAACGGTCCCTGATGTTCCTAGGGTATTGTCATGGTGAGAAAAAAACGAAACGATGCATTGAAAATACTAAAATTAAAGAAAATATCGTTGAAACAAAGTCAGAAGTCTATTCTAATGGATATATTACGTAATGTTTAATCCAATTATCAAGGTGCGGGGAGACTCTGATTTTGGGTTTTCGCGGATTGTCTTATATACTTTTGGACCTGAACGGTACGAGCAAAGAATTATTTCCTACTGGTAAATCTCCGGAGCCTGGAATAACGAAATTATCAGACTCGTCCTTTGCTTTGGGAAAAGATTCGCAGTCAATTCTAATGAACACCAAAGGAGATTTGGTTCAGCACAATTCTGTCAAGTGGTCAGATTCGCCCAGTTCTACAGGTACAGATGAATAATAAATATCGTCACTCATAAAATTCAATGTATGAAATATGGAAGCATGTCCTTTACTATAATATCCAATTTTTAGCTTGGGACGACCCATTCCTTATGGGAATAATTAACGATACTTTGGAAGTATACACTTTGGAGGGTTGCTTGCATATACAAACAATACCTGAATTGAACAAGGCCAGATTATTGTACAGATGCAAGCAAGGGCTGGTCTATGTTGCGTCCGTTAGCCAAGTTTGGTGCGTAAACGCTGTTGAAGTAACGCAACAAATAAGAACACTCCTTGAGCAGAATCAGTTTCAACTTGCTTTGAAATTGACTGTAAGTATTTCAGGACAGTTCTGATAGTCGAGATTTCTTCAATTCTAACAATTCAAAGCTCATGTTGATTGACACTGATTCCAGAATTTGTCTGATGTAACAGAGGAAGAAAAAGCGAAGAAAACTTATACGATACAAACGTTATACGCTCATCATCTTTTTGCCAATAAAAAATTTGCAGAGTCTATGGAACAGTTTTTCAAGTTAGGAACTGACCCTTATGAAGTGATCAGACTTTTTCCAGACCTTGTTTCTCAACCGACAAATGCCAACGAAGCTAACGAACCTGTTACAACCATGCCAACGTTACAAGATCGTGACTTGGAACAGGGATTACTTGCATTGATTAAATTCTTGACTGAAGTAAGACATAAGCTGATGGGGGATACAAAAACGAAAGATAAGGGAAACGAGAAGAAAGGTGAAAAGGATACGGTGAAAGAAGAAAAGGAAAAGAACATGACTGCTGTAGCTACGGAGCAGCTTTTAAAAATAATTGACACGACGTTATTGAAGTGTTATTTACAGGTAAATCAATGATTCCTAATATTTTGAGTACTGAGCTGAATGCGAGACGTCGATCTTATTAAAAATTCGAATTTCAGACAAATGACGCTTTGGTTGCTCCTCTATTGCGTTTAAATCATTGCCACTTAGCAGAGTCTGAAAAGACGTTATTAAAACATCAAAAGTATCCAGAGCTAATCATCTTATATCAAACAAAAGGGCAACACAAAAAAGCGTTGGAGCTGCTTGAAAAACAGGCCAAAGAAATCGACTCAAGCCTCAGAGGTACTGAGAGAACGATTCAATATCTACAACATTTAGGCAAAGATCATATGGATCTTATTCTGAAATTTTCTGGCTGGGTTCTTGAACAGGACCCAGAACAAGGGCTTAGAATATTTATGGAAGATGTGCAGGTAGAGGATTTCAATATAAATAATAACTGCCTTTCAAACTCTCCCAGTTTATTTAGTATCCAATTATTTACACCGCAGAAATTTCTCCCAACTTATACCGACTAATGAATATTTCCAATTACCAGGAAGTTGAACACTTGCCACGACCTAAGGTACTGGATTATCTTCTTCGTTGTCACAAAGATCTGGTGATAACATACTCTGAGCATGTAGTACATTTTTGGGTCGACACAAATCCTCTATTTCATAATGTCTTGGTACACCAATATAAAGAGAAGTGTTTAGCTAGCATGGGTCCAAATGCTACACCCGCTGAAGAAGAGAACGTTCAACATCTTCGACAAAAGCTACAACAGTTCTTAGAAAAGTCAACCCATTACACCCCAGAAACGGTTTTAGTTCATTTGCCATTTGACTGCTTATTCGAGGAACGTGCCATCATCCTAGGACGCCTCGGTCGTCATCAGCAAGCCATTTCCATCTACGTCAACTTGCTAAATGACGTTCCAAGGGCGATTCAATACTGCAATAACGTGTTTGCAAAGTTCCAAGGTTCGTTCGCAGCTGTGGAAATCTAGAAAGGCTTATTTTCTATGAAATATCTATATTTCAGATCAGAAGAATTCGGATAAGGGGAAACACCAGGACGGTGCTGATGAAGTATACGTTACTTTGATTAAACAACTACTGAATCCAGACAACGAAGGTGTTTTGATGGCTGGTGAGCGATTGTCTCTGAATGAATCGACCCTTTTGATAAAATTTTTAATCATTTTATCACAAACACGTTACAGGGTGTACTCCAGAAATTCAAAGGACAGCACAACCAGATTTAGAAACAGCGTTAGAATTGCTTGAAGAACATGCTGCAAAGATCAACCCCTTAAAAGCGTTAGAAGCATTGCCAGATAACGTTCCAATAGGCAGAATAAGACATTTCCTTGAAGCAAGTTTGCAGAATAATTTGAACGAAAGAAGAAGGACCCAAGTTCTTAAGGGCTTGCTTTACGCAGAACATCTTCAAGTACAAGAGCAGAGAATGCATCATGAATCGCAGAGTGTTCTTATGACCGAATTCAACATTTGTCCTGTCTGCAAAAAACGTTTTGGAAACCAAAGGTTCATAAGCAATAATTCGAATACTTAATCAAATTTCGACTTCAATTATCCCCGACTATTTCCATTCTGCTATTCTTCTATAATAGAATAGAAGGCTATTCGAAAATGTGAAATAAATTATCTCTGAATAAAATTGTGTTTAATTTATGATAAGCTAATCGTTGTTCATATTTGTTTCAGCGCTTTTGCGAGGTATTCAAATGGTGACATTGTGCATTACTCGTGTCAGGAACGGAAAGTATAGAATATTCCAATAATGCAACATCTTATTGTTTACATCGAATACATCATAATACGATAATTTCCAAAGCGAAGACGAAGGGGAAGGTCAATGTTTATTTCATTTATTTTCCACATTTGAAATGTAAAAAAATTATATTACGATCTTGAATCTTTGTCTGTTTAAACCAACTACTACTTACATAATATTTATCGCGCTTGTATATTTATGTGTAATCTATAAAATAGAAATATATGCGTCTGAACGTATCAGTGATAATGTATTTTACAATTGTTTAATTAATTAAATATCCATCTACTATAAGTGCTTTGAAAATAATTCATTTCCCTAATATTCTCTTTCCTAAATTTATTCCTATATTCCTATAGTATAAAGATAAGATATTACAGAAGCATAACAATATAAGGATGTAATTAGACATGGTTTACAATATTTATTATTATTATACATATATGCATCAAAGTTCTACAATACGATGAATAATCTTTGTTGACATTAACGCATTATCAACTAGCGAGTGGTAAGACTTTCGTATAACATTTCAAAAGATGCGACAAATAGTAAGGATCATTGAAGGATGGGGCGTGCCCATCAGCAAAATGTGTAAACGGGGCCGATGATGTCATACTCGTAGTGTATTCATACGCCTAATGTCACTATAGTCCGTAAGTCTATAGTTTTTATCCATTACAGTCTACAAATGATCTTAAATTGTTAATATAAAATAGAAAAGTGATTATAAAAGGAATTAATATCAACGTTTCACCGTATTATTCGATATTTTAATAATATTCTAGTCTGAAATCAGTCTATTACCTCCGATTCGTTCAAGTACGAGGGACTAGTTTTTACCGCGAACACTGGACGCCGTATGGCCACAGTTGGTTGCGCGCCGGTCGTGTGAGTGAGGAGACGTACCGAGTGATTCTTTAAGTGGTTTTTCGTGTATTTTGTGCAATTTTTATGCAACTTTTGAGGTGAAACTGTGTTTGGGAGTATTTTTTTGACCGGGTAAGTCACCTGTCCTTATAATTTTATAAAATTATATCGTATTTTACACATTTTCAACATCGTTAACAACGACGGGCGGAATCTCTCGCGTAAAAATGGTGGTCGAGTTACTATCGGGTTCTTGATTTACTGATTCTAACAAATATGAAGCAATGTTCTTATCAAATATCTCGTTATTAAAGACAAAAAAAAAAAAAGTCATACGATGTTCAGCGAACTTCGACGCATACGATTTCGCAAATTTAATCAGCTACCCGAAAGTATGTCAATCCGTTTAAATTACAGCGTCCACTGTATGAGCAAAAAATTAAAGCCTATTCTGCTCGATAATTTCGATGTAATTGAAAGAAAACTACTGAAACATTCTCTCCATTTTTCTGCTCTACATTAATTAATAATTTTCTCGCCACACCGCCGACTTCTGTATCCGCGTTATCGTGATAATTTATATCGTTTGATAGCGCTTCGGAATTTCATCACCTGTCAGGATCGGAATCTATCATTGGATAGGTCTGTCGATGATCTAATACTAGTTACTCAATTTAAAGACCAACAATTCTACCGTGTGATTCGTTGTTTTTATTTCTATTCTATAGTCAATTCTTTTTAAATTCTTATTCAATTGTTCAAGTCTTCTGTTTACTGTTACGTCGAGCCGGCAGGTGCAGGAGGTGGCTACGTTTGCTGAATAAATTAATACGTTAACAGTATACGGAGTTTCTACTCGTCGGTTCGTCGTTCATGCATCCATCCATCCGTTCGTTCCTTCCTTCCTTCCCTCGTTCGTTCGTTCGTTCGTTCGTATTTTACCGATTTATCAGAACGCGTAAGTAATCCGATAACTCAATTTTATTCGCCGTGATTGAATGTTCGTGTTCAAATTCATTTTCCCGAACAGTAGGCGTGCGTTTTGCGTTCTTATTCTCTTCATATTTACCGGAGGAATGTTCTAATTCCGTCACGGTGTATAAAACACTCCACACTCTACGGAAATAGTATGAAAACGTGAATGTAACATATAAACCCGAGTTTGCAAATATTTAAAAACTTTTAGAAAAATATACTACGGATTTATGCAGGTACCTATATCTATGTGTGCGGGTAGCTAGAAGAGAAAATCATTGAAAAATAGTTGTAGTATCGAAATCTTTATATGTAGGTATAGTGATTACATCTCTTCCTCCAGTATGCGTCATTTTCTCTCGATCGATGACTCGAAAAAATTAAAAATATAATTTCAAGTACATATCATTACGCACGGTGCGCGCGTTTACACACAACAACCTCTGTGTAAGTTTACGGAAAAATAAAGATTAGGTCCGCAAACTATGGGGAGGATTGAAAAGTATAAAATAAAATGAAAAAAAAAACTATCTCAGTACGTTGAATGCTATAGTTATCAATCTTTGTTATTATTTTTTATTTTTATAAATTTTCTATATTCTAACGCACAGACGATATTATCATTATCAATATTATCACGTAACTAATTCATGTGTGTCTCTATTATGTACTTCGTCAAATTAGATCATACGTCACCGGGCGATTAAACCTATACTTTTCACCTTATCTAACTTACTTCCAAGAGCCTTAGCTAATGACTTACAAGTTACAGTGAAACATTGGGTATAAAGCATGCTCGATATCTCTCTTCTGCTCGTTCCTCGAACAAATGTATTGAGCGTTTAAAAAACGTACAAACATTATACCGTTTTTCGCATTTATGTTTTTTTCTTCTTTCTTCTCTCTTTCTCTATATTGACGTATAAAATTGAATTTATTAATATCATCGGGGAATTTTTACCGGCGAAATCGAGTCCGTTTCATTTTTAGACTCGTCAACCACAGATTCAATTGTGGCTCGAAACTTTCACGCGGCAAGCAAAGTTTCGCCTTTCAGCTCTTTTCAATCTAGTATGTAGTATATTACATCTATTCAAAGAGTAGAACTTATCTGTACCTAACTGTACTAAAGCCGCCGTGTGAACAAGGTATTCATTTACTACGTGTTTGTATTCCGTGTTTTGTTACCTAGTACAATACGCTGTACTGTTGTAACCTTTAAGTAGTAGTAGCAGCAAAACATCGTCATTATGCCGTTATAACATAAGTCATGTTCCGTTGAAAGAAAAAGAATCTGAATAAATATGAAAATGAAGAGAGACAAAGAAGTCAGCAACGCGGAAAAGATATTATGTATACATATATACGATATACTATACATGTATTCTAGTCGAACCCTCGTTGACCTAATTTTAGTCGAGACTATAATGATAATAACATATGTATATACACACACTTAACACACCCTTCCTTTATGTTACGTCGAAATTAGGTCACCGTGTATACCTGGCTATCCGAAATTCTGACCTCTTTTCTAGTCAGGCTTCCCACCTGTTCATTTTTTCGAAAGGATATCTCCTCTCAACTTCTTTTCACCCTTTGTTTTAACTCTTGTCGATGAAAAGTCGCCTTTTGTTATACTCGAACAAAATTTCTTGCAAAGGTGAAGAAATTCGATATAAAGGGGATTGTAAAATGTTGTAACTCTCTTCGCTAAGATTATTGATGTGTAATATCCGTTATTACAGATTTTTCGAACACTGATAAGTAATTGGGAGTATTGTACGTAAATAGTCGGTGACACCGCGGTAGTCGGCAAATGGTAAATTAGCGTAAATGCGGATGTGACGTTGTGGATGAGCAGTGGACCAACGAGCTTTACAATTTATATTCACATAGGGATGTTCTTTTTGTCGGCTAATTAGCGCAGAGGAGTAATTGTACAAGCTTTTTTTCAATTCAACATAACATTTCGTGGTCGTAGGTAGTAATCAAAAAATGAAAAAACAAGAAACGAATATTCTTCCTAGAAATTGAAACATTTTTTTTTTTTATTACACTGCGAATATCACCGATGTAGGGGTATTGTGTAATCTTTACAACATATTATATACGCGAGCAAATACCTTATCATCACATATGTATTTCTACGGAAATTTATTGTAACTTTTATCAAATTGAAACGAATCCGACTAACAGAACTAAAGATGCAGCTTGATAATCTGGGCGTACCTTACAGGCTACAGCCTATAGGTGTACATACATAAAACTTATTTAATCATAGATAAAGAGATTGCGTTGACGTAATTGAGTATTGCGTAATCAGATATACACTCTCCCTGCACAATTATAGCAATGTGTCGAACTTATAAGGATTTCATTTGAGGATCGTGCACTACCTACTCTATACGTTAGATTTTTTTGCTATATTTTTCATTCGCAAGCATACTTATAAAAAAATATACGAAAATAAAATCTTTCGTGTAATCCAATCGACTAAAATTATTACATAGACTATAATAATAATAATTGCTATTATTCTTCTTTCTTTTCTTCTACACTTTCTTACTCATTTCATTATTGGGTTAATAAATTAGGGTAAGCATCTATTGTCAGTAGATTTTTTTTACGTTCAACGCAGATTACAGGTGTCCCCGGTCTTCCGGGCTCACGTTATAACTATATCTATCGACAATCAGAGTCCTGGCGTCACGAAGACTCGAGTAGAAAATCAATAGCCATCTTGTGTGCATGGATACGTGTTATCGTGTGTATGTGTTACGTCTTGCTCACTATAATATACGGGAGGTCAATGATATGATTTAGTTAATGAATTAGAAAATTATCATAGAAAATCGATCCATTTATTAAATTCAAATTTTTTTCATCATAATTCAGACGATGAGCGCGAAAATATTTTTCTCTTTCCTTTAATTTCAGTCGGAATTTTCAGCGAAACAATATTTCGAGACTCGAGTCATTCACTTTGTACTTTTTACTACCCAAACGCCCACATCTTTCATTCGTAATCACGCATCAGGAATGACGTCAGTTAATTGAACCTAATTCGAACCAAGTGTTCCTCAGACACATAAGAATGTCATTCATTAGGTTTTGGGATGAAAATAGTCGTGGATATTTTTTCAACAATTTTCATCATTTTATTATACATTTCGGAATGCTATTACCAATCATAAACTGCAGCCGTGATTTGAAATAATTATAAGTTTTTCTCATTGAATGTTTTACTCTCAAGAAAAAGATACCATGTGAAATTATTACGCCAGCGATTTATTTCACGTGAATGACATCATTCACACGAGATATTGAAGAAGTTCCGTCATCGTTGTTGCAGGCGACATTCTATATGTTAAACTCCGTTCTTCGCCCACCGTTTTGAGATTAACTTTAATCCATAATATTTCTCTCAACTGACTCATCGTACTAATCGCGAGTTGAAATTTCGAAAAATCAACCTCACCTTCTAATCGTAATTATTTATCTGTTGGTTCTTGATATAAAATAAATCAAATAGATACTCTATCGAGGTATATGAGTGTTTTTCTTCAGACCCTTTTTTTTTCTTTCTTTTTTTTCTTTCACCATATAAAAATACGTGAGACTGATAAAAGTTTCTTCCCTCATTTACGAAGATGAAGAACGCTTGTGTTATTTTAAATTATACCATGCGGAACGTTGCGGTGGCTGCTACCAGCTGCACGCAGGAAACCAGAAAATTCAGCATAACGGAATTTCAGATGGAATATTATAATGTCATAGAAATAGATATCCATTGTTATTTTAATAAAAACTTGTACGTTTTCGAGACGAAGTATCATAAGACCTATAATAATATCGATATAAAAATAGAGAAATTGTTTATGACGGATAAGTCTTTCTCTCTTTCATTGTTTGTCTGTTTTTAAAGAAAACTTCTATACAATATTAATTTCCCGTCATCCGTATTTATAACTGCATGAATTCACCGCATTGATGACGTAATATTTTGACAAGAAGTTTATTCATATTTTTTTTTTCTTTTTTGCTTCATTATTATTCCTTTGGTATTTCTATTTATTAGATAATATATCATTCTATACGTTAATCTTTCCTTTTGATGTTTCAAATGTATGTCGAATTAAAGCATAAATAAAGAAAATAATACTTCGGGGTCAGTTTAGATTCGAAAATTAGACCCGATAAATTTAGATACATAACGTAGTAGCTCTGGTACTACTAACCGGGCGAAATACATCGCCCGCAACCCGTTGTTCGATAAAATCAAATATAGTATAGAATATAACAGGTACTATACCTACCTATATCTTATTATACTCGAATAATTGTTTACATCAGCGAAATTTCATGTCTATTCTTGTTTTTATTTAGAATAATTTCAAATCATAGTGAATTACGATCGCAATGACAATTTCAAGTTGAACACAAAAATTACGTGATTCTAGTCAGATACGAGGGCGCGGTCGATTCACGCTCTTCTACACTACTCTCCGAGTTAGGTTAGGTTAGTTTAGGTTATGTTACGTTACGTTACGTTATATTATATTATATTATATTATGTTATGTTATGTTATGTTATGTTATGTTATGTTAGCCCCAACCTCGTCTCGTCAATTTTTGCCGGAACTTTGATATAGTAGAATGATAATTAATTACGATTTTTCTTCATAAGTTCTTTACTCTTTATAATCTGACTAATATTTTCTCTGTAATCTTATCGTATATTGTAATGAACTATCAAAGTTTTATTTTTTCTGTTTATTATCTCTAAGTTATTTTTAGTCACTGTATAACTTCTGACCTCAAATATTTAATAACATTGTATTTAGATTCTTTCAAACTGAAGCTAATACCCACATGATCATTACTTTTAAATTTTCATACATATGTTTATTATTTTTCTCACTTAAGTTGTAACAATTTGTATCAATAAGCAAGCGCTAATATCTTCAGCTAATAAAAATTGTCTAATGAATAAAACTATGACGCAATTTCATTGGCACTCAATACTCAATACTCAATACACAATACTCAATAGTCAATACTGAGTAAAGTTCAAATCTATTGGCCAAATAATGATTAATTATTTTATTTTAATCAGGGGTGCCCTTCACAAGGGTAAGGGAGTTGTGAGCTGTTGGTCCGACTGAAAAAATGACGACCGACATCTCGGTGGTGCGCGGGGGTTGGGACCCGACGCTTCAACAGGAGATTGTCGACGAGTACGAATACGATGGAGGAAATTCCAGTTCCAGACTCTTTGAGCGTTCTCGTATAAAGGCTTTAGCCGGTGAGTTATTTGAGTTTTAAGATCAATATCACACTCTTTTTCCTTTGTATTTGTTAATCATTAAGTTTTAATGAGATAATCTTTGTATATTGAAGTTTGTATAATGAATACTGAATCTTCATTGAATGAAAATTCATCATTACTTTCACTCGTGTATTTATTTATTAATTTCACTTTGATAGTGCATACTACGATATTGAGTGTAGTACATTATATTATTATCCAGGAAGTGAGTAAGGTTTGCCACAATATCCGGTGATAAACTGATTGTCGTGTTTGAACATCTAGTTTTTACAATAATTCTTTTCTTTCAGTCACAGACTTATTGTCTTAAGGCAAACATGTGTCTCTTTGTCTGAATTTAAATTGACTAAATTCAATTATTTATTACACCTTCAGTATTGCGTGTGTACACAGCTTAGAGCTTCCGTTTTTACAACTGTTATTAAATACATTTTAAACAAATTCTGTGTCAAAGATGTAGCAAATAATATCGTGAAGTATTTTCATTTTCTCTGATCTAATAGGAGAATTAATTATACAATCAAGTTCTAGTGATATTCAAGTCAATCTAATATCATTTTAACTTCCTGTTTGCAAATTTGTATTTTGCAAACTAAGTATCTGAGTTGAATTTCGGAAAGAATAGAAACCCTGGTTGAAATTGAGAGAAAATTTTTTATAATTTTTCATATTTACAACATTTTGAAATTTGCTGAAGTGAAAAATGTGTTTTAAATAATTTTATTAAAAATTTTCATCAACTCTCGCACATTATACCTTATCAAATTGTGTTTGCCTCTTATCATACTGGGCGTTGACCATGCTCTGAGTTAGTTTTCTTCATATCAGTAAATCCAGTTTACCGCAAATTTTTTTTATAAATGTCACCTCATATCTGAGACCATTTTTTTCCCTAATTAACTCGCCTTTCATATATCCAATAATAAAAGTCTTTTATTTGAATATTTCACTCTTACCTCCTATTCTGAGAAAAAAACAAATGTTTGTTTCTCTTTGATTCATCGACAATAGATTTCAACCTAATCTAGGTCAAATATCTACCATTATAACAGTTTTAATTCTATGTTTAACTCTTATCCCTTTGATTCTCTTTAGTGTTATTTATTCGCATAATTCATTGGCAACCAAGATTCTTACAAATTGTGTTGTTGTGGTTTCCTGGAAGCAGAAAAGTTCAGACTTGAAAGTATTTCAGTTTAATTTAACTCGGTAATAAGATTCTTTATCCTCGATACTCTGGACTTGAAATTAATCTCATGAACTTTGATTATATAAATTAAAGAAAGACTTAGACCGATTTAATTTTGACTAAGGTCTAAAATGGAAGACTCACAGAGAATTTCTCTTACCGAGCCTTTAGAAGAATACTATGATAAAGTTGTACTTGATCTCAGAGGTAAGGAGTGAATTTTAGAACAAGTTATTCCACTTTTAGAAGCTTGCGCCCATTTATTTTCTCCTATTCCAAAAACTACGGAAGTAAATACTGCTCATGGTAGTAATGGACCTTATATTTAGTGCTAATAATTTAGTTGAGATTTATTGGCTAATGAATGAAATTTGTTTTTTCTCTTAGGCGAGCGTGAGTCGGTTCAGAAGAAGACATTTCAAAAATGGGTAAACTCCCACCTGGTACGATGTTCTTGTCGAATCGGAGATCTCTATGTAGATCTTCGCGATGGAAAGATGCTTATAAAGCTGCTGGAGATATTGTCGGGTGAGCGATTGCCGCGACCTACAAAAGGAAAAATGCGTATTCATTGCTTGGAGAACGTAGACAAGGCACTGCAGTTCTTGCGAGAGCAAAGAGTCCACCTTGAAAACATGGGGTCACACGACATTGTTGATGGAAATCCTAGATTGAGCTTAGGACTAATTTGGACAATTATCTTGCGTTTCCAAATCCAAGATATCACAATCGAAGAAACTGACAATCAGGAAACCAAGTCAGCTAAAGATGCCCTGCTCTTATGGTGTCAAATGAAAACTGCTGGTTATCATAACGTAAATGTTCGAAACTTCACAACATCCTGGCGTGACGGTCTCGCATTCAATGCAATAATCCACAAGCATCGTCCGGATTTAATTCAGTTCGATAAACTCTCTAAATCCAACGCAATCTACAATTTGAACAACTCGTTCAATGTTGCAGAGGATAAATTAGGCCTCACTAAATTGTTAGACGCTGAAGACATTTTCGTCGATCATCCTGACGAAAAATCTATCATAACATACGTCGTCACTTATTACCACTATTTCTCGAAAATGAAGCAAGAAACCGTACAGGGTAAGAGAATCGGTAAAGTAGTTGGCATTGCTATGGAAAACGACAGAATGATTCATGAGTACGAAAGTTTGACCAGTGATTTGCTCAGGTGGATCGAAGCTACTATCGAAGCTCTCGGTGACCGGCATTTCGCTAATTCTCTTGTTGGTGTTCAGTCGCAACTTTCTCAGTTTTCTAACTACCGGACGGTAGAGAAACCGCCTAAATTTGTTGAGAAAGGGAACCTGGAAGTATTGCTGTTCACACTGCAGTCCAAAATGCGTGCAAATAACCAGAAGCCTTACACACCAAAGGAGGGTAAGATGATTTCCGACATCAACAAGGCTTGGGAGAGATTGGAAAAAGCTGAGCACGAGCGGGAATTAGCGCTCCGAGAAGAGCTGATACGTCAAGAGAAATTGGAGCAGTTGGCTGCAAGATTCAACCGCAAAGCCAGCATGAGGGAAACTTGGCTATCTGAAAATCAACGATTGGTATCCCAGGATAACTTCGGCTTTGATTTAGCCGCCGTAGAAGCTGCAGCTAAGAAACACGAAGCTATAGAAACAGACATCTTTGCTTACGAAGAACGTGTTCAAGCCGTTATGGCTGTATCCCAGGAACTTGAGGCAGAAAACTATCACGATATAGACAGGATCAATGCCCGAAAGGACAATGTTCTAAGGCTCTGGAATTACCTGCTCGAATTATTGAAAGCACGACGATTACGTCTCGAGCTTTCTCTCCAATTGCAACAAAACTTCCAAGAAATGTTGTACATCTTAGACAGCATGGAAGAAATTAAGCTGCGATTATTGACGGACGATTATGGCAAACATTTGATGGGAGTGGAAGACCTTCTGCAAAAACATTCACTCGTCGAAGCAGACATCAATGTCTTAGGCGAAAGAGTTAAGGCCGTTGTACAACAAAGCCAAAGATTCTTGGAACAAGGCGAAGGATATCGTCCTTGCGATCCTACAATTATCATTGAGCGTGTCCAACAACTTGAAGATGCTTACGCAGAATTGGTCCGTTTGGCTGTCGAGCGTCGCGCACGACTTGAAGAATCTCGTAATCTCTGGCAATTCTATTGGGATATGGCTGACGAAGAGAATTGGATAAAGGAAAAGGAGCAGATCGTTTCTACTGGCGATATTGGTCACGATTTAACTACGATCAATCTGCTATTGTCAAAACACAAGGCTTTGGAGAATGAGATTCAATCTCACGAGCCCCAATTGATGTCCGTTGCTGCAGTTGGCGATGAATTAATTGGCCAACATCACTTTGGCTCAGATCGTATTAAAGAAAGATTGCAAGAGATATTAGGAATGTGGAATCACTTGCTAGACTTGGCAGCATTCCGCCGCAAGCGACTAGAAGAAGCCGTTGATTATCATCAATTATTTGCCGATGCTGACGATATTGACATTTGGATGTTGGACACTCTCAGATTAGTTTCATCCGAGGATGTCGGCCGCGATGAAGCTAACGTACAATCCTTACTGAAAAAGCACAAGGATGTTACAGACGAACTTAAAAACTACGCTACTACCATCGAACAGCTGCACCAACAAGCCTCTCAGCTTGGCGAACATGATTCTAAGTCTCCAGAAGTACTGGAGAGACTTGCTTCGATAGATTCTAGATACAAAGAACTCCTGGAATTGGCTAAACTTCGCAAACAGAGATTATTGGATGCCTTGTCTCTCTACAAGCTCTTCAGCGAATCTGATGGAGTTGAGCAATGGATCGGAGAAAAGAATAGAATGCTCGAGACCATGGTTCCCGCTAAGGACATCGAGGATGTAGAAATCATGAAACATCGTTATGACGGATTCGAGAAAGAAATGAATGCCAACGCTTCTCGTGTAGCTGTTGTCAATCAATTGGCCAGGCAATTGTTACATGTGGAACATCCTAATTCTGAGCAGATTGTAGCTCGACAAAACGAACTCAACCAAAAGTGGGCGGAGCTCAGAGAGAAGGCTGAAGGCAAACGCGAGGCTCTTAACTCAGCACATGGAGTACAGACCTTCCATATTGAGTGTCGTGAGACTGTATCTTGGATCGAGGACAAGAAACGCATATTACAACAGACAGATAGTTTGGAAATGGACTTGACTGGTGTGATGACACTACAGCGTAGGCTTAGCGGCATGGAACGAGACTTGGCAGCTATATTAGCGAAGTTGAATGCTTTGGAGAAAGAGGCACAATCGATCGAACAAGAACATCCTGAAGAGGCAGCTGTTATCCGTGAAAGAATCACCCAGATTCACACTATTTGGGAGCAATTGACTCAGATGCTAAAGGAACGTGACGCTAAGCTCGAGGAGGCCGGAGATCTGCACAGATTCTTACGTGATCTTGATCACTTCCAGGCTTGGCTCACCAAGACTCAAACAGACGTTGCCAGCGAAGATACACCCACGAGCTTGGCTGATGCTGAGAAGTTGTTGACCCAACATCAAAACATTAAAGAAGAAATTGACAACTACACTGACGATTATCAGAAGATGATGGAATATGGTGAGAAGTTAACAACTGAGGCTGGAGACGGCGATACGCAATACATGTTTTTGAGAGAGAGATTGAACGCGCTGAAAATGGGATGGGAAGAACTTCACCAAATGTGGGCAAACCGTCAAAACTTATTATCAAACTCGTTGAACCTTCAGGTGTTTGATCGCGACGCTCGTCAAGCCGAGGTCCTGTTGTCTCAGCAGGAACATCTCCTCACCAAAGATGAAACTCCGACGAACTTTGAACAGGCAGAGAATATGATTAAGCGCCACGAGGCTTTTATGACGACGATGGAAGCTAACGATGACAAGATTAATTCAGTTGTCCAATTCGCCGGCAGGTTGGTCGAAGAAGGCCACTTTGCAGCTGACAAAGTTAAGAAGAAGGCAGATGTGCTGAACGAACGTAGAAATGCCAATCGCGAAAGAGCTAATCAAGTTATGGAGAAATTGAAGGATCAACTTCAGTTGCAGATGTTCTTGCAAGATCGAGAGGAGCTCGTTGAATGGGTACAAGAAAAGCACATCACCGCACAAGACGAAACATATCGTAGCGCTAAAACTGTACACAGTAAATGGACCAGGCATCAGGCTTTCGAAGCAGAAATTGCAAGCAATAAAGACCGTCTGCAACAATTGCAACAGGCTGCTGATGAATTGATACAACTGAAGCCGGAATTGGCAGAAATTATACAGCCAAAAGTCACGGAATTGTGTGATCAGTTTGAAGAACTTGAGACAACAACCAAGGATAAGGGAGAGAGACTGTTTGACGCTAATCGGGAAGTCCTTATTCACCAGACTTGCGACGATATTGATTCGTGGATGAATGAATTGGAGAAACAGATAGAAAGTACAGATACGGGCTCTGATCTTGCTTCAGTTAATATTCTGATGCAGAAACAGCAGATGATTGAAACTCAAATGGCTGTTAAAGCTCGTCAAGTTACTGAGCTGGATAAACAGGCTGAACATTTGCAGCGAACTGTTCCAGACGAAAAGATGGAAGAAATAAAATTCAAGAAGGAGAAAGTTGCCCAAAGATTCGCTCAGCTTAAGGCGCCTCTTAACGATAGACAACGTCATTTGGAAAAGAAGAAAGAAGCCTATCAATTCAGGCGCGACGTTGAAGATGAAAAATTATGGATTGCAGAAAAGATGCCACAAGCTACCAGTTCGGAATACGGTAATTCCCTCTTCAACGTTCACATGTTGAAGAAAAAGAATCAATCTCTCCGTACTGAAATCGAAAACCACGAACCAAGGATCAATTCTGTTTGTAATAATGGGCAGAAATTGATAGACGAAGGACACGAAGATAGCTCAGAGTTCACTCAACGTATATCCGACCTCTCCGACAAGTGGCGCGAACTCAAAGACGCTGTTGACGACCGAAATAAGCATTTACTGCAAAACGAAAAGGCACAACAATATTTCTTCGATGCTACAGAAGCTGAATCATGGATGAGCGAACAGGAGCTGTACATGATGGTCGAAGATCGTGGCAAAGATGAAATTTCCGCCCAAAATCTAATGAAGAAACACGAGTCCTTAGAACACGCCGTAGAAGATTACGCAGACGCGATTCGTCAGCTTGGTGAAACAGCAAGACAATTGATAAACGATCAACATGCACTGAGCGATCAGATTGCAGTTAAACAGTCTCAAGTTGATAAGTTGTATGCAGGACTTAAAGATTTGGCTGGAGAGCGTCGGGCTAAGCTAGACGAAGCCCTTCAACTGTTCATGCTAAACCGAGAGGTCGATGATTTGGAACAATGGATCGCCGAGCGAGAATTAGTTGCCAGTAGCCACGAGTTAGGTCAAGATTACGATCACGTTACTTTGCTCTGGGAAAGATTCAAGGAGTTTGCTCGTGACACAGAGACAATAGGTTCAGAAAGAGTCGCAGCTGTGAACGGAATTGCAGATTCATTGATTGCTACGGGACATTCAGATGCAGCTACTATTGCCGAGTGGGAAGATGGCCTGAACGAAGTCTGGCAAGATTTGCTTGAGCTAATTGAGACCCGAACTCAAATGTTGGCAGCGAGTAGAGAGCTGCATAAATTCTTCCATGACTGCAAAGACGTTCTTGGAAGAATTTTGGAAAAACAAAACGCGATGTCGGATGAGTTGGGACGCGATGCTGGCTCGGTTTCTGCGCTTCAACGAAAGCACGGAAACTTCATTCAGGATTTGTCGACCTTACAGTCACAGGTTGCACAGATCCAGGACGAATCTTCTAAACTTCAAGCTCATTACGCTGGGGATAAGGCCAGAGAAATAACAAATCGCGAAGCCGAAGTGGTCGCAGCTTGGAACAACTTACAGTCTTTGTGTGACGGACGAAAGGCAAAACTTGAAGACACTGGCGATTTATTCAGATTCTTCAACATGGTCAGAACTTTGATGATTTGGATGGACGATGTTGTCAGACAAATGAATACTTCTGAAAAACCACGAGATGTCTCTGGCGTTGAATTACTCATGAACAATCATCAGAGTTTGAAAGCTGAAATCGATACCAGAGAAGACAATCTTACCGCTTGTCGCGATCTTGGAAAAGATCTATTGGCAAGGAACCACTACGCCAGTGTACAGATCAAAGAAAAATTGTCGGCATTGTCTAATCACAGAAATGCGTTGCTACACCGCTGGGAAGAGAGATGGGAGAATTTGCAGCTAAGTAAGTATTAATGTTAGAAACAAATTGTGAATAGAATTTCTTATGCTACAACAACTCTCTGCTTATTTCCATTCGATAATTTGCAATCTTTGTCAGCTCGTTGCCAATCAAGTTTAACAGTAAATAATTAATACAGCTTTTCTTTGTATAAATTCAATCGATGTAAAATATTTTGTGTTACATATTTCATTTATACAATCATATTTCACTAGTTCTCGAGGTCTACCAGTTCGCTAGGGATGCAGCTGTAGCAGAAGCTTGGTTGATCGCCCAGGAGCCATATCTTATGAGTCAAGAACTCGGAGTAAGCAAACTTTTCAGATTATCATTATAAAATCGAAATATTCTCAGGACACTATCATCGTTTCTGTTAGCCCAAACAAGATTCAATATGTACCCAAAATTAGATGGTGCATCTGAAGAGCTGATGAAGTAATAGAAATCCATAACTAAGTCTACAGCTCCATCAGTTGTCTGCTACTACTCGTGGTACTAGATAAAATGTTGAAATTATGGTACAGTCGATCATTCCCTGATTAAATTCTTTTGTGAATAATTAAAGCTGACCCTCGTCAGCTGAGATGTAATAATTTGAAGATAATACAGAGTTCCTACATTTTATTGAAAAATCGTTTATCAGAAAGTGTTTAATAACATTTGTTTATCCTATACAATGACCTTCGATTTTTTAGCACACGATCGATGACGTGGAAAACCTGATTAAGAAACACGAAGCATTTGAAAAATCAGCGGCAGCACAAGAAGAAAGATTTAGCGCTCTGCAGCGACTCACAACGGTAAGTGACCCATAATGAAGTAAATTATTTCTGTGGATTTGTCTAGGTGATGGAATCATTAATTAGAAAATTATTGAGTAGTGGCTAATAACTATTGTGCCTGTTTTACGTCCAAATGCTTAATCGTTGATTACAACACATTGAAGAAAATGATGAAAAATCAATACTAGTAATATATGTATCTTGATCTTAACTATGGTGATTGGTAAAAATGAGTTTAGATGATAATAACTGCACCGCATGTTCTGGTATGATAATCACTCTGTTTTCCATCTGTAATTCTATGTTTCTAACTTCCATCTGTGTCGCATGCATGTTTATCACACCCTGTCTGCTTGTGTCTCTTGTAGTATGAAGGCAGTCATGATAGAAAGTTTGGCCTGGACGTACCGGTGTTGGGATTGAGTCATGATCTAATCTTCACTCCAGAGTTCCCTCCCCCATCTAAAATCCCATTAACAAAGGCTAAAAAACACCTTCGTTCCCAAGGGGTCATTGTACGATATATTATTTTGGACTCGGAAATATTTAAGAAACCAGTCAGAAGGTACAGACGTGATTACACTAGTACTGGAACTAAAATTATTTATCCGGGTACTCTAAATCGTAAAGATGTTAAGTTTGAACGGTCTAAATCTTTCTTATGGACTTCTGATTGGAAAGCAAGTTGTAATTATTCTCAAGGTTCCGCTGGCAGTCAGCCTGTATCACCTCAATTAGAATATGAGGAGGCACCGGTATTTGATGACGATATTATTACATCTGATGAAAGAAGGAACTTGAGAAGAATCAATACGATTAGTGCTCATAAAATAGAAATTCCTGAAGCAGATACTCTTCCATTTTTAAAATGCTCAGACTACGAACCCTTCGACAAAGAATTTTCCAACACAAGCAGAAGATTTGTTGTCTCTGATTCTTCCTCGGAAATCGAGTATTCGGGAATCTTGAACCCACCTTCTTGCCCCGTATCAGATTCTTACTCTGATGTTGAGTACACGGAAATAATTGGGGCTGATTCTGATTTTGAATCTATTGAAAAGAATCAAAACAGCTTAGGAAATAGGAACACTAATGATAATCAATGCCTAACGACACAGAATTCCATAGAATATGCATCAATAGACAAATATGGCATCGAAGACTTTGTTAAAGAAGAGGGTTCCACAGATAAGGCTATCGTTGAAGAATTTTCAGACACAGCTTCGTCAACTGATGATAGTGATACTCTGGCTCGTGAAAGTACCATTAATAAGTTTAGAAAATTGAATCTCGAAATTGAAGCATTAACAGAAGATTTAATAAAAGCATCGCCAAGGAAGAAGAAGTATGTTGATCCAAATGCAGCGTTTATTTTAGCCGAGCGTGGTTCTTTCGAAAAAGATAGTGCTCATAGACTTAATAATTTGATACAAGTAAAATCTGATAATGAAGATCGTGTAGCATCAGAAGTGTGTAAGACATTACCTCAGTCATCTAAAAAAGTAACAAACGAAAGTTACGGTGAACGCGAACGCAGCCGATCAAGTTTAGGTCCAAAAGACAAGTTTAAAAATAGTTTTGCCTTGAATAAAGACGGTCAAAAATTTTCCGCTACTTTGAGCCCAGACGAAAACATTCCTTCCCGAAGCCCCTCCTTACCTATAGACTATTTAACTCTGGAAAAAAATAGCACTGAAGTGACAGTAAGTAATGCATGATTTCTCACAAAAACCTACGATAAGTTATCTATGGATTTGAGAATGCTAGTTGTAGAGACTTTTATGTCCATCCTTATCTCATCGCACAACTTTTTTCATCCACATTTTTTCAAAATTCTGTTTATGAATATTCATTTCTCATATCTGAAGCATATAATGTGATTGTAGATTGCATATTGTAAAATGTATAGAATTATGGGATATTTGCCTTATACTAATGTCTGATCAAAGACCCAGAGGCTTATGAAGAAAATCATCTCTGGTTTTTCAATCGATAGATTCTTCTCAATTGTGAAAATTATGAGAAATATTTAAAAAATTTAGTTTGAGCTGAAAGAACTAAAGCGACGAGAACAACAAAGAGAAGAAGAAGAAAGGCGCAAACAGGAGGAAGCTGCGGCGGCAGAGGCTGCAAAGTTAGCTAAAGCGACGCCTGTCACCAGTCCCGATGAACCACCCAGTGACAGGTGAGGTCATTACCAAAGAATATCTAAAAATGTTTGCTTATGTTCTATAAGAGGAATAAAACTCCGTTATTCTCTCATGTTTGAGTAGATTCAATCATAAGTATAAATTCTAAATTATACCATTTTATGTATTGCAGAGTTGATGGTGAGGGAAATCAAAGCGGCGAACATGCAGTTGGTGAAGAGGACAGCCATGGTTAGTAGAAAAGATCTTTAAATAATTTATTAAAATGCTATTGTGAGTGATAAATTTGTAGCAATACCACAAGTACAGTGCTATAAGCACAGTAACATTAAAATAATCGATTAACGTAGCGCAATGCATTGTTATAATGGAATTTATGAGACTTGAAATTGACTAATAATCGTAAGAAAAAAGTATTCATCAATATCATTGACACAAGATTTTGAATTTGAAAATAATTGAATATTATTATTGAACGTATCTAGCGACAAGATTATAAGAAGAATTGTTAAGTCATACTAATTTACAGCTATTGCTGATTACCTCATTTTATTTCTTCCTGTAATCTCAAGTTTGATATTTAATTGATGGTTTATTTCTTTCTCGGCACTAAAGCTCAGAGAATTGATTTTTTGTGAAAAAAAAAAAGAAAAAAAATATTGGATATATTCTAGACCTGTGGGTTATGCCAAAACTTGTACAATCTCTGAACTTTAGGGCTGATATTTTATGTTTGAGCATGAAATTGCTAACAGCACGTTTATTTTTGCCTTCCCATTACCCAACCTTTTACAAACCGGTCCTATTGTCTCCATTTATCCACTTTACTTATCAAACACGTCCTAATGCTGCACGGAATGCACGAACCACAGTGGCACTACGCAAGGCTTCAACTAGGTCGCCACAAACTCAAGAAAAGCCCAAAGAAGGTGAGTGTTGGGTCCACAAAATTGATAAACAACCACATATGTTATTATTACTTTTTATCTCGTTGCCCCATTACTTCAACTATTTCCCCACCATTTTTGACTTGAAAAAAAAGTACCCATTTTGAAAAAATCATTAGATTAGAGGCAATGGCACAGCGAGATAATATTAAATAATTAAACTGAAGGATATTCAGATTACGCATTTATATTATCATTGAAGTCAGCCCTGTGGTTTCTATTATCGTAAATTTGAATAATTCGAATTCGTAATTTGAATACCTTTGCATAATAAACTGTAATTCATTACTGGTGATGGAAGAGTATGATGTGCGTTCATTTAATACAACTAACAATATAAATTGAAATATCTATTTAATTAACTGCATATTAGAAAATGTCTCAAGAAAATCTTTCAAGCCTTTCAGCACAATTTGCAGCAACATGGCACCAATCTCATTTTATTCGCTCAATCTTTCATTCATATATCTATTTGCTTTTGTTAACATGTTTATTATCAGGTGGAGGAGCATTATTACAGATTGGGCTGCCTATTTTCATCATGTTCTAAGTTTATGTAGATATAAATGTAATATTTGGTATCACGTACCTTAGATATTATAGAAATGGTACTTGGACAATATATATATATTTATATTTTCGACAAGTACATGTCTCATGCATCGGATGTGACGTCTATAGGTCTTTCTAGTGATTGGACAATGGAGTATATTTGTGCCGTGTATTTTTTTTTTTTATCAAAAATTAAATCACGTCAAGCACAAAATTGTAAAATTAAACAAACTGATAGCAGCCAAATCATTTTGGGATACTGGAGGAATTTAAACAGAGTACAATTGTAAAAATAAAATCCTTTAGGTACACACAGGGTATATTGTAATCTGTTCACCTGTTCATGTATTGGAAAATCTTTATGGTATATCGGCTTCCTATATGGTAATATTTGGCTACTGCATTTACTAAATTGTTTCACTTTAAGCTTTCTCTTAAATATTAGGTAAGTGCAGCTTATAACAGAAGTTACTATTGCTGTGTCATTCTCATTAAAAAAATCAATAAATTCAGACGACCAGAGAATAACAGAATGAAGCAAACATTGATTCACACATAACTTTCAATCAGGTAAAATTTGAAATTAATTTTACAGATGCTTGTATGCATGTTCCTCATGCTTTTTTTTTTTTATATTTGTCTGAATTTTTTGATTGTGTGTACGTCATGATTCTTTTCTTTTTACATTAAACCCACAGAATATTGTGAATACAAATTGGAAAAGCCAAGAAAATTGACTCCCCTTGTGAGTACAGTTTCTTTTCGGCAAATTACTCTCCTTCGATAATTTCAGTATCTTTTTACTACATGTCCTAACTCAATGTGTCCTCGTTTTCCAATATGTAAATTATTTATGCTTGTTCTATCTCATTTTGTATTTCTTTGTTCATATATATAATATATATCGCGTGTCTAATGGCAAAAGGTCGTAAGCGCCAAAAAAAAAAATTCGTTTTTTTGGTGGCAAAATCTTTTTCATGCAATATTACATCTTTTGGGCATATCCGCAAAAAAAAATTTTTTTGGCGCTTACGACCTTATGGCATTAGTCACGCGATATGTATATGGGGGTTTCCAGCTCATCTCGACCACCTTCCAGACCTGACCCCCTCGGATTTGAGTGAAACTTTTTTTTTGCTTCACTCAAGGTCCCAATTGGAACCTCCATTTTTTTCAGAATTTTTCGAGCCCCCGTCCCGGAGGCATCGATAGTGGAAATTTGCCATTTTATGGAATCCCAGAATTTTTGAACGATGATATCTCAGGATTAGAGAGTCATATCAATAAAAACAGGGTGGTCAATAGATTTGTCTTGAATTCAACTTTTTGAAAAAAAATATTTCGCAATTTCGCGATACCGTCCCGGCTGCTAGAAGCTCATTTGAAAGCGAAAAATGGACGTTTTGATGGTTTGGGCATTTTTTATCTTATTCATTTTTTTTTCTAAAATTCTATGAAGAAAGACAAAATTTTGAGGCCCATAACGAAGATGGAGACTCCAATGGTTTGGAAGTTATGATTTTTTCAGTTTCTAAAAGTGTGCGAAACTGACAATTTCAAACGACAAATATCTCATCGATTGTTTTATTTCTTTTCAATTCATGGATTTAGAAACTGAAAAAATCATAACTTCCAAACCATTGGAGTCTCCATCTTCGTTATGGGCCTAAAAATTTTGTCTTTCTTCATAGAATTTTAGAAAAAAAAATGAAAAAGATAAAAATTGCCCAAACCATCAAAACATCCATTTTTCGCTTTCAAATGAGTTTCTAGCAGCCGGGACGGTATCGCGAAATTGCGAAATATTTTTTTTTTAAAAGTTGAATTCAAGACAAATCTATTGACCACCCTGTTTTCATTGATATGACTCTCCAATCCTGAGATATCATCGATCAAAAATTCTGGGATTCCATAAAATGGCAAATTTCCACTATCGATGCCTCCGGGACGGGGGCTCGAAAAATTCTGAAAAAAATGGAGGTTCCAATTTGGACCTTGAGTGAAGCAAAAAAAAAGTTTCACTCAAATCCGAGGGGGTCAGGTCTGGAAGGTGGTCGAGATGAGCTGGAAACCCCCATATATACTAATGCCATAAGGTCGTAAGCGCCAAAAAATTTTTTTTTTCTGCGGATATGCCCAAAAGATGTAATATTGCATGAAAAAGATTTTGCCACCAAAAAAACGAATTTTTTTTTTTTGGCGCTTACGACCTTTTGCCATTAGACACGCGATATGTGTTTTCTCGCATTCGTCACTTTCTGATCATTCTTTACACCCAATAATTTATTAGATTTTCATTTACTACTTTAAGTACATTAAAAGTTGAGAAAAAAAACTCAGGAAGACTGAACAAGGAGGAGAAACTCTAGTTGGATACTTAAATTCATTTTACTGATCGTAGATTTACGAGTTTTGCAAAAGTTAGTATTTCTCAGTAGTAGAATATGTTCTTACAAATTTGGTATTCCAAATCTTCTCGTCTCACTGAATAGAATCCTTTCAATTATCAATCTTGCTCATTAACAACATTGTTTCGTTTACTCAATTATACAACAAAATTTATTGACCCTGTTCTCACAACAACAAAAAGATAGCTTCATTTTTATTTCACTAGAGTGTGTGTATGCATTTATGTATACAATCAAATTAATGAATATTTATACATGTAGTATATTATGAGATTTTTAAAAAGCATGATGTAATTGGTGTGGTGTAGTGCATGTTCAGAAGCCTGCACGATTGTCAACTTCGGAAATTGGAACACCGCCGATTACTCCAACTTCTCCAAAGTCCCAGTCGTCATATCCAACGACACCGACAAGTAAGTGTGTGTAAAAATATTTGATTTAAAATCGAGTATTTTTTCTCTTTCTAAATGTTGTAAAATATTTTTTGCAAACAACCAGGTCAATCAACTTATGGAAGACCTGATTTCATTTATTTGTTTTTTCCATTCAAAACTCATCCCAAAGAAATTACTTTTTCTATCTAAACAGAGATTTATGCGATAGAATTATATTTTCATATACATTATCTTAATTTTCAAACTTACTAAGTGCACAGAGTTGATTCCTCTCATTTTCAACTTTTGTAAATTACATATTTTTTTATAAGAGAACCGAGAAACGTTTAATTTATGTGAAAATATCGGAAATGGAACAACAAAGTAGCGCGAAATTCTGGACATAGAATTTAAGCATTAAAATTTCATCGAATCAGTGATTTGTTTTAGAATTATTAATTTTTGTATATAATTTCATGCTATAACTGCACAAATCTTATTGTTCGCTACAAACTGTAAATAGCATTTTTCTATATCTTTTGAATTGTCTCTTGTCATGGCTATTAATAAACAAGTTAACAATAAATTTGAACTCAAAACTTATCCGAGTATTCAAAAGTTATTGCGTGGATTGTAACGAAATCTTGAGACTGATAATTAATCTGATAAAATGATCGCTGTACAAGTCAGTATGTTCCTTAAGCTATTATTTCCTAATTAGTACCCGATCTTTAAGCACGTCTTAGAGATTTTTGGTAAATTGTCATATTAACTTTGTTAGATTTTTCTGTAGTGCCCATGTACAGTATAACTTACTTTACTCTGGAAGATAGTTTGTAGATACATCGTAATAAATTGGCATAGATATTTTGCACGAGCATGCCGCATGATTAATTTAAATTGAACGTATAAATGAAACAACAAAACACTGGTTCCTGGAACTCTGTTAAACACAGACCATTCATTACACCATTCTACAAACATCAAACAAACCTAACAGTAAGTAATGAATAAAAATCAATTGAATTGTGTGCGAAATGAAGCTCCGAAGGGTGGCAGTGGTTCTGAGTCTGGTACATTGCGGCGCAAGGAAAGAAGCCGCAGTAAATCACCATTTAGAAGTTTCCGATGGAAAAAATCAACTAAGTCACCAAGTCTGGATCGTAGTGGCGTGAGCGATGATGATCATAGCTATACTGGTAAGCAATAGCGTTCCTCCATGATAATAATCCATTTCCCAGTCAATATTATTTATTGTGTATCCAGGATTCTGCTTGAAGATTGAAAAAACGAGATTATAAACTATTGTTTTGCTCATCATTTCATCACTATTAAGCATGCCAGCATCAAATTATTACCAGTAATTTCATATACATTAATATAACACTATAATATTTCGATTTATGTATCGCACTGTCAAATCGACAAGTCGACAAATCATAAATTGTTCTAGTATAAATTTACCTAGATCATTAAATGAGACAAATGCTTAAGAAAACACACTAATTTCAATCATCGTTCATTTCAGGTGTTACATCAACTGTGTTATCCACGTATAAAAGAAGCACTACCATTCTAAAATACATTTCCATGTTTTATTAATATTTTAATATGCGCATGCTTTATTAATATTTTACACAATTCAAAGAAACTATGCAGTATAATTGTAATTAGGAAATTATTGGGGCAGAGTATATCTCCTAGTGTATCTCAAAATTATGATCACCTTTTAGGACTTCAATCAAGACAGTGAGGCCCACAAGAGGGGTACGGGGAACTGCTGAGCTGATATAATCTTGTTTAGTTTAGAAGTCTTAGACATACTACAATGATGAATAATGTAGTATAACATGCTCTCGTTTTAAATCTACAGAACAACGGAGTCCCGGTGATGACGAATTTGAAGGAACTTTGACGCGAAAACACGAATGGGAGAATGCTACGAAAAAAGCGTCAAATCGATCATGGGACAAGTTATACATGGTTGTTCGTGGCCAGAATTTGGTAGCTTACAAAGATCAAAAGTCTTACAAAGCTGCAGCTGACCAGCCGTACAAAGGAGAACCATCTCTTGATCTTAGAGGAGCTGTTGTAATAGTTGCCAGTGAATACACGAAGAAGAAACATGTCTTCCGAGTCAAGTAAGTTCAAAGTGTCATACATCCTAACTCGAGGAAAAAGTAAAAATAATAATTTTTTGTACAGAAATTTCTCCAAGTATATATGAAAATTCATATAATGACGGTGGTTTTACAGGTCCCAAAGCGGAGCAGACTTCCTTTTCCAGGCTAAAGATGATGCGGAAATGCTGGAGTGGGTATCAGTGTTGAATCAAGCTGCGCAAGGTGCATCTGGTGCAAGTACATCTAGAGCGCATACTCTGCCAGCACCTACGCAAGCCGAAACAAAGCGGCGTAGTTTCTTCACACTCAAGAAAAAGTAAGTGATATGTAGCCTGAACCTAGTTGGCAGAATCACATATGTTTTACTCAAACTTTGAGAAATCTATGCGTGCCAACGCCTTCATTATGTTAATTTAAATAACATATTATAACATTGAGCCTAATAATTAGGGACAATTTTTTTTATTCAACCATGAATGAAAAACCTGCATTTCTCTTTGGCACGCTGTCCATATACAGTAGTGAACGGGCTTTACTAAGAGAGCAGGAACAATATTTTCTACCAACATTTTTTTGCTGTACCGAATCATATAGTTCATATGTATGTTACATGTGTTGATCTACATATTATATCATTTTGAAAAATCGATAACTCAGTAATGCACAGTCATTAAATGGGTTACTCTCTATCTTTCGGACACATGATCAATTATTATTAGAATGTGATGGATTTTTTTTTTTTTTTTATGTTTTGTATATTTGGAAGAAAATTTTATTAATACGTATAAGAATACTTACAGTGATAAGCTTTAATCGTTAGCACATCAAATAGAAAACTGTTTAAATGGTTCAGTTTCACTTGAATATTCCCATTTGTCAATAGTCTAATCAAAGCTAGAAGGTAGCCCACAGATCACATCTCATTTGTCATATTTTAGAAAATCGAAAAAGTAAAAACGAAACCAAAGAACTTAAGAACCGGTACACAATTGGAACAACATTTAGATGCGGTGAGTCGCACCCTACCATAGTATATTACTGTCTGTATTTGCACGTAAGTGAAATTGTTTAGTTTCTTTTCTTTTTTTTTTTACCTTTTTTTTCAAATACATTATATTGATTTTGCATTATAATTATTTCTTTGGACACCTGAGAAGAATGTTCTTCCAATTGTCGATGCGGAATGACGTGAAAGTACTCTTTAAAAATAAGGTCGTTGTGCCTAGTGCTCATGGTTTAGTAAATTTCGGATTATTCATTTTTTTCATACCCTCAGTCAGGGCATAATTGTTTATAGCGTGACGTACTGAACTTTACAGTGATTGGCTAATTTAATAGATAAATGATAGCCAAATAATACGTATACATTTTTTTTAGGCAGTGGGTGAATCTCTATACACACCCAAGCAAATTGAATGTGATTTGTTCTATAAACACATAAATTTTATCATTTTATCATGACCTAAAATTTTTGTCTCAATAATGACATCATAATTTTGGTGTATTGGGTCTTTGACCCAATATTTCAAGGCGTTATTCACAATTCAGAAATAGCATACTCAAAACGCTTGATAATCTTGCTAATTATCATTACAATAATCTCATCGTGTGAAGAACATATCAAGCACACTGGCCTAAGCACGAGGTAATCTAGCGTGCACCGATAGACCTATTTTATCCTTCGCAGTATTATTTTTGACATGTAATTCATTCATAATGAAATTTTAATTTTTTTTTTAATTCTGTATTTATTATGTTTATTTAATTCATCAGTAAACCTTTGGTTGGTTTTTATGATTTCGTAGTTATTATCGTCATTGTTAATACATATTGGTGATGATTCACACAGTGAATCAGTATAAATCATTCATATAATTATATGCAGTAATCTTAGCTTACATACATTCTTCAAAGTTATTTTCGCATTATTTATATGGAAACATCAATTACTGAAGGCTAGATCTCTTTGAATAACGGATCTAAAGATTTTCGTTTCACTAGATAATTTCATGTAAATGATATATCCTGATACGTAAGACTCAGCTACGGAATGTGTATCCGAGAATAAATTACTCTATTTGTTTAATTTAAGAGCAAAATTGTAATAATTCTCTCAACGTTGATAATAATTGTGGCGAATTTTGAATTGAAATTAAGTGTATCATCTAAAAATCACAATTCAATATATATACTAATTATTTCGGTTGATACACTATACTCCATCCCCTTGAACTTGGATGTATGATTGAATGAATAGTTTTATAATAATTTGTAAATTCGTTTATTTCCAGCTAAATTGGAGCAGTGAAGCGTGCTAAGAAGCCGCCAGTACGCGCCAACGCAACAAATAAAATTTGAAAGAAACGTTTTGTCGGATATCGCTTAGCTGAAAAACCGTGAAACTGCTGAAGTGAAACTGGTAATTAATTATTTAACACGTTAAGAAGTCTGTAGACAAATTGAGAATGAAGATCAATGTAATTTTCAAAAATCAAATTTGCTTTAAAAGTTTTAAAAAAAACCATTCGCTGTAAATGGGTGTAAAGATTTTTGAAAACCTGATTGACATTTGAATTTTGTTGTTAAATATTTCGATTCATCACGATATCACTAAACTGGTCAAGGATAGGTAAAGTTCAATGTCCCGAGTTAACATGGCTAATATCATCTCGCGGTGAAATTCACAATTTCATATCTTCGCCCTTGTTTCGATTTTGTTATCAAATTATGGCTAAGGATATTTTAATGTAAGCAGGAAAACAGTAATTTGTTAATCGTTTTACTTGTACAAAGTAATTTTATTTAAACAGATGAGTCGAATAATGTTGACAGTGATTATGTGTTCAGTAAATATTGCAAGTTATAGCCGAGCCTTAATATAAAATGCTTCTCCTATGAAATATATTTTTCTCATATTATCTTGAGATGAAGATAGTATATGTATAGCTCCAACATTGTTTCGATGATATTTTATTGTGAATATTTGTAAAGTGATGAGTTCAAATTAATGAAAATGTGTTGGGATTCAGTTTTTTCTCGTATACTCGTGGCACGGTAAATATTGTGTGAAAATTAAGTTATGTATTTTATATATATTTTATTTTGCTGTTCGGTCTGTCCAAGAAAATAAATTGCAATCAATTTGGCTTAATTATTGATAGTTAAATTTTCAGCCATGCTGACGCGGGACACTTCACAATAGAATAGTTTAATAAATTACATTTTAAAAGTTACGTTATAAATATACTTCTATTGCAAAGAAATATCAAATTGAAAAAAAAAAAACGAAAAAAAACAAAAATAAAAAAAAAATATTAAAAACTTGTAATAATTAAAAAAGAAATCCTACGAAATCCTAAATCTCATAGTTTAATCGAATAAAAAAAAAAAGTTAGGCCGTCTCCAATTTTTTTAGCCATCTAATAAGCAATCACAAGCCTGTATCATACAAGCAACAATATATCATAAAGATTCGTAAAAATTTTTGCCATTATCTGTATATCGATCATTTGGAGATATTCTAAGATATTCTTGTACGATACGGGCTTATAATTTGGCGTATCCGTACGTATGGTGGCTTTTGTATATTTTTTAATTGTTACTTTTTTAATATTTTAGAAATTTTTTTTCCTACTTTTTAGAGATTAAGAATCGGATTTTGAGATTAGAAATTCGCTATGTAAACTTCATGGACAGCTTTAGGGCGTCGATGCCTTCTTAAGATTATATGTTCTTTGTTCTCTTTTGAAAAACGTAACTCGAAAATTTGAAGAGATAAATGTGAATTTAATTAGAAAGCATAGTTTCTTGAAGGGCATAAACATAATTCCAGTAATTGTTTCATCATTCTACATAAATAATATAATAAATGCGTTTTCGTCAAAGTATCGAGTTGCGTTAAAAATATAAAGAAATAAAAAACAAACTATATTGTTCGCCCTGTGTTTTTTTTATATATAATATAATTAAAGAAAGAAGAAGAAGAAGAAAAATAAGAAGAGAAAAAAATAATAATAAAAGATTACTAAGTTATAATAAATAAAAATGATTGATAATTATATATAATATATAGCATAATTATTATTGTACAAGTAATAGCCATCTCTTTCCTAAAGAGGCCTTTTCTACTAAATTTTTATCCTAACTATGTAAATTCAAGAACCACGCTAAACCATGGGGAAAAAAAAAAAAAACCAGGAAACGATTTGAATGACCAAAAATCTAGTCTGGATTTATTCAATACAAATCACAAACGGGTTTTGCAAAGTTACATACAAGACATAAAATATTGTATGTTGATAAGACCGCTTTAGCGAAAGATAAATCTTTGCAAATAAGTTTCGCGATTTATTATATTGTTAGCCTTATGCTAGATGCCTGCTGTTTTAATGTATATCAAAAACGAGATCTAAATTTAGTTCGGTAAACTATTTTTCAATATTTTCATCAACTTATTATTAATATTATTATATTATTGTTTATATTATTAAAAATTCGCATTCGTCATTATTTTAAACAATTACATACACGCGTGGCATCTTTTAAGAGTCTGGTTGAACAATAATTATATCTTCATTCCATAATTTGACCGATTTATATATATAATATATATATATATATAATATAATCTAATTAGCTTATGTTGAAACGAACAACAAATCATCACAACAAACCTAAAGACGTTTGCATTGAATTAAGTTTACCGAATAGTAATATGGCTTCGACTTAATGACTGCTTGGGAAGGAATATTATTATCATTATTAAATAAACAATTATACAATAAATTTCCGAATATATACATTATTGTGGTACACCATCTTTACTCACGTATACATTTATATATAAATATATGCATGTATTTATTTATGTATATATGTATAACGCTTATACACATCTCTGCGTAATCATCGCGTATTATTTAAGATATGCTTTATACTGATTCAAGTTAATGAAAATGCCATTTTTGCAATTATGCTAGAAAATTCGTCGTTCAATTATACCGATATACCTACCTATATAGTACCTATATGCTTAATTTGATTAGTTTTTTTTGCAAAAAATGAAATTTTTATTAACAAACTAAAGAAAAAAATAACAAAAATTATATAATATTTTATTGTTTAATTTGACAAATTTCATATAGTATATATATTATATTCATGAGAGATAGGCTTACCAAAACCTATATAAACATATTAAAATGGTAAGTTCTGCCCTGCCTTTTTAGACATTTTTCCTAAACCCAAAACTTCTTATAAAAACCACTAATGAATTGTGCTAAGTGGTTTTCGAAAATTTAAATACATTATTAAATAAATTACACGTCATAGGTATGTAATAGTTTATTAATACGTGATCGACAGCTCGTTTGTGTACTCGTTAAAAAAAATCATATCCATTAATATGATTATTCAATTAAATATCATTGTTACAACAATCCAGCTGTGAATTTATACGTGTAATTTACGCAAATCTCTTTTACAATGATACTATATGACACAGAAACGCATTCTTTGAATTACGTACATATATATCATAGTTTTTCAAAGTGGAATAAATTTACTATCTAAAATCGTTATGTATATTATATTCATTCCAATTCGATTTTTTAGATTTTTAATTACAGTATATAACGTGTTCCGTATTATTCAAATTCGTTGCCATGAAGCTTGTAACATTGTAATTAAAAGATCGTATGCAATGTTTTGTAATAATGAATTTAAAATTTATTATGGATAAAATTCCAAATTTGATAGAAGTGTTACTTTCAACTCTTGATAGAATGTCTTTGATAGTATTATTTCTTCTATTTCACAGATGTATTTTGCGCCTCTATACTTTTAATTTTTATAATATCAAGAGCCTAGCGGCTCGGGTCGCAAAAAAACCTGTTTAAATTAATGATTTTTACAATTTTTTCGATATTTGAATAATGCGTATACTGTCACTGCCCCGGAAATGTTTTTAAAACGAGTAACAGCCGCAGCAATGATCATTACGAGCCACAAGTTATAAATGAATAATAAATAACAGAACACAACAATGTGAATGCTTCTAATAAATCATTGTTGAAAAACTAATTGACTAAAATTTAGTCTCATACAATATCCTTTCAGTGCCAATTACGTTTCGAAATTTTTTTTTTTTTTCTTTTTCCATTCTTTGTTTTTCGAAATATTATATCTTGCTTAATTGTAAATTTAAAGATAAAAAGTAATCGCATTTCATTATGAAAATATTTACAACTGTTGGTAAATATCTCAGATTGTGTGGAAAGTTCCGTTTATATTGACTTTCTATAATGGTAGCTTATTCTTACAGTCACTCTGTATCAATAATTTATGTTTATTGAAAAACAATGGGGAATATGAATCATTTTGATGGGAGTGCAGCATGTAACGTTTGTTCGTCTTCTGTGAACAAACCAGTTCACAGCAGTTGAAATTAGTAGAATTAAAGTCTGAAGGGCGTATAGGGGCGTATGGAGTTCGGAACGTTTGATTAGTTAATTTTCGTTGAGATTGCTGCTGGAAGAGTCGCCTGTAAATCATCTTTGTTCGAACATACTTTATACCTTCTACCAGTGTTTGAAACACGTCAGATTACATATTATATATATATACATCCGGCCTTCCTGGAGCGATGAAACGCCCAAGTGTGATATAATTTTGACGTTAGTTTATAGAACAGCGGCGTCTATGCGTATAGCGCGTTCATCATGGGATTGATAACACTGTGAGGGAAGTGACTACAGAGGCAATCCGGAAATTAACGCCATTATCTCATATACATTTATTATTTTACCAAGGGGAACCATTAAAACTTATTACTCATCCGTTGACTCAAACTGTGGGTTTCTTCGTATCTCCTTCTAGCGGAATAATGAAATGATAAATTTCTATATCATATGCATGAGTGTTTTTTTTTTTTTTAAACAAAAGCGAATATATACATGCAAAGTATACAGATAAGCACACGTTGGACCTGACACACATAAGTATAATAATTCAGAGTGTGTGTTGCGAAATAAAATAAATTATTAAATTCATACATTTTCGATATCATTAATGAATTTTGTAAACCGCAATATATGTCAACAAAATTTTCGCCGATCATTCGAAGACTCAAATCGGTAAACAGTACATATCTAATTTGTTGTTCTTTTTATAACACATGGATGAAGCCGAATAATAACAGCAATTTCAAAAATGCGGATACATGGTCGATTACAAACGACGAAATTGCTCATTAAATTCGTTCCCGATCAGCGATGAGCATGACGGTGAACCCCAATGGCAACTGATAAGCAATCATTCTATACATATCCGTATAGCGCGGTTTTTACGCATGCGCAGCCGGCAGTTAGAGCCACTTGTTTGGTGTATATTGTCTTTTGTTTACCCCCTCCGATACCGTCGCTCAATTAAAAAGCCAGTGTAGACAAGATGGCCGCCCGGGCGACATCGACGTTTTATCACTTGATGTTAATTTTGAGTTTATTTCTATTAATCAATTATAATTCAGCTCAAAGATTTGGTGATCGAGCTAATCATCTGCATATTGTTGAAAGTGATGATATCAGGCAGTACAAAACGCCACTAATTATCGAGAGAAGTACCGATGACACTTACGATTTTGAAACATCATTCAACCGAGTTCGGAGAGATGTTTCGGCTAATAATCCCAACATCACAACTAAGGTTTGATAAATTTATTATATACTACTAGAAATCGCTATTGTTTTTCATGCCAAGTAATGACTTGACGATTTTGTTGTCTTACAAACATGGCTATCTATTATTATATCTATCTCGAAAATGTTATTTATATACAACGCGTTCTGTTTTCGCTCTTTCTATCTAACGTCAATTTATGACGTTTGCATTAAACGTGTTACTATATTCACGTATAATTCCATTATTCACTTAGTTTCCCATTACTGATTCATTTCTACGCCTTAATTAACTCCATAATAACTTATATCTCTAATCTACGAGTTGATATACGTGGTTGTGTAATCACACTAAAGTTTCTTGCGGTCAAATGTAACAACGTATTTACTCATTACTTTCACTCACATACTCCACGAAAATAATATGTATTATACGATAAAATCAAATCTAATCTAATATAACATAATAAACAATTTGCAACATTGTTTGATAGCTCTTTGTTTCCTTATCAACATAATATGTTCATTTCCATCGAATTTCTGGTACCAAAGACTTTCATTACCATAAAAAGATAAAAAGAAGCTAAAAAATAACTTAATCAGGTTTTTTCTTAAGCTGCTTTCAGCTTCATAATTGTAATTAAAGTAATATCGCTCTTTGGCACCTAGATGACTCAGTCGTTATTGAGTTGTCACTCTCTCGTGACAACATATTCCCACTGTAAACACCTATCTATCCATCAGTCATGTGACCGTAGTTCCAACTCATTTCTATATATGCTCGATTGTATTCGTCCCTTAGTTAACTTATGAACATTGTTATAAATAACAGGCCATAATGTATTCTGAAAGAAGACAAGGTTCTCTCTCATTTCTCTTGATTCATTCATTCATTCATTATTTAGTCATTATCAATATCAAATGGTTTGATTTATTATTAACACAGATTGTAATGCTGGTACCGATAGTTTCCTATTTCAAAATAAAGACATTCCTATACTGAAAAGGTATTCAATATTCAACCCGACGCAGATAAAAACCGTTTCATTATTTGCACTTTATTTTCACACGTCTTAATTCACTTTTGGCATCATTACACCTGTTTCAACAAAAGCATCGGCTTTCCTGGAACAAGTTTTTGCAGGACAATATTTTAGCAATAAGATAAATGATGGCAAAATAAAACATCAATATATTAGTAAAGTATTCCTTTTTGGAAATTGTCAGGCAGGAACCGGTTCTATTAGCTTTCATTCTTAGAATATATCGCTACTTTAGGTACATCTGAGCAGGAAAAGATTGAAGAGTGTTTTGCAGTTTGTCGCATGAATTCTAAGAATTTCTGGTAATTGCAAGGACTGCTATTTTCATCTCACTGTCCGTATTTCTCTCGTACATTAGTCATTCACATCACGATCCGACAACAGATAAATTTTTATCAAGTCCCAGAGTGTACAGTTTCAGGATAAGATACTAATTAATTAGTATGCATAGTGAAAGAAAACTGATATACTTTATTGTTATTTTGCTGACTGACTGTTAGGAGCATATTTCAAACACAAGTTGACTTTGGCTAACAGAAAATAAACAGCAAAACTCTATTTTAGGCATTATTTTATATATAATCGTCCCGAGAGATCGACCTATGCAATAAGATACTGCAACACTATGTTGCAGTCTTCATTGTTTCATTGCCGGATCAGCTTGTTAATAAGATTAATAAACGTTACATCTGCCATGTTCTTGTAATTCGTTTTACGGATTTATATAATATTGAAATTTCAATGGATTGTGAACAGGTCTTGCGGGAAAGAACCTTCCTTATGAACTCTCGAATTCTGAGAAATAATTGATGATATGCTGTTGCATAAATTAGTTTTTGTACTCCCAGCAAGTCTGTAGTATCTGTGTATAACACCTCCTCACTGCTGTTGGTATAAACATGAATTACCTATATTACTCTTTAATAGTAGTAATCTTGGTATCTTTTCATAGAACTCGTCATTATTGCCTTGAATAAACTTACGTCTAGTTTGAATGAACAAGGCTTCAAACCTGTTATAATCTGGTATTTGAGAATTATTTATCAAATCTGCTATATCCCCTTGTATAACGGCTTCACTTTCACTTTAACAACTGGCCAAAATTTATTACAAACATAAAACCAGTTCTTGGTAATTAAAATGTTCTGATACCTTGGAGCGGATTGTTTTTATCAGAGGATCTTATTTTTCAGGTTTGTAGCTACAATGTTAAAAGTTGAACAAAGTCTGTATTTTTCTTTTTTTTTCCCAGCTTAATGCCTTGAATGATTCTCATCAACAATTGATGGTACATTGGGTTGGCGAAGGTTCAAATGTGATAATTTGCCTAGCAAGGGATAGCACCCCGCTGGTTCGTTTGCCAGTATCTACTAATCCTAGTGCAGTTTACATCAGCTACGATTATGGAGACACATTTGAAAACAAAACCGAAGAGTTCAAAATTTCTGATTCCAATGATCCAAATGGGGGATACGCAACTCTGGACAAGTTCTACAATCATCCAAAATTCAACACCCATGTAAGACAACCTTGTGCACATAGAAATTCAAATATTGACCAAGAAGATGAATATTAATAATCCATACTTCGTTTATATGACCTTTCCGATAAATACAAACAGGTTTAGCTTCTTGGAAAAATATGAGGAAACTTTTTTCATCCTATTGATGAGATGATTAGTTAAAATTGCTGCAAGAAGTGTTTATGTAAAATTTTTTATCTTATAAATAGCAAAGCACAAATTTATACTCCCATTTATTGTTCAATGCAGGCTTTTTTTTTTTTTTTTTTTTTCTCTCTCTCTCATATCAAAGATTTCTTTCAAACAGAATCTAAATTATTTTCCATTAATCAGAAGTTTATTTTTCTTTATGTTGTTACCAAGCAAGAGATAATAGTATATTTCTTACCACCATGTCTTATCTGGATTTAATCAATTGCAATGATCGGAGTAGATATATCTTTGTAAGCCGATACCAAATGAATTTTTACGTAGTGAAAAAAACACGTTGACTAGGCAGTCTAAACATTATCTTAATTCAACCTTTTCATTTCCTATTCTTATCTGTTTTAGTGTGTATTTGCTGATAGCTCAAACAAACTGATATTTACTACATGGAATAATGGCAAAGATATTACCAGAGAAAATTTGCCATTTCATCCAAGCGATATTTCATTTCACGAAGATGATCCGCTAACTTTTTTAGCATTAGACAAAATTGACGACGAACGCAAGGTATGATAATATTTATATCAAGTTACACGCAAGGAAGTTCCGAGGCTCTGTACAATGATGAAATTTTACACTCCATTAGTTGCCTCGCTGATAAATTTCTTCATAAATGTAAAATATTAATTCATTGTTAAATTACTTCCAGCTATGGCGTACGAGAGATTTGGGAAAAACTTGGGTGTCCATTCAGGAGAGTGTAAAGGCATTTTTCTGGACATCTACACAACCGAAGGCGCTAATGGTTGAAAGACACCAGCCATCTGGTGTGAATGTAGTTTTATCCAGCACTGGATTGTTTGAGAACCCAAATAACTTTACAGTTATCATAGCGCGTGTACAAGATTTTCAAATCAGAGGTGACTACATGTTTGCAACAATGAAAAATTCAGATGTGAGTAGATTTTTATACGTCCTAGCGATAAACTGATGATAAAATAATTGATTTTACGAATGTATAACAAAAATGTATTCACTGTTTTAGAACGACTTGGACCTATATGTCTCATACAAGCAGCGACCATTTGTCAAAGCTCAATTTAACTCGGAACTGGATCGAAGAGATTATCACATTGCAGACGTTTCCAATAATCGTGTTCTAGTTGCAGTTTCTCATACAGAATCTTTGGTCAATCTTTATGTATCGGATATAATGGCTAATGATCAAATTGCATTCACATTATCTCTCGAAAGAGTTGTAACCTTCTTCCCGAACAGTACATGGAAGGACAGCTGGCTTAAGTAATAAAACTTACATTTTTTGTCATACATACATTCCAGATGATGATTTAGATTGATATTTATTCAATATTGTTTTAATTTTTCAGCGATGTATCAGACGAGGCATTCACTGATTTGTATAAGGTGGAAGGGCTGCGTGGTATATATATAGCTTCTCAAATGAAAGAAATTCCAAAATCTCTTGGACCTGAACATCTTGCTTCGTTGATAACGTACGATCATGGTGCAAGTTGGAGTCCAATTAAGGCACCAAAAGTTGACAACGATGGATTCTTCATACCATGTCACGACGACCCGTGTTCCTTGCATCTGAGCCAAAAGTTCAGTCAACTTTATCCAGCGACTCGTGCGGTTTCTATTATGAGTTCTAAGTCAGCGCCTGGAATTATTATAGCTACAGGAGTTATTGGAAAGAGTCTGAAAGGTCATCCAGGTGTTTTTGTATCCCGAGACGCCGGCTTGACTTGGAAACAAGTTCTCAAGGATTATTATTTCTTCAACATGGGAGATCACGGAGGAGTATTAGTCGCCGTTAAGTATTTTAAATCACGTGGTGAAACGAGAGAAATTTTGTACTCGACAAACGAAGGAGAATCTTGGAAAGCCCATGAGTTTAACGGAGATATGCTAAGAGTTTATGGACTCATGACAGAGCCTGGAGAAAATACGACAGTATTCACTATGTTTGGATCAGGAAATGGCCAACATCAATGGTTAATCGTTAAAGTAGATCTTAGAAAAGTATTTGAAAGGGATTGCAACCAAGATGACTTCAAGTTTTGGTCTCCTAGCAGCACGGAGCAGCCTACAATGGCTTGCGTGCTTGGCAAGAAGGAAACTTATCAGAGAAGAGCTATGCGTGCCAATTGTTATACCGGAGCCAATTATGACAGGCCTGTAAAGCTGGATACTTGTCAATGTGATGCAAAGGATTATCGCTGCGATATTGGATTCCAAAGTATAACGTCTCCTTATCATTGCATTCGTAACAAATCTGCGCCGCTTGGATTTGATCCTTATGCGATACCTGAGACGTGTCCTCCAGGATCATTCTACTCTCGAACAAAAGGATATCGTAAAATAGAAGATGATGAGTGCTCCGAAGGATTGTCCAGAAATTTCGAACCCGACGAAGTACATAACTATTATAAATTTGATTTAAGATTATTTTTTCTATCTTATCGTCATATCTTACACAAATAATTTCTGTTGCAGATTCCTTGTCCCATGAAAAAAATATCTGAATTCTTGTTAGTTGCACAAAGAGACCATATATCGCGAATAGATTTGAAAGAATTGAAATTGGAAGCGTTGCCTGTACATGGTTTGAAAAATGTTATTGCAATTGAATTTGATTTACAACATGATTGTCTTTACTGGGCCGACATTGTTAACGATACGATAGGAAGACAGTGTCTAAAAGATGGCACAAGCTATCCAGAAATTTTGGTAGAAACAGATCTAAGTTCTATCGAAGGTATGGCACTCGATTGGGTTTCCAAAGTCCTCTACTTTGTTGACGGAGTCAAAATGAGGATCGAGATAATCAGAGTCGATGTTTCGACTATGGGAAGAATGAGAAGAACAATTCTAGGACCAGACAAGCTTAAGAAACCGAGAGGTATCGCTGTTCATCCAATGCAAGGCTACATGTTTTGGACCGACTGGGCTCCAGGTGATGGGTCAGTATCACGTGCCAACTTAGATGGGTCAAACGTGAAACGACTATTTGGCAAAGAGACGGTTGAATGGCCAAACGGAATAACCATAGATCATATTGCCGAGAGAATATACTGGGTGGATGCTAAGCTGGATTACATTGGGTCATCAGACCTTGACGGACAAAGATACAAAAAGATTCTTGCCCACGATGATAGACTAGCTCATCCATTTGCGGTAGCTGTATTCAAAGACAACATGTATTGGGACGATTGGAAACAATCGATGATATTTGTCTCAGACAAAGACCATGGTATAGGACTAAGCACAGTTATGGGGCAGCTGGTTGGATTAATGGATTTAAAAGTATTTGCCAACAGCGTACAAGTGGGCACAAATAAATGCTCGAATACAACCCTATGCTCTCACATTTGCCTTGGCGCACCCAATAACGAATATTCATGTCTGTGCCCGGACGGTATGGAGATGGACACAGGAACCTGTGTTTGTCCAGGAGGAAGACCAGCTTACAACAACTCGACTTGTCCTAGAGTCGCTAGTACTTGCTCAGCGAATCAATTTTCTTGTAACAACGGCGTTTGCGTACCTGAATTATGGAAATGTGACGGTGATAACGATTGCGGTGATAATTCTGACGAACTTAGGTGCAATAGATCCTCCTGCGAACCAAATCACTTCGCCTGCGACGACGACAAATGCATTCCAAGATACTGGGTTTGCGATTTTGACAACGATTGCAAAGACAATACGGACGAATTGAATTGTCACTATCCAAATTGCACAGATTTACAATTCAAGTGCGATAGCGGCCAATGCATATCTCAAAGATGGTATTGCGACGGAGAAAATGACTGCCGAGATTCTTCTGATGAAAAGAATTGCCCAACTGGTCTACCAAACACTTGCGAAACAGGCCAGTTCCTATGCAACAAAACAAATTACCAAACTTGTATTCCAATGGCTTGGAGATGCGACGGAGAAAGCGATTGCGAAGGTGCCACCGATGAAGCAGCTTGCGAAGGACAAAAATGTGAAAATTGGCAATTCACATGTAAAACTACCAAAAGATGTATATACTCGTCCTGGGTTTGTGACGGAGATAACGATTGCACAGACGGTTCAGACGAAGCAAACTGCACAGACGCTACTCTATCACCTCCATTTCAACCTCCTCCTACATCGCCAAATCAATCTTGTAGCGATTGGATGTTCAGATGTAACAATAAGAAGTGCGTACCATATTGGTGGAAATGTGACAGCGTCGACGATTGCGGAGATAATTCTGATGAGGCAGGGTGCGGAAATCCAGACAGTCCGATAGCTCCGCCACCGCCAACAGAACCCCCACGAATTTGCCGTGAACATCAGTTCCAATGTTACGACGGAATGTGTATAGATGATGCATGGGTCTGCGACGGATCTCCAGATTGTAATTCAGCAGAGGATGAACAACACTGCGGAAAAGTTGGCTGTCGTAACGATCAGTTCAAGTGTCGTTCTGACGGCTCTTGCGTTGCTCTTACCAGCATATGTAACGACATTACTGAATGTCCAGATGGCAGCGATGAATTGGGTTGTCATGATCAACCGCAAACTAGTCCTGCTCCAACTCTGCCATGTTCATCTGGCCTCTTTCCTTGTGATCAGACACGCTGTCTTCCAAAGGCTTTGTTCTGCGATGGTAATCAGGATTGCTATGACGGTTTTGATGAAAAAGATTGCGACAAGAATAACAATACCAAAGTTTATCAGGTCCTGGCTATGGGGGTTGACGAAAGATCTACCAATGCTACTAGCTTATTTTTGTTCTGGTGGATGCCAATACCCAATAATGTCACCTTCGAGTTCTTACCATCGATTACAAAGGCTGATTCAACTGCTAGTTGGAGCAACGCTGCGAATTGGATCGAGGACACGGAATATCAGTTCAACGATCTCGAACCTTTCACCAAATACAATCTGACTGTTTATGTAAAGATTAAGGGACAGAGCACCGTATTTCCTCCGGCTAAATTTTTGTCCGTTTCTACCGGCGAAGGCACTCCATCTCCGCCATGGAACGTTACTGTTGCACAGAAGAACGGCACACGTGTAGAAGTGTCTTGGCGATCCCCGATACATCCAAATGGTCAGATTGTTGGCTACGAAGTATACTCGAATCCTCTTATTTCGGCAAAACCATATTCTCTGCCAAAAACATCACTGGTTATTGACACCAGTTTCCAAGCTGGTACAAACTACTCGTTCTGGGTTATCGCTAGGAATAGAGAGCAGAAATCTAATTTCTCAAATGTTGCTACTTTGATATTTGACGGAACTGCTAATATCGACGATATTGAGCATTTAACAGTAACTGGAATCACAAATTCAACTGTTTCATTAAAATGGGATAGGATGGTAGGTGTAGGCGGATATCACGTCACCCCGAAAGGTCCTGCGCCGTATCCAGCTATTCACACGATAACAGTTGCTGATAATTCTATAGTTGTTGATAAGCTTGCACCAGGGACTAAGTATGCATTTGAAGTAAATGCTTACAAAAATAACTATGTTGGTAAAGGCGTTTCAACCAGCGCAACTACATACGGTGTACCCTTACCTTCAGTACCACTTTTAGAAGCGACTTTAAACAAGATTGAAGGAACGAGTGTTAAACTCAGCTGGGATCCACCAAAGGATTCTCGTAAAGTGAAATGGCAATATGGAATATACTATGCTATAAAAATGCAAGACTTGTTCAGAGGTGGGTAAAATACATCAGCTATCTTCTATAATATAAGGAAAAAATATCTTAATGGAAGAGTAATTCCTTTATACGAATAGCCTGGAATGTTAAAAACTTTGTATTCTTTTTTTTTTTTTTATTTCACAGAAGTCAGGACTACTACAACCAGTTTAACAGCTAACATCAAGAACTTGCAAGCTTGCGAAACATACATGTTTGCAATCGGAGTAATAGGAGAGTTAGGGGCTGGTCCATTGAGCCCTCCAATCACTGTACCCACTTACTACAATCCCAGAGCATCGCCAAAAAATCTTAGAGTCACACCGTCTGATACCAAATACGAGATTATTGTATCGTGGAGTTCGAGCTGTCCCAGGATGGACGAACCAATTGCTTATACGGTACTTAACATGTACTGAGTGCACTTCATAACCATTTTAATGATTATGATGATATAACGCTCTGGTTCTAAATTCTTTCAGATAACTAGCAATGAAACAACACATAACATCGTCAAGACTGTGACGTTGGCTAAAACGAATGAAACTACATTGAAAATCAGACTCAGAGGGATACAATATGGTGGGAAATATCGTGTGACGATAGCAACCGATCATGCCGAAGCTATTCCTAGTGAACCAATCACTTATATAGCTCCACCGATATTACCACCTCATCAGCTAATGGTTAATTTTGAGGATTCAAGCTATGTTCTTTGCTGGGAAGAACGTGGCTTAGGAGATAGTATCGCTAACAATACAAAGTATCATTTCGATGTGTTGGTATCTGTGAACGAATCAAAGATTAATGAAACTACTGCTGAAGTATTTCAAGTTCAGGAGCCTCGGTTTGTATACAAAAGTGCAAAGACAAGTGTTATTTATTCGTTTGCTGTAAGACTCGTCACAGAAGATGGACGCCAAAGTCAGCTGAGTGAAACCAGCAGCATTATTGTTGATAATCCAGGAAGTAAGTTTACAGATTCGCAGTTTTATTTTACAGCTTCTTCTATTACTAAGTTACTTCTTTCTCAAAAGGAAATTTCCCTAATCAAAGATCTAATTTATATTTATTATAGAATTGTAATATCTTTGTCATGTTTTCTAACGCATCTTATTTTAACAATAGCAACAAAACCGCTGACCATTTACACATCAAACGTACTATCGTTTGCAATTCCAATATGCCTTCTGGTCGTCGCGTTAGGAGCAGCTCTTGGATACTTTGTGGTACGACATAGGAGGCTGTCTAACAGCTTTACGCAATTCGCGAATAGCCATTACGATACGAGGCGTGGCCAAGCCACGTTCCCCGGCACTACAGATGGCTTAGGTGGGTTTAAAATGATATACTGATTGTCTATTATAATTATATATACTCCTCCGTCATTCATCAATGTTGAAATTGCCAAGCAAAGAAACTTTCTTTGATATACAACATTTATGCAATGAATTAATATCAAATGATGTTTGACTGTTATGGTATTTTTATTTAACTCGAATTGACTTCTTTAACAGATGATGAGGATAGTCCTGTGATTCGAGGCTTCTCTGACGACGAACCATTGGTAATAGCGTAAGGAAATTTAATCACCCTCTAGCAGCGGTCGGCTATTCTTGTCAGATATTAAAATTGCTCTAAATTTACATATTACCCATACATGGTCTCGTTTACATTAGACTTGTGCCAAGAAAATAAACTATTATTAATATTATATTGATATAGGTACATATATATATATATATATTAGATAGATTTTTATTATATGCAGAAAAAGGTTTCATGTAAGAACTTGAGGACTGTCAGGAGTTTAGTAGCATCTTACGGCTTCTGAGAATAGATACGATAATAATGATAATAATTCGATTAACAATAATGAAGACTTGACAAAAAAAAACTTGTAAAAGTAAGGAAATGTGGAATCATTTTATTTGGATGATTTCATCATTTTTTTATCTTCGTTTTTTATCTTCGTTTTTCATACTCACATGTTGCATTGCGGCACACGTTTGAAATCTGAGTAATGAAATGTCTTTGGTGTTAATTAACTGAATATTATTATTATTAGTATGAAATCATTTTCAGGCGTATAATATCTTGACGTTTATGAACTTATATGAAACCTTTAGTATGCCGTTGTCGAAAACAAAACTATTCTGGCATAGAAAATTTTATATACAGTTACCAATTATTATTATTTTCAAGCAAACAATAGTTTTATTTTTACGACAAGGGTGAATGATAATTTAATTTACTAAGAATTATTATGCTATAATGTATAATCAGATTATCATACACTGTAAGATTAATTAACAGACAGTGTACTTGTATGATGTTTTGAATGATGTTTTGAATGCTATTGCTTACAGACAGCTCATTGCCAATGACGTACTTTCATGAGCTTTTTCTTTTCTTCTGATAAGACTTGATATTGCTCAGGCTACATGCGATTACACGTTGAGCATAAGGGAAAAAAAAATACCGGTATGAGTAATGCTGTGACTAATTTGCAAAGTGGATGTTAGTATTTTTAGCATTATATTATTGGGAACATGTAATTGAGGGGATGGGCGGAATAACGGTATAACTCGGAAAACATAGTTTTGAGATAAATGAGAAAAACGTAGGAGGCTAACATAGACTGATATAGCGTTTTTGCAAAAAACTGTTCGGTTTAACCCTTCAAATTTCAACCGATTTTTATCAAATAAATATATAATGTAGCTCTGTGGTCACTGATCATTTTTATGCAATCTCCGGAAGAACGGTATAACCCGACTTATACCGTTATTCCGCCCATCCCCTCAATTGTGACCCATTTCTGTTTAGACGAAACGCATAATATATGGTATGTCCAAATTTTTATCGATTCTTTTGGAGACATTAGAGATATTCTTCTCCTTTTTTTTTGATTATTTGTTCCTTTTTTCCCTCCGTGGGGCTTGAGATATAGAGGCTAATTGTAAATAATACGTGATGCCTATAAGCAATAGAATTTAAATCATAGTAATTCCATGATGCCATAAAAAAAATTAAAGAACATGACAGCAATTAGATACCAAAATATTCTTCCTTCAGCTTCTTTTTTTTTTCTTTCTTACATCTAGAGTGCTCCGTCTGAATGAAATGTTTCTATTAAAACTGAACGATTTTTGTAGTCTGAGACTAAGAAGAAAATTTTTGCAATTTCCAAAAATCACGTGATTTTTACCTGTGTTGTGAGGGCGGTGCTCTTCTAGAGATTTACGATTGTTTATTTGCATAATAAATTCTTCTGTCACTTTCAGAATTATTCATTTTATTCAATTCTACTATAAATATTGATGTACGACTTCTTGTGATCTCCAACTTGAAGATTTTTTGTTCGTTATTTCTATCTTTTTTTCTTATTTTATTTTATTTTTTTGATTGTCCAATGAAGCCTTGCGATCGTGGCAGAATGTTCTACACCGCAATGACCAAAAATCTATTTTTTTAATACTTGTATAACTTTCTGTAAAAAAAAAAAAATAATAATAATAATTGTTTGATTCAAACTCTGAAGTAGTAAAAAGAATTGGTGACACTACTTCAACGGCAAAGCTTTTCAAGAGGATATTTTTATTTTACAACTGTTTCTTACTGTGCATATAATCGTATTTTTTGATAATAAAATCTACTTCGAATATATGAACATTGAAAAAAAAAAAAAACGAAGTGCGAAGTAACATGTATCCAAATTATCTAATTAGGAATATTAAAATGATAAAATCGATTTTATATTTCTGAAATAATTATTTAAAATTTGAGGATAATTAATAATACCTTATACGGTAAAGTGAATAAGGATAATAGCTTTTGAAAAAGCGACAGAGCACAGTATGGATGTAAAGTTTATTATTTCTTATTTTTATAATCGATTGGAAATGTACAATTACAAATTGAAAGAAAAAAAAAAAAATGCCTCTTGAAGATTTGAACTGAACTAACACAACAAGGGTTGTGATTAATGATTATAAAGTGTGTAATGTTTAATTATTAAGGTCAAATTACTTTTTTTTTCTATTATTATTATTAATGTTCTTTGTTTCTGCTTTTCTATTAAAGATTAAATGATATTCAATAATAAGAGATGATTGTAGTTGTTACATGTAAATCAAGAGGTATAATAATATATTTGTGTGTAAATAAAAGCAAAATAAAGACACAATAATCAGTATCATAATATTATCCTTATGTATACGGAGTGATTAATAGCGTTTTCGACTGAGGCTACACCGAGCTACACTGGTGTAGTGTAACTATCTTCATCCTTTTTCTTTTCTGTGAGGAAGAGAGAGACAGAGATGGCTAAACTACACTAATCTACACCAGTGTAGCTCCAGTCGAAAACGCTATCAGTTTGACCAGGCCATAGGTGCTCGCTAGGTCAGTGCTGCTCCTAATGGAGTGGCAAATGGTATTGCTATCTCGTGAACGAGTTGAACCATTTTCGCCACGAACACATGTGCGCTTTATTGTACGCAACCCGCATGACCAGAATGGTACACGCATTCCATATAATAAGGCGTTAAGATGTTTGCGGCAAACGCGGTTTATCAATCTGTCTATACGAGATTGCTAGCCCATCGGAAAGAGCAGTGACCTAGGATAAGAGCAATACACTATTCCTCTTTCCCGCCAAAAATTTTAGCACACCTCCTCGATCCAAATGTTCTTCTGATACCAGGAGCATTTTCAACCCAGAATTATTCTAGCTGTAAAAAATTGCTAGTCTAACATAAGCTATAGGTAAAGCGCGTGTATGAAGCCGTGTATAGTATTTGGTCTTCTGCGTTAGGAGATTCTTATTGCGAAAATTGTTATAGGAGCTTCCAGCCTATACAACTCTCAAATTAACTCGTTGACACCACGAGGGTCATTGAACCTCGTAACATCAACAGCATCTCTTTACAGTCGAGTGGAGTGAATGCGCCCTTACCGTAGGTCAGCACATCCCTTAGAATGACTAGTGGTGTCATCAGGTTCGAAACTAAAGAACTAGAAAGAGCGTAAAATTACCCGTCGGTTGCATATAATTAATGAATTCATTCATCTGTTCGTCTATCGCCAGATGGAAAAATCTTAAAAATAGGATAAATAACACCTTCAGGACACCTTCTCATGAGTTCCCCGCTGTTTCGTAGTTTTCAGCGTCCGGATACTCCGCTTAGTATAAACCGACCTTAAGCCCAGCTCAAACGTCAAGCTTAAGGTTTATACGAAATCGCGAATATAAAAATTATTTATCCTAATGTTTTAGTTGATTTTAATTTCGCGGCCAAATGCATTCGATTCTAACTGTACGTCGAATATGATTTATTGACAAGTGTTTTTTTATTCTCTACGAACGCCAATTTATAATCCTAAAAATGTTAATACCACATTATAATATGTGTCACAATTAATTCCAACTATTGTTGATGTTAAGTTGAGGTTATGTTCTTGCGCAATTTCGGGTTAAAGATCTTCGTGACAGCTCCTGGTTGAAGTTTTCATTAAAAATTCCGGCCCGTGATAGTTTATAATAAACACATACGCACGTGAAAGGTGATTTAAAACTATTCGGAGGTGTAACGATCAGTGAATCACGTATAAATTGTAATAAATGAAAAATATTCTCATAAGCAACAGAGTGAACGACCTTAACCTAACATATTATAACCTAATTTAACCTCTAAATTCTGATTATATCTGGAATGAAGAAGGAAGATAAATGATAAATAAATAAAACATTGTAATGGAAACAAACATCGGTACAACTTTCAAAGTTAAGAATGACTCGGGGTCAGAAATCCCATCAAATTGTCAAGAGTACGTCGATGAATATCCGTCGGCATACATCAAAGAAGAACTGCCTTATATTGGCGGAGAACTATCTCGCGTCACTACATTTTCTCGATGTACACAAGCTGGACGTATTAAGGAATGTGTGCGAACCCAGGTTCAGAAAACGGTATTGAATAACAGATCCAATTTTCATTCATTTTCAAAATTTTATACAATTTATTCATTAGAAATTTATAATATTAGCCCGATTTTACAGTTAGAATATTTCTTCTAGACCGACAATGAAGCCAAGGATGAGTTTGGGGATAACGAAACATCGTCGGATAATAATTTCGATTGTAGAAACACAAGATCTGGCAGTATCTTCTCTTGGGATTCTTTGATGAAATCTTGGCAAGATTCTTCTACGCAATGCGATAGAGATGTTGTGTTGAAAGACAATTCAATAATGGAAGATAGTTATAAGTATACAGCTAGATCTGATCAGGAGCAATCTAGTACTTCTACGGAGAATATTATGTCCGGCCAATCTAATGGTTTTGTTGAAAATGAAAAGGAAGAAGAAGACAGAGCGCAGTGTGAACTGTGTAAAAAATGGGTGAGAAAAAGTTACCTGATACGTCATACCAGAGGACATTACGCAAAGAGAACTCATAAATGTCCTCAACCAAACTGCAACAAATCTTTTATACAGAAATCAAAATTAGTCGCTCACACTCAGGTCCATAATGGCACTAGACCATATCAGTGTACCATTTGTCAAAAAAAATTTTCTCAGAGTTCTCATCTGACTGTTCATATAAGCGTTCATACGGGTGAGAAACCTTACGAATGTAGCATTTGCAATAGAAAGTTTACACAGAAATCTGCATTGACTGTACATGCTTTGATTCATACTGGACAAAAATCTTACGAATGTGGTATTTGTCAGAAATTTTTTAGACAAAAATCCCATTTAACTGTTCATATGAAATTTCACGCTGGTATAAAACCGTATGCCTGTAATGTATGCAGTAAATCTTTTACTCGTAAATCAAGCTTAAATAGACACGAGTTAACGCATAGTAAAATGAAACCGCACAAATGTAGGATTTGCAAGAAATCATTTATACAAAAATCGAATTTAAGTCGACATATACAAACCCATATGGAACATGGTGTGACTAATGAATTTGTTGAATGTATATTGCCAGATATTAATAAAACGGATCAAATATACAGTGCGTGAATGTAATATTGATCCTAATTTTGTATATTTTATTATATTATATTATATTATATTATAATATGTTATTTATTCTTATTGTCAAACAAATTTCAATATCAATTTATCGTTTAGACTAAACTTTATCTATCGGGAACCATGTAAATAATATAACATCAAATATACTGTTTAAAGTTTGAGGGAAATTGGAAAGCTACAACTGTTGCAGGAACTAAACATATCTCTAAAACAGTCTTATCATTTGTAGAGATAGATTTTATTTGATAAAAATTTTGGAATGTGGTTGAAAATTTTTTACAAAGCTCAATTATTGTCTCTGTAAGTGTAAATATTGGGTTCGGAAATTCTAGTGTATTGATAATGTGTGTATGAAACTTAACTTCTAACTATTTTTTCGAATACTTGAAAAACCGTGTCCTAAAGAAAATGAGTATAGCAATGTACTCAGCAAAAATTGTTAAATGAAACGTGCTGCTTAGTATAATATCTCAGAGTATAAACAAACCATAATGTCTTATTTTATTAGTTAGTTCTTAGATACTATCTGCAAATTGAAACTATTAAATGTTATTGAATTTTCAAAAGTTGCCTGGTTGAAGAAAAAAAAAATCACGAGATTGAAACGCTGTTGAGAAAAGAAATGTTATTATACTATAATGAAAAATTACTACCCTACATTATTCGTCGCCCTTCTCTAATGTAAAAAAATGCATCTAAACTCTGTTTTGTTATCATATCTTTTATGTAAATTTATTAAAAAAGAGTAATAAATATTCTCAATATACAATACTGAGGGCGTGAAATTATATCCTACATGTATATAAGATATACGATTCTTGAAACGCAATTTCTTGTATTTCATTTGAAGAAAAAGAAGAGTTTGTTAAGATGCAATGAAAAGCAATAGTTGCTATGGTTTATTTTAAACGTAAAATAAGCAAGTTGAAGATCGAAACAAATTTCTGAAAAGATTAAAGTTCAATTATTCATTATTTTCTACTTTAAATTGTGTCAGCGAAAATCCCACCTAAAAAAAAGTTTCGAGATTCAATATAAAAATTTAGTGTCTCCAGTAGTTCAAGTATCAAATTGTTTATCCAAAAGTGCAGTAGCTTTTCATCGTAATGTCGTCTACTTCGTTGAATGATTTGATTCCAAAATATCTGGATAATTCCAAAACCCAAAATGATGGTAGTGAGCAAAGCGACGGATACAGTAACTCAATACGATATACAGAGGATAAATATTCAATAGGATCAATAGAGCACAGCAGTATTTATGAAAACAGTCCTTCGACTAGATCAGAAAAAATGGAAATTTCAGAAATATCAACAGCCGCAAGCAGCATCAATGACAAAATAAATCCATCTTCCGGGTTGGAAGATATAAAAACTTTTACTAAGCGTTTAGAAACTGAATCAGATTCCTTCAATTCTCATACAAACTTAAATTATGATCAAAATATTTGCTTTGATACTCAAAAAGCAATTGAGGAACAGGTAAGCTCGAGATATCAGACTAGAAAATGAAGATCTGCCTTTCGTACTACTATAAAAAAATAATTTTCTTTCAGCTGACCGGAGACTTGCAGCTTCCACTAGCGGGTAGTTACTATTACTAAAATGCACTATAAGTTTCTGGATCTATTACGGTGGTTCAAATTTCTAATTAATTTTGTATTTCAATTTATAGAAGAGCAAGATGCCAATGGCATTGCTTGTGGGAGTATACATCTATGTCCGAAAAAAAGACTCACGAATAATGCGGATCCTATAGAGAATCTAGTACTGGCAACTCTGGCTTTTAGAGAAGCATCTCATAATCAATGCGATTTACTTAGAGCCCAAACGATTGCAATAAATAGACTTGCTATGGCAATTGAAGATCAGAATGTTATGATGAGACGATTTCATACAGTTGTTCAGAAACCAAGTACAAAGAATTTACCGGATAATGATAGTCCTTCGAATGACGATCAACAGTAATATAGTAATCAATATAGTAGAAGCAATTTGAACAAATCTTATCTGCAAGTAAGAAAATTTATTGATTAATATTAACATTGGTTTACAAAAGGACGTAAGTAATTAATAAAACTGATTAAAAAATATAAAATGAGATCAATGGTATTCATCAGTGTTCAGGTATTCATGATCATTGAAATTAAGATTCCCTAAGATAATAAAATACCTATATGTATGTAAAAATAAGATATAAAACAAAAAAAAAAAAAAATTTAAAGGTAACAAAATTTCTCTTTTCTAAATTTTCACTACTGTGACAAATGAAATTAATTTATAACTCATCTAATATTTTGTCACAATCAGGTTTTGGTTCGGTTATCAGTTCATCGTTCATTCAACTTATATCATATATCATATATCTATATTATATATTAATTCTTACCTATTATATTCTTAGCTAAATATTACACATTTCAAGATAAATATTTGCCATATACCTAATGTTAAACAAAAATCGAAAGACAAACATAGTGAAAAACTAAAAGGTATGAGCAACAGAATATCTGTACATTCAATAATCGGCGTTATAAAATGAATTTCTTTAAAGTTCGTGTATAAAAAACAATAACTTCTAATGAATATAATAAAATGATGACTTTCATTAAAAAATATTGAATATAAACTGTCCAATTAGATAAAATTGCCCAAAAGCTGCCTTAAAGCAAAATTTTGGTAATCATAACTCTAGATTCGTCATAATGTCATACAGAACGATTAATTTTCTTTCTAGGACAAATAATAGCTGCACGAGTCTAAGACTTGAGTATAAAAATAGTGGTCAGTGACGTGGGTCAACTAGCTGATTTCTTTATTCTCTAGGACTCAAAAAATTGTCTAGTCAACAGGGACGATAAGCATAGGCATAATATTATAACTATATTAGCACATCGGAATTACTCCGACACCGACTCCACCCTCGTGCGCACACATTGTTGCAACAAAAGACCAGGAATCTGCACTCGGATCGTACACTTCTACAGTTGATAAATTCAACAGCCCGTCATAGCCACCGATAGCCCAAAGTTTACCCATGTTTGCGACCAAGGCCACGCGACTTCTCATGACGTTCATTGGAGCAACGAATTTCCACCTAATAAATGGACAATGTTTTATGCGTATTAATTTTATGAGGGAAGAGATAGTTCGATATCAAAACTTGGGCCTCAAACAAGTTAGAATATTGAAAGACGGATCCAGCTTACGTGTCGGTAACAGGATCGTAGACCTCCACTGACTGTAGGAATGTGGATCCATCGTAGCCACCACAAACGTACATTTTTCCATTAAGAGTCGCGACGCCTAGTCTACATCGCCTCGTCAGCATTGGCTTAACTACAGTCCAGATTCCGCTCAACGGATCGTATCGCTCTACCTGTTTAATTTCAATGGAATATAAGTACTTGAGTTGTAAATTGTACGTGCAAAAGATGAGAATTACTGATTAAACCCACAGAATCAAATATTGATAAACCGTCATGACCACCCATAGCATAAACGTAGCCATGAAACGCAACCACTCCACCAGCAGAGCGATGTTTATTCATAGGACTGATCATCTTCCATTTATCGGTTTGGGGAGAGTATCTTTCTACTGTATTTAAAGAAGTTACTCCGTCGTAGCCACCGCATACGTAAAGGTGATCACCTAGGGCGGTTGTACCAACGGCGCTGTAAATAACAGTAATGTTTAAATTAATGAAATTGTTCTGATTATATATGATGCGAATTCAAAAGTTCCCTTTCTTCACCTCCTTTGGCACTGCATAGGGCCAATTTTGTTCCAAGTTTTCAGACAAGGGTCGTAAACTTCAACAGTTGAAAGTCTCTCTGTACCATTGTAGCCCCCAAAGGCGTACAGTTTGTTTTTGTGGACCGCAACTCCCACACGACTTCTGAGCATCGTCATGGCTTCCGATGTCTGCCATCTTCCTGTGACAATAATCATTTAAATAAATAAATTGAAATTGAAATTGATGTTCTAAAAACATAACGTAACAAATTCTTGATCTATTTTAGTCAATTTTAAAAGTTTTAAATAATTTACACGTACCAACAATTGGATCAAATACTTCAACAGTGCTTAGGGAGTCTCCAGACTTGGTGAGACCTCCTACAGCAAAAATATGCCCCATTATATAATTACAGCATCTTGGACGAGCTCGAAAACTTTGTAAAAGATGTCTTCTTTCTGGCATAAGGTGGTAATCACGAGCTTCGTCTAACAGGTCTCTAAAAAGTTTAATATTCAGATTCAATAATGGAATATATTTAGTTGAAAGTTTTCAGTTCAGTCTAAACATATCATCATCTTATACCTGCATTGATGAGAACTTCTGATAAGATCTTCCTTTGCGATGTGATCAGCCAAGTATTGCGGTGTGAGTAAAGGCAATCTAACGGAAGAGAGAAGCTCAGGCAGATTTTTGTTCCTAGTTTCTTTCTCGTGTCTGACCCATCTCATAACAGCTTCGAATACTTGTTCCTCTGAAACGACGTGCAGTTCATCTCTGCATATCAGTTCTTTGAGCTCTGCGAATGGCTGGTTTAAAAATTCGTCGGCCAGCGATACCTCGTGAAAATACTGTTGGATATATTTGTCAGCTTCTTCGACAAGGGGCAGGCAACTTAGGGTGTCGGCAAAGTGTCTGATTCCCAGCGCGTTATGAGGATGTAATCTTAGGGAAAATAAGACTAGGTTTTATTATGAATGGCGTGGTGTTTCCCCAACATTGTTTAAACCTCTTTTTCCTTATCCTGTGAAAATTACCTTCTTTTAAGAAAGTCAGCGCAGGCGTCCCTGACTTTATGTAAATGAAGGAAAGACGCACCCATCATTAAACTTTGCACGTTACTGTTCGACAGAGTTATCTTACCACTGTATGCAAAATTTATCGCAGCTTCCAAGGCTCTGGAAATAAATTGATCATTTAATGTTTGAAAATATTAATGACCACGCTATGATCAATGGCTTTTAAAATTTGTCTACTTTTCATTGAAGGAGTTGATATCGTACTGCGAATTTAATGTCTACTGGAAAATCTAATTAGTCATATAAGACGGTTGAAGAAAAAGTTAAATTGGGTTCCAAAATAGAAAGATAAAATTTCCGCTGCATGATGTATCGTGAAATTTCAAATTACGAATATTTAATGAACAAAGGAATATAAGCTGAGAACAAAGTGAAGGATTTGGCTCTCTGCCAGATCTGAAAAAAGACATTAGAATTAGTATACGTTCTTAAACTTACACAGCGTCAATGCCTTGCAATGTTATATCGTTTTGTTTGCTTTCTATCATATTGTTCAAGAACATTGCATGAAAGTATGGTATCGTCGCAGCCAGGACTATCCTGTGAGCGCTGAAACTTTGATCGTCGACCTAAAATATTAAGCTAATTATTAAAAAAAAAAAAATAAGAAGCATTACATGTATAAAATGATGTCAAAACGTTCTATAAAATTCAATTAAAAGTTCGTCTAGTCTTTCTGTATCATAATTAGGGTCATCAATACCCTCGCTTTGTTATATTTACTTATTTTCTATACATACATATATATGTCAAAACAAAAACAAACGAGTATACACAGAAGTAGGGTTAGGTGTTGGACGCAGATTTTGTTGACTTACCTTAAGCGTAACGTCGCATAGCTTTCCTTGTCTTCGTATTTCTTCAAATACTGGAAAACCTTGGGCGTAAAGGTCGACCTGTTCGAATACTATCTGTTTCTCGTTGTCTAAATCCGCCACTTCGACTAGTCCCTCGTTTTTTTTCTGCTTACCTTTGACCGCCTCCATGTTTACACCCGCGCGGGTTTGATGATGTGACGCGGCGCGTGTGCCCGAAGACGCTGATGCACTGACAGCGCTTCTTGTCCAACCTTGAGCTCCAGCTGGCAAGGCGTGGATGAAATTATTTAAACCTCGTCGAGCCAACGAGGCTCTGTTTTCAACGGGGACTAAAACGCCGGGCATTTCACGGTCTAAATTTCTCCTTGACGTACGAGACATCTCGCATTACTCTTTATACGTTAATATAAATATATGTATATGGAAATGGAAATGGAAATAACCGCACAAACACGTGTGTTATAACTTTCGATTTTAACAATATCACAACATCGAGATTTTCCTTCTATTTATAGTCCAACGATAGCTTTGCTCGTATTTCTAAAATTCTCACTGTATCAGGAAAACAGAAAAAACAAAAAACCTCTTTGTTTAATATTGTACGTGCAATGAGGATTTGAGATTTTTATTCCATAGTTATAAGTTATAACATCTGTTCGATTAACGTGTCGCGCCTTTGTCAATATACAGTTCAAAGTCAAAATAACGTTGCACACACAACCGTATAATATGTTACCCTTGTAACACTACACACTTGATAACTGACAAAAACTTGTCGTTATGGGAATATTCGTTGCTCAATTGTTACCAAAGTTTAATGTTTAGACGTTATTGACGCATATTGTAACAACAATTTTAACAACGATAGTTGAAATACAATTTAATTTCCAATGTATTCGCAACGGATTGACTATGTGATAAATGATAATTAGTGTTGTGTTCCTCAGCGAACTGGTCGTGTACAAATGATTCACTGTAAAGGCAACGAACTCCTTTTAAACCGACCGTTCTTTCTTTGTGTTCATTTGTGTCTAAACTTGGATTTGAAATTATGATCGTTAAGGAAACGGAATGAAGATTCTAATTCATGGCTAGCGCTATCACAGTTTATTTCTAATAATTCATAGCATATTTTTTTTTTTCTTTTTTTCATCTATAAAACATATCAATGATTAAAAAATTACTGTTAATGGATAAATGTTATATTTTCTTACGATCGGCTTTCAATCATATGTTATACCAAATCTGTTTCACAATACATATAAGCTAATTCCCTACACATTAGTCAGAAAAAGAGTCAAATCCACGTGAAAATAGATGAAGAAAAAAAATTGGGTATGCGGATGAGTTGCAATTAAAAAAGTTATAAATAGCGTGTAGTGTAGATGTTAATAATTTTGATGAATATACGTATACTGAATATTTCGAATGTGCAACAGTATAGTATACATACAGTAGTAACTTTCAAACGTAGTGTATACCACAATGCATTGCGAGTCGAAATTCGAATGAATAAATATTTACATCTCATAACGCATGAATATAAATTGTAAATTCAACTAGCATAAATTTCGACTGAATTAAGACGCATAAAACGCAGTCAGGAAAAGTCATTTTCAAACAATAATATTATTTATATTCTCGTTTTGGCGACATCCGTGAACCTAGACTCTTCAAAATTGTTACGAACCAAAGACTCGATACACAGCAAAGGTTGCCTCACGTGACGTCATAGTCTCACATAATATTCACTCTTTCTTTTCCAAAATCTACTTCAAGCGAATCAATATCGTATAAAATGTGTGGAAAACTTTTTCACTCATTTTTTTCACAGTCTAACACGTCATTAGTTCGACTTTAATTTCCCTAATTACGATTCTGTAAATGCCGAAACAAACGAGGAGACCTTCAACGATATGAAGATCTTGATCTAGCGGACCTGCGGACGTGTCAGCAACGGAATTGACGTCGCTTTAACAATACAGGTTATTTCACTCCGATTGAATGTATATATGTATGTACTAATCATAATCACCGTATATACATGCATATGTATGGGTACTTAGCGATTTAATTCACCGTCATCGTTCATAGTTCAATGCGAACCTGTGTATGTTATAAGATCGTTATAATCAACGAATATTGGTTGGTTCTTTCACCAAGTACATGTATTACATAAGGCTCAAAGATCACAGTTGTATTATCAGGTAAACTTTCGTCTTTCCCATCCGCTTGATAAGCTATTGTTAATCTTAAACCTATCAGTATAAAACTGACTCTCGAGTAGTCAATATCCCGAAATTATAATTGCAGATATCAAGATGATTCGTAAGGTGAAAGTGTACGTAGTTGGTGTGGGAATGACCAAGTTTGAAAAGCCAGGAAAAAGGGATGACTTTGACTACCCAGAAATGGCTAAAGAGGCTGTAATCAAAGCTCTCGAAGATGCCAAAATTTCTCACAATCGGATAAAGGCCGCCTGCGTAGGATACGTCTACGGAGATTCGACCTGCGGTCAACGAGCTCTTTACGAAGTTGGTATGACCGGTTTTCCAATTTATAATGTTAACAATAACTGCGCTACAGGGGCTACCGCTTTGTTGATGGGAAAACAGCTCATAGAGACGGAGAATTTTGATTGCGTATTAGCCGTAGGCTTTGAGAAAATGGAGCGAGGTTCATTGACCTCAAAATTTATGGACAGAACAAATCCGTTGGATAAACACGTCGAAGTAATGGCAGACATTGCGGGAATAGACGCGAGTCCGATAGCTGCTCAAATGTTTGGTAACGCGGGTATAGAACACATGAAGAAGTACGGAACTAAGCCTGAACACTTTGCCAAAATAGCTTACAAGAATCATTTGCACTCTACGAACAATCCCTACTCTCAATTCCAGGATAAATATACTCTAGAGCAAATAGTTAAGTCACCAAAGGTCTTCGGACCTTTAACAAAGCTGCAATGTTGCCCGACGTCCGATGGCGGAGCCGCGGTCATTTTAGCTAGCGAAAACTTTGTCAGGGAAAACAAGCTGGAGGCACAAGCGGTGGAAATCATCGGCATGGAAATGTCCACTGATTTACCGTCAACGTTCTCTGAAAAAAGTGCCATGAAAATGGTCGGCTATGATATGACCCAAAATGCGGCACAGAAACTATTCACTAATACTACGTACAGGCCGACGGACGTAGATGTTATTGAATTACACGACTGTTTTTCTGCCAACGAATTGATCACCTACGAAGCTCTGGGTCTTTGTCCTCCTGGAAAAGCTGGGGAGATGGTAGACTCTGGCAACAATACATACGGTGGAAAATATGTGATTAATCCAAGCGGAGGGTTGATTTCTAAAGGACATCCCCTCGGAGCAACTGGATTAGCCCAGTGCTCAGAACTTTGCTGGCAATTGAGAGGCGAGGCTGGTAAAAGGCAGGTGAAAGGAGCGAAACTTGCTCTGCAACATAACATTGGATTGGGTGGTGCAGTTGTTGTCGCTTTATACAGACTCGGGTTTCCTCAAGCAAAGAATTTTGTGCAAAAAAATAACGTCAGCGCAGTTGAACCGGATAAATTCCAGGCAAACGTATTGTTCAAAGTATTGGAAGTAGCGATGAAAGAAGACACTGATAATCTGATCGACAGAGTGCGTGGTATATTCGGCTTCCATATCACTGATGGACCAAATGGAGCTGAGGGATTGTGGATCGTTAATGCAAAGACAGGAAAAGGAAGCGTGGAATTCAACGGAAAGACTAAGCCTGAAGTCACAATTACTATCAGCGATAAAGATGTCGTAGATTTTATAACAGGGAAACTCAATCCCCAGAAGGCATTTTTCCAAGGTAAAGTCAAGATCAAGGGCAACATGGGATTGGCTATGAAATTACCTGACTTACAAAAGCGGGCGGCCAAGAAAATCGAGCTTATTCGTTCAAAATTATAAGTATTATCATAACTGTTATAGAATTAGCTAATAAAAGTAAAGAATTATATTTGAACGTGAATAGATGAACTAAAGGCATTCTGAGAAATTCTCTAAGGGTTTTCGATGGCATTCATTATTGGTAGATACTGAAACCTGCAAGTTTTGCATGAATTTTGAATATCATGTTTTTAATAAGAACTTTGATGATCAGTTCACATACTGGTCAGTAACATATGTATGTAATATGATGATTGGTAGTTATTCTATTTTTTAATTTTATATGACAAAATATTGTTACTTTTGCAATGAGAGTATGAAGAGATGATGGATAACACACATATATTCCAAGATATTACAAAATTAGATAGTAATAGTAATCTAACATAAAATGAAATAAAAAAATAGAAATCCGTACTGTTTTACCTGTATCTTATTTTATTTTCATATTTTTTCCATAATCTCAGAGGTGTTGGGCCATTTCATTAACAGAATTCATTTATTTCTAACGAATTTAAGGTATAGGTGCTACTTTTAATCGAATTTATATTTTTTATAATCATATGTATACAAATATATAGACATGAATATATTTACACATATATATATATAATAATAAATATGCATATACGCGCATATAATATAGATACAAGTTTATGGTGTATGTTCTCTGTAAACTCTTTAAGGTATGGAATATGTATATTGCGAACTTAATATTACCTCACACTATATTACAAGTTTATACGTTGTTTTGTAAATGGGGCATTTTTAATAAATGGTTACTTCTATGTATATTTATTCTTGTACAGAATTCAATCTACACATATCTGTTGCCTCCAAGAATATTTCAACTAGAGATAACAAGATCTCTATGTACATTGTACTATGTATAATTATCTTCAATTAATTCAAGATTAATGCTATTAATCTTCACGTTTACATTTATTGATCATGTTGCTTTGCATATTTTTCAAATACATACGAGATATTCGTTTCATTTTTATGTACTTTTATAATTTCACAAATTAATTAAATAAGAATTATAGTATTTTTAATACTAGATAAGCAAACCGACATTGTTAGGTGTCTACTCAAGTGTTGTTCGTTTATTGTTTCTATCTGAATAGATTATAACATTACCAATGATTTATTCCTTTATTACTTGTTATCAAACGTTTAATCCGGATAATCAAGTATATCTAAGCATACCTAACGTGTCATCGTCAAAATCTTCATCATCGGTGTAAAGTATTTTCTAAATGCTAAAATTTTTCTTATTCTTCAAGCTTTCGAGTAATATTTTCCTTTCAAATAATATAGTTCTAATCGATCGTTCAAATTATAATAAATTAATTATTCAATATAATAAATAGATGGGTCGTAACTCTTGCATATTCATGAATAGGCATGTTTGTTCAACTCGGATCTTATACAGAAATTCCAAGTCATCTTTAGTTGAAATTTAATTCAAATCATTAATAGTCAATATGAACACAAAGTCTTGAATCGACTCGTGTTACATTCAAATGAATTACCGCGTTTACTTTTACAGGATATTATATATAGTTTATAATCGTGACCCGTGTTCTCAGAGGGCAGCACTAGCATGAAAAACTCTCCCTATACTGTTATTTGAATCTGTACACGCGCGGGCATAGCTTCTAACTTCCTAAACACGAATATCTATCCATTCTCCTTCCCCCGCACTTGGCATCTAGAAAATTACATAACGGATTTATGCATAATTTGCATTGCCGACACAGAGATATAGAATCTCTTCATCTTAAATAATACATAAGCTGAAAAAAAAAATAAATAAAAAAAAAATAAAAACGCAACGGGTTAGCTGAATGCTCTCTAATATCCCTTACGCGTACGAATCATCTTACAATTTACTGTAGCTTCCGTTCTTCGTCTATCAATTCAGTCAGCTATATATAATTATGGTCACCGTTTTTACTCCATATACTATATCTATACCATTTAATTAACCGTATATCGCGTTCTTATTTATCCCGTTCTAAAGGTCTGGCTGCTGTTCTGCAACGCGTTGTTTAAAACCAGTTGTTTCACTGCAACCCCATTTGCTGCAAATAGAACACTTTACGTCGTCGTTTCTGACTCGCCGCTTTGTCTCACTTGGTAAACCATCCAGCCGGATGATGTGCCTTGAGAATTTACCGAGCGCGGGTGGCCTGTATTTTGATTATGAGAGAATATATGTACTAGGCAGCTCTGTCAGAAGATATATTTATCCATGTTTGGATAAACCTTAAGATTTTTGGATGCGAACACTTGAATACAATAGGCCTTACACGTAAAGCTATATAGTTGAACAGTATAGTTTCCTGCACGTCGCGATGCTGAGTTCAGTACCTATACTTGAGATGAATATCTTAAGTGTGCAGTGTGCAAACTGCTAGGATTGCAAAATCTTTAGTAAAGGTTCTCGGCATTTATTGATTATTTCAAGTTCTGCCTTCGTACAGAATGAAATCATTGATGAAACAAAGTCTTCAACAACCAGGTTACCCAGTTATTACACTCGAGTGTTTCATCCGGCGTTGAAGCACCATTTTAAAATCTCTTTGAGCGCGGTTCGAATTGATTTATGAAATAAGAGCCACTTTCATCTTAAAGGTGATGTAATATTTCCGATCTTCATTCACTCGATGATATAGTATAAAAAAAAAAACAGATAGTCATCACCGTATTACAGTCTCTATGAGTAAAAGTATTTGTTCCTAAAAAAAAAAAACATAATAATCGAACGAAAAAGGAAACATCTAAAAACGGAAGAGTGGACGAAATATACGGATCATTTCTGGGCTGGGTGCCAAAACCGGGGGACATTTAGCTATCGCTGACTCGACTTGCTGCACATTTTGCAGTGCTCCGAAAACGCGAGAAAAATGTAGCTAAAGAACGAGTTTCAAATTTCACACAAGTTTGGTATTTATTCCGAGCTGTCCTACTACCCCTATAAATTAATTCAGGTGTATCCAGTTCCGGGTTCATTCCACCAAGTTTTGTTCGCATTTAAAGAAGCCAGTAAAAACAATGATCGCATACTTTCCTTCACAGTTTTCAGACCACCTTTATCTCTCGGAGATGACCAATGAGCCTTACACTATTGATTATGACTCCATGACTTTCTAAAATCTATAGATAAATATCTAACTGCTAACAGATCCTAATTATATACCCTCAATATCATAAACATGCACAGCCTTTTGTTCTAAACGGATCAAATGCAAATATAATAACACGTACATCTATGGGTACCTATTTACAGTTTTTGGCAAAATTTGTACTAGACTATTTGCTAATACATTTACTGCCGTCCTATTTACCACACTTCTTAGCATTATAATCCGCGTGTTTCAACCCACGTTCTTGATACTACTCGTGGGTGTATGAAAGTCTCTATACCCTAATACAACGATTGTGATATTAGGGCGTGGAATTTGCTTGTCAAAGACAATCGATTAAATAACAGAAAAAGAAATACAGCAAAAAAATGCCGGAAGTCAAATATATATTGCCTCGGGCAAAAGGATGTATTATATGTATTATAGGTACATATACACTACTGCAGCCGTGAACCGGTTGGCGGTTCAACATTGATGGATGTCCGACGACCCAGATACCAGGTCCGAGATACTCCGAGTCGCCATTGTATATTGTAACCCATACATTAGACTTTTATAATCCGTGTATATTTGGTATAAAAAGTTGGGGCTCTCAAGTCTTATACATAGGTATAGATACCATATATCATCACATCCATACAACCAGCATACTTGCAAGCTAAGGCTGAGGCTGAGGTGTGGACAGATTATCAAACCAGACAGATGGACGAACAACGAGGACGAGACTTGATGAGCGATGTAATGGAGCCTTAATGGAACAACGTCCGACGTAATTTTGAACTGAAAACGGCGACACGGTCACTAGATCTATACGAGTCCTCTGACACCTCCGTTATAATCGTCGACTACCAGGTCACAGCCCATGCTCCATGTTACTTACGATTAGACTCATATCTAAGACTCGTACGTGGTTACATTACAAATTCATAAATTCTCTCCCAGTTACATAATACGTGGATAGGTAGTATCCGTGACTCGTGAGAAAGGTTTGTAGTATTTCATTTATGAGAATTCATAGACTTTTTCATTTCGCGGACCAAACTTATTTTCTCATCTTTGCCAGTTTCATTCAATATCTGCGGGAATTTGAGAATTCATCCGATAATATGATAACCATTACATGAATATGAATGTAAATAATTGCTGTACGTTACCTGCGCGCAAGTGCAGAAATCGAAATACAACGCGCTGCAGACAACACACCGTACAGTTTATTCATGCGAGTAATTGTACATAAGTGAAAGGTAGCGCTGAATAAGTTTACATCAAATTACAATTTAGATCTATAGGCGGAATCGATATCCATGGTCGCCGTCTACAGCGGTATAAAGATGTATTTCGAAAAATTTCGAAAGAAAAGAAACGACTCGGTAAATCGGTATACCTACGTGTATAGGTATATCACATGGAAATGATTGCAGGTAATGACAGCTATCGTACTTTTCTGTGGATATATTATATTCGTTATGGGGAAAAAATGAAGAAAAAAGGATAAAGTTGTCGTGCATAACGATAATTGTTGGTCTATTAAAGTAACACAGGATCTATAAATAGTTGATTTATTGCATTCTTGCTGAATAATAAGATTGCGAGACGCGTGTCTCTCGATTTTCTCCGGGTTCAAAAATCTTCGTAGCAATTGCGTCCTTGAGAAGAGACATTCTGGCGTCGTTTTATCTCTGTACATACATATACGCGAGTCTATCCTCTCGCTGTTCTGAAGGTATTTCGCTTATTAGCCGCATAGTCTCATCTCGTATTATATTTATATACAACCACGATCATCTAAGAACACGTAATAGACCAGACGAGATCAGACGAGCATTACTTCCGCAACAATTTATTAATCTTTTGCCACAGTCATCGTGGCGAGCTGTGAGAGGGTACCAATCATCCAACGAACCGTGTAATCATATCTTAGTCTTAATCTTACGTTATGAGTAAAAACTCTGCGAAACCAACGGGCTCTCTCGTTCTCCAATTTTTAATTACGATTTTAATAGCTGCACCGATCCCTTTGACCTGCAGCCTTTACGTGAATCGAATTCGGGGGAGGAAGATGGAAGATCGAATATCGGGTGGAGTGGGGTGGTTGTAGACAGGATAAATTACTATACAACACTCTAGCATTATTTGTTTTTTCTTTCTTTTTTTAAATCATAATATTAATAATAAACTGGGATATATTTAAAACTTTTAATAACAAATCAGTGTACAATATACGTGACTCATCACCAGCTCGCTTTTCACCTTATAATAAGTAATATATCGTAATCGAATCGTATTTATATTTAAACGTTCTTCTTCCGTTTTGAAGAATACTCCTGATTGTCAGCGAATTTGTATTCCGCAACGTTTCCATTTCCTCAAATACATAATGATTAATGACAGTTGACATTTATGTTTAACGATGATGGATTTCGGTTTATGATGAGCTAGCATATTACCAAAATATCTCTTTATCGCCTTGGCTAACAGATATTTTCTTCCCGATATTAAGTTTATTATAACTGCGAAACCCGAACATTATCACTAAACAACATTATACATATAGTATTCATACTTTACTTTACAACTGGGTAAACAATGACGTCTACCCAAGTTTCTGCTAGGGTGAGGAATAGAATTGAGAAACTTTCGACCAAAGGCGGTTGTGGTCTTGTTTGTGCATTGTTTACATATTCAAAGCGCCATGATTCAGGACTTGGTACACAACTGTATAGTATACAGTGAGCGCGCGTCTCCATTTACTTTATATTTACTCGAGGCATACCTATATAGGTACTATTAGAGCATATATTCTTGCAAAGGGTTATTTTTATTATTATCATTATTTATTCCACGTCATAGAATAGTTTGAAAAAATGTAGATATGTATGTTGGGATTCTTATATTACATAGGTATACTATATATATGCGACTGTTAAATCCATATGCTTAGCAAGTTATTATACCGCATTGTTCCGAATCCAATTGTTGTATCTGTATCAGGTATAAGCCGATCTTACGTTACGCGATGCATAAATCTGCGACGAAACGGTATTATTTCCACATTCAAATATAATACAGGCACGACAGACGTCTCGAAAGAATAAAACCTCAGATTTGTATCATTTCAATTTATTATTCCGGCATTCATAAAGGTAAACAGATTACATCTTACAATAAACCTAAATCTAAACGGCAGTTCGACTGTCCAAGTGTTTCGAACGAAAATAAATTCTCTTCAATTCGTTGCAATTCAATATCTTCGAGAAATTGAATCAGTGATGATTCGGGCTTGCTCAATGTTAACTCAAAAGAATAGATACCTACATATATCTAAGTAGAGATCTAATGATGAGAACCACTGCTCTAAAGTCGCGAAAATAGCTTCCCGATATCACCGTCACGAAGAACAGTCTTACAGCGCCACCGTCGCTGTCGAGACCATCCGAGACTCTTCCCCACCACTTTGCGGGCCGCCCACACGCTGCCGTTTCAAGTTTAGTTTGTGTTCGGTTCAGTCTCGTTGAGTTCACCGTTTGTTTTAGGTGTACGTAACGTTGTCTCGCTAGGTTCGGACCAAACGCGTTAAAAGACATAGATATAGATATTAGATACAAGAACATTGTGAATGAAACATTGGGATTTCGGGATTACTGTAGATCTACACAGCCAATGGTGCAGTTTTGAATAAAATAGAATAATTCAAACAGTGTTCGTAGTGCTCAGAATCAGATATTCTCACTGGACTTTAGTACCGGACCGCAGAGTCACGTGGACTGATATTCTTTTGTTTTCATCAAACTTACCGAGGACTTCTCTACGTAGATACTTGTATATTATTCAATCGCTGAAAACAAGGGTGAGTTATTCATTCCTCGCGGTATACGAACTTAAACCTATATCTTCGTCTTATATTTATTTTCTTCGCACCTCTCGATCTTCTTATGTATTTGTTTGGCTCGTTGAAAAATACAAAAGCTAAAAGGAAACGGCCGTGTGTAAGCGGCAATGGCGACCATCGGTTCAAAAGATTAGGTTTTTTTCCTTTTAACATCGGATTTGGACCTCGGCATACCTAACAGACGCCGTTGAAACTACTACAAACATAAACACACACGTTCCAAATAATTCACACACATGTGTGCGCGGGCATGTTTTTGGCGCCTGGTATTATACTTACACGTAATAAAATCTGTTTCTGTTAACCATGCGAGTTATTCATCTATTATACTCGTAGAATCATACTCGTATTATAGATACGTATTATTTTAATAAAATAGTAAACCCAATGAATCGTATCGTTTACTACCGGCCTGTTCGAGATTTGCATACGGCTTCTTATACCTCTCGCATTTTTATCGCCGATACTGCACCTCATGACTTATCTCTTGTTACTTATGCTACTCGAGGCGTATGGAAAATCGCTATTGCCACGGAGTATGTCGATAATATAATGTTATAAGATATTAATAGAATGTTACAGTGGTGTTTGTCATTCGACACAGAGCACCTCGTCTGTCAATTGTTATTTACTTTTCTAACTAGTAATTTATTGACGACAATTACTACTTCGACAAGAAAAAGTGATTGAATCCATTAGGGAAAGGGAAGGAAACTAGAAGCGACAAAGTTGGAGCGTTTTCTTTATTTTCATCTGCGGTTCTGAGATCTTTGCATAAGGAAATTTATTCTCTATTTGAGGGAATGAATTAATCCTTTTCATTTACTACTTATATAGTTATATAGAATAAAGAGGCTGGTATAGCAGCTTGTTAGCTACGAAACCTGCCTCCTCGAACATCGCGTACTTAGTGACGCATTCCTGAACGACATCTGGTGCCTCTGAAACATTCGACCCTTTTTTGGTTCACGTCACAGACGTTGTTGAATAATTTTATTCTATTTGCCGAAACCCTCTGTCCCGTTTCGAATTGAATTTAAAAAATGTATAAGGTAGACTGGAAACAAGAAGAATTTTGTATCTACATATCCGCGAATTATTTTCGGACCATTATTGATTAATTAGTTCGCAATTAAAGGCGAATCTATTAATAGGCATTTGTACGAAGGGGCTATTTGCATGAGGATAAAATTCGTATCGCAGGAAGCGAATCGCTTTTAAAGTGACCAGAGTGATTCATTCATCGGGATGCACTGGCTTTAGGTAGGCGATAGGGAGGGTGAGGCGGGAGTACAGAGAGGATGAACCTTGTCCCGAACGGAATTAACATTTAACAGTAGTTTCCCGTCCGGTGGAAGTAATCGAGACCGGAAGTAACCTGGGAGAAAAGGAAACGTCAAACTTGATCACGAATCACGAATCACGATCCTCAAACGACTCTAAACTCTAGATTCTTTTAATATGTATATTATAATTGATTATCCGAGTTCATATTTGTATACATATACTAATGATAAATGTGATAAATATAAGAAATACTACACGTAAGGATGAACTATTTATCTTAATCTTATAATTACTTTGACATATATCCAGATGTTTGCATGACCTACGACTCAGTTTGTGTAGTAAATATAATTATCATACGCGTATGTAGTACGATTATCTATTAAGGATTAAACGGCAACCCGCTAGAGATAATTAGCAACTTGTTTTGGTTCGGTGTTCTATTACGCCATCGCGATCGGCCCCGACTACCCGAACTGAATAACAATTGTAACATGCCCCGCGACATATTGGCAGCTCTGACGTCATTTCTCCGATAATTAACTCTGCAACTCCATAAAAAGCCTCGACTTCAAGCATTCAGCTTCGTTGAGGGGTTCCATTTTCGATTTATTCGTACATCTGTCTCCTCCTCATCGTCATACATCCGTGAACTATAATATGTATTATATATTATAATTCTCTGATATTATTTTCAAATTATATTATATTATACCTACCACTATTAGGTTTATTCATATTTCGTATATGAATTGGAAAAAGGAAACTGCCTCTCGAAGTATTATTATTTAAAGTTGAAAATCTTTCTTATATCGCCACTGATCGTTCCGAACATGACGAATCTCTGAAATCGGAGTCTCATCGGGCCTTCGCATAGCCCTTGCTCTACATTTCTGTCAGACGTACGTACCAGCAGCACCTATACGGCTATGTATTTCTACCTGTCAAAAAACGTAACGACCTTTCCTTGAAAACTTTCTCATTATTTTTTCCCTTCTTCCATTTTCTCTCTTTTACTTCTACACTGCACAGTCAAGGTTCTGTTAGTTTTTCGTCCGGTTGGGAATTCCTTCGCTCTATTTTCTCGATGAGTCTCGATACCTGCACGGTATATTATATGTATAGCCTGTTCATAATTATACAAGGAAGTCGGATCCATATGAACAAAATCCTTTCTTCATTTAACAACGTATAAATAAATAAATAAAAATGTTACTCCTATCTATAATGGAAGTATATATATCTCGCAGTAGCCTAAGTAGAAGCTCGCTACCTGCTGCATGTAGTTAAATAATAAAAAAATAAAAGAAACAAAAAGAAGAAAAAAAAAAAACAACTTAATGCGAGTATAATTTATGATTACATTAGTTGCACAGCGGCAGGGTTTTCTGTAGGTGTAATTTAAGTTGTATGTATAGAGGCGCCTAGAGACTCCGAACGCATTACCTTACGTACCTACCCACCACGATCACCTACGGAAGACGTAAATATTCCACTCTTGCTCTCGTAAAACGTGAACGTGCGGTGAAAGTGCCCCACTCGAGTTGTTGGAAGAGCCGCAATAGTGTCTGAGAAGACGAGACAGACGTGTGACTAATCCCTTACCCTGTGTCACTTTGACCGTGCATACATACGTATGTTATGGGTTGAGCGAGGGGAGCCGTGCAAAAAGCCACCCCTACGTCAGATCTACCCACTATACATCGTATATATAGCATCACTGTCTCAAGTACCCCAGAAGCGTATAGTATAGTATTGATTTCAAAGGGTGTCTTGACTTTATTTGAATTTTTTTTGTTTCCACTGTTAACTGCGGGAATTATTTTTTACGCTCATTTTTAAATGTGAATGTTATATATACGATTAGATATACATATAGGCTTAAAGATTGAAGTCTTTGAGTTACAGAACGATAAATTTGTCCTCGACGAAAGAATCAGATCTCATATAGATATGAAAACCTAGGGCACTATAATTGGTTTGTTGAATCGTAATATAATCGGTCGCCTTTCACCGCGGCTTACTTATTTTGCCTTAACCTTTACAGTGCTTGTACTTTAGTTGTGTTGATATAATTTTTTGATTTTTTTTGATTTGCTGGCTTAGTGTAGGTATAGTGGTTTTATAGTTTGTATAAAAGAACGCTGCGCAAGTCGAATATGTAATATAGTAAAGGTATGGCGCAAGTAGGTACCTTTGGTCTATACCTGTATTAAAAAAGGTATAGTATTCATGTTTTATTAGAAAAAGGCGATAGGAGAAGAAGAGAGAAAGATAAAGAAAGAAAGAAAGAAAGAAAAAAAAAATTGTATCAGTGAAAAATAATCGTATCGAATTGTATTACCTACCTATCTAGCGTATCTTTCTGGAAGTGAAAGCGTGCCGTATAGCTACGATGCGTTTTTTCTCCTTACCTTTCGATTGTCGATTATCGATGCTCTGTGTCAACAATAACTGAACACCGTTTTTCAGTGAAAACCGTTTTGAGATAAGATGGAATAAAAAAAAAATAATAAAAAAACATCTATAGCATACTTCCGTTTGTATGTATGCCGAAACAGTAGAAAAAAAAAAAAAGAAAAGAAAAGAAAAGAACATGACTGATCATATTATTACAGCCTGTCTAACATTCGTAATAAATAAGTGACAGTGCGAATTTCGAGGAAATATTGTATTGCTAAATAAGCGAAAGTTTTATATGTAGGTACCTACTTTGTTAGGCACCTGAAATATGACCGAGAAAAAGTCGAGGGATCGATTCTAGGTATGTATGAAACTCTGCGCTGCATACGAATCATTCGTAAAATACGTTTAAAAAATAATTTTTTAAATTTATTTCAGACAGAGATATTACAACTAAATATAAGGTAGCTAGCTAGCTACTATACGTGTAACGTTATTTCTGTAATGTCAACTTTATGATATAATTGAAGCGGGATTGCGCTGCAGCTACGAAAGTTTGTTCTCCCGGCTCCTATAAGTTGCGGTTTACGTGGCCTAATTAAATACAGAATTTCCGCAGACTCGTATTTAACTGAATTATTATCAGCTACTGCTGCAGCGCATGGTGGTGTCGACTGCCGACTATTAGACTATTAAAATAAGCTTATCTACTATCTTTCAAAGTAATAATCAATTATGAAAACAAAGAAAGAGAGAGAGAGAGGGAGTTGGAAAATAGAAAATCGGAAATTACGATAAGATAGAATCTATGAATAGAACGAAAAAAAAACTAGCGTCAGTTTCTCGCACTGTGGAATCTTTCGTCCGTAAAAATTGGCATCAAAGCTTCAAAGGAAGAGAAAAATAATATGAAGGTAAAGAAGGATCTGTATGACGTTTTTCGTACGAAAAAAGAAAAAGAAAGGAAGACAGAAAAGAAAAAGAAAAGGAAAGTAAACGTATAAGGACAGGAAAGATAAAAAGCAAGAAAAGAAAGCGAATACAGAAAATTAGAAATACTAAAAGCTTCATTCAATTTGCGAACTCCGCGGGTCTTTCTGAAAGGTCAAAAGTAAACGTGTTACTTTTGCCCACGCCAGCGGAAGCATAATCACCGCCGCACAATCTCGTTCACCTATATCCACACTCTCTATACTTGACGGTCAAAAATTTTGGGTGTTTGAGAATTGCATTAAAATTCAAGGTTTTATCCAGAAAAATCTATATTATGCTATTTTTTCTGTTTTTTTTTTCATCATAAAATCTCTTTATTTTCATTGACTGACTTTCATTTATATTCGATTATTCGGTTTCGTTGATGATTCGTACACTATATCGGCATAATATAGATTGGACTAAGATGAAGAAGAAAAAAAGATAAAAAACGAAATATTTCCAGTGTCGACTCCTCGTTTGTCCAACATTTATTTCGAATTTGGATATTCGGTTGAAAGATTCAAAATTTCCTGAAAAATGTCTGGTCTACCCTGTCGCTGGACTGCACCCTGTATATTATACGAGTCGCAACGTCAGCTGGAAGTGATTCATTCGGCAAATCGACCCTAAGTAAAGTAACTAAACATCACTTGATTCAAGACTTGTAGTACTGCAGTACCTACTACCCACGTTGAACGAGACACCGCATGCATTTAAGAGGCTGGGAAAAACACATTCGCTGCTCCACTTCAACTGCAGCGTTGTTATACGTCCTTTTGTAGCAGAAATGACGCTCGACGCAAGGCTTGGATAATATATTATAATTAAATTTCGATCAAGTAATACGATTTGCAATATTTATGCTACAGCAGCATAATCATTTTATACCTATAGTAGACACTGATTTAATTTCCTCCAATTTAAAGTGTGATAAGGGATCAAACATATGCATATATATATATATATATATATCTACATATGAATCTATTGCACGTGCCTGGTCACGTTAATATCATGGGGGGGGCGAACGAGTGGAAAGTTTCGCGACAGTGTTAACCGAGATGCAGATTAAAGTGGCGGTCAAATTCCGGTGGTGTTCCGTTATGCATTGTCTTGGGTGCGAGAGTCGGTCTGTAACGCGTGGACCACCGCTAGTATTTCTTTCCTTGTTGGTGAAGGACCGCGAGACGTTGAAGATTTTTTTTTCTTTTTTTTTTTCTTTTTCTTTTTTTATATACTGACCGATTGCGTCCAGGAACTAACTTGGCTCTGAGATACCGCCAGGCTTCAACCTATTCTGAATTCGTACGGTGCGGTCGCGGCGGGTCGAGCTATAGCGATAAAATCGGCAGTGGTCAATCGGCGCGGTGATCAGAGTCGTAGATCCGGTGTTGGAGAATCGAAAAGAACCGTTTTCCGAATTTGAATACTGGTCTCGATGCTGCAACAAGACGAGATTTTTCTCATTCGCAAATTCAAAAGTTTATACATTATACCTTCATTTAATTTTCATCTTTTCTTCTTTTTTATTCATCGAATTATTGGTGATTTCTGCCGATTTATGTGATTGTTAGCTGTCGCACGATGTACATATTCAAGTATTAAGAGTCATGAATGTATCTTTGAATTTTTCGTATAAGTATTATACATAAGAATTTTGACCAACGATAAACTTTAAACTACGTTTGGCAGGATATGTGCCGTTGAAATGACTCTATAATATATTCGGAATTAATGTTGAGGTGCGAGAGATCGACAAGTGAAGCGTGTGTATGTATAGGTACGTCAAGCATATAGAGATTGGTCAAGATTCGAAGGATAACTGAACCTCTGACTAATCCAACTAGTTTGTGTGTGTCGTTACGATATATAGCGACTCAACTGCAGTACTAACTATAATATTTCCGGTCGAAGCGTTTAACCCATTTTTGTAGACCAGTAAACGCGTAAACCGGACAAAGAAATTCAGAGCAATACCCTAATAAAATAGTGTTGCCAACGTTTGTCGTAAATCTTGGATACAAAAGTCTGAATTATTGCTTCTTTCTACCTACTACATCCGTACGTGTATACCTATATGTACTACATATCTATGTTGTACAATATATAGCTGCGTTTTTCAAGATGAGAATCTCTGGTCGAAAACGTGACTCCCTTTATTCGTCTTCGTCTTCGTCTCCTTCTTCTTCCCGCACGCGGTTACGTGCACACATAGGTATACACATATGCATTAATACATAGATATATGTATATAGGCTTCGTGCAGCAGCAACTCCATCGTACGTGTTCCTCCTTCGGTCGGTTCTATCGTCGTAAATATACGACGATCCACGAACCATTTCGTTTATTCTCTTCACGCGGGTCCGCTTCGGACTTAGCTTACGAAGTATACAAGACTCGAGTATCCCGTCAGTTTTTAACAGTCTCTAAAACTGCGAAGGTCTCCGCGCAGAGGACCATACCAATTATTTATAATAATTCCGGGTATGGTTTTTGCGCGAAAATATTTACTACACGGTGCTTGGATTCATTCACTACGTCAATTGCTTATTAATTTATAGTTTTTCTCTTATTCCGTTTTTTTTTTCTTTTTTTTCTAACGAAACATTATACAACACGTGTTGAATTATATCGACGCGAATAAGCAATGACATACAAGTTAATTCTTCATGCATTTGCAGAGTCTCTTCTTCCTGTTTTCGCGGACTTCATTAATCGAGACTTTAAACTTCAATGGATGATAATAATTATTATTGTTAGATAAAAAGGCAGTACGTGATTCGTGTTGTGACACATCTATAACTAATCTCAATATCATATCAAACTACAGGATTTTACGCATAATAATAATAACAACAACAATAATAATAATAATAATAATAATAATAATAATAATAATAATAATAATTGTAAGGGAATGAATACTTCACGTAATAAGAATCGGTTCTCTACATAAACTGTGTATCTACGATCTCGTTTGAGGTGAGCCGCAGGACGATTTCTGCAAAGATAATTCACACTATACTTAATTACTTTAGCTTCCATAAAACTTACAGAATTATTATTATTAATTATCTTTTTATTTTGTTAAATAATTTTATTCAATAATCAATCAATCCTTAAGTTCAGTCGTTCAATCATCGATTATATCGTTAATAGAAATTTTTTTTAGCTACGTATTAGGACAGAAACTACGTATGTTTCTATACGTCGGTGCAGGGTATAACGTAATGCACAAGTTTACTCGTCGATAAACCGGAAGTTTTTAAATCTTGGCCGTCTGGTTTAAATCAGGAAATTAAATCGAGCATTTAACTGTCAGTCTGCAGTTATTAACTCTCTTTTCCTCGTCGTCGTTTTACAGTTTTTTTTTTTTTTTTTTTAATTTTATTTCAATTTTTTTTTTCTTACTTCTTGTCTTGTCTTCTCTCAGCCTCCGCCAGCAAATAAGTTATAGGCATCGCTAATGCTAATCTTGCGGGAAATTTTTCTTATCCCGAGTTTTGGCCAAGTTATACCTGTATACACATAAACCTGTACCTATAGTTCAAGGTTTACCTTATCCCTAAGTTATTTGCTTATCTTTTTTCTCGCTCCTTCTCTCTCTCTCCTTCTCTCTCTCGTTCTCTATATATTTTTCGGGGTCGTTCCCTCCTCAGTTGCGGTGTGTATAAAAATCCCTCGGCAAAATTACGTAGATTACGTAATCTAGCGATGATTTCACCGTTCGTTCTTTCAAATATATATACATACATAGAACGATCATTACTATACAAGATAATAAAATAAATTTACATCCTCTAAGCGCCTGCGGGATAGATAAGAAACCAGAGGCGTAGATTAAAAGGGATTTATAATATTGTACATACAGCTATAATATTTTTATACAATTCACAATTCGTCCTACGCCGATGCCAAAACTAACGAACGAAAAAAAGGAAAAAAAAAAAAAAAAGAAATGAATTAATGAATGAAGGAAATAATCGAAATATGTCCACAGTTCGATGCAGCCAATTTACACCTCGTATAGTATAGGTGGATATTCTACGTCATATCTACCGCATGCATTCCTAGTCGTACGTCACTTCCGGCTCGACGCTATTCGATTCCATTTGAACTCTTATAATGAATAGTTTATTTTTTCTATTTTTCCCTTTTTCCCCCCTTTTTTTTTTTTTTTATATTGTGAAAGAAAATAGGATATTGGGTAAAAGCCTGCACGAATACGAGTGAGGACATGTTTTTCGCTTCATTAATAATTAAGGGCTATTATTGTCAGTAGGTATACCTCGATAGTAAAAAACGTCTTTATACGGAGACCGAATCCATAAATTAATTGAAAAAAAAATTTAATAATAATTTTTCATACCGTAAGACGCATAATAATTTACGGTCGTTATTTCAATCCACCTGTTAATAGATTCATTCAAATCGTTTATATCCGTCATTTCGGACCGGCTGCAACCGGATGTGACATAGTTATTAACGATTCTATATGATTCTGGGTTTCAACTAATGGATATAATAACGATCGTCTGTTTCAATCTTGTCAACTTTCATATCAAATAAACATAGAAATTCGCTTTAAATTTTTAACTACTTTCCTATTTCTGTACATATATTTAAATTTTAACATCACAATTCCTACTTCAATGCGGAATCTAAAAATCAATTTCATTTTAATTATAACTCCCCCCCCCCCCCCCCCAAGCCTACTTCTATAATTTCGTTCCAGAAATGATTCCAATTGTACTTTTTTTATTGTTCAAATTGTTTTTTTTTCGTCATCTTAAATTTTGACTTCGAGCGTAAAATTTCTTACGACTGATCTAGATCTGCGCTTACTTGGGTTCGCACCTAAGGATGACGGTACACTAACCCAATTTTGTTTAGTTGTTTCCTTCGTACTTACATTGTTTTTGGTTCGCTTGGTCGCGTATAGCTATCTACAGCATAAAGAACGAAATCGCGTCTTGGTCTGTTAATTTTTCCGTCCCAGACTATACCTACACTGCTTCGAAACTTGTTAAAGCGACGTTGATACCTCCCGTATCATGAAATAATTAAGGTACCTACATGAATGCGAAATACGAACCTGAAACTCCGCTGTAGTACCTATATGACGGTGGCACGACGTATAGGGAAGGTAAATGAGAAAAAGAAAAAATGAAAATAAAAAAAAATAGGAAAGAGGAAAATGCCTTGTATTATATTTTATATAGCATAAAAGTAGAATGACAAAAGACTCGAAGCGAATCGCAAACCCGCGGTTAAACTTCCTCGAGCTTGTTTCCTGCCTCCTCTAAGCGTATAAGAATAACTTCTTCTTCTTCTTCTTCGGCTGACATTTACGCCGGCTCTGTACATACGTATGTAATACGTAATTATATGATGGATACGTGCTGTGCATTAATATATATATATATACATACATATACATACATACATACATACATATATATAGGCAAATTCTAACGAATAATACACAATAATAATATACAGTAGCATTTCCTAGGCGGTCAATGAATCCATAATTATATATAGGTATAGGCTATGATTATGAATAATATACAATATTCGTATCGTGGTCATATTATAATCTATTATTTCACGTTCCGTAAATACATTTATTACACATACTAGTACCTACGCGGATTATTTTTCTTTTATTAATGTCCATTTCTTTCATCGACTATTATTCAATTCACATTGTTATTCTTGTATTAACTACTATCATAGATCGTCGATACATACCCTTACACACATATTTCTATGTATATGCCCATCTTATACATACCTACGTTCGTATATCTACTCTCGTTCTCTACGTCCACCGCGAGTAGCGATGACTCACGCTACTTCGTAAAGCTTTAGGGTGCGAGACGATAAAACTATAACTCGAGGCGTGCGAGGTCTGGCAAAGCTGCAAGCTGTAAGGGTAGGAATGGCAGCGGGGAACGAAGAGAGGGAGGTAGATCCGTATCGACCGACTTTAGCATTTTACTCACCCGAATCTCTGCACGTGAGCTTATGCCTTATATACACATAGGTACATTTATATATGGGGTATTCCAGCGCATTTCAACCTGGCACTGACTCTTGACCTCTCAGATTCGGCCCGCGATTTTTTATATCATCGTCCTTACTCCGAAAAGCACTCGTTATTTATTTTCGATTTTTTCGCCGCGGTTTGAATTTGCTACAATTTTTCAAAACGAGTATATCGATCGACATTCGACACAATTTAAAAATCCAAAAAAATTCTGAATAATCTTGTATCAGATATCAAGATTTTTCAGCTTTTTAAGTGAGAACAATCACACAAAAAATCGCGGGCCGAATCCGCGAGGTCAAGGGTCAGAGCCAGGTCGAAATGAGCTGAAATTCTCCATACCTATATACCTATAATATAAATATATTTGTATTTGTATATAAATAGTATATATGTATGCGGTTGCTTAGCATCGCTTATTACAGTGTGGGTCTGTGTTAAGCACACTTTCTCCAAGAGACGTGGTGCATACGGACGGATGACTGCGACGCCTTATTTTCGTACTTTCCTGATCGGGGGCGACTCTATGTATAATCTATATGCGTCATAGTAGGTATTCGCGTCTGGGATACAGAGGACGTAAGTCCCTAGGGCGATGTACCGATTAATTAGATTATTTGTTGTATACGTACATATATATATATTATATACATTATATATAGGTATATAATGTCTTAGTTGACGCATAATTGTATCGAGATAATTTTTTGATATTGAAAAATGAGCAAAGTTTCTACATTTGAAAATATTTAATGCTAAAATCTGTTTTTTTTTTTTTATTGATTTCTTTTTCTTTTATATTATCTCGTTCAAATTTATTCACGTGCGTACATATTGATGGGTGTGGATGAGAAATCGAAATGAGAGAAAGAGCTGATTTTTTTTTTCCACACTTTTTCTACATATCTGCGTTTTTACGACCGAGGCTATAATTTTGATAAAGTTTAGAGTTTTACCTATCGGAATAGGTATAAATATATTCGATATTTTTGGGGAAAAGTGAAACAGCTATGACATACTGTCGATAAACAGAGAAAACTACTTTCCCTTGTGCACGAGTTTTAATTTGCATAAATAATCTGAGTGAGATTATGGAAATTATACTAGAATATAAATTCGACGTTTAATACGGGTCACGTTCCCTTTTTCTTTGATTATTATATCGATGGTTGAGGTGTATAAGATTAAAAAAACTAAACATACCTAATAATATGAATTTCTTACCGCAATTAAATTCTGAAAAGTTCTGATTAATTGATGGAATAAAAATGAGTAAAAAATGACAACTTTATACGTTATGCCAGATTGTTATTTTCATTAATTTTTTTTTTTATACATGATAATAATAGACGGTGTTCGATAATGGAATTTGATGTGTTGAAATCCATTTATTCATGGACGACTATTCCTTAATCATTTTAAATTTATTCCGTCACGGTCAATTAATTCCTGCTCTACCTATATACGAGAGCATCGTATCCATATATATATATATCAATTTCTAGGAAATTTCATTACATGCAAGTAATAAAATAATGAAAATCACTTTGTACATGTATAACGCGGGAGAATTGCTGCAAGAAATATACCCACCCGTTTCAGAATCGCGTAGGAGGCGAGATACAGGTGCTATAATAACCCAATAAGATGCCACGTCGCTATACATTGTTTAATTATTATTATTATTATCATTATTATTGTTATTTTTTATTTATTTTTAATAAGAAATACACGAAACTTTTTTTCATTGCGCGAGTTTAAAATTACGAGCTTAACAGTAAAACGCGATTTGGTATCTTCGTCGCGTTTCTAACATTGAATAATTCAGCCTTTATTGTGTTTCGTTTCAATTAGCATCAATCGGGGAAGATTAGTTCTCACGAATCTTGTACACACATACTCAGGGTCATAACTAATTGTAAGTCGTTGCCAAACTAAGAGAACTAACGAGAATTCAGCGCTCTTTTGTTCCTTCTAAATCCAAGTGGTTCTCCGCTACGTTTTAGCTTCCGCCATACAGACTGTCGGCTTTGTTTCATTATAAATTTCGTGGGATTCTTTTTCTTCTGCAGACTTTACCTCGTGGACGGGGATTCTCAATTCTCATACCTACCAAAGTACCATTCGTAATTTCTCTCAGTGCGTAACCCTTACATGTAATACACGATTCCAAATTACATATACGAAGACAAAATCATTCATTAGTTTCATTTATTTCAATAGCATATCACGTTTTCTCGATTATACCATCGACTAAATTCTACAGATGGTTCATTACGACTAAATTTTATCAATACAGTTCGCAAGGTGACATGATATCTATGGCATTCGTGCGTTTTGTCCGCACAAACTTGTACCGCACGAACTCTTAAGGAACGTGTTTTAAGCGGTAGGTATAACTATAATGACTCGAAACTTGTGTAATTTAAATAACGGATCTTTTGAAAGTTGATCTATCACATGGTACAGGTCGTTTACAAGTCAGGAGTGAATTCTGAGCGGACGATATTCTTCTTCTTTCTCATATCCATCCAGATATGTGTGTATACTAGTTTCTTATTTTCTCCAAATTGTAATACGCCTTGTTTCCATAAGTATATAAACGATGGTCCTATACGATCACGTGAGATTATATAAACTCACTGACGTCACGCGGGCCCGGTGATTCATTTCAAATTTATCGATATTTTAAATCTATAATGTGCAGCTTATCCTAAGAAATGATCAACGCTATCCCATCGTCTATCCTATACAGGGAGATATCGTTCACCTTATTCCTTACGCTCATAAAATACCTTTATACGTTAAGCACAGATAAATATAGACGAAGGTGTCCATACCTATATACCGCAGGATCTTGCTTTCCTATCAGTGTATATTTGTACCTGGGGAAGGTTCATTTTTATGTAGGCTGGTACAGTACACACAACTTAGTAGTAGACGTCTGGTATCGGATCCTTGGACCTTGGGGTATACAGCTGCTGCAGGTATTGTCTTACTTTTCCTTCCCCGCAGCATAGGTTTATAGGTATGTGTCGTATGAAGGATAATAAATCGTGGAGATAATTTCTAACTCTATTCAAAGACGATATAGCGTATCAATGAAAATTTCACACCGATAGAACATACATAGGTATACCTATATGTGATCATATCAGATTTCTTCATTTCGTTTTGAATTAGTATTAAAACTTCAAGCTTATTAGCTACGCGTTTAATATACTCATTGTCAGACGTAGGTACGCACCATGACCATGGGGTAGGGTCCTCGAGATCTACCTAGGTATATCCAGGCGATGTATATACAGGCGATGAATTATTCAAGACCACTTATTAATTAATATTGTAATTAGCGGAGGAAAATACAGAGCTCAACCTCTCGGTGGTAAAAATTACCTCTTTAATTAATTAGGTGATTCTGACTCCTTTCTTTCCATCAAATAGAAAAATCATCCCACTGGGGAGAATATTTTGAAGTACGAATTTTCCTTCGATGAATAGCTTTTATTTGCATAAACGAAGAGCGGATGACAAAGAAATTTGCGAGAAACCAAAATTCTGAAGAAAAAAACAAAAAATGATTTTGATGATTAAGGAAAATTTGCTCTGATGGATATTTATTCTTCCCATGGCATGGTTCTAGAAAAAACAAAAAACGAAAAAGCGGAGTATAGGTACCTGTATCGATGTGTTACTTTCGGGTATACCTTTACCTGTATTATTTTCAATTCTGAGGTTCATTATTAGGCCATATATGTACCTAGTTGTATACGAAGCTTGGATACTGAGGGTTAGATAATATCGTAAATGGAAACAGGATACGCGGGTAAAAGATAAAGTAAAAAGGAACAAAAATTGAATTAGTTTTATATATATATTATATACGATGAGACGTAAAAAAATTGATAAATGAATTGAGAAAATATGCGCGGGAAATATATTATTTAACTATACATATATTTACATAGGTGTATTGACTTTGGTATAGATATATATATATATATATATATATATATATATATATGTGTACACAGATTGATTATGTATATTTGCCTTCCTTGTAAATAGTAACATTATATTTAGTTTGAATTTATTTTTTACATGGTTTGTAAGTAGGAAATCTATATCATTGACGTTATGACGACTGACCGCGAGTAGACTTTATAGAGGAAATAAGTAACCGTGTAACATAAGTTTAGAGCTTTCACTCAGCTTTTGCTTGAGTTCGCGCTTGTTCGTTAGTTCATTCGTGTGTGTATCTTGTGTCTTTAAGACAACATCTATAGAGAGTCACGCTGCACGCGGATCTTCGCCCACGCCTCTCTTACACTTTCGCGAATAATAACAATAAGATCGTTTTAAAATACCCACCGAATGGTCCATACAGATATAGTTTCGGTAGTTGAATAATGGCTGAAGAATAATTTTCAACAATTTTTTTGTTATTCTCCACAACTTGAGCGACTCCATAGAGAACAAAATTTCCCATATTTTTCTTAGTTAAACTTTGTTTAGTTTATCTTTGAAAATTTTCATGAAATTTACGGCAAGAGAACGGCTTTTTTTTTTTTTCGTATAAATATCGCGTTTCACGATGCGGTTTCTTTCTTCCTCGTCTAGAGAGAATCAGAATCGAAAAACTTACCTAAATCTCCCGGAAAATATTGCTAGTAAAATTGTTTACCTATCTGTATGTGTTGACAATATGCTGATAACGTTTTAATAAAATGAGTTTGTTCTTTTGTTATCGCCTGGTAGGTACAGATAATCGGAAGTAAAACATTCCAGCCTTAATTACACGCTCAACTATCAAGAGAGAACTTCGCTAGACAAATTTTTTCTTTAATATTGAAAATTGAAGAAATTTTATTTAAATAAAATTAATTCTTTCTTTACCCAAATATATCGCCAGATTTCAGTTTCAAATTCCTGTACACAGATACTTTATTTCAGTAGCGAACTAATCCATCTTATAGAAAAAGAAAAACAAAAAAACAAAACAAAACGAAATGAAAAATAGAAAATTATAGCCGCACTTGTTTTCTTTACCATAGATCTTAAACAGCAGTCTTAAAAATAAAGTTTTATCGCGTAAAATGTACGCGAATAGAAGCAAGCTGCAAGCTCCCCACAAATCTCTTCCTGACTCTCTCCTTTAGAAAAAATGTGCAACTTTTTTTTTTTTTTTTTTTTTTTTTCTTGCATTCAGTCGCTGCAGAAACCATCTTTGTTAAGTTTTAGCGAGTCTCTCCTTTCACGAAGCTATGCCATATAGAATGAACAAAGACCGTTTTACTATGGTGGTTGACGTTTAATCCGATTACGGGTATCCCTACGGTTTTAGCTGCGCTATTCAATAGAACTAGATTATAACTAAGAGCCAATTATTTAATCAATGAGAAACTAGACTAGGGTATTATTTTCATAGTTGAAATACATATATATATATATATATATATATATATGTATTCGAATGTATGAAAACTTCGATTTCATTATTTTAATGGTTTCGTTATCTCTCTACCGTTCAACTCATTTCGGGACCGCAGCGCTAACGAGCAGAGCGATAATGAATAGTCATTAGAATAATGAGCGAAGGAAGTCGCTCTAGTCTTCATTCGTTTCTGCAATATCTCAACATATACGTACTCATATACAGTACATATATCTATATCTCGCGCTTAAAAATTGGAGAATTTTTTATTCGTCTTTAAATGTAACATATACCTACTTGAGTCTGAAGAATAGTATATTACATACCTAGGGCAGTAAAATAAGGAAGGTCCCAGATCACATGTAATTGTCGTCCGAGGCGAAGCCGAGGTCGACAAACATGTGATCTGGGGCTTTCGTATTTACTGCCCGAGGAGTGTATACGATTTTTCGCATCGACGGAGCCGAAAAACGGGAACTTCGTTCCGCGCAGCGGGACGAAAGTTGTCGCTTTCGGCCCGGAGGTGAGAAAAAATGTTTATCCTATAATAATTAATCTAACTCGAACGCATTTTCTTCCTTCTTTTTCAGAAATTCAAACAAAAATACAGAAAAAAGAAAGGAAACAACATAGAAAAGAACCAAAAAATTAAACCGAAGAGGTTTAACTCAAAACCAAAATGGCAGGAGCGGGGGAAGTGTGGGTACAGTGGTTCACGTGTTGTTTAACGCAGCAAGGACCAGGGCGTAGCAAGCGACAAAGGCCTCAGCAGAGGCTCAGGATAGATCGAAGCATGATTGGAGCACCAACGAATTTTCAACACACAGGTCACATCGGCAGCGGTGATCTTGACATGGCGAGTGCCCACTTGTCGGCTATTCAAACACAAATGCAGGGGAAAGGAGGGTACGAAGCATCCTTTGGCGTCAAGGTAATCAAATAAGAACAATTAATTGTATATTGCAATTTTTGAAAATTAAAAACCAAAAATAATATGAAGAATGACAAACTTGAGCATATTTCTCCGAGATGAAAACACTCTGCGTATTATTACGCGTACCTATAGCACGGATGATTGCGGATGACACTCGTGCGTGGTTACCTGTGCAGTCTTTGGTTACACCGTCGATTATTCACTGACGAATGCGCACGTGGCACGCGTGAATTGATTAAATTGAAATTAAGTCGGAAACGCGTGAATACGCACACCTGGATTAAAAATAATAATAATAATATTTAAAAAAGCGGAGAAATATTCTTTCTTCTTAATATAAATTTGTTATATAATAATAATATGGGATTCATAACTGCAGCATATATCACAAAAATTATTCAAATGATCGGAATTATTATATTCCCTACTTATTTCATTTTATTTCTTCGTCTATGATGATGAGCGGTAATAATTTTTTATATCATTTTGATAAATTACACTTACGAGGTGGAACAGTATTATAGAAGTATATATATAGTACAGACCTGGGCAGCTGAAAATTGATTGGGAAAAAAAAATAAAAAAATCTTATTTTTCACAAATTTTCGGAAGAAACAACAATGTGCCAAATTCGTTCGAATCTCTCCTACATATATATTTATATCACATGCATGCACACGTCAGGTGAGTGACGAGAAATTCACCTTTATTATACCACCGGTAAGCGTGCGGAATACAAAAGAGCGTGCAACATACATGTATTTTACGATTCAATTAGCAAGCAGACAGTGCTGGCTTGTTGGAGACAGTTATTTTTGTAACTGATGTATGCGTCACTGCAGGGTTTACTCATTCAATTTTTGCGAATGCAGTAATTTTGCCGTCATTTCTTTTTTCAATTTCAACATTATAAGTAAGTAACATATATGTTATGTAGGTATAGGTGTACATACTTACTTATTTCTGTCGCTTTACTCACGGAATATTTATAAGTATCTATAATTCTATGACACATATAATGTATGGGCGATTATCTCGTTGCTAGAATTTTATGTAATAATCTTATGAGACCAGAGAGTGATAAAATTATCTTTTGAATGATACGACGCGTGGAAAATTGGAGAAGAAAGGAAAAAAATCAACAAATGAAAGAAAAATAAAATACAACTAATTATGCAGCTCTAAATATAGTTTGTTGGGAATTCAGCCTCGTGGCAATTAGTCGGGGTACAACGATACGAGTGTGTAAGTACTTTTTCGAGCAGCAGTTGCGAGTTCATACAACGACGTTGTTAGGCATTTAGGTACGTTACTCGTTGCGAATAAATATATACGAAGGACGAAGAGATTCGAAAGAAAAATTTATAAAAAAAGTTATTAAACTGCAGAGTGCGAAATCGTCACGTTTGAACTTTGGATTCGATATATTTGGAATTAATTGCAGGTGCAACGAGGATTGCGATTCTATATTTATGATTGGGAGGTCAGATTCATTATTGTAATAAATATTTAACGACGCGATCCTCGGTTAATTATAATTACGAAATCCTACATGTGTAATTTCTCTTCTCTGTCGAGATTGCGAGATTAACTTGAAACAACTTATACTGTCGTTGAATTGGAATCGAATAAAAAATATTGAAAAATTGAATAAAAAGGAACGAAAAAAAAAGAAACATACAGTTTAATAATTTCCAAATAAATTTCAATCCTTTGTATACTCGGTACTGTTACTAACTGTTCGATGTATGAGGTAGATATTCAAAGAAAGAGAGGCGAGTCGAAACGTCAAACAAAACACTTGAATTAAGTAATTTATAGAATAAAGCTGCGTCGCTTTTAGTAACTTGGCCTGTTTCACCTCCACAATAAAATTGCCTTAAAGGCCAAACTAAGAATTGACGCAAATACTCTAAGTAAACTAGAACGAATTCCATCGTGCGTATATGCGTTAAAGTCGGTCTGCTATACTTGACGCGAACATTGTTTCACTTGATCTTCGCCCTCGAAAGTCCTCCTTTAATGTCATACATCGAGCCCGTATACTATTTCATTATTCAAACCCACATATACGCTCAGATTACGTAAATACGTACATTTCATCCTAGTATAAATTCTAATTTCCAGTTACGAGAGAGAGAGAGCGAGAGAGAGAGAGAAAGAAAAAGAAACTTCGATGTAAAAAAAATTCATTACTCTATATTTTGTCATAGCTTGGAATTGAGAAATTCACAATGATAAGAGAGATGATAGACATTTCAATAGGAAAAGTCAGATCTAGCTCGATACAATCAATCTTTAATCAAAGTATCTATATACTGCTAAAGTGTCGGGCAATAAATTTGAACACATGTAAACGTGAGGTTTTCCTTTTCTTCATTTTCATTTTCATCTTTATTATCTCCCTCTCCAGTTCGTTTGAAGGTAGATAGTACATGTATGTATACCGTGTTTATATGTACGAAGCGGTAAATCTACATGTACAATGTACATACATGTAGATTCGCAACAGGCAAAGCTTCCAAGAGGACCATCACATCAATTGGGACTTTGTTCAATCGCCTCTGGTTTCATTTTTATACTTTTTTTTTCCGCGTTGCACTCAATCGTTATTAAAAGTCTCCCTGCAGGGATAATCCTCAGAGCGTTACCAAATATCAAGACCTATTCCCATGGTTACACTCAGGATTAGTCCGCAACACATCAAAAAGCTGAAAGAAATCAAACTAGACGCGGTTTCGGGCTGTTTTTTTTTTCATTTCCTCTTTTCTTTTGAAGTTTCCAAAATCAGTATGAGCGAGCTAAGGAGAGGGAGGAAAATATTTTGAAGCATGTAATATTTCATAATATTCTTCTATTCGTGGTTTTATTTTTCTAATTCTATGAAGAATTTTAAACTTAATCATTTTTTATGACGTTAAAAATAACGCAGTGATTAGTACAAATTTCTATACCTACACGTAAATACGAAATACGGGATAAGTACTGTTAAATTCATATGTATAAAGTACATTGCGAAAGGGTAATATAGGCACGTGATTAATTTTGACACGCTACATTGCAATCAAAATTTCCGAGGCAACATAACGCGATAGAATAATTATATATAATCCCAATGTAGATATATATGTAGTATATTTAACTACCCACAAAATTTCGTACAGAATTTATTTATCACGTGGAAATTTCGTGAGGAGATAATAAAATTGTGATAATAATTCTTAACAATAACGACTGTAATAATAGCAATAATAATAATAATAGCAATAATAATAATAATAATAATAATAATAACAAATGAGAATATCAAGCCGGGAAATAGAATCATCTCACGGAACCTAACGGTTCTAATATTTACACAACTGGTGTTGATGTAGGTCATAGGTCACGGATCGTTCTATCAAATAATATAATACGCACGTGGCGTAAGGACGAACATAAGCTAGCAAGTACATAATAAAACGAAGTAAATTTCATGGTTCAAGGTTCAATTTTCAAAGTTCAATGTCATCGTGGGTGTTCGGGGTTAAATATAGTGTGATATTTCCTAGACCGAAAGAGATTCATCGGCGAAATGACCTAGTTATAAACACAAACGATGATATACATACATACATGATACTATATACTAATGTTAGTTTGATAGAGAGACGGGCAGCAACAGACATAATCTCATGCTAAAGAAAAAGAAAAAGAAAAGAAAAGAAAAGAAAAGAAAAGAAAAGAAAGAAAAACGAAAACGAAAATTAATGTTCGGAATTTAAATTGCGATAATAAAGACATAAGGGACGTCGCTTAATCGACAATAGAAGCCTTGTCAAGCTCCTCTTAGGTATGCTGCACTGAGCCAATACTGCAACGTTTGTATTAACTTCGGTCTCTTCGATCGTATATATAGGGGCCTGGGAGGACGGTCATTGACATCATGATGACAACTTCGTTTGATAACTTGTTAACGTCACGTATAGGCAGCTATAACGCGATCTATGCTATAGTATATGTAAATTATACATATACGAATACATATACATATTATGTATATGTATATTGTGTATATATATGGTATTGGTATATTACTATATGTATGTGGAAATTATCATTCAGTTACTGAGTTCGATCTGCGATGACGCGACTTGCACAGCTGATTTCAAACCTATATGACTATAGATAGATAACTAAGCATTGTATGCTTAGTAATTCATTTTCTTCATTTTGTACATTTTATTGTTTTCATGTTATTTGAGACAAGATAATAATCTTGAAGATTTGAGATTTGAAAAAAAAAAAGAAAAGAAAAAAAAGTAGAAACAAAATTTCAGATTAAACATTTTGTTTTTCTTATTTTTCAGGCCTGCTGAGACACGGTTGCCCCGAGGGTGTTGGAGACCGACTTGTGATCATCCCCCTCTCCCCAGGGATTCGACGATTCAAAATGTTGCGGAAAAAGTATATTTTTTTTCTTTTTTTCTATTTTTCTTTTTTTTTTTTTGTGACGCAAAGTCCGCTGTTCTTCGGACTTTGCTATGGAGGGGTGGTTATTTTTTAGCCAATTTGAATTGTCTTTAATAGAGAGAGAGAGAGAGAGAGAGAGAGAGAGAAATAAACAAACATGTCGCGAGTGAGTTTTTAAACCCGCGCTGCAGTTTATCGTGCGAAAGTGAAAATGAATTTCTCATCGTTGTATATAATAAAATATTATAAACATGCTGCAGTGAAAAACGAAAAAAAAAAAAAAAAGTAAAAAATATATATATTTCGCGGACAAAACGCGGTATGCGTTTCATATGTATAGTGTTGTGTTAGTATTTGAGAAAATGTCATTTAAACGTAAAGACGTGAACTAGACTAAACTAAAATAAATTAAACTAAACTAAACTAAACTAAACTAAACTAAAAAAAGAAAAAAACGTTGGATGAATCAGTTTAATATTTTTATTTCTACTATCATCATTATTATTATTATTATTTTTACGTAAGGATACTATAGCGAATGAAATCGCTTTGTGCTGTAATCGAATGAATTTAAAATTAATTTAATTACTTATGATTTCCGACGAGTTTAGATACCGAATAAATGCGCAGCGTAAGATACATAAATAACAAAAAAAAAAAAAAAGTCTCCGGTAGAAAAAAGAAAGAAAAAAAAAAAATTATCGCAAAGTATAGTTTAATGACGAATTAACGGATCACGTACGTGAAACGTCGTTTCATATTCTCGATGTCTATATTATATATGTATACATATATCGAGTAAATATTTCTCCAACTACCGACAAAAAAAAATAAAAAATTTTGAAAAAAAAAAATAAAAACCCAACTAGAACATGATATATTATAGACAAATGAATGAATGAATAAATAAATAAATTTTAGGTAAAAATGTTTTCCTGCCGGAGATTTGAATTTGAATTTCAAACAACTACGATTTCACGTAAGCACATACATATATAATTACCATACATACATACATACATAAATGCTTTATTATTTATTTATTGATTATTTTTATCAAGATAATTCGACGTTGTCTGGAATTGACTGTTTATTAATAATATGTGATTTTACATCTACTTCGAAGACAAGTCTTGTAGGTGGTTGTGAATGAAGCCTGCAAAAATATAATTTATACAGTTTTTTTTTTTTTTTTAAGCCTTTCAGTTTTTTTTTTTTTTTCTATTTTCTATTTTCTAATTTTTTTTTTCTCTGTATAGATTTGAATGATATATCATATGTTAAGACTTTAGTTCATAGTTATAAAAATGGACGTAGAATAATTACTGGATATTAAACTGTCGATGAAAACTGTTAATTGTTTGTTGGAAACTAACTTATCTAGTTGACTATAAATTTATTATAATGAAAAACCGGTATTAGTCTTCCGATAAGTTTAATTAACGCGTTACAAATTTACTGCCCGAAAAAATCATTCGACTTTATGCCAAAAGTTTGAATAATATTTTCAATTCATAAAACTGTTACTATACACCCGAACTGGTCATATAAAAAAAAAAAAAGAATCATTGTATACTTGTTTTTTTTTTTTTTTTTAGATTTTCATAAATGTGCGACAGATACCTCTCATTCACGATATTCTCAATTTTACAGAGAATTTATTGCATGAAATTGTATAAATATTAAACGTCTCGATATTTATTCAAGATTTATTATTGACTAATTCTATAAACACTGTCTTTATTGGTTTACGTAAAATCGATTAATTTAGATTACGTTTTAAAAGTTTATTTATTTTTTATTGTAAAGAAAGAAAGAAAGAAGAAAAAAAAGCGAAAAACAAAAGAACGAAGAATGAACAACAACATAAAAATGAAAACGAGAATGATACGATCACAATCAACGATCGTTGGTGTTAAAGTTCCCTCAAAGCCAGTAAGTGATGTCGGACAGTTCTAAATCGACCAATACGATTATTAGAAGAATTAGTATCGGTATAGTAGACGAAAATGGAGAATTTCTTTTCACATATACCGTCGTCATATTATTATGTAGGTATACATACATTGATTACGGATCTGTAATAACTTTAAGAATAATAATTGAGAAGAAGAAAAATAAGAATTTGTTTATACGTTGTTAGATTTAATACTCAATAAAATAACTTCGCGACAATTTTCGAAGGCTTCTTTGATAAGCGAAAGAAATCGAATTCTAAAAATCTAAAAACAAAAAAAAAAAACAAAAAAAAGTACGAATTTTAGAAATGATAATTTTCAATGAATATAGAAAAAACAAAAAAAAGAAACTAGCGTGCAATAAATTGCTTAAAGATGAAAAAAAAATATATATATATACATACACACGTCTACTTTTCATCTGACAATGAAATTTAACAATAAGGGATATACACGGTTGGAAAATAAATACCTTTCACGAAAGAGAACTTAATCTATAAAATTAGGGCTGAGTAATTAACACGACTATAAACTACCTACCTATATACTATATCCTGCAATTAAGTAAACAGATTAAGGAAAGGCAATATTAATAGACTGTATAATGATTTTTAACGATATACTATATTTAACTGCGTTTTGTGATTACAGTAATGAATAATGTACTTCTAGTTAATGATAATAATGTCAATATAATCATGACTGTAACTCATAATAAGTGAAATAAAAGATACCTACTACTGATCTGTCTCATGGGGGACTCGTATAAAATAGATTTTATATTATTACGATTATTTTTTGCTGCCGTTTCCCTTTTTGTCCGTTAAAACGGTCTTCCTCGTCGATATTTGTCCAATTTATAATATTATTTACATCATTCTTATGTAATTCAATGAAAATACTATGTTTTTTTGTTTTTTTTATCTACTGTAACCGTTTACGTTTATAGAACTTTTCGAGAAACTAATCCAATCATTTTATAAATGATTATACCTAATTCTAATCACTTGCAGCATCTGCACCGTCGTCAGCACCTCCTCCACTTCCCGAGCCACTCTCAGATCCAGAGTCTGAATCTTCGTCAGAATCCTTCAGGACTTTTCCTTTATGATATTTCTTAGATCTTGTACCCTCAAAGTCAGATCCTTCTTCATCCGATGAATAGATATTTGAGGCAGCTGAAAAAAAGGATAAATATTCGATGATCTTTTATTCAGATTACAGTTTCATTTGCATCAAAAGTGATGGGAAATTTTAAATGCAACTTACACTTTGCTGCAAGTGCTGCGACCCCCTTTTTATACTTGTTTTTAATAGCAGCCAGTGAAATTGCACCCTCATCGTCAGATCCATCATCGTGATAAACTTCTGTTCCATAACTGCCGGATGCTCGACCACCGCCTCTACCTCCACCACCTGATTTTTTATTTTTGCTCTGAGCTCGCATTGCCATTCGCAGTTTTTCTTCCTCTTTCTAGATTGGATTAAGATTATTCGTAATTAGCACATCAATTTCATAATGAATATGTTGTATAATATGTAAAAATAACACATTTTATTCAATTTTGGAAGGAGAAAAAATTGATTCACAAACCTTGATCATCTCGTATCTGTTCTGATCCGGATTCATACCGACTTGAGACAATACTTTGATGCCAGTTGTCTTCTGGGATCTATCAGCTAATGACATGGTCATTTTTCTGTGTGTGAATGATTCTGTTGAATGAGGTCTGAAAGTTAGTTTAGTTCTGAATACAGCTTGCCCTTGAAGACCAGTGCCTTGTCGAATGTAGAGATGATTGTGATCCCCTTGAAGCGGCTGTCTGTAAACGTCGAATATTTCGGATCCAAGATGTAGCGACATGCTACCATCTGACCATTTAATAAATCTGGCGTTACTTTCTTTAACAGGTTTTCCATCGTTGTCAAATACTTCTCTCCATCTTATGGTATTTTCAACTTTGAGTTTAAGTCTGGCTCTTCCTTCCTCATCCAAAGTTTCTTCCTCGTCTATTTCATCCTCATAAGTCTCATGGTCAAATGGTCGCGTTTCAACAGACAAAAAATTCGGTAATTTAACAAAGTGGATCTCCCGACCCAAGTCTGTTGTGATTTTAGGAATTTCTACATCTATTCTCGTCTCTGGTGGCGGTTCTGGCTCATCCTCTTTCTCCTTTTCATCATCCTTTAAATTAAAAACATTTCTTTACAATACTATTCAAATCCAAATTCAAATTCACCCAACAAAACAGTATAACAAATTTATTATGATTTTATTCGTTTCTTTAGTCTAGAATAAGCATCTCTATCTTCATTTATGATGAGAGTGTTGAAATTCTTCAGAAAAAAACTCCAAAACGATATAAAAATAATGAAACTCTTATGCATTATCCATTAAAAGATTAAATTCCCTTTAGTACACGATAAAGACTTTTGTTTTAACTAATCGACATCTTACATCCTCGATCAAGGCTCTGTGGCTAGGTCCTTCCCCGCCGCTATCAGACCTCCCCCTGCTTCTGCTTCGACTTCTACTCCGGCTTTTGCTGCGACTTTTGCTCCGGCTTCTACTCCTGCTTCGGCTTTTACTTTTTCTGGGTTCTTCCTCCTTCTCTTTTTCATCATCTGTACTAATGTCGCTTGCGTCACCAAACAATGCATCAGCAGTAGGTTCAGCATCGTCAGTCTTTGCTTTGGCCGGTTCTTCTTCTTCAGAATCTGAATCTATTAGTCCCTTTAGTTTCTTAATATGTTTTCCAGATTCAGACCCGCTGTCGTTATCCCGTTTTCTTTTCGCCGCCTCATCATCGTCGGCTACAATTTCAAAGATATGTTACAAATAATCGTCAAGAATATATCAAAAGGATATCAACAATCAGCCAAATTATCTACCAGCAATTTTCAGCGACTTTTCAGACTCTACGTCGCTCCCTGCTGGCTTGGGGCTCGGAGATTTACTCTTTGATTTCCTGGAACGTGGACTACCGTCAGTCTTCGGACTCCCTGGACTCCGAGTTCTGGATTTATTGCTTCTTCTAGAGCTGGCGCTAGCGGATCTTCGACTGGCCGGAGAAGGACTATGAGATCTGTTGCTTTTAGGAGATCCACTAGCAGATCTATGGCTCTTAGGAGTCCCAGGTGACCCGGATCTCCTGCTAACAGGAGACGTCTGGCTCCCAGATCTCCTACTCTTAGGTGAACCTGACTTATTGCTTCTCGGAGAAGGGGGGCTCCCCGATCTCTGACTTTTCGGAGTCTCAGACCTCGATCTACTTCCTCTATTAGATGGAGAAATCGGAGTCTTTGATTTCTGGCTCGGGGATCTTGACTTGGATCTATTCGACCTCTGGCTAACATGAGACTTAGGACTTTCCGACCTAGCGCTACCCGCCGGTGAATTTGATCTAGATCTAACAGATTTCTGTGATTCAGGGCTCGGGGAATGAGCCGTTCGCCGAGATCCACTTCCAGACCTCACAGATCCTGGGCTAGAATGCCTAGACCCGCTTCGCGACCTATGCGACGTAGGGCTAGCAATGGATTTATTAGCGCTAGGCGAACGACTCGCAGATCTATTAGATGCATTTGAACGACTGCCGTCTGATTTTGGACTAGTTGCAGTCCTAACCGAGTCCGGAGAGGCTGGTGGTTCTCTCTCGTCATCTGAATGGTCGCTTGTCCTGCGCCCAGGAGTTGGGATCGGTGCCCGAGAGGCCGGGCTTCCGCTACGGCTAGAGGCACTCGATGCCGAGCCACTCTCAGACTCTGAGCCTTAGAAAAAAACGATATTGTGTTACTTAGAGACGAGAATGACTGCGTGGGAGCCTTTTTAGCGCTTGAAATCTGGCAGGAATTTAGGTTATAGACTCTAACCTAAAAATTGATTTCTCGCGGTGTGAATAGACGCGTAAAAAATATAGAAATGCAGTAATAGTAACGCGACGAGTATTCCGCGGTGTTAATTATTCTCAAATGTTTGATTAAACTCACCTGAATCACCGCTCGAACCTCGTAGTATATCTCTTACGGGTGACATGTTGTTTCATATGCGTGAATGCGATGCGACGTGGTTCGAGTGACGGCCGCTAGATGGCGCCAGATCCGACGCCATATTCAAAGCTGCCTCTCTCAGTTGTTTTTCTTTTGTCTTTCTAGTTTTCTTATTTTCTTTTCTTTCTTAGAGGGGATCCGCGAGCGGCTCGGTGTAGAAGTTTGAACAAGAATCAAGCCAGTGACACCTGTTGCTCGAGGGACGCTTGACGCCGTGAGCATGGCGGGCTCAGCGGAAGTAAGGATTTTATTGTCACGACATAAAACAGCTCTGTTACGTGAATTAAACGTGACTAATTTACTCGGTGTGCTTGTTAAGCAAGGTGTTATTGCTGAAATAGATCGCGATGCTATAACGAGAAATACCAGTGATCTACTATCTGGTCAAGATTCGGACATTGATCTACTCATCGACGTTATTAGTGCTAAGGGTTTTGACGCCTTTAGAGAATTCTGTTTTGCCCTCGAAGCCGAGTGTCCACATGTATTGACGGACTTACTCGTTGATCAACACAGCATCAGCGGTAAGTCGAAATGCAGTTTTTATTATTCCATATTATTAGCTATATCATGTGAAAATTTGATCGAAAATTAGAAATAAATATAAAGAAAGAAAGAAAAGAAGAGAGAATTAAATGAAATAAGAGAATGTATTGTATATTTCTCACGCGTATTTAAATCGAGACTATGATATTTATTGTGGGAATAAAAAATTCTAATGGAAATTCATTCCAAATGCATCTTTTGTAAGATCTTGTTCTGCACGTACTACATGAATATTACGCGATTCACAAGTCTGAGAAACATACGAAGCCGGTTGTAATTGCTAATTATAATACAGACTAAGTGGATGGGTGAATAATATAATTTCATTTAATTTCATCCAACATTTTAATGCATTATTTAATATGAAAATTACACTCAGCTCTCGAATCTTATTCATTCTGAAATTTCGATATTAAGGAACAAAGATATTGATAGCGTATGTTATATGATGTATTTTAACAATTATTCATGCATACTACATGCATACATGCATACATGCGTGATCATACAGAATTTCATCGTGCGTGATCTTCGCACGGAATTGTCTTTCACCTTTTTCATTATAGAGTCCATAAAACGGACTATACACCAGCGTCTTATAGGTATAGTTTGCTTAATACCCGCGGAGGCGCCTGTGCCATGTGTTTTCTGTCACTCAAAACACTTTCACTCGAACCACCAGCCACACGTTGTGTCCGATCATTTAGACTCTAGAAAATTTGACAATCTAATAAATACTGATTTCAGTGATTTTTTTACCAACATATTATTTCCAAAGTTTCACCACGAATAGTCGTTTATCGTAATAAAATTATATATTTTTATCGGACAAGAATACACTGTTCAAATAGTCGTTGAACAAGGAGTTTAAATCTAATGGTCAAACGAACATATGGCCGAAGAAATCGATCCGTAGGAAATCGAAGCAAGAAAAAAAAAGATATATAATGAGTCGGACAACGTGTTGTAGGTAGGATAGAGTATCGGAAATTTTTCGTGCGAAGCTGTTCCGGCCGTAATTTTCAACCCATGATTTATTATATTGTATTATCACGTTTATTCAACGTCGTGTAATAATCTTAAAGAGATAGCGAAACATGTGTTACGTATTGAAAAATAAAAGTAAGTATTAAGCAATTTGGGTATAAAAATATGTACGAGAAAAATGTAGTTAACTTTTACGCAAAGATATAGTTGAAATACGTTTCTACAATAATTGAGAGATGATCGTATGATTTATCTATAGGAATATAAGATGAGTGATATATAAGGTGAAAAATAATTGTTATAATAATTGTACAAACGCAGAAGAATTATTTTTCCTTTTCGTCATCGCTTTGCGCGCTGCAAGCCCCTCACTACTATACTCAAGTTCATTGTCTTCCCTATCTTTTGTATTTTGTGGGAACTTATTTTCCTGATCTCACGAGGCATCCGCTCACGTTGCAGCGAAGAGAGGAGTTCTCTTCCCCTATATTATACCCAGAGTCGTTATTTCTTAATTACTGAATCCCGCCGTGGCGGTCGTCTCGTTGTTACTTTTGTCGTGTTTTTTCGCTTTATATACTCCCAACAATACTTACGTGTTTCTACATCCGTTCGGTTTTACACACAAAATTTAACAACGAAAGATGTATAATCATATACGTTACAAACGTCTTATATTAAACCAATTCTATAGGAACCAGCTGGAACACCATAATATCGAGTCCCGCGATTAATGCGAATTATCCAAGAATCGGAATTTGCATTTCAAAATTAAATATCACTCGCGAGGTGAAGCGTATTGCTACTATTACTGGCGTATTCGCGAGGTTGCGATAAACAGAACGCGATCTAATGCTGACGAGTCTCTTTATGTCATTCGACTAATCCCGCGGTAAAAAACAGCAGAAGAATATGAAAAACAACTCTCAAAGGCAGAGAATTTTTTTTACTTCATCTTTCGCCAACGTAATGTTAAGTTTTATCATTTTCATAACTGAAAATTATGGACGATGTAGATATAATTATGCGAAATCAAAATTTTATGCGATATTGAAGTTCTGTTTGTTCGACGATTTACTTACCTAGTCATTCAGCCCTTTCTTTTTCACTTCAATCATACACAATAATTAAAAATTGTGTAATTTTTTTTCCTTCGCGTATCAGCGAGCTTCTTTTATTTTTATTTCTCTGCGAATGATTGACGATGATTTAGGCCATTTTTACACAAGAAAATTCTATTTGCGAATTAATTATCATCACGTATATAAGTATGTATACCTACTTGAGTATAATATGTTGGTCGCTATTTGATTTTTCGGTCGGACGGATGTGGGATAATACCTAAATGACTATGAACGCATTAATTAATTAGTGATGCATAATTTTCTGTATGTATACCTGAATAGAGGCAATGAAAAATGAATAGTCCCTGAAAAGAAGAGAAAAAAGTGGAGGAAAAAAAAATTAAAGAAAACTGAAATCTTCTTTCCTCTCGACTTGTGTACACGGGAGAACCCGGGCGCGACAAACTTCCACGACGACGACGATTCCGATTTCCGACGACGACGACGACGACGACGACGACGAGGACGAGGTCGTTAACCTTGGCTTTCAGGATTCGAGATTCGAGTTTCGAGATTGAAGAGTTGCGTATACTGGCTTATATCAGCTCGATGAATGAGTATCAGAAGCAACTTTTCTCGTCAAACTCAATCAGAATTCAAGGGTCGTCTTCTTTCCCCTTTCTCTCTTCCCCCTTGTCCCTTCTTCTACTTTGGTCGTCGAGTGCTGTTTCTCTGAAAAACTGCACCTCATACCCATCTTAGGTATATTTTGTTCCGTATATAATACAGATATATGACATGTGCGCAACCTCCGCGTGTAACGATCTCCGAAAGTTAATAAATCGAAAGAAATCGATGATGAATCAATCATATACCTATTATATACTCTCCGAAATGGAAAGAAAAATAATATATAGTATACTCCCCATATATTCATATGCAAATACCTACTCGCTACTTTTTTTGTTCATATTTCTTTCATCATATACGGGATGAGAATGTCTCAATTTTTTTTTTCTGTTTTCCAATTTACGGTACATAAATATATTATCTGAATATATAATATATATAATATATATACACATATATAGCAAACCAGTTCTTAATATTTACGGGCAGAGAAAGCTGTTTGAATATGCACGTAGGTATATAATGATAAAATATTCAAAAAATGTCTATATATGCCAATATTTACGCAATAATTATATTACCGTATGACTATGGTATAACTATACATATACCTATATCAGCACGATTTTTCAGACATTAATACAAGTTTATTCAATGCTTGCATTCTTTATACAATTATTTTCATACCCTTCGCATTTTATCACAGAAAAAAGTAAAAAGTAAAAAAAAAAAAAAAGAATCAAGTAGGTAGTATAGGAATTTTTTCGGATCTTTTATCTCGTCGCGAAATTTACAACCGAGTTGAGTTTGAAGTTTCACGATCTTCTTCTAGACCGATCTATAAATTTATTAATAAATTACACATGCGTTCAGAAAATTGCTATATATCCGAATAGCAGTTTGCCTCGTTAGCTCGTTACTCCTATGCGACCTTCCTTCTTGTCCCCTTCGCTCTTGTTTCACGTAGGAAATGTATAGCTGCGTGTAACTCCTTATTTCTTATATATATACTCATACTATACAATTAGCGGAAAGGTAGTAATTACTAATTAATAATTAAACATCAATTATTAAACGCGCTTAAGACACAGCAGAACTGAGAGCAGAAATGCAAGAAGATAATAACGACCGAACGAAAAATCTTAGTATACCCTAATCCGCATCCGCAGTGATCTACTTTGTTCTAGTATAATTTTTCCATGCACATCGCCTCGAATGAAACGAATGAATCGTCACCGCCCCACCCGTTTTTAGAATAATGAATTTTTATTGAAGTTGAATTTTCGCTTATTCCTACGTTTCGTTAATAGCGTCGCCTCTGCTCGTTGGGTGGCCCTTAATTATTACGTGTGTATGTATGCACGTGTACATGCATCAAGACACAAATTGCACAAGTCAAGGGTTAGGAGAATCTTGATTAAAAATACTTACAGAATTATTCTATCTATATGGGGAGTGATTTTTTTTATGAATAATTAATTCGCGATTTGATTATAGCTAAATATTAATCAAGATATTCGCGAGGGGATTTGCAGCAAGGACAAAGACACGAAGGATAAAGAAAATAATTGAGAGGGATAATTAAGCCCGATTTAACGTGCGGCTCGGCTTGACTTGACTTTACTTGACTTGACTCGACTTAAGACTAAGCGACAACGACGAAGGGAATGAAATGAAATTTGTTAAGCTACTACAACCCGTTTTCGCACGTTATGCGTCGTCGCGTATTCACATAGCGTCATTGCCAATTAAGATAACGCGGTTAGTTATACACGTAGCTCTAGAGAGAATCATCAAACTTATTAAGGATCGTTGAACATAAGGACGATTTGTTCTGATTTCTATCATCAACCCCAAAATAACGCGGATAGAATATCACGCGATAAATTAAATCGAACTTAATGTTTTAATGCAATTCGCATATTACAGTAGTACCTATATTATTAATTTTTCCCATATGTACACACAGAAAAATCTAAACCTGAATCACGATTTCATAAGCGTAATCTACGTTTTTAGGGAAAACGTGAATCATGATTTCCGTTGCCGTAAAATAGGATTTCGTATTCGTAGAGTAAGACAATTTTTCCCTTATTTCACGTTTTTTCAATTCATCTTGTAGAAAACGTGAAATAAGGCAAAAATTATCTTATTCTACGACTACGAAATCGTACGTGAAGGACATTTGATCCTATTTTACGGCAACGCGAAGCGTAATTCACGTTTTCTCTAAAAACGTAGATTACGCTCATAAAATCGTGATTTAGGTTTAGATTTTTCTGTGTGTATGTACGTATAACAGACGTGCAACTTATCTTCCGGTCAAACTTGAAACGGGTATAGGTACCTGAAATATTTAGACGATTCTTTTACCGCCTAATTTAAGGCCGACTTGCTTCACTTATTTTGTTTATTAAAATAAATTTGAAAAAATAAAATTTCAACAATGGCACTATTGAAAAAGCTAGTTGAGATTTGTATTCTATAAATTTTTGTCACTAAAACTAGCCAACTATTCGCAAAATTTTCAAATTGTCAAAGACTCGAAGAACCCTGTCGAACGTATTCATCATCCTCTCGGCCTCTATACGAATAATAATATGTTATTATACCCACCCTCCGAATCAGCGCATATATATAATAATTGCAATTTTATTAAGTTGATTATTTTCTGCCGCAGGGGACCAACAGCACAGTCTTTCGTTATCAGGTTCTGACACAGGCGAGCTTCCTCCAGATCGAGTAGATGAGGATGACGCTCGAAGTGACATCGATAACATCGTTGGGAATAATAATCTTCACCACGAGTTTGAGAACGACATAAAAAAATGGTGAGTCTATTCTTCTTCCTTTTTTTTCATTATTATTATTTTTTTTCCTCCCCACCTATTTCGCTATAAGGTCATGATTACACGCGTATGGTAAATTACGTAATATACCTACGCTTACATTACACAGTTTTAATACGTGGTAATAATTATTATATCGCTCATGTCGTCCTCTTCGTTAATAAATCATAACGGACACGCGTTAACCGAACCAGAATCCTGGGTAAGCTAATCTGAGACCCGATGGGTGAGGTTAGTTATATCACACTTCTCCCTCGTCGTGCAGGTACTAATGTGTAGCACCAGGAAGTAGGATTAAGTTTGTGACTACGCTATACATACGGTGTAGACAAAATCCTAAAGCTTCTCTCACACAGATATATATATAGGCATTCGTGCGGTGCAGAATTAAAAATTTGTCAAGTCTCGTATTATAGCATATCAGCGATCCCATATAAACTATCAATCTGTATACACGATTGATCGATGGAGAACATTTTTCTACCTTCAAAGTTGAAAAACATAAATTAGTCAAATAAAAAATGACAAAATTATGGGAGCTATACTTCGATCATTTCAGAACATAGATAAAATTTCATTTTTTATTGTGAACGAAGCCTAAGAATAATCGCACTAGTGCATTACAGAGTCTACGACAGGTTTCTATAGCGGTTTTTGCCACCCACCTTAGTCGTGGATTTTTACACTGATAAAGATCAGCTATTGAACTCGAGATAGTTGATATTCTAAAAGGGTCTAAGCTCCGAGTCTAAGAACTTGTTGATAAGTCGATCAATTTTCTGCCAACAATAATTTCTAGCCTTATAGATATTGCGATCTATAATCTATATGAGAAGAAGCAACGTTATGAAATTATTATTTTTTTATCCATTTCTTTCGCACCGAAATTTAATTGAGATTATTTGTTTTTTTTTTCCTCTCTTCAATCCTGAAAGAATTATCCTAGATCGTTAATTTTCCCATTCTTAGATCAATTTCTTACTCTCTGAAATACAGAACCCTTATTTATCTCCGGCGTCGATCTCTACCTCTGTGGCTTCTCGGGGGTGAACCGGAAGCGATGTAAGTGATGCGAAACACAAGGAGAGTACGGCCTACACCTACCCTTCCTTCCTTCCGGTTGACAGGTTGTAAAACGGGATTTCCCAACACGATTCTCTAGGGAATCAGGGAATCACGACGACATATATATCCTCTAATCCTTTACCCCAAAGTTTGCGTCATTCCTCTCGCAATGAATCTCACTCTCAGCTCGACTTTACGAGTTGATATCGATACCTCCGCGGAATAACCGGCTATCTCAGAAGTTGCTTGAAAAAGCAGCTATCTCAGATTTTGCTTGAAAAAGCGGCTATCTCAGATTTTGCTCGAAAAAGCGGCTATCTTCAAATCATGCTAGCGAAATTTTGCGTCAAAAACGTAAAATTATGATTCAAATGCTGAAAAAACAGGTTGGAGCAGACATTATAATGTCTGGGCTTTTGCTCCAACCTGTTTTTTCAGCTTTTGAATCATAATTTCACGTTTTTGACGTAAAATTTCGCGAGCATGATTTGAAGATAGCCGCTTTTTCGAGCAAAATCTGAGATAGCTGCTTTTTCAAGCAAAATCTGAGATAGCTGCTTTTTCAAGCAACTTCTGAGATAGCCGGTTATTCCGCGGAGGTATCGATATTGGAAAATCTTTATACTTGATATTTTTGAAAATGTAAAACGAATGTTAATTAAGCTTTTAATTAAAAAAAAAATCTTCCTTTATTGAATTAACTTAGAGAAAGCGATAGAAAATATCGTCGATTCAATTCTGCAGTTATATTGATTGGTTAGAGAAACTTTAAGTGAAGATATAATTCCTGTAGGATGATCTGGCCGTATTATATCTTCGGTACGTAAACTAGGCACCTGCTTATTAGCCTTTTACTGTATCTGACCAAGGACTAGTTTACGACGTCCGTTGGGTCGCTAGTGGTTGTTGGCCTCGTCTTTAGCACAATGTTGGAACATATATGATGCGTTAACTACGTATATGTATGACCACAACTCGTTGCTCTAACAATATCGCTTCACTCAGCGAACCGAGAAAATAAAATGGAAAAAATCAATTGAGGTAAAAGTATCTCAGGAAGAAGTCGATCAATGATGTTCAAAAAAACGACTACCTGTATATCCACGTATAGGTACATCCATATGTATCCATAAAATGAATGTACATACTACACCTACTTTGGATTTACTTAATAAAAAGCGATAATAACGAGGAAAGGAAATATCGATTCGAATCGGTACGGAGCGAAAGCCGCAGGATCATTAACTTATTTATTTATTTATTTATTTATTTATTTATTTATTTGGCTTTTTTCAAATTTACTTATGTAATTCAATTACTGCGATCGTTATTTTCGGAGTTCAGCTGCATTTGTTCGAATTTACGTTGAACGATCACGATTTATGGTGTAATTTGTTAATACCGGTCTTAATTAGCTTCTCTTACTGTTCGATTCATTAACGGGTTTACGCGGTTTCACACGAGAAATCGGAGGCCAGGCATCGTCCATTAATATAATCGTTTATCCTATTTCAGATACCACTCAGATATACAGAATTCGGTTTTTGTCTATTAGCTCTGACTTGCTGATCTGATTGTCAGTAGTCTTAATTATGGGAAGTGAACGGTAACACCTACGAATAAATTTGTATAATTCCAAGCCCGCAGTGATTGGCGGGGGAAAAGAAAAAAAAAAAAGAAAAAAAAAAAGAAACCATTAGCTCCGTAATTCGTCAAGGATATTAAAAGTTCCATTGAAATAGAAATTAGCCCGTTGAACTAACGTGATTAATTACCAATTGCAATTAAATACACATCACTAACTCATATTATAATATACGTTGGAGAAATTCGAACAACGACACGCGAACTTTTGTTTCTAAATTGTGAATGTAGTTCGTTAAATTTTTGTTCTTTCATTTTTATTTTTTAAATCTTTTTGCAAGCCTTCGTGCGTAATATCGTCAGAATTTTTTGTGCAAAGAAATTCAATTTCTTGACGTCAGCTGCTACACAGAGTTCTTTATATTTTTATATCTTTTTTTTTATCACCCTATGGGGCTTCTGTATGTATTGGATTTGATAGGGTCTTATGGGACACGAAAAAGTCTCATTGAGTAATAGAGTTCTCCTCAAGGTCCGCGACGCCTTGAGACTTACGAAGCTCATGTTGCGTCAGTAATTTTAAACCTGCGGTGGTAGGGCCTGCAGCGATATCAAGTAACTATATTGCAAACGGGTTAACATATTCATCAATGATGGGATTTTAACAGTTTTAAAGTTTCGTTCATGGATTTAGTTACTATTTCTTTATTTTTTAGTTATTTTCTAATTTTTTTTGTTAGAAAAATATTTTCACACGCAAAATAGTCCTGCATAAGAAAACAGAGAGAGGGAGAGAAATCAATTCACTAATCGCTAAAATAAAAAGTCGTGTGTATAAATTGTTGAAAATATTCTTCAAATTTATATATATATATAAGATCGCGTGAAACCCACCGAGTAATAAAAAGTTTTTTGACATCAGAGTGACCTTTCGATTCAGACTTTAAAAATTGAGGATATTATCTCATTTTTTAAATTCTCGACATAAAATCTATAATGCATATAATATTGTCGAAAAATTAGCCTGCTAATGTTATAAACTTGGATTCAACCGGTCATTTAATCCTGCCTGGTGAAAGTACTTTCGAAATATTTAGCTGTGATGTCGTTTGTCACGTTATATCTATACATACTACTCTCGTCGTCTTATACGTTAGATGAATACATATCTTGAAAGTACAAACGTATAGGTATGTGCTATAGTTCAGCTTCTTTACATGCATATAGCAATCGAGATATTTTTTAGTGAATTTATGACCGCTGATGTAGGTGTGATTTATTTTATGCTGTTTTACAACAAAAGTTGATATTCGCTTGACGAAATATTACGCAACTGCAGTACTCTCTTTAAATATGTCAAAATCTCGCGTTGCCCAAAGTTAAATGCATCGCGAAACGATTTGTTTCACCTCAGATTTCACTTGATTAAGAAACTTGGAAAATATCAACCGCTACCTCGTTCGAGCCGGTTAATTAGGACGAAGATAATTATATTTACCGAGTAATTTAACATCAAAGAGAATGTACAGTTCATAATTTGTATTTATATACCTACCTACCTACCTACCTACCTTCAAGAACGTGTAAATACGAAAAGTGGGAATTATTTGTTTGATGGAATTACAAACGCGTGACCTTTGGGTACTTATGGGTTCGACTTCGTGGTAAACTTCCGAATCTTCTTACTGCAGCGTGAGCTTTCGCTCGGTATTGTATTAGTACAAATGAAACTTTCGGCGAAGTTGATTAAATCGAAAGTGACCGAATTCAAAGGAAGCCACGGAAATTGAGTTTGCGAATTGAAAGAGCTTCTCCCGGAAAAGTTCAGTTAGATTACGCGAGTCGAAAACCATCCCAATCAACCACGGACTTCAAATCGTTTCAATATATCGTCACCTCAAAGATCAAGTATTAATCAATGAAGCGTTATTTCGTTGACACTGAGCCACCGATAGAAACCGACTTCCACCCTTCCTGAATGATCTTTTTTTTCCCAAAGTTTAATGGAAACTGAATCCCAAAGTATTGAAGCCTTTAGCGAAGTATGAAAGTTTTGTCTCCGACTTAGTGTCTCAGTATAGAGTCGCTATGAAAATTATTCGGAACTCCTCCGATGCTTTTGTTCAATATCTTCGATCATGACTCGGTGAAATAAGAAATTACGTATAAATGTTTCCATTTTCATTAAATCAGTATTTCAACCTGCGCAGGTAGCTATAATGAGCCGCCGTTACCCATTATAAATCAGTTTTAATTAGGTAACTCATTTAATCGGATAATTATTTACGCCTAATTACGTCTCGATGGTATAAAGATAAACAAATTATTTTTGTGTATTGTTAGTCGATATTCCCTTGTACAGGGCTGAATTCCAGGCTTCGAAACTCTCTGTGCAGTATATTACTTTTTTCTTTTTCTTTTTCTTTTTCTTGGTCTTTTTTTTTTTTTTTTTTTGTATAAATCGTGATGACGGCAAATTGTTTCTGAGAAACGAACGTGGACGCGTACCTATATAGCTTGGGCATTAAAGATTTTTATTTTGCATCTAAATTACCGATACTGCAACCGCTTTCAGTTCGCATCCCGTATATACATATATAGGTATAGACGTTTAATTATAAATATATGTATACGTTAAAGTCGTGCATAATGATAGGAATATGTAGTATGTAGTATACCTTATGTATCGGTAATCGCGATAGTGAAACGATTCTTCTTAAACCTTTGATAAAATACTCGATTCTATTTTGAATCAGTCTTCCTTCTATTCGATTATAAGTCTAACCGGAATATAGTATATCTGCGTTTCCGAAATGAGAAAAGAAAAAATTTTCTGAATTCTAAAGTGTATTTTATTTTTTATGATTTCATACGAACTAAGTAAGCCGAATATTGACGCAGTATTCCGTCTTTCTCCGCGATACATCTCGCCGAATTTACCTCTTTCTTTTTTCCTTTTTTCTTTTTTCTTTTTTTTTACCTTGTTCCGATATCCAAGCTGCCTCACGGCTTCCACCGAGTTAAATTAATTGATCCAATAAACCTTAGCCTGTGTTCTGAAGCACCAAGTTAACATCGGACCAGGACGTTGGCCTCTCACAGCCACGATGTATTCCTGAGAAATAGTATGAGAAGGTGGGGAAAGCTCCCCCGAGGCATTGCGGGATAAGTACTCCCTGTTAAACATCCCCTGTGGGGTTGTTCGCGATTTCTGGGTCACTGATTCTTTTCTTACATTGTTGGAAATTCTTGAAAAACAAAAAATCGTTATAAAACTGCCTTTATACTTTCTCGGAATGTTATATCACTAGCTTAACAACTCACAAGATCTTTCTCATCTCTTCAGCTAGCTTATAAAAATTTAAAAAAGAAAAATAACATCACGCTGATTACGCCTTGAGATTGGCAACCGAACTTACACCGCTGTACACTGCAACTCGCTAATTGCCAAGCGGTAGGCGCATTGTGCATCCGAGTGAGTTGAGTTGCAGTCTCACAGGCGTAGAATTCATGTTACTATGTGTGTGTGGTCTTGACTTTTGTGTTTTCTTACTTTTTTCTATATCCTAAAAGGTGAAATATGATATCACAGGAAGGAAGAGCCCTTTTTGTAATGGGATTGAATGTGTGAATTTATTTGGGCGGATGTATATGTGTAGATGTGTGTATAAAGTGTTTAATTTCTGGATTTGTGTATGTAATTTCGTTCAGAGTTGAAAAGGATGTTTTGAGTGAAAAAATGTTTCATTTGAGTATAAGCGTCGTGAGTGAAACGGGATTTTCTTTGAGATAACGAAATAAAAGGGATGGATAAAATTGTCTCTATATAAAGAAGACATTCATTCATTCATATTCCGATGGGCAATTTGTAGTATACAGCTGTATGCGAAATTTTCATATTTGAAAAATCTTATTTTGTAAATACCTACTGTAATCGTTTATTATCTCTGTGTATGTAGTACGTCGAATCTAGCCAGTTTCACAAACAGCAATGCGTCATTACGTAGTTGATAAATATTATTGAATGTTAATCACGGATTGAAATCAGAAAAATTAACAAACGCTAACAAGACAAATAAATTATTAGGCGAACGGATAGTTCAAATACGAAGCAAAGATTAAACGATAAGCAACTATACTAATAGGTACACAAACCGAGAAATTCGCATATATAGTTAAATAGTCTACAGTATTCAATCTAATTAATATTACAGTAATAAATCATATTCACAAATTTACAAAGTTCAGATTAATTCTCTTTTATTTTTTTTTACTATTTCTTCAATTACGTTAGGCGGGGTTATATCATGTTGGATTACGTTAGGCTAGGTCGGGCTAGATTAGGAGCTTAAAAACATTAGCACACCCTCTCAACAATCTACGAGGCAGCGTCTGGGAAGCAAGCTGCGTGACCGTGCAAACGATGAGAATATTAGGAATGGAAATTTCACTTTGGTTCCTTAGTGCAGTCGTTGGCTGATCGTTAGAGCCCTGAGTTCTCTATGGTTTACATACATACCTATATACATAATATTATACTCGTGCCCATACATGCCTCGGAATTTTTAAGAATTGTACCTACATCTAAATCACAGGTGTAATTAAACAAACCTTGTATCATCGATCAGGAAATTAGGAATAAAATTGATCATCGCATCCCTGTGCTCGCTATAGAATCTGTAAATTTATTATTTGCACGTAAATCTGCTTCTTCCTTCTTCTTCTGCTTCTTCTGAATCCGAGAACAAGCTGTAAGGAATGAAAATTCGTTGAACACGAAGTAGTGCGGCTTGCGATTGCTTGAAAATGTATAAAATCTCCCTTCGCCAAACCGACTACTTCCTGCGCATCTCTTCAATTAACTCCCCCAACAGCTACGGAGAGTAGGTATATGACGCTGAATTATATCCAATAAAATTGTTTCCGCAACTGTAGTCGTTGCTGTTAAATTCTCGAGGCAGACAGTCAGCCTTCGAATTATAAGAATCCAAATTATGATCTTTCTTCTCTCTTATATTCTCCTCATTTTTTTATCCCGACATTTCATATCAGGCGAATCTATTATTGAATATATAATATGTAGTAGCTGGTGTAATATATCGAGGAAATATGTTGCCGATTGCAGTCGTTTATAAGCAGTATTTCATTTCATCCTGTCGGATATACTGAAGGGTGAAAATATCAAAGACTGACTCTAAGCGAGTGTATTGGCAGATATGAGAGTGCGATGGCATAAGAATAAAGAAAAACCTGGAATTGCGGTGTAGGGGTGCGTTTGACAGCAAAGTGGAGTAAAGTGCTACAACATATGTATATTGTATATACTATATACACTCCGATTGTCACATGTTTTTACTGATTTTTTGACGTATGTGTACACACATACATACCTGTATAATATACCATATATGTATATGAGAGCGACTTTTAATGCAAATAGAAAGATCGATTTCATTAATATTTTAATTATTCGTGTAAAACATGGTGTACTGTGATATAACTATACGGTAATGATGAATAAGTATATACCTTGAGTATAAGTTTGGTGTTAAAAATAATTGCGAATATAATTGATTGGGTGAATTCAATCTCATTTCGCCTATATTAACCAATTAAGCTACTGTTTTCATATTATTTAAATTACCGTGGTCTTGTGGCTTGTAATTTTCTATAACAAGCTGTGTTCTTATACGGCGCAGGTAACGATATTCGATGAATGAATGAAATAGCGTTTTAATGATATACCTTATACTCGTGTAGTGATCGAAAGGCGTTCGTTACACAATTTTAATTATACACCTACCGGGTATACTTTACGCTTACTCTATTGTGCTCGCGGTATTCTTTATCCGACGATAGTCTCTCGAGATCCTTATGTATGTACACGCGTACAACTTATTTTCATTAGGTTTAATTAGGTGATCAAAGAAATCAAAAAAAGCAAAAAGAAGCAAAATAAATAGAATGTTGAGTGTATAGAAGCGAGTTATGATAATATACCTACTCGACGATATAATAATCGCAGCGGTGTATTGAGAGGGTGTAAATGAATGAATCGATTGGTCCGAAAGATCCTGAGCTCTTGACCCAACAACTCACCAGCTCATGAAAAAATAACCCAGTTTTATTCTCTTATACGAGGTAGAAATGACTCGTTTAAATCCCGCGGTAAAAGACGGTTGAAAAATTCAAGGAACGTCTAAACCAGACTTAATAGGAACAAGTTGACGGTATATGGAATCTCACGGTGTACTATATATTGTATACCTGTATATTGTACAATCGTATATAGAAACTCATTGAGAAATTCTCGAGCGAATCGGTGCTGTAGCAGAAAGAAAAATTCTTGGTACTAACTTACGGAATCTCGTCTTAATTAGCCTCTTTTCAAATCTGGGATTTGTATGTATACGAAGTGAATATACCTACGTCGAAAAAAGGATAAATCAGAATGAGAAAAAAGAAAAAAGTAAAACTTTTCACCATTCAGGGAAACTCTTTCGAAATATTATCCGGTTTTGCTTCGGTGAAATTTATTAATCTTGAGTTTTCTTTCAAGCTGAGGAGAAAAGGAGAAAAACCATCCTTTCTATTTCACATTTTCTCTGTGTGTGTGTGTTTTTTACTTTTTTTTTCTATGGAGAAATAAAACGAGCCATAACATATTTAGGAAATGTCTCATGTTGTATATACGAAACGTTTGATTTTTAACATTACAAAGCCTGAAAGTAAAAATCCTTTGACGTGGTGTCCCGCATATCTACATATCATACCCCTAGTAGCTCTGCAAGATATTGTCAGCACTCGTAATACATGCGGGCGCGCGTCTTTTAAACCTACAGCTGGTAGTAATTCATCATTTGTGTTAAGCGCGATGAGAATGTGGAAGTGTATAAGATCGCGTCCGGCTAATTGACTATGGAGGATGAAACCGAAACGTGATGCTGTTAGTTCTATCTATAGATTATAGTTTCAGTCTTTTATTTAAACGTCTTCGATTCCCGCCTCAGCTGGAGTACCTACCTACTTACGTATAGTCATTCCTAATCCTAACTGAATACATATAATCCTATACACGATTGTGAAAAAGTGTTTATTTCATTGAGATTACACACACACACGAAATTACTGTTTGTTTAATCGTTCTATACGAGAAACAAACATTTCTGAACGATTCACCCATCTTCGTAACCCTATTTGCTGAACGGATCATTGTTCTTTTATAATTAAAACAAACACCTCGTTAATCGACTTTTAATCTTCTGTTTTTTTTTTTTTTTTTTTTTTTTTTTTTCATCTGATTATATGTATATCTTTATCAATAAATTATTTATCCCAGGTCATCGCAATAGCAGAATATTATATGAAAATCGAAGAAATTGAATAAAATCCGCATCATTTTTTCGTCAACAAATCTGCATCGGTCATCACTTTGCTCTAACTTTTGACCTGACAAAGTCTACAATACATTATGACGATAGTACTAGATGGAGAATTGAATCGTAGATATCATCAATTCCTGCGCTCATTCATAAATGGAATTATAACTATTCATAGATTATCCCGGTGTAGGCATCGAGTATATTTCATACCTGTTGCATATCCACCTATTATATACCTACTAGAAATTATTGAATGATATGAGAGAATCAAAATCAAAAAAAAATTAAGAAATTACAAAAACCCTTCATTTCGCATCGAGAGATTCAAGTCTGTAGATAATTATGCGCGATATATTCGAGCCCCTCTTTAGTCGACGCTATTAAAGTCTTATTCGCTATGCGTCCCGACGTACGGGTACGGGTATGTACCTCTACCTACTCTCGGCTTATTTTCCAAGCTATAGCGAAGGGTGCAGCGTACGTCGACTGTTGACTTCAGTCGAGGCTCTCTCTGTACCACCAGAACTAGAAGTCACCGACACTGACACCATATACATGACGGTGCTGTGCGACACCCTCGTTATTTTGAGAAGCGTCGCCCGCTTTATCCCGCCTCACCCGCGGCGCCCGCGCGTCGTTTCTTCCGCGCTAGTATGTCCGTCTGCAGTTCCCGTACTCCCGTACGTAGGTCCCGTAGTTCAGTCGTCGCGACGCCTTCGTATAGAGCCACGGTACCCGGTGCCCGGTCTTCTTCGAGTCACCGATCCCGTGGCCCCCGAGTTTCGCGCGCTCTTTAATTCCCCGTTTTAATTTTCTCCTTTTATATCTCTCCCATATCTCGTCACTTCACGTCTCGATCATAATTTTCAATTTCGTTTGCCCCACATTCTTTTCTCTTTTTCGTCTAATCGTGTTTCTCTTGCGTCAGTTATGCCTGGTTTTAATCACCAAAAAATAAACTGGGGCATGTGCGAAGAAGAAGAAGAAGAAGAAGAAGAAAAAGAATAAGAAGAAAGTTATGTGTCAGACGTAGATGTTTGTATACCTATGTATATATCCAGTAAATTTTACACCCAGAGTCAGTTTGGCTGTTCAAAAATTTGTTTCAGATTTCGTTCTTTTTTTCTCTCTATAAACAATTCCTTCGGTTTTAATCAAAATCCATATAAGATCCAAATATTTCATACTCGACGACTTTCTGTCTCAATCATGAAACTACCCGTGTTCAAAATAGAAGTAAATTCCCGCGGTATTCCGAACTGCTGCATATTATATGCATTAGAACCACGGAAGATTGTTCCTCCTCGATCTTCGCGGTAACTCATACGCTCGCGTTTCATCGCATGACCCTTTACGTGTACAAAGCGATCGCCCCGCTACGTGATCACGTATTTCTACCTCCGCGAATTTTTTTTAAAGCGTAATGACATTTTGTTAGAAACCTGCAACGGATGCGTATATTAGTACATTGATTTTATTATTATAAAATATTGGAACCAATCGCGACACAAACTTCATTTTCTTTTTTTTTTTTTATTCAACAATCTTCCGTGAGATTTTCAAAAAATTTCAACAGTCGTAGAAAGAATTCCTATTATTTCACCATGCATATGTCTATTCTCGGTTAGTCGAACATCAAACAGGAATAACTCGACGTTTATAGGGATTTGTGTGTTTGCTGGTGAAACCCAGCGTGCGTATACATGCATGCATGTATATCTGTTTGAATAAAGTTTACGTTCTCTATATCTGCAGCAGTTAGTTTACTCAGTAGATCGCTATCACCGACGTTATATCGTTTCAGAAATGTTTCCTTGTTTACGAATTAAGCCAATACTTTCATCGAGTGATGAGTTAAACGCGGGGCACCGTTCTCGATTCCGAGTTTATTATTCCATTAATTTTTATCATTTATATTACCTTCTTTCTTTCTTTCTCTCATTCCTCATTATTTCTTTCTTAACTTTTCAACTATCCCATCCCACACCTACTGCATATACCATAAAAGTTGAAACAGTTAAATTCCAGATGGTTTTGTTTCCTTTCGGAACATTCTCTCTCTCTCTCTCTTTAGGAGAGAGCTTAAAAGGATCGCGCCTTAACGCTCGCAAATAATGACCGTTTATTGTCGGGAACTTTCCTTCGTTATAAATTATTTCCGCTTTTACATATCGTCTAGAAATTGAAATAATTCAAAGTCGCTGAAATCATAAGCGCATAAAAGTACACGTACAAACCAACAAATACCTATACACCATGTGTGATGTGAATGAAAACGTTTACGAGGACAATAATTACAAAACAAAAAAAAGAAATCATCATCATCAAATTGAATTATAATGTGACACGTACTTATTAACAAGCTCTAAGTACGCTGCAATATTCGCGATATGTATTATGATTATGAATGAACTTGATAGTCGAGAGGAGACAAGACTTTGACAATAGAAAAATCATAGTGCGTGACGACGACGAACCAGATCCATCATTACGTAGCAGTCGACGTTAGAGAACAACCTGCAGCAGGACGTGGGAGGCTCGCTTCCATCCTTTTCGTTTTGACTGAAAGATGTACGCCGATGGTGCCCAGCGTTGTTTCTACGGCGGTTACAACACTCTTCCACTTCCTGCCCAGCTGGGATACTTCGTGCCTTTGAACGCGTTGTATTGCGTGGGTCCACCAGATCCGAGAAGACCACCCTCGACTTCGCAATCCCCAAATTCATCGCGTCATACTCTTTGGTGAGTTCTAATTCGCGGTGGATTGTTTTTTTTGTTTTTTCATTTTATTTTATTTTTGCACGAATCGATCGTTTGTTTAACATAGTAATCAGTTTTCAAATTAAAACGAGTAAAAATAGGTAATTAATTAGAACGTATTTTCGTCTTGATTTATCCTACTGATGCGCAGGTTCGGTGATTACAGCCTTCTGGAAATAAAAGGCAAAGCAATAGACGAGGTTGAAAATGAAGAAAAACGAGGATTTAACCCTTTTGTTTTACGTATCGTATTCATTCTGTCTCTTCAGGACATCGCGTGCTATGCAAGCCCTACGTGAAACACGCGTAAACCAATCATTGGCTTGTAATTCAATTAGTTCAATTCATTATCCTTCGCGCGAGAGAAGTATTGGAGTCTCGTTGAAACTACCTCGATTCATTATACCTACTTTCGGAATGGTGTTATTTACGAAAATTTCGCTTAAGCTGTTGATCCGGTTCTGATAATTTATCGGGATGAGTTTTTAGCGACCTTTAACACCGCATCGTGGACAATAAACTAGATATATGTATATATACCTACGCGTTTTACGTATAATCACAAAATAACAACATTTTTATTTCATCTTTTATTTTATCTCATACCAAACTCGTGGAATGATACAAACTGAAGACAATGGCTAATCTCGAGCTTATAGTAAAGAAAAATAATATATATTAGTCTTTTTGAATAAAGTACGTTGGGATTAATTTTTACCTTTTTTACAATTTCTTCTTTTTTCTTTTTTTTTTGTTTGCTAATAAAAATCTGCCGCAAATATTTTATCCACGTGAATTTATTAATGGTTCAATTATTTGCTGGCAAATATATCTTCAGTGCATGCATATAACCTCTACATACGTATTATACCGATGAAAAGTTTAACAACACGTCGTCATTCACATTATTTCTACTTTATATACAGTTTTGGTTTATTAAAAATCATCGATTTTTATGTCACCGACATTCGATTTCCTCAAGAATAATAAGGTCACACATCGTTTTCACGATTTTTGCTAAACGTCTGAAGGGATATGCCGTTCTTTTTTCGCCGCAATTTGTGCTGAATCTCTTCCAAAGATTTTCCCTTGGTCTCGGGAACGACTAGTATCGAAAATAGTGTAGCGAGAATCATAAAACCGCCAAAAATCCAGAAAGTTACGCTTTCGCCTAGGTGAAAAATCATCGTTGGAAACAATTTAGTCACCGCAAATACGAGGCCCCAGTTCAATGCCAGGGATATACTGCTCGCAACACCCTTCGTTTCCGGTGGAAATAACTCGCTGATCATTGTCCAAGGGATGGAGCCGAAACCAATCGAAAACATGATGTTATAGATGGTCAAAGAGGCGAGGGGGAGCCAACCCACACCGCTAACATCAGTTCCGGACTTTTTAATTCTGAAATAGTAGCCAAGTGTTGCCAGACAAATTGCCATAACTGTACCAGAAATGATCAACAACGGTCTACGACCAGCTTTGTCAATTATCACCGCCACTATCACTGACATCACAACTTCAACAAGCCCTATTACAACGGTTGCGATAAATGGCTCTATCGTGCTTCCCGCCATCTGGAATATCGAGACTGTGTACGAAAGGACAGCGTCGATTCCCGAAAGTTGTTGGAACAACATCAGACCCAGACATGTTGTCATCGCCTTACGACCAGCCCGGGTACCAACCAGGTCTCTAATTCCACCTTTCTTCGACTCTTGTTCGGTAGCATGGGCTTGAAGAAGAGCGATTTCCGCCTTAGTGTCGTAATCCGGTCCTCTCAGTTTTAGGAGGACTTCGTTAGCCGCGATCTTTTTACCCTGGTTAACCAACCAGGTTGGTGATTCGGTCAGAAGTGGTGAGAGCACGTAGAGCATGGTGATCATTAGGCCGCAAGAAATCGCGAAATTTTCATAGCTCAATACGGCACCGGCTGCGTAAGCGTAAAGTATTCCAAATGCTAATAGAATTGCGAATGTTGATGACAAGGTGCTGCGGACTGATGTCTCGGCTATCTCTCCAACGTACATAAGCGACAGCACACATGTCGATCCGCTGCTGATACCGGCCAGCAATCTCGCCGCGTAAAGACACCATACGTTTCTTGCGAATATCAGCAATGCCCACGAGGCTACGAATGGAATACTAAGGATCAGTATTGAACGACGTCGTCCTATGTAGTCGGCGAATTTTCCTGACGGAAGGGCGCCGGCTAGGGCACCAATTGCAGCTAGCGATGTTATCCAAGAGCTCTGTTCCTCGGTCACAGATACGAAGGATTGGTCTGAGGTGAGATAAGGCAGCATCGGGGATGTCCATCCTAGGACAATGCCGACTTGAAAAGCCGGAAGTCCAGCTGGAGCAGAGAAAGTACGAATTTGATGTGCTGCAGAGTCGAAGATTGAATGGTACTAGCGTGCACATATTTGGGGACCGACTCACCTATCCCAGTCGCGATGTATTGGTAGAGCTTCCTTCCTTCCTTCAGGGTGGGTTGCTTAGAATCCAGCAATTGCTGAACCGGTGCACCTCCTCCGACCATTTTTTCGACTTCACTTCTGTCACTCTCCTGGTCTTTCGGGAGTTGGTCATCCTAATTGAATAGTAATCAAAGGGATTCATTTTCACGTTTAGTTAGAAGACGTACGGGCTGAACTTTATCCCCATGCTGCATTAGTTTGACACCATCATTTTGACCATCAGCTGATTTCAAAATCGATATCTACGAAGGACTATACGTATTACAGTGTCTTCATTTTCCTGGACACTTACAGCGATTGGTTTCTATGAATAGACGTGAGGTGCGTGGTGGTAAGGTCAGGTGGTCACGTGGTTACGTGTCCTGGTGTATATTCGTGCTTTTTTAACCATCGATCGATAATCCCGAGGCCAAAGGATATTTGAATATTAATTACTAATAATTAACCTTGGACATTTTCGCAGGAGTTAAACGGCTAGTCTAGTGACGTCTATTCGATACTGCACTTCCTACATATTATACCTATATGCGGTTCATTGCCATTAAAACAATTATTTTAGAATCAATCAATTACGATGATAATCGTTTAATTATTATTATGCGCGCCTTGATCTAGTGACATCGATCAATAACGTGAGAAATTTCCACTGTCCACAAACTATTATCATCATTGCAGTATCATGCACTATATGTTGATACATAATTCGCTCTGTACGATGTAAGCCGATTATAAATGCGGATTAAATGAAATCGTTTCTTCTTAATTGAAAGCTGATTTTAAACTCGCGAATCGTTTCTCTTGATGTGACAATGTACAGTAGGTTAATAATTTTCTCGATATTAATTATACATGTGCAAATAATTTGATATGACTTACCAATATAGATAGCGGAAATTAGGCGGATTTAGGATAGCAAGAAATTAGTGTTTCTTGATATTAGTGATGTTTCAATTTATCCACTCGGCGACTTCCTCGCGATATCTCTATCAACGATGTCAAATGGGCATGAGACTGGTCGCAAAATAATCTTTGATAAAAACAGCAAGCTTAGCGAGACTAATTGCAAGTACAATGACATTCTAGTAATAAGTTGCGCGGACGTTTTCTGCCACTGATATACTCTGGCGAACCTCCCCATCTATCCAACCACAGGTTTCGATCGTGGTCACGTGACGAAAATGTTATTGTTATCAGACAAGGGAACTCGTTAAGTAAATCTAAGGAAACGCGAAGCGACGTCGTACGCTGCACTCAGAGAACTGATGCTGCAGAAAACTTGTAAGATTTATCGGAAATTTGTTGCTTTATAGTGTTAGTGCGAGTGCAAGTGCTCGGATGCAGATGCGAATGCAAATGCAAATGCGTGTCAGTCATGTATAATACGCTTTTGACAATCTTTACTCCCTCTAATGGATCTATACATACAATTAGATCAATGGACTTGGCCGGGTAGATAACTTCTTGGTCTTCTGCAGCAGGGTTAAGGCAGTTTAACAACGGATCTCCTACCATTTGAAGATACTTTTATTTTCAGTAGAAATAACCAATCAACTGTATATATAACAAGTTATCGGTTTATCTTTTGCAATTTTCACTCTCGAAGTATAGGACGTCTATTTATTCTCTTTTGCAATTTGTGAGTAGGTCTTATCCCTGATCCATGATCCTTTATATTCCCTATTTTTGTTTTTTTTTTTTCTTTTTTTCTCTGTAATCGATCAGTGATCACTATTGCAATAATTGAGGACCACAAATGGTTTCAGAAAAAATTTAGACCAATCGAAATAGTGCAGTAAATAAAACGACGAGTAAACGAAAAGTAAATATTACCGTAATTGAGACAACAACACTTATCTTTATCACGTACAGAATGTGAGAAAAAAGACTAGATTGATATATGTTGTGGCTTTTGATGGAAAAATAGGTCATATAACAATTATCTCAAAAGTAATAAAACGAGAGCTGCGAAAACGCGAAAAACAAAATCGTTACGACTTATTAGCGACTTATTTTATCAAAAATATTCTCGCGTGAATTTATCTGCACTTTATAATGCACCGACGAAATCACTCGAAAACACGTTGATTACAGCAAGTGGAAGCGGAATTTTATTTTAACACTGATAATAATGATACATGTTAATGACGGCGAAAATGGATCGCAATTTTATAAGTATAGCTTTATTTTTCAGCCCGGAAGTAGAGTCAAGGAGATGTAGCAGCGTTGTGGGATTCTCCGAGCCTCATAGAGGCCGTTCAGTATCGCCAGCACCTTCTTCGTCGCCGCCACCTCCACCTCCACCAAATCACAGAGCGTCGTACGCGCACCCGAACGTAATCTCAGCCGCATCTGACCCGATCCTTGAGGTCCTTGACGAGCCCGTCGACGAACCGGTAAGTCTGATCAATCGAATAATGATAAAAATATTAAAAGATGAAGGAAAAACGAACGAAACACACCAGGGAAATTGGAAACGGAGAAAATGGTGAAAAAAAAAGAAGCGTTTATTCCGTTTCTCAATCATCGATCAGATTTTTTTTTATTAACACTTTCAATTATTTATGCATTTAATCATCTGGGCGATAATAATGATCGTTACATACTCTCGCACCTTATCGACTGCGATGTCGATACACTATATTACCTACTCACAGAGTATATACCGACTTTCTTTTACCCCAACTCTGCTTACCCGCTATCGCTTAAACTTACCATGATAGGCGGTAGAACTCTGACGATTATCATTCACCTGTGAGATGTCTCTGCGCATGCAGAGAGACTCATTTCTTAATCAGTATAACAGGTATAAATGTTATTTTTTTACTCATGTATCAGAGCAAATGTAGCGAAAACTACATGAATGATTCGTTCTTAAATTTGGAACGAGACCTAGAATTATCAAACTATGTGTCAATATCGAAAAAAAATCAAAAAATTTTCTCCCGATTTTAGTAAAATTGATGGACTAGGCTCGTTCTGTTGAATAACTCTAGTCTCGCCGATAGTGCGAACCAGGTATTGCATCTATCAGAGCATATCGTGAAATTAGAATACGTATGTAATATACGAGATTATGAAAGGTGCAGGCAAGATCTATCTTGTTTAAAACTTTATTCACTAGTATGAATGAAATATGCCTACAGGAAAAGTCGTGTGAAACGTTCGTCTTATTTTTTTTTTATTGGTTCTCTAATCGATCGATCACATCATCAATCAATTAGCCATCTATTTGATCCGAGAAATAATTATATCACTTTCTATAGACACTTATTTTTCTGAGACAAGATCATCGGCTAACTAAGAACACTAACTGTATTATATCTGTATGTAGTGTTCACAACTCGGAAGCGAAGGTAGGTGTGTACGAAGGGCTTCCACAAGTATAATCCAATTTTCGTTTACTCTTCGAAGCTTGCATGCATACTCGGCGAAATTTATTATCCATATGGAGACTGTTCTTATTTATTTTCTCATCATCATTATTGTTATTATTATTACTATTGTTGTTATTGTTACTATTATTATACGACAGTATAATAAGTGATATATCATTACTCCGGACGGCCATCATTATCCCATCTATCTATATTTAATCATAGAGTATAGTATGGTTAATTTTCTGTTCAGTAGTCGATGATCCTGCGTGAAAACTAATCAGCAGTTATAGCCATCCTTTTATTAGTAAGAAGTTGTTATCTTCGCGGAGTAATATAATTGAGTAATGATTAATGTATTACGAACTTGGTGTGGGTACGTCTTTTCTATGCAGGTACTATAATGATAATCAAATAGAAGGGCTTGTAGGGTGGCTTACGCTTAGCTGAGCGTCGTGACTAGTGCGTCGCCGACGTCCCTCTTCGGGCTGACAATCACTGCGACAGATAACCGCTATGGATACGCCCCCGTTAGTTGTGCTACACACTGTTTGCGCCTTCTTCGATTCTCGGTGGAATTTAGTCGAGAAGCCCCGATGAACGCGAACTGGTCACTTTTTTACCCGATATTTTTTCCTTTACTACAAGTTTTCACATTTAACATCATTTCAACAAGTAGGAAATAATTCATTTCTAGTTCTATTTTTCGGTTCTTTCTTTCCTTTTTTACCTTGTATCAAAGTTCACTCTGAGTTACCCCGCGTTTTGCGATCTCGACCCACGTGACGGAATCGGAACCAGTTGTTTTATTTTTTTATTTTTTTTTTTTCTCCAATTCTTTCAACTCAAATTTTGCAAATTTGTTCGAAACAAATTCCACTAAATTTTGATGGCGGATCCTTCGATATTTTCGAAAATCTAGCAACGTGCTGATTCTCGACGACGATATATAAATATTATCCAATATTCACGCGGTCAAGACGTCATGAAGATTTTTCGTAAAATTTTTCGAAGCAGAGCCAAACGTACTGCTAAGAAAAAGTCCGGTAATCCAGCATCATCGAATCGGCGAACTAGTAGCAACAAGTCTTACGGTGGTCCTCCTCATCTTCCGCGAGATGACTTCCTCTTAGGAGGAGGCAGGAGTACTAGAAGACACCGACGTAGGCACAGGGTATGTAATTTCATCGTTGAAATTCGGTCATTTGATAATCAAGATCAATTATATCAAAAGTATTAGAATTGAAGTAATAATATCCTAATTTTACCGTTAGATATTTATATTATCCAGCATTCGATTGAAGCATTTAGAATCTGAAATAATAGGTATAAGCGTACTCTTCTTATTTCCTATTTTATTTTTCCAATCGTCGATCAGTTGATGTTTCTAATGAAGATATTGGTTTGAGTAATGATGAGGAAACGAAAAATTGTGTTCATCTCGGCTGGCCTTGTGACAGTCGACCTCGCATACGCCCAAAAGCACTTACTGATAATTTACGCTAATCGACTAGTCTCGCATGTCGTTATAGTTCGTTTATGTATGTACTACGTATATATTGTGTGGTAAAAATATGGCACATCGCAATATACGCCCATTGCATGTTTCTATACAAGAGTGGATTATAGCATTACTGCAAAACGGGAGGCAGCCAGTGCAGCTCTCTTTCAGCCTCAGTCTTTGGACACATATATGAATTATAACGAGGCTTGCACAGCCAAGAAATAATTCTCTAGATAAATAATTATTCATCATTTATCAATGCGGAGGTACAAGGAAAATTAAGTTGTATTTTGTTTCGGCGCATGCCGAGTCATACTAATTCAGCCTCTGAGGGGGGTGGGGGGCACATCAATGTTTCAGAGCCTCGTAGTTCTCCTAGAAATATATAGATCATCATTTTGCAAAGTAAATCAAATATGTTGAAATAACCTGAACTTGGAGAGACGCAGGAATCCAGTTTTACGTCAATGAATCTGAAAATATGATGAAAATTTTCGATAACTTTTTTCCGATCGGCTTCTCAAAATCGATGAATCTATTGTTTAATGGGATAAGGAACGAAAAAAGTGCGAATGTGATCGAAAAACTTGTATAAGAATCCCGCAGATATATATGTCCGATTTTTTAACCAAGCGATTCCCACGATCCTAATCGAACCCAGGAATGCTTTGCCTTTTTACGAAGTATTTAACGGGTTGTTCGTCTCGCTGGAGGCATGTGCCCGCCGAAAATCGGGGAACCAGTTTTACCCAGGAGCAAAATTCTCTGTCACTTGCCTAAAACTGGTAAAAATCGTCGAAATTTTCATATCCGATAAAATTGTATAAAGAAAATGGTTTTTCTCTCGCCAGTCCCTGAGCGTCGTTTAAATATTTTCTTCGTAAATAACGCAATGTCATAATTATGCTGTACCTACACAGACCTGCATGCACGCAGATTATACCTAACTATAATATCAGCGGACGGATGTAATTGTCCGAATAATTGCACCGTTTATTCTTTTGTTTCGCCCTACAATAGTTACAAAAGTGCAGTGCGCATTTCCACTCCCATAATTTACCTCTTTCTTTAACCAACTGCCACACTTTATTCCCCCTTCCGCTTTCGCACTCTTCAGACATTGTCTTCTTCCCACGGAAGATATACGAGACAATGGATGTCCGGCCTTGACATTATACTCTTTCACTTTTCGTTTTGATATCAGTAGGTATAGGGGACGCGATCTGTATTAAATTTACCTGAATTTCTTCATTTCATTTCATTTCATTTCATTTATTCTTTTCATTTAGCCACCTGCGTACATATTTTTCACTTCCGATTAAAATACGGAGGATATATTTGTTTGAATATTTATAGACCGTGGATAGGTATTATACCTACTTGATTATACCCTGCACCTGCTCCCAGACTAAAACTGTATTTAATCGATCTATGGTATAGGTAGCGATATAAACGAACACCAATGGTGGCTAGTTTCTCGACGAGAATTAACCTCCTATTTATTACTATTCACTTCCGCTCGCGTGCATTTCATTCATTGGTCAGCGGGAAGCTGCAAGAACTCTGAAACGTGAACATCGACTTAGCTCCGGGCGTTTCTTCCATCGAAACCTCGTTATTATTCCCTTCGCTCTCTTATACCATGTAGGTACCTATATACACCTACTGCTTCCACGTTATAGTTGAACGTTAATGTCTTCACACAATGCATACGAAGATAGAGAAAAAAGAAAAAATAAGAAAACGGATCTTGGAAAGAAAAACTAGAATCATAAGACCGCATCTTTTCATTCATTTCGAAACACAAAAAAAATTCTTTCCAAAAATTTCACCGATTATCAGTCAGATAAATTCATCGTATAGAAATGGTGAGGAGGAAATGTTGTAGAGCTGAAAACGTAACCCTGTACTACTATCTCATTTTTTCTTCGTTCCTATACACATAGGTACTGTGAAGCACAAATGTGTTTCTTGTCTCGTGACGAGAAACAGTAGATGCATTGTATGCGCCTCTTGTTAATCAGCGCGTCGCGTCGCGCGTCGCCCTCATCTACCTACTTGACGATTGAAGTGCGTCTCTCTGTACCAGAAGGGCACAAGGCAAGTAGACAAAGTGGTAGAGAAAGGAAAGACTGATTGTCAGTCCACGGAGAGAAAAAATAAGAATCAGAAGAAGAAGAAGAAGAAGAAGAAGAGGAAGAAATGAATAAGAAGACGAAGAATAAGCGATTTAAGGAGAGGGACAGTAGAAGGCGCGTGCAAGTGTAGAATGGTGTTCACTCGAGTGCAGTCCAACTGCATTCCTTCACCTCCGCCCTTCTCTGCGCGCCATTACTCGTTCCCTCTCTCAAGTTTAGATTTACTCATTTATAAACGTGTGCACACATATTATGCACCCAACATGTCCACCGGAGAGATGCGACACAACGAGATGCGATGCGATGCGATGCGATGCGATGCGACGCGACGTCGACGTCCACCTCTCGCTTCGACCTGTATGCGGTTTCTCTTATAAATATTGAACGACCTTAGCCCTAACCCGTACTTCTATGTCACGGAGCTCGAGGACGTCACGAGACTAAAAGGTCGTTGCTATCTAGTCTCAGATCAGATGCCAAAGTTTATCAAACTTACTCGGGATACACGTTTCCTCGGATTTGTCATTTAGCTAATGTTTACGGAGTTCTCTTAGCCATACCTCTTACTTATACCTCTATATGGTCGCCTGAATTCCTCTCGTCTTTAACACATTTTCTCTCTACTAATTTCATCCACCATTAACACGCGGATTTATTTTATTATTTTACGCGGATTTTTTTTTTTTTTTTTTTACTTGAAGGGATCCGGCTAGGAGCCGGGTAAAAGTTTCAAGTTTGAATACTAACGGCTCACGGTTTTGGAAAAGGGTATTTTCCCTGAACGCTACATAGCCGATTTAAAAAACTTTTTAAATAAGGAACACTGAGAGTTGAAAATTCTGAAAGCTCAAGATCCGAAAGGCCAAACTTCCGAAATTTGAAATTCACGCATGTATTCATTCAGTGTTCAATATATCGGGATGTATTGATCGTATCGACACCAACAAGTGGTCGAATCAATCGTCTTGGGATGTACTTATTTGAAAAGAAGTTCAGATACCCTGTTGATTATTTATGACATCGTAGTTATCGATTGAAGTAAATGAAATGGCTTTCCATAAAGAGGGTCTCGACCATAATGAACTATTTTTTGTTTTCACGTCCTGAGAAATAACTAGAAATTTTCGGATTCTTGGACTTTCGAGGGTCTGGCCTTTCGGAATTTTAATCTTCCGGCATCAAACGATTTTGAAGAGTCGAAATCGTCTGAAACAAATTTGGAATTTCTACCGTTCGGAATTTTAAAAATTCGTAACTTCAACCCAGCCCCGTTTTTCTCGACTCAACGCTTCTTGCATTTTGCAAAGTTTCGAAAGTATCTGGCTTCTCATTTGATTTTCATTCTTCTCTTTTTTCTTTCTCGAAATTCTTTTCTTTCTTTTCGAAACTTATGTCTTCTATCTAGGAATGTATAAGGTATATTGCGTATCACAGAAGCAAGCTGCAGAGATTGATACACGGATTGAATAAAAAGTGAAAAATACAAGAAAAGAAAGCAATCAAATTTCTTAGCTACTATACGAGAATCTATATGTATTGTGTACGGTATGATCAGCGTATAACTGCAAGTCTCTCGACCGAGTAATAGCAAAGCAATGAAGGTAGCAATTACCTATCGTAAAATGTGTGGGCAACGTTATAGGGTAGCTCGGACAGCTGCGGTATTGGAAACTCTGCATTGCGCATTCTGTACACTCAGTTCGTATCTGTACCACGTCAATACTTCACGAGTAATAGTATATGAGGTACGTAATAGTAATACGTAGAACATGCCATAGATATACCTACTCCGGTTCATATCATCACGTATCGGAGTATACAGCGTGTTTCACATCTACGAAACATTGAAGTTAATTAAATGGGGAGAAGTGGTCGATTCTCAGCATCGGATCTCCGACCAACGAGAATGTTCTCTGGATCAAGTTTTTACTTTTTATTTTCATCTTGCAGGATTTAGCAATCGTAAAACCATTTCAAACCACTCATTTCAATTTCGTACGAATTATACTGGGGAAGAAATACCCTGTACATAGAATTTTGCAGTTCTATAGAAGCGAGTGCGCGGAGAGTGAGTCTAGCAGAAAAATGTTATCCTACGGGAATGCAAAACCCTCCAAGACGCACAGGCTCGTAATTGAATAAATATATGTGCCTGTTCTATTCCGCGTTCCAAACTATCCCAGTTTTGCGACCCGCCCGGTTTGCCTGGCAATACCTACAGTTTTACGAAGAGATATAATATTGTCGCCTGCAGATCACGTCCGCACGTCTTCGTCGTACATGTAAACATGTACATACATGTAGCCGTACATACCTGCAATACCTAGTCAATTTCTCTACACGTAGTCTGCTGCAGTGACGTTAGTCCTCGCATATTAAGATACTTTTCATCCGACTCCTTATTTCCCTTTGATCGCATCTATGATGACATAGCAGTAGCTACACGTATTTTTAGAGCTTTTGAAATGATTTAATGATATTGGAAATTTTGTTTTGTAAAATCGCTAATTACTGCCACTGGAGGATTCGTTTGAGATGATTTTGAATTTTCAGAAACGTTCAGGCTAGAACATAAACATTTTCAAAGGTCGGATTGCAGATGGTTGAAAACTCCGGAAGTCCAGACCTCAGAGATCCCCAAAAGCCCAAAAAATCCGAAAAAATTTCGGTCTATTTCTCAGGATGTGAAGACAAAAAAATAGTTCATTCTAATCGAGACCCTCTTTATGGAAACCCGTTTTATCTACTTCAATCGATAACTTCGATGTCATGAATAATTGATGGGATTTCGAAACTTTTTTTTTTGTCCAAAAAGTAAATCTTAAGACGATTAATTGGTTTCGACATCATCAATACAGCCTCAGTTATTGAACACTGAATGAATACATACGCGAATTTCAAGTCTTAGGGGTTTCGCCCTTCGGATCTTTATAGCTATCGGAATTTTGGACCTTCGATGTTCTTCGTTTCAAATTTTTTTTAAATCTTCTATGTAGACTGTCGGAGATATATCCTTTCTAAAATTGCGAATGGGTATATAGTAGGTATTTACATTCGGAATTCGAAACGTTCGGGACTTTAAAAATTCGTAACTTCAACCCGGTCTCCTACCATTCCTCCAGAATTTCACTAATATGGTAATTAAGGTACAGTGTCTACAATGGTGGGTAAATATTACGTGTGTGTGTGTGTAGGCAAATATGTGCGATACCTAAGTAAGCGGGAAATTTTGTTCCTTTTTTTTCGTTTTCATCTTTCGATTGACCTAAATTATTGAACGTCAACGAGTAAAACCACTAAAATAACCGCAGGAAAGAACGACGGTACACATCCTGGTTCTGTTCACGTTAGGTGCCGAACTTTTTGAAATTTAAAGGGCTCAGAAACCCGTTTGACGGCATCTCCGTTTCACTAATGCCACTGAGAATAACATACATGTACACACTTGTATTTAGTAAACGTATAACGAACGGAGAGGCGACGACCGCGTTTCTTTCATTAAAAACTCGTGTTATTTTCTTGGCGGATGATGTTCTTCGACGATGGACAACCCAAACTGTTTCTCTCAATTACGCCGTATCATCTATCTCCGCCACCTACTATCTTCCTACCAAAATTCTATACCATATCTCTACCTCGAAGATACGTACCTCGAAGCTGAACAGCAACAGCTAAATTAGCCAGATTATACGAAGGTATAGAAATAAGTTCGAAGGAAATGAAGGAATAGGAAGGATATCTGCAATTTCTTTACGACATACATAGGTACGTCGAGGTTTTGAAATCCATCGAACGCGGAGCGACGTATATAAAGACCCTGTCTTCCAAGGTAACAAATAATCTTTTCACTTTGATCATCCATCGACTCCTGACGCATACCTCTGTCGTTATCCTAGTCATTCGAGCGAATCGGTTGCGTAGAAGCCTGGCTAAATGTGACGTGGTTAACCCACTCCAGGGGGAAGGCGGTTCTATGGTTCAATTTCAAATTACTTTTGTTCTGCCCTCACATCGTTCTTGATTGAGTATCGAGTGGCAATCCGTGCATGACACGTAGTACTGTATCGGCTCGAAAATACATCGAGGCTTTCATTTCGTCAGATATTTTTTACAGCAGAGAAGGAGTTTCATGCATATAGATCTTCAACCCCTTTACATTCGGAAAAACGTTCCTCTCGAAACTGTCTTCGAGAGATCTCTGTTCCGTTTTCATCGAGAATCTACGAGCTTTGTACCTACATTGTAAATTTAATTCGTCCTATGAGCAGTGTGCACGAACCTTTACGCACGACTTGGCCAGGTTAGGGCGGAGTCAAGGTGGGAGAATTGAGCTACCTGTAGGACCTCTAGAGCCAGAAGATGGCCAGACCCTAACCCGAGCAAACGGGGCCTACCTGGGTTACGCAGGATATAAAATCCCTCCTGGATGAGAAAAAACTGTTCATCAACGTTGCATAAAGATTGATTTGACTTTTCACACTAATTATTATTACCTGAGGAATGAATTCTTTCATCTCGTACGGTTGGAACTAATTTATTGGAACAAATCAGCCACAGCCTTGATATATTTCTCCGAATTTGAGTGAGGCTTACGCAATCTGTGTAACACATTGCTGTTCGCTTCCTGTATACGGTGATTTCAAATTTTCGAAACCTGAGATCGAAGAACAGTGAAGCAAAAGTTTCGTGAAATCTGAAACCCTGGCGAACCTGAATGCAAGTATTTCTATACAATGAGAAAATTGCGAAGCATACTACCTGCATACTCAATGATTAGGAAATGATTGAATATGACGAAAGCAAAATGATAATAAAATCGAGAGAGAGATAGAGAAAGAGAGGAGAGGATGGGGGGTAACCGAGTCCCGCCCATTCGTGCAGTTGATAATAATATGAAATTGATCGAGTCAACGTACTGCGGGAGAGAACCTGTAACTATGTAATCAAAGATAGCGTGTTCGTACGTCCGTGTGGACGAAAAGCGGTTCGAATACATAAAAAGGAATTACTGACCCGAAATAACTCCGAGAAGTACCTCATACCTCTGATACCTGACCACCACCAGGTATGGACACGGTATGTAATTATACCGGTGCAGTGGGTCTCGGAAAAACACTATATCTTCACTTTTCATTCCTTCTATGTCTTTCTCGTTTTATATTACGCACTTGATATCGAGACAGCGTGTAGGCAGTAGGTTCGTCGAGTGCGTAACCCGTAGCCCATAAATAACCCCGGGACCCAGAACTCGCAACCCAGACAGGACCCAGGGGACAGGACCCATTGCCTTTCACGTATGTACCTATAATTCCGAAGTGACCGTGAATTTAAAAAGAAATCTACGACCGGTTCGACCCGTAGTCTCATAGTCTCGTAGTCTCGTAGTAAAACTCCTAAAGACGATTTCCCCCGACCGATGATCGGCAACCGTTCTGTGCCGGCCTCTACCTGGAGGCTCGTGAAGTGGAAAGACCTCGTGCCCGGCCCTCAGTGGCCTCAGTAAACCGGTGTCGGCCTCCAGCCTCTCAACTAGCATCAAACCTTCTACTTCGGAGTGCATGGACAGTTTCTCTGGCAGCGTTGCCAGCTTTTAAAACTCTCGATATACTTTGGGTGTAAATAAAATGAAATTTATCAACATTTTTCATCAGAAAGTCGAGCCTTATTCATAATATTTTATTCACGAATATCGGGGTCATTTAATTTCAAGATCAAGTCTTAATGCCGATCTTATAATTGCGATTCAGCATCTAGTTATTACGGAGCGAGTCACGCGTTGTGCTTGTGTATCTTGTGATGAAAGGTGAAGTGATTGAGTATCTGCATGGTTTTAGCATCGGTTCGTCGAAATACTTCGGTCCAAAGAATTTGATCATTGATCATTTCTTAAAGAACGCTAAAAGGAAGACCGCGTTTTATCCTCACAGTGAAGTCTCGGTGCTATGACGCTCGTACGTTGCGATAATCTCGTGTGAAATTTTGGTCCATTCGAACGAAAAAAAAAAGAAAAAAACACAACGTCATAATAAGAAAGTATAGGCTCAAGTCATCGAGAGGGTGAAACAAAAGGAGTGATAAAAGTCGGCGGTAATATTCCTGAAAACGAAAGTTCATTTGCCAAAGTGAGATACCTGATCGCCTACGCAGATACTGCAGGTGTTCGTGACTGGCTTAGGAAACACAGGTGATTTTCTGTCGGAAGAATGGATGCTGTAAACTCTCCGCGTGAGTTACGCACTGCGTAAACGCGACCGTAATTTCGCGATATGTTTTGTCACGGTAAAACTTAGGCTTTAAAATATCCGCGTCGGTTCGTGGTTCGTGTTGAAAAGAAAAACGAACACAAAAAGAGAGGAGGAGAAGAAAAAGCTACACATGTTGTCTCGGGAGAAAAACCAAGGGATAGTAGCGAGATCACATGAGTCGAGTGCAACGAGAAGCGAAGGAGGGAAGAAGAACCTGTAAGATTGATAAAGAGTTGTGTCATCTCGTCAAGAGCCAAGTGTCGCAGAACTTTTTCAATCAGATATTAATAAAAATAAGAGAGAGAGAGAGAGAGAGAGAGAGAGGAAAATGATCGTCATAAATGATCGCCGATTGGCAATTAAACCTCTTTGCATTTAATCTGCTGATTGCCAGAGGCAGGAAGCCTCAATATTAAAGATTGAGGATTAACTGGGCGTGAAATTGTCGCGTGGTGTTGAAGAGGTAATAATTAAAGATCCTGCGTTCTACGAGGAGGCAGTATCTCACTGATATGGAACGAAATGATGGTATTAACGGTGGTGCTGGAGGTATTGAAAGGAACTCTGGTAATCCATCGTTGAATTCGCCGAGCCACGCGTCACCGCATCACAACAATCCAACGAATTCGGGAATTGTTGATAATCAGAATCAGGTACGGAACGAACGGTGAACAACAAATTAGATTGATTATTACTATTACATGAGTAAAAATACATCAACTATTCCATTCAATACATTATTTTTTCGGTTTCTTGTCGCGTCAGTATTACTTTCCATTTTAATGCATCGTCCCCGTTCATCCGCAACCGCATACATACATACATACATACATACATACATACATACATACATACATACACATGCATACTTTCACCTTTTTCTTCATCCGCAAGAAAAGGATCCTCGTTTTTATCCAGTCTTCGCTTTGCTGGGCTGAATACGTACATATTGAAAAAAAAGCACGTGCAAGTCTCTCGGAGTATATATGAGCTAACGTGAGCTAAGGTTTACATATTTCAGAGATAAGCCTTTCGTTTCGGTTGGTTAGTTCAAATTTTAGTTGAATACATGGATAACTGTGATACACACACCCGTATAGGTAGGTACTTTACTGCAAACGAACCCACTTGCTAAGAAACACTTTGTGTGGATAGACCCACAACCTGTGCAACGCCCGACCCCGTGCAGGATGCAGGCCGAATTCCATGGGTCTGAGTCACGACTGGCGTCTGTCGGACCCGTCCGTATGTCCGTCGGTCGTTTGGTAGGTCGGAAGGTCTTTGGTTGGTATTTTTCGCTGTCACATTGCGAGGAATTTATTAAATTCTTTCTAAACTGGTCGAAATTTGCAAGTTATAACTGCAACTGGACTGCGAAATGATCGAAAGGGATGTTTAACAGTTTGAAGGATGCTGCGATGATGAATAATTCATACATAGATATGGTCTATAATTAGGCAATTTTAATAAACGCTAATTAAATGGCTTTTAAAAATTCATTACGGTAATAAGGTATGTTGAAAAAGCTAACATTCTACTGATTATTGATTCGTTTACAAAACCCACGTTTAATGACTCACGCCGTTCACCGATTTTCTATATACAAAGTCGGTTAGCTGCGCACGTATAGATATAGCAAACAAGTCAATTAATTTATTCCAGTGTAGGTGTTGGTGGGGATAAAAATGAGGAGAATTATTCATAGCGGAGAAAGAAAAAAATTCTTCACTACATTCGTGTAGGTACCCTGCAGATACAGATCTTGACGATTTTTACTCAACGAAAAGTCAATCAAATACAGCGCTTTAATTTTTTTTTTTAATTTTAATTTTTTATTTAGGTACCTACTTCTCTTCTTCACTCACGCTTCGTCAAGCATAAACTCATTCGTGAATAGAGGATCGATTTTACGAGAAATGGCTACGACGGCGGGGGCCATAAAAATTAAAACCTCTACTTTACGGTATATGAGAAGTATATCAGGCAACTTTTAGCTTTCCCGTTCGATTACAGAGTTTAAAACCCCTAAATCGCAATTTGGGACAAGGTTCACTCTGGACATTGATCGGGACGGACTCGATCTACGTGCGAAAATAAATACGTGCGAGATCATCATACCAGTCACGAAGACTAAAAACCAAGTGAGAAAATGAAGGAAAATTCACTTGGAAGGTTTCGAAAGTAACGTGACCTCAAGGTGGCTACTTAGCTACATTCCACAGCGATTAGTTTGTCCCCCTATACAGCCGTAAGTGCAAATCTCTGTATAAGTGAGTCAGATATACGCACACCCATACATACAAATACAAATCTGCAGATTCCTATTCACAACTCTTATTAATCCATTTTGTGATAACTTTATTGGTTGAACAGCTTCAGTATTTTTTCAATGATACGATTTCGTTTCCGTATAAATTATGGTAATAAATACATGTATGATATTGATATTGCCTTAATCTCCCCATAGACAAATAAATTCATATAGAAAGTGGAAAATCAACTGCCAGGTGTGCGCGGATACTGGCAATTGATTTTTAATCCATTCTCCATCGAAGCCAGAAGCCGGATTGATCAGTTCTAGTTTCTCTTTAATCATCGTAAAGATTGCTGACACCTTTCAATCCGTTTATACATATCGGCTGAACGAATGTAAAATAAATTGTTCGAAAGGTATGAATTGAAGATTCCATTTGAATTTTGATCTTGATTGGAAAACCCGTGTCACGGTGAGAATACTTATGAGAAAAAATTCTCCTTCGGGAAATCGTTTTCATTTGGATGAACGAAGAACGTGTGATAAATGAATTTGAAAAAAGAAAGATAAAAAGATGTCAACCCACGCTTTGGATGATGGGAAATCATGCCTCTGGAAGAATTCACTCTTCGTTCATTCGAATCAAAACGATTCTGGCGAAAGAAAATTCATTCTTGAAAATATTCGTTCCATGAGATGATTTTCCAATTCGATGGAATAGCACGAGTGCAGCATTGCTTCGATAAAAAATCATATCACTACTGATCGTAAAACTAAGAAAAACGTGATTAATTATTTCTGTCGAAGAATGCGACTTATTTTGAAATCGTCAATTTATTATCGCCTTGGGAATCTTACAATTATACCTATGTGACGGTATGACTATCATGTAACCGTTGTAGAATGTAGTACATACATAAGTTGAATCAAAACGATTTACAGACGACAATGTGCAGTACAATGTCCTATACCCACGATCGAGGACTTGTGTATTCTATAGTTTATTCCTGGTAGAGCAGCGAACAAGTCGGAGCCAACAATAAGGCGATTCTTGGTTTCGCCTTACGTATTCAAAGCCCGTTTCTGACATAGGGGAACATTGAACCGAGAATGCGGTAGTTTCGCCTTACGTAACTTACGTAAATACAACTTACAATTTTTCACAACAATTGACAACTCGTCGATCCATATAACAAGCATTTCGATTTTTCATACCTTATCTCTAATTGTCAACCCTTGAAAAAGAGACCAACAAAAATTGAAGAGATAAATTATTTGATACTGAGAAATGAGACGGATGAGTCCAGTATCCTGCATGATCTATCGAACATGATCACTCCCATTATTTGTGTAATTTCTCCCAATTTTTTGCCTTTTTTTTCAAATAAATCCAAATATTTAAATAAATCAAGAATCGATGTGGTAAATCTGTTTTACTCAGGCTGGTAACTGTAAACCGATTCAAGTATTACCGCTAGATCTAGGCAGCTGGTTGGCTACAAACAGCCTTTTACCAACGACGCGTTTTCTGCCTTAACAACTGAACCCCTCGATCCATGCAATGTACTGTCGGTAATGTAAACTCCTATTCCGAAGTGGTGGACACAAACCAATATATATATATATATATATAGGTGTAGTACACACATGATCGATTTATCGGATAGACATATCGTTATTACAGTTTATAGGTTTTTTCTTTTTTTATTATCATTATGGTTTTTTTTTCTTTATCTAGATATTTTTTTGCTTCGAAAAATGACGTTGTTCGTTGCTAATTGTCATGTGTTTTTTTTTTTTTTAATTTAGCCGATATGTGCTAAAAGTCTCGGTTCTTCGATGTTTACTATTTCTATTAGACTATTGGGTTACTTTGAAACGCTGCACTTAGATGAAAGGTGCGAAAATCGTTTCGAAAGATGAACAAGAAAAAAAGAAAAAGAAAATCATATGGAATGTTGCAAAGAGATCGTTTTTGAATTTTTTCAATGGAATCATCATTCATATCCTTATCCTCCACTAAGTGCAATTCCAGATCCGAACTCGAGTCTGGGAGGCGTCGTTGAGTTCCGTATACTTACTTCTCGTGCCTTACTTAAGTATGACCTCACGGCGGCCTTGTCTTCGTCGTCGATCCCCACCATAGCTGACAGTAAACAGCTTTACCCACTCACTTTGCTTTCGAACGCGCATCGTGCAATGATATGAGACTTACAAGTTCGCGTATCTATGTAGATTTTTATTATACAGGCATGTATGAATTGATATACACATCTGTATACACGCATGCTAATTACAAGCGTATAGCGATGCAAATTGCAGTAAGAGAGATCGAAAGAAAAAAAGAGAGAGAGGGAGAGACGTGACACATGATAATGCGGCTAAAAGTTGTGAACCACACTCTGAGTACTTCTATGTAATGCATAATGCAGGTGAATAGAGAACACAGAATACTGGATCAATAGATTATGCGACTAGAACTGGAACGAGGCACGTGTGCCTGACTTGATTTGATTTCTCAACTTATATTACGATCTAGTCGAGTGGGGCATGTGTGTACCTACCTACATAGATACATACGTCGACGGGGAGGTTCTTGACCGCGATTACGCAAATCCTTTGATCCAGTAGGTACTTTGCCTATCTCAATCGAAACTCGGGAGAAAATGGATTAGGTCAAATTTGATCCTGTGCGAGATCTAAATTTTAAGAAAAAAATACATCTAAATAGATCTCCTGATATCTATTTTATATCTCTGTGGATCGAGTTTTAGATCTTGTTAAATCTAAACAGATATCGGGAGATCTTTTTAGATTTCACTAGATCTGCTTCGATCTAATATTACGTTAGATCTAGCCAATTTCGAGTAGATCTGAGTGGATCTCCCAAGATCCGTTTAGATCTAGTTTTGTCCAAAATTTAGTTACAACTATATCAAATTCGACAAAATTTGATCCAATCCATTTTTTCCCGAGAAAATTTCATGAAATGAAACGGTTTTTGGTTTTTTATTTTCACTCCGAACGCAGATATAAGATCTTCGATTACTATGTTACATGCTTGGTCCTCAGCTCTTCTAGTGAAGTGACAGGCCTTCACAATTAGTATCTGGATAAAATCTGGATCCGTTGAGGCAGATTTATCGGTCTAATCGAATTAGATACGTGTGTTTTATTCATTAGCTTAGGAATTCACCTGTTTTTTCGCACCTATATGCAGATTTTAACTTCCCACATATACCTATGCGTATCTCATACGTGACACACGACATTCCTTACACCCACCGTTAGTTACCTTGCGGTTTTATCTCGATTGCGTTATTCAACGAAAAAGTCGCGCGTTTATTTTCATTTACCATAAATGTAGGTACAGGACAAGAGACTAGGGCACCTCGATTGGATTTAAAATTTCTATGGATACAGAACTACAGAAAATCCGTTCCTTCAATCCTTTGGAATTAATTTTGTACAATCATCCTTACCGTGGCGATAAAATTCCGTTAAATCTGATTGATTTTATCTTCATTTAAAACGCAAATCGCTGCCATTTATCGACGCAGACTTCCTTACTGCGTACGTCCGGTCAGTCGCTGTGATTATTTTATCATTTTAATTCCAGCTCGTGCATCATTGCTATAGGTGCGTAAGCGTATCTATAACTCAGTTATTTGCGGTTCAGAAATATCAGCCTGCAATTACGTATTCAGTTTGCACGAAATCAGCCGATTATTTTCGCCAAATTAATGAATTGTCAATTTTTCAAACACACTATAGCAACTTACAAACAGCTCATTTTCAGGCCACGTTTCATTGACCTCGGTATTCCATTCTTTGGTGCAGATACCCAGCTTTGGTTTCTGGTTTCCAAACAACGTGCCCTGTGCGATAACACAGCTGTATAGAGGGAAAGAGTTGCAACCAGAGAACGGGCTCCTCTAGTCGTATTAATCGTTTGAACGACTCGTTTCCTGAAGTAGGGTAAACGTACGACAAAGAAACCCGTATATGACGTTACTCATACGGGGTAGGAAAAATTCCTTACTTCTGTTCTGTTCAGAGGCTTTCATACCTAAGCTCTGAGGAAACTAGGCTGTTTCAGAGCGGGTCGTAAACCTGAGCATTCTACTATTCTGCAATAATCGGGGCTAGAGGCGGATATACATAGTTTAATAAGGAAATGAGGAAATGGTAAACCGTGTTCTCTATGGCCTATGCTTATACTTATTGTTCATCTTTTATGGGCCTGTAGTAAATCGAGCATGAAGCTGATAATGACCTTACTAAATGTAGGTACAGCCGTATAAAATACGGTCTAAGTCAGAGCACACAGGTATACATAGTTTAAAAGCCTTTTTTCTCCTTTTTTTTTATTTTTTTTTTTTATAACACCGTTCCGCCACAGGATGAAGGCCCCTGAATTTCCCGCACCAATCACCAATCGAAACTATTTCATGGAAGAAAAATTTAAATAGATCCAATTAACAAACGGCTGATGAGTTTGCGGCCGTCTTTAATTGTTTCCTGACCTTTTTTTTTCTCCAATTCTACACGACTAAAATCTTCACGATTGAAAGGAAGGGAATAATCGAGGTAGCGCAAATTGATTCGTTATATCTATCAGAGAAATGTTTAAACTAATCTTATTCTCTTCTTTTTATGTTCCAGGTAAGTCCCTCAAAGTCGTAAAAGCGACTTGTCGAAATCATTTCTATCTACTATAGTAGCTGTAGGTGAGTAAAGTTGTTTTATAATGTCATTGAATTGTCGATGACTTACACGAAATCATCTTACTGTGTACATAATAACGCTGACAAGGCACATAGGTATGTACATATAAATAGCGATACCTATTTTTGGGCTCTCAGATTTTTAGTCGCGAAGTTTTCTCTGAGTGATTAGAGTTGACACTGGAAATATTTGACTGATGACTAACGGTTCAAAGGTTCAAATATCACGAACCGCACCCGGATCATACCGACATTTTCATTTATTATAGACATGATCAGATGTTGGATAAAAATGTTTCGTACATCTTTCTCAAAGGCGACGAAGATAGGTGTCATCGATATTTAACTGACGTACCTATACTTATCGTTATAAACTTTCGGCTCGCTCATCCGCTTGCGAACAATTTTCATTCAGTCAGAAATATTTTTGGTGATTAGTCTCGATCCGTTTGAAGAAAAGTATTATAATTTAGAAAAAAAAATTATTTACGACTCGAATTCCTGTCTGGTTCGCAACTAGGTGGAGTAGATCTTGAATTCGGAACAGCGAGTAGCAACGTTTAAGGTATTTAACACCGTATGGTTTATATTCGGATGTTATATTGAGATGCCTGCACGTAACACACCTGTTGAAGAAGTGTCAAGCATAATATAATAGCGGGTGAATTTCATTAGCGATGTTCATGCTGGGCTAGTTCTCATATAGGTAGGTATTATTGGATACAGGATGTTTACACCTGGTGGCTCAACAGCCTCCATACATCAGCTCTCATTAAAACTTTGAAAAAGTTTACCAAAATTGGTAATCGCCTATCTGAAAAAGGATCCGATCGAGTCCAAGCAAATAAAACTCACGAGAATTGACTAAAACCGAATAAAAATAGTAAAAGAAACAGAGAGATGGGGAAATGCATAGAGAGAAAGCCAGGGATCTTACTCTTCTACCTGGCAAGGTAGAATTAAATAGCATCCATCGTTACACCGCGCAGTGCAGCAATCTTCTCAGAGAAGATTAAAGAAGGGCAACATCAGTGCCCAAGCACTTGATCTCGCAGAAACATACGACTTGTATAGTTTGCTGGTACATAGGTATGGGTGGACGTATCTACATATCTATAATGTACAAGCCAGATGCACATGCTGATACATTGACAACCTGTGAGAACCAGGATTACAGAGTAGGTAGGTACCTATAACTCGAACCTATGTAACTAGCTGGATAACTGGGTACACCTGGGTGAAGTGCATCACTGATTCTTACTATTTCTAGTTTCTCTATTTCTCTATTTCTCTACAATGCTAGTACAGCGGAGTATTAAGTCGCTGTCGAGTTTATGTTCGCCATCAGATTTACTGATGCCAGCACCACCAGCTGTCCATATATTCACTGACATCTAGGCGTGACTCGAATCGAGTAGAATAGAAACGCAATCTTTAAGAAGCTGAGACGTTAGGGAGATATTTCCCAGTTTTAGCAATTTGCCCTAGAATTTATACTCACACGTGTGCAAGGCGCCCCTATGGTCGTAAATTTACTATTTTAATCGTAAGATTCTAATTTTTCATCGTTTTTACTTTTTTCATTTTATACTTTCTACTTGCCCAACGACAGGAATGGCTTCTCGCTACCATCTCAGCAGGCGAATAAATTGCGCTGGTAATTTACTGCGTTTCTGATATTAATTTCAATTTTTTTCTTTTTTTTTATTGTTCAATTTGAAACGAACTTATCGGTTTTTTTTTTGTTTTGTTTTTTTTTTAAGATTTTATACAGCAGTAAGGAATCTAAGGTGTGCCATGTCCATTATTTTTCAACTTTTTTGTTCATTCAATAGAGAGAAGAAAAAAATAACAAAAAGAAACTCCGCTCGCAGCCGTAAAATCCACGATGCAGTAAAGGAGTTAGGATTGCCTCTGTCGAACGGAATACGTATAATACCTATACCTAGTACCCAGTATCTACTTCGGCGTATGCAAACGGTGAACATAAATCAAAACTTAATTATCACAAAACCGTTCTCAACAACCTGATCTATTTTTATACTTATAGAATTTAACTCTCGACTCAACACTACTCACAATTCTGACGACTATTCAGTTCAATCAGTTATATATATAAAGAGGCAGCATATATAGTATGTATACGTCTATTTCTCTGTTAATTTCGAATCGAGAGAAAGACACTTTTTTTTTACATATGGGTACATATGCAAACCCGGAGAATAAAAGAGTTTTTAACTGCAACGTTGCGAATGGTATGCGTAGGGTGCTTATGTTCATATATAATATCTGTGGATCTACATCTGCAACAGCCTTCATATAAGAAACTCGGAAAGTATTCGCATTCACCGTGAGCTCAGTGCACCGTAACATACTAGCTGTATAATTCATAATTGACTTAGGTATAATTTAGATGGAATTTACGCCAATGAAACGCGTAACTGTCGCAATCATTAGCGCCATGAGATAATGATTACTGCGTGACGCGTTATACAGCGCGCGATGTGTTTTCGTCAATTTAAATATTACCTTCTCATTTATTTTTTTATTTTTTGTTTTTGATGTTTTCTTCATTCCCACACCGATAAAAAATCAATTCCTGTTTATATAACTAAATCATTACTGTCAACATCACCGGATGAATACGAAGGCTAGTTACTTCCGGATATTTGATTTCCGATGGGAAAACGAGATTGACTCGCGTGCGGGTTCTGTCATCCGGTGTTAGCGTTTCCTATCAAACTTTCAATAAAAAAAACTGAGCTAGGAAATTTCAATACGCTACTCTAACTCGTCGTAGCTCTCAAATTTTGAATCATTAAAAAAATGAGAAAAAGCAGAAAAAAATAAACTCATCAATCAATTTTTGAACCCTTTTCAGTCTATAGGTTCTTTACCATTGATGGTTTCATCACTGCAGTTCTCGAAGTATAAAAAGCAATTCCGATCTATTATCAAACAGCTATAATGATACATAATATATCACTAAGTTGACTTCTTTTTTTCTCTCTCTCTCTCTCTCTCTCTCTCTCTCTCTCTCTCTCTCTCTCTTTCTTAGACCGCAAGTACTTGGTAATTATTTCATCGATCCGATAATTTATGTGAACTTTCTCCGTACGTTAAAGTTTGGAGTTCCGCTAAGCTGTTCATTTGAAGAACATGAAAACATACTTTAGTCATAGTCATAGCCATAGCCACCCAGTGCTTAAGAGTGCGAAGGCATTTAAGTATAGAACGGTATTTGTCTAGTGCTCTACTCCCATCAGTTGGCTATAAATTAAAATCTTTATCTCCCGCGCCGTTTGATCGTCAGTCAGAAATTCGTACGGGTTATACTTCGTGAAGATGACGCATCATATATAAGCTCTGTTTAGTCTGACAATGAATCGCGGACGTTTTTCTTGTCGAGTACATACATGTAATTACACCACAGAGACCAGCCACGCAGAGGAATGTGTAGGCGTGGTTGTCTCGACGTAGCAACTGCCACCGGAAGTAAATTAAACCTTCGTTCAACCGAGACCAATTTTATTATTTCCATATTGAACGTTCGAAATCTCTTGCGAATACCAGATTCGTTATAAAATTCAAAGAAAATAGCTCGAAGATCTGTGCAAAAATTGAAGAAGAAGAAATAAAACAAAAAATATATAGAATTCGTGGAGCACCAAATGCGCGAGGATATCGAACACTACATTGCAATTTGCAAACAGATGTTGATATACGTGGAATCGTTGCGAAACCCGCATTGGCAGGTTCATATACACACATATGCATGCATATAAAGAAATTCCGATCGTCGCCGGAGATAAACTCGATATTAACATATCAGGATGATCTTTTCGGGTCCTACAGTCGGGCTTCGGCACCTGGAAAGTTTAGCAGCCGAACGGAATTTACTGTTCAGTTATGTATTTCGATGCTATGTTTATTGACGTTATTGTGCTGCAGTCGAAATTCAAGTGTTTCGACAATTTCCGAGTCTTTTTCTTTTCGACAAGGTTTCGATTCTTCTTTATATTTTCGTCAAATTACATAGGCTAAATTTCAACTGGAACTGCGAACGGTAAAATCTGTAATGCGATAGATTTACCGACTGTTTGATATTGCTTGAAGTTTATTTTTTCCCATTTTTTCATAACGGGCTTATCTGATCAACTTGACGTCATGCCAAGGAATAAAAATGAATGAATATAAATGCAGAAATTTGGGATAAAGAGCGAGAATCTCATTCTATGCATAATTATTTTCCCAAATTTGCATCGACTTTCGTAACAAGCACATCTAATTGGCGGCCAGCAAAGGCTGGTTAAACTCGGTGCAGCGTATGCAAATGGTTGTAAATTATAAAATCGACTCAGGACTAGGCCACGGTTTGGTTTTGAGGTGAGATATATATCGCAAAAGCAGAAATACATATGTACCGACGTAAAATGCGGACAAATATATAACGTGGCTTTCATCGGGGCCACGAGCCCGAGGAACGGTGAACTCTCACGTGTCGCAGTCATCCGCAAATCCATCCACGTTCGTCCGTTCTTCCGTCGTATGTATACATAGGTATGCATGTATGTATGTTCTTATGTTTGTATGTATGCATGCATGCATGTAACATACGCGAAGTAAAAGACCGCCCGGGCAGTCTACGACTGTACGTTCTACATAGCCTGCTGCAGCAGTGATACACGAAGAATACCAATTGCGGAAACCCTCCGTCTTCTATACTCGGGTGAAATTGAACAATAAGTCGCTTTTTACATCTGTCTAAAATCTTTCATGAGAGAAAACATTCTTGTTTCGGTTACCCCACCTATATAATACAATCTACACACAACCGTTGCAAGATTTGGTGAAATTCTCGCCCACACACCATTGTTTCAATTTATTATCAAGGAGCCGTATGAGTCAGTGCCAACTGTCAAGACCTGAAGGAAGACGCGTGTATATACTTACCTACATCGTATAGAAATGTGTAAAGCTGAAATAAAAAGACCTAGTAGTCGGTCCATGCAGGACTGTCTTAAAAGTCCGTGATAGCTTTTCGAATAGCATTACGTATGTGCAAAAGCATCTCTATGGACGCAAATACCGAATACGTATAATAACAACCATTCTACTCGTAGCTTTACAGCTCGTTATTCATCTCCTTCTGTTCCTCAGAAATATGTACATTTTACGATAGTATTCACACACGTGCGGGGTACGAGAACACACGTGTTTTTTAAGAGCTAACAAAATGCGGTTAGAGTCGATGTGGTCGGTTCCCCATAAAAAATAAAAAGGATAACAAAAATGAGAAAAATATGGTTTGTTCAACCGACTTTCTCCCTCAGCTTACTTTTCTTGACTCTACTACAAAGGGGTTCTTCGCACTTATTTCTCGGAGACACGATAGACAACGTCTGCAACTTGTGTTAGCTGTCAAACGATATGGCTGTGTAAAAAAGTTGATTAAACAGACACGCGGTATCCGATGGTAGGAAATTCAATTCCCATAAGGAATCAGATTGTGTATAAATCGATATCCCTATAGAATTATAGAAAGAGTGTAAAAAATGTATTTTATAATTTTATGGTATTCATTCATCCACTGAATCGTAATGCGTGCTACCGGCTGATATCTAGAACAGTTAGTGCCATTTTCAATTGTTAAATCGGTAATCAGCGGAGCTTTTAGTCGTACAGCCATCAGCCAGCTGTCGTATGAGAGTCTGAAGAGCCTGGAGTCTAGAGGCCCGCATATACCTACTAACTCTGCAGCACGCGTCTGACCAGGTCCTGTCTCTTGATCGTTTCTACTTTCAGTAGTGTCAGTCGCTCACGAGCCACCGAAGCGGACGGTCGTATCGCGCGTTCGAACTTCTTTGAACCACGTGCTACATCCTTATTCGCGGTGATTAATGTGAGAAAAATAAAAAGGAACAAACAAAAAAAAAAAAAAGAAAACTAATTCATAAACTCCATAGATTAGAAGCTAATTTCGCAGTAGCGTGTAAAAAAAAAAAAAAAAAAAAAGGTTTAAAGCAATTATTAAAGTGGTTGGTTCATCTTTTCTTATATTATATTATGTTTCAATAAATCGGGTGAAAGTTGTTGATAATATACTAATAAACGCGATAGGAGTGATTCGATTCACTGGAGTAATCATAAAAAGCAAAAAAAAAAAAATGGTGGCAGGGGGGATCGAATCGGTTCACTGTATAAACGTTTTGGTTCAATGAAGTTGAAATTTACTACATACGTCTAGTCTCTTTACAGGCGTCATTCGAGCTAGTCAATTCTAATTTCTTTCCCGGTGATAAAAAGTTCTTACGTAAAGTCGACGTATGAACAAAAAAAAAAAATAAAAAATAAAAAAAAAAACGTTCGTAGTTGAATTCTTAACAACTTGTAACAAACAGATTATTATTATCCTTTTTTTTTTTTGTCTTTATTTCCTGTTTTTCTCCCGATGTATTACAGTGCACCTATTCCTATACAAGCTACAAGCATATCTGTTTCTTACGCAATCGTTAATTCTAATTGACTCATCGTCTTCACCTGATCAACATCTCGCATTGTATAATTGCAGTGTTTTACTGTATAATCTGTTGAAAATTTTCCATATTTTTTTATTCTATCACTATAGAAAATATATACCAGGTATTTACTGCTTTATGCGATAGCGAACGAAATTCCTCTGCATTCATAGCTACTCCGAATTTGTTCAGTTCTAGTTATGCGATTAGATAGAGAGTTTCCGACAAGGAGCAAAAGGTTTGGGGATAATATAAGAAAAAAAAATGGAAAAAAACATGTCCTGTTTTTTTCTTCTTATCTTGACAAAAAAAAAAAAGAAGCAAATAATCGATTTTAGAATATTTTCGAACCCAACTATCGCAGCCCTTTCTTCTTATCGTATGTATAGAATAAGGCCTGTCCTCTCTCGCGCAACGGTATTTATGCAGCTGTTATCGATGTATATTATTCGTAAAGAAAAAACTTCCTTATTTTAGAGACACGCGTTCTCGATTGTCTCGGAAGATATATATATATATATATACGGGTATATACAAATACTACGACTTCGAAGGAAAGAGTTTCAACAGGGTTATCCAAAATTAGACCAAACTCCCTTTGTATAATAACTTCCTGTCAACGTCGCCATATAGTGTAGTACACGAATGAATTTTTACTTTAGGAACATTTTTTTTAAAAAATAGAAAAAATAAAGAACAAAATATTCTCATGATCTTTGCTCTGAATATCCAACCACGAGAGATACTTAAGAAGAAGAATAAAGACAAAAAATAAATTTCTATCGTCAATCGCAAGTTGTCGTTAATTAAAAGTAAAAGAAAATTTGTCAACAAATTTACGTTCATTCAACCGAATCATTTGGGGAGACTAACAACGCGTAGGCATCAGGTGAATGCCGAAAGAGTCATTCATGCCTCTATTACAAGTTATATACGAGTCGAAATTATGCTAATGTCAATTTTGCTAGATTTTTGGATGGGGCTGCGTGGGCGTACGAGCTATTCGTCCCTATCCCCGTACCTCCAGGCACACTTCGTCGTTCGATTTCACCGTCTATAACATATTGCTCATATTTATTCTATTAGCCACAGTTTTTATACCTTATTTTTATTTTTTATCGTTCTCGTCCGTACGTCTTTCTTTTCATAAAAAAAATTTCTCCTATCATTGTCAGACTGCAGTTATAGGTACTATGAAAAAAGTTCTCTTATACAACCTAGCAACACAATTTTATAATTATATTATAACGCTTAAGCCCGATCAAAGACCGAATTTAGTTAATGCTCGCGGTTCAATTGTGTGAGTCTCGATGCTCGTTCCAAGATCATTTTTTTATTTTTATTTTCACCATTTTCTACACCTTACCGCGGTCTCGCTATACGGCGTATCAAATTTAGTCAGAGTCAATCCGTGCCCTGCGGGTGGTATTGCCCAATTAATGAGATAGTTGAAGTTAGGTTTTAACGGATCGTGAATTAGGCGCGGGCGGCCCACGGGTTTTAGACTGACTTCGGAAGTTGTCAGGTGCCAGAACGTTTTTTCTTTTTCTTTTTTTTTTTCATGTAACTTCATTTTGATTTCTTTTTTTTTTTTTCTTTTTTTTTTCAGTATGCGTAGGCGGCTCGCCGTATCATGCCCAGATGGCGCATAACTATATATTCAACATTAATAATTAATAAAATTACGCTGTAACGAATACGCGATAAGTCACTGACGTTATTAACGCCCACTAAAATACCAACGGTTTGAAACGACCTTTTCTAAAAATGAAAAAAGAGAAGAGAAACAAAAAATGAATAGGATTGACCGGGTATAGATTTTCTCTCCGTTTTTATTTACACCTATAAAATTTTTTTTGTTTTTTTTTTTTTCCTTTTTTGCAAGTCATTACTTTTAGGCTCTGCACCAATAACTATGGACAAATTGATTAGATTTTTACCTAGTTGCTTACCGCGGTGTTAAAAGCTCTTTTATTTTCAAATTAGCTCTTATTTAACGTACGATTAGTTTTGCTCACGTCTTTTCACGCGATTCCCACGGTATTGGGGGACTCTCGCGTTATATTTCCGCAAGAAATCTTCTTCATTTTAATTATTCGACTTCAATCAACGGTACTGATATTCTAACGCCTTTACAGAATTATCGAATAATATTATCAGCATTAATTACAGCCCGAAAATTTACATTTTAATACTATTTGTGTCTAATTCTTGCAAGAGCGGAGGCTCATGTTTAGATTTTTTGATCCAGGATATTCTAACAAGTTGACTAATTAACCGGATCCCTATTTGGTCTGAGACATTTAATGCGAATGTGGGTATAAATATATTAAAAAACGCAAAACTGCGTCTCGTATACAGGGTGTCCCAGAATATTCGGAGGATTCCGCAAAGTGTTTATTACGACAAAGGCTTCGCGTTTATGTCATCACTTTTTACAACACGTTTGTTGCCCTATTTTTAATGAACTTAATCAACCCTAATTGGCCAGAGTGAAATAAATTGGTCGGTCGTTGTGCCAATGAAACTTACCAACGAACAGATATAAGAGACGAAACGAGATAGAGCGATAGAAGGCCATAAGCTTGACCAACTTGGCGCCTAATTTTGCCAAAGACCGTCTCTCACTTTTTATCTTTATTTATTATGACGTGATCACTTTACGTGTGATCTTTTGACTTGCCTCTCTGCCCTTGTCTCATTAAGCTTCCAATTGAACCTGTTAATGAAAGTATTATGGAAATTTTTTATTTTCTTTTATTTTTTTAATCATTTAATTTCGGCTTTAATGGAATCAGGGAAGAAAATTTAGCCATTCTTTCTTTTCGGAGTAAACAATGATGTAGGATTTTTACGTTTTAGAAATTCAAGGGAACCCGAAAAGTGCCAGTTCATAGCGATGCCTTCGTTTAGACACGCTGAAGTTTAAATATATTTTAAACTTTTACCAGCAGCTGTGTTTCTGTACAGAGTCTGGATATGGTAAAAAGCTAATAACTTGTCCGCAATCCTGATAAAAATGATCGCGTGATTAAAGTGTTGTATAGAAGTTTTGACAAGTTGAAAAATTCTAATTAAATATTGCAATAATAGACAATAACAGTGTAAATAATCGATAAATAATTCGTCTTTTATGTAACTAAATAGAAAAACATGTGAGACGTTGAATAGAAAATATCTATCCCATTATATTACCTATATCTATCGATATCTCCGCAATTTGTCATGCGGATCGACTACAACGAGGTTGCAGAGAAAGAATATTTGGTAAGGATCATTTTTATTAATAAAATAACATCATCGTTACTCAAAAAGAGCATAATATGAAAATCGATCAAATTTTCTGAGGAAAGATCAAGTTTTTATCGCAATGTTCCCTCTCCCCTTTTCGTATTATCATCATCAAGTTGATAATTATGTCTATTAATTATACTTAATTGAAACTGTGATTGTTCATGGTTTCATTTACCCTATACTGAATCCGTTAATTATACTTTGATAGTTAATAGTTGATTAAAGCTATGGCGGCGTAGGCACATAGATCCGGCGCTGAATCTTCAATATCAGAGTATTACCCCGAGCCCCCGGATATTTCTTAGATTCAATTAGTGCCAATTTCTACTGGAATCAACAACAGTTATCAATTATCCGTTCGTGCGATCAGACACTATTAATACCACCTGTTAGTTCGCCTCGCATTACGCTTCGGTAAGTTCCTTTACTCACGATCAGTGATTGCGTTACTTTGTGTTACGTTAGTTAAATTATAATAGTAGGTAATCGTTTAGTCACGAATTTCTTATAACCCGTTTGAAATACCGTATTATCATTTGAGTTACACATTTTCTACACCCGTTCTATGCAATTCGTTTTCCATCCTGAACATCGCGGACTTAATGCAACGCGAGTGATTTTTCTTCTTTTCTTTTTTCACCGCATAATTAGCGATTAATTAGCGGTACTACAGCTAACGAGAGTTTAATATGGCATAACTCGTTAACGGTTTTAACATACCGATCGCATAGTTTATTTTTCATTTTCTTCTTATTGTTTGTTAACATATCCTGGCCTACTGAAACGCACCGCAAGCGTTTACTCAAACACAATTTAGGCTTGTTCGCATTCGAAGAAACTTACAATTTCTCGTTCTCTGTAGCGAAACGAAAAAGAAAAATACGATCACTCAGTTCCTTCCAGAAAGAGTTCACTCTCTTCAACATCAATTTTCTTTCCGACTTCCTGCATCTCGTTTCACAAAAAACAAAAAAAACAAAACCAAAAAAAAAAAAATGCTTGAAGCCGATAATGTTGAATTTCTCACATCAGGGATATAATGTCTTCGCTTGGAAAACTCTGGCCTTAAAAATGAAATGCGAATGCAGAAACGTATGGGTACATACGAGGTAGGTATACCTGCATGTAGGTATACTGAAATGAAAAATTCTCACCAAAGAACGAGAAGGAGAAACAAAGAAACCGGATGCCTAACTAAGGATTTCGTAATCACTTTTTCGTGGCATGACCTGCGCGCTCGCGCGAACCCTGAACAGCAAAGAGAAGGACGAAACCCAGCAGATGGTCTCTGGGAACCTTGCGGTCGACGCCGCGGCGGCAGGTTCGGACACACTGAGCCGGTGGAATGTTTGACGTGTTTGAACCTGCGACCGGACTCTGATAGATCTGGGTCACCTTCTTGGAACCTGGTCGAAGTTTGCTCGATGATATTTACCATTCATTTCTTACGCTGTTTAATACCCGCGCGATGCACACGTATTACGTTTTCCGAAAAACAACATTTCATTTCATTTCATTTCATTTTTCATTCCGATCTATTTCCATACGAGTCCATTTCGTCGATTATGTTCAAATAAAAGGGAGAAAGAGATGTATTGAACGCATCTAGCCCGTAATACGATGAACCTTTTACCTTTGAAACATCCACGTAAGATATAATCGTTCCTTGAAATTTTCCAACATCACGAACCTCTATTATAACGTTAATGGCGATGAGTGGATATAATTGATATGTTCAAACCACGAGTCTTGCGGTTAATTCAGGGGCCTACTGTTGGTAGCTAAAGCGGTGAAAGGAAGTCCCTCGAATTAAACGTTCAATTTGATTTTACATATAGTACCTAGTCGTTGATACAGAAGTAGCCTATATATTCTATATTCACGATAGGTAGGTATAAGGTGAAAAATGCATTTCTCCGAATCATAATCGATCATTTTTTGAATTTATATATCATCGATTGCACGCGCCGCGAACCCGCGGTCAAACGAGAGGTACTTTGACCTGAATTCCGCGATGTATAAAGAACGCGCCCACTCGATCTGGTGCTTCATGAAACCACTGAAACACTTGTTGTTCTATACTTGTTATACAAATTACGGAAAATTATACCTGAATTTTAATTAGATACCTACTCATGGTATAGATATAAATTTTATTCAACTCTAATTGGAGCATTAAAATATAGAAATTAATAAGGGCATGAAAGGCTCAGGAAGGAGAAATAACGATTCGAGTTCTTGAATATATCTTTATTAAATTCTAGTTTATTGTTTTCAGTGAAAACACTGGTGTTATACCTACATGCGTTAAGTAATGTAGATCAATTAAACTGTTACGTTTTATATTCGCATCCGAAATAATAAATCATACCTATACCTACTATACGATAATATTACGTACCTACGTTCCGTTCCACTGAGTGAATATCTATCGAGTTGAATGAAAGCCCATATAGCTTTAATCAGCGTTAAAACTTCGTTTATTGATCTACCAAGGAAGTCTTATGAGACAGCTAATTACAGATAATCGAAAATTTCCTAGGATTTCATAGATTTCATATCGTGCCTTGAGTAGCTGCGCAGTTGGAAAGCTTCCTCAAGTTAATTTCGCATGTGAACATTTACACACATACCTATATAGGTGTATACATAATATAAGCGTTGAAGAATGATTAAATGTTTGATCCAACCATGCACACGAGTAGAACACAAATTGTTATACCTTTCAAACGCAAGTATACACATACGAGCGGTGGAAAAGCTGTCATAATATCCACTGCAGTCTATATCGCAGCTTCCCACGCGACTCCTTGTCTTGCGTAGGTTTCGCACTTTCGAGACACAGGGATGTGTAATAGCTCTTCATATCAGATTATGACTTGCAGTAAACTGCAGCACGTTGTAGTACGAGAGAAATTTGTCGTCCAAATAAAATCGTTTGGGTAATGAATGTCGATTAAAAAAAACGTCGTTTTAGTTTCTTTTTTCTTAATAAATGAAAAAATCGTTGAATTGCTTCGGGGATAAAATTTCTTAGATACTTACCTGCCTCGATCTACATTACGTGTACCTGTATACCTGTGTGTATGGAGGTATACCGATTTTACGCGAGTGAGAGCAGGCGATTGAGCGTAGCGAGCGTAGAGAGGCAAACGGTCGGCCGATGCCAATGCAGGTTGCCTTGCCGCGTCCTTGTCGATTTCTTGCGTCATCGGACGTTGCCTCTTGCGGGTCTCGCCGCGGCTTGATCGGGAATTATTATTTGCTAGTCCTGGCTCTGTTAGAGCGGTGACAAACGCGGCTGGAGCAATACCTTCGGTATTTCGATGTTCCGTTATATACGTACAGCGTACGCCGGGCGTCGAGCTTGAATCACCGTTGAAAAAACACCTTTCATTTTTCTTAATGCATTTTTACCATAGCCGCGGTGTAAAGTCACCGGTTTTACTTTTCTCGCTGTATAGTTTATCGCTTATGATTTTCTGAATCAATATCATGATGATAAGTCGTATTGATAAATTATTGATTAAACTCCTTTGATCAGAAGTTAAAAGTTCAGTAAGTTAGTTTTAATCCGCCGAGTTGCATTTTATGATGCAAGAATGCATGTAGAGTGGAATCGCGGTTTGAAACGTCCGCAATGGTTACGACAACCGCGCCCGTTCTCATCGCCTTTACATATATACACATATGTAGGTATGTGTATTTCAGAGACTTAGCAGCATCTCACTTTCTCATTGCATCTTTTCCCTCTCTTGACTCGCTCTGTTTAGTCTTTATAACAGGCCCCTACCTGTATTTCGTATTCGCTCGTATTTCGAGGTGCACAAAGTCTGTGTATATTGTACAGCTATATATGTCTATTATACAAGATCCTGCACACCACAGACCACGAATTGCCGAGATGATGTTGAAAGGAAGAAGAAAAATGAAAATAAGAAAAATGTAGAAATAATGCATCGACACGCTCGCGGGGATCTTGCGCAAAGATCAGATCGTGCGGTCGGTGCAAATTATCGCCCGGAACGGAATTGATCGGGACGAAAAATTGTATTACGAATTTTTACCGATCGATCGATGAAGATTATATTTTTAGCCGGACCTATGACACTATACCCGCACAATTCTCACGCTTCGGCATTCGTTGTATTATAAAATGAAGCGAGAGAAAGAACGATAAAATAAAATGAAATAAAAAATTGACGAATTGATAAAATACTGAACATTTTAATTGAAACAAAAAATTCGAAAATCGAATTATAAATGAAGTCCAATTATATTTCTTATGGTCATAAGCGCGGCTTAAATACTGGGTGTGCACGCCTTTTCTATAGAGCGCGGCGCACACCTAGGAGGATAATGTGGGTTAGGGTAATCCTATCCATCGGCTGCGTAACCGCTGAGAGTTAACTATGAGCGGCGTAGTGAGCGGCGCGGCGCCGACAACGATATAGGTACCTATACTACCTATATATAGGAACGAGGAACGAGGAACGAGGAGGAGACCATGAGAACTTCTCGCGGAGAAAACACCCTCGCTCAGCTCTACTCGACCTTTTGCATTATGCGGATGAAATATCGTTGAGCGAGCTATTCCGAGATAGAAATATGGTACCTCCGCGTTTGTACATCGGGTGATCATTTTGATCGCGATGCAAACTGATCATATACGAGTCACACAAAATTGATCAAAGTTATACCTATACCTACATATAGAAGAATTTTGAAACAGGAGAAAAAAAGTGATCGATTCTTTTTCTCCTTTTTTTTTTTTTTTGTTTCATTCAAAAAAGAAACGTCGTCACTTGTTAGTTTATGGCTTAATCGGCAGTCAGGTAGCGACAGCGCGGAGCGCAAGTTCTTGCCCAATCGACGCTTTGAGAAGCTGCAGTAACGGAGCTCGAATAAATTTACGGTCAATAATTTATTGGGTCATTATATGCTTTTTTTTATTGACTTTTGACTTTACGACGAGCCTCTCTTTCGCTCTCTCTCTCTCTCTCTCTCTCTCTCTCTCTCTCTCTCTCTCTCTCTCTCTCTCTCTCTCTCTCTCTCTATATATATATATATAATATATTTGCATACGGTGTAATAGATTTTATATTTTATCAGCTTATATAGAAACTAATGATTCCTTCGCCTATCTCTAAGCCCGTTCTTATTCGTCACATTTACAAACGTATAATGTAGGATACGGACTCAACTCTCTCTTCTAGTTTTTGTTATATCTTTTTTTTCTCTTACCTTCTCTCTCTCTGCTTATGCGTGAATCGATTAGGTCTTAGCGCCACTTAATAAATTGTTTCTATTCATTTATATTCACATACCTACCTACTTAATTATTTTCACACCGCATTTATATCTTTTTTTTTTTCAATTTTGTTTCAAAGATTTTTTTGTACCCAGTTTTTGGCGAGCGAATAGATTGCAGACTAGATAGAGGCTTCTTTTTTGTCTGAAGGATTCTTTTTTGTCCCGCATTCTCAATTTTTTTATCCACCATCTAAATCGGGTTTAATTATCCCGAGTATTAAGCTAATACTATACTACACCCAAAATTGTTTTCAATTTGTTTATTAATCTATGTTTCTGACACCAACTATTTACTCCTTAATCTACAATACGCAGTTTATAAATTATAATTCGCGTTGCTCAATTATCCGACCAATCAATCAGACACCCCTTCACCAGATACCAGTCATATTAATTACCTACTCATTTTTTGACCAACGATTTATTACCTATACCCGGAATTCAGGCCAGCAACGTGTTCCTATATCGACGCCAATCTACTTTTTCTATAGAATTATAAAGTTTTCTTGAAATTTCATCAATCATCAATCATCATTCATGTACATATATATATAGTATCAATAATTTATTATTCACCATTTTATTGACACTTATACCTAATATTATACCATGTATACCCATTTCCTTCTTTTTGTTCGTTTCAATCACTGCAGCAGCCGGATGAAAGCAAATTTTTTGAAACTCAACTGCATGACTCATGAAAATAGTCAATCTCGAGACCCGGGTAGGGGAGCTAAGAGCTCGCTTTTGTAGGTATTCTGTGCTCAAGACCCTCCCAACGATACCAACGTATCGCTTTACGTTACGGTGACTTTAGTAGCACGCTATTAGATGAGCCTCGTCACGCATGCAGCAGTCGATTTTGCAGGCTTTACATACAGAATTCTGGATTTTTTTTCCACTTTTTTTCTTCGCGTTTTTCTTTTAATCAAGTTATTTATAATGAATTTGTAAAAAAAATCTGCTCGAGTATGATAGACACACACAGACCTGACATTCGTTACGTGTAAAAATATCGTGATACAAAAAATAACGAATCAATCTGTGAAGTGACAAGGTTTCCCGATCGAATTTCAATCCAAATTAGATAAAAAATTAGACAAATCTTAAGTCGATTGTGTAGGTAATTAATCCGTTTTGGTCTGTTGTACTACCTGTATATACTTATACCAATCGGAGATCATGTATGTATATGTGTATGTATATGCATATACATAATCATATAATTCCCATATGTAGAAAATAATCTCACACAGTTCCGCTGACAAAGTCCGCATCCAAATAGCCTGATGAAAGATTTATCGAAAATCTTTATCCTTGACGGAAGGAAGCCCCGGTTAGGTTCACTTCCGCTACCTTGGCTTCTGCTTTGATCGCAGGGTTCGGAGACCTCGACGAGGGATATACACAATAAATTGTACGGGATGGGATACACCATCATTTTTCCTTCGATATATTTAGTATAAAAAAATTCTGAAAAATTTTGAATAAGCAACGATGTCACTTATATACCCGATGGAAACGACTGCGAACTGTTTTTTGGTTTTTCAAGTTCAAGTCGAAAATTTAGTGTAAAAACGATTTGAAAAATGTTTCATAACGACCGCATTTATCGTCATTATCTTTCGAATGAAGGTCGTATAATCGTCGTTCTGCATTCTTACTGCATATTCTGCCACATTATTATCATTAGTAAAAGATCATTACATCGTGTTGACTGGAACGACCGGCCACACAGTCGAGGGTAATAAAGTCCCCAGGAGTTCATTAGGCCCGAGTTCAGTCCGACTCATTTTATAAATTTATACCGCCTTGCGTACGGTACTTCCGGCATAAAACAATGCGCGCACGTGTTGTTGAATACTTAACGCACACGATAAGCGAGGGTTGTTTTTCTGTACTTATATTTTCTTGAAACTTTTTCTTTTACTGTTGAGCCCGTAATAGAACGATATTATAACAATATAATAACGAAACTGCATTTATCTTTCTATCTTACTCCGTTTCCCTTACTTATATTCCATTTTACTCGGCTCCATACTGATCTCCGAGATAGATAACACCGCTTTTTCTCGATCCTCGCAGAAGACATTGAATAAGTTTTCAAAAAACGGGGTAAAACGGAATTCATTTATTATCGCGTATATGCAGACGCAGACGCGGACGAAACACGACTCGACGTTTTCATGTGAGATCAAGATTTATCACGATCTTCACTCACGCTGCCTCTTCATCGATCGATTCCTTTATTCTCTCGAAATTATAATAACGCGAAACTCTAATTATATTCAACGGGCTTTAGTTCCAGCCAATATATCCTGCAGCTATACTCTTTCTATTCATCTAATGAAAAAATAACTTCAACCATATATATTCATATTTAATCGCATAATGCGTAATGCGAATGTGTATATTACAGTATGTAGAATCGAATCGTGTAAAACGAACGTGTAGGTAGGTATACAGGACCAACCTACGCAGGTATGTTGTCGATAACGTCGAGGAGAAATCTGCTGGTCAAACTGAACGGTTTAAATACAAGATTCCAAAGAAAATTACTATCAAAGTTCGAGTTCTCTAAGGAGCTGGAAATCTAGGGGAGAACCGTACGTATGTATGTATGTATACCTACCTACCTACCTACCTACCTACCTACATCGGAATTATCAAAGCTAGACAACTTTTCCTGCGCCTACGCTCCGCAGGAGACTTTGATAGATAGATTTGATCGGAAATAGAAAGAACGTTTTGCGAGTGACTTAGTGTGTCTAGGATTATGTAGACTACCTATAATATATAGAATTTATTTTCGATCTTATGCTGATTTCTCTCGGTTATATAGTTCACATGCTGCAGCTGCATGTGCAGGAGAGATTATCGCTGATAAAATAAAAATATGGAATGATAAAAATCGAAACCAACGAATGAACGAATGAACGAATGAACGAATGAACGATTTTCACGCGTTGTTGCAGCTGAAATCCGACACCAAGGAGAACACATACCTACCTCGTATATTATACCAACCCGTGGTTACCAAACACGTTTCGATGTCGCGGTGAGCGTGGCCAATTAAGTCTCGTCCATCGTCCAGAAGGCACGCGGTTGTGGGTGAAATCTGACCATAAACAGTCTTTGTGGGGTTCCGCATCCACCGCGTGCTCGATTCACATCAACTTGAGAGACGCGCCACGCGTGCGGAGAGATCAAAGCAAAACGCAGACCCGCATCAGGACGATAACTATTCCATTCCATCCCATTCCACATCTCGATTCCTCGATACGGTGGTCGTCGATGCCTTGACGAATTACACCTTTTGCGCAAAGTTACAGATCAAAGAACCATTATTATATGATATTTTACCCCGTTTCAGAGGCTTTGATTATTTGTCTTCAAGTTCCATACCCAATTAAGAAATACTGTTTCTTTAGATTTTCTCTTTGCTATATCAACTTCTGTTTCTCTCACGAACAAAAAGTGAAAAATTCATTTTCAGGGAAGGAATTAAGAGAGAAATACTCCATGATGAGTCAATCGGATTTCTGACTACTCAATTCTGAGTTATCGCTGTTCAAAGTACGAGCATGTGTATATATGTTAGTTCAATGTCGTTATACGTACCTATAACTGTATACGTCTACATTTTTACAGAGGAAATAAGAAGCATATATGTACCTATATGCGTCTGAAGGAGATAATCGCGTTGAAAGAAATTTCAGTGAGACATCTTATGCATACGATGACTTGCTTGAATGTATACTAGACATATACCTACATCACGTCAACATGAACATACTAATATAAATTTAGCCACGAACCTAGGTGAGTTCTAATCTTGGTTGCAGAGTGACCTAACCGCGTATAAGTGTATATACATAACATGTATATACCTACGCATATATGTGCGTGTCGTATGTTGAGCTGCGTAATTTCATTCGAATTCAATTAATTCGAATTTGCGGTTTTTTTTTATTTCTTACATTCAATTTATCGTTCAGTTGACGCAAAGCTGAATATAACTTGAAAACGAAGAAGAATATCTCCGACATCCTGTGTAAAGTTTAACACCATATGATTCGACGGATTTTATTTGACTTGATATGAAATTTATCGAATTACGGAAGCTGCTAACGATTTCAGGTTTATAATGAACTACACGTGAGAAATATAATAATACCTATATACAGACGACAGAAACTGGTCTATACTTTGCACTGGTGATCAGTAATAGGTAACATTAAGTTAACTATCTTATGAGCAGCCATCTGGCACAGCATGGGTCATTAACGTAGCAATTTTACCCGAACTCCAGACTCTAGACTCGTGTGGAAGCGTGTAATACGCAATGAAATCACCGCGGGAAGATGCCGTGAAAAAAATTCCGGCCTACTAATATCTGTATCCAAGTTCCTGCAGCGCCTACGCGTACGTATGGAGATATTACGTCGCTAAAAAAAGTGTTGATAATTTATTGCAATTAGGGTAGTTCTGGTGTGATACAATTTTCGCAAATAATTGTATAGGAACTCTTCGTTACAAATGCTCGACTAATAAATAATCCAAGTATCGTCGGTCAGCCGACACAAGTTTCCGTAATCTTCTCTCGGTCTATCATAGCCGTGGGAAAGCATGCAACCGTGAACATCAATCCTTGATTATTACCTTCGTCTTCGTCTTCGTCTTCGTCCTCGTCCTCGTCCTCGGCGAAGAGACAAACCTGGCTAAACCTCGCGTCACAGGTTATTCACAATCGCTAAGAGTGCAGTAACCATATTGCTTCGCATCTGTTCAACACGTGCACAACCCGCAACTGCAGTGCAACAGTTCCTTGGTTCGTTTGATCCTTAAGGCTTCACGGCCTGCAGGCAAAGTCGAGATACGATGAATGCACGTGTGGTTATTATCGCCATTATCATTGTTATTATCATTATTACGGCTACTATGGTTCGAACACTGAACAAGTGGTCACTCGTGGTCGTATACGCATGTGTATATCTATTCATGTTTCACACACAACCACCTCCTTCTTTCTTACTCTTTCTCTTTCTCTTTCTCATTTTCTTTTTCCTTTTCCCTCTATCTTCTGCCCGTCTGTCTGTCTGTCAGTCTGGGAAGTCTGGCCCTGGCTATAATCATGCAGGATGGGTCTGGCGTTTGTTACTCTAAGAGCTTGCAATAACCAGTGTATGCGTATTGTGGCAGATATATGGTCACAGCTAAACAATCTCTAGCGAATTATCCATTGTTTGCCGTTCGGTCGGCGCCAGTAGTTACAGTCGGTCTTGTCATAATCATAATACGTCTAATCTATCACTTGAATGTGTTTCTTTTCTTTTGTATTCTCTTCATTCCCACCATCTCGAATAAATTTAGTTTCATAAAATTTCTGTTACATGTTTGTTCATACGATTACTCCAAATTCACAGCTACGTACATACATAGACTCATAAGTACCAAATATACCCTAGAATCTATTTCACGATACAGAGCGAACAGCTGATCAAATTCTACCGAGTTTTTTCTCTAATTTAATCAACCACACGTTTCCCCTTGTTCTGCACCCTTTATTTACTTTGTGCAATTAGTCAACCCGTGTTGTACTACAACTACAACCGAGAATATGTCAGAGGGCAACCCTCTTGCCTTCTTTTCTTTTTCTTTCTTTTTCAAGCTGATAGATCGCCCCCGCCTTTATCTTTCTTGGACTTTGCTTCAATTTATTTTCTATTTTAGTTTACGTTTCACGTATGCAGCTGGATTTAGTTTAGAACATCAACGGAGCTACTGACAAGTCCTATTTCAAAATCTCAAGTGTCGAGTGTTGAGAGACTTTAACCCTCGTCTTAGTATACTGAACTCTCTATTACTCATTCAACAACCATCTCTCGCATAGCTAGATTATCAGTAACTAACCACGTAAAAATCTGCGGAAGAATATATTCACAGAAAATATAATATAATGTAATATAATATGTTATACCTATTATATCATGTGGAAGGAGCGGTTGAATATCGCAGTTGTTATAATTTATTGCGGATATTGAGAAACTAGTTTTCTATGTCTCTTTGTGTCGAGTTTCTCGAACTAATTACTCATTGTTGTATTAATCACTTCAGAGAAATTTCTACATCAGTTTACTACTCGGTATACATATACAGTAATGTCACCGTTAATCGGAAAGCCTGTTTACTCGTATTGAACAAAAGAAACGATCCCAATAAGATTAGCTTTCTTGCAGTATGCAGAATCATGTGTTTCACGGAAGCGAATGCCCATGTCGCCCTAAAACTTGACAGCGAATGTCCAGCTGCACATCAAAGTCAGATCTTTTCTTACTTAATTAGGCCCACTGCAAATCCGAGTTTGTTTATAATTGCGATGATCATCAACCGAGGGATGAAGAACGAGACACTATCAACATTTTCAGAGTTCATTATATTTATAGGTAATTCGAGGTGATAAGAGGAACTGAATACTCGCGTTTCGTCAGCCAAAGAATTCATTGTCATCTTATAGCATATTGCAACTTCGCCTATTACGTAATATAAGTCATTTATCGACTGCGAGACTTGGGAGTAATTTATTTATGTAATCACTTTGCACGCTGTGTTATAAGCAAGTTGTAACAGTCCGTAGTCCGTATAGAATATTAAATGGATCTAACATCTGTTTAAAAATTCAATTACTGATCGGTGAAACGGTGTTGTATGTATGATAAAATATCGAATTTATATTGTCCCGCTCGATCGGTCTGACCATCTTGTCTTGAAAAATTAAAGTATAAATCCCGTCCAAAAGTTGAGCGAAAAGATTCCCTCATCTCTTTGGTTCGTCATATTTAAAAATAAAATATTTTCTCATCAAATGAATCACTCGATCGAGAATTATGATATTTAAATAAATAAAATTTATACCTATGTAACGATTGGAGGATAAACCTGGATGTATTATACCATACTACTACTATAGGTTTTTGACCGATCTTCTAATCCGCGATGTATTATATACGCACGTACTGTATGCTAAGAAATAAGAATGTATAAGACGTACGGGTGGGCGACTGCTAAAGCCGTACCTTGGGGTAATAAAATCACGGATTTAGAAGATAAATCGTGATAATCATCTCGCCTTGTCTTTGTGACTAGCCTACAGGCGCCTACCATAATTAGCGATAGTTAGAAAGTATGATGGTTATAGCCGAATACAGAATGATGGAAGACGTAGGAATTAACGCTGATATTAATCTCGTCTCGATTCTCCATTTATTGCGTAACTTTTTCAATTCTTCTATTCTTCATCCGGCGATCAGGATTGACCTCGATGACGAGATCTTGATGCTTAAATTTAATGTTTCAGGTCGGAGACAGAGGATGGGAGGTTCACCACGTAACCGTGACCAGAGTACCTGGTTACGGATTTGGTATTGCCGTTTCTGGAGGCCGGGACAATCCTCATTTCACTAATGGTGATCCAGCTATCGCGATTTCTGATGTATTGAAGGCTGGACCCGCGGAAGGAAAGCTTCAGTAAGTCGTCGAAACATTTTTTCTCTGATTTTTATTTTTCAGCATCGTTGAATATATTCCGCAATAACAATTCTGAGTTATCGCCGTGAATCTCGTACGAGGTAAACCCTGAAATTCTAAATAATCGTTTTGTAATAGGATTTCATCTCTTTTCGCGTTGAATAGACTCACGAGTCTCAGAGACTCTGACTCTGACTTATAGGCGTCTATAGATCCGCGCTCTTCCCGCAGACTTCTACGACCGATAAATCTCCCTCTAGTTCGTAGTTCCTATATACTTACGCGCTTATTACGTTCGAAAACTCGGTTCGGAAATTTTCAATGAACTTTAAATCCCTCTAAAGGGATTCAAGGCTGTATGATATCTCAAGTCGTATGCATACGAGCCTTGCGAAAATATTTTTTAGATAATCGAAAGAAATCAATCCCTTTTCCTTAGGGTCAACGACCGCATTATTTCCGCGAATGGCGTATCTCTCGAAGGCGCGGACTACGGTGCAGCAGTTCGCGTCCTCAGAGATTCCGGATCAACGGTCCTTTTGGTAGTAAAAAGACGAGCCTCTGCTAACGTTCCCGGATCTCCGGGCAGTTCTGTTCCTCAAAGTCATAGATTAACGTTGACGAGGAACAACAAAAAAGATGGTATGTAATCCAGATGCAGCAGCAGCGCGACGACGATTACCTCAGTTTTTATTAAAAAAAAACACGTAAAATTTACCAGATTTTGGAATAATCCTCGGATGTCGTCTCTACGTGAGGGAAGTAACTCGCGAAGGTACCGGGGTCAGACCTGGTGATATACTGACAAGGATAAGCGGCGTTGCTGCCGAAAATATGAGCCTTAAAGAAGCTAGAAAATTGATGGATCAGTGCAAAGACCGATTATCTATAGTCGTAACGAGAGAGACTCCGGTGTCTTCTTCACATTCCCATCAGCCGAGCAAAGGAGAATCCGGCGAATATCTTTCGGCCGCAAGTTATAGCAGCCAAAATCTCTACGTTCCACCACCGACCAGACAGCCTATGGAAGATAAAAGCAATTTGGCACCGAGAGGAAGGTCCAGAGGTCCGCTCTTAGACGTTTCACTCAGCCAGCTAGATCTTCCAGCTACTCCGACCGTCGATCCTCCGAGACCTCCGCCGCCCAGACCCGAAGGTAGAGAATGGTTTTATGTATAGAATGTGTGATGTCGGGCTTTTTTGAAAATTTTATGCACCTTTCAATTCGTTTTTCTAGTTTTTAAGCATTTTTTTTACTCTCTATTTGCTTGCAGATTATTACAGCTCGCGGAGGCAACTTTATGACGAAGATCCTCTCATTCAACGAACTAAACAGCCGATGTAAGTTGAAGTAAAGTACAGAACTGAAATTTTAGAAATTGGTAACATTCATCATCCTTTGGAAAATCGAAGTTTTTCGAAACTCTGACTATCAAAGATTTTTTTGAGAAATTATTTTCCAATCATTTCCCGGATCATATATTCAACGAGAATGATTTTCACTCACAGGCCAGATCCGAGGTTCATTACTTTCCAAAAAGAAGGATCCGTCGGGGTTCGATTGACCGGGGGAAACGAGACTGGAGTTTTTGTAACTGCGGTTCAACCGGGCAGCCCAGCATCATTACAGGGTTTACAACCCGGAGATAAGATTCTCAAGGTATAATTCGATATATGATATTTTTGCGTTTTTCTTTCTTTTTTTTCCAGGGAAACAACAATCTTCTATTTATTAAATACTCATTCCCATTACAATACTTTAGGTCAATGACATGGACATGAAAGGCGTGACCAGAGAAGAAGCAGTACTGTTTTTGCTCAGCCTCCAAGAACAAATCGATCTCATTGTACAGCATAGACGTCAAGAATACGATCAAATCGTCGCATCAGGAAGGGGCGATTCTTTCCATATAAAGTAAGTTCCGGCCTGTTTTGCGTATCAATTGCTGTTCTTTTTATAGTCTCGAATATGAGAGAACCGAGACGTTAGATGATACCTAGTAAACTAAAACGAATTGGTCAATTGATTTTTTGAAGATCTTTGATTGGAATTAAGTGAAAAGAATTCAAAGGAATCGATTTTGGTCAGAGATGACTCTTCTTTTCAATTCGTTTTAAACTGAAATCTTTATGAAATTGGCTCGACTAATTCGATTTGTGTACTGCAGGTTTTTCAGGACCAATTTTGTTAACATTTGGCAATTTTTCAGGACACACTTCCATTATGAACAGCCCGAGAAGGGAGAAATGAGTTTTCGTTCGGGTGATGTATTTCACGTAGTTGATACATTGCATAATGGGGTAGTTGGCTCTTGGCAAGTCTTTCGAATTGGAAGAAATAATCAAGAAGTCCAAAAAGGAATCATCCCGAATAAAGCACGTGCTGAGGAATTGGCTACAGCTCAATTTAACGCAACTAAAAAAGAGTTAAGCGCCAGCGAAAGCAGGGGTAGTTTCTTTAGGAGAAGACGTGGCAGTCACAGAAGATCTAAATCACTTGGCAGGGTGAGAAGTCCCCTTTTTTTGATTCCCAGAGCCATAAATTCTTTTTCAATACTTCAATTCCCCTTTTATTATACCTATATTCCTTTTTTTACAGGATCACTGGGACGATGTAGTTTTCTCTGACAGTGTGAGCAAGTTTCCAGCTTATGAACGTGTCGTTCTTCGACACCCCGGCTTTGTTCGACCCGTGGTTCTATTTGGGCCAGTAGCTGATCTCGCCAGGGATAAACTGCTCAAAGATTTTCCAGACAAGTTTACTTCTCCTCGTAAGTAAATACAATCTTTGGTAGTATTTCTAGACACGCTTTGTTTGTCAAATGAATTTGTAAGCGTGATATAATTTTCTGTAATTACAGAAATGGAAAACCAGATGGATGAAAGCAGCGGAAAGAGTACCAAGTCTTCAGGAATCATTCGGTTAAGTGCCATAAGAGAAGTAATGGACAGAGGGAAACACGCGCTGTTGGATATCACCCCAAATGCTGTTGACAGATTAAATTATGCTCAATTTTATCCCATAGTTATTTTCCTCAAGGCTGAAAACAAGCAGATTATCAAGGAAATGCGTGCTGGGATACCAAAGTGAGTGTACAATATTTCGACACTGAGTTTGCAGTACTCAATTTTGAGACCGAGCTCATTTTACATCTCTTCTTGACCAGGTCGGCACACAAAAGCAGCAAGAAACTGCTCGAACAGTGCCAGAAATTGGATAAAATCTGGGGCCATGTATTCAGTGCAGTCGTTACTCTGACCACACCTGAGGCATGGTACAGAAAACTCAGAGAATTGATCGACAGACAACAGCAGGGTCCTCTTTGGATGAGTCAAACCAAGGTGAGGTTTTCATCGTTTCAATTTTCCTTTGCATTGTTTCTTAAATTACTAGAATATGGCGTTAAGAATGTACAGAAAATTTCTTCATTTCCAAAGGCCTGTTCGATGTGATATTTATTCTATGGGTTTGCAGAAAACTAGTTTTACTCATATACACACTAGCACGTGTTTCAAATTCTGTTCAGTAAATGCATGCATGATCTGTGCATTACGATCTGATAAAATGGGTTCGTTATTGTCATATTCTTTGTTCGGCTGACTGAGAAATATATCTTTGGCTGATTATTATTCTCTCTAGTCTACGAGACAATACTCTGATATTCTAGTGTATATTTAAAATTTATATTCAATCTGATAGAAGAAAAATTTTTTCAACTGTATATATTACTCGGAGTTAACGTATCGAAACTTATTTATATTCCGTAAACTTCTGGATAACATCAGTCTCTTATCTTGATTTAGATAACAAAAAAAAGAAAAATTCATCGTCTTATCACATTCCGCATTATATTTTGGTTCGATTATTTTCTTTTCGATGTATGTATAAATACTAATCTATGTTAATATCTACACGCATTAATGCCATAAGAACTTTTTGTGTAATAATAATTGATTTTAGATTATTTATGGTGTTGGTTGTAGCCAATAGAGATGGTGTCGGACCTGTATCTTCCACCCTACCATCCTTACCGCCCATCTACTCCTCCGCCGTTCTGTGATGTGGGGATGTATTACGAGCACAATAATAATAACATTAATGTATTGCCGTTGCCTCCACGTCCGCCAAGTTCAAATCGTCTATCCCCACCCATACCGCCACCTCCTCCGCCTCTACCTATTACCACCAACGTCATTCACGAGCAATTTTTCGGCTACGTTTAGATCCCTCCTTGTTTACTCACATCCTATCACCTGTTATTTTTGTATGTAGTTATTGTCTCATAATCTGCGTGTATATGTGTAATAATCAATACCTGTTGCATGAAATGAATTAATATTCAACTCTGAATCAATATTTGATGTAATATTTAATCCACGCGTTTAATGCTTCATGATTTTTCGCTTTTATCGTAGTATCTACAGTTTAGGCATGTTATAGCACAAGTCTATCATATGTAATGAGAATCAATCAATTGTGCTTTTGTATTTAGAGAAGTTCTACGCCTGCCTGCTCAATTTATAAACAATTATACATTGGCTCTCTAGTTTTTTTACTATTATCATTGATATTAGTCACAGTGATCATAATATATTAATTAGACAACATTCTTGTTTTGTGTATTCTCATAATATAATGTTTATCCTTTGATGTATAGAAATTATATATATATATGTACGAAGCTTTCCCTAACGTTGCAATTTTTGTCATAAACCTTTTGAAGTATTCATTGAAACTTAAGATTCATAAAAAATTACGTATTTGAGTTATTAACGAGAACTTTATTTTTTTTTTTAAATCTAAATACGAAGTTTTTAAAGAACATAGTTCATGGAATTTGAAGATTATCAAACTCCGCCAATAATCCTGCGTGTAAGCTTACATGGTATTCATTATCGCACTACCATATTAATTCCACATTAACAATATCGTTGTAAACGTCTTGCCCCGCTGTTTTGTAACGTTGCAACACGTGTGTTCTGTGAGCGTAGCCGGAAGAGGCCCTTTCGGATGACTTCCTGTTCCCGATGACTTCTCGCCTCTCCTACGCTTCCTCCCCGGAGAGTGACCTGGAGCTGAGCCCTGCTCCTCCCCTTCCCGGTGCTTTGGGACCACCTAGTAGATTGAAGAGCAGTTCGGATCCAAGCATCGCTACTCAGGATGATACCGCTGCGCCACCACCTTATACTACCAATTATCAGGTAATATATTTCCAAATTTATATCTTACTTGTTAAAAACGATGAAAATTTTTATGAATTTCAATCTGTTTCTGTAAATGATAGGCATTTTAGTAACATAAGTGAGGCGGTGTAGGTGATATCAAGTATGCTTTTTCATTGCCATATCAAATGACTAATCCGTATGGTCTACCTCAGTATCCAGGTGGTCCACCTCAACCGAGATCTCCTCATCAAGGACCACCCGATTTACCACCAAGAGTAGACCGTAATGTAAAACCTCCAAACCAATCGCAGCGTGGAACTCCTGGACGAACTGCTCAGGAAAGAATTGCTAACAAGACTGACTCGGTTTTGGATATGGGAAATTATATTAACGCTACTCCTCATAGAGCCAATGCAACTTCATCGTTGGAAAGAGCGCAGCCAAAAGCAGTAAGATTCAATATTTTCTGCGTTATTTTTCATAGATTGTATCTTGGAAGTTGATAACATTAGTTTAAACCGTTTTGTTTATTCATTCTGCTTTACAAATGTGTTATTTTTTTTTTTCTTTTCTTTCACACTCTAGATATAGAGAATGAAAATGTCTGTTCAATTTGCAGGGAAGTTATGATAGTATGTCTTCTTACGATTCTTATAATAATACCAACGGGAATGGGACATATACTGCCACTAATTTGAACACATCGACTGGACGACTAGGACCAAATGTTCCTGACGATTTGAAAAGTGGCGGAGTTCCTGTTTCACCGAGGGCGCACGACCCTTATAGATTTACAAGATCAACAGCGCAGCCTATTCCAGCTCAAGAAAATCAAACACGTACCGATTATGCCAAATACAGGTATAACAATATATTCACTTTATAATCATCGGTTTTTTTGTATTTAATTAATAATTATAAATGTTCTTGACAATAACTTTGTCACCGTTTTAATGCCTACGATAAGTTTAGCTGAGTTATTTGAGCCGTTAATTTTTCTACAGGGTAGCTCGAAAGCCTCGACCATTGAGAAGAGCTTGTAGAATATATATTTCCAAAAGAGATACCCTAGTTTGATTCCCTCTCCATGTATTTTACTCGTTAATTAATATTCTAGTCACCCTCGGGATTGATTTCCCTATCCAAGTAAGCTAGATATTTGCTTTCTCCTCTATCTGTAGTCGGACTGGAGATTACAAACCTGCAGTTCCGCCGCCTCAAGGAAAGCCAGGCGGTTCTTACAAACCAATACCGCCTCCGAAACCCAAGAACTATAGGCCTCCTCAACAGCCTATACCACAAGATGAGACTAATGGCAGTAATTTGTATCAGCATGCCAAAAGTTATTCCATTGCAACTTCGCACATACATAATGGGGTAAGTCGTTAGGTATTAAATAGAATTGAATATTACGTTTAATCGATATTTTTATTCATCTACCATCGCATACTTTTTATTATTGTTTTCATTGATGATTTTGAAAAACGAAAGATTGAGGCTTTTTCTATATTTTTATTTACTCAAACAATTTGGATATGGCAAACGTCGGGTCCAATAATTTTCAATAGTTAGTAAAAAGAAACTTGAAAGATTATCGATAGCTGAAGAAATGATATAACGTTAATGGAACCACTTTTAGGCTGAAAATGGCAGTAACATTCAGCGTAACAGCGGCCAGTACTACTACAATATTCCTCCACCTAATCGTAATAACGAAGGTTACAACATGAACTCAAATCACAATCACAGTCACAGTCACACGACTCCGCCGAACCACAGTCACAGTCTTAGTCACACGCATCCTCACTCCAGCCCTCCCATGACGCATTCGCACAGCAACAGCGCAGGTCAAATAAATATTGGCCATGCTCATAATCGAAGCAACGTTAGTCACAACGGACACAGTCACAGCAATAGCCACGGAGGCGTTACTGGAAGTACGGGAAATGGGAATTCGGGGCATAACAGGGAACCAAGCGGCCTCGACTTAGCAGGAAGCAGAGAACAGAGAGGCAGCGCGTTTGAACTTTACAGAAAACCATTGCATCATCACAATGTAAGGTATGAACCTCGTGTCATCTCCTTTCTCAACAGACCGCATACTTTTCTAACAGTTATCCCCATTCCTATATTATGACAAAGAGATGAACAGCCATGATCTATGAGAGATCTTTCGTCGTCTACTAATTCATTCGCTTCTGATTAATATTCATTCTCTGGGACTAATTACAAAGCATTAGATATACTAGAGTTTAATCTAAAACAAAATGTGAGAAGAGATACAACTAACGAATATCATGGTGATGGTTGATCATAGGAGACTCGGGGTGGCACGGGGTGTGTTCTGTAGCAAAGGTGGTGTTTTGGAAGGACCAGGGGGTGTTACGCTGACAGTACCCCCTGGGGCCTTACCCATCCAGTCACAGCAGGAAATCTACTTTTCTGTAACGGCTCCACGTATACTCGAAACGCATAACACTTCTGGGCATTGTTCGCCCGTATCACCGCCTATGCATCACGGTGAGCTTACAAGTACTGATACGTGGTGATGGGATTCAATTGTGAAATTTAAACCAGTCATCATACATTCGCTTTTCAATTTCATTGTTATAACTCGAGGGAATAATAAGAACTCTGCTTTTCCTGCATGGGATATGTGTTGCACAACAAACTATGGCTTATCATGACTGTACATAAGAGCTGCCATATCAATACATTTTTGCCTACATCTTGTTAGGAGTGAATGGTGAATTGTCTGCATACTCTAATATAAAGCATTCGAGTATAGCATAAAACTGAATAAGAACACACAGACGCGTTGAATTATCTGCGAGATAATGAATCTGTTATGCCATATCCAAAGAACTCACATATATCGAATTCTGATTTATACTATTGCGTTACATCACATAGAAATTAGTAGATTATTATACTCTGTACTATTATTTATTTAAAAATCTAGTTTCTAGTCAGTATCGTACCGAAAGTTTTGATTTCCCAAAACATTATTCTGTACTTTGGAAATATTATGATACTAATTATTCTCTGTCATATTGGATCTATTCAGGTGAATCTCTACTAAGCCCAGTGGTCGAGTGTGGACCTCGTGGGTTGGATTTTTTAGCCCCTGTAGAACTAAGGATTCCTCACAACGCTACACCCGCACATCGGCTGGCGCTGAAAGCTACCGACACAGAAAACCAATCGAACGGTAATTGGTTGGATGTCAAACTGCCAAACCATACTTCTAATTATGTCACCGTACGTCTTGATCATTTCTAGAAGATCTTCAGCATCTTATTTTGTTATTTAGACAGATTATCAATTTTACGACAAATTGATTCCATTTATAAAGAAAGAATAACTCTTGAACAAAAGATTGTAAATCTGTTCGATAAATTTTTATTTTAACAATAGTTAACGAACAAAAGCAAAGACTAATTATATCTATTATACATTCTCTATGAGAATTTTTTTTTGCCATCTATTTTATTTTTATTTAATTTTTTTTCTTTTTTTTTTTTTTATTCTCTTGTTATATGTCTCAGACAAATTTAGTAAAATTTAATACAAATATGTGAACGAATTCATCAATTTCAAAGATTTATAATTATCATTTCTTTGCGACGTGAAGAAAGTAAGACTAAAATACCAAATAAATTAGACTATTACAAACCGATAGAAAGACAGGTCGGTCAAACAATTGATGACGGATCATTAGTACTACTTCATATTCTGATAATATGAATTGACAATTAACAGAACGTTTAGGATACGTTGCATTAATAAACAATTCTTGTTGCAATTTATTTTTGCAATCGAGTCAACATATTATATTATATATACGTATATTATATATATATATTATAGATGTCATTAGTAGTAATGATTAACATTAATCTTTTTAATTGTGATTTTTTATTTTTTAAGCTACATTTATTTCCATCTACTCTCTACGTATGTAACATTATTCATATCACGTTAGAAAATTACATATTTAGCTCGGATAAAAGTAAGATTAATTCATTGACATGCACAGGTATTATGCAGCTGCAGGAAAAATCTTGTTAATTGTATCAACTGGTTCCGTATATATTAGGAGATGGTCGTAGCTGCATAATTTTCGATATTGATTGATCTGACATGTGCTATTTGCAATTCTCATCTTTTGCTGTGCTGTTTGTTATACTCGATGATCGTCTGTGCGAACCTTTAGATGTAAGATTCTCATAAATATACATATAGTACATACATACCAATATTAAATATCTAAAGGCTCAATTGTTAATTTGCAAAAATGACGTATTGTGAACGAATCTTGAATCTCAATACGATTGTAAGCAAGTAATAAAATAAATAACTGAAACATTTTTATTGTTATTCTTATTAAAATCCTATATTACAGTTACTAACATTAAATAGAATGTCTGTTACATACTGACTGCCAGGAAGAGAAAATACAGAGACTTAATTGATTATGATGGGTACATATTTATTTTCGAGTAACAATAAATTAGAGAATTACATGACTTCGAAGGTGTATAATATTGTATCGATACTGCAGCAATAAAATTTCAGATATACCAAAATTCAATTGCCTCGTTATTTCACACTTTTCTCTACCTCAGACTTTTTATTTCGTGAACAGTAGGGAATTTGAATTAATGCACTCTCAGCTACTCAAAAATTTGCTCAAAAATTGTCTTGATACGTGGCTGATTTTTAGACTGGAAATTTCAGGAACTGAATAATGTAAGCATATAGCGACGCGCATGTCTATCTATACACCTGTTCGTTCCCCCTCCAAAAATTTCAGCACACCTCCTCGGGTCAGATGTTCTCCTGATACCAGGAGCAAATTACGACTTAAAATTCTAAAAACTGTCGAAATAGCTAGTATATCTAAACTATAAGAGCGACGTGGATGAAGCAGCGTATGCATGCGTATATCGATACACTATACCTTTCCCCCTCCAAAAATCTTAGCACACCTCCTCGGGTCAGATGTTCTCCTGATACCAGGAGCATTTTTCGACATAAAATTCTAAAAACTGTCGAAATCGCTAGTATACCCTAAACAATATAGAGACGTGCATGAAGCAACGTATGCATGCCTATATCTATACACGCATTCTATCGTCCCCCGAAAATTTCAGCACACCTCCTCGGGTCAGATGTTCTCCTGATACCAGGAGCATTTTTCGACATAAAATTCTAAAAACTGTCGAAATAGCTAGTATATCTAAACTATAAGAGCGACGTGCATGAAGACACGTATGCATGCCTATACTATACACGCATTCTATCGTCCCCCAAAAATTTCAGCACACCTTCTCGGGTCAGATGTTCTCCTGATACCAGGAATAATTTTCGACTTAAAATTGCTATAACTCTGAAAATCGAACGATTTTAAGTCGCAAATTGCTCCTGGTATCAGGAGAACATCTGACCCGAGGAAGTGTGCTAAAATTTTTGGTGGGGGACAGGAGTATAGTGTATTGATATAGGCATGCATACGCTGCTTCAGAGTGATTTTTCTGGCAGTTGATACCTTGTTTCGGAGTGATTTTTCTGGCAGTTGATACCTTTTTTCGGAGTGGTTTTTCTGGCAGTTGATACCTTTTTTCGGAGTGATTTTTCTGGCAGTTGATACCTTCTTTTCATAGCGAGTAAAAAGCTGGTTTCAACTGCCAGAAAATTCACCCCGAAAAAAGATATCAACTGCCAGAAAAATCACTCCGAAAAAAAGGTATCAACTGCCAGAAAAATTACTCCGAAGCAGCGTATGCATGCCTATATCTCTATACTATTCCTCCGTCCAACTAAAAATTTCAGCACACCTCTTCGGGTCAGATGTTCTCCTGATACCAGGAGCATTTTTCGACATAAAATTCTAAATACTGTCGAAATAGCTAGTATATCTAAACTATGAGAGCGACGTGCATGAAACAGCGTATGCATGCGTATATCGATATACTATACCTTTCCCCCTCCAAAAATTTTAGCACACCTCCTCGGGTCAGATGTTCTCCTGATACCAGGAGCATTTTTCGACTTAAAATTCTAAGAACTGTCGAAATCGCTAGTATACCCTAAACAATATAGAGACGTGCATGAAGCAACGTATGCATGCCTATATCTATACACGCATTCTATCGTCCCCCAAAAATTTAAGCACACCTCCTCGGGTCAGATGTTCTCCTGATACCACGAGCATTTTTCGACTTAAAATTCTAAGAACTGTCGAAATCGCTAGTATACCCTAAACAATATAGAGACGTGCATGAAGCAACGTATGCATGCCTATATCTATACACGCATTCTATCGTCCCCCAAAAATTTCAGCACACCTCCTCGGGTCAGATGTTCTCCTGATACCAGGAGTAATTTTCGACTTAAAATTGCTATAACTCTGAAAATCGAACGATTTTAAGTCGCAAATTGCTCCTGGTATCAGGAGAACATCTGACCCGAAGAAGTGTGCTAAAATTTTTGGTGGGGGAAAGGAGTATAGTGTATTGATATAGGCATGCATACGCTGCTTCAGAGTGATTTTTCTGGCAGTTGATACCTTTTTTCGGAGTGATTTTTCTGGCAGTTGATACCTTTTTTCGGAGTGATTTTTCTGGCAGTTGATACCTTCTTTTCATAGCGAGAATAAAGCTGGTTTCAACTGCCAGAAAATTCACTCCGAAAAAAGATATCAACTGCCAGAAAAATCACTCCGAAAAAAAGGTATCAACTGCCAGAAAAATTACTCCGAAGCAGCGTATGCATGCCTATATCTCTATACTATTCCTCCGTCCAACTAAAAATTTCAGCATACCTCTTCGGGTCAGATGTTCTCCTGATACCAGGAGCATTTTTCGACATAAAATTCTAAATACTGTCGAAATAGCTAGTATACCCTAAACAATATAGAGACGTGCATGAAGCAACGTATGCATGCCTATATCTATACACGCATTCTATCGTCCCCCAAAAATTTCAGCACACCTCCTCGGGTCAGATGTTCTCCTGATACCAGGAGCATATTTCGACTTAAAATTCTTTCAACTCTGAAAAAACAATTTCCTTGACGGAAGTTTCAAGTTTCGTAACGTTCACTAACGAAAAATCTAGCAGTTGATACTTTTATTTCGGCGTGATTTTTCTGGCAGTTGATACCTTATCGTTTCGGCGTGGTTTTCCTAGCAGTTGATACCTTCGTTTCGGAGGTACAACTGCCAGAAAAAACACTCCGAAAAGGAGATATCAACTGCCAGAAAAATTACGCCGAAAAGGAGGTATCCCTTTATAAATTTTTCGTTAGATAGTTTCGATCGCGCGAGTTGACATGAACCAGAAATCAAATATATATACGCCTGATTACAGACCATCCCAATTTAGAAATGACATGAATGGCATGCCAGTTACATACGGTGATACATAAGAGCCTGCAATTTTCATGATTTTTTACTTATAGGCAAGGAAAGGACTAAGGGAAATGATTATTCATGATCTTAAGATATAGTATTTAATGAATAATGAGCCAGTTTACTATAATAATGCATGTTTATTGGATAAACAATCCGAACCATCCAGTCAACGCCTTATAATATGCAATAACAGGAAAGGCGTGCGAGTTGCATATCGTCAGGCACCACAAATTCGCAAATATATCGACTTATCATCTTTAGTAGAGACCTTATCATCTTTATTAACGTTCAATGAAAAGTAAATTCAGTTTAATTAGTGTCTATCCAATGTGCGATTTTCGTGGTTTTTAACTGGTGAGATAGACACCAAACTTAAAGATGAGAATAAATTTCTACAAAAATATTTCCCAATTGCATTTTATTATTAATTTTATTCACAACTCAAACAGTAAAAATATTCAACGCGTTTATTTCTTATGCGTAAACTAGGTTGTTACTTGTTCGATACCTATGTCATGTTATTATTTTATTTATAGGTCCCCATTGCTCAACTTTTATAAATGATAAAAATATCAAGTGGAATAAACTCACCTATATATACGTATTACATGTTTTATATGTATTATACATTACATTCTTTCGCCCAATTAGGTAATACTTTAACAATTCCTTATGTATTCATGATTCAAGTGTATTATACGGATCTATCTACCCCTCGATTCTTAAGTAAATATGTTTAAGTCAATTACGGAATAAAAAATTATAACAATATTATTCTGGCTGAACGTTCTGATCAAACCATCGTCCTGATCATATAGTTCAAAATGCCACCGTGTTGGAAATACGTTATATCAACCTCTGTATCAAACCGAACAATCACGTCGAAACTTTTCCCGTTGTCCGTTGTGACGTTAATTGTTTGACCAGGACGGCAGTCACCAGGAATACTAATGTCGTATAATTCGAGCCCAGTCAATCCTAGGGACTCAGCTGTCTGCCCAGGTAGATATTGCAGTGGAACTATACCCATCCCGACGAGATTGGACCTGGAAGAACAAGACAATAACATTAATATCTCTCTTCGTTCATACGATTATTATCTAAAATGTATAAAAGCAAGAATGAAGGGGAATAGACATGGAACAGACATCAAATTTTACGTGATGTATTAAGAATAAGAAAGTAGTCGATGATCACCTGTGTATCCTCTCATATGACTCTGCTATAACAGCTCGTATGCCTTGAAGGAACGGGCCCTTAGCTGCCCAATCTCTGGATGAACCAGATCCATATTCCTTGCCTACCAATGCTATAAGCGGTACACCATCATTGCCGTACTTTTCAGCGGCATCGAAAATGTCCATCTGAGTAGAGAATGAGAGGAAATTACGACGATGTAGATACGATTGATAGATTGTTAGGAATTGTTATGTATGAAGTATTGGATTTTTTAACTCACTTCCTCATTGGTTGGAATATAGATTGTGCGAGGTCCAGCTTTGCCGATGAATTTATTCACCAATCTAATATTTGCGAACGTTCCTCGGGCCATTACAGCATCGTTACCACGTCTTGATCCATAAGAATTAAACTCTTTTGGCTTCAGTCTGAAATAATAGAGAAATATAAAAAAGATTCATTTCTATAGCATTAAGAGTAGATCCGATGCATCGACAGATGAATTATAAAAACTGACCCTCTCTTTGCAAGATATCTTGCAGCTGGAGAATTTCGTGCAATGCTACCGGCTGGACTGATGTGATCTGTTGTCACAGAGTCTCCAAGATTTAGTAAAACGCGAGCTCTTCTAATTGGCTTCACAATAGGCAGTTCCTGTACGAATAATCGAATCATTAGATACAAGTAAACAAAACATTTGTTGATTTCTGATGAAAGACGTAAATTATTTTTACTTTAGTTAGTCCCTGGAAGTAAGGAGGATGTTTTATATACGTTGATTCATCGTCCCAAGGATAAAGCTGGCCTTCCGGTGCCTGAAGACTGGACCAACTACCACTTCCGGTTTCTATCTTGCTATAAACTTCTCTAAACATCGCTGGAATCACGTGTTTCTGCTCTATAGCCTGGATTTCTGCTCGTGTTGGCCATATGTCGCGCAGGAATACTTCTTTGCCATCAGCTCTGCGGCCTATAAAAGAGCAATTCAGTTCATGATAGATTTCAGAGTAATAGATACATCGAACATTTACGTGCTTTAACTCATGTATTTTACTGTTAGCTTCAAACAGTTGATTGAAATTGAGCAAATCCATAATTTCGTATAAAAAATGATAGACACTTACCGAGAGGCTCTGTCTCAAAGTCAATAACGACTGTCCCTGCAATTGCGTATGCAATAACTAGTAGAGGTGATGCCAAATAGTTGGCTCTAGTGTTGGGATGAATCCTGCCTTCAAAATTACGATTTCCAGACAGAACGCCACAGCAGACAAGTTCGTTCTGAAAGAAGATTGCAAGCCAATCTTTTAATTCTTACCCAATTTGATTCTTCCCCTTCGTTTTTTGGTCTTTTGTTGTTTGTTTGTTTGTATTTTGAAATCATTTAAAATAAAAGATGAAGAATACACGTAAGAATACCTTCTCAATCGCATCCACCATTGAATCTGGAAGAGGACCGCTGTTTCCTATACACGTCATACACCCGTATCCCACTACATCAAACCCTAACTGAGTCAGACTTGGGATAACTCCACTCTCTTTAAGATAATAAGTTACCACTCCTGAGCCTGGAGATAAGGAAGTTTTAACGTACGGAGCTACGGTGAGGCCAGCTTCTACTGCTTTCTTTGCAAGAAGACCTGAGAGAGATATATTTATCGAGATTAAATACTTACCCAAATTATGATTTGAGATTAAGATGAGGTAAACCTATGTGATAAATTAATCGAGAATCTATATGCACATCTTTCTTATAGCTTTAGATATTTTTTCACTTACCAGCGCCAAGCATAACGCTGGGATTGCTCGTGTTAGTGCAGCTAGTTATGGCTGCTATTACCACCGAGCCATGATTTAGAGTGTATTCTTTACCCTCGAATTGGAATTTACCCTCCACTTTCAATTTATCGGGTTTTAGACCAAATCCCTTGAAGCCAGTCTATAACAAACGCAGTATAACGTGTAAAAATATTATACAATCTAGGAAAAAATCATCCAGATGCACGAAATGTAATACGGTTCTAAAATTATTACGAGAATTAGCAGATGCTGTTGATACGATATTGCATTGGATATGACTTGGTGATCAGCTCAAGAATTTGGAGGAACGTTATATGTATAACAATATAATATAGATGAATGTGAAATAAAAATCTGGAATTAAGTTTTCGAGAAATTATTGATTGATCATTTGATTTTAATTGAATTTCTAAATCGTAATGTTACATGAGAATCTAGGCCATTTAGTAAAATTCCGAATTCACGAAACGATTACGAAAAAGTGATTGACCTTTTGCAATCCCGGGATCATTGCTCAAAGTAAAATTTGCTGATTCTTGCAATTCGAGGGCAACACGTACGTGTGACTAAATGTTGAAATATAGAGTTCGCGAGTAATGACACGAGGTGAACGTCCTCGAGTTAACGATATTAAATGCAATGAGTTCGGAATTTAATCCAAGACGATTTTAATATTCAAAACTAATCCGTGAGCATTTTATTTTTCTTTTTCTCTCACGGTAGATCTTTACTCGTATGCAACAATTTCGAAGAAGTTAGCGAAATTCATTCATCTTCTATTACGTTTCTAGAAATAAATAATGTTCAGCCATAGCGATAAAAAAATTGAAGCAAATATTAAACGTGGAAATATTATTATTTCAATAAATTTTTCTAAATAACATATCTAGCTTCGATCTAGAGCTAACAGATCGGGAAATTTGCTTGTTCGTGAAAGAAAAAAAAAAAAGAAAGAAAAAAAAGCCAAAGAGAATAGAATAAAAATGATATGATCTTATCGGCGCAGATGTAAAAGCGAGAGAAAATATAGGAAAGGAACGAAAGCCGAAATATGAGTTATTTATTGTTTCGTAGAAATCGTCGACGACTAATGGCTTGGAGGCTCCTAAAATCCCCGAAACAATTAGCCTCAGCGTTTAACTGATTGTTGTTGAAGTATAGGTACAGGTATGGTATGGTAATAAGTCTCGTTAAAAATTAGACAAATTTGTATACACGTATATGAAACGGATTATTTCGTGAATAATCGTTGATTGCACACTCACACTTCATGGGTAATTATTATTCACCGTTCTAAAGGGGTATTGACTTTGGGTGAGAAAGGGGGATAATTGAAACCCAAAATTCCGTTTAGGGGTGAAACGAGGTAAAAGGTGGCGAAACGAGGCATATATACTAAACAAGCGGTACCTACTTCCTGGAAGGTAAATGCTCGATGTCTCGTAATTTCTAGGCCCCTTTGTACCTCGGCAGTGGATATATTTACAATCTACATTTCTATAATTATTGCTAACTGATTTTTCCCAGGACTATAATATCATGTGCTCGAAGCTATGTATTGTTATAGAAATTTTATACGTGTTCCTGGGTGTCTACATAGTTTATTTTAGAAAATTTGAAAGAGTGTGAATTCTCTCGCGATCATTAACTCAATTAACTAAAATAAAAATTCAACAATATTATGGCAATCGAATATGATCGCTGTCCGATAATGATCTGATAAAATTTTCATTTTCGTTTTCGTTTCTTCATATCCTTAACTTACAACGTAAAAATAAATCTGATAATTAGTTTAATCAAGATAAAACGGAAATTAGATCGGGGCGCACGTATACGTGCATAATACGAGTAAGTATGGCAAGTATGTACATATAATGTAAATTGTAGGCAATGCAAAATAAGAAGGATGTCATATCAGCAATTTACTAAGGCGCGTGTGAGAGCTCACGTATGTTAGAAGTTTCTACAGTTCTTGTTCGTCCGCAGTCTTGGATTGTATTCAAGCCGATGCCAAAGTCCGCGAAATACTAGTAATTATTCAAGTCTTGTTAGATCGTGACTTTATAGCTAAAACGTAACAACGATATGTTGTCGTCACATCGGCCAATCCATATCTCGACTTTTCATCACTTTTGGTGAGTATATAAGAACATTTTTCCCAATATCCGCGTTTTTCCAAAAAACAATATTTTTCCAACACTAGGTATAGCAAAGGGTTTTCGCAATAGACCGTGACAATGAGTCACGCTTGGTCTTCCAATTTCCGGGCAGCATGCCAGTACATAGTTTTGAACCCCTAATATATTCTCCCAAAATATTCTCAGAATGTCATAATATTCGATATTTCCATTCTTCATGGTATAGAATAACACATACGACGTACCGAAGCAAAGAGGATTGAAAATTAGTTACTGCCTTTGGCCCGCAGACTTCCATAATTTTTTGAACGAATTTTAGCAGTACGGTTTATAATTTCAAAAGCGTGTTTTCCCCGAGAGGCAATTCATAGAAAGTGTGAATAATGGGTGTTCGTAATAACAGGGTCGAAGGGTACACCTATGTACGAAAATCGCGACTCAATTCCGTCATTTATTATTCAACTCCGATTTTCCCGTATTCTGAAAATGAGTATAACAGAACGGGAAAATGTATGACAATGGCAGAGATTAGCGTTGAAATACTTCGGGGGTAAATTCGAGGGCGGTTCTAGGTACACGATAATCGGCGAAGGTAGGTATACCGATACCTCACTAGGTAGTGCGGAAACCCCCGTTGCGCAGGTGTCTAAACGCGGCTCTCCGAATCGTCACAGTATATACTGCGTACACTCTATATACTATATAGTATATAGATTATAGAATCTGAAGACAATGGTTTCGACTTTGTAAACGGATGTCGAGCACCGTTTCATAGTATATAATATTTTCCTTAAATTTCCATCATTTTATTTATCATTTTCGAATGACTAATTTTATACCGATCCTGAGAAGAAAGAAAGAAAGAAAGAAAGAAAGAAAGAAAGAAAAAAAAACAAAAACTTTGGGCTAAATTGAATAGTTATTGTCAAACGGCAAACAAACGTCACGTTATATTGCTTGCAAATATATTATTATTGAAAAGACAATGAATTTTTGAAAATAGGGTGAATCATATACGACAGAGGAGGCTATAAGCCCGTGAGAAGAGACCGGATTGTATTTTCTATTAAAAATGAGTAATTATGATGAGGTATTTGCGAGTGAAAACGGTAAATTCGAAAATTTTAATGAATATTTCAAATTTGAAAGTGTTGAGTCATCGAAGTCTGCGATTGACGATTCAAATGGTTATTTTCACGAAGAAAATGCCGAATTGCATTATACCTTGACAGTTTAGTAATGATGTTATCGGCTCTTCGTATATACATACTGGATAGAAAATGCCAACGGAACTCGCAAGCGAGTATAACGATACACTGTAAAGTGTGAAGTGTGAAGTATAAAGAAAATGCGAAACCCTTAGGCGCCAATGTCAGCCTCGAAGATAATGAGTTTGGAAATTACCGTAGAATTTGTATGAAATCAATTTCTATAGATATTATATAGTTATACCATAATATATATATATAGTTGTTGTTTTTACGTCTGTGTAATACTACGGAAAATTTTTATTTACCCTAAATAGAAAACATGAAATTATTCAGATAAAATTTTCTTCCTTTTTCTATTCATTTAGAAGTAAATCAATTTGATACATTGATTTTTGAAGAGATATTATAACTAAACTGAAATTAAGCGAGCGATTTGTATGTTCCTATATTCATATGATAATTAATACAGACATTTCACTGCGCGAAGCAACTGCAGAAGAATTATTAAATAAAAACAAATAATATTTAGCTATTTTGTCTCGGGAAACAATAGTGAGTTTTTTCTTTTTCTTTTTTCTTCTTTCTTTTTTATTTCACGAAACGATTGCTTGCTTTGGAAATAACATTATATCGATCGATTTCTATTCAATGAATTTTTTTTTTTTTTCAAACATTTGTTATACCCAGCAATTCGTATTGCGAATTGTTATTAAACCGATTTCAACAGCTTGGTATACGTATCTACGTATATACTACCGATTGTTGAAGCTTTTTCCATTTTATTAATCACACAATTCATTATTCTGTTATACTACCAATTTCTTTAGTCTTCAAAAACCAGCGTCACGATACTTTGTTAATATTCCGAATAACTTCATACCCGATTTATTATAACGAAGTTAAAATTCACGACGTCGAGTCAACGACCATAAAAAAAATAAATAAAAAAATCGTCAAGTCTAAAATTTGAGAAGATTGATTCGTAACAGAACTGAAAGACGAATAGTCGAAATAAGCTACTAATTTTATTCCGTGTGTGAAAAATCGGTGCTAAATAAAGAAAAAAAAATTCTTCAAATTACAAATCGCGATCATTTCTTTCTATATAAGGTGAAAAATTTCGAAAATTTTAATTTTACTGTTAAACATGTAAAATAAAATTTGTAAAAATAAAATAAAATCAAAAAAAAAAATAAAAAGAGCTTGAAAAATAATAATTACTGAATACTATAGCTCCCGCAAAGGCGAAAAATGGTTGTTTAGAAACTTAGCCTTCGACCATAGGAATCGTATACCTGTGCATACCTGGGGCCAATAGACTTGCCGATTTTTCAATATTTCTTGGAAACCGAGAAACGGGGGTGACCGAAGGTAAATTTTAGCGGTGGGGGTGTGCATCGCCTTTACGTATATATGGGGCCTGCTACCCAAGGAGTTTATCAGTAGCAAGCTTCTTCTACAAGTGTTAACACAGTTTGAGAAATATTGAAATAACTTTCTTTCATAAATTCACTGACTAACTCATTTAGTTCATATTTTTTTAATTTTTTTTTTTTTTGTAAAACTGAAGAACATCACCGAAGATAATATAATGTATATTTGAAATCGTTTTGTATAATAGAATTTGAAATTATTTTTTTTCCGATTCTCCATAATTTGAAGGTAAGTGAAAGCGATTTTCGAAAAATTGCATCGATATAGTATGAGAATATAATAATCGCAAATTTAATAATTCCATACGAAGTGTACAGTACTACTCTTTGTTATTATTCAAAATTGCTGAGTATGTAAAAATAAAATAAAATCAAATAAAGTAAAATAAATACGAAACGGCTGATGTCGGATGCAATCTCATCCGGTAGTGGAAAAAATTGAATCCTCACCGGGTAGGATTCATCCTATACCTAGCCGTATTTCAACAATATTAATAACACTGAAGAAAAATGAAAGAGACGCTAGGAAAGAAAAGAAAAGAAAAGAATATTAGCGAAATTTTAATCTCGTTGCTGGGGGCGGAGTATTGGTCTAGTGACACGATCTGTTTAACTCGTGACTAGATCGAAATACTCGTCTCCGACAGCCGGAATAATCATCTGAAGAAGAAGGAGAAGAATATAAAATTTCGGTTTCACCGATATGACGAATTTCTATACGAAAATGAAAAACGAAAGTCCCATATATTTTTCTTTGGTGATCTAACTGTATGGTGAATTGAAATATCATAAAGCTAGATCAGCAAGGCAAAATGTACGTGACATAACGTCGAGGGATATGAAGAATCGTAAAATAATTAATTAATTAATTAATTAATTAATGAATATTCGGTAAGATAATCGTCTTCAATTCATTTGTAACTAACTATTCACACCTGTTGCTGTATTTAACTCCGTAAAATTAATCGATATGTAATAATGAATTAAGAAAAAATATTCTTCTGCAGGGGGGAAGAAAACACACTAGTCATTCAAATAGAATAGGACATTGCGGTTCGAAGGAACTCCTGAAGTGATGTGTGGTGATAAACTTTCATATCACAGCAGTAGTTACCTGCGAATCCTTTGCCCAAAATCATCAAGAAAAAAGAAAACAAGACAAAACAAAAAACATTCAAATATCTATCGCCCTATTTATATATTTTGTTTAAACAGTAGTTCAATCGTTGCTGAGACACACAATACAGTAAAACATTATTCTTCAGTAATTCAATATAATAGAATTTCAGTCAAGCTATAAAATGATTATAAAAGTGTTTATTAAAGACATTGAAGAAACTAGTGGCAGGAAATTATGTACATTCAAACATTATGCATTTTATCTATTTCCAAAGAAGTTAGACATTTTTTTCAATACTATTTTTCTCCCAACGATTGAACTATCTCATTCATCTTTTACATCCCTTTTTTTTTTTGCTTTTTAGCTTAAATTTCAGTTCAACAGTAACGCATAAAGTACAATATGGGATAGACATGACTCTGTTTGACGGTATTATTCTATTCGTCACTGGGTTATGTTTGTCCCATTCAAGTGCTCGCTTATCATCGTTGCACCTGCATTCGTTAATGTTTAAATATTGCACCGCCAGTAATTTATTGCATATATGTATTAATTCAAATTTGTATCATTTTAGAGCCAAGTTTCATTCCTTAGAAAGATGCAGCCACACTTATTAATGAAACTGATATCTAATCGGTGAAGAAATCTGTTAAATATTGTCAATTTTAGTCAAATTCCTTTTCGAATTTCGACGTCTTATCAAACACCTAGTTTAGTTACGACTATAAATTATTCAATTCTTGTTTTACCTTGCCCGATAAACAGCTCAAGAAATCGTTCTTCATATCGGAAACCGAGACTCTATCGTGCGGCCTTTTCGGCCCGCTAACGCTAGACACGACTGTTGCTAGATCGAGGGTAACAACTTCGGAGAAGACTGGGTCTTGGCTCGGGTCGTTGTAATTTCTTAGCATCTTAACAGTCCTGAGATATTCCTCGATGTAATTTACGTGTTTTTCTGAACGACCTGTGGACGAGGATTATTCATGAATAGCAACAACGATTTATTAAGTAATTCATCAAACCAAATCAAATTTAAACCATAATCTATTTTTTTTTATTTTTTTTTACTTACTGGTCTGTCTGAGATACGCTAAACTCTGTTCATCTACAGCAAAGAATCCAACTGTAGCGCCGTACTCGGGACACATATTTGAAATTGTCGCTCTGTCCGCTATGCTTAATTCCGCTACTCCAGGTCCAAAGAATTCAACAAACTTTCCGACCACTCCTAACTGGCGTAAGTTCTGTAAGCAAGAATTTAAACGATTATTTAGTATCAATTTCATTTCATCAAATAGAAAATTGGAATTCATTGAACAGCCAGAGTGATTAGTTGACGTCGAAGAAGGTATATTTACTTTTGTAATCGTTAGGACCAGATCTGTTGATGTTACATATTGGTTTAGCACACCCTCAAGTTTGTAACCAACTACGTTAGGCAGAAGCATGGATATCGCTTGACCAAGCATAACAGCTTCGGCTTCTATGCCGCCAACTCCCCAACCGAGAACTCCTAGACCGTTGATCATAGTGGTGTGGGAATCTGTTCCTACTACGCTGTCTGGGTAGAGAAGACCGTCGTTATCGAATACAACTCTGGCTAGATATTCGAGATTCACTTGATGCACAATTCCACTGCCAGGAGGGACTATGAGCATGTTTTTAAACGCCTTTGCACCCCACTGGAAAATTTTTAATTATATACATTTTCCGAATTAAAGAGAAGTTCATTATATACCTATTATTAATAATATATCATCATTCCAAAGGATTAGATATTGATCTCAAAATACTAGATCTTATTTATTGTACTAATAAAAGTTATTCTAGATAGAATTTTCGAGACTCACTTTCAAGAACATGAATCTCTCCTTGTTTCTCTCAAACTCAAGATCCTCATTTTTTTTCAATGCATCGTCTCTGTAAATTAAGAGAAATACAGTAATGATTAATAATATTATCTTGCATTATGGTGAAATTCGTTAAAAATATTAAAAAGTATACTCGTATCAAATTTATACTCTGATAGTTATGTATCTTAGTTTATTTTAATGTATTAATTACCCTCTAGTGAAATCAACTTGAACAGAGTGATCAATAACGAGATCTGATGGACAGATTGGGTTTATTCTATTCGGGTCTCCTCCAAGACTCTGAACAGCATTTCTCATCGCAGCGAAATCCACTACCGCCGGTACTCCAGTAAAATCCTAGAAAAAAAAAAAACAAATATTGATAATAAAAAAATGAAAAAATGGAGTAAACTATCCAGAGAATTTTTGATTTGACAATAAAATATTATTCATTTATGATTTGACAAAGAAAATTAATCTAGGTGCTATAAAACAGTTGAGTTAAAAACTATTTTCTCAATGCCTATTTATCGAGTACCTCTCCTTTATCTCTTTTTAAACTCACTTGAAGTTTAATCTTACATAAACAAAATTCCTCTAAAGATACAGTGATATCATGTTATTGTTAACTAGATAAATATTGAATGAAATTCATGCATGCAGTACATTGTATGTGAAGTATATAACATACTTTAAGAAATTGATCGCTGACTCATGCGTTTATAAAATCATCAGATTCTACTTTGACTTATATAATGTATTCGGAGTTATCAATCCTATTTTGAAATAGAATGAAAAATAACACATTTTCAGCGCGTTATGCTATGAGCAGATATCTTCATCTTCGTAAACTCAGCTGTTTTGAAATCTCGACTTTTGATTAGCACAATAGACATTAGCATAATTCTAAACTACCTCTGAATATTCAAACAGCTAGTCAAACTCCGTTTCCGAAACGATTATGACCAATTTTTGAAAAACTATTTGAATTCTCTGTTAAAAAATACAGTAACCAAGTATTATATCACCTGTAGTATGACTCTTGCCGGTTTGAAAGCGACCTCTACTCCCTCTGTAATTTTTTCGTTCTTTTCCCATTCTAGGATCTTCTCAACGTCCGTCTTTTTCACTTGAAATTCGTCGCAGTTTCTGACTGCGCTTTCCAACAGTATTCTTATAGAGAAGGGTAGTTTATCTGTTGAAAAAAAATTCAGTCTGTTTAAAAAATCTTAAACGATATAGGTAATTATCTAAAAATTACTTATCTATTGCGTAAAACAGAATAACATGATCTTCTCACCATATTTATCTCCAAAATGAGTGATATCGTAATATCGACAATCCTTTCCTCCGATATTTATGACTTTTAGTAAATTTTTGTAGGGATTTTCCTCTGCGATAGAAAAATATAAATGTTTGTCCAGTTAATAATGCATGTGTGCGCGTGTATGTTTGTAATACTGTTTTGCAATACATAGTTAAATATTCATTATATGTAAAGACAAAGTATTTTTATTTGAATATATATACACCGCAGGTATAAATCTAAATATAGAGTTTCATTGAAAGTATATATTCCAGTATGACTTTTGATCCAATGCAATTAATTATAATCGTGAATGATTATGCTGTGTTTATATTACAGTTATTCAAATAATGAAATTGTAAATACTATTATAAAAATGGATGTTGAGAATTTTGGATCTTTTATTACATCATGATCATAATATTATCGTAAATATCATTACATAGATAAATGAGTCATGAAATGTTTTTTTTCTATATACTTATACAAGGTAAATATAATATTTACTAACGACTGCCGCTGTTAGGTTTGATAATAAATTAACAAACTGAATTTCGTAATGTGACTTTAGGTGTTCAATATTTCGGTATTTTGATATGATATTAAACTCGTTTGATAATGATGTCAAAAATTTCACAAACTTAATCATTATATTGAAATATGTGTATATAGAAGGTAGTTTTATTTATTTACATAGTTTATAGTTTATTGTATCATGTATTTAAGACACATGATGAATAAAAGAAATTTTTATCAAATCTCGCGATGATGATAATATTATTACGACTGACATGCGTTTTTCATTTCTTACACATTAAGGAGTAACAAACGAAAAACGTTGTAACAATTGATGTACGTATATCACAGGTATAGTATTTATTTTCAAAACTACGAACTTTTATAGATAATATTCTAATTTCTAATATACCCATCTCTATGCGTTATGATTTCGTAACAGATTGATAATGTTACAGTATTTATATTATTATAAATATAACCTTCAGTTTATTTCCAATTTGTTAAACATAATATCTATATTTTAATCAACTGTCAATATATATCTTTTAAAATAATGACAATTAATCTAGTCGTAAACAATACGTTGAATATATTTCAACTTACCAGCCATGATTGTCAATCTAAAAGTCACGTTCACCACTCGCGGACGGTACGGTGAAGCGCGACACGCAACTCAACACGTACGATATAAGCTTACGATTGAAACTGGAAGTAGAAAAGGCGCAGCGAGGTAGGGTATGATGAGGCAAGACATCGCATCGCGGTCGCCGCGGTTTGGTGGGCGAGCGCAGTTCAAAAACGCGTTAGTACGCAGCGTACGCAGTACAACGTGTTACACTGATAACAAGAAATGAAATGGTGAAAGGCGGATTTTTACGTAATGATTGAAGACTAATTGAAGACTCACTACATTAATGGGCGATAAAAACGCGTTCAAATATTTCTGCGTTTCCTATTAGATATAGCCGTTCTAGTTATAAGATAAGCATAAACAAAGTAGTATGGATAATAAATTGAATCTGTTTTCTTAATTTATTTATTAATCGTTACCTAATACCAAAATATATTTTATTATGAAAATTATTTATTCTATTTTTATCTATAGTACTTTATTAATAGTATAATGAATAAATGGAAAATATAAATTTAACAAATGTATAAAGTTATAGTTTGATAAATATTTACCTAGATTACATACATGTCTTTTATTATCCCCCAAATCACATATTTTATTTATTATCAAACTTATTTACAAACGTGAATAAAAAAAAAACAACAACCATTCTGGAATATCGTTCATCATGTTATTTACTTTGAAATAATTTTCACGTAAAACAATCATACAGACTCTAACGGTGAATTTTGTTATTCCATGAAAAATAAATCCTTATATGCCTAATTAATAGTATAATTATACCTAATTCGATTCAAAGAGATACTTCTTTGCGTAAATGGCACTATCTAATATATTGACAATATTTTGCTGTTAGTTTAAAGAACGTACAGCATTTGATAGAACTTGTTTTTCCCTCTTTCACTGAATTAGAATGATAAATTATGATCGTTAGATCGTATAACACGATTTCAGTCCTTCAACCAGCGCCGTTTCTAATCTCGTTAGTTCTATTCGCTGGTTTCTAGGTGAGACGTGATCCTCGATTTTTCCAAAATCAGTTTATACCGATCCACCAAGTCGCTGATAGATCGTCTTTTACGTTTCTGTGGACTTTCAGGGATGGATGAACAGTTGCTAGTCACTTCGACCTCTTTATCATCATCTAGTATCGGTTTTATTACATTTTTCGACGATACCAGAGAGTTGTTTGAACCTTCTATCACTTCTTCTTCTTCTAATATTTCTTCTTTTACTAACACCGGGAGCTGAGGCTTGTTTTGTTTCAATGGAGAACGGTTATTCGGATTTGTCATGACCGACACTGCACTGATTATCTCTCTGCTAAGATTGAACAAACTCTTGGCTGTGAAATCCAGGTTTAATTCCGGTATGCTGTTTGTTTCGCTAATTGTATTCATCAAGGCAGTAGAATTCGCTTTCGGACTAGACGGCATTGAGAGGACACTCAAATTCGCTGTAATTAACAAAAAAGATGCGCAACATTAATCAACAGATTTCAAAAGCAGATAGAGATACGCAGAGTCACGTAGTAAAGGATTATCTCAATTTTAGACAAACCTCTGCTACTGTGCAGTTTCTGATGCCCAGAAAACAGTCTGGAATATTTTTCAGATTTTTTCGACATCGATGTATTCATTTTAGACATCATTTTAATCCTTCGATGTTGCGGAGTCAGTCGGTCGCTTGATATCGAGGATAAAGTTTCGTCAAAATTTATTCTTGATACCAACAGATTTGTTCTCAATTTTGAAGACTGCGGCGTTATTTCCTCCTTACGTTTGTGACGAGAGAACAAGGCTTTGTGGGCTCCTGCAAAATTGATTAGAACAAATTTTTGTCATATTTGAACGTAGCTTTCTTGTTCAATTCGATTTTATAATATAATCATTGTTAGATTCTGAAGCCAAGGTACCTTCGACTGGCGTTAACGCCAATCTGTTTCGAACATCCGCTTTATCCGACTCTGGATTAGTATTGATACAGATGGTGGGCGAAGGCATAAAGAGAACGTCGTCTATTACTCTGAATAAGTCTTCTGCATGTTCGGGTATATATTTAACACTCTTGGTTCTCAAAGTGTTGTGAATCTCAGTGGAAAGATTTGTGATTTTTTCTAGTAAGACGAGGAGCAAACTGCACATAGAAATTGCATCTTCGTTACTCGCCTCTATCTGCAACTGGCATTGAGACAAGTTCTGCAATCTATGGATTTGCAGTTGTTGTCTCAACTGGCTCAGCATTATGTATACTATTTTCAACAAGTTTTTCAACACCAATTTTCCCTCCTGATACATACGAGAGAAAAGAACCTGCAGAGGTCAAAATAAGAAATGAAATTTCATCATTTTCAAGCTTGAGTAGTTCTTAGACAAAAGTAGTGAAATCTGTTAGCCGACAAGAAATGATAGATAAAAATAGAACAAGAGCCATAAGTTGTATTCTGTTTCACAGCTTATATTCATCGAATTGAGTGTTCCAACGACTCATTAATTTTCAATTATTCTGACCTGTGATTCTGGCGGTACCATTGAATGCAAATCGTTATTTGCATCTATTTTAGGAAGCTTAGATACGTCCAGAGTCCTAGAATCGTTTAATAGACTTTCTGTTAGTTCGACAACTTCGGTGCTTAGATATTCCATGGTTTTTAAAATGCGCGTCTTTTCTGTTAGTTTACTGATTTGTTCCGTTAGATTACTTTTCCACACTAAAAACATAAGAAATAAAATTAACGTTCTCTAAATCTGGTCATTAAATACATAAAATGCATGTATTCTGCCTATCATGAAGAAATCCTACTCCTCCTAACAGTAAGAGAACACGAGTCAATAATCCTCAATAATTCATTCCCCAAGTTTAGGCAGAAGGATAAAAAAAATATTCTAACTTTTGATGATTTCATCATCCTGAATGTCCATCAATCTTTTCTTAACAACTGGAATTGCGACAGCTTTTGAAGCGAGCTCAGCTACTGCTCGTCTCTTTTCAAAAGTCTCATTCTGAATATTCTTCATCTCGTTTGCCTCTTCCCTGGAAATATACCCACAAATTAATTAACGTTGGATTCAAAATTGAGAAAAATACATAATATAAATTAAAGCCGTGATAAGATTTCTAATAAAAATTATCAATTACTCCACAATGTTTCTAGCCCTCTTCTCAGTCTCTGAAAATCTATTATTTATTTCCAATATGTTTCTATGCGTGTGTGAAATTGCATTGTTTAACAAAGATTTGGTCACTTCATCGGTAATGCCTGACTGTGGTGATAAAAGTACGTCATTTTTCCCTGAAAAATGAAAAATAATGATTAGAAAATTTAGCGAATAAATTGATATCGTTGTTTATCATTATTTCTGTGTATAATTTTGAACTTTTCAACAGATTCCAAAGATTCTGATGAATAAACTATAGGAAAAATTAAGATTAAACTCACATTCACGTTTGATATAAACGTAGAGAACAACCTGTGATAGTTTCCACATAACGGTGGTAAACTTGGTGCCACCGGCGTGTAATAAATGCGTAGCTAAAATAGAGGGAAATCCAGCTTCCGGATGTTCGCTAGCTACTATACCTATGAAGTCCTTAACATCGTTTCTGTACTTGCTCTCACTCTTTTTACAAATTATTGGCCATTCGACGAATTTTTTAAACCGATCAGCGTCGTATATAGTGAGCAAGAACTGAGAGACGTGTATGAATCCGGGTGTATTTGGCTTGTCGAACATTCCCTGTATGAAAATATTAGAAAATAATCACAGAGTTATTTTCAGGTTATAAAACACGGACGCTTATATTATAAACTATTAGAATAAATTAGATACGTTAATGAATTCTACGAAAGATCATTATTCATTACGAAGGATAATAAAATTGATAGGTTGTGTTTTGAACAATCGATTATTTCATACCTCGCGGAAACAAGTCCGGAATGATTCGTTCGGAGATACCATTTGCGACAAAAGATATACATTTTTATGAAAAGAAGCGCTCAATGCCATAGCAGAGATGGATAATTACTGGAGATAGTAATACGAATGCTGTCAATCCCACGCAGCACATACAGCATACAACTCGGTTTCGGAACGTACTCGATACACACACACACGTTGGTTAGGTTATGTTAGGTTAGGTTCGATCCACGGGTTGTTAAGTTGATTAAAATACGTCTTGAGCGACGGTTATTATTCCGTAAATTAAAACTATGAGTAATAATGTTAAAATAATTAAGAATTGGCGGTTAGCTAGACGTCAGTTACGCTGGGTAACCATTTTTCTGTTTAAAAACCTCTGCTTTGCGAATTGGACACCTCATTGGTCTAAGTTGCTTGGCAACCGAGACGAAACACATGGCCGAAATATTCGAGCGAAAAAGGGGGGCTTGTTTGAATGTCACATAAATAAGCGAGAATTTGTACTTCATGGAAGAAATTGTGTGTAAAAAATTATCTCCTCGAATTGTTGATACGAAAAAATGTTTCGATGGGAATAAATTTTTGAAACTATACGAAATACGCGTTCAATAATTTAGCTACGGGTCCCAACGAACGCGCGGTTCGTCCCTGAAAAAGTCTCGTTGCTATGGTACAGCTGTCGCATTGGTCCGCGAGTCTGTAATGACATATGTATATGCATAGATATAGATATAGATATATAACGTATGGTCTAGCGCGGCGACAGTAGCATGAAAATGGTGGTGTAAAATGACTGGACGACGGGCAGTGTTGACGAATTCTGAGCCCTTGCCAGGAACTGGTGGTGCTGATCCATTTCGTGAACTATTTGAAGCATGTAAAACCGGGGATTTAGTAAGGGTAAAACAAATCGTTACACCCCAAACGGTTAACGCTCGTGATACCGCTGGACGAAAGTCAACCCCCCTGCACTTCGCAGCTGGTGAGCGTAGTTTTTTTTTTTTTTTCATTTCTTTATTTTTTTTACTTATTTATTTCTTCATTTATTAGAAGCGTTGCTCGATGTTTTTCTAAAAACTTAAAATTCAGCTGAAAAAATTATTATACACTAACAGAGTTGATTATATTCATCAACCACGCTATTAAATTTACGACAAATTATACCATATACAAGCCCCATATTCTTTTTCTGTCTACCTTTTTATCATCTTACTTCTTTTCGTTTCATTTTTTTTTTTACTTATTATTAGTTTTTTTTTTTTGGTTAGGATTTAGAGCGACATAATTTTTCCCTAATCACAACACAAGTCTTAATCACCTGTCATTATTCATTCTCCCCATAGTCTATACTAACTTGACCAAAAATTTGTTTATCTACTTACATACTTGTTTTAGATTCTTATTAACATACGATACCACATAATTATTTATTGTTCAAACTAACGCTACATTTTCGTAACACGTATACTACTTTATCTGACATGTAAATAATATTATTAATTATTATATATATCAATTTCATTTCATTTATGCTTCCATGTAAAAATAAATATGCTATGCGAACTTAATTTTAAGAAAAAATTGAGGTACTATTTATTTTGAATTTTATTACTTAAAATTAAGGCAATGATAACAATAACAATAATAATAATAATAATAATAATGATCATTGCCAGGGGCAATTTGAATGACCGCTTTGTTACGCTCTCGTATTGAATAATAACGTGATATTATTGTATACCCTATCAAAGAGAAAGTGAAAGTGATAGAAAAGTTTTTTATTGTTTTCATTTTTTTATTTGATTTTTTTTCTCTCTCTCTCTCTTACGGACTAGTATATTAAAACTAGTTATCCACTTCGCATATTAATACATATTATTATATTGACGTATAAAAACGCAACGTGAATAAGAATCATTATAATTTTGTTCAGTACGCTTTTGTGTTTCGATAGAAAGGATAGTGCTGCTGTTTCTTATTCTGCTTCTGCTTACAAGGCAGAACCAAGTTCTAACTGTACTTATACTTGGTTGGTTACCTTATTTCCGTTTTATATGTATATAATACATATAGTATACAGATTAAGATCTCTAACTAATATACCTACACCATCGAGTGTTTTATTTCCTATTTTAATACGCAAAACACAAATATAATTCGATACAGAAATTAAAAACAAAAAACAAATATCTCATCATTCTAAAGAAACCATAAAAATAAACTAAACTTAGGGGGGGCGCAGAGGGGCGGGGGAGAGGGAGGAAACTAAAGGAAGTAGGCTTTCCAAAAATAAATTTAAACCTGGGAAAGAAAGAGAAAAAAACGAAAAAAAGCAAAGAGAAAAAAAATTAATGCTCTTCTCTTCGCCGGATATGTGCATGCGAGTCCTAAGCTTGGGGCAAAAAATGTATCAATATATATATATACATATGTGTTATGACTAAGTATGTTAATTATTTAACATAAATTTACACCCTTGGTATAAAACTCACAATCGGTTCAACAGGATACGGTAGAAGAGACGTAGTTGAATTTTTACTATCAGCTGGCGCCTCTATTCAAGCTCGTGACGACGGAGGATTACACCCGCTTCATAACGCGTGTTCTTTTGGTCATTTTGACGTTGTTAGATTGCTTTTGGAAGCTGGAGCTAATCCCAATACCAGAGACAACTGGAATTATACACCTTTGCATGAGGCTGCTATTAAGGTAGAAACAAAGAAACTGTAAAATTCTTATATATTGTTGTTTTTTTGCTTTCAGTTTATGAAAGAACGATATTTTATCACAGAGACATTCGCTGCTCAGTTAACTACGCCATTATTTTTTTAAACTTCACTTCTAAATGCAATTCGTTGTTTTACAGGGTAAAATAGACGTCTGTATTGCTTTACTCCAACACGGAGCTGATGCCAATATTAGAAATACCGAGGGAAAGACTGCCCTTGAATTAGCAGATCCGGCTACAAAGCCTGTACTCACTGGTGAATACAGGAAAGATGAATTGTTGGAAGCTGCTAGGTCGGGGAATGAAGAAAGATTATTACAGCTTTTGAACCCGTTAAATGTAAATTGTCACGCTAGTGACGGGAGGCGATCTACTCCGTTACATTTAGCTGCTGGATATAACAGATCCAGAGTTGTACAAATTTTATTACAGAACGGAGCGGACGTCCACGCCAAGGACAAGGGGTAAACAAAATTAAAATTAGGATTAGAAAACGGAGTAGAAGTACTATTCAGACTTGGAAACAAGTCGAAAGCCGATGGTTTTCAATAAAACTGAACGTTACTGGTCTCCAGGGGGCAAATAATGTTATAGTGAAGCATACTTTCGCTCAATTCAACTCTGAAAGATGTTAGTTTAGAAATTGTGACCTTTATTTAATTTTTTTCTCAAGGGGATTAGTGCCGCTTCACAACGCCTGTTCCTATGGTCACTTTGAAGTAACGGAAGCTCTTTTAAAACACGGAGCTGCTGTGAACGCAAGCGATCTCTGGGCCTTTACCCCGCTTCACGAAGCCGCTAGTAAATCGAGGGCCGAAGTCTGCTCGTTACTTTTGAGCGAGGGGGCTGATCCGACGCAACTTAACTGCCACAGTAAAAGCGCCATTGACGTTGCACCGACGCTGGAGTTACAAGAAAGGCTGGCTTGTGAGTATTCTTGCTTTGAAAATGAATCTTTTGTGTTTAGTACGGATTATTCTAATCAGAAATTCTTATGATCCAGCGTAAACAGCGAAAATAATAGTGTTCTGCTCTCGTTTCAGATGAATTTAAAGGACACTGCCTTCTGGATGCATGCAGACAAGCAGATCCAACAAAATTGAAGAAATATCTGTCTCAAGATGTTGTTAATTTCAAACAACCGTATACTGGTGATACCCCTTTGCATTGTGCGGTGGCATCGCCGTACCCTAAACGAAAACAAATTATAGAAACTTTGATAAGAAAGAATGCGGCGTTGAACGAAAAGAACAAAGACTTTCTCACACCTCTTCACATAGCGACTGATCATTCCCATTACGACGCGATGGATGTCTTGTTACGGCACAATGCCAAAGTTAATGCATTAGATGGACTAGGGCAGACAGCACTGCATAGGTAATTTTGTGGAATAATTATAAGAGATTTTTGAAGATCGAGTTAATTAGTAGGCCTTAGAAAATGATTTAGGGGATTGAGAAAGACCTGAAATCATTTTTCGAACATAATTGCGAATGGTAGGAATGAGATATGGATCAAACGGTGGATATTTTCTTGTAATTTAGACAAATAACTATCTGTTCGGCATCCATTTCTGTCTATACTTTGATAGATCCATCGCAAAGGCCTAGTAATTAAAGAAATTCAAAATAAGAATATTGATAAATGTATTTAGGTGCGCCAGAGAGGACAACGTTCAGGCCTGCAGGATATTACTATCCTATAACGTTGATCCGTCGATAGTTTCCTTGCAAGGATATACCGCTAGTCAAGTTGCTACGGAGAATGTTCTGAAAATATTGCAAGGTAAGTATCTGAGGATATTGCGATAGGTAATTAGGTAACGGTACAGAAACTAGCTTTCACCTTGGATTAGAGTTGAGAAAAAAAATAATTAACAAGGACATTGAGCGTTGGGAAATCCTCATTTTATTCATGCATTGCTGCTTCCTTCACTACAAAATAAATCAATCATTAGTTCATGATCATATTATAATCAACTTTTTTAAACATGTAAATAACTTATCAGATCCGCCGAGTGGAACCGAGGATATCGAAGCACAACTTCTCGAGGCAAGTAAAGCCGGGGATTTGACTGCAGTTGAAAGAATCCTACAAGCTAGCCCGCACGCTGTTAATTGTCGAGATTTAGATGGGAGGCACTCTACACCTCTGCATTTTGCTGCAGGGTATAACAGGGTGCCTGTTGTTGAGTATCTCTTAGCACACGGAGCTGATGTTCACGCGAAGGACAAAGGGTAATTTTTAAAATAGCTTTACCCTGTTTTTCTGTTGAATTCAGCTAATAAGATCTTCGATATTTTACAGCGGCTTGGTTCCTCTTCATAACGCCTGTTCTTACGGACATTACGAAGTGACGGAGTTGCTCGTTAAACACGGAGCCTCAGTCAATGTAGCAGATCTCTGGAAATTTACGCCTTTACACGAAGCTGCGGCTAAAGGAAAATGCGAAATAGTTCGCCTTCTGTTGAGACACGGAGCTGACGCGACTAAAAAAAATAGAGACGGAGCCACACCGTTGGATTTAGTCAGAGAAGGCGATCAAGACGTGGCTGATCTATTGCGAGGGAATAGCGCGCTCCTAGATGCTGCAAAGAAAGGCAATTTGGCTAGAGTACAGAGGCTTGTTACGCAAGATAACATAAACTGCCGAGATGCCCAAGGAAGAAATAGCACGCCTCTACACCTAGCCGGTAAAAATAGCTTCGTTCTATTCCTATGACTTCGGTTTCGATTAAGAGTATCATTTATAAATTCTAACAAATTGTTTTGTCCATTTTTCAGCCGGCTACAACAATCTGGAAGTGGCTGAATTCCTTTTGGAGCGTGGGGCAGACGTGAACGCACAAGACAAGGGCGGTCTCATACCTTTGCACAATGCGTCAAGCTATGGCCACTTGGATATAGCTGCTCTTTTAATAAAATACAACACTGTAGTCAATGCCACAGACAAATGGGGCTTTACTCCTTTACACGAGGCTGCACAGAAGGGCAGGACGCAACTCTGCGCTTTATTATTAGCCCACGGCGCAGATCCTTTCTTGAAAAATCAGGAAGGACAGAGTCCGGTTGATCTGGCAAGCGCTGACGACGTCAAATGCCTATTGCAGGATGCTATGGCCTCGCAACAGGTCGTGCCATCGGTTCCGCCTAGTAGACCTCCGAGTATAATCGCTGGTGAGAATATCTTGGGCATACAAACTCCAAGTATTTCACAGGAAATCAATTAAACTTGGATTTTATCGAGACATTTTTGTTCCGACATTAAATCTTCGATCTTATTTTCAGTTCCGGTCACTCCACCTCCGCCGCTGACTCAAGAAACTGTAATAATGCCATCTGGCGCGGCAATGACTCTATGCGTACCTTTGGCCAGACCTACTTCTTGTCTGAGTCCGATGCCGTCAATAGAACCTTGTCCTGAAAGAGAGATGAAAGAGATATGCGAGGACCGTAACACAAGTGGGATAACATCAGTGTCTGGTTTCCTGCAGAGCCTGAGCTTAGAACATTTGCTGGAATTGTTTGAACGGGAACAAATCACGTTAGATATATTGGCAGAGATGGGACACGAAGACCTAAAACAAGTCGGAGTATCTGCCTACGGGTATAGACACAAATTAATCAAGGGAATGGACAAACTCTTGACTTCCAGCGCCGGTGGATCACTTTGGCAGCCCTCAATCAACCCGGGAACATTGTTAGTCGATCTTTTGACTGAGGACAAAGAGTTCTTGGCTGTTGAGGAAGAAATGCAGAGTACTATTCGCGAACACAGAGACAATGGTCATTCCGGGGGTGTATTTTCTCGCTACAACATTGTCAGGGTGAATATCTTGATCTGGTATCTAATGCTGTTATTGTTTCCCTTGAAGAAATGCTCATATCGAATGTTTCCTGCTTTTCACAGATACAAAAAGTCCAAAACCGAAAACTTTGGGAACGCTATGCTCACCGGAGACAAGAAGTTGCCGAAGAAGTTGGGGCAGCTCCCGCCTCTCCAAGTACTACACCCAGAGCTACACCTAGTCCAGCTGCACCGCAGGCGAATGAACGTATGCTGTTTCACGGCAGTCCTTTCATCAATGCCATCGTTCAGAAAGGTTTCGACGAACGGCACGCCTATATCGGCGGTATGTTTGGCGCTGGGATATACTTTGCTGAGCACAGTAGTAAAAGCAATCAATACGTCTATGGGATTTGTGGCGGTACAGGTTGTCCGGCGCATAAGGACAGGAGCTGCTACATATGCCACAGGTGATTGTCTACTTCCTTCTCTATTTTTTCTTCCAAATACCTATATATCTGAAAAAAAATATTGAATGATTGTAATATCTAATATCTAATATTTTTGTCTATTCTTTGCTTCCAGGCATCTACTTCTTTGTCGAGTGACACTGGGTAAATCGTTCCTACAATTTTCAGCAATGAAAATGGCCCACGCTCCTCCTGGTCATCACAGTGTGGTGGGCAGACCGTCTCAAGGAGGTCTAGCATTTCCAGAATACGTAGTGTATAGAGGAGAACAGGCGTATCCTGAGTACCTGATAACTTATCAGATAGTTAGACCTCAACAAGAGGCTGGTGGTGGAGAAGGTAGTGAGGAACGGTGATCAGAAGAGCCGAGCCCTACGGCCAGACTTTGTCGTCTCTGTTGTTGTCAGAGGCCTAGAACTTGCGGTGTGTTGTCCTAGGTTGTGTCCAAACTCATATTTTATTAAGAATTTCATTTTTTTTATCAGCTCATTATTATCATTATTACTATTATTATTATTATTATTATATTGTATTATAATAATTAGTTTATATATATTATATACGAATGAACGTGATTCGATGGTTTTTTAAAAACTAGTATTAGTAAATCATTGATATTGTGTATTTCGTATTTAACTTGATGATCAGAATTTATTTATTTTTTAATACAAAATATCATATAGATGATCATTTTTATAAATAGCTAGTTTGAAAAAAAAAAAAAAAAAAAGCAAAAGGAACAGTATTTAGATACTCTGTCTTTTATTGAGTACTCTACTTTTATTTTACGTTTATATTTGTTTTTTTTTTTGTTTTTTTTCTTTCCGTTTTCTTTTTCTTTTATTTACGTTTATTTACTGTACAAAAATATTTTCCCTCTTGTTTATTAAACCTAGTATTTATTCTGTATTACTGATCGGTCAATCAATCGGTGTAATAGTCCTTTTTGGACACAGATGATTGATTAATTATTATTATTATTATCATTATCATTATTATTATTATTATTATTGGAAGGTAATTTTTTTTTTCCAATAGGAATTGATATTGTAGTCGTTTAAATTATAAATGTAATTTTCTTTTTCTTTCCTTTTTTTTTTTTTTTTTTCTATTCCTTTTCTAACTAGACATTTATCTTGATAATATTATACAAATTATTGATTGAATTATTAATAGGTATAAATGAAACATAAAATGGAATTTAGGCATGACCTTTTTTGGGACACAGACCGGATAATGATAAATATTATATTATATATATATAAATATAAATATAAATATAGCTATGTGTGAATGATAGATAAGATGAATTTTTCTACATTTTATCAAGGATGGAAGATATACTGTTCTTGAGAATAATGAAAAATTTAGTTACGAATTATTAAACTGATCTCAGTAGATCTTTGACTCTTAGTTAGACTCGGCATGAATCAATTATTGATTAATAATAATAATCTATACATATTCTTCGAATTATACCTATGTGTATATATATATATATATGTATATATTATACTATATATATATATATATATATACATATATATTGGGGCACTGTCACAAAGACATTAAAATATAAATATAATTGAAAATGATGGTTGTTTAAACGCTTAAAGAATTTAACGAATTATTCAATTCACCCAAGATAAATCCAAGTTCATTCAATGTCGCGGTAATATGAATAAAGAAAAGAAAATAAATTTAAAAAAAAAAGGAAAATACAAAACTTAAAATACCAAATACAAAAAAGAATTAACGTATATAAATAAAATACAACAAAAGCCTTTAGTTGAATTACAAGTATATTAATTATGTTTGTGAAATTCTTAACGATTGAGATAACAGAGAGAAAGCTTACGATTATATACAGCCTTTATAAAATACATACATGAATTTGTTTTATCATGTTCAATCATTATTTTCACACAGTATAATAGTATAACATTATTATAGTTACAAGAGGTAGGTATAGAATGTTAGTTTTGCGAAACTTATTCTTTTCTTTCGGAATAATGATGCTGATGATATTTTATTTATTTTCTAATAAATTTCTAACGGTAAGAAATGTAATAAACAAGAACGACACAGGGATGGAAAAGATTATCTATTACATTATAAAGCGTGTTTACATATGATATGCTACTGTGATAAGTAAGCTAAATATTGATAGTGCGGGAGAAAAAAGAAAGAAAAAAAAAAGAAAATAATGAAAAATAAAGAGAACATATTAGCCACGTGATATGTATGTATTTTGCGTAGATTATTTAAAGAACAACGTATAATATAAAGCATAATGTTTATATGTACTTTGGGCAATTGAAGCTATAATGATTAACTCGCATTTATCACAAATATTTATAAATATTTTTTCAAGTGTCATCGAACCGGAATATATAGTATACCTACATATATATGTATGAAATTTTGTATCATGATGCCGTACGTGCGCGAAATATAATGTGTCCGATATTTTAAACACACGAATTCCGTTTTACGATGAAATTTTTTCCTTCAGTTACGGAATGGGTGACCCAATTTCTTTTCACAATTGGCCAATATTATTGCTTAGAATCTGCTTTAATATTTTAATATTTATAATAAGGGGAAAGGTTATCGCAATTTCTCATTTCACGTTTATACATAGTTTAGAATATATATTTCTATCATTTTTACTCAATTCGTTGTATATAATTGTACGTTGAATTTGAACGTTGAATCATATTTGTGCTCTCAATTCAAAAAGAAATTGACAAAAAAATATAAATGAATAAATAAATAAATAAAACATTGTGTAAACGCCCAATATTGTCTTACTGCAATTCCTTAAAGGTATTCAATTAAAACGATCATTTTTTTTTTCTCATTATTTCATAATATTCACTGCGACTAATGAATAATTGAAATTTTACTACATCAGAAATAGTGATTACTGGCAAATCTAAAATTTCATCTGAGAAATTCGGTGTGCTCAATAAAACAAGATATAGTATATGTATAAAAAAGAAAACAAGAAGAGAAAAGAAAAGTAAAGAAAATAATCCTAATAAATAAAAATATTCCTAATACTTATCGTGGATATAGAAAAATTATACGTATGTATATGATGAAGATCGGGAATATTTTTCGCGCCAATATGCCACTAGTATAGGTACATAGATATAGGTGACGGTGGCTTTCATTTATGGGTATTTATAGCTTGATTAAATATCTATAATTAAATAACTTAATGAATAAATGAATAAATAAATAAAAATAAATAAAATACATGTAGGTGTACGATTATTTTTAATAATTAATTATAGGATTATTATTCCAGGGCCGAACTAGCCTTGGCTTGCATACATTTTTTTTTTTTTTTATCTACAACTATGTATAATGGTATAGATACGGTGTTACGATAAAATTTCAAACTTGAAATTCAAAATTTGGGAACTGGAAGCAGCTCGCGTGCGTCATTTAAACTAGTTTAAAATAAACTGATACGTAATGTGCAAGTAAATCTTTGACGTCATTTCTACAATTTACACGAATCAATCGAAATTCTAAAAATATTCAAAAATTTCTCTGACTATATACCTACCTACCATTCGTTCAGGTCTCTATGTAATTCTGATAATTCGCGATGGATCGAATGAGCAAAAAAGAGTTCATTAATATTTACAATATTGATCATATATAGGCACCTTATACGTCGATAAAAATAACATGATAAATTTATTATCATTGACAAAATTTAATGGCAAATGATTTCGCGCTATGCAAATAATTGGATAAATTTTTGGCAGCTGTGAAATAATAAAATAAGAATAAAGAAAAAAAAAATTTTAATTAAAATTTAAAAAAAAATGCCTCAATTTTGTTTTTTTGTTTTTATCGAATATTATAATTTTATCTTGACGGCTAATTAATCGGGGATTAATTATATCCAGTTTATGTAGTTTATTTCGTCGCGATATATAAATGGAAGAAAAATATGTAAAAAAAATGTATAAAAACCAATAACTATATACGCCCCCGCGGAGAATACAAGAGTACGCGACGTATGGTGCTGGATGCACCTGCAAGTATCTAAGTCATTTCACGAGTGTGAAAGCACATGTTATAGTGAAAGAAAGAAAAAAAATTTATGATAAAAATAAAAAATAAAATAAAAAATTGATGAACAAACTTAAAAATGATATGAAATTTTAGGTAAACATTTTTGGAAGTGAATAATATGTGTAGAATATGAATACGGTTAGAAAGATATATATATATATGATACCGCGTTAATGAATAATATGACAATACCAATATTCCTGCATTTTGACAAGTTTTTAGCGTATACGTGTTAATAATTGAATATTGAAAGAATAACGAGATAAATATGGTCGAATGTAATTTGAATATTACCTATACCAACCGATGTATTTCCATTAACTTATACTCTAATGTTATACATGCTATACCTATATTACATCATATAATAAAAAGAATGAAAAAAAGTGAAAATAAAAGAAAGAATAAAAAAAAAGAATGAAAAATAAACCAAACTATTCCAGAAATAAAGTTTCTTCATTACTATCATCCCATGGATACATGCCCAATATTGAAAGAAAAACTGGTTCATTGATTGATATACCTTTTAGGCGTGTTACTTAATGTGGAACGAATTTTTGATTCCATAATACCGATAATATGGATATTATAATTAGTCGAAGGATTATTGATAACCATAATGGAATTCGATGATAATTGATAGAGAATGAAAAAAAAAAAATATTCAAATTTATAGATAATGTACATAGTACGTGATTATATGTTACATCACTAAAGTCGTACGATCGATAGATTGCAGTAAATCTTCTCATTTCTCTTTCATTGTAAATTATACAGCTACGTATAGTTTATCTTATCTCATTAAGATCGAATAAAAAATTTCCACCACGCCCAGAATTTTTCGCATAAATTTTCTAAACATTTTTTACCCTAACATAGGACGTAATATCTATACCCACTGCATTATCCCATATATATATTTATGGATATACGATACGATGGAAAGTTGGCGATAAACTTGATTTATAGAATATCTTCCAACTTTACCGCGTCAAAGTATACTAGTTACGGTCAATAGTCAATTAAATTTAACGATCCTTGTCTATCTTTCTATAGTTTTCAAATACCTCTACAACGAGAGGGTAATACTTTTAGTCGATATATCTTCTCCTACTTTGACAACCAAGCCATACTATGAACCTATTGTAGAAGACATATAAAACTTGCTGAAAAAGATTTGCAGTCTGTAGGATTATAAATCTAAACGTGAGTTTGAGAAGCGATACGCGATGCCCTGCGAAAGCATCAGATACCGGAAACCGGAAACTATTTTACACCCACGCTGTGATCGTAACTCAGAGTAATCTTGCATATACAAATTAATTATAATATATCGTCGTCTCACATCGATCCTTGAACTTCGAGACTCTTAAAGAATATTGAAAGTTATAGGATAGCCAGAATCTGAAAGGGGTTTAAAAAATTGTTTAATTATCAAACATTCTAATGACTCGAAGCAGGTGTGTGAAATTTCAAATTCTATGCACACGTACCCTATACCGTTTCTCATATTTGCGCAGGTATAAAACTAAAATCATATTCGCGGTTTCTGAACGTTAGTCAGGGGATCTATATACTATATTTATATATATGCATGTATGCACACGTCATACGAGTATAGATTACATATATACGTATGAAATATTCTCGTAACTATATTCGACTAAACCAATTAACAAATAACGCGTAACAAATGTTTGTAAATAAAGAAACGGTGGGGTGTATTATATGGGTACACATAAGTGCCTACACGAGTTATCTACTTAACATGTCTGACGGTATAATATGCCTAATTATATATGCTGTTTAAATATTTGCTGTTATAGCTGCAGCTCTTACCGCATATAATAGGTATATATATAAATTCATACATTTTTTCGATATAAATATTCAATTTGTCGACATCGGAGCCAACGAGACGAAAATTTGATTATGCAATTACAGAAGCATACCTACAACTCGGACTTGTATACTGGTTCGTATACCAATCTCTTTGCCAATTGTTAAACTTTTTTTTATACTTCATTGATGTGTGAGATGCTTATGCTTATATATACATATATATCACTCGACGGAATGATCAAATTAACAAAACGTCGAAATTTGATCATTCCACGAAATTCTGCGATATGGAAGATCATTTTCTCCGAATAAAGTTCACATGCACGTTGCTAGTCATCGAGTATGTTATGGATCAGATTTCTTCAACTCTAAAACCACCCGACATATGAACGCGAAATTATCCGTATGCGAGTTTTCTCCGCGTCTATAATGGGCATGGTGTACGGCAATATAATGTCCGAGGTAAGATCTGTCAGTGACAAAGGAGTTATCAGAGCATATCAGTGTCACCTTACGATATGGCGTTATAAAATGAAACAAGTTCAAAAACTAGTTTTTCAATCTTTTAATGCGAAAGGAGTCGGTTCCGCCTTGTGAATTCATATACAACCATGTAGTGTATGTCCAGAGAAAGATATACACGTTAACATAAACGTCGAATGATCTACGGCTCTACTATTTCTTTTTTGCTCGTTATAATAATCAGGAAATCAAAACTGATCCGTATCAAATGGAGAAGGTTCAAATCAAATTTTCACCTTCTTCATACGCCAATGAGTGAAAGACACACCCTGAAGTACAAGCTGCAGAACTTCAATTTCACGGGCGAATGCTGCAGGGCGTCGCACTATCTCGTCTAGACATATCGTTAGTTCTGATCATGCGGTCACATATTGTTCCCATGATATAATTTATTGCGATGACATATTTGCCCGGGTCGACTCTGAAAAATCGTGCAACTCTTAGCAAGAGTTAAAATTCATCAGTTTTTTGGAAATGAATTGAAACTGATGAGATTTTCCATGAAATTTTCAAAGCGACTTCGCACATTTCCTATTCTTTATTCCGCGTGCTGATGGGCGCAATAATTCCTTGTTTCTTCTGCCCTTGGCACAGCCTCGCTCGAAATATATAACTGCCTAGAAATATCGTGGAACTTGGCCATGGTTTCATTGTGGAGGCTGTGCACGGTCTCAGATTTAATATTTCAAAGAGAACAGACGCGCCTCCCGAGGGTCTGCAGACGTTAGAAACGTGGTTCTGGAAAATTGCCAGACTGCTTTTAAAGAGCAAGATTCGCAGTATTTTTTTTTCTTCTCTCTGCCTCTTTGCGCATTTCGGGATTCGCTGTTCTGTATAACAGGACTAGCGATAATCAGGAAACAGTAGGTTTTGGGAAATTATTACGTCAATGATTCTCCAGCTGGATTGAAGCAGAGTTGCATATTGCAATTAATTATAATTAAATTTCCCACGCAGATAAGGAGATTTTTACGTAAAATTGAATGTATAATTATACAACGAAGCAGTCATAACGATATTATTATCATTTATCATAAACTAGAATAACAATTATGAAACAATCTTTGAGCAATCGAATTTTTACACTTAAAGAGTCCGTAAGTGTGATAAAAGAAACACTTATCTATACTATATAGTGTGAATCATTACGATATAATATTCGTACCACTTATTTTAACGCAATGATGATTTATGCATCTTGCATTTGTCTGGGGTGTTCAACATTTTTCAATCAACAATTCCTAGCTGCGACCCAATTAAATTTACTGGAGTCTTGACTGACAGAGATTTCGCTATTAGATATTTGATAAATTAATGCAATTATTATGATACATCATCAAACAATTCACGTAATTGGGTATATTTTTTCATAGTAATGGAATTGAATGTAACCGTTGAAATGATTTATCGAAAATTATTTTTAGAATGTTGTTGACAATAATATACAGAATATATGATTGCAAAATAATGATATTTCTTATTTTCGATTTTTATCAGCTTATGCAATTTGAATGAAAAACTTATTCACAATAAATTCGTAATAATTCGATTATGCTTTATCGGTTTAATTAAGTTTCGGGGGCGGTGCCGTGATTTGCACGACTAATTCGATAAATTCAAGTTGTATTTATATTTTTTATTAAAATTTTATATTATACGTCTCATCAATATTTAGGACTAAAATATAATATACTGTTGTACAATTTTTCTAATTTATTTATATTATTGACAATTTTATTTTCAATTTATTGAAGGCGAGAACTTGCGCTGCATAGTATCGTTCTGATTAGGTGAACTATAGAAATGGAGAAAACTAAGAGAGGAATATAAAAAAAAAAGAAAAAAAAATGAAATCAAAGACGGACCTGAAATTGCGCGCAAAAAATAAAATAATTAATATAATATGACTCATTAGTGAGTCTGGTAGCACAATATGTTGTGTACATAGTTCTGAATAAGACTAACAATAAGATAACCTTATGGGATTAGCAAGAAAAGAATAAGCAAGAGACCGTCCAGGTTTTTATCGGCTAAAAGTCACGCGTTGCATCTGACGACTATATTGATTATTTAGCAGCGTGAGCCTGCTCTTCACCCTATTGTGAACCATTCATGTCTGCACGAAGATAACGAGTCCGATCTGACCGCCATATTTATTTATTTACTCAGTCTTTTGAAAAAGCTTTGAATTAAACTAAATTTACGGTCGAAATACATTTTTCCGCAATAAATTATCTGCGATATATTTTATAGCAAGCATATAACGACCGTTTGAAACACGTATATATAAGTCTGTCATTGATTCGGTTTCGACTTGATAAACTAATTTTACACATAAGTTGGAATAAAAAAAAAGAGGTCAGATTTGAAATGAACGGAAATTTTGGTCCGTAAAAAAGTATGAAATAAAATAAAATAAAATGTACTGGTAGCGTAAAAAAATAAAAATGGAAGAAAAAAAGAATTATCCAAATTAATGAAAAGAGGGGAAAGTGCAATCACTGACAGGCAATGATCAGTTCAATTGCAGATGTCGCAATAACACTCATCGCGCTTCACACCAATCTGTATAAAATAGTGGGAGAAAAAACGAAAAGTGCGAACATAACTTCGGCAGGCCACGTACGACCTTCAAAAAGTGATTAAACTTTTTACGATCACATTGCAGACGCAGGGAGGTGCACCTATCGATGATTGACATATATGTACGCTCATGATATTTCGAAAACTATTACCGAAATTGCGATCTTACCTCTTATGCCATATACGTATAGGTGTTCATATTATGCTCGTAAAACGTGAGCCATTCGAGCTTTAGAAATTGTCTTTGGGTTTTGTTTGACTCCTGGTTTCCATACGTACCTCATTATTGAGATAATGACCCTTGACACTGGAAATGATAGTATAATGACGCCTGAAAGTGTACGGCGAGAAATGAATCGGAAGGGGGTAGGTATTAACGATTACCGATTGATTACCTTCTATCTTCGACGTAATCATTAGGGGGCATGGATTGAATGTTCAATGATACCCTGGAGCATGATACCATACAGGGACCACACAACAACATAGCAATGATAGTTCAAAGGCTCTGTTATTCAATTCTTGGAATTATTCTGGGGGCATTATTAATTGTTAATTATTAATTCCTGGATTTTCAAAATTGTAAAATAATTACGAACATATTGTACCATTCCGAGTACTAATTACATCCATTATTAGGAATTTTTCGAATCCAGGAATTCCTATCCAAAAAATCGCGAACAAATCTCACCTGCGTACGCGTACCTACTTTACGACTTACGCAATGCCATATTATGCTGACGGTCACAATGTCCTAACGGTCAACGTCGAAACCTTGTTGAAACAATCATTGCTGCAGGCATATCAATTAACGATTAGCACACGGATTGTAAGTGAGCTCTGCTACTCGTCATTAACTCGTGTACATAAAATGTTTACTGAACCTTCTGACCGTTAGACCTGAAAATTTCGAGGCATGAACTTCCGTCTAAATTCTAAGGGTGCCTAATCTAGCGGAACTTGTTGATTTCTATTATCTTTCACCTTTCATCCCTTGGCTTTAAGGGGCCTGTACAGTCATCAAAGACACGTCATAGAATCTTGAGGAGTAAACACCAGGTGTAAACTTGGTCGGATGACGTGTCACCCACCCTCGCGTTACATTCGTCATTATTGTTTAATTATGGGGTAGAATTTATCTCGAAGGATTATAGCCGAGTAATTGTTTTTCAGCTGTTATTTCTCGTCAACTGGTAAGCTTGCTATCAGTCATTGCAAATAAATCTCAACAGCAGCTGTTATGAGGAGAAAATCCCGCGAACTTTTCCTGCACGTGTGTGTACAATAATTTATTGCGTGAACGGTTCAATTATATCCGACAATGAAGAGAGACAGCGTCAATTGCTTTTTATGAGGAAATTTGGAATTTTACAGATACACCGAGTGGCGATTGCGTTCTGCGTTGATACATATCTTCGCGGATTAATTGTAATCCTTATCAACCTGCACGAGAGTATAAAACTTCCAACTATCTGAGGCTGCAGTGCGATTATTAAAACGCGCAACAGGTGCGTTCAGGTATTCATAGTCAGGTGCAACAGGTGTTAAAAATTCTACAAAAATAATCTCGTCTTTTTTATCGGCTAGTTTTTTCTCCAGATTAAAAGTAGGCTAAAAAATTGGGGAAAAATTGGCCTTATGTGATGCAGTATTCTACACGTGTATGTATAATACGTACCTACAAGCTCGTATTATGAATTTATAATTGTATTTCTGAGAAGATGATATATTAGCAACTGGGAATATAGGTGCGGCGATCACCGGTCGTGACCCGCGACACTAATATGATAAGGACTGGCGCCTCTGCTGTTACTGATTAAATAATTTTTGCTGTGTCAGACGATACGAGAAATTAAGATGAATATCGGGATAATGTGGTTTTCGTTACACGTATCTACCTATATGCAGATATAAGCACAGAGTTGTGCTTTGATTGGGTGACCTACATTCATTTGGACGAAATGCATACGTATGTTGGGCCGGACCGGACTCCGGTGAAATTTCGATAGAAACTATATTTTTGTTTTCAAAGTTACTGAAAAAAATCTAATCGAAAATTCCTTCCTAATAGATTTAGATTATGATGATATGTATACTGAAACAAAAAAGATCAATCTTTCGCGATGGAAGTGTATGCGCAAGAAATTTTTGGCGCCGGTAACCATAAGCAGGAAATATTTCGCAAAAATTTCCTTGCTCATAAACTTTCATACTGTTTACGAATATTCAAGGATCTTTGAACCTCTGCCGTAATTGATGAATTTACTATAACTTTTTTGTTTTTGTTTCTTAAAGCTGTCGTGAAAATTTTTCAGTTCTATGCATTTTTAGAGTCCTTGTCCAGCTTTCAGATCAATTAAACATTTTTTAGAGGTCGCTCAAGAATTTTGAAAATTACAAAAGTGAAATTCTTGGTTCTTTTTTACTCTTCAGTTTCTCACTATTGAAACAAAAATTTTCGCAGGCTTTTGATCTACGATAAAACTAGGTAAATCGTTAATTAAGTAAATAAAAAAAAAAAAACATATTGAATGAAATAACTGCAGTCGACTATACGTGACGGTGCAAAGGAATGATTTGCGTATTCACATACCAGCTATACATAAATGGATTCGGCATCGAGTATATTTACGGTTAATTCGAACATAATTAAATCACGGATATTATTTACGACGTAATTAATTTATTGATAGTATAATAATAAAACATAAATAAATTCTACTTATAAGTTATAATTGCTATTCTTATACCCCACCTCATATTTCATTGATTGAACGAAAACTTATATTGACAGAGTCCCAATATTGATTATTAATTAATTACTATAATTATTATGGTTCAAGCGCTGCGCGGTTATAATATCGCAGTCGTAAACCTTGAACAATATTTTTCGTCGTTAGATAAGAGTCCGATGTTTCCTATTAAAAACGAATAACTATACTAAAGAAAGTGTATCTATACGGAGATTGAAGAATCGGGAGATGCAAGAGCTATCTTAACTTTAACCCCGCGACCGATTGCGCCGAGAAATCCAGCCTCTGCTTTATAACACGCTGCAGAGTATATTATTAATCGGGGGAATAATCGTAGTAAACATTTACTAGAAAATAGCAACGCAATGATGGAATTTTACTAGCTGAAAATAAGGAGACTGCTGTCGTCTGGAAAAACGCGATATTTGAATTTTTCGCGCTTTTGAAATCTACGAGTTGGTATAAAAATTCTGCAGAATGTATTGCCACACGCTCAATATCTGTGTACTACTGGAAAGATCTTAATTGCATCGCGTGTTAACTATATATGTAATTATATACAAACGGCTGTCAACATATCGGAATTTTTCTTATTACCCGATTGTTCTAAAGATATGCGGAGCAGCAGCGATCCACAGCTTTTATGAAGATAATTTATTGCTATTCGCGGATGGAAATATAATATTTTCATCTAATTCAGATCTATACTATCCGTTCCACTTCGTGTTTTGCAGACTTTATTGCCGGACGCTCAATTGCTAATTAGCACATTACGTTCTGAAACTTGAGAGCTGCAACGGTCACCAATCACCACGGGAAGATCTTAACTCTTCAACTTGTTAATATATACTCGGCCAGTTGCAGGAGTGTAAAGTGCTAATATAATAAGCACCTACCACCGCATCGAGAGCAACGAGATCCAATATTCTTGTGAGGAAGGTGAGTTATCGCTAACGCAATTCGGAATTATTTTGGGAAAATTGCATTTCATTTACGAGGATGCAGATATCGTGATTGATTAATCTCCTGAAAGGAGTGACTCATACTTTTCCACGTACTACTTTTCACAATAAGTTTTCCCCAGACTGGATGCGATTGAAAACAGGAGAGAAAAGATTGAAAACAGGAAAATGATTGAAAACTTCATTATTGAATTCTAATCAGCGACTATTTATGAGTAATAATTATGGATGTACTGAATAGCCATAAAAATTCTGTTCATTCTTTGGTGTTGTTGATTAACGAACGACGCTCAATGTGCATGGAGTTGAATGTTTAGAAAAAATATGTCCTAAATTGACAATTACAAAAGAAATAAAAAAATTCAAGCCACGATTATCACTGAAAAGAATTCGTTAAATTTGTTTTGACTGGAGTTCGGCGGACGTATAGTTCAAAATTCATCTTGAAATTAAACACCGTTTTAAATTCCTGTTACGTGGTATAAATCACATGTTGAAAGAATATAAAATCAATTTTATCCTGTTTTTTTGCGTTATAATATATGCGGTGCATATGGTTCCCAATAATTTTTATATTGCCATCATGCATATTGGGCAAAATTCGTTCTTGAATGGGAATAGCGTTGTGCATGTGAAGTGGTTGAAAAAAATAACAATCTAAATAATACGACATGAGTAGATTGACTGTACTACATTAAAAGATTGGTGTACAAAAATAGAAGCTATAGGGGAGTTCGTTGGTCAGTGCAAACTCTTATCATAAGGAGATTCTGTACCGTGTCTATACGGAGTTATTCTTCTAACTAATGCAAGTCAGTTCAGCAGCTATAGCGAAATATAAAGTTATACATAACGTAGGTATATAGGTGTATATATGTATAAAATATATAACAACCTATATTTATCCTCACCTGATACCTTTATACCTCGAATATAGCTTATAGAAACGTTCGAAAGAACTTGTTCGAGAGATCTATAAATAGAAACCTGCAGCATCTCGAAGGAACCAATATCTGACTTTCACGCTACGTTACATATATGTATTAATGCACGTATGCGTATATATGTAGTATATAATATACTATATCTACATACGTGATACGTGGGCCTTGTGTGTTTGGCTTTGAATGACAATGAGAATATGACTACTGCCGTTACTACACATTGTCAGAATCTCATTTCGTATTGTAATGAAATGAAATGAACCATTCATCTACAGTACGTTTCATGTTCGAAAAATCTTTAGCCCAAATTCTTATGCAGGTGCTTTTTATTATAGAAATATTATATTAACTTCTGGATACGTATTCAGGTAGGTGCATACAGGTGTTTCACGTCAACTTGACTATCACCGATAAAATAAAATCGTTTGAATTAACCAAATATATTTAGTCAGCGTGGAAATAGTTGCTTCAATCATTTGAGACTCGAGTCAAGTAAATATTGATTGGAACAAAAATTTCGGTTTTTTTCATTGAAGCAATCCGTTTTGTTGAAAGACTTAGTAAATTTGGCTACATTCATCTTTTTCATCTTATTTTCTTGGGTAAACGTATTGCATTGAATAAATATTCTGTTGCATGAAACGTGTGAAGTAGCTATATATCAACAAAATTGTGACCTTGACTTTACATGTGAGCGAATTCATTCTATCAACATGATGTGTTGTTCATCCAACAATATAATTGGATTCATCAAATTGTTTTTTCTATGATTATGCGAACTATTTCTATTGTTACTTATGTTCACGGTTGAACCGATTAAATGTAAGGGTTGTTTGGAATAATTTCAGTATTTCAAATTGCGTAAAATGATATAATATCATCGAGACAGATGCCAAATTCAGAATAAATACGAAAAAGTAATAACTCATTCCAATAAATAGTTTAGCTTAGTCGGTAGAGCGTGCGACTAGTAATGCGAGGAAATGCGTGCGTCCCGGATCGAATCCCGGCCGAATCAATGCGATGTTTTTCTAATATAAAAATCTTGACTATGTAATTTCACGCTCATAATATCGTATTCATTTAATGAAGCATTATCAGCGATGAATTCACTGTATGGCTGTCCGAACTAATAATATCTTTATTGCAAGCACAGGTTTATGTTAACGTAGCTTGATAACGTTCGGAGTCAATCAATGATTGTATTGAGGTAATGATTTATGCCATAAAATCAATATAGTGAATTACTTGAATCAACCAAATGTGGCCGTTCCGACAATTAAAAATTGATGTCCAGCAACATTTTGCCATTTGAGTCAAATGCTGCATGTGTTCGTCACAACCATTTTTGCAGTTTTTATTTGACTGTATAATTTTGTGTTCATTCAATCAACATTTCACTTCGTCGCTCGCGATCGCCGTTTTCGTTTCACCGAATTGAAGTTCATTTGATCCAAACAATTTTTTTTCTCGATGTAAGGTCTTTCTTTTTTTTTTTGTAAATTATTATTCAAATTCTGACAGACATTTACATTTTTCTGATTTTTCTTCAGAAACCCTTGTTTAGTTCTGAATTTTTTCTCAAAACGAAACAAAAACGCACGTTTTAAAATCTTACAACAACAAAAATCGCAAAAACTTTGTGTGACACGACAGTCATTTTCAACCATATCCAAGAGACGAACTATTTTTTCTTATTCTTAATTAACCGAATATGAGGTTCCATTATTGATGATCAGTTACACTGATTTGAACTACACAATAATAAATTACACTGCTAGTGCAGACCAGACGAAGAAATGGTAATTTTCGCATTAGTTTTTCACTAGCATTAGCGGATCTTATCATCCCCTTGGTCTTCGTTGGTATAAGAATAAAATTGTGTTACTAAGATTCTCGATTCGTTGATATTCCTTAAAATCGATTAAAAAAATATACGAAAGATAAGTTCCACTTTAGGCTATTGGTGAAAGTTGTATTCATGGGACACAGTATTTTCGAGAAATCGGAAAAAATAAAAGTAATCAATATCGATGTTTTGGATTCAGTCTGAAATATTGAGAAGTGAATTCAGGGTCAGACGTTCGTCAATTGGCATGGAATGCCCTGTACATATAGCGCAGCGTTTCTAATCTACGAATCTACATATTTCTGCACACATAGATAGAGGGCATATTTATACATCCATAGATTTTCTAAATAGAGTGCAAACACTGCGCTTATAATAGAAACGTCAAATGCCTAGGGGCAGCTGTCCATCTTATACTTATACGTGTATGCATATCTCTGCACAGTGTGCTTCATATATAGTTTTACGATGTGCACTATACGTGGCCACACATACTGCAGTATACTGTTACAGCAGCATTTCGGGTCAAGGGTACTTTGTTTCCTTAAGTATTTGTAGAACGTTCTATGATAATAGCCTCCGATCATGAGCAAGGAGAGACAATATATTATCATGTACTGTTTGTTATTTAGACGTGAAAGATTCGAGAACGGTCTATATACTAATAAACCGACTAGTAACTTCATTCGGTCATATGAAATTAATAACCAACTTAGGTATGTACTGCAGTAGTTTTACAAGCGATTATAAACGCAGTGTGAAACTTGCCGAATGAATAAACAGAAGATAATAATTAATATTTATGTACATCGTTTTGCCACCAATAGATACTCAAAATGCTGAGACCAATAGACTAAAAGATGCAAAGATAGTAATAAATTTCATCATGCATGAGCGAGGAAGACTATAACAAACTGTAATCTAGAATTCTAAATTCATTGGAAATAAAACTCAGGAGAATTTCTCCGAGATCTCAAACAGATCCTAAAGCTTGCAGAACTACCCCTAGAAAAACGTGAGTTATAAGTGTTAGAAATTAGCTCTATATGGATAACTTCGGTATACGTATGTGTGTATAGAAAGAATGTTGGGCCAAAATAGTTTCGGGGATTTTGACCGAGATCTTGGACGATGTATGCAGGTCTGAGGTCTAGTCTAGGCCCTGTGTAAACCCTAATCTATACGACGACCCTCTGCCTCTGTGGATCTCTGGGATGAATCTTTAGTGTGAGAAATTTTCTTGGCCCGAGGGCTACTATTGGCCCCAACTTCCGACCACGCTCTCTCCAAGCGATTTGATTGGTCTTTTGGTAACGAGCACGTGAATACCACGAGACCTTAGTGCGCATGCGTGCGTATATTCAATGCAGGACAAGAGCCGGAGGATTGTGCTGAAAAAAACACAGTTGGCGCGGCCGGCTTGAACGATGAGGTCTGCCGTACCTCACGAGTGTAATTAGTTCGTACTACTTTATCACCGAATGAATAATAAATAATTATTTCAATTAAAATACGATTTAAGAATGAATCAAATTCTCTATTATCCTCATAAATAATTGATTTTCAATATATAATACGATAATAAACGTTCGGCTAAACCGCTTGGATATTAGAAAAAAAGAAAAAGAGAAGAAAAAAAACAAGGAAAATAAACTAAACTAATTATTTTTATACACAGAGTATAATAAGCACCGGTGAATTTTATTAAACTAATAATTAAAAATACAATCGAATAATAATAATAATAGAAAATAAAATTAAAAAAATAGGATAAACGTCAAGTTCATCTTAGTCACTTCATTCAGTTCATCATTATAAAAAATAAAGAACAGTGTCCATCGAGAAGTATTGATCTTCCCTAATTTTTATTCTACTATATCTACTGGAATTCTCGAGAACAGAGGTAAGTGCAGAAGTTCGTAAAATCGTATCTATAATAATGAAAATAAATATGATATGTATATATATATTGTGTATATTTACGCCGACTACACCTAAGTAAATAGTGATATTATCGATCAGGTTAGTTAGCCTCGCTCTTTTCGATTTAAAAAAAATCACATCTACTTACTTACTTACACACGCACACACACACACACACACACATACTGATGTATGCATGTTGAAAAGGTCATGAAATATCAGTTCTATTTGACAAGACCTTGATTTATTTATATATTACGACCAAAATTCAAACTTATATTGAAATATATTTTCAAATATTTTCAAATTTTTATTCAATTTATTACGTTTCTGTATATCCTACGATTAGAAATGTTCGCGTGTTCTTCTTTCGACTTAGCTACGGAGTGATAACTAATCGGTGTGTTTAGGTAATATTATTTATTTGTTTATTCATTTATTCATTTATTTATTTATTTATTTATTTATTTACTTGTATATTATATACATTTATGTGTGTGTGTGTACGGATAAGTTATACGATAAGTAAACGTTTTAAATTTAATCAGCTCAAACAGATGGGTGTATCCTGTACTGTTTATCTCCTCAATCTACGCCAGATTAAACTATAACGTCTGTCTCTCCCAGCGAGAGATGAAACCCTAACAATTGATCTCTCTATTTATCTTCGGACTAATAATATCCGAATTGGTAAACAGAGAAGGACAAACGGTCAAAGTTTATTTAACCTTTCGCATAATGTGTGCGTACTACATACGTGCATCCATACACATATACGTATGTACTTTATTATTATGTATGTATGTATGTATACATTAGGACTTAGGAGTAGGTATGTATATATATACTTTTAGAGTACGTCAAGCTTTCTCTGTCTCGTATACCTGAACACAGTACCTATATGTATGTATATAATTTATATGAAAATTAATACCCTTTTGTATAAAACTGAAATTTAGAGTATTTTCTTTTTTTTTTTTTTTGTTTCATATAAGTAAGAATAAGAACTAACAGAGTTACAAAATGGAGTTGCGAAAGGAATATGAGTACATATTGTATATTACCTACGTGATATTACATACAGAAATGCGTAATGCTTCTGCACTATATATGGATATATATAACATAACATAACATATAACATAAGTAAGAAACTTGAGATGATATAGTGTCGGCTATAATAGACTGCAGTTCTAGCTAAACTCGTCTTTTTCTATGAAAGAAAACTTGTAATTTGAATAGTTGTTGTATCTTTTTCTTCTTTCTTTTGAAATAAAAATATTAAATATATATGTATATGTAATACGTATATAATAAACATCAAAAGACTAATCAAAGAACATTTTCTCGATAAATTCAAGGATATGACATTATTATTTCTTTCCTTGGATTATTTGCCATGTATAGGTACACTCACGGAATCTGATCCTGAAGCCCCGTCGGTAAGGTGATCGAGCAACCCGTACATACACGTTGATATACGTTGTTTTTAATTGTCTTTGACAATTTGAAGACAATTAAAAACAACGTGTATCAACATGACGTACGGGTTGCTCGATCACCTTACCAACGGCGCTTCAGGTTCAGATTCCGTGAGTGTACAATCGTATAAAGTAGTTCGTTGGTATGGCAGAAACCTATTTGATTATTCCAGGATTTCTCAAAGGATAATAAATTCAAATTACGTATATTCCGCGGTTTTATCAGAAAATTTAATTACGTATTAATCAGTGTCCCAATTATCGGTTAATTATAATAAATTATAAATATTTTAATTACGTCTCGTTGAACTCTCTCTTATAATTGACGAAAATAAAAAAAATCAAAAAAAAAACGTGTCAACATTCGTCTGTTTAATTTTTTATTTTACAAAAAAGTTTTCGATAATTGAATACAATAAAAATAAAAATCGATTCACATGCCATACCCGTCGATATATATATTATATCAGCTCAAATATTTTCCCATGATATTATTATATAATTACGACACTACTGCTGCAGTAACAGCATCGTCAGACCGCGTACAGGGTATCAACTTGCAGTACAAAATTTTCTTCGTGCATAAATTACCGCGGCAAATGTGGTAAGGTGAATGGGAGAAAGATAGAAAGAGAGAGATAGATAGATAGATAGATTTTATGTGAACGGTACATATAGGTAGATACATGTAGGCATATCTACGTGCCACATGGGCACAGCAAGGATATTAAATAAACGAAAGAAAAAGACTCTTTCTGTAATTAACATCTACCCGATAATTAAAAGTCAAACGAACATATACTCTCGCGCGTTAGTGCAGTAAGCTGAGAATTTTATTCTACTTTTTCTTTTTCTTTTTCTTTATCTTTATTATATTTCGCACCGCTTATGCTAAATTACTCTAACATAATACATATATCTGAAGAGATCATTTCAAGGAAAATTTATATATATATATATATGCAGAGATACCGAAGTAAGTTGTCGTAGTTAGAAAATTCAAAGATATATATCATATGCAACGAACAAGTCAATTAACCCATTGATGACCAATTAGTGAATGAAAGATTAAGAAATTCTAACGAGAACTAAAGTATGTTTTGATTATCATTATATCTCGCGATCTATTCACATTATGCGCGGTATTATACGTGTGGATTATACCGATACGTATAATGCGTGTATACTGTACATTGTATTAAATTTGTTTAGATTTTGTTAAAAGTTTGTTATCTTAAAAAGTGTTATAAACGATTAGTGGTAAAGCCTAGGTCAATATTGTAATACCATCACCATCATCATAATCATCATCATCATCATCATCGTCGTCATCCTCGTCGTTGGTTGCGTATAGCATATAGACAGTATGTAGACAGACAAGCGTCAAGTGCCTGGCGAGAGACTAGCTAACAGCAAAGACGCTGCAGTAGCGCATGGCCGTGGCATGCATGCTGATCACGGAGCAAAGGATTGATCGTGTACGACTTTAACACAAGACGGAGATTCGTCTGTGAGATTCTATATACATCACGTGTATAGATATAAATATGTACGTGCAGCGATATCATTCTATCGTTAGATGCGTATATTATAGGAGCAAAGATCAGTACCTACACTACACGAAAGAATATAGTGGAAAATTTCCAACTCGCATCAATTGGCAGCGTGAAGGAAAAAGAAGAAGGCAACAAAAAAATAATAATAATAACATTAAACATAAATAAATTTTAAACAAAAATAGTAAAATATCGAAAAAAAAAACCAAAAAACCAAAAAAAAAAAAAAAAAAACAGAAAACCAAAAAATCTCTTTTGCATTATAAGAATAGATTATTTATGCAGACAGACTTGAGCGAGCAGGTAATTTATTCAACGCGTTTTCGCATGTCTGCCTTCTGAGAGCCGCGTGATAACCGCGTGGTCGTGAAAGCCAGTGTCTGCAGTGGAACTCGCGCGGGTATAATGTGGCGCCATCGACGAAAGTCTAATCACATGTAATCAGCGGCATAACCAATCGCGGAATTAAGCTAGTATTTATTATTATTATCATTATTATCATTATTATTATTATTATTTTTTTTCTGAGTCTTAATTCACTTGGCGCGCGACCGGTTTGCCAAGTTTGACTGAGAGGTCGACCTTTCATTAAAGCAGAATCAATACCAATACCAATACCTATACATGTGTGTAATATGACTACTTGACAGCAGGTAAATTTTCTCTTGAAATAAGGAAACGGTATTATAAGTACACGTGTTCGCCACGTGTTCAAAGAGTTCAAGAATTTCACGACGAGTAGTTTATAGTCAATATATCCTACTATATTCATATTTAGGTATACTACATACATATATTATACTTATGGCCAAGATGTGAGGTTGTAGAAATTCTGGGAAGGAAAATACCGCAATTTTATTGTTCGTCGGTTATTCAGTTTTCGAGTAAATTCTCGGAATTACAACGTCACGGTGGAATGAGGAAAGAAATTCTCTATATACCTAATCATAAGTAAATTGAAGATGTTTACAGCTCGAAATCGTGTTGTAGCGTCGTGGTGGTCGCGATCGTGATCGCAGTTTGCTTTCTCCTTTATTGACGATATAGGTGTAAATTTTTACCTTCCTCCTTTTAGACTTAATACATCTTAGTTTTTTTTTTTTTTAAGAATTTCTATGATCTTATGCACTTGCGATGTCCTCGCCGATTCATAATTCCCCAATTATAATCTCCGATAACAACTTCGATGCTCTTTTTTTTTACTGCAGCCGAAGTTCGAAAAATGAAAGATATCGACAAGACATTATGTCTTACCTGTATATAGGCTTATGAAATTATTTACACACATGCAGATTGAGCTCTGTACACATATGCATGTGGGAGAGACCGGGGCGGGGTGGGAACCTCGGGGCTGAATATTGATACAAAAAAATGTATACATGTAGTCTTGTATTTATCTAATTGCGCTGTGATCGATCGATTTTCGAATTCTTCGTAATTAAACTTATCGTATTTCTTGTGAATATTTATGATCTAAATATGGGTGACGCGGAAGGGGTCTGTAAAATTCGCTATATGTTTAGATTTAGTCTAGAACTGCGGCTGTACTACATTCATGTTTAAAAACAAACTGAGACTTTGTTTATTACCGATTGTCTGTTCATCTGGTTCATCTTGACCCTTTAACTCTATTTCCTAATATCCGTCATCAGCTGACAAATACAGAAGCGTTATTAGTCGGTTGAACCCGATTATGAGGAAATTGTATAATACCTGGTACAGTAACGTATGAGTAGGTATTACCTAAGGATTCTTTTCATTACGTAGGTATAGGTAATGTAGGTAAGCGGCTTCGACATTAAATTTAACTCGCTTATATACCGTCTTTACTTTGGCATTTCGAATATTACCTTGATAATTATTGATGTATTGGAAATGCAGTCTTATAAAATACATAACTGATAATCAACTTCTTATAAATCCTACGAAAATGTCAACTTTTATGAAACTGTATGATATGAATATGAATATTTTATGCTAAATATTGATTATTCGAATGTTGATTAATATGTCTACTATATATAGGATTAAATTGACAATTAATAATTTATCACAACACGTGATCATGTACGTCTATGGCTATCAAAAATTACCGGTTATACTTTATGCGTGTCGTGTCTGCGCGGTGGGGTGATAATTAAACAATTATTTATGGCACAATATATATGTATATATATATTATACGTCCGGTTAGTTAAAAATCGTTCGACTTTTTCTTTTTCTTTTTTTTCTTCTTTTTTTTTTCAAAAGAATTTACGTAGGTTCTAGATTTCAAATGCGTTTAACGTAATTTAGTATATACCTATTTGTTGCGTATGCAGGAATATCACATCTGGCAATCGGATTTATACGAGAATCGAATTTATCTATTTTCGAATTCAGCCTGGGGCGTGAAATATCTGTACAGATTTATCTGCAGGCTCTTCCAAAATTGGGTAACGGAGATTCTGAATACCGAAGGTAACGAAAAAAAAAAAAAAAATTATCCTCGTCGAAATCGGGAAGTTTCTCTGTTCTATTTTCTTTTTTTCTTCTTTCTTAGCAATTTATAGAAAAAATTATAGTTTTTATTTTGGGACACTCTTTACACGCGTTGCAACGGATGTGGCAAACGTATAATAGTGTCTATATCTGGAAAATAAGTATCTATTTCAGTGAACTTCCTCCTCTGAGAAAAAGATCGGATATACGAGTTACGACGCGATGACGTACCTAACTTTATGGGTAAATCGAGATCGTATCGGCTGACGTTATCCGCGAATAATGAGAAAACCGGAAAATTGAAAACTCTTGAAGTTTCTCGTAACGGAACATCGAGCTTATAAGGTGAGAAAGCGCCCTTCGCTTGATACCATTTTTAGAATCACTTGAAAAAGTCGCAATTAAAAGTGGGAATCGAAGAGGTCGAGAGATCGACTCGAAGAGTCCAATGGCCGAATAAAATCGACGTGATTATAAAAATCGCGTGGTTATAGGGTCGTCATACATTCTTTCACAGCGGGTTCTTGTCCGACTATAATATGTGGGGTCAGCGATCGGATGTCGATCGAAATAAAGACCGATTTTTAAAATCGGTAAGAAATTCAGTAAGAAGGGATAGAAAAAAGAAAAAAGATTTCAATGCATTCATCAATGAATAGAAAAGAGGTTGTCTAATGTATCGCTGAAAATTTTCAATACTTCAATAATTCTTCTAATTTTCACATAAAAACTCGTCTACGCATATTATCGTTTCGTAAAATTTTCGTAAAATCTAAATTCTACGCAGATCGTCGTCAAATTCTACCGTTCAAATACATTTTTTCCCTCGCTATATTACGTGTATGAAAAAATTATTCTAGATATTGAAATTGCATTTTTGATTCTTTTTTTGCAAAGTTAGTAATGAAAAAAAAACATTAATAAAAAAAAAAAAACCTGGTGTGTGAAATCGGCGTGAACGTAATTATATGTTTGCTCTGCAGTCTGTGTGTGCGAAAGCAGCACAATCATATAAAATATTTGCTAAAGACTAATAAAAGAAATTGCGATCTTATAAAGTAGCGATAATTAGCGATTTATACAATTCGATCTTCGCTATAGTTATACCACACTATTATTACTAGGTATATACACAGCTGTTTCTATTCGAATAATGATGACGATGATCATGTGATCTTTCGTCACTTGGATCACTTCCAAAAACGCGTTAGGACTGCTTCGGATTATATTTAGCCAATGGATTCCTAAATAGTTTGACGGGACACGCGACATGTGGGTATATTATAAATAAAAAAAGAACCGAAAAGAAAAATCTCTCTTCCATACATCTGTCTGTATCAGAGAGAGAGAGAAAGAGAGAGAGAGAGATTATTAAATTTTATTCAAAGAAGGGATTAATTGTCGATTAATAATGTGTCCCAGACTTTTTTCCTGTACGTTCCGATCTGACTATATACGTAAAGACTGAAGATATTTATTCATAGAATGTTAAGTATGTATAACTGTTATGACGCGTTTTACGGCTTGTGTATTTAGTACTTACGATTATACTCGTTGCTATGTCACTGGGGTGTATTACGTATTGACACGCTAATTACTAATTAACACCATTTTCTCTGTCTGTATCAAAGAATTAATGAATACAAAACGCACGCGACAAAAAAAACTATCAAATTTATTTCCAGCTGACCTAGTCTCGAGGTCAAAATCATCTCGAAGGTTTTAGACCCATTATAATTATATTCTTCTCACGTCATTAATAATTATATATATATGTATAATAATAAGCGAGTGTTCAATACGCAAGGTTGACGAGTGTCCTTGTCCTCCTAATCATTATCTCAATATCTCTTACGCAGGTAAATTAATTTTTTTTCTTCTTCTTCTCATTCTATTTATCTTTAAATTTTCAAGATCAAAACCTAGGTCAGAGCGTTCAACCTAAAAATTTATTCGTTTCATTCAAGGTCTGAAATTAACGCGGAAGTAAATTGAGCCGATTTTCGATATCGATTTTTCATTTCATTTCCTGAACTCCAATATCTTTTGATTCGAATTACCTGCGTCGACATACGTATTAAAAAAAAAAAAAATATCAAAAAAAAAAAAAAAATGAAAATATATAATTCGCAGCAGGGTTTTGCGAAGAGAAAGTAAACGAAGGCTCCGCGCACCCAGACTTTCGAAGGATGTTCATGCCGATCACAATATGCAGTCTGGAACTCGGGACCTTCAGACTTTTCAGTTCGTGACACGCATGTAGGACCAGAATCTCTTTTTTTTTTCTTTTATTTATAACCGTAGGAATTTGCCGTCCAAACGAGTTCGTCGACTGATAATGTCTTATTGTTATAAGGTGATTCAAAAGTTGGAACGTTGGGTTCAGGGTAAAATTTTTTTTCCCACTACCGTTAAAAAAGAAAATTAATTAAGGTATAATGAGTTGCAAGATTTTTTAATTACACTCTTGTTTCTTCGTTCTTCTATCTACTTTTCTTTTTTTTTTTCTTCTTAGGTACATATGTGATAAAATTTATTCGAGAGAAATATAATATGTTATAACGGTTCATTTTTTTTGTTGATGATCCGGTATATTGAATGTCTCGTATCATGATATACCGTCGCCGAACATTTTAGATTGCTAATCTTAACGGATTAAGATCAGCGAAATCAAGATTAAAGTTGAGCTAATTTTATCTGAAAATTCGTACGTGAATTGAATTTTTACATTATCAATCACACGTACGGAGTCTCGATGATATTATTCTACACCACGTTTTTATCTCATGCTCTCGCACTCATCAGCGACAAATATAAAACTAGATTAAAATTACCATGCGGGTTAAGTAGGGGCGAGTTAGCTGGTTTCGATTAGAATTAATCATTGGTCAATTTAAACACTCGTACGCTGAATTATAAATGTCCAATTCTTTTTCCTACTATTTAGCAAACATTGCCAGAGCTCTTATTCGCATTAGAATTTTCTGATTTTCATGAAAAATTCGCAACGTTTTTTTTTTTGCACTAACTAAGCAAAAAATTTGCACTAACAATAAGACAATTCCTTAAACTTTACTTAATAGCTACTATATCACTATTCATAGAAAAATATCTAACGCGTAAGTAATTTGACGTTTTGAAAAACGCGAATAAAATATGCAAAGTGGAGCGAGGTGAAAGACTTGTATTCTTTGTTACTTCCTCGGTATCACAAAGCTGGATATAAGACGCTAAAGAGTCATATATACACTGTGCTATGTATCTTTATTGTACATCGATATACACATATGTTATACATTCATATTCAGATACGTGGTTATTGTATATAATGCATGTACATATATATATAATAAAAACAGCACGCGGACCCGAGTGAATCGCGTGTTGTCTGTAATTTTCCATCACATTTAAATTGGGGCCACATCAGCTTATTGATGGGCTTGATATATAATTCTCTGATAAAATACATACTACGCTACAAGTTCGGGGGTATAAACTTTACTTACGTATCATTTTATAATCTCTGTAGTACATATATTCGTCTCATAATAATTATTCTTATCTAATTCCATGAAAATGTATATAGAAGAAAAGAGAAAAGAAAAAAAAAAAGTGGGAAAATTTCTTCATATATCTTCATTTTTTTTCCTCCTAGTAGTACTACATAGACTTTAGAATTTAAATGTACAGAAACGTTGTAATTTATTCACGAAGTCGTATATAATACTGAAATTATTGGCTCATGTCAGTGGCTAGGTGCTTCTATAGGGATTCCTTACTACTTACGTAGCGTCACTCTATCAGCGTGGTAATTGTATAATATGTCTAGATATATCTAGGTGTACGTGTAAATGATGGATCTTTAATAGATAATGAAACGCACAGTCAACGGCCTGTACGCAATTATTCGCATACGTCTGGGATGCCAGACGGGATAATAAACGCGTGCTGATAACGATATCGGGATAGATTCTGAGACACTATATATACACATAATATATTAATCGGTAAATATAGTGATGATAAAAAAAAAAAAAAAAAAAAAAAAAAAAGATTATAATTTACGTTTCGTTCTTTCGAAAATCACGCGAAGAGCAAGAGAAAAATGACGTTTTTAAAATAGATTGACAAATAAGTTACGATAAAGATAAAGTTTAATTACAAAATTATCGAGGAGAGAATATGAGGTCCCATCTGATTTATAGTTAATTTATGTATATTTAGTACGATGGTTTAACTCGATGTGTGAAAGTCATGCTAATCAACTCCGGTGCCGCAGGACTCGTTTATAAATTGATTGGAATAAATTATGCATTTAATATAATATAGCAGCTGTGAGTTATACAAGAAATAGATTGCAGTTGGTGTTCAGTGGTAAAAAAAAGCCATCCAGTACTAGAATATTATAATAACTGCACAGTTTCATGCTGCGTTTATTACAACGATTTTCATATCGTTTCTCGGATCGCGAAATGTGGAATAACCGATATTTGCCGTCAATATGCGCAAAATAAGTTGTATAACACCGCGGCGTCCAGCGATATACAAGAGCTCCGATTATCAGGCGTAAGCCCTGTTAGTCTTTGGTCTGCTATCGAAGAAGAAGGTCGTTGCCCTTGTGTAGTAATTGTCTTAATGTATAATAAGTGTAAAGTAAAGTAAAGTAAAGCAATTGTCATTTCGCGACTATATTAGTGCAGCAGCAGATCATCGTTTTATAATATATCATTATTCATTTTTGCGTATATTATAATTATGCACGCGTACATTGCGGAGAATTTAATTGGTGATAATGTACAGTGCGTTTAATGACCGTATAGAGTGATCATCAATGCGTGACTCGTGCGTTATATTGGATAAGGAATTATGTAAAAAAAGAAGTGAAATTTCAACTCTGCACCGAAAATATTCGCTAAGCAATAAAATAACCCAATATGAAGATTTAGGTAATTTCGAAAGTCGCAAAAAAGATCGCGATCTTTAAGACACGATGAAATTAATGCAATAACTATAAACTTATCCGATGTATTGTGGGACTCAGTTTGCTCATTTTCTCATTCCAGATCTCAATGTGCTCGATAGCGATGCCAACCGAACTGATTCTGGGGCACAGTCCCCCGGTTTATAGTACCTTGCTCTATCGACCCCTCGTCGTATCGCCCCAGGTGACAACGAGGACGGTACCACCCAGGATACGACCCTGTCTTTCGACGGGATCTCTACCCTTGGATAGTTTGCACAATAACAATAAACAGAAAAAACGTGTCGTATTCGCTGACGATCGCGGCCGGCCTCTTACCCAGGTAAAATATTTCGTAAGTGTCCAGCTTCCCTCTTCTTTCTCTCTCTCTCTCTCTCTCTATCTCTCTCTATCTCTTTCTCTAAGTCCTCGATAAAAAATAAATAAAAAAGTTAATCGATTGTGACTTTAATCGAAACCTTATCACATTATACTAATGAGCCTTGCTTTCTTTGCTTATATGCTTGAAATCCATAAAAATTAACAATAATGAAAAATTATGGTGATTTTTGTCGGTCAAAAATCAATCTTTCAGTTAATTATGTACGTCACGCTGTTTCCGAGGTATATGGTAATTGTTTGTTCCCGTATTTTGCCGCTTTGTAAAACGCTTTGTGTCTTCAAACTGCTTTACGTCTTTAAACTTTCTGTGTAATTATGGGTTGCCGTTAAATTTTTGGGATTTATTCCCTTTCGATTCGAGATCAAGCTTACGATAATCGCATCGTAAGATTTCAACGTCGTATAAATACGAGGCATTCATCTTTTATTCGCAAATTTTTTCAATTACTGTCGCAATCGCTGACGTAATAATACGAGGCGGTGAAGAAAAAAAAGTCGAAAGTGTCTAACGAAATTTTTTCAATTTTTTCAATTTTTTTTGTTTTTTTGTTTTTGTATTTTAGGTCAGAGTAATGTCGGAGCCAAGCAACGTTCCGCCACTTTGGAGCAGCGCCTATCTGGCCGGTGTAACTCGCGGTGTTAAAGTTGAAGCTGCGCCTACACCCTGGTCACCAACGTTCCCACAACCGGCTAGTGATTATCTTGCTTTTCGTAGAAAATTAGACCAAGACGCAGTTAGCTTGGAAAATGTGATAGTAAGGGAGGCGGAACAGTGTTTGGTCGGTACTGTGAAAGTTAAAAACCTTGCATACGACAAAGAAGTTATTGTAAGGGCGAGTAGCGACAATTGGATATCGCACGAAGACGCCTATTGTAGTTACGTCGAGCAGCCTGGTGCTGCACAGGCAGCCTTAGTACTTTACGACACGTTTAGTTTTCGTTTAACGCTACCGCCACGGTCAGAGAAGATTGAATTTTGCGTATGTTATCGTGTAGACGATAAAGAACACTGGGATAACAACGAGGGAAAGAATTACATCGTCCGGAAGAAGTTAGAGGTGAATATTGACACATATGATGAAAATACAAAAGTGACTAATTTTTTTATACTCACTTTTTAACGGCTTTATATTATTAGCGATAAATAATTCTCACTATGTTGTATACAGTAAGATTTTTGAAAAATTTTACTCTTTTTTTTTTTTCCAACTTCTTGAACGATCTTGAAATATCACTTTTTACATTATTCTTATAACTAACAGCATTTATGTTTTGAGCTAAAAATTTATTTCCGTGGTCATGATGATGCGGTTCGGTATAAAAACCTTTCGAGATAATGGAGAGAAAAAGAAAAGAAAAAAAAAAAAAAAATGAAAATAAGAGAAAGCGATTATCACGGGTTTTGTATGTTACAATACTTGTCGGTATTTATACGCGTATTTCTAACCAGAACAGGACTTCCCCGTATCACGTGTATAGGTATATATATCATGATAAATAAATTCGCGATAATATTTTCCGCAACAATTATACTACACCTACTTAGATATGTGTAATAGTACGTGTCCGGAGACACGCTTGCAATGATATAATTCTCAGGGATATTTATTTCGCTTGAAAATTTATATAGGAAATAGAAATTATTTTTTTAACAAATTTTATAGCTATAAAAATATTGAAATTATATAACTGACAATGTTCAATTTTTGAATTGCTATACATATATAGTGCAACTGTAGGAAAAGAGAAAAATCAATTTTTACACAAGTATAGGTACGATAAAGATAAATTTAGACTAGATGTAGAAAATTGTTGTGATAAGTGAGGAGAAAAGCTAAAGCCAAAAAAAAGAAAAAAAAAAGTAAAAAAATGAATTAAAAAAAAACGTAAAAAAAAGTAGAGAGAGGGAGAGAAAGAGATGATGTAAAAAGCTATAAGAGAAAAGTGATTGAGAAACGTTTAACAAAACGAGAACGTCGTTGCGTGCATTTGCAGCCGCAGCAATCGGCGATGCTGCAGCAGTCCAACGGCGTGATGTCGATTAGTCCGACGATCACGACGTCGTCAATCCGTGGCAATGCAGGTGGTAATACGATGAACAGCAGCAACGCTATTAGCGATGGAATGCCGATAGGAAATGGAAAAAATGCACGAGGAACACCACCGCGTTTATCTGACGCAACTAGAGCCAATATGAGAGCGTGGAGTGAATTCGCATCGTGGAATCATCTGGTTAACGATTCGCCTTACTGGTGATAACTCGTCGGATATAATGAAAATAAAAAACAACAAAAACAACAAAACAAAACTAAAACTAAAACAAAAACCTTCATATTACCTATATATATATATGCAGCTTCGAGATGAAGGAAAATCGTACAAATCTTCCAGCTTCCTATATAATAATTAATCGTTTTAACTGATAAACATCAGGCAATTATACGTTTGACAACGAACCGACGCAATCAGTTATATGCTACGAGAAAAGAAATTTGAAAAAAAAGAAAAAAGAAAAGAAAAAAAGAAATGAAAGAAAGAAAAGAAAAGAAAAGAAAAAAAGAAACATAAACGTACGCGACACGACGACAGCTACGATTACGATTCCTGACTTACACAATTTATTCTTCAATCAACTACACTAATCTATACTCGCGGAGTCGTACAACTAATCTTCGCGTTAATGATGATTCCTATAACTACATATACCTACGTCGAGAGGGATGGAAGGCAGCTACTGCTCTTGTGGTGAGTCGATTTTTTTTTTATTAAATGAACTAAAATGTTCTTATTTTTTTTTTGATTTTTATATACAGATATATAGGTACATACATATTAGTTTTAACAAGTTCTCATTTATACCGCAGCTGCGATATAAATTTTCATTTTATCGCGACTAATTTTTTTTTTTTTTTGGATAAATTGTTCCGTTCGTTTTAATTAACCGATCGACTATGAGTGATCAACGGTTTCGGTATCTAGCGCGTATTAAGATACGAAACACGCATTTTCTTACCGCTGAACTTTCACTCTATAAATAGCCTCCGTGTATGTATACAGTTCTACAAACTCTTTGAATGGCTAGAAAATTCCTCTATAGGTGGTTATCGACGATACCATAGAATATAGATAATTTCTATGCAAGGGTTATTTTTATATACGCGAATTGGTGTTCTTCAATTAATATATAAATGAACGAAATTCTTTTTTCTATCGTTGCCATAATACGTTTGTGAAATAATTTTTAACACGAACTACTCTGCATTCGAAAAAAAACCGAAATAAATCTATTCAAATTACTCCATTCGCAATAATGAAATAAAAAAGTTTGAACTGATAACAGCTGTGAAATTTTCTGACCCAAGGAGATTTTTAAAATCTCAATATTTTAAATAAAATGAAAATTACTCTGTTTGTAACTTTTTTTTAACTCATTTGTGGATGTGATTTAATTAATTAACGTAGCTTTCTGAAATTCGAAAGATTTATTTTTTGATTTTACTTAGTCGAACTTAATTTACCTAAGCGAATTTCTTACTACAAGAGTAGGTATAAAATATTATAGGTGTATGTCTGTCTAGACTTATGGTGTCGATTTCGCGAAGTTATCAATCAGTCGGTATCGACGATCAGTTATCTTTAAAACTGCAGGTACGGTGAAGTAAATCGGTTCTCCTTGAACGGTTTATAGGCTTGGAATCAGAACGCTGTAGCATTTACTCTGCAGTCGGCGTTGTTACAGAGAATCTGAAAGCCGGTTACCAGCTTACCGGTTACCAGGGCGTGGCAGAACCACACCATAAAATCTCGCGGGTCGTCTAGACGCGTGGGATGTCTTGCAACGGCGTCGGGACGCCGCGGCTGCGGCCGGGACGTCGCGTTACCGCGCCGGTGCGGTAGTTCGATTTTCTGCGGGCTGCCCATCGATCCGCGCTTTATTTCTGCGGCTTTTATTATTTATCGCGAAATATGGGGGAGACTGGGCATCTCGGTTCAAAGATGAACAGCTTTTTCTTTTTTCTCCAAAAATCTTCATTCCAGCTTATCGATCAAGAATTTTTTCATGAATGAATTTTGGAATTCCGGAAACCAACATAGCCGATTTGAAAAACTTCGAAACTGAGAGGACCGAATGTTCTAAACTTCAACGTTTCTGAAAGTGCAGCGAAATCTTAACATTTTTCAAAATTTTTTTAATTCGTAACTTCAACCCGGTCGGGTCCCATAATAGTCAGTCTATCAATTTTTCTGAATTCATTTAAAAAAGCGAAGATTAGGATAAAAATTCAATCGTAAAGATATAAATTTTCGATTTTTACAATAGAATCGTTCCATTTTTGTTTCAGGTTTAACGAGCAACGTGAATTCGCTGTGCCAAACAATTAAAGGTCGCCCGTTCGCGTCCAATCCTAATTTTATCCTAACTTTATTATTATATAACTTAAGTTAGTCTAACCTACCACATATATTTCCTATTTGCCTAATTTTAATCGTTAATTATTATCATCGTCATCATATTGATTTCTAGTTTTTGATTTTCTTTTTTTTTTTTCTTCCTCCTAATAATATTCTAAACTCGATGGTCAAGTTAACTCAAAAGTCCGCTGCTGATGATATCGTTTATATTATAGAAAAATTCATATAATATATAATACGTTTTTATTATCATATTTTTTTTTTCTCTTCGACTGTTGATTAGGTTGTATTTTTTTTTTTTTTATTTCACTACGTGATTTGCACACCGATTTCTTTGCGGACGGGAGGTTGGATAAGTGGGGAAAGTGAAAAAAAATTTCCTTTTCTTTTTCTTTTTCTTTCTTTGCCAACCAAATTTTGATTGTATAAAGCTTGAAGTTTTACACATCGGAGTATACGTGACAATTCACACGTTATAATATATATAATCAATATAAGATATCGGGCTTTTTATTATAAGCACACGTCGATTTAGGTATGTAGATATATATTTTAATCTATTTATTCTATTATATTATTATGTATGTATATTTTTTATTTCTTCGTCTTTATATGTATATATATGTATAATATTGTTATTGTTTTTTTTTTCTTCTCCTCTTTTTTCTCTTATCTCTTATTATTATTTTTTTATTAAATGAAAATTTCAATTTATGTGTATATATATATCCGATAAAAATTGAATATAATGATATATAACACGTGCCTTGCCGCGTGCAGCCCGAAATTTATTAAAAAGAAGAACAGAATTGAAAAAAATTAAATTAAATGGTATAGTATGGTGCTAAGATTTCGATGTAGTGATAATCATTCTGCATTCTATAGGTATATATTTTATTGTATATTTTTGATCAAATATGAATTTTTACTGTCGTAAATACGGTGATCGCCATCTTACTACCACCTGCAGTATATTATGAAATTATATTTGATATTATAAATACAATATGATGGATGTATGATAGGTGAAAATGTATAGTTGACAAGCCCTTTTTACGTTATTATATAATAATGTCGTTTTTTTTTTTTCGCATTTTTTTTGGTTTTTATATTTCACTTTTATACACGATTATGTTGGTAAGATGACGAGATAAACTACTCTTTGCAAAAAAAAAAAAAAGAAAAAAAAATGAGAAGAAAATGAGAAGAAAAAAATATTACAAAATTTGAGAAAAAAACAGAAAAAAGAGATACGAATAAATATATAAATATATATTAATAGGTGGTAGTCGATATAGATATATATATACGTATTTGTATATTATACTATATACGAGAGAAATATAGAGCTTTCGTGATCAGCATGCAACTCGACTATCCCGGCGTCGCGACGTCTCGACGTGACTGGGAATTTTCGCCATGATATACTATATTATATATTATATATATAAATATAGATATATGTATTTCTAACCACGCGATTATTAATTGATGAAAAAAATGATTATAATGTCGGTTCCGTCCTCGTGCTTATCAAGAAAGTACTATACGAAATTCTGCAATGCTCTCGTATATGATAAAAATATATGAATACGAATAGAAGATGATATTATATTATACATATACATATATACATATATATCTTGATTGTAATTTTCATTTACTATACTTTTATTTTTAGCTATAATATAATTTAATATTTTCTTTTTATTTCATATACATATTATATTTAATCGTTCGTCATAATGTATTCATTTCTTATTCTTTAAGGCCCATCCCTAGTCGCCCACCTCCTTTTGGTCGAAATGTAACACATTTCGACCAAAAGGAGGTGGGCGACTAGGGATGGGCCTTAAAAAGAATTTTTTTTGCTTTTTTTTTTTGTTTCAAATCTTATCACTGAGAATATATTTAGCGAAATTATACATACATCGTTATTTCGCAATTGTAAATTAAAGGCTATAAGAGTGAGAGAGTGAGAGAGTGAGAGAGTGAGAAAAAGAGAGTTTGTTACGAATAAAAATGTGATAAGTGCGTGTGAAAAGAAGCGGTGGTATTAAAGTTCAGCTCTTCCATATATCTACTTTTTCTCTTTTTTTTTTTTATATATTTTCATTTTTATTAATAACATTTCCAAAACCAAGACAAAATTATTATATACCTATCGATTTTAAAAAGCGGATGAAAATATTACGAAACGAATTAACCAGAGTCCAAAGTTAGTTTCTATTATATACTATATATCTACACCTATACGTATATTATACCAGGGTGATTCATTTTAGATCGAGTTTTTTTTTTTATTTTTTCTTAGGGGGTCTTCCGGTTGCGAAAACTTTTAAAATTCAGCTAAAAACTACCTAATACATCCATTTAAACGGAACAAAGATATATTTTCTCATGTTTTTTAAACTGAAAAACTTATATACCTAATTGAGTGCGCGATGGATATTTGAAAATAAAAATTAACAGCCCCTGATCTTCGTGAGAATTTTTGTTTTGTTTTTCTTTTTAGCTGAATTTTAAAGAATTTTTTTTCTTAACCGGAAGCCATACCACAAGAAAACTATGATCTATCTAAAATTGATCGACATGTGAAAAATTATAGGTATACATATATAGTATAACGTATTATAATCTCATATCTGTGTTTTATTTCTTGATGTGATTGATAATCTCGCTCCTTCCTCCTCCCCCCGCCCCTCCCCTCCCCCCGACCCCCCAAATACATCATTAGAGGTTTAAAACTAATATAGACGATTATAATATGAATTTGCGAGAATTGATGAATTTTTATCATTCGTTGAGTCTTTGAATTGACATTAAGATTCTGAATATAGTAAAAATAAAAAATAAAATTAGAAAAAAGACTAAAGAGAATCCGCATCGAATCGTTTAGCGTATTATATTGAAAATCTGTGATTTGTATCTTCTTGACGCTATTGTTTTTTTCTCTGTTCTTTTCTAATTATTTATTTTTTATTTTATCTTTTTTGTTTTTTTTGTTTTGTTGCTCTAGCCACGATCGTTCCTTTAGATTTATTATATTATATATTATACGATATGAAGAATAATTTCGCGAAGGATTGCAATGATTTTAATACCATCACTAAAAGGCTTACCTATATATATACATATAATATACAACATACAATATACAATTTACAATTTACATACTCAATTATTGTTATTTTTATTTAAATATCACGGCCGTTAATGAAGAAAAAACAAACAAACAAACAAACAAACAAACTAATCGCGAATTGTGAGTTTATAGTCTTGTCTTAGAGAGCCGAAAGACTGATCATTTTATTATCTATAAATAATAATTCTAGCTTATATATATTATATTATATTAGTAGTAACAAGGCTATATTTACTGTTGAATCCTTGAATCACCTGTGACCTTAAGTATATTATACTATATAGATAATAGATAATAGATATATAAATATAAATATAATTATAATTAATAATATTGATAATAATATCTGTAAATATATATATATATACACAATATAATATAATGTTATAACTATTATACATATATACGTGACCGATACATTGGTTTTTATTTTCTTTTTTTCTTCTTTTGTCAATACATAATATACCTATATAACATATTAAAAATAATTTATATCGGGATATATACATGCTAATTAAGGCCATAGCCTTAAACCATCAACTATAAATTAATTGCTTAATCTATCTATCTATATCCATCTATATATATATATAAACGTTATCCCCACCCAACTACTCCTACGATATATTATAATTTCACACAACAGACACATCTAGGCCTAGATCTATTACCTGCATATATTTATCTCTATTATTATTATTATTATTATTATTATTATTATTATTATTATTATTATTGTTATTATTATTATTATTAATACCATTACCTATACTATTATCACTATATGATTATATCCACGATGTTTTATGTCTATATAAATGATAGTCGATTTGTTATATATATATATATTAAATAGAAAAAAAAAAAACAAGAAAAATAAATAAATAAAAAAATAAAATAATCAATCACTGCTGTAGAAATTTTGCTCTATACCTATTGCAATAAAATATGAAGAAAAAAAAAATCAAATTTTTATATTATAGTCTTATTATTTTATTTTATTTTTTTTTGTATTATTAGAGTTTTTTTTTATGTTATACGTTATTCCTTATCCCATTATACGGAAGATAATATATATTATACATATACCCTATAATCATAACGGAATCGGTCTTGAATGAAAGTACATTAAATTAGAACGACCTCGTATATATATATATATATATATATATATATATATATATATATAATACGGCCGGTTTTAGATATATAGCTTTATGTATTTATGGAAATCTTATCTCTATTCCTAAGCCAGAGACATGTTTTTTTTTTTTCTTTTTTTTTTTTTGAACCGTTGGGTATGTTTGGAATTATCTTAAGCGGTTAACAAATGTTTAAAATACCTAATAGATGATATGTTTATGTTTGACCAATGGTCACAGATAGTCTGCTAATAATATAATATGATGAAACACTGTTACAGTGAGTTGGAATACAAATGAGTTATAATAATTGAAGAAAAAATTATATAACAATTTTTTTTTTTTCACGTTATTAGTTATTCGATTCGAATAATTTTATAAGGGATGATTTTTGAGGATCGAAATTTTTTTTTTTCAATCAATTTTTAGCCGAAGTGCCCGCTGCACTTCGATCCGGTCTCTCCCCGCATGCATTTTGTTTACAGAGCTTAGTCATGTGTGTAAATAATTATATAAGCCTATATATATATTATATATAATGTCTTGTTGATATTTTTCATTTCCCGAACTTCGCTTGCAGTAAAGAGGATCATCGACGTGTTATCGCGGAGATTAGTATAATTGAGGAATTAGGAATCGGCGCAAACAGCGAATGCCATAAGATTATATAGAAATTCTGATAGAACTATAAAATGTTATAAGTACAGCTAAGACTACGGTAAGTAGAAAAATTTACACTTATCGCTAATAGAGGAAAAATCAAACTGCGATCACGACCTGCACGACGCTACAGAACGATTTCGAAGCTGTAAACATCTTCAATTTACTTGTGATTAATAAAATTGTAAGTAGAGAATTTCCTGCGCTAATACGTACAATCCAATAAACGACACGTTATAATTCTGCGAAATAATTCACTCGTAGAAAAAAAAAGAAGAAAAAAGAAAAAATGTCTAACTACCATTTTTCTTAATTTATCAATTTATAAGTAAGGGTGCTCACTTCGCCCCGGTTTACCCTATATTTTCAGTATTGTGTATATGTATAACCCAGTTTGATAGGTAAGTATAATAACGACACAACGTTATATACGGCATCGCGAGGTCATCGACCCAAAGTTTTATTTCCGAATCAATAAAGCAAGCAAGGCATGAATGGGCGGGTAACCGTGCCACGTGGGTGAACAGCTACTATACGAGTACTAGGGCGGGGGGTGAGGAAAGCCTATTAAATACCAGAAAAAGATATAACTGCTTTCCGTGAATGGAACGACCGCATTTAAAGCCCTCTGTGAGCAATTAAGCGTAGGAAGTATATAAACCAAACTATCCACATGCCTACATAGTTTTTTTTTTTATTTACTTAGTTTCTTGTCATTATTATAAGACGTATATTATTATATCCGACTATACAGGTTCTTAGAACTCAACTAAATCCCCTCGAGCCCTGCAACTGCTTTACAAACACATTTTTTACTGACCTAATTCTTATGTCATAAGATCTGTAGATACGCCGAGTTATATGGATATAACTTCTTTATCAATTCGACGTCATGTAGATATTAGGTATGTACTGCGATTGTCAGACGGTGATTCATCTTCGAAATCGGCACAAGGTTATCTATCGAGCTTGTGTGCATTAGGATGATCCGCAATTTCATCATTTTTGAATCTCAATGCTCTCATGGGCCAAAACGACTACAAATATATGAAAAAAACTGTATACAGAGCCCCAGGTTCCGATCTCAATTCTAAGTACTGCCCCGAGGCCTCCGAATTTTCCAATTTGAATAAAACACGACTTGTGACATTTTGCGGTCGATTTTTTTCTGCCGTAGTAAATTTTGACCATTAAAAAGCCATTGGTTAAAAATATTTCATACCATTCATTTACAAATCGCGCTTAACACGCGTGACTAATTTGCAAAAGAATTTAAAACGTCGTTCTCGTCTGTCTGGCAAGATTACCTAACGCCTCCGCTTATACGAGCTGTAGGTAAGTTGAAAGAGTGTCTTTTGGCCAGAAACAAAACGCGTGTTTATTAGATTCACAGAATTATTTTTGGCACTAACAATGCGTAATTCTGGCCACCGAGTTCGAACGAAGGGCATTTGATTTCTCAACGGTTCAAATATCGCATAAATTTCGGGCATTGCTACTATTTTCGAAGTGTTTATTGTGGGCGGATGGTTTATCGCATTGGTCGAATTGCCAACGAATTTCGCAACGCTATTATCTAACGTTTTCGACTATGTGTATAAAATATAAAGAGAGAAAAAATAAATGACAAAAAAAAAAAAAAAAATAGACACCCACGACACCTTCGATATTATCTAACAGTCTACCAAGTTCAAAAGTCTTTCTTGCTCTAATTTTTGTTGAAAAAATTCAGAGCAAATAAGCGTAGTGTATTTGCCCTGCACTTCGCAGACGGTAGTTAATTATATTAAGCCATTAATCTCGGACTGAATTTTTCGCAAGGACGTATGAAAGAGATCGATGTCTAGACAGATTGAAGTATGTATTCGACTAATTTGACTAAGCGAATTCTTCGAAACTACCGGTTCTATAGGCGACTAATTTCTCAAGTAAATTCTTTGCTAAACTAGGTAAATATATAATCTAAGAATGAAATGATTAAAAAAAAGTCCATGGATCGTGGCGAGAATTTCGTTCGGATTCATTCTCAGAAAATTTTCTTTTACTTCTGATTTTACTCATTCCTAGTTTAATTATTTAATAACCAGGAATTTATACGCCTTGAACCGCGAATTAATTAATCTAACGCACATGCAACGGGTCAATTATAAGATATTTATCCTGTGGGTGGCATGGCCGGGGTTTTCCACATACTGAATACGCCCGTTTTATATTTATCACTCGTCTGTCTGGGTCCTTTTAATGCCAGAGGCTGAGCAATGAATGAATTTTTCCAGTCATACCTACGTACCTACGACTTACAAGCACTCTGTCAGATAATAAATCAGACGCTGACCCTGACGTGCGTGAATCTTACCTCCGAGGCTTTGCGTGTGCGTTATTGTGCGTGACCGTACAGTACAGTATTTGCTAGGCACGTTGAGACTGCGGTTCACACCTGGGGGTAGAAATTTTTATTTTCTGTACTAAGCGAAGGAGTGGTCCAGACCGGGATCGTGCAGATGCCGAGACTGGAGACGCTGAGAGATCCGAGATTCACGTGTCTTTCTATAGGGCGGGATAACCGATATTTGAGAGGGGCTTTTACGCAGATGACTTTTTAAATAAACTTTTCTATATTTGAAAGCGTGAACTGATTCGCGACAAGCTACGTCAAATTTTACAAATCATATCCACCAATGAGATAAATGATAAGAAAGTTCAACCTAAATAACTCAACATTTGTGACGTGAGGAGATTTTTGAAACCTCGATAAATCACCGATATTGAGTTTTTCGATTCAAACTGTTCTGTTTCATTTTTAGATGTGATTCGAAACGATTGGCGTTTTGGCAATTTTGGTCAAATTATCTGTCTAGGCCCCTCTGGAGGAAGATGAGAGATTTAGGTATCGGGAAACATGGTATATTTTAGGGTTTTCCAAAAAATTCACCATGTTCTGATTTAAAAATGAATTTTGAATCGTTCGGTCAATATTAATGAAGCTCAAAGGCAATAATTCATGAATATAATTATATACATTATGAATTTCAACCGTTTAATAATCTTCGGTGAATTTAATTGCAGAGACCTGTTGATAGCCCACGATTAAATGGCAAATATTATTACCGACTGAAATCGTTATCGAATTTGATGGTTGTCATTAATGCAGAGTTACAGCCCTTAGAGAATGAATTTACGATCCATAAAGGAAGAGTCTTAATTTTTTTTTTGTGACCATATCGCTATACCTTCGTTCTCTTATTGTTATAGTTTAAATATTTGCTGATCGTAAATGTATATTTGGCAGTGAACATTTTTAATGTAAACCTGTGAGAAGCTGTAATTCTGTTGAGTAATATATTTAATTAAGAAATGGTAAATAATTTCGTTGAGGAAACAAAGGAGGATAAATTTTAATCAGACTATAAAAAGGTGGCGATAAAATGATGCTTGAAAATCGCACGATACGCGAGTGTTATTGACAATTCAGCAATTGATATATGTAATAAATGATTAGCTACTATATATACCTGCGTGTTAGCAACGAGTGACCTCAAATATCTTCTCAATTCGAGACCGTATATCTTATCAAATTTGATTCGGTGTCCAATTTTTATGTTGATAAATTTTAATGCTTATATTAATCAGGTGAATTTTTCGAATAATTTTGTATCGAATTGTTTTGTGTTTAATTCGCACCGCATAAAATAAAAATAAAACGAAAAAGAAAAAGAAAAAACGCGATAAACCGCGGTTCAAATTATTACCGATATAAGATTCTCTCGCTGATCTGTCGCAACGAATTATTCGGTGGATCGATCATGTAATTGTAAACAAATTTGTAACGTCACTTCCAATAGTTTCGATTTTTAATTAAACCCCGATACTCGATATCATACATCTTTGGGAAAAAAAATTAAACGAAAAAAACAATCCCTTTCGCTATAATGATATCGGACTTATATCGTTAGAATACGACGGTGGTCATGGCCACTGGCGATCTTCGAAATTTATTCTCTTGGATCGATATACCTATATGTGTAAACATGTAATATTATGTATGGGTGACTAAAAATTGTATCAGACCCTCGATGTGACCCAGAAAGAAATTTTTTTTTACTTTGATTCGAAGAATTTTCATGGCCTACGTGGATACCGATATAAATTTTTTATGCGATCAGAGCAAATCTTGAACCTGTTCATATCGCTCGTCGTATTCGTGTAGGTATAGAATTCGTGCCGTTTTTTTCGGCGAACGTTATACAGCTGAATATCGGGTATTGCGCGGTGGCCCGAATTGAAGTCGCAAATTTGTCTGAATTTAACGTCTTAACATCGTTCGGTTGGCTCGAGGCACTCGAACTTGGCAAACCTTTCGCGAGACGTTGGTAAAAATGGTTTGGCTCGAGACAGAGAATGTAAAAATTCGAATCCCTTCTTCTATACCGAATAGTAGTTTTCTTTATTCGCGATGCACATACATGTATATGTGCACGTGGATTCGATGCAGGTATAAAATTGAGTATACACCATGAAGAAATGAACGTGAAGACCAGACAAAAAGAAAAAAATAAATAAAAAAAACGAAAAACCGATGCGAAATAAGTAAACATATTTTCTCTAAATAAATTTAGCATCGTGAAACTATTTTTACTTTCTACTTTCTGTAAATACTATGAAGTACTAAAATATCTTACTGCGACACAAATATTATCCTTTTGGCTGCTAGATAAGCTGAACATTTTTGGTCGCGAGAAACCCGGCTTAGTGATTTTTTTTCTGCATTTTTTGAGATTGAAAATGTAATATAAATGCAAATGACATAAATGTCGAAATTATTTTCTTTTTTTTTTTTCTTTCGAATCTCAGTTTCTCAAAATTGTGATGCGAATATGCGAATAAAAACCTGATTGGAATTAAGTTAAACAAGATTGGCATTGAATATGCCAAAAAGAATTCGTTTCGGAAATTTATTCCTCCGATTCAAGTTCCAAATTTATGAGGAAAATTGGAGAAAACTTTTGGGACAATGTATTTTATTCTAATACCATCGCGCAGAACGCGTGCCAATCGCTAGTGAATATCTCAGTCAAATATATGTCATATTTAGTATATAATATGTTGATTTAGAGATATATATATATAGGGCAATTAATTGCTGAAAATAATATCAAGCCACGTATTAACATTTTGGCAAGACATGCGAGTCTCGGGATCAGCAGCGTGCAAAGTACGTGATTGACGATTGATAAATTCCTAAAATTATTCGATAGCTATCGGCATGGCATCCCGCTATGAGAAGGAATTATATAAATATATCTGGTTATACACAACATCACGTAGGTCAACTAACATAAGAGTCTCGCGCGTTGTTATATAGTTTGCAAAAAAAAATGAAAAAAAAAAAAAAAAAAATTTAATCGTATTTTATTGACAAATTGTTAATTACGATCAGAAATAATGAGCTCAAAATAGATTCTATTAGATTCGCTGCGATATATACAAGAAATTGAAATTTCTTATTGACTAATCGAAGAATATAAAAATTCTAAGATTATCCAACATTCGACTGGCTAAATCTGTGTTGTAATAAACTTCAAGGTATTCTTGACCTGCACGACTACTTTGTGATATCGTAGGACGGAATTCCGCTATTATAAGATTTATAATAAAATTGTTAAACACGTGAGAAGCGTAACGTATTCCGTTTATGCGAGTGTCTTATATATTATCTTATCTTTGGGATAGTTGAGACATTTTTAGCAGCACGTGAACCGTGCCGAAGAAATTTGTCATACGATTTCGTTATCTCCGTCGTATTTAGTTTGCGAAAACATAATATATATATTGTGTTATGTTGTACGTTCTTTTTTATCAAATTCTGAAAATTATGTCAAATAAAAATCTATGATATGTAATTTACGTATCAACATATACCTACACCTAAACGCGTACATCCGCAAAGATTTGCAATTTTCTTTTCTTCATCTTGATAACATTTATAAGAGCAGTAGTCTCAAGTCCGGGGCGCATTATTAAACCGCAATGGTTGATGGTAAAACGCATGCGGACGCTACAGTGTACCTGAAAGATGATTATCTTCCCGAGGTAATAATATACAAATATACATTTTTAAGATCTAAATGACATAGCTCGTAGGATTGATGGAACCACCCAGATAGAATTCATCTCGTACCTGGAGGCTGCGAGCTTTAACGGTCTTCAAACTCTGCCCGAGCAATCTTAGCAAATAAATAAAGGCGGGCAAAAAGAGGGTATGGTGTCTGACTTCAGTGGATCTCAACCCATTCGTACACACATATCGTCTATTTTATCAATCCACCCGCTAGATTTAACGAAATATTAATTGCCACAGTAAGTCATAAGATATGCTGCAGACGGTCCAGCTAACTAACGATAAGTTACAATTCGCGATCTAACATCCGTTCTAAGAATTGCTATTTTTTGTTCACCGCATGATATTTGCAAATAACAAAGAAAAATGCTGAACAAATGATTCGTGTCATCTCGTAACATTAGTTCGATCATCACTGCAGCAGAAAACGTCGAGATGAACTGGATGTCTTTTTTTTCTGCGATCAATTTGTTATTGCACTTCCTTAAGCAGACGAGACTCATTAATAAAGAAATCTCGTTTAATTTTAATTATCTGCACAGTGAATTGTGGAAGCAATTCATACCTTGAATAATCTTCTCGTTATGTTATCTTTTCCATTTTGATTGCTACCCTTATTCGAAATCTTTGATCAATTACATACATCGCATGTCATTTATATTATTTTTTTAATCGAGATTCTCAGTGTTTGCTGATAAATTTCACTATACCATATCCAAGCAGATATGTTAGCTTCTTAATCGCTTTGTTAATCGTATTGCATTTCAGTTAAGCGATGAAAGGGATGATAAATAACAGAGAGGTAATATAGCAGGATGCATCAGGAAGCGTATATGATGAACCATGCGCAAAATAACGTTCTGTTAATAACTTTGAAACGAAGTTGAGCTGGATTGTGGCCAAACGAGTGCACGTCTCTGGTCTGAATCTATTTTCAACTACATAAGTATGGTCCAGAGACAAGCGGCATCTTGGGCAAGTCGCGCAAGGTTAGAGCTTAATTAGAAGATCAAGATTTTCATGCTATTTTTATTAAATCATAAGCGGAAAATTTTACCCCCAGATTCTAAAACCAGATTTATTTTCCAATTTGTCATTACCAGTTAGAAAGTATAAACTCTTATATTCTCAAGGTATGAATCTGTGCCTGAAATCAATGATGAGAATATTTATGCACATTATAGGTAAAAATAATAAGCAATTGGCATGATTAATTCAACAAGTCTATAGGATAGATTAAATCATCTGATAGACTTGTGATGTGGAAAAAAATGAAAATAAGAGAAAGAAAAATTGCAGGCGATACGGCGCCCTGATATAAAATGAAACTTAGATAAAAATGACACTCGCATAGCGATTTTACGATTGAGAAACCATCGTTGACACTAAGCTTTAGACTGGATGATTATAAAAATTCGAAATCGATTTTTTTCTTTTTTTTTTCTAATACGGTGGGATCACCAGGGCGCGCACCCCGAGACATTTGATAAACCGTATGTCGAGTTGGCTTCGCAATGTTAATAACTCTCGGAATATTCTTATTGGATCGATTTCATCTGGCTTGATTACGAACCCCTTCTATTCCTCTCGTATTATAGCGATAACTTCGCAGTCAAAACTTGCATACATAATACTATACACATATCCAATTACTTCGTCAAAACATTTTATTAATCTTACTCTCGGTATAGTATATGCGTTGGAATTACATATGCTGCAAAGTTTTTAATCGTTTATAGCCAGCAATAAAAATGGTGAAATAAAAATCTGATTATAAAAACCGAAAACAGTTTCTCATTTAATTTATCCATATTCAAAAATGTATTCAGAGTATCCAGTTCAATGAATAAACTCGGAAATATCAATAAAGACAACTGAGAAATATTCAAATTCATAAAATAATGAGAGCAGGAATAAATAGGACAATTATTTACGATAATTAAAAAAAAAAAATTATTCTTCCAATTACGAATCGTTTGATTCAATCTGTTAATTATTATCAGGTGTTTGGTTTGTTGTTAGCTCGGTGCTGCCATCTATGAAGCAAGTTGAACATTGCTAATGTCGGCAGTGGGTATACACTGTACAGAGACGTGGGCAAATTATCGTAAGCGAGTGTACAGCGCGTGGTATAACAGATTACTTGATATTTTATGTTGTAGTAAAAGGAAATTCGATCTCAGTTTACCTTAGCGTGTTAAATGATGTGACTGATTTTTTCTACGGATGATAATTACGCATGTGGGAAACTTGTAATTAGAAAAATTGATTTCTGAAAATACCATGTTTCTTTCAGAATGTATCTTTATTTTTGGGCATTGATGCGATGGAAGATAATTGATGTTATCTTAGTTTTTCATTATCGCAAGTAAATAGATTAAATTTTCATGCAACCGATGAGGGTGAATAACGGAGAACTTGTGTATTTTTGCAACTGTTCAAATTTTTATAATAATTAAGACTGAAGGTAGAATTTAAGGCCAAACTGTACTCTCGATCCAATCCAGATAAGAACTGACCCTGCTGTATATAGCCGGAGAATTTTTGAAACCACAAAATTTCCCAAAACTAGTTATACCCACGATGCTATACATGCAGTAAGGATCCGTCATAACTCTTTGAAGGGGACCACCGCTGTCACCCTATAAAAAGAGATGAAAAAAGCGAATAAAAGGATAGAAATCGTTTCAAACAGCTTAAAAAATGTCACGAATTTATATCGTTACTTTTAATCACCTGACACGTGTCTTTACCACCACCCATCTCCCCGGCACAAATTAAGTTCGGTATTAAACCATCAGGTAATTGTTTCCCGCCTAGGTCTGCCTTGAAAGTTTTTTTACAACCACCATCCGGGATGTAAGTAAGCTGGACCTTCATGAGATCGTCGCTACCCTTGGAGCCATCTAAAGATGAAATATTAAGACTCTCATAATTATTCGATTATTTTTTGTACGAAGTTTATTGCCGCTTCTGAACGACGAAGTTAATAAAATAATACAAATGTTGGCTGTTCGTGGAAAGAAGTGGACGTGGTTCTGATTTCTGGCTAGCGGTAGAATGAATAAAGAAGAAGTTGTTCGACTGGATTCGGAAACAAGAAATCGGCAGACCTTGGTGGGGATCGAAATGCCCGTATAAAAAATGGCGAGAGTTCAGGATTCGGCGAAAATTCGATGACCATTGCAATGATGATAATTATTTGAAAAGATTAAGATAAAGACTATCATGATTGAAAAATTGTTCATAATTATATACCGTAGGAAAGTTTTCCAAAGCCAGTCGCGATCGCTTTGGTACCGGGCAAATTCTGTTCGTTGTGAAGACAAGCCGGACGGACTTCTGCATTCAGATCGAAAGGCTCTTCAAGTTTAATCAAAGCTATGTCATGGTAGCGGACAGGTGGTTTATACTTTGGATGTTGAATTCTCTTGGCAACGTTTCTTTCCTGCATTGCGTCTCCCGGGTCATTTTGATTCGTCAATCCAACTCGTATCTTCATGGCTGGTCCACTGAAATGACACGGTGATAATCTGAGCTATTGACGATAATCAGATCCTTGAGTGTGCAGCAGCTGTTGATCGAAGATTATTATTGATCTTAATGGTTTCAATCGCGTAACGAATGGAAAAACTCCATTATCTTTATTGATATTCTTACGTGTCGCGGGATTCTAGGCAGTGGGCTGCCGTCAAAATAAAATCTTTCGAAATCAGAGTCCCTCCACATTGCCAGGAAATGTCTTTTTCGGAATCGCCAAATCCAATAAGTGCCTGAGGATAAATAAACTACATGTCACTCCACAGTTTTCAGTTTCATCGCCCTTGTCGCGGATTAAAGAGCCGATCTTTTACCGCGATGGGGAAATTTGTTGAAACCATTCCTCTATATTAGCGGTACTCCTTCTTTCTCTGTACCTTGTAACCGATTAATAATCGCCTTCAGTGAGCTCGCGATTCTGAATAATGGCTTTCTATACTATATAAGGTATCTGTCCGCGAAACTAAAGAACAATGGAATTGAGGTTTTAGAGCATAATTCATTGTTCGACTTGGATACCGTTGCGCTTCAGAACTATCCAAGACTTGTGAAGTACAAGAAGTCCAACGTGCCTGCACGAACCATATGCGGAAATTCCTTGCGAGCAGCTTTTGATCCGCCTATGATTAGGGGGACTTCAACGATTCCGCAATGCGAAACAGAATTTGCTCGAACATTCATCCTTAGAACTGGAGCGTCCTCCTCAGCATATACGAGTTTCGCGTATTCTTTGCACTCTGGTAAAAAGAAGTTGTTCGTTTATCTTCATCGAATGATGGTAAATTTGCATATTATCTGGAACTTACTTTCACGACTTTTTTCACCGGCACCAAAAACATCGATGCACTGTAGCACGAGAAGAGCTAAGGCGTTTATTAAGAGCCACTGCATCTTGTATCAAAGTGGTTTCAGCTAGAGGCTGACCATCGGCTATAAATATAGGAGGAATAAATAGTCGTTGCGTGATAAGTCTTGAATGGCATTGTTAACGTTAATCAACTGGACCTGTGGCCACCTTTCTCCCCCACCTGCAGCGATAACTAATCCTATAAAGTATGTACGAGACCATTCTGATATCAGCAGTCAATCAAAAGACGAAAATAATTTTAGTTATATTTGAACACCAACAATGTTCGTAGATACTTGTTGCGATGCCATTTCATCATTATGTAAAAAGTACGTTTTGCATTATCGGAAGCGATATAACTCAACTATATGAGCCAAATAATTCGGGCGTACAAGGAAAGTGATCAGAATTATTTTCGTCTGTTTGAAATTCGATATTATGATAGCAAAACTTCGGTTTTTCTGATGGAATTATTATACTACGTATAGTAACAAATGTTGTTCAATGTTTAATGAACTGATCGCCACTGAAGTAATTCAGAACTTAGAGCGGATGCGATTAGTTAATGCCAAAATTAAAGCCAAAGAATTACGATCAATGCTCCGATCGCCTTCAAAGTGATTATGACCATAAAGCGGATGTAATAAAAAGTGCCAAAATTGAGGCTGAGAATTTGAGACGAAAAATCGAAGCCTGGCAATCCGAATTTTGTTGGATTTTAATAGGTATCAAAAATCGGTATAGGAACGAAAAAGTCGAAAACAACGATCGACGTTTTGACCCCTGCTGATTCTACTTTGAAATCATTTTCTGCATACGAGATTAGGGAGCAACTCAATATCTCATAATCTTGTTGTGTACGATATCTCGATATTGGTTGATTTTTATTTTGACTTTGCATTAAAAATTAGCGAATCGGCGAAGTCAATATCAAAAATCTCTGGTGTCTTATCTCTGCTATAGTCTGTAGCAGGATCGATGACCCTAGTATCTTACTCAAACCTATATACTCTCTTCGCTTCGCAAATATTTTAGTACAATAACTCAACGTATAGATCGTCTTGTTGAGATTTTATCAGAATAAGGCTATAACATAACGATTTAGTACTGGAATCCGGCGAAATCTGCAGTTCCTGTTTTTAAAACGCATCCAGAAGTCTGTTTCACATCCCAAGGGACTGCGATGTCTTTTACACTGACAAGACCTGCAAAAGCACTGATATCAGAGTAGAAGTTTTCCGGTTTAATCCAACGATTAAATAATTTAATTGTCTCCTAGCATCGTTTCAGATGCAACTGACGTTACATCAAAACTTCCACGTATTAAATATCAATTGTATTCATTATCTCTGCAAATAAATGGAATTCTTGTAATCTACGCGCTTCTATTATATGCTTCTGTTGGAAATCGCGACGTCACTCGTGGCCTTCCAGAGAGCCCGAGAGAAGGAGAAAAGCAGATGAGTGGGTACACGAATTTCAAGTGTGCTTGGACGATGTATATATATACACATGATCATACATAGATGAAAGAACAGTTCCTTCGGCGTTTGGATTCTGTGGTGGGATCAGGAGATACTAAATTTATTTATGAACGAGGAGTCTGCGCTCTCCGATCACTGTTCTTCGCGAATTTAGTGGTATCGAAAATGATTTTACGGGTTCTTTGCTTTTTGCTGTGTGCGACACTCACCATATCGTTGTTCGAAGGTAAGTTCATCGGGGGGAATATTTCCCTACCTACGATATTCGAAAGAGTCGGTATTGTTTTCGATTTGTGGTCAATGATCGAGTCGAAACAAACAACGAGGGAGTGGGATCATCGATCGATCATTATGCCTCTGTGAGAATGACCCTATAATTGAGATTCTGTCTTAATGAGAGAGTTTTCAGCACTGAGCAGATGACCAATTAAAATGATGAATTCGATACAAGATGCGATCTGTGAGGGTATCTGTTGTGGGTTTCAAAATTCCTGACACCTAGCCTTCGGAGAGTATAATTTTTTACGAAAAACACGTGAACATAAGATGGGATATGAAGAAATCTATACCTTGAGGATTTCTTGTCTCGCGTACTACGATTCGATTTCTTACAACAATTAGTTTATCATTTGTGGTGATTGAAGTGAAAAAAAAGTACGGTATCTCGGGTGCTTTTTATATCAAAATCTCGCTGGTGATGCGTTGATCCTATTGGAAAATGTTAGTGCGAATAAAATTAGAATTTGATGAAGCGTTGTACAAATATTATGTTATCAACAAATATATTATATGACAGTGATATCTCCTGGATGGAAGAGTATACGATATCGTCAAAAACGGTAAATTATACGTTAAGCACTTACAAATAACGACCCTTGAATAGATAATTGGCAACTTTCGTTTATTGAAGATAAAAAATTATTGTGTTTTTGGGTGTGCTTCATTCAGAACCGCGGAATCAACATGCTCGCGATATGATAGAGATCGGTATTTTATTTATTAGAAACTTGTTGGCGACGAGAATATAACGTACTTGAAAAGTGACGTCGAGGAAGATCAAGTGATTATGAAATTCCATCAAGAATATTTAATCCTAAAACTACCTTTCGATTAATTTCATATTTCTCTCATTTTGGTATGAATATCATTAACTATTCATATATTATGATTTATGATGCATGTAGAATATCAATTCGAGACAGGTTTCGAACAGCTTTTAAACAACACAATAAAAACAACAACAGCAAAAGGATGAGAGGGTGTACATGTATGTACTGCATGTTTCAAACGGCTGTTGAATGTTCTGCCGATCGTTTCTTCTATACTTGGATTCACGGTGATGAAAAACGTGTCATCGTAAAATGAAAAAAAAATAATGCTTAGATCAACTTCAAAACATGTCTTATCACCAACAAAGAAGTTTCCAAGAATTTTCAAAGATGTGTGTGAATTCTGTATCCACGATTCCAGCCGATCAATTATTTGGTCGATTTGGCTGAACATTTCACAGAGAATATGCGTCGTCTGCCCTCAAGCCAGTTTAACTATAACAGTTTGACAAAAATTTGAGTATTTATTCACAATGTACCAATGAACCTATCGAACTCCGGTCATTTTTCATTCATCATCAGACGGTCGTGCTCTATGCAAGATAGAAAAATTCTTCGCTAAAATAGCTCGTTATTGACTATAATAAATTTGAACCTCTACATCGTTGCCGTGAATTCTATCTCGGAAGTTATATGAACGTTAGATCGACTCTGGTTTCAAGGTATAACTAACATTTGAAGTTCAAGGATGCTCGAGTATTTATTTCCCTGCCATACCACCACTTGTCGGGAATTTGCCATTTCTTCACCCAGTACTATTTGGCACGATAAAACATTTTATCGTCAAGTCCAAAGTATAGAATCGAACGATACCATTAACAGCTGGTGAATTAATCCGATACAGAATACAATGGAATTTTAATATACTATAGTACGAATGCCACTGGACTAAAAATTATTCGAGGAGACTGGGATAGGACGGGCTTTTGCAAAATAACAATAAATAAATGAAACAAAAATCAACATATTAGAAAATTATCATCTCAAAAGTAGTGAAAAGTTTAAAAATCCAAAAGCAAGTGGCTTCACTGCCATATCTGTTTCGATAATTTGTTGTTATATTTGTTTTCAAGATCTGTGAATCTTATTTTGGAATAATTTGTGATTTTTCTTTGGACTGAGGGTCCATCTTGCTCCAGTCTCCTCTACATTTCATCCGAGAAAAACTAATGCATGCAAATTATGAGTAAGTCTTTCGGCGCAGTTGAGACTTAAAAATCACGATTACCCAATAATAAGTTGATTTCGGGAATTGGTTTTTGCATTTTGGACATACTATATCATTAACACCAGGACTAAAACATTCCAGGTAATCCATGTAGCTTGACGAACGGTGATACTGGCAACTGCACCTTCGTGGACGATTGTCCGTACGTCTATGAGCAATTGTTAGAGGGAGTTACGCCGGACACGATTTGCGGATACGATCAATACCGTGATGATCCAATTATCTGCTGTCCAGCAACCGCATCGACGACGCCAGATCCTATTAAGACGCCAGTTATAGATGTAAATATCGACGGGCGTCAGCAAGGCGATGGAAGAGGTCAAGTCGCTGGTCGAAGTAAGTTATGTTTATCCAAAATTGCCCGGGCCAATAATTATTGTATGAATATTAATTCTCGTGGGCAATCCGCTGACCATTAGCCCCAGATGTATTAAAAATCACTCTGATTGGCAGCTAAATTTACCCATTGCGTCTCTGCCTCTTCAGCACAGGCAAGAACCATTAGAATCCAAATTCATGGAGAATGGAGCTCTTGGAGCTTCATGAAATCTTTGAAATTTCAATAGATTACTAAAATTGAGACTCTTCTCTCTTGCGTCTGATTCCTGATGCATGTGAAATTGAATAATGCTGTTCTTATTCCAGAATGCGCGGAGTACGCTAAGTATGTTTGGTATTTGCGACCTCCACTGTTCGCACATCAACGGCCAATAAATGATTCGCTGTGTGCTATTAAAACCATACCGTTCATAACGGGTGGCGAGAAGGCTGATCGGATGGAATTTCCGCATATGGCTGCGATCGGGTATAGGAAATCGGACACAGGTGAAATTGGCTGGTTGTGTGGCGGTACTCTGATCTCGGAGCTCTGGGTCCTTACGGCCGCTCACTGTGCTTATGCAAACGGATGGTAAGTCTTATCAAGTCATTATGTTTGAAGGAATTTATCGTATCTTTTGCGAAATCGTTTACGTTGTATCACGAAATTGCTCCTCAATCGAACCGCGCAAATGATAAAAATTATTTTTTAAAGGTACAAAAGTAATTACTGACGAAAGTTCAAAGAAAGGATGATCATTCACAAGCATGATAATCAACCCGCATCATTCTGACATCTACCGTTCATATTTCATACGGTCGATGCCAAATTTCATTCAATTTCCCTTATTTTTATTTTTAATTCAGGGGTGACGCCGGATTGGTGCGTGTTGGCGATTTGAACTTAAAACGATCGGACGATGGAGCCACACCGGAAGAGCGTCGTATTGTCGAGAGAATCCAACATGAGGGGTATAAGCCCCCTCAGCAATATCACGATATCGCACTTTTTCGTCTCGAGACTAGAGTGCCTTTCAATGGTTGGATAAGGCCAGCTTGCTTGCACACCAAACCGTCTCCGGACACACCGAAGGCCACAGCAACAGGATGGGGTCGCATCGAGTGGAGTAAGTTATTGTTCAAAATTTAGTCATTCCTTGACCTTACGATGAAGATGGAGAGTAGATTGGTATCAAAATCGATCTCTGACGATAATTAGAGCCAGAATTTGGAATACGTTCCTACATAAATCGAATCCGGGTTATTATTGACGTGACGATTCGGTGAAATTATTATTTTATTAAGAAACTGCAGAATCGTTTTAACGGGATGGCGAATTTGAATTCGGGAATAAATTGACGTAGCTATCTCTTATTTCATTGGCATTTAAGAGAAATTTTCGAGTTTGACGAAATCTCAATTTTTCAGTAAGCGAATTATCCGATGATTTACTGAAGGTAGCACTGCCTCTCGTCGAACCAGAGACTTGTAAAGCACGCTGGAGTAGTAACCTAGGGGACACCAAGCTGCCCAACGGAGTAAATACGGATTGGATGATCTGTGCTGCAGACAAAGGCAAGGACACTTGCCAGGTATGTGTAAAAACAGCTCATAATACGTTCACCTTTCATTTTTCGTCGATTTCTATTTTTGAGAAATGCAATCATGACCATTGATAGCATACTTCGATTCCTCGGAGAATAGATAATCTTCGATGTGTTACCTATATGTAGGCATGTGTGCTTGAGCTCCTAATTCTATGTTGCGTATCTCAGGTCACAATTCATAGCCTTTTTAATCAATGTTCTGATATGTGACGTAAATTGATCTCTTTTTCTTGGGTTAATGTACCCATTGCTGTCACTTCTGATTTTCCGATCGGCATTCTGGCCGTGCTTTTCGCAGTAATAAACACGACTTCACGTAAGGGGTTGCAAATTTATTAGCGAAAACTGTTTTAGGGTGATAGTGGCGGGCCCCTGGTCATCTACAGCAACGCGTCATATTATTGTATGTATGACGTGGTCGGTGTTACGAGTCTCGGAAAATATTGCGGGAGCAATTTTCCATCGGTATACACCCGCGTCTACCACTACGTATCGTGGATAGAATCCATAGTTTGGCCAGAAGGATAATACCGTACAAAACATGGAAGAGAGTTCAGCCACAATCTCAAGCTACTCATTCTGTACCTGCACAATTCCTCATAGTGTCGTGTCGCAGAGACGTGAAAAAAAGACTTGTGAAAAATATTTCCTAACTTCTTATCCTCCATTGCACCATAGGAGTTCAATATGAATTGATTATATGTCTGATTTTTTATTTCTTCAACCTCTCCCGATTCTACCAAAAACTGTAACCAATTCAGAGCTACAGCAGGGTACTTGTTACCGCTGAACGTGGAACGAACACAACCAGTCTTCAAATTCTGATTATTGATACCTAAGGAGAACACTGAAGCTATTACATCATTGGAATTCAGAAAATCGAAAGATCAACTTTCAGAAAACACCGAAGTTTTGAAAAAATTACCATTTTTGAACGGCATTTTCGAACGACTATTTTCATAGAAGTCTTGAAAGTATAATTTCTGAGGCATTGAATCAAGTCATCGATATTTCTATTGACTGCGATAACCGCATGAAATGTAAGATAAATAAACATCGATATTTGCATCGTTATTGATTGATATCAATAGAAACATTAATTAATTCTATAAAATAAAATATGCTTTCATTTAATGATACGAATTTTCTGTTTATTCTCTCATGATTATTATTTTTTTTTTTTTGAATTCTTTATAGTGTATATCTTATAGGTGGGGTTTCCATACTGAGGGTACTATATAACTTCATCGCGCGGCGCGCGTACTTTGGCAAGAGATTTTGTAGTGATCCCAAGATGACGTTTATGTTGACTGAAATCATTTATCTCGTGCCAAATTACATCATTTGAAAGAAACAAAAATTGCATTCATGTCAAATTTGAGCATTTTTTCTGGAAGTCAGTGATCGTTCATCGATATCATCGATTACTTTATGAAGTTGCATTCCAGGCTATAGCTTGAATAAGCAAATTCTCGGTACAAACAAGGAAATATTTTCTGTCTGCTTACTGCTAATCAAAATTACAAAAACACGATATTATGTTAAATGGTGGATTCGAAAATTATACGATTCTTAGTTTCGGACAATCCATAAATACGTGGCCAGCCAACTGCTTGACGGACTGAATACAGATATGATTATTCGCGAAACGGGAATATTAGAAGAATCTATCTCTTGTCAACGTGCATCCACGTATGTAGATCGAAAATATAGTGGTCCTATAGTTGTGACGTCACGATCGACCTTACACAGAGTCCATAAGAGAAGGAGAAGGACACACATACGAAACGTAGTGCATGGGGATATACCTATATATAGATACACATATGAACATATATTCACATACTTAATATACATGTATGAATGAATAGTCATTGGGGTGTCAATTACGTGGTGGGGATTTCGAGATGTAACAGCAAAGTCGTTTGCGTTCTCCGATCATTGTTCGTCGTGGCGTCAGTAGCATCGAAGATGATTTTACCAGCGATTTTATTGTTCCTCTGCGGGACGTGGACCGTGTCTTCATTGGGAGCAGGTAAGTTCAATACGCGGATATTCCGCGACAGAAAGTTAGCGATGGTTTTTTCTCCACTTTGATGGGTGCCGGTCAAAATTTTGAACTACGAAAATGAGGAAGGGCTCATACTCGGAATTTCAGAATTGCGAATTCCAAAATATCGAGGGATGAATTATTGGGAAAAAAATTGATTGACAGATCATTAGGTCGAAAGACTGTGTCAGCGAAAGTTGATTTATCGGAATAGTCATACAATGAAAATCTATTTTCACATATCCCGTATCATGAATGAAGAAAGTGTAGATTTTTTTCCGCGGAAAGTCGATAATTCTGAAATTGAAAGTGGAGGCGGGTTTTTATTCTTAATAGCTATAGTAAACCGGAAAGTAATATTTTGACAGCACAAATTGGGAATGAAGCACACTTGGATAGGTCAAATGGGGAAGGACCAGAATAGTGAAAGGCCCGATCTAACATAACTCCATCTGCCATCTCCGTTTGGTAACGTAAGTACATAACTAAAAATGTGTTTTCAACGTATCATGGCCGGTCCACCTTCTGGTCTTTCCTTATTCTAACCGTTCGACTGTTTGGCCTTTCACTTTGATGAATTCCAATTTGCGAATTTCACTGGAGTTTGTAATTATACGATTGTAACACTCGAATTATGGAGAGTCGTCATTTTCGTGAATTCCACATTTCGGCCCTCCCGATTCTGCTAACTCTCATTCTTTGTGTTGAATATAAGTTTTTTTCACTTTTCCGTTTTCCGAATTGTTTCATGACTACTTTAAAGGCTCTCGTAATATAATTGGTCTTTCTTTATTTTGAACTTTCATCAATTTTTGCATTCAATAATTCAGCCCTTCTTTATTTCCGTCATTCCACATTTTGGCCGGCACCCGTTTTCTTTGATCGTGGATTGCGCTTGACCAATAATATCAATCGATTGCTAACAGAACGTCAAAGTTAACTTTAACAAGGTTCTTATACCGTTTCCGTGTCGACTACATAGCCCATAATAATGATTATCGTTCTTTCGAACGATGCGTCATCACGATGGTTGCGGACATTAGCATCGAGTCCCGATACAAGAACACGTTTGCCCAGATGAGTCTATAGCCGATTACCGGTTATCAATTTATGGAATAGTAATGCGAAATAAATTAAGACCTCCACAGATACGCTATCTGCGCTGGTCAAGAGAAACGGTCAATTAATAACGCTTTATACGTTAAGTTCAAGACTAACAAGCCATCTGACAAATTACAGGCGAGGACTGTAACTTTGCGAACGGTGATTCTGGCATCTGCACTATACTGATCAACTGTCAGTCAGTCTACCAGGATCTGATAGCTAGTAAGCCGATAGATAAGCTCTGCGGGTACGTTGGATACGACCCAGTCGTCTGCTGTCCAAAAAATACGCCCGTGCCTGTTGTAACTAAAACTGCATCTGCAGTGGACCTGGTTGGCGATGGCAGAGGTGCAATTGCCAAAAGGAGTGAGTTCCTCGTATTTGAACCTTTCTGATTCCGTCATACTTTCGTAAGGACGATATTTTTTCTTGTCAAGTTCCGGCTGTGAATTTCGAAAAAATGTTTCTACCCGTTAGTTTAACAAGCTCATTTTTGATGACGTTTCATTTTTAGAATGCACGGAGTATGCTAAGTTCGTCTACGTCAAGAAGTACGGACCGAATTTGGCAGGCAAAGTACAAGAAATAAGTTTTTCCCAGTGTGCCATCAAGACTCAAAAGTTGATTGTCGGTGGTACTAAAGCTGAGCGTATGGAATTTCCGCACATGGCTACTATCGGTTACAATTCGGAAGGTGGTCGTATTGGCTGGTACTGCGGGGGCACTCTCATCTCGGAAACCTACGTTCTTACGGCTGCCCATTGTACCGATTCAGAAAACTCGTTAGTTTTACTCAACTCATTAAGTATATCGCACGTCATGAAAGTATGAAACCGGAAGACAATCGTATTCTGCTGAAAGCAGACAACAATTTCTTGAAAACTAACCGAAAAGTCATATTGGTTGCATTTTTTTCACAAATCACGGGGGTATTTTCAGAAAGTTGAACAAACTGCGGTGATTGCCTGATTATATTAAGGAAGCAATCGATTTTTGTTTTTTTTTCATGAGTAAATAATAGACTTAAGCACTCTGCAATCGAAAGTTCAAAGATTGATCGCTGAAAGCCATTCTGTGTTCCTTTTTGGCCCTTCATTCTAATTTGAATTCAACATTTAGGGGCCCGGCCACATATGTGCGTGTCGGCGATTTGAACTTGGTGAAAACGGACGACGAAGCCACACCGGTAGAACGTCGTATCGCTGAGCGAATTAAACATCCGCAGTATAAGCCTCCCTCGCAATATCACGATATCGCACTTCTTCGTCTTGAGAGTAGTGTCACCTTCACCGGTTGGATAAGACCGGCTTGTCTGCACACAGCACCGGCTACAGGAACAGAGAAAGCCATAGCAACAGGATGGGGTCGCACCGAATGGAGTAAATTGTTGTCGAAAATTTGAACATTCCCTAAACTCACGATAAACTGATGATCTGATTGAACGATTTTATTAAGAAACCGAATTGTTTTAATGGGATGGCTAATTCGTATTCGCGAGAATAAATTGACATAGCTATATTTTTCATTTCAATTTTTCAGTGAGCGAATTATCCGATGATTTACTGAAGGTAGTACTGCCTCTCGTCGAACCAAAGACTTGCGAAGCACGTTGGGGTAAGCTAAGGGAACCGATGCTGCCCAAGGGAGTAAATACGGATTGGATGATCTGTGCTGCAGACAAAGGCAAAGATACTTGTCAGGTATGTGACAAGACAGCTCATAATACATACACTTTTTACTTGTCGTCGATTCCTATTTTCGATAACAACTGTTATCAACATTAGAAATGTAGTCATGATAACTGATAGCAACATGATACTTGACCTCCAAATTCTACGTTGTGCATCTTAGAAACGATTGCTAATTTGAAAACTCTCACAACCCATATACTTTTTAATCAATGTTCTGACATGTTACGTAAAGTGAACTCCTCTTCTTGGTTGTAGCTATTGCTTACAGTTCCAATTTTCCGATTGGCATACTGCGACGGTGCTTTTCACAGTCATAAACGCGACTTCACATAAGGGGTTGAAAATTCATGGCTTAAACTGTTTTAGGGTGATAGTGGCGGGCCCTTGGTCATCTTCAGCAACGCGTCATATTATTGTATGTATGACGTGGTCGGAGTTACGAGTCTCGGAAAATTTTGCGGAAGCAACTTCCCATCGGTATACACCCGCGTCTATCATTACATCTCGTGGATAGAATCCATAGTTTGGCCGGAAGGATAATACCGTACAAGACATGGAAGAGACTTCAACCACAATTTCGAGCTACCATCTGTATGCTGCACAATCCCTTATTGTATCGTGTCGCGGAGACGTGAAGAGAGACTTGTGAAAAATATTTCCTAACTTCTTACCCTCAATTGCACCATAGGAGTTAAATATGAATTGGTATATATGTCTGTACTTTTTATTTCTCCAACCTCCCCCGATTCTATACCAAAAAATGTAACCAATTCAGAGCTCCGGTAGGGTAATTGTTACCGCTGAACGTGAACCGAATACAACCAGTCTTCAAATTCTGATTATTGATGCCTAAGGAGAACACTGAAGCTATTACATGATTAGAATTCAGAAAATCGGAAGAAAAACTTTTGGAAAAGATCGAGGTTTGGAAAAAGTACCATTTTTGAATGGCATTTTCGAATGGCTATTTTTATAGAAGTCTTGAATAGGCGTTGAATTATATTATAAATATATTCTTTTCAATATCAATTCTCATAAGATATTTTATGAGCTTCAATTTTCCTGGAGGAATTCCGGACACTTATTAATACATATTTAGCAGCTTAGAACAGAATTTTTTTATTTCATTTCTGTCAAGCTTGACTGTTTATTCCGAGAAGTACGCAATCGGAACTGATAATATTAATTGCCTCTTCTCACGCTATCTACAACAGCTAATTTCCTGGATGATGATGGATGAACCACGGCCTGCGGCTTCAACCATAGAAAATAATTTTGAAAAATTTTTCCTCGTGAAGACAGCGGAAATATCTATTGTCGGCCTGGTTTCCAATTCGTCAGAAATATAAAAAGATTATAATTTACGCTCAGCACACATTTATTTATACATAGAAATGCCATATGAATGATCATCGGACTTTGTGGTAACACTAAGTACACCCTTCTATAGTTTTATTAGTGATATAGTTCAAAGCCAGGTTCGGTGCCCTCCGTACTGCAAATGAGTAGACCTATACATACCTATACTCCGATATGCCATAATCCTTCAGGTAATAAAGCCGTGCTGGACAAAAGTCAGCGACACTTGATCTATCCTCGTTTGAGACATATATTTTATACGTTAGATGTAATTCCGGTAACCGCATTTGCGGACGCTGTTGCGATAAAAAATGTATTCTTTCATATGTCGCAATAAACAAATCCGAAAAGTCCACCATTGAAGTAAGTTTCACCATAGAATTCGTCGAATTAATTAATGCTGAGATAATGGCTGAGGATTCAACATTACAAATTGAAACTTTATTCATGCTAAACCGACTTGCACACACATTCAGAAAATGGCACATTCGGAATACGGCTTTACCGCATCCTCGGTCTCCGAGACATTCTTATGATTATGTCGATATCAATGTGGTCTTTGGATTTACCGGCCACATTATTTTCCGTTATTTCCGCAAGGGAAGTTGCCAGAACAAAAAATCAGCATATTGGCAGTGTCCAATTATCTAACAAAACGATATTCGGTCAATCATTGAAGCGAAAACGCTGAAATAAATTGGAAAACAAAATGGTAATGCAACGTCGAAAAGTTGGTTTGGTTACCCATCAATTTTCAATTTTCAACTCTGCCCTCATCGAGCCAGAAAAGGAAGTCTTCTGATTTAATCCAAATGTTAGACTAGGCATATGGGATCCAGGAGAAAAATCTACTGCGCATTTGCTCTGTTGACAGATATATCAGCTTCCTGTGGTCTGCATGCATTCATGTGTCGATTTAGAGTAGTAACTCAGAGCCCAGACGTCACTCTTGAATAATGGTTACTTTGTCTTGTCGGTTTTGCGGTGGGATCGGGAGATATAATACAAATAGCCGCGGAGCTTGCGTTCTCTGATCACTTTCCATCGCGAAGTCAGTGGTATCGAATATGATTGTGTCAATTCTTGTCGTTTTACTGTGTGCAACGGTTATCGAATCGTTGCTAGAAGGTAAGTTCGAATATGTGAGTTAGATTTTCAATCTTATACATTTGCAACCTCCGGTATTTTATTTTTCGTTTCCTGATTCGCTAGTCGAATTGATTATGAGGAAGTGCAATCCACGAGTGATCCTTACATGCCTCGAACGCGACTCTATAGTATTGAGATTCAACCGGGATGAGGAACTTTGCCACAAAGAGCAAATAACTGATTTGAAGAGATAGATTTCCCGGATTTGGATACAGAGTTGGAGATAATGGCTACAAAAATGTCACTCGGTTACTAACGTATTGTTCCATTATAAATGTATTGATTTCATAGAAATGGATGCGTCAGGAGTTGGCGTAGATAACCAGATCGAGTGAACTAATGATAGCTTTCTTTTCAAACTATATATGTTAGAACCAGTAGATCACTTTCTTATGACTGTAATATATTTTACCATTTATACCATTACTGTGGCATGATGCTTCTTGGTAGTAAGTTGAGTGAACGCTGATCCACTATCGGCTTGAAGTGGATTGAACATTCACAACTCAAGTTTCTTCCGCACTATTCGATCACAGTTTCATCGTCAAGTTAGGTGTGTTTATTCGAGTGATTTTCTATCGCTTGATCATGATCAAAAAAAAATTTCATAGGAGAAAATTGGAGAGTAATTTCGATCACTCAATAATGATTCGACGTCGATAATTGATTAATTGTATTGTGAGATAACGTACTAAAACATTTTAGGTAATTCATGTAACTTGAACGACGGTAGTCCTGGTGTCTGCATCAGCCTGAACGGCTGTGTCCCGGTCTTGGACGTGCTGTTAACTGGAAGTTCTTCAATCAAACTTTGCGGGTATGAAGTTGACCGAACTGATCCAATCGTCTGTTGCCCAAAAAACCCAGTGACTACTACTACTACTACTACTACTACTACTGCTACTACTACTACTACTACGACAGAAGTTACGGTCATCAAAGGACGTATGCGCAATGATGAAAGAGGAGACATTGCCAGAGAGAGTGAGTTAAGTTCATTTTAAACGTCAAAGACCGAAATTTTTCTCGTTAGTCATTCGCTGGGCATTAGCTTTGGATTTATTACCCATGACCATTAGCTGAACTCACTCATTGCGCTCCTGTCTCTTCAGCATTGATAGGAGGAACTGAAATCTAGATCCACGAGGACGGAACCATTAGGGGCTTAGAATCTCGCAATGGGTTATAGAAATTCTACGTCTTGCCCCCTCGCATTTTCGGCCTGATCAAATGCTGGTGTTTCATTTTCAGAATGCAGAGAGTACTCTCAGTATGTCTGGACTTTGAAGTATCCACTGATCGGAGACCCAATAAAATATTCGCAATGTCGTCACAAGATTGTACCGTTGATTTTTGGTGGCACTAAGGCTGAGCCAATGGAATTTCCGCACATGGCTGCTGTCGGTTACGATTTGCCAGACGGTGGTATCGGCTGGTATTGCGGTGGTACTCTGATCTCTGAGACCTTTGTTCTTACGGCCGCCCACTGTACTTTCTCGCAGGACAAGTAAGTCTCGTAAAATAATTGTTTTCGCCACACCTGCACGGAAAGTCCGACTTTCGGCCCCTCGTGTGAGCGGGAAGTCGTACTTTCCGATGCCAGGGGGTAGTGATTAGCATCATTGATTTAGGGGTCATGCCTCATGGGTACGTGTCGGTGATTTGAACCTGGTGCGATCGGATGATGAAGCCAGACCAGAGAACCGTCGTATTGTCGAGCGGATAAAGCATCCGGATTACATCCCCCCCTCGAAATACCACGATATCGCACTTCTTCGTCTTGAATCTCGAGTGCCTTTCAACGCTTGGATAAGACCGGCTTGCCTGCGCACAGAACCATATACGGGAACAAAGAAAGTCGTAGCAACAGGATGGGGTCGCGTTAGATGGTGTAAATTACTATCACATACCTAATCATTCCTCGAAGTAGTTTGTCGTATGAAATCAGAGCACGTTAGCAGAATTTATTTCGTCGGCTTTTGTGCTCTTCGTCGAATGATCGAAAAATTATCGGCTCCGACTTAATGTTCATTTTTTCTAGTTGAAGATGAGGGCTCTAATGATTTGTTAAAAGTCCCACTGTTCATAATCGATCCGAAAACTTGTCACACTCTCTGGACTAAAAACACTGCACCCTCGAGGCAGCTGCCTAACGGAGTCAATAAGAATCTGTCGATCTGTGCCGCAGACCCAGCGAAGGACACTTGTCAGGTATGCATAAAATTGGCTCATAATACATTGAATTGCTCTTTTTGTTTTTCATCATTTTCACGACAATTTTCATCAACATTTACCAATCAATAGTTGAAGAATTACTAACGGAAACTATTTTAGGGTGACAGCGGTGGGCCTCTGGTTGTATACAATAAGAAGAATTATTGTATGTATGATGTGGTCGGAGTTACGAGTCTCGGAAAATTATGCGGGGACGGATTTCCTGGGATCTACACCCGCGTATACAATTACATCCCGTGGATAGAATCCGAAGTTTGGGGACGAGGATAGAACTGCGCGACGTACTAGAGTGCAGGAAATTAACTACAATTCGGGACTCGTGATTGATAGATTTTTTGTTTTATGCTCAGATTGCGACAGTGAAAAGACATGCGATACAAGAATTAGACAACAGTCAAAAAATTGCACATATGATAGCAGGGTGCCATCCACTGCAATATTTTCCCCATATACGTGAATCCGACCCGGTGTGAGTTTATTTTCTCGATTATGAATTTCGTCGTTTCATGAATACGGAAACATTGTATTCTAAAATCCAATTATTTTCCCAGCGCGTGTGAAAAGTATAAATATATATTCTCCAAATCATTAAGTAGCTACGTGGATCATTTCAGATGTCAATGATATTATTGTAATTTGAATTAGATATGGAAGAGATTGCTAGTACTGACACTGTCTACAGTATATAAGCTCATCGGTTTGAATAATTTTCGTTTATTTCGTAGTCCTCTTAAAATGTATCTTACGCTTAAAAATGGCTAATTATTTGAGTATTCGGTCGACGTTCCGATACTTCTTGTCTTACATCTTTCGGCTTGAACCGTCGTTCTTAAACTGCCTTTCTTACGAATATGCAACCCCCAACTGCAGCCCTTGCATCCTTCTTCAGTCATACATCATTCATACTTCTCTCTCATACTTTCTGTGCATAATGCGTGGGCCATACGTCGCGTTTTCATGAAATGCTTCGCAGGTCATGTCTGGTCACTATCACCTTATTCTAGTCATGGTAAATCTAAAACCTCAAGTGCTACAGACTTTGTCTTAAGAATAAACTTACGTCTAGCCTAAGCTATTTCTGATAAATACATAATTATATATTTATAAAAGTGAAAGGTAATCTAGTTGATATTATTCCCCCCATCATTCTTCTCTATTGAATCTACTTGGAAACGAGACTACGCCAGAATCTTCGCCTATTCTCTGATTAAATCAGCATTCATCTAGATAGCTTGACTCGCTAGTTCTAAGTCTGGCGTTACCTGTTTCAATTTTCATGGAAGAATTGATGAAGACCTATATACACTCTACATAATCCAGTGAAAGATTAACATGTATCCTGAGCGCGTTGATAGTGGGAGTGATAAATAATGCCCGTATAATACGGAGGGGCGTACATTTGGTGACATCATCATACACATTAGCTGGAATTTGCTGAAAACCGAATTCCATTGAGTATATTTATCGTTGGCGTTTGCGATTATGCTATTTGTGAAGAAATCGAGACACCATAAAATTAAAAAGCCATTACATATTGTATTCAACTTGTATCAAAAATACCTGACGTATAAACCAGTATTTTTCGTTGTTTCTGCAAGCAGATTTTCACGTGAAATATAATTATGGTGAGATGTTACAAAGGTTACGAAGATACTAATGTATCAATACGTCAAAATTCAAACCAGGAGCGAGAAAACTTGTCATAAGTAAATCCCGGTAGACGGAATATTCACATATTGATTTTAAGTTCAACGTCGCACGTACCAAGCCCAGAAAAAAATCTATATTAAAATAAATATCATATGTTTTAAGATTTATACAGCTCCACAGGTGGACAAAATCATCTCTTGTCAATGTGTATCCACGTATAGATCGACAAATATTGATCCTTAGTCGTGACGCCATGAGCGACCTTACGCAATGACCATAAAAGAAGGATCTGCAAATTGTGACAATGCACTATTTTGTACATCATACCTACAAGTAAAAATAACTGTACCAAATTGGCGATTTTCCCATCAATAATTATCGAATTTATAAAAATTCAAAGTTTAGTTCGAGAAAATAAATGCAATTTCCCATTGAAGACTTTTGTCGTCTTGGGGGTCACGTTAATATTAATATTAAAGGCTCAAACTTGACAGGATTTTTTTTTTAAATCTATTTGGAAGGGTCTTATGGAGGGGGGCTATTAAAATTCCAAAATGACCAAAATAAGGACAAGATAATATAAATGTATAAACGAATAGTCATTGCTGTGTCAACTACGCGGGGTGGGGATTTAGAGATGTAATAGCGGAATGGTTTGCGTTCCCCGATCACTGTTCGTCGTGGCGTCAGTAGCATCGAAGATGATTTTACCGGTGATTTTATTGTTTCTCTGCGGGACGTGGAGCGTGTCTTCATTGGAAGAAGGTGAGTTCAATTCGCGGATATTTCGCGACAGTAAGTTATCGATGGTTTTTTCTCCACTCCGATCGACTTGTGATATTTTTGCGATCAGGAAGTGCGATAATTCTCGCTCAATTCTCGCGTTGAGGTGAAAGAGAAGAATCAATAATTCTTTCTTCGAAAGAAACCATTGTCATGTTGAATCGCCAAACACAAGAATATGGGAAGGAAATGCCTGCAGATACCCCAGACGATGCAAGATCAAGAGAACTCGAATGATCATGGATCATCATGACTATAATGTATGGATTCAATAATCGATCTGTTTTTGCTAAATGTAACATCAATTCGTTTCGATATAATCACGATGCATGAAGGTCCGGGAAGCCCCTTGGTTCTGAATCTACGATGACGTCTGTTCAAAAAACGCCGTCTTCCTATTAGACGTGAAAAAAAAAAAAAAAATGGATTACAGAATATCGACGATTATGTAGTGGAAATTCTCCAGTACTGTAAGTTTCCTTTGATCGTGGATTTCGCTCGACCAATAATACCACTCGGTTTCTAACAGAACGTCAAGATTAACTTTAACAAGGTTCTTATACTGTTTCCGCGAATAAATCACGTATCGACTACAGCTCATTATAATAATTATCGTGTTTCGCAACAATGCGTCTTCACGATGGTTTCAGAAATTCGCATTGAGTCCATGGGTTCGATTCTTGAGATCATGAGATAAATTTTCGTATTGTGAAATTCGCCTTCCGACCAATGATGTGATAGTTCAATAAAAGAAAGCCAACGTCACCATTGGCCGGAAAACGAATTCGGCATAGGAAAATAGATCGCATGATGTCAAGAATCGAGCCCCAGATAGAAGAACACGTCCAGATGGGTTTCGCCGATCACCGGTTACGAATTTATGAAAAAGCTATCAAAAACACAGCGAAATTCCGACCGATACGCTTTCAGCGCCAGTCAAGAAGTTTTGTTGGCTGAACAAAAAAATTTCTTTGACCGTATAATAACCAAATATTTGTTGTTTCAACAAGACCTTTTTCTCAGTGCAGGCTTGAGATAGTGCCTAGTTCTACGTCAAGTTCAAGATTGACTAGCGATGTGACAAATTTCAGGCGAGGCCTGTAACTTTGCGGACGGTGGTTCTGGTATCTGCACTATACTTGCCAACTGTCAGTCAGTCTACCAGGATCTGCTGGCTGATAAGACACCAGCCAAGCTCTGTGGGTATATGGGATTCGAGCCAGTTGTCTGCTGTCCAACAAATGCGCCCACGCCTGTTGTAACTACAGCTGCACCTACAGTGAACCTGGTTGGTGATGGTAGAGGTGCAATCGCCAAAAGGAGTAAGTTTCTTCGTACTTCAACCTTCCTGATCCCGTCTTACTTTCGTAAAGACGATATTTTTTCTCGTCAAGTTCCGGCTCTAAATTTCGGAAAAATGTCCCTACCCGTTAGCCAAACAAGCTCATTTTTCATAACGTTTCATTTTCAGAATGCACGGAGTACGCTAGGTTCGTCTACGTCAAGAAGTATTCACCGATTTTGGTCAGCAATAAACCAACAATGAATGTTTCCCAGTGTGCCGTCAAGAGCCAAAAGTTGATTGTCGGTGGTACTAAAGCTGAGCGTATGGAATTTCCGCACATGACTGCTGTCGGTTACAATATGGAAGACGGTAGTGTTGGCTGGCTCTGCGGGGGAACTCTAATCTCGGAAACCTACGTCCTCACGGCTGCCCACTGTACCTATGCACCCGGCTTGTTAGTTCTCTGAACTCATTAGGTCTATCACATGTCATGAAACCGCAAGACAATTGTATGCTGCTGAAAGCAGACCACAATTCCTTGAAAACCGACCGAAAAGTCATATTGGTCGCACTTTTTTTCATAAATCGGTGGGGTATATTCAGAAAGTTGAACAAACTGCGGTGATTGCCTAATTGAATTGAGGGGGAAATTGATTTTTGTTTTTTTTTTCTACGAGTAATATGCTAATAGCACTCTGCCATCGAAGGTTCAAAGATTGATCGCTGAAAGCCTTGCCGTGTTCTCTTTTAGCACTATGCACTCTAATTTCAATTTAATATTTAGGGGTCCGGCCACACGTGTGCGTGTCGGCGATTTGAACTTGGTGAGAACGGACGACGGAGCCACACCGGTAGAACGTGGTGTCGCTGAGCGAATTAGACATCCGCAGTATCAGCCTCCCTTGAAATATCACGATATCGCACTTCTTCGTCTTGAGAGTAGTGTCACCTTCACCGGTTGGATAAGACCGGCTTGTCTTCACACAGCACCGGCTACAGGAACAGAGAAAGCCATAGCAACAGGATGGGGTCGTGTCAGCTGGAGTAAATTTTCAATCTCTTTTTTACGTCATGATAGCCAAAACATGATTTCTCCAAAAAAAATCGATCACTTCAGACATGGAAATAGTCACAAGATTTTCCCCAATTTCACATGGATGCGTTACTCATGATCAGAATCTGACTTTTTCTAAATCAAAATCTGACACACACAGAAAAATTTAAACCTAAATCACGATTGACCAATCGTAATTTACATTTTCATAAGTGCCATTTACGTTTTTAGGGATAAACGTAAATTATGCTTTGCGTTGCCGTAAAAGAGCATCGAATGTCCTTCGCGTACGATTTTGTATTCGTACACACAGAGAAACGTAAAATTAAATCACGTTTTACTAGACGTGATTCACGTTTAACACTAATATGATGTCTAGTGTCTTTGTATCCAACATGAAAAACGGAATCTACGTATTAGAACGCCATATTTTACGATCGAAAGAAAAAACTTAATTTACGACGGAACAAAAAACATGAGATAGCTCAGGGAAAATGGTCTCACTCTACGAATACGAGATCGTACGTGAAGGACCGATTCTCGGAAGGATTCGATCCTCTTTTACGGTAACGCGAAGCATAATTTACGTTTGTCCCTAATACATGAATGACACTTATGAAAATGTAAATTACGATTGATCAATCGTGATTCAGGTTTAAATTTTGCTGTGTGTATTATTGAAATGAAAACGAATTGAATTCATCGTTTATTTGATACGGGACATTTTTTTGAAACTTTCTTAATCCTCATTTTTTCAGTCGAAGAGCTAGGCTCAAACGATTTACTGAAGGTTACACTGCCTCTCGTCAGTCAAGAGAATTGTCTCAAGAGCTACCCTCCTGGTCCCGCGAATATTCAGCTGCCCGATGGAGTAATACAAGAGTGGGCTATTTGTGCTGGAAAATTGGGTAACGACACTTGCCAGGTATATATATTTACAATCAGTTAATTGCTAGAACGACTCATCAGAAAACACATTTGGGCACCTGCATTTATTCTTAATGGATGTGCAAATGTTGTCCATTGGGACTAATTGAGTGCCAAACACGTGGCTCCGAATCATAACTCAATATATCCAAACCAATAACTCGTAACTTTTTGTAAAATTGACTTATAAGCCGAAAATTATTAGTCAAATCATTTCATTCCTCATCATCAGCGTTTCAGCGAGGAAGGTACCATAGTCATGTACAGGTATGTGACGCGTGATAATGCCGTGATTCAATTTCTGACGAAGAACGATTTGAAAAAATTGTTTCAGGGTGACAGCGGTGGACCTTTAGTAACTTTTGATAAAACGGAATACTGTATGTACGACGTTGTCGGAATTACAAGTCTTGGTAAATTGTGTGGCATGGGCACTCCTGGCATCTACACCCGGGTATATCACTACGTCACTTGGATAGAGGGTATAGTCTGGCCGCGTGGATAAACTGGAAAGACATGAGCTAGAAGAGAGTTTAACTGCAAGTCAAACTGCTATTCAGTTTTGCAGAGACTCGAGAAAAATACCATTTCCCAGATTTTCCAGTTTGAATTGTATAGACATGGAATACCAGATTAAAATATTCAGAAATTCGCTGCAAGATCGATGCATGCATGAAAAATCGTTCAGAATGTTTTGCAAGATCGGATACTGCAATACCTTGCCTACATCAGAGTGGATCATCGTAAGTTCACCATCGACTGTGAATCTCGTAACCCAATGAACACGGACTTAATTATTTATATTATAAATTTGAAAAAATATCGTAAATCCAGCGAGCTTTATAAATAATTATTAATCTTGTAACAAATATGATAAGCGATCATGACAACCTCTGCATTTCGTTTTAATGAATATAATTTTAGTAGACATGGGGTATGTCTGCAGATGTGATCGATCGTCTGAATTATTCAAGTTTTGATATAAGCGTACAATCCTACATAGGTAGTTGAGAATGAAAAAAGCAAGTGACATATAATGCACTCAAAAAATTTAATAAACTCGATATTATTAATATTCCAATAAATGTAACATGAAATTATTTATCTCGCAAACAATTTCAATTGTAATTAATTTTAGTCCGATACCTACATGTATCTTTTTCATTGCTCTGTCGTATTGTCGAGCGGTTCAGGCATCCGGATATTCCGGATGACATTTATCCCTCGCAATATCACGATATCGCACTTCTTCGTCTTGAATCTCAGACCGGGCTTGCCTGCACACAGAACCATCTACAGGGACCAGGAAAGCCGTAGCAACCGGATGGGGTCGCGTTACATGGAGTAAATTACTGTTGCATACTCGATCATCCCTCAGAGTAGTTAGTCGTACGAAATCAAAGCACGTTTCAGATTTCATTTCGTTGGCTTTTATGCTCTTCGTGCAACGATGGAAAAATTCTCGGTTTATATCTACATAAGTCTCAATTTTTTTTGCTGATATGAACATGGGGGCTCGAATAATTCGTTGAAAGTCACACTGTCCCTAATCAATCCGCAAACTTCTCATACTATGCGGACTAATTAACAACACTGCACCAGAGAAATATAGTTGCCTAACGGAATCGGTGGGAATTGGTCAATCTGTGCCGCTGCAGACCCAGAGAAGGACACTTGCCCGGTACACATAAAATTGGCTCATCATACATTGAATTGCTCCTTTTATTTTTCATATTCTTCAGTTAAAGAATTACTAACGGAAACTATTTCAGGGTGACAGCAGCTCCATTACCTAAAGTATTTTCTGATATACGCGAATTTTCTATAACGTGAAATGTTTTTTCTCTCATGTTCCAAATTTTCCCGCCCCTGAAAATTTGCCGCCCTGGGCACTAGTGCCCCTAGTGTAAGTCCAGCGCCGATAAGAAGAATTATTGTATGTATGACGTGGTCGAAGTTACGAGTCCCGGGAAATTATGCGAGGACGGATTACCTGCAGCTGGGTTCTGCACCCGCGTATACAATTACATCTCCTGGATGGAAAGTTTGGGGACAAGGGTAGAGCTGCGCGATGTATTCGATTAGAAATCAAATACAATTCCAGGAGACTCGTGAATGATAGATTTCTTGTTTTATTCCGGTATTGCGAAAGTGGAAAGACATGCGATACAAGAATTAACAGTCAAAAAATTGTACATGATAGCAGGGTGCCATCCACTGAAATATTTTCCCTATGTATGTGAATCCGACCCGGTGTGAGTTTATTTTCTCGATTATGAATTTCGGCGTTTCATAAATACGGAAACATTGTATTCTAAAATCAAATTATTTTCCCAGCGATTGTGAGAAGTATAAATATATTCTCCAAATCATCAAGTAGATACGTGGATCATTTCAGTGGTCAATAATATTAATGTAATTTGAATTAGATATGGAAGAGATTGCTAGTACTGACACTGTCTATAGTATACAAGCTCATCGGTTTGAATAATTTTCGTTTATTTCATAGTCCTCTTAAAATGTATCTTACGCTTAAAAATAGTTAATTATTTGAGTATTCGGTCGACGTTCCGATACTTCTTGTCTTACGTCTTTCGGCTTGAACCGTCGTTCTTAAACTGCCTTTCTTACGAATATGCAACCCCCAACTGCAGCCCTTGCATCCTTCTTCAGTCATAACATCATTCATATTTCTCTCTCACATCTTCTGTCCATGATGCGTGGGCCATACGTCGCGTTTTGATGAGATGCTTCGCAGGTCATGTCTGGCCACTATCACCTTATTCTGGTCATGGTAAATCTAAGACTCAAGTGCTACGGACTTTGTCTTAAGAATAAACTTACGTCTAGCCTAAGCTATTTCTGATAAATACATAATTATATATTTATAAAAGTGAAAGGTAATTTAGTAGATATTATACTCCCCATCATTTTTCTCTATTGAATCTACTTCGAAACGAGACTACGCTAAAATCTTGGCTGATTCACCGATTAAATCAGCATTTATCTAGATAGCTTGACTCGCTAGTTCAAAGTCTGGCGTTACCTGTTTCAATTTTCATGGGAGAATTGATGAAGACCTATATCCACACTCTACGTAATCCAGTGAAAGATTAACATGTATCATGAGCGCGTTGATAGTGGGAAGTAATAAATAATGCCCATATTGTACGGAGGGGCGTATATTTCGTGACATCATTGTACACATCAGCTGGAATTTGCTCGAAGCCGAATTCCATTGAGTATATTTATCGTTGGCATTTGCGATTATGCTATTTGTGAAGAAATCGAGACACCATAAAATTAAAAAGCCATTACATATTGTATTCAACTTGTATCAAAAATACCTGACGTATAAACCAGTATTTTCCGTTGTTTCTGCATGCAGATTTTCACGTGAAATATAATTATGGTGAGATGTTACAAATATTACGAAGATACTAATGTATTTATCTATACTCTCTAAATTTGAATCAGTGAAAACTACTGACAATCAGTGAATAGTCACTGGTTTCCAGTTATAAGTCTGCCATTGATTGGTTCAGTGGCAGACTTATAACTGCAATCAGTGAATTTTCACTGATTCAAATTTAGAGAGTAGGTCAAAATCCAAACCAGGAGCGAGAAAACTTGTCAAGTGAATCCCTGCAGACGGAATATTCACATATTGATTTTAAGTTTCACGTCGCACGTACCAAGACCAGAGAAAAATTTATATTTAAATAAATATCATATGTTTCAAGATTTATGTAGCTCCGCAGGTGGAAAAAATTATCTCTTGTCAACGTGAATCCACGTATAGATCGAAAATATTGATTCTTAATCGTGACGCCATGAGCGACCTTACGCAGAGGCCATAAAAGAAGGATCTAAAAATTGTGACAATGCACTATTTTGTACATCATGCAAGTAAAAATAACGGTACCAAATTTGCGATCCTCCTATTAATAATTATCGAAGTTATAAAAATTCAAAGTTTAGTTTGAGAAAATAAATGTAATTTCCCATTGAAAACTTTTGTCGTCTTGGGGATCACGTAAATATTAATATTGAGGGTTCAAACTTGGCAGGAATTTTTTTTCATCTATTTGAAAGGGTTTTATGGGGCGGGTCTATGAAAATTCCAAAATGACCAAAATAACGACGAGATAATATAAATGTATAAACGAATAGTCATTGATGTGTCAACTACGCGGGGTGGGGATTTCGAGATGTAATAGCGGAATGGTTTGCGTTCCCCGATCACTGTTCGTCGTGGCGTCAGTAGCATCAAAGATGATTTCACCGGTGATTTTGTTGTTTCTCTGCGGGACGTGGACCGTGTCTTCATTGGAAGAAGGTGAGTTCGATTCGCGGATATTTCGCGACAGAAAGTTATCGATGGTTTTTTCTCCACTCCGATCGACATGTGATATTTTCGCGATCAGGAAGTGCAATAATTCTCGCTTGACTCTCACGTTTAGGCGAAAGACAAGAGTCAATAATTCTTTGTACGAAAAAAACCATTGTCATGTTGAAGGGCCTCTTAGTTTTGCAATCCAAATTTCACGCCATGTTGAATCGCCAAACACAAGAATACGTATTTACGATGTTCCGAATCCGCGGAAATCATATTCACACGCTCCACCGCGCGTTTTATACAGCGTATAGCAGGCATGTCAAACACGCGGTCCGGTATAATCTCGCGATTGCGGCCTGCTGACGCTGGAAGGCAGATGCCGTTTCAAACGTATATTCAGAAAAATATCGACATCAAACAAATAAATGATAAAAAAAATATACTAGGTATATTCCGATACATTTTGAATCATATTTCTACGAAAAGAATCATATTTGCACTCTTCTGAAGTTGCTACATCTCCGTACAATTGTTGGTGTCTCAAAATCACTGCCGTTTGCAACATTTGCTTCCATTTTCATAGTTTTCTGAATTTGTCACTTGTCTCGAGAGTCATTTCATTTGATAAACCAGTCCCGATGCAAAGTGTCGGGTATTTAAGTGTCGGGTCATGCTCAGTATAAAGTGAGAAAAAAAAGATCCGTCGAAGAAGAACACCGTAGTTGATATCGTATTTAATTGCAAGCAAGTCGAAACCATTCACAGAAGGGAAATTCATCAGTGAATGTTCAATGAAAACCGCTGATGATTTGTGCCCAGAAATTGTGAGCAAATTAAAAAATGTGAAACTCTCACGAAATACAGTAGCTAGCAGAGTAGACGAAGTAGCCGAAAACTTAAGAGATCAGCTTCACTCAAACACATCAAGATTCGAAGCCTAGTCCATAGCAATCGACGAAAGCACTGACGTACAAGATATTTCTCAGCTAGCTGTTCTTGTTCACGGATGCGACGAAAATCCAGAAGTGACGGAAGAACTTTTGGAAGTATTCCCTATGCGTGACACAAGTTTTCGACGCACTCATGATGGTCCTGAAAAACTATGATCTACTTCTGAATGAATTGGTATTATGCTCAGCTACTGGTGGTGCTCCTGCCATGCCCGGTACTATACCTACTAATGGGGTTATTGGAAAACTAAAAGGAACGTGTAAACATGAAAACCATTCGTTCAAACACTATCATTGCATCATACACTAAGAAGCCCTGTGTTCCAAAGTTATAAAAATGGACCATGTGGACCATTCACCAAAATTGTGAATTTTATTCGTGCGCGTGGACTCAACCATCGTCAATTTGCTATGTTCGGAAGTACATATTTATGCGAACAAATATTTTCTTTAATGAAAAATAGCAAAACACCAGAAAGAACGAGATTAATCTGACCAGCATCTTTCTGCGATCTTAACAATAACACGCGTTCAAGATTTGCAACCAAATTTTGATAACTTGATCGATTCAAAACGGTGCCAGGTTTCAGGGCAAAAATAATATAGGTAGTCGCTTAGAAATCACAGTACATATCTGGGCTGAACTATTCTGGATGACCTATACCAGGGTTACATACAGCATGGTGATATACGCAAACGAATTCTCGGCAAGAAAGTTCTTACATCGTTTCCGCGAAAAAATCACGTGTCGACTACAGCTTATTATAATAATTATCGTGTTTCGCAACAATGCATCTTCACAATGGTTTCAGTAGATTCGAGTATAGTAGCTGTACCTACTCCCTATGGCCTTAGAGCGGCTACCACTCTCGACAATATTGCTGACTACGCCAGAGAGTTTTCAGTGTAGCGATGTGACAAATTTCAGGCGAGGCCTGTAACTTTGCGAATGGTGGTTCTGGTATCTGCACTATACTTGCCAACTGTCAGTCAGTCTACCAGGATCTGCTGGCTGATAAGCCACCAGCCAAGCTCTGTGGGTATATGGGATTCGAGCCAGTTGTCTGCTGTCCAACAAATGCGCCCACGCCTGTTGTAACTACAGCTGCAGCTACAGTGGACCTGGTTGGCGATGGTAGAGGTGCAATCGCCAAAAGGAGTAAGTTTCTTCATAGTTCAACCTTCCTGATCCCATCATACTTTCGTAAAGACGATATTTTTTCTCGTCAAGTTCCGGCTGTAAATTTCGAAAAAATGCCCATACCCGTTAGCTAAACAAGCTCATTTTTGATGACGTTTCATTTTCAGAATGCACGGAGTACGCTAAGTTCGTCTACGTCGTGAAGTATGCACCGATTTTGTTCGGCAATAAACAAGCAATGAATGTCTCCCAGTGTGCCGTCAAAAGCCAAAAGTTGATTGTTGGTGGTACTAAAGCTGAGCGTATGGAATTTCCGCACATGACTGCTCTCGGCTACAATATGGAAGACGGTAGTATTGGCTGGCTCTGCGGGGGAACTCTAATCTCGGAAACCTACGTCCTCACGGCTGCCCACTGTACCTATGCACCCGGCTTGTTAGTTCTCTGAACTCATTAAGTCTATCACATGTCATGAAGCCGCAAGACAATTGTATGCTGCTAAAAGCAGACCGCAATTCCTTGAAAACTGACCGAAAAGTCATATTGGTCGCACTTTTTTTCATAAATCGGTGGGGTATATTCAGAAAGTTGAACAAACTGCAGTAATTGCAGCCTAATTGAATTGAGGAGGAAATTGATTTTTGTTTTTTTTACTAGTAATATACTAATAGCACTCTGTCATCGACGGCTCAAAGATTCATCGCTGAAAGCCTTTTTATGTTCTCTTTTAGCCCTTCATTTTAATTCGAATTTAATATTTAGGGGCCCGGCCACACGTGTGCGTGTCGGCGATTTGAACTTGGTGAGAACGGACGACGGAGCCACACCGGTAGAACGTCGTATCGCTGAGCGAATTAAACATCCGCAGTATCAGCCTCCCTTGAAATATCACGATATCGCACTTCTTCGTCTTGAGAGTAGTGTCACCTTCACCGCTTGGATAAGACCGGCTTGTCTGCAAACAGCACCGGATACAGGAAGACAGCAAGCCGTAGCGACCGGATGGGGTCGTGTCAGCTGGAGTAAATTTTCAATCATTTTTTCACGACATGATAGCCAGAGTATGATTTCTCCGAAAAAATCGACAACTTCAGATATGGAAACAGTCACAAGATTTCCCCCAATTTCACATAGATGCGTTACTCATGATCAGAATCTGACTTTTTCTTGAATCAAAATCTGCATGTATTATTGAAGTGAAGACGAATCAAATTCCTCGTTGATTCGATACTCGACATTTTTTTGAAACTTTCATAATCCTCATTTTTTCAGTTGACGAGGAAGGCTCAAACGATTTACTGAAGGTTACACTGCCTCTCGTCAGTCAAGAGAACTGTCTCAAGAGCTACCCTCCTGGTCCCGCGAATATTCAGCTGCCCGATGGAGTAATACAAGAGTGGTCGATTTGTGCTGGAAAATTGGGCAACGACACTTGCCAGGTATATATATTTACAATCAGTTGATTGCCAGACGACTCATTAGAAAACACATTTGAGCACCTGTATTTATTCTTAATGGATGTGCAAATGTTGTCCATGCGACTAATTGAGTGCCAAACATGTTGCTTCGAATCATAACTCAATATATCCAAGCCAATATCTCTAACTTTCTGTAAAAATGAAAAACTTATAAGCCGAAAATTATTATTCAAATCATTTTATTCCTCATCATCAGCGTTTTTTCATCAACTAAATATTATCGTACGCGTCTCGTCAAAATGCTCATTAAATGAGAATCTAGAGGTAGCCGGATAAGCACTTTGATCCAAGAACTTTGAAATTGCTGAACATCGCAAAATTTCGAAATTTCAACTTCGATGAGGCAGTAGTACTAAATATTGTCCTATAGAGCTAAAAAAAAAAATGGAATATTTTTCAAAAATCAGAAACAACATATTCGCGGATGAGCAACATTTGAGCACTTAGGTGATTTTTGAACCACCCCAATATATATATGTTACGCGTAATGATGCCGTAATTTCATTTCTGACAAAAAACGATAAAAACAAAAATTGTTTCAGGGTGACAGCGGTGGGCCTCTGGTAGTTTTCAATAAAACGGAATACTGTATGTACGACCTTGTCGGAATTACAAGTCTTGGTAAATTGTGTGGCACGGGCACTCCTGGCATCTACACCCGGGTATATCATTACGTCACGTGGATAGAGGGTATAGTCTGGCCACGTGGATAAACTTGCGAGACATGAGCTCGAAAAGAGTTTAACTGCAATTCCATCTGCTATTCATTTTCCAGAGACTCGAGAAAAATACCATTTTTCAGATTTTTGAGTTTAAGATGTAAATACATATTGGAATGGAATACCAGATTCAATTATTATTTAAAAAATCGCAATATCGATGCATTCATGAAAAATCGATGAGAATTTTTCACACCATCGAATACGTTATAGCTATCCACTGCAATACCTCGCTCAAATCAAAGCAGATCATCATAAGTTTACTGTTGAGTGTGAATCTTGTAACCCAATGAACACTCATATTATGAATTTGAAAAAATATCCTCAATTTTGAGAGCGTTGTATAAATAATTATCAATCTTGTAACAAATACGAAAAGCGATTATGACAAGCTCTGTATTTCGTTTTGATGAAGGTGATTTTAATACACATAAGGGAAATCTGCATGTCTGCAGATGTCATCGATCGTCTAAATTATTTGAGTTTTGATATAAGCGCATAATCGTATATAAGATTGCAGTGCACATATCAAAATATACCTACCCACATACAAAATATAGTTAGGGGAAAGGTGGGTACCCCCGGTCAGCTCAAATTTTGGACACTCATGCAAATAAATTTGAAAAGAAAATATGAAAATTCGGGCAACGATCCTGGTCAGATTTTCTCATTTTCTTTTTGAAATTTTTTTCTTGCGTAAGTGTCCAAAACTTGAGGTAATCGGGGGTACCCACCGTCCGGGGGTGCCCATCTTTCCCCTATAGCACGCTGAATCTCTGGACGTTATCATGGTCAGTTCTTCATTCGAAAATTAAAATGAAGTGTTGGCTGCTTTGTTCATGAAAATCCAAAGCGTAAAAAAGAGAGATTCAGCATATAATACAAAAATATGTTGAAATAACAATATCTTCCGATGGGAAAGTATCAGTCTCTCGGAAGTATTGTGCTGAAGACTGTGAAGTGTTCGAAATTGATCAAAAAGGAATTATTGCTTTGTCAAAATTTCAAGGCTTCTATACTTTCCGAGAATATCAATCATCTTGATATCGCCCAAGACATGATAACGTTGGATCAAATACTTGGAAAATTGATCACTACACCCATCATAAAATTGGAGTCCTTTTTCTGATGAAAATTGCGTCCATACCGTACATTTTAGTGACAGGGTAGCTAAGTAATCAAGTTCCCATTCAACCTTGTATCGAGTATCTTGAAAGTTTTCCTGATGAATGAAAGTGTATAGGCTGAATCAGATAAGAAAAGAAAATATCGAATCTGATTCCCTACATGCGTTTTGCTCTATACCGAGCTATTCGCCCGTGAGCTCCATGCTGAACCGGCAATTAAATCAAGTACCCAACAATATCCGTGGGTCTTGACAGCAAAAAGATAATCGGCGTTTCCCAACAAGTGTAAATATCTGGTGATATCGCCGTGTTTCTAAATTAAATTGACAAGATCTCACTAATTATGCGATGGTGTGGTGATATGTCCGAGAATAGATTCTTCCTCGCTTTTCCTCAGAAGTCAAAGCGGTATATAATCTCCGAGCCGACTAACTCTTACAAAAAGATATCGCAGCCGCACATGACATGACAGGTGATAATGATTGGTGACTATTGACTTAAAAATAAAAATTTCTTAAATACATTCTTGAAAATTCTCTGAAATATATTTTTCAGTCGCGTAAAATTGCTCTCAAATTCTGCACGAGTTAATGTATGAAACTGGTTATTCTATGACCAATAAAAAATTCCTGTGACCAAAATTTTTCCTCTGCCATACATACTATATTGCATCGTAATCTGACCGATATACCTATATCATACGGGAATAAGGAAAGCGATTTGACCATCGATATATTCGTTATAAGACTCATTGTATATGGCCGCAGGAAAAATCGTAGAGAATTTTTTTTTGCCACGATCTTACGAATGACTTTCAATAATTGGAGTAATATACCATTATAATATTGGAGCTATTAATATTATCAATTATATGGCTGCCACGATGTTCACAGCAATTGTATATAGGTCATTTTATATTTAAATTTTGATCGATTCGTAAGTAGATTGTACAATTAAACTTAGTTGGAGATATTTTTCGTTCATATAGAACACTCGATAAGTTGAAAAAAAATGTTAAATACTACCAGGAAAATGATTATTATATACCTATGAGAATTCGAAAAAATGTGAGCTGATCGAACGGGACTAATAAGTGTTCATCGATTGACCGTTCGACAAAACATGAAGATAAAGTCTTTTCTTAGAACGCATACTAATTGTCGCGTTTGCTAATTATTATACTTGACATTGTTTGATAACGTTGTAATTAAGGCAGATTTACTTTTAAACACTATGTACACTATATAGTTCTGACCGATAAATTAGATGCCTTTCGATGTTGTACATATACAATTATTGGGTGTACTCATATTTTATTATCAATTAATTAACTTATACTTAATAATACTTGGAGTTTATAGACAAACAAATAAAAACGAAAAGTGAAAGGTAATTCAGTAGATTTAGTGATAGTAATATTTAGTAGACTATTCCCCCCATCATTTTTCTTTATTGAATCAACTACGAAACCAGACTACGCTAAAATCTTGGCTGATTCACCGATTAAATCAGCATTCATCTAGATAGCTTGATTCGCTATAGTTCTAAGTATACCGTTACCTGTTTCAATTTCCATGAGAGAATTGGCAAAAACCTATATCCACACTCTACATAATCCAGTGAAAGATTAACATGTATCCTGAACGCGTTGATCGTGGTAAGTAATAAATAATGCCCATATAATATGGGGGGGGGGGGGGGGGGGGGGGATTGGGCATATTTGGTGACATCATACACATTAGCTGGAATTTACTAAAAACTGAATTCTATTGAGTATATTCATCGTTGGCGTTTGGGATTATGCTAATCGTAAAGAAAACGAGACACCCTAAAATTGTATATAGGTACTTGTATCAAAAATATCTCGACGCATAAACCGGTATTTTTCGTTTTTTCTAAATGAAGATTTTTACTTGGAATATAATAATTATGGTAAGATGCGATAAAGGTTATAGAGATACGTTAAAATCCGAACCAAGAGTGCAGTGAATCCCGAGAAGAAATATTTACATACATGATTTTGAGTTCAACGTCGCATGTACCTACCAAGACCAGAAAAAAACGTATAATAAAATAGATAATATGTTATATTTCGAGATTTATAGCTCAGCAGATCGAAATAAAAATACTATCTCTTGTTAACGTGCATTCACGTATAGATCGAAAATATAGTGATCCTTAGTTGTGACGTCACGAACGACCTTACACAGAGTCCATAAGAGAAGGAGAAGGACAGACAGACAAAACGTAGTGCATGGGGATATGCCTATACAGCTACACATACTACACATATAAACATATGTTATGTTCACATACTTGATATACATGTATGAACGAATAGTCATTGGTGTGTCAACTACGTGGTGGGGATTTCGAGATGTAATAGCGAAGTGGTCTGCGTTCTCCGATCACTGTTCGTCGCGGTGTCAGTAACATCGAAGATGATTCTACCGGTGATTTTATTGTTTCTCTGCGGGACGTGGAGCGTGTCTTCATTGGAAGAAGGTGAGTTTAATGCACGGATATTTCGAGACAAAGAGTTTTTTCTCCACTCCGATCGACTTGTGATATTAATGCTATCAGGAAGTGCGATGATTTCCGCTTGACACTCGCGTTTAGGTGAAAGAAAAGGATCAATTCTTGGTTCGAAAATGACAATTGTTATGTTCAAGTGCCTTTCGGAGTTTTTCAATCCAAATTTCACGTCATTTTAAATCGCCAAATACAAGAACACGTATTTACGATGTTCGGAATTCGCGGAAATCACATTCACACCCCCCACCGCGCGCTTTGCTACAGTGTACACTGTACAGTGTATAAGATACGCCTGCAGGTACCCCAGACGAGGCAAGATCAAGAGAACTCGAATGATCATGATTATTTTATGGATTTGGTGTTCGACCTGTTTTCGCTAAATGTAACATCAATTCCTTTCGAAATCCTCATAACGCACGAAAGTCCGGGAAGCCCCTTGGTTCGGAATCTACGATGACGTGCTGTTTACAAATACCGTCTTAGATGTCACAAAAAAAAGGAAAAAAAATGATTACAGAGTATCAGCGTTTATGTGGTAGGAATTCTCCAGTGGTGTAAGTTTCCTCTGATCGTAGATTCCGGTTGACCAATAGTATCACTTGGTTGCTAACAGAACGTCAAAGTTAACTCTAACAAGGTTCTTATACCGTTTCCGCGAAGGAATCGCGTGTCGACTACAGCTTATTATAATAATTATCGTTTTTCGAAACAATGAGTCTTCACGATGGTTTCAGACATTAGCATCAAGTCCAGATGCAAAAACACGTTTGTCCAGATGGGTTTAGCCGATTACCGGTTACCAACTTATAAAATAGCTATTAATAACAAAGCGAAACCTCCACAGCTACGCTTTCAGCGCCGGTCAAAAAACGCGGCTTATTCATAATGCCTTTATACGTCAAGTTCAAGACTGACTAGCGATCTTACAAATTTCAGGCGAGGCCTGTAAATTTGCGGACGGTAGTTCTGGTATCTGCACTGTACTGAACAGCTGTGCGTCAGTCTACCAAGATCTGATGGCTGATAAGCCACCAGCCGAGATCTGCGGGTATCTTGGATACGACCCAGTCGTCTGCTGTCCATCAAATGCGCCCAAGCCTATTGTAACTGCAGCTCCACCCAAGGTGGACCTGGTTGGTGATGGTAGAGGTGCAATCGCCAAAAGGAGTGAGTTTCCTCACACCCGAACCTTTCTGATCACGTCATACTTTCGTGAAGACCATATTTTTTCTCGACAAGTTTTGGCTGTGAATTTCGAAAAAATCTCCCTACCTGTTAGCTCAACAAGCTAATTTGTGATGACGTTTCATTTTTAGAATGCACGGAGTACGCTAAGTTCGTCTACGTCAAAAAATATGTACCGACTTTGGTAGGCAATAAACAACAAATAAGCATTTCCCAGTGCGCCGTTAAGACCCAAAAGTTGATTGTCGGTGGTATTAAAGCTGAACGTATGGAATTTCCACACATGACTGCTATCGGTTACAATATGGAAGACGGTAGTGTTGGCTGGCTATGCGGGGGAACCCTAATCTCGGAAGCCTACGTCCTTACGGCTGCCCACTGTACCTATGCACCCGGCTTGTTAGTTCTCTAAACTCATTAAGTTTATCACATGTCATGAAACCGCAAGTCCTACTGCTGAAAGCAGACCACAATCGCTTCAAAAGTAACCGAAAAGTCATATTGGTAGCATTTTTTTTTACAAATCTTTGGGATATTCTCAGAACGTTGGACGAGCTGCGGTGATTGACTAGTTGAATTGAGGAAGCAATCGATCTTTGTTTCTTTCCATGAGTAATAGACTATAATAGCACTCTGCCATCGAACGTTAAAAGATTGATTGCTGAAAGCCTTGCTGTGTTCTCTTTCAGCCCTTCATTCTAATTCCAATTTAATATTTAGGGGCCCGGCCGCACGTGTGCGTGTCGGCGATTTGAACTTGGTGAGAACGGACGATGGAGCCACACCGGTAGAACGTCGTATCGCTGAGCGAATTAAACATCCGCAGTATCAGCCTCCCTCGAAATATCACGATATCGCACTTCTTCGTCTTGAGAGTAGTGTCACCTTCACCGGTTGGATAAGACCGGCTTGTCTTCACACAGCACCGGCTACAGGAACAGAGAAAGCCATAGCAACAGGATGGGGCCGTGTCAGCTGGAGTAAATTTTCAATCTCTTTTTTACGACATGATAGCAAAAACATGATTTCTCAAAAAGAAAAAAATCGATCACTTCAGACATGAAAACAGTCACAATATTTTCCCCAATTTTATACGGATGCGTTACTCAGGATCAGAATCCGACTTTTTCCTAAATGAAAATCTGCATGTATTATTGAAATGAAGACGTTCATTCATCGTTTATTCGATATTCGAAATTTTTTTCAAATCTTTTTAATCCTTATTTTTTCAGTCAATGAGGAAGGCTCAAACGATTTACTGAAGGTTACACTGCCTCTCGTCAGTCAAGAAGATTGTCGCAAGAGCTACCCTCCTGGTCCCGCGAATATTCAGCTGCTCGATGGAGTAGTAAAAGAGTGGGCGATTTGTGCTGGAAAATTGGGCAACGACACTTGCCAGGTATATATATTTACAATCAGTTAATTGCTAGAACGACTCATCAGAAAACACATTTGGGCACCTGCATTTATTCTTAATGGATGTGCAAATGTTGTCCATTGGGACTAATTTAGTGCCAAACACGTGGCTCCGAATCATAACTCAATATATCCAAACCAATAACTCGTAACTTTTTGTGAAATTGACTTATAAGCCGCAAATTATTATTCAAATCATTTCATTCCTCATCATCAGCGTTTCAGCGAGGAAGGTACCATAGTCATGTATAGGTATGTGACCCGTTATAATGCCGTGATTTCATTTCTGACGAAGAACGATTTGAAAAAATTGTTTCAGGGTGACAGCGGTGGACCTTTAGTAACTTTTGATAAAACGGAATATTGTATGTACGATCTCGTCGGAATTACAAGTCTTGGTAAATTGTGTGGCACGGGCACTCCTGGCATCTACACCCGGGTATATCATTACGTCACGTGGATAGAGGGTATAGTCTGGCCGCGTGGATAAACTGGAAAGACATGAGCTCGAAGAGAGTTTAACTGCAATTCCAACTGCTGTTCATTTTTGCAGAGACTCGCGAAAACTACCATTTTTCAGATTTTTCAGTTTGAATTGTAAAGACATGGAATACCAGATGTAATTATTTAAACAATAGCAAGATCGATGCACGCATGGAAAATCGCTAAGAATTTTTTGCACGATCGAATACGTAGCCACCCACTGGGATACCTTGCCTAAATCAAAGTAGATCATCGTAAGTTTACTATTGACTGTGAATCTTGTGACCCACTGAACACGGACTCAACGATTTATATGACAAATTCAAAAAAAATATCTCGAATCCAGAGAGCTTTATAAATAATTATAAATCTCGTAACCAATACGAAAAGCGATCTTGACAACATCTGCATTTCGTTTTAGTGAATTTTAATACACAAGTGGCATGTCTGCAGATGTCATCGATCGTCTAAATCATTTGAGTTTTTATATAAGCGTATAATCGTATTAGTAGTTGAGAATGTAAAAAAGCAAGTGGCATAATGCCATGCACGCCAGTAAAACTGATCAAACTCGATATTATTAATATTCCAATAAATGTAACATGAAATTATTTGTTTCGCAAATATTTCGAATTTATAATTCATTTTAGTTTTATCCACATATATATGTATTTCATTGCTCTCTAACAACTGTCTTCTGTGTTCTTTTTCTTAATTTTTATTCCTTTTCATTTCGTTAATTAATATGTACCGTCTCCAATTGTTCTATCTTATTTTTAAGGCAATAAATTTTTTATTACTATCAACTGTTATTTGAATTCCGATCACCTGTCCCAGTTTTTTATGACTCTGAAACACGCCTTTCATGGGCTCAATTTGAATAGTTAAAAATGAGTTTGTGATATACCAAGGATTTTAGCAACATTATATGCTTGTAAGAATATCATTTATTGTTACACGATGCTTAACTGTCTAATTAACAATAACTGTATGTAGGGATGATTTGCTGCACTCTTATAATTATAAATTTATAGTCCGTTCTTAATGTCACTAAAGCTAAATACTAACGCGTTATTCTATCAATTAGTAATATATACGTATAGTTAATAATTTTTTCGCGTAGATATATTCGAAAGAAATGCTCAACAAAATTTTCCTGAATTTTTCAATTCTAATACGATCTTATGCACGTATTATGATTTGATCAACGAATCATTCAAACTTCGAGTAGCTAAATATCTATTTGTAAAAGTGTAAAGAGGTGATATTGGGAGAGAAACAAAGATCCCGAGTGAAAATGAATGCTGGCATCAGGTACGGTGGTCAAATAATAAAGTTATACGTACACCTATGTATGTGTATACGAATACTAGTCGTAACACAAGTATGTAGCATAATTTTAATAACTCGCTTTACTCACAGTCTAACGATAATTAAAGAAACCAACTGCAGATTATATTCTTTCGTATATTCATTGTCATTGTCACTGTCTTGTTTCTTCTTCTCCTCCTTTGATCCAATGAGAAATATGTTATTAGATAACTAATGACAATTGATAAAGCATACATGTGATGGAAATAAACGGAAAGGTATAACACGAGATATATATATTTATATACGAGGGACGTAAAGCCAAAGCATATTGTACCAATGAAATAAAAAAGGAATTAAAAAACTGAAGAACTTTACCACCATAAGTTAAAGTTCAATTATGCCTGAAAGGGTTCTTTACGTTTTTCATTTTCTGGATATGTATGATAGTCTGCACTCTCGCTTTATTAACTCTCCATATGATATATGAGAGAGTTATTATCAAGGGACGGAGTGAAATAGATATTAAAACTGATAATCTTCTCAACGTCATCCGCATTTAGTTACAAAAATTGCGAATAAGATGAATCGAAAATAAATCGCAAATTTTTCAACGGATTTAGCAGAGCTCTTAACGATCAGATTAGGGTAAGGTAACACGTTGTTATTGCCTATCTCGAGGCCAGACGCCCTTGGGAGTCACGGATCCGGATAAACCTGATCTGGTGGATCCAGAGGGATGTCGCCGAGAGTTCGAGGACGTACTAACATTCTACTGCTCTTCAGACTATAGTCACCACGCCAGTGTTCCCAAATTACTCCTCGGAATGGTTCGTGGGATGCATTTTCTGGGTAATAATCACCGTTCAAATTCGCCTCGAAACAACTATGGAAATAAGAAATAAAATTCCTTTTAACATATTAACACGAAATATTTTCATTTCTCTCTTCAAAATTTAGTCAAAAACTGAACAAACACCTCATTCTCATCTATACGAAAAAACCTCAGCGAACTTTCAGGATTATCATTGCACATGGTAACGTCATGTGCAAATCGGTTTTCAAATTTGAGAAAATTTTTTAAATATTCAAACACTTCATGGAATTCCTCCGGTAAATTTGAAATCTTTAATAACATTCGAACCTGTAAAACCACCAGCCACCTCCATATGCTGGCGCACAAGGACAACAGGATGGTGCCCCATCGTTGTCTCGATCAACGGTTGAGAACGGCGTACCGTCGTGGGCGCCGAAAGCATCCGTCGCATTTCCCTCATACCCGCTAATCCATATTCTATAATTGTCCCCCTCCGCATCGACCCTGAAAAAGTTCATTGGCGCATGCAGAGATTGAAAGTCTCGTTTCATTTGAAATTTTTATAATAAAGAGGTAAAAAATAAGGTGCGAAAAAAATCTGTTCTCGCTGTGTACCTGAAGGTAGAATATTCGGCCCAGGCCGTAATTCCATTCCAATCTTCCAGCTCTACTCTCAGACTGACGTCAGCCTCGTAGGTCAACCTTTGAGAGAAAAATTTCTTTCAATGATTTCTGGTTCAAGTTCAAGCTTCGGGTTCAAGGGAGTTCAAACGCTGCCATTATACAGAACAGTGTGAATTATTTTAACTGGTCAAATCTGATGACACACCTATATTGTTAGAAAGCTCATTTGCAAGTAAATGACATTCAAATGCACGCAGTTTTCCAAAATCCTATGTAATTGCTGTGCAAGTTTACTGAAATTCTTGACATTTTTACAGTGGCTTTGTAACACTGATATTATTCCATGTGATTTTTTCGGAGTCTTCTAACGATTAGCAAAATCTTGAGTTAATTGTTATCAGAAGGTTGATAATTGACCTGATTTTGTAGACCAAATAATGATTGAAGGAATTATACAGGGAATATTTTGTCTTCTATTTTTTGTCATTACACAAAAAGGTACATTTGAGAGAGCTTATGGCTACTAAAAGCCATCAAGTCATCCATGATTGAAATTTCAAAATTTGCGTAAAGGTTCAAAAACTCACCTATGAATATATTCATTTCCGAACCAAAATTCTTCCCCGAGATTCCCAAATCCAAGACTATAGTCGTCCCAGGACTTCGTGAAGTTCTCTATTCCACCCCAATTTCCACCTCTTTGTTGAATGACTGTCCACCCTCCACCAACAGTTTCAAGATCACAATTTCTCGTGTAAAAGTCGCGTCCAGCAGCGTTAGAATCCCTGGTTGTTCCCAGCGTATAAACTCCGGACCTCCTTCCAGTAGTGGCGAGACTTTCGCAGCTTTTTTCATCAACCTGAATCTCTTTTTCGGTTCTTGCCGTCGTGGACAGCGTTTCTATACTCACAGTCGTCAATGGCGGTAGAAGAGTCGTCACACTCGAAATCGGAACTGAACTCCAGGGTCTCAAGATCGGATATCCAGGGGTTGACGACGTTGACGAGGCTGTGGAGCTCGGGGTGGGTTCATCATCGGCCTTGGTTCTTCCCCAGCTTTTTGGTCCAGACCCGAGAGGTATGACGGTAACTTCGCCGTATGCGCTTCCTACGAATTGAGGAGAAAACGGAAAACCATTGGGGGAGAAAGTGATGGAGGAATATTACCTTCTGGAGTATCTTCATCGTCGCCGCTACCAGCGTCGTTCGTTGTGTCACCAGAACCATCGTAATCAACGACTGGGATTGTGCTTGGAGAACGTGATCCGCCATCTGCACGAGGACACACACGGTCCATTTTACCGAAGAGCTTTTCCAGGTGAGTTTTTTGGTCAGAAAAACGCCGGTCTAAGGCCGCTTGTCCGCTCGATGCTTGCCCGTGAACCTGGTTGACAACTCCTGGTGATCAAAACGAAGAGTAACTCCAACGCGGTGATTATGTGGATGCTTTTAATTTTTCACAATTTTTCTGGCAATTTTTTTATTCACGCACCTTCGACACGTTTCATCAAGGTCTCTGCATTTTCTGCGAAAGAATTAACTCGATGACTGCTTGCCCGGCAGCAGCTTAACAGCTCCTGAATATCATGGGCGATGTCTTCGTCTTGGTCATCGTTTTGACATGCAGATGTGCCGTTGAAGCCACGCAATAGGCCTTCGATCGTGTCTAATGATTTTGTCATTTTTCTTTGAGGCGCTGTCAATCTCTTCCAAAGTCTGTGACAATATATCAAAAGGGCTGGGTTCAGGCTCCGAATTTTGAAAAGCTCCGAACGAGCGGTAAAAATTCCGAATTCGTTTTAGACGATTTCGAATTTTCGGAAACGTTCAAGTTTAGAACATTAAAATTCCGAAAACTCGAAATACAGACGGTTCAATACTCCGAAATTCGAGACCCCCGGAAGTCCGGAGATACAAAAATTTCGGAAGTTTGGCCTCAGGGGACTTTTGAAGTTCGGAACTTCAACCCGGTCCCGTATCAAAATCTGAATGCATAAACTAGACTATGACATCATCGGCAGATTGGTCAACCTTCCAGGTCCCTTTCTGTTCTACGAATCACTATACTCTTTCCCCATCAGATTGTCTGGATATGTTCCTTTAAATGATTGATAATGATCAATGCGTGACAATTTGATTGACCTACTTGTTGAGCAGCTTAGCCTCAGTTTGAGGAAGGTCAGAGGTGTCTGGCTGATCCGCTAATTCGTTACTGTCTGCTTCTGAGACCAGTCTGTCATATACGAGGTCAACTTTGGCCTGTACATCCTGAAGAGCTTCTTCCACTGCCGGAGGGGTGTTGCATCGTATCACGAGCCTTCCGGATGCCTCGTCCGTGTCGTTTTTCTTTCTTTTTGGTTTTAAGGTGGTTCCAATCGAGTGAATCCCAGTTTGTACTCGGTCCACTTTACGTTCGACGATTTTTAGCGTCGAAAGAACGCCCCTGAAAAATTCATGGCACATTGGTAGATCACGTTTTGTTTGCGAGAAGACATCCGTGCGTCTTCTGAATATAAGTAACTCGCATATTTGAACTGTTGAAAAAAAAAATCTCTATTACATCGGCATTGAATATTTACGACTAGTTAATCATGATCATTAATTCAACGAATATTTTGATCGTAGATACCCGAGTCTAACACATAATGATTAACGTCACACCTGCCTCTAATTATATAAGGCAAAGCAGAGACGCTCTACGTGTTTATACGATCATTCTTTTTGGGAGTGTTATTATTGATTCTCTCTACATCAGCGGCTCAAGTTGTTCATGTTTATTTTTTACATACAATTCGGTCCTAATTTGTGTGGTAGATATATAATTGGTCGGTTCCATATCTGGAGGAGCACCGCACCTACCTGGTAGCGAATTCTCCCATCAGCGGGTCTCTGGGTGTCTCGAGTTGTTGGATTCTTTGAGAAGTTTCTTCGAGCCTTGAAGCAACCCTTTCTAATTTATACTCGAGATTCATCAGCTGAGATACCTTGGTGTCAAGTACCACCATCTTTTCCTGACCTCTTGAAAGATGGTCCATTTTACTGTCGAGGCTTCTTATCTGCTCGTTCCATGCGGCAACGTGCAATTGAAACGTGTCCCAGACGTGACTCCTCTCTTGAAGACCATGAATATTGCTTTCGATGCTAGCGAGGAGCGTCGATGTCGTGAGCATTCTGTGCTCGAGTTTTCCCAGGTAGAGATTGTTGAATTTGTCCAACTGGCCTAGCAGGATGTGTAGGAAAAAATGAGCATTAAAGATTACCTCTTATCGTTTCTTTTGTGTAGATGAAATGAAGAATATAAGTTTCTTTTTTCGGTTACCATTTTATTTGGAATTGAGTACACCGATTGATCAATGAATGCGATAGAAATGTCGGTGCTTTCAATTTCTGACACAAAACGATTGTGGGAAAGTGCACAGTCCGTGGGTCGCGTATATAGAAATTGAATTTGGGTTGTTTGCCTGCTTGCTCCGCGCTAAGTAACCTTGTCAGTCAAATTAATGAGCCTGCGGGTTGTTCGGGCTGGACAACACGTGATTACACGTGTTTCCATGTCATACTGTCTCGCTGACTGATCATGAGTCGTTTCGGCAATGTGCGAACTTCTGGCTGCGTATGAAATCAACTTTTTTCAACGTCTTAAATTAAATTGAACGAAAACAAACACATGTGTCTATCTTCTATCGTCTTTCCTCATACAAGATAATATGTTATTCTTAACTTTAAGCTCTTTTCTTGCTCCACTGTGATGCTAGCATGAGCCGAAACCAATGCTTTTTCATATAATATCTTCGTCAATCTGAATTTATCATATGAAATGTCTATAAGCAAAGGCGCAAAGAGGAATGAAAAAAAGTGATTTGGGCGCTTTTTTCGGCAGACCGCACTTTCTCATGCGTTTAGCAGATGCTCTAGGAACCGCTGTATACATACAGCGTGGGAATAATCTGTATATAGTATGATACGTCCAGCTCCTCACCAGCTATATTAGCCATCAGCGTTTTAACGCCTCCAATTTCTTCCCAAAGACGGTCAACCTGGAACCCATGAATCTCCGATCGTCTTTGGCTTATTTCGGGTTGCACCATCGTTTGACTTTCTGGAAATATGAACGGCTGCTGCGTTGTTAACGGAATTGGACCAACCGCCAGCGCGGATGAGACTATCGAGATTATCCATAAAAGCTGAAAATAATTAATCATATTGGATTGAAATAACAGAAAAACATTTCTTCCAACTAGAAATCCCTTTCATTAATTATAGAATTTTCTTTTTCCATGGAATCTTGATTCCGGTAGATCTTCGATGGGTTATTATGGTTGAATATTAATTATAGAAAATCTCGACCGTGGGATTTGTGTTATAGGACCGTCGTCACATACACAAACGTACATTTTGATGGAGTACCGAAATGACGAGGTACGCATGAGCTATAACCGTCGAAACGTGACCAAACGTAACCGGGCTACCAATAATCGGCAATCGGACTCTCCCACAGAGATAAATGTGTCTAATTAGCCGCAGTTCCGGTCCATTCTGTCTTTGATATGTAAAGACTTCCATATTCCCAAGTCAACGGTGCCAATACCGAGTTCATACCTTTCTTCCTTAATTTCAACCCCTCGAAAGATCACTGTCGAATTTTTACCATCTCTCACTCTCTATCTTTCGCTCATTCATTCTCTCCTCTTCCTTACTTAATTAAAACAAGTTCAATTGAGATCAATGAACACTAATCGATCATAAATTAGTCAAATTCCTTTCTCTAAGTTCATTCTGCACCGGATTAACGGATATTATTCGTAAATTATCATCACTTTTATGAACCTGCAGTCTGCAATGCAGATTACTTTACCAATACCGTGGAATAATTTATACTACACGAAGTCATAGACCGATTTGAGAAAAGCTATACGTCAACCTCGTCAAATTATATCCACAAATGAGCTAGAAAAGTTCGAACTAAATATCTAAAAATTAGTTACGCAAGGAGTTTTCTGAAATCTCAATATCCCAAATATATTAGTATCACAGATATTGAGGTTTTTTTATTCAAACTTTTCCGGCTCGTTTGTAGACGTGATTTGAACAGATTCACGCAGCTTTTTGAAATTCAGAAGCTTTATTTCAGTAGCCTGAATCATTTTGCGATTTTTGTAAAAAAAAAACGGAATATATAATTTACTACGTAGTAGGAATAATTGGGCCGAACATAATCTGTGGATTAATGATATGGCTTATAAAATTCGCGAAATTTCTTCGAGAGGTGCTACCGAATTCCACAATCTGAAATATAAATCTGAAATAACACCTGTACCGGTATAACTAACTCGGCGTAATTTCTACTGTGGACTCTTAGAACGTGATGTAGTTACCGCGTTTCACAACTCACGTTATACCTATACCGCGATGTGAGTTGCAAAACGCGCAAAACACGTATACATCTCAGAGGCGAGAGCGGTTCTACGCTTAGTTTCGCGTTCTTATCACGGCGCGGGCGTTGCGGTTGCAGAAGATGCGTAATACACAGAGTTGAATCAAGAATCGCGATATTTACGCACCATTACTATACATTTATGATCCCGAGACCTGAACTCTTGGAGGCCGATATGAGGCTGGTGAAAGGATGAGAACGTGTATTGATTCGCTAACGCATTGATTAACAACCGATCTATCCGCTACAAACGACAATTCAAAATCTAGCTCCGATTGACAATAAAATTTTTACATTCGGGTGTGATAATTGTCCATCTGGAATATCGATGTATTAGGAAGTTGATCTGCTTCGATCGTAAAATTCTATTATACTTCACATAAGACGCTTATTTATTTTCCGATCTAATCAACATAACTACTCTGTAGATGAGGCTTTACTGCGTTGAGTAAATAAAAAACGCTTACTTTACGTCCGACGAGGATGGACGCAATAATTGTGTAAACAAATTCTTGCGTTTTGATATTCGAACGCAGATAGTTTCTTGCGATAGCTTTATCTTATACGTATGGTGTTAAATAAAGTATAAAGGATCCATTATCGCCATGTTCTGTTTGGGATCAGTGACAAAGCTGCCTTGTATGTAGTTACACAGATCGCACCTCTAAGGTCTGCTGGAACTCTCCCCGCAGGTATCCGAAGTCACGATTTGATCTTATGCGATTTTTCGTAAGCGCAGTTTGACAGGGGAAATATTTCTTCAAGTTTTATACTGGCCGGGTCTTAGAATTGCTCGAAAGATATGACCGGAAGTTTGATTCCAATATTTTCATGTCGTACCTAAAAAGGGACGGTTGCTGATAGAGCACTGTAAATAATTAATGTACTTATGGCTCGAAACGTATCCTTGTACTTGATGAAGTTTATGTGTTTCGATTAGAATCTGAAAGGAGAGATCGGCGGATCGTTCGGTCGGTCAGCGTTCAAGCCTTGGGAGATACTCGAGTACTTTAATCGTAAGACAAGAACCGCGTGTTTAGAAAAGTGATTGACATATGGCCGGTGAAATCATTGGCCATAGTAATTAAAACTGACTCTTTACGATCCGCGTATAGAAAGAGGACCAAAGTTTTTCCAATCTCATACACGATCAACGACTATTATAAGTTTTGATCACGCTACCAGATATGCGGTCCATTTATTATTTCCCTCGATTTATCCCCCGCGGAATTTCTCTCGTATACAACTTTCCTACTGCGTTACATTCATCTCTATCGATAAAGGATTTCTCCGTTATACCTGATTGAATTTCGGAAGTTAATCGCGGCTGTTTGTCTTGACAAAAACTGCGTAATGAAAATTGCACGACTTATAGATATTGTGAACCGTTTATATAGTCTAGAAACCTAAATTACACGAGATAATAATTCACCCATATCGTAGTACTACGTTATCTCGATGTAGTATAACGTGTATGCTATATCTGTTTCATCGTAAGTGTTAAGTCTTATGCTTGTGATCAAGAATGTACTCACCTAACTAACTATTCTCCGGCTTTTGGCTATCATATGAAAAAAAAATGACATTGAATAATCTCGACAAAAAGAACAAATAAAACGATTTCCGTCTTAGGTACGGCTAATTACTAATCTAAAGATATATACCTACTCTTGGGTAATTTGAAATGCTGTAAGCGTGTCGAAAGCGTGATTCGAATGGGAAAGCGTAAGGAACGCGTAAATATTAAATTGTAAGTGTTTAAGCTTACCTGATTAGATTTCATATTTGTACGCGCGTCTGCGTGTCACCGATCTAGTTCCCACCTCGATATCGCGCACTAACGATTATAACGGCGCGAGGTGTTTCGCGCGGCTATTATATCGCTTGGAATGAAAGAAATTTCCGACTCTATACGATTACAATTATTATCACTAATATACTGGATAATATTACGTTCGCACCCAGCAAAGTCACTCCGCGAACTAAACTGACAGACTTTGGTACCAACTCACCGACTCGCTACGAGCGAGTGACAGACGTACAGCAGAATTGAATTACAAACACAGTAAACCCGCTTTGCGAGGTCTCGCTTTTATAGCGAGCTTTATGCCTCGCGATGAATGACGAGCATTTTTTTCTTTTTTTCTTTTATTTCTTCTCGCGTCTTCATCTTCTCGTATTCTTCCGAGGAACTGAAACGTACGCGTCTCTCCGCTGCAGACATCCGAATTAATTATTATACACATAGAAGCCGAAAAGGTCTCATGCCTAAAAAAAGGAGAAAAAGAAAAGAAAAAAAAAACTATAGATTGCGGAAATGCAGTGGAAAAGCGGTTCTTGCATAGCACATAATTTTGTAGCTTGGTTCATAGCCAAATCCCGAAAAAGATCGTCTCGTTTTTCATCTTAGAAAGTGGAGCGAAATTTTCGTCGCGTGTTTAAAACATGCTGCAGCTATATTCAACGGCTGCATGAGTTCATTAACTAAGCTGTTATTATGTCTCGGAGCTTGCAGACCGATTGTACTCATTCGAAGAACAACAACTATATTTAACTAAATACAAAAAATGATTCATTTCTTAGCCGCCTTATGTTTTAGCAACAAATCAATGCGGCTTGATGTAATTTGCGGAAAGTTTCGTCGGTTTTAAAACAGCAAAAATAGGTTTAAAAAAGAACCAAAAAATTCAAAAGAAAAAAAAAATCAAACTAGTTGCAGACCGCGCAAACTCTCCGAGATATCCTAAGCGACGCATTGATCTTCATAGGAACGGAATATAGGGCGCAAGCGCGAAGCTTTTCGCTTTATTTTCAGCTTTGTAGAAATTCAACGAACCCGAAGCGCGGTGCTTCGGAAATTTCGAGTTAAAATAATGTTCATCTATTCTTAGTCCGACGCTCAATAAGATCGTCTTCTTACTGCCGGGAAGGGGGGAGGGACTAATTATAAGTACTGATTTTTATTTTCACCAGACACGAGGTAGACCACGCTTCACACATTCACGATGTCCAAGCTCGATGACAATTTGTCAAACAGCGACAAACCCCTCATCAAACAGAATTTTAACCAGAATAATAACGTCGTAAGGTACGCAATAATAAAAAACTTTATCATTTTAATACCGTAATCACCTCATCTATTCAAAAAGCTCCGAATGATGTAGAGAAATTTGTGAATATATATCTTAATGAAAAAGATACAATAAGAAGCAATCAGATAAAATGTAAACTTAACATGCATCGCGTTTATCCATGTACCTAAATCTTTGCTATTTTCAATGGGATAATTAGACAAGATCATAGTGCTCTGGCTGTAAGCCAATACCGTTACGGAATTTTCTATAATAATCTGATAATGTAAACAGTGATAATTATTAGTTAATTTCGTCGATCATGTAGCCTGGGTAAGACTAGGGGTATCTTAAAAGATGGTTCGAGTCGTTCGAGCGCCATAGACGTTCAATCTGAAAGGAAGAGATACTGTCTATGGACCTTGATATTTTTGCTAGCCGTGATGGGGCTGTGTAACTTGTTCCTAAGCATAACGATAATAGCTGTTCTAAGGGTGAATCAAAGGATGGAAAGTCTGGAAGTTATACCCGAAGAAAACCTGATAAAATTCTTCGGAAAAACCGACCTAGACGGGGTACGTAAGATGATATTTAAATGATGGATGAATGAACGGAATGATTAATCAACCCTTCCCTCGTCGATCCCCCAGCTATGTCTAAGGGGTGGAATTTGTCAAGGCTATGGGGACGAGCCGATGGAAATTTCCGGTGACGATGGGGGCGTCCAGATAAATCTGAAAGGCCACAGAGACCAGGTCAGATCTAACGTCCAGGTGCTTCAAAACGGAACAACTGTATCACGAGTCGAAGTTCTTGAGATAAAAGACCCCCAAACAGGGGCTGCTTACTTCTCGACAAATTTTCCAAATTTCGAGCTGCCGTCCGGAGTGGAAAAAATAAATATAGAAATCGCGGAGACTCATAGAGTCACTTCGCCAGTCAATGAGAGTTTGGTGTTCAAGTCTGATGGGCAAGTGACGGTCCATGGGACAGAAGGAGTGCGTATGGAAGCGAAAGAGATACTTTGGACCGCTGACGAGGACGTTTTTCTCAAGAGCGATAACGGCAGTATAATCCTTAGTGGAAAAGAAGGAGTTTCTATAGACCTAAAACGTATCCCGGTGGTACCATCAGGGTCGAAAAGTCAGAGCGGTACCAGCCAGTATAAAGTATGCGTATGCATGCCTCAGGGTAAATTATTTCGAGTACAAGTACCGCCTGGTAATAAACAGGTGAATTGTGCCCACGTTAGTATGACGCCTGAGCACAGTCCGTGCAAGTAATGAGGAAAAATTTGATCAACAAAATTTTTCGGGTTTTGGAATGACAGTCTGAATTTTTATTGATTGAAAGATCGGAATATTCGGAAGCCTGCAGCGATGAGAGCAATGATGATTTTTCTTTTTTTTTCTTTTACTCAGAGTAGGAGTGAAAAAAAAAATTTAAATGTGTAAATTCAATGCCTCATTTAGTCATCAAAATTTATCACCCGTTAAACTTGACGCGGAATTTTTTTTTTTTTTTTTAATATCAATATAGTCAATGGTAATAATATTCTTTCATTTTAATTTGTCTTAACTATTAAGCCAATTGTCGATATAGGGGGGCTATCTTTGTTTTCAATCTTCTTTAAAGAAGAAAGAAGAAGAAAGAAGAAGAAGAAGAAAGGAAAGAGAGAATAAATAAATGAAAATAAAAATGATTCAAGACCAAAGAGCAAGGTTGTTTTATTTAAAAGAAATTCATTGGCCCTCCAGACTGTATTATTCATTAATTTATCAATTTACTCATACAGATTGGCAGCAATCGGTTTTGTATATGGTATTATAATATCGGGATTCGTTAGGTAATTTAATGAGAGTACAGAAGAATATTTTGTAAATATTGAAGATTTATTTATCGAAAGAACTTGATCGCATTTCATTTTGAATTTGACGTCATATTTTACAATATTTTTACGTACGGTAATAGAATTTTTATATGTTCACACGAATAATAAGAATCTATAATTCACACTGATGTACACGCACACACATACGCTGCTAATAATAATAATAATAATAATAATAATCTTAATTTTAATAATATAAATCTGGATGTTCATGAACGTAGTATCGAAAATAATCACAATCTTAGTCGAATTATTCATTTAATTTCTGTCCGATTTAATGAACTCGTTGCAAAGTACATAAGATTGAAATACCCGTATTTTTTTAATTAGAAATCGATAAACCATCATCAAAGAATTTTTTCTTTTCACGATTGAAATGATAAATGCGGAAGAAAAGAAAAGAAAAAAAAAGAAAAGAAAAAACAAAAGAAATAAATTTTACTATCATGAAACGAACGATAACTTTTTCTTATCTCATCGCATCGTCGATTTTTTAATTATATTTTATTTTTTTTTGTAATATTCGTAATAAACTACGTGGTGTAAAAAAAAAGTTCAGCGATGTTGGTCGAAAAATTGTTCCAAATCAAAGACACAAAGATGGATAGATCTCGATTTTAATATTCAGCTTTAAACGTCTTGAGTCACCATCTCCTCATTTCCTTCCTCCATTTCTTCCTGTTGTTCTTGTTCTGTTGGTGGCTCGTAGGCCTTATCCAAGGGACTGGCCACTACCCCACCAGCCCAGACACTCATTTCTACGGCCAATTTATTACCACCTTCTAGCAAAGGCCGATAACCACCGTGAGCCAATACTCGGAGTAAGGTCTGAGCAGTTAGACACACTTGGTCCTGTTGCTCAAGAGTCATCGCAGTGTGGACACGAATGTTTCCTCCTTCACAGGGATCGGAAATTCCTTGAAATTAACAGATAATAATCAATTAAAACAGAAGTGGGAGCAAAAGATTGGAAATTTCATTTCTGTGATACCAGAAATTAATTTTCCAGACTTTCTAGAATCAGAATCCATGTTTATTTGGTCAAGGCTTCGAAATTCGGATTTATTCGTTTCTTTCCCTTCTATTTTCTTTTACATTTTCTTCTGAATGCGTAGATAATCATTTATCAGAACGCCAGTTAAAACAAGATGTTAGCATTTTTGTTTCTATCCAAAAGAAAATTGGTTTTACCAGCTGAACCAGGCAAAAATAAGCCTGAAGCTAAGAGCTGAAGCACACGCTTGTAGGCTTGATTGATTGGCAATGCTTGTCTGCTGGGATTATTCATGATAGCATTATGGGCCAAGAGGTCTAACATCCATGGAGACAGAGGTTCAAATCCTTCAAATCTGGTCCTTAAATCTCTGAGCAGTCTGATTAAGACCTTGATGCTAGAGTGATGGGCGTTTTCCTCGAACCAGCGAGAGTGTCTGATGGCAGCGAGATGACCTGAAGCAGATTAACAGTTGATCTAGAGTTTCGAATCAATATAAACATGTAATTATTGATAAGCAGTTCAGTTCGAAAGGATTTATTGTTTACCTTGGCAAATTTTCACGTCTAAATGCTGCTCAGATTCTAATTTCCTCAAATTCTGATGCAGAGTAGTAATTAAAACGCGAACTGTAGCCTCATTAGTTGATATATCAAATCCACGTTCGGTCTGAACGAGTCTGAACACTTCTTTAGGATTTCCTGCTTTTAAATCTGTGTTTACTTTCGTTCCTAGAGCTTCGACTGCTGTCTTAGTCGGAAGTGTTTTGAGGATAACAACGATATCCGCTATGTTATGGCCTTTAATCATTGTTCCTTTCTTGAAGCTACCCACTTGTCTGACCTCTTCAAGTTGCTGTTATTCAAAGAAGAAAATTCATTTATTTAGATTATTTTTAGGTCTTATCAAAAATGCTAAATTTAGTTAATCATGTTTTGTGGCTCTTCTCTCTCAGTCTATTTGCGAGAAACTTTGAGAGGTGGTATCTGTTGCTTTCCGCAATTATAAGGACAACATTCAAGCTATCATTAATTCCAATAAATACTATTTGCTGTCTTATCGTCTTACACAAGCTTCGAACGTTCCAGGAGCGACGATTAGATTATCCAGAACGCCCTGTAACTTTGTGACAAGATTCAAGATAGAATTTTGTTCTTTAGCGGTAGGACACATGTCCGAATTCTTTTTAACAAGGGCGGTAGTAAAATCAGCTTCATCCACAGCCGGTTTAACCCTCGGAAAAGCAGCCTCGCACAAAGTATAGTCAAATGGATGTCTGGGCAAAAATTGCTTCCTAGGAAATCCCATTCCGCGACCCATTCCACCACGTCCGCCTCTGATCATACCGCCTCGTGCACCTCGAACCATGTTATGCTTAAAAGATTTAAAAGTATCTCTGATCTGATGTATAAATTAAACGAAATTTATCATCAGTTTGAGTGGGGGAAAGCTGCGTGTATGAAATTTCAACATTACATTAGATTTTAGATTCTTTCAGTCTATCCCATCATTTCTCACAATGCGCGTGTGATCACTCGGAATTGGAACGAAATAAAGAGGCGCTATTTGCCGTTTTAAAAACAACAAGATTGTGTGTTAAATGCGGTAAAGGACTGTCATATAGTTTATAAAGAATAGAAGCTATCTAATTTGCGATAAATTCGATCTACTCAGTCGCGCGAGCGAAGGTGAGTTTATAAAGCGTAATGTCGTGCGAACCTAACCAACCAATCAATATTTATGTCGAAATGAATTGGTCGACGTTTACTTTATTCCCTTAGTCATTTTTAGTGAGTATAAATTTGTTGAAATTTAAAGCGATATATTCTGCGATAATAACTTACCAAAAACAATCTAAATCCTGATATTTATCTCTACAATCGACCGGCGTTGATTGTGAAGCGTCTGCAGCGGTCAATGGCGTCAGTGTTGAGAGTTGAGACATGAAGTTAGCGGACGAAGGTGTGCGATTACGATACAACTAAAATCGCATTCGACTTTATCGCCGAAGAGTGGAGACACACCATACCTAAAACTCCAACTTCAGCTCAGTGCATTGTTGCAAGGTAATCATGGCTTCGGAGCGGTACAGTTTTTCGCTCACAACTTTCAGGTAAGAAATTCTGCACTATCTAAAATTTCGTATAAATATTAGCCAACGAATTCCCTAATCCTATTGTTGCGCGTAAAAAATCGCACACCCTTATCCCGAAACGTTGAAAAACTCACCTAACCTCTTCCTAACCTAAAAACACATAGCGTCAAATTTTCGGCATTAGGTATTAAATAAATAACAATAGAACTATCCAGATGAACAAAAATGCAGATAAATTCAATGATTCGAAATTTTATCAGCAATCTATACCCGAATTATTAATTTCACGTCAATTAACAAAAGCATGAAATCCGTTCATACTGTCGTGTCATTGTTGCCTTTTGCAACTTCGGAAAATAATTCACTAACATGATTGAAGAATTTCGTATTATTCCGTCGTCCTTATGCATAAAGTAATGCAAACTTTAATTTATGATACTATGTCTAATGCAATATGAAATTTTCAGCCCTTCAGGCAAACTAGTGCAAATAGAATATGCGTTGGCTGCGGTATCAGCCGGGGCTCCATCCGTCGGTATAAAAGCTTCAAACGGTGTCGTTTTGGCGACTGAAAACAAGCACAAATCGATCCTCTACGATGAGCACAGCGTAAATAAGGTCGAAATGATCACCAAGCATATCGGAATGATCTACAGCGGTATGGGCCCTGATTATCGCCTGCTGGTTAAACAGGCGAGGAAAATTGCTCAGCAGTATTTACTCGTTTATCAAGAACCCATCCCGACCGCTCAGCTCGTACAACGAGTGGCGATGCTCATGCAGGAATATACTCAGTCAGGGTATGAATTGGAAATAGAAATTATTCTGTTGTTGTAATATTCAGACATTTTTTATTTTAGATATTTTCACGGTAATAATTGGGACTGATGTTTTACAGAGGTGTTCGTCCGTTCGGTGTATCTCTGCTGATATGCGGATGGGACAACAATAAGCCGTACTTATTCCAGTGCGATCCTTCAGGCGCTTATTACGCTTGGAAAGCTACCGCTATGGGAAAGAATTATATAAACGGTAAAACATTCCTTGAAAAGAGGTACAGCGAGGATTTAGAACTCGACGACGCTGTTCATACTGCTATTCTGACTCTGAAAGAGGGATTTGAAGGACAAATGACTGCAGATAATATCGAAGTCGGTATTTGCGATGCCAGCGGTTTCAGGAGGCTCGATCCATCCAACGTCAAGGACTATTTGGCCAATATCCCCTAATTCAAATTAATCTATTATTCAATCATCTCTTTTTTTCTATTGTAATATCCGATAATTAAGTTCTAAATAAGAATGTGCTTGTGGATAATAAAATCTTTGAAATATACACTAGAATTTTATGGATTTATCTTCTCTAATTATTTATTTATACTCTTCAAAGTCACGATTCCAATGGATTAGATAGTTCTACTTTTACTTAGAAACTGACTTCGTTTCCCTAAAATTTACGGCCTCAGTAGGCTAATTCCAAATAAAACATCTTAGTTCATCGTATCGTTAATATTTAGGGGATCTTCACTATTTTCATCGCATTTTTTTATCACCCTAAGAAGTTCCGAATAACTTTTGAACTAGTCGATCGATTTTAGGGAAATTTTTTACACAGTTATCTTCAATAATTTTTTGATACGGTATTGAAGTTGAGAAAAATCGGTTTAGGGATTTGGAGAAGAGAGGGAAGACTGTGTTTTTAAGAAGGTATGACCTAACATCTTGGAAACCGAGTTTTACCCAGAGCAGTATATTTCAAATCATACATCTAATTTTTTCGGGACAGGATCTTTAAATTATCCGAAAACATATATTGGAGCTAATATTTCGTACAGAAATATTCAAAATTCTTGTTACACGAGATTATCTGCCTTTTTTGACTCCATGCCTATTTTGCATGAGTTGCAAAACCTACTTTTTATTTAGTAAACTGAGGAAATTTCGGCTCATGAATGAGAATAATCATACCGAGTCAAAATCCCGGGCTAGGAGAAGACGGTTTCATTGGATTGTAATATTTTAATAATGTTAAAAATTTTCGGTTCAATCATGAGAGCACAATCTTCAACTTTTCCTACTACAGTCTCATTGTAGGTGCATAGGGAAATTCTTAATTCTGAAAGTATCTGAAAGCTGTTTGATTGAAAACGGTGCCTACGAACCGTAATCTTTGATTGTTTTCCACGAAAACCACAACTTTCCTTATTACACACTTTCGATCGATGTTTCATTTATATGAGAAATCTTAATTGGCGAAAGGCCTACAAGCTGCTACCCTAATAAAAATGTCTACTCCTATAAATGTCTCCGAATTTTTTTGGGCAAACTGGAACATTTCATAGTTTTCGATAAAAAAAAATTTTAGACTCATAGTTTTTTTTATAAATATTCGTCCCTTTTGTCGTTCAAACTATAGAAAAATTACAAAAAGGTCTAATTCCTCTAATAAATCGTAGAGATTCGTAGATCTATTCATTAAGCCGTCAGCTAGAGCGTCTGGTTGAAAAAAAAGATCAAAATCGTTTCCGATGTTGTCGAAATGAGGAATAAACTGGAATAAACTGCTCAAATTTCGCCACATGTTGTTATAAAAAATTCATTCAGCCCCTATACCAATTCGCATTTAAAATTCAAATTCCACAGATCTAATGCGCAGATGTGTACACCTACCCCTAAGTAATATAAGTTCAAAATATTCGCATAATATGTACCTACACTCATCATCACGGCGTGGCGCGGGCGTATTCAACAAGAGTCGAATATCATCGAGCGAATTTGATCTCATTGTCTTTAGTGGTCCCATAAGTAACTTGTAGGTATATTGTACAATGGAAGATAATGCTCTCTGCCTCTTGCGGTCTATTCCTCAATCGAGGAGACGAAATGTTATCATTCATACTAAAAATTGGACCCTGGTCCTTAATTTGATCATTTTAAAATAACAATGCCCAAATATGTGCAAAAAGGTGTAGCCAAAACTCCAGGTTCCTATCTCAATTCTAGGTACTGCCCCCAAATTATGATGAATAGAATTTTGTCGTTGAAAATCTGTAAATTTAACAAGTGTGCGGAGTTTCGGATTCAGAGAAGCGATAATGCGATAGGAAGTAAAAAAACAATCCCAAAGTACTAAAAGTCGTGTGTTATTCAAATAGGAAAGTTCAAAGGGTTTGGGGCAGTATTTGGAATTGAGATAGGAATCTGGGGTTTCAACTACATATTTTTTGTACATATTTGGAGACGTTGTGGTCCATGGGAGCATTAAAATTCGAATATGATCGAAATAGGGACCACCCGACAAGGGAAGGTACCATATACATACGTATGTACTCCGAAAAGCTTAGAATCTCTAAACGAGAAACAAGTCTGTATCGTTTAGTGCATAACGTCAGCAATTATTATAACAATTATTTCACTACACTATTACAACTACGACTAATTGTTAGTCAAGTCTCATTCTGAGTAATTTATAAAGCTGTTCGCTGCACTCGGCATGCAAATAAAGTGGATATGGGTAGCATACATGTATAGGCAGCGCGGAGTTTAATTTGAAAATTCAAATTATGACATTTTGCTGCGTGTTCTTATACCTACCATATGAAGACCGTAATCTTTACCACCTAATTTAATTTCGCGTGAGATTAGCTTGACGGTCTGTCATCTCGAGGTACCCACGTTTCTTGTAGTGAATTTGAATATTTAATTGACTGTGAGGTACCGAGGAAATGAATTAATTCAACCATTTGTTTAAAAGCAGCGATTCGTACTTAGTACAATTTGATATCTCGATCAAATTGAGCTTTCAGAGTACTTTTTCCACCCAAACGCGGGCTTCTCCAAACTTAGAATTGATTAGATTTATCTGGTCTGATCTATTATTATTATTATTATTGTTATTATTATTATTATTTCAACTCAAAACAAGTTTGAAAACAGGAAATTCATAGGCTGGCTCATGGTCAGGCCGAACCCGCTTGTTATGAGATATTGAAAAAGTATATGGAAGGGGAGTGTGATAGCTGGTTGAAGAGTTTTAATTGATATTGAAATCTGAAATCTGTATACAAGAATATGTTATAGAACGTTGAGCGGCGTAATAGAATTGTAAGTTTAAGTTATATTCAAGTAACTGAAGTCAAAGTTATTCAACAATCAATTTAATCTTAAACATTATATACGCATAGAGATTACAAAGTTTAATCCCTCGGTGAAACTCTGGAAAGAAGAGATTGAAAACCGCACGAAGTAAATAAAACACGATAAAACTGCCCGCGGCCCCGCGAAATTCGAATTAAACTATTTCGTTGATTAAAAAGCTTGGTTCAGCTTCAGAACGAGTTTGGATATACCCGAAAGCTCCATCCGCAGACACAACTAAATACAGTGAAAATTCGGCAACTGCTAAACAAAAGTTTGAAAAATCGTACTACCTATGCCACGCATTTCAGTATACGAGATAACTTCGTGAACTGAGTTTAAACACGCACACCCTAGTACCTGGCATATACCTATACCTGTACGTTTTCACGCCAACGAACGCCAATGAACCATAAATCTATTGGCCTCTGCCTACCCCATATCGTGTTTTCAAAGTTCGCGTATTACCTTCGCACAAGGCCATTTTGCCCCGGAATATATTGGAGAAAATTATTAAATTTTCCCTCTAAGCGAGGGTCAGGGCGCGGGGGTTCAGCGGTTCTGGAAAAAGCTCCAGGGTGCCGAAGCTTTGCTTTCACCAGTTTAGACGATGAATTATTTCCTTCAAAATTATTTCCTGATTCCTAATGTATAGGTACGCAACGCGTATTATTTTTCCTCGTGATCTGAACGCGAATTGGCCTCCTGCAGCCACGTTACGTGGCAGACACCCTTCATGCTGCACTCTTGAGCGCATCAGGGGCAGAAGCGCGTGAATAGTTTATGAAGAGACGCGAATTGGAACGAATGTTCGATCTATAATATCACGAGGGAGCCAACCGGAAGTGGACAATAGGGAAAAGAGCGTCGAAGCTTAGAATCGAGATATTGGAATGTAGAGTACTTTGTGTATACTGGCTTCACTGGTGCATCGAGTGAATTGAATAGAAAGAAAAGGCTTTTAATTAGTTATAATTGAGCTATCGATTTGACCGAGGTTTGAATAGCGCGAATGTACCGGGGCTGAATAGTAGATGACTCTGAGTGGCGGCCATTAAAAGTTGTCTCGTTAAAATTGCATTTCTGCATCCTGATATAATGCAACGAATAATTCCAGAATAATTACATAATTTGCAACCTTTGCGATAGCGTCAGCGTTTGACGGTGGGAAAATGATGCCGTCTTCTATCATTTGCGTTATTTGCTTTTTTCTTTTCAATTATTCTCTTCGATACCTTCAATTTCTCGATTTCCGGTTCACGAGGAACGTGCCTTTGCTCGTGTCGCTTCAAGGGCTTGTTCAAAGAGGAACGAGAATCGTTTTCATCGAAAAACATGCGTAACACATGTATATTATATGTATGTGTACGAGATGGCCTGCGCTGGTTCCCCAAAAAATTACTTTTTCTTATTTTCTCTTTCATTTTTTATTTACATCAGGACTGTGTATCCGGACATTGTAATAATCCGGCTGAAAGAACTTCACTCTCAAGTTTAGCTGTCGTGCCTTTGTCAGTTACTCTCAGACCTCTTTTGCCAACGAGTTGTTGACGTCAGGTGAACTTTTCTCCTTGATATATATATATATAAAAAGTTGTTTCGAGAAAAAGGATCGATCAGTTTGACAGATGAGTAATAACAACTTTGACCAAACATCTCTTATAGTGAAATACGTAAAATATGGATCCTCGCCGGCGTTCTTATTCATAATTCGACAAAAATCGCTGATCATTCCGATTCGCTACTCAGAAAATTGTAAATAATGCAATAAATCATCGCTATTTCAATAATTCATCTCTGCAGTTGAAACATATTTGGTGTTAAAATCGCGTGTCATATCAATCAATTTCAATCAACGAGTTTAACGATTAAGTCCGGGCCGAATTCACTCGGTCAAACAATGAAAGTGCTATCTGCGGAATAAGTGATTCACCATCGAAAATAGCCGACGTATTTCGCTGAACCTTTATTCGCTTAAGACAATAAGCAGTGATTGAAGCTGTGATAAAATTTGATTACTTATAATTGTCGCGGTTATTTTCATAGTACCTAATATGTTAAACCATCGCTCGCCTCTGTTGGCGTTTATTTGATAGACTGACGACCACCAACCCCCACAGAGCGTGAATTTACGTCAATGAAAGTTCGATCGACACTCGACGTCGTTGAAATCAACGATTACATTTTCCAATTTGGGATAGTCAATAATCAATCGAAATTCTGTTCATTCGGCAATCGGATGTTATGAAGCAATTATTAACCACGTTGGTCTCATTCGGTACTGAGACCAGCTCAGCCTTTGCAAGAGGCAAAGCGAGCTTTTTGAAATAAATTCTCGCCGATTTAATAATTTATGGAAATTGAATAAGCGGAGGATATATATGCTCAAGGTTCCGTTGACTCACTGTGAGACTAATTTACATAATCATAAAACTGGAACTTACGATGGACACATTCACGAAGCATATTTCTTACACACTAGAGTGAACAAAGGGCCATTTTGCCTCCGTAGAATAATATCTAAATAGTCACATTTCGGTAACCTTGTAGAACTAATCTCAAAATATCTTAATCTATCCATTTATATTTTACTTTAATACTGACGATGAAAGTAGCTAGGCAATTCGGGTCATAGCATGAATAGAAGCTTACTAATGACTTCGTGGGTTCCAATTCAATTTTATTAAATAATAAAGCTAGTGTAAGAAAACGCGTATGTATTAAACCAAAAACAAGAAAAAAAAAAAAAAAATTGCTTCAAAAGCCTATCGTTGATTAAAATGTCTCGTCAGGTGGCAGTAAATGACTTGTTAGCCATATACAGCATGTATTGGTCGGAGCTGGGGCCAAAGTAGACGAGTTGGGATGGTCATCTTGCAGGACTACGTGACTATGGACATTTAGCAAGATTTGTTGAGACGGGGTGCAGAACGGCAGACCATAGGATCATTCGTCTACTTAATTGGTAGGAAAAAGTCGTCGAGTCACCTCGAAGATCCTATATACGCAATGTCCTGTCCTGTTTTGATGGTATAGAGTCGAATGAGGGTAGAAGTTGCGTAGCCAGAAGGCCAATCTACGCCGATGTTCTCGGTGACACGTCATTTACTTCCACTTTTTCTCTCCTGTTTTTTACCCCTCTTTCTTATTTTCCTCTTTCCTATTTTCTCTGTATTATTTTTCTCCTGCTTTATACGGAATGGCGATGCCGAAGCGAGACCAGACGGGAAAATAGAGGATGAAGAAAGTAATTGTTCTAAGTCTGAGATAAATCGATCCTACATAAGATCGTTGAGATGCATTTCTACAGGTCCTATGTATACTGATTCTTACTTGAGGATCAGCTGCCGCCGCTTGATAGCTTATTGAATTATACTGATTGATGAGAGATTGATGATTAATGATATTCGAATGTTTGTCACATACGACATACGTGATATTAATTCCTTTCAATACATATACGACTACAATGGTCGGAAGCTTCAGATCTCCTCAGAAACTACGGCGATTATAACTTGCCCCCGGAGGTGAGTAGAGTTCCAACACAGAAGCCCGTTCCTCTAGATTTATATAGTCTAACCGATTGTCTGCGTTGCTGATTTATCGATCACTACTCAGAAACAAATAGGAAACCCGTAGGTCTTCGGAGAATGAAGTTTTGTCTCGTATGCGATCTTTTCGCTAGTCTAAAAAAAAAATCGATCAAACACTAATAAGTCGACTCGATGGATTAACTAATGCCAGGATTATGACAAACGAGAGAAATATTCCAAGTCATTTTTGTGGCTCGACTGACGGTAGTCCAGGAGTTTGCCATCGCTGAACGATTATCAATCAGACAATCAGTCAAACGCTCATGGATTGTTGGAAATGTACCATACAAGAGCTGCGGGGCTTCGGGGCTCAAGCCTATCATCTGTTCTCCAACAAGGATGTCTGCAAGAATCGAGAGGTCTCGTTTAGCGAGAAAAAAAAAGACGAGTGGGTGAAGGACGAGGTTCAAATTTCCAGGCAAAATGAATACCTAGGGTACGAAACTTCCCAGGCTTGTCGTACTCCTATAAATATGAAATCTCTCTCGTGAGAAATTCACGGTTTATCATCTGCCTCTTAAGTGCAGATACGATCGAAGATCAGAACTCACTTCAGTCAATGAAATTGCAAGAGGTGTATACTCAACAAACTTTCACTATGTACTATGTCATCCGCAGTTCGTATTACGCCCCGTAAACGATCATATTATATCTTCGCTCTTTTGACACCCACATAATTTTGAATTCACGCTTATAGAGTGAAGGGGCCATGTGAGATGGTGATAAATTATAGATCAAATTCAGCCAATAGCATGTAATGCAGAAAAAATATAATTAACACAACAGGACTTCCTGAAGACCGCACTACATGGTATTACTAAACGACGGCCTATGTGATGTACATCAAGGTCTTGTTAATATTCGGGGCAGATGTACCAAATGTATGCACGGGTAGTATCTAGGCTCTGTTTCGAGGACGTAATCAAGATCTCTGTTGCAGAAGATCGCGATAAGTTCACAAAAAAGCTCTAAACTACGCAAAGTCCTGTATTTCTCTATCAAAATAAACGATACGTAAAAAAATTGTGCAGCAAAAATTTAATACAAAGATGAAACCTCTGAGATGAGATTATGGCCAAACGGTGCCGATGCTACGTTTTATTCGTGCACATATACCTACTCACCAAATCGTTGCTTTGGTGTGTATCAGCTACGTCGAAGGGGACTTAGAGTTAAAAAGATATAAAGCCGAGCGGTTTACGTTCTCCGATCATTGCCTCATAGATTAGTCAATGGCGTCGAAGATGATACTCCCGGTTCTTTTCCTTTCTTTGTGTGCGACGCTCACCGAATCGTTGGACGAAGGTAAGTTTAACGTGTGGAATATATTTCGACGATATTTGAACGCGGAGGTGTTTTTATTTTATTTTCAAACCAGTTCACACTAACAGTCGTAAAGCATGATCCTTGCTTTACCCTCACTCGTATAAGTGAAGTTGACCATTTGGATCTTTCCTAGACGAGAGAGTTTCACGTTTGTAATTTCGGTGTCCATTTTCAGTGCAGAAACGTGATACGTGCAAGTGAATTACACCACACTGTCCGTATTTTCAATTAGTTTCCAAGCTTGACCCTGAATTATTCTGGTTCACGGAGTTGGGATGGGAATTTTTGACAAGCAGGCGCATATGCTCTACGACTCGCGATAATGTAGTCTTAGATATGCCTGCGGCTGGCGAAGGTGATGTAACACCTGGAAGGACAGAATAATTATGATGATTATGGGGATTTATCATACTTTCTTGTTCTTGATAAATGGCATATTGATTCTGTTCAAAATATTTTTCAGAATTTTTCAGTAGGTAATGCAAAGATCACGAAATGATCATGGAGTGTTAGATTGACGTTATTGCGGTATAAAGTCTGCAGAACGTTTCCCAAATTCCGGTTTCGATCGAAACAGAAATATCACATAAACGTAATTAATACGCTGCTAGCACGTAAAGTTTAACTGCAAAAACATACAACCTTCATTGTCGCCTTTATGAAATAATCTCACAATTGTTAATTTCAATATTCATTATTGGACCAACAATATTTCTTGGTAATGTTCTTCGGATAGAAACACGATTCTCTAGTTAAGTCTAACCGGTTACCGGTTAGCGTTTTATCGAGTACCGCTATTAGCAACTAGTAAATCCAAGGCTTTAGGCTACTGTATAGTCTCATATACGCGATGTTTGCGCTCTTTGCCAATAAAAAAAAAAAAAAAAATTAATTTAGTAATAATAACTTATAACACGATTCCGTGGGTCGATTAACGTTAGGATTGTCACTAATGATTAAGATATTCCAGGGGAATCCTGTAGCTTGAAGAATGCTAGTCCGGGTGTCTGTACTCTGGTGACAAAGTGCGAGTCAGTCATACAGAAACTGCAGCTCTCTGGAAATGAACCAGATGTTAAAATCTGCGGGTATTCTTCGGATGCCAAACAGGTACTTGTCTGCTGTCCGAAAAGTACGTCCGTGACCACTACGACCTCAATTCCGCTAATCTTCTATGGTAGAGGTGCAATCGCCAGGAAAAGTGAGTTCGGTTTATTTATAAGATCACCTGGCCCAATAAGTAGGCCCATTTTACTCATGAACAAGGTGCTTGCTTCGTGAGAAGTTCGTATATTTCTAGCTGCTTTTGAGTGCCAATACGATGCAGTCTCGAAGTAGGTACTACTAAAGACCACAAAAATTCAACAAACTTTTTCAGAATGCGCAGAGTTCGCTCAATCCGTCTATGTCTTGAAAAATATATCGACTTTGGCTGGCGATCAGAGGCAAGTGAATGTTTCGCAGTGTGTTAGCGTACCCTCACTGATTGAGACTCACCCTAAACTCGGCGAATTCCCTCACATGGCAGCGATTGGATTCGACTCAGCAGAAGGTGGTATAGGCTGGTACTGTGGAGGTACTCTAATCTCAGAGACCTTCATTCTCACGGCTGCCCACTGTACCCACTCCATAGAATGGCAAGTCTCATCAAGTGATTACCTGCCGAAATAGATTATATTTTCTATGAAAACTGCTCCCATTGCCTAGCTCTTGTTTACTATTTAGGGGTGACGCCACATGGGTGCGTGTAGGCGGTATAAATTTGGTGCAAACGGACGACGGTGCTAAGCCAGAGGACCGTCGTGTCGTTGAGCTAATCAGACATCCAGCATACAAACTTCCGTCATGGTATCACGATATCGCACTTATTCGTTTCGACTCTCCAGTGCCTTTTAACACTTGGATAAGACCGGCCTGTTTGAACACTGCAGAGTTTACGAGGACTGCTTTCATAGCCACAGGATGGGATCATGGTGATTGGAGTAAATTATTATCATAAATTTCAACTTGCTTCGACGTTATATTGACCGAAGTCGTCAGATCCATGCAATTGATCATTAAACCACTAAGCCAGCATAAGGTGGAATATGTAATTGCCTTGGTACGAAGGATAGTCGATATTTTTTTCCGATTTCACGCCCACGGTGAAAGAATTGAAATGTTGGTTCCTTAATCCCACCGAAGAGATGAAAGTTGGTACATAGATTTGAGATGAACAAAAATTACATTCGGTACTCAAGTGATGCGGCGAATTCGAATTTGGGAGTGACTCTGTTCGTTCAAAGACGGGGAAGCATCGGATCCGAATTCGATACGATTTCGTTTTTTTTTCTTTTCTTTAGGCGACGATGCGGACTCAGACCGTCTTAAGAAGATGAGGCTGTCCGAAGTCCAGCCGAAGATTTGTAACACGAGCTTGACTTCTGAGCGACTGAATGCCGCCTGGCCTAATGGAGTTGTTGACGATTGGTTGATTTGTGCCAGCACGCCCGAAGGTATCGATTGTCAGGTACGATATAAAATTAATTAGTTTTCCCAACAGGTCCCGAAAGAAATCATAATGATGTAGAAATACGTACTCGATACTTCAGTAGATATTTAACTTCGTTTCAGGTTTTTTTACAATCTCGGCAATGGATGAAATAATTTTAATTAAACTATCATGAGAATTTATTCACATAAGCGGTTGAAATGTGATTAACGAAAACTATTTTAGGGTGACAGCGGTGGGCCTTTGGTCATCTACAGTGACAGAAGATATTATTGTATGTACGACGTGGTCGGAGTTACGAGTTTCAGAAAACTATGCGGGGTCAAGACACCTGGGGTCTACACCCGCGTCTACAATTACATCCGGTGGATAGAATCCACAGTTTGGGGACGAGGGTAAACTTTCGAAAGATATTCATCTTCACACCATACAGATTTTAACAGTTTTATGATTAGGTATATGATTCCTAGTGAACATGTACAGCATATTGTATCAGTGTTGCGTGTAAATACCAGGTGAAATGCATGCCGAATAAAGTCGAAAGTAATTTTGAAAACTATTTTAGTTTTAATATTGTATAAGTAGATAAACCTTCCAAAGCCCTCCAAAATCTATGTAATGTAATAATACTAACAAGTGATTTTCCCGACCGAAAGTAGATACTTTCGATTCAACGTGTGCCGAATACGGGATTAATAGTGTGAGAATGAATACCAGGTAAACTGGAAACGTGTTATTGGTGGTTTTTTGTAGGTATGCTGTCAGAAATTTATTCCATTACGATAACAAGTTGAAACATTTAATAAAGTTCAATTTTCCTGTTGGAATTTTAAACACTTACGTGGTAGCCTAGATCAGGAATCATTTATTTCGTTCCTGTTGAGCTTGACTACTAGTTTCTAGAAGTAGGTGATCGGAACTGCTTATCAACATTGTTAATCGCTTTCTGACGCGCCGTTTCACGCCATCTCCAACAGCTAATTTCCTTGATGATGACTGATAAACCTCGGCCGGTAGTTTAGGTCAGATATAAAATGTAATAATTTCGTGAAATATTTTCTCGTCCGAATAGAGGGAGTATTATTTGTCTGGTTTACAGTTAGTCTGAATTATATATGGACCCAATAATTCCGGATTATCTTTACGTGTAAACGAGACATGCATGATGACAATGGCGTTTAATTATCTTTGTATTCCTACGGAGTAAACTTACTCCGATGTGCTACAATCCTTCAGGTCGTAACTCGTAAGCCGTGCTGGGAAAAGGCTGCAACACCTTTTATCCCTACTTCATAGGGATATTTCATACGTTGGATGTGGATCCGTTATTGTTTACTCGCATTCGCGAACCCTCTTGCGACAAGAAAAGTATTATCCCATCACGCGATAAGCGAATTCGAACATTTCGAGTAATAGCAAGAGTGACGGTCGTATAGCCTTGATTGCCATTGAAGTAATCTTCACCGTAGCACGTGTGGGATAAATTATTGCCAAGATCAACGCTGAGGATCTGAGATTACAAATTAAAGTTTTGGGGATATGCTAAAGCGTTTTGCGCATGTATTCAGAAGTCATCACCTTGGGAAGACTGGTTTCCCACTTCCTTAGTCTTCGGGCTTTCTTGTGATTGTTTCGACGTCGATTTGGTTTTCGAAATTTCTTGGCGCATTGTTTAAACACTATTTTCATTGTTGAAACGGTGAGAACGAAACACAAGAGGGCCACCAGCCATTGCATATGAAGAAGATCTATAGTAAATTATGAAAGCAAAGATGTATCATTCAAAATTGTACCAAACATCGTGAGAGACTTCTTCGACCGAAAAACACAAAAACCCATGTGCTTACATGATACTGTTACCATAAGCACCCCTCCGTAACAAATCTTGGCTTGTTTTAGTTAGCGAAGACACAATATTTGTTCATGAAAGTAGATTATTCAAAAAAACTGAAATGGAAAAAAAAGTTTCACAGTTCTATCAGAATTTTAGAAAAGGCATACAGGATTCAGGAGGCAAGTTTCCCACAGCTTCTTGTGGGCACTTCAGAATCGACTACTGTAAGTCCACTTGATGTTGTATCAGAATTTCTCGCGTCAAAAATCTAGTCTATTTGCTCAGCCTGCTGATATATATATACGATTCTGTAGTCTGCATCCATCCATGCCTCGTTTGGACGCAGTAACTCAAAGTTCAGACGTAATTCGTGACCTTATGGATATCCCAGAAGAAGGGGAAACACAGAAGAATGGATACGTACACATTGAGTGCTCACAGGCTTATTTATACACAGATGAAAGAATGGTAGTCAGTTTTGTGGTGGGATTCGGAGCTGTAATATATGTAGTCGAGCAGTCTACGCTTTCTGATCACCGCCAATCGCGAAGCCAGCAGTATCGAAGATGATTGTGCCGGTCCTTTTCTTTTTACTGTGCGCAACGATCACTGAATCATTGATCGAAGGTAAGTCCAACGCGAGCAATATTTCCCAACTATATTTGAATATTTGTTTTTGATTACTCCTTTTCCCAATCAGGTGACTCATGTAGCTTGCCAAACGGTAGTCGTGGTATTTGCGCCTCCTTGGACAACTGTCATTCAGGATCCGATGAATTGGTGCCTGGAAATACGCCGGACACAATTTGCGGGCATGATGCAAAACGAGTTGATCCAATAATCTGCTGCCCGACGAAACCAGCTACTACTATAACGCCACTTTCAGTCGCTGATGGAACTGATGGAAGAGGTGCAATCGCCAGACGAAGTGAGTTCGGTTTATCTAATTTCACCTGGGCTTACTTATAAAAACGGAGTTTCCTTCGTGAAAAAGTCATAGATTCCTAGCTGCTTCTGAGTGCCAATACGAATGAAATTCGAGACATTGACACCCACGAGGACCGGATGACCCGTCAGACTGAATTTTTTTTTGAATTGCTTGTATCTACATCCTGATGCTTGTGAAGGCGAATGATCATGGTGTCCTGTTTCAGAATGCGCAGAGTACTCTCAATATGTTTATACTTCGAAGAATTCACAGATTGGGGCTCAAGTAAATGTTTCCCAGTGTGCCATCAGAAGCCAAAAGTTGATTGTCGGTAAAACTAAGGCTGAGCGTATGGAATTTCCGCACATGGCTGCGGTCGGGTTCAATTTGAAAGACGGTGATATAGGCTGGTACTGTGGTGGTACTCTAATCTCGGAGACCTTCGTTCTTACGGCTGCCCTATGTACCTATTCAAGAGAGTTGTAAGTCTCATCAAGTAATTACCTGCCTAAATTCACTATATTTCCTATGAAAACTGCGCCTTTTTACCTCCCTTTCATTTACTATTTAGTGGTAACGCCACATGGGTGCGTCTTGGCGATTTAAACTTAGTGCGATCGGACGACGGTGCTAATCCAGTGGACTATCGTGTCACTGAGCGAATCAGACACCCAGACTATAAACCTCCCGTGGTATATCATGAAATCGGTCTGCTTCGTCTTGAGACACGCGTGTCCTTCAACGGTTGGATAAGACCGGCTTGCCTGCGCACCGAACCGTCGACAGGGACCATGAAAGCCATAGCAACAGGATGGGGTCGTCTGAACTGGGGTAAATTTTTTTACTTCAATCATTATTTGATGTCATGCTAACCAAAGAGTTACACTGTTTTTCGAATGGTAGAGAAATAATCAAGTTTCATATACTTAATTTTAATTTTTTAGACGATGATCTCTAGTGACCTTAAGAAAATCACAATGCCTGTGATTGATTGGCAAACTTGTAAGGACAAATGGGCTTCAGACACAGTGGATCGCCATTTGCCAAACGGAATAATCGCAGACTGGTTGATTTGTGCCGGTGCAGCATCAGCGGATACTTGCCAGGTATGCAAAATTACCCTTTGGAACGACTTGCAGAACGATTCCTAACAGTAGCGAAATATGCAGTTGAGTCAGGGATACATTTAGAAAATTCTGAGGCAACCTGAAGCTCGTTTAACCTCATACGACAACATACACCAATGATGACAAGCTGTTTTTAGAAATGTGTAAAATAATCTTCATCGTTTAGTTTTGCAAACTGATTCACACAATGCGTTAAAAACCAACTAATGAAATTTTTTTACAGGGTGACAGTGGCGGGCCTCTGGTCATACATAGTCAACCGCAGTACTACTGTATGTACGACGTAGTCGGAATTACGAGTATTGGAAAACTTTGCGGAGTTAGCGTTCCTTCTCTCTACACCCGCGTCAATAATTACATCCCGTGGATAGAGTCCATTGTTTGGGGGCAAGAATAAGCGATGTTAAAAAATTCTGATAAGGCGATGGTTCAATTGTATCTGACAAGTCTCGTCTCAATCTCTCCTGTCAAACATGGTAACATTCAAATAAATGAATCACAACTCTGAATACGATGATTATTATCTCATTCCCCGCCATATATTTCACGAGTTGATTGTTCATTAAGATTCAAGTTCATATTCAATGTGTGAATGTAAAAAAGATAGTTCGTTAAATTGATCAAGGCAAATCCGACGTTGCGATTCCGACAGCAGAAAGTATATCGTATGATGGATGCTGCTCATCAACACTCACCCGTTTATATTTGTACAGATCTATATTAACTTGTTGTTCTTATTTGGCTTTTTATAAGAAATTTTCGATTGTACTAATCATATTCAATAAACAGATATCTGTACCAAACCACTTAACGCGAGTGATCCCAAAAGATTATTTATTACTCATAGTTATCCCCGGTATTTATCATATCCCGAAAAAACGCGGATAAGCGATTACAGCGAAGTCACGATTAGAAAATTACGGAAGAGTGTGATGAGTCCACAGTATTTTGCTGATGACGAATAAATTTTGATGATTTTCTCGCGGCGTAAACGTGGATAGATGGAAAGAGCTGTACACAGTTGCATAGAATACGTATGTATGTGCACACATTTCTGGAGAAGATTAGGACGTACAGGTGTTGATGAAGACTGATAGAACTACGCTAGTTTTTTTAATGCATGTCTCTTCCGGACCCCGCGGAACGTACAATAGCAGACCTCCCTGACGTGTTCGTACCAGAAAAATCAGAATGTTTTGCTTATGAAGTAGAATGAAAGCCGGTCCGGTTTAACAAAGCTATATATGATCGTTAAATATTTTCAATCTGTATACTAATATTTCCCATACTATATGAAAGACGCGATATTTTCTTTCCGTTACCCCTTTTCCTAAATCAGGTGAGTCATGTAGCTTGACAAACGGTAGTCGTGGTATTTGCGCCTTCTTGAACAACTGTCAATCAGTATTCGACGAATTAGTAGCTAGAACTACGCCGGACACAATTTGCGGGTATGATGCAGAACGAGTTGATCCAATAATCTGCTGTCCAGAGAAACCAGTGACTATTACGGCATCACTTTCAGTTATGCCACCATATGCCCAAACTGATGGAAGAGGTGCAATTGCCAGACGAAGTGAGTTTGATTTATCTAATTTCACCTGACCTCACTTATGAAAACCGAGTTTCCTCCGTGAGAAATGCGTAGATTTCTAGCTGCTTCGGAGTGCCGATACGAACGAAATTCAAGGCATCGAAACCCACGAGGACCGGATGATGCACCACGTTCAAACAAATTTGCTGAATTGCTTGCATCTACATCCTGGTGCTCGTGAAGGTGAATGATCATGGTGTCGTTTTTCAAAATGCGCAGAGTACTCTCATTCCGTTTCTGTCTTGCACGAGTTACCAACTTTGTCTGACAATCATCAGCGAGTGAATGTTCCGCGGTGTACTATAAAAGCTCAAGAGCTGATCGTTTCTGACCCAAGAGCAGAGCTCGGGGAATTCCCGTACATGGCTGCAGTTGGATTCGATTTGGATAATGGTGAGACTGTCTGGTACTGTAGTGGTACTCTAATATCGGAGACCTTCGTTCTTACGGCCGCCCATTGTACCTACTTAAGGTATTATCAAGTGATTGCCTACCAAAATGTGTTACATTTCCTATGAATTCTGCTCCTATTCGCCTACTTTTTATTTACTGATTAGAGGTAACGCCACATGGGTGCGTCTTGGTGATTTAAACTTGATGCGATCGGACGACGGTGCTGAACCTGAAAACCGCTGTACCATTGAGCTCATCAGACACCCAGAGTACTAAGCTTCTTTGCAGTATCACGATGTCGCACTTCTTCGTCTTGAGACTCGGGTGCCTTTCAACAATTGGATAAGACCAGCCTGCCTGCACACTGAACCGTCGATAAAGACCACACAAGCCATAGCAATAGGATGGGGTCGCGTTGATTGGAGTAAATTATCCTCATAAATTTTATCTTCCTAATCGACGTTATGTCGAGCGGAGTAGTTTGTTCCACGCAATTGATCATTCAATCCAGATACGCGGAATATGTAATTAGGCTTGCACGGGGAGAGAGCCGAGATATTTTTGCCGATTCCACACGCAGTGTGTACACAACTGGGGTTTCGGGAAATTCGGGTTTCTTCACCGCACGAACCTGATGAAAGTGGATATAGATTTGGATTAACTGATCTTAGAACTTTGTCAAAAGTTACATTGATAAAATAAATGCTGCCCGTTCAAAGAGGGGCGAATTTCTAAGTTTCAATTATCTTTACTTATTTGACTAGGTGATAGGGGCTTGAATGATCTTATAAAGATTGTGCAGCGCATAAGCGATGGGAAGACTTGTAACGCGAGCTTGGCTTCTGGTGGAATGAATATCGAGCTACCTAATGAAGTGGTCGACGATTGGCTCATTTGCATCGACGCGAACGACACTCCCTTCTGTCAGGTATAACAGAACTAATGTTCTGTTCACAGAACAAGTCCTGTGAGACTTCATAACGATGTAGAAATGGGTACTCGATTCAGGAAAACACATAGTAAAACATCAGTCACCCTTAAGACTGTTTATAATTCTCAACAAATGTGTTTCTAAAGGCATCAGGAAGAAGTTGATGGTTTCAATCGGATTCCAACTTACCACTCAATACCCATAAAACAAAACAACTGAACAATCTCCTGGAACGACTCCTCAAACTGGAGGAAAATTCAATTAATTTATTTTTGCAGTGTTTCATATACGAAGTAGATATCTTGTTTCAGGTTGTTTGCAGTCTTAACAATTGATGTAATACTTTCCATTATACTGTCATTAGAACTTATCTATAGGTATGATATACAAGTTGAAAAACTAGTACCGAAAATTCTTTCAGGGTAACTGCGGTGGGCCTCTGGCCATTTACAGTGAAAAGGAATTCTGTGTGTACAATGTCGTCGGAGTCACGAGTCGCGACACAGTGTGCGGCAAAAGTGAGCTCCCTGGGATCTTTGCCCGTGTATATAATTACATCCCGTGGATAGAATCTATAGTTTGGGGCCAAGGATGATACCAACTGATGAATCCAGATCGATGCTGACAGGACACAAACCTATGTGCACTTATCCCGAAGGAGGCGTATCGTACTCAATTATGTTAATCATATGCAATAAACATACATGTATACTTCATCAGACATACATATTACATATCAATTTACTGAACTTGGATATATCCAAACGAAATGTTAGTTATTGCAATTCACCCTCCGGACACGTATTCTAGAATTTTTTCCTCTAAGTTGGTGCAGATCATTTCTCAGAATGCTCGAAGCTCTGAGACCTTCTTAAGATCTGAATTTATGATGGGATAATTTTCGGATGACCAGGAAAGAGAAATAAAAAGGACAAGGATCAAAGGGTAGTGTTAATCAAACTAACGTTGATGTGGTCGGAATTCTTCAGCACGTTTCCAGAATTTATTCTGTAATTTTTCCAGAAAATTCTCGTGACTACATATTTCTATAATTTATTACTGTCGAAATGATAACTCGCCATGATGCTATTTAAAGGTAGCGCAGATTTTCAAGACCACAAAGAAGTTCCTCTAGAATAAGTACTTTCCAGAAGGAATTCCAAAGACCGGTGCTGCAAGCCAAGTCAAGCTTGGCACGTATCTTTTCCATGAATCAAAAAATTCTAACGATCGATAATAAGTCGACCAGATAATACCCCATAAGTCGATCGGATGCCAGAATCATGACGAATGAGAAGAATATTTCAGGTGGTGATTTCTGTAGCTTGATGAACAGTAGTCCAGGACTCTGCGCTCTGCCGAATGACTGTCAATCAGTCAAACAGCAACGAATCGTTGAAAATGTATCACGCAAGCTCTGCAGGACTTCGGGGCTCAAGCCTATCATCTGCGAGAACTAAGAGGGCTGGTTTCGTTGATGGAATAGGAGCGATTTTCAGGCAGAGTAAATTTTCCAAGACGTATCAGACCTCTGAAGATGAAGTAGGAGTATTCCCTCGTGAGAAATTATCAGTCTTCTACCTCTGTCGTAAAGATACAGATACAATTGGAGTGGTCAAATTTGACTCCGCGAAGACCAGAGCATCTTAGAAAAGCGTACAAAAAATCTCGACATCTTTTACAATCATTCCTGGTGCTTCTACGGCGTTTAATTTTGTTTTTCTTCGGAATAGGTGGAGTGCTCAAACCCTGTTTTTGCTTCATGCATTAGGATTGCGGCGGTACTTTAATTCCTGAGACCTTGAAATGAGAAAATCGTATCTCCTATGTCTATGTACGGGTAATACGCGATTACCTAACGCGTTACTTGTTAGGGGCGATGAATTTGGATTTCATCGAAACAAGGAAGCTACTGGTTTAGTTCGCAGAATTGTGACGAGGATTCGCGACAATCAAGCTCGTATGTATTACCGCGCATGAAGACATGAACCTAATGTTAGACGTGCCTGCGGGGAGCGAACGTGAAGCAGAACCTAGGACGGCCGAATAGTTAATATCACGATAGAGATTCAACGTTACAACTTGTTCATGATAAATGTGATATTAATTCAGTTCAATCCACTACAACTACATACTAACAACTAGAATGCCTGCAGCGTTGGGATTCCCCTAAAATCCAAATCTATGACGAGTCTGCTTACAACTTCCGAATAATAAAATGCGAATACAGAGGTCACCGAGTGCTGGACCAGCATTACCGAGGCAGACGAAATCTCGATTCGGATTAACAAAGATAAATGAAAAAAGTTAATTATTCGTTAATCTCACGAATCTGCATTTCAATAATCTTTGTTGGTGCCACAATATTTCTTGATGGTGTTCTTCGGAGGCAACTGTAGCTAGTTGAACCAAAAACACGTTTCTCTGGATAGGTTTAACCGGTTACCGGCTAGCGATTTATCGAGTGTCGCTTAGCAGCTTGTAAATCAAGGTATAGCCTCATATACGCGATGTTCAAAAAATCAATTAAGTCATGATAACACGACTTCGTAGATCCAGTGATGTTAGAATTATGATCGATAATGAAGATTTTTCAGGGGGATCCTGTAGCTTGACGAATGGTGATCCAGATGACGGCATTCTGCTGACGAAATGTATATGATTTTTAAGTAGATAAACCTTCCAAAGCCCTCTAAAATCTATGTAATGTAATAATACTAACAAGTGATTTTCCCGGCCGAAAGTAAATACTTTTGATTCAACGCGTGCGGAATACGGAATTAATAGTGTGAGAATGAATACCAGGTAAACTAGAAACGTGATATTGGTGTTTTTTTGTAGATATGCTGTCAGAAATTTATTCCATTACGATAACAAGTTGAAACATTTAATAAAGTTCAATTTTCCTGTTGGAATTTTAAACACTTACGTGGTAGCCTAGATCAGGAATCATTTATTTCGTTCCTGTTGAGCTTGACTACTAGTTTCTAGAAGTAGGTGATCGGAACTGCTTATCAACATCGTTAATCGCTTTCTGACGCGCCGTTTCACGCCATCTCCAACAGCTAATTTCCTTGATGATGACTGATAAACCTCGGCCGGTAGTTTAAGTCAGGTATAAAATGTAATAATTTCGTGAAATATTTTCTCGTCCGAATAGAGGGAGTATTGTTTGTCTGGTTTACAGTTAGTCTGAATTATATATGGACCCAATATTTTTGTTTGTGGATTGTTTATTAAGATTCAAGTTCATATTCAATGTGTGAAAAAGATTAGCTCGTTGGATTGATCAAGGCAAATCCTACGTTGCAATTCAGACCGCAGAAAGTATATCGTATGATTGGATGTTGCTCATCAAAACTCACCCGCTTATATTTGTACAGATCTATATTAACTTGTTGTTCTTATTTAGCTTTTTATAAGAAATTTTCGATCGTACTAGTCATATTCAATAAACAGATATCTATACCAAACCACTTAACGTGAGTAATCCCAAAAGATTATTTATTACTCATAGTTATCTTCGGTATTTATCAAATCCCGAAAAAGCGTGGATAAGCGATTACAGCGAAGGCATGCTTAGAAAATTACGGAAGAGTGCGATGAGTCCACAGTATTTTGCTGGTCACGAATAAATTTTGATGATTTTCTCGCGGCGTAAACGTGGATAGATGGAAAGAGCTGTACACAGTTGCAGAGAATACCTATATGCACACATTTCTGGCCAGGATTAGGGCGTACAGGTATTGATGAAGACTGATAGAACCACGCTTGTGTTTTTGATGCACGTCTCTTCCGAACCACGCGGATCGCTCAATAGTAAACCTCCTTGAGATGGTCGCACCAGAAAAATCAGCATAGTTTACTATAAAGTGGAATAAAAAATCGATCCGGTTTAACAAGCTATATGATCGCTAGTGTACATGCATGTTTTATTTGGAAATTCAAATCGCCAGACCAGACGTAGGTAATGACCTTGCAGAGAATCCGAGATAAAGTGAGGGCTATGCAGTGGTTTATGCTACCGATTTCATACATTCACACACTTGTGCTCTCGTTACTCCACATTGGTGTATTAGCTACATAGTGGGGAGTTGGAGTCGCAGTAGCGAGGTGGTTCGCGTTGTCTGATGACTTTCGATCGTGAAGGCAGTAGTATCGAAGATGATTGTGCCGGTTCTTTTCTTTTTACTCTCTGTGAGGCTGTGTATCACCCAATCGTTGAACGAAGGTAAGTTTGACATGCGGAATATTTTTTTAACGTCATTGGGTATTAGGGGGAATTTTTTTTTATGTGATGATAGAGTCGACAGTGCAAAATCATAAAGTGTAATGCCCCCTGTTTGACTCTCCTGCTCCTGTCAAGATTGCAACAATAGAGATCCTGCTAGGACTATATAGGGTGTCGCTCGCGAGCAACGAGCTGCTTACTCAAACTTTGAGTGTGAAACAGAACTTCTATATGCATACCTAGACATTCATTTTTCATTAGTTCTCAAAGCTTGAGCTTGCGCCATATTCCCTCGCGAAAATGGAATGAAAAATTGCGAGAACTACGCGTGTATACGCTAGGGCGGTAGATAAGACAGTATTAAATATGCCTGTGAATGTCGAGGGTGAAGTAGAATCTAGGTAGATAAAACGATCGTGATCAATTGTATTGGTATTACGTTCTTTGGCGCATAACAATATGGCATCATCACGACGCTTCTTTTTCCCTATTTTTTTCCTCTTGTCGCAATGTTTCACTCCTATCTTTCCTGCAGTGGAAGCACAAGGAAATATTTGTTGCTATATGCGATTCTGTCTAGTTTCAATATTTTTCCTCATTTCTAGGAATGTAGTGTATTAATTTAATTGGCGCATGAAATCTGAGGAAATAAAGACAACCGATGACTGGCTACCGATTCACGGAGTAGCATGTACTTACTATGTAGATATGGAGGAAACAAAATGTGTTGTAGGCAAAATGAATCCTCGTTTCCCCTTTTCGCTTTGGTTAAACATAAACTCAATCGATATTTCGTCCTTCTGTATGAATCGACTCAGACAAAGTTTCCAACCGATAAAAGAGCTGAAACATTTCAGGTGATTCCTGTAGGTTGACAAACCGCGGTCCTGGTGTCTGCACCGCGCTTGAACAGTGTCCGTCAGTATTCGAGAGGCTGCAGGAAGGAAATCCACCGGACGTGGTATGCGGGTATTCCGGATTTACGCCAATTGTCTGCTGTCCAAAGAGTGCTTTTGAAAGTACCACAACACGAGCTCCGACTGAATCAGCACAGGAAAGAGGTGTAATTTCCAGGCAGAGTAAGTTTCGAGTTAGCCAAATTGTCCAAACCTTTTATACTCATTACACACGAATTTTTTCCCGTGACTAATGAGATGAATGTTAATCAAATGTCGAATTAATATACGCGTACGCGTTTATTGGAAGTACATTGTCTGAAAGTGAAGAGAATATTGAGAATCTTGATGCTCAAAAATGTATGTGAATAATGATTTTTCCTGTTTCAGAATGTGCGGAGTACTCTAAATATACCTGGGCTTTACAGCATGCACCTACACTATTACAGACTGATCACCAATTATTAAATCGTTCACTTTGTGCAATCATGACCAGCTCGTGGAATCTCAATAAAAGAAATGCTAATCGCATGGAATACCCATATATGGCTGCAGTCGGTTACGATCTAAAAACCGGTAGCATTGGCTGGCATTGTGGAGGTGCTCTAATCTCGGAGACCTTCGTTCTCACAGCAGCCCACTGTACTTACTTAAGAGAATGGTAGGTATATCAAACTTATCGAGTCATCACCTACCGGAGTTCATCACATTTGCTACTAAAACAGCTCTCATAATTATACCATGAAATTATTACTCCATGAAAGTGTACTAAATTTCTCCGACAAGTAATAGACCTCAACACTTCATATTTCAATTCAGGGGTGATGCGGCATGGGTGCGTGTCGGCGATCTAAATTTGGAGCGATCGGACGACGGAGCTGCACCAGTGGACCGTCGTATTACTGAGCGAATCAGACATCCTGATTTCAAATCTTCTCTGCAATATCACGATATCGCACTCCTTCGTCTCGAGACTCGAGTGCCATTTAACGGCTGGATAAGACCTGCTTGCCTGCACACCACACCACTTACAGGCACTCAGAAGGCCATAGTGACTGGATGGGGTGTCGATGAATGTAACCAATTTTTTTTCACAAATAATTTACCTTTTATCTATATCTATCGCCGAGAACGGACATGTACAGACATTTCGAATCTGTGCTCTTCTTGACATACCTGATGAAACTCGGTATTGAATTGATACCAATTTATTGCTTCTTAGACATTGTCAACGAAACTGCTTCAGTCTACGATCGACAAACTTAAGTTTGGGAATGTTAAACTGTTATGATCATCTCTCACTTTATGGGCCGTTATAGTATAACGATGATAAAGTTCTAAACTTTCACACAATTTTTTTCTCCAGATACCGATGATGGCTCTCTTAATGTTCGGGTGGCTGCATTACCCCTAGTCGATCCGCATACTTGTAACACAAATTGGGCTTCTGGCACAGTGAACAGCAAGCTTCCTAACGGAGTGGTTGAAAATTGGTCGATCTGTGCTGCAGCTGAAGAAAAAGATTCTTGCCAGGTATACGAAATCAGCTCAGTATTCGAGTAGGCTGCAAAAGAATGCCTGTCTATGTTTTATATCTGGGAACAGATTTATCGAAATTTTAATCACCTAAAAGCTTATTTATTCTCAACGGATTCCAACTTTGTGCCAGGCACACGTTTCAATGACGCGAAAGTACTCAACGAATGCAGGGTTTGCCGAGATTTTAACTCAACTTTCAATGTCTATGAAAAAATTTCCTGCAAGCTCAGTCGTTTATGAGATTCGAATGGTTTCATTACTCAGTTTTTCAAACCCAAAGTTCAAAATTTCAACAAGTTATACATTTTTTTGATAATCATATATATACGAGATCGAAAACTATTAACAAAAACTGTTCCAGGATGAAGCTGGCGCGGTACTGGTCATCTACGCGAAAAAGGAATATTGTATGTACGACATTGTCGGAGTTATGGGTCAAAGAAAATTGTGCAACGGTCTGAATCCTGGGATTTACACCCGCGTTTACCATTACGTCGAGTGGATAGAGTCCATAGTTTGGGGCTAAGGATAATCCTTGATAGATATTCTCGATACACAAACGCCGATAGAAAACATAAGATATTTTCTTCCTAGCTTCATACTATTGTATCGTTCCATTTCCGGTTTTTACACTATTTTTCAATTCCATGTACCTATATCGATGATATTCAATGAAAATACATTTATACGTGTCACATTTGTGCGAACCATCATGATATATCAATAAGCGGGAGAAATATTGATCCGAAGATCAATCCCAATCCACATAATCCGTCGCAAGCAGGTGTAGAGTGAAATTTTCTCCGTTATAAAAATACATCCCAAAAGAAATTCGCTCGCACTTCGAATAACGCAAATTGATGAGACATCACGACTTACTAAAAGGGAATGGGAAAGCCTGTATCCTATGCTTTGCAACTTTGCTGTTGAATATCTGAATCCCACAGTTTCTGCCCTCGATCTTTTAAATTGGCTTAAGTGGTTAAATTCAAAGCCCACGTTGACACGAGCCAAGGGATGAAAAGGATAACTCAATAATCCCTGTCGCCTGTTGAGCGCCGCTACTCAACGAATTCCTTCCTCCGTCAATACCTGAATCCTTACAGATAGGAATACGTGCTTTTACATAGGTGTTATACCTACTCGAAGATATTTTCGGTAAGAAAATATGAGTGTGATAAAAGGCACAGATTTTTTATGGTATTATTAATTACCGGAGTTTTCAGAGTTTTATTTTTAGTCTCACCCATTTGGTTGAGAAGATCTTTTGAGCTTGCGGGATTGGCATAAGTCGGTCTTGAGTCCCTAGAGACAGGTGGATAGACAAAGGCTCGTGGTCGTCTTTTCGGAAAGCCAGCATAACTCTGTCCAGGAATATAATGAGCAGTAAACATTCGTGAACCCCGTGGAATGTAATTAAGCTGACATTGGGATGGAAGACAAAACCCATCACGTCACAGGGACGAGTCTGAACGTTAGTAGACTGTCATTTGTCATACTGATTAATTCGCGACCAATGAGACGTGTCTATATACCTATAGTTACACATAAGTATATACCACATCCTTCCTGACGCTTACTAAGTAGTCCACGAGGAATTCATCCCGTCAGTTAAATCATTAATTTTCCTTACGAATACAGGTGCATCGCGTTGCTTTGTTCGTCAACCTTCCAAGGAAAATTGAGGCACCTCCTTTTACTGAAATAATAACTCTTCATTGATTTGATATGAAGTCTAGACTGAATAATAATAATTAACAAAACAGAGAAAAAACGAAACAACAACCAATTTTATAACAAAAAATGCTCATTCCTGGAATGGAATATTGATCCTCAATGTTTTTGTTCTTTTTTTGTTTTTTGTCTTCATTAACGCGGCTTTATTTAGCTTGGGGTGGTCGCTGCGGTATACACTGTACTGATGTACCTACTCTGGGACCCGTAGAGGATAGAACTCACTCTACAGAGTGTAGTGAGTGCCTACATACTTGGGGTATGTTTTGTCACGCCTTAATGCCGCTAGTCAAAGCTTTAACCTGCCAAGTATCCAATATTTTTCCTCAAGCTCGACTGAACTTTGCATCGAAACGGTTCTCGGCCATCCTCCTCGACACGCTAACCCTTTCGATAGGGTCACCTTTGTTCGACCAACACCTACCGTAACGTAACGTAACGTGTGTGATACGGGTATAAAAATAGATCTCTGGAAATCCGGAGCCAGTCAGGCACATTAACCGGCTGTTTGTGCCTTCGTTATTTTATTACAAAAAGGAAAGAGCTCTCTGTTCGCGTTTTAACCACCACAGATTAGTGCAGAGATGCTTTTTGGGTCGATGAAAAATTGTTTACACAGTTGTTAGGATTTTTCTTTCAACCTCCGGGCTGGATCAGACCGAGGTCGTAGTTCATTCGTAACTAGGTACTTCCAGCCAAGAATATCTTCGTAGATATATAATCCCTAAAAAGTTTCAACTTTTCACAGCGATTCTCCATTCAGGAGTTTATATTGTTCAGTGTTTTCTTGCGGTAGAGTCTACGAGTTCATTTCAAGCTTCTTTCTCATTCCTCTTTCAAACGTCTTTTCGTAAGACTTATTCTAATCTGATGATAAACTGGAGTTTACTTTTAAAAAATAAAATTCAATTTCTTAGCTTTCAACGGTAGCGAGACGCGCAAGCTGATATCAGACGCGAAGATATCGCTCCGGCAATACATCTTTCAATTTTTGTCATTACTCTCGAGTGAAGTCTTCTGAATTCGAAAATTCAAAAATACTTTTCACATTCGGTGCGGTGAATTCGTGGATATTCCGAAGGCTCCAGTCTCTGTCTGGCTGAAAAGTATTTGCACAAAAGAGAGATACCACAAATTACAACGAATGCTGATACCGTATTCATAATTTCGTGATTCGTTTCTTTCGAGCACAATACACTAGGCCAAAGAGATAGTCTCCGAATAAGAAGCCTCCTGAATAATTCTGAATTTGCGAATTTCATTCCGGGAATAAAAATAAGCCTGCTTTTTCCCCTCGTTCTGTTCATTTTCACTAGAAAAATGTCGAGATAACTGTGGCAGACTAGTTTGCGGGGTAGTCGAATCATATCCTGTGTAATACGATGATTTTCTCATTGCGAAATATACGGAAAATTTTTTCTCTATTTTCCCCATAGTAGGTAGTATATCGGATTTGTCAATTTTCAAAAATATACACGTGCCGGAGTTCACACATAGAATTATTAACCGTGCAGATTACAGGTAACAAGCGATAGAGGATTTCGGTCCACACTCGCTTTGATATCGACGAGTTTCATCAGACTATACGTTCGTAGAATCCCCGGATTTAGTTCGTCGACGAATGCGGTCGACGAGTTCATTTTATAACGTTAAATTACTCCCGTACGGAACCGGGTAAGTGGATTTTCCACAAGGACAACGCAGAAAAGTTCTCTGTCGCTACTTACACAGACTTTACCTCGGGCTTGGAGCGTGGATTATCTACCACCGTTGCGGTTGCAGCTAACTGTTCATGTTCTGACGCTAAACATAAAGCAGAGTGTTCAGGCTATATATGTTCATTCTCTTTCCTATTCTAAAACCTGAGTGTCAAGGCACAGCTAGTTCCAGTTTCCAATTGCCCGAATGGACGTTGGTCAAGGGCATCTGGCTCCCACACAATCCCTCTGGATTGAAAATCCAGCTCGGTCCCATTACAGATCTTCTTTATTCTCGACAGTATCTCTTTTTTATGCTATACCTCCGAAATAAAATTTCTATAAATCAAAGGCATCGTATAATGGAATGAAAAATACCCGGCATACGAAAGGCGGGATGATTCACAGATAACAGTCTCGCGAGATTTAAAAGTTTGAATCTAAGAAATGAGACTAAGCGAAGAGAAGTTAATGAACTGATTGAAATTTTGCATGAATGTACCATTCATACATCGGTCAGTTCCCATCTCGAGCAACATGCACTGTGGAGAACCCGAGTCTGAATAATTTCATCTTATGCAGTAACTCCAATAAATATTTACCGCATTTTCATCCATTCATGGAAAATGGTGACCCGCGATTATAAAGTATATAAATAAATGTGTCTTCCATCAGCGAATAAAGCAGAGGGATTAAACGACTTCCAAGTTCCAGCCGCAATCAATACAGCTCGCGTTACTGCTGCAACTAACAATCGTTACGAATTGACACTGACAGATGATCATCAGATAAATTCTGTCTCAGATTTCTTTCATTGGTTTCGTTTCTTTTTTCTTCAGTACTGATAAGCTGTCGTATACTATAGTAGTAGGTATATAAGTACAAATTGTTTCAAATTACAGGAAAAATATTTCGCGATAAAATCTACGTGCAAAAAGATATCCGCAAAAGTTTGAAAGAAAAAATGCGATAATCTGCACACAATTTAGTTCAATGGAATTTTTTCACAAGCCGATATGTTCGTCGAAAAAAAAATCCTCGATTACTTCGAATACCTGATTAAATGTCCCGTTTTATAGTCTCGAATAAAAGGTGATGTACGTGCGGGTTAAATTGACGCTAAGAAATCCGACCGCTGCTATACATCGTCGCTAATAATTATGCAGAAAATTAAGGAAAATTAACGGAGTAACGAAGGGTGCTAGACAAGGTAGAGGTAGCTGGTTGGCTATAAAGTTAGGGAGAGCGATAAGGAGAGTGTCTCTCTTCCTGGAGTTCATTTCGGTAACAAGAATTCGTGATTATACGTCGTCGCCAAAATAAAGCCTGAGGGATCGTAGATCTAGTGGTGGAACGCGAGTCTTACGTAACTTTAACTCGCAACCGAGTTTTGGAAGTACCTAATTCGACCTTGCCAACTCTCTTCCAAGGAACTCAGGTGGACCCGAACACTCCGCAAGACGTATGATTATCTTCTCTAACGTTAGCTATTTACTCCCGTGTGTCGTGTGTTCAGTTCTTCCGAGTTCTTACCTCCTCAGGGATTTTACAAACGGCAAAGTAATCCGTGTCCCACTTTCCCGAGACACCCGAAAGTCACGTGTTTCGGATGCCAATATTTTTCACTCAGAATTTAACCCCCGGTTCATTTTTTTTCATTCGAATTCTAAAGTAGAACCAAAATTTCGACCCAACGAACTAGGGGATGATTGTCGTACTTTTCGAACGCATAATGCTAAGTATGTGAAAGTAATTCATCAAAAGATTGGGAAACAAGCCAATTTGGTATAGTGGAACTAATTCGACCACTTCTTTTCATTTAAAATTCTCTTAATTAGTCTCCCCCAAAGGAGCTGTGTGCGAGTGTCAACGCACCGACACGCCCGCGCCGTCACATGGCTTAGGGAAAAAAGCTCGCGTAAAAGCCGACTTGAAGGACCAAAGGAAGGAAGGAAGGAAGGAAGGGAGGAAGGAAGGAAGGGAGGTAGTCGTAGGTATACATACAATTCCCATCGCATCTGTAGAAGAAATTGCGAGTGGGTGGGTCGATTAGGGTGAAGTAAAGTTTTATTTAATCGTCATGCCATAGAAAAGCACGCGTGTCTCGCGTGCCGTCCAGGCAATTAGACCGACTGTAACGGTAATTCTACGTCGTGGAGATAAAAAAAGCCCGTTACAGTTCCGGGCGTAGCAGGTACTCACGCTCCACACCCCATCCTAATATATTTTTTTCTTTCTCTTTTACTTCAACCCAACCCGTTATACCATACCGTAACTGGGCCGAGTGTGGTACGATGCTAGGCACCTACTTTACTGCGGGGTAAGTATCAGGAATAGGGTGGATAACGGGTAAAGTGAGTTAAACTATGAGTACTATCTTACGCGCTCATAGATATAATTACGTAGATATAAACTATATACGGGAATTTTTTTTTCGAAATTCATCCATCCCTTTGCTTTCCTGTCTTATTGTTGATACAAAATACGTCAGAATATCATAAAACAGCAATTAAAACAAAATTATTATTTTTAGACTCGGGGTGCCGGTTTTTCCCCCAATTCTCATATCATTCAGCCGAGGTGTTTGTCCCGCCCTCCTCGCCGTTTAGTTCCCACCGTTCCTATTCTCTGAACTTTTCTTATGTGAGAAACGTCAGGAAACTAAAAGAAGTCGTTTTCAAAAAAGTTAAGACAGTGCCCGTTTTGCCCCCATCTTCCCTATATGAGAATATTTATGTACGAGTTATGCCACGCCAACTTGGCTAACATCTAACCCTGACCATTTCGGATTTTACCCATGTTTTATTTTTCAAATTATTTTTCCAATTCTGAGAGAGTTAATTATTTCCGATTTTTTTAAAACTGATATAGAAACGCACGTAATTCTTACCTCTTACACAAAAATCATTTTTAGCCACATCCGAACGTGGAACTAATTTTTACTAATGATGCTATTGACCAGACGAAAAAATTGTGAATTTCTTTAACAGTGGGTCTTATCATCCCCTTGGTATTCCTTTGCATAAGAATTCCGTCAATGATATCTCCCATTCCTTAATATTCTTTGAAATCAATTGACTAAATATCTGAAAGATTAATTCTGGAATACTGCAGGATTCTTGAGATTTCATTCCAAAAACTCAAAATTGGCGTTTATCTTTCATTCCGAAATATTCAGAAATGAATAACGATGTGTGAAGAAAATCTGAAAAACGTGTAAGTGTCCCTTTGAGTTCGAACAATAATATAAGAACACATGAATCAAACCCGAGATGGTCAGGATTAGACGTTAGTCAAGTTGGCATGTACCTGTGTTAAAATTATTTCGACGTAGGATGTAAGGGATGAACGGCATCTATACATAATTAATATACTAGAATCTATCCATCAGCTTTATTGCCAGCTACCTCAACTCGAATCCTATTTATCAGGGTGAGAATTGAACACGGATGAAAAAGACGAGAAATATTTGCACCCCAAAAGCCGGTATAATTTTTTATCAGTGTTTCAGAAGGTAAAGTTGACTCTAGAGGTGTGGGTGATCCGAGGCACAAGCGTGAGTAAATTTAATCGTTAGAATTATCGTTCATGTATAAACTTTTCCATAGATCGTACACCAATTGTGTACAGAAGTATCTACTGGATTAGAGAAAAGGTTTTCCCGACATTTTCCCTGACGTGAATTCCTGTACATATAACAGTTTTAAATCCCGGCTGGCGTTTTCCCATTCTATGCCCGAAGGGTTTACTGAACGAATTCCAAAATGGCCGTCATACCTACACAGTACGAAATGGCAATTCACCCTGGGTCCCTGGCAAATGTATCCCTTATCGATGCAGCATGGCTCATCGCGCAGCTGCACCCCTCATGCAGTCATGGATATCTGCTCTGGTTTTATTACGGGTTTGTCCAATGCAACAGCGGAGCTGAAGCCGCATTGTGGTGTGGAATTCGAGCACACCGTTCACTATAAATTGATGAAAGTGTAGTGCTCACTGCACATCTGTATACCATGTATATGTCACGTACAGAGTCGTCACCCAGCCACTTGTTCATGGTAGATAACGAGCATCGTGCAAATCAGGAACGTTGTAACTCTAGACCACTGCAGGAAACTTTGTTCGCTATGGTGTGTCTCCTGTTGCACGAGTCTCACCTGGTTTTATGCGTTTATAGAACGTATGTATGCACTTATGCATTTGATGTATACACGTATGCAGCTCTGGCATCACTGACTGCACAACCTCGAACTCCGAATTCCTTTCGCCTGTATGAAATTTGATGTCCTTAGCCTGGTCTGGTATCGTTTTTCCCTTTGTTATATTTTCTTTTCATGTTTCGCAAGCCTGCAATAAGATCCCTGCTATTCTTGAAGAAGAATAATTAACGTGAATTATGAAATGCTCCGTTTCATAAATCGCCGAAAATATCAGAGCTATTTTTCACCGCATATGTCACGTGACTTGCAAATCTGAATCGAACCAGTTGACCACTTCATCGGACTGCATGGTCCATAATGCAATACTGCTCGCGGAGATAACTGCTAATGCGTCGTGTAGGGGAGTATTCATGCCGCAGCTGAAACCGGTGATAGCAGCGTATCAGAGAACAAGCGAATTTCTGTTTTCCGCAAAAAGATCTCATCCTCGGTGTGCGCGTCTGCACATTAAGCGGGGATCTGCGAACCGTCGTAAGTTTTTACGGCGAAAAACTTTGTTCGCGATTCATTCGGGGTTTCTCGGAGTAGTTTGACTCGTTCGCAGATCACGTAACACGTCGCAAAATCTCTTCTTCAGACAATAGCTTGTTGGTATTCTGAAATATAATCCCAAGGCACTATACCTAAACGCCTGCATTTGCAACAGAGTACCGTGCAGAGCCGAGTTCATTGTCTGCGAACAAATTGTTATTTTAGAAACAAAAAAAAAAATAATAAAAAAAAAATGAAGTTTATAGTCAAGATAATAATCCACCCTGCAGAGCAGGTCCAAAAGCTTCACTAATGGACGTACCGGACCGCAAACCATTTCTCTCTTCTAGCCGTCCTGCAGCCAGACATATGTACTTCCGGCGATAAAATATTTACGCCAAATGAAATATGAACGATTCAACTTTGGACTGGGCTTGCGACTAATATACGCCGTGGACATTCTCATCCATTTTTTATATCATCGTAATGCATTTAAGGCTTATCGTTAACGCAACTTTACCTCACGCATAATATACATATATATATATATGTATGTCATAGTACTGGTACGTGAAATGAATGAAGAAATAAAAATAAACGTCAACTCAAGGCACGCCAATTGCTCAGGAGGATTTAATTATAACTACCCTGTACCGAGTACTACACGGGTTTCAGGGTTGCTTCACTCTCGTAGCTACTAAAATACATCTGCCTCGTGAGAATCCCATAAAAAATGTAGGCCGCAGAAATTTAGGTGGAATGTAAAAAGGCAAATTAGAATGTAACGGAGAAATAAATGTGCAGCTGCGGTTTTGCGTACCTATATGTAGATTGTCGTATACATACGTAATACGTACCGCGGAATGAGCTGCTAGCTAGACTTTTAATCAGGAGTATTACATCCCAAATTTACGTCACAGCTTTCGGCTTTTGGGTTTTGGCTTTGTTCCCTTGTTGGAGGGTTGCGCGATCAAGAAGTATCAACTAGATACAGCACGGCAAGCGGATGAACCGATCGAGTAAATTGGCTGCACCGAAGACGGAGGCCGTAAATCCTGCAGGGTAGGGGAAATTTCGACTGATGAAAAAGTGTAATCTGGGAAACAATTTGGACCTCTGCGATCCTGCAGAACGAATCACGCCCCGACCGGGTCTCCGCGTCTGACCCTTGGAATTGCACGCGACACTCGCCGAGCGGATGGACTTTGATTTTTCCTCTTGCAGTCAACATCTGCCAGCGAAATTCCCTCCTCTGAGAGATAAATGCGTCATTCCCTGGTCAAGGCTAGAGAATCGTTATACAAAAAAGCGGGAATCGAGATGTATTTTCGCCGTTTTTATACCGCGAAATTTTTCTCTTCACCATCTTGAAAGCCTCGGCATGCCTACCATTAAGTTCCTGTATTCTATTGTATCGTAGAGAGATTCTGCAGACATACAGCCGCCGGCAATAGGCCGCGCGAGACAATACCTAAGAACAGACAATAGAGGAGCTTCGTCTCCAGCTCCGTCGTCAAATATCCCTTTTCAACCTTCTCGGATACATCCGCGCTTCGGCAATTGCGGTTTAAAACTCGGCGCTTAGAATTTGGAGGAAATCAAACCCTGCAGAATTTCGTATGTTTACCAGACGAGAACCGTTTAATTACGATACCGAAGGTACAAAACGTGGCTCGTAACACACGTGACCTGATTCCATACAACATGAACTCAGGGCTGAGGTCAAAGCCTTAACTAACTCGGTCCGCCATCACAGACACCTGTTACTGTACCACGTTTCCCAGGATCTTTTAGTTTCAGTTTGTTTCCCATTTACGCGTCTTCGTGTTATCCATATACGTGCAGCTACGTACCCACGTAGGTAAGTATAGTTATGCATAAGCAAGGGCTGCGGGGTACGCACACTTACGAAATCGCGGAGCTTGCAGCACGCTGAAAAGCGATATTGGATTCTCAATATATCGATTTATAGTTCGGGTCTACGAAGCACGTATTACATACCTCTTCGCAGTTCGCGAATTGAATATCAAAACGGCATGCACTGGGCTTAAACTGACTTCCTGTCTTCGGGTGTGCAAATGCCGACGAGATGTCTGCGGGCGACGCAACGCGACGCGACGCGATATATTACGCTATACGTACACATTTATCGTCGAGTTTATACCACCGATTCTCGATACTGTGGTAGTTCCTACTTCCACTGTTTTTTTTTTTTTTTTTAATATCTCAGGCATATATCGTATGGTATGAAAATTGAATCAGTTCAAAATTTGTATAATCACCCCATGCAGGATAAGGTACCTATATTTATATTTATATTTTGTTTGGTGAGCTGTAGAAAAAACTATAGGTATGCTTAGGTATTTTATATACGAAACGGAATTTTACCTTTATATATGTATATAAAAAATTTCATTAATCTCTTCGTCTCGTTGCTCGTTTGTTAGCTCACGATAAATTTTCACATACACAATATACCAACTACCTATACACAGATATGGGAAAATAATCTCTTTTTTTTCTCTTTTTTCTACATACATATAGGTATTTCACATTTTTTAAACTTTTTATTTTGCAACTCATATCGAATAAATGCTCTCGCGAGAGTCACTGGTTATCACGATCCCTTTTCATCTCCTTTCATCCCTTTCTTTCTATCTCTCGCTGTTTCATTCTCTCTTTGTCCGAGGTAAAGAATGTCTGAACATCGTGTGTACAATAGCGTTTATCAAGGCTCGTATTATTTCATCGAGGCGCGGAACCCTTTGCGAGAAAAAAATAAAATAATAATAATATATACATTCATCGCTATACATGCCAGCATGCCTACCTGTGCATATTTGAAAAGTTTGCCAATTGCCCTGACAACGAGCCCCGCTGTTCTCTGATTCGGTACGACGCGAGGCGGCGCGCGTTTTGCACCGTCAAAAACCCTCGCCTCGTCCTTTATACGGGAATAATAATTCCCAGGGACTTTGTCGATTCCTGTATTCGCCCAATTGTCGTTGAGACTTTACCCCGCTTGGTGCTAAATTTTCTGTACGTATATAGGTATACCTATGTATAGTATATTGTATAAGAATGAACGCCGTTTTGTCACGCCTCGAGTATTTGCTTCGATTTCACAATTACTTATACGAACAGAATTCTCCTGCGTGTGAATTCTTCCGTAATATGTATATATTACAATTACAATATCGCATGCGGGTTCGGAAAATTTTGTTAAAATTTACGAGCCAACTCCCAGTACCTATACCTTGAGTTTTCAGGTAATTGACTGTCTCGACTTTAATTCGGTAATTAACCTTCAGATTTATGACATCTGTATAATACTCTCGCTGCACGTACCACCTGGACGCCCATTCTGTCGTTTCGTGTATACCTCCTGCGATTGCTAAATGATTATTTAACTAGAAACTAGGTAGCGATACGGAGCTAGCCTCGTTTTCTTGCAGCACACAAATATCACTGTGTACAAAGCTCCTCATACAAAATAAGCTCCTCTAAATGGAGGGTGTATTATTGACCATGTACATTCAGCGGTGGCTAATTAGCGATTACTAATTGCCAAAGATTCCGTTTTTCGAAATCGAATAAGTGCGAATAATTATTTAAAATTCATTCGTTTTATTTTTATTTTCATTGCGATTACCATTCAAGGGGAAATCGCAGAAGCTCGTTACCGCAAAAAAAGAAGAAAAAAAAAAAAAAATACAGAGAGAAAACAAAATCAATACACTAACGCGAGAGAGGTAGTAGGTGTATACTTTTCGAGATACATAAAACCGCAGACTTGTGGGTAATTATAATTCAGGTTCTGACCAATATATTTCAAATGATTATCAAACTCCAAAGCACCAAATTAAATACCACGTAATTGTTGAACGCGCGATTATTTTGAATCCGTCATATTGTAAGTTTTTGAATTTTCTCAGCTTTCATCCCGAATTCAGGACCGTCACTCAGCCCATCCTGGTAATAGCTGAGGCCCATGATGATTTCGATGCCTCTTCCCGTAGTACGCGGAGCTCGAACAATGAGCTAACAATTCGCAAACACTGCTCACTTTTAATATGGCGTGCGGGAGCGGATGCGTGAATAGGGATGCTGCGAGCGGCAGTTTTCATTCGAGGCCTTTTCTCCCTCCGTCTTCCGCCGCATTTTCTCTTCTCGCTTTTTTTTCTCTTATTCTTTACCTTTTTTTGTCTCTTTCCCGTTTCCTCGCTCTCGGTTTGTCTGTCTGTCCATCTCTTTCTCCTTTTTTTCTTCCTTTTATCTCTCCCGCTCTCTCGCTTAGTGGAGACTTGCTTCTGCCCTGGGGGAAGGCTGGATTAGTCATTTCACGTTTTGCAATTTTAATATGGGAATTATAAGGTTTGCTCGTCCGTTTGTCTGCGTTGCAAAAGCATTGAATTTGCATCCCTTCGCGTTCTTTTTCTCCCCTCGTCGTCCCACCTTCGCCACTCTTACAAACCCTTCGCTCTCACCTTCGCGGTCCGCAGTTATACATAGGATGCCAAACTGCAGGGGGTTGGGCTGTGGGGGTTGAAGGATCGGCAGGAATGCGAATATCGCGATTCTTTTGTCACGTAAAAAATCTCCCTCACGTACCAACCGCAATCCATGTATATCCGGAGCTTTTATTACCCCGAGGAGTCTTAAATCTCTAATTTAGCAAAACTCTTTCAGTCGATCAATTTTTAAGCTCCGATTCACCCGTCGTTTCTTTGATCCCTGCGCTACCCATCCTCTTCACTTCTCGATGCTTGAAACAAGAAAAAAATATAATACGAGTTTTTCATTTCTATCTCGTACAACGTTTATACTCATCCCGCCGCAGATGTCAAGCGAGATTTCATATTCATATCTATAGCTTCAAAAACCAGTCGGAACAAATTCCTATACACTGCTGCACTGTCCATCAGCTGCAGGATCTCTGGAAATATATTCCAAATGAATTTCTAAAGAAAAGGAGATATTCGAAAGCCCTCCCTTTCCATTTCTCCTTTTTAACAAGGGCTATTTAATTGATGAAAATAAAACTATATTTCCAGACGTTTATGAGAAAGCGAAAGCGAGCCATAACGTCTTCAGCAGCACCGATAACAAATGGCTCTATTAAAATGCAGGAAAATCTTGAAAACCTCAAGTAATCCCTGAAAAATATCCCCAGGATTTTTACGATCCCTAAATCCTCGCTATTCCTCTCGTCCAATCTCTACGTCTCGGCAACGCTTCGCCCATCTCATACAAGAAGAACCTGTAGCCTGTTCGATGGTGTGAGCGAACGGAGCTCGGAGCTGAGGTATAAGGTACATACCTAAGGTAGAGAGATAGGCGCAGGATAGCTACATAAAATTACGTGTCTCGATTATTTTTGTAAACTTGTATAATCTAAGAACGCAGATTCTCTTCTTATACAGAGCTTCGAACGCCTTGGTCTCAGGTGGTAGAACCTGGCTCTGCACCGAGCCGCCTAAGCCTCACAGATTGGAACTTCCTAACTTTTATACAACGTCTCTCTGTTCTCTCCCCTATTTTACCTTTATCCACCTTTTGCGCTTACGGTTTACTCTTCTTGAGACAGGATAGATTCACTTGATATTGTCAGTTGCAGTCGCGCCTTATAGTATTTTATGAGTTTCGCCTACTTTCAGCAGAATGGAAAACAATTCGTAAAACCTGCGAGTTAAATGCGAATATAATATAATGATTGATGAATCTTCATGGCTAGAAGTGAAAGTGAATAATTCTAATGCTTCGAATAAGTATTCTATAACAAATGAGTGCCTATACATCGTGTTTATAATATCACCGTTGTTTCTAGGTGTAGCTTTAATAATTGGTATTATTGGCAATTATTATCAAATGGCGGTGCGATCATGGGCTGAAACCATTGAACTTGATTGGCAATTAGCGAGCTAGAATTCCGCATTGGTGAAACGTTGTAAAACTATGTTTATAGTGAATACTGAATAGCTTGTGAACTCGAACATTGTGCAACGTCCGCAACATCAACGTGCGTTGCTACGGAATGAACCCACGCAAGTAGTCGCGTTATAAAATCTAAACATTACTCCGGACGTGTTGGTAGAAGCTTTCATACAAATTACCGCTGGGAGTAGATGGAGAGACGCCTGTTTGTTCGTTAAAAAATAAAATATTATATACATGTATATAATACATTTTTTTTTCACACCGCGAGGGTGAATAAAATTTCTGTTACTCTCCCTGTTTTTTTTTTTTTTCATTCCCTCCAAAATATACCTCTACCTGTATGGATAAATATAATGGTATATTGAAATACGTCACAGCTCAGCTCTGCAGATACACCTATAGGTATAGGCGTAATATTTTTACATCTACCTTTTGTCCTGTACAGCGGTTTTCGTTAGGAAGCAATTTAGAAAATGAATCTTAACCAATGCTCGAGAGGAAAAAAGCAAAAAAATTGGAATATTTTATCGTTATATATTATATACGTTTCGATTGAACAGTATAATATTATGTCTGCTTTTATGAATCCTTTCTTGTACACATTGCATATTATACAAATGTAAATTGCACATCATTGCTTCTTTTCTATGAATTTTTTTCTTTCTTTTTTCTTTTTTCTTCTCTGTTTTAATATAAACTTCGAAAACTTAGATAAAATTAATGATTTAATAACCATGGATATCATTATGTACATATTCCTCGCGGTCGTTTCGTTATTACCATTTCGTCCTGAAACGAAATTGAAATGACAAAGTCGTCGCTGTGGCGCGGGCGGAGGTTGCAGCGCAGGATGGATAATCCTCCGACTCTTGGCTACGAGGAAGATTAAAGTTTGTCGTTATCATAGTTATATAGCTGGTTACAAATGTACTTGCGCTGCAGCATTCGCAAATATATAGCTAAACGCAATCTAAAAATTCAACTTCAGCGGCACTGAAGTTATATTTTCACGTTTAATATATAGAGATGAGAGAAACGTGTGTACAATATATATAAATATACTCACGTACATGTATATTATATAAAATATATATGTACATGTATAAAATATCCACACTACATGTGTACGTGAAAATAAAATTGAAAATGATTAAAAATATAAATAAAAGAACCGGAAGAGCTTCCCTGGATATTTTATAATTAATTAACGCTATATTTTATCGTCCGCTGCCGTAAACCTGCGATCGGAGGTTTACTTTCATAAAAATTCCAAAGCCTCGGTAAAAATGTGAGGAAAAATTATGTTATTAAAAGTACGAGGCATACACACCCCCGTTATACCCTCAACTCCCAACCCTCATACCTCAAACCTCGATTCTCAACCCACAGCCGACCGCCGCTTGAGTCTACTTCCGCAACCCTCGCGACCTAGATCAAAGGTGAGAAATTTGAGGGATGTTTAATTGGAAATATCGCTGTTTTATGTTGTACATATATGGAAATTGTTTGGTGACGTTTGGCTAATTTTTTTCACACTGGTATTAACTTTTCGATAATTGCAGGCGAGCTCTGTGTGATTAAAATATTTCATATGTACCTATACAGTTAGCGTATACATATGTGTGTATGTTTTATGTATGCATATGTAAATATAGGCATGTACATAATATGTATAAATATAACACGTGTCACATTCCACCGACAGGAAATAAATTTTATTTTTAGATAAAATCGTAATTATAACGCATTGAGGAAATTTCATTGCATATATATATATAGGTACCTATAATTATATACCAATGCCACTCTGTCTTCCACATTTCTTCTTTTAACATTCTCGGATAGCTCCAGTGTTGAAACACTTGTCCCAATTCATCTGTTTCTCATATATATTAGGTATCTATTCTCTTCCAACATATCTTAGAATAAATCGTTCGAATCCTGTTTGCTTACTGCATACCAAACCATGTAGACTAATCTTGTCACAACAGTTTAAATTCGACAAAAGTAAGTGGCGAAGATTCGTTGCTTGACTTTTTTACGATATCTTTGATATCATCATTCTAGAATTTACTTTTACGATATAAAAATTTTACAAAAATATCCAAAGCCTCGAGTAAGTCGGAGTAAAAATCATACTAAAATCGTATTATTTAGCTAACGGCTAACTAACTGAGTGTCTAATATAATGAAGCTCGCTATTGTGTTGCATTTCTAAGTGCACATTGCACTTTGAATGACTGAAGGAAACGAGGCATTACCTAGCTCTCGCATTACCTGACATTGCCAGCCCTTGCTGCAGCTATTACAAGACGAAATAGGTACACATTCGTATGCACATATTATAGCCACGATATGCCACGGGGTAAGCGCTGGGGTTACATTTCATGTTTCTAGACAGAATGGGAATAATTTATCGTAATTCAAAATTAGATTAACCCCAGAACTGGGCGTCTTCAAAAAGGTGTAATTTCGACTGTAATTAAGGCTTTCGAAATCTCCAAACGCAGAATTCTTATTTTAAACTTCAATTTAATTTTTTCCATTTTTTCTTATAAATAAATCGTCTTGTTTCAACTTCTTTTTCCGAAATAACAGTTTTGGTCGAAAAAGGACCGGGTGTGACTTTTCCAATGGGGTCGAATACACGAGAAACGACCCAATGATTGATTTAGTTTTTAATAAACTTTCAGATATTTCAAAGAATATTTTTGGAATTGTGAAATTTTCGCCTGCGCGATGTTCCTGCAGTGAATATTATGATATAAGCAAAACTAGTGTATTTCGAAGATTGAAGTCTTATGGATATATCTTGTGTAGATCGCGTGTTACGCTGTCGTAGCTCATCGTTATGTCTTCGAAGGGAGAACATATATAATTTAGAGAAAGCTTTATCTACGTTTCAATACGTGGTCTTGTTGTTATTGTTTGTGCCCCGTCAAGCTGAGGGAAACATTTCTGTGTCGCATATTCGTCCAACGAAGTACGAGTAAATCCTCGAGACAATGGATTTACCTAATCCACCAACAAGAGGGCGTTGTTACTTGTTATAATCTGAAAACTTCACTCGTCGCCAGATTACTTGGCGAAACAACAACCAGGTAAATAAGAGCTGAGAAATAAGAAGCAGGAACTTAACGAATATTCAATTGAAATTTTCTCCACTCTCATTTCTTCCTTCTTCAAACTATCCACTTCGTATATTTTGAATTAATAATGAACAAGCGATGAAATTTGCAGAATTTACGACCGAGAGAAGTGCACCTCATATCTTTTTCATATCTGGATCTTCTCAAGTATCACACAATATCGAATACTCGCAGCAAGGGGCATGTCATAGTTTCGGGAATGTTCTAGTCCCACAAACTACGTACACGATTAATTTTGCAATAAGAACGTTAATTAAGGAAAATCGATTCTCCGATAGGTTTAGGTACAACATAGCAGCGAAATGATATATTTTATCTATCCTTGACTGTGTAACCGCATGAAACAATTTTCCGTATAATATCGATTCGATGATATGAAGTATAGTGATAGTTTGTTCGAAATACTTTGGCGAGTTCAGTCGTGAATTCTAACGGTTCAGAAACTTCGGAAACACGTATCAAAGTGGTAAATACGTCAGGATAGTATTAGAGGAAATTTTTAATCGGTCAGTGATGAAGATTTTAATACAAGCTTAAATTTTTATACGAGGTTCAACGGAAATATAATCGTAAATTAAATGTTGAAATATAAAGTAGGTGTAAGACAAGAAAATGTGGGCGAGAACAATTTTTTCTAAAAGCACATTTCCACACTGTCATTCGCTTTTCACTTCACACTACTATGCGGCTATAATACTAAAGAAAGAGAACACATTCCGGAGCTTTTTTTGCCATATTCCTTTATCCACTACGAAAGTGAAATTCAACATGAAAATAACTATTCATGCATCCGGCGAGTAAGAAATGGCAAATGTTGCACTTTATTTTAAGGCATGATTACATCCATACGTAATATTCGCGAAAAAAAGTGGGATGCCAGCTAGGCTGCGGAATAATTACCGCTTCATACGTTCAGGTTGAATTTTACCGAGGTATAATAGTCCGGCTGCAATTACCAAGGCATTTATATAAATACCTAACGAGGACTCTTCATTTGATTCATTATTCGGGATTTTGGGCTCGACGTATATTATGGAGGTACCTACGTGAAACGAAAAATTCTTCCGATAAATTGAAAGAGTTTAAAGAAAAATTGCGGGGATTTTTATGACGGAAAGTTAATGGGAACCTGATGAAGCCAGGTCTATATAAATTCAATTAATTTAACGAATAACTTATTACAATATGCTGAAGAGCTTCTGAATTTTTGACATTGACGCTTTTGTTCGTTATATATTCATAAATTGGACATTTTGTTCCTTATTATCAAAAACTCATCTGATCACTATAATTTTCATCGGTAGGTATACAAGCCTTTGGTTGTATCAAAATATTATTAAATCATTACGCATTCGTTCGAATCTGTTTCGTCGAAGAAGAGTTTGATAATTAATTTGAAACACGTAAACCCCGAACGTTATTCAAAAAAATTTATCAATCAGAAAATAATTTCAATATCTACGATACAAAATACTAATGGCCATTAATAGCTGACCGACATGGAAAATCGATCAGTAAATCGCCTTGTCAAATTTTATATTATTTACGCTGACAGCCGGTAATTGAAAAAAAGCATATCCAACGTCAGTTATACACATGCGTATACGTGTAGGTTTTTATGTGTGTACGTGTGTGGGCATCACCTGGTGAAGCTGGGAGTTCAAAGTTCTTCCCCTCGCGTCCTTGACGATATTTCATATTTCAATACCTTTTGTCAAACAAGGGTCGCCCCGTTCTATGATCTTTGCGAAAACAATAGACGCGATTCCTAACTTTACGATGTAAATTTCAAGCTTTACCCCAAAGTTCAAAGGTGGGCATGGCTTCGAGAGCGAAATTGAGCTCGCGGACTATGTCCTCGCTTTTGATATCGGCCGATAGAAAGGCGTTCAATTATTTATGAAAAGCCTCAAGCAAACGCCTCATCGTCCGCCAATATTCGATTATAGAAATAATTGAATCCTGTTTACCTTTATTTATTCCTCGACAGTTTAATTCCTCATACATCACAGCATTGGACTTGAGACCGTGCCCATACCTACTGTAACGCATAATCAATCCTCATCTTTTTTCATAAATCTCGACCTTGCTTTCGCACGACAGAAAAGAAGAGAGATAAAAAAAAAAAGAGGAGATTTGAGAAACTAAAAAAATGAGCGAAATTTTACTTTTTCAAAATTAATTCCCACCTACATTTCGGCTATAGTCTTGCACGAAATTTAGCGTCGTTCAAACCCCTCGCTAATTATGACAAACGATCATAGGTCTACCAGTCTGTTTGCGAAGTTTATTGTGGGGTGAGACCCGACCGCCTATTCCATGTTCGCCGTGACTCCGGATGGTGGCAAAAAATATATGACTGCCATTGTCAAGGGCTTGGCTTTGTCATAAGGGTGTCTTCTTCCTCGATTTACCCGCCAGAATCATTTTGTTATCGGTTTTAGTCCCCTTCCTCAGTCCGCCAACCTCCACCACGTTGGATCAAATAATCGCAATGACGCAGTCGCTGAGTTTTATACGATCTTTGCTACGATCGAGACATTCGCCGCGTCACTATGTGCAGAAGCTCGCTCTTTTTCTTACACATTTCTTGCCGACTGTCATCCACGGTCTATCACGAGGTAGATTATATTCTTGCTGCAAAAAAGTCGATCTTTTCGATTGTCTTCGGCGACTCGACTTCCTCAAAATGAGATTCCCGCAGATATCGTCTATTCAGTGAGTATTTTTTTTTCTTTTTTTTCTTCTAATCACTCTCAGCTCTCGTCTTTTAATTCTTCCCTCATTTATTCAACACAGAAAATTTCTCCTCCTAATTAAACGCGAATTTTCATTCTCTCTTTTCGAATGAAGGTTTTTCGCACGGTTCAATAGAACGCGGCATCTTGTTGTTCTTCTATCCGCATCTTGACTTCCCAGTTATATCTGGATGGCGTCTGCCAGTCTGTACCAAGTGTATCGATTCGAGTGGGTAACGTCCTCGTTCTTAGTACGTAACTGCCAGTTTATTCTTTCGCTAGATACACGATAGTGTTACACTTCGTTTATCTATTCCACATTTATTATTCCCGCAGGTAAAGTGTCATTGGATATCCTCTGCCACTTTTTCTATCAAACCGAGTGCATACATCATCGCGGAAAAGTAATTTTTTATAAGAAGATAAAGTGTCTTGACTTAGGTAGGTGTATGTACGTAAGGTATGAAATGTGGAAACATGTGTAAGGTATGTCAAGTTTTCGTACCGAAAATAAAACGCTGATAACTCCAATCTGCGAATGGATTCCAAGAAGTGTGAGTATATTGTAAGAGCGCGTAACTCTGACATGTCACCTCGAGAGGCCGTTCACCCTCACATCCCTCAGCTCGTCCGTGATCGATTTCTGTAGGTGAAATTCACTGATGGAAATGAGGAGTGATGAGAGATGAAAGATCAGGGTTGAGACGTGAGGAATAAAGCCGAGTTGCGAAATGCGAGATAAACAGAGGGTATATAAAAGAAGGAGAAATAGGAAACAGTATAGTAGGAAGGAAAGGAGAATAAGAAGAATGAGAAAAAGCCAACGATAAATAAAGAGCTGAGATCTCGACAGCTGAAGTCTCTGTTGAAATTGCGCGACAAAGCTTCGCGGTGAGTCACCAATCCTGTAATTCAATATCTCGCGTATCTCGCACATCGTCAACGTCTTTTCAGAGGGTGCGTATAGACGCGCGTGCACGTACATAGACATACGACAGGATGCGTACGTCAGGGTAAAAGGCACCCCCATACGCAACGACGCAACGCATTAACATAGTCCTGACTAAGCCGAAGCGCACGCACGCACCAGTGGCCACTTGAAAGGTACAGCTAGGCGAGTAGGAGGATGATGATTATGACGAGGATGAGGAAGAGGATGAGGATGCCCAGAGATTCAGTTTCAAGGATGCTTCGAGAGGCCCGCATCCTGCAGAGAGAGATTTGCGGTGGTAAGCGCTGACGAGACAAACTAACAAAAAGTCTATCGCATAAATAGTTCGTTGGTATCCTCGTTGTTGTATACTCGATATTATATGAGCGGAAAACGCGACGTCGATCTTCCCGTCAATTTTCGAAGACGTCATATTCAGGAGAAGTCCAAAGTTTCGGGAAAACTTTAGCTTATGAGGGATGCCCTTTGTCGACTTGTCAAACTAAGCTAGTATATTGTAATTAAACGGTGTTTCACTTAGTTCTTCGGAACAACTTTTAGATACACACTATAGCTATAACAGCCCGAGTAGCAGCCAACGTGACAGCCGCAGGATGTGCATGTGCAACGTTGCTTAACATCCGCAGTTGGTTAAAGTTCATTATTTTCAACTTGTATGATTAGCGAAAGTTTCCAGAGCCCATAATGGATGTATTCTTACCGCTTTTCGCCGAACGTCATTAGAATATGATAAAAAGCACTTCAATTTGAAACGTTGTTACCAAAGATCGAGTGATCCAATTATAGATTAGGGTCTGATTTGTACACCGTGTTTTGTATATTGATCGATTCTCGCGTTTAGCAATAACATGAGAAGGCAAAAACGAAAGAGGAATTAATAATTCGATTGCATTTGCTCCTCGATTTAATAGTTGGGGAAGTTTCTAGATGATATCGACTTTCTGATGAAGTAACAGATTAGAAAATAAGCCATTCGCTAACGGAGCGAAATGGAGTCTGATAATTTAAATTTGAATGTGCTGTATCAGCTGATATCCATAAAACACGTATATGCATCGACTCGGATATCGGCAACTACATTTAGATATCCTGTGAATGTCGGGTGCTACTTCGGAGCTCGGTGTAGTTTGAGAAATTGCGTGCCATGGATCTGGCGTTAGTTCAGCCGTTGGAATACGGTTTTCGACGTTGAATAATCGGTTGTTTTTGATATCGTGGGTTCAAAATCAGAAAGGCGCAAACCCAATGTACTGCAGGAATAGCGCCTACGCCCTTTAGGTTCTTGGTTCTTGACGTAGAAACGTCAGTCGCAGGGAGTGACGTCTGTGTAAAATAAAAAGATCAATTTTTAACGAGTAGATCAACAGCATGAATTCATTTTCAAAATTATCTAATATCTATTGAAAAAAGGAAATTCTTGAATTTTATTTTCTCTGCCCCAGCCCCCCCTAAGTGTGATAAAACGTTGGGTACCCATCACCCACATCTAGTTTGACTTGAACAAAGAATGACACGATACTGAGAAGGGGATTAGGAATTTTCAGGTCGTGTGTTTGACGCATGGAGAAAATCTGCCAAGTGGAATCAAAGCGTTTGACGAAAGTCTTTTCCGGGGGTTTCCTGTGTTTATCGATACCCGAACACCCGAATACCTTCAAGTGTCGTCAACTGCCTTTTCAAGCGATTTTTGAATACGTCGTGTTTACTATTTACCGTACGATTTGCAACGCACTCCAGATCCTTGTCCGGATGTCGTTCGAACGAAATAGTCGCGAGTGGCGCGATTTTTTTTCCATCCTTTTTTTTTTCTCGCACCTCTACCTCAGCGACTGGATTCTATGGGATTAGCTATAAATTCAAGTTCGTGAAACAAACGCTATGATGAAGTGGTCCACCGAGATCGAAAACGAAGAAACACCCGAGTTTTCATACACGAAGGATGATTCGTCGAATCTACCTCAAAACAAATTTCGAAAAATTTCTCGTTACCTAAATCGATTCTAGCGAAAGAATTCCGGTCAAAGATGAGCAAAGAAATCGATGGCACGATTGAGAAATAAAGATTAATAACAAGAAAAAATGATCTGCGTGAAACAGTTTTTCCACTGACATGAGTGAAAAATTTCTGCAGCGATGAAGGATCCACAATTCATCTTCAAAATAGACATCAATAAAAGAAGAGAGAAAAAAATATTGAAAAAAAAAAAAAAGTGAAGAGAAAAATCTCTTACCTCGAAAAAATTTCATTCACTCGCGACTTTTTTTTTTTTTTTGAGGCAGTTTTTTACTACGGGTAGAAACCCCGATCCTTGAATTTTCTCTGAAGATGTTCGCGAGTGTGGCAGCTCCGCTTGGTGAAAAGTCCTTTGCTTTTCGCATTCTCCTAAAGTCCTAACCCTCGCCTGCCCGGGTTCGAGTGCGTGACTCAAGCATACCTACAGGATTTCATCCCCTAACCAGACCCGTCGTATCTAGTTGGGTTACACATATAAGTATGTTTGAATATAGGTATATATAGGTATGTATAAATACATACTTACAAATACAAACGCGCGAAGTGTTCTGAGAAGGAGGGAAAAAGAAAAAAGAAATAAGAAAAAAGAAAAAATAGGACGCGAATCAATTTCAAAATTCGTCTCCTTTCTTCCCCAAGAAGTCAAGATATTATAAGTCTATGTATAGGTACTCGGTCGGGGAGATTTTTGTTAAAAAATGTTACGATTTTTATTTATTCATTTTCTGCTGCCTATTTATCATTTTTTGTTTTTTTTTTCCTTACTTCTTATTTATACGGTTATTTCGTATAATTTTTGCGAAATTTGAATTACAATGATATCGCAATGGCAAGAGGAAATAAGAGGCTCGAAGAAAGAGAGCGAAGGAGAGTGGGAGAGGGTGGGAAGGAAGGAAGTTGAAGAAAAGAAAAAAAGAAAAATATAATAATAATAATAATGAAAACTCGACGAAAGTTTCTACGGAAAAGCTGCGTTAAAGAAAAGCTTCAGGAGGCCTAGGGGTGGGTGGCTGTCACACCTGAGCCCAACCGAGGTTGATTAACGAACGACTCAACAATCGTTGCGTAAAACAAGAGTGTATAAATATAGTGTATAGGTATACATAATACATACGTCCAGAATTGAGCGATATTATTACAGAGCGGTATGGCGTAATAATTTACGTCAAAACCCGACCTTAAGACCTTGCGAAGGCCTTATTCGTAGGACCTGAAGGATCTGGGGTACCTGAAATACCCGACAGAAAGCCTTGGTCGACATTTGTCAAGCTCAGGGAGAAACCGAGAAGCGATGTTGAGAGAGAAGGGAAGAGAGGAAGGGAGGAAGGAAGGCAAATGACGCAATCCTAATTACGTATCAATTCGTTATTTATTAAACCAGCGGCTGGTTTACTTCGACGTTTATTTATTGCTCATATTTCTCACCCTCGCACTACGTTTGGAGTGAACCTGCGCATACCTCCGAGACAGACTTTATTCGATGCAATTAAAAAGCTGTTTTGATATTCCGAAAGGTTAAGCGCTCGGTGTTTACGGCGTTTCCAGATTTGCGTGTAAAATTTTAATGTAATTTACATTTACTTCGTATTTTAAATACCCAACCAACGGACGAAATTCATACTACGAAACAACACGTTACGGTTGTACGTCACTCGGGAAGGTTGCAACACGCCCCTAGCTCCTTCATCATATGCTTAATTTTACATTTTTCCTAGCTGCTTGACCCCCGCTCCCAATTCCATAAAGGTATACCTCGAATCTGAAACTAAAAGCTTTTCCGTATTTAAGTTACCCGCGAATCTCTATAGCCGGGCGAATCAATGGGGTTGAAGATTCTCGGATTAAAGCAGCTCTCCGAAGTTTAGGAGGCCGGTTTTAGATTTAGAGGGCTTTGAAACTGGACTGCGTAAATACGTGGGGGTATACCAGACGACCCAGAATTTCTGATATTTCCAATAAATTACCTATTATGATATGCTCTCGTGGGACAAGGGCCAGAGAGGACACGTGAACCCTTATCAAGATTAGGATATAACGTTTGGGATCCTCCACGTACGGCCCACTATGTAGAAAACGATCGCGGCAGCCGCTAAGGTCACTTCCTTTCTTCTCAAGGATCCCTCGACCTGAATACAAAGTGTTTTCCACATGCTAACAATAAGCCCGATCTTTTGAAAAAAATCTCCAACAATTTGGTTAATTACAAAATGCGATTTCGATTTAGCAAAATTTTTAATCATCGCTTTGAAATATATTTAACGAAGCCAATAACATTTTTAGGGACGCATTTTCGGGTGTGCGTTTACACCCCCGAGGTAAACAGCCGGTAAGCAAGTGCTATACACTTGGGTGTCAGTGGGCTAACTTTGTTTGAATAATTATTCCCGTAAACCTGCTTTAGATCCATTACTTTGGTCCCTCCGGTACCTGGGTACCTGTATTACGTAGTCTGACCTCGGGAGGACCAAAAGCGTGTGAAGGCCATTCTGATTCGGTGATAGATAGATTCTGTCATGGAAGAGTCCAGATTTTCTTCGGACTTATCGTATTTTCCTTAGATTTTCATAATTCCTTAAAAGTTGCGAGCGAGGGGAGTGACGATTTTCTGAAAGCAAGAGTCAATCAGGGGATAGGAGACAGGTGCGGCGAATATTATCTCATTATAAAGCCAAATTCTGCTCAAGTAAAAACCGAGATATCTTTCCACACTGACGCACTCGAATTCGAGGATACCGAGAGGAGGTCCCACGCTACTTACCCTAACGAGAATATAATTGATGATTTAGTACCACCAGGCTTAATCATGCGAAGAGATACCGCTTCTTATTACGTGGACCCTTCGGGTTGCTATGATTCAGGGATGCCTTTATACCAGCTAGTACTAACTCTATGTAGGTATGTGTTGGTTGTATGTATCTACATAGGCACCTACATACATAGTCTCACTTAGAAACGGAAATTATTTCAAATTTCACAAAGACTATTCGATTTCGTTTCATCCCAATGAATTATGTGTTCCATAAAACTGGAAGAATTTCTATTCTATCATCCCACCGTTCATTCAACTGCGATGCGATCCGATGCTGGGGAAAAAAAGGGATGATGGTGATAATCCGAGGTGATGGTTGGTAATAATTATTCCCATAAATTTCTGCTATTCAATATGCAGTATCGACTTGAATATTAAAAATAAACGGTGTCAATGGCCACTCTATATGCACACGTGCTATACACATATCCTTCATCGGTGTGTGGGGGTTGTTATGGGGTGCAAGGGATCACGAGCAAAGACGACCACCTCTCTTCCATCTCCTCGCTCTTTGCTTACACCTCGTAAACTTCAGTGAAGCCACGTGCCGTGCCATAAAAGTTTAGTCTTTAGTTCGCGCATCTTGAATGGTCGCCCCAGCATCTCAACCCCTAAATTTTTTCCACGACTTCTCAGTCCTGATCATCGCTCTTTTTTTACAGAATATTTTCCCGGACTTTCTCCTGCACATAATCCACACCATACCAGTCACCACCCTCTCTAATCTTCACCCTCTCAAAAAGGAGAAAACTCTCTTCGTCTGTACAAGCTTTGTTTGTACAGCCGCATATAAAGGCGTAAGATTAGGCACGAATTAGGCATTACTTTTGCTAAATCGAAAGTGCACCCCAGTTCGATCGTTAAAATTCAATTCAATATTCGCTTCTATATGAAAAGAGAAAAAACGATCAGTGGTTTCGGTTATGCTGCAGGTATAAATTTGTCCTCAAGTACCAGCCATTACGGTTGGGAGAATATAGTATATAGCGTGGATATAACTACCCACTGAAATGTAAAAAATTGATCTCATAAAAAAAGAAAAACAGAAAAAAAGTAATATGCAAAATTCAGCGTAGGTATATTTTTTTTGATTTTTTTTTCTCTCTCTCTCTATTATACAGAATTTTTCTATAGGAATTCGAAATGATAGAAGTAAGGGTGAAAAAGAGTTATTCTTTGAATAAATTGTCTACGCTCCAAGCTTCTTCTTTTGTTCAGTTACCGGCCTTCAATTATTTCAATTCCGTTCTGCTCAACGTACCACTCCATTCGTACACCATTAAAATCCTTCCGCGTTAAAGTTCATCCAGGAGTCGACTCCTCCCATTCGACCAACCCCTAGAAACTTACCGCCAAACTCGCCCTCTACCGATCCTCTGCACTTCTCAACCTTTATGTCTATTCATCCGAACCCCTTCGCCACTTATACCTATACCCACATTATATATCTATATATGTCATGGGTGCTACACGTTACGTATTACGTGGCCATGCGTGGGTTGAATATGTATGTAATACATAACAGAAGAAGAAAAATAAATAAATCGTTATACGAGTTCGAAATTGCAGAAAATTTCGCTCGATGGATAAATGAAAGATGAAATAACATTTTCCAGTTGCTTATTTTCATTCGCGAGGAAAACATATTGTACTTACGGTGTAGAGAAAAATCGATGAAGAAGGAGTAAGAAAAATACGGTATTCTCGTTAGAAAATTGTATTACAGTAAAAGAAAGAGGGAATAAAAATAAGGAAAGGGTTGGATTGGCCGACCAATCGGACTTCCCTCGAGTTCCAATAACCGCAGAAACCTCGGGGTCAGCAGTTAGCTGTTTATTTATTTTTATTTTTTTCTACTATTTGTCGGAGCTATGGTATAGGTATTTCGCACTGTACTGTGAATTATGCCCCTATTTTTCTGTCCTCAGCAGATATTCTAGGCGGTACAGGGTCAGCTTTTCGAAAGATTAATTTCTCATTAACCGCGCGCTGACCGTTGGTCAGCTGGGAACGAAAGGCCTTGTGCGAAGTGAACCCGAGGTATATTAATTATTAACGATAAAAAAGGGTGGTCTGAGGCAACGAAAAGTGCCCGTTAATTGTTGATAAACAGTTTTCATATAGGGTGACGGGCTACCGGTTACGGACAGCCACGTGATGGCCACGGCCACTTCCATGGCCCGACCTGTTCGTCCGGTCCACTCATTTATCATCATACGATATAACCTCGTTCGTAAAGCGTAATTAATTTTGGCCAGTTTAATTAAATTCTCTTGTAAACTGTATAATCCGTTACACCGCGGCGATAACACAATTCAATCAAAAATCAGATTAGAGATTTATAAATCACGATCCTTGCTGTTATATATAGCCTTCGACGACGTCGTTCATCATATTCCATCACCCAATTTGCCAAGTATAACTATTACCTTACCATCTATCAGTTCCTCATCTGAAGTCGAATTGGCTAATCAAGAACGATAACATGAATGCGCCCGAAAATTCGTTCATTAAATATTTGGAAATTGAAGAAAAGGCGGAGTTCAGTCAACGCGTGATAATAGAGAGGAAGGGTGGAAATCTGGTAGGGAAATTGGTGCACTTCAAAAGGAATGATATGATTTCGATGATATTTATCTATCGTATTTTGTTGACGATATCGATATGTGCCATGGCAAGGGGTGTCAAACGACGTGAACGTGTGGTACGTACTATACAGTCGTCGATCACTTCCGTCGATATTTGGCTACTGGTTATGCGGGGGTTGAAATTTTTGAATTCCATCAGAACGTTTGACACCCTACTGCCAAGGACCAAGTACTAAGTTACGACGTTAGTAAAGACTTACGATTAGTTATCCAACTTCGTTAATTACGTAGGTATACCTCGATAATCCAATAGGCTGACATCCCGAGGTGGAGGGGTCAGCCCTTAAAAGTCCCGAACGGTAAAAATTCCGAATATGAATATTCCCAACTCACTGCAGTTTTGGGAACACGTGGTTTCCCGAAAATCTACACAGCCGATTTGAAAAACTTTGAAATGGAGAACACCGAATGTTCAAAATTCGGAAAGCTATAAAGATGTGAAAGGTCATGCCTCAAAAACTTGAAATTCACGCATGTTTTCATTCAGTGTTAAATAACTTGGGCTGTATATTGATCGTATCGAAACCAATGAGTGGGCGAATTGATCATCTTGAGATGTAATTTTTTGAAAAGAAATTTAAAAATTCTATCAATCATTTATGACATCGATGTTATACCGATTGGAGTATATAAAGTGGATTTCTGTGAAGAGCGTCTCGATTAGAATGAACTATTTTTTGTCTTTACATATCGTGAGAAATAGATCGAGACTTTGAGATTCTTAGGCTTTCGAGGATCCAGATTCTCGGAGTTTTGAGCTGTCTGCATTCCGACCTCTCGGAATTTAAATCGTTGACGTTTCTGAATATTCGAAATCGTCTCAAGCGAATTCGGAATTCTTACCGTTTGGAACTTTGAAAATACGGAACTACAAACCGACCCCCAGGCGGGGACAATATTGAAGCCTATGAAATCACCTTACGTTGATTTCCGAGACTGAAAAAAATTGTATAAAAGTTTAATGGAACCAAGAATGAATTACTTCTACTCCCGTGGCGTAAGTACATAGAAACTTAAGTCGACGAGCAAATAGGATCTCGTCTCTAACTCGTGTTACAAACCATCCTGTCGTACCTACGTTCGCCAAGAGTTACATGTGGGTACATAAGTAAACATTCACACACACACATACTCACACACATAAATGCATATACATTATTTACAAACTACTGGCAAGTTTCCAGATCTCACAGCCAGATCTCATGCCCTAATACTATTCGTCCTCTTTTTTTATCGCTGCATTATTTTCTTACGGTGCAAGCTTTCACCTTTTCGGTATTAAAAAAAAACGTCGCGTAAGTGGGTAATATAATACACAATAAAGTACAAGTAGCATAAGAGAGATGCGAGAAATGGTCCAGGACGAATGCGAGGATCCCTGATCTCTATGGCAACGAGTAGGAAATTGTGCGAGAATCTGCTCGCCTAATCGCTCGATATACCGGATCGACCGGCCCCCACACATATCAATTTTGAATCAGGTTCACGCGGTTGAATGATCACGGTATACCAAGTTCTAGCGAAAGCTTTAAGCTCGCAAAGATGCTGTCCGATCGTTTCCATAAATTTCATTTCTCACTCCGATTTTCCACCCTCTCTTTCTTCGACGAAATCTGCGACACGTCGATGTACGTGAAAACAAAAAAGTTTTGTTCTCTTTAATTTTACCAAAACATCGTGAAACTTCCTTTTCGATTTCGAACCCGATGACTCTACACGTGTGAAACGGATAATTGCCTTTCAACGCTGGCTACTGTCTGCCATCGCTTCGTGGTCTTTTCCTTTGAGGATGCCAACTTAATAATTATTCTGGCGCTCACTAGGAAACTGACAGTGACGGGCTAGACTTAACGCTTGAGGATACTGTCTAAAATAAGATCTGATGGCATATAGACGCTATTGGCCGCAGAGATATGAGTGGGTCAATCGAACCGGAAAATTCAAAAATCGAAATCAGAAAATAAAACGAGATTTTCAATCCAGTGAAAATATGATTAATAAATCACTTTCATATCATCGGACAGAAATAAATGTTAAAAGCTTTTGCTCACAATGAATTCTGCTACCTCGACCTGAATGATTGTACCGAATTCACTTCTATAGGATAAAATCGGGATGAATTTTCGCCGACGTAGGTGGGTTTAGTAAGAATGTTGAAAATTGTTTGAAAAGCTCGCCGGGTTAGCGCCATTCGCAGCGATTCATGCATTTTCGGATGTGCATTGACGTTGAACAGCCAGGGTAACCATCGTTGTCACCGATGACACGTTTAGCATACATAAACCACTCTACATCGGTTAAGCCTTTGATTAACCAAATATGCCATCGCGAAAGCCCGATGGTTCAATTTTGGGGATATAGGTAGATAAACTGTTGGAATAAAACTATATTCGTATTATAAGTTGATTGCCTCTGCGTTTATCAATTCTATAGACATTTTTTGGCCTTACAACGTTTTACGACAATTTTTGGTAGAATCCATCTCTATATCGCTAGTTCTCTATATAACTCGGGAGAAGTTGGCTCATTCGTTGCTACCGGAAGTCGGAAATGCTTTCACGGTAATAAATCTCTAAACTTAAGCTGCAAGTAGGTACAACTAATTTAGAGTAGAGAGAACTTCCGGTGCACAGAAGCTATTAGTATAATATAAACTAGCGAGCTTTTATGCGTAAAAATTAAATGACAATGAAAAAACAAAACAAAAAAAATCATTTAGATAGACTTTCAAAAATGTCATATAATATAATATCAAATGTCTCGTCGAGTGTTTGATCATTATAAATCGTTGTTCATATAAATTCATCGCGGAAACTGTCCTTTCGAATATTACCAATAAATTGCTAGCCAATGCACGTATCTACGTTATCAGTTATGACGGTTTTACTGCAACGGTTGTCCAATCAAATAAAGCGTCATAATTAACGTTGATCAATTCGGACCGTTGTACTGGAAACGATCGTGCAGTGACGACGTGCTAAGGACGGTGGGAATAGGTGCATGAACGCGTTTTATTTTCATCGTAAATCGTAGGTGTATAAGGTGCGGTTTATTAAAGCGATAATAAATATTTATAGGTGCAGTTAGTAAACGTCAATAATTAGGTGTCAGCAAATCAAGACGCAAGTGCGTAATTTATTTCCGTTTGAAAATAAGTGAATTACTTATGTGCGAATTCATAGTCAATCTATATACGTAGTTTAAAATTGACCTTTTCTAACTGCGCGAGCTCATACGCGGGAATTAAAATATATTTTTTCCTCCCACCCAGGAAGAATATTGAATTATTCAGCAACTCAAGATACCATTAATGCGAACAGTTCGTTACGCTCGGAGCTATGTAATTAAATTATAATTAATTAATTAATTCCTCGTTGTACCATGGGCTCGCATTGAGGTAGATTCTCATTCATTTTAGCTGACAATCGGCTCAACTATAGGCACCGGCTTTCAATTTTCCATTTTTTTGGCATTAGTGAGCTTTTTCTCTCTCCGTCGCCCCTTTTATCTTCGCCTCTTTCTCTCTCTCCCTCTCTCTCTGTATAAACAATACACGAATGTCAAGTTACAGAGGGGCCGATTTTAAAGCACGTAATTTATTATCTTCTGTCATCTGTCGCTCGAACTGACAAGTAAATATTTCAAATCGAACGCAAAGAGGCAAAAAAAAATAAAAAATTCTCGTTCCAGGGAAAAAGGGAGAGAGAGAGAGAGTAGGGCCTGAAAAAGACTGATTGCCGGAGGAATTGGATAACGATTGATCGAGCTGTATTATCGAAAAAAAAAAAAATGTGCGGAAACTTGCAAATGATCAACTGACGCGAAGCAGAGTTCGGAAAGAAAGAGTGCAACTAGAAAAGAGGATTTCCGAATTTGAAATACAAATAGAGGCAACAGGATATACGCGTCATTTTTTACGCAGATAAACCGCGTTGGGATTTGCGGCCTATACCCGATCCACGAATGGTAAAAAATTGTATAAAATCTGAATGATTTCTTCGGATATTTCAACAACACTCAATCACTTTTTTTGTTCGTAAGAAAAAAAAAAAAAAAAGAGTGGTAAAAGTGGTATGAGCCAGACAAACATATTATTCTTGATATTTCACTCTAGCTCCGCGTCGAATCTTGTCGATATTATCGAATTTCATACGTCGAAATAAAAATCATGTCGCTAGGAATGACACGAAATCGATAAGTGTATCAATAAAATCAATGCACTATTCCTTATACCGACGATTGATCTCTGTCTATTTTTTCCATCAAATCTATGTCTCCAAAGACATTCCTTATGGAGATTCAGAAACGTCTTCAATATACTATTTTCTCACTCGTTCCAATATTTCTACTTCGAACCTCATAAACCTGGACTATAATCGAATGATACGTCCGGTTTCCAAAGGGTCAAAGAACTTTGGATACACGTAACGGAGTGATATTTTTTCATTTTTTTTTCAGTTTTTTGTTTTTCATGGAGTTACAATTACTCGCGGTGTCGACGTTGGCACTGAAAACCGTGGAAATTACTAGTGGACACAGTCCGCCGATTGACAATCATTAAAACGAAGCTATTTTTTACTTTATTTTTAATTGCCCCCCGCATTAATGACGATAATAATAATTGCGAATTCCGTTCGTTACCACAGGCTCTCATTGATACACCTGATCTAATTGAAAACCTTCTCATTAATTTATGTATTGACTAATTAGAAGCGAATGGAAATGAGAAAAATTTAATCAAACTCGTCCCGTGCAGAAGCCGAAAGCGAGGCCGTAATTTTTCCTTAATTTTTTTCAGCCAAAAAAAAAGCTTCCTCTCGATTTCGCGACCTTTTTGAACCCTTTTTCCTCTTTCTTCGGCCCTCGTGTCTCGCCTCGTTTAATATTATTACAACCGGGCCGCAGACTGTCGTTAAGAATTCTTACTTACCCCCCTTTTTGCGGGGAACAATTTTTTCTCGTTCCCGGTGCAACCCCGACCGCGCCAGTTCGTATATCTGGGTAATCGGGCATGTCCCCGGCTGTCACGGGCAGAAAATGTCTCAAGAAAAAAGTATCAGAAAAATTGTTGCGGTAAAAGGATAAGTTGCGGATCGTAAGACTACTCGAGCGACGAGAGAGTCGGGCTTTCTGGTTAAGGGGGTAGATCGCGAACGGGGAAAGGGGGTTTCTGTTGCTGACTTAAGAAATACGGGTCAGCGAGCAGTTCGCTTTAATATAGCGAACGATAAGTGTAGATAGGTATATACAATTGTATATACACATAGATTCAACACAGACGTAGGCTATCCTAATATGCGAAATCGCAGTTGACTCGCTCGATTTCGGGATAGATTTTTCCGAAATCTGTGTGCCTCGGTATGAAATCGAGCGAACAGAACCTCCCCATATAATTCTAAAAATTCAAGAATTTTATTTCAACTCCATTAGCCTTTAGCAAACGAACGCGACCAGCCGCGCCACATCGCTCGCTGCTCGGAGTCGTTTGATGAAATTTTATTTCACCCCGAACGCCAGGGGAGAAAAGAGATTTATAAAAATGTTGAAAATCATTTTTGTTTTCACAATAATTCTGGTGATTACCGCAATAACGGGATTGCGGGCATATCCTGGGGCGGAAATAAACCCGAGCAGCTCCTAGCAGGTTTTCAATCCATTCATCGAATCCATTAAAGTTCTCTGAATGCACTTGGATCATATCTTTCGCGTATAAGGAGTCGCCGTGCATGTATATACGTGCTTCTCTCTGCACCACATCAAAGTATAAACGAGACTCGGAAACTCGGCCGAGACTCAACCTTACCCTAAACGGATTTTCAACCTGCGACTAGATGACGTAGCTACCTACACAGGTTGAATATACACGCGATGTGATATCACCTATAAATAGGAGACGGAATACGAAATATTTGATAGAAATAGGGGGACAGGTGTTTTGCATCCTCTGACCTTAATTACCGCACGTCGTAACGGCGCGCGAGGCTTTATAGATTCCAGCGGAGTAAATTTTGACATTCAAGATTTACCCGCGACTAAATCTTCGAGGAGTTAGTATAAGTGGATAATTAATATGCAGACAGTGGCTAAAAACATTTTGTAGTTGAAAACTAGTAACGTAACGATACGTGAATTTTCTTAGTGCGCATTAGCAGCCAAATCGTGTATCAATTTTAGATTACACGCACCCGGGATGAATAACGTCGTTCATATTTATTAGCCGGCTCAACGTCGCGACTTCCGTTTTACTATACCAATTTCCCACAGCCTTACGACATACTCACATCTCTATTCCCCTTTCTATATACCTACCAATAAGTATAAATATAATAAAAACATCCAGCCCACGCCCTTGTCCGGATGTAGTATCAGGCCGCCCAGCGGATAATCATTGCCTTCAAAATATATAAATATACCCTGCAACTTGCTAAATTAAATATGTCCCAGGCTACGCTACGATTCTCGACCCACACCGATATGACGAGAAATATCGATAAAATTCTCCCTCGAGGCTACAGTCTATCTCTATACGCGTTTATCACTGCAGAACTATTTAATGCACACTGAGCTGTCCTTTCCTTTATCAACATTGAAACAAGAATGGAGATGTGAAATTGAATTTGACGAGGAGAAAATCGTTGAAAAAATAAGAAATATCGACCGTTTCATTGTTTTTTTTTTATATTAGTATATTATGTGGCATGCCCGTAAACCAAGTGTTTTTCGGCGAGAATAATGATTTCAGAACGAGCTAAAGGCGAGCCGAAAGAGAGTTCTGAATTCATTATTCGAGTCAAAAACGGCTTACGGGTGCGCCCCATACTTTATTTTTTTCGGCATAGGCATTGAAAAGTCACTTTATGACGCCTGTTTTCGATCCACAAAGTAGCACTTTATATGGCTGATTTCAGAACTGCCCTATAAAGTCTTCATACGGCAGTCTGGATGCGCAGTTCGAAGTGCGCATTCCAAAGCTGCCGTATAAAGTCCTTATACGGCAGTTGAGATGCGCAACTCGAAGTGCGTGACAGATCGCACCATAGCCTCACTCTTCGTATGTGAATCTCAACAGGCGTCAAAGTGACTTTTCATGCCTATTTCGAAAAAAATAAAGTATGGGGCGCACCCGTAAACCGTTTTTGACTCGAATAACACTTGGTTTACGGGCATGCCAGATAATATACTATTATAGGTATATGTATATCTTATGGGGTTGTAATTGAAACTTAAGTGTCGTATCGCATTTAATAATTTCTATCCCAGGTGTACGAATCGAGGTGGTTTTCCCAGGCAGGTACCCACTTCTCCACCCTCTCCAACTCCATGGTAGCCGTTCCATCATCCTCGGTGATGGCCTGGAGCCGGCTAACCGTGTGGGCGGCTAGGATTTTCACTAGATTAATTTTACTCACCCGCATTACGCGATTACAGGAGCCACCCACGCGTCTCGCGAAACAAAACTGAACCACGGAATAGTAATATCCTCGGCACTCCACATTACCAGACATACTCTTTGTCCTAGACTCTCTAGACTCAGCTAGACCCTAGACTCTGTAGTTTCTCATCCTGTGAAGAGTTTCCTAGGATTGTTCCTTCTCTCGTTTAATATCGACTATATATATAATATATATATATGTATACCTATATACGTACACCTTTGTCTATCTCTCTGTCCCTCCCTCTCTCTCTCTCTCTCTCTACCTCCAGGAGGTCGAATCGAAGTCGGACTCTCTGGCAATTTGCGTAAGTACTCCAAGCTGGTGCAGGTTGCAAACGAGAACCAGACCAAATACCTACCTATACCTATCTCTTCGAGCCATTAAAATACAAAAGTTGTTACTTTAGGTATCGCGGTAGTCGCATGCGGCATTAGCTGCAACGTCGCGATGACGAAACTTTATGCGAGACTTTTCCTCCTTACTCTATACGGACCTATACCTACCTCAGTACCTGGTTCTTTTTTTTTTTGCTTCTTTTTTTATCCCCGTAAAAAATACGGCGGCGAAAAACGTAGTCACTGCTAAAAGGATTGACTCTTAGGTATTCCGACTTTCGTAGGCCGCGCGCAGCTGACGCGAAATAGACGGAAATTACAGGCGGGAAACGCCTCAGATATTTTAGAAGATTGTCTCTCGGGTCTCCGACTCTCCTAGCCCACCATCTATCCGCGTAAACACGTAGGTACACGCGAAACTTAAACTCACACCACTGTTTCTCTACATCTTGTCAGGCAAATGGATCTCTCGAGAAAAGTGCATATATAGGTATATATACACATGTACTTGCTCCTCGCGAGAAAATGTGTAAGTCCATAAACACACGCAACATGCATGCGTATAAGTAGATACGGATATATTCTACTCCTCCATGTTTATGTAAACATCCTGAAACGTTCGTAACGTCGCTGTAGTCTCGGCGCATGTATATATAGTTTAGAAAGAGAATTCTTAAATACTCTAACGGCGCTGAATTTCTGCCGGGTCTTTCGAATCGGGGATTTTTTTTTTTTTTTTTTTTTCTTTCTACCCGCAAGGTTTGTGAAAAATTGGAAAGAAAAAAAGACACACGGGAACGTCGAGCAATAGGCTAACGATCTGACTTTTTGCGAGGGTAGATGTGGACATGTGTATATAATATAACTATACAGAATTCCACATCCGTTACTCGACTTGTGAGGGATGTTTTTTGCCCAGGTTGAATTTTTCGAGGAAGTCGAAATTACACGGTTGTCGGTCACAGACCGCAGCCTGTGGCGTCTATCGGCGTCTAACGGCTGTTGGCTCAGCGACCAGAAACCGAAGAAGTTGGGGTGGGTTTTCATTTGTCGCTTAATGGTCGAAGAAATCGCTCGTAGAAGTATAGCCGCCCTGGGCCCCTTATAGTCACGGGGCTCTCGGAAATCCTCGGATTTCTTCGACGACTTCCGCGACTTTGCTAGATTGAATCGAACGGAGTTCCCTCCTACACGTATCAATCAAATCCACGCTACTTCTGGTCGGGGGTTAGTGAAAACCTCGACTCCTTTGTCCCTCACTTTTCTTTTTTACATTCTATTCCATTCCCTTCCCTTCCCTTCCCTTATCCTTTTATCCTTATTTTTCTGCCCTTATAGCAATGCGACAAAGTCACAAATTTCTGTATTTCCCTGGCATATACCGGGCGATTATGTGGAAATGAAAGGCTCCAAGCGCGCGAACTTTGATTTACTTAAATCTCATTGGCCGACAGAATAGCGACAGCGACTCCACCAACTTTTCAGTAATATCCCCAGTTCTGTCGTCTGCTAGATTCACACAAACATAACCTATTCCTGCCACGGTCTGCCGCCATTTGTATTTGACAACAATCAGAAACAAATAGCAGACGGACTCTAGGGATATTCGTAGCGAGTCTGAAATTAGCGACCCTCGAAATATTCTAATAAATCAGCGCCTGCGCGCTTGGAGCCTTTCATTTCCACATAATCGCCCGGTATATGAGAACATTCGCGACTTCGTGACTACACACAGCTCATTCATGGAACCGTGTTTCTTATCTTCTTCCCTTTTCCTCTCATTTTCGCACATCCCAATGTGCGTAGCCACGTAGGCTCGTAGCCTTCGATAAGCCAGTCAAGGTAGTACTGGAAAGACGCGTGGCTTATGTATACAACGGTATAAGGTCGTATGTGTTTTACGTAGATGCATGTTTATTGCCGCATTAGTCGGTGGCTAGAGGAAACGCGAACGGCGTAAGCCAGCTCGTAGGTTTCCAGGTTTACAGGGATTGTAAACTGCCATGTGAAACACAGCCGCAACCACCGCCACAACAGGATCTAGAGAGCCGATCCGAGTCGAGTAAGACCTTGAGCAAAAAGACCAGATGTCGTTATCCTCGTGTGTGTAGGTACCTACCTACGTAATCTACCTCTCGAAAATTTTCTGTATCTTCAGAGAATCTCTCTGTACCTTAGGTCTTCTTCAAATTTTATTATTTATGCAATTAACCAGACGACGAGCACCGCGTGTTCAACTTAAGCTCTTAAACCAACTTTCATTACAATTCGCCCTGTCGCTCATTTATTTTTTAATATTAACGTAAGTCAGTGGATTCATAATTCGTGAGTCGTTGGAAGGTTTAGTATAGTAGGCAGGTATAATCGCTTTTGGATCTCCTCCCACTTTGAGCATAAGAATTTGTTAGAATTTCAGAATTTTCAGAAACGTTTACGTTTCATTTTTTCCATCTTTTTTTTTCTCTCTATATCCTCAAAACTCATACTATGCTCAGAGTATATATAGGTATATGGAATTATGCGGGTTTAAATAGACGACGATGAGCTTTTACTTGATCTATAGAATACAGCTGGAAATGCGTTCTAGTATTTGTTTTTCTAAGAACATCAAAAGTTTCCGAGTGTTTCACGGCCCCACACGAAGCTGTATATCTACGGCTCTTCTAGTACACCCTCGAGTATCTACAGCCTGCTGTGACGGGAGGAAAAATATCTTGGCACTAAGGAGTTCCTTACTCGCAAACGTACGGTGACAGGATCTCGGATCCTAGAAAATGTCCAGGCTCAGGATCAGGCTCAGGCTCAGGCTCAGGCTCAGGCCCAGACCCGAGGAATTTCCCTTCGGAGTAACGCGGATAAGCAGGGCTTTTGTACATAACTATTTTCACGAAGTCAGCTCGAGACGTGAATGCGATTCGATTTCACATGAGGTAAAGCCCTCTGGAAAATAATCGTAAAGGCGCAGACCTTTCCTTTCTTTTTGCGTAATTTTCTGCTGAGATTGCCATGTAGTACGCGTGTACTCGTTCCTTTTTTCATTTCCTATACTATTCTTACACCAACGATAAACTGTAGGAACTGTAGTCTGAAAAATTTCTTACCTTCAAAACGAACGAGTTTTCCTCAGCGTGGCAATTTTTTTTTTTTTTTTTTCCACCCTTCCGCCGCCCTGCCGGAGACATCCTGAAACGGTGTTATTTTTTTCTTCCTTTCCTCCCTTATACTCTTCCTTTTTTTTTTCTTTTCCTCGAAACAAATCGCCCAACGTTTTTCCTTACCTTCTAATGCGCCTAACTCGAATTGCAAGAGTAACGTGAGCTGCGCACGCGACCCCCGACGCTTTTGGGGCTTTCGGGGCTTTGGAAGCAGCTGAACGTTTAGCCCTCCCGTTTCTCGCCCTATCCTTCTTCGTTTTTCTATCCCGCTTTGTCTCACACTTCCTCATTACGTCTTGGTACAACTGCACAGATTCCCGTCTTCATTAATTTTCGCTAATGCGGCAATTTGTTAAAAACTAACAGTAAAATATGAATAGAATACAGAATGCGAAGGCAGAGTTTATTGCAACAATTTTGTAGACCACCTTACGAACTAAGCGAACATATCATTTCACAATCTCAAAATCATCGCGAAACAAATTGCAACTTGATAGGCGATATAAGATTCGTTTTTGCTAATAACCAACTTCTGCGCGTCATTTGACGGCAAAAATTTACGTCCTGTACTAACGTGGGTCCAACTATACACCACGGTATATTAATCCATAATGGAGAAACGATTAGTCAGGGTAGTCCGCGCAGAGCACCCCTTTGCGGTTGTCCTCGCAAGCCTGCAACTGATTTACACACGAGGCCTGTAGACTATCAAAACCTCCCATATAATTCATACCATCGAATCTCCGGGGTAGCAATAACCTCGTAATGCTAAATCTCGGCGACCTTAGCCACTCCAATAACGAATACGCTCTGGCTGGTTACACGGTCGCAGTTAAGTGAGCGAAACGCATAGTAACGATAATAATTAATATTCAATTATTCTAAGTCTGTTCAAATTTTGAGTTTTTCAGCTCAAAGAGCTGCAGCCTATCACAGACTGCAGGATAAAGAGATATTAAACAGCGCTGCACTGCAGCCAGTTGGAAATGACGTGATCCGATGCACCCTTCATTTGGGGATGAATTATTCCATGTCGACTACACGATCCCCGATGACACCGTGGTGCCTGGTTCGCTACCCGCTGTTGTTGACAGTGTCATCTATCTGCGCCATGGTTTAGCACCGCGTTAGCTAATGATCCGGACTTTTGATTGTGAATAATGCCAATTTAAACGAACTCCGCCTTGCAGTTAGATCCAGAGATACATTGCAAATTCAGATTTTCATTTTTATGACTTGATGAGGTATTTGACTCCGGAATTATACTGCTTGATAATAAACGATTGGAAGTCATATTGCGTTTGGTAAATTCAGTTTAACGATGTCTATGGAAGTTTATCTTCGAATCAAGTACCTATACAATGGTGAAAGGATCAGGTAAAATCGAGTCACGAGTTACGCCGTTCAAGGATATTGAAGAGAATCGACCTTGATACGGTTTCGGGATCGATATGTCGTTACTCACGTTAAAATTCGACAACGGGCGTGACAGCAAAACGGCGTTGAGTGTACTCGTTCGTTTGTCCATTATCGATAATTCGAAATAACTGGAGGCGTATTTAACGAATGTGAAATGGCCGTTATTGCAGCTCCAGTCAAATATTCGATGACACAAACACGATTTCGTGCACTCCAGCAAGTTGGTTTTACCTTGTTTGTATTTCTGTTAAATATTTTCGAACCGTTTTTGAGTGTCTCGACAGCGTGGTAAAAAATAAATAAAAAATACGATTCATTCAACAAGATAACAGCAGACCGATTCCTCGAGAGAGGGAAAAATAAATGGGGAAAATAAACTCGAGCCACAAATTGCTGTTCTAAATTTAGAAAAAAACTGCAACATTTCAAGGGCTGCCAACCGCATAGCGATAGTCGAACAATTTCGCGTGTGAATTTGACCCAAATCGACTCACTTGCTAACTAATGTCAGCTCTATATCTAGGCGCATAAACATACACACGTACACGGTGTTCTGCAATGAAATTTAACATTACACATTGACCACCGAAGGATGGCTTCAGACCTTGGGGAAAGAGTAATTATGAGAACATGGGTCGGGTTACGCTCCATTTCAGAGATACACTAACGAGCACGGATCATTCTCCTCAATTATCTCTGCACAAGAGTCCTCGGTGGTTTTCCAGGACCACAAATACAGTTGACATTAAGGACTTCTCTTCGAACTCATCTGCAGAAAGCAATCCCATTTATATCCACACTGATTCATCGATTTTGAAGTATAGTCACTGTACCTAGCCGGCGAATATCTCCTCAAAGAACGCAACTGAGTGATTTGATCATTAAAATAAATGTTGAAGGAGATTTTTTAGACGAGATTATTCCTACGGCTTTCGAGATAATCGAGAAGAACCATTTTTACTCATGACAACTGTAGGTACGTATCTCTGGAGGGCGATATTTCCGGACCCTGCACGTTCGAGCACCATGAATTCTGCGCCGGTTAACATTATGCTATCTCTAAGGCCCAGTAGCTAACAATAAATGTCGTTTTGTAACACCCTGTATGTACCTACATACATACATATAATTATATGTCCTGACTAACACGAGCCAAGCCAACCCACCCTATCCACCTTACACTACCCGATGCCAAACCTACCACCTATCACCTAGGCCGATGAATGGGTCAGACTCCTCTGTACTCAGGTAGATTAGCCATTACCTTCCCAGACGCCCACCCATTTGATGGTGGCCCAACCTCAACCCAGAAAATTACATGTATGGTATATAGGTGTATATATATATGTATAATACGATACGTGTGTACCTGACTCTCACAGTACCAATTCGACGAGGAACGCTAAGCCGACATTGTACTCGAAGCCAATTCCCATTAATGACACCCTGCAGCTGTCAAATTCGCAGCGTTCTGACGTGAATACTAATAAATCCTAAAGGGTCGACGTTGTTAATGAGAAGTAGCTAAAATTGTACGAAAATTATTCAACGAAATTGTGGTACCTGATATCTATGCAGTATTCATTACTGCACGGCAGAAATTGAGAATTCCAGTGCATTAATGAATTTTAGTATTTTAGTAACGCTATCCTTATTACGTAGTGGATGATGTGCTTGCTGGATTATTATCTCTATGGAGAATTCGGAATTCATATGTATTAGACGCGTCTATGTGAATATAAATTTGCAAGTATGTGCAGTAGGTAGGGCCTGTATACCTTCGGATGTGTTTGTGCCTTTAAGGATTTGGTATACCGAATATAATTCAACGGTATGAAACTAATCCAGAGAATTTCAGACACAGGTATGGGTATATGGAGATATACCATATACACTGTTACATTCGGTCTAAAGCCACCTTCACGAATATTCCGTAGCGAATTAATTAATTGGCCTATAAATTAGTCGGAACACAATGGCGCGTGCCGGGCGGCTGGGAAAGCGTCTGGAATTTCGTTTCGAGTAAGAATATCACTGATCTACGAGGTATGCGCACGGGTTACAGGGTACGGGTCACCCAAAAGCACGCGGCTATTACTCCACGCACGTGGAACTACCCCTTGGTCCTTTTAACGTGTAGATATCGACGATGGGATCAATGATGTCCTGAGAAGAAACCAAGGCTCTGGAGTCTCGTGTTTCATGCGGTCGGATTCAACCGGACTTTGATTCTGATGTAAAGTCGGAGAAGGACGCAGAGGCAAATAAAAAGGAACTGTTGTTACTTGCGAGCAGGGAATTTGGGACTGGGAGTAGATCGATGGCAACAAAGCCCCTTGGACCCCAGCCTCAGGGTTTTACTTTGGAACATATACTTCGTTTTCTGGTAAGTTCTTGGAGGCCCTTCTCGGCTGTTGAACAGATGAAATGTTCTACGACGGTCTGACCGAACGTTGATACAATTGAGTAGCGAGAGACCGCATGTAGCCTGACCATAGTTTACACTTTGTCTATTCGTTTCAGGACACACGAACTGATACCCACGAACGTTGTAATCCCTGGGGTAGGTATGTACTTTATATACCGTTTCATACTCCAAATCACGTTCTAACAATAAGAAATGCTCACGCACGTGGAATCCTATTTCACGTTAAAAGCTTGTTAGCAAACGTTTTGCTCACGTTTCCACGCTTCCAGGAGTTCTAATTGAATGATCATGTCTTTGCGTCTTTATCAGCAATTAGACCTTCTACAGTTCTACCTTCATCTGACATGTCCAGTTGGAGATAAAGTCCTAATTAAAGAATTGGAACGAAGTTAGATAGCCACAAAAGCCAGAACTTGGAATGTACCTTACGCTTGTTTCTCCACGAACATCCGGAATCGGGATGTAATCCTCTCAGATATTCTTGGGCGTATCAAACATGGGATTTTGAGGAGTGTATAATCAGGATGTATAAGAACTTATGAACCCTACTGTACATTGTGTTGTACACCACAGGGTTTGGGTCTGCAGGCCATTTCCGGGTTCTTGAATTATTATTGACAGCGGGTAACATAGAGCCCTCGACAACGAGGTTGTAGCCAGTAGAGGATGGTGGTCGATGTCGACGCGATTGCCTAGGTTGGTGGTATGGTCCTCGTGAGAGAGTAACCGTTCACGTCTGTTTCACTTATCGGTTTTTCATTTGACCATACCAAATAAATTCTGACCTGAAAAACGGCACAGACATTTTACGCTAAACGATTTCGAAGGTACTTAGCGCACGCCGCGCTTATATAATTGAAAATTCGTTCCCTTTCTTCATTTTTATACTCATTCTCCTTTTTTTCCCCATACTTTAACCGTCACGTTCACCGCTCGCTGTTCAGTGCACGGATATTCGATATTAATTATCTCACCTTACCGTATAGCAAAGTGGTCAGTTCGCTTCATCGCTCAAAGTTCTTTCCCACTTTCCAACCAACTATCGCGTGAGTTGACAGGTTTTAACACACTTTAAAGTTTGTTTCGTGTTCATTAAAATTAGGAATCTAACAATGACAGACGAAACGAGTTACTCATAAACGATCAATTAATCGCGGTAATACCTACTCTGTATAAATATCTGAACAAAATAATGATGCTGGTATGATGTAGCGTGAATGATGTACGGTAGGAGCACTCGAGCCTGGGCCATAATATATGTATAAAACTCTCAGTTTGTTACCACAAACGGCATATTCTAGGCCCGGGTACTGGGCCGCGCTTGTTTTATTCAATAGATTCATGTTTTAGTCCAAGATTATTCGATCTGGGTTTCCTGCAGGCGGGAAATACGGGTGCGATGTTCGCGTGTTCAACTCGCGCAGATTTCATTGCCAAATGATTCAACCATTTGTATACCTATATATGTACCTATAGTGTTTTCTTTTACGCATGAAATGAGCGCGAAAGTCCCTCTTGAGAAGACTTAACCGACACGACGCCAAAAGCACCCTTCTTTTCACACCTTATATACCGGAGAGAATATCGTATACGTCTGTCCGATTGTCGGGCCGGAGATCACCTCGTAGAGGGATGAAATATTTAGACATCAACCGAGAGATAAGCAAAGCCCCGTGTCACCCTGTGCTGCCACTCGCTGGTTCCAGTGTCCCGGTGTTATTGCCTGGAAGTTTGATAACGTTTTAACAGGGACGAAAGGGCGGAAGAACGGAGACGCACCCGGACGCCACGACGCCGAATAACCGGCTTTGCCTAATGCGCGAAGCTCATCCCTGCAGCACGCAGTCATTGTGTCGTCATCAAGGGCTTGTTTTTGCCAAATGAAGCTGCCCAGTTTTTTTACCTCAGTTTTCTTTTTGTCCATTTTTTTTGCTGACCGTGGAACCCGATCTTCACCCTACAGTTTCGTTTTCGGTGAGATAACAAACTCCTCCGTTTTTCTATTTAGGGGAGGAGAGAGGAAGAGAGAGAGGGGCTGGAGTGTGTTACAGATGACCAAGTACATAAAATATGTGCTGTCGTTGATTTTTGAAGTATTAAGGAATACGAAAGTTTTTTTTTTTTTGTTGTTGTTGTAAAAGCCACATCGATCGGGCATTTCATCCCTGTAACTATTTTCTTTTTCATTTTGTTCTCCCGTTCTCTCCTTCTGTCGAGACCCATCCTCCCGTGGTTCGGGGGAGTGAATGTTCCCGGTGTTTTTAATACAGTCGAATGAGTCCGGGCATTGGGCAGCCCGTTTTGTAGTCTGGTTTAACGAAACGTGTTAAATTGAATCGAGATGGTAGCCTGCATGGGGATAATTCAGTGAGGCGTTAATTGACAAGTAATACGGTTATGATCTCGGCGACGAGACGACGAGATGCGACGCGATTAACGGTAGTTCGACGAGGATCGAAAACTTTGAAAAAAGCGTACAACCAAAATATACAGAAGCTGCCCACCACAACCGCTTTCAACATTCTAAATCAGATTCCACATCTAATAAAACGTGCCTGTTCGATATTCGAAAATAAACACGCTCAGCTGCTATATGGGAGAACGAGAAAGAGAGAGAATGTGTGGGTGAGGGAGAAAAACGGTCCATAAAGGGGCGAGAGGGGACAGGAAGTAAAAAATTGATTGACTTAATAAATATCGTTTACGAGAAGCTGGAATTTCCGGGAGTTGATTAAAAATATATCTGCACTCCGAGAGTTTCTTCGAGGCACATATATTAATAATTCTTTCATTCTCGATAGAGTATAGGTATGTATAGGGTACATTATAATCCCGGGAGATTTTTTTTCTGTCTCGCAATTAGTTAACTACCACGCAATATTGTCGACACAACCACAACTCTTAACATAATATAACTAAAGCTATTTCCGATGTTAATAATTATGTCCACTCGGGTGTATGCCTTCGCTTATTGTTTACGATCTGCGTTTAGTCACCCGTGGTTGCTATTATTTTAAATATCTTTTTTCCTAGTCGTCGTCGTCGTTGTCTTTTCGAGAAAAAAAAAAAAACTGTTCAACTTTAACGTCTATTATAATAGTAGGAGTAATTATAATTCCAGTAGCAACTATATATCCACCTGTATAGGTGTATTCGATATACATATGGCATATACCTAAACGGTATATCTGTAGCTCAAGTTGTTCAACCGTCGAGCACATGTCCCTGAAGCGATTCATCTCGCAATTGTTTGCTAGCTAAAGATAACGAGGATGAAGATGAGGACGTAGACACATAGCACGATGAAGAACGAGAAGAGAAATCACGCCGTCTGCCAACACCAACAATTGTCGTTCACCAGGGCCAAGGCAACGTCCGTTGACAGCCGCGCTTCTTCGTTTTCTTTTTCTTTTTCTTCTTCTTCTTCTTCATCTTCATCTTCTTATTCTTGCACGCGGTGAAACACCCACGTAAAATAACGACCGATCGTTCGCCCCGGGTTGAATAAATAAATTTCTTTCTTCTCAGTGAACGGATGTACACAAGTATATTATACAAACACTTTAAAGATTTGTGATCGTCAACTACAGCGTAAATTTACTCTGTCCAACTAATTCTTCAGGGGTTCTTTCTCATTTCTTATTTCCTAATTTTTTTTTTTTTTTTTGTTCTTTTTTTTCCCCCCAATTTTTATTCATCAAGAATTAAACGCTGCAATATGTACGGATTTACCTATGTTAGGGAACCAGGAAGTTGTTGGCATCATTCGTCGCGTAAATCGCAGTGTGGAAACGACGATTATCATACGAGAAATAATCTCTCATCACCGACGCACGTGGATACTAAAAATATATGGACTGGGCGGTGGTCCAGTGACGTCAGGTAAAAGTGCTTTATATAAATACATGCATCATATATCCCGTGCCAGGGATTTGTACACAAATATAATACGGAAATAGGTACTTAAAAGCGAGAGAAGAACGAACAAAAAAGAAAAAAACCATTACAATTTATGAATAATTAGAAATATCATCTCATAAGCTCGAGGTTCAATTGCAAATTCACTTTTGAAAGTTCGTCGTTCAGTAAACTTTCATAAAGTGATACATATACATACATACTATAAATATAAAGTTTGGCAGATCGTTTGAATTTAGATTAATAGAATGGTTGTGACTATTCTCGTGTTGAATTTTCTTTTTTTCGTTTTATCTTCTTCTTTTTTTGTCCCACGTCTACAATAAAGGACTGTCGGTTGTCCCTTGTTATCAAAGAATTATTTGAGGCAAGAATCTTTCGGCATCTAAAAGTAATAGAGGTCGAACGTTGAGAATTATTATTCCCTCGGTAATAACTCCGGAGAGCTTTTATCCCACGCGTCTCCAAAGGCTCGCAAGTCTCAAGATCCTTTTGGATCAGATCGAGGTTTTTCCACGTTTCGAGATACTGGGTCGAGTGAAGGCTGGATAAAAACTGATTTCAGTAGGTATATCTGGCACGGCGTTCTTTTTTACTCCCACATAGCTATCGAAAACTAATGATCTATATCCTTGAGGCGGTTCCGTCGTGCACAACGTACCAATACCAATACCAATACCTGCGATACCTATACCAACAGCCTTCTTCTTGCTACATCGCTGTTATTTCACTAGTTCAGGGACGCGGCTGGGTCCCAAAGTCCTTCGATCTGAAAAGATCCAATTATTATCACCGACTCAGTCCGCTTTGAATTCTGACTGTAAAAGTTACGCCAGGTCAGCGAAATGAAAATATTATCAAATTTATAACAACGCGTTTGTTATGCATAACATAATATCACACATGCATATACCTACTCACGTGATCTACATCCCGAGTAGAAATTAGATCAGGCAGCCTGATGTAACGCTATGTTCCGTCAGGGCCTGATCAGGCTCTAGTATTTCGTAGTACTGCCTGATCAGGCCCTGACGGAACATAGCGTTACATCAGGCAACTATCAGGCCTGATCCGGGCCTGATTCGGGCCCGACATGGGCCTGATTCGAGCCTGACCTCATTTCTACTCGGGATTCCGCACAAAAGCGAGAACAAAAAAAGAAAAAAAAATCATTTTGCTTATAGGTTTCTGCTCATTCCTGCTGCTGCAGTTCCACAAATAACTGTGACCCCTTGTCATATACTTAAATATATAGAAGCTGTATAACGAAGCTTTTGTTGGGGGATTTCGCACAACGACTTTAGCAGCTCTCAGTATTCCTTTAAAATTGATACCTCGATCTCCATTCGTTAGTACGCAATTGAATTTTTAAGAGCTGTGAACTAGATAGCGTATAGAACCGATGCGATGCGATGCGATGCGATGCGATGCGCTCAGCGAGTAGCAACAGATTGATACAGGCCAGCGGTTGCAGCAGCTGTGTAAAAAGATATACCCAGAGCTTATAACGAGGTGTAAAACTAGGCGAAAGAAAGTTGGGTAGAGTAAACCGTAAATTAATTTCATCAGTGGAGTAAACTCAATTTTTGAATCGAATTTATACGTGGGCTTCAGGTTGTAAGCAAGCGTTACTGACCTGGGACAAAAAGTGAAACCATACATCGCGTTGTATACCTCGACTTTTGCTCGAGCACAGAACGTATGTACCTACGTATGTATAAATACACGAAATACTATGCTATGCCATGCCATGCCATACCGTACCGCATGAATGCATAATTCAAAAGTCTCGACACGAGTGAGTATACAACACGTCATTGTATACTGAACGAATATACCATAGGTGTGAATGAACTCACACGTCTCACTCTCACGATCGAATCTACTCCCTGGGATGCGTCATTATAACCACACTGATCATTCGGATATATAGCTGCAGAAACCTCCGGTCTCGGTTAATCATCACTAGTTTAGCGGTCAATGAGTCTTTGGACTAGACATACATGCCCAATACACATATCAAACTAGTTTCGCTACAGTAGATTGTGGGTATCGGAATCAGGCAATCAAATTATTGGTATCGATGTAGATTTTTTTTTCCTTGCTTTTGACGGTCATAGAATTCGCAATTTCGTATACTATACATACGAATATGTAGAAAATGTTTCATTTCAAAGTAAGGTCTATCGTTAATCAACGAGACTTCAACCAGTTCGACGAGCTGAAGTGATTTAGGTATACCTGTGTGTCGGTCGAACTACTACGTCAAACGGAATGGTTTATTCGTTCGCAAATTTGCACGTTAAACCCGAGAAGCGGAATAATTTTGTTCGTTTGGTTTTGCTGCGATCTATCGATTTGGTTCAACACGTATATATATATTAAATATATATTTGCTCAGCTACGTCCATCCACGTCTTTACCGTTGGTCTTCATTCCACGCAACGAACGGGATTTCAATCAACGATAAGGTTGTTTTTTTGGTTTTTGTTTTCGTTCTTTTTCACAAAGCAGCACACCTGCGTGAATTAATTACCTATGTAACTAATTCACGGAAGAAACTGATTTTTTTTCTCGTCTTCGTACAGGATTTCCACTCGTGTAGCTTCGCACCAAGTTGAAGCCTCCACAGCCTTATACTAGTCTGATATTTTTTTTATTTTCGTTCAAACCTGAATCTAGATCAATATCCGATTGCGTATATTTGATAGGTACTTATTCGACGATTGAAAGAAAAGAGAGAAAAATTTTCAAAAAGTGAAGAATTTTAGGAAACTTTTTTTTTCTTTCAAGGAGGTAAAACGTAAAGCTAGTAAATAATGTTCCCTTGCGATTCTTTTTTCGTTTATTTTCTGTTTCAGGTATTAAATAAAGTTGAGAATGTAAGTATACAATACTTGGTTATTTCTCGCTCGAGCAACCCACCGACTAAGCGGTTGAATAATGGCGATGTTATTTTGTTTTCAGGAGCAACCACGAATGGTGTGGAATTTTAAATTCGACGCTTATTGAATCCCTTTTCTCTCATCGATCCGTCGAGTGCTTGAATTTCACATCCCTCTCTACTATTTCTCGTATTCGATTCGAATGTATCACCCAATATCGAATTCTCGGTCGACATTCTACCCCGTACCTATATATAGTAGATATCTTAAATAATAAATTACACAGTTTGCAAACAAGCACAACGAAAAATGGGACAAATGCCGAAATGAATGAATCCATGCTACACAGTTTTTTCTTTCTTTTCTCTTTATTTTCTTATTTATATATATATATATATATATATTTTTTTTTTTTTCTACAACAGACTATATACCTATATCTATACTCATAAAAAATTTTCCCGCGTCGCTGGTCCCTGGTGAGAAGCTCGAATAAAATTTATTTATTACTTTGCTCCAAGTATATTTCAACTCGGCTTGCTCTATCACCTAATTTTTCTTTTTTTTTCTTCTTTCTCTTCTTCCACGATGAAATAACATCGATATTAAAATGAATAACAAAAGGTTAAGCGATGCCAATTTGTCTGTTTTAAATATTGCGAAAATCAAATTAAGAATTTGTAATAATATATCTGCGTAGGAGGAGACTCAATATTGAACTTTATCCAAAAGTGTTAATCTCCAAAATATGTGTTTCTTACACCCACGTGCGGTGGGTAATACGTTATAGAATCTCTCAATTATTTCTTGACCTTGTTGCAAATCGGAGAGAATTAATTAAAAGAGACTTTCGCTTAAAAATGAAATTGAATTGGAATAGAGCTATACAACTCGATATCTGGCAATAACCGTAATTCACTTACTCCACAGATACCTTAACGTGTAATAAAACTACCGTAAAATTATACAACCGTAGTCTGCTATATCAGAAATAAATATAGGTTGTCAAGTTCTTCGACGCCTACTTACTAAATGAGTAAAAAAAAAAGGGAAAATTAATCATCAGAACGAATATAATTCAATCAAAATTCGTTGTGTGTAATCGAGTCAGCTCGTTTTCGTCCAGTCAGCTTCGCCGTTTAATTTATATCAGATTCTGCTCCCATTCGCTGTAGCCTAATATAGCGTATGAACAGATGCGTGCATACAGATATTATTCGGTACACGTAGGTATACTATGTATAAATATATGTCTATATACACAGATGAAATCTGGATACATGCATAATACATTCAGCGAAGAGAAGAGAAGGTCGCAAAGCCTGCGGCGTTTCGTTTCGTTTAGTTTCATTTCAAATAATCTGTCAATTATCGTAATGCGGAGATCTATTCGCGCGTAGAACGAAACCTGGATGAATAATTGACCCGAATTTAAAGCCCGTTCAAAATTTGATCGTCTAATCGAGTCCTGTGCTCATATTACCCACGTCGAATTGCCATATTAGAAATTCCGCGTATAACGAGTTTGGTGTTTCCGTGAATCTAATTTCTTATGAATTAGTCATTTTGGTCCAGAGTTTCACTCCTTTCTTTTCTCCTCCGAGGATGAATTTTGATGAAATAAAATCTGCAGCGAAGTTTATACCCGAAAGAAAAAGTGAAAAAGTGAAAAAGTGAAAAAGTTCTACTTGAGGAAATTGAGGAAACGAAAGATAATGCAGCGACCGAAATTGGAACGAATTTTTATAAGATATGTGAAAATCTTGGGAAATAGGTAAAATTTCAATGAAATATAACAGATAGAAGTATTCTACGCGAGATCTTTGGCGACGGCTGTAACCTTGACGTTGACGGAAACTTGATAAACTCGGAAATCTCGAATGCCATGATCGTTCAGAAGTAAAGTAGAGCTCTGACCCAGATCTAAGCTAGCGTTATGCACTATGAAGTATTGCGTGGGAGGTGTTCACTCTTTGTTAGATAAAGCGAAAGTTATAATTATAGAGCCAAGAGGAGACGGAGTAGCATAAGTGAGTTAAAACGCAGCACATACTGAAGAAAGTACCTGTACGGTAACTTTTGCATAAGAATTTCGAATTCGATGTTATAGACGAGCTACTTGACCTGAAATCGATCAAATTATTTGACACGATCATCCAATCGCATTATTCTAAACGGTGTATCTAGTATATATAGTATTTTTATTCTCATATTTTATGCAGTGCTGAATCAGGAGAAAATTGTTCGAATATCGTTTGCTTCCTTCGTATATATCCTTATCGCTTGCAGAAGTCAGACTAAACTTGTAGTTTGGGTAAAGCGTTCTACCTATATGTGTAGAGTTGGTAATTTTGTTGCTACAAGTTCAAGGAGCTATCATACAGGCTTTAAGTAAACGCTGTACTTTCCGTTTCTCAACAGAGTCCTCAAATATTTTATCCCAATTGCCACGAAATACTGAAACATCATGAAATGTTAATCCTATAATCCTATAATCCTATAAACCAGTCTTCGTAATGGTTTCAAGATGATAAAATAAATCTGGGAAATATTCACGACCAATGAAATATTGGTGATGAAATTAGGAAAAAATGAAACGTTCCGGTCTTTGATTTTCAAAGTTCCTCCTAAGAAACGCGATTCGTAGCTATAGAAAAATGATTATAGGTATGTATAATATATTTAAGGGACCAATCGCGATTAAATATCGCTTGTAGCAGCTACCTACAGCGTTTATTGTTCTCTCTCAGCAGGCAATGCCGAACGGTTTATTGTCCCTTTGTTCTGGACGTAGGATATAATTATTATCACGTGATTCAAGGACTCCTCACACTTCTAATGCCCCTTAAATCAAGGGGTAAGACAAGACAACTCTTGTTTGTTTCAGAACTTTGCATCTCTGGATCGAGACGATATTTTGATGTTGGGAAGAATTTTCAAAAATTTAAGGAAAAAATAGTAAAGTAACTTATGTTGAAATAATTTCAGGGTTGAGGAAATCTTAAGAACGAATGTCAGTCCAACTCACATTTCGACCGTTGATTTAAATTTTCAATCAAGCCTCGATAAAATTGGTTGGAATCTGTTTGCCTTGGTCTTCGTATATAGTGGCTGGGTTTTGGAGTTGGGTTGGATTCACTATCTTCTAATTTATCAAACTGGTCACCCAAGAGCCTCTTGTCTTTCGCTCGTTTAGGTTTAGGTTTAGGCTTAGGTTCGAGGCTCATTTTCAACCTAGACAAAACCACCGGTAAGAAAAATCTAAGTTAACATGTTACCGTCGGTCTTCAAGCCTAGGACAACTTTCGGTCAAATACCGTAGTGGTTCGAAGTTCTAATTCTGGATTTCAGCTTGAGCTACAGCTATAGGTATGTACCAGAGGAGGAGGAAAAGCCCAGACCGAATTCTGATAAAGTCAACTCTGAGCCGTTTGGCGCCCAATATCTTACTCCTTATTCGCGATATCGGGATTGGTAGTAAATATATAGTATGTTCATACCTATCCCGCCTTTGTTTTGGAAAACGGCGGTAGGTATACAGAAAATAAAGCCGTTGAATCGAACGACTTCGTACAAAAGCGTGGGCGTGGAAATCGGAGTAATTTACGAGCCGATTACACCCGTAAAAAAAAAAAAAAAATAAACAAAAAACAAAAAAAAACCAGTTAGCGCAAATAAAAATATATATTCAGACGATTTGCGAGGGTCGTTTAGTCAGGTCAGGGACATTACGCTACGCGCTTTATCCTCACTATATACTTTCCGTCACTTCGCTGGTTCTACCAAAATTAGGATATAACACTTTAAAAGGTAGAATCAAGCCGTTCAAAGGTCATTACTATTACGATCATTACGATTTTTTTTCGTCTTCTCTCCTTTCTCTTCCCCATCTAGGCTGACGAGTACATGGGTGAAAAATGGGTGGGGGTCAAAATTTCGAAAGTCCAAAACGTAAGCTGGCTGAAATCTGGAATTTCAAAATTAGCGGAACGCGAAATTCAGAACACGCAATATTACGATACTCTATAAAGTATACAAAAGATCATTCTGAATCCGGAAATATCACAAACAAATTTTATCGATAAACCAATTTAAGAATGGACAAGATCACAAAGAGCAAACTATCGAATTGGTGAAAATATCAGACATACGAAATTTGGACTGTTCTTTATTTTAGAATAGCCGATCTAAGGACCGTTCAAAAATTCGAATTCATTCAGACGAAAGGTCAAAAACTCGAATGGTCAGAATCTCGAATCGCTTAAACATAGACGGGCCAAAATAGCGAAAGTGCTGCAACACTTATTCCAGGTATTTCCTGTTTCCTACGCTACCGGAGAATGCTAATACTTGGGAGCTCATGGGAATTCTATCATTCGAGATTTTGACCTTTCTACGTTTTGCGTTTGTGAGTTCTGCTCCTTCTGAATTTTAGTTCTCGCTATATTTATGTTTGGTTTATTAGCTGTCCAAAATATTAGCCGTTTTCGATTTTTAGTTCCGGAAATATAAACTTTTCATGTCATGATGATCTATATATGATATATGATTCGAAATACGAATGATCTGAAAAGACATTGTCGAATTATTTGGATTTTCGAAATTTTGACCCCCACCCCTCTAAAATCTAGAGCTTGCATCCCGTGTGTTTCGGACAATCGCAATGTTCAACTTTCGGAACTGCAGTTTCGTCTTCGTCGAGCTTATGCCCTACGTGTACATAGTCACCAGCAGCTCCGGCTTTTACCCTAATGGGAAACGATAAAAATGTTCATTTAAACAAATTGCGAATGGCCGGTTATAAATTGTGAAAAAGTAACCCTATTGTTCTGCAGTTTTTTCCGACCCTTATACTAGCGTGGTTTATAGGTGCCTACCTCGAAAAAAAAAAGAACTCACGTTTGTATGATTTAAGTCGTTGTATAATGAAACCGTCGTGATAAAGAGAAGGGAAAATTAATACGCGAAAGGTGTGCAGTTGCAAAACGATCGACGATGATTAATTTTCAATTTTTAATTAATACACCATATATTTTTGCGGTACTTATCATTTCGCTGTAAAATTTACACTCATATACATTATACGTATATTTCGTATGCTGATTTTTGTGAGAAGTATTGATTCTGCGTCGGGTCTTGTAAAACTGAGAGAACAGAAGGCGCGAAGTTGAAGTGACTGGGATGAAAATTTGTATTCTTAAAACGTGCGTCAGAAATCCTTCGTCCGAAGGATATAGGTATGTCAACGAGTTTCCTGCGACTAGAGTTATATATGTGTGTGTGTGTGTGTGTGTGTGTGTGTGTGTGTGTTATACTACGATATCGATCTCTAGCAAAATAATTGAAACCGACTAATTGAAAATTGAAAGAAATTTTCCCGATCCTAATAAAGCTAATTGATTTTCCGAAAGTAAAATTGCGTACCGTCATATATATTCGTGGAACGTAAATTCTAATATCAAGCGCTCCAGGTGTTGAATTATTCGCGATAAACCCAGCCCCTGGTTTCTAAATAGAAATTATTTTCCCTCCGACCGAAACTCGAGTTTCTCAAACTGTCAGAAACCGGAGTCTGCAGGCAGGTCCATTGCAAAGGTTAAAGTCAAAGGTTTCTGTACAAACGCGTAGGTATAATGTGTACCTATATCCTTCAGCATTCACAATTCAGAGCTAATTTCTCTATAATCTGCCCTTACCGAAAATCTCAAAAGTAAAAATTCCCGCCGCCTTTTTTCGCTAAGAATCTAGCGAAATTTTGCCGACCTTCCAGAGACCTGAGTCTGTCAATTAATACTTCGAAAAAAAAAAAGATAAAAAAAACAAAGTATGAACTAAAGAAAGAGAATCGGCGATTTCGTAGGACAAGTCCGTTAATTATTGTCGGCGTCTATAAATACCGCGATATATATTTTTTTCCCCCGCCGCAGAGGAGGGTCCGGACTCCGGAGATCCGCGGAGCTGCGAAGGCGTCGTAGAAACAGGCGCCGGTGTATAGGCGCATGCGTCGCGTCGCGACGCGACGCGCCGCGGGGATATGAGAAAGGAAAGAGGTGTAGGAGGGAAAAGAGGGCAAGGGGGGCTGGGGGACGCGAGGTAACCGCGCTCAGTACTAAGCCGATCGCCGTAGACAACGGGTGAACCACCCCTTCGACAAATACGACGCGTGCCACCCGCAGGTGGACCGAACGTAGGTGTTAGCGTGAATCATTGTTGAATAAAAAAAATCGGGTATATTTGGTGAAGAGAGAAAAAAAGAGAGAAAAAAAATTTAATTGAAAAAAAACAAAAAATAGGTATAATTTTTAGTGAAAACAAAAAGTGAAAAGGGGTGCAGAAAGCAGCGTTATAATACAGGGGATGATAACGAGGGGTATTTGAGTTGAAAAAAAAAACGAAGAAAAAGAAAAAGAAAAAAAAAAATCACGTAATGTTATGCATGCATATGGAAGTACATATGAGTAATTATAGCGTTTGAATCGAGTGATTTTAATCATTAGTTAAACGGGGTTATTCCTAATTATTAGCGAATAAAGTGAGGGTGAATATAATCCTGAAGTGACAATATAATAATTATTCGTTTGTGAACCACCTGTGAACCCGCTGTCACACCTCGTGTCGTGACCGCCGGACTAAACCAGTGAGATACGTCGCGACGTCTGAGGTGAGAGGGTGACTTTAAAAATTAAATAGACTCGCGCGCGCGCGCGCGCGAGCGAGCGAGCGAACGAACGAACGAGCGAACGAACGAACGAACGAACGAACGAACGCGTGCTCTTTTTAACATTACAGAGTGACAGTCGTCGACGGGTATGACAGGAAAATGTGAGAATTTTGAATACCCGCGGAAGGAAAATGCTCGGGTATATACTCAAACACTAGGCGAGATATGATCAATTCAACTACGGCTTTTGGGTATAATCGATGGTCATTATTAACGGCGTTAATGAATACTGAATAATTAGCGACGATATATCTCAAGGGAAGATTTCAGATTTATATTATTTGATAAGAATTAACATTAAAGACTCAACTATTTTGTCAACGAATTTCACCACCACTTACCTACCCCTCATTTTACGAAACTTTTTTTTTTTATAATAATCAAAAAACGATAAAAATTCTCGAAAGAAATTTGAGGTCGCGTATTATATCGACTTGAAATGAATGACCAAGGCCGGAGTATGTATTATTGATTGTACAGTATATATGCTGTTCAATAATTGACCAAATCTGGGATATTGGCGAGGAATAAAAAATTCCGCGTTAATTGTAAGCGAAAATCTATATCTTCTGCGTGAACCGGGTTGTGTAAGGTCGCCACTGCAGGGTAACGGGCCGAGAACATTCAACCGAGGAAACGTACGCTGGCTTGCAATTTCCCAGGGGCATTACAGAGGCGCAAGAAACAGTTCGAGCCACGGCTGATATGCAGCGGAAATCCTAAACACACAACCGGAATCCCGGCCTCGTGGCTTGCGTTGCCAAGTATACAGGTGGAATTTATAACCCCGAATAAGAAAGATAATAAAAATAGGATCTTTGAACGATTTTTTATTCGCATTTCGCCAATCATTCATTCCGAATCCTATGTATGGAACAGAGGAAGGAGACACTGTGAATGGAGATTCAAATCTGATGTAGAAATTTTTGGAAATCTATTTTCCATTACCGGAACGAAAAAAAGCAAAAAAATCAGAAACCAAAAAAAGAATATATATATATAATTATCAGACTGTCGTGCATGCCAGCTGGTGGGTTTGAATTAATACTGTTATTACAAGGGCGAATGTCCGGCTATAAATACGACCCTAAGCGATTGCCTATGAGTCTAAATGAAATTAACTGACGCTGAGACAAATTTAGCTGACATCTGGTCCAGTACGTTTCAGCTTGACACGTTGAGGACTGATTTCAAATAACTTGGCCATCTAATACCGCGCGGAATTTTCACTTTGCCATTTTCTATTCGCCATATTTTTCTTCCCATTGATCAGCCTGCCAAACTTGCAGCGGTACTTTCATATATAGAAATTATCTTATCCCCGACTGATTGCAGTCATCGACCTCTTCCGCTTTCTGTGGCCGAAAAAAAATCTCTTGAGGAATTTTTAGCACAGTATTTTCTCCACGTGAGAGAAGTTGTTCTTTATATTATCTCGCCTTGGCCTCTTGCGTCACTTCCGACGTAGACAAGCATTATGTGGGTATTTACACTTGATACATATATACGTATCTGTAAAATGGGCATTATGGTACTCAATAGACACATGTGCGGTGGAAGTCTGAACGCGTATAGTATATTGTGTAAATAAAATGATATTCTTGCATCTAATTATAATATACGATCAAAGATCGAGTGTATAGTGAATGTACAGAGCTAAAGGGAGAGAGAGAGAGAGACTGGCTTTGATTATCGCTAGTAGTGCAACATTACGTAATGATCGAACGCCTTGAGATATATAGGGGCCAAAAAAGGCGGGTACGATTCCGAATGCGCCATTTCTGCAGAATACACATTTTTTTTCCCCTCTATGCGTTTTCTTCGTACTTTTATTCAGCTCTTCTCTTCAATAGCTATAAATACGCGGATAGGTCAAGTGGCCACGTCGGTCGTCGTGAGACCGATTACTTTTTTAAAAAACTCTTTAAAAGTGGGCAAAGGCACAAAAGTGCGAGAGTGCAGCAGCGAGGGAGTCCAAGAGTGCAGAACCTTTCTCGAAGCAATACCTATATACGTATATTGTATACGAACTCGTATACATATATACATAATACTACGATTTGCTATAACGCGCGAGAACAGTTCGCTCGCTTACTATATCACACGTTACTGCTATACAACATCACCAACGAGCCAGATGAGTTGCGTCGTGAAACTTCACGAAAAGCTTTGAAGGGATCAACTAGGTTGAAGTAACACACAAAAAAACAGGTCACTTCGCGCAAGGTGAACCAAACTCAAAACCAGCAGCTTCACCTCTCGTATAACAACCGTGAAATTTCTTTGACGAGATTAGACCCTACATATACATACATGTACACATATCATAAAGTACCGAACCATATACTAGGTGCTTTATCCTGACGGACAGTTAAACGAGTGATTAATAATAGAAGAATTCATTCCGCTAAAACGAATCTATATACATTTTGACGTCGCCAAATTTTCGCGAAGGTCTTACGCATCGTAAGTAAATTTTGTCATTTCGGAGCAGCTTATAGCCGCATCCAACGATATCCGATAAACTATCTGCAGTCCGCTGTCTTCGCATTATCAAATATCGCGAGCGTGTGAGTAGTAGCTACCGTACGTACCCAGACTACGGACCTTTTCACTTTCATTTCAATCATTCGGCGATTGAAATCACGTTTCCTAGGATTTGGTATAATTAATCCTGCAGGCTGAATATAATCGGTGAATTAATTCTCTTCTATTGGTTTAATAAAATGATGATAAAGTTGAAATTAATTGAGAAATCTGCGTATATGGCGTAGCCTACTTAGCAACAAGCATTTAACCGTATCGGAATTACGTCAGTATAAAATCGCCCACATCCATTATACCGGATCAGTTGGTATTTATATCGCATAAATACATTTACAACTTTATTGTACATTAAGACATGAGGTACATACATATATGTGCGTATGTATGTATGTATAATATAGAAAGTACGTGAGAAACAAGTCCGTTTATTTTCTCACCGATAAATACCCGTGTAGTATATCGATACTACCACATTACATACCCCATGCACATCGTATAGATAGATCTAGATTAGCCTGATTCAACCAGGGATAGAAGATCGATCTAATAGGAACGTTTGGTCTAAGCTAATTCTCATATATTTAAGCCGAGATCGAATCCAGCTGGAAACCACACGCTGCTTAAATACACCTCGTTTCAGATCAACGAGTAAACATTATTCTGTATACATCAATCAGATCCACGACGACTTACGATACATGCTAATTGATTAGCAATATAAGAGCATACGACAAACGTCGCGCTTATAAGACGTGCAATTATTATTATTATTAATTAATCAGTCTTGAAAATTGTAGCAATGAAATATCGACGGAATGGAAATTCGGATGCGGGATTTTTACTCCCGTTTTCATGAAAAGAAAATCTGCCTTTTTTAATGGTCATAGGAAAAACGAAACACAAATATCGTTTGCTATGGGGTATTTATATATTTAGATATATATCCGGCTTCAGTAGTTCACTACACCATATATATATATACCTAGGTATACGATGGGAGGAAAAGCTGGAAAAGCTGGCGGAGTCAGCGGTGAATTTATCGGAAACTCATACCTTGGTGTCCACTGAATGCGCCTGATTTTATAGCTATATAGACATATAATATATATATATACGTATAAACGTGCTCTGCGTATTTATACCGAAGCTTGTACATATGTGGGTGCTATTCATGTGTCCTTGTGTGCTTTTTCCACCCTCAATACCTATTGCCTTTCGGATATGCATGTAGTACGTGGGTACATACAAATAGGGATACGTTCGTATTGAGTTCTGAATTTATGCATGGGAAACTGCATCGTCCGGTCCCCATAAAATTGGAATTACTGAATTTAGAGGAAGATTTTTTTACCCATAGTTGCAACGGCGTTATTCTATAGATATGGGATTCGAAGTTGGCTCAGCTATGTAGCCAAGAGATGTGCAAATACTGGAAACTTGCGGAATAACTAGAAGCTTATCGCAAAAAGGAACGAATCAACTTATTCACTGGTTGATAAATTAATTAGTTATCTACACATTTGCGCTCGTGCAGACAGAGGTCATCTCGAAATTTCTAACTCGAAAGTTTCAAGCTGTGTGTGATTCACGGTCGAAATTCAAATTTCAAATATTATAAGAAATTTGTTGTTGTATACAGACGAGGACGATTACCGATAATCAATCTAATCAATAAGGTCTGCAATAATTGAACCTTCCGAAAACTGGTTACACCGTAGATTAGTGAGCAATATCTCTACCTACCGTGAACCACTTACGTCAACGTGATCTCAAGGCCCCTAGGGAGTAACACAACCCACACAAAATCATTGGCATAGAATTTCTGACGCTTATCAATGAATAAAATACATATAGTGTGCTCCGAATTGGAACAACCTTGATTTAGATTTAGATGCCCAAAGTTTTACACGGTTGAACGACTGGAATGATGATGATGATAGGAAATTTATAAGCCTAATCGTTTATACTGATCGGAGGTATGAAATTGAAATGATACTTTCAAGTTATCTCATAATTACACGGCTCATCCACGAAACGGACGACCTGTCACCGATCTTTGATGCATTGGGTGATTAGCTGATAAGCCACAGTGTCAGTGTTTGTACTTTCCAGCAGTCGAGGCGATCTTTTTTTTAGATTTTAGGCCTAGATTTCGACCCTGAGCAAATTTATCCATGTACCAAAAAACTCAAACTGCTATAGAAAATGAATTTAGGGAAGTTGTCAAGGTGCATTATAAACTTTAAATCGTAGAAATCAAATCTTTATGTTATAGCTAAATGTTGACCATGACCGATTGAAATTTACACTTTAATATATGCCATGGCATTCAGAATCCGTAAAATAACATTTGCCGAATTGCAGTCACGAGTAAGATAGCAAAAATTTATTTGTGACATAGCGGCGAGCAGCGTCGTGTCATTAGTTATACTGGAAAAATAAAAATTTTCGATGTATGAATCACGCTTCGTTTACCGTTGATAAATAATTCGCGAAAACATGGTTGAATGGATAAAATATCGTAGCTTTGTGGCTAGGTGATAACAATTCGACCCGGCCGTCTGCTGATTTCAATTATAGGTTCCATTCGCGGCGTACGTTGTGTACCAGAGATCGTAAACAATGAGCATTATTTTATCGACGTGTTTTGTATAAATTGGAAAATTATGTTAAACACCCCCGAAATACGTGCCGCAGGACATACCATCTGTTCAATATACATGGATCTTTGTTTTTCGCGCAAACTCGCATCCAACCTTCCTCATGATTTTTACTAACTTTAGAGTCCCGTTTTTCACCGGTCATTTCCACAGAAATTAATCAACCTGTACCTATTATACATTGAAAAGCTTTTTCGTTTATTAATTAAAAGTTGGAATAGTTCAGTCGACTGAATGCGATACGCGATATGTTCGAAAACGGAAGAGAAAAAAAAACAAAAAAAACAAGAAGCTATCCTGTAATGAAAGAAAAATGTGTGATAAAATCTTGAGGAAATCCAATCACCCTTTTAGTTTTAGATGCTAATCTTTTCACGGTGAATATCTCAATCTTCATCTCGTTGCCGATAGATCGCGGAATGAAATTCAGGTAATTATACATCGTGGTGCTTTTTTTTTTTTGTTGTATTTTTTTTTTTTTAATTTTTTCTTTTTAATATTCAACAGCCGTGGTAGCGTGCGATATACCTATAATAGGGAAGAAATTTTCTTCACGCTAAGGGAAACCTCGAATCGAGGTTGTACGGTTCAAACTTCGCACTTTCCTGGATGTAAAAATGTAAATTTTACTTGCTGCTACAGGATGTTTCGAATTTACTTACTGATTGGCCTAGAGAGGGTAGGTGTGTATGTACTACCTGTACCTGTACCTGTACCTGTACCTGTACCTGTACCTGTACCTGTACCGCTTTTGTGAATCGCGTTTCCATCTGACTGTTAGAAAACTAGGGCAAAGGTGTGGAAGTCGTTTATTTCTGTAACAGCAGCCAATTTAAAGCCCATTTAAAGTCTGGCGTCGAACTTGGGACTGTTGTTGTTTTCCTTATCGTTTTTATTGTCGTTTTTCCACGAGCCCATAGGTACCTATGTATATAGAAAGCCGAGCACGTACCACGCCGCAGAACCTCCGGTTATACAAATGTCGAAACATCACGGTGTTCGCGATATATACGTATTATGTATTAGCTGTTATATCTCTCGCGGTTACGTAGCCTCCGTCTTAATAGCCAAATTAGAAAAACTTTATCGGTTACGAAACATGGCAGGAAGGTAATCTGGCAATGTGGTGGCACCGTTTCTTGCCTTAAGGAAAGTCGCGATCGAATCAGACTTATAACCAGATCTTGTTTACTTGATAATCACGTCCAACCAGCTCGACTATGCGTAGGAGTCGTAAACGGATTCGCGATTAAATTTTCCCGAATTTTGTCAATCGATTATTGATTTCTATCCCGTCCTGATGAAATTTTTGAAAATACTTAAATCATGCGGTGATGCCGCACAATCTACCATATTCTGGATTTATTTTTTCTACTTTATCTCTGTAGTCGCGGAAATCGACAGCACGTAAAACTTTTTATACAGCAAACAATTTTTCACAGCAAATGAAAAATATTACATAATACCTACCCTACGCAGAATTTCGGACGAGAGCTCTTTTCGTACGACATAACGAGAGGATAAACTCGTGGCAAAGTAGCTAGCTGTACTGATATTTTATCTTTAAGAGGCTTCTCGGTCAAATGGCGGTAAATAAAATTTGAAATGATCCCTCTACCGTGTTTGTTGCTACCTCAGTTTCTGCTTGAGGGAAAAAGATCAGAGGACCCTTCAAAGTTTAACCCATTCATTTACTTTGAAGAGTCGCACTCACAACTCACAGAATATTATGTACTTCGTTTTTTTTTTGTTACCAGTTCTTTTATTTAATTGTAAAAACGATTTATTATAACACCCGCAGTTCGTTTGAAAAATGATCTTATTCAATTTTGTAATAAAATAAACCGGTATCCATCTAGTTTTCCATTCGTTTCATAAAGTTAAACAAAAGGGAAAATCACCCCTACTGTATAATTACATCGATTCGGCTTGTAATTTAACACGCATTTGTCTCGCGAAAATAACTTTCATAAAAGTTTTCATCAAACAATCATATATACATCTGTTGTATCGTTTGATCATGTAATTACTAAAATTTTGAACATAGATCTTAATTTTTTCATTTTATGATATGAAAAATGGAGAAGAAAAAAAGGGAAAAGAAAAAACGGAATAAAATTATACACACTAAGTGGTAATGTCTGGGGAGTACTATCTCCCCGAATGTCAACGAGCCAACATAGATCAATACGTAAATGTGTGTAAAGCTATGGGGGACGTTGACATATTGCGATATCGGTCGATTTCTGATTACCAACCAATTACCAAGGTATAGAATTTTGCACGTGTTTCCGTTCTCCGCGGCTCCACGTACTTCCTGACTTTTCGAGCAAGGCAAAACGGAAGCTCAGCCGAGGGTCGACCGACTGTTGACTTGGCTAATTAATCAACTCCGCTCCGTGACACGAAGGGAGTTCCCAAGGGTTGACTAAAGTGGTTAGGTAAAAAAAAAAAAAAGGAAAAGAATTCCTTAAATCAACTCGTTTCCCGCGTTCACCGAGGGAGACGGTGTCTTACGCAGAGCCATGGTATCAACTTTGAACTTGTTTTGAATTTCAAATTTTTCATCTCAGAAGAAAGACGAGAAACGAGAAACAAGAAACGAGAAACGAGAAACGTGAAACGAGAAACAAGAGTCTGATCCACGCAGAAGCTTCCTGTTTGAATATTGTTTATATAAAATGAAGGATATAAAGGGTGCAGGCGTCGAGTCCCGTGTATTCATTGTACTGTATAATTGTTGGTATGCAGTACCGATACAGATTTTGCAAACAACCAGAATATCTCTCAGTCTCTTCAACATCTGCGGATTAATTTCTTTCACGGACATACACGTGTAAAGAAATTCTATTTCTATTCTACATTTTATCACTAAAGACTTCAAGGTGCAGTCTAGAATTTTAGGGCAGGATTATGGGCGCGAGGGAAATTCTGATTTCCACCCAAAAGTGAGAGTCACGTCCGTTTTGAGAAAGTTGAGACGCGAACCAGGCTTTTGAAATTCTAGTTTGGATCTATACAGAATTTATACAGCCTCGTGATCTGATCTCAACCTATAGCCCCTTGATCTTAAATAAAACATTTTTCAGCGGAAAGGTGAATTCCTAGTCGAAAATAAAATTGATCGTTGCAGGGGGTTGATTTTTTTCAGAATTTTTCGGTCGTGAGTAGAATTTGAAAATTTATTAGGAAGTGGAGACGCTGTAAATTATAATCAGAATTTCAGGTGCGATTTCTGATCCTGATTCAGATCCCTGAATCCCCTGCACGCATGACATCGTTTCTTTTCTCAAACGGATCCATATTTCTGTCGGCAACACGATCGATGATCGAATGACTTGGCATTTTTTTAGGGTTGAACCAACATTTCTATTCCAACTCTGTCCCAGATACATCTTCATCTCCGTGAGACTAAAATCTACAAACCTTCACCCTTCCTCTGTCTAATTTCGAGGATCGTTTGTTTACCGAGTGGTTCTCCGATACTCGTAGCTGCTGGCAACATCGGAGCATAAATTGACGGGCTTTCCTCTCCTCGAACTGATACCCAGCCAACCGCAGACCGCAACCTCTATAACGACTATCGTTCGGGTCTCGCGGTGTAGATCGTATGGAACGTCGGATATTCTGCACATATTACACACGTATCTACATACCTATAATTATATGTCCATGCATATAGATATCATTGAATACATAGGTGGTCGTGTTCGATAACAGTAAACAGTTTGTGCTGATGAAAACGGCCTGAAAAACTTACGCAATATAATGTGCGATAGGGGGAATTGAAAGTGCAATATCCAGTCGAATGAATGGTGGAAATTGATTCGACTGGAAATGATTTATCAAATTAACGTCTGACAAGGGGATTAAAAGGAAAGAAATTAAGTCTATTTTAGTATTCCTTTTTTCCCCAAGTTTGCGAAGCACCCGTTTTTTTATTTGTTCAAAAAACGGAAGTAGGTATGTTTGCTGGCTTCGAATGAAGACGGAGAAAGAAGTCTGAGAGAATTTGAAAGAGAGTGAATTTAGAAGCTTTTGTGCAGTTTATAGGTCGGAAGCAAGTCAATTTATCGAACTCCTTTTGATCTTTAATAGAATAGTAATTCATAGTTCGAACTGGCGCGGCAGCGGCGTCATTAATATATAAAATTTGACGTGGAATAGGAGAGAAAGAATAAAAAGACTAAAAAGAAGGAGAAATATAAGAAGAGGAAGAAGTAGGAGGAAAAGCCGAGCGGAGGTTGACATTAGATTAAATTTTCAATTTAAGTTGTGCCTCATGAATTTTGAGGAAACTCACTTCCTGCACCGGCTCTTACGCAGCTATTGATACGGCCCAAACGCGAAAATTATTGAGATAGCTTTTGCTCAATTTCCGTTCAAGTTTCGGGTCGGCGAACGAGTAACCGTTCGGCTCGCGAAGAGCGTGGGATGCTGTGCGGCGTCGCATCGCGTCGCGTCGCGTCGCTATCACTTTGCATCCTCCGCAGCTCCAGAGTCCTCAGGAGGGGTGAAGAAAGGAATGCCGTCTCTCGCACCCTCGTATACTGTATAAAGTACGTGCACACACCAACGGACGATGGTAAAGGCGCGAATATGTCATCAAAAGAAACTCGAGAATCTCACTATAGGTATACGTTCGTCCGACGACTGACACGGAACCGTTGTACAGTATCTCCGCCAAGAAGTAAGAAGCGAAGAACGTGGTAATGAAACGAAATGAAATATGACAATTCTTTCTACACAATTCTTCTTCTTTTTTTTTCTTTTTTTTCTGGTACAAAAATTTCACTGCTGGCGAAAAAGAATTTTTTTTTCGCCAAATTTCAAAGTCGGGATAATATAATCCGAATCTCTCTCTCTCTCTCTCTCTCTGTATGCATATTCATTTTTTGTGTACATAAATATTATATGACAAATGTCATTGCGCAGGTTCAAGGAATCCGAAAAATCGTTATAATATAGACGTCGAATAACTTGAATTTAATCTTTCTAATTGTACTTGATTTTTCTGTCCGAAGAATAAAATTTTTCTAGATGAATAAAAAGGGAATTGATAGGTATTGATTGAACGAAAGAACTGCAGATATAAATTTTCGATCAAACAACCGCGCTCCGAGAACTGCATAGCACTTATGCGTTTCGTTGTTATAAAGATGCGGAGAGAAATTATTAGCAAAATGCGAGAAATAGAAAATGATGCTTTTTCGGTTGCGTAGCTTTTTCATTATCGGAATTGCCTCTGTTCCCGGTAACAATGGATGACACAGTTTTACTACGTTCGAATCGTGGGGATTTTCTCTCTCTAAACTATCTCGGTATGGTTGCATGCCCAGCACCGATCAGTGTACAAAGTGATTGTCCGAGTGACTGTGCAGTCGAGATGATGGAAAAGTTGAAAAAGTTGAAAAAGTTGAAAAAGTTTAAACTCCTGGAATATTTACCGTAACTTAACCGTTAGTTCGTCCATCACTGGTTTTTCCTCTAGTCCGTTAAAGCGGCTAATTGGCGATAAAAGTCGTTGCTAATTTCTTCAACTGAGGTAATTCCGGGGGCTGTAGCTCTCTCGTGGCTCTTAAATATATATACACAAACATTTATAGTCGTATCCATAGTTTTGTACGGTCGTACTTTTTGAAACCAAGTAGTTGAGTGCATGATATACCCGCATACTAATTCAGGAATAGCAGCTACACGTCCAAGTCATAGAGACTTTGGTTCACGTTCGCATCTCGAGTGGGAATAACACTCTGCGTTACGCACGACGAAACTTAACGAAATTCGCTCGTAGTAATTATATTAATTAAGCGCGAAAGCGCGAGAGGGTGGGATCCGAGACTAGAGAGTAGAGAAACGTTATGAAACCGTAAATTGCGGAAACTGGCACTCCACCTCAACCCTTATAACGCGTGGATGTCCCTCTGGCTGAAAGGGACCGTTTGATTCAATAGCGCTGGATATGCCGCTGTTATTCTACCCTGCAATAGCTTTGGAACAATAACTCGAAATTCTGGCTAAATTCGGCTATTTAACACCGACGATGAGCCGTCCTCTCGTACTTCCTTATCGCGGTTCTTCCATACTTGCTTTGTATGCGTTTCGATAATATCCAGTGAAACGAGACGCTGTCTCCCATTACGTTTCGGCCACTTTCTCGCGTCTGAAACGTTAGGACCAAGCCTCGAATAATTGGGTTCTTTGTCCGTTTCATTGGCTTTCACTGTCACGAGCGCGCGGCGACACGAATTGCGTCCAACCCATGACCATAGAAACTCGAGACTTTGGATAAGGAGACCACAAACGTACCTCTTCCCTATTCAGAAACCAAAATGATACGTCCTTTCCCTTATCTCGTGTATACGCGGAAAATTTCATCACATCATTCGAGCCGATGTACCTATGGAAGATCCAAACAGCATCCATCCAGGTGAAGAACCTTTCCTTTATCTCGTGCAGCCCTCGCTATTTCTGACGTTAGATTCGGCTCGATTAAATTATACCCAAGTTTACTTTGTCAAAGTTTAGTCACCTCAGAGTGTCCCTCTTTGCTCTGCAGGCTCGTAGAACTTGGAAACTTTGTCTTTCGGGGAACCAGTTGGAAATGGACCCCGAATAAGTAGGCTCAGCACTTTTGTAGGCATCTCTTGTGTCTCACTTCCAGTGTCCCTCTTCGATTGGTCTTCACTGTCACGGACACGGGTCTGATCTCGAAGGTCTGACCCACCGATGTAGAAACTTGATACTTTGGATCAGTGATTCTCAGCCGTAAAAAAGGGTGGTAAAAGATCAAGGTGATCCAGATAAAAATTTATGCCAAGGTTCTTCGCGAAGTAAAGTGAATCTAGTTCGATTGGAGTTTGACCAAAATCGTGTGAAAAAATGGGGATCAAAAATGAAATGAGATTCGTTGATGTAGCTAAATTTCACCCAAGATAGTACCTTGCATCGGGTTGAAAGATCCCGCAGCTGGTGTTATAGAGATACTGATATTTTCTCTAATATATCGATAAGACAGGTTTGTGTTTGAATACACCGATACGATCGTACATAAACGATGATGCAGTCTTGATAGAGTCTAGACTCTAGACGATCGTGAATAAAACCCGGACGTCATGTAGAAAGTGTGAGTAAAAAATACGATATTCTTTCACCTACCCCGAGTAAACTGACAGTCTCCTTGGCTGACAGGTAACCGGCGTTATCTAAAATTCTCATCACCATCTACTGGTCTGACACTTTGCCGATACTTAGCCCCGCGAGTAAAATTTATTTCATTTATATGCCGATTCGAATTTTAAATTATTTCGTTTCTATGGATTATTATTCTCTCAAATATAGCTCGAGAGAATAAACATCTCTTGGCTTTTCATATACAAGTATATGTATTGAGGAATAAACTATTCAATTATTTATTTAATCAATCATTTTCCGATCTCATATAATCGTTGTATTACGGAATATGCTTCACTACAGGCAGTTTGCTAAACATCGATATCTCTCGTATAGAACTCGCTCCCTTCCCCAGATACATAAGTGCTTAAAATTAACCATCCGCTGGCGCCCGACGTATCGCATCACGTCGAACCCGAAGCTTTGCCTATTCCTATTCCTATTCCTATTCCAGTATACGAATCGGTTCTGGAGATCGGGCGTATGTATATATTTAATACGAAGATCTGTGGAGCTGTAGGTATATCTATAGGTAGCGGTTCGAGGCCGGCTCTGCAGCAGCTGTCGTCTTAGAAAGACCAAAATATTTGTCACCAGGAACGTCTTCTTGCCGGTGTTAATATTAGCAGAGTAGGTATATGTACAATGTACATACGTCGTCTTGCCTCCAGTTACCTAGCTGCTTTCCTTTCGCAGATTTTCAACGCTGTTTCACACACACGCTTTCAATGTTTCATACATTTAATTTATCGACCCGTTATCTCTGGAGAAATTTTATTCGACGGTTTACTATCAGAGATGGTACAGCCGGAGGCAACGAGTAATCAAGAGTGTACAGCGTAGGGTAAAGAGTGAAGAGCGAAGATCGAGGGGTCGAAAACCAACCCCAGCATGATGTTTCCCTGAAAATCTGATCCTCAACCGGATTAAATTTGCATGTAGCTTGAGTGGTAAGTTGACGATGTTTCTATCTCCTAACAGTTACCACCCTCGACCACAAGCTTCGTTTCTTCGTTTACCTTAATCGCAATTTCGAAACATTATTTTACTTCTATTTCATTTTTATCTTCGTTTTATTTATTTATTTCTTTTCTATTTTCAAAATCCACAGTACGTCACATCCGTTTGCCATCGCAAAAAACGTCGGTAGATGGAAGGAGAACGAGAAAGAAATCAACTGGGAGACGGAACTTTTTGGCCAAATAGCTTGTTTTTTCATTCTCTGATGTTTAAATTTTTCATTTACTCTGCCTCTTCGCCCCCTTTTGTTTTCATTTCTTCTCTGTTTGTTCGGCTTTATCATTCTTACAGTCCGCAATTCTTCTCCAGGATTGAATTAAGGTCGATATACGTATAGGCATATAATGTGTAAACCTATGTATGGAGAAAAAATTCATGGGCCTTCAGCCTCCCAGGAAAATGTATTATATTTGTTCTTTAAGTACGAATTGGACGGCTCGTCATTTTTTTAATTTCGCTTTCCACAATTATTCATACCGTATGATTTCTACGGTCAAGGGCATATAAGCCGTTCAGCCAACACACGCGGGACACGCTCCGGGAAAATTAAACCCAGTTTTTTATTTTTCATTCTCTTTTTTTCTCTCTCTCTCTCTCATTTGGTGGCAAATATTTCCTCTGGCGGAAATTAATTTTTACGTTGGTTTTAAATAACCCGTGCACTCCTGCCACTCTATGCCAAAGAGTATTCCCAGTTTTGGCAATTTTCACGTTCGATTGCTCTCAACAAGCACGAAAATTCGTTGTTTTTTTTTTCTTTTTCTTTTTTCATCACAGAAATAATGAACCTTTCATTACATGATGAATTAACAAACAACCCAAGAACCGTATAAAATCCCTCTTCACTTTTATATAGCAATCCCTTTCTCTCTTCCCGTTTTATGAGTCGGAATGCGAAAGAAAAAAAAAAAAAAAAAAAAAAACTGTGGAATTGTATGATATCAAGCAAAAGATATTTTTTAAAGATGAATTGAAAAATCAATGTCCGAAGTAGTTCGGTGTTTCCGCATTGTTTGTCAGGCCTAAGCATACGGAGAGATCGAGTCATAAATTCTTGGAAAAAAAAAATTTCACTACGTGGCCAAAAAATATGAGACAAAGTTACATAGACGAGATGAAGAGATAAAAATTTGTCGTTCTTTCGAAACTCGACGTAATCCCGGAGGAAGTAAACAAAAAAAGGTTTTTGCGAGGACAAAACCTGTCTCCAAATAATAGAAACTCTCTTTTCAAATCTTGTCTAGTACGAACCTCAGAACAGAATACGAATCCGTCCACGTCTGTCTTCGGTTTACTTCGAGCCTTCAAGCGATTAGAGATCGGATCAGTGGATGCTGGGCTTGGGTCGCCCTGGAAACCAGGAGTGTCTTGTTCCCGGACCAGCATCCGCGGTTCCCGAGATACAATGCTCGGTATACCACTTTTATTCAACTTTTTATTCTACCTCGAAATATTCCCTACATTTTTCTCATTCTTCAGCAAAAGTCAATCTCTGCATTCGCGTTGCAATAAAAAGAAAGAAGAAAGTAAGTTGATGCAAGAGAAAAAGAAGAAGAAAAAAAAGAAGAAAAAAAATAGGAACAAATTTCATTTCTGGAATACGAGTTCTAGATTTTAATGTACCCGAGCGATTCAAGTCCAACGTAAAACAATAGCTCACGTTTCGTTTGGTGAGAGGAATTTTCATGAGACGGTGTACAGGTAGGTACGGATATGGATTTGTAACTGACATCTCATTGATCGCGTTTTTACAACAGTTTTTATTCTTTCCGTCCATCAAACTTTCCCGTCGTTATTCGTAAGTGAATTTTCACCCAAACCTGCCTACCTGTACTCACCTACCTGCCTCCCCCTGAATTCTATCAATTTCCTTCCACCCGAACGTGAGTTGCGTTCGCTGATACGAATTTAAAACCGAAGTACCGAAATATATGCTGAAATTGTCTTCATCTCGGCGGGTTTGGAAATTGATTTTTAGTTGCTGGGATGAATCTCATCATTTATCCAGTGCAGTAACCTCATGAATCCTTACCGTGTATAGATTTAGATATCTATATTTAGCTGCGGTTTAGAAAACTTTCAAACGGATTAATGGGCCTCGATTTTTTTCTTTTTTCTTTTTCTTCTTCTTTATCATTTCATTCATTAACATTTTTTCCGTTTTCTTATTTCCGCATGGACTTTAAAGCTTCGGTGAAAAAAGAAAGAAAAAAAAAAAAAAAACAGGAGGGTGTCGGTTTAGTTGAATTCACTTAGGTTAGACGAGGCTCGTAAGAAATAGTATAGCGTGGTTGGATGATCCCTGAAAAAGCAAAGAATTCGTGTCAGGCTTGAGATGAAATGGAAAAACACGCGGGGAAGAAAATAACACGAGCACAGACCGAAAACGATTAGTTTTGTGTACGCCTCGCGAGACTTAACCAGAGTGTGGTTCCGCGTAGTCGAGAAAAGAAAAGAAAAGAAAAAAGAAAAGAAAAGAAGAGAAGAGAAAAGAGAGAAGAGGAGAGAACGAAAAAAAAATGAACAGAATGGAAAAAGGGAAGCCGAGCGCAAGAAAGGGAGACAAAGAAAATGGGAAAAAAGGGAGCGAACATAATTTCATTGATACTCGCACAGTCCTAATTTTCCGGAACAATGTTGAAGAAGTATCTTGCACGAAGGACTACCGAGTATTACGTTACAAAATACTGAACAAATGATCAAAAATAATGTGTCACGTGTGAAAAATGATAAGCGTAATATGTTGAAGAGTAATACAATCACTTATCTGTACTCAGATGTGATTGGATGGTATATAGATTTACCGGTGAACGGTTGAAGAACTTTTGAAGTACCTACCCGTCTTGGGACGATGATATTGAATAGGTGGATCGAGATATGAAACAGGCGCGAAGAGGTTGGTAGATTATTTATTACACCCTCAGGGACAAGTATTGACGGAAGAAGAGAGAGGAGAAAAAAAAACCCCAAAAAAAAGTAAGAAGGAAAATCAAACAAGACGACAATAGAATGTGAAAGAGTACCTACACAGAAAAAAAAATTTGTTGGCCCAAGAAAATTTTCTGCAAACCCATTGGAAACTGAAAATATCTTAAATCAAGACAAAATTTTCTCGAACCAAGAAAACTTTCTTCGATCCAAGAGAGTTTTCTTGGTTCGAGAACATTTTTGACTTGATTCAAGATAATTTCGGTTACCAATGGCGTTTGCAGAAAATTTTCTTGGGACAAAGAAATTTTTCTTGGGACAAGAAAATTTTTCTTGGAACAAAAATATTTTTTTTTGACCAATTCAAATTGGTACAACTCGTTTTTTTCTGTGTATATGAAAGGTAAAAGAAAAACGAGAATTGGTTAAAAAGAATGATGTGGTTCGGGGTTGGATGGTTTTTTCAAAGTATCATGACGTGGAAAGAGAATAAAATTGCATAATTTCAACCTCCTGCAGGGTTGAAAAAGAAATCGTGTTATCGACTACGTGTCTACCCTGCGAATTTTCAACCCGGTGAAATCAGTTACATAGGAGTATCGTTGCCGCCTTTAAACTCCAATTACTTCGTTTCAAAGTTCGAACGAAACTGGCAGAGAGAAAAGCAGAGAAATTGACGCAAACGTGACGCTGGACGTGGACGTGGACGTGGATGTGGACGTGGACCTGGACGTGGACGTGACTAGAAGTAACAGGTGACATGCGTCTCTCTCTCTCTCTCTCTCTCTACACCGGCAGCAGCCAACCCTTGACTCTCGACTTGCTCCCAGACCAGCTCGACGCCAGGAAGAGAAGAACTCCCTCTTTGCTCTTGCGTGTAGCGAGTATCGCGTGTGACCCGTAACCCAAAACCAAAGAGGAAAGCTCGTAATTAGCGAGAGGCGAGAGATGCGAGGTAGACTGGAGAAGGAAAATTAACACAAAGGGCGTCTGTCCCTCTTCTCCCCATTTTAATTGTGACTATAGGACGATGGGTCGATTTCTCATTCACAGTTTCTGCGGCAAACGGATCCTACGTCAGCCGTCAGATTCGCAATTCATCGTGAAAACGGAAAAACTAGTCGCGTGTAGGTAGTAGGTAGTGTAATGGAGTCTCGAGTCGCTATGACGTGAGTATAATATCCCGTCGGTAGGCATATAGTTGATAGCCATCGAATCGATTTTTCACCCTGCTTTTAGTTCTCCTTACCCTTTTTGTCTCCCTCCTAGCTCTCACCCTTGCGACGGTGTGCATAAATGTGTATAAAATGTTTCTGCGCCCCGAATCCAGTGATTTCACCTTTAGTCCGCGGGGTGAGATTGACCCTGTGGCAACAACCGCGCCTGTTTCAAAAACGTTTTTATATCCAATTAATTCGGAGCATGTTGTTCGAGGCTTTTCGTCGTCGCCCAACAGCTCTCTACCCTTCGCACCATTCGTATACATTTCGTTTTTCTTTCAGCTCTGAAATTCTCTCGACATTTACTAGATATTTCAAATTCATCCTTCTCATGGCCCGTTGATCCACATATATATACCTACATATGTAAAATTCATACACAACGATACGACGAGATTATCTCTGCGGACAGGTTTTTTTTTTTTTTTTTTTTTTTTTTTCATAAAAGTTAAACCGATTACGAATCCAGGGGTATAAAACGAGAAAAAAACAAAAAAAAAATTCAAGAAATTATACAAACACGAAAATAATTAGTGCACAGCATATATGTAATCTACTCAGTTTTACATATAAATTTGCAAATCTTGTAACGCGTATACCTATACACACATGTCTATATGAAATCGAGTCCGAGTTATGTGTATGTCTATAGTCGTCGAGAAATGTTGTATCGACGTGAATTCCGTAATCGCGACAAAATCGTTGATAATTCTTTAGCCCCGGGTATTGCTTTGAGATCGCGGATTACACCGACGCTGCACATATACCCGTACAGAGTCATGTTGTGTCGCGTTGGTTCGCCCATTCCTTTTTCTCTGCGCCCCTCGGCTCCGGTCACCGCTTGCACCCCTTCGACCCAAAGCATTATTGTATTTTTCTATATGAGCTTTCAGCGTGTGTGTCCCCATGTGATAGAATATCCCGCTTTATTTTTCTCCTTTTTTATACAGGAAAATAACCCCTTCTCTTTACCCAGTCGCCAAAAAAAGGAAAACCGCACACAACCCTGCACGGTCTCAAAACACTAATCAATGACAGCTATACATGTCGAATAAATATAGAAAGACAGATTTATTACACCCTCCAGCAGGGATAGAACCTACCCTTGGAATTGTAAGGCTAATCGTACCACACAGTATAATAGGTATGGACATTCGCGTCGAGGTACGAAATACAGGTGGAAGTCGATCGATTGCACCCAATATATATATATATATATACATATATGTTTCACTTCCTGGTTCTATCCCAGGAAGTAACGGTGGTTAAGGTCGGTCCTGGAGGGCGAGTGTCAATCAACGTTGATTCGACCTTGTAAGTGAACTGTACAATGGTGGTTAGGTGTAGTTGGGTGTTGTTCGCGTTGTGGTTGGTGGTTACATACGTCATACACAACGGTTGTTCGTCGGCTAGTCCCGCGAGGAACGGTATAAAGCGGAAATACCTACTTTGCCATTAATCATCTCCGCTAAAGCAACCCTCTTCTATATACACAACGGGCAACGATACATCTCCCTCCCGGTTATCCTCACCCTACGATCATTTACCCTACCCAACACCCCCGTCGACGTACAACAACGAGACTACACTGTAGAGAGAGGAGAAACCTTTTAACGGTCGATACCGAACGCGTACGGAGACGGTGACGACGGAAACCGAGACGAAGACGGAACGGAAGACGGAAGACGAAAGACGAAAGACGGAAGACGGAAGCCGGGGGATTAAAGGAGAGGAAAAGTGGGAAAAGGTACCGAAGAGAAAGGAAGCAATCAGGGATAAACGCGGCAACAAGCACGACGTGTTTCGCCGGGACTAGGGATGTCGAACTCTTCGCAAAGTATTCCTCGCGTTTTGCCTCTCCTAATTACCGGAGCATCGATTTTAGCAGCGGAAATACGGGTTCCAGAGTCTGAACCGCACGAGCATTTTACACGTGTCATGCACAGAAGAAATTTGAATATACCCACTACCTACCGAAGTTCGGAAATGAAATTATTTCGCGATTGCAGGCATAAGTGTTATACTTTATATCATCACGATGGAAGATGTTCAGTATATGAGAGTAAAATCGGAACTCAACCGTTATCTGGATTCTTATTCGCCGGTTTTTACCACGGATAATAATCTCGAGTCGAAAGCTTCGAGGAAGGTAGTTAATTATGAGATAATTGACACCAATCTCCTGAAAATATCGCCGAAATGACGGGGGCCTTTAAATGCTTTAAGCGGCGACAATGCCTACCGGGAAAACTAATTATTCCCCAGGCGGGTCCAATCAGGGAACCAACCCTTCCTTACTTGATAAAGCCTGTCTCTCTCATCCCTCATCCCTCGTCTCCCATCTCTCATCTCTCATCTCTCATCTCTCATCTCTCGGATCACCACTCCTTTTATACATTTTATACATAGTATACCGTATATACTTGATCCCGAAGAAGGCTGCAATGTTGCCAAGTTACATGAAAATCTCGAATGGGGGATCAATGAGGAATTTTTCATTGCTCGATGCGGCTATCACGTCGAAGGGGGAAGACAAAAAGACGAGAGAAATAAAAGACTGCGAGTATAAAGAATAGAGGAAAAAAGAAAACAGAAAAAAAAAAAAAACGAAGAAAGTAAGAGAGATAAAGAGGATGCGAGGATAGGAGACGAGATGAGAGGCTAACCGCTGAACTGCGCGCATTTTACTCGCGAAATCTTCGATCGTTTGAATTCAAATCCAATCTTTTCTGCTGTCTGCGGAGAGGGGATTCAAAGTTCGAACTTGATCGCAATAATTATTCAATATTTGAAGCTCAGCGTGATACAGGAGAGCGATTTTAGTTTGATTAACTATCTTCTCGAATCCCTGTATACCTACTAGAATTTCTAACCATATGGGATCGTATTAATAACTTTGATCTATAGCCACACATATGTAGCTCTATAATGGTTTGGTATACGCGCGAGTAGCTTCTAACCGCAGAAAGCTTATACAAATTCGTTGCTAATTGCTGTTTATCTTCGGATCTATTCGTCGCTGGCTCTGCGTTCGCCTTGTAATTGGAACGGAACCGCGTGTGTGACGCATACGTATTACATATACGTGTAAGAAAATTCTTGAATATTTGTGTATAAATAAATTCACCATTACGTATAACGTGTGTAGGTATTATACCTATATAGGTATATGTGGCGTACAGTGGATCAGCGAAGAACATAAAAGTCAGTCTTGTATTCGTAGTAAGTGTAGACGCAGAGACGGTATAGTAGAAGAATTCTCGAAAACTATTCTTGATCTACGATTCCATTGTTCGCCGTCGACCTGCCGTGAAATTCTCACGCTATCCGTAAAGGCGTGATTTCGTAGGCGAGCTGTACGTCGGATATATAGGTATCCATCTCTCTTTGTCATTGCTAGTTTTTTGTTCTTTTTTGTTTTTCTCTAATACTTTTCCGCCGTTCGAACTCGACTTTTTTTCATCGCTTTCGCTACAAGTAGACCGCACGGTCGTTCGGTCTATGATTTTCGATGAAATCTTCCGCGGAAAATCAATGCCAATCAATTATCCCGGGAGTTATAGTCGTCGGATAGCGCATGGGAGCTTTGAACGCGTCGAAATATCGTTAAATTCTCCTCTTTGATTACCAATTACGTAATATTCTAATAACCCAGAAAACTGATATCTAAAATTGTCTCAAACTCCGAGGGACTAGCTTCTGAAACCAATAATCGCGCGATGCTATAATTATAGACCGTAAGCTTCAGCGAACACACATTTGATTATTAAATTCTGCCAAAGCATACATATGAGAGTTGATTTTCGATAAATGTATTTATTTTATCTAGAGCTGCGCTTCGAATATCTGTCAATATTACGCGCGCTTACTAGTTCGAGGGATAATTTTTTCAGAAATAATATACTTATATCGCGACAAATTTCACGTTATGTATTTCTGTTAATTATCTTATCAGCCTTACAATCCACAGGCTGCAGAATCGCAGCTTGAATTCATAATGTGTAAAGTTATAGCTAAATTTTACTGCGGTCTCCTTATCGGATTACAGTTCGTTCAATTGATTTCGATAATTTGATTCTCGAAATTATAATACAATTACTACGATCCTTATTGGGATTTTTTAAACGCATTACATCCAACCAGCCCCCACTGTATTTTCCGCGACAGTAAAATTGCTCTGTTAATAATTTATACTCAATTTTCCGACACTCGGATGGATCGGTATTCTTCGGCGAGTATTATTCTACTCTGTTTTTTCTGTTTTTTTTTATTTTTCTTTTCATCTTTTCTTCTCTTCTTTGTAATAGAAAAATTTTCCATCTACAGATTTATGTATCGTACGTGGAGATCCATGTACACGGTCAGGTTTGCCGTAGATATATAAGAAAAAAAAAAAAGAAAAAAAAAGAAGAACGTGAAAGGTCGCGAGGGATGGAAAAGCGTGTGGGAAAAATTTTTGCAAATATTTAGATTCAAAAAGCGTCGAGAGAGATGGGATAGCCGCAAAACGGAGGGAAAGATCAACTTTGACACTTTGCCGTATGGTAAAGCTACTATACATACACACATACGGGTATATATATATATTTTATACATACATATATATATATATAAGTATGTAAGCTCACCGTATAGGTCGATTCACCAACCATTATCATTGTACACGTAGAAAAAGAGAAATTTGCTTTCAAGTTAAAAGCTCAACATTGAACAAGAGAAATTTGCTGACTCAATAATCCGCACTTCAACGACGCTGTCCCGTTAACTTTTCAAATATCTGTCAAACGACGTTATATTTTTGTTTTATCGGATTTTTCCAGGGTTTTATATCGATACCTCCGCGGAATAACCGGCTATCTCAGAAGCTGCTTGAAAAAGCAGCTATCTCAGATTTTGCTTGAAAAAGCGGCTATCTCAGATTTTGCTCGAAAAAGCGGCTATCTTCAAATCATGCTAGCGAAATTTGGTTCAAAAACGTAAAATTATGATTCAAAAGCTGAAAAAACAGGTTGGAGCAGACATTATAATGTCTGGGCTTTTGCTCCAACCTGTGTTTTCAGCTTTTGAATCATAATTTTACGTTTTTGACGCAAAATTTCGCTAGCATGATTTGAAGATAGCCGCTTTTTCGAGCAAAATCTGAGATAGCCGCTTTTTCAAGCAAAATCTGAGATAGCTGCTTTTTCAAGCAACTTCTGAGATAGCCGGTTATTCCGCGGAGGTATCGATATGTAATACATAAATTATCGCATTCTACTATCCACGAATAATTAACGATGAAGCATTGCGAACGGATCAAAAGATTTAATCCCGTTTCGATTTTTAAGAATTTTCTCATTCTCACGTTTCAAAATTTGGTTTATTTTTCTATTCTTTTAATTTTCCAAGTATTACCTACTTCAGTCTCTTTTCAGTACTGGTATCATGGAATCACTGAAATGATATAAATTTACAGTTGAGATTTTACCTAGTATATCCTAGGGTCAAATCACTTTTCATCATACTTACACTCCCTGTTGCAACTATATTGCACAGATCACTGACACGCGATCATTGCATAGCTATTATGAATTCTAGATTGCGTGAGAAACCATACGTTATCTGTAGTAACCACGAGACGCACCCTTTTTCGCAATTGATGTTGGATATACTCTATTCCCAAAGTGCACAATACGATTTTACAACGAAATAATTGTACAGGTATATACTATCATAGTTTCAAACATTACATCTGGAATAGGGTCTCTCAGTAGGTACTTTAGAGCTTAAACGGCTGCTGCCTGCCTGCCTACTTGTCTCAGTCCTCAGAAACTTGGACTAAGGCGTTAATCGCTGTTTCACTCGTCCCAAAACTTTTCGGATAAGACCTACCCGAGATTTCGTAGGGGTTAACTTGGGATTCTGGATAACCGTAGGAATTCTAAGAGAATCAGAAAGTCCTCAAAGATTTAAAGCCCGGTGAAATATGGGGTGGCGAACGATCACCCGCGTGCCTCGAAGACTTTTATTAATTATCTCTGATCGCGCGTCATTTTCACACAGATTTTTTTTCTTTCCTTTTTTCTCTTTATCCTTCTCCCCCCTTCTTCTAATTCTTCAATGTTAAATTCAAATTTACGATAGTTGATTCCAAAAAATTTAATTTTTCCTCCCCGCTTTCTTGATTCTGTTTCTTCCCTAATTTTCTGTTTTATTTTTTCTTTTCTTTTCCCCCGCCTCGGCATATCGCGATGCTAATACTCGAACGGATATTTCGGATAGAGGAAGTAGCGGGCAAAGCTGTAAGACATTAAAATCTCGTCTATCTTAAGAAGAAGTGGTATGAGGCAGCGGCAGTCAGCTAGAACTGCCATAGTATAGCTGATGCGCGAATAGGTCTTCTCCGTTGGGTAGGTATATCTGGGTAACCCAATTTGCAGAGACAAGCTAATATACGAAGACTCGAGAGATCCATTAAGAGCTTCGGCTTAATTATTCGTAATCTCAACGTCTTCCTCTGGTCCACGTTATTTCCTCGCTACACGCCGGTACTTATACGAAACGTAACGTAACGTAACGAAACGAAACGAAACGAAACGAAACGAAATGAAACATATACATATACACGTATGTACTTTTACACGATTATTTTGTACCCCAGCACGTGTACCTATATCCTGCAGGCTCTATATGCCGCAGAGAAATGAAGATTGGAAAAGGTGGAACCCAGCCCAGCCTTGTTGTGATCAGGCTTTTATTGATTTTTAACATTGTACAACATATTATACATCGGAGAATGTCTCTCTATGTATATATGCCCTGGTATTCGATAACTATTCTGTATAAATTCCAACGTCAATCTATTAGAAAGTTTTCAAAAGAATTTTCCCATTATCATCAGAAGGATGATTATTATTATTATTGTTATACTATAGTACCTATGGAACTTGTATTCCAGGTATTAGATGAGAAATTGAAATGAAATTTAAGATTTGATAATTACATACTCGCGGAAGCTAGATTCCACCGTGAATCGAGTCAGACGCGTATAAACAAGAAAAAATGTTAATAAGGAGAAGAAAGAAAGAAATAAAGGTATTCATGAGGATGTAAATGGAGCACACAGAGAGAAGCCATCGCGACACGTAACTGCGTTCGCGTTCGCGTTGAGACGAAACGGATCGAAACTAAACCGGTGCATGTTTTAACTTAGGTACATACATCAGTTTAAAAGAGACGAGCTACTGCCTCTTTGAAAGGCTTCTGAGTTTACACTTTTAGTTTATATGTTATATGAATACTAGGATATATTGAGTTAGTATGTGGTATTACTACCGTGTTATATAACAGCCGCCTTGGCAAAGGAACCAGTCACGTTCATTCGGCTCCGATTGATTTTTTAAGCTGTGGGTGAACTCGCGCTCTCTATTTCCTTCTTTATCTCTATCCGTCTATCCGACTCTCTCTGTCCTTCGATTTTATGTCTATTCTGACCGAATTCCAGCATCGATCAAATCGCAATTTAACAAAGAATTCAGAAATACGGTGGATATAGATTCATTGAATTTCTATAACGAATAACGAACAGCCAAGCAAACCCCCCCTGTCCACCTATCTACGATATTATATACTCTACTTAAAAATAAAGATCAAATGAAAAGGAAAAAAAAAGGAAGTTTTTTTTTTCCTTTTTCTTTCTTTTCTCAACTGATGGGCGTCTGTGCGGTCCCATCCACGTTAATGAAGCGTCAAATATTAATTAACGCTTCTCAACTTACGACCACGACGTGGGTATTTATAGAGCGAGAGAGAGAGAGAGAGAGAGAGAGAGGGAGGGAGCCAAAAAACTGGCAGGTAAGAAAAAAACACACACACACACACAAAGTGTAATAAAAAGTTGGTATTATTTAGTTTTTTTCATTCGTGCTATATATATATATGCTTAGGTGTATATGTGTAATATCCACTTCCCTAATAAGCCGCGCGAAATTTTCGCCGCGAGATAAAGTGAATACATTAAATGAATTTTAAACGAAACGGGAGTGGCTACCACCCACGTAGTTTCATGGAATATGGGTTAGTGCATTTAACTGGAACCTTCGGATTACCTATACATTTATACCGGTGTAGTAACTGGTTTCACCACGCGTTGCGAATGACGTATGAATATATAGACATAATGTGTAGTACGTATACGTACGTACGTAGTACATATTAATATCTATACATGTATACCTATATCATATACCTATACTAAAATGTCATTAGGTACGTGGGTTGGTTAACGGACAGCTAAACGAACCCCATCAGCTTCGTATACAACTTTCCTCTTCTTTCAGAGTTTATATATGTACCTATACAGTTGCGCTTAATCAATGGATTAACTCGGACGATTATCTTCTATTTTCTATCAGTTAGTTTCATTTTTTTTCTAACTTATGAAGAACAATTTTCTATAGCTGAACTCGTGAGTTTTGTTGAAGTTTGAAAGCATCGTAGAATGTGTTTTCCTCAAATTTTACTCTCTTTTCCCTCCATCCCACTACTTTACCATTTTTCACTTTGTTCTCGTTTTTATCTCGTTCTTATCTCGTTCTTCTCGTCGCCTTGGATAAGATGAGAAGAGGACTGCAGAGGACAAGGAGTTAACTCGAGCGGTGTTTTTTTTAATTAAAGGAATCTTTCTCTCTTTCTCTTTCTCTCTCTCCCTTTCTCTCCCTCCCGTTTTACCAAGCGGCGTAACAATTTTTCCAGGATCCTATGGGGCCGGGCGTCCGAGAGGTCAGCGTCGGCACCCAAGGGAACCATAGGGCTCACCCGTTGACCCAGCGCACCACTCGACTCCGCATAAAGCTGACAACTTTTTATTGACCATCGTCCCGGAGTATCCAACTCAACTTTATTGCCCAATGACCAATACCATGCACCACGTTTCAGAATATCGTCCATTTATTTTTAACGATCCGTATGAAGTAGTACAAAAAATAAAGAAAATTATTTAAAAATGCGTAGATAAACCTTCAGAAATCTGTACGATAATTGGATCGATGATTATTTTATTTTCACTTCGCTTATGCTTAATTATTCAATTTTCCAAATATATACTACATGAGTATCGCATACGCGTGGATATAATTCGCGTGTCACTATATACGCTGCACAAATTTAATACACGTATAGGTATGTAGGTATACCGACAAAATAACCCACGTTATATCAGGCTGCAGACACAATGCGGGTACAAATACGGCGATAGTGACCAAGAACCCGTCTCGATTTTTCACGTCGAGAATTTATGGCTTCCTAGACACACCCGATAGAGAAAGTCCGAGAGGTAAACTCCCGGACCGAATCGTATATTTACGAGTAGGAACGTGCGGCTGGCCAGGCCAGATCATGGAGTTACAAATTACTCCGGATTATTGTTTTTGTAGGAAATTTTCTTGCCATCGAAGTACAAAGGGGACGAATTTTCCAACTGGATTAGTGGAATACGCGATTAGAATTGCATCCAGGTCAACGTTTACGATCGAAAGATCAGAATGAGAAAAAAAACATTTTCAGCTTGGATGGGCTCGTTGTCATGATGCGCAACACTGGAGTGAAATCGTAAACGACGTTAGCAAATTGATATAACGATTACTCCAAGTACCCAATGCCGTTGTATACGCCGTAAAAGGAAAGTACTATATAGCTTAATCGACAAACTATCCGGAAGTCGGTGAGCCATGGCAGGTACCAAGAAAATCTCAGAAAAGGTAGTTTCCGTTTGCGTGGGTGAAGGTTTAGGGTGGGTTTCGGTATAGGACCACAAACATGAGTGAAAACCCGAAAACGAAAGAGTATGGTATAAATAAAAGGAAATATAATGGACAAAATGATAAGCCGATAAGGAACATATTAAAATGATATAAAAACGATCGTTATAAACTTTTCACATGTCGTACGGTTTATTATACAAGCGTGGCGACGTTTATCGATCCACAAATTGATAGTTAATGGGCAGTTTCGGTGTTACCAGCGAAATGTAAACACAATCTCGCACGTGGGCACGCACTTTTTAGTCATAAATTTAACTTCCGCGTGTAAATGCACTCGTGCGTGTACCCAGAAGGGTGTACGGTGTCGGGGACTCGGGGACTCGGGGTTGGGGTTGGGGCTGGCTTCTCGTTCATTTTTACCATCCCTGAAATAATTCTGCAACGGACAAGAACCAACGTCCAGGGCTGGAGAGCCTGAGCTCACATCAGTACCTACAGCAATTTTCTCCACTGTTTTTCGCCCTCTCTAGTTTCACTCCACTTTTCTCTCTTTCTCTCTCGGCTCTTTATGCGCGCATTGTCCGAGACAGTGGAATGATACATGCACAGTGTCGCGTCTCGTGTGTAGCTCTTTTACAGCCATTGTAGTTTCCATTATTCTGCTTTCGCTCTGTGCTCGAGCTTTACCTACCCTCCCGCTTTTCTGTTTCTATCATCGACCCATACCTACCCCCAGCGCATTTTCAACGACGCATTCGCGTTTACTTTAGTAGTAGTAACACCAGCACTGGTATTAGTAGTTCTTCCTATTCCGCAAGAGTAATGCGCACGCCGGTTTCCAACTGCGTGTTCATAAAATACCAGCTGTAGCAGAGGAAAATATACTCGTCATCATCAGGTGGACGAAGAATCACAATTGAAATTGCCCATTAGCAGAAGGTCCTCGTGGGCAAAGTTCGACTGGAAAATACCTATAGTCCAGTTTTATAATCGACACATCATTTACAGAGTTATACCGTCGAGGATATCCGCGATCTGATTTCCTGTACATGAGACTATAGAATTCAGACATTATACTACTGCAGTTAATTACTTTAGCTTTGCCAAGTAGATAATCGGCGAAAACCACCATCGCGATGAAACGGGCTATAGTAGCTGGGTTTCATTATCGAGGTTCGTTGGCTGCTAGATTTTCGAGCGTTTAAACCACTTTTAATCATCGTTTTATCGTTTCCTTAAGTATCGCATGCCTGTATACCACAGCAGGTGGAAAAGTCAGGAAAATTATCTTGGAGCCGGGTGGACGTCAAGCCGTATTTTCATTACCGAAAACTTCCCTTTGGTTCTTTTCTTCAGTGACAACGGGTTGCGGCTTGACGAAGGGACGAAGAAACCAAGAGATACGGAGGGCTCTGTCCCTCAAATTACGTGATTGCAGGTCAGGTTTCTGCCTCTGAGATATCACTGAGTAGGCTGGCTGGAAGCCCGTGGAGCCCAGTTGGTTCCAACGATAAATTCACATGCACTTTGGGTAACCCAGATTTTGAAAACGCAGCAAGGCGTGATACCCAAGTAGCCGCAAAATTCGCTTGCCTGATTTTACTACGACCCCCTGAGGTTGTGGTTCCAGGTGGTGCTTTGCCGCTATACTTCTCTCAACCAAATGTCTCTAGCCCTCTTGCCCCTGTCACTCATTTTCTCCATCTTTTCACTCACTATTTCTCTTTGATCTAGTGGTTATTCACCAGCGTATGATTGTTCTCACTAATCACTTGATTCGACTAGTATTGCTAACTCGGAGCTATACATATATAACATTACATATACACCTACAAAGAAGAGGTATTATTCTCTCGTTAACCGTTTGTGCTTTTAAAGAGAATTTTCTCTCTCTCGTTTTTTTTCTTTTTTTTTTCTTTTTTTTTTTACTTTTCAGTCATGTCACAACGCCAAGCTTTTTGTCCAAACACACCCCAGTTTTCAAAGGAAAAATCTCGGAGGGGTTGCAAGTTCAGATTCCATTGCCTCACAGCTCGGAAACTGTTGAACCGATTCGACCAAAACTGCTGCACCATATACAATTATTCTGCCTTCCCATAAGCTTTCGTCTCGAACTTATATATTATACCTGTACCTATGCTTAATCGCAGATATCATATAGGAAATAAGGAATTGGATTCAATTTTCGGAATCTTAGAAGGAGAAAAAAAAAACGCACCTTGGTTAAAAATATTTCTGTTCTTTGCCAGTTTGATATCCGAAAATTAATTGCCTTCGATTATTATCGGTACGGTTTCCTGCTGCATCCCTATAGTATTTTATGTAAATGGTTAAATAATTTATTGATTAGCTATTTCAAGAGCGTTCGGCGAGCCAAATGACTTCCGTATTTCCTTGCTGACGTACGGTGTAATGCGTTATATGTTTCTGTTTTCGGTGTCGCATCTGCCACGCGTTTCATCTAACGTAATACGTGCGACTCGCACGAGACGTTTACTCCAAGATCGCGTCTATATTTACGTCTGGCAGCATCTTCCTCTCGACGTGAGAGGCTGTAAACGGGTTAAACTAAAGCGAGGACTTACGTCGCGTAGCAAGTTAGATATACATGATGTAGGTGTATATATATATATATACACCTATATATATATGCCTATATGCCTACACCGAACTCTGGTGAACGTTGAACACGCTGCCAATGAGAAACGAGTCAAGATTCAAAGCCACGCGTTAATGACAACGCGCCAAATGTTTCTCACTTTGATTTAGAGCCGAGTAGGTAGGTAGGTATCCGACGTCGCGACGACTGCTAAATTGTTCATGGCCCTTTTATTCTACATTTAGTATTACTAAACCATTCAGGAGGAATTATCAACGAGTCCATATAGTTTGAAGAGCAGTAAAGCATAGAATTTCAACGGTGATTCAGGTTTCCTGGGATAAGAGAGAAAAACTTTTATCCTGTTTTTTTTTTTTCTTTTCTATTCGGTGAATTTTGCGGAATATTTGTTCCCTCCGTTTATGTTATGCTCTACGATTGTTATTTCGAGAAAACAAAATGATTATTCCGTTGAAAGTAATTTGAAAAAAAAACAGAAAAATAAAATTGATATGCTTCGTAGTGCCGGAGGGTAGGTTGGAGTTTTGATTTATTCACTGGCTTTGTGTTCCTCGAGAAAGTGAAAGAGAGAGAAATATGTTAACTGTAAGCTCAAATATATAAAGATTTCGTTCGAGTGACTCTTGATTTTATATACGATGTTGGAAAAAAAAAAAAAAGAAAAATGGTCAGAATGTAATATGGGATACCTTTGAGGATAAATTTTCTCGATCAACATCATTTATTCGAATTATTCGGGTGATTATTTTGTCCCAACAATATGCCAAAAAGCACGGAATTGATTTTGGAGTCTGGACTTACGGACATTGAGCGAAATCGCGAATACATAAGCTTCGATTGATGTCGAAAGTACAAAGCACGGACAGGCGGGCAGAGTATAGCTTTAGCAATTCTCATCCATTATACATGCAGTTTAGTCCAGCTGCAGCTACACGTAATTATTATGGAATCAGAACAATTAGGCAATTATTCTATTTGTAACGAGAACTAGTACGAGGAAATCTCGAAAACTGAAGTGCCCGATATAGTCGCACAATTGATCCTGATAGAAAATTGGAATAGGAAAAACTTTATCAAGACGTGGTTACAGAGCTAGTGGGATAATCCGGTATTATCCGAACCTGGGAATTGAACGAAAGTTCGAGGCAAAGCTCCAGGCGTGGTTGGCAGGTTCAATGATTTTATTACGCCAATTAAATCAAGAGTAATCCAATTAGGAAACTAAGAATTAATAAAGTCGTTTCTTTGCTCTCGCCTCGCCCCTGCAGCAGACGACATTGCTTTAATTTTTCATTTCATTTTTCTCCCTGTTATTTCACTGCAATCACTGCAGTTTTGAATTTCATATATATGTATACATATTATATTCCCCAGCGTGTATAGAATTCCCGAAATTTCCAAAGCCAGAAAATACATTTCCTGAAAATATTTTATACTCCATCATCTCTAATCTCATTATATTACGTTCTGTGCCCGTTTTTTGGCGCATCTTTAACGGCGCCAATTCCACTGGCCAAATCTGCAGACGAGGTCGACATCTGAAATAAATGGTCCATCGTGGAATGGACACATGGATTGTGTGTAGGTATGCGCGGACCTGGTATGCTCGAGAGTCCAATTTCGGAGGATATATTCGCGAATATGTGGAGATTTTAATTGAACATTTATCTGAATATTTTTCGCAATTCCAATGACGCAGAAAAATCAAGGCTATATAACAATTACAAAAATCTTCAATTACTCGGAAGCGGGGTAGCTGCTGACCCCGAAAACCTGCGTGGATAATCACATTATCCAGTTTTTATTTTATTTATTTTAATTTTAACCCAGGCGAAAATCGTTCAAACAATTTCCTCGTATCTCGATGCGTAAAAATGATAATTGCCTGGAAAAAAAGAACAGAGAAACACTGAATTTCGAAACCCTAATTACACCCCATGTAGTACGTGCGCGAGGTAGACTGTAAGCGGGCTCTTTAAAGCCCTGGAAAATTTGCCAACCGCAGTTTTTGTCATCAGTTAGAATGGTAATTACGATAATATTCAAGCGGGTTAATCCAGATTAGTTTCACAGCAGGAAAAAAAACCGCTAGATAACGAAAAAGAAGTAACAAAAAAACAAAAACCAAAAAAATTATACGAAATTTCAAATAGCTCGCGCTTGTCGTTTGTACCTACCGTTCTCAAAGTTCCCCTTCATTCAAAGTTTGGAGCAAAAGTTTTCGTAATGCGAACAGAGCTTAACGCTTTGAACGTCGGCCAAGGAAGTCGGCTGATACTTGGAAGGTTACCAACTGCCTGTAGGGGTTGAAATAGCCACCCTGGCGCCGATCCTTCGTTTAATAATACCAAAAAACAACCACTGAACTCATGGGGAAGATGCTGCCTGACGGAGGCGCCAAATGGAGAATTTACATTTCGAGAATAGAACGACCTGGTAAATCTCTGACCTGAATTCTTTCCTGTAACCACCGGGACATTCGCCCCGGGTAGCTCCACCGCCTTTTCTAATCATTCGCGGATTTTCCCTTCGCGTGTCACGTTCGACTGTTTAGTTGCGACTTTCAGACTTCTGAAAGTGTATTTTCTTTTTTTAACTGAAAAAAATCCGGGAATCAAAGCCTGGATGATTTTCTGAACCTTGAAAATATTTAGAAAAATTCACTTCCTCCTTAATTATCATAAAAATATTTCACGAAGCTTAGAAAATCTCCGAAACTTTGCGATCAAATGAAGGAGAAAGGGCGAGAAAATTAAGAGCATACATTCAAGTTAGGGGGATGCGAAAATAAGACGGGGAAAAAACAGGAGAACATATTTTCTGACGTTCTGAAACCGCAGGGCACCTCGCATACAACCAGGCATCTAGAATTACTTTTATTTTATCCAGGAACACGGGAATTCGATCCCTCGTTGCTAATATCTCGAGCGTGCCGTGTTACTTAGAGCAACTTGTTACTCTGCAAGAAGGAAAGAAAAAAGAAGATAGATCGGTGAAAGTAAGGATGAGGAAAGGAGAAAGGAAAATAAATAGGCAGGTATAGGTACGGAAGATGAAAAGGTCAGCTTTTTCCGGTTGGTTAAAACCGCCCTTTTTTATCCGATAAAACGTTAATTAATAGACGCAAAGAAAAGAGTATCGAGAACCGTGGCGATTAGGGTAATTGCGAATATTAACGAAACTCGATTATTTTTTATTGCTCAGTGATTATCTGCACAGATTTAATGATCAATTATGATAAGGTTTTAATGAAATTGTATATAAAAGCTGCGCTGCAGTGAATTTGTGAAATTGGTTTCTCCATCGATGTGAGTACATATATACCCCTACCTACGTCGAATGGATGAGTAAAATCGTCCCTTCGGGTTTTTATTTTCTTCATTTTTTTCATCCCTTGAATTCTGAATTTCCATCGCATCAACTGAGTTCTGACACACGATAAGGCCAAAGGTCAGGATCCAACTGAAGTAGGTACGCCATGCTTTCCGGGAAAGTAACGAAACTGTCACGATATACGAAACCGCGACATGGCTGCCTGTCCAAATCTTTTGCGGACATGATTTACGGTCTGTATACTACTATATACGCAGGAAATACGTCAGCGTTGTACTACATAACCGCAAGAGGGTAAAAAGTGTGGATGCCAAAGGCAAATAAAAAAAGCTTCGCGCTTTCCGAACTTTTGGTATACCGAATAACTTTTATACGCGAGGATTCGCGACGCAACGTTTCGGGTTAATATTTGCCGACAGACTCTTTGTGAGCATCATAGTTGATATACTTTAGTATTAGATAAAAATTCTGATTAAAATTGTCATCAAACTCCTGTTTCTTGATGTGTAAAATCGCGAATTGCCAATAGTTGGTACATATCTCTATATGGCTCCTCGTAAACCTGCAGGTGCAGCTTGGCTTGCTTACAATTTTACGAGGGTCGCACCGGGCGCATCAGTGATACTTTTTTTCCCATCGGTATTTCGCGCGGATCATTTTATCGGACGTTAAAGGTTCTTAAAAACTTCCCAGACCCATGAAGCAAGTTTTTACGACGAAATCAAGAGAGCCTTCCGCGATATCTCGCGACATCGAAACAATTCCGAGGTTCTAATACCCGCGTTCTATTTTCGAAATGCAATGTTCATTTTCTAACCGGGGGAAAGGGAAAGAAAGTACGAAATTTTATTGAAAATTTGTCATCCTTATCCGAATTTATTACATCTTTGTAGTTTTGCCAAAGAGACATCTTCCGGGAGATGCGGATATACCGCATTAATTATCGACGAAAGACGAGATCCTCTAATTCTAAATAGACGAGAGTAGTAGCTGTATGTATGTACCTGGGGCTCATTACCGTTCGGAATTTCTAATCCTGAAACAAGTTTTCGTATAATTTGCAGTTACTCTTACCAGTCCAGATAGATACAAGAGATATCCTCTCCGGAACAGTTGTACCGAACCTCGGCCTTCAGTTTCTGTTCATTTGCAGTCATGTGGTCGTTGGAAGGGTGGAAGTATATAGAACAGAGAGCAAGCTGGATGGCGGGAAGATAGGTTCGAGGGTCAGGGGTTAGAGGTAGCAAGGGGTTGGGTTACGTGGGCGTCGGGACGCCCGGGGGCCATGGGGACGTCGATACCGCGACGCCAGACGCCGCGGCGCTATGCTCCTCGATCAAACCGCTGCCAGGGTAAGCGAGGATTCTGTCGTTGTAGCGGCATTCGCGAATGAAATTCTTTCCGAAGAAAAAATAAGGAATATATTTATAAACTGAAAATTGGTTATTTCACGACAAATATCTGATCCTTTCGCATTATATTCATAAATCCTTTTATACCTATGTAAAGGTATATATATCGTACAAAATCATCCCAAATTCCTGACGTAGTAATAGCTTGAATATTATCAGAGTTAGGTACTGCCCTCACCCTCAAAGTAATCATCATATATATGCACAGGGAAATTCCCATTCCTCATAGCAGTCATTCCATCGTAAATATTCATACCTGTACACGGGATCGAGGTAAAGTGTGTTTCGTCAATGAATTACGCGGCACCGATCCCGGCTATAAATACTACGTGGGTGGTATGCGCAAGTTTCAATTATGTATTGAAAAGTTCTCCCAGTGCCGCCGAAGCAAGCGTGAATTTTGTTTAAATATTGATAAAATCATTAGCGAGGGGTGGACAACGAGCGAGTTGGATTAGAGGAATGTAGCCCGCTTTCAAAACGCGGTATTTATTCGACAAATTTTATTCTATACACACATAGATGTGCGGGTATATTTCCTCGTTTCAATTTTTCAAACCGATACGTGCGGATCAGAAGTTTCATAAATGACTGATCCAACTCTGTGTGTATAACTGCAGGTGCATGCAGGCAATGACGAAAATACTTTTTAACTTTGGTTAGTGATGGAATAATCCCTCGCTGTGGCAGATTCATCCGTTTGTAAAAAGTATTAATCCAATGAAAAATCACTTCCGGTTTTAGTCGGATGGCGGTTAGCATTTTCCTGACGAAGGGCTAGAATTTATCAAATCCGCTAGAGGAATAACGTTTTTTCTATTTTTATACAAGAAACCGTCAAATAAATAGGCAAAAGAACTGAAAAATTAAGGCAAAGAACCCAGTTTGTTCAAACTCCCACATTTACGTCTCTCCTCAGGATTATAACACGTATAGGTATGTACGTACATACAGCTGGGGACGAAAAGGTCCTGTAAAAGCATCGCGTCCGTCATTGACTGCCTGCTAACGTGGAAATCTGTTGTTCTCGATTAATTGGAAGCTAATCGACTCCCACGGAGAAGTTAATATGCCGACCCAGTTCCCTGAGTGAAAATAAGCGAAAAGTGAGATGAAAAATAGGCAGGAAAAAGGATACGGTAAAACCAAGCAGAGACAAAGTGACACCACAAACGCGAAGGCAAGATTTATTATATGCGGTAACCTCCATCGCTCTATATACCAACCCCTGCGGCGTGGCACAGCCCTTTCGCACTGCAAAAGCCAGCCCTGTTTCTCTCGGGTTTTATAATATGTGACACGCAAAAACGATATAATAAAGACCCTTGTGTGTATATAGGTAGTTCGAAAAGTTAACTCGACGATAGATATGAATGTACGATATAGGTACATCCGGTCTTTCAATTCCAAGATTCCTGCATGTGGATTACAGTACCTGGACCAAGCTGCAGGATGTACCAAACCATCGATATATGCATTTCAATTAGGTTCAATATCATCATACCATACATGCTATTTAAATCCGCGAATTCTTCCATCCCCGTGATCCTAGTTGGTTTCGGAGTCATCCTTTAGGTCGTACAGATGACAAGTATATAACAAGATATGTATACCTACGTATACGTGAAACATCTCTGTATAGATATACATTTGCAGTAATGAACAATCTATTGTGACCGTAGCTGGATGGCGCAGCGGTGGTTTGAGGGTGGAAAAAAAAAGGCAGTGAAGGGATGAGGCATGAAAACGGCACTCGTTAATGGGCTCCTCTCTGCTTCTCTGCTTCTCTGCTTCTCTGCCTCTTCCACCTACCCGAAACCCTCCTCAAACTCCCATCTACCTCCATTGTGTATCGTTATCACACAAACACTGCGAGCCAACGTCGCGAAACGCCGTTTCGCAGGCTGTATACGTACGCCTGTTTATGTATACTTGCACATGCTTAGAGAGGGCTGCCTAAACACTTGTATGTACAATTTCGAGAACCGGCAACCTGTGAGTCTGCAATATTCTGGAAGGTTTATGGATTTTTTCATAGATATACACGTCCAATGTTATGACGCCATTTTTCGAATTTCACTAGTTTCTGAAATTTGAATCTAAGCTCCGAAGGAATTTTTCGTCTAGCCGTTCGGAAATCATTGCCAAAGTCTATCTCATCCATCCTTCGACCTCGGAGATTGATTCGCATAAAAAATACCCGAAAGTTGAACCACCCTAGAACTTTTTTTTAAAAGGGGATGGAAAAATTGAGAAATTGCATTGGATGGTTTTACACCTTTATTTCGAGTTAGGGAATGCTAGAAAATCAGTGTGGTCCATTTTCGCACACTTTGTAACGCTTTTTATCCCGTACACCGCTAATCTAAGCTACGGAAATGTATCAAGCTCGGCCGTATCTGCCTCTTATAAATAGGCCATATTTCTTCCATTTAAATTTATCGGGGATTAATCAGTACGCGCGTGACTATAAGTGGAGCGTGAAAAAAAAAATCTTACCTATATACTGATCTTGATAATATACCCATATATAATATATAATAAATATAGGTATGTACCTAATCGTGTAACACTTTTCATTTATTGATAAATAATTATCATGAAATTTGAGAGCATGATTAAAAGATAACGATATTCGGTTCATTATTGATATTGTATTTCTCCGTTTACCTAGATTTTGAATAATTGGTGAAGTACCGTCGGTATAGGGGCACATAATTATTTTACTAAACAATTTATTGTTCAGAGATTGTTAAGCCTCGTCAAAAGTCTTCTCAATTGCCGACCTACGACCTAACGAGGTCCGTATACCTCGTGGGACGAGCTTAATGGGAGGCCTTAATTCGGGCTCATTGTTTGCGTTAAATTTTCCCTGACGCGGCATTCTTCCCCGGTATGGGCCACCGCTTTATTAGCTCGCGATAAGAAGCTAATTTACATTTTCCATCTGGCCCCCTTTTCGTTCAGGCACCCTTAAGGGCGAACTCTCTTCGCCCTACCCCGTGTGCCTTCTCCGAGGTATGTATGTTCTTATAAAACGCCCGTAATCTTTTCTTTATTTTTTTTTTAATTCAATAACGGAATAAGCTGCAGTCCTGACTTTTATTCCATATACAATTTTCAAGAAATATCATCCCCGCATTGAAAACCATCTTGCCTTGTTGAGTCAAGTTAGGCTTACAGTCACTTATTCCCAAAATCTGAGTCGAAAACATCGAATTTGAAGATCGAAACATTAGGAGATAAGAAATCAGTAAATTTTTGCCAAATTTCATGTATTTTATAGAATAATATGTATTTTATCACCCCACTGCGAGATGGGCTCTCGGCGATCTATCAACGAATAGAATAACAATTGACAATTTTATTTATGATTCAATCATGTGCTAGTTATTTTTTTTTTTTTTTTTTCTCTCTCTTTGTGTGTGTGTTAGTTTTCGCGCCACGGCTATAGATTTTTGTGCCAATTTCCAATTATATTTCGAGCTTGCCCAACTACGCGTATACTCAAGCCCATTGCTATATGCGATAACCCTCCCTTTGCCTCTACCATGATTTTGGCTTGCAGCCCGAACCGAACCGAACAAAAAATAATAAAAAAAAAGCAAATAAAAAGTGTAAAAAAATAAAACTACCGAAAATTGAATTTTAAATAAAAATCGACGTCGTCGCCAGCGGCCAATACTCGTGTTTTATAGTAGGTATACCCCGTTTGACCTGAAACGAAAGAAATTCTAGTGTTTTTTAACGCGGTCAAGTGGCACAACCTGCCCTCTTCTGACACGTCATATATATTTATATTGAATTAATCGAATTCAAATGTGCCGAAATCTATTACTCAACTGTAGTTGACGTTCCTGTACGTTTGATACAATTTGTAGCTATTAAAATCTAATTGATACCTTTGTAGAGTTTAACAGATATTTGAAACTTGACGGATCCTTGTAAACGTTAATACTGCAGAACGTATAAAGCAAAATATTTTGTCAGAAAATAATTGAAGGATATTAATCAAACATCCCGATTCGTCGATTTCTCCAATCCGTATATAATATATAACTTTTAGAGTGATATCAGTCGCTCGTAACCGTTTTCCCAATTCTTACAATCATTTCTCTGCACAGTCCCATGAAATAATTTATTTTCACCATACGATCACTCGCCTATTTATGTAATTATCCATAAGTGATTAAAAGCACATGATTCAAGTCTTAATGATCAACACCAGAATATAGCCCAGAAGAAAATATGTGCGAATCGTTGGTTGCTAAATTTTTTCTAAAGTCACAGCATGTGCGCAACTGTGGGGAAGCACTTCTGAGAGTCCCGTGAAAGCTTCCTGTTGAGAACGAGTGAGTTTTAATTAGCAAACTCTCATTTATATTTACACGTGACACATTAATTCAGGCTAACGCGTTTGCCAGTTTGTTTCACAGGTGGGTGTATATATATATACACATATATAGGTACCTATATATATATGGATGGATGAAATATTTTTTGGCTAAAAGCTTGGGCTTTAAATATTGGAGTTGGGATAAGTGTATCGTTGATTACCTCTGCTCAAAGAATTTCCGATAAAACCCCCGAAAAAAGTTGAGTAAGAAAGATGGAGAAATAGAAATAAAATCTCAAGACAAAGAGCCTGCAGTCTCCGATTTTATTGGTAATATCGATCAACGTATAGGTACCTACGTTTCTATCATTTGTCTCACTTCCATTATTTTCTAAGGGCGTCTATTTTCGTTTCTATAAAGTCGGTAGGTTCAGACCGGAGGTAACTCTTCCTGAAGAAAATCTCTTATATTTGTACATACGGGAGAAAATGGTCATACATTTAAAGGTATATGTATGTATGCACCATGCGCAGTACTACGTAACAAAATCTGAAGAAAAAAAAAACGACGCCTATATATATATATATACCCATAACCGTGAATTTGCGCAATAAAGTCTCATGAAGAGGATTTCGGAACTTATGGAAACGCGAGTTTCCGAATAAAAAAAATTATGTGTACCACCGTGTGAAAAATAAAGTAGACACAGATCAGAACCCAATGATATCGATAAAGTGTAAAAATCGTAAAATTTTGATCAATTAACCTGAATAAAAGTGAAATGAAATCTAATAATTATTCTATGTTTATTGTAATTACAGTTACGTCGACGTAGACGAATACCGGAAGTAAGACAGCAAATATAATTTTTCGACAAATGGCGGCCGCAAGTTTCCCGCCGAATTTTTCTAACGTCGGTGTATTGGAAACCTGGTAAGTCAATGCCTCTTCAATTTTTCTTTAATTTTCTGTAATTTATTATATTCTCACCGTACCACGAGTATACTTGTATTATATTCTAGGCAAATATTAAATGCTAGATGTTTATTACATACCCATTTAATTGTAAAACACTCGTCGACAGTATCGTAGACTAACCATAGCGCATGGTAAATTGGTTGAATTGGTTAAATTGATTACCAGTAGCTCCATATATAGGTATTTTCATCGGGCATATATATATATAGCTATCCACGTAAATACGCTGAACAGATAACTAATCGCATTTCTTTTTCGCCAATTTTCGAAGAAAAAAAAAGAAAAAAAAACTAACACCCTGATAACGCATCGATCACCGTAAACTGACGTTCGCAATTTAAGTAGCTGAAAATTTCCCCGATCGATTGCTTAAAGCTGTTTTTTTATTGTATTTCAGCTCAATACCGCATCGCATTAATACTCTGTAAATAATTACGGTATGCAAACAGCGTGTGCAAATTTGAGTATCAATGTCAAACAGCTGAATTATACCTGTACCCTAACTGGAGCGAAATCGATATTCCGCGACATCATTAGCTAATTATGGAATGGAAACGAATGGGATTGAATATCTGCAAAAGTTTTGAAAATTCGATCACAAAATATATTCGAGGGTTAATGGGTTTTTTTATTTTATTTTATTTTATTTTATTTTATTTTTGTTTTCATTTTTTTATCAAACTTTCCTGAACCTTCTGTGTAAAGTTAACTTTGGCGTTTGTAGATTCTCCGCAAATTTGTACAAAAATTAATTCCCCAGCAAATCCGTTTATTAAAGGACGGTTAAACACCGCGAGGTAAAAATTTCTTTCTCAGCTAAATTTTCACGCCAACGGACATTCGCTAGACGGCCAGACGATCGAGTTATTGCGAAGTGGCCTGTGGCTGTGTGAGTGTATAGCGATGAAGAAGTGGGAGTTTACCGCGAGGTAGAGGCGGCAATCCTCTTATTTCGTCAGTCAACCGGAAAATAAGAATTTCCTTCAGGAAAACGTCGGGGAATAGAAACTCGCCTCATCCCTCGCTTAGCTACACGTCGAGTGCCTCTACCTCTCGATCTTTAACTTGACCTGACCGCCGTTCAGTAGGAACAAAAAAAAAACAACTCACCCGCACTGTTCAACTTTCTAGTTTTTTAATTAGAAAAAAAAACAAAAAAAAAAAAAATTCTATGACACTTGCAATTTCGCAGCTAGGTGAAATATTCGCATTTATATAATATCTCCTCACACAAGGATGCGTACATCAACATATTATAATTTTTAGATAAAGTGTCAGTTTATAAATGAATTTTATAAGTGTGAAAAATGGGGAAAAAGGCGTCCTTCCACATCTACATAATATGTATAATACATATGTACATAATTACATACGTAGACGCGGGCGCTCGCTGTTCACTCGCTCGGTCTGCTGCGAGTAAGCGGTTTTTTGGGAACGAAATGAAACGTTGATGGTTGAAGAGCGCTGTCACGTCTCTCGCTTTTCGGCGTTTCCCTGTAATTGAAAACATTTACTCGTACCTATACCCACCTACGTTATTCGGACCGAATTCCTTTTCGAAAAGTGGTGGCCGTTTAAAAGTGCAAACGTTTGGCGTTTCGGCTGTCATGTTATTTGCCGAACAATCTGGTATACTACACCTATAAACTTTGTTACATACGAATTTCGAGAGTACTTGATCTTTTCGCGTGTTGTACCTATATCGATGCGTGCGTATGAATAAAGTAAAATGACGAAACGCACAGGGCAGAGCTTTCGATTGAAAGGAAACCATTAGAGAGCTGGGTTAGGATTTCTCGAAATTTGCCACAACGACGCCTCCCCGTCCCTACGCTTCGACGCTCAAAGACCGGGGTCTCGTGTCAAGTGTAAAATATCGTCCGGTTTTGTGAGCCCTGAAAGCACCAACCTTTTTACACCTCGTTCTGGTTCGCGCTCAACGCGGTACAATAAGATACAAGATATTATCAACCACTGCGAAAAGTCACATCGCCCGCTCCTCCATTGTCCAATTCACTTTCGGACCATTTTACGCTATCCGCGAAACTCGGGCTAATTGAAAAGAAAATTTGACAAAAATTCGAGTAACTCTCGTTAATAAACGGCGATTCGTGCTGATTGAAATCTCCAAACTAGTAGCGAGTGATTTTCCACGATCTCTGCATTAGGTGCCTGTACGAATACACGAATGTACAACTATGCAGGATAAGTTTGCACCACGGGTAGCCAAACTATGAGCAAGTAATAATATTGAAATTTCTGGAAATAGCGGCTCAACCCAGAGGAACGATTGGGTTCAAATTTGCGGAATCTTGGTCGGATAGTCAGAGAGAGAGAGATAGGGAGAAGGGTGTTCAGTTGGCGATCCACAACGCACAGCAAAGTCCCCGGGGGCTTCGGGGCGCAGAGGTACTTCCGGTGGGAGTTTCGAGTTGGCTCGAAGGCTCCCATTCACCACTCGAACAATAAAATGGCATAGACAATGTACGGAGGAACCATTGTTGTCAACTCAGGAGCTGAAACGCGCTATAAAAGCCCCGCGAGCTTGATTCCTTAGAATGGTGCGAATGAAAAGTAGGTCTCACTCTCCCCGAGTCTCGCACCTTCACTCACTCGTTCACAGTTTTGATTAAAGTTCTTTTAGTCGGGTTCATAGTGTCCGCCTGCACTCGACGATTCCTAGAAGTCTGCGGATTATAATAAGGCTATGCACAAGCCATATATGCGAAAGTATTGAAACACTTGGTTCAGTTTGCGTATTTCAATATTTCAATTGCATCGTGAAATTCGTTGTATAGTAGTTTGAAGTGTGTTTTGCTCGACGGTAAGTGTGACGTTGAAAATGAGTTCGAAACCGCGAATTTCGACAACTGAAAAAAATATTTCTCGGAGAAGGGTTGTTTCGTCAAAAGCCTCATGCTGTAGGAGACGCGTATTTTAATCTTGCAAACGAATTCCTGACAGTCTGTACCGGGCAAATCGCGGCAATATTCCTCTCTCGTTGAAAATTCCATACCGTTGAAAACATTTCTGGAACTATTTTAATTGCGCAAACTCTGTAGGGAATATTTTTAGACGTTAAAACCCCACTAGCCCATTGCATGGGTAAGTATTTCAACTCCGCGCAAGAAAACTTCATCTAGCTAGTTATTTTAATAGGAAATTTAACCTAGTTGTAATAATATCTAAAAATATATATATACCTACACATATAGAGTACATCAACTTTCGCGCTCCAGAATACCGTGAACCCATCAAGGGTGGCTCGGCGAGGAATGAGTAGACGAGAACGGAACTAGAGGAGAAATTCAGAGACTGGATTGGGAGGAGGAAGAGGAGGGATTCCGGGATTAAAGAAGAGTGGATAGTTGAGTGAGGATTAGGGGTTGGATGTGGATGTGGATGTGGCCGGGTTCGGGTTGATTTTCTTTTGTTTTCACCCGCTTTTATATCCACACGCTCTTCCTTCAGCTAGACGTACTCAAGCCAGGGGGATGTTTGCCCTTGTAAGTGGCAACTTGGATTATATTCAAGTAGTAGTAGAATTAGGATGTGAAAAAGAATTAATAGTATATCTGCCACTAGGTATACAGCGGAGGTATGATAAAACTTATCATCAATTTACATAACACCCCCGTCCTGCAGGACTAATATACGGATCGTTATAACTATATTATTAATTAAATTCAAGACAGGTGAGATCAAATATCCGTTAATTACTACCGTGTCACTCAATTAATCCAAGTTTATACTCTCGGCATTGTTCGCGGTCTGAGGTCTGACACAATTCAATAACGATTGATCGATAACTTCAAATATAATAATCCCATGGCCGCAGAAGAGCTGCCCCATACTCGCCGAGACAATCGTATTAATTATACTGAACGGTACAAAGCGAATCGAAATTCGCCATATGTTTCTATGAACTTATCCACGAAGACGAATAGCCTCACTTACCTTTTGCCTATTTTTGGCAAGTAAAAAGATTTCGCGTTCCTCTAAGCCTCGAGCCAGCTTGCGTGGCTCGTTGCCAGCTGGATACGCGCTCGAGCAAACATTATACAAATTACAAGACATTGTCGAAAATCTTAGAATTTCTCAGAGAAGTCGTCAGCCAATCTTTGCGAGCACCTCGTGGAAGTCCCACACATCCTCCCCTGAACGTACCTTCTCGGTGTAAAATATATCCGCAGAGATAGCGCAGGGCAGGTTGCGGAGCGGGTCAACTTGATTCTTTGGAAACTTTGAAAGTGGAGATAAATTTAAACTTCGTTCAAGACAGGCTATATGCCGCGTGGAACACGAGGATGTGGAAATGAGAAAAATAAAGAAACTTATGCCACAGGTACCCACCATACCTTATATACCCACCATACATCAACTTTGAGATCTTCATAAATTATAATCAACCCTCGAAGAATCTTTTCAAATTTTTATTATCTTCGAGTACGTTCCTCGCCTCGTAATCAGTGACGCCGAAATCAACCTGTGAGAACATCTTCGTTTGATAGGTACCTATATTTCCTCAGAGGTAAAATACACAGCTATATATATATAATAGGTATATCTGCGTCATGAAAATCTACCGAAAATACTTGGCGACGAAAGCTGCCCACGCTCATCTTGGCAACCTCGAGGTCAGGGTTGCTCCTGGGACACCGTTGTCACGGTGGGGTGTGCTTTGAACATTACAGCTGGTCGTGCAGAGTCGGGTGTCCCAATTACGCACCGCGCCAGAAGCAACGTTCCTCGTTGATGAGGAGAGGAGAAAAGAGAGGAGAGGAGAGAAGAGGAGAGGAGAGGATACGGGAAGAGAGATAGGGAATTATATTCTACGAAAGATTATTTTCCACCATTACCAGGTCGTTAAGAATTCTATTTTACCCGAGAGAGCGAGTCGCGCCTGGTTTTCAACCGAAATTATCATCGTGTCATTACACCAGCAATCCTCAAAGTAACCCGCCATTCACGAATCCCATTACTTTACCGTCCCTCGCTATACACTCGCTCGTGATTCGTTTTTACATCAAAATATCGAATTCGCAACTCTCCGCTATTCTTATCACATTTTACATCATTTTTACCCCAGTTTCGTGTATCTGGAATTTCAATTAGACCGAAAAATAGATAAACCAAGAATCACTTTAATTCCATATCAGAGAGTATACAGGTATTATGAATTTTCCTTAAATTAGTCATGAAGTTGAGTAAACTTGGCGTCTGGTTTCCGCTTCTATATCTTCGTCTTCTTACTTGGCAGAACGTCTTGAGCTTTTCTGAAGCCTCGTATATCTGGTTCTCTGATACTTATAGGCATAGATCCTTTGAATAATATCACTAGGGTACAGGTGCTCCTCGTTTTCCTCCGTTTAATCTTAGGTATAAAGATACATATAGATATACCTATACACGTACGCGAACCTAACGTAAGCTCGCTCTGATTTCTTCTTATTTTTCACGTTATATTTTCATCTCCTTGTCGAAAGCTGTCTTTTATTTATATTTATGCTTCTTGTTAGCCACAGCAATCTCGTTGCGCCTTCAATTTTTCCAACTTTTCTTACCGCCGTGATATACTACGTAGTACTACTACATATGTACATTATATTATATACCTACCGCTGTACCGATCTACGTCTACAGCTTCAGATGCAAACAAGCTTTGGTTACTCTGCATACTAATCATTTCCTCTACCAACGTCCATCTCACATTTATTTCAACGCGTTTCAACTTCTCGGGAAATGTACGTTCCACCAACCCCTGTATTATATCCCTCCGACCTCCCTTCAGGTGAAATAAAGGGTCGCCATGAGAATACAAAGCGGTACAATGGACGGCTATAACGAAGGACAAAGTAAGGTTTCAGGTAGCGTGACCTTAGGAATACTTTTCACCTGGAAGGAATCGTTTTCCTACAATTTTGTCCGATTTTTTTTTTTTTTTTTTATGTTACTTTTATTTCACCATCTATACGCATTATATGTATAATCTATATACCCTATAATTGGACTTGAATTTTGACTACAGAGTCTTGAGGCTTCTTAAGCTCGTGGCTGAGACCTCAGGGTTGTGGTGAAGCCCCGAGGCCGCGAAAACCAGATTAAGACTTGATGGTCGAGTTCAGTTAGCTAGAAATTATGACGATTTCAAACTTTCAACATCCAATATTTTTTCCGAGTTTTGCGAATACAGCGTCGATAGTACGATCGGCGAAAGACGAAATGATGATGAAAGATGAGATTTAAGGGCTCTTGAAGAAATGGTCAAAAGCTTAAGCTGAGAAAAATGAAAAAGAATGAAGGAGAAAAATAAAGAAGTATCTTCGCGGAAGAAAAACACTTTGATGCGGGCGTCAGTCTAGCACCTTTAGAGTCAAAGCCGACCTTTGCAAGCAGACAGACTCAAGGGTGGTTTGGGGGTGGTAAATGAATTTGTGGCTTAAACAAACCCATCTCGGGACATTTTCGCGGTCGGTAACGTACCACCCATGAGCACTGCATTGCCGTCGTCACCGACGTACGTTCCGGTTTGCGACCCTCGCCGTAGGGCGGCCAGCCCTCGTTCCGTACCTCCGCCGGATTGCCTATATTTAGGAGTTCCTTGGAGGTCCCCTACATCCCGGAGAAAAGCTGCGTTTTTTTTTTTTTTTTCTTTTTCTATCATTAAGAAAAGAAAATCGATTTTTGGAATTAGAATTCGCAATAGTTCAGTTTTTTCGATCGATTTTAGTCAAATAGAAATACGGGAAGAAGAATGGGAAGAAAAAAGACTGAGGGAAGATTTCAGGGTAAGACTTGAAAAACAGGCGATATTTTCAAGCAAATTTATTCGGGTAGAGCAACGAAAATGTGGATGTTTCCTTGGGGGAGTATGGGGAGTATGAGACCGAGATTTGTGCAACGAAAAAAGAAACAAAGGGGATAAATAAGCCCGGTAGTTTTTCTTTTTTACTTTTTTTTTTCTTCTTTTTCTCGACGATTCGGGGCAGGTCGATTTTATGTCGGATTTTAAAGCGCGACGCTACTTTTTACGGCATGCTACAATTCTGTATAGGTATAGGATATAAGAGTCAGGTATTTCGATGCTAATTTTATCATCCCTCGTGGATTAATGAAATACGTACTATCTAGGTGGGTACGAAAATCGATCGAAATTTAAAACTGCGGATATTTTATATCGCGAAAAGTATGAAATCCATTTTTTTTTTTCTCGTTTATACAATCGTGGTATCAGGATATTCTTCCGGCTTTATCGCAAATACACGCCGAACAAGTAAAATGTAGTATACGTACCTATATCGTATAAATTCTGAAAAAGAAGATTCACTCATATTTATAACCACGCAAACCGACGCAGAGCTTTTAGTTCTGCTGGAGTAATTCTCAACGTTTGTTTCGCGGAAGTGACCTGAATCGTTAAAACACGGAGCGACGTATCACTACTTCCCTAGAAAATGGATAGAAAAAAAAAAAAAAAAAAAAAACTTGAAAAGAAGCTCGATATGTTCGTCTAAAAGCATGTAGAGAAAGGGTTCAATCGAGTGCAGGTTTCACTGACTAGGTTCAAAAATTGAAAAGATAAATGCATGCAGTGTTTTGTGATTTGATAAATTGACGAGATTGAAATACTGGAAGAATTTCATACGTTCGAAGGAAATTCACATGTTTACAAACTTTATGGATTCCAGAAATCCATGAATCATGCTTTACATCCGCACACAACAATCTGTAAAAAGAAAAAAAAAAAACAAGTAGAAAAGCTCGAACGTTACTCGGGCGAAATCATCGAAGCGTAGGTACCTACATATCTCGTCTTTTCTAAATATGTACATACATATCGCCATATGCATCCACATACCTATATGTATATATATATATGATGTCGGTTTCTATCTTGGATTGGCCATGAAGCTCCGGTACAAAACTCTCGTATCTAAAACCACGGTCCATAAAGCAAGAGCAATCGACTCTTTCGAGTAGCAACTGCCAGATGCTGTGGCTATCATGTCTTGTCTACTGTATATAATATATATGGAGTGCGGTAAAGCAAAGCGTCTTTAGCTGAGTGGAGCTTGCGCGATAGTAAGCGTAACCCGCGGGTTATCGTTGAGGTTTTTCTTTTGATCCAAAGAACAGTAACAGAATTTTCATGTTTCACCCTCTATAACATGGTTCATTGAATAATATACAGATTATAGATATACGTATAATACCTATCTAGAATCTACCTGCAGCCCAGATAGGTACAATATCGTGTAAACTATTGCTGACGTTCTGGCATAGCGCAAGCACGGCGCGGGCGCCCGCGCGGGCGTTAGTAGAAAACGTCGTTTCAATGCAAGTGGTAGCGGCAGACACTGGTCGGACAGGCAGGGAAGAAATCGGTGCCAGCTCTCTGGCTGGCGCTCGTTCGTAGTTGGCATGGCGTGCGCCCTGCGATAAAACGACGTGAATGCGTGCCCCCAAGATGACGTCTAGCTGTTGTCTGGCTAAACTATCGCTATTACAACCAAAGGAAGAATCATGGTCTCTCCGTTAACGGAGAGACGTGATGCCAAGACTTGACTGGTAATTAGGGGCATACAGCGATTGATAAAATGCAGGGAAATTATACGGTATAAATTAATTTTATTTTGGCATTTTATTAATCAGTAAATTATGGAACTTGTTGATAAGGTCATATCACACCACCATTTTCATATTGAATTTTTATGAAAAGTTCAACTTTGACACAACGCGTCGATTATCTAACATTCTTGAAACCAATTTGTGGAATAGAAGAGAAATTATATATAATTATTGAGCAGACATTATGAAAGCGTTATTTCATTTCGTCGTTTGAGGGTATACAGAAGTATAAATACACACGAAGTAGTGAAATTGGCAATCGCAGTAACAGCCATCTGAGAAAATTCATACTTAAGATAAAAGAAGCGAGTATATAGTTACAGGTAGCATGTAGGTATGTACCTTTTCAGTAAAGCTATAAAAAAAAAAGAAAAAGAAAAGAATAGAAGTAGCGAAAGTACAATAAGGCGGTGAAGTAGCATACGTCATCATTACAGTAAACTGACAGAGACACGAGTTCACGAGAACGGTAAAGGTCGTAGAAGCAAAAGCGTATAGACACCTATAGGTAGCTACCTTAGCTAGGATATACATGTATGCCTTATACCTATAGCTCGGACCTAATAATAAAGCCGATAGTTACAGCCCCGCAGCGACTTGCCCGGTTAGATTCGATTTACGACACGCTGCCAGAGATATCGCCACCAGATTGCCATTGGTCTCTCCTGTCACAACTTCCTCCTTCCTTTTCCCTTCTTCCTTCTTGCTTCTCGCTTCTCGCTTCTTCCTTCTTCCTTCTTCCTCCTTCCTCCTTCTTCTCGCTTCACCCCTTACTTTGCGTTTCTCTTCGAGTTCCCCTCGAGCGCCCCCATAGCTGCGTATCGCTATCGATCAGACATACGCACACTAAGGAAACGCACGGTTTCATGTCACACGGAAATATTGTACGTTAGTATTATACAGACACATGTATATTCCGCGGTGGCGGCGGTGGAGTCGCGAGACCGCGGATCCTCTTACAAAGTTCTAAGGGATGACGATGACTGCAGCAGCAGTTGCGGCGAAATTCTTGTCGAGAATTTTTTCTTCCTTTTTTTCTTTATTTCTCCATTTTTTGAACAACTTTTCACTCCTTAGACTCGCTGCTTCAGCTACGTGCAGTTTATGTTGAGATATACGCGTCTTTCAACGAGGCGCCGACTCAAGTGCTTTTGCGGTTATAAGTGCGTGTGTTTCACTTTTACTTCTCGTAGCTATATATATCTGTATAAGAGAAAAGAGGACCACATTACCAGGGTCGAATTAAAGAGGCAAAATGGGTAAACGCGGCTGTGTACATACTATATATAGTACATATATTTATGGGGCGTAGGTATACGTCCCTGACGACCCTGGAACCATTTTCATCGCATGACCAAACCTCCGTAACTCATGCCACTTGAGATTTTAACGGACTCGTTATAAAATACGTATAGAAGATTCTTTTTCTTTTTTTTTTCTACTCCTCTCTCTTTCTTTTCTTCATTTTTTCCTTTCTCATTCGTATTTGTTCGCCGCCTCCAGGCTCGTTTAATGAGAGCCTGTTCCGAAGGTGGAAATGTTTGCTTCTGTGACAAACCTCATGTGTCGTTTTTTCAATTATCTCCTAGCCATGGGAACGTCACGTTCCCTCAGATCGATCGAACTATGAAAGACTCGTTGAGCCACGCGTTTCCAATCACAAGATTGAACCTCGAGCTTGCAGGCTAGACCGAAGATCTACCGATACGCAGCTCGCTCCGTTGATCAAGACTTCAATACGCTTCCTCAATTCATCCCTTAGTTTTCGATTATTATTATATTATCGATAAATAAGTATACCGCAAGCTCAAATCTGCCTCGAAAAATCTAAATCAATGTTACAAATCTAATTTAAAAATAAAAAAGGGAAAAAAAAAAATTCAAGAGAGTCGCTCATTAGACTCTGAGTAGGTAGAGTCGATCATTATACATGTATAACTTGTTCAAAGTTGGGCTTATCGTTTTTTTTCTTTTTTGTTTATCTTCTACTTTTTTCGACGGAAATTTGATGGTTATGGGAATACAAGCTGAAGAGAGAGATAATGAATAAAGAAGAAGGGTTTCCATATTATATTCGATTTGGTGGAGTTTTAAGAATACTTATTTATCGGAGAATAAATCTCGAGAATAGCGAGCCGACGTGGTGGAAATCTGATCGGATTTAAAATCTGTGAATTTTGTATTGGGAAAGAGAAAAGAAGAAGAGAGAAAAGGAAAAAAACAGAAGCAGAAATAAATAAATAAAAAAATATCGCAAACGTAGGGTATAGGGTAGAGTTGAGCATATATACTCAGAAAGTGACTGAAGAGGTGAAGCACTTCCTAGTTGGTTAGCGGTTTGAATTTCTGGCACGAACACCACCGTTGAAAATGGAAATCTCTCGTGGGGAATAAACACCTCCGGCTTTTCTTTAACCACCATTTACCCCGGGCTCTCGTTATACCTACCTACCAACCTACCTACCTACTAGTACAGCCTCGAAGTAGGTACGAGCCCCGCACGACGCGACGTGCAAGATGGCTGTTGAGTACCGGGGAACGATTTATGGTAACGAAAATTTATTAGTTCAATTTCCGAGATGTTTAAATGGCGAATAGTCAAGGCCAAGGCGCGATTTCTATTTAAGGCTACATCAACCGTATGATTCATGGTCCCCGTTCTCCCTTTTCATATTAACAACGAAACGATTCGCGATAAAAGACCTGGATGGAGAATGAAAAGAAAACGCGTGCTTCGCGATAAGTTCTACAAGCGCTTGATTCAAGTTCTAACATAGTATATCATGACGGTTTCCATCTTAGGTGAATTGGCAAGGCAAATGAAAAGTCTTTTAATTTAATGGAATCTAATTCGACGGTTGAAAACAGAGTAAACGGCGGCTGGGGGTGTTCTTCTCGTCTCATATTTTCTCATCCTCCTTTCACGTCCTTGATGTCTTATTCCAGTTATGTACAGTGTATACGATGCGCGAATGAGTGACGATCGTCAAAGGGCGCGTTGAAGACGCGGAGAAGTTCGCATCGCGTAGCTCGCATGGCTCGTGGCTCGTCGCAACGCACGTAGGTATATCTGGCTTTTGGTACCTGCCTATATCAACCCCATTGCAAAACGTCGACGAAAACCATCAGCCGGTTGCTGATGCTCGACTCAAGTACCATACAGCCGGATATATTTTGTCCCATACCCATATAGCCATATAGGAGTGCCAGACTGCATCCAAATGGAGTCGACGCACTCGTGCGTGCGCATCTATGCCTGTGCACCACACGCATGCATGGGGAGAATAAAGACAGAGAGAAAGAGATAAATAGAGAAATAAGAGAGATGGAGAGAGAGAGAAAGAAAACAGACAGACAGCAGACAGCCGAGCAGACGGACGGCTGGTAACCGGCTCTACATATCTTTCTCTCTTTCTCTCTCTCGGTGTCTAGTCTCTTCGCTGAGAAGTCGTATACATAATGAATACAGCGCATTAAATAGTAACGTCGTGTTTTCCCGCGACGCCTCTTCTATTCACTACTTCAGCGTAACGTCACACGAGGATAGCTATGTACGTAGTTTTCACTGCGTTGGGAATCGCCTCGTGTATTCAAATGTGTACCTACTCTTCTCTCTATATGAGATTAAATTCACTCTTAATTATAACTATAGGTTCATCTCACGCTAAGTTGTACACCTTAACTGCTATAACTTCAATCTCGACAGGCTGAAGATTCACAACAACTCACTTCTTCATTCGTCATTCGTCATTGAAGTTTTACTCTCAGTGCAGCTGGATGTACTCGTTCGAATGGTCGTAATCGATTCGGTATAAACGGGCCGATTAGGACGCTTCAAGTCCCGTCAAATTCTATATCAACATTAAACAGAAGCTGTAGGAAAATCGCGCTAAATCCACACCTCCGTGATCCGTCTTACGTTAGATACGTAGTCACCTACATATATCACATGGGCAATCACTGTAGGTGTGCACATGCCCGCCCACAAGACGTGAGCACACATTCGCTCGTAGAATATTCTATTGTGCTTACCTGGTAAACGTGGGTTTTAGCTCTGTGCATATACCCACATAGATAGGTGAGTAAACGTGTGTGGAGGTGTGTAGGCATGTATGCACACGTAGGATTAGTCACAACGCGACGCTGCAGGAGGTCAATGGTCAATCATACAGGACATTTCTTACAAGACAAATCGTGGGGGAGTTTGATGCGACGCTTCATCGTCAGTAGAACGAAAGTCGTCGCAAAACGATTCCAAATATCTGCACAGAACGGAAGAAGCTGTCGTATACCTACTCGAGCTTTAACATCGAATTGAAAACTCCTTTGTGAGAATTGTATTTTTTTCCTAATTTTGTTTTTTCTCAACTTCTTTTCTCGACGTAAGAGAATCTCCGATGTCGCGATATGTAATTCGCAATCTTGTTCTGAAAATCTGACGTCATAGTAGGTACCTATAATTTATTCGATTCAGATTTCCCGTTTGCGAATTCGTAGACACGATTTCAACGGAAGTTTTAGGGGCGAGCTGGTGAAGAGAAGAAGAAAAAAAAAGGCAGGTATGTATGGGGGAAAGAATTGTGCCTGAACAACTCAAAGCTACCCGATGGTAGTGGGAACCGGCCGTTTGGCTACGCGTATAACTTGGGTTAAGTTAGGTCAGGTTAGGCTAGGCTACTGCTCTCGCTCGGCGGCCGATCGATAATCCCCAATTGGATTGGATTGGTTCGAATTGGCCCTGAGCCCCAGAAGCCATCCATCTCGACGTTCTGGTCGCTGATTGGCACGGCGTGCCGTGTTGGCTTTTAAACGACGGCCCGTCTTTATACATCTAAGACGTATTCATCGAGCTTAGGGTATACGTCTTTGTTCACACGATTAGAACAGAGATGGAAAAATTTGTCCCGCAATTTCTTTTTATTTTCGCAAATTTTCACCACTGCACCTCGATAATTCTGAATCACAGAATTCACACGAAACGTTTCACTCCAGTAGATGCAGTGATGCATTTGATTTCACGTAGCTTTGTATATCGATGAACTATCGGTATGAATTCAAGTTAGAAAGTGATGATCGTTCAACATTACTTGGCTAACTATAGTTTCCGCAAGTATATCGAACCGTTTGCGCAAATAATTGGGGCTTAAATTTACAGTAACTCGATCCTCACGCTGCAGCAGGGACGATATGTTCTCTCTATCGACAGGGCGGACTGTGCAGAGCGGTCTTCTTGCACAGCTCCAAGGCGAATAGTTTGACAAACTAATTACACAGGTATACACGGGCATCGTTTACGGTAGTGAATGCGATTTGTATAGGTACCTACCGCAAACCAGATACTAAATCCCTCGAATTTGGTAAGGATTCCCGGAAACTGAATCAGAGTTTTGCGGTTTGGATGAAAATTTTGGGGAATATACGACCAGCGGTTTAGTAGTACCGATCGGATGACGAGCCGCGGTCAAAGCACCAGCCTAGCCCCTGGAAATCGAGGCTCTGTACGTTATAACGTTCGACATCACTAGGTTCGGTCTAGTATCAATTCCTGACTAACACGCGATCCTATTACGTTGTTTCGATTTAACAACCGTAATCGCGAAGGCTGAAAGATCAGACTGCGAAGGCCAAGGCAGGAAGTGGAGAAGCACGAGCCACGCAAGCCATATGGCGTAACGAATTTTAAACTTAAATATTAAAAGAGGATCTGCTTCGATCGCCCTGACCTTCTGCCACGTGGATATTCATAGGCTGCTTTAATTCATCAAAGATGAAGGCTGATATATCGGGTTTTCAATTAAACTAAAACTGGACGGACGAAAATTCAATTAACTCGTAAGAATCCGGCGGGGCGAAACCATACGGTGTAACAATTAATCGCAAGGTTTATATACGTGTTCGCAGAACTCTGCGGCTTCGGGCTTGGCTCTTCTAGCCTCGTGCCGGGCGGCAGGAACTACGCTTTCGTAGTCCGGCAGCTGACGATCTTCGTCCATGATGCTCCGCGGTAAGAACCGGTTGCCTTGCACTCACCTGCAGTTAATCCCGATCCCGAATATCCCCGTGGCGAAATTTCAGGTCAAACTACAAAACGGTCGACGAAAGTTTTCGTGGGCAATTCGCATGACTGCAATACGGATTCTATGGAATGAGTTATGACCGCAATAATCGTTTCCGAAGAAGTAATGAACCCACGAAATGTTTGTCCCTTTTGTTTTGTCTGGATTACCAGATTTCCTGTTATTGAATGCTTCGTCGCTAATCTTCGGTCGAATTAGAAAATGGAGGAAAAAAAGTCTGACAAATTGAATTTGAGCATCTAATAAAGCTGGAAGTGTCGTAGGCAGGCTTCTCTCGTCGAAGCCAAGCCTCAGTAGTGCAGAAGTATCCGCATCGAAGTAACCATATATGTTATACCTATGAACGATGGACTTTTCCCTATCATGGCTGCACCAGTCCCCGACTCTCGAGGCTTGGGTTACGCTTGGGGACACCGGATACGCTGTAGGTTTGAACGCTTCAGCTCTCGCCTGACACTTCCGGCTTTTTGTTCTCACCTTTCAGAGGAAAATAGGCCCCGTTGGTTCCGCAAGTCCCGTAGGTCTCGCAGAGTCCCCTAGGATACCGTTGGGTACTTATCCTCGCCACAACACCTTCTAGTGTTCAAGTGATACTATTACCAGCCAAATTCCGTACTTTGCTAGTCTGGTTTTTTTCGCACGTATACCAATTCATTCGTCAAATATGAAAAACGAGATCGGTTTCTCCCCATTGTTAAAACTTCTCATACAAATTCCGTCGCACACTTCTAGCAGAAAGATATATACACACCTATATGCTTCATCCTCAGATTTACGATCAGAGATAAAGAAACGGGAAAAAGTGAAGTAAAATCCTGACGGACAAATTTACTGGGTGAAAATATTTTCTTCCATTTTGATTGTTTTTTTCTTTCTTTTCTCTTTTCTTCGTTTTTTTTTTTTTTTTTTTTCATTTCTTCCTTCGTCGTCACCGTATAATTTAACAAACGTATGTATAATAGGACATACGTGCAGCGGTACCCACGTCAATGTAGGTGAAGATTTATGCGGAAAAACCCGAAGCTGCAGGAGCTTGGTTGGTCCGTTGGTCCAGAGACGAATGTTTGGACAGTTAACTAAGCTACGTTCTTGCTCATCCTCTATCTCCCTCTTCCACTCTTTCTCTCCTTCTCACTTAGAATTGCGAACCATAAACGTAGACGTGCTTTCGTCAGCATCAGTGCGTCTAATTTGCTCTAAAATTCAAATCTCTCGACGCTCGTACACGGTCCTCTTCAAATTGCCGTCGTAATTGCAGCTTTAAGCGGTTTTCTCTCTCTCTCTCTCTCTCTCTTTTCTCTGTTCCTTGCTCTTTTTTTCTTCCTTTTTTGACCCCTTCTCTTTTTTCATTTCGTTTGCAAACCATGAAATATAAGGCAAACAGCCCAGACTACTATCCTGGCTCGCCTCCAACGAGACTGCCCTTCTTTCTCTCGACAGTTACGTACATCTATAGACCCCCAAGAGGCTAGCTTTAAAGCAAATAAGGTCGGCCATATTTGGCGATGTTTGGTTATATTTGGTGTAGCAAGTAGCGACTTGGGACTGTTACGGTGCCATCATGAGGTCCTCCGCTTATTTTCCATACGCAAACCCTTCGCTTTGAACTTATTTTCAAATACCACATGACTTTCATGGACATCAATGCTCAAACTGATATGCTATAGGGTCTAGGGTTCTACAGTCGAAATACTACCATCCGCGATCGGACGACGGAGAAAGTGCGAGGAAACAGGAAACAGAGAACAGCTGTTTAATTCCTTTCATTCTAACGAACAATATCTTAATATATTTTCTCCCACGAAACAATACACCATAAAATTTGTCTCTGACTTACAACAGCAGTCATTGTCTGGTACCTTTTCCTCGTCCTCCATTCGCTCATCTTCACCAATGTAAATTTACAACTTTCGATTATCTCCGTTTCTTATATATTTTCCTCCGTCAAATTTACACCTATCTGCTCATTCCTTACTGCATAATATTGAGGAAATGATCCGATTTGCGGAATAAAGTGTAATTTCACAATCTCTCATAGAGGAGAGATAATGCGGTGAATTTATTTCCACGGATGGTGAATTCGGGAGGATATCGTAAAGTGATATCTGCGTATAGGAAAGAGATGAGGAAATCGGTTGATACCGTCAAATGTGTGAACGCAGCTTTTCCTAGACACAAAGCCGCAGGCGAGTCGTTCACAAAGGGCTTCTCGCCTAACCCTCCTTCTTCTCCTTCTCCTGCAGTCTCCAGTCTCTAACTTACCTATACACTCGCGTTATATACTGGTTCCTTAAAAGGGACTTCCCTCCCGGCTTCAAGATTAATCCGAACGGCTTTATCCCCATACTTCGTTGAGTATATATACCCGACTAGTTGGCACCTCTGCATTTGCAATCCGGATAGGAACTCGCACAAAGAGAAGTGGGCCCCAGACAGCTACGACGGTCTTCACAAGGAAACGGGGAACGGGTAAACCGAAGGGAATATATAACCCATACTCCTTCAACTCTGGTAGGTACCACGGTGTAGGTATAATGCTCGTTTGACTGGTTCCTGAACGCGTGGTTAATGCAGTATAGGTAGTTAATACATACACATTACGCAAGTCCAAACCATACCATACGCAAAGATATATACGTCTTTACCTACTTTAGAACCGCAAACGACGTCCTTCAACCCCTACATGCTTTTTGGCTATTATATCAAGTTTTGATTCCACTTTACTCCTGTCTCTCGTCCTCGCGACGTATACCTACCTACCTAACTAGTACCTACGTGAGAAGATTAGTCAAAATGTGTGGTGGATCATTAAAACGCGAAATCTCAGACTACAACTAGTTATAAATTATAATGAATGTAGTTTTGGCGGTTTATTAATGGAATAAACAAACTTGTATTAACAGTTTACACGTTTTATTTCTGATTACTACAATTTATGCACTGCACCACGGTTACAGGCTGCAGTATGTGACGTGGTATATTAGTGCAAACTAATTACTGGTGTAAACGTTACCGACAATTTCAATCTTCCTAACTATCGTTTATTATCCAAAGTTTACGCGTGTGGCTCGGTGATACGCCACTAACCTGCACTTGGCTGATGTAAACGATACTTCATGCCCTCCAGCGTTGCTGCACCACGAATTAAGATAACGCTGTTATTGTGCTTGAAATATGCACACTAGCTGTATTGCGAGGTGATTAAAACTGGACACCTCAAAGCTTATCAAAAATTTCACAGTAGTTTGAGGATGAGAAAAAAAAATCTTCCAATTTCGCTTAGTTTTCTCTCTTTTTCTTCTTCGTTTCATATTTTCTCTTTTTATTTTTCCTTTTTTTTTTCTTTTCACTTCTTCAATTCGAAGGATAAGGGATGGTTAAAGCCTTCGACTTTACACTCCTCACTATCTATGCATCGGACGTATATCGCATTATGGATATCAAGTCTAAACGTTATATCTGTTATTCAATGAATCAATCGATTATAATATCGACGCTGCTTACGAAGAATAACACGTTTCAGATTTCTTACGAAAACTAGCACGTTTTGATATTAACCACGAAGACTAGCACGTTTCGATATTTACCACGAAGACTAGCACGTTTCGGATTTCGCCGCGATGACTAGTATGTTGGTCGAACTGAAACGAATATTATTTCTATTTTGCAACAGTTTATCATTCTCCAACTGTGTACTGTAAAATATACAAACGACATATTGAAATTATTTAACAAATGTTCGAATAATTTTTTCGGGCGCTCCATAATGAATCAATCAGAAATTTAAAACATCTGTAAAGAACCTGTGAAAACCGCGTCAATTTTTCCGATCCCTCCACGACAACACAATTTCGAGAATATTCACAGGTTTATTTTGATGCAAAAAAACGCACTTCTGTATCCGCAAATTGACTTTTATTTCGACCATCACACACCGCACAAATAGTCAGAAAATCCTCGTTACAATAATTGAAGCATGATGGTTTTCGCTGATATAACTGAAACGTGCTAGTGTTCGTGGTGAATATCGAAACGTGCTAGTCTTCGTGGTAAATATCGAAACGTGCTAGTCTTCGCGGTGAAATCCGAAACGTGCTAGTTTTCGCGGTGAAAGCCGAAACATTCTAGTCTTCGTGAGAAGCCGAAACGTGCTAGTTTTCGTAAGAAATCTGAAACGTGCTAGTCTTCGTAAGCAGCGTCGATATATAAATCGTTGAGTTATCCCTCGTCTCGAGTAAATTATTTTCACGAGTATCGGAACGAGATATAGATTTTCGCAAATATATTATCATAGTATAGCTATGTATAACGTATACATAGTGGTATACGGGAATGGGATATGGATTGCGATAGTAGATATACATAAATGGGTAAATTAATAACATAATTTACCGGTGCTAGATATAATATCGGTTTCACCTATTATATTCCGATGTGGTAAAGCTCCGAATTGATAATAAGCATACATTCTACTGCAGGCTTACACGGGACCATGACCTTCGCATTATTGTTAAGCATATTTACGGCGACATGTATGTATGTATGTGGTACGTCTGTTTTTGAGGACAGCAAACTTGTTGACTCGATATACTCGGATCCGTGATTGAATAAGAACCAGATTTCCTTATACGAGATACAGCCAATATGCATTATGCATATATGCATTGCACCATACATATGTATATTGATTTCTTAATCATTCATAACGACTTACAGGAGTCGAAAATAAAGAATTCATCAATATCCGGTGCAACAATAAATTATCATGCATCGCGAATGGTGAACAATTTCATGTACTTATATCATTGGGGTACTCGCAGATGTTCTCGCATCACGTGAGCTACGAATGGCTAATCCCCCAGTTTTCGGTATATTCAAAAAAACGTCAAACGTTAAAATATTTCCAAAAATTTGTAAACACTATTTTTGAACCTGTTCAATGTATATCATTATCAAAGACCGATTACCATGTGTCTTATGACGAAGATGCGTAAACCTGTTAAAATGTAATTCGAAAAATTGTATCAGGTCAATGCGCCTCGGGTTGAGAACCGCTGCAAGGGCCCCGTGAAACTGTGTTTCAAATCCTGTTCGTGCGTGCGTGCATACAGCCCTGAGCCCCTGAGCCCTGAGCCCTGAGCCTTGAAGGGCTTCGTAGCCCGCGGGGTTTCGCTGGCGGATAGTACGTCCTGCGACCGCCGGGGTGCAGGGGGTCGCCCCGCTTCATCCCCACCGTTAGTATTCGCCCTCCCCCTCCCCCGCTAGCTCGTGCTCTTAGGCTTTCTCCCCTCTCGCCTGTTCGCCGGCACCCTCCCCCTCCCCATTCCCGAAGCTTCGCTCCCCCCCTTTTGCCCCTCGAACGGTCGACGAGCGGCAAGCGGCGCACAGCTGCCAGCCGACGCGAGAGACGCACCGCGACTCTGCTTGTATTCCGTTCATTCTCCGGTCTCTTTAGCGCGTAGAGTTGTATATTTATTGTATTTATTATTTATTAGTGGTACCCCACGGTTCGTTGAGTTGTTGTTAATAAATTTTAGACTCGTTTACGTGTAGTGTAGTAATATCCTACTGTGTCTTATTAACCTGAAGAATAAAGGTGGTTGTTAAAGGAGTAAAAAAAAAAACGAAAGAAAAAAAAGGTTTTTTTTTTTGTTTTTCTATTTCTCACTCACTCACCTATTCATTCGCTCACTCACTCATCTTCACACTCTTCACATTATCTCTCCTCTATATCTCTATCTTCTTATTCTATAACATATCTCCTATATTTGTGTGTGTCTGTTGTGTCTCTCTGCGTGGTTATATATGCATACACATAGAATAGCGTAATAAAAGGACCCACCGCGTGTGTTGTTGTTGCTAAACGAAATAACGAAAACTATCGAAGCGAGACGAAGAACTACATACGAGCGACGACCAGACGAGAAGAAGAACAACCAAATACGCGAGAGGAAGATACTTGATACTAAAATACAGAGAATATCAAGAATTAAGAGACTACATACGACGAGATAACAAGACGATATTGTAAACACGAGGACCTGTGACTTTATAGACCAAAGGATTGTGGCGTGTCAAAAGAGAGGAGAAAAGAATAAAAAAAGAATAAATAAATAAATAAATAAATAAAAATAACCTATTCGAAGGAGAGCAGCGCGCATCTTCTTCCCCCCTTCGCAAGGATGTTTCCATACACAACGTTCCCGGCCGTAGGGTAAGCACGAAATATGTATATCTCGGCATCCTATTATTATTATTATTATTATTATTGAACGTTTTTAACGTTTGAGATATACCTCTATCTATAATTATTTGTTATATTAATTAACGTAAACATATACGTTGTTTAATTTTCGTTATTTACTTAATAATTATTATACTATATTAGTTGTTGGTTGTCAATGTCATGCTCGCTCGCTCGCTAGCCGGCTCCTATGCACGCTGCATCGTTGTTTTCCGTATCTCCATGGAAACAGTAAAAAACAAACGACGATATATCTTCTCTATACTACTCAACCTATACTACCTAGGCTCGCTCGCTCGCTCGCTCTGTTACCATCATTCACCTCATATTATACACCTTTCAAATATAAAAATATATACAAATAAAATGAGTAACTATCAAGTATACTTTTATCATTGATTATTATAGCTATTATGGAAATGGACATTTGTACGTATGTAGGTATATTAACGAAATATGGGCTGCTTCTTGTGTAATTAATACAATAATTATCAGATATAAAAATGTCTATTTACAACGACATTTTCGCTCATTATATTGTACTCATATTTATAGAAATTTATTATCTATGGATTAATGGTTTTCGACAGTTACACCAAATAATGTTGTGTAATAGTAGTAGTGTCGTCGTCGTCGTTGTGTCGTTGTCGTCGTCTACGCACCATGCCATGCTTTTGGTATAAATAAATAGTCACTTTCAATCTACATCATGCATACATATCATACATACATGTATTTTGAACGGCATACGCCCTTGAAAGTAACGTGCTACAGTTCCTGCGTCTATTATTCGATTTTAGAAAAGTTTTCGTCTTTGTTATCGCGCTGGTTCGAAAGAGAAAGAGAAAATGAAGAGGAAACAGATGGGGTAAGGTGCGAACGTCGATTATAGCTACATTTGTTTCTTTCTATTTGGGTGAAAACAAAGTAATACTATCGGTATAATTTCGAGGAAGGAAATCGCAGAGATAGATGACAAAGAAGAACCCGGAGCAGCGGTCGATGCACGTGGTGGCTGACAGCCTCCATCTCCACCGCGTCTCGGTCTCGACTCTTGCGCCTCTCGTCTCTCTTCGGCTTTTACTCCGTCTCTGTTTTTCTCGCGGTCTTGTTTCCCTCTCTCTTACTCGCTTCATCTCCCTCTACCTTTACCTCTACCTCTACCTCTACCGCTCCTTTTACCTCTCCCCTTCTCTCTTCCTTACCCCGGTCTCGTCGCACCGTGTGCCGAGAAACTATTGTCAGAGACTCCCTTCTTCCCGGTACCGGGTTTCCATTGTTCCGTTCCGCGATGTACTCCTCGAACTGTCAAACTCATCGACATAGCCATCGTAGCTCACGGACCTTGTTCATGCGTTAAATATCCAGAGTATCAACGCTGTATTATTATTACTTCAGTTTTTAGTTTACATAGTATATATTGTCGCGTATAACAACAAACAATCAAACAAAACAAAGTAAACTTTGTAATAAAAATTATTACGCAAATCAAATCAAATCAAATCGAATCGAATCGAATCAAATAGAATATTGCACAAGCCTTATATAATAATTTTTTTCTTCTTCTCCTTCATATCCGTATTCATAACTTTCGTTCTATGTAATAATAATTGACGACGAAACTTTTGGCTGAAGAAAAACCTAAGCCTTTACTACTTTATTCACTATAATAACGTTAGGAAACTCTCTCCTTTTTTTTTTTTTTGTTTGTCTTTTCTGTTTCTTTCCTCAACGTTTATTTTCTTTTCTTGTCTTCTCTTTTGTTCATTCGAAGTAAAAGAGGGAATAAGAAGAAAAAAAATTCTATGTCGCCGGTAAAGACTGGACTAGTTCTTTTTTACCTCCTGTCACACTTACTCTCGTCGATCGAGAAATCGATCTCTAATTCTCGCTAAATGTAGCCTAAGCGCAAATTGCGTCCGGGTTATAGCCGCCCGCGTTTAACGTTGCTTATCCCACTCCACTCTGCAACCCCCCCTATCTTTCCTTCGTACCTCAACCAGCGGTCCGTGAAACTATGTAGGTAGTGGTATAAGTAGCTACGGCGTTCGTTTTCGTCAAAAAGTTTCGCTTCACAGAAAAGTCTATATGTATATTCTGTTTGTCATTAGTCTGCAAACGAAACGGCGGCAGGAGTAGAACTATAGAGGAGTAGGAAAAGGAAAAGGAGAAGGAGAAAGAGAAGGAGAGAAATGCAGCTGCTTGTCGGTCTGCACATTTCTGGGCTCGCCTGCACTTCTCAAGGGCGCGTTTCGAAGTTTCCAATTATTTACATGCTCGAGTTTATCGAAATTTCATTCTTTCCCTATTTCGGAATATCGAATTGTGATTCCTTTCAGACCTCAGGGGTAATTTGTTTATTTCTTCTCTTATCTCGCGATGCAATTGAATCAGAATCTAATTCAGGTGAAATAAGAAACTAAAAGATGAGTGAATATACATTGTACAATATCATTTACGGATACATAATTTGAATTTCAATAGATTTTAGTTGATCAATTGTTCGTCCTATAACGGATATTATCAAATAAAATGCTATTTCTCCGCGTAGGTAATTCAGATTTAAATCTTGAATAATCGTTGGAATAGAATTTAGTCGTATGGATTTAAATGAGTTTGGCAAGCACCCCGGGTGCGTGTCGTGAGCCAAGCTCTCGAGTCTACCCAAGTCAGCAAAGCATCCGACCAACGAACGAGCGGATATTATTTTCCTCTTTTTCGTCGATGCTTGCCCGCCGTTGCAGTTGGCCTCCAAAACGGTGGTTGGCCTCTACTTGCGAGAGAAAAATTCGCCTTCGTCTGAACGGCGCGCGGTCGGGTCTCGATCCTCTATTCTCGATCCTCTCTTCTCGATTCTCTCTTCTCGATTCTTTCATCTCGATTCCCTCATCTCGATTCTCTCATCTCGATTCTCTATTCTCTCATCTCGATTCTAGATTCCGACTCTCGACCGCGGTGGTGGTGGTGGTTTCGTAGCGGTAGTGGTGGTGGTGGTGGCGTTGTCGTGGTCTCAGCTATGACGTTGTGAGTTTGGCTGGCTGTTGGGACGCCAAGGCCAAGCATTCGTTTACCTCCCGTAATTTTTACTTTTCACTTTTTATTCGCGGTCATTTCTTTTTCGTTTCATTGTTACACGGCTCCCACCAACAGACCAGTCTTGAAAAGCCCGTGATATATACTATATATCATATATGTACATACAATATACAATATACATACAATATACATACATACATACAACGCATACAAGATACTATATTATAGGCAGGTTGGTATGATGACTAGGTAGTTCGGAGCGTCGAAAGAATCTTCGATCTCACTGCGCGGTTAAAATTACGTAAAAATGATTAGGAACATAGATAATTACAAATCTGTTGATCAAACTGTAATTATGTGTGAAGTTAATGATCACGGTAATTAACCGAAATAAAAACAGGAAATTTTTGATTCACAATCATTGCGTTGATAAATGAATAGAAAAAACAATTTCATGTATATAAAAATGGCAAAATTTACTTTTACTTTTATTTGAGAAACATGATCGATGGATTATCTCTCATTTATTTTTCTAATGAATATAGAATGAAATTATTAAATAATTACACAGATCGCAGCGTTTTTTTTCTTCTTTCTTTCTCGACTTGAGAACGTGAAGAATATGAAAAATCAAATGAATTAACTTGATGATTACAGTCAGAAAATCATCGTTTTATTAGTTTATTATAAATTTTTATATCATGAAGTATGTAGATGTACAAAAATGTATACAACAACGTATGTCTAGTAATTTATTGGTTTGGGTTATTTTTATCAAAATTTGTTCACACGAGTGTGATGTTTATTTGGAAGCCCTATATGCGGGGGTGGATTGCATAAGTAAAATGGAAATGCTATTACCGCCATATATAAATGATGAACTATAATTATGTAGTAATTCGTAGTTATACGCATCGTTTGATATTATTAATGCTGCAGCGTTATAATATAAATGAAATTTATATAAAAATGTTATGAAAAATTCGCTAAAACAAACCGTGAGAAATCGTCGTCCAAAAAACGTCGAGATTAATCGAAGACCCAGTTTTTTTGTTTCTTGTTTTTCTGTTTCAAGATTTCAGGAAAATAAAGTTGGGCCTTGAAGAACGTTTGAAAATCTTTTTCGTTTTCCTTCCCTCTTATAGTCTGTCTCAATTTCATTTATAATTCCGACGTTCTTTCGCTACCGGAATACCAGCTGATACGAAGAAAATACCGTATAATGTAACAATTACCGAGTAACGTTAGTTCTTCGCGCTTTGAAATCGATCTAGTCGAATCTAGGACTCGAGGAAGGTATCTATTAGTTCCAATGAATCACGTATGTAGCATGTCGTTTATTCTTTGCGAATAATTTCGAGTCAAAATTCGGAACGATGATTGTCTGCTATTAATTATACCAATTCGACAATAAGGAACATTACTTATTAGCAATCGGGACGAACATATAATATGATCGCATTCAAAAATACGTTCATAGTAGTAGCCGTGGCGAATTGGGTAGCTACCTCAGTTAAAAACTGATGAATTTTGTCTTTTTTTTCATCGCAATTTTTTTTTGAGAAAGAAAAGAAGAAATTTTTGAAGGAAAAAAGACAAAACAAATTGTATCAATTTTCAGCTGAGGGACTCACTTCGTCCCGGTCTCCCCTATTTCGTACATTCAACAATTCGTTTCTCGCTGAAAACCGTAGGTAGGGTAGGTATACGTATATACGTGTACAATTCTATGGCTGAAGCATTGTTATGAAATAAATTCTCAATTTGACCCGATGTACATTATTTATACTTATGTCTATAAACTCCGGCGTGCGAATAATATGCAAGCAACCCAAGTTTCATTGTCATGCGTTCGAAATGAAATTGTGAATATGTATTCCATATAATTTTACTAAATATCCCATATAACTACCGGATATAGACGTAGGTATTATTATATATGATACAATCTTCGAAATCCCATATCATTATAACTGATGAAATTAATTTATACTCAATTAATTACACTGACAATGATACCGAAATTTGTGTCTTTTTCTCTTTTTTTTTTTTTTTTTTTTCTTTTTTCTCAGGAGTTCAATATATTAAACACCGAATAACCCAGTTTTTGTAAAAGTTAATTATTGGTTGACTAATACGAATACCAATTCCGGATCCTTTGATACAAAAGCTATTAGTCTCGTTGAACGATCGGCGCCCAATTATCCTAACGATAGTTATATACATCATACATATATATATATATACGATAAAAGAAGAAGAAAAAAATATACAAAAATGTATATAGATCGATGAATCGAGAGATCAGTATACCGTTAGCAATATCACGATCAGTATAAGATTATCGACAGATTTTTTCTTCTCATAGCTATATATACCTATATACCTGCTCTCAATGTGTCCCACTTTCGAAACTTCTTTAACACGCCGCGGTATAAAAGGTTCTTTTCTCCAGAATTTATGTATTATATATACATATATATATATAAATATACCCATAGAATGAGGAAAAATCCTTTACGTGTACAGTGGATTTTTGCAAAACGCCTCAAGCCTCTCTAACAAAAGCAACAAAAAAAATGAACAAAAATGAAAAAAAAAAGAACAGAAAAAATACTCAAAAAAACAAGAAGAAAACAAAAATAATACGTACGTACGAGTTTCCGCGATTCTGGGACAATGGCGTCTACTCACCCCTTCCTTCTTTGTCTGACTCGGTGAAAGGGAGGCCATGACGTGACTGGCGAATCGTATGGCTGAAATTTCTATGTACCTATATCTAGGTATACTATGCTGTTTTTTTTCTTTTTTTTTTCTTTCTATTTTTTAAGCTATTTTATGCTTTCGGTGGTATTGATAATATATCTGTGATTTTTTTTTCTTTTTTTTTTTGAGACGTTGTATCAATCCAGTCAATATCCAACTCTGAGTTATATATTTTATAGTCTGTTGCTTACTCCGCGAGTTTCTCATCCGATAACCACATTTTATCGCATAAGGGGCTGCTGCTGCTGCTATTGCTGCAGACTTTCGCTCAGGTAACATTCCATTCCAAGTTAAGAATATACACAGTTTTGTGTATGTATATATGTATATGGATATGGATATGCGCATGTATGGTAGGTACCATACGCCTCGGTTAAATCGTGTGAAAATATGGCGACGAAATTCTATACCCACACCAGCACCGTTACAAATAAATTTATTTTCAATCGCAATACGTATGTAGAAGAGTTTTCTAAATATTCCATTCCATTTCATCCATTTCATCCACGATATCATAATAAACCTAATTAATAACATGATCATTTTATATCATATTTTGAAAATCTGTGTGCAAAATGAAAGGCAAAAAACTAGAAAAAAATGAAATTTCAATGCGAATTTGAGATCCACTGGGTTACCCGGCAGTTTAGCAAAACGCTCGGTAGTTTCCCGTGAACAACATGGACGCGGTGCGTAGCCCTGCTGCGTTTGCTAAAGGTGTTTTTTGAGGGATGGGAGATCAGGAATGCCTCTGTTATGCCCTCAAAACTACCCTCTTTACTCAGCAACCGGTCCCACGCAGCCCTTGGTGTCGTTTTCTACAGCGTAAACTATACGTCCTTCCTTCTCACTCTCCCTCTCTTTCTCTTTGTCGTTCTTGTTGAGTCTCGCCTCGATATCATCCCTCCTAAGAGGGTAAGAAGCAGAGATGCGAGGGAGAAGTAGACTCCATCGTTAGGCTGGTTCAGAGGCTGGTTTTCGACAGAGTTATAGAGATATGCGGCTAATGTGTATGAAGAAGAAAGAGAAAAATAGATCAGAAAATCTGATCCCTGCACAGTAAAAATTTTTTTGTAAAATTTAACACAGAAGCTTGTGTTAACTACTTTTTTAACACAGAATTTGTGTTATTTCAACACAATCAGTTTATGTCAAAAAAGTAACACAGCTTTATGTTAAAACTAACACAAAAGTAACACTTTCTAAATGTTACTCTCAAATCAACACAAAATTTCAACATAGTTTTGTGTTAGTTTTAACATAAAGCTGTGTTACTTTTTTGACATAAAGTGATTGTGTTGAAATAACACAAATTTTGTGTTAAAAAAGTGGTTAACACAAGCTTTTGTGTTAAATTTTACAAAAAATTTTTTACTGTGTGTATAAATAACAATGGGGTCGGGTTACAGTTCCGAATTCGTTTGAGCAGATTCCGAATTTTTAGAATCAGAATCGTTCGAGCTTATATAAGATCATTCACATTCCGAACGGTCCGGAGTGCAGACGTTTCGAAAAAACCCCGAGAGACGAAAATTCCGGAAATTTCGGTATATTTCTCAGGATTTGAAGAGAACAAATATTTCATTGCAATCGAGACCCTCTTTACGGAAATCCGTTTCATCTACTATGTACTTCAATCGATAACTTCATGATGTCATGAATAATTGATAGGATTTTGAAAATCTTCAGTTTTCGGAATTTCGAACCGACGGTATTCTTCGTTTCAAAGTTTTTCTAAATCCGGTGTTTAGACTTTGGGGGAAATTGTCTTTCTTTTAAACCGTGATTCGATAATATCAAAATTCCGAATTTCAACCATTCGAGATTCGAAATTTTTTCACACGACATTGTGTTTTTAAATAATTTCTATAAAACACGAAAAGCTCGAGGAGAGGAAGAACCACTGAAAATAAGAATGAGGACTCAGCCTGCGCAGTTTCGTGATAAAGTCTGCGAAGGCCCGGCTCGTGAGCCACGTATTCGGCATCCAATATCCTTCGTTCACGCCAGTTTTCTACGGTCCGGAAAACTCTTTTAGAAATGGTCGTGAATGAATCGAACTTTTTTCTTTTCGTTTCTTCCTTTTTTTCCCGGAGAGGAGTCAGAGAAGCACCCTTCAGTTATTATTCTTGTATAGTCAAACTCGTAATATATTTTTGCGGTCTAAGTCGTGAAACAAATGTGACAAGAAAAAAATGAAAAAACAAAAATAATAATGAAATTTCGGAACTGGTCTTCTTCATTCTTTTCTAATTTTTGGGCAAAATCGAGTCCAAAGCTAGACAAAGCATGCCTAAGCTCACGTTAGATATACGAATTTATTGTTCGTTGTCGCATATGGCGCCCCTCCGAGTCTCGCGCGCACGTACCCTTAAATACACCCATTGTCCGACGTTGAACGGGGCTTTGTGGAGACACCTGGTGAGTCGTGCTCCCCCGAGTAGAGGCACCCTCCTGGGTCGAAGGCGTCGTGGGCTAGGGGATGTGGCTGTGAATGTGAATGTGGATCTGGATGCGAATGTAGATGTGTATGTGGATACGTGCGGTTCTGGACGGTGAAGCTGAGCTGTGCCGAGCCGGAATAAATCTGGGTGAAAAATTTAGGCGCAGCATTTTAAATGCCTATATGCACAGTGCCTGAATAAATATGCAGCTTTAAGTGGCATATTTTATTCATATACATACGTGCGGGGGTGGAAATGCAGGGTACGCTATAATATAGTAATTTACGAGGAAAGGGAAAGGTAGATTTTTCGAAAAAAAGAAAAAAGAAGAAAAGAGAATTCGAAATTTCGTGTATCAATGAAAAAACAAGAATAATGAATCCAATAAATCAGTTTACAAAAATCTTTAAACATAACTGCATGATGCGATGCAGTGATGATAGATGCTTTGAAAATCCACATCGTAAAATGAGTAATCAGTACGAAAGTATAAATTATTTAATCAATAAAAACGTGGAGCTTTGGGGAAAATGACGCAGAAACAACGGTTTCATTACATTTCATCGCCATCGTCGTATATCATATAAATGTAATAAAAAAAAAAAAAGCCAGATATCAACTATACTTTACCCAAGATACAAAAAAGACCGGGGCAATAAGTAAGCGAATAAAATTTGTTTTATTTTTTCCATCTAAAATCTTTTTTCAACAAATTTCCGAACAAAAACAGATTGTTGAGAAAAAGAAAAACAAATTCTATCAATTTTCAGTTGAGGCAATCCACTTTGCCCCCCCCCCCCCGCCAGTCTCTCGTACCCATGCGTGTAGAGCAAAATCTTGAGAAGGTATATGGAAATATCTCTCTACCTGTATAATTTGAACGAAAATGAAAGTATGGTTTATTCTTGATTGAGAAACGAATTGACGAAGACTGATCGCACCGAATTTAAAATTAATAAATAATGAGAAAGTTATATAATAATATGAGTGCGTGGAGGTAGTCTAAAAAAAAATTTATCAATTCACAGCTGAGATTTATCAATTCCCACTTTGCCCCAGTCTCCTCTGCCTATTTGCCTACTTGATCACCGCAAGAGTTGAAATGTTGCCTGCAGGGTGTCTCGTTACGAACCTATATACTACTTATGCACATTTACCAAATAATTTACAAGGTATACCTAGACGTATACATGCAGACGTCATGTTGTCGGTCTAGAAGTTTAACGACAGCTGCTTTCCAGAACTGATGTCATTTATATAGCGACTGGTTCCCTTAACCAGTCGGGAACCACCTGGTCAAAACACACATCACCTGTGCTGGTGCTTTGGGAGTGCAGGATGCACCGTCCGCACGTTTATCGGTATTTCGGCAATCAAATTGAAAAAATCAGCTTCTATAGAGTTCGCATCAAGAGACAGAAGAAAAAAGAAAAATTATGCAGTTCCATTTTCGGATGTGACTGGAAATGAGTTTTTATGATATTTTTTTAGCGAAAGATCAAAATCTGAAAACGTATGGAGGCATCTCTCAATGCTGGAAGAATAATTTGAAAAAGAAATCATGTATATCAAATCCGAGACGGTCAGGGTCAGACGTTAGCCGAGTTACCTCAGCATGGAATACTCGAAGGGTTTCTTTGCTCTATCATTAGCTTGAAATTTGTTCTTATGTTTAACTAGCGAAGCATTAACTAGGTATAGGTAAGGTAGGTAGGTATGTACAAGTATACGAAGTCTAGTACCTACCTTAAGTCGAAAAGTTGAGAGGATCCGTTATCGGCTTTCAAAAGCTACTCCTTTTAATCTGCTAATGGTATATATACCTACCTACCTACCCAGCAGCAGCAGCAGCTACCCCATCAACGTGTTTCACACCGTTATACCAGCTATCTACCATATTTTCAAACGCCGTGTTCTTCGGTTTCTTAAGATGAATGGAGTATACCGACTACGTACATACACATACATACATACATACGTAAGAAGAGATGAGGAGAGTAAAAAAAAAGGAGATAAAAGATGTAATAAAAAAAAATGGAAGAAAAAGAAAAGGAAGAAAAAAGAAGAAGATATTCACGGAAGAGAGGGTCTGGGTCGTGTCTTTTGCACAAGGCTCAGTCTGTGTCCCTGTATTACTTGGTTTCGCTTCGGCGCTGTGCCTGGATGGTATCTAACGATGATTTTAGCATGAAAAATGTCAAAACCTTCTTTCAGAACGTATATCAGATACTCTTTCCCTTTTCTTCATTTCTTCTCCAGTCTTTCTTCTCGTTTTGTTTCCTCCGCGCCTTTGCCTCCATCCCTCATTCTCTTTTTTTCTTTCTTCTTCACTCTATCCACACAAAGAGTCGTACCCCTCTTCCATGTGCTGTTTCTCGTTAAACTACGCCGCCCGTTGCCTCCTGCAGGCTTCCAGACTTAGCACCCGTACATAACCCACGGTACAATTACTCCAGGTAAAACTATGACTACATCTGCATCGCGACGTCACGTTCCATTCCTCTACCTTATTCTTGTTGTTTGTTGTTATCTTCGGAAATGGCGGATGTCGTAGGTAAGTAAAGTCTGCAAGGGAGGAGGTAGGGGCTTTCTATGTGCAGAAACTCACTGCGCCCTCCTATATACACTATAAAGGGTAAATTTTTTTGCGGTGCCTTTCGATATCAGAAAAAAAGATATATTCTCAGGGATGAGACGGTGATACGGTATATTAGACCTATATCGGCTAGCTGACAAACAAATATGACGTATCCCTCATATCACTACTGCTTCAGCTCCGAAGTCCCATAGGTACCTACTCGATTCCATATTATAAATAATAGGATTCTATGATTCTACGAATATTTAAATATTTTTTTGTTCACAATTTTTTGAAATTTATTCACATACCCACATGAATTTGAGTAATGGATATTTTATTTATTTCCTCCATTCGCTCTTCGATCGGAAAAAAATTGACCTATAGGTTTGAGACAGAATTTTCTTTCTCTCTGTTTTTGAAACATAGGATTTGTTTATTTCTTCATTTTTTTTTTTCGTTGTTCTTTAATATAATATGCATAAAGGTATACAGCGAAAATTTCTGTTTTATGATATTGAATCGATATAATGAAAGAAAATACATTATTACTATGAAATATATCCATAAGCAATTGAAAATTATTGAAAGATATTATCTATCGCATTTTTTCAGTTTCATTTTTCCGCTTTATCCGTTATTCTCGTTCATATTACGAACTTGGAATTTCCCAGCCAGTTTCATCTTCGCCGATTTCGTCAGTTTCATTTCCGTCAGCGTCCAGCATAGGCTCGTTTCGCATAAGGCGATATCTGTTGTCCAAATGATACGCAGGTTGCCAGTTGTGGGTATTTAGGAGCTGAAAATTGATAAAAGTAATAAAAAATTAGGATAAGAAACTTATTATCGTCATAAAAATCCCTAAAAATCAAAAATGAATGAATAAATTAATGAACAGATAAAAATTCGTCAAAGCTTTTAGACCCCTCACGCGATTACACACACACCCACACACACATATATAAATATAGGTATATATACATATATGTATATATGTATATTACGTGCGATGGGAGTATTCACACCGTTCAAGTTTTATATATACTCGAGTCTTTAGTCACCAGAATATTCATGGGGTTCGATCGCTCTTTTATTACCTATATATTTAGAGCTTTTTTCCCCTTTTTTCCCTTCACTTCTTTTTTTTTTTTAATGGGTACCTATACGAGACACGCACAGTAGCTGCGATTTATTTTAAAGCAAGATACATGTTTTCGTTTTTCCGTGTGTATCACGTTTCTTTTTCTTTTCTTTTTTATACAATTTCGGCACAAAATACAATCAACGAAAATACAATACCAAATAGATAATCAGAAAATTAGGTACATACATAACAGTATATGTGTGTGGGGGTGATTTAAAAAAAAAAAAAAAAAAATATGTAGGTATATTATATTTCAAATTCTCAGCTACCCTAAACGTATATATATTCATTTTATTTAGTGTACGTACGCGTCTGTAAAGAGTCGACGTCAAAAAGCGCGAGAGACAGAGATATCCAATTTAACGTACCTAAATATTAAAATCTCATCGGGGCTTGGAATTTTCTAGAATAAGTAAAAAAAAAAAAAAAACGAAAGATGAAAATAAAAAACGAGAGAGTGAGAAAAGAAAAAGGATAAAAAAATGAAATAATGAAAAAAAAAAAAGAAATTTAATAATCAGAGGAAAAACTTCCGACTATAACAGTTCTGCGCGGTGGTAGGTATATAATACACGGATATATAGGTATATGTATAGTATCCATTATTTTCTGCTGCAGTGCCAATTATTCGGTAGTTTATTCATGTTAACACTCGTTCTTGTAACAATCAACTCTTTCTTTTTCCCCCCGTCTGTTTTTTATTTTTTCTATTTCCCATAGCTTTATTCAGCCATCTTAAATTCTAGTTTGAGGGTGAAAATTCGCTCAGTCAGTTTTCGCACTGAAACAGAAAGGGAATGGGAAGGAGAAATTCTCTTCAATGTTTTTCCCGCCCGCTATACTGTGGAGAGTTCAGTTCAGTTCTTAATATGCGTAGGTATATAATATATACGTATATAGATATAAAGAAAGAAGATGGGATAAGGGATGAAGAGAACTCCAGGTAACAGGGGCGCTGAACTGTGAGTGTTCCTTGATTTTGATCGAGTTTAATCGAGGCGGCTGACTACGTGCGCCTAACGAGTAACGAGTTTCACATCACGTTTGGCAGTAGACAGCTATATACATTATACAGGTATATAATATACCTATATACCTACCTATTGCTGCAGGACGAGCCACTTTAGACTTTGAACAGCTAGCCCGAAATCATCCGGGAATTTATTTCATCGAATAAAATATTTTTCTAAATAGGTATAGGTTTTCAATTTATTAACATTTTCTTAAAAATCTTCGACTGTAATTCACTTCGTGTGAAAAAAAATCACAAATCATTATCCCAAAAGTAATTATTCAGAATTATCGCTAAACGAGATTTTCGTAAAGACGAAAGAAACGAATAGAGGAAAAAAAAAGTGGTATAGGTATACATTTCACAGCTTTGAGTTTGGGAAATCTTTTTTTCTTTTTTTTTTTTTATCTCTTCACCTCTTTTTCTTCGTAATCAAGACAATCTTGTTACTTCAGTTTCTCTGTGTTTCTGCCTAATCACATCTTGCGTAACGAGTTATGCGCGGGGAGATTCGCTCGTTTAAGCTGAAGCGTTTTATAAAGACAAAGAAAAGCCTTGTTTCATGTATCTACCGGTAGCGGCGTAGGATTAATTAACGATACGAACAATTCATTAATCGTTTTCGTTTCGGTCAATTTATATACCTATATATTATATATATGTATATATTTATACACAGAAAAAAAAGATAACATGAATCAAGAAAAAATGTATCTTCAAAATGCAGTTCTTGTTTTGAATCATTTTTCCTTCTTAATCCAAGCAAAATATATTCTTAAACTGAACAAACGGAACTCTGTATCGAACTCAAAAAATTATTCATTCAATCATTTCACTGTTCAACTATAATAGCGTCATATTTTTCTCCCAAGAAAATCATTCTCTTGATTTGAAATACTAGCGCTTTGGTTGGAGACCTCATTTTTTTTGGACTAAAAATACTATTTTTCAACAAGAATTGCTGAAGATGTCACTTTGTGTTACCTTTTTTGAGATATGTAATTAAAAATTTTCATTAATATATAGGGTAAAGTGCGGAGAGATGCCGCAATTTTTTTGAGAAAATTAATAACTTCTACAAAAATAGATATTATCCAACGTATTTAATAGTCATCATTCTTCAAATTATCTACTACAATGTGGCAGGTACAAAAAGTTATTAAACTCTCATTTTTATACAAAATATACGCCAACGAAAAACAGTGAAAACACTCCACACTCTATGGGAGAGATGCTGCAGTAATGTGGGAGAGATGCTTCGCGGTTTCAAATGATCGAAACCAAAATCTAATCAGTTCTAAGTTTGGAAAAGCCACGTCGATTGAGACCAGAATCATTTAAATCCAATAACTCGTTCTCGAGATATCGTCGGACAAAAAAATTGATCAGGCATCGGTGCCTCTTTTGACCCGCCGGTGCCTCTTTTGACCCATCGATGCCTCTTTTGACTCGTCGGTGCCTCTTTTGACCCGTCGGTGCCGTTTTGACCTCTCGGTGCCTCTTTCCGCACTCGTATCGTAATGTACTATTATATATTTAATACCTGCGACAAGTTTTTTTCCATCAGTAGTGGGGGAGTAGTAGTGGGGGCCCGATATTACTTGATTCAAGTTGATTTTTTTTTCTGTGTACATATCTGTCTCTAGGGGTTTCGTTTTCCCTCTCTAACTTTTTGTCATTCGAATTTTATCTCCTCGCTTACCTCGCGCGTTTTAGTAGCAAAGAATTGCCAGATAAAAAGTTTGAATTGTTGTCAGCATCATCGTCGTTCTATCTGCGACCATTTTATTTTCCCTAGTTTCTTTTTTCTTTTTTCTTCTCTTACTCTCGAGATTTGCGTTGATAACGGCGATCGATACGTTCGCGCTTCGTTAGCGAAGAGCGAAACCAAAAGGAATACTTAAATTAAAATCGAATAGAGAGAAAAAAATGATCAATAAAGATCGTTCTATAAGTCTAATTTTCATTCAATTTATTTGTCGCACTACGCGTGCGTTTCCCGAAACGATTATTATAAGGGGGCTAAAATTAACACGAAAAAATATATATAAAAAAAAAAAGAAGAGACAACATCGGATCAATTCTATTACGCACACCTTGCCAGGACGTAGACCGCGATGAGTTACGCTAATGGAAAATGTGAATAACTAGTCTAATAATTCGTATCGATATGACAGGAAATTAATCAAATTGAATCTTAAACGTAGCGATGGTTATATACATATACGTATTATATATTATGTATAAGTATACCTACTCACGATAATTCATAATTCCTTTAGGGTAGGTGAAACGGAGGAGGTGATCAATTCAATATTCTCGACATGAAATTTGATGAATTCGGTTAGGTAAAAATAATAGCCACTTTTATTTCCCACAGTTTTTGTGACGAATTTTGTCGTATTTCTTTTTCCGAAAAATCAATCGAGGATATTGGGCATGAGGTAAACCGGAAAGATTAATTCGAGAATAAAATACGAAGAATTATTGGCCATGATCTATTGTACATAGTTACCTACGTATTTTTATACATAGGTACAGCCATAAATTATTATAACTGATTCTTGAATCACAGATATTTCGTTCGGTGCGCTTGGTACCTGGTGCCTGGGTATACCTACCTGGTACCTACCTGTGACGGCGACGGCGACGGCGACGGCGACGTCTCTACCTCGACGTTCCTTCGCGTCAACAATAATTCGAACTTTAGCCTCTCTTTCGCTGCCTTATGTTTTATACTTAGATATATATATACAGGGTTGGTACGCACAGGGAAAACCTGGAAAACCGGGAAAAGTCAGGGAATTTCGTATGGCAGGGAAAAGTCAGGGAATAGTCAGGGAATTCCGTGAATACGACTGGAATTTTTTCTCGTTCGGAGAAAAGAGCTTTTTTTCATCCCAAATGCCTCAGATTTGAAAAAAAATCTCATCAATCGGCTGAAAAATTCGTCCAATCGCACGAGCTTATTAATAGTAATTATGGCATTAGGCTGGTTGCGTTGGTTTGCAAGTCGTGTGAAGTTTGCAGCACTCGGCGCGGTAAAGTCTCCGACTATGCCACGCCGAGTGCTGCAAACTTCACACTCCTCGCAAACCTCCGCTCACCGGCGTTATCACATCATATTATACTATTCGATGTTCGGCGCGTGCAGCTTTCAACTGTCAGATCTTCGTGTGCCGTCGGCTGCGCTCGGCTACCTACCGTAGGTGTGCGTCACACTCGCGGCTCGTTTGCGCGCGTCGGGCTTAAGTTACAAATTCAAATGGTGAATATAATACTTGCCATAATCGTGAAAAATTGTTAATAAAAAAAGAAAAAAAAGAAGAATAGTATAAGGTAAGTCAATCATTATCATGTTATGATAGGTTATGCGACATACGTGCAATGCGGGTATTTTTTTTTTTTTACTGTCAAATATAATCTATTGTTTGTTCCTGCTTTTTGACGGCCTCTTACCCGAAAATGAAACAGCAGTAATTAACAATGGCACGCAGATTATTTTAAAAACCTGCTTGTTCAAAAAATTGATAACCAATTCACTTCATGTCTAACCCGGCGATCTTCTCTTACGAAATTAAATCTACAAACAATGTAACGTTTTATAAACAGTGTTCATTGAACTGAATTTAACGTTAAATACAAAGTGTATACCACATGTATTCCAGTCTGATTTTCAATTGGAGGTCGATACATCGTGATTTTCGTTAGAAAGATGAAATTTTTGAATTTTTTTTTTTCAGAATGCCTTTTTCCAAATCAAAGAGATCTACGTTCAATAATCAATGGCTTAACGATAGTCAGTTTTCGCCATGGCTGAAAGAATGCGAGAAGGATAAGCTTGCATTTTATTGTACGATGTGCAAGAAAACTGCATTGCTGAGTAATATGGGACGACAGGCTTTGACAAGTCACATGAAAGGAAGCAAACACCAACAGGCTGCAAGAAGTCAAAAAAGTACCTTTGGGATCGGAATATTTTTATCACCGAATACGACGCACGTCCCAAGGTCTACTGGCCCAGGTGAGTGGTCTAGTCATCGTTTCCAACTCTCCTACGGTCGATTATCAACGCTATTATTTTGTCTTCTCTTCGGACTTCATCAACGTTCAACTACTCAGTGCCCGGCTTCAGTTTCGGTACAAAATTTTATGACCTAAACCATGCGAGTCATAAGTTATGTTTTATTCTATAGATGGAAGTCTCAATCCGAACGTTGAGGAAAAACTTGGAGCACAAGAAACCGACAAGACAGAAACATCTTCGCAGCCTAGCACATCGACACAACTGGAATCAACGTCCTTTCAGCTCACACAGCAAAAGCTGCGAGGAATAGATCGCTTCATTGAAAAGGAGAAGGTTACGCGTGCAGAAATAATCTGGTGTCTTCAAACCGTATTTTGCCATCTCTCTCTTTCTGCGGCTGGGAAATGCTCAGACATTTTCAAACTTATGTTTGATGAAAATGGGACAGCTAAAGGTATGGCGCTAGCCCGGAACAAAATGGGATATTTAATTCTGCACGGTCTTGCTCCCTTCTTCAAAAATGAATTACTCCGTGATATTTCTCCAAACGAGTGCTATGTCGTGGCGTTTGATGAAAGCCTGAATAAAGTATGCCAATTAGAACAGATGGATTTTGTTTTGCGATACTGGAGCAAGACTAAGGAAGAGACTGTGAGCAGATATTTCGGGTCTGCTTTTCTAGGTCATTCTACCTCTGCTGATCTTTTAACTGCGTTTAAAAAAGAATTGTCGTCACTGAATATGAAGAATCTCCTTCAAGTGTCTATGGATGGACCTAACGTGAACCTAAAATTTTTACGTGACCTTAAAGATGATTTAAATAATGGTCCTGATAGTCCTGTTCTCTTAGATATTGGAAGCTGTGGGCTTCATAATCTGCACAATGCGTTCAAAGCTGCCATGAAAGCAACTGCTTGGGATATCGTACAATTTCTACGGGCTATTTACAATATTTTTGCGTATGTACCCGCCCGCAGAGCGGATTACATCCGATTCTCTGGTTCCCACCAATTTCCTCTGAAATTTTGTGCAGTAAGGTGGCTACAAAATGGAGTCGCTGCTGAACGAGCTGGCTTGATTTTAAAAAATGTGGAGAAGTATATTGCCGGAGTACAAAAAGAAAAAAAAGAACCCAAGTCAGACAGTTACGAGTTGATGAAAAAGTTGGTGAAAGATAAATTCATCAGGGCCAAACTCGCATTTTTTAAAACTATTGCCGCGGAAGTCGAGCCGTTCTTGACTGCCTACCAAGCCGAACAACCAATGGTACCATACCTTTACACTGATCTAAGTGGAATAATTATTTCAGTTATGGGCCGGTTCGTTAAGGAAGACGTACTAGAAAAGACGACATCAGTGTGTGACGTCGATGTTTTTAAAGCGGAAAATCTGAAAGGAGCGAAAAATGTTAACATCGGACACGACACTCGTTCAGCATTTCGCGAAATGGAAGGGGCTACCACAAAAGACGTGCTACTTTTTAGGCAAGATTGCCTACGGTGCCTACAGGTGTTTTGCCAGAAACTTCAAGATAGGTCCCCTATCAAATATCGTTTGACAAAAGCTCTTACGTTTTGCGATCCGACAACTATTCTGAACTCTCAAAAGATCGCTTTGAAACGTCTTTCGACCGCTTTGGCTGAGTTCGTTACCAATAAGTGGATCAGCGGCATCTCAGCAGATAGAATCGAGCGGGAATTTAAAGACCTATGTACAAGGCCAGCAGTGATTGAACTGATGAAGGGGTTTACGAGAAACGAACGGTTGGACCATTTCTGGAAAAACTTGACAGTAAGCAACAATGTTTCCTCAGAGTTTATGTCATTCCTCAAAAAGATCTTTGTTATGTCACATGGGAATGCGTCTGTTGAACGAGGATTTTCAGTGAACGGTGAATGTGTGGTTGAGAATCAGTCGCAGCAATCCTTGATTGCCCAGAGACTTGTGTGGGAAGGTATTAGAAATGCAGGTGGAGTTGACAAAGTACCCATCACCAAGGAGATGATCCATTATGCTAGAAACTCTCGTGCCAGATATCATGAAGCACTTGATGATCAGAAAAAAGAGCTTGCAGAAGCAGACCGTCAAGCGGACGAACGAAAGAGAGCGAATCAGATTGTGAAAGAATTACAGACGAAGAAACGAAAAGTAATGGCAGAAGCACACAAAGAAGCTGAAATGTTGGATGACCAAATCCGCGCCATTTCTAAAACTTGAATGGATTCCTTAAAACTTATATTCACATACTTCTGTGATGACGAAATGTTTCAAATAACTATATTTCGTAAAATACCTACTAGTCCAACATTTAAATGTAAGCCAGGCCAGTGCATATATTAGTTTTACCTGATAGAGCTTTAATTATGTATGTTAGTTGTTATGTTACTTGGAGAAACAAATATATTGTTATTCAATACCAACCCTTCCTTTCTTTTTTTTTTACCGAGAATCGCAGGTATTGTCGCTGAATAGAGTGCGTTATCTAATAGGGGCATTATTAAAGATACTGATATATATTCAAAACAAAATTAGTTTTCAGTGGCATATTCCTCGATAAATGACTGGAAAAAGTTTCATTTTCAGACTGGAAAACCTGGAAAAGTCAGGGAATTTTAGATTCCCAAAAGCGTACCAACCCTGATATATACATATGTATATCTACCTACAGTTTATATCGACGAATGGTCATGCGATCTTGTCATTCAAGTCCCCTATATACCTACGTTTTGTCGAAGAACGTGCAGGTTCAACCTACCTAGAAACTTGAGTCACGAAATTCCCGCAATTTCAGCTAACGAAGTTGAGTAGCTCGTTCATTGCTGCAACCTTGAGTTGATTTTTGCCCGAATGAAAAGAAAAAAAAAAAAAGAAGAAAATCCCCTCAGTTTCGCGATTCCTTTTTCTTCTTTAATCTTTTAGAATGAGGTAGGGCATAAAAGTATGATAATTGATAAGGTATAAGGTTAGACCGCAAAGTTTCGAACAAAATTTTTATTTTTTTTTTTTCCCCCATCCGAAATACAAAAGCCAGCCAATGCAATTTCTCCGCTTCGATATCTCCTTTCAGAAAAAAAATGTAACATTATATATACTTTACGAACAAACGTATTTTGCTTGGATAAATTATAGGGTGGTACAACTTTTGGCTAATTTTTATACAAAAGAAAAAGGTCCTTCCAATGATGGACCTGCAGATCTTCAACGAAAATATCAGAGCTGAAAAATTTTGAGAAATTGTGAGAACGTATTTTGCGCAATCGTAGAATCCAATTTTTGGAACTGATCCATGGGGGGGGGGGGGGGGGGGAGGAGGAATCCGCAACCCTTCATCGTATAAACGAGAGTTTTTATCGGTTCGCGACGTGTCTCACCCCTGGAAGATCGTTAAACCTGCCCTTATTAAAACATAGATCGACGGTGACGTGGCGTCGTCGTGACGCGTTGCCTGTGTTGAAAGACAGAGTTTGGAGTTTCAGAACCCGAGAGCACAAGCAACAGCGCTCAAAATAAGCGGCTTACCTTCGCTTCTGCCTTGCCTTTACCCCCCTCATACCTCGTCACAAACCCCCCTGATGCCAGGGCTTTCCAAGAACACGGTACATTTTACCCTGTCAATATCATAGGATCGTCTTATGTCGATGTATATACATGGATTCTTCGAAGTATTTCCTTATTTCTATATGCCAATATTTTCCATACGTTGTATAGCCAGGATCTTCTTCCTTATTTTTGCGTGTCTTATGCTTATCGAAAAATATTTATCAAATATTGCATACTGCATTTATTTGAGGGGGGATAGGCTATGTACTATCGAAAAATTAAATTCATCGAATATCAATGGGTTTGCCCCGAAATTGCGTTCATATAGAACATTTCCTTCAAATTTCAAGAAGATTCGATGAACGAGGCGACCTGTACACCTACCCTGTGATTTGGAGAAATTGATTTTTCAATTATTCCCCAATATCACATGAAATATAAAATCAAGCCCCTATGATCTCGGGGTAAAAACAGTCGTAATAGTTTTCTATAAATCGGCGTAGGTAGGTATATTATGTATCTTTCGTTGTTTTCAAGAAATACTTGAACATATAATTCTCTCGACTTCGGCTGTTATCTCAATTCGTATATTACTTTAAAGAGAAGAGATGTACTTCTAGTTTTACGATGATTTCGAAGAGCATAGTACAAGGTAGTACGTAGTATCTTGTATGGTTGCAGTCTTCTTAGTATAACGAGGTTCAATTAGATCCCGTAACTTTGTCGTTAGAGAGAAAGTGCGATACTACGTATCGTATGGGCATACAATATACTATAATTAAATTTTATGAATACCCGGTCTTTGTATGTATACGATGTATATTTCAACCAACAAAGGAACCCTTTGACCAGGGTGACGACGACGCGCTCAGTGAATTTGATTAATTAACGGGTTCCCCTGAAAGTAGCTAACTGCTCGCACTACTTTATTAGCTTATCTTAATTGCCTTTACTTTACCTCCACGGTCATATAAAGCAGTGCTTTCTGTTTATCCTTAGAAAATATCACATAGATTGCAAACAAAACTATAAAATTCGACCGCAATTTTTGACCGATGAAAAAATGATAAGAGAAAAATAATCTCATCCCTTTAATACAACTACTCGTTTCTTCGTATCGTTTTTTCTCTCTTTTTTTTTCGGCACTTTATCTTTTTTTTTCCCCTCTCTCATACTGCAGCACAGACGTAGGCAGGGTACGTACTTCACGTAAGTTTCTCTCTTTGTAGTTAGGCACTTTTCAGACTTTTATACCTACGCCCCGGTGGGATTAAGCCTCTCTAAGCTTTGTGGATTTAGGAAACTTGACACTCTGCTGAATAACCTTTTCTAGCAGCCTTACTAAAATTCTACACCCGATATCGGGACAGACACGGTTTTTCAGTATTTTCAAACCGAAACCAAGTAGAGAGCAACGTGTGATGAAAAAATCGCCTCTTTTTTTTCCATCATCACGTAACATATTATAGCTCTGACGTACTATATTCCTTGTTTTAATACTCTTTATCAATCCCTTACGTAAACCTACTCGTGAACAAATTATCCACTCAATACGGTCAAGTATTAAACATCTAGGTATATTCTTGGAACTCGCTGCACTTGAGCCCGAAGCTCTTGAAAATCTCGTGATAATATACAGCGACGAGGGGGTGTCTACAGAACGAAACCACACAAGTCTATAGGTATAAAGTGTGGCAAAGGACGCTGCTGCTGCTGCTGCTGCTGCTGCTGCTTAGTTGTATAATACGAAAATGTATACCCGCAGGTTTTAGGTGTAAAATAGGACGAAGCCTTGAGAAAAATGAAAATGAAATTCGTAGCCATACAAAAGAAGAATAAGTGAAATTCTCTCATAGCCGTATAATTCCTACTAATTAATGAAATTCGTTATTGATACCCTTAAAAATAGAAGAAGAAAAAAAGTGTTTGATGGGGAAAGAATTCGATGAGGAGTTGATTGAAGTTTATGTTTATCCTTTGAGGTACTCGTCTCTCTATTGCAGCGTGACGTAAAATGAACGATTTTTATATACCTAGACGTATAAAATCATAGTATATCGTGGAAATTACGCTAACCGAAGCTCAGTCTGGTGTGTCGTGTCTATTTTCGGTCGAATTTCTCTCTGCACTTGGTTGTAGATGTACTAAACTTAGATTGTATCACCGACGTGTTCGCGGAGCATTGGGAAGGAAGCTGTGGAGATCGAGGGATAATCATACTGACATTAAAATTTCGAGCTCCTCGAGAGAAGACGAATTATGCGCGGATACATAAACTGGTTTGATATCGCTTTATCATAAAACGAGAATATCGCAAGCTTTATTTATGCATTTTTTCTTTCTTTTTCGTCATTTATCAAACGACATTATTTCGGCGTGAGGGATGCATGGATTCCTCAGCCTGTAGGTACCGAACCCTCAGCCACCCGCGGTAAACAAATAATGAAATCGAATTAGAACCCCGCGAAGCCCGGCAAAAACAAAAGACTAACGAAGCCCCGAAGGGTCGGAGGTTCGATGCTGATCTCAAAGCCACTTCGAGGTGACCTGAAATTGACAGGTCTTCCCCGTGGCGTCAGGTCTTCTTTACAACCATTTCACGATCTCTGACTTTCTTCCGGGATCACTACACCAGGACCAGGTCGTACCCTACTCCCGGTCGGGCTAGACATCTATAGGTAGGCACACCCCATCCCTCCAAGATTTTCACGGGGGCGACGCTCCTCGCTGTCAAGGAATTTCGCGGCTAACTCGAACCCCCATGACTTTCAAAGCGGTTTTAGAAATGCCAACACATACATACATATATATTCCACTGGGAGATTCTTCTCGCATGTTTCTTTCAGAATTTTTTTTCCTCTCTATAGTATAACCGCTTGAAACTTTCCGTAAAGAGGAGAAAAAAAAAAAAAAAAAATGTCCAATCCGTTATTAATATTAATGAACTAAACTTCTACTCATTAGGATCGTTCTCGTTTAAATAAACGATACAAATCCCGCTCCTAAGTTGTTACTATATTTTGCTTTCGACTGACGCAAGTCTTACATCGTTCTTTTGGGTCTGGTCAGGTTCAAGATTCTAAATAGACATTGTCTAGCCTCAAGTGTCCATTTCACTAGATTATCTTGTCGTGAATTTTTAAAGATGTTCGGCTACTCTCGAGAAAATCCCTAGGGACGATCCTATCCTACGATTTACAAGACTCGCTGAGAGACACGTGAAGGCAAAAATCTGAGAACCGAATTGTTTTTAGAAAATTTTGGTTCTGAATGATAGATAATCAATAATATACCGAAATTATGAAAGAAAATTAACAATATTTCAGTTGAATCATCGTACTTTAAGGGGACCAGTACGGCGACTTTCCGAGAAATTGTCATAGTCCGAAATCAATTTGTTTCATACCCAAAGTTCATTTCACATCAAAATATTTTTCTTTTTCCAAATCATGTCTCGTAAGGATTTTGGCACACCGTTGGTCCGATTCAATCTCTTGACGTCTCATTTTCTCCGGTGAACCATCCATCATCTTGTGAATGTAGGGATTTTAAAATAAACAATTATGTCATAAGTTATCATCATTTTACCAAATTTGCAAAAATTATTATCACTCATTTCTTAAATAACTTTGCCGAAACGAAAAATTTTCAAAATTCCCACATTCACATGATGAGGATTTGTTTTCTGAAGAAAATGAATCCAAGATGACCTGAATTGGTCCAACGGTGCTCTAAAATCCTTACGACACATGATTTGGAAAAAGAAAAATATTTTGATGTGAAATGAACTTTGGTGATGAAATAAATTGATTTCGGACTATGATAATTTCGCGGAAAGTCGCTGTACTGGTCCCCTTAAGCATGGTATATATATATATATATATATATATTTTTAATGGTGAGCTGTGATTGAGGAATAAAAATTTTGCCGGTTATATATAGTAAAAAAAAAATTGTTTCCTAAACACAGGATAAACACGCGATGTGTGGAGTTGATATGCATGGATCGTGACTCGTGAACCTGCAATTATATAACTTAATCCAGATTTTGGTGTGTGAAATACACACTGTAAGGCTGATAATATTAAAGCTGGAAATGAGCACCGGCCCTGGAACCCTCGTGTTTAGCAACCCCTGTCTGGCCGCCCGCCCCTTGCCCAAGTATTGATCTGGGGGATGATTTTTAAGACAAAGTTTCCAACGCCCCTCACAGATGGCTCCACCGAGCGATCCCTTGCCATTCGTCTCTCCTCCTCTCTCTCTCTCGCTCTCTCCCGATTTTCCCTAAGCAAACTAGCCGCGATGAGATAAACCGCCTATACACAACTAACAAACGATCGGATTAATTAATAGACAAGGAAATTGACCGACACCCAGCTGTGTCACGCCGCTATAACATTTATAGGGGATGCTGGGGCGAAGTGGGCACCTCAGATGAAAATTGATAAAATTTCTTCCGTCTAATTTTCTTCGAAAAAAAAAGGATTTTTCAGGAAAAAGAAATACAAATTGTATCAATTTTCAGCTGAGGTACCCACTAATTGCACCCCGGGTCTCTCGTACATATGCGTTTAGGGATAAAGCTCGAGTTGGGGAAAGAGCTCGAAAAAAATCTGTCGTTTCTACCTATACACGAAAATAATTTGACCGAAGAGTAAAGCATGAAATTGGATGTGTGCGGTGTAAAAAGTTGCACATATATTCCGCTTCGATTTATTATAATGGTGAATTTAGCGAAATTCTAAACAACGAGAAAGTCATGTATGACTACACGAGTGTGTGGAGGTACTATGGAGCTGTAACGGCCACAGATGCGGTATGTATGAGGGATAAACTCTGACGTCCAGAGTTTATCCTTCGGTACAGTACAGCATATAGGATGGTAGAGATACGCTCAACGATTCTCTTTCAGTTTTAATTGTGACGAAATAATTATCTCGCGGGGTTTTGTTGAGAACTGACCCGACAAGGGGCATCATCACGACGAGCTAGATAGGGGTGAATACTCCGCTCTACCAACTTCGGGCTACCGTTGGGATGCTGCACTATACCCGCCGATGGTGAAATGGAATGTATCCAAACCCCCTATGATGCAGCCAGCCATCTTTGACCCATCCATATATGCATAATATAGATATATGCGTGTGACGGGTGTTTCGTGTTAATTGAAAATCTTTAATCTGTATAGGTATGGATATACCGATGAAATGAAACAGCGATATTTTCTACAGTAAAAATAGTTACGTTACGTCGATTTGATAAGGTCGCGATATTCTTTCTGCGGCGTTTTTTTTTTCATCTTTTTTTTCTCTCTCTCTCTCTCTCTCTCTCGATATGTTACTGAACGGTTTTTCGGTCGGAAATTGCGACGGATCAAAGAGACACTGATGTAGACAGAGTTTTGTTCTGCGAGGACCAAATTGCGTGATATCGACTCCCAAAGTTCGGCTCTGAATCCTATAGCTCTGCCGTTGAACTTTATTGGTATTCTAAACTATCGAATGGAAGGTACCTATATCATTTCCAAATTTCCTATACCAAATACGTAGTTACTCGTATGATATGCTACGATACCTAAGGATTTATACACCTTCAGCTGCGTTTCAAATTTCTTTCCTTTTATTGAAAAATACAATAAATTGTGCTCAATCGAATGCAAGTTTGGTCACGGATTCAGTAAATGCCTTTATTCCACAGATTTCGCACTCTATGTGAAAGGAGACCAATTTTTTTACCCCAAAATCCACCGTAGTGTCTTTCAGGTTCTTAATACTGCATCAATGTTTCCGGCAGGATCCGCGAAGGGTAGAATAGTCGATCATTCGGATCTAGTAGGTATATTTCATATTTGATGCGCCTCTTTGATTTGGGTTGTGATCATCGAGCGAAGGTTGAAGGGTGGAGAGAAAAAGGTTTACAGACGTTTTCGGAGTGGTTCTCGAGTCGGGGAAGTGGATAACGTATATGATTCGCATTTATATATTTTTTCCTTTATTCAAAACAATAAATCTTCTATTCTTTTTCCCATCGATTTTTCCGATTTTCATCATGATGCCTCGTACCTATAATTACCACATAGCGAAAGACGCTCGTATTATTCTAATTATTTCGTCAAAAATGCTTTTGCCTTTGATCCGACGGTAGGTTTTCAGATTTTCAAGATTTTTCAGATTCCCAAACGTCAGAAAGTTATTTTTTGTTTTATTTTTTTCTCCGTCCTGAGCGCCGGTTAGGTGGATGAAAAATTTTCATTAAAACCAACGAGAAAAGTTGAACTCTGCCTTTTATTTGTTTGTTTATCTCGGATTAGGTTCGAAAAAGTTTAATCAGGTTTTTTTTTTTTCTTCTTGTCTTCTATTTTCGTTTTCTGTGTGTTTTTCGATTCTTTTTCCTTCTCATCCCCTCTTCTGTTTCACCACTCGCAATTTTTCTCCGCGGGTTTGAAATTCCACATATTACAGTATTATACCTAGTAGGTACGAATTATATACTGTAAAAGTTTCAAATATATTTTTCTCTTCATCCCATCGATAGGAACAAAATATGATATCAATCCCCTCGAGATATATATCAATGAAATTCTGGACTCCACGCAATATCTTACGGTCTTATAAATATGGTTAATTAACTAATTGCATGTACTGACAATTATCGCTGTCATAGTAAAATAAATTGATCGATGATCATCCATAGATCGGTTAAAATTCAACTCCGTCGTTCTCGATCTGTTGAGGTAATGAGTAGAGCGACTACTCTTATCACGTTTTAATAACGCTAAAAAGAGCAGCAGTAGCAGCGGTTCGGTTGCAATTTCCATCGTTCGATACTGATTGAAATTTTTCCGATATGCTAATTAAACCGGAGTTATGCTCGCGCGACGCGACGTCTGCGCGCTTTCTCTCCATCGTACCATCATCGAAAATGGGGTAGAAAAATCTATAATATCATAACAATATAGGTATACACAAAATATTATATAATATATATATACTATATATTATATTTCATGTATCATATTTCATATTTCATATATTTCATATTTCCGAACTTCCTAAAGCGTCACTAATCGACGGATTATAGACTCGATTAAAAGTTGTTCAAATTTCATCGAAAACCGAAATTAGATAAAGTTTTCTGCCGACGATGAAGCGGGTGAAAAATTGAAAATAATTCCGCGTAAAATTTCTCCATTTGGGAGGGAAGAATCTTTTTTTTGTTATTATTTCCTTTCTGTTCTTTTTTTTGTACATATATATGTATATTATACCTTAGTATACAAGCTTATTACTAATACGATTAATACATATTCACACAAAACGTAGCCTTAGTATTATGTATTAAAAAAAATAAAAATTAATCTTGATGTCTAGAAGTAGATTTTGTGTAGATCTATATCTCGCACGCGACTCTTTGAGCTTTTCACAATATAGAGCGTGATAGGATATTTAGCAAATTTAACCTTTTCTTTTCCTATACACATTTCTATATTATATATCATATAGATATACGTATATATTTATTTATACCTCCTATACCTTTATTATAATATGACTAACTGTAAACTCTGATGACTATGCACGGTCTAAAGCGTGAAAGTTCGATCTACATAGTACAACCAATGAATCACAATATAACAAGGGGTGATTTCACTTTCCGCACTAAAATCACGGTGATTTGGCAGGGGTTTTAATTAGAAAAATTTCGTCCAAAGGTGTGGTACATGCATACATACATACATACATATATAATCAAGTTTTATCTGTATATAGTTTTCAATGGAAATTGAAAAAAAAAAAAAAAAAAACAAAAAAAAAATACAATCGTCTCACGAAGTCATCGTGTGGTATTTTCACTCTTATATTAAGATATATGTCGTATGTCAGTTTGATTTTGAGTTGAAAAAAATCATAAATCCAATATTGAAAAATAATAGTTAACACGTTTTATTCAACTTTTTTTGTAAAATTTCTACTGAATAATTAAATGTTAAAAAAATCGATTTTTTATAGTCATATTTAATTCACATATTTCTACTCAAACTGACACATGTTTATCTAATTTCATACGTTTATACGTATATTATAAGTTTATCTGCTGACAATTGATATTATTAGATATAGTGAGGTAAAACATTATCTCGCATATTATAATTAAATTATTGTTATTTATACCTTGTCTTATTATTATGATTATTATTATTATTGTGATTATTATGATTATTATGATTATTATTATTATTATTATTCTACTTCACATGTCAACGTAGTTTCGATTTACAGTAATTGATCTCATCTAACCACACGACACGTTTGCACATATATTGCACTAAAAGTAATTTTGCTCTATAATTATTTCTGTGTTACAATCATTATTATTACTCGGCCTTAATAATCGTGCGAGATGATAATTTCAGAATAGTCCGTCTTCACCTTTGATTACAATTTGAAAAAAAAAATAAAAATTATAACTTCATTTACACCTCAATTCCGGATGATCGGATTTTTCTTTAAAATTTTCATCCGAATCATTGACGGTGATCACTGTTCCATTAGTTTTATTAAGAGAGAGGAAGAGAGAAAACTCTTGCTCCTATTATTGCAGTTTTCATTAGATAAGTTATACATTTTCATGTTAATCGAGGGCAAAGTGTACAGACTCCCGTATATTATCTCGGTCTGAATCAGAAAGTGAGAGATCATCAAATTTCATGCATAGAAGGGATTAATGAATTGTTAATCGATGTCTGTCAGACTTTTTCTTTTTTTTTTTTCTTCTAATCTTTCTACGTTCGGATTTAACTACTAATAACATGTTTAGGATATTATTATTATTCATAGAAATGTTAAACGAAGAGATCATGTATACTCGGTTTTCTTGTGATTCTCGGTGTAATACTTATTCTTATTTATATATATGGTATATGTATCGGTAATTATCGATTAAAAAAAAAAAAAAAAAAAAAAAAAAATTCTGACTATAATTATTAGTCAACCGATCCGTGCAGTCGAAAATAAAAATGAAAAATAATTGATATGTATTGTTAATATTTACAATACATGACACTTATTAGTATTTCGATGAATACTAGGAATACTTTGTGTAGCTATTAGCGCAGTAGTTCTTGGTAGTTTGATAATTAACTTATCACGATTTAGACTGTGTGTGTGGACAGAGTTGACACTTAACTTACTACGTAGTGAATGACTGCCGTTATTATAATACTGCAGTCATTATAATATGATATTGTACGATATTTTCGTCAAAACTGCACTTATATATATATATATATATATATATATATATGCATCACAAACACGTGCATATATACATATATTATATACTTATAAATAATATAGACAAACAGAGTAGGATTGAAATGAATTTCGCACCGTAGCTTCGTAGTGATCGTTATACATATAATACATATATAATACATACAAATACTAGTACATATATATATATATAAACATTTATTCACGCTGATTAATTAATTTTGGTAATTTTTTCATTTGGAAATAAATAATCTGTCAGACTAATAATAAAGTCTGTTTTACGATTCGCAAAAATTTACTATATAAATATATATATATTTTTTTTAACAGTGTTATAGTCTTTTGATTTTAATTAATTAATTAATTAGGTCATTCATTCATTCATTCATTCATTCATTCATTCATTCATTCATTCATTCATTCATTCATTCATTCATTCATTCATTCATTCATTCGTCGATAAAAATCGAATTCATTCATTAATCAAGAAACATTGCATTTTTTATATATTTTTTTATTTCTTTTCTTCCGACTTTAGTTCGAACCATTTTAGTTATATCATTTTCAGAAATGCTAAAACGAAATGACGAATAATATACTGCGTGAATAAAAATGTTATATATTTCGTATGTATTATATATAATAATATAAAATATTTATCTATATGTATATAGTAGCCCAAGCATCAGCATCAGCATATAATATATATATATATATAGGTATACATATATATATATATATATATATAATATTCCACTTGACTTAAAACTGATTGAAAGACGTTGTAGAAATTAACCAGTTAACCTTAATTTTCCAGGAGGATACATAGAAAATCTTCTGATTGTAACTGGAAATAAATCTATATACTAAATATTTAATTGAAGAAAATAATAATAATAATAATAATCATAATAAAGCAACTGATTCCTTAAATACGTAGAAAAATGTTGTTCAATTTTCTAAACACACCAACTACCACTATATCTTTTTTTTTCAATTTTTTTTTTTTTTTTTTTTCTGTCATATACGACATAGGTATAGTATAATAGTTTCGTATATACATTCATTTATAGGTATATATATATAGGAAAAGAACGATTATGAAAACAAATGAATAAATAAATAAATAAATGAATTTCACTCCTATATTAATCGACACACACTCGTCAACCCTGATAAGTAATGAGCTAATAATATAAAAAATATAGAATGAGAACGAACTACACTATTTAGAAGAGTAAATAAGTTATCTGTATCTATATGTAATAATATAGTGTCAAAGAAGAGCATGTGTTATATGTGAAACAGAAAAACCAAAAACGAACAAAAAAAAAAAAAAAAGAAATATGTATTTATATACAAGGTGTCCACATTCTTTTCTGAAGTAATTCGTTGATAAATAATTATTGAACGAGAAGAAACATTGAAAAAAATGAAATGAACAAATTTTGTAGTATGTGAATGTGTACTTCTGTGATTCCTGAAAAAGTTGAAAAAAAAAAAAAAAACAAACAAAAAAATCTCTTTATACTCGCGAAACGAGTTCAAGAGTTATTACAGCTGATGTGTCATCACGATTCCATTATTATATGTTTTTCAAGGAGGCAGGTTACATTTCTGCGGATCGAAAGGCGTCGTAAGCGTCGTAAGATGCCGCTGGACCGCGACGGGAATCAAAATCTGGACCATCGCTGACAGTCCTTACCTCCAACTCCCCCTCCAGGTAAAAAAAAAAAAAAAATAAAAAAAAAAAGCATTGCAAGGAACAAAAAAAAAAGAACTTGAAGCAAAAAAAAAAAAAAAAAATGCATTCAAAAATGCAGATGGGAGACAGAATTTTTTTTGGTTCTCGTCTCCCCCCTGTTCTTGTTTGTTAGATCCACCTTTCATGTAGCTCTGTCTCTCTCGCTCTCTCGTATTGGTTGGTTTGGACTGTATGGTAACTTGATTAAAAACCTAATTGTTAATTGTTCATTAATACCACCGATGTAAAAAAATGTATTCTCACTTATATTTGACATGTAGTGAAATTTTTATAATCATTATGTCAAACTGTGTTCGATCATTGGTTTGCAGCGTTGACCGACTTTATATCATTTGGAAAATAGGAAAAAAAGAAGAATCAATCAATCTAATTGAATACAGATAATTGCTATTGACGCACGTATTTCTCTGTTCTCCTTATCCCACGACTTTTTTTTTTCGTGGAGCAAACCGAGCATTGTTTCGCGAATTTTAAATTTCAAGCACGTTTTTTAATGGCTAGAACTCGCATTTTCAAAAATCTAACTGTGGAGTTCCGGAGTCGAGTAAATTTGCTTAAAAAGAAAAGGAAAACGTCGGGATATATTTTCCGAAGAAAGTGAATGTTCTTGGAAATATTTTGAGGGTTCATTGATTGTCATGAAATCAATTTCGGTTTTTAATTTTTGGAAAAGCTTTCTCCCCCATTCTTGAAAAGAAAGGGAAAAAAATTATATAAAATACGAATTTCACTCACGCGCGCATGTGACATAGGGAAAACAGGGTTCGAAGTGGTCAACGCTTGCAACGATTGTTCTAAACTGTAATTAGCGTAGGTTTGTGACAGATAACGTCACATTAACTCTCAACACCTAACTTAGATCAGATTTTAGTCTAACCTAGAGGTTACACATGTTAACCCAGTATAACTGGATGCTCATATACTTACCACAATATAATTTCATGTATAGGGAAGACTGGAGCAAAGTTGACAACGAACAAATTTTTTGAAAAAAAAACCCCAAAAAATGATATTTGAGGAAGTTTTTATTTTCATTTTTTTTCATGATCAGTTTTTGACTTACCTGCCTATTTTGCCCTATAGTCTTCCCTATATTTATGCAATATTGCATATATCATAAATATTTACACCTACTATACTAATTAGCATATCGTAATCATATTGTATCTCGTACTACCTTATTCGCATATACTTATATAGGTATATATATATTATAATGTCGTTTTCATTTTCATTTGTTGGTTTGACTCACAAGTATCTAAATCATATAATAAATAATTGGTCCCGTCGTGATCGTGATCTCATATATATTTATATATTATATAGGTACATAGAAATTATTCTATATACAATGAAATTGAATATATTGGGCCTATAGTTGATTGGGTTGCTTAGGGATATTCATAGTGGTTACAGGAATAATTAACTAGTGTGTTGGTTGTGTATATTTTTAAAAAAATAAGAATTTCATTTATATTTACTATTTGGCATGGTATATAATATACATATTATATATGTACGAGAGATTAGCCGATATATAATTCTCATACATAATATAATTAATTTATTAATTTATTGATTAATTAATTAATCAATTTAACTTATGATTTTATCATTCACACATCTCACATATATATAGAAATGGTATATTATATTTATACGATTATTATATACATCTAGATATGTATTATTATATATTATTTAGTTGTTATATATTATACCGTATCTGATACACCGTATACATATATATATATATATATATATATACACGTAACCATTACGTTTCGCAAATAATAGTGGAAATGTACATTTTTCTAAACAACTTATTTATATAATAGATAATTCATGCTATAATTTACATTTAACAACATCATAAAGTAGTCACAGTATAATCGTAAAGCAAGTCGATAAACGTCACGAAGTTATGTCACTATAACAAGTACGTATTGTCAAGTATTAAATAATGATTAAAAAAACAAACAAAAAAATCTAATAATCAAAGGACGGAGATTCTGCTTTTCAACATAATTATTCTTACGTTTATTGCGTCATTAATTTAGAGCTAATACGTAAATTCAGCAATCGCCTTGTCTTGCCTTGCCTCCGTCCTTCGTACCGTCAAAAAATGAGCACTTTTCTTTTTTCATTGCCGCATTATTGGCTAAATTGACTTCTTTACGAGTATAATTAAATTGAAAAAAAAATTTAAAAAAAAATCATCCCCGTAAGTTAACCACGTAGGTACCTGGGTCTATTGCATGCGGATAGCTCACCGCCACAGGAGAGCACTATAGTTAATTGATAACTGATATTGACCTAAAGATATTGATTTGGTAAAAAAAAAAAAATAATTGAAAAAAAAAACATATTTATACATAAGTATTTAAAATAAAAGGAGAATACATATAGGTATAGTTGAAATTAGATAGTTTATCGATTTAGTTACTTATATAATGTTATGTTGTTCGATAATCATCATTTTACGTGCTACTAAAGAAATATCATTTTAATTTCAGTATTACAGATATTACGCGTACCTACGCAGTTTGCGATGTATGATTATCGCATAATCGACTCGCTTCTCCTAGATTATGTATTTTCGCTAATTTGCGAAATCTCTACGTCTGCCAAGATCGGAATCAAAACCGAAACCTATAACGATTGAAAAGTCAGTCTTGTAATGTCATGTCATAGCCGTAAGCTATCACGCGCAGTGACGCATGAAATAAACGGAACCAGATATATACTGCATTACAAACAAACAAACAAAAAAATAATAATAATAATAATAATAACGAGAAGGGTCTTTAGGCTGAAAAGTGAAGAAAATTTAAAATTTTGCGATGTTTGAAGTTGAATAGATTTTTTTCTTCTTCGTCGATTTTGTTGACATCTAATTTGATGTTGGTCCTCACTTTAGCCCATAATTCCACCAAGAGCGGTAGGTACCTACTACCCAGCCGGATCGATTTTAATAAAATCAACGTTAAACAGTAAGGAAAAATGAACCCGCTAAATAATTGGTAAAAGGAAAACGATGAAACAGATTAAGTGACTACCTCGCCATCTTCAAAGCTTTATGAAAATTGACTTTCACCCTTTTGATCTGACGGGCTCTATATAGCTATTTCGCCGAGTTATTGAACAGGGTTGAAATTGACAGCGACGATATTTTATCAAGGAAATTGGTAGAGCGTCGAATAGTAAGAGCGTAACAAATATTAGGTAATAAATAAAGAAAAATAAAATACTTCAATTAAAATGAAAAACAAAATTGAAATGAAAAGAAACGGTAAATTTTACTTGGAAGTAGAAATCACCGTTCGTTAACGCTAATTGAAATACACTCTGACGGAGCTCGTCCGAAGTCTTTTTGACTCACGTAATTCGCCCTGATCATCAGATTTATTCTTTTTAATTTGCGAGTACTTTACAACCCCCGTTGAAATAATGGCAGATGCATGTATATAAATGGCGTTGAGTTTTTAGTAAAATGAAAATATCCGAAGCGGTAGGTTTTCGTTTGTATTTAATATCAAAGTTCCGTCCCTCGCGCTCAAACACTGCGGGGTTTCTTCTTCGAGGGTGTAGCGGAGAGTTGGCGGAAATTCGTCAGAGCGTATTTGACGTTTTGAATAAATTAATGGCTCAAAACTCGTCGTGGCAGCTGAGTGGATCTGAGTTTGCGAGCCTTTAATCTTTGACTTATTTCTGAAAACTCGTTACCCACCCACTCCGCGCCTACCTCTAGCTTATTCCTGTGGTTCACGCAGTTCTCCTCGTAATTAATAGATCTTGTTATACCTCGACCGCTTTTGACTTCCTCATCCCGTTTCTCAATTCGAATCGATAAATACCACACACACACACACACACACACACACACACACACCATACATACGTGCATACATGAATACATACATTCATCTACATGGATTCTCAAATCTACGTGGTAGGTACAAGGTATTAAGTCTCAGCGCGATATAATACAGTAATATGTTAATACGGTAATACGCGTTAATGAATTAATACCGTTATACAGTAGCAAGGTATGACGCGTTCTCTGGCACCCCATGGTTCGAAACGGCGATACAAGGGCGAGAAAAATCGGTGGTTTTGGTTCCTGGTGGTGGTGGTGGTGGTAGTGGTGATGCAGGGTCGTGCGACAGCGTAAATTAATTTTTGTCAAGTTAACTTGAACTCGAAGAGTCTCATTACCGAAAATTCAAAGAGACTTTGTCCGAAGTTGTAATTCGCTCGGAGCTTTCATCGGTTGAACAAAACCATCAGGGGTTTCGTGGGATCTTTTATCCCTCATCACTCATCTCTCATCTCGCACCCTCTACCTTCTACCTCCTCCCTTCTTCCTCCTTCCTCTCTCGTACCACTCGATATTTTTTCTTTGATTCGAGCGATTTGATAACGTAGTCGCTCTCGCTGCTCCCTTCCACTCAAATATTTTCTCTCAATTCGAGTCTCTCCATAAATTGACACTTATTCCCCCGTGAGTCATTCTCGGTATATTCCTTTCCACGGTCGAAAACGAGGACAACGATGGATACATAGTACAACCCTGTACAGATTGCGTCGATAAGTCATTCCCCAACGATCGCGATCCCATCGCAGATGCTAGAAGAATTTATTTCTCGCCATGAAGGATTCGATATCCCGGAAGTTTGATTCATCATTTTTCGAAGATTTGGTATACAGGCGAAGGCGAGGTGAATCCTCATCAACAATCACCAGCCATATACCTGTGATGATTCTCGTTTAAATTTCATTCAACATTTACCCACGTATCAGTGATTCAATTATAAATGTAAACACATTGAGCTACCAGACAATTTCCTGATCAGATATCTCGCCTATACATATACATTCTGCGATGTGACGATATTTAACAAACCGGGGGACAGAGAGAGAGAGAGAGAGAGAGTGGAATCATCCGGTGAGAATAATAATCTTAGCTGAGAAGATGAAAGTCTGTCATTGTGCGCGGATTAGGCATATCTACAACAGCATTAAGCCCAACGAGAAGAGGGTTTTCGGTTTTGAACCGGCTACGCGCTTTTAACCACGTATATAAATTTCGAGAGAATAAGGTTTGTCAGCAACGTTGGGTTCGCAAGGACGTATGTTAATGTGTACACGTCTCTTGGTTTTCCTGTCTACTTATGCCGCACGTAATACACCAGCGAATATTAATGCTTCTGTTTCTGTCAGATTGAGAGATATGAGAGAGAAGATGCTTAACGCAGAAACAGACAATTGAGCTTAACTCAAATTCTGATATTGCTAAGTCTGTGTCTTTGGCATTTGGTCTTAGCTCTTAGCTCTTACAATTCTTGGTTGGGCTGGGTGGGTGCCTAATCGATACAGCATCCAGCACCCAAACGGTACATTACGGTCGTCGTTAAACGTATGTTACAAATCAGTGCCGTGGTACTAAACCGAGAAAACTAACAGCGATTAACGATTTCTTCTTCGATTAGGAACTAAATATTTCACTTTGATCATAAAGCGGGGAAAAAACAATCAAAAAATATCAGTCATTGCGTATATCGTCTCGTTTTCGGAGGATGGGGTTGACGGAAACCCACTTGACGACAATCGGGAAACTCGCTCGCTACGCTAACGGCTTTTCCCTGATATAATTTAACCGAGGGCGTAGGTATGTTGTATATTAAAACCCCGCAACGTGTGTTCGGCGTTCGTGTGTAATAGAAATATTTGCTTAAAACCAAAAACTAATTTTAACTGTCCGATTATTTGACACCCTGCGGTTTTAATCGAACATCGACAATATTTATCTTATACCCTTTAGGAGAAGTTATTATTTTTCGAACCCACGCTGCTGCACAGTAAATCGATTTTCTGGTACGGGTTTTTCCAGCTCTCCTTCCTTTCTTTCTTTCCTTTTTTCTCTAGAATATTATTCGGCCACATCGTTATTGCGGCTAGTATTATTTTTATTGTTATTATTATTGAGCCATTATTATAAATTTCTTTTATACTATAGAAGCGGAGAGTCGCGGTATATTCAAAGGAACATTTTCTTTTCTCATTTTCAACAGTATAGGTAGGTACCTATGTGCGGGAAGAGAAAATTTCGATAGATAACTATCACGCGAAATATTTATACCATCCGCATATTAAAAGGGATGAATAAAAATAAAAATAAAAATAAATTAGGAAACTTCGTATCCTATTGTATACTATAGCAGACTTTAATAATTATACGAATAACTTTCCCCAATGAAAAAAAATCTAACGAAAATAAGAAGAGAAAAGAAAAAAAAGGAAATAAAAATGACGAAAACTAGGGAAAGGGAAATACAGAAAACTTCTGCAACCCGTCTACCGGATGATTTTCTTCCCCAAATTTACTTCTGGTATGAAAAATTGCAAAACTTTATCGCTTACGATTTGGTAAAATGAAATTTCGACCCGTTACCGCGACGTTTACGCCCACGTTGCGGTCGGTCGTCGCGACGTTGAGCGCGATAACGCAGGGGTTGTGGATGATGGTAGTGGTTTGTGTAAGAGGGGTAGTTTCGTCGGTCGGTAATGCAGAGAATTTCGGTTTCACAAGGTCTGCAGTTATCGACGGCGATCTGCCTGCAAGACCGACACTGCAAAGCTTCAATTCCTACAGCTTCCTGCGTCGCGACGCCATCGGGCGTCGAAGTTTCGCCTTACCTTTCAGCTATTACCTGCACGCTCGCGTTTATCGATGTATATATCGTCAATTCATTTTGTTTTTTTTTTTTCACCTCAATTGCACTTTGTTAAAATTGATACGATTTTGGAAAAAAATAGGCAGGATTTTGATTTTCTTTTTCTTTTTGTTTGTTCCGCTGATTCAAAACTATGAAAGAGAAAATAAATAATGAATAGATTTCACATGTTTCGCTGTTTTATTTCCAATACGCGGCTATATTTTATTGAATTGCAAAATTCCTTTTTCTTTTTGTTTAATCTGTAGTTGATTTACGTTTGATGGAATTAACCCAGTTTCTAAAATTCAATATTTTATTTTTATTTCAATTTTTTTATTTATTTTTTTTATTCTTTTCTCATACCATCGCTTCTTCAAAGCTATATGTGTGCACGGAAATAACCACCGGATACCGACGACGAGTATTTATTGGATATTTTAACCAAAGTAAATTCCGATCAGAGCAGAGCAGCATATAGCTCGCAATAACGTTGGCAAAAAAAAATTCTATGAATATTCAGTCGTTGCAGGAATTTCATTCAAACCTATATTGCAATTATTTTATATTCAACCTGTACCTATACCTGCCTATGTACCTATGTACTTCGTTTTTATTCCACAGCAATTTTGCACTACCTATACTATTCAGCGTGTTCACATATAGGTACTGCGACTGCGACTGGGAAATATAAAATATAGTTACGTAAATTGATGGAATAAATACATTCATATTCCACCACCTCCGGGGTAATATTTCAAATTTTATTCACCTGTAATGAAAACCTCCGGCTATTTTATCACTTCACTTATGTATACAGAAACATTATATCTGTGCCTATAATAAATACACTCGCGCATAAATACATACTCTATTCTTATCGGTTTTCATACAGGTACGTCATTAGTGAAGCCAATAAGATTTACCTATACAACAAAACGAATTCATCCTATATGCAGTAGCGTGATTTTTAGGACAACTTAAACCGTGCAAATTGGAACGAAATTTTGTCTAATTGAAAAATTTTCTCCCATATTGAATTCAGTCGTTTTTACATAAATTTTTTTTTCTTTCACGTTGACATTTTTCTTCTCCTTTACTTTTTTCACATTTATACGTGCGTACAACCATCAAACGCTTTTCGTAGTTATTAAATTTTCTACAGATGTGAAGAAATCTTTTGATCCCCGCGCTTGTCACGCTTCTGCTCGGTCATATATATATATATGTAAAAAATAAATAAGTACGTGCGCGGTGGAAAAGACCCCTATATTCGTATCGTTCACGACTCACCCCTGCTATAATATAGCTTTTATACTTTTGCCTTTATCACGCCCTTTGACCCTTTGGTTTAGGTTATATGCGAAACTGCCCGTTTGTAGTGAAGGAAACAGAAATGAGAAAATAAGGCAAGGAGAAAAATGTATAAGAATTCAATAACCGTGCAGCGTGCGCATATCTTGAAGCTGGAGAATTTCATTCCGTACATTTTTCTCACCCCTATACATACACGCAACAGTTTTTCGATGCCTTTACAAAAATTGATTATTTCGTTATTATAAAACTGAAAAAAAATGATGCGGTTGATTTTTTTTTCTCTTTCTCTTTCTCTTTCTTTTTCTTTTCCTTTTTCTTTTTCTTTTCGTACTTATTTGAAATTCAAGATCCGCGAATATCTAGCTTGTTACTTGAACGGTGCTGCACGTGTCATGCCTGAATTTATTCAGCTGAAAATAATACCCGCGCCTTGGATCGATCTTTTGGTGAAACCCCTGTTTATTTCGTACCATAATTCACGCTGGTTTAAGCTCATCCGCTCGGCATGCAAAGGGGACCAAGTATACACAGAGCGAATCTTCTATCTAGGGGATGTATAATGATAACAATATCAATAACAACCTCGATGATAACAACGATGTAATAAGGTGGACGAGAGCCCTCTTCAACTGCAACCCCAAGAAAATATCGGGCGTTTATAAATTGCCAAATATTTTCTATATTATTTCAAATAATATCTCGCGGTTTTTCCATACATCGATTAAAAGGGCTGAGCGCACACAGCTGCTGCAGTTTCTATAGAACAAATGTACCGCTTATATTTTCCGATTTCTCGTTAACAGACTATAGGTATCGAGATATGTGAAAGGCGAAAATAAAACTCTCAAGAAAAATGTCTCTCGACGAATAACGAGAACAAGATCAAAAAGAGAAGAACATACCCCTGCCCAGTACTTAGGGCTATATCGATAATATGTTTTTTTCTTTTCCGATTTCCACTTCGGGCAAAGTTTAATCAAATTTCGATTATCACCAAGGATACCATCGCGATTATCAATACCAATATCGATACCACTTAAAGTCTCGGGAATATACCCTGTAGCAGTTATAATATTGCGCAAAAGTTATTAATAAATGGTTGCAGTGCAGGGGTTGAAATTGTCTCGGAAACACTTCGTTTTTTTCCCCCTCATTTTCTCTCGTTTTTCATTTTCTTTTATTAAGGCATTTATTTCCTGGATTTAGGTATACACCTATATATATACATAGGTATAACGGATGATCGATTATCGTCTCCTTTCCGCCCACCTATACCCTACCCTTCTTCATTCGGTTATCGTTATTTCTTTATCTCTGTTTTTCCATGTTTTTCTCATTGCCTAGCTGATCCACGCTCTCTATAGTCCAGCGCAGTTATAATAATTGATAAATGGGATTGTCACGTGCGGGTTTTCTCGTCCCTGTTTCAGTTTATAGCTGATATAGCTTACGGATATAGATACATGTAGACAGATAGATAGATCGGCGGTGTATACGTGTATATGCGCCAGGGTTGGTAAATGTACTCGACCAACTGTGGTGTTTTCTGTTGGCCATCTGTCGAGAAACCATACCCCCCCCCCCCCCCCCCATCCTCCCCCCGCCCCCCCTCCTAAGGATTAATTGGACCTCCAACGTATTGATCCAATAATGGAAGCGAGAGAGAGAGTGAGAGAGCGAAAGGGACAGGATACGACATTGAACCCGATATGTGTGACCCATCGGACACGACGAACGAGCGCGGATAGAAAATCTCACAAATTAACCGAAAACATGATCTTCCTGATTTTCCCATCTCCAGGGAAAAAAAAAAAAAAAAAAAAAAAAAAAAAAAAAACTGGATTACACGATCCGAAAATTGGGAAAAATAACATAATTCCTGGATTGAAATTTATAAGCTTTTTTTTCTGATGAACTCCATGGGAATAGTTTTGAAAAAATTTCTGACAATTGATCAAATTGCAGATTTTAGAAGAGGAACGCGTAGATTTTGTATTCGACGAATCGTGTGACGTTATATCGCGAGTTAGCTATAACTGAGTCAAAGAGATGGCTTGCAATAACGTCGTGTAGTAAAATAGTAGAAAGTTATTTGTACAGAAATGTAAGTAGGTAATGTTTCTGAGTTGAAACACAGGTTCGAGAAAATGATCGATTTATATAATAAATCGAGACGTGTGTGTCGCGGGGCTTCGTCTTGATACCTACTTTATAAAAAAAACCTTATCTACCATAAGTATAATACGACAAAAAGAAATTCGATGAAGTGGATTTTGCCAAGAAAAATCCAATTCCGTGACGATAATCTCGTCATTCAAAGACTACCCGACAACCCCTAGTTACGTAGAACATTTCCGTGAGGGGTGCGGATGGAATAGAAGACCGTAGACGGCAAACCCCTGCAGTATGTATCGTACTTACACGAAATATTCTAAAAAAAACTCTAGAAATTGACAAATTTCTAAAACAATTATCCAATTTTTCATTAGTCTTGTCAACTAGCGCTATGATCATCATATTTACAAAATGCGATAATGGTTGTACAATAAGCGCCGCGGTTTTGATATAAATTTCTATATCGTATCTTGAATGAGACGAGGTCTGCAGGTAGAGCTAGGTAGGGTGAAGGTAGGTTTAGGTATGACCGCGTTAATTAAATGTCTAATTAAAATGGATATAATTTAAATTGGAACGAATCTACGCGGTTAATATTTCCTCGTGAAATTACTTTCTCGTTTCTGCTGCAGTCAGTCTATTTAATATTTCTCCCCCCCCCCCCCTCGTTTTCCCCCATTTTCCATTTCTTTATTTTTACCCCATTTTTATTTCCCAGCTAACTACCGCGCCCGGTAATTTCGGTTGGCTCGAAGCCCTCGGCGGTTTAACTAACGAAAGTAAAATACAGAAAAATGAAGAAAAATTCTCCGGGGATAGACGCACGACGTTAATCCAGATCGCGTCGTGGCCCTTTACCGACCTTAACTGACGGGTGCGGGTGTGTGCCTTGCCAAATAAAGCAGCGGTTCGTGAAACGTGCAAATATAGGTATAATATCGTTATTTATAGCGGTGCCAAAACAAGAGATATAATTAAATGAAAAATAAATTCTTTAATTAATTCATCAATTCATTGAATTTATAAATCTTTATGAACGTTTGATTTTTTATTTTTATTTTTATTTTTTCATACAGGAAGGAATGGAATAGTTGTATAATAATGTAAGAGAGAAGAAAAAAAAAAAGACGTGTGGAGACGATAATGTGTAATTAACGAGTAGTATTGTGATTCTTTATTTCATTATTCAAACATTCAGATCGTCATAATAATCTGTTTCTCTTTTTATCTTTCCCCTCTAATTGTTTGATTAAAATTCATTCGGTTATATCTATTTCATTGATTAAAATCTTCGACTTTTTCTACATAATCGTGTGAATATGTATATCTATACGGTAATAATTACGGTGCATGGATCTACCAGGCAGCATCTAGTCTCTATATTCTATACATTTATTATACCTACAGTTCTTTTATCGGACATTTGGAATGATACAATTAATGTTTAAAAAATGTCAATGAGATTGAGATACGCCCTGATAGAAATATATACGTATACGTATATGTATAAAAATTATGCTAATAATAACTAAACTACGGTGAAAAGAAATTTCTATTAAAAATGAGCTGGCGTGAATGTTAATAAATTATTTCTACAAATAATTGAAATCGTCTAATAAATATCTACACACTTCTATACAATATCGATAATTATACATATTTAATATATACATATATATGTAATGATGATAATAATAATAATAATAATAATAATAATAATAATAATAATAATAATGATATGTCAGTAATATTCTACGTCTACACATCTAGCTGGTGGTTTGTTTTTAATTCTCTCACGTTGTTGCATCGACGTCGATGTGTAGTTCTTGTTTTTTCGGTTTCACGTTCCCAGCTCGCATCTAGGAAAACTCAGGTTCCTTTTGAGCCTCTTTCTTCTTTTTCTCGTTCCGTTTTCTCCTCTTCATACGTTGGGTTGGGATCACCCCGTGCCCGTGTATAATCACAACGAAAAAAAATAATAAAAAATGAAAAAATAAAGCAAAGTGTAAAGAATAAAAAGAAAACGAAGAAAATGAAGAAGTCGAGTATAGTCGGAGGAGTAGTAGGTAGTCGAGGAGTAGCGAGGACTCGAGAATTTGACGAGGGGTTGCTACCCCCGTCGTATCGATTCCGGTAATATTACCGCGAGGCTTTTAGCTGTGTGTCAGGTGTGCCAGTGGCGCCACCCGTCTCAGCCTTGAGTAAAAAGCTCAGCTGGGTGAGCCGTGGTTGGTCCCTCCGAGGTCGTACGGGGTCGTCATGGGTCGTGGGGGGGTTGCAGCCTCGATAGTGTCGCCACCGCGCGTTTGCGCCCTCTACCACTTGTGCGCGAGGATCTTTTTCCCAACCCCAGCTACCCCCAACCCCAACCTCCTACTTCAACCCACCCTTACTTTTCACCCTTTTCACCGCTAGACGTGCCAAACCCGTTAATCCACGGCTAATCAATTGTTGGCGTGTCTTCTTCCGCCCTTTCGTACCACGGGAATTTCGAATTGCAGAAAATGATGGGGAATTTGATTTTTGTTTTCCACAAATTTCATTCGCTTCGTATAAAGTTTGTTTCCAATTCACTCGGACTGCAAGAGTCTTTTTCACTCTTCTCTCCCTTCGCTTTTATCTTTTCGCTTTTCTCTTTCGCTGTGGGTATATTCCCCCGTTAACACTGCTATTTCTCTCTTACTAATAACCCTTCGAGAAAAAACTTTCTGTTACACTCGAAGCCGCGGTCCTGTATAATAGGAGGTGTATATGAGGGCACGGGTGCAGGTCGTTGATATAATCTCGTTCCAAAATGGAGGAAGGAAATAATTAGGGAAAGGTTGAAGCTGTAACATTTCGCCGAACTGAAACCCCTCCTGCGTTCGAAAAGGTCAGTGAATGCAGGATACGGGGTGTGCAGCTAGGGGGATTAATGGCAATTATAAAGAGGGCTGGGTTCAGTTATTCAGATAAATACGCAGACTCGATTGATCGAATATATACGCGATGTAATAATAATGATAGCGATGAAAATTAGCTGAAAAGCTCTTATGTGTCCAACTATTATATAGTTGCATAAACTGAATCGCGTGTCTTTTGTAATTAGGATACCGAATCCCACCGCGGCGCACGTGTATTTTCAAAGTCCATTCGCGTCCCTCGGGAACCGATAGGAAATGCTTTTTCTCCCTTTGTCTAAAAGGGATGGGATTTGAAAAAGAAAAGAAAAATGTTTCGTTCGGTTTGGTTCGCGGATAAGTTTGCAGTTGAATAAGAATTTCAACTTCCGGTTGATTCGAAGGTTCGATATGTATTCAGCGCGCGAAATATAGCAGTTTTTTTCATGTGTGGAGGGGTGGGTGGGTTTTATTATATCGAAGGATCGTGTTATCAGGGTGAAATATATCCCCGAAGTAGGATCTTGAAGAAGCGTTAAGGTTCAGGAAATAACACCTGGTTGTGATCGATGCAACCACCAGGTGGGTAGGTAGCCGCGCCTATATCGACCGGAAACCATTTCCATCAGACCTCCCCGAGTCCCGACTGTGGCGTTTCACGTTGGCGAGTCGCGAACCTTATACCGAATTTATAGAGCTGAGATTTCGAGCTTTAACTTGAGCGGTTTCAGCGCGTGACGGATAATTATTAATCCAACCAAATTTACAATTATCAATTATCAATATTCAATTATTAGAGAATCGTTATTTCACTTCGTATACGCATAATGGTGTAAATTAGATGAGTTTTCTTTTTTGTAAAAAAAAAAAAAAAAAAAAGAACGGAAAATCGTGTTTCATTTAAATAGACGCTATAGCGAGACAGAGATATGTAAAATTATATGGCATAAATAGTCAGCAAAAATTTCCCACGTCGTTATTGAATAATGATTTCATAATAATTTTCGATCTTTGTTTTCTCCATTTTTTCATATTTTTCATATACGACACACAATAATGTTATACATGTATAGTATGTAATAAAACCACCGCACATTTCATGCCGAGTTTTATAATTTTATATATTTCGCGGTCGCACCATAAAAACTCCAATAATAATTGATTATTAGCGAAAAATATCACCGTTTAAGGACACACTGCATCCGTCCGTAAATCGTAAAATTTATACAACCTTTCCCATTTCATTTCATTTCATTTCATTCCATATCCATTTCTTTCTATACATTTTTTTTCTTTTCAAATTGGGAAAAAAGCTCCTCTTTCTCTCTCTCTCTCTCTCTCATCTTATCTGACTTTATTTCTCTCAAAATTTTCTCTCTTCCTCACGATGAACGGTCGAATGTTGATTCGTTGAAAATTATTATTGACGGGGTGCTACGAGTCGAGGACAATGTCCCGCGACACCAGTAACTCTGAAAAGGTGTACTGCTGTGACAGGACAATATACCCGACCCAAGCTTATAGTTCACGATCGTTATTATTATTTCCAAGTGAATCTCTTCTTCTTTCGATTTATTTTCTCATCGGTCATCTTCTTGTTGTATGTTTCTTCTATCTTCTTTCGGTTTCTCTTCTTATTCTTCTTCTTCTTCTTCTTCGTTTTCTTCTTTATTCTTTTCTTCGTCTTAATATTCCTCAGCTTCCTATCGTATCAGATGAAAATTATCTCTGAATCGGGCAAAGTGTACTTTTAGTTTTCATCCCCCGTATACGGTATGACGTTGATGCGGTAGGACGGTGACGGAGCCAGTGCGACGGTTACGAGACGAGGGCGTTCTAAAGCGACTTGGTCGAGCGTCCCGACGGCACTGCGTCGCTCGCGCGGCGGCGCCTCCGCACCCCGAACCCCCTCACTCCCTCTTTTACACCCCTCTTCACCTCTCCGCCACTCCACCTTGAACGAGGGGTAGCAAACGAACTGGGCGACGTAGGTGGAGCAGGAGGGTTGACGGGGGTGGGAAAACTGGTGGGATCGAAGAGGGGCAGAGGGAGTAGAAGGGAAAGGAGGGAGAAACGACCCCTCAGTGGCTTATACGGAGAGCGGGGTGTATTGATCCACCAGCTGCGTTCTCTATCTCTATCTTTCTCCGTTTCCCTCGTCGGAGGATCGTCGAGGTATACCTACATAGAGAGAGAAAGAGAGAGAGAGAGAGAGAGAGAGGAGGAGGAACGGTGTACCGATGCCACCCCGACGTCGACGTGGACGACGTAGTCGTTGATTCTCTTACACGTTACGTCGAGTATGTCGTCGTGGGTCTTTAATATATGTATACATAATACATGTATATCCTTCTATATGTAATATATCTGTGTATGCAGCTGACGCGTAAATATGTATTGAAATTGCAATATATATAGATATATATATATATACACATATATACACATTAAAGCAAGTATAGTTTCTTGTATATTTTTGTATCGGAAGATCGGATATTTTTTTCCTCTCTTCTTTTCCTACACGTCCTACCCTTCTTTAATGGAAATTTACATAGCGAGCTTGCGAACTTCTTCTTTTCTCCCTCTCTCTCTCTCGCTTATTTTCTTCTTTTTATTTTTTACCAATTTTTCTCTTTATCCTATGGGATCGGATCAGTTATTATTTTGCTCGAATGAGCTTTTACAATATTTTACAATATATATATATATATTATAAAATTCTTTGACATACCGGATGGCAATCAGGATATATATTATATACCTATATGTATGTATATACACACATATGCCGCTTATTCTCGTCTCGCTCACTCGGTTGAACCAAGAAATTATTACCTACCCCCTCCACCTTTACCGTACCTCTATAGGTCGATATTTATGGTAAACGGTAATTATTATTCATTCATTCGTAGATGGTTACGGTTACGGTACACTACCATAGCTTTTTAACCACTCTATTATTACACCAAGTATAGCGATATACTCGTTTACAGATAACAACCAGGTACTTCTGATATAGATTTTATCGTTATCGTGTATTACTATGTATAATTGCCGAAATTTCATACGATACGATTTTCTTTTCGAAAGAAATTCACTTACGGTCTTCTTATGTGAAGAATCGTACGAAAACCATTTTTAATACGGTCTAGAATTTTTATGCACCTACGTATAGGTACATTAAATTTTCGAAAACCACCCATACACCTTATACCCTGACAAAATGTATATTTCTGCACATTTGAAACACTCGAATAGTCTTCATCAAACGCAGACTGCGCCGGGCGACCTCGAACTAATGATTTGAGTGATGTAATGCGGGGCTGTGTCTTGTCTTACCTTTAGATTGCGAGGATTTCTAAGATCGAAGAATCTCGGCTTCGAGGGTATTTCCCATCGCTGATAATTGTCCAGTCTTTGAAAAAGAAGAAAAAGAAAAGAAATGAAAATTCTACAAGTAACATCGTGCATTATCTGTACCAATGTAGGTGAACCTCCGACTATCTCACAATGAATTAACTTCATTCCAGAATTATAGACATGTCTAGCTTCCAACGTTCTCCCTGCAGTGTTCTACGAGTAAACTCGAAACACGGATAGAACTTGGTATGTATGTATTATTTGTGGGCCCCTTTCTCTCATTTGTCCCGTTTCCAGCCGGCCTCTTCTCGCAATTGCACGGTCCGGCCTTTGCCTCTGGGGAATCGTCGCTCCTGCGGGAACGCCGCGCACTCGCATCTCCTGGAGAGTTCAACTCGGCTCTCCCCAGCCATAAATTTATCTTTCTCTTTTTCCCTCTCTCTCTCTATCCTTCTCTCTCGCTCTCTCGCCCTTCCTTATATTTTCTTACCGATAGGAGAAGGAGCCTCTCCTCTCCTCTCCTTTCCTCTTCTCTTCTCTTCTCTCTCCCGAGCTAAAGGAGTTATGATTCGCAGCCAGTCAAATTGCGAGGCCCAGAGACGCGGATGATACATTAGTGATGAGGATGAACAGACTTGCAGGGAGTCTGAACTTGGCAGGGTTAGGAATGGGATGAAATGGGATGAGATGGGATGGGATGGGATGGGATGGGCTGGGCTGGGCTGAGCTCGTCCATTCTGTCCATCCGTCGAAAGTAGCTGGCTCCTACCGCCTCCGTAATTTCGTCGAAACGATCGAGTTCAAAGTCAAGATATAGAGTACGAGACTCGTTCGAAATAAGAACACATAATTTTCCCGGAGTCTCATACGTGCGAGCATATCGTTATGCGAATCAAAGAGAAACGAAAACCCAAAAATAAGAATATAAAAAACAAAAAACGAATAGGTTTCCATATGAATGGAAGAAAATCTTGTCGATTGACTTACTGCACGTCAATTGCGCTCCTCATTGTTTTGTGCCAAAGCATGAAAGCTGCCATCGAGATCGCTATGATTGGTAAAACGTACATCGGGCCGAGCTGAAACATGAAAGATCAAAAATTATATACTGCCTATACCTGTGTATAATGATTTTCTGAATTTTTGTTGCTAAAACATTTCGAAAAATTTTTACGAATGTATTTTGTCATTTCTGTTTTAGCGCCGGTATGGAAGCTAATGGTGCCATTGAGCACGACTTTCACAATGCCCTGGTACCAATAAACGGCAGTCATTCTGGTAGCTCAGGAAGAAGTACACCGAGTGGTGGCGATCCGGCACCAGGAAAATTATTCGTTGGTGGATTGTCGTGGCAAACTAGTAGCGAGAAGCTCAGAGAATACTTTGGCATGTTTGGCACAGTTACGGATGTCCTAATCATGAAGGATCCAGTTACACAGGTTAGTTAGTTATCTAATTAATTAATTAACCAATCAATCAATCAATCAATCGGTTGGTTCCATCGCTGATCTCGTTCCCCCGCACCTAACGATTCTTCTACCCTTTTCAAAGACCGCGGTGATTTACGAGGAATATAAAAAAGCGAAAAAAAAAAGACTCAGAATAAAAACAGGGTCAAAGATCCCGCCTTTTGTCCTAACGTCAACCTCGACCTCGTAGTCATTCAATCTACTAAATTCCATGCCATTGTCTCGAGCCATTATACCCCTAATTCAACGAGGAACAATAATCCCTTGCAAAAAAACAAAAAAAAAAAAAAAAAAAAAAGGTCCGACAATTTACCCCACGCACATTCGTCGGTGATAAATTTATAGATTTTTCGGTTCTCGATGTGGAACTTGAAGATTGAGTTGTACCTGGACCAAGAATAGGGCGAATCCGCGAGACGTTTGAACGCCTTTCCACCAAAATATATGATCATGCATTCCATCAATTTCATTAGTTTTATATCGGTCTCGAATAATTGAACAAATTTCCATAATCTTTGATATCTATATGATGAACGGGAACAGATGAATCAATAGTAAAGTGAACATTGGAATTATTTGGAAAAGATTTGGAGCAGTTGATGCAGTAGAACAAATCGCAATAATGTTTTAGTGGACTTTGATGCTGCAGTAACGACAAAGTTCCGGATGGTGTTTGGTTTTAGTAGACGTGTAGCTTAATTCCAGAGTGATGTCCCTTCTTCCTGTTTTCAACTAACGTTGGTTGCATGAATTGTTGATAAATTGGTTCGATCATCTCAACTCTCAAGTTCCACATCCCTGTTCGTATAAAACGATTGTTATTTGGATCGTTGACGGTTATTCACCGGTATAGTCTCCGATCCCCGTATCTCGTGATTAAAATACGGTTATCGTGTTCCAGAGGAGTCGGGGTTTCGGGTTCATAACATTCGCGGAGCCTGGGAGCGTTGACAAGGTATTGAAATGCCCTATCCACACGCTCGACGGTAAGAAGATAGACCCAAAGCACGCGACGCCAAAGAATCGTGCAAAGCAGGCAAACCGCACTAAGAAGATATTCGTAGGTGGTGTTAGCCAAGACACGAGTAGCGACGAGGTTAAAGCGTACTTTAATCAGTTTGGAAAAGTCGAAGAAACGGTAATGCTGATGGATCAGCAAACGAAACGCCACCGGGGTTTCGGTTTCGTAACATTCGAGAACGAAGACGTTGTGGATCGCGTATGCGAGATACACTTTCACACAATCAAGAACAAAAAAGTTGAGTGCAAAAAAGCTCAGCCGAAAGAAGCAGTCCAACCGGGAGCCCTTGCATTGGGTAAAAGGGTTGTTTTAGGAGCCCTTGGAGTTCGTCTAGCTCCCCAACAGCCGCATCCAGTTGCATCCCAAATAGTTGCAGCTCAAGCTCAAGCTCAGGTACAAGCAGCAGCAGCAGCAGCCGCTGCGGCACAGGTACAAAACGCTGTTGCTGGTTATGGAAAATTGTTCGGCAGTTATCCAGCACTTTCGGCGTACAGATATGCGCCTTATCCAATGCCTGGTACAATGGCTACTGCACCACCCCCAGCACCAGCCCCACAAGCAACACCAACGGCTCAACCAGCCCCTGGTAATCCGTACCAAGGCTACTCACTTACAAACGTTGACATGTCTAGTTTCCAGGGTGTAGATTGGGGATCGATGTACGGTATGGGAATGTACGTTTAAAGGGATTGTTCCCTGTACGGGAAGCGGGGGAATAAATAACATAATTATTTGACGATATGTGAAATCGGACACAATCAATCAATCGATCTAAACAAAAAGAAAAAGAATAAGAATAAGAAAAAAAAAAAAAAAAAAAAAAAAAACGAAGGAAAAATAATAATAAATATCCCTTTTTCAATCCCTTGCCTCTCAATCTCAATTATTCAATCTCAATATCTAGCTCGAGAATTCGCAAAGGCATTACAGCGTTTGATATAAAAAATGATAAGATAAAGATAAAGAAAACGAAGAAAAAAACAAAAAAAATTTAATGATTGAATAGAAAAAGAGATAACGATTATTATTATTATTATGATAATGATGATGATGATGATGATGATGATTATGGAGATGAAACGCTGCGCTCCTCTTTTCGTCTTCAATTTAGGAGATGATGCGAATATAAAGGTATTATACCGGCGGTTTGTGCACGGACAGGACCATATGGATCGAAGGTGTACGAATGATAAAATACTACATAATATATACGAGTATTAGAGATGAATTATTATAATAAATATTATTATTATATTATATTATGATAATTGGTAATATTCTCGTTTGTATTTAAATTTAATGAAACTTAGAGCGCGTCGGATGAAAATAAAAAAAAAAATGAAAAAAAAAATAGGAAAAAAAAAAACAAAAACTTTTCTCGTCGACATTCCTACTCAAAGTAAGTAAGTAAGTGTCGTTAAAAAAAAAAAACAAAAAAAAAAGAAAACAAAAAAAAATACAAAAAAAAAAAACAAACTATATAAATTAATAATATGATCTTTGTAATTATTACACGTTGTTACACCTTTCACACTTGCAGTCTGCGTATAATAATGGTATATATACTATTTAAATGTGCTGCACTGTGTAGCCATCGTAACTCTGAACTTCGATCCAATGATACCTATATAAATTTAAGGGAAAATTTTAATGATATTATTAATTATTGTTTTAGTACTTTTTTTTCTTCTTCTTTCTTTCTTTCATTCTTTCTCGTTTTGTTTTGTTTTCTTCTCTTTCGCATTTTTCCTTTTTTTTTTTTTCATTTTTCATTTTTCATTTTTACTTATATTATCCATCCGCGAAAGATAATTTTTTTTTTTTTGACATGGATAAAATATATTATAATACCTAATTTCACGAGAGATAAAGGAACGTCTCGCGGTCTCGCTTAAACTCTTGCTCAATGCAGCAGGATCTTCCTCGTTTAATAACCATAAGATTATTTGATCTCACAAACACACATACATACGCGAACACGCGAAAACACATACTCACAAAAACATTTTTCACACAATTACATGATTATATATATATAAAAAAAAAATTAAAAAAAAAAAAAACCCTTAAATGAATCCTCGATCAAAGCCAAAAATCGCAAGTCTGAGGTGTTACGAATACTTAATTATTATTACTAACTTTAATTTTTTTTGTTTTTTAATCTTTTCATTTTGTTTCTTATTTTATTTGATTTTTTCCTTCTGATTATTATATAATTATCCATTTTTATTTTATTTTTTCTATTTTCATTAACTTCAGTTGAAAAAATCTTTCCGTTTTTTTTGTTCTCCGTCTTTCACGTCTTTATCTCTATATATATATTGCTAGTTTTTATTCAATATATATATATATAAAAAAAAAAAAGAAAAAAAAAACAAAATAACGAGGCAGCTTGAATTTTAATGTTATTTAAACTATTATATACATAGTCGCCGTTGCGATTCGTTCGATCGGTTGCCTCGATCAATAATAATAATATTAATAATAATAGTAATAATAATGAATAACGATAACAATAATATTAATAATAATAATAATAATAAATAATAATAATAATAACAATAATAATAATTATAATGATAAATAATAATAATTATTATTATTAATAATTAAACGTTATCCACGAGTTGTATTCTTGTATTATTATATTTGAATCAGTCGTTGCGTATTAGCATGCATTCGGTTCCTAGTTAGTTACTCAATACTCGTTGGTATATACGTTTCTAGTTTTTTTTTTTTCTTATTTATTTCATTTTCATTTTCTTATTTCTATTTTTTTTTTTTTTTTTTTCTCTGTTCTTTCGCGTACATCTTTGTATATCATGTATAATTTCTCAAGTACTTATAGGTATATAATATGAATTCGCGATTTTTTTTTTATTTTAACGTCGAAGCAATACATACTTAATATGGGTATATAATTATATATACTTGTAACCACGGAGAGGCTTGTCAAAGTTGAATTGATATTTTTTTACGTACAAAAAAAAAAAATAATAGGAGAGAAAAAAAAAGTGAAAAACCAAAAAAAAAAAGAAAAAAAACAAAGAAATATGAAAGATAGAAAGAAAGAAAGAAAGAGAAAAGAAGAAGGAGAAGAAAAAGAAAAAGAAAAAGAAAAAGATAGAAAAATGAAAGCAACAACTATTTGCATGTAAATTATTTCGTTTGATTATTCATTCAAGTAATTAAAGACAATATTATCTGCTCTCCACGATTACATAAGACTCATAAACTACATATTACTTACATAATATATATATACTATATACCTATATATGTATATACATAACATAACATAACTACAAAATACTACTCAAATGATGCTCTACTTAAATAATTTAATGAAACTTTACTTAACGCTGAATAAAAAAATTTAAAAAAAATTAAAAAAAAACTGAAAAACAAAAAAAAAACAGAGAGAGAGAGATGAAAAACAACAACAACAACAACACTTATTAGTCGATAAGAATATGATTGAAAAAATAAGGGTAGCTCAGTAAGTAAAGTAAAGTAAGTACGTATAAGTAAGTATAAGTATAAGTATAAGTATAAGTATAAGTATAAGTCGTTACTTAACTTATACATATTATATGAATATATATTATATATATAAATATAAATATATATAATATATATTAATAATAATAATAACGTTAATAATAATTAATTGATAATTATTCTAATATACTAAATTAAATATCTCGTGATGTTAAGAATTTAAGGATAGCTTAACGTTTCAAAGTATTCAAAGACTCGAGTCATTTAACAAACAAAAAAGAACAAACAAACAAACAGACAAGCAAATAAATTAATAGAAAGAGAAAGAGAAGATGGAAAACGACGCGAAAAAACGAGAAAAAAAAACACATGTGTAAATGAAACGATAAAAAAAAAGAAAAAAAAAAAACAGGAATAAGGCATGAGAGACAAATAACGAAATATTAAGGAATAATCGGGGGAGAAAAAAAAAAAGAAAAGGAAAAAAAATCCTTACTCAAATACGAGAGGAAATTTCGAGCAATAAGTGATTACTCAACTATACTTAACAATAATTAAAATTAAAAATAATAATAATAATAATAATAATAATGATAATATTAATGATAATATTAATGATAATTTAAACATTGCTTGATTATTAAAGAAAATGAAACTAGAAAAAGAGAAAGAGAGAGAGAGAGAGAGAGAGAGAGAGAGAAAGGGAGAGAGAAAAAAAAAACGAAAAAAAATGAAAAAAAAAAGTGGATAAACGAACAATAGAACAGAAAATTAAGAAGAGAAAAAAAGGAAATAAACAGAATTATGTCCTGTTAAACGATAAGTAATAATTCTAGTGATACGTGCGAGTGATACGACGAGATATTACTATGTATACATTAATCAATTATTTACCGAAGTTATTACCTATTATATATTATATTATATTACACCCTAATGAAATTATCTCTTTTGACGATCGGACGACTATTGTATAACGACTTCGACGACTACGACAAACGACAACGACAACGACAGAGGGGGAGAAATATTATTGTTTAATGATAAGTATGAAGAATAAACTCGTATTATCGATTAAACAGCAAGTAGTATTATTAAGTTAGATATGAAAACGGGGAAAAAAAATAAGAAAAGAGAAAAAATAACGACGAGGGGAGAAGGAAAAGGAAAAGGAAAAGAAAGAATAAAGAGAAAGAAAAATTAATTAACTAAAACTAAAAGAGGTAAAGATACGTTAAAACGTATAAACTTATACCTAAACTATTCTACCATACATACATGTATATATATACACGTAATAATTATACGTATATACATATAAAATAATAATTACAATCATACATACATATATAGCTGTGGCGGTAAATTCGAATGAACATATACTACGGATTGAAGGCGATGCCATACCCACTCGGACATTTTTTTTTGTCTTTTTTTTTGGTATCAAATCGGAAAATCGTATCACTGGAAGAACTGGTTGAAGAAGGTATTTTTCTTTGGGATATAGTTTTCGTTTTGGACGAACGCGAAGAGCGAATGTTGAAAGATAATTTGAGGAAGAATAAAATTGAAAATATAAAAGCGACAGAGAGAAGAAAAAGTACTCAGATTTTTTCCTTTTTTCTTCTCATCCGCTCTTCGTTTATCCTAATGAAAACGATGAACCGATAGAAAACTTCTTTCTGATGAATTGTTCGCGAATTCGATCGAAAAGGCAGGAGTATTGGTATCGAGGTACGTACGTAGTACATATACATACGACATCTCATTAACGGTAAATAATGAACTTGTTAATTGAATAAGTTTAAACTAATATATAATAAACTTACATACATACATACATACATACATACATAGATTATATATGTATATGTATAAAAATCTGATAAATTTGTCAAGTATTGATGATTGCGTGCGTGCTTGCCTGTCTGGGTATGGTCTGTATGTCTATATCTGTATGTATTATGTATATATGTGTATCTATTACGTATTACGTATATATATATGTATAGGTATAGGTATGTCTGCTGCAGTGCGCGATTGTGCACGATCATGGGAATTATTTAACTTATTATATTAATTAAGATATGTACCTATTATACCGTTAGATTAATATAATATCCATTTAAATTAGAAAACTATATAAAGTCAGAGAAGCGAGCGATTGTGTGTGCGTAGTTTTATCAGAAATTAGAATGGAAGAAGTACATAGTAGAATGGTTTTGGGTGTTCGGGGTGGGTTTTCATTTTTTTTTTTTATTTTTTTATATTTTTTTTTTCCTTTCTTTTCGACGCTCGACGAATCGATTTATTTTTTTCCAAAACGTGAATTTTTTTTTTCTTCAAATTTTACTTTACCCATTTTCTCTCTCTCTCTCTCTCTCTATACTTATCTTTATTCATTCACTCATTCATTCATTCATTCATTCACTCATTCGTTCATTCGTTATTTCTACCCAATTATCAAGATTAATCAATTTCGGCTCAACTTTGACATTGATAAAAAAAAAAACAAAAAAAGAAACAAGAAGTTTATTTGACTTCAATTAATTCCAACCATATGATCACACCTGTTTATTACGAAATTCGTCTCGTATTACTCGCTTGTTTTAGCGATAATCTATTCGATCACGCGATTATTAGTATTTAAATACGTCGCGATGAAGTGTTACATTTTTTCTTTCTCTTCTTCTTTCCAGGTGAATTAAAATTGGATGATTTGTTCAGAAAAAAAAAAAAAAATTATCTTTTTTCAATCTTTCATTAATGCACGGTAATTAAATATAGTATCTGTAAAGCAGTTCGATTTCACTTTCTATTTTTCCTTTCTTTCTTTTTATTGTTTTCTTATTATTCTCTCTTGCCTATGTTGTATAATTCTTTGTATATCTAGCACATACTAATATCTTGTCGAATGCGAGTATAATTAGCAGTAATTAATAGTTTTGAGCTAAAAAAATAAAAAAATTAAAATTAAAATAAAAATGAATAATAAAAATCTTACATTTTTTTTTTCTTTCTTTTTTGATGCGTGTTTTAAGTATGTAATAATAATAACGATAATATATACTAAGCACATAATATTTATATTATTTAAATACGATGATGCAGCCTATGGTATATATTATATAATATTAAATTAATATTGTGTATAAGCTAGGCATGCCGATTGAATTGATATTGATATCGATATTAATATACTATAGTAATGTGGATAAAAAAAAAAACGAAAAAAAAAAACAACAAAACAAAACAAATTTCTATACTGCTTGTTATCATTCGTTTAAATCATTCTTATATACCAGAAATAATGTTGTAAAAAAAAAAAAAACCAAAAAACAGAAGATGAAAAATAATTCGAAATATCTATCGCATTGAAATTAATGGAATTTTGAACCGTTGAATCGTTGGTCGTCGAAAAGCTTACCACGAACAACCCCTGACCCAATAGTATCCCGTAAAAGTAATAAACCATAGACCTGTATAATTAGATCTTTGAAAAACAAGAACAAAAAAAAATAAGAAGAAAGTAAAGGAAAAATGGAGAAAAGATCGAAAAACTAATAATTACCAAACAACCTGCACTGTAGTCGCGCGCTTAGTTAAATATCTTGTTATAATTGCTAAATACAAATTTTGATTTTTATTATTTCAACTCCACTCACAATGCCGACAAATTAACAACAGATACAAAGAGAAAGAAAGAAAGAAAAAAAAACAAAAAAAAAAAAATGAAACACATCAACAAGAATAACGAAACATACAATAACTCGACTCGTACTTAATTAGTTATATCATTAGTTTCCATTATCCCACCAATATACTGATTGTTAACTAAAAATCATCCCCACCTATTATAATGTGTAACCAATACTCAAGACGTATTATTATTATTATTATTATTATTAATTAATTAATCAATTAAATAATTCATTTATTCATTCATTAAATAATTCCTATATTAATTAATGACAATTATACATAACTTTGCATCGCATACTACTACTACTACTACTACTCTACTACTACTCTACTACTACTCAACTTACTATTCATTTTTCTCTTTGCTATTCCGAATGAGTATGGGGGGCATCATGAGCCAAACTGTACACATATTACACATTTGTTGCGGTGGACAGACCCCGTGAGATTATTTTTTATTTTCTATTTCTTCAGTATTACTATAATTCCGAATTACCTATTTTAGATTGAAATGAAAATGAAAATTTGAAATTTGAAATTTGAAATTGAAATGAAAGTAATGATGAGATTTCTGCCTTTGATTAATTCTATTCGAAATGATTATTACTATTATTATTATTATTATTATTATTATTATTATTATTATCTCGCGAATATTTTCATTTATTCTATAATATTATCGATTACGATTGATATTATACATATAAAGTGAAATTTTCCAATGGGTCGGTCTGTCGCGGCTGATATTAAACACAGGTATGATATACAAATTACACAAAACATAATATACAATGAACAAGAATAAGAAAAAAAAAAAATGATATAACAAACAAAAAAAAACAACATAAAATGATATTGCATTGCTATACACAAATATGACAACGTATATAGTTTAGGTAACTGCCTAGAGAAATTGCCAATAAAGTAGTCGATAAAACTAGTAGAAAAAACTTTGTTGTGTTTCCCCGTATACCTCACTTATATTATATAGTATATATATATCACCGTATTTTATCTGTATATTTGATTTGTCTTTTTTATTTTGTATCTATCTAATACCTATTCATTAGAGTATTTAGACAATTGGTATATATATATATAACTACACACGTATATATACCCTGCATATATACATATATACATATATACATACACATATATGTGTATATATACCTTGCTACCTCTACCCCATCGTGTAGAAATCGCATTTTGTTAACGTTGTCTTCATAGGGGGTGCCCACGTTTCGCTAATTGACTAATTAATATTAAGTCATAATTAGGCGAGTTACACCGTTGGCCACTCATCCCATGCCGACTCCTGGTTGGCTTCAATTTATCATGTGTATATATATATATATGTGTGTATGTATATGTGTATGGGGTATATTGTACATCTGTCGACGCATCGTTCGCTTTATAGGTCGTGTCGGGTCAAAGTGCACGCAGCCATATAATCATCCTTATTTTTCTCTTTTGAATTTTTTTTGCTTTTTATTTCCCGAAAAACCATTCAGCTATTATTTTCCCTTCCTTCCTTCCTTCCTTCCTTCCTTCACGTATTCAAGAATTTCTTATGCTCCAATTTTGCCGAAAATAATAATGACTTAGTATCACTGAAATCAAAAAATAGGACCCAACACGACCCGATATCTGCTCTCTCCGAACTTTCGATCTCACCTCGGTTCGCATCTTGTCAAACGCGTAATAATTTCTTATCATCAGACGTTCGATCATCTCCGTAAAGGAAGATGTAATGATTTTTTCTTTGTCGTCAAAATCACGGTCTTATTATTTCGGAAAAATGTTATTGCATAATTTTCAATTATTCTTTCTAAATGCATATACAAAATTAGCATTTAGCTAATTTGACTTAAATCTTGGAATTTTTATTTCATATTTTTTTTACGTGTATATATAACGGATCGAATAACGAGTGAGAGAGTCATATACGTATACATATATTCGTATATTACAAAGCGAATAGTGTACCTTCACAATACCAGTATACCTATAATGTATATGAAACTGAAAAGATTTCAGGTGCAGAGTAGCCCATTGTTATCTGTTCGTTTCCCGGTATTAACTGCAGTTATCAAACGATTATAAATCTCATTGAAAAGCAAACATTTACGGAACGGGGAATAGCTTGGAAATCGGGTCTGAATTTCACGGGTTAAAAAAAATTAAAAATGAAAAAAGAGAAAAAATATCGAAAAAGTAGAGCAAAAAAAAAAATAAAATAATAAAACTGGACAGGGAAACGACCAGAAAACTTTGCCGTAGCGCATGCGTTAGCTAGAGCACTGATATACCAGTCTAACAACCAGAGTTTCACATGATTTGATTATTTGTTTTTTATTTGAATATATATATTTTTTTTTTATATCGATAACCCTTGGGGCTGTCCAGAAATCACGTGATACGTTTTGGGATAGTGCGTGCACGGCGTTCCCTATACTACATTGTAGCATTTTGTCTCACGTGATATCTGAACGGCCCCCTTAGTCTTGCGTAAAAAAAAAAAAAGCAAAAAATCCATCCCTTCCCACGTGGCCATTGCCCTACTTTCCGGATTGCAGTTGCGAAAAATTCACCCCTCTTTGTGAATATATACTTGCTATCGTATTTATACAATATTAGTTAAATGCAAGAAAAAAAAATTAAAAAAAAACAAATAGATAAAGCAGTAAAAGTATTATGAACTTAGCGTCTTATCTTTGATACAAATGGTAGCTGTGTATGTTTTTTTTTTTTTTTTTTTTCTCTTAATTTCTGTCAGCTTGGAAGCATATTATATATGCAAGTAGATTGATTTTGAAATTGATCGAGTGATAATCCCATCATAATATCATTCCCAATTTTATTTAAATCTTTGATTTAAATCTATCCGAGTGCCTTAACCTTCCCTGTCCCCGTACAAGAAAAAAAAATGAAAAAATGAAAAAAACCCATGACATTTTTTCCATGAGAAAAAAAAAGAAAAAAAAAAACGATTAAAAAAAAATACCCCGAAATCCCCTGTAGTAAGTAGATTACGTATGTATATTGTTTTGAATTTTCTTTTATCTAATTTTGTGTCTTTTTCATCTGTTTATTTATTTATTTATTTATTTATTTATTGTATTATTTATTGATTGCTGTGTGTCAACGTCTGCAGGTGATGCCTATGTGGAGAACCCATAACCAGGTAAGATATTACAAGTAGATTTCCTAGTTAATTAGTCGCCCTATATAATTATATATACCTACCTACTTATACTTAGAATTTATTGTTCGTATAGTAGATAAAAAATAAAATGAAAAAAAAAAATAAATGCCAAAAAAGTGTGGTAAATGGTGTAGTGTAGTTCGTGTGTAACGGCTTTATTGACTTGAGCTTAACAACGACTCGTTTTTCTCACATAAAACGTAGAAGCTTTTCGAAGAATATCAATTATTCGCGCTTGTATATAATATATATGTATATGAATTTCAAATCGCGGTTTTGATGAATTTCTTTTTTCTTTTTTTTTTCTCCAATTATTTCGAACCTAGTCACCTGATCTCTAACATTATCAAACTCCAAGATAAAGAGGAAAAAAAGAAGAAAAAGAAAGGAAGAAAGAAAGAAAAAAAAAAGAAAAATTCTCCCCGAACGAAAATGAAATGAAATTAAATGAAATCCGGCGAAAACTATAAGTCGTTGAGCTTTAAAGTTTATACCTAATTCACACAGGGTGCACCATGCATGTAACTAACCAGCCAAATTATAACAAAAAGGAAAAGAAAAAGAACAACACTCGAGCCTCTGCAAATCGCGTCGCTCTCTAACTTTGACGAAACGAGAAAAAAAAAAAGGAAGAAATAAAAAAATAAAAAACCTCAAAAATAAGGCATTGTGAAAATGTTTAGTTGATATATTTTTATTTTTCTCTTCTGTTCTGGAAATAGGTAGTTATAAAAATACCTATATGATCTATGGGTATATATTATATATAATATATATATGTCTATTATACAAAAGCGTTTGTGCATACTCTAATACGCGCATTTATTTTTTCAAATTTTGATGATACGATATATATATCGCGAATGTATATCGTCCTCTGCTACGATGCGGATTAAAATAAATTGTAAGTCGTTGATTAATAAACGACATATATCAATAACGTCAATTTTGGATAGAAAATTTAATCAGTATTTCATGTATAATTATATATATATATATATATATTTGTAAAATAATATAATATATATATATATATTATTGTACATAATATAATATTAATTAAATATTGTATTATTAATATAATAATGGTGCACCCGCAGACTAGAAACTGCAGCAACGATATATTATAATTTATATCTATAGATGAATAATGATTATTGAATTTAATGAAGTCGAGTTTGAGTTGTGTTTTATTACTATATAAAGCGTTTCTAATATTAATAATAATAACATTAAGAATAATAATAATAATAATAATAATAATAATAAAATAGAGTTGGAAAATGAAAAGAAAAAACGAAGAAAACAAAAATGAAAACGAAAAGATGATTAACTGTAAAAGATTGAGTATACAGAACTTTACTTCGATCATATATTATGTATAATAGTTGTATGAGAATAGTAAGAAAAAGGAAGAATGAAAAGAAAAGATAGGAGGACGTTAGAATAAATTGATACGTGATAACGTGTTAATTATATAGTTATATTAAATAGATAATACATATTATTGAATTTTCGAAGCACTTTGGACAAGGGACCCACACACGACTCGTAGCGTTTTCTGGCTCTTAATTTGACCGGGGCCATACTGCTCTTCCATAACTAAATATATATATATATACACATATAGTATATATATATATACAAATATATGTATATACTACGATTACGTACTTGTATAAATTACTACTCGAACGTTTTAGCGGTTAAGTAATTTATCGTTTGTGAAACATTTCGCTGATATGTTTGGCGCGTGTGTGTATGTATGTATGTATGTATGAATGTGTGTGTGTGTGTGTTAGTACGCGCGCGCGACTCGCTCGACCCTCTCTTATACGAAATAGTTTTTTTTTTCTGTATTTTTCAATCCTTGGAGAAAAAAAATCACTCTTTTTCATAATATATAGGTATGGTATATACTATAGTATATACACTCCCAGGAGGAGGTTGTGTGTAAAGGGAAGTCTCGCTACATCCTCAGTGGTCTTGCAAGAAAAGAAAAAAAAAAAAAAAAAAAACAACAAAAACAAAAAAATGAAGAAATAAGTAAAGTAAAGTAAAGTAAAGGAATGGAAAAAGTCATAAATAGATAATCTCACAAATCTGTATATATCCACAGTAAAATTGCAACCGCGAGTTCCCCATCCGAATGCCATATGGAGTTGTTTTTTTTTTTTTTGTTCTTTCTTTTTTGCCATAATAAATTTCAAACTCTGTAGTATCAAAAAACGAGGATAAATTCACAAAAATATTAGCGAAAGAAAAAAAAAAACAAGAACCAAAGTTGAAAATCAAATTTTTGGAACTGAAGATCTGACCTAATGAGGCACTCGGCTGAAGAGTTGTAAATATTTTCCAATCTCAGAGCACTCGCAATTGCGGTAATTAATTGATTAATTAATTAATTAATTAATTTATCTATTTATTTGAGCAATAATTTATTTTTATCAAAATCTCCTTGAACGTGAAAAAAAAAAAATAATAGTGAACAGAAAAAAAAAAAAAAAACCCCTTCACGAAACATGCCGTGCGCGTGCTACGTACATATATAAGGAGTTATTGGATGTACATATTTTCTTCGTGAAGTATATATATATATACATAAAAAATTTGAGTAAAAAGTAAGCTAGTAGTGGACCTATAGTACGTTAACGTTCTTGTACTAGAACTAGAAGAACAAAGTGCACACTATAGAATATCACATAGTATTATTATAGTCGGTAGTGAGTAGTTATATACGTCTCATAAAAAATAAGAAAAAAAAAGGAAAAAAAAAAAGAAAAATGAGTTTTAAAGTAATTTAAAAATTAATATTATTAGCTATATTCAATTGATATTACCTACCGTCGTAGATTACAACACACAAGATTTGTCCCTGATGCTGTTCAGCAGACATTTTTTTTTCTTTCTCTTTTATCATTCACTACGTTTATTTTTGTTAAAAATAGAAAATTCGATTTTTAGTTTTTTTTTTTTTTTTGACAATCGATCGAAACGTAATGAGAATTTTTTTTTTCTTTCATTGACATGTCAATATTTTCAGGCCAGGATCAGGGCCAAGCGAAATGCATTTTAGTCATTTATTTATTTAACTTATTTAAACAAAAAAAAAAAGAGAACAAAAAAAGAAAAAAAAACGAAAAAAAAATGATAGAAATAAAATGAAAAACAACCACTTGAATTATTTTAGAGCTAATATTTATGATATTGATATTGATTGATTGGTCTGTGTTGGTATTTTGCCAATAATTTTTTGACAGCTTCAGCGTAGCCTTCCTTTGTCTGTCTTTGTCTTTGGCTCCCGAGGGCCTCCAGCGAATCTCTATATATATATATATATATATATCTACCATCAAATATTTTTCAATTTCTCTGATAAACGGAACGAAAAGAGACACGGGTGCTCCGAGTAGAAAAAAAAAAAAAAAAAACAGACGAAAAAAAGAAACTTTTTCATCCCTCGATTTATGGAAAGAATTTCAAAGTTATGTTATCATCAGTCTCCTTGCCATACGTATATAATATATATATTATATCCTATATGTAGGTATATACCCAAACCCTCAACCGGCAAATTTATTTCTAGTTCCTGTGTAGAGGATATAAATTGACTATATCCACATATTGTATCTAGTTTATTCGCTGGTGGTCCATGGGAGTATGTAAAACTTACAGATGTCTAGCGGCTAGCGTGATTAATAGTAAACATGTGTAGCAAGTACGTAATTATTAATTGGTAATCCGTAATAAGTAAATCAGTATTTCAGTAAAGTGAAACAGTATCGATTAGTAGGTGAAGTATTTACAACACCGTATTTACCGCAGGCTGTACCTGTTGTTGTTGAAAACATTAAAATACTCTTATTCCATGCTATTCGCTTACAGAATCAATTTTTATCCCATAATAATCATATTATATACTAGATCCCTGATACCCCAAAAAAAAATCACATATCCTTGCTAATATTATGTAATTATCACTGATTCCCATATAAATATACACCCACTACATATATATATATATATACCTATACGTATATAGTATATACAAATGTTTATTCGATGTCGTACATATTTATCTCATTTTCATTTTATTTCGTTTTCTTTCCCCCTTCCCTCACTGCTACTGTTTTCAATCAACTATTGAAGAGTTGAGCCTTATATGCTATATATTATATATATATTCATTATATCACATATATATATAATATATTATCAATTAACTCGTCGCTTCGAAGGATTCTCTTAGGTCCACGTGTCCCTAGTGACCGATAAATTTCACCTGACAGTTTTCCCCGCTTTCCCGCACAATTCTATTTTCTATTCAAACAAAGAACCAACCCTTAGAATTAGAGAGATATAGAGAGAAGAGGAAGAAGAGAGAATGATAATAAAGCCTCCATGAAGCGGTTGTTGGTTATTATTATTGTGTGCTTTTCTACGAGTTTCCTCTGTTCTCGAGTTGAAATTAGTAAGTATTCTCTGATTTATACTTCTTTTTTTTTCTTATCTTTTCATCTTTTTCTCTTTCTCTCTCTTTCTCTTTTTCTCTTTTTCTCATTTTCTCTTTCACTCTCTCGCAGCTTGGATCAAGTAACGCCGTACAATAGATAAAAGTATTTCCGTAGAAAACATTGCGTAGACGGTAGTGTGGGGGATGGTGAAGGGCCATTATTCCTAAATCATCCCCTTCTCCAAGAAAAGCGCAGAAAGAGAAGAAACCCCGGATTTAGAAGTTGGATGGCTTCGGAAAGAATGGCAAAGAGAAAAGAAAGGAGGGTTAGACCATGGTGGGAGTCCATCTTAGAACTTCCAAAGAATCTCCTCATCCCCCCTAAACGTAGCAGTGCCTATATACCTAGTATACATATATATTCTGTATAATATTTAAAAGAAACAAGAAAAAAAAAGAAAAAACACCTTTGCTTTTTTTGTTCACACACATATCTGCTAAAGTAATTTACCTGCACTTATATATGATGTATAGGTGTTGTTGAAATCATTAATTAATTACTACACATTGATGAGTAATTTTTTTAAATTTATTTATTTATTTATTTATATTTTAATGCTTTTTCTTCACGTTGCGTTGTACGTTGTTCATATTTTCATTCTATACATAGGTAAATCTGTCCTGAGTTTCGTAATGATTGATGGTTTTTGCGGTTTCGCGTGTTTCGGACGTTGTATCTATGATCGGTGATCGGTTGACCACAATTTATCGAAAATTGGGATTTGAGGTATCGAAGAAAGAAATAAATGCATTAGAGAAGTTCAGATCCGAAACACGCCCGTAATAATTAGCTTAAAGCTTTCGTTCTATATACATTAGTATAGTGAAGCAACTTATCGTATATGTATATTTATAACATATACCTTTCGTATACATCGACACCAATCAACGTAGTATGTTAATTATTAATTATCTAATAGCTGTGTGAAATATTTGCTTATTTAGTCGCGTGCTTCACCTATTTATACACCCACCTACCTACCTACAACGCGTACATATATATAAATGATTTTATATATATATGTGACTGATAGTTTACACTTAAACCTCATATCATATTTGAAGAAAAAAAATTTTTGCTCCTAGCTGATGATTAATATTACATATACTATATATATATGATGATAACGAATGTTATCGAACGGATAATAATTATGTACTGTAATTTTGTGATAAAAAAGAAAAACATAGCAAAAAAAGAGAAAGAAAAAAAATAGAAGAAGAAAAAATTAATTATTTAATTAAAAATTAACATTTGATACCCACGTTGTCAACGAGTTCACGATTTCCTTCTATAATTAATATAATATATTATTCTATGTATTCATTAATTGTAATTGTAGGAAAATTTTGTTATAAAAATCGAGAGAACTCACTGCAATATATAAAAAGGTATATTATTATATATAAATACATGTTATAGAGACTAACAAGAAACTGGTATGAAATCGAGAATTAATTAAGAAAGCGAGAAGTTGGATAAGAATGAAATAAATAAAAATGATAAGAATTTATAAAATATCAAACTTCTAGATAACGTATACATAATATATATTATATATATACATATATACATTTAGGTATAACGTAATAAGTGTTAGAAACCATATAGTGATGTAAGTGCTTTTATATATTTACCCAAGTACAAAGTGTACATATATATAGTATATATATACATATACACGATAAATTTGAACAGTGTTCAGACTTAGCTTAGATATAATCTAGTATCAAGTGTGTTGGATTTAACGATTTTAATCTAATGTTTCTAATTCTAGTCATTTTACAAAAAAAAACAAAAAACAAAAAACAAAAAACAAAAAACAAAAAAAAAACAAACAAACATACAAACCAAAAGCAATCAACGAATCATTCCCGATCGAAAATTTCTAAATACCTGCACGATTACAGGTAGAACGCATAATCATCGTTAGTCGAAAAGTAATTGCGACTATGAAAATAATAATAATTTATTACTATCATATAAATGATTGATATTTACATATATATACATATATACATTATATATTATCGTCAATATCATCGTCATTATTATTACCAATTATTATTATCATTATTATGATTATTATTAATATTATCATTATACATATATATTTTAATCGATACACTATCTATGTTTACACTTCATGTCTTACCCAATTTCGTTGAATTTATCCCACACCTTCCTCGCTCTATGTACAAATTCAAAACTACCCAAATCGAATTGAATAGAACAGAATAGAATAGGCAGACACCGACTAGACCCTCGATCGAAACCGCACCCATTCTAACAACCCCTAAAGTTACACAGTTCCACTTCCTTCCTGGTTACTAGTGACACGTCGCGTCCGTTCGCATGGATCATCTCGTATTACTACCTCTGCAACTTTTCCGCCCTTGTATGTATGCACCTTGCAGCCCGACGAGGAGAGAATATTGTAGAAAGTTAGCAAAGGACGGAAACGAACGAAATGAAAATTCCCGAAGCTCTTTACAGCGTTTAATTGATCTACCGAATGCCTGTAGGTGATTATGTAAATTGTAAGTCATTGCTCATTATACTTTGATGCAAAGTGAGAAATAAGTCAAATTAATGCAACACGTGGCTGAGAGCCGTTCGGAACAATTGTTTCCAAATTATTCATCTCTCGTTGTCGTACAGCAGAAATTATCTTTTATATATATGAATGAATGCAACGGAACTTGCGGAACGGGGATAAATTATTTATCTAGGTTTAGGTACGTGTATGTAGTATATACCTACTCCATTTACTATATAAGGAAATGGGGCGAAAATGTTATTGTAGTTCTTATTCAACCTTTGGAGCAGCGATCGATCCCTGCGTCAGCTGTCGATCGAGGAAATGGTGGAATAATCTCACCGTATATAACGTATAGGTGGTATAGGATAGAATTTATAAAATCTATATTCTCCCTTCATTTTCTATTATAGAAAATTTTCTTTCAGTATTTTACGTCAGCTGTAAAATCTCTCCCCCGCTTGAGGTGAAAAATACGCTAAGAATGACGAAAGCCAATTTTTCTACGCGAGTGGAATCCACCGATTGAACGCCCGTCGTTTCGTGAGTCTAGAGTCGTAACTCGGTTTGGCTCTCCTAAATATTCTGTAAATACCGCGAGGGAGGCAGGCCACGCCAGGAGAGTAAGGGATGCAGGGGGTGAGAAATGTCGGGGTTGATTCACGCTGGGTCTGCGGGGTCTGTGGGGGGATCAATATTGGGACCCCCCAGGGGCACACACGCCCAGTCCTTACCCAGCCAAACCCAGAGCACCAAACCCTACTCAGCTGGTGTCTAAATTGCACGGGAAAAAGGCATCTACGCGACTCAGCCAGACATTATTCCTTCAGATTTTAAACGTCTTCATTCTTTTCTGCTTCACCATGCTATTTTCTCCCTTCACTCCACACATTCGCTGGTATATCCTGCAGCCCACGGACTCCCGAGAGACGTGAAAACTCGCTCGCCTTAGGGATATTGATAACGCGATTCCTTCTCTTTTTTGCTTAACAGCGAATTGATTTTTTCCATTTTTATTTCAGCTGCGTATATCAAGAAACTTTTAGAAGAAATAAGAAATAAAAAGTCATCAGAACGTTTAGAAATTTTCTCTATACATAACTTCGACTCTGGGTATAAAAGAAAGCCCAATTTCTCTGAGAGCAAATATATTTTTCCAAGCGATTAAGGATCTGCTGTATTGCAAAAAATAGGGTTGGCTTAAGGACGATTAGAAAACCGCCAGTCAGTTTAGTCCTAATCGTAGAGCAGGCCTTAGAGTAAAACTCCATACTCTGACGCAGATTGTCTGCAGTAAGTGAATTGAAAGACAGAAACGAGCTTCATGAACAGTTGGGAGATCGTCAGGAGCTTTTGGAACTCTTTCGTAAAAATGGGAGCCAACTCGGCCAAATCTTTTCCTAATAGTTAGTCTGTCATCTAGACCCTGCCTGATGTGGATCATTCTGAAAACAGTTATTCCATAAAGTATCATCTCTCCCTTGAATGACTTCATCTCTTCAATACAGCAGCAGCATCCCTCTTGGAAATCGAATGTTTGTTGAAAACGTCAAAAACAGCCGGCTTGCTTGATAGTTGGTTACTAAAGGCCTATATAGAAGGCGCAAAGAAGCGGCAAGGGGCGAGGGGCGATGGTCGAAGGGATGATGGTGGTGGTGGTGGTGGTTCGAAGCTCTGCCGCGAGGCCACCGACCCCTGAGCCCAGTGACAAGGACCTGCTCCCTCTGGATGCACAGAACCTTGAAGGAGTAATGCGCGGGGGAGTTTTGCGTGTTGATATATATAAATTTTTCTTTTTTTCTGCACCAAAGTTTCGTCTGCTCTCTGAATCGAGGTATTTTTTCAACAGGTTTTCGGGCTTGTAGGGAACCGCACCATCTGCAGGGCTATTAGAATAAGGGAGAGTTAGCTGTGTTTGCCGTTCTTAATTGTTGTAGAAAATATTTTAGAATTAAACCCGATGTAATCTTTGCTTGGGTTTACGCAACCACGCAACATGCTCAGATTATTTTCTAGCGAAAATGGGAAACTGAGAACGGAGACAAGGACAAAGACAAAGAGCTGGCCGAGAGACGGGTAGCTGCAGGGTTAGAGGGTGCAGGAGAAATTCGAAAGTGGAAGAGACAAGGAGGACTCAGCCAAAACCCAGTAAGCTCCAAAGCTACGCCGAGGATCCGGTCTTATTGGCTGTACCCGCGTATCTTCGTATCCTGAGCTTGAATCCCTCAGGATATATTAGTGACGCTGTATACCAGTCAATTTTTTTTCTTCTTTTCTTTTTTTTTTCTTGTTTTCCCTCGTCATTATTAAAACGCTTCGAGGAGCTTTCGGCCTCGGCCTGTAATATTGAATTTTTTTCTTTCTTGTGCTTCCGTTACGTGATATAATGTTCCGACTTGATTAAGTAGAGCTTTTTTTAATGTATTTTGAGCGAAGCAGATCAGTGATAAGTCTTTTTTTTCCCTCTGATTTTTTCGTTTTTTTTTCTTTCTTTTTCTTTTGTAGATATTTTGTTAAAACGAAGGTAAACCTTGAGATCATTTTTTCTCTAATATAACATTTGCCACCGTCCGGGAGCGATAAAAATTAAATTTGCATAATTTTTCGCCGGAAATTTATGGTGTTTGAGATCTTAACCGTTAAAATTATGAATAAAACAGAGATACTCAAAAATTACTCTCCAAGAATAAATTCAGTTTTTTTTTTTCTCTCTCTCTCCCTCTCTCTTTTAAACAACCTTCTTGAGAGATCAGATTTTTTTCTCTTTTCGTTCCACTTTTTTTTTGTTTTTTTGTTTTTTTTTACACCCTCGCGCAGCAGTGACAAAAGTCTAGGTATATAAGCTACTCGAGAAAATCTGTTCAAATTATCCGTCTCTTTCCTCGAAAGTCTTCAACTCATTTCCCGTCTCTCTCTCACAGTTCGTTAGTTACTGACTAAAGATAAAATAAGATCAAAAAAGCTCAGGAAGAAAAACCATAATAAATCCCAGATAGTTCTGAAAAGACTTTGCGACGTCCTGACGATTAACATTGACGAGCTACTGCAGTTACTCGGTGTCATCAAAATTTAACGATGAGCAGGTAGATCAATGGGGTCCTATCACATAATTATTCGTCATATCCCATCAATTTTCTTTTATGTTTAGTTAAAATATGCAAATTTTCTTTGAATTGAAAATTCTCGACTTTCTTAAGGCACCGAGAGCTTTCATGTTTCTTCTTTTTCTTCTTCTAATTTTTCACCCCCATAGTTTAATTGGCGATGAAGATGTAGAGTGATTTATTAACATCGGTATACATCTATTCGATGTTTTCTCATCGTCGGATATTTAAGTAGGATATACGATGTAAATAATTTTGTACTGCAACGAGCACCGAGGCTAATTAAGTTCACGTGAAAAACCTTTCGAAGCAAAGGTAAATTTACAAAGTACACGAACAAAAAGCGTATACCTCTCGAACCCCCTGAGCAAGTTTCGTTACCGAATACCGATTTCCCATTTGCCCTTTCAAAACTCGAGGCGTAAAGGTTCTCCGCAAATTCCTCGCCTCCTACTTACTAATGATAAAACTTTGCCTGTACTATGTACCACTACATACACCCCCTTGTGGGCAGACAAAGGGTAGATAGGAGAGCAGGACTGAGCCAAAGTCAGAGAGAATTCGAGAACACGATATACTGCACCCAACTCCTATGTACCTACAATCGTAGAGAGAGAAAATCGTTACCCCAAATTTGGGAACTTGATACACCACCAAAATTTCTCGATAGTCTATCAGCTACAGACTAACTTGCCTCCTTAAATCTACAACCTAAAACCTAAAACCCAGAACCTAAAACCTAAAACCACCCGGTTGGTTCGTATACACGAGTTACGCCGCTCCCAGATCGATGCCCGCTCCTCTACCCTCTCTCTCTCTCTCTCTCTCTCTATACCGTACTCCGTTTATTTCTCTCTCTCTCTCTCACTCGGGTAGCTACCCCTGTCTCTCTACCCCTCGGTCGTATTGCTCTACGTGCGTTACGCGTTACGATAGTTACGCTTTACGGTTTACGGTATGCTTTATACGTGCGGATGACACTCCCCAATGTTCTTTGGGGGTGCTTTCCGCCACCCTATGACACCCTACGACCACCTATCCTATCAACGGATCGAGTTACCACGGCCTATGATCTGTGTCCTGTTGTGTCGTACTTTGGTAACTGCAGTACCCACATACAGCATTCGGTATTGACGGTGTGGAATAATTAGTCGTTTTGCAGAGAATTCGAAAGGTTGCGTTGGTCATTTTTCTGACGTCCATTTTTTTTTTTTAGTTTAGTTAGTATTTTTTTCTTATTTTAAATATTCACGCTGAGATCTTAGAGCCACTTTTTTTTTTGTTTCTCCTTTTTCATACCGGGAAATTCTCCCCTTGTGCGTCAATTAGCGCGACATCAAACGATGGAGAAATTTATGGTACAATTTCTTGAGGGTGAAAGAAAAGTCTATATTTCGTTCGAAGATCATCCCTTCTTTGGAACTATATTGTTGTCTTTACATTTCGCCACCGTTTCTTTCATCCCTTAGTTCTCCATTGTCCTTTGCACTTGTCTGGATTCAAAGGGTAACTGTTAGACCTTCCCTTCCCTCCACTCCTGATACGAAGACATCTTGTCGTGCTGTTCGGAATTCTACCAAACAGAGTTGATCCAACTTGAAAGTCTCAACGCTTTTGAGGATCAACCCAAAATCCTGAAGTCGAGTTCTGAAAATATTCTTTCTCTATGTATTTTCTCTTTGTGCTTTATACATACTTTCACTTTTATCACTTCAAAAGATGGTTCTGAATACGATATCTTGATACGTCTCTACTACCTATACTCTAAAGATTAACTCTGAGTGGTTGAAGAAATGTCAAATTTTGCCTTCCATTTCTTGTATGGATCCGCTTGCCGTTCTTTTGTTTTTTTTTCGCCGATCAATATAGATATTATGCTCGTTATCACGCGGTTTTGGGGTTGAATGGTTTTGTTTTTTGTTCATTTTCATTTTTTGCGATCATTTGTCATCACTTCGTGGTAGGTATTGCCTGTCAGTAAAATAATCAAGAAACAATTACGAACTATCGGTGTTTCTGTTTGTTCACGCGGTGGAGATTACACACCCTGGTTGTTCACGAAACTTAAGACGATTACCGAAGACACGCTAACGTTAACCCCACGAACTTTACCTACAGCCCTTTGATGCCGAGGACTAGGAGTAATTATTATCATTCCATTGCCTCTGGGAGATTTCCCGGTGCAAATGGGTCTTAGAACCTCGCTGGAAAGATCGAGTTTCGATGTTCTTTACTTTTTAAGGATCCCACCGAGATATATAGCGATAGCATCAACCGACGGCCAGCATATTTCCACCCCTCGGACTGTATTTACTCTCTCGGTTTTCAGCCCCACCCTCTTACACACGTACACTCATCCCCTTGCTAACACATACCAATACCCACCCACATGCTATCCCTTCTCGCGCTTTCCTCCCTTGCCTGGCCGGAGTCGAGGCTCGTGGCGCACCCAGAAACCATCCCTTACATCCATACAGAAAAAAAATAACGAAAAGAAAGAAAAAAAAAAAATTAGAAAAAGGAAAACAAGGAACCTGGTGAATAGTCGGTGGTCACGCTATACGCTACATGGAAGGTGGGGTGGGATATAATATTCCGATACGTATTTATCCGTTCAAAAAATCGCTGGACTTGTTACGTGCTGCAATATCTACATTCAATGAATTACACGCTATCATGATGTTTGATTGCTCATGAGTATATAGGTTTTTCTTTCATATTATACAATTTTATTAAATTAATTACACTTTTTAGTAGTCGTAGGGGATGTAAAATGGTGCTCAAACGTATCATATATAGTGCGATGAACTGAATATATGTGTATAGACAGAACTGCAGCAGGCGAGGCAACAGGCTGTGCTGTATGGCTGTCTCCCTGATGGGAAGATTCTCGCTTCGGTTACTCGAGGTGGATTCTAAGTAGCACCGTTGCAGAGGGGTTGGTACGACTCCCGGGGTGATCGCCCCCGCCCGAGTCACCCCTTCTTGATTTACCGCGGTTTTATTGGCAAAGATAAACCATTTACGACGAATACTTCGCGCTGCCGCGAACTATGGCTTGCTCAAATCTTGATCCTGCCCCGTTTCTCCCTTCCGTTATATTCTTCCCTCTGTCTATCTATCGCTATATCCTCTTTCGACTCGACAACTGCGGGCTATTTTCCGTCAATTTTCGATTATTCTTTTTCTCACCGAAAATAAGCCAAAGGTATTTTCCTTTTCCGGAAGAAACACGCACCCTGCCCCCCCCCCCCCCCAACCCCTTCCCAATCATTCCACGTATATTTCTAAACATTTTATTCGGCGTGTAGTTTCGGGGTTTGGGAGACATACTAGTGGTGGAAATAGCGGAAAGGAGAACGAGGAGATAAATTTACTCCGCAGGTACGATGCAACCCGAATATATCACGTGACGTCAAGGGAGAAGAATCGATTGTTTCGTCGAAAACACAAAAGGAAGGATGAAAGAAAAAAAAAATACACCCACACGAAAAAGAAACTACCTAGTCGGTCCACGGGACCTCGAGGACATCCTGCCACGAGGAAACGACAAGAAGAGGGTCGAACCGAGGAAGAGGTGAAGGGGTGGTGGATCAAGGGAAGAGAGGTGTCGATAATAAAATGTCGAGTCGCGTTTGGGGTGGCAAAGTGGTTTACGCTCCCGAGGTGCTGGGCTAACCGAACCCTATGGATACCGACCAAACCTCACCTTACCTAACTGGTATGATCCGGGCTAGCTGTCGGCAAACATATTTCCCGTATACAACCGCGACATTTTTGTTATTATACTGATGGCGCGACAAATATAACCCGGTTGAGGCTATATCGAGTGTCACTGCCGGAAGGAGCGAACCTGAGATCTCCGGGGTGAAGAAACTTTTTATTAAAACGCCTTCGGAGGTTTGATAAAAAATTCGCCTCTCTTATCCTCCTCGTATAGGTACGTATTCGGGGTGAAATTGAACAAGTTTTTTCGTCAAAGAAATTAGAAATTTAAGATCATAATTTCTTGTGTTCATGAAAGGTAGGTACGAGTCTTACCGAGGGTGGTAATACTAGGTGAACGAACTTCTGTCTGCGTCGGGCTATAATATGGTATAACATGTTCACAGATGAGGAAATAGTTTTTTGGGGTCGGAAAAACGTCGGTGGGATAAAGGAAAAAAGAAATTGCTGTTCTAGATCCCGAATGAATGTAGAAAGTGAGGGATAAAAATATATGTCGCGTGGCAATCTGAGTGATACGAAAACGCTTCTGGCACGACTTTGTATTCTACGGGGTGACGCTGACACCCTGGATTTGGTGGAATAAAGAAAGCTCACCAGGGTCGGCTGGTCCGGCTGCCCCACTTTCGCCAAGACTTCTACCTTCTACCTTCACCTCCACCTCCACCTCCACCTTCACCTCCACTTCTACTTCCACCAGCTCAATCTTCATCCCGCGTCCCACCCTTATCCCAACCTGTAGTAAAGAGACGCACTAGGTAGAAAACTAGAGAGAGTGGTAAGGGTAGCTAGTTGTGATGCCAGTAGCGCATCGCGTACACTTCAACTTGAGGTGGTTCAACTTTTCCGCTCTTCTTGCTTCGTTACATAATGCAAGCCGCCATATTGAATATTTTCACCGTCTAAAGTGATAAGAAAATCCTTGGGAAAGCCCTAGCTCGACTTGACGCCGATGGAATATTACGAAGTCCGCAGGCGTCTTCGTTACTTTTAAGCGTCCGTTGGGAGAACGACGAAGAGGAACAAATTCGAGACGAAGAAACAACCATCGGTAAAGTTAGATTAAGAGTAAGGGGGCTAACAACCCACGGCCGTGCGTCTACTGCAGTCACAATATAATTATTGTCTCGGTTAATTACCTATTCCCGAGATATTATCTTCATCGGATAATTGGAATTCGATAATTTCAGAACTTCCCTCTGCGCTTACGTATTTCGTCTTCTTTATATATTCGCTTATCAACTTTCAACGAACTCTTTTCTCTTCATTCGATATAATATACCTATGGATCTAACTATTAGAGCGCCTTCAATGGATCTAAACCAAAACCATCCACTGAAATCATTTCAAATGATTCATTCACCATTTATTTATTGGATCGATTATCTTTATTAATTTAATCAGCGATCAGGAAACGTCAAGCTCTTAGCGTGACGAACGAAATGACATCTTTTAAAGCCGTGTTCCTTCTTTTAGTTTAACGATGATTTTTTCGCTGTAAAGATCCATAATTGACAGACTTTTTTCTACCATTTCTCATTCGCATATCAGACAGAGAAGAGTTATCGCGATAAAAAGGAATAAAAATTTTTTCCTACGCTTGGAAGAGATTTTGGCTCATTCACATGTATGCTGGTAGCTTTATGATTACTATTATACCCTTTGTGCAGAAATTTCGAGTCAGGTCCCGAATCGCGTGTTAAAAAGACGCGAAATACGTATAATGACACGGGGCAACGTTTGAATAGCGATCATATCTGTTTGTCAAGTATTTCGTTCAATGTGGGAGTTACGTCGTCGTCATTTTTGGAACTCATCAAAGTGGACAGATTTTTTTCCTTTACCAAAGAAGACCAGTCATTAAGAATAGAATCGTTATGCGAAATGCGATACTCGAGGCATGGTGGGCGGTTGAATAGACAGATTAATAATGGAACTTGTATCCATATGTACAAAAGCACAAATCCCAACACGTGCACCGTTTCGTTGCTAAGCGGGTAGATCTACGTCTTTATATATTATTCTACACATATTCGTATCACATACATACATACGTACATAGATACGTAACATACATGAATACGCAAACTCTCTACTCTCTATACGTAGTTTGAAATTCCCTCAAAACACAGATTATCCCTTGTTTTTGATAAAACGATTGACTGAAGGCCCCTTAATTTACTTTACCTTCAAATATCAAACAAATCCCTTCCTAAAAGTTATAACTAGTTTTCCAACTGAAGAAAAATTCAATTCTTTTTTTTCTGTTCCCGTTTTGTTTGCCTTGAGTATACAAGTGAAAATGCCAACCCTAAAAAAATATTTATTTATGTATATCATGTGTAGATACGTACACTCGTGTACAACCTATACCAGCGCGACTGACTCTGTCACGAAAAATTATGCGCACTTGCATCCTGCAGTTGGTATAATAAATGAGAAATGAAAAGGGGCAAAATGTCTTTATGCTTCGAGGGAGTAGGGTTACGGTGCAGTTGGTGGATTTAATAGAGTCCCTTATTTTCCATCTAAATGCACATTCGCTGTAACTCGTTTCAGACTCTGTTTAACCGCGGACCCCTTAAGGACATCACAGAGGGTTTTGCGCGGGTTCAGAGTCCTCGAGGATCCTCGGTAGTTCTCGGAATTGTTCGTATACGAACCTCACAGGGAGGGTCGAGGGTACGCCTTGACTGGAGACGAGGGCAAGGAGGCTTAAATCTTTGATGCCCTCAGGCTTGGGCAGACGCTGTTTTCTCCTCTGCCATTTCCATTATCGTATACTTGCATGACTATGGTGCAGAATTTTCTAAAATAACTAGAATACGATACGAACCGCAAGCTTCGAAAATTTATTTGAAATTTATTTTTACACCGATCACCACGTACTACGTCAGTCCTTAGTCCAAACTACCCTTATTCCGAAAATTGATTTTCGGACCCTTGAGAAGAGACAATTTTGATGAAAAATCACAGAAAGTTTCACAAATTAACACAACCAGGTGCAATGAAAGAAGCTCGGCATAGTTTCTCCTACCCAGTAGTAAAACCCGTCGTACGGTCAGCCAGGAAATATGGCTGAATTAAGCTCTTGGTATAGCTATAGAGTATAGCTGGGAAAGTACAGTCTGGTTTGAAAATTTTCTTGCCATGAGAATCCCTCTCGTGCCTGCAACGTATCGATCACGTGGGCGTTAGTTGATTCCGTACGCTACCCCTGCAGCCTCGACCACCCTTAAAATACAGAGGCGTTGTATGTGTGTCTTATTCATTATATCACACACCTTTATTTAGCTCCCTTTTTCCTTTTTCCTCTTTCCTCTTTTTTTTTCTGTTTCCTTTTTTTCATTCTTTCTCTTTTCTTTATTTCGCGGAGGGTTAGACGGGCTTGGATTCTGAGGGATTTTTCGAAAGGGAATAGAGAGGCGCAGGAAGAAAAGAAATATAGGACGAGAATAAGAGGGACATAGAGGGTGAGAAAACGAAACGTGAGCACGCAACAGGGAGTGTCTCTCTATGTGTATCTTTGCGCAGACGGTGTCCGAACCCGTGCGCCTTCTTCGAGTATAGCTATAGGTACCTAATTTTTTTTCTTTTTTTTTTTCTTTTTATATGTCGCGAAAAGTTTGATCGAGCGACCATCCATTGACCCCGTCTGTTAGATTATCCGGTTTTCTATAATTTATCACGATACGAAATTATTATACTTGCATCTAGTCGACATTTTGACACAGCTTTCAGACGAATTTAGGACATCGAAGAATATGCAATGCGAATAACGTTGCAAATGTGATTTGAAAGTGGAAAAATCGTCTCGTGCCAATTTATCTTAATTTTATTTTAATGTGTTTTTGGCATTAATCATATCCCCTCACCAGTCTCGGATTCATGGTTTTACTCTACTGAATCCGCGAGCGTGAGCCTACGTGTATGCACTAGTGAATTGATCGTGTGCAAATTGCAGAAAAATTGGTACGCAAAAATAAAACCGTATATTATATATTTCTGAAATAATTACGTTCTACTGTGAATAATATCATATTTTCTGTACCCTGCATCATCTCCTTTACTCGTTCATTTATTGTCTCAAAATGATGTTCGATCAATAAATTAATTGCCAAGTTACTTAATGTTGGTTTCCAAAATATTTGTACTGAATATATCTCAGTATTTCGTTAACCATTTTGTTTTCAACTCCTTTTTGAGTATTTTCTATGAAATTTCTGTGTCAATCGTACGGTTATATTAATTTCTGAACAATTTTAGGCTCACTCGAATTTGTCTTTTGTAAATTTTAGGCACGGAGCTGATATTCATTGGTTAAATTAATGTGTAATAAGAGTAAAAATAAAATCAAAAAAGAAGTCTAAACTGAGGGGAACGGGCTGCAGCCTGCAGATTCAGACCTCGATGAAAACTTCGTTATTGCGCAGGTAGGTACCTATATGTAACTGAAGCGAAATAACGACTGGAAATACTCAACATGAGGCGAAGATCGGTGTGGAAATTACTGGGACTCTCGTTTCAAGGCTCTGTGAATAAATTCCAAAAAAGCTTTTGTGCTTGCAGATTGGTTCGCAGAAGTACGAGCGTGAAGTAACTCGACGAGGAGACTAATATAGCAATTGGTATAATGCGGGAAGTGACTTGGCTAGAATAAGAGAAAACCACAAACGAGAAGTCTGGATATAAATGAGACTAAAAAATTTGAGTTTTCTATCCGGTTTTTCTTCCCAATCTTTACCCCTTTCGTTATTTATACGAGTAACGAGCTGTACAAGCCAATTCTGAAAGTCTATGAAACGAAACTTTCCACATCCATCAGAGTTAAATTGCAGCTAAACAAATCCCATTCAACAATCTCAAAGCGCGGATGATGTTTTCTGTGATGTAACTCGCCTAGCATACGATGAAGGGATCAAAGAGCGACTCCCTTACCGTTAGCCCAGGACTGATTGTAAATGAGACTAATCGTAAGTTAGGCCGTGCAGAGGTGGAGCTACATCCATCCCCATGATGATCTTATTATTTTCGTTCTTTATGATGAAGATAATAATAATAATAATGATAATCGTTAATTTTTTGTCCATCGATGAGATAAATCCACGGAATATATTGCAGCTGGAAATCACAATTAGATTCTCAACTGTAACTACAGGACGTCGGTATAATCACTCGGTACCTCGACGTAGCTAGCGAGTCTTCTGACCTTAATCGCAAAATCTTTTCAAAATCTAATAAATCTTACACCAGGTTCTATTGTTCGTTGCTTTTCTCTGCCCTGGAGATAAAGCAACGAATTTTAGGCTGGAGGAATAGCTGAAGATAATTAACCATAGGCTTAGGGATCCCGCGTACAATTATGATGGAGGAAGGATTGATTAATTAACGGTGTATCATCCAGTGTCAGAGCTGGCCTGAACGGAAGAGTGATAATCGATTATTCAGAACGTGGAGAACGAGCAGTCAATTTCGTATTACGAACCTTGAACTTTGACATTTTAGGACTAAGATTTTCGAGCGAACCGTTTGGAGCGAAGACTTTGGGCTTAGAAGACCCACCGGTTTGTTTTACTTAGGTAAAAAGGCGGAGGAAATGCAGTTTTAATCCCGCATAATCCAGTAATCCGGAGATTTCCGTGGAAAGAAGGAATAGGGAGCCTCGTAAAATCCTCTTGGAATCACTGGGAGGAACGGGAAGGGTGGGTAGCTTGTATAGGTAGAAAAAACAAAAAAAAAAAACAAAAAAGCCGCCAAAAACTCGAGGAAAAACTCCGTGCACAATCCTCCGTAAAAAAAAGATGAGTTTTCGGGAAAAGAAAGTAAAAAATAAACCAATTTTATACCACTTAAGTTTTTCTCTTGCCTGCGACTCGCTTTCCAGACACAGAAAACCGGTCTGGGACTTACTTTCGCATGGCTGGTCATCAATAGTCGACACAGTTTGGTAGGAAAGGGGATTTCGGGGATTTAATCAAGAAATACGCCTGTTAAAGTTTCATATTCGAAGATACGTTGGCATGTAGTACGTGATAGGTATCAATCAATAAGCAAACAACAAAAATGACTTCATTAACGAATTCAAAATCTAGCGATCACGTAATTCATGTTTATTAGTCATTATTCATAATTGTACTGGCCAGAATAATACAATTAGAATGTATCTTCGTCCGATAGTATATGTGAAGTTTATCAGTAAATTTGATTCATCTCAACTAATTAAGTTTTGATTTAGATAAACTTTAGCTATTTTCAGAATTAAGTGCTTACAACAAAAATTTTCATCCCTTATTCATTCGGCGTGCAACACTTACCTCGGGATTTTTTTTCAGACGTTCGAAAGTGTACAGAGTCCACTTGTCATCGTCCGGCCATAAAAGTTTCCCTGGTTTTAACCACTCGGATTTTGGACGGGCGTGTTTAGCCCCCATTTTAAACTGCTGTGAAATAAATCAACTTTTTTTTTATAATTATTTATGCATAGATAAGATCTGTTCAAGTTTGTTTTCCCCTATGAATACCTACACTTTTTCCTCGACTAATGTATAAGGTCTAACAATAAGGCCACATTTTTCTTACTCGAAATTTATTCGTTACACCTGGCTGTATATGATGAATTATATTCTAATTATAAGTTGCTCAAAATTATTGATGGAATGACAATCAATGGCGCAAATTAGGTATACATATAATATGAGATACTAGTTGCTTCATACCTATTCGTAATTATGGAATACGAGTTTGATAAAAATGTTAATGAACGTATAACTGGCTATATAGGTATATATACCGATAGACATATAACGGAATTGACTTTCAAATGAATAAAAACGTGATAGTGACATTTGTAATCGCCAGGTCATATGGGTCAGCTGTAAAATTAATGAATTCGTTTCATTGTTGTATAGCTTTGGGAAATGAATTCTTATTTCCTTCTACAGTTTACGTTTTGCCTTCGATGATTATACGGGCATTCAAATATAATAGGTAAATGTTTATTAAAATAGGCTTATTTTATATTTGACAGATAAATCGTTGTTCGTGATATACGTATGCATGTGTAGAGCTTCAAAACTCTGTACTACAATTGTCATTCATGCTCGATCACCTAACTGCGTCTTGGGATCTCGTCAAAGGTAAGTTTGATGTTAAATCGCTTACCGTTTATGCGACTGACAGATCTGATATTAGATTTTGATCGCGGTACGACAGCGGCAAACACGTTTTACCGATATATTTTCTGACAAACTGTCATTGTTAACGAATTCAACTATCACCAATTTAACAACGGAAACGCGTTTCTTTTTAGTCGTCTTCGTCTTGAAATGATCGTAATAGAGGGTGACTCAAAAAAAACTTGATTAGTTTCAAACATCTATTCATTAAATAACATGATTTCTGTACAGTATCTTTATAAATCTATACAAATCGCTTCCTAAATCGTTTACGTATTTCCAAACTTAAGTCTATACGATGAAGATATAAAAATGATATCTAATATTGATCAATACTTATCAGATATTTTCCGTAACAGATAGAATAAAATAAATAAATATTCATCTGTGTATGTATAGTACTACGTAACATTACTTTAATTAAAAATATACGAATAAAACTTATGCTATGATCGTTGTCTGTGTTGTTTTTTCATTTTCTTATTAAAAATGATTATTCTCTATAATTTTCAAATTTAATAAGCTATGATTAATCCTAATAACTATATAATAGATGAAAAAAAATAGCGCGCGCCTTTTTCGCGCGCTAAAAATTAAATAAAATGATAAGTTGATAGCCACTGGCGTGGAAGAGCTTCGCTATACGTCCGCGGTGTAGAGCTGTTGTTGTGTGTTGCGAGTGATCTTAAAGCGGAGGAACGTAGGAACACACATACCGCGATACCGGGACAGTAACAGAAGAAGTATAAAAATGATTGCTGTCTGGTACAGTTATTTATAACATTATTTAAAAGGTAATAAAAGAGTAAGTAAACGGTCGTGATAGAGAAGATATTAGTCGTAAACTGGCTAAAATTAATCTTATCAAAGTTCTAACTAAGTAAATTAAACTAAAAGAAAATAAAGGAGTAAAAGGATAACAATTGGAAGTATATATATATATATAAAAAAAAAGCAAAAAAAAAGCAAAAAAAAAAGAGACCACCTAGTCAACAATATTAAAAATTATCAATTCACAGATAGATTGCGTCGAGTATTAAAACACAAGTGTCATCATAATATTTTTGACAGATATAATACCGATTAACAAGTTATTAAAAAAAAAAGAAGAAAAAAGAAAAAAGGAAAGAAAATTACTCAAACTCTTTAACCATACACCAGATTGAAATCAGACTGTAACCTTCGGCTCGGTATATCACCGAAGTGAAAGTAAACCGCTTTCACGAAAAAAAAAGAAAAAGAATAAAAGAAAAGAAAAAAAAATAACCTATAAATAAATACATACGTACACCTCTCCCACATTACGAAGTGGTTAAATTTTGAACGTGAATAAACTATAGAGTTGTATAATACACATGCATAGATGTAATATAAATATAATATAATAATCTACATTAAACAGATTGTTATACGAAAATATTTGTTCTAGAAAACAAAAACAAAAAAACAAAAAGCAAAACAAAAAGCAAAAAGCAAAACAAAACAAAACCAAAACTCTTGATATGTATCTGGCACAGGATTTTATACCACGTATCACATAACCTGAAAATAATAAGAACCAGGTTGTCAATAAAAATGGAAAACTGCGTCGAAGGTGGAGATAATCGCGTGTCCGAAAATGGTAGCAACAAAAAAACATGGTCTGAACTACGCGGAGTTGTTAGCGAACTCAGGAGACGTTTAGCCGGTGTTTCTGCAGGATCTGTACCCGCCTCTATTACTTTTAGAACTTTGCCAGATGGACGGTAAGATTACACGAAAATTATTTTATTATTGCTATTTTCATTTTCAAATCGCTTAAAAACCGTGGCTTCAATCATTCGTCCAACATATTGCGACCCAGATGTGATCAAGTTTGAAATTTCGTATGTTCGATCCTCGCTTTTCTTATTTTTTTACATTGAATTTAATTGATATATATATTTGTTCGCTTCGTTCGCAGGATGAGAATATATTTTCTTAGCACACCGTCCAACGGCTGGGAAACAACGCTGCTTTACGTGGATATTGCACATTCGGATAACGCAAATGGATACAAACTGAATTGGCAGCCTGTAATAGAGGCCAATTTTCAGAGGTAATATTTCATTTGGATTTCATTTGGATTTAGATCGACGGAGAAATGTGGACTGTATCAATTTATCGCTTCAGCTTATCTTGCGTCAATCGATTATCTCGGGAGGAACAACTGCTATGGGAAAGAAAGAGACTGGCTACTTGGGGCATTACTAGCTATGAAATTCACGCCGATAGTGGGAAACTCGTTTTTCCAGCTGCTAGTAGCCTCTATCAATGCATAGATACCGGTACTACGGTAAATATAAAACCGAAGAGATTCTATTATTAGCAGATAGTAAGTTGCCCCGTGGTTGAGAAAACCCATCGAGATATGAAATATGAACGAAGAATCCCTTGTTTTATAAATAATTTCAATACCCTAATGATTTTCTCTGATATAAATGAAAATAACACGAACCATTGTATTGATCTTCGTCTTTCAGCCAGGTCCTCTATTTCCATCTGAATTAAGAATGTCCACATCCGGTGCTAAGTTGTGTCCTCAAATTTGTCCGTGGAATCACGCTCTAGTTGCCCACACTTGTGCGGGTGATTTACATTTGTCGCACAGTATTACTGGCTCTTCTGTCAGACTTACTCACGCCAAAAAAGGCGGTAGAAGTTTAGCAGAGGATCCTTTAACTGCGGGAACTCCTTCTTATGTTATGCAGGAAGAGTTCACAAGGTTTGTAGAGACTATTTCTCTGGATTTTTATCTTTGCTACGTATTTTCATACTCATGGGTCATTCGAGAAATTAAATTTTCAAATTACAGGTTCACTGGCTACTGGTGGCAGCCAAAATCGACTGATGGAATTTATAGAATAGTTTATGAAGAAGTTGACGAAAGCGATGTGAAAATATTCTGTTTTCCTTCGTCCACTTCGAACTCTGGTGAGATTGAAGAGTTCAGATTTCCACGGGCTGGTACATCGAACGCTAGGAGTAATCTGAAAATGGTGCAATTCAAGCTCTCAGAAACCCTGCAGATAGTCGACATTGAGATTTTAGAGCTGCAATATCCGCTACACATAATGTTCCCGTGGATGGAATACGTCGTTAGAGTTGGATGGACACCAGACGCTCAATAGTAAACATAAATCATTATGAAGAATCAAATTCCAATAATATTCCGACCAAAAAACAATGAAAATAACTTCAATGCCTGTTCTTTTCAGCGTCTGGGTGCAGTTGTTGGATCGTAGACAGCAGAGGCTCGAATTGGTGCTGTTATCTGTAGATAACTTCTGCGAACCTCCCCCAAATGTTTACAATTCCGAAAATCACTTCACGTTATCATCGGCGAGTGTTCAGGTGATTTATTCGCAGAAAAGTAACGTATGGATAAACGTAAACGATTTACTCTACTTCTTGCCGTCCGATGAACCGACTGAAGTTAAATTTATTTGGGGTAGCGAAGAGACTGGTTTTAGACACTTGTATCTCGTCACTTCTAGTATAGCTGGTAAGATAATAATAAAAAAACACATTGAGCGTTAAAACTTGTCATGTTTTATAATAAAAGTCTAATCCTATCAGGTTTAACAAGCGGCGTGGAAGAACCCTTAGATAGAATGGATAACGTCTTTCTTCAACCCAGAGTTATATCCAAAGTTGCTCTTACGAAGGGCAATTGGGAGGTATTAGGTAGAAACTTATGGGTCGATGAGACTAATTCGATAGCTTATTTTTCTGGTCTGAGAGAAGGGCCGTTGGAACAACACGTTTATGCCGTTTCATTACGCCGTCCATTGGAGATAAGACTGCTTACGAGACCCGGCTATAGCTACAATAGTGTTTATTTCAATAAACACTGTACTATGCTGGTCGCTGTTTATAGTTCTATTAAAACGTTACCTACTTGCCAGGTAGGATCGATGAAACAATATAGTTTTCATAATTAATTGAAGTACGAGACTCTGATTCTAATTATTGTTAATGAATGAATTATTTCAGGTATTTAGGATATCGCAATCAGACTGGACGGTAGAGAGCATCACTCTGACCCCAGTCGGTTATTTGTTAGAGCCTTCGGCACCGGACTCGGAGTTATTTGCGCCCGAGATTTATACCCATAAAATAAAATCGGGAGAGACAATATTCGCTATGATTTTTAAGCCGCATAATTATCAACCAGGAAAGAGGTATCCGACTATTTTAAATGTTTACGGTGGCCCGGAGGTTCAGCTTGTATCTAATACCTTCAAGGTATGAATAACGACGGTTCATAACATTCCTTACATCAACACTTGCAACACATTTGATTGCATTCATGTTAACAATAAAACTACTTCCAGGGCATGCGGCATTTGCGAATGCACATGCTAGCTGCTCAGGGCTATTCAGTGGTCCTTATTGACTCACGAGGTTCGCAATATAGAGGTCTAATGTTCGAAAGCTATTTACAAAGGAGAATGGGAACTGTGGAATTGATAGATCAAGTCGAAGTGTTGCGATGGCTGGCAGACACCACGGGATGCATCGATATGTCTAGAGTTGCAATTCACGGATGGTCTTACGGGGGATATTTGAGTCTAATGGGACTAACGCAATACCCTGATATATTCAAGGTATCGATTGAACATTGAACATTAGGTAAATAAATGTTATTCAGATTTTAATATTACTTTTTTATGCGATTATTCCAGCTTGCTATAGCAGGAGCTCCGGTAACATCGTGGAATTTGTATGATACTGGTTACACAGAACGGTACATGGATCTACCTGAGAATAATCCTCAAGGATACGCAACGGGATCAGTACTAAATTATATAAACAAATTTCCCGAAGAAGAGAATCGGTTGTTAATTATTCACGGACTTATAGATGAAAACGTACACTTTTTTCATACGAGTCAACTGATAAACGCTTTAGTAAAAGCTGGTAAACCTTACGAATTGCAAGTTTATCCAAACGAGAGGCATAGTTTGAGAAATGTTGACGCTAGTAAACATTACGAAACAACGGTGTTATCTTTCCTTCAGAATCATTTATGAATTATTATCAATATACTTTTCACTAATCAATTTCAATGAAAAAAACAAATGGCAGTTTAGGTAATTAATTAATAAACAATGCCAGGGTTAATTGGCAAGGCAAGACTGTAGTTATTTATTTAAAGAATAATTAACATTAGACGAAATGCAATTTAATTAGAATCATATCTTCAAAGATTCGAGTTGATTTGATAGATAATTATGTGTCATGCTTCGAGGTGTGTCAGAGAATCAAAAAAAGAAAAAAAAGAAAAAGAAATCAAGTTTCAATATCAAATTATTATCCATTGTGAAAACAATATATTTGTATAGTTCTGATTGATGATATTATTATTATTATGATTATTATTTTTTTTTTTTTCCGAATAGTTAAGAGCGAAACAAATTTTACTCGATCAAGGCTTGCATATCAATTTATTTTTCGAATATGGTATGACGAATTTCTCACGTCTTATTTCGGGATTTTTTTTTTTTTTTTTTTTTCAAGACGAATTAGGTATTTTTGAATGAAAGTTATCAATGTGCGAAATTGTGTGTTAGCTAATATTTGCCATATCTAGACTGTCGAGAATTACGATAGAGTGGAAATTAAGCAATGAAAAGATAAACTGCCATTAGGTCATGTACATAAAAAAAAAAAAAAAAAAAATAAGAAAAAGAACAAAAAAAAAATTAAATAAATCAATGAATAATCAATTGATTTTCAAATTTGTAATCTCATTTTTAATCGCATAATCAGACTCATAAAATATGTTGTTTACCGTAAGATGTGGTCAATGTTAAAAATTGCAATACTGGGTGCCACTGACAGTATTACATTTTTCCCCCATACATATATATATTTTTTTTTTTTTTTTCATTCATATCCATCAATTGTTTGCAATATCAAAGTTATTCATAAATCTTTATTCTTCAATATCTTAGTAATTCTTTACGCGGTAGACAATTTTTTCTTTTCTTTTTTTCAAGTCTTTTTTTTAAGTAAGTTTTACAGTGTTTTTAATTTTAAGAAAATACTTTTTTTTCTTTTTTCTCCCCCCACGATACACAAACTATATTTAACAAAAATGATGTTATAACGAAAATCATTTAACGTTTTCATATTAAAAAGAAAAGAAAAAACTTCTAGAATCATGAATTAGTCCGTGTTAGAGGCATTGACTCAATTTAATCGCAATTCCATCTCACTACTATCTTTAAAAAATAAGAATAATCGTGATTATGAATTTATACTCAACTTTATCAATTAATTAATTTCACCTAAATAATAAAATTAAATTGTACATTCTTTTTTTTTATTATTTTTCATTATTTTTTTTTCTTCTTTCTAACACAATACATACTGTTATAATATCCCTCGCTAACAAATTAACACAAGCTTTGATGTTGTTTTTTTTTTTGTATTCATTTCTCTTTGAAATTGTACTTACTTAAAACTACGCTCTTAGAATAACAATCTCTAGCCTCTCTCTTAATAAATTGACATTTAAAATATGAATTTCAACGTACAGAAAATAGATTTAAAAAAAAAATAAGAAAAATTCACAAAACGAAAGAAAAAAAAAAAAAGAAAAAAATCATTATACACTATTATATTGTAAATAAACATTACCACTGTTTTGTCTTTTTACCATAAACAATAGTGATCATGAAAGAAAAAGAAAAAAAAAAAAAAAAATCGCAACGTATACATAAATGCGATTAAAAAAAAAAAATCAAAAAAAAAAAAAAAAACTACGGTGAAACGACTTTGTATATCCTTTGGATAATAATAACATAATAATGATAATAATTATTATTATTTGTCAATAAATAAATTCACTATTTTATAAATATCTTTGTATGTAATATATATACCTAATAATCATTTTCTCACATACATACATACATACATACATACATACATACATTATCATCATACAAATAATCATTTCTGTTCAGTATAATATTTTGATCGACTCTTTTTTTTATTACATCTCAAACATATTACATAGATATTACAAGCGTATGAATTGCCTCAAAAATTCTACTGTTTAGAAAATCCAGTTTTCGTTTTTCTGTTAAGATATCTATAGAGAAAAGATATTCTTTTTTCCAGTAGTTTCCATTTAGATGGTTTAGCCGCTGGGTATATACCGGGTTTTAACATTTTTCTTTTCCTCAATAAGACCTGATATTCATTGCCGCTAACACCTCTCAACCATTTTGGTACTTTGTACAAAATTTTAGTAGGATGAATTCTCTCGTTTCCCAAAATGTCTATGTAATCATTTTGACCAAACAATGCCCTCTTCTCCAACCACGAATCCACAGGACGGTAATCTGGCATTGGTAATTTCTTACCCTCTCCTGTGTGGGGCAGCAGTCCTGTTCGCGTAGTTTTATCCACCCAACCATATCTACGAGGATAAGGACCTCGGGCTAATTTGTCAGCGTAATAACGATAACGAACTGTAGTTAGCTGCGGTGTCCACGATCGCATCGCTACGCTAATCGTATTCGTGATCCACGACATTCTTTGGAAAAATTGTGACTTTTTAAAGAAAAATTATTGACATCATTGTTCACACTAGCGATGCTACTTAAATACGAATAAAACGTATCTCATCATATTGATAATTCAATTCTAGTATTCATGTATAAATCGACTACTTCTCTACATCTAACCTCAAAATTACTTGATGATTAATTTTCGATTGTCATAGACGAATGTATGCATGATCAAATTTAGAAATAAAAATTTGATTATCTGAGACAGTTACCTTGCTCTGGGGTCAATTACTTTTGACGAAATTTGTATCAGTACATCTCTAGAGCTTCTAACCTCTACGCGTACGCGTTCACGTTTCTCTATTACATCGATTCGATTCCTACGATTATTTGTTATTCGTTGTTGTATCAGTATTCCACGAGATGGCGCCATGCGGTTGACCAGAAAGTAGCGACATCTTATCAGTTCGGTGGTTATTTTACGAACTATCTTTACCCGCCAAAAAATATGCTATTTGAATGAATCAGATATTGATTAATAAACTTTATCGATTACACAATACCCCGAATATCCTGACCTCGTTCATTTAGCGTATAGAATAAATGAAATATAGAATTTGGGGTCAAATAATCGACTCCTTACCTCAAAATTTGACTGTTATACAAATATTTGGTAATATTATAGAAAATAAATTGACGCGTATCGAATGAATGGTTTTCTTTACAATAAAGTCGATTATTAGACTATTCGGAATGCGAATGATAAATTGATTTATTGATTAAATCGTAATGTAGAATTATCGGATGTGGAAGTTAGTAGAAAGGATATAATATTGATAATAATTTGAAACTATGTCAGTTTACATTCTTGATATATTTATTATAAAGGACAGCATATCGAGAGACATATTACGATTCGGGTAATGATTTAACATTTTTTATTTTTTAGAATAATCAAAAGTCAATCAATTGCCTAAATTATAGTATCACTTATGGAAAGTGGTATTATTATTTTTATGTACAACCTTTGGATATACAATACAGTCAAGGGAAAGTATTTATTTTTTGTTTTTCTACTTTTTTCTTTTCTTTTTCTTTGTTATTGAGTATACTAGCGATTGTACGCACCATTATAAATACATGTTACAGTATAATTATATTGTATTAATAATTATCAGTCTACGATTGATTTTAGTATAAGATTGACCGTATGTTTTTTATGCATTTATTCATTATCTCTACTTATATACATACACGATATTCCTATGTATAGTATAACGAATTGAAAGTATTTTATTTGACTTTGTAGGAAATAACCAGATAATTTGAAAACCTCGAAAAAGCGATTCGAAATTTATACAATTTGCCATTGAAATTCGCTATTTAGTAGATCAATTTTCTTTGGATGCATCCGAAAGGTATATATCGTGACAATATTTGGCACGATGAAACGTTTCAAAAACTGCAGTTGCTATAATACTGTACAATAAATATATAGAATTCACCATCCGCAGTATAAGAACCACGAATTAATTTGGTTATATAATATATTATAATATCTATGTTCAATTAATCTCACATTACACTTAATTTAGATCTAACTTATACTTAATAATCACTTATTTCTTGAGCTAGGTAAATAGGTTGCCATCTGGCATATATTTACAAGATTTAAAGACATGTCGAATATCGAGGCTTTATATAATATTTCTACATAGATATATATAATGTTCCTCGATGAGTATTTTAATTTATCACATAATCATCAAAATTATAATTACATTTATTTATTACAATACAGACGTCTGTATAGTCAGATGAAAATAACACAAGTTTTGGGATATAAACTTGCATCCGCAATCTTTTCTCATTTCATCATCATCAAAGTGTTGTTTTATTTTCTATGCAGTAAAAATCCGCGCCACGGTTACAAAATCGTTTAATTATTTCGAACTCATTACTAAGCTGAAATCCTGAGGAAACGGGGTAAAAAATCTTCAGTATCGTTTACAGAGAGGTAATGTGAAATCAATCTGAACGAAGTACAGGTGACACCTGCACAGTAACTTATTCAATCAGTTTCCAAACGTTATTTCTATAAAATTTTCATTGCTGGCCATAAGCACTTGCGAGATTTGAGTTTCGAACATTTTATAAATTTACCGAAACGCTAATAGAACGCGTTCAAGTGTTATTTTCCAGACTGAAAAGCCGTTGTAGACGTAAATAACTTTGAGATCGAGTTGCAAGTACTTGTGCAGAGTTCTGCGACAGAAAAACTTCGCCAACTTTATTTAAATCATCAATTTAAAGAAAGATACGCGAGCTTTCAAATTTTCATATCTCCGTTATCGGAATAAAACAAGACTACATGTATTGCATTTTAAAAGTAAAATGTTTTAGTGAAAATTGCTTTTCATTCGAGTCGTTATGGAAATCAATTCCGGAGTAAGGTTCCGGATATCAAAGATAGGACGAGAAATAAACTATACAAGTGGAGTTCTTCCTGAAGTTCTTGTGACACGATTTGCATAGAAAAATGAATAAGGTCGGATGGATTGGACAGAGCAGTAAATATTGTGGATAATATTCAACCCCATCAACTGTCCAACTATATCAGTTCCAAGAAATTCCTCCTTGGTCCACCGATCAAGTAGCTTTAGTCACCGCCTATCCTAGCTGCAGGAGAGATAATTCAGATTCCATAAAGTCGCGTAAGGTTCGTTTACAGAAAATATGCACGAACCATTTGTACACTAGTTATAGTAGTTTCAAAATCCATCCTTTAGCTCAGCAATGCCAAGGTCCATAAGCAGAATGTGAGCGTCTCGAGACTCCGTGGGGGATGGGACTGATTTATAACTTCTCATAAACGTTGCTGTAGAACCGAAGAAATTAAATTATACACATGTCTACGTGCTCTTGTCTAGCCGGTGCTTTATGCTTACGGAATGTGAACATTCACCGTTGTATGTAGGTATGTAGTACATACATATTCCGCACAGTTATCAACCTGACATTGTGCTCTGATATGGCAACATGTCGGTATGCGATAGGTACCTATTCTTCTTCGTCTTCTTCTTTGAGAAGGTGAGAGTGAGTAGGTAATGAGTGATGACTAAATTGACATGAAATTTTTTTTGAGACGTCTGAAAGCTGCTTCTGATCGATAATGAGGCAATATTTACAAAGAAATTCAAACATCGGGCTTAAGATCGTAATGTGAATATGGTCGCGTTAAGGAAGTGTCATGGTCCATTCCGCGCATCGGTGACTCTGTCCAACCGATGGTCTGGAACATCTTCGTTCAAGGGCACGAATGTCGATCAATATTTCTATCAACATTGGTGATCGTTTGAGTTGTTGACGACGATGATGATGCCGGGTGCTAAATGTTCTGACCGGGTTAATCTTCTCCATTGAAGACGTAGTCGCGGTGGCGCGGATCAACCGCGGTCCCGGATCGGCCTACAATCACGTATCCCGGAAGCGGATGGCCCGGTCGCGGCGTGGCCCTGCACGGGCCCCTGCGTGGCGTCACATACCCCCGACGGATGTTGCCCCTGTACCATCGCTGCTTTGGCTAACGCTGCTGTAGCTTACGCTGCTCGCTGGTCCTCCGGTACCCATACCAGCTGCGTACTGCAACATAGAATATCGCGATGTTAGTATCATTGGTTTGAAATTTGCTAAAGTTTATGGGAAACTGTTTCCGCACAAGTTTCTGAACTTTACGCTAATCGCTATATAGGTATTGGTATACGTATATTCTATACATGCACATATATGTGTGAATTGAAACTTGCGGAGTAGGTATCTGAAAGTTCAGTCAGGGTGGCGTATCGTAATATGTATTTGCGTTTAACGTGTTCTTGTTCAATAGGTTTGGTAAAGGCACGTCGCCAACTCGAAAGATCAAGCTTGCAGCTCTAAAGTTACTAAATTCGATTAAATTCGATTAAAATAGCACGGTGCATTCCCGCGCGAAACGGGGTACATAGGTATATTGAAGGGATGTCCCTGCTATATTTTGCAGATACAAGCCTCGTATACCGTTCTTTTGCCATGGGGCAGCAAAGTCAATTAACGTCTTCCTTCGTCGAGACTATTTCTATATCAAGCGGGTTGACTACCAGTGACAGTTCTCGATAAAGAACTGAATCTGGCACTTATGTATTCATTCGATGCTCCTCTAGACCTCATTAGTATTATGAAGCGTGCAAATAGGTAAAATGCGTGTTGTGGATCAAACAGAAATAAAACTATGCAGATTTTAAGATAGACGCAAAATTCACGAAGTTACTAGATATTTGAGATTCAATTAATACATTAAACGAGATGAAATGACAGCTAGATGATACACAAATAAATATATCTTGACAGATGATTCAGGAATTTAAGCATCACCCAATACAGGACCGAGTTCACAAACGAATGAAGAATCTATAGTTGTTAAGAGTATATTCATTTCATTCCTCTGTTGAATATCCACAATCCATCCACAACAGGACTCGTAGAAAAAAGTTTGTAGTTCGTAACTAGAGTCAATCCTATGTAAAGTTTGTTTAGTTAACCAGATGAAAAACGCGCGACTTTGACTAGAAAGAAAATTTAATTTCAAGGTACGATTCCCTGTGCAGAGAACATTCAACATTCACTATTCAAACCAATCAGCATACCTCATAACACTTTCAGTGTTTAATCCACCTTCCATGGCGAAGTAATTGAATGACGAACTTAGATAACTGTTTGATCTATATAGGTATATGAGTACTTCAGATTCTGGTGCCAATCTCAAGTTCAGTTCTCAGTGTTCGAGAATAATTCAAACACTTAGAGCTTGGCAAATTCGCGAGATTCCCCTGTCCAAGTTTCAAAAGGGACCTGAAGATATTTACGTATTAGTCTACGAGCCTCCTTATACCCTAACACCATACAAACTATTTAATACCGGAAATAATGGGGTGAGAATCTAAACGGATCACCTTTTTTCGTTTTCAAATCCAAAAATACTCAACTATTCACGTATAACAGTGAATATTGGGATGTAATTTCGAGCTTTTTATTCATGATATTTTTCTATCAATTCAATGCCATTATTTTTGATTTGCATTATCTTGATTTGTACTTCTACTGGACCTCGCGTATCGAGGACGTGAAAACACAGGCAGAGCAGGGTATTTTATTAGCTGATCTCCGTTCCCTAGGATATAGTGAACGTGATGGATGGATCATAATCGATGGCAAACCGGAAGTCTTAGAACCTGATTTCGGAGTCAGGTTCGGATTGTTCATCACATTTATTCACAACTCAAAGATTAACAGTGTCGAATCATGATCTGTGCCACTTTACGATTTCGAATTGCCATATTTATACATACAAACGGTTTAAGCTGACTGGGAATAGCAATATTAAAAATTGTACAGCCGAGTTATTAACGTGAAATACATCAACCGATAGTTTTTGCGCTGTAAACCTTAATGCATACCTACATCTGCCAGGTATACATCGTGTATGTATGGGTAGTACCTATAAATACGTGGGTAGACACGTAGCAGAGTCCTACGCATACCGAACGGTTCTCTGTCTGCGAACAACGAGCCCATTGTCACTTTTATTGCTGTAGTAATAATTCAGTGTCGGAGCCGTTGCGATTTTACCGTGATAAAATCGGCAACTGCATATTAACCCAGTTAGGTTTATTAGGCGCATAAAGTGATTCTATACCCTATGCGAACTGCTAGTACACCTACACCGGTGCTATACTTGCCACCATATAGTGTCTTTGAAAAATGGAAAATATTTTGAAAGAAACGGCAGGTAGTAATCATTAATAATGGAAATGAACCGTTTTTGGATGGTATCGAGATATTCTTATGAACAGCTTCGAGCTGATCTTCGTCATCGTATCTTTGCGGGTTTTGAATTAAACGCATGTAAGCTGTACCTCATAACATCGTTACAACATCGTTATAACCGTTTGTAAGCTTGAAAATAATGAATCTCAAATTTCCGGGTAAAACCTGAAACTTTTCGGGCAGCTAATTTCGAAAATATTTACTTTCACATTAGAATGATTAAGGCACGGAAAAAGATCAGAGAAATAGTCGCAATTATACGCGTTCTTCCTCGGTAAAAAAATAAGGATTGCGGTTTTATATTACCGGATGCAGTTTGATCTCGGAAATGATCTGAACGTAATTTGCATCTGGCTGTTGGCGCGGAATTCTAAGTAGATTACCGATTGCAAAATGTCCGGGATATTGGCGGAGGAGTACTTTACCCCAGAAGCTTGCGCGGAAGCATGGCTCGCATATTTCTTGGCAATATCAATCTATCATTGAACAAGACTGCCCTGTTTCTGCAGGTGATTGGACTCGTTAGCTAAGAGCTCTTCAGCCCTGGCCTGGACTAGGAATTGCACCTGGTCTATGTTGACTAGTGACAGGGACTTTTTATTACTTTCCTATACAACGCGATGAGATATAGTACGTCCGCGCTGCGCTGCATCGTGATAATGGCGGAGAAACCCACGGAGTAAATGAAACAGACATACTGTATCTAAAGGAAGAAGAAACTGCGAACTCTATGAAATGTCGCAGAAGTCTGACGCCCGTAGGTAATAAAATCTGAAACGGTCAAAACGTGGGGCATATTTTTGCGGCTTGAACCGCGCGTTCGTATTCATGCGAAAAGTGTGCTCTGCGGTTTTCAACCATCCTGCAACATTTCGCCTGGCCATTTCCGGCGGGGATACGTACACACGTATACATACGTCTTCCGGTGGTACTGGCTCGTAACTCAAGTCTCCTTGGCTCGTTTTTTTTTGGCAGGACTTTCCCGCGCCGAAGTGACGTTTGCATCAGACTGGTTTGGGACGTCCAAAACTCGCCTCCTTCGTACACATCTACCTACTGCTAAACGCGACAGAACTTTACGAAGTTTCTCCGCAAACGCAATAACGCGGGTCACACGTTACGTTTACGTGAATTATGCCAAGCGTAACCCCGTCCCCTTCCACCCTCTTTACAACGAACTACTTCGCTCCACCGTCTCGTCAACCACCTCACCTTGGACACCTTCGGATCCAGTGGAGCCAAAACTCAGGTTGGCAGGATGATTTCCTGCAATTTACCAAATCTTGTCGGGTCAAAGTTAACGAGTACAACTCGAGACTCTCGACCCTCAGTTTGAGAGAAAACTTTTGATTACGTATACAATTACTATGCCGGTATAATGGTTGACCGGAACTGTGAAATATTGTTCTCGAGAATATCTTGACAATATACACCGGAGATTGGAATTGCTTTGAAAAAAATTTCGCGGTGGAAATGAGATGAAAAAAAAGTCGCTGGATTCACCGAGCAAAAACAGTGCGGGATATACGGGTGAAGATAAAAGTGGAACGACTACTGCAGGTAATAAATGTTAGACTTGGGAATAGAGGTGAGTTATAAACAATGATGGATTTCAGTCCTGCGCTCGGCGTACTGCATACTGGAAACGTAGCTGCAGTAGCTGACCATTAATTGATAAAACCCCTAGAGGTTTTTTTTTTGTACTCTATGGAAAAATGATTTGGCATCATTTTACTCGATCAACGATGTACGTGAAATAAATTGTGATATAAATCATTGTTTCATAAAAATTTGAAAATTCTTTCTCAAAATACTTAAAGTGAATCGTCACTCTTCCACGTCGCCAAGGATCTGTTACTTTATTGTTCAATGTGGCTTGACGGATGACAGCCTAGACAATAAACACCGACCACCCAACATCCTGTGATTTATTGTTCAGACTGCAGACCATCTGCGACTGCCGAGAGTTTTCAAAAAAACATTTAATAAAGGAAGTCTGATTGTTGTGTCACTTTGAAAAGACGCTTCGTATAGAGGAAGATTGCCGCAAGCCAAGGTGTAGTATATGGAATGAGAAAAGGAAAAAAATCTATTCGAGTATATACCTTGTGTCTTATGATAAATATATATATTTTCGAGAACAATTTGCGGGAGCCTCGCAATTCTCAGAACGTTTATTTTCAGTAAAAGTCGGAGTAACAATTCTGAATCTGTTCACACCGCAGCATCTGTTAATCTTCAAGGCATATCCTAACTTCATGAATAAGTTAGAATCGGCTAGACTAGATAGGTACTGAAGTTTAACGAACTTCAGGACACGATTTGCTACTGAGATATTTTCCGAATAAGTATATTCCATCGAACAAGTTGGCAGGAAAGAAAGCTTGGGAATCCAGGATCCTCTACAAGAACTGTATATACGCAGTTTGGATAGGTATAGGTTCTCACTTGGGAACGAAATTTGTTTCGGGATACAGATGAGAACTGATAGCCACGACGGATTCCGTTCGAAGTTTGCGGAATTTGAAAGACTCGAGTCTGCCAACAAAACAGTTTCGTCGGTTACAAATTCCCGGCGGCGCCTCGAATTCCCCATCCCTCTTTGCCCCGAGAAAGCACTCTATAAAGCCTCAGCCTTCTCAGCGGCTGAAAGTCCTCGAATCTCTTGTATATCAACGCCCAAGACCCTACGAAATGTTTTGAAATTTTATGGAAACTCGACAAATCGCTACCCCCGTCCCCAGGGATTGAACACAAAGTTCACCGCCCTAGTCATCCGAGTATTTCATTAGGATTAGAAAAGCAGATATACATGCGAATACACGTTTCTCAAATATTCTGACTCTATACCATCACCGATATATATACACGAATAAATGCTGAGACTTATCCCATCCTTTTTTCTGAAGAAAAAGCTCATCGGTATTTGCGAAACATGCAATCGGATCAAAAAAAATGTTACGATTACATCAGATAGGTATTATACTATTATACGTTGATTCAACAGACAGCATGACGAATAGCTAACACTGTGAAAAATAACGGGATATAAAGACAGCAACAGTTTGTTCAATAGAGCTAAGAGCTTGCAGACTAGTATGCTAGTGGGTAGTGAGTATATAAAGATGAAAAAAAAAGCAAAGACCGTTCAAACAAGATCGGTGCGATGAATGAACTAAGAACTGAATGGACGAATGTCTAACACAGAAGTTAGCTCATACTATTTTTCTTTTTTTTTTCTACTTTCTAGTTGATTGTGTGAGGGGTAAATATAGTATCCAATTATGGCGAGTGGACAAACAGTGCCGGACATTGAGTGAGTGTTGAGTGTTGAGTGTCGACTGAACGCTTACGGTGCCAATTATTGCATTTGCAATGGTGCGACTTATGTGACTTGCAACTACCATACTGATTTGCGTGCGTTCAATCAATTTCAATTAACTTCGATTCGGTGTGTGATTATTTAATGTGCGTTGTTCAGAGTGGGACAAACTGTGGATGCAGTGTTTAGGGAAGATGGTGACATTGGTGACGTACCTTCTGCTGGTTTTCTCGTTTTGGTATAGATTTTCATGGGTCATACAGGGTTTGAGAAGAAATATCATAATAAAATAGCCACGGTATGTTAACATCAACTTTAATCTGACTATACTATATATATATATATATATATATATGCCGATATACAATAATGCACGATAGAAATGTGGAAAAATTTATCATCAGAGTGTAAAAAACGGATTTTAAGTTGGTTATAATCTTGATAGAATCTATACTGGCTGTAATAAGTATTCATGGCATTTTTTTAACTAGAAATTACACATTCACTTATAAAAGGAGAAACTTTATATTCTCTAATGTGAATCGATTCGGAAATCTCGCGGTCAATGCAATACGTTGAGCTGTTGTTACTTCAAATGAGTTGATCAATGTATAAGTCTCGAATTTATAATCCTATACTGTCTTATTTTCTATATGCAATAGCTAAAGGTTTACAGCAATCAGTGGCAGGGTGTATTTTTACAGGAACATTCGACTCTAATAATTTTTGTGTCGTGGAATAACAGGTAAAAATAACAAAGGGTTACAAAGGATTTCTAATCAACTAAATAAATATCAATTTGTATCAACGGGTTATATTATACATTCGTATTTCACACAGTTAAAGTAAACGGATAAAACCAAACCATGACGTGATATCTTTTATAATATCGTCAGACATCAATTCAGCTTTCCACAGGATCTAGCATCCCTTCTTTATGATCAAATATCAAAGAATGTACACCCTGCCACGTAAAATTACCGCAGAATTCTACTAGCTAGGGACAAACTCCACCATAGATATCAGGATCTATGGCAAAAGGGATGAGGATATAAAGGATTGCAGAATGACGCCGAAGCGATGAGCAACTCGGACGACGTCATCATCTAAATGTAGGTCTGTTCGCAAGAGTTCTCTCGGCTGCTGCGGACCTGGTGCAGCGAATACGTCGAGTAGTATTTCCTCGAGGAGAATTTCTGCAAAAGCAATACGTATAGGTACATACGTTCGTAACACCTAGGAGTATTCAGTGATGATCAATGGATGTGATGATCAGCGATTGTTACGAATGTTCGTTTTCGATTGAACACGAAAAGCCGAGCTGCGCTCACGGGTCTTAAAATACTCATTAAACACCTTTGGGCTAATGCCATCATATAAAGTTGAACATGCGATCACGATTGCTTCCAAGCGATACGTGATCAGTGTTACCCGTTTGGGGGCCGGAAGTCACGTGGTCAACAACAAGGGATGCTGGATGATATTTGATGAGACATTTTTGATGACCTGCACTTTTGTGATCAATCAAAGATCCTGAAATTATATTACCCGGGTGTATTTTGTCGCGGGGCTGCAACGACGCCATGATAAAGATGGTAGTTTAGATTAAAGTAGAGAGTAATTGTTCAACTTTTGGTTTAGTATTTTTGAATTACAGGCAAATGCATAAACATTGCTCGTAAATCAGAACAGCGAGAAAGAACAGGAAGCGGAATATACATCAGGTGTATAAGAGCTACGTTTTGTGCGCTCCTCTGATCCGTTTATTATCCCGAGTTGAATACTATACCTATATAAATATATATGTATTTCGTTCCCTAAAATATCTGAACTTTCATCTGTAGCCGTTAAATAACCGTTGAAGCGAAAGAGTGGCAATTTCCGGCGCCGCGACAACGTCGACAATGCTCGACGAACGACCACCGGATTTCACCCCCCAACTCGAACAACTGCTATTCCCGAGCAAATGCTGCGGCGAAAATGTTAATTGTAACCGTTAAATCCACCATCGTGACAATCCCCTGTTTCTTCTCCGTGGATTCTTCCTCCTATTTACACCAACCCTTTCAACCCGCCCTTACCTCGCTCGGACAACTTTTATATCCAGGAAAAAGCCCTGTACCTACATGGGTATATCTATACGTTCTATAGTTAGCGAAAGCGATCACGTTCGTGTAATAGATGTAACCTTTTATATTATAGTTTTGTTATCCTGGATGGAATTAACCTTGAACTTAGAAAGAAACTTACTTCGGGGTTGAACAGATAACAGATAAAACTGACCCTTATAGAACGACCGATATAATGAAATGCTGTATACGATTGAGCTTCCTTCTTCTTTTTTATATTTTCATTTTTCTGGACCAGTGGATTACGGCTTGACATCATTTTCCGCGTCAATTATTATTACGTAGACTTTTTTTCTTCCACTTTTCTTAGAATATTCAGATTTTATCGTTGGTCGTTCTAATCGTTATACTTTTCTAATTAGCGAATATCGAATAGGGCGAAAAAAAGTTTTCAAGCCGTTTTTGTTGTTCTTATATTTTTATATCGTTCCTTTTTTTAGTACTCAATGGTTTGGCTTGGCAAGGCGCCGAGTAACGAGATATTGACGAGCGCTGTCTCCTGCAGGCAAGGAGTCAAGGAGCCAGGAGATAACTCGTGCATTTTGTGCTTATCGAATTTTACTCTTCTCGCTTTCGCAACCGCCATAAACACACGCGTTTTTTTTTTCGTTTTTTTTTTTCTTGTTGTTGTCGTTGTTGTCGTTTTTCTTTTCCTTTGCTACTTTTTTTCCTTCACCACCAAAACGCGTCCATCAAGTGATTTTCTACGGCAGTAACTCCAAGCAAAGCGGTTATATGCTCGGCGAGTTAACGGCGAGCGGGAAACTCGCAATTAAGATGAAATACAGCACGAAAAGTTATCGCCGACGTCTGCCTATTTTTAAAAAATATTTTTCCACTCCCGTAAATGTTTACGGCTCTCCAAGGGATCACGCGGACGGTGCAGCGAGGAATTGTTCGAAACTCTAAACTCAAGGAATCGAACCAATTCAACGGATTTAATCGACTTTTATACCTCATCCCTTACTCCGTACGGGATTATTCTCGTACACGTCGGTCAACATCTCCACCTCTCGATTAATCCATGCCCCGAAAGCTCAACTACTTGTTTGATGTGCTAGTAGCTAGTAGCGGTGTTCCATTTATCCTGAAATAGGCACATTCTCACGATCGAAGAACGGAATGAATAGGTATATGGACAGAGGAAACGAGCGTAGATAGACACGTATGTAGGTACACATATAGGTATATATCTGTGCAAAGATAACATAAATGAGAATGGTGGTATAGAGAATATTCGATCTCTCGTGCGAAGGATAAATATATATTTGTACCCTCGAGTGACCCAGATGGAAAGAAAAGTAAGGAATATGAAGAATCGAATCGAAAGAGGCAAAGGAAAGGTTAAATTCAGAATAGCGACTTGCGTCCTGACGGACCAGCGAAAGCATTAGTCATAGTAAGGAATCGTTTCCGTGAAAATGGCCAAAAATAAATCATCTGGAAAGAAAATAAGCCTGCCCGGTCCTCCTGCACCATCGTATTTCGATATGGAATCGAGAATGATACAGCGAGTAAAAGGGAGAATTCTGGGCTACGTATGGTGCCGAGGGTAGGTATATACCAGAAGCGTATTTGTTAGGCTACATTTCGCTCGACGCAAGATCATTTCTCTCGCCATTACCCCATCTCGTCGCAAACATAGGGTAGATACTCTGAACTTTGCGAACCAAAGAATTCACGAAATAAGAGAAACTTTACTCGAGAGAAATTAGGACGGAACAACACAACCAGATACGGTATATAATATCTTTCAGGTCATAACAGGTGGGGATCTACGTGCCCATATAAATTTACATTTGCGCTAAATTGTGCTCGTAATTTATAACCCGGAGCCATAGTAGCCGTCAACTTTTAAGAAGAGTTAAATTGTGCATTAGCAACGATACTCACGTCTCTACAGTTTTATAGCTTACGTATTTATCTCTTTATCTATAAATCTATTACACCCACACACACATTACATGAAGGATAAAAGCTGGCTGATGATATTCAAGTGGGATAGTATGGTATCACATATGTATGTGGGTGAAGGAGAACTCGACACGCAGTGCAAAGTCACGTCACGCATGTCACGGTTCTCATTTTTATACGATTATTATTATTATTTATTTTTTTTTTTCATTCTCAAGATTTCCTCAAGATTTGTGGGTCGAATGTCAACACGGGTAAACGTTTCGACGCGGTAAAGCCAGTTCGTGGGAGGAATCCGATTTCCTCTTAATATACGATCGTGCCTCTTGGGGGAAGTTACCTCGACCGTTACTATGACCTTCCCTAGGGTGGATTATGCCATCTCCTGCCCTTTTTTTTTCTTTTTTTCTTCTTCTAAACCCCATGAGAAAAGAGTAAATTTTATTTGCCACTAGATCCGGGAGGTCTTATATTTGGCAAATTGCTCTGGCACATTCAACGAATACATGCGGCGACAAACGAAAACGAATAAACAGATAAAATAAAAAATCAGTGTCAACATAGAACTTCCGAGCTTTATCCGATCTACATAATATATTTTTTCGACTTTATTCCTTTCGGGAAACCGATGGGCGCGTTTCCAAAAATCCTTTTACCCTACCCTGAAAGCCCATTGCCGAGAGAGGTGGAGAATAAAATGGTAAAAAATAATGTCACGAGTTCAACAATGCACATGTATATCAGGATGACAGATAGGTACTTTGAAGCTGTAAGCAAATTAGGGGCCAGGTACTAACTGAAATTTATTTTGACGACCCATCCAACCTCGGGTCTACACGGATCGAGCCTAACGCGATCAAAATGACGCAGCCATTCGTAGTAATTACGCGAAACCCCGAAAAGGGCCACAAAGAGTGTCGGGGCCGGGGGATAGGAAGGGCGAATGGAAGCCATGGACACCCGTAGGTAGCCCTTCTTCAAGGGACCCTATAAATCCTTGGTTAGTTCTATACTTGTGGTATATAGGACCCCTTGAAAACGACTGGTCAGCCACCCCAAGCAATGCCACAAGGCATAATATATCACCTACTCACTACTGTGATGACGATTTGTGGGTGGTAATTTTTTGTTTTGACCACGTGCTCGGCTTCGTTAAGGAAGATAGGGTCCCTAGAGAATCGCTGCGAATTTACTAAAGCTGAAATTTATGAATTGAATAAAACTCAGTCAATGGTCTAGTCGATCCTGCGTGGTTGTAGGCTCGCCGATGAGGATAGGATCGTTGTTGATGGAATGAGGTCCGAAAAATGAAAGAATTTGTTGAGGAAATTTTCCAGGACTTCCGAGATGCTATGTTTAGTCTTCAAGTACACGGAGAAGCACACTAACTTAGGATGTGCGTTTTCGGGATAAAATTTTCTCTAAAATATATTTGATAAGTTTATTTTGATGGGGTAGCGTAGGAAGGATGCGTCGAGAGAGGATGGTGAGCTAACTCGAGAGTTTCCTTTTGTTTGCGAGCCACCAAATCTCGCGAGCAGTATAACGTCGACTCGTTAATTCCTAGCAATTAGCTTTTTAATGGATCCCATGCGCACACAGTGTTTTATCGCAACGTCCCGCATGCAGCATGAAATATCGTCGTTGATATTAAAAATCTGACAAAATCCTCCAACCAAATGTCATAAGATTCCCAGACACTGCCGCAGACCCAGATATTCGCTGAATAAATTTTTGGTATGATTTTCTGCTTGAATATAGTTTTTGATATCGGATTGACCTGATCGCTTAATCGATAATTATTTTTGTGCTGGTGAATTTCGGGCATTTTTAAAACATTCAAAATTCTGATATCCTGCTGCAAACAGTTCTTCGTTTCTTTTAAATATAAATTCTCCTCATCGAATCCAACTTCTGTTACTAAAATTATTTTTTTTTTATTTACAAAAAAAGTCTTGCTCGATTTATGATTCGTTTTTATTTGCCGGGCAAATATGATGTCGTAAAATATACTACTATCGCTTCACCAGTGTGGCACAGACTGACGAAAAAGTGCCGTTTCGTAGGACTATAAAAAAATCTGTGTTACATACTATATACCCATATATACATATATCCAAGACCAATAGTCAGATTTTTCCCTTTTTTTTGGCATCAATAATATAGTGTATAGTTTTGCGGGCTTCTCATACGAAAACTGTTGAAAATTTGGAACTACGCAAAAAGCCACTTTATTTTTCGCGTATTCTCGGTTCTTGAATTCATTGCTATTTCTTTTATGAGAATCAGTCATAAGATCGGTTTCTATTTCTCTGGGTGATATTCCAGCTGGTTGTTACATTTTCCGTCATGGTTCTGGTCCCTTTGATCTTGTCGCGTTATGTAGTAGTGAAAGGAAGCTGAAGAAATTTCTTTGTGCGAAAGGTCAGGGTGGAAAATTCTTTGTGGAAGTTTCTCCCGCCGTTTGTCGCGTAAATATTTGTTTCTTTGAATTAGGAAATTTTTATTCCGCCCCCCCCCCCCCCGCCGGTCATTATATTAATTTCTTTTAACCCAATTATCTCCACATGGAAACTTTTTAATTAATTTAATTTTCCATTCTTTGTTTTCTTTCTCAATTCTTCGACCGATCCAAGCGTGGAATGTTTGAGAAATTTTTCTTTTCTCATACATTTCGTAATAATCAGCCAGTCCTAACAAAGGCAAGTAACAGGAACATCCGGTCGTAGTTTAATTAAGGAGAACTTACGCAGCATCGAACTGAAAATTAAAGCTTCGTTAACGTGCGAACGGGACTATTCATTCGTAAGGAGGAACGATTCACCAAAATAGCTACTAAAATGTTTATGATATACTTTTAAAGCGCAGAAATTTATCCCGAAGATAAGAAGAAAAAAAAAAGAAAAAAAAAAATTACTATTCCATAGAGAGAAAAATGGCCCAATTTGGCAAGACGAAAAAACGTAGAAGCAACGCGTACTAAATCTTTATCTCGTTTCTGTCGCTGTATTATCTGCTCCCCTAAAAGAGAAAATACGTCGTCAGAGGTTGGCCGAGTACCTGGGATTTCCGATGGCTCGAAACCACCCCCAGGTCGGGGGAATGGTATTTGATCGCATTTCCCGGGGAACTATTTTTGGCGAGGTGAAAGCGGGCCGAAGTCAAATTGCTTATAACACGAGGGCTAGAGAAAGCATTTCGATAATTTTAAAAAACGATATCGTGGTTCAATATCGATAGAATTTTCGTCTGATCGTTGTCGTTCCTTTTCACTTTCGAGATTAAACTGTTCTGAGTTCTCGTCTGAATCGACGACTGTTTTAATCCATCGAAACGATTCATAAAAACAAAATCGGCATTCACGGTAAACAAGAACTTCATCTCCGGCGAGAGGAAGAAGATTGTCAGGGATCACCGACAGGGGATGTCATATCGAAAATATAATTTTAGCTTCTACGTATAGGAATTTCTCGTGTACTTTGATATGGCTTTCGGACCGGCTTGTGGCTCGTAACATAAATATCAGTAAGCCACATAAAATTTGTCTCTTCTTTTTTTTCCTAGTTTATGGTCGCTTTCCCAATCGACAAAATGATGAAGAAACAACACACCCTTCAGAAATTTGTACGAAAAAAAACATTATGGCTTTCTGAACCGACAGGTTGGAAGTCTTGACTTTCGGTACTTAAAAATCCACAGCCTTATCCAATTAAATATTACCTAATCTATAAGAACTGGTTGCATAAAAAACTGGCGGAGTTGAAATTACACTCGGACCCCACTTATTTGACCAACTCGGGACCGGCTACCTTCAGTTATTTGACCGAAGTAGGGGTCCCCACTTTCCGTCTTAGAATGGCAGCCGCTCCTGCGCAGTTGTACATGCGCAATCCCACGCTAGTTCAGACCCGAAGGTCGTAAGACTTTGTCTCAATAGTGGGGGTAGAGGGAGTCAAATAACTGAGTCTGAACTCCGTCAAATAACTGGGGCCGTCAAATAACTGGTGGTCAAATAAGTGGGGTCCGAGTGTATTTTCTAAGAATGCTTGGTTTGTATTCCGAGTGTGGTAAAAACGTTTATGGATGAGATGACGAGTGGAATTTTTATCCCACATATTGTCAGACGTGTTTCCCCTGTTGCTCACGCACTCGACTTCCGTTCGCGAAGGGTAAAGCAACTGATTGATCGTTTTCTGATAGATTTTGGCTTTGGATTCTCGAATTAGTTTTATTAACTGAGGTAAACCATTGGAAATAAACGTTCAATCATTTTTTTTTTCACAAAAATTATGACGAAGTGGGCTTTTAAAAATTTGCTATCGGTTTCATTACACCTATAAACATCTGCCGCAAATGTTGTGAATAATTATATAGATATAGAAATGAATGAATATATGAAACTGCATCTTTGATAAGAATTTTTTTCTTTAATCACAGGAGAGATGATGAGGTGAATTTGGTCACCCTTGCCAGACAGGATTTTCCTATTGTAGGTACACGAACTTGACTTCCGACCACGAGGAATAATGCATTTTTTCAAATTTCATCGACCAATCGTTTCAGCTCTGGTCATACCTCAGACATTTCGTTGTGGAGACCTTTTTCTAAGACATGCGAATTAGTTATATGGAAACGGAGAGCTTATAGCAAGCTAATAAAATATTGGTAGTTTTAAACAGCGACCTTGATTCAGAGATGGTAAATGAAGAAAATATCGACTCACCTGGCTAGGTTTGCATCGAAACGCTGGTTGATAACGACGCCTCATTCTTCGAGGGCAGCAAACGCAAAGGATGCGAACAAAAGCTCTGAAACAGAAGGAGAAAGAGTTAAAGAAATGAGAAAACCCAAACATCGGAAAGGCATTTCGCTCAGTCTTTATTCTCATTATTAAAAATATCTGCGGTTTCTCGCTCGATTAATTGTTCTGTAAAATTAATCGCAATTAAATTGACAGACGGTGATTAGTCAAAGGTACAGACTTGGGCTCTGAGCCAGGTTTAAATTTGACAAACGGTGTTATACTCGCTAGAACAAACGTACAGCGCTTTTCCTCTGAAAAATATTCCCGTTAAATAAAAGACAATTTTATTATTTGGTAAATTACAGCGAATAAAGGGACTTGATTAAACCCCAGATACAGTTAAGTATTTGAAAGCATCGTAGTTTCCGTTCCCACGAAATTGACCAGCCATAAAATAATTGCAAACAACGATACCAGATCGGTTGACCAGCACGATTCTCATTTTCTCGAATGTTTAAAGCTGTACATTGAAATAAAAATGAAATTCCGATTCCTATCCGGTTTATGATGTATGAGAATGAACGCGATCTGATCTTATCGTCCTGTGACCGATCCAAGGTTATTAACAAAACGACGATAAGCGTCACCATGAATTTCGCCAGTGGATCGTATAATAGCATGGGAATGTATCGCGAGTTATGGCGTGCATTACCGTTTCGAACTCTAGAGATAAGAACAATCATTATTCAGATCTGCGAGGGGTAGGTGAGTAACACGAGCGATTATTTCATTCCTGGTAATCGTCTGTGTTAAACGTTTACGAAACATAGTAGTTAGTCCTCTTCGTTACGCCATGCGCTTAACATGGATACATTTTTTCTATTGGATCTGGGCAGCCCCTTGCCCGGGCAATACCATCGTTCAGCCACCGATGGTCCTACGAAGAAATCATATGAAAGTGATAGAGACAAGTGAAAAGGTCGACGAATTGAACCCGATGATTTCATGCATGGAAACAATCGCTCGAAAATGGTTCGTGAACAAAGAAGGAGTTCCTCTTCTGATTCCAAATTTCATCGGGGACTCCGGATTGTCCAAGGCCTTTATCACCGGGCTACAGAATGAAGTGGTCACTTTTTCGGTAACGGAAGATTTTTCAAACTCTACGATATACCGGGGATCAACCAGTGCTGTAATCTTGGTTCGGAACTCGACGGATATTGACTTGTTAGGTAATTTGACCGAGCTGTGTGTTCCAAGATGCAGGTACGTCGTGTGTCTTTTAACATTTTTCAATGACGAAAAATCTCTTCTAATGGAAGTAAACGCTGTTGTCGAAGCGATGTGGAGAACCTGGATAGTCAATTTTGTGATCATAGCATCGTATGCAGGGAAATTCGTTGTTGCCGGAAGTTATAGCTTTGAATCGAACGTTTATAGAACTCCAAAGAAACCTGAAATATTAGGAGAATGTCGCACGCTTGCTACAATACCGAACGAAAACATATTTCATAAACTGTTGATGAACAATTGTTCAGTAAACATTACAGTCTCGGATTGCCCACCGTATATAATTGGACCGAACGAAGAAGATGGTCACGAAATTCTTACTGGTATAGAGGGAAATCTGTTAGAGACTGTCGCAAAAAAATTAAACATATCTTTGAACCGATTCTACGTCAACGTCAGCATGAACAGCAGTGACGACATATACACAACTTTGCTGGACATTTTGCACAATCGTGATGAAAGTGACGTTGTTGCTTGCGGACTTTATTGGGATGAACAATTCGGACTAGAGTACAGCGCGACGTTTGATAGGCAGGAGATAATATGGCTGGTGCCTTCGATTTCTACTCTAAGTTTATTGGGACTAGTGACACCGTTGGAAAATTCAGTCTGGTTCGCGGTCATAGGACTTCTCCTTTTGACTGGAATAATCAAGGTATTTGCGTTCAGGAAATTGTCGTTTCTCAGTGTTCTGGGTTTGATACTTGGCATCGCCTTACCCCAACAACCCAACAGTTTATCAAAAAGAATCCACTTCGCTTCTTGGATATTTTTCGGCTATGTACTAACGCAGAGTTATTTAGCCTCTCTGGCCGGACAGCTCATGAATACTGATTATGATACGATAACGTCGATGGCAGAACTCTGGAAATCTGAAATCAGCTTCGGAGGAACTGAGCGCCACAGGGCTTTATTTCAACACAATCCCGATTGCAGCAGTGAGATTTACAATGCATACGAAGTCCTGAGTGAGGATGAGTATAAGGTGGTGAAGAAAGCGATGTCGGATGGAAAAAATAATACCATGGCTTTAATTGCTGAAATAGAAGTATCGGCTATAAAATTCGAATCCAGTTCTAACTACTTTCACAAATTGTCAGAAATTTTGGCAAGTCATCCAATATCTTTTGCCGTCTGGGAAGGACTTCCTTATCTAGATCAAATCAACGACAAAGTGATTCGTCTCAGGGAAACTGGCATAATAACCTACTGGGCTGAAAAATTTTCCAATCGTACATCTTCGACGGTAGAAATGACGGCCAGTGGTGAGTTAGACATGTTACACCTGAGTCCTAGCTTCCTTTTGCTCTTACTCGGCCATGCCCTAAGTATCGTTGTATTCTGTATTGAAATTGGAGTTTATGCTAAAAAAAATCACGTGCGTGTGCAACGCAGAAATAAAGTCGGCGTAAAATCAAAATAAATATCGTTTAATGATGTTCACGTGTCTATCATTGCTGCGTTTTCCTCACTCTTTCCGAAATCTCCCCATCCTCGTAGAAAATGAAATTGATTTTCAGCGGCGTAAAATAAAGCACTGTGTCCTTAGTTATTATAAAATCGTAGGTGTCTCTTCGTGGGCAGATTTGCAAGTCAAACTTATTCGAAACTGGCTTGCCTGGGGCGAAATGTACAAATATTTGCTGACAAGAAAAAGCAGGGTATATCTGAGTTCGTATAGAATTGAGAGAATTGCAGTAAAATGTTGTTCGAGAAAGTAGAGCTTTTTCGTATAATTTATATAATGGTCGTTTTTCATACTAGGTCACACTTCGAGACGTATACCGTGACATATAAATAAAAGGCACGCGATAACGATGTGAATTCGGTCGATGTAGGGGAGGACACGTTACGTATTGTGGATACCACGGTATCAGGTAATAAAAAAAACTCCTTTTATCTTAGGTTTTAGTCAGGTGAAACAATTCCGTTTTAGATGCACGCGTGAGCACGTCGTAGAGGATTCGTGACCGATTCCTGAACACCTAACACGGCAGTTTCACCCAGACAATTCACGCAATTTATGATCCTATCAAAATGGGGAACAACAATTACTATACGAACGGTAGTAAACCCTGCACCACTGTTTTCGGAACCTCAGTTGTGAATTACCCTCGACAACAGGAACTGCGTATATCAATTCGTAACAGTATCACGTATGTTACACATACGCAAACACGCAGTGCGTCCATCTAGACTAGTTAGCGGATAGCGGCCAGGTGAAACCAGGGTAATTTCAATTTCTGTGTTCTGACAGAAATAGAACGCGCATTTTTTGAAGCTTTAAAAAAATTTCAAGCTCATACTTTAATTGATTTTGAACGAAATTAATCACCGATCAAAGGCCTCAAGATCGTGAAACTAGGAATCTCGAGAGAACTTATACCCCGGAAATTATCTCCCTTGATTTCTACGCTGGAGTAAAACGCCCGGGAAACTGCTGGGTGGACCATATCGGGATTCCCTTGGATTAAGCAACAACAGAGGGCTCGTAAAACTGAATTACTTCTGAGACGGTTAAAATGCCCTGTCAAGGATTAGTATAGCAGGTTTCACGGCATATTGGATCCTATTGAGGTCGGTGGAAACGCTAGCCCTTTGGCCAATCGGGAGCAGCCCTGCAGGCAAAAAAATACAGTTTGCTATTTCGGAGTGGTTGTCCTCCGTTAACCTCCGATTGCTTATTTCCTCGCGATTCTTGAGAACGGCATGCGGGCAGGAAGAATAAGAGTTCATCAAATTTCATGGCTGATAGCTGCGTTGAAATATTTTTTTTTATTCTTCTTCCTTACGGCCATAGAATTTCAATACAAAATCTCATTCACCTGTGTCTTTTCTTTTTTTAAAACATTTTTCCAAGTTTCGTATTTTCAGTATGTGCAAACGGATGTATGCCCGTTAAATTTTATTGGCAGTGTAGACGTGGAGGCAAGAGCCATCCAATTCTAGGGCCGGTAACGATTAAAGCGGATTCGCCCCATGGGAGTTTGAAAAAAAGAGGAGAAAAGAAAAAGGGGTGCCCTTCGGTAGAAATTGACTACCCCGCAGCTTGCGATCCTCAGGGATCAGGAAGAAAGTGAAGAGGGAAGAAGGTCAAATTTTTTTCTCCGTCTTTATTTTTCTCTTTCTTTTTGAGCCTTAGCAAAAGTTCGGTTCAGATAAAAAAAATTTACGAGACACTTTCGCGCATTAACGGCTGATCTTAAAATCCAAAGGGATAACCCATCGCTTTTAGCTTAGTGGCAAGTTCTAAGGTGTTACTTCGTTATCGCTGTTCAACATTCACTTCGTCGCACGACATCTAATGAAAAGTGAAAAGAACTTTATCACTGCTACAAGAGTTGGTCGAAAATATAATTCATCGTTTAATCTCTATTTTTGACAGATTATATACTGATTCAAATGAATGAAGTAGTATTTAAAAAAATTTCATCCCACAAGCTCTTTTCGTATACACAGTAAAAAATTTTTTGTAAAATTTAACACAAAATTTGTGTTATTTCAACACAATCAGTTTATGTCAAAAAAGTAACACAGCTTTATGTTAAAACTAACACAAAACTATGTTGAAATTTTGTGTTGATTTGAGAGTAACATTTAGAAAGTGTTACTTTTGTGTTAGTTTTAACATAAAGCTGTGTTACTTTTTTGACATAAACTGATTATGTTGAAATAACACAAATTTTGTGTTAAAAAAGTAGTTAACACAAGCTTCTGTGTTAAATTTTACAAAAAAATTTTTACTGTGTACTTCATCTTCAACTCGACATGTCGTATCCCAGCCTGAATGAATACAGACTATGTTATTCCGAAGAAACCGACAAGTAGGTGTTGTCATTGTCGTAAAAAGTAATACAATGCTTGTATCTCCTCATGAAAGTCTATTAGGTAGAAACAGGGAACGATTTATACATTTTTTTTCCCCATCTCTAGTAGGTATACAAGCTTGAAGGTTTTTGAATTTGTCATCACATTCGCCTCGGAAACGGTGACATAACGTTTGCCATTTTCACCGGGTAGTAGAAACTACCTGCGGAAAAGTTTGAATCGCTCTACCGGTATCAAAACGATCATCGATGGCGAGTGTTAGGATCGTTTTATGGCTTGAACCGAATATCGTGAATAGGTAGAAGGAATTCCTTTTTCCTCAGGCCTATTGTGTCCCATAGAAGTTGGTAAACACTTTGATCGAAGTCCTTTGACCCACGAAATAGTACGTCAAGTTTTTGTTGTTGTAGATTTTGATTCTATACAAATATTTGTTCCGTTTGTTACATAGAAATGAAACCATTATACATAATTTTGTTCAATTTATCTTTTCACCGTTCACCGTTCGACAATTCCTAAGGATGAAACGAAATAGAGAAAACGCGCACACGTCACCCAACGTCAATGTCACTTACGACCGCAGGCACCCCATATCGCGGCTGTGAATCTCGGGACTTTATATTCAGCTCGAATTTTGTGCGTTCGTCAAGATTCGAATAAGAAATGTCAATCGTTCCGCTTTTTACGCTAGACAGGATGGCGTCTCGTTTTGAACAGACGGTGAAATCTTCGCTAGTGGAATCGAGCGACTTATTCGTAAACGATAATCGATGATAAAGTAAGCTATATGACTTCAAAGCCACACTTTATATGATATTCGGTTCTTTGGTTTACCACATTTGGGCCATTTTACGTTAGAAGGAAACAGCGAGATAAAACTTTCGCCTATGTATGTCTATATCATGCATTTCGATTTGTGCCATTTCCTTAATTCCAGGAATCGGGATAAATCCTTGTTCGCACTTTATCGGAAAAGGATTATCTCATTTCCATTCCATGCATGAGATAGCGTGCAGACGTGTAAATAACACATGGTCAGTTCGACAATTTAGGTATTACATTAATGCTTTTGTACCAATGCAACGACTGTACGTGTGATAATATACAGTTGAAATGAACCTTATTTTATATTTTCAATCCCGTATTTTGCGTAGTGCGAGACTCCATGGCGAACCGATATTAGTCCGACCGCCGTTTCGATCGAAACAGCAAAAAAAGTTAATCGGTTAATTTCCTCTTGGCAGGCACGTGCTCGCGCGGAATAACAGCATTCCCCAAATTTACGGTACAGCCATTTACCATAATTCGCCTCCTAGTTTGCGCAGAAAATCAGCAAACCATATAACGCGAATATCCCGTCGCGTCACTATATATCGCACCCAGTATAGGTAACAAGAAATATGTATCAAGTTGAAAGAAGTTCAGGATCAAAGTCGAAAGGTCCTTTAGAAAAAAAGGGGAAAAAAGAAGAGAACAGTCAACACTTGAAAAAAGTAACAAAGGAAAAACATTAGTGGAAGGATCTCATCGAGTAAAGCGCAGAACCTTTTCATGAAGCTTTTCCTCTGGTTATACCCACTATCCAAGGGCTGATTCCCTCTTTCTTAAATATCTCTGTGAACATTGAGAAACTGCGGCACGTCGAGAAAAGAATAAAGTAGAAAATTCCAGCATTGGTCAGACGATCTTCTTAGCATGATTGTTATCAGTGATGTATTGTTAGCTACCGCGGCATGCCAAGGAGGCAAAGGTTAAAAGAGGGTTGTGGAAAGGGAGGGATCGGTTTATCAACTAGCCAGCTGCTGAATGGAATCGGTTTCGACCGAGGTCGAAGGGTCGGGGGTAGCGACCTTCGTAGTATGCGAGGCAAGCTGTGTCAGCTTGTCGTCCTTTATCTGGATTTTTCTAGTCCGCCAAGTTTTTTTCTTTAGTTTTTTCCTTCTTTTTTCATTGGCAACTATTCACAGGATGAGAAAAATCCCAAAGTTTTTTCCCTCTTCTTATTTCACGTCCATTCAATAATGGTAATTAAACAAGAATGAGGTGCGATATCTTTCATTTCAATTATAGGCAAGGCATTTTGCGGTATTGAAATAAAAAAAAAAATAAAAAAATTACAAAATAGAAAATAATAAATAGGGGAAATTCGCTACATTAAAAGCTCGAATTAACAGCTTTTTTCAGGCGAGCTGTTCTCGGCGAATTATGAAAACACTTAGGGTGAAAACCGGCTGGAGACTTTCCTTTCTATATACTTTCTTCGAATTTCTTCGACACCTTACTGTATCCTATTATACGAATTCTGAGACGCTTTCCAAACTCGATCCGCCTTTTTCTATTCACCAAATGTTCCGGCTCGTTTTTACTCATTTGTTATACGCTGTAGACGGCAAACTTTCACCGAAGAGACAGCCGATATTGAATGCTAGGCTGTGGGCTGAATTGTGTAACCCAAATACCGGCAGCAGTTTTAGTTTTACAAATAGCAAAAGGCTGTATTTTTCATCGACCTTTATACCTCCTGGCGAATTTAAATGGCTCCTTATATATAAATACGAAATTTATGAGTATGAAAAACGACGAAGTTGAATGGCAAATACAACTACCTTGTGTAACAAACTAGAAAGTAGATAAGAATGTCAGTGAATTCATGACTTGACATTTTTCTGCTGATGTGAATTCGCTTGTCTTATTTTAGTTTCGGAAACAAAAAAGTGAATAATATTTCTGAGAAATTCGAAAGAAATTTGAGATAGTGAAGACGCATGCCTGTTACATACGTGTCTTAATGGTTGTGAATTTTATCTGGACTTGGATGGAGATAAATGCGACAGACGTTGAACGTCAGACGTCGGGACGTTCTCGATCTATAGCAATCTCCCTCAGCTCTTCGTTTTTTGAATAAAGATTAAATACCGAATAAAGTGGAAAAAGGAATTGACAAAGTGCGACCGGCGGATGGGGCGGAGATATCCCCCGTTTCTGCCAGAGAGATTTATTTCAATGTTGGAATAATTGTTTCCCTAATAACAACAAATCTCCTTCTGTTGTTCGATGCACGACCCGCTGTTGCATGAGCAAAGCAAAGTAAAGTAAAGTAAAGTAAAGTAAACGAAACGAAAGGAAACGAGTGAAATCCATTCCAACGATTTATTTTTCTTTGTTAGACTGGTTGAGATGATCCAATGTTTGCGCAAACCTGCAGTCCAGTAGATGGGTATTTGCTTTACGTTTACCGCGATGACGTCTTTCACTGTTCGCAACGGCAGATCTTTGCGGCTGGCTGATTGACTGGGGGTATCGAAGCAACTTAACCAGTTGGCTAAGCTTCTTCTATGTCATTAATCAGTCACCGTTGAGCCAGACAAAGTGCCAACCTTACCTCAAAGTACCGATGAGTCCGGGTAGGACAAAAATGGCCAGTGGTCAATCACCAGTCTCCTCTTGAGCCTTTTAATTTTTCATAATAGGTGTAACGACACGTTTCCTGCAAATCGTGGCATTAAAATTTGATATCAAAGTTCGGAAAATTTGTACGAAATAAAATGTTGAAAATAAGTAATGTGACGGCGAGCTCTGTTCTCCTTTTCGTAACGCAAGTTGGCGAGATGTTGGAGTCATAACTCGGTTGTTAAACTATTAACATAAGAATTCTCTGAGGATCCGGTTGCGGATGGGGGAGGGGGGAGGGGGGTCTTGCCAAAATTTTCAAGTAAACAAGACGGTATAATTCCTCTGTGCGAACGGAGGATGGCTCCGCTTAGAGCAAGTGCCATAATGTAATTTGAATAAAGTCAACACACAGCCCGTTCATATCTGAGGGGTTGCGTACGTCACGCGTCCTTACGCACCGTTCTATAGTAAATTCAATATTCAACCCGGCGATTGGTAAATTGACTTAATTATACTTCACGCCTACCTTAATTACGTTTCGTTTTAACCGTGGCAAAAATGTTCACCGTTAAATCAACGTCTTAAATACGTATAACGTCTCCTCTACTCATATACCTACCTACTATATTGTTCCCCTCAGAGAAAAACGTCATTTCGACTTACGGCTAGCATAATCATATAATTCATTTAATAACGGGCTATTCAGAACGAAACCACCTGACGACTTGACGGATCGTTGGATATCGTGACTGGTTACTATTAAAGCAGGGAACTACATCCAAGAAGGCTTATGGTCGACACGATGCCATGCCGCCGCTCTTTCTACCCCTACAACGTTTTCTATTTACGGTAACGACTGCACGCGGCTCTGTTCTCTTTACGTAACAAGCGTATTGTGGAAGTTTATCACACACAGAGTATTCCTAGGCACATAGTGGTAGCTGTGCATATACATATACATATATATAATATATTATATAAATATATACACATTCAAACAGAATGTAACCCCTATATTTCTGCACACCGTATAACAGAACGTAGAGTTTGTACGCCGAAGCGTTTTCCTTTGGGGGAGGGGGCGTCTTAATTACACCATTCTAAATTAACGATATCAGAATAGGCGTTACCCCGTTTATATTAACCAGATGCCTTCGAAATTGTGTAATACGAATATGAAAATCAATATATAGGACTCGATTATGAGCTTGAAATATTGCTAAATGACTAACAAATTCATTTTTTGTGAAAACGGACTTTTGTTATCCTTGTTCAACAATTATTCCGCGTTACTTGGGTTGTCAGAATCGCCATAGAGTTGAAATTTATTACCCTGTTAAAAGCGTAAAGCTGCAAGTTGGTCGATATAACGGCCGTCTCCATGTACTGGCGATTCTTCCCTGAGTTATTTATCGGTTTAACGGTTGTAGTATAACGAGGGTAGTCTTGACGCTGACATTAAGCGTAATCCTTGCTAGCCGAAAACCCGGTGGAAATATATTTTTTTTTTTGGTTTTTTATTTTTTTTCTATCCGTGAGATTAACCTTCGCCGGAATATCTCAATTAGAAATTTCAACTTTGAGGTCATACAAAAGTCACGTATACCCCCAACTATAATAATAACAACCAACTTTATTCTAGTTTATGATAAAAAAGAAAATTCATCAGGCATAAGGGTCAAAGAATTTAGTTTACTAACTTCTGCCTACTATATACTTAATGGCGAAAGTTCACAAACCTTAGAGAGATAAGATGCCCTAAAGCCATCTTCGTGAGCAAGATTTATAACTCTGATAAGTTATATATTAAATTACATTAACAGCCTGATAAACTACAATAAAATATCTACATGACGTTACGGCTTTACCTTTCCAGTATCGTGCAGTAATAATTTTATTTAAAAATTATTAATTATTAACGAAATCTTTGGATTTCCCCGCAGTAGGATATGATTAACATATGAATGCATGCATCGTAATTTATAATATAAACTGAGCAAGGTCTTGTCCACTTGAAAAAATCGTATATAGATTCAGATTTTTGCTAGTTGAAAAGTTATCATTTTAAAGTGTCGACTTATTCCCATTTCGTGAAATATTTACCGTCTTTAAGACGAGCTGATGATTAACGGCATGGAGGCACGAAGAGGCGAGCGAAATTTGTGGATACAGAAAAAGCACTTTGAGAGTCACAACTTTGCGTATAAGCGTTAAGTTAAACAGCTTTTATATTAGCTACTCCCTCGTGCAATTTGTTCTTGACTATATAGCAGAGCCTATAATTCGAGGTTGGTACTCGAATTTTAAACGTCTCACGAGCTTTCGAACAGCTTCTAATACCGTAATAATTAGGACCTGAGTTGCGATTCAATCACCAGAATCTCCCAGTAAATCTGAAGGCAAGAGCCCAACTCCTTACTGCAGATTAACTCATAACGATTTATCTCTATGCGTGATTCGATAACTGCAGTGGGTATGGTTTATTTTTCGAAGGGTTGTTCAAAGTTTTTTTTTTTGTAAAATTCATTAGCGGTATTATCCATCATGTCTATAATAAATGTTCACAGCATGAATTGGTGGTAGTAAAGAAAAGTAATGAGAAACTCATTAGCCATAAAATATAATGTCAGACAATTTTTAGAACGCGTCTTTCAGAATTCATTGGGTTAAATTTTTCATTCCAACAGTTTGACATGTACAAACGGATCGTGTATACTTTTTGACGTAATTAATTAAGGCGAGTGAACGTTGAGGGAAGAAGTTACACGACTTGTCACAAGGGCAAACGACCAACGGCGAGGGTTGCTGCAGGTTTCGTTGAAGAAATAAATTCTTAGGCAAGTCATGTCGGCAATTTTGAGCGTGTTTTTATCGACGTCCCACGTAATTGGTTGTTACCGAGAAAAAGGATTAGGATGCACCAACACGCGCCCCAGTTTCTTCTAAACTAACGTCAGCCCTTAGCTGACGGCTACTTGCGCCAGGGATGACGTGTCCTTCATATAAATCATCAGCTCTACCAGAAGCTCATGGTGGATATTTTTCTAGTCCCTTCTTATTCCGCAATCTTTGGTCTGGAAATAATTTACGACCATTAGCGTGCATCTGACTTTTTTATTTTAGCACCATCAAAATTTGCTGATATTACACGCAGTGCAGCCTGCAAGTACCAAAAAGGGAAAGATCATCTCTCAGTTTTCCTCTCGAAACCCCTAAACTAAATTTCGTTCTCCTAAACTAAATTCACCGTGACTCTATTTTACTACCAATTTACAAATGATTCAGTCGATTCATTCCGCGAAGTATACCTACACCAATATCGGAATAGAAACGCGAAATCGATAAATGAATTCACTCGCGACGCTCTGAATTTGCCAAAGTTCTTACTATTTGCCTGGAACTTAACACACCTTCGACATCTGTCACTGACGACGACGTAAAGAATTTACGATCTTCTCTCTATCTGTTTCCAGTTTTTTCAGCACTTCGACGTCACAGGTGTAGTAAAATTAGGTATTTTGATTAGCGAAATTGTATTCTAATAATTACATTTTAAATCCGTTTCACAGCCAGATGTTGATCGAATTTCAGAAGTTGGAGCGAAGTGTGTCAGGCAATATTAGGCCCCACGACGAGTTTGCTGAAGACTTTGATTTGTGAAATGAATCTCTCTCGAGTCTCCCAGCTGGTTTATTTTCCCCGAATTCGAGGATTCAGTTTCAGTATTAAATCGGGGTTGTGCGTCGTGTTAATTCGCGATATAAAATATGTTCGTCCTCGAAGATACTGGCTGGGTCCTGAATCGCAAATCTTAAGAAGGGAAGACGAAGCTAAGGGAGATTCGTCGAGAAAGAACAATGGAGGTCGCGAGTCGAGTTGAATCGAGTCGAGTGTTTCCCCCCTAAGTTGAAATTTATGTTAGACGTTTATTGTTTTTATTGCCTAGGATAAATGATTTCATATTAAAGGAAAGCAGTCAGACTAAAAGACAGCGTCGTCCCAAGGGTTACAAAGAGACTGGCAATATTTAACACGGATTGAACTTCCCTTCGAGCTTATTTTCATCTCGATATATTATTTGACGGGTGCCAAAGTATCAACTTTCCTTCTCACAATCAGAATAAAACTCAGGGATCTCCGAGTATTCTAAAAGAAGATTTATTTCCGGAAAAGCTCATTGGTCTCTCAAGCAATTCTGTAAGGATTTTGACGAGCTTCGGAAGTACATAACGTCATATCATGTGACCAACGCAGAACCCGACTTCATCCCTCGTCAAATCTTCTTCTTCTTATTCCTCGTGTTAGAAAAGAACACAATGACCACAAGGACGGAGATTCTATTCCATTGAGGCTCTCCTCGAGCAAATAACCCGAAAATATTATCATCGACAAAAGGTGAAGGCCTCGCAAAGGTAAGAACTACAATAACCTGCAGTTAGCCAATTATTTATTTTCAATTATACTTTTCGTTTAATCATTAGGGTTGCTGTTATTTATTTACAATCATCCACCGTCGACAGCTGTACTTATATAATTCTCTCAAGAACTCTGAAAATATTTACCTGCAGTGAAGTTAATCGCCATTTCCAACGTCCGCAGGATATTGCTGCAGTGTAATGAGTTTTCATATAATTAAAAATAATCGAAAGCAATGAATGTGGAAGGTGAGAGTCAGCTTATTCCAACCTATTTTGCAGATGACTTCTGCATTAGATGTGGCTAAGGAAAGATTATACTCTGGGAGTCTGCTGAGAGCAGGAGATATTGATATGCACATCTGTGGTCTAGTTTCTGGCTGCAATCTTGGCTTCATTGCGGGGAGTTTCTCTGCCTGCAACTCCAACCCATCTTTAGAGATCGCACCACTGCTGCGGGTAACCACGATTTAATTTTCTTCGCCCCTTTCTCTTTGTCAGCTATATTTATCAAATTATTCGTAAGCTGAAAGGAAAATGATGGAAGACTTGAATTGGTCAATAAATTTGAATGTCCTGAACCGCGAAAAGAAGAAGAAGAAGAAAAAAAAATTCAGATCTCGTAAAGAATGTATAAATAATTAAGCAAATTTTAATTACCGGATGAAATAAATTTCTTTGTTGTTTGAAGACTTTTCGAGACGGCAGAAGATTCGTAATTAGACGAAATAAGTTCGAAGATTACGCTCACGAAACGAAATCACCTATACTTACTATATATTTCCTATACTCTTTCAATTATCCATATACAACGAGGTGAATATTTTTTTTTTAACGTCCATACGCTCAACTGAAAAGTTTAGAGAGAACATTGTCCCTCAATAATTTTGGTAATTTTCATTTAAAAATTCATATAATTCCGCACAAATTTCCTGCAAGGGTTTCAAACTGTACTTTACAACCGGAGGATAATGAGAAGCTGTTATTTCTGGGATCTTCAGAAAGGAGAAAAAAAATATTTCAGCTTCTAATACATATTCAACACACATGTGCTTCAGGTTAAATCGAGGCCAAAAGTGAAGTGACCCTTAATTAAATACCTTTTAACGATCCATCTTATCGTCAGAATTTTATTTTCCATTAGGCGTTTCAGAATTGGATGTAAAAACGATATTAACTGGTGTTATTAAATCATTTCAGACATTAATCGCATACTTAAGTCGAGAATTTATTCCCCCATCGCAGAGTGCATTTAAAGCGAAAGGGGCAAACGGATAGAGATATTTTGAAAAATTGAAAAAAATGTCTAAAATCGAAATCCGAGTGAAATATTACGATCAGTATAACAATAGACTGAAAAGTTCTTTCTTTACAGGCGGTTCTATTATCCTCGTACTCCAAGCGAGGTCAAGGACCCTCACCATCATCGAGGCATATATCTGGCTACCGGATGTATGGAAAGCGAGGATCATCCCGGCACTGTGCTACCTTTAGGCTACATGAGATACGTCGTTCAACCCAAGCGGATCGCAGGATTTTCGCTCTGTGTACTTTAGGCCAAGTCAAGGACCCTCAGGGCGTCAAGACGCATCCCTGGTACGGGGTGAGAAGAAGAAGTGACAGTCGGATGGCCTTGAGCCTATAGTATCACTTCTAATTCTAAGAGGAGAATCTCTCAGAGCGAGACCGACAAGTCACAACTTTCGAAAGTTTGCTTGAGTAGGTATGTCATTTGCAAAGTGAGAGAGTAGCTAAATATTTCTAACATGCAGATCCGAGAATTCGGCATAATTTTTTGGGCCGAAACGAGAATCTCTTAAATTTTATTTACTTATTTTTGTTTGCTTTCACTTCGTTGTACATGAAATCGAAGAATTTCACTCTTTCGAAGTAGGTACATACCTACTCGTCTGATATGATTAAAAAATTTGACGAATGTATGAGTGGCGTAGCAGAACCGTTGGATAATAAGACAACCCCAGCTGTCGCCGTGGAGTTTTGGAGCTTGCAAACTTTCGAAGATTCGACTAAATCGGCGAGTGCAGATATATCAGCTTAGTGCCGGGTGCTTTTAAAGGCCTGAATAATTCTCTGCAGTTTGTAACGTTCGGGTACCAGTAACCTTTGAAATAGTAGCTATAACCGAACTGTGATTTTTCGCGCCATAATCTGCTTACGAAAGAAGTAAAAAAAAAAACGAAAAAAGGGGGGAACAAGGAAGAATCATTTCTTCTTTCAACTGTAAAATGCGAGTCAACGCCGTCCGTGTTTCACGGATGACGCGATCAGTGACATCTTGTCAAGACAGTTGGACCAGGCGATTTTTAGAGCTGAAAGGTGGACAGAAACAAAGGCCCGACACGCTCGACCGCGTGTTCAGAATTGGATCGAGCAGCTTGTGTCTCGAGCCTTGGACGGATATCCAATAACAGAATTGATGGCTGGGTGCTTTCCACCTTGAAGTAGTAGGTACGAAGAGGTAGGATGACATTTTGAAAATCGATTATACTTGATACAGAGGGAAAAGGAGTCACTGTATGAACGGAAAAATCGAGTAGCCGAAAATTCAACGGCCATTGAATTTTCCGACGAGTGGTCTGGCCTGGCCTCAACCCGTTGACATTTCATCCCTTATCCTTCACTTTGTTAAAAAAAACATGGAGCAATATAGAAATTTGAAGAAGATCGAGCCATCGGGGAGCGTTGTGTCAATTTTCATTGCTTGGTTGTTATTGGATTTAATGTTAAACTGTAAACGCTTTACGCCCACCCCCACGCGTTGTTGTGAAAACACAGTCTTGTTGTTTTGAGAGGGAAAGTGCCTGTTCGACATTTCATTTCTAAAAATTTGTTGTGATTTATTTTGCGCATGGAGTTTTATGCCAATTGGTGCTTCGAAGGTTTAGGATGAAGAAGATTTCCACGAGTCTAAAAACGCGAGTTTCGTATTTGTATATACCTATACATAGATACAAGCCTCGAAATATTTTGACATTATCCAACACGTTTCATCTATCCGTGGAGAATTTTAGACAAAAAAGTGAACCTTCTACCTTTCACACGTTCTCTATTAGGGGCAGTTTGACAGTGTGTTTACACACATAAGAGATACTTGTTAAGGCAGGGTTCAGAGGGATGTAAATTTAATCACTCCTGCGACACCCGTCAATTTTAAGATACATAGTCATTTTGTGTGGATATCACCCACCAGCCCATTCCACTTTTTACAGGTCTTCGCTTTCGTCAAGTTAGTTTCAAATCGCATCTCTCTACATCGCTACCAACATGAAGTAATAAAGTCCTTCGGGGAGGCGCCTTGACGCCTGATACCCAAGAGACGTCTGAAACGTTCAACGTACCTATATTATACTCGTGGTAAGGTTGAAGGTCGCTTTTGATAAGAGGCTTCAATAGATTTTTTTCCTACTCCTTGATTATCTCTTATCAATTATTGATTGCTTGTGTCGGAAGCAGCCAAAAAATATAGAAACCTCGCGCGATATGGTATCAGTAGATTTTTTGCCTCAGCTTGACGATCCTTAACCGATCTCGCATATTTATATCTCAGATCACATTAAATGAAAATCATATCAGAGAATAGGAAAGAGTATAAACGGAGAATTTAATTCACAAACAAGGTTTATACAGTCACGTTTTTCGAACGAAAAGATGGACTCGACATGAACAGAGAATTGTTCAAAAGAGGAGACAGCTGCGTTTGAAAAACAATGGGCTTATTGTTAGCCCTTGGCTGGAATGGAGCGCAGCTCAGGGGGGTCTTGTGCTAAAAACGGTTTTCAGAAGTTGGAAAATACAGGCCTCCCTTCATTTTTTAAGTTTTTTTCCTTTTTTCAGGCATTCAAGGACGTGGAAAAGGGTAGCTGTAAGAAATTGGAAGGGCGAGCTTTTTGTACCTCTAAGTAGGTACATGTATAGAACGGGACTATATACAGACTGCGGATATATAGGTTTACGTATAGATCCGACAGTGAATCATATAAGCTGGCTCTGGATTAAACAGAAAGGACCAAAAGGAAGATGAAAGGGATCTGCACTGCTGTGAAATCGAAAGAGATTCTTCTGCCAATAGGTGATGCAGAGATGCGATCCCCGTCTTCGATCGGGTATTCCATTGAAGCTTATAAACTTGGTAACAAAATCGCATCAATCTCTATCTTGTCTTTGATTTCCTTTATCCCTCGTTAGAGTACCCCGAGAGGAATTGAACGCGTGGATTTCATACGCTTTAGTTATCAAAATGAGCTTCTCTGTCTTCCGGTTTGCATACGATAGTTCTTTTTTTTCACTTTAAATCCTAACAGTGAGCTTCAGAATGGCAGAAGAATAAAAGTTTACATCATTATCGCAAACCACAATTCCTTTGTTCGTCAGTTTTCAATCAAATTGTGAATCATGGTTAACATTCGCACTCTACATTCCAATTAGCGTCTTCATAATATATTCTAATAATTTTTTACATTCTACTCAGAAGCTCAAAAGTCTGAAAAAAAAAATTAGCTCAATGATCAATTTTATTTTGTGCTAATAATTTAATCGTCAATCATTTCACAAAACATTTTATCAAAGATTGTGGAGCTTTAGGGCCAAAACAGAATGACAAAGCCTCTCCAAATTCCAAAATATAGTTTGCGCAGTAACTTGGTAAAAATTGACATATCTCTCACTTTTAGGTCTAAATCAGAATTTTATTACATGCACAATCCTACCCTCAAATTCTAGAACCCACCTCCAAGTACTCAGTCAGAGCTTGTAGAATAAAACTAGGATTTCTATTCTGATTCGGGACGTTTACTGTTCTCCTGGATCTTTGAGAATTTCAGCATTGAGCTTAAACTTTTTTTTTTCTTATAAAATCAATTTGAACAGTTCTATACGTCTTTGTATTCTCAAAGTCTCGAGACTTTAGCTTTCAAATTCAGGACAAGGTTGGTAGAAAGACTGATATATGTAAAGTAAGAACAGGAGTATATAAAAGGTTTGGGGTATAAGTATAGCTGGGTGAGTATTGGAAGCTTCGTCGTGCAACTGGGTTTTGGCGGAAACGCCTGAAGCAGCGAGCGATTTTGAAACCCCTATTTCGTATCTTCGAGACTAGACCACCCCTCATTATGCAACACGAGGCGCAAACATCCCCTGGTATAGCGCCGTGCCACGCCACGTTCGAACGTAGACAGGAAATAGGAAAACCTATCGCCGCTTTAAGCGGATAACCTCGTACAGTTTCGAAGGCGTCGTGATGTTACCTTCAAATGGGAAATTTACAGAGGATGGGGATCTGAATTTTGAACACCACTCAACGGCACTCTAGAGATTTTCGATCCTAACAAAATTCGGGCATTTACTGCCAAATACATTTAGCTTGTCAGTCAATAAAATCAAATTTTATGACATACCGGAGCAGTGAGGATTTATCTTAAGATAGCATACGGCGTGTTTTTTGCCACTAAACCGTGTCAAAGGAATCGGCAATAGCGATGTTCAAAAAGTTTTCGAGTCCTGCAGTATTAAAAAAATGACTTCAATCGACTTCGAAATCGTTTGGTATAAAAATCTGTTGATTCAAAGAAGATGATTGTTTGCTTTGAGCATGTATATTAAATCCGCGTCCATTAGAGCCAAACAAATTCATAACGATTCAAAAACAAATTGCCTTCCAGCTTTTAAACATCGACGAGGCTTTGTGCTCGTTGGCAGAAAATTGAGTTATGTCATATAGCTACATAGGAGAGTAAAATCGTGCTAAAATGGTAAAGCTCATGCTTTGTAATAAAATAGTCAATATTTTCAATTGACATCCACCTCGTTGTGGGTCCATTGTTCAAGTGAATTGGCGAGTAGGCTGCACCCTAGAGTTTGTATTTCTATAGAAGACTGATGTGTTTTGCCCTCGCACGAATAAAGTTCGCTTTACTCCAGGCCATGAGACATTAATAAAACTGTACTCAAGTTGAATATGTAATTTTCACCGTCAGGGTAACGCGTCAAAGAGTTCACAAGTAGGAAAGCGCAGAAATTAACAATTTAGCACTCGGGTACTTTGTCATTCAAACGAAAAGTACGGGCGAATATTTTTCACAAACTATGAGGTATACCTACGTATATTATAACACTCGGCTGACATTATTTAACGTATAGTTTCGGTACACATATTAAACATTTCGCCCTTTGTTTCCTGACAGCAGCTGGTTCCTAGCTGCAGATAAATAAAATGAAATTTATTGTTCGAATGCGAAATCTGCTCTGGAAAAAAGTCTCCGAAATCGTATAACTGAAATTTACAGTATTTCCAACAAGATACAATTCGATTCTCTCATCGAATAGTAGTTCTCAATATACTATTGAAAGTCTTGCAGCTGTTGAATAATATCCTCAGTACTCAATTTCGAGACAGTTTCTTATATTCAGAATAAATACAAAGACGTACTACACAGCTGGTCGTAGACATAATGCATCACTTGCCCAGAAACTTTGCCTGTACAAAGGTATACTTAAAAAAAAAAAAAAAAAACTGGCTATGAACCGGTTGGAAACGAGGTCTTCCGCCTCAGTGTTGAGCATCTAGGTGGCTATTTGAAATGCATAGAGTGGTTCCCACCGGTTATGGGCATCTGTCTACTATACAACTTGTAATACCACACATGCCCGGCGTACATATTACATGGGTCGACATGCATTACATGTTACATACGTATCTGTAGTGCTTAAACAGGTGCATACGAAGAAACGCATATGTGGTGCAACTAGCGCGTGCGAGGAATATCGTATTCAATGAATTTTGAGCTCGTTACCAGTAACGAATGAATATCTTTCATTGGGTGTGTACTTTGACATGATTAGAATTTACTTTCAGATTTTTTTCTTCTTCGAATGAAAATGACTAGCCATTTTGAAAATGTGTCCCCTAAACATATTTCAGAATTGCGAACGTCTAGCTATTTGTTAACAGCAGGGAGCTCACCCGGGTTGATGACGTCGAGTTATCTCACTGGCAGCGAAGTATTTTGAACCCTAGAAACGACGCTGACGATGTAGAAGGTTTTTACTATCGCAATTAGTATATGTATAGGGTAATTCGAGGGAAGGCCGCAAACACTTTAACGAGGATTTACTCGACGTATATTTGGCATTCAAGAGGGACGGAGATTTCCTACAGAAATCCAGCTTTTTCTATACTACATTCTATGTGGGTATATTTACACAAGTAAATTAGGTATGTGTATGTAACGTACTGTACTTACCCACATACATTTAATGACTACCTGTGATGTTGGCCAGAGAAATGCGGCATTCATACATAAAATGACGAAACGTGACTAAATAATTTCCCTGTCGATTCTGAGCAGCGAGAAGTCACGGAAGAGTGTAAGTGCTGCCTGTGTATGAGAGTTTGCGAACGAAAAGGTAACTTTTAAATGAAGCGTTGAAAGGGAAAGAGAGAAAAAGAGAATAAAGACTAAAAGAAAAAATACTTTGATCACGGGGCATTTCGTTTGTGATCACCCTGTTATTTTCCGTTCGTTTTCGGGCCATCGCACTGACACGCATATCGACTCTTATTAAAAAAAAATTCCCTGGTTTACGCCGGAAATATTTGCATGAAAAGTCCAGGAAGCTTGCCTTTGCCTTCGCCTTCGCCTTTGCCTATGCTCTGCCCTCGGTAACGGTTATGAGAAGAAAATGAGGAAGATGAGAAGGGGAATGGAGCGAGCTTAAAGAGAAAGAGAATGACGAAGGAGACGGAGCAAGAGGCTGGCTGTAAAGACCGTTTATTAAAAAGGACCTTCAAGGGGAAGGGCAGCCTCTACCCCCGTTCCCTGACCCTCGACTGCCTTATTCCCTATTTTCTGTAATAGACATTCAGGGAATCTAAGGTTCGACTATTTACGGAGCAGGTCACGATCAGCGGATTCGTTTTCTCAGAGGATCTGAAGGCAGGCAGAAAAAAAGCTCTAAATCTATACGTACACATATACACAACTATGACCTAAGTCAACAAATGGGTATACAGTCATTTATAAAAAATATGAGATATCTTGCCCCAAAATCTGCAAAATATATTTTTATGAAAATAAAAATGAATAGAAAATTTACTATCAAGCCAGAGACTGCAGGGGAGATATTCGATATCGAGTACTGCATAGGACGAAGATTTTTACGACTTGCATGCTGTTTCCAGCGAGTTACGCAGTTATTTCCTACTTGTTTGTCAGACGGTATTCGGAAAAGTCTTAGAAGTTAAAACCATGTTTTTACACTTGTGAAAAATGTTGGAAATAAAAGATGTTTTTGAGAAGAAGTATGAGGCTAATGTGAAATTTATTCATTGGTTGAAGATATGTGGATTAGGATTCCCGCCGCTATGGTATTCTTTGTTCTTTTTTGTTGCCAGCTATTCGATAGACTATTAACGTGGAACGTGAATCTCGATATACTTGATACAGCGCAGCTCTGCATATCCAGCCCATTTCGAATAATGTCACGTTCGAATTGCTGCCTTCGAACAGGAACCCGAGAAATTAATTTGGAAACAAACAAATTACCGAAACAACAAGACTACGATATCTCTGCAACTTTTATTCCAACGCTAAAACGAGAGGAAATGAATAAATCAATTCATAGATTCATGTACTGAAATAATATCTGCATGTCGTGCTCCGCAATATCTTAATATACCCTCCTCGTCGGTTTACGATTCGCAATATAAGCCCCCATTTCCTGAATTCACCCTTTCCCGTAAACTGTTACATAGCGAATAGTCGATCCGCGTTGGCCTTGACATTTCGAATCCCCCTCCTCACCAGTTGTCACGGATTACCAATCGGTGGAAGTCGAAGAGTGGGTAAACTTTCTAAGGGTCATTGCAGCCTGATTACGATCCAGGATTACCGCGCACAACTACGATAGCCTCCGACGATCGTCAAAAGTAGAGGTTCCTGCGGATCGAGCCGTTTTCGTTCAGGGTGTTCTCGTTAGTTGAAAGTACCCAGGGTGTGTGGGTGCCGTAGGCACGGCTAATTGAGCGAGTGCTTAACCGTACCCTATAGATATGGAGGGGGAGTAGAGCTCGGCCGAGAATCGGAACTTAAAAATTTCCGCTCGATCTTGCGTTTATTTAATTTCGAGGGTGGAAAAAATAAAAAAAAAATGACTAAAGGTGGATGAAGAGGGAAATAGAATGGAAGCGCCGAGGTGTAAAGCAAATATTGATATCGCTGAAAAATTCTGTATAAGGATGGGGGATTTTTTGGGGTCCATTTTACCCGGGATGTTCGGCCTGTCAACGACAAGCTGAAAAACTTTCGCCCCACTGTTGCCCTTTCATAATTTGGTAACTCAATTAACTGTAATAAACCTCGTTTCCTCATTATCACACGTTAGCAAACTCGCCGACAAGGTATAAGGATGGACAAAATGCGCGGTGTAAGCTCGCAACCGAACCATCCCTCTTCGAAACTCTCCTGCAGGTTCTATAAAGTTTACGACTAAGCCAACGACGACGGCCCCAACTCAAGACGGATGTAGATAAAGTACCCATAGATCAGGATGGCTTGGTTCTCCATTTGATAACTTTTTGTCTCTCTCAATTTCTCTCTAATTCCGACGTTTGCGACCGAACCTGAAATCGGTAAATTCCAATCCAGCTGAAGTTACAAAATCCTGGCTAAATTTGATGCCGCATAAAAACAGCCACGTCATACAGGTGGTGTATTCGAAGGTAAAATATATTCGTTGAATTAAAAGAGTGGCTCAATCTTCGTCAATTCAGATTGAATTTCTGCAGTTGGAATGAATATGGGCGTTCCGAGATGACAAGAGAAGCTGTAAAATGAACGAGCAATTCTATAACGTAGTAGTAGAAGAACGAGAAAGAGAGAATCGAATCAAATTTCCAGCCCCATGGATCCCTGATCCACAGTCTTTGCGATGGTATTGATCAAGTCAGCTAGCTCGAATGGTAGTTCAGTAATATCTGACAGAAGCCATTTATACGTCATTGGAAGTAAGGGTCAGTAGGTAGGGTCGTGAACGGAGAGGAGAAACGCGAGTACAGTATTTTCTTAGCTTTTTTGTTGTCTTTGATATTTCCATCGAGAAAATAGATTGGACAGTAGTCATTCCCGAAGAAATCCGCGAAATAACATCTGGCTTCTGAAGGTGACAAGGGACGGCGTATTTTTGGGACGGTCTCCATGATTAGTGGCTTTAGGAAGTTGTAGGACTCCACCTTCATAGATACACACAAAACCGTAGTCTTGGCTGTCTATGATTTCTCTATTATTTACCTCGAGTCTGATCTGGTTGGAAAACAGGTGATCGAATTTATCCGCACATTGGACTGATCCTGGCATGCAGGAAGTTAGCCAGTTCCTTCATACTCAATACTTCAATAGACTCGATCTACCCATAAAATAGTGCTGATTATCCACGGAGAAGATTGCGGACCGTTCAGAAGACCTTGAAGATATGGCTAACCGCGTTTGCAGTGGGGTCTATAAGTTCTTATGGATGACAATTAGGAACTCTGACTCCAGTCCTGATCGTTACGCTTGAGGGTTACCCCGGTCCCTCAGGGATCCTCTAATTGTCCTGCACAAAAACTCTTGCAGATACTTGTATTGTAACAGTGAATTGACAATACTGTCGCCATCAGAATTACGACGAGGAAAATAGCCATGCGTTTATTGATCAGCGATTTCTGGTTATTACATCCTTGTAATTTGCTAACAAATTTCGTTTTATTTTATTTCTTTCATCTCGAGTTTCTCTTACATTTTTATATCTCATCGAGTACAGCTAGGCATGCATATTCAGGTATATGATTATGTATTTATGAATTTTCATTCTCCTTTTTGTAAACCTGGTATGTCGTACTTGTACCTGGTTTTCTTGCGTGGCTTGTAAACCACTAAACGATTATCGTAAATTTACGGAAAGTGCGTAAGTTCAGACGTTACAACCGAAGGGCCTAATGGACTTGGTAGTACCGAGCACCAAATGCCTTAATTATTTTGCTGAAAAATTCCCATTATCGTTACGGTTAACGAGCCAGAGGTGGCATTTACGGAGTCAAACGTACATTAACAATCGGTCGTCGATTGTAGCGCCGGGGTGACACACGGAAAAAAATATCCTCCTAATTTCAACCCTAAATAAAAAAGGAGAAAAATAAATGAATAAACGTTATCCTGCAGACCTGGCAATCGATTAGTCTATAATAACTTCACAATGCATCATTAAGCAAATTGTGGTAACGACTATGTATTACCAATTAACGGTTCAATTATTTATTTCAAGGACACAAATTTTCGTGCCAATAGCGCCTGTTGTCGAATAACGTCTATAGGTTCAAATTACACCGGGCTTTCGATTCGAGCTGTCATTGTTAAGCGACAGATTTATCACCTAGTTGCAGCAGTACCGATTTCCCATTAATTAGCCTTTAGGATATTCCAAAGTCGAAACGATATCGGTTTTAATCGGCATACCAGCTGCGGTTTGGTTAATTCGGGTATGTTGCTTTGGTAAACTATGGAATAATCCGTTCAAATTTCATAGTTTATAAATTACAAATGACGTATTGAATTTCGTCGCGTCACGATCAGCTGCAGTATAACCAGAAGTGCAAAGCACGAGTTTGAAGTCAATATATGCGAAGATTTGTAGCGCGGTAGTCGCATGCGTATTTTGCCTAGTTTAGACTGCAAACATTTGGCGTTAGGTATAACAGCGAGAGAAACGAGCGAGTAAATTTCAGCATTGGGTAATTTTATTGTCGACTCGCAAATCACAGACGTACTCGATCGTTCGTGTGGACAACTAAAACATCGAGATACAGAACAGCGGACCGTCGCGTCGTGTTGGATCTGGTTCTCCTTCGAGCAGAAATATGGTCGTAAATTTTGGCTCTGTAGAGCCAAAACTTTGGACAAGTTTCCAACCGCTAACTGTCGGAATGAAATATTTGAATTTAGTTTAGAAATTGCAACGTGCTTAATTTACAATTAATCAAACTAAAATCTGCTCTCCGCGCATTCTAATTCATGTACATTTTCATTGATGCATGCTCGTATTGTGTGTCATCATCTCTTCATAACATCCCCAGTTTGATCATCACTCGAATAAAATACCCTGTCAGAGAGCCGTTACCCCCGAATCGATAGTCGATGACAATTGGAGGCCCGATCATATCCCATCTATGAAGTGCTACTTATAGGGATGCTTATTGGCTCATTTTTCGAGAAACTGAAATATACAGGGATCTGAATCCCCACGGTTATATCCGTCGAGTTTAATAGAGTGCCGAGACGAAATTGAAAACGAATTTCATCGACCTCCTCGCTCCGTGAATGAAACTGCGAAGGAGAATTTTGTAGGGGCAAGAGAAAAGAAGAAGAAGAAGAAGAAGAAAAAGAAGGAGATGAAAAAAATGGAAATAAATTTTTCTTTTTCGAGGAACGAATATTGACTGAATTTATTGTCAATCGACTGGAAACCATAGCTTCGCTTGGTGAGGTCGAGCATAAAGGATCTAATCGCCGATAGGCGTTGAAGCGTAGATACGGGTTCATGTATGCATACATGGCGTCTATATATGGGCGACCATCTCGACGCCGATCAGGTTGGCTAGTCGTTTTAATCAACTGGTTCATGTTCCTCGTACCACAAAGCGTTTTATATCTTCGTTTGACTACTGGTTCGATTTGTGATTCATAAATATCGTTTAACGACTGTCGGAATGACATAGGTAGGTCGGGAAGACGTGGTAACTCGATTTGATCCAATGGTTTAAATTTGGTGAATTGAAACGGTGCTTTTGATGTCTGATTTACCAAAGCTTCGCACTCTTTACCGCCGCTAATTTTCACTTTAAACTCAATTTGTTAATTAAATTTTTTTCACTGAAGTTTGTTTTTCCCATTCCTCTTCTTTCAACGACATCATCTTTGTAATTTCAGCCGCTCGACTGGGGAACACTCTGTTTTTTGCTTTCTTTTTTTCATCTCTCAGTCTCTTCTGCTTTCCCATTTCTTTCGAGTCACTGCACTGCAGGCACCAATGCCAACGAGAGAAAAGGCGATCTCGATGGGAGCGGTAGGTATGATATATATTTTATTTTCAAGATCATAACCAGCCGTAAGAATTTCCTTAACGATCTAAGTGATTTGATTCACGGTAATCAAACTTCGTTTTAGGATTGTGACATCTTCTTCGATGTGGAAATTCAACTTGAATCGAACGAGTGAATGAATTGGTGAATAAATCATGCGACAAATCATAACTCAGGATTTCTCGAGCTGCTAAATTTTCGTCGTATATGTATGTATATATATACCTACGCAGGAATTAGAATTATGTAAATATTGTTGAACGTATAACAAATCCGAGTAAATATTCTCTGATGAATTATTTAGGAACCATTCAGACTAAACATCGTCAACAAATTTAGCGAAGCTTTATTCTAAAGCCCCCGAAGAGGCAAACTGTTAAATTCAAAGGCGACAACTTTTGGTTAATATTTAACGAAAGTTTATTATTTAAGTGGTTGAAAATTTCAGGAAAGGAAGGATTACACAAATTTTTGTCCCTCCTCTCTTCCCCCTTCTAAATAATCTGGTTGACTTCTAAAATCTTATCGTCGTTTTGTGTAAAAAAAATAGGTGAATGAAATTCAACCAAGGAACGCCATATTTGACTGCAGGTTTTATCCGACAGTGATTCGAATGTAGATCTGATTCATATACCCACCTACCCACGCGTTTCGTTCCGCGATTCAGTATATAGGAAATCCGAGATTACCCCCACGTCGATTGCGCAATAAGATTTGATCGAGGATCAGGAAGTTTAGCTCGAAAACAGAGCTTAGCTCGGGCTTAACTCTGTGATACGTTCGTGCAAGCGGCGGGCCTTTCTGCCGTATACTTAACAATGATTTGGTTAATCTTCCGAGCCGTCCTTAGATGTAGGCGAGAGTAAATCCTGCTACGTATAATACGAACAAAGTAACAAAAACAGCAGCCAGAACGGCAGCAATATAATGGCGAGAAATCCCTCGAACGCAATCGGGAATTAAAGCTGTGGATTAGATTTTTCGAAAAATTGTATAAACCTACTAAAAATTGACGTTAAATATGTATAGTCGCACTATATGCCCTCCCGTAAATCCCTGCAGAATAATCATTCGCGTAATCTCACTGCATCGACAATATTTTCAACTCGTATGTTTAATATTGATGAAAATAACCGAAATTTTATGAAATCAAATATAAGCTCTGACTTATAGATATCACGAGTTTATATGTTGTTCGATTTGTTGCAGCTTTCGAACTGAGATTTGACGATAAGTCGATATGTAAAATGAGATTCGATGACGTAGTAGAAATATTTTGTGCGCAGAAAATAGCTCGGATGAATAGGCACTTCGAACTTATTGCATCAGTCAGCATTGCGATTGATATGTGCTGATCCGAAGCGGGGGTTAAGCCGAAATGCAGGGAATTGTACATCTTCTAGCAACTTTATCTATGCAGATTCATTAATGATCATTATTTGTTCGTTTTTAATCAATGTGAACCTAGCTGGTAAGTCGTATGATGGTATCGGCTGATATGAGATTGAAAATAAACTAGATAAAGTGAAAAAGTAAAGAAGAAGGTAGAGTGATAAAATTAAGCTTCGCAAATTTTTTTCTTTTTAGGTTTTTAATTGAAGCAGCCTAAAGGTGCAATTGCAAACGTTAATTAACAGTGATCCTCGCCTTATGCATCGGTCGGATGAAATTTCCGTGGGAATCTGACACCCGGTGGGAATTGATAATTCATTAATGGCCATTAAATATGTCCCCGCGTCTCTCTCTCTCGAGAGAGAGAGAGAAAGAGAGTTACGTAACTCTTGAGAAACGTTTGCACTTATATAAGTGCTATAAAGTTTCCCCGTGAAAAAACAGCGTCGAGTTGATACATACAGTGCTAGTAATTACGTTACGACTTCCGAGACTTTAGAGGGGTAAAATACTATAGTCACAGACTGTGGAAAATAGAAAAGTTTTCATACGACATGGCAGCTGTACCATTAAGACTTCTGGAAACAATACTTATCGCGTTGCACAACTTTTCTGATATACGAGTAGTTCCTACAGGGACCGATAAAGTATTATATACTACATACCTATATATACTCAGAAAACTGACTTTTGATGTACCTACATACATAACGTATTATAAAAGTCACCTCAACTTCACGTGCAGCTTATCAATACAAAATATCATACGCGAATCGCATTCCCTTTCATTTAATTCTCGAATTTATATCTTCACCAAATCACGTGACGCATATAGATTTGTTTCAACAAATACGCTATAACATATATATTTTTCGTTCATAATAATTCAAGTAGTTATAACATATACAATATCCATAATTGATCTTACATTCATTGATACCTACATATATTTAAAGCATTTTGTTCGACGGCGTGGCGTGGCGTCACGGCTGACCTAACGCTGACTTTACTACTGGCAAGTCGCGCCGCAGCTATATCTGTAGCTATACTACTGCCACACCGTGCCGTTCGAGACGCGAGTGACGCTGACTTTACTACTGTCGCGTCGAACCTATATCGGTACCTATACTACTGCCATACTGTGTCGTTCAAGACGTGAACTGACGCTGACTTTACTACTGTCGCGTCGGACCTATATCGGTACCTACTACTGCCATATTGTGCCGTTCGAGACGCTGACTTTACTACTGTCGCGTGGGAGCTATATACGTACCTATTACGGCTCTACTGTGCCATTCGAGACGTAGAGTTTAGGAAATGCGCACATATTCGAGTATAACTTAGACGGGTTTTAGAAGAGTTGATCTATATTCATCAAATGGAATTCTATGCGATTGACTTTAAACGAAACTTTTATCACTTGTTACGGAAGTTTGGAAAAACTTTATTCGGAGCATATAGAAGTTTAGAGAGCATGACATGTCTCACTGAAATATAACATTTCTTATCAGAAATTTGAGAAAAAAAAAATTTAATCTAGTTCAATCGAAAGAAATAAGAAACAAGATTTTTTCTCTCTCTCTCGGCGTGATCAGCAATAAAAAAAATTGTAGAAAGCAGATTATCTTGTCTTGAGTAAAATTTTCACGAGAGTTTGTTTTCAGAAGTTTTTAAAACAAATCTAGGCTGAGAAGGGGTAACGAGACCAGATGCACGGAAATAATTGATGATCGCAGTAATCAGCATTACGCGAAACCCTTAAAAGTTTTGTTATTAACATTCGAGGTGCTTCGCCAGCGGGAGGAAGAAGGAAATCGTGAGTATCTGGTTTGGAATATTCACAAATTGCTTTAATCCACGTATTTTTTTAACGATTAATTAAAAGTGAGTCCCATGTAATCCTAAGTCCTATATGTTTGCATAAAATATATCAAGAATTTTTCGCCGACGATTCCATCCGAATAACTTTGCGCTCGTGCAGGGGTTATATCGTCGTTCTCGGTACACCGAGTTAAATCAGGGGCGCAGGCCTGATCTACGGATCAAAGGATTTCCGCGTCAGATGCACTCGGGTAAGCGATCGCGTCTCGGACGTGGGTGGACCGCGTGTGACGTCATTCCGGAAAGGTTGAACTACCTTGATGACGCCCACGATGTCGAAGCCGCCTCCGCGTGTTCTACTCTCGGATGCGTAGGCCTGGTGGTTTCATTAGATTAGATTGGGCTATACACGGCCTGCTCGGGTTCTACGCCTACGCAACGAGCAGGACAAAACAGAGCTTTCAGACCAGATAGGGCCGAATAAAAAACGGCAAAAAGAGTCGAGGAAGGATGATGAGTACCTAATTTTGGACTATCATAACCGGAATTTTAATGAATTACTAATTATTATATCTTCGTTTATTTTTACTTCAGTTTTTATTTGATTGCGTCTAAGAATTCAAACAACTGCAGAGAAATAAAGCTTCGAATGGATCGCCCATTTTTTAATATTCTCCGATAAAGTTTTTGACGAAGGAGAAATATATATGCATAGTATAATGGCGAGGGGAAATCTTCGCTGATTATAACTCGCAGAAGTGTCGTGATTCTAAAGGATAACCTACCGGGAACGAGCCAAAATTTGTGAACTAAGAAAGTTTCGGGATCTGGAAATCTTGGAAACTCTGTAAATCTTCCGTGTATCTGATACAATCCGTTTACCTCGAGTCTTGGGTCGCGAGGGATCAACTTTCTTCGATAAGAAAAAAAGCTTTATAGTTTTCTTTTCTTCATTCTTTCTATCATAGAGACTAAAATATTAATTGTCTTTTATAAACTCTCAGGCTTTTCTACTTTTCGTCACTTTACTCTAAGTGAGAAAGTATTGGTTTCGGCCGAAAATAACTTTTGCTCATTTCAACGAATCTTTGTGAGTCGTGATTTAGGTTCAAATTTTTCTGTGTCTAACTTCGATAGTGATTTTGGTAATTACATCGGTTTCTGCGGAGTGATGAAAAGTACCGTGATAAACCGTATTTTTCACCTTGTTTTTATCTAAGACGTATTTCAATTTTTATCAAGTCAGCTATAGAGTTGATCTGATATATTAAAAACTTTACTTTCGATTCATTTTTTCTTTCTTTTTGAATTACGAGTGAAGTGCGAGGTTGAGATGAATCAACACACGTCTAGAGTGTATTTGGAGTTTGTAATAGATTACTAATTCTAATTAAGATCTTGCGGCGGATCGGAACTTCGCAAGTGGAAGTAACAGATGTCCAAGGTTCAGAGAGGTCGGTAGATTTACGGTCTAAAGCGTCAGTCCCGTATAGGCCTATTTAATTCCTTTAAGCCATAGCCATGATCGAAGGGTCTAAAATAACGCAGCTTGAAATTAATACCAAATTGTATACGGTCCAACAAGAAACAACAAGCATATTGAGTAAAATGCAGTTCTAAAATGTAGTTCCTGATTCTTGCTTCGGTTTGGCGAGCTCAGGAATAACTTTCATCAACGAAATCCGAGGATTGAAACCCAAATCGATCAGCAAAGTTTACCAAGGTTTCATTTGGCACACAATTCTGAGCTTAAATAATTGAATCGTAATGACTACCTTATACCTAGACGGTCTTAAAACGTCGCACGAAAGCCTTGAAACTAAGTTGGACTATATATTGATATCGGAGTTGCTTTGAATAAAAAATATCTCACTGGTTTCGGCAATTAAATAATTCAGCGTTCCACTCTTTACTGTAATTTTATTTTCCCATGTCCCTCCGTAGAGGCGAGCAGTTAAGCGAAGCTTTCGTTCCATTTCACCGGAGCAGAACATCGGGCAAAAAGGCAATCGAAACGGCGAAAAAAAGGACAGAGAAAAATGTGTATAAAAATAAAAGAAAAGATTAAATGACTTCAAACGTTATACGAGCGTTAAAATTCCACCATAATCTCATTTGTCGTTGATACGGCATTTCTTTCATCCCATTCCACTCTTCTGAGTCTGACTCTATTTACTTTTCAGCCAGGGCCCACCTGTAGCGTCGCTGCTGAATCCAATTCCTCATGTAGCATACCTCTACACACATCGCGTTCATGCACCCACATTCGTTCGAGAAACCGGATGAATTTCGCGTTCAACAACCATATTAAAATAAAATAAAATAAATACGGAAAGAAAGAGTTGAGAGACACACATATAGATGTATACCTACGTGAAAGCTTTGAACAAAGCACCGAACTCTTTATTTACGTACAAGTCATTTGTCCTCATCAACTTTCGCTTTACGACTCTTTGACGCAGCTTTTCTCTTTTCATTTCACTTGGTTGTGGCCTCAGTTGTAACCTGCGAAGCACTCAACTCCTACAACTCTTTATACCAGTCTTTCGGCAATCTTCAATCGAAAACGTTTCGCAGTGATGTTGAATCTTTTAAGCGTGGTACGGATGTTAGCGAAGTGGTAAATCAAGTTGAATCGACTCTGATCGTGTTCTAGAAACACGAAAGGGGTGGTTCGGTCGAAAGAGAAAAAGAAGCCCCCATTTCGACGAGGAAAGTTTATGGCAAGAACTATGTAAGCCAGTAATTGATCTCGTTTTTGCTTCCGATTGATTTTCCGCCCCCCCAAGAGAGAATCTTTTCGTAGAGGCGCGGGCGTAGGAGAAAAATGAAGCTCAGACTCCTGTAGATATTATTTCAGCGACTCATATTAGGTAAGTTCGACACGGATATCGGTTCCTCTTTTCTTAATCAATCAAGTTGAAGAAAAACGATAATCCGGTTAAGATCAGTCTAAGGCTTCGTCAGAGTTTCATGAAAGTTTATAACTTTCAATTATACCTGAGTTCCCGATGTGAAATGATTCAGTTTAATTTCGCTCATCCCACCATGCTTCTCTCGTTGGCACGCCGATAAAATCAGAAGGGTGACAAAGAGCAAGGCAAAGTGATCCCTCACCGCCGACGCAATTAACGCGAACAAAAATATCTCCGCCTTAGTTAGCTGAGAGTATAACGATTTAATTGCGACCCCCATCTTCAAGTCTTACACCCCCTAGCTGACGTCTTATTTGAAATTTCCCTCATCCTGCAGCGCAGGCGATTTTCACTCTCTTCTATCATTTTATACGAACGTTAGCCAAATACACGCATGATTATTGTTTACTCGCTTTCCCTCCCCTATTAAGTAATAAATCTTCCTAATCTTCTCGGCGAACTATTAAGCAGCGACCAGAGGTGAACAAAAAGCCAACGGTGGCAAACAAAACTCTATATACCTACGTCTGCGCCCACGGCCTCGCCTCGGTTCACTGGGGCTCCTGGCGATTAGCCGAATAAACCGCTGGAAGTCTCTGCGATAAAGCTGAGAATTTATCTACTAACCAGAGGAACTCTGGGTCCGAGTTTTGGTTCGTCCTTTTCTTCCCTGGCTTCGTCCTCTATCCTCCACTGCTTGTAACCCAAACTGCAAATCCTGATTGATGCACTCTTCTCGAATAATTCTAGCCTCATGATCCCAAAATCTCTTTACCGAATATTACAAGCTCGATTAATTCTGTGTCTAATTGTTTTACACGCGTCTGTAGATGTATTTTACACAGCCCTAGCTATTATATTGTTCCCCCCTTGTTTCTAGGACGCCTAGGATAGTTTCGAACGTTAGAATTCATTCTGAATTGAGGTATGTATACGCATAAGCTATACGCGAAGCCGAGTAAAATCGTTGTGAAAATTACCTTTAAGAAATATGGAGTTTTCTTGAAACTTTAATTGAAAACCTACTCCTTTAATCATATAGCCACGGCGACCCTGGCTCCGGTTAATTGCTGGCAACTTATAATTGGTTGTAGCTATACCACGCTCGAAGTGGTGATCCTTTCTTATTCGCGGTAAAGTTTCGCAGCTATAATAGGCGAGTGCCGATTCTTCTGTGGTCCCCGGGGAGCAGGTACCGTTTCTTCTCGAGTCACCCTTCCGTGTAGGCAAGGGTTTCGACGAAAAAAGGAAAGAAAAAGAAAAGAAAAACGAGAATAAAGCAAAAAAGCGGGAAACCGAAAAACGAAAGAAAAAAAAAAAGAAATGAAAGAAAAGAGTGATTCGTTTTTAGCGGGCTTTGTGATCGGGCAAAGAGGTCGTCGAAAAATATTTCGCGGTTCGTCGAGAGTGGCGCACAAAGAGAGAATAAAAAAGGGATGTACCACTTCAAAGGTGTGATTCTACCAGGGCTCGGATAATATCAGCGAGTAAAAATTAGAAACAACTGTGTATATCAGAAGACGGTTTACTTCCACGCTGCAAGGGAGGATGTAGAGCATAATAAAATCTCTATAAGGCCGGAAGAACATTTTTTTTTGGGTTCCTGTTGCGATCAGTGCGCATAGCACATCACATAATTAGTAAACGCTCATTTAGCAAAATGATTCAACTTTGATGTGCCAGGTGATAAAAAAATGTTATTGATATACTTGACGTTACGAAAAGAGTGAAATAGCTATTACAGCTTTTGCCCTGGGTGAGACGTTACACTATTCAGAAGTTGAAGCAGCGGTTGGTTCTTATAATATGTCGTTGAACTAATTGTCTAGCCAACAGAAAATGTTGCAAATTTTCTTAAACGGAAATCCGTAATACGTAAAGCAACAACTTTACAACTACGTGTGTCAACTGCTTCCGCTAAGCAGCAATAATTTATAGTCGACTGACCAGAAGGACACCCCTTTCAAGATTGTTGAATCTCTCTGTATACTGAGCTCTAAAAATGTGATGCCAAAATAAAGAGAGAGAAAAAAAAAGAAGATTAAAGGAGATCGGTGTGTACAGAACTGTAGCCAATCGCAATAAACGAGGACTCACTATTCTAATAACAAAATGAAAATTTGAGAATCTCACTCGTTTTTATTTCCCACAATTTTTATATTCATTTCAGCCGCCTGTCTGGCTTTGATAAGTTGAAAAATTCAAAGGGTTGTAAAAGTTTAGTAAACTTTTGAGTACCAGCTCTTGCATGGTCCAGTGTACTGCGTCAGATTTTCAACGCGTACGTCTGGTGGATGGTCTTGTATTAGGATTGTAGTCGCGATTGCCTGGTGGGGAAAGGCTCCAAGGTCTGGATCGCTGGGCGCCGCGACGTCTGCCTGTTGGCTGGAGCCGCCGTCGACCGAGAACTACCCTTTCCTATATTACCTCTATTCTATACCATCCATAGTCTTTTGCTCCAAGGCTGACCCATAAATTCGTCGACCTCCGGTTTGCCGCATTCCTTGCTGCGTCACTTTCCTGTGTATATAGATATACATTATACATGTATGAATGTACAATATACATATATATACACGGATATGTACATACGTGCCTAAAATTCTACCAGTTGATATAGGATATACTTGTTTATCTCAAAGCTTTAAGCTCCGGTGATCCTGAGCGAGGCAATGAAACACACCGGATGAAAAATTTCATGAAAATATTGTCGCAGGTATAAAAGATGTTTGTCTATGTATTATACGTATTGATATACCTATATAAGGCATATACCTACCTACCCCACCGAAACAACAAAAGAAAAATTTATCCCTTACGAATCTGAAAGTTTCGGGTCTCCCCCTCGACTCGTCTTCGAGATCATCGCCTAAGAGTTGTAACGATTTTCAAAAGAACTGATCAATCAAAAGGGGGCACCCCTTCGGAGTTAGGGTTGAGTAATCCGTTGAGCTTCGGTGAAAATGACAGGTACAGGATAAATATTTGGGAAAGCAAAGTTTGCCCTTTTTCACAGAGTGAAAAAAAGGGTTCAGAAAAAACAAAATTTTAACAAATTAAATACGATAATCGATACAGCGGATCGACCCGTACGCTGTTGAGTCGTAAATTATAATTATTGGTTTCGCACTTCAAAACCACTTTGCTGGTTGATTCCGGCTATTAAAGTGGCGCGAAGCAGGACGACGAAGAATCTTCAGGAAAAATATATTTTTCACAGAATAATAAGAAATGTTCTATCTGCGACTTTGAAATCGTTCTCATTTTTTAAGCCAACTGCAATATTCAGCGAATTAACATTTGAGGCAAATGGTTCTCTAATTATCTACACATCAAATAATGCGACTGTGCCCAGAACGGAGAATGCTTCTTCATCGCTAACGCACAAAGGCCTTATAGCCAAGGAGAAACTGGTCATTACGAAGCCGACAACAATGCCGGCTGTCGTCAATTACTGTATATAGTTATAGTCGCTTCTTTCGCAGGTTTGTAACTTGCCAAGGCAACATAAGGTGCCTTAAGTCCTAAGATAAGCCAAGGATAGCGAAGTGTATAATTTTTTTAAATGGTGCCCAGACCGGGTTTTACCGTAACTACAGGCAACAGCTTTCAAACGATTCGGCTTGTACGAGAGCCTGAAATTATACCCATTACTCGGGCACCTCAAATATTGATACATAAGTTCCCGCAGCATTAGAGACCGCGTTTTACACACCCGAAAATGTTTAAAGCCAGATCGTTGAATCCTACGCGAATTTATTATAAAGACGCAAAAAATAAAATGGGACAAAGGTCATGTGAATTATACGTCGGAGTGAAATTCTCAACAATTTGAATAATGAATAGATTGTTGTTGTTAGGTGTATAGAAAAAAAGCTGACAGTCTGATGAGGGTTACTTTTTTCTAATTCATTTTTGATCTGTCCTAAATTGAGCTTTCGCTGGGGAAAATGTTTCGCAATATAGTCTGAAGCTTGAAACCGCTTTATAAAATTTTGAAATCAGCTCTTCGCATGTACAGCTATACATAGACCTATATGTGTGTTTTCAATTTTTGAATAAACCCACCTTTTTTGTTACATTCCTTTCATCGTGCGATTTTTTGCTCGAAAAACAGGCAAATTTATTGATTGGACCGTACCAACGTTCAATAATATTTACCCGCCGGGTCCACCAGAAGTTTTTTTACTCTTTTAAGATAGAAATCAAATCATCTCACGCGTCATTTATTCATAATTAATTAACGTCGCCGGTATTCAGCGACGCGACGCGACTCGACGCGTGGGTAGTGACAAGAACTAAAATTGAACAAAAAATTTCTATACGCTACAGGAGTTGGCCCGATGGGTATAACATGGAAAATTGACTCTCTATATGAATACACTGTACAGGAATTGTAATTAACGATGTCATCCAACGGTCTTTCTCTCAAAGGCCCGCGAGGCGTGATTATAAAATGAATATAAAGTGTAATAACTATCTCTGTTCTTTCATCTTAATTTTCTTCGTATCAGTTTTTCACAATACGGGGTGAAAAAACGTCGACGTAATTTCGCAGTCAATATGGAGATGATCATTCAAATGGCGTTCGTTGTCTCGACGGCTTCTCCCATATCTCCCGTTTTTATTAAAATATGATTTTCTAATCGTTCTAAACTAGCATGTGATTAGGTAAGCTGTTATGCAGATATGAATCTCCGTAATACCGACGTTTGAAGGCGAGATTAATTGTCGGATCCAAACTGGGAAGGGTTTCGATGTATAGAACTGGAGAAATAAAAAAGGATTTGTAGAAAAAATTGATGAAGGAACAAATAAAAGCCCAAAGAAAAATTCAATAAAATTCTATCAGCTGGCGAAGGTGAAATCCGGGTCGTGTCGCACTCGGGTATAAGGTCCAGATATCTTATGGGTTCTGGAGTCTGGACTTAGCCGAGTATCTCGCGTCCTTCTTCGGCGCCACGCCGAGTACTAGCGTCGCGACGTCTCTACCCCCAATAAATTACCGGAATGGTTATCGACTAAGAAGCTCGACCTCGCCTCGTCGCCCTATAAGCCAGAGGCTGAATTCACATGATTTTTAAAATCCCTCATTCAGATCTGCACCAAAAAATTAATAATTTCGGGAGAATATTTTAGACGAAAATGTCCGCTCGATTTTCATGCAAATTTTGAAACCTTCTCACCGCTTTCTTTAACCCGTAAAAATGAGTAGGCACTCGCTGGAAGGGACTAATCGTTTGAAAACATCACGATTCGTCTGATTTCGTTGTAGCTCGATTTTCACTGTTTTCTCTGCTCATTATGATTAAGGTAAATTTTTTGGCTGCTGTTACGCTGATTTTTAATGACTGTGTAATTTTTGGAATTGTTGTACGAAAACAAAACTCATGTCGGTTTCTAATTAGGGATCAATTAACTAGAGAAATAGAAGCCGATTAGTATATTGTGATTGTTATGTGAGACAGGGGGTAGGAACGATAATATTTTAGGGTTGTAGGTGAGCTTTTTTCAACTCTGCAGCGGTCAAGCAAGGACGGTATTTTTAACCGGCCAGTTTCAGCCGGCCAAATTGCTTTTCCTTGCTACTCACCCAGGGGTCATGTTCTGCAAATGTAATTATCAGAACTGGCCAGGGATTTAAACGTGAACGCGGTCCATTTTCACCAGTGTTTTCAACGGCAAGATATAACAAATTGAGATTTTTAAGCTAACCACAGTTATCCTATTTTCGTCTAGGCACTTCTTGTTTAATTATTTACTGAACAAGTCTAGAAAAGTTTTTCGGAGTATGTAGGTAATGCGAAAATGAATGTACCCGAATTTTCTCCTATCTTCATTTTATCTTACGAAACGATTAAGCGAAACTTATACAGAATGGAGGGGCCGTTATAATTATAGCTACTCAACGCACCTTCTGCTGAGCAATGAACCAAGAAAATGGAAAACTTCATTCATTCATTGGAGGTGAACTGATCGATTATTATCTTATCAAAGAAAACTTTCTATCCAGATAGACACCTCCAATCTGCGTAGGCGGTTGTTGGAAAAACGGGGAGATTGAACGGTGTGACGATTTATAACGACTTTAATTGAACATATATAGTTTTACGAAAGTGAGCGATTTGAAATTTTCCTCTTTTTAACTTGGAATCGTTTCGGCTGAATTTGATGTACCTAAAGCCCGTAGCTACTCAACCCTTCAATTAAACTCGAGATAATCCAGCCATCTATCAGGTATTTCAACCGAAATTTCTACGGTTATAATTAATACTAAAGTACCAGCCTCGTCAGTTGCCTTCGGAGAATTCTCCCCCGAGATCAAACTTGGGGTTCGCATTGATATCGTTTTCGGCTTGTACGTGAGAAGCATATAATCCACCCTTGAATTCACAGCTTGGAATTGACGCGTAAATCAAACCTTCACGTTCCGTTTACCGGTTTACCGGCTGCAACACCGAAGTGAACCAAGTAAATATGCAAATTATATATTCGCTGACCGCAACCTGACCCTAAAAATTGAACTCGGGCTACTTGAGAAACACGGCTACCATATACATAAATAAAATACCCGCACAATATCGGAGGAAAAACCAATGAATTTTATGCATTTCGCGTATCGTTTGGTTAAAAGGGTCAACTGCTACTCGAGTGAAAAATATCTCCAACAGTAAATACCAACGATTTTTCATTTTTTTGCCATTTTATGGTGAAAGGATTTGCTACGTCAATTTTCTTCTTTATCTAAAATAAAATTAATCGACACTTGCGGCAAAAAAAACGTATTCGCACGGTTATCACGAGAAGTTTATTTTTCTTTTTTCTTTTTCTTCTTCTTTTTCCATGGTAGGTATCTATTAGATGTAGAAATCTTATAAAACTGCTTCGTTTTTATCGCTAGCTGCGCTTTGAACTGGAAGTACCTATAGACGTTCCCACAACCGACGAGATAACCGGACAATATCAAAGTTGAGGGATCAGAGGAATTTCAATGGCAAGTAGTAGACGTTCTCGTCTTGAAAATCTTTGCCTATCAGTTTCGGGAAATCTTTGGACATCCTTTTTCTTACCGACCCCCATTTTTCAGCAACCCTTCTACTATATGTAGATTGGATCTGCCTACCACCATAACGATATCTTTCGGACCGCAATTTTTCCCGTTTATTTACTTTCCAGTCAACGTAGCTGCAATATATACCTTCGATGAATTTCGACAGGATCAAGTTTCTCATCGCGTAATAAAAGTTCATCGAAGAATATTCCGGCGTTTGATTACGTTTTTTTAATTTCAAATACCGACTTATCGGATGGACAGAGTTGTTTGGTCAATAATGTTGCCTTTCTTGCCAAACTCAAGGCAATACTGTTTACTTTCCGCACGCTCTCTTAAATTCTTATCTCGTCTCGAAAGTATTTCCATTGTCTTCGTCTGTTTATTGTTCTTACCATTCTGTAGAATCAAGACTGTGTATACTGGCGAAGTAAGTAAAAATTGATATTACCTCGAGGTTTCGCAATTTTAGCATTTTCATCAAATGGGATTAAAAATTTTCTGCCATAAAATATGTATCTTCTCAAACTCATGCATATTTTATAATGCGGAAATAATTGTTACATCATCTCTGTATGAATTTACAACTCGGATTCTATAAACTTCGTAAGAAATACCGAATTCTTATTTAACGATCTTTCCAAGAAACTGATAAAACCGAAAGAAGAAAAAAAATACATTTTCTATCCCGTAATGCCGACACTCCATAGTCTAGGCCAAGGCTAACGTGTTATAGAATCATTCGACAAACCAGTCAGAGTTCGAGCCAAACTTTTTCCTTGGCATCCAACCAACTCCACTCTTTTGTTCGAACTTTTTAGTTCAATTACGCAGAAAGAAATAATTCACTGTAGATTTTCGACCAGAGATACCTTGTAGTGACATTTTAAAATGATTATTATTCCCATCTGCAGTGACTAGCCAACGGCTATAAATTTTATAGCAAACCCCTAATTCAGCTCGTATTTCTTTTTTAAAAAAAAAGACAAAAAACAAATAGGTAATTGCATCATCGAGCACGAAGATTAGATTTTTTGTAATGTTACTTGTTTTCAAGTTTATCAAAAAGTACATACATCAGCCGCGTTGAAAAAGGAAATGAAACTTCACATGGGAAAAGTTTTGAAAGATAAATAAATGTTCGATGCCCCAACTAAACCAACAAAAAAGGCCACTGTGCACGCGTGCAGTTCTTGCTGCAGACTTTCAAATACACCTCTGCGCAGTATATCGTACAGGGTGTATGGTCGATCTCAAAGTATCCCTGGAGAGTCTCGTGCATGCCGTAGAAGAAATAAAGTAGAATTACAGACGGATATGAAAGATGTGAAAACAGATGGAAATATTGGGATATAAAAGTTTATTTGATATAATATATGTTGGTTTTGAATAATAAAAAAAAACGATTCACTGCAGCTGGCGAATCCTATTTATTTTGAAAAAAATAACTAAATACCAATTGCGTGGCTGGTATGCCGAAGAAGTTTGGCCGTGAGTGAAACCAGGCATTTTATTTCGCACGCGAACTCTCAGTTGTTATAAATCTTTTCAAAGTCCCTGACTCTACGTACGGGTATATAATTCTTGGTTTTAAATTAAATGTAGTAGGTATCAAGTGCAGCAGTGAAGTTTAGAGCCGCAGGGAGACCACGGAACGTCTTTGGGGCCAGGAAATCGAGACATGTAGAGATAATGTTCAGTAGGAAAAGCTAAGGGGACAAGATATCGCAGGAGGGTTGAATCCCTCTTAAAAGAGATTCTCCATCCTGCGGAAGAAGGCGTCGCGACGGTGTCTTATTCATCCACTCCCACGTATTAGACCAAATCTCGGTGTGGCGTTCGAGAGCCCTGGCAGGTTATCTTTTAAATTACATTGGCGATCCCTGAAGATTTTAACCAGATGAAATACTCCGGTGTGCAGCTTTCAAAGTCTTCTTTAAAAATGACCAGAATTAAGGTAATATATTTAACAGTCTTGACACGAAAAGCTCCAGGATAGAATTTTGCAGTTAAGTATATACCTACCACGGTTTATACACCTCCGTTTCTTTTCTGGACAAACACGTAGGTATTTCTCTCACTAGGTAATTCCGAGCCTTTTATATACTCTCAGACCGTATTTACTCCATTTATATGCGTAACTGTATGCTATGCATCATCTTCCGCCTCTTATGTATCTAAAATTTCTTGAAAATTTCTCGAAATCTTTCAGAAATATTTCTAGCGAGTTGTTCACTACGTATACTGCAGGAGAAGAAGGCCGGAAGGAGCCTTCGGATCTGCACTCCCAGATTGCTTGGTTCGCGTTCAATTTCGACGACTCCTTGCTCCAGAATATAACAGTTTGAACTCTAACTTTCAAAGTATCACTTCCCGATGTTTGCCAAGCGAGGAAATTCGCTCGAAAGTGCATTAGATTCCGACTTACAATTAAACGACAAAGGCGGCGTTCGAGGATTAAGATAATTAACTCAAATTGGATGAAAACTTGTCCCATATCTCACGCTTATACCTATAGGAATATGCAAGAATAATTTCCGAACAATATAAAACCAGATTATCGCATCACATTTAAACGGTTGTGTCCATAATTTTACTCCCTAATAAGAAAAATGGGTCAATATCGATCTCTGTCGATCTTAGATCATTTGTTATTAACAATTCCTCTGTTAGCCGTGATCGTCTAGCTGGTTAGGACCCTACGTTGTGGCCGTAGTAACCCAGGTTCGAATCCTGGTCACGGCAAAAGACATTCTCCAATTGTCTAGGCGAGGATTAATTTTTGTCAAAATTTTCATTTTTAAATAGTGGAATGCATTTTTTTTCTCAAAAATCGACAAGTATTACCTCATCGGCGATCATTTAATCACGCATACGTCCTCCCGGATTGAAATACAGTAAATAAAAATGTGTATATTTCAACTCGTATAAAAGATCGAGATCAGATTCTAACGGCTCCTATAGAAGCGTGACGAATCAGCTAGGCGTGGCCGTTACAGTTTCGACAGAGAAACAGGCACTCAACCAGATCGAATACTATATAGGTATACACCTGTGTATAATAAGTCAAGATTGCTAGAAGTATTGCGACTAGTTATCGATAAATCAGACTTGACCACAGCTCGTTCAAGAATATTATTGACAATGAACTTGAATTATTATTAACAACTCATCGACAATTTTATATTAATAACGACCGGCTGAAACCTAATATCTAAGTCCATGATGGTTCATAAATCCGGGCTCCTGGTGGGTTACTGGACTTGTTGAAGCCAATTAGTGATGCTGGTCGGTTAACCAATTGATGTAATCGAGATGATTGCATTGAAGAGGAGAGATTCAAACTAAACGCGTAACAATTGTCGTGTGTGATGTGGATCATGCATCTACTTGAATGATCTAATCTCTGAACAACCATGATTATTCAATCGAGGAAACATTTCTTTTTTTTGTGTTGAATTTTTCTCCTAATCACATACTCTTCAAGTACTATCTATCCGGGTAACAATTTCAACTGGCAGTCATGCATCCCGCCTACCCCAACCAATGTGGCAGTCATGTCCAGCGAAGACGTTTTTCTAGGTTTTTAGTCGGCAACGACGACCACCCCATGTCGCCCTTTCATGGCAGCTAGCTGGATGAACAACCTGGTTTGTTCATGGCTTCGTCCTGGCAGCGACGTGGCGGAGCTTTCTTGCTACTATGTGGATGCCAACTGGTTGCCAGTAATTTGGAAAACCAGCCGTAACGTCAAAAGCGTAGATAAATCATGAAGTTTTACCAGCTTGCTGCCATGTAGCAATTGCCACATGAATTGGTCGTCGTTGCCAAGTATATGCCTAGTAAGAACTGCAAGCCTGCCACATATCCAGCCGCATATTGAAGCGATGTTGTTGCCACATTCTTATCGAGCGTCGACCTTTAATATGGTCTACCGATACCATCGGCATGCTCATACTATGTGGCATCAATGTGGCATATGTGAGTTGGCCATATATGTAGAATGTTACCCGGGTATTGCGATGTACTACGTGCAATTTTTTTAGAATTTCTAGTTCAAATCGAATTTTGAAATTCATACCGACGGTCCTATCTTCTATTCACGAAAGTGCCCACCGGAATGGTATAGACGCGGCAATGAATTCCACACGCGTTACGACCCGGTATTAACTCTAACGAGGCGTCCCGGCGTCCGCGGCGACTCCTCGAGCAGCCTCGAACCTCGTTGCGGCTCGCGTGAATGAGAATTCGCCAATCAGCGCGGAAACCACGCGTCCTCTTTGCCCTCGAGCCCCTTCACCAGCACTCGACTATATGCTGTGCGGCCGACCTGATCTGGCATGCTAAACATCCCCTGGTCTAATTACGCAGGCAAACCAACGCACGAAAGTCTCTATTGTCGAGGAAAGCGTGAGAGAAAAAAAAAACTCCCCAAAAAATTAGAAAAAAAACAATGTATAAAAAAAGAGTTAAGGGAAAGAAACACCTCTCTCAAGGGTTATAGCCTAGACGAGGGAGGACAAAGCTGTATTATACTATCGAATAGCTTAAATTATTTCTATAATTTTCTGTTCAATTTTGGTTTTCATATATTATGCATATAACATTTATATACCCTAGGTATAAGTCTTTATTGTGATTTGTTTATTTTATATACGCTAAGGTGGTGCACACCCACACCCTGAAATGTCGAAGAGGTTTATTTATTTATATCTTCGGGGCGAGAGGAATATATATTGCTTATTGGCATTTAATAATGTAAAGTCGCCGCTCGTGCCAGAGTAAATAACCCGGGTGAAATAACTCTTGGTAATAAAATTGCCAATATTGAGATATTCGACGGTTACGATCTTTCGAAGCTAAGATATGCGATTCTATTTCAGATTCCATTTTTAAGGAGCTTTTTTTTACTTCTCTCGGCTTTCCTTCTTATGAAAAAAATAAAAAATAAAAAAGGAAAAAGGAAAAAAATATATTCATCATAACCATTCACACGTTGCTATACGGAGCATTTTTTTTTTCTTTTTTTTTTTACATTATTATTTATTACGAGACTATTTCAGAATTTCATATTAACGAAAAAAAAGTCTGAATTAATCACGAGCGCTGTTTTAATATATTTCAATATTATAGGAGCTACGGAAACTCGTTAGTACAGTTTCAATGAGTATATACGAATAAATTGGTTTCCGATAAAAAAAATCAGTGAAATAAACTGAATTTTAGTGGTTTTTAACTCTTTTATATATTTGATTTCTTTTTTTTCTTCTTTTTTTCTTTTTTTTCGTTTTTTCTTCCATAGTCATTTCTATTCGCACAAAAATACCGCAATCATGACCCATTTGCATGTGCCAACCAATATGGTCGTTATACCAACGTTATATTATACATCGTCGAAACTCGAAAGGTCGGGGCAATTTTATTTCCGATCTAAATCGGCCGGGAACAATTGGAAGAGCAACAAACCCGTATTTCACCTTCGCTATAAAAAAAAAGAATCGAACGAAAATTCACCCTTATCGTTGTAGGGAGGATAAGAATATAAGACTGACGTTAAATCGTACGAAATCTATGAACCAATAATTTCTCATAGGTAATACGATAGAGAAAAAACTTTGCACAAGGACAGAATTGGCCTGTGTGAAAAAAATAAAATTAAAAAAAAATCATTAGCTTAGGTTTACGAACGGAATAGTTTAACACCGCCGGAATCGCGATAAGAATATAATTAGGCGTAAATATGCGCGAACTAAAACCGTGAACAATGTTCCAACGCACGTTGGAACAATGTTTCCCGAGTAGACAACAAGAGAGTGAAATGAGGTGTCGTATAGGACAGGGCGAAGTAGCCTTTGAAGTGAAGGAAGGGCTTCCGGCGTTATTCAAATTGCCTGCCGGAAGAATAACTCGTAATAAGGTGGTGCAAGCTATTTCAATGCAAAGTTGATTTCCGTCGCGCGGAGTGGAAAAGCGAAACAATTTATATCGCGTGATTTAGCGAAGGCCGTGGTAAGAGAATCACGTTAGGGAAGGAAACGTGCGGAAGAAAAATCCATGCGGGAAGGCAAGCGTTGAATCGAAACATGCAATCTCTAATAATTATACGATTAGTATAATTCATCAAGGTTCCACACCTTTGTGTCATTTTATATTACATGAAATCGAAGCTGGGATATTCGGTCTTCTTTTTCAGCCGAAAATAATAATTGGAATAAAAATTTTCAACTTTTCATATAAAATGATATATGAAAAGGCAAATCGCCCTCCGATCCACGTCACTACAAACTCCCACTTTCCGTAACCGGCTTTTAGAGGATAATTGAGTCGCGATGAAACAATTGAAATATAAAGTTTAAATTGAGAGGATGAGCCCCAACTTTTAATTATGTTAAAGTGTAATCCAGAAACAAAGTAGGCACTTCCAGCTCGAACTTTTATGTACGTTTATTGTTTATCACAATATTTGAGGTAAATCTTTTTTTGTGGTATTTTTTCTTCTCTCTCTCTCTCTCTTTTTCATAGTTTTTTTATTTTTATTATTATACAGCCCCCAAGCAAATTTGCAAACATTCTGAGGTCGCGTTGTGTGAAACGGTACGTGGCACTTATTTATAGGACTTCCTCAGGCGATATAATTTCCTCTTTATCAGGATTGGTCCATCTCCAGCGTGAGAATACGTATATAGAGCCTTTTTCTGATCCTGTATCTTCTTACATGAATTTTGCTACAGCTCTCACGTATCGCTATTACCAATCAATCCGGCCTCAGAAGTATGCAAAAATATCAAGTACCTATATCCTCATGTTTCACCTCATCTACTCGAAATATCCTGAAAAATATACCTACTTCACGAAAATAACTCGGATTCTATACTTCAGGAAAGATCCCAACAGATATTCAACCCCCCGAGAGAGAAATTTGTCAGTAATGGGAAGACTAGGACCACGAAGCGAGGACAATCAGAGTGAATAGCCCTTTGCCCAAGATATTTCGGCATTCTCCAAAGTTTTCCTAATGGACATGAAATCCCATTCCCTATCCTATACAAGTATATAGCAGTTACACGTTTATCTTTGTACATAATATCGAGATTTGTATAGGTAGGTAGATGTATACGTAGGTACCTACGTATAGAAGTGGCATAACTAGATGCGCGAATAGCTGTACGGTTAATTAATTTTAGAAATTATTTTCCTTCTTGTTAGGTTAATAAAACTGAAGTTTGAACCGTGTTTTAAGTGTTGCAGCGAAACTTTGCCTCGGGATCAAAACTTTATACTCCTTAGAGTTTAGGGTTGTTAAAAAGCGACGCTATCAGAGAAAGTGGAGGAAGAACGTTTCAGGGAATTAGGCAATTAACTTCTATCTCTCTCGAGAGATGCGCGCCATTGACTGAACCTTTAAATATCGGTTGGAGCCGAGGAATTTCCAATCGCTTTTCCCCGGCCCATTACTTTACTCAAAAATGGAGAAAAGAAACGAAAAAATAAAGACAGAACTACCAATTGATTCAAATTTTTGTCGCTCTTTAACCCTCCAGCTGCTATACCGTGGGTCGTATCATTGTCTGCTATTCGTCCTCGTCGAGTGTTTCTGGCCGTCTGGTAAAGCAAATTGTAAGGCAAAGGAATACACTGAACAATTAACGAGAGCACAAAGGTGCTTAATCTGGAGGAAAAGCTAATTGCGTCTAATCTCGTTATGAGAGGATCGTTTGAGAAACGAGTAATTAGTAGTGAAGAGCTCCCACTTTTGTGGCCGGACAAAGTACACCGACTTTAAACTCGTGATTGAACATAATTTTGCAGAAAAAGCAGAAAAAAAATCTCCGCGTTCTAGAATTTCGCGATTTCGAATTCCTCTTAACTATACGTAGAGTGAACCTCCCTCGCATCTATACGTACATATACCTTCTTCGCTCATTGAATGCGCGGTTCTATTGAGTTCTAAACAATTGTGTATAGAGTCTTCACATGCGAGGCACAAGTTCATCCTGCAGAGTTGAGTTTCCAGGGGAGCTACTTGCTGTATAAACTCGTGGTAGAATTAGTTCTAGACTTAGTAATACCCACCCTCGTTTTACATATTTCCAAGGTCTAGGGTTAATCTACCTTCGGGACTCGTTGCGGTTCAGTTAATTCATAATTGTCGGAAGGTTCTGAGGCGAGTCTATCTTACGATCAGGTGAATCAGGGCAACGGTGTCTCGTCTGCAAATCGTGCCTCGCGATTTCTACTCTCAAATTAATCTCAACCGAAGAGAAACGACCGGATATCGTCCAAGGGAGTGAATACACCTCGGAAAGAATTATTTTCCGAATCCCCTCCCTACAGATCCTTCGAGAAATATTCTATAAACTCAGTTTTTTCGGACATAAATCAAAAATCATTTTTACAGGTCGCATATTCGTTCATCTAAATACTTTTTAACATTCGCACGGAATCATCCGAGGTAATGTAATTTCAGGATTGCCATTTTTGAAATGAAAAAATTGTGTATCTGAAAATGATGTTCGATTGTCCCTAAATAAAATGATTTTTGAATGTTTCCTCGAAATTTGAAGAAGTTTAGATGAACCTGTGTTTTATACGACAACTATATACCTACTTTCGTACCCTCCTTATGGGGCGCAAAAAATTGCTAATATTATGCTTCATTGTTGTATCAAGATGCTCAGAGTAAGGTATAAAGAGAATAGAGCTAGAACCTAAAGCGTAAAGCAACCCTCCATGATGTCTTGAGCACCTGCGGCGTCCCGGATGACCCTCGGGAGTCCTGAAATCCTAACAATTCTGCAGACGTCCTCTTGATAGAAGTGGTATAGAACAGATTCTATCTCTTGAAGAAGCCACAAACTCCGTTTGGTGGAAGACTGTAATGTAATACTGAGCCAATTCGTTCCTCACTTAGTCACCGTCGGGGAATTAATTGCCTTACAACGTCGTTACCCGGGAGATAGGTACCTACATACCTATCAACTACACACGTATATTAATCTGTGCCCTGCACTAACTGACAGAAGGTAATTATAAATAGCAAAACCACCCTGAGCAATTTCATTACCATAATTATTAGAGAATCCGAATCTCTATAGTGGACAAAATTTGCATTCAAGTAACTCAGCGTTAGGGAAATCGATTCCTACATATATAATTTCCTAACTCGCCTAATCGCGGGTACATTTGTATACCTACATCTATATCTACAAAGCGATCAAATGAACAGTACCTACCTACGAATTATATCCGTTGACATTTTGGTATAAGATACGGTTGGACGACGTGCAGGGGTCAGTTCATGAAAAGAATTATTAAACTTTGGAACACGTCCGTGAAGTAAAAAACTTTAAACTCGAGTTCTTTTCGTTTTTTTTCATGTTTTTTTTTTCATATCGTTTCAATCTATTCTATATTATATCAACAGCCGGCGTTTTATGAGGTTTTTTGAAAACTGACCGTATAGTCCAGTATATAGTATACAGTCACCAGGGCAAGTTTCTTTACCCTATTTCGAAACCTTCTGGTCGAATAATATAACGCGACTGCAGTTTTGAAATTTCGTACAAAAACTAATTTTGTGTAAGAAAAAAAAAGTAAAAGATGAGTCGTTCTCGAGAGTATAATATTGTTTCCTGGAGATCTTAAGTAGGTCTAGAAAACCGCGGTGTCGGTTGAAGTAGTTGGATCACTATTTTTCACAAAGTGCAAAAGTGCACGCTTAACAGTGGTCGGCAAAACTTACGATGCCTGAGAAACTTTTCTATTATCTTTTCTCTCGCACCTGACGCCTGCCTCGACGGTTGTCGTCGTCGTATGTAACAAGAGAAAAAAAAAAAACAGAAAAATATAAAAAGAAAAGAAAAGCAAAATAGAAAACCAAAAAAGGGAACGAAAGATAGAAGAAAAGAAAAAAAAGAAAAATGAAAAATGAAAAACGAAACCTTGCACCTTTTAAGCCTCTCAGGCTTTTAGAATTTGTTTCAGTTTTATTTATTTTTTATTTTTTTTAATTTTCCTCAACACCAACGGAAGTTACCGGGAAAATGTTGCGATGGTAGTTTTCGCAGCGGCAAAGGAGATTAGAAAGCCAATTTCAGCTGGGATGTGGTCGAGTTTTCTTTCCTGTCCTCCTCCTCTCTCGGGACATTTTCTGTCGAGGTGTGCCATCTTAATACGTCATAAAGACCAACACTCTAGATGGTAACTGTAATCGCGTCGCAGGATTTCGACTCGTTAAAAATCGTGGCGAAAAATGGGTATTTAGGTACAAAAATCATATATTTGTAAAACAAAATGAAAAAAAAATTGTAAAAATTTACAAATCTTTTCAGGAATTTGTGTAGATTTCAAAATAACGCTTTGTAGTACATAAACGGCTTTTACCGCCAACAAAAATCTCCAAGATTTGAAGAATAGGTATACTACATACGTGCGTGTTCAAGTTGCGGGAAAAAATAGCGTATACAAACGCGGCGAAGGGTGTTGATTCAGCACCAGCTATAGGAATGATAAATAAAAGAGACAAATTTCAACTCCACGGTATATAGGTATAATATCGTATATTATGGGAAAGAATTGCCGGAAGCAATTCAATTACGAGAGTGGTCAGATTCAATTGTCTTTATCGGTGATTTTTCAAGTTCTATTTCTTCCTCCAGCGTTTTTCGTTGAAGAATTTTTCAAATACCACGCGATAATTCTTGGGTATCTTTACTCCTCCGAACACCTATGCGACACATATACTTAACAAACTAAAATAGCACATACATAGTTCTGCTGAATAATTCTGAAAAATTCGTGCCTTTTTTTCTCTTATTCTTTTTTTTTTTTTTTTTTTCCTCCAGCCAAAATTCCGCGCATCTGCCCGAAACTGTTCTGACCTGAAAATTTAGTCATCGTACCACGTAAGGTATAGTCTGTGGGGATTTCTGAGAGATTCCGACGATCACGGGTGACGTTCTCCACCGGGTTTCGAATAATTAATTCAGTAAATAATGGAACTTGGCGTCGAGTTGTCTCTCGAGAGTAATTCATGGTTTTACTCAGAAATTCGGCAGTCCTGGCTAAAATGGGGCCGAGAATAAAGTTGGGCACAAAGACGTACCCCACCGTGTGTAATATCTTTAAACACCTGTAAATTTATGCTCCTCTTAAAAAATTAGTGGATAATAATGGGCGAGGAATAAATTCCCCGTTTTTACGTGTGCACTGTGCATATATATATATGACAAATTGATTCTCACCCCTATAACGTCGTCTCCTTTTTTTTTCTCTTTTCTCCTTCATTACAGAAATTCTCATCATATTCTCGCACAAGCACATGGTATTTATAACAATATACCTACTACAAAAATGAATTAATTAAGGGTGATTAATTTCTTCATATAGCAATTAGTTACTCAGTAGGTACAGCTGATCAAATACCCAAGTATTATAGCCATGTAATCAGTTAACAGTTTCGTGTCATAAAGGGGACCGATCTCACGTAATAACGACGATCCTAATTAAACAATAAATACTAATGAGTTATCTTCGAACGTGCTTCGGGTCGTGGTCTAGTCAATTAAGATTATAATCGGCCGCTAAACTGTACGTAGCTGGTTAACTTATTAGTGTCACAGTTACATAATAATTCAGTCAAATCGCGGAGTTTACCTGATATACACGGATATAGGTGTGCGCGGTAGTCATATCTCCGCGCATAGGTAATTTATGCGGTGTATAAACAGTGCCTACCCACACAGCACAGGACGTCCATCGAATGTCCTTTTTATGTCTTATACAGCCTATATATATCCAGGATCATTCGGATATCCTATGGATATTCTGTATATGTCCAGGATCATCGAAACATCCATAGGATATTCCATCACATTACCAAGATATATCTGACGTCCTGGGGATATCCCCATTCGATCATACACAGAAAAAAAGGTTCACTTAGGCCAAGAAAATTATATTGAAGACCGAAAAATCTCCCGAGCCAAGTCAAAATTTTTTCAAACCAAGAGAATTGTCTTGGCTCAAGCAAATTTTTTAGCTATGTGAACTTGGCCCCCCAATATTTGATATTGGGAAATTTGTCAGGTGAAAACGATTGCGCATCGTTTGCGCTTGTTTACGCACAATTTGCTATCGTTTGCGCCGCCTCAGTTTTTGAGTCAAGAGAAAATCAAATTTAGGGGGGGGTAGATTCACACTGCACCCCAACTTTGAATATCTCTTTTTTTCTTTTTGGCCATCGTTTGCGCATCGTTTGCGCACGTTTGCGCCCCTATGACTGTCATTTGCGCCCTCACCGTTTTCCAGTTATGTCAGAAAGAAAATTTCGGGCTGGCCCCCAGAATAAAAATTTTCCGGTCCTTTTTTTTGGCGATCGTTTGCGTTTCGTTTGCGCATGTTTGCGCCGCGATTACTTTCGTTCATGCCTTAACCCTTTTCCAGTTATGTCATAATAAAAATTCCAGGCTGGCCCACCAGAATTAAAATTTTCCGGTCCTTTTTTGGCAATCGCTTGCGTTTCGTTTGCGCATGTTTGCGCCGCGATTACTTTCGTTAACACCCTCACCCTTCTTCAGTTATGTTGCGAAGAAAATTTTGGGCTAGCCCCCCAGAATTAAAATTTCCCGGTCCTTTTTTTTGCGACCGTTTGTGTTTCGTTTGCGCATGTTTGCGCCGCGATTACTTTCGTTCACACCCGCACCCTTCTTCAGTTATGTCACGAAGAAAATTTTGGGCTAGCCCCCCAGATTTGGAATTTTCCAGTCCTTTTTTTGGCGATCGTTAGCGTTTCGTTTGCGCATGTTTGCGCCGCGATAACTTTCGTTCACACCCTCACCCTTCTTCAGTTATGTCGCGAAAAAAATTTTGGGCTAGCCCCCCAAAATTAGAATTTCCCGGTCATTTTTTTTGCGACCGTTTGCGTTTCGTTTGCGCATGTTTGCGCCGCGATTACTTTCGTTCACACCCTCACCCTTCTTCAGTTATGTCGCGAAAAAAATTTTTTACAAAGTTTATTTTCACTTTCTTTCACGAACCTATTCCATTTCTCTCCGAATATTTACGAAAGGTCCTGACATCCGATGGATGTATTATGGACTATGTAAGGATGCAAATACAGGGCCCTGGGATGTACCACTGCGGTACAACAGACGTCACGGATATCCACAGGATATTCCATAATACAGTCCCAAGGATATCTTGAAAGCGGACATTTGGATGTTCACGGGACATCCTGGGTACGTCCTATGTATATAATGGGATGTTCTAGGGATATCCGCGATGGACGTAAGAGATGTACAGTGGATGTCCTGTGGATGACATTGTGCTGTGTGGGTAATAACCACTTCGTACAAATCTGTAGAATCCTAATCTTTTTTTTTTTTCTTCTTATTATGATGGTCGTGAGTTTTTACTCATTGTTGCGGTCTATCGGTATACACTAGTATAGGGTGGTCCTTATTTGGGGTTCGGACGAATTTTTTAACAGGCGCCCCCCAAATCGAGTCAAAATAATTAAAAAACGACTCCCTAATTTTTTCAGATTTTTATCTTAACTCGAACCCCTGCCACCAAGAGGTGGGGTTCCCCCGTTTAAAATACACGTGTTTCGTCTATATTCTCAGTCTATATTAAAAAATTTACCAAATTATATTGCGACATGATAACCATGAGCTTATTCGCCTTATATTATATCGAGTAATTGATTAACCATCGGTTTAATTACCAGGAGGAACTATTACGCTTAGAAGTATAACTGGCACACTTACCCTTAGCTTCGTTTGATAAGGTGCCAATAGCAGCTGACTATATTTTTAATGGGGGCCGCATGGTTCATATTTTCAATTAAATGTAAGCGAGAAATCATGTTTTAGTTTTTTTTTCTTCGATCTAATATAAGGTGTTAGTAGTTTGGAAACATTCGTTCAAACTAATACGTCTACGATCTATACCTGATGTTGATACGATTTCCTTCATGCAGCTTACTAAATTCATTTTTCTTTCATCTATAATCGTGACGTGATTACGTTTAAAAACCCATTGTGGATGATAAAAAAAGAAAAAATCGAGCTCGTTAGTGTTCCCGCGATCAATCATTGCTGGATGTTATATGTTATCGTTCATTTTATCATTTTACATTTTTTTCTATTTATTTCGATTCGCCTATACAGGTATTACGCCAGTCTAATCGAAACGCGAGGGATATTAGGCTCATTAAAGTTGCAAATTCTCTCATCACCATAATATTATGAGTTACAGGTGAAATGCAGATTTTGTTGAATAGATTAGATTCCAGTAGGTGCGCGAATAAAATTATTTCACACGCTGCAGTTGACACTGGGAGTATAAATAGTATACTCTTCGTAGTGCAAGGTATACGAGAACGCATAGATTTCCGTCTAGTTTACCATATCATTTTTCTCCCCGCGCAGAGTGTTGAAAATAAAAACCGAGTCCTTTCAGATAAATGAAAGTGTATTTCAGGATAAATTGTGGACAATAAATTATCTATAAAACTTGAGAGAAAAAAATAAGGAATAATTTTCAAAAAAATCTGTTCACTTTTAATTAGCACTAAGGTACGTCAGTTCGATGGCGTAAATTTTACCTCAGTGTCCATCGGTTCGTTTAATTATACTATGTTCTCGTTTTAATTAAAAGATAAAAGATCCTGACGTGCAGTTACAACCGGAGGCATTTCAGCAGTGCTTTATGTTTTTGCTATATTATAGCACTCGCAGCTCTAGCGTGTGTGGTAATTTTCTAATTACGTTAAAACGAGGTAAAAAGTTGACAAACTGACATCAAGGTTATCATGGCTCTGTTACTCGTATATAACTATTAAAGCTTGATATATCATGGAAATTTATACATCTATCAAGGCTTTTCCTTTGCCATGCAACGATACATACCTACACAACGCAAGAGCCAATTTTGTTGTCAAAACACCCACCCGGTGCCTAATGAAACGATTAAATTTTTGATCCGTTTGACTTTTTCTGTTAAAGCACCAAAAACGAGGGGCTGCAATATGAAAGGGAGCAGAAAGCAGAGTGGTAATGTTATTAAAACTGTGATTAATGGTTAAAGCTTTTGCAAATTTATTGTCATACAAGGATTCGTTATAACTTTATACCGCACGACGTCGCATACATACTTCTTTATCCATACACATCTAATGCCTAATTCATTTCTATTTTTCTAGTTTTTTCTTTTCCATCTCCAGCATGGATAATCCAATTTTGTCTTGAATTATGCGCGATCTCGTATAGATTGTTGATCATTTTCTATATTGCGCGACGATTCAATTTTCATATTCGTAATAAATGGCAGATAGATTCAGGGTGAAATTTTCATACAAATATACGTATTGCTCATGTGTTCTTTAATCGAAATGGAAAAAATAATAGCCAGCGAACTTTCAAAAAAGTAGCAAATTTCGTGAGAAGACAATTTCCAATGGAACTATAATTCGAAATGATAATGAACAAAGCACATTAATTACATCGATTGACAAGATCTTTATTCGAAGTATTAAATATAATAGAATTAAACAAATCAATACACAAAATCGACAGCGGGAATACGAATGAGCGGTGATATTTCTGAAAGAAGTCGAAAATGAAATTTGCTGCGAATTTTATTGCATAAAGAGTATTCTCAGCAAGTGTTTGATGGAGAGATAGCGAGAATTGCAGCAAGTTGAACAGACTTGTTACAGCTATTCTGTAATGATGTTACCTTACTCTGGAAAGCTGTTACATTTTTTGAGAAGCATTCACATTACTTTGAAATGATTTTACGCTTTCTGAAATGAAATTAAAGAAATGTAACTCGCGTGAAATGTAACTAGCGTGCAATGCTAGTTAGTTTTAAAAATGTTCAACACGTCATGTTTGAAGCTATATAAAGAAAAACTGTGTGGTTTGTGGAAAAAGAAGCAAGATAAGATAAATTACTGTCATTTCATGAATTAGAGAGCGTAAAAAATTCTTGACTTTGTTAGCGGAGGAAATTTTTCTCCACACACCTGTCCCACCTGTCAGTTGGGTGCCTTTTATTTACGTTTCATTACTTCTTATTTTAATTTATTTTATTTTTTCTTCGTTTTAGTTATTTTTCATGAAAATTTTAAATATTCTTGCCTCGCGGTTGGTCACATCCAATAATCGATTGGCTTTGTCACTAGAAAGGAAGAGAAAAGAGGAGAATATAACAAAAAGGGGGAGCAAGCCTAGGTACTAAAGCCTCAACGTGCGACCCTGCAGCGATCTTCAGGTCGCTTTTAGAGCTTTGGAGCTTTAAAGCGGTAAACATCTGAGATGGAAAAAATAATTTTCTGAAAAATGTAAAACGAAGAAAATGAGATCTAGAGTGTCTTGAGAGATCTACAAAGCTTGACCTGCATAATAGCGTTATAAATACACCGACGAAAAACAATTTGTGAAAAAATATTTCAAACCAGACAGTATATACGCGGGACAGCCTGGAAAACCGGGACCCTTCTAAGAGCTAGGATACTGAAGAGGGGAGAAGCTTTTTTATTGAATTACTTTTATGTGAGTTTGTGAAATGAGCTCGTATTCGTTGACCTTGTAGTGAAAATCTTTTTGGTTACTACCTACCCGTTTTTGCATCACGAAAATCCGGGCTTGCTCGAACATCAAATGAATTATTTCACGCAAGATATACTCGTGAGATTTTTCCACGCTCTTAGATGTCTATCTATTTATATTGGATTTAGGGAAAGGGCAGCTCTATCGTACAGAAACGAAAATTGCTGAGTTGAAGAAAAATCAAGAGAATTTTAGGAAACCAAGACCCCAGTTCCATCTATTATTATTCCTAAAAACTAGATACTTGCGAAAATTTTGACATTATGAACTGTCTAGACTCTAGACTGATGTCCCCACCGATTGTACTTCGGATGGTATTAATTGATGATTATAATCTTGGTGAAAGATAATCGAATCAACAGGTTACTTGTCGTTGTTGAACGAAGGGTCTGTCAGTTCGTTCGAGGATCAAAGCTGTGAGACGAGATTAGATCCATCAGAGTTCGCTGTTCCATGACGGTATTGTATTCCGAAAGTAACATTCTTTCAAATTGGGTTAAATACGACCTGGCAAAGAGGTATGGAAATATCTTCTTCTTCTTTTTTTTTTTTTTTTGTGTCAGGACGAAATCGTTATCTAATTTATTTTGGAAAAGAAAGAAAAGAAAGAGAGAGAAAAAAAGGAATGATGGAGTATGGATATAATATCTTTTCATTCCACAACCGATTATTTTATTCATTCGAACTTTCGCCGTTCTTAAGGAAAATTAGGCAATAAAAGGGGAAAAAATTCTATCTGAAAGTTTAGATTTTTATCAGAAACGTATTCTACTCGACTATCTTCACATATTTGTTCGCGGAATTACAATCCTGAATTTTCTGATAGCGACCAGGCACGGAAACGATGAGATAGATGAACCTGCTGATAAGGATTCCATTACGCGTACAGCCTACCTTTTCCATCTCATTCTCTCTCGCTCTTTTTCTCTCTCTGTCTCTCCATACATCTCACTTTACCTTATACCTTGGTGTTCCTACCACTTCGGGAGCCAACGGGTACCAAGATATAATCGCTATATTACCGAGCCCGAAGAACCCTCCGAGTAGTTGCCTTCAACGGTGTCAGAGGAAGGATCTTCTAATGATCTAATAATCGTTCAGCACCGGGAAATAATTGACAATTGAATTGGTACGTTGGCAAGTTTACGCCAACCGAAAACCGTACATCTTCTGCTTAGTCCGTCTTAGATTAATGTCATGCTATTAGTTGTACCGAAATCAGGGAGACGTTAGCTGAAGTGTGGATTTATATGCGTGTATTATATCTATGTAATGTACTTAAGGAATATACCAATATCTAAATCGATTTTTTTTGTTTTCAAGAATCATGTAGAAAGCTTGATGACGAAATAATTGCTTCCATCCACCTTTCCACCCTTTGGTTCTACAGAGCTGCTTCGATCCGTGAAAGGAAAGCCCTGGAAGATCGCGAGGATCCTTGATTGAGATAATGTTCACAAAAGTGAAACGAGTGACTTCGACCCTGAGGATTTATTTCGGTGACAATTATTGGAATCGAAATTTCAGTTGATTTTGAAAGGAATTGATAAGAACGACGCTTCATATTTTAATTGGTGTCAGGTTTCGGTTTGTGTAATTCAAGAGTGGACGAGATATACTGCTGATATAAACCGTGCAGGTAATACAGTTGCTGTTTGTCTCGTTCTGTTGCTTTCGCAAAAATTTAATCAACGGTTTATGCGCGCAAACATTTATTATTAAGAAATTTTTCAAACTATTTCTACGCTTTGCTTGAAGATACGCGAAAATATTATAAAATAATAATAACAAGGCTCGCTGTAGTATGAAAAGTTTGGGAGCCGTACAGCTTCGTCGAAAAGACAAGTCCGAGACACACGCACTCAAAATCTGAATTGAATCGAAAAATGAGAGAGCAGAAAGGGACCAAAGAGTCTCTACAGCGATTCGAGAAGATTAAAAGTTCGGTTCGGTATTTTAGATGAACTCGAAAGGGTCAAGCGACTACGTTCTCTGCTCACGATCAGCGATTTACGTGATCCCATATAGCATAGTGATTTTTGTACAAGATGTATAGACATGTGCGTTTGATCAATCTTATTTATCGAATCCGAGCCAAAACTTACGGTTCAGAACCACCCAATTTGCGGTTACTGTATTTGATCTAGGAATCAGATTCGTTCCCGAAAATTCTTATCGTCGGAAAAATTTCAGTCTGTTTTTTTGTTTCTTTTTCTTCTTCTTCTTTTTTTTCACCCTACAAATTCTGCCACGTAACATAGCTTGAACCAATTTGTTACGACGGTATACGTAAGTGATGAGCGTGATTTATGATTTGTAGACGCAAGCTATCGGTCGAGACTCGAGAGTTACAAAAGCTGTATGAACTAACAGAAGATATCCGTATACACGTATAGAATGTTTTATTAAAAGTAATCCAGGGTAGTTGATTATTCTTCTTATAATACAACAACCGCGATGACGATGACGATGAGATTGTCGGAATTTTTTTTTTAGGAAAATCAAACCCATGGGTTTTAAAACTATACATAATATAGAAGAAAAATGTCAAGTTTTCCCGTCACCATCTTATACCTGCAGTCAGTAAATAAATCCTGATTAATTAATACTTCGTCGGTCAAATTTGTATTCCGTGTAAATTTAGTAACTTCCTGACAGTTGCGGGTGAAGACCGATAGCCGACGTTTACAAATCATAAATCATACTCGTAACTCCAGGGTACCGTATAATTGGCATAAAATACTCAACAAAGGCTGGTGGGGATTCTAAAGCTCCCAACTGCGGTTATAAAGCACAGCGTATGGAATATAATAGGCGTTCATTGAGCCTGGGGACAGATCTCCTCAAGCTTTATAAAGAAGAGAAGTAGGTATATGTGTATTTCCATAACAAAAAAAATCACTAAAAAGCCAAAAATATGTATCAGGAATCAGATATCTGCGTGAGAAGAAATTTAACCGAAACTGTACATGCGTGTATAGATCAAGGGTGAAGTCTGCGAAGATGATGGACCAGTTGCAGAAGTTGAAATTTTTTTCTCTTTGAAGAAGAGATCACACCGAAGAAATCAGACGAGATGGTTTTTGTATTTTTTGAGCTAGTAAAGAGCGGAAAATAATTTTGCATAATGGAATAGGTATATAGATTGCAGATAATCATCTCTGAAACTGTGTGGCTAATCTACTAAGAGAAGTGTTTCCATTGTTTCCTCGAAAATTCATCGTCGTTGCCCACGAAGTACACGAGTATCACATTATGCGGACAAAAACGGTCTCAAGTTGGTGCATCATTAATTAAGCTTAATTTATGCGGAGCGTGTACTATAGTGAACTTCGTAGCATACAAGTAGTTGGTCGCGATAAGCCACGATTACGATGAAATATAAACTACATCGTAGGTATTCGTCGTTCAAAATTTCAGCCAGCTCGTAAATATTTTCAAAACTTTTCATGGTATACCACCATTGCTTTTTCGATTTCTGTTAGTACGTCTTCGACTTTGGCACTTGACACGGGGCTTTAGGGGTTGAGAATTCGGTCGTCATTTTATGCACATACTCGTTTCCTGCCCGAATCTACACTTCCGTCGAAATTGATCCGAAAATATTCGAGTGAGGTTCCATGAATGTGGGGCTTTATTTATTGTCAAAACTTTTTACGACTCGGTAAAGGATTCGTATTCGGGGTTTATTTCTATAAACCGAAACGATGGAAGAGATATATAGCCCTATGAAATACAGTCTTCGTAACTGTATATGAAGGTACAGCTATAGGTGTATCAAATGTTGAGTCGATTGAACTTTTCTTTTCTCACCAGCCGAAAATTACTTTCGTGTATAAAGTTTTTAGTCCCAGGTTGGTATAAATGATAAAAATAAAAAATTTAAAAAATAAAAATGTCTAAGAAAAACGGGATTACTTTCTGTATAATTTAATCTCTGAATTGCTTTTCGACTCCTTCCGCAGTTAATTTTCTCCAACTACCGCGGGTTGAGATAATCAACGAACTGTGCGTAATATTTTTTCGCGACAAATCGTCGCCCATGGGAATTTAACGCAGAAGTAATGAAATTTATTCTAAACAGTGCGTTGTGCCATTTGCTTCGTCACGGGGATATAGCTATACCTCCTGCATGAGTCTGGGCTTTCGCGACTTTCCTAAACTATTAACACTTTTTCAACATCGATTAGATAGAAACCGCAAGTCACCTCACCCGAACTCAGTCACCCTAAAAAATAAAAAAGCTATAAACATTTAACATTCCTGTGCGGGGGCGCCTCAGCGATTAGCTCTGTAACAGCCCGGGTGCGAATTCAAAGTTTTTACACGATTTTCGATTTTTTTTTTTTAACAAATGCCATTACGCTTTTTTCGCAAGCACGCGTTACCTACGTCTAGGTCAATTAAAATATGTCGTTTATACGCCGCAGATGTGTACGTAACTACGTACGTATATGTTTATACGTTAGACCCAGCATCTACGTGACTAACGTCGCACATAACTCACTTCTATCTGGAGGCGCCGCGCGTACGACACCTTTTTGCCTTTTTTGCCTTTTTGCCTTTTCGCCTTTTTGCCTCTTTGCCTCTTTGCCTCTTTGCCTCTTTACCCCCGTCGGCTCTTCGCCTCTTTCCTTCACCAGCAAGGTGCTTCAGTACGACCCTCGTATCTTTACTCGTCATGGTTGACTAACTAGTGCCACTCTCGCTCCAACAGCCGTAGGATTACTCGCCCTGCATCCTCCCAGTCAACTCCACGAATTAGACTCACACATCGCAAAAAAATACCTCAACATGTTGGAGAAGTTTATTTGTGATTTTTTTTTCTTTTCACGTTTTTGTGACGATTGCAAAAAACGTGAAATCGGTTTTTCCTATTAATTCCAACGATCTTGGGTATGCCTCGCATCTCGTTGAGATTATTTCTTGCTCGAGTGATGATGAGGCAAAACTATGCGTGCGATAAGAAAATTTCGGAAACCTACAGCAGCCTGCATTCCCTATTTCAGAACTATTTCGGTTGTGGTAAATAACCATAACACCAACGAGGATAAATAACGTATTTCATTGGTGTACCGCAACCCTCACTCTCGTACAATACGGTTTCATCCAAGACCCGAAACTACCCTCGTCAAGTCCTTCATGATAGACTATATTTTTTGTACGTCAGATTGCTGCGAGACTCGATGCTTTCGGCGAACTATTTTTAGCCGTTCCATTTCTTCCTAATGACAATTCAATTAGTCGAATGATCTACTGTAGCTGCGATCTGCAGATTTTCACCTGCAGAAAATTGTGTTTTTTTATGCGGGTGAAAAAGGTACGAGCTACAGGTACTTCGCGGTTTTTCTCAAGAAAGAATTTCTGTTCACGTTTCTAAACTCCGTATCGTTTATCGTTTCTCTTGGCTATTCTTATATAGGTACCGAAGCTTTGGAAAAGTCCAGTTGACCAGTCTCACTTCGCAAATGATAGAGACAACGGGCAATATCTTGGACGGAACGAGCGGACGACATTCGTCCCTTTAGATATTGCTATGCCGGGGGCCTCGCAAAAATATATCGAAAGTTATCGATATTACAACACGTCGAGCAATAGTCGGACAATTGGACCTCTCTCGCTTGCTGAAGACCCGCAGTATTTCATCACATTTTTTTCTTACTTTCTTGACATTCGCGCTCTTTCCCATTATTTCTACGGACATCTGGAATACGAGTCTTCTAACACCAGAAGAAGAAGAAGAAGAAGAAGAAAAAGAAAAAGAAAAAGAAAAAGAAAAAGAAAAAGAAAAAGAAAAAGAAAAAGAAATTACGACTATGCTATACACACGCGTAATTCACCCTTCTATAATATCGCAACGAAATTTCTTTTGCTCCTACGTCTTTATTACGATAATCAATTTTTTTTTTCATCATACACTCATACCTACGTGTTAAAATGCCGATAATTATATCTGACGATCAATCAAGATGCGATTAATCTTTGAGGAGATTATATTTTCATCAACTAAACGCCCCGTGCGTTAATGATATTCGCAAAATATTTGAACGCCAATTATTATAAATGGAGACAAATTGTCATTCATTTAAATGTTACGAAGGTGGGATATGTACCTACCTACATGACCCGACTGTCTGGGATTGTTTTATGTAAGTTTGAGCAAAGTAAATAGAAAGTTAGAACTTTCGACGAAGGAGACACGCTCCAACGCCTCGAAATATGAGATGAAAATATCATCTCTCAAGATATAGGTAGCTAATCTCGAACCTCAATCTTCTCCTGGCACGCTGCACCTAGCTACCATAACTTGATGTGATGTGATATGTGACCTGGTTGATGTATCTACAGACCCGAGTCCAGAGTCCATCCCCGAAGGTATTTCGTGAAGAACTGAAACATCTAATTTTTTTCTTTTTTTTTTTTCATTCGCTAGAAACTTGTCTTCCCTACGGGATTTCTCTTTGTCTGTATGATAGGTATTCGTCAGGCGAACCTATGTCGCTTCCGTTTCTTCTATAGTTTTCGATTGGTTGTCTTAGCGTATCCACAGCCGGAAGTGCAATGAGAAGAATATCCATTTTATACGTATTCGTACTTCGAACATCTCGAAACCTAAACGATGCGAAAATATAAAACTTATGTGTTTCATTTGAAATTGCCTTCACATCGTCTGATCGTTGAATGCGTGCGCTATTATCTCTGAATTTTTTCATCCCCCTGAAACACTTTCTACGACTATAATAATCTACCTAACTACTCATTTTTATTATAGAACTCGGATTGAAGCGATGATGTAGGAACGAGATGTTTTACGGGCCGTATAATCCCTCAGGACTTGAAAGATTTTAATGGATACTATAAGAAACGCGATTATGATTAAATCGCATGAAACTATATACTAGGGCCTAGGCGCCGGGTTCCGCGGATATAATTTTCGACACGTTTTTTACGCCCAAGTTAACTCAGAATTGGACGTCGTTGAAGGACCTTTAAATTTTATCAACTCAGTGGACTGCTGTGGTCGATTTCCCATGCGATAAGGTCAAGGTTGAAATGATCTAACAGCAATAAGAAGAGAGAGCGAGGGAGGGAGGGAGAGAGAGAGAGGGTTACAAAGCGAATAGGAAGAATAAGGAGAATATAAATAGAAAAGGAAAAGAGAGGTATAAATAAAACATTATTCAGGGCGGAATAAATATTCTATACTTTATATTATGTGGTACTTGAGTTTCTATAAGATATACCAAAGGTCGAAGAGGGTTTGTTGAGGGCCGGTTTTTAGGCCTTACGTAGTACGCGACAACAGTTATGCAAATGTTCACCGAACCGCGAGCCATCCGACGAGCGAAAAGTCACCCTTCGTATATTTCCATTCTCTGAAAACCAATCTCTGCCTACCAGGGTCCTATCTTTTGCTATTTTCCTTATCGGCTTGCCGTGCGATTATTTTTTTCGTGCATGACCGTCGTTAACTTTCACGAGGATATGGATAAATTTTTTTTCTCGCCCCCACTTTACGACGCCGCCGTTCTATCTATTTTCAAAAAAAAACAATAGATTTTCTCAAACTGTTTCCACCGTTTTCCGAATGTCTCTCCTCTCAGATTTTGGCAATGCCATACGTGCCAAAACGTAAAATTTGTCAAAACCGACGAAGAAAAGTTGAAAAAAAGGCCTGCAGCGAAATTTTTCAGTCCCGCTTTTCACCCCATTCAATTATTCTTATTGTTTCGATGATCAATGGATATATAAAACCAAGGCGGAAATCATGCGTGAATCCAATTCACCCTATTTCTGTATACTAGTCCCCATCAGCTTGTTTTTTCTCCCTTATCTTAAAAGGGAAAGTCAAAGCTGCGCGGGTCACACGTATTTGGACTTTAGTTATTTTTACCCGATTTACTACCAGGTTTCCCGGCAGAGTTCAGCGACCCGTAACACCTGACGCGTGACCTTTTCCTTGCAGGCAGTTAAAGTATTAGCGGAGTAAACGCAGTTACTCAATTTAACTGAGTACGAGATTTGCGCCTGCAGAAGCCAATTGCGTGGACGGGATCGTTTTTACACCATTATTCAATTGTAGAATAAACTCGAGGCTCGTATTCATAGACGCAATTCTCATGTATCATTTGATCTCGTGGCAAACGTCAAGAATACCAATTACCGGTACCACGGATGTTTGTTCAATTGTACGAATGAATAAACCATTAGAGAATCATTGGTAGGTCACTCGAGTGTGAAGAATCCGCTCGTAGAGCCCGCGAATCCTCGCCTCCTGCACATCATAGTTTATTTCAGAGAAATTCCGAGTAGGTATGGGCACCTAACGAGTATGAGAGAAATATATTTCTCTTTCTTTATTATATTAATCTTTTTTCTCTTTCCTGTAGGTCTAACAACGATTAGCTACGAATTTTATTAGATTATTGGCTCTTTCGTTCACTCAGAAAATATCTGAGTCACGTATTCGGCTGAAATTGGGGATTAAATCAATGAGGTAGATGTATATACCGAATCTCAGGGTAGAATTAACAATCAAGATATGTCAATAGAGGGAGATCGACTTCGAACGGGGAAATTTGCATTAGCTAATCATTGATTTTAACGGATGAGATGGATTTGCGTATATTTGTGAAGGTCAGGAAGGCTTTAATCCACTTCGCATCCATCGTCGCAATCTCTTCGTCGTTCTACCTTCGAATTAGAGTTTTATCGATGATTGACAGTTTATTTGCAAATAAATACGGTTTATTGATCGAATGTAAATACCCCGGTGATTGGTCGTCCGCATAACTCCCCTGAGAATTGCTTGGCTTCTTGAAATTTCGTGATTGAGGGAAATGGTTTGTGTGCAAATTTAATTTCCGTCGAGGGTTTCGGCCTCCTCCTGCAGTACATCACCCTATCCAAGGCGCGTCTCTCCGCTTCATCGCTACCGAGTTTAACTAATGCAAGGTGTGAGAAGAAGAAAGCTAAAGGAAAGATGAAAAAAAGAAAAAAAAAACAGAAAAAGTAGAATTGAGAATATAATATAAGTGAAAGCGAAAATGTAATGATAATAAAATAAAATCAAGACTTGTCCGTGAGGAAGATTTTTTAAGCTTTATAGATGTACCCTGCCCCTAAGCTGAATTTGACGTGACGTGAAATAAAAAGTCAAAGCAGATAGGATATGCCTGCCTTGTATGGGAAAGAGAGTCACGTTAAAAATCGTTTTGCAAACGTTATACCTGACTTCTCGACCACAAACGAGTTATAAAACATTACTCTACTGCCTCGTCACACGACACAACACAACACAACAAAACACAGCACAACACAACACAACAAGCACAGAAAATATATACGTTTGGGGGACGTACACGACAGGTTGGAAATATAAAATTCAAATCAGAACAGCCATCCTGCACAAGGCATGTGTAGCACCCCGTCCACTTTCGGATCAGTGAATACAATATACGCCAGCGTATGGGATACACGAAATAGCTGGTGAGAGGGAACCTGGTTCCAAGGTTTGACGTAGTCAAGGACTGGAATAAGATGCAAAAACCATGTCTCTGGTTTTACGAACCATAAAACGGCAAATACCAAAAGAAAAACGGTCGTTACGTCGAGCGTGCTAGTCTGGGGTGGTCCGGTGCCCCCATTCTCTTCATCTTCCATCTCTTCGTTTCCACCCTCAATCCTGAGGAACCTTCCAGTATTTCCCCCTTGCAGAACCTCGGGGTACACAGCCTCGCCGAGGCTATCCACATGCTTTCTGTTCCGAGGGTCATTTTGCTATGCGTGACTTGGGGAAATTTATATCCCCGTTTTGTTACACTAGCCTGAAGGCGAAGGCGAAGGCGAAGGCGAAGGCGAAGGCGAAGGCGAAGGCGACTGGCCTCTGTGTTTGTTCTGTACTTGAACAAACTTGGAATTTATTTTTCGGCTATACTTTAACCTTTAGAATTCAGCTGAACTCGCGGGCCAGACCAGCCACTCTCGTGATATAAGAAATGAAATATTTAAAAAGACAATAGGATAAAACTGGCAAAAAAAGGACCGTACGGTACCGTAACCGTACCTACCCTCCGAGACTCGGTCATTACGGTTTATAGCATTACTCAAAGTTTTATGGGCCGTTTGTGCACCGTTTTTACTCGTTTAGTAATCGAATTTCAAGGAAATACGCGACTGCGAATTTGAGAGACATTCGCACGCCGTTGAAGACTGCGAAACCGATTTTTTTTTTCACACTATTCAAAGGACTGCGGTCCACTTATAATTCGCAAAAACTCATATTACGTTCACCGTCTCTCGGATATACTGACTGAAATTATTTCGTTAAAAATCATTGATATTACCGCATCCTCAAGCAATCCGAACCGCCAAGGGTGTAGGAAATAATCCGCGGCAAACACCCTCGCAATATTTATTGCACGTATACATATTTATTATATCTCACCCTGCCACCGTTATAATGATCATCGTATATGCTAAGCCTCGTTAGATATTTCCAACGAGAGTTAAAGGCTCCCTAAAGGATAGTGGCCGCCACAATTTACGGACCGTGGTAGAAGGAAATGATTTTCTTTTACCTCGCAAGCATTAATAATTTAGAGCGTCGGGTTTTTCTTTCATTTTTTCTTTTTCGTTTTTTTTTTTTTTTCATAACTGGATCAGATTTCTATCAAGGTTCGCAAAATTCTACCTAGATAAGAATACGAATTGACGGTGAGAAATTGAATGACGTAAATAATAGTGTCGATTCCTTGTCATTTATCAGCTCTATAGGTGACCCGAATTACCGGTGTAAAACTCTAATTGGGTTTCCTGCCGGATCGGATTTCGAGTTTCATCCTAACAGGCTCAGGACTCGAGGCTCGTATTACAATCTTCGCATTATTAGATACCGAGGTATTCGACGCGTGGTATAGAAGACAGTTTGCTTTTAATTCTTATAATTACAGAAGGAAGGACGACGCCAGCGAGAATTACGGCGCCGCTGGACCCCGTCGACTTGGCGTCTACCACGTGGCAGAGATTAGCGAACGAAATTATCGCCCTTGGAGCAGAAGTAATCGTCGTTAGACAAGAGATTCTCGTCACACTGGTGCGCATCACGTACAAGTAATTACGGCTTACAAGGTGCACCTATCGCGAAATGCATCACCAGCATTATAACTCACAGTTGAAAGATCCGATGGCTTATGAACGAGAATTGGATATGAGGAATGGATTTCAATATCGGCTGATGAATCGCTTCCTTTTTCAATTGTACATCACGATAATTCATAGCGTCAGGATACTTTCGGGACGAACATACTAACATCATTCGAATTATTTTGGAATGTAAATTTCACTCAATCTGTCGAATAAATTTACGAATGATTAATCGCCGAATGAATTTATGAACCATATGAACTCTGGGCAATTCTGTATGCTCAAGAAAATCTTCTTGACCCACCCGCTGGTCCTCAATCTCTGTCATCAGGCCGCGAAGAGACTCGCAAATGAGTGCCGCAGAACAGGCTTTTAGGAATTTCTATGGGGAGTATAAACTAGTTGGAGAACCTATTTCCGGTCTATAACTGTGTATCATAAACTAAATTGGAAGTTTAATCATACGCATGATATATTTCAATGTTCGTTGTTTCCAAAATTAGTGGAGGAAAGTTGGAATAACCCAAAGTACCGTAAATCCGGGATATTTTTAGGTACGAAAAACGGTCCTATGGTCCATGAGAAGAAAAACAAGAGGAACGAGACAAAGCGGTTGGGGTAGAAACGGGTTCGAAAAGATATGCGAAGTCGGTTTGTTGCGATTCGGATATTTCTGGATACTGGCCAGCCGCGTAATAGTCCTTTTGCGATATGTTCTTGCCGACCTTCGTGCGTGACGTCGCGTCGGAGGAGACTAGGAGAAGAACAAACGCTTATATGGTGTAGAAGAAGAGTTAGCGATGAGCGTAGGGTTCAGTTAGAAAGAGACGGGGATTGGGAGAGAGGAGAGAAAAAGAGATGAAATGAATCGAGGACAAGGGCCAGCATACGAATAGCCCTGCTTAACAAGTTGCTAGAATTGCCACCATCCACTCATCCCTTCCATCTCTGTCATCCTACACTCACCCGTCCGCCATTCAACTCGACATTATAATCCCAGGCTCATTTTGACGTAGTAGAAAATTGTATTTTCGAGAAATTTGCGCTCGACGACTCCAGAAATGGAGCGGGGTTAACCCTCGCCTTACCAAGATCCACCAACGGCGTCTCAAACTCTGAGCTTGGCTTTTCGGAATTCCGTGGTACGAAAAGAAGTAGAAATAAGAAAGATATCCGAGCACACTCTTATAATAAAAAGGAAATTTTATCCGCTGGCAGTGCTTGCGATTTTCAGTTCATACCAGCAACGGCTAAACTTTTCGATCGATTTTCATTGCAAATTTCAAAGTTAGTCATAGACAATACTCTAACAAATCATCTAGCAGCTCTTTTGAATCATCGACGCTTCTTTCTCATCGTAGAAATGTACATCCCATAGATGCGTCCTATGACCCGGTCGTCTGTCGATATGACTGACGCAGATCGTGTTATGTAATTTTTTCTTGACTTTACAGCGACGTATGGTTGACGCGTCGGAGCGTGATTTGAAAATTTAAAACTTTTACTGAGAAAAAATGTCTGTGCTCGAGCCGAGGGGTGAAATCGTCTTCGACTGTTAGCCTTTTACATTCGTCTTGTCTTTTCGTTTTTCGTTTTTTTTTTCTTACATTTTTTCTCCTCTTTTTCTTCCTTCATTTTACATCTTATTCTCGGAAACTCACTACTGAAAAAGTCCCACCAACGAATCTGCGGGAGTCCACACGGGAGTGATCGCGACTATACGAAGATGGGAAATGGCGTAACCAGTAGCCAGGGATTCAAGGGATTCAGAGGGTAGATATAACACGAAGTTTACAGCCGGCTGAATCTTCTGCCTCTTTGGCCGAGAGCACAAACGCGAGCTTGGCGTAAAAGTTCCCTATACGCTATACAGGGTATCTGACAGGGAGTCTAGTAAGTCAGGTGATGGTTAATTCGCGATGCGCTAAAATCAAACGTGTGCACCCACATAAAAAAAGAAAAATAATTCATTCTCTGTGAGATAAGAGAGTGATAAGATTCGCCGGGTAAGTACTTGAACGCTGATAATTGAATTTCGGGAAAAGAAACGAGAGAGAACAAAAAACTTGGAGAACTTTCTTGATGCAGTTTGTGAGAACGAACAACGATTCGCCTCGGATATGAGAAACGTTATTTGAAGATAATGTTAACGAAGATGAACAAGGCTCGCGGAGATGAATTCAAACCATCCATCTTTGACACCTGAATATTAGATCACACCGAGGTAAAACATAAGTGCCAAGAAAGAAACGGAGGAAAACGGATTGAACCCAGTCCCTGGAATTCCTTAAAAATCACATTATGTAAAGTCAACTTTACGGTCCATAGGTCGAAATTATTCAGACCGAAATCTCTGGCAAAAGACTGACACGTTCAGACCATCCCACAGATTCGAAGAACCATAGTCCGGTATATATGCCAGCTAAAAGCTCGCTAAAAGCGGATCCTATCGATTTTGAAAATTTGTACAGTTTGTCTGAGATCAAAGTAGAGTTTACATGATTCATGGGTGCTTCTTATAATTAGGAAAATTTCGTTCCAACCAATCGGTGACGTCCTGAAACGCACTCTTCGTTTTTTGTATCACGTCATACCTATATTTTCTCAGTGTGAGATCCCTGGTTAGACGTGGCAGTTACGATCTCGGTTTATCCGTTGAAACAAGATTTCCTTCATTGTTATTCTTTCTCTGCAGGTTCTGTATTTTTTATCGAACACATAGCCTAGCGTTAAGCTTTGGCCGCGTAACGAAACAAACTAACGACGTCTCGCCAAGAAGGTCCTTTATTTTTGTTAGGAATTGAAAAGACGTTGGAATTCCTATATTGCGCACGTAGGTTCACACGGTTCTATCTCTTTGCTTTTCAAGCTCACTTCGCTCTCGTGTGACGTCAATGACTGTATATTCATATTTCTAAATTCCTGTATAAATCTCCTCTACCTACTCGACGCATAATGGAGACGAAAAAAATCCCCGCCTTGTGTCGAGAGGCGAAATGCTCGAAGGCAACGCGAATACAATATAATACATAAAGATGAAAAAATGTGACAAAAAGAGAAAAAAAAAAGAGGAAGAAGATGCCAGATAATTTCACCGTCGTTTCTGGAACCGTTCATTCATTCAATATATACGGCTTGGAGTAAAATGAAATTTGGAAAGACTCACCTTCGGAAGTCGCGACTCCAGCATGCGTATATGACAGGATTCATACCGCTGTTAATCCAGCCAAGCCACGTTACGGCTGCCGAAACAATTTCTTCCTGCCAGATACACCTCGAGCAAAATCCTGACCACAAGTTCACAACGAAAAATGGTAGCCAACACACTATAAACACACCCATCACAATACCCAATGTCTTAGCAGCCTTCTTTTCCTTGGCAAATTTGGCCAGCTTCCTTGACAGCGAGAAATTTTTGCCAAGATGTTGTTTGTTGTTTATCCTCGTAGAGGGTAATCTGGTAAGACCGTTATTATGCAATGCAGTAAGAGGCTCCTCAAGATCCTGAAGATCCTCGGGTGTACTGGAAGCTGTGCGAAACAAATGGCGTGCATCTGCATTGGTGGCACCACCCCTGTGTATCCTTAAAGTGAGTTCAAGTTCCCCGGATGCCATCATTACCTGTTTTGTGCCAAGTTTTAAGCTTCTAGTTTGTATGACAGCGGCACGATATATCCTGTAGTATGTAAACACCATAACGAATAGCGGTAGGTAAAACGATATGGTTGAAGAGAATATTAGATAACCCAAATGTTCCGTGAAGGGACACTTGTCTTCCGGAACTTTTTCCGTACGGACAGCCCTCCACCATGCTATGGCAGGAAAGGATATAGCGCTTGAACAAATCCATACGATTGCGATCAATATGGCTGCCCTTTTTCTGCTCATTCTTGTCGGGTACGTAAACGGATCTGTGATTGCCCAGTATCTATCCAGGCTTATTACACAGAGATTAAGGATCGACGCGGTCGAGAAAAGGACGTCCAAAGATCTCCATACGTCACACCAGTCGGTTGTGAATAGCCATTTGTTTTCTAATACCTCGTATATAGCACTGAATGGCATTACGACTAAACCGACAAGACAATCCGCAAACGCCAGTGAAGTAACGAAGTAGTTTGTGGCCGTGTGGAGATATCTCTCCCTGACAACCGCAAGGATTACTAGCATATTCCCGAATACTGTAGCCACTGAGAACAGGAACAAAACGATGGCAAGTCCTGCTCTGTCTGATGCCAAGTTCCAAAGATCGTTGTAGGTAGTGTTTACAGAATAAGATATGTTGTAGTATGTTTTGTTTATGTCTGTTGCACTACTACCTATTTCACCATCTTCCGACCCTAGAAGGTATATGTCGCTTTCATTCATCTTGTACTTGACACTTATGGGAATACAAATTCTCTTCTTCCTCCTCTTCTTTGCTATCAGGTCCAATTCGGAGTAACGATCCTCCGTCTTTTTACTCGTTTTGTATATCTTGTCATCCTTACCAACAAGAATACGCGCTATCTTGCGCGATCTCTTTCACACAAGTTTTGATTAGACTTTCAAACCACTCATTGACTGATCCACGTTGCGTCGTGATCTTTCTTGCCTTTCATCGAAACCATAGCTCATGGGGAATCTCAGCTCAGCTATTGATTGAAACACCTTTCGATACTTCACGCCTTGCAATTTCTTTTTTGCGACAAATATATTCCTTAGACGATTTTTACATATTCTATTTATAACTGGAAACGCTAATATTTCTCGCCCCCCTCCCCCACCCCCGGCGAATTGAAAGGGTGAAAAATTTTTCTGCTTGTTAATTTAAAACAACCCGTAGCGTAATAGCATCAATTTGAAAATTATTTTCACACCAAACGTTAAGGGTTGTGAATTATCGTATAACCCTCCGTTTTGTTATCCATTTATTTTCAAACCGCGGGCTATGTGTTATTTTGAATTTGGTAGTTAATCAACACTTTTCATTACGCTTAATACAGATTAAAATGATTTACACGCACGTTATATGATTCACGAGAAATGTATTACCATTAAGCGAGTTTTAAGCCGAAGCTCTACACCCTTCTAATTCCCCCTGTATTTCTCTAGAAGCACCAAGTTTGTCGTGCTTTTTCAACACTGCTTAATATTGAGTTATCGCCTTCGCGTTCATCCGATAATTGGTCATTTGTTTCGTACGAATTTATGTCCTGTATTTGATGATTATTAATCACAGTTTCCTTACTCCGTCGAGGAGAGCTAGTTCATTTTTTACATATATTCATAGTTATCGCAGCAGGTTACCGGTTCACTGAATTACGTTGTTTGCAAACCCAATATATCGAAAATTTACATCATATATGTTAACAATTTCTCATAGCCTTACACCACCTTCCTGTCAATAAGGGCGTAAAATATTACCCCACTTTGTCATATTCGCATCACTTTTCATCCACCGTTGGTATGGCCGTAACGAAAAATACGATTCATCTGTAACAGAGAAAAAAGTATTTAAAATTCATTGGATTTATTATCCTTGAATGAATATGTGCACCGATTTAACGAATTTAAAATAAAAAAGTAAATTTATTCATAGACCCAGCGAAATGCCTCACTCATTGAATTGAGGATTATAATCGATAGCTCATTTGCAAATTTCAATTAGTCTAGCCTCTAGACGTTACAAGCATTCGTTCGAAAGGTGGATTCATCTTGATTGTGCTGAATTGTGATTTTTGTTGTTTTTCGTTCCTACAACGAGCCAGAATTGATTTGAATAGAGAATACCTATATTCGAACGATTCAGTTCGAAACGATCTAGAACAAAAAATAAAATATTTTTCACATTGGGCTGATTTAGGTTCGCTTTGTGCATTGAACCCCTTTCGTTTTAAGCTCAAACTCACATTCTGAACATTGGAATCGCAATCTCAATTAGCGAAATCTAATTATACACCCCTTTCCTATTTCTGCGAAATATTGAAAGTTATCCTATTGAAATTTTGACAAATTAGTCCCGGTTTGTCAAAACTTCAATGGTAATTGGTAACCACCACAATCACGGCTTTGTAAGAACGTCGTGCCAGTTACACCCATTAAATTATGGTATAATTTACACATGTATATGTATTTTGCATACGACAGTAGAATACCATAATTATTAACAGTTTATGACATGTCAAATTTGTGAACCTTTTGTATCTCCATAGAAATTATATTGTATGAATAATGTATCCGCATACCTATAATACATATAATGTATAACATATCTGGATGAGACCATTATATCCAGCACGACCCTCCCAGCTCACGTACAAGCCGTACTACCCGTTGTAAATATTTTTGCTGATAATTACGCAAAAGGGTTGAAGAAAAGCCGAAGGCCACGAGGCCGACCCAAGCGGTTATAAATTGGTTTGATATGGCAGAGGGGGTCAGCGGTTCTAATTTTAGTTTCCTAATTTTACTCACAAAGGGGGTGAAGAGAGGGTCTAAATCTCATGACGCGATTTTCCAGAATTTCACCGTGGAAAGTGTAAATCTAATTCCCCTCCCGAACCTAGCTAATTCGTAACGAAGGAGAACGAGCTCTCGAGACTGTACAGAGCGTTTGGCACGGGGCTAACTTTCTCATTGTCAAAACTGGAAGATACTTCAAGTGGTGAAAATTTCTGTGTAGGTACTTGGTGAAATAATTTTGAACCAGGAAACTTTTCGAGCACAAGTATTGTTCGTATTTCTAAACTTCATACACGCATATATATTGTAATCAAATGGTGGACCCGAAAAATAGTAGAAAATGTATCTTTGAAAATCGAAACTACGCGAAAATTTCAGTCTACAGGGGTTGAATCCGGTCCGCGAATGTCTGCCATTGTTGCTAATTTTATCTCTGATACACACTCGGCGGTTCGTCAAAATTGTAGAGCTTCAATTTCGCATAATTATGACCCTTTGTATAGGCTTGTGAATATAATATACAGCCTGGGTAGAATTCGCGTTCCCGTTATTCGCGCATCCCGACGTGTTAAATATACACGCCCTCGAAGTTGCGAACTGTGTATTGAATTCAAACAGCAGATTCAGGTAACGACGACAAAACGTACCCTGCACATACGCACGTGTACCTACAGAAATGGATAACACCCACACGCCTGTATACTTTTATACGTACACAATCGAGTGTATAAATTTATTTGAGGCAGGCAAATAACTGCAAAGGCAACAAGAGGGAACAACTTTTTTCCGGACAGAAAATGGAAAAGGAAAAATAAAAAATAAACATCGTAGCAGTTGGTTGCGCATATTTCGGTCTTGCATTATTCATCCGGAGCAAATCCTCACCATTCAACATTCGTAAAATCCTGTCAGTTAAGGCATAAATTGAATCGAATGTTTCAACATGACAAACAAAGAAACCCAAAAAATTACAGAAAAAACGGTCGGAAATCCATTCCTCAGATTCCTGGAAAGTGATAAATTTTTCTGAAGAGTAGCAACACAGCTCGATATACAGACGGTAAAAAAATTGATCTACACTTCAAATTTCTACACGTAGTAAACAGTTTCCTCGATATTAGGCTATAAACGTTTTTCGTCAACCGTTAGGTTGACACCCTAAGAAGATTCACATTTTTTCTTCTCCCTTACATGTTTTCACAAATCTATTATATTTATGTATACTCGGTTCTTAATAGAATATATTTTGTAGGAATATACATATTTTGACGTGATACACGCGAAGGGTCGTAAATTATTTATGAACTGATAAAAACAGGGGAATTTCTTTTTTTCTTCTTTTTTTATCATCGATACAATTCCTCAACTATATCCACCCGAAATCCTGAAATGTTTAAACGGAGTTACAGCTACTACAATAAAGCATTAAATAATTCTCCCATTTCATCTGTCTATTCATCAGACGAAAGTCCATTCAGTAGCTGATAGGTAAACTTGTTAAAGACAAAACTAAACAGGAAAGTGATGACAAAAAATTCAGATTTCAGAATGCGCTTATAGAAAGAAAAAAAGATACGAAGACAGCCAGGGTATATACAGGAGAGTTAGTTGGGGTAGTTTGTCGGCAGTTGAAAGGGGGCTGGGGGATGGTGGTTCGAGCTCTCATCCGTGATCTGGGCGAATATTTACCGCTGCCTGGTCAAAGCGGATTGAAGCCCGAAGCCATACCCACGTCACCCCAGGGGGATGGTGTAGGGGAGTCAGTTGGCTACTGTAATAACGAAGGCCGAACTGTGCCAGTCGACGCGACTATAGTCATCGTTTTTGACGCTTCGACAAAAGTTACACTAATACCCGAAAAAACTAACTGAACTGACATTTTTTCTTTCTTTTTCAATAGTTCATATTAGTTAGTTAATTAGTTAGCCAAGTAATCGAGCAGCATCTTCTCTTTATTACCAAGGAAGATCATTGAGACATTACAAGGGATGAAAATTCCAGGCTTTGAAAGTCAGGAATGAATCTCTACCGATTTTCAAACGGAATGAAAGGTGTAACAATTTTATTGGAAGATCGTTATTATTACTGATTGAAATTGGGCCTCGTATAGGCTTTGGGAAAGTCATGGAGAAAGGGTTTATTTACTGGCCCTTGGTATTTTTTTATCTTGACTTTCCCTCTCGAAGAAGGAATTCACTAAGCTTGCCTTACGGCTTGACAGTATTTCTCACAATCAGACTCCCGGAGAGCACCCGTTGCCCGGTCCAGTTACACATAGCCATAGGATTACCAAGAAATAGCGTCTCGACTGGAGCCAACTATCTTGACTTTCGCCAAATTGGTTAGCTTCAAGGTTTCGCAAAACCTTAGTCACGATAATTCGCCTTCGAATCTTTCCTCGGCACGAGATACTGCCCAATAACGATTTACCTATTCACCAAATATTCGGCCCTGCAGGTTTTTTCGGAAGTAATTTGATCTCGTTATTCCAAGTGAGAGAGGAAGATCTCTTGATCAAATTTCACCCCCAATCATATAATTCAAAAGAAAAAGGGCTAACATTTCCGCAATTATCGCAATTCGTATTCATCGCGATAAAGCCTTTGAACCATTTCACCCGGTTCAGTGATACTCGTATTTGCTGTATCTCGAGCTAAGCATGTATACCCTGTTGGGTATCGAACGGGTTGATTGTGGGGCTCGTCTCTGGCACCGCGGAGCAAGGACTGCAGTTGACATTGCGTCGCATAAACACCCCTTTACAACCAAATCTCGCCACCCCTGTTTTAGAGCTGGTTGTTTCCACCCTGCAAAACGATCGATAGACTCAAGTAATTTAATTCACATTCTGTCCCGTGGCCTACAGGAGGCTTTGAAGGCTCTTAGCATATTTTTCTATTGTTATTCCGTCATTATGGACAAATCTTTGTACTTTGATGGAAAATTTAATCACTCAGAGAGGGTGCCGACCTTTTTATTAATCTTGGGGAAAAATCAGTGGCAGCTGTGGGATGGCGTTGAGATTATGAGAAGCCAGAAAATCCAGATGAGCAAAAATTCTTACCGATAGTGTTATAATGTTCTTAAAAAAATAATTCATTTTCCCAACAACCAATACAGTACTGCGATTTCGAGGCTACGGTTTGGTCGCGGTCTGAAAACCACTCGGCACATAATGTAACAATAAATTATACCATATAGTCGAGTTTAAATTGTAAAATTTTGAATTGGCGAAGGGTAGATGAAGTTTGTTATTTCGTTCAGAAGGGTAGAAACCCATGGTTTGTAAAGAAAAGAAGTCCATGAGTAGGAATGTAATAACTACGTTAAGAATTTTCATTGTGCGTTTGAGATTTTTGTTAAAGATTGCCCGTTGAGACTGGGGATAAAGACTAAATTCAAGAGACGGGAGGAGATGTCTGCGTGACAACTTATCTGAAAAGTTGATTGTGGGTGGCCTAAAAATTTCAAAAGTACAAAACAAAGTTAGACGCTGATGAAAAATTTTAATGCAAGGATAAAATAAAATAAAAAATTCAATTCTTCCAAGGAGAACATTTTCAGAGACGCCCAGACTCATGAGAAAAAGCTCATATATACTGTACTGGTTTAGATCGCAGTATTTTTTGAGCTTGGTAGTCCGCAGAGTTATCACTTACACATAATATCAAAAAACAGTCTTCTCAGATAGCAAATTTTGTCTAAAATAAAAAAGAACATTAATTTTATGTACAATAATAATAACAGATATAACATATTTCAACGGAGTGGTCGATAGTGGTTCAAATTATTATGGTCAATAATTTCTAATGACTAATCAGTATAGTTACGTTTGACCTGTTTATTGATTTGTGTTGATTGCTTATAATTTCTAACAGTTGCTATTCATGAGGCCGATCGAGTTTAATTTTCAAGTGACTCATGGCAAGTCGTTGAAATTCGATATAATTGCGTTAATTCTAGCGATTCCATTAGAAAAAAAATTCGATTTATAAATCAGAACAGCAAGTGTGAGCTTTTGAACGTGTTTCACGAATGAAGTACCATGTTTCCGGACTTTCGGTGTCAAACGAAGATTAATTATACGGGGTAGTTGAAACAGGCGACTCGCGATCGAAGTGTATAAAATAAAACCCTTCGCTAGTGAATTGAATGCAGTGGGATCGCAAGCGTTTAATTACCAAAAATCAAGTCTCGAACGGATTAACAGAATCACTCAATCTTTCCTCTTGACACATTCCCCCATCTACCAGGTTTTCTTCCCTTGTTTTACGACCGATTTCATTACTCGTGTAAATGATAATAATATTGCGATGAAACTACACAATTAGTGTCTGGTCTCACATGGTCGACAAAAAGAAGACTGAGAAATCGTAAATCTGATATCATCAAATTCATTGAGAAGCTTTGCCGTCATGAGTGGGAATTTCAGTGAATCAATCAGTGAAATGCCTTTTCACCCTGCGGTATTTTATTTCCAGAGTTGTCGATACCGCAGTTCTATTTCGATAAGCGATACGGCCCATTTCTCCCAAATCGTCAATTGCAGGGAGCAAAGATATAGTCTCGAATCCCATAATCAGTACCTAGGTCGTCGGTAGACCTTGAAAATTTTTATGACCACTAGAATTCCATTTTATTTTTCATTCCAGCCTTTTGCAGACATCGATTTTTTTGATTTTACTGATAATGTAAATGTAATGATAATGTCTACCCAGGTAATTACTTAAGTCTTCTCGTCTTTCCTGGATTCTTGAAAAGCCCACTGTTTCTGATTTATTTTTACGCATTTTCTATTCAGGGTCGCAATATCGATTGTGCTTGACCTGAAACGAAAAAAAAGTACACTTCGATCGTTACTTCAATTCCCCAAAGCATCGCGCGATATAGATTTAGCCCTGTTATCGATCACCAATTCATTATTCTATCGAATCAAACTTTTATTTCGATAATATGCAAAGTTTTCCCATTAAATTATAATAAACGACAAGCTATCGAGATTTCATTATATCGGAGATATTAATGGGGAATTTTTATTTTCCTATACGTATATATAGGTATGTGGTATTCCTTTGCATACTATAACTACGGATTCCATTCTAATCGTGAAACAATATATTCTAATAAAACTCCGAAACGCAACGTTTCGTGAAATTTTGGTAAAGACTGAATTCACTACGTTCAATTTTACTCAGGCAACAAATAATTCAGAGCAAACGAGCGATTCAGACAAACCAACAACCCTTTTCAAATGAAATCGGTAGAATCAGCAGCTACTACGTCCGCACGAAGGCAATCGTTTCTCACTTCCGCTTACGTTAGTCCTTTCAAATGTGCGTAAAAGGTTATTCTCTAATTCGCCTGCCGGATCCTCGATGAATGAAAATGAATGTAGATTTGTTTTTCGATAAGTTTGATCACCTTTCACAGCTACAATAATGCCTTTCAGCCATTTAGAACTTTGTTGCATGTCATCGTCGCTAAATCACGTTCAGTATGCATATTCAGATTCCTTAATTAAAAATTGCCAAACGAAGTACTGCGTTCATTTTTTGATCGTATTCAACGAGCAGAGGGAAAGTTAAGAAATGAATTGACGAAATTAGTGAGCTTGGTCAGATCCGGTTTAATCCGATTTTGTCAAAAGAATAATTTCAAGCACTGCCTAGCCATCTTGCGAGAAATTTTTATGATAGGGTTTGTCGTTAGGGTGGAAAGTGACGGTTGATGGACTTGTATTAATTAATGTGGTTTAGTAAACCACTCCTCGATGGATGAAGTTCCATGATTAATGACCTTGTTGAGAAAGTGAAAGAAAGTATTATTCTTTCGTTTGCTTTTTCGATTTGGCAGGTAGGTACTAATAGGGACGAAGCACCCATCGTATTAATCATTGGCCTATCGATATTCCACCCTATCTTTAGGTGAGGAGAGTACAAACGCTGCAAAATTGAATCTTACATAAACTCGAAATCCGATACTCAATTCCTATGCGATTTTTAAGATGTATAATTAATTCCTGTACAATTTATAAAACCAAAAAAGTCGGAGCGAAAATAGATCATCACCATTACTCTACACAAGAACCCGAAAACCCCGATAAGTAATTTCAAGCTTCCACAAAAATTCGGAAAACAGATTGGAGTTCCTTCGAAGAACTATACCAGGATAATTAAGTGATTTTCAATCAAGGGGTAAAAAATGTAGCGAATAAAAACTATTTTCTAAGCTCTATTTTCCTCACCAGACCTGCAGATCAGACGAATGAAAAAACTAAGCACTGCGCCAATTCAAATAAGAAAAATTCAACACGGATTGGGGCGAACAGTTATTTTTTATTTTCATTCTTATTTTAGAAGCAAATTGTTCCCCAGTCTCCTCCTTTTTATCACAGTAACGAATAGGCGGGATTTACCTCGAGGCGACAACATAGCCAGGGCTAGTCTCGGTATCCTTGTACACTATGGCACCCAGACATAAGCTCCTTATCAGCTGGACAACCCTCGTACCTCCAACTCGCTTGACTAGCAACTTGAGCTCGGTATAATCGACAAGTTCTTGCTACGATCCCGAAACTTACAGAGAAACGTAACGAACGATGGGAAGTAGATTCGATGTCGAACACAATCGGATGGTGAAAGTTCTGTTTTCTCTAATCGAGGTAATGAGAGGAACATTCCCCTAGATTTTTCTGTCTGCTTCATTTAGCGTTTGTGTTATAAATACCTGACTGTATGTGTAGATTTGTACTCGAAAATTTTCTACCGCAAGATAAAGTATACCTACACGTAGTTAATGTATCCGGAAGCTGTTCAATGCGGTCCACGGAGATAATAAACGTAATACGAAAAGATTATTTTCTGAGAAGTTTTCAAATATCGAGTAATATTTCATCCCTTGTAACTCGATTTATTATATTTATTCAAGTAAACCTTCTTTTGCTTTTTTTTTCATTTGGTTGGAAGGAATCCAGGAATGCAGTTGCCAGCCTTACGAATTTTGTATATTTTAAGAAAAACTCATATAATATATGATCGGAGCTTCAAAAAGACCACGAAACCAAAAAATAATTTCAATTTTTAATACCTGGAGCATGTAAGCATAGTCTAACTTTTTCCACGTACTTAATTTAGATTGTCAGAATATCAGAATATTTCCGTTGAATTGGGGTACTTTTGAAAATTCAAAACGTTTGTGTCAGTCAATGAGGAAATAAAAAGTCTTGTAGCATGATGAAGAATATGTCAGTACGACAGGGAGCATGGTAAAGTCATAATAAATCTGTGGTCAAGAATTCGGTTCATATAATATTTTTATGTGTGTATATGGTAGTGCATAGTACGCAGTTACGTATACATACATACATACGGGTACATATGCGAAAGTAAAACGACGACCGGCAATTAATATCAGGAGAAAAAAAATTCATACATCGTTTTCCACACTACCGGAGCGAGTGCCCGATCCCACCTCTTTCCGCGCGTCCTGCTGACACGGAAGAATTAACGAATGAAAAACCGCCGAACGAAAAACGAGAATAAATGGGAAAGGGATGAGAAATGCGGCCGAGACGTGGGTTTGGGGTAAAACAGGGGTGGCAACTTTTCAAATTTTCACTGGCCTCGGATCTAACTAGACTTTAAATGAAAATTCATTAAAATCACAGAGCTCACATTTGGCAATTAAACAATTACTCAAATTTCTGACTAACGCTGCAGCTAACTAATTTATTCATAACGAGACAAAAGGCAAACAGAAAACGAAAACAATTTACTCAAATTACGAACTCAAACCAAACGAATCTTTTATTCTTCGACAAATTGTAAAATATCATTCGGATTATGTAAAATCGGTATAAATTACACAAGCAAAAAAATTTGTCCAGATTACTCGATCCCTTGTTCGTTCAAAGCCTATTGAAATTTAATTTCACGTCCCTAAATTCCGTGACGAATTCTTTCACAAATAAAGTCCCCGGCTTTCCGCAGTGCTCCGCGAAATCGCCTCGTTTAGGATAGGGTAAAACCATGAGAAACGACCGGATATGTGCCGAACATCGGCGTTTATAGGAGCTACCGACTTCCACAGCCGGCAGATCGGTAGCAGGCTGACAGAAGCCAAATCTCGCAGGTAATTCGTAACAATTACTATGGCCACGATGAATATGAATGCCTGCGGTTAGCGGGCTTTGAGAAACCCTGGAAACAAGCCAGAACTTCGGCTAGAATATCTACTGCAGAATCTCTCTAGTCAAATTCTCTCTATCTCTCTCCGACCAATTTATCATCAAACGAAATACACTCGTGGCTATATAATTATGCACTTCCTACGTACATCCGGAAGTTTGTCAAACTATACCTCATCTGGTTTATACCATGTGCCTAGCTTTACCAAAACCGCAATACATATTCCCCTACTCAATGAATGCTGAACGCCAGTACAAACGAGATCAAGCCTCTCCGAAAAAGCATGAAACGTATTAACACATGACGCACAAATCCTCGGGGTGAAAGGATCGATCCATTTTTTCATTCGATTACCGGGGCCTCGCGGAGTGATAAACCAAATTTCAATTTTCATATTTGTTAAGGTATAAACAAGAGAAACGAATAAATTATGAGAGAGCACCGTCTGCCTTTGCCTGATGCAACGATGCGCGGAGGAGAAATGCACAAAAATGTTGGTACAGCGGAGCAAAAATCTTCAGCTAAACTTGGAGTTTCATGCTTTTCTACCTCTGGAGGTAGAAATCCAGTTCCCAGTGAAGAGGAGGTCTGGAGTCTAGACTGTGCTTGGCTCTGGATCCGTACCTAATATATCTTGAGCGCGTGAATAAGTGGAGGTGAGTAGAAAGCGACTTTATTTTATTTTGTTTTATTTTATTTTATCTTATTTTATTTTCCATCACACCTTTCTCCACTCTTATCCTGTCTTCTAACGTGAGAGCCTGAAGAGCTTCTGGGCATGAAACTAATGGATAAGGTTAAGGCAGCCACAAGACCTATTCACGTGCTACCAGGCACATGTCGTTAATCATTCTTCGAGTTCCTTTGGCGACCTACGGGGTAATTAGTTTCGGAAGAAGGGGAAACGCTGGTCAAGCTGATCGATAGAAACCTGACCAGCCATCGCCGTCTCATTGATCAATGGGTACATTTGTGAAGACAAAATCAGGAGGTGTCAATATTTCACTAGATCGATAAAGTAAGCCACGAAAAGCAACTCTTCAGATTTCTGAAACTGCAGGAAATTTGGGATGAGCTTTGCAAAGTATGAAATGATGAAACAGTTCCAATTTCTTGCCTTCAAGCTTTCCCAGTTCCGAAGCAAGGCTGGTCCTATCGATATTTTGGGATTAAAAATTGAAAAAAATTGAATTCAATCATCGAAGCGGTTTAACCATGGACCGTGTAAACTTTAGCCGACAGTTGAACCTGTTGCTTTCTTGATTCCCCAAGTTCTACCCAACAATCAGTATTCCGGTCGCGTTTCATCTGGCAAGATTCTCTTTTCGTATCTTTAAGATCCGCAAAGGGATATAAAAGCTGCAGGGCACAAAGCTTGGGGTTTGAAACCGCTCGAAGGGAATATCTTAGGATATTTAAATTGATGCGTAATGGAAGACCTTTGAGTATTCAATACTGATTTGCCTTGTACCAGCGATCGACGATCTACAATCAGCTGTAACCTGCAGCAGCTGAAAGCGCGGCCATGTTTGCAGTTTCCCTTCCGGGAGTTGAACGCAAAACAAATATTTGGAACCACCACGGGCCTTAGCCAAACCGTCGCGACGTATTGTAGGTGAAAACCACCCCTAGACACGTGTATTCACATTGTACTAGATATATATAGGTTTCTATGTATATCTGTACAACAATACAGGGCATACAAAGCAAAGGCCTCACCTTGACGCAAAGCGAGGTGTAGGCGGTGACAACCAAGGTTACATCCTCGTCAGCTACCACCAACCCCGTTTTCGTGTAATTGGGTTAACGCGAACGTGGTCAACTGTATAGTGATAGGATATACCTACCACATAACATGTGAAACGGTGGTTGGTGCTCGTATGTGTTCATAGAATACTATCTATGTATATGTACACTTGGCATGTTCAATCATGACCGGTATGATGTTGCACCTGATTCATAGATGCCTCCTTCTTTCCTCCAAACTCATATAGAGTGTCGAGTGTACATACATATGGGGCATTCGGCGTGTTTAAACGTAGCGCATTCCAATGAAAATCTACAAAAATTCATACATGCTCTAGAGGGTCAGGGTTTGGGCCAGATCGATTACACCTAGAATGTCCCATATATTACTATATGTGATGTAATTGTGGGTATAAAAGCGACAAACTGTATAGGAACTGTCCAGGAAGATAACAAGGTTGGCATGTTTGATCCTTCATACAATTTTTAGTGCTTGTGAAATTTTTTGGGATTAGGAAAGGTGGGAAAGTTTGTTGCTCGAAATTCTGTTCAGGAGGTAAAAGCTCGCGTACATAGCTGCAGCTTTGGTTATTATCGGCAAGATCAGGATCGATCGATAAGTATAAATATAAATATGAGAAAACTAGGTACAGGTATGTACCTATAGCTATGGCGATAAACGGGCTTAAACTATACGTTGCAAGTTGAGTTACAGAGTATTTTATAGTCGCGAAGAGATTGGCTAGTTTCCGACATTTTTACTGATGTTAGATTACATACCTATATATACTTTCTAGTAAAACGAGGCAAAATGTTACCAGTAGTATTTATGCTCGAGGACCTGTTCTCATGGTATGGCTGTGGTTTTAATGAATACGAAATCAGGGGGAAAAGGAGTGTCTAAAAGTGGTGAAGAAAGGGGTGAGCGGGGGTGAAAGATATTTAAACTTCAACGTGGAGAACCGCGCACGGATTTGGTAGAGAAAATTATTTTCCAAAGTAAAGTGAGACAAGCGCCGCCTCCCTCCCTCACCCTCCATTAGTTTATTCGAGAGGTAGTCGGCGTTGAACGCGCTTTGAAAAATTAGGATTGAATTTAAACGGGATACGGTACTTTTTCGGGTAGGATATACACACCAGCTACCCTACGCGTACCGCAAGTCCTGATAAAGAACAGAGGGGATTTATTCGAGGGAGTAAATAATTTTCGGTAGGATATACCAGCGTGCGTCGTACCTCTAACATTAAAGGGTGAATCGTTACGAATTTTCGCATCCTGTTGCGGTCGCTAACGTTCAAATTACCGGATATAGGAATTAGGGTCTGTAATCTGCTTAATGTAACCTGTACACTGTATACACCCTTCATAATTAGAATTGCGGAGGATCAATTTCGCCAGGTGATAAAATCTTCTCTCTCGTTTACCACCCTTGTGGTTCAACGAGCTTCTAAACCCTCGTACCCCATAGGTGTATAATATGTGTCGAGGAAATCTTCATACCATAATAAATAAATTCTCGACCATATACCTATACAATACGAAGAGTAGGTAGGTACCATGCGTGCGTGCGTGCGTGCGCGTATTTATTTCTTTTGAATATTCACACTTTTCAATTTTATTCCCCGCATCGCTTCGTGCTTGCAGCGGCTATTGATAAAACCAGAATTTCTTTATTTCACGAAATGAATAATCTTCGTGGGAATTGTGTATGAAATAAACCATACTTAAACCGTATCGTGCTAACTATATTACCAGAACTCACGACACATTATCAGATCCACGCGAATACCTCGTTTTACTATTATATTAAATATAAAAAATTTACTACATACTTAATACTTATACCTACTGCAAACCTCCGTGCATTTATATAAAATAAATATGATATCCAATAAAATGCATTGGGATTTATTGAAAATAACATTTGAAACCATGACGATTATATTATAAATTTTTTTGCGATGGTGATAAACTGCCGAAAGCCACATAGAAGATAGTTTAGTAAAAATCTGTAGTGCGGCCGAATTGGTTTGGCAGTAATTTGGGAAAGCGAAGAATCTGCCATTCCTAAGTTTATCGTTTGAGCTGAGGTTTTAGGGTCTCGTTGCGTAGGCGTGCAAGGTGCGGTGCTCCCGTCACGCACCATATTACTTTGTATTACCCAGTATAATACGAAGGGCCATGGCCAGAGCCACGGTCTGGTAGGTTTGTTAGTTCGTTACGCGAAAGTTCGTCTGGATCTGATAAGTTACGCGTGACTGAAGCAGCCACCTGTTAACGAATCCTATTTTTAGATTCATACGCCCCCGCGCCTCTTTGGTTAAGGGCGGTGGTAACCGGGCAAAGGTAATTAAATTTACATCTTGCGGTAACTTAAGTTAGTCAGGTATATACGAATACGTGTATCCGCCCACACACACGTATATATAGATATATACATTAGGGTGCTTCTTGTTTGGACTTTTTTCTCATTTTTATTCTTACAGCGAGCTCTGAACATTCTCTAATCATGCTGATTTTTCGAAAGCGTTCTTGAAACGTCGAAAACTAACATATTTTCATGCGAGATTGGAGAAGAAAAAAAAATGTCGGTTTTCTTTTTTGGACCACCCTAATATATGATATATTATGTACCTGGTCTCTCTTTGTACATCGTGTGACATTGATATTCCCCCGATTATGGAGTTTTCTCCAAAATCGATATTCCCCACATTACTTCTCTTCCCCCTCCTAAGAGCATCCCTTATTTCATGGATGAAACGATGAAAGGCTACCGAATCTTGAGGGATGAAAGTTCGAGAAGCATATGTTGGGTAAATCAAACTTTACCAATTTTCTGTTGATTTTATTTTTTATCATATAACTTTTGGCTCGATGACATGACTGATGGAGGATGAACATAACTACAATTAGATGAATGAGGGAGATGTCTCAAGAGAGAAAGAGAGAGAGAGAGAGAGAGAACGTTATCGAAAAAATATCAAAGTAAGTGTACTATTCTTCGTTTTTACCTTCTGTAGCACGCGGTCCTTTGGGAACTAGCGACTTGGGCTGTAGGCATTTCGATCATTTTCATCCCTTTGGGAGAGTTTTACTACCATGTCGTATCCTGTGACAAAAATTGATGGTCTGCCAAGTCAATAGATCGTCGTTCTAGGATGTGTCGGATTTTTTAGTTCGTACAGAAAATTTGATAAATAAGAAGAAAATTCAGGATGAATTTGAATTAATCAGGTGAAAATTAGGTATTAGCGAATGGAAGAAACGTGTGGAAATTTTTCGCGAGTTCACATAATGTGTGGGAGAATAAATTTCAGGGTGTAATAATGATTGCTCGGCTATTTGAACAATTCAACAAATAATCTGATCAAACGGAATATGCCTAATGCGTATACAGCGGGTTTCGTGAAACCTTTTCACCTAAATTCAACTAATCCCGTTAAGGTATTTTCTTTGAATGCTCAGAGGGAAGTTTAATTTTGTTCAATGAACCGAAAGACGATCAACTTATACGCAGAGACAAGTCAAGCGTAATAAGCATAGCGTTATCATATCAATTATTCAAATGAAAGGAAAATTCATTCATCGCAGATAATAAAAATTTTAGTGTTTTTCATTTTGTGAGAACCAACGATTGGAATAAAAAATGTATGACGTACTACTGGGGGTGAATTGAGCGGGTATGCATCTCGGAGTCATTTTTACCCTCCTTTTATTTAGTTTTATTATCTGTTAAGAGATTTATAAGACTCGAAAACTGCTCAGGAAATACCAGTCGGTACATATTGAAGGTATAGGGGTGCACCGTGGAAACAGGGATTCTTATTCTGGAAACGCTTCGTAAATTGTACCCAACGGACGTTCCAATGTATTCGTGTAGAAAGGTTCGCTCTCCCGACTTTCGCTGTACGATATTGGTGTTTCCTCTTTCCTCGCAAGCTTTCCATGCGGTTTCCTATAAAGGTGTGAAAAAAAAGGAGAAATAGAAGGAGAGGTTGCGGTTGCATCGACACAACGGATTGTAAATTCTATTCAAGAATCCTCGTTTTCGTTTCCGTTTTCGTCCCACACCGGCTTACTAGCATTTCATTTTATTCAGAAAACGAAGATCGAAATTCCATCAGATAAAAATATACTTTATCAAATAACTGATAAAATTGACTGAAATTTTGTTTTCAAGTCCGCAGACAAACGAAAGAGATCATTTCATTCCTGAAATGCGTTGTCCAAATTTGTAGGATTCTTCTCTTCTCCGAGATCTTTCGAGATCTTTTTTTTCTTTCTTTCAAAGTCTCAAAGTAGTTGAGATGATCGACTTGAAACTGGCCATCAAAAGATTCGACGTTTCGAAGAATTCTTCTGTAGAATCGGACAAAGATTTGATGCAATCGGATCGTGGAATGACCTCGTAACCCCAGGATTCGAGAAGGCACCCTGGTGTGATAGCTAAAAGTCCTCGAAAAGTAGGGGTGCACAAAATCCTCGGCTATTCCATTTGGGAAGGATGAGAAAGGAAGAGAATCTCCGAACGCGTCGGATGTGCATTTCCTCCCAGAGAATCCTACTGAAGGAATTCAACTCTCGTCATTAACTCTACCTCTACGCTTTCCAGCTCTTATCTCTAACCGCTTGACTCAACGAGCAAGCCAAGATATTTATTTTACGCTTGGACTAACGCTGAGCGCATTGCTTTCGAGATTGAAGCCAGTAACCATCAAAGGAGCACTCAGCGAATTCTTGCTGTTTAGTGGAAGCTTCTGAATATGAAAGTTAGAGAAAAAGAGAAATTTTGTTAATTAAAACTACACTCCAGTTTTAAATTCTGAGAGAGAGAGAGAGAGAGAGAGCGAAATCCTGCAAGAAATAGTCCTGAAAAAGTGTTCCAATTTATGAATATGAAAAGAGCACATATACGTCTTTACGGCCAGTTTTCATCGTCGATGTGTAGTTGAAATCCACTTTATCCAAAGCCAAGTATATGCATATTGCAGATACGTATATAGTTGAGGAAAAATAGTAAAAATAATTTAAATCTAAATCGAAGAATTTGAATCGAAGATATTGCGGCGTTGGAAATGACGTGGGATATTTTCAGCTAGGAAATATCAGGTTTTAAGTCAAGTGGGTACATACCTATAGATAATGGAATATAAGATAAGAATAGTCGAACGAAAGAATTTCCTCGTTGTATATTCGATGTGCATTGTCTGCACTAGACGCCAAGATATTTATTGGACTACCCATCATCGCAAGCTTCTAGACTCAAAGGTCTTCAATATTCTATCCAAGTTACGAGGTGTAGGGTAAAAATGTGACTTTATTTATGGGTATAGAAATTACCGTGGGAATAAATTGGGAAATCTGTAAAATATCAGAGCTTTCAAAACTTGATGTACAATAAAATTTTACATACATCCAGCAAATGAGCAGTTAAGTTAATTGACTTTTTGCTGGTGTTAAGTGGCCCAAAATGTTTCGGTTGATAACACAGCCCTCGGTTTAGTGCGGGATTCAATTTATGAGTATCATGATATGTAGCAGGAAGGGGCACCGAGTGAAAAATTGCAAAGAACCGTATAACTGCAATCATTTCAAGCGTTGAAAACCCTTCGCATTATCAAACTTCTGACCATCTTTCTTCTCGAATGAATTACGAGCTTTAGAAATACCTACCTTTCCTGCCTCCTGCAGTTTCCGGGCAAAAAAACGCCCATCATTTCATTCGCATTCGTCAGAATTTGAAGTTAATACATACATTTATTTTTTATAAAATCAAGAATTTGTTCATTATTCTCTCAGAACTTCGTCGAGGGTCAGAATAGAATTGATTCTTAGTGTCTAGACTCCAGGGTCCAGTGTGAAAAGTATATACTTCATAGTTTCATACGATGACTAAAAGGGCGTTCGGCCCTACATTAGATCCCGTGTATCCTCTAACCATCCGAACCCTCGACCCGAATGTACGAGTCTCGTTGTGAGAGGGTCGTATAAGCGGCATGGGTACAAACTGGAATTTCTCTTGAAAGAATAAGTGATATAAAATGTTGGACTGTGAGTGACCGTCCAAAGCCTTGCGACATATTATATTAGCAAGAGCAGCGAACTTTTACCCTTACTTTACGAATCGACTACGAAAACCTTAATGCAAACCCGATACCTTGCCGGGATTTAACAGTAGGTCACCGGTGCTATGGATGGACCAAGAAATTGCTCCAACGAATGTATATATACGGCGAATAAAATTCGCCTTTTTATTTTTACCGTTTTCGGAAATATACACTCCGACAGAAGCTGGTGTTTCAAGGAGAAGAACTGAAATTTCCGTATCTACTTTTGAGCGAATAAAACGATATCCAATGGACTTTTTTCTCACCCCAAATTGCAAGGGGAGAAATGTGTAGGTATCTCACGGATGGCAAATAAACGACGATTTTCAAGTTATAGATATTTTATATAAAAATGTGAGATGAAGATTTTTTATTTTTAAAAACAAGGTTGTTTCGGTTTTAATAAAACTTTCCCTTATATTGGACTTCTGGCTCCAGCTCGCTTTCCCTTTTCCGTCTACCGTCTACCCTTTTCTACTACCCAATCCACCCCTGCCTACAACTGCTGGCATTAATCTCCTGAATAGTTTCTAAACTAATCTAAAACTACGCCCCTCTGCCTTATATACTGCTACTTTACGTAGGTAGGTGCTTAGTGATATTAGAAATGTTATCGGGTATTAATTTCACAAATTTAACTAAAATTCGAGGGAAGTCGAGGGGCTTTATTGCGTTCGGCACCTTGACGCACGAATACCTTTGATCTTTCACACGTTAACCGAGCATACGTGCTCCATAATATATATATATGTATTATATTATATATACAAGAGTATATTGTAACATATCATAGATATATGTGCGTACATCCCGTTCGAGAACTCCAGACAATATAATAGGCGCCACTATACCCAACAGAATTCTATGTACACATATTGTCACGACGGTTATAATCCGTGGACGTTATCTACCGGCGCGATGCTTCGCAGGGTGCAAAACTACCCCAATTCTACCAAAGGACGAACGTTATTCCCACAGTAATAATAAACAATCAAAATAACCGAGGTGACAAAAAATAGCTAAGAAATCAAACGTTGCGAGATTTCGGAAATAATCAATACGCTTCTCGTATCGATTTAAAGTAAAGGTATCTCCGTATTGAAAATAGGAGTTCGATTAGAATTTTTCGAAAAGTTCGCCTAATTAAATGGGCCGCGAAATTTGAAGCATTCAATTCCGAAATTAGTTTAACAATATCCAATCGATAGCCCTGCATTTTTTTGAACCAATTTAAATTTTCGGAAAATTTGATTCTGTGAACTTGATATTATACAAGAATAAATTCCCAAGGTTTCGAGTTATTGATTCCCATAATGAATCCGTGATAATAATCGAACCGATAATCGGATACAGTTTGCAATTTTTATACGATCGTTGGAGAAAAAAATTTTGGTTCCAGTTATGTACTCTCATCTGATGTTTGATCGAAAGGTGATAAGAATTCCTATCGGTTCGGTTCGAATGGTAATTAACACGGCCAGATTGATTGCCCGTTGTTTTCGGGCGACTAATTAGTTTCCGGCAACTCGTAGAACAGTTTGAGCTACCCCGTGAAGCTACGGCGGTTTTCGGGCTTATTAAATTTTGCGACGAGAATACCAGCCCGCGCACACCTCGTATAAATGGTGTTCGATATTTGAAAGGGTAGGCTTCAGCTAGCTGCTAGCAGCTAGACGACGTGTATTTCTCTTAATATCAGACGACTTGAGCTCGCAATTTGTCCCCGTCGGTGAAAATGTCATCGACGTTGTTCCTGCGCTCGGGTCGCAAAACGAAGGATCGAGAGGCCAGAGACGGGAAACAAGAGGCTAGACCGAACCTTGTGCGAAATCCCGAAAATCTAATAACGTTTCGCTAATTACCTGCAACCAGTGATTTATATCTGCACATAAAACGGTCTCTTACATATTTGCTCGTTGCAAAACGGCATAGCGAAGAGACCTTGAAAATTTTCGCGAGTTAAAACACTGAGCTGCGAAATCGATGATACTAGATTGATTTTTTCTCCTTGGATTATTCAACGGATTGATTGTTCAGGTTTCATTGTCACGCAATCACAAAAGCTCCATACCATATACATATATATAATACAAGGAGTCGCAATTTTTATACCGCAGAAAATCTCAGCATTGATATCAAGCTTGACGATTATTATTTCACCCCTATTCATCTCGTTCCAAGACTTTTTCTCAGACCTTGGTCTGTTCATCCCCTCGAAGAGTTCTTTTGTCTACTCTCTAAGTCTCGCGGTTCCTTATTGCCCTGGATTATGAGGGACACTACGGAAGTTGATGACCTGCAAAGGTTGATTTCTGAGGCCGGGTGAACCTATTCTTTTTTTTTCCGTTAATAATATTGGATGATTATTCCCGACGCAATAATTATTGAAATTCTAAAATCAGGTCGATTCGAATTGCAGAAAATAAAAGGCTGCGCTAGACGAGATCTTAGATTCGAAAAAAATGTCCTGATTGGGGGTGGCATATCTTAAAAGCAGTGAAGGTCCATCTAGGCGGTCCTTGAAACAGCGTTTATTTAGTTAGGTAACAACAGCTTGCCGGACTTAGGAGAGTGCAAAGGTTACGGGCTCCATAAGTAAACTAAACCCCAGGCGTTATGGATGACGTCGAGACGTCTAGATCCTTTGGCGAGCATATGGGAGTGAGAAGATCACGTTGGAATTTTAAAGGTTGATTTTATCCATTAATTTTTCCTAATTAACGATTGGATTTTTTTTTCGCCAGTCATAACTACCACTTGAGATTAAAAAATGGAAAAAAAATAAAACTAAAGAGTACGCGAACTAGGATGACTATAATTATTAACTCCTGCAACTCTTTTTCTTTCAAACTTCGTGTTATTTTAAAGTTTACATCGTTTAACCAAAGTCCGGGGTTTAAAGACTCTCTTAACGACACAGCCTTCGGCTAGAAAGCTCTGGGAACATTATTTTAAAAAGATATTCATACAGTGGATACATTTTACATTCGTTCTATTTAATTAGATGCAAGTTATAGAGTTAGAAAGAAATTATATTAACAAAATTCGAATACCTACACACATATCATGTGCATGCAATGAATAATTATGAACTGATCATGCGGCACCATCATTCACCCATGAGCTTCAAATATATTGCCAACCAGTCGATGTGTGTATTTTGAGGCAAAAATTATTATGCATCTTCGGTTGATTCAAAATTGGCTATTAATGCGCTTGATTATGCAACGAAATTGCATACCTCTCTACATTAGGATGGTCCGTAATTTGATCATTTTTGAATTTCGATGCTCCTATAGGCCGTCAGAACAGTGCCAAATATATCCAAAAAATTGTAGTCAAAACTTCAGGTTCCTATCTCAATTCTCAGTACATGGGAGCATAGAAATTCGAATATGACCGAATTAAGGACCACCCTAAGCTACATGGATCGATAACTCGCGAGGAAATGATTTTTCCTATTAAACTTTTGTCTGGTTTAATTAGGGTAACTATAAGCAACAATAAGTATTCGACTATTAATTATATCAAAGATGACAGCAGGCAAGGAGCCTCAGCGGTAGCTACGCAATATGAAACTCGACTGATGAAGATGAATATGAGGGGAACGAAAGCCACGAACAAACAACGCACTTCCTTATCATTATTATAAATGCTTCTTGTCCGACTTACACTTGCCCCGGTACTTATATTGCGAGGGAGCCTCGGAAGGGAACGAAAAGTCCTTTGTCTTACGTATTCGCATATTGCCAAGCATGTATATATATTCCGATGTATGTACTGGGTTATATATATGGGTACACGCACGTATACATATACATGCTGGGATATCTTATCCTTCTTTTTTAATCGAATCATTTCATTCGCAGTTCACAGCCCCGAGACTTGTTTCGAAGCATAATATCTTATCCTTAAATTTCCGGATCTGGACTTAATTATCATGATTATAGATTATAACGTCGAAAATCTTCGTGGTTTCGTTCACTTTTTAGTCTCAAAATGTGCGAAGCTGGTAAAAATGTAATTTTCAGTAAATAAAGAGATACTAGAAAAGCTTTATTATTTTATTCCAATGAGACACTTCCCTATAAATTACGGCTAATGCCTGCGCTGGGTTGCAGTGGCATGCAGAAAACGGTATTAAATAAGTGCTTGTATATTTCCCTCATTATTTTTCTATTCTTAGAATTCTACGACTTAAAACCATAGATTCAAATTGGGTATATAAAAAGATGAAATGCATTCAATTGTCGAATAATTATTTCACTCACGCGTCAATAAAACATGATTGATAAAAATTTCATTCTGAAGCTGAATGATAAAGTTATAGAGAAAATCTATGAGCTATAATAGCCTTAATATAAGACCAAACAGAATCGAAAAATGAAAGCATGAAATTATTTTAGAACATCTCGTTTCCCTTGATATGCAATAAATTGATGAAACTTGAGAATTTTTGTCAGCTGTGTACAAAATTTTCGTAACATAAATTTCGTGCATGTAGCGTAATTTTATAGATAGGTATAGGTATTTGTTTTCAATAGACTTCGTTTACGCATAAACGTAAAAATGAATGATTAATTAAAATAATAGTACCTACGCCATTCGTTATTATGATTGAATCTGACTTCAATTAATAATTTGGGATTGAATTAAAATCGATTTATATTATCGTTATACGTCACATTTAATTAATGTTGATATTCACACCACGGATATGTCTCGCTTTTTGACACTGAATATACACGTTCAGTCCAGAGCTGGCTATTCAAACTTTGCAGAATTTTAACATTCAAATAAGCTGCAAACTTGAAAAATACTCAACTTTCCAATAGGCTCTGAAAAATGAACGTAATTTTTGACAGTATTTTTCAATCCCCGTAGCGATCGATGAAAGAACATTTTTCTCACCTGGTAAAAATGAGGCTTTCAAAAGCTTATATTACTCTACAGAAATCAACGATTTTTCTCATTATTTTACGAGCACAGTTCAGGAGTTTGAGATTCTGTGATTTGAAGTATTCTTACTCGGTGATAAAACTGCATCAAATTATTTGCAGCATCATACGTTGGTCAAATCTTTTATATGTCCTCAGACTTTGGTGCCAGATAAAAGCAAGAATCTCTTGAAATTTTCACAATTTTTTCCACAAATTATGATCAACTATATTACTACCGATACCCAAGAGATTGACAAAATTTTCTTTACAGAATATTTTCCTCTCAACTTTCGCCACAGGCTATGCAAGTCAGGGGTTGGACGTCCCTTGTATATCGATCTAGTCGATGATGATACAAGTTTAGAAAAGACATTGAACTTAATATACAGGAAATATAAAAAAAAGTAATTGGTATTTGGTTCAGCACCTTTACGCCCGTTCAAAAAAACGTCATTTGATTTTTACTTCACGGAAACGCTATACGGAGGGTTAACCCACCCGGCAAAACGTACGCGACCTAAAATGTCACCCAGTACTTTATCTGTTTCAGCGAAACAAAGCTCATTTCTTCTCGTTTAAACGTCGACGAATAATCGATCAGCCAAGATTACTTCTGACCTCAGAAAATCCTCAAGGAAATATTTCGTTCGATTGATGAATACGCCTTATAAGCCTGAGAATTTTCACGACCTTTCACACAGTTGATTTATTCATAATCGCTAAAAAGATATGAGGTCAGTCTTCAATTCTTGTGAGCCTATGTCATACTTTTTTTTTCCAACGTTTACAAAAAATTGGCCCGAGATCAAAAATGTTCGTATTCAAAAATCAAATTCATTGAATATCATTGGGTTTTTCCCCGAAATTGCATCAATGTTAAATTAATATTCCCTTGAAATTTAAAAAAATTTCTATGAACGAAGCGAGAAACACTTTTTCTTCGGTGCAATCAATAATAATCTGTGCAAGGCGAAGCCCATTGAATCTCAAATAATTCTAAATTATGTCTTAGAATACTAGTAATCAGCTGTAAAAACCATGAATCAATAGAATATTTCTTTACAACGTGTCGTACAGTGATTCGCTTAAAAAATTCTTTACATTCACCTCATTGCAATCTCGATCATAATTTGTTACATTCGTTGTAAATTTTTATTAAATTTCTTGCGTTATAGTGTATAAAACTGTCGATCTGATGTAGACAACATATTATAAAAAGGTGGCCAGACCTTAATTTGACTTGACAGAAACCCCGTGACGCGTGGATGGCGTATAGAATGGGAATTCAATATTCAAGGATTGATTGAAATGTTCATTTTTAATCTCATTTTGCCTACCCACCGAAACAATTCGCGGATAATTGGCACCGATTGCTTTTTCGCTCGTAATCGTTCAGCTTATACTGAATGAAAATTTCGCTACTGCCAAGGTCCCGCAAGGTCCTGCAATTTTGCAGAGCTTAAAATATCCGATATTTACACACACGCACACACACACACACACACACACACACGCGTACACACGCGAGCACAGTAGAAAAGCGTTTTATTAAATTACAGCAGACGCGGAAGACAACTTCACCGCGTGAATTCAATTATTCAAAGTCGACATCGCGCGGTGCCACCATCGTATAAAGCGCAAGCCCCTTTTCATGGAGGCCGGAAAATAAACGAAGCCAAATTTTCGCGACGTGAACCCCATAAAATTTACCCAATTCTTGGATTTTGAATCGTCTCGTAGCCATGGGACTGGCAGACAAAGCGTCGCGCTTTCCATTGGTCTATATTTCAGATTTTTCCATGGAACGCTTCGAAAGTTTGTCGTCCTTTTTTTTTTTTGAATTAAAACATTTCGTCATTTTTTTTCTTTTTCGAAATGAACCAAACCGGGGTTTTAAATTGCTAATTGCTTGGAAGTTTGAAACTTCATCTTTTCTCTATATCAAGTCTTGACTTTTTTGTCGACTCAATGAAAAAGTTCTAGAATGCATTGAGCCGATAATCAGAAATCACTATTTTATTTAAATAATTGTGAATTTTGAAAGTGTTCGAAGCTGCGTTGTTCATTTTCAACATGCTTTTGTGATTATATACTCGATGAAAGATCTGTATCGTTATACGACTGTAAATCACTGCGCAGGGTATTTAATTGAATTTAATTTCGTCTAACATGAAAAGCTTTTGTTTCTAAGAAAATGGTAACTCGTTTATAAACAAAATGCTATACTGTATACTTTAATGATAGCTGGAAAACGGATTATTTAAATGGCTCTGCGTTAATAGGACGTTTCGTCAAAGTTGTAATTGTCTTTTAACCGGATATATCCCGGTGATTATTAAAATTGTAAACAGTCAGCGAGGCGACATTGCGGGTTGAAATTAAATTCGGAAAATGGTTGGGAATGAAAAATAATATCATCCGTAATTCCGCCCAGCTGATAAGCCATAACGAACAATTAAAACCTGAATTATATTATCGGGATAAATATCGCGAACAAATATGGGAATCCTGGATGAAGAGTGTCTGCAAGAACGAGAGGTAATTCAAATTTTATTCTTGAAAAGAGCGCAGGTTCGAAGCGTGAGAAATGAAAGGGTAAAAGGGTGCATTGGCGTGGTGAAATTTTCATTATAAATTCAAATTGGAAATTTTCTAATTCTAAAAACAGGACGGCCTCAGCATCTACGACGATTGAACCGCGGGATTAAGTGACAAGAGACAAAGACTTGTGCGACGTAAAATCCCGAAAAATTTTCCCCGTGTTTTGGTATATAGATCTCTGTAAGCTTCTCAAGACGTTTGTAAGCGCCTTCGAGCGAAAGCTTCCTCTGCTTTGTTGACGGGTTACGATTTAATAGAAGAAAAGTAGAAAAAAAGGGAAGAAGCAAAAAGAAAAAAAATAAGGGAGCTGCATGACGAAGAAACAAAAACTTTGTGAATCAATATTTATACGATGCGATCAGAAGAAACAGAATCCACGTAGTTTAGGTGAATTTCCATGTGAAATTTTTTCCTATTATTATTGTCATTCTTATATTTCTATTCATATGCGGAATCCCGAGGGACGTTTCTATGCGATGGAAAAAGGAAAAAAAAAGAAAAAAACGAAAAATATTCACAACGGGCGGTAACAAGGACTTGGAAATCAAGTGAAAAAGCAGACGCATCGGACAAGGGAGTTGTTTCTATCATGAATATAAGAGACAGGCGAAACAGTTTCGGGCTTTATTTCACAGACACAAATGGCGTCAACTGTTTGCGGGCTTTCGACCGTATGAAATCTCTGCGCAGAAAGTAGCTCGAAAAAGAGTAAGAGTAAGCTAGGTCGTTGTAGGTCTACTCAGTCCGATTGGTCCACCATCTTGTTGACATTCATCCATTTTACATTCACTCGCGTGTATACTTCTTCCGTTTCAGAATAACAGAATTTAAACGAAAAACTAATTTTTCATATCTCGACTCTTCGCTCATTTCAATTTATCGACCTTTCACTATGATTTGCCTGCATTTCTCTTTCTATCTCTTCCATCTTTCAGATTCTACGTCGAAGCCATTTCGTTTTAATTAATCTATAACTTCTATGGGATTGAAAAATGTTCGTAAAACTAAAATTTCCAAAAACATTTCACTTCACCTATATCTCTCAGCTAGGTGTAGCACAATAATTTTCAAAACGTATAGTATACCCTGCAACGTCCAGTAAATAAATTGTTTCGTGTAGGGCGGGTATACAGAGTGGGTATACATCACGTCCGCAAAGTGTAATCGTGTTGGTAGTAGGTATAAATATCAGGAAATTAGTGCAAAGCTGAAAACAATGGAAATGGCTTGGTTTTACGATGACGTAGAATTACCGCACTAGTTCGTAATTTTGAATAAATTATTATAACTGCAGCAGTGCCCTGCTAAAGTTGAGCCAAAATTTTTGCCCGATTTTAATCGCAAAACGAGATAGCTGTAACGATCGCGGTGCAGTTCAATTTCAATTAATTATAAATCTAATACAGGTCATTTTAAAACAGGCAAAAAATATAACACGTATAATATTGAACAATATTACCTTTATTTCGTTTATTCTTTTCGGGTAGATGAACCTCAAAGTTATTATTTTAGCGTACCAGCGACGATCGTGATAGGTGCGATTATATTAGCTGATTAAAACTAACAATACAGATTTATAATCGTCGGTTTGATTAGATTTTAATTAATTATTTCATTAATAATTATTGTAGTTAAAATTCAATATTTTTTTGATAAACTATTCACTGGAATTTCATCTTATATTATATGTTAGTGATAACCCCTAAAAATAGTTATATATAACACCACAATATCATTGCTTATGATTTATTTATTTAATAATGTATTATATAATTAATTATTTATCAGCGTATATTCCCCAATTTTAAATAGTCGAAAATAACTTTAATTCAACCAAAACTCATTACATATTTAATAACTTTAGTTATTTTATTTGTTTTAAAAAAAAATTATATTTTTTTAGTTTTTTCATTATAGTTATTACATGGCTATATAATATTCATCTTCATTTCCTATTTATCATTTATCATTTATCATTCATCATTCATCATTCATCATTCATCATTCATAATTTATCATTTATCATTTATCATTTATCATTTATCATTTATCATTTATCATTTATCATTTATCATTTGTCATTTATATTTAATTTCACGAATACCTATTATAGTTATTATTAGCAAAGTATATTTTTTATGTTTTCTGTTAAAACTTCAACGCGATTTACTACGGTATCGCGTTCATAAATCATTTTTATTCATGCCTCGATAATCTGCTAATATATAACTTTTAAAGTATGTATAATCATTCAATTTCATCTTATTCTCGGAAATTTTATCTCCCATTAGAGATTTTCGTCTAATCAAGAATCCTAAATTGCTTTTTATAAATTACCCCCTACTAAATTTCCCCCTTATTTCTTATAGGCCAGATTTTGATACTGACTAAAGACTTTGCTGTCTTGAAATGAAACTCTTTATTGTATTACGTTGTCATCCGTAGTTACATTTATACGAGGTAAATACGTATATCCCAGTTGTTCTACCTCCTTTCATAATTCCCATTTACAACGCCAATTAGCCGGGCACAATATTGTTTAGAATTAATCTTTGAAGTTGTAGGTACCCTGCCCTCAATCCACCTACCAAAATCTTACAACGCCACTATCAACCGTCTGAAATCTTTATCACTCTGTCATTTTTTTAATTTTCATTAGAATTTTTCATTATTTTATTCGATTTTATTTTATTTCTTCATTTCAATTATCACTCAATGCAGGCACAGATCTTCGGCTGTGATCTAGTACTCGACTAAAAATAGTGTGAAGAAAAAAGAATAAATTTCTCAAATGCAGATCATAGAAAAATTTGAATTAAATAGGAAATGCATAGAAAGCTCAGAATATCGTCACACATTTGTAAAATTTCAGCCAACGAATTAACCCGTTATTGATTATAAGTTATAGCTTTTCCTCGTTTAAAATTTTATTCTTTATTTTCATGTTTTTTTTTCAAAATTTCATGAGAAAATTTCGAAGCCAAAAAAATAGAAAAAAAAAAGATTCGCTGCTGCAGCTGAGTTTAATTAATTGATACCCGCTAAAACATATACGTGTAGGTGCAGTAACTAAATGCAACGTCACATTGCGGTCACATGCGCAGCTCTTACGACGTGATTTATTTCCGGTTATATTCAACGCCCAATGTAAATAATAATTATCGTTACGAACATGCAACCGGATAACAGAGCTTGCGGTGACGTAAGCATCGGAACTTTCACGCTTTCGGGGCGTCCCGGAGTTGGATAGAAGGAGTTTGGCGGGCTGCGACCGACTGGCTGCCGCGTGGGCAAACACCTTCGAGTCGCGCATGCCCGAAAAGCTTTTTCAAGCTCGCCGCACGCAGTTCAACTATCAAGTAACTTATACTTACCTTGTGCAGAGACATAGAGCTTTTTGTATCTCGTTTAGATATACATATATACGTATGGGAAATTTTTTCGATCCTAACTTTATCAATTAGTTTGCGAATCGTATTGATTCGAAATCGACAATTTCAGCTGCATAATAGTTTGCCCGGAAATAAAGCCGAAACTTTTTATCATCGTATCTTTTACACCCAATATTTGTTCGATTGGTTGAAAAATTGATACGTCGCAATTTGCATAACGCTGCAGTGATGACATAAGTCATTTAATGCATTCCCTCTGATTTCGATATTACACTGGTCAAAAACAGTCCGAATAGTTGAATAGGCAAAAGCTGACCCTTTTTGTTCCAAATTTATTCCCATACATAATTATTCGTTTGTTTGCAAACCACATGCAATTCCACCCATCTGTATGTTTAAATACGATGTATTATGTATATACCTATCCTGTGCAGTTGTTTTTGAACGATAGGGTTTTATTGCAGTAAATAAACCGTGTTCATCATCCAGTAAAAGCGACATGTTCACCAACCTATATTATTACCTTTGCTAATTTTTAAACAAACAGTCTACCTATGTCAAATTGATGCAAACATGATACGTTGTTTCTTCTTTTTACTTCTTTTACAAAAACAATGTAATGTCTCGGTGTTCGGTAATTAACGCTGAATAATCCCTTCACTGCAGTTATAACATGGAACTACCTGCACGGTCTATTCGCCAAGTACATACCTACACGTGGCTTTTCTCTTCACAAACTTGAATAAAGTTTTGTTTAATTAGTATGAGATTATTTGAATCGCTGTATGTATGTATGTATGTATGTATGTACTACATATTCCAGCGGTAGAAAATCTAATGGTAGGTATATTATTATGTTGTATGATCGTACTTCTGCATGAAGAGGTGAGATCTAATTGTCTGAATTATTTGATTCGGAAATAATTGTAAGTGATACGGAAAATTGCATCGTGTGCATCATATACTGATGCTGATATTAGGTATGGGTACGATTATGTACATCCGTTGATAAAATTCCTTCGAATTTCTGAAAGTTTGTTTAGTCCAGACTTTAGAGCTTTATAGAGTCGGGTAAACAACGTAGAAACTTTGACCCAATTCACACTTCGTTTTCAGGAAGAGTACTTGAGGAGGAGGAAAAGAAACTAGATTATTATAGTGCTTAGCGCACCTATTCATTATTCACGTTTTAATTATATAAAAAAAACGTAACCCATTGGTCTCGCGTCTTATACTATGTATTACTTGAGAGAAATATATTTCTCCTGGGTGAAGTAAGTTATAAGCGAAGTTTAACGAGGGTAAACGTTTTACAGAAAAATCTCTACTGCGCGGAATGCACTTTAATCAATTTCTGCGCGTTTAAACTTATCTGAAAACTGAAAAATAATCCGAGGGGTAGGAAATCAATTATCCCTCCAAATCTCTGATTAATTTAACATTGATATATCCCCGGCTTCATTGCCTTTTAATGGCGTATTCAAATCTAACTTTGGATTTTCATGTAGATAATTGCAGAGCAAATACCTTTGCCTGTCTACCAATGTTAATGAAAATCGGACCACAGATCGGAGTCAAAGAATATTAATAGGGTGATTCCGGGTGAGATGGCCATAGGGGAGAGATGGCCTTCGATGATATTTCTCATGCTATTCGATATATGACACTTCCTTTTCATAGTAGATCGCTTCGTTCAGAGTAGTACTACCGACCTACTCTATACAGGAAGTGTAATATATCGAGTAGCATGAGAAATATCATCGAAGGCCATCTCTCCCCGATGGCCATCTCACCCGGAATTACCCTAATTCAACAAGACGCATAAGGATATAAGGAACTCTAGCTGGTGAATACCGTGAAACTTCTAATTCACCTGAAATGATTAGGCAGATCCTTTCTATGCCTAGGAGCCACTATTGCAGCTCGTATAGTATAATATCAATGCGAATAAAAGCACAAAAGATAGTTGAGGGGAAAAAAGTTTGCGAGTCTATTCATAGGTAAAGAGAAGCGCCCTTCATTCTTTACACAAGATAAAATCCTACCATATTGCGATGCTCAAAGTATCTGATATAATAGGTACAGGTATATATATATATATATATATGTCCATTGGGATTTGATTTAATTATCCATATATAAAAGCGTAGAATGTAGCGGAGTTGTTTCAGTCCTTCAAGCCGCTGAAAGAACCCTTATTTTTGCCTCTGTTAAAGCCGGGACAAGTGGGAAAAGGGGAAAGGCGAACCCATTTTTCTCCACCTTTAACAGCAGCAGAAATATGGCTCTCGTTTTGGTTGCCTGGACCACTCGGCACTGCATTTACAACCTCGAGGTTAAAGTTATATATATTCATCTACGAACGAAGAGAGGGAATCTACCACGTCCAACTCAACTAATCGCGTTTATCAGCAAAAACCTTTTCCCATAGTCGGTCTTCATCGACAAGTGGTACGAGAGAATGACGAAAGAATTCTGCACCGGAATAGTTTATATGCAACAAATCTTCAATTTGATCAAATACTTATTTTGTCTTCGGGGATTTTTCAATTTTTTTATTTTTTTACCCTCATTCTTCAATAACTGATTGAATTTCAAAAACTGTTTCTCTCTCCGGATTTTCAAATCTCTTCATCTTCTCTGGCGGTTCGTTATTGCCCAATCACCTTTTATTTCTCAGTTCGTAAATCTTTACCACTGATTGACGCTGGTCCTTGCGTCAAACTGAGTTACTTCTCTGTGGTAGAAAGAAGAAAAAAAAAACCACTTAATTTTCTTCATCCAGAGATTACCCGTTGATTCTTTTGTCTCTCAAATCTTCGCTGGATCATCCCTTCTCGTCACCGTTCCTACCTGAGCTACACTATTTATTTATTTTACTTCATTTTTATTTTTATTCTGTTCCTCTTCTCGCTGCTATATCTTTTCTCAGATTTTCATTACCCGGGTCTCCCAAGTTTCACCAGTTCTCGTAATATCCTCGTCTCCTTCCTTCCTAGTTTTTCCCCCATTTAAATAAAATTTACCAACGCTACGTATTACTGCGATCCGCAAAGCACCGTTTCTATACGTTTATCATCACAAATTCAGACGAAAATTTTAATCAAACATAAAAGGAATAAAAAGGGATAAAAACGTCTGATCAATACCTGCGCCTGCATTTATATTCACAACGAATGCAAAGAGAAAAGCGAAACCACGTACGTATCTGCGGATTTTTTTTTTTCGTCCTTCATCAGCCCTGTGCCATATGTTACATGCTGTAATTAATTCCCATCCCAATTTCTATCGGCGAAAATTTTGGTCTGTGGTACTTGGAAAGTTCCGTTGTTTAAAGCTACATTCGAACTGGCCGAGCCAGTCCCATAACAATTATAGGACCTTTACAGCATCCTACGGCAACAAATCTGTCGCCATTCACATCAGTTACCCAATTGTGTATAATTTCCAGGTACTATATCGATAAATGAACCTTGATTGATATTGCATTTTCAAATGGTAACGTTAAATCGTACTACTATTGTTACACATATATCAGGTACTAGCACCCATTTGGCACAGCTCCAGTCACTGAGCTAATTGACTGAATGAAATGAACAGGAACGTCTATTGCGATCGTATCTTCAAGTGCATACTGCGTCACCTAATAGTAAATCGTCTTTCATACACTCGTGTGAATTCAAACATTTATTCATTTTATTATAAATATTTAAAAATATTGATGAAACTCCTGATTAATTCTTCTAAAAACTAATGGAGATTCGCAGGGCACTTTGGCCGGTTGTTAATCCCGAGTTTTTCTTCGATTACCGCGTTCCGCAGACTATTCGGATTTAGGGAGAGCTGTACAGACAATTTGGAAAAATTGCGGAATAATTTTTACTATGGGAATAAAGCTACAGATTTTCTAAAAGCTGTGTGAATCTGTTCGAATCACACCCGCAAAAAAGCTAAAAAGAAACTTAATATTTGTGATATTTGTAGGTATGGAAGTTTCAAAAAGCCTCTTGCGTCACGAATTTCGCGTTCTTAAGTTCAAACTTTTCCAGCTCAATTATGGATATAATTTTGAGAGTTTCACGGTGACTAAAATTCGTCGACTTATCAATTATTTATCAATCTTGAATGTTACTCAGAGTGTTCGCACATGATTTTATCATTTATTTTTATGGATACGTCGCAAATGAATTTGTTTAATATTTCGTCTGAAGAGGATGATCTTTGAAACGTCTAAACTATGAAAATATATCCCGATTTTATCACCATCAATATTCTGAATCTGTCTCCAACCAACAGTAAAAGTCTGATTAAGGAAATAAATGATAGGAAAGTTTCGAAGTAGCTAACGATCCTCATCACAAGATCCAGCTTATTGCATGGAAGAGAAAACTTGATTACTGTCATTATTCAGAGAACATTATGATAGTAGAAAACATGCATAATAGTATCAGTGTAGTAATGAATATATTCTGTCGTTTAGCCCACAGCGATTGTTAACATGTTTTTGATGAACCAAGGTATCGTGTGATTAACTTGATTTTCTTATAGTATCTCGAGATTTTGTATCAGGAAATCACTTTTTGCCACCACAGCAGCCACCACCACCACCGCTGCTTGATGTATCCCTTTTAGTTTCCTTCGTACAGCCTCCTCCTCCACCTGGTTCATCTCTCTTCTCATCTTTCTTCTCGTCTTTCTTCTTGTCGTCCTTGCCATCCTTGCAGCATCCAGATTTGCAGCATCCACTGGCCGCTTCCTTAGCTCTGTACATACATACATGAATGTTTATTCACGAATCATAAAATGTAACTAAAAATCATGATCAAGCTTCGACCAATACCGGTAACGTTCATTCATAGAGACTCGAAGTACTATATAGGGACAAGTTTATAGCCGCTTATAGCACAAAAGTTTCGAGTCAATAAACGGGGCTGTAATTTTCCAGGCAGTTCACGAACAGGTGATTCTTTCCACGATAGATGATAGACGATAGAAGATATTGACATATTTCACTTCACCAACGCCGGAAAATCTCTGCATAAACTATTAGTCGATGAATAATATATGCATGGGACTATTATTGTGCAATTTTCTGAAGCGATTTTATTATGAGCTGAAAAACGCGCGTGTATAATACTTCGGCAGAAGTTTATTACGGAACCGTGATGTTCCAAAGGAAATTTCCCCGCCCCTGACTTTACGACTCTCTGCCTTTATTATTAAATCTAAATTCTTGATGTCTTGTATTCTACCGAGTTAAGTCCTACGGAACTAAACTTAGACGCGCCAACTCGCAGGGGTTTCGGTTTCGGCTTAGACTTAGGCTCACTTTTCCCTAGGATATATACGAAGCTGATAGAGTAAGATGAATTATCATGACAGTTGAATCCAATAGTGAGAAGATCGATATGCGCCGGACTCATCCTCAGATTGATGAAATGTAAAGCACAAACCCGCATGACCACCAGCCGCATTATCTTTAACGCCATGAAAATTCTCCGCCAAAGGAACTGCAGGATGAAATTGATCGGTGAATGGATCGGCAGAGGATTCCTATAGGATTATTGCTACCGCGATTTTGAAGTGATATTATTTCCCTCCACAGCAGCCACCCCCGGTGCCGCCAACAGGACTATTCCGTCTCTTCTCTTCCTTTTTAGGAGGTGCACCACCGGCACAGCAGCCACCCTTGTCTTCTTTATTTCCTGAAGCACAGCAAGCAGAACCGCAACAACCGGAGGTTTCTTTCTTCTCTTGCACTCTGCACATTGAAGCTCCAAGTTAGTATGCACAAAATCCCGCAGCTTTTGAACTTCCGGTTTTCTCAAAAGATTATTATCGTATCTTGTGGCGGCACGGCGGTCATACGGGTTGTAAAAATATAGATAGAAACGAAGAAGCGTCACAAAAAGCTTTACAGATTTGCGTGGAAAAAACTACCCTGCTATACGACACACCCTAGTTTTGAAAGTTTATTCGAGTCTTCTGGTAGCAAAAAAAAAAACTTTCCACTAGATCGTGAAATACATAATTCTTCTTAGAGCCGACATCTTTATGGTTCAGATGTATGAAGGTAATTGAGTAATCAGTCTTGCCTCGCAACTCTCTACCCACTCAAGAACCGATTACCACGTCCACCACTCTCTGTACTTGTGTAATCAAGATCTTGAATTTTTGGTTTCGACAAAGTTTGCCAGCAGATTTACAATTCTATACCCGTTGTGATTTTACCCATTCAAAAAGATCCTAGTCGGAAAATTTTTGTAGTAAAAATTGTAATCAACTCACTTTTTACCGCAACAGCCGCCGTTATTGTTACTACTGCTTTCTTTCTCTTCTTCTTTCTTGTCACCTCTGCAAAAAAAAAAAACAAATATCGTGTACGTTAATTTATTGAAAGATTATCGAAAATTTTCATCGATTTGCGAATACGAAGTTGAGTGATTGTGCTCGGTAAATAAATTATTTTCTAAATTCATTTTCCAAAAACTGTTTTAACAAGAATATATTGGATTAAACCACTTGTGAAATTGAGCCATTTTTATATCACGTATTATTCCATAATAAAATGTTTTATCGCGACATATTTCGAAAAAATGCAGGCAGTATGAAAAATTGGAGTCAGATTTATAGCCAAAGTTATACTCACTCGCATTTACAGGTCACTTGGCCAACGTAGCCCTTCTGCCCTGTGACTTTTCTGTAATTAAAATTTTTTATTAATCGGACAACCTAACGCGGATTTTTGTTATTCACTTCAAATGACAGTTATCAAAAGAATAAAAATCTATTATTTTTTTTTATGGATGAACTTACGAGCAATGATCGCACATGTTTGCGATGTAGGTGTTATTTATCTCGTGGATGACTGCAGGTAACCATAGACCGATGAAAGCTCGAGATTTTTCGTTTAGGAATCAGAACTTAGAATTTGGCCGAAATATTTTTACTTGATTAATTTGGAGGACCGGCAAAACTGATTTGCAATGTTGTTTTATAAACAGTGCATCTTCGTTGTTATCGTTTCGCTGTTTTATGGCCAACGAGTTTGCGCTAATAATTTTGATTGTTTTTTTTTCGATTACTATAGGTATATCCTTGATAGGTAAGTAATCTTTTCTACAGAAAATTAGACAAGAGATCGCGCAGTCTGTAATATAATTATTCGCATTTTTCTCATTTTTCTTATTCTCGTTATTTTCATTTTTAGCACGCAGCGACTATTTTCGTAGTGGTCGCACGTGCTGGCGGTTTAACATTTAGATTAGAATCTACGGTATAGGTGGATGAGCTGATTTTTATCAAGGTTTTTTATTAATAAAGTTTAAATTAAGCCGGGAGAAATCCTGTGCCTTAATTATTACCAGAATAAAAGAGCTCGCGAACTGCACCTTGAATTTGTCTTTCTTCCTGGCAAGTCCTTACACTTATCTATCTCTAACGTCTAAATTAAACCCTATCCCGTTGCCCCACTTTCGACCTTACTTCTCTTAAAAACAATGAGTCCTAATTATTTTAGATTACCACCACCGCGAGGACTTTACATTCTCCTAAATTCTAAAAATGTCATAAATATTCGAGTACACATCATTCATTTTTAAAATCTACAAGTTTCTTCATTTTTCACTTCTCAGGCAAACAATGGATATCGATCCTTACGATACACGTACAACAGCCAATAAACATTGAGAAGAAGCGGTGACAACTCTGTTTACAATCTCTTCTTTTATAAAAGGGAGATTCGCTTGCCTCATCTTTGGCTTCGCCTATCCACTGATTACAGCCACGATGGGCCAAGGATTTTGACCAAGTGTTAGTTCGCAGCACTCGCCTGAGGCTACATCGGAATCAACGTCACTACAGGATCCTTAGAGTTGGGGGCTTCCTAAGCCCGGTGTCCTCGTATCCTCTGCTCGGTACGTGCATTCATGAAATATGTATCAGGCGTAGAAGTTTGCGACACTTTGGACCAATATTAGGGCTCTTCCACATGTGCAGGTGAGAAACGCACCGAGAATAATAATACGAGGAACTATAATAGTCGCGATAAAAAAAAGCGGGAATAATGATCAGCCACGTCAGTCTAATCGCCACCGTGCATTATTATTTTTTGCGCGCTGTATAGCTTCGAAAATTATGTCGTTGAAAATCTGTTGAATTTTCATGAAATACCAAGTTCGAGATTTTCCGAAGCTGTACTGTAATCGGAAGAAAAAAGTTAAACGCGAAATGTCACAAATCGTGTCTTATTCGATTGTAAAAATTCGCAGACTTTGTGGCGGTTCTTAGAATTGAGATAGGAAGCTAGGGTTTTGACTACACATTTATGCATAATGAGGATATCCCAGCAGACCCGATGAATATCCCACTGTGAGTGCTGCTTTCGACCTGAAGAAGATGTATCACATTGCCTGACGTGGAATACCGAAGAGAAAAATCTCGGTAATGCGTACCTGACACGACAATAAGTTCAGTTTTACGCTATTCGGTGATCTATTCATATGAGAAGCTAGTAGTGATCTATTGATCCACCGTGAAGAGACTCTCCATCATTTTATCGGGATTTTATTTTCTGGTAATTTCCTTGTTTTCCAAAAACAGTTTTTCCATAAATTTCTTGTTGACGTTAGTTTATCGCTGACCACACTCAATCAGAGTAGTGGTATAGGCGTGTCTCTAATTATGTATGAGGTTTGATCTCATCGTCAGAAAAGCTTGTCTCTCAAAGCATACTAAATTCCTTTATCCTCCCTCGGTTTCTTCGCGTTTTTCTTCTGTCTGGTCGGTGCTGGGTTTCCTTTCTTTAATTCAACCAGGACCACGTTCGAGGCACCATTAATTTATCTGCACAGGAACCACCTCGAGATCCTAAGGAGGATCTCCAGCGTGGAATAATGTGTCTCACTGTCAGTTCGACCGTTGGGTATCGAGCTATAATGAAGAAAAATGCTGCCCCAGGTTTTCTCTAATTCATCAAGAAACCAATCTCAGCTCTCGAGCCCGAAATTATTGACAATGGGCCCGATCTCGCAAAAAGAATAAGAAAAACGTTAGGTATACTGAATAATCTGGCGATTCAGCGCAGGCATCGCTTTTACGCTTCTCCTGTAATCGGCTGATCAACGTGTATAATGCAGTGACCCGAGGATTTCACATCCAGTAATTTGAGACAGAGAGTGACTGGAAAGAGATAGCTCAGACGAGACATACTCGAAATATTGTCAAATTTAGAAAGAAATCAAGCATTATATGTTTAGTTCATGTGATGTGTGATTTGTTATTTTATATGAAATCAGCAAAAGTTAATTCCAGCCAAAACCAAATCTTCTCTCAGATGACCAGGGCGATGAGAAGCAAAAAAAATGTATGTACCGTATCATCTTTAGAAGTAAGTATTTTCTTTGCCGTCAGTATTACTGATTGACATCGAGAGCGTTGAAACACAGCAATGAAAATGATCACCATACGATTGTGGGAACTCGAATGTGTATGATTAGGGAATGGAGTGACCGATATGCATACTGTGAAAATAAATACTCCAGGGTAAGCTACGAACATGGCATTGGCTTCACGCCAGGAGTCCTGGGACATTTCATTTTGTCTTCCTAGTCCGAGTCGCGATCATAAATTCTAGACATATATAGCGCGCCTAGAAGTAGGTATACGACATCGGCAGAAAAATAAAAGAATAACAAGGGACTCTTTTTGTGATTTTCCTGCAAGCCAAAGTCCCCTGAATGTATTCTCGCGATTTATCACACTGCTCTCGGGTAAATACTTGTACGTAGCTTCCTATACGTCATGTTCAATACTCGAAAAAAGTGTCTGCTGAGTTTGTCGATAATCTATCAAACTTTTACCAAACGATGAATCATCTCATAGGTATCAATCGGGTCACAAAAATATTTTCGGAATCCGTCAGATTCTAATATTCCAACGAAAACCGTATCTAAAAAAAATCCCACAACTTGACTAACGCTTTCAATTGTCCCTTCGAAGACAGTATAATATGGTTCATCTTGGGCACTGCACTGGTGGCTGGTAGTTGCAGTACTTTCTATGCGCAAAGTGGTGCAGCTAACGCAAGATTTGGCAAGGAAAGCAAGTCCCCGAACTCCCAGAGCCAGTGGCAATGAGGGCAAAGTGTCAAGGAATCAGGTCACGTAGTTGCTCCAAAATATTAAAAATATTCAACATGTTCACGTATGCGAATGCATATGACTACTACATATATATGTGCTTCATAGCCTCCGTCTTATAGTCTGCGGTTCACTTTTATTCTAGACTATCACTACCATGCAAGATCCATTCAAGAATGGAGATCATTTTTATCCATCCATAAAGACTAGTTGGGTCCAAGTAATTGCATCAATTGCTGTCTGTGAACATATTTAAAACTAATAAATATAAATATGGTAATGATTACCCACCTTCGCCGGTTAAAAGGTGTAGAGTAATTTCACGTCTTATACCTACTCTAGCCGAAGATGGCTAATGGTAAAAGCTTGATCGGAAGAAAAGAAATTAGGCTCGATTAACGAGAAGCGTGGTGAAATTCAAGTTGATTATTAAATTTGTGGCTTTCGGTAGTTTAGCCAACTGGATTTACGGAGGATAATAGGATCACTCTTGCTTCAACGTGACTCGGCTCAGTTCTCTCCCTTTGAATTGGCCCTAGGCTCTTTGTTCCAATTCTATAGTGCGTGCATTCAGGCCTTATCCAATCTAAGTGTATCGCTGATTGTCAGTGAGCTACGTTTATTGGATAAAAACAACGAAAATTATAAAGCGAAAAACTACTTTACATTTTATTAAGATTTTTCTTCTTCTTTTTTTTAGATCGTATCGTTCTTTCCAGCTAAAATGCTGAGCAGTCACGAACACAGGCCATGTGCTTTTCTTTTTTACCAATTTTATCCCCAGTCTAAACTATGAGGTCACGACTTATACTTCGCACTGATTACCATCTACCTCCCTGCCTAAAATCTTCCCTTATAACTCGTGAATTTCGGAAAACTGGATGTTGGCAAGAGAGCTGTACCCCTCAGCACTCACAGCCGCTTGGGTCGCGCTCCTAACTTCTCCTATCAGCAGAAAATTGCTCAATCGTCTGCAGATCACGATGTACGAGACAACCTTCTCAGACTCGTCTTGCTCAGGAGAAACTTCGAGAAATGAGCTTTGAACAAAGAGTACGAATAGTAACGGTGAACTTCTGGATTTTACTCTTAACCAAAAACCATTAATTCACACTCATTGTTATAGATGAGTATTGAACTCACTTTTTTTCTTTTTTGATCCAGGAAATGATCTACAATAGTACTATTTGGATTGGAGTCGTGTGCACTTATAATTTAGATCAAATCAACGACGAAAGTTGTATAGCTATAGAGTTGATTATTGACTAACGTTGAATTTTCATTTCGTGTGATTCCTCCATTGGCCAATCTGTACTTTCATCTCTCTCAATTTTACCGTATCTGGTAACTGCAGTGCAGATGAAAGGCTCGGAATTGATAACCATTATAAATTGGCCAGAAATATTGATTGAATGAAAATTTAATCATAAGAAAATTGGAGTTTGTCACATTCTACATCAACATCAAATTCTATTCGGGTTACATACTACTATGAGGGTCACAATATCACAAGTTGCGTTCAAAAAAATGGCAAAACATGAAGATGGAAATATTTTGCAAGCCAGAAAGATGATGATTGCGCAAAGTAATTATAGTACCTAATTCAATTCAGCTTTATTTTCGTGACTCATTGCGAGTTTTTAGTTTTTATTTCTCTTACAGTTTTATAAAACTAATCTAGATCTTAGGCAAAGGCAAGCGTCAACGAGTTGTACCCAATTAAAATTCCTGACATGTTCAGGCGCAGCCATAAAAAAAATTTCCTGTTTTTTTTTTCGTTTTCCTTTTTTCTTGTTTAATTTTGTCTTTTACGGAGCTCAAACTCACCACACCGGTTTGATGTGCTCTGATTTTTGTAACTTTTTTTCTCACAGAGTTCAAACGAGTGATAAATAAAAAAAAATAAAAAAAAAACAGCTGCTACTAGCTTTAGGCCCGTTCATTGATTGCAGGATAAAACAAACCTTTGGATTTGACGTTTTCATTCAATATAATCCGAGGAAAAAAAATCCCACGTGACATCGCTTGGCAAAGTCTACGAACCAATTACGATTTCCTCTTGTTAACAATTCGCTAGGCTATTTGCGATAATAAAGTCATTTATTTCAGGACGAGCTCGCCCCAGGGGGAATTATACTTGGGACACGGGACTAACTAAGATTAAACCAATTAGCCTCCTGGTTTGTTCCAGTTATTCTAATTTTTCACTTGCCTGTTTTTTTTTTTCCCCCGCCAGAACGGGATAGAAAAAAACAATTTAACGCTAGAGTCAGTCGCGTGCAGGGTATTCAATACGAACGAAGATCATCTTTTGTATCCAATGCTATTTCTACATATAATGAACCAGGTGAAGGATTTTAGTTGAAAAAGAAAAAGAAATGTTCCATTATTTTGTTTTTTAGAAGACTGCAGTGTTGCAGTCAGTTTTTACGAGGAGTTTTTCGTTTACTGATATCTGTGACTCTATTCGTAATTATTTGGGCGGTTTTGGCTCGGTTGCCTCGTTTCAGTTCTTCTATGAATGACTGTCAGGAACGGGGATTAATTTCATTCGTTTTTCTGCAAACATTAAACCAAGATATATCGTCTACGATAAAGCATCCTCCCACGGGCCTCTTCTAGTCTTTATTGCAGAAGTAGCGGGTATCAATTTCGATCAATGAATCCGGTTCCCCTCTCAACGTTCTTCCATAATATTAGAAAAATTCGTTTCAGTTTTTTTCTTTGTGAATATAAGAGTCTGGCGATGGCTGACCAGCACAGTTTCTGCCTAATTGAAACTGACATGAAATATCTAGAGAATTGTGGACGTTGTTCATACAGAATAATTAAACGTCAACTCGAATGTGAAGTCAGAGATTTATTGTAATAACATGAAATACAATTCGCAAAGCAATTTTAATGATGCTTGATGCGTTGTGCTGCTATTAGGCTGTTTAGAAGATGTCCAATTTCTCCAAGAGCTGTAATATCAGAGAAAAGTTCAATTATGAAACGATTTAAGGTGGAATAATGAAAAGGATTAACATATCGTTTTTCGAACTCACTTTGGCATCCTTTTCCTTCAGGCACTTGAGGAGTTTGGCAGTGGTCTCAACAGCGTTAGTTCCACCTGATGATAAATTATATTTTATATACCTAGTTTCTTCAAAACAAGAAAAAAGTATGAGAAGCGTAAACCCTGTAGAGTCTATGAATTATTCTATACCAGTATTTTGATTTTTAAGAGTCCTCGTGATGCTTGAATATGTATATATGTATAGAACCCAGCTGCTGTAAGCTTAGTAAAATTTTTTTCCCAAGCTTCTCATACTAAAACGGATACTCCTTATTCAAGAATGAATTTTTAATGAAACGGGCAAGGACCAAGGGGGACAAGAGGTGACGAGAAACGTACGTTTTCCAGCACAAGCATCGATCACGGGATGGGCTGCGGCTACATTTTCTGGACGGACCTCCTTCTTGCAGGCTTCGGCATTAAAGAGTCCATCGGGAGTTAGCTGAAGGAATGAAATAGAAATTAGAATCATGATGCGAAAATGTTTATGATTTCTGTTTATTCATTCCAATTCCATTCATGTATTCAGATTTCAGAATATTTGATAATATCGAGATTGATTGGTAACGTAGTATGAAAAACAACCTCGGACTCCTAAAGGCAATTTACGTTATCTCTACGATCATCTCTCATCTGGTGTGGTCCAGTAGCACAGAATCTTAAATACGTTCAAAATGTCAACCAGTTTTTAACTCACCATGGCACGATCTTGCATAAAGCAGGCCAGATATTCGATGACCAATTTTTGTTGTTCCGGTTTCATAGTAGCGGACTTCATGGCCTTTACGTCATCTAAATACAAGTTTAATATGATAATTGATCGATAGTATTAGGTATTAGCTAAAAAATAAGCGGTTATTTTCATCGATCGAAGTACAGGGGGCAGAATTTAAATTCTCATCAATTGAGAAACTGCTATTTACGTTCATTCCTCTTGAACTTTGTTCGTTTTAATTACTCTAAAGCAAAGAAACTCAATTTACCCGAATTATTATTACGTGCTTTTTACAACGCTGGATGTGTATACAATGCTGACAATAAGCAGGGAAATGTTTAACAATAAGTCTTCCTTTTTTCTCTTTTAATCAACAGATATTATTTACTCGTTCATTCGAGTATTTATTCATCATTTTGACTACAAAAGGGGCTCTTTTCTATTTTTCAAATGTAATTTAAGTCACTATTTACAAATTCGGTAAATACTTTACAGCCTTATTAACAGTGAAACGTTATGATCAATCTACATAAGTTTTTATGTATAAATAAAATATGTATTTACTTACCCAAACCAAGATTCGTCTGAGCGTAGCATTTCGCCTTGGTATTTGCTCTCGTCTTTAAAGCCTGAAAATATCTGATTTATAGGTACGCAGGTTGTACTATATATATAGGTACATACATCTACATAATATTTAAATCTAATTTATTTCTCAAACGATCGTCGAATATTCAGAAATATATATTTTGCCCCGTTTCAAGTCGGAGTTACAATAAAATACATACATATAAATTTGAACGAACCCACGAAGAACACGTTATTATTAAGAAAAAAAAAAAAACGCCAAACTTTTTGAACCGGTTCTGCGTGATGCTAATTAAAACGTTATTGCGATCGAACGGAAACGTATAGAAATACGAAGAGCTATGTAAAATTCGAAGAGACACGTTTTTGTCAAAAACGAAAATGAAAATATCGTTGGAATTCTGCCATACGATTTTCAGCATTTGTGTAGGAAAAACGCATTCGCAAAAAGAAAATGATCGATTCTCACCACTGATATTTCAGCATTTTTACAAGCTTATTTTTTCACCTGGACTAGGTGCATCGCACTTTATTCTTGTACATTAAATGATATAAATTTGGTATACGATTTTATCCGGGTAACACACGAGCCGAATAAGCTTTGAAAATAATGTTAAACGTCACGAAAGCTGCACAAAATTTTTCCCAAATTTAAAAATAATTAAATGACCAGAACTCCTGAGGATGAGGTAATGACTTACCGTGACGACACAAACGCACAGAATTCCAAAGATCACCAGTTTATTCATCTTTATACTCACGAAGTTCAGTCGACTGTGGTCAAATCTGATCTGGTTGTACTCTTGTCCACTAACACTTGTTATATATAGGTTTTGCGCTCACGCATCCATCCTACTTATGCATGTGAGTACTTAGTTAGATGTGAATACATTCTCGTACACGTTTACGGGCCCTACATTGAAGTTGACATACTCCTCGTTGTTATTGGCTCAAGTATTTTTTTTTTTTTTTTCTTCTTCTTTCGCTCGATAATTTAATATGTAGATCACAGCCTTACGCATATGAGGGTCGTAATACCAAATCTACTGACCTGTTTTGTTCGATGCTTTTGACCGTTTAATCATTTAACTACTTACTGACTTCAACCAGATTAATCCATGCGGTAATTTTTCCAGGAGATTCTTGGGCCTAGAATAATTCTGAAACTTCCGGATTCGACTTATATGTTGAATTTGTTTTCTCCAAAATATCGTTACTCTAATAATTCCACGATTCTGATCAAAATCAGACTCAACCAATCTCAAATAACTTCTCTTATACGTTGAAATGCAATTAATTTGTTTTATTGAAACGAAAATTCAATACATAAAATACTTTTTTTCAATGGCAAAGCGTGTATTCGGTTTAAATCCTTATTGGCAATGCAATATTGGCCGCAATCGTTGCAGATATAAAATTCCAGCTTATAACTCCGAGAGCATCTGTTCATTTTGAGTATTCTTGAATCCCAAGTTGGCTAGACCAGGGCAACCTTTTGCAGTACCTAAAATTTCATACATGAATTCGTTGAAAAAATACCAGTATAAACTACTCGAAAATATCTTACCTCTGGATAAGCCACGAAGTAACATTTTACTATCTGAAACGCTGTGTCGCACGAGTCGGTTCCACCTGTAAATAATTCATTGCAATCAAACCTATGTTGTTATATTTATTTTCGAAATTCGTATTCAGATTTTTATACGACTTACGCATAGTCTTGCATCTCTCAAGTATTTCGCGTGATCCGTCTTGCAGCTTTCTCGGTAAGTGTCTGAGGGTATTTTCTATCTCAACTTCATTGTTTTCGCTGATTATGCCATTCTTCACCATGAAGCATTTCAAGTAGCATTTCAATTTAGGATCAATTTGATTCAAGTCGCCATTTTTTAGCAGCCTCAACGACGCTATATGGAGACAATATTTAATAAGTTATAAAAAAAGCATACCCCAGGTTTTGAAATTTATTGATGAAAAATCTATAGGCGGTAATTCATGCAACCTAAGGATGCCTATTAAATTTTGATTCAACCAATCAAATACCAAAGTAGTAGGCCAATTGCCAAAGCTGACTAATACCAGACAAAAGTGTTCGTAAGATATGTATATTGCCAATTTTGTATCTCAATCACGACTGCATCCGGTCTTTCGGTCGTCTGCAAAGCGTCAACTAGGCCACCGCGTGATACACGCTACTCGGAGGCTGATTCGTCGTTGTAGGATTGTAGTTAACTAACTGTTGGCTTCGTTATTGGCTTAACTGGACAATACCGCTCTCTGTCGACGACCCGGTAGTAAAGGGTCAGTCTAGGACTATGCGTTTATTTATTTTTTATTTTCTGCTTTTTTCACCCTAGATTTTACCACCACTTACCCCAGGACACACCAGTCAATTTACGACACTCTCTTCTCACGTTAGCGTTCACCTGATTCTATAAAGAAGAATAAATATTCCTTTCGGAAATACGAGCGAATAGGTAAATATCTACGAAGTACATACGAGTAACTTATTGCTAGCATGAATTCGACTATTCAAGATATTAGGAAGAACCTAATAACTGGAGCAAACATATTATGCATTTACAAATTCTCTCCTTGGAACAGTTTCTTTGAGTATGATTGAAGCTTAAGATGAGATGATTAGTTCCCCGTTGAAATTGCCAATTGCCTTAATTGTACTCGCAATTAGGCTCGGTACCGACGAACCGAAAATAATTTTATGCCCCGCTTTGAAACTGTACGCTATGAATTACTCCCATCATTGTTTCCTCTGAGGCTTTTAATACGAGCATATAATTTAATCGGAATTTAAAAAAGCGACATTCTCGATGGAGTCCAATTTATACAGTTTACTTTATCAAATTTACCTGAAAAACTGCTAGACACAAGACAAAGACGTATGCTTTAGTTTGGCTCTGCATCCTTCTCATCGATTTTCTCTATTCAACGACTCGCCTACTTTCGACTGAAGGAGTAACTCAGATGCAATTCCAGCTTTTAATTAATACTAAAGCCCCACGTACCAAAGTCTAACTAATCCATTATCGTGTGCAATTAACGTCCGTATCGGTGCTCGAACGTTTTGTTGATTTCCGAACCTGTACCTACATGTGGTACAGGTATGCGAATAGCTTTGGTATTCAAATTGCTTTTTGATTAACAACAAACGTACGTATAAAATAGTATACTGCAGGTATTCAAAATGGTCATAGTTTATTATCTGAATTTTTCTATTTCACCGATAAACAGCGCATTCATTACCAATACGATAAAAAATTACAAAAATCAATCAATGGGCGTAAAAATCGTTCGAATTCTTGATACATACTTTATTATACCTGCAGTGTTCGTTTATCAGTACAGAAATGTATTGAGGCGAATTTTATTGGGTCTGATTGAGTGTAATGTTCTACCAGTTTTGAGCATGAAATATAGACGGAAGGGTGGAACGTGAATATCATTTGGGTTCTGGTGGTTCTAAAAGGGATGAAGAAAGAGAGAAGAAACAGCCAATATCTAGACATTGATTATTATTCTTTAACCAACACTTGAACAGCATATGTTGTGGAAATTTATTTATTAGCAAAATATAACAAATCGAAAACCAACGAAAGCAACATATCATCTTTCTCGATAGAATCCTCCTGAGGATCTACATAGTCTCTGCGTTGATTAAGACTATTTCGGAGGCTCGAAGAAAGCCAATGCTTGGAAACCCTGAAAGTGGAAAACCAATGAAAATTTAAAGCGTGAATTCTGAAATTCCATCTCACGTTCTATGCAATAGAATTCGTTCGGTTGCACAGAACTTGAGATTCTTTGCCTTTTCCCGTCTCCTTATCGTCTCAAATATTATTTTTGCCTTCATTTTTAAATAACAAATCCATCGGCATCGCTCATTAAAAAATATAAATCTTACTTCTCCGGTTGCATCAGACAGACATTTGACTGCTGCAAAGGACTTATCGCATCTATCAACGATGCTCGCCGTATCGGCAACGCACTTGTTAATTACCGGACGCACTTGTTCGCGAATTTCCTCATCCACCGCATTGACGGCAAGCGCGGGATCTAGTGAGCCATCCTCTTTAAACTGAAACCAGAAAAGTATCGAAGAAATTTGAAAGTAATATTGAATCGAGAAAATAGTTATTCTTTGAGTTAATTTTCGGATGAATATATAGCACTATCACAATTTTCTAGGATACTAATTAACTCGGTCGGTTTTATTGTGAATAAAAAAAATTACCAAATTAAGACCTTCGAGAATACATTTCAGATAGCAATTGATTTTTGGATACTGAAAATATGTCGAGGTGCCAGATGCTGAACGTTCATCTGCGAAGCAAAACAAGCCGGTTAATCGAGTTCACTTTCAAGCACCAGTTTTCGTATATCTATATAAACTAATCCAGGCGAAAAATAACTAGAAAAAAAAAATCAATTCATTTATGATATAATATTTCAGGCGCAGAACGGACTCGTACCTTCAGTGAATCCAAGTTCCCCGAAACATTTCTGCCTGAGTCCAAAATGTTCGTCTTTTGCTGCCCCGCTTAGCTAAATAACGATAAATATTCTTTATTAAAGACAATTTGAACTAACATTGTGAAGATCTTGCAAAAGAAATAATATCTGACCCTAAAAATTAGGCAAACGAAACCGAAAGTCCAAATAAAGTTATTCATTGCGTCTGATAGCTCTGGCTGCTGTATCGATTGATGGGCACTGTGGAACTCGCGTTGATGAATATAACTGACTCTTTCCTTGATCTATCGCAGACTTTTATATGCAAAGTATCGAGGCCATGTATATCCAGTTATAGGTATACTTAAAACATTCACATGAGTATATTAATGATATAATGATGAGAATATTTTCCACTCTTGCCAATTTATGCGCTAATAATTTTATGCAATTACATATTGTCACGAACACGTATATTTTTTGCTAATGTTTTCGAACTTAGCAAAAACATGTGTAAGAACTCACTTTTCAAAGTTTTTATGTACAACACACATTTCTATATTAAAATCACTTGGAACAGATTCTTTTCCTATTGTCTCTCGTGTTGATTGCTAATTCATTTATATAATATGATACAAATTTTGAAAATTTAATTTCAACTTTAATCAGGTTGAGCCTATCACCCCCACATATCCCAATCACGATGAATTAATCACTATGGTTCACAAAATTGTTGGTCCCCTTTCGTATACTTTCGATACCTTCCTGTTAAGATAAGTGCACGGAAACCAGTTCGTGCAGATTGAAGTCTCGATCATTTTAAACTGGTTTAATCAATTAAAGACCCAGATATTTAACGGATAAATGGACCGATGAAAAGATGAAGGAATAAGTCAATTCAATTTATCCTTTGGATTGGTGACATTATTAAACCTGAGAAAGATCGTGGAACCAGATGACTATTATAAAACCAAAAAACATCAAGGACTTTCTGTTGAATATTTTATTTAACATCGTTTTTAAATACCACACAGGTATCACTTCTTTCTACATCATCGAAAGAAGTGTTGAGTTCAACCCACGTTTCCAACATCGATTATCGCTTTGCAAATTGAGAGTACATTTAGCGTTTTGTACAGACATTTGATTAAAGGATATTGACTTTCGGAAAAAAATCGCCTCTTTTTTTTCTGCATGTGGGATGGGAAACATACACGACTCACTAAAGTCTCTCTCCGTTAATTGGAAACATTCAAATTTGTATTCATCGATTGTGCGAAGTGCCAGGTTCTCCAATATGTTCGTCCATTTGATTTATTATACTAATTAAATTTTTCAGAAAAATTACAAAGAAATTGTTCAATGCAGGACGTGAATTGTTTGTGAGTTCAATACTTTATTACATCAGTGTTTCTTTATAAGTACAGAATTACTCTACGCGTAATTAATCGAGACATATCAGTTTTAGCGTGAAATCTAGACGTGGGAATATAAAATAGGCAAATGGCATCAGGTTTGTAAACGGTTCAAGTTCATGGAGACAGAGAAGCGGTGCAACTATCTACATAGCCATTACTAACAACTTTTTATCCAACACTTAAGCAACGTAAAACTTGATTTCATTTGGTAGAAAAATTCCAAATCCAAGACCACTGGGAGTCCCAAATCGACATTAACGAGAATCGGGAATCCTTCGAAGTTTCAAATAGTTTCTGCATTGGTTTAGATCGCCTTTAGTGGCTCGAACATACCTAGCCGTAGTGAGTTCTGAAAAAAATACAAAATTTAAGATTAACGGGATATGAAAGGTGAATTATAGGTATACACCTCGAATTTTTGCAGCCCGTTTACCAGCTAAAACACATCCGAACGATGTGAAATTGATATCAGTGACGCAGAAAAAGTGAACGGAGGGCATGATGCTCTTGGCTTTTCAAAAAGCTAAAATAAAATGTACAGTTTTATATCAAGAGTGCTCTGTAACGAATAATCGTTGCTGCTGACGTTGTACTTGATAAATATGAAAACACGCAAAACATTTTCTCTTTTTGGAAATCCAAGAGCATCATGCCCTCCGTGCACTTTTTCTGCATCACTGATATCAATTTCGCATCGATTGGATGTGTTTTAGCTGGGAAACGGACTGCCAAAATTTCGAGGTGTATAATTCACCTTTCATTTCCCCTTAAAGTGTGATTTCCGAAATACTGTATCACCTCGTCCTACAAAAAAGATTTTTTTGTGATTCCATGGCACTTGAAATATTTGTCTCTTTCCCTCTTTCTCTCTCTGTCTGAAATATTGATTTTCTGCTTTTGTTTTTTTAACATTTACACCAATTAACGTCTCATATGAGAAAATAATAATCTTACATCTGGGTCTTCATCTGCTTCGGATAGACATTTGGTTGCTTCGTAAGCCTTTTCGCATCTGTCAGCGATGCTGTTCACGAAGAGCTACAAAGGGGTCAATGGCGAATTAACGAGGGCTGCTCACGCAAACTCAAGAATTATATTCACTACAACAGCTATCGAACTTTCAACAGAAAATACAGAATTCCACGTTCTCTACACCGCTCCAATTTCCAGAAACTATTAACTCCCTCATTTTGATATTGAATAAAGAAATTACCAAGTTGAGACCTTCGAATAAACATTTTAGATAACAATTTGATTTTTGATTTTTGATCTTAAAAAGATGTCGAGCTGTCTGAAAGTCCATCTGCTGAAGTAAGAACACAAGACGGTTCTATTGATGGACATATGCTTGAATATCCTCAAATCATCGAAACATAATTATTTCAACTGCGAAATCGGCTAGTACCATTCTTCCATCCAACTTTCCCAAAACATTTCGATCTGACTTCGGAATACGCGTCATTAATTGCTTCTCCATTTACCTATGAACGTGGGAAATTCTTTCTTGAACACATTCTAACCGACTATGATCAGGATTTTCGAAAACTCCCACCCCAAAAACTATACAAACGAGACCGAAAGTTAATTCATGTCCTGCGATTATTATATGTACTAAACTCTAAAGTCACTCGCATCCATATTCATTTATATATCAAATAATAAAATGATAAAGATCATTTTTACTCTGATAAATCTATACTCTGTAAATTTTATGAGAATCATTGTCATAATTAGGTAATGAAACTAATTTATTGCCGAGTATAATCGCCGGTAGAACAAATATTTGAGCAGAAACTACCTCGGTACATGTATCGGCATTAACAATGAGCATATAGGTATGTTTATTTTATACCAGCACACATACCCGACAATACGTCAGTTTCATTATCCACTTAAAACAATGATTCTCATAGGATTAGGTTCGTGTGAATTCCTTGATTCTAATACAATTACATTTCGAATAATCCGATTGTCGGGAATGAACGTTACGTAAAATTACAACAAGGATGAAAAAATGATTATATTCAATCTCTAACATAAAAGTCTAATTCTCTTGTTAATTAGGCTCTGGATCTTGACCTCATTCACTACTCACTGCTACCTAAGTATATGATAGGTTTTACGTGGATCGGAAAATAACAAGCGGTTTTGGGCTGACCATAGGCCAGCCTTTGGACTTCCCGTTTTCAAACTCGTTTCTATACAGTTTTCTTAGATTAATTATTTTCAGGGTTAAATTTACCCGCGAAATACTATTGGCTCTAATTTTTTTAATCATCATGTCAATAGTTGATTGTGTTATTTGATATAATAATCGATGATACATGATTTCAGTGAAATTCATACCGTCTATCTATTTGCCAATGCCTTTACACCCTGTACCCTGATTTTAATTTCTTGACAGTTTTTTTCTATAAATATTGTCTAGTCTTTCAGATACGGGTACATAAAATTGACGAAAAAGTCAAAAGAACATTTCACAGTTTCCCACCTGATGCATATATCGCAATCAAGACAGACGAATCGCAATGATCCGCGACACCTTTCGTATCCTTTCACTCTACATCGTGGATATTTCCTTGTGTGAGGATCACATGAGTATATCGAAACGAGTTTATACAGATCATACATTTATTCATTTTAAACTCGTTTGGTAAATTATGAACGCTGACAGCTGACACTGTTTCTAAATATCATTCATAATCATAATTAATGGTTTATCCTTATCTTCAGTTTTTTTTTTAAATTAAGATTATAATACATGTCTTTTTTCTTGTAACGAAAATAAAAATATCTGAAATAAATTTCACGTGAAAAACTCGCTGAATCCTAATGATCTTTTGGCAATAGAGTACATATTATAATGATTAATGAAATGTATCAGAGTTAACTCGAGTAAGGATTTCGGATGCATACCTACTTGGTCCTAATGTCCGAGTTTGCAATTGGACTCCCTTGAATGAGTTCATACCCGAAACTTTGGCACATTCTGTAAATACTTACGCGAATGTGATAGAAGAAATAAAAACGAACCTAGGGTGAATACCTTTTTTTTTAAATCTCAATATATCTAAATTTCTTGATAAATAATTCATAGCCCACTAAGACTTAATTCATTATATAATATGAAGATACAAAATTGAAAAGGATTACTGAAATTCAAAGAAAACGGTTTGGATAACTAAAAATGGCGCAATCAAAGAACACATTCTTCAATTATTATATTAATGTTAGTAGAATGTGTATTGAAAGACAAGTCAAAGATTTTGCGATGTTTATCTTTACAAATTTCAGCAGGATCTTCTGATAGGGCGGTTTTCAAATACTATGTATTACGTCCAACCCCTGTCTCCAATATTGATTCTCTTTTTCCAAATTAGGGGTACCTACATTCAGTGTTGCACAGAGGTATACAAGATCAAAGATCTTGGAAAAGGCTTTGGAAAAAAAATGTTTTTGTTTCTAGTGGTGAGATGGGGAACATCTACACACACGACTGGCTAAAGTCTCGCCTAGTTAATTGAAAACATTCGAATTTGTATTCATCGATCGTGCGAAAAGCCACGTTCTTGAATGTTTTGAAAATGTTCAAAGCACGACTCTAGCTAGTACGTTATAACTGTAGTGCACAGATTTGGTAACAGCTAACGCACATATTGTCAATGGCAACGGAGAGCTTACACCCTTCTAAGTGCATTACCTTGTTAAATCTAACTGGAACCAGTAGAATATAATCTAGTCAGTATAGTAAAATACGACCAGCGGGTACGAAATGATATAAGTGCATTTAAAATTCGTAATTTTAAACACCCGTTACCTAATTCTAACTCAAAATCTTCTTTTGACTATCGTTTTTATAGACGCTGTTTCGATATCACATATGGAGAATTCCACGTGAACTTGTCCAGTGTCTGACCCTCACTATTTTCTAGTCGATTTATATTTTTTTCTCAGTTTGACCCCCACCCCTTGGAGCACCTGCCCCTGAATTATTTCAGAATATTATACGTATTCGTTATTGCCTGATGAATTTTGAAGCATTTGTTGTCTTGACATTTCAAAGAATTTTCAAAGGATTGTACCTCTGGATGCATGAATCTTATCACAAAAAAAAACATGCCAAATTTTTCTTCTTCATACGTACTTTCATGTGCAAATGTTACCAATAATAATTCAGGGTTACTCGAAGGGGTAGGGTCAATCTAAGAAAAAAATATAAATCGAATAGAAAATTGTGAGGGTCAGACGCTGGTCGAATTTACGTGAATTCCCCATATATGTAAGTATGCATTCTCAGAATCAAATTAAATTCGACTTTTTATGTCTGTATAAGAAAAAAAACATTTATTACGCTATTAAATTTTGCGAACGATCAAAAAAAAAATCGCACAAATTTGAGGAGGATACATTTTACTATATATAATTTACCTTATACCTACTTAGTTATTATGCAAATTAAAAAACAGACAGATCCACAGATCTAATGACAAATGTTGTATACGTAATTGCTATTGACGCAAAAAATTCAAGATGTGATATGATGTATTCATATTTCTACAGCTATTTGTTGCACTCTGTATTTAATATACTTCATTTTTTGCACGTCTAGACATAGCGGCGTACCATATGTAGGCATACTTGACTCAAACAAATCGAAAATTTAATCTAATAGCCAAGCTTTTTGACGAAGCTTAATTACCTCATTGTATATCCTTATAGTGATTAACGAGTCAAAAAAAATTTAATTCGGAGGTTTAATGGTCCAGCATCACGAATTTCAATCAATGTTTTCTCTGATCTTTTAGTTTCTATTGCGTATAAACTTGTTCATTGTCGAAGGATTTTATCGATCTTTTCTTATCCGAAAAGTTAATCACGTTGTAGATCTGAAAAAATTTGTGAAATTTGACATTCTGATCTCTCGCTTGGATGTGAATAGTGAATAGTGATACGTATATCAGTGTACCATATAATACGCCCGTGTTGATTTATAGGATATTACGTATGCGCACATATGGGCACGAGTCTACCTACGCATAAGAAATGCACCCCAACGGCGGATCGCACTTTAAAAGAGCCATAAAAACTTATCAGTAAACTCGAGACGATACTTTCCATCGACATACAGTCAGCCAATCCTCGATTAATGGGAGAAAATCAGCTTTTGCTTTAGGATAGATACGATTGGTAGAACTTTTTCGTTGGTTCTACAATTTTATCTGCGTTCATTTAAATAACTTGAAGCAACATTTCCATCCATTTTATGGTCAGCTAAGTAGGTATTTCAATTCGTTGTTACATCTGATGTGAGAAACGTAATCCTTTGATAGTTCACTCTACCAGACACCAAGAAGTTTAAGTTGTGAGCCAAAGAGCTTTACAACCCTGAAACTTGAATGTCACATCACGTTTTATTGAGCTCTGCTATTTTGCGAAATATGGCAAGATGGTTTATCAGATGTCCGCTTGCCTTCTTAGAAGTACACTGATTTTGAAATTTAATTTTTCATCATTCCGAAATCATATAATTTTCGATTTTGGTCAGAGCGAATCAATCTTCACTCATTATCGCATCGAGCAACTTTTATCTGAAAACCTCAACTGAATGTGATCTCTGAATTAAAGTTCGTCACGTAATAGTCTTCCTTTAAAAAGTGGGACTTGATTGAATTTCCTATATCCTAATAGCAGATATTTTTCTAACAACGAACCAATTATCTTCGCAATTAGTCGAATGCATCGTTCAAATTTTTTATCCAATTCCCATTAGCTCAGGGTTGGCTAGTGTCAGTTAAGTAATTAATTTTACGTTCATTAAGTCCTCTTTCAATAATAAATAAAATCTATTCATCGTCTCTATAATGATGTTAGTAAATGAATTGAGAAATTCTTCATCGGCCCGACAATTCGAATAAATCTGTTCCCTTTAAATTAATTCAAATCATACACGCCAGCCATAAGCAATTAATTCCACAATGATTACCTTGCATAGCTTTTATGTAATGGGACTGCTTGACGCCTTCTGATTTATATACGTATGTTCACAGGCCTGTACATTTATCAGCGTTGAATGAATATGGGACTAAGTTTTTCCTCTTCTAAACAAGGTGGGAATTAAACGTCTCAAGCTAAGCGATGGAAGATTTTTCGCGCGGTTTCGGGCACCCAACAACAGTTTGCTAATGACGGGATGAAATTTTTACGAAAATTAAAATTACCAGGACCCTCATGTCTCCCTGACCCCTTAAAGACTGAAACCCGGAAAATTCCAGGGAAATAAAAAGGTTAATTTTTCTTCGAAGGTAAACGCGATTTAACCCAGACGTAAGACAACTGTTAGATTATTCCTTGCTCATGTTCAAATTATTCGATAATTATTGTGATTAGTCGGATTACTGAATGCAAAGATAATCATCGTTCATTAACGGGATGTGATAGCCAGGGGTCGATGAAGTAGGGGGGTGTTTTTACCAATTTTTTTTGTTTTACTCGGCATTTCGCGACGAAGGCACAGAATGGATTTTCGCAGAGGCATTCGACGTATTATATGGTGAAGTATTGCCGTAGACGAATAAACGTATTGAAATCGAAAAATAGTTTGTTTTCGTAAATTACAATCTGTAAAACAGGGTAAAAAAATGGCCGGTCGGGGCTCGACTCTCATATGCTGACCTTATTATTCAAGTTCGCGCGGTATCCAGCACTGAAATGTATAGCGACGTCAATTCTACGACCTCGCACGAACCGAATGATCCGTTTATTTATGAATATTACTTGAAAATGGGAGCGTGATTTGCAATGCTGCATTTCGTCGACTTCGACCGAGTCAAAACGGTTTTTGACAGTTACATACACTGAATGTGTTCAATGTTGACCGGTATGAAGTTCACCCCACAGTCTTCTGTCTCTTTCTTCCCTCGCGCTAACTGTCAAGACCCGCTTTGACTCGGTCGAAGTCGACGAAATGCAGCATTGCAAATCACGCTCCCATTTTCAAGTAATATTCATAAATAAACGGATCATTCGGTTCGTGCGAGGTCGTAGAATTGACGTCGCTATACATTTCAGTGCTGGATACCGCGCGAACTTGAATAATAAGGTCAGCATATGAGAGTCGAGCCCCGACCGGCCATTTTTTTACCCTGTTTTACAGATTGTAATTCACGAAAACAAACTATTTTTCGATTTCAATACGTTTATTCGTCTACGGCAATACTTCACCATATAATACGTCGAATGCCTCTGCGAAAATCCATTCTGTGCCTTCGTCGCGAAATGCCGAGTAAAACAAAAAAAATTGGTAAAAACATCCCTCTACTTTATCGACCCCTGGCTATCACATCCCGTTAATCTCAAATTGAAAAGCGTCATCTGTTCAAAATAGAAAAAACGACATCTCTGTAGACATATTATGCAATATAGACTTCATTCTGAGGCGATAAATGAGAAGTGAATATGTAAATAAATTTCCTCCAGCTTGTTCGATTAGCTTTTATCAATTACATTATCGATTATAGATTAATAATAAAATATTCAAAGCACAATTTATAGCCTGAAGGCCTCCTCGATGGTTGGAAAAGGTTCGATGTATAATAGGACTTTCTCATTCATCCTTTTACATTATCAGGTAGAAGTGCCATTCAGCATGTTCATGAAGAAGATAGGATATCCGGAATTCGGTAGTGGCAGGTTGTCCTCCACCCTTTCTTTCCCCGACCGGGTGTCGCCAACAAATGTCGCGATATATTTTATGTTATTACGCTTTTCATCCCCTTCCCACTCCAATTCTCAATACCCTAAAACCCCACCCTCCAGCTCAAGGAATATTATATCCCTCGGCTTTCACTCGAGGAATATCTCCGAGGGATTCTTACCTCGTTGTCATCATCGTCGATGTCAAGTCGACGTGGCACGAGCCCTGCATTATTTTTTTTTTTTTTCTTTTTTTCATCTTATTTTCTCACCCTTACGGGATCTCACTCTATGACTCATGCTCTCTCCTGCTCATCCTTTCTATTTTTTCTTTGCCTAAACCTCGCGTTCCTCACTACCAAAATCCCATTTATTCTCGATCGAATATTCCGTTTTTCGTTTTACAGATAGGTACTACGATGCTATACACGCCTCAAATTCGATCTCAAATTTAAGCCCCGTCTATTACTTTTGCGGTGGAATTTTAGCCGCTCAGATATTCACAAGGAACCTTAAAAACCACTAGATTGCATTTTCTAAATGGTTGATGAATAAAATTTGCCACTTTACATCATCGCATGTAATATTTAAACTTGCGACAGAAACGGACTAGGTATTGAATAAATTCTACGACTATATTTCTCTAATAATAATAATTTATTAGCTTACTACAATATGCTTAAGGCTTACACATATGAATTAATGGTAAAGAAAATTGCATACATGTTACGTTCCTATTATTCGTAAAAATTTAATTATAATTAACGACGTACGTTCCCAAGACTCCTTAATGAACACGGATCTTCTCTCCACTCTCTCTGAAGTAGCAGGAATATCTCAGGTACGACGAATCGCAGGGATCATCAGTTGCTGAAAAAATCGAATTGCATTAGCCAATATTTGCGAAGCGGTATAGAAGAGCTTGCAAAAATATCTGCCTTATCAGCATAACTGGTCATCTGTCCACATTTTCCGTCATTACCCACAATGCTAATACCGAAATGAACATACCGACGTGAGGGAACAAAAAAAGAAAGTTGAAAGAATTTAGAGAAATGAAAAAAATCTGTTTCAAATTTCACGTTTTCTTTTCTCGTCTGATGACCCGATGAATGTTATTATCATCCATCGTATCCCACAGGATAAACTATCGATCGTCGAAACTTTACCATCAGTTGACATCAACTTCATTAGTATATCATCGCGTTATTCCAAACGCCTGCGAGTTATCAAACTGGCAAAATTTTAAAGACGTTTCAAATATGTTACTCACCAAGAGCTCCGCAAGTGTCGATAATTTTTTCGAACTCCTCGTCGCCAATATTCGAAGGTTTAGACCGGAAAGCAACATCCCTTTGCAGAACTTGATCCTTTTCCTAACAGAAGCAGAATCAATTTTGGATTTTTCCCGCATGTGTCCAAATTAAATTGCGATTTTCCCAATTTCTCGACTCATTGTCAGATATTATACACGTTCAACTTACAACTCCGAATTTCTCATTCAAGCACTTGATGTAGCACTTCACGACCTTCGGTGCATCTTCTATCGGGTCCTTTGCAATTTCTGCAATTTGTTCCTTGGTAGCGCCGGTACTCGCACGACAAACATCTGCGTATTCCCGGTGGAGAGCCAACTTTTCTTCATCAGTTTTTGGCACATCGTCTTTCTCGTCCGCAGAAGTGGCGACTACGACTATGGGTGCCTTTTCTCCAAGACTTGCAGTATCAGCTACGTCGACGACTTTTTCGCCACTTTGGCTCACTGCTTCATCTTTAATCTTCTCTGAGACTACGGGCGTCTCGTTAGCAGATGGGGCTGCCTGTGGTTTCAAAAAATAAAATCTATAAGATTAACATAATCACCGAAGCGATCGGCCTAGGTATATTCGACAGCCATTCACTCCTTGGTAGAATTCACGCCGATCAAAGTATAATTCATGATATTCAAGTGCGTCTTCTTTTTTCATGTGATTTTCCGGAGAATTACAATTTGTCGAATTAATTTCTAACACGAACTACGTATAAATCTCGTCGATTCTTACCAATGAGACTGCCAAGAGCGCGCAGAATATGGCGATGACTTTCATGTTTGCGAAAGCGATCACTCGAATGTGGATTATTCTTGAGTAAAATAACGATGGCTAGGTAGATAGGTACTTTGGGTTCTGTGCACCAGAGTCTAGTAACAATCTTTGCTGATTTTTAATCTTTTATACTCCTAGGAAGGAGCGTGATCCCACCATAATCTGAGCGAATAAAAATAGAGAAAATAGAACTGAATAGCCTGTATAAAAATGATCAGCATGAATAATGGTAATAATAATCGGCAGGGTCATGGCGAAAAGTATTAAGACCCAGAGCTTGTAATGCGAGAGGAACCATGTGTATAGAGAATAAGATTGAACTGATCGTGAGCGAAGAATCGCTATAACGTGCTACTTTTTTGCGCATTACTGCCAATGTTTTTTTCTCTTCTTCTTCTTCTTCTTCTTCTTCCTCTTGTCACGCTGACTCCATATACCGCGATCCATCGCGGTCAACGTACTCACTGACAGATATATATCACGGCACGAAATACCTTCTGTCATCTTATGTCTGGTCCTGAAAACAGGCCACGTATACATTATTATGCGTATAGTGTTAGCGAAGGATCGCTTCAGATCTTTCGTGTACCAATCAGGATCAGATTATAGATTTTTTTTCATTTTTTATTAATGTCCACCGTTATAAAGTAGCCGACTTTATCTCGGCTCCATCGCCTTACGTTAGAATCACGTGTATATATATACTGCAGCCATTCCTGTTTGTATGTATATACGCATATGATTAGCTGTGTTAACGTTCTATTTTGGCAAACCGTTCGAGGCACTATAACGGTGATGTTACAGTACCTCGCTTTTTATGAATTGTGAAAAAGCTACTAATCCAGAGAGCCTGGTGCAAGAAACGGGACAAAATATTGAAGGAATCTGAGTTATTAATTCTCAAATTAATTTCCATCGAGCAAAATCTACGAGCTAAAACTAGTTTCAGAGCTATTCAGCCAATTTCATATCCTCGAGGACTAAAACTTGCATAACATATTTTACTCGCATATATCGCATACCCATGCCTAAGGGCTAAGGCTATCGCAGTACTCGGTTAGAAAGAGTCAAGAATCGGTATAGATCGTGTTGTTGGACGAGAGTAATAATTCCATCAATTATCGCAAACCGGTTCAATAAATGCATGATTACCTCAAACAGCTGTAACCATGTACCTATTTTGAACAGGTACATCAGTTGATAAAATCTAAATTAACAATAGACGAACAATTATACGTACAGTTTAGGATAATAATTGATCACTCTTCCGAAGCGTAACTGACTCAAATTACGAACGAATGTGGTTATTTTTTTTTTTTTCTGTACTCATTAGCGCTGTAGTATAATCATCGCGCATATTTCAATTTTGACGTACCGATCGATCATAGCTTGTCGACTGGCTATTTGATTGGAGTATAGAAATTATTACAACCGATCGTTTCGGAGTTCGAATTATATCGCTCGTGTACCCACTTTCTACTTAGAAAAACTTTCCTGCGATTAAAAATTATTACGTTAAATCATGTAGACCTTAAGCAAAATCAGCTGTCATTCAATTTTAAATGAAATTTCGGTGTTTAACTGAATAATTAATTTTTATCACATTTATCATAGTTTTAAACGCAATGGACCAAAGACGTCAGCACTTTTTATTAATGTTAATAATAGAAGGCTGGCGATTATACGTGGATACTTTTAATGCATTTATAATTTTTGTAGATATTCAGAAACACATTTTTTACCGATTAACAATGCATAATTATCCTCAGTACAGAACCAGGAACTCTCAGTTTTTATTTCGTCCCATTAAATACCCGATGAAGTTGCGAGGTGATTTCAATAACTACTTAATTAGAGTTAAATTACTAGCTGGCACCCTTTTTTTATGAGCCATCAAATTCGCTCATCGGTCATAATGCTTCTATCCGCCTACTATACTATATATATTATATACGCGTTACTTACGTAAAATAAAATCGCGTGCGAAACCTCGAATCTACGACGAGGAAGGAGATGCTAATTAATACCGTCTTCGATGGTATTGCATTTATATAATCAATTATAAATCAAATAATAACTGAACAGTTTCCATGACCATCTTCTAAGTACATTCACCTATATTTTTATAATACTATGAAATTCGATTGAAATAGATTCGTGCTATCGATGAAAATATTATCATCTTCATTTATTACTCTGTTCTAAGCCAAATGAGTGAAGAATTTCAACCCATATAATATCATTATTTATCCTTTTTTTGACCACTACGTAGTCCATCCAATTAATTTGTTACGGAAAGTGACAACACGGGGCGACAGACCGTCACGACAGGATGCTTTCCGGAATCAAACATTCTAGCTTAGTTTTTATTGCATATTAGACATGCATATATATAAATGTACATATGTCCCTGTTAACCTGTATTAGTATATTGTCGTCCATATGAAGTTATATAACACCCGGGACTTCCCAGAATTCAGGGAATTTATACAGACGTAATTATATGGTTAGACACTAACTGAGTTGTAAGTGTGGAAGTGATGTTTCGCAATTTAATTCAATCCTCCTTATTATACATATAGTAATTATTGCACCCTTGATGCTCCATGGACTCGTTATATAAATCTGAAATATGATATCGCGACTGCAAGGTGAACATCTTCAATAATTTTTCAAAGGATAAAATGATAAGAATACCAATTCTCTATAAACAAATTACAATATTCAGTATCTCACGGCTTTTCAATTATCTTGAGAGCATAAATAGCAATATCTATATTAACATCTATGTAGGGTGAAAATTTCGGTTACGATTGAAACACCTTTGAAGCACATCAATGGGAATTCGAGGTGCTCGATTTTGTAAATATACGTAAAAGTGGAGTATAGGGTAAGATTCAAAAACTTCATTTGTCACGTGAGGATTGATTCATTTTGTTACCTCGTCTTCGTAAATATTTCCATTTTTGAAAATAATGTCCATCTTCTTGTACTATGCGAGTGCAAAATGCGGGGATGGTAATTCTGTTCGTCGGTGTTGTCGACTCATGACGGCATGGATTTGGCTGTATAACCACGGAGAATTGACACCCTAATTACAAAACCAACAATAAATGTGACAAATAACAATAATCTGCATGATTACCTATCAATTATCATCTTTATGATCATATACTAGACTAAAAAAAATTGAACTACCTTCATCTCATTTCAAGAAATATTGAAGCAGAGATTTACGTAAACTAATTCACCCCGAATACACTAGTACCTACTACGACGAATTTTTCAACTTGAGTTGCGGTTAAAGATACGTTAAAAATATGATATTTTCGTATAATTTTTACTGACAACCAGTCATTCATTCTTCAAAACGAAAAAAATCATTTGTCGCATATTTTTTACCCAGTTGTCCGCAGTAAAGCATAAATAATAACGTATTATTAAAGAGAATCATAAATAATTATTCATATTGTTATCCTACACAAAATTTTGCAACTTCAATATCCGCTGCAGAGATTTAGACTGTGTTCGTGAATTCTGTTTTTTAATTATCATATACGAGAATGTTCATTGCCATTCACACGGTGCAAATCGAACTCAATATATCCAAATGAACTTTGTCAAGTCATTGAGTCTGTGTGAATGATATATATTTCCACATTTCTGAAAATTCTTTATAGAAAAGTCTTTGACCTTTTCGTTTTGTACCAGCGGAAATGAAATGTTATCGATCCCTCCGGTAGAAAGTAGGAAAATTATATGATTGGAAAATCAACTTAAACAAGCATTTGGTAAAATTCCATATTATTCAAAATCAACATGTTAATGAACAATATCTATTATATTCTATGTGTCTAGTGAATATTTATATGCGATTGAAACATTCTTAATTTTAAGCTTTGAGAATTTGAAATCCTCGACTTCGCAACGTGAGTTTACTTCTCATTCACGACGTGGGGGTTCATAGAATTCGCCGACCATGATGTCATTATTTTTGAAGCACTTGTACACCAGAGCTGCAGTTTCACAATCATCAGCCCCTACTGCAAATGTGAAAGAAAAAAGTAACACAACGAGTTAAGACTCATATAGTTTTCGTTTTATAGAAACACTAATTCCAAGATTTTTCCTGCAGTAACTGAGACCTTGAGAAAAATCCTGGATTTTGTTCCTGAACTAAAAACGTAACTTACCTTCATCTGCACAATTGTCAGCAAGCTTTTTTGCATTTTCTTTGTAGATTGCTTGTGTTGTTTCGATGAAAACTGTCTTGTTAAAAGTTCCATTTTCATTCAGCTAAAAAAAAAATGTAAGATGGTTAACCCTCCGTGTGTACACTGGGTTTTTAAAGGAACAGTAAAAATTTGAAACTTAAATTTCCCGTTCATGAATTAGAGGCCTTTAATAGAGGTGTTTAAACTTTTGACTTTAACAACTTCTGGGCCATGTAGTCAACACTTCAAGAAGTAACCCAGAATTTTTTCAGATTTTTTCAAAGCCTAGAAAACTCAAAAAACTTTACTGTTTCCTAAAAGACCCAGTGTACACATCGTGTCTCGAAAAATATAGTGTACACACGGAGGGTTAACTTGTGTAGAATTTTATATACTCGTAATCTCAATATTAATAGTAACGTCAAGCACTTGTTACTCACGAATCCTAGGGTTTTCATGACGCAGGCCCTGAAACAGTCAGTCTTCAGTTCCCCTTTTGAATGCAAAATTTTCTTTACTTCCTCTGTCAAAGATGTAATTAGTGATTAATGATAAAATAAAACATTATTATTTGCAATGGAATAATCAAAAATATTCAGCTGTAACGACGTCTGAATTTTCATGTTCAAAACTTAGTTAGTGAAATGTGTTTCATAGTCATACCGTTAGTCAAACTCAGTTTAGCCTGGCAGTCATCGTTTATCTTCTCTGATTTCGGGCACATGTATCCATGAGGATACGTTTTCTAAAGTAATTGAAGGGCTTTAATTATTTCTTTAATAGCATTGACTGAATGTTAGTTCGAAAATTCAGCACAGAACTGATTTAAAAAAACCACTAACAAATGATGGTGAACATTGGAATCTCACCTTCAAACAATCATGATATAACTTAGCAGTTCCGCACTCATCGGTTCCCTCTATAATGATTGAAAATGGATTAAACCTTCCAATTGGTAATAAATTGACACGTCGAAAGATAATTTTTACATTTTTTGGATGTAGAAAATCATTGAATTAATCCGTCGCATTGACCCAAACATGTGAGAAATAAAATTACGGGCAGGAACCTACTTTGTTCAAGGCATGTATCAGCCATATTAGTTCGTTGCTCTTGAGAAACATGAGGCGGAAAATCTTTAAGCACCGCTTCTCTGTCGTAATTTCCTTCCGCGTTCATCAGGCCCAGCTCCTTGTCCACACATGCGACAAAGCAGCTGAGATCATTATCTTCACTGCTCTCGTCGCTCCCATCAAGCTCATGAAGCTTTTCTTCACTAAGGTCGAGCTTTTTCAAACAAGCATCAAACGCAGCTTGTTTATGAGGCGGTAATCGATGATGTGAGTCTGCCTGTGCGGGAAGATTCAATTAACACAACAATTACAACATAAAAAATAAATAATAACGATAATGAGTTCGATAAGAACCATAAATTTATTCGGACTCCCACGTTATGTGTTGACGAATACTTCGGAATTTGATAATTTCAATTCACATTCACGAAAAACATCTGTTTAAATGTCGCTTGTATGAAAATGTTTAAATTCGCACTATTCGATCAAAGGATGAACTCATGACGGTTAATACTGTACCGAGAAGAAATTGTTCGAATTAAACCTGTGTACTCACGTTAACAAATACCACGAAGGCGAGGAGTAGTGTTACAGAAATGTACGAAGTCTTCATGATTACCGAATTAGAGTAGAGATATTACTGTGCTGTTTCGCAGTTTTCGAAATTATGACAAACCTTTCGTTCCGGTATCGGTCTTATATATGATTGTGTACAATGCATAATTTGAAACTGCGAAAATGGGAACCGGATATCCAAATTAGTATGAAAAAGTGGTTCACCAAAAGCCTAGAAGAGGGGGGCTAAATATCTGAATTTGCATGGCAGATGAAGAGGACCTCAATTTCCCCGCTTCCGTATAGGCAGTATGTTCCGTATAGTTTCCTACCGCGAAATTTTTTCGCATTGAATGCCTCCGAGGAGACGCTGATACTATATTAGATCAAGAAATCTCGAATCACTTTGTGAGTTGAAAAAGTTATGAAAGATATCTAGGAATAAATAATTTCTATTCAGAATCAGTTCCATCCGAAAGTTTCCGATGTCTGGATTTGAAAATATCAAATCAAGGCAGATAAATTGGATTATCGTTAAATTATTGCACCTTTGGTGCTCCATGGATTCTTTATAACTTTGAAATATTATATTGACTGCAAGGTGAACGTGCTCAATAATTGTTCAAATGATACCATAACAAGAATACCTACCAATTCTCTATTAACAAATTACAATATTACGTTATCTTACGGCTTTCTGATTATCCTGAGAGCAAATAGTGAAAATTTTTCAGGTCACCTCAAATCATGTTTCACAAAAATTTGCAACAACTTACACACTATGATACTATGAAGTGACGGAATGACAAATTTTTCCAATGAACGATGGGCTCGTAAGAAAAAAAAATGTATTCAGTTGGTGGAAAATCCCATGTTATTAAAACGGGAAGAAGTACAGGCTTACCGTTAAAGTCCAAGTTTTGCCCAGATTTTTTTGAATTCATTTCGAACCGGTCTAGGGGCGTCGCGGACAAATTTTCATCTAACCCACAATAAGGACCACCCTAAAATGTATGTCCTCCCTCAAACTACCTTCATCTGATTTCGAGAAATATTCAAAGCAGACATTTACGTAAGCTGATTAACGAACTTATCAACTCGAGTTACGATTAACGATACGTTAAAAATATGATCTTTTCATCATTTTTACTAACAACTAGTCATTCAAATTAAAAAAAATGTATGAATCGTATCATGATAATTGAATGGTGAACCCCCGGTGATTATATCACACGTGTTGGATAACAATTATCATTTGTCACATATTTTTTACCTGGTTGTCCGCAGTGAAGCACAAATAATAATGTATTATTAAAGAGAGAAATAAATAATCATTTATATTGTCATGCTACATAACATTTTGCCAGTTCAGTATTCGCTGCAGATATTTTTGTTCTCTGCTCCACATCAGATTTATTTAAGAAAAATTCCCTTCATGAGTTTTGTAGTCATACAATTTATAATTTGATGAAAATTTGTCAATTCTAAGGAAAGTAGACAAACCAACTGAACTGAACTGACAAGCAAGAACAAGAGGTCGTTCATACTAAATTACGTAACACTATTTTAATAGAGAAAACTCTTTATAGAAAAGTCTTCGATCTTTTCATTTTGTATCTCATTCTTCATGTTGATTTAGTTCCTAGATCTATCCCAGTGGGAAATAATGATTATCAGTCACTCCGGTAGGAAGTAGGAAAATTATATGATTGGAAAATCAACTTAAACGAGCATTTGTTAAAGTTTCATATTATTCAAAATCAACACCTCACTAAACAATATCCATTACGTTCTATCTGTCTGGTTAGTATGGAGTTACGATTAAAACATTCCTAATTCTAAGCTGTGAGAATTTGAAGTCCTCGGTTTTCCAAAGGGAGTTCATTTTTCATTCACGAGGTGGGGGGGCAGAGAATTCGTCAGGTGTGACTTCAATCTTTTTAAAGCACTTGTATATCCGAGCTGCGGTTTCGCACTCATCAGCCCCTACTGCAAATGTGAGAAACAAAAACACAACGAGTTAAGATCCACATAGTTTTCTTCTTATAGAAATACTCATTCCAAAATTTTCCCGCAGTAATTGAGACCTTGGGAAAAATCCTAGATTTGTTCCTGAATTCAAAAGTCAAACGTAACTTGCCTTCTTCTGCACATACGTCAACCAACCTCTCTGCGATTTGCTTAAAGGGTGATCTTGCGATATAGACAGTCTTGTTGAAAGTTCCATCTTTATTTAGCTGAAAAAACAAATATAACGTGGATAACGTGTGTCCTTTTGTGATTCATATTCTAGTAGGCTCAATTAATAATAACGTCAAACACTTGTCACTCACCAATCCAACTTTTTTCATGAGGCAGGCCCCGAAACAGTTAGTCTCCAGTTCATCTTCTGAGAGCATAATTTTCTTTACTTCCTCTGTCGAAGATGTAATTAATTAGTGATTAATATTAAAAAACCATTATTATTTGCAATGGAATAATGAAAAATTTTCAGCAACAACGACGTCTGGAATTTCATTTCCCGAATTTAAGTAATGAAATGTGTTCCATAGTCATACCGTCGGTCATACTCAGTTCATCCTTGCAGTCATTGAGCATCTTCTTTAATTCTTCGGGCGTGTGAGGAACAACATCCAATTTCTGAAGTAATCGATGAGTTTTAGTTATTTCTTCAAGAGTGCGTTGACTGAATGTTAGTTCGGAAATTCAGCATAAAACTGATTTGAAAAACCACTAACAAATGATGGTGAAAGGTGAAATCTTACCTTAAAACAAGCGTGAAATAACCTGGCGGTCTCGCATTCATCAGTTCCCTCTATAATGATTGAAAATGGATTAGACCTTCCGATTGGTGATGAATTGACATGTCAAAAGATAAATCTTACATTCTTTGGATCTAAGAAATCATTCAATTCATTCGTCGCATCGATCCAGTCTTAGAAGAGAAAAAATATAAAGAAGAACGTACTTTGTCTGACGCATGAGTCAATCATTTTAGTTCTATCCTCTCGAGGAATGGAACGCGGAAAATCTCCGAGCACCGCTTCGGGGTCGTAATTTCCTTCTGCGTTCATCAGGCCCAGTTCCTTGTGCATACATGCCACAAAGCAGTAAAGCTCATTTTCATCCTCACTGCTCGTTGCGCTCTCTTCAAGTTCGCGAAGCTTCTCTTTAGTGAGTTCGAGCTTTTTCAAACAAGCATTGAACGCAGCATCTCTGTTGGCCGGTGATCGATAATTTGGGTTCGCCTGTGCGGTAAAATTCAATTAACACAACAACAAAAGTAAATGATAATGATAATGACTCTAATATAAGAGCCATACGTTTATCGGATTTCTACGTTATTTATTGAAGAATACTTCGAAATCCGTTAAATTAAATTCACGGTCACGAAGAACATCTCTTTAAATTTTGTCTGTATAAAAATGTTTGTATTTGCACTACTCCATCAAATGATGAACTCATAACATTTATTACTGTACCGAAAAGGAAGTATTTAGATAAAACATGTGTAAGTACTTACGTTAACAAATACCACAAAGGCGAGGAGTAATGTTACAAAAAGATGCAAAGTCTTCATGATTACCGAAGTAGAGGAAAGATATCACCGTATCGTTTCAATTTTTTCAAAATTATGACAAACCTTTCGTTCTGGTATCGCTCTTATATATACTTTTGTATAATACATCATTTGAAACTGCGCAAATTGGAACCGGATATCCAATTTACTATGTAACAGTGATTCACAAACAGGCTAGAAAAGGGGGGCTAAATATATGACTTTGCATGACAAATAAAAAGGGCTTTTATTTCCCCGCTTTCGTATGCAGCTTCCTAACGCGAAATTTCTTCGCGTTCAATCTTTACGACAACACGCTAGTACTATAATGGATCATGAAACCTCGAGGTACTTTGCAAGTTGAAAAAGTTAAAAACGATATCTAGGAATTAAATTTTTTTATTCAGAATCAGTTGCGTCCGAAATTTTTTGAAACCTGGATTTCAAAATACCCAATCAAGACAGATAAATTGAATTATCGTTATTTGAAGGGTACTGGTAATTCCGTCACGTATTGCATGACAATCATTTGTCACGTCCTTGTGACACAGCTGTCCGCAGTCAAGCATAACCGTATGTATACGTATGATTGAGGAGGGAAATAGGTATTCATTAACAGAATGATATCCATGTGTGAGGGAAACAATAATTTATTGCAGAAATTTCTCACGCCATAGGCCATATCTTAATTTATAATAACCCTAGATAAGGACATTGTATCAAAATTGACGTATAGGATTTTATTTCATATATTGAGGAGAAGTTCTTCTTTTTCTCAACGAAAACTCAATTTCATTAACATAAGACTTTTCCCGCAACTATAGTGACGACAAAGATTCAAAGTAACTTTGAAAAAAGTTGATGCGGCATAAGTTGGAGCATACAAAAAAATGATTCAATCCTAAAAGGTGGGATCTCTATAACGATTTTGGTATCATTCCAACTAACGTCCTAGAATATGGATCTGATGATCTTCTCTTAGAGTAATTATGGGTGAAATTCCATATTATTCAAAATCAATGCCCGACACTCAACTTTCGATATTATACCTACCTTTCCGTTTCTTAATTAACAATATTATAAAATTATATATTCAACAATTTCTACTATAATCCATGTGTAAAAAAGTAAGACCTTTGGACAACATCCTGAATTTCTTTCCAAACTCAAACGTAACTTAATTGTTAATTCGAAACGTCCGTCTATAATGAACGAAAATTGATCAGATCATTCATTTGGAAATTCGTGCGATTTCGAGGTGTAAGAAATCATATAATTCATTTCTTTGATTGACCAGGACTATTAGGAAAAAGGAAATGACAGACATTATAACGTATTTTGCTGATAAAATGATTAACATGTGATAATACTTATTTTCGCTCTGTCCTGTTGAGAGACGAAAGGCAGGAAATCTTTTAGTGCCGTTTCTCGGAACTAGTTGCATCCAAAAGTTTTCTGGGCAAGCTGCGGATTCAAAAATATAAAATTAAGGCCATGAAATTGAACTATCATCATTATTATATAAATGGCACTGAATGCCGTCACGTATTGCATGACAATCGTTTGTCACGTCCTGATCACACGCTGTCTGCATCAAAGCGTAAATGTGTGTATACGTATGATTGAGTAGGTACAAAAATAGGTATTCACCCTGCATAAAAATATCTTATAAAAATTCACACAGGACTTTATTTCATCTATTCGGGTAGAGTTTTGCTCCTGCTGCACTAGATTTTCATTTCATGAAGATTTTCTTCACAACTTTGGTATCTACGAAGAATCAAACTAATTGTTGAAGAAAGTTGATACATAGTACGCGTTTGAGTCAGAGCAAACAAAAAAAAATGATTCAACCCTAGAAAACGGGATCTCTATGATAATTTGAATATTTTTCATCTAGCGCTGGTACTAGAATATTACATACTTGCTTTGGACCAAGATCCTAGCATATGAATATGATAATTTTCTTTCAGATTCGAATCAAACTTGCACTTCGTAGATGATGTTCGAAAAGATTGCTTTTCCCATTTCTGCATTTTTGTCAAAATAAATATGGCGAATAGCTATGAGATTATCACTTAACGAAAATTGCCTTTCGCCACGCGTAAGTATTAGGTACGTAATTTATGAATGGCTTCTTGCGACTAAACAACTGCAAAATTATGCCTATTGGTAACTCCGGAACAGAGTAGGTAATATATTCGATGAGCGGTATTCTATGGTTGGAGAAATAACCTGAGCGAGTATTTCGTGAAATTATATATTATCAAAAATCAACGCCCAAAACTTAACAAACTACAGTGTTAATACTGTTTTACATCATCTTAGCGCTTCTTAATTATCATAAATTACTTAGATTCGACAATATTTGTTATATTCTGTGTTCTAGGTGAAGATGCAGTTACAATTAAAACATTCTTAATACTAAACGATGGGAATTCGATATCTTCGATTTCCTTAACAGAATGGACTGCTCATTCATCGTCTTGTGGTCGGGGTGGTGGACCAAAGAAATCGCTAACCCTGACGTCGTTCTTTTTGAAGCACTTGTGCAATAGGACTGCGATTTCGCACTCGTCAGCCGCTTCTGCAAATGTAAAAAAAAAAAAATGGAACAAGTTAAGATATGAAGAACTCTTCAATGGAAATATGCGATCACTTACCTTCTTTTGAACACTCATCAGCAATTGTTTGCGCGGCATCCTTGATGTGCGGTGGTGATTTTTCGACAAAAACTTCCTTGTTGAATGTTCCATCTTCATTCAACTGAAAAACAAATGTAACGCGAATGAATAGTGTGAAAATTTATAAAGTTATAGGGTGACGCCAACTTGATAATATAAGGATAAGCACTCGTCACTTACAATTCCAACGCCCTTGTTGATGCAGGCCTTGTAACAGTCCTTCTTGACTTCCTCCTTTGAATGCATCGTTTTATGGATTTCCTCTGTATAAAAGAAATATTAAGTTATTAACATGAAAAAATAATAATAATTATATCGAAATAATGAAAAATATTCAGCCTCAACGATCTCTAGACTTTCGTATCATAATTTCTATGTGAAAAATGTGTTTTATATTCATACCGTTGGTGAGACCCAGTTTCTCCTTGCATTCATCGTGTAATTTCTTGAATTCCGGGTTCATGGGTGGACGAGGCTTCAATTTCTAAGATAGCAAAAGAGTTATGGTTAATTAATGAAACTACATCACTGAAAATTGATTGGAAGCCCATCGCAGTATTCATTTTTTTTTCTTTCTGTTTTTATAATTATGTATAGTGACAAGTAAAATCTCACCTTTACACAAGTGTGATATAGCTTGGAGGTTTCACAGTCGTCAGCTCCCTCTATAATGAAGAAAAATTGATCAGATCTTCCATTTGGTAATAAATTCCCATATGAAAAAGTAATTTTTCGCAATTTCTAGGTGCAAGAAGTCATAATTTAATTAATTGTTCTCATTGACCAAGACTCGAAAAAACGTAAATGCAATAACACACGGCAATATCAATTAACATACTTTGCTGATAACATGCGTCAACTATTTTTGTTCGGTTCTCTTGAGAAACGAAAGGCGGGAAATCTTTTAACGCCTCTTCTCTATCGATATTTCCTGCTTCGTTCATCAGGCCAGATTCCTTGTCTACACATGCGAAAAAGCAGCTGACATCCTTGTCATCTTCACCGCTCTCTTTGCTATGGTGAAGTTCATGAAGCTTTTCTTTAGTGAGGTCGAGCTTCGTCAAACAAGTATCAAACGCGATCTGTTTATGGGGCGGTAATGGATGGTGTGGCTTTGCCTGTAAGAGAAAATTAAATTATCAGAAAAATTCAAAAATTGACAATACGGAATACGTGTAACAACCATAAGGATGGTATTGAGTCTCACAAGAATCCGTATGTACCATGTATATATTTATCGGTTTCCGATATTATGAAAATATGAATACTGAAGAACGTTTCGAAATCTTATAATTTGAGTTCGCTGTAAAAAATTTTGAACTCTCATACTTTCCCATGAAAATATTAACTGAATATGTTCGTCGCTATAGCAAGAAGAGAATATTTGAAATAAACGTGCACATATACTTACATTAACGAAGAACGCCAAAGCGAGGAGGAGTGTTGCGGAAATGAGCAACGACTTCATGATTGAAAAAGTAGAGTACAGCAGATATTACCGTGTCGTTTGATAGTCGAGAAACTTATGATGGATCTCTCGCTCACGTATTGACCTTATATATGCTTGAGTACAACACATAGTTTGTGTCCGCAAAAATAGTACCCGGAAATACGATTGAGTACGAAAAAAGTAGTTCACATACAGGCTGGAAGAGGGGGCATTCATATCTGTCATGTCAGAGAGATCAAGAGGGGTTTCAATTCCCCGCCTGCACAGCAGGCTGTTTCGTACCGCGTAATTTTTGCGCGTTGAATATGTGCGACGAAATGCTCATACTATGATGGATTGAGAAATTTTAAACTACTTTGCGAATAATCTTCGAAAAGAAATCCAGAAATTAATAATTTCGACCCGGAATGAGTTGCATGAGTTGCATCGAAAAATTTTTTCGACTTTGATTAAAAAATATAAAGTTAAGGCAAAAAAAATTGAAGCAGGTGATCCGTCACGTATTATACGACAATCATTTATCACGGTCCTTGTTACACAGCTGTAGGTACGCAGTTAAGCGTAAATCTGTACATCATTGACACAATAATTATTCATGCTCAAGGAGAATAATAATTTATTGCAGAAATATCTGTTGCTCAGTTAGAACCGCGTTTGATAAAAATTTCTAATAAAAATGAAAAAACAAGTTGATACAGCCATAAGTATGCGTGATTGTATTGTAATAATTGGAGTATTACTCCATTCGATTAATGGTTGAATATTTTATATTCGGTTTTTAAATCGCATGTACCATGTGCGAATAATTATTAAAATTTATATGTACAACGTGTACATATGTTTATGCGATTTTGATTTGAATAGATAATACGGTTGTTGACATCACAACACCGGAATGTTTTTACATTTTATATCCGAACTGTTAAATTACCTATAATAAGTATTTTCTCTTTTTTTTTTTATTCCCTCTTCACGCAGGACTCGATTTATTCTATTATTTGTAACAATCGGCACTATTGTCGTAAAAATTTCCGTGACCGAAGTCAAGGCCACGTTTACCATTACGTAACACAAGTTATTGTCAATGATTCGATTTCGTAGGTACCTAATGGTTCGTGGATTAGAAGTATGGACTATGAGAAGCATGAGCCTTGGGACTTTGAAAAAGAAACTAAGTTTAAAAATAATGATTATTTACCTCTCAAGTATAAGGTAAGTGAAGTATTTAATTGTCTTTCATACAGTTTTTCCATATATTATCCCAATCACGTAGTCATAGTACGTTATTCGCCGCAATTATTATTCATTATTTTTCATTGTATAAATGTAAATTAAAAACGGCGTAATACTGTTTACTCAATCGCGTCTAATCTCGGAAAAGCACTGCCTGCAATCAGAGTCATTCGCTATAGGTGATACATGTGTAACTAATATATCGAACTCGAAGTACTTTTGGAGAAAGAAAAAGAAACAATCAATAAAATTCATTCCCAAAATCGTGAGATCAATTTCGAATCTCGTCACGTCTCAACGATAATTACAAGTTTCATTTCGTTATTCGTCAAATTTTTATCTTACAATCCTTGAGCTAAAATTTAATACATTGCAAGGCAGTGTTATTACGGAGCGTTAATGATCCGCAATATGAAAAACTATTTTTAACTCTAATCAATGGCGGTTGTAGTTGTTACCACGTGAACTAAGCCTTGAAAATAAATGTTCTGAAGATTTTTAAGGAATAAGGAACGGTCGTATATACGAACCGCGGAGACTCTACTCGTGATTGCGAATCATCAATCATCTTCACTCTTTTACAATTTGTTTTTTCGGTTATTCATTTTTTTTTCTCCGTTAGTTCTCGGCCAAACTATAATAGTATAATACACCATTTCTACCGCTGTTATTGCTATACTGACGTCAGGCACTTATGCCAATATTCTAAAAAGTTTTGAACCTTTCTCGAAATCTTGGAACCTGATTTTTCGCATACAAGCTAAGTAAGAAATGTTGTTGGCTTTCGCAAGTACGAATAATTATTTGAGTAAATAAAATTCAACACAATGTACTGTTTTTAAACTCATAGTAACGTTTCCACATAACAATTGCGCATACATCTATATTTTTTTCTGATCCTTAACAATTATCATCATCCAGTAACAAAGCGTTCAAATTTTAGATCGCTTTTGAAGATTTCAAAATTCCGTATCAAACCTTCCATCTATCTGCATATCTTGACCTGTCTTATGCCATCAAATTATAAATTCATACAGATTGTAAGAGCAAATAAGACTGTTTTCGAATGTGGTTCCCCGCTCAAGATAGACGTGCTGAAAGTCCAACAGCACCGCAGGCAAATGAAGGAGTAAAACGAATAAACAACTTACCGTTAATATTGTATACTAATTCGTTCGAGGAAATCTAAACGGTTCAGTGAATCCTTCTATGAATTTCAATACGCAATTTTATCGAATGCTTGTTCCTGTTTTCCGAATATCGATCAGGTATAGTTCGCGGACAGAAAAGTATGTTCAGAGAAATTGATGAATTCGCAAAGCTCATCTTAGGTATGCATTGAATTAAAAGTACCAAAATACTGTCTAGTTAATTATATCCTTCAATTCTCACTCATTGTCAGCTACAAACGACTTCTTAATTGACATGATATGTGCGCATTCTGTTTATCGTTACGTAAAGGTGATTAAGAATATAAGAGGTGCCACCTTGCTTACATCATTCTTATTTTGCCTGACATAGGTATGTAATAGTCAAATTGGCAATCCGTAATCAGTGATTCACACTGATTCAGTCTTCCGTAATTAACTTTTTTTGTATAAAGAAGAAGAAGAAGGGGAGGTTTCGGGAATTTATGCATGATATATGGTAGAGACGGTCAGTTTTTACAATTTCATTTCTTTCCTTTTTTTTTTCATCTTTATGATTATTAATCGCAAAAGTTCTAGAATCTTATGATTGGGCTTCGTCGAACTTTGAGTTGTTTGGAATTGACTAGAATTTGAATGGTAGCTAAGCAGAGAATAATAACTACATGCAAAGGTCAGTGAATTCGAATAACGGTTGATCATCTCAAAGAGGCTACGATAAGCTGCAGATACGAGATATCTCGGCAGTAGGTATACTGCTATCGAAACTTGATTTCATTTTAGGTACTGGTTATAATGGACTGTCATACTGACATGACGTAGCCAAATCTCTAAATGCTCAGAGATGCGGTATAACTGTAAAAATTGATCCGAGTTCAGGGATAAATTGAGATAAGGAGTTCTTAGACACAAATATCATTCAAATTTTATTTTATTTTCGAGCTATTTACAGCTGCTCTTATAATGCAAATATGTGATAATAATTTTTGCATAAAGATTTAGAGTAAACGGAAATGAAAGTTCGATAAACGGTGCACAAATATCTCTATTTTCGCTACATTGATACAATCGTAATACTAATTATTCCATATCTTGTAATTGATGATTTTATTGAGTTAATTATTCATGAGGCATGTGCAAGAGCTCGTGAGCCTGAAACAAACAGATATAATATTCAAGTTCAGAGTTTCACCTCAGCAAGTCAGATATGTACTAATAATTTTCGTTCAATCTCACCTTGTTTTCATGAAGACATTTGAAAATAAGAGAAGCTGTTACACACGGATTGTCATCTTCTAAAATAAGACAAATACACGACCAGTTATAATTGGGGACTTACAAATTTTGACAATAATAATTGATGAGAAATTGCGACCTTGTGGATTTGATGAAAATTTACTATGCCCTTAGAGTTTATGAATGAATTTATACAATTATTGCTTTGCTATTTCATAGCCTGGTCCTGGCTGTCGATTATTACTGAAATGATTCTAAATACCGAAAAATCAACTTACTCTCTTTGGAACAAAGTTCAATCAGCTTGATCGCATCCTCTTTTGGCATATGATCGGGAATCTTTTCGATTGCCTTATCTTGTTGAATTTCACCTGCCTCGTTCATCTAGAAAGTTACAACATCGTTTTAAATACGTAAGATTCTTATGCCACAATAGATACCTATACAATGGTTGAAAACTGATCTATGAGATTTTGATTTTTCTCTAAATGTTGATCAACCCTTATTTCAAGTTTACTTCAAATCTAAAATTTCATTACAGTTTCTTACTATGCCCATATCTTTCATCATGCAGGCGCCGAAGCAATGCAGCTTCTCGTCATCCACCATCTCGCCCCCTTTCATGCTCTTCAGCGTTTCCGGATCCACACCTGACTCCTCCACGCACTTTGTGGCTGCTTCCTTCATGTGTTGCATTTGTTCGGGTGTCGGTGGGGCAGCCTTGATTATTTCAAAGTTATGGAAAAAAAATTGTAAATACCTTGCGAATATATAAATTTCATTCAAATTATAAATGATCGCAAAACAGTTATTTCTTTAATCTGATATCACTGATGACCTACACTTTGATTGGGTGAAAAATTATGCTTCACTATCCGCGAATTTATAGAAACTGCTTCATGTTTTTCTACGGCTATTTATCACCGTTCTATTCTTTTCCTGGAGTATTGCAAGTGCTATTAAATCTAATTACATTGAATTTACAATTGTATGCGTAAATGTGAAGCACAGGGATGAATTGAAAAAATATAATTGCAGAAATTGAGGAGCCGTTGTGGAGAATGTATGAATAGAATAGTTTGGAAACAAAATAACAAAATGCATATCCGGATGTATACGCAAGTATAAGTAATAAATTTTTTATCATCCCAGGTTGGAGGCTATAAAGTAGACAAGGTTGAAAAATTTTAGCAAAATACGAAAGAAGCACAAGAAAAAAAGGAAACTAACACAAAGAATTGATTATGCGAATATTGTAACTTAGAAACAAGCTTTACTCACAGAAACTGCCAAGAGGCAGATGAGCCCGCAGGTGAATGCTATCAATAACTGCATGATTTTTTGCGAAAATTCAATATTCGATTGAATTGTTTTATTCTCCACTTCTATTTATACGGAATAACAGAAAAGTGTAATTACTATCCGGGATGGGAGAGACGTGGTAGGGGAGGATCATGTATTGTCCATTGTATACGGTGTAGTTATACCGTGCTATTATATCTACAAGATAATTATAGTTAGAGTTTCGAATTGTTTGATGGTTGATAGTTCGGTAACAAATAATTACGAAACTGCTGAATTTTTCTAGGAAAAATGTTTACGCTGTCTTTGTATCAGTTATTACGGGTCTCCAGACCAGCTATACTTAAATTTCAAATCACCAGTGACCAGCAATAAGACACGCTTGATAACACCCCCGAAAAACAAAAATAAATAATTCATTCAGGATGTTTAAATTAATACAATTCTAAAAATGACTCGAAATTAGTTTAGGTAATTATGAAATAGGCTTCACTTCCGAATCATTCACACCTTATCCTTCACATGCGTGATCTGCATTCCGCATGAGAATTACCAAATTTTTAGATTCATTTAATCAGAGATTATCCATAGACTTACGCATAGATTGATAAATTTGATTTTCATGCCCAAGCTGATTTGGTTTGCAGGGGTATCTCTCGCATATATATCAGGCTATTAAAAAATAAGTGGCTTAATAGGAATAAAACAATAGGAATTTCATGAGCTCACTGTTTCCTCAACTAATAATTATTCATATAAGACTCCGAGCCATCTACACTTCAAATTGCAGAATTGCGAAATTGTGTTATATCTATACAGAGTCAAGTGAGGTAATTATCAGACAATCCTATTACTTTTCCATTATTACTTATCGAAGAGAGATTCGCGAAGAAAATTCATAGCAATCCCGCCGCTCATCTATAGGCATATTGTTGCGGATAAATACCTATTCAAATCATCATTTATCGGGCGGTAGCTCATTTTTGCTCTTCTCGTCACCTTCATATGGTGTCTTTTCCGTCTTGTTTTTTCTTACTTTTACCCTACTTTACTTCACCAGTATGAAAGCAATGCAAAGCTAGCATAATGTGCCAGAAATCTGACAAATGTATTCCAAGCTGCATATTATTAATCGCGCAATAAATTGTTGATAGAAAATTCAAATACTAATATATCGGATCTCGCTATGAAGATATGCGTTATTTTTTAGAGCCATTGCTAATTTAAACAAGATAGCCATCTATATCTTCCTGTTTGGCACGCTATCTGTTCATGTTCATTTTTTAATCATCCTATAGTAAGGTAACGTTATTCGATTCATCCAAGCAGACTAATTGCGATCATGACAAGCAAGTATCATAGGACTATGATTTTCGCTAAAGAATCGTTACTCGGCTATTTCAAACCGCACCTAGCAAGCTATCTGTAGCTGTGATTTCGAGTCGGTAGGACGTCTTATAGATCCCGAAAAAATAAGGCTATTATGTTACTCGGAAGAATATTACGAAAGTCATTTTAATACGCAAATCAGTATAAATAAAAATTTTCGCTAGTCTCTGCCGCGATACCATAGCACACAATGCAAATCACTACATGAGTTACGACTGCCACAGGGATTCCCTGATTTTCTGTCTAGTGAGATTCGGAAAGCTATATTAACCGAAACGTGAATCAATAACATCACCTATTCACGAATAACAAATCTCGCGGGAGGTAAATCCCTGGTATTCAATCAGTAGAAATATTGATAGTTGCTCCAAGTATACTCGACTGTCACCTTACTAATAAATTCTCAAATCATATGAGGAGTGGGAGAGTAAATATAACAAGTAAACGCAATAAGTAAATATTGTATGGGTTCTCAAAAATTCTTGATAATGTATATTTTGCAACGATGTTTATAATGATATGCGAATGATTATTATTTTCAAGCGTTACTTCTGTATGGTATAGTATGTATACGTGTATATCTGTTATAGCCTCTAGGTATTACGGCATTTACGATCTTTGGTGTAAAATAACTTCCTAGAAACCTCGATGTTTCCATAGCATAGCTTGTTGAATAATTACTTTTAATTGCCATTGTGATTTTATCGACGTACAGGTGTCAATTCTGGTCGCATGCCATATGCATGTGCATTGAGGTAGTTAAAAAAATTATACCAATGGGTACTTTAACAATTGTGGAAATTGTTATTACATTCGATTATCTAAGCAGCTTGTTTCATATAGTCCTTGAAATGCATCCGAAAACATTTAAGAACCTGACGAACAACAAGTAACAATTACGCTTTCTTGTTTTTTACAGTATATTTCATATTCCTATAATATTTCAATATTTTACGTAAGAAACAGTGAAGAAATTCGGAGGATGTCATTTTTCCTTTCGTTCCGCAGCCGCTCAATTAAGAATTGATGCGATTTGACGAATCCCTGAAACTCGGCAACGTGTTATTAAGATATTATTAAAAGTGCAGTTCTGTCTTCTTGTCATCGTGATCGCATCACTCTCTAATAATAAATTACTTATTATTTTTTCAAGTTTTATTCTGCGATGTCCCCCGAGTTTACAAGCTTGTTTAAGGTATAACTGGATGGATAATCAGAAATCGCCCAAATTCTTTAAAATTTCGTGAATGATAGTGCTTGATAGAATAATGATACATTAATTATTTCAGAATTTTACACTAAATAATTTAGTAGTTATGGATTTTCGAAATCTACGAATTTTACCCTAATTTCGTAAGATTTCGCTTCAATTGATACTAAAAAATTGCAAATTAACACTTATAAGTGTTCTTTTATAACTAATTTAGCTAATTGTGAGGCCAAACATCCACTATACGATCGAGACCTGTAAATACAAGATTTGCCCATTTTGGACTAACTTTTTCACCGGACTGTCCATCCAATTATACCTTAAGAATACATAACAATCAGAAAATTGAATGTTAAACATTTCTCACGAGTCACATACTCCGAAATTCATTACAAATTGCATTTTAAGTGAACTTATCCATCATGTTTATATACCTACCCAAACAACACATCGAAAATCATTTCCTTCAAGCTTTGACGAAACACCATAAGGAAACAGTTTATGAAAATTCTGACCGCAATTATGATGGTAAAATTATTTGTCCACTCATTACATGATATCAAAATATAATCGCATCTGAAGTACCTTTTTTAATGCACACATTCGTATATAGTATCTGCATATATCGCACTACGTGTAAACCAGCGAGACTATTAATGCTAATGAATTGTTGGCACCTTATTTCGCCAGAGTATTTGCATCTTCGAATGCAGTCAATAAACGTGTTATCAAATTGTTTATTTGCAGCCTCAGCCTTGAATCCCAACAAATATAGGTATAATATAGTATATTTGCGGAGACGTATTTGAATACAAAATAAAGAATGTATCTTAATACGTATTTGACAGGAATGGATACCGCCCAATCGTTGGTATACAGTAGAATCAGTGGTACATCGATATTGGTTTTTTAATGACGTTTCAAAAGCAAATATCGATGTCTGTATAAAGGCGAGAAGCAAATGGCGTAGGAGACATTCGACTTGACACTCTCAGTATCTAACGTAGCTTGCTTTTAGAAGTTCAAATTTTGTCAAACAATGAAAGTGCTCCTCGTCATTTTCTCCCTTTGCGTTGCTAGTACTCTGGTAAGTATACAAACAACCAACTTTGGAATATACTATAATCCAACATCTCATTCTTTTGTTTCAATTTTACAACAAATAAACAAATTTTCTAGTTACAATATTACACTAAATACATGTTGGTCTCAGTCTATACGCATTACGCGTGCAAAAGATATGAACTACTTTAATGTTCTTATGTCCAGGGGCTGACTGACGAACAGAAAGTAGCACTAAAGGGCCACAAGGAAGTCTGTATTGCAGAGACAGGTGTCAATCCAAGTAATAAATATTTCTCTTATTGCAAAACGATCCAATTGCATGCAAGGTTGACATTTTTAGCAAACAAGATATTATATGTATATACGATGCGGCATTTTCATTTTCAGCTGTCGTCGAGAATGCAAAAACCGGCGTGATAGTAGAGGGTGACGAATCTTTCGAATGTTTCGCTGCTTGTTTTCTTAAGCGAATTGGAATTGTGAGTATAATTGGAATTATCGGTTTGAGACATGGTTGGCTAAAGTCATTTACTATATCATCGCAATTCGAAATATACCCAGACCTCCGAATAATGACATTCATTCACAGTTCGATGAGGCGGGAAACATTCACGATGACATTTTCCGTTCTAAGGCTGGCATTTCCCAGGAACAGATTGACGCAATAATCAACCACTGCAAATCGCGTAGTAAGTAGACAATATAATATGAGGTCGAAATGTGATTTTTTATTTTTACTCGCTAAATGTCAATTCATCTTCATTGCAGCTGGAGCTACTGCGTGCCAAACTGCAGGAGCTGTATTCAAATGCTTCTTGGCAACGAAATCTTTCGACGTTCTTTTTTAACGATCTCGAACGAATCGTAAATTTTTAATAACGAAAATAAAACTATAATGCCTATGCAAACCTACTACTATTTTTTGAATACTTCCTGAGACTATTCAGCTATAACTACTGTTCTTGCGCTATGTATAATATGCATAAGTATATTGCTTAGCTAAATGGTCCGCAACCTAGTTGATGAATAAATGAATTCTAATCACTCTGTGGAATCAAAATTAATATGAACCATGCCCACTGCTACCTAACGATGATTTAACCCAATCGTAAACCCTCTATAATGAGAATTAATTTTTTGAATAGCTTCCAAACAAAAAAAAAAAAAAAACAGAACTACTAGAGAATCTGTTGCAGTTCGCACTTTTTCTGAAAGGCAAATTCGCTCTAAGAGATAAGCTCCTGGCTCAACTGCGCCCAGGGCCATTCTGCCAAATAAACAGGGTGATCCAGTTTGACCAGATCATATTTTCAGGATTAATTCTTTATGAAAATAACTCAAATAACTACATATAGACAAAAAGAATCTCTGTTCGTCGTAAAGTAGTAAATTTTCTATCTCGCGACAACTTCTCTCATGCGTTCGTAGCATTTCTATTGCTGCAATCATCAGTGCGCCTAACTAACAGTTAACAACCACAAGATTGAAATGCTAGTTGCATGTGACAAGGCGTACTAATTTTTGCGACCAAGGTAGTTCGTCGATTTAACTGCGAGATGGCACTATCATTTAGCACCTTGATGGCAATGCTAGCTAGGCAAGGACGAACAACGACCTTGGGTAGGGGCACCTGTCGCAGGGTCAGTGGCCTCCATGGCGTCAAAGGGTTCGCACGGGGGTTGCGTTGACGAAATACGACCGCGATAAAACTTGTTAGTTGAAATACTCCAAACTTATTAGCGAATAATTATAAATTGTAAACAATTTCGAGAATCATTAATATTGTATCGATACTGCAGCAATAAATTTCTGAATGTAGTACCAATAATCAATTACTTCGTTACTTTCCACTTCCCTCTTCCTGCAACTCTTTATTTCAGATATTGAATAAGCCTCGAATACAGTATGATGAAACATAAGTACGCAATAAGGCCTACTCATACCTCTAATATGGCAAACAAACAATAACGAATATTAAGACAGCATAGGCTGTACCCAGGATGTCCTGTTAAGAAAAAAAGACATTTTGATAAATAAATCACCTGAAAATATGGCCTGGTTAAACTGAATCACCCTGTGTGTATATCAAGTAGAAATTCATATTTTATTTACACGATTATTTTTGCGTTAAAATCTGCATTGTATACAAAACATTCTATCTCTCATCTATTGTTTGTGACAAGTCCGATAGAAGCAAGGCCCAGTTTAGGACCCAACACTTTAGCTCTCATTGGCTGATGGAAGCTAAGCCCAGACTCTGATATTCCATATTCTTGTAGTTTGCTTTCACACGTGGATAAAAGATCGTCGTGTGCTTTGCAAACCCTTGCTAATTCAACTTGAAGATCCTGAATGGCTGTATTCTTGCGATTCAGCAACTCCTAGTAAAACGTGTAACAGTCTAATATGAGTACTGCGACCAGAATTGCTCTACATTTTATAATGTCAAATTCCCAACGCACGTACTTCTAGTTTTTGATTTACGTTGATAATAGTCGCTGGATCCAACTGTGCAGCAGCTAAAACTTCCCCTATCTGAATTTCACGCTGTTCCAACAAGTCGGAAAGCTTTTGCAACTTCTTTTCAAGAAGCACGTTCTTCAGGCCAGTCTTTTGCTGGAGTTCCAAAATTGCTGAGACAAACCTGGAATGAAGTTCGTCCCGTTCTCCTTGGCACTATTAGATTGAAAAATATACAAATGATCTCGAACATCAGTCTGGAGAGAGGCAATCGTACAGCGTGCATATAAATCTCATCTTTGTGGTCACCTTGTCAAATCGCAACTCGAGTACCTCGTTTTCCCACTTCAGATTTTCCAGTGACTTTACAGCCTCGGTCAAGCGTTTCTTAGTATTCTAACAGAGACATACAGAGTCAATTTTATGCTTTGCGATTACAAACCAGAGATAATACTCCAAATGATGAAATGAATTAAATAATATCGAATACCTACAGCCAAACAGGTTTTATCTTTGTTATAATTCAGTAGCTGACGACTAAATTCTGCTACTTGTTCTTGAGCGACTTTCAAGTCTGATTGAAGCTTCTTATTTTCACTTGATAGCTCTCGAACCTGCTTCTTCATTCTCTCTTCATGATTCTTCATTACTTCCATTTGTTCCTAGTGAATTTAAATAGTCTCATTACCCGATACTCTTTTAGATAACAACATACATCACTGAGACAAACAATTCACCTTCAGACTTCGAATCAGAGACAAGTTGTTGAGTGTAATATCGTTATAATAATTCTTCATTTCAACAAACGATCTTTCATGATTTTTAATCAGATCAGAAATTTGCTTGTTCTTTCTTTCCTCCACTTCAGTTATTTCCATGCGATGCTTCAACGTCAATGCTTCGTACTGATCGGCCAACTTATGCTCATATTTTTGCTCAAGTTCGATCGCCTCGGCCTCGAACTTCTTCATTATATTACTCATTTCTTCAGCGTTAGACTATTATTATAAACAAATATTACATCAATTTTTTTCCACATCAACAATATCCCCTAACGATACATCGAGACATATACTACTTACTAATTTCAATTCACGGATTTCGTCCATATGAGCCATTTCTTGCTCCTTACGCATCTTCTTCATATCCTTTTTATCTTTAATAAGTTCATTTTCCTGTACGGTATGATCATCTTGAGCCATTTTCAGCGCTACCATATGCTCAGCCTTGGTTTCAGATAAATTACTTTGATGCTCGTACATCAAGTGTTTTACTTTTTGTTTATATAACTTTAGCTCAGCTTCGTGCTTTTCAATCAAATCTTCTTTTTCTCGTTCTTTGTTTCTGGAATAGGATGATTCAACAATTTAAAGGACATGTTTCTAACTTGCTAGAATTTGTAGCGGAGTATTCTTCACTTTCATAAATTACCTAATAGCTGCTCGAGCCTCGTCGAGTTGATGTCTAGTAATTTCCCAAAACGTTCTTAATTTATCTCGCTCAAGTTGGAAGAAGTTTCTTTCTTCTCTTTCTCTCTCCATTTCCTCCAATATTTTATTGGAGTAAACTTCGAGCTGTTCTCTGTTCATTTTCGACGTATCTACTCCGTCGACAGAGTCCATCTTTTTTCCTTTCGCCTTTTTTGGACCCTGTTAGTTAAGTTGGACAAATTTCATTTTCACAGAATCCTACAATTTGCAGATAATAATAATTGATTGACTATGTAATTCAGACTTGCCATTGTGTCGAGGAATCTTAAATCCGCTGATCTAACTATTCCGTTAATAAAAAATCCTGCGTAATGTATAATCTTCTTCAAGAAGATAGTTCACAGCGCAGACATTACGTTGAAAAGTTAACTTCTTGCTAAATGCTGCGACCGAAAGTTTATTGAAAAATAGCAAAACTTTTGAAAACGATAGAAAGAAGAAACTTCAGAACGCTACCATGTTGTTTGGCACCTAGTTGCCAAGCAACTTAGAACATAAATATCATCGCAATCATCTGCACCTGTTGCTCTAATAGGTTTAACTAGGTGATGTGTAAAGAACGACTACATTATTTTTGAACGTATCATAGTATAGTAGTGATGTGTAAATAATTTATTGTTAAAACATTATGCATCAATATAATATTTGTACAAATTTGCTATTAAAATTCTATGGGATAATAATTGTGTGTTTTGTAAATCATATATCGCCGCTTAAATTTATAGTTAGTATCATATTTTTGTATTTTTATTATTTTTCTTCTAACTTATTCTATGTATAAATTTTTATAGCAGCGTTCATAAATATAGCTTACCAATCCTTTATAGGCAATTATTTAATTTATAATATTAGGTATATATAGGTGTATATATAAGGTATTGGAAGAACGTAGTAATAGATAAACAATCGGAATGGCAAATTATACTTGTGAACGTAGCGAGAAGATTTCTTTCTTTTCTTTCAAATTATTTTTACTAACACAATTGATAATAAATTTACCATCTGTAACCCATAGTATAAAATATTAATTGTAAAATAATTAATTTATTTATTTATTAATTAATTAAGTATTTAAGATATATATCTTCTAATATTGTTATCTTTTCTCTTTTACATAATTTTCTAAACTTAAAAAAGATCGTTTAAACAAATAAACATATATGTATAAATATTAATTCATAAATTTTTTTTTTTCTTTTTCATTCTCTTCTAAAATTCTCTGTATGAGATAGTATATAATTTATCTTCATTCCTATTTTGAATAAAATATACATATAACTATAATATTTTGCTGCAATTGATTAGAGGCTTATTGCTATGTGATAGTGAATTTAATATAAAATGTTTAGTAACGAGGAGAGATTTCATCGGCATGCATGTACATATTTGAACAATGTAACGGCAGCTAATTAGGTAATATTGAACAACTACTATGGTATACCCACTAGTTTTCAAAGTGGCTTTTACCATACAGTAGGTATATTGATAATAATCCACCAAATTTAAACCGTTGTATAAAACTATAAAAATAAAGAGGAGCGATATTGAAGTAATTCATATAACATTATGCAACGACGACTATTTCACTCTAACAAAATACCAGTTAGTAAATTACCTACATTATTTTTCTTTTATGTATTGTTAGAGATATTCTAATTAATTAACGAGTTCTAGTTGTCTTCTTCCTTTCTTACTTTCGTTCTGTTTTTGTTATTATATTTAGAAAAAAATCATTCGACTTTCCTAAAAAATTTGTTGCCAAATTAGGTAATAAATATTTAATTTTAATTTAATCTTAAGCAATATTCCCTGTTCTTTATACATACATCGTATTAAGAAGACTCTCTAATAACAGCTATTAGCTTGCCAATATAATATCTCAAGGCTTGTAAATAATATTAAGTTATTCTGCAAGATAGAGTGCTACGGACAATTCAATTGAAATGCAGTATACTGTCTTGGTCGTTCGTCAACTGATTTTGTCTCCTGAATTAGGTATATTTGTGCCCTAGAAAATAATCTTCTGACAACGTTACAATACAACGTTATAGTATAGTATTCTCGTTGTGAATTAGAGAGCCACATAAAAGAACGATTATATATGTTCATTGTAGAAGATCCTGATAAAGTAACAGTAATAACAAAAATAAATAATAGTATTAAAAATACTGATTTCTGCTTAAGGAGTTTAGATTGTTTTTTTTTTTCAAATCATTTAATAACTAAATTCGATAAATAGAAATCATCATCTGCAAATCTTGATGTTGACGTGCGACTAGGTGTGATGATTTATTCCAGTTTTATATTCAATCATCGTGGGAATGCTTCACTTAACGATTATTATACGTGGAAAAAAAACAGGTTTAACTTGTATCCCCATTAAATTGTAGTAAACAACCAACCGCTCCAAAGTAACCCTGGAATTATTATAAATATCCGCATTAATTATTTGCCAAATTAATTTTCTACCATAAGCAATTCATCCAATATGTATCATCTTTGACCAACCCACCTCGTGTTCTAAGAATAACGCCTTCATTGTGCCTTTAGACCAGTAGTCCATAGCCGACGCCAAAAGTTTCATCGATATTGGATTCACCCTCAAAAAATTACCCACGAATACAACCTGCGTTAAAAATTGTTACACAATTACTGCAGGTTTAACATTACCATTTATAGGCTCGTTATTTAGAAATTAATAACAGATTGGCTTGGCATGTACTATAATATAAGATAAAGATGCCACTTTTCAAGTGAGCGTGATAAAATGATAATTCTCAAGATAAAATTTGACTCATTATTCAATCGATTACGTTCCACGAATCTAGAGGTATAATTTAAAAGAAAGCATATCAATAGCTGTATCGATTTAGATGATAATGAAAAATTACCCTATCAATCTTCTCATTGACTGCACACATGCGGGCAATAGATCCAATATTGTTGGTGATTGTAACTAGCGTAGCTCGGGCAAGATCTTCTTTGGATATTGCGTTACGTCTTTCTTTGGAGTTCATCTGGCCAAAACTGTACACACCGAGAAAACTTAACATACATGTTATAGTTAGAAAGATAGAAGAATAAAGGGCCATCTAGTAGAAAAGAAATATTAGATATAGTAGTAAAAGAGTGATGAAAAAATGATACGATGGAAAGAAGGTGCGGAATTGAATGAACAGAGGAGACTTCAGTTATTGAGGATTTCATCCACAGCAAAGAAATAGCTGACCTGCTCGCCACCAGATCTCCTGGGAGTCCAAATCGCTCGTAATCACCACCGTAGATATCTTTTACTAATTTGTCTACTCTTGTACTGTCTCCTCCCGTTGCTAGGTCAATAGCCTCTTCGAAGGTGTTACATCCGGTCAGTAAACAACACAGTCCTAAGAAGGTACCGCCGCCTAAGCTGTTAAGAGCAAATAAGATTCGATATCAATTTCTAGCTCCTCTTTGACTAAATGATAAATTTTTCAACCACATAATGTAGTTCTTTTTTCATTATACCTCGTGCCTGATATTCTTTTGTAACTGTTGGGGCCGTAGACTGCTAAGACACTCACACCAGATCCAATGTTCACAATCTGTGATAGAAAAGAACATGAAAGAGTGATTTTTTTTCTCAAGATCTTTGATATTCCTTTGATCTTACCAGGAATGGGTAAGGTTCGGAAAAGTCGTACGGTACTTTTCTGCACTTATCATCGCAAGTGGGATTTGACCAGTAGTAGCATTCGTGGGGATTTGTTGTTTCTATGTACAACATGCCTCTTATAATACTGTCGAGTTCGTCAAACTTGGCTAAACTCATGTTAACTTCCTGAAAATAATTGTGCATTTTCAATTATGTCCATGTTTGACGCATAGCTGCACCAAAATGATTGTTCGAATGTAAAGAATATGATATTCATCTGTGTTACGGTACTAAATAATAAACTTACACGTTTAAAGTTTTCCTCAAATTTGAAAGCCCCTCCTCCAGTCGCACAAACTGTAGTGACCAGATTAGCCATCCCTTTGGATTTGGCAAGGGCTAAAAAGTTTCCCATCTCACTAGTGGGAAATCTTATGAAGTGTAAACTACCCCGTCTACCCCTTATGCAGACGTTGTCCATCTGAGAATAAGCAAGATATGATAAATAAAAGATAAGCATAAAAAAAAGAAAGTGTTTCAGTTTAGTAGAAAACTTGGCTTTCACATGCCTGCAGATGTGTGTCTCGGTGGCCAGTTTTACCATATGCTGAATTTTTGACAAGATAACGTCGAATATTCTTCAATGTTTCAACCTCTGCATCAGCTTCGTCTCTGGTTCTATCCTTAGGTTCAAAGTATACTAATTTAGATAAAGTACCGCCAATATCCATCCCAAACCACGGCATTGCTGCAATTGATAAGTTAAAAATTGAAGCTAGCATTCAACTTTACTGAGTAAATTTAGATCGGTTTAATTTGTTACGCATCATGTTTATCAACAAATTGAAAACGGCGTTATAATTACATCTATTCTCTATACTCGCTAACGATTATTATCTACTCAATCTAAAGTATGTCCAAGTGTTTATAAATCTTTTATTTACAGATCCAAAGGCGTAAATGGTTTTCCATTAGATTCCTAAATACGCATTTGAGAGATAAAATCTAACGATCAAGCTATGTGGGAATTAATAGCTCTTTATTATTTCAGTGTTATTTTTAGCTTTGCTTAATAATGCGCCGCTAATGGATTACAACTCAGTAAATACAGAAACTAATGACTCTGAAAGAGTTTGATATTTTTGTTCATTAGTACTATTAAGTTCTGGGGAAAAAAAAAAAAAAAAGGATGAACAACAAAGTTAATTGGGGAAATACATAGCAGATGTTTAAAAAAAATTTTAAACCAAACGGGGGAGATCTGAAAATCTGTGCTCATTTTATCTAAGATGTTATCTAACATGTTCATGCACTCTATGATTAGTAGTAACAAAATGCAAAATTAAATAATTCAATTAAAAGGTGGCTAGTCTAAGCACACATACAATTCACTGACTCACAGGGTGGTGAGTGATGCATCAGTGGCTTTGCCGCCGAACCGGAGTTCGGATACCCATTAGATGCCATTATTCTTGCGTGTAAGCAATCTTTACAGCTGTGAGGAGCCATTTTCAAAAGTTGGAAAGCTCACTTTGACTCTTTGAGAAGCTGCTTTTTCTGGTACTGAAAAATTCAGAATTATAATATGTAATTGGGTCATTAGGATTTGGCGAAATTGAGATGGAATCTGATTTTTGTTGGGCAAGCCAGATCCAAGACTCTCGATTACCCAAGAGTTTAAACGTCAAGATCAAGGCCTTTGCCTTGAGCAAATATAAAACGGTATAAGTGTCTGAATGACAAATCTCTTATCGTGTAATAGATAAACGGTATTTAATAGTGCTCTAATTTCGTAATAAATAATATTACTAGATTGTGATTTCACGGCTGATTTGTAAACCAGATCAAAATTAACACTAATGAATACCGTTCGGAGTAATCTTTGATTTGATATTACTTAAAATTAATCGTTAAAAGCTTATCACAGTAAGGAGTTACAATCTTGACTGAGTAACTGTGAGAATATATCGAATTCAATACAATTTCAGATAAGATAGGAACGTTTATGTTTTGCCAAATAGCCACAAGCGAAGTTAGAATCAATGTTATGTATTGAGTATAAAATATTATTAGAAATTTCAGCTTGTGTCATTTCACTCAACCCGATCGCTTCGCAGTACTGTAAAAATTTTCATTTAGCGAAGGCCGGTGTGTACGATGCTTACCACAGGTCAGAGATCAGACTAGTTATGTAAAGAATATTTTAATTATGCATACTGCAACCGAACACTAATAAGAATTTACATACATGTACATATGAGAAAAAAAAGGTTCGTACAGTGCGTCAGAATACACGTGCAAACCAAGTGACCGAGACAAAAATGGCGCGCAGATTAAAAACATGAGAAAGAAAAGTGAGATAATAAAAGTTTAGAGAAAACTTTTATCTCTAACAATAACACAAAACGCTATCCGTACATTGTTTAATAACATTGATTACAACATTATTATATAATTATGTACACAAATCAGGTAAAAGAAAACAGTTGTAAAAGATCTTAGGATAGATTAAATATAGCGCGTATTTAGAGATAAAAATTCGATCAATCAAGCCGACTAATTTTACTCGGCTTAATAAAACAGATAAAAAATTACGCGCTACCTAGTTTTAAATATAATTAAGCATTTTTATCAAGAAAATAAAAAAACCTGAACAGTTCGGCTTTTCAAATTTGAATTGGGTTCAATTTTCAGATTATTGGGTAATAAAGGGTGATGTATCTTGTGCGTTGTTCAATATTTATCTATACTTCTGTACATGAGTTTAATCGTTTAAACATTTCGTTCAGAATACAAGTTCAATGAATTTTTTAAGCATTTTATGAGAAAATTTCAACTCACGTGTTAAAGAGAAATTGAATATAGAGTAAAAATCTGTAACATTGATTAAGTTATCACTAGATTAACTAAAACCAATGATAGTTTTCGATCTTTTCATAATACTTTTATATATTATTAATGAGAAAAATGAGTTTAAAAAATACACTTCTGATCACGACAAACGTACCACTTGTACTGAGAGTCCGATGAGTAAGTGTTTCTGTCCATGCTATCAACAATTTCCACTTCCGACCCCCGCTTTTGATAAAAATTTAAATGAAATGAGGAACATAAATTAGAAATTTAAATTGAGAAATTAAAGTCTGACGAATGTACGTATCCTGTAAGCTAATTATAAAATTTTAAGATATGAAAATCAGAGGTGTTAATCCAGAATTACTTTGCGTTATTACCATCTGATTTATAAAGCAAAGTAGGAGAACCTGTTTCATAAGAATAACAAGAGTACCTAGTTTTTTACAAAAATAATTTAAAAATCAGGATAAAATCGAGTGATTTTTTCTACAATCATTGTGGTAAGAAGTTCATAAAAGCCTATTGACTTTTTAGCTTTGAACTTATTTTCTTGCTCGATATGTTTAATCAATGTTATTTTAATATAAAAATCACGTACTGACGTTGACTGTGGTGTAATGTTATTAATGAAATAGAAAAACGGAGTTAGACGCACCTAAAAATTCCGGTCATTAACGCTGAACGATTATTCAAAAATAACAACAGATATTCAAAAATTAAAATTGTAAAAAAAAAATGGAAAAAAAAAAGAAAACAACACACGCACGCACACACACACACACACGCGCGCGCGCAATATAGTATTAAAAGAATATATCTAACCCACGTAAATAGTGACAATAACTGTTTCGGGAACGACGAAGGTATGCAGCAATGGGTACTGTAAATAGAACTGAAAATAAAGTTTCTCTTACCGTAATACATCGTGTGAAAGGGCGGTGAAGCAGTATTTCCACAAGTTGTCAGAGTACGGCATGAGAAGAGAAGGAGAGTATCCTTATGAACAGAAATGATCTCGTTCTGTTCGTCGGTCATATATTTCATGTTATTTATTCCGCGTAGATTTCAACGATTTCATCTACTATACTTCGTATTAGTGGTGGTCGTAGCTTGTGTGCTGCTATACCACAAGGGTATGCGTATCTCTACATATGTAGATACCTGCGTAGTGCCAAAGGTCGTATTCGTGTATAAAGTTATGAAGTATTATAACCTCTTGGGGAAAGAAATTGGTTCTCTTATGATTGGTCAAAAGCCAGTCACCAGATCACCAGATTATTAGCTGCCAATGGATGAGAGAAACTTCGTGACAACTTACTGCCGCCCATTAAAAACCACACGCCAGTTTTCGTAGTCTGCTGCGCGCGCATTTGAACCACGTGATTTATGACGTAGGCGCGCTTTTGAATCTACGTCATCGGAGACTAGTGCTTTAAAATTTAAAATTCATAAGTTGAATTTTACGTCATATACATATATTATACGTATTATATTAGTTATTATGTACTTGTTTAATTGATTTGTAATGAATTGTTGCTAAAAATGATCAATGTCTCTTCTTTTACCTATAATTTTTAGTTTTATTTTATTTCTTCTACATGATGATGCATTAGTTTATTTATTATTCGATTCAACTAGTAGTGTGATTTATAAATACGAGGTACAGGCGTTAAAGAACTTTTATTCTAATTTCTGAAGATCAAATATCATTCCATATTAGTATGTAGATACAACATGATTGATATAATATAATAATAGTATATAGAATTTTTCAAACTATTCAATTTTTTGCGGTATATTTCAAGCTTCGCATTGCGCTCTTGCCATCATAGAAATTTTTTGGGCTTTTTGAACGATATCTGGACATCGTCGACGTCGAACTAATCTACAATCTTGAAAGAAGCCTTCGTTTCGTGGAAAACCATGCGAACCATCTGCATAAGTTACCAGACCTAGTAGAATAGAAATGAAAAATGATAATCATGTATATAATATCTACTTCTACCTATATGAATAAATTATCATAACACATCATTGTTATACCTTATTAATGTATGAATGTGAAAAAAAAAAAATTAATAAATAAAAAACAAGCATAGAAATTATCCCCATTTTCAAATTATAATCAAATACATAGCTACCTAGTCCCCATACTCTTCCACCTCGAAATTCTCCTTCAAATTTCATCCCATCTGCGCGCCAGAATACTCCATGTCCATGAAACCAACCCTGCATGAATTCCCCTTCGTATCTATAAGTTTATCACAAAATTTTTTCATATTATTTGTAGATTCAATACACACACACAAATAGATTCATTGAAACACAGCTTACTTTGCCCCATCTGGAAATATAATCACACCTAGCCCGGAGCATAGACCATTTTGAAAAGCCCCATCGTAACGTGTCCCATCGATTAACGCCAGTGAACCAGCTCCGTGTTTTAGACCCCTGCCATTCCAATCGCCGACGTACCTTGTACCGTCCTCGTATTTGTGAGCACCATTCTTTACCACACCACCTGTGAATGAATTTTTTAATGAATGATTATGGTTTTTAATTTAGGAATTTTTACTCTATGGTCAGCTCCTAGACACTCCTTACCGTCACCCATTGTATCAGCACACTAAAGACATTAAATGTGGCTTCTAGTCGAAATCCAATTACTCTGGATCAATGGTTTATTGAATTATATTACCCACCTATGTGTGCCTAGTTCAAGGAATATTCGCATTTTCGAATTCCTGAATCGGTTTTATAGAATAATTTAAGTAATGGTTACAAAATATGTGTCTAATCATTTTGTACTGGTAATTAAAAAGAGACTTTTTATTAATCTCTATTAATACAATATGTACTTCAGTTGTAAATATACACAATTTACTAAATCGTAATTTGCTCATCTTTCGAATAGGTGTATAGGTAACTTTCGTACTTAAAAATTCAAGGAATCATACAACTTACTATTTACAAACATGCACTCGCTTTTAAGACACTTGTAAACTCCAATCTTGCATTATTAATAACTTAATAACATTCTCAACATTAAAATTTATATAAATTTTTCTTAGTTTTGAATAAAAAAATTGTATAAATTATTCTAGAAAAAAAAACCAAACTTATTACATTTATTTAAACAACAACATAACGGCCCCATATAACTTAGTGTTTTTCATTATCTGAAAGTAAATAACGGCTAAAGTTAACTTCGGATCACTATTTTACAGATTTATACAAGGGCTACGTTGAAACTTTGAGTCTTGATGAAAAAATTTTCCGGTACTGAAGATTAGGCGAGTTCAATTTTGTCAGATGTACAAAAGGACGTAAAAGAAAGTGAACAACGAACGCCTCATGTCGATTAATGTAAGTCAAGGCTGTTTCGGTTCACCAGGCGAACCGACGAGATACCAACGAGTTCTTGTCGTCACAGCAACTTTTCTGACCAAACGTTTTCTGTCATCTATAACTGCGGCCAGTTTCTCTAGTACATCCATTTTGAAAGGGAGAATTAAGACCGTTGGATAATTTGCGTAACACAACAAACAATCCAACGCTGCAGTTCTGACTCTCTGAAAAGGCGGAGAATGAATTAGTAACAATTTTTGCAACTCAATCTCGCTTTATATTCTCTAAGTGATATAGAGTGACGATATAAGTACTGTTCTCCAGTTAGTATTACCATTTCCTTATGTACCGTCAAGCTCAGGAATTTTGGAATAAAATGTTGCGCTTGTTCGGTAAAAATCTTGTGCTTCGTATCTAACAAAACTTTTAAAGTCACTAGCGAGGATAGTATCAGCTCGGAGTTGTCCAGTGCGATAGATTCCATTAGCAATGGTACGAGCTGAGAATTTGAATGATTAGAACAGTTAGATCAGTGCGGTTTATTCTCAACCTGTATTATAGCGGATAATAGAAAGGGAGGAATGGGATACCTGTATTAAATGCATGAGCAGTAACTCCATCGGAACTTCTTCGACTAAATGTGTTAATGCGATGAGGTAGTTCTGCCTCGACTGTGACTCAAACTCAGTGTTCTTTTGGATTATGTTTTGAAAGACTCTTTGCTTGTAGAATAATTTAACATTGCAGAAGTTATCTTCAGTTAAAGTATCCTCGAACCTATCGGAAAGTGTTTTGAAGCCATTTGCTACCTTGTGACCGACGACTGTGTCTTTTAGCAAATTCATATGCTGTGAAAGAGAACGGAATATATTTAATAGCATAAGTTACGATTATTTCCAATCAGTATTTCACTTTCTATGATGCGTTACTTACAGAGTCTAAATAATCTTGAGAATTTTTGCTTCCCCTAACAATCAAAGCTTTGGTAAGCCATGTGTTTAATATAATGGCTGATTCTTTGTTTGAAATATTAGAATCCTGATTTTCTAAGATAGATTTAATGCGATCCCTCAGCATGTTCGAAATAATTCCCAAATTTTCGTCTTCGTTTAGCTTGTTGATTAATACAGATATCAATTTGCTTGATACGTGTGTAGAGTTTGAATTACTGCCGCTGATTGCAAGGTGTGAAAGATTCTCTAGTAAGTTTAGGGTATTTTCAACACGAATGATTTTTTGCAAAGGTGTTAAAATTCCTTCTAATAAAACGACATTGCGTTCAGAAAATTTATCGCTAAGTATCGGAGCGTATTTATTTACAATCATTTGCTGGTCTGTTGTGTCTAGTTTCCTAACTATCGATCGACAAATAGATGCAATGAGAGTTAATTTCTGAACCGAATCATTCGGATCCGTAGATATCAATAAATCAATAACTTTACAATCTCTGTACAAATAATCTTGTATACTAAAAGAATCGCTCCTAGCGGCTACCAGTTTTCTTAAGCAAGATAGAGCCGCGATACTCTTCTCCAGTCTCTCCGACTTCCCGACTGATACAACTTTTGGCAAAATTACTGGACCCAATTCTGATAATTTAGCTATCGCACATAAGGCCTGCAACCTATGAGCAAAAACCGCGGCGTCGAGTTCAGCTGTAAAAAATTGGTCGGTTTTAAACATGTGAATACATAGTAGGTATAATCCACAAACATATCGCTTCGGAAAAATTGAGTAAGCTCACAGTGGTCAATTGCTAATCTTTTCATCACAGTATCCATTATTTCATTAGGATAAATTTTAGCGAAAGTTAAAAGACTCAAATGGCAGATATTCTTTAGTTCATTAGTCCCCGCGTCTACTGTCTCGCAAATCTTTTCGTAAAGAACTTTTCTCGCCTCTTCGTTCAACGATGACTTCAGAATCCTCAAGCCTGAGAAAGTCTTTACTTTAAGCTCCGTGTTGTCAGTATTTAACGCGTTCAAATACAGAACTGGTATGTCGGTCCACGCCAGCTCAGGAATGCCTGTGAAATTAGGAAACGTGTGTTATCAAAAGTTTGAATCTCTGTTTCCCTGGTTTAATACAGTACAACGTCAAGAGTAAATACTTTTAATTGTAAATCCTTGTTCATCGCATATCGCCATTAAGTTATTCAGACTCTCAGTCAAAGTGACTTTATCCGAACAAGAAGTTTTCGTAGAATATTGTCCCAGGCACAACGGTACAAAGGTTTTCAATACTTGTGCACAGGCATCTTTTCCCGCCCTGGCAACAGCTTCTAGCAATTTTTCAGCCGGCCAGAAGAGGCTCAGCTGCACATCGCACAGCGAAGATTTAGTGTCCGTTATAATTCTTTCGACAAAACTCTCTCGCGTTTTTATATCTTTAGACAACGCTTTGACCACTTCGGTCAAAGTTTCTAATCCCGAATTACGCAGCTCAAGATCTCCCCCCGGGAAAATTTCCTTTCTCAAAACTGGCCACAGTTCTTCAAGATGCGGCTTTAGCCCTGCTGGTCCGTAGGTTGCAGCACCTCCGCGCAGTAAATGCAACGAATCTAGTTTCGCCAGTCTTAAACTGGAGTCTAATTTCTCGATTATCAGAGGTAGACTGTACTCCGCAAATTCTGAAGACGCGTAAAGACAAGGTGCTAAAGAGTGGGCCAAGTCTTCGCGAGTCACAGATTGAGCCTCTGACGCAGACTGAAAAGTGGAAAGAGTTTCTAGTTAGAAAAAGGGCGTAGAATTTTTTTCCAATAGTTAAACAAGACGAGTTGACGATGATTACCGAGTTGAAATCGACTGGGAAATAGCATTCAATAACTTCGAACATTTCCTCGGTCAAATGACCGAGCGATAATTCTTTTATAAACTTTGGAAGCATTTTGAAAAGCAGCATTAAATTCCTCGGGTCTCTTTCTCCATCTATAGCGGATATTAAGCCGTAAATAAAGTCTGGACCCATGGATCGTAGATCTTCTCGTCTGTTTTCTAACAGAGTTTCAAATATCATGTACATAGTTTTTCTATTCGATTGTAACTGTGACTGACAATGTATGTGCTGAAACATTACGTTCAGTAATCTTGTAGGAGAATCTTGCGGTAATCGACTCATCTGTAACTGTAAACATTGTGAAAACAGTAAAATTAATAATCGTCGGATTGTTCTCCAGATTATAAGCTCTGTGAATATTTGATTTTGTCAAAAATGAAGCCCGCAGAGATTTTTTATTACAATTTATACATACGATGGCCAAAACACCCTGCAGAACTGACGGTATAACTTCAAAACTGTCTTTCATCCGATCGCAGTAAAACGTAGTAGCAAAATTCAGCTCTGTTTCGTTTAAAAAATCTTTAGGCAAACGCTGTAGCGTCGTTGACAAAACCAGAGTCCCTCGGGCTCTGGAAGTTACATTTTTATCTGTAAGAAGTGGACCGAGCTCTTCAACGATTGCCAAGAGCTTGATTTTGCCACTTCCTATGTCTGAAAAATGGGGAGAAATATTTATGAATTTATTCATCGGATGAAAAGCGAAGAACGATCATAGCGCAGGAAATATTCAGATTTTCAAGTGAATAACATTCTCTTGTAAATATGAATAAATTGCTGGGAATTTCCGTGTTTTCATAATTTGCAATTTAAATGAAGAATAAAGAATGGAGAATAAAGATTAATAAAGAAAAAGAAAATGTTCAAAGATACGTGATGTGGTTTTTGTAGGTTGGCAAGCCGCTTTTTTTCGGTAAAGATTGAGAGAGATAAAAGATAACCTTAGTCCCACCAGAGGTTTGTTTTGCCTAAGATGTCAAGGTCAAAAGACGCGTCATTAGCCAAGTAATTATGATAATGCATACCTGAGGCTATATCTTGACATTCCTTAATCAACTCGTTATCGTTTTTCAAAGCGACAGATAATTTTTCTACGAGTGAGGAACCCGTTGAATCCTCCATGATTATTTTACTCTCTGCGTTCATGCGTTGAGCGTTGAGCGTCAATGCAAACTTTCATGAGAATAGGTAGAGAGTTACCAACACAAATAGTATAGCATGTCTCTGCGATATTGAGAAAATTGAGAAATAAACAAAAACTATATTCGTGTTCGTAGATTTTTTATTTTATCTTCCATTTATATACATCTCGTCAAAATAAGAATGAATAACATTGAAGAATTCAATCGTTAAAAATCCTTAATCCTAAATCCTAAATTCTAAATCTAAACAATAGAGATATTATACGCCTTTTTAATACCCGGGGGAGCCAACGCAACGTGAAGAAAAACTTCTGACGTGTGTGTGTATAATATGAGAGAAAAATAGAAAATTTTAATCACAGTATACCTACAAGGATTTTATTTATTTTTATTTTATTTTTTTTCGAAATAATTGTATGAGTTTGGTTAGATAAATTGGCTAATCAATTAAACGACGAATGCGAAGGCTGGTTCCCCGTGGTGACATTAAGTTGAAATTGGTGTTAATATTATTAAAATCGTAAAGTTCATCCTTGTGCAACCCTCGCGAAATTAACGCGTGAATTCGCGTCCCTCACGATATTTTAATTCAATATTTTACCACGCTTCTGATGGCAGCGCGATCTCTTGCCGTATGATAAAATAGGTAAAGATGGACGAAAATGGCATGTAAGGTGTTGGTAAATTCCAGTGAAATGTTTGGTTATTTTCGCCGCCTAGGATGGGAGGCTGCATAGGCATAACAAGGGCCAGGAACGCCTCTGTTGACGACACGTCGGGTAATTCGACGAGAACTAATTCCGGTAAGAGTTTTAAAATAACACACTAACACGTCAATAACTAACCTTGGAATTCACCTACCTCATATGGGTCACCGCATAAAACACGTAATTTATTCAAATGCAATTAAAACTTGAACTCGGTATAGTCCTACTAGTTTACAACATCTTACATACATCATAGATTCTTTTATTTCTAACTAGGTTATTTCTATCAAATTACGCAAACAAACAAACAAACAAACAAACAGGCAAACAAACAGGAATGAAAAATACAATATTCATTTACTCGTTCATTTTTATTGACCTCGCTATAAAACTTTTCAGCTAGATACTTTCTTTATTTTATTTTCACTTCCTCTTCTTTTTTTTATTTTATTTAAAAGTAACAAACGTTACTTTTACCTAATTTAACGTCATCTTAATTTCGCGATAAACGTCTTTGATGTAACCTTGATAAATTCTATAATTTAAAACAGCAGCATCATTCAAGCTTTCTTTTCTTCTTCTTTTTTTTTTTTCTTTTTTTTCCTCACTGCGTCTCAAAACATCTTTACAATTGTCGAATTTCATTTCCTCAAACTACCTATAGGTATTTGCGGCAAATTCTGAAAATCTCTATCTTCCATTCTATTCAAACAATTTCAGTCTTATTTTTCCCTATCGCTGCGACTCGACAAAACTTCAGGTACAATTGAGATAACATTTCAACATTACCACAAAGAACGTAATGCGTGTAATCTAATCTATCGAACAATGATATTTGATTGAGAAATAGTTCCGTATCGCTTGTCCCTTCTCTTTGAACATAAACAATTCTTAAAATTTCAATATACTCCAATTATCGGTGTGTATAATTAAAATATAAATTCATCGTTACTTTATATAGTCTTTGTATTTTATTTATTATTGCGTAACGAATGAAATCGCTTCTTACTTTTTTTTTCTTTCAACATTTCAATAAAGAAACGATATCTACTTAGTATTTACCGAATGAAATCCTTGCGCAGGTAATTCAAGGAAAAATCATCCACTTTGCCACGAAGTTATTAGATGGAAATCGGACGTACCTTTAACAGAGGGTCAGCTAAGAAGCAAGAGAGATGAATTTTGGGACACTGCGCCGGCCTTTGATGGCCGGAAAGAAATATGGGATGCTTTAAGGGCCGGAGCGACCGCCGCCGAAGCCCAAGACTACCAATTGGCACAGGCGATTTTAGACGGAGCTAATGTCTCCGTGCCTAATGGCTATTTAACTGAATGTTACGACGAACTAGGAACCAGATATCAAGTTCCTATTTATTGTTTATCATATCCAATTAATATCGTCAAAGAAGACAGCGGCAGAGATTCACCAGCCGATTGTTCTGGTAAGGGTGAAATTTGCTGGAAAAAATAAAGAATAAGATATTTTTATTTTTTTCTTATCAATTCTTTACTCAAATTCATTTTCTCTTTTATTCTTGTCTTATAGAACCTGTCGACGGCGGTACGGAAATGACTCTGAAACTTAGGCTGTCTACAACCCTAGGAGATGTTAAATTACCAGTATATAGCAAGGATACGATAGGAGCTGCGAAGAAAAAGTTACAGGTTTGTATTAAACAGACGTTCTTTAAATTTCGCAATTTTAAACGTTTTGTGAGTATGATTGATCAGAAGACCCCGCCGAGCAATCTAGAAGGATTCTAATCGGCTTAAAGAACCTGTTATCTGTTAATCTGTGTGCTCAGAGTTGCTGCACTTTTTATTTTATTTTATAAGACTTGTAAGAGTTTGGAATATGACTAAGTCTCGATGAATTTTATTTGCATTTATTATGAGCTTTGTTCTGATTTTATAGAGCCAAGAAGGACTGGAACCATCAAGACAGCGGTGGTTTTTTGGTGGTAAACTTTTGGGAGATAAAATGCACATAGAAGAAGCAAAGATACAGCAAAGTTACGTAATACAAGTAATTGTTAATCCGGAAAAAATCGATATAAGTCCTACGAAAAGTAGTAGTTGAACTTGATGGAAATAATAATGATAAAATTTGATTTTAAAGTGGCGTTTGAGAAATTTTTTGCCGCGAATAAAGATCTTTTGAGGACATTCCTTCGCACAGAATACAGATTTCAATGTGTCTATTTATTCAGTCATTTATTTGTATACGTTTTGTATTATTATTCTGCTTTTTCTTTCTTTTTTTTTCTCCTTTTCTTTTTTTTATCTATCATTTTAAACTACATACGTACATGAATACAGATTAGCCTTTGGTAACATTCCAGTTTTTTTTTTCTTTTATTATACAACAGAATTTGAGCTGCACTTAAAATCACGAATTGAATGATGAAATCAGTTGTTCAACAAATTTTCTATAATTAGTTGAACGATTTGATAGAAAAAAAAAAAACTTCTGTAATAATAGTAGAACTTAGATTTTTCTTTATCTTAAACAACATGTTGAATTCTGAAATGTAATCGAATCATGTGATCGAGGGTGTAGATCGACTGAAATGTAACCAAGCGTTTAACACGTCCAGTACACATAAGCAGGCTCTTTTTTTGATTATTCAATTTGCATTTTTTAAATGATATTAAAATAGGATATGCCTCAAATCCTATCCATCAATCAAACTAAAGATGCCTAGAGAGTTAGTGAGAGATGGCCTATAAAGAATTTTTATTATTTTAAGATCCAGTCAGAGCAGCTACATTTTAAAAATGGATCTTCTATTCCTTCCTACAAATATTTAGATATTATTTTCAACGTTTTTTAATACTAATATACGAACGAACAGAGTTGAGTATTTTATTTCATTTTTATTTTTTATTTTTTTTTTGAAAGATGGAGAGAGAGAGAAAGAGAGAAAATTGCACAATGGATATAAACTGTGGATATTTTGGTGTCGTTAAATCAGTATCAAGGTAGCTATTCAACTAGTCGTGAGTGTTTTTATTTTTTCTTTTTTTTTCCTCTAATTTGAAACAGTAAAGTATGTACGCTTAAACTGAATATTTTTTTACTTGGCACACAAGTCTCGTTTGTCACAAAACTAATGAAATAAATTAACAAAATAATATGGGACAAGCATTGAGCTGTAGCTCAATTTTTATTACTTTTAAATACCTTTTGAAAGATAAATTCTCTGTATTTTTTAACGGATATATTAAACCAGTTTAATCTTCGATTAAATTTTATCCGCAGTCTTTGGAAACTCGATTTTACGCTATATTTAATGCTACGTACCTTACTTTCCATACACTGACATAGAGTAACGAGATAATTTTTTTTCGTTGTTTTTATTTTTATTATTATTTTTATTATTATTACTATTATTATTATTTTTCAACGATTAATTCAACTAATATATACATATTACTACTACATCCTTCACAAACTGGGTTCCCATGAAAAAAATAAAATAAAAGTATATAGTATATATATATATATATTTAAGTATGTTTGTTATTTGTAAAGTACCTACAGCAAAAAAAAAAACTGTATTATAGGGATACGGTAATTATCAGAATACAGTAAAACATTACACCACTCAATTCGAGTAGGATTTCAATAATTACAATTAAACATTATACATATATACATAATATGCGTGTACATATTTACCTAATATTTTATGCATTTTTTCGACGTAAACTACCTGCAAGTTTAAATTACTATCTCATAAATTCTGTAATTTGTGAAGCGTTTCAAATCTCGTTTTTCGTAGTAATATCATTTTCAAGTAGATTAGAAAAAAAAGAAAAAGAAAGGTAAAAAAGATGAGAACCATACTCTATCTTCTTCAAGCCTCATACGGTGTGGATATTATTTATATTAATTACACATATTACCACACAGGGTATCTGTATAAGATAACGAGTTTGCTGTTCTTTAATATTTCTAAATCGCCCTATATAATTACAGGAATATATATCCAACTTGTTGCCTTGGCGAGCGACGTAATTTTCTTTTATATAAAAAATAAAATCAATTTTAAACACGTTTTTAGTGCCTCAAATTATTATGCAGACAATAGAAAACGAAGAAGAATATAGACTTGAAAATATCAGCATTACTAAGTGCTCTTTTAAAGTTGCGTATAGTCAAGTTAAATAGAAAAATCAATACCTACCTATATACCTATCTTCTTAATGAAAAATTAAAGGTAGTTTCGCATTTATGTACTGTAATATATTTCATAAATATTAAATAATCACATAATTTGATATATTGAAGCCGAATTTTTACTGGAATAAGGCATAAACAGATTTTTATCAGACTGAATTGCATCAATAATATTACAGCAAGAACGAATAAAGAAAAAAGAAAAAGAAAGGATTTTTATTAATGTAGTGGCCTGATTTCAGATCAAACTGCCTGATATAAAAATTATTACTATTCTGTAGGTTTAGAATAATAATTCTACCTATCTCTTTTTGTCTTTTTATTTTCTTTTTATTTTCTTTTTCTATATATACTATATTAAGACCGCAATGTAAAATGACTATTTTAATTTATTTAAAATGCACTCAACGGGCTGTTTCAAAGTTCTTTTTTATTTTATATATTATATATTATATATTAATATATTATTAAAGTTATTATGTGTGTTAACGAAGGGAATCTTTGCAATCGTTACACAGCCATGTCACAAAAATACTCTTACACGATATGTTTGCCTTTTGTGAAACTATGAAAGCGGCAATTGATCGCAACCATAAGAATATTGAAGTCACGCGTTCATTTATGTAAATATAAAAAAAAAAAAAAAAAAAAAGGTGTTACAATTTAAAAGTGCAATTTTCTATAGTGGTGATTTCATCGCTCGAATGACATTGCCGCATTGGACCAATGTGTATAAGAAAAGAATAATAAATAATAAATACAAAAAACAAAAATTAGTAAAAAAATACATACAAACAAAAACACTACCTATTATAAAGTAATTTAGCGACTGATTGGAGTTGACGAACTTATATAGTATGACTGCTAATGAAATTGAATGTCTTTGATAATAATGAATTTGAAGGGAAAAAAACAAATAAAAAAAAAACAAAATAAATTAAATGAAAAATTTAAGTAAACTCAAACTTCTGAAAGAAATTAGATAGTGTTGTAGTTGGTAAAACAACAACGATATCTATATGTCTATAATCTGTATACAAAACAGCGATAAATTCTAATTAATTAGGTAGCAAAAATAAATCTTAAGGATTTACAATTTTTTAACAAGAAAAGATAAAAATAAATAAATAAAGAAAATAGAGAAAATCTTATTTTCGTCTATATTCAAAATCCAATCAAGTTCGTTTGGTGGGAATTTCTTTACATTTTTATTTTTTATTTTTCAATTTTTTTTATTATTTTTTTTTTTTTTATTCTAAATAAGTGAAATAACACAAATATTAGAAAACTAACTATCAAACTAATAGTTTATTACGATAAATAATAAGGCAATATATTTTATCGTTCGTTTGAAACACTATTATCGTGTGAATAATAAATTAAATTGTTGTATTTAATTAAGAACAAACACGTATATATATAAAGCTTTGATAATTTCGTCATAGGTTTTAATATAACTGAAAGAAAAAAAAAAAAAAAAAAAAAAATCTATATATATATATAAATATTATAATTTAAATTAATTTCTTACAAATAATTATATTATAATATTATTGCACACTGCGTTGACAAATAAATCAGCATAATGTTGTAAAATTATTATTATTATCTTGATTATTTCTATCAAAATATCACATCCATTCCTAGTTTTACAGGACCCAAAAAAATAAATAAATAAATAAATGAATACAACATTTAAATTTCAAAATTTCAAGGATTTATATTTTTTTCAAATATTTTCCAAATACTGAAAAATTCTTGGAACAAAATACAGCATAATAGATACATACTTTACATCATGGTCGCAATATCGTGTCTTATTTTACATTAAACTTCAGTTAGAGTCAAAAGTTTATACCCTTATTCTATTCTGTACAAATTTCTAATACTAAAAGCGAGGAGAAACTAAATTCATTTAGGTAAGTATTTGACGTATTTTAATTCGTGGCAAAGCCAAGTTGCTGCAGAAAGCAATGCAAGACTTCCAGACTGATGAGAAGCAGCGAGTGGCACAGGGACGTAATATAAAAGCGTTGAAATACCCAAGAGAACTTGTAGGTATCCAAAACACAGTAATGCCATCGCAGCCTTAGACCCTCGCCCTGGCAATGGATACTTCCGAGAAACCCACCAAGTCGTTGTTATCATCGAAAGAGTCGTGATCCCCTAGAAGACATAAATGAAAACAAATTTTGAGCTGATTCCAGGACTAATATCGGCTATCAATACCCACCAGTATTCTGTGATCGAACTGCACAGTGGTTGGATTCTCAGTGAAATTTTTAGACGTTGGTGTAATGGCCAGAATATCATCGGGTATCCATTTATCTCCCATTTTTGGAAACGAGTTATAAACCAGTCCAGCATCCATGCCAGCTACAAACGCCCCAGAAATAGCTGTGAGGAAGATGAGTCCCTTTGTCGAGTGGGTCATCATTCTGAGTCTTCTCAATCCTCTGGTAACATCAGTCTTCACTTTTCCTGCGCTGAAGTAATCAACGGGTACTTTTTTAGCAGGAATTAAAATATCCAGAGCATTGTAGAGGAAGCCTGAATAAATAATCAGGGCTAATCCAAGGTGGGAAGCCAGTCTGTACTGCGATACTCTCGGCACGTCTGACGGACCCTCAAATCTATCTTCTAGTCCGGATTTCACCATATACCAGCCCATCAAACCCTGCATACCAATCAGAATCCCTAGGGCAACAACTCGCAGCTTTAATCTTGAGTCGAGCCACCCTTTTCCCCAGAAATATGACGCCGGGATTATAAAAGCTGCACCTATAAGACGGCCCCACGTTCTGTGCAGGTATTCCATCCACCATATTCTCTTGAACTCTTCCAATGTCATGTGCTTGTTGGATCTGTAGATGAAAAGAGATAATTTGCTTCAGAAATATATAGTTTTTACAATTCTGGTTGAATTTCTAGCCATAGTTTGTCCCAATTTTAGATGTGTGTGATCTTCTACGTTAATTAAAAGGGTATAATTAACGGCGAGATAATCAGCGCTCGGATGTCTCACATCTTGAATTCTGGGAACTCTTTATATCTCTCGAACTCATCGACCCAGTCCGATTCGGTAGACGGCATTTTTTCTCCAAGTAATTTCCACGTTACCATTGATAAGCCGGATTCGGTTAGTCTGGTAATGCCTCCTGTATGAGTAAAGAAAGGCAAGGTGATTGGATTAAGACAACTCTGATTATTGATAAGATACTTTATTACTTTGTAAAAGATATAAATTTGAAATAAAGAAACGATATAATATTAGGAATGAATTATTGTTCTTCTTGTATTTCACTATTTTCCATAAGTTTGATCGGCTATTATTTTAACAACATATCTCACACAACAATAAACAAATACGTAACCGACTATACCTAAAGCTACAGCGATGAAAACCATCCCGCTACAAGTCAGCATCCATGTGCCAACGATCTTTTTAGTTTTTGGAGAAGCTCTGGACGCATAGCTGACTGCGACAGTACCAGTTTGTCTAAAAAGACTCTGTAACTGTAGTGTTTAAATGTTTATTTTAATTGACAATAAAAATTGGTTTAGTTTTTTGTTTTTTTTCTGTCTTTTTTTTTCTTTTTCAAATTACCTTTGATAAACGAGACGGAAATCTTCGTAGAATCGTGAGTCCGTTTGTTACAGGTGTTCTTGTTGGTACGGATGCGATAAATGTACGACCGAGGTAACATGAGGCTGTTAAATTTCCTCGGGTAAATATTTTCGCCGATTGACGAGCAACGCTTAACATCGTAATTCTGAATAATATTAACAAGGGATGGGTGTGTTATTACTGTGATAACCTGTGATGTTACATCAGACGTTTTAGGTTATGTTATATTGGGTTAGGTTGTCTTACATTGTTCTGAAAACTGTTAGTTTCTAGTTAAACCGGTTATTTTAATATCGAAATGGTAATGAAATGAAGCTTTTTATACTTTCTTTTCAGTTTTGGAAAACTAAGTTGCTTTAAATGTAACAAAAATCGGAATTTTAAAGCCTGTCAGCTAGCAGACGACAGGTTCGTGAAAGACATCGACAGACATCGATAGATCGATCTAACTCTGTTACATCGATAGATGATGATGTTATCTACTACTTTATTTAAATGGGTGAAAATGACCGACACTTTTTAATAAAATTTGAAACATTAAATCGCAGGCTGTATCGGTCTGTTATCATGTTTTACAGCGTTTTAATGAAACGTTGAATTCAAAGATATGAATATCTAGGCTTTGGATTCTTAAGCAAATGCGAAGGCATTATGAAAGTAGGAATTTATCTTAAGCCTATAGATCGCTAATGTTCGATTTACGAATTAAGCAATTGACGATATAGCAAAGAAGAAATGAATATCTATCTATCAACATGACGTTTTGAAAATACTTTAATTTCGGCTGTATTAAAATTATCAATAAAAATTATGTATCTCGGAAAATAGTGAAATTTCTCTACCTCTAATTTCGGATGAATTAAAAATTCCATTTCAATTATGGCTAAATTATATAATGCTCAAGGATCAAACAAGTCAGGGGAGGTTGTAACCATTTTTATAGGCCAAGCAGGAACTCAAATTGCAAATGCATGCTGGGAACTATTCTGTATAGAACACGGCGTTAGACCAGATGGATATCTCTATGAGGGTTTTAAAATTGTCGATAAATCATTTCAGAAGTTTTTCGCCCCCTCTCAAGTAACGATTATTACATAAATCTCTCCGCGTTGATCTCATTAGCGAATTAATATAATATATTTTTATTATTTTTTTTTTTCTTGTCCTAATTATATAATGATATCAAATTTATGATCTTCGGGAATATTATTATCGCGATCATTATTATTGCGAATCTATATTCTCCCCTCAAGGCTGGGAAGCTTGTACCGCGTACGGTGATTGTAGATCTTGAACCGACGGTGATTGACGAGATCAGAACCGGTGCCTATAGAAATTTGTTCGATCCATCAACGTTGATATCCGGAAAAGAAGATGCTGCAAATTGTTACGCCAGAGGATACTATTCAGTAGGATCTGAAGCGATTGATCTCGTACTCGATAGAGTACGAAAAGTATCTGAAGGGTGTCAGAAATTATCTGGGTTCATAGTTTTCAGGTCTATTATACAATATAATGGCACACTTATTTAATCTTTATTATCATTTCTGAAGTAGGATATATTCATAAAATAATACGCACGCAGTATAGATGACGTATTTTTTAAATTAACGTACAGGTCATCGTGATGATCTTGCTCAAATGCGTCTTAAGATTTTATTACACCAATGACTGGGTTTACTAAAAAATTTTTTTTCTTTTTCCTTCCTTCAATATTCTCGTTTTTATTTACTATCCGGCTTGTGCGCCGGTCATAGAGATATTGGATAACCCGGTTTCGTATATATTTCGGCGTATTAATATATGCTATCAGATGAAAATAATGACTAAAAATAAGTCCGTACACTCGATTAGAAGTCTCTGTCATGTGATCTAGAATCTGGGTCACGTGCAATACTAATATACTTATATTAATCGCGGCTTGTATGAGAAATGATAAATAAATTTACTACCATCCGCAACCGAAGACTAATGTTATAACATCTCAGATCTTTCGGCGGTGGTACCGGAAGCGGCTTCACCACTTTACTATTGGAACGAATGTCCGCCGATTATGGAAAAAAGACTAAATTAGATCTCGCCATTTATCCCGCACCTCATATTTCCACGGCTGTCGTCGAACCCTATAATTCCGTACTAACGACCCATGGAACTCTAGATTTTGAAGATTGCTGTTTCATCGCAGACAACGAGGCTTTGTACGATATTTGCTCTAGGTATGAGCGAATTCATATGTTGCGCAACTCGCATTCACACAAATCTGTTTTATAACACTATATCCTTCTATTCACTTTGTAATTAGTGAAACTAATGCGAGATGTAATATGTGTAGAAATCTGGACGTACAGCAACCGACTTATACCAATTTAAACCGACTTTTGGCTCAAGTAATTTCTGGCATTACCGCATCTCTGAGATTTGAAGGGGCGATAAACGTAAATCTCGAAGAATTTCAGACCAACCTAGTGCCCTATCCTCGAATTCATTTCCCTCTTGTTACTTATTCGCCTATAACCAGCTTCAATAAGATGCTTTTTGAGGAGCCGAACGTTGCACACATGACTAATGAATGTTTCGAGCCAGCTAATCAGGTACTTGAGCTTATTCGATTTTGCGGCTAGCCAAATTCCTCAGTTTCCCAAATAGCGTGATATAACGTTGAATCATTTACGTGCACGCTTTTTCATCCCATCAAAATACATATTTCGGTCAGTGCGATATAATGATCTTATTTTTACTCGATCTACGCGAATGTGCGCAGCTCGTTAAATGCGACCCAAGAAAAGGAGCTTATTTGAGCTGCTGTTTACTGTACAGAGGAGACGTTAGTCCCAATGATGTTAACCGGGCAATTTCGACTCTGAAAGGAAAGAAAGAAATACATTTTGTCGATTGGTGCCCAACAGGGTTCAAGGTTCTCTTATGTTCGTTTTTTCTACCTATATTATATAAAAACGATAAATACTCATATACTAGTAACTGAATATATCAAATCTGATGTGTACTGTATTTTCAACATATATTCACATATAATGAATTATTCATTTCACGTTTCGGACAAATCGATAAATAATTATTCTTCGACGATTGAATCAATACTTTATCGTCACTCTGCAGTTGGGTATCAATCACCAACCACCAGTTACAGTTCCTGGTAGTGATTTGGCGAAGACATCACGTTCCGTTGTCATGTTGAGCAATAACACGTCCATCAGACATGCCTGGGCACGTATAGGCCACAAATACGACCTTATGTACCAGAAAAGGGCCTTCGTGCATCACTTTATCGGCGAGGGGATGGAAGAAAGTGAATTCCAAGATGCTAGAGATGATATAAAGGCTCTGATACAAGATTACCGAGAAGTAGATTCGTGATTGTCGTCGCAACAATTGCAAGAATTACCTACAGGCGATTTAGGAAAATCAGAAAAATATTAATGAAGTAAATTTCCGCGTTATTAAAGTATGCTTTCAGAAAATGTTTAATCGCGTTGTCAAATAAGATTCTGCTCATTCTACAAACAGTCTATATATAGCTTTTGAGGATTACATTATCTCTCTCGGTAATTGATTCGGCTGTAGTCAACGGGCTACTTGTAATATACATACGAGACCGATTGATGAGTACGCGAATTATTTCAGATTCAAAATTAATTCGCAAATGACTTTCTTGCGTATATTGTTTCGCTCGTCTAATCTACAAAAACAGGTATAACATCAACATTTACACGAATTGTTGTGACTATTGAAGACGTCAGACCTTCCTTGACCCATGAAATTCGGATTCATAAGAACGAGAGAAAAAACGAAAAACGAAAAACAAAAATATAGAAAATACGAAACATCTGAAATTCTTATTTACTTTCGCAATGAATAAACGTTCGAATCATACTGTGAATAACACTGTGTAACTTTGTTACTGCGTGTAGTTACTATTCATCGTTATCGCTGCAGAGTGTCACAAACAAGGTGTGGACACACGAATGACGAAAAATGTCCATGCACGTATGCCTCATTTCTCATATCGGTTAAAACGAGGTCATAATCGTTCCCACTTATTCAAACAAGAATTAATTAATGATAATTTGTTTATGGGTTCATCAAGTTCGTGTATAATGCTAATTAAATCCGATTTTATCGTCATCGTATGTATGTACATACATAGCACTGCAACATTAAACTACAGACATATCTTATCGCTCTATGCGTCAATCCCCTAGTCAGACAGTTGATTGTAAGTCAATCTGCTACACTTCTTACCTAACTAATCGTAAGATTTTTCGCTCATCAAAATTATTGAAATAATTATTGTGAATGCATTGCATTGCATTTTCGTCTGTATATAGTCTTCACGTGATTACTATATTCTCAATTTATGAAAATGATTGACCAAAAGCTTCAATACTGGCGTTATCGTCGATGCATGATATATAGATAAGAACAAGAATTACTAACCGGAATCTTCCGTGATTTCTGTGGAAAAGTTTCCTAAGATTGAAAATATGTACAATTTTCTATCACTACGCAGCTGCACTTCCTTTTGTTCATATAAATATCGCTATCTTAAGATACTTACCTCTCACGGATACAGTGCATGCAGAATTATCTGCATCGGTACATAATTACATATTATATATTTATAGAGTAATGCGTATAATGCGAGTTTCAGAGTACTACACTCAACTGAATAGTCATTCCACTATGTATATGGCCATGTTATTGTAAGTTCAATAGGTTGAATGGCAATTAATTAGCTGTCTACGTTTTAAAATTCGACATGACGTATGGGTGGAAGAAAACTCGTATGTTACACGTGGACTTCCCGTGGTTCACGTTCAAGATGAACATACATGTATAGGTATGGGTATATAAAGAAGCAATCCAGAGATACGGGGACCCGCAGTATTATACTCGAGCAGTGTGAATCTAGGATTTTCCGAATGGTTTATTTAATCCGCTGATTAATATGCAATCGCTTAATTATTTATATCATTATTTATTGCGTACGTATAGCTTCGATGCAATAGTTTAATTACCACGCTCTGTACGTGTGGTCTGCAGCTTTTGTTCTTCTGAAATAATTGTTATGCTTATAACATTAACGTATAATTATTATTATGAAACTTTGGACGTCAGTGGGATTGCGTATGGAATAACGTACAACGCATGTATATATATCTCATCTTCGGACGTTTAACTTTAACCCTGTACTGTTTTCTCGTATTCTATACTGAACATTGAAAATAATTTATAACCACGTCATTAGCTCGACATAACATCTACATTATTTTTTTTTCCTTCTTTCTTTCTTTCTTCTTTTTTCTTTTGAAATTATTACGGATGACAGTTTCAGACCCAACAATAATTGAGAAATATCATTACATGTATTCAACAGCTGTATGTGACGTATGAGTTTTCGGACATTGACTCATATTTAAGTATATATATATATATATATACACGTCGAGATATAGGGAATATACGTATAATATGTTTCATTTATTTCATATGATATATATAAACGATTTAATGAGGGAAGAACCGCAATTTTATGAACGTAGAGTACGAGTCCGGGCCTAGGCTCCGCACTCCTCGAAACCTAAACTGATGAGACCTAAAAATCTTCGTTTCTCCGTATCCATCGCCACTGGATCGTCTCATATCTGACACGTGATATCATTCATCCAAACAATGACGTACATACATTCGACCGTATAAATGACCAACGCAGACCGCTTTTTGTCATTAGTAATAAAATAGCCGTGATAGAGTGCGAATGAAGAACGGAAGACGTGTTAACGCTGCAATAGCTACTTAAATATAAATCTTACGTTGTATTAACACAAGACTCTAGTCATTTAGGCAGTACAAGAATCCACATTCGAAATCAAGGTAAGTTGCATACAATACTTTGATAATTAATATAAAGAATTCAGCTTTTAATATTCGAGTAAACGAGCTTTTCATCGGCTCAAAGCTTATTAGAAACGTTGTGTTATTTTACATTCAGTCATTCAGACTTCATATGAATGAGTCTTTCGAAGATCTACGTTAAAGAAAAATATAAGAAAATTCTTTTGAGTTCGGTATAATGGACGTCAAGTCAACGTGATTTTATGAACTGTTGCAAATTATAAGTTTAAGTGTGCAATTTAAAGTTTTAGATATTGCAAAAGCTTCAAAAAGGTTTTAGAAAGGTTGAAAAATTTGACGAATAACCACATGATTGAATTTCGTTTGGGTGATAATTCGGTTGTTCAAAATCCTACTATGTACATTTATGATAATTTGATAACTGGTCATTAGCTATAAAATTCGGAAATCAAATTCCAGATGCTGATCGGTGGAGCAATAAGTTACACGGCTGGAAAACAAGCAGTGAGAACCGTCTATTGGCGAACTGGAAACAATGGTCGCATATTGAAGACCGCAAAGACCTGCATGTTCCAAGGACCTCCAAAGCCAGCTCCGTCTTCAACTTCGGCTACGGTCAACCACGTGAGGGAGACACTGACGATAGTGCGGAAAATTATTTTCAAAAACAAGTCTTGAAATAATTGAGAAAAATGAATGAAAATAACGATGGTTTATGATTGACGAACCAGCTGGACCGGAGATGTACATAATTAGTATTTATTAAGATATCTTTCTGTATTATAACACGTAACATGACAATACAATAATATCACATTTATTTATTTACATGATATATTGTGAAAGTGTTCTTTCTCCGAATTTCACCTCAATTTCCTTCCCTAAAAATCAACAATTCGTCTCTAAGATTAGAACACGCATCTATTCGATGCGAAATCATTTTTATAAGATTGCGTAAAGTTTTCGATAGCTGCAGCTGGCAAAGTGCAAATATTATTGATATCTTTTGGTCAAGGCCTGGACTTCAACCAGCCACAACACATAAAATTAAGAAAAATTTCATCGAGTTTCAGTTCTGCGAGATTGGTTACTGTTAGTATTCTGTTGGCTCAATTATTTTTTCACCGAGTTAGTAAATAATCGCGAATCCATTATACGGACGTGTGTATTGTTATCACTTATGTACTTCGAATTATACACACTACTACTTTAAAATCGCGTTAAACAAATAATCCAGATTGTTCGTACTATCGATTGACTAGATCTTTTTTTCTAGTCGACGTTTACTCAGCTCAATTTACCCAGAGACAAGGCACTGATTTATGCAACATACCTATATCAATGTGCTTTGACCAGACACACATCGCGTGGTGACAATAAATATACACGATATTATCTTGTGTAATGTAAATTCCTGTCAGCTGTTTTTTATATCCGTATGCCTGCGTAGTATTGCAGAAAGGGAATACTAAAAATTGGATCAACGAGGCGGCACGAAATTTCAAGGTAAAAAGGAACTGACATTAAAGCTCTGAAAGTGAATTAAATATTGAAATAAATTCAATTAGTCGCTCACTGTCCCGCCAAGTGAATTGGTTTTAGCGCTCTTCTGGACCAGCTGTGCTGTTTTAATAATTTTTTCCCTGCAGGTCTCGGCATCTGAACATGCGAAATACAGCTTCGCTGAATAATTCTGCAAACTTTTGATCCCCAGCAAACATATTATGCAGTAATATGATTTCGGATAATGGGGATGATCTTTTTGAAATTGACTATTTTCTTTGGAGAAAAAAAATACGAAACGATAAAGAAGAGCTGCAGTTTGCAAACGCGAAATGTTCCATAATTTGATCTTTCGGTAGAAATAAGAGAATAAATAATTAACGCGGAAATGCTGCCCTAATCCGTGCCAACCCCTTCAGCCTTCACCAAGGGGTGGATAACGTACCGTCGCCATTCGAAAATCCCTTTTGATCATCCTGGCGCGACAAGGTCGTACATATCAGTGAAAACTTCTGTCGCAAGATTAAGGGGGTTGTGTGCAGGTTGTTGGGAAGAGGGTGGCTACTGCCTATACTCGTGTATAAGTCGGACATAACAGCGTCTGCGCGTCTGACGTCACTATATTGATTTCCCTTTGGTCTCGCGACCCGTAGTCAGGCATCGATTTGGCAATTCGCGCTAAAGGGATTGAGAGAAAGACTTTCGTGCGTGGAATAGGTGAGCCAGAAAGTGTCCAGCTGAAGCTGGTAGTGCTGTAAAAGAAGAGCTTTCAAAACCATGCAGAATTATGGCCACGAGGAATACGACTATGAAAGTGGAGCTGGCCAGGACGGGGGTGGTCGTTCACTGCCATCGGTTCCTGGGCAAACAGGAGTACCAGGAATGCCAGGAGCCCCTGGAATCAGGCCCATAGTTGACCCTCAAGCCCAGGGTGAAGTGGACCCAAACGCTTACCCCCAGCCGAAAGAAGCGACTCATAAAATACGAGGAAAAAGTGACTTTCTTGAGTATCTCTTCGGGGCCGTAGACCAGGAACTTCTCACAGTTAAAACCTTCTATTTTTTCTTCTACTCCGCTTTTGGATCACTCTTCCCATTGATGGGGGTGTACTTTAAGCAGATGGGAATGAACGCTGGTCAGTGCGGACTTCTCATCGGTTCTAGACCCTTCATTGAATTTCTTAGCGCACCGTTTTGGGGCTCTCTTGCTGACAGGTACGTTCAGAAAAGAAAAGGAAAGAAGAAAGAAGAAGACCGATCACGTATGATAATATTTGTGATACGTGAATCTGACTTGTTGGAAAAATAGGTCAACTCTCACACAGCTGCAGACGAATATCAGATGTTAGAAATTTTATACACAGATTTCCAATCTTGTAAAGAATGATACGCTATAGTTATGTTGATCCCTGGTAAAGGGCCGAGGCCTTGAATCACTTGTAGTCTATATATAACTAATTGGATCCGCGAGTTCGCGTTGTAGCATAGGAGGGGTAAATCAGGACAGGACAGAGACATATTTCTTTGACGAATGAACTTCGGTAAACTTATATCGATAAGGGTGGATACTGGGACCTCCTACGGATTAAAAATTAATTAACTAGCTTACTTAGGGCTGAAACCGTTGATAGAAAGTCAATATACCCGACTGATTGACTATTCACTCACAGCGGTACCCGCAAGGTTTAGATTAAAATTAGAAGCTGTCATTGATTTTGTCTCGCTGATACCTATACGACCCTTGTTTGCGAGGCCGAGATTTGGGTTACGAACTAGAACGAAATATTCAGTAAAGTTTCCGCAAGATTTAAACAACTACGTTTCAATCAGTTTTCACGATGTACAAAATTTCTTGCACTTTTATTCGGCAGATGGCAAAAGGGGAAGATGATTCTTCTGGCATCGTTGTCCTGCTGGATCATCTTCACCCTTCCTCTCGGCTTCATCCAGCCCCCAGCTACGTCGTGTATGGCAATAGATGCGAATCACACAATGTACCTAAGGATCCCTGAGACAGAATCGAGAATTGGCAAGCGTTCCGTCGATATGCAAAGTTATTATCTTCCGGATGACGATATTGCGGATTTGGAAACGGCGGACAATGTGGTTTTCGAAAGAATTCGTCGTGACGTCGATGACGTGGCACGTCAAAGACAAGCTAGTTATACAAATTCGATACGTGCACCGGGTTACTATTTGGAAAATAACGAAGTCGAAGAGGCCCAAAATCCTTACGATCTAGAAAGCAATAGGGTGAAACGCGAGGCTCCTTTAGAAGTCGAAGATGGTCTCATGGAGGACCTGGAGTACAAACAGTTCATTGAAAATACTGAAGCGAGAGATCCGACTGCACAAGCTGTGGATTTGAAGAGTTTGGAAAGGAGAAATAGGCCTGCCGATGTGCTCGAGTACAAAAGGTTCCTAAAGGTCAGTTCAAGCATTTCGATGTCATTTCGTTTCGTAAGATGTTCAGTATAAACTAAAAGGTCACTCGTCCAAAGTGAGAAGACGACTGTTCAAAGGACCCCGCACAAATCTTATGGAAATTGGATCCCGGTCAAATTTGTGACCATGATGACTTTTGATCAGGATGACCTGAAGCACAACATACTACAATTTTGGACAATTTGACCGGGATCCAATTTCCATAAGATTTGTGCGGGGTCCTTTCTCAAGAAATCTCTTTCTTTTGTGAATTCATAAAGTACCCTACAGGAAAACGTAGCACAATTTTGTTTTTTCCTTCCACATTTTAGAACGAACCTTTGGACGAATCTAGACCACCGAAGAAGGCCTACACGAAGACGAAGACTCACGTTAAACCACCACGAGAAAAAGTCATAGTTAAGAGGAATATAATCAGTTCAGAGACCGAAATCCTACGCCATCAAAGGTACCAGAGCAAATTGGCAAAACGCGAGACCCAACCGATGAAGGACATAGTTGCATCGGAGAGTGAAGTATTTGGAATGAATATCAAGGGTTTGAGGAAATTGATGTTCCTTGAAGAACAGCAGGAAGCGCCTAGAGTCAGGAACCGTCGGGCTATTAAAGGACCCCATGTCTCTGCTGGTCAAAGTCCTTTCGCAGTAAATTACGCTTCTAATTATAACGAAAAGGAACAGAAGGATTGGGTTAAACCGAAGTTCAGTTCCATCGTCTACCGACTTGCGGTAAGCAGCGTTCAGCCGATTTCAATATTCATGCGAAAGGAGGAGCATTATCATCACAGCATTTTTTATCTTCATTTCAGGATATCCAAAAGACCTTCTTCCTACTACTCCTCCTCGTAATCGTTGGGGAATTTTTCTCTGCTCCCGCAATCACCTTAGCCGATTCCGCCGTCATCACTCTTCTCGGTGAAGACGCAGACAGGTGAGAAGGAGATACGTTCGAGCAAATTTTATCCACAATCCAATGTAAAATTCGCGTAAGTGTGTTCTCCATGCATTTTAATATTCAAGGTACGGACACCAGCGTATGTTCGGTAGTCTCGGATGGGGTCTGGCCATGTTTTTTGTGGGAATCGCCCTGGATCATAGCACAGCGTTTCCTGATCATCCTTGCGAACCAGATCCGAAAGAAAAGAACTACACAATTTGCTTTGCTACCTTCAGTGTCTTGATGGGTGCTGCGCTGATCACTGCAACTCAGATAAACTTCAAGTACGATTTCATCGACGCAGAACCTGTGAGTTTATAGAGCTTGGATCTAGATTCTAGCCGCAAATTACCGCTCCGATTTCAATCTCCTTTCTCTCTTTATTTTAGGAAGCTTCGAAGATATCGGCTGAGCCAACTAGGGAAGAACAACTCCAGAGCCAATTGTCTCAGCAATTGAATTTACCGGGACTTCAAGACTCTTCGGGGAACGTTGACCCCAAACCTCAGCCACCAGAAGGCAAAGTGAGTCGAATTTAATTGCCATTTACATAACTTCAGAACTCTGAAAGGGGGGCGAGAGGGGCTATTGTCACGAAACAATTACCATTGACAGAGAGCAACGGATTATCAATGAATTATACCGACGCTGTTTCAGACTAAAATGTTCGCCCAAACAACAAGAGAAATTCCAGAATGGGTAACCGTTCTGAACCAGTTCAAAGACCTCAAGTGCGCGTCTTTCCTTTTCGTCGCGTGGTTCATGGGATTTGGAATAGGTCTAATATTCACTTTCCTCTTCTGGCATCTCCAGGATTATGGAGGCAGTCCAACTCTCTTTGGAGTAGCTTCCGTGATAAATCACATATCCGAGATTTTCGCCTACTTCTTCAGCTTTAAATTGATCCGTCAAATTGGACACGTCAAGGTGATGACACTCCCCATAAATTGAATCAGAATTTCATGAATGTAAACCTGTGCAAACATATCTTTCACTTCCGATTCTCGCAGGTCCTCTGCCTCGGTCTCGTTGGTAACATTCTTCGCTTCTTGTACATTTCATGGTTGAAAAATCCCTGGTGGGTATTGCCCTTCGAGTTCATGCAAGGAATAACTCATGCAGCTGTATGGGCAGCTTGCTGCAGCTACATCGCCCACAACACACCACCCCAGTTAAGATCCAGTGCCCAAGGCGTTCTTCAGGGTCTTCATCACGGCCTGGGACGAGGATGTGGCGCAGTGATCGGTGGAATGTTCGTCGCCAGTTACGGTAATTCAACTTTACAAGAGATTATAATTCCTGATTTGATTCAACAGGTGTAATTATTTCATTATCAAATCGCGTGCTTTAGGAACGACCGCAACATTCCGTGCCTACGGTTTGGTCTGCATGGGAGTTCTCGCCGCCTTTATCTTCATCAATTTCTACCGCAAGGACACAGGCTTTGTTTCCGAATTACCGCAAACGGAAGATCCTCACCAGGTTGCTGAAGCAACACATTTAGCTCCTCATGGAGTTCCTAGCAATGCCATTCCCAGGGCATTGAGTTCCAGTCGATTGCATGAACTGGCTAATCAAGATCCAGGATATGGCGCTACTTATCAAACGTCAGGTGGTAATCTGGATATTCCTGGAGGCAACGGAGGTAAGCCGGATTATTCCCACTACATATTCAAAGTCTCGGGACTTATATCGTCCTAATTTGTATTGAGAGGAATTTTCGCGTCTCATTGTCGCAGGCAACTCGAATCCGACGAATCCCTTCTTGAATGGTGGTGGAGGTGGTGGAGGTGGAGGTAGTGGAGGTGGAGGTGGAGGTAGTGGAGGTGGTTACAACTACGGAGTGACGGGGAAAGGATCAGAGGATGAATTTATTCGTAGGAGCTTCCAGGTCGAGCATGGAATAACCCGTTAATAGCGATAGTAGACTCTTTTATTCTTATTGCCAGATAGTCTGAAATGATCAAACCTACGAATCCAGTCGTTTCCAGTTCACCACGGTACATAACATGTACATACGTCGATGCACAGCACATTTGCTATTCACTAGTTTACCCCACACGATATTATTACCAAAAATCGCACTTTTCCTCAACTTCATTTCTTTCAGTGTCTTAAAAAAGTGGCAAATTTTTCGCATTTCGCACCTTACTGCGGGTATTAAATTTGAAAAAATTCATTACAACACACTATATTGATAACGATAAAACTAGACCCACTCTTTTTCGACAAATTTATTGATTATTAGCAAAAATTAGTTTAAACTTTTAAAATTCGTTGGATTAGTTCGACACTTGGGTATTATTTGCATATTATAGTAGGATGCATGAAATTCTGAGTGATTTAGGCGAGTGATTGATTGTTCTATTATTGAATTGCATAAGCGATTGGAATAGTATGCGCGATTCGTTTAACATATTATTCTGCTTGGCAGATTTACAGTGAAGTGGTGGGCAGGGAATATGATCTTGGAAAAGTACCAGTTACTTATCTTCACGCCCAACAACCGTGTACTAATCCATTTCACCAACATGACTACGAATGGTAACCCTAATGTAATAACACAATAAGAAGATGCGTCAAAGAATAGAATAAACCGTCTTGTCAGCCGAATATATATTATTATACATACATTTAGGAGATATAATGTATAGTATATATGCGATTGAATCGCTTGTTTGGGAAGCAACTTATCTAATTGCGATTGATATTACGTGAATGTACGTTATCCCCATACTTACGATTATAGAAAGAAATAATAGGAAATTCTTTCATTCTTATTTCACCCAATTTTCATAATGTTGTACTACATAAATAGGTATTCAAGTTATTTCGTGAGCGAGCAATTTGATCCTGTATAATGAACTGCAGATCGCAGATTTATATGAAAAAAAAAGAGAGAAAAAAAAATTAAAAAAAAAACAAAAAAGTATCAACGTTTATATAGGAAATCTATTTAGATAGAATTAAGGAGATATACGTAATCTCTGCACACCTCTATAGGTATACATATGATTATGGCGAATTAAATACTATGAGTACATTAATTACGAAGAAGGACATATTATATAATATATGCGGTAATTTATTTCGCAGTGCCTATATTATATACAAAAAAAGCGATGCAAAATATGCAAATCAATATATCATAACTATATAGCGCATTTATTAGTTTAAAATTTCCGACATTAGCAATATACAAAGTGGCGTAGAAGAAAACAAATAATTATAAAAGGAAGAAGTCCGGATCGATTTTTGCAGATTCTCAGCGAATAAAAAACTGTGTGAAAATCGGTCCGATCTTTGTACTTTACTATAATAGTCCAGAATATTATTTGGCGAGTTTAGAATTTTATCAATCATACACTCGTACCTGGTATATATTCTACATAACGTATAACGTATTGTCGCGATTAATCAATTAGTTATATCTGCATAATTTTTCGCAGCTTGGTTGCGCGATGAATTTTAGAAAAATTTTAAAATATATTATTATTATTATTATTATTATTATTATTATTTTGTTAACCGTTTTGAGGTGATCAAACCATTATTTGTTATAAAGTTTTATTATAGGATATTGAGCGTTTCGAGTTAATCTGAAATAAAAATCGAAATTTATAATACTATAACGGTTAAAAACTCACAAGCCTGTTGTATACCCGCGTACTCATGAAAATTCATGAAAATTATATACAATACTTTGTGTAGTTTATAAGCAGAGGTATATAATTCAAAAATGATTAAATCTGTTGATTAATAAATTATTTCGAGACCCGCGATGTATGATTGTGTTCTTGAAAAAAAATTCCTATTCGCAAAAAAACTATATGTGTACTCAAAAGATACGAAATTCTGATCCACTCGCATCATACGCGACGTGTGTAGACTAAAAATTTGATAACAAGAAAAACGAAGCTTAGCCATCCGTTAATTCTACATAAGAATATGTAATATATAATACTCATAGAAATTAATCAGAATTAATATAGATACATACATTATAGATATTATACCTATACATCAAGTACTATGAAGAAAAAGAAGAAAGAAAAAAAAAAAGAAAAAAAAACACAAAAACGAAAAGAAAAAGAAAATTATCGAATTCACTTACCTGAAATGGTGATGTTATAAATTCTTCAATAAATTATTGTCATTAGTTTGAAAAATGGAGAAAATATTAGATTTCAAATTTCTGTACATATGTATACTGCTAAAAAGAACATATTATTACTTGAGTCTTGCGATACGTACTATGTAATTCGAAAATTTAACGTTTTATTGAGCACTTTATATCGAGGCGAAAATGCATAACATAAATGTGTATAATGCATAATTATAACTGGCGTACATCAAGATCTGAATATGAGGAAGAGTTTATACTTTATTTAATGTTAACATTAATTCGCACTATACGTTGTTACGTAATTAGTTATGAAAAAAACATCAAGCTGTGTATAATTTCCACGTGTCTTGTATTACTATACCTATATACTATCTGCTCTAAAATTTTCACGTATACCTATACAGTATACTACAGTATATATCTATAACAGTGTTGTAAATATTCTTATGTGAAGTTGTTAGGATATTATTAAACCTAGTATATAATATAATAGAAATTTTTCTTTCATTTATCAAGTTAAGCAATTACGTTGTTAATAAATCGATAAGTCCTATTATATTATAATAATTAACATTTATTATGATATTTTACTATAGAAATTAATTCGTCGCCGCATGCAGGTGTACATTAATTGATATAAATATTGCTGCGAAAGATATAACCGGAGGCAAAATTTGTTACGTGTTTTTTTTTGTTCGAATCTAGGTATTGATTAATGAAACGATTAATTAATTCTGTTATTTTCTGTTTGTTTCAATCAGTTCGCAAATAATTTTATTCAATTCCAGAATAGACGAGCTCCTATATTCAGTTTCTTTATCGTTTCTCGATGAGATTCTCAATTATTGATAAAAATTTGAATAATAATAGCTATGATAATGATCCTGTGCATATTTAATATGATATAGGTATAAGACATCATGTATTTGGGAAAGCCAATTTTTCGTTGAATACGTCGATTTTGCCTCATAAGACAAGGCACAAGAAAACTGAAGTTTCATTGAAGCTAGATATATATATACATACATATACATTATATATATATTAAGATAAAATAATTAAAATAGAAAGTATATGATATGATATAAAATAATTATATGTGTGTAAGATTGAATATATGCCACAATGTTACGTATATTACGTTAAGTTAAAAATCCTTGTCCAAAATACAGCTTCCCTGAATATTTGCAGCTACATATTCGATTACATTGATTTTTCTGCTTGCAGATACTTTTTTTTTTCTTATTTATATTAATTTTTTTTCTTTTTTTCTTTTAAATCAGCACATATCGCTTTCGGCTTGCTTTATAGTATAATAATTAATATCACGCATACTATAACTATAATTGTACTAAGAGATAATGAAAAATACTTGGAAATACGAAGTATAGGTAATATTACTTTATAGACGTATAGCTATTGTTGTCCAGCGTAAAAAAGAAAAAAACGAAAAAAAAAGACAAAAAAAAAAAGATAACGAAAAAGTTAAATTAAATTAAATATCGATTATATCTAGCGAAAAACTACGGACCTTTATGCGGCGAAAAAAAAAAAAAAAAAGAATACATATCAGATGAAAAATAAAATGCCTATTATACGTATAAGCTGAATTTTTGAGGGAAACAAAAAAAAAACAAAAAAAAGATTGTCATACTTTACATGGGGATATAATGATTATTTAATGCGATATAAATTCCTGTGGAATAAAGTAAAATTTTAATTTATGGATTATAAAGGAATAACAGAAAGAAACAAAAAAATCATATTACACAGAAAAGATTAATTGTTTAGTTGAAAAAAGAAAAAAAAAACAGGAAATACGATCCAGAATTTTTATTCGTAATTAATAATAGTTATTTCCTGTCGTTGAAATTTCAACGAATAATTATTATGCAAAACCTTATTACGTTGATCGTTAAATTCTCATGACAATATATCATTTCTTAATTATTTGAATTTTACTTGCGTGCATAATATATAGTTATGCTATCGCGTACGTAAGTTATTAACAAGCATGGTTTATTTATACAATGTTCAGCAGATATTGCAAAGTATGACAATAATAGTTGAGTATTAATAGCAGTTATACCTTATATTTGACGAAATTAATCTAATATGTACACGAAAAAGGAAAAAAAAATATATAACATAAGAGTTGAAGTGTTAAAAAAAGAAAAAAAAAAAACAAAGCTTTGCTTCATTATTTTCCTTTCTTTCTTTATTTTATTTTATATTGCCTGCTTTCGCAACAAATTATAATATAATACATACATATATATAACAACACTGTGGAAAAAAGAAAAAAAAAATCAAAAGAGAAAAATCAAAAACAAAAGGAAGAAATCAAATATGTATTTTGATAAATTCGTGGAGATTCTTCGGAAAATAGAAATATAAAACAGGTAAGATAATGAATTTCTATTACTTTGCATCTTACACTATCTAATTTGTCATAGCTATAAGACAAATGTGAAAAATAATAATTTGCGTAATAAAATGTAAAAAGAAAAACATAATTTTTTAATAATATTAATAATCATAAGATAAAAGAAATTATTTTAACTTGATTCTGAACATATGGTGTATATTTAATGGTAATCATACATATTTTCAGAATGTATATATTCTATATACATTCTACATTATTCGTTGGCATATTAAATCATCAACATTATATGGATTACAGATAAATCACAAATGCATCCATCAATGTACATCCAAAACTTTGGTCAAATAACGTATTTGGGAGAGTTTTTTCTTATTTGTTTCACGTCAACTATAAAGATTCAAATAAGTTTATTAAAACGCTGTAGTTTCTGATGAAAGAAAAAATAAAATGAAATAAAATAAAATAAAATAAAATAAAATAAAAAATAAAACAATTATGAAGAAGATTCTCGTATAATTATTCCAAATAATAAATGTATTCAATAAAAAAAAAAATGAAAAAAAATGTATCAAATCTCGTTGAAAAAGATATAAATCCGTTGATTAAAAAATAAAGATAGAATAGCAAAAATATGAAAACGGAAGAGAAAATAAATTGATAAATAAAAAAATAATATAAAACTTGACTGTTCTGAAAGGAATGCAATACATAATTTATTAGAGCATTTAAAATGATTTAAAATCTATTAAATGCGGATGTTTAAACACCTTAAGAGATTAATATTTAACATTCGGTTTGAAGATATGCAAATAACTGTTAATTATTTCTCATTGTCTACATAGATAGAAGAAATTCTCAAACTAATTTGGCAATTTTAATTGAATATTATTTAATACTAATTAATATGATTAAGTAGTTAATTATTACTTGTCAACTTCGTTCTTGATTTCTTTCACTTATTTTTCTTTTTGTTTTTTCTTCAAATTTTTTTTTTTTTTTTTGTTTTTTTTTTATTATTAAATAACTAGAGGCACTAGTTAAGCTTAAAATCTAACAGGCTGAAATTTTTCTTTTTTTTTTTCTCTCTTTTTTTATTCAATTCGTCGATGATCAATACCTTTATAAGATTCATCTTTTCTTTTTATCTTCTAGCCAGTATAGAACTGTCGTCGATCCCTACTCATAATTATTATGCGGAGAATATTTCTACTTGTGTATGTACTAATTGTATCTGTAATCTAATATGTAATAACCGTTTAAATTTTTTATTTAACGCGAATATTAATAATTTCGCAAATACTACTACATACATACCATATCCTCATTGTATGTAATTACCAACTGTTATTTTATCAGTTAATTGTATAATAATAATAATAATAATACAATAAGTTATATTAATATAGTGAAAGAAGACGTAGTCTAAGACTTTTTTTAGTAACACGTGCGAAAATTTTAATCATTATCAACATCACTTATAGGGTGTAAATGAAATAATTTTTCAATCAATTTTTTTTCTTTTTTTTTTTTCTTATACAGACTGACCAGTTTATAACTGCGTCCGTCTACTCCGTCACGCCTAGTATTATTATATCAAAGGTAAAAATGATCAGATACAAATGATTATGGTGAACTTACATTGTGAAATAAAGCGATGTTGTATTATCAGATTTTGAGTTGATTTAATCATTAAACTTAATATTTTGATTGTAAAAGCCTTGCGTGATTAGGATTATTTAATTTTCTATCTGCATTTGCATTTTCATCTAAAAAGTTTTTGAGCTTTTTACCTAATTATTTTTAATACTAGTTCAATTTCTGTTTCTTTTTTTTTTTTTTTCCTATTAAAAATTATCAAGGAAGAGTATAACTTGTCGAGAAAATTACCTCTGAGATTTAGTACTAATCCTAATATTATGTATTTATTTATTTTTTTGTATTTTTTTGTATTTTTTTTTTTTTTCTTCTTCTTCTTCTTTTCTGTTTCGGTAGATAATTAAATATTTTAATGCTTTGGCTAGAATACAGATGTTAATACATTTCAATTTTATCTTTTACACCTTTTTTATTTTTTCGGAATAAACTAGTTCCTGAAAAAGTATCTGGGCTTTTTGCGCAAAACTGGACCGTCTTCGAGCAGTGTGCCACTACGGCAGAATTATTATTGTGAGTTTTTTTCTTTTTTTCTTCTTTATTTATTTTACTTTATTTTTTATTCTTTCTTTTCTACTAATACTGGCACAGTGAGGCAATAATCATAGGATTTTCTACTGTCCCGTATTTAATTAATTAATTAATTAATTAATTAATAAAAACTACTCGAGTTCTGTTCGCATCGTTACATTATTATTATTATTCATAACTAATAAAAAAGAAAATAAATATACGTAGGTACTACAAGCAGTAACATTCTAAACTTTCTTGATATATACCAAAGAATATGAGATAAAAAAAACAAAAAAATTGAAAAAAAAAAAAGAAATTAATTTATCTTTTCTTAAACGTCGTAACTTTATTGAGATTGGTTTAGTTCACAGCCATCAGGGGATGCGGTGCATTAAACTATGTCGCTTCATAAATTCAAAGCAATTATAGTCAATGATTAACAATCTATCGTTACCGTATTATAAGAAACAAAAACAAAAACAAAAAAAAAATCATCAATTTCGTTTTCGTTATAACTAAAAAAAATAGTTCTCAGTCGTCGTTGTGATGTTGCGATTTTAATTATCAATAAACTCTATTGACTTGTTTTTTTTTTTTTTTTTTTACCTAATTTGACTCCACGCTGGTATATTTATAATAAACTATAAAATAAAATTATGTTCATCTGATAAAATTCAGCCACTGTTGATAAGGACCTTGTTTTTTTTCTTTTTTTTTTTTTTTTAGGTAACAAGTTACGTATACTAGGTTTTGACTATGTAATAATATGTTTAATTCTACTGAAATAATGGTGGATATGTTTAACTGGTATTCTCATTGTCTTTTCGTTTAGGTATTTCACATCAAACCAACGAAAAATCTAAGGCCACTACGCGTTTACTGTTAAATCTACAAATAAAATAATATAGGTATATTATTCGTCTTATTCTAATACCAGTCTATGAATTATTTCATTGTACTTCTAGGCAAGAGAATAATGGTACTAGTCAAAGTCAGTTATTCTATAAATGGACCATAACTTGTAATAGGTAAAATATGGGGAAATAAATTGTTTAAAAACATCATGTTAGAGTCAATTCAGATCGTAGACTGGAGTAAGAATGATTTAAAAAAAAATAATCAGCGATTTGATTCTAAAATTCGTTTTTAAAAGAATTTCGCATTTCCACTAAAATATGGTCCAAGTTTAGCACGACTTTATACGAATGATAAAACCTAATGATAATTAATTAATATGTTTTTTTTTCATCTTCTTCTTCTCCTTATTTTTTTTTCTTGGATCAAATTTAAAAACGACGATTAAAAAGAATTTATTCTCGAGTCTTAGGTGTTCTATGTAAATCTATCCCTTCGTAATAACCCTTTTTCTATTCTAAATAATAAAGATTAAAAATTTAGTGAGATCCTATGATTTATGCTTTACTGGTGCCAAACTCTGCCGCGACATGACACGCCGAGCGAGCGATCTATTTTACGCTAGGAACTACATACTCCGAAATCCTGAATCTCGTTCTATCGAACGGCCCAGAAATTAACGAGCCTAGTCAGATATCAACCTCGAACATATCTTGTTCTATCGGTTTCTTTACCCAACTTCCAAGCTGCGCTCTAACAAAAGCGTCCTTTAGTTGACGTTTCGCAAGCTGTTGGGGAAGAAAATCATTTCGATGAAACAACATTGATGAAAGTTTTACGCTGCATTAGGTAGAATAATTACCGAATAGTCCTCAACTGATGATTTCGCATCGAAATAATGACGGCATTCGTGGGAATCAACGTAATCAATAGTGTCCATTCTTCCCACTAGATTGTAGAACTTTCTAAACAATCCTTGCTTAGATATTCTTGAAGGTTTACCAACTTCGTCCTTACCGGTAGTACAATTAATTACTTCCGCATCAGTTTGGCCTTTAAAAATGAACGCATGTTAACTATTTTCATTTTTAAATAATATTCAGAGAAAAAATTCCTGGTTTTATAATTTTCATCACAAATAGTCTAACCGATTGTCCAATTAACGCTGTAATTAGGGGCTTTCCCTGGCTGCCTGACTTCTGAAGATGTGATCAAACTCATAAGCGGTTTATTCAGCCTGTAGGGAGGCGGTAGACCTTGAATCGTGTTTTCAATACGTCCGCAAACTGCGCGGTACATATGGCTCGGATTTAATAGGCTGCCAAGAACGATGCTGTGTAAGTAAATTGGCTCGATGAAGTGACTCAGGAGAGCACCTTGTACTCCCAGAACGTTCCATCGAGCTATTTTGTCAGAGCACGACATCGTCAACAGCCTTTGACCCTGAAAATGTGTAAAACTTTGATTGAAACAGTTCGAAGATTACTTTGCGTTAATCTATCTCCTGCTTTTCTATCCCCCAGGACATTTTCTGTGAGAATTAATCTCACCATGAGCACGCCATCCCAGGTTTGGATTCCCTCGCTGCTTTTAACGGGAATAGTACCTTCCCCAGATTCTATTTTCGTTCTGAGTTGCCCTCGGGCTCGTCTGTTGGGGTGTTTATCTACAGCTTCATTCTCTTCATGGGGTGAAAATATCCTGGCATCACCGCAAGGGGCGGTGTTTATATAGAGATGAAACTGTATCCCATCCTTCAACTTGTACCCCTTTTTAGTTGCTTCTAATATAGAATCTTGGGATCGATTTTCCAAGTGGAGTTCTAGCTGATTATATAAATATTCACACAAACACCTTCTGGCCACTACCTCCGCGTGGCAATCATTTAGCGCACCGCCACTGACGCTGAGATGTTCGCCAGAGACGCATTTGGTACCTTTTAGTAAAGCAAATATCAGTCAAAAATTTGCCTCTAATAAGAGAAGCGTTATTGAGGATGGATAGCAGATGAACACGTGCTTAGTTACTATACCAGTCTTTAATTTGTCTAAATAGTAAAAATTGGAACATAATTTCTACCCTATAACAATAAAGATTTAAAAAATCGAGTCAACCAAAGCTTCAATTTGAAGAGAAAGGAATTTTCATTATTACCAGTGGTAACACAGATGAGTTCAGCATCAGCTCCCCGAGTCTGTACGATACCAGCTAAAACCTTGCGTCTAGCATGTTGCGGTTTAGTCTGCATAAGTTCAGTAAATTTCTGGCTAACCATTTTCCCAATTTTATCAGCGAGTATCTGCGGCAGTGTCATTTGTTCCTGCCAATGACCACAGCTAGAGAAACTAGACACGACTCTAGCGGGTAAAGGGCTTCTGAACGAAGAGCTATGCACATTTTTTAGCTTAGCAAGCGCAGCTTTACTCGCCGCAGCCTTAGCCAATTTCTTGCTGGGTCCAGTGCCCTCAAAAGTTTCCCCGTCTATAGTAACTGCAATAGTAAATTTAGCGTAGCTTTCTCCACTGTCAGAAACGCATTTATAAATGACCCCAGGATATAATTCGTTTATAAGAGCGACCGGCCCCTTATCCAAAAATTTATTAGTATTTTTTGGCTCGTGTATCAGCGTTTTAAAAGTATTAACCAAGTGGTTGTCCCTCTCTGTTACATCGCTTGTAAAATCTGGTTCCATAGGTATTATTGGATGACAAACAAGGTTTATCGCCTGATGAACCTCAGGCGCATTTCTAAATTGCACAATATTTCTCAACGCCAATTCTGCGGCGGCATGTTTGGCCATTTTTTTTGTCCTTCCTTTTCCTTCGTATATTTGATCGTCTATTTGAACAGCGATAGTGAATATTGGGGCATGAGTAGGTCCGGTTTGACCAACAACTTTATAAACAGCCCCAGTTTTCAGCTCGTTTAACGCACATACTGCGTTCTTTGGCTGAGGATTTTTGTGCTTTTTCTTCGGCGGCGGAGCACCTGGATTTAAGCACAAACGTTTATAGTCAGTTTTAGGAAATGGGGAAAAAAAAGAAAAAAGAAAGAAATGAAAGTAAAATCAATGTCACAAGTGCTCTATGCCCAATCTTCATTCCTATTGAAATGGATCTTTGGAAGTGTGAGATTCTTTTATGTGATAAAATGAGTAAGAAAGTCGAGGGTTAACTAACCTTCATTATCCGCGGCTGCCGACCTCTTCAGATTGGTATTTGAAGGGTTAGGTTGTTCCATCTGAAATAATAATGATGAGTAGATTTTTCGTTCACTACGTGATTTTCTCGAAGGTATCGTTTGAGGCTATAAATAACCGCCGATTGTATGCTAGGGGATGAAACTTACCTCGGTTGAGTGCTTCCCCTGCATCCCCCCCAAACTACCCTCAGAATATCGTTGTTCTGAAAATCCCGAGGTATAGAATGTGAATATGTTATGTTAGAGCCGGGGTTTAAATTTGCGGTAATAACTATTTACGGCGTATTTATAACATGCGGATTATTACCTCGTGTGTTTTTCAGCCCATCGTTCAGGCTCGACAATCCATTTGACATGTTTAGCAAATTTTTTTTTCTAATATTAAAACGAGGGGATGTTTTTTCGGACTAGGCACTATAAACTCGCCGAGGACTGGTGCATTACATTGATTTTGATTACACTGAGGCTAGGGTTAGCAGCGCCACTCAAGCGGACGGATTCATAAGCTCGGTTGTACATTTGTGGAGTAAGGTTCTGAGTTACCCACACAAATTATTCAGTCAGTTGGAATTCTATAAAACGTATTAGTTTCTTTATTAATGGTTATTTAATGATAAAAATAGGAACATAGTTAATATTAGGACGCTAGAGCTGTGGCGGGAAAGGTACGACTAGTTAAGGTTTTTGTTTAAGTACAATAGAGGCGTCGTGTTCGCCGGGAAGAGTTCCCTCTTGAGGCTGAAGAGGCGTTGTGGTCGTGACGCGGTCGCCACATCCACTCCCCCCTGAGTGACTTTCAGCGGGAGTTTTGAAAGTTATTTTTCTTTGATAGGTCTTCGCTGGTTTGTCCATGGACGAACCCCAATGATGTGTCTGTGATGTTGGGCTTTTGGGAGTTGCGTCGATGTTCGTGTCAGATTTGTTTATGTAGGCTGGTTTTAGTCGGTCTATGGAGATGTTTTTCTCCGTGCCGTTGACGTTGATTTTGTAAAGTCTGTCTGAGACTCTTTCGATTATTTTGTATGGTCCAATGTAGGGTGCTTCTAGCGGTGCTTTCACGTGGTCACATCGTAGGAAAACATGTGAACATGTGTCCAGGTTTTTTAAGATGAAAACACGAGATTGAGCGTGGTGAGCAGTAGGTGTAGGTCGGAGAGCACGCATGTATTCTCGATGTTTCTCGACGAATATCTGAGGGTTGGCAGGCATTTCTTGTGAAACGAAAAATTCACCAGGTATTCTGAGAGTGGTTCCGTAGAGCATCTCGGCTGGCGTGGATTGAATGTCCTCTTTGAAGCAGGTGCGTAATCCTAGTAGTACGGTAGATAGAATGTCCATCCACGGCCTGGGTGAGCACATGAGAGCGGATTTTAGGGTCCTATGCCATCTCTCTACGATGCCATTGGACTGGGGATGATATGGTGTGGTTCTGTTTTTTTTAGCTCCAATGAATTTTGCTATAGCTTGAAAGAGTGTGGATTCAAATTGTGAACCTTGGTCAGAAGTGATGGTGATGGGAGTTCCGTAGTGAGCGATCCAGTGGTCGAATAATGCTGTCGTGATTGTATCGGCAGTGATGTTTTGAAGTGGGACGGCTACTGGCCATCTAGAGAAGCGGTCAATGATTGTAAGACAATATTGATATCCTTTGACGTTGGGTAGCATGATAATGTCAAGATGAATGTGGTTGAATCTGCTGTCTGGAACATCTATGTGGTTTGGTTGTAGTTTGTTGTGACGATGTATTTTCGCTCTTTGGCATGCGAGGCATTCACGAGACCATTTAATGGTGTCTTTGCGTATTCCTGGCCAAGTGAATTTTTCCCTGAGTTGACGAGAGGTGTTTCTTGCACTAGGGTGTGATAAGCCATGGATTGTGTTGAACGTAATTTTTCGGAGAGACTGTGGAATGTAAGGTCTCACAATTCCAGATGAGATGTCACAGTAGATTTTAACATCGGGTTCGATGGTTAGCTTTTGTAGTCGCAATGATGTCGAATTGCGGATCAAATCTTGTAGTTCTTCATCGTCCTGCTGTGCTTGTTGTATGGTTGCTGAGCTGAGCGTTGTTGGCATCTCTATCGTGTTTATGCGCGATAGAGCATCTGCGACGACGTTCTCGTCACCTTTTATGTAGATAATATCTGTGGAAAATTGCGAAATGTAGTCTAGTTGTCTGAGTTGGCGTTCAGAAGCCTTTTCAAGTTTCTGTTTGAATGCGTAGGTTAGCGGTTTGTGATCGGTTTTAATGATGAAGTGCCGACCATCCAGTAAGTGTTGGAAGTGTTTGATCGAGGCAAAAATGCCAAGAAGTTCACGGTCGTAAGTGCTGTATTTACGTTCCGTGTCACTGAGCTTTCTGGAAAAATGTCCAATTGGTTGCCAAACTTCGTTTGTGAGTTGATCTAAAGTTGCTCCAATGCCGGTGGAAGAAGCGTCTGTCGAAAGAGTTAAAGGTGAGGTTGGTGATGGAAAAGCCATCCTGACTGCGGAGTTCAAGCTGTTTTTGCAAGCTTCGAAAGCTGCGTTGGTGTCGTTCGTCCATTGTATCTTGGTTTTATCCTTTTTTTTTGAGTTTTTGAGGAAGTTGTTGAGAGGTACTTGAAGTCGAGCTGCTTCAGGAATGCATCTTCTATAGTAGTTGATCATTCCCAGAAATCGTCGAAGTTCCGAAACTGTTTCAGGTTTTGCGTAGTCGTGAATTTTGTCTAGTCGTTCTGCGGTGGGAGCAAAACCTTGAGCGTTGATCGAGTAACCCAAAAAGTTGACTTCCGGTTGGCCAAGTATGCACTTGGTGATATTGACTGTTAGTGAGTGTTCTTTGAGTTTTTGGAAAACTTGTCGAAGGTGTTCTCTGTGCTGTTGTTCATTTTCTGACATCACCAGAATGTCATCAATGTAGACAAAGACGAAGTCGAGGTCTCGAAAAATTGAGTCGATGTATCTTTGGAATGTTTGAGTGGCGTTTTTTAAACCAAAAGGCATCACAACGTACTCAAAGAGGCCCCATGACGTTATGACAGCTGTTTTTTTTATGTCGTCGTCGTGCATGGGTACTTGGTGATAAGCTTTGGCCAAGTCTAGTGTTGAGAAGGTGTTTTTGTCATGTAGTAGTGGAAAGAGGTTTTGAATCAGAGGCGGTGGATACTTATCGGGTACAGTTTCAGCGTTGAGTTTTCTGTAGTCGCCACACAGTCTCCAGTCTTCAATTTTCTTTTGTACCATGTGGATAGGGCTTGCCCAGGGACTGCTTGATGGTCTGATGATGCCGCTGCTGAGTAATTTCTTGATTTCTGCTTTAGCCGCTGCTGCTTTTGCGCCGGCGAGCTTACGACATCTCTCAGTGACAGGAGGTCCAGTCGTAATGATTCTATGAGCAAAATCAGATTTGTTGAGAGTTGGTGTGGCGGGCGGTTTTGTGATTTCGATGAATTCCTGCAGAAGGTCAGAGTATGGCATCTCAGAGTTTATCGTGGAAATACTGTATTGTGGTGTTTTCAGTATTTCACCCTTTGAAGTGAGAGTCGTGATGGAATCAATTAGCTGTTGATTCTTAAGGTCGATGAGTAAACTGTAGTGGGTGAGGAAGTCAGCCCCAATTATTGCTGTTTGTATGTCTGCAATAATGAAGGACCAAGAGAAGTTTCTCCGAAGGTTGAGATCCAAATCAAGTGTTCTTGTACCGTAGGTGTGTATTTGTGAACTGTTTGCGGCGTATAGCGTGAGGTCGCTTGGTGAACTGCCTTGTCGAAATTTAATGGCTGGTATTATGGAGACAACAGATCCAGAATCTATTAAAAATTTCTGGCCTGTTTTTTTATCGAAGATGAGTAGACGGAGCTCTTGAGGTGGTAGGTTGTTGTTGCTGTCACCAACCACCAGAATCGGTGACAGCGAAGTTAGTTTTCCGGAGCTGCTTTGCCATAGTTGCAGGGCGTTGTACAGCGGTTGGCTAGCGCTCCAAACTTGTGGTGGTAGAAACAGATTCCTTTTCGGTCAGGCGTGTGGGATCTTGATCTTGATTGAGCGTTCGGTTGTGGCTGTCGTTGTGTTTGTTTTAGTTCTTTGATTTCTTTGAGGCAGTAAGCGAGCATCTGTTGCATGTCATCAATTTTTTTTTCGAGGCTCTGGGTGGTGTTTCCTGTGTCTACCCTGTTTACGTTGTTTGATGTGGACATGACAAATGAGCTAGTTGATGCTTCAATGACACGATCGGCCAGTTCAGCCAAGGTAGTGAGATCAACGTTGTTCGAGGTTACGAGAAGTGGCTTGATGTGCATCGGCAGTCGGTCGAGCCAGAGTTGTTGAAGAATTTCGTCACCGAGCGCACCAGTGGCTAGGTTTCGCATTTCTCGTAGGAGTTGTGAAGGTTTTCGATCGCCCAAGACCATTTCTTTGAGTAATTTGTGAAGCTGTTTTTGTCTGGAATCTGAAACACGTTGGATGAGTGCTTGTTTCAGAGTTTGATACTTAGCTCCTGTTGGTGGATTGTTGAGGATATCAGTGACTTGGCGCAGCGTGTTGACATCCAGAGCTCTGACGATAGTGTTGAATTTGACGTCATCGCTTCGAGTTCGTGCTGAGGCAAACTCTGCTTCGGCTATCATGAACCAAATATCAGGTTGATCCTTGAAAAATCCAGGTAGTTGAGGTCTGTTGACAGTATAGACAATCTCATGTGATGGTGGGTTGCCATTTAGGTTTGGGTCTGGTGGAAGATTGTCGCGTTGGTCGTTCTCGAGATTGTCGTTGTTAGCGTTCGCCATGGCTGAGCTCTAGGTTAGGTTTTATGTGGAATTCGCTTGTCTTTTTCAGATCACGTCGGGGTCACCAGTAATGTGGAGTAAGGTTCTGAGTTACCCACACAAATTATTCAGTCAGTTGGAATTCTATAAAACGTATTAGTTTCTTTATTAATGGTTATTTAATGATAAAAATAGGAACATAGTTAATATTAGGACGCTAGAGCTGTGGCGGGAAAGGTACGACTAGTTAAGGTTTTTGTTTAAGTACAATAGAGGCGTCGTGTTCGCCGGGAAGAGTTCCCTCTTGAGGCTGAAGAGGCGTTGTGGTCGTGACGCGGTCGCCACACATTAGCTTTAGCACCGACATCTCTAGGTCGAAATTTGGATCACGGAGTTGACCGACTGACACTATGAGCTGGTTTGGGGAGAGAATCGGGGAATTCCGTTTTATCTTTTGTCAGGTGTATGTAGTACGACGGCTATGCTACTGCTACACCCTTTATTAATACAGTTTAGTGTAGCATGTAGGTGAGGTCTTTCCAGAGAGAGAGAGAGAGAGAGAGAGATCTTAAAAACAATATGGGAGAAAAGGGTAAGAATTTATTCAAACTTTAATTCATTTTTTAATATTTCTGTTTTTTTTCATTCTTTCTTTTCTTACGGAGCTACTGTACTGCTATCGACTAATACCGGAGTGCGCGAAATTCGATGTTAAAGTAGGTAGTGCTGCAGGCGGCGGCTCGATAGAACACGAGTTTTTATTCAGGAACGTAACTATTTCGCTAAGCTCCCCTTCGTGCAATCATTACATTCATATTTAATCGCCTGTTCTTATCGCTTATCTTTTCTCAAGTACTAGGGGGAAGTTAGATAATAAATTTGATCGGAATCGGCGGGTATATTATTAATAATAACTCTAATCTCTCGCAATCGCCCTATATACGTACATTCATATTTTTAAATATCAAAAGGCCGAAAATTTGATCATTTCTTACTGCTATGTATCGTTGTAATGGACATCGACATATTTCGATCGCTTTAGGACCGAGATCAATGGCATCGGACTGAGATTCTATTCTCATACACCTTTTTGTTATTGTTTTGTATTAAAAATTATGTAAATCATTTCATATTTGATGAGACAACATTTTCAGATATTTATATTCATTAAACGAATTTATATTTTCCGGGCGATGATTCGCAGGAATTTTCGGGTGCCATATAATTATACCGCGATTTTGTTAAATTAACTTCGCGATCATTCGCGTAATTTTAACACACCTGCGCTTAATTGAAAAAGCAGTAGGTACTGGCGCAAAACTGTGAAATTACGCAATTCGTTTTAATTTACATATTTTATATGTAATACAATAATTATGCTATGCATACGTTAATTCACATATCTATATGTTGCAATATCTTTGTCTAACAATATTCATTGGAAATATTACATATAAACAAATGGAAATTTATTTCAACATCTACTTTATTGAAATATTCTTCTTCTTTGTTTCTTGACTGAATTACTGCAGTACTTGTAATATCTGGTATAAATACGACGATTTAGTTACGAGTTCCTATTACTTTGTTGGACTTGAATAAAAAAACAAAAAAAAAGGATCAGAACGGGTAGGTGGTCCTAAGCTAATTACATGAGTCAAAGCCGTTAGCAGTTCGATTAAATTGCAACAGAATTTCATCATCATCAATTTAGTTAATAATTAATTTAACGTTTTTCGCGTTGACCTTACTTCCTATCTTCGTACGATGCAGAACGAGAGTTTCGATTTCAATGGAACTCGAATAAAACGCAGCAGAATACCTCTGTATAAAAAAACAAAAATTATCCTTGACCACTTTCAGCCTCGCGACAGGTTGAGGTGAACAATCCTTAAGAAAATAGCTTTTGCCCTCTTTTTAGAACACCACGTGCATTTCGGTGGCGGTAGCGGTGTAGGGAAGGATAACAACATCATGATTCATCCTCAGAGACACGGTCATCTAGACGCACATCTTGGTTTCTTGCAGCTTCATCATAGGTATATTACATAAACATATAGGTACATACAAACGTATGGAGTTTGTCAGTTGTATAAAATAATAAAAAAATCATCCCTTCCCCCTTTTCCCATATTAATTCATTGTTTCACCCATAGACATATAAGAATAGACCACGCATCCAGGCCGAGAAGCCGGGAGAGCGATAGAAAGAGAAAGTTGCATATGGGACTCTGTGTCTATGCGCGTTAGACAAGGATAGAAGGGGCCCATATACTCCGATCTCTCTTTCTATTCCGCTCTCGCATCCACCAACGGGTCACCTCCGTTACATGCACGGTCTATTCTTATATGTCTATGGTTTCACCCCATATTATATACGTGTAGCAAAAATTGATATTCAATTATTGCGCCAGGTATCACATAGAGTTTTCAGTACCATGGAACCTGTGCATACAAGAGGAAGGAAAGAGTCTGGTACCAGCAGTAATTGTGGATATTCCAAACCCGAATTGTCGTGTGACTGAGTGTGCACATGACAAGGACGGTCTCAGGTACGAAAATAACGATTCTGAATGCAGATTAGTTCTGCCCTTTATTTTTTGACCGAGAGGGAGAGGTGATAATCTTTACTATCGCGAGGGACTGGTTTCTTTGTTTACCAAGTATCATATCGTAACTATAATTAAACAGGTTAAAGATCGACCTATTAGCCCACAAAGAAAAACTATTGAAGGAAGAAATCCAAGTAATGTGTTGCAAGTCTGGTAATCCTTTGAAAATTCTATTGAATGCAAGAGTCTTGGGGAAGGGTAAAGGCACCCCTTTACTCAGAAATGGAATTCGGAGTATTGCGATTGAGGGGGACGACGATGGCGAGGTTTCCGATTGGACGGGATTCAATTCACAGGACTGAAATAATGAACAAACAACATTCTTCTCGCTGGTTGGGACTAATTGTAAGACAAAGGCTTCTCTATAGGTTCGCAGAATCCGAATAGCCGTCGAACTTAGTCGTGTTTTGAAAGAAATAAAGAAACAACTTACATGTATCTCTTTCTATCCGCAATGCAATCGAAACATCGATGCTCGATATAGACGGCCCAAGGCTGTAGTGTTGATTCGGCCTAATATTTATATTATATGATCATTAATGCCGAGTATGTAATTTATTCGATGGGAACTTGACTCGGAATAGAGTTGAGGATTTCTACCATCTGCGCCTTAACTTGTTGTTGCCGCGTATGGTCATAAATGAATATATTATTGCAATTGCAATTATACAAGAATACAATATAGGTTGATATCTATATCTCAAATATATTGCTATGAATGCTGTTTTTCCTGATTATTCATTATATTGCATATCACGCAAAGCTGTTATATGCTAATTATACATGAATTACTACTATACATAGTATTCAATTGTATTTTACTACTATTTTCTAACTCATTACTATATTATATATTACAACTATTACACATACATACGTATTATATATATACAGACATTTATTATACATATAATCGTCAATTTGGTGCTTGCCTATATTGTTACATGCAATAATAACTTGAAAAGCAATTATACGAATCCCAATTACCATGTTATATATACTCGATTCAATAAACTAAACACATACATACTATATGTTAAAAGAACTGTTTAACATTATTTGAAGGTATAATATATTGGGAACTATTGTTTTCTCTCATATTTTCAATATACGTAGGTATGGGTATTCCTAAAAGTTTGCATAAACGATACAGTCCATAAGATATGCAAGTTTCAGCAATGGAAGTTGAACTTCTTCAATGGTATACCGGTAGGTCCGTCAACAAATTGGCAAAAATTAATTCCCAGTTTTGCTAACGGGTGACAATTGGTCTTTGGGTTCCCCCACCTTCCTTTAAAACTCATCCATGAGGGTAGGGCTTCTTGTTTTTCTCGAGGAAGCATTTCTACCTTCTTCCAGGTCGGCCAAGGCGACCCAAAACCACTTTCGTCATACAATCGGGGAAGCCGGACAAATTTATGTTTACCTGGCGCTGTCCAGAGACCGTGAGATCCTTTCGCGCTAAAAAGAACCGGATGCGAACCTCCCGCTGTGTAAACGCGATCTGGAAATATCGGCTTTTGGAAAATTCCTTTTCGAGTTTCTTGACCCTCGTAGACAAATGTCTTGTCCGTTTTATCGTAACGGTAAAAGGCACCGGCGTCATGCGCAGATACATACATTGCCAGGGGATGATCGTTTCCCTGAATTTTGAGGAAGAAGGTTCAAACTCCATGTATAGATAAAGCTAGAAGAGGAATGGACGAATGAATGAATCATTAACAGACCTTGAAGAAGAGGCTCATGTGTTCCCAGTCCCCAACGTGACTTCCATATTCTTTGAAATTCCCGAAGCATCTTCCCCCGACAAGAGGTATCGGCCAGGATCCAAGATATCCAAGATCCAAAACGCAGATGGTCTTTCCTTCACTGAACGGATAAAACATCCAGTAAGTTACGTGGAAGTGAGGGATCCGGGTTCTCTTCTCTTCGTATATGAGAATCTCCTCGAGTTGACGATCGGGAATTTTAACGGGAAAGTCAACGTCGTTTATCTCTTCACCGTGTCTTTTAATCGTCTTTGTTTTCGTCGACTCTTCGTCCGTTAGTTTCGTCTTATAAGCAAGTGCGCAATTTTCAACCAGTGCATAAACCGGGACAACATCCATCCAAGGCTTTCTTCCGTAGATAAAAGACGACTTGTTTTGTAGCAGCCTTTCTGTGGTGTTCGATATACCAGACGAAACATAATAGAACAATTTTTTATTTCATTTCATCCATTAGATACAGTTCTCAAGAACTTATCTTTCTTATTTCATAATATACTAAAAAACTTCATCCTTATTACCCACGTCAAGCCGAGTGCTAAAATAGTCACCGTCGTCCACCGTCTCGACGTTGGACAGGAACTCCGGTACCCCAAGAGGTAAAAATTGTTCTCCTGGTGCGAGCCAGACCAAAGGAGCCCAAGAACGGATCAGACGTCTTACTGTATAATGATAATGAATGAATTTATAAGGAATAATGAAAAAATTGTTTATTCTATATCTTCAACACGATGATATGCAGCAATTGCCATGTACGTTCTGGAATTAGGATCAAGTAGATTTGAACGGGGATATAATATGTATGTAGTATGATATGGTAATCTATGGCAACTATCTAACGACATACGTTTATTAGTCCATCATATTATGTATATATTGGTATATATATATATACCAATATATACATGAAGCTGAATGACTATATAACATTACATGAGAGCAAGCTGAGCAAGTCGCGTCCGCGTGGCCTCAGGAAGTAGAACGCGTACCTGCAGGCCCGTTTGTGAGTAACTTGACCCCCACGCTTATAATATTCTTCATTCGAACGAACTACTTTCAGTGTAACCTTAACCCAGACCTTGTTTGAAAAAGTAAAACTGACCAAATCAATAAAGTCTTGTCAGATACTCAATAGTATACTACATGGTAAGGGGGCTAACTATAATGGCCTATAATTTAATACCGTATTAAAAAACAACCATATCAAGATTGAACAAAAACAAATTTTTCGTACCCCGCATAAGTGTTCAGATTCGAGTGATGGTATATTTGAACTGAGTACACATGTGTTTAAATCGGGTAGACTGTATATGTGTCCTGTAAGTCTCGAGTCCTGTATGGTGATAGCGCGAGTCTGTGGTTCGATTCCCATTTATAACTGCACACGTGTCTTCTCCTACCGTTCTCTTGTATACATTCCGAATTGCAGGTTCCACGTATAGATGTATAATATGTTGGATGGAATATTTCTAGGTGTAATACGATGCGATATTTCAAAGTATATTGATTTTAGAGTGCTGAGCTACTAACGAAGAATAAATTGTGTGTATCGAATTTGAAATTTTCTCGACGAACGATTGCAAAAACATCCTTGTACAAACTAACTCGAGTATACTGTTACGGATTGATTAGCTCTGATCACGTCATGGGTTAAAAAAACTTTAATGATCGTGGACTGAATAGTTTCGCTAAAACTATAGTCTTCAGCTATCACGCTGATATATGATTTTAATCCCTATGTACAAAAAAGCGCGCTTTATTTTATGCGAACTTAGAAAAACCTCAACGTATTTCATTCGACCTAATCTTCCTTTTAATTGCTGCAGCTTTAGGAAAGAAAAACGGGGATTTAGATTGAAAAATGGCAGTCCTCTGAATTGTTTAGCAAAACCTGAATACGTGTTTGAAAATGTCCTCATTCTGCATTCGTTATGGTACTACATTCTTTTCATACAAATATACACACGTATTTGTCAAACTCTTCGATTTTTCATGGACTGTTAAAATAGAACTTCCTTTGGAATTGAAAAGACGGTATTATTTTTCAGCCACCTTTCACCTGTGAGCTATTAGTATCGGGGAATCGGGAGTTGAACACAATGAGAGGCTGGATTTTCTTGAGGGTAAATAATATCTTCATTAGCAGAGTAGCGTTAAATTGTGGAGTAAGTCAATGTCCTGACAAACAGACGGCTCAATAAAAATGGTTGACCGTTAACTCAGGTGTTCTCAACCGATTTAATAACTATATAGTACGTCCTGTGATCGTAAGAATCTCTAATGAATCATACTTATGCTAAATTATGATAGTTAATCTAATCAGCGAAAAGGAAACTGAAAGTGAATATAAGAAAATCTAGTGAAAGTACCAGATTCGTATTACCATGATTACTTACAACAATATAAGTGCATGTAATTTCATGCGATTCTATGTATGTATAATGTAACGGTCTTTACGATAATCCACAGAACCCGGAAAGGAGTGAATATTCTTTTCTAATTTTATTCAGAATCCAATTACATTTTATAAGTACACAATCAATGAATACGTATACAAGATGGTCGAAAGACACACGCGTCCACTCTTAAAATCCGAAAATCTGCACGGCTAGTATGATTTGAAGATGATAAGATATATCGAAATCCGGATTCAGTCGATGACGTTAGTTAGTTTCAGTATCCAATAAATTAGAGTATTGGATAGTCTTCAAGATTCTTCACACTTTAGAGTAGATTAAGAATTATTACTAAAAATATTTGAATTATATACATTAATATAGCTTTACCTCGTTTCTCTACAGGCAACTTCGACTGTACTGCAGACGATGATTTTTGAAGTGTGATTAGTAAAACTGCCATAAGCACGCATCGTATCATATTTTCTCAATTCGATCATTTTGCAATCAGATTAAATCATCAGTCCATTGTATCAAATCGAAATCACTGATTGAAACATTTTTACTTATGATTGCTAGAATTTCATTTTCAACTACGACGCGTAACAAATTGACATACTATATAAATGAAAGAGCAGTTTTTACAGCAAAATCTAACACTGTAAAAAATACGAAAAATAACTAATATAAAAGAATCGAAATCACCCACACTTTTATCTCATATCAAGCTTCGTTATGTCTACACCTTTTGCTGCACGTACTGATATTTCAGATACCGTGCAAAATCGACAACAATTGGAAACGATAATTCGAACATTAATTATTTTGATGTCAAGATTTTTACAGGATGTATAAAAACGATTGAAAATCAGACTATATACGAAGCGTTTGAAACTAACTGTGTTGCCACAGAGGACTCCTCGTGGTAACTGACAATGAGGACGACACTCGAAGACTGGTTCTGATAGTTAGCTGGACGCCGGTCTTCACTGAGTCTAGCCCTGACTAATTCTGTGTTATAAAATAAAGAAATGTTATAAAGAAAGGCCTGCCTCTGTCTGAGTTTATTATTATTTAGTAAATATACAGAAAATGAATGAGTACAGGATCCGGTGCGGTAAAGATATAGAGCGCCAAAAAAATTTCCGCAAAATTACTTCCGTGATATTTAATTGTTCCCTTGAGAAACTTAAACTTCCGCTGCACGTCGTTGCAGATTGAAATAATTTCATGTTCGAAAGGAAAGTGAGTTACGGATGTCGATCTAGAGATTATTCGATAAATTATTCAAATTTTAGATAGTTTTCATCGATTTTGAGTTTCTAGAAAAATTTTTGGGTTCGCTTCTCATATTTTCGTCGATTTCATTCAATCAATTATTATATTGATTCTATCGATTAAGACTATAGGAAATAGTTTGTCGAATTGTTTTAAATCATTATAGAAAAAAAACTTCAGTCTAAAAAATTTGAAAATTTAGGCAAAGACTGGAAAGTAGTTCTTCTTTTCTTCTAGCACAACTTTGTCTTCGCCGAATGATATTAAAGCGTGAATCTCAACAGATTTACGTGTGAATTAACTAATCTTACAATTACTCATTTTTATATAAGAATTTCGCTTCTTAATTGCTTCAAGAATAATTAAATAGTGTCTGGCGACCTTTACGTATGTAGTACATACCTACTATAGTGTAATGACGAAAATAAATTACGTAAAATTCGTGTGATCTTTGTGACAAGGGGAAATTTAATAGCATGGTGAGCAAATGCAGTAGCAGCTATAATCCTAAGGGAAAGTTTGTCTTTTTCAAGAGTAATATATGGTCCGCCAAAAAGAAAGCGAACTGTTACGTAAAACCTGCGATCTATTGTGATAGATAATATATAGTACATATTATAGTATATATACTTAAAAAAATTGTCACGATCATTCAGTGTCGTTTGATATAGGTATATATGAATGTACGTATGTATATGGTAATCGTTACATAAGGTAATGAAATGGTATTGAATAATTGAAAAACGTATGTGAATAAGTATACTTGAAAAGACTTTTATTCATTCGTTGATTATTTCTAAAATCATCATTATAATTAACAGTATTAAACGTTATTAAATATTAGTAAGGGCACTTATTCTAACACAAAAATCCTTTTCTTTCCTATAAATATATTCTCATCCAGTTTTATTCGCGACGGATTTAAAATTCGTTCATCAGTAAAATCTAATCAGAAACGATAGATAAAAACTGAGGTATATTTTTACTTCCATCTCTTTAATTCCAAGGCTAAGAAAAAAAAATATATAATAACAATAAACAATCAACAAACAAACCTGCCTTGGCGATTACCATAATTTTTTATTCTATTCTTTTTTATATTCTTCTTTATTTTTTTTATTTTTTTTTTCTCTAGGGTTCAGTCTCAACAAAAAATAAGAGGACGTGATATTAAGATTCCCTATAGTAATCATATCTACAATATTACTAACTCCTAAGTATTGTTTTTTTTTCTCTATAAAATCTAATCATCATTTTTTCAATTATAATTATTATTGTTATAATTATTATTATTATTAATTCATTTTTTCGTTTCTTTTTTTTTTTTGGCCAAGTTCAAACTTAAAGATTGGATATTTGTTTGTTTTTTTCTATTTATTTCGTACTTTAGCATATCGAAAGTATCTGTGTATATTTTATATAGTATATAATTGCTTATTTTGTAGCTGTCTAAATATCTCAGCTAAATTATCGGCAAAAGTCGAAGTAAAGTGTCTTTGATTGAACAAAGCGTACAAAAATTGTTTTTTTTTTCTTCTTTCTTTCTTTTTTTCTTCTTCTTTCTCTTATGCTTCTTAATTTTACTTAATTATTATTGCCACCGTAGTAGGCACCCGTCGAAAAATGATCAATCAGTCAATCAATATCAATTATTCATATTGAATTGCGCTGCTTTGATGAAATTCATTGCTCAGATTTCACCCTGAAGGACAAACTAGAGTTTTACAATGCGTTGAACTCAAATAGCTCAGATAGCTTGACGGCAAAGTGGGCAGGTCACTGTTGTGTCACGATTTTCTCCACCCTGTGCCTGTAAAAACTTTTATTTTACTTTTACAACAACTGGCTTTCATTCATAATCAAATATAATATGACTTCTCTACGTCGTTTCACCCCCTTTGAATTATTCCTAGATCCCAAAATACGATAAAAATCAGATAAAATTGCGTCATTAAAGCTGAGTTCACACGATTTGAAAAAAAAAGAACAACGAAAAAAAGTAAACAACTACTCGAGATACATAAAGTTTATATTAGTTTATATTATATTATACCCACCTCACGCCATTTCTTAATACAAGAAATGTGAAAGATATGGCCACATTTAACCGTCGCTGTATCTCTTTCCATCACCTCTGTACAAATCGGACAATCATCTTTGGTTCTACAATTAGCATTGCTATTGCTCCTTGGATGTCGTCGCCTATTGAAAAACAAAAAAAAAACAACACAGATACAGTTAAAAACAAAAAGAACCAAGTATTCATTCAATTTTGAATAGATATGCGGCATTGCAGATAGTATTATGGTATTAAGTCCTTTTAAAAAAATGATCGAAAACAACATTGACTCTTCCTAAAAGTGTTTGTTATTCATCTCTCATGATAATTCTAGAACACATGATATTTATGTTGATAGAAATTACAGAGTGATATTATAGCGAGTGATAACAGCTTGAAGAAATGTTGAGAAAATTAATCCGTGATTAATTAAACGTTGTTTACGAAAATACGGTGAATTGAATGGGGGGGGCAGTGGAGGAAGAGGGGGAGGGGTAATTTTTTGATATTTTTTACCTAGCATCACCCGATGTCTCCCGTGAATTATTTGGCGGAGGTGTATCTCTGCGTGGTGGAGGTCCAGATTCGTGAGGTGGTTCGTTTGTTGTGTCAGTTAAAAAATACCACAAGGCTAGACCTAGGCCGACACCGACCATAGCGACCAAAGCTATGCCAGGATACGCCATCTTTAAATATTTCGCGCTAACGCTACACTAAGCTACGAACTATAAGCTTCTGCAAGCTACGACGACGATTGATGATGATGATGATGATGTTGATGGATAATAATAATAAATCACTGGTTATATCCCCTATAAACCCAACATTCACGGTATAATTTAATGAAGATATTCAAATGGTATAAGAGTATCGCATTACTTTTTTCAATTGGGATAATTGTAACTTATACAATTGATATACAAAGGGTTTGCTAGGTGGATTGTGGATTTAGTGAACTGTTCGAGCGACACAATGACCGCGTATGTCGACGGCCATCCAACTTCCTAGCGGCTTGTAGTACGATTCTCCGGATATTAGTTTATTTTCACTTTGCAAACAGTGACAGCAGACGTCTAATTCCACGGAAGAGAAACATAACAAACCTCAGTGGCGCCGTCTGGATTTTAGAGGGTAAAATAACCAGCTTGAACGACAGGGACGTAGGAAGTTCAACTGATATTATTTTCATCAACATTTTAGAAGGGGCAACGTAATTTAATTAAACCAACGTTAAAGGCGTATATTGTTAATAAAATTTATTTAGAAAAGCTCATCAGCTACATTCACACATTATTGTCTTATTACTTCAACCATAATAACAGAATTTAAGTTCATCGTCATATTCGGGACATTTATTCTCATATCGAATTGTCGATAAGTTTTACGTCTTTTCGAAGCTTGAAAGTAGCTGTGATTTGAATTCTGGATAATTGGGACATTGAATACTTTCTTTGTTGTATGTATTCATGAGATTCTCGCGTTTCAAGGGATCATAGAGTTCGATCTCGATACGAACCCCCAACGTATACTTCACTGGAAATGAATGAGTGCGAACAAGGAGCTCGGTTCTGTCCCCGATTCACGTCTGCGTAGACTGGGGTTCCCCGAACTTTACGAACGGGTAAGACTTTCCCAATCTAAATTTTTTTATTTTCAGCACTGAGCCGAGCCAGATTAATACTATTCTTCCATTTACGTGAATTCTTCGTAAATTATTTCGAATCCGCATAACGGCTATTACTTAATCAATAATTATAAAATTAGTTTTTGGCTTTTGGAGGGATCAGAAAAGTGTCTGTAATACTTCGAGATGTTTTTTCATGTTCAAATATATATTTGCAAACTCAAACAAACTTACACAACAGTCATAAAAACAGTAGACAAATGAATACAACTAACAGTCGTTATAAGTTTACTTTTTTTTCGAATCTAAAAGGGTCAGATTCACTTCTTATATGAAGGCACAATAATTCGTCTTGAATAAGTTGACTGTGGTATCAAGACACGTGGTATAATAACACGTTTCGAGATGCTCAATCATTCTTCTTTGACTCCTCTATTCAGCAGCTGGGACAAAGATTCGCTTGTGGGTTATTCATCACCTGTACACATGCATGTATACATAGAGAAAAGTATCAGTTATCGTACAGATAGTAAAAATTCTGATAAAATTTCGCCTGCTTATTACTTACGACCGTATATCGCCAGATAGTATAGCATTCGTCGTGAAAAATGTGTTCACACTCTAATCTAATTGTTCTTGAATCAGGGGTCATTCTTTCCAAACAAATTCTACAAGAGGGAATTTCTTCCGCACGACAGCGCACTCTACATAATTATAGAAAAAAGATACACAAAACTGGATGTTATCTTGCATGTATTAGATGTACGTAATATGATCTAGAAACTCTAAATACTCGGGTCAAGCTAGCAGTCACGGATAAAATTCTATCGGAACATGACCCAGTATTTTGAGTATCTACATACTTCACTGACTTACCCATTGCTCGGATCTGCGGATGTCTGTGCCGTTCGATTTATTGTCTGTGTTTCACGAGGTGGTGATATCGCACGAAGCCTACGTCTTCCACGAGATGAAGATCGTGAGGATCGTGCAGAAGAAGGCGATGGTGATCTTCGACGATATCTATGTTGTTCTTCTTCAGAATGTTGAGTAGTCAAATAATGATATAGGACGGCAATGCCTGCGGCTATACCAAAGCCAGCTAATACAACGATACTTGCTATGTTAGCTGACGGTGTCATCTTCGAACTTTGGTTGATTGAGGTTATAACTTACAATTATCAAACTTCGGTGCACATCACAATAATAACGGCATGTCGAGTCGTTAATGCGTAACGAACGTGACGTGAAACAATCATGGGTAAATTCAATACTACTATTGAATATTACTGATATTAATACTACTACGACTACTGCGGTAGATAGTCTGAAATGATCAGCTGGAGCCGGGAGGAGACAGCGGTTCGCAACATAATTATACGAGGTTGTTCAGTTCCGTGACTGTAGCCGGTCTAAACAAGGAAGAGCGTTTACATGCGTGCGCGACGTTGCAGGAATGGGCTCGCGTCCGCTTACCTCTATGAACGGCCGCTGTGAGCTTCAGTCAGCAGTCGTGATTCGTGATAATGAAGTAGGGAATTCCCAAGAAGAATTCATAACCGTCTTGTGGATTCAGCACAAGTAGGGAGTCTTATGACGTCAATGAACTCGAAATTGTTTGGGAAACAATCAATCTTCAATGTTTTTAACATTTGGGAAGCTTTTTTTTGATTTTATAAAAATCATGAAAACACTCGTCCTTCTTTGTAAAATTAATTATAATAAAGCAGGACCTTATTGTAAAACGGACGTAGTTTATTTTATGATAACTCATATGCCAAGAAGCAAATGAAGATACTCGACCAATTTATATATTTGATTTGATTGATTTTTATTTTTAAGAGTCAATATAAATTACAATTTACGAATTCTACATAAGCTTGACGATGAACACGACTGTATCAATGCTGCAGCAATAAATTCTTCGATATATGAATAATCAATTGATTTGTTATTTTCCACTTTCCCCTCCTTGCGATTATTCATTTATTATTATTGTTATTTTTCTTTAATAAGCAAAAGTATAAACATATTGTACGGCACACGGGAATAGTAGGAAATTACCAGGTGGATTTTCGAATGAACATTTTTCTAACTGAATAACGCTTAATAATTCTTACTTTGAGTTGTTCTTTTAATTGTTCGTTCGTTTGTACACATCGCTAGTTTTGATACCCCATCCCGCAGCAACTACTCCATTGATACATAGAGAGCGCTAGTCGCGTATGAATGAACGAATGGTAAGATAGTGGTGCTGCACAAATATGCGGATAAAAAAATTACTACCTCTTCTGAGAACCGCTCGTCTATGAATGAAAAGATAGTGGTGCCGCACAAGAATGCGGACAAAAAAAGCTACGACCCTTTCTTTATATTCTTGGAGGCGTGGCAAGTAGCGCATTGAAAAAATTCTGTCCAGCAGTAGAAAGAACTACTGACTCTTTATTAGATTCATTGATACAATGAAAGATATTGGCGAGTGGAAATAGAATTAGAATTACTGATATTTTATTGCATTCGTGTTTGCATCATAGGTATCTAAACGAATAGAAATAAAGCGCAGTTGAAATAAATTTTGTTGAAACACAGAATGAATAAAAATACAAATTCACTGAACATAGAGCAGCTGACAAACAACTATATTATCCGTATATTGTTTAATGATTTTTTCTCCCATTCAGAATACTACAATCACAGAGATTTGTTTCTGAAAAAACAACCACAAATTACTGTATACATAACTTCAACAATGAATATTATATCGATACGGCAGCAATAAATTCTCTGATATACCAATAATCAATTACTTTGTTATTCTCACTTTCCTCTTCCTGCGACTTTTTTTTTGTTAGCCAGCAGAACTCACAAATCATAGAATCAGTAGGAAATTAGAATAATTGCACTTTCAGATACTTAAAAATTTGCGACCATCTAATGGAGTATGCTCTCTTTATACCAGCAGTTCGTTCTAGTTAGTTTATTTTTGGTGAAGTTATGAACTGTAATATAAAGAAAAAATCAATCTTCTGAAGTGCATTTTTATCAAGGTGCATGTACTTTGATTTTATTGTCCTGCACGGAGAGAAATTTATGGTAAATTTTCTCATACTCATATAGTACTTGTGTCAATATGACGATCGTTCCCATAAATTATACACACTGTTCCATGAATGTAAGAAAGACATTCCTATATTCATGGTGACATTGGGCATAAAGTATAGGAACGATCGTCATATTGAAAGTATATGACACAAGTACTATATGAGTATGAGAAAATTTACCTTAAATTTCTCTCCGTGTGGATATATGTATGATCTTCTTGATCATGAATGCCAACTCTTCTGAAAATCCCAGATAGCTAACATTTGCTTGAACGGGTTTATGCCCGTTGGAAAATGACGATATTTTTACTCTTTAAACATTTCGATTAGATTAGATTACTGCACTTGAATAGCAGTATCTTATTGATCCATTGCAGAAACTAAATCCCCTTCGGTTATATAAGCATACTACGCACAGAATAAGTTCCTCACTGACTGTCCAGTGTAAGTGCACCACCATTCATTCCTACATTCGTCCATTGATTGACGAGGTGATTCATTGAAATTTTTGTGTTCATCAAACTCTTGTGGGTTTTCAGAGGCTTTTCCTCTCATGGAGAAGCCACAGCCAGTGCCTGGCCAAATACCAGATTTTCAACCACCCCCGTACTCCAGCTCACTTGGTTCACAATACCAAGTATACACCCCGGTTCCACCACTTCCAACGAATTCGCCTTACCCAATGCGTATTTCGACGAGCCAGAATGCGGAAGTCTGTAACCCAACGAGTCAGGTGACGACGAATGATGGTAGACCGCTTCCACAACTTGGCTTCAAATCGACATATGCCTCTACGATCTATGACCCCATGGCAAATCTACCTCCGGTGAACTTAGAATCTACGCCTAATCAAACGGTCATAGTTTCTGCACAGTCGGCTGATTCTCCCAGGAAAGCTACAAGTTCGTATGAGTGGATGGTTTTTGGAAACCTTTTTTCTTTTTCTATTTCTTTCTGCTTTTTGCGTGCTTGCAGGATGCCGTTACTTGAAGATCTTGTCGACGATAGGCTCAATATTGTTTGTACTTGGGGTTGTCTTGCGTGGGGTTACGAGAACGCAGCGTTACAAAAATGCAGAGGTGAAAGTCCCAGTGAAAGATATGCACCAGGAATATACAGACCATAATTGGCAGGTTGACTACGACGCTCTTCAACGGGAGTTCGTCAGCCGTGTAATCCATCAAAATGATCCTAACTGGCAATATAGTAATAGATACCGGCGGATGGTAGACGCGCAAGAAATCGGTAATTTTAGAGACTACGACTTCATTGATTTCAACGATCAACCACTTTTCGATAAGTTATTCAAACCCGAGAAATCCTCTCGACGGCGACGCGATCTTGAGATGAAAAACAAATTTGATAGAAATGGTATTAGGCTTAGTACCAAAAAGAAGAAGTACTATAAAGCGAAGAAATTCGTAAAATAGTTAGTGCTTTTGGTTCTGGTACATCGCGTTTAATATTAATTCGGTTATTGCTTCGTTTAGAATTTTTCCAATTCATTGCTTCGTTTACTTTCGAGCTTAGTGAATTATTGGCACATTATTATGTCGAAGTATGGTTAGACGGAAAAATACAATCTTGAGATTGAAAAACGTCTGTGATTCTTTTTATTGTGAAAAGAAAAGTAGACACTGCTCTATACATATAAGGTATGGCCGTCTAGAAGAGGCTTGTGTTTTATAACTTTCTGACAAAATTCATCTTCCATCATTCAGGGGGTGCTTTTAACTGTTCTTGATCTGCAGTAATTGATCAAGATGAGCCAAGCTTTGCTACAGTGGCTTTGAAAAATAAAATTAAAATTGAAGATAGGTGAGGCTCGCTAAAGAGCTGCCAAAAATGTTCACCCGCTGTAGATCCGAGTCGAGAATATCTGTAGATTTATTTTCTACGAATTCATTACGAATTCTGAATATCTGTATAACTGATGCATTGCCTCGGCGATTCCCAAAGCCCTGCATGCTCTATAACTACCGCCAATTAACTTTTTGGTAAATGGAGACGGTCTACAGATGGTTGTCTCTGCCTTAGTTCTACCAACTGAATATATTCCCATGAATTTGAAAACAATACATTTAATATTAATGAAAGGTGGAAATATTCCGCGAACTACAAGGTAGGTAGCCAATAATAATTAGGGTTCGACTATTATATACATCGCTTTGATCAATTTCATAGGTCAATTAAAACGCCATCCCCTTTATATTTTTTTTTGATGCCACAATATTATCTTTAGTTGTAATAATGATTAATAAAATCATTTTTCTGTGACTACTTTCAGAAATAAATAATGTACTTGATGTTAAGCGATGAACACAGAACTGGATTTCTTGTATCTTTATAAGGAGATTAGACCTGTGTGTTTTTGTACTTTTACTAGGTATAATGATACGGTGATACGGGTGAATAATCTTACTCTGCGTTTAAAACGCAAATAGTATTCGAGTCATCATTTTGATTTACTTAATAATTGCGATGTTTTTACGAGTTTTCTTATTATGGATTTTATCCACTTTACACGTTTACTACAAGCATTGATATTACGCAGATCTCATGCCTCCATGCTTCCTATTTTGAAAAAAAAAATCGTTGAAATCGGTTCAACTGTTCAGAAGTTACAGCGATTTGGAAAAAATTGACAAAAATAAAATCTTTAAAGAATGACTCTTTACGATTGAAATTGAGATTTATGCTCGGATTTATGTACAAAGTGCCGGTAATCCTTTGTAGACAGATCCCGAAACGCGTATTACCTTAAATTGTGCAAAGAATGAGAAAAACTTATAATTGTTCCTTAAAAATAAATATGTACCCATATTAAATGTCTTTTTATCTGCTAATAAGTTCGGGCTATTTGAACTCACACGCAGTCGTATTTCGTTAACACAACCCCCATGCAAACCCTTCGACGCCACTGACGCCATTAACCCCGCGACCAGGTGCCATAGACATGTAAGACCACGCATCCAGGCCGAGAAGCCGGGAGAGCGATAGAAAGAGAAAGTTGCATATGGGACTCTGTGTCTATGCGCGTTAGACAAGGATAGAAGGGGCCCATATACTCCGACCTCTCTGTCTATTCCGCTCTCGCATCCACCAACGGGCCACCTCCGCACATGCGCGGTCTATTCTTATATGTCTATGCCAGGTGCCCCTAGCCGAGGTCGCTGTCCGTCTTTGCCCAGCTAGCGTTGCCAACAAGATGTCATATAGTAGTACCATCTCGCGGTTGAATTGACGAACTATTTTTGCCGCCAAAATCAGTACGCCTCATTACATGCTACCGGCATTCCTGTCTTGTAGTTGTTAACTGTTATTAGGCAGACTGATGATTGCAGCGAAATTAGTTCGTCAATTAAACCGCGCGATGGGGGTGTCTTTCTCACCCCGTTGACACCGATAGCCTAGCAAGGAGGAGCGCTGACCTAGCGTAAGAGCACCTGTTGCGGGGTCAATGGCCCTCGAGGCGTCAAAAGGTTCGCATGGGGGTAGCATTACCGAGATGAGATTGCGACAGGCATCTCGATAGAATACTATGAAGGCAAAGAAGTCATCGCAGGATAGAAAATGTACTAGTAATTTTACGAAAAGAGATACTTCTTGTCTATAGGTAGTCATTTGAGGAGTTGACTGAATGATGGTAGTATTATAACATTCGTCCTTCCGGTATAGGACCAAATGTTCATAAGAGTCCGAAGTTCAAGAATTCTTTTTCAACTCAACAAAACGGCTCAGATAATTTATATGTATACGTTGTGAAATTGGTTCGTTTATGGGCAATGTGTTAAAAGAGAACTCGGACATTTTACGTTTACAAAAGGTTTATTAATATTATTCAATTCGTATACTAGAATACATTAAGATTGGCCTGTTTACGCGCGCGTCAGCCTCTGTACATCTTTCTCCATGACTGCCTTCATTCATCTATTGCCTTTAATCGCAGATTATGCACAATTTTCAGAATCACTAATATTGTATCGATGCTGCAGCAATCAATCTCCAGATGACATAGTAATAATTAATTGCTTCGTTAGTTTCCATTGTCCTCTTCCTCCGACTATTCGTTACGGGCATCAATTAATAAGCGAAACGTGCAGGATAATGAGATATAAGCATGTAATACGGCAAACAGATAATCGCAGAGGCCCTGGTCACTTAAGACTACGAAGCAGCAGATCGGGACCGCGCAGATGTCCTGTATTCAGAAAACCCGGACCGCCACGGGAGTGGCATTGTACAATTTGTATTCTTGAACCGGCCTTGTCCTAATCACATATAAGCTCTGTAATTAGTCAACCTAGACCTTCTGTAACTCAGAAACCACCGTCGATCGAATTTTTGGTCAAGGACATTTCGTCTTAGATTTTCATGATTATTTGATCTCAAAAATGTGACCCGATCGAACCGCATCACTCCGTATTTATATGAAATGCTATTCTTATGTGAATATGTGTCCACAAAACAGTGGATGAAAACTTTAACGTAAGATTCGTGATCGCTTTGACCAAAGACCGTAAAAAATAAAAACGAAAAAACAAAGGAAGATCTTTCGGTGCTTTTCTCTCGTGCTTTTCACTATCTCATCCCCCTAGCTGCGAGTAGCATTCATTCAACGTGATAAATGGGCTGCATTATTTCGGTGTCGAGTTAGGCAGGACCCCCTACGCGGGATGGGAGCGACTTGTGTTCCGTTTCTGATTAATGGTCAGTGCTACATCATCAGGAGCTGAATGATAAGTTCGAAGTTATACCCATCCTCTGTTTCATTTCATTTATTACAACACACATTCAGTAGCTATGAATTTTTATCAATAGTTACATTTTAGCACGACGTGTGTACAGTGATGATGATTCTGGGAGTTTCTTTTTGATGGACACCATGGCCACATTAGCGTCAAATCCGTAATTCCCTATAGCTTTGCCTAGTAGTAAAACAAATTTCGAAATCTTGCGAAGCAATCATTTTTCTATTTCCTGATAAAAAACACTCCGATACACACAGAGGGGATCTAGAATATAAAACATTTCAACCACAAGGGCCAGGAAACAATTACGCAGATTAAAAAAAAATTGATTTCTCGTGTATAACTGACCACGCACCGTCTGTCCGAGCACGATGTGAATGTTTCTATATTCGATAGAGCGTGGCAAATGTAATAATGTATTGGTTATTAATTATTATACTATTTTTGTTTATTTTACCGTCGTTATTTCATATAGATGTTGACAGGGGACTAAACCACTGTTATCATTCCGTTGAACTGCAAATATTTCATGTATAAAACCGAATAGATTTTTGATTAAATAAAATCCACATTTTTGTAAATAATATTTAATATGATAAATAACGTTTCTTATATCACGACAATCTCACGATCACACAACTCCATCAACACTGTAAGATGCTGTACAAATAAATATATGAGATTCAGATCTTCGGTAATTTCGTATTTATTATTCGAGTTACACACCTCAGACCGATTGTTCGATATTATAATTTCGGTAAGAATAAAGTCAGGAGAAAATACTCTATTAATGTTGATTAAATTGCTCGGTTTCAAGGAGTCTGGATCCATCAACATCGGTCTGAAACTTTACCCTTTATTCTAGCTTAATTTTTTTCGAAAATAATTTCCTGGGGATGAAAAATGTGATTTTCTCTATTGTATATCAAATGGGTATATATCAATATATCATACAACACATGTATACGTATATAGGAATTCTGTTGCACTTTCAATGGTATAGCGAATGGCGGGCGAGGTCAGACGGTAACTTTATTTGCAGTAAGTTCAAACTGTAAATAACAGCTGGCATTCTCTCTGCTTGAACTGCGGTCGCCCTCGGTTCATTCTTGCGGAAGTAAGAGTTCAGTCTCTTGTCGCCGTCAGCATCCCTTGTCTTGCGTTTGAGGTACCAGCTACGTAAATAGCAGGTGGAGAACGCTGGGTTTGTCCACGAAGTAGAAAGGCCCTTCGCAAAATACTCTGGAAGGCTCGTCTCAACTCTCTGCTACTACACGCGTATATCAAAGGGTTTATACAGCTGTTGAAATACCCCAGCCAAAATGCGAACGCAAAAATTGCGCTTTCCGAAAGGTTGCATGATTCGCACGCCGCGTCTGAAAGAATGAAGAAAAATTCATTTCGAATAGATCCTAAATGTTGTTTTGAATCTGATCTGCGCCAAGTGGAAAAGAAATATCTAATGTATGCTGACGTGTTCTTCTAACACATTCTTCACCTCGTCGTCTTCATTCTTCAACAGGTAAATAATTGGCAAATTAGGAAATATAGGACATCGTCTCGTTGTCAGTTCTCTTTGGTATTCAATTGCACAGAGGCGCGTGCGTCTCGCTATTGTGTAGATTTCGTATTTTCCGTAATTGCTGATTATTCAATCGAGAATATGTTACGTAGGGATCGAATCGGTATTCGGTAAGTGTACGACAATGAAAATTTCAGGTTTAAAGATGCTTTTTCTATTGACAGATATACTCATAGACCTATGTATATTCGATTCAGGTATTTCGGCGTTTAAACGATGGGAATTATATTCTGAATCGAAAAAAACCAAATTCTTGTTTTCTTTGCACCTGCGCTGGAAACTATCACAGCTATGAGAAAGCAGAAAGCTATTGCTGCAAGACGAATGAAACAATGAATTTATTCTTCTGTGTTCTGTGAACAATAAGATTTTTTTCAATTAGTCTTAGTTCCAGGTCGAAGAGGGTGTTGTTTCAGAAAATAGGCGATAAAATAAATACCCGAATCAATTCGGACGGTCTTCGTATTCTGGACGCGTTTGCCATTCTTCCTCTTTGAACGTCAATAAATATAAGACACGTAACGTAATATCCGGTTTGCAATGTGCAATTTCCTATCGTTTCAAAACCTTATAAATTCCTTTCATCAAGTGAAGCTCACTCCGTTGAATACCAACAAAGAAAGTCCGAAATTCGAGAGAGTTTAAAAGCGGAAAAGGGATCTTAATTAAGCAGCGTAATCTATTCTATTCTATTCTAATCGAATTAAGGGGTGGGATGGAAAGGTGGGATGCTTCGAAAATTACAGCTCGAAAAAATTAAGGCAATATCTCGAGGACTCGTGATAGCCAATCTCCTCGTTTCATTCGTGTGATTAATGATAGAGAATTTTCAAAAATCCTTACCTATGGGTAAAATTATGAAGAACGGGAACCAACAGAGCAAAAATCCTCCCACTACGATCCCTAGAGTTTTTGCAGCTCTTTTCTGTCTTCGAAATTTCGCTGCTGGACCTCTGTAAAGAGCGCCACGACGTCCTTGAGATGCCCAACGTCGCGGAGGTCCGGGGCCCGATACAAGCCTCGTACTAGACCCGCTGCTCCCACAATCTTCCGATAACTAAACGAACAATTACCCATTACCAATTTTACTTATTCCGATACTAACGATCAAAATTTATAGCATCATATGATTAGGAACTGAATTTTTGTGACCAGATTCTGATAGCTTTCATCGATTTCCAGACTTTCACATATAAATTTCAAACATCCATAAAGAGTCTGAAGTTCATTTCCCACGAACCGTATTATTCTATCCAGGTGAATACGAACGTGTAAACTACAGTTTGATATCTATACGGGTTCATGACTGAACGATGATGCGACATTTTTTACAATTATTTGTATCTTCTTTCAATTTCAATTGAAGGTAATAGCGTTTAGCATCGGGGTCATAATTGATGGTAATGAGACTAATCTCAGCATCTTCTCGACCATGACCAGCTTATTTCATAACTAGCTGCACGATATCGTAGACTAGTCACTAGTAGTACGCGATCAGCGACTGCTAAGATCCGTCTAAGTTCATCGAACCTCGTAGTATTTTTTAACCTTACGTCTAATACAATGGCAACAGGTTCAAAATGCGATATGATATCAGAAACTCAAAATTAACGGTCTAGAAATAGAGAATGAAGATTTTTGGGCACGAGGATATAACATATCGCTGGTTCTGTCAAACCAGTCGTCCTTGGCTGTTGGTATTGCCCTGATTAGAGAGATCAAAATATCAAATTTTTATATTTTCGTATCACGTGGCGATCGTCTGAGCTGACTCTACTCGGTGCTTCAGTTTCATGCAGTCATTATGTAAACGGGCACTGGGAAGTATTTGGGTCAGCGAAAACCCGTTTTGCCAAGAAAATGCGTCATGAAGGCGATTAATTTTCTCCTTATGATTAGGATGGTCAATCCCATGATGGCCATATAATACATTGTTGTCACGTACCCGCTGTACATGAGTACAGGCATTGATATTCGAGTTGTTTGAGAAGAACTGGAAAATCCCAGTTCTCAGTTTACAGAGGAGCTGTGTTTTATTCAAACGATAATCGTGCGGTGACTGTAAATTGTTCAGCTTTACTGCTTATTGTCAATTTGAGTAATGAACAAATTCTTTCAGACTCTTTTAAAGTGTGCATTCATTCCATTAGAAGATTTTTATTATTTGATTCAGTTTTGGAACAAATAATTTCAATTCGTGGCGCATTTACGCAGTGAATTTAAAAACTGCAAAGCAACTGCATATTCATTCGGGCTGGCGCATTGGGCAAATGATGAACGGCCCTGAATGTTATGCATCTTGTTTTTTCAGCGTCTGGAATGGAAATTCCGGTTTGAAGTTTGAATTTAAATTCAATGAGGCGCGTGATACTTAACGATTCACTATAGTCTCGTTGTTAATTTATCATTGTAAATATAATACGCATAAAGAAATTCACGGTTCGGAAAGCTAATGAAACCGTCAATCTATAGCGAGGAATAACCACTTCAGCATAAGCTCCAACGACTTTGGCTCATTAGACGAAAAGCTCTGCAAATAACTACCTCGATTATTCATTCAAGAATCAATCGATAAAGGTACTTAGGTGTGGCAATAGGTGGTAGACAAACAAATTATAAGCCAAATTGTCAAATAAGTAGAAATTTATGTTACAACTCATAGCCATGTAGACTTTGTTGATTATCATAAGTACCTATTACATTTTTTGTAATTTGTGGCAAAGAAAAGGACAAACAAGGAATTACTCCAAAACCTGTGGACAATCAGGGCTCCCTTATTAATTATGATCACAGTCGTTTATTTCTCGAACGATTTACTCCCTATGATCATAACAATGTTTAATTATCCTTCCGGTGATTAGTTTTAATCTGTTCTCCTTGATGTAGGGGATTGGGGATCGCGAAAGAGTTAGGTATTAGAGAGTTGCATAGAAAATTGTAATCCGCTCAAAAACCTCGAAATTGTGAATGTGGGAAGGTGTCGAGACAATAAGAGTGGAAGTATAGCTAGTATGGTTAACCTTGTTGTAAAACTTATCACACTGTCCAATGTAGTGCTGATCGTGTACGTTTCGAAGCCAATCAGCGTTTACTATACCACTGCAGGTGACTGATCTGGCTTCAGTCTTCGATCTGTAAGCACACTGTAACGATCTTCGGTTTAAAATAGTTGCGCGCGAATTTGATAATTAGTCTTTAGATTTTAAATCGATACAGTGAGATAAATTTCGCAAAAATTATAGTCGCTGATTAATTCTGTTTTCAATTACAGAATCACACCGTTTCAACAACGAGCAATACCGATCAATGAGCTTTCGGTATCCTGCGGTTGATTTTATTTTTTCGAAATATAAATTATCGAATTAAAATCAAACAATGCACATTACGTGAATGAAGTCCCTGAATTATAAAGTGCCTTTTTTCGCACACCCTTTTTATTGACAAATTCATTTATGTTGAAAAGTTTATTGAAGAGTAAGACCAAGAGTGACTCTGGTATAATAAAGAAGAAGGCACGATTAAGCTGTGAAACTTTTTCCAAGTGATTCGAAGTGACTTTTATTTACCATCCTGAATTTTCCGCATTACGAACAATTTAATTAACAAAAGTTTGAATGAATTTCCAATTCAAAAAAGTAAATCGAGCCTCAGTCGACGGAGTACCCGTCAATCTCAAATCTCTATACATACATATAACAGTCAGAAACAGCAGAGTGATAAATCTTGTTTGATTATATATTTATCAATATTTTCCAAACGCCGTAAGAAATAACGAAATACACCTCTACAAGGCCTCACTCCTTCGGTCGAAGAATGTAAAAGTGAAAATCTGATATGGTCCACTCAATTCCACCGAAATAAATCGCAAGTTCAAATCGCTGAACAATTATACGATTTTTTCACACATTGAATGAACTGTCCGAAATGACAACGTGGTAAGTACCGTTAATTTATAAACTTATTGTGTTATAATGCGCGTATGATATAACGGTACAACGATTTGATAGTAATTTTGTTACTTACAATTCCACTGTTATGTCACATTTTTCGCGAAACTGATCCATTCTGTAAAATATATATTCTTATAGTATAATTCACTTTTCACTTTTTATTTCAGTCTTTTTCATGCCGAGTGATGGACTGCTGAAAGTTCTGAGAAACGAGGGAAAAGTTACATAAGCTATAATTCAAATTCAAACTTATTGAAAATTTTAATGAATCAATATTTCCAATCAGAAGTGTCGGAAATCCACAATTCTACTGTGCGCTGAATATACCCGCCACCTACAGCGATTTCACTCACTGACATTGACATCTAGTTCCGAGACATTGACATTTGATTTCATCGTGTTTGAAATAACTGTCCATGATTTATAATCATGCCTGTCACGCAGGACTGGTGACTTTTACCATCTGAAAACTTCGCGATGAGTCTGAATCGACACACTCCTCGCACGTACTGCAGAGTTTAAGATTTGTATTCAAAATCAGTGAGGAGAACTCCAAGCGAGTTGCGTCATCAGCGAAATAATCTCATTATACAAATGTACACAACTAATAAGTGCCAATCGTTAATATCGCAAGTCTCCATATCAAACGCAAAAATTGTGAATTAGAAACGGAACTTGAAGAAGCCGAATATCCTAGCATCATGTTTTCGAAAATTTGCATAATTTTCGCGCTACTCTTACACTTTGGACATTGCAACATTTTTGAAGACATGTTCAGACGATTTACAAATCTATTGCCAAACGACAATGAAAATTTCGTAGACGATGAATCGAAAATATTACTAGAGTATGACTTCGTCATTATCGGAGCTGGTTCCGGAGGCTCAGTCCTCGCCAATCGTCTTACTGAGATACCCGGCTGGAACATATTGCTCTTAGAGGCAGGAAAAGACGAAATGTTTCTCACAGACATTCCCTTGCTGGCCTCAGTGATGCAGATAACGGCTTACAACTGGGGCTATAGAACCGAGTCAGAACCACCTGATAGCACTGGAAACGGAGGCTACTGTCTCGCCATGGAAAAAGGACGGTGCAATTGGCCTCGAGGTAAGGCAGTCGGCGGGACTTCGGTAATTAACTATATGATGTATACGCGAGGTTCAAAGGGTGATTATGACTCCTGGGAGGCCCAGGGGAACCCGGGATGGAGTTACAAGGACGTACTTCCCTACTTTCTGAAATCTGAAAACAACATGATCCCGGATTTAGACGAAGGGTATCACGCCAAAGGTGGATACCTGGATGTATCTCATTCACCTTACGTCTCACAGCTAAGAAACATCTTCCTTAACGCAGCCGAAGAGATGGGGTATGAAGCGAACGACTACAACGGTGATAAGTTGTTAGGTTTTTCAGTAGCCCAAGCAAACCTTCGTGGCGGACGCCGCGTTAGTGCGAGCAAAGCTTTTCTCCAGCCGATTAGAAACAGGCAAAACCTACACGTGTCTAAGTTCTCGAAGGTGACAAAGATCGCGATAGATCCTCTGACTAAAACCGCTACTGGTGTAGAGTTTACGAAATATCACCAAAGGTTCTTCGTCAGGGCTTCGAAAGAGGTGCTTTTATGCGCTGGGAGTCTCAACTCTCCCCAGTTGTTGATGTTGTCGGGAATCGGTCCGAAAGATCACCTAGAATCTCTCGGAATCGAGGTCCTCCAGGACCTTCCAGTTGGACATAATCTACAGGATCACGTGAGCATGTCGGCACTGACTTTCCTCGTAAACGATAGTGTGACCATCATTGAGTCAAGGGTTGCCTCGAACCTGTTTAATACTTACGACTACGTCGTCAGGGGAACAGGTCCATTCACAGTACCAGGAGGAGCCGAAGGATTAGCTTTTATAAACACGAGGCGTACTACCAGGACGAAAAAGAGCTTCGAAACTCGGAAGCAGAATAAATTGGATAACAATATTCGGGCTGGTTATGACGCACAAAGAATCGATGATTCAAGGGAAGAAGATTACGCGGATATAGAGATCGTTTTGGGCCTCGGTGCCTTTACTGGAGACACTTCCGGTAGTGTGAGAAGAATCGCAGGACTTACTGAAAAATGGATTAACGAGGTATTCGGAGAATATGAAGGAAGGGACGCCTTCAGTCTGGTTCCAATCTTAATGCATCCAAAAAGCAGAGGCAGGGTTACCTTGAAAAGTGCGAATCCTTTCCACTGGCCTATTTTGGAAGCCAATTATTATCAGAATCAAGATGACCTAGACACTGTTGTTCGGGGCATTCGAAAGGTTTGTATGATCATGTATCATGTATGTATGTGTAATAACCAGGTAAATCTGATCGCGCTGATATAGTTACACGAATTTTTAATCGCCTGAGTTTCAAATATTCTTTGTTAATAATTTGTTGCTCCAGTGTCCAGTTTCTATTGTTGGCGAAAAAACTGCTTTGTAACATATAAACATGCAGTAAAAAGTTGAATAGCTTCGATTACTCGATTCAAGATCGTTCTTACATCACGTTGACGGGATTCATAGACCACATAACCGGTTTCTATACCTATACATATTATAGTAGATTCAGACGTGTGAGAAAGTCTCAATAAATTACGTTTGTATTCACTACTATTACAACTCTTTCAAGGTCAATGTTACTACTCGCTAGCTACGGCATATTGTGTCATTTAAGTTAATTTGATATTCAATTCCCGCCGAACGTACCATTTATTTATTGCCCATATACTTTGGCAACTCCATTTGTTGCCAATGTCGAATATATCTGATAAATTTAAGCAGCTGTTCCAAATTCAGATGAAATACTATAATAATAATATAATATCTTATGTATGTCGCTATCGATCGACATACGTGTCTTATTCATAAAATATAGAACAAATTTATTTGAATGTTGATTGAGAGCATTAGATACGCTTTGCATTATGCCAATATAATTATATTGTGTAAAATGGTTTCGTAATATTGCGTTAGGTTTTCACTATCTTGTGACATTATTCGTACGACCTTATCGAATCGAGTTTTTTTACTTTCGTAAGAATTAATTTCACATTTATCTTCATTGGCTATTAGCACAAATACCGAAATTCAAATCTAACGCTGAGAGAATGGCGTAATTCCAGATTGATTGAATTTGAGACTAAATAATGGCGAATTATCCTAATTCATGAACACCCTTAAAAATTTTTAGGCGATCGAGCTGGCGGCGACAAATGCCTTCAAACGTTATAACACCACGTTGTTTCCGGTCCCGTTTCCTGGATGTCGTCACTTAAAATTTAATTCCGACCCTTACTGGGCTTGCGCATGTCGTCAAGTAAGCACGACCCTCGGTCATCTAGTTGGAACGTGTAAAATGGCACCTAGGAAAGATTTTGGCGTGGTTGATCACCGTCTTAGAGTTCACGGGGTGAAAAAGTTGAGAGTTGTCGACGCCAGTATAATGCCAACGATCATCTCTGGGCATACGAATGCACCTACTTATATGATCGGGGAAAAAGCCAGCGACATGATAAAGCAGGATTGGAAGAAGCTCTTGTGATCGATAAAAATTGAACTAACTAAGTTTTTTGACATTTTTTTCTTCTTTTTTTTTACCAAAGTTACTGCAGTCCTATAATTAATCCATACCCTGAGCGAATTGGAACTGATTTTTTGGATATTGATGATCAAATACCATAAGAAATGAAACTGCACATAAGACTTTATTGATAATAAATTGTAGGTTTCATTGCTCAAAAATTACCTAGTCTGTTGAGCGTGCAGGAATCAAATTATTATTAATTTATTGAATAGTATTAGAATATACCTGATGTTTAATTTTTAGTTTAAATAATTGTATTGTACTGTGTCGTGTGAATAAAAATCAAAAATAGCTGTTTGTCCGTGAAAAATTTACAGATTTTTGACGACAAAATTTTATTCATCACAATTTGGAGATGAGACATTTTTTTGGTGCGTTAATTGTAGCTTCGGAAATTATGTCGTTGAAAATCTATCGAATTTTCATGAAATACCTAGTACTACAATTAAGGAGTATACCAAGTTTGATATTTTTCGGAGCTATACTGCAATAGGATGAAAAAAAATTAAGCGCGAATGTTAGAAATGGTGTTTTATTCAAATGGGGAAATTCGAAGGTTTTGGGGCCGTACTTAGAACTCAGATAGGAACCTGGGGTTTTGGCTACAATTTTGTATATATTTGGACACGTCCTGGCCCATGAAATCCTTGAAATTCGAAAATGATCAATTCAAGGACTAGCTTGGTATGCATGTATGATTTGGTATAAATGTAGTTTGTACGATCGTTATTATCAACTTTGGAATCATTGTAGATATTATAATTCATTTTTTTACATAACATCCTGTAATGTTAATCTGCTGCTATCACGATTATTTAAGGAGATTTCTATAGCACATCCCGTGTGTATAGGATCGTTGCGTTAGTGACCTGAAGCAAAACTACGTCGAAGAAAACGAATATATAATTCTTGGCTGCTTGCATCGTGGATTAAGAAATCGATTTTCGTGATTTATAAGCAGATATATGTCGCTGTTCATCCAAGTAGAAGATTTACTTCACCCAGCATACACGAGTTTACGAATGGAAAAGAAAGGGAAATTTATTTCCTCACCCTTTACCCGAATTTTTTTTATTTCGTTTTCTTCAATTTCATGACAGATTTCCTGGCATGGTTTCAATTGAATTTCTTGTGTGTTTCATAGTTTCAATTTGATATGTAGCAAGAAACTATAATAATCGTAAGATTCTGGTTGAAGAGAACTACCTACCTACTCTTCACCAAAATTCAGCTCCAAGAATGAATGAAAGTTTTCGCAAAAATAATTGAAGAATCATAAATTTATAAGAATGATTACCTTGTTGCCTCGATGTATGCGGAGCGTGACGTGGCTTCTGGTAACCGACCCTGCGGCCAAAAATCGCGATCTTTTTACGGCAGCTTTGTAGACGAGTCCATAAAGGACCAGGATAACGAGTGCCGGAAGATAAAATGACCCACAGGCAGAAAATATGACGTATCTACGGCCAAGTTATTCTTCAAAGCGTGATAATACCTCAAAAAACCATATTTGCTACACCTATTCCCCAATTAATTCTACGACTCACCCTAACTGTTTGTTAACGTTACATTCACCCGTTTCTGGTACGTAAACGCTATCCTCTGCCCAGCCCAGGGGTGGTCCAGCGCTGATGGCAAGTGCCAAGAGCCAGATAGTTGCGATCATTAATCTCGCTCTTCTTGTGGTGACAACCCTTGAATAAGTAAGGGGTCTGGACACGCCGATGTACCTGAAAGGGGACGAAAAAATTCGTATAAAAAATGGTAATTATTTTTAAGATAAAAGTTGAAGCTTTATCGACATTCTTTATCGATTTATTTATTTATCTTTGAATTCTCTTTCTTATTTTTTAATTATTTCTCGTATACCTGTCCACTGAAATTCCACACAGTGATAAAATGCTTGCTGTACAGCAAAGAACATCTAAAGCTGCCCATAGGGAACAGGTAACTGGCCCAAGGCCCCATCCACCTCTAAGTTCTCTGCTAGCTGACAGCGGTAGGACAGTAAGCCCTGAAAAAAGCAGGCGTTGTGAATCGGTGTGACTCTGCCTAGAAAAAAAATAAAATAAAAAACAAAAAATGGTGAATTAAAATTGACGAGAATAATTAACAAGCCGATTTTCATACCTAATATCAAATCGGCGCAGGCCAAATTCACGATTAGAGAATGCGTTGGCGCCCGAAGACTTGGACTGGATGCTATGGCTGCTATAACCAGCGTGTTGCCACCAACCGTTAGAAGGATTACACTAATTAGTGCCAAAGCTTCGAGGGCTAACAGCGGATCCTGAATATAAAAATTTGAACAAAAAAGGGTAAAGGATATGCGTAAATGAGTACATAGTCACATAATAGAGGGATGAAACCTCTTCATCGATCATACGAAGATTTTGACAGTTGACTGATAAATAATGTCGCTTGTGAATATAGTTTGAGCTCATTGACCAACTGGATAAAGCCTTTTTCCCTAATGCATCATGTGTGTTCATTTCCCGCGCTTTTCTCAACGCGATTTTCAAAGGGATGCGATAAATCAGAGCCGCGAATCAACGATCCCTCGCGAATTCCGGAAGCTGATAGCCTTGTAGGTATTTTCTTGATTTCCTTAGTTCTTTTTTTTTTATTCACAGGGGAGACGAATTACTTCATACATCTACAGACTTGACTGATTTAGACCAACGAATCACGTAAGCCAGTCTAACTCTCAAAAATATGAATAAAATAAGCATAAATTTTGGTAAAGTATCTACATCTGTACCCAATGACGTGCATAGCCTAATCCTTTCGAACAGCATCAGTTCGTACGATAGTGTTGGCACGACGATCAGTGGGGCTTGGAAGATTGATCGACTAGTAACCCGAGAGCCATTCTGAGGATCGATTTCTTTGGTGAGGATGAAGAAAAAAAATCTTTCGTCCTTTTATTGTAGTTCACACTTATCCCTTATCCAGGTGCTGCTCTTATACTTACTTACTCACTTACTTATCCTCTCAATTTTTTGATTACGTTTTTAAACTCCTAAACGACGCGTTATAGCTATTTTCTTTTCCAGTTTCTTTTCTAACCAGAATTTTTAATGTAGATATTAAAAGCGTGAGCCGCAATTCCGAGGATCACCTTTTCGTTAAAGCTTTTCAATCGCCGGTCAAAAAGAGCAAGCTGGAAGAATTAGATTCCCACTTTATCAAAAAAAGGGGGATAATGCTGAAATTTGAGTGACATATGGCGGTGGCCAGCTTTGCCCGAGCTTTTACGCTCTCCACTTTTTCACTCTGCACATATTTCGTCATGAGGATTCTTTTTTTTTTTTTTCTTTTTACCTTTAATTCAATATTTTTTTCGACGATATCCCCCACTTTCATTCATGGGGGATAAAACTTGGTAAAAGTTTAATGCGCCTTTTTTTTATGTTGGAATTATTGCGATTCAATAACTTTTCCACACTTCGTTTAATAGAAATAAGTTTGTTCAGATGGGTTTTCTAACTTCCAAGTGCGTCACTCGCTCCTGTATTTCATAATACTTGCATTATTATACTTGAGCTTTTGCCATTTGTGGATAACTGAATGTGCCATTATATAAGTTATAATTTACTTTTCAGAGGACACAGATGGGTGCTATATAACACCTGCGACAAAAATTTCTCTTATTTCTTTCTTGTATAACTTATTTATACCTTAGCCTCGCTGAAATCTACAAGAGATTTGTTTTTGCGGGAAAAGTACCTCGCATTTCCCTATTAGGGTAAGGTCGCCAATATCGTACCACCACCTAAAGCGTACCGTTTCAGTTTGGTAATTTTTTGCGAGAGTATCTCCTCGATGCTGAGAATTGTATAAATGGGTACCATAAGTATTCAAAATTCTTTAAACATTCTTAACAATAAAATTTTAAAAATCGAGGAGATACTCTGGCAAAAAATTACCAAACTTGAACGGTACGATCTAGGCGGTGGTACGATATTGGCAACCTTACCCTACATTCAAAAAGTGAGTCTCGGATATTTAGGAGCATATCTTTTACATATCAATCAAGCATACCATTAAATAGCAAGTTTTTAAATCGGTCTTTTTTATGACCAACATTACTCACTGCGTTCAAAGTAAGTATGTACCTATGTATGATGAAAAAATACGTATACTTTAAGTAAAAACTCTCGTCTCGGAATAGCAATCTTAAAGTGGATATCCAACTTTGTGTAAGATGTATGTAATGCTTTGAACGGTTTTTATTCCTTATTTTCTCTTCGCCAATTTTTAACTGAGCAGGTAAGGCTGGCATAAGGGATGATATTAAAGAAAGAATGTAAAATAGTAAGGGTAGAAACGGGGAGAACTATGGTGAATAAAATAGTGAACATTTTTCACCTTGACAACTAGAATCCAGAAACTTTCATCCTGCAGAATCGTAGTGCAATTAAAGTTGAATATATCTTCGGCGTGAACGACCGACCCTGAACCAGCCAGGGAATTGTATTCAGAGAAACTTTGTGTGATATTTAACCCTTCGCCATCGGTGTTCATGAATCGCTGAATATTTTCCTCCTGGAAGGTTCCACATCTCGACATATTGACTTCTAGCGTAATTTCTTATCTTCCTCTCGGCGACCCTCGTCAACTTCGAATCACGTGGCTCGCAATCGTCATAATTAAACTTAGGTATGGAAACTTCATTCACCTCTCTCGTTGACTTTCAAATTTCGTTCTCTTTTTCTTTTTTCTTCTTTCAGTTTCGCCTTTGCTTGAACTACCTTCGTATGCTAATTTGCTGTCACATCATCGTCTTCTCCCTGCAAAATAAACGTACCTTTTATGCCAATGACTCTTCTGCCATAAGCTTTACTTTTGTCGTGATCCTAATCACAGTGACGTTAAGATAGAACCTCTCCTTTTTTTCTTCGTTCTAAAATTACCTCGGAACTAAATAAATTCGTCGTTTCTTTTGCAGGTAATCAGCTTTTCAGAACGAACAGCGTGGGGTATAATGACAATTTTTTATTTGCATCCCGATTTCTTTCTATTTCGCTGGGCTTTTTTCTCGGTAGCTGTGTGCCCTAATTAATGAATTCGAAAAGTAACTTTTTGCCAATATTTACTTATTGTTAATGGCAAAGTTACATGAAACTTGATTGATGACCAGACACGCCTCGGTGCTGATGCGAGAAATTTATAAACACAACGCGGTGCTTCGCTAAGGCTGCAAGCTCAAATGAACGAAGATTTTGTATCAAGTCAAAATAGTTCGATACAACTTTCATAGCTATTGTTTCGTCTCAAATTTAGTCCTCAAGCTGATCTCACTATAAAAACGGATGTTGAAATATTGTCCAATTTTCATGATCGACTGGGGCATAAAAAACTTTCTCAAGAAAGAACTGATTCAATGATTCATGACCCTTTTTTAGTTATTTTAAAAAAGCTTTAGTTTCTTTTATCACACATTACGAGATAGAATATGAAGAAGGTAGGTATATATGCTCAACGACCTTTGTAGCTTTAACGGAGTTTGATTCTGACTTAAAATTTATTTCAGAAGAAACTCGAACGTTGGTTTTCAACTAGATGAAATTACTTAGGTGGTGTTTGACCAGAAGTTCATACTTCCTCAAGTTTGCCGACTGATGAGTATAAAGCTTTTTGCGAAGTTGGTGAAAACGTGTTTAGAAATTATTTCCACCTATATTTACTTTCAAGTTTTTATCCGTCACACTTCTAAGTCTCAGATTTGCATCATTTAACATTTCAACAAGATTTAGACTACTTTGCCTACCTAATCGTCAGAGAACACAAATTTCAATGCTCCAGACGTTGCAAAGATAAACTTTACGACGTAACATGGTTTTCTTGAAGCCGAATTTCGATCAATATAAAAGTTCAAATTATTACTCGGAGGAACCGCAATTGGGAATTTATTCCAGCGTATTACGTAGGAGTTGAAAAGAATTCACCAACTTCGAATCAATGACTAACAATGTTTCGAACGAATTGTTAGAATCCATTTGATCGGTACTGAAGTAATTCTGCATGCATTGATCAATTGGAATTGTGACTGTTCCCTGCTCCGTAGCTATCGAATTACCGCATCAGAAATACAAGTGCAGTTTCGTATTGCAACAAGAACCATTACCATCCTATTTCACTGAGGGAAATTGTTTAATCGTGGTATAGCAGAGCCGAATTATCGGAAACCGATCCGTTTAAAGTTGTTTTCAATTTATTTTAGGAACGTATTAGAGTTACATACTACCCTGTCCAGGGTAAAACCCATGAGACTTTTCATTGGAGTGCCAACGTGTCCCTTTCCTGTTTCTCTCTGGTAATAGACATGCTATGAAATTGGCTCGAGTGAAAAGTCACCTTACGTTATTATACCTACGTATACTACATTCATATATGGTAAAATGGTCTATGAATTTCGGACCCGATTCGCTTGTTAACGTTGTCCATTTCTCATTTGACAAAACCGTCTGCTGATAGATTATCCATCATGACTTAGAGGAATTACAGTTGTATGGCCATGCTACGGTTAGAGATTGAGTAATTGCGTAATAATTTAGCATGACAGTACAATCTCGTTAAAGGTTCGTCGCTTTATGTATATATATATATCAGACAAAGTTTTCCTATTCGTTCAAAGTATGTAACTCAATCCTTGCTGGCTACCGTTGCAGGTTGATTGGATTAGTCTAGACTCCAGGAGCCAAACGCTTCATGTTTCTGTATCTGTGTTGCCCTTCGTCAACATCCCTTAATATTTTATGATGCTGTCTAGAGATGATAACAAATTAACTCACTTCTCAACTAAACTAATTTTCAGGAAGAAAAAAGAAAAGAGAAAAAAAAAAAGAAAAGATATGATGAACAGTATCCATTCACTGAATTAATAAAAGTGAAGCTTGGGTAAGAGACTTATATCTATACCCTCACTTTTTCTCCAAGTAAATTCTATTGCCCACTTATTAAATAATCTCTCAGGGTATTATTGAATGATTTATTCCATATCTTAAGAACTTTTTATAAGTCCTCGACTACACCCTGGTAAACGTATTCGCGCGATATTCTCATATCCGCACGAAATTGGATAAAAACGCGAAGAATCGTATGTAACACGTTCCTTTTCAATTTGAAAATTTATCACAGATTATCAGCCGCACGTTATTCCATTCTTCCCGTTATTTTCTTTTCATATACCATTATACGCACCATTATTTTCTTTTCTGTACGAAATAGCTATTTCACACCATTATTTCGACCGCAAAAGCTTGTACATTATACCTGTAGTAGTTGAATGCCAGTAGGTGGTCTGGTAGCGTAGGCGTACAAGAGTGTTTCGCAAAGTTGTTTCCAGAATTTTCGGCAGTCCATACACAGAAATGTTTATTATTTCTCCAGGAGTTAGCTAGTTTGATAAAGCCGGAAACCATGGCCCGGATCCACATCTCGCTTTTACCTAAATTAGACTGTGTCGATTTTTCTATGCCAGATATTGAGTGATCATTAGCTAATAGCAAGACGTGAACATATGAGCATTATGGATCTTAGATTAGAGTTATTCATCAAACCAATGTGAAATTTCGAGGCAAAAATTTTGCCGAAGTTTATCGTTTAGTCTTCTCGAAATAACGCAACCAATTTTTTTTCTTTTTTCTCGCTTCCCGCATTACTCTATCCCGCATTTAGAGCGTAGTATGTGTTGGAAGACCCTTTGCACTCTATAGGAGGTGGCCGAAATAGCCTGCCTACAGCCTGATATGTAATCAATTAATTTTCTCAAACCTGTACGTTGGAGCATCTGTTATCCTGCCTCAACCAACGCAAAAAATAAAAGCGTGAATTTCTATTGTTGTATCTTATACCTACTACGGAAGGTCTGACTCGACTCAAGCTAATCACTTTCGCGGTCAATTTATATAAAAGTACCTATTTTCCATTATATTTAACGACCGTGCTTTTATCTCTGCACTTACAAATTCACAAGGTGTGATTAATTGTAATTGCAATTACAATTAAGAGGGATTCAAATTTGTTTTATGATGTTGTTGGCCAAATTTTAATGAGCGATAGTTATAATGATACGATGTACACATAAGGCCGGGGCCTCTGCATCCAATCTAAATTTCAATCTCTATCTTCCTCTGAACTTTGTTGAGTCCCTTTGAACCTCTTTGGTCCCTTATACAGCACATTGTCTAAGATTTTGATCAGGCGTGAGCATCAGCCTGCATTATAAACTTGATCTTAGGAATTATGGTAATACTTCGATAGAGTAGATACCCCAAAGACAACTAATTTAGCAAAGTAAGATACCTAATATTAATAAAATGTTTCGTCCCCTTGATGATAAGAAACAAATTTAATACCTGGATAATATCATATTCCTGTAATGTAAACATAATAATAATTGTTATTTATGTGATTATTAAGCAGTTTAATTAATTATCTTCAAGGCCAGATTGTTAAGCCAAAATTTTCCGTTATTAACGTGCGGTGGTTTGCGGAGGTCGAAGATTAATGAGCAAATTAGGAAAGAGGAGTGAACTCTACCTCGCACTCTTGATATACTTGTAAAAGAAAAGTTTCCGCTAAACTGGATGGAAGAAATATGGCTAGAAACTCGAGGTGGTGTCTGGTGGTCTCGTGTCGCGTTAACGCATCTGCAGACATTTTTAAGGGTGAGATACCGTTGGCCTTTCACCCTCAACCCCAACTTTGTTCTTAACCGCGATTTTATACTTGCTTAAATAATTAATCGAGCTTCAAGCAGAGGGTAAAAACTTTTTCAACTTAAACTCTTCTGTATTGAGTCGATCTTGGGTATTCTTTCTGAAATAAAAAGAATATAAAAAAAGATAAAAACAGTAGCCTTCGTTCTTCGACTTTGTTATCGATAAGTTTTGACGTTAAGTTGGAGAAACGCTCTACCTTGAAATTAACAATGAATTGCAACTGGCGTAAGAGTGAGAAGGAACGGGTTAATTCAACTCCAATTACCTGCACGCAAAAGTTTTCGTTACAGTATTGAGGCAATTAATTTTGATCAACTGGCAGGAGTGAATAAGTGTATAATATGCAAAAGTTGGAAGTGATTAACTAGGATTTTGAGAAAAGGAGTCAGGTTTCTTGCTCCAAATATTTATACCTACTTCGATTCTTATCTGACCTTAAAAGTGATTGATGCTCTTTCACTCCGCTCAAGGCATACGAAATTAAAGCTTGAAACAACGCGAAGCACTTCGTACTGCCATTAAGATTACATTAAATTTTAAACGATTAGCCAAATGACCAGAAATTATTCAACGGATGAATTGAGGATTTAGGTCGGTGACTTTACACATCTATCCTCTCTATCGTACGTATTGTAGAAGATAAATTATAGAATTCAAATTCACGCCTTCAGGATCACGAGACTCACCCAAATGCGTTTTTCTTGATTATCGTTTTATCGATTACACTATTAGGTCTACTAACTTTGCGCCAAGGCTATTTGCACAATACTCTCTTCGTACAGGACTAAGGAATTATCATTCTTACAGAAGGTGTGAAGAATCGATAAAATCGAAGCTTATATTCATTTAGAATAACTTGACGTAAAAGAAAAAAAAAATTTATTCGATTCGTAAAACAGTTCGATCTCTCCCTGCTTTATTCTATCTCTGTCTTTCATAGGAAACAAAAAATGTCCGCTTCCATGGATCGCGTTTTAACTCGCCGTTTGATACTACCCACCTGTCTTTCAGGAAAATTTAGCTTCTTTTTGGCCTCATTGTCATCCATGTGAATGGCGAGATATGATACACATTTGTCAGTCTGACATGCCCCCTCGACTCAAGGGAGATGTCTATCGTTGTTTGTCCATCGGGCGAGAAGATTGATAGATATATAGGTACACGCATACGTAGTGTAGGGAATCCCGCGGTACCACTAGACATGGGTGTAATATGTATAGGTATTGATGTTCCCGGAGATATTGTGTTTCATAATTTTCTTGTTTACTCAAACTGGGTCTCAGCGTCCATTATTTTTTTTTTCCCCTAATTTAATGTTTGTGGGAGAAAATTTGGGGATCTTTAATACCCATCTTTTCTTTTCTTATCTTTTATTTCCCTTTCGTCAAAGTAAGGGTAGAAGCTTGAGATCAGGATAAACGTGGGTAATGAGACCTTATACGAGAATGTGCTGATCTTAGAGTTGAAATTTTTTCTTCAACATCGCGCTCATCTAATTTCACTTTTTTACTAAAGCGTAATAGAGATGAAAACATATTATGTACCTACTCCTTTCGCTTATATACATGGGTTTTAATATACAAAACCTTCGTCAAGCTGTAGACTAGGTTTAAAGTAACTCACGTAGCGTATTCATTCCCGGTTATTAAATTCCCTATGTACACCGTCCCCATACAAATTATTGAAACGACTACTTGATATATGTTTCAAAGATACCCCGAAGGGTTTTAATTATATTCTAAAGTCTCGTCAAACGATCTATTAATCCTAATATCATCCTCATGCTCAGGCACCTAAATTGGACCTTCGCTAACAGTGCAGGTTTATGGTGAGCTGAACTAATTGGTCAATTACGAACTAGAATTAGCAGTTAGAGTCATCTGTGACGTACAGAAAGCTTGAGTATCATAAGATATTTACGGAATAAAAAAAGGCCATAACGATCATACGGTAAATTTATTCCTATCTTCATTTATTTTTTCTTCGTTTTCGCGGGTTAAATATTATCTAAAGGTAAGAAGGGGGCAAAAGGCAAAGGCGGAGAAGAGAAAGAAGCGAAGAATTATGGATGTATTACCCTATTGTCCCGGTAAGCTTCCTGTGAAGCCTCAATATAAAAAAAGAAAATTATTGGATCAGGCAAACGCTAACATTTGTGTGTTACGCATTTAAACGCAGGTTATCGTGATTTGCAAATAGTGATATTAAATGTAATAAATTATCATTGCGAAAGATATTTGAGGAAAATTTCACGGAAATGAACAACATCGATTTTGTATAAACCAGACGAACATTGAATATTTTCACTTTCGATTAATTATTTTGTTGATAATAATTATAGGGTTCATTCGCACGCATCTCTCGAACGATTAGGGCTTTGTGAAATTGCAGAAGACGTTAAAGGGCTCTTTGATCGATGGCCAACTTCTTGTGCTGTTTCGGCCCCATGCGGCTACGTCGAGGATACTGCACACACATCTTGCAAGAAGATAAAACCGATTTTGTTATTTTTTTAATTTTTTTTTATGTCAAGCACCCTCGTCAGAGGTGCTGGTGATAATGTAACGAGGCAATTAGATTAAAGATACACGGAGGAAGAAATTTTCAACAGTTTAATTGAAGGTCCACACGCTATAGGATAGCCAGGGGTTGTTTGATCAGCACTGAAACACCGCAAGACTAAATTATTTGCCTACGGGGATTTCAATTACTCGGGAGAACGAGTATAATTCGCAGACAGCTCAGATGAATAAATGTTTTAAGAAAAATTCCCGCTCGCGAGGTGTCAGCGAATCGATAATTCATTTAAAAATTTATTACACAGTATCTAAATTGAAAATTATCACCGAGACGCAGCCCGTAGGACAAACCATTGCGCGGGCATACTAACGTATTAATCATATCACTCGAAACTTTTGAAATATCTATCCAGATGACTGCGGTATATCTGTAATCTGGCTTTATATCATGCTAATGAATTCGAGTCCCGTCAAAAATAAGAAATAAAATTTTTAATTTCTAGGTAATAATCTTGAATATCGTTTATTCATGCGGATCAAATATTTCGCATAGCCCTGACCTATACCAAATGCCCGGTCGTTTACGCCAAGATCAGATGCATCCAAATGTCACGCAAGTATAGATGGTAATTGGCTGACAAAGAGTGTAGCGTACAGTGAATACACCATCGTGCGATTATAAACCTATAGATTACTGAGTAGAACGATAATTATCTCCGACAGAATACAGTCCGTTATTTATTCACTTGATATACATAGCCAACGATAAGGAATTCGAATTTATAATATTGCATATTATACTACAAAATTTCAAAACTCAAAAATTGCAGTGAAAAAGAATTTTAATCCTTGTCACAATAATCCCGAAATTTTTTGGTCAACATTTTCGCACCACTTTATATCGATACGAATTTATAAAAGCACTCAACTACCTATATAGTTTTTTATCGAGTAAACTTATGCTTCAAAGATAATATATTTAGATTGTAACAACATATATCATTCACGGAAATAAGGAAAGCCCATCATAATTAGTGGAAAAATGAATTCAAGACACTGCGCGCTGTGTGAAATTAAAAACAGAAAAATTATTCATCTTGGATAACAGGAAATCACGTATCACTTTGTTTTTTTTTTTTTTTCTTTCGAAGCTCAAAAACTTACCGGTTTCGCGATTTCCTGTACACCACAGATACCCCGATGAATGAGGATCAAGTTCGGCCTTCAATTTTCGAGACGAAGGGTAGTGCGTGCTCGCGCTACGGAGTTACGGGACGCTCTAAGCCTGGTGAACCAACGCCGCGACGCCCACTCTGCACCCTGCACCCTGCATGCGCCACCCTTATCGAAATCATAGGAATAATGCCCAGGGATGGACTTTTGAAATCACACAAGGGGTGCAAAAGTTAACAGCTTGTTAATTCTTATTCTTCAATTCTTGAATGATTATAGTATTAATATTAGGCTGATTCAGCATTCTGAACTCTTTTCGTACCCTGCAGCCTCCAAATTCTCTCTTCAGTCATAGAATTGTAAGTCACGCATGCATTAAATCGAATTTTAGGAAGCAGAGTACATCGTTTGAAAAAAAAAGTACCAATTAATCAAACCACGGTTTGAATCGGTCTTTTCAATTACCCAATGGAAATCATGTCGGGTTTGTGCGTGCTTCTTTGTGGCTTTAGTTCAATAAATTTTGGTACAACGGGTTCAAAATATAAATAATGCTTGCGATGATTCAAGTTTCGTACATTTCGTTGAATCTTGAAGTCGTTCTACCAAAACGTAGCATAAATAATCATGTGAGAAAATGAAAACGTTCGACAAAAAAATCACTCATACATTATTCAGATTATAGAAGGTTGTTTGTGCAGCTGCTATCTGTATTTTTGAATATAATCGTACCACATCATTCTGTGTAGAATTTCTACGTTTTATTTTCTTTGTATTTTTCTTTCATTGAAATTAATTTTCTTGATTCGTGATAGCCCCGTGGCTATACAGCTCAGGTCACCCTTGAGGTAAATCCTACGGTTATAATACCAAGGGTTGATTTCTCTAGAACTTCCTGGCTCCTCTTGTATTTACAAATATAACAAAACTGTATGTACGTAACGGGTGGTAAAATTATATAAGATATGATACTTAAATGTATATTTTGTCATTAAAATTTTTGTAAAAGTTAGATAGTTCATCTGTTAAATAATCGCTGTCAGAATTCAGGTCACCATCAAAATATATTATCACCGTCAATTTTGATTGAAGCCTATATCTTTGAAGCTTAGAAAAAAAATCTTAGAAATAATCCATTACCGCTTATATCAACTTCTGCGACCACGTACGTCTATGTACTTTTTATATCTAATCTCAAACCTGTTGCATTCAGAGCTGCAACATATTCTGCATTCGAGACAAGAAATGATAAATTTTTATAATATGTTACGTGTGTAGTGATCATTTTCAACCGATATTTCATGTGATCGATATCCATGGGTTTTAACGAACCCTGAAGTAGCGTAGATATCTATACCTAATCAATTTATCAGGAAATATACGAGAGAGATAAACGCTTCTGGAGATAGTGTCGACGATGTATTATCTTATATATTTTATTGATAAATAATAAATTCATATCTTGTTACACGTTACGAGATTTATTATATTGGCAGTCGCCGCGCACGATGGTTATAATACGCGCGATTTTCTGCCTTGTAATATTGGTCATATTAAAAGTGACAGATGCTCATCAAGAGGAACCAAAAATCTGCATCAAAGATGGCTGTTTGATTGGTTTAACAGAGAGTTCGCGCCTTGGAAGAGAGTACTATTCCTTCCTGGGGATACCTTTCGCTAAACCACCGATTGGGAAACTCCGATTCCAGGTATTTACACAACTTGATTGCTTTTGTGGCAAAAGTCTGCATATCATTTTCAAGCCAACAACGGTCATAATGATTTTGGGAAAAATTGGAGTGCGGGAAACGTTCCCAGAAACCTATATCGTGTGGGCTCGTAATATTTATAGATAAGTCATATACCTATTCTGATCCGGATAAAATAAAAGAGTAAATCTCAAAGCTATATCGAAAATCCGATAAACTTAAATTGAAAGCCAATTATCGTTGAATGATCTGAAATCAGTAACTTCTTGAGTTCTAAGGTTCTAAGCTATTTGATAAGATAGCATGACAATGGCCTTCAATTAATCGGGTTCAAATAATTTTAATGTTCAATTATGAATCAACTAGAAACAAAGTGAACTTGTGTGGATAGAATAGTATAATACTCCTGGAAAGTTCTGCGAAATTTTTATGTACCCATTTGTTTGTTAACATTTACCTCCAAGCAATTATAGTATGACTAAAAATTTCATACGGATATTTTGCTTCTTCCTGAATGCACGCAAAAAATTAACCGAGTAAATATAGTATCGACAAATATGTACATTCGACCATGGAAATTAAATGATCTTTTAACGCTTCGATGTGTGACAGCCACCCGAAAGGCCAGAGCCTTGGGAAACTTTGGATGCTAAACGAGATGGACAGATCTGTCCACAATCAATTATTTATCGAAGGCCCGACGATCCAGAAGGAACCGAGGACTGTTTGTATTTGAATGTTTATACACCTCAGGTTCGTCCTTTATCTAATCTACAATTCAATTCAGAGTTAGTTTGAAATTCAAAGACCTTTTTTTATAGACTCTGTAATCAGGACTAATAATCTTCGACTTTATCAGATCCCTGAAGAAGTAAAGCCGAATAAACCGTTTCCGGTTATCGTAATCTTTCACTCTGGAGGATTTCAGTACTGGTCTGGTACCAGAGACTACTTTCCTGGGAATTATCTCCTCGACCGTGACGTCGTCGTTGTATCCGCAAACTACCGTCTCAACATCTTTGGTGGGTTGATATACTGATGAAAGCGACTCTTATAATATTTCTACAAGACAAAATAAACAATTCATTGGAATCTGGTCCCGATCACCAAAAATGGGAAAAGAGATTATGTTCCCTCGGCTAATGGTTACAGAGTAGCCGCGGTTCGCGAACAAGATCATTTGCAGAGATTGACTTTCAGGAGCTAACGAAGGCTGCCCTAAATCTATATGAATATAAAGTATAAACGTTACGACCTACTTCTCGTTTGCACGGCATAATTGATTTCTAGATACCGAGGTGATATTAGTCTTATAAAAGTAAATAGAGAAATTACTCAATATGCCTCGCATCGTTGGATCGAAATGAAATGAGATTAAAAGTGATTTCGGAGAAGGAATTTCGTATTTTAATAGTCGCCTCGATATGGTTTTTCGAATCCTCAATCTTTCCAGGATTTTTAAGTACCGAGGACGAAGTTTCGCCTGGTAATTATGGCCTGAAAGATCAAAGACTCGTTCTGCAATGGGTCCAAGAAAACATTGCAGCCTTTGGAGGAGATCGCGAAAGCGTTACGATTCAGGGCCAAGACGCTGGAGCTGCATCTGTTCATTTTCACATACTCAGCCATTCGTCCGAGGGTGAGTAGAGCTGAATTATTGATCCACGATACCTGAGATATCTGTAGAGTAGTGCAGGTGAAAAAATGAACAAAGTTGATAACTTGGACAGTATAATATCTCCAATAAAATATAAGCACGTTATTTTATAGCTTTAATTACCCTATGAGTGATTCTTCGCGTGCAGACAGACATTAGCATGAAAATAGACGATGTATGTCGAGTATTATCTTTGCCATCGATGAATATGACGAACAAAGGTCCTTTAATGTTCAGGACAATATAAATACTCCGGTTTTCAATTCATAGGTGATTATAATACCCTTTTATCAACTGCTATACACCTAATGCCTCATTATGCAACGAACAACCCCATACATCCATCGAATTCAAAGATCAGATCGATCTAAAAATTGTCTTCTGATTCTAAGCGTGCACGTATGGAATTTTGTCTATACCTAGATGCCCGAAAAATTATTTCTAAATCATGAAAGATCTTGAAATAAATATTTCGCGATAATTTCAGGACTCTTTCATCGAGCTATTGCTCAGTCTGGTAACGCTTTGGCAGCATGGGCTGTTTCGTTACCAGGTGAAGCTCGTGAACACGCAGATTACATAGGAAGACATCTGGATTGTCCTCGAGAAAATTCTTCCGTTTTAGTAGAATGTTTGCGATGGAAGTCGATCGACGATCTATTGAACGCCGATCCTATATTCTTCGTAAGTTCGTTACAACTAGCTTTTCGTGAATCGTTAGTGTTTCGTTAGTGTTTCAGCCTTCTGAATGATGATGGTGTCGATGAACTTCTTTGCACCAAGAATAGAAACCAGATACGTCTTTGTTAAAAATCTTGCTTCGTGCTTCGTTAATTGCTTACAGAACTTCATCGATTTATAGTATGTGTATATTTAGGTGTGGCACATCGACCCTATAATTCCATGGAAGCCTGCAGTGGAACCAGAACACGAAGGAGCATTTCTTACCCAGAGACCCATGAAGCTGCTCGAAGGTGGTCATTTCGTTGACGTACCATTTCTAACGGGCGTTACCTCGCACGAAGGTCTATTCCGAGTAGCAGGTGATGAAATTGAATGAAGTAAAAAAATGACTAGTATAATTTATACCGAAAGATATTAATTGGAGGAGGTCATTTTTAAAGGTATTTTTGGATATGAACCAATTCTTATGAACTGGAACGCTCTTCCAATAAAATCATACACCTCCGCGTTGAATCTTTATCATCTTGAGTTCGAAGAGTTGAAAGACACGATCATAAAAATCAGAGAGTTTTATTTCAAAGATGATAATGTCAAGAATCGGGATAAAGAGAAGTTTGTAAACGTGAGTTTCGTATCAATTGTTGCTCGTGTCTGTGAATTTTTGTTTTCAATTAAAGTATTTTTCGTTATTTCAGATGTTTTCTGATAGATACTTCTATCACCCGATGGCAAAGTCGGTAGGATTACAACTTCAACATCAAAAGAGTCCGATTTTTGTATACAAATTCGGTTATGAAGCTCCTGCAGGCTTCTCATTCGCTAAAATTTTCTCATTGAATCCGGACGATGATAATAAATACAAAGGATCGTGCCACGGTGACGATCTCGTCTATCTTCATCCCCTGGAGAAAACCTTCTTCAAAGATCTCGTTCACGAGGACGAAGGAAATGCCATGATTGAAAGGACTCTGGACTTGTGGATAAACTTCGTTATTCATGGGTAAGGGAAAGAAGTAAATTTCAAAGAATTTTATATTACCTTGATAAATTAATATGGATAGCAATTACATACATTCCAAAGTTATAGCGTTTAGTAGCCTGTGCCTAAAGATCAAAGACGTCGTTAGAAACGAAGTTGATTAACTTTGTAATTGAGTTTCAAATTCTCTCTAAGTATCTGACGAACATAATGTGACCCGTCTGGGTTTGTTGCAGTAATCCAACACCAGAAGGATACGACGTTACCTGGAATTCTGTAAAGTCCGAGGATATTGAATACCTGTCGATTGACGGACCAAACGACGTTAAAATGGTTTCAGAATTTTATAATAAACGACTGGCGTTTTGGGATGATCTAAAACTTGAACGCGAGATCTCAGAAGACGCGGACTTTCTGAATCACGACGAGTTGTAGAAAAATTCAAACGAATGAAAATGTTTTTTCTGCAAAGACAAATAAAAAAGCTGCAATATTTTCTCACAGATATTTTCAAAGTTAATTTTCAGCAGTATTTCCATTTTCTATATAATACATGATATATTTCATCATGGTATACCTACACAGGGATGATCATCAAGGTAAATTAAAAATTATCCAACAGCTTGTCGTCGTAACAATTTACAGGCGTATGCTGTTATTGGGTTTCACATTAGACCATACTCAATTTATCGCTTGGTTTGATGCTATTACCAGGTGGGAAATTTGCGGGTGTGAGTACTCAGAGTCTAGCACTTTGAAACTCTATAACGTACCTGAATGGATGGGTTATCAGCTCGAAACATCGTCGAGTGGTTTGAATACAACATTTTTTTCAGAGTGTCGAGCACTATATCAATACTAGCATTTTTTTCTAATCATAAATTTAAATTGACGTTTACTTTATTCAAGATATCAGTTTAGGGTGTTTCTGAAATTTTCGCGATTCAATAATCGTTGAACTTAAATGTATACACGAGTTCAATCCATCCCAAATCTGATAGAGAGTCCTTCCGGACTATTTCTATGTTCATATATGTATAATTTATTAGAGAGGAAGTATGTAATATCAAAAGTTCCAAATCGGCAGTAAATAGGTATATATTCTTTTTGATATTATATTTTATATACAAGTTTGAAAAAAAAAAAATTGTTTAATAAATAATTGTACGTATAAAACTAGTTTGCATTGTAGTCCAAGCATCACATATCGAACTGTATACTACCTACACATGTATAATATGAAACTCGTATGAAACTGATTGGATTTTAAGGAAGATGAAAGATTCTGGTCCTTCATCGACATCACATGCGATGAAATATTATGTCGATCATTGAACCAGGTCATAGTGAATCAGGGTAGATCGTTATCTGTATAAACCTATACACGAGTATAATATATAATCGACTACAAATCTGAAATTAGGATAAAAGTCAATCCCAGAATCTTCGAAGTTGAGATAGCGATAAAATTATCAATAGTTTTGCGGCGATGTCCTGTCTCGAAGATCCTGAAATTGAAAAATAAGAATTAGGATATCTCTTCGTCAAACTTCGCCTAAGTAAGACTTTTTCCGATTTTATTACCATTTTCACTGTATCTGACACAGTCGAGTAAATCCTCTGTCATTATGTAATCCGCTGAGCAAGTACAGCTTCCTGTGATTAATGGAAAAGAGACGATTACGTGAACAAAGAGATTCACTTAGCATTTATAACGGCCAATTTCCTATGCGAAACAGGATACAACGAAATAGTCTTACAACAACGTTACTTACCATCGATGCAATCCACGCTCGTAACTTCGGTAGAATTTGAGTCTTTGTGAGTAAGAGTGATGCACTGTAGATGATACGTGCATGCTTGATTGAGCACTGAAAGAGATACGGATTGGAAAACGAATAAACATATATTTACGACTTTAGACGCGTTATAAATATATAATCTTTCTCACGAGTCTTTTTATATATATAATCGTTATATATATATAATCTTTCTCACGAGTCTTTTTGCGGTAAAGCAATACGAAATCCACTCACTAGAGCTCTGTATGCAGATAGGTCCTCTCTGATGATAGCTGGTTACACATCCGCAATGACCATTTCTGCATTCTGAATTGCTCATGAAAGCCTGGCACTGTGAGTTTTCCTCGCAAGTTTCACCGACGGTATTAGCTGCCTTTAAACATCGTTTTTGGTCTCCAGATATAACGTGATCAACACGGCAACGACATACGTCAAAACACCTAGAGTTCATTGCCACGCATTCAGCATCCCCTGAACACTGGTCCCCAAGAACTATAGCAGATAAAAAATGCTTCAATTGTTATATACAGATAGTTACTCCTTCGATGCACCTAATCAGCAGGAAGACAAGCATGAGTTTGAATTACTCACATGAACTCCTCAGGCATCGAGTTCCATTCTCATTAGGATGGTGCTGGAAAGGGCAGGTGCAAACACCGGTCACACAATAGCTCTGTGCACCTTCTACGTAACAATTGTTCGAGACTTGACAGATCTGACCAATCCCTAGAATTCATTATTAAATATTCAATCATGCCTGCATGAATGATAAAGTTTTGGGATCAGCTTCAGCATACTGTACTCATGTTTATGTCTACACATGATTATGGTATGGATACTCTAAACCGGTATAGGGGTGTCAGATAAGCTGCATGGGCCCCAGCAGAAGTGCCGTTCTATTTCTCACGATTCACTGCGTAACCATTTGACCCCCTTATGTAATTCTTTCAACGAACTCATGACCGGGACGTTGCATATTAGTGTTAAAAAATCTTGTATGCAGGTTGCATATTGCATAAAGTCGACTGAATGAAAACTGAAAAACGTTTTTGTTATTTCTTTCCAGCGAGACAAACAACTTACGTTTAGTTTCATAGCAACGTCCTGCCTGGAAGTGGGAAGCCTCGGAACAGCCACAAACTCCATCCCGGCACTCCGCCTGGGCGGCGAATGTTACGCGGCACTGCACGTCCATGCTGCACGGGTCTCCTATCTGTACGGCGACTATCGAACGAGCGAGTAAATTGATATGGTACCTATATATAGGTATGATGTGTATATGTGTCTATAATAATCGTGTTTCATGATCTTGTCTGGGTAGCATATGAAAAATTATTCCCTTATCGAACGGATGAAACTCCTCAGGCTTCGAGTGTCATCTTATACACCGAGAGTTTTCGGTCAAACTCTCGGTATATAGAATATATAGAATGAATAGTATCAGAGATAATACGCGTTTATAAATAGTATAGCTGTAATAATTGTTCCATTTGAAAAAATTGCCTAACAATCAGAATAAGAATAAGGATGATGAAAAAGAATAGCTTTTATGCTATATACTATGACACCAGGTATGCATGATGTTCCCATCTCGGTATAAATTGGTCTGCCACGAGCCCTCAACCGAAACGAACGAGGAACAGATAGGTATACACCTACTTTAACATTGTATGAGAAAATCGAAGTCTGGGAAGACAATGCGGATCGATGAAGGTGCTAATTAACATCGTTTGTGAAATAATTTATACAAGCTGAGGATAAAAGAAGAAAAAAAAAAATGAAATTTTCTATGAAGCTCCAATTAGATGTGTGTTAGTTATACACTCGTTATTGTTGAATTTATAATTGACTGTAATTAACGAGCGAAATGAAGAGTCATATGTGAGAAAATAAATTCAATTTATGCATAAAAAAGATACGCACTTGCTAAACACTGTACGTGAGTTCGATTCCTATCGACGAGGTATCCCTCCTTGCAAAGGCAGGTCTGTTGGCTCCAGCAGTAAGCGTTTTCAACGCAATCGCTGTCATATTGACAGGATGCCAAAGTCTCTGGAATGACGACATGTAGGAATTAAGTATTAATTCACACTACCGATTTTATTTGAATATTGAAAATGAAAATAATGAAGAATTGCCCATCACAACTTGATGTTATACTGTATAAATAATTGGAATTATCAATTTGTTGCAGTCTGCAGCGCGTGAACTAGGTATGATCATGTCTCTCTAGTTTATCGGTATAATCTGAGAATAAAATCGTGAATCGCGTTCCGCCCAGCGTGCGATAAGATCGTTGATCGATTTACAGAGCTGTGAGTCACGGTGATCATTCTGCGGTTCTTTTTGAAAAATATACGTACAATTGTTCTGTTATATCGATCTTCAACAGTGAAACAAAAAAAAAAAAAAAAAAAGTTACAAAAAGGATAAGAGCAGGCGCGAAAGAGCGCGCGAAACATTGAATGAATAGTATACAATAATGAGCGGTAACGGTCTATGAAACATGAAATTGTCCGTGTAATTGAAGATTTCTTAATTATCTATATAATACCTATGTACATAATTATGATTTATAACTCGTCAATTAGTACCCACTCAATTCCTGAACGCTGGTATTCCCTGCCGATAATAAAGCCATTGAAATAATAAAACTAATGAATACGACTGCAGCGGGAGGAAGACCGATCAAAAATTCGACACCTCTGTGTGTCGTCATTTATAGGCACAAATTATTAATTCTGTTTTTACGTATACTAGGTATATTATTTTAACGTGAGAATGATAATTTTTCACGCGATTTCAGCTACTGCGTAATTTCGTGAATACGTAATACGTCAGTTTATCGACGCGAATTGTGTACCTCCTCGCCATCCCGCACTGTTCTATTATATTACGCGGTATACTCAACACCGTAACACATAGACGCGCGTATAGGTAGGCAGACGTTTACCAGACGTTTTATACAGGGCCTCGAGGCTGCGGTTTAATTTTACTGAAATAAAACTATATATTATTATTTAAAAAACTAAATATCTTCAAATCCGGTTGAGTCACGCAAGTTTTTTTTCTTTTTTCTACTGCCTCCAGTTCTCATGCTCGAGAAACGCGTAAATGTCATGGAGGTCACGCAATATACTATACCTACGCGCCTCTATTCTGAACCGTATCTATGTACGTGTTAAAAAAATTTCTCTTTACGCAATAGCGAATTATATACGCGTTTATTCATTTACAGGGTCAATGTCACGCGCCCGAAAACCTATACTTTATTCACACAAGTTTTAGGCATTTGAAATATTCGAATTTGACGCGGTAAAATTTGAAAATTCCGCGTCTTTCGCGGACTTAATTAAATTCTTGATAATTTATAAACCGACTTCATGTACATTTTACGCTATGAAACTCACGTCTCGATAGAATAGGCGCGTCCTGAGTCGCGTCAACGACTGAAGGTACCAGCAGAGCGGCTTGTATCACCAGTTTGAAAACTAAAGTGAATGCTAGCGCTCCGGCGGATCTTCCGAGAGTTTTTTTCACCTCCATATTTCCGTATTTTCAATAAATTATTTGTCAGCCCTTCACACACACACTATTTGGCCGTTCTAATACACCGAAGATAATTACGCGTAGGTTGATGATGGCACAGATTTTTTTCGATTTCCTTACAGCTCGCGGTCTTCGGTCAGTCTATAAGCTCTGCTGTAACATTCTGTCGTGAATTTACTGTAGCCTCTTTATGCACCTGCTAATTACCGATGACAAAACGCGAACTTGTTTAGCGTCAGGGCGTGAATGATACACGCTATGATACACACAGAGAATTTTATCTGAATTTTTATTATCTTATCACACGTCACTGGGCGATGCCGTATTATAACGTTTGCGGAGGTGGTAGCGCGCTGCGATTGCTGCATATAAAAAAAAAAATTTCAACTGTTAGGTACCTACCGCGTCTTTACGAAAACAATTTTTATAGATATTCTTTTTTAAATCGAGACCCTTGAACTTTGGGAGAATTTAGGCTACAAGGGGCGAGGCCTGAGTGTGTAATTATATATAGACATACTCTTCTGGCTCGTGGATCAGCCGTCGAAGCGTTCGAAATTTTTTTCGATTAAGATTTTATGCGCTCAAATATGGTTTTTGATTATGTAGCCCTAAATCATTTGGAATTTAGTTATAATATTATGTAGTCATGTTCTGATAAGAAACTGAATACCTTATACTTCACGTCATCACCATCATCTGACTATCAATGGTAATCCGAACCTACAGCTGGCACTATTAATTATTATACGCTGTTTCACATCAGTCAGATACATTTTATAGATATAGAAAGCTAAGGATAATCCAAGTTACGGATGTATAGAATATATTTATGCAACATGACGAGTAGGGTGTTTCAAAAAACCCGGACATTCGGAAATGACTGATGCATGCTGAGAAAATTGTGCCTTTTCATGAAAAAAGAACGTTCGTGGAACCCGCAGTCTATGAGATGAGATTTCTATTCAGTTGTAAGTTCTATGAACTATAAGTCTTGCTGCGATAGTCTTGGGCTTTGATACCGATGTTTTGTCGATTGATTTTTATTCCCCACAACGTGCTTATGGGTATATGTACCTACATCGTAATGTCAGAAAGATATGAGCATTGGCGTGGGCCTGCCTCAGTATGCCAAGATAGTTGACACCTCGTGATTACCTAATTAAATACATTTTATCACATCCATCGTTTAATTATTTGCTACCGTATTTCAGATTAAAACTAAGATTAGACAAATGTTGATGTATCAATTTCTGCGATCGCTGTCGATTGAGGCTATATAAATAATCGCAGAACAGCCAAAGCGAAGTTCAAACAGGAATTGCCACACAAGTTTTGATCAACTCTCGACGATTATACAGGCTCGTATATTTTAGAAGCAATGAGTAATCGAAAGATTATCTAATTATCCAATAATAATGTGTTCGCTGTATTTTTCTCGTGCAGATACCAGCGAAATTAATAATCTATCTACTTCCGATGACGTTCATACTCAAAAGCCCAGTGCTCTCAGTCGTTTTTTGTCTTTTATTTCTGGCTGAAATTTGCAATGGACGTCTGGGAAGTGGGTGCGAAACCACTCCCGAATGCAGCTCTCCACTACTTCAATGCGTAAATTTTGTATGCGTTTGCTGGCCTCCTTATGTGCCCAACATTGAAAATACAAGATGTGCAGTTGGTGAGTCGAATGATCATTTATACACCACACGAATAATGTGTTTCCACAACATTCCATCATGGATTTGCCATATTGTTCGATATTTATCAGATATACCTACGTTGCAGTGATATCGAGTGAATCATGATTTTCTGAAGCAGGCAAATTTATATGTGATGTGATAGCAGTATATACTCTCTTAATTCTTGGGAGTGAAAACAGCGCCTCTCCGAGAAAATAGAGTGAAATTTCAGTCTAAATGGAGTGAATTTCACTCCAAGCAGAGTGAATCTTCACTTCCTCGGAGTGAAAACAGCGCCACTCCAAGACAAAGAGTGAATTTTTCACTCCAAAAAATTTAGAGAGTTGAAATGTAATAAACGATAAAAACTGAAGCTATAAGATCAATTTCTTGCCTAATTGTGAATTTTCATTGTGTCGAATGATGCAGCCTCATAATTATTACCATACGATAAAATATTTCTCTGATCACCGGCATTAGTCACATGATGATTTTTCATCAATGTGAATGAGCTAGTGTTCCTCTTGTGTGAATTCTCGTTAACGATTTAGAAATACACCGTTCATTTTTTTCCCTTTCAAGATATTGATGGGAGATGTGAAAGAATGGATGACATATGTTATGATACGAATGCCTCTTGTAACAAAACCCTAAGTATCTGGGACTCTAGTTGGTGTAATTGCAACGACGGTTTTCTACAAAACCCGGAAAGCAGGATTTGTCAACCAAGTAAGTGCAGATTTCAAGCTCGAGATTTCGACTAAAAAAAAAGATTCAATAGTTTATGTTTCACGTCTTTCCCCATTATCCACAGGTTTGGGTTCGTCATGTGATATTGACAGCCTCCCTTGCCTCGCAGGAAGCTGTATCGATGAAACATGTCAATGCGGAGCGGGTCTTGTTCCCAGTCAAAATAACGACGAATGTGGCGTTGGTCAGTAACTAATTAATTAATTATTAATTAGGGGTTGTTGAAGCGATGGAAAATTATTCAGGAAATTAATTTTTTTATTCAAAGTAGCAACGAACGAAAATGCCTGAAAAAAATGTAATTCCGATAGTTTTCCACCGCGCAAAATACGATCGTTTCTTTGGTCTGATACTTAAATCCACTCATCGGTTTGAAATTCGTTTTCCAAGCTCATACGATTTATACGTGTATGTCCACATGCTTTAACAGACATTGGTGGAACGTGCTCAACTGCTAACCCATCTTGCGCTGACCCATTCGCCGAGTGCAGTACTTCTGCAAATATTTGCCAATGCATAGAAGGATATCAACCAGTTGTGGAAAACGGTTTGACAATCTGCAAAGTCAGTGAGTGTATTTTACCGATCAAACAATAATCCGTATGTATACTTTACATGATTGCCTGTATAAATACTTGGGAAAGTTTGTTCTTCGTGAAGATATGATCAGCTCGTAGAATAAAAATGTTAAATCAATGTTCTGCATATCAAAAATTGATGAATTCTAAGAAAATTTGTCCCCTCTGATAACTTCGAAGTTAAAAATGTTCAACTCTTGCGGTTGAGCCGGATTGATTGTTGAAACCAACGCTAATGTCAAATATCTCCTATAATAAATGAAATAGATGCGAATAAATGTATAATATATACATATATCATCATTTTCAGCACTTGGAGCTTCTTGTGAACTCACGAGTCAATGTGCCCCGTTGAATACAACCTGTGAAGTATTGTTGCACGGAAACAGTGCTTGTACTTGTGTACCCAGCTACGTTCCTTCATTAGCCCGAACTTCTTGTTTGCCAGGTACGTAAATCTCCATGCATAAGATCCGATAATGACTTGAATAAAAAAAAGTGATAATTGAAAAAAAAAATATAAAACAGTTTTTCATTTCTATATCTCACACTTTCAGTTACCACCCACTGGCCAGGCACATGCCAAGAAAATCTGCAGTGTTCGGCGATGTTCGGAAGATACAGTAACTGCCGAAACAACGCGTGTGTTTGCACTAGCGGCTACATCTACGTATCCGAAGATTTCGGCTGCGTTCCTCTACGTAATTATCGCATTTTATTAATTTTAACTCTTTTTTCTTCTTCTAGGTATAATAAATTGCGGTTTTATCACTTTCTCATTATTTCACGGCATTTCACAACCCTGCTGACTAATTTTTTTTATTCAAGTATACCATTAGAGAGTTTATTAATGTTTTTCAATCAAATATGTGCTTCAACTGTTTGAGAAAATAATTTACACGTTTGTATGCATTGTTTGATATCCATTTTTAAATTATCTGAACTTTGAAGGACGTTAATTCAATATCAAAATGCGTATACTTATATCACCATACTGTATAAATCATCTTCGGAAATAACGGATAATATATTCTTACAATTGTAATTATGTTTGAAGGCCACACGAGTGTGATTACGTCAACGCTCATTATTAGAGACAATTTAGACATTCCTTTTTTGATTGTGAAAAAAAAGAAAAGGAAACGATATCAGATTTGATGAAGATAATTGTATCATAGGATCATATTATCACGAACATCTCTCATCCCGAATTTGTGACATCAAAGGAGCATCGAAAATCTGATACTATACCTTCAAATTATTTATTTTCTTTACAGATACTGCTGTCGAGCCCAGGGTTTACGATAGCGTTAAATTATTGGCGATAACTTTATTGCCTTATTTGCCAGATGAAGCGAAATTGGCAGTTGAAGAAATACTTACTGAATTGTAACATGATTTTCATTATTAATAATCGATGAAATAAATAGCAAATCAAAGTAACTAAACATATTTTCGAATAATTTTATTGAAAAAAAAGAAGTAATGAACGAATAATGCTAAACTGATGACACAACAATCATTTAAACTATATAATATTACAATTATTTCATTCGTAGTAAAACTTGATAAATTCATTCGAAAAATATATTAACGATGCATATAATATATATATATATATATATATAATATAATATAATATAAACATATAGGAATTTCTTTTAAACAATTTTATATATCATTCGACGATGCAGGGGCTAAAATTATTATCAATAATGACGAAGAGAAAAAGAAAAAAAAAATTACGATAACAATTACATGATAGCGATTTGAGAAATTGTTGCCGATTATTTCGTACAACATCTTAATAATTAAATTCTATAATAATAAGTGGATGAATGATTATGTGCAGAATATTATATGTGTGTGTAGATGTATATTAACTTTTTTTTTTTTTTGGTTTTTTTTTTGTTCTTTCTGAAAATGCAATGGCAACAGCTTGGATTTGGTAAATCCCTTGGTATAGGTATTTACCCATATACCCACCGATATTTTTTATGTATTTTAAAAATATTTACATAATTTTTACTGCGGAGTCTAGATGGTAATAGAGCTCTGTAGTTCGTTAGTGTTGAAATTCATTTTTCACAAGACCAAAGAAATAACACTAAAGTATGCCAGAGCCATAGCAAAGATTGACACGCTGCAAACTGAAAAATAAAACAGATCATCATAAGATAAATGGTCGCAATTCATATCTGCATTATAAAGTTATTCAAATGACTCGATAAACAATGTCTAGCTAACTTATCTTTAAGTACACATTATACATGTGCTGTTTGGATATGTGTTCAGCTGTTTACCCAAACTGCAAATAATGGCTGTACCAAGAGAAAGAGAGAGAGAGAGAGAGCAGTGCAGTATATGTATAACCGAATATCAGGGTCATTCTAAATGAACCTGGCTCGATCGCCAGAAAGTTTCGATTTTATTGCGAAAGGAATACGAGGGTGAAAATTTCAAGATTCTTATTTTTGTTTCGAATTAGATGAAATTGGTTCAGTAAAGTTAGTCCCTATTCGTAGATACGAAAAATTAACGCTTGAATTTTTAATCCCATTTCGAGTTTTTGAGCCCAATAGATTTTGAAACTAGTATTCTGAGAAATTTGTGCTCGCAGATAAGAGCTAGATAGTTACAGTGAGACAGGAAATGCTTAAACAAACTTGTCTATGAGATGAGAGCAAGAAATTATTTCAAAATTGGTGTAATTTTGAGAAATGTTTTTCAATCGAACCGGCCTTCTTCGCGATGCATGTATACGAGATGATTCATTTTACGAACGAACGTAGCTAAAAATAAACTCTCCAATGATGTAGAATAATATTTTTTCAAACAAGGCGTGTGTTTTTCTACGTCGAGAAGAACGATGTTTTTCATTTCAATATTGAAATTCGCTATACGAAGTTATAATAGACTCGAAAATCAGAAACGGCAAGAACCGGCCAAAGTTTTGAATTTAAGTTGAAAAAAATCCCCTAAGTTGTTACGCTTTTCTTTATTTCTCTCTTTCTTTTCTTTCTTGTTAAAAAAACGCAAATTTATTTATGCAATTTATATTTTACTCACATCGTCTTGGTGCTGAATTTCCAGACTCTCGATTGACCGGCTCACATTTACCCCCAACATTCTCAAAGTCCTCAGCACATTCACATTTGTTTGCCAAGCATCTCGTCGGTCCATGTTCACCCACGACCTCGCCATGCTCACACCAGTCATCCCCTTGACATTCGTCATCCCCTCGACATTCGGCACCCAGTTCTGAAATTCAGTAAAATATTTTCGATTCATTTATTGCCCGAGTTTTCTGAAAGATTATAAAATTACAGAAAGGGCTTAAAATGGGTAAGAAACCGATCAATATTTATCGAAACCGCACAATTCGAAGAAGAATTTTCGCCGTTAATAATTTACAGAAATCTGATCATCGCTCACCTAGATTCGGTATGCATTTAGACGCATTTGTAGAATGATGATAATGCTCGTGACATTTGCATCGGTGATCAACGCAGACGCTTTTTTCACCAAGTAGATCCTCGCATTGTATAGATTCTACACAATAATCATCGATTTTTGCAGCTTTCAAGAAGCAAGCTGTAGTGTTAACGGCATTGGTAGCATCGGCACCTTCATTTACCCCTGTTGCTATGACCCTGTTATTTGGACAGCTGCATCGTGACTGATTATCGCAGATTGCTTCGTTTACGTGACTGCACTCGGCCGTAACTGAACAGTTAGCACCAAATTCTGCCAAGATATGATATAAAAAGAGTTTTAATATCGCGTTTTATAAAGTACCATTTTTTTTGGGGGAGTTACTTTCTCCCAAATTCCACTGTCTTGAGTTTTTTTTTTTTAATTGATTAGTCATTAATTAATTATATACATTTTTAATGCCGGATGGTAATTAATGAATTACGCTACTATAATTATTATAGTGAATTCATCGAAATTGGAAACTTTCATATGCTACCAATTATTGCATATAGCTCCTTTCTCTAATTACACTACATTCTTACCTTTCGTTGCCCAGCATGAACCTAAAGTGTAGTGATGGTTCTCTTCGCAGATGCAAACCCCTTCTTTGCTACATGTACTATTTCCTACTGAATACAGACACTGCTTAGCAATTTCACATCCGGAATCGTTGTATTTCTTCGCTGTGGTAAAATAATAATAAAAAATAAATAAATGTAACGTTTAATTATCGATCGGAATTTGGAGAACTTCTAACGTACGTAATAGTGAGTTGAGTATACGCGTATTACATCGCACATTTGTAATTGCACGTATATACTATAAACTAAACAATGCGTGATAATCTGAAGGATCTATCTAGTTAATAATGTCTATTTCGTGTAATATAAACAATGCCACATACCTATACTATACCGTATTAATTAGACACTTACTCATGACTCGAATTGCGCAAGAATTATTATACCTAGTATTCCTATACGCAAATGAGTGTATACAGAACTGATGTTGATGATGTAATATAGGTATAACATGCCCGAAATTTATATAGACAAAAATTAACCATTATATAACATCACATTATTCCGTAGGAAAAGATAAGCAGGTGTATAAATAAAATGAAACTGTGAATTGTGAATTGTATCTGGATATTCGTTCAACAGCTTTTATACATCTTGGTATAAAAACTTCCGAATTTGGTATTTTATCTGTCTTCTCGTCTTACGAATTCTTACGACTAAAGATGAGACGAGTAGATAGTGATAACGGAGATGACTCACCGGGAAGACATCGTTGATTATCTGCCGATGGGACGAAGTTTGCGTTACAAGCACATTGCTTTCTCGTTGTGTTGCAGATTGCGTTTATATCCACCACAGAACAATCCTTCTCAAGTGAACAAACACGCCCGATCAGTCCATCTGTAATAACCGAATTTTTATTTGGAATTTTTCAAACACTGTAGTAAATATGTCACGAAAAACACAGACAGATATAAAATGCATCTGAAATTTTGTATAGTCCTATTCAAATTTGAGTATTAATTAAAAATAATTCGAGCCGCAGGCAGAGAAGAATTTTCGCGAAGAACGATCATCCCGAGGAGTATAATATCTCGTTGTGATCATTTCCACGTACCGATGGATACGTGCTGTTCCGCCGATTTGGTACCATTTACCGAACCGCAATGTTGCGTTATATTATTTTGGTCCTTGCACCGGCAGAAGCCATCGAAACACTCTGTCACTTGCGAAGATGTGCTGCTTGAGAAATTACAGTCTCTTACATCCTTGCAAGGAACATCCACCTCTGTAACAAACAATTAATTCGTCTTACGCTATTCTCACCGCGATATAACGTAACGTTGGACGGCACAGAGAGACGATTAGACGGACGTTCACAATACATAAAATATTATAAAATAACAGACACACACTGGTATATATATACAAATAGCACATTGAATATCGATGATCACATTAACGTCGCTCCTTATCGGAATGCTAAATTCTGAAAAGTGAATGAAATGAAATGAAATGAAATGGAATAAAGCTGCGATGAAAGAAAGAAACGCAAAAGCTGCAGAACATGGCAATAAAACAATTATAATAAGTTTCAGGCACTTATTCCTATCATAATTAAAACTTAGTCAGATTAGTGGGTTGATATATTTATTTTTTTTTCTAACGATAAGTCCTAGATACACGCCATAGCTGGTATAATTATCCTATGTGGACCTAGAGTAGAATAGAGATTGATAGCTTGTCAATAAATTCTGAAGCCAATCACTTCGTGAATGTGGAGTAGAAGATTCAAATTGCAGTAGGTATGTATGTATGTTACTACCTACCATATACTAATAGCGAATCATATCGGACGTAAAAACTTGACAACTTAAAATTTTGATCCAGAAGTTAGAAGAAATATCGATTTTAAATTTCATTACGTAATTTAATTATGTTCTGTATCGGTATATCAATTCGTGGTTTTTTTTTTTTTTTTTTTTACATGTAATTAAACAGCTAATTTCCATGACAAATGGTTGAAAAAATTTCACGCAAATAGATCTACTGTTCAAGGCACGTGAGGGAATTTCTGATGATTGTATCACAAGGAAAGAGAGAAGTAAAAATAAGCATGCAAAAAAAAAACAAAAAAAAGAAATTTTTTAGGACTTGTTAAATCTTCCACGTTCGAACGACCAGTGACTCAGATACAGTCTTGGAAACGACACGATGCTGAATCATAGGCACTAACTCGGAACACCGTAATGCACACCGGGTAATGTATTTTTTTATACACTTTGAAGGATCTGAAGTTGACTTTTTAAAAGTTAAAAAAAAAAAAGGAATAATCATTTTTCCAAAAACCAAAAGGGCCTATGGTGAAAAGGATGGTTAATGCCCTTTTAGCATTAATTTTTTTTTCTGTTTTCTCTTGTTTTAATTCTTTCCAAATTATTCTAACGCGATCCCGCCGGATGAAAAATTTTATACCCTTTTCGATTTTGAGGTCGATCTATACATCGACGATGCCTTTTTGGCATTAGAGACGCGATAAGTTTTTCGAATACATAACATTCATATATTTACTATCCATATATTATACATGTACTTTGTGGCTGTGGAGTTGACAGCTAAAGCTTAAGATTATAAGCCATAATCTGTGACTTGGATTTGCGCAACTTGTATACCTATTCCATTTTCGATTTTTCAAAAGCGTGCCGCAACATCCGACCAATATTTACCATTTGGTGTTGATATATTGTAATAGAAACAATAATATATCGCGAGAAACCGCGACGACTATAACAATGGGGAAAGGTAGAAGAAACTTGAACGCTTCGGTGAACGCAAATATATAGTTATAGGATAGTATAACTATAATACTGAAAAACCTTCGCGCTATACGAATGAATAAATTTTAACTAGGTAATGTAAACTTGGACGATTGTTTATCACGCAATTGTTATCTACCTCAATTAGACTTTATAAAAGCGATAATTACAAAAAAAAAAAATACTTTCGCATTTGTTCGAGATTACACGTTCGCACACTCACGTGTAATTTCGAACTTACCGCACCGGTATTATAATATACTATTTGATAAGAAGTAAATTGAAGCAAACGACCGAATTCTCGGTATAGCAATGATTTAAGTTCTTATAGAATAATTCGGAAACGGAGATTCTGGCCTAATTCTCACCCACGCATTCAATGATTCGGAGAGAATATCGATATTTGAGCTTCAACTTATATTCTTCCGAGCTAACAATCGTCAGAAAAGAAATCGATCTAATATCTCTCTTTAGCAGTAATCCGATGACCTGCAATCAGGGTAATATCGCTTGGTCAATAGGGGGACTGGCTTATAGGTACCTAGGCGCTGAATTACTTTAAGCTGATCATATACAATACATTATATTCTATTAGCGAATCAATACCTCGGACTTTAGTAACACGTATTCTATTCCATATTGATCACCTCGTAGGTAGGTACAATATATATTACGTTTATCTAATTTTCGTGAGACGTATAAGAATACATACTCGTTATCTGTATAACATGCAACAATTTTTATCGGTCTGTAATCAACTATATCATTGTTTTAAATATACCTATGTAAGTATATGGCGTATACGTAACAAGTATTTGCTTTACACGCACGTACGCAGATTAGAATGAATTTTCAGAAATTTATCCAGCCAAAAAAATGAAAGATAAAAAAAAAGAAAAAAATTCAACGGAATACGAAATGGTTTTCCTTCTTTAGCCAATAGTTTATCGAGTATACCTACAGGTGTTTTTGAAGGATTTCAAAACTGTGTGAAAATGGTACAAGGTTTCGCAACGTAATCACTGAAAATAAAAAAGGAAAAAAGGAAAAAATGAAGAAACAGCAGCACAGCTGTACTTATGCTAGTCGTTTCACCGCTAGAAATCCTGCCCAAGGAATTCCGTGAACACGAGACTAGTCATAATACAAACGTAACCATGCCTGACCGTTGGCTCTGACTCTATACATAACAAAATCATGAGTTGTACCTGTGTACCCATCCTTCGTATTATTCACCTTTGATGATGTTGTACATTATACCTGAGAAAAAATATCAACATAGTTTTTCAAATTCCAACGAACTTACATTTTCGGAGTAATTCGTACTATATCATTATACATCGCAAATTGTTCGAAATTCAGCTAAAACAATAGGAACGTAGAGTTTTGCGACAAATCATATGAAATTATTTTTAACAAACACCAAGAACATTTATCAAAATATACAACGGAACCCTGATGCAGTTTTAACGGTCAAAAATTTTACGGGCAACACGTGTTTGCCCGATAGCTATATGATACGATCTGTTAACGACAATTAGATAATCACAAGCAAATACATAAAACATTGAGCAAGCAGAAAATTATTCCACAATACATGCGAAAATTTTTTATCGATTTTGAAAAATCGCTATTCATTGCTATTCATTAATAAGCTTACGGACCTTGTGATATAGAGACGTCCAGTAGGAGGATGAACGCTGCCCAGAAGAGGTACTTCATCCTGGTATAGATGATTGTTTAAAATTTTTTCAAAAAATATATTTTATTGACGAAAATCCACAATTTAATAAAACCACACTTGATCGATTAACGTGGATATACTCATCAACTGATCGGGACTAAGGTCGCTAACACAAGACCTTTGCTGGTCTTCCGAATGATCGGTAACAGCTACTCTTCCCCCACTTTTATTCCTAACTTTTCCTCGCAAAGATTCTCCCCACCGTGTTGTAGCAATTCACTTAAGTCCTAACAGTTTACAGAACTTGTATCATACCCACCTACCTCCAGGCGAAATGTACGTTCGGTGGTAACAGCTTATCAAATAAATATCATTTTCATTCATTTTTATTGATTGATTGAATTTTTTTCAACCACCTGTATTTCAAATTCTGTTAGGACTCAAAATAGGTATGGAAGCGATATGCACCTGCATTTGGTTCCTTAATTTGAATTTTATCCACTTTGCCCTGAAAACACTTTCCCCGAGTTTAAAACGCTCCAGATTTTATGCGGGATTAATTCCCTCCGTTATTACCTACAGTGTAAATAGGAAAGAAATTTACGATATGCGTACAGCTTTGGAAGAAAAAACGAAAAATAATTCTCATAATTATATGCAGCGAACCGAGTTCAATGACGCTTGTACTTATTTAGCAGCATGCGTTAACGAGGCTTTTATCACACACGTATTGTTGCCGAGCGAGTCAATTTGAAATTAGATAGCAGATAGCAGCGGGAAAAAATGAAAAAGAAAAAACATCAGAAAAAAAAAAAATGATAAAAATGATAAAAGATAAGAAATATTCTTATCTCCACTATCTTGGCGTGGCCATTCTTCGCGCCTATGAGCAACGCGCAGTCACACAGTAATATAAGTTAGGCACGCGACTCGTAATAGTCCGACAGCTATTCTTCTCGAGAGAAAAATGTCATCTCAAACTATAACAGTTTTTTATTTCCTAGTGCTTTCGAGTTTTTGTTCTCTGGCTTTTGGACAGCGTAAGTATATTCAAGCGTGTTGAAAATGTGATATAATTATTTAGCATAGTAAATCTCCGCGGTCTTCATCCCTTCAAAAACATCTGCAAAATTTTCTGCACAATGAGTAATCATGAATTTTTCTTTTTTTTTTTTATTACAGTCATGAATGGAGCTTCGAAAGTCGGAGAAGCTTGTGAGCGAGATTTTCACTGCATCAATCATGCGTTTTGCCGATCGCAACTCACTTGCCTTTGCGATTCGAATTACTTACCAACTCCAGACTTCGGCACATGCATTCCAAGTAAGTTTTACACTTATTTATTATGACGCAGGAAATAATGATTCGAAAAAGTTTGTAGAATAGCGATTCCTTTCATATGTATAAAAACGCCAATTTTTCACCTATAAATTTACGCACCTCAAATTGAGTGAAAATTGATATTTTCAACTGTTATAATAATATGTGAGTAATATCTTCCAGCTAGTTATGGCTTAACATAGCAGCGATAACCCAGTCAGATAAAACGAGCTACGCGTATGATTAGTCGGTATATTCGTTTGGGGGAAAAAAATAGCTAATCAGAAGCATCGGTTTACTCATAGTTACGCTACTACGTATTTTTCCTTTTTTTTTCCTCGCTTAATTTAATTGATATCTTTCCGATTCACTATGTGTGCTTAAATCGATAAAAACTTGTCGCGTATATTTCATACATGATTCATATTCTTTGCTTGTATGTATAATATGATTCAAACGCTTTCCTGGAACTGTTGAATATGTAGTTTCTAATTGATACATAATATGTACCTATATAACACATATAATTGTTCTGATAAACGATCCTCATTAAATGTTGCAGGCTTCATGTATTAAAATACTATTATAAATATTGCCGCAAAAATCTCATAAAAAATTTCAATATCAAACGTCTATAGGTATAACAGATTTCGCTGGATTATAGCTGGCCGATAATTCTCGAAGGGATCAGTCATATGTTAAATATAAGGAGGGATAAACTGTAGGCAATAATTTTCTGATCATTTAAAATGATAATCATCAATTTCAGCCGTCGGTTTATACTGCGAGAACAATACGATGTGTGCTTTAATGTCGAATGCGGAATGCAGACAAAATGTTTGCGCGTGTAAGGATACCTTTACAGTAGACATAACGAATTCATCAAACTGTCTCGCAAGTAAGTTATTACATCATATGTTATAATTATTTGAACCGTAATATAATTGGTAAAAAATAGAATGAAGATTCAATCCAATAATTCTATTATAATGAATGACATTACGTATAGAGTTCCTTGAAATTCGGATTTCTGAACTCTAAATCTTGGAAGATATCTGCAGGGGCCATAAACCACAGCCTGTAAACACGTCTCGATCTATTTAAAAGATCTCTTTCAACACCACGTAGCATATCTACGGTTGTGTGCTTGTGGTTTGTGTTACTCTTCCGGGCACGTAAAATTCTCGAAAATGTTTATACCAAATAAGTGACTTGTAAATCGTTGATAAAACAAACCAGTGAATAACTCAATAAGTCACGTTCTGAGTTTGCATATACAAATATATCGTATATTTTAGTCAATTCAAATTATCGTGTGTCAATATGTATTTCATCGTGAAAGAGTATATCGAGGTGATTAGGTATATAGACGTCCAATTAAAACCGCACATAATTTCCAACTCTTTCGCAAAGTAAATTTATTTAAAACAAAAACAAATCTGTACTGCAGAACCCAGACAGCACAAATCTAATAGTTGCTTATAACTTATAAGACATTATATCTCATGTAGCTATAACTTTTAGTCTTGCACTATCTGGGAATATGCAGATCTCATAGCTTGATCATGATGATCAAGAATGATCATGATGAGCGAACGGAGGTCATTTGATTGCAGTTAATTTTCCTGTTTGTGGTTGTTCTTTTTTTTTTTTTTTTATCGTCGATTTCTGATTATCATTCGTATAAAAAACGGTACTGAGAATCTCATCTACGTACAACATACTGTAATACTACATTAGTACTCTTCGATACTAGTGCGAAAGTGTTGATTCTCGGACGAGTGTGAAGTTTTTCGACCGAGCGAAGCGAGGGTGACAATCACACGAGTCGAGAAACATCTTTCGCCCGTGTATCGAACTTCATTTTTTGCAACACCTACATCGAAAGACCTGTTTTATGCATCGTCTATAGGCACTTAAAATGTCTTTTAAACACTAGTGCGAGAAAACTTTCGCGAGAAAATCGAACTTTGCGCACGCCGTGTGGAAAATAATTTTTTCATTCTGATCGAAATAATTGCAGACCGATTAACGTATACTTTATTTTTACTTCAACCCTAGGGCCAGTGGCCGAGGGTGATCGTTGCCAGAGGAATGACGAATGCATTGATAGTCTGAACCGTGCTCAGTGCATAAACGATCATTGTCAATGCTTAACGAATCATCATTATTCCTTGGGTAATGGAAAATGTGAACGAACTGCAGGTAACTATCAATATTTTTTGTAAAAATGATTAAAAAATTGAGGGCACAATTTACATTTTTTTCTTGAAGCCATATTCCAGGGCTGTGCGAACGACTTTCAATGCTACATGGCCGAGTTGAAGGATGAAGCAGATGCACTTGCCTGTGTAGAAGGAGTTTGCAAATGCAAATCTGGAAATACATCGAAGCACTGTAGTGAGTATAATATAGTATAATTATATAACTGCACACAGAAAAATCTAAACCTGAATCACGATTTCATAAGCGTAATTTACGTTTTCATAAGCGTAATCTACGTTTTTAGGGAAAACGTGAATCACGCTTTCCGTTGCCGTAAAATAGGATTTCGTATTCGTAGAGTAAGACAATTTTTCCCTTATTTCACGTCTTTTCAATTCATCATGTAGAAAACGTGAAATAAGGCAAAAATTATCTTATTCTACGACTACGAAATCGTACGTGAAGGACATTTGATCCTATTTTACGGCAACGCAAAGCGTAATTCACGTTTTCCCTAAAAACGTAGATTACGCTTATGAAAACGTAAATTACGCTCATAAAATCGTGATTTAGGTTTAGATTTTTCTGTGTGCGAATTGATTATTTCATAATGAAGATCGATTCAAAATTTCATTCATTGATTTTTAACTTTACTTTATTATTTTTTAATAACTCAATCATTACAGACGGAGCTGCGAGCAACTCTGGAACGATGTTGACTGCAATTCTGTTTTTCTTTTTAGCGCGACTCCTCACGTAATTCGAACCTAGTTTAGTTCTGCGCCAGTTCTTTCGGTCTTATACACATAGTAGAAAATTAAAAATTTAATATTATAGTATTTTTCACCGTATACTGAACAATGTCGAACGTTTTTTTTTTTTTTTGTTTTTTTTTACTTCATTTTTCTATACCAAATAAATTTTGTCATTTTATTTCATACGCATGAATTATTCGGAGTTGGCTAAAGATATATCGATGCGTGATTTAAATCAGGGCTTTTGTATCCCCCTTCTCCGATTTCTTTTACATAATTGATGATATTGTATAAGTTTCATAATTTTTTTCAACGAATTCATACAATAATTATATCATTCTATCATTTTTATCAATTTAATTTGAAAACTCTAAATCGCAGCTTAAATACTTTTCACAAGCCTCAACCATTCGACGATTTTGATAATATTATACTGTAAAATTATTCAAATTTCATTAATCACGGAGAGAAAAAGAAGATTGAGAAGAAGAAGAATTTTTATCTAATCTCTCCGCGTTATAAAATCATGATTATAAATCAATAACGCACCTTTGTCATCAATCAGCAATCTATAATCATCATTTTCTTATATTTTTTTTCATCTTTTGGTATTTTTTTTTCTTTCTTTCTATTTTACTTGTGGTATTCAGTCGGAAAAATCTACAGGTATACATTTAATTTAAATAACTCACATCGGAAACTGATTGATATATGTATATGTTTAAAAACCGATTCGTGGATGATGAAAATGAAAATTTATAAACTGAACTGTTAAGGTACAAAAATGATATGAAACAAATAAATGATAAGTAAGGTTTGCAATCAGTCATGACGAATAATATAACAGAAAATCAATATTCACAAACTTATACGAAAGATCTATTGTTTTTAATACAATAATAATATAATATGACTAGATTGGTGAAAATATGTCGACATGTAGTTTTTAAATAAGTTTAATTTTTCTTTCTTTTATTATCGATATTATATGAGTATGTTACGTATACCTACTACGTAGAAGATAATAATATGTGTAGTATGTATATTATGTACATGTGAGTTGATCGTATTAATTTATAAATACGATTTTATTAATAAATTTATTATAATCCTGTATAATACGTATAAGTAGATTTTTTGAAAAAGCAAAAACGTACGTCGGTTTAAAAGAAACAAATTTTTTTCTCATCGTTTTCAATCAATTTCAATCAATTTTTCAATGAATTTACAGAAATGTTTAAAAATCATGTCAATTATGAATAAAAACCAAAAAAAAAATAATAATAATAAAATCATTGCCTTATTCAACGATTGGTAACTATATTTTAATAATTTGTAACAGGTTGCATATCGTCGTCAGGACCAGCCTAACTCGATTTATAAATTCATTACTAAATTGTTTAAAACTTGAAATTCCAAGCCATGATACTATTCAATGATTATTTGGTATTTATGGTAATATCGTGATAACGGAGGCATTTAATAATAATACGTATTCAAATATGAATATATATCTAATAACGACTAGTTAATAATCTTAAAACTCTTTCTCTCTGTATTTACGAAACAGTTTTCTTCATATAGTATATTGTATATGCAGACGTTTAACATATATATATATATAGTAATATAGTAGTTATTTTATAATACACATAAAATGCATTTTCGTTATCATAATCGATCATCGCAGGTTTAAACATCCGTAAATCCGTAAACTCTTAAAATTGATCCTTAAATTTTATCACTACTTTTCTATTAAACATTATTACGTAAATACTGCCGCTAAATAAATTAATTTCATTTATAGTTTTTATCTAGTAATAATAATAATAATAATAATAATAACAATGATAATAATAATAATAATTCTTTCATTAAGGGATAAAGAATTACCTAATATTTTTCTAGACATTATAATGTGTGTAATAATAAATTGTTCATCGAATATAGACATTATTTTATCTATATTCAGCTTTTTAAATTTATTCTCTTCTCTTCTTCTCTTTTTGCTTCTTTTTGTTTTCTTCAATTTTTGTATTTTCTTTTTTTTTTCTTTTTTTTGGTACCGTGTAATTGTCAGTCTAATAAATAAGTTCTAACTATGTATTATGTATCTAGACAGAGATATTAGATATGAGATTAAAATCGGTTACAAAAATTCAACTACTATAATATTAATTAGTTATTTGTTTATTACTCAGTGTTATGTACACTACGTGTAACTATACTGTAGGATTCATTATACAATATATAATATATACAACATTATTGACTTTAGGCTACGACTTGCAGATTTTAACGTAAATATACGTACATACGTTCGTTCCACGTTTAGGAAAAAAAAATGGGCTTCTTTTAATATTTCAGTAAAAATTTTTTGTTTCATGACTAATTCGTAAGAAATTAGTTTTAGTTACGCATAATCATTTAAGCTTTATTTAAACAACAACTCTACTTAGCGTGATTCTAGATCGAATGTAATATATTAGCATTTGTGTATAAATTAATTTCCTTGAATATAAAATATCTTCAATTCTTTACAGAAGATAAAAAAAATTCTTCATTTTAAGGAAATAGATTTTTTTTTATTCAAAAATTAGCTGCGAACTAGTTCAATGATATACGCTGATCGTATAAATTTAATATTGAGCAAAGCATTGCAGTGGATAAATTGTATGAAATCTTCACCAACGAACGTAGCTTTTGTATTCTTCGTTTATACTGACTCTCTTTATAGTTTCGTATCCTAGAATAATTGAAAAACTGAAGCAAGCCGATTGAACAAGACGGGCTGAAAGACCTTTGGTAAACATTTGGAAGCCCTCTTCTACCCAGAGAACTTTAAACGCGTTACACATTGAATCTAGTCTTTGAACTTGCAGTCTTGCTCGGACTATGTCTAAGGGATTAGTTATTATCGTCGTTGTAAAACCACCCAATGTACCAGCTACCGCTTGAATTAACAGATGCGATACCCAAACCGGTAACACTCGAACCATTTCATCTGAAAACAAGATATTCACCAAATTAGTACACCTGAATTCAATGTAACATTGTTTTCAACTGCATCTTATGATAGAATAATATATCGAAATGCAATTATCGTTTCGATAATATACCTTGATAAAACGTGTACAATCCCCACCAAAGTGCACTGTTCGGTACATAAGCGCACAAAGAAGCAACGTAGCCACGATAGAATCCCTTAGGTCCATCGCGCTGATAGATAAGTCGAACTATTTCGCCAGCAATGAATGCCCGCGATCTTCCAGGGTCTAAGGTCAACCCTAAGGGGTTCATTCCCATCTGTTGGATGAAAACAAATGAACTTTAGTTAATGTAAATTAATGAACATAATAAGCTAAGATTCGAGATCATTTGCATGACTCAAATTCCTTTTAGTCTCTTTTCACCTTGTCGACTACTAGTTTGCCATGTTTTGTACTGACGCCAAGGACCATCAAGTGCTGACTTAGAACATCAAACGGCACGACAATAGTCTGTCCAACAACGCTAGCAGCACCTCCGCCAATCAGTGCCTTTATCCGTGAATCTAATTGGGCGGTGAATGGGTCTTGTCCCAAGAAATGTCGAACGCCTTCGTAAGTCGATACGTAAAATACGCCTGATATTATCTGGATAGAACTGATCCAAAAGCCTCTGTACAGTCCTCCGAACCCTTCCATCTTGTAGATCTTTTTGTAGGCGTCTATCATGCCTGGAATAAGTTTTATTTGCATGTTAATTTGTGTTATTCATTTAAAAATCTGTAAAATTTGAAGAGAAGAGGTATGGGTGGTAGGTAGGTATTCTACCTGAATACATGTGGTTTTTTCTTTGTATTTGCAATCGTGTTTTTATAACTGTTAACGGATAAAGGCAGCATCGAACTGAGAACGACGACAGCATACTGAGAGGAAAGAACTTTTTTTTGTCCATCATATCCCACTCTATAGTACGGATAAATGGTGGTGCCTCCACCGCTGACATCTTTAGGCTCTTTTATATAAGTCGACGATGTTGACGGTGGAACGGACCCGGCTAAAGGTCGGTAAGATTTTTCGGAGAGCCTGGCTTGGCACATCTCACAAACACACCCTGGGCATTACTACCCACGACTATCCTGCGATGAAAGTAAAGTATCTCTGATTATTTAGAAAATATTATTTGTGTTCTATTTTCTCTTTCTTCTTTAGTCATTTACATTCGAAAATATCGCAATATGATGTAATCTAGTCTGTCTAATGATTCGATAACTCAAATCATGTTATATCTATAATTACATGTTTAATGCCTACTGATAATCTAATCATAATTATCTACTGTATGTCTGGGATTATAGTGAATCGAAAATAATTGTAAAGATATAGAAGTTTCATCGCTACTTCTTTCGAATCGGTAGAAACAAAAAAACAAGACTCGACAAATTTTAAGAAAATCTTTTTCGACAAAACATTTTTCAATTTTTTTTTCTTTGCTTTTTTTTTTAGAGAGAGATGAAACGATAAATGAATTAATTTCTGATCATAAACAGTTTCATAATTAAATCGTATGAGAAATAGCTGTGTGTACATACATGTGCTTAGATATAGTTTATCAACTTAATAATAGTCGTACGTATACGTGATACTGCATATATCGAAAGATAATAATACAAGTCGCAATTTTGTCTCTCAGTGAACTAGATGTGTGACATGTATACCTGTATGTTATATGTCCGTGAAAAAAGAAGGAAATGAAAAAAATGAAAAATTTCAACTGTTGAGAGAAGTTTTATAAAATGTGATACTTAACTTTATACACGTGTTTCAGAAGCTATGTGCAATTATATTAAAGAAGAAAAATTTTCTTCAAAGCGATTACCGAGAATGCACTATGTACTTACTACATGCGAATATTTGATCAGTGATGAAATTAGTTCAAGGTCGTCAGTTAGCTATTCTAACCAATAAATTGTTTCTTAGACGATGTGTCACGCTCTTTATTGACATGAGTAAGAATGATTGTGTGGAATAGATTCTTTTTTAAGATTTATAATAAAGGTGCGTTTAATACTCACGGTGATGTAATACTACGGTAATTTGACTAGGTTATAGATTTTGTCCAGCTATATGAACGTAAACTTTTTAATTAAGCCAGGGGTCTTCGGCTTTGGGTTTATAACCACTTTTAACACTTTAATATTGGTTTGTAGTCAACGCACACCAACACACCATGATTATAGTGAAAAATTCAAACGCACTTTACGCCGCATTAAGACGATGCGATATTCGGTAAACACGTAAACGTGTTTTCTTACATCAGAAAATTCCTCACGAGGAGCAGAAGAAGCCGTCGAAATTTATCAGCTGTACTTCGCCCCCACCCGCAATTTGCCTTACTGCTTGCTACATTTTCTTGGGTTATTGAAACGTTTTGTAGAGTAGTTTAGCACGGTTTCAAAATCTAGACGCTTGCTGCGACATCTACTAACAGCATCATGAAGTCCAGAGTTCAGTAACTGCTTAACCAACTGTCGGTAATAATTGATATTCTCATTTATAATCGATCTCTACAAGTGTGGCTGATGGTAAGGCAGATTTGCTACGTAATTTCACGCGGCATATTAGAATGCGTCGATATATATTACTGTAGATCTAGGAGCTCAGAACTTATCAAAATACGTGGATTACCTCTTATAGTGAATATTTCTTACAAAGAATATTATTTATGGGCAGTAAAATGAAATGCGGAAGAATAGTAAGACAAAGAAGAGATAATCTTGTTAAAATTCAAGATTTTAGATCCTGCGAATAGATTAAAATTTTTAGGCGCGCAACTGGCAACAGATAATTTTCGAAAGTACAATTATATTCTAGAGTCATAGAGCTGGATACAATTTGAACCAATTGTATAAACTACACTTGAAATCTTGCGTCCAAATATCAAATTCGTATATTACGTAAAGTTAAGAGGCTTTAAAAGATGAATGAAATCGATCATTATCGATCATTATTTAAATAATAGCTAAAAGCTTTTCGTTGCATATTCCATTGATTTGGGCCTACGCACGGATCAAAAAATGAAAAATAAATTAGATAAAAATGATAAAATGAAAGAAAGAAAAAAAAAACAAAAGGAAGAAAATGCTATCACACCATTTCCGGCGTTCGACTCTGATTCGAAGGAGAAAATAATAATTCGACATACACGATGATTGAGAAAAAAATCGAAAAAAATGTTGAAATATACAAGCGCTGCAGAGATTGTCACCGGATTACCGAGAAGTATGGGCTGCTTCTCCAGGTACAGGTAATAATACACCATATATATATATATATCTATACATGTTCTGAGAATTCATACATATATAATCTCTATCTCTCGTTCTGGAGCGGAATTTTCCGCATGAAAATATCAGATCCCTGTTAAAATAAAGCGTATGAGCCAATCGGAGAATAGCAATTGCAGCTACGGGCGGAGCCCCTGTTTGGAGGCCACCACCCCGACGCAAGCAAAAGCCCGCTGACGTCACGGGGTAGGCGGGACGTTCAAAAACTGAACCGTCTATTCGAGGGATCGTAGCTTGAAACATCCCTTCGTCATTGGGGTGGCGAAAACGGGCGTTAGCGAAACGCTGTAAGAGAAGGGGGGGCGGGGTGGGGAGGTTTAAGGGGGATTTGAAATCGTGCGAGGGGTTGAAACGAAGGATGACGTTGTACGGGATCAAATCACCAGACTGCTACTGCTATCAGTTCTATCTTTGATCGCGACCTGTCATAACAAACTATAAAGGCTCCGACCTACGCGAGGAGGTCCTTTATATTATATACGTTATATACTACCTAGATGTAAATAGCCGTAAATATATAGAGGCGATGAAGGCCTGTAATTACGAGAAACTGTAATAATTTCAGATAAATATCTCCCATGTATAATCAGTTCTATATATCAACCTTAATAATACCTTATAATTGTTTCAATATATTTTTCGCTAATTATTCTTTTGGTTTTTCGTGGAGATAAAATAAATAAACAAAACGAAAGAAATAAAAAAATTAACTTAAATTAAACAATCTAATTAAGTGATTTTTAATTCGCCATGATGAATCTGCCTGATCAAGAAGTGCCCGCAGACAACACGGCGGATCTTAACAGAATGGTAAGACGCTTTTCATTTTTCGACATTCTTTCATTATTGTTTCTATATTTTTTAAACAATTTATAATATGATTTATAATATGATTTACGACAGTGTTTCAATAGTGTTTGTAATATTTTTTAATATCGTATAATGCGGTGAAAAATTATTCGCTTTTATGTGTAGAGAATAGAAGAATAATTCACTCTTCCTGTTGAATCGTCTGACATATTTAATTGATATATCCTTAGTGTATTTTAATTATATAGTCTCTAGTGTTAATTTTTTTATAGTCGAGCGTTAGAAAATAATTAACCACACCGTCACAGAGCTTCTAATATGAAAATAATAAATTTATAACCGAGTCATTTATTCCATTGCAAAGATTGTAATCCTTCAAATTTATTCTCACGAAAAACAATTTATACAGCATTTCACGAAAAATCGAGTGACAGTCATTTGACTATCATTGTGTTAAATCAAGAATAAAGTAAATGAAATCGTCGGAAATCATCTGATTTTTTGGTATTCTAAAATGACGCTTTGAAAGCACATGATAAATAATTTCAATTCAGAAATCGCGTGATAATCGTCGCGTATGGAATCATTCACCGATATGTATCCTATGAAACCAATGAAATCATTCAATAACTGAACTCGTTGAAATTGTTCTAAAATCATCCGAGAATTCAATTTCACATCCATACCAATATAGTGGGACTGATTAGCTCCTCGCCAAAATTATGAAAAATAAAAATAAAAAAATCCTATACAGTAGATTCGACCGTTTTGAATAAACATTATTAAGTGCAAGCAAATCTATACACACAATATATTAAGAGTCGAAAGACAGCATCAGGGATGATCAATCGCGTGCAGAGGAGTCGAGACTGAAGTTTGTACACACATTATACTCTCGAGGGGACAATGGACCAATAATAAATATAATCGTTGTACAGATATATTCGATGGGTTTTCTCAACATATACTATACATACACACATACATATATGCGAAAAGAGACACGTACCCCATGATCAGTCTAGGAGCTAGGTCCATCGAGTCAATTGCCTCGGCACGCGCCTCCACGCTCGGATGCCGCGTCCCACGGGAAACCCCTTTTGTAATGTTTAAACGCGTAATTGTCACCCCCCAGCTCCGAGACTGAACCAGGGTGCATCTTTCGTGTATATACGTATATAGACATAGATACACATACACATGGGACGATCATGAATAGTCCCGGAGCCGTTAGGGAGACAGAGAACGCGTTCCGGAACCGCGGGTGGCCACCCTGTAATACGTTCCACGATATTTCTACTGGAAGGACGAAGAGCTGTCGTTGGGAAGGGATAAAACGGCAAAGTTCTAACTTCCATGGTATTAATTTTGTATACTTGTATGATAAAAAAAAAAGGGGGAAAAAACGAAAAACAATTTGATACATTTCCTGTTCTTTGGGGGTCCAGTTATTATTATTGCACGTCAATATTGTCCGATTAAATTTTTGGGTCGAATCAGAACAGTCACGCTTGTTTACCTATCGATTAACAAATACAAGAGAGGTTTATGGAGTTTACTGATGTTCGTAAAATACATGAAACGCGACCTATAATTGTAAGGAAAAACTCAAAAAAAAAAAAAAAAACTACTGCGTCACTCATCGTTGTGTCTGTTCATAGTTTGGTCTAAAGATCCTCGATTCCCACAGATCGGTATACGACTCGACATATGCCACCACTCAATGACCAGCAACCAGTGTTAACTGTTCGGTGTTCCCATGATCGTTGGGGCGGGCAAAGTCGAGGGGAACGAATCAACTCGTGTCTGCATGCTATACTGTACATAGGCTACTGTATACAGCGGCGCCGGCTTTTAGAAAATCCCGTGGGTGCTCATGAGACCTGTCCTTAAGAAAGGTAAAATCGAATTTCGATGGGCCACCCCTCAAAGTGGTTCGAAATGATTTGAAAAAAATGTCAAATTTGAAAAAAAAATTCTCTCCTTATTTACCCACCCCTAGAAAGCCTTACTTCTTTCCATAAGAAAAGCATTGACCTTTCGAGGTTTTTAATCGAAAATGCGTGCTGGGTCTGAAAATAGTCGTAAAATTTTTTATAGAGAAGCAAAATGGAGGTGAATTTGTCCACTTCAAACCGCCGCTTGGAAAATTGGCGTATCTCTATTTTTCACTCCGTTTTATAACTTTTAGTGCGGCAATAAATTTCGACTAGTGAACACAAGCTCTTGGGATTGGTGTCGGAGAAAAAAGAAAGTCTTCGTTAAAAATAACAAATAAAAAATCAAAAATTCCAATCACCTCATCTTCCTTCTTAGTATTTTGGAAACCACTGAAAAAAGATTTCAGAAATGTCGAAAAACGTTATTTGGAGAGCTAGATATCGGCAGAATTAATTTGGAGTGGTCGTATAGAAAATAGAAAATTCTTTTCTCCAAGACCAATCCCAAAGGCTTGCATTCACTAGTCGAAATTTCTTGCCGCACTAAAAGTTAGATAGCGAAGTCAAAAACAGAGATAGCCCAATTTTCCAAGCGTCGGTTTGAAGTGGACGAATTCACCTCCATTCTGCTGCTTTAGAAATTTTGTTACGACTATTTTCAGACCAAGTCCGCATTTTTCATCAAAAACCTCGGAAAATCAATGCTTTTCTTATGGGAAAAAGTAAGGCTTTCTAGGGCTGGGTAAATATGGATGAAAAAAATTGAAAAAAATATGAAATTTTTACAAATCATTTCGAACCACTTCAAGGGCGGCCCCATCAAAATTCGATTTTACCTTTCTTATAAGGACAGGTCTAGTGCTTATCTCCTCATGTTCATTTGCTGACTGGTTCAAAAGTACTGCCGGAGCGCGAAAAAAAAAATCACGCTCAAAACCGATTGCTGATCACTTTTGATGTCTATGGGCATGGGTGCTGCGCACCCACTATATACCTCTCATGGGTGCTGGGGCCCCCGAGCACCCACGGAGTCGGCGCCGCTGACTGTATAATATACATACGTACAATCGTCGCAATTAATGATTATTACTCCATCATAATATAGCTACATCACTCTCTTCAGCACGAGACCGCATCCATGCGACGGGGTTGTTTCAATCATCAAATCTTCTTACTGACTAGGTATACCGATATTGTCTCATAATTCTATGTGCGAAATAGCAGAATTAATCATTTATAAAAAAAAAATGAAAAGATTAATTCTATAGCACAGAGTATGAGAGAATCATGATTTGTTCAAAAAATGTCAATCAGGCAGAAGTCTGAAGTGGAATAGAGTTTCATGGAGGCTTCATTACACTGAAGGGAAATAGTATATTACGCATCGAGTGCGTAAAATCCTAGGCACGAGTTTCATACGATATTTTTCGACACAGTATGCGTAAAATGACATTTTACGCATACTATATCGAAAAATACGTTTTCTAAATCTCTGCAGTAAAATTGTAAAACGAGAAAATTTTCGACGTGCACGGATATAGGAGATAGTGTAATAGTCAGAATCGACTCTCACCAGTAACTTATATCGTGAATTTGATGGTGCATGAATAAAGTGCTTCCCGAATGGAACGACACTTCGAATCGAGAGTACCCTAAGCCTAGGCCAAACATATAATTGTTATTTGTTAGGGTCAAGCCTGCAGAGTCCAAACACGTTATTCCACAATCGTCGCAGCTTTCAGTCTCTGCTGCAATGGGCAGTGGCATGAAGACCAAAATATAGGGCTTCTATTCGCCCACCCAAAGTTGTCAACAAGAATGTACTACATATATACCTATAGTACATACATATATACCATGACCACGTGGTCCGCAGACTGACAACGAGTGACACATACCTGACAGCTCTCTCTGTTTAACTCTAGTATATATACACATATGTGTACCATATATACACACATAGATATATGTACATGTATATGTATACTATCTAATGTAATATGTGTTGAAACACGAAGACAATACCAGCCAGTAGAAAATAGTTGTGTGTAACTTATCTAAGTATGTAGTGGAGTAGTAGCCAGCTAGGTAGGTATGTACCGGAGCAAGCCACAGACGTAAAAAGCACTACGGATAGAGTAAGGGTGAGACTCGAGGGTTGAGGGTTGAGGGTCGAGGGGGCAAGTAAAGGGCGTGTTTGTTCAGTTAATTATCAAATAATCTTCTATGTCTGTTCGGGTTAGTTTTGGCTTACGTGACCACAAAATTTGTAGGCATAAGTGTATATACGTATACCTATATACGTGGCATACAGGTCCATAATATGAATTATACCTAATACTGGTGTAGTGTCGCTATCGTGAGCTTTCATTAATTTTTTTTCTTGATTATTATAGATTTTCGAATCAGTTACGTATTTTTGATTAAAAAATAATTCTTATGTTTAATAATTGATGATTCTTTTTCACTAACGAGCTCTGCGCAGCAGTAAAAGCAGTAATATTAGCAGGCATTGCAATTAATATTAATTGATATCGTGAATATAAACCAGCATTAAAACAACGGCTATTAATAGCAATTATAACGCCAACTAATTTGTCATCGTTAGACAAGAAAGCGGGTAATAATCCACCCGCGTGGATATACAGTGATAAAAGAATAAAATAAAATCCGATACTACCCAATAATAGTGATAATAATTATTTAGAAATTGTCGAGATTTATTTTTGAGGCGTAATTCCATCTTTAGGAAATTATCACACCGACAATGACCGGAGAATCTAAGAGCTGAGGATTCTATTCTTCTGGGTCCAGGATAGGGATCAAGCTTTTCTATTTCTTCACCGTTTTTTTCTATGGTATACCGTTAATTTAGAAATGTGGTCTATACGCGGGTGGTAACAGTTGGGAAAGAAGCCAAAGGTCTCCCTATTTCTGTACGGAGGTGAAGTGCGAAAAGAATAACACGGGTGACCAGGGGCTAAACAATGGAGTTTACTAAAACGAGAGAACAACAGAGTGCAGAAAATTGGCTGGACTATGGAACCCAGAGAAGAACGGCTATTAGCTAATTGGTACGAGTTCTCCTCTTCTTGTTATAGGCGCGGTATACCATCATCTATAGTCTATACAACAAGTATACCTTTATACAACATATTATTATCGTTGAATGTACGTTATTTTATATATAAAATGGAAATATCTATACAGGGTGTTTCAGAGGAAGCCGTAAAGTTTTTGCGAATTTAAAAATAAATAAAAATAACTTCGTACCGGCTCAAACGTTTTGCTTCGAACACCATTCTGCAAGCAGATCATGTGTGTGATTGGCAATCAAGTTTCGAATGAAATTGATGTAAGAGAAACACGGCGTGCAGCCTCATGGGCGGCCTAAGCGAAATCGAAAATGTCAAAAACAAAAGACAGTCTGTATAAACTTCACAGTCTGTCGTCAACTTGCTTCGGGAACTTGACTCGATACACAAAATTCTGTACTTCACATACCGTTTATAATGTGTATAATATAAACGGTATGTATAAAGATTCCCATGGGCCAAAACGTCTCCAAATATATATAAAAAAATTTAGTCAAAATCCCAGGTTCCTATCTTAATTCTAAGTACAACCCCAAAGCCTTAGAATTTCGCCATTTGAATAGAACACGATTTGTGATATTTCGCGATCAACATTTTTTTTCTTCCTATTGCAGTATAGCTCCAAAAAATCTCAAACTTGGTACACTCCTTACCTGTAGTAGTAGGTATTTCATGAAAATTCGACAGATTTTGAGAGATGTACTTTTCGGAGCTGATACACCTAGAGCGCACCAAAAAATCATTTCTCATCTCCAAATTGTGATGAATAAAATTTTGTCGTTAAAAATCTGTAAATTTCTCACGGATACCTACTACTGAGAAGGGGTACCTCGAGCAAAACGCCCGTTAGGTGATTTCTTTTCATACTATTAGAAAGCATTTAATTACATAAGAGTTCTGCGCAACTCATTAAACATATAATTTTAGTTATTTAAATTAATAAGTAATATTAGTAATATTCATAATTCGTACTATCAATCGGCTAGATCTTTTCGCCAAGTCGAGATATAGTCAAGCCGAGAGTTTTTCTGTTGTAATTCAGTTTTTGGATAAATCTAATTCTCCGAATATCTTTGAATCAGAGCCGTTTTACAACATCTCTCAATGAACATCGTAGAAGATTGAACTCCCGAATTTATCCCAAGAACCCTCACCGGGATCTTCAGTTCCGACAGCCATTGCGCTCATTCTCTCCTGGCGAATTTTCGAATAAATTCTGCATGTGCTACTGGAAATCAAGTCTAGATCATTTACATCATCTCAAGTTAAATCGACAGCGAAGATTTACTCGAGGATTATAAGTTATAATCAAGCATAGATTCCAGTCACACTACTACGTGCAAGAAGTGCTAAAGTGCGAATTACTAAAAATCCTGTGTTATTTAAATTTCAAAGTTCAAAAGCTGTGGTACAGTACTTGAAATTGAGATAGAAACCTGGAATTTCGACAAAATTTTCTCTATATATTTGGAGAAGTTCTGGCCCATGGGAGCATTGAAATTCCGAATATGACCGAATTGAGGATCACCCTAATATACCCATATTTATTACATACCTACATATCTGTATATACACGCACATAGGTTTACAATGCACCATAGAGTCTGCAAAGGGGTGCAGTTTTTTTTTTGAAGGGCGACAGTCAATCGAGTAGCATTAATAAAGTTAACCAGCTAATGACGCGTAAGCTGAGTATGCAAACACGGACGCGTGCCTCTTCCATATGGAATAATTCCCTGCAGGCTGCATTTCCCATCGTCGGGATCTCCGGTCGACTTCTCATACTCGTTCTTCGTCCTCTTTCAGCATCAAACACGTGGGCGTAAAAAATACTCGTAAGCAAAGGTTTGAGCCGTCTGCAGAGTAATCATCGGCAATAACAGCTTCCACACTATCGGAAACTTTAGGAAATTGACCAAGCTCGATCACAAGCTATACTTAAGGGTTTGATAAAATAGCGATAGTTTTCTCATGGCAGATAACATCGAGTTTCGAATTTTGATAATTTGGAAATTCAGCACTAGACAGTGTTTCGTGAAAGGACTCTGGATTTATTGGTAAATTGGCGACCGATTAACGTCAGACCGGTCAAAACATGGTCTGCAGAAGCCCAGAAGACATTCTCATGGTTTTCCACGGTATTATGTTGAATTTTTTTATTCCAGCGAGCAATTTATGGAGAAAAAAATAATGGGAATGGCGAATATCTGATGCTCGTTGAAATATTTCAGCACTCTATACACATACATACATACATACATACATACATACATACGTAGGTAGTACGTAGATAGATCTAGATATGAGTATGTGTTGGTGAAGGCGAGATAACCTGGTTTACCACAAGATTGCCCCGCGGAGAGGAAGCGTTCCAATCAGTCACCGGATGTCCTCCGCGCCCATCTTCGCTCTTTCCCCTCACTCTGTTTCTGTCCTCTTCGCCCTCTTCGCCTTCTTCGACGCTCTGACACCCACGAACAAGACTGGATCTCCTAGTCGGCGTATACTCCCATCCTCCAAATTCCTAATGTCTTGGTATCTGTATACCTAATACGCTACCTTCCAATTTACCTATACATGGAAGATCGACGAATTCGAGATGAAAAAAAAATTCCAGATTCACCCATCAGTGCTTCTTGTTCCTTTTGAAGCTACGAATCACATTGCTGTTAGGAATGGTCCACGATTATACATCGCGAAATTTATTTTCATTCTCAAATGGGTATTCAATTTTCGATTCAGTTAACCAGAATATAAATATGTAGTTTCGAATCCATGGAAAAGTCGTATGAACTACAATCATTGATGTTCTCGAGTTGCACTCGGGATCAATGAGAATAATCTGTAAGAAAACTTGTCGCGTTCGATATCCCTGATTAAATATATTTGCTAATTAATAATTGACCAAAACTCCTTTACGTTCATAAGCCGCAATTCGTCGGTATAAATCGTAACTAGAAACGTCTATTTCTTTCGTTTCAGACCGGAGACGGGTACAGCAGACTGAGTGATCCGGTACATTCTATCACCTCCGGCTATTACGTGTCACCCTCTGGGGTCGACAAGACACACGGTAAGTCGTACCTTATTTTTATTTCCCTTTTCGAACTGTTTTTTCTTTTTTTTTTTTCTATTATTAGTGGTCATTTTGTTATGTTATATTATTTTTTGTTTTTACTTCGCGGAATCGCGAACGGAAAAAAATACTATTGCATGAACATGAAGACAACGATGTGCAAAAGAAACGATCTTCACTTTATTTTTTCTAGTTTCTTCATTTTTTTTTTTTTTTTATGTTTTTTTGTTTTCTTGTTGCGTTGATCTCACCGCACGTGGTACGAGATCCGCGGTACCGTCGGCTTTGAAGCATTTTGATAGAATACGCAAGATACGAGCGCGGAGAGAAGGTCGTCCCCCTTATTCAGCCTGGCTGTCACTTGCACAGCACAAAGTCGATATCTTTATCATAACGTCATCAACTGCCGCAACAATATTATTTCTCAGAAACGAAAAGGCGGGGACGACAGAAAATTCTCTCGTAACTGGTATACAGGTAGTATATCCTGAAAGTTCATAACGTACCTATGCGGCCGATCACAATCTTATGCTAATGATAAAAACATCTCATTTCAATGCTTTGATGCTGTAATGACACTTGTATGAGCTTTCGAAAATTGATTAGGAAAAAAATATGTATGATCTACAGGGTGCGTTATGCCAATTATGTAAAATTCATTTTTCCACCGGAGCTAATATTTTTCTTATCATCCAGGTGCAGATAAAACGTGAAACAAAAAAACAGAAGGAAATCTTAAAATATGGTTGAAGTCTTACTCTGTAATCAGAATCTAAATTGTCGAAAGAATATTCGAGAGCTAGTTTTCTCTAATTATTATAATTGTCGGTGGAATCTTTTCCGCAATTTCTATATCAGTACTGCAGGGTTGAAATATCTTTACGTATAAGTAGCCTTGACCCACTACCCTCACGAGATTCAGAATACGTGTCCGATTCCCCCCTGGAGCGCGTGTTATAAGGGAGAAATTCAATAAGTTAGAAATTATCACCGCAAAGACTCCCCAGGGGTTTTTCACGCTTTAGCTATATACAATTTATATATATATATATATATATATGTACAAATAAAAGCAAAACGCGTACATACATGTCACCTAGATATAGGTTTGCAGTCGCCCTCCACAAGCATCTCCTCCTCGTCGTCGTCGTCGTCGTCGTCGTCGTCGTCGTCGTCTACGTCTGCTGCAATGATTGACACTTTGTAGAGCTGTAGCATTGGCATGCCACGGTATAAGCCACTATTCCGAGGGTGGCGTAACTCAATCAGAACCTATAATGCCGCAATTCCACTGCGGTAATCGCGTTACGATCACAACTTTGCCTCTAAAAATATTGAAATCTTTTTTTTCATTTTATTTTCTTTCTTTTTTCACCCTTGCAACAGTTCAAATCGTGTTATCACTGCAAATCTTATCAGAAAACTAATCGAGACAATCACATGCAGTCATCAATTTCGCGGTACAATCAAAGCTCATCGCTATTATATCACAGCGTTGAATTACACCTACGTACGATTGTTTCGTCAAAAAATGATATGTACACGTGTATTGCGAATGGGGTGCGGAACGCGATGTATTACTAAGTACTCTAAGTAGTACCTAGTTCAGAATTAAGCACAGAGCAGATTAGAGACGGACTTACGACGACCTAAACGAGATTAGCGATGAGTGGACTGCCCGTGGTGAGCAGGGATACCCATTAAACACACTCCATATACCAGAGACTTAATCTAAGGGTAATGTTAGCGATGTATAGACTGACTATGATGGGCAAAGTAACACCTAGTAACCTACCCTGCAGTGCAGCAAGGGTTTTGTCTTCCTCGGTCTGTCCCTACCACAGTGCAGAATCACTGGACTGATTCATCTTTGGGAATCTTTTGTTCTCTATACGTAGTATATAGAATGGAACAAATAGTCGTATAATATAATTCGTTACGGCTTTGTTATAATCAATTTATGTGCATTACTGTATGTATAGTAATTACTATATATTTATACCGTTATGGTCATATGGTACTCGTATTATGTCATGTATAAGATGCGAGAGATCGTATATATGTACATGTATGGATCGTCAAAGAAATGACTTTCTTATATATATTTATTTGTTTCAGGGAGTGATTTATACCCTAGTCAAGAATACAGACAGGAATCATGGCTTCAAGACGGTAAGTGTTATATAATTCACTGCTTTAGGCTTTAGATCTTTTTTTATAGTGAATTGAGATTCACTCTTCAATTCTGAGACAGCAATGAAAAAATTCCCAATTCCACTGAAAAAGAAAGAAAGAAAGCAAAAAACAAAGAATAACGCTCGACTCTTGAGGTGCGGGATTTTTCCTTTTTCTTTCTCTTGAGAAGAAATTGTTGAAATATGTTTACTCCAAAAAATGAAGAGGCTGTGGATCTGTTATTTCAAATCTTAAATCAGATCATGAGAATATGAGAAATTTCTACTCCAATACTAATTTTTAGAAAATTTCAAATATCTCATAGTTTTCGACGAAAGAAAAAGCGAAATAAAAAATTGTAAAGTATCACTTTATGATTACAAATTCGTAGAAATTAGTATTAGAATTATTTTTACCGAGGAATAAAGAAGAGAGTATGCATACTATAAGAAAGTAAAAACGAAACTTGTTATATGATCTTATACCATAAGGATGAAATTTAAAGCTAATCGTAAATGAAGCTGCGGGAAAGGACTGCTGCAGCTAGATAGAGAGAAAGAGAGAGAGGGAGAGCAAGAGAGAAAGGAAGTTCGTTTCCGGTCGTTAACTTCATTATGATTAGCAGGCTTTTTTACTTTTTAATAACCTCAGATAAAACGCTATACCTATACTGTATATCTATGAGCTTTTGCTAATATTAACGAAAAGGCTATACGGTCACGACAACTATTCGTGAAGAAAGAATTACCATAAGTTATGTATATTATAGTTCGACGTAATATATCAACAAGAACCAAAAACAAGTTATGACTCATATATTATTCAAACAGTCGATTAATTATTAATTTATAACGCATCATGGACCGAAAATAGAAACTGATTTGTTATTGAAATTAAGGTGCTTCCTTACGCAATTTCACCAGACCTGAAAACATCGTGAAAGAAGGTGCTATTAAACGGAATATCTCTGCCTGGGCACCGAAATCAATGAAACAAAATACGTCGCGCAATTCTATGCGCGATTGCGAACATGTACGGCCCAAAACATGTCCGTTTTACGTTGAAATAGAAAAGATATTCATGTAAAACGCTTATTTTTGACACTTGGCGATTTTTCATCGCTCGGAATGATGGCGAGTTAGTTGTGTTTCGAGGATTTTTGAGGTGTCGGTGACGCTTCCGAGATGGCGTGGCGCACGAATCTACGACTTGGATCACTGTTCGATAAATTGGACAAAATCAGCTTTCAGTGATAAATATGCGTGTATGTATTCTAAAATTGTCATAGAATGTTGTTAAACCCCAAAAAGCACCTTTGGTGCAAAAACCTTCCGCCAAGTCCATTAATGTGTAGATCACTCCACCAAAAAATAATCAAAGGTTGTGCTCGCTCACTCGATTGGTTGATGATTATCAACATACAAAAGCATTGAAATCAGATACAACTGCCAAGTACCTGTAGAATGATAAAAGTTTGGAATTGAAAAATTTGTTCAAACTAAATAACGTTGTACTCATTCGCTCGCTGCGCTCGCTCACTCTATTGGCTTATGATTATGGGTTGAAAAAACAATTCGGATGAAGAGATTGAAGATGTCAACATTTATCTAAAAATATTCATAACGAAAAAAAAATTAAAAAAAAATTAAAAAAAAAAATTTGGAGTCCGTGGTACGTTGGCGGGCCAATGTTTGAATATCTATCATATGACATTGACATGGTTCGTGATCGATATTTTATATTTCTTTCTCTACAAAAGGCCCCCCAAGTACCACTACCTCCAAATTTTTTTTTTTAATTTTTTTTTAATTTTTTTTTCGTTATGAATATTTTTAGATAAATGTTGACATCTTCAATCTCTTCATCCGAATTGTTTTTTCAACCCATAATCATAAGCCAATAGAGTGAGCGAGCGCAGCGAGCGAATGAGTACAACGTTATTTAGTTTGAACAAATTTTTCAATTCCAAACTTTTATCATTCTACAGGTACTTGGCAGTTGTATCTGATTTCAATGCTTTTGTATGTTGATAATCATCAACCAATCGAGTGAGCGAGCACAACCTTTGATTATTTTTTGGTGGAGTGATCTACACATTAATGGACTTGGCGGAAGGTTTTTGCACCAAAGGTGCTTTTTGGGGTTGATTTCACTACTTTTTGTAAAATTTTGCTTGACCACCTAATAATTGTGCTCGCTCGCTACGCTCGCTCGGTTGTTTTGTGCTATTTCATACCGCCCGAAGTCCCTCGATAAGCAGGAACGTCAACAGCAACGAGCACGCGTGTGCTCATAATTTTCCCCAAGTCTCAAATTTGTAGAGTGACGCGTAATGTACTTTCATAGCGTTTACAAATTGTTCCACTACAATAATTTTTTATACGTACAACATCTAACCCTGCGTGCAGCCCTCCTCCTGTCTCATCTGGGCCTGGGACCGGCAATGACGGAGTTACTTGCACGCAGGGTTATAGTTGCTGCTCATAACTAAATATATATGGATATCAGATATATGTATTGCAATTCGTAGGTAGTTTTTTTTTTAATGCAACTAGGTCCTCTGCAAAAAGAACATGTACGCATCCCGTACTTATAACCACAACTTCCAATTCGGGTCTGAACAGAAGGTATCAAAATATTTAGAATTGAGCCTATTCATGCAAGACTAGCGTAGAGCATAAAATAGAAATTTATGAAGTCAAACACCCGCATTCTGCTCTCTTCGTCTGACTTTTGCCGTTTCTCGTATCAAATAACACTATCCTGATACTTTGCAACCCAAGCGTTTTCTCTCATCATCCTCTCGTCTTATATGGCGACCCGCTACAAAATTAAATAATCCATAAATAAGTAATTTCATTCCATTTGTCGTGATAGCACTAATCTTAATTTGGAGAAAGCTTAATAGAGTCGAACATATAGACACAGGTTGCATACCAAAATGTAACAAATTTATTGAAATTTGACATTAAATTATTAATATACATTATGGATTAAAAAATTATCTCCACCGAAGGTCAAGGCACTACGTTGACGTGGAGTGTAGAATAAAGCCTATCGGAGTCCAACAAACAACATTGACTGAAAATCTCATTTTGACTAGATGATACGGAGTTAGATTATAGGACTCGTCGGAATCCTACGTATAACGTTGACTCACAATTTGAGTCTCAGCAGACGAGCCTTCGGAGATGAGCTTAACATGGAGCTTGAAGTAAAATTCGTTGCAATCCAACGCTTGAACTCGGCTTTATTGGTCTGGCTCCTTGCCGTTCCCTATATCGAATAATGCTATCCTCATATTTTTCTACTTCAACATTTTCTCTTGATTTTCTCTTGTCAGACTTCCTCAGGCGATAACTTGCTAAACAATTGAACCGAAAAAACCGTTTCTTCTGATAATTGCATTCATAAATCAGTTAATATTCATCTGACAGTCTTGTCCGTTTATAATTGTTATTTTATTTATCACCATGAATTTTACACGTCAGCCGATTCGCATAACCTCAAAAGCTCGAGATCGTAGGATTTAAGATTAACCCATCGAAACATTTTTATTGGTGACTATCACATTAATGTACTTGGCGTAAGGTTTTGGCACCCGAGGGGCTTGCGGTGGGTATTCACTAGTTTTTGTACGTTCAAATTTTGTATTAAGCATTGCTCGTATTTCTCTTATTTCCTTTATTATTGGGATTTAAAAACATGAAATGACAATACGCGTCTGCTAGTGTAGGAGACCATAGATATAGAGCATGGACTGCGCATTCGGGCCGAAAATCGCTCGGTCGGTAGAAAGAGACAGCATATACACGCGGCCAAATCTGTTTCTTTCTAACCAACAACGTCAAATGCATAGAAAGAGACAGATTTGGCCGCGTGTGTTACCCTTCTCTCTCACTTTCGGCGTTACCATAGGCTGTATAGGGAATGCGCAGTCCATGCTCTATGTCTATGTCGGAGACGGTTTCTGTCTGCGATACTGGCGCTATCTACGTCGTAACTATCTCGTACTGACGTCACTCTATACAACTTTTGTGTGGTTTCCCGTCTAGTGATTTTATATGGGAATGGTTTGAATTGGCTGAATCTTGGTCTGAAGAAGACGAAAGACAAATATTGTACGAGGAAACGGGGTATCAGAATCTGAAGTTAATCATATTTCAGTACTCCGGACACCGATTTAATCGATCTAGGGCTCAAATGAAAGCTTTTCATGCCCACATCCTAGATTAAATCAGTTTTAATTCGTGTATGTTGTGAGGTGAAAGAAAACGAAGATACTAGTTCGCGTTATAGGTTAGGGTAGTTGCCTCTTGGGTATATAGACTCGTTGAGTCTCGCGCTTGAAAAAAAATTTTTTTTAATGTACTTGGCGCGAGACTCTACCGAGTCTCTTGATTGTGGTCAGGATACACAGAAGCCTAACTAAGCCGTGACTCCTCAGCTGTGCATACCCCCTCAAAGAATTTCTAACGAAATAATTTATTGTCAACAAACTAACCAAACCTAACCTAACAAAGGTGAATATAAACTTAAGGAAACACCTTAAGAGATTGGTGATCATGGTATCATTCGCTATAGGTCAAACATCTACTCCGTTATCTTACTCATGCATCATCACTTGAAAATAACCAATTTCATTCTATTGATGATTATAGGATTACGTAACAAGCGGATCATAGGTCTTAACTGTGATTTAAAAATAACTTTCTTATCTGTACAGCAAATTATATAATTCATATCTACTCTTCCATTCAATGGCCCGGATAGCTCAGTCGGTAGAGCATCAGACTTTTAATCTGAGGGTCCAGGGTTCAAGTCCCTGTTCGGGCGGTATTTTTTTTTATTTCTATTTTCTCTTAGTTTCCAGAAAATTATTTGAAAATTCAATGTTCGCTCATAAACTTTTACTGATAATGATAATAATAAATAAAATTAATGTATATTCAAAATTTGATATGATTCACTGCGTCGACAATAAAAAAAGAAACAATATACATTTGGACAATCTATATAATACATTATTTAATTACATGTGTATTTTATTTTTAAACATACCTATTTTAAAATGCGAGGAAACAATTATTGATCATAATAATGTACGGGGTTGTGACCTAGTTCCTTTTAACGATGAAAAAAAATCCCATATACTTATTATCTTATAACAGAGAATTTCCGAATATACTTTATCGATGTATTAACAATTGATGAAAAAATTTTACATCGATGATCAGAAGCGATCCTGTATCATTTGTAGTCTGGGATGGTTCAAATACATCCTTCGAAATATTTAAAATAGAGGAAGGACTCCAACAAGGAACTCGCCAACAGTCAACTCGCCAATTCTCTTTAACATCTTCACCGCTGACATACTTAACGCTTTCGACCTAAACTCAGGCAATCACACAACATATTCCATCGCCTATGCTGAAGATCTCATCATATACACAGCAGGAAACAATGTTATTAAAACGCAAAATACCCTCAATAACCAATTAGATAGAGTCAACAATTATTATATATCCTGGTGTTTGAAAATAAATCCTGAAAAATGTGAGTCGATAGTTTTCAGGAAGCCAATAGATTATCATGCCACTAATAACAAGAATACAATTAGGCAATTCCAACTTTCTTTAATCAGACCTGGGACCAATGAAAGCATCCCCATCCCCCATAAGAAGATAGTTAAATATCTAGGATATAATATAGATCATCTTGTTAGAGGCAATCATCATCATGTTATCCAGCTCAACAAAGCTAAAAAAGATCTTAAAGCAAATAGCTATCTCTTCTACTGCCAGTACCTAGAAACTAAAGCTAAAGTAATTTGCTACCAATTGCTTATAAGACCACTTTTAACGTACGCAGCTCCAATATGTTGAATCATTGCAGTATCCCTTGTGGAGATAATTAGAATGTTTGAGCGTGCTTGTCTAAGAATCTGTTTAAGAAATTATCGATCTAGACATTCTAATTACCACCATATGACCATTAACTCAACAATTTATGAGCTTGCAAATATTCTGCGAATAGATAATTTCACGCTGAGACTAACCATAGATTACATTAGTAAATTACCAAAACTTATCAAGCTTTCATCTAGGATTATTCATAAATGAAAATATTGTATATAATGTTGTAAGTAATGTAAATATTGTAATTATCATTAGAATTTAAGTACTCTACCCCCTAAGATTAAGATGCTATGGCTTATCCTAAGAAGGAGCTTATGCCTTTCTTCCATGTAGCTAAAACCCCCCATTTATTTAGAGTCCTCAAGATCTGCTCTTATAGATTTACCCATTATCAACACTTATATAACAATTAGAGAATATTCTCACATACATTGAAGAAAGGAGAGCGCATCATTTTTATTAAGCCACCCCTCCCCCAAATACCCATTAAGATAAGGTTTTTGTTAATTTAATTTTCTTAAACTACTGATTAATGTATATTGTACTCCCACTAATAAACTAATATTATTTGAAAAAAAAAGAAAGTAGAGCATCAGACTTTTAATCTGAGGGTCCAGGGTTCAAGTCCCAAACAATTTTACGATTATATATTTAGCCAATCTATATGGTACATTATTTAATTACATGTGTATAATTTGAGCCATATATTATTTTTAAACATATTGTAAAATGCGAGGAAATAGTTAGTGATCATAATAATGTACGGGGCTGTGACCCAGTTCCTTTTAACGATGGACAAAAATCACATATACTTATCACAGAAAATTTCCGAATATACTATATCGACGTATTAACAGTGATGAAAAAATTTTGTATCGATGATCAAAAGCGATCCTATGTTTATGCATATAATAGAAATCAAGGTCACCTAGTGTAGGCTGGTACCCATCTCCATTCAATATCAATATCAGCAATACCTTTTAGCTTCTTCGTTTAGAGCTCATATGGTCATTACCTAATCGGTCCGCTGTTGCAGAGTCGTGTTTGATATACCTTATACCACGAATCTCATTGTAATAGTGTCAATCGACGATTATGTGATTTTTCGTCGAATCACCACCCATACCACCAAGTTATACATAGCAAAATTGAATCGAAACCTAACAATAAACTATATTCAACAATAGCACCTCGCTCGTTCGTGGAGCTGCTAATCGCGAACAGCCAAAGCCCATTACATTGATTAGACGTCCAAGTTCTATTAGTCGGGTTTCTCTCCACACACACACACACATACACACGTATACGGAAAGCACTATACCTATACGTGCCATAAATGTTCTGCAGGAAACACAACATCTATACCAAAAGTTATACTTCTGAACAGTCTCAGGATCCTATATGCGCGTTATAGGTATACATAGACCAATTTTCAAACTTTCTTACCGCAGATAAAGTCTGACTTCTTATAGAATGAAGTTTATTTTGTCAACGAGAACTCCAGACAGCGTATTAAGAGACCATTGTTGCAATGATCATCCGAAATCAACGGGCTTCTCGGGTTCTATACAATATCTGAAAGAAGTACCTGTACCTATATATACCCTAGTAACCATCTGCCGCAAGGTTTTCGGAAGATTCTTGCAAGATGCTTACATATGAACCACTAGTAGTCTGTTTCAGCATGCATGCTATGAACTTGCGCAAGATGTTGATTATTTCAAGTGTTTTGAAATGATCATACAAAATTTTGCTGCAAATCTGCCGAAAGATACTTGCGAAAGAGGATTGTCCAAGTTTCTTGCAAGATTCATTCACAAGTCTGCTGCAAATCTGCCGAAAGATGCGTGCGAAAGAGGATTGTCTCAGTTCTTACAAGATTTGGTTACTAGGGTAGTCATACCTGTGGCCATGATGTATATCACCATATCATTTTCATTATTTACTATCGACCAGACGTTTCTATATATCTATACGTTGTATCTAAAACCACCCACGATTCCTAGCTAGGACCCATCGCAGATACTTACCCAACGGTCTAGGGAATCTGATCCTCTCTTCCCAAGGGAATTTTAAGAGCCTCTCATCTAGTCTGTCTCGTTTATGTATACGTCGAATATGAGCACTGCATCCTTCCGTCTTTTGTCGCGAATTTTCTACACACAAATATACATCATACACACACGTGATCATTGGAAGCAACTCTCATAAATTGAGCATCTACGTATACCAAGATAATATGTGTATGATGTGAAGATTCATGTATTCACGGGAGTATATAAGATACATTTACAGAGAGATCGATTAGCAAAGGTCTAGTCTCAGACTTGGAGCATTAATATTAATTATTCAGCTAACTGTTGGTATAATATACACTGGCTTATAATGGTTCTGTGGGGGGTTTAGGGGTAGTCCAGGGGTGCGCCATGGTGAAAATGCGTCGCTTGCCCTGGCTAGGCAACCTTGTCGACGTGAACGCGAACGTGAACGCGAACGTGATCGTTTCGTCAGACCGTGCAGCAATCGACCATGATACCTAGTCCGCAATCATGTTAATGCGTGCACCAAAGTGCAGTGCATCTTTTACTGCAATTAATACTTACATTTAATATCAAAAAGCAATTGGTTATTTTTCATGAAAAATATTCTGCATTTCATCTACGGGTTAAAAGCGAAAATTCAATCTGGAGTTTAATCACTAATATAAAATTTACGCAAAAAATTCAACAGCATTAGGAATTTCTTTTTAAAACTTACTTAATTGTTATAATTATTTCGGTTTCAGGTAGCAGTTGCGAAACAGAAGATAGTGAACAGTACGTTCCCGAATTTCATCACATATCAAGTTAGTATGGAGATAATAAGTAATAAAGTATTAATAATCAAAAAATAAGTCTTAAAAGAGCGGAATAAGCGATATGAGATGAGATTAGTTAGGGAATGAGTGGGGAAGATGTGTTTTCGAATAAATATATTACCTCAAAAACTGGTTGAGGGATTTGCATGTATAATATTTCTTCAGTTCCTACTTCTTACGATATCATGATTCTTGTCCAAATATAAGTCAATATACAGAATGGAAGTCTGAGAGCGGTATACAAGTTTGATATGTACGTTATTTATTCACTATATTTAGATCACTCGTACGCCTTGGAGAAATATCATAATATTGATTCAGTTCTTTCATAACTGATGATTTATATAATGAGACATCATTAGGAATTATTTGAAATTTCATATACTTCACCTGATATAGATCGGGTCTACCAAAAAAAAAAGTCGTCGCTGGGTACAGGTGCATATCGTTCATCAAAACTTTTTAACATTTAGGGGGAATATTGTAAAATGATCTTATTTGGGGGGTCTGTTTCCTTATATTCGGAATGACATCAATGTTAAGAATTCTTTCCAAATTAGAAGAAGTTTCGATGAACGATGCGATCTGTACCATAAGACAGCCACTTTTTCTTCGGTGCAATTAATCCATGTAAGAAAAAGTCTGTAAAATCTGAAATAAGTTTTAATTTCAGAAAACTGAATCATTAAAATATTTCTTCACAGCGTAACAGTGATTTGAAGAAAATTATTTTCCAAGTGTGTATGCCCGCTTATGCTTTATAAAATTCTATACATATGCATACACACACACGCAATTCTAACTATATTCAACTTACCGGCAATAATGACACTTAGTTATAGCCTCAGATATTTACTCAGAATATTGCGTCCTTAATGAACACGAACGGATCTGCAATGATAACTAAGCAATTTCCAACCTGATAGACATTTGATGGAAACATTAAACCGTGTATATATCTCGATATATGTATGTATATAATATGTTTCGTCACCTCCACGATATAAGATCTGCGATTTAGTTTATGATTAAAATATGAAAACTCAGTAAAATAACATAGCATGAGGCGATGTATGAATAAAATTATACCTGTATGAGTGTATAACTTATAAGTTGGTGTTGCAGAGCTCAAGTTCTTCGCCAATTTTTGAGTTTTTTTTTCTTTTTTCCTCAACTTATACTTCTACAAGTGGCCGCAGGGTGTATGGAAGAATATATAAGTTTTAGCCGCGGGTTGTGAGATATAGAGTGGAGTGGAGTGAAATAGAGTAGGGGGTAGGCGATCGCTTTATTAAAAATTAAGCCCTTAGGTGATTTTTTAAACAAGCACCAGGGTATGTTGACTTCCATCCCTTACAACCCTCTTTCTCTCTTTCACCCGCCCCTTTGCCATCGATAACGCGGATTACACTGGGAAGCACTTTGTGTGTTAAACCAACAATTGTTATTTTTTCACGATTATTTCGGCTTATTGACTCGAAGGTTTCCCTCTTTCCTCTAAACGTTATTTTTTTGTTATTTGGTCTGATTTTTTTCCTTCTTTTCCGCACATTTATTTTTCTTCATATATTTACCGTCATTATTATCCGATTTTTTTACTCACAATATTAACAATTTACGAACGAACATCTGAATTGAAAGATTGTCCCTTTAGCTTGAAAAATGGTGATTTTATTCAATTTTAGAATTGAAATATCACAGTCACTTTTGAACCCATCTTTCCGAATTCAGTTCTCGACTGTTCACATGACTGTTCTGGCTCACAAGTTGAGACTAAATTGTGGGAAAAACAAAAATCCAATTTAACAACAAAATTATTAAAAAAATATAAGGATCTCTCGAAAGGTTTGTCTCTAAATTCGAAAAAATGATTTTTCGTACAGTGAGTCATGATCGATTCGACTGTTGATTTCTTTTATGCAAAGCTGCATTTGTTACGAATGTTTTAAAACCCCGGTCATCATGCTCGGACCCTTCGTTTCGAGATATGATCATTTGAAGGAAATTTTGGCAACGAAATTAATGGCATTCGAGCTTTATCATACAAACTTTTGACATCCACACATTATTATAAATGTTCGCAAATTAATTTAGCATTCAATGGTGTATATAGGCATACCTATACACCTATACGTCGTAGGTGTACGTGTATGCTGTGTAACGTTTGAATAATTTTTTTTTTCTTTCTTTCTCTCAACCTTGTTTACGGAAGAAGAATTAATAATCCGGTATAAACCCTATATAACAGTGTATATATGTATTCAGAGAGTGTGCGAGATGTACTGGCACACGCCGCGGTAATACAAATAGCCAATGGCGTTGAGTTTAACGTGCAGATCGGTTATTTTGCGTTGACAAACAAACGAGATATACAGTTCTGGGTGCAAAATACGCTATTAACACTGCGAGAATATCAAATATTATACCTACCTACAACGTTGAATTTTTTCATTTCGATCGGCGATTTTTCGCTGCAAATATTGTCTCAATGACTGTGTATACTATATATACCTATATTGTATATCAAATTATTACGAAGATGAAATTGATAAAAAAAAAATCATTATTAATTTCCTAAATAATACAGAAAAATTAATTGATGCTTATGAAAAGCCAGTATTCGTTTCTTCGGGGAAAAACAGAAACCGTTTTTCTTCATCTTATTCTTTTTATTGCAAAATGATAGCAAACCGGAAGTGACTAGATTATCGTCTGACTGCAATAGCGTCAGTGCGCTTTGGCACGCGCGATATATTACAGTAACCTATATACATATAATACATTTACACATACATACGTATGTACCATAGCTACATATACCTAGAGGTAAACTGACATGCAGGGGTATTGGACTATCGGGGGGCTGGTGTTTACAAATATAACGATTGCGAGGGGATTCCGCCGACTTATGCTTCCCACGACCCGCGTTTGTTTGATTTATTAACAGCCCCCCACCGAATTGCCCCCTACCCATTTCTCCCTATTTCCTCCCTTTTCGGGCCCCCTTTACCTCTGTATCACCCCGCAACACCAGCGGCGACTCGACTCTTCTTCCGGTGGGACACGCGCCATCGTAATACGGTGACGCTCACCGAGGTACCCTGGAATAAAAACGTTTTTGCTACCGAAGATTCGTGTGTGCATTCATTCTATACCTATATATATGTTTATGGGGGCATTAGATCCATTCCATCAATTATCACTATGAGATAGAATTTCAAAAAATTAATTCTCACATCCGATTTTTTAGAGATTTTTTTTTTTTCTCACATACAATACCCAAATCGGGAAATGTAAGTCATTCAATTTTCCAACCCTGAGACCCCTAGCTTTGTGAAAAATCGAAGTTTCGATTTATTCTCGACATTTAAAAAAGATTTGAAATTTTTTCCACACACAGGTGGCGGAGTCAAACAGGAGACAAGTAATTGCAGAAGGGGTACAGTGGAAGCTACTGAAGTCACAGAGGTTGCGGAAAATGGTGAACCGGGTTATCACCCCCAGTACAATTCCGCGCTTGCTCACTCTCATTCGCAGAACAATAATTTTTTGGACCTAAGTGCAGCAACGCCAGCTTCTTGCTACAGGTATAGCAAACGTCCGATGTAGCATCAATATCATTTTTCGAATGTAATTAAACTCTCGTAGATACACGATTGTCGAGTTGGGTCTGAGATAAAGGAACTAGAACCATGACTCACGATACTATACTAACGCGCTCCTAGACTCAACCAGAGACGAATGATTAATTGCCTCTGTTTCATTTTTCTAATCGCTCTTAAAGCGCCTGAAGATTACCTGGCGAACCAGATTGAGCTTTTAATTTCTATCCAGTTCGACTCATCAATAAACATAAACCAGAGTCAGTTCATATCTAATCTGTGATATATGCAGCTGGAATTATCGTCAAAATGACGAACCGTACGTAGTACAAATCAAAATCCGATCTGGCTAGAAATGACCTGTTGAGTTTTTCCTCACTTATGTATAAAATAATGTATTGAAAAAATATGAACAAAAATGAGAATCATGGTTTTCTTCAGCAGCAGTAATCAACTGACTACCCAACGTGGCGAAACAGCTTCAAAAAACATCGCTGTCAAAGAGGAACCAACGGATCGTGGCTACGTTGAACCGACTAGCACTGTGGCTTCGCTCTCTTCTTCAGCAGCCCCAGCTGAACACAGTGGTGAGTGATTTTGAGCATGTGTTTTATGTTTAGACTTTGGCCATTCGAAGACACGCTTGTTTAGCTTCCAATTAGATTATCAGTAATTTTCAATGCGATAAGAACTGCAGATATAGAATTTGTGTCAATCCGACTGAGAATGAGCGTTCATTCAGCCGTTGGAGAACCCTCGTACGGTTCACTTGTCATCTAGCTAATACAAACAGCATCAGTACATGATCATACATGAGTCTATTGTGGCACCGCAATGATTCAACGATCATATAAAGTCCGGTAATCGAATCCCCTCGCTCTATCGTTCGGCCACTCATCCTTGGACCGTGACGAATCACTGCACAAAGGAACCACCGCGTCCCCTGATCATAGTACCCAGCGACTAGGCCGTAAATAACCTTTCTACACGAGACTGTATACGGATTTGCACGTGTCAATGTCCCTGGATTATATCTATTGTATATTATAATAGGATATATATCTGCGCATAAGTTCTGACGTAATCATTAAGAGAATCGGATGCACGTCCGGTTCTTCTTGAGAAACAGTACTCCGACTCCGTTTTCACTATTCCATATTATATACCGATGTAAATATGATCGCAAAGGTACCACCGGTGGTAACTAGCACCAGGTGGTTGTGCCTTTGTTTAGGCGTATCATGCTGTACGAATTCCTTACCCTCTCTGCCCCTTCAGCCCACCATTCCATGGCTAGGAACTGATTAATTAGTGAGACGCATTAACAAACCTCCGCCATCGGGTTTTCTCTCTCTCTCTCTCTCTCGCTCTCTCTCTATTTATCTGTCCTTTTCTTGCCCACGTATAACTATGTATATAGTCTCTTATGGCTATGCCACGCTCGGAGCGAATACAGGGAAAGCAAAAAAGCCGAAAAAAAACCTTGGGTACCCCATCCCCTGACGCAGTGCCGTCGACGAACAGCGAGGATCCAGCCCGGGCGCGTCAACTCAATTATACATACGCGACCCGACATGCCAGGAGCATGGGGGAGGATGAAAAAAGAGGAAGAGTTTTCTCCCCGTAACCCCTACACTCTATCGTACTCTCTTCTCTCTTCTCTCTTCTCTCTTCTCTCTTCTCTCTTCTCTCTTCTCTCTTCTCTCTTGCTCTCCGCGCGCTGCGATTTGTACCGATGAATTTTTCATGCGCTTTCAGCAGCCCTCTCAATGCTCTTTTTGCTGTCCGACGTATAATATAGGACATGGATGTACACTGTGATATGTGTGGGACTGGATAGAGAGATCACAATTCCCTCGTTAGCGGCCGGGAAATGGCAATAGAGAATAAAAAACAAAAAAAGAAGCATGTGTGTTACCTACATCGCTTCATTTGGTTTATTGGTCGCCTAGGATTTTTCAGAGCTTTTGCACTTGCAGTTTGTCGTCTTAAGTTTTCGGCTTTCAGATTGTCTGTTTTTTTTTCTTTGCTGTTGATGATGGAATCAAGTTTTAATTATACGGAATGTATAGTATGCGATAATAGCAGAGCCAAGATTTGCCATTCAGTATTCCCGACCATGCAGCGAGCCTTAAATGGATTAGGAATTGCGAATAGCTTTTTTCCGATCGCTCGCGCTTTCTTGGGGTTGTCGCGTTGCGTGCGCCTTAAAGCTTTTGATTAATATACATATCTCCAAGGCGTCTGGATCTTGCACCCCCAAACTCGTACCAATACCAATAGACGGTATGCCACCGTACGGTCGGGGCTTTGAATATCGAGCAATTTCCTGCCGATGTTCCTGTGACGAGCTGTTTTCCTTGCTACGAAACGTGAGTGCAATTGTTAGTACCTGATCAATGCTCATCCAAATGGCTATATAGACTTTATACCCACATATAGTCCCAGTTTATAAACCTTGAGAAGAAAATTCTGAGCCAATATTCGATTACTTCAATCCTTAAGCTCCATAGCTTCTCCCTTTCTTATACTCGAACCCGTAATGTTCAGTTTTTCACTCTCAACATCGTGCGTCAAAATTGAATCGCGAATATTTCCAAAGATAAACATACTACATACTACTAAAGATAATACATGGGCTGGTGTTTAAAATGGCCAGAGGAAATTACATCCGCATAATGCTGGTTGGCCGTATGTAACTGGCTTACATTAGGTATTCATTATTGTTACTGATTGTTCGTCGTTAATCACTCCGATCCGATATAGGTATATTCTTTTTTGCTAATCAACACTGGACCGAAAGTCCAGACTCGTTAACGATAAAACGGATCGTAGGTGATCGGTATAGTAATTATTTCAATTTTTTTTTTTTTTTTTTAATTATTATCTGTGGAAGCCAGTAATCTTTGAGGAGATTTTCAATCAACTGTGAATTCCGTAGTTCGCGAGGATCCCGAACTTGGTCTTTGCACCCTCTAGACGCATTGTCTGATATAATCCTCAATTACAGAGCCGCACCACCCGGGTGTTTTACTTTGTAGCCGCAAGTAAACGTTGTCGAACAAAGTTATACGTTAACCTGTCTACGAGTTTTTGGTGGAATGGGAAACCTGCAGGGGTGAAGGTGGAGAGAACTGGCGAAGGTTTGGTTGAGCGAAGGGATGGTTTGCGGGTAGTTTTAGATTAAAATTAATCGCGAGTTGATGAAAGCGATATACGTCGGTGGTTGGTGGTATGCACGGAGACGGACAAGGGCTAAAGTCACGGTTTGGGGTTGGCCGAGGCGGGGTTGGTCAGTCATCCCCATCGCAGCGACCACTTGCGCTCACTCTCAACCCCGGCTTTCCAGCTTTACAGCTTTCCAGCCTTCGCCAGCTTAACAACTGGGCTTTCGCTATCCTGCAGCTCCATCGCCCAGATTCTACCCTTTCGTGTTTCCTTTATTATTTAAGGTAACACCCGAAAAGGCGAGCCTCCATCTCGCGGTATTTTATCACAAGTAAACTCAAAATTTTTTACTAAATATCGCGTCAAGCTTTGATTTGGAAAAAAAAAATAATCAGTTAGCTTGTGTCATGAGATAAGCACTGGCGAATTCTTTGCTTATATGAACAGGAATGATCCCTGTCAAGTAACTCGCCGACTGCCGGAATGAATAGCCGCATTTAGTATGAATGCTGCATAACGTTCCGAAGGACTATCTGCAGGAGGATTAAGAAGACTTAGCGGACGCAATTTCAGATTGAAACAATGATTCCGTTCTAAAACCGTAGCTCACAGCACCGCGGTACAACAGTAAAGAAGCTTATATAAAAGGGTTACTTCAGGCAGACTGCTTGCTGAATAATATATAAAAAGCTTTTGCGTTTTGGTGCAGCAGCAGCAGCAGCAGCAAGCAGCCAGCGTGCAACGTGCTGTAACAGCACTGCTGCTCCTTTATAATTAGTAATTATTATTAAGCAGATTTTAAACTGAACCCAAATCCACCCTACAGCTCACGGTAATCCCTATTACCAGCCATGAAAATGATTGATCACCTAGATATTGGTCACGGTCTAGACTATAGAGGTGTATTTTTCTCAAGTCATATACCTAACGAGTCTAAAGGTGCGAGGAAATGTGAACTTCTTCGTATCCTTCAAAGAATTTCATAGAAACAATTCCGGTAATGCAAAACGCGGTATTAGATCCACTTTTTAATTCATTTGTCAAACATGTCTCGTAAGGAAACGCAGATATATATGTGGATTGAATTCGTAGGACTCGAACTTTGTGTTTTACCTTTTCGGAGTTAAAAAAAATTGTGTGGAGTATGTGGAAGCATTTCAGGGTATGACTCGCTATAATTTATACACACCGTAGGTGTTGGAAAATTGGTTTTCCATGCTGACGTGTATTTTGACTCTAATTTCTATCTCGCTAAAGGTTTTCAAGAAAAAATTTCTTTTTAGGAAGTAATCTAGTCTACCAACAGCAACAGCAGCAACAATACTCTAACGGAAGTGCCCAAAGAGAAGCTCGGAGTTCTCCAGCATCGAGTCGACCGACCAGTGCTTCGTCAGCAACGTCTCAATGGCCGACGGTAGCACCTCCGTCCAGCAATGAGGGGTACCCACCGCGTCAAGAAACTGCTTGGAACGCTGATATCTATGCAAAACGTAGCGTAACACCAACGTGGACAGAGCTCGGAACACCGTTGGAGCCGAGGACTTCATCATCCTCGAATTCCTGGGACCGGCAGACTTCTTCCTGCTACCAGAAAAGGACATCCCCTACACCCTGGAGCACGGAATACACGAAGAGATCACCGACGACGACTACCTCACCATGGGGCGAGGTTCCGGTTGGATATCAGCAGCAGAGAAGAGGCTCTCTTCAGCTATGGCAGTTCCTAGTTGCTCTTCTTGACGACCCAGCAAACGCACCGTGTATCGCGTGGACCGGACGTGGGATGGAGTTCAAACTGATAGAACCGGAAGAGGTGAGTCACCAAATCATCGAATGTCATCGATGTCTATTATCAAGCATTCGAACGTTTGGGCAATTTTTTTGGTCCATCGAGACAGAAATTTATATCTGAACCTATAGAGCCGCGATTCTGAAGCCATTCAGAAGTCAGAAGTTCTGACGCGGACGAAACCTACATCAGACTGTGAATTCGAGTTATTTTCAGGTAGCAAGAAGATGGGGTGTGCAGAAGAACCGACCAGCGATGAACTACGACAAGCTGAGCAGATCCTTGCGCTATTATTACGAGAAAGGAATAATGCAGAAGGTGGCTGGTGAACGATACGTTTATAAGTTCGTCTGCGACCCTGAAGCTCTGTTCAACATGGCTTATGGGTCTGGTGGTACTACTGCAGGCGCTCCTGGAGATGTACCAAGCACAGGAGTAAGAGGAACCCAGTCAACCATCGGGAAGACTACTTCGGGTACCGAAACAACAGATGTAGGAAAACACAGCTCAACTGGCTACGGAGACGCGGTGCTAGCCATGTATTCCAATACAGCAGCAGGTAGCTACCGAACATAACATCTATGATATTTTCTTTCTTTATTAATCGGGCATAAGATTTCATTTATACGATATTTCGGTCTGAACAGCACCTTTCAATGATCAGAATTAATTATTTCCGAGTATTGCATCTGCCTAACAGATCGGAAGCTCATATTTGGTCGATCCTTCATAGTTTGCGTCCTTTAGCTCACGAACTTCATTTATCATTAAAGTAAATTAAAATTCGACCAAGTTCTCAATTATTTTCAAATCATTTCTCGAAATGATTAGAAAGGTCTGTTCGACTATCGCGAGTGAAGATAAGATCGGTTGATTCAGGCTCACTTTTAGCTGTATCAACTGATATTTAAACCCATCAAGTACAAACCAATTGAATATTGAATTGCTCATACAAAAAAGAAACGAAAAAAACAAAAAAATAGTCAAAGCTTTTTTGCAAGTGTAAATCGAAGGAGTTAGCAAAATTCTGCCCCCTCACATCGCTGATGTCGGTAAAACAGAACGACAAGCGAAACTCGACTAATTTTTTTTCTCCGTGAGAATGAATAAATAAGAAAACTAAAAAAATGAATTAAAAAAAAAAAAAACAAATCCAATTCTATAATGATTAAATTTTACGCGCAGTTTACGGAAGTCACAGTTTCCATCATCTGCACCAATATCTGGGCAGTGCAAACGAGGGTTTCAAAACTCCGTCGGCAAGGTATCCTGGGCATTACGCTCACCAATACAGCAACAACAATCATCACCACCACCACCACCACCATCATCCTTCGACAGCGTATACGGAGTCGTTTTTGAACTACGGTCGCCTTTCGGCGCATGATTTTTCCCTCGATGTTAGAACCCACGAGTCTTCTACAAGAGCGAGTAGCAGTTACCATCAAAATCCCGAGTCAGTATCGATATCCGCGATAACCAGAGAGTCCGATACCGACAGAACTCGGAACTCTGAATCAAACACGGAGGAAACATCGCGCGCCCAATTATCGGCAACCACCGTTTCAAGTTCGCAAGCACCGTTACTCGATGGCAGTGCAAGTGCGAAGCTCGATCAAACGGCGTATCACTGCTTGGGTGTAGGCAGCTGCGTTTGTTGAAAAATTGTTATTTTTCCTCAGTTTTTTTTTTTTTTTTTTTTGTTTTTGGGTTTTTTTAATTATTTTTTTCTTTCACTGATTACGGGGAATCACTCATGAATGGATTTTTGCGTTATTAGGGCTGGAATCAATCTGAAATCACCTGTAAATATTGTATAACTAATATCTAAGATGTTTTTGATCATTCATCATTTATTCGACACCCAGCACTTAACGGTACTTATACCTACATTACACACGTTCGACATTAATAGATTATACGAAGAAAAAGAAGAAGAAGAAGAAGAAGAAGAAAAAGAAATCTGCTAGAGCTGTTCAAATTTTGCAGAACTATGGGTCTAAACTCTAAACATTAGTTTAAATAGTCAAAAAGACTAGAATTCTATTTTATTGTTGGCACGTGTTGCCAAGGCTGAGTTATTAATTAATATGTAACATTATTATTATTAATATTATTATTACTATTATTATTATTATTATTAATTATTATTTATTGTGTAAATAGAATAAATCTCTTTATCAACGCTCACTTACAAATCAAACTTACCTTATTTCTTATTCCTCATGAGTCGGATTTTTTAACACCCGGAAAGACAGTCGTCAAAGTACCTTAATATGTATAAAACCAAAAAAAATACAAAAAAAAGAAAAAAAACGGGAAAACTGGAGAGAAAAAACACGATAACCGAAAACGTTTATCGTAACGCCTTATACTCGCGGAGACGGAGAGTTATAGATCTTGTGGGGGATGAAGCAAAAGGGAATAGAAGGACTGTCGCGCAATTCAATATCAATTTCCGGAGACAGGATGCAACGTGCTAGTATAGTATATAGCTGAGACGTCTATACATACGAAGACGTACATACCTTGTATGTATACACCTAGTATACATACATACACGTAGTTATGTGTAAGATAAAGATATGGAATATGATTCTATGTATCTAAGAAATTTGATAAGTTAGTTTTTCCAATGTTTGGCTTGATTAAGCTTCCCGAAGTTCGTGCCTTTCAAATTTTGGAAATCTTGTTATAGATGGAATGAAAAGGAAAAAAAAAAAGGAAGAAAATATAAACGAGGAATTAAGACTTGACTTGACTTGACTTCGGTTGATACTCGGTATTTACCTGCATTAAACTTGTGATTTTAGTACTATTTTCTTCTTCCAAAGATCAACGCATATCGTTCGGAGATGAACGTTCTTTAGTTTCAGCACTTGAGATTAGTCAGTTTAAACTCGACTTATGTCTTATACTAAATTCAAATCGTGTTACTGGGAGGTCTGGCTATGTATACATTATGAAAAGACCACATACCGGAGGCTCTAGAGACTTGAGTGTCCCCTATGTGGCTGATACTAAGGTCTCTGATCTCTCAAAAAGAGACGCCCCCGAATAACATCCAGGAAACATTACTTTCAGTCACCTGTTCTTGTTGTAAAACACAATATTCTTCTCTTTTCGCGGTACTCAACGCTGTAGGTACAGATTCTTTTCTCGGTACCTTATATAATCGAGTCTAGACGCACAATACCCTATTTTTCTGTTACCAACAATAACTGAACAAAAATTACATCGGTGAAAGTCTGACCCTTCTTTCATTACCAATTTCAAAAAAAAGGCTATTAGGGTCTCTTTCCGCAATAGTTAGAAGACTCTAGTCTCTCTAATCATCTTTGAGATCATTATTCTTATTCTCTCGACTAACATGAGTTCATTACGTATTGGAAGGACTTTTATGCCCACTGATATCATCCGCTGATATTATTGCACATATAATATTACTGACGATGATGTGATTCCTAATCTCCGTTGGTACAGCATAGTATTGCGTGGGCAGATTTCAATACACTGCAACACGAGTGTAAAAATACTATATATTATAATCATATCCTCGATTCGCCAACCAATATCACATCAGTTGCAAATTGAGTGAACACTTGTGGCTATGACACAATCGTACAAGTAAATAATAATGAATAACATCAGATGTTTCGCTGTTTTGACCATATTTTACTTCATCTCACGCATACGTATGATACACGCGTGTGTGTATGCATGTGTACGTGTCTGAAATGCAGAACGCGTAACAAGTAGAGATAGAGGAATTTGTATAGCTGGTCTATAGGCTTTTGAGTAAAAGACAAATTCGCGAATAACCGTACAGTATAATATTGGCACTGGTGGGTAAAAGGCAATTGACCTCATATAATATCATCTAGTTTCACGCTTTCATCAATATAATAATACCTTTGCCCCCGCATAGTTTACGCGTGAGTTATGAAGAAATTTTTTTTAAAGCGGATGCCGATCGTCGTGTATTTATTTTTAATACACGTGTCGAGGTTGTATTGTCTATGTAGATAGAGGTATACCTTCGAATGTAACTTGGAGATATTATTCGAATGACGTAATTATATATACTAAGATATAGATATACACATATGTTACGTATAGGTATGTATTTTCGGTTCTGACACAATCTGCACGCGCTACTTCGCGCCCCGTCGTGTTTACATCTGTTTGTCTCTCTTCCATATTTAACACTTTATGACACTCTGTCATTCTCGCACTCGTCCAGCTGCCCATTGGCGACTATTGTGGTAGCTGATTCAAACTTCCCATGGATGAGAGATAGCTTATGCTCCGAGCTGAGAGATGCGAGTTGCGAGTTGCGAACCCGCACACAACACTCATATGTATACCTGCGGCTTACGTTTACACCACTTACCAATAAAAATTATGCCATCTAGTTAGTTCGGACCCAGTCTTCGCGGTGGATCGACTATCTGAAGCTACCAGTTTACCTATAAGCTTCAAAACTTCTAACGACCATTTGAGTAATTAGTGTCGTGTTCTGAAGATTAAAGTGTTACGTGGCAAATTGCAGATTCTCATAGGATCTATTCTTGTTTTATAATTATTACTTTTTTTTCGAAAGGTGAGTACAGACTCTTATCGTTTCATTTTAATCAAACGATGATCTGCAGCACATAAAAATTTTAAGTTCATAGAGACGATTGATTATTTCTGATCTTTTTTTTTATATCTATATCGAGGACATACAGAAAATAGATCAACGAGCACATTCATTTACGTATTCATCTCAGTCCAAGGAAATTTTGCAAAGAATGTTGAAACCTCACCAAAGCTGGAAGAAGACTGATGTGAACCGAAATAAATCTGATCGAAATTAGTTCGTTTGAGAATAGCTGACCTTCCATATTACGAAAATTATACAGAGCTGAACTCTGGTCTATTGATTCGATTTTCTTTGATCACAAATGTATATACCTACCTTAGATTCGAAACTTCCATAATTACCTTTTTTTGTGAAAGACTGCAGCGAAGTTCTATTAGCGGAAAAATCGCGGGTCTCATAACTTTCAAATCACAGAAAGTTAAAGTTGACCAATTGGTTCGTGACTATCTCCGCTGAAACTGAACTGTGATTGGTCAAGTTGAGCTCGCTCTCGCATTTGAAAAGCATTAGATCCTCAATTACCTATTTTCAATTTTCTAGAAGTTATGGTATAGAAAAATGGGTGATTCATCATCACTTTACTCAGGTTTTATACCAATTATTTTAAGGTATCGAAATGCGCTATTATCTGCTAATTAGAAAGTTCATACCGCCAGGTTTACTCGTGAGTAACGTAGGCGGCTTTTCGCGGTTTTTCATAATTAACTCGCCCACGTTCGTTCGAATCTAGAAGCTGGAGACACGATCAATTTGTGTACGCGTGTGCAAACGCAAACGCGCGTCGTCCAAATATAGTTATGAGTTCACTGCTTCGAAGAAGTCTCGTGTATATCGATCTGCCCTGGACGTCTTGTGCGAGTGTTATATTCAATAGATATAATGTAATCGTGAAAAGAATTTTTTCGTAACGTAGGCGATAACCCGCCTTCCTATCTCTAATCGCTTAATAAAATGTAATTATGTATTCGTAGCTCGCAACATGTATCTTGCATTTCAATATTATCCACTGTTCGAATCAGGGATTCAACGAAGCTGCAGCAACCGCGATGGCAAAACCTAAGGGTAATTCCGAGCCTGAAGAAAGCGCTATGGGATTTAAGGACAAAAAGAAGGCTCTCGATACCCTCAAAGTATTGGATGGCCGTGACGTCAGCTACCAATTCCACGTAATCACCAGTTTCGTAAGCCGAGCTAAAAGGACGATCCAGATTACCAAGGATGAGGAAAAACTCTCGAACCTACGCGAGGCTCAACAGGTCTTTGAAGACTGGCTTACTGACTACAAAGAAAATCATCGAAGCAAAGAAAACTTCGCATATCTACCCATAGAAATCGTCAAAGGTTTTAGAGCCTTGGCAAAGAAGTACGAAGTTCTAGACGACAGTTTTTACTCGTTAGTATGAATGATCAATCATTTTTTTTTATCATTCTTGTTACGTTTTTAAAAAATTTCTCAATTCATTTCTGTTCTCAGAGCATACAAAAGCGAAAAAGGTGATTACAAGGCGCTGAGAGCGGTGAAGCTTCCCAGTTCAACGACGACCTGGGATATAGAAAGGAATCGTCAGCTGAAAGAAATAATAGCTACAATAAAGGCTAAGCACATTCAATGGTTCGAAACAGACGTTGGAGAATTCAGAGGATTCCCCACCAAAGAACACGCGCTTTGTATCCAGTTGGGATACAGCCCCGAGGTTGCAAGACTCAAAAAGCTGATTCCACAGGTGGAGGAAAAGTTCGAGGAAGCTACCGAAGACGAAGAAATGGATTTGTCTGATTCGAACGACGAACCCAGACCGGAAAAACCGGGCGCCAAAAGAAGGCACGATAGTTCTTCGGACAGTGAGGATAGCGATGATCAGCCGCAGAGAAAAACGCCGAAGAAAGAGAAGGGGGCTGAAAAATCGGTGAAAAATGACGAAGAAGAAAAGGAAGAGAGCGAGCTCAGCTTCAAGGACAAACAGAGAGCCATTAATAGTCTGAAATCCTTGGAAGGTCGAGATGTGACTTATCAGTATCACGCTATCAACGGACTTATCAGAAGAGCCGAGAGAGTTATTACCTGCACTAAGGACGAGACTAAAATCAAAAACATGAGAGAAGCCATAGGGGTCTACGAGAACTGGATTACCGACTACAACGTTAACGGACGTTCGAAAGAAAATTTCGGATATCTGTCGCTGGATGTCGTGCGGATGTACAAACCGCTCGCAGACAAATACGAAATTGAAGATACGGGCTTTTTGAAGTGAGTTTGAAACGCTAGAGCGAAAAACTGCTTGTTTTATTTTAGGGATTGTCTATATGCATATTGCTTATTTCCAGAGCTTACGAGCAAGAGGAGGGAGACTACAAAAGACTACGTTCGGTAAAAGTTCCAGATAAAAAAACAACCTGGGACATTGAGAGGAACAACAATATCCGTTCAATAATAGAAAAAATTAAGAGCAAAAATATCCAATGGTTTGAAACGGATACAGATTTACGTGGGTTACCGACTTTCGAACACACGCAATGTATCATGTGGGCTTTTAGCTACGAAGCATCAAAATTAAAGAAGCTGATACCGACCCTGAAAGAGAAGCTAGACTCCTCCGAGTAATCGTTGAATATATTCTGAACTATATTTACTGTATGATTACTAATTTGTGTAAATATCATGTCTATTTCGTATGTTTTAAAACTATTCGAACTTTGAATTTCAAATTTCGAATTTCAAGTTACCGACTGCGCATGAACCTACGGGGCATTATCGCCCCTCTCGAAATTCTGCGATCGATACTATCGCGAGAATCTCGATTCTAAAATCTCGATTCTCGAATCACATTCTACTTCATGTTTGTGCACGCTGTTGGTATTCCAACATGGCGCCGGCCATCATGAGCAAGGTTTTTGATTCCGTCAAGTGTAATCGATAGTTTTTATTGCTCGTGTTGGCTAGGGGTGGAATTTGAGGTTAGGGTTAGTGACTCGGTGACATTTGGCACGAGTGCAAGCGCTCTGTGGTTAGTTGTTAATTCGTGTCAAAATTCTATGTATGAACTAAAATAATATATCCCAGTTTTGAAATGGTGACAAAAAGCTAAATTGATCTTGAATTAGTTGTAACACGGGTCCGTGGTCGAAAATGAAATACTTGAATCTCTTTGTTTGACATAAGTCGTCTAAAATCTAAATAAGGAAGAAAATATTATCGTCATCTCAAGAAATAAAAAGAATATATATATATATATCAGTAAAACATGTTTCTTTATTTATATTCATCCGCATAATCAAACAACCCTAAAACATAAAAAGAATAAGTATAAAAATGTCCAAGTTTTACTCGTTTATTGTGATGGACGAAGAAAGTAAGGTTAAGTGATACATATAATGTCGAAGACTACAGGAGCGGATGCTGAGAGCGAGGCAGGCTCTATTTGCGACGAGGAACGTGTGAGGAAACTCTTTCAGGCTTGTGACGGTGATGGCGATGGTTTTATCGACAGGTTTGTACACATATCAATGATTTAATTGATATTTATATTTTGAATCTCTCGATAAATTATGTACATATATAATATTATAAATGCGGGCACGGAATGATGTAAATGCGAGTAATTATTATAATAATAAAGAGATAAAGAAATTCGATCCTATCATTTCAAATAAAGACCCAATATGAAACGACGATTCTTTGAAGCTCGTAAAACTAAATAAATCTAAATTTGAAAACGTCACGATGAATATTAAAGTCGCCGGTTATACAGGGGTGGGTAGTTGGCGTTTCGTTGACTAATGAAACAGCAGTGACGTGCAGCTCTCATTAAACCTGATACTCGTTCATTTAGCTGAGTTTTCACCTTTCTCTCTCTCTCTCTCTCTCTCTCCCTCCCTCTTTCTCTCTGATAGCTTTGAAATACCAGTATGTAGGTATCCCACTGCACCACCTCCCCGTGTTACTGCAGTAGCCGTTTATCTCAATACGTAGGTATACTGTGTGCAGTGTCAAAGCCGAAAGGCTGGAGGCTGCAGCAGCGGTGCAGAAAGCGACACCAACAGCGGTAGTATAGTAGCGTTTGAATTCGAATATGAATATGTGATATGAAAAATAATAATAATAATAATTATCATTATTATTATAAATATTATTTTTATGATGCTACTGAAAATGGCTTCTTTCAACAGAGATTGAAGTAATTCAACTTCTATTCCCTACGCGTGGGGTTAATTATCAGGTTTGATGATGAGAAGAGGCACGCTATAGAGAAACTTGAATATATTAAATTATATTGAAATGATCGGATAAATCGAAGACGAAAGATTCTGCAGCTGGGATGAAAACGGAATAAAATAAGACCGCCAATGCCAAGATTAATTATGTACATATGTATATATGGACTGGATTAGTCTAGCCAGAACAATTTTGTGTATACCCTATCTACATACGTGTGTATTGACATTTTAAACGGTGGGGCAAACTTACGAGGCGAACCCTTATTCTTCCTTTCTATTTCTCCCCGTTTGCCTGCTGCACCATTATTACATTTTTTACCTTCGCTTTTTGTTATTACTTCTTTACTGCAGAATAGCGGCAGTAGTAGGTATGTATAACCCTTTGTGGTACGTACTGCCATGAATTACGTATGTACCTACCTACATACGTATTGTACGTACAACATACTTACGCAGTTTTCAACGAGCTCTACATTTTTCCAAAAACTCAATGTACCTACGATTATTCTCTCCACATTCTCGTATTTCTCATCTATACTTAATAAAATAATCATTTGAATCAATTTCTCAAACAGCGAAGTATGGATTTCGTAAATTTTCGACGCCTATTCAATGAACTATATCATGTTTATTTTATAAGACAAATAGTTCCAACTATACGTTAAACTTATGGGTATATTATACATATAGGTGTATATTATAGGGCAGAGAGAGGAGGAGAACTTTCTCTGATAAATGCTTCATTGAGTGAGCCCTTGTAAATATTTACACCGCAATCATCGCTTTGTTTAATACAACAAACCTCTCCGCGCTCTCAATTTACTTGACTTTGTAATTCGGCCTGTGTGCATGCAGCAGCAGAAGGGTTCTTCCTCATTCATGAGGCTTTTTGGTTCATAGTTAGGTACACACGTTATTGTTAGTATTATTATTATTATCATTATACGTTAAACATATACGACTTTATTTTTCGTTATATTGTTTTTGCTGCAGTTTTTATCTTGACGTTAAGGAAAAAGCGATTTTCTTCGTTTCTTAGTATACGGTGTATGTACACGTATACTGATCTCGTCTGTATTATTCATTCCCTTTTGTCCTCCTCTTCTCTCGACTCGACGTCGCGACTTCGCGACTCGCTTGGCATTAAAATTCAATTTTTCAAGATAAAGTATGTATCGTTTTCTGAGATGTATCGTAAATTACTAACACATACATATATATATATTTATATATGACTCGTTCGCTCTTCCTTCGACCCAGTTGGCTCGTAGGTGTAATGCTTCCAATTTCTAGAGCTTTTCAGTTTTCACCTCCGTCTCTCGCCGCTGCTCCAAGGCTCTTGAAAATAAATCAGAATTTCTCACGCTGTTTTTTCTTATTTTTATTTTTATTTATCATTTTCATTATTGCGTCTTCGTTCTTTATTTTTTTAAATACTACATAATTATAATTACTTTCTTCCTTTCGTACTAATGTTAACTTTAAAAAAATTTCTGAATGCAGAAGTGCGTTCACAATGAAAAGGGGGTCGATGTTAATAATTTCTGCTAACCGAATAATACATAAGAAAATTTTTCTTCCTTATATGCATTTCTTACCTTTTCGGCCTTTTCCTTTTCGTCTTCGGATATGTATAGGTATAGTTAAGGCTACCAGACGTACTGGATTAGGCAGGACAGTCCTGGATTTGAGCTAAGTGTCCTGGATTTTTTTACACCCCGAATTCGTACTGTATTTATAAGAATTGTCCTGCATTGTCCTGGATTATGTGCGAGTTCGTTTCAACTTGTTTTCAAACATATAAAATAGCCGGATATCTTGAAGAAAATCCACAGTTCGGAAAAGTTCGCGCCGCAAACTGAATAACAATATCGTAACTGATACGTATACTGTAGATATATTATTCAATCATTTGACTGTTTAATTTTTTTTTCGAGATTTTTCTTGTTTTATGTTTGCAATACCTAAATATAAGATTAAGGAATTGAGAATTCTAGTCTAAGATAGGTACTGTGAGTATACTACAAACTTATGTAAAATATTATATTTATCTATTATTGTAACGTTACTTTTATCGTGTTGAATGAAAAAAATTAATACTGAATGATTATGTCCATGCATTACCGGGGGGGGGGGGGGGGGGGGGGGGTAATGGCGGTGTCCTGCATTGCACTCGTTCAGATCTGGTAGCCTTAGGTATAGTATACTTACTACGAGACGACGACCTCGTTATCCTGCATCTAACCAGACCCCGTCTATTTTTACCCCTCGATTTTAAAGCGGGATGAGAAAGAAGAAAAATAAATAGAAAAAAAAAAAGAAACCCCATTATGGACGATAAAATTTCTGAGGGAGGAAAATAATCCTAATAACTATGTGGTTTCCGATATTTTCGCGCGGTGCTAGAGCTCTGTACCGTTCTGTATTTAATTTGAAAATTTAACTTATTCATTTTTTTAACAAAAAAAAAAAAAAAATGCAACATTTTTCTGCGTTTACAATTTATCGCCAATCTATTATTACTTTTCATCGATTTTTTTTTTTTATTTCTCATCGTATCTTTATATACCTACGCTGATCCTTTCGTCGCTAATTGTTCGGAACGGAAACGTCGTATACGAAAAATAGCAGAGGCTTCTTTTTTATTTTTATTTCTATTTTTATTCTTATTTCTTCCTTCTTATTTTCTTCTTCTGCTTTCTCGTTTGTGGGCTTGTGAAAGTGAGGATAAAAATCGCAATAAACTAAGTCGGTTTTGCCAACCCCACAGACTAGACCTTTCCTCGTTCGAAGGTACCGCGAACAAGTAGGAAGAACCACCACCGTGTGTCAAGAGATCTCGACGGGTTTCGGGTCTCCTTAACACCCTTGGGTTTCCGCTGCTCGGTTTCCGGACTATCCCTTGTCAAAAGAACTTCTTCTCATCAAAGAAAAAGGAAAAGAAAAAGTCAACATAAAGGATGAAAAAAAAAAAGTTGAAAAGGATAAACTCAGATAATATGCGTGTACACACTCGACTTCTTCAAGCGTTTTTGTGTTGTTCTTTTTCTCACAATTTTTGATTGTTTTTTCTCATTCTCCATTTTTTCCTTCTTTCTTTTTCTTTTTTTTTTGCAGATCTTGATGAAATCGAAATTCTATCAAAAAAATGAGAATTCCTATGTATATGTTTGACCGTTTAATAATCTCGTTAATCTTCCTTTCTTCTCAGTCTTTTTTCTTACAATTTTTTTTTTTTTTTTAATCGTCTAAGTCGAGTCTGTGCTGCAGCGCTCATTAAATTCCAATAAAATAATAATGAAATGAAATTCAGTCAAGTACCAACGTACAGTGTGTATTCGATAGTGAATTGAGGTGACTTCAATCCATTCGTTTAAAGCTTATCGAAGTCCCCTGAAATCTGTTTTTTTTTGTTTCTTTTACAAATTATTCACGTTCTTTATGTCTCTATGCACATTTTCAACTACTGTATATGTACGTATATGTGCATACGTATACTATACATAGAATAAAGTCTTATATATATAGGGAACCGGTCCTCTTCCTTCTTCTTTTCCTTCTCCTCATCCCCATCCTCATCCTCATCCTCGAACGGTGAAGCAGCAACCCTGCAGATGATTGTTTAACGGCACTTCAGAACTGACTTTGCCACGGTTCGTAATTAACATCAAACGACGAAAGGGTCTTGACGAAAGGACGAAGGACCGAAGGGAGACGAAGAATAAACGAACATTGTTCAAGAGGTCGCGTATTGCCATTGAAAAATAGAGAGAATAGAGAGAATGGAGAGAAAGAGAGAGAGAGTGAAATGAAAAGGAGAAAAAAATAATGGAATCAAATAAAAAAACCTCTTTCTAGGTAAATGAATTATTTTCATTATTACTGCACTTATTCTTATATATAAATTCGAGATTGCGCTTTCATCTCGAGAGTTATTCGCGGTTCTTTGAGCTGCAAATACAGTTGTTAATGAATTGGCAAAGTAATTGTATCTATACTGGACAAAACTCTTGAATTAATTTCGCTCACGATTCGTGACCATTGTATTATAATAGGAAAATGTTCGTGTTCTCCTCTTCTCCTATTTTCATTGACTTGTTACTTGTCCGCAGTACATATATAACAAGAAGAATAAAAATAAGAGAAAAAGAAGAATGAGCCATAAGTCAAAGTGTAATTTATATGGTTCATCGCGCTCTTGCTGATATTTAAATCGTCAGTATTGCGAATAGAGACGTAATTTCGCGATTATAATATATCGTTGACCGATACTAAATGCGCCTCTTTCTCCTCCTATACTCGTCTTCTTTTTCTCGTTATAGCATGGACAGGGTTATAAATCATCGATATCAGCCCAAAAATAAACTCAGCCTTTTTTTTTTTTATTTTTTTTTTTAAAGCGGTGTATAATGGGCCCATATACATATTATATACGTTTATACATGTATACATGTGTACTTACATACGTATGCATACATCGCTCTGTCACAGGGTAAGAGAGTTTGAAAGGTTTTACTAGTTAACGTCGAAGAACGCGCCACTCGGTCCATTTCCTTCGTCGCAGATAATAACTGTTCTGAAAAATGAAAAGAAAATGTGACAAAAAAAAAATAAAAAAATAAAACACATGTTTCAGAGCTGATGTCGGTGTCAAACATATTACATACTTCGTCGATTGTCCGAAAAAGGAAAAGAGAGAAACGTTCCTTTTCTCTTCTTCGAATTTTCTATATACACATATCTTTTCTACAGTTTTCGGATGAAAAGAAAATCATGCTACTACATGCATATTATCGCTATAGTATGTTAGCTTATCGAGGATTTTTATTTCTATCCAAAAATTTTATTCGCTTTGTTTTTTTTTTGTATAATAATAGATTTTTACGTCACAGTGTATACTTGTTAACCCCTGGGTTAACATATAACACGTGTATTTTAATATTTTATTTAATATTAAATTATTGACAGCGGTCTGGGAATGTGTGCATAAGTGACACAGACAGAACGTTTTTGAGAAGATGTAAAGGAAGATAGATAGAGAGATAGAGAGTGGGAGAGAAAAGTTGGCTAGTAGGTATGTGGAAAGTGGAAAGAAGGAAAGTTTTCGAGGGCGAATGAAGAAGACTGAGAAGTAGAAGTGTAGAAGTATAGAAGTATAGAAGAAGAAGCAGGGGCAAACCCTAATCCGTGAAACTGTGCTGGTACAGGAAAGGGAAGGGTGGCGCAAGTTCTGTTTTATGGCAAGTGAGTCACTCAGGCTTTTCTCTCCCTCGATTCAGACAATCGGTGCAGGATATTTTACGACTAGGTACCCTATACAGTATATTTTCCTTCTCTCTTTCTCCTCTGCTGCAAAACGAACCTTTTATCTCCCCCACGAAATCATATGCGGGTGAAAATATAGGTACTGTCGTTTTTTCAAACGATACTGGTATAATTGTATATTTTCGTTTAAATTTATCCCACGTACACAGAAAAAACGAGTTGTACCAATTTGAATTGGTCCAAAAAAAATTTTTTTGTTTCAAGAAAATTTTTTTTTGTCCCGAGAAAAATTTCTGCAAACGCATTGGAAACCGAAATTAACTTGAATCAAGTAAAAATGTTCTCGAACCAAGAAAAACTTTCTTGGATCCAAGAGAATTTTCTTGGTTCGAGAAAATTTTGTCTTGATTTAAGATAATTTCAGTTTCCAATGCGTTTGCAGAAAATTTTCTCGGGCCAATAAATTTTTTTTTCTGTGTACGGAGCTTTCGCAATTTAATTTTGGAAAATGCATACATTCATGATAATTTCTTCTTTTTTCCATTTTAATCAAGAATCTACGAATTTTTCGCGATCTTTTATCAAAAATTAAACGGTTTGCAATTTGATGCAGTGAAAAGCGTTCATCTCATCTCGAGTAGATGAATTATACCTACCTATTTCTCTTATATTTTTGAAATATTGTATTTTATATTTTTCTTACCTCTCGTTGATGATATACCTTTTACCGATTCCTTATCACGTAAGTATAATGAATCTCTGCGGTTCTTTACAGTGGAAATAAAAAGAATGGTAAATATATATATATATATATGACGTCAGAGCTACAATGCTAGAGCCGATTTATATGTCTAAAAGAAGAGAAGAAACGTATGCCTATGGGGGAATGAAATACTGTATATGTATGTGTGCGTATGTATATATATATATATGTTCATATATAAGCGCGTGAGTCAGGATGTTTAATTATAACCTTTGACCTTTGAGGCGTGGGTGCAGTCTCGAGCTTATGCGCCCATATATGCACTATTACTAAATATATATATATATGTATGTATATATACAAATATACTTTATTTATATATACATAAATCTTTATCCATACAAGATTTTTTTTTATATAGTTACAGGTTATATAGATATACGTTTCTATACTATATCCATATATATATATATATCGGTATATACCTACCTATTACCTTCGTAAATATATTTTTAAATCGTCGTACTCTAGTCCTATAAATATATAGCATATAGCAAAAACTTTCCCACGATATGCTATACATATATGTACATACATGTGTGTAGGTGGGCTGTTGTACGAGTAAAACCATCATTCATCAGGTTATTATAATGAATGCATCGTAATATTAATTCAAATACTTACAGGATTATTATATTATTCAAATATAGGTACTATAGGAACCCATATAGGTACTACCTATATGCAATTACTGGGAATACTATCGAGTATGTAAAGAAGTGGAAAATTCAATGACGAATTTTTTTTTCGTCAGTATAATATATGCAGAAGCAAACGTTCGAATTAAACGAGAGAACGCATCTCCTCATGCTCATCATTCGGACTTTTTCATCTCGTCGTTCCGGAAATTATTCGACGAGTTTTAATCAGGAAAATCAATTATTTGACCGAAGCCGATACGATTTTTTTTTTGATTTTTTTTATCATATAGGTATAATATAAAGGTGATGAAAAGTAAAGCACAATTTTTTGCAAATTTATTTATTTTATTTTTTTAATGGTACCTACAACCACCGCGATAATGTTCTCATACATTTGCGTAATATGGTATACGCATCGATTCTATAGAAGCTTACTTTTTATTCGATCAGAGTGAAACACACGCGGTAATATATATTTTTTTTCTTCTTTCTATTGGTATAGGTATAAGCGGAACTCTGCACTTTTTAAAAGGTTTTTCGCGTTAGCCGCAACCCTTTTGCAAGTTTCACGGATTTTGCGGTGTTCCCTAAGGCTTGCTTCTCCTTCCTTATAAATGCTGTTGCAGACCTCGCAGATATATCTTTAGTAATATTATGATACTGCATAAATCGCGGATATTATCCTTAATGAAATCGGTTAGAATAATATTGAAATTGCGAAGAAAAATATATTTCGGATACAAGCCGGAACCCACGTACGTACCAGGTATAGGTATATATATACCTGTACTCATCTTTTTGGAATAATTTGAATGAAAATATCTTTATAGTATAAAATACGATGATTAGTCCGAAGATTATTATAAATTTAAAATACGAAGCCATATAATTATTTGGCATCGTTTCTTTTTTTCTTTCGCGATTTAATTATAGGTACTCCCTATACTGATTGTGAAAACTTTCGATGATAATACATATACGAACCGTGGCTAACCTGTTGATTTATTTTCTCCTACGCTCATCGATCTAATCTCTAAATCATTCTATCGATGATTTCGATTTAAATTCATGGAGGATTTTTCATGTTTAGGATATTCTAGCATAATATCAACGAAATTATGATTTCTACCCGAATTATTCCTCGGATTAAACTGTAGAGCTTAATTAGTTGACACGGTGATTTTTGACACATGATAACAAAAAAAAAAGAAAATTGGTGTCTTCTTCCTGACAGATGATTTTTTTTTTCTCTTTTTTTTTCTTTCTTTCCTGTATTTCGTCCTATCGTTAGTGTCTAGACTCTAGACTCTATGCCGAGATCACGAGGACTATAAAAAGCGACCAAGCCTATATAAGTATCTGCGTACATTTATAGCCAACGTAGGAATTGACTTGTTTACGGTTCTCTTCGTGCAAAGGCAATTTGACGAAATGTCCGCACCCACGTCGTCGACGACGCACCCATATATACCTACCTACCTTACTTATATATACTTACTTACTCCCTTTTTACGAGCCATGGATTAAGTAATTGTTTGTCCACAGTCGCAATCTCGTCAAAATCTGATCGTAAACGTAAGAATTAGACGAAAATTAGGAAATCAAAAGCGTAATATATATTATACGGTCAGGAAGTTCGTCCCCATAAGTTTTCTTCTCTTCCCATAATTCTTACTTCACTAGAATAATTTCATAAATATTTTTTATATAGTCCGGATTTTACTCGGAAGAAGAAGAAGATGACGAAGAAGAAGAAAAAAATTATTACAGACTTTTTCGTCGTATTTTCAAAAAAGAATTTTGCCCTTCATAATTTTATACTTTCAATTTTTATAATTAAAATTAAAATTAAAATTGAAATTAAAAAAAAATGGAAAAAATAAAAAAATTCTCCCGCTTCCCGCGCGATATGCAATTTCGTTTTTCATTTTTCAGGGATAACGATTCAAATCCCTCGTCGCTTCGCTTCGCTTCGGTCGGCTCGGTAATATTCGCACCCCCTTCATTGTTTTCGAGTAAAATAATAGACGTATTTCGCTTGTATGGGTAGACACCGTACGTAGGTACAGATATAGTATATATATAAGGGTAGGTATCATACGGATTTGATATAGTATATCTATATACCTATACGTACGATCGTAAATCTTGTTACGGTATATATGGGTATGTGGTTATAACTACAGAGTTATCATTATATATATTCCCATTGCGAAAACTCACATACATATATGTTATACATATATATGGTATATATGACGTCCTATGTACCATTTACGTAATTCAATTGTAAATATCTGTTTCTAGGTACCGGCTATATAACATCACATATAACATAACATAATATAAAATAATGTTACCTCGCCTACGTGCGGGCCACCCCAGAATGCATTTCGTACATACATATATAGATATACGTATTATGTATATATCATATACCTATGTTTAGGTATCATAAGTCGACCGCACGGATTATACGAGTATAACCCATATATGTCGTGGGAAATCCTACGGCTTACCACCCCAAAATTTACCCGCAATGTATAGTATATTGTATTTCTCGTCTCTCGCGGTTATTTCAGACTCGAGATGTACTAATTCTGAATTGATATTTCATCTATTCTATAATAATTATAGAAGTAAAGAAAACTGAGAAACAAAAAACCCATAATTACAAAATTCACTTATTTCGTTCAGGAACCTTTATATAAAAAAATGAAGTTAAAACAAAAAAAAAAATGATTATTTGTGAAAATCACGCGAACTAACAAAAAAAAAATGAGCGAAAATTCGTTTTTTTTTTTCTTCATTCTTTAGACTGACTTTCTTCTATTTCATTTTCACCGAGAATAATATAAAAATTATAACAGGTACCTACCTACTTCTAAAAAGTACTAACTTTTTTTGACAGCTAAAAAAGAGAACAAAAAATAGTCTGGATACGAAGAGAGAATATAATAATTAAGAAGTATAAGTCGTACATGAGAAGCTCAAAATTGTACCCTAATAAAATGGTTAGTTTTAGATTGCCGACCGTGCTGCGGGTCTTTTGGAGCGTAATAAACTTTCAGCACGCGAACGAAGACCCTCGTTAAATATACTCTCTTAGTCTAATTATTTTTCATCAATTATTTGAAGAATAATTTAAACGGAATTTATTTCGGACACGTATAAGACAGCTGACCACACCCAAACTTTGTGTAAAAAATATTTTTCATTTCCTTATACATATATTTAACAATACTCCAAATTTTTACAAATTATTTTCCTCTTCTTCCAGATTCTAGAATACATATCATTTTTGTTTCTGAATCGATCAATTTTCTCTGAGATTGACTAATAATAATAATAATAATAATAATAATAATAATGGTCATATTTTTCTTCGCACATATACGATACATTAATACATATCGACGTTCTAATTAGTAAATTGTCTAACTCCATTTTTGAAAATTTTTCAGGAGAGCCAAAAAACGTATGAAGAATGATATTTCTCAACATGACGTACAAAAAAATGCCTTTTGAAAAAAAGTGGAGTTAGACACTTTTCTACCGAGAGCATCGATATATCTCTAGAGAATTTCTTGTCCGGTCTAAACCATGAGAGCCTGCAAAGAAACACACGATTTAATACACACACACACACACACACATGTTGTTTACACGCACGTGTGTATGCCTATGTAGTACCATACGTAAAAGTAAGTACCCTTCTCTCACGTGAAATAACCACGTGGATGCATCCGCCCGAGCAGTATAGTGAGTCGAGAACCGACTGTAATATAAACAACTTGTTTTACCGGTTCAAGTTCAGTATCTTTATATATCCGAACACTTTATACCTATAGGTACCTACTTATACAATATCTATGGATAGGATATTGAAATGTGTTAAAATTTGATCGAACATTCATCTAGGGGAGACAGTGGGGAAAAGTGGAAATCTCAGCTGAGAATTGATTTGAAAAATTAATTTTTTTTCGAAAAAGAAAATTTTTGCTGTTTTTAGCCGAGGTGGAAGGCCGCACCTTGCCTCGCGGTCTCGCCTATGCGGAGTCCCGCAATTCGTGACGAATATTTTACAGAGTTAATCGCGGTCGAAAAACTTATACATTTTTGTTATACAAATCCGTATAAATCGATTGAAAAATAAAAAATAAAAAAATAGAAAGAAAAAATACGAAACACACCCGACAATTTATTCTTGATCAAATGTGTTCGTTGCAATTTACCAAAACCTTGACACTTTGAGATAGACCTATAAAATGAACCTAGATGAGGTATGTAGGTATGTGTGTGCGTGGGCGTGGGCGTGGACATGGACGTGCGCGTTTCTCGGTTCAATTCCACATCCGTTGTGAAAAATATTTGAAAGCGATTGCCAGGAGGTGTGTGCTGCTTTTGTGCGCTTTTGTCTGCTTTTCTACTGAACCGATGTTTCCCCATATACTTTCTCGCTCCTCCACCTACACCTTCACTTACACCTATGTCTCTACCTCCACATTTTTCTCTTCCTCCTTTTCCTCCTCCACACGTAGAAAGACAGCCGAGCCGGAGGCATGAATAAAAAATCGAGAACACTGCTCGCGAAAAATGGAATACGTGTATTTTCTTTGTAACGTACTACCAGCAGCCTGACGTATATACCTATATATATATATATATATACACGTCCTTCTTTATTTCTCTCGTTCCCTGTTTTTCCCGTGATCGTCTCATTTCGTTTTCTTTCTTTCTTTTACTCTTTCTTTTTCTTTTTCTTTTTCTTTTTCTTTTTCTCTTCACGAATGTCACTAGAACGCAAATATCTATACAAAATAATCATTCCACTCGGTTCTATCGCATGAATAAAAAGGACCAAAAAAAAAAAAAGAACATATTCTTTAGATGTACATATTAAAATTATTGAAATTTTCTGTTTTCCCTTTTTACAAACAAAAATTCAACATAATATGTGATCTATAAGCATTGAATTTTCTTTAATTACGATTTTTGTACGATGTACGCACGAATATTGATTGAAGTGTTCCCTTTTTTTCTTCTTTTTCTCCTTTGTCCTTTGTTTTGTCATTTCTATACAGCAATTCTCTCTTTTTTTTTGTTGCTTTTTTTGCTTTTTTTTTACCAACACCTCGGTGTACCTATTATAGACCTACTTACAGTAGGTGTTTATTGAGAACTCAATGCGGGGGTTGTATAGTATAGTATTGTGTCATGGAAATCGTAATGCTGTTGGATGGAGTGTCAGGACTCCTCATCTACCTATACCGGAACGAGGGGTTTTCGATAAAAGCAACGGCTGTTGTTAGGCACGCTGGTGGCTGAAAAGCTCTTGAAAAATACACCGGATTTTCAACGTCTACCTATATCTGTCTATATATCTATACACATACACCTATCGTTCAGCGTTTGGTTATAGTTAAAATCATTGTATTCCGGTGTCGGGAATGCTTCAGTCTCCGCAGTCACTATAAATCATATCACGATTTTCCCTCGCCAGACAGAAAAACGATTGTCTTTCTTTTTTGTTTTTTTTTTTTTTTTTTAATTTTCATCATATAGGAATACGAAAAAAAAATTTCATTCGCAGGGTAAAAATTGATGGAATGTATCTACTAGGTTTTTTTTTTGTTCTCCGTTTTTTTTTTTTTCAAATCATTGAAAATCATGAAACGATGATCGTATATTTATTTTGTGATAAATTAATTGATTGGTAATATATTTTCGAATCAAAATGGTATATGTATTATATTGAAGTGGCAATAGATAATGACTCGTTCGCTTGCTCTCATACATCGTCAGTCAGTCTACTGCTGCAGCTATACGGTATTCTATAAATGTGCTATCGAAAGCTTCCACTCGTCGGGGCAAAGCACCGCTAACGTAAACACTGCTAAGGAGAAGAAGAGAAGGAGACGAGCTTACCGCCCGCTTATACACTCGATTCAAAGAGAAAAGTGCTTTTCTCTTCTCAAAAAAGGATGCTGTTATATGGAGAATCTTTTACAATGTTGGAGCACGTGCTTATAAAGAACACAAATATCATCTACATATATATGCTATAATATAGATATATGTATACGTTATTTGGGATTTGTACGAATTTTTATCGGATCGCGATCCAAACTTGCTCCAAATATTTAGGAGGCGGTTTAAAGTTCCCAATTTCAATATTACGGACTGACAGTTTTTAGGAAGGGTATATTTCCCCGAAAGTCTACATAGCCGATTTGAAAAACTTTGACTGTTTAATGCGAGGGGCTATTCACTCCTGAAATCAGCTGTACACCCCGGTTTGAAATCAGTTGAAATCAGAAAAAAAATCGCTCTGAAATCTCAAAAAATCACTGAGAAATCGCTTAAAATCAGCGGAAATTCTTCGCAATCCTTCGGAAATCACTTAGAAATAATCGAAAATCAGCAGAAACCATCCAGAATTACAAACGAAATCATATATGAAATCATGCGAAATCATATATCAAATCACGAAATCACTTGTACACTGAAAGTTTGAGTGAATAGCCCCTCGGTTTAATAACTCGAGTTGTATTGATCTTGATATCGAAACCAATGGAGTGGTCAAATCAATGGTCTTGAGATGCAATTTTTAAAAAAAGAATTTTTTTTTTCTTTTTAATCCTATCAGTTATTTATGACATCATGAAGTTATCGATTGAAGTTGATAAAATGGGTTTCCGTAGCTATAGAGTGTCTCGGTTAGTTTTTTGTCTTCTCATCCTGAGAGATAGACCAAAATTTTCGGGATTTTTTAGGTTTTCGGGGATCTGCGGACTTTCGGAGTTTTTAAATGTCTGCATTCCGATCTTTCGAAATTCGAAATCGTCACAAACGAATTCAGAACTTCAACCTGGCCCCTCCAAATAAAATTTAAAAAAAAAAAAAAAAATCACCTGTAATGAATTCAGATTTTTGAGAATTATCTATATAAGGCATTCTATATATATGTATAATATTCGATAATATGTCAATTGCACAGCATTTGAATCTGATCTATATTTTTCCAAAATATAGTAATACCAATACCATAATTTCTGACAATTACAGATTTTTATGTAGTAGGTATATGGTCTTCGTTCTGAAAGTACATACCTATGGATGTATTTGAGGACAGTTTTTGAATCGAATGGAACGGAAACGTTCTAAATTTAAAACTATACGGAATTCACAGTCGTACCACAAACAATCTACGTACACATATTCCTATATACATATATATATATATATGTATTACCCCCGCGGTTTTCATCACACGTTGCTATACACAGTTGAAGAATCTCAGTTCTCGCGAGTGCATGGCTGTTGCACTGCTGTAGGTTTAGTCAGATCGTGCGACTTAAATATATATTTAAGTGCAATGGACTTTTCTATCGATAACGCAAATATAAAGAAAGAAAGAAGGAAAGAGAGAAAAAAAAAAGTAAAACCAATCAAACAATATCTTAAATACATGTGTTACGTATATACTGCAATAAATATGAAATAATAATAATAATAATAATAATAATAATAATATTAATTATAATAAATGAGTTATTGCTCTAAGTGAAAATAAACGAAGAGATCAGAAGAAAGAAAGAAAGAAGGAAAAAAAAAATGTGCATTCGTGTATAATATCGCAATGTTCTAACAAAAAATTATACAGTTCGTTTGATAATTTCATTCAAGACGGAGCGAAGTAATACAGAAATATAATATTTATGATTTATAAAATTACATAATTTTTCGTTATATGATTTATCAATATTTATTATGTATCTATCTATATACGTTATAATTTTTGTTGATCGATGATAGAAAAATTGTTTTATATAATATAAAAACTTTTGTGACTATAAAATTAATCGGTAAATTGGATAGAATTCGTATAGTTTTTTTTTTTTTTTTTTTTTTTTTTTTTTTTTCAAATAAATAGTGAAGCGTGATGTATTTATAATGGAATAATGAAACACTGCAGCTGTGAATATCATATGTGTATATATGAATGATTAAATAAATTTAATTAAATGATGGCAACACCAAAGCAGTGGGAGACACGTACGCTTGAGCGAAAATCGTTTCGACGACATAAACGTTTCGTAACGAGATGGTAAACGAGAATCACAATAATTAGAAGGATATTAATTGATATAGAGCATTGATAGATTAATAGATGTATAATTGAAAAATATAATATATTATGTGGAGAGTTTAAAATCTCTGCGTTTATATGTGATTTTAGTAATTTCGGGTAAAAGTTCATCAGTGTTTCATTCCGTTTCAGAGTATTGGTCGTTAGTATATGAAAATCTCTAACGCGTTATGAATTTGGAATTAGGCTTAGACGATTTATAGAGGATTAGGTATATGTACCCATGTTATTCATATGTATTTCTATATGATTACCACCTCTTTCAAATAACGCTTTAAAGTTAACGTAATAATAATTAACACAACTAATGCTTAATCTTTTGATGGATTATAAATTTCAACAACCTTTCGAACTATAAAGGCCCCGGGATTACCACCAGACATATGTGTATATATGTAGTAGGTTACATATATGTACTACCTACATATATTGGATGTATGGGGAAACTATCGTATAACGAACCATTGTACAGCAGAAACATAAGCCCCCTGTACCTGATCTGCAGCGTTCTACAGATAAAAACAGCTTTCTATATACCATACCTGTGTACACCGTTTTAACAATGAATATAGCCTGAGAATTGCAGAAGTTTTTTTTGCTACCCGAATTATATAATGAAATATACTCATGCCTAACTTAATCACTCGAAGAAGGAGAAGAAGAAGTCCACGAGATCTCGTGTCGTTATTTATTTTTTTCTCCTTTTTTCCGCTTTTTTTCTTTTTTTGGCTTTTTAATAATTGCGTCACGAATGGTAACATTAAACGTAAGGGTATACTATAAAAAATAGACAAACTTTATATCCACACCAATGTCGCAATTCTATGATCATTTATAGAACTCAGAAGCCGGCTAAAGGGCTGATGAAGCTTTATAGAGAAAACCTATGACAGACTCCGTGGTACGTACGCGTACAGAGACGAACTTTTGTACCTATATATCTAAGTATTATTTTTTCTAACGAAGGTTTGTCATGAACTCGTCTATTCGGTAGAAATTACTTAGGATAACAATAATAATAATAATAATAATAATAATAATAATAATAATAATTTGTCTGCCGAGCAAATGAAAGCGCGCGATGAAATGATGTAGGAGATTTTTCACTCCTCGCAGACAGCATGAGCAGCAGCTAATTACATTGAATTATCCTTAAGGACTATGTAATCAGCGTAGTACTATGATTATATTTTACTCTGCCAGGATGTGATAATTATCATAAATCCTGCAGAGGTTGACATTTTTATATTATCTAATACGCAAATCGCACAAATTCGCCCCATTTTCATTTCGCGTCTCTGTGTGTAAAGATACATGTACCTACATACATTTATATATAGGTATATATACGATACATACCTATATAGACCTTATCTGATGTTATAATATTAAAACATTCAACAAGTATATAATATGTTATATGGTTGGTAGGTATGTGCATGAATTTTTCATACCAATGAAATTGCATTAAATTTTTAGCTCTTTGGTTTAAGCCGTGGGATTCAACCCGCTATGGAATTTATTCGGAAGAATTTTTTTTTTTCCCCTTTACATAACCGCGGGCTAGATTTTTTTTTTATAAAAATTCATATAAATGAATTTTCCAGGAGCTAACTTCCGGAGTTTGTATTTCCATTTTGATTATTCAGCCTTTTTTTCTTCTTTTATTATGCTTTCTACGCGTTTGAGTTGAAAACGAGAAGCAATCAAGGGCTGCAGAGAGAAACGACTTTGAAATGAAATCACAGAAATTAAGGGTCTCGTGAAATTATGCTATAAAAAATAAAAAGTCCTATTTTTACCTACTAGCTACGAAAAAATAGACGAAAAATTCTACCTTAGCTGCTCACAAGACTAAATATTATCCCGTTTACCCCCGGGTCATGGAACTTGTAGAAAACTGGTAAAACACGGCTTTAAAGCGAAATGTCGCTGTAATGCCTGCGGGCATGCAAACGGTACTACAGGGGCCGGTTGACGAGCAACCCTTTTCCTCAACAGATCGTTGCTCGATAAAGTATAAGTACATAGAGGCGGGAGTGCTGCGTCATTCGGTTCAAAAAGTGTCGAAAAGTAGTAGAAGCCATGAATTTTCATACAAAAATAACTCCAATCAGTTTCGTATCAGATTTTGAATTTGAAAAAAGAAACAAAGAAAATCATCCACTCTTTTTCTGAAGAAAGAAGAGTTAATAATATCCCGGCATAACCGATCGTACGATCTTGATGAAATTTGATTCTTTATAATGTGTCTCAAATCGTCGAGCTTTTTCGTTGAATGTAGAAAAATTTGGAAATCAAATACGGGAAGGGTAGCAGTTTGAAACCCATTGCAGAATATTAAAACGCAAGTTCGCATGGAGTTCTTAATCATCTGAAAAATTAATTACAAAAAAAAAAAAAACTTCATACACTCTGCAGAATTTTTGCAGAATACGTTTCCTCTTCGTCTTCTTCTCTCGCAGCTAACACGCAATACCGTATGTGGACAACAGCGTAGATACAGCATCGATTAAGGTCATACCATGCGATGTATGTAACTTACAGTAGGGAATAACCCCGATCTTGTAAGGGTGGGTCTCGCACCTTGCCTAGTAGGTACACCTACGAATTACGATGATCCCATGGGTTTCTTAGAGCCATCCACTTGCGCACCAAACCGCGGCTCTTAGTGTCGTTCGTTTGAAAGAGGCAGCAGTTCAGGGGTAGTAACAGGAACAGGAACAGGAACAGGAGCAGGAGCAGGAGCAGGAGCAGGGACGCTCGAGAGGGTGTGCATAGTATGGGATGGGGTAGATTCGTTCTCTAACGAGGGTGAGTTGGACCGTGTAGTAATGCGAGCCAGCAAGCCAGCTCACTTCTCAGCTCTCAAGTCTCGTTACCTGTGCGTACCTACCTATGTACATACCTACGTACGTTAGGTACCTACTTTTTTTTTTTTTTTATTTTTTTGTTTCCTTTTTTGCCTCTCTTTTTCTTCCTTTCTTCATTTTTTCATCTCCCATTAAAACGTGCAATTGCTCCTGCAGCACGTGTAATTATATAACGTTAACTCCTGCACACCGCTCACCGTTAATAGCCACGATAATAATGAATAATAATAATATCGTTTTATTATTATATGTACAGAGACGTAATTATTAATTAATTAATTAATTGATTAATTAATTATCCTTTTACTCGTCTTATATACAAATTCTACGTATTGAAACTGAGGGTTGAAAAAATTGGAAATCTACAGGATTTTACATCCAAATGATTTAGGGGATGAAAAATTACCATATGTATCTTCTGCTTTTTTTTTCTTTTCAACTGCACCGTGAAAAATTATTACAGCAATCATTTAATCTTCATTCTTCACTTTTATCGCTTTTTTCAGTCAGGATCTTTTGACGGTATGTCGAGAATTGAATCTCGAGGATTCGGTCGAGGAGTTGATGCGAGAATTAGGAGCTGACGAACAAGGGCGAATATCGTACCAAGAATTTTTAAGAAGAAGATTAGCCCTACGACCTGAAATCGAAGCTCTAAGATCTGGAAAACACCGAATTAGCCCACATCACGTTACCCACACGATAGAGTACTTACCAACAAGCAGTGACAACAGTTTAGGTACAATAAATAATAATCCGCACCCTTAAAATTCTGCTTTATTCATTTTTATATCTTATTCCCTATTCCTTATTCCTGATTCCTTATTCCTTATTCTCATATCATATACGTATAAAAAAATGTCTATTTCCTTCACCCTAACCGAATGTGTTTTTCCTACAACAGGAACAGTTTCTGGCCGCCATGAAAGCTGGGAGTTTGACAGTGGAGCCAGAGATCTTTCCCCCGAGCCCCATACCCTTCAAAAATTGGTCGAGGCTGCAGCTGGTGGTAGCGGAAATATGTTGGAACTTGCGAATAAGGTAGATTCACAATTTTTCAATAATATTAATAATCGTGATAAATGATGCCCCGAATTCTCTGAATTCATTCCTCCATTTTTGCGGATGATTATAATATTCATATACTACGTACACTTTTTCTTCTTTCTTCTAGACTGATTTTTTATTGTCTTTTTCTGAATTACAGTTTATTCTCTCCTTTTTTATTTTCGTTTTTTGTCATTTTTGCATTTTTTCAATTTATTTAATTTATTTAATTTTTTTTTTTTCACCTGCACCACACATAATATATAATATGTTTCACCCTTTGCATACCCTGCAGCTGAGAATCGAAGTTTACGAGTATATATGAATTTCTGGTCTCCAATTAAAATACTCATTGCTTTAATTGCTCGCTGCAACGGTATAAGGTATATAAGTTCCCGTTTAAATTATAAATTGTTATTATTATTATATTATTATTACTATTAATAATAGTGTTGCTATTATATCATTACTTTTTTTTTTCATTTTTTTTATTTATTCTTAATTTTTACACTCGATTATTCAAACTTTGATACATATTATGTACTATATTTTAATCTCGTCATTAAAAATACGCTAAAATTATGATTTAACTCCAATTGACACCGTTTATATATTCATATATGTATTATATATATATATATATATATTATATATACATATGGGAAGAGAATAGACGAGTTGCGTTGGCTAGACGGCCAACTATGCCATAGAAATGCCTTCGCATATCGTATATGTATATACTTATATGTATTATGTATAGATATAGATATGCTATTGCTTGCTTGCTTGCCTGCTCGCTCTTTTGCGCTTGATCGGGCTCCAGGCTCGGGGTTTATAGCAATTCGATGTTCCATAGTCTTGGCTTTCAGCTAAAATACCATCCGCATATAGCTATATCTATATCTATATCTATACCTATATCTATATCTATATCTATACCTATATCTACTCCAGACAATTATCGAACATTTTTACGTGCCTTTAGGGAATAAAATCATTTTTATTGAGCACGAGACTGGCGGGCTGAAATCAATGTCAAAGATGTGGTAGAAATCGTACCTATATAGTACGTATGTATGTACGACAAACAACGGAACGCATAATTTCATTGAAAAAATTTCATCAAATCAATTTTCCTCAAATTGTTCGAAATATTTCAAAATTTTTGCCCCGGTCTCTCGTGTGTACTACATTCTTAATTTTAACATCAAGATCAGAATTTTGTTTTTTTTTTAAATTATTTTCGAAATTATAGGTAGAATAATTTTGTATAAAAATATGTGTGTGATATACGTACCTAATGATCCCTTCGAGTGAATTTGAAAATTTTAATAAGGGATGTTCGCGTGTTGTATTTTGCCTGCTAAGAATTATTAGCGTTTTAAATATGAACGTATAACTATTACCTGTGCCAGTTAATTTTCGGATTCTGCACCCTAAAATATTATAACTGAATCGAGGAACCTGCAGAGCGCAGGGTAAACTGATATCCCGAGATCGATATCCCATTACAAGTTTGCAGCCAGCAGGAGTAGGTACGAAGGTAGTCTCTCCCGCCCGTCAAACCCGGAAACAATCCGCTATTCGACTACCAGAAAGTCGGATGTCCAATTTCCGATTCGCCTACCCTGCAAGTCAGACTCGTGTAGTTATTCGGTTTATCCCAATTTCGAAGAAAATTACTCTTAATTTAGATTCAAATTTCCCATTTTCATGAAAAAAACGAGAAATGAAATGGAATTTGATTTTCTTTACTTATTCAAAGTTCGGGATAGGTGGGTACTATCATATCGTTGCCGTATAACATATGAAAATATGACGCCGAGAAGAAGAGGTATTCAAATCGATAACCAGCTGGATTTAAACTTCGTATAGATATAGAAAATGGGACCGCGAAAAGTATAAATCTGCTTGCTGAACTAGCTGGTACCCACAGTACAGTAAAGTAGCTACATACTACCGACGTAACTACAGAAAAGTTTTCAGTCTGATTCACTTGTGAAGTTTAAGTCTGGCGCTCGCAAGTTGTTCATGCACCAGCAGGAGCCCAAGTACTAACTAAAATGCGTTTCGGCTATACTGTATAAGATATAGTATAAGAAATCCTATTTTTTCGTTTTTGTTTTTTCACTTCTTATTTCCTTGAAGAATTTATTCGCCATTTTTATTTCAGAAAAGCTCAAAGTACAGATAAACACATACGAGTTATTTATGGCTACTGCGTGTATTGTTGTGTAATTATTTATAAACGTAATTCGCGATTATATAAATAATTAATTTGTGTAAATATTTTATTAAATAATATACATATGTATTATACATATTTGTTAATCGTCGATTTATGTCTATAGAGTAATCTATCGCAATTTAAATAATTCGACGTTTAAATCCCTCACCTTTGCAACAGCAGTACCCATGCCTGCTTGCCTGCTTGCCTGCGCGTCATCGATAACTTCCGGTTCGTAGAGCACGATTAAAAGCCTTTTATACAATACCTATAGATATAGTATTAATAGGTGTCCGAAAAACGACGAAAATGAAATTCTATCGAAAGTGAAAAGCTGTAGTAAATCGCTAAAAAACAAAATTCAATGACTGTAAAAAGAGAAAGAAATTCATCAAAGTATAGACCGAAGTCATTTCGTTTTTGATTTTTTGGTTTTTGTACAGAAAATTTTCACAATTTACGTAATTCGTTATAATGGTAGGTACGAAAGTAAGTTGAAATAATTTATTCAAAATTCTCGAAGTTTTTTTTCTTTCCTTCAAACGTTGAAAATCACTCGTATTGACAAATCTGTACCTTTTTTTCTTTATAATTCAAACCACATTTTCCAAAGTCACTTCCGTTCGATTTCTAAAACTTAGAAATAAAATCAAGTAACGTTTTGCCATCTGGCAAAATAATTCAATCATACTTTCCAGCCTTCTTCGACTTACTATATCTATACGTAACTTCGTCTACCAGCTGCAGTTATCGAAAAAGAACTTTTCCACCTTCGGTTTTATGCACTTAAATCCCCAAGGCGAGATATTGGAAACCCAAAAAGAGTTCGAAAACTTTTCCTTTTCTTTCTGGAGTAAATTCATCTATTTATTATCCATTTATTTGACTATTACACCATGGTGGTCCTCAATTTGTTAATTTTCGAATGTCAATGCTTCCATAATCGGCCATCACGTCCCCAAAAATGTATTTAAAAAACGTAGTGAAAACCTCAGGCTTCTTCTTCTTCAGGTAAGAAGTGTGCGGAGTTTCAGATTATTCAATCGATAAAATGGGATAGGAAGTAAGAAATAACCCCGAAGTACTAAAAAAATCTTGTGCCATTTAAATGGAGAAGTTCGAAGGCTTTGGGGCAGTACTTAGAATTGAGATAGGAACCTGGGGTTTCGACTACATTTTTTTTTTGATATATTTGGAGTCGTTCTGGCCCATGGGAGTATCGAAATTCGAATATGACCGAATTAAGGAGTGAATTGAGAATTGACTCTTGAATTAAAAATAGCGAAAGGACGGTGGAGTTAGTCGTTCATGACCAAAAGCGCAGAATTCATTTGACCAAAAGCGCGGGGGATCAATGTCTGAGTGTTGTATAGTCGGTGAATTCATGCATCGGTATCCATCAGTTGATTATCAACGCTCGTTCGCGTACCTATATATCCATCTACCTACGAGTTTGCGATTTTACGTCTCTATACCTCGTCGAGTAATGTATAGAGAGATAGAGAGAGAGAGAGAGACAGTGAGTGTACAGATATTTGAAGAATAACACTGCACCGTGATGTTTACGTGTGTATTTTTAGCTTTGAAAATTTCTCTTCCACTGCAACTACACTGGTTGCTGCACTGCAGTATCCCGTTTGAGTGAAGTCCTTCAGGGAGAGAAGGGAGCGGTGGGATTGATGTACATATTATATGCATAGGTACATGCATACCTATACCTACCTGTATAGTACGAAATATATATGAATTGTAATGCAAATCTTTCGCAACGTTAACTTTAAGTTGAATAAAATAACATAGAGTGAGAGAGAGAGAGAGAGAGAGAGGGAGGGAGAGAGAGAGAAAACTGAGGAAGAAATCCTTCCATAGATATCCATCAGCGTGTAAACCGAGCCGAGAATTTCATAATGTGGCTAATTGAAAGCGGAAATTACAATCTCGCGTTACCCAATTTTTTTTTTTTTTTTTTTTTTTTTTCTGTTCCCCACACCACAGAGATATCTTTTATATTTATATATGAGAGCTGGGAGGGTGAGAAATGGAAAGAATCGAGTATGTATAATGTGTAGATGCAGTCAGTGATACGTCATCAGGGAATTAGGTATACGCGTGCTCGTAGCATAGGGTTTCGTAAATATCTTTGATTGTCTGTCTTCGGTCCCTCGCGACAGTTCATGATATCGTTTGAATGGCCGATGATCCAACGTTCATTTTTTTTTATTCGGGTGTGAATAGATGAGAGAAAAAAAAAAATAGAAAAATTTTTATGAACGAGGAGAAAAGGGTAAAAGTACGAAATAAAAATGTGAAAAATTTCCTTATATCTACTTTTCTTTCGAGTTCTTGAAGAATAAATGTTTTCTTGAGTATAGATTTACATACTTTTACTCCTATATCTATATGTACCCTATTTCCTTCAAGCTTATACGTGCTTGTATGCTTGTATACTTATATGTGTAGGTTATAGGTATATGTATGGTATGTATGTCGTAGCGATCGATGCAGCTGAGACTTTGAATATATATACCTATACGTAGAACGTTCGAGTGACCATTGACTTGGAAAAAGAAAATAGATTGAATCTTGAGTCCCGCGGAAGCAACGTCCGTTTAAAAAGTCTATTCAATTCTAGGTCCAGTTATGTAGGATGTGGGTAGGTAGGTATGATATGAGACGGAATTAATTTATCCATTATTCATGTGCGAATTTTAAATCACGGACTAAGAAGTTTGACATATACACTCTGTTTCGCATTACCCGACTTTGTGCGAGTCTGTAACCTAATATCCGAGCCAGATATGCAAGTTTCCCCATTTTTTTTTTTTTTTTTTTGCACAAATCCCAACCGCATTAACCGGCGCTTGGCGTCGGTCCATAAGAATGTCATATGGATATGAGTCTGGAGAAGATTCTTATGTAAATACTTTTAGTCGATTGAAATTTCCTTCTTTTTCTTTGATATGTTCTACGGTTTTTCCTAATTTTTTTTAATTTTTTTTGCCTTTCTCCTTTCATAGGGGTAAAATTTCAACCCCTTCGTTGTTCCATAGCTCTTCTAGCTAGCATAGGAGAAAAAGAAGAGAGAAAGAATGCACTGAAAGGCTCTATGTCTTTATTTCGATATTCTCATACCTGCATGCAGGTCAAAGCGAAGAAAGATTGAAAAACAAAACGAAATGAGAAATGAGAAAAACTGCATCGCAATTTGATTAAAAGTGAAAGAGCGAACACTTGGTTTACCTACCTACCCTTGCACGGCTTTAGTCTGCGGATCATTGATTGCGTTTCGCATAATATGCAGGCTGCGCAGTTAAGGCGGTTTCGGTCGAAAATTGAAAGGGTAGAAAATTGTGCGGATAGAAAGAGCTTTCTATAGAACGCGTGTGATGTAGAGGTAGACCATCTTCTACAGAGGGCGAATTTTCGAACCCTGAAAATTCTGTGCAGTCGAAGCTCGCGCAGTCTTTCGCGGCCTGTTTCATCCCCTATATTCTTTTTAGACTCACTCAGTACCAAACCTTGGCTAAAGGTCTACGGCCCTGACATGAGATCAAAACTGAAAAAATATAAACGAAAATACCGAAATTGGTAAAATAATGACGAAAATTTGTTTTAATCTCGTATTTCGGTAGACGATTTTGGATCTCGAAATATTTCGACTGGCTATTGCGCGCCCCGGTTTTCTCCGGCTGTGATATACCCATTCGCCAATAAATATATATATGTAGGGGAACGTGGGGCAGAACGGGCAGCGGGACAGAACGGGCACCAAAACAAAAAAAAATAATGTGGTCGGAAATGATTTTTTATAAAATATGGCGACGTATTTTGGATCAATAATGAAAAAAAAAAAAATTGAAATTTTTTTTTAAAAAAGTAAAATAAAACGGAAAAAAAAATAATCTTTTTTTGATTTTTTTTTTTCCATTATTGATCCAAAATACGTCGCCATATTTCATAAAAAATCATTTCCGACCACATTATTTTTTTTTGTTTTGGTGCCCGTTCTGCCCCGCTGCCCGTTCTGCCCCACGTTCCCCTATATATGTATATCCGCCTGAGACAAATAAATATTTAAATTAGATAAACTTTTCGGGTCAACTTCAAACTTTGGAAATCAACTCGCCGAAAGCTCTCTAACTCTCTGTTATATTGAGGGGTGGAATGGGCCAACGTTAATTGAAGGATTAGATGAACTAATTAAGAAACCTCCGTGCCAGCCACTGATTAAGCCAATATTTATTTTTCGCCGTTTCATAGCGAAGGCGTGGTATACCTATCTACGATACATAATGGGTTTCCAAAATTTTATGCTTCCTATAAAGTTGAGAAATGACTCCCATAATGCAATTTGTGAACGAAAAAACTTCATAGATACCTATAATATCGAATCGAATCTGATTGAGGGATAAAATAAGATTCAAAAATCTGAAAATCAAAAATCAGAAAATCATCTGCTGGGTGGAGGAAAATTTCACTCGAATCAAGTCTCGATGTTTAAACATTAATTACTATCACTTCGCATTATGTAACGACTGTAGTTTATTTCATAGCCACGCAAAACCCTTGCGAGTAATAACAACCCTTGTTTTAGTATGTAATACGTGAGACATCGTGTTTGCACATAAAATGATGGGCAAAGTTCAGAGGTTTCCCAAATGTCGAGCTATAACTCTTCCACGTTCCATCCCCTACATTAAACAGGAAAAAAATGTCCATCGATTGTTAATGCCCTTTTATTCAACAAAATATTATATTATATTGTAGAACAAATTTTCCGAACATTAAACACAAATCGACTTTTTTTTTTCGTTCTTCTAGTAAACTTCTTTCCTTCCACATCGGAGTTAAAAAGCAAAAAAAAAACAGAGAGAAAAGGCAGGTAGAGTCATTTTCCTTGTGTAATTTCCTTGAGGTACCATTTTCACCCCTGCAGTCCCTATAAAGTATAATATGAGGGAAAATCGAAGCTGCGTGTTTATATATTCGTAAATCTGAAAAGCTGATAGCAGTAGCTCTATTCAGTTTAATATTTTGATATTCTAGAATGAGTATCGATCAGAAATTTTCTCTCCATTATTTTCTCCATAATAATAGATCGCGATCGAAAATACGACCCGATCAAAATTTCCGAAAAAATATGAGAATTTCGAGCTTCTAGCTTTGAACCCGCGGCGCCTCGCTGTCGGACCTCACATGTATGTATATACATATATATATATCAAGGTATATATGCATATGTATGTGTATTCTGTATATATGTAGTATATAGCATATCGGGTTCGGTAAAACTCGGGATTGTTCGGTTATTCTCGTATAGTACCTCCGCCGTACGGAATCGGAGGATATTCCGAAAGAGAGGGTGTGAGAGGGCCAGAGGGACAGTACTGTCACACCAGCTCAAGCCGCGTGTAGTCCGACTCCCCGCGGCGTCGGTCTTACCTCTGACGTCACTTACGTCATTCGGCCTTCTTGCTCGACGATTTTACATGATAAATAAATTAATTAATTGAAGTAAAACAAAAAACAGATAACAGTAAACGATAGGAAGAAAATAAGTACATTTTTCCGTGTCTTATATCTGAATGAAAATCGCGATTTTCGACGTCCGTTTTTTTTTTTTTTGATTTTTGGTTTTTTTGTTTTTTCTTCATCTTTTTAAGGAAGTAAAGTGATCATGTTGATACGAGACTTTGATCATTTATTGCCACGTTGCTGCGTTTATGTGAAAAAACAATAATCACGTGGCGTTTAAACAGCTACTTAAGACTTGAGTGATAGTGGAACGCAGTTCTATCGCATCACGTATAAAATTGTGTTTAAAAAAAAAATATAATAAAAATTAATTTATACGATTGTGAGTTTTATTAATGCGATTCAAAGTTACATTATATGTATAGCGGTGTAGTACGTACGGATATATTCCGATTTCATGGGTTCTTCTTGTCTGACTTAAGTATTGGTCGTTGAATTGATCTTGATTATATACTCTGAGTCATTAAATTTTTTTATACTATACTATATATGCGCGTTCCTTCGATCTTTAATTGTTCACATACGTGAATATAAAAATAGATTCGCGAACATTCAACTAACGAAAAAAAATGCAATTTTTTACAATTGGTTTTTGATCAACAAAAAATGAAAAAAGATTAAAAATTTCATAAAAATTGTAGCTTTTTCCTTTTTTTTTTTTATTTCTCTCTCGTTTTAAGTTGATCATTTTGACTTACGTAATATACGTATTACCGCACGTTTAACGAGCCCCCCCCCCCCCCCCGGAAACCGTATGGTATTTATTAAAAAATTTTATACCGACATCGCGATGCGACGACGTTTTGTCCGCATTAGACGGCGCCCGCCAGTCCGTCTGGCCAAAGTTTCGCCACTACTACTTTTCCACTTCCACTTCTACTTGCTCCGAAAAACTGTCTACCTAACTCTGCGCCACCGGCGTCGCGACGCCTCCTCACGTCCCACTTTTACCTAATATACCTACATAGTACATAGTATGCACATAAAGAATTTCAATATACTATTCAATTTATTAATCTCGAATTGTATAATGTATTCGTAGAAAAAAAGAAGAGAAAAATTTCATCAAATTTTCGTTTTTTTTTTTTTGTTTTTCTTTTCGCTTCTATTTCCGCATAATAATCATGAAAAATAAGAAAACAACAAAAATAATGCATTTGAGAAATATTCTAAATTTTATGAAAAAAATTTCTTAAAGTTTGTGTCGCTTTATGTGAACAATGTGAACACTCTTAAAACTCGATGGCCTTTTTTCGCTCTCCTTTTTTTTTTAATTCAATTTTGTTCAATTAGTTTAATCAGTCGCACGCAGATTGACCACCGTGCTAAAAGTAGGCCTCGGCGAAGCCGTATACAATATATTATATCGGGATAAAATCAATCACCCAGTTTTAGGTGCCTGCAGAGGTATATATCTCTTATACCCATCTCCACTGGTGTATAGAGTCGACAGTCTAATTTGCGCTACCATTGATCTTCGGGGATCAGAATAGACGCGATCTTTCAACTCCATCCATCTTTCTATACGAACCTAATTCTCCCTCTTCGAATATCGCCGATTTCCCCCCTCGCCACATATATACTTATATATATCGACGGTCAATCAATATCCATCGATTATTAACTTTTACCCTCAGGCATCCATTTTTATTAGGCTAATAAAAAAAGGAAAACAAAAAAGACGGAAATAAAAATGTTTTTAATAAATCTCAAAATATTTTATACTGTGCGGAGTATTTCGCGTAGAATCAGGTATATTATGGACGATGTTGCGAATTTTTGCAAAATAATATTTCATGAAAATATAAATTCGTTATTTGTTATTTGTTCAACTGATTTTCCGCCGGGGATTCTTTCATTTATCTTATGACGAAGCTGGGAAATTGGAAAATGTTTTTGCGTCTTATTTGCTATACGGGAATGCGGAAGAAGGAGGCGCGAGAACTGTGAACGAAACGAACGAATCGAGACGACGAGAGAAGCTATATTATAGCTACCGCTACCCCTGCCCCTGCCCCTGCCCCGGCCCTAGCAGCAGCCACGGGAAATGAGAGGAAAATAAAACTAGTTATATTGGCATGTTGTAAATGTTCGGAATTTTTTCATTTTCTCACTAGCTATACCTACACTATATGCATGCGCTGCTGCAGGGATCAGGCAGGATACTGAAGAGGGATCAGAGTAACCTCACTCGAAAATTCCGGATATTTCAAACTACAGTTTTCACACCCTTATACGATCCCTGCACATTATACAAACAAATTCTCGTCCCGGTTTTACGTGACACTAACAAAACGAACAATAAACATTCCTGAGACCGCGTATACCATATGATATCGTTTAAACGAGAACGAACACGCGATCAAAATTCGGAATCCGAATATCGCACAAGTTTTTTTTTTTTGTTTTAATTCATTTACGTGTGTAGATATTACGGACAACCAGCGCGAATGAAACTGTAGAGTAAAGATCAATGATCGTTTTTGATAAGAAACAGGGTTTTGACGAACCTTGAAGATCTGAAAAAATTCATGAATTTCATTACGACGATCATGAAATTTTTGTCGCATATTGCAAATAATCGATCATGAAGTCCCCTGGATGAAAGTAAAATAAAATAAAATAAAAATTATGAAAAGCTGCAGAAAAGTGAAAAAAAAATGTATTAATTCAAATTTTTATTTCTATTTGCTAAACGAGTTACAATATCTTTAAAAACGAGAACATTTAGTTATAACTTCCTCAAATAGTTAAATTTTTTGTTTTTTTTTTACGTTTCTTGTCTAGACTCGTATTTATATTCATTACAAGATTCATTACGTCATAAAAAAATTTTTATTACTCACACCGACGAAGTTTTCTGTAAACCTGATAATAAATCATCATTTTTCCGGTCATAATTATACATTTGATTTGATTCGTACATATATTTGTAGAGCTGACAAGAAAGCGATCGCAATGATTTTTATTATAACAACTATGCTAAAGCGTGGGTAGTGGTTATTGGCTAACTATACGCAACTCGAATCCTATATGAATATGGATATATGTATGTATACTGACCTTTTACACCCACGCCCAATCTGCTGGAGGGACACCAGGCCGTTATTGGGAATCACATTGAATTAGAGTCACGTGATGAATGGAAAAAAATGATTTGCACGTAAATTTGCTACCTTATTATCGGACAATTTGTAAATTAATAATATTTATAGTAGAATCTATGTATATTCAAAGAAATGAAGAGATATTTATTCGTTTATTTCAACCCAGTATAAAAAATGAAAAATAAAATTATTTTTCAATATTTGTAGCAAATGGATTGTTACAACGAGTAATAATTGACCTGGCAATAGTCAATATATCGCACACGTATGTCTAGAATTAGCGAGTTTGAAATTAGATTCCGAGGGCATAAATTCCGAAATTCAAATCCAATTACTGTTTCATTGAACTCCTAGTTGCCATTAATTGTTAATTACAACAATATAGCCATAAGTTAAATCGGCCCCATGTCAATATGCTATAAAATTACAGACTGTAGCACCTTTCCCTCCTGGAACCATCTGGCCCCTCATAGTGCATATAATACGGTATGAATCATACCGCAGGGTTGCCGTTTATTTATTTTTCAAGAATAAGACAGGTAGTCGAGTACTTATACTTCGTCAAAGTACGTGAAATCCTTTCTGAACTACCCATATATAATATGAATCTATCCATATACCGATTCGATTGAAATAAGTTTATAAAAGCAGCATAAAACGGCCCTGGAATAATTTATCGATCGTTTTTAAAGCACGTTTTATTGCAATAACGGAGTACATCGGCCATGTGCGATTTAGCCGTAATTGTCAAGATGACTAAGACTAAAAATCGATAATTTGTTACATGAAAGGGTCAATCGACTTGTGTCTTTCTTTCGGAGGAGTATGATTAAGGGTTTTATTCAATGCTGCTTCAATTTAAATCCAAAGAAAAAAAACGAATTTAATTTGATGAAAATCAATTTTTTTAGAAATTTGTAAATCGATTTCGATATACGCCCACGTAGGTGATAATTTATTCTGTCTATAGGTAAAGTCATGAGTATCTGGACTTGTTCCTGATCGTGATATCGAGCTGGTGCAAGTATAGGTACCTATACCCAGTGAAAATCAATTATTATACGAACCGGGTACGATCATGAAAGTTTTAGTGACGTTAGAATTGAATCAATGTCTCGTGCACATATATATGTATAATATGCGAGTTGACTTTTCAATTTTTCACGAGATCTGTTGAATATTAAACGACTAGCTGTATATTTTATTATTATTCTGCAGAATCGAGACGACCATGTAGGTACCAATATATCTTAGCGATTTACTTTTATCTCGCGGTTTTTGCCATATTTTTAGGCTTACCAAACTTTTATGTTAAACGCACGTTGATAAAAAATGAATAAAAATTGAAACTGATTTGTCCCCGTGTCGCGTACGTGGGTGAAAGAAAGAAAAAAGAAAAGAAAAAATACGAATTTTACTGAATTCGAAAGTGGGAAACTTTTTCTGTTCGGAGTAAATCGTTGTGTAAAAAAAAAAATAAAAAAAAATATACGTGAGGTTCATATTTGCGTTATTCAAGAGAGTGAAACCACTTGAAATGCATAATAAATGTATGCATTGAAAATTCGTAAATATTCCTGGTATATAGGTATATGTATGTATACCTGTGCTCGTTGGTACCCTGACTCTGAATGGATTAGCTTATCGTCTGTCAGACTGATTTGCATTATGCAAACTCTGGTGCTGGTGCAGCAGCCATAGACTTCCAACTAGCACCTACACTATGAAATTATGGGTGCTGCAGCAGCAGCAGCAGCAGCAGCAGCAGGACGCGTAATTCTTGCTAACTTAATTCGGCGATTCTCTGTGCAACTTAATCTCTAAATATATATCCGTATAAAAAATGGAAAAAAAAAGAACAGAAAAGAAAACTCACTGAAAGTTCTTAACCTGGGATTAAAGAAACTCCAGAATAATTAAATCCCTTCTTTCAACAGTTCATCAGTTTATCTCCTACCTGCTGCAACGCGACGAGATATGAAAGTTCTATATTGCTTGATTAATTTTTAACAGATGTTACGACGATGCAAAGGCAATAAAGCCTAGCTTTTGCATCGGTTGCAGAATGCTAGATGTGATTTTTTGTTTTAATTTGTTTCTATATTTTTTTTTAGACTGCGAAATCCCTAATTAAAAGCTTATTAGTTTCTGCAGCAGTTACACGTTGCACATTTTATTATGTATCTGTACCAGCAGAAGTGTAGCTACGTTTACATCGTTATAGCTATATGTATACCTACGTTTCGTATCCAAGTGAGACACGTAAACCTGTGGTAGGGTGATACTAAAGCCGAATTAAAAGAGGAAATTCATTCACACGCCCGTACCTTGCGACTAATTAACTTATTTAATTAACGCCTTGTCAACTTCTGTGCTACACAGAAGAGGAACTTAAACCAACCAACGTAACACGTAATTTGCCACTATATACTTTACTTTCAATCGTACCAAGTCTTCTTATTTAGGTATCTTTTTTTTTTAATTTTTTAATTTCTCTTCTACTTTCCAAATACAAATATCCTCAATTCTACCAAAATTTAATTTCAATGAAATGGAGAATACCTCGATTGTAGTAAAAAAAAATAAAAATAACCAAATCGCGGTTCAAAAAATCCGAACGTGGCTTGCGGTCAACACGTGGGGGGGGGGGGGAAAAAAAGATGAATTTTTTTTTTTTTAAATAGAAAAAAATGTTTCCTCCCGCAGGTTAAATTAAACCCTCTACCCGCGCTGTACCTACCTACCTACCTACCTACCTACCCAACGTGTATACCCGCTCGTTAGATGCAATTAACGGTCCTCCGCCGCTCTGGTAACACCGACGCCATTGACAATCAAAACCCGTTGAGAGTAAAACGGGAAGGTATAAATGTACGCATATCCACGTAGCTATGTGTATGCGGCTATCTGCGTACCCACAGATCTAGCTACATGCATATGCGGTGAGGGAGGCTGAGCGGGCAGGGCGACTCGTTGACGAGACCAGACGATTATACAAATATTTTATGACGATGATTTTATTATTTATTATTTTATTTAAAAAAAAAAAAAGAAAAGAAAAAAGAATATATTCTTCGCCCCCCATATTCCTCCTTTGCGAGTTTCGTTTCTCCGCTCGTATCGTTAGGATAGACTCAAGAACGATTAATACAGAAACGCCGAGGTACAGACATCAGGAACCGATGCATAATTGGTTTTTTTTTTTTGTTTTTTTTTTGTAAATCACAATCTTGTTATAAATTGATTCGCTAACAGAGTGCAGAGTGACTGCAGAATTCAGTATTTTCATACAAAGAAGAGGAGAATTTCAAAATGGGAATGAATCTATTGACGTTTTAGAAAAAAAAAGTGCTAAATCCTGTGTCCAGCAAACCATGAAAGAGGAAATTACAATTACGAGATTAAAGGCGAAGGAAATTTCTAGCGGTACAGTTTACGGGGTGCAACGTACGTTTGATCTATACACAAGGGTGTTATATCTGCACAATTATAACCGAAATTAAAAACGAAAGAAATTTCATTCACAAAAATGATGTTCCATCGAAACTATCAAAGACTGATAACCCACCAGGCATAAAAGGGAACCTTAAATGGCTCCCAACTGATGAATAGTTTATCACTGCACAACAAAACACCGAATTAGATCGAGGAAGAACGTCCTGTATCCAGGGGTCGCCGTGGCGGGTTTCACGGTGACCGCCAATAATGGCTCTGCGGAGTCTCGCTTCTACTTGGAGCGTCTCCAACAGCAACAGCAACAGCAACAACATCAGCATCAGCATCAGCATCAGCATCAGCATCAACATCAGCATCAACAGCAGCTTGATTTACGACACCATTTACCAAGCCACGTTAGGGAATCTAACGGCAAGGATTTGGCCGATGTTCCACCTAGGAGAGACGATCTTGTATACGTTCATTGCGCCACTACTGAAGACGAGGTTGAAGATGACGAGGAAGAGCCCTCAACTGCACTCAGAAGATCTAGGTCCTGGCTTTGCTGTCCTGGGGACCGAAGAGGCGATCGGACTATCCCCATACAGGTCGAAGCTGATAATAGAGATCAACAGAATGTGAGTTGATCAAGGAGGCGACGTCCTTTCGGATATCATAGTATCGATTCGATAGAATCAATTTTTCGCTAAAATTAACGAAAACCTGATATAGCTTCGAGGTTTTTTTCTTTTCGAACCTCGAAGTATCTGGGTTTTCCTTCTCTGTTAAGTATTAACCAGTTAAAAATGAAATTAGTCTTCTTTGAAAAGAAAAACGGTTTTTTAAAGCCTCCAGTAAGTCAAATCGTGACTTTTAACAGCCTCATAAATATATAGGCATACCTATACGCGATTAATTTACATCTCGAGCTTTGAATTTCAAACTATTTTATAATGAAATGTAATTCGCTTACCCCCTTTCCATGGTTATCAAAGGTTGGCTTTTGAGTCTCTCAGGGAAGGCTACGTTATGTATAACGTTATTATAACCATACTGAGAAATTGCCTAAGTAAACCGCGACGATGTTCCTATGGGGAAATTGTGAGAGCTCGGTATATAGAACGCTATTTACTATATATGGTAGATGCAATTAGGCCAGTTTGATAAATTTTTCCAACTTTATATATCTCGAGGGGAATTTACGTTCCATACCTACACATACGAAAGTATTTCGTACATCTTAATTCGTCAGGAAATTACCCACGGTATATTTCTTCTCTCCAGCTACTCTATACCAATTGCTGCAGTAAGTAAGGTTTACGGCTAGTCTATAGCTAGATAATAATTCACTTGCTTCTAACGTCTTGGATAAGATTTAGGTCGTCGTTACACGAGTATTTCAACTGCTGAATGAATGAATTAACGAATTGAATATTAACACCGTTTTTGTCTTCTTTTAATTTATCCATTTTTCTATGCACGCATTATCGTTACCTATACTATTTTTCTTTCACCAAACTACATGGAAGTATAATTAATACATTGAATCGTAGAATTGCCGAGCGAATTGCCCTTCTTGGTATTTTATTGATTGTAGTTTCTTTCCCTCCCCTTGTTTGTCGAGAGGAAAGAGACACCAAGCAGCCCAGTAAGCATCATCATTTCGTGAGGATTAAAGTTTAAATAGGAATGAGGGATGAGATAAGGGGGGAAAAAGGCGTTCGAATCTGTGGCAAAAACTACAGAATCCCATTATCGGGTCTCTCTCGTCCTTGTGCAGGTTCACCCTGTGGTAGTTATCGGGGTTTCTTTTTTGCTTAGTTTCTTTTCCAGTTCTCGTTTCTTCTTTTTCTTCTTCTTCTTCTTCTTCTTTTTATTCTTCTTATTCTTCTTCACCCTCCGAGCTATCGACTTCAGATACCAAGAACCGCTAAAATTCCAACAACTAGCTCAACGATCGATCCTTTCCAGGAAAAGCTCGTAATTTGCAGGATTAAAGGATCCAATGTCTCGCGTTCCGGTCTGCGGAACTCTGCGGGCGATTCCCGTCTTCTCTGCGCAAGACACGTTGCAGGTACCTTCCTTGCTTCCTTTCTTCCTTCCACCTAAGATTTAAGACGACCAAGAACGACGGCGACGACGCCTAAGAGGCTGAAGACAAAAAGATAAAACCAGGGGATGGTCGGAACATCAATCACTGCAATCTCTTGCCAAACTCTCCCAACATAATATATACCTACTGGGTGTTTATTAACTCATGATACGACAGAAGAACCCGGGAAATGAGACCTCAGGGAAGAATAAGAAATAAAGAAAAAAAAACTCTGAAACTATAGAGACCCAAAATCATGAAGCATAGTTTTAATTAACAAAATTAATCTTCTCAACCGAAGCTGATAGTCTTCTGAAAAAGAAAGAAAAGTAGAAACAAAATGAAAGGAAATTTGTATCACAGGAACGTTCGAGCACGTTTTTATTATACAGCAGAATTTCCGGTTAGATTTTTACTCTTAAAAGAGATCCGCAATACTGCTTTACTACCTTACCGAAAGCGTATCGTAGAGATTTCTCGCGCTTTCCGGTTCGAGGGGTTCTTCCGATCCTAAGAAAGGCTTGTTAACTAGTGATTTATAGATATCAGCATGACAGGCCTTGCTCTTACACACCGGCTCTCCCCTGCACTGTCCGTTCTTCTCATTAGCGACGTGCCGCTCTTTTTCCGGGTTTTTACCACTTTTAGTTTGACCCCTTCGCTCTTCAACAGCTAATTGCTCACACACGGTGCAGACTTATCTTTTCTACGCTATACAGCGTGCCATCTTTCAGACCCTTCTGCCGTGAAAAAATAAAATAAAAAATAAAAAATAAAAAATAAAAAATAAAAAAAATGGGGGGAAAAAAAGAGGGAACCTTCAACCACCGGAGGTTCGTATAAGCGCTCAGCTTAGCGCCTCTCAAAGACACGGCTTTGTCTTTCTCCCCCGACACGAAGCACTCGTTTCTTGATGCAGAAGACACTCTTTCAAAGTTTCTACAACCGCGAGTATCCACCTACCTGCCTCGGGTTAAATTAAAGTTGAATTCCTTCTCGCTGCGTATGCTGCGTATAATAGCGAAGAAAGTAACGTCGAGCCTAGAAATTTATCATTCGAGTGACTCCGACCGCAACTCGCTATGCTGCATCTACAGTGTAACGAGATACTTTTTTACGTAACGTTAGTTTCCTACTTATGCTCTTTTATCCCCCCCCCCCCCCCCCCCCCTCCCCCGTTTCTTTTTTCGCGGACGTACGGAACTTTTAAATCGTTTTTATTTCGTCAAACTGTTCATTTTTTTTCATTTCTTTTTTCATATGTTATGTACTTGAAATAAAACGACCATAAGGATTTTCGAGACCTTTGAACCGCAGCTTTACGGTTTATGGTCATAAGATCGGCGGTAGCAGTTAACGTGAGCTATTTTGATTGCAGGTTTTAGTCAGGTAAGGAAGCTGACGTTATATCCGCTGGCATGAGACTGCGAGAAGGAAAAAACCTTGTGGTTATTTTATGCCATAAGATTGGGTTCCTTTTTAGACAAATTCTTACGTAACTTTACTGAAAATTGTTTAGGATATTGTGAAAGGTTGTTCCTTCAATTAATTTTTTGATTTTTCTATACTTCTGAGTAATTGGCCGAACGCGGAATTCCGTAAGAAAAAGCAAAAAATGATCGTACACCCTGCCGGTTATGGGAAAGAGAGTAGTAAAAGAAATAGTGGGATTGCCACGGGGCAAAAAGGGTTTGATGAAAAATTCACGCCAGTAGTGAAGAGCAAAATGACGTTCCGGATATACGCGCACTCTAAGATCTCCGCAATTTTTCCAACCTCCGAATATCTGGGGGTGCGGTAAACATTGGGTTATATATGGTGGTGTAGAGGCTAGGCAATATCTACGGTCTAGAATTCCATATATTCTATAGAGGCGTCAAAAGGCATGTGCCAATGGAGTTGCAATTTGAATAGCGAGCGAGGCCGGAGTCGCAATTATAATGCAAGAGCTGGAAGCTTCGCTAAAGCTTCTCTTTTACCACCTCGGAATTCTATCTGCAGGTAGCTTTAACAACTACCTACGCGACGACCCAATCGCGGGGTGACCTAGATCCTAGACCCTTTCACGTATCGGGGTCACTCGGGGTCGAGGTAAGACATTTCCGGGGAAGGATCGAAACTACGACATCAGTTTATTTATAAGTCTCGATTCCTGCAGGCCGAAGGAATCAATATCCAGAGCGGATCAATATCCTCATTTGAGCACGCCAAAACTACTCTGGGCATTCGATTCAAATCGAAAAAGTATATGGTGACCATGATAACTCGATAACTATTTCATCTATTGATTAGAAATTTACAGCAGAGTCGTACAACACTCTTAGCCTTGGTTTGACCTACGCTCAGTTTTGTAAGACCAAAAATTTTGGGATAGGATAATTTTCACTAATTTTAGTTCCACTAAAAGTATTCGTTCATTTTAGTTGATATTATGTAACTAGTTTCTAAACTGAGTGTAATAATGTGACGATTGTAGATCAGTCCAGAGATAAGACTGTTATGAAACTTCGATGTGAATTTCAAATCGATGGATGAAACGGTCTTTCAATTATCATGTCCAATGAAATTTTTGTGCAGACATTGCCCCGACCCTGAGTCGACTCGGAGTGAAACTATTTTTAAATTGAAGAAAACTGTTTATGATTAAATGCCAAATAAATTATTGCAAATGACCTCGATACGCCAGAAAATTTTCCAGGTTTCCGAGTCCGAGATATAGAGTCCAAATTATACGGATGATCACTGATCGTAAAATTTTTTGTCTTATTTATAGAAGAATAAAAAAGAATGGCTCGCCAACCCTGAGCACACGATCGTAACTTAACCCTTCCCTACGACTCGATCTATAGATTTAATATCGAGTGTGCTCTGGTCAAACTGATCCCATATGTCTGAGGTACGCGACCCTCGGCCACTCGATGACCACTATATCCGGCGAAACTTGATATTTTAGGGTTTTGGAAAGTATAGATCGAAAAGTGTTACAGGGAAAAATAATTGGCGTAATAAATAGACCGTATAGTTTCATTAGTACTACCTTGAAATCTAATCATTGCGAGATACGGTTATTACCTACATATTATTCTGTGAATTACTGTTAGTTCGCAATCAGCGTTTAATGATAGACAAGTTGGCACGGGGTCAACATGGAATGAGGAAGGAAGAAAATTGCGTATTTTCTTATATGTCGCAAACTATAAAGACGTATAGCAGCGTCTAGAGGCGTCTTTCCTCGTCGCAAAATGAATAGCGAGTGAAAGACAAAAAAGTATACGATCATTCCTCGAGAAACTATTTACACGAAGCTGTGTATCCTCATTCCTTTTGAATTATTATACCCAACTGCAGCAGAGATAAAAATCTGCATCTTTTCACCTCGCAGCAGCATTTCTCTAATTAAAAACTTGCCTCGCTATATCTTTTTCTTATATTTTATCTTATTTTTCAACTTCCCAAAACGCATAACCAGTCGACATCTTATTTTCTCTTAGATAAATAAAAATCGCATCGTCCTTCTGGATCGTAAAAACTTTCCTTTATTACTCAATCAAGACCCTCTCCTCGGTGTACATGTTCTTATTTAATTACACAATGTTACCCGGTTTTAATCAGTCACAAATTGGAACGAGTTTAGCACACGGGCTAACTCTGCATTTCGGAGGTGCCATAACGCACTTTCTTCCATCAGGACACGATGGTGCTTCCGCGCAATTTTTACCAGGTAGATGGATGTATTCCTTTTCTACTGCAGCTGCCGCTGATGTTGAAGTAATACCAGTCATTATCAAGGGCAGAATAATTACGAGTATAAGAAAGTAGCTCTCTACTCCTTTCCGCATTTTGATTGTTATTTAATTATCTGAAATATTGAACGTCAAGCTATCACATAATGATAGGAAAAAATATGTATGGTATAATCGATCTGTAAGACTCACTCCTCCTTCCTCGAGTAACACAGAAGATTCGTTTCCTTAATTACGTGGAAAGCCACCACAAGGCAGAAAATATCACAATTCTTTTATACGTGGGTACAGTTCTTCCAATTTTATTACCTGTCTGCTCGCTATTCTTTCTGCCACTGTCATCCCACTCGGGTAAATCACCCGTATATATATGGTCGGTCCATCAGTTATAGTGGGAGCGCATTTCCGTTTGCGATGAACAACTACGCAGGTAATCCTGACTGACCGTTACGTCTGACCGCGTCCCCAAGGCTTTCTGACGTTTCGCTGTCATATACACGGTGGATAAATTCGCAGGATAAAATTACCTCCATTATTTTTTTCCGGCTCTTAATACGAAGAGACTCGGATAATCTCCAGACCATATCTCTTTCCACATTTTTATATATTATGTACTTAAGCAAAATTGATTCTGAACGAAAATCCGAATCACTTTTTTGGTCCAGATTCACTCATTTGGTTTCGACACCTCCAGTCATATTCGTCAATTTTTATAGCCGCCACCTTTTATACACACTTCGTGTGTATTATGTAAGAATTTTTTTTCTCAACAGATCGGTGAGAGGAGGATGATAATATGGTGTACACGTATGGTACGAGGTACCAATGTGTTAATAGCCATTTTTTACCACAGCTAAAACATTATTATTCGATCATCATTATTATCGGATGAATATTTATTCATTTTTACTCTTCGGTTTTTTTTTTTTTATTATTATTTTTAAGCTCCACGCGGCAGCTCTCTCCTCTTTACGGTCAGAAGTCGCCGAATTAAACGCAAGACTATTGTCTGCAACAAGGGCGCGAGAAGCCACTGATGCTGCTCTGATTAGGGCTGAAAGTCAAACTGCTAGGGCAGAACAGAGGGCAGAACAACAGGCTGCTAGACATGAGGAAAGACTTACTGAACTTCACTCTGTTATCGCTGAACTTGGACGACAGCTAGAACGACATCGGGCTACCGTAATCGCCGAAGAAGATGAATCTGGTGAGAATTTTGTTCATTATTTTATTCCTACAGGAATAAGAATTTTCAAAAATTGATTCTTATTACTCGGTTTCTTTTTTCATCCTCTTTCTTTTGGATGAAGTCATGTTTTTTCTAAGTGAGAAAAAGGACAGAAGTTCTTCAAGTTTTCAATTAAAATTCTATTCGCAATTCAATAATAATTAATATTGAGGAATCGATTCGAAGAACGATTTCAATTCGCCCTCGCGCTTCTCGTGGTTATCGAAGCAATTATAATGAGGTAAGGAATTTTCAAAGAAATCGAGACCAGTAGAGATGCCGAAGGATCTATTACAAACCCTGTTGAGGAGAGTGAAGGCGGAGGAGATCTTCATGGTGACGGTGATCGAACCCTTGGAGATGCGGATTCCAGTTGTTGCGGTGAAATCGAACACCGTCCAACGGAGGTAAGACGTGTCTAATTTTTTTCATTTTTTTATTTTATTTTTCATCTCCTTATATTCTTATGGAATTCGTTCTTTTTGTGGTTTGTGATACCGGCATATAAGATGAAAAGAAATTAGTTTATAGACACACAACTGATGTTTCAAATTGACGAAATATTCGCAAATAAATATATAAGAACTGTATGATAATTAACGCAGCTTGCTTCGATTATACATAATTGTGTACGTGAGGATTAAAAGCTGTTAGTTAATTGCTAAGGTGAAAAGGGGTTAATTGCAAGTAAGAAGAAGAGGAAGAAGAAGAAGGAGATGATGATGAAGAATGATTATCCTAAATTATTCAAGCTAATTAGTGCCGGCGGTTGAACAAATTCCCTGCACTTTAGGCCTGACATATGATTCTATATAGCAAGAGCAGCAGCAGGTTAATCATAAAATTGAAGTTGGTTCATATACATAGCAGCTCAACCTCCCGGCTAAGGACGAAAGAGTAAAATATATATAAAGAAATAAAAATCAGTGGAATTCGCATCGCGAAGGTTGCAAAACGAACTGATGGTCAATTTAACGTAATTTAATGCAATTTCATTTCTTGTGAAACACAGTTATTACCAGGCATTACTATTTCACCCTTCACGCATGTATATAGTATTATTATTTATTATATACCAGAAAATTACAATCGAATTACATATATACATATATATATATGGGGTATTCCACGTGAACCGGATCGGTTTTTGGCAAAAAAAAAGGAAAAAAACGGGAGGCTGGAAATTTTATCACTTCTTCGTGGCACTTCGAAGTAATTTCGTTGAAAATTTCAAGGCAATCCATTAGACCCTTCAAGTAGAACAAAAATGGAACCACATTTTTCCCAAGTTTTACATGCTTCGTCGGTTTTTGGAAAAAAAAAGAAGAAAAACGGGAGGCTGAAATTTTGATCACTTCTTAGTGCCACCTCGAAGTAATTTCGGTGAAAATTTCAGGGCAATTGGTTAGACCCTTCAAGTAGAAGAACAAAGAAATCGCATATTTCCAAAGTTTTACATGTTTGAGAATTTCAAAAATAATTGAAGTGCTACATATTTCGAAAGAGCTCGTTTATGCGCGTAGAATGCACTATGGGAAGTTATGATTTTGTTCATGCATGGCTGAGATCAATGGAGTTGAAAATGTAGTAATTAAATTTTTGGTATAATTATGACAGCGATATAAATTGAACCAATTGGTTTCATGTAGTAACAAGGAATCTGAATCTGCATTGGCGTCAAATTCGATGACCTCCGGCTAAAAACCGATCCGGTTCACGTGGAATACCCCATGTATAAATTTAAACCGACAAACGTATCAACTTTAGTAAAATAATGATTCTGCGAATTCGATATTTTTTTTCAAACAAATAACATAAAACGAAACTACAGAACGGTAGAGAAACCTTGGAGAGCCCAGCCGCCTTGCCAACTCCTGAACCAACCCAACAAGCTGCCTCGTGTCAGAGTGTTGCCGTAGCTGCTCTCCAGGACGAGGTGAATGCCTTGAAAACGGAAATTGCTAGCTTACAGGCTCAACTGGCTCAGTACAAAAATCAGGGACAAAATAATTTACCTGGGACACGCAGCAACTCGCCACGACGCGATCTTAGGGTGCGTATTTTGAGGGTGAAGTAACAGAAATTTACAACATGTAAGGGTATTCCTATATTTCGCGGATTTTCACTGAGACAAAAAAAAAAAGAAGCAAAATTTCAATTTTGCGTACAGTGTTGTATAGCAACGATTTAATCTCTCTGAAATTGGCGAAGGCAGAGAAGCTTTCGCCGATGATTGAGGATTACCTAGCTTTTCTGGTTTTTTCTCTCTTTTCTCTCTTTCAAATTGTAATTAATTTTACTTTTTTGTTTTTTTCTCTCAGATACGTGGAAACACCAGTTCGCCGGAGCCTTTGACGGCACCTTGTTCTCCATTGTTGCCTCCTCTCCAAACACCACCTACTAAAACTATATCGCGAGAAGAAGCGCCTGTATTAAAAATGGCAGAAAGAGTAAGACTGAAGCGTACAGATGAGAGACACATCACTGGACCAGACATAACGAATCTCGGTGTAAGAAACAATTCCTTACATACATATACATACATGCATAATTTATTTATTTAAGAATTTTCAAATTCTTAAAATATTCATCATTACAAACAATTTATTTTCAGGTATGTTCTACTATGGTTGCGGAACATTTGGTTTCCGATCTTCTCGAACAATCAAATTTGCAGGAGCTTAACGGTTCGGAAAAACAGTTCGAGGTAGAAACCGAGAGATTGAATAGCAGACTGGAACACGCTAGAGCAAACAACGCTGTTCTTGCGCTAACTCTTCACGAGAGTAAAGCGCAATGCGATAGGTATATAAAATAGGGATATGAGAATGAAAATTTTACATTGAATGAAAGAAATCGGAAGAGAATAGACTTTTTCCCCCTCAATTTGTATTTTTGATATTTTTTTTTATATATTTTCTTTCGTTTTTTTCAGGCTGAGTCTGTTGGTCGGAAAATACGAATCCAACGCTACTGCATTGCGTCTGGCTTTATCGTACAGCGATCGAGCAATTGAAGCCTATGATGTTTTAGTCGCTCTGCTAGAAAGCGAGATCGCGTTATCTACCGATCGAAGTAACGTGACTATCGATAATAGAAGAACTGCGGAAAATGTGGCTTACCATGTTTTAAATAGATTAGAAAATGACTGTACAGCTTTAGGAGCGCCCTGGGAGGACAGCATGGTTTTGTCAGATGAGTAGGTTTCGGAAAAACAGAAAAAAAAAAAAAACAAACAAAATATATCTTAATCTCGTATCAAATGCTGATTCGAATTTCAAATTTTTATTCATATTTGAGATACTATGTTTGATATAGAATAATCACCTTTCTCACTGACTTCTATACACGAATCAACGCACCTACTTTATTTTCTTCATTTTTTTTTCAAATACAGTTCAGAAGTAACTTGGGGTATTGAGGATGAAAAGAGGCTGAGAAGACACATTACCAGAATGAAGGGAGACCGTGCCATGGTCAGATCCACGGCTGTTGAACTAGAAAGTGTTCACGCTGAGCCATTGAATTCAAAAAATACAATATCCCTGGCTGAAGCTAGGAAATTGGATTTAGAAACTGCTGTACTTATGCAGGTGCGTCGAAACTGCTTGGAAAAAATAAAAGAAAAAAAAATTCCTGAATATAATTATTCACACACCATGATTATACTCTATTTATATTTCATTTTATTATGTATATAAATATATAGGAGCTAATGGCGATGAGAGAAGACAAGGCTGAGCTAAGAGCCAGAGTTTTTTTACTTGAGAAAGAAAGGGCAACTATAGAGTTGAAACTTGGTGTTCAAGACACGCAAATCGCTGCTCAGTATGCTGCTATTTTACATCTTCAAGAACAATTAAGAGATATGGAAGCTATGCCAGCGATAGCAGCTAACAAGGTAAACTTTATCTCGATAATGTATATGAAACTTTTCACTTTTTACCCTTCAAAGCTGTAATAATTTACTCAATTTCAATGTACATGTTTCTATGATAGGAACACGCAATGAGCGACAATGAGAGTGAAGGAATGGAGTCAGAGTTGATAGAAGCGCTAGGAAGAGAAGCTAGACTAAAAGATCGTCTACAAGAGCTTGTCTCAACGTTTGATAAGGTCTACGCAAATCTCGATCTCAGACATCTTCAATCCGACGAATTAGTCAAGGATTTAAAACGTGCTAATGGGTAATGATGCAATTTTTAAAATCCAAAGAGCGGCTACTCGTTATTCGACAACAAATAAGAAAAAAGAAAAATCGAAGACCCATATTTTGTGAATCTTTCTCTGTTCTGTGACTCAGGTTTTTCTTATTTTGTTTTTCACATTATCGCAGAGCTCTGGTCCAGTCGATGGAAAAATCAAAGAAAAAGTATCAATCACGTCTAAAAAAGTTAGAGCAACAGATGCTAGAAATGGTGGAAAGGCACGCAGCTCAGGTAAGGATATGAAATAAAGAACGGTAATAAAATCTTATTCTCAACTAAGTTAATATATTCATTACATTTAAATCATCATTTCACAATTTATCTACATTACATAAATATCGTAGCGTCTACAAATAGTTATATTGCTATGTTTGAGATGGTGTATGCGAATTAGTGGAACTGTTCACATCCGGCAGCCTTTTTTCTTCCTTCTCAAATTTCCCCAATTTTTTGTCTTCCTTATTCCGTTTTTCCAATTCCTTTTCTATCAGTTGGTTCAAATCATCCAAAGGCCTGTAGTAATAATGAACAGTCTGCGATCCAGCTAACATAAAGATCATCGATGCGGTAAAGAAGGAGAGGTATCGAGGCCAAGAAACTCCCGCAGGCATTTTTCACTCTCTTTATTAATTTTCCTTATTTCTTAATGCTCAATTTTATCCTTCGCAATATCGTTTTCGAGGTGATTCAATCGTCGTGTTCGTTCCTCAATCGCATTTTCAATTTGTCGTTTTTTGAATGTTCGGTAAAAGTTAACCTCTCCGACGTGCCAGTTTATCATTGAAAACTCTAAAATTGCTCCGAAGCAAAAAAATATTGGAAGAAATCTGTATATTCCAAATATTCTCTTACCCGGCCACTTGTCCAACACGTATCTCAGTCTATCGTTAACCGACTTAACTTCTTTCTTTTGCTTTTTAATCAACATTACGGACTACCTCAAACATCTTTCGTTCTACGATCTTAGCAGACGACTAAACGCCATCTTGGATCATGCGCGATACGCGCAGATCTTATATCCAGGTGTTTAGTAACTTACTACATGTTTGTAGAAAAATCACTAGATTCCTAGTTATTTTTAGTTAAATCACTAGAAACATCTGGTAAGTTACTAAACTTTGTTTTGAATCTATAAATTTATTATATTATACATCGTTATGTGTGTGTTGATATTTTATGAACATTTTTAGGCAAGATCTTTGAAACAGCGTATAGCAATGTTGGAAGAAGAATCATCTGGATACAAGGGAACTTTACCTTTGCAATCGCAAAGTTCTGGGGCTAGCGAAACATCGTTATGACATACGAGTAGATAAGCGGTATGAATTAAGAATTTAAGTATGTAGTAACAAGTATTTTGAATAATACTTTTTTCCTATCGACGTCAGTGAGCGCGCGTTCTCAACGGATTGAATCTATGTATTTTTTTACGTGAATAAAAATATAAAAGAAGAAGAATAATAAGAAGAAGAAGAAGAAGAAGAAATTGAAAAATAATAAATAATAATATGTAATATGTAATGTGTAATAATAATAATAATAATAATTGCCCAATATTATGTAACGCTTTGTAATTAATGATATTATTTTACGTAATATTTATAGTTATTATATTATACAGCTATTCACGTTATTTATATATTATACATGATATAAATAAGTATAAATATTTACCCAAACACCGACGTAGGTATACGAGAAATTCTATACGCTATGATTGCTATTAAATGCTGCAAAGTAAGAAACGTTCTTTCAAACATCTCCTTATCTATCTTATAGTAATACATACGTAAACTATTATATATTAAATAATTATAAAACATTAGATAGTGATTTTGATTTGTAAATATGTATATTGTAGGCATACTCGGAGCGTGATAAATGTAGACTATGATTAAATAAAATGTGCTTTATGATACATTCTTTTATAACATATCTGATTCATTTAAATTCATTACATGAGAGGATGAGAAATTTGATGTCTTTATACAATTTAAAAATCTTCATCTCACTCGAAAATACCTTATCTCAATTATGTTAATCAAATTTTTATAATATGATAAACATCGTTTTATAAATACTCGAAAACCAAATTCCGAAGGTTTTTGGCCATAATTTAATTGCGTGTCTATCTCAGTTACGAGGTATCGAAGATCTTGTAAGTTTTACCTAAATTAAACTCCGGGAGACATAGTCCTTCGAAAATACTGTGCAATAATCACTAAAACTTGACTTGTGCTATGGAAAGAGTTTATTACAGTACATTTTATGAGAACGCAGATGCTTACTGTCCATATGTTCGAACTTGAATCATCTAGATTTGTAAAATCATCTCCGATAGATTCATTGCACATTCTTATTACAAAAATCATTATTAAAAGGTTCTAGAATCGATGATATCAAACTCCCTAATTAGAATAAGGCTAATTCTGCCTTATAAAAATAAAATAATTACATTTACACGATTAATCTTATCAAGAAATTTTATCACGCAGGTTGAGGTTCTTCGGATATAATTTCCATAGCCATTGTTTCGGTCGCATTTTTCCCTGGTATATCAGGTTCTTGTTCCTCTCTAGGTACGTCGCCCGCTTCTTCACCTTTGCTTTTCAAATATTGACTCCTGTGTATTTCCTCTTCTAAGTGAACACAGGCTTGTTCAATTTCGTAATTCTTAGATACTAATCCGACCCATTGGGCTTCTAAAGCCCTCAGTTTTTCACCACCTTGAGTTTGCATTGATTTTCTTTGCCAGTTTACTTCTTGGATTGTTTTTCGCAATCCTTGAAGCTGCTTTTGCGCCTGCGATACTAACTGCATCAATACTTCAAGGTAACATTTCCACGCCTCGCAACCATACTCCATCATCAATTCTAGATTACAAATTCTGTTGAAAGTTTCAAACTTTATTGAACAGTGTTATTTGTTTTAAATTCATTCATCTTCTATGAAGTACATTCATTTTGCAAAAACTACAAAAGACATAAGACAGAATCTTCTTTAAAGCTGATTAATAAAAAAAAAAAACAGAGAAGTATCAATAACTAATTTTCAAATTACCTAGTCGCCTGATGTTCGAGTTGTGCCATGCTGTTTTCCACACTTTCATTCCAAGCGGCGATGTCATTCATTTTACCAGGAGGTGGTGGCGGGAGTTCGTATCGTTTCATGCTCAGCACTTCCATCGGTAAGCGATTTTGGAGTCTTTCAAATTCGTGTTTAATGACTGCAGTTTCAAAGGCGTTAATGTTCAGGGGTGGTAAATGTTCTAGATAATTTTTGGTCGGTCTGTAACGGCGCGTTTCTTCTTCTACCATCGCTAGCGCCTGAAATACAAGCGCATAACATAACCTAGCGCAATATAACCTCAAAAGTTTCACTAATATTTGATAACCTCGCAATGAGGGGTTAATCGAGGTTCGAAAACCGTCTCATATGTACGGGAATTTTTTATTTACCGCTTCTCTAACTCCAGGCTCATCGTAGCCTTGGTCAATATACGGTAAAGCATCGACAACAACTTCTCCTGCCATTTTAAATAGGCTTGTAGTGAAATCACAAATGTAAATGTAAAAATGCCAGCTAAGAAAATCAAACTAATGTTACAATCGAATCGCGTGAATGTCAGTGACGTGTGATTTGTGATTGGTCGGAATCCTTTCCGTTGGCTACGCGGACCCCGTGGCACTCTGAAATGCTGCGTTACCAACAGTGGCTAAAGTGAAAGGGTAGTTTATTTTCATACAGATTCGTTAATACTATTAAATCAGTTTATAATAATTTATGAAGAAGTTATTTAGCGATCATAGGGCGCAATTTTTCTTTCTACTTTCGCGGTTTGCCCAATTTTTGATAGTTAATAAATTCCGTGGGATTGCCTACCCTGCGAAAGGTAGTTTACGCGCATGCGCTACAGTTATGTGACCAACTTCCGCCCTCCTTCTTCTTCCTTTATGACCAGGCGAGGCGTGCAAGCAGCCTGGTTGGTGTTTTGCTAATGAATTGAAAAGTTTTAAGACTCGTCAAGATGGTAAGAATCCTAATAATCAAACTCTAAATCACGTTTAACAATCACCCGTTTATTTCTGTCTACACATACGCTACAACTCTACGCAATGTATCGTCGTATAATATATCCGAAAGTGCCTCACCGCGACCACGTGTAAAACACCTTCAATATAGCGTTGATAGTTCGCTTACCTATTCCCTATCGCTAAATTTAATCAAAGTGTTCAGTGTTGATCAAAAATTACATCGATTATTTTTATCAAATCAGTTCAGACTCGGCTAAGTTTATAAAAACCATTATCGTAGGTTAGAATCGTTACTCTTACGATACAGCCGCGGCCGCCATGTGCATGTCATCAAATTTCACCGGAATATTTTACACATCTCGATCAACAGCCTTGTACATTATTTCACCGCTACTATATCGCTTTTTAACTCTTTCTGCTCTAAAAATGCGAAAAATTTTCACATCTTGCACCTCGATTTCGAACACGCAGTAAGATACTCATGGTCTTGTACATACCATCTATTACATTATTGAGGCTTCCTTCTTTTGTGTTCGTAAATATCCAACAATTCATGAGTTATTTTCGCGTCAGACTTCACAATGTTTTAGGACTCGCATTGTCACGCTGTTGTGTTTATTTCGGACATCTGCGTTTACCGTTGATTTTTTACACAGTTATAATAAATCACAATTTCATACATTTTTTACCTTTTTATTAATTTTTTTTTTGTCAGATTTTATTCGACTATATTATGTGTTTTTTTTTTTATTTGTTTACTTATACAATATGTTACTTTCAGTCGTTATCATCAGCGCGTCCACTGATCACTGTATACAGTGAGAAAAATGAAGCTACCGGAGAGACGATCTCTTTGCCTTCCGTGTTCAAAGCGCCCATCCGTCCAGATGTGGTGAACTTTGTCCACCAACAGATGTCCAAGAACAGCCGTCAGCCGTACTGCGTATCCAAAGAGGCTGGTGAGTTTTGCAAGAATAGAAAAAATGAAAAACAATAAAAATAAATCAAAAGGCGTGAGTCTAGAGTCGAAAATCTCTGATATTCATCACAAAATTCAAAAGAATTGATGAATACTTTATAATTCTAACGCATTTTCATTTATTCTGTTCCCAAAAAATGAAAATTACTCAGTCGCTCATATTTTCACTTTGAATTATACAGGTTTAAAGAAAAATCAAAATCATTTTAATAATCGATGATATTTTCTAATTTTTGCATATGTTCATCCATTCTTCTTCCATGTACATAAATACATTGAATTTTAATTTTGCATTTACAACATTGATGAGAAAATGAAACTTCATGGATTAACATTTAGAGAGAGGAAATAATTTTTCTCTGTTATATTAGTTCAAACTCAACTCCTTCTCAAACAATGAATTTCACACATCACTTTTGCTCCCATCAGGTCATCAAACTTCTGCCGAATCATGGGGTACTGGTCGTGCTGTTGCGCGTATCCCCCGTGTTCGTGGAGGTGGTACTCACCGTTCTGGTCAGGGTGCTTTTGGCAACATGTGTCGCGGAGGTCGCATGTTTGCCCCGACTAAGCCATGGCGTCGTTGGCATAGACGTATAAACGTAAATCAGAAACGTTACGCTATTGTTTCTTCTATCGCTGCTTCTGGTGTCCCAGCCCTAGTTCAATCAAAGGGTAAGATTCGAACTTTGATAAACCGATCATTTACTACACTCTACATTTTTCCAAATACTATTTTTGTTTATTTTAATGTGATGATTTACTTTTGGTCCGTGTTGCTGATTTGCCACTGATTAGATTCTCAAAAGTGCTGATGGTTTAGTTTAACGAATAGAATTCTAAGATTTCTAGTTCTGCTTTCTTCATTTTTTTTTTATCAATTTATTACTTTCGTATATTCTAGGACACATGGTTCAGGAAATACCCGAGTTCCCATTAGTTGTTTCTGACAAAATCCAAGAATACAACAAGACCAAGCAGGCCGTCATCTTTTTGCGTCGTATCAAGGCATGGAATGATATCCAAAAGGTTGGTATGCACGAATCTTCTAATTTACAATTTCCAGAATTTTATATCGATGCTAGATACTCATTGAGACTCTATTCGATAATAGAAACATCATTCACTGGGAAGAGAGTACAGAAAATCTAGAATAGCTATCAATGTTGAGAATTTCGACATTCTATGCATAAAAAGACTCGAGTGTCTGAAAGAAAAAAACTGCATTCGTATTTTTGTACAAAAGAAAGCCTCTTTTTAGTGTATTGATATTTTTCGGATACCCTTCTCGAGTATGGAGTCTGTAATCGCTATCTATTCGTTTGTCTCATTCGTAATTGTAACAAAAACTATAATTTCTAAAATTCATATTCATGATAAAAGTTGCAATTGCGAAGCATTTGGCTTAGATCAACCAGAAACTAATTTATAAATTATTTCCAAATTTAACCAGGTCTACAAGTCCCAACGATTCCGTGCTGGTAAGGGTAAGATGCGTAATCGTCGTCGCATTCAGCGTCGTGGACCTTTGATAATCTACGGACAAGATCAGGTAAATATAAAGCAGCGAGGAAATAGCTTTTCAACAAGTTTCGTGTTGATGAAAAAAGTTGAAAAATTTGTCTGTTATAAATATGAAATGATGAGTTAACTTTTGGTCCGTGTTTATGAATGTCACTGATTTCACTTCAAAAGTACTGAAGATAATTTTCTCCTTATAATTGAGTTTTTAACTCGCGGAATTGAGGCAGGTGATTAAAAAAATATCGATGTTTCTTTTTTCCCCCAGGGACTTCGCAAGGCTTTCCGCAACATCCCAGGAGTTGATCTAATGAACATCAACAAACTAAATCTCCTGAAGCTAGCGCCCGGTGGTCATGTAGGCCGCTTTGTCATCTGGACAAAATCTGCCTTCGATCAATTGGACGCTTTGTACGGCACATGGCGCAAGGAATCGCAATTGAAGGATGGCTACAATCTACCATTCCCCAAGATGGCAAATACCGACTTGGCCAGGCTTCTGAAGTCAGATGAGATCCGCAAGGTCCTGAGAACACCGAGGTAAAATTAAAGAACCAAATAATTCATAGGAATAAAAAGAACTCTGTTCACTTTATTTCATTTATCTATTTTTTTATTTTTTATTTAAATGATGATATTATTGGTCCGTGTTGCTGAATCACAGTGATTTTACCCTTCCAATACTGAAGTAATAGCTCAATCTCTAATTAGCGATAATCGAACTTTCAACATTTGATCAAATGCTTAATCTCGCCAATTTTATTGCCTAATTGCAGAAAGAAGATCGTACGTTCCGTTAAGAAACTAAACCCTCTGAACAACACGCGTGCTATGTTGCGTCTGAACCCCTACGCCGCTGTACTAAAGCGCAGAGCTATTCTCACCGCTAACAAACGTCAGGTAGCGAGGGATCTTCTATTGGCAAAGAAACGAGGAGTGAGTTTTCAACTTTGATACAATAATGCTGTAAATTATGAAAAGTGTAATTGATTTTGTGGCAATTTCATGTTATTCCTTATTATTTTTTGTCACATAGATCACTCTTCCTGCCAAGGCGCCAGCAATGAAGGCTCAAAAGACCCTGGAGATTCGTAAAAAACAGATTCTGAAGGCGAAATCGGTGAAACCGAAGAAGCTAAAGACAGCTAAGACCGTGAAAAAGGCGACTGGACCAGCGCCTGCGAAAGTAGCGGCAAAGCCAGTCCCAGCAAAAAAGTAAACACCGATTAAAAAGAAGACAAAATAAATAAATTGTTGACCTGTGACTTTTATTTTAACGAAATAAAAAGGTGGGAGACAACCATTGATCGTAATTTTTATTTCTTGTAAATCAATTTTTATTCTAATCATAAAATAGTATGAAGAAAAATAATATAACTAGATTTCATAAGGTATCAATGAGAGAAAGCTGTTAAAGCTTCTTTTTCATCGGTGCACGTACAAAGATTGTATTGCCGTTGAAAACCTCGACTGATACTTTGAGGGCGTTTGCCTCTTGCGGTATTAGAAAGTTGAAATTTCTTACTAGCTTCGTACCTTCGATTTCGTGCATTTTAACATTCAGTATTTCTTCAGTAGCTAAAGCTGCTGTGCCTACTTTTAGCCCTTCTACTTTCATCTCTGCCTGGTGATAGTAGGAAAATTGAAATTTCGATTTCCTTAATGTGTTGCATTAATTTTTTTCTTTTTTTTTTTACACATTTGACGTATTTAATTATCATGTTACCGCAAAGTATTCCTTATCGTCGATCCTATAAATGTCGGGAATTTTGTTGAATTTGAAGCTAGTGCTTACACCGTTTGTCTTCATATCGAGATGCATGTAATCCTGTTGTTTGAAGAAATAAGCATTTTCTTGACAGTGGTGAGGCAGCTTATCCATAACAGTTTCACAATATTTTGTATAATTTGATAATTATTCTTCCCTCCTATTAGCAAATCATTTTTCTTTCTATTTATCTCACTATTTGATGACAAAAAATTCTTTAGCAACTTTTATCTTCGTATTAGGCAAACGAAGTAAACTGCAGTTTGTTGTATGAATCATTTTGACTGTCAATTTATCTCTCAGTATTCAAAAGCGTTTGTTATTTATTTTCAACAAATTCGATTCACATACCTAATTATCCAGATCAAGAATTTTATTTTTTGAAAATAATGAAAATTCGTATTTACCGAAGAATAAAAATTCCTTAGAAATTATTGTAAGCTTTAGCAGGTGTGGGTGTTTATTGTTGAGATATGCAACAGCATAGGTAATACATTCTGCAAAGTTAAGTAACTAACTAGGACAATGACGATTCTGCATTCACAATCAGTCTTAACGTATAATCTATACATCGGGGGAGTAGTGGCTGTCTATATCAAATAAATATATTACGAAGTCGAAGCTCGACTTGTATTCATGTATGAATAAGGCCCAATGCGGACTCAGGATAGAACAGCCTTGGGTTGACATTTAGGGAAAGATTGAGGATCAAACTTTTCCCACATCTCGCATCATGTCTTGATAAAATTTCGTTTCTCTTTTACTGTCGACGATTTTTTTCGCCGAGGTGCAGTCAGGATGAGAATTCTCTGCCCGTTGTCCATCACTGCGCGGACTTTATCAGCGTCAATGTTTTCGGGAATGAAAAAATTCTCGCAGTGTTTTATCGTCCTTTTAACCAGATCACCCAGGGCAGACTTTTCCAAGATACCTGGAAGCTGATTTGCAAGATCGCCCAGGGGACGGTGCGTCGATACTCTTAAGTTTCCATTTTTCACCGTGATCTTGATCGAGGACATATCGATCTCTGGGGCCAGCATCAGTCTCGTCTATTCACAGCATAGACATATAAGAATCGACCGCGCGTGTAACGGAGGTGGCCGTTGGTGGATGCGAGAGCGGAATAGAAAGAGAGATCGGAGTGTATGGGCCCCTTCTATCCTTGTCTAACGCGCATAGACACAGAGCCCCATATGCAACTGTCTCTTTCTATCGCTCTCCCGGCTTCTCGGCCTGGATGCGTGGTCTATTCTTATATGTCTATGATTCACAGAGTGATCTTACATTTGCGAAACACTATAATGACCATATTGATAATAAATGCCAAATTATCTCCATGTTAGGGTATACCTCGTATAAATTGTCACTTCGCATGCCACAGTTTAGGATTTGCATAGTGTAGCTGCTCGCCGGTGGCTCGACTGGAATTTTTACAGAATTTGTTTCCGACATTATCTTCTTTGTCGATTTGCGTTTACGACAACAGGAGCAATTGCAGTCAGCGTCACAGTCCCCGTCACAATTCGTGCATCCACTTTTTCTGTACATCCTTATTGATCCTGATGGGTAAGGCTTCTTCCGTTGTGTGCCCAGCTTCCTGAGTTTTATTACTTTTTATTATGACAATGACGACAAGAAAGCTCCTTATTACAACTTTTCAGACGCTCTAATAATTACGACGAATTTCCACCCACCGAGATCATTTTTATCGAAATTTATGAATACTTAGTACCATGAATAGAATATGTGAAGATTTTGAGAAGGAATGAGAATTTTATCCACAAAGCGAAATTCTAACACAACGTTCTTATTCTTTACGCATAAATCGTTTTTTATCAAGTCTTACGCCCGGAAAATACAATACCAAACTCTGTATAGGTAGGATAAAGCGAAGGAGTTTATCCGAATTTTATCAGTTGCCTGGCTTAGCTGTTATTCTCGTTCAATAAATCGTAACGTTTCATAATGCGAGAGATTTGGTAGCAGAAAAAACCGTTTGTGAGAAGATCGGTCCTCTCATCTCTGGTATTTATCGAAACGGTGGGATATCATGCTTCATATTTGAACTGAAACGAAAGAGACGAGTGCAGGTTTTTTTTTTTTACTTTTTATAAGCTCGCGGTATGAGTTTTGCGATACGAACAGCTAAATGGGTACGAATTGGGCCAAAACTGTTTGTATGTAGGATTTTTACTGTACCTACATGAAGTCTTTTTTTCGGGGTTTGTGAACTGCTTTGGCGATTAATTAAAGGGGTCAAGAGTAGCACACAGCGTCAGCTTGTATGAGCGAACCACTGACCTCGTAAATATTCATAGAAACTTGTGGTCTAGGAGCTGATGAAACGACCTTACGTAGATCGTAGAAGCGAACTTGTTAATTTCGCGTGACAAGGTCTGCAATCACTTGAAAAAATGATCAAACCGAAAACGAGTTATGAATGACAAAAAAATATACATGCGTGTATGACAAACGAGATTTAAAGCAAAGAACAATCATGTGAGTGAAGTGGAGTGCGAGAGCGGTGTTCAATTCGCATTAGTTCTTGTATTGCTGATTGCTTCTTTATTTATTTATTTATTTATTCTTTATTTCTATATTTCATACACTTGTTTTTCAGCTGGTTTTACCCCTGCAGGTCTTCTTTGACACTGCAGGAAGTTTCAATTTCTTACAACTTTTCGGTCACGTAATTGAATTCCTCGTTCGATTAGGGTTTTGTACGATTGCTTTTCCGCTTGATCGTTCGGCCCCGAAAAACGGCGGCGAATCTTGGGGCAAGAAAACGGCGAAACGAACCCCGCGAAGCCCAAATACTATCGCCGACAATTGACGTGATTCTCTGTGCCGAAATAGGGCATGGTACGAACTTTGAAGTTTCAATGTCTGTTTGCGTGACTTAACTTCGCGAATTACCGCAGACTGTGGATACAATTCTACCCTTTCTCCGATAATCAGTCCACTTACTACACGTAGACATAATATGAGTAGAGAACTTCAATCAGGAAACGAAAATATTGCTCTTCGTCATAAATCGTACGTATCATGTATGCGTGAATATTGAAGTATTCATCTTTGACTACAATAGAAAGGTGCAGATACTTGCATAATAAGATAAGAAAGTCCCGACCCCCTCGTCACTTGTTACACCCCTTTTCCTGATAGGAGTTAAACATTTTATTACGTTTGGATTAATTCTTGCGGATTAATTAAATCCACTTGTCGAGGATTAATTTTCTCCATTATTGAACTTTAATCAACGATACCGACTTTTTTTTTCTTTGATATACCGATGCGTCGCTGCATTTCAAAGCGCGTCATTTTTTTTCTGCAAAATATATTTGGACGACACTCACACTCAGTCATTTCGTATTCGAATCGAAGTGACTGGATGAGTTCAATCTCTAAATTTTGACGGAATTTAGTCACAGGTAATAAAGTCCTGAGACTATAAAATTGATGAAACAAAGTTTGATTACATGGGTCCCCAGCTGTTAAACTATCTGCACCCTTCTTAATGTGCTATTAATACTCCCAGGGAAATATACCTACTTCCGGCTCATTCCAGACCCCGAATTCTGTGCGTAACAAATTTAAGTTCACCCAAATATTCCAATTCAAAGAACTATCGTCAACCCACCATCCTTTTCGACCTCATTAATATTTCGATTTATTCTCATAACGTGGGTTGACAGCTATGTCCACACGACTGCATGTCCTTAATGAAGGTACTGATCCAAATCACCCTGCCGTCATCCCAAGTGATTTGATCCTAACAACCGAATTCTCGTGCAAAATTAGCCATACTTTGGTGCAAACTATTTTTGATCGCTATTATAGCGCTAATTCATTCGCTTTTTACCGTTTCGCCTTTTCGCAATCCTTTGCTGTTCAGGTTCGATAAATCATCCCTGTTTTCTCTTCCCTTTTTCGAAGGGTGTGTTCCGTCTGAATTTCACAAGGTCTCTTCATACCCATACCTGGCTATACAGCTAGCTTTGTGACCGCTGATATTGTTAATTAGTTTCAGGCTCTGCACGATGCTGCGACAATTTATTACGCGACAGTTTGTTAGAATTTGGGGTTTCGTGGGTGCTCATGCGTAATAACCGCTAATAACTAACTTTGAAATACTTCGATGTCTCATCGTTGTAAAATGGATATTAGAATTCCGCTGTATATGTATACCGAAAAACGACAGCCTACTCGGGGATATAAATTTTCTGAAAATTCAACGGGTAGGACGAGGGAATAATTGCTGATCAATATGGATCTATTCGACCAAATTGAAACGTTATACTTCAGCGAGAAGCCAATTAAATTTACACATTAATTATCACTCCTTTCACCGATAGGATCTAAAGGATTTATAATAGGAACGACTTCTGTCACGTCGCGCACTGCGAGATAGAATTGGAGCTTATAGAAATCAAGATATATACACTTCGGAGTGTGCAACAGGTTCCGTCAGCAGAGATCAGACAGAAAGATGGAAAATAATAAACGAGAATCGTCATTCTGCGTTTAAGAATTTATTTCAATACGGGTACATCTTATTTTTTATAATATTCAAACATTTATTTTCTGTAATATCGGAACAAGATTCACGCAAATCGAAATAATGTTCCCAACGCGTGCCGAAATCTGTGAGAATTTAGTCCTTAATTTATACAAAAATGTAAATTCATGTGTGAAATGTGTGAAATATGAACCTAACACTTAGAAAGATGAATACATAGCTCGTACTTTCAATTACAACATATCGTATCATATGTCCATGCGGGGTGCAGGGTTCAGATATACTAACTCCGTTACTCTCATTGTCAGTGTACTGTGGGATGCGCTACTTTTTTGTGGGCCCAATGAGACCCAATTTGGGGAATTTTAGACGTGTATTATTCTTGGATGTTTGCTTTTTGTAAACCTCAAAGATGAAAACAATCATGCTGAGCAGTAAACCTGCTGCTAGAATCACAAATATTCCAGCAACTTCGTCCAGGCTTAGAGTTGGTGACCGTACTTCGATATCTGAATGTATTCTTTGGCTTCCCGGTAGGATCATATTCTCGTCTGACCATTTGGACATCAATCCGCTTTCTATCAGAAATGCAATAGTTCGATCAATTTCGTCGAGAGATACCCTGGTGCGTGACATCATCGCCATTCCTAGAGGAAAGTTCGTGATTCCTTCTTTCAACTGATAATATTTTGAACGCCAACCGTGATTATTGATCAATAAGATGTCAACCAGTATCCCCGTCTGCTGAGCATCCAGCAAAAACTTATCAGGGTTCTCCATCATCTGCGAATGTTCCGGTTCTGAAATATTTATAAACGTGTCGATGATACGTTTGTACTTTTCATCAATCTGGAATCTACCGCTTTCAATAGGATATCCTGTAACTCGGATGTCACTAGCTGCCAGTTCTTCAACCGTTTCGATTTTATGCACCCATGGATCGTTCAGTACACTTGCCAGCGAGGCAATGTAGCTCTGAGTTATCAAGTAGCCGTAGATTACCCATAATGTCATTTGCGACTTCTCCACAAAACCACGAGACGTCGAAGCAACTGATACGCCAAGAAAGAGCGCCAAAGCCATGAGGGACGAAATACTCCTCCGGTTCATCCTGATCAAAACTCGTCCGACGATCGAACCGATCACTACACAGATCCAGACAGATTTGCTAAATGTGTGCAGTATGCTGGCGAAAGGAATGTACTTTGGTATCGGTATCATCAGAACTACGGTATGAGCACAGTACGAGGTGGTGAATTTGATGTTCTCCAGTTGTCGTACCCACATACTACAAGCTCCAATGTCAGCTTCACCGGACTGTAATTTTCTCCGGACCCAGGTTGAATTTTCAATTACATCGCTGGGAACTGCGTTTCCCGGTGGAATTGCGTTCATGACTTTCATGGTGTAGTTCTGCTTCTCCGCTATAGTTTCCAATATCTGACCCTCAAGTCCTGTCATAATTTCTTGGCCGTTGACCTCTGCCAAATGTACAAGATGCCAACAATTAGTCGTCGCAATCTGTACCACACATTTGTTGTATTCGAAATGCTCAAACGATAAGTTTCCTACGAATGTGTCATTCTCCAAGTAAGCCATTATTTCTGGTGGTTCAGGTTCACATCTTACATATGGGATGTGTCTTTTACTTTTGATAGCCAAGACTCGATTGTCAACAGGAACCAAGACGGTAGCATGCGCTCGAAGCTGCTTCCACGCAAGGTCGATAACCAATTTTGACGATCTTCTGGCCTCATCGTTACTGTCTGATATCTCGTAGGTTGCCACTAACAATTCAATCCTGGCAGCTGTACAGTTTACATTCATACTGCTGATGATTTTATAGACGTCAGTCATGGACGCGAAGATGATGATATTCTCACAACTACTACAGTTGCGACGATTTGGGACGTTGTAGTTCCCCTTGGAGTCTGGCCACGTATTAATGATGACTAGGGTCTTCTGGGTCGAACGCAACATGTTTATCATCTCCAGGGGCTTTTCACCTGGTGGACTGAAGATGAAAGCACAGTAGTACGGCATGTTCGTTACTGGACGTATTTCAACGACGTGCCGAACGCTCTTCACCACGTTCTTGAGTAATACTTGATCCTGCAAGTATATTTCGTTAACATTGCGGAGGCTGGTATCGCAGAAGCCAACGGAAATTACGAAAGAAACCATTAGAGCGACGCCGAAGTCTGTTTTCACCATTGTGACCGACAGTGAGCTTATAAATGAACTTCTTTCGTCGTCGAAGTGAATAAGTTGGGAACTGTAATGTGAACTTATATCATCGTTTTTCCATTCTGCAGTATTATAGTAACAATTGACTGAACCCCTCCTCACCCTTGAATCCCGGAAAAGCTCAGCACTTCGCTCAACCTAATGGATATTTCGGTTGTGTATGAAATTCCGCGCTCAGAGCACTTCAACCAATAAATTCAATCAATATTCAATCATCACGCTAGACCTAATGTTCTGCGCTGACGAGAAAATTTACCTACATTTTTATTTCCACCGGGCCGTGTGCTTTGAGCTGGCCGTAGGAACTGCTTCCGTTGATTAAAAAAAAAAAAAATACAATCTCTTTTGATTCCTGGGGATCGGGGACTGAAAATCAATATTCTTATTATCAGAGAATCTCGTTAGAAAGTGATCCATATGGAAACGACTGATATCGAGACAGTAGTATGGCATCTTCATTCCAGGACGTATTCCAATGACATGCTGAACGCTCTGCACCAATTTTTTCAACAAGACTTGCTCTTGCAACTATTCTTCACTAACATACCTGAGACTAGTGTTGCAGAAGACCATGGCAACGAAAATGACTAAATATACTATAAGAGCTATGTCGAAGTATTTTCTTCCCATTGTGAGATGAGCTTAATGGGCTTTTTGCCTCGATGGAGTAAATGTAGCTGAACTATAACTTCGTCTTATACTGGGAATTGGTTCACTCAACGATGAAACTCAACCTAATGGAGATTTCGGTTACTATACGAATTGCCGTGCTCTAATCAATTTATCCACTTATTTTAATTCTATATTCAATATTATCACGCTTCACATGATGTTCTTCGCTGACAAAAAAAAACAAAAAAAAATGTCACATTCTTCCCACACTTTCATTTCCGCCTAGACGGTCCCAGTGTAGGTTCAGGCTTTGAAACTGCACTTTCGTTGATTGAAAAATAAAGTCTTCCTCGTCCTTTGAGAATCAAGGACTGATAATCAATATTCTTCCAATTAGAAGGACTTGTTTCAACATCGTGTTCGGCGACGCGAATGTGGTGTGTCTGTGTTATTCAGTATATTAAATAGCTAGCACTATCGATCACCTGATACCTTTTAATCTCTTAATCCCACGCCTTCTTTGTCTCTTCTTTTGAGTATTTCGTGCGCGGTGTGCACAGAAGACTCAAAGAGCAATCTGGACTTGTGCTAGCACACCAAAAGTGATACACATAGAGGGTTTTCAGTGAATTATACCACAAAGCTATCCAGTAATTTTTACTATGCTCCTGAAATGTTGATAGTGCAATTATGATAGTAGTAGCAAATAACTTTTCACAATACTTTCGAGTACATTTCCCTTCATCGTCTAGTGAAATTCACGTGCAGCACAGTATTTTATGTTCATGATTAATGCCACTTTTACTACTGGGTAAAGAATTCTCTGCAAATGAGTAATTTTCACTGTTTGCAGGATAAATTCCTCATTTCCCTGTGTTCTACAGTTAACAATATAATTGCTTGCAAAGTGCTTTCGTGTCTATTGGTTTTTGCGTGTAGTTCGTGGCTTACATTAAATTGTAAGCAGAAAATCTCACCCATGAAACTACCATATGGAACCGTTTGCTTGTTGAAAGAACCAATTTAAATGTTGAAGCTTTGAAGTGATCAGGTCATTGCGTTTGCTTGGAATTTTCCTTATTCGATTTTACGCGAATCGCATTCACGTAATCCTCGTGGGTACACAGCGGACAGTTGATTATTTGGACGGCGTTGGAAATCTGCTATGCACTGATAATTGGTGGTGGTGGAATTCGGAGTTATGTACAGAGGGGAAACAATTTGATGCTGGTAATTCGGTGCTCTCGATGACGTCGAGTAGACAACAATGAAACTGCATGCGCTTTGACGGACGAATTCATGGTAATATGCAAAACACTGGGCCGATAGTTATAGATGCGATTGATGTAATCGTTCACACTGGATTCCCATACCTATGGGCACTATTTTGTGCGTGTTGCAATTATCGTTAGTTTGGACCAATGTTCACAAATAGACTGGCGCGTAGATTACAGATAATAATTTGATTGTAAGAATATAATGAGCAATCTTGTCATCAGCTCAAATATTTTGTCGATCATTATAATGAACCCCGCAGATGTGATAGTATGAGCTCGAGTGTACATTGAGTGCTTGGAGTGCAGGAATCGGCTACTTTTTTGCGGGCCTGATTTGGTTCAATTTGCGAAATTTTCAGGTAAGGCATGAATTATCCTGCGGTGCGATTTTTTGTAAACCTCGAAGATGAAAACGATTATGCTCAGCGGCCAACCAACGAATAGGATCACAAATATTCCCGCAACTTCTTCCAAGCTCAAAGTTGGTGATGGGGCTTCGATGTCTGTATATACTCGACGGCTTGCTAGTGGGAGCACATTCTCCTCTGACCATTTCTGAAGCAATCCGTTTTCTATAAGGTTTGCGATCGTACGGTCATTTTCTTTGAGAGACACCCTGCTACGTGCCATCACCGCCATTCCTAGAGGTGCGCTTAACAGATTTTGTTTCAACTGATAATAGCCAGGAAGCCGACTGTATCGCTTCAACAAAATTATGTCAAATAAAATTCCTGTGCGCTGGACATCGGAAAATATCTTCTCAGGGTTATCTATCAATACCGTATATTCATCTGTTGTCAGATTTATGAACGTATCAACGAGACGTTTGTACTTGTCGTCAATCTTGAAAATACTGCTTGCAAAAGGATATCCTGCAACTACGATGTCGCTAGTCGCGAGTTCTTCCATCGTCTCGATTTTCCGCACCCGTGGATTGTTGAGAACGCTTGCCAGCGAGGCAATGTAGCTCTGGGTTATCAAGTACCCGTAAGCTACCCATAATATCATCTGCCACTTTTCCACAAAACCGCGAGACTTTGACGCGACTGATACACCTAGGAAAAGCGCCAAGGCCATCAGGGAAGGAATGCTTCTCCGGTTCATCCTGATCATGACTCGTCCCACGATCCAACTGGGCACTATACAGATCCAGACTTCTTGACTAAACGTTTGCAATACGCTAGTGAATGGAATATAATTTGGAATCGGTATCATCAAAACGACGGTATTGGCGGCGTACGAGATGCTGTATTTTAAGTTTTGCCGATATGATACCCGGAGACTACAGACTCCAATGTCAGCTTCACTGGATTCTAATTTTTCCCTTACGTAAGTCGTATTTAAAGTTGTGGTTTCGGAATTATCGCCTTCCTTGAGGCTCGGGGGTATCGCGTTTATCACTTCCAATGTGTAGTTCTGTCTTTCAACTATAGCTTCCAATACCCGACCCTCAATTCCCACAATGGTTTTCTTACCGTTAGAAATCACCAGTTGTGTAACATGCCAACAATTACCGGTCGAGACCCGAACCACACATTTATTATAACCGAAACGCGCAAACGATAAGTTGCCTATGAAAGTGCCACCCTCCCAGTAAGCCATTATTCGAGGTGGTTCAGGCTTGCATCTTATATACGACATGTGTCGTTCACTTTTAAGAGCCAAGATTCGACTGCCGATGGAAACCAAGACAATTGTATGCGCTCGAAGATGTTCCCATGCAAAGTCCACAATAGTTTTTGCCGCTTCTTCGGCCTCATTGTTGCTGTCCAATATGTCATAAATCGCCACCAATAGTTCAATTCTTGCACCTGTACAGGTGACATTCACTTTGTTGATTACTCGATCGACGTCAGTCATCGACGCGAAGACAATGATATTCTCACATTCGCTACAATTGCGACGGTCTGCAGCAGTATAGTTTGCTTTGGAGTTTGGCCAGGTATTAATGATGACTAGAGTCTTTTGCGTGAAACGCAACATGTTCATCATCTCCATGGGTTTACCACCCAGTGAACTTAAGGCAAAAGCACAGTAGTATGGCATGTTCATCTCAGGACGTATCATAACGACGTGCCGAACGCTATTCACTACGTCTCCCAATAAAACTTGCTCTTGCGAGTATTCTTTACCAACATTGTGGAGACTAGAGCTGCAGGAAATTTCGCTAACAAGGATGACAAGAAAAACTAGAAAAGCGACGGCCATCGATGTTTGTCCCATCGTGACTGTCTACCAATTTGATGGACTCTTCACGTCGAATCCAGAAAGGGAATGTACACACCTCAATTACAATAAACTTTTCTCTTACTGTACTAACTTACCTCTTCTTATTGTTCTCCTACTTTTTTTTATAACGAGAATGGGCTCAACTTTCTTCATTGAATCAATATTCAATATGTAATCGCGCTGCGGCTAATGTGTTTCTCTGAGAGGTAAAGTAGCATATTTCACACACATTTTCATTCCCACCTACACGTGTATGCCAAGGCTTTGGCAATAAACCTTCATTGATTGACAGAAGATACCTCCCTGACTACTGGGAATCAAGGACTCAAAATTAATACTTTTACATTTATAAAGACTTCTTCCAACAAAATATGTACAATAATGTGCCCATGATGTATTTATTACATCATTTACTATGGTAAGGGTACGGGTAGTTACAGTTTTCTCGTAAATTGTCTGCATATTGCTATACTGAACAATTTGTTCGGTGATTTACTGCAACGATTTCCCACACAGCTCTTCACAGCATTTTGCGTAAAAACAAGAAGTGTGAAACTTTTACTACCACCGCGCTTCTTATCTCTGCAAGCTTGGTGATAAAGAGGGTAGGTATAGGTATTGCCGCTCGTTTTCAAGATCTCATATTATATAAGCTGATCGTCAAAGTTACGGAGCTACAAGGAGTTTGAATTCTCCTAAAATCATGTCACTGCATTTATAATTCAAAATTGAAATTTTCCTTTCTTACAGGATGAGGAGGATCAAATATTAACAACTATCTCTTCGGCTACTCAAACCTGGACGGATCATCATCTAAAATGTACCGCCTCTTAGTTCTCTTGAATTAGGGTGAAATTCTGTACAACAACTCCGTTCCATATTTCAATTCATCATAGATCATATTGGTATAAAATGAAAATTGTTCGTAACAAAATATTCTCAATTATGTATATTTCTAGGCGAACAGTAATTCTTTTGCAGGCTTCCTCAATTCTTGACTCAAGTCTGTGTCACTATTCCCATCTCCGATGTTTCCTCAATGTATATGTTTGTGAATCGGACAGAGAAGTTCGCAAGAAGATTATGTGAAACTGTTATTACAGTTAGTCAGCCCTTGACCCCCAGTTGGGGAATATCCCATCTCGAATAGCGCAATAAAATGTTGTTTAAAAGCTTTGTCACATGGGTTCGTATCATCAGTAAAAGCCTCCATAGCTGGCGACAGGCTCTTCCTATTTGCCTCGAGCCTTTTAGCCTGTTTGTTGATTTTAATAGTTGTCTATACGATCCATAATTTTACCGGAGTCCAACAACATAGGTATGTGTAGGCATGATGTACAAAATGCTCTGCGGAAATTTCCCTTTCCAAATATTTTCCGTACTGAGGCAGTGAATATGGAAAACGTGTCAGATGAGAGTTAAGCGATCGTGCAGAGGGGTGCGAATGATAATTTACTCAGATTCGACATTTCCATAACACATCATATCACACATTTGTCATGTTCGTCCCTTGGTGTATCGTGTATAAGTATACATCACGTACCTTACTACGAGCCCCTGTTCGTCTCTCTTTGCAGGGGCTGCTTTAAAATATGTATATTAATTCACCAGATGACAGTGCGATGCCATATTGAGTGAGTCAAAAAGGTTCAACCCCGCAAAGCTCGCGAAATTTATCCACCCATCTGAGTTTGAGTCATTTCGTAGTACAAGTTACGATTATAATTCGCTCACAAAATGAATCTTAGACCAGTTTAGCACCTCGATGTCACTTCGTCAGTTGATGCGAATGCTATCAATTAGGAACTTCAATAAATCAACAAATATTATACCAGGAACGCGAACCTTGTGTAAGAAAGCGTTCAATTTCATTTTAAATGCTGCAAGGCCGATCCTCAGTACATTTTCACGATGATTAACATGAACGTGATTGTCAGCCACTGCACAGGTGAAGTCGCATGAGTGAGTCATATGGTATATACCTTGTTATAGTGGTGATATCGACGTTACATTTTTTTCCCTTTGACGAGCAATGAAATTGGACTTACGATAGCTACTGGGTGACAATGTGTAATCTATAGTTGTCAAGAGAAGCTCGGGGGGAAGCTTTCACCGGAATACAATTGTCGTAAAGTATGAATATCGGAGAATATATTTCAGCAGGCAAATTTCCGGCAAGTTCTCGATTCAGGCTGGGCTTGACTAACGTGACTGACTTTTCGTTTATACGTGTATATGAAATTGAAACACGGATATTAAATAAAATGATCCGAATATGACGTTGGTAATCCATTCGACTAACGACTGATTCGAATGTGGCTGATTTTTGTATTGGATTACAGTAAACGCCGCGAATTACTAGTTTCACATATGTATGTATGTATACCTTGGTATGTATTTCGGGATAACATTTCCCGGCATTTACTATAGGTACCCAATTGAATCATCGCTTGGCTAGGTGGAAATTTGCTCGTTTGCACTCGGTGTACTGTTTCCCCGTGACGAGATAGTATATATATGATTTTTTTTGGCTCAATGCAAAATACGGATTAGTTGTTAAATCAGTACACAGCTTACATCAGAAGATGATTTTGTGATGCTATTTCTTTAATTCTTTCATCGAATATTGGAATTCGGAAATAAAAGCAAAAAGATGATACATCGTTATGTCATTTGCGACAAATCGAATTTCCAACACATAGAACGATCTGCAGTCGTTGACCACAAAAGCAACAAACTGACACGGCAATTTTCTCTTGTGAAAATTGTCGAAGATTTTTCTCCACTCCAAAAATGTAAGAGCTAAGAGATATTCTGCCCTGTCGCGAATCCATTGCGTAGAAGTAATACGTGGTGTAAAGTTCTCTTGAGCGGATAACAAACGCAGATATATCAGATCTGGGCGAAGTAATATAAGTTTGAATATTCCGTATATTATGTTTTCAGTTAAAAATTAATGGAACAGAATCTTTCTTCGTTTAGTAGTTTAACTTTTCTGAATTTTTTATTTTTCATATAAATTGCGCTTCCGGATATTTGAAAATCGATTTTTCCACTATTAGAATACCATTACGCTTGACTCGCATCATGTCCGAGATTTTGAACAGACAAAGCGAGCTCGACTCAACACCCTGACGTCAAACTTCGGTGGTTAATTTTGAAGCTGTTTTGACGCAGCATCCCTTAAACAAACGACGCGTCATTCAAGCCTTAGTCTACATCCTACATACGCACAATATGTGTGGCAGAGTACGAGTACAAACCAGATAAAGGGGCCTACCGTTACCCGTAAAACGGCGATGGCAAGTCCCCTGAAAACTGAATCCACCGCTACAGGTGAAAACGATAGATGTAATGATATGACGCGAGAATATGTCAATTGTATGATTGGATCGCTGGATATTCAGGGTCGGTAGCAAAAATGTGATAGACTGACGCCAGGAACCGCATTAGCTACAGCAATCATCAAATATTAGCGGTGATCCAATTGACATACATAATCTAGATACACGCATGTAATCTTGAAGGCATATATATTTCTACGTATCCGCATGCATGCATACGTATAACTACCTCCGTTGTCGGAAGATTTGAATGTCATTCAAACTCGAAATGCACTTCGAATGTTGCAAAGGATAGCAATGATGGAGTCGCTGCGTCAAATCGAAAGGTTTAATCCTGAATGGGAAAAGAATTCAATGCCCTCCCTTCTGCCTTCGCTTCATCCCTTAAACCATCCCGTATCTGTAAGCCGGTTTCTGCGCCTCCCACGCCCCAGCTTCTCCAACTGCTATACCTATCTCCTATATTCCATTTTCCAATGGGTGCAGACTGTTGGTGTAATACACAGGAGGTATCTAAGCGTGTTTCCCCCCAGGTGAGTTACGCATTCGGTTATAGGTATACCTCGAAAGTGCATCCTATAGTAGATTCATTAGCCTTGTCGATAAGAAGCCCCACTATGGTCTTCAGTGTTTCATGCACAGGATTTGCACAGATGGAGTCTATTGTTTTGCACATTATCTATGATTATCTTTTTATATTGAGAAAACAAACAAATTGCGGTGTTACATAAAATAAAAAGGAGGTGGTATCGGCAATAGAACCAAGCAATTAGTGTCTACCACTCATAAATCAGTTCGTAATTAAAATATTTCCTGAGCGATTGCATAAGGATTAGCTGATGACTGTTACAGACAGGAAGCACCATGGCAAACCATGGTTGAATCATTAAAAAACACGTTTTGTATTCCGATTGATTCAGCACGTTGACATTCTGTGTATGTAACAGCGACTGATCAACGCCAGGATCGGTGGTTGTAATAATTTATGAACACGAATCCATCTCGAAATTTTGAAGACGGGGTGAATCTAAAGCTTTGAGAAATAAATGAGGATTTTCCTTCCGCCATTATAAATGTACGCCGTTATTAATTAACACCATAATATTCCTGCAGGTCATACTATTCATCCCTTTTCTGCAAAATACTCGGTTAATTGGACTCTTTACACTGGCTCTTTCGCATCGCATATTTAATACGGTGGTTTTTGTTTTATTCTTTTTAGATGACTGACTTTTTGCTCGAAACTCATTAGACTACAGACGGCTGAGAGATTATTGATTATCGTTTACCAACGCGTAATCAGTTGCTTCGAAATTAACCGCGAGTGAAAAAAATTTCAATATAAACAAGGCAGAAAATACGGTTTTTTCTCGTACTTTTCATCACCAGACGAACCCATTTTAGCACTAGAATTACCATCAAATACGTTGAATATATAGGCATGAAGAATTCGTTTAGGTATATAGGAGAAAAATTGTCAAATAATATACATGCCATTGATTCCGAGACGAATCAATTGCAAAAAGTATACAGTATCATTCCAGAACCCATTACTTTAGAACCTCTATCTTGGATGTTCAAGATCACGAAGCTATTGATTCGGTAGTTCATCAGCGAATACAGAATTTCTTTCTGTACCACGAAGTACAGCATCGAATATACTTACTGAACTGCGATATTAATTAATCTAATTCTAAATCATGAATTTAAAATATTTGTATCGCATACACTTTGATAAGGCTGCAAAATTTAGAGGCTTGGTTAATTGGGTTCGTATAATACACCGGGGCTAAGGCTATTGCAAAGTATCATAATTAATAATAATAATCCTAAAGACTCCTGGGAAATATTATGAATTCATGATTTCAAACGATTAATTATATTTTTAACGGTAGGTCGTTGCGAATAAAAGACTGTAAGGATTAAACAAAGTTTTTTGCTTCGCCTTGACGTAGTAGAGGAAAGCCTCGAGAAAAAAGTTGCAATTATTGGAATTACTCCAGCTCCTTGCCGCGTACTTTTTCTTTCATTTTTATTGCCGTACCGCGAGTTGTGGTTCCGGTTTATGACGCCATCAAAACACTACAGCAAATAAAGAAAAACGAAGACTTTGTACCTTCGGTTTCCTAATCTATACCTTATCCCGTAACCAAGTGACAGCTAACTTATCAACGCTCTGATACGGCCTTTTTAATGAAGAGGCAGCCGTGTTTGAAGACATCCGTGCTTAAATTTTAGCTCATTTGAATCATAGTGATCAAGAAATTTGTATTCCGTATCCCAGAGAATAATCGCAAAAAATATCTGCAATGCTCAGTTGGTGTGAATCTGTCGTGTTTTCTAACTCGAACGATCCCCTGTACTATAAGATATTTTATGGTGCAACGTAATGCTTGCTGAACACTGACATTCTTTTTATTCGTGTGCGATTCGATCGAGTCGACTTCAAGATCCATGCAAATTGAATTTGTTTCAAAATCTTCACCCTAAGTCTTCTTTTAATCTGAATGGTATCGAATAGTTTCAGCGAAACATGTTCAGTCATCCTTAACTGCGATTTAATGATCGAACTTTAGTCTAGTTAGAATTGATTTCGCCCAAGGGAAATCGAGTTTGAATTAGTTATCTATAGGACGGGTATGCTCACTCTAATTTCGGGTAATTAGAAACGGCGGAAAAGCATTGTAGACGCTGTTATCGTAACGTTCTATTCAATTCTTATACAGACGCGCAGTCCAAAGCGTAAGTGATAGCGAAGCGAAGAACAGATTTATTCTGATCATTAGGCATTAATTGGGCATAAATTCTGGATGCTGATTAATCTATAAATATGAGCCGAATAAAATTAGAAATATCATACAACAATAATATAATTAAATCATTCGTCTTGTATCACTTGTCCGATCTATACTTTTCACAAATATGTGTATTTGCAGATCTTCATTAGGGAAGAAGTATTCATCTGGCATCATTCGCGTCCAGCCTAGCAGTGGTGACTTTGAATTTGCATCACCGATATATTTGTCGTTCGTGAGTTCAATCCGTGGCGAGGTCTTTCTTGTCGGAAAAATTGGCATGTGTCATTACTTCTCAATATCCGCGAGGTGAAATGTAAAAGTTTGTGACATGACGTTCCCGAACCATCAAGCAGAAAGAAAATGCTCTCTTCATTGCAAGCGAGATATCAGCCTTCCGGCAGCACCCCAAATCCAAATGTCACCTAAATATCTTTCCAGGAGATCTGGCAGCACAAACAGTAGCCCAGGTATGTCGGAATCCTGCAGAATTTGGTACTTTCAACGCAGCAATTTGGATTCCCTTGGATTGCCTAGGGTTTTACTCATGCATATCAAAATGATATTCACGTACCCTACTCGTCTTTGTATTTTTTTGAAGGAGGTTTGGCATTAGCTTTGCGGATGAATTGTCCACCTGATCCTTCTTGGCCCGAGACACACACGACTGCAGATGCCTTAGTCACACCAATGCTCACATTCTACTTTTTCGTAAAGTTTTTACAGGAATGTTACATACATTTACATCGCACGAAGAAATCATTTGCAATGGACAAAATTAAACTATGAATCGGTCGACCAGGTTGAGTGAAAAAAATCTTTAAAAATATTCTCATTTTCGATTCATACAGTATTCTATGCAGGTATTAGGTGTAACTCGTTTTATTGCACACCTAAGGGTAGTATTCAGTCTTCGTATGTATTTCTCAAACCTACAGACTTCTGCGTGGGCATTAGACCATGTTTAATACCGCAGTGCCCGTACCGCAATTATAAGAAACGAGGTGACCCCTTTGGTGTAATTAGTGCATAAATAAAATAGTATTTGACAGTTTTCCGCGTTCCAGAAAGGGGAGCATAAAAATTGATTCAATATCTTCACTGACCTGTGACAATATAATAATTATTCGTGCAGAACTGCATAGGTGTGATAAATTCAATACATATACAGCATAGTAAATGTAGAGCTTCAGCTCGACGATTTTTCTACCTCGAAAAGCAAAATCATAGTTTTCATTTTGTTAAGGAAAATTCGTGACTACGGAAGGTGGTACGGCTCTAGTATATCTGATAAATCTTACATTTATTTTTTCCGATGCCAAATTTGGTTTGAAAAATTTATATCATTAGTAGGTATACGTGCAATCGTCGTATTATAAAATAATATATTAAAATTTGGATAACGATTATGTGTTCATTGACTCACGTTAAGTGATCAGCCGAGAGATTGGGAACTTCACCAGTAATTATGTTTAGAGGTGAAAATTGAATAAAGAATTTTTGTCTCATTTCGCTCGCAGATATGTATTACGACACGCGATTTTCATGAATTATTCATGATCAGTACTCCGCGGGAGGTAACAACGCTGCTCTGAGTAAGGATTGAGATTACAGCTTCTCAGCTCACGATAAGCCCAATCTTAATATAATTCCGGTTTTTGTTCATTACCGCGATCTTATGCAGAGATGCGATCAGGATCAAAATCATTTTCTTGTTATTCATAACGACACACTCCCCGTGAGTGTTAATATTCGGAGTCACATCAATTCTCATGCTACTTCATAATCTTTCCGACCATATCCCCTAGGATAGACTCTCCATAATGCCTGGAATTAGACTTCCATTTTTACCAAAATTATCGAGCATGAATTTCGTCTATTCACAGCGTGATCTAAGAGTTGTAAAACAATAATGACTATCGAAGGATATGAGGAGTGATAATTTATTGTCACTTCGCACGCCACAGTTCAGGATTTGCATGATGTGGCTGCTCGCTAGTGGCTCGATTGAAATTATTACTGAATTTGTTTCGGACATGATCTTCATTTTCGATTTGCGTTTACGACAGCAGGAGCAACTGCGGTCAGCGTCACAGTCCAAGTCACAATTTGTGCATCCACTTTCCCTGTGCATCCTTATTGATCCTGATGGGTAAGGCTTCTTCCGTTGTGTGCCCAGCTTCCTGTTTTATTCTTTTTCATTCTGACAATGATAGCAAGAGAGCTCCTTATTATAACTTTTAAGCTGCTCTAATAATTGGCTCGAATTTCTCCGCGCGAGTTTTGATAACGCGAGAGTTAGATCATTTGATTTTTATCTGCAGCGTTAATTGACCAAGATTGATGAATTTTTTGAATAAAGAATATGAAGATCTCAAGGAAGAAAAGACTTTGTTTGATATTATATAAACTCTCCGCTTTTTATACCTTCGCCTCTGTCGTTATTGTTCGTCAAGTTTCATTCGCAGGTAATTGGAAAATATTTAGGAGAAAACAAAGGATTGTACGAGTTTCCTTCCTTCGGGATGAAAAGAATTGTTATTCTTACTCAATAAGACGGAACCGTTTCGGAATACGAGATGCCTGGTAGCAAACGCACCATTTGACAGAACGTCAGTATACGCCTTATCCCCGGTATTCATCAAAGTTTGAGAATATTATGTTTGATCTTTCGACTGGAAAGTGAAAGGGGAATTCAGAAGACTATAGGTTTTTCCGATAAGACGTTGTACAACTTCCGAAACACAGGCAGAAAAAGAGTCAGGAAGTGAATTGGAACTGACTCAAATTTCCAGAATTTGTATTTTTCATCATGGAGTTTTCTTGAGGGGTTTGAAAATGAGTTGGTAATTAATTGTCGAAAGTAGCAGCTTATAATTAGGTTGTAAGGATCATCTGCTGACCTTGTAAATATTCACAGAAACCTGCAGTGGTACAGGAGTTGATGAAACGATGTTATGTGGAGAATTCTTCACTGATCATTATTAAAAAAAAAAAAAAAAAATTAGTGAACCAAAAACGAGTCATCAATCCCGAAAAATATTCACACGTCACACGAAAATGGGATTCGAAGAATAAAAATAATCATACAGGTCACAGGTATTCTTATTGCTGATCGCTACTTTTGGTATACGATTTTATATAGGTGCTTCACGCATTTTCTAAAAGATGAAGAAAGTTTTGTCAGGGAACGCGTGCGCGTTTCTGGTCCAGGGGATGGTGGGGCTGGGGAGAGTTCGCGCTTGTTGAAATCGCGGGTTAAAACAGGACCTGCTAGTTCCCATCATCCCATGGAGCTGTCACCATGGATCATTAGAACGAGACGACTTTTCGTCGTGACATTATTCTTCGCACTTGGTAAGTAAGTCGTTTTTCTATTACTTGTCAATAATATTTTCAGATTGTTTCGGCTACTGCAGTGATGTCAACTGGCCAATATCTACGGCATATTAATTCATGAAATTTATTACGGAGAAATTTTAGGGACGAGGGAAACTGCACCGAATTTTAAATGTCAGATGCTCGGATATATTTGAAGTTTATTTGAATTGAAGTTCATATATCATTCGTGGACGTTTTTATATCCAAATTAATTCTGTATTCTATAGCCGCGAAGTTTCTCATCGAAGTTTAAAACCGCAGATTCTAAGTTTTAGAGAAAAGATCTGTTCGAACAATTACGCACAACTTTTGATTCATGTAATTGAATTCCTCGTTCGATTACGGTCTTATACGATCGCTTTTTCGCTTGGTCATTTGAGCCTGAAAAACGACGGCGAATTGTGGGGTAAAAGAAACAGCGAAACAAACCGCGAAGTCCAAATAAAGAATTTCATTCGCATTCTAACGATACGCGAAATTTTCCAAATCAAACAAAAATGTTCATTCTTATATTCAGGAATATTCAAGTATTCATATTTCATTATTAGGTATAGGTATAATTAGGTATAGGTACTTTTATAATTATATTTAATTTATATGTTTCAAAGAAACACGGTTTGCCAAAATTGAACAATAATTGAAAGAAAATAAAACCGACTGGATAATCTCAGTGGATTCAGTAAATGCGACGAATAAAAAAGGAAATGTGTCATTTTCAATTTCAAAATCTGGACTTATGATTAGCCAGAGTTAAAAGTATAAGTACGTAATACCGAGCTCGAAGAGCGCCTACCTCTGCCAATTTCTGCATCCCCATTCGTTTCAAACCCAACCAACGATGGGAAATACCTAAATATTTTATTACGTTTGGATTAATTCGCGGATTATATGAAACCATTTGTCAAGGATTAATTTCCTTCATTATGTTATATCACGAATTTAATTCAGCAAACTCTTCTATCCAGCATCAGAGTACGAGTATACTAAGTATATATATATTACAAGTCTCAAACATTTAAATGTATTTCCCTTAGCATATCGTTATTAGATATTGTTATTTTCATTATAACGTTTTTAATTTTATTTTATCCCGAACCTCATTGTTCTATTAAAAAAAAAAACCATAGGCGTGCAGAATTGAATAGCTTATATGCCTATACGTACTACCTGTGATAATTGCATGGATAGATTTAATGCAAGCCGCGCGTTGTTCTAATATATCGCACTCGAGCACGTCCGGTAGTTTTGTACGAATCTGCGAACTATATGTCTACATATATACAAAACGGATCCATAAAACATTTTACCAATTCTAATATATCACGATGCCATATTGCTGACCGTCGTTTTTACTATGAATCTTCGAAAATTGGCGAAAGGTTTTGTGCTCAATATATGGTACCTATTATACACCAGCGCAGAAAATTTTCATCCAAGTATAAAGCCCCAAACTGTCTTTCAAACGTTTTCGTCAATTTATTGTCTCTTCGCCGTTGTCCACGATCCGCAATTTTATTTCTCAATTACTTTCGGATCAAAAATCAGCCTCCTTGTGGTTCCCATCATTTTATATTCAAATTATAGTGACCAGGTTCAATCCGCAGATCTTCACGGAATTTAACCGCGAGCAATTACTCACAGGGCTAGAAAATTCATAAAAGAAAGTTCGATTACATGGTTTCCCTTTCAAACTCTCCGGACCCTTGTCTTTGTCTTTGTTAATGTGCTAATTCTCTCGGGAAGATACTTTCGACTTCGGACTCCACACGCCCCAATTCTAAACTTATACTTTCACATTTTGGGGTACCTACTCGTAAGAATCTATCAACCCATCATTCTCATAGAGTTCATTTATATCTTCATATACTATCTATCATAACTTGGGTTGATGGCTCCATACTCACGACCGCAAATCCCTCATCAAGCTACTAATCTAAATCACCCTGCGGTCAATCTAATCGCTGCTTTTCCCGGCCGCAATTTTGCGCAAATTTAATCAGACTTTGGCGCGGTCTATTTTTTTCATCCTAGTACGTTGCTGATTCGATCACGTCACCCAGTGGATAAATATCGCGAAGTTTTTGCTTCCGCGATAGTATGAATAAGTCAGAGAATTTCGCTAAGGCTTTGCTCCGGACTATTATTCCCACCTTCTGCAACTAGACAGGAAATTGGCTCACGATTAAAAGGAGGTAAAACCAACTTTACTGATCGAAGTATGGCTAATAAGATTAGCGAGTAAGATCTTTAGGCTCGATGAATGAACGCAATCAATCATGCATGTCTTGTATTTCCCTCGATTCGATTTTCCGCCTCAATCATGTTGCACGCAGACCTTATAACCACCGAGATTATTAATTAGTTTTTGGCTCGAGATGCGACAGTGTGAAAATTTATTACGCGACAGTTTGTTAGACTTTGGGAAAAGCACCCTCTCTCTCTGTGCTTGCAGCCTAATAACCGCTAATAACTTATACTTTGAAACACTTCGACGCGTCGAATCCTTTTATAAGATGTGATCAAATTTCTTACTAGGTATAAGGTTTACTCGGGAATATAAATTTAGTGAATAATTTTCAGGAAGTGCATTTAGGTAGATAATTGCTACTTGATATGGATTTATGTCACAAAATTGAAACGTTATACCTTCCCGGGAGAGGCAATGAAATTCAAATTGAAATTAAATTTTATTTCATCCATATATGAGGACAAATTTTAAAAAAACCTTTTTTTTTACCTAGTCTGACGATATATTTGCGTTCTCTTCACTTAGACTGCACTATTATCATTTTTACAGCTACAAAGAAGCTTTTCATATCTATGATACGATTTGGAGCCTGAATACTCCAGAGCATGCAACAGGTTCCACCAGCAAAGATCACACAAGCAAAGATATAAATACGATAGTTCGTAATTGAGGAGAATTAATTTGTATAGTTAATACAGGGCTGAATCGTCTGCTTGCCTCAATGTCGTTTCAATTATTTTTTTCCTACTCAACTATACAGCCTTCAATAAAATAACGTGAATCGATGTCAAACGAGAATGGGGGATCTGCGAGCACTGAGCAGTAGAGAGCGCCTGTTCAACTTCATCATTTGGGTCGGCTTTTCTGACCTTTGCAAATCCTCATCCCTTGCTAATGGGTCGATCCAGTCTAAGGATGACACGAGGTTAACTTTTGATCATTATCCCCCACATATGATTTCGACGTATTTAGGTTTAGGCTAAAGTCAGTACGAGCTCAAGGTTTGCAAGTGTCATTTTTATAAGCGAAACATGAATTGGACCAAATTTTACCAAATTGAAGATTTCTACTTATTGGTGTTCATCATCCCTCGGGGATTAAAATCGAGAACTATGTATCGATGAATTGATGAATAATGACGCGGGTTTCCGATTTTTTTACATTTAATTTCAGGTAGCTGCGACGAACACGAATATAGACTGACAAAGTATCTCTTGGAGGGTTACGATGCTGCTGTACGACCGGCGGAAAATTCGTCTGAGCCTCTGGCCGTCATATTTGGCTTATCTCTTCACCACATTATCGACGTGGTGAGTTTACTTGATTTCGAAAAATGTACGACCAGTCTGAGGATTCGTATTGAATATGGATATATTTTCACATCTTTAAAACTACGACAAGCAATCACATATTATTATTTAAGAAAAATGCACACACACACACATGCAATGATTAATTGATCCTTCTCACGGAGCCCACGCAATAAGTGTTGATAAATGTTGAAGTTTACACAAAAGCGATGTTTCTCTTCCCAAAGTCAGAATTGAGCAGATTCTGTGAACGAGAAAGAAGTAAGTTTAGCTTATCTTAAAATTGGTTAGCCAAGTGAAAACGCCTTGGAGTTGGTTTGTTGAAATTATACTTACAAGAACCTTTAGAATTTGAATAAAATCCATGATGTCTTATAACGTTTCAAAAGCGTGCGAAAGCTCTTTGATAATTTAATCAGAAATGTTGACGAAGACGTGAATTCAACTGTTGAATAGAGACTGACTGGCATTTAGAATGATAAATACATAGCTCAAACTTTTAATTACTTAATGCTACAAAATCCCTTAGACCGTCTCTTCCTTCGTCTCTCGGTTTCTCCATCTTAGTAATTTGTCATCCGATCGTGTCTGGACCACAGTGTAGTCTACAGCTTTTGGTGAAAATAGAGGATCTAATCCACTGGACTGAAGCACATAGTAGGATGGTGTTATAGTTAAAACAATCAATCTCTGCGATCATAGGCAACAATTTCACCATTGTGCTATCAATTGAAACTACGCCATTTAATTATGAAACCTTTGACCTGATTAGTTTAATATAGCTTTTGTTCGGTAATGAGATTGTCCTTGTTGTGCTTTATGTTAATTGCATTCGCGTTATCCTCGTGAGTGCAATACAGCCATATAGTTAATCATTTAGACCATATAGAAAATAATTTCCACGCGGATAATGAGCAAAGTTTCGGTAGGTACAGATGTACAGTAGGTATTTATACATAAATATAAGTGACGCAATTTGATGCTGGTAATTTATAGTTCTCGATAACCGGTAGCGAATAATGGAACTGTTTGCGATTTGAGGGAGGACTTCACCGTGATGTTTAAAAAAACTAGGGTTTGGGTGTATGACTGATATAAATCCCCCTAATCATTAGCTATAATTTTCATGCTAGTCCACTCGTTGACATTGATTCAAAACAACGATAATCGGATTTAGTATTGAACCAGAGACGATAGTGTGGGCTCAAGCCCATGTGTGCTGAATCTTTGCAGTGGACTGCTACTCTTCTGTGGATCTAATTTGATTTTTTTTGCCAATTTTTTCGGCGTGATCAATTATTATGCGATGGTTTTTGTTCGTACACCTCATGCTCAGCAAAAAAACAGTTGGTTGTATCAAAAATGTTCCTGCCACTTCGTCCGAGCTCAGAGTTGGTGACGGTGCTTCAATATCTGAAGATATTGGCTCCTTCCCTAGTGGCAGCATGTCAATGTCTGTCAATCCATTTTTGATGAGGAACGCAATCGTTTGATCAATTTTGTTGCGAGATATCCTGCTGCGAGACATTACCCGCATTCCTAGAGGGAGGTTTGAGATTCTTTCTTCAAACTGATAATATCTCGGATGCCAACTGTGCCGATTCAACAATAAGATGTATCCCAGTCTGTTCTACACCCAGCAAAATCTTATCAGGATTGTTCATCATCTTTGTATGGTCGGGTTCTTGTACATTTATGTAAGTTGTTTGTCATCGTCATTTTTCATCGATCCTGAAACTCTGGTATCAATGGTATCATCCAAACTGTATATTTCATGCCTTCCCGATATGATATCCACAAACTACCAGCTGCAATGTCAGCTTCACCGGATTCCAATTTTTTCCTAACAAAGATCGCATACTGGAAATTACAGCCGCGTTCATTTTCGGCGGTATCACGTTAATCACTTCCAAGGTGTAATTCTGTTTTTCAGCTATAGTTTCCAATATCTGACCCTCAACTCAGACCATGGTTTCCTTACCATTTGACTATTATCAGTCGAGGCTCGAAACACATATTTGGCATATTTGTTACAACCCAAAACGTCCAAACAACAAGTTATTCCTACGAACGTGTTATTCTCCCAGTAGGACATTATTCGAGGTGCTTCAGGCTTACATCTCATATTATACGGCATGTGTCGTTCACTTTTAGAAGCCAAAACTCGACTACCAACGGAAATTAAGACAATTTGCATGCCCTCGAACCTGCTTCCATGCAAAGTCCACAATAGATTTTGCCGCTCCTTTGGCCTCATCGTCGCTCTCCAATATGTCGTAAATTGCTACAAATAGTTCAATTCTTGCACCTGTACAGGTGACATTCACTTCGTTAATTACTCGATGGACGTGAGTCATAGACGCGAAGACAATGATATTCTCGCTCTCGCTACAATCGCGACGGTTTGCGTCAGTATAGTTTGCTCTGGAGTTTGGCCAGGTATTGATGACGAAAGCTAGAGTCTCTTGCATCAAACGCAACATGTTGATCATCTCCAGGGGTTCACCACCTGGTGGACTGAAAGGGAAAGCACAGTAGTACGGCATGTTGATTTCAGTCCGTATCCTTACGACGTGTTGAACGCTCTTCACCAAATTCTTCAACAAGACTGGTTCTTGCGAGTATTGTTCACTGATATCGTGAATGCTAGTCTGACATGAGACCGTTTTAACGAAGTTGCCGAAAAAAACTATAAGAATGATGCCGAAGTATGTTTTTCCCATTTTAACTGACGATGAACTCAATGAACTTCTTTCGTCGTTGAAGCAAATTCGGCTGAATTACAAACCCATACAATCTGTTTTGTACTGTGTCTGATACTAGGAATGGGCCCGACCTTCCTTTCGCTTCAACCGCGAAAAAGCTCAAGACTTCGTGCAACCTAATGGAGGTTTCAGTTGATATCCGAATTGCCACACTCAGATCACGTTATCCAATTATTGTAAATCGACATTTGATACACAATCATGCTACACCTAATGTTCTTCGCTGTCAAAACACGTCGCGTACTACTTTACACATTTTCATTTTCTCCGTAGGCACAGTGTATGCCGAAGTATTGAATTCACGCACTTTTGTTGATTAAAATAGAAAGTCTTCTCTTACCTCTGGGAATCAAGAATTGGAAACTATTTTTCTTTCATGTAGTAAGACTCGCGTTCCATTATTGTGTTTTCAATAATGTGTCAATCACGTGTCTCTGTCACTTGTTACTATAGCACGAGTGAAGATCGCAAGAGATACAAAGTCACAAAAATTCTGAGTTTTCCTAAAAATCATTTCGCCACATTTATCATTCAGAATAAATTTCTCTCTATGTTCCAGGATGAGAAGAATCAAATATTAACGACTAATTGCTGGGTTACTCAAGCCTGGACAGATCATCATCTAAAATGGAACGCTTCAGAGTTTGCTGGAATCCGAGTGATTCGGGTTCCTTTCAATCGAGTATGGCGACCGGATACAATTTTATACAACAAGTAAGTGGAGACTCCGATGTATAATTGTGCCTTCAAATATATATTTCATTATAAATTCCTACGGTTTTTAGCAAAAGTAATCAGTCACCATTACACGTTCACAAGAATTTTTTCGCTCAACAAATTGCATCGATGTGCTCTATTTCAATTTCTGCCTAAATAGGGTCCACATGCCGTCATTTGCCACCCCCTGAACTGGCCAGGGAATTTATTACGAAGATAATGCGATACTGTCACAGTTATTTAGCCCTTGGTCTTCGGGTCGGCAATATTTCATCGTGGACAGCGCAATAAAACGTTTTTTAACAGCTTTGTTGTAGGTATACATACATACGAGCTCGTGTCGTCGCATCGGTATATGTATAAGCTCCTCTGACGACAGCCTCTTTTATTTTCTGCGAGCCTTTTGACCCGTTCAATGATTTTCAAATTTTTTCATACTCATACCTACACGATTTTTTCGGAATTAAGCAGTACCTATTGACTTGTAGGTATATCGTGTATGAGCGCAAAATATATACCTGTACACAGACCGACTGTTCTTCTCTCTTTAGGGCTGCTTTAAAATATGTATATCAATTCACCGGATGACATTAGAATACCATACTGAGTGAGTCAAAAAAGTCCACCCCCGCACAGTTCTCGAAATTCATCTACCCATCGGAGTTTTTTTCCGTTCATAGTCCAAGTCCCGATCATAATTCGGTTAGAAAATAAATCTCCGACCAGTTCAGCACCTCGATGTCACTCCGTAAATTGATGCAAATGCTTTTGATTATGAACTTCAATGAAGTACATAATGATAGAGATCGATGCGAAAAGAAAGAACAGTTTCTACAGCTATAGTTCGTTCATCCATTTACCTCCACCTAGGTACCTACTCGTGATAACAAATATGTGTAAAAAAAAATGGTTCAATTTCATGTAAAATGTTTCAGCGCCGATCCTCAGTACAGTTCCGCAGTTATTAACACGAATGTGATTGTTAGCCACACGGGTGAAGTCGTATGGCTAAGTCATGGTATATTTCGTAGCAGTTGTGATATAGACGTTGAGTTTTTTCCTTTTGACGAGCAACGCTGCGCTTTGAAATGGGCGTCGTGGACATACGATGGCTACCAGGTGGGTCCGAGTAATCATTCAGTTATTTCAGAAAATTTAAAACAGACTGAGATCAGCAATACGATGGAAGGCCTAATATGCTGAAATACGATTGTCACGAAGTTTGAAGCTTGGAGACAAAATTTCAGCGGGTCAAGCTCCAGCGACTCGATTAATACTGTGTGTGACTTACGGAATGGTCAGCTTGATGTGATATTCGCTTGTGTGTATTGTGCGGACGTATAACGACGTTGGGGATTGAAAACGCGAAGATAAAAAATAAATAAAACGAATTCACGTTGCCTGTAATCTTCTCAATCAACATTCGACTTCAGCGCGGCTGGTCGTCTTTATTAAATTGCGGAACACGCTGAAAATCGCTAATTTTAATTTCTATATGTAAAATGGCGATAACGTTCTTCGGCATTGCCTAACCAATGTAATTATCGCCTGGATGGCCAGTACATGAATAACTGCTCGTTAGCACTCGGTCCAGTGTTTTCCGGATACGAGATCGTCAGCCTGATTTTTTTTTTCTGACAAAATAATGTCGATCGATTACGGAATCGGTGCACCTTGATTCGGAAGATATATATTTTTGTCCTAGAGTTTGTGCGCAGTTCTTTCAGAAATTGTTCTGGACTTTTTTTCACGCTATAAGCCATAAGGGACAAGAATGATGAATCTATATTTATTCAAGCGTAAAGGTTTCCTGAAAGCTCGTCATTTTAATCGAAACTTTATCTATACAACCTCGTCAAACAATCTGCGAAGCGTATTAAAACACGGTTGGTTTAGTGGAATGTTTCAAATTATCTTGACACGAGCTGACGGAGGGGCTTTGGTAACGAAAAATATCAGAGCTAAGAGACATTCTGCCCTATAGCAAGTCCCTTGCGTAAATGTTACACGTGGGGTAAAGTTCTACCGAGCGGATAACAAACGCAGGGATCAGATCTAGACGAAGTAAGTCTGAATATTCCGTACATTATGCTTGCAGATGAAAATTAACGGAACAGAATCTTTCTTCGTTTATTTTGAGTTCTCTTAATTTTTGATTATTCGCATAAATCGTGGTTCCAGATATTTTCAAAATCGATTCTTCCACGATTAGAATAACATTAGAATAACGTTTACGCTTGACTCGCATCGCGCCCGAATTTTGAAGAAAGGAAGCGCGCTCGGCTCAACACCCTGACGTCAAACTTTGGTGGTTAATTTTGAACATTTTGAAGCTGTTTTGACGCAGCATCCCTTTAACAAACGACGCGTCATTCAAGCCTTAGTCTACATCCTACATACGCACAATATGTGTGGAAGAGTACGAGTACAAACCAGACAAAGGGGCCTACCGTTACCCGTAAAACGGCGATGGCAAGTCCCCTGAAAACTGGATCCACCGCCACAGGTGAAAACGATAGATGTAATGATATAACGCGAGAATATGTCAATTGTATGATCGGATCGCTGGATATTCAGGGTCGGTAGCAAAAATGTGATAGACTGACGCCAGGAACCGTATTAGCTACAACAATCATCAAATATTAGCGGTGATCCAATTGACATACGTAATCTAGATACACGCATGTAATCTTGAAGGCATATATATTTCTACGTATCCGCATGCATGCATACGTATAACTACCTCCGTTGTCGGAAGATTTGAATGTCATTCAAACTCGAAATGCACTTCGAATGTTGCAAAGGATAGCAATGATGGAGTCGCTGCGTCAAATCGAAAGGTTTAATCCTGAATGGGAAAAGAATTCAATGCCCTCCCTTCTGCCTTCGCTTCATCCCTTAAACCGTCCCGTATCTGTATGCCAGTTTCTGCGCCTTCTACGCTCCCGATCCTCCACCTGCTATACCTATCTCGTATATTCCATTTTCCAATGGGTGCAGACTGTCGGTATATAATACACAAGAGACACACACATGCGTTTCTCTGTGTATGCGTTAGACAAATACATACATATCCTAAAAGTAAAGATACACACTACTGGACATATAATATGTATGGCTTCGCTTCTGTCGACTCGCTTAAACGACTTAATAGATCCCCAAGGCACCCTGTTACACTGTTCAGCGTTTCGTGAAATTTTATCAAACCATAATGGAAATGTGGTTATTTTTTGATCCAAGGGTTTAATATGTGCATTTAGAAAGGGTATTACCTGGAATAAAACCGATCAATGTACATACCTATGCCATTTGTAAATTGGTATCCGTGGATAGGAAATGGCTGTTAAATTTTACCTGCAGACCGAAACATCACGGAAAACCAGAGTAGAGTCAATAAAAAAATTCATTTCATATTCCGATTGATTCATGACGTTGATGTGCTACGAAACGGCGCCTGGTCGACGTCCTGTTATAGGGGGATGGTGGGACATTTTAATTCAACTCCATTACCAAATTTCCGCGATGAGAACGTAAATACAAAGCTTTTACAAATAATGGAGGGAGTTTTCTTTTCACCCTCGTAAATGTGCGCCATTATTTATTAATGTAATGATATTTCTTGAGCCAAAATATTCCCGAGGCCTCCGAGGGGTGCATAGACACATGGGCTCTCGATATGTAACTGTAAACTGCGTCATTATACTGATGTGGTCAAGGATTTGGCTAGTAGTCAATTAATCAACGCTTAATTTCTACAATATGTAATTTCAGTTGGAATTGGAGAAACAGAGCGAACAAGGTGACGTCAGCAATTACCAGGCCAACGGTGAATTCGATCTAGTCGATTTTTCCGCAAGAAAACACGTCCAGTTTTATTCCTGCTGCCCTGAACCGTATCCGGACATTACCTACGAGATACGCCTCCGACGTCGTCCTATGTTTTACGTGTTCAACTTGATTTTACCCTGTTTGCTAATCAACGGAATCGGTAAGCGTGTCTGACAAGATCAGTAAATATGTAGGTACAGATATTATGTATTGTAATTAATTTTATGAAATTCTCGAAGACGATTCTCTCGAGAATAAATTAAGATTCAAGTTCAAGAATATTGATCCCAGTTCGATATATGTATACAGTTCTACCGCAATATCGGAATTTTCAATAAAGTAGAAGAAGAACAAAGTTCTAATTAAAATTCGAAAGTTCATTTTAATTCGGATCGTTCATTCTACGTGAAATCGTTGCATCTATATACATTCAGGGTTCTACCAGCTAGTCTAATAACCATTCAAGCAATTTTGGGAACAGAGTATGAACACGTTGAGTGACTTTGGAGTTCAGTCAAGGATTAATTATATTAAGATGAGAGTGTATATAGGTACGTAGACGATCCCACTTTGGGGTAAAAAAAACGCTTATGGTTGACTGGGCTCTTTACGTCGGCTCTTTCTCGTCACATATATAATCTTTTATTCTTTTTGTGTTATTTTTTTGGTGTCAAACTCATTTGTCCATTCACGCTTTGGGGATTATCGAATCAACGTTTTACAAGAAGATAACTCAATCGGAAAGATTTGAGCAGAACTGAGAGTATTTCTCATATAGGTGAATGTAATTGGTAGAAAAATTGCCACGTAATTATTTCTGGCGATACTGATTCTGAAACGAAACAATATTATAGTTACAACGTACAGCGTGATATCATTCTAGAATCCACTCCACAAATTGTACGATTAATTTTCAGTAAAAGGAAACTACTGATATAGTAGCCCATTAAGGAGTCTAGAATCGCTTTCTATGTACCACAGAGTACAGCATCGAATATATATTTGACTGCGATATTGAATCCAATTCCAAGCCTCGGTTCATTTAGATTGTATAATATTTAGATAAGATCCTAAAGAAGCTCCTGGGAAATATTGCGAATTTATAATTTCAAACGATTAATTATATTTTTAACGGTAGCTCGGATTAAACAAAGTTTTTTTGCTTCGTCTTGACGTAGTAGGGGAAAGCCTCGAGAAAAAAGTTGCAATTATTGGAATTACTCCAGTCCCTTGCCGCGTAATTTTTCTTTCATTTTTATTGCTGTACCGCGAGTTGTGGTTCCGGTTTATGACGCCATTAAAACAGTACAGCAAATACAGAAAAACGAAGACTTTGTACCTTCGGTTTCCTAATCTATACCTTATCCCGTAACCAAGTGACAGCTAACTTATCAACGCTCTGATACGGCCTTTTTAATGAAGAGGCAGCCGTGTTTGATGACATCCGCGCTTAAATTTTAGCTCATTTGAATCATAGTGATCAAGAAATTTGTATTCCGTATCCCAGAGAATAATCGCAAAAATATCTGCAATGCTCAGTTGGTGTGAATCTGTCGTGTTTTCTTACTCGAACGATCCCCTGTACTATATGATGTTTTATGGTGCAACGTAATGCTTGCTGAAACTAGCCAATAACGTTCTTTTGGGACGATCTTTTCATTCGTGTGCGATTCGATCTAGTCGACTTCAAGATCCACGCAAATTGAATTTGTTTCAAAATCTTTAGCCCTGCTCGTCTTCTACGTCCCATCTGAGTCCGGCGAAAAAGTGACTCTTGGAATCTCAGCGCTGTTATCGATGACAGTATTTCTGATGACAATTCGCGAGACGCTGCCTCCAACGGAAAAAACACCATTAATTAGTAGGTATCGTTTAATACATCACATCTCTCACATGCTAGGTATAATTGTTTGGTGGAGTTTGTCTACTAGTTAAATTAATGACATTGCATATTTACGCTCTGAATATATATTCAGAAACCCTTAACTTCGATCTAATGATCAAACTTTAGCCAAGTTAGAATTGATTTCGCGCCGGGATTCGAGTTCAAATTAGTTTTACAGCTCCAGTAGGCTCATTCTAATCTTGGCTAATTAAAGGACGCAAAGCAGCATTGTAAACGCTGTTATCATAACGTTCTATTCAATTCCGATATCCCAGTGTTCAAGTGACGAACAAATTCATGCTGATGATTCGTCGCATTATTTGGGGATCAGTTCTGGATGGAGATTTATCTTATCGAATGAAATTAGAAATATTATACGACGATATGATAATCAATCAATTTTCCCATCTGTTTTTACCAAAAACGCACAGACACGAAGTACAAATGAATGTATTTGCAGGTCTCTATTACGGTGTGAGTATTTGCCTAGTGTCATTTGCGTCTGGCCTAGCGGTGGTGACTTTGAATTTACACCATCGAGGTGTTCGGGGTACGAGAGTTCCAGCCGTGGTGCGGTCTTTGGTTTTAGAAAAATTGGCACGTGTCGTATTTCTCAATTTCCAGGAGGTAAAATGCCAGAGTTTGTCTATCGGAAATTCTAATTTGTAATGATGAGTGTTTGGAAATTACAGGACGTGCCTGAACCACCGAGGAAGAAGAAATGCCCTCTTCATTGCAAGCCGGACATAAGTCCTCCGGCACCACCTCAGGTCCAAATGTCGCCAAAATATCTTCCCAGACGAACTGATAGCGCAAACAGTAGCCCAGGTACATGCCAGAATCCTATGAATCCGATATTTCGAATTCACTAGAAGTTTGGGTTCAATAGGATTTTCGCTTTGGGTTCCACCTTCAATTCATCCATATCAAAATGATATTCGCATTGCGAATTGCTTGACTTTTAATTTATTTTCAGAAGGTGGAATCGAGGCGCAGTGGTCCCGCGTTCTGGGTCGCGTCCACGCGACAATTGACCGAAACGAACGACGTCTGACAGAACAGGAACGTCGCGAAAGAACGGAACTAGAGTGGAAGCAAGTCGCCCTAGTCAGCGACCGAGCACTTCTCTGCATATTTTTTCTCACCACGATAATCAGCACCACGGTTATCCTATGCGGATCACCGCCGGTTGAACCGATTAAATGAAACAAAACTTGTCAATTTTAATCCACTAGTCAAGTATACTAATATGTCCGAGACGAAATCCTTCGAAAAAAATGATCAACTTTGCGGATGTATTATGCATCTGATCCTTCATGGTCCTGGTCCAACACAATTTATTACAGATGCCTCATTCAAAAACGATGCTCCAATTTTATTTTTTCGTCATTTCTTTTTTTCGTCACAGAATAATATAAGGTAGTACGTGATTTGTTTCATCGCATAGAGATTATATTTGCAACGAAAAAAATTTCTACCGCATGCATATATGCATCAAGTAGGTTGATAAAAAAACCTCATTCAAAATCACTTCATGATGTGTTATTTGATGTATTTTCATTTATATATGTGTCTCAATCGGTTCCAAATACAGAAAAACAAATTCTCATAAAATTTTAGCTCTCAATTTCAGGGGAACACGTGCCGCAGATTTTTTTTTTTTACTTTTTATCCACCCAAAAAAATGTCAAATGCTCAAAAAAAGTCTTCATTTGCTTTTCGCTATTGAAAATAGAAAATAAAAAAAAAATTTAAATCGGGAATTTTCGGGGAATTTTTCTTTTTCTTCCCGTATTATTGGAATCGGCTGAGAGGTGGATCTTGAAAATGTAAAAAAATCACTACATTTCAAGAACCGCTCCAAAGTATACATACATACATAAATAAATAAATGGTCTTATATTGCGAACGGGTATTCGATTCTCGTATTCTTTATATCTACAGACTAGTGCGTGGGTATCAGACCATGTATTAATTATAAGTAACAAAGTGAAAAATTTGCTGCAAATTAGTGCATGAAAGTTCGTCGAGAGTTCATGTAATAAATTCTAGTATATAAATGAATATTATATCAATATAGTTAAGGTACATATTATATACGTATTAAAGCGACTTGAACTAGCTCAATTCAAAATAAAAGATCGAAATTTTTGTTTTCCGATTGATAAAACTTGCTAATATAATAAAACTGATAAAATTTTGTCACGAAATCTACTGCTGAAAAATATACTAAAAATTGCAGTTTTTATTTTCTTCTAAATTATAAACTCTTCAACGCTATACGTCTTGGTGTTATTTATCTAATATAGACAAAATGAATATTTGAATAAATAAATAAATCTTTTGCAAATCGACGAGAAAAGAAAAATGAAAAAAAAGAAAAAAGACGAATAAGATATATATAATAGCAATATAAGTATCTCTCAAAGTAAAAGCGTTTCATTCGCTTTTGTAATATCGTGAATAAAATGAACTATACTTGATGTATGAATGATAATATATATGTATAAAATGTTAGATATATAGGTAATACTGTATAAATAAATGAAAAGATAATAAATTAAAATATACCGATAATTTATTTGAATTAAATAAATATTGATACATGAATGTATATAATATATAAGGCCACCCAGTCACCATATTATGTAAATATTAAAAAACCACGTTATAAACGCTCATATAAGGTACATAATTATACAATAAAATCAAGATAATACTGTTTTAATTCATGTACGTGAATAAAATTGAAAGAAATATCAAATCTGCGCGCATATAATTAATAGGTTTATCATTCTGTCTGTGATTTCAGTTATAAAATAAAATTTAATAATAATCAGGTACAGGAGCACAAGCAATCTTGACAAAATCCTCATATTTCACTTGTCCATTGGGGGATACGTTGGCTTCTCGAAAAATCTGCTCAACTGTTTAGAAAAAAATTAGAAAATATCATTTTTAGATACATAACATAAATTTGAACGAACATAAATTCACCATCTAAATGTCTCGATATTATTTCCCACCTTCCTTAGCGCTAAGCTTTTCTCCCCAGTGAAGTAACATGTGAGCTAATTGTCTGGCGGGTATTTCACCGCTCCTTGATGTATCCGCAGCTTTAAAAGCCTCGATTACTTCTTTTGGGAGATTTTCAGCCCTTGTTTGCTGATGCATTACTTCAAGAAAATCAGCAAAGGACATTTTACCACCTAAGAGGAGAGAGAGAGAAAGAGAGAGAGAGATGAATGGAATATTATCAGCCATTGGATGAAGATTTTCACGATCTAAGAAGACGTGTTCAATTACCTTTGTCTTTTAGGTATGTGTTTAACTCCGCGATCGTAGGACTGAGCCCCAAAGATCGCATTATTATTGTTAATTCATCGAGTGTCTTTATTTGCCCGCTTCTGGCAAAAAGGTAAAAACATTCCCTGAATTCTGTGAATTGAAAAAAGAAGAAAAAAAAACAAAAAAAAAAGAAGGAATGAAATCGTTTGAAAATATAATTGACAATCATTAAGGCGATATTTAAAAAAATGATGATTGATTACCGTCTATGTCTTCTTCTCGGAAGTAACGCGCCTATAGACGAAGTGGAAACAAAATAAGAAAAGATAATTAATTAACTTCTTTGTTAGCTAATTTTTGTCTAATTTTAATCAATTATACGAAAGCGGTTTTCAAAATGGAGCTTTTATCATCAGAATTGAGATAACGATATTATCCGATCAATCTTATTGAACGAACGATAAAATTTCATGGAATTTAACCTAGAATTTTGCAAATCCTAAATCAGTTTTTAAGTGAATAATAAAATCTAGTTTCTAAAATAATAACTCTGCTTACCATTTTTTATAGAATTTTATTATTTAACAAGCCTTTAATCCGGGAATCAAGTGTTACGTGTCAGATGATGAACCTAACCTAACTGACAGCTCACATTACTATAGTTGACTATAGTAAAGCGACATCGCGCATGCGTATTGCGCATGCTACATTGCTACGCGCGTAGGTACTGCGGAGTCACGGCCTACTAGAAACTCTGCGGATAGCGCGGTGAGTGACGATAGCTGATACCAGCGGGTAAGTTCAAATCATATTATTATCATCTAAGAAGTACTAAAATATAAGGATAAAGAAGAGTTTTTTTACTGTATTCGGTGTGTTGATAGTAAGTGTTTTAATTAAAGATAAATTACAGTCACAGGCAGTAGCTGAAGAAAAAAAAATATTCTCCTTCTCATTTAAAGAATAATCAATAGCCATAAATGTTTCTTTTAAAAACATTTAAGTGATTGTAGTGTGTAGTCTGACGTTTTATATTATTATTAATACTGTTATGATTATCATCATCATCGTTATCAAACCACATTACGTGTAACACGTCAAAAGCACGAATCGAGGTAGAAAACATTAAATAATGAGCGCGCCGTTCGAATCTAGATGGCCGTGAGCCTAGCAGATATTCGTTACTGCCAGTCAGCTGTGACGCGTATCTCGCTCCTCAGTTAGTCGCTGAGAGTCGTGGAGTGAGTTTGATTTGGTTAGTTACTTCGTGTGATATTTTACGTCGATGAGAACAGAAAAATAAAGAAAGAAAAAAAAGAGAAAGAAAGAAAACAACAAATACTGTCATAGTAGATAATAGATCTGTTAAGAAGTGACTGACGTTGGTTATTTTTATCCATTTTAACCTGTGTGTGATACAAGATGTAACGAGACGAACGGTATAGGAGGTTATTATACTCTGAAACGTGAGTGAGGTTCGTCGTTTCTGAACTGTAGATGTAGCCTGAACCTATTCCTCTGAATAAAATTTATTTATTAAGGGATCTATCTGGAACAAGGTAAGACATTAAATAATGTAATTTTATTTTTATCCCACATAGGTATGAAAAAAAATTTTCGTTTTTTTAACAAACTCCTCGTTGTTTATTCACGCACGGATATGCAGTCTTCTTTATCTTGTAGTTTAGTTTATCTTTTTATTTTATATTTTCATTTCTTCGACGATTCAAGGACACACGTAGCACATACGTTAAATCGATATTCTCTCCCAAGACGTAACGATGTTTTCTAAACAAAATCTATACATATATATATATATGTGTGTATGTATGGATATAGAATTTTTCTGCATTATATTATGTATAGTATATTAACCAGTGTCTCTTCTCGTTATAGATACTTCATTATGTAATGAGTCATATATTATATTTCTTACGCGATAAACAATAGTATAACTATAATACGCATCAATTATTTCATTCAGACATTCATGAACGAGTTATCATCATCATCATCATCATTATCATTATTATTTTGAATATGAATGAAATAAGTGTTGGAACAATAGAACGTAGTACCTATTACGGTGAAAAATAATCTATACGCGTTAGTTCGAACGATATGTTATGTAGTAGGTATATTAGATAAAAATATAAAAATAAGAGCTTATACTTAGTTATAAAGAAGAATTATAAAGAATATTTTTCTCACGATAACCACTTGACACACATATATAGGTATATATGTGATAATAGATGACGCCTACTTTAATCGACGTTGTCATTTATGGTACTACAATAATCGAATATGTTTCATTTAAGAATGGATTATAATCTAGTTTATTATACTTAAATCCCATTCATTGAATTCAGTATTTCTTTATCGCTGTTGTTACAATCAGAAACATTATATATATACTCTAAGATTTTCAAAACGGGGTTGAATTTAAAAATCTGAAATAATTATCTAAAAGTATCTCTAACTAGTTCCACGAACTGGCAAAGGTTCGAAAATTTTAGGGCGTGTTACGAAAAAAAGTGGCTTCTATATGTATATATGTATAGTATATATATGTGACCCAAATAATTTGTGTTATGAACACATTCGTATTCTTTCGAGACTAAATAAGTCTAAGATGGCCTTCGGTTCTGCAGTTTGGATAATATTTTATGAATATACGTGAAAATTGAAAATATTTTCAATTCTGAAATGAAAATTTTTACTAGTTTAATATCAAAAAAATCATAGAAGAATACACGTGGTATACCAATGTTGAGCACATGTCGACATCTTCTTCTTCGTTTTCCTTGTGCTTATCCCGTCAGCCGACTAGGTAGCAGTATAGACATCACATGTCGACATACGTAGGTGTATTTTTAAATAGTGACGCGACGAATTTCTATTGTTTGTGGATTCTGTTTGAACTCGATTTCAATTCAATATGCAGGTACAGAGTAATTTTAGAAATATAGATAAAAAATGTCAAAATACTATGTAAAAAAGAAAAAAGAAAAAAGAGGAGAAAACACTTATGTTATTACTTCACGAGTGTAAAAACAAAGGATTGTCTCTTGGTTGTTTTATAAGGTAATTTTAAAAAAAAGTCATTAAAGAGACAAGTTTTCTGACGACAGCTGTTGATCATATTATGCATAGCGGACTTTGTACGCGAGAGAATTATATACGTACTTGATAAAACATCGCGATGTTTCACAGGCTACACATTCGTTTTTTTCCATATATTTCAATCAAGATTTTAACCCCTTCGTTTCTCAGTCTTGTTAGTCGTTTAACGTTTTATCACTTTATTCATTTACCTCATTATCATTTTTTATCACATTATATTGTATTATATAAATGAGTTAGCATTAACTGTAGAAGATTTCCCGCCAAACTGCAATCTCATAAAAGACAATAATAATATATATCTATATATTACATGTGTTATAATGTTTGTATGTAGTATGTATTGTACGAGCGATAGATCTAAGTTTATTGACTACTTCCTCTGAAATAATGAACGACCAACCAATTTGACAGTTCTAAAAATAACCACGTGAATTTTTTTTTTTTCGCGAAAAAGTATAGCAGAAATTTTATTTGATTTGTAATCGATCATGTTACAATTCGTAGAACTGGCTTGATCAAATTAAAGAAATACTTTTTTTCTATTTGATTAAAGACTGTAGATCGCTTACGAGAAAGAAAAGAATTATTTTTTCCTGTTATCTATAAGTTCTTGATTTTCAATCATTTTTCTTTTTTTATCATCAATATGGTGTCGTAGTTTATTTTCTAACAAATTTATCTGTGTAACTTCTGTACCACGTTACAGAGATTATAAATTCAGCAACCTTGCGGTTTTTGTGCCTTTGGAAGATACACCTCATCATAAATGTGAATATACGAGCATTATTTTGTAGTAAAATCAGAGTTTAGTAATTAAAAAAAAAAAAGAAAAAAAAAAATTAGTGTATTTTCTCGCACCGTGTAGGTAATGCGATAATTTTATTATCCTCGATTTCAAAACGCATAGATATACATATGAACTGCTGCTTACCGCTAATTAATTATTCTCTTATTTTCTTATTTCTATTTTATAACTAAAAATAGTTCTTGCGGTTATTCTGAATTTATTCAGCCTTCACAACTTCTCACAGTACATATTCTGGTATCCAACGTGTATGTATCCTATACATCATTATAGCGATAAGTTCAGATAAGGTTTACTATTTCGCATTATAAATCGCGAGCATGTAAATAATTACACAATCTGAATAATCGCCGATAATATACGCTCGGGGCGAACCTTATCTGCATTCTAAACAAACGATTAATATGCGCACCGTCATTCCAGAGAATAAATTAGCTCATGTATGTAATACACAGTCGATTTACTCTTTTCTTTAAATAATTTGAAAATAAATGAAAATCCGTTAACATTATCCGTTCTTTTTAAAGTATTAGTCATTCATTCAATAAACAACAGTTTCTTTACTAATTGGCTATAAAATAATTTTTTTTCTTTCGATATTACCCAACTTACCTACTGCATTATTCCTAACTAACGACTTTTGACCTTTTATGCATTTTGATAAGCAATAATTTCGAGATGATAAATTCGAAATCTCATTCACGCTCGCGATATCCGAATAACGTAACAATTTTTCGGAGTTCGATTAAGATAGAGAATTATATATATACTATATAGAACAGAGATGAGATGAGATGAGAATATATGTCTAAACGAAAATCTTTACATATTTTCAAATTCCTAATGGAATTTACATACACATCGTTTTTAATTCTCGGTGAATTTGGGATCAAGTTTATATTACACCCGCACAGCTGTCACAGGTATATCAGTATATAAACAAATTTGTGCTAATCTAACGAGCGCCAGCTGTCCGACGATTTTGCTGAGTAGGTAGCTAAAGTTTATCACTGGTAAACATGTTTTCAAAGATTCGTAAAACAAACAATTGCATAAAATACGAACAAACATAGGAAAGGAAATAATAATTATTCGAAGGTCAATTGAAAATGAATAACAACTACAGTAGATGTATAAATAGGCTTCTTCTGTTTTCAACCCGGAACGAGTTTCATGTTAATATAATGAAAATGCTTAGAATTTCGGGAATGGAAAAAATACGAAATAAAAAAAAAAATTGAATTTTTAACTTAGATTTTGGTCAGATTTTGGGATTCAATAACTTATTCATTTTCTATTATTTTTGTGTTTTTCTATTTCGCATTACTTCGGCATTGAACGGTTAGAATTTATTACTCTTTATCTTTACTTCGTCCGTAACATATATTCACTATGCGAGAGTGAGAGCGAGAGCGAGAGAGATAGTAATCGGGTTATGTTTGGGTTTACGATCTTCATCGCGGGTCAAGCACCGCGGCATCGCGGCATCGCGGCATCGCAGGACTCTGACTTCTTCGCTGCAGTATACCTATTCACGTCTGTATTGGTTCCTGAAGCCAGAGCATAAGATGCTTCTTTACCTCATTTATTTTTTGTTTCATTTTACCATGTGTATATATTTATATACACACATACACACATATGTACACGTATACACATATCTATATATAAACCATACGTGCTTTTGTACTGATGAAACGACGAAACTACATCACGTTCGTATATATGTTTTATATATATAGATGTAGGATCGGTTCAGCGTTTTATGCACGTAGTGTTGTAATATATAGAACACTGCAGTTTCCATGTTTTCGAAATTTTATCATTTATTTTATGTATTTAATGAACGAAGATATTTCTTACGATATCGTAATCCGTTCGAGATTTTATCTGTTTTTTATTTTTATTTTTTATTACTCTGTTTGTTGGACTTGAAAATTTCATTCCTATACCTACCTATACATTTATTATAGTTTCGAAAGTCGATATTTACGTGAATTCGATGTTTATATGTACTATACCTATATCCTAAAATAAATTTCGTCGAATTATACCACTGCTGCAGTCTGCATCACGTGCTTTAGATTTCCTCTAAGTTTCACGTCAGCTCCGTTATATTAAAAGATTCCCACAAATTCTTCTTTTTCTTCTTCAAATTTCGAGAACTTGTAACAGTCCGAATAATTTATTCTCAATATATTCAGACCTCGTGTTTATTTCCCGTAAAATTTACACCGTTAAAAAATCTCGCTTTTTTCCCTAGCTTTTATATATTTTCATTAAACAATCTTCAAATCTGTGTATAAATATACTATACCTATATAAACCATATGCGTACCGAATAAACATTATCCTCGAAAAATATTTTTTTTCATCTGCCATCTGCCAACTGTCAACTAAACTTAGATCCTGAATGTTAAATGTAAAGTATCCAATTATCAGGTATTATGCCTAATTTAGCGTCAGCTGCAGCGGAAACTTATGACTTCGCAAGTACGTAATTTGCACATAGCCATTATACGACTGCAGCTGTTTCGCATAGAAGATTTCAAATATTGTTAAAAACTGCGCTAATTGTAAGAATGAATGAATGAATGAATAAATAAAATGAAAAGATTGAGTGACTTTGAATCAGGCTTTCATCGAATAATTATATGGCAATTAATTAAGTGTACCTATATATATATAATATATAAACATACGCGTAATTATTACGCAGGTATATAGTGTTATTCATTTTCTTATCTTATGTAAAGAGAAGAGAATAATAACGATAAATATAGATGATGATTTATCTCATATAAATGTGATATATTTATCGCTTTATTTAATCACTTCATCGGTTCTTCTATCGCGACATCGTAGCTATAGATACATGCGTAGAATGTATGTACGTTTACCTACGTATGTTACTTACGCCATATAGTAATCTGGACACTTTAATTATACCGTCGTTTAGATACGATCTAGAGATAAAGAAATAAAAATTCGTATAGGTACAGTAATAATTATTGTTCTCGAAAAAACGACTAGGTAACGATCAAAGTTCAAATTCCAAATACGAATCGTGTTCAAGTTCAAAATTCAAAGACCATAAATGATCATACATCATAGTATCAATGATAAGGTATACGCATGTAGTTCACTCTTCTTTTTTTCTTTTCTTTTTTTAGTCAATGACAATGAGATAAATCATAATTTATGGATATACCTACCTTACGCAGGTTTCTAATTAGTTTTTACCTTTTAAATAGAAAAATACATCCGGGGTATAAAGTACAGGCTATAAGGTGATACCCAGGTAAGGAACAGACGTGGAGAAGCTATAGGCGACGGAGATGAGTGGTCATGTGACAACCGGTCGTGGAGAAGGGAATCAGGTCGTCCTTGAACGACTCCACGCGACTGTGATGACCAGTACTGCAAAATCTGTAGGGTCATCGACGACCCCCTCCGTCGCCGAGAAGATTACCGAAACGAAAGTGAGTCGGATTTAAAAAAAAAAAAAAAAAATTAATTTGCTCCAAATTTTTTTGTTTCTTCTAATTTTTTATTTTGAGAGAGAGGGGGGGCGGGGGGGGTCATCAAATTTTTAAAATCTTATCTCTTCAGGCTACATCTCAGCCTCAGCATGCTACTGGCGACGGGCGTATGTCCAACTCGCAGAGGGTATGGACGAGTTTAGTTTCCGGTGCAATAGCCGGAGCTTTAGCTAAGACAACAATCGCACCTTTAGATCGAACGAAAATTAATTTCCAAATATCACAGCAGCCTTATTCAGCCAAAGCGGCTGTTGAATTTCTCGTTAATTCTTATAAAAAAGATGGTTTACTCAGTCTTTGGAGAGGGAATAGCGCTACTATGGCACGAATCGTACCCTATGCTGCTATTCAATTCACAGCACACGAACAGTGGAAGAGGGTACTGGGCGTCGATGGACCAAAAAAGTAAGTGAATTGAAAATAGCAAATAAAATACCCGAAATGAGGATTTTTCACGCCAATTTTCATTTCAATGTTAAATTCGGCAAAATTCAGATCCTCTTATCTCGCAGTTTCAGTTTTTTATTTTTTATTTTTTTTATTTATGGGGTATTCCACGTGAACCGGAGGTCATCGAATTTGACGCCAATGCAGATTCAGATTCCTTGTTACTACATGAGATGTCCCCAACAGTTACAGAGCATGAAACCAATTGGTTCAATTTATATCGCTGTCATAATTATACCAAAAATTTAATCACTACATTTTCAACTCCACTGATCTCAGCCATGCATGAACAAAATCATAACTTCCCATAGTGCATTCTACGCGCGTAAATGAGCTCTTTCGAAATATGTAGCACTTCAATTATTTTTGAAATTCTTAAACATGTAAAACTTTGGAAATATGCGATTTCTTTGTTCTTCTACTTGAAGGGTCTAACCAATTGCCCTGAAATTTTCACCGAAATTACTTCGAGGTGGCGCTAAGAAGTGATCAAAATTTCAGCCTCCCGTTTTTCTTCTTTTTTTTTTTTCCAAAAACCGGCGAAGCATGTAAAACTTGGGAAAAATGTGTTTCCATTTTTTTTCTACTTGAAGGGTCTAATGGATTGCCTTGAAATTATCAACGAAATTACTTCGAAGTGCCACGAAGAAGTGATACAATTTCCACCCTCCCTTTTTTTCCTTTTTTTTTGCCAAAAACCGATCCGGTTCACGTGGAATACCCCATATATATAATAGATACTTGAGGTCCGACAACGCGGAATTAGTCATTCTTTGAAACGAAACTAATAGTTTCCTATAATTATTCCTAATTATTCACGAAGGTGATGAGAATTGAAAAATTAATTGTATATAATAATGTTTAAAATTTCAGAACCGCGCCGTTGAGTTTTCTCGCTGGTTCATTAGCAGGTGTAACATCGCAGGGTTTAACTTACCCCCTGGATTTAGCGCGAGCCAGAATGGCAGTAACGCAAAAGACTGAGTACAGAACTCTTAGGCAAATATTTTCGCGTCTTTACAGACGAGAAGGAGTGACAGCTTTTTATCGTGGATTTACTCCAACGATTTTAGGCGTAGTACCGTATGCCGGATTCAGTTTCTTCACTTACGAATCGTTGAAGCAAATATTAGCCGGTGAGATAAGATTTTATATCGAAATTCTAAAAGGTCACAATAAAGAAAAAAAAAAAAAATGAAAAAAAAAATGTCCTAATTTTTTCTTTTTTTTTTTCTTCTATATTACAGTCTATACAGTAAATAGCCCTGGATTATCGGCAATGTCAGCGTTAATTTGCGGTGCTGTGGCCGGAATGGTTGGTCAAACAAGTAGCTATCCCTTGGATATTGTTCGAAGAAGAATGCAAACCTCAGCGATAAAGGGAGACGCCTATCATACGATAACTACAACCGTAGTAAAAATTTACACGTGAGTATTGAGATAATTAATTTCTTGACCAATTACGAAGATGATTTTTAGTCAATTTTCAAAAAAGAAATTTCGCCAAATTTTCGTCTTTTTTGTATCATTATTGCATTTAAAAAAGGAGAAGAAAAAAAAAAAGTTGAAAATTACTTTCAACAAATTTCTAATCGATTTTTAATTCGGTATTTCATTTTTTTTTTTATTTTTTTTTTATTTTAAGGGAGGAAGGAGCGTTAGCTTTTTTCAAAGGTCTGAGTATGAACTGGGTGAAAGGTCCTGTAGCAGTGGGAATCAGTTTTGCAACATACGACGTGATTCGCGATGGACTGAGAAAAGTTTTAACGTAAAATGATTATTGAAGATGTTAGTTATATTGTTAGCTTCGGAATTGAAGAAATAATTGAAATCAGGTTCAGGTTAGTAGAACATATTAAAAAAAAGAAGAAAAAAAAATCAAATATATCTTAAAGATTCTTATATTAATGAATAGGTAATAATATTGTAAATATTTGTTGGTTGATCTTGCTAAAAGTCACGTTGTTAAAGAATCAAAAAAAAAAAAAAAATTGTGTAAATAGTATTGAATATAAGTTGTTACTTGGTATTACGTTTTAAAAGATTATAAAAAAAAAGGAAAAAAAAAAACAAACAAAACACCATACTAAAGATCGTAATTTCGAAATTATTTATCGGTCTTTAAACGTTTTTAGCTAAATATGTAATTGTATGATTGTTGATCGTCTATAGACGAAAGTTGTGAATTTTTTTTATAATAAGAAATGTATAAAACTGAAATGATATATGAAAAATGATATATGATATGAAATGAAATGATATGATATGAAATGAAAAATCGCACGAATTTTATCAATGCAATTAAATCTGGATACAGGATAATATATAGATAATAGGAAATTAAAAGAAAGAAAGATAAAGAAAAAAAATGGATTGCTTCACTTTCTAGTTCATATTTAAAGTTGTATATTAAATTGAATAATCTGTGCCTCAAAGGTCCAGATATTACACTACTTTATAAACTCTAATTTTTTATATCCAATTATTATTATTTTTTTTTTATAAATAATATGTAACGTTGTATTAAACTCTGAGTCTCATTTTTCTTCGTATCTTCTTTTTTTTTTGTTTTTTTTTTTTTCCGTTTTTCTGCTTAATGATGTATTCTGGTGAATGAACTATAATTATTATTATCTTATTTTATAATTCTGACAATAATGTACTTAGTTATGAAGTCAATAATAATATTAAAGTTAATATTATATATTATGTGTATTAAAATACGGGCTAGCACAATTTTGTCAATATCTTGTCTATCTTACGTGTTAGTTTAAACCCTTTTTTTTCTCTAGTTTTTACAATATCACCTTTTCAAATTCTCGTCAGAAATACAAGTGCAGTATTCAGTTCAATCGTATAACAGTGGAAACGAAAAAATTTATTACGAGCTTCAGTCGATCGTCAGTAATAATTTTAGAAATTAATTCAGAAGTTAAAAACTTTGGAAAGCTACTACTTATTTTTATTTTTATTTTATTTTATTTTATTTTATTTTATTTTACTATCAAATTCAAACAGTGTCGATATTAACAAGAAAGATCCGATCACGAAGCATAAACCTAAGTCGACCTAATAATATAATATATTAATTTATAAGCTTGACCCGTTTATTTGTGAATGTTCAAAGATGGTCAATAAATTATTATTTAAAACAAATCAGTGTTTTAAAATCAGTTCAATGATAAGATGATAGCCAACAATCAACCCTTGTGCAATAAAAGTTACTATAACTAGTTTATATCTTCATTTTGTGTAGAAAATTGATATTTGAATCTTCGCGTACTTTATAGACTGTACAATTTACTATGCCTGAAGAAAATCATGCTTTGGAAAAAAAAAAAAAAAGTATTAGATCACTTTGATCTTTCATTTATATTTGAATGATGCGTGGAGGAGATGAGTATTTGATAATATTCGTATAAAAACGTAAGTACGAAATATCCATTTCCTATTGAAATTAGGTATATAAGGTATAAGAAGTTTGAGAGATTGTTACGGGTGTTTTTGCGATATTTGTGATCTTGAAATCGTTTTTATTCATGCAATTATGCTAATCAATAAGAGAAAATCATTTGATTTAACTTTGAACAGCCAGCAACAAAATTATTAACAAGTAGAAAATCCATTTACTTATAGTTACTTGGACTATACACAATTACTTTTCCATATGTTTGTCATAAGAATGTTCGGGACTGAATTATGATCGATAAATTAGTCAGTGTTTCATATCCGTTGTTCGGAATTATAGTTTTTAAAAAAAACATCCTGCCTGTTTTTCATCAGAGGCATTTTGTCGATTGAACTATTAGCAACATTATATCTATAATCCTGAGTTTCTTATTACTTTGGCTTAGTTTCCTGGTCATTAACGTATCTTATGTAAATACTTTCCTCGTTTGCACCACCCGGAGGAATTTCAGTCTCATTTAGGTAAGAAACACCAATAGCCAACACACAACCATCGTGGCTAAAACTAAGAGCGGTAACGCCTGCGTTGTAACGATGAAACTGGCACAGACGTTTTTTGTTAAAACCATCCCAGATGTTTACAAATCCGTCCGATCCACCGGTTGCAAATGTGTTATAAGTAGAATGGAAGCTAGAAAAAGATTTCAAAATGATTATAAAATGACTATATCAATTCCGAGGGATAAAAATGTTTGAAAAACCCAACAGAATTAGATTTTTTTGTTCTTTTCTGAAATACAAATTTTGTTGTCAGTGTGATTGAATTCTGTTAAAAATGAAAATACACGATAATTTCAAATGAAACAGTATAAATTATAAAAACTCATTGCAATTTCTCACCTAATTGCATTTACTGGATAAATTTGTTCAACGTTATTTTCTTTTATCCTGTGGCACTTGAAGGCATACTTTTTCTTCTGAGCTTCGGCAGTAGTGTCAAGATATTCAACAGCAACTCTTCCCTCAATGCTGCTGAGAACGTATCCCTGTGATAAAAATAAATCATCAAATAACTAGCGTTCATTAAATAATTGTGTTATCAATGTTTCTGTTAAAAGAAGCGCACTTGTTCATTAGGAAAGCCTTTGATACACCGCGTCTGATACTTCAGACTACTTTCTCGCCGTTGGAACATTCCGGCCATATTCCTCAGGTCCCAAATGCAAACTTTTCTCTTTGCTGTACCGACGACAAACTTATCTCCGCATACCGACAAGGCAAGTACTGTTTCAGGCTGTTGATAGCTGCCAACACAAGTCGGAGTTCTTGGGTCCCAAAGTTTAACAGCGGCGTCCCATCCCCCGGTTAAAATAGCGTTTACCGCGGCACAGTACTCGATTTTTCTAATCGGTTTTTCGTGTGTGCCCATTATGGATTCTGTTCAAAGGTAAAAGAAAGCGAGATGAGAATGTAGCGATGAATTTTTCGGGTTCTTCATCCTTTTGCATTCATCCAACATATTGAATCCAATACCTGTGTTACTATTTATGTCGTACATCTTCAGAGTATTGTCTAAGCCACCGCTGTAAGCGTGAACTGCATCCTGTAATAATTAGAAATGAAATGTGCATAAGGTAAATAATAGGAGTTCAGATTAGTCAGAAATAGCTATTGCAGTGCTTTGGAATACCTGGAAGGCTACATCCAAAACTGGCAACTCGTGGTTGTATTTAAGCCGCATAGTGTTGGCGTGAATATCGTATAATCTGACTGTGCTGTCCCATGATGATACGAGTAGAAATTGTGTCGAATTTGGGCCGAATTCAACGGCCGAAATAGCGTCTGATGGGGGTGATTTCAGCTTAAATTCTGTCCGCGATTCCATTTCACTAGATAGTATATCCGAGATTATAATAATTGAGCGTCTGTAAAGTTACATATAGTTCGTAGAAATGATGATTTTTATTTAGAGTTATACAGAATTCTGATTATTTATCTTTCATTTTTTAGTTATTTTTACAGTGGTTTGTTTTTAGGTTATCGGCTTTTAGGTTATGCCGCAGAATACTGAACGTTCTCTTGTATACACACTGATTGATGTTGACTTTTGAGTTACTTACGTTCTGTTAATACTATGAGTGTTTTTTTGGGTTAAAATTAATTAAACGGGATTGAGGTGATTTCTATTAACTGTAAATAACCTAACGTTATGTATCTATTATATATGCATACGTAAACCAAACACGGAAAAGTGAAAACTGCTTTGAGCTAACGGAGCGCTGTATGGTATCGCCATCTCGCGGACAAATTGACGAACCGCTTTTGTCGCAAGCATTTGTGCGCCTTATTGCAGCAACCAGCGTGTCAGTCAGATAATTTGGGTTGTGTGTAATAAGGCGCAATAATATTGGCGGCAAAATGTTCTTGCTGGGTTGTAGAATTCTCACTGATAGCGCGGGAAGATGAACTGACGACATCTAGCAAGTATTTTCGGAATCATAGTAAGCGCATTTTTCACGCGTTGTATGATTGACTAGTTGTATAGTAAGAACTGTGTTAGATCGCTTGGTAGCATGAATGCAAATCTACAGCGCATACGCTTCTGCGAACTTTGAATTGTTCTATGTTATCCAAGTTCTTGAAATTTGTATGAAAAACTGCAACAATATGGAAAGAATTTTCCGAACGATCTATGCATTCAGTAATTTATTTTCTTGCAAATTCAATGAGACAAAAGTTTGATGGAAATCTAGATTTTCAGATCTTAAACATTTTTTTTATGAAAATAATTTTCAATGTCTAAATAATGATAAGAGCTGGGCTCATTCGCCTAAGACCAATTAAATGAGTATATCTTCCGATTGTGGGTTTTGGGTGAGAAACTGTTACGACACAATACATTTTCTATAATATATTTTACATTATAAACCAACCGTACATCATAATAATAATATCTTATACTTAGCCTAATTGTTATCCTGTATTTTGTTTATATACTTTTTCATATTTATAATTTGTTTATTCATATAATATTTATATATAATATTTTCATCATTTTTATTATAATATACTTTATGTTATTACAATTGTATATTGTGTATGTATATATGTACGTGTTGCTGTAGTGTGTGTTTATTATATACATATACATATACATATATATATATAAATACAAATAAATATCCACATATATGTATAGATATATAATTATGGTACATCGCGCGGGTGCCGTTTAATTGTTTGTCTTTTCCCCTTTTTCCTCCTCAATTATATTTATCAAAAATTAATACAGTATCGATAATGCTTCTTATTAATACATTGGTTTTTCTTGCTGTCTTCTTATAACTCATAATTATGCAACAATTATAATAATCACGCCTGCGTCCCCTCGGACAATAACACAATAAGATATAATTAAATTAGATACAGAGGTCAAGGGGCTATTCACTTCCACGAAAGACCAAAGGTGTCCAATGCAATTAGCGGTAGGTATTGTAAAATGGATTAAATTCACTGATTTTCGAGTAATTATTACTCTGGCATTCGTCGGATATCCGATCCATGTTATATTCGGTTTGATTATCTTTCCTCTGACTCTCTTCCCTGAAGTTTCGTACATGTATACCTTCGAGTGAAGCTAAGAAAGTGGCTTCGTAAGTGAATAACATCTCGAGCAAACTTGTTTAATTATTCTACTGAAACGTAATAATATTGCTTTCATAGTTTGACTGAGTAGGTAGTATAAGATTTGAATTCCAAACAGCCCGACTTCGGCGAAGTACTCATCCGTGATTTTTGTCTTAAAAAATATTATCTATTCAATTGTTTTATTTTCATTTCACAATCAGACTATACAAAACCACCCACCTCGAATTGATTTACGTGCCCTTACATAATTTCGAGAAATTATATATACGAATAATATGATACCATTATAAGGGTTCAATCAGGCATGCCAAAACATTTTCACAAATATCTTTGTCCTCATCTTAATGTCGCTATATTATAATCAATCATAAATAATTTAACACAGTTTCTTTTATACCTCTCTGCACAAATACAATGAACAAATATGGTGACGAATTTATTTATCTCCGTTTTTTGCCTTTCTTTTATCGTTAATAATTATTACGCATTATATTTTTCATTCGATTAATAATTACGATAATGATCATCATACTAATAATAATAATAATAATAATATTAATAATATTAATAATAATATAATAATCAAGATAATAAGATAACCATAATATTATAACAACGGCAACAATAATTTAAAAACTAACAAAACATAATAATGATAGCAATTTTTTTTTAATGGTAACAACGTGCGTGAGCCCGTGCGTGTATTTTTGTGTTCATTGTAGTTTATATTTCTGTATATGTAAATATGTGTGTATGTGTGCATGTGTGTGTGTGTGTGCAGGCACGCACATTGTTTGGTTGCGGGGCTAGCGCTCGCCCGCATGTATATAATATGTACTCACCCACACAGATATTAATTAACTCATGTACGCATTTTATATGTTCAGTATTCTAAGCTTATGGTTTCTACGTTCTTCCGTCCACTAATTCTAACAAATGTTTTTTTATTTATTTTTTTATTTTTTTATTTTTTTAATTTTTAATTATTTATTTATTTATAACTTTTTTTTTTCCTTTTTTCTTTTTGCTGCGGTGCTTCGTATTATGGTAAGTAAAATTGGCCTGGCCACCGTTCCGAGTAATATATGTATGTACCTTGATTTTATAAAGGGAGAATTATTATATATATCATATTAATATTCATAATCGACCAATTGATTAACTCAAACTATTATATAATATGTATGATAGAGCGACGGTTATAATATGTATAATACCTACTAGTGATCACAGGTCGGGTATAATTATTCATAACTTCCGAGACTTCGTTAATGTTTAATTCATCAATCGAAGTAAAACTAAACATCATTAAAATAATAATAGTAATAATAATAATTGAAAATTGAAAATTCCGAGGCTAATTAATTGAGAAATGAAAATCTCGTAAAATAGTATATCGTGTACCAAGGGCGTAAAGTGGGCTTTTTTAGACCGAGTGTGGAGTTTGCAGTACTCGTCTTCGGCTCGCAACGCACTCGTCTTCGACTCGTGCTAGCTCGCCTCTGACTCGTACTGCAAACTCCACACTCGGTCTAAAAAATCCCACTTAGCCTTGGTACACACCATATTTTATATAACAAAGCCATGTTTAGCGACTTTTTGATGTTTCTGTATAGGATCTAAAGTAGTACTTTTAAGTCCTGCATAGGACCTAAAGTAGTACTTTTAAGTCCTAGGACCTAAATGTGGCACGAAAAGTCCTAGGACTTAAAAGTACTACTTTAGGTCCCATGCAGAGGCATCAAAAAGCGAGAAAAACATGCTTTCGTTACATAAAATAATTAATCTTGTTGGTCTGTCAGTTCAGATGCATTCTTTACGTTATATGTATTACATTTGTATGTTTGTAATGCGGGCTAATCGATTCGGGGATATCGTGATCGTATCTTATCAGCAATTTGTTAAAATCGCTTGCAACGTTGTTCTCCCACAAATTGCAAACTAATCTGTATAATTTAGCATTCGGTAAATAATAAATTGAGCTCTACTATTTTTCTTCATAGCTGGCAAATCAATTAAATATATTGCTGTGGCATAAGGCTGCAGGAGCTTTGCAGGTTTTTTTTATTGGATTGCAAAACGCTGCACGTCCATCAGGCTCGAGTGAGTCGAATTATTAATGTTCACAGTAAAACCGCGGAGGAGTTCGTATCGTTCGTAGTTTAATGATAAAATAATTCGGAATACATAAAGCGAAGAATGGATAATATGGGAAAGGGTGAATAAAATGCGGTGATTACCTATAACGTAAACACAACAACTGCTTCGTGAATTCTATATCAAATGAGGAAAAAAACAACTCGTATATGAATAATAATATGCTCTGAATCAAGATCGAAAATAATATTTTTTATGACGCAGATATGGTAGACAGAGAAAAACTAATCTAACAATAAAATCCCCAGCTTTATATATATATATGTATGTATATATATCTTTATGTAAATGACGGTTGACGGTGGGTCGTCAAATGTGAGGAAAAAGAAAAAAAAGAAAAAAAAAAAAAAAAAACGGGAAACCCAAAAAATAATTAAATGGGTCTACCAGAGTTGTTACCATGTTTTCTGTTATAGTTTTTAAGTCAGTGTAGGTATATCAAGCAATCAGACTGTCCAACACTCTATGATTTAGTCATTCTTAATTCTACGTTATCGATCACATGGACTTGATTGTCAGCTGTCGACTGTTCCGCGGTCGGAACTACCCGCTGCGTTATATGGAAATTATTCGTGTAAAAAATAACGAAATACTTGGGAGGGGGGATCTACATACTCTAAATAACAACGATAAAAACATAGAAATGAAAGAAAAAAAAAAAAATAATGGTAAAGTAAAAATTTTAATAATTCACCTGTCGACGATCGAGTTTACATTCACACGCGAGAATAATTACCACAGGGTAGAAGAAAGAAAGAAAGAAAAAAAAAAAAAAAAGTACAAAATAAAAAAATTTGAAAAAAATGAAGATAAAAAGATTCTCGCTCCCTATATTTCGTTTAATATTTTATTAACATAAAAGAGCCGCGAAATACATATAACGGAAGCAGAAAAAGAATAAAAATGTCACGCGAATATGTACCTATATAGAAATAAAAGAATTGAAATAAGTAAAAATAAAAATCGGAACAGGTGGCCACAAATTGATGGTGCCGCACGTGTAGGTGTACGTGCGATTTATTTATTTCTTTATCATTCTCACTCTCACTTTCGCTCTTAATTTTCTTTCTTTCTCTCTTTTATACTTTCTCTCTCTCTCTCTCTCTCTTTTTCTCTCCCATTTTTTTTCTCTCTCTTTCTCTCTAGCTGTACATATTTGCGCGCGTGCGTGCGTGCGCGTGCGTATGTATGAATATATAAAGATACATTATACGCGTACCCGCAAGTAACACGACACATTATAATACAATTAGCGACGATTTCGCGCGCGCCCACGCACGCATTTAATTATTATTATTATTATTATTATTATTATTATTATTATTATTATTTTTTGTTTTTATTATTACCGATTTTTCGCGCGCTTCGTTATATGTATATATGTATAGATCCGCTGCAGCAGGTATAATAATTATCGTTTATCTTTTTATACCTATAGATATATTATATACCTATAATATCTATCCCTCGTCTGAATTATATAAGTGATCGTAAATCTATAGGACGAGGGAAAACCAACCAACTCGATCGTTCCGCGCCCAGAGATCAAGCCACTATCTATATAATAATCTATGTACTAGATATTTTATATTTATTTAATTATTTATTTATTTATATTATATTATATATGTATATGTATATATATAATTTATTTTTATGTATATATCTATATATATATATATATAATATATATGTCAGTGTGTGCGTCTTACATAGTAATTGTCTCTTACCGCCTATATATCATTGCACGGGTGTAATAATCCCCGTATGTTTTTTTTTTTTGGTTTTTCTTTTTGTTCTTCCAATTTTGTTTCTTTCTCCTTTTCTTCTATTTTTCTTATTCTGTTTTTTTTTTTATTAAATTATTATTATTATTAATATTAATATTAATATTATTATTATTATTATTATTATTATTATTATTATTATTATTATTATTATTATTATAATTGTATGTATATTATTTATTTTATGTACGAATTAACTTCTTGATCTTACGCCTATACAATACGCTTTCATAATACTTAAATATTAAACCCTATAATTAATTCTTAACGTCTTATATACCTATATATATATATAGATATAACTAAACGACTATTTTATTTTATTTAAAACTAAGCCCTAGAATTTTTTTTTCTCAATTTTTTTTTTTTCTCATCATTTCACACTAGGGCGCCGTGGTAACACCCGAGTTCCTACGACCAGGACGACAGCAGGCGAAGGCGAGCAAAGCTCGCGGCGAGGTGGCTGACGGTACTAATTCCGGCCGAAGGAACTCGCGCGGACGAAACTTTAATACATTATATTATGCAGTTTTCAGAACGGCGGAATTCTTATGGAATTGATTTACCCGCTGCCCTATTGACTGCAATATCGACACCTCGATCATGGTGCTGCGTCTCAAGATTCGTCCTAATTGCAATATTATTAATATTATTATTATTATTATTATTATGATTATTTTTATTATTATTATTATTATTACTACTAATATTATTATTATTAGTATTATTATATATTTATATCTTACTTATATCATAATCCTTTCGATTCGTCTCGACAAAATTAGCTACATTCAATTTTTCTCCTAACTAATAATGTACACGTTTTTTTTTTGTTGTTTTTTTTTCTTTTTTTTTTTAATTATTTTTGGTTTCCTCTTTCTCTCGCTCTTTCTTTCTCTCTTTCTCTCTTTCTCTCTCTCTCTCTCTCTTTTTCTACGGCACGCTCAGCGTTATATTATCGTAAGATTAATTTTCCGATATATTATATAATATATATATATATATGTGTGTGTGTGTGTGTGTATGTGTCTGCCTGTGTCTGTGACTATGTATGCGTTTGCGTGTGTGTGTGCTTGTGTGTTAGTGTCTATATAACGTGTATATTTATAGGTATGTATATGTATATATAATATATTTATATTTTATATATTTTTTTCTTCTTATTTTTTTGTATAGTTTAACGCGTCGTTTGTCTAAACGTTCGTCCCTATGGCTATAAACAACGGGCTTTTATAAATCCCACTCTATATCACGAGACCCATTTCGACGTTCGTTTTCACCGCTGCGATCCTTTGGCATATAGGTATAATTGATTAATAACTTCGTCCAAAAATTAGCATCTTTACGCTGATCATAGAATAAATTTCTGTTATTACTGTTCTTGGGATTTTTTCGTTATTTTTAAAAAATTTTTTCTTTCCTTATATTGCGAAAAAAAGATTAAGAATGAAGAAACATTATCATCGTTATATTTTTGATACAAAAATAAAGTTTGCGGGTTAATTATAGAACTACGACTTATGATGATATAGCCGCGTTTATGTGTATAAATATATATATACCTATACATGATAAAATGATTTTTAATAACATCCGATTGGAGTCTCGTATGGAGCGGGATGTAATTTCGGCCCTTTGATCGTTGCGTTTTGATTCTGGATGTTACTGCATTTGATTAGAAAGAGGGAAAAAACAGAAGTTTGAAAACCGAAAAAAATAGAATAAAAAAATTATATCTTAAAAAAAAAAAAAAATATTAAATGAACAAATAATGATTGGAACAATTAACGAATGAATAAATAACTGAATGTAAAACGAAAGGGTATAATATATTGATTAGCTTTAAGCGTATATCCGTCATCTGTCTTTTGATTTCTGAAATCGATTACAGTTTTTTTGTTTTTTTTTTCTTTCTTTTGTTGATATTTTGATATTTCATTGTTTCGAATGATTCGCTTATCATCTAATATTACCTTCACTTCACTTAGTTTTTCTTCTTTCAATGCGGTTCATATATTTTGATCTCCTCTATATATGTATGTATGTATGTATGTATATGTATGTACGTACGTTACTCGTATATATTTTTATTTTTTTTTTTGTTTTTTTACCTATACCTTCCGCTCAGCGGACAGGATCCAATTGCGATCATTTATTTATTTATTTATTTATTTATTTATTTGTTTATTTTTATTTATTTTTTTTGTCGTTTTCTTGTTTTTTGTTTTTTTCTTTTTTTTCTTCTTCTTCTCATTTAATATTCTTATTTATTTTTCATACTAATCTAATTCGTGCGGTGTGCATATATCTAACTAGAATTCTCTCTTTTTTTTCCCCCTAATAAGTCGCTGACACAGCTGTGCAATTATTGAATTCCTTGTGATTCAATACATTTGTGAGGAGAAGCGCAGCGAAATTCAAACGCGGTTGTTTATTATATATTATAATTAGCAATAATATCTGCAGCTGCAGTTTTTACGCTATTTTATATATAATTTTTCACAATTAATTTTTTTTTTTTTTTCGTTTTTTCGTTTTTTTTTTTCTTCTTTTAACACGCCGGAACTTATTCGACTATTGCATTACAAAAATAAGCGTTAATATATTCTGCCTACGAACAGGTAGGTAAGTAGGCACAGGCGACGCAGGTATAACGCGCACCTGCCGGACGTGCGCGTTGAAAAAACGGACTTTCTTGTTTTATTTATTTATTTATTTTTTCTCCACTTTATCTTTATATTTCATAAATTTTTTCATCGAACGAAATTTTTCCGCCCCGCGCAAGATGGATTTTTATTTCTTTTAGTATTTGAAATATGAAAGAAAAAAAAAGAAAAATTTCAATTTCAAATTCAAATTGCCTCGGATTTTCTCGCGGAAGTATAATACGACCCTCTTGAATTTTCTTACCCCCTCCGCGTGATATTTGTCACGTGCGACGTGCGGAACGTTCGTGAAAATATTTCCATTTTTAATTGCACTTTCCTCTTTTGAATTCCTCTGCACTCCAATAATTGTATATTATATAATACATAACTAACTAACTAACTAACTAACTGACTATAACTATCTAACTAACTAACTAACTAACTAACTAACTAACTAACTAACTAACTAACTAACCAACCAACCAACCAACCAACCAACTAACCAGCTATCCAACTAACTAACCACCTAACTATATCGGTTTTCAATACGCACCTGACTATTTATACATATTACGCGTGTTTAATCGCACAAACGCTCTGTAAAGACGTGCAGTGCCTGCGCGTTTCGTTTTTTTTTTGTATATTTTTTCATTTTGTTCCACGTCAAAGTATAATTTCGTTTTAATCAATGTAATTATTATACCTTGAACTAAACGAAGTAGGTATATAGATTTTAGCGATAAAATATTACGATGGGTATATAGGGGTGAATAACAGATGATGAACACTTGAGGATTTTAAGTCTTAGCCTATCAGAATGTATGGCGTATATTTTTTAGGAGATGTGGTATGGTGGGTACTATTTTGGGTGGAAATTCATCCACTCTAGAAACTGTAATTATTGTTGGGGGAAATTTTGATTTCAAAAATTAACTTTTCTTCAAATCTACATCTATATGCGCGTCTAATCATCGCTCCGGGGTAACGAAACTCCTTCTTTGTACTTTTTCAATATTTATCGTTTCGACAAACTCTTGGATATCTCCTGTTATCGAATAGCATGATTTTGAATACATCTGCAGTTTAGAAAATTTCTCCTTATACTAATGATAGGGATTTTCCATATTCTTGTGATTCCTTAAAATTGTTTCTTTTCAAATAATTTTCACCGCTACAGGTGTGTGTTTAAAAAAATTTCAAAAACACCATTCAATTTCTTTTTATCAATTCTTGTCAGTTCTTTCAACTTTTTTCAAAACTGGCTACAGACACCATAGAGGAGAGTTCACGGAATTACGAATTTCGATCAAATACCGTCGTGGTTGATCCGGCACATTGATTGTATAGTTTGAAAAGTGAATTTTTCGTTTTTCCCGACACATACCACAAACTCCATTCATACATATACGCAAAGTTTTAGTTTTATCAACTGATGATCCTACCTACCCTCTGAAGACCACGCACCTATCTAGACGCAATTTTTTCTCTTAATATTCCGAAGATTTTATTCACAGACAGTTCTTCATCGCAGACATCGTATGTTATAACAAATATGACGAGTTTTTGAATACGCGCAGCACTGCACCCCAATACCAGCTTACATCACGCATTCCGTTACCAATAAACTTGTTTACATAATATAATATAATATAATATAATATAATATAATATGATATAGTATAATATAATATAGTATAATATCATCACAAACAATGCATCTGTACTTTGATTAAAATGAGAATGTCTGTTGGTACATAATAATAATAATAATTTGGTGCGTCAGCAGCCAGCCAGCCAGCCTGGCGGCAGCCTTCTAATTCTTGTTCTTGTTCTTGTTCTTGTTCTTTTTTTTCGTCATTGTTTTTTTCTTCTTCTTGTTCTTGTTCTTCAGGTAGCCATTGGGAAGTCGTGCTCGAAGTGGTAGCAAAAAGAGATGTAATAACCTCGGCTATGGTGCTGCAGCCGTGATTACATTTAATACACATCCCACGTGGCTTCTGCAGTCGTCTTCTTAGGTCATACCTATTGCGGGGAAGGGGGAGGGGCTCAAACCGGAAGTGACGTAGCAGTGGTGTCGCTGGCGAGTGCGTGTTTACCATCACACTAGAAGACTAGGCGCCAGCCAGTCCTCATCCGCTAGCTGGACCGCAACCAAGAACACACTTTACCATTTGAACACACAAACGCTGATTAAGTATGGTGTCCGATCTCGAATTTTTTTTGAAACATCTAATTTCTGCGTGCTTGTTAACAATTCAATTATTTTTACCATACATTTTACTATATAAGCTTCTACTCATTGTCATATACATATCATATACGCAAACCTATACGGAGTGGTCGAAAACCAACTGCTTTCATTTCAGGGAATGATTAGAGGGGTCTAGCTTGCGGTACCCTGATATTTGAAATAATAAATATGGAAATAGTGATAAGATACAGGTAATTTAGAAAAGCGGGACAGCGCCTGCACCTGGCAGCCAAACGCACACAGAGTATAGCTAGGCGCGGATGACCCATAGACATATAAGAATAGACCGCGCATGTACGGAGGTGGCCCGTTGGTGGATGCGAGAGCGGAATAGAAAGAGAGGTCGGAGTATATGGGCCCCTTCTATCCTTGTCTAACGCGCATAGACACAGAGTCCCATGTGCAACTTTCTCTTTCTATCGCTCTCCCGGCTTCTCGGCCTGGATGCGTGGTCTATTCTTATATGTCTATGGGATGACCACTGCTCCCGTTCGTGTAGCTGGCTGTCGATATGCAGGCGTTAGCGCGACTTTTTAAGTAATCTGTATCTCACAGCGAACGCAACGGGAATTAATATTCCCAACGGCAGGGTACCAAGGTAGATCCCCCGAAACATAATATAAAATTAAAGCATTTAGTTCGCGGCCACCCTGAAGACACACACAGTAAGCGATAGACCTCGAGGAAATTTTTTATTTTTTTGTACCTACGGAAATCAACGTGGGTTGTATTTGTTTAACAGAATACAAGTCTACTTTGAGGGAAGCTCATTTTCTGTGTAAAGCTATTCGCAGTTTGCCATGTTCCCGCTTTCCGGATAGTTAGTAAATGTTTCGAGTTTGCTAACCCCTCTGGTGTTTCTACCCCGGTGTGATTGGTCATTGAAATTACCCCACTCGACACGAAAACACTTTAAAGTTCGAGGGGAATCTGGGGACCGGTTATTTACCTGTATAGGTATTGGAATTAGCTGTATCGCGTGTTGGACATTCATCATCACTCAGGGAAAGTGTTTAACAGAAGTGAGACTGATCTCCCCCCCTTTTTTTTTTTTCTTCTCTTTTTTTCATCAATTCGGTGATATTCAATGCAGAAATCAGAAATTATATGAAATTCGGAACCCGGATCAGTCGCCGTGTTGATTATACTAATTGTCGGCAAGAATAAGACGCCAAAGTCTGTTCATAACGCACTACCACAATCGTGCCAAATCTTTGAATAGGTAAATGAATATACAAGCATGTATATATGTGAGAAATTTTGTATCGATATACCGAGTGTCCAGGTATATTATATGACCATATACTCTATAGATATATGTATATATATATATAGTTTTTTTTTATAGAGGTAAATTCGTTTTTATTAACGGATCCTTTTTATGGTTTTCAAAATTTCGAAGACGTATCCGGTCTCGAGTAGGGGAGAGTCAGAATGATGTAGTGAGGGATGGACGCGGACGCGTGGCGCCAAATTACTGTTTAAAATCTGCATGGGTCATCATATTAGGTACTTCTACGAACGATGTTATTTTTATAGATATAAAACGGTTTACTATATGTTCACGTTAACATAAAATAGATATTCGAGGTTTAAAATTTGGATATGACACCCGTATATATACGCACATAGTATACTGCTAGGTATGTACTAAAATAACGTAAACGCTGACCATTTAGTCGGGAAACAATAGAAGCTACATATAGGTAAATACTAACACAATTGTATGTATGCAAACGGAAATAAGTAGAAAGAAATCAGAAATAAAGACAACCATCGATGCAACGTGTGTAGTATACTTACAAAATGAAAAACACCGACGCATAAAAGCTGGACCCGATAAGCCAAGAGGCTGACCGTCGAATTATACTTTCCGCAAAAGTTTCTCATTTCAAAAAATTGAAAACCCAAATCATTCGGAAACCCAAGAAGAATAAGAAACGGATGAAACCAGTCACCTACACTTTAGCAAATTTAGGTTCAAACCTCGTAGCAATCGGGTCCAGAGAAATTTCGCGTGGGATAGATACCGACCTGGAACTGTTGCATGGGGTAGGCCATCATCTGCGCAGGTGGTGGAGGAGGTGGTGCTGCCGCCTGGACACCTGGGGGTGCTGATACCGTTGTTGCATGGTGTGGGGGCAGCTGGGGACCACCGGGAAGACCCTGGCCCCAACCCGCAGCCGTCCCTGCCGCGTGTACACCCATTCCCATTCTGAACCAGCGATAGAAGGGGCATTAGAAATGGAACCAGAAATTAATGGCGCTTCTTTGAATGAGAGTAGCTGCAGTTGCGTGGGTCTATTTTATCCACTCGAATTCCCGAATTGCCGAATTCTAAAATTTGAGTAAATGCAGATCGTTGAGTTTGACCAACTCACCCCATGTACTGTGCCTGTTGGTATCCAGCGAACTGGCCGTATGTGTATCCCTGCATTCCCTGAAGGAAGCCGCCAGCAGCTTGCATCTGGGTTGCTGTAGTGGGGTACGATTGGGGTGGGTACCAGTACCCGAGTTGTCCAGCGCCACCAACACCACCGACGCTACCGACGCCCGCGACGCCCGCTACCCCAGCTGCGGCCGCCGCTGCCGCTGCTGCAGCCGCGTAGTATGGGTACGTTGCAGAGGTCAGCGTCTATGGATATAAGAGTTCGAAGAGATAATTAAACCACTTTCAATTATCGTTACGCGAATAATTGCCGTGAAGATTCTGATCGTTAAGGCCCATCCCTAGTCGCCCACCTCCTTTTGGTCGCAGTGTGTTACATTTCGATTATTATCCGAGCCCAGGCGTCGAAACTGCAAAAAAGAGATGCTTAGCGCAACTTCTATTTCAATTCCGAACACATACGTCGAATTCGAATAATTTCGTAACAATGTAAAATCGATCTGTAGACTCGATTTTCGCACGAAACGAACATTTTTTTGGACATATGTGTTCGGAATTGAACTAGAAGTTGCGCTAAGCATCTCTTTTTTGCAGTTTCGACGCCTGGGCTCGGATAATAATCGAAATGTAACACATTTCGACCAAAAGGAGGTGGGCGACTAGGGATGGGCCTTAACGATGGGGCATCTAATCAAGTGCCTCGTCGTAGGTACGTGACTGCAGCCGATGAAATAAAATCGTGCAGAATTAGCCGCATATATCTCACCTGTCCGGTTTGCTGGGCGTTGTTCGGATCTCCGCTCTCCTTTCCCCAACTGCATTTCACCGTTTGACCATTTATGTCCGTGTTGTGAACTGCGACTATGGCGTGCGTCGCTGATTCCTTGGTCGAGAACCTGGGCAGGTAGATGTGAGAGGTAATAAGATAACGAATGAATTTTACCGTGTAAAAAATGATTTCATAGTAGTTTATGGTAATCCTTGAAATATTCACTTAGTTTATGCCTTTACGCGTACTTAGTTTCTGCACCATAGTGTACCTATGTATCTACATGCTTTGTAACGGTCTTAAGTTGCCCTCGGGAATTATAGTATAGCGGGTTCATTTTTAGCAAGTATTCTGGCAGGCGCGTTTGGTCCCTGGGTGGTATGTTGCAGTTGATTAGTTTCCCGGCGTTTCGTATTAAAGTGGATGAAGGAAACAAAAAAGGAAGAAAAAATAAGAAATAAATAAAAAAAAAAACGAAAACGAAAATGAAAATAAAAATGAAAACATGGCGTAGCTGAACGCGGATACCTGAGTTTTAGTTTTCCAGGCATATCTCACTCTACAGCACAGTAAAACTCGTCGTTAACGGCCTAGTGCAGATGAAGATACAGCAGGTTGGCGTATAAAACGCAGCCGAGTATCTCGCTGTGGTACCTATATAATACGGTTTACCGGAGAAGAACTGGCGCACGGTACCCTAAATGTTTTAGATTTTTATCGAGGATTTGTATACGTGGTGCACGCGAGGACCACGAAGAAGAGAAGCGAAGAGGTCCAAGGAACGAGAGTTATGCCTTGACGCGGACGTATAAAGATCGAGTTTTTAGAAGCATTATAAAAGTAATCTGAACTGCACACGCTTGGTTCCTGAGTTAAGAGTTAATAAAATGTTTCTATTATCGGCGAGGGTTGGAGAAGGAGCCGCTCTCTTTCGACGGGACGTAAAACGGGAAATAGGAAAAACCGGGAAAGGATAATGGGCTGGAATGGGGGCCGAGGTAAAATGGGATACCAACACACTGATGCAGCTCTACAATATTATGAATAGATATCTACCCACCGTTTGTGCATACGGATATCTAGGCAGTAGGTAGAGAGGAAAAGCTAGCTATTTCGCCTCTTCTTGGCCCACTTCAACTTATGCTAACGGTGCCCCGCTCTGAGACAAGTAGAAAAAAAAAAGAAAAAAAAAAATTGGCCCAAACCAAATAACGGAAAACAAAGAAACAAATTCTCCCCTACGATAGGTGGATGAAAGGGTTGGAAGCTTCCATCCAAAGTTGAACAATCTTTTGATAAATGTCTCTGCCATTATATTATATTCGTATTTTTTTCGCGTGCGGAATAAAAGTTGTGCATAAAGGGATATAAAGTCGTAGGACCTTTTAGTACCTATATATATGCTAGTCAAGAAGTAATAATGAAACGTTTAGTAATTATTGAATGGAAGGGTTAAGGGTGGGTATACCGCGAAGTCTGGTTTCTCTTACTGAATTCGGGAAAGGGAAACAGTCAGCGAATATTATCCTTTGGTAATTAAAACTATGCCGCTTGCTCGACGGTTCGAAAAATATGCAAAGTTCAGCTGGGTCGAGAAATTTGGTGGTTCGCAAATTGAGCGGTGCGAATTCCGGGCGGATTCGAGGTTCGAGGTTCGGTGAGGGCGACTACCTAATTCGTTGATTAAAAATTTAAATTAACCAAGCACCACCGAGAAAGTCGTTCGGCGAGATTTGCACAGAATTCGTTTTGCTCAACGCTCAGTGCCCCTGCATTGCAACTGGATTAGATACTAACTACATGTGTACTGTATATGTAGCTCATCATTCCTTTTTCATGAATTTTTCCGCAGCTTCAAAGTAGCCACAGGTATTAAGGTACGGGTGTAGGAGGCTGGCGAGGTGGACTGTCCTCATACTGGTACCGGCTGGGGCCCCCGGGCTAGTGCCATGACAGACCGCTTGTTTGTTTGCTTGTTTGTTCGTTTGCCTGTCTGTTTGTTCTCTGAACGAGGACCAACCAAACTCGTTTTTTAAACTTTGCCATCAGTTTCTCTACGTTAAATAAAAAATTAACGTGTCTAAAATTTTCCTCAACGACGGATGAAAGGGGGTGATTACCTGTATTCAGGTAATTCTTTGCGAGAGAATACATGCAGGAAACTAAACAGAACCGAGATTTCTGATTTTCAAAACCAAATTCGTTATCAATTTGAAAATGAAGTAAAATCAAGGGAGGGCAATGCCGACTTTATAATTAAAACTCTTTCGCCCATTACCATAATTAAATTTTTGGTCGGTTTATATCGAACGACGATGTTTGTCTCTTTAAAGGACGTGAATTCGCAAGGGATGATGCAGGCTTCGCGAATGTATGTAGGGTAGGACCGTAAATCGTGTGGATCGCTTCTAGGCTCGTGCCCATGCAGTGCGCGGTCGCGTGTCCAATCTCTGGCGGTGGTGCAGCGCGGTGTTTGGCAAGGCTCGGAAATTAATAGTCCGTGATCGTGAGCTAGCACGTGGATCCTAGACGAAACGACCTGGAATGTATCCGGGGGTTACGATATCGCGCATTAAGCTACACCGGAACTAACGGAATCCACCAATAGCGATGCACTAGGTACGAGAGCAGATCAATCTCATAAGATTAAGTAGGGTACGGGTAGAGAATGTATAATTTATACTGCATAAAGTATCAGTAAAATCGGAAGAGTCGGTTGCAATAGGAATCGTTAATGCGTGTGAATAAAATTTCAGTCGTAAATATATATTCGACAAATAATCAAGAACTGCAGTATTGCAAAAAAGTGTCTCCGATGTACCATTCGGCAAAATTTTTGGGACAAGCAATACTTGAGTCAATTTTCAAACTGCTACCCCACCGTCATTTGATTTCCAAATTTTTCTATATTTGGCGAAAGCAATTGTTGCCTCTGGTAGTAAGAACCAAAAATTTTTTATCAAAGTGGCACGGATGGTTCCTGAGATATTGACATTTCTTTAAAAACACATTTTTCTTCCCCCTGTACACATCCCCTATATTTCTCTACCAAATGCAGGTAAACTAGTTTGAAGGTTCTATCCACTTTCTTGGTAGAACATATTATGACGATGACAATCTTACATTTTGACAATATTAATGATAACTCACCTGACAAACGCGTAGCCCTTGTCCTTGAAGACTCGGATCTCTTGAATGGATCCGAAGGGTGAGAAGGTCTTCTGCATAAGTTCTTCGGTGAGGCCGTTGGTTAGCCCTCCGCAGTAAACGGTGCAGTTTGTGGGGCTGCTCTGATTATAAACTTCGTCGAAAGTGAGTGGCTTCGAGTTTGCTGTAAGCAGGTGAACAAGAACCTCTTAGATATCGCCTCGTGTGTATAACAATCTTCTTCGGCAGTAACGCCAACGCCAACGCCAACGCCAACGCGAACACGAACGTGAACGTGAACGTGAACGTGAACGCGAACGCCAACGCCAGACTCTCTACTCTTGTTGTTACAGAGCGAATGAGGTGTTTTTTCTTCTTCCTTTTGAGCTTTAGGAAGGATGAAATTTTTTTTTTTCTTTTTTTTTTCAATTCACCCCCGCCTCTCAAGAGGCTAAGCATTGGCGTTGCGTATAGCTGCGTTATTGCGTGACGTTTATTACGAACGATCCTATATAGATATGATACATATAATGTATTACAGGTACCAGCTAGTATAAGACAAAGTGCCGCGATATACGAGCCGGGGATTCCCGTTGCACGCACACCATTGCTACAAACTGCGATAAATTCAAGAATGAAACCAACCCACAATGGACTGTCTCCTTGATATTCAAAAGTTCTTCTTTAGTTCTTGACTTGCTCGTGCATGTGTCGAAAAGTTCTGAAAACCACTGTTATTGTCAGTTACCTAGTTGTCTCATTTTTTTTCGCGATAGTTTAGTTTCTCTATTCAAACTCGATTCTGTATATTTTAGATATATAGGTATATCACACGTATATATCTTGAATTCATCGCTATTAGATATAGTAGGTATGCATATGTATATTAGGGTGGTCCTTATTCCGATAAATTTCGCAAAAAAATCCGGACGCCCCCTGGATACCTTGCAAATAAATAGAAAAAAATCCTCCTCAAATTTCAGCTCTTAATTTTAACATTAAGAGGTCGCCCAAAATTCGGAAAGTTCAATTCGGAGAATAAATGCAATTTTTTCTACCAGTTACTTTTTTCTCTTCTAACTTCGATAAAACTCGATGAAATATTTTGAATGTTCTTTTTTTTCCATTTTCTTTTCAAAATTCCGAAAATTTCGAATTTTTTTTTTCGGTTTTTTGTCAAATCTGCATATTTTGTGATACGTTACCAAAAACCCGCAGATTCATCGAAACAAAAACTTTGACCGTCTTGCGTGCGTAATCTTTTATTTTTTTTACACAAAAAAACAAATTTCCGGGAAAATCGCATTCAAATTTCCGAGAAATTTGTTTTTTGTGAAAAAAAATAAATAAAAAAATACGCACGCAAGACGATCAAAGTTTTTGTTTCGATGAGTCTGCAGGTTAATGTGTCACAAAATATGCAGATTTGACAAAAAACCGAAAAAAAAAAATTCGAATTTTTCGGAATTTTGAAAAAAAATGGAAAAAAAAAGAATTTTCAAAATATTTCATCGAGTTTTATCGAAGTTAGAAGAGAAAAAAGTAACTGGTAGAAAAAATCGCATTTATTCTCCGAATTAAACTTTCCGAATTTTGGGCGATCTCTTAATGTTCAAATTGAGAGCTGAAATGTTAGGAGGATTTTTTTCTATTTATTTGCAAGGTATCCAGGGGGCGTCCCGATTTTTTAGCGAAATTTATCTCAATAAGGACCACCCTTTGTATATAGGTACATAATACTGCACAAGCATATAAAAACGGCTATATGACAATGATGATAAGTACAGGGTGATATTCCAGGGACATCTCAGTACTGCAAGTCTCGGACCGTCAGGCGGCTGATAAATATGTGCGCGAAATTATCAGGTTCGCCGCTCGACTATTAGGCATATTAGGTAGGTATAGTATAGTCGAAATTCGATCCACGCGATCGTAGCCACATATCGTAGCCGTGGATTTTTCTTTCCTTTTATTTCTCATCTACGATCAGTGGCTACGATCGCGTTGATCAAATTTTGACTATACCATAGCTACTTAATAGTCGAGCGACGAACCTGATAATTTCGCGCACATATTTATCAGCCGCCTGACGGTCCGAGACTTGCAGTACTGAGATGTCCCTGGAATAACACCCTGTATATAATATAATTAAAAAAATAATCAAATAAATAAAATAAGTATACATAATATTATACGTCTGTACATGGTTAATATTGTATTGTTATTGGATTATTTTAATTAGATGAAATAAAATGAGAAATTAATTCGATATATAATTATTAGAAAAAAGAAATATAATAACAAATAACATGTATACATTAACAACGATAGTATAATGCTATATTATATAATATATATATCGTATAAATTGGCTGAAAAGTACGACGAGTATGGAAAAAAATTCTATATAGAAAAATACGATCACATATATACATATATATACATATACTGTAGATATATATATATATTGGATCATATATAAGGTATAAGGAATCAAACAGATAGAGTAGATTAGAGATAGATAGATATATAGATAGAGAGAGAGAGAGAGAGAGAGAGAGAAAGTGAGGAAAAAAACCAAAAAACAATTAGCCACTAAAATCCTCGACACCAACCTTAACGAGCGATCAATCGTTCGGTATACTGGGTAGTTACTAATTCAGCTTATCCCCCTAAAGAAGAACCAAGCGAGGATGAGAGGAGTCTACTAAATCCACATAGCATCGTGAGTAGAAGAGGTACGGTGTATCACCTACACGTTGAAGTAGAGGGGTTTTTTTTTTTTTTTTTTTTTTTTCTAGAGGGAGGCGAAGGGGGATTGAATGGGGTGCAGCGGGTAGGAAAAAGTTCGGAACAGGAAAAATAAAATAGAAAAAAATAGACTAAAAGAAAATAAAAAATCAAAAAAAGAATGAAAGTAAGAAAAGAAACTACGAAATTAAAGAAAAAAAAAACAAAATAATAAAGGATAGGAAAAACGTTGACCAAAACTCGTCCCAGAGAGAATTCATGATGAGGGTAAAACCGCTCCCCGGGATTCTCTCGACTCAAAGGTCTTGCATACACACCCTATAGGGACATAGGGTACACCCTGCAGCGAACTAAACCTTGTACCCCTGCTCCAAGGCTGTACCTACATTTATACATCTATGTGTACATCTGACAGCAAACGTCAATCTCGTGGACACGGAACGATCGTGTGTGTATACAGGGGATGTATTCATACCACCTATTTTGCAGAAATATACGCGCAGAAGGATAATATACCATATATACCTATACAAGATGCAATTGAAATGAGTTTCATTTCATTTCATTTCATTTCGTTTCGTTTCATTCCATTTCATTTCATTTCATTTTGCGAACTTTGATAACCATACACGTATATGCATATAGGTAGTTTATATTTTTTCAGCGTCATATCGCACAGCTAGAAGTATCTAACGAGCTTCTTTCCTTTTTCTTTCTCCTTTCGTTTCGTTTCGTTTTGTCTTTTTTTTCTTCTGATTTTTCTTCTTTTTTTATCTTCGAATGGCTAATAATTAGTAGTAAAACTCGACCTCTGCAACGGTTTTCACCGTATATATACTATCGGTTATATGGGAAGATGAAGCTCTTTGATGGTTATCCCACGTGCAACGGACAAGAGTTTCCCAGTTTAAGGGCGCGTGCGATGGGCCTATATCCACATCCATCCCATTAGGCAGCTGATTACACGGACATCCCACGGATGGAGAGAAGCGGTATATATACCTACGTGTATAGGTAGTAGGACATAAACGCGGACTAGGGCGACTGCGCAATGGGTGAGTAAAGGTGCTTGAGTTCAGGCCTGGTAGAAAACGGTGGAGAAATTTCCCAGGTTTCTTCTGTCATTTCCGGTCATTTCCGGCCCTTTTTCCAAACTCCGTATATCTACTCGCCTCGAGTTTTATACTTCTACTGCGTATATTTATACATAGCTAGTACCTACGTACATATACATATATATATAATATATATATATCCTTGAAATCACACAGACAGATCCTTGAAATCTGTTGGTTGAAAAATGTGTAGTATATAGGTAGTGTACGCATAAATGGTATTTTTCAACGATACGTCGCGGGTAGAGGTTCACCGGTCGCGGTTTACCGCTAAACATTGCATCGGTCAGTTAAACGTGGTCCCAACAAATCCGCGTGCGGTAGAACCATCACCCTAGGTGTTATCCGGGTATGGGGTATACGGGCGGCAGTAATGCTCGAAGCTTGTATCAAACACGGTAGCACGGCTTATTCGGCGGGGAACACGCGGTCGTAACTTATCGGAAACTTGTCGTGTTTATCGCGGCTCGAAAACGCGCGGAACGGAAAAACGGGAAAGATAGGACGTCAACATGCGTAGGCACGCGCGAACGGGAATCCTCCTACTATTCTTGCGATGTATATTTTATTCGTACTACACGTACACGCGTATAGGTAGACCGGAAACGCGATCGTATATGAACCCACAGTGTTCTTTTTATACGGTATGTATACGTATACCTATACGCCTATATGTACACACCTATACATCAATAGAATGCAATAAATATTATATAGGAATAGTGGTAAGAGATGTACTTGAGAAGCGCGGTAATCCTGTGGGATAAAATAACGGATAACCACTACAGCTGTTACTTTGGGATCATGAATTCTGTTTACATCGACTTTGAGCATTGTGAGAGGTGCGCTTGAATATATCGATTATATTATCTGCAAAGTTTGGCAGGGTGGATGAAATATATTGAGAAAGTTACCTACTATACGGTACATAATACCTATAACACCGACTACTTACTTCAGAATAATAATATTCTTGCCAAACGATGAAAAGAAATCTACTTAACATCATTATAATCATGATATACAGGTATATCAGGTATTCATATCTTTCATGAATAAAATTAGAGATTATTCTGAATCGGGTATTTTCATTCCCTCATCATTTACACCTCGGAAAGAACTTTTTTTGTTTTTTTTTTTTACCAAATCAATTTTACCCTGTTAAGAAATATTCGAATTTAAAAATGTTTCGATGAACGATGATACGATTTGTACCTACATTCTGCGACAGAAACTTTTTTTCACGCTAGACTAAATCTACGTAAAGCAAAGTGTCCATAAAATCTAAAACAATTGCTAATCATATCTTGAAACGCAATTAATCAGCTGTGAAAATACTAATAGTACTATTACTTCAAAGCGTCCTTGTAGCGATTTTGAACGGAAAAAAAAAAAATGATTCCCCACATTTCAGTGCAGTTCAAATTTTGCAAAAATTCGCGAAAATTCTCGCTTTGCCGGTAGGTGTATAGAATGAGTGTGTAAATATATAGCTTCCGCAGGATCTTCTAGGGGTAAAACAATTTTCGTGCAGTCGACGCCTATAGCTAGCCTTCGCGATTGATATTAATTGGAAATCACGCGGTTATTGGTCTGACACGTCACGGCCATTTCTCCGACATTTTGACCGGCGGTGCAAGCTGGCTTGTCGAACGACTAATTGTCAGCCTTTCAGTTCGACTATTGGCAATGGGTATGTATTGGGCAGGTATACGTGTAATATAAAGGTGTACTTGGTACATGGTATTCCGAGTTATTTTTGGCCATCGAAACAGCTCCGATAAGTATTAATAGTTTCCCATAAAGAATGTCTCACCTCGATCACTGTATAGCTTCGGAATGGGGAAAGAACCTTTTTGGGGTCAAGGTGTTATTGTAACGTATTGTATTACCTCTGTAAATTTTTGAAAAGAGTAAAAAAAAAAAAAGAAAAAAAAAAACGAGATTCTACGGTTTGAATGAAAATAAAATGTCAATTATGTGAACAGCATTGTATACATTGATGGGGGTGAATATTTCAGTCCTTTAAGTTGTAGTATATGCGTTATAAATTGTTTTGGAACCTGGCGTTTTCTCCTATCTAGTTATCATACCAATAATTGAGGGGTTTTCGCTAATTTATTTCTTCGCTTCATTTGAGTTTCATTTGAAAGTCAATCATTTTTCTACGTTTTTATAATATACTATAATACTCACACACGTGTAGGTATAATGACAATAATAATAATAATAATAATAGTAATAGTAATAATGATAACGATGTATATATAGTAAGTAGGAAAATTGTTAAATAATGAAAACTTCGAAAAATAGATTGAAAAAATTGAATGAAAAAAATTTGTTTCGTTACCTTATCTTATTCTGTAACCGGTGGCCGCACACCGGTTCACCCGGTAATCTTGACAAGAGTTTTTATAAACTATCAACCACGCCGTTAGTTGTAAATAAAAAAGAAAAAAAAAAAAAAAAAAACCAAACAAGTTGATAAAAATTTTACAATATAAATATATTATTATAAGCATGCAGTTTTAAAGCCAATATATAGGTAAGTATATGTACTTTGGAAAATGACCACTCATAGAATTATATATATTTGTATTTTGTAAAATAATAAAAACCGATCCGCGATTCGCGTATATCTGATAGGGTTTTTTTTTTGCAAATCCGACGTAGGTATATCGTTTGAAACTGCACTCCTCGAGTCACAGAATAAGTGATAAATTATTTATTTTTTTCGGTAAAAAATTCAATTTTATATAGAATCAAAATGATCAAAATATAAAGTGAATGATTGATAAAATGAAGGTAAATATGAGCGTAATATGTAATTAATATAGAGCAAAAGAGAATATTAGATAGAGTGAGAGAAAAATAAATAAATGAATAAATAAATGAATAAATAAATAAACAAATAAACAAACAAATGAATGAATGAATGAATGAATGAATGAATGAATGAATGAATGAATGAATGAATGAAGAAATAAAAAAATAACTTGATATAATTAATCGCGAAAACGCGTGAAAAATTATTAATGAATTTGTAATATATCAATGTAATGTATAATTATCTGTTATGTGTTGAGAATTTTTTTTTTATGTTTTCTATAATATAGTATAGTATATAATCGCTCTACAGAAGCGTTGTGTATATGATAAGTGTATCAAAAAAACTAGATAATGAATTGTATAATATATATTTACGTACTTCTATAATGATGAATAAAGATATCAAGATTTAAGATAATAAATGTAAAAATGATAATGATAAAATTTTGACAATATTATAATTAATTCATATATAATATAATGTATAGTATAAAATTTAAGTATAATATAGAAGTATAAGTTAATATAAGTAAGTGAGTATATAAATAAGAAGGTTTAAGTGAGTAAGTAAGTGAGTTAGTGAGTATAAGTATATCTTTATCTAATAATAATAATAATAATAATAATAATAATAATAAGGACGAATGAGAGTTTTAAGTTAGCGGTTTTTTTTTTGGTACACTTACACACTCGCTAAGCCCTGCACTCTCTCATAGTTATCTCCTTAACTCCTGCAAACACCCTCCTGCAAAATATCCTTGTTAAAACGAGGTGTTTATTTTATTTTATTTTATTTCAGTTTTTTGATTTTGATTCTTTTTTTTTGTCTTTTTTTTCGTCTCTTTCATAATGTCAAATTATTTCTCTCTTCCTCTCTTTGACTCTCCGTATTTCAGTGTAAATTCAAACACTGAATTTGAGTACCTACATATACAGTATATATATATATAATACATATACATACATATGCATACAGAGTACTGGAGAGTGAACGGTGTTCCGCGTGAGTCAACTAAAAGCTCCAGATCTTCTCTGCAGCCGCACGGTGTAGGTACATCCATGTGTATGTATTTGATACTTATCGCAGTATACGTGCGGGGGAGACCAAATCGATTTCTAAAGAACTGAACTAAGCCTGTTTGTAATCAGCAATTTTCGTTGTTGCCCCCTCATTAAACGAGAGGCAGAAAATCATTAATTTTGACTCCTGTTGCACGTATGGGTATATAGTATATGGCGCGTGTATACTGTATTACTCATTCGACGATATACATGTACTTAGTACATAAATATCTACCCTTTGCAGAACGAGGCAATTTGTAAATTGAATACTTCCTCATTACCGTGTTTCCCTTCTACTTATATATATATATATATATATAGCACATCTAGGTATATACTAACTCATTCTGTTATCGGTAAAAATACGGCGCGAATCTGAAATGACAAAATATCTATACCGATAACGCGACCTGTATCGACGATGGAAAGAAAAACCCCTTCGAACAATTCTACGAAACGACGCTGTTGTGTCAACTGTATATACCAACGTCGACGAAGCACGTTTATTGGCACGATGCTAACGATAAGATCGATTCCAAAGCCTTCTTTACTACTCACTAGAACCCAACTTGCGATAGTATAGTAGTACTACCACTACTACTACCTGGGAGAGAAAAAGTAATGCCACGAAGACGTTGTCGCGTAACAAGATATGGACCTCAACCGTCACATCAGTCGAAATATGTATTTGTTTTCGTCTTTCTTATTGATTTTTACTTAACAAATTTAGCATAATACTGTAATGATATGAAGTTTAACTGATCATCTGGTTAAAGTCTAAAGGCGAAAACTGATGGAATTGATTTCAAGGATTTTCCATTTGTCTTTTCTCCTTCATCTAATAACGAATTTCATTACTCGATCCCTCGTTACGTAGGCAAACGGGGTCTCGCGGTCTAAGTGCTAATTCCAATAAGCCGAGATTCAAATTGATCCGATTTCCCCGTTCCACAACGCGGTGAATCGCGAGTACTTGAAATTCGCAGGATCTTGCTTCTCTCCTCTATTTGTGGCGGGCCTTTACTTAGGCATTGCTTTCAAATGTTACCACGGTCTAAACTAGAACTGATATATATTCTCGCGAAGATAGAACCTACTGCAATTATTATCGCCCCGATTACATATCTATCGCTCTATTTTAGTTTGGTTTTTCACAAAATCATAGAAATTTTCTTTTACTCAGGATAAAAGGGGGTGTGCAGTACGACGTGAAGTGCAAAGAGAGAAAAACAAGGAAGAAAAAAAATCGTGAATTTGTAAAAGTGGGTTAAGCGCAAGTACCTACCTAGAGTGGGAGTAAGTAACGAGTGAGCAAACGAACGAACGAACGAACGAATGAACGAACGAACGAACGAACGAACGAACGGACGCGGTGACAGAGGGACAAACGGACCAGAATACATACAAACAAACGAACGTACAAACAAACAAACGTACAAACAAACAAACAAACATAGAAACAAGCAGACGAACAAACAGCAGTAAATAATCGCGCGTAACCTGACCCAAGTTCACTCGAAATGCGAAGCGAGTCAAACTCGTCTACGCAAGCCACCCTTTATCGCGAGTAAGGCGCGAGATGCGCGTATATCAGCACCCCATAGTTGCGCCGAGGTAGAACTCGTCAACGTCACGCAGAACTGCAGGGGTAGGGCTAAGATCTCGTCGAGCTAAACCGCGCAGAAACCCTCGTCCCCCGCGTAACTAAATTCCCGCAGAAACCCTAGTCGAAACGAAACCTGGGCTAAAATTACAGAGAAACTTTAACGGCCTGGGTTACTTAGCTCTCTTACCTTTCTCTATGGCTCTCGCTAGCTCTCTTGTCAAGAAAAGGTATATGGTGTGGGCAAAGCGGGGCGGTCTTTATTAGGGTTGATAATGTCCCTGCGCTCGCGCGTGTGTTTATTTCGGAGCGTGAGTTGTCGGGATATATAAGACGACGATGGTTCAAGCTAGGCAAGGTGGGGGATGTACAGGGGGTGAAGACGTCGACGTAGCGTACCGTACGGGCGTCCCGAACCGCGGTGCCCCGTCATAACCCTTACTTACCGAAGTTAGAGTTTCCACGTCCTCGGGCAATAATGGGGACAATGGAAATAAACTATGTTTTAACGTTGTTCCACCCCGTGACTGACTCGCCCGCGTGAGCGTCGAACAACTTTACCTTAACCAACCCTTAGTCTACATGGCGAACTTCCACCTGGTCTTATAGCTGGACCGAATGAAATAAGCACGAAGGAGAGAACGAAAAGGCGCTTATCGAGAGTCCTTGGATTTTTCCCGATAGTCGTTGATTCATGTAGTCGAGGACTAATACAGCCTGTATAATATATATTACGATATCCACATTTTCGTTTGACTTAAATTCTACCACCTTATCAATGATTAATAATATGTTGGCTTATCTAAGTAGGGTTTGACAAATTGCTTTGATCGTCCTGTGCCTTGCGCAATGCGGTCAGAGTTGGTAAAATTAGGTTTTGGATTTATCGCGCAGTTGGTGGCATTTCGGTATGATGACGATGAAAAGATAAATTTTCTGCATGATATTTGAATGGTATAGTTATATAATCACAGACATAGAACCGCACGACGTGTCCACAAGCGAAAAGCTTGCTTTGTCGGATCCTTTGAAAAGTCGCTACCTCATGCTGTTAAATAAATAAATACCTACTTGTATAAGCATGTGTTACACATCTGGGGAACCGCATGCGGAGATACGTTTGACACGATATAACGAATCAAAAAACGATTTCCAAGTAGCATTTTGTGAGAAACGAAAATAAAAGCCTTGCTGAGTGACTGGGTAGACAGGTGGATATTCTAAGACAGGCAATTCGTTGGCAATTTGAGTGAAACGCGGGAGGCAATTTCTAAAATGGTTGTAAAGAGGAGCGAGAGAGAAAAAAAAAGAAAAAGAAAAAGGACAAAAAAAAAAAAACCATAGGTATAGAAACTAGAGGGGCGAAAAAAGAAAAAAGGTTGACGTATTGTCAGTTAGAGAATGATTTGACAAAATTCCTGCCTTTCATCAAACGACCAGGACTTAGGTGGTACGCGAAAAGATGGATTCTAAAATATCTCGGGTGTCGGGTTGTACCTGTGCCATATAAATCTTTTCTTCCCCTCGTAAAAGGGTTGGTATGGGTGGGTGCGTTCATTCCAAGTCTCAAATTCTTTCACGCGTGGCCCAGACTTACCACCCCAAGCCGGAAAGGCATATAGTGCAGAAAAAGATTTAAAAAAAAAGTAAAATAAAATGGATAAACAAACGGAGAAATATTCCTTAATAAAAATTTGACCCGAGCATGGCACCGACGTAATCGTTATACACCCTGCCTATATAGGAGAGGACAGGATTTCCTGATTGTGAGTATGGGGAATCCTCCAGTGCCCTGCAGGCGCGAGGTAGACTCTCCACTCCACTCCAAGCCAAGATTTGTAGTCGTGGCATAAATTGGAGCATTCACCCTTCCAGTTTCCTAATAGATTGGCGCCCCCAATAAAGGGGTTGCTATGTATTGGTGGATCCGGGAGTGTGATACCCGCTTCTACACGTGTATCACCATGGCGTTTCTGTAGTGGTTCGCATGTAACACATAGTACACACACACACATACATATATGGGAATGTTGCTTCTCTATTTCCTTCACCCTGACGCATAGTAGTACGAGGAAAAATAAACAGGGGGTGGTCTTCTGCGCCCTGGTTCTTCCTCTTATTCCTGTTTCCTCTCTTCCATCTTTCTCGATTTTTTCTTTCCTCCTCTTCATCTCGGTATCGCTATTTCCACCCTATCCAGTGCCGCCACCCCGTCGGTTGGAGACGATCTCTAAAAAGCCTTCGCGAGGGAGAACAACGTTCGGCACTCGATGGTGAATGGGGCACCCCGCCGTAAGCCTACCGTCAAAGTCGAGAGAGGCAAGATTCTATAGATTTATATTGTAGCCGGTCTCTCGACTCCTTCGGTTTCCAACTGCTCGGCGTTGCGGGTGGTTCGCCTTCGCCCGTGTCCACCTCGAATAACCCCGCGATGCGGGACGGCGATTTTTCAATATTGATGAAAAAAATGAAGAGAGAGGAGAAAAAATAAACAAATTCATCGCACGGGGTGGCGCATGTTGTTATAAAATATGGAAGCCTTGGAAGGGGGTAATGCGGCCGGTTTACATGCCCCAAAGACTCGGGAATTTCATGCCGTGTACTAAGATAATTATTTTAACTCTCGCACAGTATTATAGTGAGTAGGTACGATAGAACGATATTAACGACGAAAGCTTTGGACGGCTGTAACGTACTTGGAACAAACGAGTCGCCTGGTACGAACTACGCAAAAACACGAAACCCGTAAAAGTATTGCCGCTTCCGCAAAACCCCCAAACCATTCCCTATTCCTTCCCATTTCTCTCCCTCGGTTCTCGACCGCCTCCGACGACGCCAACCATTTCACAAACTTGTGCAGTATACCCTTTCTGCACCTCACTACTTACATACTTGCTTCTAGTCGGTAGTTACTAGTGGCCAAGTGAGTATTACAAAGGAGAGGCTTCCCCGCAAGCTCTTGGCCGAGTTACTAGTCTCTCCTCTCTCCTCTTTCCTCTCTCCCATCTCATATCTCATATCTCATCTCTATCGTTTTCCCGATTTAATCGCCGCGAAATTATACAGCATGCAGAACTTTTTAACATTTCTAAAAGAGTCTGATATAAAAGCGAAAGGTTTCTTCGAGATTCTTCCCTCCCTTTCCTTCTATTTGTTTGCGACTGTTTGCGCAGGCAAGAGAAACGCAGTTATCACCTAGTCGGGTTCGATTGTCCTTCGTGGGGTAAGTAAGTGAGGTGCGTATAATTGCACGTCTTGGCTTAAAGGCGGGTGGGTCCCAGCTCGACCCATAGAAATGAGTGCAGGGATGAGAGCGAACGAATTAGGGTTAAATTAGATTTCCGGAATTCGGTCCGATCGAGTTTGACGATGTCAGCGAAGTAGATGGTAGATAGGTAGGTATAGGTAGGTAGGTAGGTAGGTACTACCAAGAACACGTCTGGCCCCCGTGGGAGTCGAAAACTTTACCGATTATACCTATACATAGAAATCGAGCACATCGAATAAACATATACTTTCATCTGAATGGATACACTCTCGCAGATGACGCGCGTACCTCGATATTGACCAAGTTAGAAAGTTTTCTGGTGGTAAGCTATTAAGGGGAGGAAGGAAGAAGCAGAAGAAGAAAAAGAAGAAGAAGAATAATAAGACGGAGAGAGGGGAATAAAAGAATAAAAATAAAAATAAAAAAATAAAAAAACGAACAGTAGATCATCCGGGGTAGGTTTATATATAGCAGAGTCGGGTATAAAGGGTTGCCCGTTTCCCGTATTGCCTAGAACTCGTATAAGACCCGTAATTTAATATAATTTACTTAATTTAATTGCGGTAGGGCCGCGCGATAGGCCCGCGGTAGGCCCAAAGCTACTTCTGCTCATAACGATTACGCGTTATCCCCCTCCACTATCAGTGAAAGCGCAGAAAAGCCGCCCGGCTCGGGAAAGTTTGTAGTATAGGGAACCCTTGCCTTGTCTTGCCTTGCCACCCGACGACGACGACGACGACGACGACGACCGAGAACAATGATCGTGGTAGCTATAATTATTGCGAACGGGTAGGGGTAAGCGGCGGTTCTCTACCTCTAAATTTCACCAGTCTAGCCTACAACGTATCCATAACCCACCATGAGCTAGGCCGAATAACGAACGGAGAGTTAATTATCTAAGGACGAGGAGGACGCGGCTTCGCCTCCAAGGCATCCCGAATTGAACATCAACGGGAAGAGTTGTTGGCTAAGGTTTCTCCGTTATACTGATGCGTGAGCTCCTCGTATTTAAGGGATGAATTTTCCGAGAAGCGAGAAACTAAACGGTGTTTAACTGAGCTGCGAGGAATACCGGAAATTGGTTATACCTACGCTATTTTCGAAAACCGAGCCGAGAATTTAGTATAGAAATTTAGGGCTTTTATAGCTGATGAAAATTTACGACTGTCGAAAGGGCGAATGATCAAGCGGGTGTAATTAGAAACGGTGAATTTATACCTTGTACCTATTATACGCGCGTGCAGGGAGGAGGGGGGGGGGGGGGGGGGGATAACGGAATTATAATACCTTCAGAATCGTAGGTGGATTTTACACGAAGGAATAGCTCACGGGCTTTGAATCTCACTCGTCGTAGTTCTGACTGACAGTAATACCTACCCTTACCTACCTGTGGGGTCGTGAACGCGCTTATCGCGCGATAAAAAGTTTCGCGAATGTTCAAATTCACCCTTGGATAAGGCGGACAAACGCCCTGGGGAAACGTAACGTGGCAAAAAACGTATAGTTGCTTTGGGTTGCGCGTATAAAAATTACCTTTCATGAAAGCGAACGGTATTATTATACAGCTGCTATAAGGAACTCTAAAACTCAATGGATATTTTAGAAACCGGTTGAGATGACATAGTAATTAATAATTATAATGAAATGAAAAATATATGTTCATATCATCATATACCGAGCTCGATCGTTAATTCTGATTGATTATTTTTCTCGTGTATACCTAAACCCAAATTGTACGAAAGGGGCAAGTCGCCGTTGGACATTGAACGCAAATACGTATATATACCCCTTAGGCACATTCTCTGGTATACCAATGTATACGTTGTTTTATCATTTCAACCGACTGTTTACCGAGATACAATCGCTCTGCAGATACGTTCAGATGTTCGAGGTCAGCCCAGGGCTGTTTTCATCGAGATAGAGAAGATGCTGTAAAAAAAAAAGGAAAAAAAAAAGCTCTCACGAGGCAACAACAGACGCCCGCACATCATACGTCGATTGTTGACGTTTAATTTTGAAAAAAATGCATACGTATACACACACCCTAGAGGCATTACGGTATAAAATATCTCGAAAATTGTTGTACGAAAACAATACGGTTTACCTCGATTTTACCTGGATCAGAGATCAATCCATACATCAGATTGTCTATGTATATATAACTGCTGGATTTTAGCGAAAACTTTGTTGATCGAAAGCCCCAAGTTTGAAACTGTTCTCAAATCACCATCCCCTATCGTAATTAATTGAATTGCGTATTTCCCAGACGTAAATTTCGCAAGCCTTTGGATCGTGCAGGTATGAAATCCCAAGGGAACAACGTCAAGGATATAGATAGCTAGTAAGCGATAAGCTCGGACCTCCTAGTGCTAGAGACTGCAAGAGGACAACCTGCACGGAGTCACGCATATACGTGTACGACGTAGGCGCGGTGAACCGATAGCGTGGAGGTGACGTGTACCTGGAGCTGCAGGTAGTCGATACGCGTATGTATCTACACATCCTCCTTTTGTACTTGTATGGTACGGTATAATTCCTGTACATATATACCAACCTAGGTGAACCTAGCCTAGCCAAACCAAACCAGACGGACAGACAGCAGCCCACTTTGCTCTATATATATGCCGCGGTAGATATACTAGTAGTATACATATATATATGTACATACATGTGTATACTACATACATATATATAGATATACGCTTATGAAGGAGCATGGACGAGCCCCGCACGATTCTGACACGGCTCGACACTTACGCCAGTAAACACGCGCATTACAAAGCCGGGTAATCGGCTAGGTATACATCATTCGCGATAAGCCGCCCAGCTCGCTTTGTGTACCGCTCCTTGCTCTTCGAACGGGTGTTTGCGTTGGGGTATAATCTGTCCAGGGTATGGTAATAATTGTTATTAGGTAAATTGAAACCGTTAATCGGCCCGATTCGTACTCCATATTTAGGATTCATATATATACGCCGCGTAGTACTTGTCAGGTGTATACACACGATTCCCAATACGGAATCGCGGATGTGTGATAATATTTAGAAAAATCGGAAAAATCGTTTCACCATATAGGTACTATTCATTCGAGAAAATATCGGCACATAAAGCGTCAGCTGAACTGTTGCAAAATTTTAGCAACAAGTGCTCTATGATAGAGATACAGACCCATATGTTTATATATAGGTATATACCTGTGTATCTGTGCAGCTATAGACATGAGTGATACTCGGGTGCGAAATAACCAACACAAAGACTCGATGAGTATACCTATATCCGCGTTTGCATGACAGTGTATGTACGAAGAATCGATCGGCGAAATGCCAGCTAGGCAATTAGAACCGGAATCTAGGAACTATATGGTCTGAAACAGCGATACTATAAATGTCGTCTGGATGGAAGGAAAAAGTTGAAAGACTTATTGGCGGTAGAAAAAAAATATGAAAAAAAAAGACGAAAAAAAGAAAAAATATTTCTTCTGCAATGATCCTGGTTGTATAATAATTTATGGATAAGTCGGGTGTCTGTTTGATATGAAAAATGTTGCGGCAATATGAGCCTCGTTTGGGTTGGGTGTAAAATATTAACCCGGTTGATCCACCCGTCTGGAATATCTAGTTTCGTCCATAAGCGCGCGGCGAGTTAAACTATTTTGAAATTCAAATCTTGAAAGAAACGCTCGAGTAACGGTGGAATAATGGTTGGGTAACGCGGTGAAAAATGACCAGCATAAGCGAGGCTCTTGGACGATGGGGGTTTCCCAGACGCTGTATGAGAAAATGCGAGATACGATGTGAGAGGCGGGAAACAATGACCCTGAAAAATTCCAACGCGGAAGAATAGGGGAAGGAATTGTCGTGCTGCTGCTGCTGCTGCTGCAGGTGGGTGCAGCAGGCCACGAATCAATCTTCTATTAAGGGTTGGATGGGCTGCAGGGGCGCGGAGCGAACGGGCGAAAAAGTTCCGAGGCGCGTCGCGTCGAATACTAATTAAAGACTGGTGGAATGAAATTAGTTAGTTGCGGGTGACAGGGAAGCGGGAAGAGAGAGCCGCTTATGATAATATAATAATACTTACTTAGCTCTGGGCGCTACCTCTAAGCTCATTATGCGTTTAGTTTGTAACTTGAATTGGATTCGTGCTTAACCCCCTGCCCACCCCTTTCACCTCAACCCTTAGCTGTACCCAACGCCCTTCATTATACCCTCGGCAAGACCCGGAGCTACGTCAGTAGGCACTAGTTTCAAAGTGACATCTACAGACGGATTCTCGTCGTGGTTAGAAAAGCCGAAACGTATCTATACCCACGTACTACTACGCCGACGTAGCCATGCTTCAACTCTTCTATCCAGCGAGGCGTAAACGTAATACGTGTTAAATCGAAATCATCGTCTCGAGTCGCGGTTACTGCACGCTCATTTTACATAGGTGATAATGATAGGTCTCATGCGTCAATAGTACATAGTATAACATAACGTCGAACGTCAAGAACGTGTGAAACAACAGTCAATACACGATAACATTATTCGTCACATATGTACCTATGTGAATTTGAGGAATGGGAAAAGGCGCGTGAGGAGGATTCATGTAACGATCAAATATGCAGGGTATCGCATCATCCTACCTTCAGACTTTGGCGCTGGTGGTTTGCGGGTCGCCCAGTTTGTGCGAATGCTGCGACTCCCTAGCCACTGTCCGTTCATGGCACCAATGGCGCTCTCCGCTTCCTGGAAAAATTCGAAGAATAAGAAGAAAGTGAATATGAGATGAATGAAATACATATACGATTACGAATGTCGCGTCGCGAAACCTCGACCACGCGCGATGACTGCGCGGGGAAGAAATTCTACCGAAAACTACTGAGCCCCGAGTATCTGAAATCAGATCGGATTACCGGGCCGCGTACAAGGGCTTATAAAAACGAGTCAGACGTTTCCGTGAACCTTGAATACTTCGGTTGTTCTTACGAGACGTGGCGGTACTCAATTCCCTGGAAACAAGTATTTCGGACGTTTTACGTTCTCCGCGTCTTTGCGACGGCTCGAGTAGAGCGAGGAATCCAATGACCTGCTGCGGACTAACCCGGGTATTTCTATAGCGTCTAGGTCTAATCCCTCGCCACTATTCGAGGATCGTCGCTTTCGCGGACAGATTAACGAACTAATGGATTATCCACTTGTCAAAGAACGAAGGAAAACCAAATAGAAAAAAATAGAAAAAAAATGGAAAAGGAAAAAGATAAAGGCAAAAGTAAAAAAAAATAATAAAATAAAGAAAAATGAAATTGAACCGGACGAACGATAAGGACAGGGAGGCCGCAGGGTTCTATTTTCTGAAGTGTACTATATGTGGATGAAAAATATTCTCTTTTGTTCATCCCCCGCTTTGGGAGGACGCGACGGGTGGTATAGCTGGGGGAATAATACGGCATCAATTCAACGGTGTTTATATAGCAGCAGGGCAATCCAATACTAAAATGGTTATATATGCCGGCCGAGTTATATGGTTAGAAGAAATATTCGGGGAATTTTTCGTTTTTCTTTTTTTCATTTGCTTTTTTTCCCTCTTTTTCTCCCCTTCAAAAAAATGTTTATACTATTTGAAAAGCGGTCCTGGATATGGAGGTCTCTCGGAGACTCCCGCACGTTCAAATATCAGCTACCTATATATATATATATATATATACATATATGACTGCAACAGTGAAGAAAACACGGGGAATGGTCACGGCCCTTGTCCCACGGGATAAAATGTTTCCGATCCAAATTTCCATTCCAACGTATGACTCTGTATTTCCGCGGTTAGCCTAGATAGGATAGCCGAAAGACCTGGCCGTGAAGAGCGGGATGAGAATGGGGAACAGGGTATAGAGAGGCGGAAGAACGAAGGAATGGGGCACCAGCACCAAGCCTCTTGACTCGAATCGATATTCCGCTTCTACTTCTACTTGCACTTGTACGTCTGCTTCCACTTCCACTTCCACTTCTACTTCCACTTCCACTTCCACTTCCACTTCTACTTGCACGAGCGTTGCCCGGGAGGGACATACCCACCTATCCCGTACGTGGACGTGCTGTGCATACACCTGTGTATACCTACGACGGGAGTTATACCGGCACTTCAGGATCAGGAGTCGCCGGGCCAGTGGGGCTGGTCGGTAATACTTAATCGTCGACTTTAGGGGGTGAGGGTGGGGTTTTTTTTTTTTTTTTTTTCTTTTTTCTCGGAAGATCACCGCGGGAGATGTAGAGGGTGAGATGGAAAGATATAGGGATCGAAAAGTTTTTCCGAAAAATTTTGCAGCTGAGCTTGGGATTCGATTCAAAAAATTACCGAGAATGATGGTTCGCGACTAAATCGGCTATTCCCTTCTCACTCCCCTTTAACATCATTCCCCGGAGTTCCAACGGTGATCTGTTATCGGCGGGTCGATCCCTCGGCGATTTCTAGAAGTCCGCCCTCCTATCCTCTAACCGACCTGGGATCACCGTTGCTCTCCCTGCCGACGAATCAAGTTTCATTTAAACCCGAACCCGAAGCAGGTGCCCTTCGGTAAACCCAGTCAACCGAGATCGTATGAAATGACAAAAGTCTATTGCAAATCCCATATCGAACTGTGATATGAATAGTTTATAGCCAGTTCAAGCGAGTGGATCTGATCCGCTCCATACCTATTTGCTAATAATTTGTCTTCTTCAGTATTTTCATACCACGTAGGTACTATTTCATCATCAAGGTATACCATACAGCCCGGTTGCTACCCCTTTGCGCCGGTAAACGTGCTTTATGATATAACTTGCATATATCGAAGAATACCTACGTATTCCCAGCTGCAGTCGTTTAGCTGTATTTTCGTTTTTTTTTTTTCACGAGATTTCAGATCGGCTGATTAACAACGTAAAATAACGAGGGGATGTCGCTATTTTATACCCCATTGGTGAAAAAGAGCGGGTATCTCTCTACCGCGCGTGTATAGCTGTAGGTATACCTATATACGTTTAGTATTTCCATGCGATACAGAAACCCGGTGAATGAGTATAACTACCTCCGTATTACGCGGTGGTCTTTCGGGAATACCGTGCAGGAAGTGTCTATTACTATTACATATAGCAACCGGGCTTCCGAGTATTAGTAATCCCGGGCGGGTGTAGATGCCGGTGCAGGTTCAGATCGATAGGGCATTAAAACGGACGGGACGTCTTCCGTGAAGGTAATAGCATCTGCACCGACCGCAGACAACGAGTAGCCGACTAGCCGACTCGTAGTAGCCTAGAAGAGCTTGAGATAAAAGGGATGAGGTGGAGAAAACCCCCCTGGATCCCCCTGCCCGCTCTCCTACTTCTACTTCTTCTTCTTCTTCTTCTCCTTCTTCTTTACTCGGCAGCTGTAGATCTTGCGGTGATTTACGTCGTGGATTTTTGGCCAAGAATCGCGCGAAAATCTGGGCTAAGAGGCAGGGGTGACGGGGGATAAAACTCTGTGGGATGAAAATAAAGGGAAGAAATAAGAAGAAGAAGAGGGAGAGGGAGAGAGGCCTGGGCTAATAAAACGTAAGAGATAATGCCATCTCGGAGAATAGCGTTGTAAAATATAAAGACAAGTTTCGATTGGAAGCCGCGCGATCGGAACGAGAAGAAATAAAGTAAAAAAAGGAAAAGTAAAGGAAGGGAATAAGGAAGGGAGCAGCAGCGCGGTAATACCTAATGGAGCAGGAGGCAGAGGGCACAGCTTTCCTTGAACGGAGACGGGGACCGCGGGATGAGCTTAACGCGCAACGTGCGCGTTGATCGGGGGATGAGGGTGGCCGATATTACGTACGAAATGCACGCTGTCCCGCCTTAAAGATCGCTGATAAAACGTTAACGTTAACGACGCCGTTACAATAGTGATATAATCATGCCAGACGCGTCCCGATGCTTAAAGATCACTTGCCAATCGCATCGGTTCTCTGTTTTCCGAACTGGCTGCACCTAGCCTGCAGTATAGGGAAATTCACGCCAGCTGCACCGCGCTAATTATTAGACACTGAACGTAGTACTTGGCGAGATTTAATGCGACTAAACACGACCCTGGGTGGAAGAGGAGAAGAATGCTACAATTAGTATCCACGCGATTTCGTGAGACATATAAGAAGAGGGGTTAATCGATTCCGGGTTAGCGGCCAAGTCGGATGTAGAAACGACGCTCGTTTCTTAATCTCTTCCAGTTCCCCTTTACTCACCGCTTTTTTAACGAACGATACGAAGCCATATCCTTTCGATTTTAGCGTCTGTGGATCCCTAACGACTCTGCAATCCCTGTAACAAAAATGAAAATCGAATGGTTAATTTACAGTCATAATATTATATCCTTTAAAGTTTATACCCCCCGCTCGATGGTATGGCTGAACAAAGGCGAGAAGCAGACAAGAAGATCCTCTTTATTGTTCGTCTTGGGTCTCGAGGAATTATCTCGATTTTTATTTTTTTCGCGGACGGAAAGACACTTCATCATTCCACTTATATGTGTACGACAGATTTTTTGACGGGTTCAAATATTCAATTAAAAAATATCCGGATATGGAAGAGAGAGAGAGAGAGAGAGCGAGAGAGAGAGATGAAAGTAGTTTGGAAAATTTTAAATCAAGATACTCAAACTAGAATCAAATTCTCTCCGTGCAGGATATAAAAGCGAGGTATATTTCCCGTGGATTTCTCTCACCCATACCCCCCATACCCATACCCACACCCACACACACATCTACATTAAATTTGTACATCTCTACACGGCACTTTGCAGCCGAGAACCAGTACGCGACTGGGATACGTATTCCGAGTAGGTACGACGGGTTCTCGTTAAATCGATCGGACGATTCGATTGCGAACAAGACGTAGTAGCGCTGCTTCAAGTGCGGCAATTTCTCTGGGGCCAATCGTTCGGTTGTGGGACAACCGGCGGTCCTTGCTGTCACCACTGTTGCCTGAACGGGGCCGACGGCTTATATACATATATACATAATATATACATATATATATACTACATACACACACACACACACATATATATATATATACTCAAGTATCGTAAAAAAACCAATACATTTGAAGTAGCCTCCGGGAAAATTTTGATGGGACGTAAACCTACGTTAATTGTCTACTCGCTTCCGTATTCGCAAGCTCTCGCGTCTGTTTTTGCACAAAAAAAAAAAACAAAAAAAAAAAAGGAAACGAAATAAAAAAAAAACAAAATCCATTTGACGCTCTGTTTTTTCGTTCGTAAAATTCTTGAAAATGTTAGATATTTCGTTCACATTGCATTACATGTTCTGCTATAAGCTATACAGAAACGAGTCGTGTTCCGAGTCGAGAGATAAGATTCTTTATTTATAGATCGAGTTGGTGTAAGCTGGTAAGAAAACGCGATTTCCTCCGACCGTTTACATGCATGCATACTACCATTCCACTATCGGGGTGTTTCGTAAAAACGATCGGATTGTCCGCTGGTCGAAAGTATTAGCGTTTGCTAAACCAACCTGTAGGTATACATATTTGCGTTTGTCTTAGCTCGCGACTCGACCCTTGTCCATTTCCTAGTTCTACTACGATGTAGGGTTTCCGTGGGATTTTCCGGGGTGAAGAGGCGTGGCTATCCTATCATCCAGGGGTCTTTACCACCCGTAGAATGATGTCGTATGCTATGGGTGATCTTCGGAGCGCAAATTCCGAGGTGGACCTACTCCTACTCTTACTCCTACTACTCGGTGGGTCTTCGAGGTCGTTTGGCTAGCGAACGGGGCGATAAGCATCCGTCCACTTTGGACCGAGCGAATGCCAACCTCGAGCGATTTAGCCTTAGCGAAGAAGCTAGCGCGGGTGGCTCTCGAGTGCGAGTAATCGATAGGAGAGAAGCCAGGAACTGGCAAGGCAAGGCGACGGACGGCGAGAGGAAACCTAGACTATAGAGTTACGACTCTATATTTTTGCTACATTCGTAAGAGAGACTCGATTGTCCGTCTTTTGTCGATCTATAATCACAAAAAAAAAAAAAGAAAAAAAAAAAACACGAGCAAAAGCAGAAGAAAAAAACCAAAAAAATAAAAATAAAATGAGCGTCGATGCAGGTCCTCGAATGTTTCTTTTTTTCCTAAAATGCGATAAATTTCTGTTCATTCTTTGTCCTTTCTGCAGCGTATCGGTCTGGCGGCGATATTATCGGCAATCGGTGATGGGTAGAGTATAAGAGTGTATAGGTATTCTGAATTATTAAATTCTGAGATTTATCGCGTCAATATAACGTTGGTATTAATTTACGATATCAGGGAGAGATGTAAACTCGTAACGTAACAGACGTCCCGGACAATTGCTTTGCCATTTGGATTTAAACCTGGAGCTCCTGCAACGCTCCCGCGAACTAAACTGCAACGCTTCTGCAGACGGCGCGACGCGGCGTACCGTACCGTAGCGTAGCGTAGCGTGGCATGGCATGGCATGGCATGGCGTGGGCGGCTAGTAGCATGGTGACACGTGCCGATGGCGTATGGCGCGCGGGTTTACGCCCGCGCTTCCGTCCTCGCAGTAGTATGTACCTACCAGCAGTGAGAATCGACCAACTTCTATTGACCATTACTCACCGTAACTCGGCCAGACTTGCATCCGCGCGGATACCTATTCTCGGTGCGACTTTGCCCCGCGGCGTCGACCGCTTTGATTAATAGCACTAATTTGTCCGGTACCGCGATACAACGTCTCACCCTGAACCGAAGGAATTAACGTTTACGCGAAGCGCGATACCGCGAAGGAATTGTAGCTACCAACCGACTATCTCGAAACATGTGGGTCTCGGACAACTTTTATTCAGTCTATTTTTTTTCAACATGTTCCGAATGTCCTCATCATTTCAGTTGGTGAAAGAAGAAATTTCAGCCAATCAGGGAACAGCGAGTTCGTTCGGTTCTTTAAAAAATACCCCTAAAAAACGACTTTTAATGTTTATGGAAACTGAATATGAATTGGGATGAAAGGTTCACTGATGCAAGTAACCTACGGTCCGAATTACGCCCCCAATATGTCAGATGCTGTTATCGAGATGAGTAGGTATACCTATATAAACCTAAGTATACGCAAAGTAGCGAAAAATGAGACTTCAAGAAAAGAAAATCCGCAAACCGCCTACACACATTATGCCCTATACTTCAGTCTACCATTTCGTCAATTTTACGCATTGTTAACTCTGATACGGTTGAGAATAGAGTCTTCTCGCAAGGAATAAACTTCCAAGAATACGCGTGCACGAGGATAGACAAAAAAATTTGGAAAAAGACGCCTGTGCAAATAAAAACTTGGAATATCCCTATGTTAAAAAAGCGCTGTACAAGCTACGGAGGATCCACCGGTATAACTAAAAGTAATAATGATGAAAAATAAAAAAATTCTACATATAACAAAATGAAACTACCATATCCTATGGCTTGAACTCTCGTTGTCGCACTCCGATCTATAGGTGTATACATATACCTGTACGACAATAGTTGGTAGATACAGTGCATTTAATTGCCATTAGACCGCACGAACACGGCGTGTCCTCGCGTCACGCACGTCACCTAGACCCCGGCCTCGCGATGGCCACACCGCGGTACTGTTTCTAGTCGGTGCAATTCGCTAACAGAAATTACTCACATATACTCGTACATAGAGATATATATATATATATATATATATATATATATATGTGTGTGTGTGTGTGTAAATATAGATAGGTACAGGTATAGTATACCGACATAAAGCCTGGCGAACAATTAGAACCGTTCGTTCTATTCTATTCTATTCCGTTCTGTCTCGTTCCATTCCGATTTGTTCGTCCGTCTCTCCTGTGCTAAATACCCTAAACTCCTAAGCTCATCTACATTATACACTGGTACACTAAACTAAAGTAGCTATACACAACCGTACCTCAATCCCTCTAGCCTACCGAATTTCCTCGCTCAACGGGGGTGCTAATTTCGGCTGTCAGATACCACCGTCTTAATCGTGGGTAAGTAAGGATTTTCCTCTACATCCTGCAGCCACGGAGGCGACCCAAACGTTTCTCTGCGGAGAACTTCCGGTTTGCAAGCTTACAGGATGGAGAGTAGAAAAAAGATGTAGAAAAAGAAAAAGAAAGAAAAAGTAAAGGAAAAGGGGGGAGGAAGAGGAGGAGGCGGAGGAGGTTCAGGGATTCTATGCAAAATATTTGACTACCCCGGGCGCTTCGCCAGGCGACATCTTTTCCTTCTCTGGACAAGGGGTGGGTAGAGGAAGATGAGGGTTGCAGTAAGTCGGACCAGAATTGGCAAAATCGCGTATCGTCATGTCTCTTTGCGTCTTGTATATCCAGCGTCATCGGTGTACCAGCGCGCCATTCCGCGAGCCACAACTCATTAATAATGAGTAGAAAAAACGAAGAGGTGAAAAAAAAAAGAGAAAGAAAGTAGAAAGAAAGAAGGAAAAAAATAAAAAAAAATAAAAAAAAAAAAAAAAAAACCGTCAGCGGAAAAATCTTTGTGTTGAAAATCTCGCGGTGGATCAGATAAGCGGCGCCTGCGGAAGGTGAAAAATGTTCTTGGAGCCCTTCGCCCAACGCTTCATCAATCTCCTCTCTAATAACTTGGCAAACTGTCAGCTTGCTCGTTCTCTCGTTCACCATGGGGCTGTTGGCTAACCCCGTGATCGTGTCGCGACGTAACGTCTACGTAAGAGACAATCGTACGTAATTATTTAACCCCATCCTAACATCCCGGGAGCCGGAGTCTCCCAGTCTGTAAATCATCACATGTCTCACAGTGCACTCAATTGATGAAGGGGTATATTGTTCGGTATGCTGGATATTCGTGGTCCGCGATCTTCACCCCAACTCTACGCATCCTAGTGGGCCTCGATTCCCCGCAGATCCTCGAACAGAGATATTCCCATTTCGAGATGATCCTCAACAGAGAATCATTTGAGTGGAGTCGGCTCGAAATTCCTAAACGACGTTGAGGGACGGAACCGATAATTTGTCATGACTTAGATTCTGATGGTTGGTTAATTCGAGATGCTAGTCGAGTATAGGTATAATTTACAGCTGTATCCAGGCAATATACGAAACCTCGCGAGATGTATCATCGTCATCATGATCAGGAAGCGGAGCCTTTAGACAGGATGTAATATGCTCTATAAATACTCTTAGGTACGAGTACCAAAAACGTAGGTTGTACCAAGGCAGGCAGGCAGGCTGCCTTGCCCAGGCAGAGGCGAGCTAACGGAGCGTGTTATCGGGTTTTGCTTTTGTGCGAAGGCCAGTCAGGGACCAATAAATACGTTATTAAAATTACCATAACCCCCAGTAAAATGGGGCATTTTGCAGTTAATTTTCCGATATCTCGGTAATAATCTCGGTTACACCGTGGGTAGTTAACCCTTTACGTATAGCCTATCGCCGCGTGATTCCCCAACCCCTGACCTAGCTCCCACCCCAGTACCGGCTCTGGTTCTGGCTCTGGTTCTGGTTCTGGCTCTGGCTCTGGCTCTGGCTCTGGCTCCGTCATACGCGCGTAACATTAATAACCGGCTTAAATTACGAAAATTCAAATACAGACGGAAACGCAAATAGCTACCTACATCCTCTCACATCGTCGACTACTCTACGCGACTAGCAGCTATAACCATCAAATTACAGATTCTGTTCCATTTTCATTTCCCAAACGGCGATATGGTTTCAAATTCCTAATGATAGAGGAAACGTGTACCCCCAGAATAGGCATTTTCTTTCAAACACTTTTGCTTCATTTCTGAACCATCAACTTCGGAGTGAAAAAACGTTAACATGAAGAAGAAAGAAGGAGACGAAGAGAAAAAGAACGAAAAAATAAAAGAAAAAACAGAACAGTTTAGTCCACGTCGTTTTAGGGGGGCACGGGGTGAGTATATTTGCGGAGGTCTCGGTCGGGGGTAAGTTGAGCAGGAATACGCGATAATAAAGCTCTCTGGTATTTCTAGACGGTTCGCGCGTTTCGCTTGGCCAAGAGCAAAAGTTTCTCGCGCGGGTTGTAAACGCTGATTGCACTTCGCTTTCTCCCTCACCCTCACCCCCTTCCCTTATTCATCGTCGTCCTCACCCACACTCTCGCCCTTGCTCTCGGTCTCGCCGTCGTCCTTGTCCTCGTCTTCGGTCGCGTCTCCACGAGGATCGCGGGGAGCGTGGAGCCGAGTCGCGGGTTCTGATTACACGCTCGATACGCTCTCAGTTCGTCCCTACAGTTATAGGTATATATATATATATATGTATATATATGTGTATGTATATCCATACACATATACCTACATAGGTATATACACCGATATAGATTACCGGACGCAAATACGAGTCGAGATGCACGCAGGATTTCCGTTCCTCACTAATCGAAATAGGAGGCAATGCCGTTAGTCTCATTTTCGTAAATCGATATACATATAAGAAATTCATCCGGAAGAGGCGCAACTCAAGTTTGGGACCTCTGCCAAACCCTGGAAGTAAATAATCTCCGCACGAACAGGAGAGGAATAATACCTAAAATAACCGCAATCACATTACCGCTCATATAATCATGTCCTCCTTCATCCGGTATACGATCGTATTATCAGGTATATCTACTTCGTGAAGCTATATGAAATCGTGAAAATAATTATCAGAAGTAGAAGCTGTTCAAGCATCGAATCCAACATATGCCGACAATTTCTTCTGCTATTGTTCGTACATAACAGAACAGAAAGAGAAAAAATAGAGCAAAAGAAAAAGACTAAAAAGTGAAGGAGGCAGGGAAAAAAATCGCTTTTTCGAGGGTGGATTTCCTCCGCGTGTTACCTATATCATTCACCTTGAAGAGATGAGGGAAGAAGGCCGGGGGTTCGATGTTGACGAATGTCGCGCAGTACCTTCGCCTTCGCCTTCGAACCTTGGTCTCTTATCGCTCGTCGTCATCGCCTCGTTCGCCCTTACTATTCTTTACTTGGTCCCGATACGAGACGAACAACGAACTAACGGAGACCCAACCAGGCAAGATAGCGCCGGTTTTGACCCGAGCCAAGAACCGTCGTCTTGTCATGATCAGGAAATAAAATCCGAACTAATAGTGGAATTTTTTTTTCTACCACATACCCGTCGCAAGCCACATGCATGATGTGCATGTAAGGTAATCGTGGCACGTACCGAAGTGCTTCGACTGCACCTCTTGCCTTTTCCTTGGCTTTTCCCTTCATGGAGGGTGTTTTTTGCACGCGGGTAGAGGAGTTTATACGGGCGAAGTAAACTTCGGGGCTTTTCTGGTCTCGTGGGGGATCGATGGATCGACGGACGACTCTTTCAGCGACGCGGCGCCTTGAAGGCGAGCTTTTCCTCTTGGTAGGAGGAAAGTGGACGTATATCCAATCGTGTCCCGTGGATGAGGTAGATGGACGGATTACCGAACCCTGTCTGTACTCGAGGCCACGATGCAAGGCACGAAGTGGCGAAAATAGATTCCTCGACGGTACGACCGCAAGACTATCTCAAGACTTGGGAATGAAACGCGCGTTCGAGAAACCCGCGAAGCTGTCAAATTATTTTAGCTCGTGAATTGCGCCGATGGAGAGTCTAGAGCGTACGTGCAGGACGCCAAGGTCTACACATATATTCGTCTTCCCTGTTTTGGGGTGAACCGGCTCCTGAGGGTCGATAATTGCTTGCGTCCCATCGCTAAACTACACGGTTCAATGAAATCCAAAGTCCTATATTCTCGGCGAGAGAAAGCCTTGACCCAACATCCTTCGATACTCGGCTAGACGCGGGACTGGAGATGAAAATGCGGTCGTAACAGGGTAGTTATAGCGCGGGGGTCTTTGTCCCGTGAACAAACGAATTCCTTTCTCACCGTCCTGGACCAAACTCGAGGGCCCACCTGACACCGTTTCTATTATCACACTGTGGCGTGACTCGGCTTGATTAGAAGCCGAAAAAACGGTTAGGGATTACCTCGAACACACTCCAGCCTCACCTTGTACATACAGGTGTGAATGTGGCAAAAACAAAAAAAAAAAAGGAACGAGAACTTTTTCGCTGTAGGATACGACGCGAAATCCTGTCAGCATAAAAGATGCACAGTTTTTCCAACTTCTCGTTATGTTTTAGTCAAATTTCGATAATATTCAAGCCCCTCTTTTAAGCGATGGTTAATCGCAAAGCTGTAGGGATGAGTAAGTGGAACGTAAAGACGTGGCGATAACGAGTGTACCTCATCCTTGCAAGGAGAGCGATTTTTGGTCGGATACGACCGCGCGGTGACGAAGCTATCGAATTAGGGGCGTAGTAAAGAGCTATAGAGAAATATCAGGATCCCCCTTCGTTAAAAAGTTTCTAAAAGATATCGCGTGGGCAGAAAAGTGGCAACCATCCCCAGTGTCAGTACCAGCCCTTTGCGGACTGATGCGACACAAATTTATCGAGAAATTACGCGTAATTGACCGAGGGTGGTAGCTAGAGCACTGCTCAGGCAGGCTGTTACCGGGTCGACCAAAACGGAGCTAAAGCTAGAGTGCTGGAGCTGGAGCTGAAGCTGGAGCTGGAGCTGGAGTTGGAGTTGGTCGGTTGAAAACGACGTTAGTAAACTGGGATCTGAGAATACTGCGTCACTATCTGTATAGTAGAGCTCGCCTTCTTTCCCTAGATTTGGAAGATCATCTTTGTTTTTTATCTCCTCGTTTTGCCCCGGCCCCCGTCCCCCGTCCCCCGTTGTCTTCCTCTCTCACTACTTCCCTTGCTCCTTCGTCTTGCTTTCCAGGGGCGGGTCTCGCGGTATAATTGATCGTGGACGGGTATAAGGTACCGTCGTTTCGGGGCTTTGGCAAAAACATTTAATCACTCGAACTGAATCGGATGACTCAATTACTCTGACCGCAAATAGTAGCGGCATTTCGTCGATTCCTTATATTCTGCCCTAATTTTGTTCAACAAATTTTTTCTTCCTCTTCATTCTGTATTTAGGAATTGCCAACTCATGCGAGAACCTCCGTACGAAATCTGCAGCGGGTATAATACCGCCTCGTCTACCCCTGATACGCATGCGTATATAGAAGGGAAGACACTAGCTATGGTGAGTATTCCTCACCCTGTGGGTTAATCTAAGCCCAACTCCGTATGACGCGATTTGGTTTAGTTCTACGGTAGCAGCTATTGCTTGGAAACGCAGCTCACGGTTTAGCACATTGTATAAGGGGGTGCGAATTCCCCATATTTTAAATCTTAAGCATGACGTTCGTGCGGTGAATAGATAAGTTATGAGACACTTTCGAGGGTGAGGAAAAAAGGCGCGGATAGTTTTTCACCGGTCCTCCACCATCACCGGGTTATTGACGACCCCTGGGGTAACATTCACTTTGATAAGTTTTACAAAAAAAATAAAAAAAAAAAATAAAAAAATGAAAAATATATAGATATATATCTATAATGCCCTATCAACTATTTTTAGACGCGAAGTATTGAACTCGAGTTAAATTGGATGAAAAAAATTTGATGGGACGAGGGAAAATGTGGTTTCGAATGGATGTGATTATACCGCTTATGCGATTTGTGTCCAATTATTTTTTCCTTTGGTTTTCTTGTGTAAAAATTGGAAAGAAAATATATAAATATATATATAGGGCAGTCTTGAATCGGGCTATAAATTTGTCTTCAATATCGGAGAAAATCATAACGATAAAAATATTTGATCTTTTGATCTGTACGCAGAATAAGTTACGAGTTAGCTGTGGTAAATGTATAAAAGTACATAGAAACAAGATGTTGCATGGAATGGGGATGAAGCCCGTGCAGCTATTCCATATAGCTCCGTTAAAGTTGTACGAACTTTTCCGTGCGCCCGGAAGGAGTGCGGCCTGTGTGTGGGAGGGTGTTCGCATGTGTCCATGCCGACGGTTTTCCAAGAGTTAAAGAAAGAGAGAAAATAGAATAGAAAGAGGGAGAAGGTGCGCGCGCGCGCGCCTTTTAAAACACTTGGCGTACAAGTTAACTTTTATTTGAGCCAAGTATCAACAGGTATCGACTCTTCCTGAGCTTCTTTACCCGTTTTCGTCCCACTTTCCCTGCGGCTAGCCCTCCGATACAAGAGCGTTGAGCCTCGTCTCTTCCTCTTCCTCTTCCTTTTCCATTTCCACGTGTAACCTCTCGAACCTCTTTATAAATTAACAACACGTCTCAAGATTGATCCCGCCGATAGGTTGGTCCAGATTAACTTGGGTCAGGCGTCTTATTCGGTCTCTCCGAAGGTTTAACGTCTTTGTTTTTCCTCGTCTGGTGGCTGACGTCTTAATACTTCCTAAACCCTTTCCCTCCGGTTCATTCAACTTTTGTTTACTCGCTGATTCCTCGAGTACTTTAAACTCTAACCAGTGCTACTTTCTCTAAGGTGGCGAAATTATTCAACGTATATTTCTCAACCTAGCTGCTAGGTATATAAGTTAGCAAAGGAAAACGGCACGACGATCCCTTACTTTATCGGGGGATGAGCTAGCCTCAAACCTATCCGCCTTTGCCTCTGCCTTCGTCCCACGGGGATGTATTTAAATCTGAGGTCGATATATCCCGATAGAATGGAACGGGAAGCGGGGCTAATCCCCGGGATTATTCCCTCTGATCCCAGACCAAATATGTGTTCAACCAAGCCAGGATCTCCTCTCGGCCCGTACCGAGATCGAAACGGCAACGGCAATGGCATCTGCACCATATATGTACCTCGATACACGTGCTGCTCCGACGCTACTGCACATACACCCGGCGGATACGACGATACGCCGTCTTATCTACCCCGGACATACGATGCACGTGAATCATCATATGCGCGATTCTAAACCTGGCCGATAACCGTCAGCCATTGACCAATTAGCGATTAGAGGTGAGCTATGAGGCTTAATTCTACGAGGAAAATGATATAGTCATATAGGTACGGGTTCAGTGATGTGTCTTTTTGAATGTCGTGAATCGCTTTAAAGGGGTGCGAAATCCGACCTGGAGGTACATTTTTCGTTATTTGTTTTACTAAACTGCAGTTCTGTTACAACGACAGCATTTTTTCTGCACCTTTTGAGACCACTGACTTGCTTCGGATCGATACTGAATCAATTTTTTTGAGAAGACATACCCTCGAGAAAGTTATACTGTACGAAACCAATTTTTGAACATGATGCTTATATGCATCATGTTATATCTTCGAGGTTGTTTGAAGGACCGTTCCACCTTTTGGAAAACCTATTTTTCGATTGGAGTTGAAATTAGGAAAAGTAATTTTGCGATCTAAATTAATATAGGTAATACCCACTTTCTCTTATCATCGCAGGGTGATGAAAAGTAATATTCCGTTTGATTGTGGACCTATACCCACTTCTTGAATAACTCCGAATATTCGAGTGGTTGGTGAAGTGTATATTTACCCCCCTTAAAATACCTGGGATACGTTTTTATTTGGATTGGATTCCCGTTATTCTGAGCTTTTCGGTAAGATTTACCCTGTGCTATGTAAATCGATGGATTGGAGTTGGGGCTGCGTGGATCAGTGTCAGTCCTAAGCGGTCACGATCGTTCTTATCTCGCCTGGTTCTATGGAGACTCGGACGTAAAATAATGGGAGAAGTTCTCATCCCCATATCTTTTCTCTCCTCTCCTCTCCGCTGTTCCATTCTATTCCGCTCCGTTCGCCATCATCTCTCACTCCAACATTTCGCGTTTCGCATTTCCTGCGGCCCCCGCGGGGTCGGCTTGTATCTCCAAAGCGCTTAATCCTCCGTCCTACCGAACGCCACTATGCCATCGAGATCTGGACCTACAACCCCCGTGTGCTTAGCAGTGCATTTGACCGTCTATTATTCAAACTGCGGAACGGGTGCCCCGGGACATGCCCTCGGCAACCCTAACGTACGAAATTCAACTTACGTGCCTAGGTCACGAATCCGCTAACCGACCCTTGCTGCAGATAGATATATGTATATAATATATATAATAATTAAGGGTTCCGGTTGGGAATCGCAAACCGAGTTCCAACTACTGTTCTTACTTTTTTCCGTTCACTCCCTTTTTTTTTCGAGGTGAAATCTTTCCTCGAGTTTGTATAATTTATTCGTTTAAATTTAGAGCCATTAGGTAGCTCCCTTATCTCCGTGACTCGTCGACCGTTTGACGTTTGGCGACCGCCATCTGAGAGACCCGGGCGAGCTACGGGATGGTCTGAGCGTAGCAATCAACATTGATTTTTAATAAGTCACCCTGAACAGTTATCTCTCTTTCTCTCTCCTCTTCCTACACGGTGAGATTCCGTCTCTGGTCCTCAAATGGGCTTGGCTACAAATCGACTCTGTTAGATACGCGACTAGATAACTTCGCGCTCGAGAGAGAAAAGCTGGTGTGTATATATGCAATGAATTTGTCATAATTTTCTTCGCTTTTTTACTCCACGGGCTGATTGGGAGTGGGAGTGGGACTGTGTGATTTAGGGGTGAAGTGTAACTGTACGGTCTGTGCAGGAGTAACGTACCGCGCGTATATAATACCATCTCTGAATATAAACCAGCGCCGTGCAGGAAACCTTAAATTTTTCACCTTTTTTTCTCTCTCACTTTTTCCTACTTCTTCGTTTGTTTTTCCCCGCTTTCTCACTTCTGACAATAAAAACCCGAGTCGACCATAGCCGAGCCCTGGCCTGGCTTGACTTCAATTGAGTTTCAACATCCCCATGGTTCACTCGCACTTCGAACAGGATTTTTCTCGCACCTACTAGTCCCGCTGATTGGCCACCTCCGTCGCGAGGGCGACCTGACCAGGCAAACGTTTTATCCCCCGGGACGTACCGACGCGATCAGTTTCCTCAAAGGGGCACAATGAAAGAAAGAGACCGAGCTTGAGGAAGAGTGGATATATATTGATTGATTGATTGATTGATTGATTGATTGATTGGATGGATTGATCGATGGCTTTATACGTTCTAAAAATAACTTTCCATTGGAGCAACCATTAGGAATAGAAAATAAAAATAAAAAATGGAAATAAAGAAATAAAGAAAAAAATGAAGAAAAACTGTTTTTTGATTAATTAGTTTGGCAAGAGAAAGAGCAATCTCAAGTTTACCTCCGTACATAGTACCTGCATCGTACTTTGAGGAAAATTTAAGTGTGTCTTAAAGCTACGAGCAGCATGATGTAAGAAGTTGATTTCGGGGTGGTTATAGCCTGCTAAGGTTTGGCCGGGTTAAATTACCCGGTGAAGAAAGAGAGTCACTTTTCGGCGGACGAGATTGAAAATCTATTATTAAAGCAGGCGTCCCGACGTGGCGCGATGCGATGCGATGCGGCGCGGCTTCTCGGTACGAGTTGTAAATCGAACGTCGGCCGGGTGTAAATTTCAGCAGGGTTCTCAGGTGTCTCGTAATTATGGGGTGGCTATACACCGGGTTGGGGTATTTTTATCGCGGTAAAATACGTAGCGATAAAACTGGTCGATTTTGAAATCAACTTATAGTACATACGCGTGTAACAGCTTTGTTTCTATTTCTTTCCTTGCAAGTAGGTACAAGACGCGATCTTCACACCGAGTATATATGTATATACATATATAATTCATATATATAGCATATGTAAATGTACAGAGACGTGGCTGCGAGGCTTAGAAATACCCAAAGCTTTTAAAAGAATGAGCAAACTGCGAGACCAACCGTGAAGGGGTGAGCGCTACGTACGTTTGGTCCAAAGCTTTCGAGTGTTTTAGTATGTCCCTAGAACCTGACTCTATGGCGGTTGGTGTGGATATACGAGAGGTGTAGTGATAGCTGTACACATACACCTACCTACGTCCGCCTAAGAGACCCTTGTCCGATACTCGCGCTTCGCTGCGGTCAACCCTATACTCGGCACCCTCTCCTAGTCTAATTGTTATACACGATCCTACGCACGCGTGGGACCAACCCGACTCCACTACCCTTAGCCAAGTGCGTAGCGCGCACTCATTCCCGTTTGAAGTTTGTATAGGAATACGAAAAGGGAGACCAGCTCCTGCGCAACCCTGATGCTCGACGCGAATTAGAAATACGACGCCTTTAGACCCCCGCAATCGTCTATTCTTGAGAACCGCGTAGTAAGCGGGGGAGTTTCTGATGCCGGGGGATAGACGATTCGAATAATATTTCCCGCGAGTGCGGACCATATCTCATCACTTTGATCATTCCTTCAGAGGTTGCGGAGCTGGGCAGCGGTTTTAGGTATATATAGGAGGATATAGCCGAAGGGACGCCCTTTCAACACTCGGTTTTATATTATTCAGGGGACGTTCTATACGAATTAAAAATTCTACTCTTCGCAAAATGACTAATAATCGCGATCGAGTTAACGTGGCGAAAGCAAAAGACCAAACTTGGGGGTGGATTTATTTAAGTCAGTCGCATTTCACCTGGTTTTGTTTGCTGGTTGGTGCTTTTTACTTTTCTAGTTACTTATTCTAGTACTGCTTCGGTGGGTTCTCACAGTGACGGTCTTAATTGTCATAAAATTATTCCAACCGCTAAAGAAAAGGAGGTTGAACGCTGAGGTGTCTTTAAACCAAAGCATGGTTGAATCTTTTTTAACTTTTTTTTTTCCAAACTTTTTTCTCCCTTTCTTTCTTTCTTTCTTTCTTTCTTTCTTTCTTTCTTTCTCTCACCTTTCGTTCTTTTTCTTCCGCGTTCTTCTCATCTCACTTTTCTCAAGTTAACGTGACGACGAGGAGTACGACGTCGCGTCGGTGGTGGTGGAGTTGAGAAAACGGTCCGACGAAAGAGCAAGCTTGCCTATATATGTATAGATATATATATAACCCAGTATGGCGACGTACGTACTTACAATTAGACAAACATTATACAAATGTGAACCGCTTGCTTCGGTACTACGGGCGGACGCAAATGGGAGAGAAAACTTTCATGCCAGAGCTGGCTGAGTCCCACACTAGGGGTAGGGAATCCTGAGAGGCGAGAAACCCCAGTTTTGCTCGTCGCATAAACGGTCGATCACGGGTAGCTGAGTTTTCTAATTGGCGAACTACTCGACACGCTGCGCTTCCACTCCTCACGCAATCTCGGTTTCCTACTTACTGGTCCAAAAACACGGTAAATATGGAACAAAAATAATAATAAAATAAAAAATGAAAAAAAAAAAACGAATAGAAAACCAAAGACAGATTAAAAACTTGATGTACTATCCCCGCCGACTAATTAAACGCGAGATTATGAGAATATACCTATTCGTTCGTGAATTTTATTAATTTCATTAAAAAATCGGAGAAGGAAGAAGAAAAGCGAAGACATGAACAACAATATTGTTTCTGATAGAATTGATATGCTTAAAAAAGAAAGAAAAATTGAATAAGCAGTAGGTAGGTATGGTATAGCTACTCGAAAGTTGGCTGTAAATTAGCGTCGTTATTAACTCGTCGATCTGGAGTCGAATTAAACATGAAATATAAAAATATATGTGAGTAAACGTGAAAATGTATAATCTAGGCAGAGCGAAACCTCGAATATCGTTCACGAACGGCGGCCACGGTGAACAGCCGGCAATAAATACAGACCGCGATTAGATCGGCCAGTCAGCGTTTTCGCTCGCCAATATAATTCGCGTAAAATATCGCCCGTTCGCGTAGCGCGGTAGCACCTATTTCTCCCATACTATATGCAGACCCTCCTGCATTGCACCCTATTACGGTCGTTCTTCTTCAATTTGGTTCAGAACTTGGTAAGAGAGAATATCTATACCTCATACCTCATACCTCATACCTCATACCTATATATCTACTGCGAGATGAAAAATTCGGAGATATTGATCAGGATATAATTCAAACGTCATTACCGCGGGGAGATGGAACATGCTACAACAGACAAGATCGTCGATTTAGTAAACTTCTCGAAGTCTCCATGGTACGCGGTATTAGGGACGCCGAGGAGTGGGTCTCCCGGTCGAGAGGAGGCAGCATGACGGACGTACCCATTAGCGGGACTTAGCGTTCGTCGGTGGGATGGCTTCTGTTCGCGGTATGTCGCTGCAGGGTAGGTAGGTATTCAGGGGGTTGTTGGGACACCCCTCCTAATTGTACATTAAATTTGATGTTATTTTTTGAAAAGAGGCACACCCCAAGCCGCGCCCGAAGCCTCGCCTCGCCTCGCCTCGCCTCGCCTCGCCTCGCCTCGCCTCGCCTCGCCTCGCCTTGCCTTGCCTCGCTCTGCCTTGCCTTGCAACTTTTATTTACACGGAATTAATTTTAATGAGAGACTCGCTCACCGCCACTCATCTTCTCACCTTCCTTCCCTACGACCCGAGATTGACCTCGGTTCAAGCTGCGTGGTTGTGCGGGCTGCGTATGCACTGGCACAGCGATAGGTGATGGTATACTCCTCTTTTTCTTGCTCCATCGGTTTAGGGTCCGTTAATCAGTTCGGAGATATGATTCGATACGTTTTTGGGAGATTCGTGTTGCGATTCATTTGCTAAACTCTTTTTTTTTTGAATGAAAAACGAAATAAAAAAAAAAAAAAAACGAAAGATCAGAGAAAAAAAGAAACGAAAAAAGGGAAATAAAAACAGAGAATGAATGAAAGAAAGAAAGAAAAAGATGAGGGCGACACCGCGGCGGTCATGGCTGCGTAGAAAGTGGCGAGCACTCTTTACGGGTCGCGGGTTGCAAACTGCCCCCGTGATGTCACACGGAAGAAACAAACGAGATTCTAACGACAAAAGTTGTCCGGAGGCTGGGGACATCGCTAGGGGTTGACGGAGGGGGTGTGGAGTACGCCGGCGTCTTCTCGTCTCTCTACGTGTCTCTCGGGGCGAATCGGTTCGCGACCGTTGACTCGACCTGTGTGTAGGTAGGTTGTATCGTTCCCTCGCGGTTAGCGGGCTAAAGTATATACCTCCTTATAGATATACGAGTACACAGGCATATGTATAACAATCTATATACCAGAATATGTATGTATACGTATATATAAACATACAGCATCGTACCTATATTTATCTATGTACAAAGAACGTGGGGGGTGGGTGGGGGTGGGGGCACGAGCGCGGGGTATGCAAATAATAAAATAATACAGGGTTGAAAGTGGCAGACAAAAGCCGAGGCGAGATTTTTCAAAACGTGGGAACTAATATCGCGTCTGGGAGATCCTTGGGGTGTGAAAATTCCCCTTTTCCCTTTTCCCTTCTCCTTTCTCCCTTTCTTCTTTCCTTTTTCCTGCCTCACACTATTCCTCGTCTTCTAAGCGAAGACAGCCTGGGTTTTACTAGCTATAACGTATATCAGAGGTGGTCAATCCAGAGCGAACGACATACACGATTCGATTCAGATCAACATGTATAATACCTTTCACAAGATACTACAAATGTTTTCAATGGAAGAACTCTTTTTTTTTCATGCAAAATATTTGCTTCATGCATAGAAATGACGATTTAATGCAGAAATCTATTATGTACGCGCATATTTACTCTTTCCAACAATAAGTTTGACCACCCCTTTAACACACATGCATATATGTATGGGCGGTGTACCATGTAATCATCGTTGGGTTCAGGCTAGAACCACACATGCATGCATAGATAAAGAGTATATACGATCATAATATATCCGACCGGAGTGGTTGGAAAAAGCTCGCTAATTTTTTGCATAGAATATTATCGACAAAAGATGAGACAGTAGAGTGAAAAATTTTAAGATAAATCGGACGCTTTTTCAAACTCGCAGTTTATCGGTTCTTCAAAATTTTCATATACCTAATAGTTGCATCCAGATAATTTTTTTTCCTCGGAGAATAAGTTGTCTGTTAATCTGATAGAGGTTCATTTACTGGACAATTAGAGTCCGAGATTTCTGAGACCCAATTTTATCTTCAACTTGATCTGAATCTTTATAACTTAGCCTCCGCTTTGACTGTGTCTTACAACGAGATGTGACTAAGGCTTCGAAATCCCGATTTTTGGAAATTTTTTTGCCGACATGCGGGAATATCTTTCCAAAGTTTAACACGACGTGAGCGCAAAAGATGAGATCCACGGTTTCCGGAAATCCGCAGTTTTGTCGAGGGTGCAGTAATTGCCAAAGAGACTCAGCGCGAATTGCAGTACGAATTGGAAATTCGTTAGGACTGAACAACGGGACTACGGCTAGAACTGCGACTTTGACTCTGATTCCGACTCCACTAGGACGTCGTCGACGGTGGTGGCGACGGTGCCCGTTGGCGCCGGTTTGGCGCCCCAGAAACAAGGGGCTAGGTAGTATTTCGATCGTGCCGACAGCGGCTCGGCGTCGCCTGGCAATTGGGATTTTCGCGAATTTATCCGCTTCTGCTCTCTCGACGATTGTCCAAACGGCCTCCCGTCCCGCGGATAAAACGGTGCCTACGACGGAGAGTGCCGCGGCTTGCCAAACCACGATGGGCCGGCGAACCCCGCTGGGACAAAACCTCAACAAACGGGCAATCGGCACCCCCCAGTGGCTCCTCAAGACTTTTCCCACTTAATGATCCCTGCGTCGGTTAAAATGGACATAAAATACCGGGGTAAAAGAAAAAACGAACAAATTTTAACTGTGGCCTGACTGCCTATTAGCTAGTACGGGTTGGAAAAAAATTTCACTCTAAAACACTCATCAAAACATATCGCAAAAGTTTTTATACGAAAATTAATGAAAACCGTAAAGTTTTTATTCGATGTGCGAATTCCCGTGCTAAATCCGAGAAACATGTAGATATTTCGGTGCAAATACCCACGTAGCTATAAGCGCGGAGAGGAACGGGGAATGAAGGGGCTGGAACTGGCTGCGGTGCGGTGCGATGCAGAAGTTTTCTGTCATTTGCTTGGCTATGGAAGAGTAGCGAATTCTGGAATCGGAGGATAGAACGAATAGAACGAATCGAACGAATCAGAGGCACGGAAGAAGCGGAAATTATTGGAGGTGGGGGCGCCGTACAAGCCGGCGAGTAGATGCTGGTTAAATACTGAAATGATGCAGCAGCGCACATATGCATGGGGCCATCAAGCGCGTTGGTATATAAATGCGGGATGAGTACGTGTACCTCGATATGCGGGAATCTCTTTGTGTCTATACTGCAGCAGTACCGAGATAAAACGTGTACAGTATGGATGTTATACCACCTAGCCAGCTACCTATTTACCTCGAACCAATGGCCGCTTCACCAGCGAACTAGCGCACACGCGTTAGCACCTTTTCGAAAACCGATATGCGGGAAAGCGCGAGGTTTGGCTCACGTCAAAGGGATGCGATACCAGGAATATTTAAATCTCGATGGATTTGAAAAGGCTGAACTTTGCGTGCACGGGATCAACGTTGCACAGAGTTCACTCACCGAAGACGAGCAGCTCTGCATCGCGGTTTAGGTACCTATAGGTACCTATATCAGCAAAACCCAGAATATTAAAGACTCAACTAAGCTTCATCGGCTCAGAATAACCACGAAGTAGTTTGGACAAGGTATCCGGTAGATTTATTTCGAACCTTTACCCCTTCTTCTTTTGATAAAGGCAACTGGAGTTCGAGAACTCGTCACGTTGTTGAGACTTCTTTTCCAATTATTTTTTCGTTTTCTCGGCTAGAGTGATAAAATCCAAAGTCATGTCTGAGCCCTATTGTAACAAGTAGAGGTCTGACGATTGGATAATGAAACTGTGACACTTTTGCTGATCTACTAGTTCAGAAATTCGACTCAAAAGTTGCATAAGCGATATTAAAAATCAAAACCACACCTCGGAACGAATATACAGCCATGGGGGTACTCTCGCCACATATGGCTACAGAGATCGATTATCCCTCCTGGGAGTATGAATGTCGTGGGTTTATTTCCATGACACGTGAGTGCAGGAGTTTTTAATGGGGAATGATGGCTGTCGAGACCGCGTCCCGTCTCTTAAGTCTTCTTTATGTATCCATATACATCTACTGTTAGAGGGGGTTCATCCAGTGGGTACGCGGTGTCTTGGGAAGTCGGGGTACATAGTACATACATATCGAGCAACGGTGGAATAAGTGGTAAAAAGTATATATATATATGTATATACTTGCACTAGAAAGGCGAGATACGAAGTCGCCAGCGAGTGAAGAAGAGGAAAGTGAGAATAGCAGAGCAGGGCAGGGCGGAGCAGAGTCAGAGAAACGTCGCGACGCTTAATACAGCTAGAGTAGTATACATATCATTGTGCCGACGAGCAGCCTGAATATTTTAGACGGACAACAGAAGGTCTCGTCTCGTACTGGCTAGACCCGGAAGTTGGTCCCGAAAGAGCCTCGCTTACACTCATTCCCTCCCTACGTCGTCCTACGGTCCTACGCTTCTTTGCTCTCTGCTCTTTGCTCTTCGCGTTCGGTCTCACCCCAGCAACATTTTTAGGGGCGCGGGACGCGGAGCGACTAGCTTCTACTACGCCGGATGGCTGAACCCTCCCTGCTTTACACCATCCGGATATAACCTGGGAGGGTAGTACGTAGTTGTGTTCTCAGCACTCGTTCTTATTACCTAACGAGCAAGATACCACCGCCATTACCCTCGTCCTTCGCATCCTGGATCCTCAGCTTCAATTCCTTCTTCAATTATTTATTTATTTATATACACGTTTTTTTCTCCTCTCCCACTTCTTCTTCTTCTTCTTTAAGGTTTTATTTAGGGACTCTTCGAGTGTACATCTAGATACAACTGTTAAGGGTATATTGCACAGTGTGCCTATACAGAATGGGGTTTTATTACCTGGCAGCTAGCCGCGAGTCCGTTTGAAGTAGAACTTCGTCGCTTTCTTGTTCGTTGAATCTAATCTTAAGTACCTACCTACCTACCTACCTACCTACCTACCCCCTACCCCTCGCAGTACTCGGGTTGACAAAAACTTTTGACACGACATAAAAGGCGGCGGCTCAATTAGTTTTGCAAATGGCTGTAACTTTGCCGAGATCTTTATCCAGAGAAGAATGCCACCCTTTCCTCCCTTGCGCCCCTCTTTCGTTCCCATCCCTACCCAAAAGTATGATTAACTTTTCGAAGCCCTTGTCTGATCGCAACGCCAGGATATAATAATTGAGGTGGTCCAGCGGCCGGGTCCAGCCCAGTTCTGTTCCCCGTCTTCTTCCTCGTCGTAGCTTTTGTGATCGGAGTTTGTTAATTAACGTTACCCTCCCTCAACCCTTTCTATATCTTTATTCCATGAACCCGAGTCCTGCAGCTCGTGTACAACGTAGGTTATATATATACCTATCTAGATACGATATATGTACCTATATATGTGTATGTGGAAAAATCAAAATTCTTTACCATTTTATTTTCCTCATGCGGTCAGCTTATCTCCCTCGGAGGTGATAGAGCGCGGTGGAATTAAGGAAGGAATGAATGAACGCGAGGGGCAGAGAGAAAAACAAGATTTAATCCCGGACAACGAAGCGACTCAAGTCCAGCTATATAGCTGCAACGTCCGCCCGCGTTGCGCCGGAGGAAAACTCACCCCGTCGTACAATGGATATATTCGAGAATTCCGTGAGGGAAGTCGAGCGGTGGAGAAGGGGGATGATAATCTTGAGAGGCGATAAATCAGGTGACCGCACATTCGCTATCCTCGGCGCCAGTACTGACGCTGGTCTCGCTCTGCACCGGATCTTAGACTGGTCCTACGACCCAAACTCCGGAAGCGACAGACGCGAATCCTCGACAATTCACCCTTAACTCCTTATAGGTGGTATAGGATTCCTAGGCAATATCCATGTTTTCTTACGGAGACTGCAGGGAAACAGTTCCACCCTTGAGATCCAAGGAACTCTTATCAGCTAGGACGAGTGCGAGCAATACTGATTTCCCAGGGTTTGATTCCCGCGAAACGGGATATCAGACTTCAAAGGGCCGTACGTGAAGTGTTTTTGGATGGTCCAATTTTATCCTGGCTCACTGACAGCCGACAGCCGACAACCGACAGCCGACAGCCGTCAGGGGAGGCAAGGAGAGAACTTTCTTAAGGTGGGTGTACAAAGGGAATAGAAAATGACGCGCTATATACGGATGCTTCTCACTTCTCAACGGGAGAGAGATAGGGAGAGCTGAGAAAGAGGAGAGGGGTCTCGTTTGTGAGGCTAAAAATTCCAGGACCTCATCATTTGACCCGATACCCACTCCAACTTGGGTGACTTATTAATTGATGTTCGCGACGATTCGTTAACGTGCACTCTCGTCGGAAGGGCTGCCACCCTCGTGCCGTATCTGAAAAGGTCTCCATGGAAGAGGAGGAAAATTATATAAGATCGAAGGAGAGGAAGAAGAAGAAGGAGCGGCTTGGTGTCGGAAGGTTGGGTGAAGATAAAGTTTAAAATAGAGAAGTATATTAAAATTTCTCAAAGTTTTAATCTTTCTCTGTAGTTAAATATTAATAACGAAATCTCGGGTGCAGCTCTCTATCTACCTATACCTACCTACCTCGTCGCGCTCGTTCGGGGTCCCGAAAGTCTCTAGAGTCCTGGTTACACTTTGCCAGATGACTCTCTCTCTCCCCGTAGCTGAGGAGGTGACTCAGGCCCTGAACCCTCTGAGAGGGTAAGAAGGTCTCGCGGTAACGACGCCTCCGTGTATCATAAGCCGGAGGCTGGCTGCCTCGTCTGGCCACGAGGGAAGAGCGAAGACGGGGTGGTGGCACGGAGCTTACTTAGCCGCCATTTAAACCCGAGAGCAAGCTTTGGTTCCATGGCCGAGATCGAGCTTGGTGATATAAGCTATGCCTGCGAGGTCAAACGATGCAGTGAGCTGCGAGAAGCTGTGGAACCTTCCGGGTTATTCCACGTTATACATATGTCTACTATACATTCTATACCTATACCTTCACTACCTACCTACCTACCTTCCTACCTATGCCAACGTTATACGTATACCTGAGCGTGAAATCGGAATCTAGCGAATTCGATGAACCGGAGCTAGATACGTTGATTGCTTTCACCGAAGCCGTGCGATCAGTAGCTGGAGAGAAGCCGTTCGCGGTGAGGTGGATTCAATTTTTGAAAATTTCAATTGCCAGATACATTTTCGTGCGATTCCTACACCTATATAGATATGTTCAGCCGCACCTCTAGAGCTCGTCTGAATTTTCTTTTTCTCTTTTTTTTTTCTCGTTTGTCAAGGTAATTTCGGCGATGTTAACTCTTTCTTGTTTTTCATCTTTTTTTGTTCTTCTCTTCTCTTCTCTTCTCTTCTCTTCTCTTCTCTTCTCTTCTCTTCTCTTCTCTTCTCTTCTCTTCTCTTCTCTTCTCTTCTCTTCTCTTTTTGTTTTATTTTTATTAATTTTTCCATACTCCCCGCGGTACGAAATTGAATATGTAACGAAATATTGTTTCTATCCAAACGATAATTTACGTTATTGATTTTCAGATTCGGAAAAGAAAAAACAAAAAAAAAAAAAAAAAAAACGTGCAAGTAAATTTGCGGAAAAATATAAACCATAAACCTTTGCATTTTTAGCAGCTTTTATATAAACATTGAGAAATAATTGGGAATCATATTATTGTTTACCACGGCGCTATTGTTTCGAGTTGACTTTTAGTTTTTGGCGTTTCGAAATAGTCGATTTTTTTTTCATTTATCAAAAGTCAATAACCTATGCGTTAGATACTCTCGCGTCGATCAAACAAATATTTATCGATAATTTACGCTCGTACGTTTCACTTTATTTTATAAAATAATATAATAGGATATAAAACTTGATGGATATGTTTGCGTAGCAGCTGGCCTGGACTTATCTATACCGACACGATACCAACCATTTATTGAGATAACGTAGAAATACGTCACATTATGTGGCAACGATATAACGGATAATATAATTCATACCACATTAGCTCCAAGGAATATTGCTTTCCCTGCATCCGTAATACAACGTAATCACATTTTTATCACATTTATTCAAAACGCAAGAAGCTGCGATTATTGTTTCAAAGAATTTGAGAAATCGATGAAATCTCATCCAGTCTAATCCCTTGGAATTTTCTCATTCATAAAACACTACGAAACGTTGTTCGAACGAACCCTAGAATGACCACGAAATGTAGGTATTGTATGCAGCTACTCATCACCGTTATGATAATAATTATTTTCACCCTGATTATAGTCAATTATTCATAAGTTCCGGGTTATACTCGAAACTGTAGTGCATAATGACAGCGATCACGAAAAACACAACCACATTTTTTTCTGTGTTTTTTCATTTATTTATAATTTCTACCCCAAAACCCGATCACCATATCGACTATATTGGCTGCAGGACTGGCCGGAGGGTATCAGCAAATATATACTATGCGATGATCAACCGAATGAAGCGGGTGAGTTTGATGTGATGCCACCCTCCGGACGGGAGATATGCCCATAATTAATACGCGATGACAGATGATAAAATTGAAACGTTAACCCCAGCCTTCAGACTTTTGAATCACAAATTGGAAATAAAAGGGTAACCCTTTCGAGCCGAGGACCCGCAGGTATATGATAGGCACTGTGCAGTAGCGAGTGCCAGCGGTGGAAAGACCGCACTTCAAAAAGCTCGAGTGAGAGACTGTCGATGTCGTTTATTTATTTCATTTACGCTTTTCCCCCCGTTTCCTATACCTTTATATTTTTCTATTCAGTTTCATTCTATCTTTTTTCCAAACCCGGATGCTTTTCAACCCTTTTTCCTGCCGTAAACAGCCGAGATTAATCGACCACATAGATACTTACGCGGTTGGTAGGTACCTACATAGCTAGGTGTGTGGCGAACGAGGTGACAGAGAAGGACGCGAATTTGTCCTCGTTATACGTTGTACCAAGCTCCCAACCTCGGTTGACGTTGAGTCAGTATTCGGGGTTGAAATCCGTTCAATTCTCTCTATGCCGGCTATATAAGCTTTGCTTTGCAGGGACCTGGAAGTCCTTCCAAAAAAACTCCGACCACATTCTCGTCAATTTTTTCGTTCACGATCTTACGCTAGTTGGGGAAGGTTCCCCTCCATGTTTCGACCGACGATATCACCCTTAGTCTAAATGCGCCGAGTTACATAGGAGGAGACGAACAGTAGCGGCATACTTGATATTGGTATAAAAAGTAGTGGAAAAGTTGCCCCAGAGACTGCAGACGGTCGCCAGAAAATCGCTGCCACTTACTGGTTACTGCAGGCCGAACCTTACTTCGGGTTCGTTGGTATAAGCTCAGGGCCGCGGGAATCGATAATGAGAATAATATAGAGAGTTCGGATTTTCGAGAGGGAGTGAGGCGAGCCAGGAAGTCGAAGGTGCCGATATCCGCGAGCAAAGAGGAGCAACGGCGCGGGCGGTGGGAGCGGGAATGGTAGAATGGGAAAAAGTTGAATCGAGAGGAAAAAGGAAGCTGAGGAACGAGGGCACCGCACGAGTAAGTACGGACCGGGTTCTCGGAAGTTGGCGCGCGCCCTCGACAGGATGCGATTCCTTATTTCGAGACCAAGGAGCGCCGAGATTGCTCAGGATTCTTGTAAAGATGTCTTCGTTTAGTGCCGCGGTCAACTGTTCGAAAGTTGGACGTCGGCGTCGGACGCGTTACACCGTGCATCGGCCTCTCTCGCTGCACTCGATTATGTTCCCATTTTATGCCCCGTGAAATTCCATCATTTAGCACCCATCCGCAAAGCGCTCGAGCAATTTCCCCTAATTTTAGAAATCCCCGCACACCTTCGAGCTTTAGATGTATCGGCGCGATAAAGAGCCAAATTGAAACTGGTAGGCATACCGAACCGGAATTCGCTCTTTTCGGTCTTTTTCACATTTATCAGGTGCGCTCATGCGTCAAACGAATAGCCGTTTCACAAAAAACCTGGCCTACAATATCCGAGATCTACAGGCTGCAGCTCAAAAGATTTCCGTCTTTTATCCGGTTCGCTATTGCTCCAAATCGCACCAATCTCTAACAATTAGAAATATATATCGATTGGTAAAAAAAGTTTCAATTTACAGGATTAAATCGAATTGAATCCACGATCTTTTGTCGAAATTGTGTAGATACCCTATATTGATGCAAGAAAATTGTTAACTTTCCTTCGCATTTTCGGAGTAATAATATCTTCGCGTTTCGTTCGCCCTTTTGAAAAGTAAAAATTTCCTCTCAACGATCGTTTAAACTTGCTTTTCGAAAGAGAGTTTGCGTCCGTTAGCCGCGTGCCTGCATGTGGCAGGGTAGTGAGATTGATCAGGATAGACCGAGCAATCTGGGTTGGTAGTGTTGTCTCGAGTCTGGCACGAATCTTGTAAAAGTTTTCGGTCCCCTTAGAGCCCAGAGGCCAGAGCGGGCCAAAGTCTGCCTCATCTCTACTCCCACTATCTTTCTCTTCCTTAAGTCTTAAACAACTCGAAATCCTGAGGATATAGCGCGAACAAGATCCATCGCGAAATTTAACCTGATTCCAAAATCATTCCGTGAATTCACGGGCCGAGTTCATCCCGCTAACGGTTAAAGTTCTCCAAGCTTTCCGTCGCCCTAGTCTCGCTGGTATTAATCGAGAATGATTGTACCGCGGATTCTAGGACGTGTTGGTGAGCCGGGTTGAATGAGGGTGTTCAGAGTTGTGTAGAGGGTCGATACGTCCCGCGAGGGTAAAGGACGGCGTTTATATTTTGGCACAACTCTTGCGGTCAGAGTCTAATAATGGCACACGCCTTGGATATTGTCGCATCGCCTGGCAATATGGTCGGCCTTATCTAGCCGGCTAAGTACTGGTATATTGTCGCCTAGGCCACGCTAAATCATCCTTAATAAGGAACTGGAGTGGACTTACGAGATCTCCCCGAAAGGGGCGAAGGCTTCCCTCAGGGTCTGCGTCTCGATCTCGGGGCTGAGGTCACCGACGAATATGTGGTAGTGTTCTGAAACATAAGGAAATAGACAATTAATAACAACGTCCGTTAGTCAACGCGGATAAACAGACGTACCTATACGTACGTATATACATTTTCCCTTAGAATTTAGATTATACTGACAATACTAGTACTCGGTCGGAATCATGGTTATTGTTATGAAAGAAGCACATGCAGATCGGTGATCGTGAAAAGGGTTTTAGATCTTTCGTTTCGTTTTGGTTTGGTCTGGAGTTCGCCGACCGATCAGAGGGTGGTGTAAGGGATGGAAAAGAGCCGGAGTTTCGTGGTGGAGAGCACAATAGTTCCTCGGCTCGAATATTAATCTTCCCGGTGCTCGCGACACGGTTCTTTGTCGCTGGGGGGTGGCTCGAAAATTTTTTTTTCGAGGTTCGTAAAATCCGCAGAAAGAGAGACCGTCGTAGCGCAGTGGGCGCCGAGTTTCCCGCTCTACCTAACGTCGCCCTTACCCGCCACACCGCGCCGCGCCGCGCCGCGCCGCGACGGTCCTTTACAAACAATTTTACGAGCCCCTAATTAGTTTTGAGGACCGTAGTTCGCTTAATTGCTATGCCGGGTGTATTAGAACACCGGCGTTGAACGTTCATGCAAACCCCGTACGGTCAAGCTGGGACGATTCCGGGAATATACATAAACGGGCTTCCCGGTACGCGTTACTTTACCAAGCGCAAATTGACAGATGCAATATTAATTGAGCAAGGGTTGAGAAAAGCGGAGAAGCAGGCGTCGAACTCCGCACGCAAGGATGACGCTTTGAAAATATGAAAATATGAAAATAAAAATGAAACAAAATGAAATAACACACAGAATTATTTTTCGATGAGTTAAGTCCGGTCTGAAAATTTCTTTTTCATGAGGTAAAATTTTCCCGAGTCTTACGGGTCTCCCCTCCTCAGGAGAGTGGTTGCATTCAATTTGTATACGTTGGATAGAATAAAATAAAAAATTGAGAATCCCTGCAGGGAGATACGCATGAAGTGGGGTAGAGGATCGAGGGTGAAGGCTGCAGAAGGGAATGGAGCCGATGCTCGGATTTATTCTACGATTGGGAGCGTCATTGCCTGAATGGAAATCGCCGGCAAGAGGGTGTTGATGGCGCTCGTCCTTCCACCCCATCTCAGGCGCGCACCCGAGGATCGGCCACCCTGCCTGCCACGGTGAGAAAGGGAATCCAGAATAACCCCTACCATATAGCCAAAGGCATTCCCTTAGTTATTTACGTTGGTTTATCCAGGGCCGAAGAAAAACCGCGTCGCATCTCACCAGCCCTCAGGTAAAAAAAAAGTTTTATAGTTTTATCCAATGATTCCGTGCGACGTCTATATACCCTACATATATATATATATATATATAGGTATACGTATGTATACGACATTTATCTCGCCCACGTGTCAAACGACGGCGTCTCCTATTTTTTCCTCTACGGCAAGTAGAAAGAAAAAAATAAAAAGAAAAAAAAAAAAGAAAAAGTAAGAAATAGTATGAAAAGAAAATAAAGTAGCGGTAAACTCAAGTTTAATCAAGTTTATCACTCGCAGGAGAAACTTGGGACAGAGTAGCTGACTCGCGGTGGGTCGTAGCCGAAGAGGGTAGGTAGGTATATTATTTCGTAATTTCTGCACAAACGTTGTAGGCAGGTATATAGGTGTAGGTATATAATATATCTATATATATATATATATATACCTTAGCGATCTTAAGCCCGTGTAGCATCTCGCGTGTATAAACAAAGAGGACTTAAATATTTATACGAGCGGCACGTGTGTACACATTGCGCATTGAGGACACCAAGTACCGAATACTGCGTAAGTCCTCCACGTCCTTCGTAAAGTTTGGTGGAAAAAAATATGAATAAAAAAAGAAGGAGAAAGAAAGTGCAAAAAAAACACGAAAAAAATGAAAAAAAAAAAAATCCATTGAACGTTGGACAATGCTGGAAGAGCGAACAAAAGTCCTTGCCAAGCGAGCTCTGGGGAGACTCGATGGGGATGGAGTTGGTCCTAACCCTCGCGTCTATAGATCAAGCGGATTCCTTTAATTTCGAGGGACAGAGCGGGGCGAGAGTTGATTTACACCGCAAATAGCGACCCTATTAATTTTAACCCGTAATCCTCCGGACACGATGGCAATCGAATTCCAAATTTTCATTTACTATACGCTCTCCGCTCGTTATTACAATTTTTTGTCTTATCCACTCCGGAACTACTACCTATTCTCGTTTTCTTCCGAAGAAAAATGCAATTTCAAGAAACCAACAGCCGCGCGTATTCGAGTACGGCTGTACTAATATTATTGTTTCCGCAGACGGGTGAAGAGGGAGACGCAGCTGTGGTGCGCGATTGGGCTAAGGAATTGTGATGGATTCCGGAATGGCGTGCGCTTCAGCTCTCTTTTCTTTGATAATTGATTTCATTTAGGTCTGCGTCACTCATGCGGCACGGAGCCAGCAGCTTCAGCTCCAACTCTAACTCCAACTCCAACTCAAACTCAAACTCAAACTCCATCCTTTCCTCCGTTAGCACCATTTTCTGTCGCTGGTTGCAGCGCAGGCCACTTCCACGATAGCGTGAAGAGAACCGTGGATGGGGTTTTTACGCGGAGCAAGACGTACTCGGTTAATTCGACGTGCTAGGGACCAGATATTTCATTGCGGTCTTCCTCCTCCAGACCCAAATTGATTCTTCGGTGATCGGGAGCTATATGCGTCCCGAGTGCCTCGGCGTCTACTACGAACGGGAAGAAGAGGGATGAAGAGAGGACGAGGACGAGGACGAGGATGAGGATGAGGATGCGAACGAGAACGAAAGCGAGGGTAGTGCCAGGGCGGCGGCGAGTCAATTTGGTTAAAATGCTGAGAGAAAACAGAACAGTTTATTACACTCCGTGCGGCTGTGCCTCTGGTGGTGGTGGCGGCGGCGGTCGTCGGGATGGGGAAAAATAAAGACGGGCTAGTGAGGGGGAGCGAAACGAAACATTTCGGGAATACGAATGTATGAATTAGGTACTGATTGGCTTCAACTCGATCAACTCGGTGCGATTGGTTAGTTAGGATTTAAACCGGGAGCCAGCTGCCGACACCCTCGCAACATCCGTATAGCTGCCAGGTCTCGAAGCGGCTTGAACCGATTCTTGAACCCTGGCGCGGACCTACCGCGTAACAACCCGAGTTAGTCCTCGTTAGCCGACCCTAAGCCTTCCGTTCTTCCCTACTTCCCTTTTGCCCTTATTCCCTTCTTCCTTTCGTTCAGATGTTCTCGTTCTCGACGAAGAATAGATGGAATGGGAAAAGGAGGGTCTTCGTCTTCGTCTCTCGTTCGTATTCCAAAGCGTCCAGATTCGAACGTCTTTCTCATACTCTACCACTACCGAACCCCCAATTTCCGTACGAACGCCTAGTGCCAAGGCGCCCGCTGCGCCGTTACCCAACTCAACTTAACTCAACTCACCTCACCTCAGTGAAACGTCTCCCTTATAGACCAACCTTGGTAGATCAAGGCCCGACTGAAACGCACGCGTGCATTGCTCCCCCGTTTCATTCGAATGTAACAGTCGTCGCTATTGAATCGAATCATTCGCTATCTATAGAAAGCTCCGGATTAGGCTGGCTTTTAGGCGACTTAATTAAACTTTTTTATCGTAAAATTTTTCCATTTCACACCAAGTCTTCTGACAATATAAATACAAACACTTTTCGGTATTATACTCCGATGAGAATAATTGAAAGAGAATTATGTCAACCCCAGTCTCGGAATTGATTTAGACTCGCCGAACTGACGCACCGCGATTATATGGTGAAAATATAATGTGAATTTTGAAAATGCTCAATGCGTCTCAATAATGCTTGTGAGATATTCATGATTCATTTTTGTATTCCAAACACCAAGGCGAAGAAACCCTAGTATCGGATTTATGACCGAATCCCTTCTTTCTTTACGGCAAACAAGAAATCGGATTTTTCATTGATTTAGATTAAGATTTCAGTAGGGTCTTCCCCTAATCGAGAGCTCTAGTGAGATTTATGAATTCCGTATTCAACGACAAATCTCCATGCATTGTTCGCAATCTTCTAGCTGTAAAGGTCTTCTTCAATTTTCATTCAATTTCATGATCCGGTTAATTCGGGTCTAAAATTTTTACAAATTTAAAATTCCTAACGCTTCCAAGCGATCGATTCTTCAATTGAACTAATGACTACAGATTCTTCAAACCTTATGGCAGTAATAATTTTCGAATGTCCTAAACCTACCGTGACCACTCTGAAAAATAAAAAACTCGCACTATGGATCGGAATAATGAATTTAACAAAATGACCGATAAACTATTAGAAGAAATGATCATCGCTCTAAATTATTCCTATGCGAAATGTGCAAGACACAGATTTCCACGCTGATAGTGATTCTTGGCTTCATTATCAGGAGCATATTCGAGGGTGTAATTAGGTATACGTGAGAACGTGATGAGGTCGACAGCTGCGGCGCTGAGGTGACACGAGTTGGTTAGGCAGGCAGGGGGCTTGGCATGATAGCTTTAAGGTGGTAGTTCGAGGTTACAGGTAGGTAGAAGGGGTCTAATAATGTACCTCCGTATCCCACCCAGCTTTTGTTTCGCACATGGGTGACGGATGGGCACAACGTCGGGGCGAGCAACGCGCGGTGGATAGATATAGCGCGCGGATGCTACCCGAGATTCCACGGTAAATCATAGTGATTTAGCGAACGGTAGACATATTGGCTAATTCATGGGCCGAACGACTCGTCCTCCACCGCCATCGCTTTGGCCCTCGAAACGCGGCATCCCCTACGAGCCCTACGCACCCTCCGAGAGCCGGGGTCACGGGCGAGCACAAATCGTTATTTACCTGGAATCAATTCAAGAATTGCGAAATGAGGGAATATAGAATCGCGTTCGTCCGAGTCATAAATATGCATTTTTTATAGATTTTTTTCGCCGAGCTTTCGCGTCCCCATTCATTACCCAGTTCATGGTTATTTAGACTTATTCATATTACATATATATGTATGTGCGTGGATATTGCAACGGGGCGATTCTCTCCGGTTCTAGAATTTCTCGGCTTTGGTCCTTGGGCAATAATACCGGAATAATGATAATAGTGTTGATAATAATTCTACCCCCGACAATGGCGGGGCGATTCGAACTGTATTATTGGCCGCACAATGAAAACACTTGATGACAAATTGGCTATTTTAGACGGAAGGGTTGATGCGATTGTGATACGGGCGGCCTGGCCTAGCGAGGGCGAACTGCGCCACGACTATAAGTTCTGGGTTCGATCAACCTTGAACAACCTTGCGAGAGCTATTCCATGGAAGCTACGGCGTATTTCAGCCCAACGGCCGGGAATCGTTGTTGAGTCCGCACCACTAGGAGGCGGACGCTCCAGAGGGTGAGGTCCAAGGGGGTGTGGATCATCGGGGCGATCAGAGGGGATACAAATTCGTGTCGATGCAGCACAAAGTGGCGTCCGAGCTTTCCCCCCTTTGGCCACCCCTCTACGCAACGTGGGCACGATCGATCTACGTGGCAGAGAAAAAAAAGGGAATGGAAGAAGAAAAAAAAAGGGAAAGAAGGAAAAAAATCTTCCGGATACCAACGACCGCTACAACATTCTCACCCGCGTCGGCAAGGATCGACGAGCCTCGGCACTCATCGTCGACCGCCAGGTCATCGTATATACTCTCTTGAACGAGCCCCCCCAGACCCTGGAATTGGCAGTTGAAAATTTTTTCTTCTCCAAATTTTGGAAATCAATTTTTCAACCGCCTCTCAAGTCAGGCGATGTGGAATTCTTAAGCATTCTGGAGAGCTTGTGGAGCCCCAAAGCTACGTGTAATGTTTTGTTTCAGGTTGGACGGTAATTAAAGTTACGCAGGACACGTTCGCGTGATTAATCTCTCGTTATGTTAATGTCCTGGGACTGCGGCACTGGCAAAAACTATCCGAGGCCTTACGGGGGTGGCGGAAGGTTTGTTCTTGCTGCTACCGTGGTAAGGAAATTCATTTGATGTGATCAATTATTCTCGCTTAGCTACCGCGCGGAGCAAGCTGGCTATATACTGGATACCATTCATCCTGCACCAGAATCACAATTTCCCCCGAGGTACACAGGATCGAGTATAAAATCGACAAATTCCTAGCTATGAGGAAGGAGCGATCATCCAGCACCGGAAACGGGCTTTCGACCGTCAAAGTGGCGGATGACGGTGTCCAGTCAGCCGTCCGGTTGGCCTCCACGTGACGCGCGCTCCGAAAAAAAAATCAGAAAAAAACGAAGAATAGGGGGAATAAAAAGGAAAAAAGCTACGGTAAAAATTGGTAAAAAAGTTTATTCCGAGTGGCGACGTCGGCTCGCGAGGCACGGGTAAAATCCTGGAGGTAGTGGTGGACGTGGTGGTCGTGGTGGTGACTGGCGGGCGGCTGTCGGAAGGTGGAGAACGGGGCGCAATGGGGATGAGAGAGAGGGTGGCCGTGGCCAAGAGTGCACATTCAGCACCTCCGCTCGATCGCCTTCGGAATATAAATTCGCAACATTATCGCCACTGACGCCGATGCCGACCTCGACTTCGACTCCGACTTCGACTTCGACTTGGACTTGGACTTGGACTACGGCTACGACTACGACTCCGAGGTCCGAGTTGAAGAACACGCATATATAGAAGACGATTTGCATCTGTATAATGTAGGTACCTAACGCGAGCTTGGAATTGAGACATCGGAAGTCCGAAGTGAAATGTGTTGTCTTAATATATCGCACGGGAACAACTAATGATGAAAATGGAAGACTGGCTGCTCGGCTATCCGGAGTGACTAGTAAGGGATCTCCGTCACGCAGAGGGGTCCTAGCAGCAAGACTGATTGCTTGCATTGATCAGCCTCGAGCGCCAGTGGGAGCTTCATGGTGGTACCTACTACCTAGTGCGGTGGCGAAACTTAGACGGCTGAGCCCACGAGTTGACTTCCAACCTACAGCGGTTAGCTTTCCAGTAGGAAGGTACAATTAACTAATGGACGGCAAAGTTTGCATACGCGACACGTACGGAGGTACCAACGAGTCTCGTTGGATGTCGACTACCACCTGCCACCTGTCTTCCGTCTTCCCTTGCTTCCGTATTCCGTCTTCCGTGTCGCGATCCGGCGGTTATTCTCGATGATCATTTCTAGATCAGAGAGAAACCAACTCGGTTTACTTGGCCGGGATCACGACGGTGCTCGACGTTTAGCCGAGTTTCAAGTCTCGAAGTTTTAAAACTCGGCCTGCGGTAGAAACTCGTCTGGTTTTCCCCGGGACTATGAAAGGTCTCGAACAAAAAATCGGTAAGTGATTTATAATATGAAAAATAACCTAGTCGCCGTGGGGCGGTAGAGTAGAGACGGCGAACTCTATGGGGATCCGGGTTGTCGAGGGGAGAGAGCTAGGAGCTCGTTTACTCGTGAGTTTGCTCGGCACCGGGGTCCACGGACCAACAGAGTTGTAATTAATTACCAAAGTAATTATCTGATGATTTAGGAACCTAGACACCGTCGCCGGGTCCGAAGGAGGCGCGGCATCACGCGGAACCCGAGGAACCCGAGGAACCAGGCCAACCGCTCTACCAGGTTGCTACTGAAACGAATGATTATTACCCATATCCGAAAACTATAACCACCCTCAGAGTTTTGGCTGGATCCTCGAATGTCATAAATCCAAAAGTTGTATGGGCCCAGGAAATGTCTTTCTGTTTCTTTTTTTGTTTTTTTCTTTATTTCAACGCAGTGGTCTCGCTCGAGGTTCCGTCATCCCGTTACCACGGGGGGTCGAATCTTGACTCGTTCGTGACTCTCGATAACCCGCGGGACACCTCCGGCTCGGTAGTTCCTTGACGGCTCGTTGACGCGACGAACTCCGGGTCAGGAAGTCCATTGTCCGGTAATAGGCGCAAACTCACTAACGATCAAGTAATTAAATTCGTTAGACACGAAGCGAGTTTCGGAGGGTAGATTTACGCGGCAACAACCAACCAGCCAACCAGTCGACCGATCAACCGACCGCCGTGAATTACGGAGTACAAAAGGTCCTGGCTTTGTATTTAATTCAAGGGGACCGTCGAACGTTGGTCCCGAGGAACTCGCCGAAGACGAATAAGAACTTAGATGGAAGGAGGGCAAAACGGAGGACGATCGATGTCGGTGCTTTATCGTTTCGCAACGTCGGGTAAGACAAGATTGAGGAGACAGTTTCACAGGGGTAGGGGTGGGGGATTAGGATAGGAGTAGGGGTAGCGGTAAGGGTAGGGGATTGGTTCACGGAGACGTTGAAAACTATTAGGGAAGAAAACTTTTGAAAGGGGCGGTAGAAATGGGCGCCCGAAATCCCATGTACTATATGTACTCACACGTAGACAGGTATCCTATTTACAACACACGTGGGGTTGAACACGTACCGCGTGCAGGCCGGGACGGCTAAGGGACGAACTTTAAAATTATACAAAACTATTTAAATTGACGCGGTGGTTCTAGGGGCGCGCGGTGGCCCGGACGTTTTTCCGGTTAAATCCATCAATTTGAAATGCAGGCAGGATGAGGGGGAGGCGGAAGAGGAGGATGTGGGTCGGGGGTCGGTTCACTATAGAATGCATTGAATCGCGCCGAAATAAAAACAACCCTTTGAATGTTTTATACAGAGCAGCGACTATGCGGGGTTATTCAGGGGTGCTGCGGGGTTATGCCAACCACGAGTAGTCGGCTAGGTACCTCTTTTCCCGCTGCGTGTATATCCACCGACCTTCCTTCTTTCTTTCTTCCTGGAGGAACCAGTCTGACGCGCATTTTACATGCGGCTGATGCGGCTGATGGTGGTGGTATCTCTCCGCGTACGGAAAATGTATGCAAACCCACCCCGTTATCAACGGGGCCATTGATTACGGAAAGTGCAAAAGGCAAAGCGAGACCCCACTGCAACTACATTCTGCCTTCCGACCCAGCTACCGATCGAACCGGTCGATCAGACCGCGTTTTGGCTTGCCTGCAAAATTCCCCGAGGACCTACCCCTCGGCACAGGGTAGAACAATAAATAGCTTTTCAAGCTTGCAAATGTAAAGAACCGGAAAGGGGGGGTTGCCGGACGTTTGTAAATAGCCTAAAGCCACTGCTGCAGGTATACGATACTGCAATGGGTCCAATGGAAAAAAAAAACTACTATTACCAGATCTTGAGGACTATTCAAATTTTCTAGCCAAATGTAGCTGCGCATATGAAGAGTTATGTTCTAGATCCACATTTAATTTTTTTTTCATAATAAACAAAATCTGCGGTCAGAAAATAGTTTTACTTCATACCGCTGACGTTGTATGATGGAAAAAAGAAAAGCTTTAGTTTTTGTTAAATTGTTGAAATATATTGAGGTGGGTTCAGATTCAGGCTGTTTTACAGTAAATCCGCTCTTTTTGTCGCGCGTTAATGGTTCGACGAAACCGAATAGTCGTGGGAGTGGGAATTCGATAATTAAACATATCGAACCAATTTCTGGGACAAAACGATATTCGACAAAGAAAAACAAAATGAATTTGAACGATATTAACCGCGCACTAATTCAGATCGGGGGATTGAGTCCAAGTTGACCAAGTAATCATGCAAATTGGTTCGCTTATTTTGGCCCATTTTCGACCCGGCAGATGCATGTACATTATACATATATATATGTATACATATATGTATCTGCAGAGACATACTATATCTGCTTAAGTAAATCCTGGAGGTATACCTTCACGCATCAGAGCCACCGACCTCTGAAAGTGAAAGAGCTAGGTGTCGACATTGAGGGGTTGCATTATTTACTCGAAGTTTCATTCAGCGCCCGACTTTCGCTTCTACCTTCACCTCCACCTCCACCTCCACCTCCAACTCAACCCCATCCCAATCCCATCCCTATTGGCATCCCGATCCACCCCTCGGTCGCGAGTCACGCGTGTGATGGCTGCTTTGGGTTCGGCTATGTTTGCTGGCATCCGTTATTTACGACCAGTAGTAGGTAGATGTACTTATACATATGCGTACACGTATACCTTGTATATACATATACTATATAATATATATCCATATACCCAGCTACACATAGCACACACGCTTTTCTCTACCCTAGGTAACGTTGGCAAGATCTCTTCACCGCCACCCACAATCCCTCAGCGTGAGAGAGGAAGGTATAAAGAAAGCGAAATAGAAAGAGGAAGAGGAAGAGGAAAAGGAAAAGGAAAAGGAAAAGGAAGAGGAAGAGGAAAAGGAAAAGGCTTTTTATTAATGTCCTACGCACGCTCTGAGCACAAAGAAAATACAAAGACAAATAAAATGTAAACGAAATAAAGAAAGTTAATGTTAATGAATATTGTTGTACGATACTCGAACCAATAATCGTTAAATATTACTGGGTTCGTCTACAGATGCTATTCTGCGAGGTGGTAGTACCTATCGTTATTCGCGATTTTATGCAGAGGTAGGTATTCCCGACATCACAACCTCGATACACAAAGCTCAATACTCCGTACACCGTTAGTATCGCAGCGAAGAGGGATGAGAAGAAGAGTTGGGATTGGGGTTGGGGTTGGGTTTGGGTGGATGGATGACAAAGGTAGCGGTGGTACGGTTAGATGGATATTTTCTATTCCAGGTGAATTCCGGGTCGTTTAGCGTACAAATAAATAGGCAGTAGCGGGGTAGCGGTATTTATCGAATTATAGATTAATCGAGGGAAATAATCGAGCACTGTGCATCGGTACGGAAAATGAAAGCTTTGCGTCGCATGGGTCGCGGTGTAACGTAATAACGTTGAGTTAACGCTCGCTAGAACGCTGACCACCGCCATCGACGCCTGTATGCTGCACTACCCTCTATCCGTTCTATTCGCTACGCGTGGGTACGCGTTGTACTGTACTGTGCTGTGCTGTGCTGTGCTGTACGGTATGATGTTATATACTGTCTCTGTATGTATGTTACCCGTTAAACTTTTCAATCGGGAACAAACGGCGCCCACCCGCAACGCGGATAGAAAAACGAGGTTGCTCTGCAGACGAGGACTAGAAATGCTGAGGGTGAGGTTGAGGGTGAACGGAGAATACGGAGGAGAAAGAATTGACGAGTACTGAGAGACGATAGGGGATGCTGGTCACGTGCTGGCAACCGCCTCGTCGCTCGTCTATACTCACCTATACACGTATGTGCTTTTTCCATGTAGGAACATACACCTACCTATCCCTGTGTGTAATCTACGTACAGCAAAGCTTTGTGTCTGCGGACGAGACCGTCAGTTAGATTTTCCCGGAAACTATATGCGAGGCATATGAGTTACGTAATTATTTCGTAGAATGAAGAAGAAGAATATGATGAAGAAGAAGGAAAATATGAAGAATATTCCTCGAGGTCAAAATAGAGATAGAGAAAGAGAGAGACAGGAATTTCGCAATGTTATTTTTTACTTTTTTTTCCTCTTCGAGGGTGAGCAAAAGGCGGAAAGAGACGCACCATAAGTTCTCCGCGGCTTTCACCTTTCACACGTAGATATAGAAGCTGGATATGGGAAAAGGCACGGGCCACTGGGGAAGCGGGTGCTGCCCACGACGGATATCCGTTTGCGAATTCGGTGCCCGCCTCTTCCCTGCGTTCGATCGTGTCGGTGATAGACGCGGTGGGCATCGACAGCTACATTATAGGTAGTATATAGCAACATAGAGCTACACACATATGTGTAACATAGATACGTGTAGGTATATAGGTGTGTGGGATAGGACGAAAAAGGAGGCTCTCATGGCTCTGCCTCGAAAGTATCGATCGTGATCGAGTCTCGTCCCGCAACTTCGGCTCAACTTTGAGGCGTGGAATGAAGGCGACCGACGTCTTGGGACCAATATCGTAATTAACCTCTGGGTCGATGAATATGTAAGCCGTTGCGACTTCGGGGGATGGGTATGCGTTGCGGTGGTTGAGTTTGCACAAATCAGAGACCAAACTTGGCTTCAGCCGTTTCAGTCCGAAGATAAGCCGAAAGATGCGCGCAAATATTGGCGGGCGGGAGAGTCCGAGGGTGGTTGGATAGCGAAGGGGATGTTGGATGTAAAAAATTCGCAAAAAACCGACGAGTCGAGAATCGCTGAGCTCGCGCTAGCTTCTCTTCTCTTCTCTTCTTTCTCTCTCTCTCTCTCTCTCTGGCACAGCCGGCGTCATATGTATGTACGTACCTACGTGTGGGGTCAGAGGGCAGGGAAAAAAACTGAAAAAAAGGGCAACGAACCGTAGGCTGCACGGCCTCAAGCTCTAGCATAACGTGAGCAAGTTGAGCAAAATGAGCAAAGTGAATTTGTCGCCACGCGAGTTGTCAACGCTCGTCTTTTCCCCTTCAGATTATATCCGACTGATACTACCGAGGGGGATATGGATCTAACCAGACAAAACGGAGCCGTAGAGTTCACTTCGACCACCATGCATACGTACGTTCTTGTATTTTGTCCCAAATTTCTTACCCTATAACTCACTCTGTATCAGCTGTATACCGCATATATTTCTATTGGTCAAAATCTCGCCGCTGCTCATCATCGCCAACCTCTCTCGAGTTGAGAGGGGATCTTGCGGCTCCTTTTTACGCGCCCTTCACGGTCAGATATATTTTAAGGATTTGGCCATAGAGTCCACGCGGGCGTCTCGACGTCACCAGGAAATGGCCGCCGTTCCCTCCGTCTACAGGGACGAGGCTTTTTCGTTGGGAAACATGCGACCACTCACTCAGTGATTCTCAATTTTGGCATCGTTCGAAGGTTTTCATCGACTCTGCGGTCGCCATGGTCAGTCTGGACCCTCAAATACACCCTGTACCAAAACTTCGAGAGCTGATAAATAGCTCGCCGGATTTATTTCTCGTACACGAAAGCAGGAGGTAGACGGTATCGTGCAGGTAATTTCCGTCCGCAATTCCCTTTCGCGGCTAATGAGTATGTTAGACCGTTGATTAGATCAGCACATATTTCCGCATGTGGTACTGCGCTACATAAGTCTATCCACACACGATGTGTGCGCTGCAGTAAACGTGGGGGATGAAATTTATCTGCGGAGTGAAAGGTCCGAATAATAATGAGGGCAACGAAATGCTACAAGTCCGGGTCGGTCAACATTCGAAACAAAACAAACCCAGCGGCATGGAGCAAATAATTTGAAACCTCAAATTTAGACCTCGTATACGTACGAGTTAATGTTGTTGACTGCATCCACCCATACATCCCGTTTGTTGCGCGATTCCTACCGCGAACGACGTCCCCGGTGGATGAATATGAATGTTCTTTACGCGAGGACGGGCTTTTTATTCAGGAATTATACGCAAAGGGGTTTTGCGCGTTCCGGCTTTTCGTCCTGGTAGGATGGGCAAAATAGGGGATGAGGGTGGTACGGGGGCCAAAGTATATTTAAGCGACAGCTGACCGATTCTCCACTGTTCGAAGTCCTCCTCTCTCTATCGTTCTCATTCGGTCTCTCTTTCTGACTCTCCTCTTTCCGGTGGAATACACGCGTGGAATTTAAATACCATGCCTCCCTGCACCCTCGAGTTTAACCCGTTTTCGGGGCTTCACAGCCCCCTAGTAGCGTTGACCACCTACCGAGGGCGTAGAACTGAAACGTAGCCAAATCAAAATCATCTACAAACGCGCGACGAACTTCCCACCCTCCCCTGACTCTAATATTAATTATCTGAATATTAGCGCGATGTGGGTCACAGCATGGTTGAGTTATGTACCTACGTAACTATTATTAATGCTTTAAATACACGGTACTTCGTTTGTTGTTACTACCCCTAAAATAATTCGAACCCCCTATATTTTACCATTATTATCACCATTGCGCTGTTTTATTGCCTGATACTTCCCCCTTAGAATAATATGGACAAAAAGTCTTACTTATTTTCCCTGTCACTCTTCTTCAGTATCAATTTGACGAGTTTTCCTGCTCGTGAAATGTCCTTCTCTTCTTTCGGTCCATTTTGAAATGAAGTTTTTTGTTTTTAAGGGTATATTATTATAGGGCGTTGCGAGAGGGCACGTTCCCACCGCAGTTATAGAAGCTGGACAATCACCGCAACGACTAATGGGAATGACACACACCTGAGCTGCGCTAACTAACATTTAGCGTTCGAACATGGGAAACAGTTCCTGTTTGTTTGATTGTTTGCCAAAAGCCCGCAAATATTGGTCAATCCATTTACTATGCGCGGCGCACCAGTCCTGAATGTACCGCGACGGTGTGTTACGCCGTACGTGTACATGTGGGGGTGTGTTACCCTTGTATGCGGACTCTGGAACGACGCTCAGCTACACAGAAGTTGTGGTTTGCCACGGACCAAACGAACTCCGGTATTCGCAGACCTCTGCTAGTGCAGTTGGGTATAACTAGAAAATATTTGAATTTCATTACCTAGACCCTGCAATTTTTAAGGTAGAACGCGTTCGGGGAAATGTTACGGTTCTGTTATGGGTCCAGGGGACGTTAACTCTTGCGGTCGTTTCTCCTCTACAACGTTCTCACATATGAGGAGCGGTTAGACGCTGCAATCGGGGGCGAAATCGTTTGCGGAAACTTGGCTTAATCTCGCCTTAGGGGGCTGGAATACCGCGGGTAAGATTGTCTGGAAGTCGCTCCTCGTGGGGCGACTTGACTTTAGCGAGGGAGAGAAACCGAGAGAAATAGAGAGAAAGAGAGGGAGTCACCGAGGCGTTTAGAATAAACCAGAAGAAACGAGCCGGGCTCGAGTTATCCCTTGAAAAAAAATCTGCGGCAAATATGTGCGGGATTTTCGTCCCCGCAATAAAAGGGCTAAAACGTTGTAAGTCAAATTATCTCAACTAGAATTTATGAAACTGTCTTTCCTGCCTCTCTTCCTTCCTTCCTCCTTTCCTTCCTTCCTTCCTTCGTTCGCGGACGCGGGCGGCGCCTCGAGGATCAACCCCGAACCCGCAGTACGACGAGGTTTCTTTTAACGAGAGATAATCGACGCCAAGTAAATGTCAGTTTCCAGTCAACCGAGCAATTGGTCAAAAGGCACGTCCCTCTCTTATCTGTCTTTCCGCGATAAAGAAATATCGAGGAGAAGTACGACACTCGAAATTAGGGCGGCGGTCAGCGGCCAGAGAATCCCAAGGTTTATGGGAACGAAACGTTGGACGCGGAAGCTAACCTTGGCCAAATTTGATCGCTCGTAAAAATCCTGCGTCTTTTACTACGTCGAGCCAACGCCGCAGCAGGGGTTCGATCTCGAAGAGGAGGGAAGCAGCCGGACTCGTATGCCTATAACTGCGCGGCCAAGATTTTCGGGTAAATAAAACGAGCCCAGAGGGGAGGATTATAATTTACGCGTGCCGACTTGACTAATACCCGTGGAGTGGTATTACGGGCAGTGGTATTAGGAAAAATTGTCCGAGGACCCGACTCTGATAAATTATTGTCCCCAAAGTGGGATTTTCAGTTTCAGACCAGCGCCGCTGCAGAGTTTGAGCCATACCCACACCCACACCCACATCCGTATCCATAGCCATAGTCATAGCCATAGCCAAAGGACCAGAGGGGCCAGGGCTTAGCCTAATTGACGAATTAGTCACGGGCCGCGAGCGGTAGAGCGCATTCCGCGAACGCAGTCAGCGGGGCCTTCCGCCCTTGGTGATATGGCAGAGGGCTTTCGCGCCATACTTTTAAACGGGGTCGAGCGATTCAAGGGGAACCAGCCCCCTACCCACCTACTAGCACTCATTTCGTATTCCAGAGGATGCCTACACGCCGCCCTATCTATTACCCCCTCATCCTGACTTTCTTCAATCTAACCGTTTTGCTCCCATTTTACCGACTTATGGATCTAGCCGCCAGCCACCTACGGCTTACCTCGGGGTTAGCTTTCTTCGAATTACCTATCTACCCAGGGCACACTCCAGGCTTCTCTGTCGTCTAGTCGATGTAGTTAGTCGGCTGGCTTCCAACGGAATTATGCTATTCTCATAATCGTGGTTTCTAGATATGATACGGAATCATTCGGTCTTAGAGCTTCTGGCACTAGATCGGGAAGCGTCGATGCATGAAAAACCGCGAGTATAGTATAAATGAAGTGGGGAAGTCCGCTGTAGTCAGAATCGCGAATGGTTTTTAATAAAATTCAAATTCTAATAATAATTGTCAAGAAAGTGAACAGGCTCCATCACTCGGTGGAATTTTCGTAACGAGATGTGTTGGTTACTGAAAAACGTGATTCTGCGTTCAATTTCAGTGCAATATGCAAACAAATATCAAACTGCTACCCTTCCAATACTCGATTTCTAAATCTTGATATATTTACGCGAAGAGACCAATGACCTACCGGAGAAATGGTAGAAATGAACACTTTGCCAAAATTGAATACCGATTTTTTCAAATTTTTTTTCCAAACTCGATTGGCTTGTTCAAAATTTATCCATCCTGAATAAATACTTGTCCTATTTTTCAGAGACACCGAATGGAATAGCAAGTTTGAATATGTATGTTGGTTTAATAATCGGTTTCAGCGACAATGTGAAGATTCCAAAAAATGTCTTAATTCAGAAATAAAACTACACCGCATAGAAAGTTTATTGAAGGGTAATAAAGGAGATATGATAATATGAGTGAATGGGTTGAAATCCTGGTTTTATTTACTGGTAATACCAGCTATGTGACACTTGTTCGTAAAGTTAGAGACGTTTGGTGTATTTATACGATAGTATAGTCATAGTATAACGATTAGTTTTAAAAGCATAGCGTGCGTTGAAACTAACGAAAGTTAATTACCAAAGGACACGAATAGGTACCTTTAATTACTTTTACAGTAGTTTTGATGGAACTTATTTAGGGCGTTTATTATAAATGCTTTAACTTGATTTTATGCCACAACCAGAATAATACGCCGCGCACAGGATACAGGGGCGAAATATTTATAAGGGTATAGCAGTGGGGTAAGATGAAAGGGAGAATCGTGCCCTGGGACGCCGACGAATTGCCGACGGACTTGAAGCGAATCGGAGAACTCGGCGACGATTACCAGGAATTGAGATCGACCGGGTTAGGGTAGGTCAAGTAAACCTGGGTTGGGGTCGGGTCAGACTTACACACCGCGAACAGTCACTGTAGTATTGGCTGCATTGCAACGTTTTCGATCTGTGGTCAACCAATACTGTTTACTTATTAACGTTACTCTGTCAGCCGCGTAGGTATACATTGATACGTCATTCATTTCCGGAATCAAGTTAATTAAAAAAAAAAAGATGTACCTCATAAATATGAAAAAGCATGAGCCGGACACGTTTCTGATAAATCTCGGCATATGTACAGGGCGATATTCCAGGGACATCTCAGTACTGCAAGTCTCGGACCGTCAGGCAGCTGATAAATATGTGCGCGAAATTATCAGGTTCGCCGCTCGAATATTAGGTAGCTATAGTATAGTCAAAATTCGATCAACGCGATCGTAGCCGTGGATTTTTCTTTCCACTTATTTCTCATCTACGATTGGTGGCTACGATCGCGTTGATCGAATTTTGACTATACTATAGCTACCTAATAGTCGAGCGGCGAACCTGATAATTTCGCGCACATATTTGTCAGCCGCCTGACGGTCCGAGACTTGCAGTACTGAGATGTCCCTGGAATATCACCGTGCATGCAGATTGTGATAATGATTAAAAATTAATCGTACGATCGAACACAACAGATTTTTTTTGGTCGCTCATAACAGATTGATTGGATCTATGCTATTGGTATTATATCAACGTGTTTCGAAAGACGAGAGTCTCTATACGGTGTTTGGTGTTCTGTGGATTTCTGACCGCGGTCGCGGCCGCGGCGCGGGCGTTGCGGCAACGGAGTTGCGTCGTTAGGCCAGATAAATGCTTTCAGGTGTCGCAAACTGACCAAGTTTTAGGTAAAATTTTGTCCTTCCGTTGCCGCAATTTATGGTATTTCGTCGCTCGAAAATGAAGTGAAAAACCTCAAGAGGTAGAAAAAAAAAGAAAAAAAAAAGAATGACGTAAATTGTCGTTCAACGAGAAAGCATAAGGAATAAAAAGGTGATTGAGATGTAGCTATACGTATTATTAATCACGAGAGCATAAATTTTCAAGGAATAATAACCAGGATTGAGGGATATAATACTCGGATATATTGATTATCCAGGACATCCTGTATATTTAGTTTATGCGCGTTTATCAATATTCTTCATCGACGTGATGGCAGCTCGGAGTATTAATGAATGGCATCGTCGGAGCGTCAGTCTCACATTTACCATCTATTTTTATTAATTATTTTTTTTTTGTTCGAGGACAGGTCAACGAGCATCCCTTGTCATATAGGTACTATACTGAAAGAGCCCTCGGTCGGCTGTACCAACCTTTAAAGGTTAAAAAAAATAATTAAACCCGAGTAAACTTATGCAGGTAACTTGCCTCGTGGTCCCAACTTATACTTTGTTTCAAACTATTTATAAACTAATCGTGATTTATTAACTCAGCTCAAACAAAAGGGGAGAACCGCGAAGAACCGCGGCCTAGGCTCTCGCTCACGCGACTGAAACTTGTTGTTTTAAGCTTTCATAAATAACACGGTTTTACACAGGAGCATTTCAGTCTCCCTTCCTTCCTATGTATTATTATTTTTCACCCACCTTGTCTTTCCCTCTATTATCTCCTCATTTTATTCTATTTTATATACTTTTCTCTCTATCGGTCTAAATCCGTAATTATCATCCAATATTCTTATTGATAAAAATAAAACATCTATTCATCTATCTATCTGTTATTCGCTCTCCAGTATCTTCCCCGCCGAATAATAGCATCGCCTAGACAACCCATGGGGGTGGTGTAGCGCCTCGGTGAGAAAGGATGCACTTCCCAAACCGAATGATCATACGGACCGTAATTTTCTCACCCGCGGATTGAAACGTATTTTCAAACTCCATCCTTCGACCCTTTGCAGCATAGAGTCAGACAGACAGACAGGTCTGAGGCACAGCGAGTGTAAATCATAGGTTTTTTATTTTTTATTTTCTCGCAATTTTTTTCATCTCGCGCACCCTCGGACGGCCCGCGTTAGGCCACGTGTAATATAGGTAGACGGCGGCGTCCCTGAGCTGGTCGGCACGCCGTTTCTGCGGTACCGGGTTTTTGATTTATAAGAATTCGCCACGAACCCCTAACGTATGCTCTTTCCTCGTCTCTCACTACTTTTTCGCATAGTCTGGGGTGCTTTCTGTCAGAGAATTGCGGAGTAGCGAGATGAGCGTAAAATTTTTTCGAAAATTCGAATCTCGTAGGTACCGCAAAATCTATGGTCCTATTTTACGCACGGTTGATAAATCGGTCGGAGAACCGTCCGATGTGTTCCATGCGTTTGAATTTCACTCTGAAATTCCTCTAAATTGCCGAGAAAATCAATACCCAATCTTTTAGCTTTCGTCTGCAGAACGCGTCTTATAATTCTCGATTGAATTATCGATTTTATCTTAATTAAAACACAAGGATGGGGTCAGTGAGCGTGACCACTCGTAAAGTGGCGTAAGTGTCTCGGTTTGATTAGAGAAACAATAGCTCGTTAACTCCGTCAGCTTAGTTTGCCTTAGCAGTTGTCGCCTGCGGATAGGATGCCTATGTGTGCTTGTTATATAGTACATACAACGATTAGGTATAGAATAAAAAATGTTTGATATTTATACCGTAAATTTATTCGATTGGTTTCACGATAGGGTAAGAGAAATTGCTAAATTTGGAAAAATTTGCGACGATTTCCTTTTCCTTTTTATTTTTCTTTGTCTTTTTCTTTTTCTTTTTCTTTTCCTTTTCCTCTCTCGGTTAGAGTTTACAAGTTTTCTTCACCGTTCGGCTTTGAGGAATAAGAGCTAAACCCGGTTACTGCCTGGGAGTTAATTACCCTCGCTTACACTCGGCCCGGTTATACGCCTGCAAACCAACCCACCCGACCCGCGCCGTTCTGCTCTGGGTTCTGGGCTGGGCTCTTAATTGTTAATTTCGCGTATTATGTTATTCTTTACGAGGCTCGTTAAGGATGGAAATACGTTAAACAGAGCCACGCGGAAATGAGATTTCACTGAAAGCCACGAGGCGGGTGAAAAAACCACAGCCCGTGAGGTTCTAATGAAACGCGGACAGTGTCGAGGACTCTGAGGTGGTGAGGCGAGGTATGTACGTCGACGACGACGATTGCGGTGTGTATAGACGGGGTTAGAGAGAAGAGCGAAGATTTCAGAGGAACTTTCAGGAATTTTATTTAGTTGGCATTTTTTCAAGCCGGGCGTTACCCACTACCGAACCGAGACTAGCACCACTACGACCTACGGCGCCTAGAATATAAGAATATTTCGGTCACGTTCGACCCATCGTTCTCTCTCAAATGCCGGAGCTTGCAGGCTCCAACTCCTCAGCTCCGAGTGATATTTTGCCATTTAATCCTCCAGAATCACGGGGACCAACCATCCTCATCCTCATCCTCATCCTCAATCCTCATCCTCGTCCTCCTCCTTTTCCTCCTTCGCCCCGACCTCTTCCGCGCTTTTCCTCTCAAAATAGGGAACCAATTTCCTAATTTCACTCCACGCAGGCCGCAAATAACGATTTCAAACCCATGAAGGTATACGCATGAGGTTCCTCACGCGGTACCACGCGATATCCCTTCCATGTACTACACATACCTATATAGTATATAGTATATACTATATGTATATATATATTATTTTTTATCGGCCACGGAAACGACTAGCGATAACAACGCGAACGATAAATAGAAACGACGCACGTCAACCAGCTAACTAACTCGGTAACTCGATTTCAAAACCTAAAACACTTCACTCACGGGGATTTTGAACGTGGATAGGTGAGGCCGGACCAAGAGATATATTTCCTGGATTTACTCCAGCTGTTGGTGTTGTTGTCTGGTGTGGTACTTTACTGCGAAGACTCGTTAGACATGAGTTAGCCACGTCGTAGAGGAGGTACGCCCCGTAGTATCGTCCGGCATTGCCAATTTTGAGCTTGTTCTTTCCTGGTGGCCCTGCCATCTTAGCAGAACATTACCATCACCTGTCCTATCACGTTCGTCTTCTCTCTTCACTGTGGCGATATTTAGCGGGAAATCCGCTCTGTAAGAAATTTATTTTTATTTTTTATTTCCTTTTATTTTCATCAAATTTTTCACTTCAAATTATCACTTCAGGTCACTTCACCACGTCGAATTATGATGATTACACATATATGTGTGAGATATGCAGAAGATGAATAGGAATTTAATTTAATTATTCCGATAACCGATCGTGAAAAGTGAGGAAAAAAAATTAATTCAACGAGTAGTTTCCGCGTGTCTCGAGTATCCCTCGCACTACGCACGACGCACTACGTTACGCAGACGATTGTGACCGCTCCAGGATCGAGAGAAACATGAATATGGTAGCTGTCGAGCAAGCAGTAGGCAGGGCAAGGCAGGAAACGGTGCGGTCGGCGTACCGGAAGCCCAGAGCGGAAGCGTCACGAGTCAACGGGTGCCTCTTGTTTGCGATATGCGATTGCGTCGCGGCTTGGTCAGATAAAACGAGAAATGGAGAAAACCGAGTGACCACAGTCCGCTGCAGCAGCCACCCGCGGCGGGGCACCAAACTTCGACTCGTTTGTTAGCCGCGTCACTCGGTCATAATTTACGCTACTATTCGTCGCGGCGACGAACTACGGAGTTGGTTGATAAAAAAATAAAATAAAAAAAATTTGCTCAAGTAGCAAGTGGCAGCCGAGCGAAAGAAAATGCGATAAGAATCACGTGGTCAACACGTTATAATACCTTATTATACATATTCGCGGGTACGCGACGCGACGCGACGCGACGCCACGGGGATCGGACTCGAGCGACTTCAGGAGTACCCGCGGCGTTCAAGTCCAGTCAAGACGCACACTATTGAATAACTGCGGACGATGCGCGTATCATATCACCCACGCACACAAACAAGATACACACATGCGAACACAGACATCAGAACCGAGTACCCTCTACAAACAGTCGGTTATACTATATGTTACAGTATACATAGTCTAGTGATACATAATAAGAGCATGAGACCGCGACGTACGCCCAGGTATACCTAACATACGAGCGATTTCTTCATTTCAGCATATATATAGCTGTGAGTGACGGGGATTTCAAGTTATGACTTATTACTCACTTCGTTTAAATATAGGTAATTTTTTTATTTTTCTATTTTTTCCTTATCTTGGACGAGGCGAATGAAACTCGTACGAGTATTATTCATCGTCGAGAAATTTTTCCTTTCTTACGATTTCATAAGTTATTAGAATTATTGAAAATTGAAATTCTTTTCGAAATTCGCGCAACGTAGGTATACCTACTTTGGAAAAATCAGTGGAATTGAATCAAAGCTCTAAACGTACAAAGTTTTGCTTTTCTTTATGTATTGTGCTCATTTTTTGTTTTAACAAGCTGCTTGACATGGAATTTTAATCAGCTGATCCCCTCGCCGTGTTCTCATGCTTAAATAATAATTTCACACTATCCTTCAGGGGGCTGTCGACTTAGGGTACCAAACTCAACAGGTTCGGTCGCAGACCGTACCAAGAATCATTCCACGCGTACCTATACCTACCTACCGCGGGTCTATGGTCCCGCAGGAATTCAAGCCCCAAGAACTCGGGGTGATAGGCAGACGGAGGTAGGTACCAATACCAAAGCAAAGTCAAATGGTACCCGAGGTAACGTTTTGAATAGACACCCCGAGGCGTCGTGGAATAAAAAAATCATCAACCGAAGGGGTGGAGGGCGAAGAGAAGAAAAATTGATACTACATTACTACGACTAAATGGAAACCTGTTGTTTCTGCACATACCTATGGTATTTCATGCGATAGTACTATAATTACCGCATAATTCTACTATATAATATGGTGTAGACAACCCGAGCGCCATTTCTGTATTGTAAGTCGCTGCCGATGGAAGAATTTGCTTAGATTGCAGATTTCGAATCGCTACCCAATGTCTAAGTCTCAGCGTTCCTTATTATATATCCTACTCCGGTCCCAGACTCGAGGCAACCGACGGTGGCGACGGACGATGACCCTCCGATTCGCCTCCGATCCAAACCGGAGGTGAGGCTGGCATCCGGGAATCCGGGGGCATCCGGGCATATACGTGATCACCCCCGTTCACCCTCGGTTCGAACCCATAACGGACGAGTTCTCCCGCGTTTTTGCCGCGGGTTGGCTTGGGAAGCGGTATAAAGCGGGTGGCGGGTGGCAGGGGCGGACGGGCCGCGGGTGGAGTTGAGCCGGGATCGATGGAGATAATGCCCATTACCCCTAATACGAACTCGCTCGCCCCCGTCCTACCAGAGCAGCTCGGTGCGATTTGTAACTAACGCTTTTTACCACCGTGAGTAGCTCCCGCGTTCAACCCTGAACGCTATTGATGAAAATTTCGAAATCGATGCCGCACCCCCGCGCACCCCCTGCGGGCAACCCTTCCCTATACCCTTCGCTTTATACTTCCCTTTGCTTCTCTTCCATCGGTACTTCCGCGTCCTTCCTAATTTGGGAGAGATGCTCGGGGGCCGAATCGAGCGATCGTACGTCGTTGATGGACGGGTAGTACAGGCGAAGAAATTATCGCTCTGGTATTGACGGGACGAAATATGGATTTCTAAATCCCATTAAACGAAGAAAATGAGACGTGAAAGCACCATTCTTCACCGTACTCTTCATAGGAATTCATCTAATTACGAAGAATATAGATTCTCAGTGAATATTCAAATTTCGAATTGCTTTCTCATGGAAGCAAACGTTTAAGTTGATAGAAATATGGAAATTTTCCGTGCCGATCATTTGAATGTAAGATCCCATAAATTTCACATCATTTTATTCCGCAGCTTCCGAGATCATTCGGCGGTTTTATTTCGACGTACTGACATCTGTCCGAAACCCTCTTTTTCCGATACTGGAGGGCCGGAGAGGGCGAAGTTGAAATTATAAAAATTCATTTTTCGACTGAAACCAATACTCTTTTTTTTTTTTCTTTTTTTTTTTCTATCACCAAGGTGTCGAAGAGTAGAAAAATGAGAAACAGGATGTCCCAGAGCTCTTGGAATCGGACTGCTATTTCTATACGTACGTTTCACGTGATTGGGGTTATTTTATCAGGATATTGACGTTTGGATTGAATTGTGATTTGATATCAGTTGATCAACGAAGTTGTCGAATTGTCGGAAAAATCTACTGATACATTTTCAACTATTGTCCCATTCGCGGAATCGAGGAATACCGCGATATAAAAATCTTCCTTACAATGATCATTGCGTTCTAATGTGTTCCAAGGAATCGTATAATGATTCAATGGCAAAGTTTCTGTCCAGAAATAATATGATAATTATATACAGTATACACGTAAATTAACCGGATTGGGTACATAATTTCATTGCATAATAGGGGTAGGTGTAATTTTTGTCAAAAGATATTTTCACTTCTTAATGGAATAATGTTGTATAACTCTCTCAAACTGTAGGAAGCTTATTGAACAATTAACCTTCAGCTCGTGGAAAACATCCCCTTATAGCCTGAATCGCTTCATTACTAAACGAACGTGCAGATTTTAGAGAGTTGAGCACGTGCCACGGGTCTCTAACGGAGGTAGTAGGTACGCCGCGGCAAAGGGTAAATATTGTTTCTTTGATCCGTTTCGCAGTGCAAAACCCGCGTAGCTGACGGACCGAGGAAATGGCGACCGACCGGCTGGCTAGCTGGCTGGCTGGCTGGGGGGTGGGTCTTGGTCTTGGCACTTGGCAGCGGTTCCGGGGATCAAAGGGGCGACCTTCACCCCGTGAGCAACGAGTCGATGAAAGTAAGAATTTAATCGGTCCCCCGTAATCGCGGGGTACCAGTGGGTTTAGGGGAAACGGAAAACTGAACGAGACTCAAAGTTAACATTTTCCGAAAGCTCGGTAAAAAAAAGGTGAGCGAAAATTTCAAAGCCTTTATCGATTCCACCTCATTAAAACATGTTTGTTATATTCACACGACGAATTTATCGCTCTTTATGCACATTAGATACACGTATAGGTGTATATAAAGCCGCATATTTGGAAAAGCCAAAAAACACTCAGCATAGTACCTAAATAACGTTGAGGTACCCCGCGCAGCTTTTCTTTTCTTCTATTCTCTCCGTTAAAGAGGGATGGAGGGGTTTGAGCCAGATATTGTAGGAATGGGATTCGTGAGTGCATTTCACAGTGGGATCCATCCTTTGGCGTATCGCAAAGCCTGCTGTGCCGGAAACCAGTCTACAGGAAGGTGGGTTGGGGGTGGGTGGGTGGTGGTGGTGGTGGTGGTAAGTTAATGCTACGCGGCAGCATCTTCCGGTATAACCGACCTTTCCGACAAGTAGATCCCTATTAGTCAGGATTAGTCAAGGCGCCGGTTATATTATATACAATTGTAACTCGCTCAAAGTTGTTGCGCTATATTTCTGATATTCCTCCGGAAGAGATGCTGAAATCCAACCGAGTGGTTGCTACGAAACCATAAGTTCATTCAGTTTTCCTTTTCCCCCTTATAGTCCCAACGAAGATAAAAAAAAGAGGAAAAAATCTGAAATATCACTTTTGCAATGAATATCTATACCTACAGCCCTATCATATACGATCGCGGGGGTTAAACCCTTCGCAAAATCATATAATAATAAATATATCTTCTCAGCCATTATTATCTTCGTATCTCGATCGACACTTTTTAGCGCAATCCCATATACCCGCACCTACCTATATCTTACCCCTACTAGCACCCTGTGCAATCTAGGGAGGCACGCGCGGATGGTACGTTGTCCTTATCCAAGAGATACGCGGGCTAGGTATCAAGTTCGGTATAAAAAGGACGCCGGAGTGGTTGTTGACGCTAAGTGGGTTTTATGTTCCTAAATTTAAGAGGTTGAGCCTGGGAAGGTTGGCAGAGGCTGATCAATATGCTAATATTTTGATTATGGAGTCTAGAGTTAGGAGACCGAGCTTAGTCATCCCCACCTCTGAAAAACGTCCCCGTTTTCTGCGCCGTATATACTTATAGCTACGCGAGCCTAACGTTCGCTGCGCCTCTAGTGGCACTACTTACAAGCTCAGGTTGTCATAGGAACCGCGAATTTCAACTGTTATTTAAAAATCAGCTGTTTTAGAAAACCGGTACTTGCCATACATTATGCACGTTAAGACTATTACTCCTGGCTGCCGATAGAGGCGCGTCGAACGTTAGGCTCGCGTATATATATGTACACAAAGCGACAGAACTGGAACCACTTCCGTAATACAGAGCTCGTTCTCCTAACATCTAGACTCCATAATTTTGATGCTTCCGCTGTTTGGGGCGGCACCGCCCACTCCCCCACCCTCAAACCCCCCTTTTCCCGTAAGGGGAGGAAATCGAGTTACATTTTATGAACAAACACGGGGTGCCCGAGGAGACGGGGTCGTACAGCCGACGGCGTATTCGCGACTTCGAGGGCTGGCTGCCCTTAACCGCTATTTCTACCACTCCCGTGCTTCAGCCTTAGCCTTAGCCTTAGCCTTAGCCTTACCCTTAGCCTTAGCCTTAGCCTTAGTCCTAGCCTTAGCCTCAGTCTTGTTCCCGCTTCTGTCTGACGTCGTATCGTGTATCCTCTGCTGTTAGAACATGCGGATGGCACCCGGCCTACAGCCTCGATATGTTAACGAGTAAAGTTTATCCCCGTATTTATTACCCCTATATTGTCAAGCCTTGTATACAGGTATATTTAAACCTAATGTTGAGCTGCAGAAGGGATTCTCAAGGGGGTATTCAACCCTCAGAGAAAACCGAAGGAATTAACTTTGTTTTTTTTTTGTTTTGCTTATTGAAGAGTCACCAGAGTGACATTGATGCTGTCTGTTCATATTTTCATTTTCAAAATGAAGGGGTTCTTGTGGGGAAAATCGAAGCCGCGGTTTATCATATCTTGAAAACTTGAAGAATACGGAAGTTCCGAATACAATGATCCGAACGGTTTTACAGTCGGTGAAAGTGTGCCATTCATATTTCGAAGTAAAAAATGAAATCGGTAATAATTTTTGTATAAAATAAAATCCAGATCTTTTCCCTTCTTGAAATTTCATGTGTATAGATACACTGCTTAGCAATTTTTATATTTTCGATTTATCTTCCTCTGCGAATAACGACAATGGACAATAAACCGATGAATACTCGGACCGTAAGTTTCGTAGCCTGATTCAATTTTTCACGATTGAATTTGAAGAAAAATGTGCCATTTTTTTTTTGGTCTATAAGGGTGGACGCCGGATGGGTGGACCCTCTTAAATCCGGTTCGATATTTTTCTTCGCGACTGATTTAAGCTGAATGCAATCATTCCAGGCACGGTTTACCGGACCGTTGGAATTCTCGTGCACCAGTAGCACACAACGGTCTGAAAGCGTTAGAGCCGGCGAGTCGAGACTATCGATTTACAACAAACTAGCCACCAGAAGGACTAGGAGGGGAAAAGGGGAAAAGTCCCGATTATGGTGCCTCGAAAAGAGATAAGGTACCTTGATTCGTCTGATCAAATATGGTTTTGCAAGATATATGCTCTTGAATGAGATGATGTACTAATTAATCATCACGCAGGTAGGCATGAAGGCGTTCATTCCCCTTAAGCATGGAAAATTCTCTCCTTTTTTTTCAGTAACGTCCATGGCGAATGAATGAATGAATGAATGAATGAATGAGTGAATGAGTGAATGAATGAATAATTATTTCTGAAAACAAGGAAACAGGGTAAATTACACCCGAGTACATCCACCGTATGTATACGTGTAGTTACACGGTCCGTCGAAGCTGCACGTCAACATGTAGAGCCTCCGGCCTTTATTCGAGGGTTGAAACTCCACCTGCAAGTCTCGAGTCTAGAGTCTCGAGTCGAGTCCGACTGTGCGAGTAGCAAGTAGTGCAGAGAGTATCGTCTACTAGCTAGCTAGCTAGCTAGGCCGTAAATATAAGTGTTTTCAGAACGAGGAATGGAGGCGGTTACCTCAGAATTTCAGACTGTAGTGTTGCACGGTGATAAACGCGCGTTAACTATCAACAACGAGATAAGAGAAAGGGAAGAGGAGGAAATAGGAGTTGAAAAGCGAAGTTTGAAAAACTCGGAAAATAGTAAAAATGAGGAAAGGGATTCCCTCTGTACCTCGTTGCGGTTTTGTTTTTTGGTAGATACCACATTTACATCATCCACGTCTTATTGCACCGCGCCTCAATTCTATCTCCCTTCGGAGTCGTTCCGTTCCGTATATATGTACCTACTCGTATACTGGAAACAGGAACAATAGAAGGATCTAGAAGCTTCTCTCTCGGTATGTTCCGGGAAACCGCACCAAATCGGGGGAGAAATAGTGGTCAACCTTGGAGGGGTCTTTGGGGACCAGGCATCCAGACTTACGACTAACTTCAGCCCCTCCATTAACGGGGAAAATTTCATCTCTTACACACATATACATATATATATATATACACGTATACTATCAAAAATAAAGATCAGAAAGTCGGCTTTTCAAGATTATAGTTTAATGCCCCACTCTTCATATATGAAGCTATAGTTTCCTCGCGTGTAAATGGCCTGGCAATATTGTATGTAAACTTATGCACGCATATAGGGCTGATACCTTTGATACGACATCCTTGAGGCGAGGGACGTATCAGCGTGGGAGCTTACTTCGGCGACTGGCATATTCACAGACACGGGGGAACGATCGCGTCCCCTTTTCCCTTTTCCCTTTTCGCATTTACTCTTTTCCCCTTTTCTCTTTTCCCTTTTTTCCCGTTTTTCTTTTCCCTTTTCCTTCATCTCGCCTCTCTCTTTCTTTCTTGCCTGGCATGCCTACAAGCCGGATAAGACTGCTTGATATTTTCACACATTCAGTTTTTACGGCGTCGAGCGGTCCGAGGGAAAATGGGGCCTCTAAGCGTCCACCGAGGACTCGTTTTCAGCTAAAACAATATCATTTCACCTGCTGTACTCCGAGTATTGCGCTCCCCGTCCATCGAGCCAAGGCCTTTACTCGGCTTTTCGCTATCTGCACCCCAATATCCCGATCAACTTTAACTTGGCGCGGCGAAAATTTCGAGTGCCATTTTACGAGTCGCTCGTTGCCACTGTGGGAATAAAAATAGGTCTCAACTATTCGCGGGCATCAAAATTTAAACTTACCTACTGGCGTTCAAAAGTTCTGATCAATTTTCACGAGTGTGTAAGTGCAGTAGGTACTCGATACGGATCAAGTAATACGTGGTATAAAAGTGACGGAGTTTTGTTTCTACTTCTCGGTTGTATGAAATAATGATGGTTCGTAAATTTAATGAGATCGACAGATGTTTGTTTAAGTGAGACAAGTTTCGATACAGTATGAAACTTTGAAGAAGTTCTTTTTCCTTATTTCATTTTTCTCTTCTCTTTTTCGCCGATATGAACTCGACGACACGCGCTCATAATCGATAGGTATACCCGCGAAGGGTTTAGAGTTTCGGAGACTTTCGATCTGAGTAAAGTAGGTATAAAGCGGGATGCGACAACCGCGCGCAAGGTAAAACGATATAGCATACGATATATACAACGATGCGGCCACCCTAGATTCCACCTCACCAGTTCAGTTGTGGGGGTGTAGGAAAAACCACTTAAAACCGAGCAAAAGGCAATACCACCCTTAATATTTCTTACTCCCCTGGGCTTATTTCTACCTACCAGTGTTTTATGCCCTATGCCTTGTGCCTTGTGCTTTGCGCTTTGCGCTTTGCGCTTTATTCTCGGCTCGCGATTCTTATATTTTCGTTTCGTCTCGTTTCTTTTCTTCTCTTTTCTTTTCTTTTCTTTTCTTTTCTTTCATTTTCTCTCCTCTGTTCTCACGGTTTATATTCTCTTTTTTAACTCCCATCTTACCTACGTTCCTTTTTCTCATATCTTGATTCATTCTGTACGGGCATAACATAGTAACCACATTGAAATGTTGAACTTTTCACCCCCTGCTATTACATACCTATAGCTACCCATCTGCGTAGTTATTCAGCGATCTTTGACTCCCGAGAGTTTAGACACGTCGTGTTTTCGAACGATATCGCGACTCTTATGACGTAGGTATAACTTGTGACGTAAACAAATCCCCTCGGCGCGTTTTAGAACTTTTCAACGTCCACTTTCCGAGTCAAAAGTCTGAACGTCAATCCACCTACGATATACCTGCTATATTCAGAAAGTTAAAGTAATTCAAAAGTTCGGCAACTCTAACGAAAAATAAATTCATTCTCATGCATACCTATATAGGTATACCGTTTTTTCTTCTTTCTTTTATTCGATTTTTTTTTACTTTTCACGTATTAACTGTATATTTATACAACGAAACTTTGATTTCATTTACGGGGGTTCAAACCGGTTGATAAAAATAAAATGATATAAACAATATGGAAATTTAGACTTATTTAATTCTATTTCCTCCCTACAGCTAGTCTGCAATCTCCAAATTCCACCTCGTTATTTAACCAGCTAGGGTAAACAGTGAGATCTAGAGATCTAGCGCGGAAGTAGAGGATAAAAATAAGTATAAAAACAGAAAATAAAAAAAATAGATTTGAATCCTTAAAATGCGTTAATTGTGTGACCCGGTGAGTTTTTACTCCCCAAATCAAGCCACGCATATCAAACGTAGATATTACCTATTCGTTGGTTTCGCCGGGGACTCGTTTGTCTCCTAAAAGAAGGAGTGCGTGTTTTTTTTTTTTTTTAATTTTTTTTATTTCTCTCTTTTCATTTCTCTTTCGGTCTTATTCACCAAGTATTGCTTAGTTTTCATCGCGTGCATAAGCAACGTTTTACGAGGCGATGTTGTCGTTGCAAGATCGCCGGCGTTTACTTCCGGGCGCGTGCGACGAACCGAAAGATTTCTCTTCAACGGTAGGGTATAGGGGTAGGTATACGGGAAATTCGTGTATGACCACAGCTGACTGCCTCCTTCAAAAAGCTAAACCTCGGGTTCGCGATATTTTTCAAATTGTGCAAAAATGATTTTGAAGAAAAAGAAGACAAAAAAAAATAACATAATTTCCAAATCATCGATTTCGCAAAAAAAAAAAAAGAACACTTGCGAAACATTTTTCATCGTTCGAAAAATAAAGGTACTATTATTTCCTGTAAGGTGGGGTGAAAAAAAAAAAAAAATTGAGGGCAACTCCTGTATAGTGATCACCAGCCTAGATATGGAGGGTTACTTTTATCGAGTCTCGGGTTTCGTTTTGCCGCCAGTACGTCGCGGAGTTTAAATATTGGAGCGGTAGCTCTTCACCCCTTATAGTTCCGTACCGTTCGTTCGTTCGTTCGTTCGTCCCTCCTTCCTTCATCCCTTTTACAGGAATCGCGTCGACACGCCGAGTATCAAGTTACTTGGTAGCGATCAACGATCAGTGAGCCCCTCCCCGGCGCGTGCATGGAGAACGTGTTTTCTCTCGGTAGCGTGAGTGATCTAGTTAGATTGCGTTAGGCTAGGTTACCACCTCGTGTATTTTCCGAAAGGTTGCGTGTACGATACTCTGAGCATTCCACGGTGACAAAGTCACGAAGGTCGGTCCTCGGTCAATCTTACATTAAGTATAAAGAGAGGGAGAGACGAAGCCCGAAAGAATTCTGAATTTTCCTTGTCAAAAAACAGAGGAGAAAAAAATGAGTAAAAAAATCAAAAAATCAAAAAATCGCCCCGTCATCTTCAACTTGGTGTAAATTGGTAGAGTTTGAATTTTTCTACAGAGTTCTACAGCCAGCTCGTTACACAATGATTAGGCAGTGGTAATTGTTAGGAATTGTGCCGGTGCTCCTCTATTTAGCCCTCTTTCTGCACCGCGGGGTTGGCTCGCGCGCTTTATCCTCGCTCGTTCCCCTCCCGCTTAAAAGTAGGAAGTTGGGGAATTTAGGTGGCAGCTACTTCCTTAGGGACGAGGACAGACAGATAGATTGACGAGTATATAGAATAGATCCGTAGTCTAATGTCGCTGCAGGGGTTGCAGAGTATATTTGAGTAAATAGGGAAAAGGTATGGCTGGTAATAGAGCAGTGAGCAAAAAATTAGAGAAAGTAACGAATTCCTGTATACAGAATTTCTTACATATACGACAAAGCTGCGAATATACCTATACGATGTATAAAGTCACAGGTTTGACAGGTGGATTTCGGGGATTCGAGATTTAAGGCGAGACGAGGGGGCGCCATAATGTATACAGAGACAAGAGTGGTGAAGAAGAAGAAGAAGAAGAAAAAATAAGAAAAAAAGGGGCGATTTATATATCTCGCAGGAGTCGTTCGTTCTTTCGTCGTGAAAAAGAATTCGGTGTATGGGTAGGGGGGGGAAAAAAAAAAGAAGAAAAAAGAAACGAAATAAATTCGGTGAAATAATAATCTCGCGAATGAGGTGAATACATAAGAGTGGGGGGATGAATCTAGTAAATTGATCGTAAGCTAAGATTAAGAACCTGATTTGTTGGCAGCCGTTGCGGCGTGGGTCAGGGTTGCGGTCACCGAGTTGGTGAGCTTCGAAGGTTCGATTTTTTGCGGTACTGTATGAGTCGGTATTGGTCCTGGATTTGTCATCGTCGTCATCGTCGTTGGCATCATCAAAGTCGACATGGTCAGCATCTTGCCGATTTAACAGGGGCGCCTTGCCTCCGATCCTTTTACTCTTATTCGTCCTATACTGGACCGATCACTATTGAATCCGCGCGTTGTTACGACTCATCGGTTCTTCCTGTTGATCGCCGTCTCCCAATTCCCCGATTGTAACTAATTGGATTATCGACCGCTAATTGGTTATAAGACGAGTTGCCGGACTCGGACGCCTTAAAAGACCCCGTTTATCGCGGTTCTCGCGTTCGTTTCGCTCCCTACGTTGCACATGCTTTATCGTTAAGTTGTTTTCTCGCTTTCCTCTTCCCCTTCTCTTTCCTCGAGATTTTGTCCTCCCTCGTTGGTGATCTTCTTCGTTTTCTAATCTAGTATCATAACTGACCTTCTTCTTCCTCTTCTTCTCTATCTATCAGATTTCTCGACCGACTTACTCCCGTCATTCGTCGTTGATACTAGACGTTGAGAAAGAAAATTTACAATCGGAATAATGAATCCACGGGCACGAAATTCACTAAATTTATACACCCCCTTTGGGGTGTTGGGTGTTGCGCCGGTCGCGCTTACCCGTTATACACGTTTTATAAGGTTTTATACGGTTTCGTAACGTTTTATAACGTTTTATACGGCTTCGCGCGGTTCTAGACGGTTTTATACGCTTTGCGACTTAAACGAGAACGAGGTACTTTTATTTTTAGTAATCGTCTAATACTTCGAATCCCTCCGAACTTATCCTCAAACCACATGTACACCGGGTATTTTTATCGGTCTCAGTAGGCCTCGAACTTTATACGAAGAAACTTTTCCTTTCCTCGTACTTTTTGTTCGGTTTTTTCCTTATTTTTCTCTTCTTCCTTTTTTCTTCTTCTCTTAAATATTCTTCCGAATAAATATTTTCAGTTTTCTCCGTTTTTATGCGACACTATTTACACAGAAATGAGTAAATAACGTACGGCGATGCAACCCCGGGTCAAACGAAATACACGAAGACGATTAATCGCGAGCGCGAGGTCGACAAGGTGCGAATTTATTCTTTAATTTAATTTTACATCAATTTCTTGTCTTCATTAATCGTTAGGTATATTATTTTTCCTAATTCGCACGCTCCCTCGTTCGCTCGCTCGTTTTATATACCTAAGCTACGCACGGTGTTACGTCACGTCCGGCCGAGCAGAGAGTCGCGACTCGTCTGGCGGGGAAAGCGCGAAGGGACGCCTTTGCCTGCCTGCCTGCCTGCCCTGGACGCCCGGCGTCGCGACGCCGCACAGGCGCCGGCGTCCCCGACTATACGCGAAATCGCACGAGCCACTATACGACGCGACAGTCACTCGTAGGCAATCTTTTCGAAGGGGTTGATCGCAAGTTCATGCTCCTGCACCAGGTTCATCCCTCAAACTGTACAACATCAAGAACATCGCACCTCATGAAAAATATGGAAAATCATGCGCTAATATCGATTTTGCATGCGTCTATCACAATACCCTCAGATATGACATCGATCAGGGGTGACGACCGCAAATTTATGTCTTTCGCTTATCAGTATTGGTCACCGAATAGCAGCAACGTAATGCCGATTGATAAGATGAAGCGAGATTAATAAATTGATTCTTTTAAACAATTTTATGCCTAAGGGTTGTTAGGGATACCGATAGCGGGGAATAAGAAGGGATGCAGCTGCAAGCACATTTCATCCGTTGATCCCGGGTGGTGGCGGCGCCCATCGGCACGCAATCGAACTAGGGTGATTGCGATGCTGAAGGGTTGTTCTTTCGGCGAGAATTTTCACCGCGAAAATTTCTAACGCGGTGACATTGACGCTTGGAAAGAACCGCACGATTCTAGATTCGCATGAATTTTACGAATGAAATTCAACTCCGGCGAATAGAAATAGAGTTTGAAATGAATTCAAGGGTGGATATAATTCAATATGCAGCAATGATTATCACGAGTAGTAAAATTGCGGTCGAAATATTAGCTGTTACAGAATTGCGAAAACAGGCACAGGTCAGGAATGATAATAAAAGTAACAACTTGTTCATCTCTGCAGAGAGATGAAAGCTCGTATCAGCCAGTGATCAACATAATGAAACAGGTTTATAATGACTAAAAAACAGCCCCGAGGGATCAGGAATAAAGAGAAAGGGAGAGTTATACCTTTGCTTCTAACCAGCAGGTAAAAACATTCGCTGATAGGGACCAACCCTTTACAGAGCTAATGCACAGAATTATAACTCCACGTGTATATACGTTGCTCCACTGTTTTTCTCAAAAGAGCACCACTCACGTGAACCGAACGTACCGTATTTCCCGAGAAGATGCTGCGAGATCAAGATGCGAGCCCCCAATTACCCCCAAAAGCCATATATAGGTATAGATGTATGGATAAATGTAGAGATGAGTGTACTGCTATGAAACATGATCCACCGCAAGGATCATAATATCTGCCGCTTGAGAGTTGCACCAGTATTGAAAGCAGTCTTGGTATATGTTGCAGCGTAGCTTTGGCTCAACTTCAAGCTTATAAATAATTCTGTTTGTGACCGGGTGAGTGGCAACGGGGGATGAAGCTTCAGGTTTGGTCTGGCGGACGCGGAGACAAACAGACGGACAGACGTACGGATGCGGTGACATGCTGCCAGAAACACTGCCAAAATGCCAGTGCCACACCGCATCATCGCGGCTTTAGGGCCACAGGGAATCTCTGAGCTATTGCATCCTGAGGCGGACCCCCCGCGTCTTAGCCTTGACTAACTCCGATGCTTTTGTGTGTTCCTATATTTAGTTTGTTTTATCTTTTTGTTACATCGAATAATTTATCCCGAACCCCCATCAGGGTCATGGTCGCCGGATTGCGGCTGGGGACTTCCCGTCGCGTGTGCAATACTAAGAGTCTTAGAAAGCTCCCGAGTACCAGCCTCGCGGGTGAATTGCTTTGAAGACGGTCTACGTAGTTTTAAGCTTGAGAGAGACTGGGAGAGAGAGAATTGAACCTCTTAATTAGCTGCAATTACCGCAACGTAGCAATGTCGGGTAAATCGCTTGAGGCTTCTTCCACCTTGTCCCACCCACCACCCACCAGCCATGAACCTCCATCAGAAATCCACGAAGTGTATAGAACAGGGAGCAGTTTGCACCCCCCAAAGGCGAATCCAGCTCAGCATGGTACCCCCAGCCGTTAAACATCCGCAACGAAAGAGCCAATTTGTGATTAACCGCAACCTAATAAGCGGAAAATAAAAATCTCCTTGTTTTGCCTTCCTCTTTATGTATATCGTACGAGAGAAACAATCTCGCGGTTGGCCAGGGGGCAAACGGATCGCTCACGCGTGCTCGGTTTCTGGGGCCGCAACATGACCCGAGGGTACGTGCGACGGAGGCATGCCAACCACCGGAGGAATTGAGACACGAAGAACGAGATATCTTGCAAGCTCTTTATCCACCCATTATTTTACTTCGTATTTACTATCATTACTTAATTATACTCCATATGGATTTACGAAGGGGTAGGTAGGTATATATATTACGGTTCGTCTATTGAATCCAGGGGTTCCATATAGCGCGCAAAAAAATCCACCGATGTCTTGTCAGAGCCGAACTCTGAAATGAAATTCTTGATCCATTGCGAATTCGGATTTAGCAATGATTCTGTTTGATTATGCAACGGCAGCCGAATCTCTAAGCCGAACAAACAAGCATCAGTATTCTATCGCAGCCTCTCTTTTTCTCCACCGATGTGAGAATAATGTGAATAGCCTAGGTTCGCGAACAGAGTAATTGAATGGATAGATTATAGTACCTGCGAAGGAATGAATGAGGTTAAATCCAAATTGAAAAGAAATCTAATGAGGAAGAGCTTGGTATATTCATTCTTGGTCCTATAAATAGCACTCTCGAATGGGGTTGAAATAAATAGAAAAACTGCATTCCTTCCTCTGCATTGGAAAATTTTTCTAAATAATGATGATCGTTTACATCAGTAGGTACTCGTTCCAACGATCAGAAATTAATCGAGGAAGGTTTAGGATTAGCAGAAATGGTATCCTCCGATTTTTTTTCGATTTTGATATCCGATGAATTTTTCAGATTAGATTTATCCTCATGATGATGGCTGTATTTGAATACCTGTCCATATGTATGATACGTATGTACATACCTATATGTGTAAATTTATTATTCCGACAGTATACAAGTTATATCCAAATCGTTAGAGCTCGCACTCTGGTTATGATATAGATCGTGTGGTTTTAAGGGGATGCCTGTGAAACACAGATAAACAATTTTTTTTTTTTCATGTACGTTCCGTGTAATGGGCCTGTATTTTTTGTCATTACGGCTCGGGTGGGAAAAGAGGATAAATAAAGAGGAGAAAAGAAAAAAAGAGAGAGTAGACCGACTGGACTTGGTGTAGGTACATATAATATGTATACATGTATATAGGTATGGTACAGGTATATGTATATCGTATGTAGGTATACGTAATACGACGATGGGATAATTACGTTTGTCGATATTGCTAACGCAACTGGATTCGGAAATGGTGCGTGGTTTTACAAATTCGGAAATTATTAATTATATCGGTATAACCCGGCGGTCGACAAATTAATTAGCTCATTGTTCGCGAAACCCCAGTTTAGGTATACTATATACTGTTATTCGCCCGTTTGCACAAATTTTCCCCAGCTAAATCTAACACCCCGATTTTATAATAAATACACATATTATATATACGCCGAGGCGAAACCATATGTTTTAATTCTCTCTTTCATTTTTCATTTTTCATTTATTATTTCTTATTATTTTTATTTTTTTCCAATTTTTGTATTCATTTTTCAAAGTATAGGCCCATACCTATAGACATTAAACCCTCCGTGAAATTCAAAGTCCTGATATTATACGCCGGGAATCATATATGTATAAAAATTTGACCTCGTCAGGTCGTATCGCTATACATAGATATATATTGTGGGAATTTATACGCGAAGCCGGGATGTTGCGCGCGTAACGCACATCAAGCACCAGAGCAAAGGGATAACGTTCGCGTATTCCCCAGGTGGCTAGGGCGACGGGGTAGAATGTGGTTGGTCCAGGTGTGCGTGCGTGCGTGCGTGAGTACGCAGCTTGATGGGAAGATCAGTCAATAATTCATACATTCATCTCGCTTATTATGCCACTACGTCCTTCCCTTTCCACGCCGGATGCAGCGGTGTCAGAGGCTCAGAGAATCCCGATAGCATATATATATATATAATATATTATATTATGGGTATAGTAGGTATACCCATATACATACATGCCATTTACAGTTCTCGTAAAATTTTGTAAACGTGAAGAGCTTTCGCGTGTCATCGTCGTCGTCACCGCGCGTAAAATTAAAACGCGTCCGGCTCCGATTATTTACTTCGTGGCGACTGTAGGAAACCTGGGAAGGCGGGTATGCTGGATAAAGAGAGATAAAGAGAGAAAGAGAAAATGAGAGAGAGAGAGAGGAAGAGAGGAAGAGAGTTTTCCTGAGCAGGAGCTGGGTGCCTGTTTGTCTTGCGCTAATTAACTGAAGGTGAAATATTCTCCCGCGACGCCCAGAGACTTTTTCCATTCCCGTAGCGTCGAAAATTGCGAAAGAGAGAAGACCTTTACCTCTCTGCTTTTCCTTACTGACGGATCGAAGAATTTCGTGATGATAAAATTTCCCATGATATTATATTACGAATAGTACGAGGGCACTAGGCTTCGATGTCACTTGGCAGAAATACGAAGCTCTTAAATAATATCAAACGGTATGTTATATGTAGGTATGTACTTGCGACGCAGCGTCGTTTTACCCTTTTCAATTTTCACATTTTCCAGATCCGATATCTCGGCCTTAAATTTTTCTACAAACATCAATGTCTGTTCGACGTTGTATCTATTCTTCAGAAATGTATCGGCACAACTTTCACATACGTTTTCAAGGGTAGAGAATATAATGACACTTGATCATCATCACGCTTAATATACTCGCAAACAGAATTGTGAGAATATTTGTACCCTTGGAAACGCAAGTTCAGTAAGATTACCGGAAATTGAGAATCGACATGCATGGGGGGATGCCTATTGGTTCAATTTGGTACACATCTATCTATCGCGAATCACCTTTTTCATTCGTATTACTTTGAGGGCATATAATTTCAGCGGCTGATTTCAAAGCAATTAAAGGTAAAGGTTCCCACTGACGAGTTACAGGTAGTATAGGTACTTGGTGAACGTCATAGTAGAAGCGGTTTCTGAGGGAGTTTTCTGTGTTTTTTTTTTCTTTGATTTCATTTCATTTTTCTATACGGGATTGAAGATTTTTACTTGTTTTGTTACGGTGCAGAAAGTTTTTTTTTCTTTTTCTCTCTCTCTCTCTCTCTCTCTCTCTCTCTCTCCCTCTCTCCTTCCCTTCAAGATAAACGTAAGATTGGAATTCCTTTTCGCGGGCAGTTAAAAGGCGCGGGGAGTAAAAAGTATGAGGGTTGGTTAAGAGGGGGTAGGTAACGGTCGACCGGGATAAAAAGCGGTGAAAAACTTTGTCGGTTAAATAGTGAGGAGAGACCCCCTCCGGCGATTAATAACATTTATGATGAAAGACTTGTCGGCAAATTAAAAGAAAATTAATTCCCGTTACCTTTCTTCCGCAAGCGAGGACGGTAACTTTTTCTCTTGCTACGCGGTCGCGGTCGGGTCGGGTCGCCCGCGTCTTCTTTCTTTCTTTCTTTCTTTCTTTCTTTCTATGTCTTTCTTTCTTTCTTTCTTTCTTCCTTTCCCGAACAGAATAAATGTATTATTAGGGCTGTTTATCTTGGGAAATTGGCTCCGCAACCGAACGTATATAGTCTAGTTATTTCTGCATTGTTTCCCGTTCTTTACCACCTAACCAACTAACTGTACAACGATCGTCGCTTAATAATCAAGACAGCCGCCGTGCTACCCTCTCGCCGCAATATTTTCATTTTCTTTATTTCCTTTCCCGTTCCCTCTTCTCTTATATGAACCTCTATAATCGACCATAGAACAACGAGGCGAAACGACTGGGCAAAAGACGAAGAAAAACGAGCCTCGAGTGGATTAGAACTGCGCCGTAAAATCGGCCTATTGTTGTCCCGGACCCATAATCAGGAAGTATACTTCTACACACACGTTACGCTCGACATGCACAGGGCGTAAGTAGGTAGATCCAGAAAGGATTTTCCCTCGAAAATTCGCCTTTGTAATCGTGGACCGTAGAAGAAAGACGTCCTGCTTGCCGGTCTTTGCGGTAGTTAGTAAGAAGGGCAAAGAGCTCACGGTGAGCAAGTAGGGAGGAAAGAAGACCGTAGGACTTTAATTAGGTTCTCCCAGACCCGCGACCTACCCGGTTGACAAACTACCCCCGTCTCTCTCCACGTCCAACCTGTTAAATTGGAGCAACGGAGCAGCGCGTTGTTTTCTAAGAGGGATAAAGCGGGAGCCTGCACCACCTCGTCAACCCCTAATAAGCTCATTGCGGATCCAAAGGGGGTTTTAGCGATCGCTGTTTACTTGGAAAACTGTAATCCATCTATGTATGCAATTTCTCAACCGCAATCTAATGCAAGCGATAAACTGCCTCTCGGTTGCCGGCAGACCAATTTCATTACTGTTCGAGATGCGGGGGTGTCCACTTTCAAGGAAGATACGCCCGCGTTCTGATTGCTTGCTTTGGTCTAAGAGTACCGTAACTCTGAAGCGGTTTACTGTTCACCATCAAGAAGTAGACGGAATACGCCTCGAGAGATTGTCCGGCAAAGTAAACGCCGGCGTCTGGATATGACTAGGGCAAAAGGGAATTCAGAGAGTTCAGGAATTCCTTGGAACCGGAAGCCACGGCCACGCGGAATACCCTCGTTTTCACCGGCACTACTCTTTGCCCTCTAACGGGGTAAGGCGCGGGTGTCACGAGGGCGTCGGGGGCGTCGGGGGCGTCGTTAACCGACAACAAACAAATTAATACAAACCCCCGTCAAACTTGGGAAGCAGCTGGTGCGACTTGCGCGAGCTGCTAGGGTGGTGCGAGCTATAGGCGCCACGTTACGCCGCTAGTATGTGCTCGGATAATGCCAGTTTATGTGTTCGAGGTAGGCCAGTGGCTCTCAAGAGCCAACAGGGATTCGGCGTGAAGAATTTTGGTAGAAAAAATTAGGCCACACCATAAAGGTACCCAGGGAAATTGAACGCCGGATTAAAAGAGGCGAAGAATTCGCGCGGCGCGCGGATTGCCCCAATAAATCGCATCCTCCGTCCACCCCACTAGTACAATGACGCGGCTCTTTCGGCCGAGAACCGCTGCGGGCAAGTCGCATTTTCGTAGTTCAAATATAGCTACTTGGTTAATGGCATCTCGCCGTCCCGTCCCGTTTAGCCCCGCTCCACGAAACCCGCACACCGTGGCCCGATAGTACTCTGACATGGGTCCATAACCGTGGGTCCCGCACCGCTGCTTCCTTTATAACAACAAACGACGTTCCTTCCCTCTTCCGCGCACCTTATCCCCCGACGTAAAGCTCGACGGCCTAGGTATTGCAGATCGAAGACCGATAGTGGAAATTAGGCGAAGATTGAACAGGGAGGAATGAACGGAGAAGAAATTAGAGATAGGGAAGCGAAGGGTGAAGGAGAAGGAGGAGGGGAAGAAGAAGAAGATTAGTTATGAATTACACATCGTATGTTGTTCAGCGTATTTCTAAATCCCAGACCAACGTTTTATACGTAGGTTGTGTACCCGCAGCGGTATAGGAAAAATGTTCACGTACCTAAGTAGAGCGATTTATTTTCTTCGCATTAACTGCACCGTAGAAAGAATGCGGTTCCATACCTTGAACTAAGAACTGCGGTTGGTCGATCGCTGGAGGTATAGGTACCTACTACCTGCAGCTATACAGTCGTAGTACGGTTAAGGCAATAAATTGAACAAACTATGAACAACCGCGTGCGGTGGCTGCGGTCTGTCTCGTAAATATAAAGAAACTCTCACCCTCTACGGTTGGCGTGCGTTCGCGCCGTCGAGGGTGTCCTACGACCCCTTTTCCGCACCCCTTTCAGTACCTTTCCCGCATTATTACTTATTAACAAAGTCCACGTGGTAGGTAGGTGGGTATACCCAAGCCGGGAAGAAGTGGGACCGAAAATCTAATTTCACATAGAATTTAGCTACATCCTGTACCACCGTACGCCCTGGTCCATTGCAATCTTTGCTCCTCTTCTAGGCACCAGTAATGCTGGCCATTACTATGATAATATCTCGGGCAGCGCGGCACAAAATGCCCAATTAGGTGTGAAAAGGGTGAAAAAAGAGGAGAGCATTTGAATGGGTGAAACAGCCCGCTGCGATGAGCGGGCCGCGGAGGTAGACGGGGTTTTGCGCAATGCGCTCGCCGCTGCAGTGCGGGGGTTTACTTCGCTGATCCCCGCGTGCATCGCGCCGCTATAAGCAACTCGCGACACCTCACCGCCAAAACTCTTCACAAGTCGGTTCGAGTTCCATGTCATTAATCTTACTCTATATATGATATGGGTGTATGGGACTATGACAGTTCTGCACTTTCGCCGGATGATAGGTAGGTAGGTAGGTAGGCACTCGCAAATTATTTCCTGACATAAATTTGCGCGGCTTTAATTTCAATATTTATTTACCATAACGCTCCTGCGTCAGTCGTATGAACGTATCAAGATCAATTGATATATATATAACATACCTGTCTACTGTAGGTACCTATACCTATATAGTAAAAGAATAATAATTAAGAGCGACAAGTTTTTTCATCACCGTTTTACTATTTTTCCAGCTATTTCGTTGCCCGCTATCATTATACCTAGCGAGACGAACTGCTTATCGAAGCGTGACACGCGAGCAGCATAAATCTTGAACAAATAGAGGACAAATTGATATTTTGATGCCACTTACTCGGCACGCTATACCCACTCCGCACCGCACCGCGGCGTTGTTGCACTATCCATACCGGTGGCAAATACTCTCGAATTCAGGGGCTGTAAAAGCAAAGCGACAGAAGCGCGGTGCCTGCCTACCTACCCCTACCCACCCCTACCTACCCCGATCTCTTGTTTTGATAATAATTACAAACAATCAACAATTATACTCGTTGGCAGCTGTTCGCTCACTGGCCTCGGGGGCCTCGACTCAAACCAAGCTTCTGCGTAGCTCGTCGCTAATGGTCACAACTGAAACTTGACCAGATTCAAACATTCGAGAACGGTTATTATTTCGCGAGAGCCCTGGGGCCAGATCGTGTATACGCGTCATCTGCCAATATGTAGCTACGATCGACAGAACCTACCCACGCGTACAGGGTATATAAACACGTGTGTTCTCCCCCTCTCTCTCTCTCTCTCTCTCTCTCTCTGCGAGGTTGACGAACACGAACGAGAGCCGAAATACTGTTATACTGCGCAGGGAAAGAAAAAATTTATATAAAAAAGAAGAACAAAAAAAAATAGGAAGAGGGACATATGAGTCATACAACACAAACTTATTATCGAATCGGTCGGACTGCTTGAAATACTTTCAGAGTAGGTATAACGAGGGAGTACGGTATGTTATTATAGGGGGGGGGAATTCTCGATGCGGTTCGATGGTACAGGAGGCTGGAAATTCACTCGAGACAAATAAAAGGGAGAGATTATTTCTAACGGGGTATCGAGTCGACAGAGCGAAATTCTTGCGAATCGTTGAGGTATCGGTAAAGTATATATATACCTACCTATATATATGATGAATAGACGACGGTGAAGGAAAGCAAAGAGATATTCTTCTGTATACCTAATTATACCTACCTGATTGAAATCAGGGATGCGCTCGGTCGCTGCTTGGAAAAACCAACACCCTTCAATCGCTGTTTAAAAGGTTGCATTGTTCGGGGTACAGCTGAGGCCTGATGCGATTTGATACACACGTTTAAGTGGGGTGCTAAATATACTTGTTCGAAGTAGTTTTGATTATTATCGTAACGATACACACTTTACAGCTTACTGCTCAAAGCTCCAAAGTGGTAGTCCAGAGTTTAGGGTTCTAAGTTTCGAGTTTCAAGTCTCCAGTTTCAAGTTTCAAGTTCTTACTTTTTAGTCACGACTACGTTATACGGCTCTCCTTCCATTGGCTGTAACTTTTCAACCTATTACCTATTAAAGACTCGCCTTATTGAATTCCACGCATCCAGCGTGCTCCGAATCGATCTTAACAATGCAAGAAACTTTACGTTTGTTTATAAAGTAACCAGACAAGTTTCAAGGTATACTTTATACATTAGTTCTCTGCTCTGCAGGCACAGAGGCAATGCGAACGGCCCTGGCTACCCCTACTGCTGCTATTGCGCATCTACTCGCTGCACCGCGGGGCATGCATTTACCTCAAGCCGGGCAGTTTTTCTTTCCATTATATTCCTCCCTTTGCACCACATATTCTTACTTCGCTATCATATTTTAGACTTACCTCTACTATACCCACAAACACTCGGGAGAAATCGTCTGTACAACACACGAGACTTTTACAGTGAAATGCTGCTGATGCGGATGCGGATGCAGCCCGTAGGCACGTCCAGCATTGACGACTAGACATGCTGCTCGGCCTTTCCTTTATTTTCCATTTCCCATTTCCCATTTTACATTTTCTATTCCCCATTTCCCGTTCTTCGCTCTCTGCTCTCATGCACTTTTCCCCACCCGTCCGGGTATATTTTCTTTGGGCATTTCCACGCTGCACATTTCCACCAGATGTTGCATATCGTTATTATTCCACGTCCACATTATTTCGTAAGATATTCTGGTATTCGATGGTTGGTCAGTCCATCAGCAATACCATACCTTATCAGAAAATCGGATACGTTCTATTTGTTCGTTTATTATCCGAAGGGATTACATTTCAGTGCATGATTAAGGTACACGAAATCTCGGAAACGCAAGAGCAAAGCCCTACTCATTTCACGTTCATCGTTCTACACACCCCAAAGTCCTAGCTACGGTCCCGGGACGAAAGGGGAAAACTCCCCTCCCGCCTGCCCCGACCGCCACACACACCCCCGAAAGCATAACTCCCTCGAGGACCTTAGCAAAAAAATAAACTTTTTCATTCGGCCTAACGTCCGGCTCGGCCGGATTTATGCGCTTGCCTGTTCGTTCGCGTGTTTACGGGAGTGGACCGCAAGAATGCCACGAAGCCCCGTTACCACCCTTCCTATACCCAACTCTGTGACCAACCGTAGATGATCGTCATACCCTACGTGTGTGTTGGCATCTAACACAAATAGCCTACCAAGTTGTACCTGAAATTGCGGGGACGGCTGTTCTTTTTTTTTTCTGTTTTTGCTCTTCGTTTTTTGTTTTTTTTTTTGTCTTTTTTTTTTCTCTCTCGAGGTGCAAGTTTCATTATACGCATGCCGGCGCTGCGTTTAGAATTATACCGCTGAATTATTTCCGCATTTTTGGTGAGCTGCCCAACACGCGCCCCAAACCAACCGACCAACCGACCAACCAACCAACTAAACCAACCCTCTATCCATTTCCCACCCTACCACCTTCTTGTACAGTAGGTTGCGCACGCGAGCTGTTCTCTTAGCGATTCGACCGCGAAAACTGCCTCGCCGTTTCGCGTTTCCTACACATTTCTTTGGCTCTTAAATGCGACGCGACGCGACGCGATGTTCTTACTATGCGGATAAGGGACGCGTAACTTCGTATTCTCGTACTTATTAAACGGCTAGAACTACACCAACTATTTAGCCGACATACAATAAACCGTTCTTCATGATGAATGTGTGGCTTAGAGCTAACCACTGGAACGTAATAGAGCACCTCTGAATAATGCGTCCGAACCTAGTGCGACTAGTTATACACGTGTAATAACGTTATACCCGCACCTTGCGCTTACATATACATATACTGTTACATTTCGGGTCCGGAACCGTGAAGGGGTTGCGGGTACGGCCCGGTGGTCAAATCGTTTACCTATGATCTTCGTAGATAATGAATCGTGAATGTATGTAGGTACGTACTAGTATATACGTAGAGTTATCCTCTGATAATCAGTTGCGTTTCACTGTTTCAGGTATACGTTGAAAGTAGATGAATATTGAATTGGCATTCGCGAGAAGTAGCGAAAGAGATATATAGACAATTTCGAGCGACTGGCTTGCTGGAGTGCTGTTAAATATCCAAATCGTCTTTTCAGTCCTCCCCGCGTCGCGGCTCGTTACGTTAAAATTCTCTCTGTAACACACACACACACACACACACACACGCGCGCGCGCGCGCGCATACAGGAATGGGCGACAGAATATCTTTTCAAACGAGTCTCTAGTAATTAGCATTTCAGAGACACCTTTTTTTTTTTCTTTTTTCCTCCATATCTGATCTGTTATTCTCTTTAATTTATCCTGCTACATTAGCCCCTTTTCAAGACGAAAGGTAGAAACACAAGGGGCGAGAGAGGATCACTACTATTAACAGAGCTGTAGGTACTATAGGTATGCGAAACCCGCGCTTCTCTTTCGAATTCAAAACTCATACCTACGTACACGTATATACCTTGAGATAACCATGTTACATCCTACGTTCATACGTATAGGTATTATATTGGCGACGCGTTGTATCGGCGAAGGGAAAAGGAAGTATAAGGATGGATACCTACTCCGCATGGGAAATTAAGAAGCTTTTTAATCCAGGAAGACGAATCACCAGTTTTGAAGATAAAATTCTATACCATATAGCGGTAACCTTGTTGAATGAAGAAAGAAGAGGGAAGAGGGAAGAGGGAAGTTGAAAGAAGAAAGCAGCGAGGATAAAATAAGGAAAATAAAGTGAAAGAGACAAGTATGAAGTAACCACGCCAACCGCTGCAAGAGAGCTGAGGTAACAAATTACCTGACCAAACCCAAGGTATAGCTGTAACGTTTTTACTCATTAAATACAGACGGTTTTAATTATTAGGACTAACAACATGAGCTTAAATATAGACGGAGGTATTAATGTTTAGTGAATGGCTGTTTTTCGTATATAAATTTGAGTGCAGCACCGGCAGTAGGTACCAGTATAGGAGTAGCAAGTAGAGAAAGCGACTTTCTGCTGCAGATATGCAGTATAGCCGAGCGTAAATTTAAAGTTTGTATGAAAAGTAAGCGGCGAGTGGTACATACAAACGGGTAGAGTTGGAATGTAGCGAAGTTGCGTTGCGTTTGCGTTTGCGTTTGCGTTGACCCCGGAGGCTCTCGCGAAACGGAGCGCATAATTACACGCTCAAGGGAGTTCGCCACCCGTGCTACCCCCGACTGCCCCACGGTTAGCTCACTCGTATAAAGACAGTCAGGTACCCGAAACGTGGCTCCAGTGATGAAATTGTTTTACAGCCTACGGACTAGCGTAAATTAACGCCAACCCACCGTTCTGGTTTTTTTTTTTCTCTTTCTTTTTTCATCTTGTTTATACCCAGTATAAAATTTCACCTCCATCTCTCTCTCTCTCTCTCTCTCTCTCTCTCTCTCTCTCTCTATGTGTAACTTAATTTTCGGTGCATAACTTTAGCCATAAGTTTCAGCGAACACTGCGCGCGTTGTCGTTTTAGTTGTCGTTTTTGTTTTCGTCGACTTGTTTTCCGGTAGGTCAGAAGTCAGTCAGGCACAGAAATCGGGTGGTAGATATGTATGTACGTTAGGAGTTGAAATAGGGGGCAAGAGGGGGGTGGGGGCTTGGGAGGGGGGGGGGGGGGGGCGAACGAGAACCTGGGGCGTATTTTGCTTACACAAGGTTAATGTATGCGAACCGAGGTCTGGGAGTCCAGGTTAGCCCAAGTTGCCCGAGGCCCGTGAATTGGACATCTCGTGAGTTACCACGGGGCCGTCTGTTTGCCGACAAAGCCGAGAGGTTAATTAATTAACTACTTTTTACTTGGGCCTGTTTGCTTGTTTGTTTGCTCGTACCCGTGTTCGTTGGTAATTGTTAGACATTCGCGCCGAGGACGGGGTCCCGCCTAAGGTTACACACTCAGCGTTGGAGTTGGTTCGAAATATATAGTATAGTATAGAACTGTAGAGGTGCGGACCCCCCGGTGCGTAACACCATATCGCGCCACTCATATTCCCCATTTGGTTTCACGATCGTTTCACATTTTCTATACAGCTAGGTACCTACCATGGAATTTCACAGCGGACAAGCGAGCCAAATGGGTGTTATAGGTAGACGCGGGTAAATCCTGGACCCTGTCAACGAGCATAAATTCTCATTACTCCTGTCAATCGGTTCGCCCGTCCCAAATGCAGTAAACTCGTAAATTTCACCTATGACACTGTGACCGGAATTTTCCAACGATTCTCTCCGAAATTTGTGAGCCGCGTAGTTATATATAGTAGTAGTAAGGGATGGATGGATAGGTGAGCATAGATAAATATACTGCACTGCACCCCGCTTGTATGCATACCTACATACGTTGGTTGCGGTTCTGCTTTCACGTCAGTAAGTTGGAAACGGTATAACGCGGGTTATGGGATGTTATGGGATGTTATCGGTTATCGCGAATGTATAATATATATATATATATATGTATGTATATATGTATACATACAATGTTCAGGTGTATGCGTATGTATGTATATTTGGTACATCTCTCGTATACATTGGAGAGTTTGCCGAATAGTAGCTTAATACGCTGTACCCGTACCCTGGTACTTGAGCAAACGTTTAATTTGATCGGAGTTTGCCGAGGAACAACGCCGAGCGCAGAAGGCGCGGCTATTTTTATTGCCGGTTTTGAAGGGTATCGAACTGGCGTATGTAAATTATTCAAACGCATTTCGGGGCGGGAGAGGTGAAGAGAGAAAGCGAGAAGTAGAGAAGCAGAGACAAAGAGAGAAAGAGAGAGAGAGAGAGAGAGAGAGAAAGTAGGCAGTTCACAGTAAAACCTGTTATAATAACGTAAAATATTCATTCGTTTTATTACATCAAATATTCGTTTTTGTTACCGCACAGTTCTCCATTTCGTCTCTGCTCTCTGTTTTCCATGGGTGAAAAAAAAAAAAAAATAATAATAATAAAATAAAATAACGTTGAAATGGGCAGTCGCGTTTCACCCCCCTGCCCCTCCGCGCCCCCCCCCCCGCCCTTTCCCCTTCCCTCCTGAAACCCCAGCCGCCGACAACGCGCAGCTGGGTAACAGCTACGTTTCGTAATTCACATCGCGCCGGTGGAAAAAAAAAAATAAAAAATCACGTGAAATAATAAAACAAAAAAAAATATGGAAAAAGTAGAAGAAAAAAAAAGAAATCGTACAACATACCCGGGGGGGGGGGGGGGGGGGGGCTGTTATAGGGGAGGGGACGGTACCCGATATATGGGGTTGAATTTTGGTACTAGGAAACCCGTTGCTCGCTTATAGTCGTTACGATGTTATGTTTGGTTAGGTCACGCCGTGGCTTTCCGCCCAAGCACGTGAAATAATGCCGGGTTGCAGGTCCTGATTTCCCCATGAAAGATTCACCACCTAATAACGACCACGACCCTTGCCCTGGTCGACGAAAACCACGCGCACACGCCTTGCCTCTGTATAACGGTAAATGGAAACGCCCCGGATAAGTAGCGGGGCTTGACGAGCCGCGATTCAACCCTATGTATAATAATTTCAGGGTAAATTAATCGACCGTAACTTAGAGCGGAAGATATCTACCTCCTAAGAGAAGCGAATACGCGAGCCGAGTTTCACGTCTTTCAAGAATTATTTGATTCACGAATTTCCCATAAAATCGGGATATCGAGTCCGCGTAGCGCGCTTAATAATGCAACCGCTCGCGCCGGATGTTCGCAGCAGCAGCAGAGGGGGTTCTCGTAAGGGCAGAGAGACCTGGCTTAATATTTCACAACGTATTTCCGCTACTCTGTCAGGGAAAAGATAGAAAGGAACAAAAAAAAAACAGAAAAAAAAAAAAAAAAACCACCCGCCCAGATATATATAGTTATACTGTAGGTACGTACTGTTACGCAACCCTCCGATACTCCGATGGCCCAGGGATAGAACCGGGATCGTAGTAAGTACGATCGGTTGAAAGTCACGTATCCGCGTTCATAGATCACACGAATATTGTGTATCACGCACTTTTGCGGTACACCAGATTATAACGATCGGAGATCCGAGGGTTGACCATGCTCAATTAAACCAAGTTTTGGGAACCGGCACCCATAAGAAATATGAAAATGATCTTCATGCGAGTAAAGACATCGAGTTTTATGATTTGGAGTCAAACCAGGGTGCATGAATTGTCATTTGAATAAAACCAAACGTACTACATGAATCGAAGTTTCACTTGCTTGAAGAAAAATGACTTGAATGGTGAAAAGCTAATTCGATTTCAAGGGGTTCTATATCAAACATACCGGAAACTTGAGTGCAGTAAAACCAGGTATAAGTGTTCCATTATTTGAACGAATTTATAGTACCAAATTGTATGAAATTTTCATTAGTCTAGACAGCTTCCATGTTTCCACACATACGTGCTAGGTAGTACACCATTGCATTCCTCAGATTATTGACGAGTTTGCCAATTACAAGTATCAGAGTATCCCGGCACCGTTGAGTCGGTGTGTTTAAGCGCGCCTAGTTGTGCGTTCGATTCGCACATTGGTCGTCTGAAATGCGATCAAACGCGTGCTGTAGAGTAGCAGTATGCAAATCAGGAATTAGATAAAGGTCCATGATTAACGAGGGGCATATGTGCCAAGGTGTAGTTACTCGTTATATATATATATATATATATATCTAAGTACATCTATATTACGTATTTATACACAAACACAAACAGAAACACAAACAGACGTACACACTTATACACACTTACACACACACACACACATACATATATAGATGGTAATTCCGGCCGCAGCGTCAAGAGATCCCCCACGTGTGTATAATATCTTAATGTAGGTGGAAATACCTGCGTGTAGTACCTATCTGCGTATAGGGGTAGGTATAGGAACGTATAGTAACCGCGCGACAGTAGGTAACCGTGGTTGAACCAGGGTGCGGGAACCAGGGTGCGGAAACCAGGGAGAGTGGAGTGGAGTAGAGTTGTGGTATCGTAGTCGTTATACATAGCGAACGAAACCCACCTGTACGTGGAGCTCCGCACGTAGAGCCTCGGGCGTGATTGATTACCGGCTTATCAACGTTTTAATTTTAATTTTTAATTATTCCTCAACTATTCTACGCGATATCGCGTTTGAATTATAATATACAGCCACAAGTTACCAGCGACCCACCTTATATAGCTACCCTCACGTCGACACACGGTGCTCACATCCACCTCCTGTATATTAACAAACCAGGTGAAATCGTTACTTGCTTAGATGAGGGCTGGAAGGAAAGGGGGGCCGCAGGGGGGGGGGGGGGGGGGGGCACACGTGACGCTGATATCAACGGTCCAATGGAGTCGCGAAGAAAAGTACAGCTTTTTGTGTTTTCCTGGTGCCCGCAGGCTGAGCCGAGACAAGAAGCATCTCCTTTCTTGTTTCATCTCTGAGTTATTTAGGTACATAGGTAGGTATATCTCTTATCGAAGGCTTTTATAGACTGTATGTATATATTCATGGGTGACGAGGGAGTGAGCGAGTGGCTCACAGGGTGTAGTATAGTCTGTATACATATTACTTATACTTATTTGCGAAAGGAAATAAGCAACGAAAGAATAAATAAAATCAGAGAAGAAGAAGAAGGAGCGCAACAGTCGAAAATAAAAATAGGTGCTGAGAGGAACCGGGATGTGTACATATATTATATACTATATGGGGCCTCCAGAGGTCCCACTTAATTATCATATTTTTTTCCTTCTCCTTCTTTTCCCATTTTCCTATTTTATATTCTACCCATAGTTCGCACTAGGACGATTTTCTATCCCAACTAGTTTCCTTTTTCCTTTACACGTGTCCGACCTACCCCCGGCCAGGTGTACTCTTAAAATATACATGCGACGTACGACGCCACCGTCGACGGTTATCGTTGGTCTAGTAGCGCGTGGCAATTGGCGCAAATTCTCAACGTCGACCGGGACAACCCCCGTAAATTAGCTGCGATCCCGTATCATCCCCTTCGCTTCAATGTTTCTTCTTCCACCTCTTCCTCTTCTTATTCCCATAGTACAACATAGTTTCATCTCGCTTTTCCTTCGGTCAGAGGAGATCGACGAGGCTGGCCTTAACGCATCAAAGATTCAATCCATTAGGAGGCAGGGCGGAGCAGGGCAGAGCAGGGCAAAGCAGGGCAAAGCTGGGAAAAGCAAGGTAGCTGGGACCTTCCTGCACGTTACGAAGACCGTGTTAACGGCACCCGGGTACACTAGACGGCTAAGATTGCTTCTTAGCCTTACCTAGTAAGATTGGCTTTAATTCTTAAACAGTGTTAATACTGCAGGCCCTCCTCTTCTTATTTGGCTTTGCGAACACTCAACCCGCCATCTCGTTCGCCCCTCATAGCTTTGCCTGTATCGGCTCGTGGTTCGTGTACCTTAGCGGTACAAACACCACCTACCCTTTGGGGCCCACCCTCGTATTCACCCTTGTCTACCCTTGGCTTGCCGCGTCTTTCTATCTACGTGCAAAGGGTAGCTAAATAACGCGTAACGCCCGCTCTGTAATTAAGAGGGCTCTTGTTTCGCGGTGAGCCGGTCTTCGCGGGGTCCACCGCCGGATTCTCTGACTCTAAACTCTAAGTCCGTTGTTGTCGGTTGGTTACCAGCCCGTTCGCAACCTCTCTGCGTTATGCTATGGACCTTTCTTATCGCTGGGAAACATCAGGCGGACAAACTCTACCTCTCAACTTCTTCGGCTACCACAACATCCTCTGTGTATAATTCCGTTTCCAATTTCAATGCGATTCAAACGTCGTTTTTTTTTTTTGCGCCCAAGAGTCTGCCCCCATAGCAAACGACAAGATCAGACATCAAGCTGGATCGTTGCGGATGGCAAATTCTATAGAAAAATTAATAAGATGAATCTGGTGACAGCGGTGGGATCCGACGGTGGGCAGTACGCGACAGTACAAGTTGTTGTACATCAACGGTTTCAACAAATTGTGTAAATATCGTTAATCCGCGAGTAACTGTAGTAGTAAACACAGGAGAGAAACGTCGTACCTCTCAGCTATTACCGCGAGATGAATCTCGAAAGGCAAAGAGAGTTACGCCGTGATTATGCGCGGCGGAATATTTTAGGGAAGGCCACGTCGACTCCTGGGGCGACCTAACCTCCGACAAAGTAGTTTATTTTCTCCAAGGATAGCGCGGGGCGATATTAGCTGGCAGCGTGTATGTTGTACGCGTTCTACTCCGCCACAGCCACAGGCACAGGCACACGAACTGATACCTACATGTTAGATACCTTACATCTACGTACATACATACTTCTCTCTGTACCTTACTATATTCGTTATACGGTAGTAGTGCGTCTACCTCTTTGCCTGCCTTTGCCCACCAGCTCGCTCCCGTTTACCTATTACGTCCTCCTCTTCCTCCTCTTCCTTCTCCTCCTTTCACCCCTGCTCCTCTGCTACCTCTTACCACCATCGAGCTACAACCATCTACGTGTAAAGCTTAGTTTAACATAGCGGAGATAGCAACGAAACTTTTGTTCCAGTGTATCGCGAAGCGCAGCTCAGAACCAGGACACACCCGGGAAACCAGGACGGTCACGAACGATCGCATAAACAGCCGCGAGGCCCATAGCTGATAAGATAGACGGGCGTTACACGCTTTGCGCCTGATCAACGGCGCGTGCATAATTATATTAATTATTCAATATCATTTAAGCTACAATGATACCAAATATATATAATATACCTACCTATGTATATTATATCATATACTACGCTTTGGCTTCAACTATTACCACCCCATCTAATTTTCTCACATATCCATATCGGAGATGCAGGATTTTAGATTATTGATGAATACTCGCGTAGGTGCTGTCTTTATTGAGAATTATAAAATTTGGTCTGCGATTCATGTAAAAGATGACACTGTGATTCCCTTTTTTGTTCTACTTGACAAGACTCGAGCGATGAGAATAGCTGTAAGATGAAAAATTATGTCTGCCTTTAACCCGGTATTAAATTCAGCGCATATTTAAGATGTAGGTGTAAATTTGCATACCGAGGTTGAGCGAATTGCGATAGTTCGATGATAACTCGGTAGGGTCTTAAACTGGAACGAAAGAGGGGTTGAAAAGCCCGGCGCGGCGTAGGTATACGTGTTTACGAAACTTGTGGAGTTCTTCGTCAGCGGGGGTAATAGGTCGCTGTTAGTTAATATTATACTAGAAGTAGGTATAGAGGCGAGACGTGAGGGGTGGTTTCGTTTTTGTAATTATTATTTCAATGATCCCCTTATATTCGTTTATTATATTTACGTGCCTTAATTCATTTCGCTCACCCCATACCTCCTCCAACCTTCTACTTCCACGTTTGTTTCAGCCCGCTAGGTTGTCGTCGGTTCTACATTGGGTGCGCGTTTATTAACGCAATCTTAGAGAGCGGGCTAATTAGACGTTTGCGCAATTAGAGCAGTTAATCACACGGTTCCCGGACGATTCGCGTATACACCGCGGTTCTCGCGGGCTTTCCACCCGCTTGCTATCTGCCTCTTGCCTCTCTTGCCTCTCTTGCCTCTCTTGCCTCTCTTGCCTCTCTTGTTGCTCACCTTTTCCTACCATGCAGACTCCATAGCTATGTGAGATTTTAATTATCCTTTCGGACAAGAAGAGCGTTGCGCTCTTCGTTCCCTACTCATAACGGAACGGGCCTCGCTGAAAACCCGGTTCTCGCCTCTATTCGCCATTTATACATATATAATATATATATATATATATATCTTCACAACTTCTGCTTAAATAAATTTATGTATTTATTCTACGTTACATATTATACAGAATAGTAAACATCTCCTTCATCTTGCTTATAACAGCGCAGCGTGCACAGCTCTCTTAGAACATTACTCAAGTCGCAACGAAGACAAATATACTAACTACAGCAATCGGATGATGATAATGAAGTGATTCTTCGAAAAAAATGTTTACTTTTAATTACTTATTTTTAATTATAAAACGGTTTTAAATATTCTATATATATTCAAAAAAAACAAAAAACAAAGAAAATTAAAATTAAAATAAACAATCGTCAGACTTCGACAAACAACGAATGCCCTTATCCAATACATTAAATTCGTAGGGTTGTTGAGAAAAAAAAAAAAAAAAAAAAAAAAAAATACCTACCCGGGGATTCGAAACTCGCCTGGGATTCTGCGATGCCCTGGGGACTTGCGAAACGGAACGGAAAAAGAAAATAAAAAAATTACAAAAAAAAATACGAAAAATAAGTAAATAAACAATACAACACGAAGAAAGAAGGAAAAAATGAGAGAAAAAATTGTTACATTAAAAAAAAAAAAATTAAAAAAATTAAAAAAAAAAAAAAAAACTATAAAATAAAAGTATAAATAATCGTTTGCAAAATTGTACGCGTTATACACGGGCGTGGTATCTGCAGGATAGCAGCACAGCACGTTCGCGCTACCGCTACCCGGAGGGTATATAGCGTTGTGGTAGAGTCCTGGTCTGGTAGCTGGGTGTTAAACGCAACATTTTTCAGCAGATAAGTCACGTATGTTTAATTATGTATATTACTGGCTGCGGGGGTCGCCAAAACCCACCCCTCGACCCATTTCACAGCAATATTTTATTTTCATTATTAATTCCTCGCGTGCGTGGCCCGTAGTAATTAGGTGGACCTCCGCACGGCTGGCTCTAGGAGAACGACGAATTCCATAACCGCGGGAAAAAAAATGTGTGACAAAAAATTAAATAAATAACAAAAATGTATAATATTTGAAAATATCATATAAAAATAGAAAAGTTGATGAACCTTATGCGTATAATATAATACGTTATACCCTCCGAAATTAAATATCTACCCTTAACATCAAGGCAGGAAACTTATTTCAGCGAAAATATCATAATAACATGTGACCTTAGTTTTATATAAGTACTTCCACCGGTTATTCGATATACACTGCTGCGGCCGGGGGTATCCTATATAATTTGCCGAGGTATGCTCGCGGCATGTCCACGGTATGCTTGCGGCACGCTCACAGCATGCTACGAATTTCCGAAGGGAACGAAAGGCTGGAGCTCAAGAGTCTTGGTTCAACTTTGGGCACCGCGTGTTACCCGAGACTGTATAGCGGACTGTTCACCCGCGTATTACGTCTACAACACGTTTTTGACCTGCAGGCATTCAAACCGCCTCGAAAGGACACTAGGCTGGAGAACCGCGTGGAAAATGGTCTGGAAACTGTCGCACGCACCGTATATGTAATCATCTCCGAACTTTACCAGTCCCTCAAAACGCACGTTAAATTCCTTTTTCACACCATCGTCACAATCACGAAATTTTGTGCGAAGGATTTTGCGGCAATGAGTAAACCCACCGCAATTATTCTATTTTTATAAAATAGCGAAGCTAATAGTGGTATTCGCGTTCTTGGTGCAGATAATTTCATCATTTCGTTTCACTTCCAACATATTGGTCCGATGATCGGTACAGTAAAATTCGCGTCACGTCGTAATAGCGACGAATTTGACACGCGGAGAAAGAACAAAAAAAAAAGAAAAAAAAAAAAACGAATAAAAAGGGTTACCACAGGGGGAACACGCTCTCTGCTCCTGTTCGGTCCGCGACGTGACAATTATCTTTGACGCATATATTTCATTCCATTATTATTATATTTTACTATTTTTTTGTCACCAAATTTTTGGACGCCAATTTTGTCCACTTGAAAACTTCGCTACGATTTCAAGTACCTATTTACACGACTCATATCGCTCAGCCGTTGGTTTCGTCCGACTGCTCCTTACTTGTTAGGTAGGTACTACCAGTAGGTATAAACTTGGTGCAGAAAGGGGCAGAGAAATCGCCTCAGCCAGGAAGCAATTAACGTTGGTAGCACGCCGTACCGCCGCGCTGGGCACATGCAGATTTGCCCAGTGTTTGTACATTTATCACGGGATAATCCTTCCGCACACAGGGCGTAAAGATGTTGAGACGTTTCTCCCGCGTATGCGCTCCTCACACGGCATAAACAACGCAAGTGGTACTAGCTACGTACCTGGGCTAGTCCCAGCCGAAAGATTAATTCGTTTGTACCTACATACATGTACACCTGTATCCATGTATGTTGGTTAAGTGTGTTTTAGCCCGGCTCGGTGACCAGCCAACGGACCAGCGGGTAGTCTGAATATTTTTGCATCTTTGGTTTTACACAGCCCGGAAAAGCTCCCGCGGCCGCGAGTTTGTGCTCGTTAAGAATTACGATAATAGTAACGGAACAGGGGGTCGCTCCGGCAGTCCCTATCTCACAATTACAGTCTCTACTTGGACCTGCAGAGATAGGTACTACCAATATTCATTAGCCCAAATTACTGGGCGAGGCTTCTAGCTGAGCGGTAAAAATCTGTTAAAATCTGAACAAAATTTTACTCTCACCCCTTACTTCTCTTTACTTCACTTTTCTCTTACGCCATATCGCCCTAGCCGCGGCTCAAATGACGCGTTATGACTATTAGCGGCTTGGGGATTTCGCGGTTTATAAAGAAACATGTGTGCGTTCACGTGTGTAGGTATACCTAACTGCACCTCTTCTTTAATCATCCATTACCTTTATTCTTCGTATGAGAATAATGCGGCCAGTTATACCTATATGTAGTACTACCTGTATAGGTATATGTATAATATATTTGGGTAATGAAATCCCCCAGATTTTATAGTAAGACTCTAAATTAACATGGGAATTATATTTACAACTATAGCTTTACTTTCCGAATATACCTCTACAAACAATTTTCTCAGAAAGACAAAGCCTCTGTTCCTCACATATTCCTGTTCGTGTTTCAATAACGGGACGGGATTTCTATATGCTTATACTTTCCGAAACCAGGTAGGGTAGGTACATGTATACCTATACCCACGATTTTCAACCCCACATTCACATTCACATTCACATTCGCATTCACATATACATATATACCTATGCACATGTACACATATATATACTATATGTACAGCCTTGTATATATATGGAGGGTTCAGGTCGGCGGGTCGTGACTCGTGAGTAAGTACACAATCAGGGCTATTGTGTACCGCGCACCCGTATGCTGTTCCACATATACGTACACCCACACATATTTACTTGCGTTTTGCGTTAAATAAACGGGTTGCTGCACCCTCAGTACTCGACCCTCCTGTCGATCGTAGTCGATAGAACGTCAACGTTCACCATTCATCAATTATTTGAAAATTTGTTGTTTTTCAGTTTTTCAACATTGACATGTATGTAGGTACATGTATTTGACAACGGGTGAAAAAAAAAAACAAAAAAAAAAAACTGTTTTTTGCTGGTAGCAGTTTTGATGAGCTTTTGACTAATCCTAATCACAATTTCGAATATATTTTCTCCACCAATGTGATTGATGATGATTAAATTTAAATGGATCATAAGTCGTCGGTTTCACAGATATGTTATAGCTGTACCTATATACCTATATAAACGGCCAGTGTCCTCCATGGCTTAATCCCAGATTCTGGTAGGGAGTCATAAAACGAAATGCTCCAGCTATTAACGCTGAGACCGGCTCTTAATAAGATCCTCGTCGAAGATACGATGCGGGACAGGCCCCGATACGGAGTTTCAGAATCTGGGAACCCCACCATACTCTACGAACGAACGAGATGGAGATTTTAATGCCACTGCAGAGTAGGTAGCCAGCGTTCGGTATTCTTGACGTTTAAGACTGGGGTTTTTTTGGTAGATTTTCACCGGATTCAAAAGAGAGAGAGAGAGAGGAAGAGGAGGAAAGGAGGAAATGGCTGCAGGATACAGATTTTGAGATTCGTTCGATTCCGGTCTTTACATATTTTCGAGAAATCACATCGACGCAGTACGTTACGGAGAACGGAAACAGAGTTTCGGGAGTGCGGAAGGTGGGGACATTAAAATTGATGAAAAATAATAACCAAGAGGAAATTAAGAAGATGGAATAAGACGGCGAGTATGAGTACGTGTATGAGTATATGTATTATTCAACGGAGACCAGGGCATACATATATATATATATACATGCGAATTTGCATAATAAAATAGAATAGAGTTTGCAGTAATCACACGATCAAATAAACAAGAAAAACAGTACGTAGTACAGGCTCAGGAACGGTCGTTGAACAAACAAAAACATCGAATAATAAATACGAGCGAAATAAAACGGCCGAATAACCAGAAGACAGAGTTTCAACGAGGCTGGAGTATTCCCAACTCTGCAGAAAACGTACAGGTATACCTGTCGCGAGTAAATTCGCACTGATAGTAGGTAATAAGCTACGGAACATATAATCAACCCGCGCGGAGTAATTAGATTTTTTGCATCAGGATTTACCCTTTTTCAACAGAATACTTGATGTACTCTGACAGATGGGTAGAAAAACAAAAATGAAAAAAAAAAATGAAAAAAAATAAAAAAAAATGGAAGAACGGTGACCGTTTCGACGGTTTCCCTCGCCAAGTGACCGCAAAAACTCTCTGCGTGAGAAAACAGTTCCCTCGACGACTGCGGGACGAGACGAGATGCGGAAGGTAGCCTCCGTCTAAACACGAGGGTGAGGGTTTTCGCAGCAGCCCGTATCCCGTAGCCCATATCCAAGGTATCTGGGGACGCGTACTCGCGACTCGCGTCGACCCCTTATGCTGCCCGACGCGACGCCGAAGCCGACACCGCGACGCCGCGCCGTTCCTTGCTTGACTTTGCGCTCCGTTTATTAAATTCATTTATCAAGTCGCGTAAAATCAGGCTCGTATAACGCGTTGCTGCTCTAATTGGACGCGTTAAATATATAAATATAATTCCCCGCGAATATCTTGGCGAGGCTGGTTGTGAGCCAAGTTGAGTAAAGCTATTACCCGTGTACGCACACACGAGCACACCCACGTACCTACTTACGTAATACACTCTATCTACGACAGGAGCTTGTAGCTCAGCGTACTTATATGCGCTTGGTATAGCTCGCGGGTGAATTAAAGAAGAGGAAGAGGAAAAGGAAAAGGAAAAGGAAAAGGAAAAGGAAAAAGAAAAAGAAAAAAAAGAAGAATATAAGAATAAGAATAAGAAGGAGAAGAAGAAGCAGAGAAAGGAGAAAATCGAGTAAAAAAACAACTTTGAATTATATGCTCGCTCGGTTGGATTTCCTCAGAGCCTAATCCGCGATTACCGTAAGTTGAGATAAAAATTTTACACCTGTATCAAATATTGAATAAAATAGTCAGTCCCACAGCTGAGGCAATTCACGCAAAAAGGACCCACGAGCTGAATCAACGTTTTGACAAAAAACGAGCCGGAAAGTTTCTCTACCTCTACCGTATAAAAAGAGGACGAGAATTTTTCAAATTACCAAACTTTTTGTCTTGTGAATAAGCCGCTGCGATCTCTGAAAAACTTTACTTGACGAAGGCCTAAATTCAACGATTTTTCTTTCAAATTTCTTTGTGTCATTTCTGAAAAATATTTCTCAAAGACAATAAGTCGAATGAGACGTTTTATCAAAAGAGGCCCAAATCCTAATGGACTCATGTTATAGGTGCCCGTAGTTATTCTCTTAATTATTCGTATTTGAAATGATAGATAAGAAGAAAAAAAATAGCAAACGAAAAATCAGATATGATTCAAGGGAGTTCTGTGTGGCAATACAGAGTTGAACTTCCATTGGAAATAATTATAACAATTCTGTATTATTACCGCAATTATAAAAGTCGACGATGACGAGATGTAGGTACTCGTCATTTTCACCCCTCGCGGGGTTAGTACACAGGGTGCGATAGAGCGGGGTATACGCCCCACGGGATAACCTTCTTTCTGGTACTCTGGTTTGCAGAGTAGAAGCGGATTCCGCTGGGAACTAGGGCAGGGAATCGCCTCCCGCGTTCACCAGCTTAACGCGACCAGTCTGAAACGGACCGAAACGAACTGAAATGGACTAGGGCATAACCAACGGAGTAGTAGGGTAATGAATAGCGTGTTAGCGGGGCACAATGTATAAGTACACCTACATACACAGATACGAGCGTGAGCGTATAGCCGGTGGTGAAAAATTAAAGAATATATAAACAAGCGGCATTCGTATATGAGAAAAAACAGAAACAAAAAAAACCTCCTCACATGATTTTTTGAAGAATTTCAGTTCAAAATCTTACATCGTAGGTACAGATTTGTTAAATCCCGTCAAATCGAAGGGGTGGAGAATAGAGTCCATCAAGTATTCGTGATAGGTAACACCCGCAAAAGCGCAGGGGTTCTCAACTGTAGCATAAATAATTCAAAGCACCGATCCCGTCTTTTGGTGTCGGGGGGTGAAGGCAGGGGCAGGGGGATCTTGCGTATAAGCAGGTCGGTGAAAATCTGAAAATCCTTCGGGAGAGATTATAATAATCCACGACGTACCCCTGCAACCAGCGCGCGAGTCTGGTCGGTAGAAATTCGAGATCAAATTTCGGGGGTCGAAGTGAGGTTTCCTGAAGTTTTTTTCGAAATTGAACCGTCGTTTTTATTTTTCTAGTATAGGCTTGCATGTGCAGCGGAAAGGGTTTACCAGGGATACGTTTTAACCAGACTAGAGCCGCTATCGGATACGCGCCGCGAAGTATGTGGCGTGAAAAAAATCCAATTGCCCCACCAGCCTGCCTCGGGGGTGGCTACCCCGATACCAGCTGGACAAAAGAAATTAATAAAACGTATACCGCGCGCAAACGATTTCCCGGCCCCCCCCCCCCCCACGTGTGGATATGTAGCTGACTGTGGAAAGTCCTGCACAGTCGGATGATTGTTCACCTGTAACTGTGTTCACGCGCCGACCACAACCCATATATTATTAAATATAAGGGGATGGAGAGCTGGGAAAACGGGAGATAAATGATATCACAGCAAACGGTCTACATATGCAAGATACGCATCGCGGGGGATCAGGACGGAAATCGTCATTCCCTTTTTGATGAATCTCTCAATATTTCAGTATCCGAATAATGCAGTTTTTCATTTCATTCGACTAATTAAAGTCCCACAAAGTTTGAACGACCAGTTTACCACCCCTAGCACCACACTTGACAGCCGAAGTAGGTAGGTATGCTACGTGTTTTGCGAAAAAGCTCGGAAGTTCGAGCGAAACAAATTCTATATATTAATCCATGTTTAAACCCGAGAACCCACCCTAGAGCTTTTATTTCCTTTGCAGTGCAACGATAGCTGTACAGTTTTTCCATCCAGTATATCTTAATATCCGTACAATACGCGCCGGGCCGGAGCTTTTTCAGTCACCGAATGAGAACCCTTTATCTCTTTTTCCTACCGACACGTCTATGGGGACTAACGGGGGACAGAGTTAATGCTTGGTCACTAGGCGAGTCAGGGTGTGTCCACTCCAGTTATTTGGGTAAAAATACTGCCGCGTCATGAGAAAGAAATGTGAAGCAAACGATATACAACGGGGAGGTATACAAGCGCTCGTGTTCCTCGGTGTCATCTCGCTTCGCACCCGCACCGCAGACGTGGCATTTTGATGCAGTGGATTAGTCGTAGCTTTTAGATATACGAGAATACAGGGGTAGCATGGTAGCGTTTAGAAATAAACTTTTCTGGTTCTCCGTACCGGATTATTATATTTCGACACAATAATATATCCGATATAGGAAATTGACGAGGAAAATAATCGATGTTTAAATCGGGGTATATTTTTTTCCATCAGATTAATTCGCAGGAAGCATTAAACACCCGGCAACCAGCCTCTACTTCCGATCGGCACGTGGTGGCACCGCTTGCACCCTACTTTCTCTCTATCTTGCTTTCTGCTATACTATACCGGGGGGAGGCCACCCCCACGCTTATTCACGTATGCGCGTGAAAGGGCGCGAATGACTCGAGCTTACATTAACTTGATTAAAGCGCGGCGCATCTCCCCCCGTCCGAGTTACCAACTCTTTGCCTCTTGTATTTCACTGGGCAGGATCCGGTTCCCGAACCAAGGAAAGTTAATCACGCTCCAGGGACCCAAGCCCTGTTCGTTCGTTCGTTTGCTCGTTCGTTCGTTTGTTCGTTTCATTTTTTTCTCTTCATAGTCGAGGATTTCGCGTATTATTATCGCGAATGGGGACAAACACGTGGACACAGTATTATGCTTGCTTCGACCGCGCCCTGCACAGCCCGAAGAATGTAAGGATATGGATGCCTACGTGGATGTGTATGTATAATGTATATCATGGATACCTTATACATGAATATATATATATATATATATACGTGGACATATATAGTAGCTACGGAGAAAAATCGAGGATAAATTTTAATAACTGTTTGTTTTGGATTTCGTATGAGGGACTGTAATCTTTTCCTTTACGCTTCATCGGTCCCCCGTATATCGGCCAGACGTATGTTTGTCCTGTATGTGTTTGCTCGGATCGAGACCTCGCTTGACTCGTAAGTATCTCGATGCGATATATACCAAGCCATAATACATTTACGTGACAGGGTCATCGCGGAGGCGCATTATTCCAGTTCGTCGAACTCATATTGTTAGTTCAACACTTCCGTTTGGAAAATATTTTTTCGGGGTGGGGGGTTTCAAATACACAAAACTTAAAGAAAGTTTAAGATCCATGCGGTGTTACCTACGGTAAGTTTTCTTTTCATATTTACACTGAGAGGCGATGATTAACAAATCTCAACTTTCAAACGTTCTTCTTCTTCTTATTTTTTTTTTGCCTGCAGAAAATTTATCGGGCCATATCAGTCCCCTAAAAATAGTCCATTAGAATTTCTACCCCCCGTGAAATCCATCCTGACCCTAAAATGACCTTTTAGTTTTGCCAAACGCAGGACACGAATCTATACAGTATACATATATATACAGGTAGCTGTATACCATGGATGTGACGGTATACTAGAAGTGTGAGCTGGATACGTGAATCTGAGTATGAGTGAGTGATGTATTAAATCCGTACGCCCGCCAGTTTCGTTTTTGGTCAAGAGAAAATGACGTCATGTTGACGTTAAAAAATGTCGAAAAAATTCACTACGAGAGGTAAAATTTTCCATACTGTATCCGCATGTGTATGCGGTACATACTATAATATGTATTCAGTCGGGAAATTATGTTGACAAAAGAAAAAAAAAGGAAAAGAAAAGAAGAAAAGAGAAAAAAAAAACAAAAAAAAAAGATTCAATATATACTCCAAAACCGGACAACGGTATAACGATTCGCGTGGCACTGTCCAAGCGCCTAAACGTGACAGTCAAGCTTTCGCAAGTCACGCGAGAGATTGTTCTCCTATTCCACGACGCTGGACGTTGGATCTTGCAGAATTCCCGGGCTCAACGATGTGGCATAATGTTTGCCAACGGACAACGTCGATGTCGCCCTTAGGCCATGTATGTACTACGTATATGTATGTATTTATGTATAGATGTATATAGACGGGCGTAAATACCTCCACTATCCACCTAGATACCTTCGCTTAGGTACCAGGCGCTAGTGGCTTTGCTTCATTGCGTTAGAGCCTGCCGCCTTGTTGCATAAACAGAATGCGCAAGTGGCCCCCACAATCAGCCCGTACGATTCATAATGCAGGGAAATGATCCCGGATTAAGCCCGGCTTGGGGATCCGGAGTTCACCCGTCCGACTCTATTAACCAGACGGAGGCCGACCCGTGGAAGCCGGTGGCGGTTTGCTTCCCGATTGCTAAAAAGTGCGCATCCACCGAACCCCCCGAACATACATGAATGGCGATTGCTCGTACGAAGTAAAGAGATCGTGAGATTGACCGTGATTCATAAAGAATATCGTTAGCCGATCAAAACAAAAAATAAAAAATAAAAAAACTAGTTGGATGACGTTGGTTTACCAATTTTGGTAAAATTTGCAAAAAATGAACATTTTTATGAAGTTTATCTCAATTTTCTTATGCAGTTGTAACATCTAGCTCAGACGTGAATAGCCAAGTCAGGATTTCACTCTGATGATATTGACGAGAAGTTCCGATGCGGATACCCAGCCTGCATCCCTGGTAACTTTCAGAGTGACATAACTCATAAGCTGCTAGGTGAGACCCATCGCATGATTCTAAGTTAGGAAACATTCTCAAGACACAGATGTGCTCGGTAGAGTTTACGGCCTTACCTATATACACCTTGCGCACGCGGGAAACTGTAACTCTAGACTCTTATATCAGAACCATAGCACGTAGATACGAAACGTAGACCAAAAGATATTGCAGTCTCAGATACGAGCGTATCTACAACGATTTTCAATTGGTTAAATTAGTTCGAAAATTGTTTCGGAAATTCGCGATTATTGATTGGTCAAAATCTCGCGATATTATGTGGTCAAGGAAAGAGACCTGGGAAATACGAATATTTTTCAAACTGTACATATCGTGTGAAAAAGAGACGTAGGTACGTTTATGTATCTTGATTAAAAATACAGGATCTGAACAAGCCTTTTGTCATTTTATAACGTGGCTGATTAGAAAAATTGATTTCAAATTGCTTTCATAACGGATATGAAGTAGGTATTGATTATTCGTCGTGTGATTTAGGCACATAAAATGTATGAGTTATTACAGTCAGCATGGACGTCGTAAATTGCGAGATTATCATCCATGTTTAAATATTATATTTGTTATACCAGTAAATTAAATATCGTTGTTTACCTGTCTGGTGAAATAAATTGTGTGTGTTCAGTGAGGCAGTCACTCGTTGAGCTCTTTGATTTTGTCTTAATATTGGGGTGATTAATATCATTCATGAGGCAATATCAAATCATTCGGGCGAATGAACCCTCTTCTACGAAGTACCAACAATTATACGGTTTACTATGATATAGGTATGTTAGTCGAAATGTCCAGTGAACCTTCGGCAAACGGGTCCCTTTCGCTCTCTGAATTCCGACAAACTTTCAATTCAAATTTGATTCTCGTGGTTGACGTTTCAATGTTAATTAGAGGTTCAAACGACGTTCGAAACGAGCCGTATTTTTTATACGGTATAATTGAATTGGGCTGTGTAATTAAACGGTCAGAAATTGAGGTGCAAATACAAGTAAATGCGTTCCTCCGTTTTCCACTACCACCGAAAGGTTTAATTAAATGAATTTTGGACTTACTACTTGTGTCTTGCTTCGGCTGATTGCCAGGAGACGTCGCCCAGTTGACTTTCATTTCCTAAAACAAACAAAAAGTTCAAACGTTAGCTTGGGGGTGGTATAAGTCCTAAACGGAGTGAAAAGTCACAGGAAGAGAAACAAAGAAAGAAAAAAAGAAGGAAAATAAAAACGGAAAACAGACAAAAAAGAAATATATGTACTGAGTAACTTTATATACTTTATAGAAAGTTAGTTAACCCCCTTTCGCTGGGGTTGTCTGCCCTCAAATGGCTCACCACCCTCCGTAGACACCTTGACATTGACTCTAAACTTTAATGCGTGTAAAAATGAGCTTGCGAACAAAGATATGTGGGTTTATTTCCTGCACGTTCAAACCCTTATGTTGATAAGAAAAAAATTAAAAAAAATAAAGAAAAAAATCAGCAACGTTTTCCCCGCGAGCGAAGCTGAATTTGAATTTGTTTCAGTGGATGCATATGCATTCGGTGTGTATCTAGGTACAGGTGTCGCCGGTAGGTATTTTCACCGTAGAATCGAAAAGTGCCAGACATCTTGTCGATAGATAGCCTCGATCGGAGGCTATCTGAGTTTCGGCCGAGCGGATAGTTGGAAAAATGAACACCGACTAAAATGCATTGCAGGATACCAACCGGATATTCTGTGCCCCGTTGAGTCGACCCTACCCCATTCAATTTAAACCCAGCATTTACACTCGGGCAAAGTTCTCGGTGGAAAAAGTGAACCAACAATCTCCCAAGTTTCAAGTCTCGAAGTGTCGACTCGTCCTCGTGTCTTTTTTCGCCTCTTATTTCATCATGGAATCAAAAAATAACAAGAGACTCTATGGTTACCGGTCTTTATGAATTATTTTCCACGACTATGGCGGCCTCAGGACTGTGTATTCGCATTTGTACATTTGAAGTTATATCAGAAGGTGTATGTACCGTTTCTATCAAACGAACCTACGTAAAAATTGAAATAAATTTGTTTCCAATTTTCTTCTACCCGAATGCACAGGCTGCAAAGATTTCGCAATAATTTTCTGCATATCGAGTTATTTTACCCAATATTCTTGCGGTTGGAAAATCGGAGCAAGAGGAGGACGAAACAAAGAGCACGTCTGCAGGATGGCATATCGAGTTAAAATGATTGTAGGAAAAAGGTCGAGAGTGCACATAGGTATGTATAAATGTATGCATATATATCTATGGCATATAGTATACCTACGTGCGCAATTCAAATACGAGTGCAGTTAGAATTGATCGGTGTTTATTAAGAACGAAACCCGTCAGGAACAGGGAATTTCGCCTGAAGCGGTAGGGGTTAATGGAAAAATGGAAAAACGATGTCGCCACGTCACCGGCTACCACAAAGCATACATGGTAGGTACTCTAACGTGTGTTAATACAGATATGCTGGAGGTCCGATATTGCGACATTACTTTTAATATTTCGGTCGTGCGACAAGCAGTGAAAATTCGAATATAGGAAAATCCGAATATTATGTAGTATCTATCTATCTGTCCGTCTGAAACAAACAAACAAACAAACAAACGAACGAATGGACGAGCGAATGGACGAACGAACGAACGAACGAACAAGTGAACAAATGGAAGATAAAAATTAAAAATAAAAAAAAAAATGTAAAATAAAACAGAACGGCGTCGCCCGGAACGTGGCGCTAGTTTCAAATCGTTATTCTGGATTAACTTATGTATCAATTAACATTATATTCCCCTGTTTGCGAACAGCGATGCTATACAATGATTTGATACACAAATCAGGGAATTTTGATAAATCAACGGTTATGCACACAAGGCAGGCACCCCATCCCCATCAAGCGCACTCTGTAGCAACGATAGAGTATATCAACATGCGCTGCGAACGATAACGTTAATATACGATGGTACCCGACGCGATGTGACGTGACGTAAGAGGGTTTCCGTTTCGTTTCATGTGTACGCGTGTTCAGCTAGACTCTCACCCCCGTTTTGCCTTTTCCCTCTTTCCTCTTTCCTCTTTCCTCTTTCCTTTTTCCTATCGTTCCTCGTTCCTCTTTCCTCTTTCCTCTTCTCCCTGCATCAGGATGGTCCTAGACCCCCGTATAACGTAGCGCAAACTGTAGCTACAATACATATGTAGCCACGGACACAAAGACACCCCGAGTTTATATATTTATAGGGTGTCTATACACGCGGTAGTGGAGGACCCGTACATAAATAATAGATAGGCGGGGGTACAATATCTATCCATATTAATGCAACTTGCTCGCTCGCTGCTCTGCCCATGCTTGCAAGCTAGACTCGAACCGAACGGTGCGGGCGAGATGCGACCGAATATACGTTTCACGCTTGCTGACTGAAAATACATTGAGTGAGACGAAGAGAGGCAGGGGGAGAAAGTAATTGATAGAGAACGAGAGAGAGAGAGATAGAGACAGGTAGTATTGGACCTATACAAACAGTTGGAAGCGAAATCAAAGTGCCATCTACGTAATTAGACGACAAATAACGTTTTCCGTCGCTTCCATGGTGTAACAAACATCTCCCATTCATCCCCATTCCTACCTTTCGGAACCAGCTTTCACGTAGAGGGTGGCATTCTACGATTCTATATTACCGCGAAAAGTACTGGAAACCCCAAATTCTTCGTACTGGATGGAAATGGTACCTTCATACTTAGCCATCAACCTTCTACACTTGCCATCTACAAGGAGCAAAGATTCGACAAATTCGAAGGTATCGCAATCAAGTCACAAAGATTGTATGAATATGTTGTGAAATGACACGAGTACCCAGGGGCATACGGTCTGAGCTCGCAATTTCGCTTTTAAGTTGTTGACCCAACAAATTACGCAGGTGTGGAACTATTGCCTCTTCAATTTCTCTACAGTCTATGGAGAACCTTCATCGATCACTTGACCACTTCATATCTCGTCAAGTATCGTCGAGCTAATTAATATTCGATTTCACATCGACACATAGTGTCGAGGCACTCACGTAAAACGGTTACTATAATGCGCTGTAAATCGTTCTTTCGTGATCGTATAGAGATCTAAGATCTCACGAGAGAAGGTTAACAGAAAGAGACGAGTACGTGGTCCCAGGGCGAGCAATCTGAAACTTTTAACGCTTCGTTTCGTCGCTGGTTTTAGATATAATTTTCTGAGATAACGTCGTAGTTCTGAATTTTCAGTTTTTAACGGCTAATGCACGCGATGCGGCAGTATTTATACATTAACCTGCGGGAAAGTTTCCTCCACGTCTTCCCCTGTATATTTTCAAGTTTATACTTTCCCTAAGTAAGTGAGGCTGTTTCTCACCATTTTTACAAACCTATAGCGCCATGTAGGTACTACTAGGTATACGTGCATCTCTAACGTTTCTATTCATCAGACTTTAACGGTCCGTGCAGGGATTAAGAGACATTCGATTCAGGAGTCAAAGTACCCTCAAACTGAAGCCCGTAAAAATGGAGGGTAGTTTGCTGCAAGGTGTCTTCGAGGCGGGAAACGCATTTGGATGAATGAATGAAAAGAAAACAATGAAATCAAAGATCTGCAACGAACTGCCCTCATGCACCGGTCCTCGAAATCGTTGGGGGTCTTTTTTGGACTGGGGGTTTCTTCGAACTTGGTCCATTAAGCTGCACTACTTGCGGGAATATGAGATAGTGGGCTACGTCTGGCCGTGTTCGTTCGGCCCGCGGGCCGACCGCGCATCAATCAAGATAATAGGACAATAAATATCAACGATAGCGTTCCGCAAGGCGACCCTGCTGCACGGCTAAGGTCAAAAGTGCACCAGCTTGCAATTTCTAACCGATTTCCCGCGAGACTTGTTGCAGTAACTCAGCCTTTATACCCACCAAATTGACCCGAAGTACATTTCCGTATTTTCGACTATTTTTACGCTCATGATGCTGCGCCCCGATCCACATCTCGATACTGTTCGTGCGAAATTTAATTGAATCCTCCATAAGAAAAAAAAATTCCCTCTTGCAATCTGATACGAGTATCCAAAGAGATCAAAGACCTATACCCTAAGCAAAGTGAAGCAAAGAATCTGTCTTACCCGGATCTTGAACCCTTGTGGTATAAGTGTACAAGGAATAGTGTGGGTGGGGTACCTATATCTACTAGTATACGTAATAAGATAAGAGGGCACGGGCGGGCTATGATCATGTATCATAGGTAAGCGCGGTTCGTGGTATTTCGCATTCCCTATTCCATGTTCATTGTGCCTTGGGCAAGGGGTGGGTGTGGCACATGGGTTGGTGTGGCACCCGACGTAACCGAGCCCCATCGCCTTGGTTCCACCCTTGGTAAGGTAGCCGTGCTTAATGTTCGCGTTTGGAATATCTGGGTCTATAGTTGTAGGTCTATTTCTGCCATATAGCTGTTGGATCTGGTTCAGGTTGGGATCAAATTCAAGACGTGGTAGGTTCCATCTGCGTACCAGGGTCGTTGGAACGAAACGGGAACGGGAACGGGAACGGGAACGAACTAGGGACGAGCGGATGCCGTCAACGTATTAAAAAGGTTAGGTCAGGTTGGCTCCATCCGGTTTCTGGATATTCAGGCGTCGAGAGAACTGAAAGAATGTAATTACCAAGGATCAAAGTCAAGAGGCAGCCGAAGACGGCGACGCCGTCTTGGAATTTAAATATCGACGTGAAGAATTCGTCGAATTCTACTCGGCGGTGAAAAAGAGGACAGCGAGGAGAGGGGCCACGGATGAGGGGTTCAGTGTAAGAGGAAGGTACCACCATACACCCTTCCCAAAGAGCTAGAGGTGGCGACTTTAGTCAACGCTAAGGGTGTCAACGCTGGGGCGCGCGTATACGCTTCTCATCCACAAAGAGTCGGATAACTTTTCGCTCAACGATAAGAGGCGTTATAATGCACAAAGATATCCTCACTATGCTCATATAATCTCTCTCTCTCTATATACATATAATACATATATACCCATATGCATTTATATGTATGTACATCGTTTTCCGGTGAAAATATATTCAAAATCTCATAGAAGTACGTATATATATGTATATTGTATACGTAGAGTTTTCTCGTCCCGAAGACGGGGAAAGAACCATCGGCGTATACCTCTCTCGGGTAAAACTCTTGTCCTTATCTTGAGCTGTATTTTAGGCAGGCCTCGGCATAACAAGTGGATTAATTAAACTTGGCAGTAATAATAAAGTGTTACGGCCCTCCTTCGCCGTTTTGTTCAGGGTATAACTAACGCTGTAGGTTCGTAGGAGACCAACTTAACTCGCCTCACCAAACCCACTACCGGGTTTTCGCGATACCGGGAGATATCCGCGTCTACAATACATCCAAGGTGCAGTTCACGTTCGCCGCGTTTACGCCCGAAAATTCATCAAATTAGGCTGAAGAGCCTTTAACAACCGTCCGCGATTAATTTACCCTGCCGAACGATGCCATTTTTTGCTCTTAACATTAAGTCATGGCTGAACCAGGCGTCACGTAGAAGCAAGAACTCCCTTTTCTCCCGTATTTCAGCATCTCTCGGTGTCTCTACACATAAATAAAAACGATTTTTGGATTTGGTGTGCAAATGATGAACGAGACATTTCCTCCCTTGGATTAGGTGTTCTCGAGGTGCGTTTATACGTGCTCGGCTTTAATGTAGAAACTCTGTTCTTCCCTTGCGACTTCATTGATAGAGCGACGAAGGTTGAAAGTTGTCGTACAAGGGGTGAGCCCGGGACTCCCTGGGTCACTAATTCCACGAAGGCCTGAAACAGTTCAACCATAGTTGAGACGTCAGGACTATAGCGGCAGCGCATTCTTCCCGAGATCGTGCAAGACTCAACGCCGCACAGCGGACGCCGACCCAGGAATGTACCCCTAGAACTCACTCCGTGTTGCCTGTAAATCATTCGCGAGACGGTGTTGCCCTTGCAACTGGAGAGCCGTTTCCGTGCGAATGTGGATTTAAGACTCAGCGTGATTCCACGATGGTCAAGTTCGCTCGAATACCACCTCTTGATCCTGTTCTTGAAAGACAACCAAACTTCATCCTGAAATTTCCATCTGCCCTTCGTGAATGAATATTCGTGACGAAAGATTCTGGATCCTGGACACCCAGTAGATCGGATTTGTCTGCCTCGTGGATACACGTACATCAAGTACGTATACACGGGCTTTATAGTCCGAACTAATCTAAACTTGGACAGGTTGTTCCGTTCGGCGGTCGGTCGGACCTTCCAAGTGTTTTACAGGACAATTGTTGCGGTTTATCCAGAAGAGCGGATTCGTCGAGGTGCGCAAGTTGAATATCTTCGCAAGTTTACTCGCCTATACAGCGAGTTGGTAGAGGATGTGGTTGTAGGATTAAACGGGACCGTACGACGCGAGGTGTCGCTCCATGTTGGAAAGAGTGCTATAGGGGTAGGACGATGAAGAGGTGAAGGTGGAGGTGGAGGTAGGGGCTCAGGCAGTATAAACATCCCTGGGGAGCCGCTGTGACATCGAAGAGGTGAGTATCTCTAGATTCTCGTCTATACGAAGGTTACGTTACCATAGTAGGTTGGCATGTACAGGGTGAACGAAAATACCACAATTGATCGATCAATCGAGCTCTCAACAAATTGACAAATGGTCAAAGAAAGGAAGCGACTCCGCAAGTTTTGATACTGTGAGCAATTCCGAAGATCCATTATACTATCAACGGAATGAAATTTTTCATGCTTTTAGTACAACGAGCGACATCATCGTCGGTGGTGTGTATCTGGGTATAACGATGCGCGTCAAAAGGAGGAAAATGTCTGCAGCGTTCGTCCTCGTTCGAAGTTGGCTGGATCTGCGTTTGATCCTCTTTGTTGATTAATATCGTGGGGATATGTGGGTTGGGGTATAGTAGGGTAGGGTAGGGTAGCATAGGGTAGCGGGGGTTGGCTGGTTGTGCAGGGGGTGATAAAAATGACAACGATCCGGTAGTCGGTCGAGATACATACATATATACATATATATATATATATACGTGTACCTACGTGCATCTCCCTCAAAGCCAATATTTCACACGGGATTCAATAATTCCGCGGATATTAATCCGCCGAGCGTAGGTAGGTACGCAGCGAGGGACGTACGGTCGTATGGTCGGACGATCCAACGAGCCGGGCGAAACGCACTGCCGTAAAACAAGATTTGTCCTTCGTTCCGTGCGCTGTCAGTTATATTCGTCAGAACGACAACGGATTGCATATGTACGTTTATAGTGGGCACGCCATTCCATATTCCGTACTATGGGTGAAAAGTGTTAAGCGTGTCGGTACACTCTGCCAAATACCAATCTGTTCTTGTTAGAGGATTCACATCATGTTAAGCCTAACGTATTCACGGTTCCCGGCTTTACGCTCTGACCTCCCCATCCGGTTTCTGGTTCGCGCAACGCTAATTGCGAGGACGCGTATACATATATATAAGGGTGATACTTGTAGCACGAGGGGTGGGCGCCGAGAGTTGGAAAAAGGCTTGTCCTTTGCTATACTTGGAAAATACCTCCAATTTCAAAAGCTCTTTGGCTGACACGCCTGACTTGGATTTGGATTTCGACCTGGGTTCGGATTCTCTCTTGCGCTGTTTGATTCGGCGTGCTAGAGAGCCAAGGGGGTTGAAACTGGGGAGCCCGTTAGGAGGAAGTGTCTGAGCTTTTTTCATCTTGTTCCCGCGCGTTATCTCGCGACAAAAGCGTGCAGCTTATAAAACTAACGACGTGAACCCTGTTTCACGGCGAAAGAACGCCTGTACTGGGGGGAGGCGGGGGTTAACGGGGTTACGAGAGAGATGGAAGGGGCAATTTTCTGCTCTAGCAAAGTCACTTATTAAAATAAGGCGACTAGGAGCGGCGTGGTACCGCGCGAAGCACGAGGGCGAGCATATTTTTATCATTTAATTTAGCAACTAAAAAGAAAACGCAAATGCGCTTTTTGTTTGAGGTCAGGTCTCTCCGCCAGCAGCCCGGCGAGAAGCTCCGCTATCCCGTTATCCCGTCAGACCCGTTTACCTCCGCTGCCCCTAGTTAAGAACCATCTCTCGGGATTAGATAGGAACTTCTTTTGTTTCAAGAACAAAGAACCCCTTGAGGCGAGGCAAAGTCTTTCGATTCTCATAGGCATAAGGTAATACGAGCCATGAGCCATCTTATTTCGCCAACCTATGAATTTCCAAAGAGGACATACGACCTCGACGTGGATTGATCCTCGCGTCTCCGTTATACGCCGCGGAACCACATGATTATATTCAAACCTAATTTTAAATCGAACCGCGATCCGTGAGACTTGAATTTCTGAGGGTAAGTCTGCTCTTAGCTTCTGTCTTTTTCCTTTCCTCCTTCTTCACCTTTTTCACCTTTTTCCTCTTGTTATGTACATATATTTATTCTTTTGCTTCAACACCGTCCTCCGCAGCCGGAGCGGGACATGGAGAAGGGCGGGTAGGGGATGAAGAGGTAGGGGACCTTCAGCGAGGCGCGTGTGCGCGCTTTGCGAGGTGTACCCCATATGGGAAATTTACATGGTAAAGCCGACGCCGTTGGAAAAAAGCAAAGGAACACCTGGACAGACTTGCATGAAACTTTAAACCGATGTTTTACGAAGGGCTTTTTGTTTGGCCTGTTTTATTGAGCAGCAACGAATATTCCCGTCAATCTCGTTTTCACGGAGGGGGGGAGTGCCGCGGAATTTCTCCCATTTTTCATCAAACTTTCACGACGCCCGACGAATTCGCCGAGCTCTCTCTCTCTCTCTCTATCTCTCTCTCATCTCTTCAAAGAATTTTACCCAACTACCGTCACTACCATACTTTTGCAGGACGCAGGACAAAAGCTACACTGAAATCACCTAACGAAAGTATTCGATGACGTTCCCAAGCTGAGCCATCACCCATCCTTCAACTTCTTAACCGCCTTTGTCTCGTCGCGTTCCTCACCGCCCCAAACCACCCTTATCTTCGCGTTCCTTTCCGCGTACGTATCCCTGTCAACTGTTTTCACAAGACCCGGGGTGCTGCGTGCAGAGTTTCACCGAACTATCTAGCCCAAGCATGCCGTGGTATCTCCACTATATTTCCCCTGTCACTCTGCCAACGCTACTGCTCAAGATTTCGACGGATTGAGGGTGCCGTGACTGACACACCTTACGAACGACGAAGAGAGACATGTAGCTTTATGGTGTATGCCTCCTAGTTCAAAGGGGTTGTATGCACATATTGTATCTATCGAGTGGACCACCGTAAACATTTTCTTTCTCTTCAAGAAATGATATCATTTTTCGTCTGCCACCGTCGGCATAACATTCACCTGGTATTGGTGTCCACGAACGATAGAAAACGTTCGATATAATTTTACACCGCGTCTGGTTACCCCCGTTGGACAGATGTGACTGCCTCGAGTCCACTCGTAAAAGTAATGCGAATGGTGGCCAGAAAATCTTGTATTCCGATCGTAAACGGGGCAAAGGATATCGGTCGTCCATCGGTCCGTCAACAGCTTTCAAACTGTCCAGGTGAACTATACATCCATCATCTTGCACTACGTGCATTATGCGCTTTGTACATCAAACACCTAAGCTGTTGTGTTTGGTCGAAGTTCGACTCTTGATTGAATGATTTCTGTTGTCTTTTCAAACACCCCGGAAAATTTGCTTCTCTGGTCTTGGGTCACGTTTTGAATGTACCGAGGTGGACCGGGGCAAGATCGTAAATGTAACTACACGTTAGGTAGGTACATGTATGCAGTATATGTATATATTTTATGTGTCCCGGGCGCTTAGGTGGGAGCGAGCGAGCGAACACATTCTGATAATTTTATGCTACTTTATGGAAGATTCTGGTGTATAAATTCGACGCGGGTCGACGGAGCGACGGAAAAACGGAAGTACGAAAAGACGCGGGGACGAAGGGACGGAATTACGAGCATCGCTTGCATTATTACTTCGAGCCAGGTACGTGAGAGTTTTACGGTAAAAATCCTGATCTGGGAATTGTACCATACATTCGCCACCAGAACTTTGGACATTCCATAGAGTTCTTCGGCTGGTAACCGACTATCCCAGCGCGAAAACCACTTCAACCCCTAGATCTGACAGTCATAACGTCAGACAGCGTGCGCGGTGCGGTTACCCTAAAGGAAAAGTTCCCACTTCTACTCTTACCGAATATTCATCATTCATTCATTATCCTTCAGGCAGTATTCTCATGTCTGAAGATAAAAGTTGCATTAGAACGCTTCGGGAACACGTAATCGTCATTTCCATGCATGTATGACTTTCCTCGGAAGGTACAGAGACGTTCGGTATTTGGAAGTCAAAGGTAACACAAGTTTGAGAACGCATCCTACACATCTTCGGGTCTAAGTACTTCGCGGGGTAGCGGAGGTCATCCGGTCTAAGAAACTTGGTGATTCTTTTTTTTTCACCAAGAAATTACCATTGGTCCACTTTGGAGGCTGCGCGGCCGCGGTCGCGTGATATTGGCCAGCCTGGTAGAAGACACCTAAAGCCTGGTGCTTCGCGATTGGCGGGGGGCGGAGCCAGTCAAAGCTTCCGCGAAAGCTCTTCCGCGGCCTCTACCCCTCTCGCCCCCCTATCGCCACGGTTTCCACCCGCTACCACCCGCCAAAGCTCACAACCTCGCGGCCACTCTCAGTCCTATTCCTGTCTACATTCACGTTTGAATTCGTAGCTACAACCAGGATCGTTTTTTTTATGCACCCCCTTCTTCAATTGTATAAAAAATAACCCCAGGATGAACAAAACATGGAGCAAGTGCACAGCTCTTTACCATATTGGTTTAAACGGGGTGTCTGTCCAAAGGACCCTTGCACCCTTGCACTGGGTGGTTATGGGTCTTGAAATCGACACTTAATTAGGGGGGTTGGTGAAAGACTGAGTTTCTTCATAGTCAAGTCTCGCGGGTATGATGTAGGGGCGCAAGAAAGAGAGAGAGAGAGAGAGAGAGAGAGGAAGAGAGAGCGCGCGGGGATGAAGAAAAGTTCAAGATGGTCCTGTCCGGGGGGCAGAGGGGGCGTAGCTTTTGGTCAATTATTCAGGGGGCTGATTAATTTAAGGAATATACTTTTGCGGTGTCGGTGGATAAAATTTGACTCTTGGGATGTATGTGGCCCATTTTCTTAGCCCGTAGTCTTTCCCTGCTAATATATTTATTAAAAATCTTTCTTCTCGCTACCATATACCTACCTGTACCCAACCCCCTGTTCTTACTTATGGTCGGTGTTCACACGAGGGAAAATCCAAGCTTCTGGACTTTAAAGACGGTTCAGCATAGCGAGCTTCGTTAATTAATCTCGTCCGTGTAACGCGGCGTAAGACACATTCACATTTCTGCGCCAGTATTCGTACGTGAAAACTCCGTGAAGTTTTGAAAGTTACGGTGATTATAACCCGGCATTCGTACAACTTGTTAGTTTCTCAATGTTCTATTTTACGAACGTCCCTGTCGCCCCCAGCCCCCGTTATATCCACGTGTTTTTGGGATTTTGTAATAAGATGAGAAACCTTGAGGCTAGGGGTGAGATAACAAGACCAACCAAGTCATGTTGCAGCTCGTGTAGCTTCCAGCGATTTATAGTCGTTTTTCTTGGCTCTGATTCTAGCTACTCCGTTTCTCATACGCTGGTGAAAACCTCAACGTTAGTAGGTAGTCGCTGTCAGGTTATTTTCCCAAAATATAGTCGATAGGTATACCAAATAAAGAGCAGACTAATCCGAGGTGTTTCTACGATAAGACCGAGTGCTAATACACGCCGACTGAGGCATGGGTGAAAAGATTACAAAGAAAGTGGAAAAAGAGCCCAAATCAGGGGGTAAGGTATAATAATCAGAATTGTGTTATGAGTCTGAAACCGTATAGTTGTCACTATTTCATAAGATAATTAGAAAATGAGTCTCTCAAAATTGGATATGGTTCAGGAAAGAATTCTACAATAAAGGAAGTGAACGGTGGAAATGTGGAATATGGAAAGCATGTAAAAAGAGACAGAATGAGATAAAGTAATTCGTATTGTTCCAATGTCTCCCAGAGGTGCCGGTGCCGCGTCTATATACCTTTCGATAAATTATTTTAAGATCAGTATAATTTTCTCGTTTAAAGTACCTTTATCGCGGAAACGATTTAATTAGCGTAGGATACAGAGAGAGAGAGAGAGAGAAAGAGAGAGAGAAATAGAACGTTACTACCGTTACATTACATTACATTACGTTATACGTTACGTTACGTTATGTTACTCGCTGTGTCGGACCACATTGCCCCTGGGTGTAGTATAACATCGTATAGATATAGATGAGGCCTAAGGTACCCTGAATTATACATTTCTGTATATAAATAATTAACACGTAGCCATACATATTTAACATCGATTTTACAACCGTTAAAAAATCACTCCTCTCGCACCTAATTGCGACAGCTGTCGAAAAGCTGTCGTATCATCCCCTAGCAGCAGAATTCCATGGCCCAATACGCCCTCGCGTATCCAGTAAGCATTTCCCTGTGTATATGAAGTGGATATATGCATATCTACTCACGCACGTATAAGTCAGTGTTATATTTATAGATATGGGAGCACATGAGCACGCCTGCAATACGTCAGGTTATATGTACACCTACGTGTGCGATATAGGGTATGAATAATTCATCAATAGGTACCATTAACGGCTAAGTGTTTCTTGTTGCTGGTGGTATTATACCGTTTTATTAATAACTAAACATTAATTAAAAAGAAAATATTATTCACGGGGTTGTAATAAATGTATTTACGTTTGTTATTACCATTAGCGTATAAGGACAGAGTGCAGACTGTTAAAGTAATTAAATTTCGTTCATTTATAATATGCATATAGGTATAATAACTGCTCAATACACTCCCCTATTTGCACTTTTTTATATAATAATTTTATTTCACTTGCTATAAGAACTCTGGAAGGTTGTACGAACTCGCTTATAGGTGCATTACTCTCCGGGCGGAAGCTTTTAATTTTCTAATGGGAAAAGAATGGATTAAAATGTAATCCCGTTTACTTGGAAAACCCTGTTGCGTTGTTAGAGTAAATATTGAGACGAATTCCCGCCTCGAAACTCCTGGCTGAACAACAAAGATCGATATCAACTATACAGCTCTATAACTACCCCTATTCTCTACTCTCTATATCCCTCTCTTTCTCTACCTCCCTTTAATCCACATAGAGATATGTGTTAATCGCGGAAAACACTCCGGTTATACAATTAAGCGTGTATTCCAAGTCTACTTTCAGAACGTAATACATGGACAATAATTTCCCTCGCGGTTGGTCTTCTTCATAAATATTAGCGGACGGTAAATATCTATAGGCTTTAGAGATGGGGTGGATACTGGAAAGATTATCCCGGCGTTGTTTCGCCACCAGTCGCGGATCAGAGAAGCACGCCGGAAGCGGTCTCGGGATCAAAGGGAGAACGCGATAGCGAGGGTAAGGGTGAAGGTGAGGGTGAGGGTAAGGGTGAGGGTAAGGGCGAGGGTTGCTCTTTGTTCTATTTTGATTTTCTTTCAACCATGGTTCAGGCGCGTGCTAGCTGCTGTCCGACGTATAACTCGCCGCAGCCACTCGAATCCCCCTCCCCCACCCCCCAATTTACCCACTTTAACGAATTTTCGAAATCTATCCACGCCGAGGATATTTCTAACCGATAGGCTAGGAAGGGAATATCTATTGGACCCGTCCGATTCCTTAAAAAAAAAAAAAATTCCGATGATTTCGCCCCAAAATATGGGTCAGAGTTACTCAGTTGAATCTCAATAAATTTTCCCCTTGTATAGGCCTTGAAGATCCGCAGATTTCCGTTTTTTAACATTGTCATTACGGTCGACCATTCTCGAGATGTCACTGTTTAAATAAAAAATGGAAAAAACCCGAGTATTCCGTGCAAAAAGATTCCAAAAAATCCAAAACCCCGTGAATTTGTTCGTATCCTCATATATCCCGATTTGTTGTAATTTTGCGAAGACATTTTTGTTTTTTTTGTTTTTCTCAGTGGCTGAAGTGACACGGAATTTCCCATGTACTATGTACCTATAAAGGTGCAGAATTCATTTATATAGAAGAGACCCTGGAACGGATCACACGGTTGTCTGGTGTATCTTACTCTGAATTCCTGTCTTATTTACCAGACGTCTACCATACGCCTAGCTGTTTATTACCGGACTTCCAGCTCTCTATTACTGTATCAGAGTTGTTGTTATATTTCGTTGTCCGTTGCGCCGAGGGCACTTAACCCAATTAGCACATCGCAGGCTCTTACCTAGAGCTACCTATAAGCGAACGAGTGCGAACGGACGAGCATGCGGACGTAGAGGTGGTGGTGGAGGTAAAGGTGGAGGTGGAGGTGTAGGTGGCGGTGGTGGTGGAGGTGAAAGAGGGCGGTACCACAGTCGGCTTAATTTAATTAATTTCAGAAAGACCACACTTACTAGAATGAAATTATAATAACCGTAAGGGCTGCTATATCCCCTGAGCAGGACCCCCGGGACCCGATTTCACGTGGCTAGGTATTTTTCCACAACTTACTCCGCGATGCTTATAGAGGGACTATATAAAGGGGTGGAGGGTTGAAAAGAGCGAAAGAGAAAGGGATGATAAAGAGTTCACCGGCAGAAGGCAACGTGGCGTTAAAATTAGCAAGGAATTACTCGGTTCTTAGTACCTCACTACGTCCTGGGGTCGAGCACGTTTGCGCCTACGTTAGCGGTCGGGTTTACCTAATGGTGTGAAAAATGACCCACCGCGTTGCCCTAACGAATAGCTTGCTGTGCGTGAGTCGGAGGAAGTGAAATAGAAAGAGATAACCATATAGCTGGCTCGGAACATAAGCGAAAGAGAGGAATAACAATGAGGAAAATAAAGGAGAATGGAAAGAGGTGCAAGACACGGCGCAATAACGGGTTAACGGCATCTTATAAGGGTGAGAGAGGTGCATGGTTTGCGCAGCTAACCTAATGTCGCACCATTTAGCGCACGGTTCAGAAACGTGCCTGGCGGACGGCACGCGTCTACCCTGCAGCCCTTGTCTTCAGCCCCTAGTCTCTCTTATTGGCTTTTGCGTGGCGGGGTTTTACTTGTTGTTTGGCACGTCTGACACTCTCCGTAAATTAATTTCCGAAATAAAACAATTAAAAAAAATAAATGAAAATAGTACAATGAAAAAGATGAGCATAATGTGATACCGAGAGTATACAGAAAGTACCTGGCGTACGTACAGACCCGATTATGCTCACACGGTTAATCTTGTTGTATTAACAAATTTTGATCAACTATCACGCCCAATATAAATTGCTCGATAAAGTCGTCTGCCCGGTTATTAATCTCGTACCTTTTGTCTGTATAGGTTCAGTTCTCTGAGTCGGAACTAGCGAGTCTTCGACCGGCTGTCTGAGAACTATCAAGTCGGGACGGGCCGCGGGCAAAACTTCGCTTCATATTTGCGCAACTTTTTAAATTTCCGGTCGCGGATTGCCTCGTTCTCTTCTTCTTCTTCTTTTTCTTTGTCTTTTTCTTCTTCTTCTTCTTCTTCTTCTGCTTGGTCTCATTCGTCTATTTTTTTTCTCTTTATTTTCTACGAACAATAACGGAACTGGCGATCTGGAGGAATTCGTCGCCAACTGCTACCGCAGTACTACACATCGATCCTTGGGGTAACAGGAGATGAGCGGGCCCGATCTTGGAATCATATTTCCCAGCGCGCTGAAAGTCGAGTTTTATATAAACGGCTCTAGCCGACTTTGAGCGGGTCTTAAACGCGGGGATATATCCTGGTGTATTCTTTTATCCTTCAGAAATCTTGATCTTAAGGGCGTCCTTTGTTAACGCCAGGATCTTTTACTCTTCTTTACTTCTGCTTTCTTCCGGACTTCCGTCTTTCCTTCCTTTCTTCCTTCCTTCCTTCCTTCCTTCCTTCCTTTCTTACTTACTTACTTACTTACTTTCGTCACTTGTTTCTTTCGATCGTTTGGTAACGGGAAAGCGTCAGAAACGGTCGTCTGGTTCTCTTTCTGCTGAACGTTGACACGGTAGGTGTACCTGCCCAAGTAAACGTATAACGTATATCTGGAGAAAAGAATTCCGGCCCTCGACGCAGACTTCCGTGACGTCTAATAATTACCTGCACCGATTGCCAGCTGAACTTTTATGTATCGTTTCCGCACGACGACGGGCTAAGCTGGGCAATTTAAAACTTGGACAGTTCTTAATTCGTTGGCTGGTTCGTCGGTGTTAGATGGCGAAATTGACCCGCCTTGCGTTTATATGCATATAGCAGTATGAGAAGTAAGAAATTAAAGAAGGAATTTTATTCGATCCCTTGAGTTGAATGCTCGCCGTTTTTTAAATTCCGAAAAAATCGAGCTTCCGAAAGGCAATATATCGCATCAGTGAAGACACATCAACACCGGAGATAGTAATCGCGAGACGGGATTTTTTGTTCTTTACGAAACGCGAATGCATTCAGCCGAGAGCGTGTCGAATGGAATCTTTAATCTACGAGACAACGGCCATCGAGACCCGGGATGGGATACAAAGGTCCAGGGGTGGGCGAGATCCGATATTCTCACATCCACCTGCACCCCATGTGTATGTTACTTGCAAGCTGTGTTGGTCCCATTCCCATCTTCCGTCCACGTTTTTCTTTAATTAGGAACGCATTTCTAAATTGGCTGTAATTCTTCCTGTTTCGGTTTTGTATTCCGCCTGATTCCGACCCCGTTTCGCGATGCGGCCGAAAGAAAACGGGAACGGGAAAAACTGGGTGTTGGGAGCTGGGAGCTGGGAGCTGGGAGCTGGGAGCTGGGAGCGAGAGGCAAAAACCAATTTATACATTAACCTTTTCACGTCTGTTGTCCCTCGGCTCGTTTTCGCGTAACACATTTCCAAATCAATTTCCCATTTTTATTTTCGTATTTCGAATTCGACGGCGTGAAGAGCCAGAAGACTGACGACGAGGGAGCGCGGGACCCAGAACCGCGCGACTCTCGAGAATAACGGAATTTCGTGAATTGGGGGCAAGATTAAAGCCTGCCATGGGTGAGCGAATCAATCCCGTAGGATTCTCCCAACGGGCACAAGGAGCGGTGTCCCACGCATTGCTGTGTATTCCTACACGCACCCTTGTCTCCTTCCTTCTCTCTCTAAGTCCCTTTCCTTCTTTCCGTCTCTTTACCGTTCTTGTCGCATTTTTATCAGACACGAGTCGCGTCCTACTGCTGCAAAGTTTAAATTGTCGGTTGTCATTTTTATTTTTCCTTCGGTACGATCTGTGCGAGTTTTGCAAAGAGATCCACGAATAGGATGAGACCTCTTCGTCTCGTTTGGCGCAACTCGACGTGGCAGTGTTAACGTCAACGAGGGTGTCGAGGTTGTCGAGGGTGGGGGTTGCAGGGGATCGGGAGAGAAGGAGAGAAGGACGACGTGATGGTAACGAAGAAGGAAATAACCTGTACAGGGGTTGTTCTGTGAGACTGAAAAACGAAAAGTGAGAAGAAATGCGACATGGTATAGGGTAGGTGACGTTTCTTTGTTTGTAGTGGTAGATCCGTGAGAGATCGTCAAACGGGACTTCCTCCGACAAATGCCGCGTCAGTCGCGGACGTCGGGAATCCGATATTTTATTTGATTTCGTTCCGTTTCGCTTCGTCTTGTTTCGTCTTATTTGGCCCTTTCTCGCTCCCCTATTACCCTGTCCCTAAAAAACCAGGGTTGCAAAAGTATTCCCTCACGCAGTGCCTCTTTTCTTCTTTCCTCTTTCTTCTTTCTTTTTTCTTATTATTTTTATTATTTTGCTATTTATTTTATTTTTTCTTATCGCCTGCATGCAAAACCCAATATAACAGTATGAGTATACATAGGTACAACATACATGCGCAAAAGCATCATCCCACCTTGTCGCGATGTATGAATTTCAATCCCGAGGCAAACTGCGTGGTTCGCGTGCCGTGCCAGCGAACTAGACGCTGCATATCACCCCGCGAATCCTCGCTCGCTCGCTCGCTCGTGGTGAGGAAATGATGAAATATAAATATAGTACCCAGGGGTAATGGAGCCGGGAGAATGGGGCGGAAAGTGGAGCTCATATTAGTCGATATCCCGTTCAATAAAGCACTCACTCTGCGTTCGCACAAATATAATAGGTACGCCTGTGAGGGAAATAATAAAACTGAACCCCCCCCCCCCCCCCCCGGTTAAAAGAACCGGATGAACGAGCGACGTCTTTCACCTACTATCACTACTGCTTTAAGGATTTCCTTTTTCACCTTTATTATTCGCTTTTTGTTTTCTTTTATTGTTATTTGTTGTTACTGCTGCTGTTGCTGCAGCATGCTATATCGTGCAGAACAAACACGGTATGGTATTTCTTTGTCAGAGGTTTATTTCGAGCATCATTGAGTATCTGTCAGTCCTGTACTCCCCCGGTTATAGGATACCTATCTATCTCTAAACTCTAAGTATTGATAAAGAGAAAAAAAAATTATTTATATATACATATATATATATTCGACGACCTTTCGCCGTTTCTTCGATCGTCGGAGGGGTTTTACTTTTGAATCACGTCATTCATTCGCAAAGTTATCACGCGTCGAGGATGTGAACAGGCTTCTACGACCCTTCGTACTGCCACATGTATAATGTACTAAATTTTCACCTGAGTCCACGCACGAGTAGTCAAATAAATAATGAAATAAATTTTGAAGAAAAAGAAGTAAGAAAGGCAGGCGCCTTTCCTGGATTCATTATATTTTTCATCAGCTATAACAAACACGCAAATCACTATAATACGTTATTTGACTACATGAATATCGAGCCCCAGATTCAGGGCTGTTCGCGTTTGAGGTTTAATCAGATCGGCTATGTCTCGCTATATCGCATATATCTTCCATTTCACCTAAGATATAGCGATATGGTATCGAGAACAGTACACCCAAATTTTTGTGTGATTCCAGAATTCGCCGTCTCAGACCCTGAAAAAGTCTCCTCATAATTAGGCCTGTGTCTTTTCCGGTGTCTCGTGTGTATAGCTGGGAGCTGTGTTCTTTCAGATAAAAGTCTCTTCTTTATTATCTCACGTCACATCTATCCTACCATAGGGTGTAACTTCTGTTTTGACACAAATCAAAAGAGAGGGAGAGAGAGAGAGAGAGAGGGCGAGGAAAAAAAGTAATAACATTCTTATAACATAGTAGTCCGTACACAGAGTAGCTAACCGTAAGCCTTTTGCTCTCGCGGTTGATGGAAGGGTTCCCTGGCCCCCGGGGCGAGGGGGGGTCCTAAACAGTGAAATTACTCGAGCGACAATACGCGTTCTTCCAAATTGCAGAGCTTCGCATCTCACGCGTCTTTTGCGGGGGCTCGTCACGGGGCACGGACGACTGCGCCGTAAATAATAAATGAAAAGGCGACCCCTTGGGGTGGCCGACGTATGGTGGTGGTCGGCCAATGTACGTTCTCGTACCTTATATACACCTACGTGTATGGACTATGGACTGAGAACGACGGCGCGCTCGTAAAGACTTCATTAGGGCTGGTTAGCCTAATGGGCACAGATAAGGGTTGCTGCGTATACCATTAAGTTGTACGTTGTCAGCGAGCGGAACCCGCACGAGCATTAAAGAACTACACCGGGCGACTGCGCCCAACCGAGTGAACTCCTTACCGTCCTAGTCATTTGAACGAACGGGTATATAGTAGGTATAATGTATGTATATATACTTGTGTGAATATATTATACATATATATATATATGGGTAAGGTGAGTATATAGTATGCTAGTATATACATATGTATAGCTAAAAGCGGAACGTAATATACCGTTAGCCGAACTGAATACACGTAGAGAGAAAACACTCGGGCAAGGGGTGAGAAATTGGGCGAGGGAGAAATAGGGGTGAAATGCGCAAGCGCGATATGGTGTAATTCGGTTTGAAGTAATTCCCACTGGCTTGAAAACAAGCGGTAAGTATGAACGCGAAACGCACGTCAAAAGCTCGAGTAAAACCAAAATAGGGGTCCGCATGTGAATCGGGGAAATGATGAAGGGTGGGTATCGTATTATATCGTATTATTACGTCGTGTCTCATTACGTTATTGTACCTACCCGGCACAATACTAACGTGCAGAAACTCTCCGAAGGCACCATCTCATGCACAGATAACAGATCAAATCGAATATCGTATCGTAGGTATATATATATATATATATATATATATATTATGGTTATAGTATATACCTATATACACTATACTGCAGGCTTGAGATGTACGTAGGATTATTTCTTCCGGGTAACCACAGACCTCGTTCCTTGTTACTTCTCTTTTCACTAGAGGCAGAGAAATCGAGATAAAAACAAAGAACGATAGGTAGAGAGGGAAAATACAGACGAGATGAAAACCCGCCTCGACGCCCTACGGGCTATCATATATATATAACCAAGAACATGCAGCCTCGTTATCAATCCCTCTTACTTTCTCGCCGATCTACCATCCCCTATTATACTGATGATGTATACTTATATAAAGTTTATTACAGGTGGGTGTATGAGGATCGAGAATAGAAACGACTTGCCGATTTCGAGTGACCCCTTGAGGCTTATGGCTTTTCATATGTGGTCAGATAACGTTCTAGGTTTCCGTATAGGAGTGTGAGTGTATCGGAATCATATCATGACTACGCACCGTGACTATGGGATTAGTATTGTTTTAATAATATGCGCGTAGGTATAATTCTATGATGTGATAATATAATATGGTATGTACGCTATATATAGGCATAATATTATATAGGTAGGTACTACGTGTGTTTTCTGAATAATATAACCGTTGCGTGACGTACCTGCGTAATCGTAACGATCTAATTCGTGACTAAAAACTTTTCCCGCGACTAAAATTATGGTACCGATAACTCCGAAGATGCTTTGAATTGTTTAGAGTTGGTTAAACACGACCGTAGAGCTGACTCGCTGTGCAAAGATCCGCTCGATCGTGCAACCCTGGGGCTTCAACGATGCTACCGCGCGCGTCTTTGTTCGTCTAATATTAAACCGTAATTGAACTCCGCGACATCGCAGACTCTGTGACCCACGGTAAGCGAGACTTTCCTTTATTCGAGAGAAGAAAGGATCTACAAGGTTCTGAAAAATATTTGAGAGGGGGAATCGTTAAACAACGACCGATATTTCTCAGCATTTCTTTACCCTTAATAATGAAGTCGGAATCATGATGATACTATTCGAGATATGTATTCCGTTCATGTTTTTTTCTTTTTTTTTTCTTCACCTGTCTCATAACAAACGATAGGTACTCAATGTTACCATATTATATCAAGAGACTCAAGTTAAAAAAAAGAAAAGTTCAAAATCGGCCGAGTCTCTTTCTAAGCGAAGCCATTCAACTCCAATCGAGTGGGGGGATGATGTTTCATATATTCTAGCGTATTCGGTAGTATCCTGGAAATCAACGATTTATGTTAAAATTGAGGGTCAAAATCCCTTTCATTTAAGCCAAAGAGCAATGCGATCGGCGCTCGGAGCAATGAGATATGTTATTTTCAATAATTTGAAATAGTAATATTTGATCATCTTTCGCTCCATCTTCTGGTCCAAGTAAAGCTGTCGATTTCAATACTTTTCTTTTTGAAAAAAAGTCGATTTTTTTAGGTGATGACCATGCATGAATATACTTGGCGCAAGGTTTTTGCACCGGAGGTGATTTTCATTCATATTTACATACGTGCAGGGATCCAAAGTATATAACAAAAGATTTTTCACGGACGGTTAAGATTGAACGGATTCTAAACCCCAGCAGATCCGTCTCTGACTCGTTATGCATCTTATTACAAACGGTGACCGACGTATTTCGCGAAAACTCTGATGGTATTAAGAAGGCTTATATCGTTAGCGCCGGAAGATACCGAGTCAAGGATCTCCAAGGGGGTTTAATTTATTGCGGGGGAATTTAAACTCGAGAAAAGATGACAAGCTGCTGTGAGGAGTTGTAGGTATATTAAGGTGAGGAGGCATTGTTCGTTGTAAATGAAATAAATTAAATAACATTTCCTGAGCACTCTAATCTCAATTTTCATCCCCCTGTTTCTTATTCCTCTTATTCCTTCTTCTTCTTATTTTTCTTCGTCCTCTTCCTCCTCTTGGTTGTCTTCGCATCAAACGAAGTCCTTCAAGGACTAATTACAGGAAGAAAATAATCGCGTAGCAATGAACAACCTGAAGGAATTCATTAAACGCTGATTGAACGACGTGAGAGATTCATATTGCAAAACTACCCCCTTGCAAGTATCTATGATTCTTCACGCGACGACTCTCCTTCGATCTGCTACCCCACTAGCCACCACTTACTTACCAACCTTCTATACCACATCCACGCGATCATAAATATTGCCCAACTGTTCGACGCCTCGCTTGCTGAGTAGATCGCGAAAATATTGCTCCCATCGGGCGATGTGGATTGGGTCGGCTCGAGTAGATATTATTCATCTATTCGATGTTATTTGTTTTCTCTCTAAGGGAATAAGCGAGAGACAAGTAGACCCGGTGAAAGATGGAGAGTTGCACTTAAAACTAGAATCGCTTTGTTCTCCTATTTTGATATTCGTTGATATACAATACTGGATTTAATCTCTTCATCAATGATCTCAGCTGAACTTAAGATCTGGCCGTGAAGTGTATTTCGCTCACGTCCTGGTACCGCTAATCCCAGGAATCAATCGGGCGGTTATCCACCGCGATAAATACTCTGCAACCCCGTTTGGAATCCTAAATCTGGCCCCGAAGTTGGGGCTAAAAATGTGTAATTATTTATCCGTTTCGGGAGGACGACGTTCATGTAAGTATGGGGTCACGATCGAGGTCGGGTCAACCCACATTGGCACGGGTACAGACTCCGGGGATTCGACAAGTCCGAGGAAGTTCTCACCCCAACTCCTCGTCCACGCCCCAGACTACGAAGAAGTTTCTCGACTTCGACACGACGTAAATATGTACGTATCTATACGTACAGAATTGTACAGGGGGAATGAAAACCTATTTATTTATTTACTTATTTATTCATTCATTTATTTATTTATTAATGCTTTTCTTTGTTGAGAACCTGGAAAAGTTAAAATGAAACGTGGTAAGTATAAGTACGGAAAGATACGGTATATATATATATATATATTATATATAACAAGAATTAAGTATAAAGAAGGAAAAGCATGATGATAAATTTTGTACGAGCTGGAAGAGCTCTTGATGGGCAAATTACCAATTTATCAAAAATCCTTAGAGCGTACAAAATATGATTCAAGTTCTGAGACTTGATCCCAGTTTTATGTTACCTCGCTTCGCTATACTCCCTTGAACCGCTTCTATACCTACGATATAAACATTATCCGTCAATGTCCCTTCCGGTCCTATTCCGATATCGCGCATATATCACGCGAATCCAGAATATAGGGGGCGATCAAATATTGTACATGACATGTATGGTTTTTTCTTTCGTTCATTTTTTATTCTCTCTTTTTTCACCCCTATACGTATTAATAAAACTCTGCATTTCAACCCTGCACAGCTGCATCATAAAACGGGTTTACTTGACTTTATTCGCCCGTACTTTTGTATAATAATTAGCCACCTACCCCTGTCCCCTCGTCCCATCGTTTCCATCCCCCTGCACCGTATATGTACTGTATTTGTACAGCGAGGAGTTAGCGATCCTCGCGTGTTTGCCGACAATATACGTTTCAAGGGACGGTTTTAAAGTTAAGACGAACAGGCTACTAGTACTAGCTAGCTAGCTAGGCGGCTGCGTGACTATTTTTCGAAGTAATAAGCGCCGGGTGATAAATAGTGTGGAGCGGACCCGCGGCCGCGGTCGTGGTGATTTGTCGCAGTGGATATGAGAGGGACGCGAGTACCTCTTTCCGCGGCAGCTTCTCCCCCGTACAGGACGCAATATTATTTTAAACAATGATATAGGGGAGACGCGTGGCACCGCTGGAACCCTGGAGCCGCAGAGGAAACGAAATGAAAATCGGGAGCGTGCACGGAATCGCAACATTTTAAAATCCGACCAGTTTACTTATGGACCATATATGGAGGCTGGAATGTGTAACTAGCTACGCGGAGTACCGGAAGGTCGTCTTAGACATTTTTCAAGATAGTTGGGCTACGCGAACAACTGAATTAAAAATAACGCTTTTGAATACGAAAGATTTCCTTCCATCCACTGCATATAGACACTTCAGAAATATTAGCTATCCTTCTCCTCTGTCTACCCTTCTTCTTCTTCTTTTTTCATTTTCTTCCGGTTGCTTTTGATCATTTTTTTTTATTTTTCCCGCGTTTCCTCTCCGTGCTACCGCCGATTTTGGCGACGATTCAAGCAAGTTATACATGTATTATTAAGAAGCTGCGCTTGGCCGCGGTCCAGGAGACGGCGTCATCTTCGAGACGCGGTAGTATGTAGGGGTAGGTATAAGGTATAGGTATATAGATAGTAGAAAGCCCGAGGCAGTTAGCCTAGCCGAATCACATCTAGATCCCCTCGTCATTGTATATAAATGCGAGGTTAACAAGCTACAGATCGTAATTAGTAATCTAATTTAATTGTTACTAATGCCTGATGGTAGGTATATATCTGTATACAAACGCTCAATTACGCCGTGGCTAATTACGAGGGTGAAAACGGTAAACCGAAACACAGTTTTCTCGTTACAAACGGCACTATACCATTTATGTTTGCTGGACAACCATCGATTCGTCTCGCTTCGCGAAATTTCGAATCAACGCAAGACCAAACATCGAGAGCAGTCCGTATTTGACGGTGGGTAATCAATTTTTGTCGACATTTTCAGCTTTCCATTTCAATCCGTAAAGCCATGTAATTTTATTCAGTTACAATGATCGGTGTTTTATTTTTTATTTTTTGTTCCAGACCTTTTTCTTACTTTCTAGATATTTCTGGCGCATTGTCAAGTTCTTTGGTGATCCTTGAAGAGGTGATTGACTTAAAAATTGACGAGTCAAGTTGTGGGTAGTATGTGTTGCAATGAAAGTCCTGAGTCTATTTGAACCTACGTGCATATCGATTATTATATTCACATGATCCTTCCAACCCCTTTTCCGATTTCATGTTCTACTGAACACTATACCTACTGACAACCTGTACTTGTACCTGCACGCACACGTTGACGTACTAGTATCGTTATGTAGGTATTGCCCGGTGTTATTTCCTATATAGTTTAATTTCGATCGCTATTTCCTGGGGATGTGGTATACGCTGGTTGACTGGTAACTTGTGAAACGAACGGACTGCCAACAACTTTCCTCCTCCCATTCCGAACTGTGGGGTATACACGTCGAACTAGCCTCAATCCCCGTCAACCGCACGGAAGCCTCTGACCGGATCCGAACAGATGAGCTCCGCGCGCGTGACTTACTTGAAATCGCGGCAAATTGACTTTCCGAAGGGGTCGATTCTCTGACCCTCTCCTGCTGATCCTTATGCTAGGTATGGCTAACTTCTATCCGCAAACCGCAAGGCGCAAACCGTTTCGGAAAATGATTTTCAAGATGCCTATATAGTATATACGGACGGTATTATACATATATGTACCTATGGCTTTGGACTGGCATTACTTGAACAAATTATCCCTCTGGTATTAACTAGCTGCGAGTCAACGGACTTTTCCTTTCGAGCTTTCGGTTATCCAGTTTCTCGTGGGCCGCCCACTGTACGTTCGTTCCTTCTTTGATAATTGTCCCGCTAATGCGGGTCCTGGTAGTTAGCCAAACAAGGAAAAAAAATCCGTCTGTTGTTACCCACCCCGAGGCTCTCCTTTTTACCCAGCGTTGGGTTGCCCCTGGCATTACGCGGAATTACGAAATTAAGCCGCGAACATGGCCCGGCTAAAACGTAAAACGCGCCGAGAGGGCGGAGGTCGACCATCACCATCCACGCTTTTAAAATTACACACGCTCACCGAGTCCGAAAGTTTGTTTCAAGTTTCCAGGGCAGGGCTGGTCACCGAGGCTTCTCTCTCCACGCTTTACGTTTTACGTTTTACGTTTTACGTTTCACGTTTCACCTTTCACCTTTACCGTTTCACGTTCCACGCTCTCATCTGTATAGTCGAAACACAACATGAAAGATCTCTCGCGCTTCGGAAGCTTTCAAGTTATCCGATTATTCAAAAAACCTCCGGCCCACCTCGCGGCATCAAATCCAGATGCTGCCGAGCAGCAAAGTGCACGTATATTTCATACCAAAAGAAAAAAATTACCCCTCCATACCTGAACTTACCGTCAGAAAAACAATCTCCGGAAGTCTGAAACTAATTCAACAATGTTCTACCTATATCATATCAGTGCAGTATGCACAGATTTTCTCCCTTGGCCTGCACCCCATCTTCGGAATTTCGACTGACCAATTCGCCATCGACATTAACTCGTGTAGCGTGAAATGATAATGGGACGAGGTCGCAATAACATTGGTCAAGCTTCAGGGAATAATAGAATCGTATTTCTCCGTAGAATTTTCTTATCGGAACCTCATTCTTGAAAGTAATACGTGACTAGCAATAAGTATTTCCTACCTGGTGACACGCACCGCGTGATAATATTATTACCACACGTGATAGTGGTGTAACGAGTGCAGCAATTTATTATCAAATATGGTAATGGTCAAATGCGAGAAAGATCTGTAATTAACTCGGGAGCGATACGTGGCTAACTGAATAATTCAGTCCCACTACCACCTATTCCCGTCGAGGTTCCCCTCCTCGCTCTATGCTAGAGTTCCGAGTCCCTAGTCCCTAGTTCCTAGTTCCTAGTTCCTAGTTCCTAGTTCCTAGTTCCTACTTCCTACTTCCCAGTTCGCACTACGTACCCTGAGTGGCGTGGAGCAGGTGGATGGATCCTTGTCGGGTCACGTATATGTATATCAACTTACATACCTGTAAGTATATACGACTAAAGCTTACGTACACGCGCAGCTGTGCAACGGTGCACATACTATCAGTCAAAGTGCACTTCCACACAGGTATATGCAGCAATGCGCAGAATTTTACTGTTTTTGCTATTGTTTTAACAATATTACACACATAGGTGTACCTATATGTGTGACGAGCTACTCATACCTATATATATTACATACGCGTATACTGTTATGTAGATGCAGATGTTAATGCCCTGCGCCCTGTCCGGGAGTAGAACCTCGGCGCTTTAAGGGTAGCCGGGGTATTCCCCAACTCACAGAATGTATAAGGAATGGAAAAACGAGGAAAGATTAGGGCAAGGCGGGAGGAGCTCGAGGTAATACGAGGCAAGACAGGCGACTATTTTTCAGGCCCTTGTCTCTAGCGCATCGCGTCGCCCATCAATTCCCTCTGATCTCTCTATCAGTCAACGGTTCTGTTTCTCCATCCTTGAATCCTGCCCTTTCGCCTTTATTGTTTTCTTATTTTTTTCTTATTTCTTCTATTCTGAAACCCATGCAGCCAACCTCGCTCTTTCTTCCATACTACCACGATGCAAGTAAATTTCCCCTGCGAGGGTCAACGATTCGCGTATTTGTCCAAACGTGCGAATAATATCACGTGTTTTCACCTGCGTCGTCTTTACGCAACACATCTAAACGGCCGGGTCTAGCTGGTGTACTATGTATTATACTCGTGCAAAGTGAAGGGGATGATAATCGGCGTTAAACAAAGGGAGAGGGTGGCTCGTTTAACGGAGGCAACGTACAAGAGGCCGGAAAACGGACTGACTGTTCACAGAGTAGGTATGGGGAGCTACCGAGTTAGTTATAGGAATGGGGAGTTGGCGAGGGAAGACAATGCGAATTACGTCGGTCCGATCTATCTCCGACAAGGATCGCATCTCGGAATTCCGATCTTAAGCCCTAATTAAAGATCCGTCGCGTGGGACGCCGCGGCGCTTTCACCAACGGGTGTGCTTCGTCTTCTTATATGACGGGGGACGCCGCCGGCGCGGCGGTGGGCCTCGGGACTCTTTGCCTACTGGGGCGACGGTCGTCTTCACTAATTATAATCGAGACAGATGAATTAAAACGATTTACGATAACGCTGCAGACGTCTATTCCTAAACGCTGGAGCTATAATATTTCGAAATTATTTATGCCCAGTGGATGCAGGTCATTAAAAAATGTGTTGCCTGAAACCTGACGTCACCAACGCGTTACATATCGCGTTGAGAGTACATTAATTATTAAAAAAAAAAATGAAACATGAAAAATGAAAAATAAAAAATAAACACACACCTGAATATAAATTATTACATGATACGGTAGAGAAGGGTCATTTCGAAAAATGTAACGTTAGGATCGAGTTTCTGGCCAGATTAAATTTCCATCGATTTGATCGTTGTGATTTTAATGAAAATCTACACTAGTAATGACAACAAACTCGTTAATGTTAATGCGCCGTTAACGGGGTAAGGCTAATTATTTCGTACCGCAAACAAAAGCTACTACATACCTGTTCGCGGGTAGCTACGATTATTGGTTATATTCAATTAATTAACACATCGAGAGAGAGAGAGAGAGAGAGAGCTCAGACTAATTTATGATTTCGTGACGTCAGTGGGCTACTACTACGTCCCGACGAGTGCGCTAGGGGTTGACGTGAAAATAAACCATAACCATAGTGCCTGTTGGTCGGCCGAATATACCAACACGTAAACAGAATTGGACAGAGGACCTCGGTCCAATTACCAGCATTAATCAGACGTGCCGAGTTAGTGACTCGTTAATTTAATCCCGCATATAACTTGAACGGATAATTACCTATCTGTAGATAAATTCGAAGAAGGAACCGTTAGTTTACAGTCGTAAACTTGACGTACGTATCGCGATGATGAAAATTCTGATCTTAGAAGCTAATAACCGAAGGCTGTAAGAATAAGGATCAGAGAATCCTGAAACGGGCCGAAAAACTTATCTTCAAGTTGTGAAAAGAACGACGACGAACAATCTGTACTTAGGTATTGTTAATATATCTGACCTACCGCGCGATTATCCGAAAAAGAGAAAAGCTCACCTCTGAATACCGAGCCGACCTAAAACGGCACGTCAGGCAGGCGAACGGGCAAACGGGCAAACGGCTGTTAAGCCGAGCCATTACTCCCCACCGCCTACCTTATTGTTCATTTATCGGTACGAGGCTGCGCAAGTATTGACCTGGAGGTGCCGCGTGAAAGCGCGTGTCGGGTCTTGCTCTGGTATCCGAAGTACGGCTTTCGGACTTGATCGTTTCGGAATTTCAAAGTCCAGACTATGTCCTATCGGTTATAATTCAAGTCCAATTGATCCTGGCTTCGACGTCTTTCGCGTCAGCTCTTGAGGCTAAAAGATCTACGTCGACGCCGTTGCGTAGCCGCACAAGGAAAGCTCCAACCCCACGGGTAACGCAAGGATCGCGTGCTCACAGTCGCGCCGCGATCAAAGTCCGCGTGGGACAAGGGCACGGACCCTCGTAAGCCCTTATAAGCCCTTATAAGCCGGTATAAGCCGTTATAAGCCGTTATCGCTATCGGGACGTGGACGCGTCGAATGGACGCACGTCTCTCTTTCGGCCGCGGAGGTCGAGCACGTTGCGTATCTACGGAAGGGCCCTTTTTAACGTTCGAATATCTGGTCCAAGCCGGATTTTGACGATATCGAAAAATATCTTCTCTCCGATTTTCATCCCCCAAGAATCCTCTCTGGTTTTACTTTCGTCTTCATTTGACGAGAATTTTTACCCAAGCGATTGCATCTATACACTGCACCTATTACAGGAGCAACGTATGAATTGCTGTTCGCACAAAACACCACTTATTAACTTTAGAATAATTACGTGCCCTGTATCGATCCGACGCTACAGCTGACTGACATATACCAACATGTAGCATATAGTATGTGGAGATCAGAGGATCGAAGACCTGACGTAAAGATAATAATGATAATATTAAAGACTATATAAGAGCATAAAAGAATCGTGAGAATAATTTAACACGTTATACTTCCGAGGCATTCTAATTACTTGGGGGTGTGGAAAAGCGAAAGGTAAAAGAACGCGGTATACAACATTAGCGAGGGGAGTAGGTACAAGGTGTAAATCATTCCGCGAGGATTTCATCCGAGTAACCATTTGGAAGATCAGTTCCTATATTGGTGTGCTTTGGTTTACTTTACTTTATACTTTACCTATCTCCAGCTCATATTCTACCGCGTTTATAAGTCTGCAGCGACAAAAGGTTTGGCGCCAAGTTTTGAGCAGGAAATCGATCGTTAGAGAGAATCGGCTTGGGCAGTAAAACTTTGCGTAGGAATTACTTGATTCCGTAATAGGAGACACGTAGGTCTGCTAACATACAGCACATAGGTTTGCGAGTCGCCACGATATGGAAAGCAGTACCTACGAGGCGCCGCGACGCCGTTCTACATATACCCTCCCTCCGCCCGCTGGCCCCGATTCAACTTTGGCCTCGCCCTACCGTGAAATGAAAGACCCGAGCCGGGGCTTCTCCGAAGGGACGACTATTTGCACTACGCAACTATAGTGGCGAGGACACGTTTCGGGCTCAATTTAGACGATCTCAACTCCTGGCTTTTCAGCATTTTCGCCACCCTCTAAACGCCCTCTTTGTTATTTCCTAATCGCGTATATCGGTGTGATGTCACATATCCGTGATTTCGAAATTTGACGAGAGGGGGTTCGATTTTCAGCTGTAGCGACACCGCGGAGCCTAACTCTCCAGGAAATTCCGACTGTCTGAACGCAAGAACGCTCTAAGTCTTGTCGGATTGTCTGGAGATGAATATGGACCGCTTTGTCACTCAGTACGTGGAATGAGTGCCACTGGTTGTAAATCATATAGGACTGGGTATAGGGACGAGGATGCGAGGGTAAGCTGCCCGGGCGGGGGTTGGTACCGGGCAGGATGGCCTGTTGGGAAATAAGGAGGCAAGTTAGGCCCCCCGTTTCGCCCCTGGCTTGCTTTACCCTTAGCAAATAGCTGTGTGTATGGGTATACCCAGAGCTGCTCCCGTACTCCTTCCAATACACAGAGACAACTGGTACCACCCTTGCACGTGTGTCTCTACCTTCGTCTTCTTCTTCTCTGTAACACGCGTTCACCTCTTTGGCGCACGTCCATTCATCCAAGCGCGTGTAGGTATCACCTTACTTTGCGAAAGCATGTTGGGTATACCCACGCGTGTACTCCGAGAACCTATCCTAAGGTATATAGTAGGTATACGTATACTATGAAGGTGGGTTGTGTCCTGCGGTGTAACCTTCCGCGAAAAGCCAGCGTGGTTTTGAGCGTGTCAACCCCAAGCTCTGTGTTCCTTCATAGTGTAGATTGTGTCACCATGAGCTGGAGCGGGTTGGATCGATATATGGCAGGTCGTTGTATATGTGCGGGATGTAAGTAGGTAGGTAGGTTGGTGGGTGAAAGAAGAATTACTGGTTGAAATGAGGAAATAGAGGGTTGCGCGAAGCAGGTTTAGGGTGAAATCATCAGCCCGTACCTACAGGTGTACATAGAGGTATGCATGTGTATTTATTTATGGGCACGCTTGAGTAAACGTGGGTGTTTCATGTGTATATTATGTATACACATATACAGTGTGATCGAAAATAATCGCACCACAGGTCATGGGTGCATTCCCTATGAAAATCTAGGACTGAATTCTGCTTCACCATAAATTCGAGGGACCGATTGGATTCGGAGAGTCTTAGTTGACTATAATTACAGAGCTTATACGTCATCATGATAGGGTCAGCTCACGGGTGTAAATTGATCATTTCGCGTAACGAATCCAGTGTTTAGCTTTGAATTGTATTCCTAATTAAGTACCTCTCACTCGAATGTAGCTTCCATAGTCATCCACGTTGTCCAGGTCTTTCGGCCACGATGCCTGATCTCTGACTGATTTTTCTTAAGCATCGGGCATCGTGCCTGAAACCGGTAATCAATGCAATATAACACCGAACACCCGACTTGCCACGGGCACTAATCAATTTGCACTTGTGATCGTATAAGGCCGGTCAACTCAAGACGTTCCGTAACCGGGAAAATATCGATTTCTCGAATTTTTGGTGGATGAATTTTAGTCTTAGATTTTTATACGGAATGCGTCCATTACCTGTGATGTGGTGTTTCTGAATCACCTCGTATGTAATATGTATAAGTACACATGTGTACATACGTAGGGGGTAGAACCTATTTCGAACAAATTTTCCAAGTTACAGCGAAAATTGATTCACCGCGTAACAATTACTCTCGGGCAACAATCGGTTGTTTGAACAATTTGCATGGCAAAGGCTTGGGTCGGAGAGTATCCATTCTCTAGCTGATTGAAAGCGCGAAACACTCTCTACCTCTTTTCCACCACCCTTTTTTCGTCGAATCTATTCCCTCGGTGTTTCGGCTGTAAACGCGGGTATGCGGTACATATGGATATGTGGACATATACTCAAACAACGTGTGGTAGGTATTCGTTATGTTTACACGTATCTACGTGAAAACGCATTTATGGGGGTGGTGGCAGCGTTCACGAAGATTGCTTCTCGTCCCTCTGGCTGCCTCCGACAGCGACGTTTCTGTTTTCCTCCCTTTTATCTTATTATTATATATTCGATAATGGACGGGGGTCGCACGTTATGATCTTGCAGTTATTTTTTTCATATGGTAAACTGGCGGAGGAGAGTAAGAGACAAGGAACTATAGCGATCGTGGAAAAGGGTTTGAAAATTTGATACGATGTCTTATATGTATATTCAGCGTATCGTGAGCCGGCAAGGAAACGGCGATTTTGTAAAAACGTATCCTTTTCTCATACAGTATTTCACACCTCCTCGACACGCTCGTACTTAACAGCCTACGACACGTCCGAGTCTACCGTCGACAGTCTGGTAAGTGTAGAACAGAAATTTTCCGAAATTGTCCAAGGAAGTAGCACGTGTGGTCTGAAAGTGGCGAGTAGGAAACCAGTTATGAGCCAAATAAATCTCGAATGCGTGCTTCGGTGGCGAACTGGTGGCTCTAGACCATGTTTGGTTTCAGACGTCGTGGCGACGCTACTTTTTCGCGTTTACGAAGTGCCGGAAGAAATGGGGGAAGGCGAAGACGGAGGGTGCGAGGCTTAGAAGTACGGATACGGGGCACGCGACGATACCTCAGGGTCGTCAAGGTGGCCGGTCCCGTGGGTGTAGCCAAAGAACTTGGCGTAAAGCGACGCACCAACTTGACGCGTTTACAGTTTCTGTTTTTTTTTTTTTTTTTCATTTTGTTCATTTTTTTTGCTTTTGCTTCTGCTTCTGTTCTTTTTTCTTGTTTCCTTGTAAAGTTGGTTGCGCAACGTAGAGGAATGTAAACCTCGCACACGCGGCCGTATGTGAGATCCGAGATCCGAGATCCCGGATCTTTCGGGGTGCGTGTTTCACGCGACACCACCGTTCCGCCCTCTCGGCGTCCACGCGCGGGCGAAAACCCTCGCCGAGTCATTACTATTAATAACCAGACAGAGAGAACTGTACGACGGACGCCAAACTGAGGGATGTGGGGAGGAAGGGATAGATGAAGAGAGGGACATAGTGACAGAGGGACAAGGGAATAAGGGGGGGGGGGGGTGTAGAGGGTCAGCCAGGGTAGACAAATGTGCGCGTGTGCGTGTGCGTGTGTGGGTGTGTTATTATTCGTAATGACGTGATTCATTCCACTCGCACCCCCAGGTGAACTCCCCGGGGCAACCTCGCCCAACGTGACCCAACTGCCCCCAGAGCCCCTTCTCCTTCTCTTCATCCTCCTCTACCATCCTCGTATATTTGCTTGGTTAAATTTCAAACGCTATGGTATGTACGAATACATAAGTCTAGATAAATATATATATATATATATATATATATATATATATATATGTAGGTACAGACATACAGGAGAGAGGCATGTACCTATATACATTAGGTTGATTCAATGAAAAGTCGACAATTTTTTTTTCTATTATTACGTGAAAAATTTTAATACATGGTAAAAGAAGAATTTTCTCCAAATCTGCACTCTATAGATTAATTTTGAAAGGGAGCTCAATCCATTTTCGGCTTATTTTCCTAATTGTAATTAATATCATGGCTTTTCACATTTTCAACGAAATAAATCATTGTGAAATATGTTGAAAGATATTTATTTTGAAACATATATAACAAAATCACATAGAAAAGTTATTATAATGTTAATAAACAACAAATAATCAATAAAATTACTCTATACCTGTGTAATAAAAGACAAATAATATATAATAATAATGAATAGCTTTTTTCCAAAATTCATCCATGAAGCTCAGATTTGGAAAACATTTTTCTTCTACCATGTATCATTTTGCACGAAATGAAAAAAAAACGAAAAAAAAAAAAAAAAACACAAGTATCGACTTCTTTTGAACCACCCTAAAATATATACTATATAACTATATACATAATATACTATATATATGCATTATATGCGCGTTGATATACCTAGCAACCAACCCATCCACCTATATGTATTATGTATCATACCTATACAGTTTCGTATACTACACTACACCTATGGCCTCAGCCAGGTGCGTTATCAGGTGGTTATCACGCGCTGTCACGCGGCCCTCAAGAGACGGGGGGTCCGTCGAGGTGAGGAGAGGAGGAGAGGAGAAAAGAGAGGGAATGGGGATGAACAGGGGTGGTTTAATTTCCTCGAAACCCGAGTCGAGTTGATCTCGACTCTCCTTTGACAAACCTGAGACCTTGAAAGTGGGGACGGGAAAGGTATTGACCTATGGTTCAAAATAGCAGAGCGTTACATCGAGGCTGGGGTAACTCGTGGTTAGTTGGGGGTCGATCCTGAGGGGGATGGCGGTAGGGGCAAGGGGGGAGGGGACGAAACTAACCCAGCTATTTCGCACGGAATAGTTCGGCCCGGGTCAAGATTCTTCCTGTGGCCTCCGGCTTTCTGCACGCGTTGAGAGACTAGAAAATCTTATTGCGAATTCCAAAAATTAACGGAGGACCCTGACGCGACCGCAACGTGCGGTGACTTTGACTGTAAATCGTGGAACGTGGAACGTGATCCTTCATCCAGGGGTTAAAAAACAATGTAAAATCATTTTCACCTGGCCAGTGGGCATTCTAACAATAAATTTGTCCCTATAGTGGTCTGACCCACCATCATCATCATCATCATCGTAACACGTTACTCGTACGCTTTACCTAGAAGTGGTGAAGCACGGCACCATGGTATCGCGTGCACTAAGTGTCAGCGAGGACCACGTTGAGGTGTAATTAAATGTGTAACGGTCGATATCGGAGCGTTTAAAAATAAATAAAAAATATAAATGAAAAAATGAATAACAATAATAATAATGGGAGCGCATTAGCACCTAGCATGTAATATACGTGCTGCTAGCGTTTTTATTTGTTTTAATCAAAGCGTGTGTAGTCACGAGTTTCTAGTTTCTAGGCTTGTAAATCCTTCGTTGAGACCGGAAGTACCCACCTGGCAGGTAATACGTTAGAGTGGAGAAAAATTGTTAAGAATTGGTTGTTTGTTTTTTTTTCTCGCGCGCGTTGCAGAAATTATCGAGCTGCTTTAAACAGTATAGGTATACGTTGAATATGGCGCGAGCTGCGTTCAGACTTTTTTCTTTCTTCAAATATCTATCGCTATACATTTTCTATGGGTATTGCGAGTTGCGAAATGTTCGTTATTTTAAATTTTAAATTTCAAAATAAAACTTGGTCACCCGCGCGCTTATCCGCCGGTTATATCGCGATACTATCGCCCTGGTCACGCTTAGCCGTTGCTCCTACCACGGCCACTGGTGATCCCGATACCACAAGACGCCATTCACGAGTAAATTATTTAAATAAAAATTAACGCCTGGGTGGTCACCGCGTTCAATACCCTAAAGCAAAGTCCGCAGCCTTAAAAACTCTTTCTCTTTCTCTCTGCGTTTGTCATTTATTTTATTTTTTTATTGTTCCGTCAAATCCCGGTCACTAAAGACAAATTGCTTCTAATATCACATAAGAGATCCTCTTTACCAACCGATTATCATCCCTTAGCATGGGTAGCTAACCCGAGCAAGAAGTGGCGCCATCCGACGTGGGGTAGCTGAACTAGAAAAGCGCTGGAGGAGCAGTTGCCAGGGAGTGGGGATTTCGCGAAGACGAGAGAGGGAGAAACTTCGTTGAATAGTGGGGGGATGAGCATTGGAGGGATTGATGACGGGGTGGGGGTCGCGTGTACAAGTCGGTTTCACGCCGTAAAAATGTCTATCCGAGTCTGTATCATCAGTTTTTTTTGTTCCGAGGGGGCTGAAAAGCACCGTAAAAAAGGCCGATTTTTTAAGGGAAAATGGTCACGGGGTAAACGCGTAAGGATTAAAGTACAGCGCGCTTATCCTGTTGAAAATTATTGAAAAAATTAATGAATTGAAAAAGTTTTTCCTCGCGTGAAACTGGCGCCCTCAGAGATCTGCGGAAGCTAAGGGATCGGGGAGAGGGCATCGAGGCGATGGTGGGGGATCTGACAGACCTCCAGGTTGAACTGGTGGGGATAGAAGGGATGGAGGGGTTTGAGGAGATCTAAGCGATGGAGGAAATAAGGGGCTGGAGGGGCTCCAGTGGAGGGGTTGAATCGATACAGCTACGATACATGGAGCGATACACGAAACGATGTCTCGAAAGTAGAGGAAAACGCGCGCGCACTAGCACCTCGTCGACCAGCGATATCGAAGCTCCGTCAGTCCGTGGGTTCAGGCTTTGAAACATCTCGTCGATCCCGGTCGTCCCATAACAATCGTCTCTGGAAATTTGAAAGACACTCTCGAGTCGTGCGAGCGGTAAAATTTTTCGTTTGATGTTAGGTTACGACTATAAACTCGCATACGAATTTTCGGCGGAATTCAACCCGGCGCCATTTGGCAGCTGCCCGTGGCGTGGCGCGTGTTTGAACGGATATTTACCCTCGGGCAAATGCGCTTAAATCGTAAACACCGGTTAATCCCGGGACCTGGAACCCCACGCTGACACGGGTATCGGCTTCATGTACCGCGTATTGCAAGGGGATAGTGAGGAGGGCTTAGCCAAGAAATCACGACGAGAGAAATCGGCGAGAACGAAAACGCGCTTTCGATGGTACTCTCGATTCTCATCCCCCGCAAGAAACGAGGACCAGGATAGATGCTTTGACTACCGACGCCCATAATTCCTATGGCAAATCACAGCCCATGTTTTTTCTCTCTTATAACGCAGAGCCACACATCGAGTCATTGTAGTGTAGGGTAGTCGCGTAGTAGCAGGGGGTAGCCCCGGGTCGGGAGATAGATTAACGCGACACCGTCACCATTCGAACAAAGCATCGCACAATGGCCGCGTGGGAGGGATCTGACCGGGTGCACTCGATATATTGCCCAGTACTCGCGGATATCGTCGATGCAATTCAATGCACGATTTCCGCAAGCACTTTGAAACATGGTATGGCGCGAACCACGGCGACCTGTTCACCGTCACATTCAACGGTCTAGAAATTAGCAACTGGAAACAAAAACCACCCCCGAACATTCGGGTCTGTATAATCGGTTCCAAACGCTATACCGAACGATTTTCACCATCTCCAAAAGAATTTCGGCATGTCACGTCTGCGCAGACAGGTGGTAATATCTTTAATTTTCACCGAGAGGATAAAGGGTTGCAAAGTTGGGTGACCACACCTCCAGGGAGGGAACTTGTGCGCGCGCAACATCCCCGTGGTCCATTTCAGAGGATGGCGAGTTCTGAAGTAGACATACGTTTCTGGAATCGGGTCGTATTCTTTCGACGTAAGACTCCGACCGATTCTTGACCGATATCCGCTTGTGGTTTAGGACCTGGATATGTTCCTTTCGTAACGAACGAAATATTGACATAATTTGACCCTAAATTTTGTACTCCAATTTGTATCCATGAATGCAGGGAGAAGATAAAAGAGCGAAAGAGAATGAGGAAAAAGTTGCGATCAGTGACGGTCATACTTTTCGAATAAATAGAAGAGGGGGCGACGAAGAGGAGGCAAGCATAGAGCTGTAGCCGACTGATTTATTTTGGCGCCGCAACGATCTGGGCCCGCGTACGTGCCCTGCGCCCCGAATTACCGACTTATAAACTCTGAGCGGTTCGCCATGCGCCAAGAAAGTGAGAAAGTGCGAAAGTGAGAAAGTGAGAAAGTAACGGGATCTGGCTGTGGCTTAGGATAATCCGAAATATTTATGGACCGCGATGGGGAGGGCGCAGATTTTCCCGGCCACTCCGTCGCCGGTGCTTGCCCGCCTTGCCTGCCTGCCTGCCGCATTTCGCCAACGATAGATCCTGCAGATTACGCGCTGCGGAAGCCCCCGGACCAATGATGACGACGACGTCGACCAGAAATACTGTCAATTATAAGAAGATCGATTCCTCGGCCCGTTTCACGTTACGGTATAAAAAGTTCCGAGGCGATGCATCCCTTGTTAAAATTCATTAATTTTCACCCGTCTATGAAAGTTTCATATTCATGCAAATCCCTCTGCGGTATAAACCAGACGAAAAGTCAAATTAAAGTAGAAACAGGTTTCACTTTAAAAGTGAGATGCAATGCAAGGGTCGGGAACGGAACGAACAAACTCTTACATTAAAGCTGTTAAAATAGAACCTCGTCTCTCTCTTTTTTTCTATAAATATGATGAATTTTTCTTCTTCTTTATTTTCCTCGTATCTCTGCAGCATCAAAGTTCGTCGTTTCTGTAACAGCATATTAAGAATATTCAAGTCCGGAACGTGGCATATCTACCTATCGATATTCGTTTCCCCAAGACCTTACGTTTTCCCTACTTTCACATGCGTTTGCGTTTCATTTTCTCGAACCTATGTGGTTTGCTAGTAAAGTGCTCCCGCAAACCACCGCAACATGTAGGTTTGAATAAATTTCAATGTTGAAGCCACATTGCCGCTAGGTCTTACCGCTAGCTTTTCACGAGTTAACTCAGACTTCCACGCGTTTCGCGAATAGAGGAAAAACTCGCCTGCTGCAGTTGCATACACGGACACATACACAAACAGAGAAAAGTGCATCCCTGGGCTGTGTACGAATAACTTCATCACAAGTATAATAAGATAGCAGCTATCCGTTGTCATTTATCTACTGTTACCTACCACAGTGGAAAAAGGAAGAAGAAGAATACGACGACTATGGTCGCTCACCTGATATTGAACCCTTTGAGCGTAACCGGATCCCGCGGAGGCTTATCGTACTCGTGCAACATTAGGCTTCCACGTTATTTATCGAGCTTTTAAGCTTTCAATTTTTTCTCGCTCTTATTTATGGTCCGCCTTTCTACGAAGAGGGCAGCAAACAGCGAGGAGTGAGGAACGAGGAGCCAGAAAGCCCCGGTGGTCCGCTTCTTATTTATTTTCCAAGGAAAATTCTAAGCTCACAGCTTCACAAGGAACAGACTTTGCAGCGGTTTCCCATTCGCTAGGTAGGAGGTAACGTGCAAAAAACTACTCGAGAGATAAAAAAATTAAAAAAAATAAACTCCATTCTAAACACTGACGTGATAAATTTTACCGTTCAGATGAACTTAAAGGGTTGAAAACCATCAGCTCGATTAATTATCTTTTTTATTAAACCTGCTTGCTTTTGACAACCCCTAAGAACTCCGGAGGACCCCCGTGTCTCCTGAAGGAATTTCATACCATTCAACTATATAATACCTATATACACATAGGTATACGCAGTATACCATACTCGCAGTACCATCCCTCCTAGCTCTTGCTTTATCTGACCGGTTGCAGAAGACGCGAACGTGATCTAAAAATATGCCCGGGGTGCATAATCAGTGATGACACGGCCAATGAGCGTGAAGAGTTCAGTCATCCGAGAGAAACCGGGGACTCGGAAAAAGTGCAGAAAAGTGGTAGACGCACTGAAAAGCGAACGACGAACAAATAATAAACCGAGAAGCAGGGCAGGCGTCATTTACATTTTTTATTTTTCTTTATTTTGTGTTTCTCTCTTTTCTCTCACCTCGATATAGGTAGTAAATATTACATATAAAGTATACATATATATTATATATAGTTGCGTGGGTTTCAAAACCGTGAAGACAATTTCTTGTTATGTAGATGGTAGATCTGTACTGATATCTGCTTACTACGTTAGCTTCACAGCTCGCTAAAGTATCGAATAGCATCCCTGTTATTGTACAGAAGGTATACATAACACCACTACCACATCCCCTCGCTTTGTTTCTCAATTCAAAAAGCACTGGTAGATAGGTAGAAGATTAGATCGCAGGCCTTATCGATACTATAGGGAAAAAGAAAAAACGGGCGGATTCAACGATCCGATGCGTAACGATTCTTCCATCGAAAACCCAAGACCCGTGGCGAACGGTGCCCCGAAATACTTTGGTCGTAAAATCAAAGCACATCCAGGTACCCGAAGATAGATATATCATATATGGAATGAAAAATTTGACTTACTTCCCTGGAGGCAAGAAATGACCCCGACCAAGAAATTCCGCAAGTGTATATCCATATCCCGGATATCATGGATCTAACGCGTTGCGTAACTTGGTTCGCGTTTTGGCCATACATACATACCCTGGTATCTCACGACGCGGTGGAGCCCGCGAACAGCTCTTAAATTTTTAAGGTGAATCGTTGGGAACGGGACCGATGTGGGTGTATTAGGCCTAAGGTGCAGGGTATAAGGTAGATAGGTGGTACCTTGAATTTATAGGGGTAGTTTCTTAACTTTTATAAGCGCTCCTCCGAACAACTTATCACCCCTGATCTCCTCCTGCCTCCGTGGTGCAGACGCAGGCTTCCAGCCTTTCATCTCAGCTCCTAATTCGCATCTCTTCCTCAACCAAATTCCAATTCAATTTCGCGGGGTGAAACTTTTACTAATTTGTCAGGATTCCTCACCCCACACGACAGCTCCATACCCTTTTTCTTCAAATCATTTTTCAGGTCAATTTAACGATTCGCGCAATCAATCGCCTGAACAATAATGGTATAGGTACGCCTCCGTTTCTAGTGTTATTCTTGTCTAGTTATCTCCCTCCTGATGCAAAAACTTTCAACCCTCTATCTCTTTGGCGCCTGTCGCCGTTATTGCGGGATACGAGTGTTGATTTAAAACGGATATATGTGTATTGAAATATCAAGAAGTCGCATTCACGACAGCGTCCACGTCGGATACCGGTGACTGGATGTGGGGAAATATGAAAATATTTGGTCTGGAAAATACATCGAAAGTCTGAGATATAGGTATACCGTCAAGTAGCGGCTGAATTCAATCTGCGAGGATGCTTTTAAAGGATCCTTTCTTCCTCTCTCGTTCTCTATTTCAGCTACTCGCCGGTGCGTAGCCGAAGCTGACATCGTACACTTACTATATACATCGATATATGTTTATTATTATTAATAGACAGGAGGAGACAACCTACTCCCTTCGACCTCTCCCGTACTTTCATCCCCGTATTCTAATACCTATAACAAGATGAAGAAGGAAAGGGAAGATGACGGATAAAAATAAGGGATGGAAAAACGAGAAGTTAGGGTATAGCGAGGGGGAGCGAGATGGTAGGTACTTGAGTACAAGGACGGATTGCAAGAGTTATTCTGAAAAGCGAAACTTTCCAATTTCGTTCGTGTTTCTCTGAAGCGTTCGATATCGTCTGATTTTCTCTGATTTCGTTTGATTCTGGGCCATTTCATTCCAGGAAGAAGAAAGAGAAGAGAGAGAAAAAAAGATGAAAAAAAAAGGAAACGAAAAAGAAACAGAAAAGGGCAGAAAAATGTAACTCCGAGATAAGGAGACGGCAGGGAAAAACATCTCTCATAAATATAAAAAATATAAAAGCTACCCTTTTGATGGAGTGCCCCTCAGACCCCGTTCTCCTCTTTCCCAGACCTACTCCCTCTTTCCACCCCTCAATATCAGAGTAGAACGCGACCCCGTCGCCTCTCGGGGTTAGGGCCATTGCCCGTTTGTAGCCAGACCGTGGCAGCAGACCCTCGTACGGGCGTGTTTAACGACCCTTAGTTTACGGGGCTTCGTATTTTGTTTAAAATTCACCCCGCAAAATGGCCATCGGTCCACAGTACGTCAACCCCAAGAAGATGAGAACGAGAACGAGGACGACGACGAGGACGAATATTATGGGAGTTGGATTCGGGCTGAGGCTCTAGAAAAAAGAAAAAGAAATACCACGAGTAATCATCAAAAGCACAAAAATAAGACGTACAGCTATGTAGGTACTCGAGGCCGAAAACCCAACCAGTAGTCGGCCACCACCGAGGTGGTGCTACTTCCGCTCAAGTGACGGTAAAGAGGTGGGCGGAAAGGGACTATGGACTCGGTGCTGGTGCTGGTGCTCCTCGTCGACTCCTTCTCAAGTTATCCTCGAGCAGCGAGGCGAGTGGTACTTGATACTCTGGAAGCCTCTAACAGGGGGTAGGTAGTCGCGACGGCGTACTTTTACAGCGTAAACTTTGAGAGGATAAAACAAGATCGCCTTCGATTTCATTGCTGGTATAGCTGCCGATCAGCTTACATTCGATAAGTCTCTTCTCGTATAGGTATGGTCCATATTGTATATCCTTCCTCTTGTTTCGTTTTCAAAATCCTCATCCCCTTCCTCTTCTTTCCTTTGAGCGAAAAACTCCGCAAAAGTCAATCGAATAAAGTGAAAGCTGAGCAATTTGCGTTTCAGATTATCAAAAAGCGAGCCACTGTTTGAAAGTTTTTCGAGTTGTCCTGCAGCCCTCGGACCATAGGCTCAAGCTGGGACCACAGTTTTGAGAAAAGAGTCGCGAGCTGGCGGCTCGAATCGTGTTTCTTTATACGAACCCATTCCGCGAAGTTATAATCGAAAAGATCGTAGAGACGTGAAGCGGCGCCCCGCCGCGACGCCCACGCCTGCATATGGTATCGTATCTCCCCGCGTGTTTGCCGTATAACGTATTGTGAGTCGACGAAGAACGTAGGGTGCATAATTTATACCTAAACCCATGAATTTCTATATTCCATGCGGCAACAATATACCTAAGAACCCAACGACTTCTCGCTCGCTCTTCGTACCGCGAGTATCTCTTCGAGGAGAGACAGACCAGCTACGAGAGGAGGAAGGTAGCAGGTGGGATGGCTGCTTCGCGTACAGTTCTTTTCTACCGCTCCAAGTACCGAGTCCTGCACTTTCGAACGAGAAAGAGACGCGGGCGTCGGGCTCGACGGAAGTAGAAGAAGGAGCAATAAACCAGTTTTATTTCCACAGGGTAGCTTTAAAATTCTGCTTCTGAAGTACCACGCCGCAGAAAGAGATAGAAAGAGAAATAAGGAGAAGGAAAAAGAGAGAGAGCCATTGTCCCACCTAGTTGTGGATTCAGTGGGAGCGCTCATACATATGGGACCAATTTACAAAAATTATTCAAGAAACCGGTGGGCGACCCCTACGAAATACCATAAACGCGCATCATTGTCGAAAGATTTGCTAGATTTCGAAAGCCCAAATGTTTTCCCCCCGCTGACAAATCTCGGGAAATGCGTTTTCTTTTTTTTTTTCGTATTTTTTTTTTTTCTCGTTTTTTTTTTCGTTTCGTTTCATTTTTTTCAATTTCTTTCTCTCATCGGTGGACGAAGGACGGCATCAAGCGCTAAATCTGAAGATCGAAAATTAATTCTTTCCGGGTAGGGAGAAGCGGGCGATTAATTTACGGCAGATGAGCGGTTCTGCACCGACTTGGGAAGCGAGACGCTGTCAAGAGCACTGATTGAAATATGGGGTGGAAAAGCCCGGGGCGGCGCGGGCGCGCGGCACCGAGACGAACCAAGTCGCGGCACAATTTGAAGCTCCGAACCCGAGAGCACCCTTTAGGCGAACCTTAAATTATCTTAAATTATTCATTACCAAAATTGTAGCGTAACGCTCGCTCTGTAATCAGACGAACGATGCTATGACTGATCTCAAATTTATGCATCACGGACGCGTATTCAACTATCCAACCCGCATGCATATTACCATGTCCTATGCCCCAGGGCTACTTCACTACTACTTCAGGAAAGTTTGCGAAACCTCTGTACCTACTATATAATATGTATTCTCGCTACTGCACTTATCAAATTTAAAACTTTTTATCATTTTATAATGAACAATAATATCTTTCGAAACTTTTCTAGTTGATTATACGGGGGCTTAAAAACGTGGATAATTATCACTAATTACATAATCTAACTATAATTCTTATTTTTGTAACAAAAAAATTCAATGTCTTATAGCTTTGCCCATTTAACTATTTTTTAAAATGAAACGATGTCATTCGGCACTCGTATATATAAGACAGATACCCATTCATACATAAATTGAAAAACCCAAAGAAACGACCCGCGTGCAGACCTCCTTTAACATAAGCATCAACGTTCTAGCACCCTCCACCCCTTTGCCAAGTGCCATGCATTTGTTGGGCAACGAGTTCTATCTCACGATCAACCCGCACGTGTACCTATACATATGATACCTTACGGCTTACGGTGGGATACAGGCCAGCCATGAAAGTCTGCGTATTTCAGAAAATAGTTCCTGATTTTATGCGTATTCTTAGAATCAACTCATTCTGTAAGAAAAAATAATCTTCGATCATATTTTCGAAGACATATACTATAGCGAAATATTTTAAACATGTCCGGGTGTTCTTGAAGGGTAGAAGTCGACCCTCGAAAAAAAAAGAATTTTGTATCCGGATTTTGAAGATTGATTTCTAGCATTCGCAAAGAGACAACCGTTGACTTCAACAGCACGATGTAATCAAAAGTTATTGCCTTTCAGAGCAATCCACTTTTCTTTACGATGCCTGGTATACTTACACGTACACACATAGTATACATGCGATTCTTTTTATTTTTATTATTATTATTATTATTATTTTCATTTTGTACCGCGTGATACAGGGGCATAATGTCCCGGCCAAAGTTAGCTGGATAAACAGCATGGTTTATTTATGGTTTTGCAGCTTTCTCGCTGCTATTTGGACGCCAACAAATTGCCAGTAATTTTGACACCTAGCTGCAATGCCAAGACCTTGAAGAAACCATGAAGTTTTTCACCAGCTTGCTGCCATGGTGCAGCGGTCACATGAATTGGCAGTCATTGTCATAAGTAAATGTTGCCACTTTTCATTATTCAACATTGATAAACCATGTCGGTTAGCCTGATTATTGCCATAGCAGAAACCCATATTGAAGCGATGCTACCGCCACAATATTGTCGAACCTCGGCCTTTAATATGGTCTGCTGATACTATTGCCTTGCTAATGCCATGTGGCATTAATGTGGCATGTGGCTTGACCACGTAGAATGTTACTCGGATATTGCGATAGCATTAAGGTTTGTGAACACATAAATAAATGGGATTTAAGGCAGGGTGTGAATTGGACATTGATTCTGTGGTCCAGATTTTGGAAAGTGTAAAAAAAAAAGAGAAGAAATAGGATTTGATTTGAACATAGAAGTATAAAATAAAAAAGCTATTAGTAGCGCGCACCCCCAGTCCGAGTGTAATTCGTAATTTTCAAAGTCCTCTTTTATTTTCACCTCCGACCCCCGGACGTTGTGATTAAAGCGTTTGCGCCGGTCGTCACGTGGGGGCTGTTCGTTTTCAGAATTGCGTTAATTTGCTAGGCAGGTGAACGAACGGCGAACGAACGGTCTCGTATATGTATGTACCTACCTATCCCGGATTCGTGACTGACGCGGTAATCACTGTACAATCACTGTGTTGAATCGCTGTGAAATCATCCGCCGCACTCGAGCTACACAAATAAAATACCCACCCGGGTATCCCGCGCCCATTACATTTATGCCCTGCACCCTAGAACTGCCAGTGAATATCTACACACACATACACCTGGATAAAGGTGTATATAGGTATGCATATTACGTATACGTGCAGATAGATACGAAATACTATACCTATATGAATTTATACCTAAAACTAACACGTATATCTATACAACTTGCAGCCTCTTTCCTTGGACCTGCTCGAACGCGATGATTATCCAGAAAAATAATATCATCCCCGAAATTGCGTATGATTATAATCCAGAATTGTTTATTTCATATCGCTGCAGGATTGGGAGCCAAACAGCACCGTTATATTTGTTCTGCCTATCACGCATATTTTACACTTGTATGCATACGAATTTGGGGATATATAGGTATATTTGTATGTACATACGTGCCACAGCCAGTACGTGGGGTCCATAGATGTACGTATATATGGTACGTATAGCCACAGCGGCATTTACAGCTGGCCACGCACAAGCTATAGCTATATAGAGGGGATGATGTTATGTTGGCTTGGTGCGGGTATGTATGAAACGGGAAACGTATATGAAAATAATTAGGGAGGATAACGACCTCTCGCACGGCTTAATACGAATGATAGTGTTTAATGAAAATCTTTTAATTAAAATTTTCGAATGAAAGAAGCCTCGCGCTTGTCGGACAAGTAGAGGCAAAACGGAGCAAGGAAAGGAAAGGAAAGAAAAACGAAAGCAAGGGAAAGGTAAGGAGGAAGAAAGGTGGCTTCAGTCGGTTGAAAATGTTGAGTGTCATCGCGATAATTAATCATTTATTAATTGGCAAGAAAGATGCGTATCATCCCCTCAAATTGCTCAATTTTCCCTCTAAGCCACTCGTGTTAACTACCGGCACGGTATAATTAATTCTAATTAATCAATGCTGAGACTTCGTGTCATCTAGTACCTAGTTAGATACCTACTTCTCTCGACGGTAAACTCGGAAGCGGACAAGTTCTAACAAATCGTGTGATGCCGCAGGAAAATATTAATATCACTGGATGTCAGTAAACAGGATGAACTTTGATACATACAGGTGTAGGTATATACGTATATTATGTATACCTATAATCATGAATACGTCGGTCTTTCGTCGGATATAAATGAATCAAAAATCATGTGAATTTACATGAGATCACAAATTTTTCTTTTTTTTTTTCCCCCTCTCCCTCTTCTTCTTTCCTCAAAAATAAAATATTCTGCAGTAAAAGCCTGTTGCGTACCAATATTTCCCTGTTTTGTGTACGCTACTATTTAAACTCTGGCCATGAGCCACTACAAGCCGCATATATCCCTGTAAATCGTGAAATTTATTCCCCCTCGTTGTCGAGCGCGAGGGGGTGAAATGGATAAGGCAATAAATGCGGAGGCACATCTCTCATCCTTGAGAAACGCGCACCTTCTCCGTTATTCTACGCGTCTGTGTGTTAATTAATTAGCACCCAGCTAACCTCACCTCACCTCACCTCACCTCACCTCACCTCACCTCATCTCTCGTATTCTCGTTCTTCGCCAGCTCTCCCCGCTCGAACAACTTCTCGCCTGGATGGTGCGAATTGAAATACCAATATACACCAATGTACAGATACGTAGTAGGTACGTAGAGATAATTATTTCGATTTGATCCGGAGTATAAGAAGAAGGGCTCTGAACTGCACAAAGTGACGAGACTAACTTACAGAATATATGATGAAAATTTCCCTCAAATATTTCTCTAGCTCTCCCTGCCCGTTCGATAAATTCCCAGCTTTCCCCAACTCCTCTTCATCCTTTAGGCAGCGGGTAGTGCGTCTCGCGAGTGTCCATCGCTGATATGCCAAGATCCTTCTTCGGGACGAGGGAGACACCCGGTGGACTCAGTGAGAGTTTGAGTTGGGGAGAGGTAGGGGGATAGGGATGGGGATGGGGTGAGGACCAAATAACCTGTGATTGATTTGGCAAAAAAATTCCATCCCACCCCTGAAGCGGTACGTACAAATTGAAAAATAAGCTACACGTGTCGTGGTCGTGGTGGTTGGTCGTCATAGTCCTGCGCCCGGAATTCCTCGCGCGTCACGGAGCCATAAAATAATAAATTTTTACTCATAGCCATTTCCGAGCTGTTTCATTTCCTTTTCCCATTTCGTTTTTATTTATTATTTTTGTTATTAATTTTCTTTCTTTTTTTCCTCTTCCTTTCTTCTTTCATTCGAGTTTCTCTCCTTTTACAGCCGAGTATTACCGCAGCTTTCTATCCTCAAGTAATTACCTGATTATTTATTGGGCTCGATCCCGCTAACGATAAGCCGAAACGCAACGTTTATGACTGTAAGATAGTCTTGATAGAATTTATAACTATGTTATATAATTTTAGGTGAAGAATTTTCCGCGGAGAATTTCAGAATCATGTTCAATTTTCTATATCATTCGCAGCATACACTCTGCTTCACTTCGCTCGGCCCCAGGTACGGCCTTATATGTTTTCACAATTTCCACGATACTGTTCACCGATTCCTATATTTTGTCGGTATGAATCGCTTGAATGATTCAAAAGTTTCAGGTAGGTAGGTGAGAGAAATATACGAAAATCGTTCTCGACGTGTTTCCGCCGATTTGTAATTAAAACTATTCGATTTCATCCCACTTATACCCATATGCTCGACTGCGGACGTGTGCTAGAGTCGAGTGTTAGGTACTCTAATATACGCACGTCGATACAATGATTCTCTATTAGCGAGGGAAAATTGAAAGCGTCAGAATTCGGCTTGTAACAAACTCATTTTTCACCGACAGAATCCACTCCGGTATAGGTACGCGTAGAGTAAAGGGAGAGAGAAAGCGAGAGAGAAAAGAGAGAGAGAAAAAGAGCCGGAATTTTGACGCCCTGTTAAGTATACATATATATATTATATTATATATAGCTATATACGCGTCGAGACAACGACTACGAAGGGTTGAAGGGCTGAAGGGATGAAGGGTAGGGAAAGCGCCCGTCAAGTTCGACCGAGGGGTTGGGGGTACCGCGCGATAGCCATGAATATGGAGAGGCTTGTTACCATTGTAGTACAACGGCACGGCTGCGGCATCGTCGTAGCCGTAGGTCTCTGTGCGTGCCAGACGTACCGTGGCGTAGCGTGGGTACCTACTACCCTTGGCTATGGTAGCACCGTGAACGTATAAGGCAGAGGTGTAGGTGGGTGGTCTGGTATATACGAAGTATAATATATCCCAGCGACGGCAAGGGCTCTCGACACCTCCGACCACTACTGAGTCTTGGTTTTATTGTTTAACGCGGAACTACCGTAAATTTTACACCACAAGAACGACTAGCGCGTGCGTAGGCTCACTTGCAAATATGCAGCAAAACGCCAAGTGCAAAATGCCAAGTGCAAAATGTGACAACGTCGCTATACACAGCTCGTTACTTCACGAACGGGTAGTTACCTAGCTGGAAGTATATTATATATCTGGCCGAAAGTCTAAACTCTAATGTACGTGTTAAACATTAAAAAGGTGAACAATTTCCTCTTTTTTCTTTCAGTTTAATATAGAAATGCTCCTGAGGATCAGGATTTTTAAAAACAGGACGAGCCAATCTCCCATGAACCCGGATTTGTTACTATTTGCAATTTTGCGGGTGACACAGATGTTGGAATGGAAAAAAAAAGAGCTACTGATCGTTACTCGAGGCGCGGTAAAAAAGAGTATACATATAGGCATAATGTGGAAAATCTGTACGTATATTCATATGCCAGGTTTAGGCATGAAAAGTGGAGGAAAATGGGAATTGTAGCCTGCAGAGGCAACGTTGGTAACAATTTTCCAAGCACGTTGAGATCATCCCGGAGTTGGCCCCAGGCGGTCCAATAATTGCAAACAATTACCGTAGATCTTAGGCCAGTCTGGCGATGTGGGATTCTCTGACGCAGCAAAACTACTGTCGCGTTGTGGATAGAAGTACAGCGTCAACGAGGCAGGAAGGCCGTCGTCGTCGCCGCTGCCGCGGCTACCACCGCCGAGAGTTTAGGTAAATGATGATCGCTGCCACGAAAATTTAGTGGCGTAATTTTTCGAACCGTTCCTTCTTCTCTCTCTTTCTCTCTTCACTTTATCGGGGTTGGCTCCCTTCTGAGGGTAGAACTCGGAGGAGTAACTGATTCTTAAAGTAAATTGGAACGCAGATTGGCGCCGCGCACCATTCGACTTACTCCTCGAAATAGAAGGCAAAAAGAGTAGGTATCGCTCGTGTAGAACTGCTACTACTGCAGCGTCCCTTAGGGGCGCAGGGCGACAGACGTAAAGCGAAATTCTCCCAGGCTACATTTCGAAATCCTATCGAATTACCGAATGCAATTTCAACCGATCAAACACGATCGAGTATGCTTTGATATTGAAGCCCTGCAGCTCGAATTCGGACTACTTCGATACCGGAGCGGAGTGCGATATTAAAAAAGCGACAGCCAACCGTCTCGATGAGGTGCGCATTTTAGCATGGTACCTACACGTGTAATTTGCTCATTCCATTCCAACGCCATAGTTCCATCGTCGAAAATCGATGAAGGGAGAGCGGTATTTTGGAAATTAATATTTTGCTGAGCTGATTACTGGGACGAAACGCGGTATTCGAGAAAATCAATTTTTCAATAAATACATCAATTTTATTGCTGCTTCCCATTGTGTTTCACTACAACGCATCGCCCGTATAAAAGATGGGAGTAGAAGCAATGCCGACTGTTTGTTATCCAATAAAAGTAACAATTACTGTTAGGACTTCCGGCGATTTGATAAAAATGAGAACCTCTGCATCTCACTGGCATCCGCGGTACTATCATACCCATAATACGTGGGTTCGCGAGGTACGCGGCGACGGAGAGAACCTTCGACCGGTGGACCGAAGTATCAACACTTCGCAACAGCTCTTTTCCCATCCCCATCCCCATCTCCAGCCCCATTCCCATTCTCTGGCAACACCACATCTCGGGGTTAAACCACCACCAGTGGCGTACCTACCCATTCACGCCCGCTATCGTTCGAAGTTTGCGTCTTCCTTTTCTCCGCATGATAGCAAAAAAAAAGAATAAAAAACGAAAATACATACACTCGTATCACGTAGTCGGGTATGCCGCACCTTGCAGTCGCTACAAACGCATTGACGGACTCCACGGGGTAGTTTGGCGAAGATTATCAAGGCAAGGCAGACCCTCGTGGTTGCAAATTGTATGAGATTAAGGCGGTGAGGATTGAGGAGGGTAGCTGGTGAAGTACGTAACCACAAGTCCACCAGGCGCCACGCCAATGGTCAAAAATAACATCGAACAAGGCGGGGAAAGGCATCGGGGATTTGTTCGCGACTTATCTAGAATCAATCCAGTTATACTGGTTGTACTAACCCTCTTCTTCTCTTCTGGCCCTTTCCTACCCTTCGTTGTTCGCACGCTTCGCGTCGACTGTGTAAATAACTGATAGCATTACTGCCACCCGTTTCGACCACTATCATATATTAGGTAGGTTGGTAGGTAGGTAGGTAGGCGCCCACTGTGCACAGCTCTGGAATCGGACAAGAATTCTACCCTCGAGGGTAGGGGATGAAATTCTGATAGCCAGCTGTTAAGGAAATCAACCCGGTGGATCCGGAAATTGAAAATCTCTCTGCCTGTTCGGTTGATCCGATCAGAAAACTGATTCCGGTCAGAACTGCTTCGACCTAGTACACGTATACATATCAGCCGACATGTGCCTAGAGAAGTGATATTTATTCATGTACACATGTACAGGTTACAAGTGCCCAGCTTGATACGACAGCTATCACGTCGTGGATCATTTCTACAAATAACGAAATTATCTCCTATAGAATGTTTAACGAATGGCTTATAGACGGTGGGAATCATCGATCACTTTCCTTAATTGATTGCGACCCGATGGTTGAACGTCTCGCGGTTCCGGGACACTCCGCAACCCTCGCACGGGACTGCCGAGGTAACTCGATCGCCGGTCCCCGGATCAACCTTTGTCACTTTGCCGTGGAGTGAGGGGAACTTTCCTTTCCGCGAATGTCACGACTTTTCCTCTTATAACTCGATACAACTTCTCTGTCAGTGGGTTTTGGTGAAGGGGTTCAACCCCCTTGAACCCTTGATACTGGTTTTGCGCCAGACTGACTGTCTTCGTTAAGCCAGTCCAATTAGATCCCTGGACCTGAATTAGACCTACGAACTTTAGCACACCTTAAACCTTGATGGTTGTACATATCATCTGCTACGTGGATGTGCTCCACACGTAGGAAATGAGGTGGAGAAAGAGCGGCAAGGGGGAGGGGGGAGAGGTTGGCCTGGAAAAGCGCCATTTATCTCGAAGGCATGGCGGCGGTCGAGGGTTGGGGGTAAAGGGCGGCCAAGAAAACACTTTGCCTTTATCGTTCTATTAAAATAAAACGTTTTTTACGAACGCCTTTCCATTTGTAACTACTCGCGCATAGTAGCGCGCGCGGTGCAGTGACAGCCAAGCCAAGCCAGCAAGTGAACCAACCAGTCAGCCAGCCAGTGAGAAGTTTCATCATCGTCAACGAGCCAGAAAACTTTTACCGTCGTCGGTCTTTGAGATGATATGAACGTTTCTCTAACCGCGTAAGTATATTACCTACAAACCTCGAATCAGTTTACTCTATTACCATATTAATATAATAATTATTTCATTCTCAATTGATTGCTTCAAGCTAGTTCAAATACGCGAACTCTCTTCAGATCGACTGTCAAACAATTATATCTGCAGAAGAGTAGGTATCTCTATAGCTAGAATTTTGTGTATTAAAATTCTGATTCGAGACACGCGAGAACTCGAGTATGGAGGATGGTGGATGGTGGATGGTGGATGGAGGATCGAGGATCGAGGACGCGACGCGACGTCGTGAAGAGGAAAATATATTCACACGAAAAAGTCGCTGGTAACTGAAACCCCGTCAACCGTAAGTGGAAAAGGGACGGGGGAAGATAGGGAAGGAATAAGAGGGGTGCGCACTACCTAATGGTACCTTAATGGCGGCCGAAAATCTACTCCACCTCAACCCCCATCCCCTAGCCGCGCTATTCCATTCTGTCCCGTCCCCATTTTACTCTAGATCGCTAGCTGTCCAAGATAATAGAATTCCGCTCTATAATCTTGCGTTTTACGAGGACTGAAGGGAGTTGCGTTGCCGGTGGTACCGTCGTACGGGGATACGGGGATACGGGGGGGCAGGAGGCAGGAGGCAGAGGCGGGGGCTTGTTTTCTCGAGAGAGATAAAAATGTTAATTTAAAAATAAGGCGCTAGTTGGGATTAATAGGGTAATAAAAAGGCTCGTTGTCTCTGCGAGTTTCTCTTACACTCCTCTTTTCTACCCTCTTTACTTCACCCCCTCGCCCCTGACTCGGCTCTGCCCTGCCCCGCGTGCCAAGCATCCCTGCACCCTCCCGCTTGTCCCCGAACATAATAGGATAATTCAGAATTATTGCAAATTAGGAGGAATCCTTGTTTGCCCAAGAATCACAGCGACAGGTTCTAAGGAGAGGAGCCGCTTCTAAAGTGTCTCGCCTTGATTTTCAGAGCCCTCTCTCTCCTTTAAGCGTTGCCCACGCGTAAATCGAGTACACATTCAATAAGCCGGTAACCTGCTCCACCGTCGTATTATGTACTAATTAATTCCCGACTTCCAACCTAAGCAGAAATAACCTGATAGACGAGAATAATAACGTCTGTGCAAAATGTTGATTCATCATTTGAAATTGACGATGTGGACCCGTCTCGATCAACCATAACTCGTCCTGATCCTATATATAGGCGAGATGTTCGTGGCTTGAAGCGTTCGCTTAGAAGCAGAAGAAGAAATTCAAATCAATAAGAATAGAGAATCGACGTGAAAGTAAATCGGGAATAAAGCTAGCGATACCCGAGTGGTAGGCGATAGATAGCAGACCCTGACTTATCTACGATTACCTACTTGTCAACGATCATTAGAGGGAAAGTTGTCCCCGTCTTATACCGCGGAGGTTTTCTCCCCTGTTTCGACTCCCCGAGGAAGAGTCTCTTCTCCCTCTGGTTCTCTCGTTTGCAGGACCTCGGCAAAGTGTAGCTTTCGATGAAAGTTGAAACCCAATTTTCGCCGAGCTGGTCTAACTTACGAGAAAGAGATATCTATATTCCCGAGCCGGGTGGAGGTTTAACTTCACTGTCGCGCTGCAGTATCTTCTTGCAACGAACCGGATTGCAATAAGAGTAGAATTCTATATCGTGCACGGCTGCCGTGCTGCCGGGTCTGGTTCAATTCTGGAATACGTGTACGTACAGACGTATAGACTCACTGGTAAAGCGAGAAAGAGAGGAGAGATTTTTGATCCGGAACCACCATGCCAGGGGGCTGTTTTGTATTCAGTTGAGGATTGGCGCTATCTGTTTATTCCGAAACAAGCGCGTCTTCTCCGCGAGCTCTTCGGAACGTCTCTGTTTTATAAAATTGATAGCCTCCACCCTCTTGCAGTAGAGCATGTTACTCCTCGCTGTCACTTCCTTTGTCGAAGCGAACAGGACAGCAAACACGGTGAAACAAGACGGACATATCAACTGACGAGAGACCGGAGCAGACCCTGATGATGGTTATTAAAATTCTTCCCAGGTTCAGCAACGCCCTACATCGCTTAACCTTGAAGTGATAAATATTTAACAGGAAACTCGTCGGTTGTTGGACAAACTCGAACAAACTGTCCTTTGCATGGAAATTTTACGCCGCGTGGCAACGATTAGGTTTATACCTTTGCTCTCCTTTGTTTTTCTCTCTTCCCTTGGCTTCGTCCTTAATCTCTTTTTTTTTTTTATTATTTTCGCCCCCACCACTTTTAGCAAGGAAACCAGCTCCAGCCCCCTTTCGACTTGGTCTGCAGATGGTCGGAAGGAGATAATTGTAACGAAAACGGATGAAGCGATCTCTTGGAACCTCCATCTTGTTTCTCTGGACATTATCGTTGTTCATCTCCAGCCACCCCTCTCAGGAATCCACCTGACCTGAACCTTCCGACAAACCAGACTGCCTGCCTGTCTCCCTGACTGGCTGCCTTAGCAAAATGATGATATTAGTTTGTGGACTGGGAAAAAGTCACTCTCTTACCCTTTTCGTCCCGAAGCTCTCGCATACTACTCAGCCTCGACGGGTTAATTAATCAAGCCTATACAAAGCCGATAGGGAGAATACCGGAACGTCGCTTCCTGTGTACATACAGCTATTCCGTTCAATCTATCGGTCCTGGGTGAGTTTGGGACAACCGCTGACTGCCAAGTAGTTGGTAGAAGGTACCGGTTACCAGTTACCAGGTACCACTAGTAGGTTGAAACCAGGTGCAGGTATATACAGTGAGTTGAAACTACGGAGAAACTACTCGCGTGCGGAACAGAGGAGCGCGTTGCCCAAGAGACGAAAAGAGCGAAACTTAGTCACCCAGGAGGAGATCCAAGGGTTGGCGAGGGGTGGATGGAAGGGTGGCGTTCCCGCACGTGACCGGTAAACGAAACAGATGTTGGAAAACTATTGACCCCGTGGCACAACGAGGCACAACGAGAAATCCAACGAGGCGCACACAGCAAAGAGGAGCCGGGGTGCTCTGATTAAATTCCCGCGGAATTTAGGTGATTCCACCGTTGATTCAATACAAGGCATTTCATAGTTCGATGGTCACGAATAAGGGGCAATAAAGGCTCGTTTGTTAAGTACAAATTTCAGCTTTTACTCTGCCTACACTGCAGATAACGCCTCGTCATTACTCGATCGATTGGCAAATGCAATTTCACTGACCATAAATAGAACATACACAACCCAGTTCCTCTGTGTATCTATGTTGATTAGTAATCACGTGAGCACAAATCGAGATCGTACAGGAGCGATGAGATAGGTTTCTGATTGGGCCGAATATCAAGTGGACCGATTCTAAAAGGACTTGTCAGAGCAGGGCTTATAATCTGCGTAAACATAACGGGTAGTTTAATCGATATAGGTGATTCCATACCCCCTATGAAAACAATAATGAAATCCGTTATGCTGTTTCATATCGTTTTATTATTCATTATTGTCGGTTTGTAAAACCGCCTTCAACGTGGCGTCGTCGTATAAACCGTAGGCGTGTAAATACCTGGTATATATATGTCGAGTAGGAGTCACGGACGTAGGTCTGCAGCCACGCAATGGAAAGGCCGGAAACTTTCCATACGAAGGCAGTAAAACTCCGTGGAAACTGATTCAGTGCGTCAACGGGGTTCGCGCAAGATATAAAAAGTGTGTATCGTGATTCGTAGTCATAAAATAAAATGATCGCATTTGACGGTAGCTGGGGCTAGCTAACCGCAATATATAGAATGAAACACTCCCGTTGCCAATTAAAGCAGAGCTGACCCAAATATACGTTACCAAACCACCCGCGCCGCATGTGCCCAACCAGAAGGTGAATTATTCAATGCCTCAGAAGAAGAGGCCGCTATGGAAGGAATTATATTGACTCATGCAGTATGTATACCAGAATCGTAAAACTAATTAATCGGTTAATGGAACGCTCGAGACATACACGATTTTCGAAACGGAATAAGGGAATTTTCCGCATCGAGTCTTGAGTTTTGTATTTTTCTGTTCATCATTCGGTTCGGTAAGATGCGTTTCGGTTGGAGCGAAAAGTGGCATCGACCGGGAACAAAGTGGTACAAAATCGGGAATTAATATACGCGCGTGTTTCGTAATTGGATATTGTCCGGCCAGATTAGAGTTTTAATTTCGTTAGATCGCACCCCATGATCGAGCGACGTCGCTCCGTTCCCCGTCCTCACTGGCGCCACACCGATCGCAATAGAATTTGCGGAAAGCGCGATTACGTCAAGTACCAACACATGTGCACGCACATACGTATATGTGTATACATCATTCCCATCCCGGCAAAAATAAAGGATAGAAAAATATGCTGACTTCTCCGGGCGTCGGGCTCTGGGCGACCACAAAGGATTCCTCTTTCACGGTTGCCTCAATTCCGCGCCAGACATGCCCTCAGCAATTATCTACTCCTGACGCGGGGACCGCCGAAAAGCCACTAACGTCTGTCGTGGTTGACGCGTCCAGGAAAGTCAACGTCGTCGAATTCTCACCCTCTCTTGAATTTTCTTTTCAATTCTTCGTTTTTTGTTTCGCTTCTTTTGTTCAATCGTTTTTTTCTGGCACACAAACTCTATCTGTCTATCGTCTATCCATATCTCTGGGGTTGGGGGAGCTACTGCATTTGGCAGTTGGGCAGCTCTTCAGGCCACCTTGTACCGGGTCTGGTAACTGGGCTGATATGCAAATATATTCATTACGTGCGGGGCAGCAGAGGCCGTGGTACGGGCAAAAACAGTTGAACCGCATTCATGACTGCTCCCTTAATTAGAGGCGTCGAAAGCGCCGGCGAGGAGAGACACCGAAGCAGGGTTGCGATGGAACGGGAGGTAGGGTGAACGGGACAGACAGCAGCAGCAGCAGCAGCTAGTGGACGATTGATTTCATGGCCAACCAGTTCATGGAGAGTTGAAACGTGGCTAAAACTCTGAAACTCTAACTACACGTACACCTGGGTATGAATCGAGGAAATTGAAATCTAGGATAGCGAAAAAGTCGAATCATTTCGTTCCATCAATCTTTCGCTGCACTCGAATGCACTCCGGACCTCTGAGGTATGAGTATAAACTTTGATTGAACTATCTGACCCGAGCAGAACTACCCTATAACGTATCTAAATCGGAATCTGGAAATCAATGTCGCGTCTGTTATAGTGACGGTACGCACTGGCAAAAGACCCCCTGGGAAAGCCTCGTCCTCGGGATGATGAGGAACTGATGAAGGGGTTGCCGGACGAAGACTGTAGATCATGCTGTGACACGTAACCGTCGAATAGTTTGGTAAACTTGTTGGTAATCAATATGGCGGCTAATAGGGTCGCTGACAAGAGAGGAGGAGGGGTTGAAAGCGATCGAAGAGATTTTGGTGATCCTCGTACGCGTATATTGACGGCCTCTGCAGACCACAGCTAGTTGTAAAAGCCAATCCTGTCCTTAATAATTACGATCGAATCCCAGCCCGCGGTAATCTCTTTCTATGGCTTTAAAAGCCAGTAAATCCGCTGAGAAAAATCGCGAAGCCCTTCCTTCACCCTCCAAGAAACCCGAGGAACGCTTGATTCCGGTTCACTCGACAATACTTTTACCTTCAGTCCGGTTCAGTCCGAGTTCGACCCCTGCAATTCTACAGCTGAGCACCACCCGGTCGAGACAGTTTGCTCAACAGGCAACGGAAACGAATTACCCCTTGGCTACAAATCACGGAAAGAGAATACAACAAATTAAGAACAGCTCGCGGCCGCGTTTCGAACCGACATGCCACTGAAAAGACGTTCAACTGGCAGACGAGATGAAACTACATTTGAACGAGATACCTGTGTCCACTTTCTTTCTCCGCGCGATGATGAAGAGTAATTTCTATGAAATGTCTTCGCCATTTGTTCATTTATTTCTTCGTTCCAACTCGAACCATGAATGTCCCCGCATAAAAACAAATTCATATAAACGTCAGAAGTTTCACATCGCGATTTCTGCACAGGAAATTAAGGTACGGCAAATTGAGGAGCTTAATCATTCATAACTCGAACTACAATAATCGTACAAGGTGTAAACTTCATGGATAAACTTTCGAAACACTATAGAGTTCATGGAATTAATGACGTAACCTGAATAAGCGTGTATAATAGGCGACGACACGAGTGCAAGAGATCCTTAATTGATACTCAGAGCCCGATTAAGGTTAATGGTATTGTTCACCTAATAAGGGAGAAATCTAAAGTGGATTGGACTCCATGAATGTATCACTGAGTAAACAATAAGATATCTCTCTCGACGACAATGAAATTTCCAAAACCTGATGTACATACGTCCTTGGACATGGTAATCGAATTTCTTTAGGTAGATCCGCAAATAGTTGGAGAACCAAACCACGGAATACAGCAACCGTATTCCTAGACTTAGATTAAACCTGGGATTGCTTAGCGTAACAAAAAAGATTGAGCTTGTTTTAAGGTATCTAAGTTCTAGGCCATAATACTGTATAAAGCAGTGTGTAGGACTTGTGAGTGGCACGGGTCGAAATATCAAGAAGACGTTAATGGAGCGCAAACGGATTAGCCAATAAATCTCTAGCGAAGAGTCAAGTGAGGTGCGAGAGGAGCTGAGCTGAACAGAGCTTCGGGCTGGCTGGCGGCTGCTGGGGGATTCATTAACCGACAACGCGATAAATATCCGCTCGCCTGCACGCTTGGCGAATGGCTCCTGAAACAATAGTTATATAGTATATTTATGTAAAGTTTCGAGCTCGAGCGGTGAAAGGGTAGTTGGGGGAGGCTATTGTGCCACCGCCAGCGTGCCGTTATATAAAGCTCATGGTGCGATGCCGTCGAGGATACCCCGGCCCCGACGAAGAGTTTTAAGCGCACTAGATAGAAGGCCACGTATTTCGGATGCGCCCCAAAGTAAACGCTAGTGCACCCCGTCTTGCGCCGCGACTCGAGACGTCCGAAGGTCCGTCCGGGTGGGCGACAGGCCAAGCAAATCTACCGCGGGGTGTGCCTAGCGCCAAGTTTCCCAAGTTTCTCCAAGTTTCCAAATTTCCGGGTGCTTCAGACTCGACCACGAGGCTGAAGGATCCGTTCTCCTTGAACAACCGCCTGTATAAGGCGAGTTTCAGCGTGGAGGGATTTCGCGAGGACAATTCGCGCGGGGGTGGCTGGTAAGTTGAGGGAAAGCCGCTCGCGTGTTAATTGTTAAATTGGCAAAGGCACCTCGTCGAGGAGTGATCAAACCCCCGCCTGGCCCACGAACCACGGAATAACTACGTTTCATGGCCTGCATTCGTGCAGCAAAGAGTTTTCGGAAGTTTAATCGCCGCTTTATTGTTGGTTAGGTCGTGGTTTAGGGGTTCAGTGGTTTTCACCGGTTAGTTCCTGCAGGCTTCGTGGCGGGCCGAACCCAAGAAAAGTTGTTATCTACTTCCCCACCTCTGCTACGTAGCCACACCGGTGATAAGCTCAGGATTTGTATCCTGGCTGGATTGAACCGTTGCATTGCCGTTGCTACCGCAACACCAGCCACTCTCTACCACATCCACTTTCGAACGAAATTAGTGCAAATTAGTAGTTAGGGGATCAAGCCTTCCCTCCAACACCGAAGTATTGAGTTCCGTTGAACCCTTGTCTTGGTCTCGACCCTTATACCTGCCCAATCGGATAAACTTTGTTCGGGCATTCACGAGGATCGATTTGCTAACCAATTTCTACCGTTCATTCGTCAGGGTAACAATTCTGCTCTGGGTACCGGTGAACAACGATCATCGGTAGGCGCGGAGTGGGTGTCGGTATACCTATGCCGAGAGGGGCAGGCAGGAATGAGGGAGGGCGAGAGAGCTGGCGTGGTATTGAATGAATAACGAGGTTATAAACGGAGGAAATGACAGGAGGGCAAAACGGTATTTCAACCCTAATAACTGGAGCCCTTAACATCGTACCGAATCCACGCCTATTTCCTCAATCAAGGGGTTGAATCGATACGCAAGGGATGTTCCCAATTATCACTAACTACTGCCGCGCGAATGAGATATACTCGGGTCGGTGCTAATTAACCGCGACTCCCTGCGACGACGTTGCTCATCGGCGTCGAATCCGACACGTCGCACGTTCCTACTTCCACTCAGACCGTCATTTCTTACTTCGTCATCTACATCTAGGTAACTTCCCATGTAGTTCCCTTCGTAATCTGTTTTTGCCAGGATGTTACCTACCGGCGATCTTCAACTCGCAAAAATTGAAACTTTGGCTGCGTCATTATTTCTGCCATTTCTTTCTCTCCCTATAGTCTCCCGAGTATCCCGAGTCTTTCGGTTCAGAAATCGTCTTCCTTATTAGGCACACCTACTTATATTGACTACGTCGCTGTTCACTCATATCGCGTGCATCTCACACGCGCACATTTCCCTGCAGCTATAAATCAATTCAGAGCAATTCTCTAACTCACTCCTTCTCACCACCCCGCCCATTTAATGATCAGACACGCGATGTAACAATTACTAACCGCGGACCGAACATCACTCATAATATCTATCACTCGAACGTAAAACGGTCGGCTAATGAACCCGCTGCGGGGTATTATGGGAAAAATCACTTAGCCCTAGGGTTGAAAATACCCCTACGTATACAGGTGCAAGTGTGTACCCACACCTTTCAATCACTTTCCTTAAGTCGACGTGGTCGAGGTATACATACACCTATATACATGTATCTACCGTGGAAGTTCTGAAACATCAACGTGAGAACTGCGAGGGCCTGATGTACCGTAGGAATTTACTCGGATGACAGTTTCCGGCGTTTACATGATATCCTAGGGCGGATATGTTTTGACAAAATTCTCCACAAGTTCGTGCGAACATAGTGACAACCGGGTAACTTCTCGTACGATGATGAATTTCGTCTAAGTATATATATATATATATATATATTGTGGAAACGAGTGGAAGTTAACAGTTTCATAGAGTGAGGTAGGTATGTATAGTCACTTCATCCACCATGACCTGTATTCTTTCGCATACGTCAAATGCAGTATTACCGTTTTCAAATTTCCTTTCCAAGATGCAAGGCGAATGCAATTGTCGAAGTTCGAGTATGACGTGCGGTGTATAGCTGCATTGCCTCAACTGAACTACCTCGTAAAGAATTATTGAACCGCGGTAAGCCGTCGGGGATGCGATAACGTAGGTGACGCGAAATTTACCTGCCGAAAAAGTTCCGAAAGCTATTTTCGCAGAAGCGTAGCCTGGCGTCGAAAAGCTATTGGTAGTCCGAATATAGCTAGAACCTAATATTCAGTTAAAAGTTTCGACTCGACTCTATACGCGGTGGTAGCGACAGTGGCAGTGGCAGCGGCGGTGGCGGTGGCCGTGGCGGTGGCGAACGAGAGTAAAAACTTTACCGAGAGGCAGGAAGGAAAGAAGAACCTCGGGCGCATTTGTTATTCATGGACAAGAGGAGTCTAGGGGTTCTGCTAGCTTTAATATTCCATCATTTGGAAATTAGCTCTCTTTTCGAGATAGCGGGCTCGGCGGAAGGTACCTCATGAGCTTAATGCCGCCGAGCAAGGGGGCCTGAAGAAGACCCGGAAAAAGGGAAAACGGAAGGTGAGGGGAAAGGAAGAGGAAACGAGAAAGGGAAAGGGATCTAAGGAGAAAAAGGAAAGCTGAAGGGCCAGGCCTCGTCGACTAATAGAACGGAAAGCCTAGCGTGCACTCGGTATAGTTCATGAAAAGAAACGAATGCTGCAGCATAGTGGGTACAGAAAAGCTTGGTGAGATGGGTAGAGGGTAAAAGAAAAGGAAAAAGTTAGTTTAAAAAATTCAGACCTTTCTGAAAGATTTACGCGTCACTGTCTGGTTTCCGCCTAACGTCCGACTCAAGGGAGCAGAACTGTCGCACGTGTCTGTGCGATTCTCGGTGAACCCGCAGAAGTCAGCAACGTCAGGAATTGAAGAAGAGAGATGAAAATAGTACGAGATGAGAAAATTAAATGACGGTAAAAAATTTCGGGCAGCGAATTGACGACGCAAATCGCAATACGATATTACGCGATTGGGATAGTTATTACCTCGCACTTCCGGAGGCGTTTCAATTCCATGACGTGAAATAGTTCGGCTCTTTCCTTTTTTTGAACTAAAAACGAGTGAATTACGATTATTCTTTCCTACGTGAATGCAGTTTTGCGATTCACCGCCGTCACGGTCAGTAATTACTCCTTCGTGTATAAGAACAAATACTAGATTATTTTTAATGGACACTGCCTGTCGATATTTTTCTCATCCATCATCCCCGTGGCTCTGCGGAATCCGGAACAAAGAGAATAGAGAGAAATCCTTGCGGTTAATGGTCAATGGGTGGTCGGTATACCAATATTAACAACGGCGTACCGTGATTTTTGCAACCACCCGATTCAGCTCTATACCAGCGTTCTTTTATCACGTTAAAAACTCGCTCGACGAATCCCATCCCAGAAAGGTTTTATCCAATTTCTGGATGATCGTCAACGTGGAAAACTGCACCGCTTACGAAACAATTGGATAAGTGGCAGCAGGACAAAATTGACAAAATGACAAGCGAAAGAATTAGGCCTTTCGTCTCGTATTCGTCACCTTTTTTTTACCTGCATCCGAAAAATGGGACAAATTTGTGCCATTTTCACGGACGACACCGTTCTACGTATAACAATTGAAGAGATGAATGATGTTATTACATATTCCTAAATGATACAGCGTCTTCTGCCAGGTGTAGCGAATAGAATAAAGTTTGCGAGAAAGAGAGTATATAAGGTACAGGTATATGGATTATAGATTACGAACTAAAAAGTATAGGGCACAAGAGAGTGTACATGGTAACTTGTGATCTCTCGTCGAAAGTTTCCGATATGCGTTGACGGGACTTGATATTCCTAGGGGGTCACTGCAGGCTATAAAGTGAAGCGTACTTTCGCGTGGATAACCTTTCTTTAGAACTTTTCAATTTCAAGAGATCGCAATCGACGTGACGTCGCCGCGCCGCTTCTGCAGCCTCGCGGGCATGTCGACGTTGACATCGTCCGCGGGGATGCGGAAAACTCTACCTGGGTATACGTATACGGTACTTACCTCTATAGATACAAGTCTCTATATATGTACCGCGGGTAGACAGGTATACCCACTACGTACGTTTCACTTTGTGATCTTCTCTCTATATGTGGTATAAATACCTCTTCAAGAGACGCGAGTAAAATATCGATACAATATTCTACCACAAAGTTCTCATTCTCTACTTCGAGTTAGACTAACAAGTTATGGGGTGCCCATGGGAAAATAGAAAGAGTTAATAAATCCACGAGATAAGAACGTCGTACTTTGTTGAAAAATAAACTGATCATTATATCGTCCGTAGAGTATATTCGCGTGAATAGTTAATGTGTAAAAGCGTTTAATTTTGCATCATACCTAACAACTTGAAAGTTTCCACTAAAGAAATTCGAACTTTTCACATCTACTACGTCGTCCGACCTGCTCTGCTGTAGGTACAGTGTTTAAGTGTCAGCGACAAGCCCCAATTTCCGAGTTACAACTACCGGCGAGAAAATAATCTTAAGCGAGAAATTCCTACTCGTTCAAGTAACCGCACATACATACATACATGTGCATACATATACCTGTGTACATACCTATTCATACAAGAACCATGTGCGTCATGGGGTTTGGGTAAAATACCGCACAAGTCATGTAGCGCGATTCCTACCAAGAAATGGAGAACGAGATACGTGAAATTTCGCAGCCAAGGTCGAGGGGTGTGTGTGGTCCTGGTGTGTCGGGTATGAGGCAGGGTGAAGAACGGCGTATACATATAACCTAACGTAAGCATATTCCACCCCAAGCCAGTTTTCTCTCTACTATAGAATGTCGCGAGCTCTGGGGGTGATGAAATTTCATGTCTTCTCCTCGGCGAACGCGAACGCAAAACGGGAACGCGAATACTGGGACACAGGTGCGCGGCGCTCTTAAGGGTCCGCAAAAAGTGTCGCTAAAGATATTTAGGGCCGCCCTTTAAGTGAGGCTCATAAAAAATTACCGCCCTCGAGCTGCCCGTTACGGAAACTTCTAGAAAATACAAGTACTACACATTTTGTGCTACAGAGCCTGGAACTATTTCTTAGTCAAGATCCCGCTCCTTGTATAGCTATACATACCCACACAGTCTGTCTACGTTACAGAGTAGCTGCGATTAACCAACGTTTCAAAGATACACTGAAGTTAAATTTCTCTACCTGTTCCATGAATACCTGCACAAAGATCTATGCGAGACGAGATGAAAGGATTAATCCTTGAGCTTGCAGGTTTCCTCATGGTCTCGAGATTAAACAAGAGCCAACAAAATACCTTGGTGAAATTGGTATGAAGAAATGGTCGTTATACAGAGCCCGATGAAACGGAACATAGCATATATCGGATCAGAACGAATTTATTATCATAATCTTTGATTAATTAAAAAAATTACTCTGATTCCACGATACTTATTCGATCACCTACACGATTTCACATTTTACTATCACATACTATATACGAAACTGATTATGCTCAGGTTCGTAAAGTACTGCAGAGCCACCCGATCGGAATTTATTGGCTATATAATAAAAGAAAAAACCTCTTCGTATCCGTGTTCTTTCTGTTTAGTAATGCTTACCGTGTAGGTATACGTGCATTCACTCACCTGCTTAAAATCTGCGCAGGTGTATATCAAATCACGGTTGAATGAATTTATTGGAGCCTCACGCGAGTGGCTCTTCTTCGCTAGAGTTACTGGAATCGGACCACGGTAATTAAGCAGTAAAAAATTAGCGGCGTGAGAATAACCGATACAAAGGTGTATAATGTATGTATGTAGCTATATGTGTGTTGAATTGCGAGGCATTTCCACGTCGGGGCAAAGCAAGGAAGCGAAAAGGTAAGCTGATGGCGGACGTACGGCAGCACAGTATACAGACGCGATCGACGTAATTGACGGCGTCCTTCAAGCTCGCGCGGGTAACTCAATCCGGAGTTTACTGTTGATTGGAAATAAAATAACGTCGTTTCAAGTTTACGGACACACCGCGCTCGGATCACCCTTCGTATAGTCCTTTTACCCACACGAACTAAGAAACGGGGACGCTCTACGTCGACCGCGTGCAAGATACCCGCCCCGTCTCTATGGAACGACGGGTTATTATTAACGCCGAAATTTCAGCGACCTTTCGCTCCACGCTCATGCCTAAACTCATAAAGATATACCCTCATTTTTATAGAAATAGAAACATCCCGTCGGATACTGTTCATCCCCCCTAAATTTCACCGACGCGAAATATAACACGTTTGAAACTTCTAAAAAGGAAAATAGTACATTGTGTATCAAGGGCGGAAATACCTATATTGCGAATGTGCAATATGCGGCACGAGCCGCGGGCGCTTTTAGCGGGCGGAAAATACTTGTCCGCCCGAGGGCCGCAAAGTTCTGTTTTGTGCCTGCTCAAGACGTCGCAAAGGGGCATTTTCGGAGCAGGTGTGAAGAAAATGTATATTCTTACTTCTCGCATGAAGAACACCTGGAATATTATAGGATATAACTATCCGCGTCCTTTCAGTTCCTCTTTTCAATCTCCCAGCGCGATTGCAATCAACGCGAGTCAGTTGCAGTGTAAGAAAATTGCGTCTCGACGAATATGACGAAAGGTTGGGATGTTCCGTATACTATATATAGTTGCGGATGATGGATTTTAGCTCGGTTTCAAAGAGTCGCCCAGCTCCTTTCCGCGTATCTTGGATTTTTCAGTCGGGTAATGGATATCGCTCGGGCTCTGGATTAATTTTACAGAGAAAATCTATTTCCGCAAAGGCACTGCAAGAATCGCGGAGACGAAGAAGGAGAATCTCCTCGGTCTTGTGGCTGATGGTGAACTCCGAGTATCCGGTTGGCGGGGTCGGTGATCGTGGGTGATTGAGGGGCGAGAGGAAGAACAGAGAACAGAATGGCGATTCCGTGAGATTACATTTTTATTTACCCAGGCAAATGAATCCCCTTGATTATGACTCGAGGAGCCCCATGCCCTCCATCTGAGAACTCGTGCAAATATTGGTTTTGTCTAGTGCCACGCGATTTGCATAATTAAATCTCGGGCCTTGACTCCCGGGTAAAGCAGATACGAAACTAACAATAATTAAAAAGCCGGTAAACCTGCTGCAGCGTCCGTCTGCCACCTCACTCTAGACTCCTGCGCCGTCCAACTCTTGCTATTCCGATTCCAGGTGCATTTATACCAATTAAATTCAGTATCCAGCAGTAATTAAATTAATCTCACTAAATTTTCCGCCCAACCCTTTGTCTACGCGAGTGTAAACACAGCGCTGTGAAATTTTTCTATACCCTGCATACCTCGGTAAACACAAAAGGATCAAACGTATGTGAGAATCAACTGTAATTTCACAAACTCCGCATACTATTTTCTTCACTGCAATAAACAGTTCTTTGATAATAATTCAATCTGTTTGTAGAAAAGAATCTTTCACAAACAGATGCAGTTATGATACACCGAGAGACTAATTTTTAATCTCGGTCCAGAGGCGTGGTAAGGTCAGTATGAAATTCAAAAACTAAATGAACACGGGATAGTGTCATTGTCGTCGGGATCACCTAATGTTGCTTCGTACGTGGGGCACGTGCGTCAAAAACCTCGGCCCGCTTCAGGAAGCTGTTCCCCGGACGCCTGCCTGCGGGTTTGCCGAGGATGTTCGACTAATGTGCTTAATCCTCACCCCGGTGAACCTTGGTCGAACGTGCGTACACGTGCCCGCCCGTACGTGTCCGAAAAGTGAACGGAAAGGCCCTCCGGAATGAGGGAAATTAGAACAATTAATATATCCTGGATATTATTTGTCTGGTGAACGAGATTTTACGAATGAAAATCCGTGTTTCTATAATTATTGTTATCGATTTGGAGAAGTCTTATACACGCGGTCGAATATTACAGCATATCGCATCTCAATCAGCGGAACGAACTCAAGGCGTCATAAAAGTTCTGCCCGATTATTACGGGTGAAATTTACGCAGAATTTTCATCCCACTGACGGAAATGAGAATTTTTAATTTTTCCAGCTACATGACCCCGAGTGCCGTAAACATCGATATTAACACCTTTTCGTTTGGTACCTACACCAATACGCAGAGAAGTACTCGAGAGGGAACTAGTACTTGGCATTGCGAGTTCTTCCCCAGGTTCGCCCCCAGCCCAACCCTCAGAATTCGAAGTCCTAACGAAACACCGCTCAAGTTTCCACTCAAAAGTACGAACGAGTATGATTCAGGTCTTGTACACCAGTGGTTAACATCAAGAAATCAGTTAGTATGGGTTGAGTGAGTGAGGGTAGCCAGTTAAAAGGCAAAAGATGAAAGAACTAGTAGTTGGCAACCATCGTACAGCTATAACATACTGCATACTATGTGATAATATCCGAGTTCAAAGGAAAAAGGTCTCCAGTACTATATTAAATATGTCCTTCACTCTTTTTACATGAGCACGACATATCGTATGCCATACGATTCACAGCGTTAATGTTAATATAGACTATTTTTATTTTTTTCAAAACCACTAACCGATCTTCACGATCTTTTACGTTATATGTATGAATACGTGCTATATATATATTTGCATGAAATATCCACATGTTTTGAAGACCTAATCAAAAAGATTATCGTCATGAAATGCAAGACAGTTCAATAGTATTTTGAGTCTTGATCAGAGGAGTCAAAGAAAAGCTTGACCAATAAAATCTCTGACTAATCAACGATTCGCGAATTATCAAAGAATGAGATCTCTCTTCGCAGATTCTCTCTCCAATTCTTATCACAAGCTCCGCATCCCTTACGGAAAGAAACCCTCAAATTTTGGGGGTGAATTCGCACCCCCAAAATTTTGGGGGTTTACCATGAAAACTCAGGGTTAACCCTCAAATTTTACCCCCAAATCAGGGTTTACCCTATACTTTCGGGTAAAATTTGGGGGTTAACCCTGAGTTTTCATGGTAAACCCCCAAAATTTTGGGGGTGCGAATTCACCCCCAAAATTTGAGGGTTTCTTTCCGTAAGGGATGTAACGGAGATTTGATATAAAGTAGTTGGACGTAATCGTACGGGGCGTCGATTAGCTCGCGAATTAATTGTGTCAGCGTCTGTGATCCGGACATGCCTATACGCGATAATTCAGGGTCTCCGATATCTCGCGCCTCTATAGTCGACCAGAACGTCCAGAACCTTGAACCCCCGGAAGACCGTGACATCGGCACGTAATTCGATTCGGGGATAACGCGTCGGCGAAGACACCCGCGTCTACCCTGCTCTCTTTATTGTCAAACAGCGTAGATGCGATACTCGATATCGGGGTTGCAGCTACCTTAGAAATTCGCCTATCTTGATCAGATATTGGGAGGAAGCCTAGCGTCTGTGTTTATCGTTTGATCGGCTGGTCTCTTGCTTAAACACGCGGAATCCTTAGAGCCTGGCGGAATATTTTTCTGTGTACCCATGTACCTAGTGGTCTAATATACCAACACGTATATGGTCCCATGAGGGTTCTTATTTTTTACACCCGCAAAGAAATAATAATACCGTCTCGATATCGCAGGGTTGGTGATTTTCACCCTGGCGCGGCGTAGAACACAGGAGGATAGGGTGGCAGACGGGGGGAGGACGGCGCGGGGTAAAGGACGAAGGGTTTAAAATAATAGTAGAACTCCGGGCGACTCGGTCGCAGGGAGGACTCCGCCCCGCGAAATATGGCGAACCTCGCCAGGACGCGATTGGGTGACGGGAGGACCCGGAGCTTGCGAGCCAAGACATTGGTGCCCCCCGCACAGATCCTGCCATCCTCTTCCGAAGCTTGCACCCTCACTTACCCTAGACCATGGAAATATCTCCCGAGGTTCGACGACCGTGGTCTAGAATCCCAGCGTCCAGATTCTACGGCGTAGTTGGGTATATAGGTACCGCACCAGCTTCGAATTCGAATCGCGAAACCGAACGTCATATTCTGTCGTCTAAAAGCCAGGATTGGGGATTGGTCGCATGAAAGCAAAACGCGTGATGGTCGGGTCGATATCCATCGATGATGAATTTGGTTCTCATCGTCTTCGGCAAATGATCGGCATAGTACGTCCTGGCCTCTGCTGCTCTCGTCGGTGTATACCTACCATTATGAAAATTTGTCACAAAAGAAAGCGAGGTATATAGATGGTACTTACCGCGTTCGAGTATCGCGCACTTGTGTTATAATTAAGGCAGGATGAAAAAAGGTGAAAAAAAAAAGAAGAAAAAAACACATTTTGTATCCGTGAACGGGAGACGATCGACTTTGAGGAATCGACGAGTGTCAACCGGCCAATTTGGGGTTGTTTAATTACGAGGGTGGATCGTGTCTAGCCATGGGTATAACGTTGAAGGCGATGTATATAACGAGGGTAAATATAAGGTGGCAAAGATATTTAGAAGAACGAGGGAGAGAGAGAGAGAGAGACGGAAGGAACGAGGGTGAAATTCCTCTGTCTCGTTCGCGTTCGTACTACCTACCTACACTTGTCGATGAAATTATTTTTTATCGACTAAACTCACGGGTAGAATATGCATAGTGGGGATATATGGTAGTCCTTGATTTTTCAACGTCGAATCTTTGCCCCTGACAGGTTGAGCGGATTAATACGCCCCCGTAAAGATTGAGCCGAGTATTTTCAATTTTATATACCTACTGCTCCCCCCCATCCCACCTTTACTCTCCATGTATATACTGGGCTAAATTATATTTCGTCAGTCGCCCCGGGGTTAATTCGTATTGATCAGTCAAGTTCGCTGATTTATTTATACACGAAAGTACCTGTACAGGATGAATGGTATAAAAGTAAGAATGTATTCCCTGCGTGGAAAGTTGAAAAATGTCGCGATATCTGAGGTATATGTATAGGTATGAGCCATAAGGTGTGAGGAAAAATCGACGGAGTATATTTATCCTCCTGAAATAGACAGGTACACGTATTGTGAAGAAATAGGGTGAAAATCAGAGGATGAAGAACCAGGAGGATAAGGATCAGAGCTAGGAGCCAACGGCGACTTAGGCTTTGCGTCCGTGGTACCCGTAACGGCGTTTTTCCATCGGTCCAAAGCCGGTGACTAACGCGACAGGAAATACGCCTTTAAGCCGAGCTGTCTCCAATTTGTACAAAGGCGAGAGTAAAACGTATATATCCTACTGGCGTATAAGAACTATAGAAACGTAGGTACTAGGAATGGGTGTGCACTACGTATACAGCGATAAATTAATTATCATTTCAAACCCACTTTTCCTCTCGGCTCTCTTACCACTTAGCACACAGTACGTGCGATATATATACAAGCGTTAAAAAGCTAGCCCCAACATTCGCTTTAAGACGGGGACCAGATTGATTACCCGCTGGTGAAAAATACTTTCCAACTAATTTATCTCGTGAAAATGCCCGCTCGCCTTCCAAACCCCGTGAGAAAAGAATGGCCTATGGGTCAGAAGCGCAATTTTCAACTACACCGTCGCGTCGTTGGTGGCGACTCATGTTACATGTATAATAAGCAGATAGAACAATTTCACCCCAACATATACGGTAACGAGACGAAGAAGAAGAAGAAGAACAACACCAACAACAATGACAGTAACGATAGTGGATGTCTCATGTTAGACAGGATGACCAGTTATACCAAGGAGTTTAGGACCCGGGATGAGATACCTAGGTACCGTACCCTTCGTAAGTAGGATGTGGGATGTGTCGCGTGGGATGTCTGTCTGCCGTAGCGTCGGGTTCAACTATAAACGTAAATTGAGACAGTTGGAAAGGGCGAAAGCTCCAGGCGGGGGCGAGGAGTAGATATGATGCTGATATTTCTTGGCTACAGTGTCTGTGCAGGAATATAGCGTCTGCGGTGTTTGCGGTATACAGAGACCTCGATACCTCGACGTACCAAGAATATCTTCATCTTTACGAGGCCCTAATGTTTTTAATTCCGCGTCAGATTATCCTCGGTGAACGTTGCAGCAGCCAGTGGACCACCGTAATCCTGCACCGCGGATTTCGGAGTGGGAAATATTTTGTTGACGGTACCATATTAAATCCCCCTCTGTACCCCATAAAACGGTAACTGTCAAGTGCTGAATATTACGCGCGGTTAAATTACACCGTTAAATCAGTCGAGCATGAGTCTGTGCAGGTATAAGACCGACCCGGTTTTACCCGTTTCTTGAAGTTTCATCGTGCACTCCTGCAAGGCTCCAGGTATCAATAAATTACCAGCCTGGCTTATTATTGAACCGGGAAAGAAAAAATTCAATTAAACTACCAGCGAATAATGTTATTGATTTTCGTTCCAATCAAATAAATAATTGCAATCCTTGACACCCGATTAATGCCCCGCTGTTGCTAAACGACAAAGTGATCGGCGCTGGCGAATTGGAAATCTGAGGTATCATCGAACCCAGATATATCGTATCGGAGTAATTCTGTCGCGCAATCAGCGCTAAGGTTAATTTCATTAGCTCAAGGTTTAATTGAGAGTCGAGCGCGTTTCTAGCTTCTGCGGATAGATGAAAGGAGGAGGGAGTATACGAGGCTTTAACCGAATAGGTAGAAAATTAATGACATATACCAGAATACATCGCGGTCAACCGCATCTTGCGCGGAATTCAACTAAAGGGGAGAAACGCATCAGACGATTCCTCGAGCTTTTGATAATACGGATTTCGGTTAAACATGATCCGTTATGAGTCCGTTTGACGCCAATAGCTACGCCCCTTGTCTAGTCATATATCTATACTCCAAGTTGACGCCACCATCTGGCATTATTGTCCGCGTTTGTCACGCGGTCCATCATATTCAAATTACGGTAATCATCGTTCGGTTAACCGATGGACGTTCGTCAACTGGAAGTGAATGGAAGTTTTTGCGGGATGTAAAATACAGATTATACGAAATTGCGGATACGAGCTGCGATCGCCACGGTCGGTGGAAATTTAATAGCAAATGAAATTTGATCGCGAAAACTAAATAGACGCGCATAGATATATACGTATGTATGTAGGTACCTATATCTGAAACAGATGCAATTATCACGTTTGCATATTATCATGCAGAAATGCATATGGCTCAGGGCTAGGAAACAACGGGGATGATAGTTGGGCTTTCCGCAGGTTTTCCTGCCGCTACTGAGCTGCGGTTCAAAAGAGCGAGTCGTTAAAACGCTCGTCGAATCGGGAACGGAGAAGTGCGGTGACGAGCGGAAAAGCGCGGGGAGAGAAGGCCCTTTTCACTTTTTCACCTATTCACCTTTTCACCTTTTTCACGCGCTTCTCTTCCCTTCGGAGCCGTTTCATTTTTCCTGCCTAGTAACGCGATCGTGACGAATGGCTCGGCGATGAAACTCGGTATAAGGATACACATAAAATACCCACGCACGTACGGGATCGTTTCAATCCTGATCAAACCGAGTACGAAATAAAATTTATGCATGAAAGTGTAAAAGCTGAACTTGCACTACCCACCTACGACCACTAATTTAAATTTTTGTCAAATATCGTATATTAAGTTATCGGATATATGTGTTCGAAATATCGAAATGATATAAAAGTTTGACTGGTTTTATCATTTTTTAAAATCCACTGGAATAATATCGGAGGGGCCGCGATTCGAGCTCGGGCAGAGTGAAAAAGCTGAATAAAACGAACGGTGAAAAATTATTTGAGCCGGGAAGCCCCTCTGCCCTATGCATCCAAACGGTCAGAGCCCTGCACCTACCCGCCGTTGAAACATTTTACAATTTTGTTGTGCTTTTGAAAAAAGTCATGGGTTGGAAACGCATAAATAAAACTCTGTATGACAATTCGCTGCAGGCGTGAATCGGATTATTTTATTTTTTATTTTTTTTTCATTCAAATACGTTTTCCTGACAAATCCGAAACGTATACAGCAACGACGTGCGTCATAATTATTCCGTGCTACGTATTTTCAACTCGCTCTACTATGTGCAGATATATACCTTGTGTTATACGATACGACTGCACGACGTACGTACAGGGTGACAGAAAAATTCAAACAGATAGAAAATTTTCACTGATTTGTCGACATTTTTCAAGCAAAAAGGAAAAAGAAAATTCAAAAAATAATAACCTATTCGCGAAATGAATTTTTTCTCCGACAGAATCCGTCTTCCTTGTTTGAAATTAAAAACTTGCTGAATGAAAGGGTACAATTGTTTTTTTTTTTTTTTAATTTTTTAATTTTTTTTTTCGAAACACCGTGTATCGCTCGCTGGAACGTATCACGCTGAGGCTACTTGTCAAGTCGAAACGCTGCGGCACTAAATATAATCTACTACTACGAGATCCCTGCCACTTCGCATCCATAACGCACCGTGGCCCAAAACAGAGCATATAGAATAGTAGGTGTAACGTCAGGACGCGTTGACATCGACGGAATGATATATCTGGTAAAATATCCACGTTTCCTAGGCCATTTGTCTCGCGGTGTACGTGAAAGCCGAAGACAACCTGGAGCGTATAGTTACACGTATGTATACGTACGTATACGTACGTATATGTGTGTGTGTACGTATATATACGTATACACATCGCATCCGGGAGGCACCCGGAAAACAACGAGCGATACGATACAATCCAATGTTATTTTTGTTTGTCAAAGGTAAACGCAAAATGTAACATCAATAATAATGCCCGGCTTAACCCATCGCCAGGATTCATCGGGATATCAGATAGGTTTGTATTCATACCTATATCCGTACGACGTGTCGCTGAATATTTAACACCGCACACTTTTCCACCTAGATCAATCCCACCCTGCACCTCATATACTATGTAGATGTATATATGGTATATGTTACCACATTGGTATCCGCACGTGTTATTACGTGCATTTTGTGCGAGTTGTAAATAAAAAAATAAAAACATAAAAAAACAACGATAGTTATAAAAAAGTTAAAAAAAAAAAAAAACTACGAACTGGAACAAACTCATGGCATATACCTATATACTCCAGACTCTATGAAGAACTCTATACGTATACCTAAATGCATTGAAGCAGAAAATTTGATTGTGAGTTGGTAAAATTATTTTTAACAAAAGCTTGAACTCTTGGCTTAACGGACGTAAAATATGTCCAGTTCATAGGAGATGGGGGTGTATGGGTGCAGCGGGTAGGTCAGCCAGTAAAAATAACCATCGTAAGCGACAAAGTGCAGTAGAACGTGAATAAGAAAAAGAAAGGAAAAAGAAACAAAGAAGAGAAGAAAAAAAGAAAAAAAAAAACGAAAAGAAAACACGAAACACTTGAACTAACGGCGAATGTAGAACCCGCACGGAGTTTTAGGGGTTGAGCTATGATCGTCGTCGTGGAAAAGAAAGTCCGTTACGAGACTGTATGTGTATGTATGCATGTATGTTATTTATGCATTTATGTACATGTATATGGACGACATTTTTGGCTGCGAATAGGTACATATACCTAAATTAACGCAACCAGGGTACGCACGGTAAGTGAAGTTTCACGCTACTCCGCGTCTAGTATTTTATAGTTGAAAAAAGCATCGGATAGGTGGGCATACCGCATAGTATACCTACCTGGAGAGCTTTCATGTGCGGTACGACCATTAACTGTTTCCTCTTAGTTCCCTCCTCCGCATTTTCCCCCGTTCTCTTCATTTCTTTCTTTCTTTGCTTACCTGAAACATAGAAGTGAAATTTCTAATTAGCTGAGTGAATTTGAAAGCGAGCAAGTAGGTACCTATGTAAGTAATTTCTCGGATAAAAAGCGATTGCAATGAGGGGCCAGGCCGGAGATAGAGAGAAAAAGAAAACGATAGAAAGACAGAGCGAGAAGATGAAGGGAAAAGCTAACTAGCCGCGCGTTATACGGGCGAGGTATTCCTCCGGGCGGAACGATTGGCCTAAGGAAACGCATTAATTCACAATTTGCACGAGTAAACAGCGAGGGTCGAAAGAAAAGCTCGACTCTCGCCCAGGGCGACGTATATCTTTAATATCGTGGGGCCCCCTGTTCCGGAACGGTCAACGAACGCGCGCTTGCCGCCGGTGTTGTCCTGGGATTTGCGGCGACTTTTTCTTTCGACCGGAAAAAGATCGCGTTGATCCACGCACGTGTGAAAACCACCTCGTCCAGAAAGTAGGTCTTGTGTAATAAGTCAATTTTTGTATCGCACGTGACGCCATTTGTCAATGTCAGAAGGTGACTCGGAAACCAAACCGCAAACCGCGTTGCCGCACGATCCTTCCCATATACCTTGAACAATATTGCGAAACACGAGACCCCTGCGGACAATATCTTTCTCTCTCAAAGGTCCTACCCGAAGAAAGGTGGGCAGGTATAGGTACGCCGGCACATCCCTTGAGTTATACTCGATCCAGGTTAAAAGGGACCCCAACTTTTCAAGGTGGCATAAAAAGCTTTCAGCCTTAGGTCAATCTGCTAATTCGAGACAGAAAAACACACCGATATAATGTCGGTTTATATTTAATCAAGATGAAACTTTTCACTTTAGATAAATTCTCTTCTCTCCTTTTGTTTTCGTATAAAATTCTTCTTATTAACAACTCTTAACTTATCAAGGCTATGCTTAAGGTCACTTCCTCAGCTCGCGTCGGAGCGTTAGTAAATAATTATTGTTCTAAGAGTAGAGAAGAAGATCTAAAGATCCGCATGAACGCGCTATGAAAGAGGTAGAAAATCTCAAGTTTTCCATCCCACTTCCAACAGTTTTAACAGTACGCCCTTTACGCCCCGACAGATTGTCAACTTATAATTGGCACTTCTTAATTACCCCGAATCAAGCCCTCCTATTCCCCGAACCCCGTAGTTCTTTGCGTTAGTCTGCCACTGTGCCAGCTTTTAAAGAAGAAACGCTCACTCGGTATAAACTTTTTCAACAACCCCCCGCCCCCCTTTCTCCTCCTCACTCCTCTCACACACACTTGACAATTAGGGATATTGTTCAAGTTTTCCAACGTCGTTTCTGCAGTACGGAACGAGCGCGTATCAAGCGATACTCGTTACACCCTGCTGGCAACCACCGGGACGAAACACCACGTATAAAGAGAGAAAAGGAGAGAGAGAAATCTATGGCTTTTACCTATCGCTGTATACATAAAACATAAAACATAAAACATAAAACATAAAAGATACATAAACCATGTGGACACATGGCTATGCCTATATGAAAGCTCGTCCAGTTTCACTTTACGGTCTATCGTACAACCCTTTATATCTGGGTATGTGACCGTGTGTGGAGATGGAGAACGTCAAGGTATGAAAAGTACGTCCGTTCCTCTGTATGAATATTGTTCTTAGCGACCCGCGGGACTGTCGCAGGAGTAAACCTCGTACGTGTGGGTCGCACACCCGTGGAGGGTGCGGCGTAAAGGGTAGAAGTAGATCGGGGAGGAATCAAGCTGTGCAAACAGCGAGCCCCGAGATACCGTCCCGACGTTTTCCCTACCCTTGTCGAACACAACCAGAAACCGTATGATCGTTACCTTGCCATAGTCCTATACTAGGCCTAGACGAAAATCTATGGAAACGCTATACCTTCGCTGCAGAGTATGTACATGTATACCTATATACGTATGTTCATGCAATCTATATCTCTGTAACGCTGCAGTTTGGGCAAACGAGAGTTTATATGGTGGCGAGAAATTTTTAGTGGAGAAATCAATCCGCGGAGTGGTCGTACGTTAAGTTTTTCAATCGACGTTTTTGCCAATTAGAAGAGGCGCGGAAGAATTTATTGGGAGATAGGGTTTGCCCCCTCGTGGCGTTCTGCTGCTGCTGCTCATGGTTCGGATGACAAAGTTTTTGCTCAAAAAGTCCCTTCCCTTCCGCATTTAAGATATTCCAGTCTGGTCTAGTCGGGGTTGACTAAAGTGCGGGGGGAGGCCACTCTCCTGATATCCCGAGGGACGAGATGCCTCGAAACGTCGCTTGCGATAGGCTCCAACCTTGGTACATACACGAGGGTGCCTTGCGTACGTACGACAGAATGGGAACCCACGACGTAAACCCCCATCTGCGGCTACGTGTCTCTGCTTACCCACGGCTATCTATATAATATATGCCTATGCATATACCGCTCTTTGTTCTGAACAGTACCAGGCCGTGACATAGAACATAGCCGCGAAGAACCGGAAACGGACGAACAGTTTTTCCCCCAGATCTTGTAGCGGAGAGACGAAGGAGTTGGCGCGTTCGCAATACCTTAGGGAACGGAAGTCGACGGGTTGCGTCTTATCGGGTGTTTTTGACAGTTTCTTCATCCCGAAATAATGACGAGTTCGCCTAATCAAAGGAGCGTATAGTTCGGTAAAGAAACGATCTTAAACCCGTGACGAATGATATAATGAAACAATCATTAGGTAATATTCGCCGAAAGTATAACTGGGCGAAGGGTGTTTTGAAGAGAGAAGTCGGAATGCTGCGAAAGTGAAGTGGAGATGAAGTTAACACACCCAAAGGAAAGGACTGCTAAGTAGACGGTATAGGAGAAGTTGAATTAAGAATGTCGGAGTTTAAACATTATTGAAACATCACAAACGGAGAGAGAGAGATAGAGATAGGGCGAGTGTGAGGGAGGGAGGAGAAACTGAGGGAGAGAATTGTGCGACGATCCGAGACACAAAAGACGTCGCGTCGGCTGCACAACCGTGTGACGGTACACACTTAGGGTATATAGTATATATGTACACATATATATATATATACTTTAAATACATATATACCAGACCTGCACGTGGACGTAAGCTGCGTGTATCTCTCGTCGGACGGGCGTACGGGCGGGCGGACAGACTGCTGTACCGGAGGCTGTATTGATTATCTTTTAGCGCGTCTCTCACTCCCTCACCAACCCTCTATCCTCCTCTCTCCCCCACGGCCACAGCTTAACACTTCCATCCGCCGGTTCTCGAGTACGCGTTTGCCGAATATACAGGCTACTCTCTCTTCACGAACCACGCAGCTCTCACGCAGGCATATGCATATACGAGTATCCATTAGTGTTAATTTCTCTATGTAGCTATGCAATACACAAGGAATATGTTACATGCGTAGACCAGGGTGGTCTGAAAACACGTACTTTTCATTTCTCCTGGTTTTACCATATCATTCATGTTCAAAAATCGGCAAAGGCTGGACCAGATTGAAGAATGTTCATCCCCGCTCAAATCTAAGTAACTGAGATAAGCGAGATTGAACTTGTGATAAGATTGAGTGCCGATGACTGACCTGTAAGTATCAATCATCAAACTGAAAGGTTTTGTGAAATGTTTTTTCCTCGTAGGATTGTAGTAAGCGCTTTAAAAAATCAAGACTTTTGGATCTCGCGGTCCTTATATTTGCTTGGAACATTGCTCATTGAACTAGATCTGCATCAGGCAATATTTTTCGACGACCGATACCCTCGACGTCGTCACAAGCTGAAAACACGGAAACGTTCTTGACTTGGTATATACTTATAGGTATAAGTGTATGAAAGTCTGGTTATAGACTACATATCCAAGATACGAAAACGCGTGGGAGTCCTTTTCCCTCCGATTTTTCTACCCCTAACCCACCGACCAAACGAACAACCCTCGGCATATACACCGCATCGATTCCTTTCTATATGGCTCTTCTATACCGAACCACCACCCGCGCTTCACTTTGGGTTTACTCTTCTTGATTAGGTCACGCGAATAAAATCCTCGGCTCAAAACGCGTCTTGGATCCCCCTGAGGGATCCAGGAAGTTCGGTTCGTTCGAGTCCACGATGCGACGCAGAGTAAGACCGTGGGCTTCAGATAGTCTACTGGCATCGGAGCTTTAGGGATAAATCACGTCCCAGTACAGAGGAAGAAGAAGAAGAAGAAGAAGAAGAAGAATGAGAATAAGAAGAAGTGCAGCTCCTTCTGCCACTATGGTGTCTGTACAACAGTCCGACGTCCGTCTCATCCTTCGCCCTGTAGTGTCGGAGTCAATGACCCTTGCCCGTATGTAGTGGTTGGCCGGGTTTTTGGTTTTTGCCCGTTCACCCCGCGTCCGTCTCGTACACCTCGTCCGCCTCGGGTCTGGGTAATGGAGTAGAAGGATAATAACGCGCTCCGCTTTACACCGCCGGTTCTGGTCCCGAGAGTCTATGAAAACATAGTGAAAACGTAGGACAAAATATCCTTGCATCTATCCATCTTTTCTCTTCTCTACTCATCTCGTTCTTTTCGTTCGCTTTTCCTTATTTTCTTATGCTTCTTTGCTTTTTATCAACATCCGAAGACTGAATGAGTCGTATTCACCTCGTTTCTTATACTGCCTTTAAAAACCAACACGAAAGATGCACAGGCAGCAGCAGCAGTGATCACTAGGTTTAATATATACATACATGGAAAACGCTAACCCATTACCGTGGTACAAAAACTACCCCAGGTGTAAACTGCACGTCATTTTGTAGGCCATTGACATGTGAAGACATTGAAGAGTTCATGGAAATATCGTCTCGTTCGAGTATATAACAAGACTGAAAGCAACCGAAGCCAACGCGACGTCCTTTCCTAGTACAGGATATTCGCGAATCTGCGAGTTAGGGTGTATCCTCTCGTACAGCAGTACAGATATAATTAAGGACGTTATAATTAGCCCAGTTTTAATTTCATTTCATTTCAATTCATTTCATCATTTTAATTGCTAGTCGAAAGTCAGTCAGTATATGTTGCAGAGACCTCTTCTATCTCCGGATGTCTCCAGTGGGACATAAGCTGCATTTCGGTGCAGGGTCGACGTTAAGCGTAGTGGAACGCCTGAGGATTTATACCTTTTCCTTGCATGCCACCGGGTGTGCTTGCTTGCAAGGCCGACCATGGTAGCCGGCGTCGCCTCTCGCTCGACGACTCGGTAAAGCGGCAATTTATTTTCCGATTACAAAGTTTACTTGTTTGTGATTTAGTTCGTGCGGGAGACTGGCGTGCCGACGTGCTATGGCGTGCCGACGTGCATTACCGCCCGGTCGGTCCGTCGGTTGGCCGTCCGTAGTTTTTTCGCCCCAGGTAGGTACGTCTCCTCATTTTCCTCGATACCTCTACCTCTACCTACCCGATACACAAGTATAAAAGCTCGGCGGTACAACAGGAACAGGTGAACTCGGAACCCCGGCACACGATTCCCCACAACCAGAAATACGCTCCAGATATCGGATAAAGATTAAGACCAAGTGCCAACCGCGTTCGTATATTCTTTTCCCAATGCAGAGGTGGAAATATCCATAGAACAAACGGTTTTATATATAGGTATATATACCCATTATATACACCGTATCTACGGCACCGAGCGAGAGAAAACGCGAGAGAAGTTAGGGTGAAGAGGGTGTAAAATGGAAAAATAAATGGGGGTGTGTGAGTAAGAAAAGACGGAAAAATCGTCGCCCTTCTACGGGTTAGAGGTACTGGAATTAACCCTGCCGGTAGAATTTCTGCGGAAGGGGTAGTAGCGGAGGATTGGGGGTTTGGTACGTTCATAAATACTTCAGGGCCAGGCTCTGGAAATTTTCAACTTGGTTCACGGCTCGGCTCGCTTACTCGTGAAACCCTGGCCTCCCCAGATACCACCGATATGCCCGATGTCCCCGGTTAATATTCCCCATAGGAGGAGGGAAAAAAAAATATCGAGGAATATCGGCCGCCCCGCCTCTCGGATCGTGCGAATGACGGTGATCTACAACGAACCGCGTGCGCGATACCTTGGCTCAGTGAATCTACCGACCCTGACATTCTCCGGGTATAATACCTACACCAAAGTCCCAGTTCGGGCCCGGTGCACCCTTCATTCCTTAACGCGATTCGCCCGGGGCGTGAATACACTCGCCGACTATAGGTACGTGGATACACACCACAGATATAGGTATAGGCATAGATATATGCATGCTACATAATATGGGGGTAAACGAGGGAGGGCCAAGGGGTGAAAAAGAAAAAAAACTAAAAATAAGAGGAATAGGGATAGGAATAGGAAGAGGAAGAGGAAGAGGTCGAAGATGCCGTTCAAGTAAGTATAATAGGCTGAAGAACCGAAGGGCTAGGTCGAACTCCCGTTTGTCGTCCCGGGGCGCTTTACTCGTCGCGTTCCGATCCATTGACTGCCCCGTGATTTAACCCCCGTTTCGCATTCCACGCATCTGAATCCTTGAGACGCCTCGTTTTTCTTTCTCTCTCTCTCTCAGTCTCTCTATACTCTATATAGGTATAGATATCGTATATCTACATATCCCTTCTTCCTTCTTCCTTCTTCTATAGAGACTCGAGAGCAAACCATATGTATACACCTACATATCCAAATGGGTGAGTCGTGACCGGGCGACGGGGTATTCGGCTTCTTTTCAAAGTGTAATTCCCCGTAAAGGTTACCGCGCGATTCAAGGAACTGGTGGAGATCTACTCGGCTATAAAAATCTTCGATCTATGGGAATAAAGGAACACCAACGAACGTCGCATGGTTAATCCCGTATTTGTCGAGGTGATCGAATGCGGCAGAAACAGAATTTGCGCCGAACGTTTCCCCGTCAAAAAAGTAGAAAATGGACAAAAAATGATCTTTCAATCTCCTTGTTTTCTTTACCTCCGAAACAATCGCTCGAATTCTAGCAATACCCAGGAAATAGAGTCCCTCTACCCTGCCCACGCCGCCTGATGACCAGGACTACCCCCTCACCCTTATCCTCTCTCATGGTCCTGCCCAAAGCAAACAAGGCTTACCGCATTGATCGTCGTAATCCCAACGGTATGGGACTACCCCATAGTCCAGCAATACCAATCGTACGCTACAGACGAACACGTAGCTGTAGATAACTCTGCAAGGACCTACGGGCTGGAAGCGAGTTTGTTGCTTGTCACAACAGTAGGGATGCCAGGACAAATACTGAGCTCACAGCTACAGCTGCTGTAGTCGCAGTTTGTATTCATGCTGCTATGTATAGGTGTGCGAACATTTATCGTTAGTATAATATGGGAATTTTATTTCTTGACGTTTGATTCCGTTTTAAGTTTGCAGTCAATTGCAGTGAACATGGAATTACATAATATGTATGAGGATAGACAGGATATAATATTGTCAAAGTTAGGAGAAGATTTGAGACTGAGGGGATATTTGGTGAGCGATTGATATAGTAGGTAGGTATATAAATTTGCGAATTGGGATACAGGAAAGCAGCTTTTTAATTTATCAAGCAACTCTGAAGTCGGGGATCCTAAGAGGATACGAAACGTTTTCGTGGTTAGTATTTGTGTTAGAAAACTTTTCTAGCTACTCGCTTTCAGCGTGAAGGGGATGAACCTTCTGTGAATGAACGAGATGAGACTCTTACATGACGATTTCGCTTTTTAGGTTCAGAGGAAATACCCCATCGTGTAGATTCCGTAACGTTAGGCGTATAGAAACGGCGTCCTTTCGAAATAGCAGTGAAAGAGGAAAGGGGATAAAGAGAAACTGGGAGATTTGCGAAACGAGGGAAATGCTCGGCAGCACTGAGGCGAGAACGCGGGCAGGAGCAGGAGCAGAAACGGGAGGAGGAGTGGAAAGAGGAGGAGGAAAACCCAGGGTCGAAAAACGGAACGAGTAATTAAGGAATCGGTTAATTTTCAGGGCATATTTCACGCGGGTGCCTGCAACCCTCACTCTCATTGCTCGAGGGGGTTAAAAAGTCAAGAAGGGTTAAATGATTTATACCCGAAAGGGCTCCTCCTGGTCGGGACATGTACCACATATTAAATTTCGAATCTGTAATTAATTATCGAAACTAAATTCGAGAAATTCCCTGGTATAACCAATTTGCCGGGCATTACCTACACCCATATCACCTACACCGCATCTAGTCGAAAAAAAATTCTTCAATGGCTTGTTTCGACTCTTTGTTGAAACTGTGCTCTATCTTTGAGTCGATCTCTTCTCCTCTAATAACCCTGCGATTCCAAAAGGGCCAGACATTACCCAGAATCGTTCGCTCGGACGAGCTAATTTATAATTTCCCGTTCCAGTAAGGCGCCCGCCGCGTGCCGTTGGCAGAGTTTCGCAGCACGAAACAAGCCCACTGGTGCAGAATAAGCAGCAAAGGAAATAAGTATTTCTTGCAGCCGCTGGCGCCGTCATATTGCGACTAACATTCGTGAGTAAGCCTTGAACCTACTACCCGCGAAAAAATGCGCAACTATTTTTTATGTTATGGCTATCAACGGGACACGGTGATCGAGCCCCTAATTTCTTTTGAAAAAATTTTACCGCACTCGTATCGTGATGTACTATTTCTTCATTAATTTATAAAGAGCAACGCGACATCTTCACAAATGTCATAAGGTATAATCGAAATTCCGGCACGCCAGGCGCACCGGCATATTAAGTATTAGCAAATGTACCAAGTAAGCAAAAACTCTTTCACCTTGAACAAAGGTTATTACAGCGTCGCTTAATCTTTCCCTTTGATCGTGGTTGCGCATAATCCTCTCCGAGGGTAGGTATAAAAGCGAGTGAAAAAAAAAAGAGGTGAAATGAAATACAGAACGAATGCGGGGCTGACGTTTCCTTGTGGATTTCGTTTTCTTAAAATTAATAACTTTCGCGTTGACAATTTATAATAAGTAAATCTTAAAAAAGCTCAGAAAAGCTTAGCAACAACTCGACCGACGCATAGTCGGGGGTTGGAGGCTGACTCCACGATTCATTAGCCCCCGTGGCCGGTGGTTAACCGACAATTTAAACAATTTTTAACTTTGAAAACTTCTCTGGTGAGCCCCTCGGGTCTCGAGCGGGTCGAGCGGGTCGCGACGTCCCAACTTTGCAATATGTAATTATAAGGATAGTTAAAGTTTTAAATCGATACGGAACACGGAACTCGCCCGAGACGGTAGACGGAAAAGCGAGCCAACGGAGACCGGGGTTTACTGTAGCTGTACCTGCACCGAACGTTCCAGTACCAGTACCATGGTGTAGGAGCAGTCCTCCGAGAGTGCTAAGACTATGTACAAGTATATACTTTCGTTTTATTTCAAAAAAATGTACCAGAGTATCGAATAAACATGTTGGGAGAACATTAAAAGTTCACTTAGCCAGTGAAAATGTATAAAAATGACGAACACGCATCATGTCTAGAGGTGTGATTCTGGTAATTTATAAAAGCCTGTATATGAAGTTCTGGTCGGTATGTTCTAGCAAGTTGATTCGCATACCGTGCTTGTTAGCTACATTTTGCAAAAGTATTATACCTCGGGTAGGTATACCGTCACTTGCGCGTGACGCGTGCGATAACGAGTCTGCAAGAAGTAGCTGATAAGGGGGTATAACACGTATAGTAATATATCGCTGCCACCGTGATAAGAAGTTGGTCTGCTGCAGTCCGGTGCAAAGAAGTCTAAAATTTCATTCTTTTACCGATCAAACGAACCCCCAAGCGCCATTTCCGTTCTACCTTATTCTTCCTTCTATACCCTCGTCTTTTTACGTCTCTTTTAGCCAGCTCCTCCTACTACCTCTTAGCTTTGACAATCGAAATATGTCTTTGACGTGGTCTTTTGTATAGATGATATCGCGCATTGTAGTAGTAGGTAGGTATCGGAAGGTGAGGAGCCGCTGCACGCTTGAACAGAAAGTCGAGTCAAAGAAAGAGAAACTGAGAAGGAGGGAGAATGTGGGAGAGATAGAGCACGTAGCATAGCACCACCGGTTTATATTGGCATCGAGTGGAAGCAGGCTTCGATTAGTAGATCAATCCCCGGATATCCCCTGCTCAGCACGCCGCCCTTGAGCTACCCCCGAACCACCCGTTAACCGGAAATGGCAAATAGTCAGAGAGCAGTGAGTGCAGACGCCTCCAAGCTTTCCGTACTAGCATCCAATACCTTGCGTGTAAAACTTTTATTCAACTATTTCTAAGAGGATTTTTTTCTTCCACATAACTTTTCATATGATGATAATATACGTGCACATCAGCCATACGTGGACACTTGAAACCGAGTATACCTACACCTACACCTACACCTACACCGATGTGGGTATACGTATGCCAGGCACGTAAGAACACGGACAATTCTCTTTGTGGCAGATATAGAGAAGCCAGCAGAAGTGCCAACTTTCTGATACTCTTCCTTTTTTGGTGGGCAACAATTCCCTGATCGCATATTCTATCCTACGCGAAATTCCTGTTGTAGAGAGTTTGAGCTGCCAATTCAATGCCTTCACATCGATGGCATCGCACTATACGATCAGTAAGTCGATAATCTGTCGAGAATCTGTTCGACATGTAACTCGAGTCTCTTTATTTAAGCATTTACTCATTTCCTTCCGACTTCTTTTTGCATTTGTTTGGCACCGTCGACTGCCGCTCAGAGTAGCACACAAGCAATACCAAAGAGAACCCTCTGGCCAGAATTCGTGGCATCGAGACAAACTTTACACGGGATTCATCCCCCGTCTCCGCTCGCTCTACCCAGTCGACGTTTCAATAGACCAACTCACCGAGGCGAGGCGAGGCGAGGTGGTGTTACGGACGCAACTAGTGTCCGTGGTCGGAGTATTGTTTCATGGGTTGAAACTCGCGACAAATACAAGATAGCGAATAGGAGAATTACGATATGTACATGAAACAATTATTTATCTACATATATGAGTGGAATTATATTTTAAATATATATCTCTGTATATATGAACATCTGCGGAGCACGCGACGATGAGCTTACTGCTTATATCTAAGACGAGGGGGGCGGTCGCGCCGGAAAGAGTATGGGGTGCGAAAGCAAGGGAGAAATTGAGAGAAGCGACGAGCGCTATTTCCTTTTCTTAGTCACCCCGCACCGCCCCGACGAGAGCAGCATATTGTAACGCGTCGAGAAGTTCGCGAATAAATCGAAGAAGCGTTGAGAGTAAAATTAGATAACAACTCGGCTGCTGGGTGGTGGATGGTGGAAGGAGCTCTTCTGGAACTTTTAAGGACCATCCTCTTATTCCGGGGAGCAGTGAGCACCATCTCCTTTTCTCTCGATTTCTCCCTCTCTCTCTCTCTCTCTCTCTTTCTCTATCTCTCTCTATCTCTCTTTTTCGCCAAAGTCCCTCAGCCACCCTCTCCTCGGATACCACGCCGTAGAACTTACCTACCCCTCATTCACCCATTCATTTATCCGGAGCTTACATTATTAGGCGCTACCCGTTTCAACATTTGTCCGTCCGAGAGAAATAAATTGCCCGGGATAAAAAGAGCCGGGGAGTGAGGGACGCGGAACTCCGCCTTCTTTGTCCCCTTCACTGCTGCTCTACCCCCTATACCCCCGTACACCACCCTCCGCCAACCTCGCAGGAGCGGATTTTTCGACCGCTCAAGCAGTGAATTATATCTTGGGAAATTCGCGGAAATCCTAACGAAATTACCCCACGTTACTTGCGGCCCTCGTCAGACAACAGAGACGGAGGAAAAAGCAGGTAGCTTCTATCCCTCGTTGTATGGATTATACATATTATTATGGTGTACGGGAAAAGCGAAAAAAAAAACAAACAAATTGTTACCTTATTTATTCATTTCTAATCTGTTCTGATCTCTTATCCTTATAAGATTCCAAGAGCTGAAAATCTTCTCTTCAAAATCAATTCTCTTCATGTTTTTGAAAAATGTTATAAACCGGGACCTACGTATATACAGTTGTGTGTGAAAATACGTCCATGAGTACGGAGGCCCGTGACTTGTGGTGAATAAATTTTGCCGCGAAACAACAAGAAATTATCTTGAAGAAGTCTTTCAATTAATCGAAGAATACGAGATTTTCAAGGATCAACGATTTCCACCGATAGCAGATGGAAATGCATGTATTTATTTTGCCCCCCTCGCCCCCCAATCCCAAACACTTATGCCTACCATCCGGCTCGATGCACTTACGAGTAAATGTCTCGGAGAGTGGTGTGGTTGTGCTTGCAGGGGCGATGCAAATCTATCGATGCTCAACGCCTCCCCCTAGGTCGAGCACTCGACGCTGGAGGTTGCGAGTCCATTTTATCAAATGATTTATTCAGGACATGATCATTAATGGCGAAACATTACTCTCTTGTCAGGAATCAATAGACGACCAGTGGCGGTAGCGACGGTGGCAGGTAGGCGGGGGTTGGAAGCCGCACTCTATCGCCCTACTAAATCATGGAAACAAAACCGAAACAAACGAAAATAAATTGCACGGGTAATGTATTCAGGCTGCAAATGATTATTCCGTAGCCCCGGGCTTCTCTGCGGCATACCGCAAACCGCGTTCACACCGGGACGCGCCCCGTTCCAACAACCAACTCCCGTCCATCCAGGGCTTGCTGCACCCACGCACGAGTTAATTTTCTCTCTCTACTTGGTCTTCGGCGCGGAAATCGAGTCAATTTGAATTGAAAGTCCAAAGGAAATGCTGCGGCAGTGTTCCGCGAAGGGGGGCAGGGGGGGGGAGGGGGGGGGGGGGAAGGGCGGAAGGCGACGAGCGTAACACGGGCCTGTAATAGCTCGTTTGATCCGACACCCTGGGGGCGGAGGTGAAGGGCGAACCCTTGACTATCCCTCGATCGAGTCCCTTCGAGCGACGGCTTCGACAGTGCCTAACAAGAAGACGTCCGCCCGCTACGCCGCGCCACTGCGTGTAACGACCTACGTTACGCCTGCACGCGCGTCAAAGCGGGTGCCGCACGGGGTCCTCTTCTCGTCAACGGAACGGTTCGCTGAGAATTCAGAATAACGGGAACCAGCGGCTTGGCGGTATAAGAGCTACCGGATTCGTGAAGTGAGGTTGATCGGTAATTCCGAGGGTGCCTTGACGCCGTGGCATCAAAGGACGTCGTCCACGGGTCGCGTATTCCGACCCAACGCGACGTCCCTATGATACGATCCAGGCCTCAGGAGTCAATCGGTGCGTTAGCCGAAGAAGAAATTTTCCGAGCATCTCTTGAGCCGCGCGGATACGGTATACGGGGTTGCGAAAACATCTTGATTTATGACTGTAAGCAATCAACCGGGTCTCATTTATATCTATACACTCTACGCTGTATCCGCATCATCCAGCCGGCGAATCTTCTCTCACATACGCGATGCCGATATTTCATTGTTTTGACGGCTAGTTATCTGGCGCTTCTCGCCACTCGAACCTTGGCGCCCGGCAGTGAGACGCGGAAGTGACGTATCGATCGATAATACGTGAATAGACGATCAAGAATCCAGTTTACCCCGTCTTCGTCATTCCCGAACCATGGTGCTTGACGCCCCGTTACTGATTAACAGTACACGTCGGTCTCGTAAGCCGCGACAAGGCACAATCACATCAAGTTGTAATCGTTTCACGGGCCGGAGATTTCGTGGGTTGGCTTAGGGCACCGGGCTATGTGGTAGTAGTGACGATGGTGGGTATTCGTCGATGTTAGAACGTATACCCAAAGCCGTACGAAATTTGGTAATAATTGAAAATCCTTTGTTTGAAAAGGCTTAGCCAGGTACCAGCGGAGAATTAACGTTGTCAGCAAATGGATCAGCCGATGGTTATTACAAACGCGACGCGACGTTGCTTTGTCGAGCTGCACTTCGTTTATCGTTAATTCACAATGGCACGTCGCCGCGTTTTCTACCCCCGTCTATCATCAGCGGGTCGCCAATTATTGCATCGGTAATCGATTGGCTCATCAAAGTTCTGATAACACGTGGTGCGCCTCTGTCTCTCTCCCCTCTCTCTCTCTCTCTCTCTCTCTCTATTTTTCGTTCTCACTCTCACTCGCACAATACCGCGTATTATTTGCTCCACTGAACCGTAAATTCTATTCGTAATTACGTTGCGTTTGATATTAAATTACAATTCGCTTCCATATACCCAACGCAACTGCGCCACTTATACGGGGCATTGTTCGGCAGCGTGTTTCACACTAGATGAAAAGATCTGGAAATCGTATGCATGTGCCTATAAACCTAGTGGGTGCAAGGATCGCTTGCAAGTAACAAGTAGAAAACAAACTGGGAACGATCGGGTGAAGAAGGAACAAGAAACAAAGAGAGCGAGATAGAGCGAGAGAGGGAGCGAGATACATTCGCGGAGTAGGGGCGAGGGCTGACAACCCTTTACATTTTAATTACGCCCGTCTTAAAAGCCAATAAAGTCTTTGGCTGGATAGAGGCGCTCGTCAGTGTCTCTCACTCTGCAAGCCTTCGAGAAATTTGTATTTCATGGCCCGAAAGACGGGGTCACGATCGGGGCTACAGTAACAGTGATGATTTTAATGTAGTGGATAGAAACGGAAGAATAAAGACTGTAATTATCGCGATTTGCAACTTCTGAGGAGGCTGTAACGACTAGATAATCGCGAATGAGAACCCATGCCTTCCATCTAGCTCCAAGAAGTTCTCTCCGAACTCGGGCTTATCCTTCCATTTAGCCTCTCCAACGTGTACCGGTGAACAATACCCCCTTTACGAGTGGGAGTTACTTAGGCCCTATTTACCACGACTTTCATCGAACACCTCAATTCCGTTGTACCTATAATATTGGACGAACGACGAGGTGGGTGTGAAATGGAAGTTGATGAAATGGTCGGTAATATTTCTGCGTGATTTATTTGGTACAGTCAGCATTAGGGGGTATACCTAAAATATGCGGAAAAAAATTTGCGAAATTCAGTGTTTAGATCGAGTCAAGGATACCCGGAGATAACAAGCGGAGTTAGACCAGGGGGTGAAAAGGACTCGGGGCAAAATTTGCTCGTTTAATCAGGCGGGAAGGCGCCAGCGCGGGGATCAAACGACAAAATGCTGAAACACTAAACAGGCTGTCTGGTCTAGTTCTTTCCCGACGAAGCGACAATGTCACGGTTGAGGACCCGCGGGAAGAGTGCTGAGGACGCAGAGGACGAGGGCGAGGGTGAGGGTTACGGCGACAGGGAGGAGGAGGGTTTAATCTTTCACTCTGGCAAGAACGGGCGGCGATGCACCATTACTACAAATTAAACTCCGTTACCTACCCTCTGCACTCTGCACCCTGTATCCTGCATCCAGCACCCTGCACCCCTACATGCCGTTATACCTACACGCGGAGCTTTCACTCCAATCGAGTACGTTCACTCGTCGCGACAGCTGTCTCCGAGTTTTTCTTTTTTCTCCTGGTTTTTTTCCTCATTTTTGTATCTTCATTCTGTTTTTTTCTATTCCCGTTGAGTATAACCGCGCTTACGAGTAACGTACACACATATCGATATCGGTATTTATGCCTATACATGCACGCGGTGTGTACGAGGCACATTTTATATCTTCCTGTGTCTATCTACCGCATGTTTGACGCGAAGTCGTCGCGAAAGAGGAATTTCTTTTCACCTTGATAATCCCTTTCGTGGGCGGTGGAAGGTATAATCCCAACCTTAATTTTCCCTGCACAGTCGCGTGGGAGTTTAAAGACGTGATCCGGACTCACCTGGTTCTAAAGGTGGGGAATTATTCTGTCAAATTACAACGAAACGCAACAATTCCACACTCTTACATATTAAATTTGCATTTGCATTCAGATTTATCGACTGATTCACCTACATAAGGGTGCAACACTACGGTCACAATGAAAATTGAATAAACTATAACAAAGACAAAAAGAGGGCCACGACTGATGTAGAAATGATAAATAATTCAACCCGCAAAGATATTAGATATGGTGTAAAATAATGAACAAAATGAAAATGAGATGATTGAAGTTACCTATAGTCATATCATATTTCTAACACCGTGAACACTAGGATCTAGTTATTCGAGTAAAATACTTTTGTTGAAGAATAAGATCATATGAAATATCGCTTAACTTGGTTACGTCAATACGGTGCCAGTTCCAACAAAGTTCTGATGTGCGATTCCAGACGTTAGATGTTGGACGTTTATCGTTTAGTGCTCCTTCGTCTTCTGGTTTTCTTTTCCTTGTAGTGACAGCTCGTTCGTCGCCTGCACTCTCGAGGGTACAGTGGAATTATTACTTGACCGATTGCATTTATCCTCCCCTATTCTTGTCCCTCCTCTAATACCCTCAGCCCCATCTAACCTTCTTTCTGGTCTTTCTATCCGCTTTTCTCCCTTCTCGGATCTCGTTTCTTTTCTGCCCTTTCAGTAACGCACACTGATCATTTGGCGACGGTTACATTTCATCCGGACTTATTCCTGGTATTACTATTTCTATTATTCATATTGATACTGATATTATTATTATTATTATTATTATTATTATTCCACCCTTCCATTATCGTCACCATTATTATTACCATATTCTTCTTATCATCTATTCCATAATATTCTCCGCTGATTGAATCCGGTCGAAATAATTGCAAAATGCGACTTCATACTTCGAAACAGATTGACTATCAAGAGATATTCCATTTTTCGAAGCATTCGTCATTTCGTCGAAATATATAACGTACAAGGGTAACAAAGGGTAGATTTTGAATACACCTCTTGATACTCTCGATACCGCACCGATCAAAATTAGCTGATCACGGCCTTGACGTCTTCCTGGCACTGCGCTGAGGGGATGATTACATTTTAATGAATTTCTAATACAAGTACTTCATACTTGCAGGCCACTCGAGATACGAGCAACACGCGCCACGTGACAACGTGTTTCATACAGAATTCAGTCACGTGAATTTTTAAAGTGCAGAAACCGTCTTGGGAGCTACGACCGTGCACGTTTCACAACTGGGGATCGTTAACCCTTTTTCCGAGACAGGTGGCATGAGCCTCCCTGCACAGTAGTAACTCCCTTCCACGTATTTACTTCGTTTACTTTAAGCCTCGGGGTCGCATCGCGAGTAGAACTTGTCGCTAATTGTCCATCCTTTGAAATTCTTTTCCACAAAACTTTGAGATAGACGCGCGAACGCGCCCGCACCAACCCTTGCCCTCGTCAACCACGCTTCTATCTCTTTAATTTACACACTGAGACCTGACGCGGTTCGGAGTAACGTTAATTGCGTCGGGTAGGTATGTGCTTCACCCGTAAAACTGTCGCCACCACTGCAGGAGTATTTGAAACGAGTCATTCCCCACCCTCTTATTCCTCTTCCTCGACCTCATCCTACCTCTAACATGGCATCATTACCAGAACCGACTTCGAGGTACCACGACGATAATCGGTGCTTTTCGTTTGCTTGACCTGACCCAAGAGTCAGACGCAGGAGTCGTTTGTACCGGTTGCTAAAGGCTGGATATTTTATAAAGGTTTGATGCCGGCGCGGGTATTTCGTGTAGAAAAATATCTGTCCAGTTATTTGAGAATCATCCAGGATGGTTGGCGTTCATATTTTAAATAAAGCTGGACCATTCCTTCTTCGGCATACCTACCTCGTTATCCTGGTAATCCGCGGGAACAGAGGCAAACAAATTCGCGATTGGATCCAATGTGATCAAATTGTTTTTTTTTTTTCACTGATCAGATAGGCTTCCAATTTTTTTATTTTTTTTCTATTTTCTTTCCCTTTTTCATTTGCTATTCTGTGTCAATGGACCAAGACTGTTTTCATCCAAAATCTTAGCAGCCATTCTTTGAATTCAGATTTACGTCGTGAAATTTTATCGCAACTTGAGATCTCCGAACTACTAGTTGGTGTACCCTGAAAATCTGAAGTAAAATACATAGAGGGTTGAAACGAGCCGTGAATATTACCGGCAAGGCAGAGATTGCTTTTGGTTGTATTTCTTTGGTTCACTTCGGAACAAAGTGCCCTCGGGGGTTGGTTGAAATTAGACAAACGTCTGCCGGCTGTGCCTCCTACCCTAAACGCCAACGATAACTTGGACTCCTCCGAGTTCCGGGTAAAGTTTGTCAATCCGCTCGTCAATAAGAGTTTGACGATCCGTAAAACCGCCGAAGACAAGAGGGGGACGTGTTTCTGAGACTCGGGATCATCATGGATCATTCAGGATCATATCGCGAATCGTTTCGCATCCTTAACACTCGATTGGGCTTCGTGAACCAGTCCGGTTAAAACATATAAATAAAATCCGGCGAAATAGTATACGACTAAAAATCATTTCATATTAACTTTACCCGATTTGTATTTCGAAAGTATATATCGATGTGATAAATAATTTCTTTATCAAAGTTCATAAATAACGATTATTTTCCTTTATGCAACTCATTCTATCATTATAGATTTCCGTTTCATTCTGAGCATTGAATGAACTATATCGTCGGCTGACCAAACCTGTAATTACTGTTGCGCCCGGGCTGATCGGATATTGACTCACATTACTGCGGTGCAGTTGAGCATAAAATTCGTATGATACGATTAAAAAGTTTCAGCCTCTCAAGTATATTGTTAGAGGTGGTTGTTTCAGTCGGGAATTGTTGTTGGAGATTGTGTCTATACCGGAGGCTGTCAAATAAAGTTTAGCGACGGTATAATTTTGAGATAACGTTGATAACTGATGGAAAATCTGAGAGAAGGGCTGTGCGAGGGGACCAGGTTCTCCATAAATAATCGGCGAGCAATAAAGATAAGCGCTCTAAGCACTTGTTGCGCGATATATAAGTACATGTATATTTTAAGCTTCTTTATGAAAAAAAATTACACGCAAGGTAATATAATTGAAGGTATAAGGTATTCAGAAAAGCCTCTAGAATAAACCGGGTAAGCTTAAGTGATCGTATGCGCGATACAATCAAGTTTATTTGGGAAAGGTTGAAAATGTTTGCTATATGCTTCATATAGCTTCACAGCCCCTATTCATTCGTTGAAATATGGATATGATACTGAGATCCGTACATCTTTATAACGTGTTTCACTTTAACCGGACCTACCTATCTGTCTTTCCAGATGGGTCCGAAAATGAGTTAAAAATGTGAGAAAAAATCCGCGAAGAAACGTTGGGGAAAATGTTATTTCCGTTTCTGATGGTGAGAATTTTCCGCTTGCATAATATTTCTACCCCCCATAGGGACTAGCAGGCCCTTCTAGCGACCCTACGAGCCAATAATATCATCTCGGCGATAAAAGCGCGGCTCGATTCGCCCCTGGTGGCTTGGTTGAAAGTTGTGAAAATCGACTTTCAAGGACCCTCAGTTTCTTCGCGTTGCAGGGCACCTAGACATCCTCTATAAAACACGAGGCTTCTTTGCGCTGACCGTTAGTCGGTGTAGTTCGATAGAAGGTGGACCCCACACCTAGGTATCGATCGATTGTTTGTATTGGGTCGGCTAAAATTTGCCCCGCAAAAAGGGGTGCCGGATGGATCTCCTCTTCCTCCGTTTCCCTTTTCCTCGGGTCGTCCCGGGGAACCCGGCTGCTATCCCGGCGCTGTCCGCCAGATATTTATTGGATGTATCCACACGGACGGACGGACGGACGGGGGGACACATCCGATATAATAATATCTATTTTCCGAGCGACCACGCGGAATGAGTAGAAGCGAGATGGACCGATCCCTGGGAGCAGGAGGCTTTCGAACGAGAGGCATGACGATAAATAAAATAAAATAAAGTCAAATATAAAGAGGGTCGTACGAAAAAGGTATAGAGGCGCCTGGAGGAGATACTTGCGCTCCAGTCTCTGTAGCCGATCCCTTTTTGCGTCCTTCGTAAAGTATAGCCCAGGTCGCTACATTTTTATTTCAAAGCAACATCGATACATATTTTCGAATTTTGGCATAAGGTTCGAGGTGTTTGTTCGTCTATCTTCAGTCTGCAGTGAATCGCGGTGAAGGGATTGAATGCAGGGGGCTTCAAAAGGCCGGTGAAACGGAAGCTTTTCACGTGATGCAATTCCGGTAGGTACCTCTGCCGCTCGCTCTGGACCACTGCAGCGAATGCCAACTACTACGAATGGATGCTCGCGAGGTGAACAAAACGAAAATGGTCGAAAAAGGAAAAGGGCAAGAGACGGGTACTGTAACTCTTTCATTTCCGTTCATCGCTGAATCACCCGGGTTACGGTCAATAATTTCACCCTGCCTTTCTACGAGCCAACTTGGTCCCCCTCTTTATTCTCTTTACCTTGTACTCAGTATTTGGATGTGTTTCATTCGAAAATTGACACTCACATAGTTATTTTCGTTACGAACGAATGCTCGCATCGAACACACTACATGGCACCGTCCTCCTTCGCCCGGGACATTTTCGACGCTTTTCTCATCGCGCTTACTTCCCAAACGCAACACTTGACCGTCCATTTTCCGTCACTTGGGATCTCCTAGGTCGATGTCTAGGCGCGACGTTAGGGATTGATGAACTTTGCTCGGTATACTCGTCTTATTACTTCTTTCTCAATTTTCACACATGCAGGTACTCAGTCAAACGTAAAAGTTCGTGCCAACCGAACCAAGAAACCGAACATCGTTCACGCTGCATCGAATACATCAGCCATAATGAATATTGATGCAGCGAGGAAGGAAACACGTCTGAGACATCAAAAGCGGAGTATATCAGTGTGTAGCTATATTGCACTAGGTCAGAATCATATAGTACAAATGAATATGTTTATGAACTATCGTGGATAGTGTATGATAAAATATAGGCAGGGTCTGTTTTCCACGTTTTCCCGTCACGCGCGCGTTTTCCGCAAATCTACAGGATTCGTTCTGGGACGTGGAGAATAAACTTTTTATCGTGTTTATGTGTGACTGCACGTATGGAATGCATGGGGTATAATATATCTGTATGAAGCAGCCAGAGGCGAGGTCTGGTCCCGAGTGAAATACCATGCGGACAACGACGCCTAAATTTGATAAATCACCAAGAAGTAAATTTCCTGCACTCACGCCCGACTCGAGTTGCAGTTGGCTCGGGTCTAGCCAGGATTTGGCTCTACGTTCAGGACGCAGTTACTGTGCACGTATAACGATGGCAAAGTATAGTCTAGAGATCAGGGATCCCGTAACGCACGAACGACCGCAGGGCCGAGTATAGCAGTGCAGGTCACGATACGATGCGATGCGATGCGATGTGATGCGATGCAATGCAAGCCCTGCGTCAGGCGTCTCCTTGGAATCGCGATAAGAGAAGTTGAAAAAATATATGTGAGATAAGATCTTTATTTGTACTCTAGGGCAGCGAGGCCTCCTAAGAGTACCCACCGAAACTTCAACAATGCATAAAAGAAAAATAGAGAGAAATAAGAGAGAATGGTTTATTAGCTCGGGAACAAGTCCCGCACAAACCGAGCCAAAAAATACATACAACGTGACAAAAGAATGGAAAATAAAAATATGATGAAACAAAAAATGAAATAATATAAAATGAATATAAAGTAAGAAATAGAGAGGCGAGAGGGAGCAAAGAGTGAGGAGAGGTGAAAGAAAGGCGAAGAAGCAGGTGGAAGAGGAAGCGAGTGCTTTTGTTTCACGTTTCAAGTTATTCCTGAGGGACAGATTAGCCCGTTCTCTCCCCACGGGAGTTGCGCGAGGTGGAAAACTTGGTTGCCGTTGTATGCCTCCTAGTTTACAATACAGGATTAAGCCCCCTTTTCCACCGTCCCGCTCCCTTCAAGCAAAACTTGAAGCTCTTGATAAGCTCTCTTTCTCTCTCTCCCTCGGTCGCCGTGTCCTTCCAGTTCTCTGTCTCCGCGGGCTCTTTCTCTGCCCGTTTTACTCGGCGAAGTTTTGTTAAAAAAAATCATTTCCTACTGATAGGGAAAGCTCGAACAGCAACACGGAAAGTTTCTCTAGGATTAGTCGCGTACGTACTGCTCACTGCAAGTGGCGTTGCTGGGGCAAAACGTAAACCAAACAATTCTCCTCCCCTTTGCCTTCCTTCCTCCAAGGCTGAGGCCACAAATTTTCCCAACTTTCAGAAACGCACACCGGTTCTCACAATGAGACAAGGAGGCGAGGAGGACGCGTGCGAGTTCTTGTACTTCCTCCAACTCGACAAGATCCGCTCTAACCACCGCGACCGCGGTACTTGAATCTCAAAATTTCCATTTTCTAGCTCCTCGTGAAGGACCATAAGACTGTGAAGGAAAAGGGAAAAGAGAATAAGGACGAGGGTGGAGGGAAGAGGGAAGCGACCCCCTGCCCAGGCACGAAAGTGTTATAGCCAAGACTATACAATCCAGAGAGTATTTCGCTGCAAGAAACGAATCAATGTTTCGCCCAAATTGCGTTTCTAGAAAAAAAAACAAAAAACACAAAAAAACACAAAAAACAAAAAACAAAAGAGAGCGAAAAGAATATAGCGTTGTCCGACGCAGGGGTTGTGGTTCTTAGGGATAGTTCGCATGTCTAGAAGAAATACTGGGCGCCCGGGATATGGGATGGATGTAATGTTATGGTACGTTGACCGTCACGGCTTCGGCTCGATCCCCCATTCTCTTCCTCTTTCGGCCATTCGCCCCCTGCATCCAGTCCAGGGCCACGTTTCTTCATTTTTTTCTCGAAAAATAGGAGAGATGTTATCCGAGCAAGCCTCCTCCTCGACTCGTTCAAATATTACGCAGCGGAGGGTTTCGGTAAACGTGCGGCAGTAGGCAGCGGGGAAAAGAGGGTCGTCCAAATTCTTTTCTTCAGAACGCGACCACGGACCAACCTCGTACAGACGTAGCGCAATTCTCATTCGCTATTTGGACCACGGGCGACCATGATGGTTCGCGTTTATAAATTTTTCATTCCAACGGAAGTACCGACGCTGCTGCTTCAGTACCTTCTGAGTAATACGGCGTTTTGTTTTACGCCCTATTGCGGCCGACTGTCCGCCGACCAGCTACTTATACCATCTGCTACCGTCATCTACGAGTGCCTTTCAAAGACACCCGGAACGTCGTGAAGAGTTTTGACGCTTCCGGAAAGCTGGCGTTTATAAAACTACGCTATTTTCTCTCCGCGTGGTTCGACATGTGTTGTGTATACATGTGTGTCCTAGCGTGGGCGTAAGGTATCAAGGTTGGCAAAACACGTCGGGAAGGACGATTCTCCCGGCAGCTCTCCACGGGAGGGCGACGAAGGGTCATGTTTTGACAAGGGGGTATCGACCGACGTATTTGAACCCCTTGTACGGTCTCGAGTCGCATAAGGGTGACGGACGGTTAGCGACGGCCTAACCTACCGGTTCTAACTCAGTTGACCTGGACCTCTGGAAACCAGACAAGCCAGGAAGATGTAGCCGTGGCGCGTCAAAGTGGAAACTCTACTCCGGGGAGTATAGATCTTCGATCCACGATCCCCAGTTTCGATAGAGTCAGCACACACCCGAGGATGGGTGATAGTTATTGCTATGCATATGGCGCTTCGGGCAATAAAACGGAATGGTTTTACCAGGGGGTGGAATTTCAGAGTCGCTTTTAATCGGACTGGATCCTCTAGCTCCCGTCCCAGTTCCACGTCTACTTCCACCCCCACCCTTACTTCCCGCACCTTTACCTTCACCCAGGTCGAAAAGAGAAAACCGCCTATATCGAGAAGAGGCGTTAAACGATCCTCGTATACGGTTCCGTTCCATTTCGTTTGACTACTATAGAATAGTATTTCCAATTTCGTACCACGACGAGAGACTGTGTACCAAATGCGAGGAAAAAATTTCAATCCCGTAATGGTCAGCCATGACGAGGGCTCTCGGGCCCGTTATCGTTGTTATGTAACCGTAACGAAACGGTAGGTCGGTACACAATATCTCCTTGTTAGCACTATCTATTTAACTGTCCCACCAATCTGCGTCCATATTAATTAGAAAGTCATTAAGATATCTGTACTACAGTGTCGAGCATCACTCTCGAGCGTATCGTAACACCGTACGTCCTGCGGGGTGTATGCGGGATACCATCAATTCAGGAATCGTGTAATTTTCGTTAATTAATTAATAGATTGTCAACCGAGATAGACACCTATTGTCGTATTGTGGGGTAGCACGTCGCGGAAATTATACCGCGCAATCATCTCTGGATTAATTGAATTCGACGCAAGCGTATCGCGTCACGTTTACTCAACCTCGATGAAGCTGAATACGAGATTCGCGTTGTATCCGAGCGGATCCGTGCAGGGACAACGACGTTGAAGATAAATTGAGTGGCTCTGTGACTATTCTAGCCTAGCCGAACCAAACCTCTGCACCTTGTTATGTAGCGCCTACATAAATATAACGTCGCGTTGAAAATGACACGCGGGAATAAGTGGAAAACTGCGAGAGAAAAATCCTTGGCAATAATTGATGGCGAGTGCCTGGGATCGTCGACCCTATGCTCAGTCTTTTATTCGTTTGTCCGCGAGGCGCTCCGTCGCCGCGAAGCATCTAATAAATATTAACCAGGACTCTCCTGGTGCAGGACCGAGATGGAAATCCGCGGAAGCTATCCTGGCGCTCTTCACAGACCGAGCGAAAGAGCGGGAACGGAAGCTTGGCGATGTAAATTATTTTTTAATCCTCTTCCTTCGGCCTACTGAGAAAGGCCTCTGGAGACCGAACGTTATTCTCCGTCTCCTCTTGGGAGAGCTCACTCACCTCTGCGACAACTCTCGGTCCGCCTTTCCCGTGGCTTTCGCGGTATTCCCCGTAAATATATATATATAGTATATGCACGTAAAAGCGGGAAGTAATTCCGCTCCGGCTCTCATTTCAATAACTTTATTTTCGGGCTCCTCAATTTTCGGGCTGCCCGACTTTCGGATCGTATTATATATAGGCCGCGGTATCTTTTCGCACGGAACTGAAAGTTCGTAGTCTACGCAAGTCTTCCGCCGCAACATATCGCGGGCTGCGATGTTTCATCCCCTACGATCCGTGAAAATGGAATTTGCCAGTAAAATCGTACAAAAATTGATTCGTTTAACCCGCTCATTGTTGAGGCGCGGTTCTGACAAGCCATGGGGGTCGAACATCCCTCGCGGAGAGGGCGGGACATGGCTATTCTAAGGGCTCCAGATTACACGCTATTGTTCTCACGGCACCCTTTGTCTCAAACTCAACCCCGTCCGCTCGTCCGCGTACCCCATCTACCCTCCTCAACCTACGGTGGTCCTACAGGGTCGGTGTGCACGCCGTAAACTCTTTGTGTTTTTAATTCGTAATTTTGTAACGTTCGTTCGCAAGCTCGTCTCCCTACTTCAGTTCCAGGTCTCGAAGCGGTTATCTGGCACGTATGTCTGTCGCTTGCCAATTCGATAGGAATAAGTTGCGCCGGTTTACGGGAGATGAAACTACGGGATGGGACAGGGCGCGGGCGTGTCGATTCAAGGCTTTGTCTTGAAGCCCGTACGACGGAACGAGCCGAACGGTTCGGCGAGCTCAAATAATTGAATACTTCCGACTGGAACATTTCGGAATGAGATCGACGCCGGCGGTTAGGGCGCCGCGTTAACAAGGTTACTGGATGGGGAACGAGGGGCGAAGAACCGCGTGCTGTTTTAGAGAGAGCTGACAACCACCTCAGCCACCACACCTCCACGTTACAACTTCATTGCCCTCACGAACCGGCACCTCTGAAACTCACAGTCAGAAGTCGGGAGTCGGGAACCCTGCCAGGACGCCCTCTCACTACTCTTCCCAATCCCCGCGCGCTTAAATTCATAAGAGCCACGGAATGTGGTGCGAATTTGCTATGTGCTGAACCTAATTCGAGTCCGCTTTAAAGGGATTACGCGGGGCGCGGTCGAGGCACAGACAAAACGTGTAACTGCTGCAGGGTATACCAAGGGGTATACTTATATACATATCGTACACATACACACGTAAAGCGTGAAGGAACAACCTGCAGCTGGTGTTGCGCTATTATTGTATGGAAATATTCAGCTGCAGTGACGCTGACCATAGTCGGTGAGGTTGCCGACGACGACGACGGTGATAGTAGCGCATAATATTCGCGCCTCGCTCACCGTTTTGGCGACGTCTATTAATTAGACGTAGTTCACCGTCGTCAAAGTCGGCGCACCCCACCGGCTGACGGTTACTAGGATACGGGAACCCCTTCGTCCCCTTTGCCGTCTCTACGTCTCTGCGTCTCTCGGTAGTAGGCACCACGACGCGCGCTGATGTATGATTTAATGCGGGTTTCGAGAGAGAATATAGACCGAGTGGAACTGGGGAACGTGGCGTAAGGGTTTGCGCGGGGTGTAGCGTTGCAGTGAGCTCATTAATTTACCAGCCGAGCACCAAAGGGTGGCTTAACAAGGCGCGAGGCGGCTCCATTTTATTAGGCGACACTGAAGACGCGCCACGATCCCCCGAGGAACAATATTTGGTGGGGACGATGAGATCTGCTCACAATCAGTTCTGGCCACTAGATTTTCAACCAAAGACAAACCGAACTGCATACTGCAACCTGGTGACCGTATGGACCATCGCAAACAATGTGCACCTCTTCCCCTACGAATGAACACCTCCGCGACTCTTCAGAGCTTCAGAACTCGGCACCGGCCTGCCAAAATGGCGGCGGATGGCGAAAGAACAAAGAGCAAAGAAAAAATAATTAATGTAGGTGTCACACGTGCGCCAACCCTCTCACACTGCGGAGTATATATCTAGAGGATAAAAAGATAACGAGGCGAGGACCGAGGCTGGTGGGTAGAGCCGGGATTTTAACAGAGCACAACAAATCTCGGGTTGCAGGGGTTGGCCAATTTCATTAATACAGCTGTTGATTCCAGCGGCTAATTAATGTGGCAACATTGGTAATATTTGCCTACAGACCAGGCTGTGGGGTGCGCTTGGGGATAAACGGGGGTGCCGAGGCGTCGGGGTCCAAGTCTAGAGCGGGGTCGGGGTCGAGGTCGTGGTGAAACAACAAGATTTCCATATTTAGCCCCGCTTACGAGCTCGCTAAGCTGCAACCTGACCACGTTTCAATGTCTCTCCCTCGCTCTCCGTCTGTCTAACCCTTCCATTTTTCGTTCATTCACTTTTACACTATGCAATTCACTCCGTCGTCGTCCTATCGACACATTTTATCATAGTTTAAGAATCACCGTGATTCAACTTGCCCAAAATCAACGTCATAAACAAAAAACTTCCAAGGTAAGCGGATAGGGTAGGTCTAGGAGAGTCAGACCACTATCAAAATTGTACCAAACATCAGTAAGCGAGAAGTACGGCATCATCATTTGCACCCTACCGTTATTAACACGACGTGTCATACGGAAGCATGATTAATGAGTAATCAATTGCAATGACTCTTTCAATTCACTTCAGGGATCCATGATATACGTACACGAATTTTCGGTTTCATTTTTCATTGAAAGTGACTGATTTTTTTCTTTTTTTTCCTTTTTTTCTCACTCTAGTTGATATAATATGAAAAAAAATCAGGTTCGAATCGATGTTGACCCCTTTACGTTTGATTTTATCATTCGAGATAAAAAAGCTATCGATATTTCGGAAGAGACATTCATTCTTCGTCGGGTTTCCTCACTAATTTTCGTGTCTAGATCCTAATGCCCTAGAACTTATAATTCTATCTATCGTCGAAGGTACGATTCGGGCAATTAACCTGCTTTCGTTTTCAATTTTCCATCAATATACGCGAAGTGGTTGGGTTAGCACCACGGGTGGTCAGTGGCGTGGTATCCAATCATTGATTCGTTTATCGCCTCCCTTTATTATTGACGTTATTATTATGGCTATTCCTCTTTTTCTGTTTTCTTTTTTTTCCATTTTTTTTTTTTTTTTTTTTTTTATCAATACGTTTCACTCGGTGGTAGTCTCCCCACGTCATTGTACCGCGACGTCACACGCCAATCCGATTCACTCGCAAAATCACGAAAAACAAGTTAACATTGGTCGACCCAAACCTCGGGCAACGGCTGCCAGACATCCCCTCGTAATTCCCACAGTATATTCAATCCCACTGCCAACGGACCCCTGGTGACTTTGGTAGTGACCGGAAAACCGGAAATGAACTCGACGCGGTTATTTATTTATTTATTTATTCATTTATTTATTTATTTATTTTGCCACCCTTACGAAATCCGACACCTAGATCCTCGGTAAACTCTTCAGTCATTTGCAAGTTCCTTGCTTCCCCACGTTTCCATAGTTTCTTGAGAATCACCGTGGTCCCCATGCTTGGGGCAACATTTATTCACCTCGCCATGCTAAGCTGCGGTTACCTCGAACTTCCTCGTTTAAATTTTAAAATCATCCTACTGTAATGAACCAACCGCATAGGGTGCCACGCCGCATACCGCACGCCGCTAGTCTTGGCCGTCCAAACTCCGGAGTAAGGGGGGTCGCGATTAAAAAAGCGCGAAAGACCTTGCCTACGATGGGTTTACGGTGTGGAAAGGGTATGAAGAGGGGTAGAAGGAGGTGACGCGCCTCGGCCTTTGTTACCAGGTTCGGTGCGACGGACCGAGCCGTGATCAAAGCGGCGCCCGCAGTTTCCTGAAAATATCGAGTTTGAATAGCCAGCCTTTCCAGCTGGGAAATTTTTCATTTACGAGACGATAATTATCAACCGGCATTCAATTATCCTACCCTTCGATCATCCCGCGTTCTTAACAGCTATTCCGCGAAAATCACTCGATCAATACCAACGGTTTGCACTTTCCGACATCTAGTTGCTAGTGTCGCGCCTGATGTCCGCTTTAAGCAGCAACGCTCTCCGCTTGTAACGAGCGTATTTTATTCCTCGAGGTAGGAAGCATGCCGGGAGGACGTCGGTGGGGTGGTTTCAGGAGTTGGGCAAACTCGCTCTGCTCTGCTTTGCTCTGCTGTACTCTGCTGTGCTCTGCTATGCTATGCTCTGCTCTGAATGTTTGCTGGTATCGCGTTACCCGCGGGATTAAAAACCTCGGCAAGAAATACTGCCACTGCAACGGCTCTCATTTGCAAACTCTCCGAGAGAAAATGGGGGTCCGTAGGGACCGGGAATAGGAGGATGGGGTTATTGTAGATACACTGTTAGGCAACGCAATGACGCCAGGCCGTTTTCCGCGAGGAAAACGCGCTCCATGTATGACCTTCGTCCTTTGAAATCGATGTAGGTACGTCATGGATACACGAGAGGAAAAGAATATCAGGGCCCTAGCTGCGACGTGAAGAAAATCAATAGATCGATTAGTATTGGTCAACGAATACCGGTGGAGTGTAAAGCTGGACGGTCCGTAAATATAAACGCGTTTCTTTCTATGGATGATCTGCAGTGGCTACAGGCTAGGGCGTCGCAATTAAATTTTTTTTTTTTTCTCTTTTCCATGAATTCGCCGCATCCATCCATCTCTATATACCAACGGTCTTCCTGCAGTCCCGTTTCCCCTGCACTGCAACCCCCAGCGTGGCGCAGTTTGCGATGCGCCCTCCCGGATTTGCATCCGGGATCCACGATTTGCATTTCAATTCCCTGAGTCTTCGGTACGGCCGGTAGTCGACAGCCAACACCAGCCGCCACCCGGCAGTCGACGGTCGTTATAGGTAGGTATATACATAAGTATTACGTATAGTGTAGATATACAAGAGTAAACACGAGAGGATGCCGCGGTCTTTGCATCCTCAGTTTTTCAGCATCGGGGTCGCAGGGAATAGGAAAACGAAAGGAAAACGCATAAAACCGTATGGTTAAAAGATTTCCCGCCAAAACTTAGAACGAAAAGAAATTAGAAGTAAAATTTCTTTCGAGAATCACAATTCGGGGCGATAACACGAGCGAAAACATCTGGCCGTACCATCCCCTTCCCGCCACCCTGTCGCGCCCGTACCAGCCCCTTGCTCAAACCCCGATCGATACTTTGTAATTATATTATGCAGAATGTCAGTCGGCGTGTTCGCGAGCGCTTACATTGGGGTGACTCCTTCGTTCTTTTTCCTCGCTTCGTTCCTCCCAACCCCTAAGCCTCCATCCCCCCCGCCCCCCAGCGGCGTATAAAGCTCGCCCCATTCCTGCAGTCTGGTCGTTCGTCATGCCGGGTATAACGCCGGAGGTTGAACGAGATATGCGTAGGTAAATACGGGAAGGTGGACTGATCTGTCGCAACGGGAATGCACGTGGATATGCTTCGTCGTTACATAGGTATACACCGGTGTGGGACGGCAAACGGGTAATTAAAAGGGAATACGTGACGCGCGTTCGCGGTCCAGCGAGAGCTCTGTGTTGGATTATATGTATATTGCATAAAAAGCAAGTATGTATACACGTGTAGAGCCCGGGGTGTCGTTAAATTTTACAAATGAGCGTTCTCGGCTACATCCCGATGACCACCCACCCCCTGCGGCAACGCCACAGTACAACCCGAGTTTGAAATAAAAATACCAAAATACCAACCCCGACCCAACCGGACCGGACCGGACCGGACCGTACCACGTACCGCGGGGTATAAACAAACGGCGGGTCATACGCGCGAGGTAACAAATGTCCGACATTTACATTTAGCAGCGGGGAAGAGTCCCTCGCCCACTATTTTATACCCCTGACCGCTTTGGGGAGACACGCACTACCCCGGCCTTAGTCTTTATTTACGTTAATCTCCTCGGCGAGAATCTCCGCGAGTTTTAAAAGCCAGGTCGTACCGTTCCTCAAAGTCCCTGCTGCCTGCGTCTGCCAATCGTGAGCGTGGGATTTACGGAATATTTCCTACCTCAATGAGAAAGATGGCGTCGACGGTGAGATAGATGCGAGGGGAAGAGGGACAGGATACTTTGAGACTCGCGTAACTTTATTAATTAAAGGCTGTTAGTCGCTGTTGCTCGATACAACGTTGGCTTGGCCGTATACCTTACTTTCGCGGAACTATCGAGTGAAGGCTAATGCTTTCTCCGCGTTGCCTTTCTTCGTGGCTTTTTATAAATTTCCGTTGAAGAGTTATACTTGGATTTCTTCCTGCCCATAAAATTAAATAAATAAATAAATGAATGAATGAATGAATGATAAATGAATCACGGGAAGGCGTCAAGAACCCGGTTCGTCAGATTTTCCACGTAAGGTTTGCTCGGATAATCGAAGAACGTTGCGTGTAATATTCGGTTGGTTTTTACTATCCTGTAATTACAAAATTGCTTTCATACGCATCTGCAGTAGCAGCCTTCTGAACGGGGTGAAAATATCTTGCTGAAGAACCAACCGCGCCGGTTGTCGGACGACGACCACGAGGAGGCGGAGATGGAGATGGAGATGGTGGTGGAGGTGGAGGTGGGGGTAGAGGTAAAGGTAGAGGTAGAGATAGAGGTAAAGGATGAGGAAGAGACTGGAGGAAGTTGGAGGCTATGGAGGTATCAAGGGAAAGGATCCAGAATGGAGTGAGGGGTGGTAGGGGAATGGTGGGGCCTATGGAAGGAGGATCAAAGCGCTGGAGATGATTTCATTACGACACGCCACTCGTCTGCTCCGTTGAAATATCAAAAGAGTGCACCCGCTATACCGCCAACACTACCTCCGGCATTACTAGCACACCCTTGAGCCACATGCACACATACATAATATATGTGTTCGTACATAGACCCATACAACTATCAAACAGACCAAGCTCCACCGGGATCTCTTCTCGTTCACATATCTTTGCACAATGCCTTCCGCCTTGCCAGCCAACGTCCCGCAACGAACTCTCCGTGCCTCAGAGGGAAGAATATTAGCTCAAGCTGCCGCCTATTGTCGGAATAAGCCGGAGAAATTCCTGATAAAGATATTTTTGATATCACGATTATTCGCGGTCTCGAGAGGGATGAAAAAAGGGAATCATTGCTAAACGGAGAATAAGGAATGGGAAGAAATTCATATACTCGTGGAGAAGGGAATTGAATTTACAGTTCAAACTTCGTTTCGGACAGCAATGCAAATATGTACTCTGCAAGTCAACAAAGACCCATGACAAGCTTTTTCAGATTTAAAAGACGCCGCAAGCTCGAAGAGAATTTCATGTTGTATCGTTCACTGTATCGTCTCAGACTACAGCTGACGCAAAACAAGATATGCGTATGTGTGCTAGAACCCTCGTCGCGAAATCAGAGCGCGTACGCGTGTAAATATGCCTTCTGAGAACGTGCTGGGTGTCCAACAGAGAATCGCGACACCCGGGCGAACAACTTGCCACGCACTTCTACGCCAGCCAAGGTTTGAAAATTAAGCTACACGTTCTCTGCCAATGCTCGTCGGGTCCTGTCTCCTTCATATACGCGAGGCATCGGCCGAGAAGTTATTGCTCGCTAAAGGAAATTGACTTGAACCAGCGCCAGGACTTTTATTATACCTTTCAGAGAAAGGCGAGTGAAAAAATCTTTCCCCCAACAGAAGTAAACGAAACAAGAAAAACCTTAAGGTGTAGATATACGATGTCGTGGTAGTAAATTTTTTCCTAGTCAACGATCGCCACGACGACCATTTCCTCTTCTTCTCGGATGAACTCCAACTTTGCACATCTGATAACAGTTACCTTGTTTGGTGTTGCGGCCTGCTGCTGCGGCGAACAACTCGTGCTGTGGATCGGCTGCTGGGTAGATCCCTGCGGTATAACCTGATTCAGATGATTCAGGTGGTTTAAATTTAGGTGATTTAGCTGGGTCTGTTGTTGTCCTGTTTGATTGGTGCCCAACTGCTGCTGCTGATGTTGTTGCTGGACCTGGTGACTCGTCTGGTGTGAGTTCTGATGCGAGGTCTGGTGCGAGGCGGCGGGAAAGGTGGGCACCGTGAACGGAACGAACAGCATCGGGCTGCCGAGGATGTGCGCACCACCTCCACCCACTGTGCCCGTCTCCTCCCTACACCTGGGAGAGAGAATAGAATCGTGACGAAGCTGAACAAGTCCTGATCAACCAAAGGAACCGAGGAAATTTCTGAAACCCTTGTGAACATATCCGGAAATAAACCTACCTGCACTCCTGCCCCAGTCCCTGGTGCTGGGGGTGGGCGTAGGGGGCGGCTCGGACGGAGGTGGTGGACGCCACCCTCGCTACCCGCAGCGACAGGCCGCCCCGTTGACTCGTAAGTTGGACCGGTGGCGGTGGCGGCGGAGGTGGTGGAGGAGGGTTGTTGTGCCCGCAACAGCAGGCTCGACAGCCGGGTTGTTGCCCGGCTTGGATAGCTTGGATCGCCCGAAGGTGCGACGATGTGGGGCCCCTGGGCCCCGTGGACGAGCAGGGGTACACCCCAACCAGGCAGCCCACCACTGCAGGCCCGGGGCCCGGTGCACTCGGAGCCAAGGCGGTGGTCGCCTGCAGTGACGAGGCCACCCCAAATCGAGTTTCCCTGGCCGTGGAACCACCACCTCCACCTTCTTTCTCTGGCTTTTTTTCTTCCTTCTTCTGCTGCCGCGGGACCCTTGGTCCTTCCGCTCGCGTCACGGTCGTTTCTCCTCTTCAGACTCTGTTGCAAACTGTTCTGACGAAGAAGCTTCAGAAGACAAGACTAGCGATCCAGGAATATCTGGCTTTGGCGTGTCTTTGAGCACGTCGTTAAAGGCACGAGCTTAAGATGTGTATTTTCCCGTTAGTTTGAGGACGCTTCTTACGCTGATCACACCACGTGTTCGAAAACTTTGATTCTGAAGATCCCCGGACCTCGTTCTTTGAACGTAAGACACCCCTGGTCGGGTTCAACAAGTATGCTGAAAAACTGTGGGGTTGAGACTCTCTTCCGCGTATGTCAAAGCGAAGATTGAGTTTGTCGGAACTCCTCCCAGCTTCCGGAGCTTGGTGATTTTCAATTTGAACCCCTTTCAGGTTTCCTCAGAGGTTTAGTCCTCAGATGTGCTACGTCGACTTGATCGGCGGTTACTATTTGGGGAGTTTGAGCGTGGGCTCTTCGACGTCGATCTACTCGACGCAGAGTTTATTATCCCGAAATATTAAACGGTAATTATCGCACCTTTATCAACAACTCAAACTACTCCTCGTCTGAGTCATTGGTCGGGATGAAAAAAAACTAGTAACTGCAGACAACTGGGAACTGGTAACTAGTAACTAGTAACTGGTAACTGTCAACTGTCAACTGTCAACTGTCAACTCGCGATTGTTAATTGGCTACTCACGACTCGCGGATAAATTTTTGAATGTAGCTGATCGTCGATCACACCTTTCCAACAGTCATTACCGATATAAAAGTACGAAATAAGACGCGTTCTTACAGATGGCTCGAGGATCATGAGCCACGTGCGAAACTGGCAGAGGGCATACGATCGCTCTTTACACCGCGGGACAAAATAACAAGTGAACGATCGTCAGTTGGCGACGTGGTAACGTCGACGACAACCACGAGCACGACTACGTCGGCGACGGCGACTCACTCGTGTCTTGTCTCTCTGCGAGAGTAAGAACAAAGAGAGAGGCTAACCGTGATGTCGGATGGTCGCTCGCCGACTGACTAGTACTTCCGCTCTGGCTGTTGTGCGATTCGGAGTGGGGGTTGCTTCGTTGGGTTGTTGTGTGTAGGGGTTGTAGGGGTGGCGCGGGGCTGCGCGGGTGTAGGGTTGGTGCGCGCTTCAATGCTTGAGAGCGGGAAACCCCGGACGTGAAATTCTTGGACGCGTTCCTTTCACGTGGCCTTACGCACTCGCCACGCACAGTTCTCCCATCCAAGAGGTGCCCTTCGTATCGTCTTGGTCCGTCCGCGTCTTTGGCCCGTCGGCGTTCGCTCACGATTCTCCTTCCTCTCAACCAGGATTCGCAAATTTTCCGCGATCTTTGGCCGGTTCGAAAATTATCGCCCGCCGGTTAACTTATCCGCAATAATACCCCTGTTCAACGGAGTTCTGACTCAAGCTGTGATGGCCTCGTTGATTGAGTAAATCAACAGCGACGTATCAACGGTGGATGGAGCAGAATCGACGTGACGATGACTGTGGTCGGCGATCGTTTTTCGTCGTGACGTGTTACCAGTATCAAGTCGAGAAATGTAAACATTCGCATCCGGACGGTTGTCACCGTTTGAATATTCGCGTCAGGGTGAAATCGCGATCCGGTGAAGCATCGGCCGTCGAAGTATCACCATTGACTATTTTCACGAGAACTACGCGGTTTATTATCCCTCGTAAAGAACTGTCGGCACCACTGCACTCCTCACGCGCGATTATTATACCCGATTCTCCTATTCCGTGGCACATTGAGTCATTACGAAAAAAAAAACTCTTTCCTTCAATCTCTCGAGTCACTTTACAATACTTTGTACATGTGTTAAAGTGGCTCGCGATACGCGGATGCCCGCGCGATTTAACACGCGACTTCCGCTCCGTCGCGTGTCGCGTGTCGCGTGTCACGTATGACGTGCAGCTGGTGACCGCTACAGTCTGCAAACTTAGTGCGGGTGGCCTCGAGACGTGTATCGAAATGTATCACGAAGTTGGGTGGGCGATAGGTTCAGCGTCGAGAGTTGAGGGCGCGCCGAGCGGTAGCAGCGACGTCGACGTCGACGGCAACGGCGACGGCGTCGGTTTTGCTCACGAGAAGAGAAGGGCTCTGGCTGGCTAGGGGTTGTATCGGGCTGCGCGGGGTTCAAAGGAGTGGGGGCAAAGCCAAGAAATTCGCGGGAGAAAAGTTTTCTCTGTTAGTTAATTTCATAATGTTTTTTCATTATTCCTTGAATACCAATCCCAGAATCTCGATCATCGCCCTCTGAACAAAATCTCAAGACATTCCGTCATCTGAATCCTATTCCGAGTCGAGAACGTTTTTTGCCACAAGTATCGGATGAAAAATGTCTATGCTTATTGAAGACATGATCAAACGATCTAACATCAAACCGACATGTCCGCACGTGACTTGATCACAGGTCGGTGGCAGCCCGCGTTGTATCGCGAAGTACGTTCATTGATTCGCCTGCCCACCCCCGGTCTGCGACCTCCCCACCATTTCGCGCTCATCCCCTCCGCCGAGTAGAAGGGGATACATGTGTGTCTATGCGTGTACTGTGAGGTATATTCATATGTATATATGTATATACATACCAGGCTAAGGATACTGAAGATAGATGTACGGATACGCGTCGAGGGGTGCGTGTGAGACGAGCGGCGTGAGTATCGCAGCGATCCCCCGTCTCGATATAACTCTCGGCGTTTTGGAAGTTAATGAAAAAATAACTCGCGGTTTTTCTTTTTTTTTTTGTTTGTTTGTTCATTTGCTTTTTTAGTTTTTCTGCCATATATACTAACGGGTAGGAAGATGACATGGGCCATGGTGTAACGGGACTAATTTGCTACTGGCTAATGTAACCGGGAGGAACGGTTGAAACGCTAATGTATTCCGCACGTTACATCTGCCATACGCCTCATTAGCATTTGCACCGCGTTATAGTACCTACCTACCTAGCTACTCTGCCCCTGATGCCGGCTCATCGACCGTCAACGGCAACGTCCCTAATTTCTATACATGATGCTTGCTGAGCGAACTGCTAACCGAGCTTCTAGACTATAATAGACAACTTCTGAGCAAGTCCGGGTACCCTGGGTACCTGGCATCAAATTGAAGCCCTACCTAGACACAGGGGTGCGATTCTAGTCGGAGTATATCGTCTATATTATATTGTACAGGTGTATTATGCAGTGGTCGGTATGTACAAGTATGAGAATGTGCTGTGGACATGTAGCGGTTGTTTTCATATATATAATAGCAAAGAGGGACCAGACCATTCGACGAACTCTTATACCGAGGGCATGTAGACGTATAATACAGTTCGCCCGAGGCCTCTTCCCTCTCCATCTTTCTCGGAAACAACACGCCGCTTTTGTCACGGATTTTCATACAACTGTGGGATTACGTCAGGGTTCCCTGTGGAAAGAAATCCTGCCAAAGCGCTTAGCGCAAGAATAAAGAAGGAAAAAGAACCATTCATAAACTTGATACTTTCCGCTATACGCACCCGTTGAAATGGCCCTCGAAACCGTAACCGCGTACATATATTCACGAGATAGGGTAAGTTGGAAGACATTATAAAACCCTAAAAATAATCCGATGCGTGAAACAAAGAAATTTACAGACTAATTAAAGAAATGTACTAAAAAAAAAAATGAAAAAAAAGCTTCTCAAAATCCAGGGTTATCCATCGGCAAAATAAATGCGTGGGATCGGGCCCTATTCACCCCTTCAACGCTCTACCCAACGGTAAACCTATTCCGATAGGGGAGGCTGGTGGAGTAGGTGTATTCATAATGAACCTATATGTATGCAAATGGTTGCATATCGTACGTGACAGACACGAGAAGAGTGTGCGTTCGCGGAATGCCCGGCGGCCGATGCAATGCAGCGGGCAGCGAGCAGCGAGCAGCCAAAATGCAACGATTACACGCATGCACGCGCAGCGTCCGCGTTGTTCCAAGGGGCAAACGGGCGACACGGCTGCACTGCACTGCCGCATTGTTCGGACCGAGTATTTATACAGTTCTGAGGGCTTTACGATGGTCAAACGAACCGATATAGGTAGATAGAGACATCGTTCGATTCACCCACACCGCTTTTTGTATTCGAAATACTTCCCTCTATCGTTTCTATTAGCGATTTCTACGAGCTTCTTCCGGTTTTATTCTTCGAATAATATACCGTAAACATGAATAAATGCATAGAAAAAAAAAGTGATGCTTTTAATCGATCGCTAGTTTGAGCACGAAGTATAATTAATATCTACTTGCGAAGGGTTATCAATTTTCAAGGATTCAATAACGTCTAACCAGCGATATTTATCGCTAAATAGAAACCCATTATACCTATATGCAGTTTGAAATATGATAGTATACAGGTATATTTCCACAAGATTAAACTTATTACTCATACGAACATACATATACTTTCGTCATGTGTAGAAAATTGAAGAAATTTTTAATTGAGGATGTCGGGTATTCTCAATCAGGACACCCGGTCACCGAATATATCTACGCATGTAAGTGTGCGAATGTATAGGTATAACATGCCTGTACCGATACCAGTTTCGATACGAGAGAGGAGAGTCAGATCGCATAAATTTGAACGATAAACGCGTTATTTATAGCGAGCATAAATTTCCTATGCTAATTCCCGATGATCAACGTAAAATTGTATTCCCATCCCGCAGTTGAGAGAATTCTCGGCTTTAAATCGGCGAAGATTCAACCGACGTGGCGCGGCGCGGCGCGGCGCGCGGCGCGATTGCGAGCTAGAATTTTCCGCGAATAATTTTCCCACGTAGAAATAGATCTCTCTAGGTGAATTCGAGTTACGAGGATATTCGACAGTGTCAAAGACCGCGTATACCTAGTTCTGCAGTATAAATCTACCATAGGTCGTGGTCTTTTCGGACTACGTTTCTCGTCATACCGACGCGACGGAGCGGGAGACCCGCGGAGAAGTGTCGAGAGTATTCGAGCGTGAGAACCTCGTTGTTGAAGATCCCCTCGCCTTTTACTTTATTCGTTTAAATTGATAATTCACGCTTGATATACGCTTTGATAATAGTATTTATGAATAAGATATATATATTATATAGTATAGGTATGTATACCTATGTATAAATATATGTAAATATGTATGTATAGATTTTTGTTCGACGAAGCACCAGCCCGCAGCTACACTCAGTTACTTACTTAGTTACTTACTTACTTACTTACGTATTTACTTGGAGCAGAGGGTTATCGCACGTCCGGGTCTCTCTGGCTGCTATACCTACTCCTCGTCTACTCTTAGTCTACGTTTGACTTAATTTTCATTCAAGACATTCCGCGCCGGGAGGAATTTCGAGCCATTAAACACTAGCTTGCTATCTTTCGGCGGTAGGCGAGAGCGAGAGCTCGAAGCGAGGATGAGGTAGCCGAGCAAGAAGCGTTCGCGAGAGTAGGTACGTATCCACCACCGCTACCGCCGCCGCCGCCGCCGCCGCCGCCGCCATGCCACAGCCACAGCCATCCTCAGCGTTAGCATTGCCACCGTCAAAGCACCGACCATGAGCCCCCTCCCTTCACAATTATTCCGTATAATTATATTCGTTTCGCAACGACACCCTCGGGACTTGAAATTGAAATTGAGCTCCTCTCCCTCTTCTCTTTTCTCTTCGCCTTACTTCTTGGCCCCTTTACCACGCGCTCGAACGACCCCTGGCGACTAAACCATCGCAGGGGGGGAGGGGGGCAACCGTATCGTGTTTTTCTAGGCCTTTGCGAAATTATTCCCCTTCTTTATCTCGCCCGAGGAAAGGATGGTGGGGAAATCCTCTGGAAACCGTCGCGTCTTAATCTTTCCAGGAATTCCGCGTGAGACCTCAAGTATGTGCTTTCGGGTTCCAAGGATTTGAAGAGGGAGTTTTAGCCGAGGGGATGGTGCATGGGAAAACGTAGCCCTCGCCTTCCGCGAGGACCTTAGATAGGTGAGCGAAAAACGCAGAGATAATTCATCGTAAGAATTTTTTCAGCTATGCTATACTACCTGCCATTTATCGGTATAATTATTTTATTCTTCTTTATCAATTATATAACGGGGCACTCAGACGCCCTCCGCTTTCTCGACGCGGTGTCTTGGAACCTCTCTCCATCTCTCCGTTCGCCAAACCTCCACCTCGTCCCATTATCCAGATATTAGCCATCGGGGACCCGCGAAATTGCCACAACTTAAATAATTTATTTTAATGTGATCGCCGCCTAACTGGCTAACGGTTACATCCTTGCGGATTTATTTTTAATTAGAAATCGTTGCCCCGCATCGCCCTTTGATGGAGCCCTATAACCCGACCCTGTAACCCTTTCGAAAATCAAGCCATCCTGCGCTCCCTCAATTTCTCTATCTCTCTCTTACTCATATCGATAAACCCGAACGTTTTCTGTTCTTGTTTTTTCGTTTGCTGACAATGAGTCGAAATCCACCCACGATTAATCGGTCGTAATTCGACGATTAGTCTTTCTAATTCAGATTTTACTTTTTTCATTCCATCGTGAACTGAATTTGGATTATTTTTTATTCAGTTTATAAATTTATCTCTTGGCTCTCGTGAACGAAGAATAGCCTGGAGGTCGTTAGATCATTGGAAACGGTCCGCCGCCGCGCCACGCGGTTACGTCGAATGAATATCGATATACGGGGGGGGCTTCTGCATTGGAAGTGACTGACTCACACCTACATAAAGTTTGTGTAACTACTCAGTATGGTTTTCTCCTCGCTGGAAGATATATTGCGTTAGAAAATCGTCGGATAGCTGTATTTGACGGGGCACATCCACCGTCAAATTTATTTGCACGTATGTTTGAGATGCACTCAGCCACGGCGGAGTCGACGGTCCTCCTCCGGCGCTCTGCGTCACACCACGCCGTGCCGCACCATGGCGAATCGCGAATGGCGAATAAAAATGTGACACGCGTCGCCGCCAGTTCTCTCCATCTACCCAAATTCCAAGGGGCTTTTCATCCCGACCAGAGACGGTTACCTGCCTACTCATCCCCTAACGCGAAAATACACGCTTAGGATAAACACGTATAGAAACACGCGCAAGTTAATCCGACGCGTACCAACTATAAACAATATGGTGTTAATAGTTTCAACGATGAGACGTGAGGACACGTTAATTTATTACATGTGGCGGGGGGCAGGGGGGAGGGAGTATCCATATCGGCTTGTAGTTTACAAGCACTTCGTAGATAAGTTCAGTGCGAAATACTATACTATGGGGAAATTACTACTTGCCTTGGTGCGTTTGCTTCTGAAAGCTAGTTAAGTGGATCATGAATGTAACAAGTCAGACAGACATAATATACGTGTGCGTGGGTCGGACAATTTTTTTTTTTTTTTTTTCTTTCATATATTGATTCTAGTGATGCTGCAAGAGAGCAAGAGAAACGAGACAAGACAAGAAAACTGTCACGAGAGAGAAGACAAGAGATGTATTTCTCTCTCGGGTGAAAGAGCAAGACGATACGAGAGAAGAGTACAAAAGAGAAAACAAGAGATATGGAAGAAAAACGGCGTCCGAAAAAGTACTGGTCTGATAGAGAAAATTATATTTATTACGAATGCGCAAAATGAGAATATGCAAATTATAGAACTGGAATTTGAAGAATTTATTCATCCAATTGAATTCAAAGAAGAAAATCATCGAGGTGTGCAAGAGGACGCAAAAGATTTTTTTTTCTCTTAGTCATGTTCAGCAAGACAAGAGACGAATTTTTTCTTGCGAATTGAAACAATACAAAACAAGAAGTTTTATGAAACAAGAATCCACAAAATTGCAAGACAAAACAAGAAGTTTGCGATTCTTGCCTTGTCAATTGTCTATTGCGACATCACTAATTGATTCCCTACGATTTCATAACAGTAGTTAAACCGTGCATTTTTTTTTTTTTTATTCCACGTCTGAAACAATAACCGATATTATTTTTCAACTCTGAAGCCTCGAGTGCAAAAATCTACTGCCAATACGCCGAAATAATTGAACTCAGAACACGTGCGTCGAAACACTATAACGTTCGTCGTCGAATAAATATACATATATTATATATACTATAGTATAATTATATGAAAATTGATCGGAAGGTTTTTCGATTTTTGATTCAGCATAACAGATTCAAACGCACTTTCAATAACGAGCGATTAATCGCAGCTTTAATGATTTCGAAATTCCCCAACTTTGTCTGCGAAAAGTTTAAGGGTTGTATAAAAGCTCCCAACTCTGGGGTTTACCCTTCCTCATACGAGTGCTACCACGAAGAGTTCATTCACTCGAGTGATTAGGCTCAATTAAAAAGTGAAACGGCACCAAATTTGCTGTTAATTATTCCAAAAGCTCATAGATCATATGAAAACAAAAATAAAAAATACTCACATCAGAACTAAATCTAAATCCTTGATGCGACAGCGTCTCGTCAGTAGAAAAGTCTCGTATAGTCTCGATCTTTGAATATATAGGTGTCGATATTGTTGATCGACGAAAAATATCCCTTAATTTGTCACATTCGGACCATTTCCTTCCCCATATCGTCCAGCACGTTTGTTCGTTTCTCTTCAGTTTTTTTATTTTTTTCTTTTTTCTCTGAGTAATACGAAGCCGGACGGCGTGGGGTACCTACGCGTATATACCCACCTAGTTAATGCGGGTTAAGCCCGGCTGGTGCCTGTTATTAACATCCTACAGTATACTATACTATGTAACTAAGGTAGGTATATAACGCGGGGTGCCATGCTAGACGGTACCGTAATACACGTAATATACCTACACGCTGCTATATATATTATATATTATATACTTATACACAAGCTGAGGGGGAAAGTAGGCTCCCTGTATTGTTCAGTAAGTACAGTTAACTTAAACTTATACTAATATAGCGAAGGGTTCACGCGACGGTATACACTATACACCCTATACGTATATAATATATATATATATATATATATATATATATTATATTCACCTATATACGTATAATTGTGCGTGTATACACAGTGCGATTCTGTGGAAAATCACGCGCCTAAAAATAGGCTTAATTGAGCAGATTAAACATCGACGATTGGTGTTTACTTCCCACGAAATGAATTGAACCCAATCGTCGATGTTAGATCTGCTCGATTCAAGCGTTTCCCGTTAGCCTACCTCTTAGGCGCGTGATTTTCCACAGAATCGCACTGTATATATGGATATATCTGTATATATACCGACGCAGATCCAGTGGGTGGGCTTTTAATTTTGCGGCGGCACCACTAATTTCCTCGGCCTGGCTTATTTAAGATTTGCGGAGCTTTTTAAAGTTTGCAGCTTTCATCGTGTTTCTCTCGTCTCCCGTTCGGGTTGGGTTGAGTTCAGTTCAGTTCGGTTGGGTTTAGGTTGGGTTGGGTTGGGTCGGGTCGCGTCGCGGCGCGGTGCGGCGCGGCATCGCGGGTGAAGGCGAGGGTGAGACCGACGGAGGCGAGGGCGAGTAACGGTAGCGTGATTTAGGGCTTGTGCTGGCTTAATTCTCTAAACATTTTAACCGACCTTATTTCTCCTGCATTATTTCACCGTTAAAACGAAGGCGAGTAGAGGCAAAGGCAAAGGCAAAAGCACAAGCACAAACGAGCCCCTGGCATAGGGGAGCCAGATGAAGGAGGAGAAGCAAAAGGAAAAGGCGAAGGAACCGAGCTTAAGAAGACTCGGCTAAGTGGGCTGATACATAAATATGCAATTAATCAAGTTAACTACGACGCGGACTTCTTACTTTCCCTTTACTTTTCACACCCTGGGTCATATATGCATGGTGGCTCACTCCACGAATCTCTCTCGCCTGGTCACCGAAAATCTGCATCAATATCATGATAAATACACCGGAAGTTAGGGTCGGAGGGTGCGGATGGGTGTGTGAACGAAGAGTCAAAACGGTCCCTCGCGAGACCCCGAAGAACCGGCGTATAAAGTCGAGAATTGACAGCACCCAAATGACTCGCCGGAGAAGATCGCGGTTCCGTTTTCGGAATCTAGGTAAGCAACATAAATTCAACCACGATCCATGAGCTGGCTATAACCGCGATTATAGCACCCAGGATTTCCGAGCGGTTTTAATATCGCCGGAGTGACGGATCAACTATTTACTGCGGTCCTGCATCCAGTTCACGGATACTTGAAAAGTTGGAACCACACAGGGTACTCAGACATGTGCAATTCACATTCACAAATAATTAATTCGTTCACATAGCGCAGGGTTGTATAAATATACGTGTATGCACGTGTGTGGGTCCTTTCGGATCTAGGAAACGGGTAAAACGGCTAGCTTCTCTATGCCAAATCGCACGACAGTCGCGGAGGAGTGCAAAACACACTCGGCACGTACGGGGTGAAAGTACCGTGCCGTTTGCATGCCGCAGGTCGTTGTATACATATTAATTACTTGAAAATAAAATGAAAGAAATTTCCGCGGTACCTATATTCGCGTAGCGAAAGGCGAGTTCTGTCCCCCCGCATCTTTTGCCCGCGGTTTTAGCACGAGAAAGGAAGGAGGATTGCATGCCTAACGAGCGTTGGTGCGGTGGCTGTAGGTCTGTAGGTAGTAGGTAGGGTAGGTAGGGTATAGGTACCCACCTCGGTATATCCTTTAACTCTGTACGCTGTGCGCAGTTTGTAAAGGGCGGAAAACGTTCGGCAGAGAATTTAGGGGTGGGAGAGGCCTGCCAGGAATAATCTGCCCCGGTTTCGGGCTTGATTGCTTGATTTCGGCAAACATTTCTTTCCTTCTACCGTCTGAAATTAGGCTGCGGTCCAACCACGGATCGCTACCAACGAACTTCGTACAACGAGTTCTACAACTCTGTCCAACTATGTCCGACTCTGTCCGGCATACCAAACTCCAAACTCTTCCTCTTCCCTCGGTCTTTTAATCGAATTTCTCGGCCTTATTCTCTACAGAGTGATTCTTGGCTCCGAAAATGAAAAACGCTATAACACCGCAGAAAAAAGAAAACAAATTAAAAAATTACAATCCCAAGAGATGATCAAAGAGAGAGTATACAACTGCCTCTCTCACGGTATCCGTTTGTACGATCTAAGCGTCGGTTTATTGATAAATTCTTTTCTTTTTCTTTCGTTTTCAGCCACTAATCACGAGCTGCGTGATGCCGTATAATCGACATTTCGTATTTCACGAACAATGAGGGTCTAAACCGAGGCACTGATCGTCAGGTTACCATACAAAGGGTCTGAGTTCCATAGGAAGTGGCTTAACCTCCGAGGGTTGAGAGGGTGTTGTTTCTTTTTTTTTTTCTTGCTTTTTTGTAAGCCTTTCATAAGCCAGATTTGTTTTTACCCTGAGTAAACGTAAATCGTTTTGCGGAATCTAGTGATTGTTAAAAAATGAATAAAACTCGTTGTTACACGCCCCAACACCTCGCGGAATCTTGAGGAATCAATTCCCGATTGTTATACATTTTGTCGCTTATTCATTCTGCATAGCTGCCCTCATTGATGCCATACCCACAAAGAACCGTCGCGTCGCTCCGCGTTCAGATCCCGGGGTAATAAATTATAGGTCTTTCAGTTCGTTCGATTGTCACGTATAACACTTGACAATCTCATAGTATTTTCTTATTTTCTATTATTTATTTTTCCAGACATCTAAGATTGAACGCGGAAACAAGTTTAGCTACGTGTTGCGTAAAGTTAATCAACGAATTGAATCGAGTAAAATGATCGGAGAGCTTTTCTCCCTTGTTATCGCATTCTCCGATTATATACTATCCCACTGCGAGCTGCTGTTGCGCGAACTTTGGGTGTATGCGTCATGAATATTTGAGAAGATTTTTTTAAAGCTACGAAATTGAATAGCAAAAATGCGAAAAAAAATAATCAAACTCAGAGATGAGGGAATAATTAAAAGAGACCTGGGGGCAGGTAATTATTGACGTGGGTTACGAATAGTTGGTAAAGGGGCCGACAGATGTCGGTACGATGAGGAAACGGGTGCAGGGTGGAGAATTAAGGCAGGGGTTCCTCCCCTCGGGTAGTGCGAATATAATATCCGTTTCGCGCCATTTATAACGCGGAGAATCTTAATGACCTCTATTGTACTGGCTGAGCGGGTCCCTCGGAGTGACGGCAAGGCCGAAGCCGCGAAGCCTTGAAACCAAAGGGTTTTTAATAAGCGGCACCCTTCTTTCCGTTTGGACGGCGTGCAGAGGCTAGGGCTTGCAGAAAAAGCCAACCCTACCATATACATATATATAGCGTATCTTGGTGAAAGAAAAATAACCCTCCCGCCCGAGTTACGAAGCTCGCTGTCTTTCGCGCGAGCTGTACGTCAGCTTGAGCGATTTAGTTTTGACTCGTCCAAGACTTTGATAAATGCTGATGGTTAGGGGAATCATTTGTACCCCTATCGGCGAGCTAAAACGCTAAAAGGCAGATAATACTTATAGCGGTGAAAAAATCGAGGCTGAAAACCGAATCAGTATACGATTATAATTCCGTTGCTAAAACCGAGGAGGGTAAGAAAAATCGAAGATCGTTAGCACACGAGCCAATAATTTCTCGGTTTAAAAATATACGGAATACGGAATACGATATTCCGGGATATAGACGCGGCGCAGAGTCGGTTTCTTAAGGAAAGGTCAAGAGAGAGATGGAAAGACGCCCGCGCCAGTTGAGTGTATAAGAATCCTCGGGTCCCGTCTCGCGCACGCTCTTCTAGAACAATGATTATTCAGAAATTATTCAAAGTAATTAAAATGCAGATAAGACGCACAAATCATCGGGATTTTTCAGTCCGCATACCGCCTAGGGCGCCGTCGAGCCAGGGCTGGTACGGTCTTACGCGACGTTGCTGCTGAGGGGAGAGATGGAATATATACATGAATGAATGAAATATGTAGGTGTACTCTGAATAAGGAACGAAGAAGCGAACGCTCCTCGGGGGACTCTGAGGGAATATTCAAGCGACGCTGCTAAACGCGTGCGGGTTAACGTTACGGAGCCAGACTTGCACCGGCTATCCTCGTATCTCGGCTACCCCATTTTTTTCTTTCTTTTCTGTTCTTTTTTTCTCTTTTTCTTTTTTTTTTTCATCCCTTGCCTTTGTTTTGTTTTTTTCTTTTTTTTTCCTTCTTTTTTTTTTCTCCTCTTCTGAAAGGTAGCGCAAGCAGGAAGATGGAACGCGATCACTTCGCTTAATACAAAAACAAAACTGCTCCCGAGATTTAGCCAAGGAAGAAAATTTGACTTGACTTTTCTATCCGGGGCGGGGGCGGGGGCGGCGATTGATCGACTCGAAGATTTCCAAAGAGCTACTCCATATCCGAACAAATTTTTAAACAATAGTACCTACCACCCTCTCTCATACCCGTAGCGAAAAGCCTTGTCTAACCGACGCCCAGAATCTACCAGATCCATTAATCTCCGGTATTAAAAGAAAATTAATTGTAGTTGTGCAACTCGAGTGACCCCCGGTGATGGACGATGAGAAAAGTCTCTCATTCTATGGTTTACCGCAGGGTGGGTGTATACCCACACTTGTTATATATTCTATAAACTATATTCATATTTAATTGCATATAGGTAGTGCCGGAACACATATGTGCACATATGCAGTTATTCATTTCGTGACTACATCGATTTAATTGAATTGCAAAATGAGACAGTTATGATCGATCAAAGTCATATCATATGATGCAATTTTCGATACCATATTATAAGCTCGTGCAGAGAAATTAAAGGATTCCGTTACATTTTCATTCTCAATTCAAATTATTCGTGACTTGATCAATTTTTCATAGAAAATATAGTTGAAAAAAGTGAAAATAAAAAAACACACTGTTTAATTCCTGGATGAACGATATAAACAATTTTCTACTTGATCCGGTCAATATCGATTTGAATTTGTATTTTACTATCCAGTATAATCATATCCCATTAAGCTACCTCTCAATTAAGCCACCACATTTCCGCTGGTAATCAAAAACCTATAACCCTGCAGCGATTCGTTACAATATTCCATTTCCTGTTATTTTATTTTTTTCTTCTTCTTTTTCTCTCTTTTCTTTTTGTCTTCGTTTTGTTATGTTTTAATCGTTTTATCATCACATCAAGTTGACTCAACCGACGAAATGTTTCTTGGCACCAGATCGCGAGTCCTTTGCATTAATTTCCGGGCGAATTCAGCGAATTCATTTTTTCTCTTACATTATGGCTAAATAATTATTGAATTGTCTTCCTTGCAACTTCCAGTCCGTGGTTATTACTTGGTGAATAACCTTTCCGCGAAAATTAACACGTATAGGTATAAAGAAGGAAGAAGTCAACGAGGAACGAGCTTCGGCTCCGGGCCAGACTGGGGGAATCCCCATTTGCCCTGCGGGGTTCGTTCGGGGTGCGGGACCAGTTTGGGACACGAAAATCCGCGCGGCCACCGGCTGCGGCGAACGTCCTGAATTATTCGCGGTAGCATCCCATCTATTATATGGTCCCATCCCCTCTCCATCTCTTCCTGACTGGGCTACGGGATCCCCCCAAGTACCAAGTCGCAGTAATTAACTATCAATTCACTCGATCGGGACCCTGCCGACTAAATCTTTTGCAAGCTCCTTCGTTATTTAGTGTCCGGATCAGTTGCGGCGTTAACCAGCCGAGGACGAGGTAACGGAGGCTGGAGGAGGCTGGAGGAGGCTGGAGGCTGGAAGCAGGCGAGTATACGAAGTAGTAGCTGAAGAGAGAAAGGAGAGGGATTTAACAGACGTATAGAACCCTCGGAGGGCACCAGCTGGCGCGCGTCGCCTCATGCCGTATCGCCGTCGGATATTTAGACGCTCTAAGTTTCCAAGTAAACGTTACGTCGCCTAACTGGCTAGCAGCTATATAACCCCAGGGTTTTCGACCCAAGGCTGCAGACTATACGCAGCCTCGAGTCTCCTGGAATGAAAAACAAACAGTCGTCGAAGAAGTGGTAGTAATAGTAGTAGCAGTAGTAGTAGTAGTAGTAGTAGTGCTAGTCGTAGACGCCTTCAGGCGGTGTCTTTTACCTGTTGGAAAGCAAAAGACTTCAACAATTCCATATACATAAATAACTTAACACGGCGTTGTAATCCTCTTCTTTTCCTTGGCCGCGTACAAGGCAATACTAACATGAGGGATGATAGAGCGAAAGAAAGCACACCGCGACGGGGAAAAATAACGAAAGGATGTTTATCCAGAATTAGGATCGTCTCTGTCCTCAGCCTCTTCTTCTTCTTCTTCTTTTTCTCTTTCTTCGCCCTTCTTCCCTCTTCTTGTCCCCACGACGCGACGCGCCATGGCGCTTTTGCACCCGTTCCGCTTTCGGACGAACAAATTAGCGCCGGCGGCCCTCTTTGTCCTTTGTAGGATGCCTACTCTCTACTTCCGTTATACACCCCGTCAACCCTCGCTACGACACTTTACTCGCCCACGTAACAAAGGGTTTGAAAGGAACGGGGATCATCGAAGGATCCTTACCAATCTCGCTTTGACTCTCTCATCAGGAACCCGGTTACTCGCTATGTATACATATACGTGTCTATGTGTTTGCTTGTACACCTCGAGAAAAGTTTAGCCTGCAGCTGGGGAGAACGAAGAAAACTTATCGTTCGGTGTATCCAACTTTTATCTAGAGAAAAGGGAGGAAAACGGGGAGAAATGAAAGGGGAAAAAGTGGATATACATATTATAGTGAAAGCGACTACGTTGCATATATTCGATGTTTAGTGTGTTGTACGTTTCGTAAAATATCAGCAGGGAACTGCACAACGATCTTTGAACTCTTGCGGGGGTAAAAGCGTCCGTCTCTCTACAGCCGCACAACCTGATTGTAAAATTAACGCAAATTGAGCGAATCCGAACGACCGTACGCGGTTTACGAGGCCGACTACTCTCCTCGGTTTATTACCGATGATATAAACAACGATAAAAACCACCCCCCCAGTTATATATCTTATAACCTGAAGAAAAAATAAACGGGATATACTTTTGGAGCATAATCCGACCCCTGAATAGCAGAAAAATACGCTGCTGCAGGGTTTGGATTAAATAAAAGAGAGAAAATCGAGTGAACTGTAACCAAAATTCAACGCTCAACTGACGGAAGACAAAGGGGTGCTGGCTAGGGGGTAGATAGGCTGGGAGAGAGAGGAGGATTCCGGTAGCTGCTGGCTGGCTGGCTGCTGGTTGCTACTACTGCTGCTGCTACTGCTGGGATAGATTCGAGCCAGGGGAACAGAGAGAAATACGTATCCAGTTAGTTTTACACCGCCCGCGCTGCCGCTCCAATTGATTTCAAATCGATTGTCGTTTGAGCGATTTTCAATTGATCGATTACCGCGAGGGGAAGCGAAGTCGGAACGCGCGTAGCGTAGGGTGGAGAACCTCCCCGAGGGCTAGAACCGCGCCTCCACCTCCTCAATCGCACCCCAGGTCGGTGGGGGCCTCCACAATTGAACCCCCCGCAGCAATTGAGCGTTTCGCCGCGGCCCCCGTGGCCTGGTTTGTTTTATCAGTACGTGCATTCCGCATTTTTCACTCCGTACCTACATCTATACGCTTCATAGTTTATTCTCAAGTTTTTTGCAAACATTGCTTCAAGCATCAAGCACGACTATTCTTTACGACGGTGAAAAAATGACAAAGTCTGCAGAGGCTGCAGGTGTCGTGTGCTCTAACAAGTCTGTGAAAACGGCTCGAGCTTTTCTGCAGTAATAGATTCTGGGTAAAAACAGATGGGTAAAAAAATTTGAAGCTTAATATTTTAAAAGCAACCTTCATCGTGCACCGAGTTTTTTTTCTTCTTTTTCTTTATATAATAAAGAAAAAACAAATTTTCTCTGCCCACAAAGCGGTTTTCACTGAATTTAACAAAAACATTTATTTTCATAACACGTTTTTCAATAAACGCTTATATTCTTTGATCTTTTGTCTCTGAATGATACTATATCAAGTATCGTTTTTTGAATGAATCTTTGTTCGGAGCTTTCGTAACTCAATTAACATTGTTCATGCATGTCGTACTACTATACGCTTCATACGTTTATCGTTTTATTTAAATCCCACAAAATTCTGATAAAAGGGTGAAATTTTTTGGTAGGTACCTATTTTATTATACCTTTGTTCTTTAAGACTCGGTTCACATCGTGCGGGAATGATTTTGACGGGCGATTATGGAAACGCCATAAACGAGGGTGGCACGCAGGTGCTAGCGAACTAGATATACCTCAACGGTATAGGAGGGATGTTCACGATCGAGCATCATCGCGTCGGACGTTTTTATTAATTCCTCTCGGATACAATTAGTTGTTCTATTCGTCAGCGACGCGTTTCATTAAGTTTCCCTTCCGCGTAGGCAGCATCCGCTTCCCCTGTTTCACTCTCCAGGTCTCCGCCATTTGGTATCCCAATACGAGCCAACTTCCCCCTATTTCTTACCCGTACCTACTATAAGAAGTATGGGTTTGCGGACGCCTTCGGAGCTACGGGATCACCGGGACTATCGGCCCGATCAAAGATCGACAGATTGGTTCTGATTGGCTCCTGATTGCCCGTGATTGGACACGATTGGGGTACGTTGATTTCGCGGTGTTTATTTTCTGTGTCGTTTTTATTCCTCTTCTTCCTCTTCGTCGGTTTTTTTTATTTTTATTTTTATTTTTTTTCTTGTAATTTTATTTCACCGAATACTTTTCGAGATTCTACCGCCTCCTCTTCAACCCCGAACCGTCCAGAATGAAACGATCGCCACTCCACTCGCCTGCCGGCTAAAACGAAAAATAATAATCGGACACCGGCTGCTGCCCCCGCGCTAAATCACCCGGGACCTGAATCTCTCGTTATTTACCCTTAATTAGAGGCAATTAACAAGTAATTAATTACACGGTACGTACACTCTGCGACAACGGCTGCGTGCAATAATTATTTTAAAAGCCGAAAACTGGGTTTATATAAGGTTTGGGTATGTATACAGGTATATAGGCATATGTATGCGTAAATACGGGAGCTTATGGGGTAACGCGTACGTCAGAAAATCACCATGCGTCTCACCTAGGTATATACTAGTAGGTATATACCTACGTCTAAACACGCAAGAATCTCTTTGTAACCTTCTCACTTTATACCCCAATTTCAGAACGGTAATTGCTCTATTAATTTTCACTTGAAATTGGACCACTTTGTCGTATAAAGCAGGGGCTTCGCAACTCCCACAGTGGAAATTGAAATATCGATCAACGATCGTTACATACCAACAAATCGTTTTACACCCTGCATACCTAATATAAAATATAAGAAGACACACGCTACAGGGTTTTAATGAAAGTGCGGGATAAGGGGATAAAGTAGGTATATGTATGTGTAGCAAAAGTAATATTTTGGCAAATGCATCTGTCAGCAGATACTATCCGGCGATCCACCCCTCTCTCTATCTCTATCTCTCCTTCTCTCTCCGGAGCGTGATTTCGCCATCGTTTTTGCCCGGCACCTATATATACCCACCCCCGTTAGCAATTACTATAAATCACAATCGCAGCCAATATTTAATCCTCCTGGGAGAGAGGAGCTTTGTGGCGGGTTCCACGCGCTATAAAGACAGAGAGAGGCGAGAGTCGGACAATGCCTGCAGTACAGAGGTTGATCGGTATATTATTAATCTCGTACTCATCCCGCTGGAAGGAGGATGCAACGATGTAGGCGACGGGGCGAAATATATAGCCAGGAGATCGGGAGGGTCGATCAAACAGACCGGGTAAATATTATTAACCTTGAAAACCCCCTCGGCGTTTTCTCTCCGCCAAAGATTGCTTGTTCTGCGAGATATCCACCTCGCGGAAGTATAACAGACTCTCTGCTTGGCTCTGATAATAATCCGCCTGGAAGTTTAAATACAAAAAACTTTTCCCCCATATTACATAGCTACCTTATACCTACTCAAAAAACTTCGAACGATCACCTTCAACGGTTTAAACTAAAATATACTATTCAAAAAACGATCATTCATTGGGGTAAAAAGATTCTTTCGTTTCTCTCTTTCACCAACAAGTTTTTTCGTCGTGAAATCACTTCTTCTATACGCGTAGGTATACTACGTAGTAATAGCGACTGGATATAATACGCTTCCGAGATTTTCTCCATTCTCTGATTTGAAATACTTGGAAATCCCTTTGAGCGAACTCACACCGTTTCAGAATTCATCTGTAAAAACGTGTAAAAAGTTGAACGCAATTACTTTATGCGAGTTTATTAGCCATGATTGCATACCTCCCGGTTGACACCCATCGCGCTTGTCATGTACTCTGAAACTCAATTTCAAAGTAAATATGAAAAAATTCAAGTCCGAACTCTTGAGTTGCGCTTCTCGTCTAGTGCACCGACAAATATGTGTTTACACGGCTATTACCATCTACTGGTCACTTTGGCACACGCTACGGGTCGATCCACTCAGGAACCGGGCAATAATAATGCCCGGTTCGCAACGGAATCCACTATTTACGAGGGAAGCAGAGTTTGTTGCGTGCTGTTCGGCTATAACTGCCGAAATCGCGCAACAACTTTTGTCTTATCAGCGCGGGCCCGAGTTGGCCCCAAGGGAACCCCTGCAACCGAGTCCTGAGGGCGTCCCAAGGGACCCTACTGTTCGTACTAATATAACTAAGACCTCGCGTACATGGTATACCTTATAGTCATAGATAGGTGCCTCTCGCAGGTCTTGATTTAAAAATGTGAAAAAGAAAAAGAAAAAAATCCCTGCGGGTCGTTGCTACCTGCTTTTAGACTGTTTAGTATGGGAGAATGTAAGCGAGACAAATAGAGGGAGAGGAGAAATCGTCAAAACCATTTGGGACGGAACTTAGAATTGAGATTTAAGTTATTGACAAGCTACTTTGGCGAGCCCCGTGGTTTATCCCACGTGGCCCACTGCCTCCTGATTTCCCTCGGGACTCAACCCTTGAGCAGCCGTTCTTCTGCCCACAATCATTCCTCCCCCTCTCATCCCTCCGGCCGTCACTCGTCGCTCCGCGTGTATTAATCACGCGTATGCCTCGTCTCGCTTCGCTTCCTCTCGCCTAGTCTCTTTCCTCCATACGTACCTACGTTGTCGATGGAAATTTTAATCTTCGAAAAGTACGTACCACACATGTATATAGGTACATATATATACATACATAAGCACAAACATTTGCGCTCTCTTCTCTCCTATCCCCTCATATATTTAGCGAAACAACTTTCGTCGAGTTAATGTCTCTAAATCATAAAGCTACTACTATATCCGCTTCGCGTTCAGTATTGAGTTTTGAAAAGACCCGTACTTTGTATCCACGTACCTAATACCTGGTTTTGAAACGTAGGTAGAGAGTTCGGGGTCTCCGACCAACCCAACGCTTGGTTGAGGTTCTTTGAACGGGCGCGAATTGAAAGGAGGTTGTTAATGATTTCCTCTCGGCAAATCGGGGAAGCAGATCCCGCCGTTCGAGTAAAAGAAATACGAAAACGTAGACGTTGGTTCAAAAGTATAAAAGGGCAAAACCAAAGGGGAGGCTGCAGAGGTGAGGCGATGAAGACCGGGAATAGAAGAAGACGAGAAGAAAAAGAAGAAAACGAAAGGGTGCGCAAAATCCAATGGTAAATCGTTGCCAAAAATAAATAAGACGACTGAAGGATTCGATCCCCATCACCAATCGCAAAGTCCAAACCTAGTCCTACTCCAAGCCTAAGGGCCGGAACCCGGTGCTAAATTACTATAGCGGATCTAGTAAATATACCACATTGAAGGTAAGTTATATTAGAGGTAGAGATGTACTCGCTGTATTCTTTGGTGTGCCATGATAGTGTCGTCGCTGCAGAGTCAGTCGTACAGGTCGTACAGCCTGCAGACTTGATCTCGCATTAATGCGAAGCAACACCGTGAAATTACCTACATCTGCGATTTGCGGAAAGCCCATACCCCTGGATCTTTGTCTTTCTATCCCTTTCTCTTCTTCGCCACCACCCCCACCCCCATCCCCCCCACCCTCCTCCGATCTTCCCGCTATACCATTTCATTCCATACCATTCCATTTCATTCCATTCCATTCCGTTCCATTCCTTAGCGTCTTCTCTCCGAGGACAATGTCGCATTCATCCGGTGAAACACATTGAGCAAAACGCCGCAAGCCTGCAGGCACAGTATCAATGTACTATCCCTTGAAACCGGTAATCGATTACGTCGATTTAATAGAACTTTTAACGGCTCAATAATCGCGACGGCACAGCTTCCGGCTCCACGAAAGTTCAGCGGTTTGTGCGTAAACGACGCTTTTACTGCACGGTCCACAAATTCATTAGACTAAAGCACGGGCTGGGCTATCCGAAATGCGAATGGTATTAAATACGTGTAAAATGGATTTTGGCTGAAATTATATGTAATGCACGCGGGGGATATGGACACGGGCATTTGTCGCAACCCGCAACCCGCGAACTAAGAACTCTCTTAGTCGAGCTCACGAGCCTAGTCTTATAAGTTCCGCAATGCAGTCTGGCGGTTCACTAACACCGCCGAGTCGAGTCACCCTGGAAAGTACGGGAACCTCTATAACGAGGGGAATTAACCTCGAAGTTTAACGCGATACACCAGGTATTGCGTATATGTGCGGCATACCCGCACCAACGAATACCAGGGTATACATAGGGGGCGAGTATACTTACTCCGCGACCACCCGACCACCCGGGCCCAATCCCTTTGGCTGGGGCTATATTCCCGGTCGTTACTTGAAATTGCACCGCGTGCCATTGGCTAAGCTTTTCGCTTCCAATCGTATTCGCATCCTCGCATATTCTCGGATACATAGCTATCGCGGAAAACTAGGTAGGAACAACCTACGCCACATTGATCGTTCAGTGTAGTATAGCTGGGTGTACATACCAAGTACGATAGTTGACTCTTCAGCCTAGCATTATCATAACTTTAATTAGTACTAAACCATCGAAGAGTTTGACGATCAGGAAACATTACGGTCTGTTCGGGTATTAGATAAATTAATATAATAGGTACCTGCCTGGATGCGAGGTGGTAATTATCCCCAACTAAACCGAGCCGTATCTCTTTCCCATATTCAATGTGCTGTTCATCCGATAGTGAGATGGAAGTAACGCGGCTACCACCGCACGTCAAAACTTACTTAAATGAATCTGGATTAACAGGGTTGAACTACTCCTCGTGTTATCTCTCAACCCCCCGTTTTGCATCTCACTCTATATTGGTCTAGGTAAACGACGCGGAAGGTTTTCACTCGAGGAATGGTACCTCAACGAGATAGTAGAAGCTTGTAGAATTCTAACCACATCGTGCCAAACTCGGTACAGTGACATATTCCTGCGGCATTGCCCGTTTGAGCTGGAGCCCAATATTCCAAAGTCCTATCCCCCCTCTCTATTTTATGCATGATGTATGTATGCATGTACTCGTGCGTATGTGTATGTGTATGTGCATATGTACGTGTACCTATACCCACCTACCTACCTGTCGCCTGGTAACCAGCTGCTGCTAAACTTTAACCACTGTTCGCTGACTAAACTTCTACCAGACAAAGTCAAACCCCCGTCATATATATACATATATATATATATATGGTACAAGTCTGATAAGCATGACCGGATGAACAGATTTCAGTTTTGTAAAATCGCCCGTATTTCATTTCATTTTTTCATGAGTAGAAAGAGAAACGTTTTGGTACTGACCTTGTCCAAAAAAAGCCTCTGGTTAAGGGCTGCGAGAGCAGCGGCCGCTCCGAGGTGATCGCCAAATTCTACGAACGCATAGGGATCGGTGCCAGGCTGAAACAGAAGATGATATCAAGATATGAAAGTGTGGGTTGAAAAGGTGGGGATTTGCATTCAAACCTGACGATATTTTCGTTCGAAATAAAATAACCATATACGAAAGATTTTTCGAGCAAGAAAAAACTGAAGTAAGCAAATTGTTCCCCGCGCTGTAACACGCCGATCATCTTCTTGTTTTGCGTAGTAGTAGTACGCGAATAGCTTACTGTAGTAGAAAAAGTACCAAATCCCATAACCGTGAGAATATTTTTCGCTCGAAACGACCGTCCCCGTTGTGATTGGAGAAACGAAATGCTCGCCGTGATACTAACCGTACCGTCCCTGGCTACAAATAAAGTATATACCTTTATTGGGTCTAGTATGTACGCTGTTCTAGTCTCATCTTCAGTGGGTGTATTATACCTTATGGGTATACGTACGCCGTTCAAACGGGTTTAATATTTTTCTCGAAAAATGATATCGTCAAAAAGGAAATATGATTTTTATTTAAGGAAGTAATATACCTACGCGGTCTAATATCTCGTCACATTCATTCCGGATAATCGCTTATTTCAACGGTCAATTTGTATGCTTTACCTACCATGTCCCATACATACGTATATAGGTATAACTAAACGCTACTTGTTTGAGGTTCTATCAGATTTTGGATGCTGGAATTGGCTAGATAATACGATTGGTCAGCGTCAAACAGCGCCGAACTGCATGGACAACCTCTACAGGGTGTCCTGCAGTTCCTCCTATTTTCTGTTAGTTTAGAACTTGTGTGACACACGTGTTGAAACACACATTTGTACACCGGGTGGTAGGTACGGATGTTTTAATAACGGGAAAAAACGTCTCTCAAAAAAATACAATTGCACATGTGAGAGTTAATTACTAACATAGATATGCCCCGACGAAGGGCACTAATTACTTATTGTAACTTTTATTAGCAATTAGTACGGGCGTTAATTGCGCCCTGCAGTAATTGGCCGTACTCGGTGCGCACCAGGTAACAAACCACGTGACCTGCAGACCCATTATGAAATATGAATCCTGGATATTTGATGATCGAAATTTTTTTAGACGTTAACGGGCCTCACTTGTATATGAACAAAAAAAAAATTACACAATTTTTATCGAAGTTCACGCTGTGATATAAAAAATTGTGTCATTCCAGTAATAATTGTTGAGAATTTAGTGAAAAAACTTTTGCAACATTCTTTTCGTCCATATATAGGTGTGTGTATGTGTACCCCCTTAATTGACCGATCCGTCGTAGGAGTTCTTAGCTGAACAAGGCGCGTGAAAAAGAATCGATCGCGAGGCGACGGGACGCGAAGATTAGCAGGCCGGTCCATTAGAGGGTCCATTAAGGGGTGATTTCATCCCCCAACTCCACAGAATCCTACCGTATATGAGCTCGGCCAATTGACCATCGTTCACCTATAGCTACGTCGAAACTAGACGCATATATATATAGGTATACTGGGAACGTATAAAGGCATGTGTATACGTATAATATGTGTAACTTAGGGTATATACGCAAACATATGTAGGGGTGCGTGCGCCCCGGGCTATGAGCACCTCGGCAGGTAGCCTAGGTTCCCGTTGCAATACTCGCGAGCGGGCATAATCAGCCGAAATGAAGTACGACCGTCCGCGGGGCAACCGGCTGCGGCGTCCCTGGGGCGTGATGTGTCCTCTCTAATTACAACGTCCGCCGTTTCCCTCTGTGTCCAGCTACTCGGAATACGAACGCTAATGCGAATGCGACTGCGAATGCGGAACGGACGACCAGGGCCCAATGCCGGGGCGGAGTGACCGCGCCTGGTCGCTCGTCCGTCGATATACCTCACGGTACGGCGATAACCCTACGCCGCCAATTTTGAACTTTAACAAAGTTTCATCGGAGTTAGGAGTTGGACTATAAAGTTACACAGTTATACCTACCTACCTACCTACCTACCCACCTAACTCGGGTCAGGTTCAACCCCTTCTAGAAGACGTCTTCCACCAATTTTCCTATTGCTATACTGTACCGAGGATAGAATCGACTGGCTCAAATGATCGCAGACAACCCCTATTGTATCGAGATTCTAGGACCACCTCAATTACGCGAGTTTACTTAGCTCGATAAAATATCAGAGCCAATAACTCGAGCGAAGACAAACTGTGAGGAAATTCATACCTGTAGGTATACTATGTTATTGATTATACGAATTTTGGGTAAGGAGAATCGAGTGTGTTTCAAATTTTTTGAAAAGGCTAACCAAGTGATTACACCGCGAAGCTGGTAAAGGGGAAGTTTAGGGATCTAACGGAGGAAATTTCATCCCAACAGAATGACAAGAATGAGAAAAAATGAGGTAACAAAGTGTATTTTGTTTTTTTTTTTTTTTTTACCTCACCCATGCAGGCGCTCACACAATCTCACTCGTGTTAAATTGAATTGGTTTTTTTTTCCCTTGAAAGGCGTTAGAGAAAACGTTTCTCAAAATCGGTGTGACTATACTGTCTCTTACACGCTTTCTTTCGTCTACACTGTTTCTCATAATTTTATACACGGAGTTCCGGAATGAAACTGGTGCCCAATTCAGAACTATAGTTCCTTTGCCATAAGTATAAAAATTTCTACGGTTTTTGGTTCGTGTCAAATCGTGCGATAGACTTCATGGAATGTCGGGTAGTATAGAATATAGGGTATATATTTCGAAGCAAAGAGGCGAAGAGGACGTTGGAGATCTCGTCCGAAGATCTTTACTGCGTGAAATCCATTATTTTTCCCCATTAGATCTCCGGGGCTGATTTTCTACGCGGCGTTTTCGTTTAGCAGTTTTTCTTCCGGTTGTCCGGCTTATGACGGCCGACACTGCCCGTTACGCCACCCTTTCATGCCCCTTATCCAACGGCGTGCTCGGTCGATTTCTGCTTTACACTTCTCCTGCATATACGGCGACTTGACGTGGGACTATTCGACTTAGGTGATAAAATTCACTACGATCTTAAATCCGGCATATTAATATTTTCTCCACTCTCGCGCTTATCGCTATCGATACAATTATAATAAATAAAATAAGAGCGATAAAAGGGAGGCTAAGGGCGTTGTGGAGACCAAAACAAAAAATAAAATGCCTGGGGGCTCGGTAAACCCACATTTAGAATCGGAAACTTGTTTTTATTTATACCAAGTCACAGATCACGTACAATTATTCATTGTCTTGGCCTGTCAGGCCTCCTGGTCCTGGTGGATATTCTCGGGATTTGAGTGGTCTAGGTAGGTTTAGGCCTCCAAGTGGTTTCAATATATTATACCTATAGGTCTAGGACTCGGGTAAACGGGTAAGAAGAAGAAAAGCATAGTGAGCTTATAAATAAGAACACAGAGTAAGCAGAGAGAGAAATAGTAATTTGTGTGCCGAGGGCGGAAAAGGATGAAATTGACACGAGGGCGCAATACCTCCTTCCGCCCGAGTTTCACACATTATTTTGTGCCCTTGCCGGATCGAAAATCCGATTTTGAGGGCTTGCGAGGGGGCGGAAAACCACTGTTTCTGCCCTAGGACACAATCAGTGGTTTTTCGTCCCCCTCGCAGGCACGAAAAACCGCATTTTCGATACGGTCGGGCACAAAGATATAAGATGTACAGAGTAAGATACAGATGGAGATACAGATAGAGTGAGCACTCGGCATGGCGTTTTGTTTTATTCGCCTTAGTTCGAAAATACCATGAGGTCATTTTTTTTGGTGGCGGTCTTGCCCCCGCAGGCGGCTTTGCCCCGCCATCCCCTATATGTGCGGAGGTCATCGCCGATGAAGACAAGGTATGCGGAAAGCGAGCGACGTATCGTCGCGGAACTGAATGAGCATAAATAGGCCAAACTCTGGAGGGTCTCGCCTCTTCCGTGTCCGGTGTCCGGTGTCCATGGTGTCCGCCAGGATTCATTACCTCTCTATTCAACGGCAGCCGGCGCTTGCCGCACTTGAGTCGCAAACCTCGCCTCCTCATCGCCCTCGAGTTGAGACCCACGACCCTTATACCGCGACTAGAACTAAAACTGGCCCCCCGAACCACGACCATGCCGGAACTTCTGAAGGCTCAACGTTTCTAGACCGGAGACCGCAATTCGCGGGTGCTATGTACCCGGTGCAGGACTGTCATCTCGCGATTAGCAGCATTTCGAAAACAGGGACGACTCCTTCACTTTCAGAATAATATTCCATGGCTTTCATGAGAAGCAAATAAAAAATTAGAGGAAACGAGACGTAAAAATATTCGTTCGAAAAGCTTTTTAATTCGCAATTTTTTATTGGCTCATATACGATTTAACATCTAAAGAAATTGCGATTACAGGACATTTGTTATTTTTATTTTAGCATTCCTCTCAGGAATTATACGCCGGATTTATCGTAAAGAGAATAAGATCCCAGAGAGGAAACAAAAATTCGATATTAATTTCTGTAATAATGCCCAATAGTTCACTGCTTCATTTTTCAATCACCAAATTTTTGGTTACCAGTTTCAAAGGTGTGCATAGAAATATTTATTTGCAATTGACAGAATATGAATTGTTAATTTATTATAAATAAAATCAAAAATGGCCCACCAACATTCAACAGAACGTACAAATACTTAATGTCGATTGAAGAGGAAAATAAAACCTCTCGAATAGGAATCATATTTCTTTCATCACCGCACAAAGATTGTCTCATTAAAAAAAAATTCCAGCTTTCCAGCAAAGAAGGTTTTCTAATAATCCCGAAAATGACATCGTTCAAGAAGAAAAAAACTCGTTTTAAATTCTGAAAAGGATTCTTCAGCACGTTTCGAAACTGAAGAAATTGCAGAAAGCATCAAATCATAACTTTTGATCATGGTCACCTTTTCCTCAAAAATATACCGTGACAATCTCAGAATGTGGAACGCCAGGGATACCAACCCAAAACTCGTTAGCAGCAGTTTAGTAACTTACTAGATTTTCCTAATAAAATCACTAAAAATCTAGTGATTTCTAGCATCATGAGATTGTCACGGTATACAATTTATTAATCTATCATATCAGTATTTATACAGCGCGATATTAGCTGATGTCGATAAATTCTCTATAATTGATATAGCTACTAAGCGTTAAATAATCTAATCCATTGAGTGATACAAAATTGTAAAACATATACTTGTAATGATTGTAGAACTGATTTTGATAATATTCAACTTGAACAGTGTGCTGTACGTCGTACAGTGTCCGATATGATATAATGAATATGAGTGATGGTACTTGCCGACAAATCATCCTCAGAGTTCTGAAATACGTAAATTAGTCGAAGTCTGACAATGTTTTGTATTTTAAAGTCTGAAATAAATTAGTTTCCGTGTTCGTTAGAATTGAATATAGAGCGCTTTGTGCGAAGACTTGTGTCGACAGTAAATGTTTACAATTTCTATACCCACAAACGCCACTCAATTGGGGTTGCTGACTTTCTTCGCCACGCGGCAACCGGCTGATAATTAATTCAGACGACACGCCGAGCGATACGGCATAAAACCAGCCCCCTATATACCTGTATTGAATCCTATAAATGCTTTCACTAAATTGATCTGGGTAGAACGGCAGGCTGTCAACGTTGTCAACTTCCGATCGTGCCAGGTGGTAGGTATATAGTATGCAGAAATAACCCATACACCAATACACATAGACATTTTTCATCCGTTTTTCCCCATCCCCGCAATAGGGGATGAAACGGAATACTTTACCCAATGGGAGGTGAGTCGAGCCATTAAATAGTCGAATGCATCGGGATCTTTGAATTTATGGATCAAATTTATCGTGAGGTTCGCGGAATAGAAAATGCTAAACGAAAAATCCCAGCGGGGTACTTAAAATCTCATTTATATCTCACCGCTATCTTCGAGTACATAAATTACCCTTGTTTACCTACACCCTCAAAAACGCCCGCTCATACAGTCAGCTTTGCTGCTGTTATATATATATATATATATATATGTATATATATTTCGTTGCACCGCAGCTAGATACATACTTGATACACACGCGACGTATGGATGTACGCGATCTTCTCAATCACAGAAAAAAAAAAGAAAAACTCTTATCCAAGATCGGTTTTATTAAATTCGAATAAATGTTGATAAAACTAAACTCTTCGATACTATATCGCTTGATTGCTTCAATCAGTGCTACTATACAGAGCGATTCTGATGAAAAGGGTTTTCCTGATGGCGAGGCAGTTCGTTTTATTATTTTTTTTTTTTTTTCTTTCAACTGACGACCTATCTACTGATATCTTATATTATATTATAGGTATTGGCGTAGCTGTAGATACAAGTCATAGACATATACTAGATATCAGTAGATTGGTCGTCAGTTTAAAAAAAAAAACGAATCGCTTACCCATCAGGAAAAACCACTTTCCTCAGAATTGCTCTGTATATATAGCGGATCAGGTGAGATAAAAGTTATTGAAAAGGAGAAATCCATGGCTTTCTTTTCTATCGGGAGATCGTTCCTTTCAAAGTCTTTTCCGCATATACTATATATACAACATCCAAAATTTCCTCCAGCTCCTAAAAATCCAATTTCATTTTGTCTTGTTCATATTCAGTAGGAAACGAGAGCGTGAGAAACGAAATGCTGCTTCCTGTAACCCACGCGGTTCAAGAGGTCAGCCACCTCGACTGCGATATCCGTTTCAGTGGTTGCGGCGCCACATCCGGTTCCCGTAAATATTTTAGGAAAACCACCACAACCGAAGGGTCGCAGGTAGCGTTTTAGTCGTCTCGATGAAATCCTGCAGCAACCCGTGCTGGTTTCTGGACCACTTGCTTCAAGGGGGTTCGAATTCACCCTGATATAGGTAGTTCACCATTCTGCTACTGAATAGACTCGGCCAGATAATTTTCTACCAGAATTTATCGAGTAATGCATATGACGATACCGCAAAGCATTAAAAATCCTGCAGGGCACGTCTCTGCATAGTCTCAGAATAAAATGGTTGAAATTTTGTTGCGGCCTAAGACGGAAGGAAAAGGACCGTGAGATGTAAAATTAATTTACGACTCTTCTCCGTTGGGCGGCACCCCTCAAGGCACTCTAAGAGCTACCCTAAAGGTACCGTTAAAGATAGGCATAACACACGTACATACGCCTTCGGCTACGCACACTCTCGCGCCTTGACGAAACTGTAGCATTTCAGGCCCGACCCCGTAAAACTTTAACGGATCTTTCAACTACGCTGGAACTTGCCCACTTTTATGGCTTATAAATGTTCCATTTTACCGAAAACAGTTTTCCTCAATTCGTGACGCATTGCAATCCCGTCGTTTTTTTCCTCCCTCCCCGTATCGCTGTTGTTTGTTCGTTTGGTAATTTTTACCTATTAAACAAGATTACACCTGGATGTTCACGCTGATTGATAACCTTGATCGGCGATAAGCACGCCTTGATTCTGCTGCCTATTGAACAACAAAGATGTCAGGCCTGATATTACTTATCTAATTTAATTGAAGTATCATGTAGCGCAAAGTACCAATGAACGAACGCAATTTCTTGGAATCTCAGCGAATGTTTCCCTCAAGTGCGATAAAATTATTTACAGATATGTATAGCCGATTGCGATACCGAAATATGTAGAGAATCATTGCAATTCAATTTTGAACACGTTGTTATTCCGCATGGGACGAGATTATCTTCATCTTCAAATTCATGCTGAGTGAATAAAGTGGTACGAATTATAACTATATGGCGAAAAGAAAAAACGAATCCCACAAAGAGATCGGGGCTACCCCTGTAAAGGTATAAGAATAAATAGGCGAAAGCACATGAATAAAACGTATGCCCATAAAGTGGTAGCTGCTACCTCCCTCTTACGATTAATATCCGTTATCCAAAAGAATCGCCGACGCGCTTTCTGCTGAGGGTAAGGAGAGGGTAAGTGCTTCACGATCAAACGAGACCTCGACTTAAAAGACGCCCTGCGAACCTCGGTGCCACGCAACATTGCCCTCGCCCTTTTTCTTTTTTTTCTTTTTCTACTTTTCTCCTTTCTTCCCTTATTATCCTTTCGTGTATTTCGCCAGTTTTTCACTAACTCCGAATTCTGGGTTATTTACTTTAGTTTCAATCTAACAGCTAGATCGGTGTTGGGGCTAGAATATCATTACCTATCCTCCCCTGATCTTAGCCTCTTCCTTCTTCCACTCAACCACCCCAAAAACTCGGCTTGTATTTTAATGTATTTTACTTTTAAATCTCGCGAGTATAGCCTCACCTGATCCACTCGTTGATGTGATTTTAATTGTTTTAATCGCGTTTCAACTCGCCGCTTTGTTTCACCCTGATATATATTTTACCACCATTTTCCGACAACACTGATATCATTATACCATCGTCTATCAACTCTTATAACAATTATATTAGACACGGATGTATGAAGCAGGAAATTATATTCTCTATAACTCATACCGCCGATGGATTATTCCAATCTTTCAAACTACTCGTGGATTAGAAATTATTGTGCGAGATGCAGGGTACCAATAATTATAGCGATCCTTGGGGTTGATTATTTTCTAATCACTGTTACGTCGCTAAATAATATTCCAACTGATCACTAGTAGTTTTATACATGGTTTGAAATTATTTCGAATTTTATCGACCTCGCTTTACATGGATTAATTACACCCATGAAAACCAATACTTTTTTTACTCAACCAAAGTGATCGATGCTGTCATTTCGAACACTCGAAAATTCCTTTTTTAGATCGAATTGTTCTAGCCACCGATCTTTTCTAGGTACAGATCTGAAAGAATACCTGACTTGTCCACAACTCTCAGGAATTCGAAATTCAAAAACTGCCTAATCGAGCATTTTTGAAATTTTTAAATTCTGATTTAAATTAAATTCTTGTAGACTCCCTCGTATCCGAACCGTCTTAGATTTTCAAAAAAAAACTTTTGATGCCATGTAGCAACTCGACATGGAACACATCTTCGGGAGCTACATCGGCTATCCATGTAGTTGCCACCTTGATTCAACTTTGATAAGCCATATCGGTTAGTCTGATTATTGCCATAACAGAAACCCATATTGAAGCGATGCCGCGCCACATCGTTGTCGAACCTCGACCTTTAATAATATGGTCTACCGATACCATTGCCGTGCTAATGCCATGTGGCATTAATGTGGCATATGGGCTGGCCATCTAGAATATCGCCCGGGAAATGATATTAAATAAATTTCATTTCAATAGAAGCCTGACCTTATCTTCATATTTCATTGGTTTGCTTCTAATTGAAATTATTTTGGAATATTACCTCGAAATTTCAGAAAGTTTCGATGAACGATGCTACGACTACTTTTTTTCGATGGAATCAATCTATGTAAGTCGAAGTCCATGAAATTTCAAATAATTCCTAATCATGTCACGAAACGAAAGCAATTAGTTGTGAAAAAGATAATGCAATGAAACATTTCTTCAAAGCGTACCATAGATTTGAAAAAAAAAACTCCGTTGATTTCCCTCGATTGAGCAGATTTTTTTTTTTTGTTCTTTGTTTCCAGACAAATACGTTAGTGACGTGAGTATTTTTCAGCGCGTGCAACATGCGTCACTCGATCAAATCCACCCACGTATCACGATAGCTGAGGGAAGAAGGACTGCGGAAGTGGGCTTGCCAAGGAGAGAATATGTTTGTTAGTGGGAAGAGGCAAAGCTCTATGCCAAACACGAACCCGCGTACAAACATATGAGGGCAAGGGGATGAAACACGCGTTGGGAGGTAGATACTATATCTTTGCAGCAGCTTGTGCGAAAACGAGAACGGGAACTACCAACGTAGATATAGGTACTGCGGGAGTGCTCGTTTCGAGAAAGATAGAGAAAAAGTTTCAACAATTAATTTACCTCGGACAACGGGGCGCGTTATTCATCCTCTCTTAGGCAAACCCTTCTTCTATAAATTGATAAGCGTGATCTTCGGACACTCTTAAGATTCTATCATCAGCATGACAATTGAGACTGTCGAAATTCTTGGAAACATGTCAATGAAGTAATAATTGAACACCGAGATACTGCGTGTATAAATTCGCGTATCCAATCAGAAAATTCGCATTTCAGATGAAAAAAATTATTCCATCAAACTTCGTAGACCAATTCGTTGCCTCGTTAGACTTACAAACTTATTTTTATCTATTTTTTTTTTCCATCCGTGACTTTCGGATGTTTGGAAGTTATCATTAAATTTGTAGACTAGAGGGAGTATTTAAAAAAAATTTGCGACATCGTCGAAATTTCTATCTCTATTCCTAAAGTTTGTAATCTTCAACGGTGGGGCACGTCGATTTTTCACTGTCAACCGTATCCCCGCATGTTATAGGATTTTCGATACTGTGGTTTTCTCCGTTTTTCAGCAGCCACAAACACCGTGCATTAACGAGGACCCATGTACAGATGCTTCGACTGAAATCGATTAATGATTGTGATAATATCATTCGATTTAGAGAAGCACCGTAAATTCATTCAAGCTACATTTTTCACTCTCAACATAATTTCTCGATCTTTTCAATCAGCGATTTCTCATGCAAGAAAAACCGGTAGGTATAACTCATGAGCATATCACAGATTTTTGCCCATTTTTTAGACGGTGTGTTTTCACTGACGAATTTGTTTGCAACACAGCCAAATACGATACAGTGTATATAGCGTAAATTGAAATCGACGTACCCTTCATGTTGACAAATTGTTACTACGAAGTAATCCACATCAAGTAACGCTGGCTCTTACGTTATACCAACATTTGCTTTACATCTCCGCGAGAGTACATAATTCGCATGAGATAATTATTGACGGTCCTATCGAACCGATTGTATTAATTTGTCGTAAATCCAGCATTTCCACGTCATTTATCCATTTTGTAAAAACTTATCTCCACGGTTTCTTCTTCGACAATGCAATTCGGTAGCGGGCAGTGAGTCCCTAGAGATCTCGCACTCCCGGACAATACGTGCGGAGGAGGCGGTCCAGGGCGACGTCGAGGTCGGTCGCTGCGCGTGGCGGGAACACAATGCCTATTGTGTACCGACGACCGCAGCGTAGAAATACCGGGAACAACGTACCACCTACGTACCATAGCTCTGTACTTTACTGTATTACATGAGTATGTACATACGGTTGTATACATAAACGTATACATCCATACATACCTTTACCATGCATCAATTTTTGCTGCAAGAGTAAATACCATAGTCCATACTGCAGCGTCAGTTATGTCCTTTGATGCGACCGGAAGAAGTTTATGCTGCACGTGTGGAACTAATTGGAAAATAAGGGCACAAAGATGGTGAATTTATTTTAAGGGTTGGGTTTCTTCATTCCATTTGTTACACGAATAATTGTTTAAAACTTTTGAATCCATAAATTGAACTCTATAAAGAGAGCGTCCGCGTCGGTCTTGAAGAAGAGATTGAAACTGCGTGATGCATGAGTAAGATATCTTTGAGTGTGGCTAGGGAATAGAACAAGAGGGTGAATGTCGAGCTCCAATATGGAAAATTGCTGAATTTGCCCGTAAAACACATACGGCGCGTGCCAATATGCCAATGGGAAAAATTCTGCTCCTAAACGATTCGCGCAGCTACTATATGGGATTATGGAAAAATTGAGATCTCAAGACGCGTTTCTATTATACGAGTACGACATATGTGCTGATTATGTGATCGGAGAGACTCAGAAACCGAGATAAATATAAAGATCGGATGAATTATGGTCTTGCATAAGAAACAAGGCGAAGGATTATGCCCCATGCTCTGGTATACGAAACGAGGGTGTAACAAGTTTCGAAGTAATAACACAAAGTTCGCTTTGTGAGACGCAGCCAACAATACAAACCTCGATGAGCATTTTGCGGCTGTGGTTTGGGGGTGAAGAAAAAAAAAAAAAGATTGACGAAAGAAAAGGGAGGGCCTCTCGTCTCCTAAAAACTTTTTTATAATATCCGAAATTTGAATTTAAGCGCTAATTATTCGCCAGCCTCTTTCCACCCTGGCACCCCTCCACGTTCGCTAAGATATTCATAATTTTCCTTTCTCAAAAAAGTTTTCAAGCTTACGAATTTTCTCCCGCTTTACACCACCCTGAATCCCCTTCTCTTCTAAATTCCGATTGTTACATACATCGACCGAATGCGTTTGCATTTCAGCCGCATAACCGTTTCGCAGATGATGCAACCCCGCGAATGACTTTGGATCCTTGCATATATCAATTCCGGAAGCTTCGGGCCTCTACTCTAGAGCCACAAGGTAGCTGGTAGCTGCAGGTAGCTACCCTATCACAAAGGAGTATCAAACGGTGGAATTTCCGTTCCGGAATTGTCTGCTTTCCTTCAGGTATGTTAGAGAGCTTAATACCCTTGTAAAGTGCGGAGAGACCGTCGCTGCTGCCTTCTACTCTCCTCTCAGAGATCGTCTTAACGGGCGAAACTTGAGTCTCAAAGCTCCCTTTGCCCTCTGTTGCACGCACTCGTTCACTAGCCGCGAGGCTCTTCTATAATTCGAAATGAAACCTGTGCATTATTCGCTGTTCCACATCCCGTTAGCGTCAAGCTTCCGTCAAGTTCTACGGTCGACTTTATAGGTATACTTGAACGGGAAAATGACGTTGTACCATCAAAGGCCACAAAGGTAAGGCATGCGGGTGACCCGCTCGAGGCTGAGACAGGGTTTTACAATTTTGGTCCTATTTGTGAGGGTTAAAATTGTTAAAAGCTTTGTCAAAAAGATCCGCGCCCTATGCCCTCTCGACTTTGTTTCGACCCCGATTGAAGGTATTTTTTTCCTTACAAGTCAAACAGATTTTCTTTGCCCACATTCTTAGCGGCTATACTGGGCCAAGCCGCACGCATTTGAACTTTGACTTAAAGACCGATTATACCTATCTGTGTCATTTTGAATCTGGAAAGATTGGAATTCTTCTTATTCGAATACACGTACTTATGCATCTACTTACGATCCAATTATAGTGAAAATAACAATAGTAAAACTTGCAAAAATTCACTTTTGCTTCTCTTTCAATGTTAAATCGCAAAATTTCATGGTCTGTTGATATGGCAAAGTGAGTGGGTATAAAACGTATGATTACGTGAATTATATACTGCGAACATTCACCGAAAACCTTAAACCAGATTCTCCAGGTCCTACCGCCTACGTCAGGAATTGTTTCGTCGCGATATTGTGCAGCTTTTTGTTTTTCATCAGTTTCTAAAATCTATTCCGACATCTATCGATTCATCAAAGGCCAGAGCTGAGGCAAAGGCAAAATCCGTGTCGACGTTTTGCTCGAATTCGCGCGTTTTAAAATACGGTTAAAAGTGCCACGAAAAAGATCCTTGCTTTGTTAAACTCGGCTTTATTTCGGCCCCTGCAGGTGGAAGTCTTTATGAGTGACACGGGTTTCCTTTACATTCTTCGTTGCCCGCTTTGCGCACAGTCATACTCAATTGAGCTTTGATGCCGGAGTAGATCGTATCTTCTCAAATTACCAATCAATACGATATAGATTTCGGTTTATCGCTAATCGCGGTTCACGCATTCATATAACTAATCTGAAAGCGGTTGATGAATTATCGAAAAATCGATAACATAATGTAATGACCATTCCGCAGAACACGTCACCGCCTTGATAGCCCTAGGTCGTTTTCGCGGAACCTATACATCTAGACGAGGCTTAGAAACAAGGGCTGCGGAGGTCTAAGGGCTGGGGTTACTGAGATGTACATTCGCCAGTAATAGACCCGGTGCAGTGCGGCCAGCCGCGGTTCATAAATACCTGATGCCCACCGAGACCAGCGTTGTGGTCAGGATAACTCGGCTCCCGAGATTACGTGGAACCGTGAAACTGTAGAATTGCGGAACCGTAGATCTAGACCAGAGACTCGTAGAGCCTTGGCCCGTCTACTCAGACCCATGTACAGTCAACCCCATTATTTTGTACATTTACTAGAAATTTTCGAATCGTTAATATCGCTGCGGTTCAATGTCATAGCTTAATCTAGCTCTTGGTTATCACACTCCTATAATTATACAGCATATACCGTATCTATCTGCACCCATGGGCAAATGTAAATTGCATGTCATGCCGCGTTGATTAGCGGCCGAATCTGCTCGTATAAATTATTGTGCGATATTAGTTCTAGGATACCATGATCGTAAATCAAAGAAACATTGATACCTACATATTTTTTTGCGGAGGAAATTGATGACTTAATAATATCGACTCATTGCCGCAGAGAAAAATGCATCATTCGATACAGAGGATTAATTTATGACAGGTTAATCCCGACGTTGATAACTCTATGAACCAGAGGTGAGACTAGCCGAGGAAGAGAATCCAGTCGTATATTTTCATTCACCGAAGACGAACGGTCTTTATATCGCAGTTATTCTGAAAATTTCAAAAATTTCAAAGTATACACGCGAAAAGTTCTGGTAAAAAAAGACGAGCATTGGACTCAAGCCGTCCTTAGAATGCCTGGAAACTATATCTTGAAATACCTTCAATCGAGCCGGGAAAAAATGTTGGTGCTAATTTCTGGTATTATTAATTGGATTTTTTTTTTTTGAAAAAGCACAGCTCAAGAAAGCGAGCTTGAAAATGTGTATTCAACGTTCTGAAAGAACCAATGTCGTTGACTGTACTAGACTGTATGCAGTGTAAGCTGGACGTTATACATCATGCCCTATGGGTATGTGCAGCTCGTTTCGTCTCTAGCTTGCACTGTAAATATAAATCACGATTTGAAAAGCAAAACAAACACTTTGCTCAGTTTCTCTGACAATGAGCCATGACTAGCTCAGCTTTACCCGTTCGCACAGTAGGTAGTAAAATTACTATCGCTATTTCATGCGAAACAGATATATTAAACAGTGAATAACTTGGCGAAAAGTTGAACAACACTTTCGAAGTCGGAAAGAATGAACCACTTAATCGCAAACGAGTCTCCGAGGGACCGTATAACAGCCGGGTATCCGTTCCCGTCATCCCAAGCTCCGGCATGACGGGCTACAAGAACGTGCATACCTCTCGCGAAATCGAGTTATAAATTTCGCAAAAGTAATTCCGAATCTCGCGTCCTTATAGCTGCCTTAATTCAGCTTAAAGCTCGGCCCACAGCTAGACATCAAAGTGGTTCTGTAATACTGTTATATACGAAGAGATGCGCACCCTTAGCGACAGTGTGCAAATGATACATCCTCCTTCTGCAGCCTTCGGTGATCTGAAAATATCCGGGCTGCTACCTGTTCGCGTATATTAATAAAGTGCTCCGAAACGGGAAGGAGAACTAGGCATAGGAGAAACAGAACATTATTAAACAGATATGGAGGGATGTATCCTTTCCACACCATACGCTTATGCACTTTCACAGATTGGAAAAAAAGAAATAAAAAATCGCAACTTCGAGTTATCGCACGGTACAGACTGAGTCAACCGGCGACGATCGAGTTATCGGATAACCGAAGTAAGCTCTCGAAAGTATCTAGGTACCTACTCGAGAGCTGGCTGCAGCGGTTAAGCGTAGGTATAAATGCGGATGTGTGTGTGTGAGTACGTCGGGATAGGTGAATACCTGGGGTGCGTTGGTAACCGGGATGTGTACAGGGACCTGGGTTTTTATTGAATAATTAAAAACGTCAGTGGCAGAGCTCGCCTCCCGCCTCTAGCGCTGCTCTTGAAATTTGCATAGAGGGAAAATAGGGGAGGGTAGAGGGTAGCATTGGCTGGTTGATACGAGGGAGAGAAACTCGGAGACGTTCGAGCGATATATATCGTATGGGATTTTTATTATTTCGGAAATATTTCTGCGTTAAAATGCATCCCTTCGCTTTTCGCACCCTCCGTCCTTCAGGACTATCTCTACGTCCAATCCTCGACAGCCCACCTCTACGGGACGCGAAACGACGACACGGGCTTTGAATCTTTTCAATCTCGCCAACGTACTCGCCGCGACCGCCGTTTAGCAATAAAACGGCTCGACACGGGACGCGGGCTTTGTGAGCTTTGCTATCGGAGATCTCCCCCTCTTCTATCCTACAACCCTTGCCCCTCTTCACCTCTTTCCATCAACCTTACACTCCTCCTCGCGTGCATTCTGCATTCGAGCAAACAAGGGGAGAACAGTTGTTTTCCGTCTTAAAGCTCATACGGATTCGAGCTTTTTTTAAATACTTTTTTCCAAGTAGTTTTTTTCTCCACGGTTCAACTATATATAGATTCACTTATATTTCGTATCAATTTCGCTGGTTCGTTATAAGGAAATGAAACTCCGTTTTCAGAAAAGATTATAATATGATGGGAAAGGAGGAGCTGCGAGTTGCCCAAGGTTCCTGAAATAATATACCTACAGGAGTAGGATAAGTGGATTAACCTCTTTCAGGCCGATTTAATTTGCAATGAAAAAAAAGTTACCTCTCGTAGTTACTAGACCCGGTTGTAAGACCAATTGAGAAAGTGCAGATATTTTTAGCAATATCGTTTTTAGTCAGTTTTTTGCTAATCGAAATGATTCCATAATATTAGTCTCCATTCTGCTATAAATATTTTCAAGTGAGGAATGAGTTAGTAAAATTTGTTCAGAATTTTTCACTCAAGCACAGATACCCTAGGCCTATTGCCAAAAACGAAACAAATGTAGTAACAGGTTAACCCGGAAGTCCGGAGTATAGGTAAACCAATATTAGAATGCTCAACTTTGTATGTTTATTTATTTAATCTCATGGTACACACATATATGATTATTGATTAGCGTTTGGTTCTTCGTCCAAGAGACTGTAGCGGCATTTTGGATAACTATTTATCTTCCAGTTACTTCTCGGCTACCTCGGCGGAACAGCCAGCATTTTCGGCCCAGTCACATACTTCCAGCTCTGCATTATATTCCAGACCTGAGGGGCAGTTCTGAAGAACGGCTACGCCCTTGTTGCATTTCCAGAAAGTAGCGCAATCTTCGGGGTTGGCAAACTGAACAACGAATTCACCATCTTCCTCTGGGCATTCAACCGCGTAGGCCACGGCCAGGAGAGCCAGGAGGACGAAGGAGTAGATTTGGGCTGCAAATGGTCATCAAGAGTTTGATTAGAACACATCGATACCCGGGCGAAGGAGAACAGAATTTAAAGCATGTCCTCATCAGCTGAGAAAAATCTCGAAATTACCACAAATTAATGTCATGAATTTTCAATGATCTGAGAAATCGAGAAACGGTAATCGTGAATTTTTCGAAAGTATCGAAGAACTGAACTAAAGAACTTTGCTTCAAATATTATTCACACCGCGATTTCTATAGAAAAAAATAAGCCTTTTTTTTTGCAGTACTGAATTAAGTCGAGCCGCACTCTGTTGAGGATAAAAGTCGACTTACCTTTCATGTTGACAGATTGTTAATACGAACTGATATGAACAGCCAGGTAAAATGTGCCTTTATATACTGATTGGTGAGTCTTTATCCTCTCTGATCTGAAAAATGATGAGAATCGAGACAACGGTAGGTATTTATCAATCGTTCGATAAATCCAGTTGGACTGATAAAATCCAAGCCGCAAGATTCGAATCAAAACGCTGATTAATCGCATGGTTATTTTATTGGGCCAGGGCCTGAGAGAGTTAACTTAAATCCAAACTGCGCTGCATCAGATTGGGAATTTCTAAGAACGGCTAGCCACTTAGAATAGCACTTGTGCAATGTGCATGCACTTGAGGGTGGCTAGTTGAAGAAGAAAGTTACAGACTACCCTTAGGCCAACGAAGGGCTGTTGCAATTAGGGCCGAAACCTGAACGGTCGTTTCCTACCAATCCATCAGAAACTACACATTAGTAATCAGCTCGGAACTAGAGCTATATTACGTACAATCTTCGCATATAATTATTTTCTAAAGTGAAAAACAGCGGTTTTGAATTTCTATGACAACACATTTTCACTCTCGCCAAAATCTTGACAAGTTCGCTTCAACTTGAGGGATGATTCTTCGAACAGATAAGAGACTGTTACCGTGAACTGATAACATGGCCAAATAACGTAGGCTCCTTTACCAAGAATCGAGAATTTTTATCTTGTTTGATCGACAAGATGATCAACATGAAAGAACCGATATAGGTATACATCAGCCAATCAGCTTCACTAAAAATTCGTGTCTCGAATTGAAACACTGATTATTCGATGCAGGGTTATTTCCATTCTCGTCATAAACTCTTCATCTTGACTTGACATTTACCTTGACGCTAATCAGCTGAATGTGTTTCGTACTTCTATTACGAATACTCATCTTCCTTGCTCTGGTAATGATTTACTCAATTTACTTGCCAGTCGGTAGTCCCAGGTCCAGTCTCGCTTCTCTTTCTCACCGATCTTGTGAAACCAGGTCCTCGCTATTCTCTCAAACGGCCTGGATAATTTGCGTGGATAAAGTCCCGATATAGTGTGCAGTCGAGGCATGTCAAAGACCAATTAGTCGTGCCCGCCCCTCACCTTACCGATCTCTTTAACATGTCACATGTCACTGCAAACTTGTTTGTTTCCAGAGGTATGGAAGTTGGCTCACATAATTCTGTTAAATATAAACTTAAGTCTTGACCCACTCGTATCTGAATCCGATACCAAACCTGTCGCTGCCCCGGCCCACCTAGCAAAGATGTTTGAAAGGATAGTTGCGGATCAGTTGATACCCTATCTCGAACATATCGCAATTCTAGATTCAGCGCAGTACTCTCTAAACATGAATAAGTGAAAATTTCACAAATAAGTGAATATTCACTTATTAAGATTTCCGAAAATTCCATATTCCATCCAGATATTCAAAATATCTTATACAACATCGCAGGATCAGGATTGAGGGATAATTTCTGTAGACTAAGTAAACCAATCTTCATAAACCCAATATTATATCGATACCCACGTTCTAATACGTCGTAACCCACAAAATTTCAGAAATTGACTTTTTTTTTTTAATTGAATGATAATAATATTGTGCAGCTTATGTTCAAGTTTTAGTGGTCAAATCGTTGATTTACTATTTTTAAATAAATATTCCATCCCGTCAAGTCCGATCTTTTCAATGATAATAGTGAAGCGTTTTCATGGCCTCCTGAACAATTTTACAAATGTGGGTTACGACATATTAGAACGTGGGTATCGATATACTCATTTATTTATTCATGATCAAAATAATATCGTATTTGGACAGTTCAATATTCAATAAAGCGTTCGATAGTCGATTGATCGTACAGCAGGAGCTCTTCGCAGGACACTTCCTCCGCTACTCATTGTCAGAAGAAGATGTTGTCGGGACGCAATGAGCGTGTTCTGGCCAGTCACAGACTCCCAGTTCCTCATTGTAGAGTAAACCTGAAGGGCAGTTGGCCAAAACAGGTGTACCGGAACTGCAAGCGTAGTAAGTCTTGCAGTCAGCAGGGTTCGCGACGCTGACAGCCCACTGTCCATCTACCTTAGGGCATTTCTTCAATGATGAAGCCATAGCCAAGAGGGCCAGGAAAGCTAGAGCGTAGATGGGTCCTGTGGGAAATGGAAAATTAGAAGTATTCAATCGTAATATAAACAAGCACCGGAAATATCAACGGAATTTTATGAACAGAAGGATCTTTCATAGTAAAAAAGGCGATAGTGTGCATCGATTTATAAGAGTTGACAATTCTTGAATGGTGATTTTTGTGAGAATTGCGAGAACCGCGCCAAAAGATTTTCCTCCAAATCGGTATACTTGATGCTTTTTTTACGAGGAATCATCGCGACTGACTAAAGCCAATACATTATACCGTGTGAAGAATGTGGATCGACTTACCCTTCATGTTGACAGATTGTTGACAGTTGTATGAACTGATATATGGCCAGGGATCGGTTACCTATTATATACCGAATCTTGAGTTATTTTTTCTCTCTGATCTGTGGAATTGTGAGTATCAAGAGAACGATAAGCAACTATTTGTCGAGTGGTGAATCCAATAAGTGGTAAAAATGTTAGAATGTAAAAATACGGACAAGTACGGCAGTGATTTCATCGCGAAGAATGCAAAAATCCGTCACCATTCCATCACGTGCAAGTACTCAAGTACACATCGTCGGTTATCTAATCTTAGAGCAGGAAAAGTGTTCGTTCACATTCATTTTGCATGCTCGGCGTTATTTCCTGATTTTATGACATCTTCTTGGGATAAAATCATTATAGTACCTACTTGCCGTACTTTTTTACATTTCAAATATTTCGCCGATTTAATTCGCCACTTTTCGTCGAAACTTACGTACTTACCGTAGAGATATGGAATTTAAATTCATATCTCACACCCGTCCGGTTTACTACAGATAACATGTGCCGAGTGTTTGTGACGATTCATCTCAGTAAGTTCGGTTGCCTATCTTCTGGTGTTGAACTTTAACCACTAACCAATTCCGATAAATCGACCTGCGAAATTATTGGCTTCCGTCTAATTCGATCGCATAGACTGTCAAGAATTCAATGGCTTTCAATTGACGCTCAACGATTGTAGATCCGAAGTTAACAATTGGGGATGAGCAATATGTGATAAATTACAAATCACACAATCGAACCATTAAAATAGTGATTTCCCTTCGCCGGATGTTCGGTAGGTGATTGGCATTTCGAAAGATGCGCGAGTAAATCGATTTCTCATGATTATGAGTCTATCTGTAATAAAATCGCATTTGAAATACGCGATTTACGATTTACGATCAAGTTAGTCGGGTACCGATGATTTCGCAGATTGCGTTACCGGTATCGGTAAAAAAGTATAGCACCAGAAGATAGACAACCCAACTTACTCAGACATATTCTCAAGACACGCGGTATGTATCAGAAAATTACTTTCGGGTATAAATAAACTATTTTTTTAACATGTTCCTCGGTCAACTTTGGTGGTGGATCACTCGGGAACTGATCAACCGATTTTGTGCAAATTTTGAGCGCAAGGCAATTCGGGCTAATGCTTATGACTGCAAATTTGATCATACAACACATATAGTGTGTTTGAGAATATATGCAAGGACATTTGTGGGTACATAGCTAATAAACGTTCAGGTAAATGATCATTAGCTGGCGGTCGTTGGCCGATTGAGTATACTATGAATCTTAATTAGGTAGATCGATCAAATCGTATATTCGAAATTCGAATTAGACTTTCCATTCCCGTAAAGTTTCCAAAAAGTTTTCTCCGACTTGCCTTCAGATACTTTGTTTCTCTGCACTCTCCCTTTTCTTTTCCCCAACCCTTAATTCACCTCTCGAAGTCTCCTCCTCGCACATTCCGTGTCTGTGCAGAAAATCAGCGAATAACTGTTTGGTATTAAACTTTTACGTCAATTTCATTAACACGAATTTTCTGCGGACATTAAATTATTCTTCATCTCTCGCGGTACTATAATCACGTTTGCGCTTAAACTATAGTGAATTGTCCCATTCATGTACCTAAACAATGTGTGCCAGTTGTATTCGGTAGCCGAAACGACCTGGGGCTCGATTCTTGAGATCACGCGATAAATTTTCGTATGCGAAATTCGTTTTTCGGCCGATTGCGACGTTGGCTTTCTTTGGAGCTATCATACGATTGGTCGAAACGCGAGTTTCGCATACGAAAATTCATCGCATGATCTCAAGAATCAAGCCCCTGATTCTAAAATTGATACCATCATCATTTTTCGTACATAGCTTTCAAGATAAATGCAACCGAAAGCGTTGGATATGGCGCTTGACCCCGAACAGTAACAATTCAATCACTAGCTCCAACCGGATGTAAGATGTGGAAGTCGCGATGTAGAAGTGGATAAGGATGAAGATTAACGAATAATACCAAGAGTATGGGTAGACCGATATTTGAATGCTCAACTTCTTGCGTTTATTTAATTAATCGCATGACATATATGTATGATTATGCATGTTGCGTTGCATTAGTTGGACTAGTCGCATTGGTTGCCTAATCTTCAGCCTCATCTTCAGCCTCATCTTCAGCCTCATCTTCTGCAGCTTCATCCGTCTCTGTTACAACACAATTAGCGTTCTCGGGCCAGTCACAAACTCCCAATTCTGCATTATATTCCAAACCAAGGGAGCAGTTAGTAAGTACGGTGTTGCCAGATTCGCACATGTAAAAACTGCCGCAATCTTCAGGGTTGGCGATGGATACAGCTTCCTCACCATCCACAGCGGGACATGCGGTCAAGGCATAGGCCGAGGCCAGGAGAGCTATGACGGCGAAGGCGATGATTTGTACTGCAAAAAATCATCGAAAGTTCGATTAGACCGGATGAACACAAGACAAAAGTAAATATCTTCCATAACTGCAGGATGAGAAATGAGTACTTAAAATATCAAGCATAGGGAAACTTAGCCAGTGGAAAAATGGTTAGGAAAGTGGAAACAGCAGAAAAATTAATCGACGGGCAAAATGTATTCTTTCCCATATATGAACGTCAAATTTTCTTATGAGAAACCTTGAGCATGGCATTAAAGCCGAGACGGAATATTGTATAGAGGATGTAAATCGACTTACCTTTCATGTTGACGAATTGAAAACTTCGAAGTGTGACTGGGCTAAAAAACTTAATCCTTTATATACCCAAATCTAAATCATTATCGGTTTATATATCTGCGCGATAGTCACTATCGAGACATCAGTTGGTAATTATAGACCGTCTGATGAAAACGATTACAGAACGATTAGATCAATGGACTTTGCCGAGATTTTAATATCGGATGTACATTTCCTGTGAATTGATGACGACAGCGGAAAGTTTTCATACAGACCTGCTAACACTTCGATCTAGGAAGCTTCGGATCAATTGATGCATCGTTATGGCAAAAATTTTCTCCTTCTGACAAAAATGTCCGAAATTATTTTTTTCGGATTTATTTCAAATTTTTACAATATGTAGTCGCGTCTTCCACGAAAGTATCTCTCAGATTGCTAATTCATACAAATTATGAATATATTCTGAAGTTATAGATAAGTCCTCATATTCATTATAACTAAATTTGCGGAATTACCACCCCGAAGAAAAGCCTATTCCAAGTTTAGGTAGTTCGTGAAATTTTCAACATAAGTAATGTGTGAAATTTGAATTTAAGTTTTACTATTCACGAGGCCCTTTCCGTTCCCATCAAGCTCCGAACAAGTTTCCCTAAACTTGCTATTTGATTCCCCTACACCGACTTTCTCTTCCCTATTCCCCGCCTCTTCCTCTTCGCACATTCGTCCTAGCGCGCACACGGCGTCCAAGCAAACAACCAGCCAACAACTGTTGCTCCTCATCGACCAACAACGGAAAACAGAAACGTTCCAGCCCTCTATTTCTATCTTTTTTTCTCTCCCCATAGGGTGACAAAACGTTTTACTTACATGGAGTTGAAAACAAAGCAAAAACAGAGTCACCCCTTCTTCCCTATATTGACTAACCATGGTGACTCCTGCAGCTATACGCGATAGAAGCTATCGGACTTCGTTTTTCACTCGTAGGGCTAAAATCAATTGGCAAGTGGCATCGAGTCAGATGGGGTGGAAATATACGTTGTACGAAAATCAACATCGACAAGCAAACTCTCATTCCGTTAAGAAAAATAAAAATAATAATAATAATAATAATAATAATAATAGTAATAATTCTCGCACCTTCCTCTGCTAATCACCCTTCGTATTGCCGGTTTAATTTCAAAGAGCTTTCCAACTCTCGATAATATACCCGCTTCCTCGGTACGCGACGAAGCGCCCTCGTCCCTCTTTCCTCTTCCCTCTTCCCTCTTTCCTCTTTCCTCTTTATCTCTCGTTCGCTGCCGCGGTACAGTTATTATGCGAGTAAAGAGGCTGAGCAGAGCTAGGAACGCGGTGAGCCCATCCGCGAGGCTGAATAATTCGGCTTAATTACTCTGTCTCAGGGCGCAACGCCGCGCCGAGCGAACCACCGCCACACCGAGGATCTTGTTATTCGTTGCGCTTCGGGAGATTGAAAATTACGCTCGGTTTTACCTACCCTTTCGCTCACGAGCAAGAATAATTCGATCCAGCTTTTCTCCTCTCTTCTACTGCAACCCATGCGCGTTAAACCGTTCTTTTCCTTTTAGGATTGCGATAATCTCAAGTGATCGCCAATTAGGGTTGCACGTATCTATGTATGTATGTACTACAATACATACGTATATACCTATATATATCCATGTATACATCGGAATTAAGCTCTCCGAAGGAAAAAGCTGCAGAGACTAACGTCATGCGATCGTGACATTAAATCTCGCTAATTGGAGCGATTCGTGGTTATTCCGAATCCCGATACCGGTCAATCGCGAGATTTCGCTCATTCATTATACTGTTTAGCCGAGTGCGTGTTTTTTCGCCTCAGATTTCATACCGCAGAAAAGTCTATTATAATACTAAATTGGCGCTGCACTCGTCATGAATAAATAGATCTTTCGCACAGCGAAACAATAATGGCAGCAGGCAATTTTTCACGGCCTCATGGGCAAAATAATTTGGCGACAGATGCGCCAGCCGTTTTCCGACTCAGCCGACCAAGAGTAACCGAAAACTAGAGGGGGTCCTCGGCAGCACCCCCAACTCCATGACACTCGCTTCCGTAGCTCTACTCGGTACTGCAGGACGTACGAATAATAATTCCCGCAATACTCGACCCGTGATCTAGCTCGACCCTTTCAATTAGTTTCGGAAAAGAGAACTGCGCTTTCTCGGTGTACTTTGCCTCCCTTCAATACCTGCGTGATAGTTAATCGAGTAGTTCGCGGCCGAATAGGAAGTAGGGAAATCTATATCCTCCGAAGAGAAGTTCTTGCACAAGTTTCGAGTAGGGTGTCGCTCTGCGTACTGGTACCGGTTAATTTGCATCCCTTAACGACTCGCTCACGTCGCGCCCTTATCTTTACGCGCCCCTTTACCTCCCCGTTCCACATCTTTCCCTTCTTACTTTTCGTCCTTCTCTACGACGGAATCTACCTTCTCTGTTTTCTTGTCATTCGACCTTGTTATTTCTAAGTTCCTACAGCCACCCTCGAGGCGGTAGCTTGCCCCAACCGCTACCAAACAGTACCCGCCTACCCTACCCCCAGGAATAGTAGACCCGGGGCATTTTTCCCCTTTCAAACGAGCCACGGTATAATTCTTTTAGGAGCTCGCGTCAAACTCTACGCAAACGTTACAACTTTACTTTTCCTTCTTTCCATCTTTCTTTGTCTCGCGGTTATTCCCTCCTTGTTTTACCTTCCAGCTCGACGGGGGACGTCCATTCCACCATTCCACCATTCCACCTTTCCGACGTTTCCTTTTTTCTTTCCTCCCTTTTTTTCCTCCTTATTTCCAGCCCCTTTACCGAATCGCCCACTTTTCCAACCATTTCCATACAACTTTTCCAATTTTCGGTGTATTTTCTTCAACGGTAACGCGGCAAACGTATCAAAACCGAGTCGCACCGTTGAACAACTTGCGCAGTGAAGAGAGAGAGAATGAATGAATATGAACGAACGAACAATACCAATTCGGCTGTGAACCGATCCGACATATTCGGGCGGCACTTTGTCGACAGAATCTAATACCGTTCAATTCGTATTATCGAAGTTCTTTTTCTCCATAACGTATACATCCAAGAAATTTATTTAATCGCTTCGCGGATATTTCCCTTTCAACAATCCACGATTCTATATGACTCATCTAGTTGTAAATCAGATCAAAAAATTGTAGATAATTCTCGCTATAATCGAATATACATGTAAGTATACATGAGAGAAATACGTTCTGAACTCTTATACAGGCGTCTCCCATATACCTACGCAGTTTCTTCTCCGTCTGCCAGCTAAAAGCCTTATAAATCAGAAAACGAACGGACGTTAGTGATTTGCTACGGTTCTCGAATTCGAACTCGCGCAATAGAATCGCGATCTATATTCATATTAATCTACACATTCAATGGGTATATATATGCGTGTATATACGCACTGTTCCTCGAGATGAAAGCTGCGATAGAAAAAGGGAAGGATGAGACAGAAAAGATTAAAATTTTTCCTATCTGGTCGATGATTCTCAAAATATTTAGTAATAAGAATCTCTGGGCGAACGAAACGGAACTCGGTTATCTTTTCGGGGTAAGTCAACTAGACGGTAGCCCTGTACGTAATTGCTTTAGTTGAGGGACGGTGTAGCTGCGACGGGGATAAAGGGAGTCGGAGCTCACCAGCATCGTAGCCGCGACCGTCGGGTGGCTATGAATTTAAATTTCTCTAATTAGGACGCGATGGAGAGAGATACGGCTACTGCGACGGTGACGAGGACGAGGACGAGGACGGGGATGAAAGCTCGGGTGGAACGCATTTTCCGTCAGTTGACACCGAGCTCAGACTCGGATTTGCGAATTCTCAGTAACTTCCCGTTCTGTTGCCCACGAGTACTCTCCGAGTAACCGGAATTTATTGACCCAGGTTAATTAACGCTATACACATATAGATATGCCTACGAGTGTGTAACAACAAAAAATCCCCAGTGGCAAAAAAGAGGCCGAAATAATATCCGTAGATCATAATCATCACCATGCACTGGTTACAAAATTCGTCGAAGATACGATCCCTTGTCTGCCGGGGCTGGGGGGGGAGGGGGGGTATAGGTATAACGTTAAGCTCCTGATTTAAAAAAGGAAAAAGTCGTTTCGCGCATACATTAACCGAGTCTTAATTCTTTCTTTGTTATCTCTTGGGCGCTAATTCACGGTACAGGAAAGCCGCAGCGCCCAACATTTTTCGCCGCCTTTGTCTCAAAGACTCAAAAGATTAAAGGCTTAAGAGCAAAACCCCGTCCTGGCTCCGTCCCGCGTGTTCCTGTAGATATATTCACCACCCGTTCCTCCCTTACTCTCTCTCTCTCTCTCTCTCTATCTATCCATCTATCTCCTTCTATCTTTCTCTTTATCTCCCTTACTCTTTATACGTACCTCTATACATATATCTTGGTCTTTATGTATAGGCTGACGCGCTCTCGTTGTAGCCGAGAACCGCGCGGTAGCTGAAGAACGTATATAAACACCGGGGGTGCGAGAGCTACCCGCCCGTAGAATAACCAAACAGGAAATTTAAATACTAAATTTGAAACGGTGGGTAGGTAGGAAGGTAGGTAGATAGGTAGGTAGGTAGGTAGGTAGGTATCGCTGTGAGGTAGCTGGTAATCTTGGGCAATTCTGTAGAATCCCTGGACGTGGGCGTTGGCAAAACCGCGCACGTCGATTTAATATTCAATTATAAATTGACGCGCGTGTTCCCGAATCATTGTATGGAGAAAAATAAATTTTTTTTTTTTTTCTTTTTTTTGGTAATTAAAAGTATTGATTATCGGAATATACCTACCCGCGGAGCTGTTATACGTCTGTTCATTAGGTAATGAACTTATTAAATCAGAGAGAGGTGCGCCTACAACTACCAGCTACATCCCTTCCCTTTCCTTTCCTTCCCTTACCCTGTCCCGACGCTATCCCTTCGCTTAATTACCCACTGAAAAGGTTAATTATTGTAATTGAGAATAATAACGCTCGAACCATTACCTAAGTAACTGCCTTTAATACCAGTCATGCGGGCTTGTAGTATCTATGCGTTTTATATATATATACTATTAGGTATATATTTACGTAACCACCTGCACCCCCGTTGCAATATACGTATATAATATACATATATGTATATATATACACGTGATAAAATACCACCTTGTATAGGTACTAAAAATATACCGATCTATATCCGGTCGCAGGAAAAATCCCCTCCAAGATCGCGAGCAGAAGACAAAGCGGTTGCCGAAGCTTACCAAGTCTTAAATCCTTTTATCCCTCGTGTTTTCAGCCCCGGTATATAATATAATATATAATATATATATATACATATATATATATATGTATAAAATTTGAAGATTTTCCAAGGACCTGCCGAGAGACATTAAAATCACTGCTTCGACGACGACGAGGACGACGGAGGAGTACGACGATGGGATGGCAGTGGCACGAGTTAGCAGCGTTTCGCGATTTCACTACGATACTCGAAGAGGGTTGGGGGGTTGGCGAGCCAGCCAGCCAGCCAGCCAGGGAAAGGAAAAGGAAAAGGGACGGGGGCGACATGGAGTGTATATAAAGGGTTCGCAAAGTGACTTGAATTGCCACGGAGTCGACTTTACGAGTCAGAGTATTGCTAATATCAGAGAGACCGGAAGAAGGGGTGGGTGAGGAAGCGGGAGGATCGAGGGGGGCAAGGGCATTGCCAAGTCTCCTTAACCACTTGGGAAACCCTCCGCGACATTTTTAGTGGCCATCAAAAACCAGCGCCGGCTTAATTACGAGGGCGGAACTTTACTCCTCTCACCGAGACCCCTTCGAACCCAAGGAATTACCGGCAGCTACGAACCTACCCGACGAAACACAAACCACTACCCAGGCAATAATAGAGAAGACCTTCGATAATACAGAACCTCCCCTTATACACCTTACCAAATACCCTAGATGCCGCGGAGTATCGGAATCAGAAATCCGTTCATTTTTCTGATCTTTGTATCAGTATCGAAATAAGGGATGACAAGTGGTGAATTTTTGAAGAATTTCAGCTAAATCAAAAGCGAGATTTCACGAGGCAATGGAAAATGATATCGTGGTCTTACGCTAGGAAAGTCTCGGAAAATTTTTTAATCTCATCAAACGAAAGGTAAAATAAATGAGACTTGCATCACCCGCAGCAATTCCGGTCTGGATCAAATGAAAATTTCATTTCCTCTCTTATTAAATTCTCCTCTTCCATCTTCCCGAGTAAAATCCGTTGTAACAGTTTGACCAGTCACGCTAGAATACTCGCTGACCCGTGTCCAAGAGAAAGTCGTTGGAGTGGTCGAAAGCGTAACATCTCCGTGACAGTGGACACACCCCCGCTGGTGTTTGTGGCACGATATGTGTTAGACATGTCTGAAAAATCCGAGATGTCAAGGAAGCAGGCAAACACATCGAGTGACAGAATGCCGAGGGTGTAGACTGACATTTCTAGTAGTTATACACATATCGAAACGTTGGGACGCGGATAAACATGGACGATCTGACGGCGGGGACTCGTTGACGCTTCGAGGAAAGTCAAAGATTGTAGAACACGAGGTAGGGGCTCCAAGACCTCGCACCACATCTCTTGGGAACACGAAAACGCGAAGGGTCAAACGGACTGACGGACAGGAGACAAATGACGTCCACTAAGTGTCCGTGGGGGATGACTGATCGTCGCCGTCCTGAAGTCTGAGCAACCCTCCGTCGTCCACTCGACGTCGACGTCGACGCCGACGCCTGGATGGAGAGAACAAGGCCAGTACCTTATACAACGTAAGACGCCCCTCGTTATACGAATTTTTATTACAATATATGGCACGGAATTCTTGGATAAAACTATTCCAGATATTCCGAAGAATACCTGGAGCTTCCTTCCCCCACCGCCACATCTGTACATCGGAGTTCTACCAGAAACAGGTGAGTTTCTTTTACTGGGTAAATTAAATTCTCTCGAGGAAGACATTTTTCGAATATCTTCTTGCCTTTTGAATTTTACCACTCCTTGGGGTACGCCAAACCTCCCTCGAGATCGCCCCGCGTTCCTCAGCGCATAACGTAAGGTAAGTTTCTTACTGCCTTTCGCCGATTCCCTATTCGCAATAACCTGCGGAGATTCACCGCTTATTTTAGCTTGAATATTTCAAACGGTTCCGGTTCAGATACTGCAAGGATAACCTTAATTTTTAACCGGTACTGCGCTGTTTTATTCCAACCCCGAATGGAAGCTCCATAAGCAGTCCAGACTATGAACTGATACATGCATGTGTGTGCGTGTGTGTGTGTGTAGTGTAGGAACTGAGGAGCGTCGGAACGTCACTCGATCCAGTACCTCCCTAGAGACTTGATCCGACGTGCGACAAATTCTTGCCAAATCTCCAGACAGGAACGGCTCGAGAGTCTCAGCTTCCTTAGCTAGAGATTGGGGATGGAGTACAGGGTTTGAGGGTGGTGGCCGGAAGCCGACTCGCGTCACTCGCCCGTCTAAGCGCATTTCCAAGCCAGTAAGGTAGTTGCCAAGTATATTCGGATACGCAACGCCCTCGCGGCCTTTTTTCAGCCCATTTATGTCTTCGATTTTTCGCGTAATTTCCTCCGCAAGAAGAAAGAAACAAATGAATTTCAGATTTTCTCCGAAGCAATTTGGTCGAAGATCGTATTACTGCCGGTACTCGAATCCAGAACCCGGACGTCGCAATTTGGTACAATTAATGAATTATGCATGCATATTGGTACGACTAGTTCCTACTCGGGGCTAGAGGCGGGTCCAGAGCAATATTTTCAGCGGTTTCAATCTGCTCGCCTCCGCAATCAAGACAGCGTAGTTCGAAAGCGCTGGAGAAGGTTTGAGAGGGGGGGACGAAGAGCGCCTCATGGGAAACGTGCTGGACGATGCTCCCCATCTGGTTGCTGTTGCTTCTCGCCTCGCAGCGATTAACATTAACGAAGACCCGTGGATCCAGCCTTTTCCCCGCGATTATTACAGAAGCGTTAGACTTTTTGCCCGCCACTTTGTGCCCAGGTTTTTGGAGGGCGTTAAGGTATGTATACATAACACACACATATGTATTCGCACATACATATATATGTATATACTTCCCACTGGGAATTGTCTGTTTCCTCTTTCCCGCAAGCCTGGGTCCTTTTATCTCGTCGAAAACGGCTTGCGATTAGCGTAGTCGCGCAGCTGTCGAATTAATTTCGGATCAAGATGAAGGGGCGCGGGATTGCGCCGAGGGGTTCCCAGCTCGGAGAGGCGTTATTGAAAGTTTCGTACCGTTGTCGTACCTATTCCTCGAACGAGCACAGTATTCGAAGAGCTGTTGAGACGGCGCTTACCAAGCGATTAAGGAGGAGTCGAACCTATTGAGTTTAACGAAACAAGGAAGAGCTCGGGGGTTTTATAGAGCCGAGGCCTGTGGAAAGAGTCGAGATATTTTCTCAACTCAGGCACGAGTGTAGATGTGCATTAACGAAACCGACTAACATCGGGAAAAATAACTTATCACATAATTTTTCCGCGGAATTTGGTACTCGTTATATTCCCGTGCCGATCGACAATTGTTGATTCAGCTTGCACACCTTTATCGCATCGGCGTCCATGCGCCGACGACGGAAAAGTACAAGCTCGACAATTCTATTGCCCAACGGAATCGGAAATCGTCGTGGTGAAGTGGGGACGACCTTTCACTTGGCCAGATACTTGACCGCGGTTCTCGGCCGCGACCGTGCATCACATAAATTCTGAACGTGAACGAGTATGGGTTGCGTAAACGCCGCTTACCCCCAGGTTTATACGTATACGTGTATAGAGATGTGTGTATTTGTGCAGCTATGAATATACCATACCGTGCCTATGGACTGGTAGACTAGGTGGAACGCCTTGGGTACCGGTACCAGCCTCCTTCTTCAGATTACAGTGTATGAATATCGAAGTAACGATAGACCGGAAACAGGGAAAGAGGCTAAACGAGTATGTAATGTAGTTGAATATCGATTGACTTCATTGTAATTAGTGACGTGTGTGACGGCCCGAAATTCGATTCTAATTTATCGAACCTGGAATTTCCTGCATGCTCTTTCGAAACTTGTCTGAAATGTGGCTGTGGTTCAGCCAGCGTACGTTATTGTCCAGAACCTCATTCAGTATACTCACGTAGTTTCTGTGGGCTGCCGTACAACTGTCTATAAGTACGTAACGTATGTATACGAAGTTTCATATACCATAGCTGTATACAAGGTGAGCAGTAGAATGGAGTGGAGTACGGACAATAGAGAATCGGTGTAGATGGGGCCGTGCAGCGCGTGTTTCACAAATTGCTGCAAATTGATGCGAACGTTGTCACGCGAGCCTTGGATGTCGGTAGTATAAGTTTACCGAGGGGACAGAGTTTACACAGGGCCGTGAGTAGATTGATGAACGACGGAATTCAGGTGTGCTGCAAGTTTACGACGCGTGGAAGTGAATGGAGAACCGGTACTGGCCATCTTCGACACTGTTGTGTGACCTTCTTGCGTACATTAATCACAAGCACGGCAATATTCAAGCTGAGAAGTATATTGGACAAGTTAGACCGCCTGGGGGTAACTAATTTTCGAAACTAACCCGGGACAGTAATAATTCGTGAATACAGAAGACCACCAATGCCGATTTTATACCAATCTCAGAACAATCTCATACCATCGTAGAGCCATCTTTAAGTCGTCCATCCCCGCATAGATGCTCGCCCTGGATAGCCGAGAGCAATTCCAAGAGCATTGCATTTACATAATCGTAATCCTCGTTAGAGGCGGGGACCTAATTCCCTCGGTATTTTATCTTCTTTTTCTTTCTTTTTCCCCTTTTTTTTTCTTGTCCTTCTCTTTACCCAATTCCCTCCCAGGGTCTAAGATTTTACGGAGAAAACTCTAGCCCACTTTCATGCGAAAATTATTATTCATATTTTCTAATTTTTTGCATCCTATTCGCTGGAGGCGAACGTTGACCTGGCAATCAATTCATCCTACGATGCCCTAAGCTCGTCTTTTGAAAAATGTGCAATCCTGAAACGCGAATTTATCTTCATTTTATGGGAGAGAGGATAGAGCCTGAAGGAGGAAGACAGGAGGGTGTCGATCAAAATGCATGTAGTAGGTAATCAATGCAGATATTTATTTACAAAATATAAGTATATATGTACATTGAGACGTTTAACAGACGTAATTCTACATCATACCAGAGTCCAAAGACTCGAGTGCGTACTCTAGGTACATACGTACTCGCTATTTACATCCAACGAGCAATGACGATGAATTTAAGGAATATTCCAATCCGTCGATCGCTTATTGGATATACTTAGTATAAAAAATCCTATGACTTATGAAGAATAATAAATTAATAGATTGTGAAAATAAATCGATCGGAATGAACGATGGTATGGCGTGGCATGGTTTCGTTCACGTATTACATAAATAATAAGGGATTGAGATAACCGGAATTACCCATTAAACACGTAGTCGAGAGACGTAAAACATTCTCCAAGCAAACATTACCAACAGATAATCGTTTTTCTTATCACAGAGAATTGCTCTTCAAGAAACAGACGTTTTGTTTTTTTACGTTATAAAAAACTTGAACGCTCAATCCAAAAGCCTTTTCTTGTTCACATTTTTTTTATATTCCTCTCTATCTTGACCAGCTTCTTTTTCTAATAGCCAATTGGCTAGTCGTGAATTGTAACGTGACTCGATCCCCTTGTTAGTGAGGTTGAAAAAAAAAATAACTTATAACTTACCCCTAGTGAGAATTTGATGCAGGCAAGTAATTCCTAACTCTAAGAGTCTCAACGACTTTTACTACCCCGTTGACAGAGAACGCCCGATCTCATACGATCGATTTTATGGCATAATGAGACGAAATTTTACAATAATCTTCGAGGTTTTTACTCAGAGGACTCAGCAGCCTCAGGGGATTTTGACTTTGACCCGGACGCGTCAAGTGATCTGGCTTCCTTTTTCGATTCCTTGAAATTGTTGTTGAAAAATAAAGCTACATCATTGTCAGATGTAGCGCTAGTCAGAGAGTCCGCGGATGAGGAATCTACCTTTCCATCGGCACGTTTGTCTGCATCATTCTCCGCCTCGATCTTCTTTGCTTCCTCCTCATTCACCGTCCTCTGCACAATGTTCTGTACCAGCTCTTGATCGTGGGTATTGTAAATGTTACCACTCGCCGCGTGCACCAAATCGCCGTAAACCTCATCCAGATGCTGGATCTGCGGGGGGCCCTGAATTTCAATCTGTCCGTTCTGGGGCTGCTCAATTGCCGCCAAAATATCCTGTAGCAAGCCGTTAGATAAGACCTGTTCGTGGCGAATGCTTCCGTCCGAGTTCTCAGTTCCGAGACCACCGTCAGCAGGCTGGATCTGCAGTGAGTAGACTCCCTTCGTTCCCTGGATCTGGAAGCCGTCAGTACCAGTCGCTGTCAGTCCTTGGGCGAGAGCTAGAGCTTCGCTGCCCTCGTGGGTCTCGAGGTAATGACTGGCGTCAACGCCGGCAGACTCTGCGTGCTTTGCTTCGCCAAATCCTTGGGCGGTTAGGGCAGCTGTCAAAGCTTCAGCGGATACTGAATTGGTCAAATAATTTCCGACCAAGGGTAAGGAGTTAACTTGGAACTGGTTAGCCAAGATATCGGACGAGGAGGAGGAAGAGGACGCTGAGGAGGATCCAGCCGATACGTGGATGTCGTTTGCAGTCAATGCAGCGACAGTCTGATCAGGAACTCCGTAGCTCACGCCGATCGGATTTCCGTAGCTATCCTTGAGGTCGGTGTTCTTCTGCTGATGTACCTGGAGGCTCAGCTCGTTGACCGATGGAGTATCGTAGAATATTGTGCCACCTCCAAGTGCAGAATTTAAACTGGAAGCCCCGCTACTGCCTCCAAAGGTGCTGAAGGACGACCCAGATAATGAGTTTGCGATGGCGTTAGAAAAGCTGTGCGAGGACGCGCCTGAATCGGATGAACCGAAGCCGTGGAGAGCTCCGTTGTTATCAAAGGAGGCGAGATTTCCATTGCTCTGCGACGAAAGGCCTGAGCTAGACCCGCCGAAGCCGTGAAGCGCGGCGCTGGTATCAAATGAGACCAAATTTCCATTGTTCTGATTCGCCCTCTGAGCTCCGGCACAGTCATGGTGACCCTGCTGCTGAAGGACTGGAGTTCCGTAGGTTGTGGTCAACGCGTTGCTCCCCAGGCTGCTGTAAAGACCACTTCCAAGATCTCCGGAAGAGGAGATGAACGATACGGTTGGACCAAAGTTAGGTGCGCCATAAGTAAGCACAGGAGCAGGTGTGTTGAAGTTACTGAAGCTCAACGGAGTTCCGTAATTCACGTTAGGAGCTGCAAATGCCGAGTTGGAATCGAACGAGTGGCCGTTAGCACCGCCGAAGAATCCACCATTCGATGAGAAGTGCTGATTCGAAGTTGAGTGTATGTGCTGCTGGTGTTTACCTCCCGAAGATATGCCCGATATGGACGGTGCGCCGTAGGTAGGCTTGAAAGTTTTTCCTGGCCCACCCTGTGGCGGAACATCATACTGGCGAATAGCGGAATACACACTAGACGGAATCTGGTCCCTGAATTTAATTGGAGGTCGGTTTCTTGGAGGAATGAATGAGCCTGGTGGTGGAGGCGGTGGTCCATGACGGAACGGAGGACCGTGATGCCTGTGACTGTGTCTATGATGTCCGCCGTGCTTGTGGAAGCCAGATGAGAACGAGTTCTGGAATGACCCGGAGTTTCTAACTCCTTGGGAAGAGGGGTACGGGCCATTTGAAGAGTACGAAGAAGGCGGTGGCGCACCATAACTATCAGTAACAGTCAATGGCGACGACGGGGGTGGGGGTGGGGGAAGTACCAGGTCACCACCGCCAAAAGATCCGTGAGATGACCCGCTGCTGAAGCCGTTACTACTGCCGCTGCTGAAGCTGTTACTACTGCCGCTGCTGAAGCTGTTACTACTGCCGCTACTGAAGCTGTTACTACTGCCACCAAGAGAATGACCGTGGAATTCAGCACTGAGAGAATTATCCCCAGAGTTTATCGGAGGACCGTAGTTACCGGACGGTGGCGGAGGTGGAGGCAAAGAGAGGCTTCCTCCATTAATAGAAAAAGCATCAGCCGAGTTGCTGCCACCGAATGATGACACAGAAACGTCCTGGTGAGACTCAGTGTTGGGAAGTAATTCAAAGCCGACAGTTTTTATGATCGAAATCGGCTCGGGATTCGGACTGCCATACTGTACACTGAGCTCATTCGCAAAACCGGGAACTCCATACTGTTTAGGTGGCTGCGGTTGTAACTGCTGTTGTTGTTCCTGTTCCAGTTGCAAATGATATTGATCCAGTTTACTAGATTCAGCGTTATTACTGTTCCCACCAGCGTAGCTCTCCGAAGAGTGTTCTTCGTATGTCGGTAGAGCGGGAGGTGGTAGTCCATGGCTGTCGGATGACGCCGACGACTGTTGTACAGATGACTTCAGGTCTTGAGCTTCGGAGCTGTGAATTGGAGTCCCGTAAGAGTCGCTTGGTACATTTCCAGTCGGGTATCGAGCTCCAAGTTGAACCTCAGACTGGTATCCGCCTCCGTTAATGTCCAACGAACTAGACAACGAGTGCGAGTGCGAGGACGAGTGCGATGTCGAAAACGAGGACGATGAGTATCCGGACTCTCCTCCATCCGGTGGTGTTCCAACTAGTCCAGCGATCGGTTGCCATCCATCATACTTGATGTCTGGAGGCGTTGGTGGGGCCGGTACACCGGGTGGCGGACCATATTGTGGTTGAATGGAATGATGCGATATCTGGGAATGCTGAATCGAAGGAGGTGGGCCCGGTGGTGGGCCATAATTGCCTTGAGGTGGTCCCGAGTTGAACGGCAGAGAAGGTGATTTGTTCGGAGGTCCATAGCTCTCGATAGAAATCGGTATTGGAGGTCCATGACCAGTCTTAGGGGGTCCGTGGTGGATCCTTATCTTCGGTGGGGGTCCATACTTTTGCCCATGTATAGGCGGCGGGGGTCCTTCGTAAATTGTTGGCGGTGGACCATATTGTGACTTTGGCGGTCCATACTGCGGTTTCGGAGGCCCGTATTGTAGTTTCGGAGGACCGTATTGTGGCTTTGGTTTCCGAGGTGGTGGAGGTCCGTATATGGGCGCAGAAGGTGGAGGTCCGTATGCTTCGGCGGGCCCGTGGAATCTCGGTGGACTTGGAGGGCCATAAGAGCTGTCTGGGGGTCCATAGACATCGTTGAGTCGAGGCGGCCCGTACGAATTGCTTATCCTATCGTTGGACTCCGAGTTTGTCGGTCCATCTTTAGACGGGCCTGAGGAAGCTCCCTTATTCACAACCGCGTAAATATCGTGGATTTGATGCAGAGCCAATAGTAGACAGAGCAAACCAGCCGCCATCTGAAACACACAAAGGAGCACAGGAGTGAGGTCGAGGTCTTCGAAAGTTTGCGTGGGTGTGAGAGGAGAGAATATTGAGAAAGAGAAAGAGAAAATGAGAGAAGTTACTTCCGATCATCGTTAACCGATTAGCGCGTCGAGTCACAGACATGCAGGTTCGTTATCACTCGCGGATTTCACCACGACAGGTGTCGCGCAACTCGTACTTCTATCAACCAAAGTCTGACCAACTTCTTCCGGGACATTACTCAAGGTCGATAGATCCGAGTAGGTACTCATCCTAAGGAGCATATAAACGCGCTCATTCTCGCGCGGTCATATACCTATTCACGTTCAAAGGACCGGTGGCTGAGGTAAGTAGGACAACGGCCGCGATGCAAGGCTAACTAGCTATAACGCAATGAACTATAGCTACTTTCTCCCATCGTGTGTCTCCCTTCTTCACCCCACGAGTTCTTCTTATTGGTTTTTTCTCTCGTTCTCTCTCTCTTGTTGGGTGACGAAAGAGGTTGAGATTGTGCTGGCTCGAGTATGAAAAAATATTTGAATTGCTAAAAAAATGAAAAGCACGATATAGAATTTTGAACTGCAATTTGATCCTCGATCATGGTGGAGGAATGTGAATACCTGCTGCACGATTACCTGAGGCTAAATAAGAATTCCGGCTAATCGGGTTCAAGAAATAGATTCGTTACGAGGCTGGAGGCCATCCGGTCATCCGGTAATACTGGTCTCTAAGAGTGTCACTGACGACCGGGTCAAATTGGCTCGGTAAGTCGCACGCTTGGCGTTTAGATTGGGGAAGACCTCCTTCTAGACACGCACACTAAGTTGCAGGTAAACCGTAGCACGGGTCTTTATCAGTTGGTGAAAATCACGTACCTAGTATATATAGTATATGGTTAGTATATATACTCCCGAGATAATTGACGCCCAACCCAATTCTCTCGTCACTTTCGCCCGGGCGCCCTATTACGCTCCTTGAAAAGCCTCGGATCAAAGTTAGGTAAGCGAAGGACTCGAGTCCCGGGTAAACGGCCAATAATTTTGTCCGATAATGCCGACCGTTCAAATCGCGTGACTCGATGCGATCGGCCTGTTTAAGTTCGCAGTCTTAAGGCCCGCGTGCCCGGGTATATATGAACCTAAGTACCTGCTGCAAGGATAACGGGACGTGGGGGATGACGATTGCAGGGGACCCTTGTTTCCTTCTAGTCGTATTTATTAGATCACGTTATAGGTGGTTTGTTACAAATTACAGGAACGACGGCGTTAAAAGAAACGTGACGTTACCGATAAGCACATCGCAATTAGATGCGTTAATCTTTCCGCAACGATCGCTCGTCGCATAATTAGCGTAATTAATGCAAGCCCTAGCGGTGGTCCCTTTATCTATGCAGAGATATGTCTCATAGTCTAGTCGTCGTTCATTTTTATCAAGTAAATTCTCGCGTATGATATCCGAACACTTACTACCGCACCTCTCAATATTCCTTTATTTCTTTCCGTTGCACAGCTGCTTAAAATTTAATTGAAGCCTGTCAAAAGTCGGTCAAGAAATTGCCAGTGCCCCAGATAAAAATGGTCTTCCCTTGGCGAAATGTCGGGTACAAAAGGTAAATGAAAGAAATGGGGGGAAAGGGGGGACAAGTCTGTTCAGAAGCGTCTTAACGTTGATAAAAAAATAAACTGATAGTATTCACCGTCGGAATTTGTTGGAATCAGAATAGTAGGTACTGCATAATTAATAGAACGGAATATGACGGTAATAACAAGAAGAATAAATCTCTGTCAAGCGTTTATTTAATTAGAGTTCATTATGAAGGTAGCGTTACAATCATCCAGTTATTAACAATTTTCATAACGTACGACTTGGCCTCGTTCGACGTAGACCACACTCTGCGAGTATCGTCTTCTGCTGCAGCCATGGTAACGTCGAGCCAAAGAGGCCAAGTCTAAGTAAGTAAACGAGTGAATACGGAAGTTGGATGATCGAAATTTTGAAGAGCACAATTTTTCTGAATAAAGCTTGCACAACCTGTTAATTATCAATAACGGATTTATCATCATTGCCATCATCATATCGTTACAAATTGATATTACTCATTAATTATTCATTTTCACTATCAACTGTAGAGATCGATAGACTACGTCGCGTGCCATACGGTAGTTCGATAAAAGTTGATTGGCTTTTAAAAAAATTCGTGCTTTTCCTCGGCCACTATACGTCCATTTCCGTATATGATTAGGCCATAACGCGATCGTCAATTTCGAGCTGTATCTATGTCGGACACTTGCGGTAATCTATGGGCCGATTCGCGAGCCTAAATTCATCAGCGGAAGCGGAACCGAGGGATGGGGTTCTTTTTCAATCCTGGGACACACGCGTTCACTTACCTTAAATTCAGCCATGGCAGGGCCTTCTCACGCACTCTAAAACTCGAACCACAATATCGTACACTTGAATTAACCAAGAGTAAATAACGTGCACTAGTTTATCTCCCGTTGATTAGCCGCGATTATCACCTCACTACTAAGAGACGTAGTTGAACGTGTTAAACGTTGATATTTGATGTTCCCTTTTCCTCACGCCCCGCTTGACCCATTTGACGATATTATGATCACCTCGCGTCGCGATATCTGATCTTCTTTTAAAAGTTACTTAAAAAATGCTCAGCCCCATGCTCCGGCACCGCTTATATAGACTCCGAGAGGTCCTCTGGGGCCCTCTTTCGCCCCCTCCGTAGTATAACCTCTCGTTTGTTCAGAAAATACCCACAAGAGAGGGGGCGAGAGAGATGGGAGAGACGGGAGAGAGAGGCCACCTCGTACATGGATTTTAAATTCTGTTTGTAGAGAAAGTAGGGTACGCGAGGCAGCTCGAAACTGAAGATGCGCGCACCAGTCATCGAAACCGGCCGACCGAGTGAGCTGGTACAAACTTCCAACTATTTTACCACATTTTCCACTAGGTACATACTATTTTCGATTTCAGCCCTCAATCACCTCATTCTTTTCCAAATCTTTGCCTCTCTCGTTCGCAACCCTTAAACGGAGCATACATCGATGGTAAAAATGTTACAGAGTTTTTCACGTCAGGCTTCTAACCGGATAACTTATGCTCTTGCACGAACGGTGTAAGTACGGCTGTTACATACCTACTTAGGCGGATTGTACAGTTTAAATATATCTAGGAAACGCGGGCAAACGCGAGCTTGTATAAAGCGAGTAAGCGAGGGATCGATTGTGGCTCGAGTAGGTAAAGGGAAGAGGGAAGAGGGAAGAGGGAAATTGTAGAAACACGTTAAAGAGGCAGCAGCAGTAGCAGCCAGCATCAGTGAGCAAAGGATGAGGAGAAAGCGGAGTAGGAGAACAGGAAGAGAGGAAAAGTCGCGCGGTTACAACAGCGGAGCTACGAAGCCTCCTGCTTCTGGCACGATCAAACAATACAAAGTTTCACTCAATTGCCTCCCGTACCCGTACCGGCTATTGCTACTTAAGGTAGACTTTCCACCGAGCTGCCCATGAATTATTTAGCTTAATTCCATTCTAAAATAAACCCACCCGACACCCCCCTCCTCAAGCAATTCGACGTTCATTTTACACCCGACGCAACGCGTTCTGTGTTCTGTGCGTTCTGTTTCAAAACGCGGCTCACTTAGCCGGAGAACAATCAATCCCCGTTCTCCATTCAATCGCTAAACTCCGGGGGATCGCGCGTCCTCAATAGCTAAAGCTTTAGAACGACTGCAGCGTTATCGGAAATAAAGAAGGAAGACGAAGGCAGGAATCTCTTGGTTGACTTAAAAAACCGACTAATCTCATAGATAATTAACACATTCTTGATTTTTTTTTTGCCTCATAGGTACATACGTAGTTTTTTTTTCTTATGTATAGACGCTGAACGTATCGGGGAGATACTCTCATCGCCGCATTGTCTTTGGTAGAGTGTTGGCTAATGGTGACTGCTACTTCGTTTATTACCGAATACCGCCTACCAAAGTTACGAAAAGTTACCTTAGCTCCTTTTACGACGGATTATCAAGAGCTACGGAAACGGTGCGTGGGCACGCAACGCCGCGTTCACTTACAGAATTATACCGGAGAAGCGTTTCTTTCGTCAAAGTAGAAGATGGCAAAAATCGTGCGAGACCTCGTACGACGTTTTAGTATATCTAATATCATATATACTGAGGCGGCTTCGTTCCGAAGGGAAATTTTTTATTTTTTTCATTTTTTATTTCAAACCTCAGCGGTACTTAATTTACCAATTTGGTAAAAGAAGAACCACATGCAAAGCTCCGCTACTATACAGATTTGCGAGAGAAATTCAAGCCAGAATTCTCCTGCAGGCTTTACTGGGTCGTGAGCAGATTTACTATGACCAGATTTAAAAGTATCTTTGCACATGAAAAAAATAAAGAAGATAAAAAGTATAAAACCGTGATATATACTTTGAGAGATAAATGGGTCAATTTTACGGCTACTTTTATATTCCTGTACTAGATTGCAATATTATTGCCTATAATTACAGAATACAGAACCACCGAGACCATATCGCGCCGACGCGCCGCTGAAAGATTAAGAAGCCCGTGCAATTAGTACATGAGAAACACTCATGTAGAGCAAGTGAATTAATACGGTGGGAAAACTTTTGTTCTATTTTTTTTTCTTTTTCTTTTTTTCTTTGCAATTCAACTGTAACGTCACAACGTGGGTTTAATTAACTATACACTATCCTTTGGCAACGTCATATCTCAGTATGCGCGGGGATCAAGTTGTTTGTCTTGGGAAATTCCTATACGTAACCATGCTGCAGTCTGTACAGTAATCTTATATGGGGCTGTGCTTACGAGTGGGTACCTACATACGATAGGTGTACGCGTGCACAGAATTCCTTTCAGACTCATCCTTTTTCATTCCATGAAAAATTTATCACCACTGAACCTATATCGAGGAATCAGGATGTATCGGGTACAAGATTTCACCTTATGATTCACGGCAACGATTTGTCGAACGTATCAGTGAAAACTATGACGTCAGAATTAATATCGCAACATTCCAATTACTGCATCATTCAGGAACCTGCAGTAAACAGGATGTCCGCGTATAATCGACCCGGAAGTAAACCTACTCACCGAACTAACGAACGTAATTGGGATTGTCCCGAAATTGAAAGGCGAAGAATATATGTAGTCAACTAAATAAAAATTGGCAAGGAATAGCCTTGATGATTTCGTTGAAGAAATTAGCTGCTTGATTTTCAATTTTGTCAATACTTTTTCACCGTTCAGCTGTGTTCATGTACTATTTCTGGATATTGCTGCATATCCCGAAAGCATTCTGAACTCGTCGTGAAGACGGTGGAGAAAGGCGGAAGAATAAAAATCGACTAGTATCGCGTCTCGATACGCGTACAACGTTGAATAAACGTTGTGTAAAAATTTTTTTTCCATTTTTTTTCCTCTCATACTCTCAATCGGATCTCGATCAGGCCTGGTCCCTGGACCGAAGTCGTTTCTTCATTTTTGGTTTGAGCGGATATATGTCGTCAGTTTTCGTCGCAACGCGGTTGGTAATCAACGAGCCATTACGAAACATCAATATTCCTTTTTATTTCAGTATATAAGTGAACGACTGCACAGGCCAATAGGTATACTTTGCCCTGTAGCAAAGCAAGCAAGGGTCGTCATTTCGATAATGGGAAGTGTTTTTCATTTAAATTTACTTTTAAACGCGCTTTGACGATCACCCAGCTCTGCGCAAGCTCTTCTGAAAAGTTTCGATACACAGAAGGCAGTTTGCACAAGAGAACAGAGAAAGAGTTTGTCGGATAAAAAAATACCTACTTGAAAATACAACAATCGGGGGGTACAACGTTCGTACGTCTATACTTGTGCAAACTGCAGTCGCCGAGAAATATAGCGACAAACAATGCAACGACAACTCTACTCGGCGGCTGAAATTCACCTCAAACTCGCCGGAATCAACTATATGATATAATCTAAGTACCTTGATGCATTTTCATTCAATTAACGTTTTCGTAATTAACTCTTTTTTATCCGACTCTTGAAACCGACTCGGAACATACCAATCGACTGGATGCTGCACCCGAATTATACAGTAGGCTATAAAAAGATATGCAAAAGTTATATATATATATATATATATATATGTTGTATATGTAAAGTGCGGCTGACTTGCGTCGCGACGCTGTCGAAAACATACAACGGCAATACTTAACCCAATTTATTCGATCGATAACACACATGCCCCGATGCGATGCGATGGCACAATACTGCGTAACTAATATGACAGCCACTCGATTGATAAATTAGTCAAAAAATTACTAGTTATATTGGTAAAAGGAACGAATAAATAATACATTCGTATATTTCATACACATTATACCCACGCTTCGAAAATGAAGTTGTATCAAATTCGCAATAATATTGATGAAATATGCAAATTATTCAGATTCTCGGTGAGGTAAAAAGTTATAATTCATTAATATATCTCGGGTGAGTGGCACAACTGCATCTCTATATATATATATATACACACCTATACACGATTTTACCTCATAATTGGGCAAATATTTTTCTTTTCCCTATAGCTGCCAATAACCGTGTAACAAGTTTTATCGTAATAAAATGTATAATTTTTTACTAACGCAACCATACATATAGAAATCAGCCTCGAGCCATCGACCTTCATCATCATCATCCGCGTTAATTTAGAGATGAAAATTTCTCGCTATTCTGAAACTGTTTCGTTTTATTCACGGTTCGCATTTCAACACGTATATACCTATATACGTGTCTATGTACATAATATGTATAAAACATCGCACGGAACTATTGTTTAAATGTTTATTTCGTTATTATGCAACGGTCACTACATACATATGATATACATTATATTCCTATATACCTATATTATATACATATATATATATACAATATAATATAATATAATATAATATCTACTAGCACACGCAAGCGTAAAAGTTTGCGTGTTAATAATTCAGTTATCGGTTACTTTTTTTGTCTTCGTTTTTTCGACGACACTAATGAAACGGATGAACTGTGTGAGCTGCTATGCGCATCGGTGAATGGTTTTTTTTTCTTTTTTTTTACCTAAACGCCACAGCCTGCAGATATAATTCGGCAATTCGCCCGCGGGCAGTTACCTAACACGTATATAGTATATCAAGGCGCACCAACCCACCCGTTTGTCTGTCTGTCGGTCTGTCTGTCTATCTACCTACCCATCTGTCTATATCTGTATACAAGAGCTACTGGGAACTTGAGAAACAGACAAAAAAAAATTCTCTCCCCCAGCTTAATTCGTTCTCCTAACGAACCTTGAAGTAATTGACCTTTGGCAACGGGCAGTCCAACTATGAGAGCTGCGCATCGCCGTAAATCTAATCTTGGCGAAATAAATCGTGAAACACAACGCTAAACTTGACAAAAAAATAAAAGAAACATCTCGAGAACCAGCCAAGAATTACGTGACTCCCTCTCGGTCACACATACAAACTCTGTATACATCCGGTTTTTTTTTTTTTTCGTTTTTTTGTCTTTTTTTTTTTTTGCTTCTCATTTATTTATTTTTTTCACTCTAGTCGACGCCCTTGCTTTCTTCCTTCTTCCCTCCTTTCGTACAATACATGCACACGTAATTTCCGGGCGTTAGAATAATTCAATTACTAAGTTTAATCAGTTTTTATTCATAATCGTACGCATAGATGAAAGTCAGGATCTTCTAGCAACTGCCTCCGCCCTCTACTCGTATAGATTCATTCGAAGGAAAGTATAGTTTATACATATTTTGGAAAGCAAACCAACTTAGCTTAACGTATGTTTCAAAAAATTGAGGAATAAGCTGAAGGAGTTTATCACTCAAGTCATTTTAATAGTATCGCAAGTAGGCATCTATATTATTCATTTTTTTTTGTTTTTTTATTTTTTTTCATTTCTAAGACCATAAAAATTGAAGATCTTTGCAGTGAACGATCTGCGTTCTCACGAGAACTGCTTTTACTTACATTAGAGTTAATCCGACTGTGAGATCCGATGGGTTAAGAATATCTGACTTTTACCTGAATATATTATTTCGAAAGACTGGTAGTAACCAGCTGGTGTGATAAACCTGTCGTGAGTTAGAAGGAAAATAAAACTAAAAACTCATTTCATACGCATACCGCTGTAGGTTCTCAAGGCAATATCTCCGCAAGTCAAAGCTTCCCCTACAGAGTGAATATCATATTTCGAAACTGCTTTCGATGTTTTCTTCGAGGTGTTCTCAAGGGTCAATGACAGCTAGATGTAGGTAGGTAGGTACTTATAAGTTGGAATGCACGCAGGTGCGGTGACCTCGGCTCCATTTCATCAGCGGTGATTGACCCTCGGAACATCCCGGAGGTTTCCTAATCGTTTCTTATTTCGAATCTTCTTAAAGCTAGACAAGCTTCGATGACAATATATATATATAAGGTATACGGTCATAAATAACGGTATGTTCACTCTCTCTCCGTACGTATAGTTTGCATGCTGTAAACAGACAGCGTTTAAAGGCAGCTCCAGCATCCAGCCTCCTAGTAATTATTATTCCTATAGGAAGTACAGCTCTGAGCCAGTCAAACATTAACATAGATTCTTTCCCGGCTGCTTCTTCGAGGCCACTTTCTCCCGGGCTCCTTCCTAATCGCTAGAATGTCCGAGCGTGGGAGATCGCCACGGCCATTTCGTATCTGCAGTCACGCAGACTCAAAGACTTCGGACTTTAACTACTTTATAACTTCCAGCTCCTGACCCTCTTATATATACGCTCAAGGTTCTAGTGGCCTTGGCCTCTGTACCGCGAACGTTGGTCACCTTTAAAGAGGATAATTGTACCTAGCTCTCGTTACGTATAGTGTAGCGTACCGTTCGATACGGCTTCTGCATCTTATTGCATTTCTAAACCTTTCATATATATAAGTATATATAATGTACAGAAATGTTGAGCGGGAAACGTGAAAATATTTATAGGGATTAAATGTCATATCGGTTTTCGCTAATTTTTATTCATTTATTTATACAATTTTTACTGCTGCAATAACTCTTCGATAAATATCATAGATCTGTACCTACCTACAGGTCTGCGTGCGGGTAGCGAAAGAGAGAATAATTTTCCAATGACGTATATATATATAAAGAAAAGGGAAAAAGAAGAAAAAAATAGTCATGGGGTGGAGGGTTACGATCGCGTTTCAAGCCTCGGGGGGTACGCCTCTCGCGCCATCGCATCGCTCGCAATAGATTTTTCTTTCGATTTTATTACGCGGCTGCTATCCGGAAGCCGGAATGGTCTCGTTCGCGTGGAGTCGATACCAGGACGTCGTGGAGGGTCGTCCTCGTATATTTCTAGGTCCGCGACAGCAATGTGTCCCGCTACACCGGCTAGGTACCAGCATACGTTACGGAAACCAGACCACGTCGCGCGGTACCACATATGCAGCATACTCGCCCTGCCGAACGAAACTCTTCGTCCTTTGCCCTTTGAGGATTGGTGGGTGATTCTCGATCCCAAAAAGGGTCATTCACACTGATTCGAGCTCGTACTTGTTTTCCCATCACGATAAACTTATACGTCAATGAAAATACAATTGAATGAAAAATTGGCAAAAGTAGGTACAGTAATGTTCATCGATGGTGTCCCTGTAACTCACTATTTTTCCTAGCCTTTTTTCAAATCAAATTTCCCTTCTACAAATATTTTATTTGCCAATGACCGGTGGCTTACTTCGTGACTCTGCTCCAACACGCAGCTGTCATATTCCTAACAACCTGAAGGTTCCACTGGTCACGGGTAAATAAAATATCCATAGAAGTAAAACTCGATTCTGGAAAAAATAGTGAGCCACGGGGACACCATCGATGAACATTACTGTACCTACGGACGTAAAATCGAGGGTAAGAAACGACCAACAGCTGGGAACTAGGATCTTTAGATCTAGATGTGAAAATATTTTGCATTTTTTTTTATCAAGAATAAATTTATGACAAATAAATTCCTTTTCTCAGTTTGTTGTAGGTACCACCTACTCTACTTACTCTAAATAAAGAAAAACTAAACGATTCACGATATGCTGTATATTCGGTAGTATACGGTACTCGCGAAGCTCATCGTTTCGCTGCAACCTAGGGCATATAAATTGTGTGGTACTTTTCTTTTCTTTCTTCACCTCGCGCTTTTCTCTTCTATATTTTCTCCTCTATTTTCTTTTTTCAACCTTTCTTCTCCGCACATATATATGTATATATACCTACATATATACCTATACCATATACTGATATGTAGATATTTACCGTCGTATCTCTATATAATAATATCCCAAAGACGTACGGGGCGAGAAGAAGGTATAACGGGGGAGGAAAAGGACAGCCAATATATACCGGATTCTGTGGCAATGTGTCGCGTGTGCTCTCAGAGATATCGAGTGGTTGATCCCTCCCGGCGTGCGCGGTGCGGTGCGACGCGGCGCGGTTTCCATCCCGCGGGATTACCTCGGCCCCCTACAACCCCCTGCTTACCCTTGTCCCGTTTTCCCGTTTTCCCGTTTTCTCTCCTTTACCCCGCTCTCGGTATACCCTAGTCCAGTTTTCCCGGGCAGCTGCAACTACGGCGAGGAGGAAGAGAGGCGGAGAGAAATAGGGGAAGAGAGGCGGAGAGGCGGAGAGGCCGCGGAGGTGGATAGGTGGTAAATTTACAAGTCGCGTGTCAAAGTGGCCGTATAGCTCGATGGCTGTGGTGGGCTGTGCGACGATCCCTCCGCAACCCTCGCAGAGATATATCCCGCGCTTGATATATCGCCCTGACCCCTGCACCACTCTACCGCTTCGCTTCTGGTCAACCAAACGCCAGCGATACGACGAGGAAATACGACTTGTCGAGAAAAGGGAGTAGTTCGGGGTGCAGGGTGGGTTCTAAGGGATGAATATTTCGGGTAGGTATCCAAAAGCGTTACATTCGAGATTGTCAAAAGACGGATGGGCCTGTAGGTATACCAATATGCTACATGGCAACGGTTCGAATATCTGTCCGTCAAAGATGTGCTAAAGACGCGAGAAAGCGACCTTGTCGTTTGAACTTCAAAGCCACAGAACGTGATACAGAGCGAGAGTTGCACTTTCTATCGAAACTCGTTTATATACCTACCAACTGCAATTTGATAGGGTGCAGAATGATCATCGCACCTTTCAAATTTCGAAGATATGCGAATGTGAATAAATTTTTTTCAAATTAACACTAAAAATTATCTCCACATATAATTATAATTTATATATATACCTGTCTATACATATAAACTAAGAGAAAATATAATAAAACCTATACACACTATAACACCGTTCTACTCTCTACTCTGACCTAACCCCGGTCCCCAACCGGCTCACGGTTTCCGCCGCAGTCGATCAATCCGGGCGTGACGTATCTGCCCGAGATCGCCCTCGCACCCCACTGCGGGCCACAGCCTACGCAATAAATTCCAGGTGAGCAGTACTGGTACCCCGTATACTGAACGGGTGACGTATAATATGTACACCGGTTACGTTACGCATGCATATTCAAAGCCAGTTTCTGCATCACAATTTGTAATCGGAACATATATTATAGATTCACCTATGTCTCTCTATACAGTATTCTGTATTTTTCCGTTCACCAAAACTAGGTGTGCAATCATTTCTTCATTCATTTAATTCAATAACTCATTTGTTCATTACCAAAATTGTTATTGAAACATACGTAGACACAACATACGGTAGATAAACCGCGCCAATGATTCCTTATTGGGCGCCGTCACCTGGTTCACCTGTCTTTTTTTTAGTTTTTGTTTTTTTTTTGTTTCATTTTTTTTTTTTTTTTTTTTTTTTTAGTTAATGCTCGAATAGCCTTGATCGTTGATGTTCCTTCCTAGCGCGTGGACCACTTTCTTATTGGCAAGCCGCGAGGAAGACCTGCGAGAGGTTTCTGACACACTGCCGGAGGGGCCCTTGTCGGCCCACATACGACCTGGCCCAAATATTATTTTAAATGAATTTCATACTCATGTTGATGAAAAGATTTTTTTTGGTCAAACATATTTTTGATACCTTGTAACGATCGGTCAATCGTTGTATATACATATATATAGGTATGTGCGAATTCTCTCTTCAAATTGATAGATTCTTAGATTTTACGCACATGTAGGAATATATTATACACGTACAACTTTGGAACCAAAAAGTCGCCGATAGAAGTTGGAAAGTTTTAGGGGCGAGGCGATATTCCTGTTATTTCTTCGACTCGGAGAAAGTGATGCGACGTAAAACGACAGATTATACAGAGGAAATCCGCGAGGTTTTAAAACGCATACTGTGTCGTTGTATTTTAATTGATGAAACTTGAATAATTATAGAGAATGGATTTCCTGTACTATCTGAAACGGAAACCGGTTGGTTTGTGGTTTTATATCGAGAAACCAGATCCACTGCTTACTTAATTCACTCAACCTTTCCGAAGTTTTAGTGCAGTACGTAGGTACGTGTCCATATATGTGTAGGTATGTGTATCGCGAAGTATCATATCAACTTTTCGCGGTGTTATAACACGCTGGCTATACTGTTGCAAAATAAAACTGTTACTTTATCAGACAATTCTTGTCTTGCCTTGCCTTGTCTTGTCTTGTCTTGTCTTGCCTTGTCTCGTCTTGTCTTGTCTCGTCTCGAATCGTCTCATTCTAGACGATCGCGAGATAGAATGAAGGAGAGATGAGAAACTAAAATAAGAAGAAAAAACCGAAAAAACCTAAATAAAATAAAGAAGAACGAGCGATGGTGACGTGGTGGAGGCTGAAACTGTACACGTATATATAGGGACGGAATTGAAGGAAGAGGAAAAACAAAGACCAAGACGAAGACAGAGACGAAGACGCGCAGTCTGGATACCAAAGATTCCTCCGAAGATTGCAAAGGAAATCTCGCTGCAGTGACAGACTTGAAAAGTTCACCCATCTCGCCCTATCTCGCCGCCTAACTCTCAACCCATCTCAACTCACCTTCCAAGTTCTCCAACCTGCCTTTCAACCTCGTGCCAGTAGGCAAGGTATGTACCTAACTTGCTGTACAGAGCAAGCGGAGCTGGAGACGTAACCCAATAGTAGAAGCGAACGAGATACGTACTGAAACTACGGAGGAATTACGTTAGCGTTTTATCCAATTCACGCGGCGATTTAATTAAACCATTTTCTCATTTATCAGTTAATTCATATCGCTATGCAGTAGTTAGACTCGGCGTGTCGTTACTTGCTGGCGAATAAGTCGTAGAGAAAAGTTAGGAATCACTTTTCGGCCCGACCGATCGACACCATAAGTAACGATGCAACAAATCAACTGATGGGGTCACTCGTTATATTATTTCGATAGAATAAACGCGATCGAATATTTACACCCATATGGCTTATTTCGTTCCTTATCTTTTATCTTTCTAACACCAATATATGCATATTTCTATAAAATATACCTGGGTATGTATATAGGGTATGTACGTTGTACGAACTCACGGGTTACTTTACGGATCACGTAAATTTATACGGTTCAGAATGAAGGCGTGTCGGTTAGCTATGTGCTGAGATGCTATAACTACGAGAGTAGTATATATACACCTGAGTATGTAGATACAAATAGGTGGGCCACGCCAAGAAAATTCTTATGCGAAAGCCACAGAGACTCAAAAAGGTCAAGGCTAGGATATTCGATAGGTATAATCCGCGTAGCTAAATACACATGGATATTTTATCGTCGGAAGAAGACGAAGGAGAAGAAGAAGAAGAAGAAAAGAAAGTTTACGGAGTTAGTACTTTATTCAACACATTCGCACGCATGATGTGTGTACACATATATTATGTGTGTTAACGCCAACGGAAGGAATTTCGAGGACTGGGGCAAAAATCTGTGTCAATGGAATCATTTGCATTACCACGATAATTGGCATCGCTATAGCTGTAGCTGTATGTATGTAAACTCGGATATCATTGAACTGATCAGAGCGATAAAAGGAGTTTGCGTTGTTGGCAATTGATCGTCGGTAATCTAACACCGAATCAAGTAATACTGATAAATTAAACCACCGATGAAAGATAGAAAAGATACCTTCGTGTCTGCGTCACATTTACAACAAACGAAAAGTAAAATCAAATTTTTCATTTCATTTTTAACTGTACATATAATGGTAAAAATCGGTGATAGATTCACGACGTATGTGGAGAAGAGAGAAAATCATAAAGCGACATTTTTTGGTCGGAATAATTAGTCGGTAAACAGTATGGAACAGTGTCAGCAAGAAAGTGATTTCTCTTTGCAGAATTTCAAATTATTCGACCCGCCCAAGCATACGCGTAACGGTATTATCATACAGCTGCCTGCATAATGTTGCCATGTATTATCGGCGTGCGGTAGCTGTAGTAAGGCTATATATTTACTGGCACATTGATAGAGGGATTTCCGCCCCTACGCGAATAGTAAAACCGATCAATGAGAGTTATTTTCGGGCGCGATAAGCTTTGATTGCTGGATTAGGCGCCTCATTTAGTCGAATATATCCAAACATTTTATATATACACGAACCGGCCAGGATAAGGCTTACACACATTTATCGGACCCGGGTATAATTAGAAATTACGACAACCGCAAATACAACAGGAAAACGGTGATGCCGATAACATCGATCGATCAATTGATATATCGACAAATAATCTCTGATAACACAACATTTCAAAGACTGCACTTTACGAAATGATAGAAATCATTAATTTTCTTTTCTTTTGTTGCAAAAATTCTAGAATAATTCACGAAGATTTGTTCGCATTTCTTCAGCTTGGGAACAGCAAAACGTAGTTTCGTTATGCGATTAGAGAATAAATATTGTCTGGATCAAAGGTTTGACTCGTTTTCCCGCGATTATACGAATCTCCCTTTCATGATCAACATTGCTATTTTAATGCGCGGATTTACTCTTGTGTAATTACCGTAACGTGACTCTTGTTATGGCTTTGGATAATGCAATCATTTGCCAATTGAAAGACCGAGGATTATTTAGAGCTTACAACTAAAAAATACGCCGGATTTGCCATCGGCGCAGCATGAGTGAGGATAGGGTTTATCACGATAGTGCAGCACCTATACTTTCACAGGTGTACATAGGTACGTGTATATACCCTACGCTCATGAAATGATATTTATTAATCATCGAAATATGCAGCGTAATATGTAGCTGCGAATATTGTTATTCTGGCAAATATTTGACTTCAAAATTACATACATATACAAATAAATAATTTACCTCTCCCTCAGAGCTATTATCGTGTTTGATTCAAGCTCGAAAAATATTTGATCAAATTTTAACACCGAATAACTCCAATATTGCGATTTTTTTCACCGATAAAATGGAAACGAACTTCCTATCGGACTCGAATAACAATTTTAAAGTAACTAATAAATTTATCTATAATCGCCAATGCCATCTATGATATTGTACTTATTTTTACACATTAAGCTGTATAATAGGTATAGCTAATATTTTGCTTGCAAATCAATGCCAGATCTATTGATACATGATCTCACCGACGGGTGTTTCCGAATCATAGGTATATATATAGATACGTAGGAGATTTCCGAAACAAACCGATAAAAATTATCGAGCGATTATGCTGACGTCGGAGAATGTCCCTACCGATTATCTAAAATGTAAGACTCCGAAATTCGGCAATAATCAGAAAATAATTCTTACGATACACAGCGGCGTATGTATTTGACATCCGATGACGAAACTACGTATTACTTATTGCACGTGTGTATACGTACATACCTATTCCGTTAATCTGAACGCTTTCGATTCGAACTATATATATGTGGTGTTTTTTTCACTCGACGACAGGTTTAAGATAAATCGGTTCGTGCAGCGGATGACGAATCGTGATTTAAAAAATAAACCAAAGAAGTTTCTCTCCGCGATTATACATCGAACTTCGTCATACCTGGAATGGGTAAGCTGGGTAGGCTTGTTTTAACATTCTTGAGACATCGATGCTTCGATGTGTGAGGAATAAAGAGAAAATTTCGACTCCGTGAAAAGGTGTGAAAAAACATATTCGTGCAGGAAGTTGGGTAAAAAAATCCGTAACAACGATCGATTTGCATATTTAACGAAACCCGAGCTCCCTTGCAATCAGCCAATGCGACCTGCAGCCCTATCGAGGTTGTAAAATCGTCGTGCTTGGTGCAATACCGCATGCGACGCCGAGCAGCAATCTAACGAACGCATCTTTACCCTGACTATATAGGCATGTGCATTGTGCAGCCCAAGCCACATTACCTACATAATAGATTAGTCTATACCCTGTAATAATTGCGCCGGTATAGTTTGAGGCGAAATTATTGACCGCGAGTGCACGACGAAGCTATAACCACATTCTTACGCAAACCACCTCTGCAATGAACCAACATGGAGTTCCGACCTCCTCCTCCTTCTCTTCCTCCTCTTTCTCTTCTCTAATTGCTTACGATTAGGTTGTCGATTAGAGTCCGGAGAGCGAGAGGTGGATGAAAAGGGAAGAATAAGGCTCACAAGTGAGAGAGAAAGGCGGCACAATAATACCATAAATCAGGGAGTAGGAAGACGAAAAAGTAAAGGGGTGAAATAGAAAAAAGCTCGTGGAGTAGATTTGGAACGAGGCCAGTGTGCTCCACCGAGAGTCCCGTACAGAGCGTGCAACACCAACTTGCCTGGCTAACCAGGGGATGGGGATGGCCCCTCGTTTCATCCTCTCCGCAAACCCCTATAGTTTTCCGATTCACCTCGTAAATCACGCGACCGCAAATAGTTCATAAATAAAAGGCAGACAGGGTGCAGCTCTTAACTTGAGTGCAAAAATAGGCTTGGATACCCCCGACCCCATAGCACACCATCTACAGCTAAACGATTTATGCTAATTTTATTGTTAGAACTACGATCACGTCTCCAAGACGAACAATAACTACGCCCTTAATACCCAACCTCCGGTTCAGCAGCGACACGATTAGAATTAATCGAATATGCTATATATAAATGACAAATCTTATTCAAACAACGCTTCAGCACCCCATCGTAGAAATTATTGCCTTATGCACCCCGAATAAAACCTGTTGACATGTTCCCGGGTCCTTTCACTCGGAAATCGTGCAGATATGAAAATTCTTTGGTTTATGGAAGTCTTCCGATCAGATCGAACGGCTGATAAGACTTTCCGGTGAATTTCTGAAAGACTGTAGCGAGCGTCTATAATAGTTCCTATAAATATTTGAAAATGAGGAGATTCCATCTTGGGTGAATTCCTGGGTCCCGATACTGGGCTTGTTTTATATTTAACTCGTTTGTTAGGGAGTTGTAGTACCGTTCCCTTCACTTGGGGGTGCGTGACGACTAGTTTTTCCGCGTATCGCGTGACTGCGATTAGAACAGGTATTCGATACCCATATACATAAATATTATAGACTGCAGTACTTAGATACGTATATACGATACAGGTACAACAATGCACGTTTTCACTGTTATAACCATCAACTATGAAGACGTATACCTATTTTACGTATGAACGTTATACGCCCAGATATTACTGGAAAATGTATAACAGAAAATACTTGGGGGTAGGTATATCCATGCACATGTAACTAGATCCTACGAAGAAGAGGCATATCCATATAATGCTAGCGAAGAAACTTGGAACGCGAATCCTCCAATTTTCTAAGTAAATTTGGCTCCTGTGTCGAGGGGCGCCAAGCCCATGCAAACTCAATCCAAATGTACAGATATTTCGTGCATGAGAATAGGTATGCACAGTTGTACAATGTACATACATGGGTGAAAGACTGCGCTTGCACGTATGCGAATGGTGGTATTTCACATTTGCATATATAGATTTGCACGAGAATATAGGAAGGAAGGAAGCAGTTGCCCTTTATCCTGGGTTTTGATTTAAGATCTACCCTGAATATCTGGCAGAATATCGCTGGTGACTATTAGACGAGTTTTGCCCAACTTGGCTCCAGATACTAGCCTCTAACTTCGTTTCAACATGTCCGCATGTCCGACTGGCGTTATTCCAAAAGTCCGAACAATCTGTGCCACGTCTTACCCGTGTCTTAGACACGACAGCAATTCGCTAGACGCGTTAATGCTCCGATTTCCATTCGATAGATTCTACATTCCAGATAGATGTGGGCAGCTATACCCGCGTCCCAGGTTGTCTTACTTAACAGCTTCAACCAACTTCGGAACTCTCGAGGCGATTAAAATACACATACAAACCGTCTGAACCGATATTTTGCATATAAAGCTACGCGTCTTTCGGTAGACATAATTGACTTTGTCCAATTTTTATTAAACAAAACGGGCTGCATGATCAGCTTCAATTGATATATAGGTATCTGTGGATATTTAGCACCGTTCAAATATCTGGGTTATGCTATTCCATTGCGTATCTGTCCAATTAAAATCCGGTGCTTTGAAGAGTTGAATAAATATAAATTATAACTGTTAAACCACATTGGTATAGGTTAATGATCAATAACGTAACGATTAATTAACGGCCTTTGCCAGTTCATCGTTAAACATGATTATGCATTTATACCTATGTACCTATATGTGCAACTGCAGTAATATGGTATCTCTGGTTCCTGCATGTATCCAATCGCATAGAATATTGACAGTACCTATGTAATTGCACTTGCTGTTGCAGTAGTTGAGGAAGTTAATGAAGGAAGTATGTACAAGTTAACTTTCTGTCATCTGATATTCATATGAAACAAACAAACAGAGAAAGGTGAAAAATAGCTATTGCACATGTAGGTACTTGGGTGTCATTGAAATCGAACACGGTTTTAAACGCTGTTTTCACTTGGAATTTGTTCGATAAATATCCCCTATCGGTCAGCTGACATCCGAGTAAACAGGTTACCAGGAAATAGCCTATCAACCCAATGTTATACATGATATTTCTCGCTTTTTCATTTTCTTTTTTTCCTTTTTTTTTTACGATCTTTTTTTTCGCTTCATTTCTTTTCTGTTCACTCGAACAAACACGTTTCCCCTTGTTATTGAATGTGCATAAAATATGAGCACCTCCATTACTACTGTAGGTGCTACATGTAGGTCTACATGCTATCGCGGTAGTTTTACATTTTTTATTCATACTAATGTGAGTGAGGGATAAAGAACTGGCAAGACAAATGAATTGACAAAGGTTTTAATGAAATGAAAAATATGCATTTTTTATTTCATATACATATGTACATATGCATACATAGATATTTATTAATTCAGGAAGTATCAAAGCTCAGTTACGAAACGTACTATATGCTATACAGGTAACATGAAAAATTTCAATCGGCATTTCATCCTCTGTAAAAACACTTTCAACTATCAAAAAAAAAGAACGGATTCAGATTCTAGCTTTTCATAGTTTGATGTTACACGTAGTACCTAGATGGAACGTAAATATATAAATATGCAGAATCGATACTTACCCAACTACGTTGATTCCGACGTGATAACACGAACGAACGCGATATGTAGAATCAGATTACTATACATATAATATACATATACGGTATTATTATAACAATTAAATAATCTGTATATGTATACGTACAAAAAAAAAAAAAAAAAAAAAGGGGACGTAACGACTACGACACGGCAAAGATAGCAATTTTAAGCGACACTTATCAAATCTTGTGCACTAATCTCCTTGATATTTCTAAAAGCTTGGGTAATATCGTAGTAAACATAAATGAAAGTTTAAATGAAAATAAATTATATACCTTTGTCTGCGACTCTCTCAGAAGTTGATCTTGGGATTATAGTATAGTATAGTAGCATATAAGGTAAAGTAAGGGAATATATGGACCGTGGAGTTTCTTCTATCGCACTGAATGAACATTTTTGAAACTTCGTTAGAAAAATATTTCGACAAATTATTACAGAGTCAGGTTTTGGGTTTTCTTTCTTTTTGTTTTTCATTTCTCTTCGGTATAAAAAGATCGCAGATTGTATAAGGGACCAAATGCCACCAGACTCGTGTTTGTTCATCGAACTGTTCAGAAATTAAACGCATTTTTTTCTTTCTACACTTCATACGATGATCTGGGTATGATGACTTATATCACCATAAATAATTGTTTTTTAATTAGAAGGATTGTTCATTTTGGAGCAGCGAAACATTAATGAAAAATGTTCGAAACTTGGCGGTCTATATTCGCTCACTTTAATTTATACTCGTTTAGATGACAGAAAGAAAAAGAGAGAGAGAGAAAGATAGTGGAGGAATGAGATGATAAGCAGATATTTCTTACCCTTGATTTCTCAATTATAAAGAGAAATATGAAGACGTGCGGCGATGATGAAAATGAACAAAAATCTACACAGTAGCAAAGCGAGTCTAAACGTCGATTAAGTAAAAACGGAAGAAAAATTAAGAACAAGAAGGAATTGGCAAAACGCGAAGTACGGAGAAACTTAATTGCAGTCGGTATATATACCTCATTCGTTTGCTGAGATAAAAATATTATTTTAGCTTTTCTTTTTCGACGGTGAAAATCTGATCACTTATACGATTTCGTAATCGAAGTAGGTATATAGGGAAAGTGCGAAGCGGGAAACGGATGACATAAAGCGAGAGTACCACGTGGGAGACATCAAGACATGCAGTACACAAAACGAAATGAAAAGTCCAAAGTATATAAATTACAGTTATACGAATCAAGGAGAAAAGTGTACAAACCTGATCCGCGGCTTTGCTAGTCCGTGATCGTTACGCGCGGGCACCCGCGCACGTAGGTATTACTTTAGCCGAGACGTCGCGTTATTCTGAAAACATTATATTAACAAGAATGATTATTCATAACGACCAATTTATCATCCTTAACTAATTTAGACAATATTATCATTCGTCGTTGGGTAGTCGTTCGCCCTAAGGCACTGCGAGAAGAAAAATTTGCAAAAAATATAAATATGGTAGAAAAGCGAAACATCGCCACATCGATCCGAAGGTCGTTCAAGAAATTTCGCACGCACGCATACACGCACGCAGGCACTCAGCCAAATGCCAAATTATATGAGTCTGGCCTAAATCTTGCAACCAATTATTACCTCGCCACCCTCTATGCCACCTGACAAACTTTTCGTTTAAATTTTACCATCGCAAAAGAAAAAAAAATTAACTGTGTAATAATAGTCTATGGCTAGATATTACTACGTTATTAAAAATGCCAACACTTTTTTTCCTCTTTTTATCACACGCGTTTACCTACTACGACTTTCTTTCTCGACCTGGCGGTACATAAAACGATCCCCAGAGTAGATTACACGTAAGTATATCATTTCATAATGTAATTCTGACCGTATACTACCTATATTTGCTCTACATTTTAATCAGAGCTATTCCATCTAATCGGTCTTCCAAAATACATCCACCACACACTTTTTAAAATGTTAGTTTTTAAGCTACCTAATATTTTATCAAACTTCCTCGATGAATAAAAGAGAAAAAAGAACGAAAATTTCATTCCTAAGAAGAACAAAGATAAAATACATATCAAACTCGACTAAATATATGTATAGCGAAAAGATTCGTATAGAATGGTCATTTTTGTCCGGTTCATAATAATGATTATTGCACAACTGTTTAAGTGGTCATTAAATAGGACCTTGAGAATAATAAAAATATTTATAACGTATGTACTGAGATAAGTGATGCGTCGCTAATTCCTTATAGCGAGACGCAGTGTACACATAGCGTTATACTTTGAACTCCATAGTTTACAACGTTTTTTTCTTTTGTCTTTTTTTTCTAATTATAAGCGATTTCCTTATGTGTATACTGTTCGAAAAGCAGCAAATAAAAACTGCGATTCGTAATAATTTATTCGTCGGTATATTTTGATTTCAAAACTCTTACCTCTCTTATGACTTTGCAGCCTTTGACATTTCCGATCTGGGAAAACAGGGCGCAGAGTAAATCCTCCGAAACGGAATGCTCCAGATTCCCAACATACCTATAGATAAGGTGCCTCTATTATGCCAAGCTTAACTCATCTGCAGATCTGCAGATTCCATACTGCAATGAAATCCCGTTACACGATGCACGCAGGTGTGAATATCTATGTACTACGTTTATAATGTGGAATGCGAGCCCACGCATCTTAGTTAGTAAAATACATCTTGATGAGTGTTAATAGATATGAGTATAGTCGCTTGGTAATTACATAGCATGTCGAATAAACGAGGCGGATATTCGTGAAGAAAAAGTGACGTTCATTTGTGCGAAAAAATAATGAATATAAAATAAAAATAAAATAAAACAAATAAACAGAAAAGAAAAAAAACCGTTCGTCAATTAGTTTCATTCGGGTACCACCGCGTAAGTAATTGCCTCCCAAATTTATGTAAATTTATACTCGTTCTATACGAATATTTTTTTTACCCGTCCTTTCATTTTATTTATCCTCTTTATATATTTTTTTCGTCTCTTTTCACAAAAACCGCAGGAATATGTGAAAGAAAGTGAATGTTGTGAATATATTTCAACGAACGTATAGGTAGGTATATATACTGCAGTTGATGTATCAATCGAATCGTATATATACTGAACTTTTGAATAAGAAATTCAGGGAAAAGTAAATACATAGTTTGGTGAAACTTTTCTATATGTAGGTATAGTGTAGTAGGTATGTATGTAGGGGTTGATTCGACGTGGTTATACCTTTTTATTTTCATAGAAGTAAAAACCTGATTCAATTAAAATTGGGTAACTTATTTCTTGCTCTTTCGGTCGGTATATAGTAGTACCGAGTTTTCATTAGACCTGCACCTATATATCTATACATTTCGCGTTTACGTAGGTGATTAGTAATTAAGCTCCATCCTCGCTGTGGAAAAGGGATAAATATAGGTATACCCTCCAGGCGCCCATAAACCTCGACTAACTAAATAAAATAAAAGAAGTTTAAAGAAAAATCTTCGGCAACCGTAATAGACCGAAGCGATAAGAAGACCTAAGAATTTCTTTTCACTCTATGTATACGTGCGACTCGCGTGCTACCTGAAGCTTTGCAAAAAGACAAAAACAAAAAAACAGAAAATAAAAAGAGGGGGAAAGAAAAAAGACTAGGGGAAAAAAAAGTCAATACTTACAGTGTCTTCGGCGCTATTTCGTCCGACATCTTGGTCTCAGTAGTTTCGTGTACCGCGATGCACTGCTTGCAGGAATACATCAACCGCACACAGATTCGTCCCTGTGCAGCTTTCGGTGTTACGTAATAAAGTGATTTTATTTAAATTTACCTTTGTGTGCAACGCTGCACTTGCAGCCAAAAGCTGCGACCAGATTCTCAAATGCATAAGAACGACGATAGGTGGGTATATAGAAACCCCGATGAGGATAAAGGAGAGGATTGAGGGGAAAAGGGGGCAATAAAACTAAGCAAAAGATAAACAAAGAGAGATAAATAGAGAAACAAAGTGCAAGAGAGGAAGGGTGCTAGTTTAAACCGCTTTGAAGCGCTTTCCCGCGCTTGCGCGAAACAACAATGCGCGCGCGTGCCAAATTTCACTTTTTAATAAACATAAACAATCATTAGCTTTTTTAGTTATTTTATTTCTTGCATTTTTTTCATTTTTTATTCTTAGCTTTATAAACTGCAGTCTATACCTACTTCAATTATTTTCAACTATATTTTGTCCAAAATAACTCGTTGACACTCCTAGAAAAATTATCCAAAATTATTAATTTACGACGGTATGGTATAAGAACGCGTCTTATCGCAAACACGTGCGATATACAAAACTATAAAGAGAATAAGGCACAGGCTGTATTTTTAGTAGTAGTTTTCGCGTATTAATAGTAGAAAATAACAATTTAGAACAGATAAATGTATGTTTTCGGAGAGAATAGAAGATCCAAAATTGAGCCGTATGGTTTATTTTACGAAAGAAATTTTTCGTAAAAAAAAAGAAGTTTCCTGTTTCTGAGATCATTGAATTGAATATTATAAAAGATATGTAAAAGTTGTAGAAAATATTTGAAAAATTATAGATCCGCAATTTTCAAACCGGAAGTGGTAGATGTTTGAAAAGCTTGTGATTTTAAGTGAAAATATAAGCGGAGAGCGAAAAAGAAAAAAATAATAAAAAAGAAAAAAAGTAGTTTTTACGCATATGTTGTTTGAAATATTTTCAATGGGTGCAGGAAATGATAAATCTAAATCTATGATAAGTCAATTTTTAGAAGAATATCAATCATTTATTAAAATACATATAATATGTTTATTTATTTATTTTTCATCTCGAGATTTTAATAAATATTACTATATTTCGTTTACCTATTTTACAAAAAAAAAAGAATCTATCATTCTTTATAATAATTATTTACAGTTATCGAACCGTCGTTTTAATCGATCGATTCCGGAAGAGAATATATAAGATTTAAAAAAAAGAAAAAGAAAAAGAAAACCAATACAATAATGATAATGATAATGTTATTACCTATACGGAATTTACGTTATAAAAAACTGCTTAAAAGAAAATAAAGAATTGAATGAACTCTTTATCTCGTTTATGACGAATCCCGAAACTCCCCTTTCAACCCACTTTAAATCGAAAGTGATGATAAGTCTGATTGCGCAATACCAAAGGTAGGTATGTAAAAAGTAATAAGAAAGACGCACAACATAACTTTCGATACGGGTACACGTAGAATTTCACTATTCTTCGTTTATCTTTCGGAAATCACATGTAGAGACGTGCTGCTGCTGCTGCTGTTGCTGCTGCTGTTGCTGCGTCGATAAAACTAGTTGAACAAGTTTGTAATTACGTTTCCGTGTATTGGATCACGACTTTCGTAGGAATCCGGATGTGGGCGGAGGTCCGATAGGCCTGTCGCTTATCGGAGCTGTAGGATCCATTCCTATTACTGACGGTGAACTTTTACCGTCAAATTTCGACCCGCTGGTGCTGCTGATTCCAGACGAAATGGAATTACTGTAGGTCGGTGTGTTTGTGTTTGTATTTGCTTGAGGCATTACTGGGGAAGGTGATGCTCTCTCTATTGTCAATGTTTGCTGAGGCAGCTGAGCGTCGCTTTGAATTCCCATGGAACCGTAAATCTCTTTCAGCATCATCAACATCGTGTCTTCTGATTCCCTGGAAATTAAATAGCCAAACTTTGAGATAGAGAAATCGAGTAAACCAGACTTTCAGGTCTACGAAATTTCTAAATCCTAAACAATTTTGGTTCGGCGCTTTCATATCATAGATTTGAAAATGCAGATGCTACAATTCCTGGAATTGAGACATATCCCGTGCCAAAATGTTGATAAACTCCGAGCGCGAGCGGTATGATACAGGGAATACTTCATCGTGCCAGAAGAGAAAATACACGGAAAATACAAATAGTAGGAAGATTCCAGGATAGGATTTACGTCTTTCATATTTTCTAATTAGTTTTTCGCATTAAAGAGGTCAACGCCTTACGTGGTTTCTAATTTTATACCACTTTTTCCCGTTAGTTTTATTGCTAGAAGCCAATTATGATTTTTTTTTCAACTCGGAATAATCGGGATACGTTTCCCATTTGATTTACAAACGACTCGAACGAAGCATAGTGAGACTGAAACTTGATCCTCTATAAATGATAATGAATTATACAGAGATCTACCAACCAGTAGCAAACGTGGCTAGTCAGCGCAAATATATATTCATTGATGTACTCGAACGGTGCCTCTTGGAGAACGTAGTCGACTCTTCTTCCGCCGTTTAATTTGCCGATTTTTATATCGTCTCCTGAATCGTCGATTTGTTGCTGGGACGTTTCTGGACCGTTCGATGCACTCTGAAGCTGCTCTTCGACTACCTTGTCTATCTCACGTTCTAAAGCCTGATTATCAGGCCTGTGAAACATCGCTAACTGATACACAGAGTTCCAAGTACTTCTCACAGAGTCAAGAAGCTTTTGCTTCAAATCTGCACCAACTCGAGCCATAGTTTCCTTCAATTCTGAAAATAATGAAAATTTTCAACAAATTGTTAAAAGAAACTAGTCACATTCGATCATGAAACTGAAGTTCAAACAGGAAATGTTCAACTCCGTTCTTATTTTCCGTGATTGACTTACCCAGATGCATTCTCTTCCTTCCTTTATGATGCGGGATGAGCTTAGGACGAAATTTGCTAGCATCTGGATGGATCAGAGCCTCTACTCGATAGGCGACTGGGTCGAACGGATGAAAGATATTGAAGAAAGCGGGACATGTAGGTAGAGCAAACTCCTCACCTAAGGTATCGATTCCTCGAACCGTTACAAACATTCCAATTGGACTTCCGAGTGCAAAAAATGCACTGGGGTGGAAATTTAGCTGAGGATAATTGATGTATGGTTGACCAGTGCCGGCTGCTCCCATTACATAGCTGATCTTTCTACTCAAACGACGCTTCAGTATCGGCATCTTAACTTCCCTAATCGGTCCGACGGTGTCCTCCTTCTGTAATTCACGTGTAGAAAGGATTATTTACAGAAATTTATTGGAGGAATTGAGAAGTAAATTAGTAACAAGTTGACTCTGACGATTGTAGTTCGTTTTTATACTCACAACGGCCTCCGTGGTCCCAGGTTCTTGTTCCTCCTCAACTTTCTCATAAAATTCTTCTTCCTTTGGTGGTTTTTGGTGGCACAACAAGTCGAAAAGTATTAGACTGCCGAGAGAATGTCCACCGACATAAACACCTCCTTCAAAACTAGGATTCCTATTTTTAAATAGAGCAAAAAGCCTGTTCATTTCATTGCCTACAGTCTGCATGATGGTTTGGCAATAAATTGGGCTGGTATAAAACAGAATGTCAGACAATGTATCATTGGTGAAGTGTCTGAGCTTAGGAATACTCTCTAGAGTAATTGCCTGTAGTTTTTTATCAATTCCAGTGTCATCCGAGTGCAATGTCGTGTGCCAAGATATCGGCAACACCTCTATCTTGTGAACGGTACCTTGCTCACTTGCACTACGGTAGTGAGATTGGACTAGCTGAAGAGATATGCTCCTGAATTCGTCCACTGTAAAATGCAAAAATGATCAGTCCCAATTCATGATCATTTGAAGCAATCAGAGTGGCTGCAAAATCTGAGATTGAAGATTCCACGAGTCTACCAGATTTCCAAAACAAGAATCAATCTTTATGTTTAGTTTCATATTTGAAACATGACTTGAGATAACATTGCTCAACATTATTGCGATATTATCAAGTTCCTATTTTCAATATTCCCAGGATTTATGGCCATTCTGAAGCGATACCTTATAAAAATACTGACTAACGTGGCGAATATTTTCGCAAATAAATAAAAGATAGACCTTTGGTCTATGCATATTCTTTAGCAATTATTAATGCTAATGTATATGATGATGATGTAATCTAACGAAATAGAGACTAACCGACTTCCTCAACACTTCGGAATTTCAAATCACAGACGCTTCCAATACCATGGACGAGGAAGAGTAGATGATCTACCTGGTCTGGCTCGCCTTCATCTATATTGAATTCGTCGACACCACGCTTTACGACACGAGGTCTAGTTGCTGCACCCTGTAAATATGTACTGTCCTCTGAACCCTTAAGAGGCAAGGGCCAGAAATCGAACAGAACCATGCGTGCGTTAATTAAAAACACGTAGGTAGACATGAATTTGATTGATAATCAGATACAAAAAAAATGTGTTAATAAATTTTGAATGTCTTAGAGTTGTTACAAGCTTTTACGTCCCAAGTTATTAGCAACCCTACCATTTTTATGATGAAAAAAAATTCGACTTCTCTATTGCAGAACCGCAGTATTCGAGATTCTGCATTTGAATTTCAGCAGAATATAAAATGATCTGTGAATTATAGCATGAATAGAGTCTAGCACTGATTATTAACGTTCATTTCCACATTTTGCAGCAAAGAACTGTAAAAACTGCATAAAACCTGCGGATTATTGTACCGAATAATATTCAAGCCCCTGCTTTTAAATTCCAGTGAAATGAAAAATCATCTGTAAATTATAACGTGAATGGAGTTTAGAGTTAAGCACTGAGCGGGGTAAAACACGTTGTTATAATAATCGAATGGAGCAGTAATTTCAATGTATGAAAATCAAACCTTTCAAATTTCACGTTTCTGATCAAATTCTCTGACATTCACCGATTTTTCAGCTTCGTAACAACCCTATATATCGATGTGCCTTCTACACGTGGGTATTATACCAATAGGATATGTATGATACGAGTTTAGTCACGTTGAGAGACAATGCATGCGATTAGTACCGAAATCAATTTGTTATTAAAAAAAAATTCAAAATTATCAAATGGTAAGAGGTTTGTTAAAAACTTGGTGATTTTGGTCACGGTTTCATAACTTTAGGACCGGTCATATCATGATCTTGAAAATTGTTCATCGCTGAAAATTGTAAATCAATGGCAATTCCATTTCTACAGATGGCGTAACAATGGTATACATTTTGAGAATCGTCGATATCTCAAACCTAGAACGCCAGGATGATTTTTCCTACCTTCTAACATTAGACTGGGGGTAGATATCTACCCCGCGCGATTCTTGACGAGACAATCGTTCCTATCAGTAGCAGAGAAACTTTCTAGTACATAAATCTCTTCATTTTTTCACAATGAAAAGAATGGTGTACGGAAAATTCAATTTTTGTAACACTGTATGAAAAGTTCTTACTTTGTGTACCGAAAATTGTACGCAAAATAGCAGATTCTTGATGATCTTACAAAGTGTGCGGGAATCAACATTCCCGCACACTTTGTTGATTCATCCATGCGGAGTGTAAACAAAGTGCGAATTTCCATACAGTGTTACAAAAAATTGTACATGAACTAGTGCGGCTTGGTGATTCCCGCACTAGTATCATAATATACTATTATTGAATTTTAGTTGACGAAAAACCCATTTGAAAATGGAGAAAGATCTCACGCTCGAGGTGAAGATTCTGATTTTCCACAGTCATCAAAATTCTGATTCATAATTATGACGAAAAGTTCACAGCCATGACCATTATCGACCAGTTGCCAGCATTAATGCACATGCTCATACTTCAGTCCCGCATAATTCGGACCTATACATCTTTCCCGAAATCAAGTGCCGAAACTTTCGAAAAACTACTTACAGCATTGTTGCCCCAGGATGCAGTCAATTCAGGAGAACCAGGTTGAAGGTAATGAACCTGTACTGTAGCGCTATGGAATATGATGTACTCTCCGTTATTGAGTTCGATTCTCCTATTCCAAATATCGGTGTTACACGCCTGTTGGAATTCCTCCTCTAATCTAGCGGCAACATTCTCTTCATAGGGCACGTACCGCGACTCGGCAGGTCCTTTGTAGAACCATGAACATCTCCTAACTTCGTTAGGTGCTCCTGGCCAATAAACAGGAGTCCTTAATCTCCTCAGTATATCTACGTCGTATCTTCCACCGTCTGTTGCAACGGTTGTTTCGGGGGTGATTTCTGTCGAATTATGTACCTCTTCAAGGTTCAGGCTGTCCTGCATGGAAAACGGGAGCCAAAGGACTTTGGTTTCCACCTCTTTGCGGTGGAACCAATGCTGGTAGACCGGGCGGTACGTCATCTGTTTAATCGAAGATGTACCTGAGGCCTGGAACAGTTATTTTCGCATTTTTGTATCCCGCGGAATGGAGAGATTCGCGAGTTTGAAAATGGCTTGATTTATGGTATTGTCAAAAAGATTTACGCCACGTCGCGTATGAATGGGAATTGGAAATTGCGTTCGGTAATAATACTTTTCGATACTAGTGCGAAAGTGTTGATTCTCGGACGAGTGTGAAGTTTTTCGCCCGAGCGAAGCAAGGGTGACACAATCATACGAGTAGAGAATCATCTTTCGCACGTGTATCGAACTTCATTTTTCAACACAGCGCGCGTTAAGTTGAATTTTATGCACGCAAAGCGTGCTCATAATCGAACTTTGCACACGCCATGTGGGAAAGAGACTTTTAAAAATCACATAGGTAATGATATACCGTATTTTGAAAGAAGAACAAAACTGGAAAGACAATATTCTATATATGGATGAAAGAAATGATCATACTGCACGGAACGACTTCTAGTATTAAATCCGGCGTCTGCGTGTCTTTGGCAAACGTTGAATGCGAGAAGAGATTGGCATTGAGGGTTTTGGGGGACGAGGGTGACCGTTGTAAAACGGTTAATTCGGTGCTTGGTATAATACTGGAAATAGTCGTGAATAATTAAACTACTCAAATACCTACCCATACGGATTTTACGCGACAGACGGTTTGCTCTTGAAAACAATGGGGAAATTCATAGGGCCAACAAAAACCAAACTTATTTCACCTGGAGTCGGTACTGCTATATGCTAAGCAAGCAGAGGTATACACACACACACACACACACACACACGCACACAGATATAGCACCGTATGCACGAATACCTATTTGGTTAATACATATTCACGACCCGGGGTTTAAACTTTCATACGAGGGAAAATTCCAGCGTATAATGCTCAAGTTAAAACAATAACGACGTACGTTTTAAAGCTCGAGTGGTGGAAGAGAAGAGGAGTCAGAATAATTCCTTAAATTGGACAGAAACCAAAATGGCTTCAATTCTAGTTTATTTTCATTTAATTTACGTTCCTGCGATAAAAATAGATAAAAAAATTCGTGTCGTACGAATATGTTAGTAGGTACACGAATATAGATTTTTATGAAATAAGTTACACATGCTGCATTCATCAGACGTTACATTTTGAGACTGAATAAAACGGTATAGACTCACTATTGCTCTGAATCGTTTCAAGACCTGATCTATCATCGGGTAAAATATCTGTTCAAACGGAGCCATTTATCCAAGAAGTGGAGTATATCTATCTCTTTCTTCGCAAACTAAACAGAACATAAAATGACAAGTGACCAATGATGGTAGGATGATATGATCATTCATAAAACCTCATACTATAATAAATACTAAATATACAGTGATCATTGCGCAGGGTTGATCATTTCACAGATTAACACACCTGCAGCAAGTAATTATACAGTATCATCGATAGTAATCGCCACAGCAAAAATAATAACAATAAAATTAAACCTTCACGTATAACTGTAACACTTACCAAATTGTGAAGACTGGGTGGCAGATTGGTCAGTCCGTTATCAATGGTATTCGAGTATCCACTGCTTCCCAATGGATTAACCGACATTTGAATAGGATCAAGAGTCGCAGATCCAGTCGGTTCAGGAACTGCAGCTGCCATAGGCGGAGAAGGGGGTGTGAAATAAGCCGCAGCGTCTTCTCGCCCGATGATATTATTAGCGATATTATTTCCCGGGGTAATATTTTTTGGGTAAAAGTAGCTTTGAGGGTTGTTTGTTGCTGCGGAGGGGTTGAAGTTTCCTACAATCGGATGGGACTGCGGTTTTAAATTCGTGTTAACGTTCGGTACGGGGAATTGCGAAGGGTTGTAGAAAGTCGGTAGCGCGTTTTGCTCGCTTGACGGCGGCTGTATCGTGGGGGAAAAACCGTAATCGGTAAGTCCAGATGCCGGGAAAGGACTAGATGTGGTTTGTGGTTCGGAAATAGGAGGCGCGAGAGGCCCAACTTGTCCCTGAAACTTTGTCGGGTCATAAAAACTGGGAATCGGCGTTTGACCTGTCGTCGTCGTCGAAGCGAAATATCCTGCAGCTGTGGCCTTTTTTACTTCCTGTGAACTTTTACTGAACGGATTTATACCGGCAGAATTATTATTCGAGCTAGTTACGTCCGAAACGAAATCGTCGGCTCCTCCTAAAACGGGTGGCGGAATTGGTACCGCCGGTTTTTCAACCTCAGAATCGAGGCTTTCAGATTCTACCTGCACCGCCTTTCTAGAGGCCAAAAGATTTTCCAATTTCTCGGACACCCTCGCCGCCGAAATCGGGGCGAACGGCGACGAGGAAGAAGGCGGTGATTCCTTTTCCGAACCACTAATACCTTCCGGAACTGATCCAGATGCCGGAAAAGAAGCCGATGGCGATGCCTCGGTGAGATCTATCTCCCGCAACACATCCTCGCTGTTTTTCGGTGGTGTTTCAACGGACAGACTCCAGTCACGTTCTGGAATCGATGGTGGTGCAAAACTGGACAAATGGGGTAAATTCGCGGGAGTATTTTGCGGGGTTGCCGGTTCGAAGTGCGTTCCTCCTATCGAGGAGGAAAATCGCGGAGGTATATTCTGCGGAGAACTTGCAGGAATCGCGGTTTCAACGACCGGACTGGACCGGGATTCAAAATTGTAATTCTGTTTCGGTTCGATTCCAAGACCTATAAAGGGCGCGTTTTGAACAGTCTGCGTTGTCGATTGCTGAAACAGCGTTAGCGGTGCTGACGGAAACGTTGGCTGAGGGGGTAAATTTATCGGTAAATTATTCACGCGAGAATTCGAAGAGGTCAGATCAGGTGGCGGCGCGTATTTTAGACGACGCTGATTACCGAGTCTGTAAGATGAGGACGGCACTCCTACATGGGGCAGAAAAATTCCGAGGTATAATCGCAGACCAATTCCTTGGAGGGTCTTTGAACCGATCAGGAAACAAGTCGATTCAATCCCATCTTGCATATGTTTCGCCCTGCTCTTCACCTTGCAATTTTCCTGATCAGAACATTCCCTTTCAGAAGATGAATCGATTTGCTTCCCGTTTCATTCCCCTCCGGTCCTTCGATTATAATAAAAGAAAAACAGAGGTAGGATTCTCACCTGTTGGCGGTAAAGCGACTGGCGGAGGTTGAACCGGTGGATTAGACGTTAAAGGAACAGTTGTCGGCGGTGTGACATTTGCAGCTGATATTCCTAGCGGAATATTTTCAGATGGATACCAGTTCGGGGTCCCAGCTGCCGCTGTCGAAATTTCGTAAGTATTTTCCTGTCGACCTAGAGGCGGTCCAGCACTAGGATTGTAGGATTTATCAGAGTAGGTATTGCTGGATGCATAAAACGGAGTTGGGTAGAAATTGTAGTCTGAAGAAGCGGACTGATCCTTAACCGAGGATTTAGCAGAGGCGTCTTCTCTGTCGCCGGTTATAGAAGACAGGGAAAGATTCGGGAGCGAGGAGAGAAGCGAGGAGAGATAACCCTGTTTCTGGGGTTGAGATTCGCTCGTCAAATCTCGGGGCTCGTTGATAGGCGTCAAATATATCTCAGAAGTTGGTGGCGCGGTTTGTTGTTGCGGTTGATGATGAGGGATAGGATTTTGGGAATGCGGGGGCTGATTTTCGGGGTGGGTATTTCCCCCGATGATAAATTCTGTGCTATAGGATGCCGACGAGGTGGTTTGTGGCTGTCCTACGAAGCTGGCTATTTCACCTTCTGGAAAACAAAAATGGGTCATATGAGATGCACTCGTCGTTTGTTCCCTGTATCCGTATCGCGACATAAGTTTCAAGAATTAACGATAACTCTACAAAATATGAATCTATCCATCCATCTATCTTATACCTGCACGTCCGCAGCTACGATTCACCGTGAATCAATATTTAACAGGATGCTCTCGGGCGAGAGGTTTATGTGGGGAAATACCTAAATACTCGCTCTAAGATAATAGAATGTGATAAAGGAAAACGCGAAGGTCTTACACCATGTAGGTACCAAGTGCTTTACGTGCGTGACGCGCTTCCTGTCTCCCCTCTTTATTTCTCTATTTCTCTATTTCTCTTGCTCTCGTTACCGATCCCAAATGAAAATTGCGTAAGACGTCGTATCCCATAGACCAAATTTACACAGGCATATAGGCGCGTCACGGCGCTTGTAGCGTTTAGACATTTGATAAACGAACCGATTGTGAGCCTCTTGTCAACCCGGTGGTATAAATGACCGGTAAGATCCCCGGCCCGTTTAGTCTCAGGAATTAAAGCCAAAACACAATGTCGCGGATCAGTAACAGGCCACGAATTTTGAGAATAAATCTTCGGCTCGTGTTGTGCGCGTCGTGTTTCTGCTGGTTGGCATTATGCCTCTCAACAAGTACATCTAGTGCTCAGGAAAACGACTTATTCAAGAACTCGTACGGCCCTCAACTTCCAGATGATAATCTTTACGGATGGTCTGCAGACTTTGTCACCGAAGAGACAACTTCCCGCGTATCGGCGACGAAGAAAATCAACTTGATAAGGTCCGTTGATGATCAACTCCTCGGATACGATGACCTGATGCTGCGTTGTTGCAGGCTTTAGCTATTTTTACAGTAACGTTTTGTTCGATTTTGAAGGTACTACCTAGGCCGAAAAATCCCAGACGAAAGAGTAGCCGTCGTTGTGGACACGGCGGACACCTTCTACGAGGATATAAAACGTTTGTGGAAGCTGGTGGTGACTGGAAGTCAAATTGACGAAGATATAATGTTATTCGTTTACAACGACACGGGTGAGTGTTCATAGTCGGAAATAGAGATGTGTATACGACGAGTTTTGCTCTTGGCACAAAGTAATAACAAAAGGAGAGCTAATTTAAGTTTGATTTCACTACGTCAGATCCTATTATATATTAAGAGAAAGTACATAAATTTACGTCTCCACTATCACAGCTGATGATCGTATGGACGTACGAAGTCGCATCAATCACGCTAAACCCCTACAGTTTAAAATAAATGGGCTTTTTTCTTGATGAAGTTATACCTACTCCAAACTTTGGATGAAGGATACCGGAAAACGAACCGCAAATCGAGCTTGATTCCTTTTTTTACTGAAATTATCCATAGCATATAATAGTGCAGTTCTGAGCCCATTTTACTTGCAGACAACAAACGAAACTGAAATAGGTTTAAAAACTTTTCGTCCCGGATGTATACCTTAGTGTGTCACTTGTCGACATCAAGAATATTAGCAAAGATTTACTTTGCCGGGTTACAGCGTTGGAAATATGTTTTCTTTTTTCTTTTTTCTTTTTGCTTTAGACAGAGAGTACTCGCAAATGTGCATATGACACTAATATGCGTTTAGCCCGTTGCAAGCGTAGCAGAAAACTGACCTCGTTCGCGGTTGGTATGAAAAAACTTCATCATCAACATTAGATACGAGTTTAAAATAGACCGTGCCTACGTAATACGGTATTTACGTAATCCGTGGTATAGCGATACTTCGCGTTCTACTCAATCTCAACTATCATTTTGCGTCAGAAGATTTTCTCTTGCATACGAGTTGCAGCTGCAACGCTCGGCCTTCGCGCGATCAGGCATGAATTTTGTTAACTAATCACAGATAGATTTGTTCAAATTCACATTCACACAATGCATCGTATCCTCCATCATTACCACTTCATGTCTATCTTGACTTTGACCATTACAGGATGAAAGAAAGTCAAGCAAGTTTCTGCGCTTGAATCATCTTTCGCAGTTTGAACAAAATGAAAAAGGGACAAATTAACGCGTTTTCTGGTCTGTACTCTGTTATGAAGAGCAAAGACTTGACAAAGTGTCCAGTTTCTCCATTCGAAACTTCTCAACCAAACTCAAATTCCAGATTGCAGCTTGGTACCGACCCTGAAGGCCGGGAACCAGACCGTTACGAAATTACTCGATGGTATTTCGGCCAGCACACCGATGTCCAATGTCGCAGTTTCGATCTTGGAGTGCGTAGACCTAGCCACGAAGATGATAGATTCGGACAGTTCGATAATGCTCTTCACCGGAAGAAAAGCAGGCGATGAACTGGCCTTCGGTGAGAGAACTGTGACCGAAATGACGAAGAAGCGAAAGGAGGTATACGTCTAATTGGAAAATTTGCTGCGATCGTTGGCGGTACAATTGCCCATTTAATCCCATTATATCTTCTCTGCAGTTCAATTGCATCTGGTGTGCTGACGGGGCAGAAAACATCGAGCAAATTGACCAATACAAACAAATAGCAAAACGCACGAATGGGCACTTTCTTCAATTCACGAAAGTCGAACAGGATGAGATAGCCGGATATGGGGCTGATCCTCACCGCGAGGTGAGAACCTTATTCACTTTATTTGACACGTGTTGTCTCGTGTTATACTCCCCCGTGCACCAACGGCTGTTGACCGTAATTGACGAAGGTTCGTTCTGTTCCGTCGCCAAATAATTCAGAGGATTCGATGGACGTCAGTAGATTAGATACAGACAGACGTAAGCGAATAGAACATAAGACGACAGTTTCTTGTGCCAAAAATGCCAATATTCCATATACAGGTGTATAAAACAGACGCCATGATGAAGCGAAGCACACATATTCCTACTTTACACCATATAAATCATTTTTTATTTTTCATTTCTTCAACAGTACAGAGCAGAGAATTACACAAAGTCCAAAAGATTTTCACTCGACGTTGAAGGAATTCTTCCAGGAGTGAAAATATCCGGAGGTAAGTACCTCGGCGAGGTTTTCGAACCAGTTTTTCTTTTTTTCTTTTTTGCCCATTTCGTTGCCAGATTTTCACGTGGCAGTACCAAACGTCTTCTTAAAAATCTGACAACAATACGATGTAAAGAATTCGAAAAATGACAATCTACTAGTTAATATCGTGTCTGTATACTAAGTAGGTATCTACGGGTCAGTTTGCTCCAAAGTCTGACACACGGCGCCTGGAATAGCTGCCCTTGATAGACACGACAAACATACGCTATTATATCCTACGGATAAAACTGAAGCTACATTTACACTCACCGTATCTAGGAAAAAGGATTTTCCCTGTCGTATAAGCGAAGTCAATGATCACTTTTAAAATTCTATGGTTTCAAGTACCTATGTTCAATTATTGCGTGTACATAAAATGTATTGAGGATGAAAAAACGTATTGTTGCCGATATCGTTAGGGAAAAACCATTTTTCTTCTTCTACATTCTGTGCTCTCTCATTAATTTTTATTTATTTTCGTGTTGAGTGGACATATATAGCTTCGAATACAGCACGTGTTCAGGTGCTCACGACATAGCGGACATGTTTCCGCACTATGAGAACAAATCGATAATGACCTCAAGCCGCGAGCTTTTAGAGAAAGACATTCACCTTGTCCTTCTTTTAGCGACGCATGCGTGACGCGGAAGCTGCGTAGTGGGTAAAGCTAGTGCAGCGAAGCTGGCTGCTGCTGGCTTTACGCCTTATGGAACACGCTTTTTCGTAAACATATTAGAGGATTCCCGCGATTATTTTCACCAGATCTATTACGGACGTCAAGAAACGCGAGACAGGGTAAAGATATGGTCAAATTAATGTCTCAACAGAGTTAATCGGTGTATACCATATACATACACAGGCAAAATAAGAAACGCTTACAAGTTTCTAAATTAAGAGAAAATGAAACCGCGGGTAATGCACCTTATTACTAAGTTTATAGTCTCGTGAAACGACTTACCGTATTAACCTGATAAACAATAAAATAAATCACTGCAGCACTGGAAATAGTTCAGACTTCTCTCCATGTATGTATACGTATATCAATGAGAAATGTTGATAAAGTTTCTGGTTCACTGGATATTAGTAGGTACAGAGTTGAACGACGAAAATTCTTTCCTGGCTTTCTCGTAGTTTTAAACATTTTTTGATTTATTTATTTATTTATTTAATTATTTTTGACCATATCACGCTGCATCGATGACTTGTCTATCTAATGATCCATTACTCTTGCATCGGTGTATCAGCTATTGCGATAATAAATTGTGGTCGGTGAACGGATTCCGATATACCTACTACTTCGCGGCAGAAAGATCGGGTGATAACTAGTCGGGAGTGTTGAGCCAGCCCATTGCTCTCAGATCTCAACTCTCGGCTCTTGGCTCTTGATTCTTGGTTCTTGGCATTAAGCCCGTGAATATAACTACGATTGTGTAACTATAATTTGCACTTTGCCCGCTACGTATACACGCGCGAATAATTACATCGCGATCGGATCTGCACGAGCATCCGCCTTCGCTTTGACATTGAGTTTTATAACTACTATATTATACTATATAACATAGAAATACAGGAGAAAAAAAGAAACCATAACATACGTATGATAGATAATCGTTAATGTGTGTATGATGATCTACACAGCATGGACTTATCGCTATCTGTGTAGGTATGTATACATCAGATTAGAAGATGATAGATCATCGAATTGTCGTTTATGTGCGAATGACGCACTGCAGATGTAGAAATCACTCGTTTTTCCTTATTCATTTCTTGAATATAATACGAACTACACGATCTATGCTCTTCATCGTAGCTTAATCTTCTTCATTTTTTCATATTTCTTTAGTTTCTCTCTTCTATTAAACCCTTTTCACAATAGATATAGCCACTATGTATACGCGTCACTGTATAACCGTAACTTATAATCTCTGTTATACCCACAAGCCAGTGTAGGCGCGGCGGATAGCTGATAACAAGTGTCCGATGTTGAACCGCGTGGAGCATTAAGACGTAGGAAGGGTGAAAAAAAAATCTATCATTATCGCTGTATATAAATACATAAATACTACATTAAGTTTCAAGAATCGAATAATCGAACGTTATTGAGTCATCCACATCATTAATTAGCATTTTTTTGCTATTCGATCTTCTTACTTTTTTTTAATTATTAAATTATCATCAATCGTCCAGACGAAACCGCAGATCTACTCTACTACGATCCAAAGACTGCGGGTTACTCTGACCAGGCTGCTTCAGCCACCTTCGAGAGTTCGGCAAGGATAGTTACCGCCGAAAAGGATAATGTGCGAAAAGAGACTCTAGAACTTGAGGACATGAAATCAGCCTCTTTAACAACGATCGAATCGGCTACTATAGTCGAAAGAACCTCCGTTGATTTAACCGCAGCATCCAGCCTGGTCGGAACACCAGGAAGTGTTTCCAGGTTGACATTCACAGTGACGAATAACTACCCGGTGACAATAAGACACTATTTTCAGGGCAAAAGCTCTTCGTTTAACATCGTCTATTTGGAGCCTAGAAAGTGAGTGTAAAAAAGCTGTTCATCCATGTGTTTACATGGTTTTAATCAGGAAGAATCATTTCCAAGAATTCACTACAGATATATCATCTTCATTATTAACTTAGGGGTCACGATGACGCACTCTTGGCATAGTTTACAAATATTAGATTACCCGGATGGAGAGGGAATATATATTTTATCATTACATATTATTCGGCATTTTTAATAGAAAAGTTGTATGTATTCAGTAAACTATGACCCCCCGAGCGATAACTCGGCCGTGTTCGTTTCATCCGAAACAACAGACCTCAGCGATTATCTATTTAATTAACTCATCAAACTGCTCAAATATTATTCGCCATTATACAAATCGGTGAAGAATTTTGATATATTTATACAAAAGGGTACATAATTCATCACTTTTTTAAAAGTTTTATTTTTTCATTTTACTTTTTGTACACTTTTTAATCATCATCATCATCATTCATCACATTCGTTTGATCAATGCGATCATGTATGCAACCAAAATCTTCTAGAACGTAATAACACGATGTGGTTGTGTTCTGCAGTGCATGGATCGAGTCTGGACAATCGTTGAATGTCGTGGCTGATGTGCTTGTTCCAACAACAGCAACATCATCGACGATAGGAACGGTCGCTTTGATTGTCCAGAGTATTGGAAGTATAGAAAAATCGGCCTATGTTTACGTCCGGGACACAGGCTCGACAGTAAGTCCGTCATATCTCATACTCACTCTTTGCGGCTATTGCAATATTTCATTTTTCGATTTTTTTTTCTATGAAATTTTGGTAAACCAACAGATCTACGATACCGCAAAGCCCGGAATAAGCTACTCTTTGAATAACAACTGCGCTGGAAAATTGGGGAGCGGCACTTGCTCTAATAATCTATGGACCGTAGACGTTCACGTTCAGGATAGTGACTCAGGTATTTGTGTATTCTAGACTTGACTTGCGTGAATAGATACTATAATATGACTCGTCAGATATGGTAAACTGATCTTTGGTCTCTACCTACACACACATTTTTCTTATTCTCGTTAACAACAAAAGGTCTTCAACGCGTGACGTCTTCTCCGAAAGGTATTCAGGCTACGACTACTTTCATAAGTGGAACTAAGTCGTCAACTAAGTTCCAATACGCGGCTACCTGCTGTCAGACAAAAGTGGTAATTACTGCTGAGGATTTATTAGGGAATTCAAACTCCGAAACAATCGATGTTACCGGTGAGTTTATCTCTCTATTTAAACACTGCGGTAGCGTGTTTCGAGAGTAGCCTAGAGTCCAAATTTCACTTCATGTTTCAGTTTGGTGGAACCTTTCACAGGGTGAGATCATCGCTATTGTATTGGGAATCCTCCTTCTCTTGATTCTACTCATTATTATTATCCTAGCTATCGTTCTCTGGATTCTCAGACGCAAAAAGAGCCAAGATCTACCCTTCACGCAACGGTATGGATCCAGGCCGCCTCCGAAGCGAGCCGAAAGAACGAGTTTTTAAATCTCTCCGATACTTTCCATAATCTATTTTAATATATCTCATTTGATTAATCGTCTGTTAGTTATTTATTTATTTCATTAATAACCTTGGGCTATTTGTATTCATATGATATTCAAAAATGATCATAAAATACTGATTTCCGAACGAATAAAGACTTCGGTAATATGAGAATTCATTTTATCCTGGCAGGGTGACCAGGAATGTTGAAGCACGATAGATCCAGGACTTTGAGAGGACTTCTTGAGGACTAAAAGACCGTAAAAGGATAAGTTTTTTTTTTTTTTTTTTTTTACACTAGTTTCATCGCAATTTCTGTTTATCGATAAATAAAGCAAATAGAACAAAAATTACTGAAAGAGAAACGCAATGAATCCGCAGTTTTTAATTTCTTTGAGCTAAAAACCGAGCTTCCACATGTTTACAGAAACATAAAAACCAACTGATACATTAGTTACGAGTAATGATGTTAGAACTTTTCCCGAATCGACTCTAAAAAAAAGATCAATTTGATATGTTCAATCAAATATTTCCGCTTCGAGAACATCGTGGCGCCTTATTACACGCAACTTGTCGACCACGCAATAGATGATAAACATTCCACGTGGTGTCGCCACAAGTCGGTACGGAGGGTAGCGACATCGGTGGGGATTGAACGAACTACTTAAGCCGCAATCTACATCTAGGGATGCGAATTGATGAATGGACACATGATATTGTCGATAAAAATCAGCCCTATATGCGATTTGTTTACAGATTATGAAATAAGGTTATGAAAAATATGCAGAATATTGTTCAGAATGATATAAGCGGGTACTAAATTTATAAATAACAGCTGACACATAGCTAAAGTTAAGTAAGTAGAGAGCGAGAGAGAGAGAGACAGCCCCTCCCTCTTAAGACATATTTATAACAACATCGAGGTTAAATCTTACCATCTTGTAGGATTGACGATGTCGCAGGTGTTATAGGCATCAGTAAAGCACTGCCCGAAAAATCTTCGAATGGAAAGCTCACCCCTGCAGCTGAGAGCAGTGGGTTTTTAACTTTACGCGACGTGTCACCCATTCCGATCCATCACTCGTTGGCACTACCGTATGTAAGCAGTATGTGGATTGTGGGATACTACGACACTATACGTTAAAATAATGCAAACGTAGGTAAAGCTTGGGTAACTCGTCGCGTGGTGGCGTTAGGATAGCAGCTATGCTGTATCGAGAGCTTAAAATCGATGTGTGAATCGAATCGGATATTCGAAACGCATTTTAAGCTGTTTTTATGCCTTGACTTGTATTATGTATGATATCGCTTCATTAGGATTTAGGAACCCATTTCTGTGATCGATAATGCCTCGGATAAGCTATTGAGTACGTTGCTTAAGATTTGATTCATTTTAATCTCACTAACTCGAGGATTACTCGACTTAACTTAACTGAATCATAAAACGTACCGTGAAGAAGATGATGAGCACTGGCGGCAAAGAAGAGGAATTATTTGAATTTCGAAACTTAGTGACTGCGTGATGAAGAGAGAAGACTTCAGCTTTCTATAATCAGCTTATCTTATGTATATATATTACTTGAATAATAAAATCAAAAAATCAAACCCAGCTGATGATTACGAACTAATTAATAAATGATAATTGAATAATTGGTAGGCGCCCGGTTCTTCAATAAGTAAATTGAGACTATTATAAAAGTTATAGATCATTTTTAGACATATACAATACTCAAGAATCGTCAAGTGATATAATAGATAATAGTTATCATATATAGTATAACTGTAACAATAATAGTTGACCATATTGAAATAGTAACGTACTTATAGGTATATATGTATGTCTCATACTTACTGTTCGATAGAAATGATTTGCAGATTATTCTTAACAAACTCATTTATTAAAGTACTAAAATTGTTGAAATTAACAAAATCGAAAAATTACACATAATAAATACCAAATAGGTTCTAATAAGAATAGGATATGAAATAGTATTAGGTATAGTATGAAATGAGAGCGTGCGCATCACAGTGTGTGCATCACATTTCACAATAATTTACAAGTATTCGGACGGGAGTAGGGACCTTGGGTGTATAGCATAATGTGTAAACGCAATTGGTTGAAGAAAAATAAAAATAAATATGAAATAACATCAAATTTTTTTTCTTTTTTTTTTTTTTTTCTTTTTCATTAAAGAATTGATCTATTTATGTATAGTAATTCCATGGTGAGAAAAAAAGGGAAAAATATTTTTTCTAATGACAAACACAATTTTTATACATATATATATATGTGTGTGTGTGCGGGTATGTGTATGTGTTGTTTTGTGTATGTATGTGTGTGTGTGTGTTTACGTGTAATATGCAAGTATATTTATATGCGCGCTTACATGTATATGTATACACAGATTATATTGTATATTTATATACATGTATATATACATATTACATATATATATACATATATATAGGTATTTTTTTTATAAATAACATATCGATTCATGTTTACATATACATGTATGCAGATATGAAGGAGGTTCACATACGTCAACGCAGCTTCGCTTCCGCATTTTATTATTATTATTATTTTTTTTTTTCTCAAAATTTGTTTCTAGGGATTTTCTGATTCTCATTTTTGTTTTTTTTTTTTTTTTTCTATTTTTTTTTTTTTTTTTTAAATACAAAACAATAAAAATCATATTCTCTTATCGGCAAAATACCTCTATAGTTGAATTTAGGAAAAATTCTCCCCCGATACAAAGTGGGTACATAATAGATATACATATATAATATACAATGGAACCTAATGTACCTATACATAGATGTACTACTACTTGTATCACTGATACAGAGTGTACATCAAATTCTCTTTTGAAATTTATTACCGTGCACTTAAAAACGCATTTGCATAGTTTCGAATAGAATTTATATAATAAAGTGAATGGCTATATTAATATTATCATCAACCATTACCATAACCATTTTGAACACTGGGGGAGCAGGTGCCAGACACTTTCCTTCGTTCCGCTAAGGTTATTTATACAAAATAATTAGAAAATGTACAAAAATTCATAAAAATAGTGATAGTTACAATAGTACAAATTACTTATAGGTGATAATTATATAGTGATTGAAACAAGCACGAAAGTACACCCTTACTACTCACGAACGAGCGAGCGGCATTGCGATTTTATCGAAATCAAATACCGACGAAACGATTCACAAAATTAATACCAATATATTAGATTTTTCTCTTTTTTTTTTCTTTTTTTTCTTTTTTTTTTTTTTTTAACTACGTTTAACGTTATATTAAAACTTCAACTTCGGGGGCTGGGGTGGGGAAGGAGGAGATGAGGTGGGGGTCATTGCCTGCCATATATATATATTATATATACTAGCACAATCTTAGAACATCGAGAAATACATATCTTCGAGCTATCTATAGACTGTGCGCGAAATATTGATAAATTACTTATACACGATATTTAAATGGAGAAGAATTAATTATCAGTTGATCCTATCCGGGTGGACGAACGAACATCATCGATCGACATTTCCTTTTCTCGTATTTTCTTATATATTTTTTTTCTTGGTTTTTTGTTTTTTGTATTGTTTTTGATTGGAACTTCGATTAGTAGCAGGGTATACTTGGCCAATGCTTAATTGGCTTAATTTATTAATGCCACATCGTTTTTCAGCAGTTTTAGCCATTTCAAGCCACCTAGCCACCGCAGCAGTCCAACACTAAAATTATAATCATATGGGTTGATATAAGGAAAAGGTGGAAGGGGTTAAGGAAATGGGAGGCTAAACCAAGCAGATGGAACGTTTACCTATAATAATTAATAATGTACTAGTACTCGATATTACTCTAATATTTCTTCTCGTTTTTTTCGTTATTTTCTCTTTTCTTTTTCTTTTTCTTTTTCTTTTTCTTTTTCTTTTTCTTTTTCTTTTCCTTTTGCATTATCTTTATCATATCATTTAAAATCTCCGTCTCTTGGAACCAGATATATATTTCATTATATAGATATAAGAATTTAGTCACGAATCGAGCCCCCGCGATATTTGGCGATACATTATTATTCTACATGTACCTATAAGTATACAATATACACAGGTAGGTATGTATAAAGGACTCGTTTTATATATCATAGGCAACATTGGAAATCACAATTGTTAATCGTCTATATATCTACAACAAATTAAAGATGAGGATAAGAAGAAAACAATAAAGAAACAAACAAATAGAAAGAAAAAACAAACAATAGTTGCACGCGTGACTATTCTTAATCTGGTTACAAGATATTATATGCGAATCGTAGATTTCTCACTACAGGTTATTACATATTTAATTATTATTTAATATTTAAGAGCGTAATGTTACTTTTTTTATTTTTATTTATTCATTTATTTATTTATTTATTTACTTATGTATTATTTCTTTTTTTTTTGTTTATTTTTATTTTTATTTTTATTTTATTTTATTTTATTTCTGAAAACCCGCTCAGCTTGGTAACTAATTGGCTCTAATTAATTTTCATTAACAGGATCCTCTATTGCATCGACGTCATTTAATATATATAAACTATATTTATACATTTACACAATACTACGAGCTATTAAATTAAATATAAAGTATTCTCTCTTTCACTCTCTCTCTCTCTCTTTCTTTCTTTCGTTCTTTCTAACTTAATCTTTCGTACTTTTTTTTTTTATTTATAACTATAATCTGCGACCAAAAAAATAAATTCTATTCATCATTATATTCATATAACCTAAGGTCCAACTAGGGTCTACGTTATACGTGTTCCTTTTTCAAAGTTGGCTTGATGCGGTGGCTATACATAGATATATATAATAAATATATATATATATATAGGATAGTTTTATGTAAGCCATAAACAAAGATTAAAAAAAAAATTAAAAAAAAAAAAAAACGAGGAAAAGTTTTGCAAAAAACTTTGATTAACTTATTTTCTTTTCTTTTTTTCTTCTTCTTTTGCACGTGAAAATCTTGCCCCAATATAAAATTTTCCTCGTTTTTTTTTCTTCTTTCATTAGGTATTTCTTTTCCTTTTCGAAGATGTAGCGTGGCCTTCGAAGCCAATCACAGTGAATTCAAACGTTTTACGATTGAAGAGTTTAATTAGTAAAGGTTCTATCGCTTAATATAGATTAGCAAAAAAAATAAAAAATAAAAAAAAATTTATCTTTTAAGTTGTGTAAGTATAATAATTATCGATATAATATACATAGATATAAATTATAATCTGGCCTCACAACCGGAGTAGGTACCAGAAAATTAAATATATATACATATACACTATACATATGTATATAAAATGTACACATGCATGTTTTTTTTTCTTTTTTTTCACCTATACATTTATATACAGGCGTAAATATATTATTATTATTATTATTATTATTATTATTACTATTATTACTATTATTATTATTATTGTTAAATTGATTTCCGAACGTATTTGCGAATAAAAGCTGCAGCGACAACTAGGTTGAGCATTACTTGAGTAATTGAACTCTTCAATACGGTAGTACATATATAGATAAACGATACATAATAGGTATATGTATTTGATAATTATTGTATAGGACAGTTTTTTTATTTTATATTTTTTTTTGTTTTTTTCGTTTTTTTTTTTTGTTTTTTTTTCGTTTTTTTTTGTTTCTTCTTCTTAAATCGGTACAAAAACTCACTGCGGCTATGTTAGAAAAATCACTGCAACCCACGTAGGTATAATTAATGATTATATATTATATATATATATAAATATGTATTGTTAAGAAATCATTTTTTTTTCTTTTTTTTTTTCTTTAACCAGAGGAATTTTTTTAATTCAATCTGCGATTACGGTGTATATCAGAAAACGATTTAACGTCAACTTCACCGTGAATAATATTACATTATTATTATAATTTCTTTAATTTTTTAATTTTATTCAATTTTCGTTTCCTTTTTCTTTTTTTTTTTTTTTCTTTCTTATTTTTTTTGTCTTTTTACTTCTATATTATATAAATTCAACGATGGACTATCTTTTATAAATCGTCGATGCCCAATTCTATAACACGTGTGGTTTTTTTGTGATAAAGTGCTGTGATGATCGTCGATAAAAGTTTTAATAATACGCGTTCACGTTATATGTACAACAAAGATTTGCGAAAAAGAAGATGAAAAAAATGATTTCGAATTATTTGAAAATTGAGACGGAAAGAAGAGAAAAATAAAAGATGAAGAAATAATTTTTTTATTCAAGTGTCTATATTCAACGATTTTCGATTTCCGGTTATTGCATATTGAAGAGGATCGAGTATTTCGCGTAATTAATGCGACTGAAATCATTATTAGATGTGGTAAGTTTGAATTAACACGTTTTTAATTCAGGCGTAAAAAGTTCGAAGAAATTATTGATTGAAACCCTTAATATATCGTCGTATAGGTGTATAGGTACCGTGTGAATTCGAGAATGAAAAACTTTGATAAAATGAAGGAAACAAGTTGAAAAATATTAGAAAAAATAACAAAAAAAAAAAAAAAAATGAAGAATGAAAGATTTCGAGTGCGGAGATAGAATATACATATAGGTATACATGTATAATAGAGAAACGAGAATCAAGAAGAGATATTAATGTAATATTTTGCTCATAAATAATATATTTGAAATGTTACAGCCACATTGAAATCGAGTGGTATATATTAGGATAGGTGTAACATACATGCATACGCGTCATACGGTGCAAATGGCGTTGATTTTATTTAAGTATCTATATATATATACCTATATAAATGACTATATACGATGACAAGGTGATTAGACGTCACTAGAATAACATATTACGCTATATGTATAATACGAACGGACTGCGAATTCATTTTATTAATATATTAAATATCGATCATCTATACTCAACTATGTAATAATTTGAACCCGCTTATATAAACGGCATAATATATATATAAAGGGCGCGGTTCCCATTTAATAATTAGAAAAAGATTTGTCACGAAAAAACAGCTAAAAGCCAAAACTATCAATATGATGTATAGTATATGAAAACTATAAAATTCAAGTGAAAATAATTATTATTTATTTATTCATTTATTTATTTATTCATTTATTCATATTTTATAATTTGAATAAAAATCATTTAATCTTCGATTAAATCGTTATTTAGTTTCGAATACCGAATATACAAACGCTACACTCTCCACGACACTAATTAGGTATTATATATATTCGCCAAGATCTCCGGTATATTATATATCAAGTATATAATATATACCCCAAAGGATATATACATATATCAAACCCACTACGTCAGCTTAATCGATCGATTTAGAAAAAGGTAAAAAATCATCGTCTCAAACTATTATATGACTTGACTTCTATTTTTTTTTCTTTTTTCTTTTTTTTTCTATTTTTCCCTCTCCTCTTTCTCTCTCTCTCTTTCTCTCTCTCTCTCTCTTTCTCTATCCCTGGTACCATTCGTTTTTTTTTTTTTTTTATTTTCAACCAATTTCCTCGCACCAAGGTAGGTATACACCTACTATGTATAGTTTCAGTATATATATAATTATTATTTCAAACGCTAACTAGACATAATTTAATTATCTATATTATACGGGGGGAAAAAACATCTAACGTATGAAAAATTGCTGGTCTTTGTTATATCAATTTGGGTCTATATAGATCGCAGAATTAGTGCGACCTCGTTCTTTTATCCTCTTTCTTATCATTCTTCATCTCTTTAGATTTTTTTTTTCTCTTTTTCTTTTTTTGCTTTTTCTTTTAGGTCGCTTTGCAGAGTCAATATTCAATTAAATTCGCTAAGATAATTTCTAACTGATATCATATCATATAAGATATACTATATACATACAAGAATTCGTTCCAATACGCTTGTCAATATCGATTTCACTCATTTCCTCTTTCTCTTTCTCTATCTCTATTTCGTTTTCTTTTTTTATCTTGACGTGGATATACGTATGTACTCTCTTTTTTTTCCGGAACGACGCCCATTGTACCGTAACTATAATATATGTATAACTCCGATTTAACTATCTACTTAAGTCAGTTTTTACGTCTATCTCGTCCGAGAACGTGAATCTCCTATTTCGATCAACCCCAAAGTCCCCGATTTCGTATAATCAAGTTATAGCCTCATCCGTACATATATACGATATCTGTCGTCTGATGAGACAAAAAAATTCACGCAAAAGAAGAAAAACCAAATAAAAACAAGAAAATTTACTATACGAACGTACGTAGAAGAATCACCACTATAATATAAGCGTAGATACGTGTCTTAGATAGTGCCTAATAAAATAGTAATAATAATAATAATAATAATGATAATAATAATAACAGCAACGATCATAGTTAGGTTGGGAATGAGGGAAAAGAAAAAAAATAATAAATAAGTAAAAAATAAAGATTTCGAAAAACTCGTTGGATGGTTAATAATAATTATTATAGGGAAATAGGAGCGAATCGTCACGAAAAATTATTATCAAATATATAGAGACTGGTCGTTAATGTGAAATTATGAATCAGGTTATTTATGTTAACAATTAATTTACAAATTTTTTTTTTTTTTTTTTGTTTTTCATATACAAATTACAAAAGAATTTATCGAAATAATAATTATTATATAATATATATATATACGTGCAGTCGTTAGCTCATAGGGTGGTCAAAATCGCTTCGTAAGTAGTATAAGTATATAGTATATAGGTATAGTATCGTTTTGTATGATTAGTCAAACATACCCAATCATATTTATGTATATATATATATATAACAAAAACAAACAACAAAAAAAGCTATAGGTATATCGATCAGTTGTTGAGAATTATTAGTTAAGGATGATAATTTTTTTTTTTTTCTTTTTCTTTTTCACGATATTATTTGTCTATCCTCATTATTATTATTATTCATCGATTAACAAAGGGCGTAGGAACCAGGGTGTGTTTAATGAACCAAAGCGACAATGAAAAAAAGCAAAAAAAAAACAAAAAAAAACCCAAAAACAGTTTTGACAAACTTGGCATACCGCGTAATAATACAATAAAATTAGAAGTTTCTTTTTTTTCCTTCAAATTCCTAACGAGTGTTGTTTGGGCTTGACTAGTCGTCTCTCTCTCACTCTCTCTCTTTTTTTCTCTTATTTATTCATTCAACTTTTTCGATCTCTTCAATACTTCATCACGTACTGCAAATTTTTTTCCGGTGGAGGATTTTTTTTTTTTTTTTTTTTCTTACAGGGACAAGGAAAGGGTGGGAGAACTTTTTGGGGTCGAGATAGATGGTGGAGGAAGAATGATTAAATACCGAAGACACAACCCACCATCGGTTTTAGAGTATAGCTGACGTGTCTTCTTCTCTCTTTTCTTTCTTTCTTTCTTTCTTTCTTTGAAATTCTGTTCATTGATTATTATTTTTTGTTTTTTTTTTCTGCTTTCTTTTCGATTTTACCTATACCTTTCTATTTTATTCTTAAAACTCCATACCTCAGCTCTCACTATTATAGATATAATCACGCAAAAGTATTGAAAAACACTTTTTCACGCAGTACATATATATATAGGTATATATCACCTCGCTACCTTTTCTTATATTCCTTAATCGTTAACCCTTAATCTTTAATCTTGTTACATATCTGTACATACCGCTTAGGGTATATACACATACATAATACAGGCTCGTAAGCTTCTCATAGATAATGAGTTTTTTTTCTGGATTCGTAAAATTGTGGTTATCATTGCACTACTCCCAGCTGCTTTTAAAATCTTATATTTTGGCTATATGATTCTAATATATAGCTTCTATATATTTTTTTTTTATTTTATTCATCGCCTTTATTATATCCAACTTTAGTTTATTTTATCAATAAGTGTTTATTTATTTATTTATTTGATTTAATTTAATTTATTTATTTTATTTATTTATTTATTTATTTATTTATCCATTTATTTATTTTATCTTATTTATTATTATTATTTATTTCCTTTTTCTTTATTTCTTTCTCTTTTCCTCATTTTTTTATTTTTTTTATTTTTATTTTTTTTGATAAACTTCATTTTAATTAGACTAAAACAGCACTTGTTTATCCTACATCTCCACAGAATGTATATGCAATATATATATATATATATATGTATATGTATATATTGCATATATGTATTAAAAAGTTTGTATACGTTACACACTACGAGTAAGTAGGTATAGTGTTTTTTTTTTTTTGTTACGGTCATTAGTTTATGCGGATATCGACATTAAAGATCGCGCAAAAAGAAATGAGAGATTTGGAGAGAGAGAGAAAGAGTGAGAGAAAGGGGAAGTAAAATGAGAAGACAAATAATATATAAAAAAAAAAAAGAGGGAGAGAAAAAGCGGAAAGTTTCATCCGTATTATATATATACATATACGTCATACATACGTGTATACATACAGTTTAATCGTTCGCCTCTACCAAATCCGTATAATTTATTTTTTAACTACTACAATAAACTAGAAATTTCCCTTCCCCTGATCTTTTTTCTTTTTTTTTTTGTTCTTCTTTTTTGAAGTACAAGAAAAAAACATTCTTTCAATATTGTGAAAATGTTGTAGATGCAGCTATGGAAGATTATGATCGACTGTACATTTAATTATCATACGATTTATAATTTCGCTATATTATATAATCCTCTTATATATATCTAAAAACCCCGACAACCCATTTTTCTTTATATTCATATTAGTTTCCGAACAAAATAATCTACCATCGATTTACAATCCCTCTTTTTCTCGTTCTCTCTCACTCTTTCTCTCACTATACTTTCGTTACCTGCACACGTGATTAAGACACGCGAATATACATATGTACGCACGTGTTCTTTGGTATGTGGAGATCTCTATGATAGTCATACTAGTAGTATTAATAATAATAATAATAATAATAATAATAATAATCATGATAATCATAATAATAATGACATACAATAATAGTAATGAATTCATAAACGAAGAAAGACGGGTCATCACTCACATATATCGGTATAACCGCGGATATTAGATCGCTGATCACTTAGCGCGATTTAATTAGGGTATATAATATGTAATACGTATAAAGGATCTGAATCGGTTTTAATTGATGTTTCCGAAAAAGGATTATTAATTTATAATATTTCTTATTTATTCTTCTTGTTATCTTATATATGTGTAAGAAAAAAGTTTCGTTAATTATATATATATATATATATATACTTCCTTTCGTTGATTACTACTGTATATATTTCAGATGAATATAAACACCCTAAAAAAATCTTTTAATTGTTGTTTTAAAACCGTCAAAGTCTGTGTAATACACGGTAATTAAATAATTAATTAATTAATTAATTGAATGATCGAGACACGTTATGCGAGGCGAGGCGAGGCGCGGTGACTGAATGAATAAATGAATGGATGAATGAATGGGTGAATGGATGAATGAATGAATGAATATATGACTGACTGACTGACTGACGTAATATATCTTCGGATATTGAATCACGATTTTTATAGCGCACAACAACAAGAGATATTCTATAATATGTAGAAATATTATATTTATACTAATATATTATTATTATTATAATAGACGTTGTAATTTATAATTATATAAGTAAAAATATTTCAATATAAAAAAATAAAAATCATTTAATTATCCTTGAAAATAGTACATATACAGAGGTGCGTAGGTAGATAGGTATAGGCATAAGTATAATGTGTGTAGGTTGGTAATTAGGTAGGTGGTATAGATATAAGGTCGAGTTTATGCTATAAGTGAAGATGAGGTGAGGCATACTACTACATGAGCATGACCTAGGTGTAACTGCAGGTAGATACAAATTGATATCTACACGTAACTTTTACCAATTTTCTATTATATATTTCCTTTCTCTCCTTCTCTATTTCTCTTCTCCTTTCTCTCTCTCTCTCTCACACAGACCCTTTTTTCTCTCATTCCTTTGATCTATTTTTATTTTTTTTTATTTTTTTCTTTTACACATACTTTCTCTCTCTCTCTCTCTCTCTCTCTCTCTCTCTTCTACTCTCCTCAATTTAGCTAGCTGAGTTTGTTTCCTATTTTTTTCGTTTTTTTTTTTTGTTTATTGTTTTTAGGTAGGGTGGGAAAAGACTTTACAAGCCCTTACTGAGGCGTATGTTCTAATATGTAATGAATAGCGTTGAATATGGCTCTCTTGAGGCTTATTTCACGATAAAAATTGTTCTTTTTGTTATTTTATTCTTTTTTTTTCATCTTCTTCACTACGAATGCATTTAACATACACAAATTTGTCGTTTGTTTGTTATTTTCAAAATTCAATTCAATTTTATTTGAAATTTTTTCGTTTTTTTTTTTTGTTAATTTTTTTTTTCTCTTTTCGTTTCTTTTTTTTTTTTTTGATTTTTTTTTCTTTTTTTTATACTTTTTCTATCATCGATGACGTCCCTCTCAACTAAGATATTTATAGACAAGAATATAACAACGGTATAAAAAACTTTCAACACTCAAAAATACAAATCTATTGTAAATGACTACCATATTACTTCTTTTTTTTTTTCTTCTTTTTTTCGTCTTTTCCATTTTATATTTAATTAATAATTATTTAATTTAATTTTTTTTAATTTATTTATTTATTTTATTTTTTTTCGTGCAATTAGTACCTAATTCAATTACTTTGAAGGTTTGTTTATTTATATATTAGATATAATCATTGTTATTATTATTATTATTATTATTAATATTATATATAATATATAATATATATATATTATTATATATATATATATTAGTATTTATATAATTATATTATATTATTATGCTTTATCACACATATTACAAAAGAGGTGAAATCACACCTAACATATTATTATTATTAATATTATTATTATTATTATTATTTTTAATTATCTTTACATATATAGCTATGTATGTATATGTGAATTTTCATCATCCCTCGTCGCAAAGTGACGCTTGTTTAAGTTATAACAAACTGAGATGGGGCGAGGCGAGGCGAGGCGAAGCGAGGGCGGTAATAATTAATATAAAATATTAAAAACGCGTTAAAAACGGCATTTAATATAATATGTAGGTATATAATGTATATCGACACGATCGAGAAAATTCAAATTTCATTGATAATTATGAAGATGCCGTGAAATAGAAACGATAATTAAAACCTATTTTATTCGCATAAGGATAGAATAATGAGATGATCAACGGAGTAAAGAAAAGGGTGTGAGGGTAAGAGGATTGTGAAGGGTTGTAAAAAAAATAAGAATAAAAAAATATGGATAGGGTTTCAATGTCACACACACACGCACACACTTGATAAAAATTTATCGCGATAGATCGATCAAATTCGAATTAATGTCAATTAAATAAAATCATTCGGTATAGAAAATGTTTTATCTTTTACCTAATAATAAAAATAATAATAATAATAATAATAATAATAATGATAATAATGAAATTAATATTAATAATAGAATAATACTACTACCTTTGCTATAATATATTATATAATATATATATTCAAATATGTATATATATTATATTTTATCGTTTATAGATTTTAGGTAAATTGGTACCTATATATTATACAGTTGTTAAGTTTACTAAAATTATTTATTTACTTTTGTCTTGATTTATTTATTTATTTATTTATTTATTTTATTTTTTTGTTTGCTTCTCCTTCTTATTCTTTTTATTAATCTGTGTGAGAATTTTAATTTATACGCCTAATATGAATTATATATGTATATATACATATATATATTTCGTATATATTATATTATATATAATATTTATAAATTTTATATTATATAATACGCACGCGCTTTAATCTATATATCATATATGTATATATGTATAATTTTCAGTTTTTAAAAAACTTTTATTATTTATATAAATATATTATATATAAATACGATTTCAACTATAGCTTATACATGCGTTCTCGAAATTGCACTAACTAAACGCTCTCTCACGAGCGCGGCTGGTTTTTATTTTCTTTTTTTTCTTTTTTTAATTAATTTATTTTGTTTTTTCCTGTTTTAAATTGAATCAAAATTTTGGTTTTTTCAATTAATTAATCAATCAATTCATTAATTTATTAATTTAATATTATTATTATTATTATTATTCAATTTCATTTAGAATATATTTTATGTTTTAGTTTATATATATACCTATACGATTTCTCGACTCACAATTATTATTATTATTATTATTATTCTTATTATTCTTATTATATTATCAGCTCTGATAAACTTTGCCGTTATTTATCACCATATAATACCTATAATATATATTTTATTTAAAATATATATATATATATATATATATATACGATCGGGGTATTCCCCTGCTGCAATATAGTAGTAGATAATATAACGGAGCTTCCATATATCAATGTTCCTATTATGTGTATATATATATGTGAATATTCAAATTGCAATAAATATCCCTTCACATAGGTATATAGATTTAATATTCTCTGCCGTAACTTTTCGCCGCATATACAAATTATACATATGTATTGCAATATTGCGTATATAAGTTTCTAGCGACGTTTTATACCACGAGCAAAATTCCATCCATATTAAATATCTTAATACATGTATATACATATGTATATATATGTACACGTAACCAGGTAATTATATAAGTGCGACTAGGGTTCTACACATAGGTCAGGTATTATTGCAAGTAAAAACACATCCCCAAAGAATATACCAATTATTATTATTATTATTATAATAATATTATGTAAACGCGATGTATGTAGATATTTTAGACGGTATATAGATTTATGAATATTACGTCGCAATGTCGAGGGTTCGATGGTGGGGTCAACGGGGTATAGGGTAAGAGTAGAGAGGATAAGGATGAGAAAGGGTTGAATGTACCGTAGGTGAATCTTTATATACATAAAATAGACCAAAAAAATAAATATTTATATGGAAGATTATTTTTTTTTCTCCTCACATGTTATACGTATTATTTATTTATTTTATTTTATTTTATTTCATTTCATTTATTTATTTATTTATGCGTGCGCGTGTGTGTGTGTGTGTGTGTGTGTGTGTGTGTGCGTGTGTGTGTGACATATAATATGTATATTTATTATTTTAACGTAGTTTTGTTTTTGGTTTTTTTTTTTTTGTGTGTATTTTTTTTCCGGATAATATAGCATAGGTACACGGCTATGTATATCCATATCATATTTATAATTGTAGATATATATATATGTATACATATATTTTATTTAGTTATTATAATTTGAACTACGCTTGCTTTATTTGATTATATACACCGAGAAGTTGTCGTAAATTGGTATTTTTTTTTTGTTTTTTTGTTTTTGTTTTCCACGTATAATATTATATGTATGTATATATAATAATGTTATATATACCTACATGTGACGTGTATTCGTTAACTATTTTTATATTACTGTTTATTATTATTTCGTTTTATTCATTATTGATTCTAACCAGCATTTCTATAGAATTGAAAAATTACTTCAAGTATTTATGTATTTATGTATGTATGTACAAGGGGCGAGGGGCGAGGGGCGAGGGGCGAGGGGGGGGGGGGGGGGGGGGGGCAGTGATTGCAGGGGGTTGAGGTTTATAGGAATGAGTATTTGGAATCGTATTGAAAATTTGATCAAGGACATGCGCACGTACCGTATAATATCTTTCCGCGACTATATAAAACGTATATAGATATAATATGTTTAGGTATTTTGGAGAAAAAAGAAAGAAAGAAGAAAAGAAAAAAAAATTAATTCTTGTTAAATAATTTCTTGTTAAATAATTCCATCTTATGTTATATTATACGTATATGTATACGCAGGCTGTGAGAAATATATTTATAATGTTATAGGTATAGTATTAAAATCTGTAAACTTGATAATATCTACTGGTTTTCTGTTTTCTGTTTTTTTTTTCCTTTTTTTGTTTCTCTCTAAAATGGCTAAAAATAGGAATTTTAAAAAACTGGATTAAACCTCGGCAGAGAATCGAAGTATCGAATATCGACGAATGTAGTCATTGGCTTTTTAGATATTATATACATATATGCATATATAAGGAAATTGCGATATTGGAGCCGTGATATAACTAGAACCCTTGAGACCCTGTGTGTATATATATATACACATATATATATAAAATATATATACATATACATGTCTGTATATGGATTCATCGTTTGCAGAGCTCTGCGAAACGACCCACAAATTTTTATACCTAATACGATATATTATATTATATACTATATCGTATTCATCCGCGTCTTTCTCTTTTTCTACTACTTCTTATTATTCATTTATTGAATTCTTTCTTTTTCCCCGCTGCTTAATTTTCCTTCTCATATTTTCGCTAATCTCCTTTTATTTCACCCCCTAATTTTAATAAATCTAACAAGATCGCATTTAATATTGAAATTGATCGCGCCGAAACTTATCTTAGCTTATCTTGTCTGATCTTATCTTCTCTTTTCGTCTTAACCCTTCCCCGACCGTTTTTATATATATACCTATATGAACGTCGTATATCGTATATAGGTATTATATTTGATAAAACGTACTGAATCGCTGCGAGAGTCTTTTATAACGATTTATACCTTTACGGTCTTCTTCTTTTCTTTTCTTTTCTTTTGGTATACATATATAGGTAATATACGGCTTTCAAGTGTACCTATAATATACCTGTGTATTTGTGTTTGTATTTGTATTTGTATCCGCATATATGTGTGTGTGTGTGTATGTGTGCGAGTGTTAATGGGGTAAGAAATTGTAGAAAAGTCGTATTATATGTTTATCTAATTCACGGCTACGGGGGTGATGATGATTTTTCACCATAATTAATTACAAGAAGGGCATGTATTATACCTTTCTTCTTTTTTTCAATCGTTATACAACTATTCGATTAAGAAAACTGTGTTTCTTCATTTATTTTCCTATAATAATTAATCAATTATTGTTTTCTATTTTCGTTACCGAATTTCAATTCATCTAAAAAAAAAAAAGGGAAAAAAAAAACATTCTTTCTACAATAGATAAAAATTCTCAAATCCTGTTTCACTTTTCTTTCACACACTCTCTCTCTCTCTTTCTTCTCTTTCAAACAGCATTCCTCTCTTTCTTTCTCTCTCTCTCTCATTTTTGATGTCTGTATATAAGTCTGAATCGCGAAATTGAGGCGTATGTACTATATTAGTACATATGTAGTGTGTTTTGTCATTTTTTAATTCCCATGTCTATATATTATATAGATATCCATAACAACGCGATATATACAAAAAAAAAAACTATTTTGTACATAGGCATATATGTATATATGTATGTATATATGTATATGTATTTCACATATCATTATATAGAAACTCACGCGTGAATTCAATATCAGAATATCAGGAAAAATCGGTATTATATATTATATACATACATACATACATACATAAATGCATTGCGTATTTATGTATGTATTTATGTATCTATGAATTATTGTTGGTATATATTGTTAATATTTGATCGAATTATATATGGTATACATATCTAGGGGTGTAATACCTCGTACCCGCACGAGTGGTAAAAAAGAAAAAAAAGAAACAATAATCAATTTTAATACACTATAATATATAGGTACTACTAGTGTAATATTGCGTTTACATAACTAGAATACACGATTCAATACCTATATGTATAGAAAATTAGGGAGAAATAAAAAGAAAATTAATCTAGGGCAAGAAGATATATAATATTGTGTTGAATATCTTTTTTCTTTCTTTCTTTACGAATTATTTGATTTTTTTCTATTTACCACTCACAAGTTTCTTAGTTTTGTTTTTTTCTTCATTCATTATATTGTTTTTATAGTTTTCTTATCATTCTCGGTTTTTTCTCTCTCTCTCTCTCTCTCTCTCTCTCTCTCTCTCTCTCTTCTGTTCTTTGCGCGTGCAGAAAAATAAAAAAAAAAAAGAAAGAATAATGTCGATCGTACAACATATTTTTTCTTCATTTTATGTATTTTCTTTTTTGTTTTTTTGTTTATTCATCCCAGTGAAATAATTTAAAGCCTAAATCAAAAATCCCAGTTTGAAATGGGATTTCAATTAGATTAGATTTAATTAATGATATTCATCAACGGTTTATATTAATAACGCGTATTTATTACCGTTATTACTATATAGAATAGAAACTCGGCGAGTTTTCTATTTTCTTGTTTCTTTTTTTTTTTTGTGTTTTTTTCTTTCATATATATATACATATAATATATAATATTATATTATATATGTATATGTATATACGATCGTTATTTATATAAGGAACTCCGTAAATCTTACTATATTGAGAAATATAGAAAACCGTATTAACGATATATTATTAATATACCGATTACCTGCTGTTTGTGTCTTTAGCCGCTACCATCTAAACCAATCCCACAGGTAGAGGTAAGGGTAAGGGAAAGTTCTCGACTATAGTATGTAGCTTTTTACGCTCTGATATTTGATCTTCCGTCCAAAAAGTTTGAAAAAACCCACTTCTTCTTCATCATCATCATCATCATCGTCATCATCATCATCATCGTAGAAATCCAAAAGGTGCGTAGCAGAACGTCGCGATGATCGGTGGGCTAGTCCTGGCGCGATTACAACCGATTGTAGTTTTCTATCTGTGTTTCTCTTTCGTTTATTTCTCTTTCTTTTCATTTCTTGCTCTTTGCTTTCTTCTCTCTTCCTCTCTATCCTCCTCTCGCTCTCTCTCTCTCTCTCTCTCTCTCTCTCTCTCTCTCTCTCTCTCTTTTCTCTCTTTTAGTTGTAAATCTCGTATTTTCATGGATTTTCGTAGTAGTAGTAGTAGTATAGTAGTATAGTAGTAGTAGTAGTAATAGTAGTGGTAATGGTAAGGTGTATAAGGTGTTTGTTGTAGTTAATTAGCTAGTGCCGCGAGATTATCGGCCGCGGTGCGACCGTATTAACGTAGTTGGGGTTAACACCAGCGAAAGGGTACTGCGCGTGGTCTGTCGGCACCCTCCTTGACCAACGGCTTATGGAACTCCCGTCCTGGTCGGGAGTGAATCGTTGCCCAACAGTGTTCGCAGTAATACTGAAAAAACAAAAAGACCAAAAAAAAACGTAAAAAATCAATGAATAAATTTGAAACAAAAAAAGAAGTATATAGTAGCTAAAGGGTTTTTTTAAGCAATTTTTATAAACTTTTATAGAAAGACACGTGTAATTATCACAGAGATATTATACTGTCAAATCTATTAGGAATTGACGATATTATATATCGACGCTGCTTACGAAGACTAGCACGTTTCAGATTTCTTACGAAAACTAGCACGTTTCGATATTAACCACGAAGACTAGCACGTTTCGATATTTGCCATGAAGACTAGCACGTTTCGATATTTACCACGAAGACTAGCACGTTTCAGATTTCTTACGAAGACTAGCACGTCTCGATATTTACCACGGAGACTAGCACGTTTCGATATTAACCACGAAGACTAGCACGTTTCGATATTTATCACGAAGACTAGCACGTTTCGGATTTCGCCGCGATGACTAGTATGTTGGTCGAACTGAAACGAATATTATTTCTATTCTGCAACAGTTTATCATTCTCTAACTGTGTACTGTAAAATATACGAACGTCATATTGAAGTTATTTAACAAATGTTCGAATAATTTTGTTCGGGTGCTCCATACTCTCTAAATTTGAATCAGTGAAAATTCACTGATTGCAGTTATAAGTCTGCCACTGAACCAATCAGTGGCAGACTTATACTGGAAACCAGTGACTATTCACTGATTGTCAGTAGTTTTCACTGATTCAAATTTAGAAAGTAATGAATCAATCAGAAATTCAAAACATCTGTAAAGAACCTGTGAAAACAGCGTCAATTTTTCCAATCCCTCCACGACAACACAATTTCGAGAATATTCATAAGTTTATTTTGATGCAAAAAAAACGCACGTCTGCATCCGCAAATTGACTTTCATATCGACCATCGCACACCGCACAAATCTTCAGAAAATCCTCGTTACAATAATTAAAGCATGATGGTTTTCGCGGAGATAACTGAAACGTGCTAGTCTTCGTGGTGAATATCGAAACGTGCTAGTCTTCGTAAGCAGCGTCGATATTATTCGTTAATTTTTTTACCGAAAACTGATTAGTGATTACCTAATTTCAATCGAGAGTTTCATAATCTATGTAAAATGGAAATTTAATTTGCCAAATGAGGAAAAATGAAAAGGCTCTGAGAAGATGAAATGGTAAAATAATAAAGTTGTGTGTAGAAACTCACCTGCAGACACGTTACGTTGGCGCAAAAGAAGGGGGCGAACTTCCCTCCGCATCGCTGACCCTGGCACTCGTCACACATTTGATCATCCAGGACGTACGGCTTCACCTCGACCTACATGAATCGTCAATAGGATTTGTTACTTTCTAGGTCCCTTTAACGAGCGCCAATTTATCTCCGTTATTGGATTCCGTTATATATATAATAGTATTACAGGGATTAGGGTGCCAGTAAAAATTGCTTTACTATTTCTTGCGCAATGAGAACCTGCAGCGCGATTTTTATTCTCTCCTATTTATACGCATTTCAAATCTATTTCAATAAATTTCAATCAACTTTTTTTTTCCTCCAGTTTTTTCCCCCGTAATCATTTCACAAGCCCGAATTTACGGAACTAGCATAACTAGTTTTATAATAAATTTTTGTAATTTCTTTTTTCTTTTTTTCTCAAATTCAATCAAATTAATATAAATGAGAAACGAACCCTTTTGTCTATGTCGCCGTGCTGTAGCTGGACAAATCTTGCCGATATTGCAGCGATGTAACTTTGTTGATTGCTGAATGCAACCCGACCGGCACCTTTGGGATATTTGAGCTCCGGATCGGTGTCGATACCAGCGTAACAAACGCCGCCGTATAGCCGGTCCATTATCATCGCGAGTTCAACAGCTTTTAAAGGCCGAGGTACACCGCCAACAAATACTGTCTTTCTTGGATCTAGGGGCATCGAGGCGTCCAGGACAAAATCGGCGTCGCTTAAACGCCACGGCCGAATCTGTACCGGTTTGTCCTTAATCGTTGGCGAACTTACGCATAGATATAGCTTGTCGTCGTCTTGGATACACGCGTCGATTAGCTGCTGAACCGACGACTCGTCCTGCGAAAGAAAACAATAGATTGATAAAAATGATAATAAAATTGAGAAATAAAAAAAAATTAAACTCAAGGGCTAAAATTATTCAATTAATTATCGCACGCTTACCTGGAAGAGCAAAAAGGCGTAACCTTTCGGCGGAAAGTATGACTTGCTTTCCGCCTTGTGGGGCCAGTCGACAACGAGCGGTCCGAAACGACGGAAACTGGCTGTAATTTCATCTGTAAAATTGAGAGGAGACATTTTTCATTTTCTTTTTCGTTTAATACCGAAGTTATTGGCTGTTTGAAAGTAAATTTCATTTAGCTATAACGATAATTGTTAATTTAACATAAACGATGAAATAAACTTTTACGTTCGCGCGTAGGATTGACTCATCTCATCGGTTTATATTAAAAGTACGCGGTATTGAGAATTTGATACCGATTTTCGGTACAGGTTTTACAATCGGTAGTTTCGGGCCACCGAAATATCGAAACTTCGGTGAATACCGAAAAACCGAAATTTCGTTGTTCATCGAAAGATCAAAATATCGGTGCAGGATATCGAAATAATTGAAAACCGAAATTTCGATAGACCCTGACATATTCTGCAATGCCGAATTTCCGGGTAAAAAACGAAAGAAAAAGTAAAAATCGAAATACTCATCAGGCCTTAGAGGGTATAGTAAGGTATTTCGGTATATACCAAATTTTCAATAATTCGTTACATATCGAGTTTTCGATATTTCGGTATCGGTATGCAGGGTAGGTACTGACAGTCGATTTCCATACCGGAAATTTTCCAATTATACCAGAATATATACGAATACGACAACCATACTAGGACGTGAATATAGTTTATAAATTTGATGTATATTTAACATTATATTATAATATGTGGATCACTTCGACGAACTCGCGCTTATCGCAGCGATAAGTTAATTTATTGTTAATGCGGTGAGCATATTTGCCCGCGAACGAATGCCGGTAATACCCGCCTATCAGCGTACCGATCGACAGCAAACAGTCTGAGCAATCGTATAATTATTCCATAAGCCTAATCGCTTATACACATACATGTGTGTATGGTATATTATAATTTATATAGTGCGTATATGTATAGTCGGATGTTTTCCGCCAGCGGAGCATAAAAAATAACAAAATTTAATTCATTAAAATTGAAGCTACATGCGTAATCGAAGAAAAGTTTCCCACGGAAATAACGAAAGAAAAAAAATAAATTATATCGAATAAAAAAGAAAGAAAAAAACAAGAATCTTTCTTCTTCTATCATATAGAATTTATATTTAATCTAGTATAGCAACGAACCTTCGTCTATGTCTGGGGGCAGACCGCCGACGAAAACTTTTCTGGAAAATCTTTCGCCGGTTTCACTTCCTTGGCTATGAGGGCTGCTGCGACTCGGAGATGAGAGCGGGGCTACTTGCGGTGCGGTCATTCCGCCACCGACACCAACGTTTACTCCAACGCTTACGCCAACACCACCATCCAGTTGACCAGCAGCTGTAGGATCCTCGAGTAGAGTACCGCTCTGTTCCTCAAGATTTGGGAAGAACGGTGACTTGCCTGTAACAGAAAATGGAAAAAAAAACAAAAAATTAGTCGTGAAAATAAATCAGCAGTCTTCATCTCTGGTCGATTTTGATGCCGAAGGATATGAGTGCGAGAAAAATTGAAATCGTTTTAATAATAGGCGCATGAAATTGCGAGGGATATAAACTTACTGTATCGTCTTTTTATCGGGAATCTAGCTCTTCTGATAAAGGTGGCCATTTCTCGATACGATTATAACGAATTGGTGAATTTAATTGCGATCTTTATACGCTATGCAAAACACGAAACGGCTTATACCGCCGTTGTTAAGGTAACAGGAAGTTGGCAACTAAGAAACAATTACAAACCGAGAAACAAATACGAGTCAAAGAGGAAACGGATGACGATTAAACTAGGCTTTGTTGCGATTAATATATTTTCATTTTTTGCATCAAAAAATTTCAGGCGTAAAAAAAGAGCGAATAAATTATAATTCTCTAATTTCAACAATTGCGAAGAACGTAGAGCGAAGAATCTTGCCTAGAAATAAAGAACCGATTTCGGCTTTGATTTTATCGCGAAAAAAAAAAGAGAATCAAAATTCGCAAAGTTAACTGATCAACTAGACGACAGAGGGAGACACAGATATCAGCGTGATGTCAGAGAGGGAAGAAGAGGAGAAGGAATACACCCTGCAATTCGTCGCTATTGTTTTTTTTTCAGACACGCAACTATGTTGCCAAAGGGCAAAGACCTGAATCTGATTGCAGTTTCGCGTATACCTATACATTTCAAGCAGAACTTATTAATTACAGTAGATTTTATCCGACTAGCAAGATTTTTTATCGTTTTTCGACGCTGCGAAAAATTCTCGATGCAATATAACACAAATTGCAAATCAATATTATTTCGTATTTTATGTTACAAATGAAAGAAAGAAAAAACGACTGCATAATGTATTCAAAGGTATTATATTTAAAAAAAAAATGATCAGAATGTCAGAATATATCTATTGATTCGTTTTCCCCCACCAGCTGAATGGCTACCAACCTCGATATTGATCGGATGAGAATTCGGTTTGACTTTGTCTCTGGGATATCGAAGCCTTGCAGCATAATGAACGCGTTAACGTAGGGAAGGGGGGAGAATTTACTAAAATTTATTAAAATTAGAAATTCGGTTGGTATAAAATTTCCGAAGCCAAAAAGCGCTGAAAGGTAATCGCGCTTATAGTCACGACTCGAAAGGTTCTTCTTCTTCTTCATCATAGTGCAATATCACAAAGTTACAACTATGCACAGCTTTCGCGTGTCTAAACTTCTCTCTACTAACGTTTTCACACACGTAGATGGTATAGGTATTGTACAAAGGATAGGAAGGAGGCTGTGCTGTTGCATAGTATAAAATCATAGATTCGTACGATCGCGAATGCGAACGCATATATAGGAGCTCGACTATAGCCGCATATATAGCATAGCTCTAAGCGTATGAGCATGCTGCCCATACATACATACCTACATAAACCAGCAATTATTAAATAGACTATAGAATGTAGATTGCAGAGCCCGAAGCTCAGAGGGCACGGAGAATCTCGGCATATGAAATTCAAGAAGGTATATAAGGTACGAGCGATGTTAAATCCAGGTATCGATTTTACACGGTATATTTAGACAGTACGTGATATCCTCTTGATGGTTTATTATATATTTTATACGTAGTAGGTATCCCCCTCATCTTCCTAAACAGATATAACTCTCGTTCGATTTTTTAGTGCCTTAGGTTAATAGTTCGTTGAATATATGGTTTAAAATATATGAAATACATAATATACTGTATATGTGTCATAATATAATGTATGTGTGTTTTCCCTCGAGGAATCGTTATGATTTGGCTGAACGAAGAGAAATTTTGATTTTTTGATTTTTTTTTGTTTTTTTCATCATTCGCAGCTCTTCGTTGATCGAAATCAAAGCGAAACAATTTTCCGAAGAATAATTCGTTCTTTGAAATATTCTATCCAATGAGATGAGAGAATGATGAGATCACGTTGAAATCGTTCTACCGTTCTACTTGCACCGTAAATTTTTTTAACCGCATATATTCTTTTACGTCCGGGATGCGTCGAGGCTCTCTCTATAAGTTTCCACATCGCGCTTAGAACAGATTAGCGTATAACAGGGCTGGTTAACGGTTAACGATGGTTATTGGCTATTGAGGACATCCTTCGTAGAGTTCACCCGTCTCTCTAGTCGCTCTTTAGCGATTGTCGCACGTCCCCCGGGTCGGTAATATTGCTTATATTATAGTTCTACCATAGGAGAGTTTTCGTATCAGAGTTAATACTGCATGGCATTTCCTGAACTGCTGCAGTCATATACGGACATGTAGTTATCATTTTTCTAATCCGTTGATTAGAAATTTCGTATAGATAAAAAAGATCTGCTGATGTACAGAAATTAAAGATATAGGCGTAATTAATCGGAATCTTGAGCCGCGATCGACACCGCAGCAAAACTTTCGTTTTTTCAAAACCGTCAAAGAACCGATGAAACTTTCACTGTTAAATACATCCAGCGGTATGATTTGCTACAAAGAGTTGTTCCACTCGTTGACATTACATGACAGATAATTTTCTATGGATTTTGATTTTTTTTTTTTCATTTTTTTTTTTCTCTTCAACGATGTTATAACGATTAACCCCGACGTTTTATTTAACTCGCGTGACGATTATATCTATCTGTCTATCTATGTATGCGCGTGACTAGAACTCTATAGGATGTCATTTGCCATTATACTTCTATGTGGAAAGTTCTCCTTATCTTTATGTCATTTTTATTTTAGTTTTTAAGGTTGACGAGTTATAGTAATTCTGAAATACTATGGTATACATATGTATGTATATACGTGTGTGTTTTTATACATATATATATATCATATGTGTGTATATGTATTGCGGAATTTTGTCTCTGTGGGAAGACTTTCTAGCATAATTATTATGCACATAGAAGCTTGATATACCGAAGCAGATATATATAGTATATAGAAATTGATGCGAAATTTTGAAATCGTTAGTACATATATCTACCTATAGCTAATAAATTTCTACGATTAAAAATGAGACAGGATATTTTTTTTTTTTTTTTTCTCTGTCTCTTCTTTCATACTATACAGAAAGTTAATTGGACTCTAAATAATAAAAACGAGGCAAACGTAGTTCGTATATAACTCGTAATATTGATGGTTTTCAAGGTGTGCCAATAAGGTGTCGCGATTACTCCCGATCCTCGAAGGTCGGTGTAAATTGGTTCTTCAAGCCACAGATGCAGTATGGATATGTATAAATATAGGTAGACGTGCAACGAGGAGGTCATTATGGTACTATATTATACAATTGAACTGCATAGGTATACAGTGACGAACAGAAGCAAATTGGTTTTTGAAACTGAATAAATAAATATCTACAAGCATATGCAAAATTTGAGAAAATATTAATACATATATTTATATCGTGGGTAAAACTAGGGTATAAGAGTTTACAATCGACGATTAAGTTCAATTAACGATGAGAAATAATTAGAATTTCCGCACCGTTACACACGAGCGTTAAAAATAATTGCTAAACAAGTCATGGATGTTTTCTTCAATCCATGCACGTGCGTTTTTGTAAGCAATGATTAATCTCCATTCTATTTCGATTCGGGAATAGAAAAATTTGATTTAAACCTTCTATAGACGCAATCTGTTTTTTGTTCAAATTTCCGGGATTATAATTTCTTTCAGACGAAGTTATTTAAAATCGCGTTATAATATACGGAGAATGATCGAGGTCCTTGCCCCCTTTCGCTCATTAGATTAGTTTTATATAGACTCCGGTTATTCACTTTATAGTAAGAAATATACAGTCACTCTCTGCATAAACCGCAATAAACTTTACACATTTATCGTTATTCTTCATCGTCGACAAAGCAACTACCTAACGCTTTGACCAAAACCATTGATTTCTATAACTACATATACCTATTGCTGTTGCAGCGCGTGATTAATTGACCGATTTCTATCGCCTTCGTGGTTTTCTTATAAAAGTATATATATATATGTATATATCTACGTTTGTTAGCTGTCGCTAATGACCCTTCTACTCTGTATAGAACTAGGTACCTATACAGACAGCTATACGTCTAGCTGAAATATTTTACAAAAATTTTTACCTGATCATGGGTATTAGGTAGTAAGATTGACGTGTAAAAATTATACCCCGCATGAATAATATTATAATATTATGTATTATAATCCGCAACAATCGATATATTTTTTTTATAAGCCGAAAGATTTCACCACGTATAGGTACGTATATTATTTTTATCATGATATAATATCGACGGCTATTATTCTCGAGGTTACAATATGTACTTTTATCAAAACTTATTGAGTTTTCCACGGTTCGATACATGATCAGAGCTATAAAATGTTTCAGCAATTATATTTCCGCGTCTCAAAGTCGCCAATTTATTCCACCATAGGAATATAATATATGGTTCGCCCGAAGTGATCAAAAATTCTATATAAATTTATAGAATAATGAAGAATATAGATATAGGTACTTATCCCACAATATTTTTTTTTAAATGAGAAATTATTACTGTTATTTTCGATAAATCTAACCATGTTATACAAAATTAAATACAGAAAATCCAAAATTCATATGATATAAGCGATGAGTGATGATAGATTACCTACTTATATTATAATATCTTCGAGGTAGTGTGAAGAGAAATAACAAAAAAAAATCGCTGACAGATAGGTATAACAATAACGTAGGTAGGTACTATACATGTGTGTATATACTATGTCGTATACTTATGTGCATGTATGAGGATATATAGGTATAGTCGATGGTGCGTGTGTATAGGAGACTCATAGTTTTGTGTAGGCTTCTTACTCCGCAGGCTTCGCCTATATGTGTATATATGTACTCCTATATGTATCCTATAGGCTTCGATCGATACGATTAACGCTCCTTAATATATTTCCCACCTGCACCAAACTAGAAAAAATTATTGTGAAGGTTTCCTCGCGATTGTATAATCGCTCAATTCTCTCTATACCTATACCTACCATGCCTAGATCATCATTATTATTTCACCCTTAAATCCATAGGACCCAAAATTTCATTTGAAATATGAAAATTCATTCAACAGTCATCCAATCAAGAATAAGAGTCACATTATTCATTTTATTTATACTTCCGACCGTCAGAAGAGTGAAAAAAAAAGAAAGAAAAAAAAGGGAAAAACACCTATAAAACTAATAAATAGCGGATTTCCGCACGTTCATTTCGTGTGCGACTCTTGTAATACCAAGTAAAGTGAACACATCCCTCGACGGTACGCCGCGAGCCAACCTCCTCCTGGATCAATATTACAGGTAGAGAGAAGAGAGTCGGGTTCGTAGTAGTTGGCGGTTAAGGGTGCGGGAGGTAGGTATAGAAGGTGGGCGACACCCTGGAGTAGGGGTTTGGTCCCAGGTATATGTACAGGCATATAGGTAGATAAATAACTGAGATTAGGTAAGGTTAGTTTAGGTTCAGGGTTTAGGGTTCAGATTCTGGCTAGGTGATCCTACCATCTACGTACCTATCTAATATATGCATATAGCCCTCTGAGCTAAAGATCCGCCTAGCTCTTTGCTTCGCGTGTAAGTATACCTATATCCTAGGACCTAGATGTACCTATATATGAAAGCTGCACGCGTCTCGAATCTAGCCAGGTAAAACGTAAGTATAATATACACACACCCACGAACACACCTGTGTAAGTATTTTACGTAAAATCACCTCGTATGTTAAACCGGTACCATGTACACGTTTTCCTTCAAAAACCGCATAGCACCACCGCAACTGCACTAACTTGTCTATCTGTAAGCCACACTGGATAATACATGTAAGGGTTGGGTTTCAGAATCCGTTAGAAGATAAATAAATTAATAGTTTTTTAGCAATTATTCGCATCTGCAGATCCATGGACCAGAAATATGTATACCTACATAAAACGTAAATCGAGTAGGTAATCATTATTTAGTGGTAATCATTTTTAGTGATTAGTCCTAGTTCTTTTTTTTTATTTCAGTGATTCATCACGGTGTACCGATCTCTGAATGAGATTCTTACCCTAGGTAATCGAGGCGTTAAAGAAATACAAAAATCGTATGCCTATATATAAAAAAAAAAAAAAAAACGAAAGACAGAGAGTCAATCTGACCCCTGTGCACTCTGAAACAAGGGTAAGTCCCTGGCGCGTGCGCCCATGTCAAAGATATAGGACTTTGCCATGTATATACATATAGGTATATATAGTAAATATATATATATATATATAGAGCTATCGGTATACCGAAACGACGCGACGCGTGCGCTGATCTCCGCAGCACTTGCCCAAGGGTGAATGCCCTGTGCCTCGTGGTAGGAGGTAGGTAATACAAGTAGGTATATAAGGTAGGTAGATAGGTATAAGGTAGGTATGTCCCGTAAGCCACTGCAACCCATCTACACACACACACACACACAACACGCATGTCGAAATATATATACATAGCATACATATATATATGGATATATCTATGTGCAACGCAGTAGGCATAGGTAGGTACTCGAGTACGTAGTATGGCGTAGGGGCTGTACAAATATAAGAACAAAAAAAATAATAATGATAATAATAGTAATTGTAACAACAATTGACGGATCGGCGTTCATCATTCAAATTCCCATGTACAAATCTCCCCTATGTGCAGGTATTACATTTTAAGTAATGAGAACAACTTTCCCGAAAGAGTTTTCGATGATGAGGATACAACCGCGGAGATAGTCTAATTCTGTGGTAAAATAAGGGTTGAAAGAGGTCAAAGTTCGTATTTCAATAGAAAATTTGGTGTAATCCAATTTGGGGTAGGAGCTTATTAAGATTATCCTGCTGCTTGCATTGGGGGGTACAGTAATAACAATTCTAGATAAATATAATAAGCGTGGGTTAAGGTCGATGAGGGTGAGGGAAGCGAGACTTAGCCCTTTGTAAAAGCGTACTGTGGTTTGTATAAGGTATAATATCTTCTGTATATACCTACAGAAATGTATTAGTGTTGGTTTTCAGGGTATATATCCTGTCCAAAGGAGACATCTCCACTAGGAACTGACTACTACGATCCTGAACACGGACCTTATTCCTCTCCTATACTATTCACCTTATTCCTTCTACAGAGACTGATTTAATTTCAGATAAGCCATCCACCCTCCAGCACTGCACGGTGGAAAGGCTTAAGACCGGGTTAAGGGATTGACTTCTCAATCGAAATTTACACAGCGATTGCAGGGTGAGAAGAACGGACCAAAAGGATCCACGCTCTTAAACTAATTTGATATAATTTCGTGACTATGCAGGATATCAATTAGGTATATCTGATTAATAATCTATTACTTAACGAAAAGTTGACAGTTCGATGATAACTGACAAACATATATAGCTATCGTCGGACTGCGGTATAGCATTCTCTAATTACAAGACAGAGCCAGGTCTTGCCAATTAGGAGAATGAGAAAAAGAGATAAGTCTGCAGTTCTCAACTTCTAAAATACGTGAAACTTTCATTTTAATGAACGACTATATAGTGATTAAGAGAACTTGCCGGATGATTTACGTCAAGACGGCATATATCAACATCTACTTTTACTCTGGAGCAGAATTTCTCACACGTACCACTGTAATTCGAAGCCACATTGAGTAGGTATTCAAAAATTAGTGAAGGATTCTTAGTGTTCGTAATCACAGCAGTGGAGGAGACGCATCACGTATTACTTAGGCCTCAAAAATTTTCCCATGAGATCATGAGTTACAAAATATTACAGGAAGATTTTTGAACGAGAGAACTCGGGTCTAAAAACAAGGGGGCTTATTTATTCACGGTCCGGAAGCAAGGTGAAGATTTGTGCTCTTCCGCTTGCTCTTTTGTCATGAATTCATCATTATTCATTACGTATATACCTATACGTATAGAGTATAGTTACGAAGTACTCAAGTTTCCGACTCTCATTTTTCACTCTTGGATACTACGCCAAGGATCTGATCTCTGAGGGTTGAAGATGTGGTAGAAAGCAAAAGGGAACCAGTTGCAGGGCTTGAATTATTACTGCTGAAACACCGAAAACGGTGGAAAGTGTAATCCGGAATAGAAAAATACCTACAGCAATATCGGTGAAATTTCACTGATGGAATAAATTTTCTGCAGAGTATAGCTACGCGGGGCATCTACCTTATATATATATATACAAGTGCATCAAGAGGGAAGAAAAATCGATTCCCTCTCGCACGTGACTAAGCAAGTGCAAGCTCTTTCCTTCCTGGCGCGGGCGTTGCGTACCTAGGTAGACGTAGGTGCAAGGTATAAAGCAGCTTTTAAAAATTCTAAAGTAAAACTATAAAAGCTGGTGCTTTCGGTAGAAGTGCGGTAAGGTAAGGTAAGGTAAGGTAAGGTAAGGTAAGGTAAGGTAAGGTAAGGTGAGGTGAGGTGCGGTAGGTAACTACGATGTATATAGTTCATACTGTTGATATCGCAACGCAGACTTCTTCTATATATCGCCCTGCGGGAATTCCGCATTCACGGAAGCTGGGCGGGAAAATTAGCAGATTAATTGCATCTTGACAGACGTAGGTACGTGAGAAACGGAGACGTCTCGAGTGCTTCCTCGTACGTGACTCGTTGACGAACGCCTCCTTCCATGAAACCTGCTGGCTTTCGGTGGTGTGTAATTTTCACTGTTTTTTGTATACGTATGCAATGTGAAGGAACATATCTATATGCATGTATGTGATGTAGGTACAGCGCAAACTCTCTTAACTCTTCATATATGCGAATGACATGAGGTGTTTTCAGAAGAAAGATATACCTACTTAGGTACTACAATGCTCGAAGTATAAAGGATATAAGAGACACGACTTGCGATGGATTAAAATTGCAATTGGCAGGCGAATAATACGCAGTAATTTCATATTAATGGTAAACGCATAACAGTAATGGAGTAATTTTGTCATGCTTCGGTCATCCTTGGCCTGCAACGAGTCGTACGGACCTAAACCGGAAGTTGCGAGGTACTGTCGCGTTACTCCGATCCGCTCGCATTACCCACTGTGCTGTATCAAGCAGCTAGCCAGCGTAACGTCATTGTTGAAACTAAAGATTAGAAAATATACCTTCTCTTAGCGTTTTTTTTTTTTGTCTTTTTGTCTTTTTGACTTTTTTACAACCTTTCGAACTCTCGACCTCTCGACCTCTCGACTGAGCGGCGCGGCTGCGACCGTCGAATAAAACTGAGGGAAAGGAAAAACTGCGGCTAACAAAATTAGGTGTAAATAAAGAAAGAGCGAGGCGAGAAGAATCGGGCGCCTTTTGCCTCTTGGAAAAATGTTTGATAATATATTTCGTGGCAATTTTCACATCCGTAAAAAATAACTCGAGAAAGGGGCATAACCCTTGAGACGGTTGAACCGCGAACGCGAGCGTAGCCGTTCGTTAAATTCACCGCAATTTCTATGCCTCCGCGTAATAAGCACATAATTACGAATTTTCGTTCATTTTTTTTTTTTTTATTATAATTTTAATTTTATTTTTTTTCTCATGATTTACACCTCTCGAGCAGGAAACGACGTGAAACGCGAAAGTCAAAAGACGAGAAGTACCATGTAGAATCACGGTAATATTTTAATTACAACTTTCCCAATAATAATTATCATTAACAGATTCCCAACCGCCGCAACACGAACCGCCGAGAATCACCTGCAGTGCGGTGCAGCGTATCATTTATTTTTTATTTCCCTACCGTTCCAATTATTCAATATCAATTACCCAATTAATTAATTAATTTACTAATTAATTAAAACGTACTGTAATACTGCGGAGGCGAGACACGTCGATAAGAAAAAAAAAACAAATAAATAATTTAAAAAAAATATATAAAGATATGAAAGAGCCAGACAGAAACGAGACGCCAACCTGCACCCAACTGCATCGTAATAAGAACTGCGTACCTAGCTTACCCATCAATTCACTTTTATTCAATAAAAGGATAAGATTTGACGTGATGAATTTGGCCTGTAGCATTTTTTTTTTCTCTTTTCATTTAAACAGCTTCACCCTACGATGTTTGATTATATTAAACTCTCTACAACATAAGCGGTTGTCTTGTTGTACATAAATACATATATGTATTGTATACCTATATAGTACGCGTATGCGTACACATACCTTGATTACATCGTAATACATTGGTGTCACTTTCTACCTGCCGGTTGATCCGGCCACCTTAGCCTACGGCGTTTATATGTCGAACCCCTTCTGCAACCACGGTCATGCATGATTACTTTTTATCGAACAATAAATTTTCATACCGTATAGAGTATCGTCGATATTATTATTTCAACTCCTCCTCTTTCATATCATGCGGATAGATATAGCGTTGTCCTAATAAACCCTCTCTACTGCACATACATCATACAGTATGTATAGTGTCTCATTTGACATTTCTAACAACTCCATACGATCACATTTCGTATCATATTCTATATATACCTTTCATGGTTAACACCAATAACCCTTTTTTTCATTTAGTACTTATTCATTAATCAGTCTTTCATTCCCGCACGTAACATGGTAACGTGGATCAAAATTGACCAGTTTTCCTCATTTCTCCATGAACTTTTCTCAACTGCCTATTAAAAAAATTCCCTCTCCTGTAATTGTCGAATTCTATTTTCTCCATAGAGTGTATTTCGATGGCGCGTAGATCAGTGGAATGAGGATTACTCATCGTGTCTGAAAAGAACGTTTTTTTCCTGTGGCTAGGTTGAACCGAGTGCGAAGTGCAAAGGAATTCTAACCACGGCTGTATTAGTCCGTTGGCGTTGTATTGGAGTCGGCTATTAATACCAGAGTCGAAATACCTATGGACTGTGTATGTATGAAGATGCTAGGCAGTCGTCAGTGCGTAACATAGTATAGAAACACGTAAAAATCCCAATAAACAGAAAGAAAAAAAAAAAAAAAATGGTGAAAATTGTATATGGGAATATTATCTCCGCGATATATAATGCCAATTTATTAAATATTAGTGTGTCTACGTTGTAACTAACAATTTGCAAACGGATCAAGTATCCACAGCGCACATATATGTATATAGAAAATGTATTTGCGCATGCATATACCTACACGCAGTTACGTAATACGCGCAACTAGCGTCGGCGCATCTTCTCGCTTATTTTTAAACCATTGCGAATCGTAGGCTTCGCGCAACGCACATCGTACTAATGTAAAATTAAAACCTGATATTTTTAACGAAGATTTTTCATCAAAGAGTGGAAAAAAAATCCGCTTTGCGAAAGGTGGAATGCAGTTGACCCGTATATTAACGGGTGAAGACAGCTACTTCAGGATTCGTTCCACGTGCCACACCCACGTTTATCGACTTCGCGATAATTATTCGCGAGCGATTCTCCGTCTCGAATTACTGCACCTACGGTCTCGGGTCAATAAATGCGGGTTGAAAATGCCCCATATACCTACTTCTAATCAAATGAAGATTTTCGCAATTCTATCATCTGACCTTTCGCTGTAAGATATTCTTGTTCAAAGCTATACGAACAACCGCTCGAACTAAATCGAGAGGACTTTGCTCCGATGTGTTAGCGCATATATATGTATATGTGTCTGTTTGCGGACGCCAAGTATAGCCGATTCGCAAACGCGAGACGAATAATTAGACCAGAGGTACCAGTTTTAGTTTCTCACATTCGATACATACACCTACATTCGTATGTGGATGTGTTGTGAAAAAACTAAATAGATTGTGTGACGAGGAATGAGTTTCTAACCCTCTGGCTTTCGCATAATTTTTTTCTTCCATTAATCTTCATTCGTGTCTTTATTTATTCGCGAGACTTTATATAGAATTGTCATATGCGGTCTTGCAGATTTTTTTCGATCTAATATTTAACGAAACGTAAACGTGGATTGGATTTGCGGTTGGAAACTTATAAAGAGTTGAAAATTTCTATTCGAGTAATAAAATCGATTGGAATTATTAAACTGCGGTTATAACTTTCACAGTGAAAATTATTGTTGCAAGCTAGTGCGCTGTGCTTACCTAACTGAGAAACTAATCACGCAATGTATCGACTCGACTTTACTTTAGTATTTTACTTAACTTGACTTGACTCGACTTAACTTGACTCGGGAAAGTTATCTCGATAATTAATTGGCGGTTGAATGATCGTTAGCCTGCATCGAACCGAGAATGGAAAAGATCCGCCCAGACACACTGGACTTGTTTCTTTCTCGGTGACATTGACGGTTGACATTCACCCGGTGATCTCGAGTTCGCAGGAGAAGATCCTATACCATATAACTGAGCGATCTTATTCTTATTTCCGAAAGAAAATAATTCAAAATTATCATCTTGCTTCGTTATGCATGCGATGATGAAAATTTACTACAACTGCGTAAATAATCATTTATAATTCTGGTCTCACCCGAATGATGACCACTAATATCCATAGATTTACATGAGAACATGTTCTCCCCAACTATATTCTCCACTCTCTCGATAAATTTATTCTCAAGTCAATTGGATGCACACGCATAATGGCATTTATTTCATATCTACTAAAAACTAAAGTATAGACAGGTAAACCGGTAAATTAACGGGTAGGTGACCGTAGGGTAGATGACCGTACTTTTTTACGCTAGGCTCGAGTCACCCGTGAAAAACTAGATCTGGACGCTGGATTCAAACAGGAAACGGAAAGAGGAGCTGTTACAGCGACGCGAGTGCCAGACGGAAACGGAGGATTCGCCTGTGGGAAAGGTAATCCTTGATCCTATCCTCGAAACGAGAAATTAGAAATCCTGAAGTGGTTAACGACATTCGATGTCGCCGTCTCTGCAAAGACATTCGCTTATCTCATCGCTCTTCAGGTTTTCAAGCAAATCCCTAAATTCGGCGTACAGATTAGTCCCATTTTTTTTATCGGCAAACTGACCTTAGCCGGAATGATGGAATCTTCAATTTGATAGTTACGACATTGAACATTGTCGATGATATTTTTAAACGAAAAGAAATCTCGAGAGTCTTCATATTCATCTTCATCAACCAGAAATAGTCTCGAGTGTTAGTTTATGATAATGATAATATACTACGACACCTACTTTCACTATGTTTGTATCTATTACAGTACCTACTTTGACATTATGCGTATAGTATCTATCTGCTGTGAGCAAAAATACGTTTTTACTCGCCATGCTATCTATCAACTAAAGGAAACGCTTCCGGGCTCATATTCGTACAAAATTTTTAACTGCAGGAATTGACGTCCTGACTTATGTTAAACTAGGCGCGGTGATATATACACATATCATTCGACTACGTCATATATATACATTTATCTTATGTTAGCTTCAAATTTCACATAGCATATGCGACAGTCCGCAATGTGTATAATTTTTGCATATAATTACTTATAGGTAGGTATGTATAAAATTAATAATTGACAAATTTTAACGATCATCAATAAAATACTACAACAGGTATATAAACAATATAGAAAATCATACAGAAATATTATAAACGCGAAGCTAGGCAGGTTTGGGTATAAACTGTTAAAAATTTTACTGTATCTCTCAGTCTGCAGAGTTAAATTTTAGCAATGATCGTTAATTTTATGACATCAAGATGTTGCAGTGATCGAAGAACGCTATTGCTGAAATATCGTACGAAAATCCAGCCATTTTTATTTTTATTTCTTTACTTTTTATTGATGGACCTGAATTCATACACAAATTTAACTCAATAAGGAAAATTAAACTTCTATCAGTGAGACTCGATGAACTGGTATATGGTGCGAGTAGGTGCGACAACAAGGCGGTAAAACTTATAAATAAGAGTTTATCTGGTCGAGCTTGAGTACAGGAAGCATTTATTAAGGGGTTAACGACCGGGACGCATAATTAACACCTGACGATCAGTTTCGGTGACAATTCTCAGTTTAGTTTTACCTCACATGGGTATGCGTTAGCTGAGAGACAATCGAAGTGGGGAATCGAATAGCAGTTTTCCTGTAAGATAGGTATAGGTAAGGTGTGATTTTATGTTTCAACATTTTAGACACCTGAACTTTGGAGCCCGTGATATCACGCAAATGAGACTATTTCTAAACATAATGCTGCAGGACTGCCTCATATGATTATCCTTGACTAATATTTTCGCCACTCCTATAATACGCGAGGCGCGACACCAAATCGTCCCACTTGATCATAACATACACTATATATCAGATTATGAAAGTTTTTGACGATATGAAACTCGCGTTTGACACTTTTTTTTCTCCTGCTTTACCGTTCTAAATACACAAATCACAACGAAACGAGTTCGCATTCAAAATTTTTATAACATTCGTATCGGGTCCGGTTAGAGTTACAAATTTTTTCAAGTTTCAAACGGTAAAAATTCCGAATCCGTTTGAGACGAGTTCGAATTTTCGGAAGCGTTCAAGTCTCGAACATTAGAATTTTGGAAAGGTCCGAAAATTTTGGTTTATTTCTCAGGAAGTGAATACAAAAAATAGTTCATTCTGATCGAGACCGAGACATTCACGAAAACCCATTTCATCTACTTCAATCGATAACTTAATGATGTCATAAATGACTGACAGGATTTTGGATCTTTTTATTTCTTCCAAAAAGTAAATCTCAAAACGATTAATTTGACCACTCATTGGCTCCAATACGATCTTAAATACTCAATGAATACATGCGTGAATTTCAAGTTTCGGAGGTTCGCGGCCTTTCGGATTGTTAGCTTTCGCAATTTGACGTACCCTCCATGTTCTTCGTTTGAAAGTTTTTGAAAACAGCTATGTAGACTTTCGGGGAAGTAGCCTTTCTAAAAACCGTCAATCGATAATATTCGAATCCTGAATTTTTACCGTTCTAGACCCTTAAAATTCTGAACTTCAACCAGGCCAAAGTTTCTCATGGTTAAATTTTCCCATAACCACCGTACCATGTACAAGGCGGAAGTTTCACTGAAATATCTAAGAAACTAAAAGTTAGGTAGGTATTACTTATCGCTGGACATTAATCATCGGTATGACGTCACGGTCTGGCTAGCTTGATCAAAGTCTTTTGAAATACGGTGAAAACCATCAGAAGTAAGAGCAGTAGCAGTAGCAGAGTCGTGCGAACAGCCGGTGAATGTGGAAATACAAAAGGAGGAAAATTGTATGACTATACCTATACAGAATCCCTATACCTCCACCTATACCAGAACCTTGCAGGGTTTACCGGAGGGGCCAGAGAGGTCAAGAGCCACGGCGAAGCTTCGCCTCGATCGATCGATCTCGCACCAATTCCAATTCGGATATCAGAAAGTTTCATTTCACTCCACCTATAGTAGGTATACATGTAACCGAATGCCGAGAGAAACCGCGATATGATTTATAACCGATATTTTTTCAAGATTTGATATTAAAAAAGAGAGGAAATCGAAATACTAATATCAATCCTACGAGGTTGAGTCGAGCCTTGATATACACATATGAATATATTCCATCTGTTACTGCACTATTCATAATGCCTAGGTATAATATAAATATCGAGTTCATCAAGAGATGTATGAATTCATACCGAATCATCAATCAATTTATCTGGTTGAAATGATTTTTCTATAAATGTCTAATAGGTTGATTATATTCAAATACGATATCATTTTTACGTGACAAATATCCTGCAGCCGGCATCGTTTTTCTCTGAATGGTCGATCATGTGAGGTAAGGATATAATAAAACTGAAAAAAAAAGAGTATAATTCAAACTGGAGTTTTGTCTAACCAGTTTAACTTCGGAGCATCGGTTAGCTGCGGAATCTCACATGAGACTCGTAACTTTAATTTCCGTGATTCGGTCGGGTCCTTCGCCCCGAGAATATAGAGAAAGATCTCTAGATTTCCCTCGTGGCTCTATACGAACTCTGTTATTAATTGTCGTAGGACACAGTAGGTATACGTTGGTTATACATACTGTTATACATATACCTTTATCTACCTCATTCATCACGAATGTGTTATTAAAAATCTGATTTATTTTCCAAACCAATAACGTTATCGCATTGAACGTTTGCTCAATTATTCTGAATTGCGATAGCTGTCCCCCAAAATCTGATTAATTTCGTAATAGTACCTACTACTTTTTTTTTCAACATTAAAATTTTTTTATTTTTCATTATTATTATTATTATTATTAATCGTCGACCGGATGAAGAGCGTCGTATCACCGCATGGTTGCACGTTCTTCGCGAGTTATGTAACGCGAAATTCTGATACGCGTGACGAAAGTGAAGCTCTCTGCTGCAGCAACTGTTAATACGTCGACAGAATTTCATATGCGTACATGCATACATATGTGCAGTATATATATATTATACGATATAGATACATATGTAGTACGTACGTACGTACCTACAAATGCACATTTATCATTATCATACGTGTTTGTTATACGTGACAGAAATAAAAACTAAGTAAAACGTAAGAAGAAAAAAAAAATTAAACGATATGGTGCAGACGTTCTCCCTAATATTTAGTAAAATACTATCAAGGAAACTATAAAGCTACAACGTGCACTAGGTACTGCGAAGAAAGCGAAAGATGGCTTACGATTAGAGTGATTAACTCTTATGACCCGCAATGTACCTACTCATTTATTTGGACAGTATAACTTTTGTAACCGCAGTGTTTCGACGTCGTCTATCATTAGATGAAATTTTCTGCATCAAATGTAAACCGAATTCCGTAATGAAAAATTGGAGAACTGGAGTAGCCAAATCGCCGAGTGAATAAAAAATTGAATAAAAATTTAGACCACGTTATCCTCGATTGAAGACGAAAAATAAACTTTTTGACAATTCTTGTGTCAAAAATAGGCGTAAAATATACAAAATGTGTATTTTTTATTTTTTTCAAATGATAAATTTTTATAAATCGAGCTGAGCCTGGAGTCAAAGAGTTTAGTGAATAATAGACGTTAATATGTGATGTATTTGTATTGTAATTTGTACAATAGAAGTATGTCTTGGTTTTTTTGTTTGTTCTTTTTTTTCAATTTTTTTCTTTATCGTGTATAAAAGAACGGTGAAGTTTTAACGACAGAAAGCGTCGGCGGAGAGAGATCCGCGACTATATTCTGATGCGTCATTCATATATCGCGGTGCCCAACTAAGCTTCGAGGGCAGTTAAACGTTTGTACAATATCCATACATGCTCTATACCTTCGCGTATGCATACCTATACATGAATACGATACACGTATAATATAAGTGGGTATAGGTACCATATATACGTGCAATGAGTGAAAGCAGTAATATAAGTGGCCCAAGGAGATTAAAAAGATCGAGAAAAGCCTCCTATTGTATTTAACAATTGTTATTGATTCATCGCCTGCACCGGTAGTTCTATTCGCGGAATATTAACTATACGTCAAGTCATGTATATGTGTAAGTAATTAGTTATACATCAGAGTCCGCAGCACTTAATCAAATTTCGTGGAATTGTTTTTAACACTCGATTTCTGGTCATTTTACATTTGAATATGTAGACGTAGATGTAATCCTACTTACTATAATACTATGACGTCACGTCACGTCGTCGCATGAGGAAAATTGAATAGACGCTTATAATCGCACTCGCAATCGGTTTTAAGTGTAAATTATACTAATACTAGTTGGAAATATCTTGTGCTGTGCTGTAAATTGGACATATAAGGATTAGTCGGCTATGTCCACGTATGAATGTATGGCTCTCATTCCCATTGATCATTTTTTAATTTTTTTAATGTTTTTATTCTCTTCGCTTCTTTCTTTGGCTGTCATTTTATTCGCACGCAAATTTGTCAAAACTTTAATTCATAGTTCAAACCGTAGATTTTTACTTACCGTGCAATTGCGCGAGCGACTGTAGGGTGTTTGCGTTGCAGTTTATGAATCCTGAAACAAGAAAGAACCGAATATATGTTAATTATATCGACAGCTTGGATATAATTATAATAGGTATGCCATTTTCAAGATAACATACGCCAATATAATTCGGGGTTCGAAGAAAAGGGGAACTTCGCATGCAATGAGTCAAATTTTTTCAGATAATAATATTCTTTGTACTCATTGATTGTGTCATAAACTTCGTTAAAAAATTCGCATAAGCTTCAACTCATTCCCCAGATTTATATATATACCTATACGTACATACGACAACGAGGGAAAATTTCATGACCGTTTAAAAATAAATTTTAAAAAACAATGAATCGCAGCTGCAGGGCGCCGCTATGAAACTTGAGTTTCGTTCAATTCCCTCTATACCTGCACCAAAAAGTTTGGCTTACGTATTTATTCGCATTAATTTCTATCGATTAGAGACTCGCCGTGAAGATCCAACGATTGTGAATCTCTTATGCATCGTATAAGCGAGTAATTAAACGGATAAAAAATGAGGGCAGAGTACGTTCACGTACGCTGAAAATATCGCACTTGTGTTTTTTCACTTATTCAGCAAAAATATATGAACGAGCTTGATGGGCTGACTTGCGCGCTTCTTTTATCGCGGGACCTCCGTGTTGTGTCGCGAATTTTAGCATTATATATATATATATATTTCTGTTTGTATTACGCCTTTGCAGGTTGTTGCTATTATTCGATTTTCAATCCTATGACAAATTCCGTGTCAGCGAAGTTTACTGCGGTTATACATAGACGTGCAATTATAACAGACGTACAGAGGTACGGTATTAATTGTGAATACACGCGAGTATGTCGCATGTATTCAGGCCACATATTAACCGCAACGACGTGTATTTCGACTGGAAATTCTGTACCGAATTTCGCCACAGATCAATAAACAAGTTCACTGGAATTTCACTAGCAAACACAGCGACACGAAAACGCGAACGACGTGGCTAAATCAATCGTATTAGCAAATTAGCACAGAGATTAGAACTGACGGATGAAATGCCGCGAGACCCGCACAAGTTAACATCGCGAAATCTGAGATACACGCGTGCAGACTGCGATGCGATTCGCACGATACTCTTAATTCGATTCTATATGTATATATTTCGTATTCGTACGTAAGGTAGGTAAATACCCAACGCCTGCACGTGCCAAGAAATGAGGAAAACAAAGGATTCCGATTTGTACGATTGACGGAGGAAAAAAACACACACGCCTTTCTATACCTACGTATTTGCTGCAAAGTCTGACGAGACGAGAAATTCCGCTAATGAAATTCTCGGAGAGTGCGGAAAAATCTGTCGAAATTTCATTTACTGTAACATCATAGATGAACTTGCGACATTTCTGTCCACCAAACGTACGTTTTCACACATTTTCCAATTACTCGAATTTAGATTCTCAGGTATATCAAAAATCTGATTACTGCACTCTCAAAAATCTGAATAAATTATGTGAGAAAATTCAATTATAGAATTGAATCCACATTTCAGGTTTCTTTCTGAGCGAAAATGGCTCGTGCAGGCTGTAGCATGTTATGCAGTTTCAAGAGTCGTCGAAATACTATTAGTAATCGAATACTTAATTAATGTTATACCTGAGTTTATTTAAACTGGAATCAGCAGACGAAAAAAAAATCTCGTCTCCTCACCCCTGAATTTCCACTTTCTGGGTCTCTACTCCTGACTATTTCTGGGCCGAGACAATTACGCCCGGGACTACTGAAAAAGTTTCGTTAATTAAAACGTCGAGGATTAAAGTTGCTAGAGGAAAACGAAACGCAGTCCAACGAGGCGACGTTGTGAAATTTTTTATTCAGTTTTTCTACTCGTCAGCTTATGCGTGAGTCTCTGTTTTTCTTTTTCTTTTTTTTTTTTGCATCTTTTTTCTTTACAGTTTCTCTTCCGCTGTCACAGCTTTGTATATGGTAACAAGATTTAAAAAATGTGAAACAAAAAAAAATGAAAAATTTCCTCGGTACGTCCCCAGAGCTCCGCAATATAATTGTCTGTTTTATTTCTTTATTACTTTTTCTTTTATTTTTGATTCGTTTTCTTTTTTTTTTTTTCATCCCCGTAATTAATTTCCCGTCATATTTCTTCATCCTTCAATCAATAACTCGCAACTTCGTTTGAAATATAAAAATCCTATAGTGAGAGTTCCTGTCTCGTATACCTACTAGGTAGGTAGGTATATAAAATAATATATTCAGCAATAAATTAAGCAACTACGAGCGTATATATATAATGTATATATATGTATATATATATAATAACAATTATATATTTCTATCGGTGATTTTGAGCCGCAATTAATTTTCGACTAATTGAATAACGATAATTTATTTAGGACAAATTTTTTTTGTAATTTAAACAGATCTCGTAATACGTACTATATAGGTAGGTATAGGTATATGCGGGCCTCGTCGACACACGCAATTACTTCGATCGCGTGGGCTAAAATCGTCAAATGCGGAAGTCGCGTGCGACGAGTAATGGCGCGAGGTAATGTATAAAGAAAAAACCTAAAACAGAGAAAGAGAGAGAGTTGAAGGGATACTTAAAATAATATATACTAGGCAGTAAATTAAGTATCGATACTGATCATATAATAGCTGCTGTGAATGTCAGGGACTCCGTATACTACATGCGGTACCAATATACGTACTGCGAACCAACAAGCTCGAGAATGGATGCGACAGTGTGGTCAAAGTGCTATTTCAGCATTTAATTTTCATGGCTTCTTCCAGGGTTTCGTGTTTCGATATACCTACACGCGAAAGCCCTCCATTATTATTCGTTTCTACAAAAAAAAAAAAAGAAAAAAAGAAAACAAAAATCGCACATAGCGCGAATATCGCTACTGCTATATCCCGAAAGAGAACGAGGTGGCTGCAGATAACTACAGGTAACACGGTTGAACGAAGCTAATAAATTAGGCAATTTTGTTCGAAGATAAGAATCAAATCGCGTTTCAAATGATCGAGGTACTTAATTTTCAATCTACTGTATGGCACGTCTACGCGCAGATTACGTTCTTTATGCCGATGTTTGTTTCTTTGACAAGGATTACAATCGATTGTTCTTTCTGCTATTTAAATTTCTATTACGTAAGGTATCGACGAATGAAAAGCGGAAAGTGTATATACGGTAAGTATACAAGTATAGTGCAAGTGTGATAATCGCTTTTTATCTGTAAAGAAACGAAAGGATCTTATATATGAACTCACCGAACCGTCTATTAAATTTCCGTGGGCAGTCGAGTATAAAAGCTTAGAAGCGACAACTGAATTTTTTTTTAATTCAATTTTTTGTTTTCTACGTTTAATTCGGTGAAAGCGTTTGTGAATTTCGTTAGGTAGGTATACCTATAAAAGAATAAGTTACAAAATTCGTCATGGTTTGGTTGGTCGATACGTTGAGTTTTAGTTTCGTCCGGTATTTTATTTCTCGCAATACCAGCTAGTACCTACCTATACATCTTTCCGAATAAGAAGATAGAGGAGCCAAAAAAAATGAAGAAGAAAAATTTGGCTATAATCGTGAAAAAAAAAATATAAAACATACTATATATCTTATACCTATACTATGTATAAGAGTTTGTAAAGTGCATAACTGTGTTCAGAAATTTAGCGATTAACGATACCTATACGAAATATTGAATGAATAAATTTCTATACCGATCATCTCACTTGCAATACCATTTAGCTTTATCTTACGAAAATGATGTTGTACTAGCTAAAGGCGTATAGGTATGGTGATTTCAGAAAGTTGTATATGCGCAGCATTATCGCATCGCATTAAAGTTTCCCTTCCGATATTACACAACCTTTCGGTAATTGCAAATCGTACAAAGAGAGTCAGGTGAAACTTTGCGACTCGAAAGTCATTTTCGTTTCTAAATTTACATCAACTACCCATTTTTCAATTAGGTATTATATGTATTATACGACTTGCACATTGTAAAATAGTCTGAAAACAACACGAGGGATAATCTGCGAACTTTGGAGAATAATTCTCACTCAATTCTTAACTTGTTCAATAAATTTGATAAAAGTATATTAGCAAAAAAAAAACGGAAAGGGCATTTTTCAGGAGAAAATCTTACGCTTTCTGTTAAATATTGTTTCTTTGGATGATGCTCATCTACGTTTTCATCAAAAAAAAAAAAATTACATCGATCGAAACACCTATCTTAAAATTTTTAACAGAAAGATACAGCTGATTATCTCTATCTATCCATTATTTTCTTTTTTTCTTTTCTTTTGTTAATCAGATCAATCACATCTATAATTAATTACACGATTGTCAGTATCTCGTAACTGCGACAAGCCTCAATAATTAATGCAAGCTGTAAGTAAGTAAGTAAGTCTCACGTGGTATGTGTCTTCGCGTGAATAAAAATTGATGATGAAAAACGAAATGCTGATAAAAACTGAAAATTAAATGAATGAAAAATAAATATACCTAATATATTTCCATAAACTATATTATAGTCTCACTACTTCCAGACCGGGTTTCGCGAATCTCCAGAAGCCATTTCGAGGTCGGTGTGATAACTGCTAATTAAATTCATACTCGCTAACAGTTAGCAGTTTGCAGTTAGCAGTTAGCAGTTAACTGCTGTGGCGGTTTAGTAGGTACACGTATTATATGTAAAGTACAGCACAGTACAGTACAGTACATATACGTACGTTGCTCAGTACATACGCGCGACTACACTTGTCATTTTCGCTAGCTGATAAGCCTTATCATTCGGTCACTTGGCAAACTCTGTAGTCCCCTTATAACATAACACAACATAACATAACATAGCATAACATAACACAACATAACGTATGATAGAATCGTAATATGTAGCTAATCACGTACAAGACTCAGTAAGATGCAGTAAGTAATTTTTTATTTTTTTTTTTGAATCTCTAAAACCTCTTTATGACGTGCAGTCTATTTTCAATGAAATATACTCACGGTATTACCTACGCAGAAACTCTGATCTATAGCTACTACATTCTATACGATACACAGTGATCGGTATGTATAAGTTAGATATACACATACACATATGTGTAGAATGACCTACGCACGTAACTCCATAGCATAATTCTAACCGGGCAGCACAAGGCCGTCTATTTGATGTATGTACATGTACTACATACACCGGGTACGACACACTTGATTCGATGTGTTTCTTAGTCTGTAATGAAATACAGAATCGAGTTATGTGAAATGCAGCAGCTACGTAACTAATTAACGTTCTTTCAACTAATCGATTAATTATTTATACGCGATGGATGAGTTTGCCAACTGCAGTTAACTTTATAACTACAATCTACCTACGCAAGTTAATATCGAACACGTTCGTGACGGAGAAAGCTCGCGATTTATTAAACTTGAAACGCGAGGTCGCAGGTTTTCAGGATCAAATCGTTAATCCTACGATGATTTCTCGCCGAATATATTAACGATTTGCCCATGTTTTTTCTCTTTTTTTTTACCCATGTATCAACCACACGACTGTTCGCTGGCGTCTATCGATATTCAACAGTCTCAAACCGGTGAATTTCTAGTGAAACAAGAATTCATCGAAGACATTGAAATCGAGTTTTTTAACAAAATTAAGAAATTTTAAATGTCAATTTCAAACACTGTCTCTTTCTCCACACTTTCCCACACATTCATCACCTCTAATCCTCTCAATAACTTCCAATCTACATATATTATCTAGAATACTAAAAAGATAACGGCATAGAAACGTCAGATTAAAAACACCGAATCACACGTCAATATAGTGAAAGATCAGAAATCAAGGAATCCTAAAAGATTCAAGAATTATTCTCGATGTACCTTATACATGGTCTTAAACAATCTCATGTATATCATTATCTATACAGCAAAAGTTAATTAGAAGAACTGGAAGAAAAAAAAATTAGAAAAATTTCTAGGACTGAACACATACTGTATACTACATGAGTAGAAGCTTCTCTGTACAAGCAAGATGTATTCAGTCTAACGCGATCGTGCCCGTCCCGAATTGGAAAATCATGCCATGGGAAAAGTATTTTGGAAACGAATTTTCCTGCAGGGAATCGTTTCGAGTGTGGAACAACGATGGGGGGATGATGAAGAAATTTGCGAAAAAAAAACAAAATCAAATTTTGATTTGGAAAATGGAAACGCACGAGTATACAAGCTCACCTCAAGTTTCATCGTCGGTATGTTGAACTGCGGCAAAGTTACGAGTACGTAGGTACTACCTAGGTACTGTAGTAAGAAAGAAGAAGAAAAGAAAGAAGAAGAAGAAGAGGAAGAAGTGGAGCGCGGAACGAAACCAAACCAACCCGAACCAGATGATCTTTGAAGCAACCACAATGTCACGGTTGCCGCAGTAGCAAAGTACTTTGGTGTACCGGTTTCGTAGCGGGATCTCGACGGATCCAGATGGATCTAGAACTTGGATTTAGATAGATCTAGATTCCAGGTGAATCGAGCGCATCGGCGTGACAGAGACAAGAATTTCAGCTTCCGTAATAAAACCGTGGGAACAAATCCGGGTTATAATTCTTTAATACATACTTTCGAGCTATATGCTGAACCCCTTTATCGCAACCTCTGAACTCTAGATGAACCAAATATTATACCTACTCACTCAAAACTACTTCAGTATAAAATCGTACGTAAAATATCGTCAAGGTAGTATACGTAGGTACTAAGTTCCAACTTTTTATCCTCAACTCATCAATCAAGTAGTCAACACGTCCGAGACTCGCTCTATCATTTAAAAGAAATCCTCTTTTTATAGATTAAAAAAAAAGAAAAGAATCAACGAAGTGAAAAAATAAAAACTAGTAATATCTGGAAGAGAGAATAAAGGAAGCGAGCAAGACTTTGCTTCCGAAGTATACTTCGACGAGTTGTTCGTTATTGAAGAAGTAATGCTGTACTGGTGTTGGAAAATATATATATATAAAATGATGGTGAAACTTTTTTGTACAAAATCTGCCATAAACTAATCTTCTCCCAGACACACCATGCCGTAAACTCCAATTTCATCCCTTTCATATTTTGCACCGCTACTACTGCCGCGCTGCTGCTGCTCGAAAGTGTAAGAAAACTTTTGTTATCTGACGTGTAATTTGTCGGCTTATAGTAGTTCGTATAGTACTTTTAAAAAGAAATTCACTTCGTACCGTTTATATTTCATATATATATATATAAGATTCCGTACCGTCTACGTACCTGAATTTTACGTACTTATACTAGTGATATACCTACCCCGAGTGAAACAAAATTTGACAATATTACATGATCCGGTACCTTGAGAAGTTTTATGCGCAAGTGATTATTCACCGAATATACTTATACTGGCAATTTCACGCCTTTTATATCCCTCTTCAACCGACACCTTTTTATTAGGTAATAATCTTCGACCAAGAGGTCATGATTCAGGAATCATTTGCAATAAAGCGACGTCGTGCGTAGGCGGGACCGTGAATTTCTCCGATGCTCGAGGCTCCGCGATTGAGATTAAGCTTATTTTACCGATATGAAATAACCGATAAATATTCAACGTTCGAAAAGATTATAGGATAAAAAAATTTGACCATTGATGGGTATCTGCTAAAGAAGTAAGAAAAAAAATTCAATCAGATTCCAGAAATTTTAAACCTGCATGAAGCGATCATTTTCATCTTTATTAATCGAGGTATATAAGAGATTAGATATAAGTCGAATGAAACTATATACAACGACTTTATAGTCAAAATGATGATCTTTAAGGCCCATCCCTAGTCGCCCACCTCCTTTTGGTCGAAATGTGTCACATTTCGATTATTATCCGAGCCGAGGCGTCAAAAACGCAAAAAAGACCAACGCTGCGCGAATTCAAATTCAATTCCGAACACATACGTCCGAAAAAATGTTCGTTTCATGCGAAAATCGAGTCTACAGATGGTTTTTGCATTGTTACGAAATTATTCGAATCCGATTTCCTCGGCGAACAATGTAAAAACCATCTGTAGACTCTATTTTCGAACGAAACGGACATTTTTTTGGGCGTATGTGTCAGGAATTGAATTTGAATTCGCGTAGCGTTTTCGTTTGGCCTTTTTCTGCGTTTTTGACGCTTGGGCTCGGATAATAATCGAAATGTGACGCATTTCGACCAAAAGGAGGTGGGCGACTAGGGATGGGCCTTAATATTCGTCGACTATTCGCTGACCTACACCTACATACATCCGTACCTATCTAGTTGAACGCATTACTAAAGTTCGTTTGAAAAGTACGACTGGCTATGCGAAATGATGGATGAAAATACATAATTTAAAAATTTATCGTCCCGTCAATAATTCTCGCGATTTTAACATCGCTATAACTTTTCGTCATTTTTTTCTCAGTCATCGTAGGTACCTACGTTCGAATTCGGAATAACGATTTCGGTAACGGGCGTCAATTTCCGGTGTCTAAACCGCCGCGTGCGTATACGTATCGAATGAAAGTACGAAGGTGCACGATATTATGATCAACGCGAAAACAAGAAGAGTCGGAAAGTAGTCCGCGACCTCAACGTCGCGGTCGACGTGGTTATCTAACGCTTTCACTGTTCGAATGAACGCTAAGTCGATTTCCAAGCGACTAAACTTGAGCCAACCGGTGCTTGGCACCGTTCCCTCGTTCGATCGGCGTCACAAGGTAGGCAAGTGCGCGAAAAGTTTTGAAAATGATTTGCGAAAATTGCAAAAAAAAAAAAAAAAAATTAGAAAAAACACCCAAATCGATGTCCCATAGTTTCGTAAAAAAATCGGCGTGCGGGGGAGTAAACAGTAAATCTTTGATAATATAAAACGCGATAATCGATTCGCTCTTTTATTCTTCAGAGTATCGCGCAGCTAATTGTTACGATAAGTTAATTTAATTACAACTACCACGAGCTATACAGTCCTCGTAGATCTAATTGGGGCAAAGGCTAAGGCTGTGTATATTTTAACTACCTACGCAGCCTATACTACTATAAACTTTGCGGCAAGTCGTTTTAAATCTGCAGCAAAGACGACGCAACGCAACGCAACGCAACGCAACGCAACGCAACGCAACGCAACGCGACGGATGGCTCCAATTTATAGCAATTATCTACCTAATTCACTTTTTCTATTCTCTATTATCCGTATGCTATACACATACATAGTTCAATATTTACTACATCTGTGAAGCAATAAGTATGATATATTTTTGCCATTTATTCATTACATACGTTTATGATTTCGTTAATTTTTTTTTTCTTTTGTTTTTTTTGTAAAAATAAAATTTTGTCAATTTCGTACATGACTATAAAAAATTTTGAGGATAACTATTGTTCTTCGAGAATTTTCAGGATAATTACAGAATTTCAGGAATTACGAGGACTATTAGACAGCCCTGAAATGCATAGAACTGCAACAGCAAATTCGTGGGAGGCTGCAGAAGATTCGCTTGTACGATTCTCCTCTCTTATATGTTACCTATATATACGTATACCATATAGAGTTGCGTAATATAATTGAAGAACCTATTCTCTGTCTCCCTTATTATACCATGTACTATGTATATAGAACTCTGCGTTTCGTTGTGCAACTGACAAAACCAGTACTGAATATAAGTATTATAATTCTCGTATCATGGGTTTGATCATCGACGTCATAATCACGGCTATGAATTTGATGCACCAATTTGTGTATAGTATACCTGTATATGAGCGTGTAACGTGTCTTTAGAAAATAGAAAAAAAGAAAGAAAAAATAAGAAGAAGAATTCAAACATCTTAATTTCTTTCTATTAGTATGTACCTGTCACTTGTCAGTATTTTCATTATCTACCGTTTGATGGACGTATAAATTAATTGTCACTATAGTATATCTAACCCGCGCTTATAAATTTGTGTAATCATTAGAATTAAAAGAAATAGCCGTTAGACAGGTGTCCATCATTATTATTAGGCTCTTCTTTTTATCAATCAATCAAATAGCTTCGTGCTTAATCGTATAGGTATATACCTATACTGTGAACTATAAGATTCTGTATAGACAGAAGGTCAGCGGTTTCATACATCTACTAATTTATTATCCAATCATAAAGAGAATTTTTTTTTTCATTCGATTTAGGTATCAGTATAATCCGTCTTAAATGAATCCAGCAAATTTTATTGCAATTTCATTCATTCTATCATGTGCAGAATAATTATTGAAGAAAAATTGAAGAAATTTTATGGAAAACTATTCAAATTTATAAATTATCTGCGGAACAAAAAAGGAATTGAAAACTGAAATTGATGATGAACATAAAAAAAAAAAAAATAACTAATTATGAAATATATAAAGAAAATCGTATCTGTTTAATCCTGTGTTACTCATTTTTTGAACTGGATGAAAATGTTCGTCGAGCCTTGACAATTATTAGCAAAAAAAAAAAGGAAAATTCCTGTGAGTACGTATAAGTTTGGTATTCGGTATACGTATATACATAAATGTAGAAACGTTCGTAAAGTTGTTATATCTATGTTATCAGTAAATATTTGACGATAAGCAGAGCACAAATCAACCAGTGTTACTGCGCAGTTGTGAATTTTCTATACTTATGAATAATACGCTATATTATAGTCCCGCTGTTAATATCAAAGTGGTAAAATTATGGTATAAAGTGTAGTAAGTATACTAAGATATGGCTAAGTAACTAATTCGAGCATCCCACGAGGAATTTATATAAAAAAAAAATTCTTACCTCGAAGAAATTTGGAAAACAAAAATCCTAATTTTTTTTTTTTTCCCCGATAATTATTACTGTTTGACGAAAAAAAATGACGGAATAGGTAGGTAGGTAGGTAGGTAGGTAATTAAAAAAATACAAATATAAACTGTCATCGATTGATAAAATTTTACACGATAGTTACAATACCATATGATGCTGTCGTAGATCGAAGTGGGTACCTACGTATCTATATATGCATATATGTAGGTATATACCTGCTATAACATACGATAATAATACCCGTATAATTTTTCGATTATACTGCGTATAAAGTTGGTTGATGAAAACGTGCGGTATATATATATATATATATGCACTATATATCTATAATATCTCGAGTACCTATCGTATGTATTATTACCGGTCGTCTATTCTTACGGCGATATGATTGACCGTTCAATCGCATACCTCCTCCCATAAAATAAAATAAAACCAATCTCTCAAAGTATCAACAATATAGCTATAATAGTTTATCATATATCCTAATATATATGTCAGGTAATAGGTATGGATCTGAGTAGGTATATATGTAGAAATGAAATAATTTCCAGTCATTGAATATAAGAGGGTTAAAAGTTCGGGATTGCAGGGGGTTGTGATAAAGCAGCTGTTAAACGTGCGTACGATAGGTATATGATACATAGGTAGTACATATACCTAAAATCCTAACAGCTGATACTTATAAACGTAAAACGCGATCGAGGTAAACGTGAATATTCAAACTATATATACATAGGTATATCTACTATGTATATAATATGGGGCTCGTGCCCCATTCAATATTCGAATGCTAGTTGCTACTGCAGCATTTACGTGTATCTGATTATTGTATATTAAAGATAGACATGTTCCTGTAATAACTATAGTATATACCTATACATGTGTATGTATTCGTCTATACATAACACATAGCGCATATAGTAATAGCGAGGGTGAAATTCTAATCACACGTTGCATACTCTCGCCCTAACATTAAACCCTAAACCCAAGCTTGCCCTGGGTCACGTGTATGTACTATAGCATATATATATAATACATTTATATAGGTATACATAGACAGTATATATTATACATACGCAATTTACATAATATACATACATTTATTCTCCTTGAACGAAGGCATGTGTATAATACATCGCGCATGCGTGAATCAGAGAGGCGAGGGCGAGAGCGAGGGCGAAATCGTGAGTATAGTGGGGGAGTTTGTTCGTTCGTTCGTAAGTTCGTTCGTCCGTCCGTCCGTCCGTACGTGCATGCGTGCGTGCGTGCGTGCGTGCGTGAGTGCGTGCGTTCGACGTCGAACGATCAGCTGGCTCTAGCACACGTGGTCCTGTCTGTTCGTCTGTTAGTCCCTTGGTCGTAATTCCTCGCTCCCCTCGACCCCATGGTCATGGAAGTGATCGGCCCCTTGACTGCCGCGTCGCGCGTGGCCAGAAGGAGAGAGAGAGAGAGAGATGGGAAGTAAGAGAGAGAGAGAGAGACAATGGGAAGAGGAAATTTCGTTCAGTCGTGTCAAACCACAGGGTAGGTTGTATCGTGGGCGAGTGTGTTACAGGGAGAGAAAAGAGAGAAAGAGAAAAGCGGAGGGCCAGAAAGCACATTTCGTTTCGTTTCGTTTCGTTTAGTTTCGTTTCGTTTCGTTTAGTTTCGTTTCGTTTAGTTTTGTTTCGAGTCGAGGGGACGAAGGCGGAAGGTCTGTATAAAGAGGGCGTGGAGCGGACATGGAAGGAGTTTTACGAAGAGAGAAGTTGGTCCGTGTAGATAAAAAGGAGAGAGAGAAAGACAGGGTTCATTATACCCTGGTACGAAATGAAGTCCTTTCAGGAGGGGAAATTTTTTGAGAAATTCTGGAATAAGTATCTTTCAGGGGAGAGAAGCTGCGTGCAAAGATTTCTCATCAAAAATATATGCATATACCCATATAAAGCATCGATTTTACTATGTATAATATATCTATGAATATTTATACAGTAACTGAGGTTTAATCAATCAAGTAATCGCCATCCAAGCATAAAACTGGCTTCAAATAGATAACTATTAATTTTCAGACGTTTCCATCCGTCAAAACGATCAAATTCATTAAAATCATGAACGAAAGCACCGATCGACAAACTGTTAAGAAGAAAAAAAGAACGAACAGAACTGAAAAATGCCCGAAAAAAAGGGGTGAAAATGTTTCCGCCCTATTTTCTCCGTCACTTCTTCTTTACATTATCTGCTTTGACTTAATTCCGCGAGAGAGAAGAAGAGAGGAATAAAAAGTAAAGAGAAAAAACGGGGGTGGCCTGTCGCGCAGGAAGAAGCATCTCGCTTTTGACGAAGGGTAGCGCCCAAGGGGTAGGTGAAGGGGTAGCCGCAACGGGTATATGTATAGCGGCAGGGGTTTTCCTCGATCGATAGTTGAATGCCCTCCAGTTGACATGCGTGGCCTCAACCTGTACCAGCAGTATATATAACCGACCCTATGTACATATACATATATGTATACATATAGGGGTATAGCGTGTAATGCCACAGTCGAATCTCGATAACTCTTTATACCCCTATACACGAATCTCGAAACAATTGACGAAAAACCAGAAGAAAAAAAAAGGAAAGAAAAGTCTCTTCAAACTGTAGAAATTTGATGGAAAAAAAACAAAAAAAAATGCCTGCAGGGTTTTAGGAATCGCCATAAGTGGTAGACGCAGTACCTACTGATATAGGTACCCTACATACATAGAAGATGGAACTGCAACAGCATCATTTTAATCTCGTTTTTTTCTGTTTCGCATTGAACGAGAAAAAATGAGGAAAAAATGAATGAATAAATAACGAAGAGACGAACGGAGAGGAATGAAAGAAAAAGTCGGATCGTATTTACCGCGGCAACATTTCCGGTACACGTGTACCGCTCTATGGTATATCGTGCCGAGTTAGACACTTCTGCGCAACGATATTGCAGAATAACCGTAATTGTATACTAGCTAGGTATGTACATACGTATCTACGTACATTACGACAGGTAGGTACCTAGTTAGGATATACTATTGCACATGCAGTAGGTGCCTGGATGCAGTACATCCTGCAGAATTATTATTAAGACCGCGTGCAGGATAGTCTATTAAAAAACGTCTATAAAATTCATCGTATAAGACAAGGTTGATTAATTGAACCGTAAATCTCGCGGCTGCGGGGAGCTGAAGATACAGACATAAAGAAGACGCGTCGATATCATTGGAAGACAATACATAAAGACTTTTCTGAAAGGTTTAATAAGAGAATGGATAAAAAGGTGAATCCTGATAGCTAGGTATAAACGACGATGCAACGAAAGACAATAACGAGTAGATTACGTCGAAACTGTTGTAACAGTGCATCACGCGAATCGTTTAATTTACAAGTAGAAATTTCCTGCAAGATATCGTTACGTAACGTCGAGGTCAAGTGCATGGGACCCAGAGTACAGCTGCGGTGTTTAATAATCTCGGAATGAGGAATCGCGAGAAGATCGCCGGGTACATCCTAACGAGATATATCTCTTTCTTTTTCTTTTTCTCTTTCCTTGTTTTTTTCTCGATGATTACTACCCCGCGGATATCCGAATTTTGCAATAAAATAAGCCGAAGGTAGACGATCGAAGTCGAAAGTAGCCGAACTGCGAAACTCTAAAGCTGCAGTAGTAGCGCGTATTTCGTAAACGAATGTTGCGCAGTCGAGTCTCGGTGGCCTCATTTACGTCACAATGCCAACTCACCGTGCTGGTCATTTTTATCACTTGTAATCGTCGTAGCTGTAACTAGCCAACGATGTTATTCTACTCGCGCGCGATACGTTCGAGATAGTAGAAAATCGAACGTATGATGGTCTTCCGGTTTCCCTTTGCTTCTTTTTTTTTTTTTTTTTTTTATCACGCGTTCTCTTTCTCTCTCTCTCTTTAGCGCCACGATATTATTGGACCGAGCTCTATTACACGAGCGAAACAACGCAATCGATATCTTATCGCGTGGGCAACCACGAAGATAAACCAGCTGCCTCGGCTGTCGCGCGTTGCAGGAAATGTTTCCAATGGCTTTATAGAGGGAATCGAATAGGTATTAATAATAGGATAGGATCGTATATTGGTCAGCTAAAAAAACGCCGAAAATAATCAAGAATCTAAATCACTGACCGAAACGAGAAGATTTATAACCGCGATTCGAATTCGCCTGCGTTTCGCTTTCGTTTAAACTCTCGAGATTCGCTTTCGTTTCGCGTCTCTCCTCCTCTGCTCCAGCCAACCGCAAACTTATAATGTGTATATATATATCTATGTATAACGTACATGTGTATGTGTACAGATATTTTGGCGCCTCAGCGGCTAGTTGACAAGAAATAAATAAAAATAATAATGAATTACGCCGGGTTGAAGTCCCGAGATTTAAAAGTTCCGAACGGTGAAAAATTGCGAATTCGAATATCACCGGCTCGCAATTTTTCATACTAAGAGTCTTTTCCCGAAAGTCTACAGATAACCGTTTTGAAAAATTTCGAAACGCAGAACACCGGAAGTAAACTTCCGAATCTACAAATTCACGCGTGTATTCATAATATATTAGGTGTTTAATAACTCAGGCTAGGTTGATCGTATCGAAGCTAATAAGTGTTCTTCTTCGCTCTCTCTTATTCAACAATTTTTGGTTCATCTATCCAAAAAACAATTTTATTCCAAATTATCTGAAATTTTCTTTCTGAAAAAATCGCTAAAAATAACTACCTCCACATGCAGCTACTCAACATCCCTCTACTATATGGGGTGTAGAGAAATGACGACGAACTCATGTGGGGTATATGTGCGTATAGTACACGTACCACCTATACCTGCTCGTAGACTATTGATTACGCGGTGTTATACGCAGCTAGAGGGAGTTTGATGCAACCCTTTCATTCCAACGGGGCGCACCCACGACCGTGATATTTCTGGATTGCTATATGTATATCTAAGTAGATATGTATGTATATGTATTAGGGCAGTAGGTAGGGGGATTGGGTTAGGTTAGTTCGAGGAGTAATTTATTAAGGATAGGTATATAATTAAACAGGTCAAAGAATAATATTAATATTAAACGAGAGATCAGTTTTTTTTTTTTATTTTTTCTTATTCTTTATCTCTTTTATAATAAAAAAAAAAAAAAAGATCGATTTTTAACGCATGTATTATATTATCGTTAGCCTATATTTTTACTACAGATTAAAGATTTGATAAAAAATAAAAATAAAAAGTTATATAAATAACGCGGTCCCACGTGTATATTATGTATAATATATACTACATAGGTATATAGCTGGACTTATTATATTAATCTAACAGTTTCCTCAAAACGCAAAGTAATAATCTCTCATAATAACATGTTTCCTCCGCACTTCCTCATATAATTGCGGTTTTATATCTTATACAAAGTTAAAATTTAATTATTCTTTCCCAACCGCACATCGTGGTCATAGAAAACTGATTCGAAAAACAACTTTCAACCGAATCTCATATCATTTCGAATCACCGTAATTATTGTTTCCAAACGATTTCATATAGCTAAACAACACTACGAATAATTGAAAGACGAGTGAAGAAAATAAATAATTACATGATTTATAAAAATTGTTAAAACAGGTAGATATAGGTACTGCAGCACCCACATGTCTCGAAAACCCGGACAGGCATATCTCTGATACTTATTATAAGCGAGGGTGCAGGCGTATCGAAGAAGTGTTGTAAGCGAATAAAAAAGCACGGATATACGATACGTTTCGATATGAATACGTGTAGTAGGTGTATGATGAGAGAACGATCCCATGAAATACACCTCGACATACACAAAACATGATATAGGTATTCGATACAGGAGCGGTAGTAGGGCGCGGTGTTGTTGCGCAGGTCAGGCCGGGTCAAGATACTATACCAACGGGGCCGTACGACGTTTAGAGGCCCGGGATTTGCCCGAGGATAGTTTAGACTCTAACGTCAGGTTGATCGTCGTCGGTGGCGGTGGAGGTCCGCAGGTGCGTCGTCGCGGGTTCGGTTGGGTTCCACCTGTCGTCGAGTCGGAGCGCGCACGCTCGCGTAAGGCCCTTTAAACTTTAAAATCCCCTAGGTAGTATATAGGAGCTGGTTTGACGTCACGGAACTTACGCGCTTAGTCATTTTTCTTTCAATATTAAACGCCGATCCTCATCGTCTGTTCTAACATCTCGTATAGCTGCAGATACTACATTTACTCATTGCATTCGCAATGGATTACATTATATATTCAGGATCAATTATTCACCTGATACTCCGCTAACAACCGTATACGGCACATAAAAATTCTGACGACGAAGTGCGCATGATCGTCACATCGCGTAAAACACAACTTCGCACGGCCATGCTTGTTTTTGGCTTTTCACCACAGCTCTCTCGCTATCCTTCTGCATTTTCAATACCAAAATGCAGCAGAAGAAGATGATCCGCTCTATGTACATACCTCGATGGCACGTAACGCATCGTTACAAAGATCTTACAGCAATAGAAATCTCGCTAAATAATGTACCTATAGATGTACGTAGGTACAGACATTACTGCACAAACCTCGCACGACTGATTTAACTGATTGTGAGATCGGTCTGAATCTGCACTGTGTAATATACACGTATATGTGCCGCCTATACCATAAGCTCGTACGTGTATGTGCGCTAAAGTTTATTTTGTACAGATTTCCCAATCGCATGTCACGTGCTCTCGAATCAGTACAGTAATTTATTATTATTATTCATCGGTTCTAGCGGTTTAATCGCGGTGATATATACAGGTATACGGTATCGATCTAATTCCGTAGTGTTAATAATAAATTCAGGTGAAAAGAGGGAGAAGAAGAAGGAACGAAAACAAATAGTGAAGCTAGGAAAATGATAACGATAATCAATGACATATATATATATTAAATCGCAACCTGCGACCTATCCTTCACCTTTATTGAAGATCGGTATAGTCCAGGGATATAGTTCGCCTCCAGCGGGAGGTGCTTCTGCCGGGGCTGTGCCGTAGGCCCTGAACATGTTGTGTTGTTATTGCGTTGCCAGATCTTGAGGCGATTTTTGTTTTCTTCTTTCTTTTTCTTACTTTATGAGTGTTTCACTTTTCACTTTTCACTTCTTTTTTTTTAATTTATATAATATATATATATCTACTATTAATAGTCGTAGAATAACTATCACGAACTGTAGAAGAAGTATAGCGTAGATATATGCGATAAATAAAATTGATTTTTAAACACTTTTTATTTTTACTTGCGTGTATAAAATTAGATGAAAAATGAAAGAAAAACCAACAGATTCCTCCGAACAGATTGCGAAGGAGTGAATTTGAAAAACAAATAAATAAAAAATAATAATAAATAAATTAAAAATCACTAAGTAGATACTCCAAAGTACTCCAAAATGGCGTAAACTAACGTCTCTCTTCACTTGTATATAGGCGTCAATTGATTCGCGACTCGCGCGCTACCGAGTATATCCGCGATACTTTATCGACTTTATTCGATATCATCTGATCGATTTAAGGTCACAATATTTATTGAACCGCCCTCCTCCTCCCCCTCCTCCTCCTCATCCACCGCCGCCGCCGCCGCCGCCGCTGCTGACTTCTCCTCACGTTGATCGTCGAGGAGTAGCAAGGTACTGTTTTGTAACTTGTATAATTGCCGATCGTTCTAACATGTATATATTATTATACGATTGGTATACGTATTATATATATATATATATATAATATAATATATATGTTATCGTTCGATGGTCGTTTCTTGATTTATATTTCCTGCTATACTCTTCTTATTGTTATTATTATTATTATTAATGTTGTTGTTGTTGTTCTTGTTCTTGTTGTTATTTATTATAGATACGATCAATGTCTCCAAATATTTTATTCTTTTTATGTTATATTATATTATATTATATTATATTATATTATAATCGACGTACGATGATTCGCATGATTAAACGTTATACATAACTAACGTATTATATATTTACAATTGCAATTAGCCGGTGATGCTTTTAGTTGGTTGTTTAAACATATGTAAAAAAAGAGAAAAAAACAAAACAAAACAATTCAAATTAACAACAATTATTATTTAAACAACAAAAAATCACAAAAATATATTGAATAAAAGTACAAACGAAAAAAAATAATGACAACAAATGTAGAAAAATTTTGGTTTTACTTTTTTTTTTAAATATATTTATATAATTATATATATATATATATATATATATGTATATATGTAATATGTATTGCGGTGTAGTAAAAAATATTTAAAAATTCCACGTTATATCACGAGCCACACGTCACACGTCTCTTGAAAATCTATTTTCTCACGCTTCGTTTATACGCGAGATTTTTTTTTTTCTTGATTTTTGTATTTTTTGTATTTTTTGTATATTTTTTTTTTTTTTTTTTTTTTGGTTTTGGTTTTTTTTTTCTCCCTTCTCCCTCGAGTTTATGTTTTCGTATTTTCTAGAGGCGTGGTTTTGTGAAACAAGCGTTTGACGCTCACCGTACGAAGCTCGGTAGAGGAATGGCCGCGGTTTCACTGTCCCTCGTCCTCGGGGATCGTCGCGGGTGGAGGGCAATGCGGGGATATACAACGGGAGGACGGAGGCCCGGGGAAATACGTACCAGCGCAGAGGAAAGCTACGTATACGATATTTCGGCAATGTTCGTATTAGATCGACTACTCTCGACTTTTCTCGGACAGATTCGACTAGCTTCGACTTTAAGGTCTGCTCTGCTACGCGCCGTGATATGAAAACCGCCTTAATATATGTGTAGGAGGATATACTGATGTTCAACATACACTATACATACACACATGCAAATAAACCTATATACCTATATTTATACCACTGTAGGTATACTTGCATCGATATACATACACACATATGTATATGGCTACATCGTTGTATGTATGTAGGTACCTTGCGTACTTTACACGTATACATATACAGTTTTCTATAGAGTGGTATGGAAACGGTATGGTACGGTACGATACGGTATGTACTATACAGTATACTATATCGTTGCACAGTTCCTTCCTTACTCAGGGGAATCCAAGCGAGGGAGGATAAAACATAGAACATTGTATACATAGCATATAGACGCAGAGATTCGTGGTATATAGGTAAAGCCGCGTGGATACCTACATATATATGGGCAATACAACATTTCCATACCAAATCATATATACTTAATATACGAAAAATGATAAAGAATATTGAAGAAAGAATGGGAATATCGCGGAATGAGGAAACGCGCGGAGACTTTAGAATACTCTACGATGTGCCTATATAGTGCCTACACCGCGGTGTAAGAAGTAAGGAGTAACGTCCCGTACAGATCAGATTGCCGGAGGAGTCGCGCTGTAGTGTAGAATCTTGCGAATTATTATACTCTGCAGTAAAACCAAAGCCGCATGGTCAGCATGAGTCGTGCGCATCGAGTATTTTATACTACGAGATCGAATATAGGATGTATAATAAATTTCAAGATTCTTAGAATTTGAATGAATAAAATATGGGATTCGATGTTTAGATTCTTATTCTATCCATCCCAATCTGCTGCAGTCCAATTCGTTTTCGAATACAGTTATATTGTTCGGGAAAAATTTTCGTAAAATAAGTTGTCTGCGCAAAGGAAGCACTATATTGTAGCCGCATCGCACGTATCTATACCTACTTTAGTCGGGGAATCCCCAGGGGTGGATAAAAGCACGTTACGTAGATATATAATAAAAGCTAAAAGCTATACTGCGCCTCGGTCTCATTGTCCTTGCAGAAACAGCTGGCTCGCGTTGTCCACCATCTAAATAATAAAAACCGTGTAGGTAGGTAGGTAGGTAGGTACTTGACATATTTAATAATTCGTTCTCAGTTCAAAAGAAGCTCAAACATAAACCCCGGGCTTAGACTGGCTGGAAAATGAAAATCAAAAATAAAAAGAAAACGAAAAAAGAAATTGACGATTAAAAAACGATTTAATACTCGCTTATTCAATTTCACCGAAATTCATAAAATTTAGGTAAATTTTTAGCGAAGTATTGTTACAAGCTAAGGGCGACGCGTGGCTAAGGTTCGTCCCTACCCCTGTGGGGGACCAGATAAAAAAGGTAAAAGGATTCTGTTACGCATGTGCGTAAAGCGTATCGCGGTGTTGGTGAAGAGCGAGAGAGAAATGAGAACTATGCAGTCGAAGGGAGTATATAGCTATGGTAGTATATATATAGGCATCGTATAGTATATGCAGTACGTATATATATACACGACGATGTTAAAACGGGGGATTCCTCACTCGTATTCTATACCGTGTATATACGCATATATAACTATAGTATATACCTACATATATATATATTACATAGTATATATATATATATAAATGCACACATATATCCTACGCAGAACAACACGCTGCACGAACTCGGCACGCACTTCACACGCACTATGCACTCATCCATTGAAACGCGATGACTCAAACTGCGCACGTGTGGGGTCAACGTAACGACGTTAATGTCACTTCTGATCTTAACATTTTTACTCCATAACATTCTACTCATTCTTATTACTTACCGCGTGTCTATTTTTACCCTCAATCACATAACGAGGCGAAATTAATATATGATATTTCATAGTTGCATATAGGTAGGTATGTGAATATAAAGACAACGATTAACAACTACATCGTCATTACTTAGTTTAATTATGAAAATTTCTTACGAGATAAACATCTAATTCTAATTCTATTAGCGCAACGATATGCGTGGTTGTAAATTAACGATCGATTATACTACCTTGAAAGAGATTGCGCGATCATAATCTTACGTTATTCAGTTATTAGGATGAAAAATTGACGAGATTTGCTGGGAAGCTGCCTTGGACCAAAGACGACACTCTTGGCACTCTTCGCTGCAGGTACATACCTACCTACTTACTTCGCAGTGCCTTAGACACCCGATAACACACTCAAGGCTGTCTGGTTCATAGACACATTTACATTTATTCTAGTCATATAGGTATCTTATACCTTTTCCTCGGTCTCATACTCTTATGCAACATACATGCCCACCGTACGCAGTATAATAATGCGTAAATTATGATATACGCGTTATTTGTATATATAATAGGTACCTATATTACCTATATGAATTTGACCGGGTTTTATGGATTACTTTAAATACCTTAGCGATCAATTTCGGTTTATATAGAAACCGCATGCATATGCATATAGGTTACTATACCTAGGGCAGACTATTGCAAAGTGAGCAGCTCAGCTGAAAATTGATAATAAAATTTTGTTTTATTAATTTTCAATTGAGCTGCTCACCTTGTCTCATGCACAGTCACTTTCAAATTTTTTAATATAATATGTAATAATATAATTCTACAGCTTTGTGTCTATAAGCATCCGAGGTTATACTTATCGAAAATAGAATTTATTTCTAATTGATTCTATAGCGCAGCTAAGGACGCGGCGTTAACGAGTCTGACGATAGAGGTCCGAGATTATTCTCAGACGTATGAATTCTGTGGAAATAGATAAAATTTTTATTTTCATATTTCTATCTTCTTTTCGACTAATATTCGTAAGAAAAATGAACACAGGCCGAGATAAATTTGACTCTTTCATTCAAACTTCTAATTATTGCGACCAATATTTTTCTGAAAATTAAAACGAGAGGCTATCTATATCGTCTGATCAATGCACTTCGGAACTTCGGTCCGATGTATGGTGGTCCATTATTATAAAAAAAATATAACCAAAAAAAAAAAATATGTATCGCGTTTAGACACAGCCTAATCGGTGCCCAAGGTTGAGCTACACGGTTATTAGTGCGTATTGCGACACTACATGCCGGTATACTATACGGGTCGTTATGGTACAAGCGGTATTGTACTAGTGTGCGTTGCGTGACGCACACCCGTTACATAAGATAACGCCTAGTGTAAACAGACGACGCAGCGCGACGTACGCAACGTACTCCTGACGCATCCCCACCGCATCGTGTACGATATGTTACATATGCGTATCTATATTACATATGTATAATATCATAGTATATATACCCCTCTTACTCTATTTCCACAAGTTAGACGCATAACAATAAATCGAAATCATTTGGTATGTCCGTACGATTGAAGGAAGAAGGAAAAAAAAGTTGTTTCTTCTATGTGATACACGTTTTTGATTAATTAAGAATGTGAACAAATTTCGCATTTTTTTTACTACAATTATTAACGACCGAGGCCAGACTATTAAACTAGCCGTTCGATATTGACCAGATGAGGAAAAGTGAAAAGTTGATGGAACCCTTCGCCCTATTCTTTTCATAAGACACTTTGGAATCGGTAGATATTTCATTTCAGTCTACTATAGACTTGTAGAGTTTGACGAGACAAGCGCTACATTGAGCGCTCCTACTTCCGGCTAATTTGTGTATGTACGTTACGTACGTAGTAGGATATTGTATAAACGTGTAGGTATAAGGTAGGTATCTGTATCTACGGTCACGGTAAAGTACCGTTTTCTAGCGCAAAGCGAACCGAGCCGCATCATACCGTTTGGCTTCTATCATAACGTGACCAAAGTCAACAGCTATACGACGTAGGTACCTAATGCAGGCAAACATGCCATTTTTCATTTATTATGTAGGAAATTTTACAAAGCGGTTCACTCTTATCTAGGTACCTACCTATTATCGTTTCCAGTTATTTCGCAATACCTATAGCGAGAAAAACTGCAGCGGTCATTACGAAGGCTGAACATTTCGTACCTATACCCAGAACCAACGATAATCGAGATTCTCTTCAGCAGGCGATCAGCTCCGTTTTGGTTATCGATATTTTCACATTTTTCTTATCGAGTTAATAAAATATCTATACGATTGCAATTATCGTTACTATATAGAGTCATGAACGAGCGATTTCTCATAATGCATGGTTCGTTTGAAGAACAATATAAAACTGCATAGTACCTATATGAAAGCCTTTACGGCTTTGAGAGCTTCAACAATTTTCATTCAATATGTATAAAATAATTCTTATTCACTCCTGCTCCGATAATATTTGGCTAATAATAATTGTCGGTACAAGAAAAGAAGAAATGAAGTCTACAAGTCTACTTGGTTTCGCAAACGATAAGATAAGACGTACTCGCGTGCTAAAATGAATTTTAAAATGAAGTGGAGGTAAGGTGTAGGTACCTACCGTTCCGGGAAAAGCAAAACTAAAAGGTGTGCGAATACCAATGATAATAATATTTCGCACGTTTTTCAGCTCATTAGTTATACCATGAAGGCGATTCGAAATTTGAGTTGACAAACAACAGGAGCTGTTGAAACGTATAGTTAGTTATTCGCGATGGTTAGTAAACCAGCTGATGAGTAACCCCAGGTATACACATTATTTATCGACTAAATCGACTCGGCTCAATGATTCGAAACAAAAGAATAGAGAAATGACACTTATACAGGTATACTACCTATGTACAGCAATTGGAAAGCGAAGTGGCTTCCATGCCGCAGGGACGCGCGACGTTGGCGACGCGACGCGACGCGAAGCGCCTCGGTTGAATCCTAGAACCGAAGCGATATTATTCGTAATTGGAAACGCATGACTAGCGTTTTCTACAAGTTTTCAGATGACTCGATGCCCCTGTCTCACTCTGCCGAACAACCCCACCTGCCGCAAGTCAATCGAAATTCACGTTTCATCGAACATCATCATCGTCGTCATCGAGAAAACGTTACAAACACTGCAATAGTACCTGAGGGCAATTACGCGGGAAAATATTGCAAAAATAATAACCATTAAAGAAAGAAGAAAGAAAGAAAGAAGCCTGAATGAATTTCTATTTTTCAGCTAAAAAAGTTGACTTTCATTTTTTTTTTGTTTTTCTATTGTTACGATCCTGACAAATATGCAATCCAGTACGTTTTCCAAACATACCTACATACGCCGGGGTCACCCTCCCTTATGAATACCCTGGGGAAAAATCGATCCTCGCATGTCGCGTCCGCGCGGCGAGCAGTAGATTCGCGGAAATGATGCTGCTGATGGATCCGCGAATGAAGAGCAATCCGAAAAGGAACAAAGCGAGCGGATTAGGTAAGGAAAGGATTTCGCGGGTAAAGAAAAAGAGAGAAGGGTGATTTACGATGAACCGCGTATACCACAGTTTCAACCCGCTTTACCATCCCTCGCAAGTATTTCGATGACCCCGCGATAGGCAGACCCTGTCCATCTCGTCGAAGTCGAGACTGTCGGAACCCGTTGCTCGTCCGGTGTCTGACCCTTTTCTACCAAGATCAAACTGCCTCATAGGTTTTCTGTTGAACTTGTATTTCTGAGTGATCGAAGGTGATCGGGTAATTCTGTGGTAATAATATAATGGAACAGAGAGGGAACAATTGAAGAGAGTGATAAAAATCGTATCGAATCTTTCAAAATGAAAGAAAGAAATGGAGAAAAAAGAAAGTGGTCAGGTTGAGTAATCGCGAGTATGTGGATACTCCGCGGTGAAGAGAGATTGTAGAAAAGAAAAAAAAGAAAAAAAAAGAAAAAAAAAAAACGTATAGAATGAAGAAAGTCTAGAGCGACTAGGGAGGGACGAAAATAGGAAAGAAGAAGTTGGGCAATCAGAAGAAGAAAAAGATTAATGGAAAGCCCACCTTGGGGCTTTCGGAGTATAAATGCAATTAAAATCGAGAAAGGTATTTTCTTCTTGTCGAACAGCACCTGTACCATTCGAAGGCTGCAATAAGAAGACTAGAATTACGTGATGGAAGTTATCGGCTGAAAATAACTAGTCTATCATATAGTTGGAGGAAAATTTTCCTTATTATTCTTATATAGGTGCGCTTTCGAAGTCGCAATATTGGAGATGACACAGTATATATATATATGTACTATATAGGTACCTAAATCTAGAATCTAGATGAAAGTTTAAGATTCTTCAGGATCTCCATAATTATACCTACTCATGCCCTCGTACCCTCGCGCTTCTCCGTACTTCTATGCAGTCTTCATATACCTATGTAGACGAGATTTATTACGCGTATGTAAATCAAAGTGTCGAGGTTAAGCCGGTTCGTTGTAGAGTACACCTAGCTCGCGCTACTCGCGGTGTATAAGATACTTTATATGTATATATTTGCGACGAGAGACGCGTCCTTGACGAGGGATGAGATCATACTACATTGATACGGAGATAGCCAATTCGTACACATTGCAGACGAGATATGTACGTTACGTTAGATATAGGGCCGGGTTGAAGTTCCGAATTCCAAATGTCCTGAACGGCCAAAATTTAGAATATGAACATTACCGATTGACAATTCTTAGAAAGGGTACTTTCGCGAAAGTCTACATGGCCGATTTAAAAAACTTTTAAACGAAAAGCACCGGAGGTTCAAAATTGCGAAAGCTGAAACTCCGAAAAGCCAATAACTTCCGAAACTATAAGAAATACACGCATGTATACATTCAGTGTTGAATAACCCGAGCTGCATTGATCGTATAGAACCCAATAGGTATAAGTGCTCAAATTAATCGTATTGAAATGTACTTTTTAGCAAAAAAACAAAAAGTTTCAAAATCCTGCCAATTATTTATGACATCGAAGTTATCGATTGGAGTAGACAAAATGGGTTTCCTTACGAACACTCTCGATTAGAATGAACCATCTTTTGTCCTCACATCCTGAGAAAGACCGAAATTTGCGGACATTTGGGCATTCGAGGGTCTAGACATTCGGAGTTTCGAACTATCTGCATTCCGATCATTCGGAATTTTGATGTTCTAAACTTCAACGTTTCTGATAATTCGAAATCGTCCGTAACACCACGTTACCGGTTACACCATATGGCTATACATATACCTAGTTGAAGCTCTGCTGCAAGTAGCTGCAGCGTAAGTAATACCTGTCTTGGTAAATTCTCTAGGAGTAAATGGATGTAGGTGTGTACAGATTCGCGATTTTCCGGGCCCCTAGCTCATCTTCTGTTTCCGCGATTTCATCGCCCGATCCCCTTGATCCTTACTGCAGCATCCTTCCTAGATTGCGACACCGAGTCAATTCGATTTTACCAAAGGTAACGCGTAAAGCCGAAATTGACTCGAAAGAAAATTACCTACGGGATCCTCTCAACCATACAGCTTCTTACCTCCACCGGGGAAGAACCTCAGACATTCTTTTACTGGTTGTTGTTATCGTTGCGGTTGTCATTTCAATCGCGACGTTTGCCCGCAAGGGAATTCCAAGACTAGTCTTCAGGCTACTATACGTACTCTATACCGTAGTATTGGGATCTAGATAGGCACCAGCTATCACAGATCGTGTATCATTTCCATAATTTTTCTCTTCCTTTATCCATCTCTTTTTATCTTAGATATCTGTAGGTACCTACCTACCTCTAGGTATACCTAGGTACATTTTACAATACGTCATCGAGTATAATATACTTTTTACTTCGCGTTTTCTCATTCGAATATAAATAAAAAGCAACTCCCTCGAGTCATTATTATTATTATTATTATTATGGAAAATCGGGACATTTTCATATACCATACAGCGATAAGTTATCAGCACCTTTGATTAACGCGATAAGAAGAAGAAAACGAGATGAAAAACGCAGAAACTATAATAATAATAATATTATCGACCGTGAATTTTCTAATAATTTATTATTATCTTCCGCGATTGGATGCGGATGACACGTATGGTCAACGATCTTATACGGTATGTGACGATTTAACAGCTGGACTAATACGCGAGTGCAGAGACTTTTGCAAATTAGGTACGCAGCCGCTTGCCAGATGTCCCGCAGTAGCTTCGCGAACCTCGCAATCTCCGCTAGCTATAGCTAGGTCTAAGACATACATATGATTCTACTAGGTGCAGTCTAGGTATACCATATGAATATGATAATGATCGTTGTAATTCCGTTATCGGTTGAATGACGTAGTACAGCGGCGCCGACTCCGTGGGTGCTCGGGGGCTCCAGCACCCATGAGAGGTATATAGTGGGTGCGGAGCACCCATGCCCATAGACATCAAAAGTGATCAGCAATCGGTTTTGAGCGTGATTTTTTTTTTCGCGCTCCGGCAGTACTTTTGAACCAGTCAGCAAATGAACATGAGGAGATAAGCACTAGACCTGTCCTTATAAGAAAGGTAAAATCGAGTTTTGATGGGGCCGCCCTTGAAGTGGTTCGAAATGATTTGTAAAAATTTCATATTTTTTTCAATTTTTTTCATCCATATTTACCCAGCCCTAGAAAGCCTTACTTTTTCCCATAAGAAAAGCATTGATTTTCCGAGGTTTTTGATGAAAAATGCGTACTTGGTCTGAAAATAGTCGTAACAAAATTTCTAAAGCAGCAGAATGGAGGTGAATTCGTCCACTTCAAACCGACGCTTGGAAAATTGGACTATCTCTGTTTTTGACTTCGCTATCTAACTTTTAGTGCGGCAAGAAATTTCGACTAGTGAATGCAAGCCTTTGGGATTGGTCTTGGAGAAAAGAATTTTCTATTTTCTATACGACCACTCCAAATTAATTCTGCCGATATCTAGCTCTCCAAATAACGTTTTTCGACATTTCTGAAATCTTTTTTCAGTGGTTTCCAAAATACTAAGAAGGAAGATGAGGTGATTGGAATTTTTGATTTTTTATTTGTTATTTTCAACGAAGACTTTCTTTTTTCTTCGACACCAATCCCAAGAGCTTGTGTTCACTAGTCGAAATTTATTGCCGCACTAAAATCCCGGGTAGAAATTATTCCAGGGGACATTCACGGCCCATGCTAGATTGCCACGTCTGTTTTCCCGGGCCTTCCAGGGCAGTCTAGCAAGAGCCGTTCCCGAATGTAACGCTCCTGCACGCATGGCCCCCGTTCTGGGGGCCTTTCGAGGCCCTCGTGCGTTTCTCCTGATAAGACCAGAAAAACCTGCCAAGGCCCACACACGGCTTTGGAATGTATTATTATTACTCATTTTTGTAGTAGTCCCTAATTTATATTAAAAGAAAAAAAAAAATAGAAATTGACATATTTAATCGTCAGTTGAGCCTACCTACGCATGATATCGATGAAATGGAAATATTCACCCACTGAAAAAACCGCCGCATTTTTCATCCCCGCCGGGACTTGAACCTACGTCCGTTCGGTTACTAGTCGCACGCCCTAACCACTACGCTAAACTATCGCATGGCATATGACTCAATACTCCCCAACTTGTTCAGAGCCCATCAAAGTGTCAAGTTATTATTCGAAAAATTTCAATGTCATCAAAATTTGGTATTTGCAGGACTAGATTGTCCTTGCATATAGTATTACGATTAATGACTAAATATTATATCATATTAGGGTGGTCCTTAAAAATAAAATTTTTTGATTCACCACCTAGAAAGTTTCCTTTTTGTGTGAAAACATGAGGGACATGTGTCACAAAATATGCAAATTTGCCAACAAACTGAAGAAAATTTTTTTTTTTTTTAATTTTGAAAAAACATTTGTGAAAAATCAAAATTTAAAAAATTTTTTTTCAAAAAATCAAAATTTAAAATAAAAATTTTTAAAGATGAAAAATTTTTTTCTTCAGTTTTTTGTTAAATCTGCATATGTTGTCACACATTTCCAAAAAACTGAAGATTCATTGAAAAAAAACTTTGATGGTCTACCGGCACGTGTTCTTTTCATTTTTTTTTTTACAAAAAACAAATCTACCTCATGTTTTTACACAAAATGAAAACTTTTTATGGGGTGAATCAAAAAAAATTATTTTCAAGGACCACCCTAATATCATATGCATCACGATTAAGGATAATTTTTGTCTGGACCGGGTGGGAAATCCCCGTTCAAGTGGAACTTGAATTCTCAATAAGTTTACTGCCTGGACAGGGCTTGACAGGGCCCTTCCGTGAAGGCCTGGAATCTAAAAATTTTCAGGTCAGACGTGAATGGGCCATGAAAGGGCATTTCCCGCTAGACAGATTCCCGACCGACGGGAATTGCCAGTTAAGGGCCTTGCAATTATTCAGGGCAGCCTGGAATAATTTCTACCCGGAAGTTATAAAACGGAGTGAAAAATAGAGATACGCCAATTTTCCAAGCGGCGGTTTGAAGTGGACAAATTCACCTCCATTTTGCTTCTCTATAAAAAATTTTACGACTATTTTCAGACCCAGCACGCATTTTTGATTAAAAACCTCGAAAGGTCAATGCTTTTCTTATGGAAAGAAGTAAGGCTTTCTAGGGGTGGGTAAATAAGGAGAGAATTTTTTTTTCAAATTTGACATTTTTTTCAAATTATTTCGAACCACTTTGAGGGGTGGCCCATCGAAATTCGATTTTACCATTCTTAAGGACAGGTCTCATGAGCACCCACGGGATTTTCTAAAAGCCGGCGCCGCTGACGTAGTATACTTAGCGATGACGTGAGTATAATATTTCGTAGAAATTAATCATATAGGTAAAAATGTTATTTATTCATGTACTTATAATTGGGTATATAGTCGATCCCGAAAAGTGAATGCAAACTTACGCAAATCTGCAGTATTTCATTTATATGATAGAGACGTTGTACATAGGGCTGGAGGATATCGGTCCTGTTATAACATAGGTAGAGGTATCTAATTACCTCCGCGCGCGACTCTTATAGATATACTTGAATCACGAGTTTTGCCTGTAATTTAGTCGCCGAGTTGAAACGTAATATTTGACGATGTAAAAAATAGTTTATTTTATTATTTTCTCTTTGCTTTTGCCTTTGCTCATTTTTCGCCTTTGCTTATTTTTTCGATTTCTTTTCTTCACTTTGCTTTTTGTTTTATGGTTCACCTCGGTAAGACTTGTTGCAGCAGACGAACAACTCGCGGCCCAAGTAGAGTTGGCAACGAGTCGTCATTGTTCCTTGCAAAATAATACCTCTCTCTACACAGTATTGACTTTAGCGGTAGCCACTAAAACCACAAAGTTCTGTTATTCGAGCATCTCACGAACGCAACGGAACGACGAAGGTAGGTAGGTAGATAGGTAGGTAGGTATTCAAAACCGACGTTTATCATCTTTATTCTCATATTATTATTTCCTCTAAATCTAGGAATACGTATTTACCTCCTATCCAGTATCTCATATGTTAATATTAAAATTACCTTACCAACAAACCAGGACGCGAAATCTTCCTTGAGGCCTCGAAATTTATCCTTTACGAAAACGCATGTGATACAATACCCATATGTGTGTGTAGTACACATCTATACCTTGACAACGTGCATATAAGAACCTGAATATCCTGTATACAGATCAGCAGGTTTGTCGTCGTACTTTCGAAAAATGAAAATAGTATAAAATAAAAAGCAGAAGAAAACGAAAGAAAAAAATAACAAATAACAGAACAGAGGCGAAATAAGACGTACGAATATACATACACACATGTTACCTATATGCAAGTGTAAATTGCTGCAGTTGCTTCAACTTGACTTTTAGCTAAATTCTTGGCTCTTTCACTCGGTGAGTGCAGAGAGCGTAGGCGGTTGGTCGGTCATGTCGGTTGGGTTATATTGTAGCAGTGTGCCATATATTACGTATCACGTCTTATTCAGATTTTGCGCAATCATATACATACCTAAACCTATACAGTACCTACATACATTTGTGGCAATACACATGAGCGCGGAGAAAGCAACGTCGCATAAAATACTCGATACAGTTAATATATGTACATATATGTGGGTGTGTGTGTGTGTGTGTGTGTGTGTGTGTGTGTAAATGGACCTATCGTTGAAATCGAAATTATTAACTCCAACCGAACATCTTCAGGCGGCAATATTTTTCGATTTTAATTAATGATGAGGAGAAACTGATATATAGAAATGAATATTAGACTCTTAAAAGAGCTAGTTACTCATTACTGTAATCATACCTATATGTGAAGATATATCGATCGACTGATTGCAGTCTGTTGTTGATTATAATTGAATGGCAATAATTGGAGATATTCGAACGTTATTTGACCGGAGATTCGATGTAATATGAAAATAGTGCTTCGGAGATACCTAGGTATATAAAATTTTCGATATGTGATAGTATTTGTCATTTTCGATCCACCGACAATATATTATGATGTTGCACCTATATACGTATTGGGCAAATGTGAAATTGCCAAGTTTCTCTGGTACTGCAGCACAACAGCATAGTATAGGAGCAACAGCAGCAGAGGTAGAGGCAGAGGCATGAGGGAACTTTTCATAGGATAAACCTGCAATATATTTCTGATACGTGGTATCCAATTTTCATGGGATCTGGAAACGCGATGTGGTGCTGTAGCACAGATACCAGATAGGTATATATGTATAGTGTACACTGTAAAGACGCATCCCAGATACATATGTGTGCATCAGCGACGATCTAACGCTGTATCTCTAGAATCTGATATGAGAAAACGACGAATGGCGATCCACGATAACCTAGCCTCCCTATTTTTACGCTTTTTTCTTTTTGTTCTCTCTATCGCCTTCCAGAATCGCCCACAGAATATTTTCCAAGATCTTATGGGTGTGTAGGTATAGGTGTAGATTATGGTGAAAGAGATTTTCTCTTACATATTTCACTCAGTTTTTTTTAAAAATTGAAAAACAGCAAATATTTTTCTATATTTTTACACCTACTCCAAAGGGGAAGAAACTGCATGAGATAGATTTCGCGAAGGTGAACAATTCCCAGGCGGAGTGAATAGGGAATTAAAAGTCGTTATAGGATGGTATGTGATGTGAAGGGGGAAGAGAACCGCCTAAATCCTAAGTCCTAAATCCCAAATCCTGAGACCAAGCCCAGAGCTATCTTATCAAAGAGATGTATCTTGACGGCAGGCCGAGAAATACCCAATCGCCCAACTTTATATATAGTAAAGAGAAACGGAAGGAAGGAAGGAAGGAAGGAAGGAAGGAAATACGTGACCCAGCGTGACCCAAGATGAACTTATCGAGCGTGTAGTAGGCGAGTGACGCAGTTGACAACAAGAAGGACGGAATAACGTGGAGAGAAAGAAGAGAAAAAAAAAGGAAATGAGAGAAAGAGAGTTGCGGAAGAAGGCGTAGAAAAAAGGAAATATCGCGTTTTTTTCGTTAAGTTTCTTTTTTTTATATCTTTTTCTTCTCTTTTTCCTCGCTAAAAAGTAAACGGTAGCGAGCATGGGGGATGCTTGGTGATTTGCATACGGAAATTCCCCAACTCCCATATCGCTTTATTTCTTTTTATCTCTTCTTCTCTTCTCTTCTCTTCTCTCCTCGCTTTGAAGTAGAGTTTTTAAGCTGACCGTTTGATCGTTTCGTTGTTATAAACACATGTATACTATATACCAGTACAAAGTCAAGTTTTGTTGGTTGTCGTAAACTTTTAGCCCCGTATTTTTACTCATTGCATAATATGGGGATGAAAATTTTATTATAAACAGCATATGTCGAGAATTTAACTTCATATAGTCGTACAAAACACGAGAGAGACAAAACAATAGGGATTTACCAATATTAACCATCGGTATACATATATCTATGGTATGGATATAAGTAAGAAAAGGATATTAACTGCGACGAAGTAGAAAAACTGACGCTGCAAGCTTCACATATTTCCTGTGGGAATTATATGAAAATTTTTAACCCGCATTTTTTTATCGTCTGCAGAATTAAAGCGTTGATGCATACCGATATGTTACATACGTAGATATATTACGACAAATGTGTAATTTTTTTTTTTTTTTCTTCTTCTCCTTTTTCATTTACCTACTTCATTTCTTTTTATTTTTGCATTAGGTAAAACTGATCCCCAGCTCCCATATCTCCATTACCGTTCGTTAAAGCTGCTTCTCAATTCCCTTACTCAATTCAAATATCATTTATTTCTTATATGATATTCGCGTGGTACTTTAAACCTATACGCTGCATATAGGGGAACGTGGGGCAGAACGGGCAGCGGGGCAGAACGGGCACCAAAACAAGAAAAAATAATGTGGTCGGAAATGATTTTTTATGAAATATGGCGACGTATTTTGGATCAATAATGAAAAAAAAAAAAAATCAAAAAAAAATTAGTTTTTTTTCCATTTTATTTTACTTTTTTAAAAAAAAATTTCAATTTTTTTTTTTTTCATTATTGATCCAAAATACGTCGCCATATTTTATAAAAAATCATTTCCGACCACTTTATTTTTTTTTGTTTTGGTGCCCGTTCTGCCCCGCTGCCCGTTCTGCCCCGCGTTCCCCTATATACTAGATATATAGTGAATTTTATAAGGCAAGCGTTCATTTCGTGATTAAAAATTAATCCGCGGAGCAGAGCTGCGGAGAGATAGAGAGAGAAAATGAGAACGTGAAAAATCCATAATATAAAAATGTAAAAATAATATAAGATAACAGAAATTAGCTGTATACCTACACCTACGCTTGTGAAATATTATTTAGAATTATTGTTTATACCTTGTCTCGCGTCGTTAATTATTATTATATATATACTTACCACGTGAAGAAATTCTCGCGTTATACAATGCGTTCAAATATAGAATAATGGTGTAAAGTAGGTAACCACGATTTTATCATTTGCGGTCTAGGCTAATGAATCGAGTAAGTATATTATGTATACTATATATGTATGTTAATGATCAGAAAAACCGGTAAAAAAAATTAATAATGAAAAAAAAAAAACATACTCACGGCAAGGTTAATAACGATCGAAAACTATGAGGTAAACCGTAAGATTGAGCGTGAGTAAACACGTGGGTTTATTACGCATACATATATAGATATGTGGAGACACGTCTCCGTATAAAATCGACGCCTTCTTCAACGCGGATAATCCTCAAGGTCGTAATATACCTGGAGGCAATGTCTAACGCAGCAATAATATCTCGATGTAAATGTAGGTATACACATATACACATATATAATATATATATGAGCAATTGGCTCGAGGCCATACAGATTCCATACCCATTAATTACCAAAATTATATCTTCCTACTATAAATATTATTAGATATCAAAACCTCATTTGCGTGATTCATCTTCGATAAATTGAGTATAAATTTATAGAGAGGGTATAGATATATTTCGAGATTATCTCACTCATTCTCTATACCGATTATAGTTGACGTAAAAAATTTGGTGTACGCATGTACGTAAATATATATACACCTTATCGTTTTATACTTTACAACAGAGCTGTGTAGTGTAATTATACTGACTTCCACAAACACGTATTTCTAAATAATCATAATCCAGAGTTTTAATTTCGAGAAAAAAGCACGTTCCTAATTCTAGTATATCACGATGCAGGGGGGGCTGGAAATGGAAGAAAGAAATTGAGACAATAGGAGAATAAAGAAATGAATTTTCCTTCATTAACGAAACTGCAGTGAAACTGTTACCTTATCAGAAATAATAGTTGTAGCTAGACATAGAATAAGATCAGAGTTAGAAAAAATGCGAAAGAAAAAGACATTCTACGTTGCTTATACCGCGGGGTACAGGTATAATAAGGTGCTATACGCTGTTATAGCGGAAAGAAAAGAATGGTCCAAAAATTCCCCAAAGGGTTTCAGTTTCTTGGCGGATTCCCATAAACCTGACCAACTGCGGACGTGCCGGTTAAGCAAGACTTATATCCTCGGTTTAATATTTCCCCGCGGTCGGTAGCCAGCTACACTAGGTATATAGAGAAAGAAAAATTATTACCCCGAAAGGGGCACCTGAGTGTATCTGGACCACCGCGGCGTGGGTGCAATGAATCAGATATTTACGTAGGTGGACACGTCGTATACAAAAAAGAAAATGTATAGATATAGCGTCAAATGATGTTGTTTTATCAATTTAGAATGGATTCCGTCTCATATCAGGTTTAGAATAAACCCTGCATGTGTGTAGGTACCTATATGAGGAAAATATGGAAAAAAATCTGACGAGCCAATTTCATTTTTCCTCCCTCATATAACATAATACAATATTGTCTGACAATATGAGGAATACGTATCTTCGATTCTTTCGCATCCACCCGACTTACAGTAGCTTGTGATTGCATCGGGTCTCTGTACACAATCTTTGATTCAAAGCAAATCTGCAGTAGGTACCTACGCGCATAGCCCCGGGTATTGTGGGTTAGTTATCCTTGAACCTACGGGATCTTTCCCCTCTCAGAAGTGCCTGTGGGCTTGTGCACGTACCCACATAGTACATACGTACCTACGTTGATAAATGTATGAACATGATGTAGGTATAGCGTGAGAGTGAAAAGGGCTGAATTTGAATTTCTTCTTTTTTTTTCCCCCCTCTGAGAAAGTGTCTCTTTTCGTACCTACCCTCGATTACAGACCCTCTTAAAACCTGTTCAATTATTATTAACGGTAATTATACTGACACTGATGAATGATAAATAAGTAATAACAAAGGAGGATTTTTCGGAGATTCGCAAAACTACGCGGAAACAAAAATGAAAAATATGGTAAAATCAAAAAATCGAAAAAAAGAAAAGGAACTCCAAGGCTTGCGAACACCGAGGGTGAATATAGCCGCGATGCCTAAGGGAGGGAACACGGACGTATGTGTGTACGACGGAACTTTGGAGTATGAGCTACTATGCACTAGTTTTGTCAGTGTATGTTAAAATGGTAGATAGTAAACTGCAAAGGTAGGTACCACAGTAGTGTCTCGACCAATATACGGGCCCCTCAACCTGCACTCTACTCTTTGAAACAAACGGCGAATACCCCGCGCCCCTGGATATTTGCTAAGCTTTGTTTCGTACATGGGGCAGCCTGCAGGTCAAACAAACCAACCTCGCTAATGGTACACACACACACTCTAGGTATGTGCCGCCCTGCAACAAAGACCGTTAAGAACTAACAAAAGTTCATTCACAATTTCCCCAGAGTTCAAATAAATAACATAAAGCTATTATAGTTATCTAATGAACAAAAAAAAAAAAATAATAATAATAATAATAATAATGAAACTAATATATATTACCCCCTAAGACTACCCATTCATGATTTTCTTCACTACTACTCGTAAAAAAATCTGAATTAAATACCCTATCAATTGATTGTCAACGCGAATTCAAATGTGCAATTTTCTGTCCTATACTTATTGGCAAGGTATTAAAATCGCGTGTTCGACATATGACTGAAAAAACTAGAACGATATCTCTGAGTGTTTGTGGCAGTAACTCTCCTCCCTCGGCTACTGCAGCGCGCGGAATCCTTCAGCGCGAGTAGGTATCGCGGAAATGGAATAAATGAATAAATAATATAATAAATATAGGGCAAGTTATTCGAATCGTGTTTAACGTGCTGATATTAAACGAGTACATATGTACAACGATGTATAATACATATAAATATATATTTTACACATAGGTATATCTATGTAATATAATTGGCTAAACTCGAACGAACTTATTCAAGTAGTAATAAGTATGTGGGGTTCCAAATAAAGTTTGTCGGTTGGAGGAACTCATCGAAGACTTTCCGAACCGCGAATAAATATCCCTCGCGAAAAGGGGCGGGGGATGGAGAGAAGGATTAATTTCAGATAAGTCATTGATGGGTGAGTGATTGATGCGCGCAGGGATTCGAATTGGCAGCTGACTGGTCCACGCTCCCGTGACGGGCTGACGCTAATGATGCAAGTTTTTAGTTATAGTAGACGGGGATGTCGTAGGCCTAAAACCAGGGCATGACATCTATAACAAGTAGGAAAAAAATAAGATGAAATAAAAAAGCAAGAAGAAAAATTGGAACGAGATTCTTTCGAAACTTGAAGAGTAGTTTTCTCCAATTTTTGGGTCAGAGGTTTTACCAATATGTTCTTTAAGAAAGAAAAAAACAATCCACATATTGTACATATTTATTCATTTATTTGGGTCCGCCAACGCAGACGGAGTTATATTATACTTATGGGCATATACCTATGTATATGCAGGACAATTGAACGTGTTAAGAGAAACTCAAACTGGAGAAACTCGGGCTTATGTTATACCTTCGCATACACGTTGTACAAACCTTTAGCTACGTAACTCTGATCGGTTCAAATTAGTTCGACACACCGATATCCGCAAATGCTGAAGACAGGTAGGTATGACGAAAAACTTTGGAGTTTCACAAGTACGAGGTATGAATATTTGCGCTTGAATTCCAATATATCATCGCACTCGGGCTTTTTATAGCAAATTGAAAAATCTCTATTCATCGGAATCGAACTTTTCTTGTCTGCGAATCTTTTTGATTTTTATCAACGATGATAGAAAAAAAAAAAAGTTGAAACGTGGTATGATTATCCAATATGTAAGATGCAGACGACGAAATGCGGTAATCAAATACTTGAATAATTAAAGATTTAAAAAAAAAAAAAACTGAAAAAGATGTTTAAAAAAGTGAATATTGTAATAAAGTGCAGGGTATACATGAGTTTGAACAAATAATTGGACTTGTGACAAGTGACATGTGAACACAAAACGGTTTGGCGATTTTTTGTTGCCTCGAAGTAATCACCTCTAATCCGCAGCAAATTACCTTGCGTATACCTATATATAGGTATACAGAAATAACAGGATCAAAATTAAGGGGATTAAAGAACCAAAATTGCTCGTCTTCGTCGTTAGACTCAGGACATTGGACTGTTCCTTAATCCCATAGCGTTACCAACAAACGGCTTATACCATCGTCGCTTTATTATCGGATACGAAATTCGTCTACGATCCTAGAAACTAGAAACTAGCAAATATCCCGCGAGACAATTTTCACGGAGGTTTAATTGTAACCCGATAACTCACGATTAGCTTTCTCCAATCTACGTATACCGAACCAGAAATTAGATTCTGGTTCAATTTAGGCAGACTTTGACCACGTTTAGACTACGCGTGAAACGGAGCTGGAATACTCGAGTCCATGGCTATGGATCTATCCAGAAACACAATGGCTGGTATACAAGTTGATAAACATGTTCATATACCTACCAGCTAACTCTACCCATACTAGGGAAATTTTGTCAGTCAGTTCTGCCAAAGAAATGTAACGGAAGATAGAAAGAAAAAAAAAATACTCTATATGAAAAACCGCAATGCGGCTATGTGCAGGCTGTCGGAAATTTCGCAATCTGGCTGTCGGAAATTTTGTAGGGAACTCAGACTCCCGGGGTCAACTGAAAATCTAATAACTCCAGCTACTATATATATGAAACTTCATTCGAGTCCTGCAGGAACGTTCGATAGTCCAGAGAAAATTCTCTGCACCTTCGATCTTTGTGTCAAAACTTCTGTAGGTACCTACTGGATCTTTGCTTTCCCGGAATTTTCACGATTTTAGAAAGACAAGAGCTATAATACTCCTGCTCTCATAATCATTGGAGAAAGCAAGAATCGATCAGCGTTAGAACACTATACTATTTATGAGTTATTCTCATATTATAACGGGCTGAAAATTTTATTGCCAGTTTATCAATCATTATTCCCTGTACTGTGAAGCGTGATGATCGTTTCGCGCCGATGACCACCTATTTTAATACCGCTTGACTAGGAATAATCGTTTATCGGAGGTAGTGGTGCAGCTGCAAAATAATATCGGACCTAATTTCCGACACCGTCTTCGGTACTCACCGACGTAAAGTTTGATTATAAACGAGGTATTTTCTGACCAATAAAACTAATCGAAATCATCGGACCGAATTGATACAGCCTCATTCCCTTACCCAGATATTTATACATATTTATGAATTAATCATCGTAACGTAGCTGCTGCAGCAGTTCGGTAATTTATTCATCACATCTGGACGAAATTTTAGGACTGCAATTCTGCAGGTCGTTTGGTATAATATACGAAAAACAAAACATTCCCAATTACCTACCACCTAGAACCTGAAAAATAGAAGAGAGGAAAAAAACGCAATGACTATACATGGAAGATAGTATGATGTATACATACACGTATAGGGACGTGTATATTTCGTGGCGCAAGATACCCATCTACCCTTTTAGTACACGCATTTTATTATTTATGCTTACACCGTAGACGTACGCCAATCTATATTTTAAGCTATATGTATATATATATATATTGTATATAGGATAGGTAGGTAGGTACTACGTATAAAATCCCCATGTATAATAAATGCATGGTATGAAAGTAGCTATGTTATATTTCAATATCTCACTTCCACGTGCGTTTACAGTATGTACAACTTACTGCTGTCTGTTCACCGTTATGTAATATATGGAATGTCTAGTAAACGCAGTACATTCGCAAGGTTGAAATTTGTAACGATTTGCGATGATGAGTGTATAGGTGTTTATCTAAGCTTCAATATTTCTTAGTCTTTGGTATTTAAGTGTTGAAAGAAACAAGAATAAGAGAAGAAGACGTATTGCCGAAGTGTTCACTTCTTGTGAAATTCTATAGCATGAGATTTTTTTCGCATTTTCAGAATATAAGTTGACTTGGATAAGAGGAATATAGAAAAAAAGTATTAATTTTTTAAACCGTATATATATAATATAATATATAAGCCGTTCACTGTATAGTTTCGTATTATCATCGTGGTGGTGATATTTTACGCTCGGTTTGTATTCCGGCTGGACAAAAACACCCCAACACACAGCCCTTGCATTTGATTAATCAACGAAAATGAGGGTCCAGCTTTGAGGAGAACGAGTCAGTCACTCCGCGTTGTTAGCTGTGGGTCGATTGTCTGCCCGTACCGTTGCCTGTACTACTACTACACGGCAAACACCCGTATACACATACCAGCCAGTGTATTAACGCCCCTTTATGTCGTTACTTTTTCACCCTCTCTTCCTTTCTCTCTCTCTCTCTCTCTATTTTTCTCATATACAAATTAATAAGCCATTCTCTAAAAACGCAGAAAATTCATCGGAACTTTAAGCTCCAGCGTCGTTTTAAAAGAAATTTATCGCACGCTATGTAATACCTACATATGAAATCAGTTCATTTCATATTTCCTATCGCGATATGAATAAATTAATTAAACGATCGAACTGACCTATACTATAAGTATTAAGTAAACTATAAACTGTTGTAAAAGAAAGAAGGAAAAGAAAAAGAGAAATTAAAAATAATAACAAAAAATTATGAACGAGGTCGGACAGGCGCGCAGAACGCAAGGCGCCGACGTGGTCGGGGGTTGCGGAAGTCTATCGACGCCAGGAACGTCGAGGGTGCCAGAGTACTACGCCAGAGGGAAGCAGCCCTGCCTCTAGTATAGACATAGTAGATACTATACAGGTCTAAATGTTATCTGCTGCACTTTACCCTAAGAAAAGTAAAGTTTGAGAATACAAAAGTTGATCGATTAACATGAATAATTAATTAATCTTAGCTTCTGTTTTGAATTATTTTCTTTTTTTTTCTTCTGCTTTTTCTTCTTTCTTTTTCAGTCGTAGCTATTGTATTATACTGTAATATAACAAACGCAAGGATGTGTTGTTAACGCATTTTGCAAAAATAATTATCATCTGAAATTGTTTTGTTTTTTCTCTAATAATTTAAAATACAAAATCGCAGCGGATCGAATTCACGAAATTTGAAGATGCGTAATTATTACGTAGGTAATACTTATATTTCCGTAGGTAGGCACCTACACGCCGCGGGGTTAATCGCGTGCGCCACAGGGGTCCAATTAGCCGAGTGATGGCGCGTTTCTACATACACATCTATACGAACACGTATACGTATGCATACGTTACGCGATGAGATATGTTATTGTTTATCTTTGTGTTTTTATCTACTACCCTTTCGTTCCTAGTTATCCTACTATTGTTATACTAGGTATAACGCGTTATTTTCCCAACGGCTAAGAAATTCTCCAGAAATTCATTCGGACCAAGTCGGTAAACCTCGGTTATTTTCGGCTACTTCGATCGCGTAAGCGTGAAACAAACCAACCCGAGGATAAAAATTTTCCGCGGAGGCAAAATTTTCGCACCGTTTTTATAGAAAAAAAAAATAAAAATCTGATTACTGTATAAAAATGAGGGATCTTTTGGGGACGGTATTGACCGCAGATATGTAGGATTAGCTAATTATTTCATCATCATATTTTGGTATTTAATTAAGGGATGAAGCTTTTTGCTAGACCCTCCGCGACGTGTATGCGGTACGTACGAACTATATACATGTAGTACGTAGTACCTGTATAACTACACTCGTCGGAAAACGAAGGAAAAAACGAATAGACACAATTGGAAAATAAAAAAAAACATTCTTAACAACTGCAGGTGTAGCTGTACCAGCGTGCGCGCCTCAACGCTCTACCCTGCAACGTCTGACAAAGAATATGGAAACAATACTTGGCGAGTTGAAATGAAAACAATAAGAAAAACATGAAAACGACGTCGCACCAGACGCATCGTTGCAGAGTTCCCTAACGCCTACACAGTACAAAACTTCACGGTCGACGAACTGTCTCTATAATCTAGATGCTGTGCAATTCTCGTGAACATCGTCGAGGAGTAATACTTCCTTTTCGTTTTCTTTTACTTTATCTTTTTCGTTTCTCTTTCTGTCTTTAATTCGAAAGAATTTCGAGATGTGTTTGAGAGAAAAGTATGAACGTAAATTATTTTCGTGTTATGAATAAAATGATGATGATGATATCTTTGGTTACTCTTCTGTTGAAAATCGACTCTTCTTTTTCAAATAATGAAATCCAATGATTGATACTGCATAGGTAATATTTAGGGCAGGAAAAAAAAAACTCAAATTACTTGTGTCTTATATTATACATTATACGGTATCGGTGATACTTTCGCCCCTCGTACGGCGTACACCTATATTCCATAGTACGATCGAAGGATGTTGGGTATATCTTTATTCTAGAACAAAAAGCTCTTCGTGAGGCATTGTGAGGCCTCGTATATAAGTGGGTAGTATGGGGTGCTTGCAATGCCCGCCATCTTGAGAAGTGTCAGCGCGACACTTGTCGTCGCGAGTAGGTCAAAAGTCTCAGAAAATACCGCGTCAACAATAGTAGTGGTAAAGTAATAGGCAAGAGGATGAAGGTAGAAGGTAAAAGTTCGTGCCTAAAGCTCGACGCTCGAATAGCATATATACCAATATGCAGCAAAGCATAAAAAAAAGTTTCTGCACCCCTGCAGCAGCTGCACAGCGGGTAATGTGACTTTGGGATAAATCGCCAGAAATCATTTATACAAAATTTTGATAAAACTATAATTTCACGGTTAAAACCGACAAATAAAATCGTATCGTTTCAGAAAGCTTCGATGGAGTATAATCAGCTTTGTTTTATATGTAATTCATTTCATTCGCACAATATTTCAGTCTTTCATATAAATTTATTTCTTCTTTTTTTCTTTTTCTCTACAAGTGCAGTAATAATAATTGAAAGCAGTATTCGGAATTGAAAAGTAATTTCTAAAGCTCAATTTCGTATGGGTTTTAATATGTTATGATAATGTACGCGTAATATGCATGGGGGGATAAGGATGTAACGTCCTGTGAATTGTTATAGAAGAATTATCCGTTTTCATAACGATAATATGTTTCGTTTTGTACGTAACGTTGGTATACACAGGTAGGTATGTATGCACATGTACATACCTGTAGTAGGTATATATAACAACATTCTAGCGACAATGTGGTTCGTAATTACGTTTCTGCGCGTACGAATGAGTTCGAATAGACGTGTCTATATAGCTACATGAATACGAGAATCAGATTCTATAGAATCCTATCGCTTAATGGCTCTTCAAGGAACGTATAATAATCTATTCGTATATGTATAATATTATACACTATAGGTACCGACGACAAAAATTGTCTGTAGGATATGGAGTTTAATCGTAAGAGAATATAGTGAGGGATAAAATAAAAAAGAGAACAAAGAAGAAAATGAGAACAAAAAATTGAAGAAGAAAAAATCAATTAAACAACCAAAGAAAAAAAAAAGAACGGGTATATCCACATGAAAAAGAGAAAACTAATTGCAAAAAGGAGAATATATGTTCAGCCTGTATTGCAAATATACGCTGGACGTGATTTTGCATATTCATACGAATGTGCGGTTGAGATAGAATTATTATTGACCATGAGATAAGAGGTGGGTAATAAAAAAAAAGAGATGAAAAACTTATTCAAATTCAGTTTTCCCGCTTTTCTAGTCGGAAAATGCGAACATTATTTACCGCTTGAAATTCCGCGGGCTATTCAGCTGGCGGAATTATTTGAACAAATTATATCTGATCATATTGGACGTACCTACTGCGATTGTGGGTTTAAATAAGAACCCAGGCGATTAATGGTATTGAATTTGAATTCAAGGATGAGTGCAGCCTGCGTACATATGAATTAAATAATTTTTTTAATTATTATATAGGAATAAAAGTGTACGAGTGTAAATTGCAGTCCGCTTACTATATATATGACAATTGCACGGGGGTGTATATGCATAATAATTAAAGGATAGAATAAAGCGGCGCCGGTTTGAAAAACTGAAAGAATATTGCCGAATAATAATTTGATCTTAAACTGAATGGATATAAAAAAAAAGAAAAAAGAAAAAAAAAATCCTCAAGAGCCCGTAGAGCGTCTGAGGAGTTTCCTATTCTTTTCCTATACAGACTTTCTTGCGGTTTCAGCAATTTTCTTTGGACAATGTGTTCCTGACGGACAAAGACCCAGACCCCAACCCACTGCGGTACCTAGGTATACCCGTCACCCCAGTATTATATAAATAATGCGACTTTAACGCGATTTTAACGCAATCCTAACGCTTCAATGGGGATATATACCGATCTGATCATAAACGCCTTGAAATTGCGTATAAAATATCCTGTGAAAGCACAGCTGTGTTAGTTCGGAGAAAGGCTATGAAAAAAGTTGTCCAATCGTAGTAGCCTGACCCAAAACTCATCAAAAGAAGATCTCAAAGTTCGCGACGCACTTCCTCGTTCGCCGCACGCAATGGCCAAAAGTTCTGAACACATATGTGAATTATGAATTGCGAAATTCTGCCCTTGATGACTACGACGTCACTCGGCCAAGGGTTGCACGCGCACCCGACAAAGAACTGAAAGAATGGAAAAAAAGGAGGAAAGAAAGAAGAGAGAGGATCACAGACCCGAGAGGATGGGCGCGAAAAGGGTTCCTATAGTACCTATAGGAAACCAAAGAGAACTGGGAGAGGGCGAGGGTTCACGAGTTGAGTGGGTGCGTGAGGGAGCTTTGCCGTTTGTGTTCTGCCACCTCGGTCACTTTACCACAAGCTACATAATTTTATTTTCACTTTCTTTTATTTTATTCATAACTTATTTTTTATTTCTACGCCTTCGTAGTGCGGCGGGATTAAAAAACGAGGGATGAGAGGCCGTGTGAATTAATGAGAAATTGAAAGCAGGAAGTTTTCTGGATTTTTAACTGGCACAGATGACTCCAAAAAATTCGTCGCTTCCCTGGTATTACAGATAGATAAATTTCACACGAAGCAGTCGTTGTGTGCACGTGTGTCGTTATACGCGCCCGTATATATCAAGGTTTCGAGTATTTCCTCGGGTGACATGTGATTTATTGTTCGGCAGGATATTTCCCAAGTCCCGTTTGGATTTGAGCATGGAACAAGCCCATCCCTTTCTCAGATGAAAATTCATCCCTTTTCTCCGATCCCCCGAGATCGGAAAAGAAGCGTGAACTCGGTGGTAGAAAACGTCGGAAGACACAAGAGCACGTGTCTAAATTTTTTTCAAACTTTTCTTAAATGAACATCCCTGCATCGTTTTATAAGGGCGCAGGAATTTTTTCGTCGGGCTCAAATTGCGCGTGAATAAAACGCGATGAATTTCATCAATTTTTAACACGTAAAAAGGTTCCGAAATTATATATCTGGACAGGGGACTGACCTTTTAGATGATCGGGTGTGTCGGCTGCTCCAGCGCGCATGATGTCGCTCAAGTAATGTTCTAGGGTCCGCATACTGTCCAGCGGAGAATTACCGTTCGCTGTCATTCGGTCCTGGAAAACAGATTAAACCGTCTCGTTTAATAACCGTAGGTTAACAACGTAGTCCAATAATCGGTTTAAAATTAATAGAACAACGACAGTATACGCCACTAATCGAAAATTCCTATGCACATATATGTGTAGAATTATCCACAGCGAAATAGCTATCTCGATTCGAAAATAAATTATTCAATTCTGATAAATAATCAAATACCTCATACAGAGATTTCGGGTAAAGTTATCCCCTTTTCTCTATCCCTCATTGCCTCCAAATTTTGTGTAGTAATTATTTACAATATACGTATGGATATGAGCGATGATAAAACTGATGAACAGATCGACAGACACGTTTCGATAAAATAAAATTGTATTTATGAGGTAGTTTATTGTTCGGGTTTATTACACTGTTTTATAGTTTACCAAAATATGGCAGCCGCGATGACCCGTGATAAATCATAACTGAAGATTATATAGTACAATTGATTACTATTTTACTCAAGCGTCACTTAAAATTGTGACACGATTGATTTATGGGGATGATAAAGGACAAGAAGGGTGGGCAAGCTGACGAAGCTTGATTCTAAAATTTCTTGAAACCCTGAAATTTGTGGGGAAGCACAGAAGAAACTGCGGCTAAATTACTCCCTGAAATTTTACATTTAAGCCCTTAACCACGAACGACGCTTTTTCTCCCTATATCAGAAGAGCTCATCGAATTCGGTCTCTTGCAGTCAAGAGAATACTTCCCGTTTGGGAAGCAATGGATGAAGAAGGAAAGAGAATGGAGAAGAGAAAAATAATAACGAAAAGGTAAAACGAAAAGACTTGCCTTCATCTAGTGCAGATAAGCTAATATATAATATTATATACCTACTTTTCTCACTAATTCAACTCGCGGGTAAATCGAAAGTAACCATGCGAATAAAAAATGATAACTAGGAATAAAACTATGTAAAATAAATCCGCTTGTTGTTTTTTTATTTTTCTTTTCAACCATGTAATTCGAGCATCTGTATATCTATACGTAAGAGGCATATCGAGTTAACTAGAGTCATGTATGACCTACAATTATAGGTAAGGTAACACTCGCGGTGCGGTTTCGCGTTGCAAGATTTTCAAAGTAAAAGTTATACCTATATGTATGTACAGTGTACACATAGGTATATATTTAAAAGCGAACGGCCGTAGTGGCTGAAAGAAATTTTTATCAACCAACAAACTATTGCAAATAGTACTAGCAAAATAGAGCGAGGGAAATATGAATCCAAAATCTGTACTAATCTGCAATACATATCAATCTGCAATGTGAAAGCTCGACTAATTTGAACCTCACATTTTTCTACCCCGTGCGATAAACGGAATAAAAAAAAAATATCAAACAAATATAAAAGATCGTGAGACGAGGGGTGCAGCTGCGCCTAAAATCGTCGATGATCCGACTTCGCAATAGATCGTCGCTACTTTGGTCCGCCTCTACGACATATACATATATATATATATATAGTTCCCATATAGGTACACTTCGGAGATACGAGGACCACAGCGATTTATTTTCGTTAAATAAGGAGGAAACGAACGGACATAAACCAGGATAATAGATGGCAAGGGAAAAGTATGTGCAGGTGTAAATCCGGTTCAGGTAATTGAGAGAATGGGGAAAAAAGCTTTTCTACACACTGCGAAAAGTTCGGTGTGAAAAAGAGCGCAGGATAAAACCGCAGCAAAGTTGTAAGGATCATACCCCGAAGGATTTCTACATTTTTGGAATCGTCAAGTGGTTAAAAGCTTCGCGTAAGTATAATCACAAGTTAAACCGTGTTCTTTCACCCTCTTCGACTCCGAATGCTTATATAGGTATACGAATGTTAAACAGAATAATTGAAATCCTGTAACAACGGTACAGTTTTCTAAAAAAATTCCAAGCGTATATTGGAAAAGCATTTTTCCACCCATGTAGGTAAAAGCAATTTGCAAATCCCATTGAAATTATATGAAAAAAAATCTCAGATGCTGCAGTATGTACCAAACAGAGTGATTAAAGATAATCAAACACCTCCAGCTCCGCGGATGTAATTTAACCCAAGACGGTCATACGGGGTGTGACACACCCCAAGTTATTTTCGAGCTCCAATTCCGGCCTCTTAATCCCGGAAACCGACGTTATTACCTCTAACTAGAGTTTTTATTTTTTTTCGCAAATTTTTTTTTTTTTTTTCCTCGCAAATTTTTTTTTCACGAATTTTTTAAACATACTTAAAACTAAAATTTTCGTTTCATTCTTGAATGGGTTAATAGAGAAACGTTTGAAATATGTTCTCAATTTTTTTGGGGCCCCCCGGATAATTCTACGAAATTCTACAGCGCTTCAAAGTGCTGGGGTGTGTCACACCCCATATGACCACCACGGGATTCTCATGAAGTGTGACCGTCTTGGGTTAAAATTCATACACGCATATTCGAAAGATACGATTTTAGTCGCATATATGCCTTATATGATAATCGTGTAAAATAATTTATCGCCAGTCGTTCATCAACCTCTTGTCCCATTCCGCATCCGTAAACCACCCCCGTTTCCGCCATTTCTCAATTTCCATTGATTCAACATCGGACCCGGTTCCCTACGTGTTAAAGATCCGCGGAAAATGACCTTTACCATCCGGTATACACGACGCTATAGACCTACGTAAACAGAACTCTCGTTTTATTTGTTTACTTGGTGCAATATGTGTAACCTAAAAACACGCATTAAACACACATCTAATACGTTTGTGTCGGTGAGCAATTGGATCCCGTACATATGAACCTGTATTTAATATGTAACTTGCAGAGCGTCTGTCCTCTTTCGACGTGGCACCTCCTTCGCCCTCTCCGTTTCTCTCCTCTCTCTCTCTCTCTCTCTCTCTCTCTCTCCTCCTCTCCTCTCTCTCTGTCTCTCCCTCTCTCTACGTGCGGCAGACTCCCTCGCGCGGTAGAGGGATGGTAGAAAATCAATATAGGAAAACCAGGAAGCGGCGGGCAAGCAGCACCAGGGCGTCGACAGCGACCACCCTCGCCCTGGCTCCGTTTGGCTCCGTCAGTTCCCCGCGCTGAGTACAGCTCCACCTCGCCAGCGTCGATCGTTATTGGCTGTTTCTCGTCAAACAGTTACGCGCTGGCCTGCTGACGTAACGGCCACTTATTCTTATAGAAATATAAGAGGGTTCTTATAACCACCCCCGTACCGATATCCAAACCCATACCCTATAAATCCCTTATCAACACATACGAGGTATATATTTTCATCTCGTGTGTACCAGTAACGCGCATTCATTTTCGTTTCTTTCTCTTATTCCTCCCAGCTTATCAGCGGGGATTTCCTTTTTCCTTTTATTTCATAAATCGCAGAATCTTACCCATGTTTTCGTATTGTCATGTCTATATGGATGTACAGATGGGAATTGATCGCTACTTGAAAAGCCTAGTCAGACGGTGCAAATCAATCCCATTCCGAACCGTGTACTACCGCATATACCTACGGGTAGGTATATGGTGAAGCGGAATCGGCGAGGTACGATTTCCGGAATTGCGATCAAGCTACTCGATTTCACAGAATTAGAGAAACGAGAGTTTCAGCTGCGGAACGAGCCGAGAGATAACTTCAGACGATTGAGGGTGTACCTATCCCTGCACCGAATCCTATTCCCATTTTTTACACTCCGGGATTGGAGGAGGGGCCGGAAACGTGACAGGAATTAATTCGATCAGATATATGCCTGATCTGTTCTTAGAGATAATCAAGCTACTTGTAGGGGAGTTAGAGGAGCTACGAGTATGCGAAAGATTTTTAGGTAATCACTAATCAGTCTTGAACCTGTTGATTAGATTTCTGTATTACATGCATGTGTTCGTCTTTATTTTCATCAAAATTAAGAAATTACATTCATTTGTAAGTACACCTGATTTCTGTGTAATTATACCTCGCTTATAGGGTATTAAAATAATTCCATAGTATAAATTAATTAGAAACTTCATGAATGATAAATTCCCTTAACTTCTCTCTATTAGCGGTGGCAGGTCTTTTTTTTTCTTTATTTATTTTTTTTTCTTACTGTCTCATTACGCGTTCCTTAGAATTCCCGTTTTTGATATTTGAACAATTAGTATAATTAGTCCTCGTTATACTTTATGATCTGGTGAAACAGCTTTCAGCATCTTTCACTAATACCTACCTAATAAATACCGAATGAAAAAAAGATTCTCACAGTTCTCCAAATAAATGTTATTTCCTTTTTACTTTCCCGTTAATTATTCACCTGAAGAAAGAAGGAAACAAAAAAAAAAAAAAAACGGGAAAAAAAAACTTACGGAACAAAGATGCCCGTGAACTAAGGGTGGAAATCCTGAAGCCTGTGGGTAGATATAAGAAACTGTTGTAGCTTCTAAAGAGGGGCGTTGAAACTTTCTAAGCTTTCGTCTAGGTTTTATGGAAGGACTTTCGCGGACCAGAAAAGGTCAAACGTCATTTCTGTTGCCTCGGTGCTCTCATTGCGGTCGTTCTCCTCCCGTCTTTTACCTCCTCTCTATCCATCTTCTTCCCAGTTTCTCCCGCTCTTACGAATCCTCGGTCGAACCACTTGTATTCATTATTTGTTAATACCACTCATTGGTATATTGATTGACAATACGTTGAAATGTCAATAACCGCAAGAAACACCCACGCTTATCGCTGTAAATAATTAACTATACCATACCCTGATGTCTATGTGTACAGAAATCATCTGCCCGATCACGATTATCAATATCTAATACCGAATAGCTATTCTTGAACTGGGATTAACATTTGGAGTAGGTAACGCCTTGGGAATGATACGCAATTATTCTACCCTCACTAGCAAGTCTCATGAATTTTTTTACTCGTCCTAATTATTCTTGTATTACGTACACAAGGAGGAGATCTTCGTTCGTAAAAGGTTCGAAACTATCCGTTGTAATATCCCGAAGGGTTGCAGGGAGAAACGGCGCAAGGGCGTCGAGCTAAAAGGGATTCGCGCAGGCGCCTGACGTCACAAGTTACTTTCGATTGCGTAACATTACCGATTACTGGTGAAACGGGTAGAAGCTGGGCTTGACCTAGATATACGTGGCCCAGTTCGACGAAGAGTATCGACTTGCTGGTTTCAAGGGGCCATTTCTATAGAGGGGGATATCTAGTGACGGGGATGCTTCAAACTCCTACTATACATGTACGTATATACGAAGAGCTACCAACCACCGGGGGGGCGTTAGGTCAGCTAACTATACATCCGTAGTAAAGACTATCGATTATTTCACGGCTTTTGAGTACCTATACACTCCTCATTGTTAACTAAACTTAAAAGGACTTGAAATATGATCGAATTACATCTACCGTGTCCTTCTCTACGACAAGTGCGAATATTATACGAAGGACAATACGCTCCACTTTGGTTTTACAAAACCCACTTCCTCTGCATGAGAAATAACACCGCGATACCCTTATAGCAACAGTTGTAAAAGATTTTCGAAACTTATAGAACAACTGAAATTCTCAGATCATTTTTAACCAGGAAATTCACAGAGATATAGAATCGAGGATTTTTCAAATTGATCGAACGTGCATCAATTTTATTTCTTTCGACAAAATCTCTTTCTCTTGTAAATCAGCATCGACTGAGTTCAGGAATAGTTGAAACAAATTTTTCCACGTTTCAAGCCTCGTGATATCGTGAGTAAAAACTGTGCAAGAATCGATTGAATAACGAACGCAAAGTGGGTTGAACTACTTGGCGGTGTACATGCGGGTTGAAACCACTTATGGACTTCAAGGCAGAATCCCTCGGTATTCTATCAACGAAATAGATGACAGATTGTTTGATACTATACCGTCGAATCTATTTTACTGTATAATTTTTTAATAAAAATTCCTCTGTGCTGTATACGATGATAATATATATTGTAGGCACACTATGTTTGTAACACATTGACCTATTTCACGTATCTCCCTGTTTCCACATTTCATGAAATTGGCTAAATCATTCCAACAAAGGTAAACGAAATTGGGCCTCGAGTGGAAATACCGTAGCTATAACATTATAACGTGTAAGAAAATGTCAAATGTCAGAGGTCTCCGAACAACCGTATGACGTACGGCTAGTCGCTCTATTGATTCGTGACTTTCTTATCTTATAGAACTAAGAGGGTACTCTGAGAGCTCCTCGGGGCTCTTTTTCTCCGGGGATCCATATCCAAGGTATACCTGGAGGCAGGAAAGAATTTTAAGAGTGTATTCGAAGAGGGCCGAGAGAGGTGGAAGAAAGGCTAGAGATATAATGACCGCACGAAGAAGACGTGGGTGGGTGGGTATGTGTGTGTAGATACTTATATAGATAAATCTGGATTCCTGTATAGCTCTGTGCAGGTATCCAGAATCCAGCAAATGATATAAGCGAGCGTGCAAAGTGCAGCGTGCAGCAGCAACACTGGCAGCTCTATTGATTCGTGACGTTGGAAGGTAGGTACAGAGAACGTTATACCGCGGCTGTGTGTAGCACGCGAATATATATATATATACCTATACTATTTTCCGGGAATAACCGAGGGCCTCCGAGTGGGACCGACAGATCCCGAGCATCCCTAAAGCATCCCCTATACACAACCTGGAAACCACGGTTCGAACGATGCTAACGGGTTGACCCAGTTTAGCCCACTGGCAGAATGCCTCGATCCCTGCAACGAGCGCATCAGTACTCAACGCCAACAAACCCCTTCCTTCATCCACCCCCTGTATGCACCACCTTGCCGCAACCTAGCTTCAACCATAGTTTCGATCGACGTTATTTTTCGCCCCGCTAGCATCTTTCCTGATACAAATCCAAATCCAAATCCAAATCCAAATCCAAATCCAAGCTGCAGCTTATACCTGTACAGATGCAGGGATATGTCGTAATGTATAGTAACCCGATTTTACTGCATGTATTCCTACGTACCCTGCGCAAAGCTAATCTATTAAACGGACTCTATTTTAATGGACTTTTCGACTTACTAGACGCAGTGCAGTAGATTCCGACGTGTTTCAGTGCACCAAGAAAGTGGGGCACCTATAAATTCTTCGGTTTATATATCGAATAACTCGACAACGATCAGTCGACTAATCTTAAGGAAATTTGCTACAGAAATACCTCGAAGAATTGGCAGATCTCGATTTGAGTTTGGGAAAAATCGCTCTAAGGGTTTGCAAAGGGGAGCGAAAAATGTATTTTTCGAAAAGTAGTCCAATATCTCCGGAACCGTTCGCGCGATTTCGATGAAATTTCGCTGATTAGTGCCTTTCAAAGGAATGAACTTTTTTCCCGAATACCTATAGCACAATTTTTAGATCAAATCTGGAAAGAGTAGCACTTTGAAATTTCATTACTGCGCATAACTCGATAACTGTTGAACCAATTTCATCGAAATTCACTGTAGAATTTCATTTCACTAATCTAAACTTAATTATTTGAAAATTAGCGTCAGGTTTAATTATACCGTCGCCCTATTTTCACATTCATATGCATGTGTGGGTATTTGCTTTAGCTGCATGCCTGCATGGATGGTTTATACCCGGTCTATATAATTCTGTGAATTATAGACGCATATCTATAGCAGATATGTAGGTATATACGGCTAGATCCATATGTCTAGGTGCCGCGCCCGGGCGGTTCGCGGCTGACCTACCTTAGCGACTGCAACGGCACCCCTGGCACTGGGTCACGCCACTGCGGCGGTGCCCGGCCGCGAATTTAAACCGAGCTAATCTTAAAATAGAAGAACTTCTCTGTCGTACCGAACTAAGCAGTCGAAATGGCTATTGGCCATGCGGAGATACGTAACGTAACTCTACGTCGAGAAATAATTCATAGTACATGCTGCAGTACAAGCAGACCATGCAAGGCTGATAAACCGTATCAGTATAAGCGCAGAAAGTAGCTACTTTGAGTGTCTTCGAACATCGGATGTAACCCTTAATAGTAATGGTTGCATTTCTACTTAAGAGCTGCATACATCCCTTAAATTATGAAGAACGCGTTACGTTATGTATAGATATGTATATAGCTGGTGCCATTTTCCAGTAAGCTCTCACTTTGTTTTTAATAAGAAGTGTGTACCTACTTTGAGTTGCGGACAATCGATCATAGGGATGAAAACCCGGAGAAGGAAAGAAAAGACGCGAAGTGGGCCAAAGTCTCGGGAAGACGTTGGATGAGAATTGGACAATGGCTACCATCGAGATGGATTATTTTATGCTGTCGGCGTTATATCTATACTCGATAAGCACTCAGCTGCAGTATAAGCCTGAAGAATACTCGTCTTTCCTGTTCATTTTTTTCCGGCTTTTCAAAGCCCATAGAATTTTTCGTTTTTCATTTTTCATTTTTCTTCTTTTCTTTTCATTTGTTCTTCGTCATCTGTGTAAATTCGTACTGTTTCTAATCCTAAGCAGCTTGTCGAATACGAATCGCAATGCTGGAGCACATCTATCGACCTGTGCTGGTATACCTTGTACTACATGTACATACGTGAATACGTATACCTATATTTATATATTTATATGTAGGTACGCACGTATGCGCTTACCTCTGCCTTTAATGGTCGTAGTTGACATCGTACACTGTATATGTGTAATGTATGTCTACGTGAATGTACGTAGATTGACGCACGCGCGTACGTTGAGAATGAGAAAAGGTGGGGAAGACGCTGCCACAAACGACCACTGGTCGATATCTTACGTAGGTATAGGTTGGTTACGAAAATATAAGCATACCCTAAGCTTACAGGGTGTCTCAAGGGAGTTTAAAGTCAAAGGTAATGATTTTATATATATATGAACTAACGCGAAATGGATTTTTTTTTGTTTTTGCGAACACTACAGGTAGGTCGATGTAGATCTTGTTTCCTAAAAGCTGAATGAACGAATGAATGAAAATTCATTGAATAACGTTTCACCTTTTTTTCTTGTAAGAAAATCTGCAAAATTACTTTAATACGATATCGTGCCTCTTCTTGGCACGATTTCAACCCCATGCGTCTCGAGATAAGAGAGGTAATCGGACCGATCCTTATCAGAGAGATGACCTGCATTATGAATGTGAGGTAATGCTATACCTACGTTTATTCGCGTGGCTGAGCACGCGTATGTGTGGTATTTACACGAGGAATGGAAAACTGACAAAACAAGCTAATTTCCCACTACTCAGAACCCCCAAGGGTCGTGCATAGCATTCTCCGCATTTGTGAGGGTTCATTGTATTAGAATGCAATAAAATAGCAATGCATATATACCAGGCGGGTTGAGGAAATTTGGAAAAAAAAATAAGCTTAAGAATTTCACGTTGACAATCAAAATCAGAACAGAATCTCGGTGCCGTGATTATTCCTATCTAAAGTGGAAGAGAACCAACAAAGCAAGAAACAATATTGTTTGTAGCAACTCCAGGAAACCCCACCGCGGACTTGGAATATCAATACCTGAAGTAGCACAACCAACTCAACGATTATACTACTTGGGGAAACAAAAAAAAAATGAGCTGCAAAATCAAGTAAGCTACGATAAGGTCTTTTCAGGAATTCTATATAAGTATAAAAGTTTTTATGAAAGTTTGATTTTCATCGCAAATAGGAAAGTTCTCCACAGTCCCACGAGTCACGAACATAAAAGCGCAAAAATCTCTCCGCAATTGAATTGATCTACTAATGAACTCCTCCGAGTACCTACTGAAGAGCGCACAGTTCGAAAATGAAATACGAGTTTTATAAAAACTTCAATTTCATATCACAGTGCTGTACCTGTATACGACCATCATTACTTTACTCAAATTATTGTATACCATAAAATCCAGTAATACGAAAGGTATAAAAGCGCAAAACGACGACAGTGTATTGTATATAGGTAGGGATACTGATTACTGTGAAAGTCATTTGAAATTCAATCACTCAACTCCCCGAGATCTGGATGTGCCGTAACGAGGCATAAACGCGGATATATACTCATCAGTTGTCAGTAAACGCGTGCAGCCTCGCACGTTTTTCGCACAATCAATCTGGCTTATTAGTTTCTTATATACACACTTCGCTTATTTTTATTCCCCATCCAGTTCAGACGCGTATCTATAAACGTATGATCATTTTTTATTGACTACAGAGATTTAATGAACTGACTATGACTCCTTCTTTCTTTTTTCCCTCCGGCACTCTGTCTCTCTGAAAATGCAGAGCAACCCGGTACGCGATAGTGAGTCATTGGTATATTATCTGGCCTCATAGTCCCTCTCTTCCCCTCTGTGCTCGCGGGTTTATTTACGTTCCACAATGTCCATTTCAATCTCAGCACAGCCTCCGAGCGGACACGCGCCAAACATTGCCTCAGCCGACACCGTAGCGGGAGCAAAAGAACTTTTTCTTCTCTTGTTCTTCTCATTTTTCTAATACGCAAGTGCATTACATCTATCAGTGGTCATTCATTTCGTGCCCTTTTTTGACGAAACATTTATTGCCCAGGTTTTAGATTTCTCAACATTTCGTGCCGATTTCTCTCCTATAGCTGCATAATACAAGTATTGCCTAGTTACATCAAGAAAAACTAATGTCACATATGTGTAACACTCTTCATTTTTGCCTTACAATTTTTATGAAATGAAATCCAGCACATTGAACAAACGAAACAAGCCTGACAACGAGATAAGCACTTTATGTGTATACAGAACAAAATCCTCTACCTCTTATCAGCACACGTTGCCATAGGTATACCTTGGAACCGTTAAAGCATGTGCGCACGACTCCACATAATCCAAAAAATAATTGATATACAAACAGGTAATGAATTTTCTGTGATAATGCGCAGTTCTAAAAGAACGAAGTACTGTCCTCAAAGCAAAAGTAACGATTTCCTGGATTTACACTCGCGATTGCAGCTAGATGTTATTGGCTTTGCATTCTGCGTGTTCCTCGTTTCAGTGGAAGAATTTTTTCCAAGTCCCTCTTCCAGACAGAACATTGATAATACGCAGAGAATACCAAACGCCAATTCCCCTGTCTATGAATCTTGCGTGTAGAAACGAGGAGCGAGAAATTGGCGGGCCATTTCCCAAGCGTGAATTAGTCATACGAGTGTCCCAAAGTAATCCTTGATGTGAACAAGAAAACGCGTGTGGGTATACCTATACGCGTATCGATCCTCCGCGCTCCTTGCTCTCTATAGTTTTCTACGTAACGAAACTGCGTAACTTGTCAAAAAAAAAAAAAAAAAAAAAAAAATGAAGACAGGTAAACGTAAGGCAAGAATATAATTGCTGCTATACTTCGTTGACTAAAATGATGAAAATCATGATAATGATAAAGATAAGTATAAAAAGAAATAGAAGAACAAAAGAAAAGAGTTAAGTGCAGCGGGAGGTTTAAAAATGAGCGACGATTAAAAACTCGAGTATAAAATTGTACGAACATGCGCGTTCATACCCGCGTAATAATTATCACCAAAGTACATAAGAGCTAAATAATCGGCCGAATTGCGTTATTATTATGTACATACCTATACACTGCACAGTATAGATACGACATACTTAGACACGCGATTGTATTCTTGAATTTATTGCCTTACTTTAGTGCTCGAGGACTTTTGTGAAGAAATGAGGCCCTAGACGAACTCGTTCCACTATATAGCGTAACTAGACTCTTCGACTATAACTAGTGTGAACTTACGATATACACACTGCACAGACAAGGTATACCTACTCGATCGTGGATAGATAGATACTATATACCGAGGGGAAAGAGCAGTTGCATTACGCGCGTGAATCACCTTGAACGAAACTCGAGGCACGTGCGGCGATGAAACGGTCAGCCGGTCGGTCGCCCTGACCGCGAGGAGCCATCGCCGATCGCAGTTTATCATAGACTATTAACTATACATGTATACATAAGACACGTATGTATATACGTATACTTGATCCACGGGAATAAGGTATCGGTAATTTACAGTCTGGCCTAACACCTCGCTCTACAACTAGAGCGAACAGCAACAATGTGATTTCTTACACTGAACGGGCGATAGTGAGCTCTAGGGCGGATATGATAAGCAAAAAATGATGATGATGACGATGATGATGATGGTGATGATGACGATGATGATGATGATGATGATTTTGTGAAATGAAATGCAAAGGAGGTGAATAATGGTTGAATGAATAAACGCAGAAGCTAGTATTGTATGTAGGCCAAGTACGAATGGGTTAAAAGCATCGTTGAATCTAGTAGTTAATCATCTGCCTGAATTTATAGCATATTAGCTTTTGACGACGAGAGAAGAAAAAGTGTGTACAGATAGTCTAAGGTAATATTTGATAATAATTTGTCAATTGGTGTTGCGATCTCTGAGCGAAACGCGACCCTGATTGAAATAATGGAAAGTGTTCGGCGATTTGAAGCTGCGCGGAGGCGGAAAAGAAACTGTAACATAAGCTTGTGCTAGAGCCTAGAGCCTAGAGCCTGGAGTCTGGAGCCTGGAGCATGCAGCATATTGACGTTACATGCACAGTTAATCGTAGAACGAGTCAAACGCCAACGAGTCCGCTAATGGTACACTTCCTGGCAATTGCTTCCACGTTGGTATAGTACCACGTTGCTTCCACGTTGCGCGCGACAATCTCCTCCTCCTCCTCCTCCTCCTCCACCTCCACCTCCACCACCACCACCTCTTCACCCCCGTGTACATTTCCCATATACAAACGTATAGTTAGTTACTTACACCGATATCCTCCAACGTACACGAGAATATGTTTATAAACTCGAGGCCATAAACCACACACGAATACATGAAGAAAAAACCTGTGTAACAGAGCCACATACATTCACTCATTCCGTTACACACAGGCAAGAACGAGCGGACGAGGCGCCTCTTATCGCTCTTGCGCGATATGTTTGTTCCACGAGTTACGTAACGCGCCGGATCCGGCCTCCGCGCGTGCGCCAAAGGTAGAATAATTATATATACACGTCTTTGCAAGCCGCGTCTGCGTCTGGTCTACCTCTGGTTCGCTGCCTCTGCAGCAGCTCTGGGAAAGCTTCGAGCTTATATGAGGTCGAGAAGAAGCTGGATTTTCTTCATACTTATCGCATTTTACTCGATTACATTAACCGGTTGCAGGTCATAATCTCGCAGGGTATATTATCCCATCCTGCAGTGATAAGGAAACGACAATATGAAAGATGAACAATAATTGACAAACCCAGATGGAGAGGCGCGACCTGCAGCTAAACCAGCTAACAAGATTCGCCATTCAATTGGATGCGGAGATGTTATTTTTAGCCAGTTCTTAAAATAGGGAAACAGAGATAGAGAGCGAGAGAGAAAACGTCATCTCGGCACACGCCACAGCTAAAGACAACGCGGTGTAACCTAGACGATCGTGCAGACCACTCTTTTTTTTTCATCACTCATATGTATACATACGATATACATGCATGTGTACATTAGAAACGTTATTGGTATAAGTACGCGTATTTGCGTATATGCTACCTACGCGCCCACGTTTGGCATACCATAAGATGTACGCGACTATGACTGATCCAGCTACTTACGTTAGTCTGTCGTAACGCGGTCTCTGATGCTGCGCGGTTGAACCGTCTGCCAGAGGAATCATATTGAGATCTGCGTCATAATCCAATGATCAACGGACCTACGTTATTCCAACTACCCTCTCGTCGAGTCTGACGTAAAAAAGAAATAGTTACATACTAGAATTCCTGACGACGTACGTGGAATTGAAATTTAGATATAGAGAGTCTTACGTCTTCGATGTGCAGAATTATTTTTGGTCTTTCCATTATTATAAATAAACTCAGGACGTCTAAGAATAGGCCGTTTCAACGAAATGATCAAATAATAGTCCGACTACATCTATACGATCTCGTAGAGTTCAAATAAAAGATGAAATCGTGAATTCGGCTAAACGGCTGCAGTTCTTCTTACGTTTTTCTTCAAGCTATGACTCTAATTCTGCACCCATACGTAATTCATATACATTATACACGCGTTTGGAGTTTCGTGAGAAGCTTGAACTAGTTCGAATTCAGCTATAAGATTTTCCCTCATTTTCATACCGTAGTTATAGTCTCAGTTTGGAACGGTGATTCTTATTGTCAGTTGAAGACAGTGCAAGTGAAGTATTTAATTATATGTTACGCGAAACTAAACTGGTAAGAAATAGAGCGAGCAATTCGCTTCTGCAGTTAATCTTTACGATTGAGCATCCCATTGAGCTAAATACTTATCACTGAAAAGATTCTAGATCACTCAAGTTGTACTAGAATTCTATAGATCAATTCTACTGTTCGCTCTGACACATGGACTTTCAGATCTACCGCCGACCACAAACATACTTACGTGTATAGGTACTTAAAACTGTCTATGTCGACTATGTCTATCTATACGTAGGTATAGTGTAAACGATCAGTTCTTATTAGGCACCTCGTGCTATGTAACTCGCGTATCCCCCTCGGCGCGGATTGTTCAACAAACATCATGTAACGTAACTGTAATCATTTTCAATATACAATCAGTAGATGCAGCTATTTACACGTGATTAAAATTATCTCCTCACAGGCCCCCGACTAGCTGCAACATTTTAATCATACCTATAATACCGAATACCTCGGTTTTACGTCTCTCAATTTCCACTTCAATATCGCTCCGGCTGGTATACACATAATTCCACAATTGGTTAACCCGAAGTGAGAATCACAAGTCGGCGACCCCGATCGAGGGTAAGATTTGGACAAAATTTCTTTGGTCGTTACCTACTTCTAAGGCAACGAGCTCTACGGCCAAATACAGCACAACTCGAAGATCAAATGTGCAAATTTTCGCCGGTTAAAAAACTACACTGTGTAGTTTCTTGTGTGTCTCGTTTCTTAATTACTTGAAAAAATCATTGCATAGCTAAAATGTCAAACATACACACAATCAGAGTTCTGATTACAGCCAATTTCTTCCCCCTTTATATATATTACATATGGTTAATGAATTATAGCTATATCGAGTATAACCACGCACCTGCTGATAAGGTGGTAACTGCAAAAGATCTCTTTCGTCAGCACCAGTGACCTCAAAGGTTGGCGCAGTGGGTGGTGGATACAAGTTAGTTTTCCCCGGGTACGAAGTACTCCTTCGAAATTTAACAGGGCTGATACCAGTCGGCCCTGGATGTCCCGGGTGTCCAGGATGCCCCGGATGACCCGGATGTCCCCCGTGCCCCGGGTGCACCGGATGACCTGGGAAGGTAGGGCTCGGTTTCCTGCCCTGAAGACTCGCAGCAGCGGCTGCCGCTGCCGCAGCAACGTGCAACGACGAATGCAACGGTGGTAAATTCGGTACCGATCTTCCCCGACTCCAAGGTGATTGCAGGGCCGGGCTACCACCCCCCTGCGGGCCTCCACCCCCTCCTCCACCACCCCCACCCCATTGCTGAGGCCCAACACCAGACTGAGATCCACCAGACCATGCGGCGTACCCTTTACCCTGTACGTAGACACCGGGATGATTCGAAACTGCTGCTTGTTGCTGATGTTGTTGTTGCTGTTGTTGCTGTTGCTGCTGTTGCTGCGGCTGTGACTGTTGTTGCTGTTGTTGTTGCTGCTGCTGTTGCTGCTGCTGGGGTTGTTGTTGCTGTTGAGTTTGTGACTGCTGAGTTTGCGATTGCTGTTGTTGTTGTTGTTGTTGTTGTTGCTGTTGAGATTGTTGTTGAGGCGGTGCAGAAGACACCGATAAAACTCCGTGTCTCGAAACAACACCAACCCCGCTAGTTCCACCACCACCAACACCACCACTACCACCACTACCACCACCACCACCCGTATTACCACCCCCGGCACCACCGTGCTGAGGGAAATTATGACTAGCAGTAATCGCCCGTCTAGATCCTGCGTTACCTCCACTGCTTCCAGTATTCGCGAACAAACCACCCGGTCCTCCGGTTGGAAAATTTTGAAATGCTGCTAAAGATCCGTTCACAGGTAGAGCGTGAAGACTTCCGTCGTCCGCCCATAGGCTTGGTACCCTTACGGGATCGGGGAAAGCCGAGGGTTGAGAAACGTCCTTATCCGAGGTAGAGACCGTCATGGGAGCCATGGACGTCATTGAGGTGATGGAACTCATCCCTGTGATTGATCCTATCGAGGATATGGAACCGACCTCTCTTTCCGAGTCCTGGTCTTTAGGCTTGTCTTGACCACAGCTGCCGCCTCCACCACCGATCGCTGAATCGGAACCACCGGGCGACAGCGGTGCCGATTTATTAGCGGTTTGTTTTTCTATCAGGAGATCGTCCTGCATGGCAGTTGTCGGCTTGCTAGATGTTGGTACAGGGTTGTTGGCAAATAAACTGGAGCAGTAGTCCAGGGTTGAAATAACAGGGCCGTATTTAAAGTCCCCCATATATCAGAAAACGGGGATTATATATCCCTTCGATAGAGTAATTCTAGTTACCAAATATTCGTATCTATAAGCTCGCTGCTGGTTTATTCCCACCAACAATTAGAGCTATACTATATTATATACCTATACAGTATATCTTTAAATTTACTAAAACCCTTTATAGGTTGAGTTATTATTCATATATATGTATATAGAAAAAAGAGGTTTAAAATTGAATCACACTTTTCCGCTTCTTACTTCCGCTATAATTTACCGGCGTTAAAAATTCACAAATATTTATTATACATATAGTATATATTCATATTTAATTGTAATACTATTGTTACTATTGTTATTATTATTATTAATATTATTAATGTTATTATTAATATTATTAATATTATTATTATTATTATTATTATGATTATTATTACTATTATTATTAATATTCTTTATCGCGTAAGATCGAACTTGGAACGAATGGTCTGAATGAGATTTGTACGTCTTCGACTAGTTTAACTTACAGGAAGAACGCATCTTTGCCTCCTACCTGTATATGGACCGAGTCACCACCCCCGCGCGTTATTGAGCCGAAGACTTTCGTGGGCTCGGACTATTTCACCGTTTCACTGATTTTTTTCTTCTATAATACACGGCTGACTCCATCCGTTGCTAAATCGAACATTGCTCATTGCTGAATGCTGGCTCGCATTTCTCTTCTTCTTCTTCTACTCTTCTCTTGTCTTCTCTACTATATTATCTATATCTTTTTTTTTCTTCTTCTATTCTCTCGGATGAATCGAACAGGTATGTGAAATTTTTGAATTCGAAAATAATTCCCGGTCGTTTATTACACTTTTCACAACAACAAAAATTTATATATCACGCGCTTCTCAAAGCTTTTTTTCTTCGGTTTTTTTTTTCTTTTTCTTTTTTTGAGGGTTGGGGGGGGGGGAGAGGTCTTCTGTCAACTATATTACCGTCAAGGCTTCAATACACCTTGCCTTATAAAACTGCCGCAAATCATCGCGCCGTTTTACACAGCCGAAAAAAATAATTCCTCGTCAAAATTCTGGTATGGATATACACGAAAGACAATTATAAGGTAGACGCTTCGTCGTGCCTGTGCATAATTCCTTTCTTTTCTCTTTTCCTCTATCTCTCTATCTTTCTCTCTCCTCTCCTCACTCCTTATTGCTTTCTTGTATGATTTACCGAAAAAATCAACTCACTTTTGGAGTTCTCCTTTTTTTTTTTCTTCTTTTTTTTTTTTTGTTACTAATTTTCTTTTCCTTGGACAGAGAGTGCGCTGTTTCTCTAAACCGACTGCACTATATTCCACAGCTGTTCAAGACTTCCGTATAATATTATCGAATGCGGTCACCCGCACCTTATTTCCCCTCCGGAAAAGTCCGCGAAATTCCGAGCTGAGGCGATCGCGGGAATCCAACAACGGCGCTCGGGCTCTAGATGTTACTCGACATACGTAGGTGTGGGTGTAGGTGTGCATGTATGCGTCTGGATGTAGGTGTGTGATGATGGTGGCGTTGTATGTATATATGTTTGTGTGCTCGGTGCTTCGTAGCAACTCGATACGCGACTCGCGGGGAACCGCGTTGATTCGTCCTTCGCGGCGAGAAGGGAGAAACGTAACTTTGTCGGGGGGTTGCGGGAATTATATGTCACGCAACGGGTACTACGAGCCACGACCAATTTCACTATTGTTTATTTATTTATTTATTCATTTATTTATTCATTTATTCATTTACTCATTTATTTATTCATTTATTTATTTGATTTTCTTTGATTTTAGCTTCGTTTCCTTTTTTCTTTACAATTCTATTCCTTTACTTCGAGGACATCGTATTATGCAGGAGAGTAGCTTATAACATGTAACGTTATTCACAGGTTCACACCTTAGCTTATATAGAAACTGGGATATCAGTCTCTGCAGTCGTGCATCTCGATCGCCGTTCGCGAACCAAATACGTTTAATTAAAAACGGAGTAAGACTAATGAGCGATATCGGAACGAGCTGCGAGATATGAGATGAAATATCCAATAAATATATTATAAATAAATCGAAATTTCTTCCGTCAACAACAAAAACAAAATAAATGTTCAGCGAGTTTCGTAGTCGCCTCGAACGAAAAACCGTCCCGTCGCCCGCATTTTATTTTTGGGTTTTTTTTTCGGTTTTTTTTTGTTTGTTTTTGTGTTTTCTTTTTTTTTTTGTTTTGTTTTTCTGCTCTTTTTTCAAGACTCGCAGCAGCTGACGGATTATTGTATTCTCGATGCAGCTTATCAGGCCCTACGGTGAAGTGTCGTGCGATGGCGTGTTCGAGCGGGGTGCCGACTTTGGGTATACTACCGAGCTCCCAACGCCCGAGCCCGAGCTCGGGGAGACGCCGCTCTCGGTCGTTCGCTACGCCGCACTCAGCGACCGGGCGCGCACGCAAGCGCCGCGACGCCGTGACGCCGACGTCCGCGTAAAACCGGGCGACGTATAGATACGCGATGCGACCCACGCCTGACGTTTGACGGCTGAGAATCACCTATACAATCACCTTATGCGTTACGATATATGATATATCTATATATTCTACAACGAACGAGTGTATATCACAAACAATTTTTTAATTTTCTTTCAACAAGAAAATTCGACGCATTTTTTTTTTATAGAATTCAATTACAGACATTATTCGGGCGTCGCGATAGCCTTCGACATTAGGTGTCGCGCTATTATTGGTAATTATTCTTTGGTATACACATACACGTGATATATGTTTCGGACCTAGATTCAGCGGATGAATCAATTGCAACAGGTTAAACTCGTTAAACGGAAGGATTGATAATTACGAAACAATTGTTATATATAGTATTAATTAAAATATAAATTACAAAAGGAAAAGAAAATGACATGATTTCTCCAGGCTTGCGAGACAAATATTATCTCAAACCTTGAATTCCGAGTTCACACAAACAATATGATTAACCGGTATATAGGCACACGGTACATATACATATGTATATGTATCTATGTACGTATGGCCATATCTGTAGTAATCTATTAGATTCAAGAGGCTTTATTTAATATTTTTAATAACAATCATTACAAAACAAGAATCTTATTTCTATGATTTTATGATCCATCAGCATTTTATTGAATTTTGTTATTGCATTTTCAGCCTAAGATTTGCTTCAATTGCATCTGTATCTATGATTTTTTTAGAATGAATTTGATCTATTCAATCGATTTATTCATTCAGTTTCATTATTTGTGCAGTGTGATTTTTCCTTTCCCATAACGTTGATAATTACTTTACACTAAATTTCATTAAAATATATCGATTATCATGCAGATATATAGTAGTCACAAGTATTTCGGAGTATTTGAGTTGCGTTGAAAAACTCAAGGCATATATATATATCATATAGCTGGTCTCGTTATTTTCGCTCAGTGTTAGCGCGTAGAGCACATTCGCTGACAGAATCTAACATATTATTCACGTTTTCACACACGAGAGTAAAAAATAATTGAAAAAAGAATCTAGATAAAGAGAGAGAGAGAAATGGAAATGAAATTTTTTTTTTCATTAAATAACGAGGTGCCGGTCCCCCATGAGCCGTGACATCCTCCGAGTTTAATCGCACCAAAACATATGGATATACATGGATATACGGTGTATACCTATATGTATTAATATACATATATATGTACAGCAATATACAGGATCCCGCATTCACGAAATTTTTTTAATTTTTTTAATTTTTTTCTTCATTTTTATTCAGTTTTTTTTTTTTTTTTGTGAATTTAACAATTTTTTACTTTTTTGTAAAAAATTTTTTATTTTGTCGTTTTATCCGTCGTTAGTCGCTGGCACATTGTTATCGTCAGTTTGACGCTCAGATCGCGCGCGGGCTTGATATACACATTATACATTTACACCTGCGCAATTATTATTTCATCTATGTACTTACCTTATACTACCTACGTATACTATGTATATACTACCTTATATATAAGAGCTAGATTGCGATGAAAAACATCTCGCCTTTATCTGTTGACTCGCTTCATTTACCGCCAGCTACTTACTTATACATAAACATTATAATATGCGGTTATTACTGAAAGCAAACTTACCTTACATACATACATACATATAATACATTTCGCCGTGCTCTCATTCCCTATACCTCCAACTTCTAATTCTACCTATCTCCTCTCCGACGAATTTCTCATAATATCGAAATTGGATGATTCGCTATTTACGATTAGACGTACACTGCTCGTATAATAGTAACGCGATTTTCATTCGTTGTTCATTTGATTTATTTTACGTCGACCTTGACGCATCTCTTTAATTGAATTAGGTCGTTAGACTTACTGACTTAGCGTTTTAATAGCAGTAATAATTGAACTAAAATACATACGTATAAAGTAGTTGCTATTTCAATATTTGATATACGCTTACCGCGCATTAGATCGTCGGTAACAATGCAACTTACTACCCCGCCATCTCTTCGTCGGAGTTTTAACTCGTCAGTCGGTAGTGAAAATCGAGAAGCTGCGAGCTCTCATCTCTTGATAATAATATAGTAACGCTAACGCAGTTACCGATTAATCAACATATCTTTTTCATTTATTCGTAAAACAACCTGCGACATCAGTCAAAGATGTCGTTGAAAATCTCGCGCAGGCGCACCGGCCGAAATTTCGCTTACGTAAATAATTCAACCCACCTGGAAGAAGGAAGCCGAGATCCTAAGTACTGCTGGTTACAATTTAACCATTTTCGGTATTAAAAATGTTACGCACGACTATGATGATCGGTGGATCAATAGCCAACAGTTCCCTAGGCGTTTTGAACGTGTTGCCTAAACCAGTTTGTGTGCAATGCGTACGATGGCGAAGAAAACCGCGTTGGTTACCCGTAGCGAAAAGCAAACAATTCAGAATACCAGTCAGACCTAAAATTCCAGAAGATGAAAAACTCGAACTTCAAAGACTTCACAACAATTACAAGACCGTCGTACGATCACTACGGTAATATTTGTTCCAACATTTCTGTTAAAATTGTAAACAATCATTTCGCTAACCGTAAACAGAAACGTCAAACATAACCTATAAACTGTGATTTGTGATTTGTGATACGAATGTCTCCAAACCCGCGAGTATTACGCTACACATACATGCGTTTGATGTTTAGACCAAAATTCAAATTTCGATTGAAATTTTTTATTCCTTACAGACGCCACATCAGGGAATCGATTGTAGGAGGTGCAGTCAAGGTGGACATGGCTTTGCGCGAAACCGAGGAAGAGGAAGATTTCATTCGTTGCGCGGAGTTGAACAATGAATGGAATAAGTCCGTAGCGAAAATTCGCGAGTTGCGAATATCCAAAGAACGAGATGTTCGTAGAGAACAAATACTGCAGAATATATTGGACAAGGAAGAAGAAGACCGTAAAATCCTCGAGAAAATTGAAGAGGATGTTAGAAGGGTGAAGGAAGAATCGCTGGGTTTTATAACTGAGAAAAATATTGACCAAGCTATTGAATACGCTTTGGATAATCCGGTTGATCATAATTGGGCAATTGACGGAAACGGGACTGTATATCATGGGAAATATGTTAAACCTGATAACGAAGAACGTCCTAAACAGAAAAGATCACAGCGCAATTTTTGAAACAAAACTTATTGTAGATCGTTATAATATATAGATGTAATAATATTATGCAATGATTTTTTTTTTTTTTTTTTTTAGTTTCTGTATCGATAATAAACTTGCATAAAATTTCAAAACTACACAAGAATGTTTGTATTATTTTCATCCTTATTATCTAAAAGACCAAAAATTCCAATTTGCGGATACAAAAGTAATGATAAAACCCAGGATGTGATAATAATGAATTAATATTATGTATGTATACATACAAGCCACTCTATTCCTGTTATAGAATTCGTTTATTGAAAATGGTGGATAACATGTTTTATTTACATGAAATGAAGGAATAATGAGAAAAAAAAAAAACGAAACAAACAAATTAAGAAACAATATTGCTGACATACTGTTAAATTCTGTTCACACTTACAGTAGCTTTACTCATAATCTATTTGATAATAAAAATCATATTAACGTAACGTTGTAGTAACGACGTGCGATCGTCAGATATTATAGGAGGTATGAAACACACACAATATATTGTTTAAACGTAATCATGATCTGTTTGGAGAGAACGAAATTTCTTAATTCAATTATTCTTGATGATCTTGAATTTCAATTTCTTGTACAAATAATTTTCTTAAGAAAACCAAAAAAAAAAACAGTAGTTTGGTCAAATCTAATAAGTATCTAATCCAAACAAATCAATTTTACGAAATTAGAATGTAAAATCTCTGGTTAACATTTGGCATTGTATATCTTATAAAATAAAACTTGTAATTGGCTAGATTGTTGAAGATTTGTTCTGACAAATTGTGTTCTTTTTTATTCATTTATTTATTTATTTATTTTTATTTTATTTTTTTTCAAGTGGAAAAATATATTCTAAAACATTCGGTAACATTTCCCGATTACCACGCTACGTTTATTATTCTTAATAGTTGCTACTGGTATTTTTTTTATATTCTCTGTTCTTTAAATCCCATGGCACATGACGTCATGACAAAAACAAAAAAGAGAAAAATACGCTAATCAGCCACTAAAATGAAAATTCAAGCATATTACACAGTTATAATTACCAAAGAGAATAACGTCTATGCTTTCAAATCAATACTACTTTTTAACATATTATCTTTGGCTCCTACCTAAGTAAGTATACCTTATTCATTTTCACGGTGTATATAGGTATTTGTGTAGAACAGAAATTAAATACCCTCAATATGATTTGCCTTGATAAAATAATTATTATACTTGTCCGTAAATATCACCTTACATCAACTTTCTTTTTCCTTTCTTTCTTTCTCTCTCTCTTTTTCTCTTTCTCGTTTTACTAAAGAACTAGGTATGTAATAAATGACCGATGACAGAAATACTGATTTGTACAAATTGTATATGGATATAAATATTTTTCGACTATTATTTGTCTGTGTGAATAATGATTTAAAAATTTTAGGCATTTGAATCTGGAGGCAACTATAGGTATCAATTATTTCAAATCTAATATGAATTCTTTTTAATAACACAGTTAAATGATATATACTATTTATACGTATATGAAAATGAATGAATAGTGAAACCTTAATAAGACAGTAACTAAACTATCATTAATTGATTATTTTACATTCGAGATCATAATGTGTTCGGTTGCAAATATGTAATAATATACTTATATATTTTTGGATAATTCAAAGAATACCTAAATTACGTTATACACGTAGAAGAAATCCTTAAATTTAATTCGGTTATATGTATAAATTAGTTTCTTAATTTAAAAAACAGGATGCTATTACACATGGCAATAAAATGAACGAGTTTAAAAAAATACCAAAAAAAAAATAAATCGTAAGGCTACGGTGTTCATTGAAGTACGTTACATCAGTTTCTTTTTTTTTTTTTTTTTTCTCATAATAGATAATATAAAAGATAAGAATATTCTTCTATAGCGTACAAGTCATTATAAATCATATTCAAGATACTGCAAGTTCGTACCCAAAGGTACTTATGTATCATTAGGCATCATGATTGACTAAATAACTAATGTATCAGGTCTGCAAATGTGACATTCATATACTTATGCAGATTTGGACTATTGCACGTCGTTTGATTTCTAAACGTTGCATCATCAAATTCTATAACTGATGTTCATCAATGAACAAATTCCAGGTACAACAAAAAGATTAAAACAATTTTCATTGCATGTTGTATTTTTCTTTATATATAAATAGCAAAATAAACACCAGCCTCCCCCACTGCCCCATATTGATAAAAAAAATTAAAAAAAAGAAACATTCATCATATTATATTTCGTTCTCAAATTTCACTTTTAATCTTACAATTTTGAATTTTACAATCGAATTAACGAAGCAATGATAAATTGAGTGAAACGATAGTTGGACCTGGTCTATGTGTTCGTCGAAGATAAAATACCGATTTATAAAAACGAAAAAAAAAAAAGGTTCACATACGCGTATGGGCGTTTGTATAGTAAACCCAGTATTAGATATGAAACGAAAATGGCACGTATACATTACTATAATATAGGATCGTAAATACATACATATATATATGCGATTAAATTTTCATCCGTTCAAACAATGATCGATAACATTTATAACGATATACATAGGTACGGTGAAAAGATTAAATTTTTATTATCTTCCGTTTTCTTTCTTTTCTGTTTTACACGATCTTAACACATTAAAAGATTCGTGTTTAATTAATTGATTTTTTTTGTTGAACAAATTCAACATGCTGCTGCCAGTTACTAAATTTAATACTACTATTGAAAATTTCTGTGCTTTGTAAATTGATTACACAATAATTTATAAAACGTTGAAACTTCCAACGAATAAAAAATAAAAAGAAAAGAAAAATACGTCATAATGTTAGGTCACAACCAAAATTTGTTTGACGGCTAAATATTTCGATAATATGTAAATCAGTTAGTACTAGAGTTGTTACACAATGCTTATTCCATTGTCATATATAATATGACATATGACGATGCAATTGTATATAATATAATATAATATAATATAATATAATATAATATAATATAATATAATATAATAATATAATATAATATAATATGTATGTATTTAATATAACGTACAGAAAGTCGAATAGTAAGTCGAATATAGTGATAAAAAAAAAAAAAAAAAATGATACTATGCATACAAATATAATTAATAGGTAATTAAAATTCTATACACGTTCAAGATAAAAACAAATTGCTAAACAATCTCTACTCCTTACAACAAAGCAAAAAAAATATAATATAACGCGTCAATAAAAACAAGCGATAAAACAATTATTATTTTTTTTTTCTCTTTTTTTTTCTTTTTTTTTTTATATATATATAATAATAATTCATATAGTTATAAAAAATTTTGGTCAAATCTCTACTTAATAGTGGGTACTAATTACCATATAATATAACATATCATATTCGAACGAATATTATAATAATAATAATAATAATAATAATAATAATAAAATCGGTTGCTAATTCAATTTTCTCAACAAATACTAATAAGCTAATACAAAATATTTAATCAGAAATGTCTTGATTGTTATTATATTTCTATACCTATTAAAAATCAATTTTTAGTGTTTATAAAACATACTTAGCTCTTCTACGCTCTCAAATAACCACGGGGTACTAAACAATAATTAATTATCTTTCTTAATCACAATATTTATTATTATTATATCAGTGACTTCAATAACTCGTATCACGTTAGCTTTGTCCAAAGTGGTTTTTTATCAATTTATTACAAATATTGAGCTGTTTCGTAATAATTTACCGACGGTACTCATCTTCTTCTCTACCTCAATCTCAATCTCAATCTCAATCTCAATCTCAATCTCACCCTCAATCTCTATCTCTATCTCTATCTCTTTCTCTTTCTCTTCCTCGTCCTTTTGCTATTTCTCTCGCTCTCTCTCTCTCTCTCTCTCTTTTCAGATATCATCGTTTAGAGAAAAGATCATACCGTTATATGTATCTCTTAAAGTAAGATCATTTCACGTAAAGTTATTACATTCTAACAAATTCGAACAAAAATCGAAACCTCTCAAGCACGTTATAAGAATATTCTAATTTGCTCATAATTCTTTATTTTAACCATTTTTTTTAATAAAAATCTAATTTGGATGTTCGAAAAATAAAATTTTGTATTGCACAACAGCAAAATATATGCCAATATTACGAGTTTCTGTACACAGCAATATAGTATATAGCCTAAGGTATACGTATCGCTCTTTGTACTGTACTACGTACAAATTCGATTGATATTTCAAAATGGGTATAACATTTTGCCTACATAAGGCTGAAATCATCATCATCATCATCATCATCATCATCATCATCATCATCATCATCATCATCATCATCATCGTGTTGTTAAAACCTAAAACTTATACCTTATGTATCTTTACCATTCTCAGTTGCTTAATTAATGTTCACTGGGATTTCAGAAAATGTTGTTTCACCGGCCATCCCATGCAACCGTCTCCAGCATTAGGTATGCGAATTGTGGTCTTCAGTATTCATATTCCCTTAACATATTCAATATTAGTAGCCAAAATAAACCCAAAAGTGAATAAAGAGTTGTTCGAATATTTAACATTGATTGAAAAAAAAAAAAAGTAACATTTGTAGAAATTCATGCATAAAATGGAATAACATATTTAGGTATATGTGATTAACAAGCAGCTGATCATATTTGTGAATATTCATTGATAACCATTTGAAGATCTCCATTAGAAATGAAAAAATCGAATTTGTACGTTCAAGAAATGAACTACATATATAAAGAAAGAAAAAAATGTATAAATTGACTTACGATCACTTAAAAATGCTGATAAATATTTATTCAATACCGCGCGGACCGTCAATCGGCATTGTGTGCAGCACTTCGTCCAAGAGCTGCAGCGCTCGATGCAAATGAACCTGAAGAATTGTTTCATATTAAACATTTTTTCGACGGATATTAAAAGTTAAAAATATTTCATCCACGCTTTGCATATGTTCGAGAATTCATTTGGATAAATGAATTAGTTTTAAAAATACGTTGACGAACCTCGATCCAACAGGGCGTCTCTTTGATACTTTGTCGGGGATAGTCTGGCCCCCAGCCCTTGACAAAACTCAATCTCAGAATACACAGCCGTCTCAAATCATCCACGCCGATACCAGCTGCTGCGCTTAAGCCTAGTGAGATAGAAGTTTCACTTTTAACAAGCCGATAAATCATTTCATTCATTTTAAATGAGCTTTTATCAAAATAAAACAATCCCAATTAGTAAATAGTCACGCATACTAGGTATACGCATAGATAAATCTGTTTACTTTTAGTAATCGGAGCTCCATGAGTAAGGTGGCCAGCAACTGCGGCCGCTTGTGCTGCTGCCGCTGCTTGAGCAGTAGCAGCCTGTCCCCGCATCTGTTTATGACATTGACGCAAGTCAAAGACCTTTATGTAAGCTGATGGATAAATTTTGTGCACTGCATCTCCGGGAGCACGTCCAGCCTCCCTGTCCAGGTAGTAAGACTGAACAAAGACGCTATGTTCACTTTGGCAGCGAAGCCAAACATCGCCCTCACCCCGCAAATCAAGCACCACTCCTTTACCTGAAAGCGATTTTTGAGTTTAGAAGTCAAGGATGAACTAAAATCTCTCCAGATGTACAGAACAGCAAACTTTGAGATGGAATTATTACATTTTTGAGTACAAGATTAATGATAAACATCAAGAAAGGAGACACAACATTTCTGTATAATTAATAATTGGATTGGGTCAATAATCATTTAAATACATACCAATGTGGAGACGGGCCCGTTCGCTTTGCTCTGTACGATGAACATTGCTCAATGCACCAAGGCAGAACCTGTTACCTCCGCTGGGATCGACATAGCCATCAACAGTTACGGTAGGACACCCGCTGCTGACTTTGAATGTTTCTCCGACCTGAGCATCGAGTTCAAAATAGCCCACTGAGCACCAGTATTCAGGGGGTGGTTGCGTCGACAATAAGCCACCCAAACTTCCCCCTACGTCACCTCCGTGTCCAGCACCCCCTGCGGAATTAAGTACAATATTTATTTCATAAAAGGAGGATTCAACAGTGGGTAAAATTAGTTGACAAAAGCAGCATTTCTTACAGTAAGAAGCTGCGTGGAGATGACGATGGTCTGGTGGCTGCATGCTCTGAGTATAGGTCAGAGTATTTGCACCCGTCCATTGGGGAGCTCCAGTGTTATAAGGGTTTGCTACAGTTGCAACTGCGAAACCGTTCTGGTGATGCATGTGCACTGGAGATACAGGGGAACTCTGGCCACCGCCTATTCAACATTGAGAAAAGGGTATGTGAGGAAAGGTTTTAAACAAATTAAGGACCTAGTGGCGATCTTTTATTACCAAGAGATGCTGTCAAGGCATCAACGCTCGTTGGAGGCTGGTTAAGGTCTTGTGGGGATGATGCTGATCCGTAAAATGGCTCACTAGACTGTCCTTGCGAAGGATTTAGGATTTGTGTACTTCCACCAGTGTTTACAGCCGGGTTTAATGTCTGTTGTGGATTTCCTACCGAATGCCCAATAGGGTGAACTACGGCTGTAAATTAAATATTACGCATTTCTGTTAACTTTTGACCTAATCGACCCAAAACTTCAGTTTCTTATCAATCCCCTGTGCGAAACTTTGAAAGTAAATGAATAAATGAGTAATAAATGAATTAAAAACTGAATAAATGAACACGATGTGTAAGAAACTGAACAAAATCCATCTGGAAGAAAGTTTATACAGGGAAATGAAGATTGGATAATGAAATGAAAACAAACAAAAAGAACTGTACATACGATGGTGCATGTTACGAGTTGCAGGGTGGTGCGGGGTGGGTATCCACGTTTGTCGAGGACAATTGTTCTCTTCTAGTTTAGTTTGAGGATTACCACCACCCGCACTCGCTCCTCCGCTGAACATGCTCTCACCACTGGCTGTGTGAGAATGAAAATAAAAGAAAACTTAGGTAAAGAACAAAAAAACAAAATGGAAAATAACAAAAATAATATTTGCGAATGAAAATCTGAGGACTACAACAGAACCGACTACGGATTGAAGGCAGCGGACAAAATCTTCAATACTTAAATCAATGCTATCGTAACTGTTATCAGAATGGCATAGCACAAAGTATAAACAGAAAATAAATATCAAATAATAACTCGGTATCGGAACTTCTCAATTTCACCAAATGACTAACATCATCAAGCTATCAAGCTATACTACCACGGTGGTAATTGAGGAGCGATTTTATTGCCGCTTTAATTGCGCAATAAAGTTAAATTCACATACCTAAATGTTTATCAAATAAATATGAGTTAATTATTAATAATTTCAATAAATTGTTGAAAATACGAGCGAATAGTACTTTAGTCGGGTTCGTTGTATGAAATATCCTAAATCTAAATTGACCTGGATTATTCGGTGGCAACCCAGGAATAAAGGCTTGTTGAGGTGGTTGCGGGTTGTTAGATGGCGGAGGTGGTGGCGGTGGATGGTGTTGAATGGTTTGGTTTATCTCACCGTCGACATCCATGCCTGTTCCTGCTCCTCCGCCTCCCCCACCTCCGACGGTATATTCGTCTTTGACCAACCGGCCGCCAGGACCAACTCCAACACCGGACTGCAGCGTCAGTCCAGACAGGTCTGTAAAGAACGGGTCTGTGCGGGGGAAACCAACCCATTCATTCCATCATACACCGAATAGACGATTAATAATAAATTAAAAAAATTATATGGCGTTGAATATTAGGGCAAGAATTGACTTTCTAAATCATAATAACATCCGTGCATTATCATTATTATTATTATTTTTTTCTCATGCATTTGTAGTCAGACTGATATTTCATTTAGTGATTTATTTATTAGAGAAATTAATGCCCAAAAAAATGGTATCGAACAAGAGTTTGAATTGAAATAGAATAATCAGACTTCTGAGATAAGATTTGAGCAATTTTAAACACTCTTTATAACAATAAGCAAACGAAATGATATCTACGACGATACAAATGACATTTTAACATCAATATCCAAGTTTTTACCAATTTTACTAAACCAATGTTGAAAATTCATTTTTACCTATTCCAGGTGAAACAACCCTTTCGTAATGGTAAGGATTGACACATACTGAATCGCACTTAAGATCAAATGCAAATTGGCAGTATTTCACATGCTTCAATTCGTTTTTGTGCAAATCTGGCCAACGCCAAATTCTAGCGTAAATAACATGGGGGAATCCTTTTCTTCCCGCCACCTGTAATCTACCATCCAAAGTTCGTTGTATTGTTACACATTTACTTGGATGTGCTCCGTTTGTTGTTATCGCTGTTATCAAACTGTCCAATTCGTCGCGTTTTTCCTTTAAAATATTTATATTAAATTAACGAACAAAAAAATTCATTCAAAATCACAATTACCTAATAAAAAATAAAAAACGAGCAGTAGCTGATGGAAAAAAAAAATAAAAAATTACCTTTAATTTTTTAACAAGCGATTCGATCGCCCTCTTACTAAATCCTTCGCTTTCTCCGCCCTGGCGATGGCACATTAAAGAATGTACTATGCTAAGGCATGCGTCTGCGCTGGTAGGTGCGCTTGGAGCAATGCCGGTCATCTCCCTCACTGGATTACAAAATATTGAAGAAAAATGGGAAAAAATTTTTTTTTTTAAAATGTATAAATGAAAAAATAAAAATTTCTAGTTAAAATGGATAACTTACGTTCTGGATTAGGGGGCATTGGTGAGGGATAGAGATGTCCTCCCCCACCAGCGAGTCCAACCATATCTGTGAAAGCCGTGGCGGCTGTACCTGATTATCCTTGATTAGATGAAACTGGTTTAACCTCAACCCGCACCCAACCCCAAACGATATTCTTTTAAGCTCTAGCATCTAGCACAGTGTTATTAATTTGTCCATAAGTAGAGCCTATCGACATTTGATATTTTTTTATAATATCGTATTATTAATTATTAATAAATAATAATATGAATGTAAAGAGTATATTACAGGGTTTTTTTTTAACTTTTATCTTTTCTTAAATATATTTCAATTGTAAACACTCGCGCGGTCGATGACAACTGGTTTAATCACTGTAAGTGACAGCGATAGGGGGGTAGCTGATGATTATAACACGCACTTGTTAAAGGGTGTATTATTTGTTGCGTTGATAATATTCGTATATAGGTGTGTTTAATACCGCGTTCTGTGTCGTCAGTGTATTTAATCTCGCAATAAAATATCTTTAAGAAAAACAAAGCCGTTGTATGCAACGAACTAGTATGTATATCCCGCAACGCTTGAAGTAAGCTGTTAGAGCCGCGAGGTAACGAGCTGTCAATTTATCGAACGATAACTGCGTTACCTAGTTCTTAGTGTATTTAAGATTTAGCAAAAAATATTTTTGAGGACAAATTTACGCATATTTAATGTTAATCAAGTATAGTTTTTCTTTTTTTTCATACACGTACCTTTGTTGTATTTATCACTGCATTTATACTATCGTATTTCATTTGTCCTACCGGCTATAAGTACTAGCGAATATTTTTTGTGTCCTGTACTACGTTACACTCTTCTTTCTCTTTCTCTTTCTTTTTTTTTATTATTCTTTTTTTCGTTTTTTCTTTCTTTCTTCCCAACTGTGCGAATGCGGTGCCAAAACAACGCGCGTCAAATATGTATGGAACGGTGTGTGATGTTGTATGTGTATGTATGTAAGTTTATTATTAAACGCAAATCCACTTGCGTCACGGGTATAAATAAAACTTCACATCAATGAATATTTTCAATATCAATAAACCAGAATCTCGATTCAAATTTTTCAATTGATTCTATCAATGCTCTAACGTTTATGCTAGAAATACGAAGAGCAACAATCACTCGGTAAAGATCACAACACAGTCAGCCATTTTCAAAGAAGTACGTTTTCAGGCGCGAATGCAACAGTAACTAGGCTGTCTTTATAGAGCCAAAACTCTGACGTAGAAAATATATAAGTATACCATAAGATAGATAAGAAGGCTCGATATGCGTTAGTTCTCAAACCTACGGAAGCCGGGTAGGTTCATTCCTTCGGACTGTGTATGTCGGTGTTCCTAAACGCACTCATGCCGATATACTCTGTCGGCGTGACGTTACTTCCGTGCCAACATATACTGTCGATAAAGCTGCGATTTACCGACAAAGCTTGACATGTAAGGGAATCCTCAGTTTTCTTTCGTCTTCTTCTTCTTGATCCAGTGCTTAACCTGTTATCAGAGGTAGCAATGAATGTTATATTTTCTTTATGCTGGTATATTCCGGATGTTCTGAGATTTCTGATAGGTTCTCTTCTTAACGTTTTCCTGTTCTCGGACTCTGTTGCCGAGAACCCAGGAGTATGATCATCAGAGAATCGAACCGTCTCTTCTTGGGACTCAGCTTTTCCGTGTTTCGTTATCATATAATCTGGACTATATAGTCGAAGAGTTTAAGCCCGCCAGGTGGCTGGGCTGAGTATACGCGCGTCGATTAGGCAGTTTGAATAAGTTGGACTTGGGATGAGATTCCGAAGGCTGATGAAGGATCAGGAGACTGAGATTTGAAACGTTCGCCGATCTGGAGAATTCTAATAGGTTGAACTATGGACTCGTTTACGTTGGATGACTAAAATTGGACTGGCCGGCAGAGGATTAAGGTGAGAGGCTTTCGTTGTTTAGGGATTATTGTTAGCCCTCGTTTTGTCCTTGGGCCTGTCGACTTGTGGATTCTTTGTTTTCCTTTATTAAATTTGCTTTTTTTTTTTTTTCGAATTATTTCTATCTTCGTTTTTCTTATATTAGCTTGCTTTTTTTTTTCTTTTTTATATACTTAGTTTATATTTTAGCCATTTTCATTAACCCTTGAATCTCCGATAAATCGAATAACAGGTAAACCGCATTAATCAGGAAATTATATTGTTTATAAGTTCGGTTATCGAATACATTCATTATTTCCACTAAACTTTAATTCTTCGCCATTTTCGGTCGAATTTTCAGATCAACAAATACAATTATTCATTTTTCTTTTACGAATTACAACCTCCTTGAATATACACGATACATAATATGGGAAATCAATATCTATCATTTCTTAATTTCTCTTATTTTCATTTTACTTTTATGACAGAAGAAAGTACGACCTGTGGGTAAAGAGATCCGAAAAATCTGATGCACCTGAATAGGAACTGTGGGAATGACTCGGGTCCAGAAATATGAGGTCTAGAGGCGCAGAGATTGAGGTGAGAATTGAGATATCTGACCAAAAATCTTCTTTCTGTGTGTCGCAAGTCATTGTGATTCAAAAAAATTGCCACATCATTTTTCTGAATTCTATTTAATTGGTGTTCATTTCGTTTTTCACATACTCAATTCGTTTCAATTCATGTTGCTTTACTGATGGGATATTTCCTGACTTTATCAGCACATTTTCATATTTAAATTCACATTTATCTACATTTTAATATATTTCTGCCCATTTTTCAGTCAAGCCTCTAGAAATTGGAAGCGATGAGAGCTGATTTGAAGCTGATCCAAAGCCGATAGGAACCGATCGAAACCCCAATAGAAGCAATAGTGCGAGGGTGGATATGGCAGCGAGGGAGCAATTGCAAAAGAGGTGAAAACAAGATAGTTCTTTGCTAATCTCTGTTTTCCCAAAAAATATAGCAATTTAGTTTCATTTTCGTCCAACTTATTGTGACAAACGACACTTTCTTCAGTATACATGAGCCTGTTTCTATATTACAAATCGAATATGTACGAAATTAATTTCTGATTTCTCCAATTTCAATACTTTGTTTTATTTTTCTTACAGACAAATATATGACCAGCACTCAGGTGTAAAGATCCCAAAAGCGTGATGGACCGAAATAGAAAATGCCTGGATGACTCGTGTCCAGAGATCATGAAGTCTAGAGTACAGAGATTGAGATGAGAATTGGTATGCAATGACTAATGTGGATTATATTGTGCTCTGGATTATACACATGTATTAGAGTCCTTTTTTTGGAACGACTATTCTTTTTTCCCAACTCCCACTTGAAAATCTTGTTGTACACGTTAAAAAATAAATTCTTTCCAACTTTTAGCTCCTAATTACAATTCTAAGAACTCGTGCTCTTATTTTTAAGTTTTCCCATGCTAAAAGCATGTAAATATTACAACTTTTTCTTTAGCCGTGCACAACTCAGCCGCATTTCAATGGATTGTTCTTATCCAAGACTTATTTTACAGAGAATTTAGTGTTCTTCCAAAGTGCCCATGGTAGTTTGACTGACTTGAAACTATCAAACTTGACATTTGTTTCGAATTATATATTCAAAAAAATCAAAGTCTTTATTTTCTCTTTAAACACTGGTTTGAGAGACTTCATTCATTAGACTGTTTTTGAAGAGAATTAAATTTCGTACGAAATTGTTGTGATGTTTTTTTCTCTAAGACCAAATGTTTATCCGCTCACAGCGAAAAAACAAGAATTATGCATAAAATCGACTTTAAACGCTTGCACAGCTGCAGCCATTGAAACCACAGCCAAACTCCCAAGTACGACCAGATTTTCAAGCGGGAGTTGGAAAAAAAAAATTAATCATTCCAAAAAAAGCATCCTTACATATATTCTGAATCGAATTTACCTGAAGTCTATTTCTTATCTTTTTTATTTCTCTGATTTTCCTTTGGGAAAGAGTTTCCTTGTATCGAGATAAGACCTGGTATATATTGTATCAAGTTTTTCGTGAATAATGACTAATTAATATAATACTCGTTTGTTTTTCATCCAACATTTTATTTCTTCAATCTTCTAAATCGCTCATTTCTTTTTCAAGGAATCCGAGGAGGCAAGAAGGAGGAAAAGGGGCGTCAAGAATCAGAAGAATAACAAAAATCGTAGTTGCACAGTTTGCTGCATGGACCAAATCATTCGGACAAATCAAATGTAAGATAAATCGGTATTCGTAATGCAATCCTGAAGTGCGTCCGATTTCTACTAAGTTTCAACGATTGTGGACGTCCAGTAGATTCTATGTATTTAAAATTTTAGTTAGTTCATTTTTGAAGTTTCAATTCGATAGAATAGAATTGTATACAGAACAAAATTCTCTTTCTGTATAAATATATCGCAACCACAATTATATGAATGTTAGATTGACGATTTAATTTTTCTTTCTTCATGTATTTGTCACAGTGGAAGGAATACGACTGACCTAGCAAAATTCTTATCCAGAAAACGTAGCAAACTCACAAAACAAATTAGAGGGATTGAAGTATCAGCGAATAAGGAAAAAGTAAGCATTATTCAACGAGATATAATTATATTGATATTCATCATTGATTCATATTCATCATCATCATCATTATTATTATTATTACAATTCTTTTTATCAGGCAGGTGTGTCTACAGAAATAACAAATAAACTTGTAATTGGTATTCTTCTTTATTGTATCATCAATTACATGTTGTTGTAAAAAAAAAACTTAATCTGAGTAAAGAACCGTATTTATAAATATAGGGACGATATGCGTGCAGATTCCAGGGTGAAATTTGTATTTTTATCGGAATAATTCTTAAATCGAAAATTTAACTTGACCCCAAATACTGCATACAATGCAAATAACAGTAGTGCAAGAACCTCGCCACTATAAATATGTTTTCTGGGTAAAAGTCGTCAAATATTCTATAATAAGTATATTCGTTTGAAAATTTATAATTTCCGGGTGAAATAACGATATTTTTTTACTCTCATTTCCGTTTTAATTCATTTTTCAAATGCTGGCTTCTTCGAAGACAAAATTTCCGAGTTTATTCACTTTTTCATGAACCGATTATTTCAATTGTTGTCAAAATTCGAATTCAAATGTCGCGCCAAGCGTGGCGGCAACCTAACGCAACTTCGAAGTTGCCAACGTATGCGGAGAAAACCGCTCCCGCCCGTTCAGGTCGTACGTCACGCCAGACGCCGGCGATTGTCAGTTTCAATTCATACGCGATCAGAGTTGCGCCAGTCGACGTCTCGACGCCTGATAGTTTAGGCATAATGTTATAATTCTTGGTACGTCGGCTCTGGTCCGAGTAACTGAGGAATTAAAAAAATGTTATAATTCGATGTACGCGTCTTTGTCAAGGTAAGAGATTGTAATATTGCGATTCAACGATTATTGTCTAAGGGAAAAATAACCGATCGCTGTTGACGGTTCAATTTCGATGCCAATTTGAATTTTTCTCTCGACTTGTCTCGACCGGTGGGTTGTGGGTGGTGGATATTTATATTCATATTTATATTTATTCTAAATTTTTCCTTCTTCGACGTAAATTCTTTATTTCATCGTGTGATAATATCGAGTCCTGAAAAAAGTCGTTATAAATATCATTCAATCAAGTCGAAAATAATTCAAATATTCTATACGATGAAAATCCCGGGGCATGACGGGAAAAACAAAAAGTTGCGACTGCGCGCGCATCCGCCATCTTTATCAAAGCAATAAGCAGGGGAATAATTATATCGAGTATATTAATGTTTTTTGGATAATAAACGGTCGTTGACGTGATAAATAAGGTGAGAATAGTTTTATCTTAGTATTCCGCGACCGTTAGAAGTATAATTCAAGTCCGAGCTCGCAATTTATTGACAGTAAAACGTTTTACAATACGACGCTGCGAGTCAACTTTTTTTTAACCGTTGCGCAGTCAACTGTTTCCCGCAGTTATACGTTAATATTGTTTCAACTTGTGAAAAGAGAACAATTGGGTATCTTTCGAATCAGTTTTGATATAATACTCAGCTAATTACATTATACAGTATCGTGTAGAAGTTGATGTATGTTTTAATCGTATGTAAAACGTGAATAGTCTAATAACGAATATACGATATGAATACGAGGTAGTACAAAGTTCGAAAATCTTTAGAGCAGTTTTGTTTTTACTCATTTTCCGATGTACTACTATACGAATCCTGGAAATAGAAAATCATAATTAATTTGGTCCAATATCGGAGAAAATACATTTGAATGTGAAATTAACAGAAAAATCATTTTGTTACAGAGGCAAACTGCAGCAAGTCAAAGATAAAGGTCTCAACTTCTGAAGCTACAACAAATATAACAACAAATGCAGCTTACCGATGAATTGAATGAGAGGTAAGCCACTAATTGCAATATTATTCATCTTTCCGGCCTCGTGGAAGAAATTTATTTTGATTTTTATTCATAATAAACGGATTATCGAAATTCAATCGAGGAAGAGAAATAGGGTCCGATGTACATCCTCGAGTTTTACTCACCAATAGTAATCGATTACAGTTTACTTGCTCGACTTTAGACTCATATTTCATCACCACAATTTTCTAAATCATTCATTTCTATTTCAGGAAAGAGGAACGAAGGTAATGAGAAGCGAAAACACGGAACGAAGAATGAAAACGAATATCCCAGTATGAAAATTCTACAGACGCCGCTGAAAGCAATGGGCACAGATTCCGAAGGCCGATACATTCTCACTGACGAATTGAATAAAAGGTAAACAGCATTTTCAATTGCATTTTGCCTTTTTAATAAAGTTTAAACATTGTCCGACTCTAATCGGTAATTATACATTTATAATTTCCAACGTTTCTTCTTCATGTGCGAATAGCACTATGAAAATTATATGAATGCATTCAGAAAGTAAATCTCCTGCTTCTCTTTCCTGTTTCTATTAGATATTGGATTGTCACAAACCAGACATGGACAGGACTGATTATGAGGGTACCATGCCGAGAAGTAGCGACTAGGTAAAAGATGGTGATAGATTTTTTATTAATAATCGTCTTGCCGAATATGTAGACTCTACGTATGTTAACAAATCTTGATTGAAAAATAGCCTGGCTAAAAAATGATTCCTGGACTTTAGCAGCCTGTACATCTGTATTTGATATCAAATTTATCAGCATTTCAATAATTTTCTTTCCATTTTTCATTCAAGCGCCTCCGAAGTGAAAACGATGGAAATTGATCTGGAGCCGATCCGAAGCTGATCCCAATTGAAGCGATAGGATAAGGATGGATATAACAGCAAGGGAGCAGTTGCAAAAGAGGTGAGAACAGGATACCTCCTCGCCAGTCTCCATCTTACCAACAATAGCTATTAGCTTTCATGTGAGTCGCATGATTTTTGGTACGGTGCTTCCTTTCCCTGGTACTCTCTCTCTTCTCTGTCGCGTGGCGTGGCGGTAACATTGTATACAAACATTTCTTAGCTAAATTCAGATAGGTTCACTCGCGACCGCAACGGAGCTTGCTTTCATAATCATTCCTCTTTACAGGCGGCAATGTAACATTATACTTGTTACTGCGCCTTCATATTATAAACTCACTTTCACAGCCCTTATGGCCCTCATCCGTTGCGAATCGCGGTGAGCATCGCGCCAGGAGGACGTCCGTCGCTCAGTCGGTTTCCGCGATCATTATCATTTCCTTATAGCTCGATTTATGCTCGAATTCCCTCCGACCGAGTAGTGGATATCCTCCTGAGGTTCAAATCATGCATTGCAGAGTCTCTAGGAGCAGGTCCGACACAAGAATGAACGACCCCCTAGCAAGACGGTCGAGTAGAGTCAATTTTATATATTCACATTTAAATTCAGAGTCTCTAGGAGCAGGTCCGACACAAGAATGAACGACCCCCTAGCAAGACGGTCGAGTAGAGTCAATTTTCTATCTTCACTTTTAATTTTACACTCAAATTTAATATCGAAACATTTATATTCCGATTGAAATTGAAATTGGTATAAGATAAAAATATAAAATCATTCATAGCCAATGAAATTAGTCCGCTTAGAAGAAAATTTGACAATTTTGTCCAGGATGTACTAACCCGTTCTTTCCCTACAGCAAAAATGAAACGGTAAGTCCCTGACCACGATGTGTGAAATGGTTTTTATGCTTGTGTTTGAGAGAATCTTATGCCGGAGATTATTAGCTTTCCGTACAGGTCAATCGGGAAGGTAGGGCAACCCGAGGGGGGGTGGTTACGAGTCTGTGTGTGCGTGCCTATATTATAATATGATATATTTTTTTTTCATCTGCATGCTCGTTGGGTGGGTCATGGGAACCAGGCGAGGGTAAGAAGGGCCGCGCAATGGGATGGTGATGGTACTAATATCTTATTCTCCACAGCAAATTCAAGCGATCGCAATAAAAGAAAAACTAGCCACTTTAATATAGTTTCTTTGAAATATAACTCCCAGTTTTCCTATAGTACCCGTCGTGGAATTACCATCGAATAATCTTGATACTCGGAGTAAAAACTCTGAATGAACAAGAGCTTCTTTGATATGTTCTCGACTTATTCAAATCCTTTTTTCTCAATATCTGTAGAATAAATCAATTTTTGCAATCAAGTAATCTCTCTGTATTTAATAAACTGTGATCGCTTGAATGGGCAAGACGCCTCTTTTTATTTCCGCGCTTACGTGGGGCGCGGAGATAAGAGAGAGGCTGAGCCTGAAGACTTCACGTTGAAGAGGACGCCGACTGTCACGCCACCAAACATATTCTATGCTTGCTTGCTAATCTCTGCACCCCCTTTACTTGACGACTATCTGCCGATAACTGTTTGCAATTCTTAAATATCGAGCTAATTTCCATCCGATACAGAACGGCAGATAGCCTCAAGTATCTCTTTCCTTGCATGTCTTTCTTTTTACTTTTTTATACTTTACTTTTTTACCATAACTAATCATGTCAATTTCAAGTGTTTCAGATTTCCACAGGCGCACTAATCCATTCTTTCAGGGTAGTCTAAGACTAATCAATTCTCTGATTCTTTCAGGGTATTTTAAGAGATTAATACTGATGTATGATCAGTATTAATGACTAGGGACGAATTAATCACCTTTCTGTTACAGTTCTGCCGAATGATTATATAGGACAGGCGTGAAATTTCTATGAGGATTGGAACGTGGCCTAGATACATCTCATCGCTGTCTGGATTTCTCTAATTGTGAGTAGCCGACAATTGTAGTATAATAATATGAAGCGAGAGAAATTAATCTAATAATAATCTAATAATCTAATTACGAACAAGATAATGCCAACATTACTTCTGCATTGCTAAATCTCGTGTTTTTCTATGTTTTCGTTACAGTTCAGGAACCCCGAAATCTTGGTTTAATATAGACCACGCGATAAATATATATGACCTGCAGGAAAACATCGTTTTCGTCTGCGAATCAAAAATCACTGGTAAGCATGCAGAACTTTACACTAAATTATCCTGATATCATTTTTCAATATCGCTACATCTCTTGTTTCTCTATGCTTCCGTTACAGCTGAGAATGGGAACCCGCGAAATTCCGGAGGATGACGAAGCGTGGAGAAGTGAAACTGGAAATATTTTGGACCACAGTCGAACCAGGAGTGTACCTAAGTTTAGATTCTAAGTGAATTAGAGAAAACGCGATGTAGACGACGAAATATTTAGATTATTAGATAGATTATACGCGATTATTAGGACGCTATCTTTTGCTTCTGCTTCTCCGCTTTTTTTTTTTTTTTAAACGCCTTGGTAGGAGTTACCACACCATACAATGGGCGACTTCGAGGTGCAAACCTCTGGCGAAGGGCGGAACCACTTGTAATGGTGTAACTACTCCTCCACAGGCATAGATTGCTTTGCATGTGCTTTATCTATACTTTCTAGTTGGTTCATACGTTTACCTAAGTTTTTCTCGCTTCTGCTTCTCCTCTTTTTGGTTTTTTTTTTCATTTTTTGAACGCCTTGGTAGGAGTTGACACACCATACAATCGGATACTTCGGGGTGCAAATCCTCTGGCGAAGAGCTGTTAAGCTGTTAACTGATTGTAATGGTGTAACTACTCCACCACGGGCATAGATCTCTTTGCATGTGCTTTGTCTATATACTTACTATCTATACTTGCGGTCAGTTAGTTGATTCATACATTAGATAGAAATGCAGGGCACGTTTTACGTGACGGGCTTAACGAACCCGCTGTACCCGAGTTCCGTAGCTACGCGAATGGTAATTATACCTTTCCGAATAGATTATTATATGTATATGCGACTGATAGGGTTTTTCTTACCTAAGTTTCAGATTCTTAGTGAACTAAGTGAAACGAAATGTAGGCATTGAAATATTCAGGTTATTAGATATACACGCGATTGATAGGACTGATAAGTCTCCGTGAGTTCTAGATTTTAGGTAAATAAGGTAAAACTGCTAGTTTTCGCTTCTGCTTCTCCTTTTTTCCTTTTTTTTTTTTGTAAACGCCTTGGTAGGAGTTAACACACCATACAATGGGATACTTCGGGGTGCAAATCCTCTTGCGAAGAGCTGTTAAGCTGCGAACCTGTTGTAATGGTGTGACGAATCCTCTACAGGCATAAATTGCTTTGCATGTGCTTTCCCCATAATTTCTTCTGGCTACTTGGTGTCAGTCGGTTAGTTTATACCTAAACTTCGGTTTCAAATCAATTATATATAAAAATGCAGGGCACGCTTCACGTGACGGGCTTGACGAACCCGCTGTACCCGAGTTGAAGAGGTGAGACGACATTTATTCATAAGTTTTGCCATTCGATAGGCGTTTTAGAAACGCCACAATTATTCCTAAGCTGGAAGACCTTCGGATACATTCTCATGGTACTGAGAAGTGAGTTCGGTCATCTAGAAGACGTCTTAGACGACCGGATATTTACCCATAAGTTACGCGATTTTGAGAGCCAATTTCTCAGAGTTTTATGCGATAGTTCGATTATTTATTACGTATTCGTATTCGAGTCAATCTGACCCAAGTAGCTTCCCTTTCTGCCTATACTTTTGCTTTTTTTTTGTTTGTAAACGCCTCGGAGGAGTTACCACACCATACGACGGGATACTTCGAGGTGCAAATCCTCTTGCGAAGAGCTGTTAAGCTGCGAACCTGTTGTAATGGTGTGACGAATCCTCTACAGGCATATATTGCTTTGCATGTGCTTTCCCCATAATTTCTTCTGGCTACTTGGTGTCAGTCGGTTAGTTTATACCTAAACTTCGGTTTCAAATCAATTATATATAAAAATGCAGGGCACGCTTCACGTGACGGGCTTGACGAACCCGCTGTACCCGAGTTGAAGAGGTGGGACGACATTTATTTATAAGTTTTCGTCGAATAAGCAGTGGACTTAGTCCAAGTGACTTCTGGAGCGGGTGAGCGGGTAGCTCCCCTTCCCTCCAGCCCCTTTCCTACCCCCGATAATGACGTTTATTTATAAGTTTCGCGATTTGATAGGCGTTTTAGAAACGCCATGATTATTCACAAGCTCTAAGACCTTCTGATGCGATCGACGTTTTAGAAACGCGATAATTATTCATAAGCTCTAAGACCTTTCGAGTCGATCTGGCTGCACTTCGCAGGACACTTTTTTTTATTTTTTTATTGTCCTTCATTCGCGAAAGTTTGTCGTGAGAAAAACGTCATCCTGTCGACACGTTGTCTCTACGTTTCACAAGGTTTTACAGTCGATCTGGTTGCACTTCGTGGGACACTTTTTTTTTTTTTTTTTATTGTCTTTTATTCGCGAAAGTTTGGCGTGAGAAAAACGTCATCCTGTCGACACGTTTTCTCGACGTTTCAACCGTTTTACAGTCGATCTGGCTGCACTTCGCGGGACACTTTTTATTTTTTTTTCATGTCTTTTGATTCGTTTGTGTCAATGTCTAATCCATTTATTCATCCTCATTAAAACTATGCATTTATGAAAATCTGACTGTGTAATACTCGTTTCATTTCACAAATTTCACATGTCTCATGAGATCCACAAATTTTATTGTCTATGCCTCTATATTCTCTCTATTCTGTGTTGATATTATTACTGTGTTGATATTATTACTAACTCTTGTTCTTTTTTTTCTAGTTAATCATAACTATCATGAAAATTATTCACGTGTTGCTTTGCAAATTATTTTGCTGTGTGTTTTTCGTATATTTTTGTGAAAATGATCGTTTGTGTTAATGTCTAATCCATTCATTCATCCTCATTAAAACTATGCATTTATGAAAATCTGACTATGTAATACTCGTTTCATTTCACAAATTTCACCTGTCTCATGAGATCCACAAATTTTATTGTCTATGCCTCTATATTCTCTCTATTCTGTGTTGATAGTATTACTGTGTTGATATTATTACTAACTCTTGTTCTTTTTTTTTAATTAACCATAACTATCCCGAAAATTATTCCCCTGTTGGCTTGAAAATTATTTTGCTGTGTCTATTTCGTGTATTTTTGTGAAAATGATTGTGTTAATTTCTGATCTATTCTGTCTCTATTCTGTCTCTTCTGTCATCGTCTCTTATTTATGCATTTATGAAAATCTGACTAATACTCGTTTTATTCTATAGCTCCGACAGGTTTTACAAGCTGTACAAGTTCGTCAAGTTCTACAAGTTCTACAAGTTCTACGGGAACTGCGATACCATAAATTTAATATTATTATGAACTAACATTTTTGATTTTCAGGCGGGGGGTGGTGTTGGTTGCCTTCTCGTGGTGCCCCCTGAACAAATGCGCTGATTTCATGATTTAACAGAAAATAATAATACCAAGAAATTTTGCATATTAAATAGTCGAAAAATTACGTATACATGGGTCATGCTAGTCAGCGCATTTGACTAAACAACCAACTTTTCAGTCATTAACCCTTTGAGGGGCAGTGGTACACATATGTACCACCTTTTTTCCTGCAGTTTTTTCATTATTGCCGTTCTATATTCCAATACCTTTATACTTCTAAATTTGTTCCATAGAAAAATGTGCCCCTCAAAGGATTAAATCGGGTATTTTTTGAATTTGAATTATTGCATTCCACTCTATCAATAGCTACGTACTTCATTCATTACTGTATGCTAAAATTACACACGCATGACTTAATTATATCTCTTACGTTTTACGGCGATTTTGAGTCATTCGTATATTTCGAGTCATTCGCGTCTTTCCACCGTCCTTTTACCCGCGAATAAGAATGTGAAAATTGATATTTCTTACAACCGTATGCAAAGTTGCAAAGTTTCAGGCAGTTTTACTCATGTAATGGTATAATATATTTACATCCTTTTAATCGGCGACTCCTGATCCATACAATGGACCTTCCTCCACTAGACGTAGTAAAAAGGAAAAAAAAAAAAAAAATCGGTAGTCGGGCATCCTCTACCGTCAATTGCTTGATTTGTTGCGGTCAGACCAGTTCAGTTGCCGCGTCACCGAAATCGCTGTAACTCGGTAAATAATTGGAATTTTGAAAAATCCCTTCGAAGACATACTCTTAAATGTCTAAAGTTCGGAACTATATAAAAAAAAACCGTCGATATTTTCAGATTGAATTTTTAATTCGTCTTAGGGGCTCGAGTCAGCTATTGCCCATAAAATAGAAATCTACTATTGCCTAGGGTATTGCCAACTCAAAAGAAGATGTTGCCTCGGTTGCATATCATCGGGCGGGACACTTATCGCTATCGTTTGTGTACGTTTAGTAATGATGATTATAACTTGGAATGATAATTTAATATTGGGATTAGGACTGCCTTTAGTATTGTGGAGATATTTTTAGCAGTCACGTAGCGCGTTCTGAGCTAGAAATACCCGGTTAGGAGCTCGAAGTAATGAATCCAGATTGTTCTGCAGTAAAACAAGCTTTCAAACTACTTTTGTGTTATTTAATATCATCGATACACAACCAATTGCTGAAATATCGTCAAACACGTGGAGAATTAGGCGATGCGCCTTATTTCACTTTTCTTCTCTATTTCACTCTTTCACTTTTCATCTTTCATATTTAGTGGCCTTCGTGACGTCATCGAGTGAACATGTGTCATGCGTGGAGAGGTGAGAGAGGCTCCTGCGTGATTGGGTTTTATAAGTTATTAACATTTGATGAGAATTAAACTTTTCGTGGGGATGTATGGATAATAGTTTTTGGAAAGAAAACTGAGAATTCCCTTACATGTAAAGATTTGTCGGTAAATCGCAACTTTATCGACAGCACATGTCGGCATGGAAGTAACGTCACGCCGACAGTGTATATCGGCATGAGTGCGTTTGGGAACACCGACATACACAGTCCAAAGGAATAATGAACCTACCCGGCTTCCGTACAAACCTATTCCGTGCAGCACACACTTTCGGCATAACGTCACTTTTTTTTTTTGCCTTTTTGGCTTATCTCCGATTAAGAAGGTAGCCTAAAGCATAACGTCACTTCACATTATGGAATTCAGTCGTGAGTATACCCTCACGTTCTGGACCAAGACTTCCTTATCGGCCGAACTATGAGGGTAAGTCATCGGCTGAGCTGTGAGGGTAAGTCATCGGCTGAGCTGTGAGGGTAAGTCACCGGCCGAGCTGTGAGGGTAAGTCACCGGCCGAGCTGTGAGGGCAGCCGGGTGACACGGCCCTATACCGCCAATGTTAACCAAGTGTCCCCCTTACTGTCGCCGACGCTACGTAGTGCTGGGGGTACTGTGCCCTGCTGGTGGGCGTGGTTAAGTCGAAAAATATTTAAAAATTTTTAAAGGTGATTACGTAGGTGATGACATAACCTCGAACGTCCGCCGAATAACCTAAAAATATTACACTCTCTGTGCCCAGCGTGAGGTATTATGGGTATTATTTGATCACGTGACAGGGCACAGTACTCCCAGCGCCACGTAGCGGACGGCGACAGTAAGAGGCCGGCTAAAACTGGAGCCTGTCACGGGGCTGGTTTACGCAGCGCTGTGAAACTAGATTGTAGATAACTGTTCGAGAATCTAGATTGTTGGGACGCTTAAATACATTATCTCAATCTGATTATCTTTTAAGTGTATGCTATGGCTGCTATGCTCGCATGTGGCTAAGGTGGATGTTTAACGTTGGCTAGTTTTACATTTCTAAATGTATCGTAGCGTATCTAGTACCAGAATAACGAGTAATCTGTCGGTATACCGTATGTAATAAATAAATTTATCTTTAATTTTCTTTCAAAATATAATATCACCGACGATATTTCCTCTCGTAAAATTTTCTAACCTCTTTCTTCCTACATATCTCGCATAATGATGTAAAATAAATTCAATAAAATCAAATAAAACAATTCTATCAAACTATTTAGCTCACCTATTATTCGATAAAGAATTTTTGGCTACCTACTTACAAGACTGTAAAAATTTATCCTAACTCAGTTTTTCACGACTCCGAAAAAAAAAAGTACAAAAAGAAAAATCGTATGTTTAATTATCCTATGAAAAAGATTCCCTCAGATTATAAATAAATATATTATATTAATAATCATCTCATTGTGTATTTCATTTGCAGGATATTTTAAATGCAGAAAAATGTTTTCCGCTTTAGTAAAAGCCGTCGATGAGAACGAATCTGTTTCAGTAGAAGATAATAAGAGATTAATAATAGAACCGCCAGAAGATAGCGTTAGCAAAAGGCTTAAGTTGGACACCGTCGATAGAGTAAAAAAGAGAAAGGTAGTAATGCTGTTGGGATATTTGGGAAAAAACTATTATGGAATGCAGAGAAACCCGGGGATGAAAACTATCGAGGAAGACCTTATCCAGGCTTTGCTTAAGGCAAATCTTATCTCCGACGAAGCTTTTGAGACTATACAAACTATACAGTTTCAAAGAGCTGCTAGAACGGATAAAGGGGTTTCTGCTGCTAGACAGGTTGTCTCTCTGAAACTACGTAAGATGGAAATAATATTGGAGAATAAAAAAATGTCTATAAGGAATTCAAAGATTCGAATTATACGAGTAAATTTAATTTTTACTCCAATTTTGACCAACAATTTATTTCCCAATGTACAATTCTTCACCGTTTTTCTTCTCTTTCAGCTGAGCATGGGAACAAGGAAGAAATAAACTCGTTTTTACCCCAAGAAATTCGAGTATTTGGAATAAAACGTGTGACCAAAGGATTCAACAGCAAAAGCAAATGCGACGCTAGAACTTACGTCTATACACTTCCGACTTTTGCATTTGCCACAGAAACTTTAGATCCGAATTTATCGAAGCCTGATTTTGACGTTGATAAAAAGATCGAAGAACTTTCTATCATCGATGATCAACCTTGTTCTAGATATAGAATATCCAACGAAACAGTAGACAGAATTAATTCTGTTCTCAAATTGTACGAAGGAACTCATAACTTCCATAATTTTACATCAAAAATGTAAGTTTTATGTATAATTGTCTTTATTGAGATGATTTCATATAGAAAAATGAATTCTTAAACAGAATATGGGACGATATTAAATGACACAGTCATTGTTTGTTCACAGAAAGCCACTTGACCCATGCGCTATCAGATATATAATAAATTTCTCATGTAGCGAACCATTCCTCTACAATGACATGGAGTTTGTAACATTAAAAGTTAAAGGACAAAGCTTTATGCTTCATCAAATTCGAAAAATGGTAGCATTGGCTATAGCAGTTGTTAGAACTCTTGCAGATGAAGAAACTCTAACAACAGCTTACCAGCCAGGGAGGATAGATTTACCAATGGCTCCTAGTTTAGGATTAGTTTTAGATCAGGTTCGATTAAACAAGATCTACTTTACTTTACTTTAGATTTTTCTTGTATTGTCTTAACGCTTTTTCCCATTTTTTAAACAGGTTCATTACGACAGATATGACAAACGCTATGGAAGCGATGGAATCCACGAAGCTTTAGAGTGGAAAGAGGTCGATGAGGAAATAATCAAATTCAAAGATGACTACATTTTAAAATACATATTCGAGACTGAATATGAAGAAAAATCGTATCCTTCTTTAAATTTTGTGAAAAATTCTCAAAGAATTCTTACAGCCATTCGTTTTTTTTTTATCTTCATAAATAAAAGGCGAGATTATATTTCCTCTAAATTTTCCTTAGCAAAATATATCAGAATGTTGAAATGGTTGGCCACGCTGTGTCTGCATAGCTACAGCGTCCGAGAAGAAAACCTCGATAGTTAATAGCAAAAATTTTTCAATTGATTACCGATTTTAATATAATAGATGCAATACACCTAATTTAATTATATACACTCGTAATGAATAAAACTCTTGATATACAGCCATGAAGTAGTTTTTACATTACACCTATTTATCCCTAATATTTCCCGATTTATTCATTTCAATTTATCGCCCTAACCCTAAATAAGCGAAACACCCCCAGTTGCGCGACTATCTTTCATTGGACATTCATATTTATGAATGTAATGAAGCTTCTCCGATCTTATTCAATGAGACCTGCAAAGCATGAACAATATAATAGAAGGGTAGTAAAGTTTTTGTCCGCATTCTTTGTCAAACCCACTATCTATTCATTCATTATTTTACAACTCGTTTTCGGCTCTTCCGCATTCTTTTATAAAACTACTACGTTTCATTCATATATTCAAGTGCGTGATGGACGATCTTAATTCATCAATGAAATAATCGACTCTCGAAGTCGCTGTAACTAAACTAGCGATGTAAACAAACGAACAAACAATTAAAAGAACAACTCAGAACTGATATTTATCTAACAATAATATCAAAGGGAGTAGAATGAGACGAAGGCGGGGAGTAATAATTAATAATTAATAACTCGTGACTAGAAATATACTATAGTTCATTAACTATTTGCCTATTATCAAATCACCATATTCAACTATGCGTACGCGTATGTGTGCTACACGTGGCGGCGTCATCGATAAACAGCCTGTAGTACGCTGGTGTAAAATTTTGCTGTAACACTATTCGTTGTTGATCACGTGGTTTTTACACCAGCAGCAATTTACTGCGCATGAAACCCTGCCTTCTGTGTCAAAACTGAAATGCCAATCAGCCAATATGGCTTCGAAAGAAAATAACCTACCTTCGCTTTACGCGGAATTAAATAAGTTAGGACAGAATGGGGAGTACGAACGAGCGTTGAAGACAGCTAACAGAAGTAAGACCTTAAATTATTCTAGTATATAGTTAGTCCACAGATTGAATGACCGATAGAATTTCGATCGGATGTAATTCTAACCTAAAAATAAACCACCTTCCAAGCTCCACGTATATGCTTAGTCTTAGTGATAAATCGTTCGTTATAGTTCTCGGAATTTCGCCCGAGGAAGAAAAGGCCTTCCACTGTAAAGCCATCTGTTATATTCAGCTGTCGAAATTCAACGACGCTTTGCAGCTCATTATTAAAAATCCGAAATTATCTGTGTGAGTATGCGATGATTGAAATGCTGTTAGGATTTACTGCCTATTCATTAGTTACTTTAATCATAATTTTAAAAACAGGAATTTGGAATTCGAGAAAGCGTATTGTCTATATCGCTTGAATCAAGTACCAGAAGCGTTGAAAGTTGTCGAAGGAGCTCAAAATCCATCTTTAAAAATCAAGGAATTGAAAGCCCAGATATTATACCGTCTGGAAAAGTATGAAAACTGCTTTGCCGTTTATCGTGACATTATCAAAAATACTAACGACGATTACGAAGATGAAAGAGAGACTAATCTGGCCGCTGTTTTATCCAATTTAGCTGCTGAAGGATCGGTAAGACCTCAGATTTCATGTTTTGAGTAATAATCGGGATATTTTGATTATTTACATCATTTTTTTATTTAAGGATCTGGAGGTTCCTTCGCTGCGTGAAGACACCTATGAATTAACGTACAATGCTGCTCATCGGCTAGTTGCTCAAGGGACTAACAACGACAAATCTGTGCTTGTGGAGGCGGAAAAGAAGTTGAAAACCGCTGAGAAAATGTGCAGAGAAGCACTTGAGGAGGATGGAGCAACTGAGGAGGACATCGATGAGGAAATTGGAATAATTAAAGTCCAACTGGGTTACTGTCTGCAGTTACAAGGCCGTGAAAAAGAAGCCCAAGAGCTTTATTTAGCCGCTTTAAAAGCGAAACCTGATGATTTAGCGCTGGTCGCAGTAGCTAGTAACAATCTTGTTACTCTTAACAAAGACCAAAACGTTTTTGATAGCAAAAAGAGGATGAGAAGCGCGACCCACGAAGGACTCGAGCATAAACTTACTTCCAGACAGAGAAAGAGCATTGCTTACAATCAGTGTCTCCTCACTATGTACACTAATCAAGTGTGTAATCTATAAATTGATTCGTTATCTTGAATTGGGATTATTATTAATGCCACGTTTTTACAGGGAGAACAATGTCAGCAATTATGCACTAAGCTGGGACGCCAGTATCCGGATCTTGCCGCAGATGCGTCTCTCATCAGAGCTATACAGCTTAGCAAAGAAGGAAAGGCGAAAGATGCGGTGAAGCTACTGGACGAACATGCAATCAACGATAATCATTTATCTATTAAGCTGGCCGCTGTTCAGCTACTTCTCAGTCACGATGAGCGTAAAGAGGCTGTAAACATTTTGGAAAATTTGAATGAGACGGATAGGTCTATGCCTGGGATAGTTAGTGCGTTAGTTACACTTCACCTAGCTGATAATAATCGTGATAAAGCATCTGCGGTACTGAAAGGAGCGGTGAATTGGTACAAGAAAAATAAGGTAATTTGTTAAAGGAAGATGAGAAAGTAGTTCTAGATCGTTTATCGTTTATTGGTTTGTAATGTAACACGTAACTTTATTAATACTTTTTTAATTCAGAAGAGCACAGGGGATCTTGGAACTCTCTGGCGTCAGGCAGCAGATTTTCATTTACGAGGAGGAGAGGTCAGCGCAGCAGCTGCTAGTCTGGAAGAATTATTGCAAGCTTCACCGTCAGATACTAGGACTCTGGCTCAGCTAGTGATAGCTTACGCACAGTTTGACCCTACAAGAGCGCAAAATCTATCTAAACGACTCCCGCCACTTCACCATCTCGCTGAAACGACTGATGTTGACGCTTTAGAGTCGAGTAATTGGGTGATAGGGACTAAGGTAGTGAAACGAAAAGTGGAACAGTCGCCTGGGTAAATTTTCATTCAAATTATTTTTACTTTACTGGATTTAACTAAGTTGAGAGACAAAAAAAAATGTACAATCTCTTACTATTCAATTTGTAGAACACCGGGAACTGACCTAGCTCAGAAGAGACGTAAACAGCGTAAACGTAAGGGTAAATTGCCCAAGAATTGTGACCTCAGTATACCTCCGGACCCAGAGAGATGGTTGCCAAGACACGAACGTAGTGGATTTAGGAAAAAGAGGGATAGGAGAAACCGAGATGCTGCGATGAAAGGAACTCAAGGAGCTGCGGCTGGTGCTAGTGATCTTTAGTATGTGATATTATATTTTCAGATAAGCCGATAGAATTTTATTTATTTACTTATTTAGAATTGGATTAATGAAATTTGATCTTGTGTTACAGTGACATAACTAAAATGCCAGCAAATGCTAAGCCGTCTCCAAATCCTCGGCAAAGTCCTGCGGTTGAACCTGCTGGACCTAGACAACAACAGCGTAAAGTACAGCAAAAGAAAAAGAAAAAAGGTGGAAAGTGGTAATACCTGAGTAAATGTGTTTCGAAAACACTATTACCTATAATGCATATGATTTGTTATATCATAATCACATACTAACAATAATATTCATATTAGGTATTTAAAAAGTGGTATAAGAGTAGTCCTAATTTTGGCAAATGTATGCAAACTTTGTATGCATTCAAAACCGTGCATAATGCATTACATAATTCTATATACATATGTATAATAATTAATTTTCTTTTTCTCTTTTCCTTTTATAATAATGAATTATAATTTTCAAATTATCATTATAGAGTAGAAAAAAGATTCTTCAACTCTGTCTATCGTGAATCAAAAACTTATATGAATAATAAAATAATATAAAAATGGTAAAGATTGTCATCAATTTCTGTAGCCCAATCGAACTACTCGAAGAAGAATTTAGGATTATGAATGTTGATACAGAAGCAAAACGCATCTTTTATAATCTCTGTATGATTTTTATTAATAATTTTAGGTATATATTATAAAAGTTTTTCCGGTACATAAAATATTTTTATTGGTCATTGGACAAAATTTTATTACATATTGCAGCATAACATAGAATATAGGTAACATATCTTTTGTGTAATGACTAGTATTTTTTTTTTTTTTTTTTTATTTCATCATGATTTATAATTTATTTTCAGATCAGTAACAATTGTATATAAAAAATACAATCTGATTATTATTTTTTTTTTACCTTTTTACTTTTTTACTTTTTCCTTTTTCTTCAATTTCACATATTATTAAAACTTTGCAAGTATACTTAGGTAATTGATTGTGCGTAAAGTCTTAACAGATATACAATATAGTATTTATTATTATGTATAGGTATTTGTGGCACAACATTAGGTATATAGTTTCTACATTTCATTATTACTCTACCTATATTTCTTGCACACAAAAGCAACAATAATGCCACGTCGTTATGTTTAGATACAACAATCTATTAATTGTCTGGTTTTTTTTTCTTTTTTCTTTTTTCTTACATTAGTTTATTTATTTTGTTCCTTTTTTTTACTTTTAATCTTCCTTTTCGTTTCGTCAAAAACACTGTATACAATACAAATTCGCATCAACAACACACGTTAATTAGCATACATACATACATAATAGAATTATTCTGTGAGGTGTATCAGTTTGAAAACATTTTACATTCTAATATAACTTTATGAGCTCGTTTTTTTTTTTTTCTCAACTTAATATAAATATATTATATATATATCTCACTTATTCAACTGCACATAATAATATAATATGCAATATATTATATTATGTATCGATAAATGAAAAAATTTACACAATTTTTTTTTTAGATATTCTATTACTACATTTCGTTATTTATATAATATTTAATTTTTAATATTGATTTGTAGCTGTATAAATACCGGTATACAAATTTTTTTCTTTACTTTGTATGTAGAGTTACAAACAATTTTATTGTCCGACATTGAATCGTGTTTTAATATACTATTTTTTTTTTTTTTTCTCTTCATTATAGTTCGGTTTTTCTTTTAATTTAATTAATTATTCATAATAGAGGCAGCGATTGAGGTACGAAACTTATCATATAAATGAACGTATTACACACCCATGTACACATGTATGAACTTTTTTTTTTTTTTTTTGTCATGAAGTATTGTATCAGTTTTTTTTTTTCACTTTTTTACCATAACTGAATATAATTTTTCTGTTTCCTAGTACTCAGATTCTTGTACTCAGTGTTTTGGCAACGCGTTTTATATCATTATTATTATTATTTTTCCCTTTTTTTTTTTCTTCTCGACAATTTTTACTGAAATGATATGCTTGTAATACTACTAATATATTATGATAAGTATAAAGAAACTTAAATCAATAATTCATTGATAAAACTTAAAACTTAGGAGGGTTTATCACAAGATAAGGACATGAAAGAATCACAATAGCGTTTTCATGCCACACTCATCTACCGGCTTTTATATATATACCAAAATACCCAAAACCCATGGCCAAATCAGTTCGACAAATATTATTTTCGTTGATACTGACAATAGATGAGCAAGGCACTAGTATTTGTAGGCAACATCATCAATTATGCAAGAATATTATAACTATTCCTATTTATTTTATAAATGCTACTTCTCTGCTACTATTCCTTCCCAAGCATCTTCTCGTTGTTTATTAGCTAGCCTCCGTCTCTCTGAAATATAAACATTCACTTTTAGAACATTTTTTCAACCACAAAAGTACTGTATACGAAATATCTCTGATAATATACAACTTTCATAAAAATCTGTACCTTTTGCTTCACGTAGAACAATTTTTTCTTTCTCACGTTCTTGTCTAGCAGTTGCTAGTCTAACGCCCAATGCTCCAGTGACCAATCGTCTAGCTAAAGCAGCACAAGTTTCTGGTCTAGCTCTATAAGGCTGTAAAAATTCTGCGCTTCTTCTAGCTTTGGTCTTGCTTAAAGCCGTCGCTTCGCTCAGAGGTCGAGTCTTTACAAAGGAATGATCTGACCCTAACACCTCAGCAGCTAAAGTAAAAATAAAATTTCTACGATATTAATTCAATAAGTAAAGTAGCTAATCTTTTGATTCTTCTATAATATGTATGCAGACAAAAATGGTCGTGCGTGTTGAATGATTATTTCTGAGATTGTGTTTATCATTTACTCATTCCGCAGGTATTGAAACCCCCTAGAGTCAATAAAGATAGAAATAACCAGAAGGTACTAAAAAAAAAGGTCTGAAGATTATATAACTGAACTCCACTGTGTCGTAACTGAGCAGTTCCCGCTTTCACTTCTGATAGAAATACTATGGACCTATTCTCACTCTTTAGTTACGTAATAGTACCTAATATTGATCATTGATATGAAAAGTGGCTGATACTGCGTCGACATAACGGATCGTTTCTAAAGATATGTAATATTCTGCAATTATTTATTCATCGGATAATCATTCAACAGTTTTGATCTATTTTTCCGACTGGATTCCTTCGCTGGAGAAAGTTCAAGATCCAGTCGAGCATGAAAGATTAGAACAATCAGTTTCCCTATAATTTCAGTTCCATAATATCAATAATACCTTTCCTGTAGTCTGAAAAACGAATAACAGATTACGATTCAGATTCTTTGAGTTCTACTACTTGATTCGCTAGTTTATAAAAGGGGATTGAGTAACGCGACCAATTTGCACACTTAACACATAACACATAACATATCGCATATAATTATCCAAAGTTTACAAACCGATAAGTGGGCTGCTGAATACACCAAGGCAGTGCGTATCGTCGACCCATTTCAACTCAAAACCTCCGTTTTTAAAAGGACTGAACACAGCGGCTAAATCGCTGGTCTTAAAGTCCGATGGGAAATTGTAGATCTCTACAACGTGAGCAAATTCGTCGTTAGAAACCTCCACCGGCGCTTTTGAATATGCCCGATAGTCAGACTTGGGTTTCTCTATCGTCACTTCGCCAACAGCTGTGGTTAACTATGGAGAGATCAGAGAAGGACGTGTTATTCAATCGTTATGGACAATAAAATGGAATATTGCATGCCGAAGTAAGGATATATCGTCGATATTGTAAAAGACTGAGGCTTCCTCATCGAATAACATTTCGAGACATAGTTCTAAGTGCTGAGTCAACAAACGCAAGTTATTTATGCATAATACGAAATATAAATAAATAAATGAAGAGCAGAACGAAACATACTTCTTCTATGAGCGTGGGATCCAAGCAGTCTCCGTTATCATCGAAGAGACTGTCCCAGTCGCATTCATCTCGATTAACTTTTGTAGGAGGTAAAGGTGGCGGAGCTGGTTTGCTCTTAGGTCTTTCGATCTTTTTTATCTTCTTTTCTTTCGTCTTTGACGAGAGAGAAACCGGTGGGAGTTCATTGGCGACAGTTTCCTGCCTGGGTTCTTCGTCGGATATAAGTAGTACGTCAGAAACCAGATTCTGTCTGATAATCCGTCTATTTTTATGATTAACAACCTCGTCACGATTGATAAGTTCCTCTTTGGTTCTCTCCTCCTTCCTATTAAAATTTCGAGACATTATCAAGTCCAAATTATCTCCGTTCACATCACCGCCAATGTTTTCGTCAGTCTCTGACTCCCTTCTCTCATCCTTATCCACATTCGACATCATATCGTCGTCCAGATTAATTCCAAACTCCTTTGCTCCGCCCTCGCAGCTATCTAATATAAGCCCAGTATCATCACGCTGATTAAACTCCCCGACGATCTCAGTCTCCCTTTGTACTTTCACAGGTTCTTCATCCAGCAATACACCATCCTTAGATTCTTCGTCTACCCCGTTTAACATTAGCAAAGAATCTCCGCTGGGCGATGCATGTCTGCTGAGAGAAACATCTGCTTCCAAACCGATTAGTTTCTCATTGGTATCTTTGTCGCCGATTTTAGCTGTGCGAATAGAACTACCAGAAATCGATGCATCGACATTAACGAGTTCGTTTGATCCAGGAAAATCCCGTCTGCTCGGACTTTCAAATCCGCAATTCAAGTTCTCGTCAGTTTTATCCAATTCTGAAACTGTTTCGCTATCTTTCCCATGAATCAAGGGGCAGGAATCTGATCCCACTACGCTATTATCCGTAGAAGATATCGAATTTGTATGTGCAGGTGACGTAGTCGTGCTACGACGTTCTCTCGTTGATTTATGAGCCTTAGAAGTTTCTCTGGACAACGGGCTTCTCTCAGTTTCGTTACTTCTTCGATGTCTAGGTACGTAGACTGCTCGATCAGGTCTTTTCCTCCTATTTGCTCTATAAAAAATGAATAATTATATAATACAACGAGTCTATATCATCTTTCGACACTTTCTACTAATGAAATACGATTCCTATCTATAATACGATACATAGATATGGAGAATGAAAATAAAGAAATAAAAAATAATTATAGAATTCCATCAATTCTCTTACTTAGACGACTGTGAAGAATCAGAAGTCTGTTGATCCTGTTGAGAGTCTATCTGGTTATCATCGCATTTTGCTTTCCTAGCTGGTGGTGGTCGATATATTCCAACGGATGGCACTGATTTTACTAAAACGACACAAAACAACGCGTTGTACGAGTGATAATGAGTCTCAAATTATTTCAGTTCGTCAAATAAACTCACAGAATAAATAAACGTTTCATTAATTAACACACACCTTGTCTTTGTCGCGTATTTTCTGGCGATACTAAAGGCGATATATGACCTTCGACGCCCATGGCACACGCCGAGTCAGATATTTTAGATACACCACACGTTCCTCGGGATAAGGCACCATTCAACAACTTGGGATCCCTTTGGACGTTAAATGAATTTTTGTTGTTTTTGTGTTTTCAAAATTTTACGAAATCACAAATGAAAAAAAAAAAAAAAAAAAAAAAAAAAAATACAAATTTTGTGTATACAAAAAGAAAAGAAAAATAGAAGGGATTACGTCACTCGTTGATTATTATCATGATCGTGTATACAACGTGTGTATAGTACCTTATCACGTCAGTTTTGTAGCAGACTATAGTCCTTCGATGTGGACCCTGTCCGATAGAGAATGTGTATAATAAGTCGTGATATTTGTATTGTACAAATTGGTGGATGATGAATCTCCTGTAGTTGTTTACAGGCGGGAAGACGAGTACTCTGAAAGTGAAAACCCGTCTAATCGCGTCTGAAAGTAAAACCGAACTGGATAAAACGAGTGGAACCGCGATGAAGGCGCGAGAAGTGAACGTATCGGTATAATACTGTATGTACATATATATACACCGATACACACAGACAGACGTCAAAGTCCTTGTCCGACAGCAACTACCCCGCTGCCGCTATCGCTACTACTACGCTATACCTTTGATATGTATACGCGATCAACACAAACTGAACTTTACATAACAGAAGGCTTTCTCTTTCGACGGCTTCCTGAATTGAATTGCACACGCGCATATACATATATAACCTATAGGTAGCGTAGTATTATTATTAAAGTCTCAAAACCGAAAACACCCCCATTTCGATAATTTTTTTTCTTCCCCCTCTATATTTCGCAGCATATCATATCATATTATAGAAAAAAATATATACGACAGCTTTAATATTCTCTTAAGAAATTTCTAATCAATTCTATATAATGCATACGTATACTATATAATGAAAGATAGCGGATCGCACGCGGTATTCGACTACACCATACACCACCGCATAAGTACGCATGTGTAAAACTACACCTACGCATGGAGTAAAATGTAGAATCACATACATGCATACATATACGATACTGACACAAGCATAGATTAAATTCCGCGTAAAGGTGACCTGAGCTGAGGTTTGATTTACGTTTGGTTAGCGAGGTATTTAACATGCGTTACGCTATCTGCTAAGGACTGGATATAGGCTGTAGAGAGAGACACGGATCGCGTAACGTTGGTCGGTATTAAGTAATCGAAATCGTGCACGAGGTGTATAAATAAACTTGTTTGGTATTTCGATTAATCTTATAACTTGAGTTTAGATTAGGTTACGTCAATTAATGGAGTAGACCGACGACTTATAGCGAGAAGGAACTTGACATTTTTTGTTACAGGAGTCATAATATTACGAGCATTAGCGTAACGTGTATTACGTACCTTTTTCGTTTTTCATTAACCGCAAACTCCTCTACATCCCTCTCCACGTATTCGGAGAACAAACTGTCCTGCAAATTCATCTATCAAAACAAATCTTCATCCACCTTAACGACGAATATAAAACCGTCAAAATATTCATTTAGGTAAATAACTCTGACGCGGATGTATACGTATTTTGCGCTGTTCCCCACGCAATGACTATTCTATCTCTATTCTCTCTGTCTCTCTCTTTCTCTCTTTCGACTCTCAACGAACACGGCGCATGCGCTATACTTTTTTATACAAGTACCACACACATTTGTATAGAGGCGCTAGTGTTTTCATCTTCAAGGACGAATTTCAGCATTGTTCACGGCGGTCACGTAAAGACGATAAATCGCTGCACCTCTCGCAATCGCAATCACCCGCGTTCGTAATATTATGCAATAAGAATCTAATGATTCCATTCAAATGTTTCTTTCCTAGGTGGGTGTAAATGAAGAAGGAATTCATCGTTTTGAATATTCGAATCTATTCATTGAATATTACTGTATGTTATCTAGATTATACGATCAACTATAGGGTAGAGGTGCGCGGTATTTCGGTATACCGAAAATTTTCGGTATCCGTTCTCTCAAAATGTTTCGGTATGGAGATCGACTGTGAGTACCGATACCGAATTATTGAAAATTCGGTATATACCGAAATACCGAAATTTGGGTAGACAACATCCAATATTCGCTGGATACCGAAATACCCAACTATCCCCCTAAGGCCTGGTGAGTATCTTATTTTTTCTATTTCTTTTCGTTCTCTTTTTTTTTTAACCGAGAATTCGATATTGCAGAATCACAGGGTCCATCAAAATTTCGAGTTTCAAGTATTTCGATACCCACCGGTATTTTGGTGTTTCAGTGAACACTGCAATTTCGATTTTTCGATTTTTACCGATATTCCGGTTTCTCGGTATTCACCGAAGTTTCGATATTTCGGTGAACCGAAACTACCGATCAAAAAACCTATACCGAAAATCGGTACCAAATTCTCAATACCGCGCACCCCTACTATAGGGCCAATTATATTATGTATTATCATATCCGTCATTTATCAACACCTTAATTAAAGCTTAATTTTGATAAACTAATTTCTACAATTTTATTACATGCATAAGTATATGTATAATTTTATTTACCACTCTCTCCGATAATTCCTATAACTCTATAATATATACATGCGTTAAAATAGTATAATTTATTCTTTGACTTCTCGCGTTGAAAAGTGAAAAGTTAATTGAAAACGAAAGCGAAAATTACTGTCAACGAAACGTTTGGAATACTAGTTTTTGCAGATATACTACTAGTATTCCATTATATCCGTAGAATATAAGAAGAAAAAAAAAATATTCGGAATTTTTTATCGGATAATAGAGCGTCGTGGTAATTGAAGCGTATTACTACGTATACAGTATTAATCAGGGACAAAGAAAGCCTATACATGTATAAATATATATATATATATATATATATATATATATAATATAGAGGAATGTTTCTCAGAATTTGTTGTACTATATAAGACAATTGAACTAAAAAAATTTACGAGCTGAAATATTTTAACGTCTTATAAGACAGCAGCTCCGCAACCCAACCCTGCATTTTATTCTAAATTAATTCACTGCAAAAGTGAAAGGCAAGACCTTTACCGGTTGCAAAGTCCTTTCGTTATGCCGGTGCAGATACCCGATCAGAAACACACAGGAAAAGAAGTGAACCAATCGTTTGTTTGCGCCGTTCGCATTCCTAAATGGAATTTCCCGTTCATACAAATATATTATACAAAAACAGTTCATATCTCAGCTGTGCAGAATTCGATCAATATATTATTATAAAAAATTGATGCAATTTGTAATTCCCATAGCTTTGTAGTAATATGAGAATAATATGTAATTACACGAGCGTATTGTACAGTTTTCTATATATATATCTTGTAATTCAAACGATTACGTATGATATGATAATGAAATAGAGAGTTGAATGAATAATAATTTCTTCGAAAGTCTTTGAACTTGAAAAAAATTTTAAACCAATTATGCGAGGATCAGCGAAATTAGACTCATACATATATTATAATTCGAAATCATTTTTAATTAACTTATTATTAATGTTATACGTCCTATAGTAGGTATATTATGTTTTAGGTGTGAAAATTTTCACGCGCCATAATTATACATTCAATCATAATATATGCCACTCGCACAATTATTATAACAATTGCATTATTAGAGTCTCTCAAGAGTAGTTAGTTATACATGTACATACAATCGCGAAAGTTTTACTTTTTTAAAACCACCTTTCTCCTTCGTATATATACCATATGAGAACGAAATTTCTCAAAATACTTGCGGTATAACCACGCGTCAAAGTGGATCGCGTAACACAATCAGTATAACTATATATGTTAAAAAAAAAAAGAGAGAAAAGAAAATTCGAGATCAAGGCAAGATGAGAGAATAACAGGTAACAAAAAAAAAAAAAAAATATATTGTTTATCTAAAAATATCCAAAGGATAATAAAATTTGGGACTAAATATCAAGATATATAATAATATATAACTTTATACTGTACAAAACATATTTATTTAATAATTTATGGTGATACATACACGTTTTTTTTACAACGTATTTAAGCATTAGTATCGTCGAGCGTATACTACTACTTAGCAAAGTTGCGTTTATATGGTTATTACCCTAACAATATTTACAATCACACTCTTTATTTTTTTTTTATTTTTTATTTTCTTTTTTTTGTTTTTTTTTTACTTTAATGATCATCTAAAACTAATGAAGTTATCATTTACTACAAGCAGCAATCACCTTTTCTATATTTCACTCAAATTTTATTATTTCCGAGGGATCGCTGTACTATGCGTAATTATAATCTTTTTGATCTCTATCACTTGAAAGTTGTTGTTATTTATTTATTTTATTTTTTATTTGTTTTTCTTTTTTGTATTAATTCGAACTTTTTTTTGTCATCTAAATATAATGTAATTACATATTATTGTGAGTGAAGTATAGAATTGAACCACATTACATACAGCGCGCATAAACATACAAAGGTAAAAATTCACGACGTCCAAGATTTATATGCTATATAGTCCATTTATTACAACAATTAGTCTATTTAAAGCAGTGGATAGTTCCAGAGTTCTGTCAAAAAATATTCTATATACAATCAGGTAGAAGATATATCTTGAACGAACAATATATATTATATTATATATACTGATCTCGCATTATATATATATATATTTTTTTTTTTTTTTTTACCATAAAAACGAAGAGATCAGTTTTATAGAATTAAAATCTTTTGGAAATAAAAAATACCCAGCAAAATTTATAGTATACATATATAGTATATTTTATATATATATGTAGACATATTGGGGGTATTCCGCGCGTTACTTCAGCCACTAAAAAATAAGTTTTCAACAAAATTACAACGAATCGGGCTATAAGTATACGATACGAACGAATTGACGAGATTTCAATTATTTTTTTTCAAATTTTTTGATGATTTTGCGCTAAAATGTGGGTCAGAATTATTCAGTTAAATCTAAATAAATTTTATCCTCGTAGGCCTTGAAAACCTGTATAAATTTTCGTTTCTTAACATCGTCGTTACGATTAATCGTTCTCGAGATATCACTGTTTAAATAAAAAATAAAAAATAAAAGAACTTAAGCATTCAGCCCAAAAAAGAATTTCAAAAAATTTGAACACTCAATTTGTTGTAATTTTGTGAAGGTTTGTTTTATTTTTTTTATTTTTATTGACTGGAGTGATGAGGAATGCCCTATATATCAAATGAAAATTTATCAATGCAATGCACTCTTAGGTATGTATGTATGTAATATGTATACAATAGTTCACAGTACTAACGTCGATACCTTGAAAAAATATACATTCAGATCGGCATCGCGTTATATTGTAGTTATATCTGACTCCCAGTTAAAAATACTTACCTATCATAGTTATATTTTGAAAAAAAAAGCAAAAAAAAAAACAAAAAAAAATTCTTTTCATTTATCATCTTATTTTTTGTCAAACTACAATATCTTCTGTACCAGCCACATTTACATTATTATTTTATTAATTTTTTATTATTTCTTTATTAATTTTTCTTCATTTATTTATTTATTTATTTTTTGTCATTATTTTCTCCTTCTTCTTTAAATTAAATTAATGTATAAACTAAATAGTATAACTTTTAAACATAAAGTACTTATAAGGAAATTAACGAACAGAAAAAGAAAAAAAAATCAAATCATGATATTCTTTTAAAAGAAATTTTTATAACTCTTCTAAAACTAGATTTACGTACGTACGTACTATTAGTAAGAAATAAAAAATCTTAAATATCATACAATCGTGACAACGATAATGGTTTTCTTTATCTTTTATTTCTATTTATCGAATTTGGTCTGGAATTAGTACTATGGCTAAAATAGACAAACAAATATCAATTCTGTAAACCAACTTTAACACAAACTAGGTATTACCTATCTATATATGTAGAGATTAATGTGGAGGAATTATTTTAGACCGTCGCATCGATGAACATAATAACATTTCATTCAATTTTATATATTCAAAATATATGATTGACAATGATTTTCAATTTCATCATATGACGTTCGATCTTTCATTAAATTGTACATAGTTCGTATCTTTCACGCCTCGATTCATTTATATGAATGTCCAAAAAGTAAAATAAATATAAATAATACAACCAGTCAAGAACGCCTTTTTTTCTAGTTTGGTTCGAATAACTCGTCTTTCCGTATTAACAAAAAAATAAAAGTAAAAAGAATGAATGAGACATGATTTTTTCTCAACACATGCGCCCCAAGTCCTCCGTACGAGAATTGGTGCTTTTGCGCTGTTGTATCGAAAAGTACTATTACAATCCAATGTCCGAATAACGTTGTAGAAAAACGGAAAAAGAAAGAAGAGAAAAATATTAAATTATTGTCGAATGAAATTTGAAAATACACACGCGTTTCAAGCCTTTTGTTCTTTGCTTCTTAAATATAATTACTTGATATTATCGCGCTTACAATACTATGATAATTCGATAGATTTCATTTCTTTCCTAAAATTGTCCGATTTCAAAATATATATCTATTCATCTCTCACTCAGATAGAAAAAAAAATAAGATACGCCTATTCGCGTTATTTTTTTTTTTTCTTTCATGTTTAGTTTTAGTTTTAGTTTTAGTTTTAGTTTTAGTTTGAGTTCTTTCTTTCTTTCATTTATAGCTAGCACAAAATCCTGCTATGAAAAGTTCAACCCTATAGAATTGATAAATAAAAGCTGTATGTATATCAAGTACCTAGATTTATAGCAAGGTCATAGATAGCTGGATAGATTTATCGGATAAGAAAGTATTAGGATTCCAATTAAAGCTCATTAATTTTACAGCTTTTTCTATACACCGATAAAAATAAAATAATAATAATAATAATAATAATCGAGCTTAAATATCTATTCTAGGCCTGTATTGCAGCCTTAAAGGAGGATCTCGAAACCTCCATCTCGTCACATAAACAAATTTTAACGTATGATCTTTGCCCAGAAGTTCGTCGTTACATAAAATATCGATCTGAAAATAAGATAAAGAAGTTGATTTAAAAAATTTATCATCTAGTTTAATACAAAAGTCGCATTAAAAATTGAATGAGAAAAAAAATAGAAAATAAAATCTGCTATACTTACGTCACGATATTTTTCCATACCGTTGAGAACCTTTTTGGCAATGAATTTTTTTAAATGTGTTATAGTCGCCTGAGCAGAACACCTGATAAATCTTCGTTTAAGGGTTTTTAAACTGGCGTTTATACACTCCAAGCAGACGTTGACCTGTGAAAAAGTACATAACATTAGATTAATTAATAAAATTTGAAATATTATTCGAATTTATCATCTTCTGGTTTTTTTTTTTTTTTATATATATACAGTTTTTTATATACCTGCTCATCGGCTCTGTGATAATCAGATTCTGCATGTGCGTCTGCAGTCTGTTTATCTTCTTCCATTTCACCTGCATTTGGTAATACGTCTTTAGGACACGGCAAGCCTCGTGCTCTATAAAATTCTCTTTCTCTTTTAATTTCATCTGTAAATCGTAAAAATAATATTAAAATGAATAAAAATGACGGAATGGAATTTTCTTGCTATTATTTTATTTTATTTCATTTTATCAAATTATTATTATTACGATATTTACTTTCTTGTAGATCTGGAACTAGTTTGTAAACAATATCCTGCATAGTTCTATCGAAGCTTATATACTGCAGAGGGTGGGACTGGTGAATAACTATTTGGCATGTTGGACAGGTGTGTTTTTCTTCTAAGTGTTTGACTAGGCAACTTTTACAGAACGTATGCAGACACTCTGTCACAGTAGTAGCGTCTATTAGGTATCCGCGACATATCTTGCACGTTATGTGACTGTTTAATGTTTTCAGCTTTATTCGCCTCTCCATGGCACCGGTGAGCACCATTTATTCAGGATAAGTTAGTTTCTCTCTTTTTTTTTCTGTTTTTTTATTGTTTTTGTTTTTTTTGCTTTTCACCTGTAATTTAAAGCTCATAAAACCATTCGAAATGATAAAGGCTATACTAAGATGGGTGTATAAGGTATGCTTCGATGAAATATATATTTACGAGATAAGAGAAAAATCCAAGGTCTGATTGTTTAACCTAATATTAGTTTTTTTTAAACTTTTTCTACTTTCATCAACGTTCAGAGACATAAAAGGGGTCTTTTTAGGTGTGAAGTATAAATACATGTGAATATAATGGGCAAATCGTTTTAGTATGAACAGTATGTACTCAGAGCCGAGTATGTACGATAAAAGTGGGTTATCATATCCTAACCTAAATTTACCTTATGAATATCTTCGGATTTTAATCGGTTTTATCACCGTAAACGAAAAGGTGAACATGTTTTATTGAACTTAACATCGTTCTTTTACTACACGACACTTCAATAAATAGAACGAAATAACACGTATACTTAAAATTTGGTAAAAACAACTTATTGTAAATGTGGCTGATGACAACAAAACGAATTGACTGATGCGCCTCTTACGGGTTCAACGCTAACTAATCGATCTCTTTAACTCAACGCGCGGCGGGAAATTAAAAAAAATTATAAAATTATCGAGAGAATATTATGATTTTCATTTTATTCTTATTTATTTATGTATGCGATTTTATTCTTTCTGTTTATACTAAAAAACAAAATTATTTTACGTTTCTCTTCTATATCTTATATAAACAATAGATAATAAATATAAATATTAAAAGATTGTAAGAAATTGAGAGGGATAGGAGATTTAAAAACGTTGCAGGGTATTAGATATACTTTGATTTATTGGAGTTGAAACTCATTACAATAATTCTTTTTTTTTTGTTTTTTTTTTTACACGGAACATACACAATATGCGCTTGCAGTTAAATGCTGTTTATTTGTTGATTATCTTGGCATGGATTAACGATAATTTCATTAAATAATAAACAATTGTCAATACTATTTACACTTTATTCTTATAAACTATAGTGTATTTATACTGTATTATAAATCTATATTTATTACTAATTAATTTATATTCACGAGTTTTTATTATTATTATTATTATTATTTTATATTCTATTAATATGTATATTAATATTATACATATATATATATATATTCTGTAGGTATATTTTCATTTTCAACAAAATTAATAATACATGTATGCGTGTATATAAAATATTCAATTTTTTTCTTCTTCTATTCATTCACGTTATTTGAATTGATTTCATTGAAAAAAAAAAGAAAAGAAAAGAAAAAACTCAAAAGTTGCGTATGTAATGCGATTATACGCGTCTATGTACTTAATTTACAAATAATAAATTATCTAATACTAGTTATTATACTATTATTCTATAAACTGTTATTTATACATTTTGAATGCATTCTAAATACTTCGAGACGTTGACCATCGATACACGGATTGCAAATAAAATTATTGAAACTGTTTTATACGATTTTTTCTTATAAACAATAATTATAAGACTTATATTAATGCAACTGTTTCTTCACTATATTCTATGTAATATTTCCAAGTGTGATGTTCTTCTATTTTTTTTTCCTTTTTTCTTTTTTCGTTTTCGTTAAACAGCTCGAATTATAAAATAGTTTTACATGTTCTAAATTAATCATACATATGTATATAATTTATAAAACTAATACAAGTAAAAATATAACATTAAATCTAAACCTCTATCGTACAAAAAGTTGAATTTATAAATTGACTAGTTACAAACACAATACCGCATATAGTATTATTATACCTATTGAAATTTTTTCGAGTTTTTAATCGTATAATATATATTTGACGTATACATATTACATATAGTATAATAATGATACGTCAATGTTCAATATAATTATACATACTTATATACGTTCGTTCGTGCGTATAATGATGTATAATCCATTTTTAATCCGTCTAATGCATCTAAATACATATAATGCATAAATTTCTTATAAAAATACATGTTCTTATAATATATACGTTCATTTATTATATAGATTTACTTTTACATTTATCCGATCAAACGTGACGAGTAAATATTATATGTACTATCGTTTAGATTTCATTTTTTATAATCTGGTAACAATAGGCACTCGGTCATGGCACGATTATTATTAATATTAATATTATTGTTATTATTATTGTTATTGTTATTACGTAAAAGTACGTGATTTAATTCGACAAAAAAAAAAATAAGAAAAGAAAAAACAATTAACACTTCGTCGTCTATCCGTCATGGTAATAATAGTATGATAATAACAAATATAGCTACATAATTATCTTTATCAGGCATCACGTGATTGATTCCTTATCGTTTCTTTGTCATCATTTCTTAAACTCTACAGAATACGCGCTATTGGTCAATACTGATCTGTATCATTTGGCGTGTCCGCTATCAGTCGACGTTTATCATCGACCGATGCAATATATCCGACTCCAAAATCTCCAACATCCTTTTTCCCTCTTTCGTACATAGTTCTTAATCATCGTTTTTTCTCATTTCTTATCTTCGTCTTCTTACCTTTCATTCGCCTATTATATAATTTTACTTTTATATTCAATTGCGATCAATGGATGGAAAAAAAAAATAATAGAAAGAATTTATCGAATTTTTCACAATAAGTAAGGGAACTTTTCCTCCCCGTCATCGTCGTCCTCAGCTTCGCTGGACTCTTGGCTAGACGGCGGTGTGTCTAGCTGCGGTAAACCCAAATCCAAATATTCCTATAAAAGAAAAAGAAGAAAAAGGAAAAAATAATGATTAGATTCGTACCTAAATTAAATACACCATTAATTCTTCTTCAATAATTCACTCACTTCGTTAGCAGTGATCGTTAATATCCTGTCAAGATCCTCAACCAGCTCACCAAACATTGGTCGTTCGTTTGGTTGATAACTCCAGCAATCTCTCATGAGCATGTATCTATACGAAGAGAGAGATCAGTGATTAATCGTTGATAAAATATAAGGGGACAAACCGAAATGATGAAATTGAAAACCAAAAAAAAATAAATAAAAATACTCACATCTCAATCGAACAGCACGGAGGTTTTTCCATCCTATGTCCAGATCTCAATAACTGGAATAATTTTTCAACCGAAGGTACGGACGGGTACGGCGTACCACCTAAAGTCATTATTTCCCACAACAGAATTCCGTACGACCATCTGAAAAAGAAAAAAAGAAAAAATATTTAGCGATGATTAGACGTATACGCGAATAAATAGTTGACGTTTTTTTTTTTATGCGAATTTCGATACCAAAATTTATTACTTACACGTCGGACTGAGTGGTGTAAACTCTGTGGAATAGAGCCTCAGGCGCCATCCATTTAACGGGCAACCTTCCATCGGTTGTTTTTCTGTAATAATCATGGCAATGGATATCCCTGGCTAGTCCAAAGTCAGCAATTTTTAGGACATACTCGTCGCTAACGAGTACATTTCTTGCAGCAAGATCTCTGTGTATACACCGTCTGCTAGCGAGGTATTCCATCCCTCGAGCAACTTGGTAAGCGAAAGAAACGAGGTCTTTTTGGGTAAGAGTTTTACGCTCTTTCATTTCTTGTCCAATAGTTGGTTCGTAACCGGAAGACGGTCTGTGTTCTCGCAAAAAATCACGGAGGTTTCCGTGCGGCGCAAATTCTACAACTACGTAAAGAGGACCACCCTGGGTACACGCCCCAAGAAGATTTATTATGTTAACGTGCTTTCCGATCATCTTCATCATCTCCATCTCGGACACTAGGTCCATCATCTCTGCGTCCGTGTGACCCTCTGAGAGAAAAACAAAATGAATGAACAAAAAAACTTCGAGACTTTCGTATTTCTATTGTGACAATTGCTAATAAAATCGTTTTCTCCACATCTACTCGCAAAACGCCACTTCTCGTACCTCTCGAGCGGGCGAAAAACAGAACTTTTCAGCCCTAGGGAGGAAAAGTATCCGCCCACCGAGCGCAAAGTTCTGTTTTGCGCCCGCTCAATCGGTCTCGAAAGAGGCATTTCCGCAGAGCAGGTGTTACGAAAAATATCGCGCGCATCACGGGCGCAAGGCTATTCTGGCGAGTTTGCATGCAACACACTCGCCCTCGGCTCGTGCCGCATATTGCACACTTGCAATATAGTTCTTTGCGCCCTTGATACACAATCTACTATTTGCTATCCAAAACAATCACAAATTTTGTGCAATGCAGTCCGGGACTTACCTTTGAGCATTTTGACCGCTACGACACTGGGTATTCCTGGTTTGAGAGCATTCGATTGAGCGCGAACGACTTTTCCGAAAGCACCCTCGCCCAGAGTGTTACCTAGGGCTAAATGTTCCCGAGGAAGTTCCCATGCGCTATCTAGGGGTAGTTCATACTCTGATATGCTTCCGCCCGAGCTATCTTCCGCAGTTGCTGTTGATTTTTGTTTCTCGATTTTTACCACCGGCATCAATAGCGGCTCTTGGACATTCTGGCCGTTGGCCAGATGCTGTTTCTCGACAATGACCTTCTTGGTCCACTGCGTTACTACCGCTGCTCTCGCTGTCTCGATGGCCAACATTTTCTTCATCTTTTCTCGTTTTAATCGACGAAATATCGTCACTACGATTACAATTCCGACTAAACAAAAGGTGCACAGAACACCGGCCAGGATGTTAACCAGAACGGATTGAGGCCGAGCATTTCTTGGCATTACAAGTTGTTCGTCATTTAGATCTGCGAAAAGATGGTAAAACATTGTTTGACAAAAGCCTATTTCAACCCTTGGATAGGACACTTTTGTTTCCCACACCTTTAGACACGAATTGGAATTGCTCGTTTTTGAAGTAGCACAACTTAGTATCAAATTAAACGGTGGTTTAATTGAATATGCGCTTTCAAGGCGAATTTTTTCACGGAGAAATAGATTGGCAATGTTAAAATTAATTAAGAATAATATTTTATTATAGAAGAATTGATTTAAAGAAAGGAATACGTGGAGAGAAGATAATTTATTTTTGTTTAATTCGTCATTTTTGTTATGATAAATCAAAGGAAATTAATGGAAAGGATTTTAAAGAGGAATAGAAACATAGTTTGAGGTAAAATTCGTGCAATTATAGAGATAAGAGAATGATTATTTTCTAGGGTGCAGGTTTGAAGTTCAGCATAGGAGAATAATTAGAAGTCGTTAAAGATTCATGCTGAGAAATAATTTTTATTTAAAATAAGATAGCATTGAAAAAAAGTTTTATTATAAATAGAGTCACAAAGAGTAATTTTTTCTTCACATTAATCAAATGAAGAAAATGGCACAATGCTCATTCATGTTTTTTTTTTTTTTTTTTTTTTTTCATTTCAATTACACGGAGAGAACTCCGGGCACCGTGGCACCTCCGTGCGGTAATCTCTTCTCCTCACTTTTTCGGTGCCTTTTCAGATCCGCTCCGGGCGCTCTAACTTCCCACACTTGCAAGAAGTCTTAGCAGGATCAATAGTTCACCGTATATGAGGAAGGTGCAGGCGTCACCGAAAATAAAAAAACTGGATGTTTGCCTTATCGCGCGGGAAGATTTTGCGCCCGCAGTTACGGTGAAAAGAACGGAGTTCTCCCCGTGTACTACCTCTATGCATGCAATAAAACAAAAGAATTATTTCGAAAATTTGAAAAACACATAAAGTACCTTACATTAATATCATCCACAAACACCAGCTACTTAATTTTTTACCAAACATCGACTTAGCGACCACGTCATTACCACACAGGTCTAAATTCGCAACAATAACAATTTTTCATTTCACTCAGTGTGATACTGGACATTTTACGCCCGCTTCGCATGTGGAACCTTATGATGTAAAATTATGTACAATACTCGACGTAGAAACTTGTAATGTAATATTTTACTCAATTGCCGATTGGAATCATGCAATGTGCTATAGGAATTAGGAAAAGATGTACATGTATCAGGTATTAACATCCGCATGGATCCAATAGACGAAAACTTTTATCGTCGCAAATTTGCACCAGTGTGGTAATCAGGGGGTTTCAAGAATCGTATGCTACAGCCATAAATGTTGTAAATAATTTTTCGTTCGAATAACGAGTATCTTATGGCTCACTTTCGACTACTCGTAGATAAGCACTGCTGAATGCAGTTCCGAGGGTATTTCCAGCTATGCAAGTGTACCAGCCTTCGTCCTCCTGGGTAACGTTGTACAATTGTAAGACGTCCGGATTTTCTCGATCACCAGCCTGATAATAAATGAAGCTAACGTTAATGACTCTTTTCTTACTGTCTGAATAATATGTGTTCGAAAATCCCTTCGTGCAGTATCCATGCATTTAAGTATCGGTAAAGCTTTCCGTTTCATAAGCGTTGTGTATTTTTCATTGACGCAGAGACCCTTCGTTCATTGTTCATCAGTTCCTCGTCATATGCTTATTATAATAATTTACCAATTTCACTGATGAACCAATGGCTCGGGTCTTGGCATAATGAAGCCTTGAAAATGGTGCATCGTTGCAGCATGCAGGTATGAACATTGGATAAACATCGATTTATGTATTGAAGAACACAAGGAAGAGTAAGCGAGCAAACAGTAACACAAGGAGCATTGAGGACAAGTGTAAAAGGTGTTGTGGGGTATGAAAAAAGAAAAAGTCGTTCCAACAAGTTTGCACAAGTCCTTGTCGGAGATAATACTCCACACACATGGATACTTGTACATGCATAAAAATTACTGAATATGTAGCTGCTTTATCCACAGTAGCAAGACGTTCTTTATTAACCTCAAGACTCTCGTTGGTGGTGTTCAACGAACTATGAAGTCCAAGGTACCACTGCACATGGGGATGAGCATCGGATAGAACTACACAGTTCATTGTCGCATTGCTTCCTATTAGTACGGTCGTGTTCATCGGTGGTCTCGTCAGGATTGGTCGATGGTTCAAACGTTCTATATGAGAAGAAGCCCAACCACCATGTATAAAGAGTTCGCAGATTTAGGCACAGATAATAAAAACATAGACTGTCAATAAAGGATAGATGGTTTCCAACGACTATAGGTACATGTATCTAGAGTGATGTACAAGTACACCCATAAAAGCACCTTCGGTGCAAAAACCTTCCGCCAAGTACATTAATGTGATATAGTAATAGCATATACTTGTGAAGAAAAAAAAAATATCCGAAATCAGATGGTACTGCCAAGCACCTTCATCACATTTACTTTTTCTCTAATTGATAATTTGGCCTTCCATAATATGGTTTTTATAGAACCATTATAGATGTAAAATACATGACATAGATATTCAAATCTCTCGCGTATGCACGTTCTTCTTCGTCTTCTTCTCCTTCACTTTGGCTACCGGCACCTATATATTGGCTACTAATTAGCTCCATGTGCGTATGCAAGTTAGACTGTTTTCCGAAAGCCATGAACCAAAAGCATCATATTAATGACGTATAGACCAACATAATCCGTTTGAATTTATACCCGTGTAACTTTCGTCTCATGCAGGAACTCCCTATGTCATTTATATGCACATAGAACTGAGAGCGGAGCAAAATATCAGACCGGAGAAAACTCATGAAACTTACTACTTGAAATAATAAAAATGACATATCTCGACGCTCCGAGGACCGATCGCATTGCTCTTTGGCTTGAATGAAGCGGATTTTGACCCTCGATTTTAGCATAGATCGTCGATCCCCGTGATATTACCGAATACGCGAGAACATATGAAACATCATCCCCCCCACTCCACCAAAGTTAATTCACTGCGGTAAAGAGACTCGGTCGAGTCTCGCCACGGTTTTTATATTTTTTAATGTACTTGGCGCGAGACTTTACCGAGTCTTTTGATACGTCCAGTGACTAGATTCCAATAAAATTCAAATTCATGATCATCGCGTCAGAAGAGAAAGACGTGAAAAAAAAAAAGAAAAGAAAAACAGAAGTACAATTCCTCTATGATTTTATCAGCACAAATTGGAATCCAGCCAGTGTTTTATTAACGTTAAAAACAAACGAAGAGTAGTGTGTATGTATACCTATGACCACATATTTAGACCGCAATTTGTCAACCGTAAAATGGATTTATTGTTTCTACATATTTATATCCACCCTGTCTCAGATTGTTTATTTCTTTATAGTCTTGCGCGTTTTATACGGTGAAATAGCGGTCTGATATGTACGCAAAAGTATTCACACACAGATATTATACACCTATATGAATATATCATATGTATATTCATCCGGTTACCACATTTAATATAACAACCAACACCCTGGAATGTAATTAAACGTTATAGTATTTATCAATGAAAATGTATACTAATGTAAATTTAGAGTCATAAATATCATCTGAAATGAAAAGCGTATTGAGTGACATGTAGAGCCAAAGCCTTCGGATTATAAGACAATGAGTTAGTATATGGTCTTAGGAAGTATTTCCTCCACCTCCAGCACCAGCTCTTAACAGATAATTTACGTCGAGTTGTCGTAATCCGTATCGCAGATATACATGGCGATTCAGCATTAGCGAGACATATTTTCAGGGTAAGTAGATTCATCGCGAAATTATGAGACTAGAATTACTTCAAAAAAAATTTGAGAACTTAGTCCTCGAATTTTCGGTGAAGTAAATTTGGTCGTAGATTCGCACGGGGGATATACCTACTATCCCAAAAATATGGTTTGCTTAAAGCGAATCATCCTGCATATAGAGACAGAGATTAGTCCTTATCCAACCACCGCCCTTAGCCCGTGAAGTGCTCGTCCAATATCCGAATCCTACTGCTGTACCTGAATCAAAGTTCCATTAGGTGTCTCAGTGTCCTCGCCAGGATACTCTGCGACACGAAACCATTGGATGTATGGTTCTAGGTCTGAGACAATGGTACAATCGAATCGTACAGTGGTGTTCAATTCCGCTGTGACGTTCTTCGGAAATCCTGGATTGATGTACGGCTTGTGCGGGAATCTCTCTGAATAGTGTTTTTTCCTTTTTCATATCTCAAACTTAACTAACGAACTAATCTAACTACGTTGAGAATTTCTCAATATTAGAAATACGCAGTTAGCTGACATTGCAATAATCACTGCATACTTCTATACTCTGCAGACAGATCTGCCATTGAGATTTCATAAGAAGAACAGAAGGTGCAAGGGTGCAAGGAATCAATGAATCTTTTCGGACTAATAAAAAAAAAAAAGAAAAAAACGATCAAATTTTAAACTCACCAATTACATCAACTTTGAAAGTGTGGTTGATGCACCCTTGGATGTTGCAGACTATACAGGTGTAATTGCCACCGTCCTGAGGGACGAGATCTTCTATGGACAAAGCCCATCCCTTTTTCCTCGCAACCCCTAACAGCCTGTTCAGCTCCTCGTTATTCTTTGTCCACGTTATATTCGGGGTGGGGTTCCCATCACTCGGACATTTTAATCTCAGCATATTTCCTGCCGGCTTTGCAACAACGTTGTGGATCTGTTCAGGCTTCAAAAAATAGGGTGCACTCAATTCCGCGGTCTTGTTATGCTTGCCGAATTGGGTCTCATCGGCCTTGTCGCCATCGGGATCTGCGTCCATATGGAGCGATTGAGACACTAGCAAACCTGTGAAATGCGTGACACAAACGCAAAGGGAAATAAGAGCGCAAATTAGAAATTCGCGAATTGTTGAATCCCGTAAATGCAGAAGAAGAAGACGAAAAAAAAAAAATATTCAACTCACGTCTTCTGGCCTGGATTTCAAGCTCGTTGGTTTCTTCCTCTGGTCTCTGAGCTGGAAGATTAAAATCCAGTGGTCTGTACGGCTCATCTCTCTGCAGTGAATCGGCTGAATTCCCGACAGTAACCGAGACGTTTCTCCATTCCACTGTCCTTCCGGCGACGATTTTACACCCGTACCTCCCAGTGTCTCCAATTAATAATTTCCGGAATCTTATCCATTGTCCGGCTATGCGAACCCTGACTGGGGGTACGAATTTTGTGTCATTTTTGTACCATGTTACCTTTGCAGTCTCGTCCGATGTTGTACATCGAATACGTAGCTGTTCGTGAACGTCGATAGCGATGTCATTGTTTATCGAAACTGAAACAAACACTCGCAGTTACCAAAAATCTTCTTTTTTTTTCTTCTTCTTCAACAATATATTTAAATCGAAGAGAATGAGCATTAAGGTTGATTTTGAAATTTTAAAAACATATACGAAAGCGAATATTTTTAAGTAAATTAAAAATGAATTTTTATAAATTTAGGTCTGTAAATCGACGAATTTATTGAGTCTCCGAATCCAGAGTCGAGCGAGTGAGAGAACGAATCAGCTGTCCCTGTCTTCCCTTAAAATAGCACAGGTTGACAGGGCTTTGAAATTAATCGCATGTTTCTAACTAAAAGGAACATATATTTTGGCGGATTTTAATGCACAAATACCACCGCGGTGAGAGATCCTAAGACATTATAGTAAGGTGGGGTATCGTATACACTACATATAGAAGAAGGAGAATATTGTGATTATATTATATTGAAAAAATGCAAAGACCGTATAACATCGCATCAAGCGACGATTATTTTTAATTTCGAATTCGGTGTGCAAGGTATAATTACGCTTTGCCACGTCTGGGACGATTTACTGTTCAAATAAATTATAGGGGACGTTATAGGTATAGCATACATTCGCGCGAGAGGTTGGTCCAGAATTTTAACACAGGTATTTCTATTGTCACGAATTACTCACGAATTGATATTACTCACTTCGGAGTTAGGCCTATATCTTAGCGCGTTATGTTCAAACAAGCGAGATTTGATCGGGGGAAAACGGGGGAAAACGGCATCTAAAAACGAGAGAAAACAAAAAAAAAAAAGCAAGGCCTAGGCAGATCCGATTTTATTCATTCATGAGATGACGAGGGCCTTGCTGCAGTTGACGATGCTGAGCAGCTGGACCATTGCCAGAACTGAATCGCGACACTGTCCTGTGACCTCTTCCCTCTTTACACCCCAGCCCTGCATCTCCCACCAAAGATTCGTATTCCCGTACCCAGAATGCATCGTGCTAAACATAGGCAGCCGAGGTACCATTAGACGCTTGGTACAATTAGAACCAGAGTTTATCCCACCCTTTGGCCGAAGTTACGTAGGTATGGCGATTTCAACCGCGAAAAAAAATAGATCGCGGAAAATCTGTTGTCTTTGGGATTTTCATAAATAAAAAATCAACTTTTCGTATCGCAATTCGCAGAATTCCCATATGTTTTCATGCGGAGTATGAAAAAACCAAAAAAGCCATAATTTTAAAGGGGCTGAAATAGTATATTACATACCTAGGGCAGTAAAATAAGGAAGGTCCCAGATCACATGTTTGTCGACCTCGGCTTCGCCTCGGACGACAATTACATGTGATCTGGGACCTTCCTTATTTTACTGCCCTAGGTATGTAATATACTATTTCGCATCGACGGAGCCGAAGAACGGGAATTTCGTTCCGCGCCGCGGGACGAAAATTGTCGCTTTCGGCCCGGAGGTGAGAAAAAGACATTTGTAACGAATTTTGAATGAACCTGTAGAATCGTGAAGGTATATATATATAACATGGAACTTGGAAGAAAGATATTTGTTTGTTTTATGTACTTATTTGCGTGTCGGTTATTTATGTGCTTGGTTAGGCATATCACAGAGCTCTCTAACTAACAAACATAAATGAGTATAGGGGTATAGGGTTTATTCACGTGAAACTATTTTGCTCTTATATTTTTATTTAATGGGTGACGATGGAGCGATACTGTAGTCGCGCGTTTGTGACGGTAATCAATCTGACGTTCGAATCTCGGTTATTTCGTCCATATACCTATACTGCAGCGAGGAGCCCATGGAGTAGTCTGGGGATCGTTTGCTATGAGTGAGCTCGACTCGCGTGCCTTAGATCGCCCACGATTTCCGGTGGCGCCGATTTTCAATGAATTACGAAGTATCAACGTTTTTACGACGCTCGCACGTCACGCCCTTTCTTTATAAATAAAATCTCTAGCCCCGGAAGCGATTCGGTACAATACGACAGACCTGCATCCATAACGTCAGACGCAATTCTCAGGTGAAAATATGCACAAGACGTATGAATGTATCGTTTCATTTTCAGTTTTCGAATGTCCGAAAATATCGGCGAGAGTCGCAGACTCGTCGTTTTCTATACGAGACGCAAAGCGCGTCTTTATGCGGACGTTTTGTGCCGTGAAAGCGTCTTATTCCTGGCTTTTGTCTCCAAACATCCTCTGGAGTGGAACGACGAGACAGACACATGTCGCATTCTTATTCCGACAGAAATTTCACACAAGTTAAGCATTGTTAAGTACTACTCGCGGGCGGAAATCGGTTAGTTTATTATCGCCTCTTGCCTTTTGTGTCGTTTTCTTAAGATTTTCGCTCAATTTATCCCGCGGTATTCCATCATCTGTTGTGCACATGAGAGTTACCGATCGATTCCCCTCTCCCCCGAAGAAAAGAAAAAGGAATAAAACGGAAAAAGTTCGAGTCGCGAAATAAGAACCTTGCCAATAAAAATGATCCGATTTCTGTGTACAGGTAGTACAAAACTTCGTTTTACTTTGGCAAGTGAATTCATCATCTCTTGGCAAAATTTTGGCGACACTATCAGCGGCTAGAGCATCTTGGGTATTGACCAATCATATGACTTCTCGGCCTCGTGGCTCGTGGCTTGTGGCTCGTGGCAGGGACGCCCGCGCCGGTTACTGGACGTTCATCGGCTTGTAGTGCGCTATTCCTGGCGCCCGGCGTCGGCCAGATGGCCTGTGACGTCACACGGCGACGTCCATCCTCGACGAAGACCAACGCCGTCCGCGTCGACCACTTACCGATTAATACCTTCAAAAGTTTAACATATTCGGTCTACTTCATATTACGAAGTTTTGCTCCAATCGCGTGCAGATTTTAATTTTCGCAATGAAGCGAGCGATGCTGATTTCATGATTCTGCAATTTGCGGCCTAATCGCTGCAGCGGCGAAAGAATGGGAAAAAAATGAAGAAATTTTTAGCAATTTCAATCTACTCTAACGAGTTTAATTTTTTCGTTTTTTTTTTTCCATCTTTCTTGAATCTATGGCAGATACAAATTATTATACTTTCTGCAGGCACGTGTGAGCTGTTTCCTAAATCGATAGAATTTTCGTCTGCCTGTCTTCGCGGACATTAATTATCGGACTTTCTAGAGAATTACTAGAGGAGACTGTGAAAGAATTGAATGGTTGTGTTATATCCAATAGGAATCCGAAGATCACGACTTGTTGTTAGGAACTTTAATACGACTTCAGACTCTTGATAAATTAGTTGCTTATCATTCTTAATTAAACGGGTCAAATCCACGCCCCTATATCACCGTGAATGTGGCCAAAGCACGTACACATGCACATATGTATCAATGAAGTATAAAATTCAATTGAAATCCTCCTCATCCAATTAATAGTGCGAGGCATTTGGTCCTGCTCCAATTTCCTGATATCAGCACAACGAACCAATCCCCTCGTAATAATTTCATCCGTGCATAGAAACTCATCTCTATTTTTTACCATCAAAGTAAGACATGATGAAATTTCGATTTTCCTGCGAATATGACATCGGGCCGATGATTGCCTGTACGTGTCTCGATTAATGAGAAGTCGCAGGGTGGCTTTAGGATGAGAAAAATACCCGGTAAATTGACGAAGTCGGTTTCTACACCGGAATGATTGACGCACCCTGAAAGCTAAGTACAGAGAATCGCGTCAACCATTGACTTATAGAAATAAACATAGCGTGTTGGTTGACTCGACGTGTCGTCATAGCGTCGAAAAGCTGTGCGCCAGATTCTCTGCACTCTGCATGCACCGGCCAAAACTGCGGCTAATGGGTTATGCTTAATGGCTCAACCCTATAGCCTGTATAAATTGTTAGAAAATTGAGCCGGTTGTTTGGTAATTCGAGTTAGTTACTTTTGGGATTCGTTCAAACAATAAATTCTTCAAGTTTTGTCACTCTTACAATACACATCAGACATACAAATGCAGCCAAAAGCACAGCTTCCATCTGCCGAGGATCAGATACGATCCAAATATGACAAAACGAATAAAGTTTATGAAAAAATAATAAGCAAAGGTGGAATTCTACGGCATGAATAAATTCATGGAACTATAATTGATCGATAATGATGAAAGGCGACAATTGAAGAGCCGGTCCTGTTTCATTTTTCTTTTTTTTCTTCCTTTTATTACCCCTGGGATGTTTTTAAAGCCATTTTCTGCTTTTTGTCAGACGCGATGAACCGAGAAAGGCAAAAAGCTTTTAGCTACTTGTAACTAGGATTTCTTAAACTCTTATGTATATATGCGTATATCGGAGCTTATGCTGGTCCGCAAGCTGACGAACTCCCTATGTCTATATATAGCGTACAGCTTACTCGGGGTGGCACGCGCTGGCCGTAAATTAATTGGAGATTTTTTTGCAGCAACGCGTTGGATTTTCATAAGGTAGATATAGGTAGGTATATATACGTATTTTCGATCGTGACCAGAGTCCAAAATACGCGGTTAAGTACTTGCGCCACAAATCGAGAGCATAATATATCGAACGTCAGACTCTGACGTTGACGTCAATTTATTGGAACACTTTCACGTTATTTTATTTTCTTTGTCATTTTTGACAAATATTTTGAATGGTTGGATACAGGAGCGAAGGATTTCTCCCGCTTTAGTGATACCGCAATGAATTTTTTTTTTTTTTTCAGACCATTAAAACACACGTAGAAAAACCTTTGTATGGTATAGGGAGCAATTTGTGCTTCTGGTATAGTGCCTAGTAAAGAAAACACCTAATTTTACGTTCGGGTTCCTTTCAGGAACTCCTCCTCCGACACCCGTCTATACGTATATCGCGTAACATAAACTATAAGGAAACCAACAATAGAGAAGTTGAAAATAAACCTAATGAAAGCAACACCGAGCCTAGTTAAGCATTAGGAACGCCTCGCGCCACACGTCTCATTACAACTCTGAAACAGAAGCAAGAAATCCAAAGCTCACTCATGCAGTGCAGCGCAGTCTCATCTCTACACCTACTACTTCAGACTCGAAATAGTATCTATCCACTTTAGTGGGATAAAAAGCCGAATCCGTCCTGCATGGACACCCTAACGACACGTAGTGATTTATGCCCTTTTAATTGCACCAGCTATACATCCACCCTGAATACCTTGCAGTCTTCAGCAAGTTTTTCTACCGTAGGTCGGGGAATTCTCGTCTTTACTTTTGGACTACTTATTTTCTCTGTGAACTCTTTGCAACTTTAGGTATACACATACGGGTTTGAAAATCGAACTGAATCCTGGTTGTATGGTTACTGTCTTTAATTCTTGCTATATGATTCTCGTTTAGAGATCGAGGGCTGTCGTTTATTTGACGATTTAATTTTCCAGAAATTCCTCGAGTTAAAATATCATCGAACGATATCTTTTATCGCCACTTTACGGAGACGTCTACGATCTAAATAACAAAGGTATGGTATAGTGGCTCCGAATATATAGTGATCGAATTGAGCTATTAATGAGTGGGAGAGTAACGAAATTCACAATGACGTATATATTGCACGATGATCAAAAGCAATTTGGGAAAAGTATTCTCCTTTCTATAGTTTTCTCTCTTCGTTTTTCCAGCCGAGAAAAGAAAAAAGGAAAAAAGAAACAGGGGGGGGGGGACAAAAAAAATAAAATTAAGAAAACGACCGGCTTATAGGTTGAAGTTAAACGATGCTCGTAATTTTCGACGCCTGGCGTCTGATACGAAAAACTAACGTCCAGAGGTCCAGACCCTAGACCCCAGACTCTAAAGTCTTAAGGTGGGGAGATTAGGTTTCTTCTTTTGTAGAATTAATGTATATGCTTGAATGGGCTCTAGTTGAGAGCAAAGATATCGTTTGATCTGTCAAGAGATTCTACAACCGAGCTATAGGTCGGATTAGAACAGCCATGCGTGGGAGAGAGAGTAACTCGACACCCTATGGACCATAAGGAACTATAAGGGAGTTCTTCGCCCCAATTACCACTGGCTACTTTGTATCCTTTGTGAGTCGATTAGCATAGGGGAGCTAAACTTTATCTCTCAATTTCCTTTCTTCTATTTATCATACAAATTTCTAGCCGTGTAGATTCTGTCTAGCTTCAAAAATGAGGATATGAGTCTAATTTATTTTCTGCTAGAAGAAATTTATCTCACTTTTTATTTAGTGACCCGTTTTTTTTTTCTTTTTTTTTTCTTCTTCTTTTTTTGATTTAACGACTGTTCTTCGGGATCGGAATTCAGTTGCTAAGAATAATACGTCTCGATATTAAGATATAAGATATAAAAATATGAATTTCTTTAAACTTTGCGGCGAAGCGCTAACGTCGAGTTGACAATCTAATTAAAATTCCTTTTTCTTTTCTAGCTCTGGACCGAGGCGCTGCACGGATGCTGACCCATCACCAAAGGCGCCCTAGGAATTAGAGGGATCTTTCGAGTAGATATACAGTTGAGACGCCGCTAGACGCCGCTGGTCTGCTCGCAGTGTTTCACCGACTATTCTTCGCGGGTCTCCGCAGGTAACCGACACACACCTGTATAATTATATCGTAAGAGCCTTTTACACTAGACGAACTCACGCGAGATTGAGACGTAGAAATAAAACGTCAGAATTCATTCGTCGCTTTATCTTATGAAAAAAAAAATATCCCGAAACTTTAACTTCCATCACTTAATTCTTCACTTCTTACATCTTCTTTACCCTTTTATATTTATCTATACAATTTCATTGTGCCTCGTCGATTTTTCTTCATTTTTTTTTCTTTTCCCCTCATTTTAATGAGCCTAGAATTTTTATCTTATTTCTCTATTCCTTTCTTCTTCAACGTTGATTAAATTTTGGAATGCTACCAGTCTACCTACTACTGGTGCGAACAGGCAAGGGTCTCGCTTTTTCTGGTTTTTTCTGTTTCTTTTCTTTTTTCAACTTTGATTCAATTTTGGAACGCTTTCAATCCAGTGAATCAACTCATATGTGCTTCAGGACTGATATTTCGTGTAGGTATAGCTATGGGAATGATAATTAATAAATCAAGTTCAACTTAATGAGAATATTATTTATCGAAAGAAACATATCATCGAGATTAAAATAATACTTACAGTTATACTCGCGTATAGTATTACTACGATTATCTCAATTGTTAAATTGCCTACAGGTCATTGAATGGGTAGCGTGTAGACTATGGCTATTATCACTCGAACAAACGTTAACAATTCTCAACTCCGACAAATCGGTGGACATGCACATTCGTAATGTGTCCAAGTTATGGCCATATAGATATATGTGTATGTATATATCTGGGTATATATACTTATACATACAACCAGAGGGCTTCCTTAATCGTATATATATCACTACAGGATGAGAGGAGATGACAGAATGGTTTCGATTACAGGATGAGAACCGCTGCAATCTTTTGTCTATTAAATGTATTCAACTGTATAATAGCACCTAATACACCAATTGGACAATGAAAGAAATGGCAGGGTGCGTGCGATTCCGAAGGGTTTTATTATACAAAAGAGAAGATGCTAACTATACGAGACACACGACCAGCATGTGATATATGGTTTCGTCGTTCGATTCCCAAAGATTCGTCATTACTTCAACTATAGAACTTTGAAATCGTTAGAAATTCGGAACTTCCTAACGGTCAATGTTTTAATACGTCTAATTCCTTCGGTTTTGAACCAGTAGAAAAAATAAATCGCGAGATTTCCTCAAGTTTCGAATTAGTCTCGAACGAAAACTGCCTCTTTACTTTATTCCCTTTATTCGTTCGTGAAAATTGACCATTTCGTAGATATTTCGAAATGGACAGTCGAAAAATCCAGGGCTAACCGAGGCCCCCTAGGGCCTAGGTCGACTATCCGGGTTTTATTGTTTCGAGGGAACTGAAACGGGAGTCAGTACGACGGAGGGACACATCTGGCAAACAGATATATATGTATGTCCATGACCATGGAGGGCAAATAGTGGGACTAGGATGTCGCTAGATATAGTAGAATCCGAGTTGAAATTTGGCAGGAATTTTTTCTCCCGTTTTTTGGTGGTCTGCGATGTTCCATCGATTACGTAAAAGGCATGAAACGTACCATTGGGTCCCTCCGAGGGTCTTTTCATCGTAATAGTATGATATGATTGAATATATAATCCGCAAACAAACATAGAAGAAATAATTTATCTTGATTTTTTCTTTTTTTTTTTTCATCCCATACTATGGGTGGGGGTTTATTATATTATGTAGTATACGTATGGGATTTTGTTCTAATTAAAAATGCTCGCTATAGGTGGTGTAAAAGAATGCTTTTCCATTATAGAAAGGCTATTAAAAAGAGATAATCTTTAATCGCACGCTGCCACTTACGATGTCGAAGAGTTTTAAGCCCCCGCGGGAGTCTAGACACTAATTATAACATATTAATACGTATAATTAATCAAGGGACGCGCTTGACCTGCGCGTAATGGCGTTGAGTAATTAACATATATATAAATATATAATGTACCATATACATCGAACCAATCGCCGATACTGACCATTTACGCAGCTTCTAATGCATGGAACGTCATATTCTCTTAGCGTTCGACTGCACTTCGATGCAGTATGTATAAGATTTACCGTTTATTTATAATAAACGTCAGAAGTATCCTTTTTCGTCAATCGATTTACCAAGCCGAGTTTTGGTGAGCACTTCTTTTTTTTACCCCCTTTTTTTTATATATATATTATTTCTCTCAAGTGTATTTATAATTATTAGTCATTTTTTTTCCCCCCCCTCGTTCATTCGGAACCCATGACTAAACCCCTTATTTTTTCTTTTTTTTTTCTCTCTATTTCTTTACACTGTCGGCAGAAATTCTTTATTTTTGTCTGAGCCGTAAAACTCTTCAACTTTTCACTGACACTTTAATTTAAAAATACTCTAGACAGTCACGTACGCGCATAGTTTGCTTAACAATTATTATAATACACCTGATTTTATCAGGACTAATTAGTTGTGAAAAAAAAAAGATAAAAAAAAAATTAAAAATCAAGAGCGAAATCCATGTTTCATAATGAATTTCTACCTGTTTTTCTGTTTCTTGAATATTCTCAGCCCTGAATTATATGGGTACCAATGTAAACGAGAAAAGGAAAGAGTAGGTATAACTTAAGGTTAATTATAATATCACACAGTAGTAACCGCGAGTTAATATTTGCGAAGGTTTTTCGCGCGTTAAATGATCATCAAATAAATATATTCCAGCGATGTTGTCTTAACAATAAGACTCGCCACTTCGCTGATGATATCCATGTGAAATTTTAGTGTAAATATAGTCGAGCACGGGAATTTCTACTTAAGTACATTGTAAACATTGCCTGATGGAAAATTTCAATTTTTGTTAAATGCATTAGCCATTGAAATTATTCAGAAAGAGAAGATGCAGATATAGTATTCGTAAGAAAAATTAGCGAGTTGCTTCCTCTCGCGCTAAGACAAACTTCCTCCTCTTCTTCTTCTTCTTCTTCATCATCTCAGTGAGATTATAACCGGGACAATTTTGTTTTATTTTATTTTTTATTTTTACACTTTTCTCTCAAAATATCTTCGTATATTTTTCAAGATTATCTCGAGCACGAAAATGAAATGCGGCTCTTGACAGGTTGAGAAAGAAATTCTCACTCAAAGAATTTTTAAAACAAACTACCCATAGCGTACGTTCTTCTGCATTAATATACCTTATTCATCATTTTCTTTTCTTTCTTTTTTTTCATTCTTCGTTCTTTCAAAGATTCTTTCATTTCCGAATATATGTATATGCAGCAGCTCGATTGCAATATCCCATTAAAGTTTGCGAGGGTGAGAGCCAACAGCTGGGATATACCTACCTACACCGCCATATTGGTGGTCGAAATACGAGTGACGTTTACGTTAGAAACAGCAGTATAAGTCCCGAAAGATTTATACTGCTAATCCATGAGATTACCAACTACTCCTCTCTTCCATGGCATATACAGAGCTCCGCGACAAGAGCTGCAGGGGGGGGTTCGTTCGGTCGTTTTTTGTTACCAAAAATATACAAGACTATAGGCATTTTATTTTTACTAATCTTCGAACGATCTCATCGCCTCGGAACTACCCAGAGGTACTTGTCGGACGTACGTACGTACGTACGCGTGATTTCGCATAGCGTGTATGTTATGTGATAAGATAAAGTTTTGCTCTTTGAAAAATAACTATGACGAATATCTGTCTGATTTAAACCCGAAGTTGGAATATGAATGTGAATAAAAAATGCATACTTCGAAAAGTAACTCACCTAGTGAAACCTCGCGGGACTGCGTCACCGCGACTCCAAATATCGCGAGAAATGCAAGGCGTATGTAGCCTCGTGACGTCATTATGGTGATGTTGTTACAGCATCGGCTACTGCAGCAGAATGTCACTCATGAGTGAAGGCGATTACGGGTACCTGTGCAGAAAATATAAAATAGAAACGTTTTAGCCCAGAAGCTGGTATACGATGATACTCCTGAGTCATATAGGTATATGCAGCATATCTGAGATCTGACTGACTGCTTCAGTCGTTGCAAATTAGTTTTATTATATTTACACTTAGGTGAGTGTATAAAATGCGAAACAGACGAGTTAATCCCTGAAAGAAAAAAATACGCGTAAGGAAAAAAGTTAAATGTCGCAGGTTTGACTACCCTCTCGTTGGCTGATGGCCAGAGGGAAAATGCACTCTGCGGAATATACGCTGGCGTATAAAAATGGGATAAAAAATATCTGGATCTGTATTTCGCACGATCAATTCCATCTACTTTTCACAGTACCTACCGCGCACGGGACTTTTGTTTTTCCATCACAACTTAAATTTTTACGATCCTAGGCAGCTGACGCTCGATCACCTTTACTCTGCAGTAGCTGCAGCAGCAGGTCGTAAAAATAACGACAATATGGGGGTTCGGGGGAGGCCAGAATCCCAGGGCTTCTTTCTTTAGAACGGGGTGAAATCCTGATTCTCTATATCCAAAGGGGATTTTACAAACTGCAGCAGCGTAGCTCTCATACTCTCGTCTTTAGGGAATTTATACACACATATGTGCCCCATAGAGTTTTCTATACTAGAAGCAGGTGCACGCCCCTGCGTATACACACACATCTCTTACCCCCCCCACGTCTCTCCATCGCTTAATAGAAGATGAACCAGAATCTCGTACCATATTCAACGGCTATTCCCTATTTCTCTCGCTTTTCAGACCCGGCTGTCGTCTGTCGCGTCAATTACTGGCTGCAGTACGTCCATCGTTCGTATCTTTGCGTATTATGTTAGGCGTTGGTACCGATGCAATGGGGACTGCAGGGTGAAGGCCGAGAGCAAAAAATATCGAAAGGGAAAAAAAGAAGCAGAAGGAGAAGGAGGAGAAGGGAGAAAAAAATATACCGAAATGTATATCTGGAAATGATATCGACGATTCGTAGTACGAACCGTGACACTGCGTTTCGTTATTATAATAACCTGCGTGACTATTTTAATCCCATTTTAAACCCACCTATTATAGTTATCGCGGATAGAAGATAAAGCTCGCTTTACTTTTTCCCAGAAATTGGATAGTCGCTCCCTTACCTACGCCGAACCACTGTGAAATCTGAATTTCAAACTTTCGTTTTCCCTGCAACTGCAGCGACGCGACCGCGACGTATGGTTGCCAGATTTTTCGAACCTTTTTCAAAATTTTTGGTAAAGGTCGCTTGCTCCTAATGACTGCGACTCAAATTGTCCGCAAAAGAAAAAGGACGAAATTTGTTGAAGAACAAATTTTTTTGGGCTCTGAAACGTTGATTTCTTCAGTTTTTTATTTCATTTTTTTGCCATCTCTCTACTGACCCCTCGCTACAGTAGGGTTTCGGGATTTATAGCGTGCTGGATATTTGACAGCAACCTGTTTAGTTTTTACTGAACTTACGAAGAGAAATTTAGTCGCTAATTGTTCAAGGTTTTCGTCAGCTCTTCTCACGCAGTGTTAACGATCTATTGACCTAGCTGTTTTAGTTCGAAGAAGGGTAAGGCGCTTTTTTGAACGTTTAGAAAAGCCCGATCGTTGGCGGTTTGTAAAAATAAAAGATTCTCTCTCGTCGCGCAGGGGGCAGTCAGGGTGTTAAACCATTCGGGTTATAAATAATCGGGGATTAGAACCTAATACAAAACTGTTCCAGATGGTGAGAGAAGACCGTTTTCTCTCCCCCTACCCGGGTCAGCGCCTAATATTTGAATTTCGAAAATCTACACGCGTTGGTCGTTCGTACGTTTATACAGCTATGATTGCAGCAGTTGCCGACTAAAACGCGTTGGAGATGCTGAAAACAAACAAAAGTCGAAACCGAAAATTCTTACGGGGCCTAAAGGTGTAGTCCAGATGCGAAGACCTTATAGTTTAGACTTTTAGAGCCTGAAGACCACCCTCAGTGCATTTAGCATAAACTCGAAAGTTTAGGCTCAGAGTTCTTAACTTCGTTTCAAACGCTATGACCTATACGTATACCGGGTTCTAGGCTTCAGGTATACGCGGGCCCATAACCACCCCTATAATATTTCATCCGGTTTTCCTCGCTAGGGTTTATATTAGACTCAAATCGTTCTCCAACAATTACCCATTTAATTTAATTAAACGCAGAACCTTGAATGGTATGAGAAAGGGCTGCGGGACCGGGCTGCACTTTGTAAGCGTCAGTTCTTCGGCCCGGACCATTCGTTAGAATTACCTTTTGCTTTAGGGTTTCTGGCTTTTTACTCGCCAGGGTAGGAAAGCGACTTTCTTTCACTTTTTTCCTAATAAATTTTTTACATTTTTCACGTTTTTTATCATCGCCTTTTTCCCATACCTATATACTCTCTTTACTCGCTGGCACTCCGTGCGGATTTGTTATGCAATGAAAAATAAATGAGCGAAAAACCGACCCAGATCAAACTAGACACTGTCTGAAGAGTGAAATAGGTCATCGATATTACAAGAACAAATACGCGAACCTCAATGCTGCTTTGGCCAGGGCTATTTTCAGGCCTTAGCTCAGATCAGTTATTCTGTAACGTATAGTGTATGGCACTCGAGGCCACAACTCACAAGATATGTACCAGAATAAAAATAACGTAAAATTGATAGCAAAATCATTCTTGCAAAACATTTTCAGGACAGATTTCATTCCTGGAGTTACTGAACCGAAGATTGTTAGCTTACGCGTACCCAAAACACGGGTCTTCGCACTCTCTTCCATTTTTTCTTATTCTCAAAATTTCTTTACATTCGAGCCATGGTATATCTCTTTCGCTACCATAACTTCCCCACTTCCAATCTTGTTAGGAAAAAGAGCAGATTATTCTGTCCCTAGTAGCTACCTGTGAAAAACATCTACGCTATGAACCGGAAAGAACACGAATCCCCCGTATGAGACAAACCCTTCGTTTATAAGCCGCTTAACGGGGATATCCTCGAGAGTCTTGTCCCATTTTTTACCCTTCAGAGTAAAATCCTGAGGATGAAATCGTTTTTTTTCATTTTTCTGCAATGGGTGGGATCACTCTCTCTCTCTCTTTCTTTCTCTATCTCTCTGCTTCTATCTGACAATAAATTATTATGCTATTCAATATTCGTACATAGCTGAGGCGACAGCGTAACGGCGCCTGAAGAGAATGGTGCAAGGATGAAGAACGAGATCGACTAAAGAGAGTTGATGACAAGACGCCGGTTTGCCGATTTGTTTGCAAAAAGGTTAATAGCCAGGACTTCCTTTCGCGGAAGGACCCTAAGAGCATCGAATTTCACTCTCGTATTTTCAGATTTCTTATACGATCCATGGCTAAAAACTATAAATGGTTATAGTTTGTTCCTGGAAGGATTTGCGAACAACATTAAACTAGGCTGATTTTATCACTGCAGTTCAATAGTCTGTGCTACGAATAATTGGCATTATCGTTATGAGTAAGAAAAGTAGCTCACCGAATGGGTGAACGTATGATATGGTGATTTTCCATATTATAAAGCATTATGCTCATGAGCCTCAAAGGACTGTTTAGTTGAGTAAACCGATGCAGCATCGACTCGATGTCTCGACTATGAGGAAAATGACGGCTTATAAGTATGTGAAAGCAAACAAGAGCTCTGAACGAAGTGAAGTAAATACAATAAAGAGGCATTCTTCCAATACTGCAGTATGACTGCAGCAGGACGCTGGTCAAACGGTTGACGAAAGATATACCCGAGAACCGGAGAAGGACAAAGAGTGAAAAAACTTGGACATTAAGGCGCGCCACGGCGTCACCCTTGATGAAAAACTCACTCGGTCACTCGCTCTCGAAGAGGAAGATGAGGATGATGAAGAAGAAGAAGAAGAAGAAGAAGAGGAGGAAGAGGAAGAACATAGCTCCACTCGAGAAAGGCGTATACCTACATGCTCGCGAAGGATCGGATGAAGGAAGACCATAAGACCTGAGGAATAAGAGGTCTGTTCTCTGTCTGAGAGCCAGAGGTGCGTCTTCCCGGCACCAAGTGACGCCGTTGCTTATTAAATACCTAGTAGAACGTGGTAAAGTACCCCAGGGGCGGATATAAAATGAATAATGTATGGTACGTGGCGAGGGGGTTAGATACGGCACGGTCCCTCATCTCGGTGGTTTGGGAGGTCTCGGGTATGGGATCAAACCCTGTAGTGAAGGGATGAAGTAGGTATAGAGAAAAAGAACGAGAGTAAAAAGTGAAATAATTGTTTCCGTTCCCTCGACGGTATAATTTTCTTACAAGTCTGCAGGAGGCACTATGCGCACGGGCTCGGGTTGTTCTATTCTAATATTAGAAAGATTAAATATTTGTGGATAAGGTGGAAATATTAACTCGCAAATTCGGCGTGGGCGTCGCGTCGTCATTCGCGTTCGGCAGTATATATACGTGTAAACACGTCGTTCAGAATCCAAGACCTGCGTCATACATAGGTATACCAGGCTGTGCCACGATTCCGAAGGAGTTACTTCGCCGGTAGAAAATCACGTACCTACTACATGTCCATTCGGCATGGGACTCGAAACTTAAACCTTACCTAAGCTCAAACTTACCAAACCTATTCTAGATCATAGCCCTGAGAACCACTGGCATTAAAAACACATGGCGCTCCTGTGCGCCAGGTCTTTCCTGACGTACAGAGCTAGTCGCTAACGAAAACCATACGCCCAAAAAAAGAACAAAAAAAAACAAAAAAAAAAAAAAAAAACAGGATCATCTTAAGCTCCCGTAAGACTACTTCGCTCCAGAACGTACATTATAACGGTGGTCTGGATACAATTGACGATACCGAACATCGTTCTGCGTACCGAGAGCTAGTTGAATCATTGAGATTAGCCCGTTATCATAGTAAAGTTCTTTTTTTTCAAACGCTCTTTTATAATCCGAGTAGATTTTCTGAAATGACTTGAATTCAACGTAATAACAAAGTCTTTTTTTTCTTTGTTCACCATCGGATTTATAGTTTTATAGAGAAATCTATGTCAGAGAGATAAGCCGATAATATGTGTGTGAGTCCAGTGGATCGCAGATACTCCACTTCAGATCTCATGGCGTTTGATATTGAATTGAACAAATAAGAGCATGGACAGGGTATACCGGTATCTGTGATCTTCTTTGAGCCAGACTAGATTACCCATGATTCTCTATTATAGTGGGTAGATATCAGCTATTTTAAAATCCCAACATGAAGAGGTGGAAATAAAAAAATTTATGAAAAATGGGTAAGTTTGTGTGCTATTTGATGTTAACCTAATCACAAACGACCATAAAGTTTATTTCACTTAACGTTTCGGCTGAGAGGTCTGTGGGGTCAAGTTGGGATGGGTCGGAAAGCTGGTGTAGTATGTATAGACGAAGCGTTGGGTAGGGTCGAAAACGGTGTGTCTTTAGATCGTATAACTTTTCCACGGAATTCCACACCGCCCATATAGTAGCTTTTCGGAATTAGTTAAATTATGCTAAAGACTCGTAGAAGATAGCCGACCTACCGAATTCAATTTGTATAATCGAGGCACCGCATTACCTCGATCGATCATAACACTAATTTTGAAGAAAGGGAGCTGCAGGGATCGTTTTTTCTTATCCTTTCGTCTCATAGAAGAAAAAAAAGGAAAAAATTGTTATACCTATAATGTATAAATACCCATCCACTTTGAGAAGAAGATGAGAAGAAACTCGAGAAGAAAAAAATGCAAGAATAGAGAGACTAGCAGGTTGTAAATAATCTCGAAAGTGCAACAGGAGAATCCTTTATGCACTTCCGAGTTGATATAGTCTACTTTTCTCGTACATTACGCATCGATCGTAACACAATACTAAAATGATGATCAACACGAGAATTGCATTAGAGGGAAGTTGGAGAGAGTTGTACAAGAAGTAGGTACAGCGTGAGTTTTCGTATGGCTATAAAACCGCGTGCTTAATGGAATCTTGCGGCTTTAAGACTAAATGGATTCAGTTGACTAGTCTAATTTTCACCGCGTGCTTCCGAGTTCATCTTCATCAATGGAAAATGAAAACTTTAGCACGTATTAACGAGTGGTGATTGTCAGAGGAGAGATCCGGTTGAAAACATCGATGAGTGCAGGTATGAGCCGATCTGTAAGAGGTAAGAGAGGTAAGAAAGACCAAATCATCATGCTGAAGTCGTTAATGACCGTTCGTCGACGTTCAACTCGGAGAACTCGATCCTGGAGTTAATCCCGAGGGCATTTAGTCTCGGCACAATACCATGTGATTAAATCTAACTCATTACTCGGTGAGTTTAACTCTTTCTTATACATCCCTCGTACCCCTTGGGTCGGCGAACTCAAAGAAAGGAGATATAGTACCTATTTCTCTTCGAGTATAGTAAACCTGCACCACCCTGGACCACTGCTGCTGCCTCTGCAGCGCAGATACGTTTAAGCCCACAAACACAACGCACCGCCGCGCAGCAGCACCCTTCCATTCGAGAAAACGACGCAATATTCACCGAGACTGCGCTGCAGTTCGGTAAAAACTATAAACTTCTAGCACGTGCACACGGGGTCGGGAATCGGCTTAGCCAAGACTCTCTCTCTATCCCTTGCCAGATGACTGTTGACAGTATAACCACGTCGTATTCTCGGTCCATCGCATCACAAGACCCTCTAGTCTGGCCTATAAGGCTTTTAGATTTAGACTAAAACCGATTTCTATCCCTTATACATAAAGTCCAACGGGGAAAATATCTTTGAGAGTGATTCACAGCATTCGAATGCCTTGGGATTTTGTTTTTTAATTTTTCCTTTTTTTCCTTCTTTTATCGTCATAATTTGAAATCTCATTCGAGAGACGAATTTTATGGGTACGTCCTTACTTGGGGGTCTGAACGAATTTTTATCCAGCCATTCCCTGTATAATATCAGCTCCAAATTAACAAAAAGAAACGATTTTTGGGGCTGGCCCGATAAAAATTCGAATATTGGTTTAGGGGTCTTTTTTTTTTTTTTTTTCTGCAGCATAGCTGCCCTTGGACGATTGTTTTCACTCGCGCCGTTATTCCATGGGCTAGATATATAGGGTACCAGATGGCCGCGTTTTCTCTTCCTCTCCGCATCTGTAGTAGTCGTTATATTTTTCCCCGCTGTTTTATCTCATCTTTCGAAAGATCGTGGCCCAGAGGCGCGAAATATGCCCACACCGTGACACACTCGATGGGTTGCCTGTGTAAACAAAGCTTGGAGCGGTGGAAGAAATCAAGAGGCGAGTTTCAGCCGTATATACATGTATGTATGTATGTATTTAATAGGGGAAGGAGACGAAGAAGGAGAGTAGCAGTAGTGTAAAAAATAAAAAATAAGAAAATAAATAAATAAATAAAAAATAGAAAAAATTCTACAAAAAATGGATATAAAGGGAGAATTTCCTGCACTGGTCCAAAATTTCGTCCAGACGAATGCTCGGTCCCGTTGTAAAGTTTAACCGTAGACTAAATACCGTCGTAAAATTTATCGAGAATATATATATGTGTATACACTTATGGGTATACTGTACGTAGTTGGAGGTATAGTAGCATAACTTTACTTGGTGGATAACAAATATCTGTGCTGTGCAGCCTATTATCGTTTTACGTTCTTAATTGGAAAGCGAAGCCTATTTTGGTATATATACTATATGTACGCGTTGATTATTGGGGTTCGTGCATGAGGCAAAAGATTTGGAGATTTTAAAACAAAGAACGTTGTCGTTGTGTGAGAATTTCGTGTGTGAAAAGGGTTTTTAGAAAGAAGCCTTTTAAGCTAAAACCACAAAAATTCACGACGGTCTCATCGGCGTGGTAATTTACTGCTAGTTTTAACCCACTCACTTAAAGTCTATAGGTATACATACTACCATTGAAAGTAGGTATAGGTATAGCTGGTGCAGATGAGATGCAGAAAAAAATAAACGAAATTAAATACAAGGAAAAGAAGAGAGAGAAAAAAAAAGAAAGAAAGTTGAGCTTATGCTGTGACGCGATTTGAACAAATTCTGCACAGCTGTAACACACGTCGCGCTTGGTTTTCAACGATGAGCAATAAAACAATTTTATGCTACCACTGTGCTCGTTTGTCGCAAAACAAAGCAGGGGACAAAAAAAAAACAAGGACAGACAATTTCTCTGTACAAAACTGTAAAAAAAAATGAATAAATTAAGAAAATTTCCTCACTGAAAAAAAAGATCGAAAACTTTTTCCTCCTTAACTATATTGGACTTGAATTCTTTATTTTTTTTCGCGACAATTATTATGAAGACCTCATAAGTCATAGTGCGCTAGGTGCAAAAATAATTATATATAATTTTCGCGATATTCGTTGTGCGCGGTTTATGGGACCATATATATATATATATCGTCGGCGTTAGTGCAATACCGCGTAACTAACATCTGCAATACCGCGTAAGTACAAAAAAAAAAAAAAGAATCAGATTTTGTGTGCATTCGATGTAAAAATAAAAAATACATCGAATGCACACCAAATCTAATTTTTTTTTTTTTTTTTGTACTCACGCGGTATTGCACTATCGCCGACGATATATAATATCGATTGGTCTACAGATGAACGTGAAACCCCTGCGAGAAACAATAGACGATCTCGTGAGGTGAATAGCGAAAGCACGCGTCGCGGCGCGGCGCGTAGTAGATAGATGTAGAGGTACGGTGGCGTGCTTCCTGTGCGCGCGAGCAAGTGAACGTAATGGTGCGTTTGCGCCGTGCCGGTTTATTTCATGGGGGAATTGGGGGAGGTGGAGCACAGTGCGTGCAGGCTTGACGGCGGCACACGCGCCAAGAATATTTATAGACCTTCCGTGGTCGCGGTAGGGGGAGAGGGGGGGGGGGGGGGGGGAGAGGACTTTGAAAATTAGTCGCGCCTATCGGTCGACTTTGCTTTCGAAACCGAGTGATTCGTATGTACAGGGTGTAACAATTGAAACTAGAAAAAAATAAGATGAAACATTTATCCTAATACACCAGATTGCTTCATATTGGGTATTCCAAGCCAACTTAATGATCATTTCTATACTACTTATAATCAGAAAAAAATTCTTCAAATTTTCAGAAACTTGGAATTATTGAATATTAAAATTCGAAACTCCAATACGAAAAACTTGCTGTTTTTAAACTAGTATAATAAATGTATTTTTTGGTAAATGTTTGGTAAACGTACGTATAGCTAAAGACGTATGTAGGTAGGTACTACGTATAGAGTTGCGTTTGCCATAGGACGGTAGGTATACAAGTATGCTAATGCGTACCTATACACATACATGGAATGAATGTAATATATACTTCAGTCTATGCCTACGTCTAGGTCCATATATAAAACGTGGGCCTATCTCAACGAAGACTAAGTGAAGGCAGATAAATAAGAAATAAGAAAAAGAAAAGGGAAGAAAAAAATCAAATCAAATAAGAACGTAAAAAATAGTGGGCTAACGTAAGATATACACGAAAAGTTGGACTATAGAGGTGCGCGATAGATATAGATATAGTAGTAGTATGGCTGATAATACGAACCGACACAAGCACGGGTTAATTTATTTCTAATAAATCACGCCGGTCTATCTTTCTTATTTTCCAAACTGTTGGAAGAATATTTCAACAGTTAAGAATCTATACTTAATTCGAGCACAAGCATTACGGTAGTTGGTATTCAATTAGATAAGAAAAAGCTCTCTGTATACTTTTTCGATATCGCTGCACAATTAAGACTAGAATAATATTGATTTACGTATTTTAAATTCCTTATTAAAGATATTTGTGCCACTAATTGGAATGAATTTGAAGTTTTAATTAAACCATTTTCTTTGTTGTTTTTTTTTTCTCTTTTTTGTTGAGTTACTCACGTTATTCACTTCATTAAATTTATTAACTTTATACTATAACTCTGCGATGTATAAGACCATATTATTATAACTGAGAAGATGACGGCGACGAAAGAGCTGCTTATTCCTTGTAGTCTTATCTTGAAAACGTTATTATTCGCACGAAATGCAAAAAATATAATGGCGTCAATTTATACGTTATCGTAATATTATGTTATTTTGTTTGTCGTTTTATATACTGTCAAATACTTAATTTAAAATAAACTTATACATATGTATACGACATTTGATCCCTCGACTATAAGTATGTTATAGTATCATAAATTGAATTAATAATGGAATAATAAATACGTTGACCGCACATACATATTATAAATATGATATATAAGTTAATAATTCAGTCGTATTTATCATATCACGTTTTAAAAACGTGAGAGAGATTCCAATTTCTTTACATACGCATATATTATAATATATATACACCTGTATTTAATATTACATACAATTGTTAATGGTTTGAAAAAAATTAAATATTCAAATATATCCATCCATCAGAGTAGGTATGTAGGTACCTATCGTTGGACGTTTTTACCTCGATTTGTAAATACATTTTTTCGATAATGGATAATTTCCGAGAATTTATACGAATCGTTATCATACATCGTAACGGCTGGACGTTATATAGTATCGGGGAAAATACATTTTTTTTTCCCCCAAATTCTTAGTATTCCGATTCGTCGTTATACCACATACTAGTTAAAGCAATTTTGTACCTATACTATGCGGTTTAGTACAATAATTCAAGTTGTCGTAATTCGTCACGAGAACTAATGGGGCCCTCGGTGTTAAAACGTTGAAGACATTTTAATGTGACGTAGACACGAGAATCCAACTAATTATATTGATAATTAATTTCAACCAGTGCAGTCAGCACATATAAATGGTCTAACGTAAATCGAAACAAATGACACGCGTCTCTCCGTTCTCATTTTTTTTTATTTTATTTAAAAAAAAATTTTTTCAACAATTTCTTAAGTCATATTATTTTATCTCCTTCTTATCGTCGGACAACAACATTTGTTTATCTACTCATTTTACTCCCACCGAGCTCTCCGCGGTATTCGAGTATTTGAATACTGGCTAAATAGGAGATAATCCTTATCACCATATCGCTGCGCGTATATATCTATAATATATGTACGATTGGTCAACCTTTCGTTTCAAGTACATACTTAGGTCATGAATTTAATTTTAATTTAATTTATAGTTTGAGCGATGATTATACTGTTATATAACTTGATTCGTGCGTATGCGGAAAAATTTATACAAAAATATGAAATAAAATCGTCATTTTTAATCCAGAAATATTATCACCCATACAGCTTCTGAAAATCCTCGTAGCTTTACTATAAACCGCATTTATTAGATGCTCGCCAATTGGATATATTTCCTATTTTTATTTAATTCTCTTCTTTTTTTTTTCGTTTTAAATTCACTTATGCGATAGTATCGAGGTGAAAAAGTCCAGCTTAATTTTTCATCGCCAGTATTTCGAGATGTATAATTCATGGTTTAACTTCACCCATCCATCCATTGAGAGAAAGATGTATATCTGGGCTTAAGGACGAGGAGGGATATAGCCTTGTCTTCGTTTCGACGTCCGCGCCTCGAATCTAAACATCTTTATCTTTTTCACGCATCTTTCGATACGCCGACGTATATGTAGGTGGGTAGGTACAGGAGCGCGGTGAAATAAAAAAAATAAAATAAGAAAAAAATAAAAAAAATAAAAGACAGTTTACGTACGATCGAAAGACGTTTAACGGCTCTGCTGACAACCCACATTGCCTCTGCGAATTTATACCGCGAAAAAATCGGTAAACTGTATCGCAGACTTTCTCGTATAATCCAATGAACGCGTATGCCTATACAGTTCTCTGAATTTTTCACAAAATTTTCACCGTTAATTGCAGGAGTCTGAACGGATTTTTTTTTTGGCCATCGTATTATAGTCTCAGTCAATGCGATCTCGCGGATTTCGGAAGAGAGATACGAGGGGAATTTTTTTCAACATATTTTTTAAGGAAAACTATTTTTGAGGAAAAAAGACAAAATTTTGTCAATTCGCCTCGGTCTCCCCTATGTACGACTTCGGGTCGGGGTCGTACTGACCCCGTCATTGTCTGGTCAGGAAACGGCTACTTACAACTCGTCAGCATTACGCTAATTCGAGACTCGCTCCGTACGTACGTAGTACGTCTTTAAGGCCGAAACTCTACGCCGCAACTTACGTACCGCATGTATATACATATTAGGGTGGTCCTTAATTCGGTCATATTCAAATTTCAATGCTCTCATGAGCCAGAACGTCTTCGAATATGTGAAAAAAAATGTAGTCAAAACTCCAGGTTCATATCTCAATTCTAAGCACTGCCCCAAAGTCTTCGAATTTTCCTTCGAAGTATGCAGTGTGGTGTATATTATAGGTACTTGTAACTTTATGTAGGTACCACCTAGTCACAGAGAAATCATTGTTCGTTTGGTGCAAGACGTGAAGGGAGTCGAAGAACCACGTGTTCGTCCTGCAGACTTATGCTGCTATACATATATATGTACATGGTCGAGGGAGCTGCATCTGCGCCGAATTACTTGAGCGCGCGGCTCATTAGAGGACTTCCTCCTCTCTTTCCGTCTCTAAATTTCTTTCTATGCGCACTATTCCCTGCAAAGCAGCGGTACTATATCTCCTTCTTTCTTACTCCCGTGTACCTACTAGCTGAAAAATAAGGGCTTGTGCAGTATAGCGGATAATTTTCCGGTGTGACGATGAGGTGAGTCCAGCCGTAACGGCGTCGACGGGCGTCGCGTATCCCCGGCCGCGGTGCGCCGCAAACCCTTCTTCCAAGAATTTCTTCCCTATACGGGATATCCTCTCAAACTCAAATTCAAGACGAGAGAGTCTGAGATGACAAAATCTGATTCATTAATTTATTCATTTATTTATCTTTATAATTTTACAGATTTAGTCATTTTTTTTCTTCTGTGTTTCCCTGCTCCGGTCTCCGATACAAACTATATGACTATACGAAACGTATAAATCTGTTGAAAAAATTATAAAACCGTTCACGTAACCGTTGGGACGATCCTCTGAGATCCAGAGATCGTGTTAAGCATTATCATTATATGTGTCGGCTCCGTGTCGTAGATGTAGTTTTAGCCTGGTGTTCACCGCTCAACGGAAGTCCACCGTGATTTGTTTTGACACCGGAAACAGTGCACGTGTGACGTCGACGCCAGGAACGCGCGCCCGCGCCGGGACGCTGTACATACGGCACTTCTTTAATCGTTTATACACTTTATACGGTATATTCGATGTCTTACATCATTTTTTTCTTCCCAATTTTGTTCCCAAAAATCATCATTTTTTTCCCTGTTTCCTTTAAATTTCAAATTCATCATACACTTCAGTTTTTTCATTAATATTAACTAGATCCTTCACATACCTATATGTGAAGCATACACATTACGTACACGTTACACATCACGTGCTTAAACTTTTACAACCATTCGTGAGTTCCGAACTGCAGAGCATTACGGTGACTATGAATCGTTCATTGTGTTTATTGTGCTATACGACGACATGTATGTGGGTACATTCTAGTGACATTTACACCAACGAGTCTTATTCTTCAGGATCAGTAGGCATTGTGTATAACTTGATTGTGAATAGGATGTTAAATTATTAGTTGCGGTGAAGAGTCGAAGTTATCGGCAACTAGCAATAACGCACGATTACCTATAATAAACTAGTTGTCTAAAAATTGATGAAATTATTCGATTAAAACACATTTTTTTCCCATTTTTAGGTCTTTTTTTTTTTTATAAACCGCGGAATTCGTTTTATTGCCCATTACCACAATAATCTCGTAGCTAAGCTGCTACCTGTTCCCTAATCAGTTTTATTCTTAGTCATGATCTTCAATCTCGCGGTGGGTGTGGGTTTCGCGATCCTATATACTGTATTATACATACATATATACCGAGAATATCCGATGAGAGTAAACGATCTCCTTCCTACGGCAAAACCAACACATGCGCGCACCGCGTGCGTGAGGCTCATTCGGGAGGGAATGGGGTCCCAGTAGCGTTGCATCCCCTCCCGAATGAGCCTTACGCACGCGGTGCGCGCATGTGTTGGTTTTGCCGTAGGAAGGGGCCGTTTACTCTCATCGAATATTCTCGGTATATGCGGTGAAAGTCTCGACTGCAGGCGATGACTTCCTCGGTTGCTTCCCGTTCGCGTTTGCTGCTCCAGAATTTGCATAACGCCTACGTACTATGCCATGGGACGACCTGGTGCTGCCGCTGAGATAGTCAATGAAAAATAAAGAAAAATATAAGAAAAAGGAAAAGGTTTTGTGGATATATAAGCAGCTGTAGGAACTTGCGCATCAGCGCAGCTTAACGTCGTTAGATTAAATGTATTTAAATTTTTAGCGCGTATTTTTAATTAACGCATGAACATCAATTAACCGTTTATTTAGACGCCTTTCTACTATTGTTTATAAAAAATAAATAAACCGTACGATTTACCTGATATACCTAAATCTATTAAGTGAATCGTAAAACTAATTTATTTCGCATAGTTAATCGGTCCGTTTCTAATAATAATTTTTTTTTTCCCTCTTTTTCCATTTTTCTTCGTTTGTTCTTTTCAGGTCGAGTTCACGGGTTAAATATCACCCAGTTTTGTTTCAAGATCTATAAATCTCGGTCTGCTGCAGGTTCTAATAAAAATCGTTCTTTTCTTCGTTGATCTTTATGTATGTATAGGTATAATAGTACCTCTATACAACCTCTTTCCTGACTCACCAGGCCTAACGATAAATTATTTTCGTCGAACAGCAGCCCGAATTACTGCGGACCACTTTTACGAAGGAAATTTTCTCGCGCCTATGGTATAGTAAATGAACCAGGTTATAGGGCTAGATACCAATTTGCCCTACGAACACTAAGTTTCTTGAAAACAAATAATAAAAAAATGAAAAAATAGAAGAAAAAAAATGAAATGAAATCTCAACTCGTTTCTTCGTTTCTTTCTTCGTTCGTTCGTTCGTTCGTTCGCCTTTCAACGGACGACATAAATATCGATGCGAACGCCCAAATGTTTACGAACTTGGCTTGCCAATGAATATAACTACGGGAATATATTATTATAACTATATTTATTTATAAATATATATACAGATACCAAGAAACCGGCCTAAATTCGTCTAATTCCTATAGGATATCTTGAGATATTTTTGTGAACGCAGGTCGTCTGTCGTCAATGAGACGGTGGGGTAGCACAAATTGATCTTGTCAAGTTTCTTTATGAATATTTCGATGGGCATTGGGCATATAATGATCATTACGCGTTCATTATTTTTCGATTAATTATTCAATCAAGTTAAATTTCGTCTCATTATACTGTCATTATTTTTGTCTCTGCAATCCTCGAATCGTGTATATAGTTGTGAAGAAAATATACAGATATAGTGAAGCTGAAAGCGATGGGATGGGATATGTCGTCATGTTTTCATCCAACAAAGTTTTCACCATGACAATCGATGGGCAGAACTTTACGTCGAAGATGTCACTCTTCGAGGATGTCAAATTGTCAACTGCAGCTGAGGGCGGTTCATTCTAATCAGAAAAATATCACTGACGCAGACACACAACTGCAGTCAGGTTTCGAAGCGAGATTTTTATTATAATTTCTTGCTTCACGGTCCCATTGCGATGTTAATGAAAAAAATTTATTCCTAAATCAAATTAGAGCGAAGTTCATGATATACACACATGCGAGTCATGCAGTTATTTAGAAATTCTATGGCAAACGAGGTTACGGTCCTGTTCTTGAAATATAACTAATTCAAGGTTTCGTTGATGGCATTAATTCAATAAAGTTTCACGATCTTTTAGCTGAAAGTTATATAACAGCCTGATGACATCACCCGGATCAAACTGAATTTCTCACATATGTGTGTTCCGCACATAAATATGAATTTTATATACATATATTCATAATACATGTATACATCTAGATTCAAACCATTTACCATCTTCAATATAGAGATACGCCTGAGCACATATAAAGACTATTTTATACCTCTGCGTGGGATAAATTTGTCAAAGTTCATTAGAGTCGATGATAAAAGATAAGATTTTTGAAAAAACGATCTTGTTTGATCGGTTCAATTTCTATTGCTGATAGCAATATATGCGCCCAGCTTATCAAAATTTGATATTATGAATAAGAAAAACAGGGAAAATCCCTTGTGGAAATTGGAATGTATACGTATTGTATAATCATGTTAACTGGACGTCAGCTATGGTGAGAAGTATAAGTCAACTAATCTTTAATTATCTCGTTTGCCTGGCGTGAGTAGTAACTACTGTAAGCCGATATGTTAATGCGTGTGCAGCGTGACTGTGACGCTAATGGCATGTTTCAACGCTTGGGGAAGTACTCGTTGACGTACAGGTGGTGGGTATATAGCCATGGCCATGCACATACGTGTCTTTCGGTAATGAACATCGGTATGGAATGTACTGTGGTTTTATACCAACGAATCTTATCAGATGGTTTCGAATCAAACCACCCAAGAAGAAGAAGAAGAAGAAGAATAATAATAAAAATAAATTTCACAAAACTAATCATAGAACATATACCATTGACCATATGTTAACGGAGATTTTAATTGCGCGTTAGCGTATGTCACACGTCACTCATCACTATAATATCTGACGTAATATACATATACGTATACACTCATCACGAAAGGTTTATACCTTAATTTTATTCTAATTTAGAACCCCACCAGTATTCCTGCATGAGCTCATGTACAAATAATATTGAATTTTACATTTCTCATGGGGTTTAAGGGGCGCAGAAACAAGAAGTAAAGAATAAAATAACACATATGACCGGAGTCTTGGTACCACCGTTAAATTCAGAGATAAAAGTCAGATTAGAAATCCAATTGATATTCTATCGACGATAAATTATTATCATCGATGTGAATATAAATCGCGAATACAATGGAGTTTTTCATACTATTTTGGTACGATGTGCATATTATAGTAAGGTGGTAAATCACGCACGTACGTTAGTGTTATTACCTCGTTGATTTTTTCAATCACATATAAAACATATCTGTTCGTAGATCGATTAAATGTGTCGTTCAGTATAATAAACGGATCAGCTAATCGCCATTGGAATTGACGTGTACAGTAACCAAACGGTGTGAATGAAATTTATTATACTAACTTCCTGATTTTTAATTAGCTAAGAATTCTTATACATACATGCATCTGCCCTTAGTTGGTGTATGTAACAAATTTTATTAAATCAAATCTCGTAATAAATTTAAAGAATAAAATCGATTCAAAAAAATCTGTCGATTTCTTAGGTATACCTACATACGTGGTTCGGATAAGTTTCTTATTTTTCTCTTTTCAATACATAATATCGTTCTATTTTTACATAGGTAAAATTTTTTATTTTTTTTCCTTTTTTTTTTACTTTTTTGCGGACGTGACCATCGCGCAGTACCTATATATAAATAAGTTATAAACAAAATGGACACTTGGCAGAATCCAGAACACGTATGTAAGCGGGTTTATATCAAAGAGTTGCCCTTGCGCTTCGCGATATATATTGTTTGTTATTACTGCGCTCCTCGGGTTCAGTAAATGAAGAAATTTTCCGTATGTATGTATGTATGTATGTATGTATGTATGTATATTCGGTATGCAGATTTTGACTGGAATTTTATAAATAAACTAAAGAAATAATATACGTTAGATGTGCAGAAACGTACGCAACGTGTATAGGTATTACTTCGAAAATACTATATATACTACCTATATATATATATATATATATACTCGTACATGCCTTATAATTTTGACCTATTTCCGAATGAAAAAATACGCTTTTTATTTCGTTGTTAAATTTTTTTCTTTTTTTTCTTTTCCTTTTTTTTCCCCGATGAAATGTTAAAGCTGGATAAATGTGCGGCGTTAATTGGCAGGAAACTTCTGTCAATTAAAGCGAAAACCAACAGCTAGACCTATTACATAGATGAGAGGAAAAGGGCGAGCATGGTGGTGCTCTAGAGTTCAGACAGGTGTTCACTCCTCGTAGATTTTCTCTCTATACTCGACAAGGGATGCTGCGCGTTCAAGTCCTGCTGTCAGACAAATTTTCTGTCCCGCGTGTTCGGTTTAATATTAAGAAAATCCTCCGGAAACGATAGCTTCTCGACTTCTAAATTTTTTTTAAATTTTTTTGTACAATTTTTCTATCACGCGAGAAAATCTCCGATCTGTTAAATCGCTAATTGCATAATCGCCTGCAGTCTCCCTTACTTCGAGGTGAAGCATATGTGTGTGTATAGAGGCAAGAAAAAAACACAAAAAAAAAACTGTTGGAAAACACTAGACCGAAGATTTGAATTTGTGGCGCAGCTAACAAGACAGACGTGACTACGATGAATGAACTGGAGTAAAGGCAACAGGTTATTTTCTTAGCCAAGACGATACTACGAGAGTCATCATCTCGTGGGCTGCAGCAAGAGTCTCGCAATAACATGCTTAACCCTCTTGGTCTGATCTTCAACCAGGTGGATCTCATCGTCGAGACTTCGTCGGTTCGGTCTTTGGTCTTTAGTACAAGTATATACATATATATGCGCGTAATATATAGCACAAACGTTATAGTTGCACCGGGTGTATAACTTGTATGTTACATATCCAACTTTAATGCGTTTTATGTCATCGTTTTGCCGCACGCGACTTCTTGACGGTATGGTATGACCGTAAAAAGCTGCAGGGATACAACGTCGCGGTTGTATATAAATACAATGAAAACTGAAGAGCCCGTAGATGCTTGCAGGAGGAAACTGCAGAATGGTTAATTTTCTTGAGTAAAAAACCGTGCGACGCTCTTCACCTGCAGAGCGTTTCCTGCACTCATCGATCGGAGTAATGACATTCGGTTCTGATCCTGATGGGTACATAAAGTTTCGAGTTTTGAACGAGTTAGGTATATACCAACGACGCAGACGATCGCCTCCGCCGAGGACTGGCAAGTAGATACAATAAAGTTCGTAATAGTTTGATTGCATAATAATGCATGGCACAGCTGCGGCCAGTAAAGTAGGTATGTAACGCATGAGATAAAGAGAGAAGCGTTCTAGTGTTTCTCTTCATCTTATTCGGGGATCTTTGCTTGTCGGATGCTGATGGGCCGCATATACGCTTAATGAGAATTAATCTTAATAAAAATAAAGACGAAAATAATTATAACAGAAAAAAAAGGACGATAAGAACAGTGTGACGATAATAAAAGACCGAAAGGACATCACAAAGAGAATATATATATATTATTATCATTATTATTATTATAAGAGAGTATATATGTATACGTAGAGGTGATGTACGTGTGGGTAATGTGTGTGCACATGTAGCTCGCCAATCGGTCTATGTTTTCATCACTCATCAGAGCTCGTTGGGTCGATTAAACGCGACCCATCGTGGTTGTATGTATATGCAGAAACAAAACGAGATTCTGAATTGACCACAGCTTCTGAGAACAAATCAAGATCCTTAAGGGGTTCAGAGAGTCGCGAGTATCTAGTTACGTATACATATATGTATATTGTATACTACATATGCGTGGGTGTTAGTATAAATGAACGATTCTGAATCTACTATTCAGATTTCAATGTTTTTTTCCTATGTATAGAAATTTTATTCTTCCTAGTAAATTTCTGCATAAAAATATTCAACTATGATTTTAACCCTGACATTAACGTTAGATCAGAGTCAAGTCTACGGAATACGGAATATGCATGTATACATAAATCGCAACATAATATACGCAGCGTATAAATGTTAATGTATGAAATTATTAATCAGGTCAATGTGAGGATATCATATTTTATCGATGAAAAAAGTAAGGAAAAAAAATTGAATAGCAATATAATATAATTTAATGATGCGGCAATGATCGTAATATAATTGTATCAATATTAGATTACAGTTATAAGTATAACGAGTTTCGCCGAGGCTAGCGCGGAACGACATACGTTAATACAATCTCTCCTGCAGCAGCTTGGTCCATCCATGCATGCATGCATGCACGCATGTGCGCAGACTTACGATTATGTTTATAATACGTGTAGAAGCAATATGCTGCAACTGAATGGTAGACTATAAGTAAAGACAGATGACGGTCGGGGAGAACATCGTCCCCAAGGCATCTTGTGCCGATCAACTATTAGCAAAGCTCTCTTGCCTCTCGGCAAAAGAATGTTTATATGGATCCTGCGCTGCAGTAGGATGAATCGGGACTTCGATGGTTCTTTTCCTCCTGTTTTCTTCTATTTTTCTTTCGAATGACTCGCTTCTCTTTATCGTATGATATAAAAAGCCTTCAGTACCTATAGCAGCGGTAGAATTTTCCAGTTTAAGAAAAATATTCGCTATAGTATTACTCGCCGATAAATCAACGGGGAAGACGCATAGCTCACTATTGGCAAAAACTAAACTCCTTCTGCCATGAGACAGGAGAGATTTCCTCCGTATTTACTACAGGCAGTCGGTATGAAAAATGGGAAATTGCCATTCCTTGCACGCTTCTATACCTCCTCTGTCCATCGTCATTAGTGTTCTTGCGCGTCAACGAACGCCGGAAATGAATTGCACTGTGTAACGGTGTGCGAGGGTGAATGACAGCGAAAGAAAGAAAGAAAGAAAGAAAGAAAGAAAGAAAGGAAGAAAGAAATGGTCAAGAAGAATAATAGCATATTGGCTACTCATTGATTCTGCAGACTAAACGCCGATTTCACGCCGAAATTCTGTACCGCAGCAGCTATACGACGTATACCTGCGTTCATCTTCAAAAATAATTCATCTAAGTCCGCGATAAAATCGGATGGCTTGTTGAGAGGGTGAAACTAATTCAAGTAAACGAAAAAAAAAGGAAAAAAGAAAAAAAGAAGAAAACATCTGGAAAAACATGCGCGTGACCATACAACTGGTTTTTATCTTTAATCTATGAAAACGAAACTACAACGAAGACGACCTTCTCTTCGCCCCGAATTCTTCCATCTATAAAACACACATTGCGAAACCGTATACCTAAATTCTATATAGGTGGATCTATATACCTATATGGGTAGTAGGTACCTGTTGATAATCACCCACGCGGCCTTCATTAGACCTGATTAATTATTCGATCATTTTTTTCGTTTTTTTTTTCTTGCTGCGGTCAGGTTCAGTCGAGACTGTTCGATTTAAAGTGACAATTCTTTCTTTCCTTCCCTTTTCATTTTTTCAAAGATTTTTATGGAATCTTACGAATCGCGAATAACAAATTTACCACGCGATATTATTCTACGGTATGAAATTATTGGTCTAATCGCCAGCTCAGTTTCTGGTATTAGATACTGCCTGCAACGCAACGTACGTGTCGTAACATCTTGGATTTTATTACCAGGGAGAATTTTAACTCAAGATTAGTTACGGGATGAATTGATGCGGCACAGACCACCCTGACGCCCTGAAATTCCATTTTTTTGCTCATGATCTCAGCTGGCTCGTCAGTTATTCATAAATAGTACGTATATATCCCTTGCACCGTGAAGCGTGCAATTTCTACACGTATGTATATATAGTAGTACCTACGTACGTCTCTACCCACGGGTTTACTCTAAAGGTTGAAATTCCCTCACGACATACCTACAATCTGGTTTGACTTATTCATCATTTTGAAATCAATAACTCTGATCAACGATTCCCAAATCAAAATTTAATTTAAATAATTTTTTTTTTTCTTTCTATATTTAAGGGTGAAAGTTTTGTTATCAACATTTAAACGCTGCACTCTCAGTACAATGAATATAATATAATTAAAATTGATCCATACGCGTATACCTACATTCGAAAGTGATATGTTTGATCATCCGGCATTTACCTATACCTACCTACCTACCTACCTACCTACCTTTGCTTGGCTATAAGTTGTCGCGGAGTAAATGTTCCGCAGACACATACGAGTGGGCGTTACGTTCGTTCTATTGAACTCTAAGAGCTTTATATACTTGACGAAAAGTTGTTTAACTTGTATAAACTTTAACATCGATATAGGTAGATTCACTGCATATATAGGTGTATATGTAATTATAGTGGGGCAACGGGTAGGCGGCAACGATTATCAGTTACTACCACAAAGTCTGATTACCCACGTGCTTATAGGTATAGAAACGTAAATTGACTGAGTTATATACTGACCGACGGTTAATTCTTCCACCAGACTGATTGTAAACGATCGAGTGACATACAATCTCCTCCTTTTTAGAATCAATCAAAAAATAAAAATAAAAAAAAAAAAAATAATCAGACTTCGACTTCATCGATTTCTGACCCATTTATTATATTATATAGTGGATAGTTCAACTCGATCTCCTGAGTCATAGGACTTGCGTAGGTTTTATATAGGCGACGCTATTCATCTTGTGGATTAAATCGGGCGACTGGTCCAGCGCGGGGAATCTAATGCCGATACAAGTGAGTCTGTGGATCGGTAATAAGTTTTATGAAAAATTTATTAAGCCCTGAGAATCGGTTGATCAATTGCTACATACATATTATGCGGTCACTCAACTCGCAAACGGTCAAGTGTTCTTCTTGGATTTATAAAACAGATTATGACCCGCCTCTTTCGAGAATAGAATAATGGGCTTTATCCACTTCAAGAACACACGAAAGCGTCGAATGATGAAGAGATGTCATTAACTGATTTATACTCCCACACAAAAACCAGGAGGTAAAATAATTGGAGGGATCCACCGGCGAGGGGAAAATATCCTTTCGATATTGTTCGATTCTTAATTAGAACCAGAAGTGACGATATCGCTTATGGCTTATGGCTTATCCGAAGTTGATCTTATCACACGTGCTGTCATAGCTTCGTCGTCATGGTTTATGTTGAATTAAACAAATGAGTCACTAGGATATAAGTATATAGAGTCAGTGATTCAGTGTGTACCTATGTGGTTTGGTAACTGTAACACCATGAAGCGGGTGCATGTATAATATATAATATATTGCTTAGATCATTTTAAAAACAAACTCATATGCGTTGTTGGAAACACATTGCGGTATGTAGAATACAGTTCTTGGTAACCTGACTGGCTTTTGGAGCAGCTCCAATATTCTGGATAACTTGTATAAGGTATATCGGCCTATGGGTGCAGCGCGAGCGTTCGGTTCTAAGAATCGCAGAATCTGAGAATATGGAGCAATACAAGGGAGTGTGGATAAAACGAGAGCAAAAATTTTCGGCTTTCCATCGGCGGTATTCGCCGGTGTAAATCATTGGTCAAAAGCATCGTAATGTTAACAAGCTGAATTAGGTAATTCGGCCACTTTGCATGTAAACGGTACCTTAAAAAATTTGGTACTTCCGTTACGGAGACGTGGATTGAGGGCGTCTCGCAAACCTTGGGCCGAATTTATAACGCCTAAAAAAATTAGCCTTGGGGGGTATATCAGTACGTGCTACGTATGCATATGACCGTCCGCGCGCCGATGGTATGCAAGAAAATTGGCGATGATATTTATCTCGCGTAGTGAAATAATTGAACGATTTTTAAACACGCGCCTGTATGTATAAATGACGAGTCCTTATTCTCTAGATCTTACAAAGTTATCATTTTTACACGACAATCAACTCGATTGTATCTATAAGTGCTTTTCTCGCGTGGTCCTGCAGCAGCGGAGTGATACTCCAAAACGACACTTATCGTCACTCGGACAAAGATACCTTTGAATGTGAAATGAAATTCACTCAGTACTATAACAGAGACGCGATACAAACCCAATTCGAGATGTGAGACGTATTTCATTTCATTTCATCTCGTTTCATATCATCTCATTTTACTTATACGGTCGGTGGTACAGGCGACCGTTTTGCTCGTTATTAAATTCCTCGTCGAATCATTCGCGAGCGTTATCAGGCCTACATATGCAGTAGGTACATAGCGTTTCGCTAATTAATACAAGAGAGTTCGACGCTTTTAAGTAGCCGAGGAATTGAACTCTGTTATACTATGCATCGACGTGATTCTCCGGTTTGAAATTAAATTCTATATTCTTATTCGCATTCCCATTTTCGCGCGTTCAATTCTCAATCAATTATCAATTACTCACCAAAATCTGAAGAGCAGAAGATTGAATCGTAAGGCGTGGAATAAGATGAAATTTTTTTTATTCAAATTCGGAGTAGCTGCTAACTTTGAGTTCTTTCTCGATTATTATCGAGTTTCAGTGTCACTGTAATCCCACCGGCGTAAAAATTTCGCGATTTATTCGTCGTTCGTGCGTAGTATTGTACGTGCAAAAATTTTCTCAATCTTTAAATTTCACGATCGCACATTAACGATATCATTGCGTGAGACCTATGCGGCAGGGATTCCTCATATAAGAAAAATATCTTTCCGTTTGCGGACTGATCCCGAGATATAGGCGCGCGTGGCCGCTGTCAGAGCTTAGTAATCGCCGGCTGATTCATCCGTCGTTGGATCTTATGTTATTTCAGGCTGGTCCAGGCGATAAATCCAATGGTTTTTCGCCGAATTGTGGGCGTCTTTACTCCCAGAAAATACACAGATGTAGAGTGCCAATATTCAAAATTTTCAGCATCAGTACTAGGTGTATAATATAAAGAGTCTCAGTTTATCAAAATTTTATCAAATTTTCAAAAAAAAAAAAAACAAAAAAAAAAATAAAATACAAATCACATCGATTCTATCCAACTGTTTTATATGATTATTATACATTCACTTTTTTTTTTATATTCTATCGATTTTATACGATCCACAGGGTACCAAGAGTGTGAAATTATTTAAGTTTTTACACACTTTCACATGTGAATGAAATTTGTCGCAAAAATCATTTGTCGTAAGAAAGAAGGAAAGAAGATCACCAATAATTATACAAAACACACTGAAAACACGTTCGAAAGTTTACAGACAAAATTTTATCAAATGTGGAGTAAATTTGATATCGAAGAATTTTTTTCCAAAGGAGTGAAACCAAATTTTTGGAAATATAATTATTCCCCAATTTGATTTCCGAAATTGAAATTTTTTATTTATGCAAGTTTTTTTTTTTTTTTGGTTTGGTTTGGTTTGGTTTTTTTTTTTTTAATTTTTTCCTCTGTATCATCAACGTCAACAACAACACCGTCACCTTGTATCAACGTCCTACGACTGTCGCAGCACACTCGCGCGCGCGATCAACAACTAGCCGAAGGAAGATGCCTGGGATGCGCTCGAAGGCTCGGCTCGGGGCTAAGTGCCGGACCAATGCTTGAAATAACCGCTCGCCCACAACCCCCTCCCCCGTTACTCCATAGACTCTGCGTCAAAATTTAACTCCCCACTCTAGAAACTCTTCGGAGACACACGTGCGTGTAGCGATTCGTATGTACATGCGTGTATATCCACCCGCACCCGCACCCGCGCACGCACACGCAAACGTGTTTTTTTCTGCCATCAACCAGCCAAAGCCTGACTTACGATGCGATGTACGCGTTTGCGTAGTAAATGAAAAATGAACAAAAAAAAAAATGAACGAAATTCGTTGGTTTTCGCACTCTTACGATTTTTCTATTTTTTTTTTTTTTTTTATATTCCACAGAATCATTGGTCGCATGCAGCTTATCCTGAAGAAAGTACACATATCTGACTAGTGTATGCAATGATGAAGAAGTACCGCGATAGATAGTACGCCGGTTTCTTAGGCGTCTAGCCGCACGTATAGAGCCAATTTTTCCCATACGATCAATGGCGAGGGCATTAATTACACTTCTGTATCACCACAGCTGCTCCAGGTCACTAATAGCTAAAAACATCCTCACAGTATCCGCTCATGGTGTGATATCGCGGTTTGTAACTCAGTCGGTGCAATAAATAATCGGCCTGAGCTCATGCACCGCGAAAATAAGATACATGATCATTTTTTATTCTTATTTTTAATGAGCAATGAGCTTTGCAGTGTGAGAAAAATCCTGAAGCTTTATCACATGATTTCTCGTATCGTGGCGAGACCCGTGCAGAATTTTGTTCCATCAGTGCAGCAGTGGCAGGTAGCATGCGGCAGTCCCAAGTTTGGGAAAAGCCCAACCACCCCTATTCCTATTTTTCTTTTCCCATCTGCGTTTCTTTCGTAGTAGTGACACGCTGGAGACATGTGTTTCTGAATTTCGTGGGTCCAACCACCGTCGCTGCACCCTCTCCATTCCGACACTCAATACTTTCCAAGCTTCGATCCAGCTAAGCAATGCATCATAGGGTATAGTGTGTACTGTGTACGTACGCTGCGAGCCGAGCAGTGAGCACATGGATGCGTGTATGACCATACGCATAAATAGTCGTGACTAGGTATCTACGCGTATATGTAAACTAACTAGTAGAACCATATATTTATAGAACTACAAACGTAGTGTAGACAGAAAATCGGGTGTGTGTGTGTGTTCACTATATGCACCGTCTATACCCCTCGCTGACACAACCGAAACGCACTAGTCAGATATACCTATAGGTATACCTACCCCTCTGACATAAAACCTACTACCTAATTATTTTTTCATCCATACACGTGTTCGACAATGAGATACACGATTCTAAGTCGAGTGATATGACGGGACCCCAAAGTTAAGGCGAAATATTATTTTCGAGAAGATCCTCAGCTCAACACCATGTGCAGTAACTTCGGTTACTCCGAAATACGCTAGGGACTATGAATTATTTCATTATCGGTGTGATGATTACGATTAATGGTTTAACAATTCCAGTTGATTGATAAAACGAAATTCTGGCCTATTTTCATGGTGATTTCAAACGTTCACTCCATTTGATGATATGGCTATTTAGTATTTGTACCCCTTTTCTGCGGTTGATAATAATTATTAAATAACTGCGAATAGAATATATAAGAGGCTGAAATTTCCTAGTGCAATATTTTCAACGACTTGTAGGTGGAGTATCGAGACAACAGTTTATACAGTAGCCGAGGTTATATTTCTCCGAAGCAATCCTAACGAGATGTAATACCCGTAACAAGAAAGGGTTAATAACTCTCAATTGGCCTGTTATTGTATAAAATCCAGAGTCCAGCGACGTGGTTACTTATCGTATATAGAAGCTAGTATATAGCCACATAGTAGCTTATATGCCCAACTATTTATACTCGTGAATATATATATTGGCATATCTTTTATAACATATTGGATTATAAATTCGCATTTAAGGTCCATCAAAGATCCAATAATTTCTTCAATAATCTGTCTGCATGATTGAAATTTTTTTATATACTTTTAGTACTTTCGCCTCCATTATTTTCTCCGAAGAGTTTGATAAATCGGCTAATGAATTAAATCGGAGCACACGATCGACTGTAATTTCATCGAACTATTAAAACGTAAGGAAATATCAAGTCGGTCGTCTACGTTGCAGGAAACTTATTTTAAGATCTGTCTCTAAGAGGAACTTACCGGTTTTCAACTGATCTGTAAATTCTGATTTACAACTCCATCATTTTTTTTTTATTTTTATTTTTTTTCTGCTTTTGGTTTCTGTTTCTCTAAAACATCACACACTTACTTATTTTGTGAAGAAAATCGTTAACACGCGACACGTATTGTCTTACTTACCTACTCAAAACCGGGAGTCAATTTCGGTTTAAATTGCTTTTAACTTCTCAGATTCCATCACAGATCTATACTCCCTGCACCGCGTTAAAGCTACTCCGTTACACTCAAGGGTCCTAAAAAATTTTATGACTGCATACTGCGGCACTGGATGTAGTTTTCTGGTAACTCTTATTACCCCGAATCCCGTCGTGGGTAGGTGGGTATATCTTTGACTCTAAATTTTGATTTTTGTTCTCCTCTTTTCATCGTGTATACAGCGATATCTTCAGAACTCGACGAGTATATAATTTTCTCTATTGTATGTTCAAAAGAAACGAAATGAAAATTCAGAAATGAAATATACTGTCTGTCGAAACCATATCATAAGGGCGTAACTTCACGAAAATATTCAATACCATATAAGTTAGAGCTGGCTTTACTTGATCGAAGAACAATTTACGTACGTTGCATGCATGCGGTGATATTATCTCGAATGTACATACGTACAACGTTCATGATGAGAATTGAGTATCCCGTCTTCAGATGAAACTGATAAGAATAAAAAATTTGAATTTTAACGAACGGTCAGATAGGCACATAGGCACATCAATAACTAAAGTTCTTTCATAACCGGGCCCGGCGCGGTGTCTTCACTTCGAAAAGCGTGTTATACAATATTGACCTTAAAACGCGTCTCCGAATGTCTTAATTAATGTTTATAGCCAAATTCGTGCAACGCATTATAAAGCAGGTTTGGCATAGGCAGTAAAGATTTTTAGGCAGAATATCTTAGCACGTGTTTGCGTGAATTTGTTCCTTTTTTTGGCTCGACATCTCCATACCTAAATCCACGAAAGTCGATTATCGATTTTTTCAAATAACTTTGGTTGCGATTTTTTGAAGAACTACCCTAAATCTCCGGTGTTCAGAAATCTAAATTCCTCATAGTCGACGGTATTGAGTTGTAAATTTTGGATTAAATTGAAGAGGCAAGATGCCAGACTATGTACCTTATACTAACCAGTGATTTACGATTTGATACTTTACACTCACCGCTCCATGACGAGGTCAGCGACGGATGAGATATTTGCGGAGCGAGTTGAACTGCGTTAAGTGAAATCAACCTTACAGCTATTTAATTTCACGCTTACTCAGTAACAAAAATATACTTATTCAAAAAAAGCTTCTTCAATGGTCGTTATACTCGTTACATAGTTCAAACTCAAATGCCAACGCTAAAAGTATAAGAGAGTGAAAATGAAACGTCTATACTACATCGCCGTTTACATATATTACAGGGAAAGAAAAATCAGATCAAATGGGATATTTGCGCCCTTAAAGTTACGCAACTATACAGTAGCCGGAAGTATAAGGAAAATAAGTTAGGCAAGAGCTGGCCTCTCCTTTTTCATTTTTCATTTTTTTTTTTCCCTCTTTTCTCTCTCCTCTTTGCCTCTTTGCTTCTATATGCCTCTGAAGAAACTGTCCTGAACGAGGGATATAAGCCTGCCTCGAGATGTTATCTGAAACCTACAGCCTCTGCATCATGCGGCAGAGTAGGTATTGTTTTACCAAATGTACCTACAAGACACAGCTGCTAATAGGTTGACGAAAAAATACCATCGGTCAAGAGTTCTCATATACTTCTGCAGAACTTTTCTCGTCTATTTTATATATGCTGCGTGCATGGGAACAGCCGGAAATTTGGTGATTTAACAAGAATGCACATTAAACTTTTAATGCCAAACCATGCCGCGTTACGTAGACGAGCGGAGCGGATATCCACATTCAGAGCAGCACAAGTATATAAGTACCTACCTACTTCAAGAGATCCAGCTGAGAACTTCGCTGTACCTATACTTCTGCGCGTCTCTAGTTTAGCAGAAGGCATCTGAGTTTACTGCTAATCTCTCAAGCCTGTAGCATTGACTGTACGTCTTATAGTTGGCAGAGATCAGCAGAGCGAATCCACGGAATTAGATTAATCCTAGAGTTTAATCAGATCTTCAACTTCTTCACCTCCTCTTCCTCCTCCTCCTCCTCCGCCGATTTTACATCTTCTTATTTCTTATCTCATTCACTTCGTCCCGAGCGAATAACCATGTATAAATAACTCTTCAACGTCACCTTGGGGACAAGCGACAATGGCGACGGTGTCTTACCGATGCGCTTCTATATTTATATATATACATAAATGAATACATAGATATGCACTTGCGTCTGTACAAAACTACTCGACGATTAGTGTACATACATATATATATAAAGTTGTGTTAATAACATACACCTATGGTATATATATACGTGTTACTATTTACGTGACCATGCATGCATCGAGAGTCACACATGCATACTCCCACACGCTAAATATATACGTGTATAGAAATACCTACATTTAGTGACATTCGCGGTGTGTGGTCCAAGATTTTGTAGTTCATTCATGCCTATTCCTTTCCGTCGTCATTTTTAGATATGTTTTTTTTTTTTTTCTTACTTTGCTGATAGAAACGGATCTTTGACCATTTATTTTCCTCCATTTTTATAACACACATGTATAGTGTGCGGTCATGGAGAAAATAATCCGTAATTTATATTCATTCATTCATTGATTCATTCATTCATTCATTCATTCGCTCGATTGATTTAGAGTTATATTAATAATTTAGCCATAACTAAGATGACCCGGATAATTCAGACTTCTTAGACTTATGACTGATCTTAAAATTCCCAACTTATTGTTTCATACGAAGTGCAGGTGAATTATTAATTTATAGACAATTAAACTGGAAGTCATGACGTAGTGCGGGATGAGTTTTCTTATAGCTTCTCGCGTTCTCGAGGTTCTTACTAAGTCAGGAAACAGTCGTCATAACTCCGTCATCCAAGGGTGCAGCAGAAGAGGAGGACCGAGGTAAAAGAGGAACTCGTAACTTAAGTTTGATTGAAATAACGAAGCAGTTCACGTTTGTGTTTCCTCGACTATAGATGCTGCAGCGATGCAGTGTAGGCATAGCCGCAGTTTATACTTCGCGATGGTGGAGAGCGAAGATCCACCGAAGAACGAAGAAGTATAAGAAGAAGAAGAAAAATAAGAAGAAGTGAAGGGAGGGAATCCTGCAGGGCACCAAGAGACTAGAACCTAGATTCCGGAAGTGTCTCCGCACACTTTGGCTGTTTGTTTTGCTTCGTCTAATTTACTAGGTATACGATGACTGAACTACGACTTTTTGTGTTTCTTCTTCGTCCCCGTAATATTGGTTGTTCCTTAGAGGCGCTGCACAGGTCTTAGAAAGTTCACCAAATGAGGTGTTTTAATGTATCCGAAAAGTCTTCTTTCTCAAACTTTGAACTGCGATAAGAAAAAGAAATAAGTAAAAAAGGGGAAAAAAACTGAAAAACAAAAAGAGAAAGAAAACGAAAAGGAAAGGGAACTTCATTCTTGGTAACTAAAAATGGAAAGGCGGTTAAAACTTCTGTTCTCGCGCCGGATAAGAAAAAAGAGAATTTTTCAAAACTAAGAAACGGCCGTTTCCAAGACTCGCGGAGATACTTTTCAAAAGGAATATACTTTTCCTATCTGTGTTTTTCCTCGGAAAACCGGACGACTTAATCGAGGAAGTTTCTGTCGGCAACCATACGCCATAAAGTTCTATGGCACGCTTAGCGAACGTAGATAGCTTAAGTTTCGCGACGATGTTTAACTCCGTTAAAATTTTCCGTGAATTTGTTCATCAAATATCTGATTAAAGGGAATGAAACGTCACGTAGTGTGTAACGTCAAACGGATCATTTAAATTAAGGAACGAAAAATTAGCGGCACTTTTACTATACAGGAAGAGGAAGTGATTACTTAGCCTCTTCCTGAACCGGAACACAATGTTCTATATTTACATCATCCGCATTTCCTCGTTTGCTCCTTATTTTCTTCTCATACTCCTCACAGTCTAATTTTCGACGTACCTAGTCTGTAATTCTGACTCATGTCAGTAAAATCGTTCGGTTTAGGTCAGGAATAGGACGCAAGATTGTATGTACTGAACTGTACATAGGTATATACATTATATCTACCTCAACATCAGCTCGAGGAACGTCTGCAAAGCGTTTCCGAGTTATGGCCCAATATAATTTCGTTTGATTGTTTGCAGGGCTGACGTACATACATACGTTACCCCCGAAGACAATGAAACCCTATGCTTTAAGTCGAAATGCCATAGCAGTTTCCATGCCAATTCTCGGTGCGTTCATCGGCTTGTTTCATACGACTTTCAGTTTACCAGAATCAAAATTTGATCCGGAAGAATAGGAGCGAAATTTAACAACAAGAACCCTGTGGTTCTTTTCCGTTACGAAGAACGTCTTCTTGGGTGAAATCCAGGCGTTATATAAGTCCGAGGAATCTTCAGAGATTAGGGGTTGTCGAGGTGATTAGATTACGCCGTATTAGGGTAGGTTAGCTCAAGCTTGATACCAGCCTATCGCAACCTAGAGCCAATAAATGCTATCTGACCGTGAAAACGCTGTTTACTTCCAGGCGACAGACCCGGTTTTTTTGTTGAAAAAAAAATACCATCTTCTTCCGACAGCTTCTAGGAATAATAAGATAGGTAGTGATTATTCTGTGAGTGAGTTTGAAATGCTCACGGCATTAATAATGAATTTATTCACGGCTCAAAATTTCGTTCGATGAATGATTTTCGCCGAAAAACCATCAAGTCGGTCTGGTTGTCTTTTTTTTTTCTAATTTTTTTGGGAATCGCAGATTTTAATAAACGTGTTACTTGTCGGTTTTCTGATCTGACACAGCCTTTAAGGCCGCCGAAAGGAGACGTACGGACAAGGCAATATGGGAATCATTACAGGGTGTCCAAATCTACGAAAATGTTGAAAGGCGTTGGAAGCGACACGCCAAGCGAGCCGAGTCGAGGCGTCAAAAGTAACTCGATCTCTTGTCCCTGGATCCCTCGATCCCTAGATCCCTCGATCCCTGGATCCCCAGGATGGTCGTAGCAGACCGTCGTGGACCTGCACTGTCGCTCTTCATTTCGCGTTGCCTTTGTTCGACCCTTAGTGCAGTATAGATATACTTACAAGTATATATAGAAGTTTGTCTGCGAAAGAAAGAGGAGAGGTACCTACAGTTCGGAAAGAAGGCTAAGGAAGCCCGCGGGCTTGTTGTGACAGTTGAGTCAAAAGGAAGGCACTGAGACTTCAGAAAACAATAAAAACTAGAAAAAAGGATTATAAACAGCAGACTTCAAAGGACACCCATTGAAACTGCTGCAGGTCAAATAAATTCATCAAATTTGACTATTTTTTCAAATATCTTCACGCCTTCAAGTATAATTCCCTTCATATAAAACGGTCTATAAACATTCGTCCCGTTTTCGACAGAACTAAGAATTTCCCATGGGCTATTTTCCTCCCAACTCCAAACAGTATAGATTATCGCAAGAGTGGTCGAGATTTCTTCCGGTCGGCCCGGTGGTCAGTGAAACAGTTGGTTGTCCGGTGGTGACTGTTTGACCGCGATTTTTTCTTTTCAAAAATTTTCTCCCGTGGGAGGAAACGGTCCCGATACGACGTATCCTCACTTCCCTCCGTTCGTTTCACCGAGCGGCGGGAAACTTCCGCGTGCAGAAATTAAGGAAAAACTTGTTGAAAGCCGATGTTGACGTAGGATTAGGAGTAAACATATAAACTATACTCATATATTATACAAACGCGGGTGTAAAATATAACTAAAGACAACATCAGGCGAAAAAGGAAGAAAAAACGGAAAGAAAATATCGTCGACTTTCAAGAGCCAGAATATCAATTGAACCGATTTTCTCGATCGGCTGATAATTAATCGACGGCCTAGCTGGTTCGACCTTGAATAAATTATCGCCATCTTCTTCGTTCGAGCTTAATCAATCAATTAGCGGCTTGTATACTACATATCTCGGTATAATCTTTATCCCATAAGGATTTAACTCCCATTGTATTTATTTAGGCACGTATAAATCGATAGATACGGTCGACGACCCTTTACCGATCAGTTGAGGGGCGGCATGGCAGTCACATCGTTGTGCGTGGTTTCCGGTCAGCCACGGTACTTCCTTCCATCGTTAATGCTCGCCCCCGTGATTGACCGGCGCCATATTGACAGGTGGACGGCACATGCTTGCATGGGAAAATTATTTCTATGGGTTTTCGGTTCGTTGTGAAAAAAAGTCGTACCTACCCACTTTTCTATTAGCTTTTTCAATTTTCATTTTTTTCATTTTTTCTTTTTCAAATACTCCCACCGCAGGTTAATTTGCTGAGCGATTTCCTTCCGATCTGACAAAATATTTGACCCAACTGCATATGTGCGTATATTAGTAGGTATAATACGAGGAACGGGCCAACGGGAAGTAATTTTACGCTCTGACGAAAATAGCTTCTTATATTAACTAAAAACTTTCGCATTCCAAACTACTCATTACGCTTTCGGCCCATTGATTTGGGAGAAAATAAACACACGTGTGTTATATATTTTTTAGACTTCGGTATAGTTCGCGAGCATTCTATACAAAAAATTAAAGTCAAGTTAAACCGATCTGCGGATCGTCTAAAAAATTTCATCGATCTGTTTATTGGAGAATAAAAGAAAAGAAAAAAAGATTCACTTTGTAATAGTGACTGAAGAATAAAGGATGGAAACTGTTGATAAAAATCGAGAAATCGATCCGTTCGGAGTAAAATTATAAATTTTTTCACACTGCGTTCGCAAAGTTCGATTTTTCGCACGCTTCGAGTGCATAAAATTCAACTTAACGCGCGTTGTGTTAAAAAATGAAGTTCGATACACGTGCGAGAGATGATTCTCGACTCGTGTGATTGTCACCCTCGCTTCGCTCGGGCAAAAAAACTTCACACTCGTCCGAGAACCAACACTTTCGCACTAGTATCGAAAAGTACTATTCTGACTCATCGTCGACGTATACTGTAATAATTCGCGCGATCACAAAGAAGTCGAAAATCGGCGTGGGAGCACGATTCGAAAAACTGTTTTGACAGGCATTTGCAAAATTATGAACCTCCGAGAATGGTGTATAAATTTTTCTCATCCATTTTACGGTTTCAATCGCGCAGTACCTGGAAACCTCTATATACTGTTTAGTCTGTTCTTCGGCGAAGCTAAAACTCTATGAAGCTACGTCTTCAAACGAAAATATTTAAATTCAAAAGAGTTAATAATAACCAGCCGGTGGTGCTGGGGAGTTCTATATGTACCTATGTATGCTTATAGCTGCTCGATGTTTTACTTAAAAGTAAGCTTTCCTATTACGTCGATGACTGAAGTATCAATTCCGAATATAAAATCGCGCTGAAAAATTCGCGGTTATAATTATCAAATATTTTAATAAAAAAAATTCTCAAGGTTTCAACTAGGTATACTCGACTTAGACGCACCTGTTCGAAACAGTATAGCAACTACAGCCTGCTAGACTTCGGGTCTAATTATTTCTCGCCACGGCTCGTAGCTATTTACCCGCGACTGCATCTGCTCGTCAGAATAGAAAATCTGAGGGTCAATAATCGCGCTGAAAATTCAAAGTATGAACAAAATTATGAAATAATTTATCCAAATTAATTAGTAGCTGTGATATAATTACATACGTTTCTGAAAGATATATATACATGCATGTAGGTATGCATGTATTTCGTCGCAATTAAATCGAGGTCGAAGGATCGCGAGACTCGTACGTACATACATACGTATTTTAGCCGAGTCTATAATATCGCGTTCTCAGGTGCAATGCGGTTATTTTCAGCCAAAGTTACCCCTGCATAACCGGGTGTTTGCACGGTATTGAAAATAAAATAATTCGAGCTCGAACGTACAAGATGCGCGTGCTTTTGCATACGCTAAAGCCTGCAGAAGCGTATCATCAACGAAACGAAAATCTGGCTGCAAATATTCTGGAAGTCTTAATTCTCGGTGAAAGTTGAGAAAAATGATGTAAGTTTATTATATGGGAATGATTTCGTTCGTTATAAAAATTCCGAAAGTATAATCAACAGGAATTAATGATTCGAGTGTTTCTCTTTCTCTTTCTCTTTCTGCTTCTGTTTCTATAACAAACAAATTCCAAAATATTTAGAACAAAAATAATGGAAGTATAGAGTGAGAGAGACAATCAGAGGAAGGGCACGTTGATCATCTAAAGTTAGAATTACACTTGCGACTTTCCGCTACTAGGAAAGGGTCGTCATAAATATCATCGTGCGGAAGCCAGACTGCGCGACTGGACCAACCGCCGACGGCTGGTGTTGCCCCGTCGATGAAGTGAAGACCGTTATCTATTTTTGGGAATTCGTCATGCGTTAGAAATTCTGGAAAAGAGCGAATAAGAGAAGAAAAAAAAAAGAAAATTTTGATAACGATTGCATGCAGCACGAATCGTCCGAAAAAAATCATCAAAATTATTGCGGCAGATATGTGGATGCAAAATTGGTCGAAAAGTAATTTTGCCAAAAATTTTGTCGCGATGATATATTTCGGCTTTTCAAATTACATCAAGTTGCATACCTACATGCAGGGAAACGAAAACAGCTGTGTGCAGATTTATCACATTGTTCTAAGAAATCGGAGTAACTCAGGTAGGTATATAACTGTAGTCATAGCTAAATCGTCAATATTATCGTTATTGCAATAATCGTTGGGTTATTTTTGATAAATTTACTACTTGAACGGTAAATTTCCTCGTTAACGATTTGATTTATAGCTTGCAACAGCGTATAATCTATCTTAAACTCATATACCAACGCGCAGCGTATAGGTACCCATATGCACAACTAGCTGACCATCAAACTTAATGCGTTTTCATTTTGCAAACGAGTGAATAATCCCGCTATGTACTCGTTAATGTATTTATTTATTTATTTCAACATCTCAAAACTGTTCTCCATCAATTTCATATACCTATACCTATAGAGACGATAATTCGTTAGGTTACCCCCCGGCGTACCCCATATTTATTGAATAGGGATAAATTTCTGAGGACACTGCACAGCGGCCGGCGCGGCAGCATTTTTTGCAAAAGATTTTCGAATAGTATTTCACGTCAAGTGTTCCGTTCGCAAGAAGCGCATCTGCCGTATTTTGAATAGAGAATTGAATTGAAACCCGGGAGAAGAAGAAATCGGAAAAAAATTATTGGTATTGAGAATCTGATCCTATAGCCTATAGCGACTTAGTCCTTGGAGCAAAGCTCCTATGATACATCCCTTACCGATATAAATTTGATCCTGAAGATTTACAAAGGGTATAATATATAATTCTATTAGGGGGTCGAGCGATCTGACGGACAAATGATTCGCCCTTTTTTTTTTTCACTGAACGGGTATATGAAGACATTTTTTTTCTCTTTGAGATTCGACCGGGTACGAATTTCTAGAAGACAACAATTGGGGGAAAAGAGTAGAAATTCGATTTGCTGAAACGATTAAACGTAATGGTTCCAGTGGATGATTGAAATTTAATGTTTGTGTATAGCTTAAGCGGGAGGAACGTTTTGAAATAACAGTGAGTAGGTATCTGGATTTAGTGGCTGTAAGGTATATGGAGTACAAGAATATCGCAAATATGGCAGGCAGATGTATTTACACTTTCGGCATTTGTTATGGCTCGAGCAGTGCATATAGGATCTGAGTAAATCATGTCTGGTTACTGACTGCACTTGACTTTCGTTACTATAAATAAGCCGTTATATATCTACCCTATAATACGTGTGTAGGTATATCTGCTTCGTATGTTTAAACCAAGAATTTCAAGACACATTTATGTCATGATGCACATTACATGCAGACTGCAATATGCAGACTGAATATACCATATCTATGTTGTGTGTACCTACTACGTTTTTATCACACCATTTCATCTTTTCTCTCCCACTTACCCCAGCCACCTATCTACATACTTATACCTTTCGTCTCTTCCATGTATGCATGCTTTACTGCACCGACCTTTCAAGGAAGTGGAATAAAGATCTTCCAATTTTCTTTTTCGTTATTGTTTCATTCCTTCTACATCTCGTAACACTCACAATTGCATATTTGTGCAAATGCAGTCCATCTTTTTTGAGACTGTCAAAACATTTGCAGAGAAATCTGGGGTAAAATTTTTCGGAGAAATGACCCGTTCGAAGGCTAGCATTTTTTTTTTATTTTTTCCAATTTCCACACCGATCAGTTTCGTCGATAAAATATCTTCTCGATGCTTTGAAGATTAGGAAACTTGAAAAAGGAGGTGCCTGGAAAGCCTTTTATATATTTCACTGCATAGAATTAGGCCTGAAGGAAACCTTGACACAGAGCAGATGCCTAAGGAAAAATAGTGTCGACATTTGCCTCGGACTATTTAACTGTGTCTAATTTATTTTATTTTTTTACTCTCCATTTTTCAAGAATATATTTCCAATTAAATTCCGTGTTCGCACTGTCGTTTCCCCCAGCCTCTGTCCCACACTGAAGGTTTCAATTATGTATGAACAGCCCTACAGAACCTTTTTTGGACCTAAAAATGAGCAACCTTCACCTATAAAGAGAAAACGTTCATGCATGCTGCTCACTTATGGTATGCGGTATAAAAACAGTTCGTAAGAATCGCGTTTGATCGTTTGGCAACATACACAAATCAAAATTGAACGTAAATATGCACAATTTGACTATGACGATTGACGACTGACGTACGTCATGTATACAGGTACCTATATGTTCCGCGAATCGCTTCGGGAAGAATAAACGTAGATTGAAATTATCGGAATTAATTTATCTAAAAATAAACCCTACAGCCATTGTAATAATCGATCGATCGATTGATCTACGTGTACATGGACTGAATTATTTTGAGCTAACAATAAGTTTATTTTCGTCCTATTAAGCAGGTACCTAAGCGTAGGTATGCGTCCGTATGACCAAAGAGAGTTTCGTGTAGCACGTAATAATCCTCTATAATCTAGGCTTTAAAAACAGTCGTAGATATTCTAGGCTTGATTTAATTGGTCAGGTATAATCCACATGATCAAGCATAGTGCAGCCTAGGAGGGAGGATCGCGCGAGGCGTCGACGTGTAGTGATGAACTTTTGTCTTCTTATAAGTACGTGGCTAGAAGTAATAGAGAGAGAAAAAAATTTCTGTTAGGTTGTTCAGGCACGAAGGTAGAGTATCACGTACTATCTCTAAGGCGCAATGCGCGATAGGAATAATTAATTGTGCAGCGGCATTCGTTTCGGCAATCGAAAACAATATGGTGATGGCGTATCCGCCCAGGACCCATCGACTCGTCTTGCATCCCAAGTAGCGATATATAATACTGCAGTAAGACATCTTGATTTTCGTCCGGTTATATATTTATTTCATTTCTTTTTTCTTCTATTTTACCTTTATAGGCCCCTTGGATAACATACAGACACGCTACTAGTGTGCGTGAGAGCTGTGTACATATACGGCTGACAGCGCCGCCTAACGTGGACGTCTGACAAAACTTGGACGTCAATGTTATGCATGTATACGCCACACAAGCTTAGTTTACTTTGTCTGTATGTTATCCAAGAGGCCTATACAGGGTGATATTCCAGGGACATCTCAGTACTGCAAGTCTCGGACCGTCAGGCGGCTGATAAATATGTGAGCGAAATTATCAGGTTCGCCACGGCGAACCTGATAATTTCGCGCACATATTTATCAGCCGCCTGACGGTACGAGACCTACGGTACTGAGATAGCAAAAATGTCATCTCCGATTTATTAGAAACGAATTCTACCGCCAATTTCTTAGAATTTAATCGCCAGATTCTACATCCACTTATGCGTCTCGCAGTGAATTCGATTCGGTTTATGAGTTTTTTCGCCTAGACCGTCACGAGACTCTATGGCAATTAGAGTATACTGTCTAAGGACCCCGAAATGAACAGCAAAACACAACGAGACTAATATTTTATTGGTTCACAGAATGCCACGTGTTTACTATAACTCGCAAACTTTTATGTCTCACAACTTCCTGTATAATATCTATAGCTATCTAAAAGCTACAACTTACTTCGCTTTATTCTGCTAAAATTTTTGCCAAAACGTTGCTAAAAAAATGTGAAAATAAAAAATTATTGACCACCGTTGCGCAACGCCCGATGATTATTTCCGGTACAAAGTCTACCCTTGGTGCAATTTATTCTTTTCTTTTTTTTTTTTTTTTTGCAACGTAGTGTTAAGTTTCGTTGATTCAATTTTTCAGAATTGGACGTAGCGATCGTTGAAGATTCGTGGAATTCTATATGGAGGATATTGCGCGGAAGATTTTTTGACGCAAAAAGTAAAAAATTCTCGTTTCGCAAACTACCGAATATCGGTAAGGACCTTAAGCCCGCCTCCGTGTCGAATTAGCCTTCCTTAAGCCATTGTACCCTGCGGTAAAAGCCGGACTATAAATTCCTGTTGAAAAAACAGGAAGCAAACAGCTCCTTCTCGTATTTCGACAAAGAGACCACATAACAAAGATTTGCCTATCGTTTAGAGCATTGTGAATCGGATTGCAAAACTCGGTCATTTTATGCCCCTGATCCTGCAGTGATATTTGATATTTGCAATTTTCGTTTTTTTTTCTCTTTTTCTTTTTCTTGTTGCCTAACCGGAAGTTAGTCCCGCTGCCCTGATCCAGGTGAAGTTTTAAAAGCCGTATGTAACACGAGTTATATCATCAGTTCTCAACGAGTACATAATCATTCGATATCAATTACCGATATTGAATGGTCTGCAATTATCATTTCGTCGTGGCAATTTATTAGTTCGATCGATTGAAGTTTGTACCTCGCGGAAATATGGCCGAATGAGTAATTAGCGGTTACGTATATGTGTATGGCAGCTGAGCAACTCGTCGATATATGATGGATAATATCCTTTATGACAAACGGCCGAAACGCGTTTTTAAAAATGATAGGCAGACGATCACAAATCACGCAAAACACGTAGGATACACAAAGCCGTATTTAACGGTCCTGTATAGATGCGTATACAATCGTATATACCTACTGGTATCATAGCCATATACCTGTTATTACAATATCTACTAGCACCTAGCCATTACTCACTTGTTTTTAAAATACGAACACTGTGGGTGGTCATTAATTCTCTACCTATACATTTCTAATGATTTATCAAATACCTTATGCGCAGAGATTGTACGAGTATATTTAATTGGGAGAAAGTTTGACTTTATTACTCGAATGAAAATCAACAGTGGGCCAATGGAAAAAATAAAAATAAATCTACGACTATGAAAGGGTCTATCGAAATTTTATTCAAAAATCTATCTGCATATTACATATACTTAATATAGTACAACTAGATTCTATAAATCAAAACTAATTCTCTCATACACAGAGAGAATCTGACAATCATATGTAAAGTTATCTAAGTGACCTGCAAAGATGCATAAGAACATACGGCATCAAAAATAAAAAAATGAAAAAAATGGGCCTTTCACATCGCCTGTTTAAAATTCATGACGATATCTCCTCAGGACATTTTGGTTGTACGTTTACCACGGAGATAAAGGACATGGAAGAACACTCGGGCGACTGCAGCAGTCAGGTGGTCAAAGTGGGAGTAATTTCGGAAGGGCAACGCCGATAGACTTACTAACATCTCCCAACTTCCGTTCATTGTTTTCTTACCTTTAGAGGAATAAACGACCGCAGGTTTAAATTTCTGTAAGTATACTGTATACTTGTGCTGTACTAAGCTGTGGCTGTAGTAAAACCCATGACAAATGAGAAAATAACTAAATGACAAACCACCGAGTGCAGTATGATTGTTCAAACTCATATCTACCAGGTGTGTAAGTGGCGCGATGAAAGACGTGCTGATATCGTGAGATTTTGACGGTGGATTACCCAGTCCTGAGGACAAGCCGCATGTTTCATGCGAGAAAAAAAATTCTCAGTGAAGATACGTTAGGAGCTGTAGGAAATACGCCTATCTGTGTCCTTATGCACACTGAGAAAAATACCAGCAATAATATTGCTTGAACTGCAATAAAACATTGCTGCATACCAGCCTGCAATAATTATTGCTGAAGCTGTGCAATAAATATCGCAAATTTGAACAGCAATATTACATTGCTATAGTGACAACAAATTGTTGTATCTGCGATAAAATATTGCAGATACGAAAATTTTTATTGTTGCAGCAGCAACGTAGCTGCAACAATAATTAGAAAGCAATAGAATATTGTACCATAAGCAAGAAAGAATCGCTATTTTAGCAATATTCTGTCAGCAAGCGTATTATTGTTGATTTTGGGATTCTCATTTTTCTCAGTGCAGAATGGAAAGTGGCTTTTTCAAGGCTCTTTGCTTCTCGTTTCGCAGGATCCTCAATTCAGTAACTTTGAAGAGATTGTAATATAGGTACATACGTTCTGAGTCATCAGAAATTTACCTATTCTTAAGAATGTATATACCTATGTTTATACAGCAAAATAGCCCGCAATCCCACGTCTCTGAGGAAATCTAGAAGGTTTGAAGAGTCCGCCTACGCTCAAGTCTGCAACGTATTATTTGCTCGAAGATCTTAATGTCTATTGGCGAAGATGTACGTAATATACTAGTATCTGATCGCGAGTCTGAAATGTTTGAGCGAAGATTTCAAAGCTTTATCATCATTTTTGTCAATTTATTTTTTCCTTTCTCTCCTTTATCTGCTCCTTACAGCTCTTAAGAGTTACCGAGCGCGTGTCAGCGCTGCTTGTAGCCTTTTTTCCTTTTTTCTTCTTCTTCATTTATTCGAAAATGTACTTTTTCGCACACAGTCTGCAATTCATGAAGGCGGTGGATTTCAAACGACGCGTTAACCCACGATCATTCAAATTCTCTGCAATATCTCGTATCGCGTGGATGCAGAAAACGCGTCATAAATCACAGCAGGGCGCGGTTCGGACTTCTCTTTTACCGAAGTTACAGTATATATTATGTGTATAGGTGTGTATATATGCATATAGTATGTGGCAATGTATGAGTGGGTTCAGAGCCGTTTCCTGCTGCAGTAGCTATCTATCCATTTGGCTGGAGTGCAGAGATCGGGCGCTAACGGGTAGGTCAAGAGCTGAAGTTCCGTTTTGTGAATGACCACTAGACCTCGATGACGAAGCAATGCCTCGGAGTGAAAACGGTGTTGAAACTTTTCTACCCACGCCCGAATAGCGCGTGCCTTGTTCTAACTCGGACCTAGCTATAGAATCCGCCTAGGAGTTGTGGTATATGTATTTATACATATACATAGAGATGAATATGCCCTCGGCGAACCCTTGATGACAACATCAAAGTATCTTAGAAAACTGGGGGAAGTATAGATCCGAAAATAAGTAGCAAAATAAAAAAGAGACGAAATTATATAGAGTAGACCGTAAAAATCAGAATACAGTAAAAAATCGGCGATCGGCGAGTACACGTTCGCATAATATGGCGAATCCCACGAAACTTTGAATCGCCATGTGGATAAATACCCTGTAATTATATTGATAATTAACGATAATCACTGGAAATCGAGGATCGGTATTCCGATCTCGAATTTCATCCCGCAACTCTCGCGGGGAATAATGTATTTCTTTTTTGAACGTTAAACGTAAAGATTATAACCGGCATGCATATCACTCTTTCTTACCGCAGGTATACTTGAGCGGTTATTTAATTGCTCAGTAAATTTCTGGAATACCGTGAAGATTTTTTACCTCGGTTTGATCGAGTGTTAAGGCCTGCGGTGCTGAAGAGAATGAAAAAATCAAAAAATCAAAGAATCAAAAAATCAAATTAAAATGTAGATATTTTCGTCGCTTCAAACTTGATGTTTTTTTATTTCTTTCTTATTTTCCATTTATTACTTTTACAGTTGCATCGCGCGCGACTATATCGAGGTGAATTGATAACGGAACATTTCCGCTATTGTAAGGTGACGATGATCGTTTAGGAACGGTGCTGCGGAAGGCTTATCGAGATTTAATAATCCTAACAAAGCGGGACAGTCTTGGTATCCGATTCTCGATTTATTCTTAATCGAAGGACGAGCCCTGGCCTCGACTTTGAATAAAATTATTCAACCCCCCCTGCCCCCTGCCCCTTGCCCCTGTACAACTAGAAACCCGGCATTTGCTTCTCGACAAACTTTGCGCATACTTAATTCGCGATGTGTCGATAAAACCGTCTAGGGGCTACAGCTAACGCGAGTAACGGTAAGGAATTTTAATTCCGACCTTCGCGATGCCATCTTATTCGAAGAAATTCTACAACTTTTACCTATAGGTACTACCTACTTCAGCTTCACCACCTTCGACTCTAACCATCAGCTCATTATTTCAGATAAATCTTTCCATCGATCGATCGATCGATCCATCAGAAATTAGAATTGTAAAATTCTACGCCCACCGCTTGCTTAGAAATCTTTTTCGAGCTTGCAGGATATCATTTTTTCCGGATTTCATTCTGATTGAATTGAATTGTCATTTAAATAGTTATTAGACGCACATATATTCCACCATAAGATGCAGAAATCAGGATATACCTAGTTCAGAGAAACGGCCGTAAAATTCTAGCCGACAACTTATGGGAGACTTCGCGGTTCTGACCGCATATCTGCAGCAAACCGCGAGGTTGTGGTATTATAGCCGTGACATTGGAGTAAGAATTTTATCTCTTTCTTCGGCGGAAAGAATTGAATGTGAAACCGTTACTTTTCGCATCTCAGCTAGTCTCGGGCTGCTGTAGCATTGTTCAATTTTGTATTGTTCCTTTAATTCACGACCGCGTCTTTTCTATGCTTGACATTTTTTCAACACATATACTATATACATATATGTATGTATGTATGCATATACCCACATATGTAATACATTTGTACTTTTTGCAAAATTATTATTATACCTGTATACGCGCGACTGTTTTTCTCCCACGCAAATCCCATTAGCCTTTTTTCTTCACGGTCGTACAACGCGTTTCTTCGTAAAATGTTATATTTAATTTCGCCTCGCCTCACCTACCCGCGTCTTCGTATAATTCATTCATTTTTATTTCTTATCTTTTCGGGTGTAATTTCACAGGATTTATTAACTACTTTTTTTTTTAGACATGTTTAGAATCCATGAAGTGGGTACTTTCAATGAATTTATTAATTCTCTTCCATCCATAGCTAGGTATAATGGTAACCATTGTGTAAACTCGTACTAATATCCATATACGTTCGAAAAGTTTATTCTACAAACAAAAATCATTTACGAGTAGTTTCATTGGTATTTTTATTACTTAAAATCTACGAATCATATTTGGGAACGTGTTAAGGTAAGAAAAACAATTCCAACACTTGGTGGTAAGTACTAAATAGCCGTCAATTTTATCCTCTGAAATAACTAAACGACTGATGTATGCCTCAGGGTGCAGTGCAGTAGTCAGTATAATTTATGTTATTGAATAGAAAAAAACCTCTTCTTCTTCTTCTTCTTCTTCTTCTCGCGTTTCAACATGGAATTTTTCAAGTCTGATGTATCTTCCTGAAGAGATTATTAACAAATAAGCACAGACAGAGGCACATATCCGGTTCGTTATTCGACTAGCTCCTGGAAATTATTAAATTTGAATAGAAATCACCGTTTCCCATACACAAGCTTCCACGAGACGAGACAATATCCTAGGGTATTTTAAAACGAGGAAAAAACCTGGCTTCAAAATTCTGGTTTAGTACTCGAATCACGATTCTCTTGAACCGACGGGGTCTATCTGATCGTTGAAGGGTTTGCAAAACTGGGTTTACCATTCCCTTATATATTATACCATCCCAGCTTTTCATCCTTCGAATTTTTTCTACGAGCTTTCGTGTATTTTTTTTTTATTCTCTGAATAAATCAGCCCTCAAAAATTATTATTCTGCACCATGCCCGAGTTCAACGGGTGATTTTTACACCGTAACAAGATGTCGAGTATGTACATTCACCATGAGCGATAAGTTTACCGTTTGATCACACCAGGCTAATACACTATTGCAGTACTCACGTCACTCAATCTGCAGTCAATCATTCTGACGTTTATGGATAACCAGTAATGACCTCTATTCACTGCAAAATACTAGCGATGAGTTAATACATGGAATATATTGGCGAATCAATACGAGTTTACTTCCCTCATTCGATCTTTGATGAAATTTTCTGTCGCGTATCTTAATGTTCATTTATTTACCTCATTTTTGAGTTCGTTGCTCCAAAGTGACTGGGATATGAACAATATGAATGTGCTATCTAACGTCTATGTAATTTTGTTAGGCGAATTTTTTCGCAACATCAATTTTGTTCGGCCTTCAATTTTTTGCTTCGATTCAACACTGAAGCTACTACATCCTACATCCTACATCCATTCGTAGTTAATTTGATTGTTGTACAATTTGATAATTTAATAAGGCATCACAGTAGCTGACCTTTGCATGCGATCTTAAACATCCCACCTGGTAAAAGATGTAATAATTTTTTTCCTCCAACGCGGATCTACCGCCAAAGTTCATTGTTCTGAAGTCCGATGAAGTGCTCAAAGTCAATTCTTGTATATATATGACCGATTATTATCATCCTAAGAGATAACCAGTCTGATCAATTATCGCGTTTGATTTATAATAATCGGCGCGAAGATTACCCCATCTCCTATCGATACACATTCGATCAATTAATTAGTCATGTATCAAGGTGATGAAGGAGAAAGAATTCAATCTTGGATACGTTACTTCGTCAACGTCTATTACGAAACCTCGAAAAATAATGAAGAGAAATTGACTCAGGTATACCGATTCTGATTCTCATTATCTGATTCTGATTCTGATTCTGATTCTGATCGACGTGTCAATATAAGCCTCGAACTTTGTTGTTCGGCATTGGACGGATGATCCGTCTTGTCGATGTCAAGGTACTTACTGATCAAAAGTAATCTCATCAAAATTACTTCCCGAAATTAATAAGCACAAATTCATATAAACTTTTGCAATGATCATCGTTACCCAAAAATTGACATTTGGCTATTTGACTCTACCCCATCATGCTGTGTAAAATGTCACAAGATAGTCAAGCAAGAAGAGCTTCATTATATCTTCGTTTGTGTAGGAGGATTAAAGTTATTATTTTAGTTTAGGAGTTGCAGTATAAATATGTTGCGGTACGGTTTCTCTCTCGGGTAGGTACTGTATTTGTCACCGACATCACCGGTGTAAGGTATCATTTCCTGGACAAGTAGGTGCCTCTATACACTAGTACAGGAACTCTGCCGCTTCATTAATCCCAGAGCATTCGTTACGTCAGTTCCTGTTGATTGCAATTAATCATCGGCAAATAAGCCACCCCAAACTGTCCTCAAGCACGGAACGATATTTCTAGGAAAATAAGTGAGAGTATCACAGACGCGAACAAACTAAACTTGGTATTGCTCATCGGCCTGATTAGAAATCGGACAAATTTCGCTCGTCGTTTAGATCGGGGATTAAGGCTCATCGCGTTTTTCGCCGAATCCCTGGAAACTCAGTTTCCTGAAAAAGTTTGTAAAATCGAATCCCTCGGGTGGAGAAAATCGACGATTCGTTTCCATCGCTAGTAGACAGAGTCCCTCTAACTGACGCGAGCGGGGCGTCACGCGCCATCTTTTAATGATGATGGATTTTCTTCTTGGTCTTGTAAAAAGTGTACCGCGGAATGCGCGGCTGTTGTGACAGGAGGGCTCTAGTCTCTAGTCTCTAGTCTCTAGTCTCTAGTCTTCAGATATACCTTTAGAGATGAAGAAATGAAGTAGTCAAAGCGGCCGTATAGGCACCCGGATGTGAAGACATGATCCGTCTCATTACCGGAAGCGACGTTCATATATTTATAATCGAAACTCCGTGCACCGCTTGCTTATGCGTGTGTTATTACATGCGGTGCATGTGTCTTAAGTTGATATAACTTGACGATCAAATCTACGTACTACCCCATAAGATTCCACCCGCAATGACATGGCGCGTTACCATGCCACTGTACCAAATCAGAACATCAATTCCGAACGTGTTTCTCTATCTTCAGTCATAATTCACTCTCTAAATTTTTTGGAGTGAAAAATTCACTCTTTGTCTTGGAGTGGCGCTGTTTTCACTCCGAGGAAGTGAAAATTCACTCTGCTTGGAGTGAAATTCACTCAATTTAGACTGAAATTTCACTCTATTTTCTCGGAGTGGCGCTGTTTTCACTCCCAAGAATTAAGAGAGCACGCTTAGATAATTACCTGTGAAAACATAAGTTCGCAGCTAAGATGCGATCGTTGTGATTTTTCAAACTATACCTAAGTGAAACGTTCAAACTATGTATAAGGTTTGATTAATTATGACTTTTTGATCAAGCTTTCTCTGCATGGATTGTTCGATTAACCGATTTTAAATTCATTGCACAATCTAAGCTGTCAGGTAACTATCTAACAATACTAAACAGATAACAGTATTTGCTTAGTTGCACGGTTAACGAACAGTTAATAAGTCCTACCGCGAAGGTATGTGGACTATGAAAAGCCTTCGAAAAGGTTCGAAATCTGCACCTTCTGTATTATCATCACCTGAACTAATTCGTAAATCTGTGATATAAGCTAAGGCGTCTTTTTGATTATGATTCATGAGGAAGAAGCCCGAATACAATTCACTGACCACATGTCTTCGCTATATCCTTAGAGATCGCAGACGCAGAGCCTCGTTTATGACACTTTAACATAAATATATAGGTAATTAAAAATGACCGATGAATGCGTAAGTAGGTATGCAATTTATTATGTATAAGCGAGAGATAGACTCGTACCTAGATACTTATGTAGGTATGTATTAGACCTAATTGTAAGTGGGAAAATAACCAATCAGCTTAACCCGGCTAATGCAAGATTGAAAGATTAAGAATGGTTATGAGAACTAGACGAGGTATCCAACGAATGCATTACCCTGATTGCCAGTTAACGTATAATGACTATACTGTCACATGTGTGTGCATCTGATACCTAATGTACCTAGGCGTATTCTATGAGTACGCGACGTGCCCTGGACGTTTTATGAGGTCATTGAACCGTGCAAACTCGGCCATCGAACGCGGAGAATGTTATTCTAGGAGTAACGAGCGCCGAATTATAATTCTACATACTTTTTTATATATACCCTAAAGAAACTTCTTCACGCAACTCGACGGATTCAATGAATTAACCTGCACTTCAAAGGCATTGCGTTTTTTTTTAGTTTCATTTTTTCTGAAAAAAAAAAAGAAAAAACAAAAAAAAAATGAGATAATTTTTGTCTAATTTCGTCGTAATTGAAGCTGGCTGTGTACGTCTGTCATATTTCATTTTTCAAAACTTTAGGTACACGGATTTTTATGTCTCACAATCAAAGGTTTTCCCGAATTTACATTCTACTATGATATTTATTTAATTTGTGTGTAAATTTTGAGAGAATTTCTTCCTTTTTTTATTATGATTTTTTTTTTTTTAGTGTTTTAATTTCTTTATTTTTTATATAAATGGGCAAAACTCGAAGCGTAATGGGTTGAGATTTTCTTATTTCAAAAATCCTCGTGATTGAAAGATCTTTTCTAGGTTCGTTGAAAGCTGCAGCGACAGGGAACGAGCTGGGCTAGGTTCTATATCAGCCGGAAGTGATTTATTTCTAGCTACTTTTAGGACGATTCAAGAAAGTAATTAATCCTGAATACCATAGAGACGTGAAACTTATCGTACTCGGCATTGACAATAACTTTAACACGATACACTCTGACAAGATGTGTAACAGTTCATCTGCACTAGCTAAAAGAAGCTTTATAATACCTGCAGTCGTTCGAGAAATGTATTCGTTCAAGTCCGAAGATTTTCAATTTTCCTATAATTTCTATAGGTATATAGTAACATTATAAATAAATGATCGAAATAAAGATATTTCCTGTTTCATTAAAATCTCGATGTAACTTTAACCTGGATCGAATTATTACGTAAGAAAACTCTGCGTGGGCACGTGCTCATTGATTTATGCGGACAACTGGCCTACGTCGAGACTAACACATATTAATTTACGACACTTCCGTTAATCGTTCGCTCCGCGCGGTGGCACAGCAATGATACCTAAACGAATAAAAATTCAAATAAAAATAAGAACAAGAATAAATGAGTAAGAATCGTCTACTTATGACTTTTTCTTCTTCATTTCTTATTCTACACATATATTGTACATACCGAGAGTTTTCGATGAAACTGGTGACCCCCTCCCCGCCTCGAAACCAACACAGACAGACTCGGCCGAGCCTCACGCACGCGGTACGTGTCTGTGTTGGTTTCGCCGCAAGGAGGGGGTCACCAGTTTCACCGAAAACTCTCGGTATATGTAACGCTCAAAGTCTGATATTATATCAATTGGCAGTCCACATCAGTCGCGACGCGATGCGACGCTCGACGTTAATTTAAGTACGAAATGACCCCCTAGAGATTAATGGATGAGATAAATGAATTTCGTACGTCATGCGGGCCTTTTCTGTATTTTATATCTGCGTAATACATGTGGTATAATACACATATACATATGCACAGGTTTAAGTATTCTAGTCTCAAGTTTCGCGAACACGTAACCCCCCACAAAATTCTAAAACAAATTACAGCCTGAAATAGTTACACAACTAAATAAGTTACATCATACCTAAATTTACATTATAACGTAGTACGCGATGAAGAAAAAAAATAATGACAATTTCAAAATGACCAGCACGTTTCATCGACTGTCTCGCACCTTATTAGTCGCTGAAATTTATTTGCATATTATGTATGTACGCTTACGCACTCTCGAAATTTTTTTTCAAATTAAAATTCACTCGTTCAGACTGAAACTTTGATTTTTTGATTCTGGTGGCTAGATTTTGACTTGAAAAACGAAATGTACATGGAGAATGGAGTAATATGCATAGAGAGATCGATTCCGTTATTAATAATAAAAATTAGACAAACAATTAATGTACGCACCCAGATGGGTGAAAATCAGTTTCAGAATCTTAGGGTTCTTCTCTCTGGGCCATTTGCAGGCTTCGCCCTTTGAACCAGGACTGGGGTTGGTCTCCACCTACCTACCGTTCTGTTTTAGTATAAATTTATGATAAACAGCAGAGGCAAAGGTTACCCACCCTGTAATTGGGTCGTCGGTTTTACCAAGCAGATTAAATCCTTTCACTACGGAAAGGGGACGGTCACGCATGTTAGACACGTGTGGCAAGCTTGATTATGGGGTCGGGGGTCACGCGTGCTTCGTGTACTAGCGCACCCGTACTATGAACTACGTTCATTGTTTACGGTGCACGTGTCAACGCCTCGCACGTGGCCAATGTTCGACGTGCGTTTTAACATCCAAAACATTAGACACACGCGGTCTGGTTAATTAATAAATAAATTAAAGAGAAAAAAAAATGAAAAACAGGTAAAATCATCAAAGAAATGATCAACTCTTATGAATTTTTGTACACTTTTTCGTAACACGGGTATATCGAGGGACGGACGGCTTCTTTCCTAAAATATTAAAAACAGAAGCGGTTTTTTAGTTCGGGTCGGTGCCTGGTTTATGTAATAACGATATCGTTTATTGGTATACGTCGCTCGATGGTATCGCTATTCGTTTTAGTTATAACCTGAAGCTGGTATAGCTACAACCATCAGGCTTTTCTGGTGAACTGTTATTATATTTCGTTGAGCGCCAGATGCCTCTACCTTTATGTTACTTCTGGTCTCATATTCCAAAGCTTATGAGTTGTATTTTTGGAAGGCTCAACTTTGTACTATTACCTACACCATACGCATGCGTATGCATATATATCAGTACATACATACATCATAACGCAGAGGAGCTCTCTCGACCGTATTAGAAACGGTTCATCATATTATAGAGAAGAAATAACGCCCTTTGGATATATTTTTAAAACATTGTAAAATAGCCGAAATCTATGAACAGATATTTTATCCAACTTCGATTTCACCTATAAGATTGAAAAAACAAAAAAGAACGATTTTCTACGATTTTTATACATTCGTTCAATCTCTATAATCGAACGTCGACGAAACTATGAACAAAATTCATCAACTCGTTAATAGATACTAGAGATTCGAGATTTAGACGCGATCATAATCATAGACTCACTCACGTGCTATACATACGTGATATGGACGTGAACGAAGTGAATATGAAGAAGAGTTAATTAGCGTCATATAAAGCCGCTTATTCCATCTTAAAAAATCTCTTTAAATACCGACGGTATACTCTTTCTCGGTGTATTCAAGATTAAAAAAGTTAATTAGCTTAATAAGAATGCCGGCTATATAGATTAATACCTTAATTACTACTTGGTATTAATTGACCGACAAATTGAACGCGATCTGAACCGGTTAGCGAACGAGATCACTGACATAATATACGTGTTATCATATAAAACCGCGGTTATAATTTGTGTATCTGTCATCGATTACTGCATGTCATATCGATGTCAAGAATTTTCCTTCCGCAAATCGAGAAAATTCTTCATAGGCTACACGCAGGTTCCAAATTTTCATTTGCCTTTCGTCGTTTCGAACCTCAGCAGGTGTTGAGTTTTTAACAGGAAATAGAAAGGCAATAAAATAGACAGAAACTTCAGCCATTTATATTACGGGAAAAAAAAGGGCTCGATAATTGGATGGGTGCGATGATGGCATTACCTCAGCCAAACCACCTGGGCTGACCATAACGATAAGATTTTTACGATTGACCCCCACGGCGATACCACAAAAAGGCAGGTCGCCCCGTTCTTCCACTTTTAGGCAATCTTAAACACGCGATCCCTTTCTTTTTGAGTTACTGTATTTTTCGACCCTGCACCTGTCCGCTAATGCGTCCTTTAGTGAATTCTAGGAGTTGGTATAGAACCGCTCTCAGACTGGAGTGCATCGCACTTGGTTTTTCGTTTTTTCTTTTTTGTCTAAGGGGCCCGGGGCCCGGGGCCCGGGGTCCAGGTCTTCGGTTTCAAACCTACCGTAACAAATCTTGTATTAAGACATACTTTTGTACAATAATTTTCTACCTTTTATACAGACAAGTAAAGCTTCGGAAAATCAACCAACGCGACGAAGTCAAATTCTTCTTGGGCGATGGTAACTACAAATAGGCGAAAGTCAGTTCTTTCCCCGTTCTACAACCTCGTAATCACTGGTTTATAGCAATATACAACCAGCTCGTGTCCAGTACAATTAATTCCACCGCAGAGTGGTAATTTCGCGAAATGACCTGTAAATTGCTCAATTTACAGCCCTGCGGTCGCGGCGCGGCGCGGGCGTCGCGTGTTTAAACCTCTAGTACCTATTCTACGTAACAAACCACGCAATATGGTTATAAATTTGCTCGAAAGTTTAAAACACGCGTAATATGATCGCGGGGTGACGGTTTTGCCCGCATTCAGAAATACCGTATGAATTAGAATTCAGAAAAATTCGTCGTTTTCGCAAAGATCTTAAAAATTATTTTCCATTTATTTAAACATTTTTGGAAAATACACACGCATACTTAAATTCAATCGATTAGTCGACATATGATGAAATTCTGAATTCGTTAGAAATGATTCCGAATTTCCAGATAGGTCCTACATCGAGTTTAGAATTTTTAAATTCTGAAAGGTAATGAAATTACAAGAGTTAACTCACAAGGGTGTGTGAAGTCTTGGACGTGGAGCCCAGAGCTCGGAAATTAGTGGTTATAACTCAAACTAGTCATAGATTTAAACCACGAGAATTTAGAAACTAATAAACGTCTGCGACTCGCCGTATCTCGCAGAACCCTTCGTCTCGTAACAAGCCTGAACAAATGTAATACAACTCCCTGATCCTAAATCACAAAAACAAACTAGCTATCATAAAGTTCTTCGCAGTGAGTAGGTATAGGTATATCAACGAAAACGATAACTATACCTATGTAGGTACGTACGTACATAAATGCATTAATATATCATAGACATTTACATATACGTATATACCTACCTATATGCTTATGTATGTATAATTCTTGTAAAAATTTCGTCAGCCAAGAAAATCTCTCTTTGCTCACCCTCGCACCCTCGTGCCTCGTGATCCTATGGGATCCTATACGCAGGAGGCTGAACGTACAAGACTAAAGAAATGACTTCCACGTGTCAAGGAGGATCTTTTTCTTCCACGTAGTTACACATATATTTTTTTTTTTAATCCTTTTTTGGATGAATTATACGTTCGTAACAAAAATTTGTACCCACCGCCGCAGAGATTGGAATCGATTTTGAATCAGCTATAAATATCTGCACGAAGGATTTAGCGTGTGAATGAGCACGTAAGAAATTGTTAAATAGGGAGAACGTTTGAACGGCCGAAGAGGAAACTGCTTTCGGATGTTTATCACAATTTTTGGTATCGAGATGTATAATTCATACTGAAACGTACAGAGAGTTATATTATATTATCTTAATTTTCGAGTACGTACCCTGTATGATGTATGTATTAATGTGCATACGTATAGGCATCGTACGTACCCACGCAGGAATTAATGTCAGCCTTTAGCACGCCTACCTAAAGCCTGGCGTATTCCTGTAAACCGGCTATTTCTGGGCAACCCTTGTCATAACTTGGTCGCAGCCACCGCGACACGCTCACGTCTCTATTTCTTTAAGACGTGTTCACACCGAATATCATTTAACGAACTCGATTGAGACTTGAGAGTTGAGAAAAAAGACAAAAAAAAGCTCCCATTGAAAGAATTTTTTCAAACTATACTCGAAACACGTTGCATACCGAGGATCATGCATCGATTGAAAACGGAGCGTCTAGTCATAGTATCTAGTGCAGAATTCATTCGAAGTGGTCCTTTTCGATTGAACCTTACTCGCCTTAAGCGTGACAAGGTATATGATAATGAGCAAGATACTGAAAGGTACTGATTTACACATTCATTCATTGCTTAGAATATAATGCTTTAAGCGGAAGTCCGGATTCGTCGAGAAGAGGTTGAACAAGTAGTAAAGCAATATGGAAAATTTTCACCGTGGAAGTTGTCGAAAATTATTTGCTTAGCATAGGTAGTACCTACCTGCTTTGATTTCTTGAAATTTTTGTGCCAAATATTCTTGGCTATATTTCAAACGGCGAATCTATCACCTCGTCAGTCAATCAGTCAATCAGTAAAAGTGGAACAAGACCTTGTCCTAAAATGAAAATCGATAGAAGTAAAAAAAAAAAAAACTAAAAGCTAAAAACGAAGACGGAAGGGAAAGCAGCGGACTTCGTTTTACACATCTCTGATCTTTCACCGATTTTCGATGTTCCCATCCCTCTCACTTACGTCATAGTATAACCAAATCGATTTAATGTACATGTTAACGCCTTAACGAAATGAATAAATGAGTCGATCTTAATTCGGGTGAATGCATAGCAAAGGCTTGTATAGGTATAATAAATCAATGTACGAATATATTTAATGTATCATTCGTTGTCTTGATAAAGGGTGTCGGAATTGCCGATAAAAATCTGAAAGGACATGCATAAAGACTTTATCACCGAATATAATTAGCTCCGATGTCGACTCTGGAGTATTGCTGTCTTCGAGGTCGGTTTAATTTTCATTCAGTCTTATTGCTACGGTTTGGCATCTCGTCCTGGTATAAGTATACCAATACCAATATACGGCTTGGAAGAAACACTTATGGGTGATGTCGACTAAGAAGGGTGCGCCAACGCGTAAATATATTCAACAAGTAGGTATACCTATGTGCATTAGGATACACATCGGCGAACAGATTACATTATACCTTACCTGATTTATATTAAAGCTACGTGTGAATCTCACTCCTATATAGAAATCCCCTTTACACGATAAATACATCTTTTTTAGGGCCAATATACGATTTTTTGTAACACATGCACGATTTTTCCGTTTTTTTTTACCTAAAAATGGGGCGTAAAATCAACGTTTTTGCCCGCTACTGACTTTTTTGCCCGCTTCTTTGAAATCGCTCAAAAACGCGAAAATCACGCGTGTCAAAAAAAATATGGTGTGCACCAAGGGCTAAGTGGGCTTTTTGACCTCGTGCGGTTGCAGTGTGGTTGCAGTAGTGCAGACTCCACACTCGGTCTAAAAAAGCCCACTTTACGCCCTTGGTACACAATATACTATTATTGATATTATACGCTTTCAGAATTTTCGAAACCCACTCTGGTTTGGATACATCATTTGCTCTGGTTGTTGGCATCGTTCGCTTGTTTTTTCATCCTCATCAACATGCAGTGTAATCTTGGATCTATAGAACCCAAGAACAATTATTGACCGTCGTTGTTTTATCGGGAATGTGTGATTCCATTTTTTGGGTGTGCTTCAAGGTGGATAAAATGAGACTAATATTGAAAAGGCGATATTCTTAGCGTAAATTTCACCTCGCAATCGGAACACGATAGTATTTTATCGGCCTATATCTATTTCTGCTGTATGTCAACGGACAAAACATTCGCAACGTCGTTAGCGCGTTCTCTTTAAGAAGCAAAGTGCATTGAACCGCAAAACGGCTTGTGTTATACATAACCCGAAATCCAGAACAAGGTGTTTTGAGTACATCGGTGATCAGTTTAAAAAATATTCATGATCAGTACGTGGTCAAATTTAGATTTGAAGTATTCCGATTCCGCAGTCAACGTTTCTCAAGTTTGCCTTCAATCCTCCTACAGTGTTCGATGAGAATTTGTAAAACAGAATAAGAGTCTCTATTCTGACTATTGAAAGTTTTCAAATCGACTTCGACAAATCCATTCATCCCCTAAATAATTGATCTTTGGAACAAGATTAGCAAATTTTTTACTATGACCACATTCAACGCTTTTTTTTTTTTTGGATGGCCTTCTACGCTTCTGGATCGTACAAAATATCCAAAGCTGCAGAGATGATCGAAAAGACGTAAATTGTCTGGCTCTGATCAGCTCTCAGCCATATAGTATGCATATATAGGTGAAGAGTGAAGACGTTGCAGTTTGGTATACCTAAGCCGCCTTGGGTGGCTGTAAAAAAGTCAATCTTTTTATAAAGATATCCAACATGCTGAATTTCGTCGGTTCTCAGGTGGACAGATTAACGGAGTGGTTTTTAACGAGGTGGAAGTTATATAAAACAGCGACGTGAATTGGTTTTTTGCGATCGTTAGAAGTGGAACTCGTCCCCGTTTTACGTGAGATATATGTTTCGTCCTGTGTGTAGATATATTGTACAGAAATTTATAAGAGACTATATGTCGAACGGATAAGGTGAGGAGTATTATAGTTTTAACGAGGTTGAAATAGGTGCTTTTTTTATTCGCTTCGTTGAATCTTAAATTGTTTAATAATCGCCGTGTGAGGCCTTCAGGGCTCGTTCGTGTTTCCCATTTTATAACGAGTGAAATAATAAGGTTTATTAGTCGTGTAGCTAACGAGCGCAAAAACACGGATGCACAATTAAAACTAAATTTCATTATCATATATACGCGTTGAATCCATAACAGCGAATAATTTCATGACGTGCAACAAAAAAACCTATCGCGAACTTGCAGCTGCAGCACAAAGGATAATTTAAACTCTATGCCTACTATAATTATAATTCCTCCCTTCGAGGTCATCGAGCTTTTGATTATAATTTAATTGATTATACCGGAAACTGTAATAGACGGAGTTCTGCACAAACGAACGAGTTATGAGCAATCGACGATTAAACATCCGAAGTCAAAATCTAATGTTAGCGTAGGTCGTAAACGAAGTTGTGTTGTGTTACTGCTAATTGCTTGTTGCATGGGGTTGCGGAAGTCCTTTAGAGAATGCGTCCAGGAAGTTTGACGATATAGGAAGTTGTTATATATATAATACATGCGGAAGTTTCCGAAACGTAGCAAAAACGGTATTCAAAAAAAAGAAAGAAAAAAAAAGGAGAAGAACAAAAAGAAGCGGAAAAAAGTAGAGGAACAAAAAATTAACAACCCTTTCTATGACTCACTCAAACGGTATTGTTTTACAGCGGAAGTAAATGACGCGAAACGGAAATAACCGGCTGTTTTGGGACCTGAAATATTTTCAAAGATGGAAACATGTATATTACTCAGTCAATCGTAAAACTTGAAATTCACACATGTATTCATTCGCAGTGTTTAATACCTCGGACTGCATCGATCGTATCGAAACCAATAAATGATCAAATTATTAATCGTCTTGCGATTCACTTTTTGGGAAAAAGATTTTCAAAATCCTATATCAATTATTTACGACGTCATTAAATTATCGATTGAAGTAGATAGAATGTGTCTCGATTAGAATGAACTGTTTCTTGTTTCTACATCCGAAATTTTCGGATTTTCAGGCTCCCGGGGGTTTGGACTTTCGGATTTTTTAACTTTCCGCATTCCACCGTTTCCGAAAATTCGAAATCGTCTCAAACGAATTCGAAATTTTGACTATTCGGAACTTGAAAAATTCAGATCTTCAAATCTAGTCCCAGAAAGATAAAATATCTTGCCAAAGCCAAACCAAACAGTTACATCTCAACTCCGCGAGTAATATCTACAAGGTATTGAAATAATTGATACATAAAGCAAAAATTGAACGGAAGATCAATATTGCAACGAAATTCAATTCCGAAAGTATAACTGACTCAAATTAATGTGTTTTGCTTTTAAATATTCGCAACACCATGCATGCAAGACTGCAGCACGACCGCCCACTGATCAGTCTCTACCCTCGTCAGATAATGCAGACATAAAAAAAATTGAGCAAAACTTTTGAAAATCAATATTTGAACGGGCCTTTAAAACGCCTTGCATATATCTATATGATATCAGCTTCTATCTACATCAGCTCTAACGGTGAAATAGACTAATATTTGCTGATGTGGGCTGTGCGTGAGGATTTAAGATCGTTTATACCAAATCTGATTTGTTAATTGTTATCGTATTTCAAGTTGAATTATGCATAGTGCAATAATTATCAATTATAATTAGACATCGATCAATCTTTCAGTATCTCAATTTGTTTGGCTATTAGACGTGTAAACACGGAAGAGGTGGTACCCTACATCAACGAACTAACGTGGTCCAAAGTAAACATAACATATGCCATGCATACATATAAAAATTGGTGTTTCCGCGTTTTTTGCCAAATTTTCAAACTGATACATGCAAAATTCAACGCGGCTCTGAAGATTTTCACGGGATTTTGCAGAGAATTTGAAAACGTATACCCTGCAGTAATATAAAGCCATTACGATCTGTTGTCGCCGGTTTGAAAGACAGAAAGTCGAAACTTTGAAACTTTTCTTGTATACAACTAGATATATACTAAGGCTCGGTTTCGCTCACATTACGCGCAACTGTCTTCGACTTATTTTTACCGTAAAGCTGCCAACAAAAACATGTTTTCTTAGCAATGATATGCCGTTAGTAATCTAGTGTCTCACTATGGGATATTGGTTTTGGCGGTCTTCCATCTTTTTACGAACAAATTATACCTACCTCGGGGCTTTAGCCTTAAGTTAAAACAGTACCGTAAATTGTTGGAAAAATATGATGGGAATATTAAAAGTGAAATTTAATCAACCCGAAAATTTACGATTCGGTTTGCTTTCCCCATTTTTTGTATACGCGTCTGAAGAACGTCTCATTTCCGACGAATACTGACGATGATTAAGCCGTATAAAGGCCGTTACGCTCCGATAAACAACGCGGCCGATATCTCGCCCAATTTGAAACGATGAAAGTGTGTTTATCACCTCTTCTGGTAGCCGTGATCGTCTAGTGGTGAGGACCCTACGTTGTGGCCGTAGTAACCCAGGTTCGAATCCTGGTCACGGCAATGTCGAGCACATTGTCACGGCAGAAGATTAATTTTTTTTTTTTATTTACATCGCATACCTATGATGATGTAAGAAAAGTATTGGTTTTGGTCGAAAAGTGACTTTTTCTCGTTTTCATGAATCTTTTTACGTTGTCAACCTTCTAGTATCCGAAGAACAAGCCTTTAGAAAAATTTTGGTCCGAAAAACTCGCGCAATGATCTCGGAGAAAGCTTGATTCAAAAATCTGAAATTCAGAAAATTTCACATTCGAATAATGCGAATGAGAAATTGCCATATCCCATTGAATTCGAACGTTCGCTTCTACCGGAAATTAATCGATTTTCAATTTTCTACTTAAAACTTATATGTTTTTTCATACTTTTAAATTAAAGATATAATGTGTTTCGAGTTCAAACCGATAGTATTGAGAAAAAATACATTTCTGAATTATTGCATAGTTTTTTAATCAACTTTCAGAATCTATGAATATGAATTCGCCGAATGATCTAGAAAACGGCTAGTTAAAAAAAATTTCAATCTCACAGTATTTCAGATTAATTGGCACACCTCGTTTAATTTGAATGTTCGTATCTATGTAAAAAAAAAAGAAAAAAAATCGTAAAAAATGAAAAATCATTTTATAAAGAAATGCAAATAACAAAATGTTGATTACATTGATTTGTAAGGCGATGAAAAATTCTGCGGAAAAACACTGCAGTCTTTTCGGTCTCGTTTTTTTTTTTTCGTTTCTTTCAATTCATGCGTATTTTTTTTTTTATTCACATTTTATTTTTGCATTTTATTAGTCGGTTGAATTCCTGCGCTTTTCGACTCCTCGATTTCTGCGAAACCTTTGCTCGGAGGGATTCGCATGTATACCTACATTATATTCAGAATTGCAAGTTTCGTTTTCGTTTAAACATCTGTCATGGGTTCTGGTGTGGAACGCGATGTCTGGATCCGCGTTAAAGCCAACTGCGCGTTTCGTCCAAATCTATAATTGAAGAAATTATATTGTAGAGGCTAACGCAAGGTCTGTGGTTTAATGACGATTTGGCAAACTCGCTTTATACGTTCGACTGCAGATTCTAGCCAAGACAGTCGTTCGAAGTTTCAAGGATGAAGTCAATTCGCACGATCTCCTAAAATTTTCGCGATGAAAGACATCATCGCTGAAAAAAATTTAGAAACAAATGAGGAATTCGCGAAAAAAGATCAAATCCGTTTTCTGCACTTTTGGTCATCATTGACGTTGCACCTGCAGCCCGGGGTAAAAGGGGAAAAAATAAATTTCGTTTAGAATCAATATTTGTTTCCGAAGTCGGGAGGAATTCAAAGCCGTTGAAATATTCTGGGGATTCTTTAGCGACGCGAGGCAGAACAACAAATTGACTATTACCCGACTCGTAGATAACGTGGAAGCGCATAAATTCATTAGTATAATTTGGTCCCTCGGTCTTTTGGTCGTTCGATTTTTCGGTCTTCAGTCTATCGCGTCCGATAGCCGCATGAGAGAATGTTAGGCATCCGTACTACGTCCCTAGGGACTAATATCCCGGCATTCCCTGGAACGTTCAATTCCCCCTTTCCCTCGCCCGCAGCTCTGGAGAGCGACGCCTGCTGATTTACGTCGCGCGTCGCGACGCTAAGCGAGGGAATTAACGTTTGTACTTATTCGTAAATCCTCTAGGTACGAATGGTATTAAAAGAACTATAGCGTAGGCCTTAAATGTCTCGTCAGAAACTCCTGAGGTGGAATAAACATCCTCAGATATCCCATTCCCCGTTTTTTAATCCCAAATTTGAGAATTTTCGTCCCTGGATGCGATCAATAGATCGATTTTCACAAGTGTGGAAAATTCGTACACTATACCTGCAGTTACAGTATAAAACAGTTCTTCAAAACGTTCTATTGCGCTGCAGGGAAATACATAGATAGGGGAGTCTAATTTTTCTTATCGTTAACTTAAATCGTACGAGATATTTTTAACCGTTTTAAATACACCGAGTGTTATCCCTGTGTTAAGATTCTTATTCCTCGAAAGTTGGACCTGTCTAAGCTGACGAAAAACATATAAATTAGCCCCAGGTTCACCAAGGGTTAAACTTTGCTTTGATACTTATTTTTGAAGTACTTATCTCTCTACTAATATATCATGGACGTGTGGGCACACCTTAACGAAAATCTTTTATCTCGTCAAATGCGAAGTTAGTGCATGCAGGGGTCGAATAATAAGACGTCCTATCATCAACGTGCGCTTAATGGTAGGTAGTACCTACATCGAAGGGGTGTTGAAAAAAATGGAATAAAAAATGCCTGCAGGCGCCGTAAATCTTCAAAGTTTTCTCAGTAAATTGTACAAATCCTGTCCTCGAGTACGTCGGATGAATCCGGCCGGCCGTCTCCTGATTACCGAATCAATGATCGTGAAACTTAAATCTTGAATAGTAAATTGGGGATTTTAAAACGAGGATTTCGAGATTGGCGCTGGACCAGAATTGCCAATTTATTGGGTTGCGTGTCGGAGATGTGGTGCTTGTTAAGCAGCCTGTGCGAGGCAGGGTAGGGTATAGGTATGCAGATACCTTTATCATCTATAATAAATTTTGGCTACTCGGATAGACCCCGTAATATAATTGGCAATATTTTATACAGCCGAGAAAAAATAAACTTACCTTAAGTTAGCCTTAGCTAAAACCGCCATGCAGTACTACCCATATCCCATACATCTGTATCGGATATTCTGAACATAAATCGTTTCTCATTTTCTGACCACGTTATAAATCATAATGACATTACACCTTATGTATAATGAATAAAAATGGATAGAAAATTTTGCTGAAATTCATCCATACATGACGCGTATAGGTATATCAAAAATGAAAATAAAAATCGTGGAATGTCCGCCGTATCAGTGCGCGCGGGGTATCAATTTTCGCTTATTATACAACGACGTGGGGCATAATAAATATAAATTAGCTCTTCGGGGAATAAGTCTGTTGGTTAGAAATTTTTTTTATAAATTTCCAATTATTCATGCGCGAGAATTACTCACACTCGAATTTTTATCAGCATTTAATCACCATCGACGCCTCTGGCGCTGACCGGACTCGTTAACACCGGTTGGTCTTTCGCATATTTCAAACACACTATACTAATGAAACCGCGCGCGAGTGGAGGATGCTGGGAGGATAAGAGATTACTTTTTTAAATTACGCGCCGCTTTTGCGCAATAATTTAAAAAAATATGATTTGGATATTATTAAAAACTGAGTATTTCGTCGGGGCGCGGACGCGTTGTGAAATCTCGTGACTTTGTATGTTCGTAAATGATGGTAGAGGAAGTAGGATATGTAAAATTTTATTAGTCTCTAGGAAGTGGGAAGAGCGAAGCGAACTCGAAAAACTTATTTTTTCCATTTTTTCAATAAAAGATTTCTTCTGTATTATTTCCTGTCGGAAGACTGCACACCACCATATACCACCGTAGGTACGTGGAATGCCAATATTTTTAAATAGCTCGCCGAACTTCTAGCGAGAGGAAAATCTCGTATCCTCTCCTCTAGAACGCTGCAACCGGATACATTTGTGTAGATGGCGCGTAAAAGATTCATTCCTTCCTCTAAAATCTCTTTAGTTATTCTTCGGCCAGAGCTGCTCTATCTATGCTGACTTAGGTACTTATAATACTCATTCTGCCTACAGATTTTCATACATTCGGTCCAATTTTCTCTACATGTATATAAGCACCTATATAATATGTATATTGAAGCTATATGCTATAAGGTGGTGAAAGTCTTGTCCCAAAAAACAAAAACAAAAAAAAAAAGAACAAAAAAAATATTCTCAATTCGAAATACGCTTTTCGGAAGTTAATAAAGCAGTGATGAAAACAAGTGGGGTAAATCTTGTTATGTTTTTCGTTTTTCTTATTCTCTTTCCTGTCGTTTTATTCGAAATTTTCTTTTTTTTTTCCCCCTTTTTGTCGTTTTTTTTTTAACAGATAGACGCCATTTATTAAGGCAATTAAAAATAACGCTATGAGTATAAGATAGAAGCGGAAACGGTGCCGGTAGGTACCTATACCTATATACTATTAGACGATTCTTGCACCGCGATATGTCGCGGACGAGACACGATGCGATGAGACTATGAGACGATGAGAAGATGTGAACCGTTCTCAAAAATAGACAGTTTTTCTATAGGAAATGCCGCGTAACCCTCTCGCTCTAGCTTCTCCTCTTATTTCTATACATTTATCTCTTACTATAACTAAAATAAACCCCCGTATAGGTGCAGCATATATGTAGGTACATACGTACTATATATCCCTATTTACAAAAGCGCGCCAAACTAACGCTCGATAAATCAAACAATTATTATTTTTATGGGATTTTCAACTACGCTCGTAAATCTTAAACCTCCCTCCCTTCGGAGGAGACTTAGTGCAGTGACACTAAGACTCGAGTATGAATAAAATTTCTTCAAACTATTTTCTATCTGAAAATATTTTTCTATGCAGTAGCAGCAGCCTATTATCAGGACCACCCCGTCGATTTTTTACCCATACCGTCTTAGAAATAACCATTTCCTGTGTATTTTTTTTCATGAGAAATAAAATTCCTTTCCCTTCCGGATGTGATTTGAAAAAATTTCTCATCCCGCGATAATAATTTTCATAGTCAAACGATCGGATTGTGTAAAGACGTACTGGCTGTGGTTGTATCGAGGCGTTGAATAGTAGCTGTCTGGCAAAGCTGTGTGGAAATAGTATATTATGCAACAAGTGCGTAAAAATTTTACGCACGAGTTTCATACACAGCGTGCGTGAAATGAAATTTTACGCATACTATATCGAAATGAAATATTTCTTTCTGTTTCAAATTAGCATCTAATTTCTATAGAAAAACGCCTGGCGATATTTATCGAGCGGTTAGTTCAGCTAGTGGTAAACCTACTTTTTATAGTTATTTTAGATTTTTCTTTTTACGTAGTACATACCTATATACGCTCCCCGATCGCTTGATAGTTATTATATACCGTATTATATGGCAGCCGAGATTCGAGTTTTAGAATCTGACGGCGTGCCTAATCTATGCTAATTTACGACTCGTCACTGTAGCCGCATCTCCCTCTCAAAGTTTAACATTTTTCTTATTAAAAAATGAGATATATACCTACTTCGAAAAAACTAGCGCCGTGTATGAAGAGAAAATGAAGAAAAAAAAGAAGAAAAAAAGGGTTGAACCTTAGCGTTTGTCGACCTCTAGAAAGCCACTTTATAATCTCAAACTTTATAGATATTCAAATATATCTCATTCTCATATCACATATATTTCTATGATTGAAAACGAATTTGGGCCATGAATAGCAACTCGGATCATCATTCGTTGGAATTATAAGGCTTTGAGGTCGGACACTTTTCCGGGCAAGGCGCCGTTCGGTTCAGTTTACTATCCGAAATCTTTTGGACGTTTCTTTTTTTTCTTTTTTCAATCTTACGGGTGGGAGGAATATCTTCGGTAATTTATACCCTGCACCCCTTGTCATCAATTTTCGTTTTTTGTTTCTTCTTCAAATCGAATCGGCATATAATGAATAAATAAAATCGTGATAAATTTTATCGTACAATAAAAGATCGGTGGGATATTCTTGTAATAGCTGCCTTGTTAGCGGGTATAACGATAATCTTTAATACCATCGCACCTTATATAATACCTATACGTATAAACCACAAAACGACCGCAAATATCTGCTGTAAGCACGAGCATAGTATAAATGGAGGAGGATATAAATCTGGAGTTAAATGAAATGACATTAAGAGCCATTTATCTCTTAGATATCATGCTATCAGCTTAAGATCGAGATGATATCGGTAGCGAGATGAGATCCAATCTGCTGCAAAGATCGCCCACGATATAATCTCGCGAAGAAATTCGAATGGATAAACCGGAAAGTACACGCGAGGAGCCCCCGCATGTATAGATATATATACTATATACAATTGCAAGGCACACAGCAGTTTATTCCTGGGACTGTTACTCTTAAATCGCGTGTTTTCTTACCGCAAATAAATCCAACGATCGTTGACAGATACTTACACGCCTTTACAGTATACAGGATGATTCAGAACTCTTCGTACGTATACCTCAGCTACAAAACCATATAGTAATAAATTATCAAAAAAGAAATGATAAAGAGCGTCGTTTTTAACACATGGTTTGAAAAACTCCCACTTCGAGATCCCCCGCGCACACCTTTGCCCATTTCAACCAAACGCATTCGTTTCAGTTTTTTTCTTTGATTTTTAAAGAAAAAACGAAAAATAAATTAATTTTGAATCGATGGGACGAATATTGCAATTAGTCCATATTTCGATTTTCTGATTAATGAATGACAAGGCAATTACAGAATATGAATTGGCCATAACTTTGAATAACGAGGATTAAAATTGGAGGGTCCACATTTCAATCTCTCCGTGTCAAACAAGAGAAAAATTATTCAGGTACCTATGGGTATATGTACCATGAAATTCTGATCACACGCCTGCGGGAGATGAACGAAAGTAAAAGTGAACTGCGGTTATCCGGGATACTAAAGCCGATTAAAAAAAAAAGAGAGAAAAATAAATAACGAGAAGAGGTGGTTCACCTAGTGAACTGGTTATCGTCTGAATTCGAACCGACTTCCCCTTCACCTGTACCCCCACTCCAAACGTCTGAACCATTCGACCGAGAAGTTTATTTCGACGCCTTCTTCATGAGGTCATAAATAATTTCGCACTTGCTACACGATCGTAAGCCTAGGAAGTTTTAAAGATTACTACCAGTTTCATTTTCATCGATTTTATTCATTTCCCAAGAAAATTTCCCATCAAAACAGTGAGAGATTTTCGATTCGAGGTCCATATCGTTGGTTAAAAAATTCTCAAAAATTCTTCAGCTTCATTTTCGCCAAAAATTTCTGGTGGATAAGGGTCCTCGACGACGTTTACGATTATGGAAATGGGTGGTCCGGCCGGTGCAGGGTAGTTGTTCTCGTGGTTGAGTCGCTCTAAAGCGTTATCTGGTAGAAGACGAACAACGAAATTGTTCCTCCAAAAACGACGCCAACGTCGGGTATGGAGTCTATAATAGAAAACCACGACGGGGAGGAAGAAATGTCTCGTTTTTTTGTTCGCAAAATTTTATCTCATGTCATTTCTATCAACGGACACCCGATCCCCCGGCGAATACATATTTTGCCGCTAATTATTTATTTTCACCTGGTAGTATACCTGCTGAGGGTGATCAGCCAGCCCCAATACGCGATCAATGTGAGAGAACAAGTCGGTAACATCGCGATTATCATCCAGGGAATCTCCTGAAATCCACTTTCCAATACCACCCTCAATGCCAGCGCACAAACGTAGCAAGAGAACAGAGCCAGCGGGGTTGTAACCAGCAGATACATTATGTCGAAGAGCATCTATCCGTCATTTGAACAGGCAATAGGGAATAATGAGTAAGAATTACTCCAAATTGTGACAAGTTTCTGGGCTGTACACTCTTGTCGATCACTCTTTATAAAATTCTATGATGTGTGATCAAATTTCTGCACAAGTTTGCTTCTCGTTGTTCTTAGCTCAGTGTATCTTGTTTTTTTCGCAAATCGTTTGAATATAGAGGTGAAAAATAAAGTGCAATCGGCCTTTGGGGACAGCCCTTACCTGACGAGTAGCTACCACTGTTTTAAGCCAAATTCCAAAACTGGTGAGAATCCCATGGCGTGGTACCCGCTTGGTGATGTACCTGTATCCGCAAATTTCACATCTTGTATGACCCGATTCCGTTAACCAACGTTCGAGACATTCGGCATGAATCAGACCCACAGTTCCACGACATCTGGGGTGCGCAGGAAAGGGCGAGTTTTAATTTTAACAGAGTCAGAAACTCTTCCGTTGCAGAGTATCTATGTAGATACGTATTATGTGACACGTGTTACCGATCTTTGACACCTTATCTTTGCAACCCATCAAAAACTCGGTTCGGTATTTTTAGTTATCTAACTTCGGATTTCTAGCCCGCTCAAAACGCTAAGTGGTGAAGCGCTTATTACCCGATTTTGTTGCCCCTGTTTTTTTTTTTTTATTTTTTGCATTTCTTTTAGTTCAGAATCCGTGAATGAAAAAAAAAAAAGGTGGGTACAGCTGACGGATGGTTTGTGACAGTGATTGCCTCAATTTCTTATCCCGATCTCTTCTCGGGGAATTGACACTTCACGTGAAGGTTCACTTAAATTTGTCATTCTACGAACGAATGATCGTTGTCTTACTTGCAAGCAGAAATTAGTGGACCCAAATGGGCGTACGAAGACAGGGTTGATATCTGACTGGAAACGTTGTTCACCGCGTGATTCTTCCACTCCCACATCGGCTGGGTATCGATTAACGGTGGAAATCCACCCATGTGACAAATTCTGCATATGTCACCCACCGAGCTGGCAGAAACTTCTAAATGCGAAAGAAAAGAAGAGGATATTTCCTCGCATAATATGTCGTCAGCGAAATGCAAAAAACTCTGCAGCAGCAGCACTAAACTGCAGTTATACCATCATCTTGTCTTTTTTCCCGTGACTTTTGACCCTTCGCAGAATTTTCTCTCCAACAAAATTCATCCTGTACCGGATTAACGACTGCTTCTGGTTTTTCTTTGCTCGCCTTCCCTGCTGGCGGAGGATTATTGACGGTAACTTTCGCCACTGGAAAGCGACCAAGAGAACGAACGGCGATTTGTTAAATCGCTAATTACTAATTAGCGATCGAGCTAGATATAGGCGAGAAAACTATTAACCTATATCGTGGTCAGAACTCGTGTCATTTTGATCCAGCTCCTCCTCCTCCTCGACGTTGTACATCAATTTAAAAAAACATAGAGCATTGTCTAGCGGCGATAAAATGTTCCGTTTATTCTGTGAAGTTTTTATTTTCTTCCAATTTTTGTCTTGAGAATTCTTATATTTCCGAAAAACGTTCAATCTCGTAAATTTATAGCCAAAATAATTCGCTTGACGTGAGAAGTTGTCGCCTCGTTGTGTTCACTCGTCAGAAAGAAAAATAATTGAAGTAGTAGTAGTAGAATGAAGAAAAAAAATCGAGAAAAGAAATTGAAAAAATAGCGAGCAGATGACACGGTGGTACAGCGAATAGCAGATGTAGCCACTTTACATCGCGAAGAAGTAACAGCTGAATCTTTACTCCAGATTTTTGAGTAGTGAGTTTTAAATTACAAATCGTTTTATTTTTCGTTTTATTTACTCGTTTTTTTTTTTTGTTTTTTTTTTTGTTCTTTTTTTGTTCATAATTTTTGGGCTATGCGCATGCATCGTTCGCGAGTTAATTCTGCGCTAATCCTTCCAAGATGAATGAGCGTAGTGACGTGAGAGGAAAGCGAACCGGAAGAGAAGACTTGATCGATGCAACCGCAAATTGGCCGATACACGGGCTGGCTAACCGGACGTTGAAAGGCACACCGTCACTCTAAATCAAAAGTTTATTTTCGAATTTGTAGAGTCCAAGTGGGCGGCTTGTGATTTTGACGTAATCGCTCGCGAGATCTAGGAGACCGTGCCTACTCGGCGTCGCGTCGTACGTTTAATATTTCCGCAGTCCGGGGTTATATTTCGGACCAAGTTTCCGGTCCATTTTTTGACCAGGATTAATTTGTCCACGAGCAGAACGCATCACCAACATGATTTAATAATAGTTCTCTAGTGCCGGAGACGGACACTGCACCAATCCGACTAAGTAGAAGTTGACACGAACTTTTCATCCGACCAGATCACCTTATCTATTTTTTTTTATTTTTTCTCCTTTCGATCTCTTCCGGTCTCATTCACAGCTCTTTCTCGATTATAGATAGGTGCACTCAAAATATCGAATGAAATAGAAAAAATAAATAAGAAAAAAAAAAAAAACAAATACGTTTGAATGAGATCTGAAAGATTTTTCAACCGGAATACACGTCTGCAGGTGCCAAATTTGTATCCTCTCATGAGTCGCCGCGGTCTCATTGCCCCTTTTACTCTAAGTCTTGTTTCTATTTCTGCGCCAGGTGGTATACTATACTCGGCGGCAACCCGGCATAACCGTCGCCATTTTGCCGGACCTTTTTGGTTCAAGATTAATTAAACCTGGCCGAAAATAGCGAGAGAAGAGATCTTCTCGTGGCACGGCCTCCAACCACCGCCACCGGCCACCGCCACCGCGAAGCGATGTTAATCCGTTACTCGTGAGTGTATAACGCTCCGCCAACCAGTAAGATTAAAATTAAGTTGACAGCGTGCAGGTTTAGTGCGCGGTCGAGGCTTCGCGATTTTATAAAATCGGGCGACACTGGACCGAGGCAGAGGTAGCTATTCAACGTCGGATGGAAACCAGACGAAAGTTCTAACCGCACCTTGCGACAGAACTTGTCATAGAATGAGTTTGACCAGCTACAGAGTTGAAGATGGACCAAGGCTACGACTTGCTGGGTCACGTTCAACCTGAATGGACTCTCGAGTTCATTCATAATCAATATACTATCTCCTATTTCATTTCGAGCAAGATTTATCCCATCAGATACACCGACACCCGAATGACAATTCATATTACTTACGTATAGGTATACCTCGAATAAAAAAGAGAACTCGGGCCATAATCCCTGCGCCTCTTTTCCAGATCGATGGCGCACGTCGTCCCAATGAAAATACCAACCCATTCTCCCGTCTCAATTCTAAATGCCGAAAAGGGCTTATAACGTGTGATGAAATTGTCCAAACGCGTATAGGACCGGTGATGAAGGTGGGATCCATGTAGCTGTAGAGAAGCAGCTGTGATATTTACATGATTTTAATGAGGCCTAAGCCTTGCACCGGCAAGTTTGTTTTTGCTAAGGGGTTGGCGTCAGAATGTGGTACGGGATGGTGAACCCGTGCGTATCCTAAGTCTTGAGTAATGTCAGCACTCATCGCTCGTATTTAATTACGTTCCATCATCGTTTTGCCAAGAATACGCCGACGTATGTACCTACATACGTATCTACGTACGGTAGCTAGGTATAGGTATGTATTTCACTCACACAGGGCTTCATCTCGCGTGCAAAACTCTTTGCACGACGGGGGTTATTCCTGGTGCTGGTGCTGGTCCTGGTGCTGCATAGCAGTTAAGAAAATTGTATTTGTTAGTTCTCTCTCGTTTACTCGCGTGTCTTATACCTACGCCCCCGCTATAAGTATGTGCTGGATGACAGGTGCCAAGTGCCTTAAAAAACTGTTCCTGATACCGTCACAAATTTCTCAACTAATCTCCACTCCTAATTCCATCATGTCACTCCTCGAGTCTTCAACCGGCCGAGTTCCATCCGCAGCATCCTCTTACGCACCACTTGATCTCGTCTCTATTTCCTCCCATACAAACATTTTCACTCAGCTCAAACGCTACGCGTATATCGCCAAAAATTTGCTTCTGCAGATTTGTAGCAGTATCACCATAGGCAGCCTCCCCTCAATGTTTGCTTCTTAAAGTATCTCTGCGGTCTAAACTTGCTCCTTTGATCCGCGAAAGACGCAAGCTGCGAGTTTATATTTTCGTCGTTAAAACGGCGGGCTAATGTCCTCACAGGCCCTGCAGATCCCTTTGTGCAATTTCGCCTATTTGGCAACAGGATGCGTAGGATTTCGATCAGGAACTCATATGATAGCTGCCTGCTGCAGATTTGTCTTCTCGTTACCGCTGGTCAGCGCTCGTTCAAACCACTGTGTATGTATACGTAATGGCTATTCAAACTTTGTACAACATGTCCGTATCTTACGTGGATACGAGGTATATACGTCCGATCAGGTAGTACACACCTAAGCTTCTTGTAAACAATAGAAACACGATTAGGACGTGTCCGACGTTGAACTACGAGGCGATGACCGCTAGACAAACACTTCATGAGACTGCGAAAGGGATCGACGGGTCACGTGTCCCCGTATTTCCGGTTTAAGGACGTGCACCTTGGGGGCTTTATCGATCCTCATTGCATGTACGAATCATGTAAACTTGTAGGATTTTTCTCACCGGTCGAAGTACTACCTACAACAATTTTTGTTCCAGAAATTGAGGAGACAGTTTCACGATATCGATATACGTTAAAGTTTTTCAGCTTTTATTTTAGGCCGATTTTGAACCGCTTGCATTCTGCATCGATATAATTTACATTTGGCATGTTTCGCGACCAAACCGCCAACGCACACGACGTGCCCCCTTCGTTCCGCGAAACACTTTAACCGATTTATTAAATCGATATAAAGTACACGCGATCTCTGCTCGTGTATATCAGATTTGATTTGCTACCTGAGCAACCGACAATGTTCAATCTCCTTTTTTGCTTTGGAAGGAACTCGAAAATGATTTAAGAAATCATTATATATCAGCTTTTTCCTGTCGGATTAAAGAATACTGAACCTGTTGCTGAAATCTAGTCATTATATACTCAAAATTCAGGGGAGAGAACGTCATTAAAATCCGATATTGCGGTTAGCCGGCGCAGATATACGCAATAAGTCTCTTATACTGGCTCCAGCAAGGCGCGTTTAATGACGGTGACATTCATTCAGGATTTCTTTCGCGATTCAACCCGCGTACCTCATGAGCTTACATTATACATCTCGAGGTAGCACACAATTGCTACTGGAATTACGTTGAATAGACCGCAGACCCGCGTTATAAAGTGGCGTAAAAAAACATTGCGAGATATTAACAGTCTACTGCTGTTAGCTGACGACAGTTCGTGCCGTGATGACAAAGGGGGGGACCCAGTACGATTCAAGCGGAGCTTATAAATCAACTCGGAGTTAAAGAACGACCTCGATCCGCGCCTGCAGATTTGCTCAGATCGACTTTCACATGGTAGGTTTTTCTTTCGAAACGAGGAGGACGAGACTCAGTTTTATTATTCATCAATCGTTTAGAAATTATGTACCTACACAACTCGGATTACGAAACTTCAGAAATTTTAGAACTTATAGTCGAGCGATATAAGTGTAGGGGAAATGCAGGGATTCCTGCATATCGTATCTCTCCCGTATCGCTTTGAATGAAGAAATAAAAATAAAAATGCTAAGATAGAATAGCAGGACGAGTTTGCACGACGTCTCGATCAGACGATCGCGACGCGGACGGTAAGATCCGATCAGATGATAAAATTTAATGAAAAAACGACTTGCACAGATCCGTGAGCGTCGTGTCATGTCGTGAGCTTCGATCGCTTTGTTTGCCTGGATTGAAAGAGCTGCCTATACTTCGCGGAATACATTATACCTATCTACTTTGGAATTCACTGATTTGAATAGAAACTATTTGCAGCGACGTTCGCGCGATCGGAAAAATTCTCTATGCATGGCACAAGATTCTCAGAGCGCGAAATCGCGTGCAAATACTTGACGCAAGTACCTATAATAAGGTAGGTACATCAATATTCAGGATCTGGGATAAAACGCGAGACGAAAAATCGTAGATTGCAAATCGGTAAGACGTCGTAGGTACCGAGTTATTCCTGGTCTTTGAAACAAGAGCTGTAAGAGCCCGAGCCAAAAGACAAACGCAAAAAATGCACTTGGAAATGGGCTTGTGCAGTGGGAAGGGTAAGAGGTGGGAGAGTGCAGCAGATTCCTATTTTTGCAAGTGCGGTAGACAGTTGGACGACTATTCGACGGCGTTCTATTCGCGTGGGTTTCGTACTGCAGCAGTTCACGCACGAAGGCCCAGAGAATACGAGCTGAAGATTTTTACCGAGTTAAAGTTTTTCCCCTCTTCAGCTCTGCAGTAACATCTGTCGTCTGCGAAAAGTTCCTCTACATAAGACGCATTTGAGACGCCCGTGCTGCGGTTCTAAAATGAGATGCTAAAAAAAATGAACTATTTAATGATATAAGTACCTCGTACGCGAATGAGGAACCTGCAGCGGGGGCCCTAGTATCTCCAAAAACCATTTTCTTGCGATCATATGTAAAATGGATAATTGCAAAAAACAAAACGAAAGCCCGAAAAAATTCGCGGTTCTATTCAGCCTCGCGGGCTTTTGATTCGGGTTCACCGTACTAACGTAAGATCCTGTAACTACTATATGAGAGTGAGAGCAGCTGGTCTGGCACAACAAACGTCTTCTCATATGATCTCACAATACGTAGAGAGTAAATATAACGAGGCTAAGGCGAATGAGAGAAAGTTGGAGCAAAGCAAGATTAAAGGGGTTAAGAATATATGGGGGAAAAGGGGACAGAATTGCGTGTGGCCATATCCAACCGGCCAAACAGTTGGACACAGCGAGTAGGTATAACCATACGGAACTCGCTAGACAGCTGAAACTGCGAGCTACCCTGCAGCAAAGCTCTAAAGTCGTAAGCTGCACTGCGAACGCTGCAGCACTTGCAACTTTAAAACAGCAAGTGCGTGTGACTTTTCGCACCGCGTATCCAGACGATGACACAGCAACCACCGCATTTAGACGGGCCATGGGTTGCCTTTAATTTCGTTTATTTGAAATTCTAGAAAGACACAGTGCGCCGTTTTTAGGCCTTATCTTATAAACCACTCATTGGTGAAGAAGAAAAAGATCAGAAACGATGACCCCAAAATCGTCATTTCAAACTATGTAAATCAATTACGCCTCTGAACACAAATTTAGCATTTTTATTTACGCGAAGAGATTTCCTGTATACTTTTTGAATATAAATTTCATAAAGGAAGAAAATATGAGCAGTGATCATAGGAATGATCAAAAAAGGCCCCTGGAGTTCCGTCGCGGTTTAGTAGGTGTTCCGGCGGAAGTATCAAGTCTACGTCACATTTAGAATTGAGATTGATAACGTTTACATTTCGAGTGATTTTGTCTTTTTCTTTTTTTCTTCTTTCTTTATATTTATGTTTTCAAATGATCGGTTGAAAACTACATTAGATGTATACTAAGTATAGAATCTTTTGTATCTATCATTTTCTTTTCTCGGTTTAGATATGTAGAGATCAAAGCTTATACCGTACTGTATACAATATTATACTGATACACAAGTATATAAACGCGTCAAATTTTCTTCACCCATCATTTGCTGTATCAAAGCAAACCTATAACAGAGTCTATGAAGTAGCTTCGGATAAATCACCTCAAGGAGATACGGATAATTAATAAACATTCACTCTCACTACTCTACTCTACTCTTCTCTTCTCTTCTCTTCTCTTCTCTATCCGAATGAATCGTGATCCCATAAATTTGATCTTCTTTCATGATTTCCGGCCAAACTCTACACCCCGTCGTACGGAAGCAGACGTATATCGTATAATCGCGACAAGAAATCATTTGAAATCGTTCAAAATGGACGGGTTCCAAAATTTCAAATATCGTTTGATCAACCGATGTGCCAATTCGTTATTCTGATCTCAAACGGCTCGTATATAGGACTCGGTGAATATTCCGCGCATTGCAGTCATAAAATATCAGTCGAATAATAAATAGATAATAATAAATAGAGTCCTAGCCGCATACTTGACACTCGCTATGTAAATAATAATCATTTCTATCCTCTTATCTACTACTGCATCGGAAATGCTGCCGCGTGTCTGCGTCCGTGTCCGCGTGTCCGGATAGGAAATACGTAATCTGTTTGCGCGCGTAGATCTTTAGATTATACTTACTCTTCTCGGTGTCTACCGTACTGCAGCTTAAAGAAGCCGCCATCGGTACAAACCTCAGAAGAAAGAAAGAGAAAGAAAGACAGAGAGAGAGAGAGAGAGAGAGAGAGAGAGCTGGGAGGGAGAAAGAGTAAGCAAGGATATTTCAAGCTACACCTGTGCAACATATTAAAATTTGTATGTATACTGTGTGCAGGTATACACGAATTTATTATGTGTGCTAGTAGGTGGGTATACCTGTAATTTGTACGTCGAAGAGTTGACCGTTCGATCCTAAAGCTCAGAGGGATGCCGACGATGGTTATACGCGAGTATTAATGCATGTATGAATGAATGAATGAATGAATGTACTACAGCGGCACTTTCTTTAATTTCTTATACCCGAATGAATACGAGGTTCTTATAAATCGTTGTGTATAACATTATTCAATTTACCTGCGTCCAGGCGTCTATATAAAGGAATTAATCAAGGTGTATGGCTTTTGATGAGCAACCGACAAATAGAAATCTTTTAATCGAGTCAGAATTATAAAGGAATAGAGAAGAGAAATTTTGATCCATATATTCGTCCGCATAGAAGTTAATACCAATATTCGCGAATAACTTTAGAGCTTAAATAATTGGCGCTAATTGTTGCTAATTTGTTGCTTGCGAATCATAACCACCTGCACTTGTTCTCTCGAATCTAGGATGTGAATAGCGAGGTATGACATACACTGCTGTGAAATGAATGGATATACCTACCTAAGTAGATGATAGTAACATAAGAAAATAATCTATATTTTAGTTTATTTGAAAAGGAATCCGGCATCGCTTCCATGCATCGGTAAGACACACCGCGTTGTCGGCTGGATAAGGATTGATTGAAGCTAATGCAATAATTTTTTTGGTCTTTGGAGTTCGCGTTGAGTGCGCTAAAAGAAAAGAAATAACAAAAAAGAAGAGAAATATGTAAAAAAGAAGAATACGAAGACGAAGTAAGTGAAATATTTCATTTCGAGTACGTAGGTATGTACTGCAGTCGAACGGCGTATATCTCACAACGACGCGATACATAAAACTTAAAAGGTTCGATTTGTTACCGAAGTGGTCTCCGGCAGTAACTTATATAATCCAGACCTCTTCGAGTTTAAATATATGGTACACCGTGACTCCGGTCTTAAGATTAGTTTCTCTTTCTTTTATAATACGATTGTTACCATACGACAGGTGAATAAGGAATAGAACAGCATCTGCGGTTTAGCATAAATGAATAAAGTTTATACTTTACAATGCATCAATTACCTACATTTCATCCTGATCATGAAATATCATACATTTGCAGCCTTACCAATTATCACTGGGATTGCGTTTCCGAAACCACATATCCGTTTTTGATTTATTTTTTTGTTTCTCTTTTCAATAATAATCGTCAAGTTGTATGAAGCAGTGAGAAAAATAAAAATGCGTACAGTTTTCTCGGCGAAGAAATCACGCGATGCAGTGAGAGTAGGTACTTATATCGAGGGTGATGGGCAGACGGGGAATTTGTTTGAAATCAAAATACGCGAGTGCCACATAACGAGATCACGTTTCCAAAAGACGTAATTCGAGTTGACTGCTGCGGTGCATTGGACTGAAGACGAAGAGAGGACATGAGCGAGCTACGCGGGATGAAAAGTTAGGGATACGCCATGTACCGCAGCATCAGTAGCAGCAGCAGCAGACGCGACCGTGTGTTTTCGGTTATTTCTAATTCCAACAAATTGTTCAGCTACGCGTTTTTCTCCGAGACTATAAGGGCGACACATGTACATACTCGCCCCTGCTCTTCCACATAGAAGCTTCAGTATCTACTGCGCCGTTATGACCCTGAATTTTTACGCTTCTTGCAGCAGCAGCAGCTACTGATCTTAGCGTAGCGTATACAGCAGCTATAAGCTAGGGGCGTAGGACGCAGCCAATCAACGCGTCACTAATTAAAATTCACGCCACCTTAGCATCGCAAGCTCCGATCTCAAAAACAAAAACGAAAAAAAACATGTTTGAACAAAAAAAAAAAGAGGAAAGAAAGAAAACGTAAAAAAGAAACTAGACCGGGTAGAGTTTTTTATAACAGCGGCGCATCTGATGTTATATATATTTGTGTGTATATATCTACTAGGGTATATGAACGTGTGCACCAAGCTTCCGGTCTCTTCTGCTTCAGTATATAGCCTGATCTCTATGCCCTTCCGCCTACTGCATATAACGGCGATTCATCTGACAACTTCGTGGCCTCCAGGTGCACTCTTGTCGTTCGCCTACTTCTCTTATCGCTCACTCAAATTAGTTCCTTTATTTTATTTCATTTTTTATTTTTTCTATTTTTTTTTCCTCATACCAAACTACAAAGTCTTCCGTGACCCGTGCCTGTTTCTTTTTAGAAATTTTCTTTTTTCATCCCACATATTCGATGAGAAACTACATCCAGATCAATTTGTATTTATTATTTGTATATAGTTTTTGAGGGAGACGTCCGAAGACACTTCCGAAACGAAATAGACTCACTATTTGAATCTCGAGTCTTGTTCAATTTCGAATTCATAGTTCCGATTTTGAAAATAGAAATTTATGACTGGTACCTATACCCACCTCGGTGTAGGGTACCTACACGCTTCTTCACGCTTAGAATTTTTTTTAAAAATCTCACAGACCCGCACGGCATTAAGGTAATTTAACGAGCTGCAGTACTGGGGCAAGAATAGGCTCTGTGGGGTTGAAGAAAGAGACGCTTAGCTGCTGCAGAGGTGACTGACGGACGGCACTAATGAGACAGCGTCGGTCTGGTTTGATCCCGAGACTCGAATAGGTATGTATAACGTATACGCGTATTCGATTGGACACGAAATATACCTACGTATGTTCGAGTCTTCTGTTTGACGAAAATGAGGAGACTGCCGAAGAATAATGGACCATATGGCAAAAGTTTGCGCAATTTGAGAATTGGAAATGAAAATTATTCCGAAATCATTCTTCGGCCGTTTGTGGAGATATTTCTGACGATTGATTGACTCCAGACCCATGAAAATCTTGCTGATGTGAAGAGAAGAGAATCAATCAATAATTTATACCTTCGGTTTATTTATCGAAGCGTTTCGTTGCTGTAAGAGAGGAACGTGTGTCTGTGATGTTAAATTGCGAATAAATAGAAATTGCCAGGAGATGGACAATACGCGGTAGCTGCTGCAGCGTATAAATGTACAATGCCAATTACCAGGAGCCGCTGCAGAGTCACGACCCGTGTGGTGCCGCACGCATATTTCTCCTTCCTGCCCGCTGCTGCGGATGCATGCCTCGAGTTGAATGCAAAATCGATGTAACAATTATGTGCAAAGAATGAGGATCGGATATATTTTATAGAAAAAAAATCAATTCATTCATTCAACTTCCTATAAATTAAAGAATTGCAGTCACTTTCTTATTCCGTTCGCTACTGCAGAAGGCCGTTGAAAAGTTTCTAAAAAGCGTAGAACGCGGCTAAAATTCTGCCGAATTAACACATCGTTTGTTTTTAAGTCCATAAAATGCTGAGCCACTGAAAATCTTGTTCAGATTTTCGAAAAATCATATTAATTTGGACCCTTTTCGGCCATAGCATCGAAATATCGTGAGGTATAGGTACGATTACGAATGCGAAATACAAGATGCTGAATAAAGTTAAGTATCGACTATTTATATCCGCGAATCAAGAAGGAATAAGAGGAAAAAGTCCGTTTGACATCTCGTCAATGCGGCTATAGGCGCCATTCTGGCGGGTTAATTTTTATTCAGCAAGTGTTACACCTGAACTTTAGCTCGGGGGGGCATGAATTATTCCTTGCGTGAATCTCTCGTGGGAATGAATTAGAAGCTCTCTTCTCGACATAAAAATAGCATTCGACGTTCTAATCGCTTTGTAAAGATCTTCACGCTTGTATTCACAGCAATTGCGCACTTATACAGATTATATACCTACATACATCTAAGATATATATATTATGCATTTATAAGAAACCATTGCGATTACGTCAATCGGAAAGTAGAAAGATATTTAAAATGCCAAACAATTCTACGATCATCAATCATTCGTGAGAAAATCTGTTGGAATGTATTTCTTGCACATTCCAATCCAAGCGATGATTTACTGGCGAGTTTCGAGTCTTCTGAACTTCGCCGAAATTTTTTGATAAAAAAAGCAGCCATCTGCGGCGATGGAGTTACTCTGTAGTAGGTAACTCTTATACTGCAGCTTGGATGAAAAGCGGTTTAACCCGACTCTTTTAACTCCAGAACTCACAACTTGCCAAAGATGCAACAGCCGGATTCTTTGAGTTTGAGTGTCCGGTGTCAAGAGGGAACCCAATGAAGTCAAATCGACTTTGACTTCGGGTTAGGTAAGGTAACACCGAGACCTTCGGTAAAGCAATGTATAAGAGTTAAAAACTCGGAGAGGTAGATACATGCACGCACCGTAAATCAAAGATCATTACGAACTGACAGCTGAGCGTAATGAGAGAAGATCCGGATTTCGGGATCCTCCTTCTCCTCAACCAGCTCGCATCCTTCCATATATGCATTGCCATACCTAGAGGAGTGAAATATTACAGGGTGCTAATGTTTTTATGAGCCTGATATCCGATTCTTTGATTATGGCTGTTCCCCCGTTTACTACATCCCCTGCTATTCAAGGATCGACAATTTAATTAACGTTGAGCCTTTTTATGTCTCGAAATTTATTGCACCACCTGCATATGCCTATCCATAAACCTACCACGTATAAGAAAGATTATTTTTTGTTGGAATATCTTTTCTGACAATCTGCATAGTAATGATAACATACAAATTTCGAAATCTGTCTCTATTTGAATTATCGACTTTATACGAAACTCGACGTTCGGACAAACTTTGCACGAAAGCTTTCTAACGGTCATATCTATTTCTGCAATCGATAGGAACATGGGAATACCCAGATCTAGTATTTATATAAAAAACGATTATTCCATAACTTATAAGTTTTCGCAATATATTTATTGGGTTCAGACCATCGTGCAGACGAATTGGTTTTTGATTTTGAATTGATCTATTGATGAAATAAAATTGTTAACGATATGATACGGAATCTGGCCGAAAGTTCAACGGTGTAAATGCTGGGCGGTTAAATTCTGGGGATTGGCAAGATTCTCGACTGCGGTTCGATTAAAACAATAGAAAATTCTTTGCGTTTAAATTTAGACCGCAGTTTAACTGCAGCAGATTCTGCACATAGTATAGCTATGTGAATGAAGCCAAAAGTCATTCTTATTGTTCGAACGAGCCGCGTCCATCTCTGCTGCAGCAGCAGAAGCAGCAGCAGACTGCAACTGCAATTCCTCGGGACAATAACGACTGTCCTAAATGCCTGGAGGTCTGAAGTCTTCGAGTAGGGGCGAGCCAGAGCCAAGATAAATAAAAGGTATAAACTCATTCTTCGTATCAGATATCCTCGCTTTAGCTTATAGTAGTTAGTTTAGAAACGTTGAGGTATGCATGCAGCTCGCTTCCATCCGCCTAATTTCGCCGTTGCTACTGCTGCTGCTCCTGCTGCTGCTGCTGCAGATTCTAGGAATAATATTTTTTCTTCAAATTGCGTCCCCGACCCTCAGCTCGCGAGTCTTTTCAGCTTTGCCGTCAATTTATACGAAGGGATGCACGTCGTGGTGGTTGATGCGCCGATGGTATAAGTTGGGAGTTGCAGGGACTCGGAAGATGCAGGGTCCGTGTCCGTTTGATCTTGCCTGAAATAGTCCGAGCCGTGCAGATATACTCTTGCTCAGCTCATTCTGTTTCTCTTTCTCTTTCCATTTATCCCTCTCTCACTTTTTCGAACGTTCTCTGCAGTATAGTACGCGAGTCGCGTATACTACTCCAGCGACTGCAGTTTCGCACAACTTTACGCCTCATCTAGAGCATTTTATCATTTTTACTAACAACGTAGACGCATTTGATCAGCCGCTCAGCTCACTCGCGAGGTAGTTGAAAGCGTAAAAGCATATTCGTCGCATACGCGCGTATAAATCGCAAACTTAAATTATTAGTTAATTATCAACGTAACTTGATACAACTCTACTCTTATGAGCCATAAAATATGATTATATAGCGAATTGAAGGATAGATGACGACGACGTCAGGGAAAAAATCGTACGAAAAAGCTAAGGGCGGAGGCACGAGCTCCGCGAACAGATGTGACAAACTCTAAAGCTTTTTTACCCCGCGTCTATTCATCCCGCGGAGGACATACACCGCATGTGTCTTCTTTGCCGCAGAAACCCTGAAACTCATGGAGTGGTGTGAGGGGGCGGTGAGGGGGGGGGGGGGGGCATATATACGTAGAAATTTACTCGCGGTGTATCCGTTTTCGAAATTCTCGAGTATCTGGTTGAAATATCGAGTCATTACTGACAATAAGCGCCACTCGGATGGTTCGATGTTATACTAAAAGCTTGCCTCAAAACTTAAGGGTTTCAAGAGCGTATTTGACTCCATATACCTACTTATCTTAGAACGCGCGTTTAACCGTATAGCGTTTGCTTACGTTTAACGAACGCGCCTTTCCGCCGTTGCGTAGAAACTTAATCGCTCGTCGTTTGTTACCTTAAAAAAATATATAGTATATATACGCGGTTGAGTGTAGGTGTATCTAAGCGATCTTAGCAAGTAATTCGAGTACCTACTTCCGGTCCTCGCGCTTACCCAAATGCCCGCATTTTATATGGTTTAATAACGTAATTTAAAGCGAGCTTACGTTAAGGACTTTGAGCCGTTTGAATTAACTTATAATTAATTATTTTTATTACGATTGTTATGTTTCGAGGCTGTCATAGATGATTGAATTGTCATTTTTCTTTCCTTGATAATGAAACCTTATACGAAATCTCGTATATATCTTAGTGGTAATTTATCACTTGCGAATATACACCGTGTTAGATGGACGAGGTGCGTGCAAAATGACCCAACATATATACGTTCACCGCATAGCATGGGTGTTGCTACAAATCTATTCCCGTATAATTGCGCGTAACTAATTAGCTCGGTGTCCTGTGTAATTGACTTTTGCAAAGATCATTGCACCGCCTTTCGTCAGCTAGACTAGAAATTATATGTATATACTATATATAATAGATACGTATAGATAGATTTTAAACTACATATTATAATATAGTTTAATCATCGCGAACTCGCGGGGATACATCATGCTATTTCGTCCGTAAATCATTTTCCACTGACGTACGCACTATATATACGCCTTCGAGAGAATTAATCTACTGATAGTTGCTTTCAAGTTAAATGTACCGAAACTTAAGGTTGAGGACGCTATATATCAACGCCAAAAATTGAGGAAATGGAAAGATCCAGTTTAAAAATAAAAATTCGTCTGATATTAATTAAAATTTTTCACCACAAGATATACAGGGTGAGTTTTATCTGGTATCGAATGAGGGACGGGGCCTATCGTCGCAAACGCTCCGCCCCGTTCTATTCGTACTTATTATCGTCGTATGTATCGAGGAACCCCAATTTTATTTTCACGCACCGTCAAAACTGATGATTTTAACGAGTGTGAATAGAAAGGGGCGGAGCGTTTGCGCTGATAAGCCCCTCCCTCATTCGATACCAGAGAAAACTCACCCTGTATAGAAATTTTTTTTCATTTCTCAAACCAAAACCCTCGACGAATTTTACAAAGGTTTATGTAATATGTATAAATATTATATACGATACATATAGTCAGAGGAGAACGTGGATATGACAGATTTTTCAGGTAGTATGTATGTATATTACTATACATACAAAACTACGTATAGAAATGTGATAATTAATAAGGATTTGTATAATATAATAACTAGTGTGTGTTGTAAGAGAGGAAACGTAAACTTGAGCAACACTATTGCGTTTTATTATCGTGTGCCCCATCGCAATAAAGTATAGCTCGATGATCCATTGTCTTGTAATTCCGTGATTTATGGTATGGTGGTGCAGAACCGAGAGAAGCTGGGCGACGCGACCGTAGTAGGTACATACGACACTTCTCGCGTTCTCTCTTTCCTTTAGTTACGCAGGGGGGGATATCAACGTGATTTTCAGACCCTCGAAGCATCTGCATCGCCCGGATATATAAACAACGTCAGCGGCTCTACGTAGTTCGCAAAATTCAAAATATTTCTTCGTAATATACACGTCGAATAAAAACGACATGCGAATATCTAATTTCCTGCATGTATGCGAATTCGAATATAACGAATATAATTTTACAACTATTGATGAATAAAATGATTATAAAAAAATAAAACATGCATTTCCTAATATCAAAAGTTGATTTTTCCGCAGATGAATTCTTCTAACTTCTAATTTTCCCTCTAAATCTAATATCGGTGTCTCTTTTTTTTCCGTAATATTGAGACGCTATAGACTTTCCATATAGATTTTCCGATTTTATTTTATTTTTAAATTTATATTATACGAATGAATGAGAACTTCTGGTATGTACGCTATAGGTACCTACAACCTTCTGTTTGCTATTTCAAAATAGTCGACTTTCCTCTTTGAATAGCAATATCTTTAGTTTCAACGTCTAGTTGTCGTTAGCCCCAATTACCCTGGGCGTCATGCTGGTTCTATGCACCCTTTTGGTGTAGAAAAGAGTCATAATGACTGCGAGGCACGAAGTACTTATAACGTATACCTTGCAGACTGACAATAATTACTCGAGGGACGGCCGGGTTAACAACGAAAGTTAGAATTAGTTATTCCGGATATCCTCTTTCGCTTATACCTATATCTCTCTGATAGCTCGAAATACTTTTCTACAAGATTTCAGAAACTAAAACCTCGACTAAGTCCTATACAGGGTGAGTTTCTTCAAAGGTCGAAAAATGGGTGGGACTTACTTACGTGGAGATAGGGTAGCAATTCTTGATCACAAATCCCACCCATTTTAGACCTTTGAAGAGACTCACCCTGTATAATTGAGTTTGGGAAAAAAATCTCAAAAATAAGACTCATATTATAATCGGTTAATTTTATGACGTTAACGTGTATACTGTATAAGTACATACACTATATTTCTCCTGTATATATGTAATTTCATCATTAAAAAAAAAAAAAAGAAACAACTATAACGATTTACTTTGGCAAGATTAACTATATATGAGTAATATATATACATACCTACCTATATTTGAAATATTAGGGAAATAACAGGGAAATATTTAAGGGTTTATAATAAAAAAATCAAATCACAGGATTCTATTTTGACGAAATATATCTTAATATAAGAAATCCTATTCTAAGATACAATGCTGCGCTAACAATATGATAGATCTCATCTATATTATGGATAAGTTTCGTGTGAGATCTCCTATTCAAGACCGGGTTTTCAATTCTCTCGTGATAATCGTATGAGAATAATAATAATAATAATAATAATAATGATAATAATAATAATAATAATAATAATAAGACAAATGCCTAATCTATATTTACAACATTAATGTGTTCTTCTGGTTTCTTAATCAGAAAACGAAGAGAATTCAAAAAAGAAAATATATCTAATATATGTATATAAAAAGAAAAAAAAAAACAGCAGAACAAAACCACTTACAAAAACAAAGCGTTTTTTTTTTTTTTTTAGTTTTTTTACATTCGATAAATGGGTGTTTATATATAATTGACCATTTTTCGTGTATAAAAATTACAATTCTATATATAATAATAGTTGACAAAATGATGATCGGATTTCGAATATATATACCTACTACTATGATCTTTCGTTTCTTTTCCAATTTATTGTGTTACTATATATATATATATATATATAATATATATCTTTATATATATATATGTGTGTGTGTGTGTGTGTATAGTATCTACTTATCCCACGGGACTCTTTTAACTATTGTCTTTCTACTATAAATTATCGCTTATTCCAATCTCTGGATTTTTTTATTTTTTTTTATTTCTTCTTTTCTTTTCTTCGAGTATACCGCAACACAATCCTATGCGAAAGATAAAAAAATAAATAAAAAAAAATTAACTACCGTACAAATATACTTGCTAAAATAAAAATGATACAGAATATAAAATTTCAAACTACTATTCAAATTTTAACTATTCGAAAGTTATTTCAATTTATTTATACATCACTAATTTATCAGAGATTCCGTTCATATAAACTATTCAGAAGATAATCTTTTTCTCTTTTTTTTTTTCTTTCTTTCTTTCAATACGGAATTATACTATATTCAATCTATTCAATAATAATAATGATAATAATGATAATAATAATAGGTAAATAACGTTGAAAATCACTGTCCAATTTCAACTATATGAATATATAATATATATTTACATACCCCCATAGAATTTCTTTAATTTTTTATTCAAAATTTCGATAACTGATTATTGGGTATTATAATTATTTTGGCAAGCATGTACAGTAGAAAGTGTTATTTTATTTTATTTTTTCTTTTTTTCTTTTTTTTTATTTTAATTTTTTTCTATATTTATTCTTATAAACGGTCAGTCAAATAAGACGCAGATTACTATATAGAGTTTTAAAAATGTATATAATGTAAACCATGTAACAGTACCGGTTTTTATCGCTGATGATAATATTACACCGATGTTAAACAATAACTTTGGCAGAATATCTATGGCAAGTATCTGTATGGGTATAAAATTACCCTAAAATAGATCTGCCAAAGTATGTTTGTTCTTTTTTTTATTTTTTTATCATTTTATCTTTCTTCATCCTCCTCCTCCTTTACTATTGACGGCTATAAATCGCTAATGATATTCTAGGATTATGTTAGCTTATCAATTCTTGCGCAAAACAGCCTTGTCAATGTATTAATTATATCTTATTTTATCATTTTATTTATTATTATACCTATATGCGAGCTTGTAACAATTATATTATTACATTATCCTTGTAATGACCGTAAAACTGTATTTTTTTTTTAATATTCTATAATACATGGCTGTCCCGCGGCGTCAGTACGTTTTATTCAATAATAATAATAAAGAAAGGGGCGATGCCTCTCTTCGACGACTACGTAAGAAAACCAAAAAACAAAAGAAGAAGAAGAAGAATAAAAAATAAAAATAAATCAACCAAATTGATAATTTCAATTGGCGGCAATAACTGTCGCCGTTGTTGACGACTTCTTCTTTAAAACAATATCCTTGATGTTCAGATTAACCTTTTCCTTTCTTGCTGGTGGAACGGATTGAAGACAAAAACGCTTGAAGGCCTCCAACTCACGTTCTGCGTCGTCCATCTCTCCGTCCTCAAGGTCTATATCTTTAGGCGTAAATACGCTCTCTGCAAAAGACACGCTCTGAATACAAGAGTTCACTATTTTCTGGTGCGCTCTACTGCATAGAAATTAGAAAAACCTAGTCATCAAATAATTTAAACATTACGAAATAAGGCTCCAGTAATGAAATCAGATAACTCTTCACTTCCAGATACATTTACTATGTATTCAAGGGGTATACAATATACATATACACCTTCAACGGGTTGAAAATCTCAAATAGAAATGAATTATTCCAAAGAATTGAGGACTCTGATAGAATCGAAAAAAACATGGTGTTTGGAGAAGGTTTGACCCTCATCATGCATATTTTACATCATGTATTACTTTCGGTCCAACGGTGATATGCTAAAGACAGAAAAATACAAAATCACTAGCTTGCTGCAAAGAATAAAATCAGCCGTTGGACAGATCTGGGAAATTTTGGACTTCAATTGTTCAGAAGAGATGCTTCTATCAAATGAGCATAGAACTTTTCGATGAACCAATTTCTGATTGAGATAATGGGAACAAACCCATTTTTTTTCCCAAATTCTAAAAAAAAAAATCTAAAAAATTAAACCAATGCAGTAATTCTCGCGATATCAAAAAGTTCTATGCTCATCTGCTAGAGGCATCTCTTTGGAACGATTGAAGACCAAAAATGCGAAGATCGGTTCGATGTTAGATTTTATTCTTTGTGGGAACCGAGTGATTTTGTATTTTTCTGTCTTAAGCAGATTACCGTTGGTCTTGAAGAAATACATGATATAAAATATGCATAATGAGGGTCAGGCCCTTTCCAAACATCACGATTTTTTTGGATTCTATCAGAGTCCTCAAATCGTCAGCACAAATTGATTTACATTTAAGTATTTAAACCCGTCGAAAGGTGTATGCATCCCCTTAAAGACCTTCTAAATATTCTAGACCCTAATAGCAGCAACTTTATTGCCCTATTAGTGCCAAATCACACAGCACTCCATCTTCGTAATTACCTGATTTACTTGGATCCTTTTTTTTTTTCTCCCTCTCAATCTATTCTAACATTCTACATGGTATACCTGTGTAGTGTGCTAATGCGAAATCATTTACTAGTGTAAATGTCTAGAGTCTATAAGTGTTACTCCAAACTCTGTGTACTTCTATTCTCATTCTAGATAACTACACTAGTACCATTATTCAAAATAATTATAATTCTGATGAATTATCAATTTTGAATATGATTTTTTTTTTACACAGAATAAAAGTAATCCTGTTATACTATAACGAGCAATAATTCTTATCTAATGTTTATTTAATGTTATCCTCAGTCCCGATTTAACAGTGGGATAAATAAAATGCTATACCGTCAGAAAATAAATTAAAAATATCAATTAAAACGATTAATTTTATTGTCGTTAATTGGTGAGAAGTATAGTAGTATACTAGTATATCTATAATAATATATTAATATCACATAGTTTTCCAGTCTGTGGGTTTTATCATATTATATATGATAATATTTGTTGGTTTGTTAAATTATCTAATGTTGCGTCAATTTTTGTATTGCAAAATATAAAAGGGATATCATCGATCTTACTCTATTATTAATGGAATGAAAATTCAAGGAGATTTTCAATTTTCTAAAATTCATCGATCGCTGAGATATAAGTAATGCATGGATTAATAATTCTTCTACTTTCCATTAAATGGTACATATCGAAATTAAGTACATCTGTTGAGTCAGACATTAATGTACTGTATGTCGAATAAGATAATTACACATGAAATAGTTAAGAGTAAATGTGCGATCTAAGATAAAAGCGTCCGCACGATTGCTTCCAAATTAAATAAATGGAGTAGAAAATAATGGAATAAGGAAGATCGAAACGAAATACTGTGTAACACTCACAGCTAAAAGCATCCAATGTAGTGTATAAGTTAAAATTTCCAGTTACTATACCTACGAGACTTATAGAATTATAAATTTAATTAACAAGGCTATCCTATCGTCGTTAAATAGTCAAGAATGATAATCTTTAAGTTAACTATTTGTACGGATTGTTGAAAAACAAATTAATAAGCAAATTTACATGTTTAAGTTATTTATTGTTGTTCTCACCAACGAGGTTCCAGTCATCTCCATTCTGCCGAGTCCCATTCCCCTTCTTTTTCTTCTTCTTTCCTTTCCCGCTACTAGAAGCAGCCATAGTAGCGCTGATCGCTTCTCTGACGGCAGTTTTGGCCTGCTGAACATTATCCATCACGGCCTCCGACCTTACTTTAGTTAAAGTCACACTAGTGCCTCGGAGATTAATTCCATTTTCAGGAATCGGTTGTCCGCTGGTAACTTTGCTGATTTGAATATTCGCCAGACCAGCTAAGCCGGTGCAGTCCGGCGTCAACCTGCTGCGAAGTTCGGCCAAGCTTGATGGAATAATACTGTTTTGTTTTCCGCCCAAATTTTGTTGAGTCGTACTTTTGCTCGCTGACAAATCGCCTTTGACAATAAAATCAGGTTTAGGAGGTGGCGTTAGTCCAGCGTTAATGGCTTGCTGCAACGCGGGACTTCTTATAGTCACCATACCATTCTCAGATACTTTTATAATCGCGGCTTGTTGGGTAGGCTCCATTTTGGGAGGACCGAAAGCAGGATTTCTTAGAGTAACCATGTTACTTCCTGGATTTTGTAAAATACGAGCTGGCTCATCGGTGTGTCCATTCGTCAATGGAACTCCGTTAGCTGTGTTATTTTGAATAAAATTTGTATTCGCAGTACCAGCTGAATTATTCGTCGAACCTTTGTTGCTGTTGTTCTTTTTCTTCTTCTTTTTTCCATTTGTACTTTGGTTTGGCTGATTGTCTTTCGATGAGTCTGAAATAACAGAATTCGAATACTTCTAAATTACTGTGAAATAGATAATCGATAACTTCTCTCCATTCTTTAAACAAGAAAAAAACATAAAAATATAAATAAATAAATAAGTAAATAACTGACCTTTATCATTAGACTTTGGCAGTAAATCTTGTTTGAGCTTTCCGGTATCTACAACGATGACGTTACCTCCTCCTTGAGGACTGGCATAGTTTGATTGAACGCCGCTCATAGGAGCAGCAATGATAGTAGTTTGCTTGGGTGGGTTGACGGGTTTAGGTAACGGAGTTGATCTGATAGGCATAGGTTTTGCAGGAGCGTTAACTTTAGTAATTGTAATACCGGGTGGTAGTTTGAGATTCTCAATATTTATCTTTGAATTAGCGCCAATATCCTTAAACTGGCTACTAAGAGGTGAGCTGATTCGTTCAGCGGCAGTGTTTTGAGTTTCGGCAGTGATAGATGATCTAGGTACACCTTGACTCGGAGTATTCTGATTCTTCTGATTGTTGCTCTTTGTTTTAACGGTATTATTACTCCCAATATTTTTGTACTTCTTAAGAGGTGTTTGATTATTCTTATCTTGAGATTGTCCCTTTGACTTTTTACTATTCGATTCATTCGTTGAATTTTGTTGATGTTTTTGTACGCAAGGCGTCGTATCAGGCGCCGTGTTAACTTTACTTTGTTTTTTATTATTCCCAGTAGGCTGTAGCTGTTGTTGTTGCTGTTGCTGTTGTTGCTGCTGCTGCTGCTGTTGTTGTTGTTGTTGTTGATTTTTGCCTTTATTAGAAACATTTTGTTGTTGCATTAAGTTCTCTTTATTCTCTATGTTCTTCTTTTCCTTCTTAGACTTTGTTGCTTTAGTCTCTCCGAAATTTTGCTGCTGTTGCTGTTTTGAACCGATACTACTTTTGTCATCGCTCTGCTTTCCGGCCTTCGATTTCTCATTACCCTGTTGATTCTTGGTGTTTTTATTCTCACCAACGTTGACCATTTGTTGTTTTAGATTCGTGTTACTCGACGCTTGTTGTACAGGATTACATTTCACTTGCTGTTGCTGCTGTTGTTGCTGTTGCTGCTGGCAGTTATTTCCCTTATTCTTTTTCTTCTTTCCACCGGTTTTCTGGCCCTGCGGTTGTTCAGCTTTAGACAAAGCGGGTTCCTTAGTCTGCCCATTGACCAACGTGAATAAAACTTTATCTTCGGCGGGCGTTTGACCTTTCAAAGTAATGGTTACCGTTGGTTCGGCGCTGTTTGATTCCATCACTCTTTTTATTGTAACAATTTGTGGCTGATTTTCCGGTTGATTTTTAAGCCTCTCTGATTCCTTCAACAGCGCTTCTTCTTTAGCCCTTGCTTCTTTCTTGAGCTTTTGCCTTTCCTTTTTACATTTCTTCTCACTTTTTTCCTCCAGAATCTTAGACGTTGTAGAAACGCTGCTTTTGTTCCCATCGACTTTGTCAATAGATATCGAACCTTTGCTTTTCTGATTTGAAACAGCAGTTTCGTCCCTTCTATCAACGCTAATACCACTCTTGTTCTTTTGATTCGATTGTACAAGTGGAGGTTTGATTTTAGTCGCTGTATGGCCAACGTCGTCTTCGTCTTTCTTCTTATTCGGCTGTTGTCTACAAACCGAAGAAACTATTGGCGCTGAAGCAGGCAGTATAGAAACTTCTGGCAGCGTTCTTTGCGGCAATAATCTTTGCAAAATAGGTTTTTGCGGATCAACAACAGTAATAGTAACTTCGGGTGTTTTCTTCTGCAGTTCTATCAGCCTCAATTTTTCAACTTCTTGTTTATCTTTTTTCAGTTTCTCCTCCAGCTGTTAAAAAACCATTAAAATCACATAAAATTCTATAAATAAAAATGTTAGTCGATTACCAATCGATAACTTACTTTTTTCTGTCTCTGTCTCGCCTTCTTTTCAGCCTTCTTGTTATCTTTCTTTCCATTTTGATTTCCCTCGATAAATTCAAGCAATGCCTCTAAGTCCCTTTGGTCTCTTGTATCCTGGTGTTGGATAGGAGTTATAGATACAGGAGTATTAGGTCGTGGAACAGATTGATTAGGTATAGTATTCGCGTTAGGACTGGCGTTAGGATTCAAAGAAGGAACTTCGACGGGTGTTTTTGGTGGACTACAGGTAGCTTTACACTTCTTTGCTTTCTTCTTTGTCAAAAGTTGCCTCAAACGTTCTCTCATTTCGTTATAATTTCGGCTAACAGGTGCTACCGAGGGCTGTGAATCGAAAATAACAATATTTTAACAATTTATAAGAAGTAGAACAGCATCCAACGGTTCCAGGCCTAATTAAACCATTACTGACCACGCCATGTCCAAATACTTCGCAATAGCAGCAATCGCAGTGCCTACTAGAATCCCTAGGAGTCGAACTGCTCGTAGAGCACGAATCCTCTTGGCTGCTTCCAGAGTCTGAACAATCTCCATCCCCTGCGCCGACTGTAATGATCAGAAGATTGTTTAAAGATGATCAAATAACGAAACCATTAATTAATATCCGACGAATCTTAGCTATGAAGAGTACTAACGATCGCTGCAAGACACTCTTTTTATATGCTCGATGTTAGCCTGCTTGTGACAAGCGTGAGGCACGTGATTTGGATGAGTATGTCCTCTATGAGAGTTTCCAGTACCTTTAACGAGATCTGGTAACGGACCGTGCGAGTGGGCATGAGTAGGACCTGTTTAAAAAATTATATCGATGAGTCGGATGCCCGATGGCAAATAATCTGAATGTTTGCTCGTCGTCAAAGTATCGTTTGAAAATGACCAAAATTTGAATAATAACAATATTTATTATAGCAAAACGATAGGTATTTTAAATCAACGATGGAACGATATGTCACTTACACCTACCAGGGTGTGGTAGATGATTATGATTGTGTGTGATGTTAGGCGTCTGCGTAGTCGAGTGCCTAGTCTGAATATGATTTGGCTGAGCAGCGCTCGGTCTATTGGCTGCTTTTCTTGTAGCCGAAGTTGATTTAGCACCTGATACAATGGGGGGTTCGGGCTGGCCGTACCCGTTAGTCATCGCAGGATCTGAGCGAGCTTTTTCAAATAGAATAATAAGAAATTATAAAGATACTGAGATTCTGGCGAATCTCATTTTATGACCATCTTCAAAAATTGGCTTACATTTTTGCAAACAAGGACAAGTATCCCACTTCTGTTTTGATTTTAGTAAGCAGGAACAGGGTGGATTTTCCAGGACCTCTTTCTTCCTCTCTACAATTTCCTTGGCGTGTTGATATACGCAAGGACAAGGCTGCGGTTCTGTATCTCTTAAATCCGTGTCTTCATTGTCGCTCTGATTTTCGTCAAGTTGTTTCTTTCTGAGATCAACATCCTCAGTTTTTTTCTTTATTTGTGGACCAAAAGGGCACAACTTTTTCTCATCCGTTTTACTGCTAGAAAATGAGTTGCTGGGGTCACTGGTTACGTTGTTAGGCTTCTTAGGTCCTGCGGCAAAGGCTGTATGGAGATTGTAAAGATGCGGATATACTCCGTTCATATCCACCGAACCGTTCTTTAACGCCGTGCAATTACCTCCGCCTGTTGAATAAAGCAAAATGAAAATAAGTATTTCATTATTTTCCAAAAATTTGTTATCATAACGAATTATAATGAAGGGAAAAGGTAAATCTTTACCTGATAAGCCATTGCTAATCGGTGGAAATGGATTAAAATTGTTTGTGTGAAGATTGAGATTGAGAGGTGATCCTTTACCGATTCGCTATGAAGAGAAAATACGAATTAGTTATTCCTGTGATCGAAAAAGTCATCATTTTTATAAATAATCTTAATTTTCAAACGAATACATACAGTAGGTGAGGTTCGAGGCACAGTACAGACATGGCATTCGCACGTTTGTTCATCACCTCCGCCAATCTCCCCTTCGCTACCCTCGCCGTCACCTCTTTCATCGTTCGTTGGACTGAAAAGAAAATTTTCATGAACAATGAACTATTTGAAGCCAAACTATGCTCTAACTTATTCATTTTTGCTACTCCTTTTGCAGCTTATTCTCCATTCAGTTAATTCTCACCTTCCTGACCTAGGCGAAGGAGGTGGGGTAACAAACCCGTAATTGAGAACATGATTAACAGCACACTCGTAGCCAAACCAGTATTCCGGTTCGTTACAATGACCATTCATGGGTGTAGGAGGCCCGACATTATGACCATTGATCTCCGTCAGAGCTTCCGTCGAAGTGAGAGCCCCCACCATATCGGCAAGCCGCAAATGCGTTGATTTATTAGCATCCTGTGCTAAACTCTCCAGGATATCGCTGTCTAGCGGTAAATTCAAAGCATCTAATCCCAGGTCTGAGTTGGGACTGGGTGGTCTACTGTTCGGACTCAAAGCTCCAACTGCTCCCAGTGTAGCAAGTGTTAATAGTTGCTCATCAAATTCGGACAACTCGCTGAAATTAAGAAGATTTTATTATTCATTCGCTGATTTCTGCTTTCTCATTTATATACAGTAAGATATTCTTGTTCTTGTGATCAGAAGCTTCTCCAAAATTGGTGATAATTACCTAGGAATAATAGTCAACGTTAGATATTAAAAAGAAGGTTTCACTAACTTAGAAGTTCTGTTCCACATTCGCTGTTGTATTAATTTTCTTCTAGCTTTAAACAGCTCCCAATCTTCCCTTAGCATTTTTTGTTTCGCCTTCAGGGCTGCCTGTTCCTGACTGAAACATACAATCATTTATTATTTCTACTAAATTCAAATCCATTAGAAGAGACGGAATAGTCTCATATACAACTACGCTGTTTTTTTTTTCGGTACAACCAGAGGTACCACGTACTTATATTTATCGATTAGACGCTCAGCTTCAGGCCACATATCACCAATCCGCGTCATTTCATCATCAAAAGCAAGATATCTATGGACTAGACCTTGGTACTCCGCGCCCTTTAGTGGTAACAGTTTTCTGAGCTGAAATATTCAACGCATTCAAGTATCAGGGTGTCTTTTCACGTAATTATATTACTCTAAACAAAATAATTGATATAAGAATATTCAAGATAGTAATGAACTTCAACTTTGAGAACAAATCATTTAAACATCAAGTCATCAATATTACTTGTCCAATAAACGGCGGTAAATTATTCTGCACGAGTGGATCGGTGTAGACACAACTTTGGTAAAGCCTTTTGTTGAGGCAATCCCAGGTGAGATTAAACTTGGAGAGATGTTCGTTCTCCAACGGCTCAACCAGGCTGGATAGGTGCGATGCTGCGGATAGCAGCGCATCATATCCATCCAGCAGTCCTAAACAGATCAGGAATTTCTCTTTCATGTAGTTTAATGACGTTGATTATGTAGTAGATGAGATTTAAATTGCTCGAATAAACTTCGGAGCTTGATTGAACAGTGAAAATAATAAAACAATTTTTGATAACGAAAATAGATCGATAGTATCAAAAAATAAGTTAGGATACCAAAGCCGACGCTATTTATATATATTTTTTGCAATAGTTATGATATATTTAGACAAATGACCTACTTTCAAAATCACACATTGTCTAGTGGATAGTTTCTAATTTTAATTCACACAATGTTATCCCGCGATTAGCGTATGTGATGTTAGATATTATCTGCTGGCTTAGGCAACACAACGTGTTGCCTGGTTTTTAAACTTCAAAAACTTATTAAGCCCTCGCTACATTTTTTATCTTCGATTCATCTACTACAACACAAAGACCAGTTGAATGTGAATTTGCATTGTTACGTGTAGAGTTTAAGAGAATTAATAATGAGGTATTATTGATCCATGGATCGTATAACTATCTTGATGAAATTAATGACTTTCCAGATTCCTAAGCCCTGCTGCGAACACCCTGATTTCCATATTTCTGTAAGTTTTTGCTTACAACGTTGACGAAGGTAGCGCTAATATTAGTCATTCTATAAAACCAACCCGTGAGAAATATTTCAGCAAGATTACTGGCATTCCGATTATGCAGAAGATCAAGTAGTCTGACTTTAGTCTCGACGACAAAATCTTGGGCTTGTCCTTCGAGCCTCATAAAAAGTTGGTGAGGATCCCTCTTGCACAATCTATAATAAAAAAAATAGGTAAATGAATGATTTTTGATAAGAACGAGCAAAGATTTATCCTCCGCTGTACAAAAGTACAAGCAAATAAATAACTCACTGAAGAATAATCTCATGCATATTTTCTAAATGAACTTTATCGTATTTAGGACGTGGGGAATGAGATATACGCGAAGTCTCTGTAGCAGCTCTGAACACAGAACGAATATGCTGCCTCAATTCCATCCACAATCCTTGTAACCTCGTAACTTCCTCTAATTGCTCGGTCAAAAGTTCCCTAGAAATAGAAAACAGTGAATATTCAAACTCTTTACTCCAGAATACCGAATACCGAATACCGAATACCGAACATCACCTTCGGTCTCTGCAAGCATCGCATGAACACGGTCCTTTGGGACGTTTAATAGGAGAATTGGGTATAACGAGCATATCGCTAGCTCCGTCGTCGTCAGTTTCTCGATTATTATCACCCGAGGATGATGAGTCCTGGTTTTCGACCTCCGTGTCTCCGCCCTGTCCGACGTCGAGACTATCCTTAACGCGACGAGTAGTTGAGTTCTGTAAAAATCATCGACGAGTTTAGATCCAAGGGACTTCATCTACGTCGCTAAAAAATCACCTAAAATCTAGAAATTTTTTTCAGTAATATTTCGGGGTAGAACGGAGCCGGAATTGTTCCATATATTCCATAAAATACCAATTCGACACTTATATGATCGGTTAAATAATATATTTGAGATTCGGACGAGCGGGCTAATGGGTGTAACGAAAGTGCGTACTTCATTGACAGTTGTTTGTCTATTCGGGTTTGGTTTAGATACGAATAATTCGGCCGGTGCACCGTCTGCCTCTTCACGTCCATCGTCGTCCTCCTGATCTTGGTGTGATGTATTATCATTTTGATGATTAGCCTTGTTGCTGCTGCTGCTGCTGCTGCTAGATTCCTTACCGAGAACGTCACCCATCGCGGCTTCTATGCTCTTTATTTTCTCTATATGAGAGTTATCCACCTCCTGATCGTTGCAAACGCTCATTCTATCCGTAAATAAAAATCACACGGTCACGCCGCGATATTTAAACGGAATTATCGCGATAAGGATATATGCGAATCGATTCAGTATTTAGATTTTAAATGTAAGCCCCTGTGTAATTATTATATACCTAAAGGCAAAGTACGCGTACAGTCAACATTCGCTCAATATGGCCGTTCCTGTATTAGTTCACTACATATTCGCTCTCAAAGCCTTAGAGGTTATGAGACACACACGATAGATGGCGTTGAGAGTATCCATAACCTTAAAGAGCCACAAGCATTATTATCAGTTATAAAATCTAAACGAGCTATGAGTTGACAGATCGCATCATGGCGACCTCACAACTGTCAAAACAAATCAATTAAACACATAATGTCACACAAGGTGAGTTTATTAGAAATTACAAACACCATTTATTCCGCATTTTTCATACACTGCTTATTGACAATTCTATCAACACACATAAACGATGTGTATCAGCGTGATAACCTCACTTTGCGTCGTCATTTTTACCAAAAATCGAAATAACGCTACCATCACTTCACTATGCCTGAAGAAATTCATTCATACTCATTATTCCGCTTATTCTACACACTTATAACTAATAATTAGAATTTTAATAAAGATTATGTTACGATCGTTACCGAGTATTGACGTATTCATTAAGCATTATTTATTAATTATTGTTTAACACAAGGGCGCTATAAAGAAGACTGTAGAATCAAAAAGCGTGCCCAAAACACGTGTTCAAAATTTGAAACCTAAGATTAGAAATCCCGGCGATGAGTCCTCCGAAGCTTTACCAACGTCTGAAGCCAGAGATGTTAGGGTTTCACAGCTCAGAGATGAGAGAGTGGCCGGAGACAGAGAGAAAAAGACTTCTCAAAGCTCTGTTAAAAAATTGGCTACTAGTAGTAGGCTTAGCTCTAAGGATAAGTTAGCCGCTTCGCAAACTAAGACTATCGGACAAAAGAGTCAATCTCCGAGCCTGAGATCTGTTGCGAATAGCTCTCCAAGATACAAAGAGCAGTTGGTGAAGAAAGTGACGACTTCTGATAGAAAGACGAAGGTCGCTTCTAACGTGGAACAGAAAAAGTCAGTTTACGCTGAAAAGCGAGGAACTAGCTCGATCTATTTACCTAAGACGACTAGGAACTCGAGGGAGATTGTTGCGGGGAAAACTAGCGTGGTTTCTAATAAAGAGAAGCAGAATCTTAGTCTAGCCAGAGATACTGAGAGGGTTGATAAGACTGTGAAGACTGTGGCGAGACGATCCTCAAGAGAACGTAAAAAGTCCAGAACTCTTAGCCCTAGCGAAGTTAAGATATTACACTCTGCTACAAAGACTGGGAACTCGTTGAACGACGGTAAATTAAGGGGAGAGAATCGCGCAGAGAAATCATCCAGCAAACATAATGATGTCGCAACAAACATTGAAGTAAATGATTACGATTACGAGGATGACTTTGAGGTGCTTAATTAATTTTAAACAGATTTTTAGCCATAGTATCGAATGACCTAATTTATTCATTTAAAATAATTGTCATATTCATAGGATTATGAATCCGACTTTCAAGAATGTACCGATAGCGAAGTATCCCAAGTTAGCGAAGAACGGGAGAACAGCTATAGCCCTGAACCAGAACCGATAGAAATGATGAGAGAAGAACAAGTAATCTTCCATCTTTGAAGTCTAATAATTTTCACTAATCGGGTTTGAAAATTGATGGGTTTTTATTGAGAGAAATAATCTTCATTACAGATTAAGACCATAAACAGTGCAGATAGTCGAAGGAGTGAAGAAGAAAGTATGGATTCTGGTCACTACGAGCTTACCGAAGCTAGAAAAAGAGCCGCGCGCATTGAATCTATGGCTATAAATCAACCAAAGGCACCTCCTTTGCCAGAATTAATACAAACTGTTAACAGAGCATATAGGTTCGCTATAATCAAAATTGATTATCAGATATAATAAAGCTTTTAACAAAAGATATTCTGAACTTTGGTTGCTTTAGTTTATTAAAGAAAGAGCTTTGGATTTATAGAATTAAACACATGTCTTATATCGTCTTATAAGTAATATCAGATAATTGATTTGGTCAGGCAAGAAAAAACGTTGGAAAATAAGTCGCTACCCTTATCGTCGACTGATGAAGGTTTTGAGGATGGTAGATCGGGGGATTTCACAAAATCTCCACCTATATCGCAAATATCTTTTATAGATTTTCAAAAACCAAAACAGGAGGAAGTTAACAAGGTGATAAAACTTGTTGGAGACTATTTTCACAGATATTAGGCAGTAATTCTTTATCGGAATATACAATAGTAACTAAATTGAATTTATTTACTCAGAAATTGTCTACGAAATCAAAAAGAGGCGAAGAATTATTGAGCATGATAAAATTAGACAACGTCGAATGGTCTTTGATCGAATATACGCCCATAGCTTACGAAGATTTCATACTAAATTATGGAAGATTAAATACTCAACAGGTATAATGAATGAGAATGAAAACGAAAAAATAGAAATATATGTTCGCACCAGGCGGGACTTCACAAACTGTTTAATTAATTCACAGATCTCTGTGCAAACTAACGAAGATAATCTTGAGGTAGAAACTCAAACTGAGTCTATAGAACTGAATAATAAATGGACGCAATTTCCAATATCTTGTAGAAAGGATTTAAAGACTTCTAAGGACGTAAAATTATTCAAAATGGTAAGAATTTGAGCGCCTGTTGGTGCGTAATCAGTGAATATTGATTTTAGTATCTGTAGCTGCAGAGTTATGAATAATAAAATGAATTTTCATATAATAGGAACAAGTTGGCGTCGGTGAAGACACTGAATCCGATACAACAAATCCACCGAATTTGCCTTCTTACGATATTCTAAAATTCAACGAATTCCTCAATAGAGCGGGAAAAGTTATTCTCTCTTTATTAGAGGAGAGAAAAGTAGGGGGAAATGTTTTACGTCAGGATTCACACGAGTTACCTTTCAGCGAAGGGTTTATAAAGCTTGCCATAGATTCGGTCTCTTTCCTAACGGACAGAACAGTTTCGTTCATTAATTATTCTGAAACTTTGAATAAGATGCTATTAACGATACATGAATCGAGCGATGAGGTGAAAAATAATTCACTCAATAATGAGCAAAAACAAATAAATAAATGAAAAATCTGATCTGTCTTATAATAAATTTAACAGGAAATTGAGACGTCAAATAAGAATGATTATCTCACTGACTGCTGCATTGGATGCGTTTGGACTATATCTGAGCCTTCGAGACCGATAAAAATTTTTTATTCACCCTGTTCTATCACAGCTTGTTGTTTTCACTCAACAAATTACAACGTAGTATTTGCCGGTCTACGAGATGGGTGCGTTGATATTTTTCAATCAATGAAGAATGAATCGAAATTATCTATCATTGAATTTATTTTCTGTTAACAAACAGATCAATAAATCTATGGGATCTACGAGAAGACGAAATGTGGCATCAGAAAGTTACGGATAAAGTAAACGAGGTGGACTGGATATTGAGATCGCCGACTTATACCACAGGTGAAGGAGGAAGATAATCAAATCGTGTAAACTGTAGTCAATTTCTATACATTTATTCATATGTTTACATCCGCAATTCACACTTCTTCTTAACGCACATATTTCAGCCGATAGTATCAACGAGAATTATCACAATTCTGAAATAGTTGCGATTCGAGTGGTATCGCATATCGACAGAGATGCATCGAGTGCAATCAGCGATAGACTAGCTCCGATACAAGTGAGCTTTGATCCTCCATTACCTCCATGGATCAGGGGGTTAAAATTTTTATTGAACCACTCGTAACGTTACTTTCAGATTTGTACATTAGACGAGGAAGGAGAATTGATTGTATGGAGCGTTCTATACACAATGGGAACTCGGGTAGACGATTTAGGACTGGCTCAATGGGGTGATATCAGACTTCAAAAGAGCCAGCAGATTTCATTAGAATCAAGAAAAGATAAATTGTGAGTAACAGTTGTCTGCCTGATAGATGCGATATCACAGAACATAACATTCACAATTTATTAGCATTACGAGAAAGTCCAGTAATCAATGCTTCATAGATAATTGGGAGATGGAATTTCTGCCCATTTATTAACGTTACCCTGTATCTTAATATATTTCAGGTACAAATCTTTCACCAGCTTTTTTGATATGCATGTAGATAGCGTTGACGCTAACAATCTGCTTCTGGCCACTAACTCAAATAACATATTGCATGCGACGTGTATTGGGAACAAAGTATCACCTAATATTTACAGAGGAAATGAAATGGGTCAGTTATTTAAAATAATTGTTTTCATTCCACGATTTTGTTGTCTATATCAATGTAGATAGTGATCACGCGTTCTTCTATAACTACTCGCTACTTCTCATAGTTCATTAATTATTATACAATTTCGATTATAGAATGCTCTGGCGGTACAAGGTGCATTGAAGGATGTCCTTTCGCGCAATCCTACTTCTTGGTGGGTTTTTTTACTTGATAAAGAAATGCCGTAAGCTTAACTATCAATTCTTAATTACCATTAGGTGGGCTGCGACGATGGAACTATAAGACTTCATTCCCTGAAGGTTGAGCGAGCTCTGTTACAATTAAATGACGAAGAATGTATGAGTGCAGTGAAATCGTTACAATGGTCAAAAACTAAACCGTTCACTATTTTTGTATTAGACAATGCATCGAAGTGAGTCTCAGTCACATCATAACATATTGAAAAACTGACGACTGTTTTTCTTGCAGAACTTTAATCCATTACTTGAATTTCAGAATTCATATATGGAACTTGAGCAACAGTGATATATACCCCATGTATACTATATCGACAAAAAAATGGGGCAGTATCACAAGCATGCAGTTATCTCCGTGCAAAGGTGATCGCGACATGATCAATCAATATTTGGTGAGTTATAACAGTGAGAAATTTATATCTTATTATCACTAATTTCGAGCTAAAATATCAATTTTTTTCACTCTCTTCAAATAATGTGTACATAATGAAAGGCAAATTTTTTGAATTTCAGGCCCTAGGGAGTGATAATGGTATAGTAGAAATTCACAAATTGAAGAAAGACTTCTGTTATAGTCAAAGAAACGAGTCTGATCAAGAGCTTGAAACGTTTTTAAGATATGTAGATATTCTATAGTTTTCAGTCATATTCTCACTACACCCAATCTGATAGTGGTAATGTAAATCCTGTAATTAAATGTACTGGGTGGTCAGCGAGGAAACGCTTTTTATGATTGTTGAATGCGATATAATATTCGATGAATTCTAAAACTGATATTATTACTATGGGGCAGTTACCAAGCGTTATTACCACCTAGTATAACACATGAATGATCTATCTAACGGATAATCAAACGTACATAGTTTGTAATATATGACAATCTTTTTATTGGATTGGATGGATCGTAAGACTGGATATTGGCTAATGATTAGAAAGATTTTTAGCTATTTTTCTTAGTTACAATTAAATACTTGGTGATGTAAATTTCATATCTGTAGAATCATAGGTGTAGAGGAGAAACTATTGCACCGTGATGAGTGTAAGAGTTAAAAAAACCCATAGGCTTGCTGTTCGAACTTTCAACTATGTATATTGTATTTGGCATAATTATTTACATCATGTTACAGTCGTGTTCTAATTACATGGGTCCAATTTCAACTTATACAATATTCTTACACATAATATATTTATTTATTTATTTATTTTACACTAAGATGAATTAGAAAAAAAAAAAAAAGATACTTATCACCATTACTTAGGTTCGGCTAAGAGCTTTGGATATTACTCCGTCCATTAGGCACACAACTTAGTTGATACATAATATAGACTTTGTAGATATTAAATAAAAATAACTATTAGATAAAATAAAATCATATGCTTATGAGAGAAACGATAATTGCATAATTTATTAATTAAACATGTTTTATCCTAAGACTCTCGGGACACATAGAAATTTCTTCAGTCAACGTCACAACAACGTAATCAATGTATTAATTTTAACTCATCATTTGACTTATGAGAATAAACACAATGCATGATATAGATAAAGAATTGAAATATAATTTTCTGGCATCGTTATGCGGTGGATTTGATATCATGTCATCTACGATTTGTTCATAATTTCTTTCCAGTTTTATATGGCTGATATCACTTTGTAGATGTTGCGTTTCTTCCTGTTGAAAATAATTATCCATAATGTTTTAAGAGGAAAAGAAACAAGCCACATACACATAATCAACTTCAAATATTTTAAATCACACATTATAACTGAAACCAGACGCAGACTAACTTGAACAGGTCGATATAGGATTGCTTTTTGTTCAACCAAAATTACCTATTCAAAACAGAGTTCAAAATTTGTCTCAAAACTTTAGATCTCAACTTAGATCTAGAAATTTCAAATAAAAATGTGCGACTTTTGTACATGGGTCGACAATTTCTTAGCCAAAACAAATGTGGAAACTGACACAGTCAACAAGCCCGTACTACCACCTAGAAGAGACCCTGTCGTTGCCGTACACGGCGGTGCTGGTCGAATCCCAGAAAAACATAGAACACTCATGTTGGAGGGTGTGAAAACAGCAGCGATTCAAGCATACACGAATTTAATAAGAGGCTCACATGTACTGGATGCAGTTGAACAAGCTATTTGCTATATGGAAAGCCAAAAGCACTTCAATTGTGCTTTTGGTGGATCTTTAAATCGCAATGGAGATGTAGTCATGGATGCTGGGATTATGGATAGCAGCAATCAAGTCGGATCTGTGGGTGCCCTCAAAGATATCGAACATCCGATAAGCTTGGCAAGATTAGTTATGCACAATACAGATCACATTTTATTAGCAGAAAAAGGAGCTCAATTGTTCGCTTTAGAATCTGGTGTAGAAATTTTACCACCAGGCCAGCTAATTCCCCAAACAACAACACCTTCTCCTCTTATCTCAGAAGATGAAGACGAAGAAGAGGAAGAAGAAGATGATCTCATGAAAGAACAAGAACCAAAGCCTGGAGAGACAGATTCAAAAGATGAACTGATTGTGGTCAAACGATTTCCACAATGTAGTCCACACTACGGTCAAATCATTGAAGAAAAATATAAACCTGAACAAGAATTGTCACACAATTTTGAGCCAACTGTATTAGAGGTGATTTGCTAACTCCGATTCTTTACAGTTTTCAAAATCCTGTAAATCTTTTCACTAACAAATGATCTTCACTTAACAAGGTAGGAGGAGTGGGAGCAGTGGCTTACGACAGACGCGGAAGATTAGCGACTGGCATTTCGACCGCAGGTGATCGAGGAAAGCTTGATGGCTACATGAGCCCCTCTGCCACAGTTCCTGGTTGTGCTATATTCGCAAATCAGAGTGGCTGTGTTTCGATATCAGGTCACGAGCAAGGAATTTATGCTTACGCACCAGCACGAATGTTCATAAAGAGATTAAACGGAGGAGAGACAATTGAAGATGCTTTGAATACAGAAATTGACCAATTCCAAGATGGCATGGGCCATTCAAACATTGGTGCTATTGCCCTAAGTTCAGATGGAAAGCCGGCAGTTTCTTTCAGAAGTCAACATTTTCCTTGGGCATACTGCGAACTTGGTCAACTTTATTATGGATACGAAAAAAATCAAATATTTTCAGAAAAGATTGAGGGACTCGACAGACCGCTGGATTGCATGTGCGAGGGCGTCATATGATTGCACAATCTTCATGTATGAAAAACCCCTTTCATGTGTGATGAAATATCATCGTAATATGAAAAAATTTATAAAATCAAGCATAGTAGGGAAAAAATTTATCTGCAATAACGAAGACAACTAACGATTGCTTAGTCTGGTTGCCTATACTTACCGGAAAGATGACATTGTGTTCTTCATCGTAACTGCCGTACATCAAAAAAGACGGAGTCTGTGCTTTGAATGTTCTTCCAAATGATTGGTCCATTTGTAATAGAGTGGAATATATTTCCTCGAATCTTATCGCCGATACATTTTCATGCACCATTACCTGGGAATATTTGTTTTGAGATATGCTGAACAGAATATCCAACCACTTTATCGAGAGGATGTATACTCACCGAACCAAGAGTTGTCCATGTAAGAAAACAGGTGTCTGGATTTGAGTCGTTAAAACAGATTGGTTTAAACTCACTTCCTTTTAAACCATTAGCCCAGGCTTGTTCATTTTGAGATCCTGAAATACAGATGAATAGTTGTGCTCCGTAATTTGAATCATCACTCGGATATTCTATCGTAATTCAGTTTGTTAGAACTTGAGAAATACCCTACCTGTGTGTTTCCGGATGGTATTCAAACTGATGAAGGCAACATCTCCTCCTCCGTTAACCAGGCATTTAAAGGCACTTGTTTCATCGCCGTACTTTCCTCCTGAAGAATCGTTTGAAAGTTAATGGTAAGTTGCGAATGAAGAATAAATATGTATAAATATTTATGTTGGCCATAAGTTTTCAGCAGCATTTTGTTCCTCAAATGATGATTTCTATGATTTGTTAATCTAAATTACCTTCTCCGCATAGGGAATACAAATTCTGAGGCATTGTATCATTGCTCTTTCCTAAACCCAGGACACAACTTTCTTTAAAAAAATTGGACACTGCCTTTTCATCGGAAGAGTCCCAGTCGCTTCCAGAAGAATTTCTCATTATTGATACGAACGAGTTCCATCCTGTTGAATGATAAAATTTCGTGTTCGATTTTTGAATTCAAAGTAGCATCCCCACTATTTTCAACTGTTCATTCAATGCAATTAGACTCACCGATACTTCTATACCCAGTGAAACAAGCCTTCAATCCCTTAAGCTCTTGCAGAGTTTTTATATTCGAATTGCTTTTAACAACTGCTGCTATTCTGTTTATATTTTCGTTATCATTTGTGAATACATGAACGACCCGCTTCAATCCTTTTCTATAAAAAGGGTGAAGTTCAATACGCTTTCAGTTAACTCTGATAAACATAAAGTGATAAGAGTTGTATACTGCTTTTGCTTCTTACTGCCTAGCCGTTAGTTCTTCGTCCGGAGTTATAACGATCAAGTCAACTTCTCCGCCTCTCACGGCTTCCATACATTCTAATTTACTCAGTCTTGTAATGCAAGATATCATGATCTCAACTCCGTAAGCTGACGAGGCTTGACTAAGCCAGGAACATTTTCGTTCCTCAACGCTCGAAGATACACACCATTTAATAGTTCTGGATGGGCGACAGCCCGGGCGAGTATTAGCACTCAAAAATCCTGGCACTTGTGTAAAGTAACAATGATTAGATGTCATCATCATCAATCTAAATTATATCATTTGAACATATCTAGACTCTGTCTTACCTCGTCTCAAGTAATCATCAGGCGTTCCTAAATTGTCAGGATTTATTCCTGTGAGACGATAGTTTTCTAACAGTCTTACAAGAGTGTTATACCAAACTGACTTCTGCTCATTGAGAGACAAAAATAGCCTGGATACAGCGTCGTTTTTTTTGCTAACATTGATAAAGAACGACAATAATTAGAGTTGGAAAACACAAGATCAGAAGATTATGATTACCTATTGGCTACAATGACTGGCCATGGCCTTGCTATCCATAAACATGGTTCTTCAGTTTGCATGAAGCGAGTTGTTCCATCGGGACATAAGTAGCTATACTCTTCCTTATTCAGTCCTAATGTCTGAAAAAAATGTCCTGTGTTAGTTAGCTAGCTAGTTACCATAAAAAAAAAAAAAAAATTTCTAACTCAACAATGAACAACCATAATGAATATTACTTTAAAAAGTGCCTCTGCTTGTGCTACTTGAACCCACGCAATGTCGCCAGCGTAATCTGTCAGACATTGCACTGCTCCTTCTGGTCCGGCATATCTATCGTTGGAATAACATCCAACAGGATTATAGCAAAGAGCGCAAAGATTTCTGTACTTTGACTCTGTTGAGAAGATTTGAGGAAATATTAGCCACGAGATTACTCGACTATAAAATGAACATTTATCACAATTATTGATGCGAGATTTATACTAACTCAATCTACTGTCCAGCATAGCATCAGTTGTCCATGGACCAGGCATGCAGGCAGATCCGAAAAATTTCGATGCTGCAGAAACTCGATTTTCGATCACAGTCTTGTTGGAATCGCATTCTTTTTCAATTAAGGTATTCTCAAAATACTAAAAAGATTAATAACGTCCGGATATTGTCCGTCCAAATATTTTTTAATCCATGAATTTCGAAATTTATTTAAGGGGGTGTATACACCTTTCAACGGGTTTAAATTCTCAAATGTAAATCAATTTGTGCAGACAACTTGGGGACTCTGATAGAATCTAAAAAAATCATGATGTTTGGGAAGGGTTTGACCATCATTATGCATATTTTACATCATGTATTTCTTCAAGTCCAACAGTAATATGCTGAAGACAGAAAAATACAAAATCACTCGGTTCCCGCAAAGAATAAAATCTAACGTTGGACCGATCTTCGCATTTTTGTTCTTCAATCGTTCCAAAGAGATGCCTCTAGCAGATGAGCATAGAACTTTTTGATATCGCGAGAATTATTGCAGTGGTTTAATTTTTTAGAATTTTTTTCTTAGAATTCGGGGAAAAAAAATGGCTTGTTCCCATTATCTCAATCAAAACTTGATATTCATCGAAAAGTTCTATGCTCATCTGATAGAAGCATCTCTCCTGAACAATTGAAGTTAAAAATTTCCAAAATCGGTTCAACGGTTGATTTTATTCTTTGCAGCAAGCGAGTGATTTTGTATTTTTCTGTCTTCAGCATATCACCGTTGGACTGAAAGTAATACATGATGTAAAACATGCATGATGAGGGTCAAACCTTCCGCGAACACCATGTTTTTTTTTAAATTTATTTCTATCAGAGTCCTCAAGTTCTCTGCAAAAATTTATTTCTATTTCAGATTTTCGACCTGATTTTAAGGTGTATACCCCGAATATACCCCCTTAAACAAGTATACACCGTATACTAACAGTAGCAAATATCGGTGTCCAATCAGCAGTAGATTCGTATCCTGGATGGCAAAATCTCTTCCCTTTCACATCAGACAGTCTTTCTATACCAGCTCTGTTTCGCATCAAAGCGACTATCTGACGATAGTATTTTTCTGCAAAGTGGTCAATGAAAATCCAATCTTTTTTGCATGCATACATGTAGGTACCTATGACCAAAGGGGTGTAGGCTAATAATGTAAATTACCTTCCACAGCATATCTCAACTCGTTTATGACTAAGACTTTAATTTCAGACCACACTGAAGCCGCGACTAAATCCTCTGGCTCTAAGACTGTAAAATCGGCATTTTCTTCAGCTACTTTTCGGAGGCAGTTAAACCTGTGATTATTAATCAGTTAATTACTTTTGTTGATTTCAATTGGATAAATTCAATGTGGATTCCGTTTCGCGCAGATGAGAATAAACTTCGATTATAAATCTCAATATTTTTCTGGTGAAATTTTATTGGATAATTTTGAAAGTTATATCCATCGTGAGAGTACTGAGGATTTCTATTATGTATTTATACTTGCCTATCATTTGCTAACACACATTCTATTGGACTTTCAGGCTTATCTAATATGCCACAACTTTTTTTTATGGTTTTATCAGTGTGCTCTGAATCCACGATGCATATTCTTACTGTAAAGGAGAAGTAACAAAAATTTAAGGGAATTATAATTGTAAGTTGTCTGTTAAATGAACTAATTTTTCATTCATATTGCATATTTTTTTTCATTAAGAATAACGAACTTCGTAATTGATATTATAGGTATATGTATATGGGAATTACAGTTTAAAGCCGGATTTATCGGTGAAATAGAAAGCGCGGCAATACGCTTTTCAAATTACATATTATGCGAACCGCGCGAATATTGTCGGATGTTAAAAAGTCATTGAACTGTATTGAACTGAATTACAAGTTGCGATCTAACTTCCGGTGCGGATATTCGGTATATTGTTAATTCCAGACAATCAATTATACCGACTTTCCCAGTGAGCGAAAAAATATTTGAAATAATTGAACCTAATTGAAATTCCATACTCGTCTATCATAGATTTCAATTTTTTATTTTTTTTAAACAAAATGATAACATGCCATAGATTCGTTTCAATTCTCAATTTGAAATTGAATAAAATCTACGATAATTCAAAATTTCAATCAGTAATTAAAATCAATTCATTTTGTAACTCGCTGAAGTTTCATTACAGAAAAATAAAAATGTTGAATTTAAAAATTCGCTTTTTGAAAAACATTTTTTTTTTCCTTTATTAAATTTCGTATTTTAATAATGGTATACCATATATTATTGTATGGGTAATGTACCCGATTAGTAAAAACTATAATACGACAAGGAATGCAAAACACAAAAAAAAGCACGTAATATATCCACCGTTATCAGAAATCAGCAGACTTCATATGCAAACAAGTTTTATCACTTGCATATATGTATAATGTATATATGTAATGCTGTACGAATTGAAGTTTGAACGATAGTACGGAGTTATGGAGTCATGCTATCACATTGACCGCCCTCAATCTTTCTACGTTTTACTTATTTTATTATTTCAGCTCATTATTTGTCAACATAATGAAATCGAACTTGGAATATATCTCCGCTATACCCTCGATTTATAAATAAATTTTTTTACTTCACTCCGTGTGATTTTGGACGTTTTACCCACGCTTCGCGTGGCTAAAACCCCCATTTTCACACCTCCTGAAATAAAATTTTGTACAATACTCGACGAAAAAACTTATTCTGAGCTTTACCGGACTCGTATTGTAATGTACTATTTATCATTTACTCGAAAAAAAAAATTTACTATTCACACCCGCAATTAGTATCAGGATAAGTAGTATATGCGTACTTAAAAAAATAAAAATAAAATTCTTAATAAAATCATCCTTGCATAAAATCTCAATTGACTTTCATCTCAATATAACGATATTCGCAGTTGAGTGATACATAAAAAATTTAACGTTCTACAGCAGACCTTTGACTTGATTCTCATTACCAATACACAATTGTAGAGAGGCGAAGTTTATCGACGTATGCGACAGTGGAGTTCCAAAAACTAATTAAATGTACTACCGGCAGTTGAGTAAAAATAAATCCCCGTCAAGTGCATCGCACGCATGTATATATGCGTACGTGTTATATTAGAACACTATAGTGTATAACACATATAATATCAGTATGTGTTAATAAGTATACAAAATATACGATCATCCAAGCATGTTTTTTCTTCCTTTTATGACACATATCATACCCGTTGGCCTTGCCATTTACTGTATATTATTCCTCAGCGAAAGTCAAAGGATTTGGTAGTTACAGTCTTAATATGTATTCACGGACATAATATTAACTAAGTTTTTTTTTTTAGTAACTGCAGATATTCTCGGAATACATAGGTCTAGTATTAGCTCGCCGATATTTTTCCCTGTTTGATCTCTCTCACGTTACTATAATCTCCAATTCCATGGAATGGCAAAACAGTTAACAGAGCTATTATACCTATAGCTGGGACTTGGGAGGAGAATTCTCAGGGATTATAAACATTGCTAGCTGCTACATACGTAGACTATCAGTCAATTAGTCACTGCGTTGCCACGACAACTTTAGAACGGAAATTCAAAGGTTACCGCCTACAAAACCCCTGGATTTATGCTACTCAATACGCAAAGCGCCCTTTGAAGGGACGTTCTTAGATACGAGATACACGATGAGAAGACACACTGATTTGTGATATAGTAGTTAAGTGTCGATAAGTACGCGGGGATTTTAAACTATCGATCAATTTTGCTGTTTAATGAACAATAATACTCTTTGATTTTTGTATAGCTTACATTTATCTCCTGCAGCGACGATGTCTTGGGAATAAAACGTAATAAGAATGACTAAAGCCTGCAGAGATTTCCTCCACCGCATTTTTACGATGTTTATCTATGTCCTTTTTGGTACACAAGAACAGCCTTAGAAACTATAAATTATGAACTCTTTTCTGTGATTATCGGTAATAATGTGAATGAAATAAATCTCGCATGCTGTTTATATACGAGGAAAAACTGTAATGCAACGTAATGCGAAAGACGTAGAACTAATTAGTCGGCGTTGATGATTAACGCGTGCAGGAGGAGAATCACGTGCTCAAGATCGCTGTGACATATATGTATAGCTCAGCTGATTATGCTGACAAATTTGTCCTCGCCCTTCCGCAGCCACATTTTAATGAAAATTACGTTTTGAACGAAAAATATTGGGCGAAAGTTGACCAAGTGGATCGTTAAGTTATACAGAAAAGAGATAGAGAAAATAACGCGTATAGTCCCAGAATACGACAAAAGCACGATACGTCCTACCACAAACACGGCGAACAGAGACTGACCCAACACTAACCGACCGTCCGACAAACGGACAGATTCACAGACAAACACACGCTTGGATTATAGTGTGTAGTTCTCAGACTCGATTGAGCCAAGAATTCTGGCTGAACTTGAAAGGCCCACGTATATACTAAGAGATTTTGGAGGGAAGAGTTTCGGCTGTGTATTCATTCGCAGCTCTTACCTTTCACTCCGTACTCTGATTATTTTTATTTTTTTTCCTAATTCATGCACTTTCGAAATGAGAATTAATTATCCTGAGGGCATCGGCGCGGAGTTTAAAGCCAAGCAAACGAATACGCGCTTGACCTCAGGCCCGCTTTTTTTTTCATTCTGAAAATGATTATAGACCCAAAATAAACTAAGCCTTGCATAGGAGATAAAAATTACCGCGAAGAGATGCATGACATCGATACATCCGTAGAATATTATGAATAATTTATGTGCTTTTATTTTTCTTAAACGAAACAGCTCAATTTTAATTCGAAACTCTTGCGTTTATGGCTAGTTTTTATTTTGGGAAAAAATTCACGGCCCGTTAAAACGCGTTGATTTCCACTCGTTTATCAATGCTGTATTCATTCCGGCCAGGGACGTGAATGTGAAAATTTTGCCCTTGTGTAGAAACGTAATAAAAAACAATGGGAATATTTGTTTCGCTTTTGAATAAAACACCCCAAAGCGACAAAAACCCAAAAAGCCTGCAATACTGCAGCTGCTTTCAATTCTTCAATCTTCTTCGATTTTGAAAAAATCATTTTTTCTCAATCATTATAGTATGAGCAACAAATATATCGCAGAGTGATTTGAACGATAATCCTCATTCGTCAGTACGCAGATAAATAATACAGATTTATAGAAAACGGCTATAATCTCGCATCAGACTCTTATTACTCTCGTAAACTGCAGTGTACCTATAAATAATAATGTATTCATTGCGCGTGAAGATCGAAGATGCTTCATATTTTCGAAGTGTTATCCTTTATAACCGTATATAGGAAAAAGTTACGAAGGTTCGATTAACGCCTGATTTCTATCAGCAAATAATATTTCTTCGCGAGGTGGGAGGTATCCTGAGGTATAATTTATTACGACATACATGACTGGCGTAGAATGCCTATATTTACTGCACTGCATATTAAATGTCATAATTCATTATTACGACATTATAGGATCTTGTACTTATACACTATAAGACGGTAAGACAAAAACAAGATAAGTAAAACAAAAAAACTGTACAGAATCTTACAAAACTTGATACTCAATATAGACGACAAAAGTCGAGTAATTTTGCTATCCATGACTCTTCTTCTTCTTATTTCTTCAAATTGGATATTGCTTCAGTTATCCTTGACTCGAACCCCGCATTGGCCGCATTGTATTCGAATGGAGAATAATGACAACAACAATACAACTGCAACGGTACAAGTTGTATGGTGTATCTATAATACGGACTTGCGCGAGACCATAATTACTCCGTTTGAATCGTATAGTAAGACCGCTTTGTTTGATCGCCATTGAGATCAGTAGCGTGTATTACTGTACGAAATACCATCTATAAATATAACAAGAACCGCTTGCTAACATTTCGAGTAGTATTAGTACCAGTACATGTAATATAAGTATGCATATTCTATAAATAGTGAACCGGGGGAAAGAGGCGTGTAAAAAGAACTCGTTGAATAAAAAAGGGAGTGTATTTATTGTTACAAGACCTGAAAAGTACATGTTTCATTAATTACAGACTATAATAGACTATACAGTTACTCATTTCTGAATTGGAAAAGTTTCACTGGCTCCGATAACTAATCGTTGATGATAATTGATAATTAAAGAGAAGAGCCACGAGAAGACACCCGTTACAACTTATACTAGCCACCAACTGATGTCCCAAGTCCATTGTCGTATACTTAATTACAATTAAGAATCCCTCGTGCTCGACGATATTACATTCATCTGGATTCGCGCATGTTCGGAGTAGGTCGGTGAAATTCGGGACGTGTTTTCATGCCGTTCATGCATTCATATAGCAGGGCGCCACAGAACCGCACGTGGCTTTCCCCTGTCGCAGTGTAACCATCAACCTCTACGCACGTATACGTGCGTTAGCCACACTACGACGCTGTCTCCGTTAGCCAGTGTAAACATGAATACATAGATAGTGTGCGCGTTGCCAGGGACAGTAGTATATTCTGATATTAAAAAAATTCCACAACTCTTCAAATCCTGTTAAAATAGCGGGATATTTTTTTTTGTCATACAATAACCGGTAATGTGTTTAATTATATTATCACGCATCGTTGCAATGCGCTTCGTACTCTCGAGTTGAACTTGCCAGTATGTAGTGTCACTGTCAAGCTTGCAGCAACGACACAGATTATAAACTCCCAAATGAACGAAGGATGAACAGCTCAACTTGCGGTGAGGTTAATTCTTGCATTTTTCATTTCCCAATACTTTGCCGTGGCTGTAATTGTTGTGTTGACACATATTTACATATGCCTGTATTGCATTGTTCGCGAACGTGTCGATTGGGTCACGTAACTGCTACACCTTTCATTAGAAGTATAAACTATAAACAAACTGTAAGAATGTCGAATTCTACTTCCGACACGAGACGTGAGTAAATGTACTTACGGTATTGTTTACCCACGTTTTAAGCTACACCATATATCTGAAATTATACAATGTCCAATCCTGCATCTTACGCTCAACGTACTCTGCACACTATCTTATCTTACGTGACAATTAAAGACTCACTCCTATCCGTGTAGCAAACATTATAATTATCACATGCAAGCTGCAGCGCCTAGCAATACAGATCAATGCATGATTCTACATTTTCTTAACCTACCGCGGCGCGTGGTTATAGTGCGCAAGGCAACGCATAGACCTCGATGCGTCTGCGTGCATTTCCGGTTGAACCGGTAAAGGTAACTACAAGTCAGGTATGGAATCTTTCAGGACATTGGAATCTCGCCAAACAAGTGCAAGGGCCTTGTAAACTTGAGTAGCAGGTAGATCAGGGTCGTAGGGATCATAATAAGACCGTTATGAGTTTCACTACGGAGTCTAAAAGCAGATAATTTCTTCAAATATCCTCTTCGTTATTTTGAAGGTAAATCTGGAATACGAAAAGAAGACAAGAACAAAAATGTTAAAACATGATTCCTCTACGTCTACGATGTAATACAAGCCATGAAACATTGAGACCCATGAAGTAATTGCATCTAAATCGCGATACATTTCTATTCATTTTCACAAATTCCTATGAGAACATGTGCATGTCTCCCTCTCTCCACTTTGCATAAAATTTACTCTCTTGTATTCTCGGTTCACCGTTAGTTACCTCTCATTTCCTGGCGGCCACGAATCTGCTCAGCAAATTTCAATTGATTGGGTTTCCGCAAGGGCCATACCTATATAGTTGTTAAACGGCCTTGCTAAGGTCATTCAATGAGTTAAAATACGCTATAGGATATAAGCTTTCTTCAAGCCCTCGAGGCCGTAAGGTCTTTAGCATTCATTGCGGGGATCACTGCATGTGAACAGGAAAAATTCCAAGGGCAAAAGTCTCTGCAGTGGCAGCCAATTAAGTGTGCCAAAAGTTGGCGCGTAGGTATTTTCATATACCTACTATTATATATAAAAATTCTGAAATTATCGAACTGTACACAAGATCTCATAAGCTGTACATTTCAGTAAATAATTGCATCATAGATTAAACCTTCCTTCGTATTTGTTACGAACTTGCTTACTGCAGTGCTCCTGCAGTTCTATTAAATTATTGAAAAGGTGCCAGCTATACGATTTCAACGGATTTAAAGTGCACAATAAAATCTATAAGAGTTGTAGGTATGCATGGAGAATTATCATTTTTCCCAATTGGTTTTCACGTTTGTGGTTCAGTATTACGCTTGAGGTTCAGTAAGATCAAATTGAAAGCCACTTATTGAAATCTCGTTGCTTAATTATCGGGTTGAATCGGGTTTAAATTTAATTAGCTTTGATCATATTCGGAAAGTCATACATAATCGCTTGTATCCTATTTTCCACAGTAATTGGAATGCTTGGTCTGGAGTCATATTATGATTCAATGTTGAAATTAAACCGAGCCGAAAATTCATTCCCCGATTTCGAGAATTTCAGGAACCCACGCGTAACCACAAATCCAATATAGAATATCACACTATACGCGATAATTAGAACATGGGTATATTATATTATTAGATAATGATAAGATTTCATCCTGATTTGATGGACCGATTTCACCATCATGTAATACGAAAATTCTAATACAAAGCTAATGGTATGAGTATATGTTATGCCACTATAGCTGTACATACTAATTGCATACATGATACAAGTTAGAATCTATTGAATATAAGCCGCATACAGAATCTTGAAATTATTGCTATAAGCTTTATCAATGGAGATACGATCTTCGAGATTAGATAAAATCATGAACATGATCAATGCTCTCCGTAGATAATAGCTTGAACTGATATACGTATAAGCGTCCAGATGACTCGGGCGTTCGATCGCTCTAATTTACAGTCTCGTATAGTTTGTTTAGTGGTTTTAACTGATCACAATGGATAACAATGCATCAAACAATCATAGAAGAGAGAATGATATCAATTGTCACCATTCAGTCATCATCATCGGTTTTCATGGACCGCAAATACAATTTTAGCGTGTGGCTCTGACCACGCGATTTAATTCAACTTTTAGCTATTAATTGAATGGGAAAGGGATATCGATTTCTCATTCTGACGCGAAGGCAGCATCTTCTAGCGACCATTACATATCAACATCCCATTTTGGCTGAATAAAAAAAAAACCGTATACCTATAAGAATACAGGAAAAAAAACCAAGCGAAAAATGCCGAAGTTCAAATTGAATTATCAGCAATTACCCGTCAAGACGCATTTCTTCTTCTTCATGGCCGGTACGTATGAATATCGAACGAAAATTTATTTCTATATTCATGATTCCAGCCGTTTATACGTGTCGATCATATAGATTCATGCGGATTCATACATTCTTTTAGCCATGGGACCGATTTTACCGTTTTTACCAGTTTACGGAAAACAATTGGGCGTATCGCCGGTTGTGATGGGCAGTATAACTGCAATATTACCGATACTATTTCTGATAGCAAAACCGACGTTTGGTCTACTGATCGATTACTTCCGTCCTTGGCGAAAGACCATATTTATGTCTTTATTAGCAGCCACAAGCGCTGCATATATATCTCTTTACTTCCTCCCAGTACTTCCAGCTCCTATTTTACCCGAGGATGGTTTTCGCGGAGTTTCTTGTTCCACAATCGACGTCTGCGATTCCGAGGTCCGTAATATAACTCCGAAAAATATGAAATAAAATCACGTACGCGTCTGTCTATACTTTTTATATGAATACAATTTAATATTTCAGATAGTCAAAGAGCCGAACACATGCTCTTCCGGCAGAAAGATTAATTGCAATTGGACATGTCGAAACGGTTTTAATTTCAGTCAACCAATTTATTTCAAAAGTTATCACAGCGGTGATTTATCTCGTAATTCAACCTGTTTGTTGGAGGTTGATAATAACAAAAGTAAAAATGGGATATTCATAAACGATACTGAAGTACAGGATTGCAGTACAAACATTTCTGACAGTATTTGCGACGTAAAATGCTCAAGACTTGAGGCTGACATTGAGCTCAATGACTGTCTCTATACTTCGGCTACTTTCTGGGGTTTCGTGATACTCATGTCCCTCGGAAACATCGGATTTAACGTCTCCAACTGCGTCAGCGATGCTATCTGCTTCGACGTTTTAGGCAAGTATCTTTTCTTCACACCTGCTCCGAAAATGCCTCTCTGGAACCTCTTGAGCGGGCGCAAAACAGGACTTTTCGGCCCTCGGGCGCGAAGTCCAGTTTTGCGCCCGCTCACTCGCTCTTAACAGAGGCATTTATACAAAGCAGGTGTTGAGAAAAATATCGTGTGCATCACGGACGCAAGGCTATTTTGACGAGTGTGCATGCAGCACACTCGCCCTCGGCTCGTGCCACATATTGCACACTCGCAATGTAGTTCTTTGCTCCCTTGATACACAATGTACTATTTTACAACCCCGCATTTTTTTTTCTATTTTTTTCAAACAACTTTTAGCTCTTTAAAGTATCTCAGGTATAGGTATAGCTGTAATCATGACCAGGAAATAGTACATAGTGTTTATGGATGATTAGAATTTACAACCGCATTATACCATAAATAGTACGTATCTATATCTAATTCAACAGTACTCTGAAGATAATGCTATCGTAATCAGAGAAAATTCTTCACATTACAATATATGTACACCTACATCATTACGTGATCAAAAACATGATGATGCGAGTGATCAAATACAACAGATGTGTATATTATTCGAAATAGAATTCAAGACTGTGAATTTGAAGTAGTTGTATATGTAACAATACACGATATTAATTAGTTATAAAGATGATATAGAGTTTTAGCTCAAACATCTCCTATTCTACTTCAAATGTTATGGATTTGGGTCCAAAATAAACTCCCACTTTTTCCAAATACTATTTCACCCTATCGAGACATATTCATAATATGTATCATGTATATATTCGTAGGAGAAGGTGGGCAGATGGGATATGGAAGACAAAGAGTATGGGGAACAATTGGATTTGGAATCTCAGCTTTTGTCGCTGGTTTAGCAGTAGATTCTTGGTCCCAGGGTGAGATAAAAATATACACACCCGCCTTCCTCCTCGTATTCGTTTTTTCTTGCTTTGATCTTATCTGCTGTACAAAGCTGGAGGTGAGAAATATCTAAAGAGTTTTATGACCATTCACTTTAAGAAATTTTTATAAACTCTATCTTTCAATTTTTACATTCATTAGGTAACAGGAATTTCCGATAAACCGAATAAGATTCATGGAGTCAAACGCAATCATTCGTTATTCTAACTTTTTTTGCAGCTGCCAATAATGTCAGGGTCTGAAAGCATCGTTAAAGACGTGTATAAACTTTTACGTCTCAAGCCAGTTGTCATATTTCTGTGCTTTGCAACTTTGGCTGGAATTTTGGACAGTTTTATAATCTACTTTTTATTTTGGTCAGTACTTAAATTTACCCTGTTTATTCAATATTCATAATATGCTATGTAACAGGACACAAGACTCTGATCCCTTTTCACATTTCAAATAGTCTGAACATTTGAATCATTCGATAATTAGTAAATGACTATCAAAGTCGAAGAACTGCTCTCCTATCAGCTCTGGTAGATTAAAATAGATTATTTGACTATCTAGATGTGTTTTATAGTATGTACACTTAAATCCAGTCTACATGAGAGAGATATATCAATTTTAAACAGGTATCTCGAGGATCTTGCAGCAACAACCGGAGATATGACTCAAATTAAATTAATCGAGGGCTTAATTGTAGCAGCTGAAACTTTGGGAGGAGAAGTTATCTTCTTTTCTCTGTCTGGTAAATTCCAATCTCCTTATTCCGATAATTTATGATATATGTTAATCACAATATCCGCTTCTCCTTTTCACACATTAACATATTGTATTTATACAAATTTCCTTTGTACAAATTCAGGTAAAATATTGAAGAAAATCGGATATGGATACAGCTTTGTTTTCTGTTTCTTATGCTACTCGATTCGACTGGGTCTCATATCTCTAGCACCAACACCTTGGTGGGTAATCCCAATTGAATTCTTCATGCAGGGTCCAACATACGCTCTTTGTTACACAACTATAGTCGCTTATGCGAGTGTTGTATCACCGCCTGGAACCTCTGCCACTGTTCAAGGCATAGTTGCTGGAATGGATGATGGCTTAGGTAAGATATTCATCTTTATATACTAGTACAATTTCCTTGTAATTACTTCTTTAAAATAGCTGATCAATTTCCATTTTTGAATTGTTTTTTAATTGTTTCAAGGATTCGCTGTGGGAAGTCTGATTGGTGGAATTTTATACAAACGATTAGGTGGTGCTCAGACACTAAGAATCTTCTCTAGTCTTGGCGCAGTATCTTCTTTAGCTTATTTACTGCTACACCTGCTGTATCTAAAGCATGTTTTGCCAAAAACAGGTAAATATATCATCGTTTAGTTATATTCAACATGACAATTTCATTTCTCATTGATTAATTTTTTAATCCTTATTTCTATTTTACAGATAAACGAAAGAATATAGATTACACAAGCCCTAAGGAGGCCACATCAAGATCTAGTGATCAGGACGATAAGGAGCAGCAGGTTTTATAGCAATTGAAAATCAACCGTTACGTATCCCGCGACTGATACATATATAATATAAATTTAGTTATAATATTAACGACTGACGAAAATATATTTTACTACAATAATTTAGTTTTTACATATTCATATTATACCATGGTTTTTATTGTCGCAATGAAATGAGGCTGTGATTCCATACTAACGTATGTTTCATTTTTTTAATAGTTTATAATAGTATATTATATACCTATAAGACTAACTCCTTTGCCATTTATATTTTATATAATAATTATATAATTAGTATTATTTACATATCATAAGTTTACACAATGTAATGTATAATTTACATATAATAAAAATACGCGTGCATAGCTGCAGTTCTTAATTTTTTCCTAAAAGTTACGAATACGAATTCTTCTTTCCTAATTAAATAGCAAAATGGATTATCGCTTTTTGTCTATTGCTTTATTCATTCATATAACTACAGTGAACCTCCTTAATCTAAACAGTTTCAATTAAAATAATTCAACTCCAATGGTTTTACATATAGAATTTATTAGATTTTAAATATCTGTCGGGCTTCCCGCTGATCCGGGGATTCCCCGTATCGCAATTAATAGTTATTGTAAAGAAAAGCGGAAATACGTTATACCTATACCTATACTTGCGTTAAAAATAAAATGACAGATGTCTTGAATCTGGACGAATTACCGTCTGACGTATTGATAATAATATTCGATTTTTGTCATGCATTTGATTTGGTTCGTCTCAGTGAGGTGTGCACACGGTTTTATGGTATCGTTAAGAGCGACGTGTGTTGGATTAAAAAGAGTAAACAGGCATTGGTGACGAATCAATCATCAAAAAGATTTCGGGAAAGGTAAGTGAGGTTATGTCACGTGTGTGGAACAGCTAATATACATACCTACCTACACGTCTTTGAAAAATAAATATAATAATATAGATTATAATTTTGATAATTAATACTATGTATAAATATCAGCTTATCATATTATATCATATTATTCGTATTAATTATTTTTCAGTAATATGAAAATATTTCAGATGCCACAGCCTACTGCCGTTACGAAACAAATGGCACGTATCCCAAAATTGGAAAGACGGTAAATATTCTAAACGAACATATCTGACACAAAGAACGAAGCTCATGCCATGGCTACAACTTACTGCTAATACATTATGGTGGGGAGCCGGTACACAGATACTTGGTTATCGTCGTTTTGCTAGATTCAATCCAGTCGAACCAATATTCAAAATTGACACGTCTAATTCTGACGTTTGTAGATTTGTAGTCAAGAATTGGATAGTTCTAGGCGGATTCAGGTATAAAAAAATTTGAATATCATACCCATAGCTGATATACGGTTGTCGATATTTATACCAAAATTATATCGCCCCTAAGAGATGGTAGCATACGATGTTGGGACGGAATAACAAATGAGGAAATATTTAACGCGCAAAATGCTCACGCCTCTGACGTTAACGCGGTAGATTTGACCCCAGATGTAATAATCACTGGTTCTAGGGACAGAACGGTCAAGGTTATTAAGTTTTTATTTAGTCTCTTGGATGTAAAGTGAACCTAATACCTAAAATACATCCTAATTCTATTACTGTTACAGATTTGGCCTACTAGGATAAACGACAACAGTTTACCCCTAACAGCAATTAATTTATTAGATAGGATATGGTCTGTAGCCGCGGACCCTACAGGTCTTACATTCTGCGCGGGATCAGCTGGGAACAACAACGTAGCACCACTTCATATATTCGATGTAGAATGGTAGAGAATTGCATATATTATTAAACAGCGAACATATTTTCATTCCCATTCTCTTTCTTAGTGGTAAAGAAGTGAACATATTCAGACAAAGGTGGAGACGAGGTGCTGGTATATTAGATATCGTGTGGAATGATCCACAGACTCTTCTCACTTGTGGATATGATACATGTATCAGAAAATGGGACCTAAGGTACAACTGGAATATAAGAAGATACTTCAACTTCGCTTTAGAAGTCTCAATAAAACATACGATCATCTCTTGTCATGTTGGATTGTTAATTTTGTTGTCATTGTTGTTATTGTTGTTATTGTTTTATTCCGTATCCCCTCATGTTCGATCATTATACAGATCCGGAATCTGTGTAGGAGCCTGGGCAGACCCAACAGATGCAACAGTTTATTGCCTATCAACAGATTACAGATACACAATGATATCAGGAACGCAATTTAACGGAGAAGCTGTGCTTTGGGATCAAAGAAAGTTCAAATATGTACAAGTGGGTATAACAAGTGAAGATACTACTGTTTTTTTTCTTTTGTTTAATTTTTTAATTTGTTTATTTTTCTATCATAATTTATACATCTCGTTTGTTTAGATGTATCAGCATCGCTGCTCCAGTCCCGTTTACAGCATATCTTTTGATAGCTGTTACCTGTATGGAGCAATGGACCAATGTTTGTTTCAATTAAAATTTTCTGGATATGGATATCAAGAAAAGAATTATCGCGATTTATTTTGAAACTACGCTGAATCCAGATATGAGATTTTAAACTGCCCCTTAAAAAAAAAAAATATGTAAATTATTTAAAATCCGATGTGTGAACGTGTGTGTGTTCATAGTGTGATTTCTTTTTTCCGAATTCATTTTTGTAAATATGTTACACAGAATTTATCATTTTGGCAATTTGCCGCACAGACATAGAATGTAATTTTTTTTTTCTTTCTCAAACCTTGGCGCGTGACCATATTGATTTTAATAAATAAATTTTGATCTCAGAAATATGCGTATAATAATATTATGTATCTATTCCCACTCATTCCCAAGTCCTAACTTAGAAACTGTTCATTTATTATTGATATAGCGCTCAAATAAACAGAACCGGTACTCCTAATTATTCTGTTTGATTATTTTAAGCCTAATAACTGTTGACCTTGGTTTATTTTAGAGCATAATATCAGTTCATATTTGAATATTGCCGCGGATTTCATACCAGCGAAGTGCGTATTTCAACTTCCGTTCCATCGATTTGGACAAATTCAAACGGAATTGGACAAGTAACTAGAATTCCCTAGATTTTGAATAATTGAGGTATACGTCTTAGGTTGGCTATCTTGTTGAAGCGTTTTCGATATCTCATATCGATATCCGAAGCTGATTATGCTTGAATATTTTCGCGGCGTGTAGTCAAGAATTTTACTATTGAGTTTACTTCGCTCTGCGGTATTAAAAGAAACTTTACTTATTATAATCCCGGGGCATACCTAACAAACGCCTGAATACATTTATCAGTGTTAGTTTCATAATGCGATTACATAGTATCTCAGTGTATAATTCGTGTATTCATAACATATCGTAAATAGTAGCTATCATCGAAACGAGACTAGACTAGACACACTGACACACGTGGTACAAGAAGACGCCTCACAAGACTCGGGTTCTTCATTTCGTAAGTAAAAAGTTTTCGGTCTAATGCTTATATCCTTTAATAATATCAGTTTTTTCTCTCTAAATTCTACATTATGCGTGTTAACATTTACGATTATTTATTTAATGTGTAAATTGCCAATTTCTCCAACGCTAGTAAACTATTCTAAACAGAAACGTAGGTAGTGCAATCGGTTATCGATAAAGCGTCCAAATACGCGAACAAAACTACGCAGATTAATTTTATGTTACTGTTTCGTGTATTATATTTATATATCGTTATTTCTACAAACACGGGATTATCACATGGCTGCAACTACGTCTACGACTCTCCGTTCATTGTCTATTTTTTCAGTAAGAAAGAAAAAGAAAGAAAAAAAACGCAATAAGAAAAAGTCATTGTACAACCTTGTTGCTTTGTTGATTGTTTTGACTGTGGGTCATTCGAGATGGGCTTTCTTCTATACCTATTTTATACTTTGTTTGTTAGAACTCTTTCTTTACCATAATATTCATCGTGAATTATATTTCTAATATAAATATATAATATTTATTTTCTATACGCAAATTTTCGTCTATAATTTATATTTAGACAAGAAATCGATTTTTTTTTTTTTTTTCTTTCACAGGAAGAAATAAAGAGAATATTTTTATTTCATCCGATAAAGAATTTCAAGAAATTTATTCAGGAATCATCAATGTGAAGAAGCTAAACTTGGTAGGTAAACAATTTGTGAAGCTCTAATATTAAACCGTTTCAGTTTATTTATTACAAAGAAAAGAAACAAATCCATGTATTATCATAGCAGAATACTACCAAAAGCACTTTGTAGTGTTTATAATTTTCATAAAAACACATTAACTGAAAAAAAGAAGAAAAAAAAAACAGAAGATTATATTTAGTTGTAACATATTACCTAATAGAATTTCTGAAGCCATTTATTTCATTCGGCATCCCTAAGTCCTATCGTTGTTGAAAATACGCTCAATCTTGAAGTACTTGCATAGTTTTAATTGATAAATAGGTATATATATTTTTACACCCAAAAAATAATCACATAATATATTGAATATATTTATTTTATTCAGTTCCATTTCATTCGAAATTTACTTGTCCATATAATCATTCCCCAGCTTACATTGTACACATGAATGAAAAAATGCAATATTAATAATGAAACTGCAGTGTTACATAATGTACATATTTTTTGCCAACAAGAATACGAGCCCATCAATTTTAGCATCAATTAATTGTTATTTCTATTTTAACAAATTTGATATGATGTAGTTCCGAAATTAGTGAAATTTTTAAACCATTCACAATGAAATGAAACTTGTTAATACCTTTTCACTACGAGACCTAGAATTCCAAAAGTAGTTCATGTTCGTATCATAGAAGCTTATTCAAATCCAAAATCGAGTTCTTATTCGTTCGATTGGAATCTATTTTGATATAGTTTAATCTTTACTGTTGTGCCAAGCATGATACAGCGTTAAAATTCTGAATAATTAATAATATTGATGCCGTTTTTCTTTAGCCGAACCAAGTTGATACCAGTAAGGTTCGGTAGGAGTCTTTGGTGATCAAAAAGCGTGAAGGAACGCTCAATGACGGCGAAGGAAGAGGATCAGTAACTCACTCTAGAGTTTTAATTTGGATGAGACTTTGGATGGACAGTTTGTTCCGCGCATCAAACTTTGTTAATAATTAGAGAAGAATATTAACAAACTATTAAAGCCATGGCAAAACGCAAGAGAAAATGCTGCATCGTACGAAAACCCAGATTGGTCAAAAAAATAAATAATAATATAGTTGAGACTGAGGATCCGCCTTTAACAAGTCACATAGAAATTGATTCAAATTTAGAAATGATAAAACCAGACATGAAAGATGTAACTGATGTAGGTGAAGCATCAACAGAATTAGCAGTAAACACAACAAAGATGAATGATTGTTCTGCAAGTGACGATAGCGATATATCCATAAGTGATTTGCTAGAGAAAGTTGATGCAAGAATAGTAAATTTAGAGGCAAAAGATGATCAAACATGCATACCTGAAGGCAGACCGCGGAGAACACTCGTCAAATCCGAGCCAATAACCATTAACGATAGTTCTGAGTGTAAGAATAAAGACATAGCTTCCGTTGCTGAAGTACAAACGGATATAGAAGACGATATATTCGAGCCAAAAGTCAGAAAAAGAGGTAGACCTAGAGTCAGAGCACAGAAGACAGTAATAATATGCTTAGATAGTTCTATCGAAATTGATTCAATATCAGAAAAAGCGAAGCCAATAAAGAAACGTAAACGCAAGCCTAGGAGTAAACAGGTACAGCCACCCTCTACACCGGAGGTAATAGAAGTGAATAACAATCCTGTATGTAAGACTGAAGATATAGCCTTAGTAACTGAGATACAAACTGATTTGATAACTGAGATATCTGAGCCAGAAAACAAACTTATATGTAAAGCAGAAGGCAGTCCACTAAAGAAACTGATAACGCCAGAGCCTATGGAGATAAATATTAGTCCTGGAAGCGAGAGCAAGGATACATCTTTAGCAACTGAAGTACTGACTGATTCAATACTTGAGATAACAAAACCAAAAGTTAAACGCACGCGTAAATCTAGAGGGAAAAAATTAAATGTAAAAATAAAACCGGATGTAACGGAAACAACATGCTATCCCGTGAATGAAACTAAAGATATACTACCAGAAAATGAGAATGTAAACAAGCTAATAACAACGTCAGAAGTCCCGACTATTCCAAAGAGATCTAGAGGCAGGCCGTGTAAAAATCTGATATTGGAGAAAATTGAGGTGAATAATAATCTGGCAAAAGCTGCAGAAGATTTTATTCAAACTGATGCAGTTTCAGAGATACTAGAAGCAAAAACTAATCAAATTTATAATTCAGAAGAAACATCTGAAGAAACTCAGCCCGGAACAGATTCAAATGTAATAGATACTGCGAGAACAATCGATGATAATGTAGCTGAAACTAAGAATCTATCACTAGAAAATCATAATCTTATTTGTTCAATTCCAGAGACACTTAAAAATAAGTATCCTTTATCAGACAAAATATACCAGCCAAAAGTTTTACTCTGGAATATAGCTCACAGCGACAAACTTACAACTGATCAAAGGGAAATGATTTTAGGAGACAAACAACATGAGAAGAATGTTAGTCTGGAAATTGTACCAGATTCATCGATCAATCAAAGTACAGAAGAATTAACGCCAAATGACGTTATCATCGCATCCCCAAAAATTTTGAAGAAAAACGATGAAGCAATTAAGAGTATTTCAGATACCAGCGTCTGTGAGAATTCAAATACTAGAAAACGCAGGGTGCGAATCAGAAAAGAAACAAAAACACCAGCGGAAGTATTGCCACCAAAGAAACGGAATGAAATAAACACATCAAACTTATCAGTACGAGTTGCAGGAACGAAATCCCAGAGTGCAAGTGGGACCGATGTCTTATCGTCAGTGGGAAATGAGGAATTCGGCATTAAACACGGGTGTAGTCCGTCGACTGGATTGTCTGTAGAAGACGGCAGCCTAACTATAACTCGACACAATGATTTTGAAAACAAATTAAAAGAACCCATCAGTCCGCCCGAAGAAGAAATTGTAATGTGTTCCCTGTCTGACATCATAGAATTGGACATACCCCTGGATTTGAGTATTCGTAATTCAGAGAAATCCATAAGCAATACATCGGACTTCTCTAAACCTGGCGATAATTACGTTGGAGATATTTGCTCTGGAACAAAGAAGCGCCAATTGCCTGATACAATTGTGCATAATGTTGGATTTGGTAGCTCAACTTTCCATGTGACAAACCTAAGCACATCTTTTACAGAAATTCAGGATTGTGTAGATCTTGCGGTAGTTGAAACCGTCAGAAAACCAAGCAAGAAGATTAGTACCAGTGATAGTCGAACCCTGCGAAAGTGTGAATCGAAAGATAAAAAGCCGACTATTCAACGTTCGAAAAAAGCAGCATCAGCAAAAGCTCCGATTTCTTCAACGGCATCAAAACGTGGAAAGAAACGACCTCTAGAAGCCCCAAAACAACCACCATCCAGAGATGCGTTCTCATTGAAAGTATCAATACCTGCTAAGCATTACTTTAACAAACGACGTACAATGCACGAAAAATTAGAAATGGTTGTTGAAAAAAAAGAACCAGCTACCGAGAAGGCACAAACGGAATCTCACACTAAAAATGAGTTGAATAAGACTGATCATCAAGAAAGCAAAAATATTACACACTCAATTACCGATCAAAAACACAGCGAAGTAAATGTAGTTACTACAGAGCCCCAGACATCGAAAGAAGAAAATGAGGATCAAAGTCTTAGATTACCAACCCCATTGCCAGACATGTGCATATTAGATGACATTGATGATCATTTTCAAACAGCCTCTGAGAAGCCAGCTTCGTCGGGACCGATGATATCGAATGTTAGAAGTCTTCCAAAAATCGTAGTTGATGAGATTCTGCCAAGAGGGACGATAAATTTGTCTTCTTTAAACTGTAGGCCGAGTATGTCACACGTGACCGCAACCAAAATAGAAAACGATCGGTCCTATACTATGAACATAAATGAAATTGGCGAAAGCCATAATATTTGTGAGCTAACAATCCACACACAGAGCACATACACTTCTATAGTCAATCAGAATTTATCGCAATCCCAGATGACTACACACTCTTGGAATCAGGCACACACATCAAATGATATGGATAATATCATCGCCAGTAGCGATACTATCGAATACTTTCAAGAATCCAGAAGTCCGCAAGGCATAGTCAGCAAGAGATTTTCAGAGAACATTAAGCCCGATGGTGAAAACCAAAATTTTATAGTTATCGAGAAAACTTTTGACTCTACACAGTTATGGAAAATTTGTCCTGAATTAGAAAGCTATTTCAGTAATGACGACGTTATCAATAACAACAATGAGGAAAGATCGTCAAATTTGAAGGCGTTAGAAACTGTGGAAACTAATTGCAATAATAACGAGGTTCACACAGTTGTAACCGATACCAAAACGGATACTGAAGAAAATTTACATGAGGGCACAGATCTACCATCAGATATTGATAATGTTGTACAACTCAATGAAGATACAAATAACAGCCGAGATGTGTGCGATGGTGTCGTAGCTGTGAATGTTAATCCTAGTGAAATGGACGTGGAATCGTCAGAGTCTATGACCACTAACAATTTGGATGATGAATCAAACTCAAAGAAATGTTCGGTGATAACTAATCTGACTGCTGCTAATCTGAGAAATTTTAATAACATTTCAAACTACCATGGTAAAAGCGGATTGAAATGGTCCACTGAGACTTGTCAGTATTATTCATCACAAAGTAACAGCAAGCCTATGCCAGGTTCCGTTATTGAGAGCAGCTGCGGAGCAACAGAATCTACTTTGGGAAGTCAGAGAGAGTTTCCTCCAGAAAACTCGAGAAAGCGTAAACGAAAGTGGATAGACGATGAGAAGAATGATAATTTGAGACCCGAAATCAGAGAAAAGAGATTAAAACTGAACAGAAACAAATGGAGTATCGAGAGACAAGATTTTAGGAATACAATCAATGCCTCGAAACAAAATCTGGCCGAGTCATTTAGTTCTGATAACTCTGGGATTTTGAATGTTGGAAGTACGAAATCACCGAAGAAGATCGCTTACGAAGATCTTAAAGGAAAAATAACAATTGAAACCGAGCCAAATATTGCTGCAGAAGAGAGACTCGATGCTACAATAAGAATACTTAAGCCCGAAGAGCTGGATGAAAAGATGACGACTTATACTACAACAAATGAGAAGGAGAACAAGAACACGTCAACTAGCATTCCTGGAACATCAAAATGTGATTTTGGAACTGATAATCGTCTACTAGGCGAGCTTCGTCCCACCTTGCCAGAAAATTTCACAAACAATTATTCTAAAAACGAGATAGATAGGAATGGAAATATCAAATCTAACAGCTCGTCAAGCTCTTCATCTTCGCAGAGTAGTGGATCAAGTAGTAATTCCGGAAGATCTACTCCGTCAAATACTTCAGAGAAAAAAATACCCGTACAAGACCCAGAGCCTCGTGACAATGAATGCAAAAATGACGAAAAAATCGAAGACGAAGTGGACGGCGATTGCATTTCGTTATTTGCTGAATCGTTGTTCACAAATATGTGAGTAACGCTAAGTTTTTTTTTTATCTAAGTACGTGCATCTATAGGAATACTTATTCCACTCTCATATACCGTGCATTAGAAATCCCATTTAATGAGCTTATTTTATTTTGTTATTAGCGATCAGGGCGCGAATGAAATCAGTCTATCGCCTTTATTTGATGGAACCAAAGATTCTGACGACAAAATATTGTCCCCTTTATTTACCGACCTAAAAGATACTGATGCCAAAAGTCCGTCACCTTTATTTCATGGCGTGAAAGATTCTGACGACAAATTCCAAGATATGGCTGACGTTGGTACTTATTTTAAAAAAAATTTAGAGGAGTGCAATGCGGCTTATGAATCCTGTGTGCAGGAAGTGGACAACACGCTTAATACTTTCCATATTCATCATGAACATCATGACAAGATTAATCCACAGCTGTTAGGGGCAGGAGTAAATCTGAATCAGCTGAATTCAAGCCAACGGATGCAATCCCTTGGAGATGTACCGCCATACCCTCGGACAATGATTCCTCAGGAATCCCAATGCATCGACATTGCATATCTCAAGGAAAGACTTGTTGAAAAAAACAGAACAATATTTTCAAATTATGTGGCGGATCTTTTTACCGGGCATTGCTTCATAAAGTTAAAACGAGGCGTATGTATCAGGGGCAACTGTGGCTTTCGTCATAACGTGAGTAATTTCTTGTGAAAATATATTATGTTATTATTCAAACGAGGGAAAAGATTCTTTAATATCATATGAAATCGTAACGTCATTCGTGACTTCTCTCCTTTATAGCTGGGCCCAAATCTGCAAAATCTCGAGGAAAGAGACCCAGACCTGATTCACGAAGTTTTCGAATTTGCCCTGAGCAAAGGCTTCAAACATTTCACTCAGACCGTATATTCTGGACTCATTATGCGGATGGATTACTCCAATATCATAATATTATTTTATAAAATGGTCAGTCAAAATCTAATGGGCGTGAACCTTGCGAGATGTACACTTGCTGCTGTAACAACAGCCGGTATATCTGCACAGGCGTTTATGACTGATATTGCATACTTATTTGATGGGAAAAACGATTGCGTAGCTGATTATATCCTAAGATCTGTTGATAATATGATTGAATCTGGGACTTACTGGAATACATGTCGCGCTTTACTTATCAAATCGAATACCTCGAATCTTATTACTAACAGAGTTATATCCGAATGTATATACAGCAAGGACAAGTTACAGATTGAAGATGTGTACAGAAACTATCTGAGAAATCTTACAGCGGAGCAGGAATCGAGAATAAGTCCAAATCTTAGAAGACAGTTTAATATCTTACTCGGGAATAAAGGTTTGATTCATAAAATTGAACATCTACCTGCTGCAGCAAAGATCGAAAATGTAGATCCTGGTGATAAAATGTTGGAGAATAATGATCTACCCGAAAGTTATCACAAAGAAAGTATTGAAATACCTACTATATTGTCACCTGACGATATCGTGCATTACAACTATGAAAATTCGTCGCAATTTTCACCCGGACATAGACAACTGAGCCAAAAATTCAAGCCCCAGGAATCTAGCTCTGACGTACTACAATCATTGACGAAAAATAAAACCGCAGGATCGGATAACGCAGCGGGCTGCAGTCATAATCTTATCAGACGATGGAGAAACTCGAATACGCTAGTCGGTTCTGCAGTGAAACTAGAGTCAACAGACTCAAATATTAAAACTTTGGAATCTGGAGGTGCGAATTTATCTACAAGACCTTACAAGCTGCACCCGATAGGTGAATATCATTGGTCGAAATAAATATAGAAGAATAAACAAAGCATAACTAGTTTCAATTATGGAACATAAGATGCATAGCTGTTTTATGTTGACTTTTAACAATTGAGTTACTATATTCCAGACGATTTGCCTCCGCCAGGTTCAGTGTTCAGAGATCGTCACTGGAAGTTTCACTTGGATATGAACACTCTGAAAGAAGCTTTGAAGCACGAGGAATATTCTCTGGCTTTGAAAGTTCTGAATGAATATTCTGACGTGGATCAAACAATCTTCACATCAAGCCTGTACAAGATGTTACGTCAGAACGTAATGACATCGGCACATCATGTAAGGAACATGATAAAGTTGTCAGGTAATAAACATTTTTCTGCAAAGGACTAAATATTCGTTATTAAAAACAAAAAAACAAAAAAAAAACGTAATTTTGAATACTCAAGACCGCAATATCAGAACAAAAAAAATAATCTTGAATCAATAAAAAGAAGAGAAGATAAACCGCTTTCAAATAAATTTATGTAAGAATATTAGCCAAGTATATTCAACGCACTGTAAAATTGTTCATAACTTAGTTTTTCTGGTAGTGTTTAAACCTTTAAAGCGCAAAAAGAATCTAGCATGATCGTATACTCGCTATAGTATATTTGAAAAATGAATATTATTACTGTATAACATATTCAATCCTTGTCTTTACTGTTTTAACTGTAAAAAAAAAATACTTATACTATACTATACGATACATTGTGGTAGTCATCGCAGGATATAGTTGAAAAATTTGAACGAGTGAGTTTTTATTCAGAATTATATACTTTTAATATTTGAAAAGTTTTATTAGAATTAATTGATGAATGAATGTACGATTATCACGATAATTAAATATCGTCATTTTTTCCCCATTGTCTTGAGATTAGAATAAAAAGAAATGCGGTCTTTTATCAAATCAATATTAAACTGCGAAGCTGTTACAAATAGTTTTTGGCAGTATATAAGTTGTGCGATTGCAGATCAATGAATGACTATATATTTCACAACTATAGTTTTTATATACCGTTGTATTTACTATCTGGATATTACACTGTATATTTGTCTAAGATTTTGGTCTTTGCCTGCAGATATATGACTTTGATTTAGTATCATAGTTGTTGTTTTTTTGCAAAACTAGAAAACAAACTAACTAGCTAGTTATATTCATTGGCTTACAGACATTGTGGATCTGAATTGCCTTTGCTGACTATAATAGATTTGAATTTGAATTTTTTCTTTTTTTTTATTTACTATTTTTTATTACATACATTTATAAGAATCGGCTAAAACCATCTGATTACAAGGTCTAAACATTTTGTATAGAATTTGTAATCTCAATTAAATTCTCTGCACATTTCATTGAAAAAAATTTCTATAACTTTTACTTATCTATATACTTTATAATCTATAGTATTCACGTTATTCACACATATTATGTAGATATTATGAAAAATGTTTGAAATTGCCCAGTAAAGAGATACGTCATGAATAAGTACTTATTATTATTATTATTATTTTTTTTTCTTTTCATATTGCTAAAATAAACCTATATATGATTTCATTTTAGCAATAAAATCACATATTATTTCTTTTCAGCACAGTTATTGATGTATTGAATTTTAGAATACAATATCAAAACAGCAATAACTCACTTACAAAAAAAAAAAATGAAATAATTCAGTTGGCTTAATTTTTGATGTATCTATTATCATGTAATGAGGATTTGTTCCATTAGAAATAAATTATAAAGGTAGTTAGTGAAGCTTCAAAAGATAAACGCATCTAATAATCGCATAAATGCTTGTACAATAATTACTTATGTAAAAAATTTGTATTATTATTATTATTATTATTATTAATAAAGCTTATTATTCAATAAAACTCCTGCTGTTTTTTTTCTTCTTTCATTCGCCTAACTATTTTATTTTTGGACCTTTCAGTCCGGATGGGGGTCAATAATTTCCTGAGTGAAACATTGTTCACCTTTGGAATGTACACGATGATAGGACTGTGTAATGCCAACGCTTGGGTACTTGCATACAGTTTATTCAAGTCCTTACAATCTGCAAGTTTAACGGAACAAGTCGCTGCATATGCTCTAATATCTGCAGAGATATGCCTAGCTAACAGACGACCGTTGAAGGCTTTCATCATATTAAAACGTGAGTTAATACTCAAAAATTGATTGAACACTGCCTAGGTAATCGGGTGATTCAAGCTTGATGATGCGCTGCCTTAGATATTTTCTAGCGTCGTTAGTTATCAAATGAAAAGAATCTAAGAAAAATGTATAAGAAACAGTAATTCAATCTTCGGATTATTGCATATTTATCGTATATACTCTGTTGCAGAAAATAATATGTTTTGTACGAATCGAAGCGAGTGGAACGTTGTTAGCGATCCAATAGACGAAGATATTAGAGTGATGATAATTAGTCTATTACTCGATGTTTTATGCCAGAAATATCCCGACTGGGCTTTTTATGTTTTCTCATACCTCGTTAAGGACCAAACTCGTATTTATCATCCTATAGGTGAGTTAATTTATTTAAAATATCGGTTTAATCCACCGATAATAAATCTAACACTTATTGTTAATAGAAATCTATTGATAATAATCTAATACACAATTCCAGATCTTACTGCATACGTAGATAAACTCGTAACGGGTATACTGACTGCAAATTCTAATGATTTAATATCAGACGTAGGGAGATTGATTATCGAAAATAACTTCACGCTGAAGAATTCTGTGTTCCAATCTCTAGTCGTAAGCATATTTCAAACTGACATAGCTCTGTGTAGACAACTCTATCGCTATGGTACATGGCTGGGAATTTACTCGATAGTAAAGGTATAAATATTATCAAAAAATACCCCAATTTATCATTATTTGAAATCATATCAGGTAACTTTCAATGATATGTGTGATAATTTGATGATTACTAGTTAACGCTTCCGCTACACATATTAATAAAGACAAATTGGACGAAAGAAGAGATGTATTTAGTCGTTATGGACTTCATGGAAAAATTATCAATGGATATCGGGCCTGCGACTGATCGTATCGGTCCAAATCAATTCGCGATACATTTGGTTTTTGAGGTGAGTTTAACGGAAGTAATTAGTACGACTGCGAAGCTTCTAAATCTTTGTTTTTTTCTCTTCTAGTTGGCACCTTTCAAGGAACAAATGGTCTATAACAATGTTGAAATATGTAACAAGGATGAGTTGAAAATGAGTAAAGAACTAATGAAGACTGTTCTTCAAACGTTGTTTACTCCCCCGTTGAGAACAATCATCGCAGAAAAAGAGAGATTCATGAAATTACAAAGCCGTAGCGTTGTGAATTACCTGAAATCGATGATGGTATGAGGATATCTTTCGATATGAAAATTTATTTTACATTGTGAAAGAGAAACGCTTGATTCAGTATGAAACTGATCAAATGAAATTAATGCAAAGAATATGTGATCCAGCGAGTGATCATTGATTGAAGTAGCATTACTATGTATGTATAATTATTTATTGTTTTATAGAAGAGAGAAAAGATCATTGGTCTCAGCATTTTATATGTACGTTATATTTTAAAACTGACTTTCAAAAGATGTTGAAAAAAAAAAAACATTAATATTATACTTTTAATCTCCTTAATGTTTATGTTTATACATAACGTAGTTTCCGATCGAGGATGAAGAAACATCAAGCTTTTAATACTTCAATATATGTATGTACCTATTTTATTGTACAAAAATATTGCGCTCATAAAATCTATCCGTGAGTTGCTATACCCATATTAAACCATAGCTGGAAAATGGTAGATACGAATATTGGGATTGGCAAAGACTACATACTTCTTGATGTAACGTAACGTAACGTAACGTAACGTAACGTAACGTAACGTAACGTAACGTAACGTAACGTAACGTAACGTAACGTAACGTAACGTTACTTTGTCAAAACTCAGGGGTAATCTGATCAATAAATTAGCAGATACTCTCGTAGTAAGATTTCATAATTAAAGTTTAATCTTCATATAAATACAACGTTAACATGTAATATAAGTTACCGATGATTCATTTTTTATTACAATTACATCATGTTTTAAACAGTTATCTATCAACGTGTACTTTATGTAAATGCACCCAATTCGGTCCCGACACTTTATTATCATTTTTTATTCCCCATTTTTAATTTTTAATTTTCGGTGATCGTTGATTACTTACTTAGGTATGTTTTTTAGTTTCTTTATTTTTGTATATGCGAGCCAATGTCTTAGCCAGTTAAAGTGAAAATAGGAAACAAATCTGTTTTTTTTTTTGAGTGTAAAATGAGAATAAAAAATCAGTTTAAAATCAGACAGGGGGTATAAATCAAATTGAATTTTATAAAGAAAAATTGAATGCTATTTTCCCACTGTTATACTTATATTCGAAAAAATAAGATATTGAATTAGGTATAATACAATTGAGTGTACTGTGGGTACTATAATAGTTTCAGTGAAAATTGGACACATTAATTCAGTCGTTTTGTTATTAAATTTCCAATTGTATAAATAGTTATTAATAAATAAAAAAATCTTTCGATATACATGTATGATAATATTATATGGATATAACTATATTTAATATATCAATGTAAATGTATCAATTATTCTGTATGCACTATTCGCATTATGACGAATAGTAAAAAGCACATTTTGGCGTATTTTCGTTGATTAGATTAAAAAAAAGTCTAGTCAAATTCGGGAATATCGTCAAATGAATAACCCGGCACTTTACGATGCGCAAGAATTGCCACTCTAACATGGTATGCTCCAGGTATGAACATCAAAATTCCAAGAATTATCACTGGCCACATGCGATCTCCGTACTGCAACAAATTAAACAATATTACAACTTGATATCTTATCAGATTGGAAAGACTATAAAAAAAAAGAAAATCAAACTTTTTTTTTACAAATTCTTTTTCTCACCTTAGAATCGATATGTCCGCTTACAATTAGGCTCCCAACTATAAGCATCAATGTTCCTCCGACGAATAAGAGTCCCGCCAGAGTAATTGCCTTCCATGGAATTTTCACTGGCGGACTTAAGAACTGGATTGAAAAAACAAAAGAAAAACATTTTTTTAGTCAAGTTGAGTTTCCAAATTTCTGATATTCTAAATATTTCGTTCATTTAGTTGTTTGGGGGATTTGGATTCCTTGATTTCAGGTATATTAGATACTTGAGCCTGTGGATTGCCACGAAAAATTTAATAATCTAATATTATTGAGTTTAAGTTAATATGAAGATTTAAGGTTATACCTGTGCGTCAACGAAACCGTTGTCGGTTTCGGTAAGTTGTGTGTAATCCACGTTGTCGAATTGTCTTTCACCTCTACCTTTTCTCCGAAACATACTCAGTTTATTAACAATGTAATCTGAAATGATAATTGACGATATAATATTACGATAATAACTTGTGTTTACGCGTAATAAACCATAACCTAACCTAACATACATGTATACAAACGATATATTCACACGCACGTACTTCATCGACAATTAAAACAGAATAATTCGTACACACAGATATATCTAGAAATATTTATTATACGCGAAAACGATAAAAAAAAAAAAAAAATAATAAAAAATAAAACTGACGACAATTTTGACCAAATTTGACAGCTTAAGCGAGCCACAATGTAAACAAGAACAACACACCAAGTCAAGTGTGAGAACAAAATGGTCTTAACTCTTAACCGAGTTTTTAACTTTAGCATAATATAGAATGACTTCTAGTTGAATATATGTGAATAATATTTTTTCAAAAATTCTATAATATTCATAACAATTTTTACTGTCCTAGTAGAGAAATGAAATCATTTAAACGCACTTTTGACATAAAGTGCGACAACACCTAGCGGCAAATTTCTCCGTAGAAAAACGTATACGTTAAGTCTAGCGCGAGATATCGATTACTACGGAATAGAGATGTTTATTTTTAAATGCGCTAATATAGACGACGATTCGGTATAGCGTTTGATAACTTTATAAAAAAAACAAAAATAAATAATATGCATTGGCTATTGAGATTATTGAAATTCAGATTATGAATACATATAATATAAATACTCTTCGAATAAACGAAGCAATCATAATAAATAATTAAGATAATAGAAGAATGAGAATAACAATATTGAAAAGAAAAGAATGATCAATTGCGAGTTACACTAGTGTGTATCAATTGACGAAGCATAAATAATATCAAATAGACTTTCTCAGTGAGATTATTCTTACTTTGAATTGTCGCAGTAGAGACATACTGCAGATACAATTTTTTTTTTTTTTTTTTAGCACAATCTCTGTAGATATACTAAGAAAAGACACTTTGTAAATCTGAATGATACAGATATGAGTGCCGCTGACTACGAGAAAATTAATTCTTTTTAACCATCCACTGCAGTATACCCTAACTCGTTACTATCCGAACTTACAGTACTGCACTGCATGATCGCAATTCTCACACCTGCGTTGTTTACTGAGCGCATGCGTCCTTTCACGTATGTGCTGACAACTTTAGCTATAATTGCAATATACCATATACGAACATTATGATTGTAACAATAACGCTCTTGTGAAAGAAAGAATGAAAAAAAAAGAATAACGAAAAATGTATATCGTTATAAATAACAGTATGCCGATCTCCGACGTGCTTTGAATTTTTTAAATTGAAGAATTTCGGAATAATTTAATTCCCTATTGTGTACGTATAGATAAAGAAAATGATATCATAATTCAGCAATCTTTACAAATTTACTTCAGGAAATTCTTTTCGCGTTTTGATTGATGTTACTTATATCAGTGAATGAGATGAAGAAATAAGAGCCCAGGTCAAGAAGAAGCATCAGTTACCTGTACGCAACCACCTCCACATTCTGCTAGTGGAAAATGGAGCCAATCAGTCCCTTGGCATCCGCGTCGTTACATGGAGGATAAGTTACATTGAGAGATAGGCCAATCGCTTCTGATAAATTCCCATTTCATTTCACGCCTCAAGAGTTGAATGATCTATGCGTACATGTATACTGTATAGGTATAAATTTCAACGTGTTTTATACAGTTATCAAAACAGTATAATTAGCAAACAAAGATAATTTCAAGTATCTTATTTTTGCTTTGTGATAATTGATAGTAGATATGATAACATTTCCATATAGTAAACACATGCGTTAATTTTCTTTGTCAATTGACACGTCACATACACAAGCGTTGGTTACGCTGATATACAGCTATAAAACCATAAGAGAAATCGAGAAATAAAAAAAGCAGCATTTAAAAAAATAAAGTAAAAAATAAAATAAAATGAAGGAAAGGGAACGTTACATGTATTGCATATAGGAGGTATACGATATTATCTATGTGTACAATGATTGTACTCATTAGATCGTAAGTTGTATAAATATACTCACGATCTCAAGGCAGTGGGAAATTTTGAAATTTTTTTAAAAAACTCATCCTTTTACAGCTATAACGCTAAATGAAACCGAATCTAAACTCTGTTAGGTATATACCCCCGTATATAAAGTATAAACTATACAACAAACTGCGTATACGCTCGATCCCTGTACGTAGAGGAGAGCGCAACCCTATACGAACAACCCCGTGGGTAGGCGAGGCTAAACTCGTGGTTCTCTGGCACCCCTGTTTTCGATGGACGACAAGAGGGAGCTAGCCAAGGGGGAGAAAAGGACAAACTATGTAGGGGAGACGAGTCGAGAGGCGGGAAAGAGGTGGAGGAGGTCACGAAGCGAAACCAGAGTCGGCGATACCTCCTGCACTAAACCCTATACCTGTACATATAATACACATTTACAATCCTACGTGTATATATATATGTATATGTGTAGCTGCTCCGCCAAATTTCTCTCTCCCTCTCCGCCCATTCCACCCTTAAATCCTCTTTCTCCGTCTCTCGCGTCGTTGTCAGGGGCTGCAGAACGAAGCGCGGCGGGCGATTGTTACCGGACGTGGATCGATGCGACGCTGGAGAAGAAGCTGCGGGCTTTCCGACGCCGACGCCAGTGAGCTGTAGCTCGAATATACCTAGTGTATATGAGTGTATAGATATAACATGCATGCATGCTTGTAGGTATATGTAGAAAGATTGATGGTGGATTCGATCCTTGTGTACAAGGTATCCATATTCTCTTATCTCTTATTTCGAGCTCTTATCCGTTTCTGCACTTCTAGTTCGATTGACGGTTCGTTATATACACCCCAATTCCCGCAGGAGTAAGCTATTTCGCTTTTATCCTGACTAATCATAAGAAATTGAAATCTCTCTTGAGTGTAATAATTATCGCTCGATATATTATCAGACAATTCGCAGATAATTAATGCGATTCTGATTAGAATTAATTATCCGATTATCGACCGTTTTTAACACTATGCCGAATATTATACTACTCTCGATTATTAGTGAAACTATAAACGCCATCATTGTTGCGGAATTCATTTATATATGCACGTTTCGTGTAAACCATACTGCAGGCTGCAACCATGTTTATAAATAAATAAATAGACTAAATAATCAATAGGCTACTATGTGATGATAGCTTTTTTTTATTTCCTCATAAAAAAAACAAATCTAGGGACAAATGGATCATCAGGTGACAATTAATTACAGGCATTGAGAATTCGCACATCAGATAAAAGGTATAGTATGCGATTATTATAAATTTTGATTAAAAATCAAAGACGCTGCAATAAATTCGTTTTCAAATTTTGAATTAAATTCAAGTAGCTACAAGATAATGGAATAGATTAGGAATGGTTTTGGTCGATTCGACGATTTCAATATAAAATTTGAAAATGTGATGCAGGTGTAATAGGTAAGGCGAGAAATATGAAAGATACTGGCGCATAGGTAGGTATATTACAAGAGGAACCTATATGTGTATAATAAAGGCGAAGACGAAGCCGGGTAAGCGCAGGCGTTAAAAATGCGTCAGTGTGGGGCGCGCGTTTGCGCTCTGGCATAATACGCCTGGAGTACTCCGGGGGTAGGCAGAGGAGGTCAGGGGCGACAGTGCGGGTCCTGGGGGCGGCGCGGGCGCGTGGGTCCGTTGTAACAACCCCTAAATGCGACTGTCGGGACGTGGGTTTAGTCTGGTTGTACTCGAGTGATAGTCGAGTTTGTTTCCGTCTCTGTCGCTCGGTGCTGATCGTCACGTTCGAATAAGAGAAAGAACAGAATATAAAAGGCTGACAAAAAGTTAAAGAATTAAGGAAAAACGAGAGAAAAAAAAAAACAACAAAAAAAAATCAAAAAACAAAAAAGAAAACCCATATAAATTTTCACAACGAAAATTGTGATTCTTTTTTTCAATTATTTAAAAAGGGGAAATACCGCCGGACAATTTCCCTGAATTCACGCTCTTACGCACCTTTTAATCTCAGGTAAATCGATAATTATATTGGTAACATTAATTTCGTTCAATGTTTTAAAATGATCGTTGCACCAGATCGTTTCATCTCAGACCTCTCATAGTTCTGTATAATAGATGCGAAATTTCAAACTTTAGAATAATTATTTTTCCCCTCATCCGCTATGCGTCTTTCGCCGCTTATCCACGATATATTGCGATTCGGTTTATGCCGGGTAAGCTAGCTGGTAGTCTAAGAGGGTGAGTTTTTGACAGCTACCCACCAGCTGTTCGACTGCATAGTCGTTACGCGATGTCCATGTCGCGTGTCAAAAAGAGAGTTTTTTTTTCTGTTTTTTTTTTTGCGATTAGTATTATCATTTGATCACCTCTCCTCTTATCTGACGCAGTTTGCACAGCTTGTTTCGCGACAAGTGCAGATCAGAAATGATATTATACATCGTAGGTAGGTATGTAGGTATACCTGTGTCAGTTTTCGTTAGACGATTCCAAGCCGGGCTCAGAATTCATGCAAGACCGGCTTCTATGTACTCCCGGGAATTATTATCATTATTATTGGTCTTAATAAAATGCAGGTTTTTGTTTTTTTTTTTAATTTATTCTTAACGAATTTCCTCAATTTAAAATTTTTCTCGCAACGATGCACGTGAGTAATTCAGAAACTAATTGCTCCAGAAAAAAAATTATCGAGCGTATGGGCCAGTCTCATTAGATTGCATTATCGTCATTATGCACGCGGTCTCGTTGCTGCAGGGTAAAACGCTTCGAACAATCAAATAATTGAATTTTAATTATATTAGAGTGCGATTCGGCGTCGTTGACCAACGTTGATGAATTTTTATTCGGTATGAGAAAAGTTAGATTTTCAGTACCGCGTCTGATGTGTATAACTTACAGTTTAACATAATAGCACAGAATTTTGTGAAACCCCGTTTGTCAGAGAAGAACATTTCTCACATACTCAGCTATAGCTGCTTATACCTACATGAATAAAATTACCACGAATTGAGATCAGTTTATGGTAAATTGTATTTTGTTTCCAGTGAAAAAAAAAAGTAATTGAAGACTTGGCAGTTGAAAAAAAAAAGTCTGATTAGATCCGCAGGGGAGCTTGAAGAAAATTGAGTAGAACAAGCGCCAAGAATAAATTAAATTCACAAATACAATCAAAGTTGTTTCAATGATATCTTATTAAGTTGAATTAATGAGCTTATGGATATGGCAAAGATGAAACAATCAATTTCACTATGTCTGAAACATGTTCAAATTTGACTGCAACAAAGCGCTCTCAAACCTCTCATTGTTTTCAAAAATGCTGAAATTTTTTGAACGTCTGATTGAAAAATTGATTTTTTATTAATTAATTCCCGTTCAAAGTCGCCCGGGCCGATAATTTATCAGTAAAAATGTAGTATGTAGTACGTACTACATACCTAATACCTAACAAACGTTAGTTCAGCTGCGTTCATGACGAAACACCCTCCGCTGACTAGGGTGCACGCGTTGGCTCCCGGTGGCGTGGGGTTCGCGTTGCACGGTCTCATTCCCCCCTTCGAACGCTAGCGTTTTCCGCAAAGGTTAGAGACTGCACCTCGAATCAATATAGGCGCTTAGAACAGATGTTAGAACGACGTCGCTTTAAGCGGTAAAAAAAATTTCAACCATTTATATAATTTAGTTATTTTACCCTGCGGCCGAGCAGCTGTATATTATTCAATAAAGACTTTTTATATGCGCGGTCTATGAGAATATTTTACCTCCTGCAGGTTTGAGAAATCGATGGTTTTATTCAAAATTTCTGTTTTTTTTTTTACACACCATAGGATTTTTAGCAAACGATTTCTCTCTCTCTTTCTCCCTCTTCTTCTTCTATCGCTGCGAACAGTTTAGGAAATCATTAGCGCTAATTTCTTTCACGTATATAATTTCACGCAGACTTTAATCTCCCGAGTTTATCTCCCTTCTTTTTTATAATCCTCCTCGCTCGACCTGAGATCGTTTTCGTTAAACGACAATTTTGGATTATTTTAATCCAGAGATAGTCTACAGAAGTTTTGAACTGTACTGCAGTAGAATAGGATTAATTTCTTCTGAAATGAAATGGTCATTCGGTCATCTGTCGAATAGAGTGATTTTATTTTATCATAGCTCATCACTTCCGAGCACCCAGTGCTAAAATATTAAATTTTTTTATACGAATTTTTCAAGGTGTCACGCTCTCGATCGATTAAACAATTCGACGATTCTGTAACGTGGGTAGTCCGTGCAGATATAAGTCTCACTTCTGCTGTATGCCTATACGTAAGCGATTTCGATCCGATTTCAAACCCAGGAAGATATAGTCAAGTCTCAGTCATAACAACCTTGCGAAGTTATCTGCATTAACCGAATTGATAACGACTTACCAATGCAGATCATTTTATGCCAATCAGCATTCTACAGCTCCATGCAAGAGCTGATAAACAATTTAGGTATCATGTATCATTTTTCATTTCCTCCTTTAGTTACCCAAATTATATTAATTATGCAGTGAGGTATTCGACGCAATGATAATGATTCCAGATGAAAACGATAGACATCGTAAATGAATGAATTCTCAAATTCATAAGTAATAAAAAAATAACTGTATCCGAGTCATGCGGAATCGTTCGTACCTAAAATTCGCAACGATTCTTATTCGAGTTTGGCGCCGATTAGTCGATGACAATTTTTTGCCAGTGCAGGGACCCTTTCGCTTTTATGTGTCCACGTCTCACATCAATTTTGACGTCATATTGCGTGACGAAATGATGGAATCGATATTCATACGAGTGACTAAGAAGAGCTTATAGTCTTTTCCTTGCTTCAATTTTTTCTCTAATGTAGATCCTAATGTGTATATAAATATGGATTATCTCAGTCTTACTTTAGTCACTCAGACACTCGAATCTGAGTCGTGAATAAAATGACAACAATGGTGCGAAATTTCGATCAGCCATGTCTCATCAACCTTTCTTAAGAATAGAATGGCATAATTTGCGTGACAGTATCCGGGGGGTCTGAAGTTTCGAGTATAATATACCATAGAGGCATGGTTGAAAAATTCGCGAGTCTCTTCTCGCTTTAAATAATTGTACCTTGTAGAGCGCAAACGCAGAAGCAACTCGAGATCTGAAAGAGTTGATAATTTGATTAAAAATGATTTTCGAGCCCCGAGAAAAGGGTGAAAGTTTGTTGGAAAGATCTTTTTTCTTATTTTATGATAAAGCGGAAGTATGGAGTGCCCTGAGGAGGCGGTGCAGGAACGTGGTCGAAACTTCCGATTACTCTCTCCCGAAGAACTGCCCCAGCTGTTGGACTTCCTCACCGGATATCTTCCCGAATCTCTCAAGGTACGACTTTACACTTTAATAATTAACATTTTTATCCTAAAAGCCATAATCTCACGATTAGCCGGAAGCCCGCCTGGGGGGGGGGGGGGGGGGGGGGATTAAGATCCTCGTATTTTTTATGTTACGTTTAAAATCATGTAAACCTGCATATGTGCTTTTCATATTCTACTTTGGATACAATAACTCCGTTGCTTCGACTATAGCCACATATCCTGCAGAAAAAGGATTTGTCACACTCCATTAAACGACGATTAAAGTAATATGGGAAAGTAAAAGGCAAGACAGCGAGAAAGTAGAGTCAAACGGCGTGTGATTTAACAAATTGTCTCGCATGCGCTAGTGGATGATGTCAGAGTAAAAAGATGTGTTAATTAATAGATACGATGTTCACCCCGCAACGTTCTCTCATGTATAAGCATACAATATGTTCATTGAGCTTTTGCGGATTGAGGATGAAACAAAAAAGCCTTTGATTACGGTTCGTTCGTCGTTTTGGAGACAAAAACGAATTGTTCAAACTAAACGACTGTTCATTCGAAAAAATGAAGGGTATAAAATTGTATAACGGCGTACTTGGGTGTCTACTTCGATAATTGAATAATTATCTATGAAGTCTAGACAATGATCCCGGACAATGCAGAGTGAGATACGTGCAGAGAAAGAGGAATCGGGATGAGGGCTCGGGAGGATACTAAACAGCGATTACGTGAGTCGTTCAAGCAAGTGCGAGCCATTGCGGATGTTCTCAAAATCTGGGTCAGCTAATGGTTGTTATTCTATGAACGAGTCCCTTTCTTAACTGCTGAACCAGAATGTCTTATCCCTCTTCATCGCCTTAACGTGAAATCGCGTTAATTAAACTGACCTGTGTACACCTACGTATAAAGTAGTGAGCTTGCGATTATGACACAAAGAAAATTATCGATTACTTTACAATTATCTGCACAATCCATATCCACTTCCTACATCCAGGTAATGCTGCAGGTCTAAAAAAAGTGATTTATGCATCTGCATGCTGCGCCCGTGTATATTTATCATGCGTTAAAACTATATCACGTATGTACAATTAATAATAAGTCGAATAGGACGAACGTGGGATGAAAGAATCTTGAAGAATTGTGCACTGTGTTAAACGTCCGTTCAAATTTCTGACGCAAAACTTTGCCAGACTTAGCGAGGGTGGATTTATGTAGTATGTGTAAATCGTATGTTGCACCAGTATCTGCATACAGCCAGAGTGGGTATAACACGCGATGTAATACCAGCCCACGACTGACACGCAGTACTGTGAGACACGTGTTCACGACATAGCAATCGATAGAAACTGCAACGGGAACCCCTTAAATATTTTACTGGAAAAAAAGGAATACCTCGCGCTTTTTATCATCTATCTGAATGTTTTTACAGAATTAGATAGATACAATTTTCGGGTATACTGCAGTACGTATTAAAGATTCAGAAATATATTTCCATCGTGTAGCCAATCGTAACTGAAATATCAGGTAATTTTTAACAAAGTTGTGTATCAGTCTATCTCGGAGAGTTCGCAACAGTCAGACTAAACATTACTGAAAAGTTATTACAGCTAGATAATTACTAAAAAAAAAATAAAAAAAAATAAAAAAAAAGGGAGATAAAGCAATTTGAACAACTGTATCTTTAAGTGGCATTGCTCACTCGAGGGAAACTCCGCGCCCCTAGAGAGAATATTGGATATATCTTTTTTGTGGGACGAGTTCCAACGCGGTCATTGCGGGTCCTACACGATATAGCCGAAAAATTCTGCTTTTATTTCCACTTAATTTCTCTACCCTAATCGTCAGATGTAATTCCGCTCGCACGTAGTGAGTTTCACAACATTCTGATTTGTGGACTGGCGGCTGTCGTTGGCATCAGCTTCGCTATTATGGCTTCGGATCGCGAAACTATACTATCGCAACATGTTATTAAGGGTAGGTATAGGCCACTCTCCGATCAGCGATGGTTGAATATATTTAAACAGCTCCGAAACCGATTTCGCGTGATATGATACATATTCGCTAAAAAATCTAATAGCCAGTCAATTCATCGAGGATTTATAATCCGCGATATTATACTTCGTATCTATAAGCCACTCCGGACCTCAATTCTGAGTGTGTAAGCTGGTCCTTGGATTTATCGCAGTAGCTCTATTCGTGGCTAAACTATAATATCTATGTATACTTTCCCGTGGTTAAAGGACATTTGAAACGGTTGGGCGCGAAATTATTACATTTGAGACACGTCGCCGCGAATTCAAGACGATTTAGCGGTATATATGAGAATTGCTGCCAGCTTGATAGGACGTGGCTGTATATTATTATACCTATTATATCACAAGTTAAAGATTTTTAAGATCAAAGTTGCGTGTGGTAATCGAGGTCAAATACTACCGAAGGATGTGGGTCACCGCAATGCCGTGTCTTTCCGGTCGACATTTACCCGCATTTCAAGGCCACAGGAATTGCAACGTGATGAGAAATTGATACTATGGCGAAATTTACGGCGAAACGGAAAGAAGATACTGCCGGAGGAAGGGGGGGATAGCATAATCAACGATAACGAACGCGCTAATTAGTTGGAAACAGATGATAAAATGATCGGAGATTGTTTTTTATATTTTTTACGAGCTTTGAAATTTCATCCAAAACTGGCTTATAGTCGAGAGTTTATTGAGCGACTGGTAACTTCTATACATCCACAAGAAAAGCGTCTCCCCTGTTTTTCTTACCGGTCTTACATAGTTCATCAGGGTCGAGTAAACAGTTTCAACAAGTTGACGAATCACTTGAATAAGTACGTTTTGTTTTCCGACGTTTTTCGCCTGGCCATGACGCGCAGTATGAGGTAATTTTAAGAGTTCAAAAAATGTTGTGAAAAAGCTCGTTATAGAGTAAATCTACTATATAGAATTATTAAAACATTGTTAGAAGAAATAAAAAAACAATATTCGACACTCTATCTGCAGCACTCGAAACTGAACAAAAGCATATACTCAACGCAATCTCTGAGGAATAGGTATATTCGTGTATTCGAGAAATGAAATAGGCATACGGGCGAGATGAATACAGCGTTGGTATAACAAACAGGGCATAAAATATTCAGTGTTGCGTATTATTCTATTGTTAGTTCGAAGCAGCGTGATACGTGCACAAATGTATGTATGTATGTATGTATCTACCTACATACCTGTGTACGAAGCCATATTATATTCGTAAAATGGAGTTTACATGAGAAACTTAAAGATAAACCTTGAAAGGATAATCCGTCATTGCCGAAGATGTAAACAAATTGCAAGGAATTGTAATGCGCGCGTATATGTACATCCGGGACTCCGTTTGATCTCCGGATGTCTTAGAGCCAGGTACAACGTTCTGACTCCTGAGTATCGTTTGAGGAAACGATGAAAGTTTAAAGGCAATATTCATCACACGGCATCGGTAAGAAATCGATTTAACTTATACCGAAAGCAAGATATTGACAAGTAACGATTCGAAAATATAAATAAGGATAGTCGTAAGCGAAAGAACTAAAATAACTCCTAAACCGTCAGCATTCGGTTTTACTGTTATCAGACATGCGAACTTCATTGATTAACGTGATGATAAAAAATGTTTACGTGCATTCAAGGTGACCCTGACCCTCCGTCGTCCCTTTTCCCTCGTCCCTCTCGCAACATGAATACATTTTGCATTGCAGGATATAAACTGCATTGCAATTACGGGGAAATCGATGCTGCCTTTGAATGTCAAACTTGATCGCATCGGGTCATTTTTTAATATTTATATAGCGATGAATTTTTGGCATAAAATCGTTGCCACCTCATCATATCACATCCACAAAGGCAATAGGATAGGTACCTATAGTACATTCAACCATTTTTTCGTAATATCATTTTCGCGTGTTTATTAAGTAGGTATCTACGCTTTAACAGGTAACTACCTATATTTGCATTTTTATAGCTCATGAAAAGCAGCTTAAAGCTAGAATTTCTATTCTCTATTTATTTTTGAATCCAACCTCGGAAATGAACGCAATGAAATTTCATTCCGCACATTCCTTGATATACATATAGTCATCAAGGTTTAGGTAAAGTAAAAGAAGCTTACATCATTTAAAAGTAAGCCAACGTTATTTACACTCAACGTCAGACTAAAAACGGGGATGCTACGGAGCAGCTATGTGCTCACTATACCAATAATACGAGATTGTTTCACCGATTGTAATAAATTCAAAAAACGGTTGATGTTTTTTGTTGTTTTTTTTTTTTGTCATATACTCAAATGCTTCCTCATTTATGTTTAAAAGACCCCCGCATCGCCTTGCCAAAGATCCTACTGCCGCGACGAAGTATATAATGTATAAAGTATGACGTATACACGGTATACAATATGCATATACTGTAGGTACGTGTAACAGGCATGCCAAAGCCCAATTTTATTAAGAGCTTTCTTACTTCCCTCAAACAAAGCTGCTCCTTAGTTCGGAAAGTAGAAAGTTTGAAATTAAATGCAAATTAGTTTGTCAGATGAGCTTTTGAACTCTAGTCTAGTGATAGACTACGTGAAGTAGGTACATACCCGCGTAGAGTTATTTAGATGCAAAGATTGGAAATAATTGAGACTAAGATAAGAATATGATTTTTATCGACATGCACGGTAAAAATTTTTTTGTAAAATTTAACACAGAAGTTTGTGTTAAACAATTTTTTTACACAAAATTTCTGTTATCTCAACACAATCAGTTCATGTCAAAAAAGTCATACAGCTTTATGTTAAAACTAACACAGAAGTAACACTTTCTAAATGTTACTCTCAAATCAACACAAAATTTCAAAAGAGCTTTGTGTTAGTTTTAACATAAAGCTGTGTTCATTTTTTGACATAAACTGACTGTGTTTGAAATGACACAAATTTTGTATAAAAAAAGTGGTCAACACAAACTTTTGTGTTAAATTTTGCACACAATTTTTTACCGTGTGATTCACGCCTCGAAATAAATTAAGAAAAAAAAAACGCTATTTTTCATACAGATATACGCGAAGAAATCGACTAATTGATCGAGATCTTTGAAACTCAAACCAGATTTACCGTTCACGTGTTTTTCGTGTAACCTTGAACTTTGGCCGTATACCTGCTACCGCTTATACCTTACTAAATTATAGCGAGATAAAGAAAAAAAAAAAAAAAGAAAAAAACTCGGGGGACTCGACCGCGTACGTATACAGGTACATACAACATTTCATAGAGTTAATCTCACGCCGGGTCTTACTGCCGCTTACGCTACTTGGATACGAACGTCTGACCTAACGCGGAACCTACTACTACTCCCCACAGCTTATACCCAATGCGTCACTATACCGCAGTAGCAGCTGCTGGTTTTCTTGTAACTTATATACCTTATACCTATACCTATAGGTATTTACTTTAGAATCTGTATTATTTGAAATTTATTATCATTACGCAATGTCTAACGTATTTTTTTCTTTCTTTCTTATTTTCTTTTACATTTTTCCACACTACAGTAGCCGCGTTTTTGTTATTTAGATCTTATACCCTACTGCAGGTTTTATACTTCATTTGAAATTAGTTGTCAAATCATGAGACAAATCGTTTCGTTATATTTATTAGGTACTACTAGAGTTTATTTTCTTACTTTTTGTATATAAATATATATATTATATCTTGGCTAGACTGTAGTCCCAAGGGGTTTAGATTTCGGAGTATAAATCTAACATAATAGTCGTTATTTACCAATTGACCTGTGCCCCATCCGTCGTTAGCTATTTATATGTATATATCTATAGATTATACGTATATACCTTATACCTATACCCTTCGGTCAGCGATTTGATTACATAAAATAGCCACGCGCAAATTGGGGGTGAACACGCACCTACGTCTGTATAGATAGACTATGAGACACATATATACATTCGTATATATATACATATGTCTATACATACTAGACGTATTTAAACATTTTGAAAAAGTCATTTAATCCGGGTTCGATTATCACGCGAAAAGTTGGCAACCGTTACGCGACGTTGACGTTCAAACTGACGTTCAAGTTCGTAATAATTTATTGCCCTGATTAATAAACGAATTGCCATGCTCAGAGGTTTACCTGCCTACTCAATTGCCTCAGGGTTACGCCTACGCCCAACTACGAACCCCTTTATGTTCCGTGTTTGCCAAGGCAAAGAGTAGAATTGTTGAAAACTTGCAATATGCTTGCACGCTACTATGGAGGCACGTCAAACTCCGGTTATTGTTCATACGATTTTTTAAATTCTACATGGCCCACCTTATATATACCAACTTTTATATAGTCGGATTTGATTTATTGATAAAACTTGTAAATCGTGCAAGTTGTAATAGTCAGTTTGGCCGTAGTTTCGGCCAGGCGACACTTTGCTCCCTTTTTCCCTTTTCTATTCTTCACTGGGGATGTAGATGTTTCAGTAATTGACCATTTACTGTTTGCAAGGCGTGGCTCATGTCTGACTTGAGTAAATTTTACTCATGTTTAATGACACGGAGTAAATAGTCGCAATTCTAATTGCCCACTGATGTTGGTGAAGCTGTTATTAACAGTGAAACGGATTGGCGATCGAAGCTTAAAATTATCTCATAATTGTATAAGGATTTCTGTTCATTCTTATATGCAGGATTTTTTAGTATTACAAAATTTTGTTGATACATCCACAGTAGAACTAGATCGTTACAGGTGATGATGATTCACGTTTTCTTCGGCTAAAATATAGAGCGTGAAAATTTTCTAAAAAAAAAGAAAAAAAAAGTCTATCCTAAAATGTAGAATTCCGATTTGTGGGAATGTTATATTAAAAGCCATTTAAAATTCGCAAGGTCCTCATGAATTTTAATGTACATACCTTTGTCGAACCACACAATCTGTAATAAATCCCTATAGGGGGATTAAAACTGTCTACTTTGATGGATCGCAAATGTGTGTACTCATATAAATCTAACCTTGGTCATTATTATTATTATTATTATTATTTCATCAAAAATCAAAAAGAAAGTACATATATATACCGCAAACAAGAATTTATTCATCACTTTTGATTTATTTTACCTACACGACGAGTTCTGCAGCTGCACCATAAATCATGAATAATTCAAACTAATTGCTCGCATGGTATACGCGTTTGTTCGAAAATGTTTTTGAACTATGTGCGAAATTCTATATTCGATGTTGACGATAATTTTTGAAAATTTGCCATTGGTTTGAAAAAATGAAGGTTGACCTAGCTTTTTGCGTTTGCTGCAGTGTTATAAAAATCTATAATATAGCGGCTAATTCTGAGTTAAATATCCATTGATTAGGTCGCAGGGCCTTTGATGAAATAAAATTAAAAACTCTCTCGGAAAAGGGGTGCGAAAGTCCGCGATGTGTTCAAAGAGCAATTCAACTGAGGATTCGAACTGTCGCTACGGTTACTAATTGCGAATTAAACTTTCATGCCTAATGGTGCCAAACGCCGAATGACGAGAGTCGGTGACCAGTGTACTGTATGTATACTTGCTATAGTCAACATTTGGACACTTACGAACGTAAGAGCCCAATTTTTAATTCTCTTTACCCACTGGAAGTTGGTTTGTAATTGAAAAAGCGACTAAAATAGCGAAAATTAAATTTGTCAAAAGTTTAAAGCGTACAGTGACACAGAACTAAGCGAAGTATCTACACTCGACAGTTTTTGAGGCGCTTCAAGGGCTTCCTGGGGTAGACAAAAGCTAGACGAGTGGTAAAACGATTATACTGAAACGTACATATGAGCATTTAAAGTTAGCAAATAAAGAATAAAATATGGCATGCGGATTAGTTCTTGAATCTTGAATTGCACCGTCTGGAGTATTGCCTGAGGCTTGCTCCAGGATACTAGGAAGGCCATTTTCCCCCAGCTGCGAAAGAGACTTTCCAAAGTACACATAAGACCGCGACGTTACCCTCTGCAGGCTGAATTCGACGATGTTTAGGCCAAAACTCGATATTTCCGGTTGAGTTTTCACCAGATAATATTCCAGCAACGTTTACCTCAGAGAAAATATGTCAACCAGAAAATTACTCTTGCCAAATTGGTCGCCAACGTTGTTGAGCTTTCAAACGAAATTAAAGCACTAAAGTCCTTCAAAGAAATTCAATATTTTAAATATCAGCGACTTTTAAATGCGATACATTGATTCAAAATTGAAAATTCATCTTATTCTCATCTTTGTATTAGTATAACGCGTATCATACGTCTCTTTAGATTAATTGTATTTGAGAAATGCTAATCATACAATTTGATAATCTTTGTCACTACAGTTCCATCAAACTCTCCTCACGTATCTGGAGGAGCGTGTCTGGGAATTTCATTTCTACGTTGCTGACGGTTGGCCGAAGCTTTCCCCAATCTGCCTACATTTCCCAGGAATGACATTGTCCGTGAGTATTAATTAGTTGAAATATTTTTTTGCTCTTATACTCCTTCCCTCTTTTTTTAATTTATTTTATCTTTTACTTTATTTAAATTTTATAGGTATAGGTATAACACGGAAACAATACTCTGAAACTTTCAGCATTCTCATAAGTAATTTGCTCAATTTCAGACTAAAAGCAACCTCTTTGCCAGCTTCGGTTCATCATAAATCAAAAATTTATTTGGTCTTTTTTTCTTCCTTTTTTTTATTATATAATGGAAAAATCAGGGTCAGGAGCTCAAAAGGCTGGATCTCGGACGGTCATTTGAATATTACGTGCTTTCGGAGCTGACCGGGTCAGGCTTTCGACCCAAACCTTCTTGAAGTCCTCATCTTCATAGTTATTACTGCTCTCTCTCTTGCGGTCTTTCGCCAATTCTGTTTCTCAAAAAGCGCTTATACCATCATTTCTTATATTTCGAGAGCGATTTCGATATAATTCATACCCAAGATATAATCCACTTTTAGTAAAACTTCGGATATCATCTTCTGGCCTACTCTACACTATTATTATAATTTTCGATTGTTCTTAGAGGACGTTGCTTCAGATAATAATAAACACTTCGGCTATCTCGTCCGGTTTTGCTCACAAGGTGATTGGCAATCTCTTTGAACAGGGCCTCTGGATTTTCCGCGTCCAACACACACCGATGTACGGTTCCGATCGTCATAAATTTCGTATACCTTTTGTAAAACCGGAAATTGCTAAATTCCGAGAAGCCGCGTCTTCGCTGAAATGATCCTTATACCTGCCCGTAGCTATTAATACAAATAAACTAGTTTCAAATACAGACGTTCACCTCACCGCCGGCTATTATATTATATTACAACAGAAATACACACGCGAGTCGTCTCAAGAGGGGAGCCAAGGGTGACCCGCCCCTCTAGGGCTCTGGCTTCGAGTCGTTTTATCCGATTGTCGAAAGCTCAAAGCCCCAAGTATCGCAGTGATACTTATTGACCTGGGTCGGCCCATGGCACCCGCGTAGCTATTCGCAGGTGATTCACTAAAACTACCCCTCGCGTGAGCCGCGGCGTACCTGCCGCGTGCATCGACGTAAGGGTTTTACGAGACAATGGAAAGTTTGGATTTCGAACAGAGTCGGTACTGAGTAGTGAAGTGGTGAACTGAAAATGGACAAAAGACGAAAAGAAAATGCAAAGTATACACTATGCATCGACATTTACCTATAACTACACCTCATGTAGGTATTGCATAAGAAAATGTAGACGAAAGTCAAAGCTCATCATTCGGAACACAAACACGTATGGTTAGTCCCAAGAGAAGGCATAGGATGACGAGGCACGATGGCCCATATCCCAGCCTGGCTCCTGGCCAACATCTCGCCAAACTCAAACCCCGATCTGCCAGCAGGATATAGTACGGGGACCTGCCGTATCCGCAGAGCTGGCCACCCCGTTTTACCCCATTTCAACCCTCACCGCTATTTCATTTCAAACCCCCGAGTATAATGGCGCTTGAAACTTTCTTCTCGAAAAATGTCCACCTCTTTGTTACGCAATTTCGATAATGACCATCTTGTAGAGAATTAGTGAATTAAGTTCGTCTCCTGAGCTTAAAATTAGTTTGATATGATGTAGTCCTGCAGGTCATGCACAGAGGCACTTGTCTAGTTTGTTAAAAACTCGACATTTTTCCGTCTTTATTATTCACATAATTGCGAGGTAGGGCGAAATTATCGTCTCACCGTAACGAACGTTGATTCAATTGTACAGTATAGAAAGGGGGATAAATTTTGAACGTGACTTCGCGAGGTTCTGCAGTGAGAGAGGCTTTCGGAGCTTTCTGATCGATAAAGCATACACGAGTCTATAACGAGCGTCTAGAATTATCAGCTGCTAATTAAAATTCCGAGAACCACATATACATACAACCGCGAGGAATTCTACAACGGATTCTCGACTTGCGTCAATCGATCAGACCCAATAATTAACAATGCCAATAATTCAGTTAACACTGCCTTTACTCGACGAGTGACAACGGAGAGCTTTACTTTATAGGGGTGCAGTACACCTGTCAATTCAAGACTTCGAAGCGGTGGCTCTTGTTGTTATGAATATTCATGAAACCACGTTACGCAACCTTATATCTCTTATCCGAGCAGTAGGACATTCAATTTCCAGTATATAATGTATTAGACATATCATCTACACGGCTGACTGGTCGTTATATCCAGTCCTCTGAAATCCACCTGATTAGCTTAAAGAAAATGAACGAAAATCACGGCTAATTTTGTCTTTCTTTTCCCCTAGCCACAAGGTCTGCTTTACGAAAGCGTCGGCGTATTCTGCCCAGGGAATCGGCTAGATCTCCTCCAGCTTCTCCGCACCGAAGACATCCTCGTCGACTGGACCCGACCCCTCTACATAAATTTCACGCACTGTGACATAGTCGACGAGCTGGTGCGGCTCTACGAGGGTACAGGAACGGTGGACCGTGTCCTCGGGGACATTTGGGCCTGCGAAGAGCCGGAGAAGACGTTGCAAATCGAGGACGAAGTCATCGAGGGTGAGGTTGACGTGAGGGTGAGACCTCTGAGGCCGGAACACGCGGAAGGAATTCACGAGTTGTATCCAGCTAACGATATGGAATGCCACGAAGTGTTTCTTCGGCTGATAAAAACCCTACCAGCGGCTGGCGTGTTTGCAGGAGATCGCCTCGCAGCCTGGATGGTCCAGTCCTACTATGGCGCGATGTTTTCGATGCAAACGAGGCCAGAGTATCGTAGAAAAGGTTACGGCACCAAATTGGCCAGGTACTTAACGAAGGCAGTTGCTGATCGCGGGTACAATCCCTTCGTTGTGATAAGGCCAGAAAATGACGCGAGTCAAAGCCTCTATACGAAGTTAGGATTTCGAAAACTATTTCAAACAGTAAGGGCGACATTTACGCCCGCTGGATGGCAGGAGCCGGAAGAAGAGGCCAGCACAATCCTTAGAGACAATTTAGAGAACGCTGTTAGGCAGTTGAAGCAAAGAGTTACAGAAACGATCGACGACGAGGAGGAAGAGGACGATCAGATCAGCGGCGTTAGTAACATTGCGGATGTTATCCTGGGCGATGAGGTCCAGGTAACGATACGAAACCCCTCTGACTCTCCGGGAGATTCTTCGGGTCCTGATCTGCAGGAAATCTGTACCTTGAATACGGATGGGGTCCTTCACCTTGTGCAGGAGAAATACGCATGTGAGGAGGAAGTAGATCCCGGAACCGCCGACGATGAGCCAAAGCTTTTAATAAACGGTGACCGAAACATGAAATTAGACGAAAAGGAGGCACTCGTTGATATCGAGACGGTTGAGGACAAGGAAACTATATGCGCACCTTCGGTAGAGGATAGCAACGAAGGTGACGGTGGAACATCAGAGTCCAACGGCGTTAGAAACTAATTCTTCATATAATATACATATTAGTAAAGCTCGTTTCGACGCACGCGATCTATGGTTAAGATTAAATTAAGAGAGAAGCAAGAAAAAAAGCAAAAAACAAAAAAACAAAAAAAATAATATATATATAAAATACAAAAAAAAACTTAACAAATAAAATACCACTGGTTAAAAGTACATACCCGCTTGCTTAACACATGCGACAGCGGCAGCATTCGGAAAAGAGAGAGAGAAAAAATAAGAAAAAGAAATAAAAATAAAGGAAAGTTTCCCCTAACTATAACTATTATAGTTAAAACTAAAGAAAAAATGCAAAAAACAAAAAAAAAAAAAAAACATCTTTTGAGAAATCGGCTAGCCCATAGGAATGCTATATTTGAGTTCGTGCGAACTTGAGCTTAGTTAATATTCATGGAGATTTTAATTGTCGTCAAACTCCTCATATCATATAAGACTAGGAATTGATACGTTGAAATGATCGAGTAATTTTGAAAATGCGATATCGCGTTAAAGGGGGGCTAAGTAAATTTAAAAAATTCCAATATCATGAGTTTCTAGGAGATGTGGGTATACTGCAATTAAAACAAACGATTGACCGTTCATTCATTTTCACATTATTTTCATCGAACTCACACATTTCCGCGAGTAGGTAACTATATAATATGAAATGGGTTCAAACGATTCGATATGTTTGGTCGATGATAATATAGTCTCAGTCCGGGTATAAATGTCGTTTACTCAATGTGACGTCAAGATTCATAAAAATTGGATAGTTTCTGTTGTTTGTCTAATTTTTAATAAACGTTTTTTTCCCAAATATTTGTAAAGCAAGTTTAAACATTTTATATGTATGCATCTTTTTTTGTTTCAATTATTTACGACATATTATATTTCCTAGAAGGATTAAAATTTTCAATATTTGAGGCGAATTTTACCCCCCCTTTAACGAATTCTGATTGTCGCTAAATTCGTCGCCAACACAAGTTTTCTGACACACTATCGAAGTATAGGTAATCGGTGTTATACGTTTGGAGCAACGATCATATGATCATATATGCAGCTTTAACGAATAATATTGGCGACTAGTACTGACGATGTGTTAACAAACTTGTATATATGTCAGATAAAATAACACGACGATCAAGGAACCTTTATCTAAAGATATTCGCATTAAATTTTCCAGGGTTTTCGACGGCAGACCCTCGCCTCATTTAGCTAAACTTAAATCGGCAATATGCTCAACGCAATTATTATGAATCGAGTATCGCACGAATTTGAGACGCTTCCTTATTGGTATTATATGAATAGGTATACATAATATATTTAAAATTAAAATAAGAGTAAATTTCTGATGAAAAAATGAAATAAAATAAAAATAAATAAATAAATAAATAAATAAAATAAATAAAATAAAATACAAATAAAACTAAAAATAACATAATTTATTAATATTTACGCGCAGAGGGAGCCCCGCCGCCCTATAGCTCGACGTATAGGTATGTATGTTGATCCAAAAAAGATACTAATAAGTCAGTTAGTCGCATTAGATAGATAGGTAGGACTTGTATAATTTTTTCTACATTTTTAGCGATAAAAATGATATTATAAATTAATAAATAATTCGGCGATTAACTGTGTGTTGAAGACACGGATCTAGGAAAGGGGCCAGGGGTGTAACGGTTTTTGGGGGGGTGGGAAGGGGGGCACTAGGGGCTCCCCAAAGGCCCCCGTTTTTATTTTGAACGATCGGGGGCCAGCTGTGATACTACCTAACTTAAAACCTTACAAAAGCTCTAGTGAAGTATATAACAAAATTTTTTAGTCTATCATACAGCAAAAATTTCGCCGTTCTTGCTGGTGTGTCAATATATATACAATATACATACCTAAAATATGTGTGAAAATTCTTCAACTCTGCTAGAAATCTATAATAAATTATAATATAAGAAATCTAGCAAAGTTTGAGTGAATAATTATACTTGAATGATATTTGTGGTGATTACGAAAAGATTTAATTGTTAAATATATATTTTGTACGAGATAAGAAGAAAAAGAAGAAGAAGAAGAAGCAAAAGAAGAAACAGAAGAATATAAGTAAAGCTTAGACGACACATTTGGTATATGTATATTCGCTGTACATACCTATACCTACCTATATGCATACATATAATATACATATATTCTTGGTAGATACGTGACTCATAATATGTTAAAGTTTATAGTTTTTTAATACTTTTGAAATGTGTATTGTAAGATGATGATGTAACTGTATACAAGTACGATGCAACATCAAATTGTACTACCTTGAAAATGTAGAGCTTTCCGTAACCACCATAATAACACATCATGGTCACACCTCCCTATCGTAATAACGGTTCTATCATACATACCTATTTGCATTTGTTGATATAGTTTAATCGGGCAATCGAGCTTAATAATACAAAAAATCGCAGCAATACCTAACTGCAGCGTGGAAAAAGCCCACGGCACAATTTCAAATTGATAACAAACATACTATAAGTAATTACTCTATACACTTGTCAAAACTATATTATTATACTATTGCAATTTATCTGTCAATTTATTAACTACATTTTAATCAATAGACTCTCACGCGCAGAGTAATGCTTCAAAAATCCTGATAGTATCCATCTTACTAATACAATTAATAGTTCATTCAGATTTTTTTCATCCTGCTCCAGAGCTGCGCACTTTATAATAATATACTGTGTGTATTTATAGCAACCGATTATACAATTATCAAACATGTTTTAAGATCACATTTTTTGTGACAGGACAGGGCGGAACGGCTGAAACAAAAAAGCTAAAAATACAAAAAAAAACTTTAAAACTTAAAAAAAAATACACACCAACGAACTAACTACAAGGACTAAGCTGTAACTAGTACTAGCTGGCTATAGTTAGCTAGAATTAGTGCTTAATTAAACCGTTTCCTTGCAATTAGGCCTAACACCAAAAAAAGATCAATTACCTTATTCCTATACGTATACATATGTAAATATAATCTTCCTCTACTCGCTCTTTTGCACGTTGCTTGTCTGGCAACACGCTCACCGTTCCTAAAATTAGGCGGTTAATACATGTTTGCCCTGGTGAAAACTAGAGTAGGAAAATTAAAAACAAAAAGAAAGAAAAAGAAAATGATACGTTAAAGTCGGTACCGCGATTTTACGAGACGTTACGGCCTCAACAAGCTTTTCGAGAAAGTAATTTCATGAAAACGATAAATTATTATGCCTATATTTTGTTGTAGAGCAGAGATTCAAACGCCTGCATATAGGCAATTCATTATCCCCCATCCGGGAGGTTGGCCGACCAACGGGGATCTATACTACTTATCGCATACCGCATAGTAATGTGTAAACGATTATCTGCATACGCTTTAACGCTTAATTTTTAATAATGTGATGAGGGTTTCTATCAGGGAAAACATGACCGCCTAAGAAAATTCTTGCTCCTAAAACTTGAGACCATTTGTTGACAAATTGAAGCCAAAAATATTGTGTAAAAAATTCTTCTTGATTGTTTCATATTTTACATTATTTAATATATATTTATGAAAATAAAGCTACAGCAAAGTTGATGAAAAAAATAATTGAATTAAATTTTAAGCTTAAAATAATTGCATATTGTTCGATACGAAAATAGATATAAAAAAAAGAAATACCCTGCCATTAGACTGACGACTTTCCACAGATTTGCGCTGTATAAATATCTATATATTTTGGAGTGTGGAAATATTGGATATTCAATTCGATATAGAAAGGTTTCAATTCTAGCAAGCTTGCGTAGTAAAAACTTTGCTTTTAAAATATAATTCACCTGAAAAAGGAACATTCATTATTCGCATAATATACGTTTCTTAGTCGTCAAAGGTCTCTAGTGAACACACACCTTATCCCCAATATGCTTCCCGCCTACTCCAGAGGCTCACCATCAAATGACTATAATAAATCAATAAATACCAATTGCAAATGACTCTCTTGTATTAATTATATCACGTAATGCCAGATTGTCAAATGCAGTGTTTAAACTACTTCGGAAAATTACGAATGAAAATTCACTTCGTCAGATTTCACTGATTACAGTAACCGAAAACAAATGGTTACAGAACTGCATTTTCAGTCTCATTACTTGAAAACAACAATTAGTGTTGTCTGTCCATAAGATCTATGCCGAATTCTAATATACTATAGGAGATAATAATTAGCAGAAAGAAATTTACTGAGCGTTATACCTGATGCACAAATTTCGAAGAAAAGTTTACTTCGTAGTTTCAAAACTAGTTAACAAAATTAAAATATTACTTAAAAATTTTATTAACAAAAGATCTAAATCTAAATTCAAGGGGCTGATAGTTTCCAAGTTACAGAAGGTCCAAATTTAGTAATTACAGAGCTTATATGTGACCGAGGCGAAGTCGCATCAAGAATGCAAACGTGCAGTAGGTATCCTTGGCGGCGCTACTTTCCAGCAAGAATATCCTGGGTGTGGCCTGTGCTGCCGTTCTCGTCGTTCAGATTGTCTGCTTCGGAGTCTTCGGCAACAAGGTCCTATCTAATATCTGTAATTGTTCGTTTGCCAGATAAGTACGCCTTACTAACTGCTAATTTTTTAATTATCATACTGCACCTCCCGCCTATTTATTACCTGAAATAAAGAGTTGCAGGGAGGGAAGTGGAGAATAACGAAGCAATTGAATTCTGGTATATCTGAAAATTTATTACAGCTGAATCGATACCATATTACGTATCGTCAGAGTTATGTTTACAATTTGTAATTGTTTCTTAAAAATAAATATTACACATCGCAAATAGGTTTTTTTTATTTGCTTTCTGGCATACCGGTTGGCAAGTTCGGAGTATTTCTATACTGAGATGGATTTCACAGTCATATTTCGCTAACGCAGCCCCCATGTGAACCCCTTTGACGCCACGAAGGCCAACGAGATTTCGAATGGTATCGTCATCTCGCGCTTAAATTGACGAACTACATTCGCGAACTACATATCATCGCGTGCAACCCGCACACCACTTTTGTGAATTTTATCTTGAGATTGCATAAGGTGAGGCGTGCAGATGTTTGCGGCGGAAGTAGGTTGTTAGTTCGACCACGAGATGGTGATACCATTTAGAACTCCGTTGATACGACTTGTCAGACAGAGAGAAGCACTGCCATAGGATAAAATCAACTGTCCTGAAGAAATATCCCTTCAGGTTGTGAATAGTCAATTGTTGAATCATTTTCCCTTGTCCTATCATTCCCTTTAAGTCAAGAGTCAAGCCAAGTTGGCGCATGGGGTGATAAATGGTATCGCCATCTCGCGGTCGAAGCAACGAACTATTTTTTGCCGCAAACATTGATGCGCCTTACCGTATGCAACCCACATGCTATTCAGGTGATCTCTGAATTACGATTGTCTGTAATAAGCCGCAAATATTTGTGTTGATTGATACCTTCGTTTCGGAGTGATTTTTCTGGCAGTTGTACCTTCGGAAATCGCTGGTATTTCCGAAACGAAGGTATCAATGCTTGCCGCAATAAATTCTTCGATATTATGAATAATCAATTGCTTCGTTATTTTCCACTATCCCCTTCCTGCAAGCGCTATACTTTTATGTATATTGATTTATAAAAACGTTATTCAGAGTTAAAAAAATTTGTAGTCGAAAAATGCTCTTGGTATCAGGAAAACATCTGACTCGATCAGGTGTGCTGAAATTTTTGGAGAGGGAAAAAAGTAGTGTATCGATATAGGCATGCATACGTGTCTCCATGCACGTCGTTATAGTATCAAGTATTATTAGCGATTTCCAGAGTTAAAAGTATTTTAAGTCGAAATCTGCTCCTGGTATCAGGAGAACATCTGACCCGAGGAGGTGTGATGAAATTTTTGGAGGGGGAAAAGAGTAGTGTATCGATATAGGCATGCATACGTGTCTCCATGCACGTCGCTATTATAGTTTACGTATACTAGCTATTTTTACAGTTTTGAGAATTTTAAGTCGAAAAATGCTCCTGGTATCAGGGGAACATCTGACCCGAGGAGGTGTGCTAAAATTTTTGGTTGGACAGAGGAATAGTATAGAGATATTAATATGCATGCATACGCTGCTTCGGAGTGATTTTTCTGGCAGTTGATACTTTTCTTTCGGAGTGATTTTTCTGGCAGTTGATACTTTTTTTTCGGAGTGATTTTTCTGGCAGTTGATACCTTATTTTCGTAGCGAAAAAAAACTGGTATCAACTGCCAGAAAAATCACTCCGAAAAAAGGTATCAACTGCCAGAAAAATCCCTCCGAAAAAAAGGTATCAACTGCCAGAAAAACCCCTCCGAAGCAGTGTATGCATTTTTGAAAGGGGAAGGAATCATGGTGTATTGATATAGGCATACATACGTGTGTTCATGCACGTCTTACATTAACTTAATACTAGCGATTTTTAGAGTTGAAGAAATTTTGAGTCGAAAATTGCTCCGGGTATCAGGAGAACATCTGACCCGAGGAGGTGTGCTGAAATTTATGTAGGGGGAAAGGAGTATACTGCATTGATATAGGCATGCATACGCTGCTTAGGAGTGATTTTTCTGGCAGTTGATACCTTTTTTTCGGAGTGGTTTTTCTGGCAGTTGATACCTTTTTTCGGAGTGATTTTTCTGGCAGTTGATACCTTTTTCAAGGAGTCGTTTTTGACACCATGAGGTATCAACTGCCAGAAAATTGACTCCTTAAAAAAAGGTATCAACTGCCAGAAAAATCACTCCGAAAAAAGGTATCAACTGCCAGAAAAATCCCTCCGAAAAAAAGGTATCAACTGCCAGAAAAACCCCTACGAAGCAGTGTATGCATGCCTATATCTCTATACTATTCCTCTTTTGGGAGGGGAAAGAATCATACTGTACTGATATAGGCATGCATACGTGTCCTCATGCACGTCTCTATATATAATTAAGTTAGTAGCGATTTTCAGCGTTTTATAAATTTTAAGTCGAAGAATACTCCTGGTATCAGGAGAACATCTGACCCGAGGAGGTGTGCTAAAATTTTTGGAGGGGGAAAAGAGTAGTGTATCGATATAGGCATGCATACGTGTCTCCATGCACGTCGCTATTATAGTTTATGTATACTAGCTATTTTTACAGTTTTGAGAATTTTAAGTCGAAAAATGCTCCTGGTATCAGGGGAACATCTGACCCGAGGAGGTGTGCTAAAATTTTTGGTTGGACAGAGGAATAGTATAGAGATATTAATATGCATGCATACGCTGCTTCGGAGGGATTTTTCTGGCAGTTGATACTTTTTTTTCGGAGTGATTTTTCTGGCAGTTGATACATTTTTTTCGGAGTGATTTTTCTGGCAGTTGATACCTTCTTTTCGTAGCGAAAAAAAACTGGTATCAACTGCCAGAAAAATCACTCCGAAATAAGGTATCAACTGCCAGAAAAATCACTCCGAAAAAAAGGTATCAACTGTCAGAAAAATCACTCCGAAGCAGTGTATGCATGCATATATCTCTATACTATTCCTCTGTCACACCAAAAATTTCAGCACACCTCCTCGGGTCAGATGTTCTCCTGATACCAGGAGTAATCTTCGACTTAAAATTTCGATAACTCTGAAAGTCGAACGATTTTAAGTCGGAAATTACTCCTGGTATCAGGAGAACATCTGACCCGAGGAGGTGTGCTGAAATTTTTGATGGCGGGACGTAGTAGTGTATCGATATAGGCATGCATACGTGTATTCATGCACGTCCTATATTTAGTTTATACTAGCGATTTTCAGAGTTATAGAAATTTTAAGTCGAAATCTGCTCCTGGTATCAGGAGAACATCTGACCCGAGGAGGTGTGCTAAAATTTCTGGAGGGGGGAAAAAGTAGTATATCGATACCGGTATGTATACGCTGCTACATGCACGTTGCTATTATAGTTTATGTATATTAGCTATTTTGACAGTTTCAGAAAATTCAAGTCGAAAAATACTCCTAGTATCAGGAGAGCTTATACCCTAGTGGTTACCCATTAGGTGGTCGCAAATTTTTAAGTATCTGAAAATGCATTAATTCTAATTTTCTATTGAATCTACGATGTGTAAGTTATACTGCCTAGCGTTTAATTGAAAAAGAAAAGTCGTAGGAAGAGGAAAGTGAAAATAACGAAGCAATTGATTATTGGTATATACAAGAATTTATTGCTGCTGTATCGATACAATATTCATTGTTGAAGTTATCTATACAGTATTTTGTGATGATTTTTCAAAAATAAATCTCTGTGATTGTAGTATTCTGAATAGGACAATAAATCATGAATAATTAAACAATATGCGGATAGAATAGTTGCTTGTCAGTTGCTCTATGCTCAGTGAATTTGTATTCTTATTCATTCGGTGTTTCAACGAAATTTATTTCAACTGTTCTATTTCTATTCGTTTAGATACCTATAATGCAAACATAAATGCAATAAAATATCAGTAATTCTTTTCAACTTCTTTGCATTATTTCCACGCCCCACTATCTTTCATTGTATCCGATTGTATCAATGAATCTAATAAAGTGTTAGTATTCTTTTTCCACTCCTTTTCATAATTATTACAATGCGCTATTTGCCACGCCTCCAAGAATATGAAGAAAGGGTCGTAGTTCTTTTTTATCCGCATATTTGTGCAGCACCACTATCTTTTCATTCATAGACAAGCGCTTCTCAGAAACGGTAGTAATTTTTTTATCCGCATATTTGTGCAGCACCACTATCTTTTCATTCATAGACGAACGCTTCTCAGAAAAAGTAGTAATTTTTTCATCCGCATATTTGTGCAGCACCACTATCTTACTATTCGTTCATTCATACGCGACCAGCGCTCTCTATGTATCAATGGAGTAGTTGCTGCGGGAGGAGGTATCAAAACTAGCGATGTGTACAAACGAACGAACAATTAAAAGAACAACTCAAACTAAAAATTATCAAAAGTCATTCAATGAAAACTTTCAGATAATCTCGGGGATGTAAACGATGGCCAAAGCCTATACCCACGATGTCCTAGTCAGAAACTAGCGCTAGATGAGTACTGCAGTTTGCATTCTTGATGCGTCCCACAGAGATCAGTGTGCATTCCTGAAAATATGACCCGGTTGAACTGAATTAAACAGCAGATATGAAACTTGTTGAAATGAAAGTTTAAACACTTTATTGATGAACTCAATATAACATGTAAATTACAATACGACAGGGTTTTGGTCGAAATAAAAAAAGATTTGGATTTGATTATAGTTTAGCTTCTAATATAACAGTATCATTAATTATTCTTATAATAATCGACAAATAATTATTTTTTTTTTCTTGTTTTTCTGCTTACATTTTACATAATATATGTATAACATATCTAATCTATGACTCATTTTCTCCTCTTTTCTATCCTCTCTTATTTAGTATTATCTTTCTTTCAATTTCTCTCCCATTTACACTGGGTAAAAGAGGGGCGCCTCTCGTATGAATGTATGAAATATGTACCAAATAATAACACTATGAATTCAACTCCGTTAGCAATATGACAATTAAATGAAAATTAAAATCGTACCATATTGCGGCAGGTAGTAAGATAAAACGTCGATTAACGCCCAAGGAGAGTTGGATGGTATAATAGCGCCAGCTAGATATACCCAAATCTCTACCCTCAAAGAATACACGACATAATATTATGTACACAATTTACATGACAATTTTCAGCTATGATCGCGTGTATTCTAGTTTTCAATTATTTATTTATTTATTTATTATCATATGTGAAATGTCCTTAAAATTCTGTGATAGGTAATCCCATATACTATGCAGTAATTTGAAAATATTATTCGACAGACGACCGATGCTATGGCTGTACTAATTATCTTTCCTTCGTTCGCGTTAATTATAGCGAAAAAAGAAGAAGGAAAACGTTGAGGAATTTGAAATTTGAAATTTGAAATTTGGTTCATAGTTACATACTTGCCGAATGCAACTCTTTTTTTTTAGCTTTATGTATTTATGATTATAAACCACAACGCTCTATCTCTACCTGCCACTACCTACCGATGGAAAACGTCACAAAGAAAACACAAAGAACCTACCTAAAATCTAAGTAATCTACAAATAATGACGTTCGAAACATACGTGAACGTGTTCTTATTTTCTTTATATTATAGTCACGTGTAATTGTTTCCTGAGTTTTGTGTTAACTGAGTAGGCGAGAGTGGCAGCCCAGAGTTTGTCTTGGGTTCCCTTATGTCTTTAAATTTATTAAGATTAGTTCTTCTCTTCTTTTTTCTTATCCTCTTCGCTTGTCTCGCTACTTTGCTGGGAGCTACCGCTACCGCTGTTCGATTCGCGTTCTGCAGCCATCTAGATCGAATAAATATAGTTATAAGCATTTGAAAATTCGAAAACAGTTACGACATATACAAAAGAATCGGCGTGGAAAATTCTCACCTTTTTGTACGCCATTTCGAACAGCTTAAGGCTGGCTTGCTGAAGTTCGTTTGTCTGTTTCTTTATTTCTTCTGGATCGGTGTCGTCCTTGTTTACCAAAGTCTCTCTGACCTTTGATATAAGTTCCTTGAGCTTCTCACACTGGAATAAATCATAAAACGAAGAAAAAATTTAAAGATTAGCTACTCTATTGTATTCAATCAATTAATTATACAAATTTCTATAATATATCTCAGTTTGAAGTGTCCACATATTAGCTTTGAGAGACGAAAAATATTAACATCATAGATTGTAGTTCGAAAATAACAGATTAATTATCAAATTTCAAACTTTTAAGTACGCGAGTTACATACCTCTTCGGCAGGTAATTGTGACTTGAACTCCTCCATCTTTGCTTCGGTGTCGTGTACGATGCCCTCAGCTTGATTAACAGCCTCGACTCTGTCTTTCTTAACTCTGTCTTCCTTCGCATATTGTTCAGCCTTTTTGACCATGTTTTCGATTTCGTCCTTGCTGAGACCACCGCTGGACTGGATAACGACTGTAAAATAAGATTACGTCATTGATAAATAGTTGCTGCTGATTATACACGTTCATTCAGGTTTCATATCAGACTTTAACTTACTCTGCTGCTCCTTGCCGGTTCCCTTATCCCTAGCAGAAACATGAACTATGCCATTGGCGTCGATATCGAAGGTGACTTCAATCTGAGGAACCCCTCTGGGTGCTGGAGGAATTCCAATGAGGGTAAATTGACCCAGTAGCTTATTATCCCCAGCCATTTCTCGCTCTCCTTGATGTACTTTGATTTCTACTTGTGTCTGACCGTCAGCAGCGGTGGAAAACACCTGACTCTTCTTAGTGGGGATGGTGGTATTGCGGGATATCAATCTCGTGAATACTCCACCGAGGGTTTCGATTCCTAAATTATGATAAAGACTAGGTATGAAGCTCAGAACGAAATGATAATCAAAGTATTACAAAATTAGAGCATTAATATCAGTAAGTTTTATCCTCATTTTAAAAATCAGAGAGAAGATTAGTTATTTAGCATCATTTGTTGCAAAAGATGAACCATTGCTATACAAAGAAATTCAACACACCAAGAGAAAGAGGCGTAACGTCTAACAGAAGAACGTCTGTAACATCGCCAGCTAGCACACCACCCTGAACGGCAGCACCAACGGCAACAGCTTCGTCAGGATTAACAGCCTTAGAAGGTTGTCTGCCGAATATTTCTTGCACAATTTGTTGGACCTTGGGCATCCTGGTCATACCTCCTACCAGTAAAACCTCTCCAATATCAGACTTTGTCACTTCGGCATCGGACAAAGCTTTCTGGCAAGGTTGTAGCGTGCGTTTAATCAGATCATTGACCAGACTCTCAAATTTGCTTCGAGATAATTTAAGATTCAAATGTTTTGGGCCGCCGGAATCCATTGTGAGATAAGGCAGGTTTACATCCGTTTGACTCGAGCTGGATAACTCGATCTTTGCTTTCTCAGCTGCTTCTTTTAGCCGTTGCATAGCCATTGCATCTTTAGTTACGTCAATTCCTTGCTATACAGAAAATAAGGAAAACAGAATATAAATAACAAAGAATATAAATAATTATCCATAGTATCAGAAGCAGACAAATCTTCTATAATTTTAATGTTTCTAAAACTGTTAAGCTGCTAAGAAACGGCGACTTTCTTCTTATCAGTGACCCTTGGACTGAAGATTGACGTGGGATAGCTAATAAAAGAAGAACCAAATTGAATGTAAAAAAGATAAAAGAGTATACTAACGTCTTTCCTAAACTCTGAGACCAGGTAATTGACCAATGCATTATCGAAGTCTTCACCACCAAGGAAAGTGTCTCCGTTAGTAGATTTGACCTCGAAAACACCTTTCTGTATTTCTAGAATCGATACATCGAAAGTGCCGCCGCCCAGGTCGTAAACAGCGATGCTAAAGAGTAAAGAAAGAGTGACAAGTTATTAATTTGATCAGAATGAACCACATGTTGGATATTTTCAAAGGTTTTAAATTTCTCAGAAATATATTTGTCCACACTTGTGCATAGCTTGCACTTTGAGAGACGAAAAATAAGAACATCATGTTGATATTTGTTAAAATATCTACGTTTTTCATCCCCCAGTTAATCCAGCTTACATTTTATCCTCAGTCTTATCCATTCCGTAAGCTAAAGCAGCGGCTGTTGGTTCGTTTATAACTCTGAGTACGTTAAGACCAGCGATTTGTCCTGCATCTTTGGTCGCTTGTCTTTGAGAATCATTGAAATAGGCCGGTACTGTAACTACAGCATTTTTAACAGGCGTGTTCAGGTAAGCTTCGGCAGTTTCCTTCATCTTGGTCAAAACAAACGCCCCTATTTGACTCGGCGAATACATTTTGCCATCTCCTCCCTGGACCCAGGCGTCTCCATTAGAGGCTCGAACTATCTTGTAAGATACTGTCTTCCTGCGAACATAAATCCCCGTTAATAATCGATGAAATATTTCAGACATTATCCCTCCTGCACTTACATGTCTTTCTTCACTTCTGCGTCCTCAAATCTGCGACCGATCAAACGTTTAGTGGCGTAGAAGGTGTTCGATGAGTTTGTAACCGCTTGCCGTTTAGCTGGCATACCAACCAGCCGTTCTCCGTCTTTAAATTGATGAAAATTTACAATGACGATCAAATTTGATGAGAATAAACAAGGAATGAAACGGCGCAAAGATTACCCTTTGAAAACGCAACGTAAGATGGTGTAGTGCGAGAGCCTTCTGCGTTTTCTATGACCTTGGCTTGTTTACCCTCCATCACAGCTACGCATGAAAATGTTGTGCCGAGATCTATGCCGATTACTGCGCCTTTCACACCTTCCGACCTGTTCGGATATAGAAATGATTTAGAGATTGATTTTGGGCCAGATTTTTCTCCCTTTTTTTACATCGTTGAAGATTTTCCTATGAACGAGTGTAAAAATTGAAAGCGCTATAACGAGTCTGATGCATTCATTGACCTTGGTATGAAACAGGTGTATCAATGATATGGTGTATTCTTGTTTTCCGAGAAATTGAAAGAGCGTGTTATTACGTAATGAGAAACGAGCAGAGTTGAAGATATTTTGATACTTAGATCGAAATTAGTAACATAAAGAAAAATGGGATTAAAATTTTTTCAATAATTACTCACTTGTATCTGTACTGATGAATATCGGTCTGTCTCTGAGCCATAGACATCGTTGGTGCAGCGGCCTGAGATCAATTAAAAAGTTTTTTTATTCGTATGAATAGAGAAAATCGAGAAAATGCCGGCTCGGTAAAACCGTGGGGGCCGGCATAGTGAGATACGCGATTTCGATCGTGGGGTAAAAAAAAGAAATGATTTTCTTTTAATACACCCGTAACGATTGTGTTGATAGATTTTTTCGGTCGAATAGTTGTTCAACATCGTAGTAATTACTGAGTGAAATTTATATCGCGTTGTACGAGAGCTAGAATGCGGTTATACTGGTGCAGGGAGGAGGGCCGGGATAGAATGAAATTGGGTTTTATAAAATCTGAAAATACTCACATTTTTAAGTATTGTGGTGAAATTTTGTTTCCTTGTTATGTCTGATACCACACCCGTACAACCACGGGTTAATAATCTTGCTGCGGTCAACATTTTTCACCCTATTTTAGACAGAAATATATAACAGAAATACGGACGATCTTAAATTCACGTGTAGTGAATGTGATGCAACTCTCTCGTAAAGACTATCGCGCAAACTCCGGTACGCACTTGGCGTTATTCCGCCGAAGAAAAAGAAAGACACACGGCGATCGTAACTCGTAAGATCCAATGGCGATACTGGTCTTACGGAAAGGTCCAATACCTGGTTATATACGTCCCCCACTTTTCGTGAAAGGACATGATCTATCCGGAATGTTCTACAAAAATCGGTCAAAATAATTTCCCAATATCCATTGAAATTATGTCGTAGAATATAGAAATTCATATTTTATGGATAGTAATAATGGTGTTTGCATATTTTACTGTCATTTAGTCGGTTTTATCGCTATTTTGAATCATTTATGGTTTATCAATGATCACGAGGTTATCATTGCGCAGTCTAGTCGCATGCGCATGCGTCAAGAAAGAGCGCGACGTCGGGGACTATTTGAAACTTCTATATGACGCAACGTTTAGACACGATTGCATTGTTTTATAAAATATGATTTTTCTCGGCGAAGGCTTCGCACATTTTGTAATTTTGTATAGTTCGTTATGTTTGAGATTGATGATGAAAAAAAAGAAAGTAAATAGACTTGAAGATGATCTATTTTTCTTTTTTTTTGTCTATAAAATAGTGTGATATGCATAATGATGTATGTACTTAATTTGGAATATCTTTTTTTTTTTTTATTAACGTTTTTCTCAGTTACAATTTTGATTACATACATATAATGTGGATTTTAAACACATGTTGCTATAATACAAATGACGAGGATAAAAATTTGGAGTGCGTAAAAATGTAATTAGATGAAATTTAATTTTATTGGTCATGGTAATGGGCCAACTTTGAATGTATATTAATATAATATACCGAGCTGGCTCATATCCACTTAGAGGTTAATAATGTATATTTTTTGCTCGCATACCATTCCTAATTTTCTATTATTTATACACTATAAAGGTGCACAATCCTCACGTCAGCCCCTGGCTCAGTGTTTGCGTTTGGCGACTGCAGATACCGTCGTTGCGTTTAAAGCAAGAGAGAATATTAATTTATTACATTCTATATGCAGGATATCGATAACAATATATATATTAATAAATTATACAGCCAAGCTCGGATAACACAATCTGCCAATTAAAAGCAATAACAAGGCGCGAGCAGAAGTAGAAGAAGAAGAAGAAGAAAAAAATATATGTATATGTATATATTAATTGAACCAATTTTTTAATGTATGTAGGTATTATAAAATTTCATTCACAAATAAAACTCCTTTTCATCATGCATGATTCTTGAATTTATCATTTATCCTCCTGTCGACAGACTACCACGTATGCACGGAGGAGATTCTGGTCACAATAAATCTCCTCAATAAACTCCTATAGTAGTAGAAGCTACAAGAATATGAGCAAAACGATTTGGTAGGAGTGAATAATTCCTGCGATTTTCGGTCTCAAACCGTTTGATATACAATACGAATGGTCTTTGCAGAAATGGCAATTAAGAAAGAGAAAAGAAAGAAACTCGATCGTAATACTAGACAGTTTTTCGTGTACTATGTGTATCGTACTGCAACTATTGGCAATCAGCAACATTATTTTTACCGGGAACATGTATTATTTAACGAAATTTTTTTGACGATTAAATTTTTGTCTAGGATAGGCAAAAAACAGAACAAAAAATATGAAAATAAAATAGAAATAGGAAAATTTAAATCTTTAGCAATTTATATCAGGATAATTTTTTTTCTTTTTATTAGGTAGGTATACGATTCGAAGTAAGGATTAAGAAAAGAAAGATTTCTAAGGAGAATTATTAAATTTTTAAATGAAATATACACCCATAGAAGATCACGAATTTTTGAATTTTTGAATTTTTCTTCTTTATAAAATTTTAATGGAGGGGTGGTATAAACAGGAATTACTTTCAAGCATTACATATACACCGCATTTTATTTAAACATTTAAAATGTTACAAAATGCTATATATAACCGAATTATTATTAGTTATTTTTTTATTTATTTATTTATTTATTTTTTCTTCTTCAATATTTAACCAGTTTACAATTATACGTAAAGGAATTTCTCTTTATACCATTACCTGGAAGTAATCAATGATCATATCTTTGTTTTCATTGTTTAAATTTCATCAGTTACTATTTACAAGAGAATTAAAGAAAGAAAAAAAAAAGAAAAAAAAATAGAACAGAGAAAAATAATTATACTGGAGGCGTAGTAAGTAAGACCGCTAAGCAAAGTCACACACGACCTAAATTCACGAATTTTGATCGAATTTTGTAATATTCGTAATAATATCGCATCACAATACAGGGTAATTTTTTTTTGATCATTATATATGTTATAACAAAAAAATAAAATAAAAATTTCTTCAACGAGTACTTGTTTGAATAATCAATGCGATGATTTCCTTTTTTTATTATTATTATTATTATTATTCTTATTATTTTCTGTTTACTCGGTACTTGTATTAAATAGAAAAAAAAATGAAAATAAAAGTAAAATAAATAAATTTGTCAGGCAGATAAATAATTGTAAGCTTATTTGAATCGAACTATGTATTGTTGATTTGTGATAATAATCACATGACTTTCAAGCCGATTATTAAACGATGGATAAAAATAACGGAAACGAGAAAAAAAAACAAACAAAAAAAAAACAAGAAAAAAAAAGTCCGAACACCCCTACCTGATAAAATGTGCGACAAATGAATTGCATTCGAAATGAAGCGGCCTCGCTGCAGTTTTATACACGACCCTAGCTTTCCACGTGATAAATTGTCACCACCACAATTTATACTTTCAATATTTCTACTAATAATAATTGTCATTATTTTACATATTTAAAAACTAGTTTGTATGATTCCGATTCTTGGGCTAAATCGCGGCGGTGTGATAAGGACTTGGGAATTGTGAAACAGATTTTTTCATTTTTTCTTTTTCTTTTTCTTTTCAATTTAATTTCATCTAACAAGAGTTAAGTGGTGATAATTTAATCGCATAATTAATAGTATAGTTACAGTCTTCGTAAAGAGTTTTTATTGTTTTCGATATTTTTTTATTTTTTATTTAATTTTTTTAATTTTTAAAAAAAATTTTCACCAAATGCGACCAAAACACACCGCGGCATGATTCATTCAAACGAAACGCATTTCCTAAAGTTATTATAGACGTATGTAGATAGATACATACATACCTCTAACTCTGTTTATGCAGCTAAGGAAGTTGGAGGTCAATTGCGATCTGATTGATTGCAATTGATTTTGACGTTCTTTATTCTAGCGTTAATAAATTTTTCTTTTTTTTTCACCAATGAGAGGAGAAAACATTTCCTTATTCTCAAAATAAATTAGGAAAAAAAAAAAAAAAATAGAGAAAGAAAATACGAAACGAAACGATACCCTAATTCCTAATTCACATTCTGCGAATTTGAACGAATTATTGTTAAAATGAAATTGTTAAATTAAGTATAACTTATAAGATTGGAACGATTGTAAGAAAGAAATACAATATACATATATATAGTATTATATACGTGCATCTCTGTTCACTTTAATTTAATTACAACGTTTGTTACAACAGTCCCACTCAAATAAACAACAGTTATACTTTACATAATAAAATTCAGCGAATAAAGATTCGGAACAAATATATGATACATGTTCTATATACTGTAAAACATGAGTTGTTGATTTCTTTAAATGATTTTTATTTGCCTAATATGAAACGAAGAGTTTCTTACGAATCGAAAGAAAATAATCTATTGTTTCGTTTCTCTGAATTTTTGTCATTACTATAGGTATATGCAGAATAATAAATGTGTATATAAATGATAAATTTGATTAATGATAAGAAAAGAAAAAAAGAAATTGCTATGTAGTAAATCATTAAATTATTTTATTTTATTTTATTTTATATATTTTTTGTATTTCTTCCATAGATGCATAACACAGTAAACTTTGATAATACGTGATTCGCAACGTATGTACTTATAAGTTAAACATTTCCAGTGTTTAAATGTCGCTCCTCCAAGTGGATCAGTTGCTATTGCATTTAAACTAATTTTCTTGTAATGTTTCGGCTCTGTGTGCTTTGCTAACAATTAAAAATTTCCTATTACTTATTATTTATGTATTTTTTTTTTGTTTTTTTTTTTTTTCTTTTAAATTCAATTCACATTATTATAGTATAATAATTAATTAATTGTAATAGTGTCATTATAATTCGTAATAATATACAACATTTGTCAATAAATCATTTATCCTAGAACCCACAAAAAAATCTCAATTGATTTTTCACTCGTATTTTTTTTTCTTTTTTTACTCTCTCTCTCTCTCTCTCTCTCTCTCTCTTTTTACCAAGCATACAAATTCTTATTTTCTTATACTTTCTTTCACACACTCGCTCTGTGGGACTGTACTGGCTTCACACGTGGCTTATCCAAATAATTCATGAAAGGGTTTGGTTTTTCCATATCTCCTTTTTTTTTTTTTTTTTAATATATACATATATATATATACATTCACATGTATACGTATGCATGTATGTATGTATGTACATATACACACATAATATATGATTTCCCTTATTATTTTTTGTTTTATTTTTTCTCTTCTTTCTGTATTTACTATATATCTACTAGGTTGGCTTGTATGTATAGATTTTTATACATAAATGAAAAAGGATATGCAACAACGTTGCAAAGAGGGGTGTAGAGATATAATGTGATGATTAAACTTCAATGTGTATTTATGTACACAATATTTTTACTTCTGATTCCTCGGTGTAAGTGATGTTCTCTTCTTTTTTTTTTGTTTTTTTGTTTTTTTGTTTTTTCTTTAAAGTGATGATTTTGTACATACATGCTTAACATGTGCGAAAATACAATTTAATAATATCATTAAACGTCGTGTAGAGAAGGAAAGTTTATTTCACAATTACGGAAATTGTAAATTAAGGACGAAAAATAGTCGGCCAAAATTTGAATGGTACAACAAATAAATCATTAGAGTATTGATTGTAAAAAAAAAAGCCATTTTTTTTTTTTTTTGTGATGCATTAGAAAATACTGATTTTCTTACAAGGTAATGATTCAATAAAAAAATCTTGAATGAAATTTCAACATTTTGCTTTTCATATTGCGGATTTTTTTCGTTATTTTAACTGTGGTGACCCAGATCAATCGACACAATTGAATCGAAGCGTTAGTGTAGGTGAAAATATTTAAAGGCGTTAAAGTATGAAATTGAATTTGTTCCACATTAGAATTCGATATTTGCGTTAAGCTAAAAGAATTTTAAATTTGATAATGAAGATCGTTTATTCTAGCTTAGAATTTCAATTTTGAAAAACTGATAAAATTGTATAATTTTATACCGATTTATCTAGATCAACTATTAACAAAGTTTAAACTTCTTGGCTAAAGCGATATAGACATAACGCTATCTCGAATTAATAAATGTCGAACAAATCAGTTCATTTTCTGTAATATTGTGTATGTGTGTGTGTGTGTGTGTATATAAATAAGTTGAGAAAAGATATCGGCTAAACAATATAACAGTGGAAACTGATAACATAACGCGTATCACGTCTTAAAGAGTAGTTACAAGAAAAGAAGACGAAAAAAAAAATATATATATAGGAACAAATACAACGAGGAACATATACAATATATATACCTATATATATATTATAACATAGGTATAACTCACAAGGAACTTTAAATAATTAATATTTATAACGTGTCTATGAATTAGTGATACTATAGTGTATAGTGTTATTGGTTTGGGTCACCACAAGTGATGCATGATATATTTTTTTTTTTTTTTAAACGTTATCGTTACTATATACTTTTTTATGTATTTATGTATGTATGTATGTATGTCTCTGTACAAAATCTATATACCATATAATTATATGTATATATTTATTTATATCGTGTCCAGTGTTTAATTTTTTCTTCAAATTCGGGAATATTCAGATAAAATGAACGATGATGATGATGATAAAAAAAAAAAAAAAACATACAATTGAATTATGTGAAATGATTATAGAATAAAAATGTTTGTAAGAAAAGGGAAGAAAAAAAAAATGGCAATATGTGATGAAAATTGATATAAAAATTAGTAATGCCTCCTGCCACTCTTGCGATGTTTAATGTCAAGTTTTAAATACCTATATGCGTTTATCTGGACTTTCATTTTATCAATTTTTTCTTTTCTTTTTTCTTTCTCTTTTACCAACTTATTTACTTTTAGTTAAGATTGCGATCACCTGATTCCTGAGAAACAGGGTTGTATACTAACGTAAAAATACCCTCGTGTTTTTGTAGTTCGATGAATTAAAAGAAGAAGAAAAAAAAAGGATAAAATTCATCGGAGTTTTCTTCATTTTTCTATTCCTTTTGTGTTTTTTTTTTTTGCATTTCTCTTTTTTTCGGCAGAAAAATTCTTAACGAGTAGCGTCTACTTGGCGAATGCTTTCTCTGCCAAAAAAAAAAGAAAAAAAAAAAACTCCGTAAATCATGTAACTCTTTCTTTCTTTTTTTCCTTTTTTCTTACTTGCTTTCTTACTTACTTTCTCTCTCTCTCTCTCTCTCTCTCTCTCTCTCTCTCTCTCTCTCTCTCTCTCTCTCTCTCTCTCTCTCTCTCTCTCTCTCTCTCTCTCGTATTTTCTCGCTCTCACAATACATACTTATGCTAAATCTCTTACGATATTATATTTATTTACTCTATAATTATATCAATACTGTTGACGGATAAGAGATTCATTCACAGCTCGCGCCAGAGCGGGAATCGTCTCTGCGACGTGCATTATTTTATTTTTATTTTTATTTTTACTTTACTTTACTTTATTTTATTTTATTTTATTTTATTTTATTTTACTTTATTTTATTTTATTTAATTTTATCTTTACTTTATTTTATTTTATTTTATTTTATTTTATTTTATTTTATTTTACTTTATTTTATTTCCTTTTATTTTATTTTATTTTATTTTATTTTTTGTCACTTGAGTCACTTTTCGGGTTTATCACACGCAAAAGCTTACCCTTACTACCTGTCTTTGAATATTATTATTATCTCCAAGCAGTAGAGTTAATAGAGTAAGCACCATTTACAATCTCCATTAGAGGCCAGGTTGCTTCATAACTAATCGACTCGACTCGACCAGACCAGACCAGACCAGACCAGACCAGGCAAGTATGTATAAAATAATACAAAGCAATCAATGTATTCATCGTAACTTGATAAACTCTTTATATCTTTAGTATTTACATATCAATAATATTCGCGAAGAAAATTTCATTCATACGAAATTTCGTAGTGTAAGTTTATAGCGAGTTTAAAACACCCTTTTCTTTCTTTCTTTTTCTAGTTTTCTATTTTCTTTTATTTCTTTTTTTGCCTCCTCACATGTTCAATCCCTCCGATTCATGGCTCGACTCAATAACAAAGATTACGTCTATTACAATGATCTTCCTTATTGTGCCAAAACTCCAAACGCAACTATATTAAACAAAGGTATAAATAGTAGTAGCGTGAATCGTAAATAAGTGAATTAAAAATGACAAAAAAAAAAAAAAAAAAAAAACTAAGAAATCAAACAGCATTACAAAAATTCATTCTGCTTAGAATAGTGTAGGAAAAAAAAAGAAAAAAAATCTTCTTCAGCTTTAAAATATCCTTGTCCATTGGTCAATCGTTAAAAAACTTTTTTTTTTCTCTATTATATAATTTTCTTTTGTTTATTTTTATATATTTTTTTTTTCTTCTCATTTTCTCTTCTATTTCCTGAAAATGAAAAATTCGCTATAATCTCCAGAAAACCTCACGATAATTTTTCAAGTTACGACGATACCGATATGCTTGCGCAAAAAAATTAAAAAAAAATTAAAAAGAAAAAAAAAACACATAAAACGAAGAAGAATTTCACTCCATTCGATGTCCTTTCCCTCGACGTGTGCGCGCGTTAGTTAGTTTATCCAACTCTTTTCATCTTCAATCAAACATGACTTCGTTGCGCCAATAGATACTCAAGTTGTAGATAGAGTAGCTGTTGCACCAAACTCTGCAGAGGGGCCTGATTTGGACCTTGACCTTGACCTTGACCTTGACTTTGACCTGGACCTTGAATTTGACTTTGACCTGGCTGAAGTGGCTGCGTCAAACCTCCACCAGTAGGCTGAGCAGATGACGACAAGACCGTACCTGGCCCAGACTCGGCGAGCAATTGTTGCTGTACCTGATCCAGTCCCGAAGCTTCCATTTCCACGGCTGGAGTATGCGGAGGAGGATTGTTGTCCGTTATTGATGTTAGACTCGGGGAAGGATTGGGAGGAAGTGGGGGGAGAACACCGACGCGTGACAGGCGATGAGAGGGACCTAGATAGGAAGGAGGGATGTTAAGATTCTCGCCCCGCTAGGGAGCCATGTTCTTGGGCCTGCGCCCCCGTCGCCCCCTGGTGGGGGGGCGCGGGGACTCCTGGCCTCACTGGCTCACAGCGGGGCTTTTTTTGTCCTGCTGTTGTTGGTTGGCATCTTGCGAACCCTGAACTCCTGCTCCGCCACCACCCTGTGACCCTTGAACTCCCTGAAAATAGTTCACCGTCTCATTAGTCTTCAAGCTCTTTAGTCGCATCAAAAATTTTTCACTCATTCTTTTCATCAAGTTTTCTTTCTTGAAATTCTTCATATTCATATTACCTGATTCCCTGGACCACCCTGTGGCGGGCCTGGACCACGATCTGGGGGCCAAGAGTTCCCAGCATTTGGCTCCGAATGAAATTGGTGTGGATGTGGTGGAGGACCTCCGGACGTATCGTGACTATGGGGATCTAAGCTATTAGCCGCATCGTATTGGGTGTTTTCCAATCGTGTAATCAGCCGTTCGTCTTCATCCCCGAACTCACCACCCATCAGTGATGGTTCACCGACTACCATCACGTCCTGTGAATAGAATAAGCCGTTAAAAATGTTTGGAATAATAAAATTCGATAATTTCTGATGGATTTTGAAAATGAAAATGAGACGATTGTCTACAAAATTTTATACAATACCTGAGACGCTAATGAGAAGTTTGGCCCTGGGGACCTTTTTTTACTAGGTGCTGGAGGCGCGTTATTTCCTGGCCCAGAAGTGCTACCCTTTCGCTTTCTTCTCTTGTTCGCTGGCCTTTGTGATTCTGTAAAGCAGATATGTTTAGTATGCTGTATGACCGTCGGCTAGGGAAAATAAGCAGTTACTAATACAATATCACTACCTAGCTGTGGACCTTTATCTCAATCAAAGGTCTCTGATATATGCTTGTTAGTTACAGGCACACATGCAGCGACAAATAGATACTTCACGTTTATACGACACACAATTTTAGCGATAATATACGCATTTTAAGAAATCGCCTTTTCTCATGCGGTGTCCAATTCTTACTTTTCCAAGGTTTGATTATCTAGCCGATGTCTTATTATTTCGAATATTTATTTAGACTAGAATATTTGTCCATTTCTTCTCTTCTTCTTTGCTTATCAAGTTTTTTCTTTTCTTTTTTTAAATTAAGACTCAAAAATGATAATTAAAAAAAATAAAACTAGATTATGAAATAAAATTCAAATAGGTATGACTGTTTTTTGAATTTATTTAGAAGATGAGTTAATTGAAACTTAGTTTTTTTTTTTTTCAAATCTTAGTCTTTCATTGCGTTTTCTGTTTTCTAATTTTTCTAAACATTATTATTCCTCAGTTTGAAGAATCAAGATTGATAATTAATAAAGAGAAGATTGGCGAGTAAGAAATGGAAAAACTAACATAGAAATGAAATGTTCCATATTCGTAATTTAGGAATTAGGAAAGACGATACACGTAGGAGTTGAAAGCATGAAAGTCTGATATAAAAAATGATTTGAAATTGAATCGACTAGTAAGCATAAGCATCGGTTTCCTAGATCGTCAAGCTCTTGGATAGAGATATTTGAATATTAATTAATGAACACGGCCTCGCGGGACAACGTAATAATTGAAAAATGACTATATATGGTTCACAGTTTGCAAAATTGTAGTAGTAGTATATGACCATTGGCCATCTGTTCTCATGTAAAGCATCTGTCCGTCTACCTCTCTTACCCGGCGGGGCAACCATCCTCTGCCACTTCTGGAATAACGTTGTCTTCAGACAGTCACGTGGCGATAACGCGTACGCCTTGTGCCTCGACATCAGTTCCTGCATTGGCTCCAGAATGACACATAACTGAAAGAGAATAACGAATGGAACGATCAGAAAGAAATTAAACATTTCTGTGGATTAAAAGAAAAAAGAAAGAAGAAAAATTCCCAATTATAAAATATTATCAGGATATATGCAATAGGCATTTTCACCTGCTCATCCCTTTTTTTATGGGATTTGTAAAAAGTAGAAAAAATTGAGAAAGAAAAATGAAACTTACCCTTAAATAATTGAGAGTTGAATTGGTGATTCCTTGTCTCGTGATATTTTTGCTCAACTGTTCAAGGATCGTGGGATCTTGTTGCGCCGTATGCATACCGACCACAGATCGGGGTACCAGTTCTCTATGTGTTCTTACAGACATATGCCACGACTTTATCCTCATCAGGTCGTCAAAAGTAAATTCCAATATTAGCCTACCCTCTGTACAGACCTATAATATTTAATCAACGATTATAAAAATGAAATCGAACTCGTTCAAGTCAAGAAATAAGGTGATATTGTAAAATCACAGATTTTTCATTATTTGGGTAAACCCAAAGTAAAATTGAAACATTTCTAATATCATTGAAATTTGAAACGATGAATAGGAGGTATGCTGAGTGTAATAACGAGGGTATATGCAGATGTTATTAAACGTGCGTATCGCATACCTTAGTGAACATAGGTTTTCCATGATGCGTGACCATGACACAGTGATCACAGTCCAGTGTTATACTAGTGTTGTGAAACGATTCCTTAGGGTGTTTCATATTATAATAAAGCTCCGTAACACCACCCTCAAATATCGAACGAAAGTACCTTGGTATTAACGTCCTTCCTATCGCTGGATAATTCAATAATAAGATCATTAAAATCGATATCAATTTTTTTAAATGTTCGATAATCATATAGAGATTTGAAGCATTAATTTTTTTGTTCATTTTTTTCTTTCATTTTCGAAATTCTAGGATCTAATTTCATCCCTGTGATTGAGTTTGCCGTAATTCTTCGATCTTTTAGATAAGAATGTGAAATACTTTGACGAAATATATTACCTATACATGTATATATTAAATGTTAATCAGACTTTTGCTGAAAAAGCAGCAGAGGGTCTCACATTTCCGAGTAAATTTAATTAAAAAAAAAAGATACCGAAGAAAAACTTACTATATCTCTTAGGTCCATCTTCTAAACAAAAGGTGAGTGTGAGCGTCGCGTCGTCTTCAAAAAACTCGGTCGCAAACGCGTCCCACCAAAGGTTGTCGCTTTCCTGAAAAAATAGAAATAAAAATAAAGAAAACTAAAACCAGAGGGAATATATATATATATATATATTTTTTTTCGATTATTATTTTCACTAAAATCTTACGTTTATATATATATATATGGACCACGTATGTGTAACGTATGTGTATGCATCTGTAATAAAATTCTATCGATACGGAAGAGGGGGGAGGGGGGTTCGAGCCGCTAAAGTTGGGGAAAAAGAGGCTCGCGTAGATCAGTACACGGTGTTGAATAACACATGAGTACAATGTACATGACTGTCTGGCTCGGAATTATAGAATATAGCAACTATACGTTCCGTGAACGTTGAGACATTGAGCGTTCCTCGGGTAGGTAGGTCGATTCATCGATTTATCTTACATTATTTATCAATAAAATAGAAAAATGGAAAGAAAAAAAGAAAAGAAAGAAGAAAAAAAAATGAATAAGATGGAAGAATGATTGTGTAAGAAAATTGAAAATTCTTCGAAATGATAATAATCGAGCTGTAGGTATATAAAGTTAGGGGAATAAAATTTCATACGAATAAATTAATAATAAGAAGCAATTTGAAATATATATTTCATATAAATTTCATAACTTTATTATTAGTTTGATAAAATTATTGGTATAAAATTGACATCGATCAGAAGTCGATCGTTATCATGTTTAGTATATGTTGAGGTAAAAAGGGTTGTGCGTTTATAGAATATATGTGTATATGTATATTTTTATTTTTTTTCCAAGATTTGTAGTATAATGTATACCTGCCAAGATTTGGTAGTATATACAGTATAAAATGTACGAAACGCGTACGTAACACGTGATCGTTAGGCAGTATAAAATTAACGAATTCTGACAGCGTCAAATATTTCATATAATACGTCAACTTTTAAAATACATTAACTATAACTACTATAGGCTCGCCGGGCTGTTCGATAAATAACTTTGCGTAAAGTAGGTATAACCACCTAGTATGTATGTATCTTGCGAAATGCAAGTACGGGCCCCTCAACAATCGCTGGTTATACCTACTACTAGTTTCTCGTCTAACTCAAGTCTCAAACCGATATACATAATACAGACATACTACCATAATGCTGCAGCAGTGGTACTACTAACTCGAAGATTTTACTCTACTTATTACTTTCACATATTGAATGATGACAACAAAATTCCCCGTCAATCTGATATTTCGTGTAAAGTTCAATTTCGCTCTTTACCTATATTTTTTTTCTCTCTAAATTCCGCCTCGTCTCGATCCCCGGAAGTGCGTATATACAGCGCAGAGTTCTGAGGGAAAAAAGCGAAATACGGCCGGATATATATCAGCAGGGGATGTAAGTACGGAGTATTGGAGTAAAAATTGATAAGCTCTTCTTTTTCCAGCTCTTATAGGTATAGTTGGAAATAATATATTGCAGAACTAAGTAAACGCGAATTCGATATTATTTGCTAAAAAGTAAATTGTCGAATAATTTTCTTATCGTTCTCTTTCTCTTTATGAATTAGGTACCTAGAACAACTACCTGGATAATATAATAAGCGAAATACTTGTAACTATGTGTAGTGAAAGCGAACGGTCGATATAGTATAATATGTATGTGCAATGTATAGTACACACATGTATAATATTTGCAAAGAATTAGCAGCTCGATAAGTAGGTACCGCGGAGTTTCGCGATTGGTATTATATAGTCTTGGAAGTATGTAGGTACGTTGGAGTGATATGTAATCTGAAACTCTGAGAGATACGACGAAATACGTGCGTAATCGATAACGGGGATAACGTTGGTATTTTAAACTGAAAATATCAACAGCTATATAGCATAATATTATCTATTGTTAAACAATCGCTAAATAATAAATAAATAGTATATCAACAATAAGTTTAGGAATAAATGAAAATTCATTCATCTTCGACTCGAGTATGAATTAGGTAATAATTAATAAGAGGGAAAGAGAAAAGGTTTGCAAATTTTTCCATATTTTTTTTTTTTCGAAACAAAAGAAAAACGAAATGAAAAAAATTTCAAAAAAACCGAAAAGACATGTGAATAAACGAAGACGTTCTGTACGAATGATGTGAGTAAAAAAGAAAAAAAAACGAAAAAAAGATGACCTTATTGACGAAATTCTTGATTTAATATGTTGAAACTTTTAGCAGATACTGTAGCCGGGGGTAAAGAAGTTTTTTGGTTCGACTGTACCACCCCACTGTTGTTAGGGGGAGACTAGGGGTGGTATATGATCATGTATATACTTGGCTGGAAAACTATTGTCAGCGTGCTCCGCCTCTGGTTTTTCGTTTGAAAATTCTACTAGAATATTAATATTGATAATTATTAAACCCAAAATATATGTAAATAATGGTAAAAATGTGGTCCGTATGACCACCAATTTTCAAAAATTTACTATTCTTAGTTTAGTTAATATTGAAAGGATTATATCTGCCTCTGGCCCCGGGAGCAACGACAGAACAGATCCAGTCGCTACGAGTATATACAGCCAGGGGCGGCTGTGAGGAGGGCTGAGGAGGGAACGGGGGGTACAATATGGGTTATCGAGGGGGCCCCCACCCCCAGGGGAGGGCAGGGGTCCTCATTTTATTACCCAGGCTCCCATGAGGGTTCTCAACTTTCTGAAAACTTTCCGAGAATCTCGTGTAAACACCGTGTCTCTTGTTACGCGAGCCTCTCTCTATACCACGCTGTATACATATATGTATATAATATATATATATATATATATATATGTCCCGTGTGTGTGTTACGTGTTCAAAACACATTTACAAATACACCCATAAACATACGCGGAATAATACCCACGCCTATACCATAGCTGGATATTTAGCGTATATATTTATGGATGTATGGACGGATGGGCATTGAATAGTTTCGTTTTCATACTGCACGTACCTACGCGTAGTACAAATGCACCCAGGCATTGACCGCGGTCAAGAGCTAACAATAATTGGATAGTCATTTTCATTCAATGGTTAATCACGATCGAGATCAAGCCCAAATCTGATCGCGAGTACATAAGCGATTCTATAGGGCATATATATATAGGGCATTATGGGGGAGAAATCGCGATAGTTTTACTTTTATATAGTGCAGATCTAGAAATTTAGTAAATAAATTAGACTCTTGTCATATCGATTCTTATGAAAAATTTTACATCGAATTATCGTCACACCTTTCGCGAGATTTTTGTCGACTCGTGGACCAGGGATGCTGCGCGATATTAAAAACCGCTTATACCGGTATAGTATAGATACAGATTTCACGACAAACCGTGACTAATTTATACGTATATCATATGGTCATCGAAATTGCGATGTTTCATTGAATAGTTGTCTAATTGCGAACCGTAAAACAGCTGACTGTTTTAATACAGTACCCACCTATAGAGATAGCGTCACCCAACATCATGATTAGTGAAATAAGTGAAAAAAAAAAAATTAAAATAAAAATGACATGAAATAAAATAAAATAAAATAAAATAAAAATAGTAATTGCAGAAGAAAAATATAATATCTATGTTACCCTGTATAGGTAACTCTTGCGTATTTATTTCTATGGTTCGTTTGCGCAAACGTGAAATTATATTTCCAGGCTGATTTTTCAAGTACGCCCCCGCGAAGGATCGATACAGCGAGAGCAGATTCACGATGGGAGTGAAATGAAATTTTTATTTTTTTTATTTTTGTTTTATATTACATTATATATATATATATATATATATATATATATATATATTTAATCATATTATATAGTTTCACCTGCTTTTTGAAACTGTTATAATTATACGGTAACACAATATGGGGGGGGGGGGCTTCTAACATATTGGAAAGAAAGAAAAAACAGAAATTTGTAAAAATTCTTACCGCTGACTCGAGTCGATAGGAATAGTCGAATAGATAGAGGAGAATGAAAGAGAAGGATCTAGAGAGGTATAAGAAGAAGGAGATAAAGAAAGAAAGAAATAAAGAAAAAAAAGGATATTGATAACGATAGAGCGCGGAAGAAATCAATGAAATTTATTAGCCGGCTCCTTGAAGCTATATATAGGTATATATATATATATATGTATGTACGACATTGGTCCCCCGAATGGCGATTCAACCCCAACCGAGGCTAAGACCCTTATCTGTGAAGTCGGCCAACTAGAAAGTAATAGGACAAATAATTCCTACAGATTTTACCGGTTCCCAGCCTCCCTCCCTCCCTACCTTATACAACTCCCAAAAAAGATTTCAACAAAGACTGACGTGCGGACATTCTCGGACAAGATTTAGTCGCTTGAACCTTTCTATACTTTATATAGAGTAAATTTTTCTTTTATCATACATGAAAGCAGATCAGAAATTAGTCTTACACGGTCGTGGGTGATCCCCTATTTTAGTTTTTTTTTTTTTTTTTTTATCTAAAAAATATTGAGAAACGGGGAGAGAAATTTCTTTCATTTTTTCAGTTTTAGATTTTTTTTCAATTTTTTTTTATTACTTCATGTATGTAAGAAACGGTCGTCGGCTCTTCGTTATGAACTAGATTTCAAGCTATAGTAGCAAAGGAGGAACTCGAGAAAGGGAACAATTCGAAATCGCCGTGAAAGTTCGGAGAAAGCATATCCATCGACAAAGTTCTGCTCGGGCGCGTTCTCATTCGCGAGTTGCGGCTCGCATTAATTCTTCTTCTTCTTCTTCTCCTTCGTCTCTTTCTTTTCTTCTACTCAATCGATTCCTTAGATTAGTCAATGCAGTGTCTGACGTGTGTGGTACATACGTGTCGACGAGCCGCGTCACCAAAGAATAGTCTACCCCAAGGGATGCGCTTTGACGCTTACAATCAGTTGCACGAATCAATTAGACGTCCTTCTCTGTGCAGTCAGCGTGTAAGAGAAATCTTGTTTTTTTTTCTTTTTTTTTCGCTCTTTCCAAGGGATTCCCTTGGCTCCGTAATAACAATTGTCCGCAGATTTCATCCCCACTTTTATCTCTCCCTTTTTCTCTCTTTCCCTAAAATATAGTTCTGTGCGTCCTATACCTGAAGGGTATAAAAGTGTGTCGCGTTAGGAAACCCCTTGGATGACGAGGGATCCGCTTTGCGGGGGGGGGACGGACGACACTAGCGTTGACAGGACGCGATCTACGCCGATACAGGTCCGGGACCGAAGGAAATATGATTTATAGCTCACGTACACGCGACGTTGGTTCGATCGTTCGTTCGCTAATTCCGTATATCGCCAGGCGTTAACTGATACAGAATTTGGCAACTTTACGCAGTATCGTGGCTCGTTAGGTCGGATGTAACGCTGGGAAAAAGGGGCGTCGTTGCTGCACGTAGCTACGTATACGTAGGTATATACCTACATATACATATTATACACACACGGGGTGAAAGGTTAAATATAGCCAGAGGCCAGTAGGTATAAAAGGGAGTATAATTCCGTTGTTTGTTCCTTTCTCGAATTTTCAGAGAGCTCGTATATTCTCCGCAGCAAAAGTAGGAATTATACATTTCGTTTTATTCGCATTTCAATAATAAAATTGAATTAAAGAAAATAATGTCATGCAAGATACGAGATTATTATAATCGGATAGATCGCATGACATACCATAGATTTTTATAAATAAAGCGACACGTACTATACATATTATAATCCGTATGTAGGTACAGATGAATTTAATATTTAGATATTTTCATTCGGTTTATCCATATTCATTGCTGGTTATAACAGTTTTTTTCAATATACCGTTACCTTTGTAGAAAAAGTTTCATCTGCGTACCTATACGTGTATAATATACACACATAGGTGTTACATACATTACGGTACGACTGAAATATTGTGGGGGCCACTCGTATCTATAGTACATATTACAAGCAAACTCTCCTCAACTTTCGTACAATTTTCTTTTTTTTCTTTTTTGTTTTTATCGAAAAATCAATTTCCTTTTAATTCCAGATAAACGTGATAGGTACCTATACGTCAGTTTTGCTGAACCTCAAAGTTTGAAAATTGGCGCAGAAGAAAGAAAAAAAAACGTAAAAAAAAAAAAAAAAATGAATGATTTCGTCCGATGTTGTAATTAAAAAAATCGATATTATACTTTGATCAATTAGAATAAGTAGGTAATAACTATAATAATAATAAACGTTAACGAGGTTGAAAATTGTGTAAAAATTTTACAAAAATTTATAATACAATATATACAGCCCGATGTACACAAGACCAGCACAAGCAAAAGTCTAATTATTATCAGAGGCCCGAAGAAGGTGGATGTGCGGAGTGAGAGCGAGAGAGCGAGAGAGAGAGAGAGAGAGAGAAAGAGGGTAAGGATAATTCGCCTGGGCACCGTCAAAGTGTCCACGTGGGCGAGCCGGCGAAGGCCTAAGATTAATGAGCCAAGAAGCGAATTAGTCGCAAGTTACAACGAGCGTTTACGTCGAAATACACTAGCGCGAATCATATAGGTACAGCTATACGTGTATGTCTAGTACAGGTGGAGGTATACACATGACATCAAGCGATTGCAGGGCGTTTGAAAATTTTCCTCAAAATCACAAGTTTCCGAGAACAACGTATGTGTACGTAATTCTTTCGCGACGAAACGCAGTATTTTTCAATCAATCACGAACATAAAATCTGAATACATATTTTCATCTTTCTTAAGCGAGAAAAGATAGGAAACTAAAAATGACCTGCAGCGTAAAATCCTCGTGTGCATCCCAATATATTTATTTCAAAGTTTTCGTATTCGGGTAAAAAATGAAAAATTTCAAAAACAAAAAAAAAAAAAACGAATTCAGAAAAGATCACTAAGAATTTCGTAAGAATAATATCTGCGAAACAAATTCCCTGATAATTCCAGGTTTATTTCCTGTCGCTAGACACCCTGCAGTTATATCATGAAATAACGCGTAACGTAAGTCGGTATAGGATACGAGACAGACGATGCAGCAGCAGCAGCAGTAAATCCAATTTTTATTTTTATTTTTATTTTTATTCTTTTTCACAAACGTAAGGTAATTGAAGAATATAAAAACTGAACGAGGAGTTGAGAGTTTAGGCTAAATCATATGAGCTTCGAATTTCGATATACTAGGGGAAAGTTTCCAGATCTGAATATCGTATATAAAATGTGTGTATTAATATTTGGATAAAGTCAGTTAACAGACGATGTACTGAGTCTCGATCAATAACATAGGTAAAAGTAACTAATCGCAATTCACTACACGTAGCAAGTGACGCGCTGACCCTGATCGAAATTCAAGTATACTTCTCTTCCTCAATTTTTCCCCGCGCCGTAAATCCCCGCGTGATACTTACAGCCATATAGTCACACGCGCGTGAGCTGTCACGCTATTATATACGTACACACGTATTTATGAGTAGATAGGTATATATATGAATACATAAATAAAGTATCATTGTAGGTATTGTTTATCACCGGGCTGCACATAAAAAATGATAATCGCGAGTATATTTTCTGCATATATTTAACAAACGTATTTATCTACATATATACAGGTTGATTCAAGTTACACGGGTCTTATATTTCAAGGGTAGATTCCTTGCGAAATTTCAAGACCAAATGTCCTTTACCAAAAATTCGAGAGCCCAATAGTTTCCGAGTTACTGAAGATCTTAGTTGGCCAATCACGGGACTTATAGGCGACAAAGTCAGGGCCGGCCATGAGCGGAAGTTGAGCGGTCCCCGTCCCCGTTCATGTGACCTATACGATCTGCGATTGGTCAACTAAGATCTTCCGCACCTCGGAAACCATCGGTCCCCCGAATTTTTGGTGAAGGAAATTTAGTCTTAGATTTCAACGGTGAATCTACCTTCAGAATATGGCCCAATCGACCCCAATCACCCTGTACGACACTGTATATGTATATATTTAGTTATTTACATAGACACGCACATAAAATAGAATAATTATTCCCACGTGGTATACCTGTGTATGCGCGTATGGGTGAATACATGATTTATACATATTACCGTCGTAAGTTTCGTTGTTGCCATATTGTTCCGACTATCATCATCACCATGATTATTTATGCACAAACGAATACGTTAATAATTGTAAGAAACTTCTTCATGAAATTGTTGAGCGAGCGAATTAAAGCGTGGCGGGTATGTATATATATAAGTATGGTTATGGGAAAACATATGTGCCAATAGAACGAGCCCTTCTTTATTATCTAATCGTTTATCGGTGGAAATCTTCGAAAAGGGTCCCCCCAGCTTGCAGTATCCCGGATGACCATGTCGTGTCTTTTTCACCGCTGCTATATGGCCCAGATTATTTTTATAATATTCCAGCGGTGTCTAGGACACGAGTGGATGGTTTTTTTCTCTTCAAACTGTTGAAAAACCCCCTAATGAATGGAATAGCAGCCATGGGGTGTAGGTGACTAAATCTTGGTGCGAATCTCTCCTGGTATACCTTCATAGGCACTGTTTATGGATATAATCCAACCACTCGGTTTTAAGCTTTATCCAAAGCTTGGATTTGTGGACTGAGCCCAAAAACTGGGCCATCGTTGGATCGTAGATTAGATATTGCACGTATGTACTTTATATCGTAGTAGTTGCGTGCTCGTATGGACCGGGCACATTGTCAATTAGCAGTTTGTCCCTACCTGGTGCGCATCTACGTAGGTACATACAAGAAAGTTTCTTGGCTTTAGATTTTCCCGATTATCTCCGCGGCCGTTAACTTTGTGGAAAAATACATCGAACAAAGATTGTAGCGGTTGAAAATTCGCGAATTTTTTCTGGGCGAAATTTTTCTGCTGGATTAACCGGCGAAGAGAAAAGCCGAGAAGTAGTTGGTCACTTCGAAAAATGAAAGTACTATTATTTCTATTTTTTGTATATTTCGCTAGATTATGTATTTGCCAAGTAAAATGAGACGGTGAAGTAAACTACTCGCAAACTAAATACTAGTTTTTATTCACCCCTCAGGTAATTAGGGAAGTCGGAAAGTCGGGAAGTCGAACATTCCGCGCGTTTTATGCGCTATGCAGGTAGTTTAAAAAGCAAAAATCGAATAAAACTGAAGCTAACGAGACAGGTGGACGTTGGTACGCAAGTAATTGCTCGTTTAATAATGATAGTCGATAACCCACCCGCGGTTAACGACGTATATCATACACAGATGGATATCTATATTATTTTTCAATCATCGACCCGCCCTTTTCTTTCTTAAATATAAGTTTTTCTCCTTTTTTTTCTCTTTTTTATTTTCTTATCGAAATTTCAACCTCGAGAAGTCTGATTGATTGTCTTTCATATAGCTCTGTTACCTATCATAGCACGTACCTATTTCACATATATACATATGTATAGGCATATCTGGCACCGCGCGTGTGTAACATATTTTCATACGATCAGGTTCTGGCGTATAAACAATTCAATCTTTTTATATATAAAGATCTATACACGTGGCTCGAGTTAGGATTAGATTAACCGTCCATGGCCCGAATGATTTTATTTTTAGGAAAACTGTGAGGAGAGAGAAGAGAAAAACGGAAAAAAGTACAGAAAAAAAAAAAAAAATGGCTACAATCTATTTATGAAGATGCTGCAGTATCTGTGAGATCAGAATATTCCTATGAATCAGCTTCAGTTTTCTTTTTTTTCTTCATTTTCTTTTTTTTTTTTTGCAAGAAAATTGCTCATCCTGGGTTATACAACAGAGCTCAGATCTCGGATGATTGATAAAAATAACGAGTAGACATTATTTCGCAAAGATACAGTCGACGAAGATATGGACCAGTCCCAAAAGCTCGACGACAAGATTTCGCGAAACATTATACAGGATGAAGAATTCTGAACTTCCAGTTCCAATATTTTGAAAGAACGTTATAGAATTTGACAAATTCGAAAAGTTTTGAAATTGTTGCGAGAACATCTCTCGTCAAGCCGTTCGGAGATAACGACAGAATCCATCTTCGTCGTTCTATGACCGCGAAAGAATCTTTTTCTTCAGTTGGATAAAAATTACCCGGAAATTTTACCATTTTAATTTTTTTTTTTTTAGGAAATAGGGGACATCGAAACGAACAAATCGCACATTATGATTCTACATATTTCGGAGTCAGGGAGGACTAGATAGAAATTTGTTAAACTTCGTCCCGTATATCTTCGATCTCGTTAATTTTTCAATGCCTACACCTATCACAATTATTCATTAATAAATTGATTTAATTTTGAACTCACCTCTGTCCGCTGCTGTAACCTCTTGTTGAGCTCGTAGAGGCGGTAGTCAGGCTGGCCAAAGTACGGGGTGTGCCTCCTGGGGACAGGCAACGATCTGTGAGACCAGACCGAACGGTCATGTTAGGGTGCAGTGTTGAGTGTGTGCTTAGTGTGTGTAATAAATGTGTGCTATAATGTAAATCGATAAAATTTCAAGATCGAGTTAGAATGAAGAGGCAAAAATTATTTTCATATACGCAATCAAAATACAGAAATACGTTTTCTTTTTTTTTACCAATCGAGAATTTTTACTCTTTTTCCATCTCGGTCTAAATTTCTCCATAGTTTAACGTTAGAAATATAAATATGAATCAACAAGTACCTATATGTTGATAATTATTCAGTCCAATTTTTGCGGAAAAAAAATAAAATAAAAAAAATCTTCATATATATATTTTTCTTGTATAAAGGCAGAATTTCAATTTCGCCCTCCTGTCGCATAGCCAAAAGGATTAGCAATCAGCACGCGGACTTACGAGAAAGACTATATAGAGGGTATCGTACGTGAAGGTATGGAAATGAAATTATCGATATATATATCCATATATAGGGTATAGGTATACATATATATTTCTAATTCCGTAGTGGGAATAACAAAACGAACCAGGTGCATCGGGCGTGGACGACCTTTCCGAGCTATATTAAACGTTAAATGAGCGAATTTACGCGAGACAAACTTTAGACAGCTGTGAAATATACTTTAGCACAATATGCATATACGGCATTAAAATAAAGTAAGGTATGTATCTCGCGTCCGATATAACGTCGAACGTTTTCTTAAACACAGTCGAAAGAAGAAAAGAAAGAAAAGAAAAAAAAAGAAAAAAAAATGTGTAAAAATTATGAGAAAAAGATGAACACGGTTTACGTTTTTTTATCCGATTAAATTTTACCCGCTGCGGTTAGTCAAGTTTTATATAAAAAAGATTCGCGTAGAATAAAAACTACACTACAGAATTATACCAAAAAGTGTGAAATTAACCGTCAAACGACAGACGTAACTATAATTATAGATTAATCGACGTTATACAAGACGCAGAAATTTCAAACGATGCGTAACTTTTCAAAGGGATCGCGCTATAGCGAGGTGGGCGTAAGGTGATTAATGAAAGGTGGATATCGCTAATAGACAGAACGTCTCCCTACTCCGTTCTTACGATCTCTAGATGATAGGAGGGCCCCCTGAGTCTAGATTTCCGGAATGAGGTAGTCTCAGATGCGGGATTTCGTATCAGACATTACAAGTGTCGAGCGTTCATTGATATATATGCCTGATCTCTGATCTAGGTATACATATGTATATATTCCGTTCGTACATTGATCAATAAATTGTAGCGAATTCGTCTAGATCCGCGCATGATTTTTATTCGCCGAAACAATAGGTAGGTGAGTATTGAAATTTTACTATCGCAGTATAATCGTCGTGTAGATATTTCAGAGACGACGATAATACAATGAAAAATGATAAAGAAACAAATTTTTTCGTCTTTTTTTCTTTTTCATTTTTTTTTTTTCTTTCTTTTTTTTTTAATGTCTCGCAACGCGACGTCCTCGTCAATCTTTAACGCATACTCGCTACCAGCCAGCTAATAAAACTCGAACGCGTCTTGACCTTGATTATTTTTAAATATTTGAATAAATTAGCGGATCTCGACTTCGAAATAGCGATAGTAGTGTCTGACTCCGGATCCACGTAACGGAAACAGTGTTAAAAATTTTTTCCGTATTTATATACCTATATACATATGTAGGGTAGGTACACAGAGAAAAAAATTTGTTGGCCCAAGAAAATTTTCTGCAAACCCATTGGAAACCGAAATTATCTTGAATCAAGACAAAATTTTCTCGAACCAAGAAAACTAGCTTCGATCCAAGAGAGTTTTCTTGGTTCGAGAACGTTTTTGACTTGATTAGAGATAATTTCGGTTTCCAATGCGTTTGCAGAAAATTTTCTTGGGACAAAGACATTTTTCTTGGAACAAAAACATTTTTTTTGGACCAATTTAAATTGGTACAACTCGTTTTTCTGTGTATATCTCATACCTACTAATTGTAATAAAAATAACACTTTACGTGAACATAATCAGAAGTTATAGATCGGAGATAACTGCAGCGAATCAAACTCAACTGATATAAAATCTTTGAAAGTGTAGAAAATGTTTTTCTTTCCTTTCCATTTCAATTCTATTCGCGCATGAATTGATTTCAGATTCAACTCAATCCAATATACGAGGGAATTAACGATCTTTGAAATTTGTGTGATTAGGGTATATAGGTATAGGTATATAGTTGATAATGCGTTCGAAAGTTTAGGGTTTGTTGAACGAGGGCGATCGTATCGCTTTAGGAGCGTTTAAATCGGTGATTATTACTCGAACAACGTAATGTTTTCGCATTACTATATATAAAGTTGCGAGACTTTATAACGTGTAGTTAAATATTTCGAAAAGATCAGCTGACCACCAGCTGATATTTTGAGCACCACTGCTTTCTAGGGTCTCAGATTGGGTTATAGCAAAGGGCGCAGCGAGCGAGCTACTACCCTCTCCGTTAAACCACCCCCTCACCCTTCAACCCACCACCCTACGGAGGGTGTTATTAGGGGTTGCTCATGGGGTGAAAGTGCGATCAATGCCTGCGAGTCATGCTAGTCCTCCCTTCGAGTCTCTCTACTCTGTTCTCTCACTCTTTCTGTATATATATACATTATACATACATATAGATATAAAAATATATATATATATATATATATATATATATATGTATATCTACGTACATGGAATATACATATGTACATATATATATTATATATTTATATATAATAATGATAATAATAAATGAATATACATATTTTTTTTCAATTCATCATTAATCTCACAATCTGTAATATAGAGATTAATGAGATTACCGATAGACTGGAGGAAAAAAGATATTTTACCAATGGTGAAAATATATTCATTTTTTCGAATGGATTTGGATTTTTTCGTTATTTGTTCATTAGGCGCACCTATGCAAGCACAAAAATAAAAAGATCGACCCTTATAATATTGATGTTTAGAGATCGCAGCTCGAAAGCTCCGAAAAGATTATTATCAAAATTGTTATTAAAAATTCTTGAGCGACCCCTAAATATTATTATTTTTATCAAAAATTGTTCAACACTTCCACGAATATTGACGATAAAGAAAATAATATAGAGTGTAAAAGTGAGGATAAGAAAATGAAAGAAACAATCGATTTTTGATAAATTGAATTGTCTTGGAAATTTTTGAGTGACCTTTAAAAATTGATCTATCGTCCCCCAATTTTGGGAGCTGGCTTAATCAAATATTAAAAACTATGAAATTTCGGTGTGAGACCGAAAATTTCCAATTGTCAAAAAGTTGTCACCCTAAAGTATTCACATCATATACGGGGTGATCGTTTCAAGTACGATAAAAGTCAAGTTCTAAACGAAAAGCAACCCAAAAATTTTGTTCATTTCATTTTTTTTTTTTTTTTATTCATTTGCAGTTTTAAAACTTTGCTGCTATGGTTCATCGATTTCGCAAATGGTTTTTTTTCGGACCGTTTTTCGGATTCTTTTTGATAAACCGTAAGAGAATATTTGAGGAATTCAAAATTGCATTGGATTTTTGTTTTATATATATATATATAATTTGAATAAACAGAGTTCAGCGCGGAATGGTCACCCTGCGTATCCATCTATGTATGTATGAGCGGACCCAGGGTACCAGGTAGGTATTCGTGAATTATTGAAGTTGATTGGTGTGCGTAGGTAGTAGAGGAAACGTGTGTGTATTTGTATTTAGATGTGTATGTGTATGTATATGTGCGATTCGGAGACTCGCGATTCCCAGCATCTCGTATTCGAGTCAAAGTTGTTCGCGCTTTAGTTGCTTTGACTGGTTTTACCTCGGTTCTATATACACCTATGTGTGTATACTATAAGCTTACATTAGAAGTTTCGGAATACGTCTGTCGTAGTCGACCCCACTACCGTCATCGCGGCAAGCTGGTAAACTCAGAAATGCGTAAACTAAAATTTAAACGAACGAACGAACTAACGAAAGGCGAGAGTAATTCACCTCGATGTTCAAAGTCAGGTACAGGTGCAAGAAGCTATACAAAACTCACCAACTGTATACACATACATTAATGTATAACGTACCTGGCTATTGCAAACCTACCGCGTTCGTATAATCGCGGAGATTTACCATATCCGATCGAAATATTCAACCTAATTAGACTTAGAAATTTATCTAGTAATGATTTTTTTCTATAACTTACATACGAAGTTTCGAAAAATTGTATAAAGTAGAAATAAGAAGCGAACGTTATTCGCGATTTTTCAATAATTGTGATATATCCGATTTTTGCGAAACGCGCAGAATACATACGGCAATTACATAATAAATTGATGTACATAGAACGAGGAGGAGATAAGGTGTGAAAGAAATTCGTTGAGATCTGATTTAATGCTAGCACGAGGTGTTTGTCACGTGTTAGACAGGCTGGCGATGGTTGGGGATGGTCAGAGATGCATGTGGGTTTGGAAATCAATCAGAGCGAGATAGAGATCGCTTCTAAATCACGTTGGCACGGCGAGCGAGTTGGTCGCCAGGGGATGGAGGCTTATCGCCCGGCTAGTATGTGCTGTAGATATCTACCTATACATACCTACATACATATACTATACGTTATACATATATACCACGGACTTCAGGCACACATATATACAGGGTGTTCTATTAAATCCACTAAACCCACTCGTTGATGATAAATTGTTGAAAAAAAAAAAAAAACTGTATAATTCGGAAAGACATTGAGACTAATTGTGAAAAAAAGAAAAAAAAAAATGTTACTTGAATTAAGAGATAAATTGTATTTTATTTTCTATAGTAATTCATATTTATATACCGTTCCTTCTTTTGATGATATAATAAATTTTTGGTGAACGTTCGCGTATGTGATCTAGAGCACTACATACATACATACTCACTACATAGAGATATACTAGCTGCGCCATATACAGCATTTCATGGATTTATTTTCCGAACCGTGTCTAAGGCCGTTAAAAACAAGCACATGAATTTCTAGATACCGAAGTTGTAAAGGCGAGCAATACTCGTAGTTTCTTATCGAGTGTACGAGCATTAAAATGCGTCGAACTGATGTGGGCCTGTAGCTGTATAGAAAAATCTCAATAGATACATACTACGGTTGGAAACGTTGAGAAGAAACATGAAAAAAACGAAAGAAAAAAAATGGGAACTTCTTTTTTACATTTGCAAAAAACTATTTCTTCCTAGTCAAAATGTGACGTCGGTTAATGAGGTGAAGCTATAATTTTTATAAGCGAAACTTGACGCCCACTCACCGTCCTTGACCGTTGATCAGCGTTTCGTGTCGCCAATATACCTACAGTACCTAATGATCGTGAGGTCGAATCGCGAAACGTACGTCCGAAAAAAAAAAAAAAAAAAAAAAAAAAACAGAAACAAGAAAAATTGTATTCACCAAGGTCGATTTTTCGCCATTCAGACGATCCTTTCGCACGAGTTCTGACATTGTTACGAAGTAGGTAGGAAATCTATGATTGTATTCTCAGGTGTAAAAATATCGCAGAAGATTTTTCGATATAATATACTTATCGCGAAATACGAATGGCAAGATTGGGTATTTAAAGACGTATACCCAATACCTATATCTATATCTATAGTTATAGCATCTAGCATCTATATACCTACTCGTTCGTAATAGAGCCACGCGACTCGCACGCCCTTATACAGAGTCGATCAGACAGATCGCGATCGTTTGATTGAGTCATTAAGCCTTACGTCTTAAGACAGATCCCATTGACTCGGACCTTCTCTTAGATCGAAAAGTAAGAGTTCGAGTGTAGAATTTGAGCCTAGTGAATGATGGGGAAGAATATAGAAATTCACTCAAAATTGAGAATCAAATTTAAAAAAAAGAACGAATTTTCTGTTCTCAAAGTTTCTGTTAAAATCATTTCACCAAAATTCCCTGAAAAAATCCTGTAGTTGTTTTTCCAGGTTTCACCGAGTAGGTATAGACACTCTGTTCTTCTAATCACTTTATAATTTCAACCTGAAGTATATAATGCTCTTTCATCGTCCTAATAAATTGACGAGAAAAGGAAAGAGGCGAGAGAAGAGAGCTGAAAGAGAGAAGAAGAAAAAGAAAACTCGTCCCTAAATTGGGTTATAATACATAATTGATTAACCAGCAGCTATATGACCAGAGGGTTGGTTATATTTTGAAATGGTATAAAAATATTACGAACCCCGTAGCTTTCGAACGAAAACTACACCATGTAACATTACAGCAATGTAACGGTCATTGTACACATATGTACGTGTAATAAAATTTCTTTTCCCCTTTTTCTCCTCTTTTTCTTTTTATTATAATTTTTTCTCAACGGGTGGCACTCGGCGGTGCGCAGTTTGTGGCGTTTTATGCAACTTCATTTTATGGGACTTAAACGAGTCATCTAAATCATACGAAGCTATACACCTACATACATCAGCTAGGAGGCAACGGCGGAGATCTCCTGGCGTGTAGACACTGGCGTCAACCCGTGGCTCATATATTATTAGCAAGGGGAAGCACAGCCTCGCAGGTTCACCCCGTCTCTTATGGGACTGGAGCGAACCCCGTTCTGCCCTATCCCTGGCCTGGCTCCCATATTAACCGAAGGGAAGGTGTTTGTAATTTCATTTCTCCATACATAGGCAAAGTTTCGCGACTCATTAGCCGTATATATATTTTACACCTATATGTAGGTGTGTATGCCGGATGGTGCGGTACGTAATGATACTCGTGCGAGGTAGGTACATACAAGACTAGAGAAACTAAAAATCGAAACATCATAATAGGAACGCGCGAGAGAAGGAATCGAAAAATGTCTAATAATGGAATAAGATGACTGGAGTGTTAAAAATCTTATCTGTTATACCTATACGATAAGTTGTTGGGAAATTTTTCCCCTGAATGTTAACCGGTCCTGAGATAATCGAGAAATAACATTTTTGCTCGTTAGCCTATCTCCGCGATAGGAAACGTTTCTTCCTTCCTTTTTTTCTCAATTTTTTTTTTTTCTGTTTTTTTTTTTTCGAGTAGACTTGACGACCTGATTTCGCCCTGCACGCGTCGCAAAGGACTGTGGATAGGTGTGGGTATATTATCGTTTCGGGAAATCAGTGAAGAAATGTAAAAAGAAACAAACAAACGCACGTTTCTGACTAAGCAAAAACGTTGCAGTATAGGTTGTACCTACTTTCCTCGTTTTCCGTTTTTTTTTTTTCAACTTTTAATTTTCAATTTTTTCCCTTTTTTTCCAGAGCGACGCGTGGGCGCTTGAGAATAAAATCATCGCGTGATAAGAAAGTTCAAAATTTTCTATAATTTTTTCCAAATTCCCTGAGAATTCCATAATAATTGCCTACATTTGATAATTCCATAAAAAAAAAAAAAAAGAAAAAAAATAATTCCTTGATAATTCCAGGTTTACCTTGTCGCTCGGGACCAGAGTAAATAGATGGACATGTGGCGCTGTACGCAAGCGAGGACGTAGTCTTATAGAAATTGCGTAAGGAGCTAGTCAGGCTACTTCTTATTGCCCGACTGGCTGAGAGAGACCATGTCCAACGTAGCCGGTCCCAGTCGCGTTCGCGCCCGCGCCCGCGCCAGGCACGTGTTTTTTAAGCAAGGACGGAATTAGCCCGCGCGACCTGACTCCCGCCATAAACTCTAGGTACCCTTCGCACCCTAAATTGCCACGCGATGTATAAACATCAGCGGCATGAGAGTCCAAGTTTAGAATCAAGACCTAGAGAGACTCTATACGTCGGTATAGTAGCCCCTAGTCAATTTGGCTTCGTATATACACATATGCGTATACGAGATATCGGCATAAATCAAGAAAAAAGAAATAAAAAATAAAAAATAAAAAATAAAAAAGCAAATGCGCAGAGTTTTAATTATCTCTTATATAGTAACGCATCGACACAGAATACAGAATCATTTCTCTATACCCTCGTCTTAGTGGAAAATTGTATTTCTTTTCAACGTAATTAGATTCGTTATTGGAATAGATTTAATAAAGAAACGACCATGTCTTTTCTTAGCTTATTTTCTTTTCTTCACACAAAAAAAGAAGAAGAAAAAAAAAAAAAAAATAGGTAAAAAACAAAAAAGGAGAACTTCGGATTTTAGATAGTCTCGCAGTTCTCATGTAATAGACGTATATTACGTAGGTACCTATATCTAGTAGGTATGTATTCATAATTACAGGTTTCTGTATAGACCGCGGATATAATAACAGAGTAGGTTACTATTTATTATTACGTCGAGGTAGGTAGGTAGGTACCTACAAGTATGTACGTAGTAGGTATAAAATATTTATTATTCATAAAGAAAAAAAAAATTGGTTAACACGTTGCACAAAGATTAATATATAATAATCGTGTAGCCCTTTTTCCTTTCCCGTTTTCTCCCCTTTTTGATTTTTCATTTTTCGAATATTTTTTATTTTTATTTTTATTTCCAACAATCGACCAACCGTGAAAAATTTGATGACGATACATTTATACAGTACTACAGATTCTCGACTTACGAAATTTTCATTTCAGGTCGAACATTTGATACGCGTTCTATTTGCTGCTTGGCGCTTCGCAAACACGTGCGTGCGATGTTTATAGATTTATGCGCGAGAGCAGTAGAAACGGGGACGAGGAAAGGGGAGATTTCTGGTTCCTCGAATCGAGGCTAGTTCCGATTAACTCTACAAACAATAATCATCGACGATTCCCCCTGTCACGAATTTTTTTATTTTTTTATTACTTTTAAATTTTGTCGCTAGCTGATGAATCATCGAAAAAAAAATTGTCGAGATGTTGTCTTTTTTTGATACACATATATATCTTCAATGAGACTGATTTTAGCTTTGATATAGAAACTCGGAAATCAACCATATAGACACCGAAACCTAGTCGTCTTTTGTTTTGGTCCGATTAGTTTCAGTTTAGTTTCAGTTTAGTTCAGTTCATTTCAGTTTCACGGTTGTATCTCTAAAAGCTGTGTGTATAGCATACCTATAGCTATACTCATTGTCAGATAGAAACGAGAGAGTCTGTGCCGAGACGTTCCTTGCGCTGATGAAACTGGTTTTCACCTCACTTTGAGATGTCGGACTGGTGCTTATTGCCAGGAGCCTCTCAATATAGGAAGTTAAGTTTTGTGGCAGTGGCAACACTTGTTGTATAATATACCTATAGAATTGCGCGCGCATAACTCGCTCACTTTCCCGCCATAAATAAAGCGAAGAAAACCCGCTACACGAAGCAGCACCTGCAGGTTGTAGACCGTTTAGATTTACATCAAGCTTAAATGAGATATATTAAAGAAAATTTTTTATACATAGAATTACAATCAATTTATATAATATCAAACATAAATAAATAAATAAATAAATAAATAAATAAGTTTTTTTTTAAAACTTATCATGTAGCATAAACGCACGATGAAAACTAATCTTAAACCAAAGCTAATCATAAAGTGTGTGTAAATTTTAAAATAAGCCTGCTAACTCCGGTCGTGCGGTTATAATACGATAATTGTTTAAAACTAAGATCCGCACGCATCACCGTATATGTCTAAGGTCCAAATTTGTCAACGCATAGAGTCAAAAAGCACACGAGGGTAAATATACGCCTAAGTAATTCGCGAGGGCGTTGTATATTAGACTAAAAGAAAAGGCATGATCGTTGGTATGTAAATATTACATAAATATACTAGATATTACATATAGATATATCTGTATACATCCAAGAGAGTTATGATTTAGCGGAGAATAATCGGCGAGCGCAACTAGCGCTAAAAATACATGCGAGGTTCTGCGCCCGCGTTTGCTTCGCCGTATTCTCTCTCTCTTTTTCGCTCTCTCTCTTTTTCTCTCTCTCTCTCTCTCTATCTACGTTCGTAGGTGGTGGATAAAGCTAGGTATTCTACCGCATGAACCATGAATATGTCAGTGTGGTGCTTGTGTGTATAGATGGAAGCCAGAACTATACCTACATCGATCGGAAGATACGGGAGCTGGTGTACTCTCGATTCTTGGGTCCGCATGTATACGCGTACAATACGCGCACATTTCTCTCTCTCTCTCTCTCTCTCTATATATATATATATATATATATATATATAAAGGGGACTTACACTATCTCAGAGTGTCGTACTTAAAATGATCATTCTGTAAGTGTGTGTCGAATGGTAGATATATACATTTATAGATATACCTATATAGATACCAATACCAACTAAAGAAGAGACTCGTACCTGCTGGAGTACCAAGACCTGGCTAGGATTTTAAACGATGGTTATATATATACACATACATATATATGTATGTATATATACGTCTAGAAGTGATCAAGAGTGTTGGTAGGTATAGAGTACCTATAGGCAACGTTCTTAAGAAAATTGTGAACGTTAGTTATACCTATTATATACCGAAGTCTTATATGTATACGTCAGTAAATTATTATTTACGCAATTTTAGTTCGAGCATACATACGGTTTTACAGGTAAAACGACGAATGACAACGACGAGACGCGAGTAGCTATACCTAGACTCAGATAAATTCACTTGAAAAGTTTTTTTTGTTTTTTTTTATGTATATGAAATAATAATAATTTCATAATATATTAGCATAAAATTTTTTTTTCTTTTTCACACGACAATCTTTTTCAAACTTTGACAAATAGAAGAAATAATAATTAATTGGTTATGTATTGTACACCTATATATATATATATATATCTGTAGGTAGTACATAATATAGTTTGACATTTTATCAGGTACTTTATTGATGTATTAGATACCTGAAAAGGCAAACATTTGTTGTACATATCTGTGCAGGGTAATGTTTACTCTGTATTGAAGGCCATCAGTTTTTCCGAAACCCAAAATTTCACTATGTGATGCAAAAAATGAATAAATAAATAAATAAATACTCAAATTATGCATACGAATGAATTTTTCTTGCAAACGCAGACGAACACCGACATTCGTTCGATATACGACGAATAGGAGACACGTAGGAGCCAAGGTGCCTGACGATATCTTCTCTTTGGTATAATCCCATAGATATAGGTGTATATACATGCATAGCTATATTTATATACCTTTATGTATAGTATAAACGTATATGTACCTATATAGACGACGCAGGTAAGGTTGGAAGAAAAATAAACGATAAAAAACGTCTGAGAGAAAAAAAAAAAAACGAGAAAAGAAAAGAAAAGTGGACAAAAAAAAAAGCGAATACAAAAAACGGAACTCTTCTCCTCTCCTCGCGTGATAGAATCAAGTCCTCGCACTCGCTCGCTCGCTCGCTCGGTTGGTCGTTCGCTCGCGCGCGCTCGCGAGTATGTCTGGTCCGTAGTATTACGCAACCATCATCGACCTGCGCGTGTGATGCTGGGTCGTTCTTTTTTACCGATCTTACCCAATCACATATAGCTGACAACTGACGTATGTACAAACTCGGTATATCTATAACTATAGTTTTAGTATCAAATTTCTGACTCGAATATCAGTTTCGAATCGCCTCAGATATATAGGTACGGAATAAGTTAGGATACAGAATATGTAGTATATAGGAGAGAGGGAAAAAAAAACAAAAAAAAAAACAAAAAAAAAAAATGGCACTCTTGGGGAAAGAGCGAATTAATTCCATTGTCTTCACTCTCGGAGTAATTATTGCAATTTAAGAATGTATGGTATGTATGAATGTAAAGGTGATTCTCATCATCGCGTATATATTATATAGTAAATCGGTATTACAGCATGTACATATGACAATACGCCATTAATCCCTTCATCATTACCTACCCCGTTCGGGGAATGAAATATCATCTGTAGACTAAAGAATTGCATATACCTACTTTTATACAGAATTATTATACTTATATGTATAATAGACGCTCTTTTCTATAATATTATATACGTATAAAGATAGCTATAGGTAACCAGGTACGTGTACAATGGTTGACATCCACTCGTCCTCGACGAATAAAAAAATTAAAAATTAAAAAAAAAAAAAAAAAAAAAAACTCGTAGTTTACGAGAGGAAAAATATAACACACGTACGTATATAGATGTAAAATATCTATAGTATAATGTACTATACTACCATACACATCTACTTAGTCATAATTTTTTTTATTTTTTTATTTATTTTTTGCTCTTGCTCTTTTTATTTTACTACTATTCAATGCGCATAATGAATGTCGCGCACTGACAATTCGCTATTAGTATGTATATACTTATACATATATATATATATGTGTGCCCGACGTAAAACATACAGATGACGGTGTCTACCTGTCTATAATATGTATAGCGAAGACTGTGGCAAAGTGGGCGACCTCAGATGAAAAATTGATAAAAATTTTCACTTCGTCCTTTTCTGTCTCTTCTATTTTTTTTTTTTTTTTTTTTTTTTTTTTTTTTTTTTCCCTCGTCCTTTTCTATCTATACAGTAACTTTTTGTCAAAAAAAAAAAACTTGGAATGGGTGAAATTTTGTAAGTAGAAAAAAGAAAATAAATAAGAAAAAAAAAAATGTGCACCGAAGACAATCTTCTGACTACGCATGATTTAGATTCATTCGTACCGGGGCGGCGATCGCTAGTCGGTATAGTTGGTAGGTACAAGTTTAAATTCGGATCAGCGAGACGGGAGTCCGACACGCGGGAGGGCGAGAAAGTATTTTTATCAATCTAAATATAGGTAAACCTCGTATACGGATCTCCTATATTCTCGTTGTAGAAAGTTTCGTCATTATAGAATGAAAAAATAGGTATAGTAGAATGGGGAAAAAATTTTGGTAAGAATTTAACTCCATTAATGCGTGATTATGCGTTTGATATTTCGTAATATTGTAGGTGGGTGTAGTATGAGGTAAAACTAAAAATGTACTATAATAAAAAGTTCATCAACTTTTGAGTAATTATAGGTAATATCGTGATTAGATGTATCATTATTCTCAATTGGTTGAAATTAAACGAGAAGAAACCATATTAATCGAATATGGAACCGAGTTCCGGTTACGTAAATTAATTTTCCTATTATACATAGAACGAGAAACGCTGCAGTGAGAGCTGTAGGTATATATTAATGTGGCTAATAACTGTCGCTGTATAAATTTGCAGGCTATACCCTTAAATGATATTCGACGTCCTAATAAGATGGGAAATAAAACGGGAACTTAAAATGGGAACCGTAGGTATATAGTACAAGACGCTTGATAATATCTAGACCGCGGATCCAGTCGAAATTAAATAAAGGCTATGTTGCAGGGAAACAAGACGTGTGAATTCGCGAAGAAACATATAGTATTTAAAGAAGTACCCAGTTTAAAAATAAAAGTCTAAATTTCAACGGAATTTAAACCGTGCGATCTCTGCTGCAGTGTCGAGGCCCGAGAAGTAGGTAATACAAAATTAGAAGAATTTCTAGAAGCTTAGAAGATGAATAGCCGTACATTATTATAATTAGTTTGAATACGATTTAGAAACTTATAAATATTGTTCTCTTTATAATTGGATAAAAGAAAAGAAGCTAATAAAAATTCGATAAAATTTATCCAATTTTCAATTTCCAATTTTATACGATAAAATTGAACACAATTGATAACAGTATAATAATACCCAATAAAATCTGTTATCGGTGAACCGCGGAAGTTAATTAATCAAATCGTTTTTCCTTTACTTTGCACTAGCTCTCTCTCTCTCTCTCTCAACCCTCGATGTAAAGAGACACGGGTACGTACGCGTGTTCGCGAAGTATGTTACGCACGTATGTACATGTAGGTAAGTAAGGGAGGATGCTGCGAAGATCTATCTCTTTCTCTTTCTCTTTTCTTTTTCGCGTTGGTGGTTCATTCGTACGAGAAAATTAATATCATGTGTAAGTAGGTTCAGATGCATGTATGTATGTGTGAATGTACTGTATGTACCCGCGTAAAATCTGCAGCTTATATAGATATAGAAATGGCTTCGCAGTGCTATATGTACACCTTACCCAGCCCACACTTCTTCAGAGAGTGTAAAAGTTCGCGAGCAACTGAGCTGAGGACAACTTTTAACTGACTATACGAAGTTTTCGGTATACATACATAGATATAGGTGCCTATCTCTATACGTATATACTGCTGCAGAGGCTGCTACAGGATCAACGATGCTGCTGCTGCTGCTGCTGCTGCTGCTTTGAACCAAAGGCTAAAAACTTTCTCGTACGCACATAAGTAGTTGGGAAGTTAAATATATGTACCTATACGGTGTGGAGCAAGCAACAAAGGTTCTTCTTATCATCAACCTTATTCACAACATGAAAGAACACAAATTATTAACAATATATTGTTAATAATAAACCGGTGAAACCGCTGTTTCACCGTATTTATAATTTTATCGTCGTTGAGAATTTCTAAGATATACCTATACCTGTGTACAAAATCCTGACTGAAAGATATGCTGAAATTAATTTCGGGTGATAAGTATGTATAATATGATATGTTTTTCCCCAGTTCGATTCGGAGTATAATAAAGGTTTAAGGTAGGAAGAAGTTGCGATCGAAGTAGAAATTGATTTTAGTTATTATTTTATTCTATTTTTTATTTTTTTATTTTTTCACTTCAATCGTGGGAAATAGTAGTTATATCACACGAACTGGCGGCGATATACTTCGTATGGGATCGGGTTTTTACACGCGATTTTTTTCACCCTATAGCTTTATGCTATAAGGCAACTCTACTACTCTTTAAAGTGAATTGTGGAATTGAGGAGATACAAGTCGACCTAGTTCTGTATTTGGTGTCATCAACCGCTTCCAGTTTTATCAGATTTTCTACCATACATATATATATATATGCCCGTTCAACGATGCAGACTGACCATAGATAAGCTTCAAATTAGATACATCCGACATATATATTGTATTAGAAAATTATCTGTATTAGAAAATTATAGGATATAATGAGTAAAATCTGAAATACAAATTTTTTTTCTCTTCCTTTTTTTCTTAACGACGAGACTATAGCTATACTTTCTCTAAAACAAATTTCAGAAGCCGGTTATATATCCACTACTATCAAGGTATACCTTAGACATTGGCTAATTGCGGGAGAGACGTAAGTGCGATAAATTAGTGACGAAATATTTATATACTAGGTACCGAAAGACAAACAGTCGCCGCTCCCAAGAAAGAGAGAAAAAAAAAAAGAAAAAAGAAGAGAGAAAAAAAAAAGACCGCTTCTGACGAAATAACCAATCTCCAATCTGTAAATAAGCAGATTCTGAATTGGCAAACGGAGAATGAGCTGGAAGCGAATTTCAAATAGTTTTATGCAAATCGAAATAATTAACAATTATATTTGTCCTATGGAGTTAATGAAGAATTTTCAATCCAAGGTTGAGGCGTTTTCTTGTAGAATAATTACCGCGTAGTACACCTATGTGTGTATGTATGTAATGCATGGACATGTGTCGAGCTAGACCAATCGAAGAAAAGAAAAAAGCAAAAAAGAACAAAAAAAAAATAGAAAAAAATAGAAAAAAAAAACGACCTTGCAAGGTATGCGCCTTCGGCTTTGCCATCACGATCGCAATGACCATCCTTGGAATCTAAGCGTGTGGAATTCCCAGAGGGAAATACCTTGCAGGACGATGCTACAGCTATATGGTTGCAGGGTTGCCGACTATATGCCCTCGACTTTTACGTTTTCGCATTTTATTTTTCATTTCCTCAGAGTTGAACACGTCTGTCGTTGTGAAAAAAAAATAAAAAATTAACGAACAAAAAAATTGTGCGAAAATTTGAGAGACATGAGATAATAATAATAATAATAATAATAATAATGATAAAAATAGGGAAGAAACAACGGAATAAGAATAAAAACTGAGAAGTGACAGCGGCAGGTTAAAACCCACGTGTCCAGTCCAGCCAGCTACCCTTCGAAGAAGTTCGAAGGACACGTCAACGTTTCCATCTCCTGGATTTCTGCGGTCGAGAATCACGTGGGAACGTAATCAAAGATGGGAATGAACGACCCGAGGAAACCATAGACGCATTTCCGTGGGAATAGCTGTGTCTTCTTTGCGAGAGAAACGACCGATGTATCATGCATCGGTTGAATCTTGAATTTGTTTTAATTCTTGACAAAAACAAAAACGAAAAAAAAACAAAAACCAACAAAAAGGAAGAAAAGACTATCTTTGCAAGTCGTAAAAATTTTACGCTCTAATTTGTTGATTAGCGTTAATAAAACGCGTTGCAATTTGAATAAGAAAAAAAAAAAGAAAAAAAGATATCTCATGTGAAATATCTGGATATAAGTAGGTACTTACACACCTATACCCAAGTCGTGGACGCATAATTTCTTATATGCGATAATTATGTATAATCGAAGAATTAGTTGGGTGATAAAATGATATACCAAGCTCAATTCGAGGTGGTAATAATGTTCACTTAATAATCCTGACATCCTGTCTGATCTGGTGCTAAACAAGGTGTAATCGTGTTATAATTCTAGTAACAAGCAACAGTGATTACTGATCGTTGATTACGAGGATTCTCGCACCACTTCGATCCCTAGACTTCTATGTCATATATTATACATTATATGTTTCTTCTTCTTCTTCTTTTTCTTCTTCTTATTTTATCGAGGGAATAGGATGAGATGAGATGAAATGAAATGAAATGAAATATAACGAATGTAGGTATCTAAAGACTTGAGTGGTATATACGTAAGAATATGAGAATTAAAAAAAAGAATAGGAAAAGAAAAAAAAAGAAAAAAAGAAGCGAGAGTAAGAAAGAGAGAAGAGGAGTAAAAATTTATCGAAAGTATCCGCGGGTAAGGTCATTGGCCCTTAGAAAGTGGGACCAAAAGAATGAGGAGAAAAAAGAAAAAAGAGAAAAAGAGAAAAAGAGAAAAAGAGAAAAAAATAAATAAAAAACTATCTCTTTCAGGAAGCTTCTCGCGTGTAATCCGTCACGCGTTGATGATGGATGGTTTCGGCCTCCAGCATCTTACGGGTGACGCGTCCCGCTGCTAACAGGTCACCCCGGACTAGTTTGTCAATATAGGATATGCGCTAAAATCTATATCGTAACTTGGTGCGTGTATATAATTTCATATACATATGTGTATGAAATTCTAGAAATCTATACAGGCAAAGAAGGCCCTTTAAATTTCTGTACAAAATCTGTATGATAAGTATATAAGTCAGAGAAACAAAATTGCAGTATAAGAAATCGTGGAAGAAACTATCGACGTACGATAAGAAATAGAAATAAAAATAAAACGAAAATGAAAATGAAAAAGACGTGAGATAGATAGAAAGAGAGAGAGAAGACGAAAAGAAAAAAAAAGTAGGAAAAAGAAAGAGAAGAAAAAAAGACACCGAGGAGACAGCCGACACATGCTTTACTACGTATTTTCTTCCGCTCTGCACGATGAGCAACGAAACGACCGCGAAGACACACGCACTGCACCGCATACTGTGAGCTGCACCACCCAAGTGTTGTCGGCAGGTTTCTGACCGGGTCTCTCTCTCTCTGAATACGGAGCCTGTGCTGTTCAGTGCAGTGCAGTGCAGTGTAGTGTGGTGTGGTGCAGTGGATTGCTGTGGAGTTCCCACAGCAGAGAAACGATTTACGGGGGGCAAGAGAAGAGAGGCTAGGCTGTACCTTGACCAGAGGTGAGGCTGAGGCTGAGACTGAGACTGAGGAGAGGGCGGTGGATCAAGGAGGCGGCCTTGAGAACACACGGACTACGAGGGAGAGAGATATAAAGAAGAAGAAAGAAAGAGAGAAAGAGAAGAATAAAAATAAAAAAACCGAGAAAGAAGAGAAAGAGAAAGACTGCGGTCAGTCGAGAGACGATGCATTTCTCAAACTGTTGAATATTATTGATCATGGGATTCAAATATTGGGTAAAAATTCATGGATCCTTTTATTCCCACGCACTTTTTAGGTATATTCGATTAAGTCTTTTATTATATTCTGCGGGATGGAAGAGAGAAAAAAAAAAAAAAGTAAACCGAGGTAAGAATGAAGAAAAAAAAATACATAACTATAGATTGAAAAAAGGAAAAAAAAAAAGAAAGAAGAAGAGAAAAATGTCAAATATTTTATCGAGCCGACGATAAATTTTATACTGCAACAATTTATAGAATTTATAAAAAATCTCGGGGATTCCCCCGAGAATTTATTCCTATATAATTCTTCCCAACGTTAAGATTCGTGACACGCGCGCGCTCGCAGCAGCTCGAAGCTGATTTTGTGTCTCAGACAGCGTGTCGCGATGATAGTCGCGACTGAACCGTATAGTTTTTACATAGTTTTTATTCAACGGTTGGGTCGTCGAGAATCTGTGAATATCTGAAACTCTCGTTTTTGCCGGTCAAGTTTTCGAGTATAATGTTATATAAATGTATACTTTTTTTTGTATATTTTTTTTTTTTTGTTAATTTATTGAAAATCTACGTGGGTGAAGAATTTTGTGTCTCAGTTTTATGTTTTTTTTTTTTCATTTCTATTTTTAATGTTTTTTGTTTCTTTTCGCAAAATTCTTACAGCGACAGTAAAATATTGAAAGAATTTCGCATAGTTTTCTTTCAAACGCAGTTGAAATGAATGTTCGTCGTTATCACCTATTTCGCTTATATATATATATATACCTATATACGTGTATAATGCGTGCCAATAATAAGTGTCGTTAAAATTGACATTAAATACATATATATATATATATATATATATATAGCCAATTGCCATAGCGACAAAACTATATATTATACGTATAACCGCATATATATCAACCACCTGAGATATTTCAATCATCGTAACTAATCGCAGGTGCTTGCGCCTGCTGTCCTATAATTAATTACCAAGATCAATTAATTTACATTCAAGATTTCACTGGCAAACGTAGGTATATATAACTCGCGCAGTAGGTACGCGCCTTCATTCATTCCGTGACTGACCACGCTCAACAAATACGTCATCACTTAACGAGATATAGAAAAGCTCGAAGATTGATGTTATTGCGGCAGAGACTAGGATTTTATACTTTAACATAAATTATTATACCTATGTCAACTGAATTATTTTTTTTTCCTCTCTTTCTTTCGAAAAACGATTTTTTTTTTTTTCTCGTTCGTTCGTGGTATTGTCTCGATTCATATATGAACGAAGAGCGGAGTATGATTGAAAAAAATTTGATACAGAGCTGAAATAAAAATTTTTCTTCATTTTTTCATTTTTCACAATATTCGATGATCGAAAATGTCATTTGATCATATATACGCGCAACTGTGATTAAAATATTGTTCAAATGATCACAAATAATCGAGTGTTATATTATTAAGAGATCGTACGTATTCCGCAGTGTAAACGAACGATAATTTTATTGGTCGTATCCATTAAAGATTTACTACCCGACTAAAGAGGGAATAATAGTAGAAATAAAGACGATATCAGAGGGTAATCTTAGCGGTATTATGTAGGTAGGTACCTGTTTCACAGAGAATCTAGACAGTGAACAAAAGACAAAAAGACAAATAGACGAAAAAAAAAACAAAATTAGATAATTTCAAAAGCTGATAATTATCGATCTACATACAATAAAGCGAGACATAAAACGGAAAAGCATTAGTAAAAATTGATTTGGTACCTTCGTGTATATACAGCTATTCGCTATACTAACTGTTTACATATAAAGCAGAATAAACGTCGTTCAAAAATATTCAATGAACCGAAATATGCCAACGTCGTCGTGTGCGCCGAGGTAAGAACTGAATTGCTATAGGTATCTACCACGTGGATCATATCGTCTCTTAAAATCGCAATGTATGTACTACTAACGTTTTATATAAATATCAAATATCCAGTTACAGTTTTCTCTGACAATGGGTAATAATTGCAATCCTGCATCGGAGACGAAAAAAAAAAGAGGCCAAAATTTTAGGAAAACTTTTCAATTTCAAGACGAATTTCGGTCTATATAGAAAACTGTAATACCGCAATCGCACCTGCGGCTTCAATAATCGCACCTGCATCGCCCTATAAGAGAACTTCCTTTCTAGGTATCTAAGGGTGACTTAGAATGGTGGATAATAGGTAGTATACATATTTTACTCTATTTCATTTTATTTTATTTTATTTTATTTTATTTTATTTTATTTTATTCGATACTTCATGGTGCTGCAGGGTTCGCGTAAGAAATGAATGCAACTCTCATTGCGAATTGGTGTATACTGCATGGACACGGGAGAAGAAGAAGAAGAAGAGGAGAAATGTTCCTTTTTAAACTTGTATAAATTTTTCTTTTCTGTTTTTTCACGCCACTTAATTACACAGACGATTATCTTTTATAAACTGGCACCCCCGCCCCCCTGCCCATCATGCTGCACAAGCTCTTCGAGCGCAATTCAGTATAAAAGGGGTTAAAAAGGGTTGATGATATATAGCAAACTAAGAAGCGCCACGCAGCAGCAACCTGAGAGGTATAAGGTATATAAGGTGTAGGTGGATAGCGTCGACTTGAAACCGTTATTTAAGAACGCGAGTTGAGAGGGAGGCGAAGAGTCTCTATTAATTTTAAGCAATTAATAGACCGGAGGTGGCCATTTAAACCAATTTGTTAGATTTCTCGAGACTCTAAACTACGAGTTATAATATATATATATATATAACGTTAGTATATAGTATATAGCTACTCTGAATACGTAAATATTAAAACGATTTAGTGTAGATGCACACTGCATCTTTTTCTTAATCTGAATGAACTTTTTTTTTGGTCAATTTATTTTTCACTCAAACTCAATATACATTTATTTACGCAAATTAAGACTAGTGCTTATGGGATCGTATAGATTCATTCAACTTTTCTCTTATAGATGTTTAAAGAAATGATAGAAAAAAAGAAAAGAAAAGAAAATAAAATCAATAATAAATAAATAAATCGGTATTATTACATCGCGATTAGTGTTACTACATCGAATACGCGGAGATTTATCTACTCTAAATATACGCGTTATCTCGGTAATGTTTCGGTGAAGATAAGCGTATAAGAATCGCATCGAAGTAGGTAAATTGTATTTAGCTAGTAATGTGATGTAAATCGACGCCGACTAGGAGGAGCTGGCCAGCTATACTTCGGCTCGAGCGACGCTTCTACGTCTGGCTCGGAGCACTGGAGTTATAAGTGGCGAACTGATGTTGCGAGCGAAAGAGAGAGAGAGAGAGAGAGACAGATATATATATATGTACACAAAGAAAGAGAAAGAAAGAGATACACGGCGAAGAGGAGAGGAGAGGAGAGGAGAGTGGAAGTGGGCGATCAAGGCCTTCTTATCCTGGCGAAAGAACGCGATAAGATAAGGCCTTTCCCCCTTCTATCCTTTACGTTCCCCTCGTCTAACCATCAAACACTGCACCAATACCCTCAGCTATAATGTAAACCTCTACGGTCGTAAGACAACAAGCGCAAACTTCCGCGATGTATTTTCATTCAGGAGTGATTCTTATTCTTTTTTTTTTTTTTTCTCATTATCTAGTTAAATTATACCTATAATAAAACCCTGCACGCACCTATAAACTTGACAAATTATTACCTATGACTCGAAAATTGACATACTAATATAAAAACGATCGCGTGAACGACCTGTTTTGTAACATACACTATATTACATCAGCTGTATTTTTTTTTTTTAAATTTTAGAAGATAATCTTGTTGACATATTTTCTATACAGTGATAACGACGTCGTGGAACGCGTTCGGAGCTTTTTTTTTCAATTCAATCTACTCCGACACCTTTTCATTAGAATTAGTAGAATTTTCGGTTTGGCTTCTCTCTAAATTTTTGGGAGTGAAAAATTCACTCTTTCGTCTTGGAGTTGCACGATTTTCAATCCAAGAAAGTGAATTTTCACTCCCTTGGATTGAAAATCGTGCAACTCCAAGAAAAAAGAGTGAATTTTTCAATCCCAAAAAATTCAGAGAGTTCAATCTTATACATACATAAAGGGATATTCGATGAAATCATTAAGTCAGAATGAAAAAAAAAAAGAAATGAAGTATAGAATTCATGAAAACTATTGTGAACTCGTTAAATTCAAAACACGTTTCTGTACTTCACTTAAATGTATATATTCAGACGAATTTAGTTTTCTAATTTAACACCCGGTCAATTAACTACCTGCTCAATAATTATTCAGAACTGCTACATACACAACGTCGGCAAGGAAGTGCGCATTTCTAACCTCCAGACACCTGCAGAAACCGTGGCGTTGCCTCCCACCTGCTTGCGCTATGGGCACCTGAACGCGAACGAACGTACGTACGAACGAACGAACGAACGGACGAACGAACGAACGGACGCCTTTGACCGCACCTGACGCGCCCTACTACACAACATATCCTCTATATCCTGCAACACCGCAAATCTAGACACGCCGTGTATTTCGCTACCTGTTATTACCTGTTTCTTATACTTTATTTTTTCCTTTTTTTTTCCTTCTGCTTTTTTGATCGATGTATATTGTATACGTATTCAAATTGACTTGACTGTGGTTTTTAATTTTTTTATTTAATTTTCCGCTCTTTTTTTTTCTCTCCAAATTTCTTACATCGTTTCTTTTATTTTACTTTTCGTCAGATTCATTCGCCTTTTTCTCATACTTATACTGTACCTACATATTATCCTGTATAGTATATACACGTATATACATGTTATATAGTTTTACTTTTTATATACCCTCACCGCGATCCGGTTTTTCTCTCGCTTCTCGCTCGCTCGAGATTCTACAAGCGATGGGCGGACTTTTGTCTACCGTCAGGTCAGCAGCAGCCAGACCCGAGTACGTTCTGCTCCTTGAGGACTCGATGTCCTCGGATATAAAGAAATAAAGATATCTCTACCTGATTTTTGGGTCTGACTGACAATGAGATCATCTCATCCCAAAGAAACGGAAATGCTATACATGGGATTGGTTTGATTTTTTTTTTCCTTGGCTGTCTTCAAGACCAAATTTATATCTAAATAGGTACAAATATACCTATAATCTCATATATATACGTGTATATTCCAACTCGAAATTTCTGAAAGCGAGAAGCGCTGAGGTTACATTATCTACGGGATATAATTAATTAAAATGTTCAACACGCCCGGCGCCATTTGCAAATTTAATTCTTCAACGTCATTGCGCGGTACCGTACATCGTAACTACATATCGCATTTTTTTTTCTTTTTTTTTTTTTTTTCGTACCGAGTGATTATTTTGGATAACTTTACGGTTTATCTGTTAATAAAAACAAAGGGACCGCCTTTTGGAAGCAGACAAACGTTGGCGAAATAATAAAAAAAAAAAAATTAAAAACAAAAAAAAAATCAGGTCTTTCCTGTTAAATTCGTAATTAGCGATTAGAAACAAAAAATACTTTTTTTTTTTTTTTTTTTTTTTTTTTATGTATATTTAAATATCATATTGAACCATTGTGTCGATTTCAATTTTATTTTCAATTTTTTATTTTCGTTTTTATTTAATCTGAAAGAGGCGCGCGATCCGCGGGCGGATCTTACCTCGCGGATTTTGCCCCAAGGCCACCACCGACGTATGGCGGACTTTACCATTACCAGCCGCACGGATCTGGCCTGGCGTAGCCACGACCGATAACGGCATCCTGGCCTATACTGTTATTGTGCCCACAAGAATATCCGAACAAGAAGTCGCAGCAGCGTTTGCTCGTGGGAGAAACACCGGTAAAGAAAGAATTCCTTGCGGTTTTTGTATTCTTTTGTTATACGTATTTCATTTCATTCCATTTCTTTTTTTTTACTCTTTTTCTCGGGTGTGTTTCTTTTTATTTTCAAAGTCTGCGATTTCCCTGATTAGTATCGGCCCTCGCATGAAGAAGAGAGAAAATATAATCAATTCTGTTTCTTTTTTTCTTCTTCTTAATTTTATCTGGTATTAAAGATCGAAGAATAAAAAAACATCTCTGGGACGCACAAGAAGAAGAAGAAGAAGATGAAGATGAAATAAATTTAAGAAACTGGTAAATTATCATCAAAATATACCTAAGACTAGCTAATCTAGCTATAATTTGACGCACGATTGAATCGTTAACGTTGTTACATTTCATACTCCTTCGCAGTTCTCACACTCTAAAACACGTGGCACGCAAGATTGACGAAGCCCCAATGAATCAATCTTACGATTAAAAATTAACATCTTTGAATTATTTCCTCAAAAGATCTGCATACGGTTATCGAATAGCCTGTATAGTGAAAATGATTAAATGTCTGATATCCACGAATGAACGAATGAACGAATGAACGAGTGAACGAGTGAACGAGTAACCGAAATCTCGAAAGCCCCGATGTATTCGTGAATGAATGTTACCTGTAATAGGGTGATCCAAACGGCGAACAATAAAACGGATCATTGTGCATATGAGGCGGTTGTCCAGGTACGCCAGGTCCCTGAGGGTGTGGATGTGGTCCCATAGGTCCTGGTCCACCAGGAGCGCACATACCAGGTCCACCTTGAGGTTGCATACCAACAGGGCCCCCCGGTCCCATTTGCATATGCGGAGGTGGTCCACCGGGGTGGTGAGGCGAACCTACCATATGTGGTGCTCCCGGATGGTGTGGGTGAGGTGAGGGTCCTCCGCCCCCCATGTGGGGATGGGGATGAGGAGAGCCGCCCATCATACCATGGGGAGGCATTGGGTGAGGGCTTGGCGACGCACCGTTAAGGTGCGGGCCAGATACACCGTGCGGTGTCGGAGGTCCGCCGCCACCCCCGTGAGTTGGCGTAGTAGCCGGTTGCGGGGGAGGTAGCGATGGGCCGCCAGGTCCACTACCGAGTGGTGGCAAGGGCCCGTTGGCCATATTATTTAGTTGTGTCAATGAGGCAGCCGCCGAGGCCATTGCCTGCAGGGGATTTGAGGCGACCGAATTAAGAACGGTGCTGCCAATACTCAGGGGCGGTAAGGGGGGCGACAGGGTAGCCTGGGGGGGCCCCCCGTGGCACCGGCCCGATGAACCAGGAACGCTTGAGTTAGGTCCGCCAGGGGCGGACGAGACACCGGAGTGGAGGAGACCACTAACGGGGCGCTGCGCCACCCGCACCGGCATCACTCCCCCCTCCAGGACGTTTCCTCTCTTCGCTTATACCCGCCGTCGTTTTCGTCCTCGGTGATTAGGCCAATTTTAGGCTTACTTTATCTACGTACTAGACGTTTTTGGTTTTTACCCCCTATGTATTTTATCCTTTACATCACTATACAGGTATATACGGTTGTGACTAACGAAATGGACCAACGTTCATCATCATATCATCATATCATCATATTATAGAATATTTGAGGAAAACACCCTTAATCGCACTGCACACACACACACATATATGCGTCTGTGGTTTCGTTACATCGTGGAAAAATTTCACGCACTTGTATCACCTGGATTTATATTTTTATCACAACACCGTAATATCATCCGTATAGAGATACAGAAGTACCTACAGTAGTAGCAAGTTGTTTAAGATAATATTTAACTAGTTTTATTCACATCGATGAACGTGAAACACTGATTGATGTACATACATGTATTATATAATCTCGTTTTAAACAAACAAATCCATCCTCCCGATTATCCCGCACCACGGCGATGACTATTGCAATATATATATGTATTACGGTTGGTTACAACTGACTTTATTTACCTTTCTTTTCCCCTGATTCTTCAACTTTCTACTATAAACTATGGGATTATAAATTCATCTCTTTCATAAACAATAAACAATCATAATAATGACGATCACCACTCACTGTACACACAAGCTGCACCAAAGAGTGTCACTATCGATGTGTTTATTTGTAATTATAAAACTCCGTTTATATCACTGATTATACAAATAACACGGAATATATAATATATATGATATATATATAATATATAATATACGGATAGATTAATTAATATATAAAGGAATATGTATTCAATTGATTTTCTATATAATATTAGAAAATATCGCGTGCGAATTTAATATTATTATATTTATTTTTTCGCACCCGGTGCTCGGCACGTGGCTGTCACGTCGTCGACGTAGCGACTACGATGCTGTGATACCGACACGTCGCTGTAGTTACGATTAGCTCTTCTCCGTCCCATCGCGTTCCGTAACCACCAATGATAAATATCATTTTTTATTGAATTTATAATTCGTTTATTAAATATTTATATTTAAATATATGTAGATTATATATTCATATATATATATATATATATATATTTATTTATTTATTTATTTATAAAGCAAACAATTCGAGTAGAATATTTTCTGTCATAAAATTAACGGTACATATTATTAAAGCGTTTTCACCGAGACAACCGCCAAAATTTTTTATCCTTTTAGCACCAATCATTTCTTTTTTTATCTTTATTGTTTGTTTGTTTGTTTTTTTTGTTTGTATATTTGTATATTTTAAATACACCAATAAATAATCAGATAAATAGTAACAAACACACGATGTTTAAAGAAATAGAAAAAGAAAAAGAAAAAGAAAAAAATATATATACTATATATATTTGTTGTTGTTGTTTCCCTGCACTTGTTATTCAATCTTATAATAATAATTTCATCACATATAATATGAGATAATATTAACAGCGTTCTTCTACATTTATACACAACACCATACACCCTTTGATAATAATAATTATATACTCGAACCGCGATCGCGGGAATAAATTTTTTATCTTTTTTTTTCTCCTTTTCCCCCCAAGTAGAACGTAACAACGTCCGCCGCGGCACTAGCTACAAAATCACCCTGCCTCTTTGGTCGCGTTAGCATAACTGCGGCGCCCGCGGATCGGGCGGCGCCACCGTCGTTCAACATCGTCGTTCAGTGGCGCGGCGGTGGGGCAGGGGCAGGGGGGGCGACGTAGGGGGATAGTAGCTATGGCGGGCGAGAGGACCGCGAGGACCGCGGAGAGTAAAGGGAAGAGAAAGACAGAAAAAGACAGAGAAAGAGAGAGCGGGAGAGAGAGAGAAACGGACGGGGCAGAGAAGCCAGGCGAGGATATATATACCAAAGTAAAGAACTACGAGAGAGCGCGCGGCTGAGCGGGAATACGGAGGAACGACTAGGAGGCTCTTTCTCTTTCTATATCTATATCTATGTCTATATCTATATATTTTTCTCGCTCTCTCTCTCTCTCTCTCGGTCGTTCTTTCTCTTTCTTTTTCCCAGCACACGACGCGACGCCTGCCTGCCTATGCTAGCTTGCCTCTGCCTCTGCCTCTACCTCTACCTCTGCCTCTCGGCTGCGAATATTTTAGGGTGGGAGAGCCCCACGTGAGCAAAGGACGCGCTCCACCGTGCTCCGAAAGCGTCTACAGACATTATTGCCGGGCAACCCTGCAGGCGTTTTGCCGTAACGCGGAGAAACGTGAAATGTCAAAATATCGATATACTTGGGATAGAATAAAACAAACAAAAACCACGAATATATATAAAAAAAAAACCAAAACCAAAAATAATAATAATAATAATCATAATAATAATAATAAAAGAAAGAAAAAATCACGTAAAATAAAACGAAACACAAGAAAGAAATAGGAAATAAAAAAAAGATAAGAAAGAGAAAGATATATCGTTGACGAGGGTGAATAAAGACCGTGTAGTATCAATCGTAGTACAACTTGTTCGACCGATATAGTCTCCCCTAATCTTTTATTCTTTATTTCTTTATTCATTTTTTTTTTTCTGCTTCTGGTGTTAGAGAGACGAATCTAAACGAAAAAAAAAAACAAAAAAAAAACTATCATTGATCAAACGATGAATAAATCAAGAAGAGAAAGAGTAAGAAAATCAGTGACTTTCTGTAATACGATGGTTTGTTTTTTGTTTTCTATTTTTTTTTTTCTCTCTTTTCTTTTCTTTTGTCTTATCTCGGTTTTTCGCATACACTCTTACTTCCCCGCGATTGACGTTGATCCATATCTCCGTGTAATGGAAAACTCGTAATTGTGAGGCTGAAAAGTTTTACAGATGAAATATTTTTCATCCGTACAGATTTCAATGTTTACTATACAATTACAGTTAGGTACTATACTTATAGTGAGTACTTGTACAGATGTATGGGTGACTCTCGAAAAACTTTCTTTCGACGAGCGACGACGCTTGGCAGTGATATGATCCACGCACCACCGACCAGCCTACTCTCTCTCTCTCTCTCTCTATTTCTTTCTTTTTTCCATTCTCTCCATCTCTCTCTCTCTCTCTCACTCGACCAGAGTGTCGTTAACCTTGCGCTATGGAAGAGTAGAAATTTTCGTCTCTAGGTGATGAACAACCATTTACTTTTCAAATTAATAAATAATAAATTCACCTATATATATATATATATATATATGTATATAATAATATATATACCCGATTTTGAAGAATCTAACAATGCACTATAAGAAATGAATTCTCTTTTATTTCATAAACGGCATAATATTCTTTCGAAAAATAAAACGACTGCAGTAGTTTGATTAGCGAAAAAAGTATTGGTCAAAGTTTTATATGCTGCACCCTAGGGTCATAACAGCGGCCTAAAATACTGGACAACTCGAGTCGAGGGAAACCCGCGCAGGTTTTAAACCCATACAGGTAACTGCAGGCATGCAGGGTAGTAGGTACTCTATTCGGCGTCAGCGTCGGCAAACCCAGGTATACAGAAAACGAACTCGAAGTAAAGGCTACACTCTGCTCTGCGGCTACCGTCCCTCGAATTCTTCGGAATTATATAGACGCGTGTCCCAACCTCTCGCCCTTCGCGGCTGTAGTCCTTGACGCGATAAAGTCGAGTGGAGTAAAAATTCAACGAGTTTAAACTCTGGGCGTATACATATATGTATATATGATAGAATACATAGATTAGTTACGTAGTTGCGAAAAAAAAAATGACAAACTTTTCTTTGTTTTTTGCGAACATTCACGCAGCAGTTATTTAAAGATAAATTAATAACGGTATATCGATGAAAGGGAATGAAATGAAAAATCGACGAAAGGTAGGGTAGAGGTATAGGGCGATGAATCGGCGCGTGACGCATATATTTGTCGGGGTAGTTAGAACAGAGAAAAAGTATAACGACGTACGACCTTCTGTCTTTAGGGGAGGAGGGGGAGAGGATTTGCTGTGGCCGCGGCGGCCAGTCGGTAGGTAGACCCGTCGTGTAGACTGTAGACTACCAAGAATTCTCCAAGACCATTAATCTACCCTGCGCGACACCCCACCCCTTGCAGGTATATTCCTACTCAGGCCTAACCTGATCCAAAGAAACGAACGGCATTGTCAGAAGACAGTAATACCACCGCACGACGACGATGACGACGACGACGACGACGACGACTGAGGGCAACGAATATAAGTGGAAGAGTTTGCTTCGATGCAGCATTAATGCATAAGAAATTACCTTATTCCCTTATAGTTTAGTTTTACACGTTGTTGTATTTTATTTATTTATTTATTTGGCTTTTTTTTCATTTAATTTTCATTATTCACAATTAAAGTGAAAACAAAATTGTACAAAAAATAAAATTGAAAAATTAAAAAAAAAATAAATGAAGAGAATTATTTTCGGAATTGGTTATAATAAGGTAAACGAAAAGGTTTAATTATTGTACGCCGTACGCCGTACGGGATAAGGCTTGTGACGATTTTACGATAATTAGAAAAGTAGATATAATTATAATTGCCGGCTGCACCGTACTGCACCGTGTCGTCTGAGTTAGTTGGTATCCGGCGCTACTACCCCCGTATAATGTGAAATATATCGAAGAATTTACGTTCGAGGGAAAAAGAGAGAATAAGAATACATAATATATACAAACGTTTCAAGGGTTTGATACCAATCAAAGACGATACACACTTGCAGTGGTATAATTGGTTACGTATAGCAGTTTACTTGGTTTAGTTTGGTAAGAAAAAATCATTCTCTAATTAAATTAGAAAAAGGAACACCATAGGTACGAATGAAAATTTTCATACTTCGTTCTAAACTATAAGATATATAGGCATTCTTTTGTTGCCAAGTGGACCCTATATCACTCACATGTCGTTACCCTTGATGAAATAAAAAGAAAATGGTGAAAATAAATAAACTGAAAAGAGACTAGAAAAAAAGGAAAAAAATAGGAAAAAAAAAAACGTTCGTGATATTCCCACGCGGAATTATAAAAGCCCGTAAGTAACGCCCGCGCGATAGGTATATAAGAGGTTGGTAATAATTACAGGCCGAATATAAAGAGTCCTGAATGAGAAGGAAGAACTGCAGTCACAGTCGAGCGGGCTCGTAGGTATACCTGTATGATTTTGGTCACGCCAGCCGCCTGTACGTTGACCTCGGGCCTCCGGATTTACTCATCGTCTTGTTTCTTTGATGCCCGCGAGTCAAAAAGGGAAGCGTGTAAATTTGTTGAACTCTTCATACATAGGTACTTGGAGAGTATAAATAAGGAAAATAAAAATGAAACGAAATTAGGGGTACATAGATTATAGGTAGTACTAATTCTAATTCACGTATTTCTATATTTTGGCTGCATTAAAACGCTGAGAAGTTAATGTATACCAAATATCGGTATACTAAAATATGTATAATATGCATCCCTTGGTTTTTCATTGTGAAAACCGAATACCCAACTACGTGGAAAACATTACGCAGGTAACTATACCACCCCCGTCCGACCCTTGCGAGTTATACCGTGCGGGTGTTTATTTCTAAGAAATTTAATCTTTTCAAAGTATAGGAATTAGCGATTAGGAAACCCACGAGTCTGTAATACCTTGACGCAAGTAGAGCCAGGTATAAGAAATTCACTTCCGTTATCTTAGGGCAAGAAATGAAATGGAAATATGCATTGCTACGCTACGCGTAGTCGGATGCGTTTTGTTAAGTGCAGTAATGAGGTTCTGCGGCGCATGATATCGCGTGTAACAAAACTAACAAGAATTGTTTTCACGGGAATTAGGAAAGGCTGTATTCCAGTAATCTAGTATAATCCGTCTCCATTTCCACAACCTTTCGATTTATGGGTAAAATCGAAAACAAGATTATTGTTTGTTTGCTAGAATACGAGTCTTATGACGTGGCGTTCCTATCGCTCGACAGTCATATTCCGTGACGTCATTCTACGCCGATAAACAGATTAGGATTAAACCGTTCAGGTTGAAATTTTGAACTTGTATACATCGAATCTGATTCCTTCATTTTTTCCAACAATACGATCGAGTTTACAAAAAGAAAAAAAGAAAAAAAAAGAAAAATATTTCAACATTTCTACCATAATTAATATACTAATATACCAATAAAGATCGAATTCGAATAATTCTCTGTATGAAAAAAAAAAAGTTCGAAGATTATTCGTAAGCAAAAGTATATTTTCGATTCGAGAGGAATAATTGAAAAAAATAGAAATAAAATTGAAAATTGTTTTAAAAGAAATAAATGAAAATATTTCCTCTTTTAAAAATTATGGCATCCTGCGACCATGAACAGCTGCCGTTCGTTGAAATTAAATCCGTTAATTACTCGCGTAAATTAATTAGTAGATTTTTTTTTCACCCCCTTCGACGTACCTATTCGAGTATACCGCATCCCTCGCCCTGCATCTACGGTTGCTAGTAATCGTCAATGTACGTACGTACGTACGTATACTATTTCGCCCCTTATTTTATATCCCGCTTTTTCCATCCCTGACGTCCCGGACAGAAACCCTTCTGTATAAAGCGTGAAGAAGCAGGCACTCAAACCGAACTTATGTGTTACATCGTTAATAAATTAAGGGTAAATTAACGCGAAATTAAGAACGATTTAAGGCCTTAATATAATACCTATACAAACTAAGCTCTACCATGTATGTGTGTATGTATGTATGTATGTATGTATATGGTGAAATGTATGATTGTATGTATAGGTGTTGGTATAATTAGATCGCCTGTAAAGATTACGAGGCGCTAACTTAGTTCTGTGACGGTCCGAGGCACGCGCTCCTATACCTACCTACCTACCTACATTCGTCTACCTTCGTCTACCTTCATCTACCTGCACCAAGAGCAGGAGTTAGATCGTGGCCACGCTCCGATCGGTATGTAATCAATTAAATCGGGTTAATCAATTTCATCGTTGGTAGGACACGATTAGTTATTTGTCTCGTTAAACGTCGACTATTAGCGCGGTTAAACACTTATACCCTAAAGAGTTTTAAAAACGATTTATAGATTCCTCTATAGATTATAATATATACCCATATGTTCAGATATAGAAATATATAGTATACGTCTTGATTGATCCTCAAATGATGATGATGATGATGGTGATGATACTGACGATATTTGTTATGAAATCTTTAAATAATAAGCGTGATAAGAGAAAAGCGGGAATCTGTTAAAAGAGAGAAAGAAGAGGAGAATAATATTATTGGCACCTGAGTCGATGTATTTTTTTTTGAAAATATAATAGAGGTTCGTTAAGCTGGTGTGGGTAAAGGACGGTGAAGTAAAGTAGGTAAGTAAGTATATAAAGTGGAATTAATTGTCAGTTCGTTTAATTCGCGGTTGGCAAAGAAGACCAATTAATTAGCTTTTTTACGAGCGTAAGATAGCAGGCAAGAAAAGCGTGTTTCGGATGTCTCTCTTGGCTATTATGATTCTGATGGTGCTAGGTTTGAGGAGGGAATCTCTTCTGGCTACTATTTACTCAAATATATTATAACCGCGCGCGGGTAACACACAACCACAGCTAAAGGCTACGTGTCTCGTATTTATCTAAACGGGCGAAATATTAGCTCGTAAAAGTATACATAAACGTAAAAGTTACACGCTGTATTATACTGCCGCGTTTGTAATTCCACAAAAGCAGCTACTCCTACTACACGTATACGTATAGGTATAGGTACGCCGATGCCCACAAACCGCCCGACCAAGTTTCATTCATAAATTTACGCTGGCTTGTTTTCGCGCCAATATAACACGCGACTGGCCAAACGTACGTACCTATACGTATATGGATTTTATCTGGCTCGAATTGAAGTTCGGAATTCGTTTGAGACGATTCACAATTTTCAGATACGCTCAACTCAATATCAGAAGATCACAATTCCAAAAGTACTGGAACGCAGAGGGTTCGGAACTCCGAAAGTCCAGACCAGCTAAAATAGGCAAAAATCCAAAAATTTCGCTCTATTTTTCAGGATGTGAAGACAAAAAAAAAAAATCTCAAGTGTCTGCAAAAACTTGGCCCTTCGGATTTTAAGCTTACGGAATTTTGACTATGTACACAGACTTTTGGGAAAATATACCCTTTCCGAAAACTGTGCGAGTCGGTAATATTGAAATTCGGAATTTTCACCGTTTGGGAATTGAAAAATGTTTTATACATGGTAGATAATCGTAAGAACGTGTAGGTATTACTATATGCATATAATACGCCGAGAGTCGTTCAGACTAATGCAATTAATTATCTCTAGCGCGGAAAATGACAATTTACAAATGACTTGAGGTGGTACAGCGTTCCTCTTTCTCACTCTCGAGACCTTGTCTCGTCGTTGCAGTGGTGGGTACCTACTTCCAAGTCGTATTTAACTTTCCATAATTTCGTTGCTCTCCTAGTTTCCGGTTGGCAATTTTTTATTTCACGATATAACATTAAATAGCGAATTTAACGAGTGGTATAAATTTGATGATAAGTAAAGACTGAACCTATATATACGCGGGATTCTCCGCATCCAGCTAATATATTACAGTCACGTGGCCTCGCACGCTTGAATTAGTCACGTGCCCGTAGCGTACGAAAATAAAGTAAGAAAGAAAGAAAGAAAGAAAGGGAGGAAGGAAGAAGAAGAAAGTAACATGAGTTGCGGGCGGCGGAGATGACGAAGATGAAAAAGGATTAAAAAGAACCGCGATAAGTAAGGAGTAAAGGAAACGTTTAACGAAGAGAGATGCTAACCAGCAGCAGATATCTTATCATGAAGTAATACAAGCCTGTTCAGCAATGCAACGTTTAATCAGTGTCCCTCTCCGCGATCATGTATACATACATATATACATACCTACATATATACACATGTGAACGTATTGCACACTGCAGATACGAATGTATAGTTACATTATAGCTCCACGCACGCACGTACGTACGTCCGATGCCATATACTAATCGCGACTTTTGCAGAAGGCTTACCCCGCGCGGTACGGCGTACGTTGCACTTGAGGCTGGTGATTCGCGTGGATAAAATAGATGGTTGTATACTGTGTCAAGAATATATATTTTCAAATGCGAATGCGAATGCGAATGCCTCCGACCTCGTGGTGTGGCGCTTTCGTTCAGGTTTTGCGCTGATGCTGATGCCTCTGAGCTGGTGCAGCCGTGTCGAGTAAATTAACTTGCCTAATTTATTTTACAACCAACTTTAATTTCAACGCCAATTACCTTTTTTACGAGGGTTTAAACGAGGGCAACGTCCACTACCTTACTTATTTTTAATCTAACCCCTCTCGAACCCCCTCTCGCAAGTTACCGCTCGGTTCATCAAATCTCATTAATCTTTTATCTTATTTCTTGAATTAGGTCGTTTTCTTTTTTCTTTTTTTTTTCTTCTTTCTTTCGCATACCTAAGTGATTAAGACTGAGCGGGTCATATTTTGAGACTAGATTTCCCGTGCAAAATCCAAGACTGAATTTCCTTCATCAAAAATTCGAGTGACAAATAATTTCGCCGCTACGGAAGACCTCAGATAACCAATCGCAGAGCGTATAGGTCACATAGCCGGGATACCGCTCAACTGTCTGTTTCACCTACCGAGAGTTTTCCATGAAACTAGTGACCCCCTCGACCGGCCGGCCGAGCCTGACGCACGCGGTACATGTCTGTGTTGGTTTCGCCGCAGGGAGGGGGTCGCCAGTTTCACCGAAAACTCTCGGTACATAAGTTCTGTGATCGGTGAACTAAGATCTTCCGTAGCTGGGAAACCGTCGTACCCTCGAATTTTTGGTAATGGAAACTTAGCCTTAGAATTTTGCAAGGAATCTACCCTCAAAATACGACCCGCTCAGCCTTAATCACCATGTGTATAATAAAACTAAAATTCTTTATAAGTTGGCAGCGTTATGTAAAATCGCCAATCGACTTTGACCAGTCTCGAATAAAGTCAAAGGAAAAAAAAAATGAAAAAAACCTTCTATTTATTTATTGCAAAATATGAGAGGAAATAAAAGAAATTTTAATCCACTATTTACGTAACCGCGATATACTTATACTATACATATAAGCTCTTTTACTATATGATACAAGAAAAAAGAAATGCATACATCAATTTTCAGACGAGATGACTACTTTGCCACGGTTTCCCCTATTTGAGATCGAAATGGTTGAGCTGCTAATTATGGTAAAAAAAATTCACTAAAATCTGTATGTGTAGGTATATCAGTGTGTAATGTGATATACTGCAACCTGCACGCATATGTATATACAGCTATGTATAAGTAAATAAATATATATGTAGATATATGTAGTCCGTATATATATCGAGGATTGGGGGATGAGGGAGGAAGTTTCCGATAAGAACAGACGGCAGTGATTCCCAATCCCTAAAATTTTTTGGTTTGAATCAAGTTTGGCACCCTTCGGCAGCACGACACCCTTGACATCGCGAGTCAGTCGACCCAGAGGACCACTGCCAGCTCTCCACCAGGGTGTAGCACGGGGATTGGTGCCAGGGTGGGTTTTGATCAATATCTCTCCCCCCTTAGTTACCCCCCTTCGTCCCTCAGCCCTCACAGACCCATACCATACCCCTGTGGGGAGCCAAGGGGTAGAGGGTAGAGGGTAGAGAGGGAGAGGATAGAGAGAGAGAGGATAGAGGGTAGGGGGTAGGGATCACTATATATCCCCACCAGATCCCATCATCCAACCACCATGAATATCCAACACCATATATGCACCAGTACTCTCAATATATACACGTAGTGTGCGTGTGTAGGTATATATATATATATGTATAGCCATAGAGAAACTGTGTATAGAAAAACGCATGGAAACGATACAAGATTTATACACACGTGTAGGTAGGTATGTACTTATTATAGAACGTATACCGGTAATTGATATGCGTTTTGTATATCTATAATAGAATATGGATGTTTATCACGTTTTTAACAAAAGGCTGTGGAAATGGAGGACGAAAAAAAAATCAAAAAAGAAGTAAAACGAAGTGAAGAGAAAAAAAAAGAAGATATACACTATATAATATGATTGGGTTGATGATATTTAATTGAGCTCAATTATGATTAGGGTAATTAATATATAAGGTGAAGAGCAGTGTCGAAGGATTAAGCTATCGTATCCGACTAACTACTTTAGCCTTGTGGTAAATGTACTATTTATTGAATAATGATAAAATCGTGTTAATACGCGAGGTCAACGCGGTGCGGATGTCGTTTCGATAAACTATATAAACGTATATGAGGTACGTGCATGTGCGTAAGTTATACGTCGATAAGAATGAAACGATATTTATAATTATAGGAATCGCGTAGCGATTGATAATGAGGACATATATATGTTAGAATCAACAGATTTCAAATTGCGGAAAGCAAAGAGAGGTAATAACGAAGAAGAAAAAAAATAAAAAGAATGTATAATCATAGAAAAAAGAAACCAATGTCGGATCGATTATGTTATACTTCGAGAGGATGAAGAGGTCCTTCTTCGATATATTCGCACTTACGTAATACGTCGGCGAGAAATGAAGAAAAAAGAAAGAAAAGAAAAAGTAAAGTAGAAGAAGAAGAGGACAAGAGGAAGGTAAAAAGAATATTTAAAAAAAAAATGAGAAAAACGAAAAACGAAAAAAAAAGTTCATACCGTCGAAATGAGATAAAGTTGATAAATTTTTTTTTTTTTTGTGGTTCTTTTTTTTTTTTCATCCCAACAAAAGTTCAATGCTAATGATAATTTAGAGAAGAGATTTTTCTCGAACTTCGCATTAACAATGTGAGAATATCATTTGAATTGTATAACTTTGTTTTTTTTTTTTTTCTTCTTTTTCTTCTTCTTCTTTTTTCCAGAGTTTCGCGTACCTACTTCCGATAAGCAGCAAGGTATGTACATGTAAGTACCTATAGGTACTCGTAGTTATACAACTTTTGGTTTAGTTTTTTTTTTTTTCTTTTTTTTTTTATTTCATTCGATGATGTGATATAGACGAAAATATATCGCGACTGATACCCGTATCTTGAAAACTCGAAACTGAATGTATTTGCTCTATCCGTTTTTCGTTTGCTCAATTTTCGATTTCGACAAAATGTGCAGTTGAGTTAAAAAGAGAGAGAGAGAGAGAGAGACCAAAGTAGGCGAAGAATTATACAAACAGAACAAGCGCACACACATAGAGAGAAAAAGAGGAGAAAAAAAAGTAAAAAAAAAAGTAAAACAAAAGAGAAATCTGACCAAAAATGTTACAAGCTACAGAGATAGAAATGCAATTAAACGTTTAGCCCTCCCACAAAAGCTTTGCCGAGATTATAATTCCTCGGCGAACTTAAATGAAGCGTGTGTAGCGTGCAAATTTTCTCCTTTTATACATCTACGCACCTACTCCACCCGCGTACGTCCGTACATTTATACATAATATATGTATATACCAATACAGAATACAGCCACCTTACCCGAAGGCGAAATGTTGTTTGAATAAACACAGACGGTATAAGTAAAATTATATAACTGTACGTACCTATATATATTAAAAATAAAATAATAATAATAATAATAATAATAAATAAAATAATAAATCCAGTTGCACTACTTGCATGAATAAATATATATATAGATATATTCTCGGGTCACGTAACCCAAGTCACATTTTATAATTCAATTATTAATTATATAAAAAACCTGTTTTAATTAACGCACGTGTCACATTTCCCGCAGATGACAGAATTGTTTGTTTATTATAATTTTCATCATTACTCGTAGGTATATTGCGCAATTATCACAAGATTTTTAAAATTTCGCCAGGGAGAGTAGAATGATGGGGGTGGGGGTGGTGGTGGTGGTGGTGGTAAGGAGTGTGTGAAGGGTGGCAGTAACGTCACTTAAAGTATTATCTCGAACTCCTTCAAGAGTGCTTTCGTATAATGTACCTACATACTATATAGGTATACTACATATAATACATATTTCGTTAATTTTTATTCTCTTTTTTTCTCTCATTATTGCCGAAGGTATGGGCAAAAATATAGTATCATATTTTTTGTTACTTAAATAATAGGTAGTATATGCATAATCGAGATTTGTTTTCTATAAGTTAATTCTAATCCTTGTATGATCGCATAATACATATAATGAAAATGACGAAACGATGAAAAACGTTCAAGGTATAAAATAAGATCGCGATTTGTTCTGCGTATACTTTGATAAGGTCCGTCGAATGTAGAGAAATATTATAAGATGTAAATACCTGCACCTATACGTAACAACGTGTATGTGCCTTGAGGAAAAAAATTGAGAGAAAAAAAAAAAATGATTGAGAGAGTAAAAAAATTGACGAAAAAAAGAAAATCGAGACCAGTGAAAATAAGGATAAAAAAAAAAAAAAAAATTAAAATAAAAAAAAAAAAATTAAATGAAAAAAAAAATGATAGGTATAGCGATAGATATACCTTGCCTGGCTCGACGCTACGTACCTCGATGCATCTGGAGGAGAGAGGAATCCTGCTGAGTTAGCCGTAGGCAAAATTGAGCGTACAAGAAAGAATAAGAGGAAAGGAGGAAGAGGAGTAGGAGTTAGTAGGAGGATGAGGATGGGGAGTAAGAGACGAAAGAAAAGAGAAAAAAGAAAGAGGAAAAAATGAGGAAAAGAATTAAAGAGAGAAAAAAAGAAAGAAATAAGAAGGAAAAAACTAAAAAAACACAAAAAAAAAACAAACACAAAAAAGCGTAAAAAAACACCGCGTTTCTTTTCTTCTTTTTTTTCTTCTTCGTCTTCTTTCGTTCTTTTTCTTCTATTTTTTTTTCTCTTCTTCGTTTTCTTTTTTTTTTTTTCTCTTTTCTTTTTATTATTCTTTTTTTAGGAGAGCCAAGAAGAGGACTCGGGGAGAGACGAGAGAGAGACGAGACACACACCGGCAAACAATGGCAGCGCGTGCACACGCCGTTTTTCTTCTCTCTCTCCCGCTCTCTCCCGCTCTCTCTTTCTCTCCAACTTTATCTCTCTCTTTTTACTTCTCTTCACGTTCTACCTGTCTCACTCCCACGGTCTCGCGCGCACCGCAGAGAAACACGAACGAACTCATGGGGGGGGGGGGGGGGGGGCTGAGGGAGCTGGGTGAGGGGGAGGCGAGCTGAGGGGGAGGTGGAACAGGTTCCAGTCGCAGGATAGGAGTAGGGGCCGGGGGGGTCGCGGGGGGAGGGATATGGACGAGGGGGAGGGGGTGGGCGATAAAGGAGGGGAAGGGAGGACTGGAATCCCGAGTAGCAGCGGCGTAGCCGCCAACGAACTTGGGTTCAACTTAAAGCGATAGATCACGAATGGGTATATGACATTAAATAAATGTTTTATATATCTACAAGGTATATACGATGGACCAGAGGTACAAAACGTATCATACAAATATAAATATATATATATATACGTTAAGTCAAATGATATAAATATATATTTATATTATTATATGTTATAATTTGGTGAGAAATTGAAAATTTGTAATAATCATATCGAGACGTTATAATGCATCATTATTATCATTATTATCATTATTTAGGTAAACGAATGTGGAAGATTGAAAAAAAAAATAGAAAAAAAAAAAACAGAACTGTTTCTGAATTTTCTTAGAAATCCAAAATAGGTTAAAAATTGTAAAAGAAACGAAACAATCTCACATTGGGCGATCTTTGTTCTAATGGAATAATTAACGCACGCTATTATTGTATATGTACCTATATATATAGTATAGTTGAGTGTGACAGTAATAAAGCGCGCGGGTAAAGAGCGTCGGACTTTTTAAACGTTTCTTGTTGATTATACATACGATATACATATTATAGCAATAATCATATTGAAGACTATTCCTAATTTTGATAATTAAAATTCAAAAATTCTTGATTCATCATTTCTTTTCATTTTTTATTTTTTTTTTTGACAGGTCTGTTTAACATTTTTCGATCGATCGTAATGAAAAAAGAAAAAAAAAAAAAAAAAATACACAATAAATGAAAGTCCATATATATGGTATATGATTCGGTGAAAACCATATTATAATGAGCCTCTTAGTATGAAAAAAAAAAAAAAAAAAAAATATAGATATATATATTTACAACTGGTATTGGTATTTGCGTTCGAGAAAGTATTACATATATATAAACGATCGATATCATTGGTGTAATTGATCGCATTAGCATACGCAATAGATTAATGATTATATAGGTATATGTGTATGTGTATGTGTATGTGTATCCTATAACAATGATTAGGTTGCATTCGTGATGAAATAGAGATATATAGATAAAGAGGGTATAGAGGGTAAAGGGATAAAGGATAGATCCTCTATTAGAATTTCGTCAATGTTCACGGTATACTATATGCTATGGTTATAAATATATAGGTATATAGGTATATAGGTATATAGGTATATAGTACCGAGTTGTAGCGATCGTTATCGCGTGACGTAATCAAGCGCACGATAGGCCTCGTACATAAAATATTCTACAGTGAACCCCGCGTGCGGGGTGTTTCGGTATATATTGGCAACATTGGCCCAGTTCCCGACCCACGCACCCGTACCAAGTCCGTCCGTCGTAATCGTCGCCGTATTTCAATAATAATAATAATAATAATAATGATAATAATAATAATAATAATAATATAATAATAATAATAATGCTAATGATGTTGATATCGATAATGATGATAATATGGTAATAATAATAATACATATTTAAGTATATAAAGAATGTGTCAAGAAAGAAAGAAAGAAAAAAAAATCGAGTGCACCGTACTATATAGTACGCGTACAGTACGTATGTACCGACCGTGAAAATTGTTTCATTCATCGTCCCCTATTATTATTATTATTATATACATCGCGGGATCTAATATGTTATACATTAGATACATATATGTATATATTATACCTGGAATCAAAGAAATCGGAAAAAGTAAGGATAACCGGAGTTTTATACTACAGAGTAATTTTTATTCTTTGATTACCTAAACGAAATTTAACAAGAAATTAAAACAAAGTCTGGCATCTCTTTAATCGGGTGTGTGGTTGGCGCCTATGAACAAGAGGGAGGAGATGAGGTACGGGGGCAGGGGTCTGGGGTCTGGGGGCAGGGGTACGGGAGGGTGAACTCGCTCGAGTCGGGGTGTGTGGGGTGGGCCACGGGGTGGCAGGCCTACATTTCAAATACTGCCATCCACCCCAGCGCCACCAGCGCCACCATGAGCGCACCCTCTCTTTCTCTTTTTCTCTCCTCTCTTTCTCTCTTTCTACTCTCTCTCTCTCTCTCTCTCTCATTGCTGGCTACTCCCACGCTCGTACGTCTCCTTTATTTTTATTCTCCGGTGTTTCTACGTCACCCTTTTGCCATCCTCTCCTCTCCTCTCCTCTCCTCTCATCTCATCTCCTCTCCTCTCCTTTCCCTCGTACCTTTCTCTCTCTTCTCGGACATTTCTGGGCTATTTATTTATTCCCTGTTTTTACCTTTTATTCCAGACTGCATATGACGGACGGGACACGACCGACAACGAATGGGCAACAAATCGAGTCGACAATATTTATTTCTTGTTTTGTCTTTTCATTTTTATTAGGTGACAATTCTATTTATTCATTTATTTTTTTCCCCGATCTTTTTTTCAGTCCCGAAATTAAAATCTGTTATTACATACTTATAAACAATTATTTAAAATATACTTATGTATATACATGTTATATTGCATATGAAAAATTAAAACCATCGATAGTCTTCGGACTGATAAAAAATCGTTGCTCTTCTCACTCGAAATGAGCGAAGTTGTAGTTGTAGTTTTTTTTTTTTTTTTTTTTTTTTTTTTTTTTTTTTTTTTTTTAGATTCTGTATTAATTAAACGTTTTAATTATTATTGAGGATGAGGTAGTTATCGTCGATTAGAATTGTAACGATCGGTTAATGTAACAATAAAATATATAATGATTTATTCATTTATTCTTCTGTGTAATTATAATGAGAAAATTTATCGCCTGTAACATATAAGTGGGTTTGGAGAATAAAATAAAAATAAAAAAAATTGATAAATCAATTGAAATAAATGAATACAACGTATCGAATTTAACATTGAGATATACCTAATAGCTGTGTCTAGTGTCTGCAGCAGGACTATAATATGGGTATAATCCTACCTGTGCCATATACTAGAGTTTACTTAGCTCACTCGCGGAGGGATATTTATTGCGATTCGATTAATCGATCGCAAGTTCACCTATATATATATATATATATATGTAAGAAACCGCAAGAACAAATAGCCTGACGAGTTATTGATGAGCCGGTGAAAAATCTATACCCACGTGACACGAGCCCCCTTATTATGAAATTCGGTATTTTATTCGTCACGCATATACCTAAAGTAATGAAGTATCACTGCGATGTAATACCGGACGATGTATGACGTCATCTTCTAATTTCTCCTTTTTTTTCATCTCATTTCAAAAAGGAGAACCGTATCATTTTCATACGAGGTTTGTAAAGTAGAGAAAAATGAGATGGAAAAATTATTGCTTGTATAGAAAATCGGTAGAATTTAGGGTGGGAAATTATCGGAAAATCTGTGGTGATAAGAGAGGGGAGGTAGTCACGTGATCGTAAACTAGTACATAACCGACGATAAGATACAGGTAAAGATTGAGTTTACCGGTCTTCATAAACTGCAGAGAGAAAATAGTGAAACAGGGATTCATATTTTTTGTCTTTTTTTTTTTATATGATCATATAAATTTTAATGGGGGTAAAAAAATATTCAAGTATAATGTCTTCGAGTTGTTATTCCTCCTCTTCGTCTTCTCCTTTTTTCTTCTTATTTTCTTTCGCCAATTCCCCGACGAATTAATTAATTATTAAAAATTGAAAGATGTGAGATTAAGGGTGGAAAGAAAGTTGTAGAATTTAGTATGAGACAAGGTCATCCCCTTTAACTGGTGGATTGAATTTTTCCCCCAACAGAGCTCCTGCCTCCCGGCAGTAGGTGCCTCCCCCGGGCACCACCACCACCACCACCACCACCACCACCACCGCCGACGGCTAAGAGAGACAAGACTTTATCAGGCCCGGTGGAGGGTTGCTACGGGCAACTCAACGCGGCCGAACGAAGTCCCGGATAGTTTAGGGTGAAATGAAATTGTCAGAATTTCAACGCGGAGGACAGTACTGCGCGTATCTTACGCGGGACCAACGGCTCCACGGTTTAATCCCACGACGACCAGGACGGCAGCTCTCGGAGTTTCGGAGTCTCGGAGTCTCGGAGTCTCGGAGTCTCGCAGACTCTCAGAGTTGGAGTCACGACCGACGAAGAAGACGCGCGAGCAGCCTCCAGTCTCTATAGTCTCACCTTTAAAATCCTTTTTAACGAGAACCGCGTCGCCCAGTAGCGAATGGGGATAAGAAACTATGTAGTTGGAAGACAACCAAGACGAGAAAAGGCAAAAAGGCGAAAAGGGAAAAAAGCAAAACGGGAAAAAAGACAGCAATGAGAAGCTGTAGGTAGGTAGGTATAGTGGAACTTTCAGATTGAAATGAAACTACCAACTTCTATAGCGATTCGGTTCAAAAATGATAAAGCTAATCATTCTCGGGGGAATTTTTTCTCATTTTTTTCGTCTAAATCAAACTTCAATTTATATAATCATAAAAAAAAAAGGAGAGTTTTTATGAATATATTCAAAAATTTACTAGCTAGGTTGAAGTTTCAAATTTTCAAAAAACGTTCAAGTTTAGAAGATTCAAGTTCGGAATTCTGACTGTCGAGAATTTTCGAAATTAGGAACTTGGATCTAAAAAAAAGAAAATCAACGGACAAAAATGAACGTATGAAATTATTGTTCACTGCATAATAGAGTATCGTCTTTTCTACACCACGGTGTGATTGGTGCCAAAATACATAATAGTTTCCACACGACGTGGTCCTAGACTCTTGAATCATCGTCTAGTGGTACGGGTCGAGGGGATTTTGTCGGTGTCGGTGGAATATGGGAAAGGGAATATAGAGAGAGACCGAGAGAGAGAGAGAGAGAGCGTAGAGGTAGAGAGAGAAAGGTGCGTGCGGGTGCTCCAATTTTACCATCGCCGCGGACCCCACCCTACAAAACCTCCCAGGCCGGTGTCAAAATATTCCATTGGATTAGCCGTCGAGCTCAGCATCCTCAGGAGTCAGAACAAGTTCTGCGATTAAATTATGCGACGAATCATAAATTCGTATCCCACCGTCGTCAAGTTGTTTCGTGGGCGGCGTCGCTCCGTCTCCCTTTATAATAAATACCTATATAGCCATAGGTCATATATTATGTATCTGTGTATATACACAAATATATAATATAAATATGTATAACGGTAGTAAATTTGAGTAGGATATAGCTATATAGATATATACTGCACCCACATGCGTATATATAAACGTAAAATTTTTATGTGGATATGTACATATTTACTTTATTATTTATTTATGCATGTTTACTTAATATGCAAGCGTTGAAATTCCCGCGATCGTATGTCTAGCTGTGGTACCTATAGGCTGTCCAGATCACGCGGACTACAAAAGGCACGTTTGTATAAAATCAAGCTATACAAATGACCCCATACCATCGACGAACTAACCGACTACTTAGGCGTATACCGAGAGTCTTTGGTGAAACTGCTGACCCCCTCCCTGCGGCGAAAACCAACACAGACACGTACCGCGTGCACGCGTGCACGCGGTACGTGTCTGTGTTGGTTTTCGCCGCAGGGAGGGGGTCAGCAGTGTCTGGTTTCATCGAAAACTCTCGGTATATCGAAAACGAACCTAATTTGACAGCTGTCAAAACATAGGAGTAGCTTTTAAAACCTACGATACGTCGACGCTTCAGTATCCTGCACGTATATGGTATGTGGTATATGTCAAGAAATACATCCATAAGGTCATATATACATATATTATATATATATATATATAAATATTATATACCCACCCATAGAAATTCATAGTGATGAAAGCTCGAATCTAAACGCGATACCAAGATCAGAAACCCGCCGTCAACGTATCCCTGCGGTATATTAAGTCTCTAAATATATTACCAAGATTAATTATAGACACGTGTAGGTAGGTAGGTATACGTACATAGAGCAAAGGTTTGATGCATACGATTTCCGTATTATAAACTTTATATGAATTTGAAAAACATTATTATAATTTCACTTTATGTCATCTATACTACGCGGAAATGTCATTGATAAATTGAATTCCCTTTTCTCTGATCTCGATGATATATTATAATGATATATCGTTCATTATAATACCTTTAAGGATAACTCGTTCTGTATATAGCAATTAGCAGAGTTTTACACGTCGGTGTATATATTCTTTAAAATGAAAAGCTCCGAAGACAAGCGAAAGTAAAGTGATTCGTTTCGCAAATTTGACGGTACGGGACCGAAACTGATCGCGTATACCCCCTTGCCTTGCCTTGCCATGCCATGCCTTGCCATGGCCAGGCGAGGTGAGGCTTGGCGCGTGGCAAATCCTACCGTCACTGACAATGAGTGACACTAAACGGTGCAAGGGTCCGTGGCTCTAGTTATTCATTAAAAAATATCTACTCATTACATATACGATGACGATTTGAATTTCAGTTACAGAATGAGTTTACTCATCATTTTAACAAAAATTTGAGTAAAACTTAAAAACTTAAAAACTTGAAGAACACAAACATCAACTAACTACGAAGATCATTAATTCTTTTTTCATGCAAGTGCAGGTCACGAGGTCGACTAAATTCTTCATGAGAATAGTTTACTATCAGAATCTTGGTGAAAGGAGAGGAGAAGAAAATATACATAATACTATTTCTATTGTGTGATGAATGATGATATAGGAAATGTAATCGAATGCGTGCCTGACCTCCGCAACGTTTAGTGACTTAAAATCGTTCGTATACCGAGAGTTTTGGGTGAAACTGATGACCCCCACCCTGCGGCCTCACGCACGCGGTACGTGTCTGTGTTGCGGTTTCGCCGTAGGCAGGGGGTCACCAGTTTCACCGAAAACTCTCGGTATATGCATTACCATAGATTTTCTAGGAGTCGTTTTGATCGTGACTATGATATAAAATTTTGTTAATTTTGATATATTTCGTACAATGGTTGATATATTGTTTTTTTTTTGTTTTTTTTTTTCAATTTTTTATTTTCATTGCTTCACAGTATATTGTACGTCTACACTAAGGCTAGTGTCTAGATTTGTACACGTTGACCAATAGGTGGATAGTCTATTTCCCCAGGTTGAGAAACCCTGGGGTAAAACGCGTACCCGCGGACAAGTGTAGTCGTGGGGGCGTGTGTGCGTACCACGCCGACGACGCCCTCGACGCCGACGCGACTCCTCTCCGTATAACCGGCTGTATATATGTATACATATACGTGTATATATATATACGAGTATCTACGATTCTACATAAATATATTACGGGTAGGGAGGAACGGCGGGGCGAAAAACATAAGGGGTGTCTAAAAAAATTGATTAACAAAATATCATATGTATGAAACGCCGATTTTATCGATGATTATTTCAAGCTTTTTATACGCTTTCAGAACCTATTGAAAACAAATGTTAAATTCATTTCCGATTTTTCAGAAAACTCTCATCGTTTTTACACCCATGAGAAAAAAAAAATAAGAAAAATAGAAATAAAAAAGTTCACTTGACCACCGCGATATTCTGCTTTTTAGACGTAGGTAGAGAAAAGGAAGGTCTGAAGTTCTGACGCGCGGGACAGTGCTTTGCTGTCACCCGTTTGGATGACCCTTTTTTTTTTTTTCAAAACAAGTGTTTCTCTATATTTTATTATTTTTATTTTATTTTAATTCTTATTTTATTTTTTTATTATACAGTATATATATATATAGGTATATTATATGTGTGTACTAAACTTTTTTTATACTCTTTTTTTTTTTTCTTATACCGCTGACTCCTTTGTTTCGTCGCGTTTGAGCGACCGCGCGTTTGACACGTTATATATATATATATATGTATAATATATATAGGTATATACTTATACGAAACAAAACACACTTCGAGAAACCGTATGCAGCGACGAGGAAGACGAGGAAGAAAAGAAGAAGAAGAAGAATAAGAAAAAGAAAAAGGAGTTGATTTACCGTTAGCTAAAAACCTTAACTATATAATATACCTTTACGATTCTTTAAAAAAAAAGACTATATTTATAACGACGATTTTTTTCTATTGAATAAAAAACAAATAAAAAATGTTCTTTAAACAAAAACAAAAAAGATAATGAATAAGAAACAATATAATATGTCATACTGTCTACACTTATATCAACAGTAAAGGGTCTGATTAAAATAATCACAGAAAAACGAATGAAGAAAAAAGAAAAAGAAAAAAAAATAGATACTTCGCGATCTTTATCTAACGATACTTACGAAAATCGTAACAGAAAAATAAAAATAAAATACAAATCAAAAACTGTATAATATATATTATCGTGTCGATAAAATCCATACAATTAGTTATAATAAAGCAAAAATGTAGTTTCCAAAGAACAGACTTTTTTTTCGCCACCATATATATGTATATCAAAGGTGAGTATCACCTATGTACTGTACTATGTATGTAAAGAAATAACACATGTATACATATACCCACATATAATATTATATACTGAATACTCGCACATAATGTGGCATAAATAAACGTACACAGTTGTATCTATATACACATATATAATACCTACATATACCCACATCTTTGCAGTATACATATTATATCTATACCTATATATATATAATAAGGTATATATATATATATATATATATATATACACCTTCATAAGTACATACAGTATACAGGTATACGCGAAGCCAGGCTGCGACGAGGCGTAGGTAAAGTTAGGTTCAGAGGCAGAGGCAGAGAGGCAGAGGCATAGGTGGAGGTGGAGGTAGAGATGGAGGCAGAGGAGGCCGAAGGCAAGAGGCAAGAGGGACCGACGAACCGGAGGGCGCTGTAAAATAATTGTCCGACGAGCTATTAAACCGTTGAAAAATAATTGACAAACGGAATAGTTATACGTTAGGTAAGGCGGTAGCGGTGAAGGTAGAAGGGGGGGGGGGGGGGGGGAAGAGAGAGATTGTTTGACCGAAGAAAATCGAACGAAATCTTTAATGAAACGATAATATCTAATATCAGGCATGAAAGTATATCTACGATCTATAATCTATAATCTGGAATAGAGAAAAAGAAGAAAAAAAAATTCACAAAAAAAACAAATAGTGAAATGAGTAAAAATAATCTATGAAAATATTCATTCCGTAATTTGTTTAAAAAAAATGAAAAAAAAATAAAAATTAGAAAAGAAGAAATCATCGAGTACCTATGTCGGTACATACATATATTATTAATTAGATACAATTTTTTGACTTATACTTTTATCAAGGTATTAGACCGAGGGGCTATTCACTTCTGAAATCAGCTGTACACCCCGGGTTGAAATCAGTTCAAATCAGAGAAAAAATCGTTCTGAGATCCCAAAAAATCACTGAGAAATCACTTAAAATCAGCGGAAATTCTTCGAAATCCTTCGGAAATCACTGGAATTCAGCTGAAATTCTTCGAAATCACTTTGAAATAATTGAAAGTCAGCAAAAATCATCCAGAATTACAAAGGAAATCATATAAAAAATCAGTTGAAATCATATGAAATCATGCGAAATCATATATGAAATCACGAAGTCACGAAATCACTTGCACATTCAAAGTTTGAGTGAATAGCCCCTCGTGTATTAGACAGTTATGGGTATTAGGTATACTACATATAAAACAGAGAAATTTAGACGAGAATAAGAGGAATGACTTGGATAAATCGCACTGTTAGCGGCAAATTGTTAGCGCGAGTGTTGCCTAATTCTTAACACCTGTTCTTAATTTAGTTTAAAACCGCAAAGAAGAGAGAAGAAAAGAAGTATTAAAAAAAAAAAAAAAAAAAATAAAAAAGATATCGATTCTTCAAATTAATTAGACGTATATTTAATTGTTATCAATTGAAAAACAAATAAAGTCTTTTCCTATATGTATATATTCTTGCGTATATATGTATATAATTCACGCATATAGGTATGCACATACTAGGTAATATACGTACTACTATAGGAAACGGGAGAACGTTGGTATTACAGAATCCTGACCGTCAGCGAGAATGAAAAACAAAAAAAAAAGAAAAAAATTAAAAAAAAAAAAAAAAAAAAATTATAAGAAAAGAAAAAAGAATGGGGAGTAAAGATAAGGGGACAAAAATTTTTCAGTCACGAACTCACTGAACTTTTACATATAGGTATATTCAGACAAAAGTTTTTCAGTCAGCTACCGCCGCACCGGGCGCCGCGACGCTGGACCGGGTAAAGTGTTGTCCTGTTTACTCCAGTTCGCCCTCTAAACTCTGTATCATCTCTTTCTTTCTCTCTCTCTCTCTTTCCCTCTCTCGCTCTTTCTCTCTTTCTCTCTACGAACAGTTACTCTTCTTCTCTGTCTATATGGGAGTAGCTCGGAAGACTGGGTCTATCCCTTCGTCCACGAGTTCGTCCGTTCGTCCGTTCGTACCGGCCCCCAGGTTCTAAGAACGCATCTACATCTCGAATAAGAAGAACGCACCGAATTTTTATACCTTATATCATATACCTCCTACTATATCCTAGCTGGGCGGTGAAAAAAGTTTTATCTATTTTTGTACCAATTATGGACACACAGAGAGCGTCGTAGTCACATACCGAGAGTTTTCGGTGAAACTGTTGACCCCCACCCTGCCTGCGGCAAAACCAACACAGACACGTACTGGTTTCGCCGCAGGGAGGGGGTCAGCAGTTTCACCGAAAACTCTCGGTATACTATATGCATGTATATAAAGTCTTCCTTCCGACTTCTTATTTCGTCCCGTGGGAAAATAAACTGATAACTTTAAGGAAACTAAATTTATATTCACTATCCCCTAATTAGTAATCAACTAATTACTAATATATACATTTCCTAGTGTTTATATATTCTACGCGTTTTTTTTTTTTTTTTTTTTCTATTTTATCGCGACTGATATTCACGACCGCATAATCGCGAGACACATCAGGCTTTATATAATATGGAAAGTTCCAATTGCCCGAGTTTTAGACGGGGTGATAAAAAAAAAAAATTCAGGTAATTAAAGCCCTCTAGGTATATAATCGACAAACTCACTCATTTCCTTCAGGTCAAAGTATCAAGTCATTAATCGAGTCTATTTTTACATCCTTTTTCTCTGATTTTATTATCAGACTATAGAGTAGGTAAAGAGTATAATCATCTTTTTTTTTTTCATTTTTGATTTTTTTTTTTTTTCTTTTCTTTTTTAAGAACAGACCAATCGAACAAAGAAACTTATATTGAAATAATATTCAGATGTCAAATGTTTTATAAAACACGATAAGTGATTGCTGACCAGACAACGATTAACAGGCCAGACTTATGAACCTGGAGGAATTCAAGGTGGAGGTGAATTACCTAGTTAGTTGATATATATATATACACGAGTCCAGGTTAGGCTAGGACCCCCCCTTGACCGTCGACATCAAGGTGCCCGTGACTCTGCAAGGTCCGTTAGTTTTGTTCGCGTGAGCGTAATATCCTTCTATATATCCTTGATATATATATACACAGAATGATATACATATATAGTATATACGAACGCATTCGTCAGACGCCTGTTACGTTGTGTCTAATGGTGTTAAAATTTCATCTGACGTTTTCCATACATCGCAAAAATCAGAATGAAAATACAAAAAATCCGTATTGTAAGAATCGTATCAGTTTTCATTCAAAGAAAGTGCAATTTTTTCCGATATTTTTTTTTTCAATTCTTTTTTTTGTTCATACTTTTTATTTTTATTCACTTATTTATACCTTGCAAAAATTCACGTTGAAACACCGCGAGGATAAGGGGACGGAGAGGACAGAAATGGTGAGGGTGGAGAGGAGGGGTTGGGGTGAGTAACGAATTGGTAACGGTGATGCGTAACGAGGCAGGTTGCCATGACGACTCGTCTGACGTCATGAACTTGTTGAAAAGCGTCGTCAGGTAGGTAGGTAGGTAGGTAGGTAGGTATATATAATAGGTAGGTATAATATATATATGAGGTAGGTACGTGAACCTATACCGTGCGTCAAAAATGAGAGTCACATTATTCATTCGAATCTTCTGTTATTTTTTTTTTCAATTTTTTTCCCGTTTCTATTCGTCGATTCAGATTGAATGTGGCATATTTTGAGTATAGATTCCTTGTGAAATTCTAAGACTAAATATCCTTTACCAAAACATCGAGGACCTAATAGTTTCCGAGCTACGGACGAATCTTAGTTGACCAATCACAGAAGTTATACAGGTGCAGCACGCATACAGGGCTGACCATGGACGGAAGCTGAGCGCGGTGCCCTGGGCTACGCGATCTATACGTGCTCCGCGATTGGTCAATGGAGATCTTTCGTAACTCGGAAACTAGGGGTCCCTCGAATTTTCGGTCGAGGTGATTCCGTCTTATATTTTCACGGAGAACCCCCCTCCCCCCAAAAGTAAAAAAAAAATGATTATTTTTCGGAAAAATAGCTGAGGAACTTTCGATCCTAATTTTGACAGGGATTAACCCTTTATAAGAAATTCGTCACGGATTCTGAATCACCCTGAATACATCCAATATGTTGTAAAATAGTAATAATAAACAATAATTTATTTATTTTTACTTTTTTTCACGGTGTCAAAGTTCACAAAGGTAATTCAACGAGCGAACGAGCTGAACTATACCCACACTGCAGCAGGGTTCAGGTAAACTTTTGCCTTGTAACTTTTGGCTGAATGTCTATTGAGGTAAAGGGTACTTTTCACCGTGCGAAATGACCCTTTTAGAAAAGTTTCCGGTACCCGAAAGACGTAGAATTAACTGAGTAACGAGAAACTCAAAGTTTTGTTTCGTAAACCTTCATTTTTATTTTTATATAGGTACATTTCCTCCCCGTTGTTTCTTTTTTTTACTTTATTTTTCCTTTATCCTCTTATTATTTCGAAGATCAAATTCTCAAATAAAAAACAAAAAACAAAAAAAAAAACGTGAAAAGAAAATTTCTAATTAAATTTTGTATACATGGAATCGCCTCATCAATCCATAAGCACCTATTAATTCCCTAGAGTTATAATACTGGCTGAAAAAACGAATTATTTCACGTCGAGTATAATTGAGACGAGGATTAGGCCGGAAATGCCAGAAATTTATTAATCCAGTTTAATCCGGTAGACAAACGACGAATTGTCTGAGGGTCACGCGTTGGGCAACAGAAATTGTTTTTTTTTTTTTTTTTTATCTATAATTTACGGGAATTACATATTTATCGATGAACCGCAAAACACGGTAAACTGATTGAAATTTTCGGAACGTTCGATTAGGTAGGTAAATCGCGATATCAGAGACTTTTGAACAAAAATTTTTACCCATTTAACAGCAGAACTATGTATAAAAATAAATCCATATCACATTTAAGTGTGTAAGGTATGTGCATCCTGGATTCAAGTATAGTGAAGTAAGAATATAGGAGAAAAAAGGAATCTAGCTAGTAAGTAGTAAACGCGTACAGTCAGACGAAAAAGTTTTCAAATACAGTATGTATAAACCTATATACAGTACTTATATATCAAACAGTCTTACGTTATACAAGTATATATACGAAGTATGTATGAAACTACTGATTTAACCATTTTTCTATATACACATGTATTCCTACTGTGCAACGGTTGAAAATCACACATACACATGTATAGGTGAATTGAAAAAATGAAACGATTTATAGGTGTGTACAAGTGTGTCTATATATCACGTCCTGCACCGTTATAACGCAAAGTTTTAAATTTGTTATTATAATTGAAACTGGCTGTACACCCTGAGGTCAGACCGCACGTTTTAACGAATTTCGACAATCCTATTCCGCGCAGGATACAAACACGTGCGGATTTACATCCTGACTTAAACGTATAACCGTCCAATTTTGGTTCGAAAATAAAAAGCAGAAAAAAGAAAGAAAAAAAAAACAGAATCAATCAATTAACGAATAAAATGAATGAGTAGATGAGAGAGAAGGAATAACAGATACACTATACGAAATCCCAAATTTCAAATTATATAAATGACCGAAAGTTCAAATTTAGACCCGTTAAATCTGAATCACTCTGTATAAGCAGGACATGATCGATCGCCAATTATAATTATCCAACATTATTACTGCGATCGAAGAAAACTTTCATCTCTCTGTACACAGACGCATATAGTGATTTTAATCACATGTTTCTGTACCAATTATTATCCCATACAAGTTAAGAATAAGGTAAGCGAGTAGACGTATCAAAAACGACAACTAAGTGTATGTACCTCTACACATTACGAGATAAGGAGATAACGCACACGTTATTATCCGTGGTTATAGTCCAGCAGTTTGGTGGTCAAGTAAGTGGCGGGTGTGTTGAGATAGGGAGAAAGGGAGAAAGGGAGGTAGCTAGTGGTGGGTGGAGAATGTTCAAGCTACAATGCCGGTTTGTTAATTGGCGGTTAACTGAGTGTAATTAAGTTAACTCTCAAGCACGTGGGCGAGGCGCTTTGTACAAGGTTTAAACTCCAGGTTGGAAGGTTTAAGGCGATGACCACTACACCTACTACATAAATCGATTGACCATCACGATACATAAACAATATAATAACGTTTAAGCAATTAGCTAAAATACCTTCATCCCTCATCGCGGAGAAAATTGTATTCTGACTGTCAAGAAAATCGAAAAATTTAACCAAAAGCATAAAATCGCAGATTCAAATTCGCGGAATTTTCCCCTGAAAAATATCCAATTCTTCGAGATTTTTTCGACCTTTTTCTCAAATTAATTGAACCGGAAGTCTCGTCCTATGCCATTCATTAGTTGCTATGAGCTTGATTAAAATTTCGATCCGAGTATAACACGAATTCGGCTATTAAGAAAAAAATAAAAATAAAAAATACCTGATAAAAATTGATTTCCTGAGCCTAGGGTCAACCGGGGTTCAAAATACTGAAAATGACTCTACTCCCGGTAGTCGCGTAGTATCTTGGCAGCCGTTGTCTGTCGGTTATACCGGCGATCGGGAATGCGATGGTCCGTTGACCCTGATCCGCGAGACTCGTCTCGGACTAACTTGGTGTTATTTCAACGTAGAATAACTGCTTATAGGTGTATAAAATTTGCGATAATAGTATATATGCACAAGGAGTAGCCTGTACACCTAATGTCCCATGTGTAATTAATTATCCTATACCGTGTGCATCAACTCAGCTGGTTATGTCTTTTCCATAGGTACACGAAAAAGAGAAAAAAAAGATAAATTTTCAAGTGCAGAAGACATTAAGAAATCCATCGTGTGATTGTAAAACGAAACTAGAGCTAAAATTTGATGATGAAAAAAAAAAGAAATTTCTTTCCATTTCGCCGCAGTTTTTCCTGTATGCGTTAGTTTGTTGCCGAGCAGCAAGTAAGGAGGGATATTATCTATTCTATGTTACTATAGGTAGGTGGGTAGATATACACTAGGGGGACTTAGAGTGCGAGGTGTATTACACATAACTTATGCAAGAAAACTTAGCCACCGCCGCGAGGTAGTCTGACAGGCTGTTAAAAGGCCGCGGTAGGAGGAATGAATAATATAATCCATGATTAATGGGTCGCTAAGCTGTTACCACCTTCAGAAGCGCATGCATGAATGAATGACTGAATGAAATCGTTGGTGTGCAGTGGCTAGGAGTGCAGCAGTGCGAGTTCTGAATTGGTGCAGTGTACCTTACGTGTACGTATAGTATGGTTACGCGGTTGGTTTATAAACCGAGTTTAAAACGGCGAGGATTCGGAATAAAGTAGGCAGTACCTTATATCATCAAGCACGTTGCAGGTCCTGCAGGTATAGGTACCTAATATATTAATCAATTTACTATCGGCCCGAGCTGCAGGCCCCGAGATTTACTGCGCTAATCGAGTAATGCGTGCAGTTAAACGAATGCGTCTGATTAAATTGAATTACATATGAAAGATTTTTTGTTTTTTTAATTATTTCTTTCGATATAGTATGCGTAAAATTTCGTTTCACGTACACTGAGTCGAAAAATATCGTATGAAACTGGTGCGAAAAAATTTTTACGCACCTGTTGCATAATATACTATGGTAGTGATTATGATATGGTTAATGTAGGTATTATTTTATCGACAAGGTGGCGAACCTCGTTTCCCCATTTTCAAATAATTACTAATCCAACTATAATCTTCGATATTCGCTGAAAAAAAAGAAAAGAAACGACGAAGAAAACTCTACGTCGTTGATCACGTTTTATGGGTGTAATAAAACGCCTCGGTATAATCCAAGCCGGGATAACAACGCGGGTTAAACTGACTAGCTAGCTTTCCTTGATAACTAAACTGCAGTCTTTAAGACTCGGGTTGATTAAAATCACTTTTATAGTTACCGCGGATCATAGATTACCGAGTCATTAACTATACGGGAGATATTTTAAGAATGTGCTTTCTCAACGCATTTAACACAGCATTTATCCTTCGCTATCAACCATCATTCGTCCTATGCATATATATTAGGGTGCTCCTTGATTCCATCAAATTCGAATTTCAATGCAAAAAAAAAAAAAACAGGTTGAAGCAAAAACCCAGACAATATGAATTTTGGTTCAAAAATGTTTACTTCTCACACAGAATTTTTGATCATTTTTTTCAGATTTTTCGATCACGGCCATCGTGATGTGAAAAAAAATAAATAAAACTTCAAACCTTTAGGCATGACGCGCTCAAATTTATTTTGAAAAATCTGGCAAAAATTCTAATTACCATTCAGAGTCGCATGTGTGGGATCTGTCATATTTTCGTTCGCAACAGAACTATTCGAATATTTCAATCCACGTCCCTCAATTTCTTTTTCTTTATTTTCTTTATGATTTTACGATACGAAACGATAATACCTACATATTGTGGGACGTAGGTATACTCCTGCAGGTTGAAACGAATGGGCCCTACTAGATCATCATTTCTCCTTACGCATCGCGTTGTTACGAAACAGGGGCGAGATACCTAGGCGATGTTGGTAGAAAGTAGATGAAACATCCCTCACCGCGTCGTCGTATCACGTAAACATCCACAGGTGGTCGTTGGGGGCTGTTAGACGGCTGGAGAGTTTCACCGCGTCAACCCTCTCGGTGGTGGTCGCGTTCCTTCCATCCTTCTTGAGACAGTAGCAGTAGCAGTCGCAGTAGCAACAGCGGCAGCAGCTATGATCTTGGTCCTTTCCCCGCGGTTGACCTGAGCAGACCGCGATGACCCACCTCCGTGCACTTTGTCCTTTTTTCTTTATTTTTCCTTTCTTCGTCTGATATCTCCGGACGGATTATCTACCGGCTATAGTAGAGTGTGGAGTTGGTTCTGTCATGGGCTAAACCCCTTGTCGACAGTCGAGAAACGACAGGGTCAGGGATATGCGTGTGTAGCTAGCTATAGACATACACCGCAGGATCCAATATTCTATTTCACCCTTTTTTCGCGAGATAAAAATCCCTCGTTTTAATTTTCTTTCTTCTTTCTCCAATTCTTTCATCATCATTCCAAATTCACATTGTATAATTTGTCATCAACGGAGAAAATAGAAAAGTGTCCAATTATTGAGATTAGAGTAAGTGTAGTAGGTACAGACGTGTTATCATGTTTCGTTTCTTTTTTCTGTTTTTTCTTTTTTCAAACTTCTTATCAAGAAAAAAGATTTTTTCATGGTTTTTCAACACTTTTGTCCAATTCTACGAGGAGCCACCCCGTTGACGACATATGTGGTACATTTATATACATATACCACTGCCTTTACGTAACTCAATCCACATATGGTGATAAACAGTATATCGTTAGTTAATCCGATCGCGACGAGTGATTTGGCGGTTTAAATCATTGTCCCGAAGGAATAGAAGAGAAATAATAAAGGAAAAAATAAGAAGGAAAAGGAGAAGAAGCTTTCCCGATCGGGGGTGATCGTTGTCGCGTACCCCCTTAAGCCCTTGTCAAACGGAAAATCTCCGGGGAATTAGAGGGCTGGTATATACCGGCAAAGCCTTTATACAGGAAACAGTGGGGAAAGTGATTTTTCGTTTTTTCTTTCCATCTCAAAAAACGGTGGCCGCTCCTTCATTGGGATATATATTGTTGCTGTTCCTTCGGCAAGATGTGTTCTGCCGAATTTTCGAGGCAGCAAAATCGTCAAAGTCTTCGAATTATTCCAGAAGAAAATTGAAAAAATCAGCAGTTTAGTAAAATATTGGAATATTATCGAGACATATTTATTGGTAAAAAAAAATTAAGAAAAATGGTATACTCTCCGATCCTCACCGTAGAATTTATGCGATTTAGACTAGGAAGAATTTCCGTTCGATTTTCGTATAAAAATATATTCGAACGTGTGAAGACAGAAAAAAAAAGAAAAAAAAAAATGAAGAGTACTATATTATTTAATCATATGGCGTGTACGAGGTTGAACTCTATTTACATACAAAGAAGTATATCTTTGCAATAAAGCCTCTGGCATGTTGATTTTTTTTCTCTTCTTCTTCAGTCGTTTCCGCTTTTTTCATTTTTTTTGCTTTTGGTCTGTTTGGTAATAAGAGCGCCGCGGCGCTGCCACGTCTCTTGGTACAAGCATTTATAGCATTGTAAGCAAAAATAGATCGACTTTATGCCTATACACCTTACAAATTTCCTTCAGGGGATGCGGAACCTCCTCTCCACCCCGAATCGACGTAACGTAGACCGTGGACCGTGAACCGTGAACTTTGAACTGTGAACAGCGAGTCGTCGAGAGTTCGTGTGAATTTCGCTGACGCTGAGCAAAGCACTAGGTAGTAGGTACCTACTATGCGAAAAACGCGAAGGACCCTGACGTCACAGGCCCAAAGCCATTACCATGGAAACGATTATATATATAGGAGAAGATGATGATACGTGGAAACCGTATCTGCGCGACTTTCTTAAGAGAGTACATATTTTCATTTCAGGCTATAGATTGTTCGAAATGAAAAGTGTTCAATTTCACTTCCTCTGGCATTATTATTATTATTATTATTATTATTATTATTATTATTATTATTATTATTATTATTTTTCTTCATCATTTCTCAATCGCGGAGCGATATAAGACCGGAGAGAAGATAAAAATTTTACTGCCTATAATATATACTAGTTTATTTCATACGTTTCAATTTTTTCACAATTGCGATCAGAGAGATTCGAAAATTTCGAAAAATTTCTATGAAGAAACAGAGTAGGTACGCGGCTTGCGGAAAGATCAAAGATGCCGCACAAGTCTGCGATATATATACGTTCTAAGATCTCGCCGTCATATTGATTTAATCTCTTGATAAGCGATAACACGGAGAATCACGTACCTACATTCCTTCGTATTATTGTTTCAATTTAATCACCGCGAGCTAATTTTTAGATACATTAAGGCTTAGCGATTATAATTTCATCTTTTTTTTTTTTATCTTTTTTTTACTGTGCACAAACTTTGAGTCATGTTCTTTATGGTGGGGATGAAAAAGTAATAATGATAATAATGATAATAATAATAATAATAGGTTCAGAAATTCGTTTCTAGAGGAATATATACCTACTATATTTGATAATATTCAAAATGAAATATTCGGTAAATAATAATCAAAAACTAATCTACAAAGACGACCCAAATTTTTTTTTTTTCTTTCTACCGAATTAGACGCTTATCTATATTACGATATAATATACTATTGTTAGACGATATAATATGTATATTATATAAACAGCTCAAAAAATTCTTTTGAAGTTTATAAACTGCCTCAATACTTTCAGCATTCAAGATGAAAAGAAAAAAAAGAAAACGAGAGAAAAAAACAACAAAATCCCATTTTTGTTCAAATTCGAATCAGGCATCTTGGATTTTGTTTGTCTACAATTTTTCTTATTTCATAATATTGCTATACCTTCGGAGAATTGTAATAAATAATAAAAAATTACGGATTAATTGAAAAAAAATCAGTTTTTTTTTTTTATCCAATCGTCGTTGCATAGACTCCTCTTCGACAATTTGAAATCATCGCTTGACCTTTTTTTCATTCTATCTCCTTCCGTTCGTTTTTTTTGTCTCTGTTTTAATTCAGTTAATGTCTTCTTCTTGTTTTTTTGTTATTTTTTTGTTCTTTTTTCTTACGTTCTTTTTTTATTTTTTGTCGCCATCGGATAGATTAGAAATCATAAATATGTGGCCTGGTGGTACGGCTCTTGCAGAATACCACGTAAGAGGCTAGAACGTAACAGTAAATATATCCTAGTTGTATATACAGTAGAGTTTCTGCAGTTTCCGTTCGTTTTCTTTTTTTTTTTCTTCCTTCTTTTTTCTCGGACTCTGTAACGTCTCCCTTTCATTTATACAATTTTGTTCTTCATATCTTTCTCCTATCTTTTATTCCTTTCTTCCTTTCTACAATACAATTCTAGATCAAGATAGAAATTGATAGAAAAATATATAAAAATACATAATACTGCAATTATTTCCCATATTATTTATTTAAAGCGTTAGATGTTTGTTATTTCCTCGAGCGTATATGAAGAAAAAAACCTGTTCGCCTATATCTTCACAAGTGCATATCTACCGAGAGTTTTCGATGAAACTGCTGACCCCCTCCCTGCGGCGGACCACGCACGCGGTACGTGTCTGTGTTGGTTTCGCCGCAGGGAGGGGGTTAGCAGTTTCAGCGAAAACTCTCGGTACATTCGGGTCCATACTACGACCTCATCGTCTAGTCTCTACGAACCCTGGCTTACAATAACGTTTCAGACAGGTCTTGGTCGTCACCAGAGTCTGACTCTCGCGCCTCCTACCGGAACTACCAAACTAACCACGTTTCTGGTCGTGGTTCATGCGGGGTCTCTTCGAATTCGTACAGGGTCTAGGGTTGGAGCTGTGGTACAGGTCGGCGGCTAGTGGCTAGTGGCTAGTGGCTAGTGGCTGTGTGGAAGAGAGGAGAGCGCGACCCGCGGCTAGTAGGGTACGGAGGCGGCGGTCGGTCTGTCGGTCGGTTGGTCGGTCGGTGGTTCTGCGGTCGCCATGGCAACCCGCCGCCACCGCTACAGCCCGATGTAATTATTTGAAAAACGCCCGCCGCAGTCCCCCACCCCCACCCCCGACCCCCACGCGTTTCCTCTTCCTTTCCCACCCCCACTGTTCCTCTTTCTCCTCCATCGTCAACCCCCGTCGTTGCCGAGGGACGAAACGGAGCAGTGGAAACGGGAGAAGAACCGGAACGAGGGTGGAGAAAGGTACAGCTTCCGGCAAGAGTAGGATGTCATACCTCGCGCGTATTTTTCTATCTAATTCTTTCCATTTTTTAGTTTTCATATCAACCGTCAGAAAAAACTTTCAACAGGAAGAGAGAGAAAAAAGAAACGTTTGCTGTATGACAAAAAGTTGTTGCTTTTTTTTCTTTCTTAATGAATCATAATTCGATTTTCTAGTCATCATTATCTGTAATAGGTACACGAAGCGAATGAGGAACCGCAATTTAGTAGTAGGTACATACACATGGGGAAGAAAAAAGAAAGGATATTTTTTCAACGTGTTATACATTGCTGACTATTTAATTCCGTATAATTGTTGAGTAAAAAGAGGAAAGAAGAAAGAAATAAAAAAATAAAAAAAATAATGAAAGGTGTAGAGATCAGAGTAGTCAACACCTACGCTTCAGGGACATGTGGATAATATGACCTTTGTATCATATATGCTGCTCATATATGCACATACCTATATAGGTATACTGGATAAACGTGATTTTCGACTTTTTCTACCTTAATGTAGTACCGGTCACAGAGTCGCGTATCTGGTCACTGTGAAGAGTTTCAATGCAGAGTTGTCAGCATATGTTGGTATGTGTGTTGAATTTAGCGCGGGAAATCCGTGGATTTGCATTATAGTTGTGTACAGATTTTTGAACATGCGGAAAATGTATAAATGTCAAGATCTTTTCGATCTTATGAAATTGAAGAGACATAAGAGAAGAAAAAATGAAATAAAAATTGAGAAAAAAAAAGGAATTTTTTTTTAAAGAAACAAGTTGCGAAGTAAAGACTTGAGAGATAATTAACGTGTATATAGAAGCGAGACGATGGCCGTACTATATACGTACGATCCCGTCATACGGTTGTTTCGCGCGAACAAGCGAGAAGAAGAAGTCGACGAGCGCGGAGAGACGCGAAGAGCGTAGAATAGCTACGAATGGCGATGCTCACTTGTTGCTTGCACACGACTAATTGCCAAGTAATTGCCTCTACTCCTCGGTGAAACCCCTTCGCCGCTCTGCTGCCTTCGGTCATAGAAAACTTTGCCCGTAACTTCCTACTATTGTCTTACATAATATTGAGATTCGTGTTACTTAAAATTTGAATTATGAAAATAATCATATATTTTATTAATTGAAATAAAAATATATTGTAGGTACGTAAGTCATATGGTCCACGAAGAATACCAAAGATTCAAAATTCTGGAAGCTATTCAAAGATACGAAGGGCCAAGCCTCCGAAACTTGAAATTTACGGATCATGCATTTATTCAGTGTTTAATAACTCGGGCTGTATTGATCGTATCGAAACCAATAAAAAAAAGTTTCAAAATCCTATCAATTAGGTATTTATGACATCGTGAAGTTATCGATTGAAGTAGATGAAATGGATTTCCGTAAAGAGGGTCTCGGTCATAATGAACTATTCTTTGTCTTCACATCCTGAGAAATATACCGAAATTTCAAGATTTTCCTGGCTTTTCGGGGATCTTTCGAAATTTCAATCTTTTAAACCTCAACGTTTTTGAACATTCAAAATCAACCTTCAACCCGACATATCGCGTGTAGATCACGTAATAAAATTGACGAATTTTTACTCACTTTCATCTTTGTCTCTCTTTCTAATCGCAATTAGGAATTTTTGCTTTTTTCTACTTCTTTTTTCTTTTTCACGTGATATCGTGATGTATTTGATATTCAATCATTTATTTCACAATCTAATTTCTATATGCAGGTCTTATATACTCGATCTTGTAATCCTGCCCGCATATATGCGTCTGGAGTAAGAATTCAGAAATTGGTTATATGTATATATCTGTAACTTATTCCTATATATCGTTTCGTTGTAGATATACTTCCTAGCAATTAGCACGCACTCGAAGTGAACATTATCAAGTAAAGAATGCGGCCATTACTCGGTCGTCGCAAGTATTTTAATTTCCCGGTATTTTCACCGACAATTCAACCATCCATGCAGCGCAGAACTTAATAGTGTGGGTTGACAAAACGAGAACTGAAAATTCCTCCGTGCATGATGGAAATGCGTGCGTAGGTATATAAATGATAAATATAATATATAAATATATAAATATATATATTCTTTTTTTTTTCAATTTTAATTTCTACCATTTCCTAATATCCAGATTTTCATTTCTTCTTTAAACACTTCGATGCACCTACGACGCAACGACACGACGTTTTGTCAACATTTGAAGTATCATTTTTTAATAATACATATCCTCTTTTCCGCTGCAGGTGTCGTATAGCGTGACTTATCGCATCTAACGATCTGACGTACACACTATTTATACGAACTAACCAGCGAGTCGAATTGACAAGGTTCTCTACCTGCCTAACAGCCTGCAAATCTTCAATTTTGCAATCGTATATTTATTGCCATGATTTAAAAATGCGTAGAGTTTAGGGGCATTTGATATTTTTTCTTTTTTTTTCTCGTATCTGCAGCAGGATGTCCGTTTAAATGTGAAAACGAAATTCCATTAGAATTCCAGGTTTTCCTAGACAAAATTTATCACTTTTTTTAGTCGACCTCCATGACAACGATAGAAAATATATTTTGAGATTTTACTAAATTTTTATAAACCGCGAGGCTCAATTTTCCAGAATTTCTCAATGTAATTATAAAATTTTGTGAGATTCCCAGGCGCCAACAGATTCCATGAAAATTTCATATGTTTACAGAATTTGTATACATGAAGACTATGGACACGCTGTTTTCTTCATTTCATTTTTTTTTAGTTTTTTTTTTCCTTTCCATTTCATTGTCTTAAAACAGATCTAATCCCTCCACTGAATGAATTCAAGATCGAAACCATTGAATCGAGTACCTATAGGTCGTAGGGCATGTACCCCACGAATGAAAATGAGTCACCCCCAAAGGAGTGTCGCACAATAGGACATCTGTCCCCCGGCCCTTATGTGATGGAGCCAAAAAAAATGACGGGGTTACGCCTCGCCGTTGGATTTTTCTTCGTCAATAATAAGACGAGGGAAAATAGTTTTTTTTTAAAAAAAAGGGTAAAAAATTAAGAACCTAAAATGATTGTAGAAATTATATTTTTAAAATATTTTTACTCATTTTCAAGTTTTTTTTTTGTCGAACAATTATTGAAAAAAAAAAAAAAAAAATCGATTGTCATGTTTCTTTCTGTATTACCGTCATCCGGTTTAACGAATAATTGTGTAAAACCTTTTTCTTCGTCGTTTAGCTTCTGAGGCGCCGCGACGCCAAGCGGCAGCTGGTTACAACGATAGGTACAACATACCTACATATACTATGAAAATCCCCCTCGACCGTCGGTATCGAATATAAAAATGTCTGATACACAGGTAGAAACGTATATGTAGATGTAATAAAGATACAGGTTTTATCTCGATATTGTAGAATCGGAAGTGATCATTTCATACCGCATCCCATATCCCAGGGGTCTTATTTACCTGTTGTTAACAAGCATAGAAGACCCCTCGAATCTAGATTCTTGTAATACCTGCTGGACCGTTGTAGTCGAGAACAAACGGTCCACTAGGTACCCAAAAGGGAAATAGAGACACGTGTTTCGCGGTTACACCTGTATGCATATTGTACACCTATGTATAGATGTGTAACCTGCAATTGAATGTGGGAGGTGTGGGTGCCGGAAACTGATGGTAATTGTGGCCGCGGTCGTCAATTAATTACGAACAAAAAAGAAAGAAAAAAAACAGAACAGAGAAAAAAAGAAAACAAAAAGAAAAAAGAATAAAACGGAAGAGATAAATAAGGAGAGAAGAAAAAAAGAAAAAAGAAAAATTTAATCGGTCAATTAGTGACGGCTGGTGATTCGGCCGATATGATCGCGTGCGATTCGATCTAATTTGATAGCTTTATACACATAGGTGGGTGGATAATACCTATATGTATACGAGATTTACGAGTCGGGGTTTACATTGCGTTTAGCTTAATTGCAAGACTTGTTTTTTTTTTCTTTCTTTCTTTTTTTTTCTTCTTTTTCTCGCGAATTAACAAAAAGAGAGAAAAGAAAAAACCGAGAAAAAGAAAGCGAAACTATGTTAGCTCGCGTAATAATCGCGTCACATCCGTAATTTGGTATATATATATATATAAATGCGCTCAGTCACGGAGACCCTTAAGTTTATACTGTACACGTAGGTGTAGGTATAGGTATAGTATATTATTACATGTGAACGGTAAACTCATCCGAAATACGAAAGAAAAAAGAGAAAGAAAAAAGAAAAAAGAAAAATTTTTACGAACCTTTCCCCTATAATAAACCCGCAGGTAAAACTTCCCCCCCCCCCCCCCCCCCCCCCAAGAATCAGAAGCAGCGTTAGTTCGACGTACGATATAGTATAACGCGCAGCTGAGTGTCCGGCGACTGGACGTTTGAAAATTTCCTAAGAATTCGAGGATTCTTAGAAACATAAGTAGGTGTATCCTATTTTCCAGTATGAAGCCAACGGGCTTTTTAACTGATGAATATAAGATCTGAATTACCTATATTATATACTTTCATTCTTCTTAACGGCTGATTTTCATTTTCATTTCAATTAATCGATTATTCGGTCTCGTTATGGTGATTGTCACACTATCGGTTCAATGTGTTGAACTGAAACGCAAGAAAGAAAAAAAAAAAATCCTCGTCTGGCCAACATTTATTTTGAATTTTCATATTCAAGTAGAAAAAAAAAAAAAAGTCCACAATTTTTATGAAATTTTTCACAATCATTATCGGATAATTCTCACGTGGAACAAGAATTCCCTGATAATTCCGGATTTTCCTATACAAGGTACAAGATGCGTACCCCAAACCCTAAAAGAGGGCTAAGCATGTTTTCACACAGTTTTAGGATATATACTTTAGAATAACAAACTTTCCTGCTACGGTATATATTATGGCGTCAAAGAAACCGCGAGGAATAATATTTATTATTTATGTTTGAATATACTATATGTACATAGATTATGGCACACGCGCGTGCCTCGTTTCAACAAATTATTGACAAATGGAAGAAACAGACAAACAAAAAAACATTTTTTTAAATTTTTTGTATTTTGTTTTTTTTTGTATTTTACAACCCAAAAGTCTGATTTGGGTGAAAAGAATAGAAAAAAAATGAAGAAAAAGATGATATTCATGGAATAGTCAAGTGTGAGTATAGTACTTTTCGATACTAGTGCGAAAGTGTTGGTTCTCAGACGTTTGCGAAGTTTTTCGCCCGAGCGAATCGAGGGTGACAATCACACTCGTCCGAGGAATCATCTTTCGCAAGTGTATCGAACATCTTTTTTTAACACAACGCGCGTTAAGTTGAATTTTGTGCACGCGAAATCTAATTTTGCGCACGCAGTGTGGAAATAATTATAATGAAATGATTTAAACAGAGGATACAACAACTTGGGTCAACTTTACAACTCTTTACGTTTCTACGTGCGAGTCGTATGCTACTATGCGTGTGACTTGACATAAGAAAATACCGCATGCGTTAAGGGAAAAAGGGGACACCACGCACGATCATAAGGTCTCTTATACAGCGGAAGACCGCAAAGACATGGTCGAAAGAAAGAGAGAGGGAGCGAGCGAGGGAGAGAGAGAAAGAGAGAAAGAAGAAAGATAAAAATAAAAAAAATAAAAAAATCGAGAGAGAGAGAGAAAGAGGGAAAGAGAGCCTGCCTGGCTGCTACTATGGCTAGACATGAAGAATCGTTAAGTTTTGTGTGAAACTTTTGAATTTCAGTAAAGAGTGTACCTTATACGCCTTTAGCCCGGCTCCATAAAACAGTGATTCTCAACCTAGCTTTGAATGCGATGAAAATAACTGCAATGTTACATATATGCAATGAATTATGCAGTATTTTGAAAAAATCCATTTTCATTTTTTCTCTTTCTCTCTCCCTCATTGGCTACCCCAAGCTTTTAAATCTTCATTTTTTATTTTTACTTTATAAAAAGAGCCAATAAACGACACTTTTGATTGTGACAACTTACAATTAAAGGGCGTGATACGTCATGGAATAATTAATAGTTAATATCGATTGTATGAGGGGGGGGGCATTTAAAGAGATAATTTTATTTTACCCATAGTTATGATTGTAAATTTTCAAATTTCTTATCTCACATTTTCTCAAGTGATACATAAGATTCGATTTAGTCATTATACGATATTAGATGGAATGCCCTGCAATCGCTATCAATTACTTAATTTTCTTAATCAGTTTAATTCGTTAATTATTATTCAACGTTGTTGTTATATCAAAGATCTAATACCACTCCAACCTTCACAAATATAGAAAAAATGAAAGAACAGAGCTTCAAATTACTTTTTCTCATCTCTAGACTATAATAAACAATAGAAAAATGTTCTTCTCAGTTTCTCTTCTTCTTATAAGTATTTTATGCGGCAGGTATTTAATTATATTCGAAAAATAAAATATTAAATAAATAAATAAATAAAGAAATAAAGAAATGAAGAAAGTGTTATTCCGAAAATGAGAATAAAAAAAAAAAAAAACTTTACGGTTCTGTTTTTTTTTTTCATTTTTTTAGTTTGTTTTTCTATACCATAGTTTGGGTTGCAAAGAAGCCGCGATTTCGTAGTAGTGCAGGGATACGTTCTTAGCATACAAACTTCTTTCCGACTCATAGGTATTCAAATTTCTTCCACACCTAGCGCAATTCTACGATCAGGTTTGGTGGGTTGAAAGGGGATGTTGAGGTGAGAGGTGGGGTCAGGGGGGTAGGAAAAAGGGAAGGGATAGGTTGTAGGGTGAGGTAAAACCGGGGTTAGCTACACCAGGCCATACTAAAGGGTGGATAGAAGGGAGAAAGAAAGATAAAGAGAGAAAGAGAGAAATGAGAAGTAAGGGGAGGAGAAGAGAGGATAATTCCACGGCTAAATATCGGTAAAAATCAATACTATCTCTCTCCCTCTTCACCCCGCACACATATACACATATACATATATATATATGTATATTATATATATATATGTAATATACATGTATATATAAACAAGGGTGAAACGAATAGGCTGAATTGCGGTGGTCGAGTTTAAAATACCTAATTTTGTATAAAATTTTTTGTCTATCATTATTATGCAAGGTTGGATCTAGTACTGCAGTTCGAGTTGCAGAAAAAATTGCAAAAAGAAACGATATGAACAAGACACGTGTAAATTTGTTCATATGTAAGCGAATTTGAAAACGGTTTTTCTTCTTTTTCTTCTTCTCTTCTTCTTCAAAAAAAACTGATTGTAACTACAATATCTTATGTGAAAAAATACAAAAAACGAAAAAAAAAACTTAAGCATTATTAAGTATTAATTATTATTATTCAAAGATTATTATAGAAAAGATGAAAAAAATAAAAGTAAAAAAAATTACATCTTTTCTTTCGCCGGTAAAAGCAACGATGTGAAAAATTTACTTATTCATACAATCATCTTTACATCCCCATCAATATAGATATATATATAAATATATATAATATAAAAAGACCACTTTAAGTATTAAAACAACAGGAGTAGAAAAAAAAAAAAAAAAAAATTAAAAGTAAAAGTAAAAATGCGTGGGAGGCAATCCGAACAATGAGACTCTGATCAAGACGTATACCTATCCATACTTACGAAACAACCAACCCTCCCCTCGCCCCCAACGAACCGCGGATACGAGTTCCGACCCCAAAGAATAATAATAAAAAACAATCTCATCCCGAAGATTTTGGCATTCGGTTCCGCACGCGAGGATGTCGAGTGTAAACGGAGGTGGCTGGCGGGCGGATGGACGGACGGACGGACGGACGGACGTACGTACGGATAGACGCACGGCGATCCTCCACCGAGAGAGTATAGCCGAGGAAAAGAGCGAAGAGAAGAAGTGAGGGGAGAGCAGAGGGAAAGGGAAAAGAAAAGAAAAAAAAAGGAAAAAAGGAAAAAAGAGAAAAAGAAGAGGGCAAAAGTCTGCAGGGGTTCCCAATTAATACTTTTAATTAAACCGTATATGCGATCTCCCTTCTATACTGCATAATTATAACATAAGAGAATAATTTTTTGGATTTTTTATTATTTCATTTTATATTATCATTATTATTATTATTATTATTCTCCGAAGCAAAGATCATTTTTTTTCAATATTTATTAATATTTTCACCCATATATTATGTATATGTTACGATTCAATTATCTTATAAAAAAATAAAAATATCAATATGACTGAAAATGTACGGAGCGAAAAATGTTCTCCATTAAACTCGACGCTTACTCTAGTATGTAGTAGTAGTAGGTACATATTATCCCATATCCCCTTAATTTTACAGCGTTCTAAAAATCGACTGATAATTATAAATGTGATTACAAGAAAAAAAAAAAAAAAGAAAAAAAAATATTGAAGCATATCTTAAAAATTTTTTATTCAATTTTACGATTACTCGAACAGAATTTTTGATTCGAAAACGTTTAGGGTTGGGAGGGGGTGGGGGTGGGGGTTCCTCTTTTCTCCTCTTTTTTAGTTTATGAATTTCATGTAAATTGAAAACGGTCATGAAGTTTCGTGATTTCCTGCTTTTTTTTTTCTTTAAACGCGAGAAAATTTGGTTTAGTTTGAATGAAAATTTTGCGTAAAATAATTAACTAAATCAAATCTTAAATAATCAATATTGAATTTGGAGCCAATTTTCTGCAATTAATCGCGAGAGAAATCGCGGATGATGCAAAAAATTGATAGCAATAATAATGAAAATAATAATAATGAAAATAATAATAATAATAATAATAATAATAATAATAATAATAATAATAATAATAATAATAATAATAATAATAATAATAATAATAATAATAATAATAATAATAATAATAATAATAATAATAATAATAATAATAATAATAATAATAATAATAATAATAATAATAATAATAATAATAATAATAATAGAATCGAAGCACTGATGCCAAAATTGTAAGAAAAATAAATTCAAGTTGAAAGAGTTGTTGAAAAAAGAAAAAGAAAAAAGAAAAAACAAGAGTAAAACAAAAAAATGAAAAATATTCGAAACACATGAGAACCATTGTCTTTCCTCCGTAACACGGGGTGGCTGGGTGAGGGTTTAGGGGGTGAAGAAGAGAGAGGTGAAGAGGAAAGGGGCGCAGAGAGGGGCAGAGGGGGTTGGGTCGCGTACAGTCATATGGAAAAATATTTCACCTCCCCTTTGGAAAGGGTACAAACAGTGCTGAAAGTAATTTACAAATACATATATATATATACTTATAATATATAATATACTATGTATATATGTATGTATTTTATTCTTATTTTTTAAACAACAAGAGAAACCAGTAGCATATCAAAGGGACAACTTCGTTCCGAATTTAATAATATAATTTCAGTTAATTTCGAACCTGGAGGATTATTAATTAAATAATTATGTAAATTTTCGTTCAAGTAATTAGTTGAAAAACTTTAAAAAAGCAATTAAGAAAAATGAAAATGAAAATGGAAAGAAAAAAAAATTAAAAAAAAAATTAAAAATACAAAAATGAAGTAAGAAAATTCTGCAAGGGAAAGGGAACAGGCGGTAGGGAGATTCTAAATTTGACTTGAATAACTTAATACGTTTCAAAAAAAAAAAATATCTAATCTAGGGCAAGAACTGATTTCTCTCTCTCTCTCTTTCTTATCTGTACCCGGTTTGGTCAAATTTGAGTTAGTATTTTCCCGGACGAATAGATCGGAAAAAAAAAGAACGAGGAATGAAGAGTACCTATAGATACCTATAGGTATATAAATTCGAGAATAAATGAATAAAAAAATTGAAAAAAAAAATGTAGTGCTATTCGCTTAAACGTGGGGACAAAAATCGTACCCCGGGATACGCAGTAATTGAGACGAATCTCTTCATGCCGGTCCGGTTTGACCGCACGAGACTTTCGGGGTTATCAACAAGAATGCGGACCAACCAGGGTTCACAAGTAATAAATAACATTCGCTATATATATATATGTATGTATGTATGTGTGAGGTATAGTAAGTTTAGGTGAACGCGTTTCCACTGACGTACGTTTGTAAACGTGTATTTTCTCTGCCGAGGATGAGGATATATTCCGTATAGGTAGATCCTTGGTTCGTTCTACCTGGGCCTCAACATCAGGGGCTCCGCGCGCAATCAGGGAATGTACGATTCTTGATAGAAACAAATAGCTCAGGTAGTAGGTACTACCTCGCCGTCTTACGTATCGAAGATCACTTTCGTCATTAATAAATAACACGCTTAACATTTTACGGTCGAAAAAAATGTTCGTATATTATAACATACACATACAGCTACGCGGAGTATGTGTACATGTAATCTTGGATTGATTATAAATAGCTTGACGATTTTACTAAAGTGGTCATAAATTAGGAATAAACTGTGCATGTACATGTACATATACTGATATAGATACACACTAGGTTCAAACGAGTGATAATTATTCATATATGTATGCTGAGTATAATTATTGCCAGGCAAAATTTCAGTCAATAAATAATATCAATAGATCGCGTTTAAATATCGAGTAAAACTTATGACTTTCTTTCTTTCTTCCTTTTTAAATACTTCAGATATAAGAACTTACGTTTACTTGAGTTTAGAGCTTCGAAAATCAGCTCAGTAAATCTTGAGTTGAGTATAAACCAATTTATACCTTTCGAAAATAATTATTTTCAATCCACCAAGTCGATTGCTCATTATTTTCGCATTTCTTGTCTATAGCGGCGAAATTGGGGTCTCGATATTTGTATGAAATAAATCACGAGATATTTGCGAATCGTGAGGATTTGATAAATCGCCTTTTTTTGTTCTCCCTTGTGAAAAGGTCCTAAAAATTTCATTTTTTACCCATTTTTTTATTTTTTTTTATTTATTAGAGTGAATAAAAGACTTGAAGGAAACAAGAAATGTTATAATTTCTTCATTTTTTCTAGTGTTTGAAATTACGCATTAATACACAGCATGAGGTAGGAGTAATTAATAAAACTCAATCATTGTATGATTCAATATGAAATATCATGGAGAGTATTTGATGACGATTTTTTATTTGCTTTTTCTACACCCATTTCACGTCTTCTAGTCTTCTACTCCTACTTGAATAGTTTAGAGTTTGTTCAAACAGTTCTTCTATCTCTTTCAAAGCTTATACCTAAGAGATTGAGGCCAGCATGAGAGTGGAATAAATATATTGGAGGAGATATTTCTTATATTTTACCTCCAAGAAGGAGCCTATTTTATTAAAACCAAATATCCGCCTTATACTAATACCGCAGAAGCCTGTAGAAACCGGAGAAGGCTAATTATCAAACCGGAGAATGCGAATGTTGGAATAACTATTCATCCAATGTTCAACTTTTCCCTAATAAGAAAGAAACTCTATAAACTTCTGAGAGAACCACAAGTAGGAATGATCCTCGAAGCTCGGTTTAACTCCATAACAACATCGCAGTAACATAGATCAAATCAACTCAATAGTCCTTCCCTAAAACCCAACACAAAAGCGAAAATACATGATTGAAAATATGAAAACTCACCCTTGATCCATCCTATCGACGGGTCCACCAGGTCCCATCATCCCAGGATGTCCAGGTCCCATAGGACCGCCCATAGGATGTCCACCGGGTCCAAACGGGCTTCCAGGTGGCATTCCATACTGCGGTCCTCCAAAAGGTTGTCCGGGTGATGCAAAATGGGGATTTCCAGCACCGGGGGGCACAAAAGGAGGTCCGGACGAACCCGGTCGTCCGACAAACTGCGGCGGACCTCCCGATGGAGATCCGAACGGGCTTGGACCAGGGCCATTGTAAGGTGGTCCCGAATTGTTCGGTGGTGGAGGAAAGCCGGAGGAATTAGGTGGCGGCACTGGGCCAGGGGTGGAAGAGCCACTAGGCGCGGGGGACGCGGTATATTGAGGTGTTCCGGAGCCCGGAGGAGGTCCTTGATAAGGTGGAGCCCCCGCCGGACTGCCCGCCCCACCGGGGAACGGGCTGGGGCCCTGAAAGCCTCCCGTATTGCTAGGTGGACCTCCTGAATTATTATAAGGCCCTGAACCAGGGCCTGGACCTTGGCCTACTGAGTTTGGGGTAAAGGGCGAAGCCTCTGATCCGGGCGGCGGGCCCTTCCAGGAGGCAGGGGTCCCTGGGTCCTCCAGCGTGGTGGTGGCAGCCAGTGGTGTATTTAGGCGGCTACAGCCTTTAACAGAGACGAGAGTTTGTCAGATTCTTTTCTCATTTTCGTTAAATCAGGGTCGGAGGGTATTGGCGTAGAAGGAAAATTGATTACATGGTTGTTTGAAAGAAAGATATCGATGTCATATGGTCTGGTGTATGTGATTGAGTTCTGCGTTAGAAATTAACAAGCGATTTCATAGATCAAACGGTTTGATTGAAGAAAGAATTCATAGTTGCATCAATAACGTGAAAATTTTGGCATCGCTAGGTTTTATCGCAGAGAAAATAGTGGACGGAGTTGAAATTCAGGTCTGTCTAACATTATAGCAGCGATCAGGTAGATTTGGAGGATTTTATCAAGCGATGAGCTTGAATCAACCTTATGAAAATCTCAGTATTATAGATTTGACAATCTTATCTAATGAATAGTTAAGAACTATTCAATTAATGATACGAAGATTACGGTTCTGTTCTTTTCCGAGTCATAAAATCTTCCTTCTAGACCTATTTGATATTATCGAGGGGCTATGTATACACCTTCGGAGCATAACATCAGTCGGTTTGATAACTAGCTCTAGTTTCTAGTCAACTATCTTGACGTTTATTACAGTTTTAATACGAGATTATAAGTTATGGGTTCTAGATAAAATCCATTGAAATCAGTCGCTCGACACTTTTCTCACAACAACTGACCCAAGATTTGCTTTTAGACGATCGAATCATCGCCAGTTTACTCTGAGATCAAAAAACACAATCTAAATTCTTGTTTCTGATGTGAGTTAAGCCAGAAAATCAAGTTTGAGTAAATAAAAAAGGTGTACATATTAATCCCCTCGAAAGGTTTCATCAGGTTTTAAGAAAATTTTCTTTACAATGAAACAAAAATAATAATAGAAGAACTTACAGAACAGATATTATATTCTATATAGGTATGAAGGATATTATTAATCATGAAAAGCTTAGTCGACGCGTGAATTTATCCTAACCTCAAAACTACTCTGTGTTCTCTAATTATTGTTTCATTATTATTTATACAGTACAACAAGTAATAACTATAACTATGAATAACATTGATAGATATGATCGAAAAAAAAATATGAAAATGAAATGAACAAACGATAATAATGAAATTATTTGATAGGGAGAAAAGAAAAAAAAAACAGATCTACTATGTGAAGAATTGAAACGAAATTAAAAAAAATGAAAAGAAGAAGAAAAAGATCAAAGAATTAGCGGCGATAATAATTTGCTGATGTAAAAACTAGAATCACCATTGTTTGTTCCATTCGCCTTCATTATTTGGTGATCAATTGATACATTCCGTTACTCGAGAGTTTTTCGTTTTTCGTTATTCGTATTTCTTTTTCGTTTTTTTTTTCTTTGTTTTTGTTTTTTCGTTTTTTTTTTTCTTATCTTTTTTAATCTTGTTATAAATGAACACGAAGTATGTACGTATGTATGTATGTATGTATGTATGTATGTATTTATTTATTTATTTACGATTGAATCGTTGACGAGAGAAGAGAGGTTATGTACCGGCGACCTAACCTCGAACGAACTGCTATACGTGTGGCACAAAATAGTCCGCGTATACACTTGAAAATTTATATTTTATAAATTTCGTAGATTTCCCTCGTAACGGGGTTAGATTTTCCATCGAATAAAATCTTTGATATTTGTTGAATCGATGATAAACGAGCGAATCTCATTGCCGGCATAGTTTCTTTTCTTTTCTTTTCTTTTCTTTTTCACCCCTTCTTGTATTATAACTTCTTTTAGGAACAATAATATATATATATAAGTTATTGTATCTATAAATAGCATATATATATGTACATATTTCTTTTTCTCTTTCTATTTCTCTCTCTTTATTTCCTTCTTTATTTGTTTTTCTTTCTCTTTTTGTTCTCCGTTAGTTTGATATTTAAATCATTGACTATTCACTAAACAGTATTTAACACCACTTTCCTGGATCACATTTATAAATGAACGTAAGTATATCGATTCCCACGCATCATTCCCCATCTAACTTTATGACGTTTTTCATTCATTTTATCGTCACGTTGCTAAAATTTACCGACATTCCAAACACAAGACTCCCTTAAGAGAGGGAGGGAGATGCCAGAGTAGTAGAGGAGGCTAGAGCAAGTAAGTAAACACCACCGTAATCAAAAGACCTTCCGGAAAAACTGGACGCACAAAGTGTACCACATCTCGTTATATATTAGACTCGTTATTTCCCTTTCTAATACATCTATCAGTGTTTAAACTAAATATTAAATATCATTATATGGAAATAATAAAAGGACATATTTAAATCGGCAAATTATATCTATACACACGTTAAAGGTTTATCTATTGACTAGCAGCGAGAGAACAAATCAAAACAAGGAACAGATCGCGGCGTGAACTTTCATAAACCGAGCCAAAGTGTCGATCGTGGTGAAAAAGCGAAGCTAAATATATGACAATTCAGATTGCTGTAGTACATAATATAGTATATAGAATATAGAATATGATAATATGAACAGAGATGAAGAAGAATCATTCATTCGTGTAGATAAAAAAATTAGTTGAAAATAAATCAAATGTTGAAAAAACGAAAAATTATAGAAAAGAAATATTATCACGAGGGTACGGTTACCCACCTCGAATCGACGCACAATTCCGAATTCGACATAATCGTAGTTTTTTTTTTTTTTCTTTCTTTTTTTTCCACTTCTCTTTTTCATTCACTGAGATTTTTCATTTTCTATAATTATTTACTTCTATTTTATTTAAACCCGTTTATTTATACTGCACTTATTAACGCACTGAACAAAAACTTTGATATACTAATATATAAGTCGCGAGCGGTTGCGACTATGAGTAGTCGTACATAGTAAACTATGATATTGTGAAAAAAAAAAAAAAAAAAATTTCATATATGTAAAAAAAAAAGAAACAACACACAAGCACAAATAACCGCACGTAACTTAACGCACGCACGCATGCACGCACGCACGCATGCACGCAAAGCACGCACGCACAACAAACTTCGTTCTCTTGTTCGCGCTCGGGCCACGTGCGCCGGTCGTCCCTGCGCCCAACTGTCAACTAGTAGATTTCTTTTTAGGTCTTCGGCAAAAATTATCCTGCGAGAAGCCACCGAGTGCTGCCATTTTTAGCAGATGCAGTGGCGACTCTCGACGCTCCGCGGCGACGTCCGAAGGCACCACATGGCGCCCCCCGATATCGTGTTGCTTAATACGCCACTTTTTCTTTCTCTCTACGCTACTGTACTACATAGAAAAGCACCCCCTGTCGGACACACGACTGCACCACCTAACGTATACCAATATAACCGTGTACGTGTAGTTATACGCGATAATACGTGTAAAATTCTATACGCTTAGTTTTCTCTCTCCCGAAGCGAATAGATGATGATATGAAGAGAAAAAAAAGAAAATAACAAAATACAATAGGTGTTTAAATTCCGGCACCAATTTACGCTTATTATCGAAGCACTAATTTTTCAAAATTATTATTTCTTGAAATTATGAAGAAAAAAAATTATTGTTTATTTCTTATTTTTTTATGTATTTATTTTCTGCTTAGTTTTTTTTCTATATGCATTATGTATAAAGGAAAAGAAATCTAAAGGCTGAGGCAGTATAACGTCGGGAGAGACTCCGTTGCAACGCAACGTGCGCGGCGTCACTAGTTTCGCGTCACTAGCGCCGCGTCATATTCTTTTTTCTTTTTCCCGCTTGAAAGTCTCCCATCGCGGGGACTCAACGCCGGTTGACAGTGTCACCCTAAAAATCAATAAACTTCTACTCCGAGTCCTTCCCACTCCCCGAGCTCGTGTATGGGGGCTAGAGGACCGTCGGCGGCTGGCTGGGACATCATTTTATTAGGCAACGATGCAGCGGCCGGATATACATTTCTTCGGTTTGAAGTTTGAACAGACCCGCACCACCGCGAAACGATAATATCGCTTATCTCTCATTCGCATTAATGATTATTATCATCATTTATCACAAAGATTTTCAACTATCACGTTAATCATTTTTTTTCATTTCTTCATATGTTTCTTATATAATATACAAAGTATAAACTTTTTACTTCAACTCGCCCATAGGTATAACAATAATCCTATATAGCTAGTAACGGTTGAAAATTGTACGTCTCAAGTCTGCGGTAATAATTTTCTATATATAAATTAACTTCGCTGCCGGGCGTTTCTTACGTTTTATACGGTGCAGAAACTCACGGTTACACTATAATATCTCTGTTCTTCTTCCGCAGTCACGCTCTGCGTCGAACTGTATACTAGTAACTAGTATATTATCGTGAAATATAAGCGTCGACGTTGTAGTAGGTGCTCCGCGCTGCTACCCTCTCGTTGTATAACCGCGCTTCGGCCTCCTCCAGCTCCGTGAGTTTTCATGGTCAGAAAAGAAACAGGAACTATACAGGTTGTTTAAATTTTAAAAAATGAGAATGAAAGTAAGAAAATAATATCCGCGACGCGTATAAAACATGAGACAGCGAGCTTTTACTTATCTATTTATTTCGTATATCCATAGCTCGTTGCGTATGTAAGTATATAACGAAGAAACCACGTCTATCGAGCTGCTGCTACACTGACGATTACAAACTGACGCGTAATGAACACGTGGTTACTTAACGATTCCATTTTATAATATGGCTTGTACGTATATGTGCAAATTGCATACACCTACGTACAGTATATAGACATATAGGTATACAACTCGGTTTAGCTCATATTCTATCGTCATACACCTGGCGCGCGTTGCTTACGATTGCTCACCTCTGGTGATCCTTAAGTTTCATTTACGGTTTCCTAGTCCTCTGAATAAGGCTATGACTCTATGAGTAGTATGAGAGAAAAACAGAACAAAAAATCGTTTTTTATACTCAGCTGCAGCAAATCAAACTCACTGATTTACAATAAAGAAATGAGAAGACGAAAAAAAAATCTTTAGATATATATACGTAACCGTTAACAGACCCTATAGGGTCTTTACTCTCTTTCAATTCACTTCGCTCCCTCCCGAACCTCTCTCGATTAATTGTTCTTCTCGTCAAGAATTTTTCTTATATACCTACGTACATATAGTACCTATATAATATATAGGTGTATGAAACTTAAGATGATCTACGCAAAAACTATGACCACCCGGTGAGACGGGACAATGTCGATGTATGTAGGTACGCACGCACACATTTATACGCGTGTTATACGCACAGGAATTTGTTGTTGGTCATTGTTAACAGAATGATTGTCTGTTTTAAATAGCAAAGTACCTATATGAACAACATTAATCCCTGTTAAAGACGTAATATTAAATTTAATTCATGTATGATTAAGACTGGGCGAAATGAACACCTATTGGTAAATGGCATCCTATACATTAGCATGACCCGATTTCAGTAGTCAAATTTCCAAACAGCAGATGGCGAGTATGTCACCGCCATAAGAATACATGACCCGTTTTGAGTAGTGCTCTCTTCGACCACGAGGTGGTGTCGTGCAATTGCCACTTACCAATACTATCAACTAAAAATTGAAATCGAAAATATTTTGAGAAACAAGATTTTTGATGAAAAACAAGAGAAAAACAAATGTTATCAATTTTTAGCGGAGGTATTCACTTCGCCCGGTCTCCCCTATGTACAGCTAATTAGAATTTAGCGTACTTTTGACATTCGTATATAAAATATGACGCGTTGCAATTACCGCGCGCTGCACAGAGCCTGATCATTGGCAAGTATCATACAGTGGGTACATACCCATATATATATATATATATATATATGTATGCGTGTATATTATACTTTAAGCCGAAGGCTATGTCAGTGTGCGAATTCGAGCTATTTTAATTATTTGACCTTGTCGCGACAGTTGCCACGCACTGACCGTCCGTTCGACATATATGCTGATGGGCGATGGCTATCTGTTCACCAACGTATAAACGCGGTTTGATAACCCACTGCGCGGGGTCAGCCGGCCGATATATACTTCGTGCGTGGACGCTGCGTCGTGGAGGAGAGCTGCTGTGTTGTTGCAGAAATAGCATCTTGGCAGGACGTTTAAGAATTTTATTCGTATTGGAGTTGAAGTGCTCGGCATTCTTCGACAACGTGATCGAAGAACTATCATCATTGCATAAACCGGTGCCATGACGTCACCTTCGACTTACGATTTATACGATTTTTGATTCCCTTCCCTTTTCATTTTTACAGCTTGGATGTGATATATATTCACGGATCTTACATAAGTTTTACTACAAGCGGATAAGAACTCCAGCGAAACTATTTACGAGTGATAACGAGAATTATTGCGCACTGAAAATTTCTGCATAACACCTATACCTATTAGCGCTGGATCCCGCAACGCGTAGGAATTGCATATACATACCTATACATGCATGGAAATTATCAAACATGGGTTATCGTTAGTCGTGCGAAGACAACTCACTGAAACATCGCTAGTCGTATGATGCGTTTTAAATACGATAAGGATAACTGGTCTAGACTCGACTCGATAATGATATGCCTGCATGTATAGGTACATTGATTTTTCGAAAGGTTCAAAATTACCACCAAAGTTTAAAGAAAAGTTGAAAAGAAGATCAACTGCAGTATGGTATTTTCTCGGATAACACTCAATTACGAAGAGTCACTGATTTCTTCCTCCGAAATCGCAAATTGATGAATTTATCCCGATAGTCACGCAGCTAACGCAGGGAGAAGTGCAGAGAACCATTAAGCCACGTGGTCGAACTTTACTTTTGGTAGTAACTGCTCGAGCGAACGAGTGGCTAGTCAGCTAACTAGCTAGTCGGCTAGCGCGGTTTGCGCTCGAAGATATTAGGATAAGCTTCATTCATTCACAAACTTGAAAACAAATCTCGACCTTTGAGAATTTCGCCGACGTAGAGAATTGTTTCGGATTATAGGAATGTTTTGTAAACTCATGTTCGAACAACATATCTTCATTCAAATAAATTTCATTTTATTCAATTAAAATATATATACCCTATAACTATTTATTTACATTACAGCTTAAAATTATCGTCTATAATTCGACGAGCGTATTTAGCTTATCTATATCTTAAGATTAATAATTAAATTTTCAATAATAATTAGCTAATTATTTGAGAAAATGAAAAACCAAAAAGGACAATCACAAATATAGTCAAAAATATGCCTCGAATAACATTGGTATAAGTGTAAAAATGTTGAGAAATTTAGGAACCTTGATTTCAACTTGAATTAAAAAATGAAAAGAAAACAACAGCGACTGTATTTTCGCACTATTTTTATCCTCAGATATTGAACTCCTCTGGCGTTATTAACCGCAACAATTAACAAGTGGTTGTTTAAACCTATCGCTATATAGATAAAACTGGGAGTAATCTTGAGTTACACCGCGGTATAGGTAGGTACCCTGGGTTGAACCCGTAAAGAGGTACAACGTCGCGTGTTGCAGCGTTCAGAAGGGTGGCTCGTTGTCCAAGTAGATGGAGTATAAGTAGGTATAAGCGTAAGAGTAAGAGTAAGACTAAGAGTAATAGAAAAATAAAGAAAAAGAGAGAAACATTAGGAGGCGGTGAGCAAAGCAAGTAAGTACCGAGGGGCTGTAAGGGAGCGGGAGAGGAGAGAAGGGTGGATGAGAGGGGGGCGCTAGGTCGATACGGCAAACTATTGTCTGGTGGGTGAAACTCCTCCGTGTCCGCTCTGGGTTGTCGGGTCTCGCCTTCCGCGGACGGGGGAATACCGACGACGCCGACGCCGATATGCCGATGCCGATGCCGACACCGACGCCGACACCGCGCCGTCATCGTGTTCTCGTTAACCGTCGACGCAGTACTACGTACGGAGGTCCATCCTCCCTAAATTTTCGCCTAATTCCTAATCCATACAAGCTGATATGTAATTGAAGACAAAAGATCCTTGAATGAACAAGAACCGTTTATTCCTTTTTCAAAATCCCAAAAATCTGACTTATATTTTAGTCTAGCTTGAGTAATCTCAGTTATCTGCGTATGAAAGCCGGGGCGGCTCGAAGCACGGACATGTACACATTGCATACAGTAAGAGTCGCGTGTATGTAGTACCTGCAGAGAACTACGTTACGTATAACAGTATAACCCCCGCGCGTGACCGTGGCAGAAACTTATAATACGGCATGCGGTGAGGCGCAACATTGTCGCGGGGGTGTATGTTTGCCCGTTGCCATGGGGGTGGAGAGGTAAACACAGCGTCAAACCCCCTCCTGCCCCTATGCCGCTCCGTCCCTCCAGCCGAGCTATCCGACTCGGCAACCTCTACTCTGCTTGTCGTCCTCCCGGCTCCTGGCTCCCGGCGACGTTGCCAAGCGTTGCACGCGACTTACGAAACTTTGTTCCAATTTGTTCGTAATGTAGGGTAGGTATGGGGCCGACAGCGGAGGAAAAGAGGGAAGAGAAAGAAGAAGAAGAAGAAGAAGAAGAAGAGGGAGAGAGGGCCGAGAAAGGGAGTCCCACGTTCAGGGCAAGGGGCAATAAAGATGAATATTTATGGTTCACAAATATTATTGAAACCGGTGTGTATAGAGAGTGGACACAGGAGGAAATGTGTCAAGGACGATAATTTCTTTATACATTATTACGCGGTATAGCTATATAGGCATATATTTTTCGTATTTGTGGATATATCTTCGTTATCGCGGACTCTGTTTTCTCGTATCCTATTTCTTTGTCGGAACTATTACCTGTTCTAATACTTCTTCGTACGTTAGTACGATTCGTCCGATGTATGTATTCATACACGATATTTTATTACGATCTATAAAACCGCGCGACTTCGAGTAATTACTTCAATCTTCGTTTATGGTATTGTTTTTAATCGATTAATGTATATTTTGAAATAAACATTATTTATGTACAATAATGAACACCGGTCTTCGGCAGGGATCGGAACGGAACGCTTTACCACGATCAATTTAAAATACGCTATACCTAAATATTTATATATGTGCGCGAAAGCGTTCATAGGTATAACATAGCGGAGATCTTCTAAATCGATAACAAAAAGATAAAAGGTATAAAATAAAGAGCAGAAAGAAAGAGGAGAGGAATCATTTTAAAAAATCTATAATGCTATTTGCCGGCAGACTGGTTAAACAGGTTACCAGTTTATGGCTGCCGCCGGTAAATGATTTTAAATTTCCCGGGATATAATACGCGCGCGCGTTCCCCCGAGTCTCACTCAAAGCGATTTCTCATCCATCGCTTGCGCTGTAGATAATCACTGACCGCTACAGAATTTTATTCATAGCCTTTGATTACGGACCATTGCAACTCCAATATGAAAGGCAATTATAACGTAATTGTAACTTCTGTAATGACGTTTCCTCGCTACTGCAAAATGAGGAAATAATAACATTTCTTGCCACATAATAGATGAATCTCCCAGTTCCCTGCATCCCGGTACGGTAGAACGCGAATTCAAATATATTTAGTACCGGCAGCGCGCTCTAGCAGATTTTGCGCGAACTATTTCACCCGATTCACCGACTTTAGCAACAGATATTTTATTCGCAGGAAATTTGGAATTCGAATGATACACTTAGGGGGACCTGAAAGAAATAAAATTAGCTGATAATAAATTAAAATAAAATTTCAATATTATGGTAAATATTTTATTTCCAACTTAGGAACTGAAATGCCCATATAATAAAAAATATTTAATTTATCAATAAGAATTAATATTAAGGGGGGGGGGGGGGGGTCAAAAGAACATTATAAAAAAAAAAAGAACTGAAGAATAATTAATATAAAATCGGATCTATAGGTGTAGAAAAAGAAAAAGAGAAACTCTCAAACATAAATGAACTCAATAAATTTTTTCTCGTATATTATACTTATAGATTTTTTTTTCTTATTTCTCAGGTTAAAATTTTTTTTATATCTAAAAAATAGATAACAAAAATTGATAAAAAAAAAAAACAAAATCTTTTTATCAACACAAACTTTTTGCTTTTTTTTTTCATTGTGTTCGTGTGCAGTCTGTATATATCCGTCCACGGAGAACAAAGAATACTATAATATAATATACATTCAAATTTTACTTATATGGTAGGAATTTCGATCATTTTCAAATCTACCTAAGCAACTTTTTTTTCCTTTTTTTTTTTTTTATTTTTTTATGGCACATATCTTCCTCACAAGCCCTTTTCTATTTATATTTCATTTATTTATTTATTTATTTATTTTTGTTTTTCATTTTTTTCTTCTTCGAATGAATCAACAAATCCCACCGGGATCTCAATAATCGCCGTGATACACAAATTATTATTATTTTTCTTTTTCTTCGGCGTTATTTCAATCTCGGTAGTAAAGGGCACTAGATACGAGTACACTCCTTATCGTTATTACTTCCTTGTTTGTTCATATCTTTAAGAAATTTGCAGTAATTTGAAAAAAAAAAAAAAAAAAAGGAAAAGAAAATTAAAAAAACATTCGGTCGATATAGTCGGAGTTCAAAAAAACATGCTCAAAGAAAAAGAAAAATTAAAAAACATTCACCCGATATGTAAAGAATCAAACAGGGGGAAGGGGCAGGGGGGGGGGATGAATCTTTCATAAAATTCATGATAGAAATATGATAATCTATTTCTATACGCCTTACCCCATCCCCATCCCGCCTGCATGAAGAATTTAAAACCACATTTGAAAATTAATTTCTATAATTTTGTCATTTTTGAAAGACGATTTCAAATATGTATTAAAGGTATACGTACATAATATATATAGTATACTTTTTTTGTTTATGTGTTTCTTCTTCATCGGACCCGTACTCGTAGTTAACGCCTTACGTTCAAATAAGATAACTTATTTTTTTTTTTTTTGTTTTGTTTATATATATATATATATTATATATATATAATATATACTCGTTATTCCTAACTACATATTATACGATGAACATTTTTATATAATAATATATGTATATTGTTCAACATGTATATAACATACACATATTATATGTATATATATGTATTTATATATATATATACTAGTCTTATTCATATAATAATAATAATAATAATAATAATAATAATAATAATAGTAATAATTATAATAATATTATGAATAATAATATTCAATGATAATGGTGAAGTTAACTAACTTATACATTAAGTTGTTGGTAATATGTACACTATATACATTTGCTGCCTTAAACATATATATATATATATATTTATGTATATATATATATACTAATATTTCACCCTACATCTGAATATACATGCTATAGCGTTCTAGGTGTGTATATATATTGGATATATATATATATATATATATGCATCTTGTTAAAGTTTAACCGCTATTACATCGCGTACATACAGTATATAATAGATTATTCAGCATACCTATACAATATGCCTAACTACACTATACGGTATATTGAAAATTAGCTAACTTAATAATTATAATAATTACAGAACGAGAACGTGCACCTCACTAGTTATCCGCAACGTTAACGGGCTTATGGCCACCCTCGGTAGTATCATATCACATTACGCGTTTGAAGAAGGAAGGGAAAGAAAGAAAGAAAAAAAAATGAATAAACTTAAATAAAATTAAAAAAAAGAGAAAAAAAAAGTAAATAATAATTAATGTTAAAAACCTATACATATGTAAGATGGATTATGTATAATTCATGGAAAACGAAATTTAATAGTTCTCAGTAGTTGCCATAGTTTTTTTTTGTTTTTTTTTGTTTCACTTAATATCGGAGAAAAAAGGCCAAAGAATATTAAGAAAGAAAGAAAAAATTAGGATCATTGATTTACACATACTATTATTCATAATACTCAAGTTAATTTTCGTCCTTTATTAGTTTTTAATTTTCATCTTGAAAATTTATTTTCTTTTTTTTTTTCTTCGTATATTATCACAGGGTTTAATTTAAAACAGCATTAAACTCTGATCTAATAAAAGAATGCACCTTGTATATATACTTATATATCTGCCAATCACGATACTATTCGTAAAAAATTCTATACCTTGAAGACAAAAATATTTCTTTTCATATTTTCTTGTTTTTTTTTTATTTAAAATTCATGACCTTTTCAACCAGATCTATTCTCTGCACAGAAGTAAAAACAAAATTTATATAATTATATTGAATAAATATATATATAATTATTATGCACATATTTAAATATACCTATTTATGATTGGTCGACAGCGCACACTCTAATATTGTATCATTATATCGAGATCAGAGGCCACACGTTTCCTTGAATGCTTGACATTATTACTTTTTATTTTATTCTTTTCTTTTTGTTTGTTAAACTTGTATTTTTATTTTTATTAATTTTTTATTTTTTTTTAATTATTTTTCATTTCTTCGTTTTATTAGATCGCCAATATCGTGGGAATAAATCAGCATTAGCGGCCCCCCACACACAAGAGACTGAATATTATTTATTCAGAAAAGAATTATTATTTGTTGAAAATTACCAATAAAAATAAAAATAATAATAATAATAATAATAGTAATAGTAATAATAATAATAATCATCCAGGTAACACATTGACTTAATAATTAATACGTAGGCAATAATTATCGTTCGATTTACAAAATCGTAAATTATTTCAAAACAAGATTTGTCTCTCATCTAATATAGGTATATATCAAAGAAACGCATTATTATATACGGTAGTATATCTATGTAACTTCTTCCTTTACTGATTTTATAGAAAAGAAAAAAAAAAAAAGAATAAAAAATAAAGAAAATAGAACAGTAAGTAAGAAAGAAAAAGAAAAGAATATATCGAATACGTATAGAAACAGTGCGGTTTCAATCTTAATTTTCTTATTTTGTTTTCATAAAACTTTCTTTGAGATCCCCTCGTTTATTTTGATGTCGGTACAGCGGGCTGTCCGGCCATCGGCAGTCTTCCATTTTGAGTAGCTAGGAGTTCTTTATAATACGCGCTTAATTCAGGTGGTAAAAACGACGCTGATGATGGTATAGGATGTGGAAACATACCGTTATAAAGTGCAGAATAATACATTGGATCTAACATGGGTAAATATTTACCATGATTATTTAATTGCGAAAGAAATGCCGAACTTGGTTGCATAGGTGGGTTCAACGGTGAAGTAGAATGATAATTACTCGTTACATTTGCACCGTGATGATGTCTTTGCTGTGTATCTCCTCCCCCTTGCCTATCGCAAACTTCTGGCTGCTGATGCTGTTGCTGTTGCTGTTGTTGCTGTTGTTGTTGTTGCTGAGGAATTCCACATCTTTCGCTCTCGCTTATACTTCTACGATGTTCCTTGCCAGTTGCTTCAGACTTTCTTCTATCAACTGGTAGTGTTCTCGCATAAGGCGAGTTAGCAATATTATTAAGATGATTAAGACTCGGCACATTAGCGATGTTTGGAATATTTGGTATCACCATTTGATTGGGTTTTCTCGTCGAGTAAGAAGACGGTGTATCATTCCTCAGCGTATATTTACCATTAACATGTTGTTGCTGCTGCTGTCTTCGCGGCTGATGCTGATGAATACCAGAATTATTATTTCCCGGTCTATGAACAAGCGGTGATAATATTTGTTGCTGTTGTTGTTGTTGTTGTTGTTGTTGTTGTTGTTGTTGTTGTTGTTGTTGTTGTTGTTGTTGTTGTTGTTGTTGTTGTTGCTGTTGTTGCTGCTGTTGTGACGATAATTTCTGTTTACTACTAGGATTGACCAAAGTTATTTCCAAATTATTAGACACCATTGTTCTCGTGTCTATCATATTAGCTGCATAGTTAAAACTCTGATTTTTCTTTGGTAATTCATTAGACAATAATTGTTTATCCTTATTTTTCATATCTAAATTTAGTGGATTAGGCCTCGGTACTATCGGTACTCTAACGATCTCTAAACTCGGTCTAGAGCTAAAAGTTGTCGGTTTTTCATCCGCCTTTTGCGTCAGGTCTAAAACACCGCTAGAATTAGTATTAGAATTAGAATTAGAATTAGAACTGTTATTACTATTATTACTACTATTATTATTATTATTACTATTACTATTAACCGCGTTAACATTTCTCTGAGTTGTCGTAGTCGTGGTAGTCGTGGTAGTCGTATTAGTAGTAGTAGTAGTAGTAGTAGTGGTGGTAGTAGTACTAGTGGTACTAGTAGTTTGAGCCCCTGCATATTTTTGTGGCATCATTATATCCTTTGGATTACCGTAAACCATTCTCTCACTGTGAGAAAATATTGATCTAGATTGCGTCACCTTAGGCGGTGCTATCCTACTGTTTGGTGTTTGTGGTCCAAAATTTCTATTATTTCTATTATTACCAGACGGTATAACTACGTTCGCATTTGCATACAATTGCAACAAAGTCGTGTTGTTTGAACTACCGAGATTTATCACCCTGCTGTTAACAACGTTGTTGTTATTCATCGAGGTATTATTGTTTGTTGGCTGTTGTTTAGACTGACTATGGTGATGCTGGTGTTGCTGTTGATTATGATGTTGCTGTTGCTGTTGCTGTTGGTATTGGTGTTGGTGTTGCTGTTGGTGTTGGTGTTGGTGTTGGTGTTGATTATGATGTTGATGTTGATTGTGTAATCCTCGATTTTGTGAGTTTTGATTATCCTGTGAGGAGTGGAGCATATGGCTAATGTCTGGCGTAACAGTAACAGATATTAATTTAGCACTAGAATTGTTTACAATCGGATTGCTAACAGTATTAACAGTCTTTTCTTCAATTTGTTGTTGTTGTTGTTGTTGCTGTTGTTTGACGATTGTTGGTGTTGGTAAAACAACGGGTGTTATAGTTGCCTGAATGACACTGGGTCTTGCCTCCAAGTCAACTGCAGTAACCTCGAGTCCACCTTCCCTAAGTATTTCAAGTTTACGTTTCTTAAAACTTGGAATAATGATTTTGTCTCTACTATTCGTTTCCGAATCGGTTTCTAGGTCAATAACTTCAGGTGATCTGGGCGGTACAGACATAGACATTATAGTCTTCTCGCCGAATAGTGGTATGTTCTCTTTGCCCTGTGCCAGCAGGGCAGTTTGTTTGGGGTCGAGTTTTAACTCTTTTATATCCTTTTCGGGGGGTGGTGTTAGCGTTACAACAGCCGAGGCGTTTGTATTTGTCGTATTAACCGGCATTATCGGCGGTGTTGACGACGGTGGTAATTGATGAGACATTAAGGGGCTGTTTAATTGTCTTTCGAGGACACTTCCACCGTCGATTGGTGTCGTTGAAGGTGTACTAGTCGGAGTTGTTACAGGTGTATTCGTCAACGGTGGTGGACTCGGGAGTTGAAGAATTGATTGATTACACGGGGTTGGCGCGTTCGCTATTATAGTATTCAGCGATTTAAGACGTTCAGGTTTTACCCGAACGCTACGCAACGACGAGATTTTTCCTACTTCAGATTTCGGCTTTTCTCCAGGAAGAAACGGCTGCGGAAAACAGAAAAAGAAAAAAACAAAATTACATCGATGTTGAATCAAGGTGTGTGCGTGTTTTTTTTTTGATAATTTTTCGCTACTCGCAGAACTGATAAAATTTCGTATGTATATCTACCGTCGAAAGTATAGACTGCAAAGGCGGTGTTACTGTGGTTGAAGTCGGACTATTTGAAGTGTTGGTATAAATCGGTGGCGTTTCTGACGGACTTGGAATCTCGGATTCCTGTTTGATTTCAATTTCTTCTGACATACTGCTGGTCTTTGAACGTCTCCCATGTGCCGGTCGCACCTTTATTTCTTCACCACGCTGATGTCTCTCGAAAGGTAAAAGCAACCTGTTGAAAATAATGACAATGATATTATAACGATATGTAAAACATCGGATATTTATTTCATTACTTTCATAGATTTTCATAGAAATCTATTATACATATATATATATATATATTAGCTATATATGTAGTTTAACAAACGTATGAATGGATCAATTTTTAAGAATATAGAAACTGCAATGTTTATCACCTTTCGTAATGCCTCCTCGTTATTGTTGCGGCGCTAGTTGATCCTGTATTACCACCGATTTCATCGTAAATCGATTTCCAAAGTCTGCTAGCGCTTACGGACTCGTATCCACCCATTGTTTGAACTTTTGTGTAAAACAGGAACAGATCAACTGTTTAAGAGAAGAAATAATGTATTTACGAAATAAAAAAAAAAAGTTTAAAAATTAAGATATGTGGTATATCATCGAAATTTCATTATTCATATAATACTCAGATAACAACCGTTCTGGGTGAAACACAACATTACTTGTCTTTTTGGTTTTGAGTTTTTTTTTTTTTTTTTTTTTTTTTTAATTCTTGTTTGTAGTCCATAGGTAAATTTTTAAAACAAGGTATAAACTCTCGTATAAGCTCGTTAAAATTTACCCAAATTTTCGACTCAACGATGAATAATTTATACACAGGAAATGATACTGACGACAAAACTGTGTTACACTACTATTATAATCGCGGTTGGTCTATATTCACGCGTTTCCGCGTTTAAATTATTTTTTATACGACTGAACACGTACTTTACTCGTGTTTTTTTTTTTTTTTTTTTTGCTTTTTTCAAATTTCATTTTTTCTTTCTTTTTTTTTTAATTTTAGATATGAAATAATTATAAATAAGTAAAACGAGTTTAATGGAATACGGAGAGGATGAGGATGAGTAGGCTTTCATTCGTATAATAAAAGTTAGTTAAAAAACTTTTTCCCCATTTTCGTATATATGTATAGTATATATACGTACTTTGTTTGTATCCTAATAACGGCATTTTTCCAACTGGCGTTCCCCGCGAATTCATAAAAGTTTGAACGTCCGAGATGAACCTCTTCTCCTCGGCACTAGTTTTTCTCTCGCTGCGACGAACCCCGGATGAGGGTGGTCGAAGTCCTGGTACAATACTGGCGGAAACTGTCTTAGAGGTAGAAGCGACTGAGGCCTCACTTTCATTACTCGATTCGCCAGGTGATGTGCTACGTTTTTTCCGTTTTCTTCTAGGTCTGCCCTTTAATTTTGGCGCTAGAAATTTATAAACAAAGAAAAACAAAAAAAAAAATTAATTAATTTTCACTCTCATTTATCACTTCAATACTTTTAATTCTCATCCCTACAGGGTGAATTTGTTTTTCCAAATATTCTCACCGCGGGCCCTAATTTAGTTATGATAAATTTAGATATACAGTAATGCATTAATAATTAGACGATTGAAAAAAAAGAAGTAAGAAAAACAGAAAGAAGACGGTAAGATAATTAAAATGGTTACGACAATGTATACGTGTACTATATGTAAATCGATGACCGTGTACGTATGACACACATGATACATATGTATATATGTATATATATATAAGTACATAATATCATCACCGCAAGCAAGGTATACGAGCGATTTAGAAAAAAGAAACAATTGATAATAATATACCGAATAACTATGATACAAAAAGTAAAAGTAAAACAGAAAATAATAATATTAAGAAGAAAAGAGAAGCATACATCATTCGATATCGGATTATTTCGAAACGGGATACAATATGTCGTATTAATAAACGAACAAAAACCTATCGTCATACAATAGTTGTTGAATGATCGCTTTTTGCTACACGTAGGTATGTACGTGATTTAACACATAAATATTAGTATACACTCATTGCAGGTCGTATAGTGATTAATATATTATGTATACCTATTATTTTTAAATATGTAATACGATTCTCGGTAATTGATATCTTCATTAAAATCGTCATGATCGCTTCTGGTTGATTGATTGATTAATTAATTAATTAATTAATTAATTGATTAATTAATCACTGATCCTTTTCCACTTTCGATGTTTCAAAGCGGTAGAAAAAATACACATAATATAATATCTGAGACGGTAACTTTGAACTTTCGGTAACAGAACACCGCGCGCACCTATCATGACAACTTGATTGAAACTATGGGGCGACAGTCGCAAGTCGTACTGTACGTACTGTACTGTACGTCTGTGATACGAACGCTACTCAACTCAGAAACGATTCAGGACCCAAGACTGAAAGAAGAGGCCCTAAGTGGGGGATGCTTAGGGCATATTGACACGGAGATTCACAATTCGCAACATTACGTTCGCAGAGCGTGTTGTCGCAATACGTGCGAAATTAGATAGCAAGATTTGTGGTTTTGTAAAACACTGTTAGAGTTTGTAAAAAAAGAAAGAAAAAAAACTAGGATAAAAAACAATGATAAAAACTTGATGTTTTCGTACTTTCGTTTGAAATATTTGAAAACAATATATATAGATAGTTTTTCAAAGTATATTATTATCGAGTGTGAGGTCAAAAGGTTGATTCCTCGTAAATGTTTCCATCGCTATACTTATAGTGTAAGCAGGCATTCCAATTTTTTCGACTCTACCTACTTAGATCTATAGCTATAGGTGTAATATTGTGGATTTATGTTCATGATGAAAAAATTTTCCTGTTTACCTAAGTGGTTGCAGAGTAGTTCGTGAGTTTCGAGGTCAGGGTAGTCGAAGGTGTCTCTGCAAAATAGAACTCTCGTTCCTGGAAGAGCAGTGAATCCTCCTAGGGCTGCTGCGACCGAAGAACATAGCCAGGAAGGTTCCGCGCCTTCTAATCTACGCAGTAAAGCTCGGTACCGGCAATACCTGGGATATGAAAGAACAACGACACGTGTTTGGGCGGGCTCGTCGCCCTCGCACTTTATCGTAGAGTTGAAATTGCTCTCGTATTCTTTCTGCTGTTTTTCAACATCCGAAAAGTCTATGCCGGGGTCGGTCAGCACTTGGGGTAAAGGCGCGTCGTCTTTTCGCGGACTATTCGCCGGGGAGGAAGAAGAACACGTTGTTGAGGGCGGAGAAGACACCTCGCGTCCCCATGACCATTCTAAAGACGGAGATAACCACGTAACTAAATCGTTCACCCGGACGACGACCTTTTCTGATATCGTCAACACCTCGTCCTGTAACAAATAAATGATAACAATCATATTAATAAAATTTCTAGTAATAAGATACGATTCTTAATTGATCGATAATCCAATTATCATCAACGTATTTTTTCATTGTTTATAAAATCGAAAAATATCTATCAAGTATCTTCCGAGAGTAAAATGGTGCACTCGATATCTTCTTCGCCGACCGTGAGTTAGGAGAGTGTACATCCCTTTTCCCGAAGTATGTACATACCTACAAGTCCTTTTTACCCTAGTAGGTATGTAAACACCGGTAAACACGCATACGCTCTATACTTTTCGCGATTGTAGGTAATATCGGAATAGCTGCACTCGCGGATAAAAATCTTATTGCTGTACTGGTTATGGAAAGTTCTGCAATTCTTTTTACTTTATCGAACGAATAATTATTAGTACTGGGGACTTCAGCTAGCGTTGTTAATTTAACAACGTAATAACTGATCATTTTTGCGTGCGGATTTGGTAATTTCAAGTGATTAGAGTTACGCGTGTGTGCGGAAGAAAAATCATATTTACGGTATGTATATATGTATAGTATATTTCGATATGGGTGGTGTATCCGCAGGTAGGTATAACGTGAAATATATGCAATTTGAAAAACACAAGTAATCCCTTCCGTCGACCGCAAAGCTTCGTTATATATTATTAATTTATAGCCGGGGAGAAAAGTTTTCCACAATTTCTCACCCCTTGTATTCCACACAGACCCCTACCTCTATCCGCCCCTTGTTCACTCTGCTCTTTCTCCCTTTTCCCTTTTCCCCTTTTCCCTTTTCCCTCTTCCCTCTTCCCTTTTCCCTCTTTCACCTCCTTTTATACCGACCCTGCCGCAACGTCACGATAAACCAAATCGATAGGAGATCTCTCTCGGCAAGAGTTATAAATCCTTCCTGCAGGCTTAGATATACTTTACGAACGAAACCGACTCTATATAACCGAAAGCCCTCAAATCGAAATATCTGCCTATAAGTTATACCCTAAATATATACGAGTTTTGTTTATCGTTTATTTATTCGCTGGAAAAAAGCGACGACGAATGTACTTTTCTAAGATTTAAAAATAACAACAAGATAAAGACACAGGATTTTCAATTTTTAAATTTCCTGCATTTTGATATTTCTTCTCTTTTTTTTCTTGTTCTTTTTTCTTGTTTCTTTTTTCTTAGCTTTATTCTCTCCCGTTTCCATAATACGTTTCTCGGTTCTTTTCAGCTGTGTGATACGAGCCCTGCCAACCTCCCACGAACGTTCTACCGTTTTCCTTTTAACTTTTCATGCACAGGCGTTCTCATCCTCTCATCCTCTCATCCTCTCGTTCCTACCTTCTCTTTCTCTTTCTCTTCATCTCTATAACCCCGACTCCCAACTCCCGCCTACTTCTCCTCAGTCCCTGCTATACCGCGTTTCTGCTGTATACGTATTATACCTATATATATATTATGTATACGACTATATTATTTCAGCTTTTTTAAACATGAATTACAGCCAGAAGATTTACCGAAGTAAAATACGTTTCGGCTGTTTGCCAAAAATTAAACTACATAAAAGGTTGACTTTTCATTTTCCAAATAGGTATAACATATATGTATACAACATACGTAAATATACATAGGTATATATGTTATACATATGTTATACGCAAATACAGGATGAAAGGTAAATTTTATTTTCCTTCCAAACACGAATGATATTATATTTCATCGTTTTATCATCTTATATTGGAATTATCAACTGTATATGATGATGATTATGTATAAATCTGAAATTGTCTGACATTTCAAGTAAATTCCATGGTAAACTGATATTCATTTCAACAGTGTAAACTAGTATCGTCAAACACTATATAAAAAAAAAAAACTATCGTCGATATTCAAATTCTATACGATATCATTTCATTGATCCATCTTACGATTTAATCCGTGATTTGGTATACATATAAGGGTGATCGTAAATGTGATTAACAAACGTTGAACGCGAAAGAAAAGAAAAGAAAAGAAAAAAAATTCAAGTATTTTTTTAGGCGCGTGCCGTGACGTAAAACGAGGGTTGTTTCCAGGGTTGTAAAGTAATTAATTATCTACTTCTGCGGAGGGAGGTGGAGTAGAGAATTTTCACTTCATATACATCTGCGTATATACCTATATACGGTAATTGTATATTTTATACTAAAATCTGTATACAAACTAACATACGTTGATACGTGTATACGTATAACTTTCTAAAGGATAAATCGGCAGTTGCCGATATGCAAATTCGATAATGTTTTTGACCTGCACGCAGGTCGAATATGCGGCATATCCTGCACATCGTATGACATTTCTCGAGTTTAATGGTCATAGTCAATTGATAGGCTATCGATGTATTTAGGGTGTAAGAGAGCGAGAGCGAGAGCGAGAGCAAGAGAAAGAGAGAGAAAGAGAGAGGGTCGCCATGGCAACACCAGAATACATTTTCAATCTGTTTCCATCGATGCAGCCGTCACGACCAGTTACTCATATATAGAAATATCTACACATATTTTTTATTATGGATTAAAAATATTACATTATCGCTTTATTAAATTGTAATGAATTAAATAAGAGGAACATAGAAAAAAAGAAAAGAAAAAATGCAAAGGAAACACAAAAAGAATTATACAAGAAACTTGACATATTAATATAATATATTAAAAAATATCATGGCGTATCCCGAATACCTTCCCGTTACAGATCCGAAATTTTACAAAGTTTTAGTATACACATAGGTATATAACATTGGAATTTGTACATATGTATGTATACCTATGTATACAAGTAAAGGATGCGAAGCCAGGGTTGGTTTGCGTCGCTTCGCTGTCCATCCGTCCAACTTGGAACGGGCTCGTATATAGTCATACATAGATAATTATGTACTCGTATATATGTATATATATATATAAACATTCTCACGCATACATAAGTAATTTTCAATTTGTAACGTCACAGTTTGTCATAGTCGGTTCACCGTTTGTATATACCTATGTATAATATACCTATGTACATATGTATGTACAAGCGATACATGTATAGGTATACATATTCGGACCCCGGAAGGTTTAAAGGATTCAACAGCTTTGAAAACCCCAAACCTTTTGTCAAAATTTATTTTCATTTAAGTAATCGATACGAATTATACTCGGAGGCTGATCACTGCAGACTCTCGCGATGTCATAATCCCTTTATAAATATATTATATTATATTTCAACGCTATACATGTATCATACAATCAAATATTTTCTAATTAATAATTATAAACTCGTATTACAATTTTGAATTCATTATCATACGTTTACTTTTTTTTTTTATCTTCTTCGGAGATAGAACTAGAGCTAACGATCGAACTTTACTATATTATACCTATACATACATATACGCGAATTATTATACCAATATCAGTTATTATATCAGACAATATAACTTTGTTCTATTAATCAGGAGTGCCGGGTGTAATTAGGTTAATCACAAGCGTATATAATATAGCTCTTCGCTGTTCGAGTTCAAACCAATTAAATAATTAAGAACAGTTAGTCAAGTTTACATTAATTATCATTATTTAAACATTCATACAACAGTAATCAACCCTCTGATAATTATACTAATTTTTTTCGTTACTGTGTCTGAATCACCCTGTATAATAACTAATCGAGAATAAATTGAATGAAAATTTTCGTAACAATGCGATGTATTATAACAGCTATGTAGAAATAAACTATATGAGAGGAACCACTAAGAATATAGAAAAAAAAAAAGCAAAAAAAAAACGAAGAGAATACAAATTATTCATATATTATAGGAGTGAATAATGTGGGTAGAAGATCTCTGAATAGAGAAAAGAAGAGAATAAGAAAAAAGTAAATCTTTGTAGATAATTCTCGTGGCAAGAGTAGTGTACCTATACCTATACAAGGTCGAAAAAAAAGAAAAAAAATGAGAGAAAAAGAATGAAGAAAAGAAAAATAAGAGCCATGAATAGGATGAGTAAACCGAGTGACTTTTAAAGCTTTAAGTAGCAGTTCAGGTTCAGGTCGAAGTTGAGATCCGTTGTTGGGTAGGTATAAATCATTGTTAGATTAAACCCAGGAGTATCCTGCAGCATTGGATGAAAGCGGAGCTGCGTCTTTGAGCAAACGTATCTAACCTGTACCTACCTTCCTACCTTCCTATATACGTATACCTATATACTATACAGAAATACCCAACTTGAAAAATCTCGACGCTGAGATAGCGGGAAACTTTTTCATTTCAAACTCTAACGTATATAGGTATAACAGTAAGCCCGCTGCAAGGATAGGTATATTGAAACGTCAATAATGTGTTAAAAGAAAACGACGAACAAGAAGAAAAAAAAACGAAGAAGAAGAAGAAGAAGAAGTAGGATAAAAATAGAATCTATCCAAAGAGCACAAACTCATTTAAAGAATCATTGATATATTACAAATGGCTATTTGAAAAAGAGAAGAAAAAAAATGAAGATTATTATCTCTCGCAATAACGAGAGAAGCAAGCATCCGTGTAATAACAAATTAGTACGATTTCCAATTACCGCAAATACCGTCGATACTAATTAGCAGCTTATTTAATTAACTCGAACATAAAGATGTCGCAATTTCATGAACATCTGAGTGTAGGTATATACCTGTGTATATTTATATATAATATATACATATATGCTAGATATACTTCCACGACAGCAAAAATCGTTATCGGTAACCAGACCCTTCTTTCCCTACGGTTCACCTCCTCGAATAGATATACACCCACATAATTCCTAATTACCTACCTACTCGTTATACTTATCTAACTGTGTAATAATAGTACTATGTTTAAACATACGAAAACTGGTGTAAATATAGCATTCAGAAATGAACGCTTGAACGGTGTATTCATTAAATGTTTAGTATTGATTCTGTACACAATATAGGTACTACGAAGTTACGGAGTCAATCAGTTAGTGAATAAATCTGATTGCGAGGTACACTAGCTGATGATGATAGTGGGTACTCTTGTGAACGAGTATCCCTCACAGACTGGTAAATACATAACATAACATAACACGAGGATGCTGAACACGCATTTTTCCATTCATCTATCGTCGAGGCATTTCTGGCTCGTGTCAAGGAGAAGAAAGGCGAAAAGAAGTGAAGGATATATAAGGGGATAAGAGAGGAAAGATGAACTCATCATGTGTATGCACACACTACTCAGACATATAGGTACCCACTGTGTGGCAAGTTGCAACGGACTTGAGGAAAAGAGAATTTTTCAAATCTCACATCAGCCTCTGTATTCAACATGGTGATACTCACTCTTTTCTTTTTATATACCTCTCGCTAACTACCCCTCGTGTATTCTTTGTTTAAGCTTTTCTTCTCTTAATTGCGGATTACATGAATTTAAAAAGCCAGATAACTGTTACGACACTGTATTCATCAGGTTTGTGTACAACAAAGAATTGCATAAAGTCAAATAATAAAAAAAGAAAAATAATAACTAATATCTATTCATTAGTCCCGCAGGACTCTCCCAACAATTTTCGCTTCAATTTCAAATTCAATTTCAATTTCAATTCAAGCTTCAATAACTAAGCTCTGAATCAATCTTTTCATCGTAAATTGCGTCACATATATACATACATGTATATACGGTATATGTATGTACCTACACAGGTATATACCCTACATACATATAATATATACACCAAGCATAAATATACTCTCAATAAAATATATACCCACATATAGCTTGTGTCAAGTCAGCTGACTCAGGCGTGAATCGTAATACATACACGATTGCGAAGAATTCTCTACCACTCCTCGTATTTTATAAAGTATTGAATTTTTTTTTCTCAATTTTTCATTTTATTTTGTTCATGGTAACAGGCAGACGAATTCTCATCATTATAATTATTGCGTCCGAAACTTTCGTGATTTTAATTGAAGAAAACAAAAAAAAAAAAAAAAAACGATGAAAAGAAAAGAAAAGAAAATGAGCAGAATATACAAAAAACGAGGGCTTTTACGTAAAATTTATAACATTTAGGTATATGAAAACAAACTTTATCGCTTATCATCAACACAACCAAACTATATATTTCGAGGGTCCAGATCCCATCATCAGCCTCTGCCATTGCTGTAATATGCTGAAAGCCCGCTCATACTCGCTACTCGAATAGCCGCATAAGCCGAGCGGTTTAAACTCATATCTAAACTATTTAACTATATGTAGGTATATGTATATACGTATGCGTATACATATATTGCGAGTTACCGCTAGTACCTATAATAATTATTATTGCTCTGTTGCCAGGAATAATTATTGTCCTTTGAAATGTTAGCGAGCGAAATTTCAAATAGTATCTATTATAATTATTTTAAATTAATATCAATCAAATAAATTAGATCTGTCTATTTTTAGATTATATTGTTAAATAACGCAAGATCAAATAATAAACTTTGTCACCGACTGGAGGTGACGATTTTTATTACCGAGTCTCTTTATATTAATTTTACTTCGTGTTTTTTTGGTTTTTTGTTTTTTTTGGTTCTTCTTTCGTTTTTCTTGTCTCTTGTTATTTCTTTCTTGAAAACCCTGCTTCATGTCGTCAGATTTTTCAGTGAGATTAAAAAAGAGAATAAAAAGAAAGAATTTATATACTTGCTCTGGGAATCTACTTCCACGCTCTTTGAGATACGAATCTCTATACTACCTATAGCAATTTGGCGCGGTCAGGAATCGCGGGATGAGCGCAAATTCTTGCCTCTGACCGTGATAGAAATTAATTGAATTTGATATGAAGTTTCTACTGTACAAAATTCGCCCTGTTATCATTATTATTATCATTATATATGTAGAGGTAGTGTATATGAGGCATATTGCCAATATCGAAAACTTCTTCGCATAGGTACATGTATAGTAATTATAATACAATAATAAGAATAGCACCTTGAAAAATGGGGTTTCAGTTGAATGAAGTTCGCCAATACTCGTGAAACATATTATTGTAAAAGAAACACAGACAAAAGAGAAAGAAAAAAGAAGAAAACTTAATTAAAATAATCATTAACTTGCTTGAAGTTTTTACGGATTTAAATACGCGTACGTATACCTGTACTACATATACTATATACCTATGTAGTCTATAGATTAATTCGTATTATTTTCTACGGTTGAATACCCGCATGTCTCGAATAATGAGTATTGGCGTATCATATCGAACCGATTCTAAGAAGGGAAAAACTTTTTAAAAAGTATAAAACTCGGAATTTCTATATACCCGTTAAGACGTGAATTATACTTTATATATATATATCTTTAACCGCTTATATTATACAGATATATATGTAATATATTTCAAATAAGTATACAGTGATTCATCGCCGCGGGCTTCATTTAACATCGGTATAGATAAAATATCTTTCATAGCATTAGATACACCGCAGACCGAAGTAAAAGTCGAACGATGAAATGGTACGAAAAAAGAAAAATAATAACCAAAAAATAGTCTCGACTCTATATCGCGAATAAAGTAAATCGACCTAAACTCTTGTTTATTGATCACCTTCCACCCTCCATAATGTTACGTAACAATTGCGTATTTCATATATGTATAATGTATACTGTATATGAAAAAGCAAAATATATTTAAATCCTTCGTGATTTTGTATTTTTGTATTTTTGTATTATTTTTCACTTCATTGTGTATCCACACACCTAAATTTCATAAAAAAAAAAAGAATTGAATTACTCAAAACCTCAATGGTTTAAAATTTATTGTTTAATTGGCTGGTTTTTCTCCTGCCGTAGCAGCAGGTCTTAATGTCTCCCTTGCAATGGCGTAGCAACCATGACACAAAAAACTTTTCGAGGTATAGAATTTTCAAACCCTGTGAATCGGAATCTGTGCGAGTAAATAGATATAGATATATTATAAAGGCTGGCTTTCGTATATACTTACGCCAATGGTTTTCTATTGACTTTCGATTTACAATAAGAAAAAGTACCTAACGGCGAATAAGGGCAGCTTGTAGGATCGAGGGGAAGACTTAAAACGACGTTTTTTTTTTCTATTCAAACATGTTCTATGACGTTACATATAGGTACTATAAAAGGGATTCGGACAAACTAAAATTCTTTTTATATAGTGCACCCATACGTACCACATCTATTTACAGTTCGATCAGTTACAAAAACCGCGTCAATATCTATGTAGTACCTACCCATAGGTATATATTCGATGCATTTGGAAGTATGTTTAATCGTCGTGAATGTTAATTTAGCTGTTTGTTTATTCAATGGAATGAATTTATTACCAAAATCTCATTCGCCCGGTATACCTGTATACATATACACATAGTTATGTACGCGTTATATATTGGCCTTTGCTGGCTATATATACCGTGTTGTTATTTGATATTCGAAAAGTAATTAAGTAAGTAAGCAGTATCAAACAGGGGGACGGTGAGGGGGGGGGGGGATTGATTAAAATTGAACGGTTTATGGTTTAACCATAATATTATAGACACAGTATACATATAGCTTCTCTTATCGTCATACTATACATGTTTATCACTTGAACGTTATTCTTTTCTTCTGAAATGTTCATTCTTAATAATTTATTCTTACTTCCTTTTATTTCCTCGTAAGTCAGTAGGTATCAATTGAAAACCAGCTCAATTATTACAGACAATATTATATGTAATCACCCGGTTTATAGATTGCTGTACTTGTAGTATATTTCAAATATGAATTTTTAAATATCTAGTGTATATACGATGTAGCTATATCCTCTGTAGACTGTATGCAGAGAGATACGAAGCTGTGCGTTCAGGCCCGAAATATGCTAGTATGGGTTCGTGTGGGTGTTTTAATAATTGATCAGTAAAATACACGGTGGATGAATATCCGACGACTAACGAAATAGCTACTCATGCGCATGCGGGGGTGGACCAAGAACTATAATAATAATGATAATGATAATAATAATAATAATGATAATGATGATAATGAAGACAATAATAACAACATGGCGGAGAAACAGACTGGAAAATGAATTACATGTTATTAGAGTTAGGCGAGTTCCTTATACTGCAATATCAGAAATAACTTCCTCAATATAATAATATAGAACGTGTATATGAAATAGATTTAATTTATTTAACTATACTATGTTTATAATGAGTATTTATGCATGTAACCTAATAAGCATTAAACAAAAGGTAGAGAAATAAGAAAAATGATATACCCATATACCGAGCGTTTTCGTTGAGATCGCGCACTGCGCACTGCGCTGGTTTTGCCGTAGGAAGGGGACCGTCAAGCCTCAACAAAAACGCTCGGTATATGTTACACGCTCTGTAGCAGTGCGTTGATTCCAGAAGCAAATTATATACGCGACAAGGTCTAACTTTAACGTATACATGTATATACATATATACATATATATATAATATAAGTTATGTACTATACCAAATGGAGTTTTCCTGTTTATATAGGATATACCTAATACTTAAAGTATATGATTTATATCGTGCGAAATACGAGGTTCTTTGATTTTAATTATAGTTTCAAAAGTTTGGAATTAGAAATAAGATGAGATAGGTTTATTACAATTAAGAGATTTGAAATAAGTCGATGGAAAAATTTCTAAAAAAAATGCGATAATTTTCAACTAATAATATCGTTTTAAATTAAGCGTAATGTCGAGTTATAAACGCGTATATAACAATACCACGAACGGTATCATCAGAATCGCAGTATGCATATATGAGACGGTTACTATTATCCGTCGTACGCATTAATGCACGTGTGTGTGTGTGTGTGTGTGTGTATGTGTGAAACGCAGATTATATACACGAGTTGAAAACTTAGTCTATAGATAATATTCTGAACACACATTGACTCCGCACGCCCACAAGCATGTATAGGGAAAGAGAAAGATTAAGAGAATGAGAATGAGAATAAGAAAGAGAAAGAGTAAAAGAAAGAGAAATAAAGATAGAGATAGAGATATAGAGATATAGAGAGAAAGAAGAGGGAAGGCGACCCTCGCAGTGGAGAAGAGCTATTCCTACAGCGTGACTTAGCGATACAGTGGTGCTCAAACTAAATTTGAATAAAATCTATCAGATAGCCATATGGTTGATTACTTCTTTATCTAATCGTGCGTAGAATTATTTAAATTGAGCGTCACTGAGGGTAACTTTTTAACGGATAATTAAACACATAACACATGCAATATTAAGTATCAAGTATAATAGGTACTATATTGGATAAAATTATTTGTCGAGGAAAATAATACTAGGTATAAAAACGAAACGTGTAATATATGTTGTACACATATTATGTACTGTAAAAAATGTACGTTAGTAACCTAACTTACCTAACCTAATCACCACGAATATATATATATATATATTTATATATATATGTATATATATATTTTTTTTTTTATTCTTATTATTAGCATATGAATGTATTTATATTTTTTTGTTCTCAATTGCATTTATTTGCAGTATTTCCTTCATTTATTTAATCTCAGTCCCCTATTATCTGCAATGTATGTAATAATACGCATTACATTCAATTACACGGTATATTTATAATATATACGAACGTTTCCCGAGATGCAGGGATGAATATATATACCTATATAACCATATACTCGAGTGTATTGATTTCTTGTTTATATATATATATATATATTATAGTATATAGATATGTTTCACACATAATATTCATAAATATATAAAAATATATATATGCACATATTGTGTACGTGTACATAATGTATTACATGACTTGTACAGAGTATTAGGTATTATATCAGGCTATTATCTGAAGGATGAATAATTATTTCCAACGTGTTATGTAATTGAGTAATTTTAGATAGAGATAGATAGATATTTTTTGTTCATGTCCATAAAAAAATATTAGACAATGCATGATCACAGAAAATTACAAAAAGAGTTAATCTGTGATTATGAAAAATTCAAGATAGAATATTAAGAGTAAGAATAAAGAGAGAGAGTAGGTAAGTTAAAAAAGCGATAGAAAAAAAAACATGATTTTAATTTCATTAAACCTTATAAAGAGCTCAATTAAGGTATTTCGTTTGAAGATGTCCCTTAAATGAAGGAAAAAAAAATGAAAAAAAAAAGAGGAAAGAAAATTATTTTCATCAGGCTAACGCGCTTCTTAATGGGCTTCGCTCTTTCACACGGTTTATATAATAAAGTGCTTAATACTTTAGCTGAGTATATGTATACGTGAATACACACTTGCTTAAATGTAAACGTTTATGCATATCTATACATATATATATGTATGTATACTGCATGTTCATATATTTATATGGTAAACGTTTCCTTGCTTATGCATCTCCTCTTACTCTTTCTCCTTATATCCCTCCTTCCTCCTCCTTTTCGCCTTCTTCCAGCTAAGTTTCCTTACCACGTAGGTAAAGGTACGTCTACATGCATGGGCACCAGTATATACCTCTGTACTCGCGCGCTTATACTGTGCAGTATGTAATACTATACAGGTATACATAGATCATGGTATTTTCTCTCGGTTAATATGTAGATATATATATAATACATATGTACATATATATATATATATATATATATATATATATATAATATATATATAGAGTACAAACGTGTAACCGTCCGTGTAGTATTACTGTAAAGTTTAGGGCCTGGCTTCAGCCGCTACACGCCTAAATCCTAAGTTTCAAATTAGTCGAGCCCATAGCGTAGAAGGAGAATGAAGAGAAGGAGGATATCTCCGCCTGACCTTAATTCGGTTTAAATTTATTCAATTACAAACTCACCGTACCCGATGTCTCGCCTTAAGGGTGTTTGTTGTCGTTTACATTATCCTATACTTGTTTCTGTTTTTCCTATCACTCTATCGATTCCACAAATTCACAAAATTCTTAATTTTTTTAAATCATTTCTAGCTACACACACACACACACACACACACACACACACACACACACACACACACGTATGTTTTTCTTTTTTTTTTTGTTCTATTTTCACACAAATTTCTAACCACCCCCGCGCGTCCTTCGCTCTTTGCCAAAATCTCACGTATTATCGATAAAATTATACCGAGCTAATCGAGTATATGTTAATATAACGCGGGTTTACATTTACTACGTAGGCAGGAAATCCAGTGAAAATTTTCACTCGGAGATTGTCTCGTCGTTATACACGTGCTTTGGTACGCGCAGGTCCTTTGCATATATAGATAATTTAGGAAAAAAAATAAACAACTTTCATCCTCTCTTTTTTTACTCTCTATCTCTCTTTCTCTGTCACCCCTTACAACTCAAATTTATCCCGAATCCTGAACCACGATCGTTCTCAAAGGGTCGGAGCTCGGATTAAGTCGCTGTTAGAACCTGAGCTGCCAATGGGCTTAAGGAAGCGTGTAATAGGACCGCAAAGACCGAGCAGCTCTCTAATTAGCATTTACGTCTTAATGTTAATCAAATACAATTGCCCGGATTATATACGCGTTCAAAAGCTGCAGGTAGTCGTAAATAAATAAATATGTAAAAGCTTAGGTATAATATTAACTGATTTTAGGAAATTCATTCCTATTAGAATATCAAGCCGATGGATATTCTTGATATCTATGATATTTTATTTTCACATTATTTTATTTATACCTATACCTACCCTAGATGTTATATATATATACACAGATCGCGTGATGTAAGGAAGGCTAAAAAAACCGTTACGAAGGTTTGCGGAGAAGGAAATACTGATCAATAACTCGCTGATTGATATAAGAGAAGATTAATTATTGAAAAATATGATTATTTTACTTCTATAATCATATACTTCGATCTGCGATCGATTAATCATTCATATTTTTGTTTCTTTTTTTTTTTTAATTAATACGAAACTGGTTGTATTTCGGGAGCAATTTTTGTCTGTTTCTAAATCGATTTTCCATACGCTTCAAATGCATATTTTCCCGAGTTATTATATACCTATATTACGTAATTACTTTCTCGCGGGACGGTATTTCCTGACCTAAACTACGGCTCCGCCTTATCGGATAACTCGTCTGCAGATTTCAATTACTATCCTAGCGAGCCTATATACACGTCAATATATACACATAGATGTATGTGTGTGGATATAATCCTATACTAAAATCGTGTAAAATCGAATGTTGGAATTGACTATATAAAGTTATATACCCGGATGTTAAATATTCGGTCTGCAGCAGTCTGTTTATGACCTATACATGTATGTACATAGGTATATACATTATATATGCGCATCGACATATATACATACATATATGTAAACGTAAGTCATATTTATTATCTCTGCACCATAGAGGTCGAGGATCTATTTTTATCAGTTCAAGTTATTTCACGAAAAGTGGGAGCTACGATAACCGCGCTATTCTCCCTTGCTGTATTTTTTCTTTTTCGTTCTTTCATTGTTTATTAGTTTTTCATAATATATTCCGATATACATAATATTATACAATTTTATAATCGTAATTTAAAAACATAAAGGATTACAGTATACGTGTAATCGTTACACAATTGTATCTATGTGATTAATACACACGAATAATAATTCCGCTCTATATACAGGGTGATTCAGATTGAGTGGGTGAGATTTTGAGACTAGATTCCCTTTGAAAATCTAAGACTAAATTTCCTTTACCAGAAATTCGAGGGACAAATAGTTTCCGAGTTACGGAAGATCTTGTAGTTGACCAGGGCACCGCGCAACTTCCGCTCATGGCCAGCCCTGTCTGTGTCATCTATAAGTTCCGTGATTGGTCAACGAAGATCGTACGTAACTCGGAAACTATTGGGCTCTCGAATTTTTGGTAAAGGAAATTTAGTCTTGAAATTCCACGAGGAATCTACCCTCGAAATATGGACCACTCGACTTGAATTAAACTAAAAAAATGTATATATATATATCTGTGTCTATAGTATAGTTCCATACAGAGAAGGTAAGACAGGAAATCAGTGAGATTTGAGTCTTGCTTGCCTTGTGCTTATGTGTCAGCTGTGTATATAGTATATATACATATCTATAACTATAATATGTATATATATATATATATAAATTTATACAACGCAGCGCGAGACTTCTGATACAACCAGGGCCGCAGCGCAATCTCTGTAGGTGTATATCTATAAATCCGTGATTTGAATACGCAGTTTTCAATATAAATTTTAATCGAACTACCTACTCTGTAGGTATACGTGGGCGGCTTTGAGTTTCGAGGTTCAATAACGCGGAGATTGATCCTCGAATTGAAACATACATTTTTTATTAATCCTCTGTATTTTTTTGTTTTTTGTTTTTTGTTTTTTCATTTCAATCAAATATTAATTCGTGCACGAGGTGGACTCATCCGTTATACAATATTCTGATAATCATAATTTCGAATGAATATAGTATATATACAAACCTCATTTCATAAGATAAGAGATATCTCACACTACACGACACTATATCAATAGCGAGATACTGATCATCCGATATATTCGGAATAATGCAAATCAATCGATGACAACTCTATAGCGTATAGATAAAACAGATGAATAACCTTGAACAATAAATATATGTATATATATATATGTATATACACGAAACATGTATAAAATAATAACGGTATATATCACTATATAGTTTTGTTTAAACATTTTTTTTTTTTTCTCTATACAGAACGGCGAGAAAAACAATAAATTATATACTAAACCATACGTATATAATAAAGCGTTGAATATACGGCATCGTGTTGTACGTAGAGCACGACGTCCTTGAAGTATAGTGTATACAGGAATAACATCTTAATTGATAATTATTTATATTATACTGTTTGTATATACATAATTAGGAATATTCTTATTACGTGTTGTGTACCTACCTATATTCGCGGAATCGCGATTCTTCAAAACTAGAGTAATTAATTTCCCCTCGAAGTATATATGGTGGAATTCAATCGATTGAACGAGTTAAAGATTTTCGTTATATAATATAGGTATAATGTATACCTCAGGAGGTTTCTTACGCGGGAGTTTTACTCTTCATATAGTACATATAAGTTTTACTCCCATTATAATAAACGGAGAGTCCGTTGAAAAAAAAATAAAGAAAAGCGATAAACTTATAATGAAGTAATAATAATAATACATATAACGATGTATACGAGGTGGTAAAATGACATTTAAACGTAAAACATATTAGTTTAGGTAAACTAAATTAAATACGAATTTTTTATATAGTAATTTAAAATCCACACTTTCGTGAAATACCTACGGATACCTGATGCAGTAATTAAGGTGAATTCCGATTTCGTAATCAAGGACATGCAACGTAATTTGCTCGCGGCCCTGTGTCAGTTATTAAAACTTTAATCATTTCTATTTCAGCGTATAGTCGGAGCAAAGAGTTTCCTGCATTTATAGTAAACGAACGCTATCTACAGTCTCTGCTGCATGCATGCATGCATGCATGCATACATACATACATACATAATATACATACATAGACATTTTAAATTCACACACTAATGCATGTCCTACATATGTAGATTGTACAGTCCGTCGCAGCTGCCCAACGAATTATACCTACACCTCTTCTTCTCCTATTCATGTAAGTACATATAGTGTATACTTGCCTGCCTTAATGTCTGGCTATAAATATTACAATTCCACTATACCCGCGCTTATACCGATCTTATATACCGAAGAAGTTTCGCTTCTTCGATAATGTATCGAAGCAGCCATTTTCGCTGTGTTTTTTATTGTTATTATTTTTCTTTTTTCATCTTTTTTCTAGTTTTTTTTTCATAATTTATTTAATTCTACTTTTTCCGTTTTTTTTTCCGTTTTTTTTTTTGTTTTTTTTTAATCTTCGAAAGTCACTGCCACACGATGCGCGTCGTACGATTAAATGAGCTGAATGAGTTTTCACTCTTTAATTCTTGTACCTTTTCTTCGTATTACAACTTTTGTTGCGGTTATTGAAAGTCTATTTACTCTACTATAGGATAAGAATAAACCGAGAAGATAAGAGAGACGAGAGCGAGATAGAGATAGATAGAGACGAAGAGGAAAAATAATATAAGTCTTATTCGGGTCTCGCGAGACTGTAATCACCGCGGACTTTCATCGTGTTATTGCAGAGTCACGGTTTTTATCAAAATCAAACCTGATCAGCTACAGCATCGTTTCATTGAATTTGGTATGAATTTATAACGTTGGCAAATGTGAGCAAGAATTTTCAGCAATTTTCATATCCATACCTTACAGTATATAAGTAAATATATTATTCGCTTTATATGCTTTAGGATATGGTAGAAATATACCCAATTATTATTCGTCTTTCAAGTTTCGTTTCGATGTAGTATACTGTACATGTTATTTGTGTAAACATGTATATGCAGTGAAAAGAAATCTTTACCCTCTACTTTATGATCGTTACATTTTATATGTATTACATATATATATAGATATATAGAGGCATATATAATATCTGTTATTGAAATACCGAGTTAAGAATTATCTTTGATCTTATTGGAACGTGTATACTATTCTAGTTGAAAAAAATAAATTAAATAAATTTAAAAAAAAAATAAGAAATGCGAGACTCGAGCCAAAGCGATTGACCATATCTGTGATTCACATCGTGAGTTAATATATGAATAAGTGATTATACAACAGGTCAATTGATATAATAAGGAAAAAGTCATTTACTCAATCATAAAAGCAAAAACAAAGAAAAGACTATTAAATATCTACTATACGTTAGCGGTTTAATTAATTAAACTGGTATCGATTCAGCTAAACCGGAGTCAAATCAGCTTCGTGTAACATGGACGACACACTGCTATGGTCCCAAGTACGATACTCGGGTATGGGAGAAGAGGGGTTGGAACCAAAGGGAGCGAGGGGGAGTCAACCTGCTCGTGTCAGTGTTTCTCAAACAGTTTATAGTATCTACTTTAAAAATAGATATTTTAAATCAGAATTCATTCGCATTAAATAATGATTGATATCATTCTAAGAATTTGGGTCACTATTTTTTGGGTTATTATCATATCTGATATATGATCGGAGGTAAAAGTGTCTTCGATCGTTATATCAACGGTATAACATATTCATTAAAGTATGTTAGTAAATAAAAGTTTGAAAATATTCAAGAACTGATAAAACGAAAGAAAGTAAATAAAATAGAAACTTTTACAAAGATTCAGAATTAGCATCATCATTATTATTATTATTAATGAAATATGACAATACTACATTATGGCGATTATATGTTAGTTTAATATTGCGGATCGGTTGATAATGCCGACCAAGCAGCAACAGCAGCAGCAGCGGGTCCTCGTTTTTACTCCGTATTTCTCTGACACGATGGATACTAACTCATCGTCATCTACATCTTTAGCTCAAAGAATGTATATGATCGCACGTCGTAACGTGTACACACACATACTGTTCGTTTTTATTTTCCTTATTTTTTCTTATTTTTTTGCTTTTCTTTTTTTATTACCTATACGTTCATATAGTATATATATATATATAAATAAAACAAAATTACGATGTATAGAAGTCCTCGCAAAGCGTGGATACAAAACAGAAAATAAAAGAATTGACAAAGAAAGGGGGGAAAAAAAAAACTAAAAAAATAGACAAAGCACAAGCACATTTATGATTGTCGTTTTACAGGCTATATAGCAATAAATTGGCAGAATACTAGACTAAAGAAAATAGAATGGTAAAAGTAAAGTGAACGAATCAACACGAGGAACAAGATAGTAAATAAACAAATAAATAACAAAATAATAGAATAAATAACTGAAACATATACCTTATGCATATTATACATATATGTATATATACATGTATGTGGGTATCTAGTACATAATATAGTGAACGCGGTAATATATACCGAGTAAATTTACTTTATTACGTTACAAGATACATAAGTGCAAGATAGGTACAAGGGAAGCAAGTAGTTTATTGAGAATTACTGTGATAAATAATGTGAGGGGCAGCAGCCAGTGAGAGAGGTTACTCTCTGGATGGGGTGGGGGGCATTGGATGGATGAGGACCGAGGCGCGGGTGCGAGGGTCGGGGAAAACTAGAGAGTGGGGAGATATATACACTCCGAATACGGAGCTCCTCTTTAGCCGTATGATACCGTGTATATATGTATATTCTAGATACATATATATATATTACATATATATATATATATGAACGCGACAGAGAAATAGAAAGAGGGAGGTAGGGAGCGAAGGCAATCATCTCTGTCCTACTACTGTCGGGGGGGCCCCCCTGCCGTTGCCTGCCGCTTGCACGTAACTAACAATAACTTCTGTACGTATGTATATTGTATACGAGCACCTGATTCATTCCGAATGTATGTATAAAATATACAATATACATATGTAGGTACGTATAGTATATAGAAATTCGTATTAACTAAAGAAAATATTATATTCCAGAATTGTGCCAGTTTTAGATTTTAGATTCTAGGTATATAAATACCTAGATATACGTACCTACTAGAATCTTAAAAAGCTATTTGATTCTTTTTAAATAATATACGTATTTATTATTGTGATTATTCAGTCTTATTTCTTTTTCACTATATACCTACGTGCATTTCGACACGAATGTAATTTGTATAATAATAATAATAAATGATGATGATAATGATGATAATAATAATAGTAATAATGATATTTTATACATGTATATAAATATGAGTAACGGGGAATGCAGTATAAGCAGATATTGTATATTGGCCCCGACTGGTATATCTGTACGAAGGTAGGTATAATATAGGTATAGTTATTTGTATATTACCTATACATCTATAAGTGTAATATATCTATATATGATGATTCATTTTATGAACAGAGGACGAGGGACCGAAACCAATAGGAGATTGTAGTATTGGGTATAGGCATACACCTATATCTACAAGCTACGGTGAGAATTGGAATGGCGATATTGACTAGTATAATATAACCTCTATAGTATATACATACATATATACATCTATATACAATACATATATACGTTTTAAATTATATACGACACATTATATCCCACTATTGATTAAATTAGAAATTCCCTCCGTGTTTAACGCGTAAAGTTTCTTTACTTTATATTTATTTCTTAACGGATCGGAGGATTATCTTATAGCTCGGTGCTGAAGCTGAAATAATTTTCAATTTTTTTCGTTTTCTTCTTTCTTTCTTTCTTTCTTTTCTTTCTCTGTTACCTCTATACCATATAAATCAAATCGTTTTATTCGAAAAAAGAGGTAGAGAAATATACCAATAGATATATAACTTTGCAGTATAGAATAACAATCGCGTTCAATTTTGTACGTTTTTTTTTTTCTCTCTCTCTCTCTCTCGCGGTATATATTATAATAGTATTGCCAATAAAATATCTTTAGCTCTGACTATAAGTAGGTATACTATGTGTGTGAGAGAACGCGTCGATATAATATATTGACACGTCATATCCTCGCGACTCGTATATTTAACTCTAGTTCAATAAAAGCAGTAAAATAAAATTGAGAATAAAAAAAAAAAAAAAAAAAAAAAAAGATAATGACAAAAAAAAAACCAATCCACTTATATTACTTCCCACACCTATGCCTATATACATATAGCATATAATTACTACGCGTCATTTGCAATAGCAGGAAAAACAATTTCCTGCGAGCATAGTATAGATATACCTTATCTACAATATTATACTATAATGAAAAGTTGATGAAAACTTGACTGATAATTTCATACTATAAGGTATGTACATTATAATATGTGATATATATAATATATATATATATATATAAGTGTAAATTTATTGCCTTGTTGACTCCAGGTGAAGATAAAAATATTTAAAACAAATAACGCGTATGTATATAGTTATAAGTGAACTTTAATATAATAATGATATTAATGATGATAATGATGATAATAATAACGATAATAATAATATAAATATAATAATAAAAATAATACGTAATTAATTAGCCATTCGCGATCGCGTGACAGTGTAAATCCACTCCATCTCCTATAATGGTTTTCAACTACCAATTCCAAGCCTTCGTTAATTCCGACCCCAGTGCTATCTATGTGTACATGTATATAATATATCTATATGTATACTGCACCTACGTTATTTCAATCGTTTTTTATTTTATTTTCACCTCTTATATCCCCACTATACATGTATTTCTGTTGCTGCTGCTGCTGCTGCTGTTTTCTCCCTCCCAAGTTCGACTATCCACCTCCCTTCCAGCCCCCTTTCTTAGCTTGTCCCTCTCTTTACACGAGAAGAAACTTAAGTTAAGAGATTGCAGATGGTTTGGAATGGGAAATGGGAAATGGTAAAAGATCGTTGAGATTTGAAAAAACAAAAAAAAAAAAAACAAAAAAACGACCAATTTTATTCTGTAAGAATGTCATTTTCCTGATTTTGATAAGACCAACGAGAGAAGAAAACCCGTCGTATACTAGACTAGTAGATATAATACATAATGTATATGTTATCGCATATTCATGTATAGGTACACTGATAGAAAAGATCGTTTATAGTCAATGAAACGTGCACAACTAGATCAGAATTTAGCGAACATTTGATCCGAAAGAACATTCACCAACTGTGAGATTTTTGTCATTAACTGTTAATACACCAGATTCAAGAGCCCCTTGAGTCGTTCCGTACAAATCTCTTGTCGTTAATTATCAACGAACGTTCATTTGATCTATTCCAAATCCACGTTCGTTAGTAGTTAAGTCAAGTCATTGGAACCAAATGATCTTTTCTATCGGTCTATGTGTATGTATTCAAGAGAGATAATATCGTAATAATATTATGGTATTTTTGGATGATAATATGACGATCCGGGATATCATTATGCGTATACCAATACGAACTCTCGATACCGAGAGTTTTCGGTGAAACTGGTGACCCCCTCCCTGCGGCGAAACCAACACAGACCAACACAGGCTCGGCCGGCCGAGCCTCACGCACACGGTACGTGTCTGTGTTGGTTTCGCCGCGGGGAGGGGTTCACCAGTTTCACCGAAAACTCTCGGTATATAAGTTCCATGTGTATTATACTCCAGTCCTTAAGCCCCTCGGAAATCTATACAACTTATGTTCGAACCCCCACCGTGCGGAATCGCCATTTGAGAGGCTAATCTTAAGATTGCTGATTGACGGCAATACGCCTATACTTACTTACGCGTATAATATACGTAGGTATAGTTGCGCACTGCAGTCAACCAGGTACCTATTTGTATTTTGTCAACGAATGTACAATTTTATAGATAGATATTTCGTAAACACGGATTAACATGGACTCCCGAATCAATCGATCAAAATATTGGGTCCTTCACGGTACGACGTACTGCAGGTTTAGGTATAACGCGATATGTGATTAAAATTAAAAAATCAAATAGATTTTGAAGTTTAGGTAATTTTATAGGTGCTGGTGGAAAATGATTTTTAAAAATCGAAATTTTATTCTTAGGGGAGAAAATGTTCAGTATATAGGAATATATTCGACGGAGAGACATAACTGTTTGTCATGGCCATCTTGAGAGAATTTTTTGGTTTTTCCCTACATATAATATAAAGTATGGCTATGCTGTTCTTTCTTTTTACCATAAGGAATCATCAATTCTTGAAATCGGAAAGTGATAAAATCGATAGCGTCTTTGCGGTACAAAAACACACATTTCAGACACGTAATCAGTTTATGCCCCCTTCTGCACCCTCTCGTCTCCTCCCGCTCTCTGCCTTTCCTCTTTCCTCTTTCCTCTTCCCTCTTTCCCCTATTCCCTCGCCCCCACCTTACGTACTGGACTGGTTCGTAGCTGGCTAGGATCAAGTTACACGATGCGATCTAACGAATTGTTCTTATAATCGCGTATGAGAGAGAGAATGATAAAAATAATAAGAAACTGAAAAAGTCGGATGTGCGGTGGTTTCTATACCTTTGAAATTCAACAGCACTTTGGATTTAAGTTCAAAGTTTAAAGTGAAAATATATATAGACGGCTATCAGCGATTTTGTCGAAATTGAGTTTTCCAAGTCATAACAGATAAGTTTTACAAGCGGATTCTTGACTGACGGTGATAACAATTTCATCAAGTGTTTTAATTCAATCAATTATTTTCGAAGATTCGGAATGGAATAAATTCCGCTCGGTCGTATATAGGTATACGTATAGGTATGATTATATTGTCCGTAAATACTTTGATCGTCGAAAATGAAATTCTGCGATTAGATGATCGTTTTTGTATATATATTTTTTTTGTTTTATGTAAGATAAGAATAAAACTTAAAATATATTTTATCTGCGTAGTAGGTACATAGTATTATAATCGTAGCGCCTCGTGTGACAGAAACTTGTCGACGATTTCATATTCAGGCGAAGGAAAGTATTTTGCATAATTTATTTTAATGTAATTTTTTTTTCTCTCTTTTCTTTCGTTTTTTCTCTCTTTTTTCTTTCTTTTTTTTCTTCGTTTTTTCTCAACTACGCGCATATTTCAAACAGCTTTTAAGTTTGTATAGAACATGGGGGATACCTACAATAAAGAGGAAAGGAAAATATAATTATAGGAGATTCTAGTCTTTGTTTAAACTTTCAATATAATATAATTACATACATATATATATATTATATTCCCGCACCTTTGTTATATCACTGGTAAACTCTAGTACTGCATCCACGGATACGAACGTTTTACAAGTTTTCTTTTATTTATTTATTTATTTTTCACACTTATATATAGTAGCGAAGTAAAAAGACAAACGCATTATATAGGATTTTCTATGAGAACAAAACAGAAAACGTTTTATTGCAGATGAAATTTAAGTGCATAAATTTTCTGGTTATAATACACAGGATAACGAAACGTATTATTTGAAATTTATTATAAATTTATAAGCGTCTTGAAACGCGTTTAGGAAATGTAAGGCGAAGAGCCTGGTGCGCGGAGAAGATGCTGTATACGTGATAATAATGTTTTTTTTTTTTTTTTAACATTCTATAAGAATATTCTACGGAAATCTCTAAATTATCTATAATGCGAGATATCGAAGTCAGAGTTACGAATAATCGTTTATACAAATATCATTGTAACTGAATTTTGAATAAATTATTTTATAACAAGTGAGCTGTTGCCTTGCTCTTGATTTAGTTAGATATACGTAGGTGGTATATCTGCTCCATAATATTCAATAACATCGAAAATAATGATGAAATATTGCAATCATCCTAATTATACAGTCATCTGTTATATTATACGATTACGTATTCCCGAGTATCTACATGGTTGAAATTTGATCCAATCATATCACGTATTAGGCTTGGTTGAGTTATAATATCTAACGGACACCTACCTCATGTAATTTCCAATTAATAATTAGTATTAATTGGCCGAAGATTATCGATTATCGATTATAGCTTATAGTTTATAGTTTATAGTAACATGAAAACAAATCACAGCTTATTCGATATATATGTATAATAATATGTATAGTAGGTAGTAAAATATTGTATAAGTTCAAACCTATATCCGTATAACATACCATACGTGTAAGGCAATTATAATATATGTATATAAGCTGATAAGCCGGTAAGCTAATAACCTAATAAAGTAATAATTTAATAATTCTAAAACCGACTAATTGTGAGTGTAGGCGATACTTGATACACATCTAGTAAAATGCAGATATACCCTATATATCTATAAGGGGTCGGAGCCTTGCCTGACGTCATTCTTCTATACATATAGCTTTGCGCATTAATGCGGTAAGAATCCCCCCCACCCGCATTTACGCTATTATTTCCGCATTATACCAATAATATCTTCAAGTTAAACTGTTTTTTTTTCTTTTTTTTTTTTTTTTTTTTTTTTGTTTAGTTATCATTTTTTCTCATTATTTCTTGGCTTTGTGTATGTGAAAAAATATTTTTTTTACTCTAAGAAAATTGACTGTGTATCCATATTATACCTATAGATATACCTGTATACTTTAGTATACATATAGGGAGTAGAGTATATGAGCATAAAATAGGTTTATTATTATGGAAGTGCAGCCCTGCGCCACTGCTGCATTTTACTACTTTATGCATATAGATATATATAGATATTATATAGATATGTATATATAGGCATATATATATATATATATAGGTAGTACTACATACATTGAACAAACTTTATCTACCCTGATAAAACCCGACCGTCGAGAAGGTATAGTTGCGGTGAATATGAATTTAATCGAATGACACGCGCTTCGCCTATGGCTATGATAAAATACGTATGTATGTAACATAATTTCCCGGTATTCTATACTTTATTACGTATATAAATACTGATTAGAAGTAACATAATATTATACATAATTATTCCTCATTTAAAAAAAAACACACATATTTGAATTTCGAAGTTCCCATTGGCCGCAGAACGTCTCCAAATAAGTACGAAAAAAAATTTAGCAAAAAACCCCAGGCTTACATCTCAATTCTAAGTACCATAGTGTTCCAAAGTCTTTGAACTTTTTTTTTTATTTTTCCGGTAGCTGTACCTTCGAAAATGATCGAACTATTATTATTAATATGATTATGATTATTGTTATTATTATTACTATTATTTTTATTGTTTATTCTTATTCCTGGCGTTTCAACCTTGCGTTTAATAGCTCGTTCTGCAGGTTTCAAGTTCATGCATCGCGCGCGGTTTCCCCAGCTTCGTGTATTATACGCACGTATGCCCCACGCTCATATTATATCCAGCTATACTTTGGTGCAGTATAAATAATTATACCTACGCATACGTATTATTTAAACGATCTTCGCGAACTAAACGAACTTATACGAGAGATGGCGTGTCCAACAAATACGTAACGTTATAAAATAAAAAAAAATAAAATAAAAAAAGAAGAACAAATGAACTTTGGAATTAGAAACTTGGAATATCTATCATTATATTACTTTGCTAAATAGAGAATATAGAAAAAAACCAAAAAAATAAATGTTAGAAATTTTCATAATAATGAAATTTCTGTTTTAATTTAGAAATAAAATTTCATTTACAGCCCTTTTCGCGCTGCAATTTCAACGGTATTATAGGTATATTATGTATGTATATTTATTACATAATCTAATATTTTATAAAATTCCTAGACACACACATAAATAATTGCGAAGGGCTTTATACACTATGGCAAACAATAAAACAATTACCTAACAATCATCAGCGCTGATGCTGTTGCAATATATATAATTACATATATTATATATATATATAGTATATAAACAGCTGTTGTAGGGTATTTCTTGATGAAATAAAATGAAATGTATAGAAATACGAGAAAATAAACTAAACGAATACGTAGGTAATTCGTTGTTGATAAAGAGATTAAAAATTTATCGATAAGTCGAAGGGACGCGCTTAGTGAAAACTCCTACTTGGATTGAATCGACGCGATTTTAATCATATGAATATATATATATATCGGCGTGTACAGCTACACTATTGTAGGAAGTAATAAATGATGATTTATTATTTCAAAGATTTCTTTCTGCGAGATTATTTGCTAGTACACAAAGTCATTAGAAATAATTACTCCAAAGTTTTTCGTCCATAATATAATTCCTACAAATTAGAAGAAAAAAAAAAAAATCTGAAGAACAAAAGATGTGATAATCGCACCGTATATACATCTAGGTATAGTAGGTATATATATATATATATGTATAATAAGTCCTTGTAGTATATAACAGGAATTTAAGCGTATTATAGTACATAAAGTATATAGAACTGAATCACGGTGTAGGAATGCGTATATTCCATAAATAAATGAAAATTCTTTTCCCTTTTTTTCTTCTTTTTTTTGGCTTCTTCAACGTTTAAAGTTACCGCGAATATATATAATACGCGCGTTCTATTATAGACCGTAAGTAGGTAATATTTATACTTTACAACCGCGTGTGGTATAGCAGGTATGATACGGGATTTAAAAACTAGGAATATATACTATTATACCTATACGTATGTCGTATATATAGAAAATACACAACGTGTATAATATTATTTCTAAATTTCAACCCATTTTCTCGCCGTTCGGGTTATATGGATAAAGGCGAAAGCCACTTATCCAAACTCGATCTTTGTAATACCGATCAAGATAACCGCTCCTCGTGACTATTTGCATTTATGTAGACTTCTCCCCTCCCCACCCCGCCCCTACCATCGCCATCCCGTCCCTTCCTTTTCTTTTCGTTTCCTCTCCTCTTCGTTGGACCAACCGTTTCCAGATTCCTGCAGTCTTATATTCTTATACGGATACTATAGAACGATGTTAACATAAGACACTATAGTAGGTATAGGAAGAAACTTCATTTCTAGATTTGAACGAAATGTAATTAAAAAAAAAAAAAATAGAAAAAATGACAGTAAAAATAAAAATACCAAACAACCTATCGCACGTAAACAAGTATCGTGATATTTATTATCAATGAATGAAATGAATATTAGGAAACACTTATATCGTACGAAAAAATATTTTTTTTATCAAATATTATTGTTATTATATTGTTATAAGAGCGAATCTATTATCGGTATACGTGTATTATATGTACATATATATATATACATATATACGATAGATTATGATGCCCACTACTCTTCTCTTTATACAGTGCTGCACACTCCATACTTCGAAAGTCTGGTGTGTCTGCATGGTCTCGTGTCTGTCTCTCGGTCGATGTTGTAGATTTGAAAGGCGAAATCTTGTAGGTACTATAGGTAGGTAGGTAGGTATAAGGTAGGTAGTGGATACGTACGTTTTGTAATGAATTATTTTAGTTTGCCGTAGGCGACATGCAGTAACTCGTGTGTTTGTCCGAGATAACGTCTATACGAGAGACAGAGATATAGATATATATGGGAGGGGGTTAATGACGAGCGCTCATATCTATAGTAATACGACACTCGTTTAAAGTCGAGGAATTGGTGTTTCATTTTTATATCCATATTTTTGAGAATCACTGTAAGTACCAATGATTAGTCGATTAACGTTATTTAAGACGCGTTATCTAGAAATTAATGTTTCTTTTCTTTCTTTCTATTTGAATAAAATGAAATTGATAAAATAAAGATAATTTTATTGAATACGACGAGATAAGGAAAAGAAATGAAATATGTAATGAATAATGATAAAATACGAATATCAGACGAGTTTAAAAACGGAACTAAAGTAAAACACAATAAAGATAGACCTGGTAGTCCGCGCGTGAGAGTTGAAAAACAAATGAATGAATAATCGGAAAAGAGATATGAAAGAATGAAAAAGGAGATGACATACAGTCGGGAACTTGGGAGTCGAGTCGAGTTGCTATAGCAACGGGTAAACCGGCAAAATATTGTCCTTCGAAGGCTGTTAAGAACAGCCCGATGAGAAACCCTTCGGGATAAAGTGAGACGTGAATATAGAGAAGGTGAGGTGGTAGAGAGAAAAGGACGATGATATGAAACGCGAAGGCGTATTTATAAATCCGTAAAATATAGTCAGGTTACTTAAAATTAATTGTAGAAGTAGAAAAAAAAAAAGGAAGGCCATAAATCAAACAGGCTTTCATTCTAATTTTTAGTATATTATATATATAAATATATATACTAATATTTTACCTACTTTTAATAATTTTGGGAGTGACGTTACTAAATGTGACAAAGAAAATAAAAACGTTAATTTTCTATGTATATGTAATTTATGACGACCGAGGTATAATTGTTAGACTGTTTATGAAGATAAACTATGGTTTATTAGTGGAAATCCGGACCCAGCAGAAAAAAGATAGTTAAATTTTTAAAGGCAATGTTGTACGATGCGGATATCGGCACTATTCATTCTGTATAAGTTTATCGATCGCATAATATGTACATATGGATCAACTCTGTATTGTTTAGTATAAGAAAAATGAATGCAATCAATATATTATTTCTTAGATTCATAGAACCCTTTGAATAACGAAAATAAGCATCCGAGACGCAGCGAGGTAGTAAGAAGAATTGTAAATGCAGCCGGAAAACGCCTCGAGTAACACGTACTTTTCCCTACAGTGGATTTAATATCTGTTTCGTTATCTTCTAAACCTGGTCGGCCATCTTGGTATCTGCGATCGTATTTCCGAACGAGGATACAATACATTCCAAGTCTCTGCATATATATATATATATATATAATATATACGATATGATTTCTTCCTTTTTTTATCTTTCTTTTTTATTTAGATATAAAATGTAAACAGAATATAATTATATAAATATATATATGTATAGACATATTCGAAAAGCTAATTGATTTGCTTCTCCTCATTTGCTTCTAAGTTAATTAAATTAGTCAAATTATTGGCATACGTAATAATAATTATAGTTATAATCTTGCGATTTTTATATAATCAAGAAAAGCTTAACCTACATCCGTTACCACCCGAGAATAATTTCTAGTCTATGATTCTATATAGGCATAGGTAAAGGTAAAGGTAAAGGTAGAGGTAGAGGTAAAGGTAATATTTAGCTTAGAAACTTCGTTCCCCGCAAAGGACGTCCCCCTCTACACCACGAGACTGACGACTCGCGACTACCGTGCGTTTAAGCGTAGTATCTACCCTTAACGCGTACAGTCCGTTCTTTACACGTTGTCAGTGAGCTAACCATCCTCTGTGGTGGGAAGGTGGATAAGGTGTAGAGGGGAATGGCGTGGCGGGGTGGGGCTGGCGGGAGAGGGGGAGGGGAGCGAGAGGAGAGACAAAACAAGTGGACGTGGGCAACGACCGGATACTCAACCGTCTCGCGTCTCACTCCGCACTCGGCGGCGGTAGCGTAAGGTCGTCTCTGTTGCACATGTTATATTATATATATCTACCTACATATGGGTGTATATATATATATGTAAGATTATATGTTTTTTTTTTTTTTTTACATAGCCTATACAACGCGTCCTATACGCACACGCCTAACATAGGTATAAACGAGATGAAGAAAAAAAAAAAAAAGTAAAAAAGAGAGAGCATATATGAAGGAGAGACAAGAGTATGCATTACATACTTCGAAGCGATGATGCATCCTTTGTTATTATCGTTATTGTTATTATTGTTGTTTTATTGAAAGTATAGAAATGAATATTGATAATATAATATGTTCGCAAATAAATGATAATTAATCTTATATAATTAAGAACGTTAGACGTTATTAAAAATTTGACTGTATTTTTCGTATTTCTATATGACATTTTTGTTTCCCATTTTTTTTTTCTCGTGTATTTCAATTTATTATAGATATAGGTATATATATATATATATATATATATATATATATATATATATATATATATATATATATACTGACGATTGACCTCAATTTATAAAGAGAAATAAATAAATGAATGAATGAATATCATGTTAAAAGAAAATATCATCATAAATATGAGAACCGTTTCTCAATTCCGGAAGGTTTTATACACACGCACGTGTATACTATATAACATGTATGTGTATCTATGAATATATTATACACATATATAAGATATATATATGTATATATAAACTGGGTCGTGTTTAATTGAACTGGAACAACCAATACGGAGAAATTGTGTACTTATGTACAATTATTTTAGTATTTTTATATTTTTCATTTCTTTTTTATTTTTTCCCACTCTTATCTTCCAAGTCTTATATTGTATTTGACGATTGAACAAAAAAAAATAATAATTTTAATACGTATTTATTTTACATACAATACATAGGTATATACGATAAAATACGAACTTGAACAAATCGAATCAACTTATTATTATAGGTCATATAAATATATCAATGCACGTGGTTGCTATATGCGATTACGCGATAAACCGAAAGAAAAAAAAATATATATATATCAATGCATTGATATAAAATAATATAATAATAACTTAAGATGTAGGTACTAGTCACGTTTTTTGGCATTGAAAAACTATAATACGTATAATACGCGCCGAGAATAATAATTAATTAAAAGACATTCTTAGACAAGCCTATAAGGCTATAACGCATATTATACGCTCGTCTATTTAAATTATATTAAAAATTTGACGTTTAAACCGCATGCGCATAATATGTATCTCTATATTATGCCTGTAGGTATATGTGTAGAGCGAGAGAGAGAGAGAATGAGAGATAACATATGTATACGTAAAATCGTTGATAATATATCATCATAGACATGAATCTTGGTATACTACAAGGAAAAAGAGAAAGAAAAAAAATGAATAAAAAACTAAAAATAAAACATTCAAAACTCGGAGCTGTTTTAAAAAACTAAATTTAAGTATTTAAATACTTGATGAATGTAGATATAATTTGTTGAGGAAACTCTCGGGATATATAGGTACATACTATACCTACTATAACCGATAGAAGGAGCGCGCGCGCGCGCTCGCTCGATGGGAGGCTTTTAATTAGCAGCTTAAGACCAGCGCACGATTGTACGACGCGTCTGAACGTCTCGAAGCTCGTGAGAGTATAGTGGGGCGTTTGTATATGCGTCTTTATACCCGTATACACATGTGTGTATGTGTGTGTCTGTTAAAAGTCTATTGTCAGTGGTTCTCATTATTTAAACTCAATAATGATGTACACATATATATTATACATTATACATTAATGATAGAATGATAGATCAATGATATAGAGCGACAAATGTTTGTCTAATCCATAAATCATTAGCGATTCTAGATCACTGAGAAAGAAAAAAGGAAAGTATAATTTTCTGATTTTTTTTTTTTTATACCAATTGTTGATAGTCTATTTTTCATTAGATAACAGGATATTTTGATCTGTGACATGCGTCACCTCATATGAGATAAAGGAGGAAAAAATTCCCAGTGAAAATCTAGAACTTAATTTCCTTTATCGAAAGTTCGAGGGACAAATAATTTACGAGCTACAGAAGATATCAGTTAACAAATCGCAGAGCGTAATATAAGATCGCACAGCCAGGGCACCGCTCAATTTCCGCTCATGGCTATCTGACCTATAAGTTCTGTGATTGGTCAACTGAGATCTTCCGTAACTCGGAAACTATTGGGTTCTCGAATTTTTGGCAAATGAAATTTGGTCTTAGAATTTCACGAGGAATCTACCCTCAAACTATCGAACGCTCAACCTGAATCACCGTCTATACATGTATATCTATATATTTATATATATATATACAGGATAGTGCATCAAAGCAATGTACCGTGTGTGCTAATTGGTACATGAATCACGTACTCTATAGCGCGTCTAGTAGGTATGTTCGCATCGCTTCTGCAGCTTATGCTATGTCCAAGTTTATACTGTATATGTATACAACGAAATTACATGCATATATATGTATTGTTTTAAAGTTCGGAATACATGAGGAAGAGTTAAGCCGGAGAAATAGTCGCATATAACTGCGTACATTATAGATATCCAACATTATTATGCAACTACGTTGCAACAAGCGAGGATATTACCTTTACCTTTATCATTATCATTACCGCATATTATATTACCTACGCTAACGTAAATCTCAATTATCGCAAATATACCAAAGTTCTAGCAATATTGTATTCATACTATACAGACTTCCGGTTACATTATCATTATACGTATAAACGTTATTTCCACAGTAGATTAATCTGGATTTTTAGTATCCGACAAGTCGATCGATGAAGCTCTCTTCCTTCTCTATATGCCTATTAAAACATATCTGCATCACGCTTTTTTCGTCAAAATTTTTTCACTCGTACTACTGTTATACTATGAGTTTCGAATTTATTAGAAATAATCAGGCGTAGCTGGTATATACTCGTGATATAAATTATGAGGTACCCACCTACGGCATCACCTTAAGTATGTACAATACGTAAATACATATATACCTGAATAGGTATAACATATAAATGGATACCCAAGAGCAAAGTCGCGTAATTCTTGAAGAATTCTATATGACCACGTGACTAACATAATTGCTTTATAGTTTCTAGGTCTTTGGTATAATTCACGTCAACCGTCGTGGGAACGCATGAAACATGATATGTATACTGTCGAAGGCAAATTTTTTTTTTTTTTTTTTTTTTGTATTCAAGTAAATTTTATTTTGTATTTCCTGGTATTAATAAAAAATGAAAAATAAGTAAAAAAAGAAATATAATAAAACAAAAAAAAAAAAAAAACTATAAGTATACCTAGAGGATATATAATACCTATCTTTTACGCAGTATATTTATTCATTTTTAACGCCTCAATTAAAATACGATTTTCTGATCCCGCGATATTCGACGAAGTAGACAGAATTATATACACCCGAAACTTTCCCTCCGCGATCAATAAATTCACGTACCTAATTAAAATTAATTTTTTTTTTTTTCTTTTTTTTTTTCCCCTCATTCTATAATTCGATTTAAGAGTACAACGTTTAAAGATGAAGAAGAAAAAGAACTGCTGTAATAATTAATGGAGACGATTTTTAATTATGCATGAATTAGCTGTAGGTACCTATATGTATGACATCAAAAATGAAGGAATTAATAAATGATATTTTGAATATTAATATGTTTCAATCGAAAAAATTCAAACCCGAAGTGAACCAATCAAAATACTAATAATAATAATATAATAAATGAAAAAATAATAAATTATGAAAAAGTGGGTTAATCCAATTTCCAATTAATAGAACAGGTGCAAACGCGTGCAATTCGAGGCGAAGCTCGAGACCTTTAAATATAATTATAATACTGGCGCGGGTTGAAAAACAAATAAATAAACATAAAAAATGTGAAAATAAATAAAAAGATAAAAAAAAAAAAAGAAACAACGATAAAGAATCGTTAGCCGTACCTTGACTCGATTCACTGGTGTAAACAGCTTCGTAGGTATAATTACGTATATCCGTATGCAGAATCGTGCACAACCGATCTAGACCTGGACCCGCATATCGATTAGTTTGACAATGGTCGAGGTATAGCTGGTAACCACGGTAGTATGTATGTATAGTAGTTGGGTATATGGTACGAAGTGTTCAGAACGAGACAAACACATTTGCATTGCGTAACGATTATGAGAATTCAAATTTTGGAAAAGTAACAGTAATTAGATGTATAGAATTTTCAATTAACAAACTATGTATATAGTACGATATTGCGATTTCAAATAAAACGATAAACATACATAATATATAATTAATTATCAGAGATATTTTCTTGTTTTGCTCAATAAAAATCTCGTTAATTTTTTGGTACGAACTGTTTTCTTTTATTATACAATACATACATATACCTATATATGCATACCTATATTATATATATATATACGTAAGTGCGCGAAAACAGGATTTCATTTTTATATCCTGTGTATAAAAGAAGGATAATTTCAGTTCGGGTAAAGTGTTCGGTCCTGTACACATTATACCTATACTGGACAATAGTATTCCCGCTAAACTTGCCAACCTCTTTTCATTTTATACGGTATATACCTATATATATAGAAAAAAAATTTCAAATATATACCGTACGATAAACTATTGTCCTTTAATATCCTCTCAACCCTAAAACCGAGTAAAGGAGCGACCTCGCGAGTGTAATATCTGTCGAGTAAAAGTATAACCCGAATACAATTTGTCACGCAATGTTGAATTTTGATTATTGTTATTATATTATTATTTTTGTGATATATTTTTTTCAAATACATATACATATCGTCACTATTCATTGAACTTGATTATATGATTGATCTGATAGTAAAATGTACGTATATTATGTTTTGAAAAAAAATTCATATCTATGAATAGTCATTATGTTTAAAAGACGAGAATATCACGTAACTTTGCAGCAGAATATTATTTTCAAACAAATATCAAACCTTATCTATAATATTCGTTTTATAATACGAACACAAACTTTGAGTAGGTATGCGATAAGCGGACGTATATAAATATTTATAATGTATATATGTACCATATATATATATAGTAGAAGATATTATACACATGTATTTTCGTTTTTTATGTACATTATAATATGTATATAATTATATTAAGTTATATTATATTATACAGCGTATCTTGTTGAGGATATGCGGGTTTTTATCATGAATCATAATCTCTAATTATTATTCGTGAATCACGAGATTAAATCTACATACTAGCATTTTATATACGCCAACTTTTACATAGGTACATCCTTCATCATTGCCTTGTTTTCTATCTATTATTCGAACAATGAATTTAAAATATTGCTATCAAGAAGAGAAGGAGAAAATAGAAAAAAAAAAACTTTTATCAATTTTCAGCAGCGGTGTCTAGTTTGCCTTGGTCTCCCCCGTATAATAGCTATACATATATGCAGACCGTATAGCAAGCGCTAGCGTGTGTGTGTAGACATTTATACAGTCGAGTATATATCGAATAATGGTCGAGCGCGATAAAGCGACCGAGTGCGTATCACGGTAATAAGTTTTCAAACTGCATTTCACCATTATCTCTTTTCACCTCCAACATATAACTAGTATACTCCATGGCGATGGAATCGGGCAAGGTTACTTTTATAACAGGTATAGTATTTCGATAAAACGAGAGAAAGAGAGAATAGAGAAGGAGATTGAGAGGGAGAGAGAGAAAGAGAAAGATAGAGTTATGCTTTGAAACGATAAAGTCTGATAATCTCTGATATGATCTGCAGTGGACGTAAATTTTTCAATGATATTTTATGTATATGCATACAGGTAGATTTTTTCTATTCTATATAAACTATATTATATATTGCTGCGTGTGCATAGATTGAATAATTAATCAATACGATAGAATCTTGAAAAGTATACAGGGTGATTCAGACCAAACGGGTCATATTTTGAAGGTAGATACCCCGTGAAGATCTAAGTCTAAATTTCCTTTACCAAAAATTCGAGGGACAAATAGTTTCCGAGCTACGGAAGATCTTAGTTGACCAATCGCAGATCGCAGAGCGTATAGGTCACATAGCAAGGGCGCCGCTCATGGCCCGCCCTGACTGTGTGACCTATAAGTTCTGTGATTGTTAAACTAAGATCGTCCGTAGCTCGTGAACTATTGGGTGCTCGAATTTTTGGTAAAGGAAATTTAGCCTTAGAATTTCACGAGGAATCTACGATCGAAATATGGAGCGCTCACTCTGTATATGGGTATACGTAAAATAATAATTATTATATTCATTAATTCGGTTAGCAGCGCTACGTCGAGTCGAGTTAAGTTGTGAGGATTAGAATTTATCAGAGAAAACAGTTTTATCTGAAATTAGAAAGTGACTTATTTATTTAGAGTATTATATATATTATATTGTATATAATATGTGTATCTGGTTTTCAATACTATTTCTATGCAAACCTACGTTGCAGCCGCTTGTCATTCCATTATGTCCGCAAACTATATATAGATATAATATTATAATATTATAGTAAGACGTAAGACTGCGTGTGTATATATGTATAATTTATACATATATGACGCGTTACACGTATGCAGTCTACGTTTAAAAGAAAATGTGAGAAAGAATAGAAGAAAAACAAAAGAGTATAGAAAAAGTGTAAAAGAAAGAATGAAGGTAAAAAAAAAAAAAAAAATAATCGCTACCCGTAAACCCTGTAAAACTCTCAAATAGTTTTCCATTTTATTTTACCCAAGGGAACACGTGTTCCGATGGAAAATCGATTCGTACGATAAGACAAACCCGAAAGATAAAGATGAACATTCTGCATACGAATAGCCAGTTTCTAAGTCTCTATATCCTTTCTATTCGCAACCTGAAGTACGGTATTGTTTATTAAAATTCATTCATTTCCTATCGTTCTTTATAAAATACAATATATTATACTGGTGTATAGAAGCTTAACGAACAATTATCAACAAACAAAGAAAAGAAATGAGAAATAAGAAAGAAAAAAAAAAAACAGAAAGAAACACGCTTTGAATTTCCTGAAAGATAGTTTGACTTTCAACGACCATATACCGAATAACGTTCAGTTTAGGTATAATATAAGAAAACCCGAGAAATTTTTTTATCCGATAAATGTATAATTTAATTACATTCATGCATATACATATATACACATGCATATAGTGTATAAGTATGTACTACGTGTACACAATTTACTTTCCAAATACAGATAATAACCAGCGCGCCTAGTCTGAGAGTCCAGAACGCGATACGCGATAGCATAATACGATATAATACAAGTATAGCATATATATATATATATATATATAGGTATATACAGCTATAACATACATCGATAGCTATATATACCAGGTAACGTGTTTGAAACGATACGGCAATATAAATCAGGTCTACCCCGCTTCTATACCGCACGCGAATATGTATACTATGCCAATACATATACATACACCACATATCTGCTGCAGCACGAGTATTTCGCTGTATAGTATCTCACTCTCTTTTTTACTCCTAGTTTAACTGCGGCTCCTATACCCTCTCTCTTCCTTTATATAGAATATAGAAAGAGAGAGAGAGAGAGAGAGAGAGAGAGAGAGAGAGAGATTGTATATTACATATTTTTAACGATATTTTAACATTTTATTCAATTCTATTCCGCATCTAACTAGAAGCTGTTTTTAAAATAAAATTTGATGCGATATGTATATGAATCGTCGTTTTAAACGTGTAATATATAGTATGTAATGTATACGTATATAATTATGATATGAGAACCACTGCGTATCTCAATGCCCAGAGAACATATTATAGTATAGGTATATACATATTACAGACTGTGCGATCGTGTGTGATTGTGTGTATTTTAAACGTGTGGGTTTTATTCTATACAGAGAGGCAGAGAGCTAAGCGCGTTCACACAGGACGACAGATGTTTGGCAGAGTCTAGGTACCGAGTGCGACAACGAGTAGTGGTTATATTACTAAAAGAGACAAATATGTCATATTACACGGTGACGTCAGGCGTTACGATAATTTAAATACGATATACCTACAGACCAACGCTTCCGCCATTTTGAAACAAGATATAGCTAGGTGTATAATATTGTTTTTTCATCCTACATAAAAAGACAACAAAAATAAAGAACATAAAAAATGAAAGAACAAACAACGGAATAAGAATGACTGAAAAATGTTCGTTTAAAACAACAACAAATGATATAGATAACGCGTTTATTCATGTTCCGATTATCGGTATTCAAACGTATACATATCTATATATACATTTACTTGTGAAAAACGATAGATAATCCCGATAATGGATAAAAAAATGTACATATATTTGACACTTGTATGTGTTTCTGATATTACTGTCTGATAATTTATCATATATGTGAAATTTTGTGCATATATAAATGCGAAATGATAATTGGTCACTATACGTGTTGCGTAAACGACGCACGTATTTCTAGTTTCCAGTTTTTAGCTTCGAGTTTTTTAAACTAGACTGTTATATACAGAAGTATACGTGTTCCGTACGTTATATAGTGTTATAATTTTATAATAGTTACACATATACATAATATGCTATCTGTGTGAATATTTCAATAGGTATTATAGTATAGGCATACATGTATAATATAGATACGTTTTTCGTATACGTGTATAGAATCGAAAGTGTTTTATCGGTGTTGAATATAATAGTAACTTTGATATTGTCATATAAGTAAGTAAACGAGGCAATTGCGGATGACGCATACGTCATAGATCACTAACGACGCGTTATTATATACGCATATATAGATAAACAAAACATTTATATACCTATATAGGTACCTACTACGTGTTCTATAGATATACATAAATAGGTATATGTACCGTTATTTTATCATAAAATGAAATATTATAGTGACCGACATCGAGTTATCTCCTCATTACTTAGCTGTATATTATTATACTTTCTATACATATGTATATAACATATATTCATATACATAATATGTACCTATATGCATCAAATTTATCATTATCTATTATCTGACGGATGAAAATATATAATCATAAGTATATCTCTGTAAGTAAATTATAAATAAAAAAACTGTTTTTCGAAAGAATTTTATTTTTTTCATCTTTTTCTTTGTATTCTCATTTGTTGACATTGAAAATCGTTTAAGCGAGAAAAAAAAGATGAAGAAAATTACTTTTGTCGACGACTATACCACCGCATTCAGGTACTATATAGCTTGGCGCGTATTAAATATATAGTAGGCGCGGGTGTATGTGTGATAGGTATAATACATGTTTTTCTCTATACGTATATATTTCTATAGTGAGTACTACGTACGTACAAATCTTGTTCAAACTACAACACAACCACTAGGTATAGGGGGTATGGGTATATATCGTGCTGCGCTGATGCAGAGAACTAATGTAAGTATAAATAACTTTTAGTGCCAAGCCAAAGGTATATATTCTCTCTCTCATACGGAGTGGGCATATACATATACATACACATATACACATATACATACATACATATATACACATACTATATACTTAGGAAAGAAATGATGTGCGACTGCGGTATATAGTCGGTACTCAAATAACCTTTTTCTAATTTATATAAATATTAACAAGTATTAACACGATATTAGATACACATATGTATATGTATGCAAATCGGGGAATCACCTATTTATACAGCTCGACCTCGACTATAGGTAGAAATAGGTAAGAAAATTATATACTAATTGTAATTTCATAGATGAAAGGCGTAGGCGAGTTAGTAATCCGGTTTTCGGGGAAAGTTACTAAAAACAAACCTGCATTTTTTTTTACAAAGGCTACGCGCGCAGCAGCAGCAGCAGCAGCAACAGCAGAGGTTAAATTAACAGACTTGAGTAAATTGAAGAGGAACAAAAAACCGGTATAAAAAGGATAAAGTTAAGATAAATATTTTTGCTAAGAAATGACAAAATTTCTAGAAGTTTAAATACACGTAATATACAGGGTGTACCAGAACTAAATGCAGAAAATCAAGAGGGTCACAGAGGGGGTCAAGCTGAGTAAATTGACCTATAGAACATGTGGTCTCCGAAGTACCGGTCGCGAGATACGGCCGTTTAAAAAATCGTACTAGGCGCCGGCATGTAGGCAACCGACTACGCACCAGATATCCGTCAGTCGTGTAATTGATAAGCGCAAAAATACTTTTGATATAAAATTTTATTGCGGAAACGCGTAGGTAATGTTGTTGTGTTTGGCGAAAATTCAATGTCGAAAGTGTTTTCGATCGAAATTCTTGACTTCTGAAGCGTTATGGTATGAATCGAGCGCTAATCGATGCAAGCTGTGTGGTCGGTTGCCTACATGCAGGCGCCTACCGCGATTTTTCAAACGATCGTATCTCGCGACCGGTACTTCGGGGACCACGCATGTTCTATAGGGACACCCTGTGTTATGAACAATATATAATTATTACTGAAAGATATACTGTGGTTAGATAATTCTGATTCACTTGCGCAGTGTTGAACACAGTATGATAATGTGTTATAGGTAGCTATAGTAGTATTATATATAGGTATAGTCAGGTATGGGCTTTTGTAAATTTGTAATGGTTTTGGGATAATAATTCATACTCTGCAGTATTGTAATATAAAGAGCGAGAGCGAAATCTAATACGAGCGAGCTAGAGAGCGAGAGAAAGAAAGGAAGAGGGAGAAAGTGAAAGAGTGAGAGAAGACTAACGACTATAACGACGAGGTTATACAGTTAAACGCGTAACACGGCGTTTTAATCCTACGGGAAGTTCAGGGACTGTGGAGTAGTTGGTAAAATAGAGAACCGAATGGAAATTCACGTTTTGGAAAGAAATGGCTAAAGACTTATTATCCGACTAACATTATTCAGATCGATGTAGTCTGTACTAAACATTGACTATAAATAAATAAATAAATAAATAAATAAATAAATAAATAACTACATGGATGAATGAATGAATGAATGAATGAATGAATGAATAAATAGATAAGGAATTATATATCTCTATATACACGGTCGACAGCCATGACTTTGCAACGATATATAACTTGTTTTATCTATGTAACATATATATGTATAATGTATATATATATAGATATATATATATCGATCGAATTCTGGGTCATGTTTATTTCATTAATATCTGAACGGAGGATTCTCTACGGCAATATATTGGGAGGTAAAATAATTTTCGACAAAAAATATACGGCGTTTGTGAGAAATAAAGTGTAATTTATTCTTCTTTCTTCGTTTGTTATAAGAAAATATATATTATAATATAATAAAATTGACAAATATATATTCCATTTCAACTTTCACAAATTTCATAAAATACCGTATAGTAGGTATACCTATATAATATACATATTATGTATAAGAAAGAAGCATATGGATATATTACATATACTATAAGTAAAAACTGGGTTAAATTATAAGCTTGTGAATAATATAGAACGACTATTAAAAAGATCGGACACACTTTTTACTTATACAACTTTTTAAATCTCTGTCTAGTAGCGATTCGAGGTCTATTATATTGTTAACAAAGACGAACCAGCAGCTCAGTCGTGGTACGCCGAATCTCCTCCTCCTCCTTAATCCTCAATTTATCAAATGGTAAAACAAACTTGATTTATCACCAGAATCTCATACTTTTTTTTCTCTCTCTCTCTCTCTCTCTCTCTCTTTTTCCTTTTTCTCTATACACCAGCATGTATAATTTTTTTTTTCCTTTTTTTTTTTTTTTTTTATCTGCTGAATATCAGATCTCAGCGGCGAAATCTACGCGGGCGTTGAATGGCCTCCGAGATAATATACATACATTTCGCAAACATATAATAGGTATATTATGTTATAAAACAGTATTGCGAACAGAAAGAAAAAGGATGATAAAAAGATTAATCGTTAATATTTATTCATACTAATTTGTTGATTTATTTATAACGTAAGTTTGAAATTTAATTCGGCGAAAAAGAAAAAATGGGAGGCGGGGGATCCATGGCGTGATACAACCACGTTATCAAAATATTAAGATGTTATTAAATTATAGGAGGTACCTATACCTACCTATCTATCTACCTACCTACCTACCTACGTATGAAATAACCGTTTTGGGGTTGAAACGGCAGGGTCCAGTTTTTTTTTTCTTTTTTTCCTATTATTGTGAAACCCTAACGATTATAATGCGGCGAAAATATTGACCGTGATACGCTCACTAGATCCTTTAGGAGTTTTAGCCATTCCTTGACAATTATTAAACCGCTATGCCATATGTAGGTATATATATATGTATATATATATAAATATGTATATGTATACCTGCGTATAGCCAAGGCTGATCTCATAGGCGTGAGCATTTCAATTTAAGGATTAGAAATTTTAATTTTTCTCAAACTACCTAGGTACTATGTGAATTTCCAAATGGAATACCGAAAACAAGGATAATATCCTCTGAGAAAAAAGAAAAAAAAAAAAAAAAAAAAGAACAAGCTGCGATTTACGTGAATTATCATAAGCTAATTTCACATATTATATGTATAGGACCACGAAGGATGTACGGTTCTGAATGAATATCGTGTATAAACAGGGAAAGTCATTAACTGTAAACATCCGACAGTGTAATAGGATATATGTTTCCTTTTCCTCTCTTATACCTATATATTACATTTCGTATTTATTTTCCAAGTTGAGAAATTCATTTCGTTTTTCTCGTGTGTATAATAAATTTAATTAACAGAGCGGACATATACATCTGCATATAATTATACATGTATGATATCTATGTGTGTACACTCGAACCTATCTAATTAAATGGAAAATGTCATTCATTTTACGAGGTATTATAATAGCGTGTAATTTTTTTTCCCTTTTCTCATATTCTTTCATGATTTTTTTTAACCTTTCATTCTCTTTTTTTCTTATATTTTTCTACATAGTAGTTGATTGTAAATTGTTGCGTAATAAGATAAACGTCACGTAACGGCGCCCGTTCATCCATACCGTTTGGCAGTGCCCTCGGGTATAGTAATTAGGTATAAATATATTATGCATGATATGAGTATTGATGGTAGTTGTTTATGTGTATATTTTAACATGTTTTTGAAGAATAATGATATTTGCAATTGGTACATATATGGAGAGACGAGGCAGGGCATAAGAGCTAGGGATTTATCCGGGAAGATTATGAGAAAATCAATTTTTCCTCATATCCCGCGAATCAATAAATTCGGCATATTTTTTCCCCGGAATTGTAGCCGCATATATACTATGCGTATACCTACCGCCTAAATATATATATATATATAAGGTCCTGTTTTGAATCCAATGAAATTTATGACAGGATATAAAATTTTGGATCACGTATATTATAATAATTTCATACTGTAATCGCGTAATATACGCCCGAATAATGAAAGAAAATGCGAGAGGGGAAAAGAAAATACGAGAAAGGTAAAGGAAAAGGAAAAATGAAATAAAAATCGAAAAAATAAAGAAATAAAAACAAGATAAATAAAAAAAATAAGGGGCAGTGGCGGCGGCGGGAGGGGCGGAGGGATGAAAGCAGAAGCAAAAAGCAACAGAGGAATTTAATTAACTCGAGAACAATCGCGTCGTCAAATATTTCCCCATGCCACGGGTATAAGCAGAGAATGAACGGGTGGAAATAGAAAGAAAAAAAAATATTAAAAAAAAAATCAAATAAAGAAACAGAAGCAAAAGGATAAAAAAAGAAGGTATAAAACAGAAATTTGTTTTTAAAAAATTAAAAATAAATTAACAAACTCAAAGTAAAATAGGCATATTGTTTGCTTGGTAACTTTTAGATCATACCTGTATAGATAGGTATTAATAAAATGATTTACTTGCCGATGCCATTACTTTACATTACACTTACCTCGGTATGGACTTGGTGCATATACCGGGAGAATTCATGGAAACGCTACATAGGAAATTGAAAACGCCTGCATACAGGCAACTCAAAGATCAAGCGATTAGGTTTTATTCCGCATTTCGCGTGCCCATTGGCTACGTGGGAAACAAAACCTAATAACTCTATGTTAGAGTTGCCTGTATGCAGGCGTTTTCACTTCCCTAGGTATTTGTTAATTTCTCTGGAATCTAGATTAATTCGAGGGCCGAAAAATAATTATAATTACAATTAATACAATAATTCGGGTTTATAATCGCGTCTCTTTTTTTTTTATTATTACGGAGAAAGAAAGAAAAAAGAGAGCAGAAAGATTTCAATTTAACGCGTCGTTTACTTGCCCTAATAATTTTTGTCAATTTTTCTTTTCTTATATTTTCCTTTTTTTTTTCTCCAGCCGCATTATGTAACCTATATCTTAAGCGTCTAACGTTCTAACATGTCTATAGTATTTTTCGTGTCCGCGAGCTCGAGCTGGTGCCTTTCTTTAGCTGTTTTTCACCGCGAAACTACTTCCGACAGAAGGCTTCAATTACCCTCAGCGTTTCGATCTGTTGTCACGTTATTCGCGTGTAATACGTATACCAATAGAAAAAAAACCTTCATATACCTATATATATATATATGTATAACTTGTATTATATCTTACAAGCAAATTAAATCTAATCTGTACCTACCGAGAGTCATAACTGTTTCTAAAATCACGTATTATTATAGTAGGTACATTATACGGTACCTATACCTAGGTGAATAAAAGAATTTAAAAAAAATAGAAAATAAGGAATAACATAAACATATCTAACCAGATATCGCTTTATTCTATATTTCTATCGATGTAATGACGACGGAGTATAATGGAAAAGTGTACAACACGAGCATTTCCTTCAACGAATATATAAAGTTCAATGTAGTTATATAAGGCACTAATTAATTTACGAGTGAATACCTCGTCCGAAAATTGGTGTAATTGTTTAGGTTCCTTTCCTCAAAAATCTGTTGTTTTTATTCCGTCAATTTTTTGGAAAAACTTTACCGATAGACGAAAAACAATTTTATCAATTTTCAGCTCAGGTGTTCACTTTGCCCACGGTATCCCCTATAACTTGTGTTCTTTTTCTTGGTTTTTCTTTTCTCACATGGATTGCTAAAGTGTTAATCACTTTTAATAGCATGTAAACCGGAGTTTTAATATGACGTGTGTCGAGATTAGATAGATGCACACAAAATATACATAACATGTGTATATAATGTATAAAAGCATAGATTTATAAAGTCATATATATATACATAGGTATAGGAATGATATCATCATTTTTTAGTTTAGAAATTGGGATTCAAAAATTGAAATATTTCTACATAATATTATATATAATAATTGTAACCGATTTAAATTCGTGACGTTTGACCGGCAGACAGTGTTTGATAGCTATCTGTATAAATACAAAGAAATAATAACTTTTCGCAATTTAAAAGAAAAAACAAAAAAAAACAAGAACAAAAGAAAAATTCCATATACACATACGACAGGGCAGATACATGCGCGATCTAATAAATTGGCAGACATATATACATCTTTACAACATCGTACCGATCGCTCATTCTGTCACGAAATAAAATCCTTCGATGTGCGTATAAATTCGATTGTTTCTAAAAAAAAAAAAAAAAAAAAATTTTCTTTCTTTTTATCTACTTATTCAGAGATCGAAGAAAAAAATAAGAATAAAAATATCAATCGGAGGCGGAATTTTTTTGGTCTAAAAAATCCACGACATGTGAACAACCGTTCTAAGACAAAAAAAAAATCATCCAAAAAAGCTATGTGAGTGATTTCGGGAGTTGGCAGTGTAATATTGAACAAAAAAAAACGTAGAATAAGAAACATCGATCAGATTCGATATAGTCAGATTCAGACACGGATGATATATCGATTTTGATCATAAGAATCGATATCCGAGAATCACAAGTATTATATTTTCAACATGAGTATATTAATATATAATTGAAAGTAAATTCCACATTTTTTACAAAAATTTAAATGAATCGATGTATATATTCATGATTTTAATCTGTAATCCCACTGTTCTTTATGTTCTCTTATAATTATATGTATATTCCTCTTTTCGTCTCTCTTTTTCTTTGTATTTGCTAACGATATATTATTATGAGGCCGGATATTGATTTTGGCATTAAAATTATATTCCAAAGAGACAAGAAAAGCCGAAAGAAAGAAAGGAGGAAAAAAAAACAATCTATTGTCATGTTACGGGTGATTGGCTCTTCCGATTTTCCTTCAACCCCTTTCTTCTTCCTATACATATACTACATCAATACGTTCCTTAATATTGGCGAATCGGTTCGTCTATTATTATAGTCCAAATTCTGCCGCGTCTCGTTACAGTTTCAACGGTTTACTCCTGCCTCGACGAAAGCTCGTTAAGCTTTGCAAAGCTCTCAGCTTTCCACTCGCCTAAAAGCTACCTAAGCGTAGATTGTTTAGATATATATAATATATATATATATATGAACATATACGAACATATACAATGGTACTGGTAAATATATATACATGTAATTATATAATATATTATACCATAAATATACATGGGAAAATTTGATTCAAACCAATTTGCTTCGCCCAATATAGTACCCACCCAAATATATATATATATATAATTAATAAAATTGAATTCTATATTAACAACTGTATACAGATATTTATATTGTTTTCAAAATATGCGGATAAAATATTGCTGTCGAAAACAATCTTTTAATTGGCATTAATAACTGATATGTACATGTGAAATTTCAGATATTCTCTAACTTCGTTAAAAACATTCGAAACTAAAAAGTGACCTATTATTTGTATTGGCATACGTACATATATAGTTTTATGAACAATAATAATTGTATAATATTATATTATACGGAGGTATATATATATACATGATACGCCTATGCGGCCTTCCTGATATCCATTAAATAAAAGTCGACCCTTGTTTCGTCCGAGAAAAATGAAAAAAAATAAAGAAAAGAAAAACAAAAAAAAAAGAGAAGAAAAAAGATTTAATACGTAAAAGGCATGACACGGACTAAAACCCGTTCACAGTTTTCTACGCCAATGCGCTTACTCCCGAGTATAAGATTCTGCAGATTGTTGCTCGAAAATCACCGTCAACATATCTCTCGCCTGGATTATTCATATGTATTATAGTTATAGCATGTATACGTGTTAAATGGGTATTTCCACATGTTTGTATAAGTATAGATATATATTGCATTGTCTACAATTTTACGAATCTAGAATCTGCATTTTTTTTTTTTTTTTTTCTAATAATCTCAAGAACTTTAGTTAAAATTAAATCAAATTAAAGAAAAACAAAAAAAAAATGAATAACTATACATTATACTATATGAAATAACTTATATATAGTATCAAAATTCCCGATATAGATATGTAAACGAATTAACGATATAATTTCACGTTCACTGTGTACAGGTGGGTATGGGTATACATACCGAGAGTTTTCGGTGAAACTGGTGACCCCCTCCCTGCGGCAAAACCAGCACAGACACGTACCGCGTGCGTGAGGCTCGGCCGGCAGTATACTCTCGGTATACATATCTCGTTATATACCTACCTATTTCATAAAGTCTGAAAATGAGGAAGAGGAGGAGGAAGACTCAGCAGCTTTGCGGGAGTAGATGAGAAGAAGTGGGTGGGTGGTGGTAATAGTAGTAGTAGTCGAGCGAGAGCAAAGGAGGTCGTAGCATAGTATGTACAGAGTTGGTTCAAAGGTTACCCACAGCCTGAACTGAGCTGTATATTAGAATTATCCAATCCTTAACGTCTCTCTCTCTCTCTCTCTCTCTCTATATATATATATATATATATATATATATATATATATAATATACATATAGGTGTATACATATCTACTACTGCAGAAACGAAGCACATATAATGCACACTCACCGTCAAAACTTTACCCTTTAATCTCGTGCCCCCTTAGACCGGATAGAAAACAAAGCTTATAGGTAGGTAAGGTACACACTACACAGAGATACTGCAGAAGACTGAGTGGGTATAGGAATGAGGGGGGATTCAGTCTCGTAACTTAATACTACTTGACTAATAGTTTCGCTTTTCACATATATGTATACATATAATATACATATGTATATACATTATATATTATCAAAGAAAACGTGTGCAAAATTATATTTAAATATCGCAAATTCACGGTGTGAGGTATGTATATCTATATATACACATACGTTCATTACATATTTTTCTTTCATTTTTTATACTTCGTACTTTTTCTTTTTTTTTTTTTCTTTCATCTCATCAGTATCTCATTTAACGTGTCTTGCGCATCTTTAGCGTACATAGAATACATCCATATTACATACATACATGCATATATGCATACGATCGAATTAATCACTCCATGCGGTCGCTGTGAGAGAGGGATTTAGTCGTTGCACGTTTCCCGATTCACGAGAGTAGGTAGGTATAGATACCTATAGATATAGGGTATGCGAGTGCGCAAAGTCTACATAGATATATAATATTGAAATATAGATATATATATATATAATATATATGTATGTATATATAGGTATGTACCATGTAGGTCGTACAAGAGGGCCAAAGCGAATCAAAGTTTTCCAATAATTCAACCGATTTTACCCATTTCGCAAACTGAAGCTTCAAATGAAAAATACAAAATAGAACCTACACCCACGATCAGGTATAATCGTATAATATATAATCGTGTGGGGAATTTTGACCATTTATTTAATAATCCGTTATTAATTATTATTGTGAGTTAGTCATTTTTATTTTTGTATTTAAATTTGAATTTGGGTAGAGAAAATAACAAAATAAAAATGAAAAACAAAAATGACGTAGAAAAAAATGAAATTATATACGGTAATAAAAGATTATTGGTATAGTATGTAACGATCGTTTAAAAATATGCGAATTAGTGTCTAAGTAAGCGACTAAGGTTGTAAACTGTTTGATGCCGGTCACCGTATACCTGCGACAGTGTTCGTTGCTAGGCCAAGTAATTCTAGACAGTCGCCATCTTGATTTATATTTCTGTATATATATATGTATATGTATATGTATATGTATATATCCACATGTTTAAGAAGTTTGTAAAATCTCTTTCACCGTCGTGGCGTCGTAGAGAGATAAAAATTTGAAGAAAAGAGAAGAGAAGAGAAGAGGAGAGAAAAGAAGCGAAGGAAAGAGAATATATTCTCAAACAACCGCGTTTATGAGATGGGAGGAATTATAGGGAAGCCCCTTTACGCCGTAGCTATAATAAACGGAGAGAAAAAAATAAAACAATAAAACAAAATAAAAAATAAACGAGAAAAAGAAGAAACAAAAAAAAAAGAAAAAAAAAAGGGACTAAAAATAATCTAGCAACAAAATGAGGAAGAAAAAAAAATTCATGGATAAGTATAAATATGAAGATATATTAATTATAGGTAATGGGAAAATTTGATCCCTCGTTATTCTGAATAAGATCGTATAATTATATAATGATCGTACATACCTACACGTATATTATAATATGATATACCTATAGCCTGCATATGCAGAGCTCGAGTAAAACTACTATACTTGAAAATATACTGTAGATATGCATATATACCTACTATATATAGATATACATGTATAGTATAACGCGTGAAATATAACAAACTGGTTTTATATTTATATTTAAAGGAATTGCAGCACCACGCATTGTCGTATATATAGATACGTATATTATATGTATGTCTCTTTAAGTAAATCCATCTGTACCTATACTATATAATATATTATATACTCGTATGAATTCTGTAGTCAAGTGTTAATACATACGCTCGATGTATAGTATAATATATAATAAATATGTATATCCTCATAGGTATATAATATTATGTATTATACTATAATGAACGAATAAAATAATTCGGAGCAAAAAAAAAAGAAGGCGAAAACAGTTGTACTACATAATATTAAATAAAAAATGAAAAAATCGTAATTGTAACTGTAATAATTGTCAAATTATATCGAGTGTGCAAAGTGCGTATGCAAGGAATGCGGTTACTAAATTTAGATTTTATCACCAGCTGTATAATACATGCGTGTAAATGTACATAGATACATAAGATATATAAATTTTCTCTCACGGTATAACGTTTGAAGCTGAAAGTTAGATTAAAGATATGTATATTATATTTATATACATATCTTCATACGTATGTAGACATTAATAAAATACTATTATATATAGGTACGCGGGTCTTGTGTTTCATCGTTTCTCATATATACATACATACATACATACATACACATACATGCATGCATATAATATATTATATATACATTATACACCTATAATACCCGACCAAAAGGAACGAACAGAGGGAAAGAAAAGGAAAGAGGAAAGAGGAAAAGGAAGGGAAAGAGGAAAGAGGAAAGAGGGAACTGAACGTTTCGCCTCTAGGGTAGGAGGGTTGACGACCCTCATAGTTACGACTTAAGATATAACCAAGACGCAGGGAAAACGGTGCAGGGGAATAAGCGCTGTGAGATTCGTCGAAGGAGTGCGGTGTAAGTTCCGTATAGAAATTGTATTGGACCGACGAAAAATTTTCTATTATAACCTACTGTATATTATGTATACCTGTATAATCTATATATGTAGTACCTATATACGGAGTGATTTTCGTTAAGCCAAACATATATTTTCAGGGTATAAAGATTCTCCGTGGAAATCTAAAACTAAATTTCAATGGATAAAATTTTCACGATTTATACAGAGCGATTTGTTGCAAAGTAACACGCCTAAAAGGTAGGCAAACGCGAGACGCCTGCATGCATGTATGCATGCAGGCGTCTCGCGTTTGCCTACCCTTTAGGCGTGTTACTTTCCGCAGAGAATCGCTCTGTATATAACCGCGTATAGTTTCTGAATAAGGTCTGTCAATGCCTCAAAAAACTGACGATACATATTATATGCATACATATAGTTCATCACGGTAAAATGATGGTATAATAACATTTTTAAAAGAACTTTTTGTTCATGTTTATTAATCTTTGTTTTATACAGGGAGAGAAATGTATATATATATATATTCATCCATATATACTATAAAACATCTATTGTGTGTATGAAGGTATAGTTTGCGGTCTTGTCTTTGATCGTATATAGATATATTATCTTGAACTAAAAATATTATAATATATAGTTATATATATATCTATATGTTATACTACGCAATTCTTGTATGACCGGTTGTATCAGATTACATACAATAACCAATAATAACAAAAATGTACAGTCCAACGATGTTAAGACTGCAGCAAGGCCTTCCTTTCAACGAACGAACTCAACTGTTCGTTTTTTTTTTTCTTCTTCTCTCTCGAGTAAAGTTAACTTGCCAGTTCTCGGCTATACTAAACTCTATATCTGTATAGTACGTATGTATGTATATATATATATATATGTATATGTATGTAGTAGATATTATATCCTATATACAAAGTTTAGTATACACGGATATATACCTATATACATATTTTCACAAACGTGTGTATATACATGTATTATGTGTATATATATATATATATGTATTGTACATATATAATACAAACGCGGGGCAAGAAACCGCGAGAGAGAAAGAGAAAAATCGAGAGAGATAAAGAGAGATACGTTAAACGTGGATATTATTCTACCGGGTGGTTTACGATATAATTACTAATTACTGAAAATCCGACTCATTCGATATTTGAAGAAAATAAGAATATAATAATATTAATCGAGTAGCTATATAGGGATATGTGTATATATTATATACTATGATGTAATATAATATACATAAATTTCTTTCCTATATGTTGTACATGTATATACATATATAGATATATCTGATACAAATCACTAAAGTTAATCACCTTGATCCCCTTTTCACATTATTATCTAAAGATATGCGCGTAGAAGTATTTACTTAACTATTTTATAAATATATATACTAATATAGTGATAACTGACATTGCGTATCCTGTATTATAGTACATAAATGCACACTACACAGGGTGGGCATTCTTCGAAAACCAAAATGATGAGACAAAAAAAAATAAATAAAAAATATATATTTCTTCATTCTAAACATTCTTAGTTACAGATTATAACTTATATTATCATCTTGAACTAAAAATGAACCGAACCTATTTTCCGCATGTATAAAAGTTATATTGCAATACTATAGATATAGATATAAAATGAATGGATGTTATTTCTCCATTTCCTAAAAAGTACTATTTCTCAATTTTGCACCCGGGTATATTAGATACTAACCTATAAACACATTCAACCGGCAAGTATATAAAATAAGCTTTCACACTGACGTAAATATACATATATATATATATATATATATACACAAAATATAGGTATATGTATACACTAGGTATGTGGAAGGCAGGCGCGCGCCAGCCAGAGCTTAAAGTCTTGCTTATAAATTAAAACGCATCATCTGATCCAAAACCATCGACCTCTTCCACTACCTGCAGCATGCATTGCATAGTAGGATATATAATACATACATACATATACATATACATATAATTTATATATATGTATTTATGTATACTTAGATTTTACATGAATTTATTTAAAATATATATTATGATATGTATACCTATATACACGTTACTGCGGGCGTAGTATATATGAGGTATATAGTAGTAGTAGATACATATTAGATACGTGTATGTAGGTACATACATATACATATTATGTATATAGATATAGGAGCGCGATTGAACGCCGAAAATAAAACGGAAATGCCTCTGACTGAGCGGGACTATACTATATTCGAACAAAATAAAACGATTTTAAATTTCAAGCTTAGATGGCGTGCTTGAGTGACTTGTATTATATATATATATACAGCTCGCGTACAGTCACCGCGAATAATTTACATAAGTATATAGAAAAATTATATAGTATGTATATAAATATATTTAAGCGATATATATTTTGATAATTTATTATTTATCTTTCGCGACTTTATATACCTATTATATATGAAAAGAAACAAAAAAAAAAAAAAAAAGATAATTGTATAAATATAAGAACGATTTTGAAAATAGAAAAGATCGTATAAAATAAATGAATATCAAATAATTAAGTACATATATATGGTACATATAATGTATATACTATAGTATTATATATACTCGTGGGTGAAATACATCAACTTTATACTTGGATTTATATTTATTGCCACGTCATTAATCACACGCTGCACGAACAAAAATAAAAACTTTAGAGATTTCGAGATCAATATAGTAGTACTTACAGCGTCGAGATAGGAAAGTAACCTATTACGTATACTTTGCAGGTAAAGTATAGTAATCTGTAATACCCAATCTTAATAAAAATTAAATAAAATAAATAATATGAAATAAAAATCGGTATTACCTTTATGAATTTTCTATATTTATACGATACGTATATCGTATGTATGTACATTATAGATAATATGCTATGTGTCATAGTTACGCGACGTATGTATACCACAATATCATAGAAATTGAATACTTTATAGATCAATTAGGTAGTAGATTCGAAATTGGGAATTCGGTTTATTATGGTATAAGCGGTGAGATATGGGAGGGACGAAAATTTACCAAACTAGGGATTTAACTGGGCCATCAAGTCAATTACACTTCATCTATGCGATCTCTCGACTGGAGAATTACAGACATATTATTATATATATATATATATATATATATATATATATATATATATATATATTATATATTAATATAAGCTCACGCGGTTTTTTTGCGGCATTAAAAAAAAAACTATTTTTTGCTTCTTTTTTTTCGCTCTTTTCAATCAATTATGAATGATAAATCGAAAATGATCGTTGTTTCATTTATGCCCCGGTAGCGACCTCTAAACATTGTCCAATTTTGTCGAGTTTTTACACAGATTTTTTTTTTTTTTTTTGATTCCTCATAACTTCATTCGTGTGCCCATGAAAAACAAGAAAAAGACCAAAAAATGAACCACCCTAATGTATATGTATACGTATATCAGTTAAGTGCAGGAAAGTCTGTGGGGTAAAGTTAGTTCGCCCTATTCTTTCTCTAATACTTGCGTATAGGGAGTATACATGTATGTATATGTATATATATATATATATGCCGTCGTTAGTTCCTTGTGAATTCATAAGACCTACACGTACATATGTATATATGTATGTATACATAAACCTTGGGGTTTTTCTTTCTCTACCCTCAGAATTTTTTTTTTTTTTTTTTCTTTTTTTTCCTTCTCCCTTTTACAGTAGGTAGGTACAGCTTTCAGACCTTTTTACTTTTTTCCTTTCTTTTTTTTTTGTTTTGTAAATTTTTTTCGTTTTTTTTCGTGCGTTTTTGTTTCATTTATTTTTTTTTTCAACCTATAGGGAAGTGTTATGTGAAGACGAAAAAAGAAAAAAAGAAAAAAAAAACAAAAATGTTCTGTTTCACAAGAAAATGAAGGTAATTGCAGGAGGCAAAAAGTGGAGAAAAAAAGAAAAAAAAATGATTAAGAGCCGAAGAAATTGGAACAGAATTCGAAACGTATAATTATAGAATAGGCAAGTTTGATATCGAACCGTTTCCTATATAAACGATAACCTTCATCCACCAGTAGTATCTAGTGCCTTCATATATTGATCTCTCTTTATCTTAAAGAGAATATGTACACGAAGAAAAAGAGGGTGAAAAAAAAAGAAAAGAAAAAAAACTTTCTAGTCAGCTATACTTCTACGTATATCTACACTGTTAAAAAAAATGTGGGTAAATTTTCCATTTGGGTAGTGCAACGCCCCTTACCTCAGTCGGGTTGAGAAATGTGCCTACCCATGGGGTATACAATTTTCAAACTTTTGGGTAGATGAATTTACCCACCACTTGGGTAGACAAATAAAATTTATTACCCAAGACAAGTAAAAATACCTACGTCATGTATAAAGTTGACTTCACGACCCAATACAGGTAAATTTATCCTGCGCGACAAGTGATTTTTACTACCCACGTCAATAAATTCGCCCATGAACCACAAACAGAGTGACGTACCACCGATGTACAGCGGAATACACAATTGAGCACACAATCAGTGTATATTGTATATAAGGTATAATCGCCTATTTTTAAAGCCTTTAAGGATCTATTGGCTTCTCAACCACACGTGACTTTCGTTGACAATATCGAATACTTTGAGACAAGTTAAAAAGTGGGGGAAAATTAACCACAATGAAAACGATAAGAGAATTCATTCTACATATTAATCATGCCCAAAAGTTAACAATTAATTGTTTGAATATAACATTGTCCGACAAATTTTCAGTGAACGATTTTTTCTTGCATGTGGAATCGATAATTTTATCGGTAATACGTACGGATAAATTTACCATTCTGGGTGTGTTTTGACAGTTTCATTACCCAACCGAAAAATTTACTATTCAGCACAGTAAATTTATTTGCGTGGCTGCGAAAATTATGGACCATGTGGGTAGTGAAAAACGCCTGTCTGGGTGGTCAATCACCTAATCAAATGACTTGGGTAGAGAAAACGACTTTACTGTGAGCGGCGGTAAATTTACCTACCCAAGTGACGGGTAAATTTACCCTTATTTTTAACAGTGTACGTATATACATTAGGGTGGTCCTTGATTCGATCATATTCGAATGTCAATTCTCTCATGGGTCAGAACGTTTCAAAATATGTTTAAAAAAATGTAGTCAAAACTGTACGTGAAAAATGTAGAGATTTTCAACGACAACATTTTATTTATCACAATTAAGAGAATATGAATTTTTTTCTTTTTTTTTGGACCGCTGTAGCTCCGAAAATTATATCGTTAAAAATCTGTCGAATTTTCATAAAATACCAACTACTACAGGTAAGGAGTGTACCAAGTTTCAGATTTTTCTGAGCTATACTGCAATGGGAAGAAAAAAAATGAATCACGAAATATGACAATTTTTTTTTTTTTTTTGAATTGGAAAATTCAAAGGCTCTGGGACGGGATTTGGAATTGAGATAGAAACCTCAATTTTTGGTTACATTTTTTTGTATATATTTGGAAACGTCGTGGTCCAATGAAATTTGACTCCAAATCCAATGAATTGAACATTGAAATTCGAAAATGGTCAAATAAGGACCACGCTATAGCTACACATATATCGGTATAGGTATATGTTCGTATGTTTAATTAAAGACATAGTAAAGCACGCAACGCGATATTAACAATGTTTAAATAGAATTGAAATAATGGGGTATAAGTTCTATACCTATGGGCTTGAACTCTAATGTCATCAAGTGAGGGTTCGTAATATTCTCTTTGCCTTTACTTACACATATATAATATTATATATATATATATATATAGGTAAGCGAGAATCTTGCCTTGTGATAGGTAGCATAAGCTCAACCCCTGACTGAGCATCTACATATGCATATACATTCTCAATCCTCTCCCCATTTCTCCCTACTCTGCCCCTCTTTGTCTCTCTTTCTCCCATATATACACCATTCCGCTTTTGCTTTTGAGTAAAACTTGGTCCAAATAACAACCCGTGTCTAAAGGCTGCGCGCGCTCTCTGTAGCACGCGGTCTCCCTTTCGTCGACAACCAAACTCAGCTACTACCCCAAGTCACCTTTAACTTTATCCGAATGAGCCATGAACCCATAAAAATTCTCCCTTCTCTCTTTTAGGTTGTCCCTTTTTTATTTTTTTATTTCTTCTTTTATCTATTCGTTTTCGTTCAGAAGAATCGAATGTGGTAAAGAAAGGAGGAAAAAAAAAGAAAGAAAGGAAAACGAAAAAAAAAAACCTCATAGAAAGAGAACTTGAAAGCATATCTTGTTTTTTTTTTTGTTGTTTTCATAAATTTCAAGTAAACAAACGAAAAGAGAGTCAATTTACCTGTTTAATTTCCGTAAAGAGACTATTTTGCCTCGATCTTCCCTAGGCATACATACCGAGAGTTTTCGGTGAAACTGTTGACCCCCTCCCTGCGGCAAAACCAACACAGACACTTATCGGTTTCACCGAGAACTCTCGGTATATATATATTATAATATAGAAATCCTCAAAGTCCTGTACATGCAAGCAACGATCGATTTCTTATTTTTCTAATATATAAGTAGGTATAGGTATATACAATATAGCATTGATTATAACACAAACTTTGTTCAGTAATTGAATAGCTAATTAACGAAAAGTATTTAATTCCAGATTGGTATAATAACTAGACTTATCTATGCGAATACACATTCTTTGATGGCGTTCACTCAATTGGCTTCGAATTGGATTAAATTTCAATGGACTACGGGCGAACGAACGGTTTCGACTACGTCAGCGACTATACAGATATACCTCTTGCCCCCTTTTTCCCCCCTTCTTTACCTTTTCCCTTTACCTTTCCCTTTGCCATTTTCATTCCCATTCCCATTTCCATCCTCATTCCTCTTTGCATCACCTTTCATCTCACTTTACCTATAAACCTCTGCCCCCCCCCCCCCTGCCCCCCTCAGCCCCACTCCCCCATACTCGCGTCAGCTACTCGTTGAAAATCTTTTCAATGGCCTTCGGATCAAGTGTGCGTGTCTCTATGCGATACACTGAACACATACCGCGAACTTCTCTTTGAAAACTTCATATATAAGTCCTTTATATTTACGGGTTTTTATGGAAAAAAAATTGATTACAAAAAAAAACGAAAAAAAAAAAAAAAACGGTTCACAAACTTTTTAGAACTTTTCGCACTTAATCTACATTGACGATTTTCTTTTCTTTAATTTTCTTATTTTATGTTGTTGATCAAATGGGAAAAGTCAGGTGTCATGTCGTCGGCACGCTTTGATATTAATATTAGGGGTAGAAATTTTGAAAACCTTTCCTTGTTATTCATTTATTTGGAACTTATTCATGTATTCGGAGCGGAAAAATATTGTCCATACAACCAAAATGATTCCTGATTTACATCGACACAGTTTCGTTAAAATACAGAGAGAAATTGAAAAAAAAAAAAAAAGGGTGGAAACAGGTGTGCTCCTATTCTGACGTGATTATGAATTATCGAGTATTGATTGAGAGCTGCCTGTGTTGGCAGGGAGCTTCCCCTCGATTCATATATGAGGCCGTTATATCTATGTACCACTGCATTACCCTCTAGACCCAAAATTTTCCGTGTAAATATAATATTTTCGCAATTCAATTCTCGATAATAATAAATAAAACTAATATTATCAATAATTTTTTTCATAAAATGACTGGAATATTTTTGATGATAATAAATTATACGTGGTTCGAAGAAAAACTTGATAAAGAAGAAAAAAAAAAAAAAAAAAAAAAAAAAAAGAACCTTTTTCGTAATAATTTCAAACCCGTGGGGGTAAACAAGTCTGCAGGTTTATCATTTATCATGCCGTTATTTACTCGCGTCTATTTTAAATTTCTATATCGTTCACGAAATACGGGATTCTATAGCGGTGTGGGATCGATTGATCGATTGTAATACGGGGTATCAATTGACAGCTGAATTTATCAGCTAGTAATATGTGCACATTCTACCCCCTCTTTATAAATAACCTAATCCCTATGTATGTACGAGTAGGTGACACACACATACCCAATGATGTTTTTTTTTTATTTTTATTTTTACAGATTTTGTAGAAATTTTTGTCAAAAGGGACGCTTTGTTCCCTCTCGTTAACGAAAACGTGCCTTCTCGCACCTTTGATCTAATTCACGTGTAACGTAGGTATAAAACGAGGGATGATGCGAAAAGCAGAGCTTATTCACGTGCTTGCGATTTTTTTTTTCATTTTATTTTTTTTAATTTTTTTGTTTCTTTCATATAATGATTTTTTCTTCTTCCTGTATTAACAAACGATTGAAAGTACCTAAATACGGAAATAAAGAAAAGAATTGCCCTATACATACATCGCGGTGAAGATGATTATTACGCATTGAAATTATTTCTATAATTAAAATTGAAGGGACTCACCTCTCCATGTGTGTCTCTGCGGCCATCTGGGGTATTTTCTGGTAGAAAATAAAGTCTTAGGGAAGCTAGAGGCTGATTAGGACCCCGACTATCAAGCCACAATAGCTGCAGCTCGCCGATGCTAACCAAGTCAGCGTCGTTCCAAAGTTTGGTAAGGAAAAAATTTCCTAAACGAAGAACACGACCGCTACCGATTCGCACAGCTTTGTAGAACGTGTAAGGCCCGTGGCTAAAACAGGCTCCTCCAAGGAGCTGAAATAAGGGAACAGAAACAACAACATTTATTCTATATATATTATTTTTATCAAAATTTATAATTAATTCAAACCCGGTGATCAACGCGATTTTTAACATATTAGATACATACAGGTTAATTCAGGTTGAACGTGCCAAAAATTACCAAAATACATAATAGTACATTATGCAACAAGTGCGTAAAAATTTTACGCACAAGTTTCACACGATATTTTTAGACACAGTGTGCGTAAAATGAAATATATTTTCAATTCAGAAAAATCAATACTGAGCTATGGGTGGATAAAAGCGAACCAATTAATTGGCGCAGAGTATGAAGATGATCGAGTCTTTATATTCAGATAATCATTAGGAGCTACCGCGGTAAGATTATTAGGGATAATTAACGAAGCTCAGATCACGATGGTGGATATTTTTCAAGAGGAAGTAAAACCTACCGAAAATATTATCACCCCCCCTGTTACATGTATAAATTGAGATACAAAAATAAAAAATAAATAAAAAGAAAAGAGAGAATAAATTATTACCCTCCAAATTGACGTTTCCTATATACACGGGGTAGGGAAATTACACAGGGCTAAAATAACACCGCAAATTTTATTGCGGTTTGACATTTTAATTCAACAATTGATATTCATTCAATTTGAACCCATGCATGTCAATATTACGCAATTCGTATGGTGAAATGATTTAGCGAAAATCGATTGAAACCGCCGCTATAATAGAAGCCTTTGACTCAATTCGCTTTGTTGCTTTGAGAAGTAACATGATTTCGAAACGATTGTACCCATATGCACAGCAAATTGATTAAAAACTTGAAAATCTCTGATTTCCTTGAAACGTGAGAATAATTTTTTTTTTTACTCTCCTTTTTTATTCATTAGTCATAATCTGATTAAATCATGAACGATGCACATACCTACACAGTAGAATAATGTTATTTTTCGATTATTTCTGCGAACGCATTAACGTTACAGAAAATATGTATTTTAGCTGAATTCCGTATGATATAAAAATGCGGCATGAAATTTTGATCAAATCAAATGATTCGAGAGAAAACAAAATTATATTTATGACATACCTACCTACCTCGCGCAATCTACCAAATGGTTTTAGCAATTCGTGAAATAAGGAACTGCTGACGGAATAAATATAAAATGATATGAAATATTATAGATAAAAAAAAAATAGCGAATAAGAATCTTTGATTAAGAATCTCCGGCTATATTATATCACAGCTCAATGGACCTTAATAAATAACTTTTCCCATAACTGATAAGATATCCACCATCATCCTTTTTTTTTTTTTTAATTTAATCATTTTCGAATTTCAATGCCCCCACGGGCCCCAGACGTCTCCAAATATATACAAAAAAAAAAAAAAAAAATCGTAGCCAATAAGCCAGGTTCCTATCTGAATTCTAAGTACCGCCCCAGAGCCTTCGAATTTTCCCATTTGAATAAAACACGATTTGTCACATTTCGCGGTTAATTTATTTTCTTCCTATTGCAATATAGCTCCGAAAAATCTCAAACTCGGTACACTCCTTACCTGTAGTAGTATATATTTCATGAAAATTCGACAGATTTCCAACGATATAATTTTCGATGCTATAGCGCTCAAAAAAAAAAAAAAAAAATGTCTAATCTCCAAAAAGTGATGAATAAAATTTTGTCGTTAAAAATATGTAAATTTTTCACAGATACCTTCTACTGTAGGTAAGAGGTGTGCGGTGTTTCAGATTCAGAGAAGCGATAATGCGATAGGAAGTAAAAAATAACCCCGAAGTAATAAAAATCGTGTGTTATTTAAATGGGAAAGTTCGAAGACTTTGGGGCAGTACTTAGAATTGAGATAGGCACCTGGGGATTTGACTACATTTTTTTCGTATATATTTGGAGTTCTGGCTCATAGTAGCATTGAAATTCGAATATGACCGAATTGGGGTTTTGCATCAAAAAAATTTTTCATTCTTTGGGGGTGTTGCATAATGTCAAGTAAACCAAAATAATGAGGACGTATTTTTTCTTCTTCGTTAAGAATGATAATTGCTCATGTTATAGGCAATTGAATTTCACTAATTTTGATATATTATATATATGGATACGTATTATATGGGCCATTTTCCCGCCCTAGTTGCACAATATACTATTTTATCTGGTCCGTTTTGCCCTACCCTCCCCTACGATAATAATAATGATAATAATACATAGCTACTAACTCGCGCAGAATTCAATGAACGAAGTGAAATATAATTGATTGGTTTTTCTGTGCCGATGAAATATGTACATACATATACTATACATAGGTATACAGGTATATATATATATATATATATATATATAAGTATAGGATATTGCGTTGAAACAAAGCGTGACTCGCAAAAGGAAAGTTTATTGTATCGTGTCAGAAACACAATTTTAACAAGACGAAGTATAAGTATATATATATACATATAGGTACTAGAGGAGGAAAGAAAATATTATATGTATATAAATTCGGTAAATTATTGTTCATAGTATTACCCCGAGCTCGTAACTAATAATACTGATAATAATAATGATGATATAAAAATGAATTTCATAAAAAAAGAAAATAAAATAAAGAATTCATCACTAATAAATACCTAGACGCACGTATGAGATTGCATGCTGCAATTATTATCTATGTACAGATAACTTATATTGTATGATAATGGATCTCTAATGGATATATATAGGAATGTATGTATATATATACCTAAGTTTTAATTATAAAAAGAAAAATTGAACACCGTGTAGCTATTTAAATATAGTTACGTAACAAATTATCCTCTTTCTTATGCGAACAACCGATAATCAATGAATCGATGAAATTAATTTCAATCTTGTATATAGCATATTGACTATACGTATTACACAGCTATATATAGGTATATCTGGTATTAATGACTCAGATATTGTTACGTAATCGATGAAAATTATGTAATTCTTTAATCATCATTTGTGTACATGAAAATAAAAATAAACATTCATTTTTAGACTATATATTATATATTATTGTTATATTTATATATATATTTATCGAAAATTTGATAAAAAAAAACAAAAAAAACGACTATATATATATATAGGTGAAGGGGTAATGCAACGTGTGTTCATTGTATGTATATGTACGAGGAATAAATTGAGAGAATGACAATTGAATACCGGTTCTAAGCGCTCGTTGCTCGTTGCTCGTTGCTCGTTGGTTCTCTCGTAAGTGTGTTGCATTGATTTTTAAGTGGCTGTATCTGTCTAGGAACTGGAATGGTATATGGCATGGCATGGCATGGCATGGCATGGTATGGCATGACATGGCATGGCATGGTATGGCATGGTATGGTATGATATGGTATGATATGGTATGGTATTGCATGGCATGGCATGGCATGAACCGAAGAGAAGAGAAGAGAAGAGAAGAGAGAGAGGGAGATAGGTTCTTGGTGGTAGTCAGCCTGCTACACAGGGTTTCCTCTTCAGTCAGTTTAAATACAGATAGAAACACGCCTCTGAACTCTCAGATGAGATTTTCGTAGTTTTACGATTCGACGAGATGGTAGAAATTATACAGTTTTATATTCCTCCACCTCGTCTACCTACTATTCTAGACTCATTATCCAACGGACTTGATGTGGGTGTTTTTCCATCGAAAAGAATATTCTCAAAAACGAATTTCCCTTCGGGGTATCGTTTTCATTTTGGATATACGAAGGGGCGGACGATAAGAAAAGAAAAGAAAATCTCTTTCCCTCTTTAGATTTTTCAAATTTCTGTTTGATTTTTCTCAAAATTTTTCATCATCTGTTCTTCGTTCATCTAAATGAGAACGATGACCCCTAAGTGAAATTCACTCTAAAGAATATTTTTTTCCGGGATGATTTTTCACTAGTATATAGTTACCTATATCTGTACATACCTATACCTACCTACGTGACACGTCTTAAGGTGAAGTTAGACGATTTTTTTTTATTACAAGTTTATCTGGTTATTAAAAAGTTGCGTCAAAGTATATTTCCAGCTATTTAATTAGTCATAGAAACGAGTTTTACTCTGTATGTTCTTAATCATCGAGGAATGGGTATTCATGTTTATGTCGATTGTTCGAGAGAATCTGAAACAGCTAGGTATAATCGTCGTCCGAAATGAGATGCGATCTCATGAGATTTGATATTAACATACCGTAATATTATCCTCATAACCGAGAACGAATTTCTTTCTTTCGCACGGTATGGAATATAGTATATATAAATATACATATGCATATGCATATACATATATCGATTATAAATGGTATGATTAGAATTGATCGAGAGTACGTATAATAAAATTTATTGCGATCAGAGAAAATTTCATATGACCTCGTTTTCTCGATGGACTGTACACCACACCAAGTCTGCTTTGCAACGAGTTTGCCATTTCTTCTTTTGCTTTATTTACCCTTCGATTTGAAATTCAACAGATTTTCAAATACCCTTTGAAACATATATTTTTATTATTATTATTTATATATCTTTTTTTTTCATTTATGAAATTTATTTTATTATATAATCGTAATCGAGTATGAGCAGTTCTGTGTCTAATCGTATAACAGATCGTTTGTTAATGAGAAAAAAAAAAAAAAAAAAAAAAAAAATATTCGAAAAACCCAGAAAAAAAAAACAGATGATAATAATGATTCGCGATTAATTAAAGTTTATTGTTTTTTATACGACGTATTTTGAACTAGTTGAAAATATATCATGCGGTTATATAATTAAATCAATAAAGTTAATATATATATACATATATGCATTAGTCGTGCGATGAGAACCACTGGCATAACTATTTCCAATGTTTTAAGTGTACAGTCGAGGCTAAAAGTTTTTTTTTTTAAACGTACCGCATTATAGTATTTATAGCGTTAATCTCATTTTACCACAGCTGCTAATGTTCTACTGCAATGTCGCTATATATACTATAACGTTACACTCTGCTAAACCAATGACGTAGTATATGTAATTATGATTTAGAATTATTATTTCAATATTATACGGTGCCGCATTATTGAATTTATAATATACTTGTGTGTATGTGCTATACGTATAACGTATAATCTCGCATCTCCTTCGTTATTCAATATCGATCAAGAGAGCCAATAACCGGTATACTAAGAATAACTTATATATATAGTAATTATAATTTATATTCATTGGTATCATTTTCCCCGAAATATTATTCATACCACGGAGATCTATTTTTTCGCAAGATTTTTTTCACGTGAATAAATAAACTGAATGAAGAAGAAGAAGAAGAAATGAGAGAAGGAAAACTATTGGATCTACACCAGAAGTGTATTATTATTATTATTATTATTATTATTATTATTTAATTTTTTAAAGCAAATCGAATAAAATTATACTTTTTTTTTTATTTTCATTACTTGCATTAAATAACAATTTATTATCTTGTATTATATACTCTCCGCATGATTCGCAATAGTACTGGAATTCTACTATACATATCTATAATGTATAATGTATATAGTATATATATATATGCATGTATGTACTACCTACACCTACACCCCTGAGAGGTCGCCAACGAAAAGAAAGATAACGAAAGAAAGAAAGAAAGAAAGAGAGAAAGAAAGGAAGGAAGGAAGAAAGAGAAAGAGGGAGATATACTCGCGCATATATGGTTACTACAGATGCGAACTCTTCGTCTCTATATATCTCTGTGTAGGTATAAATATATATATAAGTTTGTGGATACCTCTTCTCCCTTTTTGTACCTATATATATATATATATATATATACACAAAGTATATATTCCTGCTGCAGTATATCTCTGTCTCACTTTCCAATATATTATTTTCTCTTTCCCTCTTCCGTTTTTTTTTTTATTTCTTTCTTTCTCAGCAAAGCAACATCGTATGTGTTCGGATATATATCTATATACTATATATCACATGTATACGTGTGTATATTCAATATATATATATATATATATATATATATATATATATGTATGTATACAGGTATGCGATAGTATACTTCGTCCTTGTCGCTCGCGTTGCACGTGGGCTGCACGAGCTCCTAGGATAATAGTGTGTGACGAGCGGGCGACTATAGATATGTGTGTGTGTGTGTGTGTGCGTGTGTGTTTCGAAGCTATATTGAGGAGGGGCCTCCCCTCAGCTGAACGCGAGCGTATAGTAGCTATAGGTATATATATTTATGTATATATACATGCATATAACATAAACCTACTACATGGAATTTGACTCAGGTAGAATAGAGTAAAATTATTTAAGAAAAGCCGGACCTGTGTCCGACCCCCTTCGATTCGGCTGATTTTTTGTGGGCTTGTTACTCACCTAGAGAGTAGTCAAGAGCCAAAATATTAGGCCCCGAAAAAATTTATTGGCTAAGCCAGAGCTATTTTTCGTTTTTTTTCACATTTACGACTTGAATTTGGGTATTTTTGATTACGTAGAGGTTTTTTGTACTGAGTGGACGAAAATTGGTTTCTCATTATAAAATTGACCAAGGAACAAGAATATGGCCACAGATTTGACCCACGACGAATACCCGCAGAAATATTTGCCAAAAACACTCAAAATTGACCAAAAAAGTCCCAAATCTTGGAGAAATGGTCAAAAAATCTGTTTTTTCACTACCCGAGGCGGCCATCTTGTAGAGAAAGAACCAACGAATACAATGAGCACACGACCAGATTTTTAGGACGAACCGTTTAGAAAATACGCGGAGTCAAAGTCGGAGAATTTCGATTCTTGTCAAAAACTGGCGTTTTTGACCTCGTGGGAGAATTTCCGACCTATAGGCCTATTTTGCGGCGTGCTCCCTGACTGTCTCAATGGTATATTAAATGAGATTCGTAAGGTTCTGGCGAAAATGTATAATTTTTTTTTTTTTTTAATTTTTTTTTTCAATAAAGATAACCTATCAATACACCATTTAGACAGTCAGGGAGGACGCCGCAGAATAGGCCTGTAGGTCGGACATTCTCCCACGAGGTCAAAAATGTCAATTTTTGACGAAAATCGAAATCCTCCCACTTTAACTCCACGTATTTTCTAAACGGTTCGTCCTAAAAATCTGGTCGTGTGCTCATTGTATTCGTTGGTTCTTTCTCTACAAGATGGCCGCCTCGGGTAGTGAAAAAACAGATTTTTTGACCATTTCTCCAAGATTTGGGACTTTTTTGGTCAATTTTGAGTGTTTTTGGCAAATATTTCTGCAGGTATTCGTCGTGGGTCAAATCTGTGGCTATATTCTTGTTCCTTGGTCAATTTTACAATGAGAAAACAATTTTTGTCCACTTAGTACAAAAAACCCCTGCGTAATCAAAAATACCCAAATTCAAGTCGTAAATGTGAAAAAAAAAACAAAAATAGCTCTGGCTTAGCCAATAAATTTTTGCGGGGCCTAATATTTTGGCTCTTGACTACTCTCTAGGTGAGTAACAAGCCTACAAAAAATCAGCCGAATCGAAGGGGGTCGGACACAGGTTCGGCTTTTCTTAAATAATTTTACTCATAGATACACTTGACTCGTAAGCGCAAACACCTTACGGAGTATTTAAACTCGTTTTTCATTTATTATCTCGTTCAATTTAAGTATAGTAGTATACTATATATATATATCATATCAATTTTAATACTTTTACTTAATTGCGTATGATTTTGTAATCTGAGAATAAAAATAAATAAATTAAAAAAAAAAAAAAAAAAACTTCTGATATAATCAACGAATTTAATAAATTGTACCTGAATTTTTTTTTTCTTCTCTTTCTTTTATCAATCATTCAGAAATTTTGTCGAGAAAAAATAAAACGCAACAATATTCTTCTAACGTTATCGATAAAATATATATATATATATATATATTAATTTTTTTTCTCAAGTAAACCAACATTTACGTATACTTACAATACATTTACTAATCATATTATATACTTTAACATAATTATGAAAACCCTGCGTGTTAATTATATGTACAAACGAGGGTATATTACACTAACGTACGCGCGGGGTTATATTTATTTAATATAAATGTATTATATATATATATACCATGGTATATATATATATATACCGTAGTGCGGCGTATATCGTACATATATGTATATACCTGTATAATGTATGTATAATATATAACCTCTCTCAACCGTGGTATAAACTCATCCAAAAACTTTCTAACGCAAGTATAAATTTTAATCGAATAACAAAGTTTTTATCCATGAGTAGAATATTTTCTTACTTAAACATTTGCACATACTATGGGTATGAAAATACATATATACAAATATATACCTTCTCTGATCGTGGTATATTATAATAAGAATTAGTCAGACGTTCGTGGTTTACAGTTTTGGGTTTTTTCAGATTTTTATTAAATTTTTTTTTATCTATTTTTTTTTCTTTTTAAAAAAATCCACCGTCACTCCCGCCGTGACAAAGATGATTAATCGCTACGATTATCGTACGTCAATATAACGTTCCGCCAGAAATCATAAGAATATTAAATATAATATAATATTAAAGTCTAACTCTGCCGTATGCGATTGCAGACGGAGTTTGGGTGTTTTGTTCGATAGGTAGTATAGTAGGTGTACATAAGATCGAATATGAACAGCCAATACATAAATTAATCTGTCTAAATAACATTTTTATTTCTTCAATCAATATTATTATTGATATTATTTTCATTATTATCATTATTATTGTATCAAGTTAAAATAATAAATGTAATAATTAAATTTCACCAACTACCTCTAACGGCATGACTAATTGTCAGTTCGACTAATTCATGAATATACTTATACTCGTCTTGTTTGAAAAAGTAAAAAATTAAAAAAGAAAAAAGAAAAAAAAAACGAAGTTCGTTCTGCACCGAATGGAGTTTGAGGAATGAAAATAATAATTAAATCAACGTTCCAATTAGAGCGTTCTGTTTTACCGAGAGAGCGGCGCGTAAAGGAGTGGTAGTGGTGGTGGTAGTGGTAGTGATAGTCGTAGTGGGAGGGATCAGGTTCTCTCTACTCGTATCACTGCGTGAATCTCCGCTCTTATTATAATACTATTTCCCGGCGATAGATTCACGAACGGTTTATTGCGCACGCCTCGCGTAACTCGTATATAATATATTATAATATATACATATATATATATAATATATATATGTATATATCTGTATCCATATTGTATACATATATAGATATTTATTTATGATACAGTCGATTTTATTTTCACGGATAACACAACATGTTTTGCTACTATACTACCAGTTTGCGACCTCTGAGCCATCAACCCCGCTGAGACTTTACTTGCAGCACACACGTTCGCTAACGCAGAAAGAGAGATAGATAGAGAGAGAGAGAGAGAGAGAGGGGGAGAGAAGAAGCTGGACCGTATAGAATGTATATAACACAACTGCAGCAGATACGCCGACCGCGAGTCATTATTATACAGCTGCAGAATAATTGGAATTTTTTTTTGAATTTTTTTTTCCTTTTTTTTTTTAATACTCTTCTCTTTTTTTTTTCTTTTCTTTCATTTGAACTTTAATTGATTTCATAATGTTTTACTGTTTTTTTTCTTTTTATCTCTTTTTTTTTTATACCAGTATAGTAGCTTTAAGGATAAATTTCTTGACTTTTATGTGTAACAGATTGACGATTACTTATTTTTCAAAAATAAATCTATGTATATGCTCATTTATATAACGGATAATAATATTCTACTTTTAACGAGAATAAGTAACCTCAAGTATAATAAATATATATATATATATATATATATATGTATATAATAGCGTATTAGTATACGAATAATTAATGAAATGATAGCAATGCACTTTATATGACCGGTACGAATTAACATGCAGCTGCTACTGCTGCTGCTGTTGCTGCTGCTGCTGCTGTTACTGCAGGGATTATACATATATACAATCACACACGAGCGTATATTTCTACTATACGATGAAAATCCCCGAATAAACGAACCCCTTTATACATATGTAACATAGGCGCAGGGTATACACGGTGAGATATATATAGACACACATACTACTACTACTATACGGCTGAAAAGATCAATGCGATAACGGTGTAAATTTTCAATTCTGATTATATTACTATATATATACGATGTATTTTTAACCACGATGAATTCTTTATTGCCTATGTTAGTATTAATCATGCATATGTCTATATAAATATAATATATAATATATAATATATAATATATATTATCTCTACTATCCGCGTGTGTGTGGGTGTTTATGTTGACTCTTGACCATGATGTATAGATATATACATTCTCTATCGCAGTATACACATACCTAGTACGTTGACATAGGTAGATAGTTATTAAAACATATACAGATATTATTATAGTAATTTTGACTACCTACGAAAAATAATATATTATATTATATAATATAGTAAACGTATATTTTAATACATTGAAGAAAAAAAAAAAAAAAAAATTGGACTGATATAATATTATACGTCGTTCACATATAGGTATGGGTATATCGTTATTATTATACATACCTATAGGTATATATACTTTTGCGCTGCGGAGATCAATATCAAGATTTACCTACTCTGCGCCCACCAGAGCTCACTGAGAGTTTATATAGATAATTTATAAAGTAAGATAATACTTTTCGAATTAGTTTCTATAGTATAGTAGATTGTTCCCATGTATGTAACTACATACGAACGTAGTACCTATATATACATGCGATAACACGATATATTATTACTCGTGATAATATATACCCATGTATTATATATTATATTATAGTTGCAGGCAGGAGTATACAGTGTGTTTCAGATTCGTAGGGTAGATTCCTTGCGAAATTCTAAGACTAAATTTCCTTTACCAAAAATTCGAGATCCCACTAGTTTCCGAGTTATGTACGATTTTAGTTAACCAATCACGGAACTTATAGGTGCACACAGACAGGGCTCGCCATGAGCGGAAGTTGCGCGGTGCGCTTATATTGGCTATGTGACCAATAGGTACCCACGCTCTGCGCTGGTCAACTAAGATCTTTCGTAGCTCGGAAACTATCGGTCCCTCGAATTTCCGGTAAAGGATATTTAGTCTTAGATTTTCACGGGGAATCTACCCACAAAATATGATTCGCTCAACTTGAATCAGACTGTATCAAAATTGTTATAATAAAAGATAAGATGAGAAATTTGTATATAATTATTATGTAAAATACCAAGAGAGGTAGAAAATCCATAGAAAAGCTGAAAGAAAGTCGACTATGTATTCATTATTTTTTGTATACCTACGTTGAATTCTTGTTTCACAAATTTTAAACAGTAAAGAAATTTAATCAATAACATATAATATAATGGCTGTGCGCAGATATAGTGTACATCGGTATATAAAATAGTGTATAATATATAGATGTATGGTATATTCTTAAAAAAATAAAAAAATAAAAACCATATTCACGATATTTGTAACCTTTAATCTCCGAGGCTTGAAAATCGCGAATAAATGTTTGTGTAATGAATATTGCCTACTTTTATTATATGCAGCTATAGTTTGAAGAATGATTTAATTATGTAACACTTCATGTATTGATCATAACTTTCTCATCTATTTATTATTATCAAGGTAAAAAAAATCGCTTCATTATTTATTAAACAACTTTTTCATTCGTCTATATATACATATAGAAAAAAAATATATATATATACAGCTATATCTTTCAATACCTATACTGTAATGATTGAGCTTTTTCCGCCATCGGATTTACCCCTATATTTCAACAGCCGCCCGCGTACCTCCGAGGCAATAAACCCACCCTTCTCTTCTTCCCTCTATTTCTATTCCTCCATTTTTTCCTCATTCTCTTTATCTTTCTCTTTCTTTTTCTCTGTCTCTTTCACTTTCTCCCTCGTCGCTCTGGAGGCTATGCCAGCGGAGGAGGCAGGCGCTGCAGAAATTGCCTTTGTACACGTTTGCGTTGCGTCGAGTTTAAAAGAAAGACAGAAAAAAAAAAAAGAAAAAGAAATGTCGAAAATAAAATGAGATAAAATGAAATAAAATGAAATAAAAGAAAATAATGAACATGAGACAAAAATCTATGTGGATATGTTCTGCATAACTATATAGACATGCACATATAAATAATAAGCGCAATCAATATCACATATGTGCGCGGGATTTGATGTAAGATAAAAAGTTCACCTTCGTCCTTGAATCGACTATACATATATTAACGGGAATAATTATGATATATGTGTATACGTATACACCTAGACCTAGAAAAAATAACGATTGAAGTAATAATGATAATGGAAAAAAGGAAAAACAAAAAAGAAGAAAAAAAAAAATGAAGAAAAAGAAAAGAACGTTATTTCACGCCACTCTATAATTAATTATATGTATATTATCAGTATCTACGCGTTATAACAATACACATAGTTTACATAAAGTGTAACATGCGCGCAGCCGCGCAAGGCGCACCCGCTTGTATACATATGTACACACATGGTCAAAATCACAAACGAACTAACCAACTAACTCTCGTCAGCCATGCGGTGGGAATGTGAATTTAGCATACATACGTTTAGATTCCATCTTTCCTCTATTGCAGAGGGTTTCGAGTAACTCCCACACGGTCGAGACTGAAATTTCTGTCTTTTTCCCTCACGCAGTCTTTCGTCCCATGCTTCCATCCCATCCCATCCCATCCTATCCTATTCTATAGATATAATGCTATGCTATGTTCTATCTTGTTCTATCTCATTCTATCATGTATTATATTATAAATGTATATACTCGCATATGATGCCGTACTCGGAGCGTAGAGCGGAGTCGGAGCTATATATATACATATATACGTATATAGTATATATTATATAGGTACATATATACAGATACCTTGTCGACCAAGAGAACCGAGCTCAACCATCGCGTCGCGTCGATCTGTTGTTTCTCGGTTTTTTTTTTTTTTTAATTTTTTTTTTCTCCAGTCAGCGAGTAAATAATATATAATAAAAGAGAATATATACGCTATATACGTACACATACTTACATATTATTATAGGTATATAAGAGTATCGGTTTCGGTAAGTTAACAAATAAATATAAATACCTAAAATATAAGAGAAATATTTCCACTGCTATATATTATATTTGATTTCCTCTTATTATACTGCGAGTTATATAAATTTATGAAGGTGAAAATATGATTCTCATAAGTTTTTTTTTCTTTTCTTTATCATACGTGCGGAAAGATTTTTATCATATTTAGAGTAAATCAAACACGCGTTACCACCCCTATGGACTTTACATAATTATATATAAAATCGTATCATTAATAAATAAATATATAATTAGTATGTACAAGATTTTTATCGAGTTGCTGAGTGTATATTTCCTATATGTGACATGTGTGTATAATTAAATCCATTTTCTTGACCCAATAAATAAAATAATAATAATAAAGAAAGAAAAAAAAAAAGAAGAAAATAAACGTATTTAATACAAATCACGGGGAAAGTGTCACATGATATATCTATAGCAGCAAGGCAAGAAACTCGTTGCATCATCATAATATTCTGCTCAGCTATTTACGGATTGAGTAGGAATTCGCTGGTTGTAAAATATTGTCGATTGGTAAAACAACATAGCATTTACCTAGAATGATTATAATTATAATTATAACAATAACAATAACAATAACAATAATGATGATGATGATGATGAAATATTAAATAATGATTTTTTCAATCATATTATATGAATATTTACAAAAGGTTTATTATTTTTTTTTTCAAGTTTTAATATACGCACGTTATAGTATAGTATAGTATAGTATAGTATAGTATAATATAGTCGAAGTTACGTGATTCTACCGGTAATTTTCATCCCATCCAATCTCCTCCTCAGTCGCGAAGAGAGCGCCGAGGCGAGGATTAAATTATTTGGCTAATTGTAAGAAGGTGCCTGGTGCAATTCTGCTACAGTTATACTAGCAAGTCCCTCCCCTCTTTCCCAGCGGTAACATTCATTCAGGAATAATAGATTTGAATTTCCTGTGCGCGGCTTAAATGATGATAAAAAATAATATATTTGAACAAATTATTAAAGCAATAAAATTATAACGTACCGAAATTATAATCTATTGTTTAAACGATGATTCAATTGAATTATACGAATGAAATTCAAACCAGTGTGTATATATATAATTATAATTATAATGTGTATAGTATACACAGAAAGATCTCTGCAAGCACAGCGTACGTATATATTACGTAATAAATGTTTCTTCAACTTGTAAATTCAATTCTTTATAACTCGCATGATATACATATATATTTATATTATCATATATATAGGTATATAATATTTCGCATTTGTCAAATCATATTACACCGCATTACGTATTATTTATACGAACATGTATAATGTTAAATGTATATTATATATGTATGCGATTAATTCAAATTTCCTATATATATAATACTATATACAACTATATATTAATTCTCATAGCATTGATCGGTTATAATTTTTTACATATATTTCATACACACACACACACCCACACACACATACAAGAAAACAACAGACGAGAGAAAAATGATGGGAAAAAAAAATGGTTTGAAACAAACAAAAAAAAAATTATTCATATAGTAGGTATATCTAGTTTTTATCTACGTAGATGAATCCGAGAACTGATGCACCTTGCTTAAAAAGCCTCCCCCCCCCGCGACCACCATCTTCCCGCCGCCCCTCCCCGCACCGGCAACAGTACGATCTTTTTTTACAACTTAAAGAGCGACCCACTGGTCTCTTCAGTATACTGACTGCTGACAGTCCTAAGCCATCCCCACTACACAGGTTGCTGTTGCTGCCTTCCTTACCAATAGCCAACGTGTAATTTAAATGCCACCGTATCAGAGTCAGTCAAGCCTCGCGATAAACAGACTACTGTATCTTAACGATCTGATTGAATGGATTTATTAACAGTTTACTGAATAATAATACATACATACATACTATAGGTGATTTTTATTTTTTTATTATACTACCTATATGTTGTACGTTCGTATATCAGTATACATGTTCATGTATATATGTATAATTATCATGTATGTGTGGGGCTATGTATGTTTTTACTGCGGTCCGATGCTATGTATACATATATATGTATACATATACATACATATTATATACACAAGAGAGGAAATCAATATTTAGCGAATTGGTTTGTTTATAATAGAGTGGAATAAGTATGAGTGTGGGTTTTCATCGAGTTTTCATAAGAATAGTTTTTCAACCTTTAGCGGTCCACTCTTCTTGGTTTTTTTTTCTTTTTTTTTCCCTTATCTATTATATATAGATATAATTTAGTCGCGGGGTTTCAACGGGAGATAAAACGTTTGTTATATATATATTAAGGTCGTTTAATTATTGATAAATAACGTCAAGTTATTACAGAGGGATTAATTTCCCTTTTAAGAAATTCATTTCATAACTTTCATTTGAATCGCGGTCAGAGCAACTTTCTTACCAGACTGTATTCATGACTAATTTTATCTATTAAAGTTTTACCATTTATCGTACAGCTAGAGACAAAAATAATATCCATATTATTATTAAAACTTCTCGTACACTTATTTTCTTCTTCTTCTTCTTCTCCTTTTTCCTTTATTTTTTTTTCTCTCCCCCAAATTTTTTCTTCAATATCTTTTATTTTTTCTTTTCTTTCATTTCATTTTCTTCTTCTGTTTCTTATTCTTTTTTACCTTCATTTCATATATTTTCGTTCTCATTTTATAAATATTTTACTCATTTTCAAGGCTAACAATTGAATTTATTTTTAATCTAAATATAACTACTCGGCTTATATACTTCAGGCCGCGCGGGCAGTAGCGGAACTAAATTGAATCACTGGTATAATACATTATGTATACTATATATAGGTATAGATATCAGCGTAGTTTTATTTCGTATTATTATTCATTACCACGTACTATACGAAGAAGCGAGATACGAATCTACTTCTCAATAAATGAAATAAAAAAAGTAAAAAAAAAAAAAAAAGTGAAATGAGGCTCAGACTAATATGATAACATTACTCATCGTGGAAAATCATTCCAACAAGAAAATAAGATGATATTTTTTTACTATAGTTACATTATTTATGTTACAACGCTGTACTCGATATTGGTAATTGTTATATATATACGATGATAATTATGATGTAGATTTAAATACATTATTGTCGTCACGGGTCATTGAACACAGTTATACCTTTACTACGAAGAGACACGAAAACAGAATAGAATTTGTTTTTTTTTCTTCTAAAAACCGAATACCCAACCATTTTTCGAAACTTCTATAAATCAGAGCTAACTATTTTAAGTTGAATATGGTAGTCGAACTTCGGACGATGAAAATGAAAATGAAAATGAAAATGAAAATGAAAAAGGTAAAAGGTAAAAGTATAACGAACATAATAAGATGAAAAATGAAAAAGAAAAGTGTCAGGTCTCGTTTAAACCAACGAATGAAGGCAATGTTAAATCGGGTTAAGGCACTGCTATAAATACTTGACGATCCGAGAGAGCGAGATATATCAGAGAGGTAACCAGTTTGTATAATAATATCGTTCGTTGAGGAGGTACACAATGGTATGGATGCCAGATGTCTTGCTCGAGACGATTCACCAGCTCCACCGTGTATACTTATATATACAGTGTTATCAATTAATTTGAAAACCAATAATTTTACTAATTTGCATATCCAGATACATATGCATATTCATTTTTCTCCCACACCCTATGTACACGTATGCCTAATATTAAAAGTAATTTTTTGTTTGTTTTGTATCTTTATTGTTTTTTTCTAATGAAATAAAATTATATTATCATCATTATTGTATGTGAAAAATACAGCTAAAACTCACCTCGATTTTATCCATTTTTAGGGTAGTATGTGTGATCCACTACTTTCACATTCATCTAAATTATAATATTTCTTTTAACACATGTATAATTGGTTTATTTTTTTAATTAATATATTTGTTTGTTTATATCTATCTATATGGTGCGTGTTTTATCCGTACATGTATATATATATATGTATATATATTACACGTTTTAATACACCGTTTACACGTGTGTTGGTTTTTGTATTTGTGTATTAGATATAGGTTTGACGCGCGCGGACCAGCGACTCACGGTGCGGCGCACGCCGCTGTCCCATCAAGACTACTTTGTATTTACTCTAATTATGTGACGTCACGGATACACTTTCCCCCACTATTACTACCCGGCCACTCGGTTCCCGACTTAAAACAGTTCGGTACGCGCAGGCAACATGGCCGACTCGTATAACCATCACTCTCGCTGCTCGCTGCCCGCTATACACCGGCTAGACGTACTCAGGTACTCGTGGTGCGTTGAGTTATCCACGAGCTGTCATAACGAACGAACGGCTCATTTAAATCGACACGGGTCAAGTTTATTCAGGTTTTCATCATTGCCTTAGAGAATAAAGAACGGTGCAGTGTGCCTCTCGTACCAACCCTTGTCCTGTTTTTAACAATCAGTTATATTTATAAACATACATATATACTATGTATACGCGCGGATGTCGGAGCTTCCTAACTTCGCCGTAGACCGTAAGTCCGAATGCGAAATGTACACGTGACATTCGGCTAACCAGAGCGGTAGGACTTGGCCAGTCGAGGCCGGGATCTCGTATGTGTAGTACGTCGTTGTTTACGTCCCGTGATTCGAACCTCGGGATAGTAGACACGTGGCTCTTTTATTTTTGTTTTTGTTTTAGATACGTACTTCGAAGTGTGAAACACTTTCATACTGGTATAAGTGGTAAGACGATGAAACAACGTTATTATTCATTTATTATTTTTTTATTTCATTACCGTTCTACGTAGTCTTGGTTCTAGCATCGTTGATGTCGACTTGACCGAACTTTAGTGGCTAATTCGTAAATGCTTGGTGATTATTTATCATCATTCGGTATCTATAGTCGTTTACTCGTTGGAATGATGCTGTTCATTCATAATTTCGTATTATCAAATCGAATTTTCGTTTCTAAACAAACATTGACGTTGGAAATTGGAATTACTTGTTATAATTAAGTCTCGAAATTGCTGTTTCAATTTTTGTTACAATAATTTACGGAGTGTATACTCAGTTCGTGAAAATTGCTTGGGAACGGTATTTATTACCGTATACTTACCTAATTGTTTTAACCGGTATTACAATATACGAACGATGGAGAAAAATATACCTACCCCCAGAGAAATTAAATGTAATTATATACTCCGCGTATAATTTACCTTTAATCATTGTTCTACAACAGCCGAGGGAGATTTTAATAAATAAACTTCGAAACTTCGAAACTTCGAAACTTCAACACGCAGAATATTCCCACTTCAATTTCGATCTCATTAAAATATCAATAAAATATTAACGTATACGGTAGGTATATATCGTTGAAATTCTATTAGAATAGTATAAATTAAAAACAAGAATTAACATGAAGATTGTATGATAAACTTGTATCGCATTATGTATTATGTAAAAGAAATAAAGATCTCTAAAATCTGTTTATTTTTCACCTTATCCGTTATACTAATTTCAAGAAAGTTGAAACGATTTCTTGCCTCTGATCATTTGAGGGTAATTTAAGGTGATTCGTTTCTCTTGCGGAAAAATGGAGAGATAATTTTACGAGGTGATTAGTTTTTATGCATAATCATTTCGGTTATATTTCGCGGTCGCGCAGCGCTGGATACGCTACATTGACGTAAAACTTGAACCTGGTCGTTAGCTTCGTTGTGTATGTATAATGTATATCTGCGGTAGGTACATCGAATCCCTACTCTGCACTTTCTCCGACAAAACCGTTTTATGGATTTTGCAGGTCGTCATTTTGTTCTTCTTACTCTTTTTTGTTTTTGATACGTTATTGGGTAATAAACCGTAAATTAGGGCCAATTTTGAGACTATAATTATTCAACAATGACCGTGAGAATCTTTTTTGTTTTTTATTTTTATGGTTGAATTTAAATCGTCCCGCTCTTTTGGTATCTTATATTTCGAACAAATTATGGTCAAGAATATGAATTTGAATTATTAGTCTGGAAACAAAAACGTTTGACAAATTAAAAATTCGTGACTACCTATCACTCTTTCGGCTATACTCCGACCTCTGATGGTATCAAGAGAATCTTTTCTACCACCTTATACCTTTACTCAAAAACTTTAGAGCATTGGAAGATTTAAATCGAAATGAAGTTACATAAAATCAATCAAAACTGCAGACCATGATTTGGAAGAGAATAAAGAATATTAATAAATTGTCCTACATCTTCTATTTCTTGGTATATATATATACAAAATACATATGAAAATGCAGATTAGCACTTTTAGAGCTGATCAAGCGTTGATCGGTTGACCTAATTTTATTTGCAGACATTTTTTTTGCGAAAAATTTTCATTAGGCATAATATTTCTTTGTTAATCTTATTTTTTATTTCTACCTGAAAATATTGCACTCTAATATACCTAATACTTCAATATTATCAACGATATAAATGAATTCAGTATCTCGTAAATGTAATTAGTCATTCATTTCATTCAGAGGACGAAATAGGTATTCGTCAAAGGTATAATAATTTTTATCAAACACATACAAATAAAAGTAATAGTCGATAATTTGTCCAGAAATTTTTTTATGTAATTATAATCGCCTTACATTGATATCATATAATAATCACCTTCAAGTTCAAAATGGTCTGTTGGAAAAAAAATGATAACAATAAAAATAGATTACAGTTTATAAACGTGTGACAAAGTTATGTTAATGAAAATGAAATTGCGTATCTAGTGATGGAATAAAAAATTAGCGGTAAATAGTTGCAAGATGATATAGTGAAATCTCATTGTCATAGTGTGAAATGGCATGAAATCTAATTTTTCAAATTTTCGCCCACGGAATAATAAGAACAAATCTCTTTTCTTCTCGTCTTATAATTCATAATTGTTTGATTTTATTGTATGAAGTCAATTTTTTTACGTACAAAATACCGGATACTTCAAATGATTTAGTTCATTCTTATCGTACCTATGTTATAAATGATCTATTCGAGACAGTGGAGCCGATTGTCGACCTTATATTCAGAAAATTTTGGCTCATCAATATTAAGGCTGGTACACGGTAATGTCCAGATTATGGTAGACCAGTTGCTCGTCTATCCATGGTCGGAAGAGAGCTACGTTTGCGTAGACACCAGGAGTCTGGTTTTCTCCGCAGCCGATTCCCCAGGCCACTATACCGACCTGGACGTATCGTGATGGGTCTGTTTTTATCGGACAGACAAGAGGACTTCCTCCATCACCCTAAAAGTATCAAAATTATATTTTATTAGCAGTATGTAATTATGTAGAAAATGAAATGGCGATTCGATTTAGAGTCAGTTTCTTTTTTTTCTATCGATTTTGTAAAACCATGTGAACTATTGAGTCAATTAGAACCGACGATGCAGCGACGGTTCAAGATCAGAAATTACCTTGCATGTATCCTTCCCGACTTCTCCACCAGCACATACGAAGCTCGAATTCAGAATGAAGTATTTCCCAAGTCTGGTCTTGCGTAAAGAGGATTGGCACACGTCGCGGGGAACGACTGGGAGTTCTATCTTCTTCAAGATTACTTGGTAGTGGCCTTCTTTGCCTAAAATGTCATTTCACGATCGATATAGTACCAATTTTCATATCCAGTAGGTACAAGGAAACACGTTTTGAACATGTTCCTATGAATAAACCTCACAATTATATTTATTATGAGTCATTTTCATGCTTTTTTTGAACTCTAATAATAAATCCGTTGATATTTCTGAACAAGAGTATTGGTCCAAACATATACAGTGCAGTCATTTTCATTTTCAATTTACCAAATATGTCTTTTCCCCATCCGCTCGCAAAGCACCGTGCTGCGTCGAAAGTCTCATTATATGCCGGAAGACAAACCAAGTCGACGTTCTCTGCGAGATCGACAGGTGTTTTCAGAATTAAAATAGCAATGTCGTTCTGGAGAGAACCAGAGTTGAATTTTTCGTGTACAATAACGTATTCCACGTCGCGATCCTGGTGTGGGAAGATCTCGTTTTTGGTCTGCGTGTCCCACTCCCCAGCTCGTACCTTCAGTTGAGAAGACTGTCTCCTGCGTTCGTGTAAAAAAAAGGAAAAAGCAAATATCATCAAATTTCGATATTTAATACCGTATTTAATACGTTTGATATAGGTTACGGAATTGAAGAAATGAAAAAGAAGAAGAAAGCCTAAAAAGATTCTTCATAATGAACTATATGCGATTTTTTATTCTCGTCACTGAATGAATTTTTGGGTCTTTTTTTCGTGAATTTTTACTTCATTTAATAGTCGTATGATTCGACTAACCCTTTGACGCAGTGGGCAGCGGTTACAACTGCTCTAGTATGAATCAAGGCACCTCCGCACTGGTAAACGTTTAGCTTTTCGGTATTGGGGCCTATCATTTCCTCACGGAGAATTGCCACCATCCAAGGAAACTCGCCGAACTGAGCCTCGTTGTCCTTGTCTCCGGTTATCCTAACGCCTGCACCGTCAGGATTCCGTTGACCGCAACCTCTTCGGATCGGTGGCTTCGGGGTGATCTTTTGATCAGGTTGTAGAACGTCTGGTGGCATGCAGCAAATGTCCAGGTAGTTGTCGCACGAACCCTTTACTCTGAAAGAGTATTGACCAGGCCATAAAATTTGAGATTCAAATTGTCCACCTTTCGGCACCAAAAAGTTTGAGATTATGGTTGATTAGTATTTCCATACAGTTTTCACGCAGAGGTTTGATAGTGAGAAGATGAGGAAGAAGATTCGATTTTTGATAGGGTTTTAGTCATTGAACTGTAAATTCGACATGTTCTCATCAGTTCAGTTGAAATAGATAAGTTATCTGAAAATTTTGCAACGGGCAGGAGCTATCTCGTAAGCGAGTGATGTAGACAGCCATTTGAGAATTAATTTGCCAATTTAATCTGCATACGAGAAACGAATCGGTAGTTAAGGACAAAGAACGAAACGTGCATAATTTAGAGTCTAAATTTTAGACTAACTTATCAGTGTCGTTCTTGGCGTGACAAAATAAAACAAAAATATAAAAAAACTTAAAATTTAACTATGTGTAGGTAAGACACATATAATCTAGTATAACCACATAAGATGAGGTATTTTCCCATGCAGAATGTAGTGACTGCGACGTAAAAAGTGCATCAAATGTAAGATTGACAGATATGATCTAGTCAGTAGATGAACTCTGAAAAATTGCTGATTCATTTAAGCAAATCTAAACCACAAATCGAATACGTAAATCTCAATGATGAGGAAGGTATCAGATATTGATAAGCATCCGTCAAAACAGCGTGTAAAACATTCTAGAATGCCAGATAGTGCGAGGAATCTGGTATTCTAATTCGAGTAAAACCTCTCAGATGTCGGTTTTGCATTATATACGTGTAATACGGAGAATCATGGATGTAGAGTCCTCCTTCACGACAATCAGCCAATGTCTCATGCGAGGGGTTCACCGCAGGTATGGTACATGTCATGCATCGTGCTACCAAAGTTTTACAATTTTGATCCCACTATTTAAATTGTTTTTTCATGAAAATTGTGCCACTTTTATTTCGACTCCAAAAAAGAATGAGATTTCACTAATTTTTTATCTCCTGGCGAGCGTTGCACCATTTTTACTCCACGAAATTCAACCTTAGAACGCCAGTATGATTTTTTCTATCTAATCTTGTATCGCGAGACTGGGGTAGGGGTAGATAGGTATATCCACTTCATGCGGTTCTTCTTCGCACAATCGTTCCTATCAGCAGTAAAGAGACTTTCTAGTACATGAATCTCTCCGTTAATTTATAAGGAAGAGAATAGTGTACGGAAAATTTTATTTCATTGAAGCTTAGTTAGTGATAAACCCATTTAAATATCGAGACATTATGAAAGTCAACATAAAACACATTTCTTCGCTCGTCGTCTCGGGTAAATTTCTACTCCACTCTAACGTTCTAGGGACAAAGAGTATGTACTCTCTAAACTTTATTGAGTGAAGATCCACTTTGGAAGAGTGAGAATTGTACCACTCTTGATTCGACTTCAAAAAGAATGAGTTTTCGCTCTTTACGATTGGAATTTTTACTCCTGTCACACTCTTGTCAAAAGTTAAAAGATTTTGACCCCAAAGAGTTATAGAGCACTGCGGTATGTATTCGGAACGACGGAGATAAATTATTATTTGAAACACTTTCGAGCTGAATAATCATTCCCTATTTTGCAAAATGTTATACCTACCATCAAGCTACCGTGAACATTTTGTGGAATTAAAATTCGCTCCTCAATCGTGAAATCTCATTATTTTAATGAGTGAAGTTGGTAGTCGCACGATTTTCACTCTCCAAGAGTGAATTTTCGTTCCGAACAAAAAATTGTTCTCAAAACTGATACCCATTCTCGCCTAATTGCAGCCAACGTACACATAAACTATGTGTATTCATGCATGTGTTCCAGTTGCAGAGATTCTTCCTCGAGACTTGATCCCCTGGCCTGACGGCAGATGCAAAGGAGGACACTTACCCATCCTGCGTACTGATTGAGTTACTAGGGCCACCCAACCTGATATCAATAAGACCAATTCCTTCGGTGCTGATCGTGTTGTTTTGGCACTGATAGTACGGCACACATTCGCATCCATCGCTTGCTGGCTGAGCAATATTTTCCACGACAGCCGACGGCTGTGTAGTACTGGTGGTGAAAATTCCCTGGCTCAAACATGCTACACTACGATCCTCAGGTGTGCATTCTAAGGCCAGGCAGCCTGCGATCAGCGCCAAAAAGACACTCAGTGTTATAGGGCGTCTCATAGTGGCGACCTGAAATCCGAGAAAATAATAAGAAAAATAGGAAAAACATAATAGTAATAATATTAACCGTGGTTTTATTTTTAATTGAAATAAATGCCGTCCAGAATACGCTGCGAAAATCTGATATTTAATGAGGATAAGAAATACGGTTACCGATCAGACACTTCATCGTATGAATACTTCTTCGTCCGCGACAGTTCTCCGTCCACAACACGTCTTCTTGGGTTTTACTACCGTTACAGTATCGTGCTACTTTATACGAAATCGGTAAAATAATCCAAGAAGATATGGTGTCGGCAAAGAAGTGCCCGTACGAAGAAACGACCATATGAAGAAGTGTCTGACGAAGAACTGTCCGGCAATCTGAACTACAACGTGAGACTGACTGCCAATTTCGATATACTTTTGAATACCTGGCAAAATGTGAGAAATTGAACATCAGATTTTTCTTCATTTATGTAGTACATTGTTTTAGAATTTCTACATAAGTATTGAATTGATCCAAATCCATGTTCGATTATCGCTCGTTAGTTCAATTCATAACTCGTATTTTATATAACTTGTGATTGTGACGTTATTGGACGGTGTTATTTTGAGTTTTAACCAGTGTGATATATTTCTAGCGTTTCTTATCCTCAGGCGCTAGTTACACGCCGTTCCTACTTTACTAATGACCAGCTATTAGTTAAGATTACCAATGAAATTTAGAGAGAGGAGAAAGGTGGGAAACACTTGTGAGAATTGATAGCTAATTGGTGCACTTGGCACGAACGCGAATACTCGTTCAGATCTGCGGTCGAATCACGTAATTAAAATCAATCGCAATATCGAACTACGCACTTGACAAATTTGGTATAGTATTATTTTATCCACGGATCATCGAACCCTCGTCGATAATTTTCATCCAATTATTGGAGAGTTCTTCGTGTGTGTGTGCTGTCACAACGAGTAGGTAGGTATACGTATGCAAAGAATTTTATTATAGATAACATTCAGGTTTTCGCTCGTAATGACCCTGTATTTTTTTCCTAATTATTTTCTTGGAAAATCATGTATTCCCAGGGATTTCTTAGAAGTCGTCTGCATATTCACAGAGATAAGGTAATTACTGACCGGTGTATAATCATTGCGTGCTCACAATGCACGACCAAAATTTGGATCTGAAATAGCCATTATAAGGTATAGTAATTGTATTTGAATCCGAATACCGGATTTTCACGCTGATTGACTTTGTACGCCTTCGACGAAGTTTGATCTTTTGAAATCAGTATTCAAAGCAAGAATTCGCTGTGAAATTCACCTCATGAAAAATTAACAGAAACCTGTTACACCAGTTATGTATGTACTTGGTTCGCTAGAATATGACGTCTGCGAATTCGCAACCAGGTGAACCGTGCTTGGCATCATTTATAAGGTATACATTAAGCCTTTCGCGGTTTAAAATTCGACTGCAGATAATTAGGTTCTTTTTTTTTTCACACCATCAAAATCTCGCTTGTATGTACGGTAGTAGCATTGTAGCGGGATTAATTAGATTTTTTTAGAATGTTTCACGTTCGATAAAAAGCATTTCATAATTGATGATGCCAATAATTGTCGCATATGCCGTACAGGGATTCTACTGACGTCCCTGTATCTAACGCAACTCATGCGTGGCGTGGCTAATCTGTAGCCTCCGCCAGCTTTAGAAATAAATAAAATTGATTAGCATACTCGTAATCCTGTCCTTGGATCTTGTCTCGGACTGCTATCTCGCGCACATCTCAACCTGGGATAACGAACTTTGAAAAATAGGCAAGTTTACGTTTTATACCCGCTTACCTACGCTAAAATGCTGAAATATGGTCGTTGAGTTCATCATAATGTTCCAAATATTAGCAATAACAATAATCTGATTGAACATTTTGCAACTTTTGTATTTACAAGATGAAAATGTTTCAAATGACGCAAGATTACCCCCACTATTATCCTATGATATCACTAAGACCGGTCAGAATATTGGAGAAAAAAGTTTACAGCAAATGAAGGGAAATAAGATGAATAATTAAAAAATAAATAAATCTAAAAAAAAGCAGATTTCGGCGGAGCCAAACTACTAAACATCGTTTTTATGAGTCACAAAAAATTAATAGCTATGCAACTAGTACATTTTTACATAGCCAATTATAGAATGGACGCTTAAACGGCGGAAACGGCTTGTCAGTTTTATTATAAATAGTTGCGGAGGTCAAAAGCACGTCGTTTTGTCTTCTTTTTATCGAACTGTTGTTACATTCCATGAAATTCAACGTTTTGAGATAGAGAAATGCGGTTATTGAACGCTTTTACACCGTCAGATAACCGAAAGTTTCAACATTGCTTTGGATTGTTTGTTCATATGGTTGAAATACAACTTCGAAAGCGATGAATTGGAAATTTTGGAGAGTGTCTTTCTGCTCTACCTCACAATCCAAGTTGTACTGCTGAATCGGGTCGTAATAAAATTCGACTTATAGATATTAGAATCCGTCGTCGAATGACGTACGACTTTCCTACTTTTATATAGATACGATAACCATCTGGATTTATATCTTCGTATGATCGATACATTGATCAAGAACTTTCGTTTTATAGCATAATCTTCGCTATTTTATGCGGTGAATTCGACCATTCGACCATTCGAAGTTCGGAGTCCGTTGAATGAACCAAAGTCGAAGCAGTCATCAATTGTTATACTCGAAACCGTCTTAGACGATCGTGAACGTCTTCTTACTTCTATACCTCAAATTTAGCTCCGTTTACGTGTATATTGAGGAGAATCGACACTTTTGCCTGACTATGAATTTTACGTCCAGGTGAAAATCGTATATGCAGTTTCCTGCCACCCCACAGACCGCAAATGATATGTGATTAAACAAAACTGGACAAATTGCAACCGGAAGACAGCATCCGAAATTGCGTAATTTCAACCTATGTATCACAAAAATCGTACGTGTCGTACGAGTCTGGTGTGATTCGCGTTGGTCCTTGCCAGCGGAAAGTTAATCGCAATATCCTTGCCTGATAACTATATAATGGAATAGAACGCCGATCAACAAATCACCGATTGTTTAAAAGCTAATAGTATATCGCGTGATTCATATTCACAATGGCTGACTGCAGTGGGACGGTAAATTCAATGACGAATCATTTAAGATTTAACCCCGCGATATAATTGTTATTAACATTGTTCTCACAGAATGAAAAAAAACAAGGTCGAAGGATAAGGAGGACATGAAGTTGTGGCTTATGATCTAAATGTTTAATTTTCTTCCATAATTATAATGAATCTTGTTTATTAATTCGTCAACGACAGTACCGATCCAAATTTCTCGTCTTCTTTCATGCTGTATTAAATCGAGTAATTTAGAACGAGATATTTAATAATGCGAGGAAGAAATCATCTTCGATATACGAGCAGTCTGATATCCATGAACTCTGACGTTTCACCTTTGACATATGAGATACAGTTTTGCGCACTAGTATTTATTACTGGCATAATAAACAATATTTTTTGATATTCCAAAAAAACAGCAGACTTAATCATTATGTGGACACTATCAATGCCGAAGGTATATAGTATAATTGCCGCATATCAATTTTTTACGCGTTTGGAAAATCCTCTAGATCATTGCATGATGCGGTAGGATAGCAATTATTTTCACACAAATCTATCGACGGTAATGATCTCGGTATAATTTCAACGAGCAATTAACTATTCAACTGGGCACGTGCGTTTCGGATTATAGAAAGGCGGAAAATGTGTATCCCCCATGGGTATGAGAACACGTTGAAAACCGAAAGAGATTTTTGTAGAAAAAATTAGAAGCGCGAGTGTTCTCTTGAACGAGTTTCGAACAAGTATATATTATATGATCGCGTAACAGCCACCCTCAACCCTTCTGCCCTCGCAATTTGATCTACATAATTCTCGGAAGCAATTATACAAACGGGGTTATAATAATACACTCGAGTTATACAGAGCGGTACTTACCACAGTCGAAGGAGAAGAGTTTATTAAAAACTGACTACAAACAGACGGATACAGACCGGCGATGGAACGAAGGCGACGACGCGTCGCACGGCGTATATCCACGGTCATCCCTTCTCCTAGTTATATATGTCGATTCCCCCACCTATCCATATTCCCACTCGGGGTTACACAGACTTGGCTCTCGTGCAAGTACTTTCAAGTGCAAACCTTCCTTGCCTTAAATGTATAAGGTATCAAGATTACAGCATTGGTCATTCTGGATTACCCTCAATTATGCCTTGGAGGCTGTAAATCCGGGGACTCCCAGACTCTCTCAATATTTAATATACGTAGGTACACGGACACACCTTATCGTTAGGCCTTGACGTCTGCACTCCACTATTTCTTGGAAGAGTTAAAAATTATTTCGTACATATCTCTCTGCAGTGTGCGTAAGATCGATTTTTCTTAAGGTCATAAATGAGCTGCAATGTCTGGCTTTCAGATGTCCTTTGGGAGAGGTGTAGATAGCGTATATAATAATTAATAATTAATAATCACGAGTGCAGTGGCAATTATGATGATCGGATGAGGTAGAATTTCGAAAAAATCACCACCCGATATCACATCTCATTTTTCATTGTTCCAACTGCACTTATCAACGCAGTGTCACTTTTGACCTGATCTGTTCTTTTTTCCGGGGAACTCCGATGCGGAAGGGGAATAATGGTTCTTATAATCGGCTAAGCCATGTATGTTTAAAATCTCTTCGTTATTTTCCACTTTAAAATAACCCGCGTGAAATTAATCACTTGGAGTAATCAGAAAAAGCAATTTTATACCGAACGGGGAGTTTCTCGATGTAGCGGTCAGCAGCTGACATGAGTTCGTGGTTTCCTTTTATTACAGACATAGTTCACAATCAGTCACATCGTAGGGTCCATAACGGGCGTAACTTAGCCACAGTGTCCGTTGTTCATCATAACATAGCTAACCGCATTGGGTCCGATAAGTTGATAAGTGGAAAAATACCGGTCTATAATATCATCTTTCTAAGTGTGAACAGTGATATGGCGTCTCAAAAAACGATCGGCAAACAAAAATGCGTATCAATTTTCGGATACTCTTGGGTTTTCTTGATAATACTGTAGTACGCACCCGCAGGCAATATCCGACTTTAATTATTCTTCATGTAGAGATAGACGAAAGCTTTGGTGACACACGTATTGAACTAGCGGGAATCCGTCACTTATTTGAAAGGTAAACATTGCCGTCATCGTATTCATTCCTGACCGTATGTATGTATGTAAATCAATTATGTACTATTCAGACCGATTGTGCGTCGCGCGCAAAATCCTCAAGCAAACTCACCACTTGATTGGTTGGCGATTACTGATTAGCTACAGAACTGATCGCGAACCATCTGCTTGAAGACACATGCAAAATTGTAAAAGGACTCGTTTTGAACGATGGTAAGTAATTCTGAGAATTAATATCTTCGACTTTTCCGCGAGCCCTATGAACGCGCGTTTTCATAAACAGGTTTAAAACGTACATCTCATACCCTATGGCCTACAACATTGGAGATGTATTGATACCTACTTATGTGTATAATATGGTTTCACAACTTGTTCATGCCTTCTGCTTATTCGGTGTCAAGATCATCCCATTATTACGTGATTTATTTTGGTAAGTAAGTTCGGAGCTGGAGATAGAGCGATGAAGAGAGGAAGGGAAACAGAGGATTAATGTGTTCCGAGAACTATATTTGTTGTTATAGTTCCTGCGGGTTATCGTTAATTGACCAGCAGTCATCAGATATCGAATTTCTTAAATAATCGTAGTTCTTTAGGTGCAGCAATCTACATAGTTTCTTTTAACGACTATAGAAGCTATGAATAAGTGAGAAAATTCTTTTTTAAATACGTTCATCTATAAGAGATTATTCAAACTATATTTAAACGGTAGTCTTTGGTCAAAAATGATATTTTTTTTTAAGAAATGATACAGGGTGTTATTCCAGGGACATCGCGGTATTGCGAGTCTCGGACCGTCAGGCGGCTGATAAACATGTACGCGAAATTATCCAAAATTATCAGGTTCGCCGCCCGACTATTAAGTAGGTATAGTATAGTCGAAATTCGATTCACGCGATCGTAGCCACAGATCGTAGCCGTGGATTTTTCTTTTTGTCTATTTCTCATCTACGATCTGTGGCTACGATCGCGTTGATCAAATTTTGACTATACTATGCCTACCTAATAGTCGAGCGGTGAGACTGATAATTTCGGATAATTTCGCGTACATGTTTATCAGCCGCCTGACGGTCCGAGACTCGCAGTGCCGCGATGTGCATGGAATAACACCCTGTATACACAATATATCGACTCGTTTTATTGTGTGAACTTGAAAAAAAAAAAAAACGTATGAACACCATCCAGCATGGCTGAAAACGAGGCATTAATGGTCATCAAATAAAGCAGTGTGCTCTCTACTGCATATGAACACGATTTCTAGTGTAAAAAGAAGAGATTGTGAAACAAAAAATGCAACCGGTTTTCACAATATGCAATAAGGAAAAAGGAAAAATATTGCTGAATAAACTAAAAATGGCGGTTGCAGAAGGCAAAACGAGTATTTGCGAAGCGAATGGTTGCTGCAACTGAACACGTTTGTTCCAAACAAATAAGTTTTCGTTTTGAGTTGAAACTAGATCCTTGTTTTTTCTGATGTAATAGATTGCTCTGATCGATTATATCTTCTCTTCTTATTTTATGGTTTTTATACAATTTTTACTTATTAGATGATCGCAATGAAATCATCCAATGGACCTGTACTTAACTTTAAGTCGGTGAACAATTTAATTGCGATCGTAATTGTGAGAACAATAGCGTGAAATGCCTTTTAGAATGGCAATTTAACAGAAACCCATGGACATGATGAATATTTGTATTGCCTTGTCGTGTATTCGTTGAAAAAATTTCGAGGTCGACTCTTCAATACCTGTTTCGCAAAATATCGTAAAAATGTGAAACTGGTTTGTTGACGCGTCTCAAATCTAGCGTGTCTATAGTTGTAGTATTGCGATAGCTTATTTTTTATAACGATGTTCAGATTACTTTTGTATTTATAAACGAGGAAGAAACTAAAAATCAATAAGCCGTCGTAGATGCGGATTTCATATTCATGTCTATATCTCAGCCTGCAATAAGGTTATCACAAGCATGACTCGCCGTACCGCGATGAAAGTTTAGTTGCCCACAATCAGGCGCTTATTTTATTGCCTACCACTACGGAGTGCTAATGTATTTTTGTATTCCATTAGATAGCAGGAAAAAACTGAATTGTTAAAGAAAAGACGTACTACACATTGTATTGAAAAAGTTATTTAATTATCATAACATTCAAAAGATAGTCTCTCCGGCTTTATAATTATGCGCAAGTCAGTCAGTGTGTGTGTATTTTTATTGTATCGTAGCTTGATAGACCGAGGGGTCAAGACGCAATTTGTTCATTTGATTATCTATCCATCCTCGGATTTGTGCAACCTTAACGAAGATGCTGGGTGTCCGGAAATTCCCAGAGCTAATGCACCAGGAAGCGACGCCTGCTTGTACGTATCGTGTTGGATCGCTGCTCAGAGGACACGATAAAGGACCACCGATTTCACTCTAGAAACATTGAATGATAAAATTTGAATACAATTTTATTTTTATTTCCTGAATCGTAGTCAAGGTTCCGAATGCTAGCTGGCTCCTAAATAACCGGATTTTAACAGTCAAGAAATACAATCACCGAACAGAAATTTTTGCTGGCAGATCCACCGGCACACATCGAACTGTTGTCAAGCCTGAAACGTTTTCCAAGAGGAGTATTGCGTAATTGAGTGGTGCAATCGGCCGTATGAACATAGGGCTCAAATCGTCTCTTCAATACATTAGATTGACTTCTCTGTACCTTCGCATGCTCTGGGCCCGCTGAAAGAATGCATGAATTTCAGATTACATTTTCCGTCAAATTATATTGACATAGACGGAAACCAAATTTCAAAACCAAGTACTGATGTGAGAGTAAGCCCAGAGGTGAAAATTTCTTACAAAATTTGTCCCAGCCAACAACCACGCATTTATCTTCCTGAATATGGTCGCTGTGACCTGCTAAGCAAGTGAAACCAACGTATTTATTGATCATTACTGGTGTCTCCAGGACTAGTAAAGCCACATTATTTTGAAGTCTGATTGGGTTGTATCTTTTGTGGATAATTTCCTGTTTCACAATGCGTTCCTGGTACGTGGATTCCTCCCGCGTCATCATGGTGTCGAATTGTCCGACTCGGATTAAGAATGGCCCTGGTGATTGCCTGAAAAAACTGAATCAGTCATTCGCTCCTTTCTTGAAACCCGGCAAAACCGATGTTGTAAAACGAGAATTCTTCTTACTCGGATGCATTGCGATGCACGATGCATTGCGCAGAGGTCAATACTACCCTCTCAGTGATGAGGGTTCCTTGACATTGGTAAACTTTTGTCTCCGTAGTCTCGTTGTTTCGCCGGATAGTTTCCGTACGAAATATTGTAACCATCCATGGGAATTCACCCTCTTCAGCCTCATCGTTGTCTAGCCGAGGTATGTTCTGAAGTCTACGAGCAGTGTGTGTACCACACTTCGGCGAATCGTCTGTTGAGTTTGGTAATTGGCAGCAGACTTCCAGATAGTCTTCACATATCGCTTCCATGTCAGAATCCAGCCTTGTGGAAACACTGCAATAACAATGAGTAATCACTAATCGTCGAGCTAGTGATTTGCACTGAAAACTTATTGATTATTGCTTAGTATATGTTTTCTGCCAATAATCGAGAACCGTTATTTGCTCTTATTATTACATTTTTGCCAAATTTTAATTCAAACGTGATCATGCGGTGATAAACGGTTTGAGGTACGACGCAAGGCGTATAATAATTTGCGAATATCTACGCCATTGTGAATGTAATTAAACAGTAAATAAACTGTGGGATTTGCCAATTATTTCTACGTATTCTTCGAATGTTTACAACTCACCGAGATTGCCTGATGTCGATGAAGCCCTGTCCATTAGTAATTACCATGTTGTCAGAATTACAGAAATAATAAGGTACACAAACACAAGATATAGTCGCCTGTTCTGCGTCCTGCTCGCCAGTTCGTAAATTCGTCGTCGTTTTCGTATTCGACGAAGAAGAAGAAATCATCGACACTAAGATGACCAAAGCAAACATTGCACCTCGCCTATTGTTAAATGACCACATCTTGTCCCTTCGAGCTGAATAGCAAGAACTGAATTTCTGTATTATCCAGTTTCGCTCACGGCGTAAACTGCGTAATGGTAAAAGACCTCTATCGCAAATAAGGGGAGAGGCGCGGGATGTGGTTTAGGTTCAGGTTTGCGGAGAGGGGGAACGCTTTATACATTTTTCGGAGTTATTTAGCCTTGGCAACTATCATCATTCATAGCATAGTTCTAAAACCGAAATAATCCTGCAGGAAGGAGCAAAAGAATCAATTCATTCATTCATTCATTCATTCAATTTGAAAGTAGTAGTATTTCAGCCACATCTACGCCATTGAGCTATAGCAGAAGAAAATAAATAAAACGCAATGGTCGAGCGAAAGTAACGGAATTTCCAATGCGTCATCGGCACATTCGATCCTAACAGAAGAGCGGCTTCCACAAACCGTAATTTATTATTAAGCCTACAGAGCGTAACTTATTCGACCATGGAATAAAGATTGTTGACTCATTAGCTCCGCCCTTTTCTGGTAGTCATTATTTTCCCTTGGTTGTATTATCGTGGCTATTCATAATGAACTGTCTCGCAGTTTCCTCCCAGATAAGAGTAACTAAATGTCTAAATAGTAACAATTTCCTGTAGTTATGAATACCGCAGGGTTTTTCCCGGCTGATGACGATTTCATCATCATATTTTATAGTTTTTTTACTTTTCATAACGTCTGAACTTCACATGCACTGAAAAAAAGGATCGGTTGAAACCTCCTCATTTCCAACTAAACAATTCGGTTGAAAAAATTCGATTCCTTCAATGAATATTTGGTCAAGTCGAAGAGATATCCAATCAAACTGACTAAGCAGTTTGGTTGAACCAACCGACGAAATCGGTCAATGCCTTTTGGTTGATTTAACTGAAATATTTACTGAACCAACCAATTTCATAGTGCAGTAACTATATTGTTAATTTGGGCCGACCGAAGTATGCTATTACATTAATAATCGGTTGGCTATACCCAACAATAGTTTCGTCTGACTATTTATGCAGTTCGTTTTACTCCACCGTTCGGTTGAAAAAACCTAAACTATCGGTTGCAGCAGCTAGGTGAGTTAGTTCGCCATATTTAACCCAAATATCGGTTGGTTCAACCGATTTTCAGCTAATTCAACCGAGTTTTTTTTTCAGTGTGCATACGATAAGGCAAAATGTATGAAAACACAGGGTCATATCGGGGTTCATTATTCCATTTATTTTGTATAAACATTTTGTAGATTAAGATTAACAAAGCGATCGCTTATAATTTTGTAGGAGGATATGTGGTATCCTTTCGAATTCCTGCTGGTCCTTCCTGGTCATGAGTAACGGATATTTCTCGCTGCAGAAATTGGCAATATGTTTTCCCATCTAGGCGGTATAAGACGAAGTGTCAAAATTGTACTGGGCCATTTTACTGTCGATCCATTTGCGAGCCCTTGCCACATTGGCGTAGACGCCGGGCGTCCGATCACTTCCACAATTAATTCCCCAGGCGACGATACCAGACTGAACGTATCGGTCTACGGTGTTTGGCAATGGGCAGGCCAGCGGACTGCCACCATCGCCCTGGAAATTGAAACAAATGTAAGATTTGTCTCCCTCGAAAGATAAAGAAAGAGTGAAATATTTGAACAGTTTAAATCGTATCAGAAAACTCGTAGATTGATTGAATAACAATTCTAACCGTGCATGTATCCAGTCCAGGTTCTCCTCCCGCACAGATGAAGCTCGGATCAAGTATGAAAGCCTTTCCCAGTCTCGTCAGTCGCAAGAAAGTTTGACAGGGAGTACTGGGTACAACCGGCAGTACAATCCTCTTGAGAACAGCTTGGAACTTGCCTGATTCTTCTGTAACAAATATAGAGAAATGTCAAATGTTGGTTGACGATCGAAAAATATCGACGATTTGAGGACGAACGTTCTGAGACAAAATCGACTAAATCGAAGAACGTAATCGAATTCAATTACCGAATTTATCTTTTCCCCATCCAGTAGCAGTGCATCTAGCAGCGTCGAAGATTTCGGACTCATTAGGAAGACAGATGGTGTTCACGTTCGGTGCAATGTCAAGCTCTGTTTTAAGAATGAGGAGAGCATAGTCCCGCTGAAGATTCTTCGTGTTGTAGTCGTCGTGTATGATTATAGCCTGCACCTCACGTTCCTGATGCTGAATCGGTTCTAATATCGTCTGGGTATCCCATTCACCAGCTCTGACAATCAAGTCCGACGGTGCTTTTCTGAAAAGTAAATTTCAAATTCATTGGTACATGAATTTTAATCACGAGTCGAAACTGCGTTGTTAATCGAACATCGTTATACTAACTTTTCGACCGTGTGGGCGGCTGTGAGTATTACTCGAGGATGAATTAGGGAGCCACCGCATGTATATTGGCTTGGGCTCCCAGGCTTTGTCGCCCTTTGGAGGACGGCTACCATCCATGGGAATTCGCCGAATTGAGCCTCATTCTCGTTGTTGCCAGTAATTCTTACCGAAATTCCGCCAGGATTGCGGTGGCCGCATCCTGGTTTAATCGGAATCGGTCCTATCGTTGGTCTCGGCGTTGGTATTGGCGTTGGCCTCGGCGTTCCTGTTGGCGTTGGCACAGTAACGTCTGGACCTACGGGAGTACCGGGAGTGACACGAATGGGAGTTTCGGAAGTGGTAATGATGGTACCAGGGACTATTAATGATGACTTGCACCAGACTTCCAGGATTCCAGGACACGGTGAGATTCTGAACCGAGAAAAAAAACGGGAGTTAGTAGCGTACTGAGTACTTGGTATGAATTTTCGGTTGATTAGTTCACTGACCTTCTGTCGATTATCGTCTCGCCGTCTGTGTTGAATGTACCATTGCGGTTGCACTGGTAATATTGAACGCATTCACCGTCTGATGTATCAACTACTGGGGTGGTGGCTCTGTTCAGAGTAGGTAACTCCGAATCATTACTGGTGGGAAGTGAGTCGCAAGGAACCTTGAAAATTTCACGACAATTGTCCTGTAAACTGGAGCCTGCTTGCCGCTTTGCGCGATCTGGAGCTGCGCTGAACAATTCGACAAGTCCAAGAAACACGATTGCCAATCCCAGGTGCCGCATCTTTGAGCCTTGATTCCTCGCCTAGGAAGGTCTACTGCGTAAACTCTGAAACTACTCCGAATATTATAATTCTGTTATCCCTCCCACCTTCTGTATTCCAGCAGTGAGAATCTTGTGTTGAATATACACTTAAGCTACCGTCCTTGACTCGTGGAGATGAGTGTTATGCGTATGTGTATCATATCTATGTATATGTATATTGTGTATGAATATAATGGATATAATTATGAAGACGAACGAAGCAGCACGCACGATATATTAACAGACTAAAAGATCAGGAGATGAAATTCGCAATTTTTATCCTTGATTTTAATGGAATTCAATTTTTATTTTTATTTCAAAACCAGTTCGAAAGTCACTGATGCTATCAGGAGTACAGTGGCCGGAGCAAAGCGTTGAATGTGTCACGTCCACCAAATAGAGGATTCGGCTAACGGCGAATAATATTTGCGGTGTTTTAAAAGAAAATAAATTTTTCGGAGGTGCACAGTACCGGGGTAAAATATGAAGAAATATTTTGCTTTGGAATTGCACCGATCATTGTGTGTACGTTTGATGTGGAACCGCATTGAACCGTGAATATCGGATATATACATTTTACTCACCGGAAGATTACGGAAAGTCGAGCTCTGGACTTGGGGATAAGACACGGGCGACTTAACTAATCGGCAGACTTTTGGTGTATTGCGCGTATAACAAGTCGATCGGTAACCGTGACCGGTCTTTCCTCCCTCTACTCTGACCATACTCGTTTTCCCTTCGGAATTCTGCTCTTCTCCCACTACTGCGGACAACTAAGTACGTCATCGTGCCACAGGATTCCCTATCGCAGGTCTCTGTCTATAGAACGTCTTCCACGAATCAAGTAATGCATAAATGATTCGCTGTTCATCCCCGCTACAATATAAAAGAGTTGTTGTTTCGTGAATATCTTAAAGCCGTAAGGTTACCGCGATTAAATTATCGCCCATACTTAACTAGTAGCGCCACTAGTAGATTATCGTATCTGGGAGTCTATGGTTGTTGGTCCCGAAGAACAGTTCACTCTTCGAAGAATCAAGTCAATATGTTTATGAATAAATTATACCGTAATTTTTTCTTTTTTTTTTTCTTTTTTTCACCTCAGTAAAAACTTACCAGCCGATTTCTTTCTTACTCGAAAAAGTAATTGTTTCTAAAAACTCGTTTACACTTGAAAAAATCCAGACGCAAGTTAACGATATCCTTGACTATACGCATGTATAATATATAGGTATATGTATATACCTATATATAAATATATTTACATACCAGTATTTTTTATCTCCAATATTCACAGCATGACATCAGAATTTCAGAAACTAATACGTACGATTTATTTGACTCGAGGTAATATCACGGTGCTACCATATCGGAACTTTCTAGTAGTATAAAAAATTCCGTTATATTTGGCCATAACAAAGTCATTATAAATTCTTTGAAGCAATAAAAAGATAAGCTCTTTTACTAATTATATATCATAAACTATTTTTGAGTCTATTTCGGGCGATAATAGATCTTGTTATGATTAAATTATATTTCAGACGTTCATCATGCATACCTGCATACCCTTATATTCGACAGGTGTATTCAATCATTTTTCACACCGAAATACATAAAAATATTTTCAGCGAGGACTAAAATTTGTTTTTATCGATTACTTGGCGGCGATTGATTGGAATGGAAATTAATTGTTGACGGGCATTGTTCTTCATTAGGTACAACCGACATTGAGAATTTCACCTGTTCATTTTACCCACGTGTCCGTACGTTTGAATGCATAAGTGGTTGACCCTGTACTCTCGTATTTTTATTTATTTTATTTTTTTCCACCAAGTGGAAAACCCGCAATGTAACGAGGTTGAGTAATTCCCGAGTTGCAGGCGATCAGGGATTTGCAAACAACTGTCTGTCCCAATATAAAAATTCGTTTCCACACATTATGTCGCAGTCGATTAGTGTGATCCATTTGCTGAATTGCCAATAGTTTTTTTTTTTATATTCCTAACGTGAATATGAAAATATCTGCCCTTCAAATTGAACATCACTCGCGGTTAATTTACGTTCCATGTAAAATTGAAAACGATTCCCTAGTAAAAGTGACAAACAGATTAAAATCTCCGAACGGAACGAGCAAATGAGTCAAATATGGGTCAGTGTACACAGTATGATTACGCCGTGTTAGTGCAAGAGCATCGTGTACACCTAGGTATACACACGCACGCTTTTCGCCGTGACTTAATTGACAATAATGGATATATCAGTCACGCTACTGCACCGCCTATATGTTGACCGAGCTATAACACGTTGTCAGTTGTTGTCATCAGTCATCGTGTGTATTGTATAAAAACTGGTTGTTCGCGGCACTAATTACACAAAGAGAATGACGACCGAAGAATTATCTCGAAAAACGTTTGCTTGAGGCAATTTAATTTTAAAGTCGTTTGTTAAACGAACTATGCATCAATGAATGCCTTTACATATACATAGGTGTATCATATAAAATTAATGAGAAAATTCTTAAACAATATAATTTTCAGTTTCAAAACTTTCGGGAAACCATATCTTTCTGCCAATCTTTATAAATTTCTAATGATTCACATTTACGCATTGGATATGATTTACTCCGAGAAGAGCAAAAAAAAAAAAAAAACACTCTTCGCAAGTTTCGAGCCAGTTCAACACGTTTATTAATTTAATTTAATTATTTATTATAATATCATATCTGTATACTGTATAGGTAACTCTTAATAATATAAACAGCATTTTCGGTGCGTTCACATCCCTGTGTTGAAAGTAACTGATGGAATCTCACAAAGATGATTTTACTTTTATCAAAGTGCGTTTTCGTCACTTTAAAATACAAAAATAATCTTTCTCTTGCATGCAGGCAGAACAAAGCAATTGTTTATCAGTACCGAATTGTATGAGAATACGGGTACACCACAATAAAAAAGTAACAACTTATTGATTCTGCATGCGTCATAGGTACATATACTTTTTACTAGCACGGTAATCATAGTAAAACCTTAAAAATTCTTATTACGTCTCATCTGTACAAATTTTATAGCTGATACGATGTATACAGGATGTATTCGTTCTGTTATGAATCGTATATCAGTGAATACCAGGATTTGTGAGAGCTCATCAGTTTTATTCAACAGGGATAGACTAGTGGATTGAAAATTAATGACATCATTTGATCACGAGCATCGCAGCTCGTGTCAAAAATTAAAGTCATTCACATTCTTGATTTTGGTAATCATTAACGATGTCTAGAAATGGCAAAGGTTTCCATGAAATGATTTCATACACTTGGATGTTCTGACGTGGATTGAAATGGTGCCAATATAGTATAAGTGAATATAAAAACACTAGCAAATACAGTAATATCATACTAATTAGAGAATAAATACGTACGACTAGACACGACACACCGTGAGAGCGATTAACGCAAAGAATTAAACGCTTAATTATTATTCACTCATAGAACTCCGTAATTGGCTAATTGCTGATCAATCCATTGACGGTGCTGAGAAACGCTGGCGTAGACAGCTGGGGTACTCGAAGCCCCGCAGCCGATGCCCCAGGATACAATTCCGACCTGATCACAAAGCTCGAAAATCATTCATCATCCCCGGAGTGAAAAAGTGCGAATAGTAAAAATGCAAAAAGAAATTCATCACACCTGAACATATCGCCCGGTAGAAGTTGGGCAGACCAAAGGACCTCCTCCATCACCTCTGCAAGTATCCTTGCTGAGCTCGCCCCCTGCACACATGAAACTCCCATGCAACTGGAAGTACTGACCAAGACGCGTGGATCTGAGGCGCGTTTGACATTCGGCACGCTCAACAATCGGCAAATCAACTTGTCGTAGAACGGCTTGGTACTGTCCCTCGACACCTGGAGAATCAAACCACAATTTAAAGCCAAAACTCTCTCAACCTTCGTACAAAAAAGGCCGGGCGTTTATTACCGAATGAATTCCGACCCCAGCCAGTGGCAAAGCATCTAACTCCCGGTGTGAGGACCATCCCTTGCTGGGGCAAGCAGATCGGACGTACATTCATCTGGAAGGTGACATCAGAAGTGAGTATGAGGACGGCTACATCATGGTAAAGTCCTCCGCTGTAGAACTGCGGGTGTCTGAGGACCATTTGTACTCCTGTCTCCTGGAAAGGCAGGGGTTCATTTGTCGATCTTGTGTCCCACTCACCGACGCGTACTACAAGCCTGTTCATGTCTTGCCTGTTTTCATTGAAAGGGAGTTACATTGGCTGATGATTTTTGGTACTAGGTAGTCACAATAGGGCTATTCCGGAAAGGGAAAATTTCTTACCCGACGACACAGTGCGCAGCGGTCAAGACCGACCTGGTGGTGAGCAGAGAAGCACCACATTGGAAAAGCAGAGGTGCGTTGGTCTGTTGCACTAGGAGCGCTACCATCCATGGAAACTCTGCGAAGAAGGTAGCCCCGGGACCGTCTGCCAGTTCTGGTCCTGTTGAAAGGATTCGATAATGGAGAATTATACCTGGGTCCTTCTTACAAGTTTTTTCTCGAAAAACTTATAGGATCTCTTCAACTCACCCAAGTTGTAACCAGTACCCCTGATTCCGCAGGAGTCAGATGTCGGAGTTGTTGATCCGATTATGGCCAAAGTCTGTCTTCCATTGGACGGAGTCCCGGCTACCAGGATGCCCTGTAGTCGGCAGCAGACATCTTGGGGCATCGGACAGATTCCGAATCTAGGATCAATGATCCCTGCGCCATCCTGACTGACGACAAACCCAGCCGAGCATTGCAAAGTATTCACACAAATGCAGGCGCGATCTGTGCCTGGGTTTCTAATGGGTCCCAAAGTGCCTGGGGAAGGTGGCTGCGGATTATTCGAGGGAAATCCAGCGGCAGAGTCCTGGCCGTTGGAAGGAATCCGGCAACAAATTTCATCTGCAGTTTGACAAGTTCCACCCAACTGTGCTTGGCGGCCGATCGGAAAACGAGGGTCAATGTTACCTGCCCCAGATACGATAACGAACCCCATAGAGTCGCACTGCCAGATTCTAACGCACACGCACATTTGATTTGGGGTAGGAGGTGTCACAGTTGTCACGGATGTCACCTGTGGCATGGATGTTGGAAATACCACCGATGTGCCTGGGATACGACAACACACTTGAGTAGCGATAGGGCAGAGACCTTGTTGTTGACGTGGATCGATCACACCAGCACCAGATATAATTATAACACCAGAAGCGTCGCATTGATAAGACTCAACGCATACGCAATTCAAATTTGGTGATGATGTCGGAAAAACTGTTATCGGTGCCATTGTTGCTGGCATTGTTGACATCATTATCGGTGGTAATGTTGAGGCCATTGTTGGTGGCATTGTAGGTGCTATAGTTGGTGGCATTGTTGGCGGCATAGTTGGCATCGTTGCTGGCATTGTTTGCATAGTTGGCATAGTCGGCATCGTTGCTGGCATTGTCTGCATGCTTGGCATCGTTGCTGGCATTGTTTGCATAGTTGGCATAGTCGGCATCGTTGCTGGCATTGTCTGCATACTTGGCATCGTTGCTGGCATTGTTTGCATCGTTGGCATAGTTGGCATCGTTGCTGGCATTGTTTGCATGGTTGGCATAGTTGGCATCGTTGCTGGCATTGTTTGCATGGTTGGCATAGTTGGCATCGTTGCAGGCATTGTTTGCATGGTTGGCATAGTTGGCATCGTTGCTGGCATTGTTGGCATGGTCTGCATTGTTGGTGGCATGGTAGGTGCGACGGTAGGTGGCATAGTCGGCATCGTTGCTGGCATTGTTGGCATGGTCTGCATTGTTGGTGGCATGGTAGGTGCGACGGTAGGTAGCATAGTCGGAGGCATAGTTGGCATTGAAGTCGGAGCAGTAGGTATAGCAGTCGGAATTGGCTGAGGTGTTGAGTTGGCATTGGGCATGTAACAACAGACTTCTAAGTCCCCACTGCAACGTCGAATTCTGCGACATGAAATGAATGCGGTAATCCCGAAATCGCATCGAAGTAATATTATTCGTGAAATACGATACAGATATACATACAACGCACAAATATGCTCGATGCTCTTACATGAAATTACTCCACCGATAGATTAAGTGACTCACTCAGAAAGATCTTACCAAGAATGCAGTAAAAGGACTGAATACTCACAATAGGTCACAAAGTATAAAACAGTAATCATACAAAAGTGTGACAACTCTACCTGATGTCGATCACTCCGATTCCATCCGTGATGATGGTATTGTTCGAGTCGCAAATATAGTAAGGTACGCAGATGCACTGAGAAGTCGTTCCCGGCGTTGTGGTAATTCTCTGGAGCTTTGGATAGCCCAGCTTGTGTTTCAAAATATGAAGTAGAAAGAGAGGGACACCACCAGATGCGGCGGGTGTTGCCCCGGGCGGGTCTCCAGGCCAGACGATGTTCTTCATAGGTCTTAGAAAATGTCCCGAGGTGAGTATTGGCATTGTTGATGCAAAGATAGCAGTGACGATCACCAGCAAAAATATTCCGCGACCCATGATGCCTAGGTAGTTCTCGATGGTTCAAAGCCTGTAGCCTCTTCGAACCCACGAGCAACTTTGAAGTCTCTAAAACGTAACGCGAACCTTTATGTCCGACACATTGCAGGCGTTGAATTTACTGCGATGTGAAGGCCTTCAGAGCCACGATTCGGAGTGTGGTGGCAGGCCACATCCCGGTGAATGATCCTGTGTGTCAATTGCTAAGCACATAATTGCGTCCATCCAGCGAAGCTTCATATCATACGGTTGGAAACGTAAGGGTCTAAGTTAGCTTGGCTCTGTACGGAGTTATTTCCTGAAGAATTAGTGTTTTGATCGAGAGATTAATACTGAAGCAAAAAATGATCACTCTACTGCAATAAGCGAACGATGTACCCTCGAGTTATTTTTTGCGGTAAGCTGAAGGTCGCAGTAAAAACCGAATTCATGATTCGCATGATGGACTCCGTTGAGATGCGTTGAACAGGTGAATGCATATGACCTACATTCTGCTACGTGGTATACCAACAATACTAAATAACTCATCCATCTAATCAACACTCACATCGAGTTGAGTGACAAAGTATGTGCTACCTTTGTATTGCTTAATGATTTGTTGGAATAATTTTCTGTGCATCGTTGGGATGTATAGATAATTGCATACTCCATCCTTTCTCTTTCATTAATTCAATAAATTGAAACGGAATTGTGAGAGGAAGTAAATTTCAGATTTGATCAGTAGGTCTTTCATTGATCAAACGAATATCGCACCGATTTGCCTGTAGCTAGGCAACTCTGCACACATGTCCGTATACTATCCTTTCAAACGCAATATGAGCTCAATCTGGTCGCTCAAATTTGGAAATAAACATCAGCCATGTATCACTTATACTGACAAAAATCGAGTTATAAAGTGCAGAGGCTGTCTATTTTTGAAACAATCGAGCTTTTAAACAATGCAAATGTCTCTGGAATAATTGATAGAATTCAATAAGATAACAAATTTCAAAAGTCACGTCGCGTTTGACCTTTCGAGTACGCCAGGATGAATTTTCAAAAAGCCGAAAGTTATTCTTCAGCAATAGATAATATGATTTCTATGCTGCGGTCTCTTTATTTGCGGCTCAAATAGTTCGTAAGCTTCTAACTATGGCGACGCCACTTTATGGAGCGATCGAGTTTTCGAAGTACGGGTTGCATATAATCAGGCGTGTTACTGCATCGATTGTTCAAACATTGCATTAATGTGAAATTCATTCACCTCTTTTTTTTGGAAGACAAAATTCTAGCATTCGATAATCGAGTGCACTTTTTCCAGGCAATGTGCAATCAAGCCAAAAAAATATGTGCCAAATGAAGGACGCATTTGTATAGACATTGAATTTCGCTATTTTACCCATGCGGAAGCGAAACGAAGAGTTTTTTGAACTGAGACCAAAAGATTGGGTTAAACTAGAAGACAGACACATCGATTCATGCAGGAATGCAGATTTTAAGCACTTGGGATCCGCATATTTCATTTATCTTGTTATTTCTTAGTTACCGATACTAAAATATATGAAATAAGGTTACCAGTGAAAAGATTGAGTCAAATGTAATAACACGTAAATAATTAAACATATGATTTTAAACGGCAATGCAAAACGGATTGAAAATTATTTGACGCGTCAAGTATTGTCCTAGAGTTTTGGGATCGACGTTTCTTATGCACGTGAAGATATTCCTCTCTTATAAACATACTTACCCTCTCACACTCTCTCAGATTGCCTGATTCAAACGTTACTCATAAACACCACATAAATACCTTAATCTAATGCACTTACGTATTATTAGAGCCAATTTTTGGTTAAAAACACAGCTAGGCTAAGGTCAACTCAACGCACAATCACCGATAGATTGACCAACTTTCGCGTTCTCTATACACGATGTGTTGCATCGCTTGACGTACGTATGTTGTAGTACGTGTTAAGGTTTTTTTATTCCATATAGCGGGACACGCGAGTTCAATAATTTAACATTGATTCATCAGGAGATACAATAAACTATGGACAAAGGCGCAGATATTAAAATACAACGAATGCAGTTTTCCGCTACACTTACCCGTAAAATAGTTTTTTGGTAGTGCTCGCTTACGGGGGTCAGTATCCTTTCAAATCCATGCAAAATCTAATGATATAGGGAATTACTAGATAAATTTGAAATACCGTAGCCAAAATTTGAATGCTTCTCGACGATCGTCGTCACCATTTGTAGATTTTTATTTCACTGACATGATTAGCAATCGAATAAATATGCTGGGAAAATTTAGACTCTAAAATCTGATCGGGACCAAATTAGATACAACAAGTACACCGTAGGCGCCTATGTCGCGGCTATGTAGGACGATGATAAAAATCTAACAAATCGTTAGAATAAAAGAGTGTACAATTACTCTGTTTTTATTTTTCACAGAATGCTGTTTATTAAATGTCATATTCGTGTTACACAAAAAGCCCTGGGTAAACGTAGCAAGCTACCGTCAGGAGGTCAAGATCGAAGAAAAAAGAGTGAAAATTAAACAATGCTGCAGAGTGGAAGATCTAATCGTTCTTTCAAAGAGTTTCTAACGCATCCTCACCTTGTGTAGATTTCGGATGCGAAAAAGTTCTGCAGAAATATCAGGGTTTTTTTTTTTTAATACATTGCATGGGTCCATCTCCCATCAGAAATCTGTGATTTGGAATCATATGATCTTATCTTTCAAAGACGCTGGTAGACAGCTCAATGGGAATGAAGTAAAAGTAAATTAATAAGTGAGCAGAATTTAGAATGAGATCTTGGAGAAATCCAAGCAGTCATTTCATACAAGATTTGCAACGATTGATGAAGACATGAACCTAGGAAATATCAGTTAATAGAAGTTCGAATTTTAGGCGGATGGATTTACGGTCAGTAGTATAAAAACAGTGCCATCGATGGGCGTAATATTGCTGTAATGTGCACTTTGCACCTACGCAACACAGAGTTGACTCTGATCATACCAGCCGGCAAGTAGCCTTGCTGGACCGCGGACCGGTGAGTTTCATTTTACATTGCAAAATCTGTTTATGATTTTGTACTAGTGATTGATTTGAAGAAACAGATTGAACAACATCGTTTAAGACACATTAACACTTTTTACTCTCGTGAAGTATATAAACATGGGTGAATAGTTACCGTGAACAGATTTTGGAATCAGTACTCAAGATCTAGGTATATAGAACTTGTAAAGTTTTATTTTTTCAAATTTATTTTAAACACATTGAAAATTTTTCTATCAAAGAGGGACATACGGAGGAGGATAAAACTGGTGGAAATACTAGAGTGTATATCTATTTACCCGGCAATCACATTTTGGTAAAAAAAATGTCGCAAGTAGGGGAGACCGGGTACAAAAGTAACAGCGGGTCGAAAGTAACGAAGCTTCCTACAACGCACACAATCAAATCTAGAAGTTGTGTTTTATACAGTAGTAAGCGTGTTCGATACTGATACAGTTTGAGCCATTGATTGTGCCCGTGCGTGAAATTTACACGTTTTATTGGAGATTTTGTGTTTTTTGCCGCCTCAAGTAAGTTTTTCGATTCTTGATATTCTTATGAAAACCTGTAGTAAATATGTCAATACTACAATGAATTTTTGCCAAATTATTCTTGAAAAGTCGCTTTATTAGTGGCGGTGTAGAAGTTCTATGTTCTGTTTGTTTTTTTGAAGTTATAATTTTTTTATTCTGGAAAATGAGGTTGGGGACGAAAGTAACACAACACCACGGGGTTATGTTAACCAGGCATTAGGTACCTATTGTAATTTTTTCATTGATTTTTAGAATGCCTCGAAGTTACTTACAATCAAAGTATTCTTGTGTTTTTGTTATTAACTTGTTATTTCAATAATAGTGAAGAAAATGAATATTTGAGTTTTATTCTTTCATAAATATTCAATAATTAGTTGATTTACTATAAATGGAGTTTATCTGATGATATCATAATATTTTTTACTTCATTATAATCAATTCTGTGGAATCCTGTAAGATTAAGTGAAGTATCCGTACTGATTTGTTCAAAAAATCCCGATGCTACTTTCGTCACCATAGTGTGTTACTTTCGCCCTGACGCTCAGGACGATAGTAACAATCGACACTTTTTTTTTGCAGCCTTGTAATTGTTAGAAGCCAAGATATATTAAATAAAACCATGATGTACATTTGTAGAGTAAAGACGAAAGTTTCAGAGGGCTATATTCATTTTATCGAAAATATCATTGATAGCTAGAAATCAGAGTTTAAAAAAAAGTGTTACTTTTGTACCCGGTCTCCCCTATAGAAGAATTTGAAATGAAAGACAAAGTCGAGAAGAAATTTATTTTTGGCCGTAGAATGGTCGTGAATTAGCGAAAGAAGTCGAGAAAACGAAACGCCCGCTCCGCTTGCGCAGACATGGCTGACCTGACTCGCACCTTCGCTACTGCCACTGCGAACTTAGAACTGCGGGTTAATCGCCTCGCCTGCCGTAGTTACGGACGGTCACGGGTAAGACTACTTGAAGTACCATGAATTACTTACCTACATTCATTTATACATAGGTATGTACATACACAAAATACGAATTATAAAATGAAATTTGAAGTCATTGATAGAGGAGATGCTTGTTTCGAAAGTTCAAGACAGCCATTGGCTGACAATGTGAACCCGGAAAGTTGTGTCATAATGTAGTTAATAAATAAACTGATTAGTCTTCATCGTATATATTTCCAAAATTCGGATATTTGTGGAGATAAAAATTATTTACCAACATTATTGATACCGTTTTCAGAACTTATCATTTCCACATCACTTTTAAATCATGATTTTTTTTGATGATCTATTAGAACAAGCAATCACTGCATCCCTCATTTTTAGACGTGAACTTGTATTCTCAAATTCAGTTGATATTTGGAAAAAAGACAAAATAATAGTTCGTGCTGAACCCTCAAAATGAAAGATTGAAGAATTTGGATCTTCTGCTATTTTGTTCTCACAATAAGACCAATTATATAGTCCATGTTGGCGTAAGTGACGATGATAATAACAACCTTGTCAATTATGCTACGATATGAAATGAAAGTCAATATCCGGCTTAAAAAGATGAACCTAGGAGCGGAAATTGCAGAATTTACGGAATCCAGTCTAATCTTAGAATGAAGAATAGTTCTCAACAATATTTCTCGGTATCTATTCATCATGTGACGGATTAATCCTGACATAGTGAGCTCTTGGCGAGCACGACATCAATCTTTTGTCGATGCATTTCTTTGTTATACAAACAGTGTTTCACATTTACAGGAATTACCGTTATAATTTATAGGTATAATAAAAGAACAAAGAATCCCAAATTCGAAAATATTTATTCATAATAGACGGGGAGTTTAAACTCAGATCATGAAAAATGTTGACAAAAAGTTTCGATGTTTTACAATAATAGGTAGAAATATATTCTTGGTTATCTCCGCATGTTCTTCAAATTAAGGATATTTCAATCTTTGAAGCTTCATTACGGCACCTTTGCACCTAAGAAGTATCATCAGGCACAATACATTTCGCCATTTGAACAGCTGCTCCAGCCGCCGTGTCCATGCGCTCTGCAACAGTCGTTCTTCTCATTATCGATACGTGAGCAGACCTGGTCGCAGGGCCCGACACGGGTGCTGGCCTCAGTCGTCACAATTATCATTGAAAAAGCAACGAGCAACAGCACGAGGGTCGTCTTGAGAGCGGCCATTGTAATTGTTCTGTAGGAGTAAATTGAAAATTGAGAAATGATTTTCGAGAGATGAGGATTTATTCTGTGAATTATCGAAAGATTCCCTCGATATTTATACGCTAGATCCAGTGCTTTTATCAGACCGGTTCGAAGCTAGGTCTTGTTATTTGACCTCCGTGCTGCCTGAGTACGTGATGAATAATTAATACTAAAAAACTGATCCGTTTCTGTTTACACTTCTATTATTCATTATTGCAATAGATGAGAATAAACTAAGTTTGAAGAAATCTTTGAAATCGATTACTTCAATCCATTCCTCTGATCTATCACTGTTTCTATTGAAATGAAAATTGCATAAAACCGAAATGTCCGATTTCACATACCTATATTCGTTTCTACAATGCTTGAAAATTAAAATGCACAATTTCTGCCAAGTTACTCTATTTTTTAGTTTAGGAAGATAGTCACTGTCGAATTGTCAGATATGCTTGTTTCTGGATCTAGATGAATGAGAAAATTTGTACGTCTTAAATAGCAAGCGTCGTGGCAAGGGTTTTCACGGTTCAGCTACTAATGAAATTATCGTGCGAATAAATAATAGCAATAGGGAATAGATAGTAGTACGATGCGGACAAACAGCGCTGAAAATGACCAGTGAGAAAAAAATCATCATCATTTTCGAAAAATTCAGAAAATTTCCGATCCACAATCGTGTTTTCAATTTTGCTTTTAGGCATTTTTTGAACCGTTCTAGTGATGAGCAAAAACAAGACTAAGACCAAGACTATGGTAGTTTTGGTCTTGGTCTTGATAAGTTGCATGGGTCTTGGTCTCGGTCTTGGTCTTGCACACTCAAAAGATTCTTGCAAGAGTCTTGCAGTCTTGCTTCTTTCCATAAAAATAATAATAATAATAATAATAATTAACAATTAAGGAAACAATCCGTATAGGTTTGGGAAAACATTGGAGATTCTTTCTTATATAATTGAAAACAAATCATGGTTGTACTGCGTCTTCACCATAATATAGAACATATTATATACTAAATCTAAAATTTATGAAGACAGCGAAACGATACTCACTGAAATACTTGTGAACGAGAGCTTGGTTACCACTTGGCAGATCAACTTCGACTTTATGCAAGCATCGACTTGCATTGATTATATATACCCACCTCATCCTATTCTTGCCTCATCTCTCCTCAATATTCAAGGCTTCGCCTACGTAGCATCAGGCATAACTTTCAGTGCCTGATACATATTCCCTATAAATACTACATCGCATGAATTACCGGTTTCCGTACGGTTGTTTTCCCCGACCATAGCTTTCATCCGTATATCTATAGATGCAATGAAGAAAAAGTTTGAATGGATACCACGCGAAATACCGGTTACTGTTTCAATATTTACAATATTTTTGCTTATGACCGCTGATATTTCCTCAGTAAGTGAACAACAATATACCTATGCCTTCATTTCGTGTGAACTTTTTATATGCCATCCCAGACACAAAACAACTATAGGTGACAGATGTCGTGCGTCATTCGACTTGTTTATTTTATTTCTAGAACCTAATTGATCAACTTTTTCCATTTTGCCTGATCCCTGCATCAGCAACTTCAAACAATATGGTATCTCGAGGACAACTAGGGTGCTACGAAATAAATGAAAAAGCACGATGCGGTTACCATGAAATATTTAAATCCAGCCTGAAAATTTCAAATGTTTAATAATTAACACAATATTACGAAAATATCTGAAATAGGTAGATAAAATAGCATCATTTTTATGAAGCTTATATGTAAGAAAATAATTATTAAAAACTTGATATTTTCATGCAACAACTGTGCCAAATTTCAAATTATTTCATCAAATTTCATCTGAGTTATGGAAAAAAAAATTAACTGGTTGAAAAAATTCCATGTTATTTTTCATTTAAAACTTTCGGAATTTTGGAGCAAGTGTTAATGTTAAAATTAGGAGCTCAAATTTTACAGAATTTTGTTTCTATATATTTGCAAGGTATCCAGGGGGCGGCTAACATTCATTTCAAAATTTTGTACCTGATCCTCCCACATAGTTAATACACAAAGTATCATTTTAATTGGTACCTAGAGAGATAGCGAAATTATCTTGAGGCAAGACCAGTCTTCAATGATAATTTCAACTAGCAGTAGACTGAATGATTCATCTTCGGTCAACCTTGACAATTTGAAAATCTCATTGTAACCGATTCAGCTTGATGCTATATCAGTCCATCATTATTTTTATTGCTTCTGTGATTATTGCGTTTTGATAAATATGCAGATCATGAGAATTCCAGAATAATTATCAGAAGAATACCAACTGATTCGTTTTATGAACCTGTATAATATATAATTAGTGAAATACACCACGTACAGTTGCAAATTGATTTATGCAAAACATTAGACGGACAATAAATAATGTATTTATTATGTGACAATCTTGCACTGGGAAACTCCATGCAAATGAAACATGAGCATTAGTCTCACATTTTGCAGGAGCAAACGTATACAGAGAAGAGCAGATAAAAGTAGACCGCCAATTGGAATATTCTTGAGCGCATCATTAGTGGATAATATGAGGCAGGTGGACGTAGGTACATCAGGGTAACTAATAGCGGAATCAGAACTGACAATACTTACCGGCGTATTGAGCAGTTATCCCGTAGGGGTGCAATCGCAATGTTGGACGCCACCCTAGTGTCTAGAACCAGGGCCGGCTTAAGGCACGGGCTAGCGGGGCTATAGCCCAGGGCGCTCGGCTCCAAGGGGCGCCGAACCCTACGCCATAGATTTTGGTGTGATACAACTGCGGCTGATGAGTGGTGTAAAAGGACCAAAATCCACCGCGACGTGGCTGGAGAATTTCATTATCATTGTTAAATTATTGAAAGTTATGTGAATTGACGTTCTCTGGAAAAAGAAAACAAACGAAGTCCCCTATCCCGCGCAGAGCAGAGCACTGATTAGTGATTTATCGCGGGAGCAAAGGATGCTTCCATTACATACTAATTTGAAGAAAATTAAAACCAAGTGTATGTTCGGTTGCTCGGATACGGCGCTTCACAAGCCGTTTTTTTGACTACACTTATTATTGCATCAAGAGGTCTATTAATTCCAAATTTACGTTCACGTGCAAAGCTCCGAATTTGTATTTCGCACAATTTCGTGATTATTTCACATCAGTCGAGTCCCTGTGAGAAAGTTTAGACAAAATATATAACTTTAATGAGAATAAAAGTTTTATCAGCATCTACGATGTTGAAAATGTCTAACAAGCGCATGAATTTTTTAGTTGGAGATCATTCCTAGTACGTGTAGTTGTACACTATAGTTTTATTAGTTTTAATTCTGGGTGGTAATCGTCAATTGAGCCGAGAGTAGGCAGGATTCGCGATACATATCTCAATTAAGCTGGAAACAATCCTTACCGTTTATATACCAATGTTGTAGTTTTTCTAGTAGTTGATAGTCATTAGTAAATCGGTAGTATGAAATGTATCCTAGCATCGTTAGGGGAATATTTACGAAAGGGAACCGATAATAAGGCGACTGCAGATCAGAAGTTATGCACCGAATTTTCAAACATATACTTGCAATTTATCCTCGAATTTATCGCTCACTTTTCAGCACTAAATCGATACACAATGATTGGATTCTCATTATTTCCATTAATTCTAAGGTATATTATTAATCTTCCGATGATTCGAGTCGCGAGTAGTTTATGGATTGGACGTAGTCAAAATTCAATTAGGGCACGTGAATATGTAAAATCGTTCGTAATTTGGCGATTCAGGCCGCAGTTATTGATAAAAATTCATCGTGTCGAAACGCTTAGACGTTTCAAAATCTCGAATCAGACGTCGATTCTGCTAGATTCACGATTTTGAATCCGAATTTGCTTCGATGCAGCGTCAAATCGCGAGATACGTCGTAGAGTGTATCGATTTTATGGTTTATCATCATTTGCAACAAACAAAAGTCATAGTAAAATAAAGTTGGGTTTGAATCATTGTCTTGAGTATAGTAAAGTGTTCTCGCCTTGTTTCCAATGTTTTCATGAACTAAGTAATGATTATTATTCAGATACAGAACAGTTTGAAAACTAGAAACATTTGTTATTAACTTTTTGATATGAGATTATTACATATTCATTATTTTAAATGAAGAGACTACTTTGGAGGGTATATAAATTAGATTCCAGACACTGCAGAGGTAGTTTCAAAATAGTCGCTAACACAAAACTGAAGGTTTCTTGACAAGCCATTGATAGTTGGATTCAATTTCTTTATTTCCCGGTTCTATCCGTCAGTTGATCTCAACTTGCACGTTATTTTTTGACTCTTCAATAATGGGACTCTCATTCGAGGACCAGCACTACTGCGAACGGTATACGGGTTCCGAGAAACTTCGGAAATGGGGATATACCACGTGGGTGTACGATGGGAACTGCAGGGTGAGTTGAAAAGCACGATATTCATCTTTTGTCGATCCATTTCTTTATTATAAAAAACGGTGTTTCACATTTATAGGAATTACTGTTATCATTTATAGGTATAATCAAAGAACAAAGAATCTCAAGTTCAAAAATATTTATTTCTAATAGACATGGAGTTTAAACTCAGATCATGAAAAATTTTGACAAAAAGTTTTGATGTTTTACAATAATAGGTATAACATATTATTCTTGGTTATTGTGAGTGTTCTTCAAATTGAGGATGGTTAAGGCTTTGGAAAAGCATATTTGAAGCTTCACTACGGCACCTGTTGTACTTGCGAAGTATCATTATCTGCAATACATTCTCCCGCCTGAACAGTGGCTGAAGCCACTATATTTATGCGCTCTGCAACAGTCGTTCTTCTCATTATTGATACGTGAGCAGACCTGGTCGCAGGGCCCGACACGGGTGGCTGCGTCAGTAGTCACAATTATCATTGCAAAAGCAACGAGCAGCAGCACGAGGGTCGTCTTGAGAGCGGCCATTGTAATTGTTCTGTAGGAGCAAATTGAAAATTGATAAATGATTTTTGAGAGATGAGGATTTATTCTGTGGAGTATTGAGAGATTCCCTCGATATTTATAAGCTAGATCCAGTGTTGTTTTCAGACCGGTTTAAAACTAGGTCTTGTTATTTGACCTCGGTGCTGCATGAGTACGTGACGAATAATTAATCCTAAAAAGTTGATTTCTTTTTTGTTTATACTTCTATTATTTATTATTGCAACAGATGAGAATAAACTCCATATTTGAAGAAATCTTTAAAATCGATGTCGCAATTCATTCCTCTAATAGTCTAATCTATCGATGTTTCTCTTGAAAAATAAATAAGTTGATGACGGTATAGATCGAAGAAATAAAAGAGTTATTATACATCTACGTGTCTCCCACATCGAGAGTGGTCGAACAATTGATATAATATCATTACGAACGAGAATAATTAGCAAATCAAATTCTACAAAAAGTAGTGAGATCCCCAAAGAAGCACCTCCGGTGCACAAACTTTTCGCCAAGTACATTCATCTTATATCATGTATACTCGTAAAAAAAAAGATCCGAAATCAGATGCCACTGCCAAAGACCTACATCGCACGTTACTCCTTCTCAAATTAATATTTGAGCCTTCCATAACATTGTTTCTATACAGCAATCTTGTCTCGCTACGTAGAACCATAGATATAGCGATGGGCAATTGACGCTGCCATTGGTGTTAACAAAAGACATGAAAAAATAGAAATAAAACGATGAACAAATAAAAATAAGGAGGTATTGGCGGGCTTTTTGTAGACAAGTACAAAGAAACAGCAATTGAACTGTGTCAATATTCTTATTGTGATATGAAATATAGGCCCGTCAACTACCACTATGTTACCTCCAAATTTTTATTTTTTTATCTTTCTATTTTTACTTTTTCATGTTTTCTGTTCACACCAATCTCAATTTGTTTCGCAGTTTTCTAGGTATGTTAATGTAGTTCAAAAACTAAAATTCAAACAAAAAAAACGAAAAATCCAGATAGGTTTGGAAAAACATTCAAGGTCCTTTCCCGTATAATTGAAAACGATTCATGGTTGTATTGCGTCTTTACCATATACCATATCATATAAATCTAAAATTTATAAAGAACAGCGAAACGATACTCACTGAAATACTTCTGGGCAAGAGCTTGGTGAACAATTGGCAGATCAACTTCGACTTTCTTCAAGCATCGACTTGCATTGCTTATATACAACCCACCTCATCTTGTTTTTCCTCATTACTTCTCAACGGTCAAGGCTTCGTCCACGTAGCATCGGGCACAACCTTCAGTACCTGGCATTTCGCGGAACCGCGGAGCTGTCAGTTATTGTGAGCTCTTTACTCGTTACGTATTTCGGGACCTCTCTATCTCATTTGTCTTAAGGCCCATCCCTAGTCGCCCACCTCCTTTTGGTCGAAATGTGTTACGTTTCGATTATTATCCGAGCCCAGGCGTCGAAACTGCAAAAAAGAAATGCTTAGCGCAACTTCTATTTCAATTCCGAACACATACGTCCAAAAAAACGTTCGTTTCGTGCGAAAATAGAGTCTACAGATCGATTTTACATTGTTACGAAATTATCCGAATTCGAATTCTCGCCGAAAAACACTTGCTTTGCGGGCATGCCACATAATATACTATTATCAAATGTACGATGTAATTATTAAGAGAATGTGAAAAGTAATTTTGAGTTAATAATAGGATTTTAAGTTTTACATTTATTTGAATCGAGAGACTGAAATGGCTAGGCAGATCACTAGGCGCTTTGCCTATGTGTCTGATCAGAAAGAATGAATCTATGAGTCAATCCGGTCGCTATGCCTGAATTGCTGTCGACTTGTCTGTCGACAGCACTTATATACCTGTTGTAACGTCACGCCGAGCCATCGACGTTCGTCGAATGTGCTGGAATATTCGCGAATATTCGTAACGGCTCGTTTGAATGTAAACATACCAGGCCTATGCCGCCTGATACGTTACAATATACAACTTAGGCTACCTTCTTAATCGGAGATAAGCCAAAAAGGCAAAAAAAAAAAATACAATATACAACTCTTTGTTCGGACAGTCTGCTACCCACATCACTGTGATGTAAGCGAGGAATCATCCGGTAGGTTACCTATTGACGCAATAAGGAAAAAGTCGGAATGATTAAAACGCAGAATACCAGCTTACGTTTCAATACTTGCGATATTTTTCTTCAAGACCGCTGATATTTCATAAACAATTCGGAAAACAAGATATACCTAATGGTTTCATTTCGTATGAATTTTGTATGTGCCATCCTACACAAAGAAGAACCAGGTGATACATGTCTTGCGTCTTTTGAGTTGCTCGTTAGTTTCATGTTTAGAACTTGTTTAACTTTTTCCATTTTGCCTGATCCCCGCAGTATCTTCAAACAATGTGATATCTCGAGAACAACTAGGGTGCTACGGAATAAATGAAAAACGAGATGCTGTTAGCAAGAAATCTTGAAATCCAGCAGGAAAATTTGAAATTTTTAATAATTATTGTATTGTTACATTGGGTAAAATCACCCTTATTCTACTTATTCTATACGGCCACCATCTAGTAGCCTATATGATAAAAGACGTCTTTTAAAATATAAGAACCTCCGTTGCTGCACCAACAAACATTATTGTATAACAAATCAGTCTTGCTCTAGCTTATCACTAGTGCAGACCTGTATTTCAGAATACATAACCAATTTTCTCAATTCATATGTATAATTTCACTTTGATTCGCTTTATTTCCGTTGGGAACCTACTATTAACTTATTTTCATTGCAAAGCACATTTCGCAACAGTATCGTATTTCTGAGCTCGATCGTAGCAGATGGAACGGGTAATGAACTAATGGTTATTATTCAGATACACAACAGTTTGAAAACTAGAAACATTTGTTATTAACTTTTTGACATGAGATTATTACATATTCATTATTTTAAATGAAGAGACTATTTTTCAGGGTATAAATTAGATTCCAGACACAGAAGTAGTTTCAAAATAGTCGCTAACACAAAACTGAAGGGTTCTTGACAAGCCATCGATAGTTGGATTCAATTTCTCCATTTCCCGGTTACCTCCGTCAGTTTATCTCAACTTGCACGTTATTTTTTGTCTGTTCAACAATCGGACTCTCATTCGAGGACCAGCACTACTGCGAACGGTATACGGGTTCCGAGAAACTTCGGAAATGGGGATATACCACGTGGGTGTACGATGGGAACTGCAGGGTGAGTTGAAAAGCACGATATTCATCTTTTGTCGATCCATTTCTTTATTATAAAAAACGGTGTTTCACATTTATAGGAATTACTGTTATCATTTATAGGTATAATCAAAGAACAAAGAATCCCAAGTTCAAAAATATTTATTTCTAATAGACATGGAGTTTAAACTCAGATCATGAAAAATTTTGACAAAAAGTTTTAATGTTTTACAATAATAGGTATAACATATTATTCTTGGATATCTGCGAGTGTTCTTCAAATTGAGGATGGTTAAGGCTTCGGAAAAGCATATTTGAAGCTTCACTACGGCACCTGTTGCACTCTAGAAGTATCATTATCTACAATACATTTCGCCATTTGAACTGCAGCTGCTCCAGCCGCTGTATCCATGCGCTCTGCAACAATCGTTCTTCTCATTATCGATACGTCGGCAGACCTGGTCGCAGGGCCCGACACGGGTGGCGGCGTCAGTAGTCACAATTATCATTGCAAAAGCAACGAGCAACAGTACGAGGGTCGTCTTGAGAGCGGCCATTGTAATTGTCCTGTAGGAGCAAATTGAAAATTGAGAAATGATTTATGAGAGATGAGGATTTATTCTGTGAAGTATTAGCAGATTCCGTCGATATTTATACGCTAGATACAGTGATGTTTTCAGACCGGTTCAAATATTAGGTCTTGTCATTTGACCTCGGTGCTGCCTGGGTACGTGATAAATAATTAATACTAAAACATTAATTTGTTTTCGTTTGTACTTTTATTATTCATTATTGCAATAGATGAGAATAAACTATAAATTTGAAGAAATCTTTAAAATCGATGTCTCAATTCATTCCTCTAATAGTCTAATCTATCGATGTTTCTATTGAAATAAAAACCGCATAAAATCGAAATGTCCGATGTCACAAATTCGTTTCTACAATGCGTGAAAATTAAAATGCACAATTTCTGCAAAGTCGCTCCATTTTTTAGTTTAGGAACATAGTCACTGTCGAATTGTCAGATATGCTTGTTTCTGGAACTAGACGAATGAGAAAATTTGTACGTTTTAAATAGCGAGCGTCGTGGCACGGGTTTTCAGGTTTCAGCTACTAATGAAATTACCGTGCGAATAAATAACAACAGGGGATGGATTGTAGTCCGATGCGAACGAATAGTTGACCGAGATTCGAACAAATATATACCTTGATGGGAAACTACGCACGACATCTAATAATAAAAATCTCATATACACGTGATTTTCTACGTATTATTATTCTCTTTGGAAATGAATAAGTTGACCAAGGTATAGATCGAAGAAATAAAAGAGATATTACATCTACGTGTCTTCCACATCGAGAGTGGTCTCGAGAGTGGTCGAATAATTGATACAATATCATCACGAACGAGAATAATTAGCAAATCAAATTCTACAAAAAGTGGGGAGATCCCCCAAAGAGCACCTCCGGTGCACAAACCTTCCACCAAGTACATTAATGTTATATTATATACGAGGTATTCCACGGCGTTTCGAACGTTCAGAAAAATGACCACTTCCGAAAAAATCATAATTTTGTCTTAGGATACAACTATATCGAAAGAATCTCAATTCATTTTGCAGTTTTCAAGGTATGTTAGTGTAGTTTAGAAACGCGACGTTAAACAAGAAATAAAAAAATCCATATAGGTTTGGGCAAACATTGAAGGTTCTTTCTTGTATAATTGAAAACGAATCATGGTTGTATTGCATCTTTACCATATACCATATCATATAAATCTAAAATTTATAAAGAACAGCGAAACGATACTCACTGAAATACTTCTGGGCAAGAGCTTGGTGAATACTTGGCAGATCAACTTCGACTTTATGCAAGCATCGACTTCCATTGCTTATATATACCCGCCCCATCCTAGTTTTTCCTCGTCCGTCCTCAATAATCAGGCCTTCGCCTGGGTAGTATCGCGCATAACTTTCAATGCCTGATACATATTTCCTATAAATTACTACATCGCATGAGTAACTGGTTTCCTATATAGATAAGATAAGGCAGAAGTCGGAGTGCATACAACGCAAAATACCGGGGCATGTTTCCATATTTGCAATATTTTTCCTTATGACCGCTGATATTTCATATGCAAGTGGAACAACAAGATACCTATGGTTTCATTTCGTAAGAATTTTTTATATAGATGTTTAGTTTCATCTATATTCATATTTATTTTTATTTTTATTTCCTAATTTATAAGTATCATGATTTAGTAACTGTTTTTGTGTTAGCATGTACGCTTATTAGTGTTTTATGTATCTTTGCCGTTGCCCTTTTCGGGTTCGCCTGTTGGGCCTGTTTTCATTAAATAAATAAATAAATGAATGAATAAATAAATATGCCATCCTATACACCGAAGAACTAGGTAACACATGTCTTGCGTCTTTCCACTTGCTCGTTTCTTTCATTTTTAGAACTTGTTTAACTTTTTCCATTTCGCCTGATCCCTGCAGTAATTTCAAACAATATGATAAGAAATCTTGAAATCCAGCCTGAAAATGTCAAATGTTAAAATAAGGAGCCTCAATTTTCCCATGAATCTTTTTCTATGTATTTGCCTGATATTCAGGGGGCGGTGGACATTCATTTCAAATCTCATCGAAATCAGAATCACCCTGGTATACAGGGTGAATTTCTAACGTCTGAACACTATTACTGTTATTAATTGCGTTATGACTAAAAATCAGAATTAAAGAACAGCGTGTAAGCTTCAAAAACAAGAATACTTATAACTCAGAATGAATCCCGGATGTCAGATGCACCGATAGACGGAATAATAATCAACATTGGACTGCAACCAGAACACGATCTGGAAACGCAAAACGGGGGAACAAACGTACAGAGAAGAGCAAGGGAAAGTATCGCGCCAATTAGAAAAACTACAGTTTGCAGTTTTCGGGAAACCTTCACAAGATTGGTTGCGAATAAATTCCAGGGATCTGCTAACACTGTCGTGGAAGATAAAGACTACGATATCATCGAATCATCGCTAGCCGGCTTATCCAAGATCTTCGGCACAACCTAGTCCGTTGGTTGCTACTGCAATGAGCTATGTGGATCGCGTTTGTAAAAGGCGGAATAAATATAAATGTATTCGATTGTATATCAATCGATTAAGTGATCTTGAAACTGCAATCAGGGAGGATGAACGTGCCCCATTAGAATCGAAATTAGAAGCCATGCCGTGAGGACCGCCGATAACGATTTGGAAAATATGATTTATCGCGAAATAGAAAAATGTACAGCAAACACCGAGAACTTTGTAAATGGCATAGGGAAAATGGGATCAAAAATATCTGCACTACCAATCTCATTCTGGGTATTGTGCAGCGGATTTCTAATTTCGCAATTGGGTATCTTCGCATGCATGGAGGCCGTACCAGTTACGCAAAATAATGCGTCATCATAATAGCAGTTCTATTTTAGTTCCAGGTAGATATCAGTATTCTTTCCTCAACCAAGATGTAGTTTTTACGTCGAGATAAGAAATAACGGAATGAAAAAAGATCATGTAGTCGTCACTCGTCAGAGTCGTACCAAGAAACGGAATATTCTTGAGCGCATCATTAATGGATAATATATAGGGCAAGTATAGACATAGGTATATCAGGGTAACCATAGTACGCGGGATAAAAACCTCAGGCTGACAATACTTACCTTCGTATTGAGCTGTTATCTAGTAAGGGTGCAATTGCAATGTTGGACGTCACCCCAGGGTCTATAGAAGTCAGAACTACATTCCAGTTTTTGAAAAATAGTTGATTCTATATGTATATCACTACAGGTAGTAAATACCGGGGCAAAATGATTCCCTTGAGGAGACGACTCTTCAAGAACTGTCTGTTGAGTCTTTATCGTCAGAGGTTGGATGAATCTTTTCCCTAGCAAGACTATGAATATGTTCTAATTTTTCTTGTAGCAATGTAGCAAAATCAGAACGAAGAGGTTCCTGGGAAGGGATAGGGCCTTTCTCTAGAGCCAAAGGTAGTCTAAGATCTCTTCCCATCAGCATGGAAGCAGGAGTATGACCCGTTGTTTCATGAACAGCTGACCTGTAAGACAATACAAAGAGCGGAATCCAATCATCCCAATCTCTCTCATCCTTATCAACATAGGAGGAGAGATAACGTAGAAGAGTCCTATTTAAACGTTCGATCATTCCATCTGACTGAGGATGTAGAGGAGTTGTACGAGTTTTCTTCACTCCTAGAAATCAAAAAAGAAATCGGAAAGTATTTCATCTTCTATCTGAAGAGTCTGCCAATCTTCTTTATCTCCATCAAGAGAAATCATTCTGATTTTGACTGAAGGAACCTGTTGTTTTTCTGAGCGAATACACTGCGTGCAGTTAGAAGAACCATCGCAGGGTCTACTGGATAAAGCATCGGCGTTCCCATGAAGAGTCCCAGCACGGTGTTGAATATCAAATTCATTATACTGACCTAAAGTCTCTGACCATCTAGCCGTTAGACTCTAAACTTTCTCACAGGGACTCGACTAATATGAAATAATCACAAAATTATGCGAACTACAAAATTAGTAACCAGTGCTGTTTTTTTTTCTACGTGATGCGGGGAAGAAGAAGAAACCCTACTCCACCTGATAACACGTTGTAAGGGCCTGGAGGGACCTCGGAAGGAGGCCCTCGGTGTAATCTACAACGCAGGTATGAAAATCTGGGGGGTGGGAGGGCTGCTGCAATTTGCCGAAGTAGCCCACCTGACCCCGAATCCTACAAACTAACAATAAGGTGCCCCTATGAGCTCGGGCACAATGGTCCTGATGGACCGAGCGCCCGGTTAACCGTTCGATCTGCTACGATCGAGCTCAGAAACACGATACTGTTGCAAAATGTGCTTTGCAATGAAAATAAGTTAATAGTAGGTTCCCAAGGGAAATAAAGCGAATCAAAGTGAAATTATACATATGAATTGAGAAAATTGGTTATGTATTCTGAAATACAGGTCTGCACTAGTGATAAGCTAGAGCAAGACTGATTTGTTTTACAATAATGTTTGTTGGTGCAGCAACCGAGGTTCTTATATTTTAAAAGACGTCTTTTATCATATAGGCTACTAGATGGTGGCCATATAGAATAAGTAGAATAAGCGTGATTTTACCCAATGTAACAATACAATAATTATTAGAAATTTCAAATTTTCCTACTGGATTTCAAGATTTCTTGCTAACAGTATCTCGTTTTTCATTTATTCCGTAGCACCCTAGTTGTCCTCGAGATATCACATTGTTTGAAGTTACTGCGGAGATCAGACAAACTGGAAAAAGTTAAACAAGTTCTAAACACGAAACTAACGAGCAACTCGAAAGACGCAAGACATGTATCACCTAGTTCTTCTTTGTGTAGGATGGCACATACAAAATTCATACGAAATGAAACCATTAGGTATATCTTGTTTTTCAATTTGTTTATGAAATATCACCGAGGAAAAATTGAGGAAAAATATCGCAAGTATTGAAACGTCAGCCGGTATTCTGCGTTTCAATCATTCCGACTTTTTCCTTATTGCGTCAATAGGTAATCTATATAGGAATAGAAGCTATGATCGGTTCAACACCCGTGCAGAAGCCTGCAACTGATGCAATCCGGTTTCTATAAAAAATACCAGGTACTGAAGGTTGTGCCCGATGCTACGTGGACGAAGCCTTGACCGTTGAGAAGGAATGAGGAAAAACAAGATGCGGTGGGTTGTATATAAGCAATGCAAGTCGATGCTTGAAGAAACTCGAAGTTGATCTGCCAATTGTTCACCAAGCTCTTGCCCAGAAGTATTTCAGTGAGTATCGTTTCGCTGTTCTTTATAAATTTTAGATTTATATGATATGGTATATGGTAAAGACGCAATACAACCATGAATCGTTTTCAATTATACGGGAAAGGACCTTGAATGTTTTTCCAAACCTATCTGGATTTTTCTTTTTTTTTGTTTAAATTTTAGTTTTCGAACTACATTAACATACCTAGAAAACTGCGAAACAAATTGAGATTGGTGCGAACAGAAAACATGAAAAAGTGAAAATAGAAAGATAAAAAAATAAAAATTTGGAGGTAACATAGTGGTAGTTGACGAGCCTATATTTCATATCACAATAAGAATATTGACATAGTTCAATTGCTGTTTCTTTGTACTTGTCTACAAAAAGCCCGCCAATACCTCCTTATTTTTATTTGTTTATCGTTTTATTTCTATTTTTTTATGTCTTTTGTTAACACCAATGGCAGCGTCAATTGCCCATCGTTATATCTATGGTTCTACGTAGCGAGACAAGATTGCTGTATAGAAACAATGTTATGGAAGGCTCAAATATTAATTTGAGAAGGAGTAACGTGCGATGTAGGTCTTTGGCAGTGGCATCTGATTTTTTTTTTTTTTTTTTTACGAGTATACATGATATAAGATGAATGTACTTGGCGAAAGGTTTGTGCACCGGAGGTGCTTTTTTGGGGATCTCACTACTTTTTGTAGAATTTGATTTGCTAATTATTCTCGTTCGTAATGATATTAGATTAATTGTTCGACCACTCTCGATGTGGGAGACACGTAGATGTATAATAACTCTTTTATTTCTTCGATCCATACCTTCATCAACTTATTTATTTTTCAAGAGAAACATCGATAGATTAGACTATTAGAGGAATGAATTGAGACATCGATTTTAAAGATTTCTTCAAATTTATAGTTTATTCTCATCTGTTGCAATAATGAATAATAAAAGTACAAACGAAAACAAATTAATGTTTTAGTATTAATTATTTATCACGTACTCAGGCAGCACCGAGGTCAAATGACAAGACCTAATATTTGAACTGGTCTGAAAACATCACTGTATCTAGCGTATAAATATCGACGGAATCTGCTAATACTTCACAGAATAAATCCTCATCTCTCAAAAATCATTTCTCAATTTTCAATTTGCTCCTACAGGACAATTACAATGGCCGCTCTCAAGACGACCCTCGTACTGTTGCTCGTTGCTTTTGCAATGATAATTGTGACTACTGACGCCGCCACCCGTGTCGGGCCCTGCGACCAGGTCTGCCGACGTATCGATAATGAGAAGAACGATTGTTGCAGAGCGCATGGATACAGCGGCTGGAGCAGCTGCAGTTCAAATGGCGAAATGTATTGTAGATAATGATACTTCTAGAGTGCAACAGGTGCCGTAGTGAAGCTTCAAATATGCTTTTCCGAAGCCTTAACCATCCTCAATTTGAAGAACACTCGCAGATATCCAAGAATAATATGTTATACCTATTATTGTAAAACATTAAAACTTTTTGTCAAAATTTTTCATGATCTGAGTTTAAACTCCATGTCTATTACAAATAAATATTTTTGAACTTGAGATTCTTTGTTCTTTGATTATACCTATAAATGATAACAGTAATTCCTATAAATGTGAAACACCGTTTTTTATAATAAAGAAATGGATCGACAAAAGATGAATATCGTGCTTTTCAACTCACCCTGCAGTTCCCATCGTACACCCACGTGGTATATCCCCATTTCCGAAGTTTCTCGGAACCCGTATACCGTTCGCAGTAGTGCTGGTCCTCGATTGAGAGTCCCATTGTTGAACAGACAAAAAATAACGTGCAAGTTGAGATAAACTGACGGATGTAACCGAAAATGGAGAAATTGAATCCAACTATCGATGGCTTGTCAAGAACCCTTCAGTTTTGTGTTAGCGACTATTCTGTGTCTGGAATCTAATTTATACCCTGAAAAATAGTCTCTTCATTTAAAATAATGAATATGTAATAATCTCATGTCAAAAAGTTATTAACAAATGTTTCTAATTTTCAAACTGTTGTGTATCTGAATGATAACCATTAGTTCATTAAAATATTGGAAACAAAGCGAAAACACTCTACTATACTCGAGACAATGATTAAAACCCAACTTTATTAGACTATGACTTTTGTTTGTTGCAAATGATGATAAACCATAAAATCGATACACTCTACGACGTATCTCGCGATTCGACTCTATATTGAAGCAAATTCGGATTCAAAATCGTGAATCTAGCAGAATCGACGTCAAGTTCGCGATTTTGAAACGTCTAAACGTTTCGACACGATGAATTTTTATCAAGAACTGCGGCCTGAATCGTCAAATTACGAACGATTTTTCATACAGTAGAACCTCGTTTATCCGAGGCAATCTGCACGGAGAGAAGAGAATAGTAATATTTACCATTCTACATAGTAACCAGACTCATTTTCTTATAGAATCATAAATGATACTATGTGAAATCGGAATCATTACTGACCGAATCTATTTCAGATCGGGCATGCAGAAAAGCGTGATGTCACGTAATTTTTCTAAATTGAAATATGTTGTTCTTGGACGAAAAAAAAAGTGACCCGTATTCCTTTGTTTTCGAAAAAAAAAATCTGCTCCGAAGTTACGGCTATTTGAACGTTTACTTACGCGCTACCGAAGTTCTTGAAAAACGAACACTTTTTTTCTTAAAAACGCTATATCCGTCGAACGAATCGATGTAACTACTTGACCTCAGTCTCATTTTGTAGGGTTTTTTGCATTCTTTTGAAATATCGAAAGAAATTTCAAGATTTTTGAAAATTGACGAAATGACGTTCATTTTTTGAAAATTAGGGAAACCCAATTTTCTCGAAAAGCGATTTTTCTGTTTTCTTGAAAATTTTACACAGTATGTGGGGTGATATGACGGATATATCCTATAAGTTTCATTGATGCTAAAACAGTGCTTCATATCGAGAAACAATATTTCGTGCTTCATTGAAATTCGTCAATTTTTGTGCTGGTGTCGACTTTGTGGGCCACATTGAGATTCAATCAGATTTTTTAGTCTGAATAATATTAATTAAACTTAATACATACATACCTGAGGGAGTACATGACCAAACATCGTATGATGTATGACGTCGAAGATCATATAAGAACAACATATTTCAATTTAGAAAAATTACGTGACATCACGCTTTCCTGCATGCCCGATCTGAAATAGATTCGGTCAGTAATGATTCCTATTTCAGATAGTATCATTTATGATTCTATAAGAAAATGAGTCTGGTTACTATGTAGAATGGTAAATATTACTATTCTCTTCTCTCCGTGCACATTGCCTTGGATAAACGAGGTTCTACTGTATGTAAAATCGTTCGTAATTTGACGATTCAGGCCGCAGTTCTTGATAAAAATTCATCATGTCGAAACGTTTAGACGTTTCAAAATCTCGAATTCGACGTCGATTCTGCTAGATTCACGATTTTGAATCCGAATTTGCTTCAATATAGAGTCGAATCGCGATATACGTCGTAGAGTGTATCGATTATATGGTTTATCATCATTTGCAACAAACAAAAGTCATAGTCTAATAAAGTTGGGTTTTAATCATTGTCTTGAGTATAGTAGAGTGTTTTCGCTTTGTTTCCAATATTTTAATGAACTAATGGTTATCATTCAGATACACAACAGTTTGAAAACTAGAAACATTTGTTATTAACTTTTTGACATGAGATTATTACATATTCATTATTTTAAATGAAGAGACTATTTTTCAGGGTATAAATTAGATTCCAGACACAGAAGTAGTTTCAAAATAGTCGCTAACACAAAACTGAAGGGTTCTTGACAAGCCATCGATAGTTGGATTCAATTTCTCCATTTCCCGGTTACCTCCGTCAGTTTATCTCAACTTGCACGTTATTTTTTGTCTGTTCAACAATCGGACTCTCATTCGAGGACCAGCACTACTGCGAACGGTATACGGGTTCCGAGAAACTTCGGAAATGGGGATATACCACGTGGGTGTACGATGGGAACTGCAGGGTGAGTTGAAAAGCACGATATTCATCTTTTGTCGATCCATTTCTTTATTATAAAAAACGGTGTTTCACATTTATAGGAATTACTGTTATCATTTATAGGTATAATCAAAGAACAAAGAATCCCAAGTTCAAAAATATTTATTTCTAATAGACATGGAGTTTAAACTCAGATCATGAAAAATTTTGACAAAAAGTTTTAATGTTTTACAATAATAGGTATAACATATTATTCTTGGATATCTGCGAGTGTTCTTCAAATTGAGGATGGTTAAGGCTTCGGAAAAGCATATTTGAAGCTTCACTACGGCACCTGTTGCACTCTAGAAGTATCATTATCTACAATACATTTCGCCATTTGAACTGCAGCTGCTCCAGCCGCTGTATCCATGCGCTCTGCAACAATCGTTCTTCTCATTATCGATACGTCGGCAGACCTGGTCGCAGGGCCCGACACGGGTGGCGGCGTCAGTAGTCACAATTATCATTGCAAAAGCAACGAGCAACAGTACGAGGGTCGTCTTGAGAGCGGCCATTGTAATTGTCCTGTAGGAGCAAATTGAAAATTGAGAAATGATTTATGAGAGATGAGGATTTATTCTGTGAAGTATTAGCAGATTCCGTCGATATTTATACGCTAGATACAGTGATGTTTTCAGACCGGTTCAAATATTAGGTCTTGTCATTTGACCTCGGTGCTGCCTGAGTACGTGATAAATAATTAATACTGAAAAATTAATTTGTTTTCCCTTGTACTTTTATTATTCATTATTGCAACAGATGAGAATAAACTATAAATTTGAAGAAATCTTTAAAATCGATGTCTCAATTCATTCCTCTAATAGTCTAATCTATCAATGTTTCTCTTGAAAAATAAATAAGTTGACCAAGGTATAGATCGAAGAAATAAAAGAGTTATTATACATCTACGTGTCTCCCACATCGAGAGTGGTCGAACAATTGATATAATATCATTACGAACGAGAATAATTAGCAAATCAAATTCTACAAAAAGTAGTGAGATCCCCAAAAAAGCACCTCCGGTGCACAAACCTTTCGCCAAGTACATTCATCTTGTATCATGTATACTCGTAAAAAAAAAAAATCCGAAATCAGATGCCACTGCCAGAGACCTACATCGCACGTTACTCCTTCTCAAATTAATATTTGAGCCTTCCATAACATTGTTTCTATATAGCAATCTTGTCTCGCTACGTAGAACCATAGATATAACGATGGGCAATTGACGCTGCCATTGGTGTTAACAAAAGACATAAAAAAATAGAAATAAAACGATAAACAAATAAAAATAAGGAGGTATTGGCGGACTTTTTGTAGACAAGTACAAAGAAACAGCAATTGAACTATGTCAATATTCTTATTGTGATATGAAATATAGGCCCGTCAACTACCACTATGTTACGTCCAAATTTTTATTTTTTTATCTTTCTATTTTCACTTTTTCATGTTTTCTGTTCACACCAATCTCAATTTGTTTCGCAGTTTTCTGTGTATGTTAATATAGTTCAAAAACTAAAATTTAAACAAAAAAAAAGAAAAATCCAGATAGGTTTGGAAAAACATTGAAGGTCCTTTCCCGTATAATTGAAAACGATTCATGGTTGTATTGCGTCTTTACCATATACCATATCATATAAATCTAAAATTTATAAAGAACAGCGAAACGATACTCACTGAAATACTTCTGGGCAAGAGCTTGGTGAACAATTGGCAGATCAACTTCGACTTTCTTCAAGCATCGACTTGCATTGCTTATATACAACCCACCTCATCTTGTTTTTCCTCATTCCTTCTCAACGGTCAAGGCTTCGTCCACGTAGCATCGGGCAGAACCTTCAGTACCTGGTATTTTTTATAGAAACGGGATTGCATCAGTTGCAGGCTTCTGCACGGGTGTTTAACCGATCATAGCTTCTATTCCTATATAGATTACCTATTGACGCAATAAGGAAAAAGTCGGAATGATTGAAACGTAGAATACCGGCTGACGTTTCAATACTTGCGATATTTTTCCTCAATTTTTCCTCGGTGATATTTCATAAACAAATTGAAAAACAAGATATACCTAATGGTTTCATTTCGTATGAATTTTGTATGTGCCATCCTACACAAAGAAGAACTAGGTGATACATGTCTTGCGTCTTTCGAGTTGCTCGTTAGTTTCATGTTCAGAACTTGTTTAACTTTTTCCAGTTTGTCTGATCTCCGCAGTAACTTCAAACAATGTGATATCTCGAGGACAACTAGGGTGCTACGGAATAAATGAAAAACGAGATGCTGTTAGCAAGAAATCTTGAAATCCAGCAGGAAAATTTGAAATTTTTAATAATTATTGTATTGTTACATTGGGTAAAATCACGCTTATTCTACTTATTCTATATGGCCACCATCTAGTAGCCTATATGATAAAAGACGTCTTTTAAAATATAAGAACCTCGGTTGCTGCACCAACAAACATTATTGTAAAACAAATCAGTCTTGCTCTAGCTTATCACTAGTGCAGACCTGTATTTCAGAATACATAACCAATTTTCTCAATTCATATGTATAATTTCACTTTGATTCGCTTTATTTCCCTTGGGAACCTACTATTAACTTATTTTCATTGCAAAGCACATTTTGCAACAGTATCGTGTTTCTGAGCTCGATCGTAGCAGATCGAACGGTTAACCGGGCGCTCGGTCCATCAGGACCATTGTGCCCGAGCTCATAGGGGCACCTTATTGTTAGTTTGTAGGATTCGGGGTCAGGTGGGCTACTTCGGCAAATTGCAGCAGCCCTCCCACCCCCCAGATTTTCATACCTGCGTTGTAGATTACACCGAGGGCCTCCTTCCGAGGTCCCTCCAGGCCCTTACAACGTGTTATCAGGTGGAGTAGGGTTTCTTCTTCTTCCCCGCATCACGTAGAAAAAAAAACAGCACTGGTTACTAATTTTGTAGTTCGCATAATTTTGTGATTATTTCATATTAGTCGAGTCCCTGTGAGAAAGTTTAGAGTCTAACGGCTAGATGGTCAGAGACTTTAGGTCAGTATAATGAATTTGATATTCAACACCGTGCTGGGACTCTTCATGGGAACGCCGATGCTTTATCCAGTAGACCCTGCGATGGTTCTTCTAACTGCACGCAGTGTATTCGCTCAGAAAAACAACAGGTTCCTTCAGTCAAAATCAGAATGATTTCTCTTGATGGAGATAAAGAAGATTGGCAGACTCTTCAGATAGAAGATGAAATACTTTCCGATTTCTTTTTTGATTTCTAGGAGTGAAGAAAACTCGTACAACTCCTCTACATCCTCAGTCAGATGGAATGATCGAACGTTTAAATAGGACTCTTCTACGTTATCTCTCCTTCTATGTTGATAAGGATGAGAGAGATTGGAATGATTGGATTCCGCTCTTTGTATTGTCTTACAGGTCAGCTGTTCATGAAACAACGGGTCATACTCCTGCTTCCATGCTGATGGGAAGAGATCTTAGACTACCTTTGGCTCTAGAGAAAGGCCCTATCCCTTCCTAGGAACCTCTTCGTTCTGATTTTGCTACATTGCTACAAGAAAAATTAGAAGATATTCATAGTCTTGCTAGGGAAAACATTCATCCAACCTCTGACGATCAAGACTCAACAGACAGTTCTTGAAGAGTCGTCTCCTCAATGGAATTATTTTGCCCCGGTATTTACTACCTGTAGTGATATACATGTAGAATCAACTATTTTTCAAAAACTGGAATGTAGTTCTGACTTCTATAGACCCTGGGGTGACGTCCAACATTGCAATTGCACCCTTACTGGATAACAACTCAATACGAAGGTAAGTATTGTCAGCCTGAGGTTTTTATCCCGCGTACTATGGTTACCCTGATATACCTATGTCTATACTTGCCCTATATATTATCCATTAATGATGCGCTCAAGAATATTCCGTTTCTTGGTACGACTCTGACGAGTGACGACTACATCATCTTTTTTCATTCCGTTATTTCTCATCTCGACGTAAAAACCACATCTTGGTTGAGGAAACAATACTGATACACGGAGAGAAATTTATAGTAAATTTTCTCATACCGTATAGTAGTTGTGTCATATACCTTCAATATGACGATTGTTCCTATACGAGTTCCTGTACGTTATACGTGTATAAAGTATAGGAACAATCGTCATATTGAAAGTATATGACACAACCACTATACGGTATGAGAAAATTTACTATAAATTTCTCTCCGTGTATCTATCTGGAACTAAAATAGAACTGCTATTATGATGACGCATTATTTTGCGTAACTGGTACGGCCTCCATGCATGCGAAGATACCCAATTGCGAAATTAGAAATCCGCTGCACAATACCCAGAATGAGATTGGCAGTGCAGATATTTTTGATCCCATTTTCCCTATGCCATTTACAAAGTTCTCGGTGTTTGCTGTAAATTTTTCTATTTCGCGATAAATCATATTTTCCAAATCGTTATCGGCGGTCCTCACGGCATGGCTTCTAATTTCGATTCTAATGGGGCACGTTCATCCTCCCTGATTGCAGTTTCAAGATCACTTAATCGATTGATATACAATCGAATACATTTATATTTATTCCGCCTTTTACAAACGCGATCCACATAGCTCATTGCAGTAGCAACCAACGGACTAGGTTGTGCCGAAGATCTTGGATAAGCCGGCTAGCGATGATTCGATGATATCGTAGTCTTTATCTTCCACGACAGTGTTAGCAGATCCCTGGAATTTATTCGCAACCAATCTTGTGAAGGTTTCCCGAAAACTGCAAACTGTAGTTTTTCTAATTGTCGCGATACTTTCCCTTGCTCTTCTCTGTACGTTTGTTCCCCCGTTTTGCGTTTCCAGATCGTGTCTTTTGGTTGCAGTCCAATGTTGATTATTATTCCTTCTATCGGTGCATCTGACATCAGGGATTCATTCTGTGTTATAAGTATTTTTGTTTTTGAAGCTTACACGCTGTTCTTTAATTCTGATTTTTAGTCATAACGCAATTAATAACAGTCATTTTTTTTCTATCAAAAGTCAAAAGAACCGGTAATTCGTGCCTCAACAAAGACGAACTGGACAGAGATTACTAAAGTAAAAAATAATTTTGTCATTTTTCTAGTATCAGATTATCAAATATATTGTGATTTCTGCCAGCAATAGTTTAGATCTATTCTTGAGGTTGATGACTCCCTACTTAGTTCTTACTGTATCTAGCCACGACCTTCCTGCAGAATGTGAAACTACATGATCATGCTTCATTTGCATGGAGTTTCCCAGTGCAAGATCGTCATAAGAAATACATCATTTATTTTCCGTCTAATTTTTTGCGTAAATCAATTTGCAACGGTACGACGTGGTATATATTGCGGTAATTATATTGCTGCTACAGGAGTTCTTCACTTTACAGTTCTCAATTGTTATTCTTAATTGTTCGTTATCATATATTACAGTCGAATGAATAATAAAAGCATGGGGAAGTCTACCTGACCTGAATTCGTCTACAAGAGTAGGTACGTAAGTTTCTGGCAGTGGGAAAACTCAGAAAACAATTGGAAAATGATAGGGTAGGTACCCGATTTCAGTGTGCACCTTAATTACGAAAGATCCTTTAGACCGGATCATGTAGTCTCGAGTCTAAACGATGACGGCCACGTAACTACAGACTCGGGTGATAATGATTTTAAGGATGACGATCAAGCAGAGGAAAAAGCAGAAGAAATTGAGGGGATGGGCGCGAAATAACGGAATAAGTCGAGTTGTACCGTTTTTACGAAGATTGCATAAAAACGATTCAGTGACCATAGGTTTAATATTATATATTATACAGGGTGTCACAACTAACTATGTCACCCCGACGGGCAGCGATAGGACATTGGTATTAGAGTGACATTGGTATTAGAGTCAGTCGAGCTAACTGTGCGCAACTGGCTCATCTCCGAACGGAATGAGAGGGGTTAACGGTATGCTAAAGCAAATCAGACGGGCCCGAATGAAGAATTAGTTTGGACAAATGAAACTTTTTTTTTTAGTTTGGAAAAATTAAAACAGGCGATCCCAAAATAATTTTTTCTCTCAGGGTAAATAGTGTGACGACTAAGCCCGGATTAAAATTAAAATAAATTAATTTTATTCATATCAGAAATTCATTCATTTGAGTTTACTGTCTGGAGTCAAATTTTTCACACACAAAATACCGAATATTTTACATGATTATTTCCATTTTTATCGTACCTATGTTATAAATGATCGATTCAAAAGAGTAGTGCCGATTGTCGACCTTATATTCAGAAAATTTTGGCTTAATAATATTAAGGCTGGTACACGCTAATGTCCAGATTATGGTAGACCAGTTGCTCGTCTATCCATGGACGGAAGAGAGCTACGTTCGCGTAGACACCAGGAGTCCGGTTTTCTCCGCAGCCGATTCCCCAGGCCACGATACCGGCCTGGACGTATCGTGATGGGTCGTTTCTTATCGGACAGACAAGAGGACTTCCTCCGTCACCCTGAAAGTATTAAAATTGTATTTTATTAGAACTAATTATGTAGAAAATAGAATTGCTATTCGATTTAAAGTCAGCTTTCTTTTTTTCTATCCGTATTTTGGAAAACCATGTGAACTATTGAGTTAATTAGAACCGACGAAGCAACGACGGTTCAAGATCCGAAATTACTTTGCATGTATCCTTCCCGGCGTCTCCACCAGCACATATGAAGCTCGAATTAAGAATGAAGTATTTCCCAAGTCTGGTCTTGCGTAAAGAGGATTGGCACACGTCGCGGGGAACAACTGGAAGTTCTATCTTCTTCAAGATCACTTGGTAGTGGCCTTCTTTGCCTGAAATGTTATTTCACGGTCGATACAGTGCTAATTTTTGTATCCGGTATAAGGAAACACGTTTCGAACATGTTCCTACAAATAAACCTCACAATTATATTCATTACGATTCATTTTTGTGCTTTTTTCTAACTCTCCTAATAACTCCGTTGATATTTTCGAACAAGAGTATTGGTCCAAAGATATACAGTGCGGTAATTTTCATTTCCAATTTACCGAATATGTCTTTTCCCCATCCGCTCGCAAAGCACCGTGCTGCGTCGAAAGTCTCATTATGTGCCGGAAGACAAACCAAGTCGACGTTCTCTGCGAGATCGACGGGTGTTTTCAGAATCAAAATAGCAATGTCGTTCTGGAGTGAACCAGAATTGAATTTTTCGTGTAGAATAATCTGTTCCACGTCGCGATCTTGGTGTGGAAAAATCTCGTTTTTGGTCTGCGCGTCCCACTCCCCAGCCCGTACCTTTAATTGAGAAGGCTGTGTCCTGCGTTCGTGTTGAAAAAGAAAAAAACAAATGTCATCAAATTTCAATATTTAATACGTTTAACAGAGGTAAATGAATTAGAGAAAAGAAAAAAAAAAAGAAACCCTGAAAAGCTTCTTTCCCTAGAAAGCTATATGCAATTATTTATTCTCGTTGATGAAAGAATTCTTTACTTCATCCTTTCCGTGAATTCTTCATTCATTCATAGTAATTCTATGATTCGACTAACTCTTTGACGCAGTGGGCAGCGGTTAATACTGCTCTAGTATGAATCAAGGCACCTCCGCACTGGTAAACGGTCGGCTTTCCGGTATTCGGGCCGATCATTTCCTCACGGAGAATTGCCACCATCCAAGGAAACTCGCCGAACTGAGCCTCGTTGTCCCTGACTCCGGTTATTCTGACGCCTACACCGTCATGGTTCCGTTGACCGCAACCTATTCGGATCCGTGGTTCCGGGGTGATCTTATCCTCAGGTTTGAGAACATCTGGTGGCATGCAGCACATTTCCAGATAATGTTTGCACCCACTTCTTCTGAAAGAGTATTGACCAGGCCATGAAATTTGAGATTCAAATTTTCCACCAATTGGTAAGGGAAAGTTTGGGATTATAGCTGGTTAGTGTTCACATACAATTTTCAGACAGATGCTCGACAGTGAGAAGAAAAGAAAGAAGATTTAATTTTGGATGGGATTCATTCGTGGAACTGTAACCCTGGCATGTTTTTAACAGTATAGTTGGAATAGATGGTTTTTCCGAAAAATTTTCAACAGGCAGGTGATATCTCGTGAGCTAGTGATGTAAAAAGATATTCGGAAATCAATTTGTTAATTTAATCTGCAGACAAGATACGGATCGGTAGTTAAGGATGAAAAACGGAATGTGCATAGATAAGAATAACATATCAGCGTCATTCCTGACGTGATGAAATAAAACAGAAATACAAATACTTGAAACTTTACTATGTATAGAGATAAGACACACACATAATCTAGTAGAATTACATAACAAGTCATTATCCCATGCAGCGTAGTTACTGCGATGTAAAAAGTGGATCGATTGAAAGATGGGAGCATAGGGAATCATCGAGTAGTAGAGAAACTCGAAAAAATCGATGGTACATTTTAACAAACCTAAATCACAACGTCGGATATGTAAATTTCAAAGATTTGGGAGATATCAGATATTGATAAGCATCAGTCAAAACATTGTGTAAAACATTAGTATTTCACATAGTGCGAGTGAACCGATATTTTAACTTAAATAAAATCTCTGAGATTTCGGTTTTGAATTATTTACGTGTAATACGAAGAATCAAGGATGTCAGTGTCCTCCTTCACGACATTCAGCCAATGTCTCACGCGAGGGATTTACCGGAGGCATTGTGCTACCAAAGTTCCAGAATTTTAAACCCACTATGTATTAAATTTTTTATTCAATGTTGAAAATTATCCCACTTTTAGGGGGGGGGGGGTCTACTCGATTTTTACCAAACGGTCTATTTCTCGAATTTCTCCGAAACGGGGCCATCAATCGACTCGTTCGTTTAGCAGCCGATGTTTGACGAGTATTGAGTTCGAACTGGTACGTTTGATCGGATAAAATCAGATTTTTTTTTTATTTCATCGAAAAGTGTTTTCAAAATTGATACCCATTCTCGTCTAATTTCAACCAGTGTACACATAAACTATGTCATAGTTGCACTTCTGTTCCAGTTTTAGTGATTCTTCCTCGAAACTTGATCCCCTGGCCTGACGGCAGATGCAAAGGAGGACACTTACCCAGCCTGCGTACTGATTGAGTTACTAGGGCCACCGAGCCTGATATCAATAAGACCAGTTCCTTCGGTGTCGATTGTGTTGTTTTGGCACTGATAGTACGGAACACATTCGCATCCGCCCTCGTTTGCTAATTGAGCAATATTTTGAGTGCTGCCCTGGCTCAAACATGCTACGCTACGATCCCCAGGTGCGCACGCTAAGGCCGAGTAGCCTGCGATCAGCGCCAAAAAGACACTCAATGTGATAGGGCGTCTCATAGTGGTAACCTGAAACCGGAGAAAATAATAAGAAAATAAGAAAAATATAATATTAATAATAAGGGTGGTTTTATTTTTAACTGAAAAGAATTTCGTCCAAAATACGCTGCAAAAATCTCGTACGTATGAGCAAAAGAAATACGGCCTCGTATGGACTTTGTTTCGTCCACAACATGTCTTCTTGGGTTTTAGGTACTGAGTATCGTTACAGTATTGTACTACTTTATACGACATGGGAAAACCATCCAAGAAAATATGGTGTGGACGAAGACGCGTACACCCGAACAAATTAGCATATGAAGAAGTGTCTTACGAAGAACTGTCCGGTAATCAGAACTACAACGTGGGACTGAGTGCCAAATTTGATAAACCATATAGTTACACGACGTTCCTAGTTTACTAATGACCTATTCGTTGGAATCATTAATAAAATATAGAAAGAGGAGAAAGGTAGAGAACAGTTGTGAGAATTGATAGCTAATTAGTACACTTGGTACGAATGCGAATACTTGTTCAGATCTGCGGTCAGATCACGTAATTAAAATCAATTGCACTATTGAACTACGCACTTGACAAATTTGGCAGAGTATTATTTTATTCACGGATGATCGAACCGTCGTCGATAATTTTTATTCAATCTTTGGAGAGTTCTTCGTCGGTGTTGCCGGCACAATGAGTAGGTAGTGAGGTGTATTCAGATTATATGCACGTAAGCATTTCCCGACTCTTTGGTTGGTCAGATATGGTCAGATGTACTAAATTATCGAGAAGTAACTAGTCACGTGTTAAGATTCGCACACGCAAATCTGCCTCAGTATTGTTCTGGCGCAAGCAGGTATTGTACCTCTCTGTTGTATAATTCTAATTGTAATATACTACCTGCTATCGAATAATGATTGATTGTGTAGCTATTTATAGACACATCCATCAAAGGTAGGTATTGTATGCAAAACAATTTATTTCAGGTAACATTCAAGTCTGCGCTTGTAATGACCTTGTGTTTCCGTTTCCTCATTGTTTTCTTGGAAAAATCATGAATTTACAGAAATTTTTTTAGAATGAATATTGGTCTGCATATTTATAGAGATAAGGTAACTACTGACCGGTATAATTATTACGTGCCCAATTCACGACCCAAATTTGGATTTGAAATAGCCGTCACAAGGTATAGTTGTGACTGAATCTGAATACCGGCATTTCACGGTGGTTGATTCTGTCTGCTTTCGACGAAGTTCGATTTTTTGAAACGAGTATTCGAAGCGAAAATTCGACTGCATCAAAATAATTAAAATTCTTGTGTAATGTACCGACCCATTACTTATTGTAATTTTAGCGATAGTTATTCTTTTCTGTATTTTTCAATCCTAATCTAGCAAAACCTATTCTTAGATACAATCACCTCTATTTTTCTTTCCCTACCTACCTGGGTATTTCCCAATTCCCCAACCCTGCAATAAACCATTTCCGTTCCTCGTACCCAAAATCCATAAAATCAACAAACTGTCCTTTACCGAAAACTTCGTCTATCCTCATCCCTCAAATTTTAATCCCTAAATTCATTGGTGCCCTTCCGCTAAAAAGACAACACCCACCAACTCCTACCACCTTGTTCCAAAAACCCACCTTCTTCCCTCCACCAAACTCAAAATCACTTCGATTCCAACTTCCGAACAGCGAACTACTACTCAATTTTCTCACTACATCAAACTTATATTCAATTATATTTAATAAAGAAGTTTATTCCACTTAAAAGAATATCTTGTATAATTTCTTCGTAGTCCATCACATAAAATTGGTGTCAGAAGTAAAAGATCATCCTGTTTTCAAGAAACGTAAAAAGAATTCATTCGTTGAATTTCTACGCTTTTTACGGAAACTTCAACAGAAGCTACGGAAGAACGACGCAATAAATAGGGCACGCAGTCGCCTATTGCCGAACTTCCATCACCGAGTGTGTAGAGCTAAAAACCCTAGCTACATATACTACCAACTCGAGACTGGACTCAAGTACGAAGACAAGATAAGTCAAATCAACAAAATCTACCAAATCTACTATATCTACCAAATCGAAGAGAATCTACAAATCTACCAAATCTACTATATCTACCAAATCGAAGAGAATCTACAAATCTACCAAATCTACTATATCTACCAAATCGAAGAGAATCTACAAATCTACCAAATCAACAAAATCTACCAAATCTACTACATCTACCCAATCGAAGAGAATCCCCGAGAACTACAAGCTACACTCAACGTAATCGCTGCATCAAAGACAACTCTTCACCCACTACTTCACCTCATCTGCGTTGAAATCCAGATCATGATAATCATCATATGCAGTTTACTGTAAGTCAAAGACATAACTATAACTTAAGCCTATCGTAGCATCCTTAAGACATCCAAAGACTTTAAACTCCAGTAATTAAAATGGCAGTTACAATTAAGATAGAATTAGCTGAGAAAATGTTAACAATCTTCGACGGAAATAAATCTAAATTGCACGAATTTTGCGACAATTGCGATAAAGCCATTTCACTAGTAGCCAACGAAACAAAACCAGTTCTTTTCGCAATCATAGAAACAAAAATTACGGGAAATGCAAGAGCCTTAATTCGAAATCGTTCATTCAATGATTGGCAATCTCTTAAAACATATCTTTTCGAAGCATATTCAGAAAAGCGATCACATGGCCAGTGGCAATTAGAATTATCGTCCTGTAGGCAAGCTCATAATGAAGACGTCATCTCTTACGCCCAGAAAATCGAAAATTGCCTTATTAAACTAACGAGCAGCCTAGACGACTCCCTTACTCAATCAGACAGAGCAGCATGCATAAAATTATTACAAAATCAAGCTCTTACCGTATTTATGATGGGTTTACATAGAGATATTTCCATTATCGTAAAATCACAAAAACCAGAAAATCTGGAAAACGCCGTACAATATGCAATAGCTGAGGAAAACGAGAAGAAATCAAGAAAAGAAATAGAAAGATTCCAGAATCTAAATTTAAGAGACACTAAACATTGCTCGAATTGTAACAAGACGGGACATACTACAATCAACTGCTACTCAAACAGACCTACAAACATTCCCCGACGCTTTAATTCTCAAATCAAACAAGAACCAAATATAAGACACTTCAAATCAAACGACCAAAGACCACCAAGAAATCCTAATACGTCACAAAATCAAAATCAACACACCGTAAAATCTTGCAATTATTGTAAAAACTTAGGTCACACGATTGATGAATGTAGGAAACGCGCATACAATAATAACAGACGACAGAATCACGGACAAAATCGAAATAGTGATAACTCGACTCGACGAAACAATTACTTCCAAAATCCTTTTTCCAACAACAGATCACAGAATCCTATCTCTAATTCCTCCAATAACACGAATGCTTTAAACTCGAATCAATCCCCGGTGGCTGCCGCACCGAGGAATATCCACAGCTTAGAGGCAGAACAAACACAGTAATTCAGGGTGTAACCACATACGTTCCAATCGAAATCGCAGAAACTAAGGAGAAGTCTATCGACCTACTTTTGGACACAGGTGCCGATGTTTCAATTATAAAAATCTCAAATCTGAAAGGAAACACTCCTTGCTACGAGGATGTCAAATTAAAAATACGAGGTCTCACTCCTGAGCCTTTCGAGACAGTCGGATACTGTTACCTACACATAAAAATCGGTCAACAAACTCATATCTGCATCTTTCACGTAGTAAAAAACGACTTCCCTATTCAATTCCCCGGAATCTTAGGAAACGATACTCTCATCAATCTTAAACTCAATGCTGATTACAAAAATAGTTTACTTCATTTTCCGAACGGTTCTATTTCCATGTTACACATAGAAAAACCACTATATCGAAACATTGAGTCTCATGGCAACACACAAGATCAAACCAGTCAACTCGACACAGAATCGAACGCCACAGAAGAACCTAATGACGCGAATAATGCTTATGCAGACGACACTTTCGACTCTATTACCATTCCTGCTCGAACCGAAACGATTGTACCTATCTACGTGATAAATCCTATATCTAACGAAGGCATTATTCCAAGCAGACAATTAGGAAATGGTATATTTCTATGTCAAAGTATAGTAAAAGTCAATTCCAAATCAGAAGCAATTACCTCTATCATAAACACCACAGATTCAGATGTTACTATCAAAAGACCCCAGGTTAGCCTAGAATTATTAGAATCAGATGCATTGAAAATATTAAACCTAGAAATCGATACACCTACAGACACGCATACTGACAAACTAATCGATTATGGATCAGACCGACTAACTCAACTACAGAAGAATCTAAGAATCGATCACCTAAACAACGAAGAACGCGAATCACTTATAGAAATCTGTGAAGAATTTAATCATATCTTTCATCTCGAAGGAGATCAACTAAGCTGTACTAATACAGTAAACCATGGAATAACGACGACTACTGAAAATCCAATCGCTGTTAAAACTTATCGTTACCCAGAAGTTCACAAAGAAGAGGTCAATAACCAAATGGATAAAATGCTAAGAGACGGTATCATAAAGCCTTCCATGTCACCATGGAATTCCCCGCTTTGGGTAGTTCCGAAAAAACGCGACGCATCGGGAAAGACTAAATGGCGAGTCGTAATCGACTATAGGCGGTTGAACGACGTCACAGTCGGAGACGCATACCCATTACCTAACATCGCTGATATTCTCGATCAGCTAGGTAATTCAAAGTACTTCACCACTCTCGATCTTGCTTCGGGTTTCCACCAAATAAAAATGGACCCGAAAGACGCGGAAAAAACAGCATTCTCAACCCCATTAGGGCATTACCAATTTAACCGAATGCCATTTGGACTAAAAAACGCTCCTGCCACTTTTCAAAGGCTGATGAACTCAGTGCTTGCTGGTATACAAGGAATCCGTTGCCTCATCTATCTAGACGATATAGTCATATACGCCGATTCTCTAACAACTCATTCCAAAAAGCTACGCGAAATATTTCAAAGACTATCGGATCATAATCTTAAGGTTCAACCCGATAAATGTGAATTCTTACGCCGCGAAGTCATGTATCTAGGTCACCTAATATCCGAAGATGGTGTCAAGCCTGATCCATCAAAAATCGAAGCTGTATCAAATTATCCAGTTCCAAGGTCACCTAAAGACATAAAATCATTCCTAGGACTCTCAAGTTACTATCGACGCTTCATAAAAAATTTCAGTAAAATATCCAAACCATTAACGTCACTTTTGAAGAAAGATTCACCATTCGTATGGACCAGTAGTCAACAAGCAGCATTCGAAGAATTAAAAACAAATCTCATTAACGAACCGATACTACAATATCCTGATTTTACCAAAGAATTTATCCTTACTACCGACGCTAGCAACTTTGCTATCGGTGCCGTATTATCGCAAAAGAAAGACACACACGATTTACCAATAGCTTACGCCAGCCGAACGCTAAACCCAGCAGAATCAAACTATTCAGTAATAGAACGCGAACTCTTAGCCATCGTGTGGTCAGTAAAACACTTCAGATCGTACCTTTTCGGACGAAAATTCATCATACTCACGGATCATAGACCTTTAACCTGGCTGTTCAGCTTAAAAGAACCCGGATCACGATTGGTCCGTTGGCGTTTAAAATTGGAAGAATATGATTACGAGATTCAATATAAACCAGGAAAGATCAATTCAAACGCAGATGCTCTAAGTCGAATTAATGGACCAAAAAGAACCGAAGAAGACATCGAAATAAAAGCAATCGACGCTAATACCGCAAATAATTCTTACGCCGACTTCCTCAAAGACATTCAAAATTCAGTGATAATTTACGACAAAATCGAAGAAACAAAAGAGTCTATATTCTCTACAACCGACAACTACGCCGTTTGCATCTCCAAAGATTTAGAATTTAATGACCGAACCTCCAATGAGTTTAAAACTCGTTTCGATCACCTCGAAACACTAAGATCTCAGGACATCCAAATATACGATGTGATAACTGTAAGGAACGAAAACCATTTGATATTCTACCTTGTCGACAAAGAGAACTATTGGGACAAAGCAAGTTACGAAGATCTATATACAGTGCTAGTAACTCTAAGAGAACTTCTAATCAAGAACGGACAATCATCAATTAGTTTTCCACGCATAGGCACAGGATTTGACAGACTCAGATGGGAAAAAGTCAGAACGATGATTCGATACATATTTAGAGGAACAAATGTCAAAATCAAAATTTGTCACGATACTATGTCCGAACCAACCCCCGAACAAGTGCCCCAAATTCTAAACGAGTATCATTGTGCTCCTTCCGCGGGACACTCCGGTTTTCACAGAACTTATAAAAGGATAAGACAAAATTACAAATGGACAACCATGAAAAAGGATATATCGGAATTCATAAAAAACTGTCGATCATGTCAATCGAATAAACTAGTCCGCAAAAAGAACCACAAACCCATGCAGATAACGTCAACCTCTTCAAAACCATTCGAACGGATAGCATTAGATATTGTAGGACCATTAACATTAACTGACGACGGAAACAAATACATCCTTACTCTACAAGACGACTTGACCAAATTTTCTCAAGGTTATGCAATACCAAATCACGAAGCTATTACCGTTGCTAATAAACTCACCACAGAATTCATATGCAAATTTGGAATACCACAATCCATTTTAACCGATCAAGGAAAAGAGTTTACCTCATCCTTATTAAGAGACGTTGCTAAACTTTTCAAAATTAAACAAATACAAACAACTGCTTATCATCCACAAACTAATGGTGCACTGGAAAGAAGCCATGCTACTTTAGCAGATTATTTGAAACATTATATAAAACCAGAACAAACCGACTGGGACAGATGGTTAGATTTTGCGATGTTCTCTTATAATACCACAACACACACAACGACTAAATTCACACCCTACGAACTATTATTCGGAAACACACCAGAACTCCCAAGCTCATTGACCAGAGAACCAGAATTCAAGTACACATACGACGACTACATAGACGATTTAACCTTAAAATTTCGAAAATCACACGAAATAGCAAAGAATAACATAATAAAATCGAAGGAGAAGAATAAACAATACTACGACAAAAGAACGAACAACATCGATTACAAAATCGGAGATAAGGTTTATCTATTAACTGAACAATTCACGAAATCGAAAAAATTAACTCCAAATTACACAGGTCCTTACTCCATTATCGAAGTTAACTCGCCAGTAAACGTAACTATTTTAGTAAAGCGAAAGAAAATGATAGTCCATACAAATAGGTTAAAAAAGGCGCATGGAATGCAAGAAAACAATCAAAACTAACCTTGATACACCATTTTACAGGTTCATCACGTCAAGTTATGGAGACGATTTCAAACTCATAAAACACGAACACTCACCCGGTATCTACTATGATTTTGTGCAAGACCTACTATTTTACGAAAACTCATGGAAACTCGTCACGTATTTAGATTTATCTCATATAGACGACAAACTCCACCTTATTAACTCTAATTTCGAGAAGACGAAATTATATTGTAATGAAAACTCTGTATACAAAGAATTATTACTATGCAATACCTCAATTCAAATCCTGGATCATTTGATTCCTGAAATGAAAGCGAAAGAAAGAAATTTAAAAGATCTTATCGGTCACAGCCGCGTGAAACGAGGATGGATAAACGCTCTAGGATCCCTATTCAAAACCATAACGGGAAATCTCGACAACTCCGACGCCGAATATTACAACGAAGCTATCAACAAAATCAATGACAACGAACACGAATTAACACAATTAATTAAAGCTCAAGTTCAAGTAGTACAAACCACGATTACCAATTTCAACGAAACCATAACAAATTTGCACAAAAATGAGAAAATATTCAACGAAAACATCAAAGCAATAGAAACATATACAAGATTATTTAACACTCGAGTCTATAACTTAGAAGTTAAAGAAAACATAAAACAACACCTCGATTTCCTAACTTTAATGTGCAATCAACTGAACGACGAATTATCTACATTGATCAATGCTATACTATTCGCGAAACAACATACACTTCATCCAAAAATAATCTCACCAAACCAATTCATCGACGAACTCCAAAAAACGATCAAGTTTCTACCTTCTGGACTCCATTACCCATTCAGATTAGACCACACTTTTGCCCATGAACTCCTTAATCTTGCAACTCTACAAGTGTTTTACATAGAAAACAAGCTCATTTACATAATCAACAATCCACTAGTATCTGATCCAGTATTCCATCTCTACTCCCTCATACCTTTACCAATCTTACAGAACGACGGATCTTACTTATTCATTCAACCTTCTATCAAATACCTTGCTATGTCAACTACGAAAATTCAATATACCTCGTTGGACGATTTGACGAATTGTAAGATTACATCGGAAAAGACTTACGTATGCAAACTAATGAAACCGATTCTCTCGAGCCATGTAAGAACCATTTGTGAAACCGAACTTCTATTTTCGAACTCTCGCATTCCTCCAAGTTGCGATACACGAATTACGAAAATTACAAACGAAATTTGGCAGAGACTAACAAATAAGAACCAATGGGTTTTTGTTTTACCCAAAAGAAGCGATGTAACAATTACATGCCAAAGAAACCCTGAACCACATGATGTCGTATTGACAGGAACAGGAACTTTCGAATTATCACCGAATTGCAAAGCTTACACAGCCACGGTTATTCTAATCGCCGAAGGGTCATTTGAAAGTAAATATTCATCTATAATTCCAAAATTCAATATTTCCGAAGATGATTGTTGTATCCAACATAAGAATAATATAAGTACAATACCTATGTTAAAACAAATCCCAATATCGAATATTAATTTAGATAACTTAGAAATAGCTAGCCATAAGTTAAACACTATTTCTAAGATGACAGACGAAATTTTGAAATCTAAAGATGCTCATAGGAAAATTTCCATCTTTACATACATTGGATACGCAGTATGTGCTTTTATTTTATTCTACCTAACTCTTACGATAATAAGATATTGTTGTAAAAGAAAATCAGAAAATTCACACGGACATCATCACAATGAATCCAGTGATGGTTGTACAAAATTAGTAAATTGTTTAACTTTTAAGATCGAAAATGACCACCCAAAACCACGTAATAGGAAATCAATTCCAAGAGAAACAATAGAATTAGCTGAATCTCAGACTAGAAAACGGAGCGTAACTCCAAATCCCATTATAGAAATAAACGAAGAAACCTCTGACTCTGACGAAGAAGAAGAAATCGTGTTTGAGAATATAAACCCTCGACCTGCACGTAGAGGAGGCAGCATTCTTAAAGATAAATACTAATAAACTAATCATTATCTTTAAACTAACAGGGGAGGTGTAATGTACCGACCCATTACTTATTGTAATTTTAGCGATAGTTATTCTTTTCTGTATTTTTCAATCCTAATCTAGCAAAACCTATTCTTAGATACAATCACCTCTATTTTTCTTTCCCTACCTACCTGGGTATTTCCCAATTCCCCAACCCTGCAATAAACCATTTCCGTTCCTCGTACCCAAAATCCATAAAATCAACAAACTGTCCTTTACCGAAAACTTCGTCTATCCTCATCCCTCAAATTTTAATCCCTAAATTCATTGGTGCCCTTCCGCTAAAAAGACAACACCCACCAACTCCTACCACCTTGTTCCAAAAACCCACCTTCTTCCCTCCACCAAACTCAAAATCACTTCGATTCCAACTTCCGAACAGCGAACTACTACTCAATTTTCTCACTACATCAAACTTATATTCAATTATATTTAATAAAGAAGTTTATTCCACTTAAAAGAATATCTTGTATAATTTCTTCGTAGTCCATCACACTTGTTTTCTTTATCATAGCATACAAGTAAAAAAAAAAATGTTGAAACCCATTCCAGAAGAAAATTAGTGGAACACAAAGTGGAAGAAATGGATCTCTTATTTTATTTTGAGTTTGAATTCGGCGACTTCGACGAACTGCAGGGATTTAATTCTGCCGATGTCCTTGGATCTAATGCAACTCATGCATTGCGTGGCTAATCCATATAGCCAGCTCCGACAGCTTTAAGAACGAATTAAACTGATTAGCATACTCGTAATCCTGTCCTTGGATCTTGTGACGGACTGCTATTTTGCGCGCATCTCGGACTGGGATATCGAACCTTGAAGAATGGTCAAGTTTACGTATACCCATTATTTATACTTGCTTACTTACGTGTGTATATTTCTGTGAAATATACGAATGCATGGGAGTTCAACGAATCCTATACCCTAAAATGCTTGAATCTGGTCGTTCAGTTCACCGTAATGTTCCAACTATTGACAATAACAATAATTCAAATAAAATTTTGCAATTTTTATATATAAAGAGAAAAATGTTTCTAATGACCCAAGACGACGTTCGCTATCATCCTATGATGTTACTCAAACCAGTAAACGGCTATGAAATGGTTTGTCAGTTTTATTATAATTGGACATATCTGCACAGGTCAGAAGCCCGTCGTTTTTTCTTCTTTTGATCAAACTGTTGTTACAATCCTCAACATTCTACCTTTTGAGATGAGGAAATGCGGTTATTGGACGCTTTTACACCGTCAGATAAGTGAAAGTTTCAACATTACTTGGGAATAGTAAACTATTGCTGGCGGAAATCTAATTCGCTTTAGCCGCAATATATTTGATAACTTGAAACTCGAAATATGACAAAATTATTTTTCACTTTGGTAATCTCTGTCCAATTCGTCTTCGTTGAGGCACGAGTTACGGGTTCTTTTGACTTCTGACAAAAAAAATGACTGTTAGCTGGTACGGGTCGCTGAAGTTGATTTTTACCCAAAATTCTCGGTTTTTTGTACAAGTTACACTTTGGCCGCAATGGGCACTTTTGTAGAGTATTTTATTCTGAGTAAATCAAGATCAAGACCAATGTAATAGCTTAAGATGCGGCTGAGTTATAGAAATTTGAAAAAAAAATCTCGATTTACGTGGATTTTAAATGGAACATATTCGCACGCTTTGGGAAAGTACTTAAAATTAATATTAAGAGCTGTAATTTTCAGGAAATTTTTTTTTCGACATTGTCAACCAAATTTCACGTAAGGACTAACAAAAAAACGTCGCAAAAAAAATCACCCTAGTGTTCATACAACACGTTAGCATACATCGCTTGGAAATAAAAATGAAATGAAAAGAAGAATGGAACAAACAAGCAAACACGAAAGCTCATAAGATTCGAGATGCAAATTTTCCACCATTCGGCACCAAAAAGTTTGAGATTATAGTTGATCAGTGTAAGAAGATATTTGAAAATGAATTTGCTAATTTAATCGGCAAACAAGATACGAATCGGTATAGTTAAGGGTAAAGAACGAAACGTGCATATAAATTAGAATAACACATCAGCGTAGTTCTTGGCGGGACAAAATAAAGAAAAAAAATCCAAAAATTCGGACTTTCACCATGTGTAGGTAAGACGCAGATAATCTAGTGTAATCACACAACAAGTTATATTACCCATGCAATGCGGTACATGCGGCGTAAAAAGTGGATCGATTGAAGTTGGTAGATACACTCTGAAAAATTGATGGTTTCGTTTCAGAAAACCCAAACCAGAACATCGAATATGTAAGTCTCGAGGATTAGGGAGATATCAGATATTGATAAGCATCGATCAAAACATCGTGTAAAACATTCTAGAATTTCAGACAGTGCGAAGAATCTGGTATTTTAACTCGAGTAAAACCTTTCAGATTTCAATTTTGTAACGTGATCACTGAAATTTTCATTGAGCGTAATATTTCTTTGTTAATCTCATTTTTCATTTATACACACAATTATTACACTTTAACGTATCTGATCTGATCCTTCAATATTAAGGATACAAATGAATTCAGTATCTTGTAAGCGTAATTAGTCATTCATTTCATTCAGAGGACGAGATATAGGTATTGGTCGAAGGTGTAATCATTTTTATCAAACACATATATAATATTAATAACAATAATAGTCGATAATGCGTCCAGAATTTTTTGTATTTAATTATAAACGCCTTACATCGATATCATATAATAATAATGTTCCCTCCAAATTCTAAACGGCGTCTGTTGAAAAAGAAAAATAATAATATTACAAATAGATTACCGTTCATGAACGTATAAAAAAAAGTCTGTTCAAAAATGAAATTGCGTATTATCTAGCGATAGGATAAAAAATAGCGGTAAATAGTACAAAATACCAAATACTTTGAATGATTATTTCCATTTTTATCGCACTACAAATAATCGATTCTAAACAGTAGAGCCGATTGTCGATCTCATATTCAGAAAATTTTGGCTTATTCATATTAAGGCTGGTACACGGTAATGTCCAGATTATGGCAGACCAGTTGCTCGTCTATCCATGGCCGGAAGAGAGCTACGTTTACGTAGACACCAGGAATCTGGTCTTCTCCGCATCGAATTCCCCAGGTCACGATACCGGCCTGGACGTACCGTGATGGGTCGGTTTTTATCGGACAGACAAGGGGACTTCCTCCGTCACCCTAAAAATATTGAAATTGCATTTGATTAGCAATAATATTGTGTGTAGCAAATAGAATTGTGCAATCGATTTGGAGTCAGTTCTTTTTTTTTCTATCGATTTGTAAAACCATGCCTGACAGCTATCGAGTCAATTAGAACCGACGAAGCAACGACGGTTTAAGATCAGAAATTACATAGCATGTATCCTTCCCGGTTTCTCCACCAGCGCATATGAAGCTCGGATTCAGAATGAAGTCTTCCTCAAGTCTGGTCTCGCGTAAAAGGGATTGGCATACGTTGCGGGGAACGACTGGGAGATCTATCTTCTTCAAGATCACTTGGTATTTGCCTTCTTTGCCTGGAATTTCATTTCACGGTCGATATAGTACCAATTTTCATATCCAGTATACGGAAACACGCTTTGAACATGTTCCTATGTACGGATAAGCTTCACAATTATATTTATCACGGTTAATTTTTATGCTTTCTTTTAACTCTAATAATAACTCCGTTGATATTTTCGAACAAAAGTATTGGTCCAAAGATATACAGTGCAGTAATTTTTATTTTCAATTTACCGAATTTGTCTTTTCCCCATCCGCTCGCAATGCACCGTGCTGCGTCGAAAGTCTCATTATGTGCCGGAAGACAAACCAAGTCGACGTTCACTGCGAGATCGACAGGTGTTTTTAGAATCAAAATCGCAATGTCGTTCTGGAGTGAATCATAATTGAATTTGTCGTGTACAATAACGTATTCCACTTCGCGATCTTGGTGTGGGAAAATCTCGTTTCTGGTCTGCGTGTCCCACTCCCCAGCTCGTACCGTCAATTCAGAAGGCTGTCTCCTGCGTTCGTGTTAAAAGAGGAAAAGACAAATATCATCAAATCTCGATATTCAGTACGTTGAATATAGGTAAATGAGTTGGAGAAATGAAAAAGAAAAAGAAAGCCTGAGAAGCTTAAGCTTCTTCATCGTAAACTGGGTACATGTGATTTTTTATTCTCATTGATAAACGTATTTTCTACCCAGTTTTTTCCGTGGATTTGAAATTTTTAGTAGTCCTTTGATTCGACTAACCCATTGACGCAGTAGGCAGTGGTTATAACTGCTCTAGGATGAATCAAGGCACCCCCACACTGGTAAAGGGATAGCTTGTCGGTATTAGGGCCGATCATTTTCTCACGGAGGATTGCCACCATCCAAGGAAACTCGCCGAATCGAGCGTCGTTTTCCTTGGCTCCAGTTACACTGAGGCCTACGCCGTCAGGGTTTCGTTGACCGCAACCTTTTCGAATTGCTGGCTTCGGGCTGATCATATCCTCATGTTTGAGAGCATCTGGTGGCATGCAGCGAATGTCCAGGTCCTCGTCGCTCGCACCGGTCACACTGGAAGAGTATTGACCAGGCCATGAGATTCTAAATTCAAATTTCTTATCTTTTGGCACCGAAAAGTTAGAGATTATAGTTGATTGGTGTTTCCACACAGTTTTCAGACAGATGCTTGATAATAAGAAAAAATAAAAGAAGATTCGATATTTGATGGGGTTTTATGCATTAAACTGTAAATTTGACATGTTTCAACAGTTCAGTTGAAATGGTTTATTTGCGCAAATCTAAACCACAACATCAAATATGTAAATCTCAAGAATTATTAAGATATCAGAAATTGATGAGCATTCGACAAAATATCGTGTAAAATATTCTGGAATGCCAGATAGTGCGAGCAATCTGGTATTCCAACGCGAAAAAAACCTTTCAGATTTCGATTTTGCAAATACGTGTTATGCGAAGAATCCAGGATGTCAGTCCCCTCCTTCACGACACTCAACCAATGTCTCAAGCAAGGGATTCACCGGAGGACATACCTCCGGCAAAAACGAGTTCTGTACATTAAGACTTGCAATTTATGATTTTTAGTTTTGCACGGTTTCGAATTCAGCCCGACAGCGCTACGAACTTAATGTGAGGCGAGGAAAATTTCTAATTCCAAAATAGCCGGTTTTCCAAACAAAGCTAGGGATAGCCGGTAACTCAAGCATAACTCGAGATAGTCGGTTCATTCACACAGCCGTCGACTTACCCAGCCTGTGTACTGATTGATCCAATAGGGCCAATCGTCCTGACATCAATGAGACCATGTCCATCGATAGAGATTGTGCCGTTTTGGCACACATAGTACGGAACACATTTGCATCTGCTGTCGCTCACTGGTTGAGAAATTGGATCGACATCAGGTTTTGGAACGTCTGGTAGAAGGCAGCAAAGGTGCAGGTAATTTTTGCACGCAGACCTCAGTCTGAAAGAGTATTGACCAGGCCATGAGATTCGAGATTCAAATTTTCCACCTTTTGGCATCGAAAAGTTTGAGATTATTAGCTGATTAGTGTTCTCATACAGTTCTGAAACAGTTTCGTTGAAATAGATGGTTTTTTTGAAAATTTTGCAACAGGCAGGTGCTAGCTCGTGAGCGAGTGATGTAGGAAGATATTTGAGAATCAATTTGTTAATTCAATCTGCAGACAAGATACGAATCGGTAGTTAAGGATAAAGAACGAAACGTGCATAAATTGAAATAACATAACTCAGATTTCGGTTTTGCATTAAGTATACTATACGTGCAATACGAAGAATCAAGAATGTCAGTGTTCTCCCTCACGCCAATGTCTCACGCGAGGGATTCACCGGAGGAGGTATGTAAATGTTCCACAATTTGAAACTCAGTATTCACATTTTTTTTAAGTGATAAAAATTGTACCACTTTTAATTGGACTGCAAGAAAGAATGAGATATCACCAATTTTTTCTCTCTTGTCAAAAGTTTGAGATTTTTACTCCACGAAATTCAACCCTAAAACTCCAGTATGATTTTTTGTATTGTTCAACGCTAGACTGGGGTGGATATCTACTTTACGCAGTTCTTATTTGCACAATCGTTCCTATCAGAAGTGAAGAGACTTTTTGCTACAGAAATCTCTTCGTTATTTCATAAGGAATTCCAGGTAACATATAGTTTGGTGACAAACATGTAGCAAGTATACCTATACTATAACACTTGATCTGTCGAATGTTACAGCCATGTCCCGTGCAACGCACATGAGGTGGTCCAAGAACTCTGAAATGTCCGCCACATTGCATTTGGCAACTACATAACAATCACATTATATGATCGCTACGAAAAACCGCTATCCGATTTCCACTACGCCAAATTACCGTACTGATACTGATTCAATACTTTTTTAATGTCGTACCTATCATGACCGACATTATGCAACATGAGGAAAATTTCGAAATTCTATCAATTCCGTGGAGTTACAATTCACTCCTCAACGATGAAATCTTATTATTTCAATGAGCGCAGTTGCGAGTGGCACGGTTTTTACTCGACTCCAAGAGTGAACTTTCATTCCGAAAGAAAATTGTTTTCAAAATTGATACCCATTCTTGTCTGATTTCAACCAACGTACACATAAATTGTATTCATGCATCTGTTTCAGTTTCAGAGATTTTTCCTTGCGATTTGATCCTCTGGCCTAAGGGCAGATGCGAAGGAGAGCACTTACCGAGCCTGTCTACTGTTTGATTCACTAAGGCCATCCAATCTGGAGGGTTCTGGTAAGGCCAGGCAGCCGGCGATCAGCGCCAAACCGACACCTAATGTTATAGGGCGCCTCATGATAACGAGCTGAAACGCGAGAAAATAATTATATAATAACTATAATGTGACGACACAACTGTATAATCGAGGGTAGATGTTGGTTGGACACCAGTAAGGGAAGCGATGGTGTTAGGGGTGATTGTATGAAGAGTCAAGTTGTAGTATTGTGTTTATTGTCTCGATTGTTGAATAAGAATCTGCAGATAGTTGGAGGATCGGATGAGAAGAATTGAAGAGGTTGGAGGTTGACTACTAAGTGAGTTAGCAATTAGAATAGAATAATGAGGGAAGCTAGGTTTTAATCAAAGGTGGGAAAGCACGGGGTAAAACGGACCGAGAGCGGAGAACGGACCACATGAAAAATTCCTTTTCAATTATGATAAAAAATTGAATGATTCATCGTGAAGGTAAGCCTCGAACTTAGTAATTTTTTGAGGAAGGTTTCAGTCAGTAAAGTCGAGTCAGACTTAGTCAAGTCATCGCAAACGACTAAAAAAGACAAATTGACTCGACCTGATTGACTGAGACCTTCCTCAAAAAATTGGTAATCTCGAGGGGTACCTTCACGATGAATCATTCAATTTTTTATAATAGTTCAAAAGGAATTTTCCACGTGGTCCGTTTTGCCCTCCCCTACCCCTATATACAGGGTGATATTCCATGGACATCGTAGTAACGTAGTAAACATGTATTGCCCGAAATTATCAGGTTCGCCGCTCGACTATTAGGTAGCTATAGTATAGTCGGAATTGTACTGGACACAAGATCAAGACCGGACTTGGTCTTGTCTTGGTCTCGTCTCGATTTTCAAGATAAATAAAATCCAACATTTCGTTTTTTTGAAATTTGTATTGAATGGGAACTAGATGTTACGTATGGTAAAATTCAAACTTGAACGTTCTTTATATAAATGACTGATGCATCAAATTCAAAATTCAAAATTTATATGGAATAATATAATATGTACTTAAATAATTAGGGCCATTAAGGGACAAGCAATAACCTGACAAGACCAAGACAAGACCGAGATGAGACCTGAAAATCGAGTTTTTTTCGAGACCAAGACCAACCTTCATAGACCAAGACCGAGACCAAGACCAAACTTCACAGACTAAGACAAGACCAAGACAAGACGTAAAAATTGAGACTTTCCCGAGACCAAGACAAGACTCTGCAAAGTCTCGTCTTGTCTCGTCTTGTGTCCAGCACTAAATAAATCAACGCGATCGTAACCACAGATCGTAGATGAGAAATGAAAGAAAAGAAAAATTCACGGCAAAGAAAAGAATCATTTTTCAAAAAAAAAGGGCTGAGGAACTTTCGATCCTAATTTTGACAAGCGTTAACCCCTCAAGAGATTTGTCGCGAATTCTGAATCACCCTGTATGATTGACACGTATTACCCAGACAGCATCAAAGTTCAACAGATATCCATAACACATCCATGGGACGTTGGTATGTCCATAGGACATCCATAGGACATATTTTGAAGTCTGATGCTGTCTGGGTTAGTTTCATGCGTTTGAAAAATTCTCTGAATCGTTGCATAATGCAGTAGCATAGCAATTATTTTCACACAAATCTATCGGCGGTAATAATCTCCGTATAATTTCAACGAGCGATCGATTATTATTATTCAACTATGGGCATCTACGTTTCGGATTATAAAAAGGTGGAAAAAGTGTATCTTTCATGGGTATGAGAACACTTTGGAAGCCGAAAGACTCAAGTTATACAGAACGGTACTTACCACAGTCGAAGGAGAAGAATTTATTGAAAACTGACTACAAACAAATGGATACAGACCGGCAATGAAACGAAAGTTTCGATGCGTCGCACGGCGTATATCCACGGTCATCCCTTCTCCTTGTTATATTCGCATATGTTGATTCCCCCACCTTTCCATATTCCCACTTAATTATGAGCAGTTAATATTTTTTTTATCCTCATCTTGTGACCACAATCCATAAAGGTTTATAGAGCCGTAGCACTCCAGCCAGTGGAAGATGCATCAGTAAATATTTCGATTGCAAAGCTCCCAGATTTACGTCATGGATTTTCTTTTTGAATGGAAAATTACAATATACTTGATTCTCAAATTCCCGCGATCCACAATTAAAGTGAAACCCTGGTGTCAGATGTATTGTGACGAGGGAAAACTCTTTGGAATATTGCCTTTTTTTTTCTTAAATATATTTTTATATTATCTCCCTTCACAAGAACTCTTCACAAGTCCCATCAGCATGTGTATCGACTGATTTATCGGCGTTATTGTTAGAGAAGATGCTCGGCGCGGTGTGTTTGCATTTTTGTCTGGATTTATTTCACGCTCGTTTCGAGCATTCGAGACAATCATAGTCTGACAATAACAATTTGGAAAGTTGGGAAAATGGGGAAATTTTTTAATCGTCATTGTGTATTTTCAAAATTCGCTGTGAACAAGGAACTCTGCACGTTACTTTTCAGCAAAATCTGGGTACATGAGGATCAACCAATCCAACGCGATACAATGTCATACAATCACAGAGTAGTGTCACAGGATGGGTAAAGATCGTTTCGTGCCCGTTTAGAAATGACGTCTTGAATCCAAGGCGTAGTTACCTCTTAGTCCGTAGTAGTAGCAAGGCTTGTATATATTCTTCACCTGAAACAAAAACGAAATTCAGGGGCGTCAGGAACGCAACAAATCAGCGAAATTTGATGAACCTTTGTTGGGCACGTGATACTTCATCAATTATCGAGTTTCACGAATGAAAGTGAAACCTCTGAAATCGATGCAGTCGTGACTGATGAACAAGAACAGCTTTAGGACTTTCCAAATCCGATCAAATCACCAGCTAGAGTAGTAGGAAAAAATAGTGAAAACGAACCGCGCTCTTTTTGACTGTCTCGCGATTGTTGAACGCAGAATCGTAGTCTCGAAAGACGTTTCCGGTCATTACGAAGAATTTTTGGGGTCTTCCGTGGCTCTTGTCCCCTCATCGTAGACGCAATGGGCAGCGGTCAGCAGGAAACTGGAATGAATTATCGTAGCACCACACATAAAGTTTTTCTCGGCCCTCTCTTCCTTCTGCACATAAAGTGTCGCATGCCATGGGAAGTCACCGGTCTTCGCAATCATTCCGTTGAACACTAGCGCAGTCTGACGATTCCGGCCTGTACCCCAGATGACAAGATACTCGAGCCTGTGTCCCAGGGGACACTGAAGAATCGCAGCTCACCCCTTGGCCGAAACGATTGTTACGGGATGCTCTTCTAGACACGGAGTTCAGAGAGTCGCATTTTATCTCTATAAGAGGATCGACCAGATTATTTAAAAATAAGACCTTCATATCTGCTTTTAGATTAATGCTACGTTTGTTTTTGGTCATTTAGTTGCTCTTTCGTGAAACTATTTGCGATGTAAGGTGTAATTCGAGGTGTAATTGGTTCGACTCACCAGTGCAGATGGGAATTATTGACCAGTTTCCACTGGATTGACAGCAGACGTCAGTGCTTCCACTAGCTTTGTGACCAGGGGCACAATTGTATATTAAAGGACTGCCTGGTTTCAGCTCAGTACCTTCAGAAATAATACAATTCGTACTGTTCCCGCGGAAATTTCCATACAACTTCCATTCACCGTTGCTTGGCTGTAGTGGTGCCAAACAGACAGAGTCATCGACGCTTGAAAGTACTCGATCTATCACAGAGCTTACGGTTGTTGACACAGTGATCGTATTGACCAGGTGTAACCTGGATCAAAAAATGTACATATCCGATTAGCTGTTGATTATTTTGATTTCAAAAAAAAAAAAAATTCACAGAGGAGACTTTGGCTGTGTTAGCGTGCAGAGGTTGTCGAGATTGTATGTGATCAGGGTTTCAGCGAGTTGCAAACTGAGTGCAAAAAACTGCGAAGACGATCTCACCGATCACCGTTGCATGCAGGGTGTGAATTGTCGTTCGTCGTCGTGTTGGTTGAATGTTCATACACAGAAAAAAAATTTGTTGACCCAAGAAAATTTTCTGCAAACCCATTGGAAACTGAAATTATCTTGAAGCAAGACAAAATTTTCTCGAACCATGAAAACTTTCTTCGATCCAAGAGAGTTTTCTTGGTTCGAGAACATTTTTGACTTGATTCAAGATAATTTCGGTTTCCAATGCGTTTGCAGAAAATTTTCTTGGGACAGAGAAATTTTTCTTGGGACAAGAAAATTTTTCTTGGAACAAAAACATTTTTTTGGACCAATTTAAATTGGCACAACTCGTTTTTTCTGTGTAGACACATCGACGAGCAGCTGTTAGTAGAAGATTTCTGCTAGTTATTGTAGCGCCACACGTGAAGAATTTCTTTCCGTTCTCTGAGAATCGCTTGTAGAGAAATGCCGTCCAGGGTAAGCTGCTCGTGAATTCGTTCGGCGCTACACCGCAACCTGAAATTACGATGCATGACAATCATACTGGAATTATAGGTACACTAAGAAAGTACATAGTATAAGTACTCTTCCATGTCATATTTTTCTTACTTTAATTCTCGGCTTGCAAACTCAGTTGCGGAACTAAAACCTAGCGGTAATCAAAAGCGCGATAGACAATCAGCCAAATGTATAGCAACACCCTCATCCCCCACCCTGAATTCGATGATTAACTAATAATTGCAGACCTGCCACACATCTGATGGGTTCTGGCTCCCACTTCCCGTTCAACGTGCATTCCACATTCTCACTTTGGCTCGTTATGGAACTTGTGATCGGCATGTAACCAGGACGGCAGGAGATCTTTCCCCGTGTTCCATGAAGCACTGGAGAATCGCAATTCACCCAACGACCCAGGCGGAAACATTTTGCTATCATCGACGCAGGGTTCAGAGGGTCGCATGTTACATCTGAAACCCAATCAGCTAGACTTTAGCAAGAGGAGACCTCTCATTCTTATCTTTATTAGTGAACTGTACCCGCACTTGTTTGGGACAAATTTCAGTGATCTATCTGGAATAATATCGACATTCATAATTCCGTTTACACCATGGACCTTCCGGATTTTTAAAAACGTCTTTTTCTTGAACATTATTATACCAAACCGGAAATCTCTCTCCCCTAGTATTTACAGCTAGAAATTTTTGTTACTCACTGACGCAGATAGGGATCGGTACCCAGTTTTCTTCACTTTGGCACACGACGTAAGGATTTCCAACGAGCTTGTACCCGGGATCACAGGTGTAGTTCAGCAATTTTCCTACTTCGACTCCACCCCCTTTATCAATTTCACAAATGTTGTCTTCGTCACAGTTATTTTCGTGCAGCTTTCGCACACCATTAGAAGGCTGATCTGGTGCCCAACAAAGTTCCGGTAGGGGTGGCAAATCTCTTCGATGAAGACGAGGATTTGAAGTATTTATTCTTACTGTTGGTGTTGCGCTCGGTATCGAAAACTATGACCTGGTTAAAGATTATCAGCTGATAACTCGGTCAGAAAAATGTGATAATATACCGTCAAAAATTCAATGGGGATTTAATTTGGACTGCAGATTTTCAGAGGGAAAAATATAAGGGCATCTTGATACGACAAATTATTATAATATGTTTGACGATCGCTCACCCAACTTTCGAAATGCTAACATCTTCTGTATAGGAATCATTCGAGACATCTTGGCAGCATCCGAGTCCGAAGAGAGCTACCATCCAAGAGTCGACAGTGAATGAATAATGCCAGAGATATGGAAAAGTGAGGTGATGTACAGAGAGTCTATTCCTATAAGTTTATTTTACTTTTCTAGTATTTCTAATATTTGGAGAATGTTCGTTCGTATTTGTAATAATATTAAAAATCTGTTATAACATTGCCTCAATCCTCAACAAAATATACAACATAATCAATAATGAATTAGGAGCAATCAATCACTTTTTTATGTCTGACCCTAACTGTGTGGATACACCCACAGCTGAGATACGAGGCTAGTAAAAACTATGACTAGCAATCTCTTCATGCTTTATAAATCTTTTTTTTTTTATTTATCGTATTAGCCCACGCGTTACTCATCTTTAGCTGAAGCGTGATTTTGTAAATTTAATCTTTCTGTCATGATATAAGATCTTTACAAAATTCTTATTTTTCGGTACTTCTGTAGACAAGAAACTTCAGAATTTGGACTTCAGCGTTTGAGACGATGTATATTGCGATGTGAGCGTCTTATACGTATAGTTGATCAACCGACTTTGTAATAACCGGTTGTATACAAGGTCTCAATACATTTTTAGATTATAGTAATAATCTTTTGAGATTTAAGATATTACCGCCCAAACAACACAATGTCTTAAAGACGTCATATGGACGTCAAAATGCGTCGATTTCTGACGTCGCAAAGACGTCTTAATTGTTGAAGACGTCTTTAAGACATCAGAAATCGACGCATTTGACGTCCATACGACGTCTTTAGGACCCCTTTGAATTTCGTGTTGTCTGGGCGGTCAACTCTCGGATGAATGACAAATCAACACAAAACGATTAACGTTTGGTTGTCACAGTGGCAAGCGAAATATTCCAACATGACGAAGATTTTAATTTATGAAATGCAATAGGCATCGATTATAATTAATAACCAGGAAGAGATGCCTGATATTTCCATGACAAACAATGAGCTAACAAGTTTAGAGAAATACAAAAATATTGAGAAAACCCTTTGATGAACTTTGATACATAAATAAGCAAAGAATCCCCATGTTTTCGATTGCGTTTCTGCTCCTAATTAACTTTCTACTGCAATTATTATCAATACTGGCAATATTAGATATAGGTACGAATGACACAACATATTTTGGATTAAATTGAGTAACTCTTGCACGGTTTTACTTGCGAGGAACTATTATTGAATGTCAATACGTACGCGTATTGTGATTTCAGAACTTACCAAAGAGCCATAAATGTGTGAAGACAGATTTAGCAGCAATAACGACCGACATTTTAACTCACACGTACATGCAAATCATAATCCATAAACATCGTCATCAGTAATTTCGAAATTCAGTAACAGGTTTGAGTCATTGCAAACCACGTGCGGAACTGGATAAATTATACCTTACTAAACCTGTTTTCAAATTCAATATTTTCTACCGTCATTGAAGACCGCGCGAGTTTCTGATCAGGACCTTCTGGTATAACTTCCTAATCTTCGTCCTTCACGTGCTCCGCTTCATAGATTCCGTTGTCCTAGTCTTCCGATTCTCAGTCTTGGACAACTTCGATCTGTTCACCAAAAATAACAAGGTCATGGACCTGGATGTCAATGACTACGAGGTGAGGAACCTGTGATCAAAAGATCATCGGACCCGAGGAGATGTGGTGAAGATACCGTTGTTCGTTTCGTTCTGGAAGTCAAACGTTCGTCTGACGACGGACGAGCGATTGCCAGGATAAGAATGAAACCAGCAATTTCCTTATCATATATAATCATACGTGAACCAACTTTCAACAGACCCACCTCCCGTTTATTTTATACCTAAAATAAAGATTCGCAGAGAGAGGGGAGTGCAAAATAACGGGGCAAATGATTATTCATTATATCTGGGGGGAACCTGTTGATGCAGCATTGATACATAACATTACTCAGGTATCGCCTAAGTTATGTACAATATTCGTATTTGTTTCTTGAAAATGAATATTTACATTACAATCAGTCGAAGTTTCATGAAATATCTACTATAACAGGTTGCGACCAAAGTGGATCGTCGATTCTATACCGCAGAATGGCGATATCGTTTGGCACCCCATTGGCAGCACTAGTCAAACAAGGAATTTTCATTGATCTAGGATAAAGTCAGCTGTCATCTTGTCCGGATGGAGGTGCATTAAGAAGATTGCACAAGAAATTCATACTGAGACTTACAATCACCCTGTTATATCTGAATTATCATTGTATTTCGCACGTTATTGCGTAATAAATTAAATTGAGAATAATTGCTATTTATGTATTGATATACATATTGAAATGGTTGAAATAAAATAAGTCTGGAACGACTGAATAAAAGATGATGCAGTTCTAGGCGTCATGAATGAAAGAGAGTAATCATAGTTGCACGTACAATATTTTTATTTTAGAATATGATAAATGATCGTCAGAAACAGATACATCTATATTATCCCCAAAAATTAGACAAATTTATCACAGAGGATGTACAATATATATATATAATAATATAGATTAATGTATGTCCCTGAGAAATATAAGGCAATCGTTTAACATAGTTCTCAATTTTGTATAAAATTTGATTTTACTGAAATTCAAACGTATTCTCATTGATTTATTTATTTATTTATTTATTTATTTATTTCTGACGATGTATCGCGCGGCACATTATGCTCAATCGCAAGATCGAACAATGTTAATCAAATGAGTTATTTGAAAACCTATATATGATCTCCAGGGACAAACATTATTAATGTCATAATACAAATTTCATATAATTATATATGCATACAATACGTACGAATACTGTAACATATACTTATATAATATGTATAGAAGTGTGTGAGTGGGTGGTGTTCGTTTTGAATTTTTTTTTTTTTTTTTCTTGTATCTGTGTGTGTTTGTGTAGTAGACATTCACTATTCTACGTTTAATATTACAAGTCAAATACGTCAGGTCACAGTTTATTAAATTTGAAACATTTATTAAGGCAGGACACAGATAAAACACTTCTCTGCGTATATTTTTTTGAGAGCTGTTTGATCTTTTTCTGAAATTTTAAATATAGGGTATGAATTATTTTTTGTTTTTCATTTTTTCCTTTCTTTTTTTTTCTTTGTTTTCTTTCCTTTTCTTTCTAGGCCTCAATGGTTACAGTATAAAGAATTGGCAAGCTCTTTTATACACTTTTACACAATTATACATACATAATCAGGGTATAATAATATAATATACATAATATTGTAGATTTCAGATGATTCTCAATATAATATATAAGATGTGTTTTATAATCTTCCTGCATTTTTTTTATTTTTATTTATTTATTTATTTATTTAATTATTAGTATTATTTTTTTTTTTTATAAATATCGTATAATATATTTGTAAAGATATAATTTTATATAATGTAATATATATATATATATATATACATACATATATATATATATTAATAATTTTGGCACAATAAGAAATAGAATCACAGATGAAATCATTGTACATCATGAGAGTGGTAGATGGATAGAATTGCACCGAACGTTGAAAGCAGATATAATTATATCATCTAATCCCCAATATAATAGTCCATCGCACCAATTAATTAATATAACTTTCATAGTTTTCAATATATAATATAATTAACTGTTCTGTTAACACGTTCATCGCTTAAAAACTAATGAAAATACATCACGTAGTATATAATATAAAGTAATAATTTTAATTAAACTTTATCAATAATAATTTGACTCTCACTTTGGCAAATACATATTTTTTTTTTTTTTTTTTTTAATCTATAATATGTAGAATATAATAATATTAAATAGAATATATAATATATCTTTGAGAATTTGTAAATATATATAATATACTTTAATGGTAAATTCAATTTATAGTATTTCTCTTTCTTTCTATCTATCTCTCATTTTTTTTTTTTTTTTTTTTTTTACACGCATAATACAGCTGCTTTCAACGACTCGTTTTGCACAATACGCTACGATACTAAAGCTACGTAGAAATGCTATGGATTTTTTTTTCTTCTTTCTTCTTCTACGTTACAATTTGAAAACAGCTACACAAAAGCTAAAAAACATCGATCTACTATATATATATATATATCTAATACTGTTTTACGCGACTCGTTATTCATTCTGTTCCTATGAATGCACGCTGTGATGTAATTTATCGTGCGAACCATTGGTGTAAATACCGTAAACCTTGGAAAAAGAATAACAAGTATTCACAGGGCTTCATTCCATGTTTTATCATTTTTTTTTTCCTTTTTTTACTTCTTTTATTTTTAATGCTCAACTATTTTCACGTAAATCCTAATGTAGAAAAAATAATTATATGTTTAATCTTAAAGATTCATGGTCCATCGATCCTTTGTTATTATTTTTTTTAATTTTAATTTTTTTTTGTTCCTTTTTTGTCGTTTTTTTTTAGTTTTTTTTGTTCTAAAATAAAACTTTTTTACCTTTAGAATGAAGAAAAAGAGAATACAATCTTTATGCTTTCATACAAAATGCTAAAATTCTTTTTCTTTCTTTATATGACACGAGGTATTGTATTTTTGAAAAATCAAGCCCTGTTTATGCGTATCCATTTACATCATCTCTAACGCGATGCTATAATATGTGTGTGTTTTAAATGTGTATATATGCTGTTTATTATACATATATATATTTCTTGTTTTTTTTTTCTATGTATTTATCTATTATATGAATTATACTTCCATGATTGTTGTACAGAGGAGACATTAAATGCCATATTGGTCTGTTGTTGCGAAAAAGGCTTGTAGAAAACCAAATACAGATTTTAATATCGTTATTTTTGTTTAGAAAATGTTTTTTTTTCCATATTATATCTACCTAGATGTATAATAACGATGATTTCTATATATGTATAATACGTATATAGTCTGTATCTATATATTGAGAGAAACAGAATCTGACAGAATCTATAATATCGTACACATTTAGGTAGTACATGCTAAATTTATAAAATATTTAAACATGTTATATTATAATGATTAAGATGTGAAAAATGTGAAAAATGATAAATATATGTCGTATAACTGTGTATTCCATAACTCATAACAGAAATATCAATAATATTATGAATAATAACGTGAATATGAAAACTAAATAACGTTGAAAAAAGATTTGTTATTTGGCCGTTGTTTAATTTCATTTCATTTCATCAATTGATAAATGGTGTTTTTTTCACATCCCTGCGGATCATATTGCAAATAAAACTTCTCTTGTCTCTCCCCATATCTCAACTAGTACACAAAAGTACGCATAGGGATGTGAAAATTATTTTGATTCCGATCAATTATCCCATTACTCTCCAATTTGGCAAGACTTCAGCCATGAGCGTAGAAAAATACTCAGTTACATTAAAAACTACAGTTTCACCAGCGGCTAGTATAGCTCCCCAAGAACCGTAGGTACCATAATCAATAATGCTGTGATTACAAGTGGATAAAATTGCCAGATCTCTCCCCGGTCCTTTAGCGTCAGGATCAGACACAAAACTTATCTTACTTTCCTTTCTTTTCAGATTATATTTGCACCATATAATGCTATCGCTGGCCACAATGAACACTACATTCTTATATTTATTCTCATAATAATCCATCGCAGCGTGATAATAGCTCACAGGCGCCGGATGAACCTTTCTAGTTCTCCAAAGGTAATCTATGTAGTCTGTTCTCCGTACGTGGATACCAACAAACGTTGGATCAGTAACATTGTGCTGTTGCGCAGCTTCCTTAAGCATCGACTCAGCATTTATACGGAGTTTTGACTTGAAAGTAAACTCTCGACGTATGTCTTCAAGCCATACAAGCACGATAGACCAGTGTGCAGCGTACCTATTAATTACATTTACGGATATTAAGTATCAGAATAGGAGAACTTCTTTACGCTCGTATCTGGATATCATCAAATCCATTTTCAAGGGGCTATTCCTCAATTTCTGATTCCGAAATCGATTTTACAGCATTAAAAAGTTCTTTATGAAGAACAATCTGTTTTATAATCATTCAGAGATTTAAAACCGTGGGATCTAAGCGGCGATAGATCTAACTGAGAACAACGATGACTCCAAAATCCTGAATTCAGTATATCAAGTTTTGGAATGTGGAATGGAGTTTAAAAATCTGAATGAATATTCCCTTGAATTTGATTCGATCGGTTGAAATATTGTCTTACTTTGGTAATATAATACTCTGTTCAGTGCTGTTCCACTGTTCAAGTGAATTAACGACTTGCGAACCATCGAGAGTGCATTGTCCGATGTAGCTGAGCGGTGGAATGCTTAAATTCTCAAAATGTTCTTCAAGAGTTTTGAGAATACATCTAGGCATGAATGCTTCGAGTCCAGTTCTCCTTGCAATAGCCCAAACCGAGGCATATTCCCATATCTGATTACCCAATCTCCCAGCTTGTACAGCGGATACAATACCGTATTTTGGACATTGGTTTTTCCACTCGGCTGGTATACGAACATTTTTTAAATTCGTACGACACAGCGGCTGTTCGTATTCAGAGAATTTTGTTCTACGACCTCTAGGGTTAGACGAATACATGGGAAATAGGAAGACGTGTATACCCAGGACTACTATCAGCGCTAGTACTATCGCGCTCGCTAGTACATGCTGCTGAGCGTGGCTCATTATATTCCTTTTTCTTATTATATTTATATCTAGACTTTAGGTTTATCTATATAAAAAAAATAAAAAATAATACACGTTCATCAACTCAGTCTGGCATCCTCAAGCTATTGATGTAGTACAGCCTTTTCCATTCCAGTTTGAAATACATCTTGAACAAAGAAGTAAAGTGAAAAAATAAACAAATAAAATAGAATAAAAAAATAAAAAAACAACAACAACGTCGTCAATTATTTTCGAAAACTGATAATTGAATTGGATTTTTCTTTTTTCACAAAACTATGCAATTACTATAATCGTTTGTATATATTATTCAAACATGCGAATGATGTATTAGAAAATACCTATTGTTGTTGCAGCATCGTGACAGGGGATACCCAGAGCCGAGAATCCTCGTTGTGTAAAAAATAATGTTAAAAACTGATTTATACCGAATTTAAAAACGGAATCGTATATCATGATTTTATGAGAAAATAATTCTTCGTTTATAGGGTTGTGTATTTTTTATTTTATTTTATTCTCTTTTAGTGGTTGTTATTATTATTATACGGTGACGTTTGGCGTTTTAGTTGCGGGTTTGGGGTTGTTATTTGTTAGTTTGACAATATTATGTATACCTATTATGATTATAGAAATATTATAATATTCACAGGACTATAGTTCTGCAGGACTTCGCTATAATAAATACGTGTCTGGTTATAAGTTTTTAGTTAGTTTATTTAATTTTTTCTTCCACTCTCGACTACAAACTACCACTCCCTATTTCTATCCCTATCCGTCTAGAGTCTAGACAACTACACCTCGGCTTTTGAGGGTAAATTTTCCATCCTGCTGGGGATGTTTTCCCTGGATATGACGTCAGGGCACACTTCTTAGCGCTGTGTGATGTATTGATTTTTTAATTTCACAATACGCGTTACCAACAACGAGTGGGAAATCTTTATTACCGACTTAGCTACAGTCGGTATAGTTTATACTTTCTATATTACCGACTACAAGAATTAAACCGTGCGAAGGTTAGAACGCCTGAGGGTAGGCAACTCAACATACTTCGATGCGTGCTACACGTAGGCGTCGAATCGCAAGACCTTGCAATTCGTTGTTTGATTCCATTTTCGAATCGAACATTATTGAATAATAAATTGATAATCAGTGGCATGCTAGGATATCAAACTCCTTGAAATGATTATGCAGATTTAAACGGAATGTATGATTGTGATTTGAATTCAGAAATTGAAATATAAGAAGTCGTATAGGTAGGTTGAACAGAAAGGGTAGAAAATTGATATGAATTGCTTTTCAAGAACTGAGACCAGCGTCAGTTTATTATTTTTCATTTCGAAGCTGGGTCTGAATAACTAGAGGAGGACGAAATGGAATGGGTTTCTACTTCTTGCCTTCGTGGAACTAGAAATACGGCAATAAAAGACTGAATTGCAGAGAAATAGTAACAACGATATATTTGTGGCGAATACCTAATTATGAAGAAAGAATTGATGATAAGAATGTCAGATAATCTTGAAAGGAAAAAGTATACCGCGAAGGAAATTTGACGCACGCACACGCTTTAAGTTTGTCTAATAAAAATGATTGATGAACTGTTGACTGGCGTTAAAATGATAAGAAAATTAGTTTACGCAGGGTGTGTATATTTTGGGATGAAATTTGATAATAAAGTAACAAATTGAAGGTAAAGTAAATTCACCCTACCCTATGCAGGGAATGAAAAAAATACGAAATAATGATCAGACTATCAGGTGGTGCAATACTGAACGTCTTTTTTGCCGAAAATCACGTCATATCTCATTCTACATTAGGATGTCACAATTATGGTAGCTAAGAGATTCTACGCATTTTTCCACGGTGACATTGCAAGAAGTCTTTGAGATCGCCGAACGCAGGTGAAGTGAGAAAATCACAATGATCCAAGGCACGCAGCTCGGAGCTTTAATTAAAGCTGAAAGCTTACTCTTCTTATTGACGACTTCTTTTCCGTATACAAAGATACACTAACTAAAATTTGAAGACGTTTCATTGAACGTCTTCAGCAACCCTCAAATGCCTCATGCATCTCATGCACATCCCAGTAAACGAACACGAATTGAAACGAATTGAGTATGTGCAAAACAGAATTAACACGAATTAAATAGAATTTAAAAAAATTGCTAAGAATTGACACACAGGTCTTTTTAATTCCATCTAATTCGTATTAATACCGTTTTCCACATACTCAATTCCTTTTCGTTTACTGGGATATTTCTGCGTTGTCTTCTTCAGACAGATTTATAACGCATCAGAAATACTTTCAGACTTCATTAAGACGTCATGAAGACTGCTTACGTTAAAGCGATTAAATATTCTTTTGAACTTCTTAGGCGCAATCTGAGTAGAATTTTTTAAAAGACTACTAGTTTAGGGGTTCTCTTAGTCGAGACATCACAGAACGTAAGTCAAATGTATACAGGGTGATATTCCAGGGACATCTCAGTACTGCAAGTCTCGGACCGTCAGGCGGCTGATAAATATGTGCGCGAAATTATCAGGTTCGCCGCTCGACTATCAGTTAGCTATAGTATAGTCAAAATTCGATCAACGCGATCGTAGCCACCGATCGTAGATCAGAAATAAAAGGAAAGAAAAATCCACGGCTACGATCTGTGGCTACGATCGCGTTGATCGAATTTTGACTATACTATAGCTACCTAATAGTCGAGCGGCGAACCTGATAATTTCGCGCACATATTTATCAGCCGCCTGACGGTTCGAGACTTGCAGTACTGAGATGTCCCTGGAATATCACCCTATAGGCATACTCCCTCGTCTCTGGATAATATGATACTTGGAGACACTTTCGCGAACACGTGTTATCTGGTTATAAAATCTTTTTGTGAATATATTTTCCATCCGAAGGATATGAGTCGTAAGTTAAAGTGGTTTTAAGCTCTCGTCCGGTTCGCTCCTTCCTCTTTATGTACGTATACCTATATATGTATAAATAAAAATCGGACTTTTTTTTCCCGGGGATCGAGATAGTGGAAAACGTCCTGTGGAGTACGAGGCATCCCGCTGTTCTATACGTGAGCCATTAGAGGTGCTGCTTGACCCTTTTATGGCATACTTTGACCTTCAGATTTATTTATTTAGGACTCAGGGGGTTGGGAAAAGTTGCTCTACAGGATCGTCGCGAAAATATGTTTCCAGTTATTTTTTTCTCCATTTTTTTTCTTTTTTTTTTTACTTTCTGCTCTCGTGCGCGTTCTGTCGTCGCCGCTATCAGAATGGGGGCGAAAGTTTACGACGGGATCAAACTATTCCCTGATCCGTTCATCGAAGCTATATCGTCGATCGAACAATGAAACGACAACATCGGGAAAGCCGTTTCTGGCGTGTAAAACTTATACGCATATTACAATATCTCCGTATAGATATACTCGCTTCCATAGTCTCGCATATGTGTAATCCCTGATCAGAGGGGATTATTTTTAACATTGAAATCCATATTTTCCAAAAACGGATGAAATCCGATTAACCCCCTGCATTCCGATCATAACACAACGAAAATTTTCTCTCTCCTATTTTTAAATTAGCGATGAAAAAAAAACATACGCATATCAATAGTTTGAAACTTCAACTTACCTTCGCTTCGTCTGCAGCGACATTATACTTATAAAAATATTAGTTTTCTATTATAACTGGAATTTTTATCACATCTATACGATGGCGCAGATGCACGTTACTCGAATCTCGGTAATTAATCATCTAAGATTAATTGTGTTACTCAGGTGTACCCGATCGCGAGTCTTAAGATACCCTGGAGAAATCTTCACAGTGTTAATTAATCCACTGATCACATAACTGTCATAATTATCAAAAAATACAGTTCTTCTTTTTATTCATATCTTTGTTCAGTATATTTCTTCGGGGTTTTCCAGCACTCTTCAATTGTTATACCTCGATCCTTTTGTCCCTGCGGATTTCACTGCTTATTAGGCACTTACATTAACGGCATAGGATGTATCTGCTCAGAGCTACAGATACGGATTTGAATTCGGTACCCCGGCCACAAGGGGTTTGACGTGGGGTGAGAATATATGAAAGGGAAAGTTTTTTGGACGCGTTTGTAAAAGAGAAACAAACAAAAAGAGGGAGAAAAAGACAAAGAAAAAAGAAAGGGAAAAGAAAAAGAAAAAGAAGAAGAAGAAGATGAAGAGCGAGAGTTCCTCTTATACATAGTTAGTATGTATAAAGTAAAGAAAACCGCGAATTGAGTCTGTTGGTATATGCGCCGACTGAGGTATTCCCCTGGATATCCTTATTTTTCCCTATTTCCTCAGCTGTTTCATACTCTCAGAATTCGGCCTCGCTGTACCTACCCACCTCACAAAGTCGCGAAATTCACCAGACAGCACTTTACAGAATTACAACTGCACCCAAAGGCTGTATGTACTCAGATTTCCGCAATTCTCTTAATTCTGACGCTCTACTTCACTGTAGGGAGAAATAAAATTCAGTTATAACCCGGTAAAGTTTTAGAGAGAAAAAAAAAAAGAAAAAAAAAAAAAAAATTTGCTCGGAAAGCTCGTCTTCAGAATCGTAAAAATTTCCAGCAACTTATCTCCGAACGAAAATACGGATCTTCAATTGTATAAAGTGGCCAATTTTCACCCGACCATAATCACATATAATATATAGAAAAAATAAACCGTCAAGATGCCATGCATTGCGTGACAGAGATCCATCAGGTTTCCGGAAGAGATTTGCGAGGTAAAATTAGATGGAATCGCACCGCAATTTCAAGACGCGTATAATTCGTCTAGGAACCGTCGGAATAAGATTTAGTTTACTCAAGAAATTAGATTTCGGTTATATACGATAGCAGCAGGCCTTTATTCGCCTCCTGAGTGTGTACGCCCCATATTATACCTACAGAACCTCCGCGCATTCTGTTCTTTTCCTCAACGTCTCTCCTCAAGTCCGGTGTAGGTACCCGTATAAGAAATAAGACTACTCGTATGAGTCTCATAGCGAGAGGTGAAGATACGCGAAAGGGAGGTCCTCGTGAGGAAATTCGATAGTCGTGAACGAAATTGCGTAGGTGCCGAATCCGGGAATCCGGGAAAGATGTTCGTTGCGAAATAGCACGACGTTTGTTGGGTCCGCGAAAAGCCTTTTCTTTGGCCTGGCACTATCGTGGGTGTCTGAAAAAAGACGCCCCTGAGACGGCCGGGTAGATGGAGAATAAGCGAGGAAAATCGTCTGGCTGATTTGTTATTCGGGCTGGAAATAAGGCGAGAAACGTAAAGGCTCCGTTGGCTGATGCCTTGATGATGCGGATTCTCTTAGCAACACTAGAATATAGTTTCTACGGCTTATGGTGATCGTGTTGCGTGATCCTCGATCAAGATCGTATTTTTCATCGCGACAGCTACCGTTCGACGGTGACTGGTGCGAAAACGATTCAAACACTCGTTAAGTCGTGAATCAAAAGGTATAGACGGAAGAAACAACGATAAAGATCAAACGGATGAGACAAGCGTGACAAACGACGGTGAACTAGGCCTCGGCTATAAACTGTTTCGACTGTTCATGCAGTTTACGGAAAAATCCCCGCGGTGCCCCATGATTATTACATAATGAATAATGATCTAATATTATCGTTACGGAATTAGCTGGATTCGATATTGAGTATGCAATGGATGTTGAGTGCGGTATAGGATATACGTAATAAACCAGCGCATTATAATTATAGAGACAAAAATATAAAGCCCTATTGTACTGCTGCAGGAGACTTGGAGAGAGTTTAATTAGCTTTAATTAAGGTAGTTGAATTATCTCTCAGTCAAGACTCACGACCTACTCTTTTTGTGTATATAATTATCCTCGTAACCATATCCGTATGACTTTCAAAGTAACATTGAGATCAATAATTGAAATAAATTGAAGGTGACTACGATATAGAATCATTCTGAAGTAAGAAAGAGGCCGGAAGTCGGTCTCATTTCAATTTTTCACTCCAATTTATATTCGCCCAGAGTATTGCTGGATCTGAAAGGCAAATTACTCTAGGAGCTTTCGTTGTCAGAGAATAAACTTTTCTTCTCAAGTTATACGGAATATGTCTATACCTACTATACCTATCGATAATAAATATTATCTCTATTTTTTCATGATAATAATTGTACAGATTACATATAGACGATGAGAAATAAAGCATTGCTGCGTAGGGTCCACATAGTAAATGTCCAGAGGCACGCAATTCTCGATTTAGCTGAAAGGTAAACTTTACCTAAGAATTATTATCCGAGCTGAAAGCTTTCCGTTAATCGTAAATATCTAAATATTCAAAGATATAGGAACCCAAAACAGAGCCATGTAGCTCCTTTATTTTTTCGTTCAAGGATCAGTACAGACATTAATATGCATGTATTATTCACAATCCCTGAAAATACGCGTAATCCAAATTTTACATCATCTATAAGTTCAAATCGCTATCACATCATGACTTCTTAGTCTGATAAATGTGGTGCATACAGCATACCCTATTAGTACAGAATAAGAACGTTGAAAGTATAAGACTGTGAAGATATATGAGGAGGTAATTTTCTCCGCAATATTCTCACAAATTTATGGGTTATTAATTTTATGAACCAGCTTCTTCGGCCCGGCTCTAACAGAGCATATATAGATAAAGCCTGTGTGTGTGTGTGTGTGTGTGTGTCTCCCTCTTTCTCTCGCTTTCGACAATATCTCCATTGTGTCACCAGCCTCTGCCTACTCCTTGGGAACTTTCTTACTAAGTTTACTTCCGGAAGTAAAGTCCGCTTACTTAAATGCCTGCTCCAATATCCCGTATTACATGACTATATACATACCTACGCGTACCTATACCTGCAAACATTAGAGAAACATATTATACGCATATACTTTTCATCATGAATTAAATTTTCACAGTTAGAAATTTTGAAATTCAACATTAAAGTTCCAGAAAAATATGGCAAAACTTCACGGTCAAAAGCTTGCTAAATTTAGTTGAAATCCTCCGAGGTAGTTGCAGTTATTATACGATGTGATGAATGAACTGCCCATTCCCTTGCTCCCGTTGAATTACTCTATTCCATTACCTCGAAGTCCGCTTGTAACAAAAAGACGTCGTAATTTATACATGTACCTACCTACCTATATGTATGTACAGTTCTTTTGAATTGCTATTGTCAAATACTGCCATAGCACAAATATGAAACTCGCGTTACCCGCGGATTGAAATACAAAATAAAAGAGAGAGATGTAGTCCCGCAGACTCTGAGCTCCACTTTTAACTTGATTCGGTATGAAAGATTGGTACAACTTATGCGTAAGCTTTTACAAGCACGCAAGCCGATCGTTCGATATGCATTAAGATAGGAGAATGAAGAAAAAAAAAGGAAAAAATAGAAGGGATGAAACTGTCGTGAACAATGTTCGAAAAAACTGTTGTATTAATGTACAACTATGGATGATTCCAGTGTAAGGAATGTCGATTTTCAATTATGTTTTTCAGAAGATTTTTTGTTGAAAGAAAAAAAAAAATGAAGAGAAAAAAAAGGAATATGTCTCCGCTAAATTTATCTGCGATATTCAAAATCGCTTCGTATATAAATATTTCTTTAAAATTTTTACCCCAAACTCCCAGCTCGAGCAGCTATAGCTCGCGATATTATATAGGCGGGTACCAATTCTGGCCGATAACTTATTTCAGAATTTTCCACCACGAAAGTGGTTCCCTTACTGCATAAGCCGCTTTGTGCGGCGGGGTGTGCGTGTGTGATCCGAATTCATCAAACAGCCCCAACAAAAGCTCTCTCCTTTTCTGCGCGTGTATGTAGGCGTACGTATGTATATATGCCTATACGTCTACTTCTTCGTAATTTATATAGTACGTGTTATGGGTATAGCTGACTACGTCTTCGCCGAATTCGTGTTCGAAAGTAGAAGGTATATCGGGATCAAGGGCCCGGCTTATGATAGGTACCTACAAATCGCTCAGGCTATTAGCAAAATCGAAAATGATTAAGTGTTGTAATAGATTGCGTTTTGATGGAGTGTTCGAGTCGGTGGAAAAAACTTAGCACCCCTTATCCCTTCTCTCTTTTCTACTCTCTCGTCTTTGTGGACCAAAAATCTTTCGCCTCGATGACTCGGGCCGCGCGGTGCCTGTGCCTCTGCCTCTGCCTCTGCCTCCTCGAAACCGCTTCGACGCCTCGACGCCTCGACGCCTCGGCGCGTTTACGTCGCTCGGAAATTACGCATAACTCACTCTGCCTATTGTCAGATTTACCATGAAATTCAAAAGACTACCCCATTTCTCCCGTCCTGCAGCACCAGAGCTAGGGGACCCGACGACCCGTTCGTAAGAGCTTTAAACGGACCAAAAGAACCGGAGAGGTGAAGAGCCGCCATTTTTAATCGCTGTATACTCAAGAGAGAGAGTAAAAGGATGAGAAAATACTGAGAAACAAAATAACCGAGATAACTAACAGGATTATTTACGCAATGTGACTCTTTTCTCTTTATATACCTACCCATGCCTTCATATTATCCCTTTACGCGTTTCTGATTAATTATACTTTTCTTAATAATGCCCGTTGAACGTTATATACCTAGTCCTTTATATTCATATTCGCGATATAATGACAAAGCGAACACGATATAATAATTTTCTTCCCTGTTACTGCATAAAATCACTTTTCAATCTATAGGTATATAATATATCCTATATATCTACACGTCACCTGCGTGGATCAGTCTCGTGAATAATTTTCTATAAAGATGCAAATAGATGATCAAGGTGGATACGAGAAATTTATAGATAGGATACAGATATACGCTGCAGGTATATATATAGTACATAATAGGTATATATATATATATTTATCGCGCGATTGGTACGTATCGCTGCGAGATGATCGCAGGATCAATGGCACGAGATGAAGGCCTCTCCGTTTTCATCAAGCCAAAATTTCGAGAGTGCGTTTCACGGCAATACGAGCTGATTGATACGTGCCGGAGGGGTTCGGCTGGCGCCGGGTAACAAGCCCTGACTAAATTGCTAATTAATATCTCGCTAACTCGGATTTCCAGCTTCCATCGCATCCAGTATCAGCCGAGGACGACGTAAAGCCAAACGCCCGTGTCCTGCCTCTTTTTTTCTCTCACTGATCTTGCTTTTCAATTTATTCATACAAATTTTGTATACCTGTTGGAAAAAGGGAGCTTTTTCTTTTTTTTTTTTCCTTTCTCTCTTTTTTTAAACAGAGATTTGCATTTTCGTCCCCTCATATATAAATATGATTGATTAGTCATGGTTATAGGATTAGAAGAGAACTTGATGTAATGTAGAGAAAATGTGTATACCGTGAGGTCCGCGCGGGCTGCTGCGAGCACATTGAATCTTTCAGAATTATGTAAAATCGCATAAAGTGGTATAATTGTAAAAGATTGACCCTCACGTGACTCGAGTGGAGTCAGAGAAATTGCAGGGGTGGTTTTAGCATATATATACAGCACTTAAATATTACCCAAGCAGACACTTTCATTTCCGAGTTTCCAACTCGAGAAATATTATCCCAGGAAATGATATTCAAAACGCGAAATACATAAATTTCTGTTATACCTGGGCTGAGCCATATACGCATAACATATACCTATACCGGCTTCGATTCTTCGAAATATTTTGTACGTTAAATTGTTTCAATTTTTTTGATAACAAAAAAAAAAAAATGAAAAAAAAATTACGAAAGGAATGAAAATGGAAGAAAAAAGTTAATCGGAATTTAAAACTACCCCAGACTTTCACAACTGCATATTGTGCATATGATAACATTAATAACGATACCTTCTCTCACCCTGAACTACCCTCACCTGTATAATGAGGAATCATTATTCTGAAAGCTGCGAAATGTGGTCAGCCTCACATTCTGGTCTAGTAAAGCTGTCTGTGACTTTACAGAAATAAGCTCGTTATTGAAAAGGAACAAGAGGATCGCGAGACCTGCGTCCTGTTAAATATGTTTTACGAACCGCAGTTCTGATCGTTATGCATGGACTCACCTATACCAAAGTGTTTATAATCGAATCAAAGGATTTCTACCCTTAAACTAAACTATAAGTAGACCACCTTGTTAAACCTGCAGTCAATACGTGTTACGCTTGAACGAGTCCACGCGATCGCAGCAAGGGATGAAAACTTGTATGAAGTATAGAAGCAAAGTAAGGGATGAAATTGTTCGACTTGTTTAATTTGTTCGTAAAAATTTGTCGACATTCGTTTTTAAATTCGGATTTTCATCCCCCGGTTATTTCACTATTTCGCTCGTGGTTATTCGAGCCCGTTGCGGTAACAGACTCGAGAGAAGTAACGTTGGAGCGAGTGTATAGCGGTTAGAACCCCTTTCGTTGTCCTAATCTCGCTAAAATGTGCTTCTTATTCAAATGAAGCCCAGTGGTAGGTTTGTTGTACCCATGTACAGTGCAGGGGGCGAATCCCAGGCGGCGGGGGCGGCGGAGAAATCGGGAGTAAAGGCTGGTGGTGGTGGTGGTGGTGGTGCAGGGGATGAGCGACCCTTCGGTTTAACGGGGAAATAAGGGCGCGAGTTTTCGCGTATTTAAATAGGGTTTCGCACACTGCTGAACCGCCGTATAGAGAGAGGGTTCGACGGGAACCTGGGATAAGGGAAACGGATCCAATCATAATCTCTACCCATTTTCATCCCCATTTCGTGGCCGGATAAAATTTAGCCCCACATACACCCCCGCGATATCCAAGTTCTATTCAATCTATTCCGCCTCTACGCAGCCCCTAAGCAACACGATGTCGAATGGTTTGGGGTTCGGAGGACTTTTTTTATTATTTTTTTTTTTTTTTTTACACTCGCTTTTCAAAAACCGAAACCTTTCGTCAAATTTACTGTGGGTAGGTATTCTATGCTATCAGTAGCCGCACGAGGTTACGGAGCGATGACCCTCCCTCCCTTCTTCATCCGAATTTCCTTTTCGGGTATCCCTTCGCACGCCATCATCCTGAAATGCCTCGCGCGACGACCTCGTCAATTTTTCTTTATACATTTCTCGTGTAAACTTTTTGCAAGGTTTTATTCATTTTTTCGATTTTTTTTTTCATACCGTTTCAGCGTGGAACAAGTTTGGGAAATTTTATACAATAATTGCAGGGTAAAGTTTAAAAAACCAAAAAAAGAAAATGGAAAATAAAATAAAAACAGATGAAGTTATATGCAGGGGGAACTATGAAAGCGAGTAAAAATACAGGTATCGAAGCTCGTTTGACTCTGGCGAAATTGCATATACCTATACATATGTATGTGTGAATATTTGAACTGTAATTAAACGCGAAAATAAAAGGTGATAAATAAAAGTCTAAATACGCATTTAAACAGAATCTATATAGATATATGCATATATATATAGATATACCTATGCGGGATCAACGCGTTGATGCAAACAAATGTTTCACCCCCTTCTGACAAACACCGAACACTGAACTAGTAAACATTGAAGTCAAAGGGGTGTGAAATAAACTGGATGGAAACAAACGGGTTCTGTAACGAGGTTCCAAAAGTATTAGGGTAGAACGGAGTTTTGATTTTCGCGCAAGCCCGGGGTGCGTTATCGATACGTTATCGCACCGTGTTGGACAGGGGGATGCTTTGGGGATGATTAAGCGTGCTGAGACCATAACGTGGATAGCCAGGCTTTCGGGACACCAGGATTTTCAAATATTTTACTCCACGTGAGCTGAGAAGGGAAAAAAAGGGGGAGGAAAAGAGAAAAGGGATTTGGAATTCAGGTTCAGGTTCGGGTTGAGCTTATCGTTGAAACGCCAGGCTCACAGGGGATGGAGTTGGTAAAACAATCGCTTAATCGCGTTTAATCGTGCCTAATCGCGTTTGATCCACTTAGCCGTTTACCCCATTAATTTTTTTTTCTTTTTTTTCTGTTTTTTTTCTTCTCATTTTTTCTCTACTTTTTTCTCTGTTTAGTTTCACATTATAATCCCCGGCCATTTGTCAGGATGTAATACAGCGTATACTTCCACACCTAATCTCGCGTTTCCTGAAACCGTAAACAATTTTTTTTTTTTTTTTTTTTTTTTTTTTTTTCATATACCAAAATTGACGACTTGTATTAATATTTAAAGAAATCAAAAGTAAAGTGCAGTTCTCATTTTTCTTGGATAGATTTTATTATGTAATATAAACTTATATGTTACACGTATGTATCGCTACATATAATATGTATCGCTTATCGATAAGCCTATATACCTATAAATAATCCTAATTTCTTATCATCATAGAATGCACAGTGTCTTGTACAGAATTATTATTATTATTCATTATTAACATTAATATTTATGATTATTAATTATTATTATTATTATTATTTAATTGTTAACAGTTTGAATCTTCGTTATTATACCTATATAAAGATGTAGTATAGAACTTTATAGTTACAGTATATATAATATATCGATCGGACTTTTTCTGTTTTATTTTTTTTCACACAAATTTTTATTTTTCATTTTTTTCATTTTTCATTTTTCATTCTTTTCATTTTTTGTTTAATTCAAACCGATCGACCGTATCGTACGAATTGAAGAATCTTTGTTTATTTTTTCCCCCTTTTTTTTTTATAAGTACATAATGATATATGTATAATATATGTATGTAAAAGTTGTACAACAAGTTTTATTATTGCACGTTGTGTGTTTAGGTGTAGGTATATAAACGATAAATCGCTTGAACAAAATTTTTTTTTGAAAAGTCTTAGACGATCGTTAACTATATATATTATAAAACTTTAGCCTAAATTTAAAATTACATTACATAATTGGCTTGGCCCATATTTTCGTGTCAAATATTAGAACGGTTTTTGATTTACGCATATAAATGCATTTTATTAATTTATAATGCGTTTATCTTTATTCTTTATCGCTTTTTTTTCTCTTTTTCTTTCTCTCTCTTTCTCTCTGTCCGAAAATTTATTCATTCATTTCTATTATCATATAATATATATATAACAATACGTAATTATCGTGTCTATTGACAGCTGATCTCGTTTTTGGATTTTGAAAAATGATAAACTGAGAACCTCGATGCGAGTAGGATGTTGAGATTTTTTTGAACGGCTGGGTTGAAATTCTGGATTTTAAACGTTCCGAATTCATTTGAAGCAATTCCGAATTTTCAGTACGTTGAAGTTTAGAAAATCAGGATTCCGAAAGTTCGGAAAACTGTTTGTTCCAAAGAGTAAATCACAAAGCGATTGATGTGAACCCTATATTGGTTTCGATACGATTAGTACAGCCCGAGTTATTCAACGTTGAATGAACACATGCGTGAATTTCAAGTTTTGGAAATTTGGTATTTCGGAATTTTGAACCTCCGCGACGTTCTTCGATTGAAAGTTTTTTTAAATCGGCTATGTATAAGATGTTACCTCGATATTAAAATTCGGAATTTTCATCATTCGGAATTATTGAAATTCGGAACTTCAACCCTGCAGCCCCATTTTTTTATTTTTTTATTTTTTTTATTCCTTATCAGTGCAGCTGATGAGTCAAGCCTTTTTTTTATCGGCGTACAGTACATACAGTTATACATACCTATATTTAGTATTGTGTACTATAATCAATTAGTCGTTATTACGATTAGTTATTTGTTTTTTTTGTTTTTTTGTTTTTTTGAATTTTTTTACTTTTTTTTATTATTAATTATTAATTAGTTATTATCGTTAACGGTAACTATACGATATAATACACTCACCTAACCGTACCTGATGATATTTTGTAAAAATTTTCACCCATATTCTTAACTACCCGATAAATTATACTTCAAGTTTTAGATATATATAATATATACCTATATATCTTATATACCTATTAAATATTACAATTACACACTGCGGTTTTCTTGCATTACGTCTTGTGCGAAGTATAGGATATAATATAGGCAAAAGTGTTATGGCGCGTCAATTATAATTGTAAAAAAAATATTTCAAGATTCGACAGGATTATTTTATCTTTTTTATTTCCTTCCTCTTCCTTTTTTCTATTCTTTTTTTATCTCCATTTATTCATTTTTTAAAAAGAATACACTTCGTTAATTTTTTTTCTCTTCTTTTTTCTGCTTTTATTCAAGTATATAGGTAATCTGCGATAGTTCGTTCTTTACTTTTTTCTTTTTTCTTCAAGTCGTTTCTTTTTTTCTTTTTTTAATTATTCGTTCGTTCAAATTCTAAAAAATAAACGCATACGTATATAATGCATGTGAAAAAACATCTCATACAGCATATATCGCCTACGTTTCGATTGTCTTGTAAAATTATTGTAATTTCCCAATATGTATTTCCGATTTACTATATAAACTGCACAGTTTTTAACATTTATTTTATTTATAATTCTACAGTTTCGAGTTTTGATCATAAAATATAATATTCTCATCTTATGATTTGGAGATTTCGAAATTTCGGTCAAATTTATAGCGAGAATGAAATTCTGGTTTTCAATGAAATTAAAATTCTTAAAATCCCGTTCAAAATTTATAAAGGACTTTATTAAGGGTCGAAGGACGATTCTACTTCAGTAAAGTCAAAGAGTAGATAATCATCTTGTTTCTCCAAAATACAAAATAAGCGATATGACATTATATATTATATAATACGTATAATATTGTACATATAGATATACTTGCACAACACGAACGATAGAACGGGTCTATTATTTCTCTGTTTTTCATCTTTGGTTTTCATATTTTTGGCTCTTTTATTTATTTATTTTTTGTTCTTGTTCTTGTATTTTTTTTCATATCGTTTTTTTCATTTTCTGTACTCCTTTCTTATTTTTCTTAATTTTTCTACCACTGATATATATCGACAACTGGTTTACCGTTGTCTGCAGGTGAACAAGGACTCGCGCTACCGCACCATTTCGTTTCCTTCAATGGTTGACAAGGCGATCCTCCTCTGCGCGGTTTAACCGTAACTTTTCTAGTCCTCTGGGTTTCACCGACTCCACAACTCCTGCTGCACGCACTCCAAGGACCCCATTCACCGACTTTACAATCTCTTGGTAAGCCTGCGGAATTGAAATCAGAAAATGATTTTTTTATTTTTTTTATTTTTTTTTTTCTTACAATTTTTCGTTCATTTTTTATTCGTTCTCAATTTAGTGCAAATTTTCATTCAGATGAAAAAATTTACGATTTCTTATCGTCGAGAATTTCAATCTTCGTATTTGAGCGATCGGATGAATTCGAAGCAGTAGACTTGTAGCGCGTGGATATAATTGAAGAGGAAAAGGGGGGTTTTCCGGTACCGGGAATTATAATTCAGCAGTTAAGGGTTAAAAGCGTGGAAATGGCACGGGACACCTTTTCGTGGTTAATGAAATAGCTCGCGTTAATTACCCAATTAGGTATACGCAGAAGCCCTGGGATATTTCAGGGACAGCTCTTTGTCTTTGTTGAGCGCTAGAATCAACGATCTATATACCAAAATATATATCTCTCAACTCTGAGATAAATTGTCCAATTCATTATTGGCCTTCTAGATCGTCTTAAAACTGTTTCAAAAAAATTTTCGGAAAGTTTGCGGATCGATGTATCGGAAATAATTGATTTTTTATTTTATTTTATTTTATCTTATCTTATTTCAATTTATTTCTACAAAGCGTATCTCGATATATAATAAAATAAGGTTTCGCGTTTGAGAGAGGTAGGTAGGTACAGGAGCTGAAAAAAAACTTTTTAGTATTCGTAGCTCTTCTCCATGCTAGAATTTGTGCGAGAGCTTAAAACGCGAGCCAATTAAAAAAGTTCATTCTCTCGGAGCTTTCGTATATGTACAGCGTTGTTAATCGCGTACTTGACAAAGGGAATAAAAAGGACTCCTCGATCTTAGGAGAGGAAAATTAAAATTCGAGAAAATCGTGCTGGCATTATATCTTATGCTAAAAAAAATGGAAAAATGAAAATAAAATGAAAACTAAAATTGTAGAATATATTTTGAAGAAACTCACGATTTCTAGGATGCTTTCCTTTCCCCGAAAGTCTGTGATGCTTCACTCTGAGTCTATGCAGATAATCGGGTGCGGTAAAGTTGCCCCATGGTCTAACAAGCACAGTGGTATTTCTCTTTCTGTCATCGTTCGCAATTTTTCGTTGATTATTTTCGTACGAATGGATCCTCTGGAGGTTTGTATTTTGCTGTTGTTGATACGTGGTATGATAATACGGCCATCCTTGAGTCTTCGAGGTCTTTGACGACGCGTCTCTGTCCCTTGGTGGCCAAGATACGGGTGTTGGGGTCGGCGGTCTTCCGCGTTGAATATAAGTCGAAGCTATGCTGTGAAGAATTGCCTCTTTATTGTCATTTGGCAAATCTGTGACCAGTTGATTGTTGTCCGTTGTCCAGTATCTGAAAAGGAATAAAAAAAAAGAAGAAGGAGAAGAAGAAGAGAAGAGAAGAAAAAAAATCTCCACTGAACATATTTACAATGGAATTTTCTCGGCCTGACTGAGTGCCGAATACATTTACACATTAGTATACATTATATACACCGTTTCACGATAATACATATACCTATACCTATATACCATATACTACAATAATCGTCTTCTTTTGTCATCGCGAGGCTCCAACGTTTCCCCTATACTCTCAAGGTTTTGCGTTTTAGCGGCAAAAGCGTCTCTAAATCTCTCTGAATAACGGAAGTCCTCCAGATCCCGGTTTCTCCTGCTCTTATCCTCCCACCTACTCTACTCTACTCTTTAACCATTGCCTCAATTTATTTCAGTCAGTTGGTCAGTCCCTGATCCACTATATACCTACTGCTTCTCTCCGCGAAAAAATAATACAAAATAATGCATTGCAGTTTTTGAATGTTTGAAAATCTGGCCGAAATATCGATAAAAACATGCGTCAGCATCGAGAATATTTTTTTACCAGATTTCGATGATTTTATATCGATTTATAGGTATGAATTTCATTTTTACCGAAAGATAGATAAGTTGTTGCGAGAACATGAACACGAAGTTGTATTGTGGTATACAATCAGCCCCTAGTACCTACATCGTCTTAAAAGCACTGGAAATTTTCAACGTTTTAGGGGTGCACGCATCTGGGTTGAATTCATAAAATTTATACCTTGTATATTACTAAGGTTGTGAAGGGGGATGAAAGAATTTTTAGACTCAAGTAAAGGAGGGTAATTCTTGCGGTTATTTGGTATTCATGAATTAAAAATTCCATTTTTTTTAATTCGAGTCTGAGAATGGTGTGACCATTCGCTCCTGCAGAAGTGGTCAAAAATGGTCATTCAATAACTGTGGTATATTTGGAGGAAAAAAAAAATGATCGATTTTTCGATCTTGGATTCTCCCTATAGTTGCCTGGGCCCTCCCTCACGCCACATATATTCACATATAGAATCTAAAACAGAAGAAAACAAGAATCGATTCTTATACCTGTATCTCTGGGGGTCCATTTCCCTGCGTTCTTCAGCAATAGCTTCGTTGAGGTCTCGATTGGGGTCGATGACTCTGGATGCTGATGGTTGTGCTACGAGGTTTTCATTGCTTACAAATTCCATCTCAACATCATCCTCGTGGTATCTTTCAGTGAGGGTGTATTCCCTGAGCTGAAACGACACGGTGGTAAGGGGTTGTAATAATAAAGGTATCATAAGTCTGTATGCACACACACACACGCAACCATACTACATGTATATGGAGTATTTTGTTGTCTTCGGTAGTAAAAAAGGAAAAAAAGAAAATAAAAAACACCGCCATTGGACACGTAGGAAAAATTGAAACAAATTTCTGCTTTTGTGTACCAGGGGAAGTAATCCAATATATAGCGGGGTGGACAATAAAAGGTCTTTGTGCTAGTAGTATAGGGTGGAGAATGAGGAGGAGTGGCAGTAGGATCTGCGGATTCTTTTTCATCTCGAGTCAGAGCCCACATATACGCCTCTCTTTGTAAAAGGATGTGTACCCTGCAGGTCCGAGAGGAAACCTCTGCGTCACTCGGGAATTTCTCACGCGAAATTAGTCACTTTACATGGATCACTGGCCTGCAGGCCTACGTTGAAATTCGGACAATTTATCCTTGCTCGGAATTCGGCCGTCCCTTTGTCCTAACAATTTTCTAAAATTACAACCGCGTGTTTCAACACTGAGCTATTGTTCAACAGCCCCTAATTCCGCTACCATGGACATTTTTGAAAAAATATAACGAAAAAATTCCACAAAGGCTAGAGGATCAATGCTCACAGTTCGCTGAGTCTGTTGATACGAACATAAATTCCTGCTTTGGAAGCGAGGGACGAATGGCAAAAATGGAATTGAATTTTGTTTTCGGCCAAACCAGAAAACCAAAAAAAGCTATTAATAATTAATTTTCCACCGTTACAGCGGAATCCCTTGGTGAAGTCTGCAACTGTTAACCGTTGACGTTTCAATTGAGCTTTTTTTCTCCCCCCAAACGAATAACATCCGTCGTAAAGCTAGGGGAGAAGAGTCGCAGGATGGTTTGTTACAATTAGCAGAGTTTTTGTGTGTTTTGTGGTTCCTTTTTTCTCTCTTCTTGTTCTTCTTGTTCTTCTTCTTCTTTTCAGGAAACATGGCCACTATACCAACAACTCTAACCGAGCTGCAGCAAAGAAGAAGATTCGAATGGACGTGTCCCACAGCCGGTCATTAATTACATCGTTAACTGTATGTAGTTATAATCAGTTCCGAGTCAACGACGAAGAATCGTGAAATCGTGGATGTGGTGAAAAAGAAAGAAAGAAAGTAAGAGAAAGAGAAAGAGAAAGAGAAGGAGTAAGAGAGAGGCAAAGTTAGCGAGGCAAGAAATTGTGTCGTCTAAGTATATAACGTAAGATAAAGTCAAAAAAGGAAGAAGGAAAAATGAAGAAAAAAAAAACAAAAAAGAGAAAGAAAAAAATGTTCTTCCCATGCAAATGTTACTTTGCGGGTAGTAGGCCTCCATAAAAGTACACGGTGCTGTTGTATAGAAGAAGAGCGTGAGCGCGAAGAAGTGAGGGGTGCAGGATAAAAGCTCCTGAGGGGGCTAAACAAACCGCGAACAAAAAGACGTCGTCTAATATTCCCGCGCGGGTACGCGAGTAATTTAGGGGTCTGGCAGCGTCACATATGTTTTGGCTGGTAATATCGCCCAACTCTAGTATATACCTATATATATATACATATAATATAAATATATACATGTATACATAGGTAGGTATATCTTTCTCTTTCTCTTTCCCTTTCCCTCCGCTTCTGCTGCGACTCTACTCCCTCTCTCGATTTCGTTGCCACCGCTGCTTTTGACTTTTGACCGTAAAAACCAGCCCCGCGTTGCTCAGTTATAAAAAGGAGTAAAAACGAACAAAAACAGTAAAAAGAATAGGAAAAAAAAAAAAAAAAAAGGATACCAGCAACTCCTGCAAAACTCGGTCCAGTTGCCCCGAAGGCGAAAGTACGTACACGAACTACTCTAAAACCATGTACACATGGGCTCGTATAGGTACATGGTATATGTACATATACATGTGTGTCCTTTGCGGTGTGCGGGCGTCCGCGAGGGAGTTCGCAGCCATGGTTTTTGTTTTTGGCACGTTTTTGCCAATGCGGGCAATGCATACAGGGATATCTACTACCCCAGCTGCCAGGAGGCAAAGATTAACCGCGGAAAATCACGGCGTCTATGTATACGTACTACCTAGTACCATGCGTTAACGGAATTGATATACGTTTGTTGATTTTTCAATAACAGGTTGAATAGTAAATAAATAAATAAATGAATGAATGAATGAATGAATAAATAAATAAATGGATTTATCAGTAAACGTCAACCGAAAAGTCGTTTATGGATAAAAAGATATCAGTAACCCATCAGCATCGACTTTTTTGTATATTTGTTTTTCATTTCACGTATGTTTTACTCTTTTGTATGAAATATAGGTCATACTTTTACTATTTTTTTTTTTTTTTCATCCTAACGGGGTAAAAATATTCAGTAAAAAAAAAAAAATCACTGGCATTTTTTTTTTATTTCTTCCAATCAAAAGGTCGAATAGTTTTTTTCCGATTTATTCACGCGAGGGACCTACAAATATGTTGAAAAAAGTGGAAATTGAAAATAGGCCGAGTAAAAGCAGAACTTCGTAAATCCTGGTGCATATTATACAAACTTTTTGGACCAAAATGAACGAGGTCGTAGAGCGGGGTTGTATACGATTTTCTGTCATTTGTTGAAGTAAAATCGTACAAATTTTGGAAAAATGATTTGTTTAACAATCGAGAGCAGAAGTTCGTACTTTTCTCAACACACGACCTAGTTTTGCTTTTATAGGTTTTCAAATTCTTAATTTGGAATTATTTATGCGTTTGCCTTATTTTTTAATTTTTTTATCCTGAATACGGCATAAAACAAAAAATCATACGACCTTATGCCACTAGACACGCGAAGTATGTATCAACGATTTGCAATTTCTCTGGAAATAAATATACGACGAGTTGGTAGTACATACATCGATCGTAAACGCTCGTATGATAAATAAACAAATGAATAATAAACGCTTTTGAAAATTCCTTCGAAGTTGACATTTTGAATAATTAAACACGCTATGCAGACATAGGTACGACGGTTTACTTTTCATATTTCAATATTTATTCGTCCTCTATAAGGCGCAGGTAGAAAGACGTTTTGCATTGAATGGTGAGAAAAATTGATTAATTTTTATAATCCGTAGGAAACAAGCTTTTATCGTTTGTTAAAGCTTTTGATCTGTTTTTTGAGATTGAAATTCCCCCTATTCTTTCTCTTCAGGGATTATAAATGTGCATTAATATTTCTTTTCATATTTAAACCGAGTAACTCGAAGCACTCCCCACGTGCCCTTAGGCTACCGTTGATCTCTGATCGCTTTCACCAGCCTTGTCTGACGTGGTTGGGATTTACCACTGATTTACTGCGGAACAACTTCCACTCTCTACCCTCACGGTTGCGTCGCGTCGCGTAGCGTCGTTTCGGAAGGGTATACCTTATACCCTGCCCATCCCTCGCCCGATGTTCAACGACGTTGACCTTTTGCTCCTATTTCGAGAAAACAAGTGGGAAATCGATTTGTTGCTTAGATTCCGATTCGGTTATAGCATGTCGTATGAAATACCTCGAGGATATAGCAAAATCCTCCCTTATTCTGTGCCTCGAATCTAACCGCTGAAAAAAAACACCCTTCCTCATGATTTCAAACGCCCAAAATTTATCCCGGTAATCTATGCAGCGTGTAGATGACGGTTTATGGTAGTTTACTGGACGGTGGTCAAACCCAGCGACACTAGGGGCTGGTTTAAGGCTATAACTATAACGTAGAGACAGCGCCATGCAATGGGAGGGTTGGTTTTGCGGTGCAGGGTAACATCGGAGTCCTGCGGTAGCCAAGAGAGAAAGACAAAGAGAAATAGTGGGTCTCGAAACTCCAGGGAACTGTGCACCTACACTAAAACAATGAGATAGATAAAGAGAAAGAGGAACAGAGGAAGAGGAAGAGGAATAAGGGGGTATAGTTGCAGATTGGCCAGCGGCAGTAAATCTTCGTTCTAAAAAAACGAACAACAAAGAAGAAGAAGAAGAAGAAAGAACAAAAAGAACAAAAACTGTCCCGAACCATGGGAATAGCTGAAGTAGAAAACCGATGGATTTAAATTAGAAGTATCTGACCAAAAGCTTGACCGCAGGGATTAGGCGAACGACTTTTGAACACAAGTACGGGAAGAAAATGTCTCTTTCTCTTTCCAACCACGTTTAAGGGTGTGTTATTAATAAGAAACACCCTGTACCCACATATGTGTTAAACCCCCTAGTGTATTTTGGGTAATCCGTAAGCGGTACGGTGTTCGTCCTACCGTGCTAATAAAGTGGGACCTGGGGCGGTCCGAGCTGACGTTTGGTTCTTAGGCTTTCCCTTTTCTCGGTCCTGCCCCTTCAGCGAAGACGCTAGCTCAAGGGAATATACGAGGGAGGCTAGTTTGCTATCGAGAACGAGCGAGGGGTAGATACAGTCGAGTCATGATAGGAAGCCAAATCTGCGCCGTACAGATTAGCGAGATTAGAGAGCGAAGCAATAGTGCTGTCTGGCATGGGTCTGCAGGGTTTAGGGTACAGATATATAGGTGGATGGTAGACGCCAGCCCCGACAAGACGCTCGAAGTTAGATGTAAGATAAGGGTAGATAAGAGATGGAAGATTGAAGATATAAGAGATCGATGATCCCGGAAACCGAAGGATGAAGGTGGGTTGATGTTCAGACACGGGTGCCATGGGAGGGAAATACGTGCGTGTGTATTTGGGACATTGGGACATTTAAATCTCGTCTGAAATTGCCTTTCTTCTCAGATCTGGGCATCAGGCTCGATGGAAAGGGGTGAAGCCAATCTACTGTAAAACGGCGCAACCCTTTTTATTCCATGCATTCAGAGACGGCAGGGTTGTGGCTAGGTACGTGGACTGGGACTCTGGGAGTAACGTACGTGACACATGTCGTTTGAACTGGATTGAAGAGAGAGAAAATCGAATCGGTAAAATAGGAGGATTTGTGCAGTAGGTTGGTGGTGAGGTACGTGGTAGTACCTATACCTTCCACCCTGACCAGGAAGCAATAAATCTGAGCGCATCTGGCGACTCTTTGAGGATCTCTGGCTCACCACAACAGCCCTGCATCTCTCACCGTCTCAATTTTCTTCACCGCAAAACCCGGATACTAGTATAGGTACGTTTTCCTGCCCAGCTTTTATACCTCTCGCTTATATACTGACAAAGAAAAACCGTTTCGGACCATTTTCTCATCGTTGTTTACTCTCTCGGCTACGTGTCTCGAATCGGTCTTCAAAGATTTACCAATCTTTTCCACCTAGGTGCTATCCAAAGTTCAGAAGATTGTTCTAGTTCTACCCCCCACGTTATCGTCCTCGGAAAGTTCACATATGCTCTCCTATTCTCATTCTTCTTCTTCTTCTTCTTCTTCTATTCTGCTTTAGAAGTTTATAGAATACGTCCAGGATCTTATTTATTGAATACCCCCAAATTATAATTATAATCGATTTTTTTATGTGATGTAGAGATCAATTCGCCACTTTTCATCCCTAAGCGCATATTTATTTATCAGATTCACGATTATTATTATTATTATTACTAGGTACATGGAATTTCGCGTACGGTAGTATACAGAGCTGCACGGTAAGGAGATCTCATGGCAAGCCCTGAAGCCACCCAGTCTATGCATCGTTAAAGCGACAAGCCCCTAATAAACCGAGTCTTGTTTCCTCGATGATGAGAGCACGCTTATAGTCGTAAAACGCAACGTTCGCTTTCCATTTGACCCAAAAACCGAAGTACATATGTATGCGGATGTACAACAGTTGCAACTGGCTCATACTGAGATAAAATTTTATTCAGTTTACAAACTTGAAGAAAAATTCTTTAGAAATATGCTCTTTTCTAGTAAAGAAATGGTCTATACACGGTCGAAACACGAGAGTCTAATCACTCTAAAAACCTTTAGAAATCCTTAGAAATTTTAGAATCTTTTGAATATGTACCTATTTGTTAAATCATTTGAAAATTTAATACCGTAAAACCTTTTCGAATATCATGATTAATCATTTGAAATTTTTGTTCGAGACGGTTGCTAATCTTTACTGGATTATTTTATAGTCTATGAAATGACGGGTGCAATCCCCAAAAGTAAAAATTCCGAATTTCAATATTAACGACTCACAGGCTCAAATTTCCGAAAGCTAAAGATCTGAAGTACTAAACCTGCGAAACTTGAAATTCACGCATGTATCCATTCGACGTTCAATAACTCGGGCTGTATTGATCGTATCGAAACCAATTAGCGGTCAAATTAATTGTCTTAAAATTTACTTTCGGAAAAAAAAGTTTCAAAATCCTATCAATTATTTATGACATCATGAAGTTATCGATTGAAGTAGATAAAATGGGTTTCCATAAAGAAGATCGCGTTTCGAATGTACTACTGTTTGTTTTCACATCCTGAGAATTAATAGACCGAAATTTTCGAATTTTTGGACTTTCAGGGATCTAGGCTTTCGGAGTGTTGATCTGTCTGCACTCCAACGTTCTGGAATCTTGATGTTCTAAATCTCACTGTTTCTGAAAATTCTAAATCGTTTGAAACGAATTCGGTATTTTCCAAATTCGAAACTTCAACCTAGCCCCAACCCCCCCGGCGGTTAAATGTTTTTTTTTTTAATTTTTTTTTTTTTTTTGTAACATCTGCGTAGGTATATAATATGAGGTGGTTGTAGTTGAAGCTCCAGTACGGTTCGAAGGCTTTACTATATAGGGGCTTGTTTAACTTGCTAATGAACTATCTATCTCTCTCATTTCGCCTCTCATTTTAGCCCCTGGTTTTTCCTGACAGGTCGGTGTTAGCCTGCAGTACCTTCGTAGGAAAGAGGCATTGCCGAGGCGCAAAAGCTGTCGACTTCACTTACCACTTAATTACCAAACTTTTGTCGCAATCTGATCGACCTTATATATTTCAGGCTTGAAGTAGGTACCTATCTACCTATCTACTTCATACCTCGTACCTACCCTAACACCGAGTTGGAATAGAGGCAACCCGCGAAGACTGCAGAGATTGAAGAAGAAACGTTCCAGCTAGAAGGGGTGCATAAGGGGTGAAGGGAAAATACGACGTGGATTAGAGCTTGATTGGAAAGAAATTGGAAGAGATTTAGCCGATGATTTGAGGAAAAAAGAAAAAGAAAAAGGAAACGAAAAAGTATAAGAAGAAAAAGAAAAAGGAGAAAAACTCGTCACGTTAATAGCCTTTCGGATACGATCTCGGGTTTCATCTCGAATCGTGAGTAGTCAGTGAATGAGTGAATGAGTGACGACCATCCGAAATCTATACTCGATAAATTCAGTTTACGAAGTGCTTATATGTATAACCACTCCGATTAATTATTTTATCCTGTTATAACGAACCCGTTATTCTTTCACCCAGTTTGTTAATTTGTTTCCAGTCGTGACTCTCAGGTGTAGATTTAACGTCCAAGAGGTAAAACCGATAAACTCACTTTCCCGAGTAGCTGCAGTAACACTATATACATATAGAGTTGAAATTCATTATCCTAGCTACTGTTTTCCATGCACGCTAGATTCATTCCCCACAGTAGCGTTTGCGGGTTCTTTATCGTTATCGATGTTCATTAAATCTACCGAACTAGCGCAGTACTAGGTATACTGTTCCTAGACGCTTGCTAAACTTCAACGAGGGCTGCAGTTATTCGTGATCCTGATTTTCGATAAGTAATAGTATTTAGCAGCCGGTACGTCAAAAAGATTATTCATCAGCGAGGACGATGTTATCTCGATAACTATTCGTTATATTGTTTTAGGTAATAGCACTCTTGCAGTTTACTATCCATTTTATTACGCCGAGTATTCATCGATTTTTACGACCTAGACCAAAACTAGCAATAATTCATTCTTCATATTGAAAACTGCGTAAAACTAATCGGAACCGTTCCCATAATAATCAGACGAAGACGTGAAAATTTTCAGACCAAATTCCATAAAATACAGAAATTACACAGAACTAAAAAATTTCTTTAATTTAGTTGATTTCGCGCACTCTACCACCCGCGCTGAATCATTAAAAAAAACACACAGAATTATTTCATACATACTACTTCGAGATGCGGATTACCTTGGTAAAGGTGAGCGTGGCCAGCGGAGGTAATCGAGGTAAGTTTGGGTAGTAGAAGCTTCCCGCGGGATGAGCTGGATACCTGGAGGTAATTCTGTAGGCAACACCTTGGGGTTGAGTAGGCCAGTTCGCAGCCGTAAAAGTAAACCCATTGTCGGTACCGCCGTCCAAAGGATCGAGCTAAATTTATAAAAGAAACAATACGTAAGATCAGGATTTTTCACGGTACTTTTCGTCGTTTTGGAAATCCGTGTATTCCAGCTGGAAATAATATCGTGAATGTATGAAAATTTCGGGTCGTCAATCAGAAATTGTAATTGATTTTTTTTTAATCGTAGAACCAATAAACGTTCAAATTTAGTTTTTCTAAAAATCCGTAAAAAATAGTATATTGTGCAACTGGAGGGGGGGGACATGCCCCCCCCCCCACTTTCACACTGCATTTTATTTTTTATGATAAGGGCACGAAATGGGCCTTCTTTGATGCGTGTCGATCGGATTGAGAATAGCGCTGGGGCGGGAGGGAAAGTACTTTTCCTCCCGGCTCAGCTCAAGGGAAAGTACATTCCCTCCCGACAAACATGAAAGAAGGCTCATTTCATGCACGTATTACGAAAAAGTAATTTTTCTACCGAAGTCAAGATGATAAAAAGTGAATGACGTTGGTTTGAAAATAAAAATCGAGAGGCGAAAGAAGATTAAGATCTTTCGGGACCCTCGATTAACTTGAGTAAAGTAAAGTTAAAGGGTTCCGTGTAGGTATAGATTAGTTTCGGGGAAATGAAAGTGGAAATGGAAATGGAAATGACCTCAACTGTGACCGTGTCCACCCAATTTCCCTCGACGCAAAGCTGAAAGGCGTCGACTCCGATGAACCAATCCGGACTTGGATTAATCCGTGCCATGACGCTCACCAGGGTGTGGTTTCCGTCCAAAAAAGCACGTCCGATACTCGTACCTTCACCCTGAGGCACTGGAGGACCCACGAACGAGTGCAACGTGTTTGGGGAATCCCCACCTGCGTCGAGACCATCCGCACGACCCGTTTCCACGTACTGACGTGCACCCTGGGACAATCTTTCCCCGAGGCGATAAAGGCTGTACGACGAATCGTGGGTACGACCTGAAACGTGACGGAGAAAAGGATCTTCATTAATTGGCGAATTTAGTTGGCGAAAATAATAGTAATAATAATAATAATAAAGAGGGGAAAAAACATGCAGAAATTATCTCAAATTTCAGTGCTTAAACTAATTATAAGATTAATTCCATATTCTAGAATAAAAACCACTTTTTCTTCCTTGCAAACGATCTGTGCAAAGCAAACTCCCTAAAGTCAAGTGTTAAATATTTTCGAATCATGTCTAACAATGAAATATTTCTTAGCAGCGTATCAGTGATTTGTAAAATTAAATAATTTCGAAGGGTATGAACCTCCTCAAAAGAGGAGGAAGTTCAGCTAGACGAAATGTTCGACAAATAGATTTTGTTTATTTGAAAGGTAGGTAGTTGCTTCTAGATCGAGTGTACCCAGCTGGAAGACGGGCTTTTATTTCATCTCCACTTTTATGAGCCAATATTTTCTCACTTTACACGGCAAACATGATGTTGCACTGCTAGTGAACTTGGGAAAAATATGATATCAGTTTTTCAAGCTCAACTTGAGCATTCTAACGATATAGCATCTATATATACATGTGTGTGTGTATATTCTGATCAGAATTAGATGATTTTCTAATCAGAGCAATCCGGCGAAAGATGAAAATGATCCAAAAACGTAACAAAGTGATCTCGATCTCATTCGAATTTCGATGCCTGCAATGTGTGACATAGAAGCACTGGTTACGTCTTGGTTTTCGAGAAGTTGATTAAAGGATCTGGAGTATACGCGCATGCAGTGTTTGTTGATGTATATAATTAGGGAAGACTACGGTGACGGCTTGAGTTTATGTTTATTTTGTTAATTATTAACGGTCGGAGTACGTCGAGCGATATACTCTTGGAAAACTAGAATGTCTGGGTTGCAGGGAAGAGGTAGAAACTTTCGAGTGAACACCGACCTTAATTTCATCTCAAAGGCGTAAAATTAATAAGGAAATATAAGCATCTTCATTCGAGATTTACTTATCTCGGTAAAAGGAGATGGTGCAAAGCGTCACCTGATTTGCACCGACAGCCTTGCCGCTCACCTATATATTCCATCCCTTTTCCCTTTTCCCTTTTCCCTTTTTCCTTTTCTCTTTTTCATCTCCCCTTTCTCTTCCCTTGCTTTGCTCTCTCCTCGTCCCCATGGGAATTGAGATATTCATGGTATCCATGGTAACCCAAGAGCTGGAAACGACGCTCCGCGCTTACAAGCACCAAAATCCGTGCGATAACCACCTTGTTATTTTTCTCTTTTCCTCTTTCTCTCTTTTCCACATTTTTCTACTCCGCAATTGCGCCTGATGGCTTCGTTAGGTTGTCAAGAGTTTTAGGAAGGTGTGAAACTAGTCATATACCTACGCACTATACATACCTACATGGCAGACCAAAAGTTGTTACTTTTTCGATGAACGGAATGGATGAGAAAGAAAGAAAAGAAAAATTGCATGGGCCGTTCGAATTCGTATTTCGATCACTTGTCAGCCGAAATATTCAAAGGCTGATATAATAATTGAAGGGTACATAATGCCACTGAGAGGTTTCCAATTTAATATAGAGATATATATTATATTATATATATTATCGCGAAGAAGTTATATAAATCCGTCGTAACTTTCCCCCAGTTGTAATAATACACAAGTAAAGAGATATTGGTACGAGGGGTGGGTTCATTCCATATGCCAAAGCGACAAAGTGGATGTGGAGGTTCGTTTTTTTCCCCGAAAATCACGAGGCGGAGATTTTTCAAACAGATTTATCCTCCTTTTCATTTTTTCGTTTTTTTTTCTTCGTTCTTTTCATTTTTTTCGCCGCTTTCACTGTCTCAATTTAGGTCCGTGAAAAATAAAAGAGATAAATTAGCACCGTGGGTTGAAAGAGAACTAGGAAATTAGTGGGGATAAAAATCCTGCCCGAGATACGATATAGGGGAAGGAATTCAAATTACAATTAGCGTAAAAGCGAGCATCTGCGAACAGAGTTCCTGGGGTTGTAGGTTATACTTATCACCGTAGTGGTTAGCTGGGGATTTTCAAGTACTCAACCCCTTCCCCCAGGGCGGTGTGTAAATGCAACTTAATCTTTAGAAATCACCGAAAATAGCATCGACATGCCCGGAGGCTTTCGCAAGAAACCATTAGGGGCGGTTCGCCTCAAATTGCCTTCCATTAATTAGATTAATTAATATCACCTTCCCCTACTACATCCAAGCTCTGATGGGTAGGTATACTCGATTTACGCCCTTGGCTTACACTTAGGCAGGGGTGAATCTATAATTCGCGACACTCAACTTCGGTGCTTGCCTCTGCACCGTTCGGCCGTAAAAGAAATTGGACGTTTTCCCGTGCGCGAAACAAATGAAATTAGGGATAGAGGGCGAGGATTTTTAGACCGGGTGAAAGTTCGTGGTTCAAATTTTTACCAGCTCGTGGTTAAGAATTTTTTACGAGCTAAGAAAATGAGGTAACAAAAAAAAAAAAAAAAAAAAAACACAAACATCCCTGCACCCTTATTGCCGCAAGTGTATATGTATATAGTACCACAGTGTCTGGTATATGGGCACCGGGGCGTCCATCCATTAGCAAAATACCTTTGACACAGTTTAGTCAATCACTCAGCAACCGCATGCTTCGCAGTTCCCTTTTCAATGGGACGAGTGCTCCTCTAGAATCCTAAATCCGGATGCTATCAGCCGTGATTTAATTGGACAAATTAGAGATTCGCATGGTCCGATGCGTCGGGATGCCCTCGAACGAGACACCTCGGGGTCACTCTCCTCCCCAATCGTTGGAGATAATCACCGGCTCTTTAGTCTCGCGGTTCAACGAACGCTAACAACAACTTCATGGCTGAATGGTTTCACTGTAGTTCCTAGACTAGGTAGCTTTTTGCTCCTGAATATCAGCTGCGCTATAAGGTATAACGTTCCAGGTTCACATCTGACGACAAAATTTTTGGACCAAGGGTTGAAGAAGACAATGTCAGTTGACGCTGATGATTAAAGGGTTGGCCCAGGTTCCTAGGATCGATCGTATTTCGGCTAGGATATTTCGGTTTTCGGTTGCCTTAGCAGTAAAGCTAAAGAACAAACAACATTTACGGGTCTTGATGAATAGCCGTTGGCTCGAGTTTCTGAGTGGAAACAAGAAGAGAACGAGATACTTGATTGAAACGAAAGTGAAATTGATAAATTCGCTATGGAGGGTGAAGACGGGGTTGAACCGAACTCGAAGTAGTTTCAAGTGCTCGAGCTCGTGTCTGCAGTGAGGTAGTAAGTTTAAAATGGATAACGAACGTTGCGACTGAGATAGATGTCCAATTATCAGAGAAAGGATTCCTTGGGTTGGTCTGATCAAAGCTATGGGAATTCTAAATCATTCTAGGTGAATTGTCTCGTTAAAGAAGAAGCTCTTCAGCTCCTAAGCAACTTTTACGGTAATCATTATATACAGGGTGATATGTATATGTATATATCATGTATATGACGGCTAAAGATTCGTCAAAATCTACATTTACTCACGACGCAACGTAAGTTTCGGATCGTTATAATTCCACAGGTACCTACTGAATATACGCCCGTTGTAGAGTAAGGTATCAAATTATACACCTTGACTACTGACTTGAAGTTTCTCGTCAAAGGGTTAATTAAGGGTGCGTCGCTAATTAATAGTCGGTGTTCGCTTTCGAGGAACCAGAATAGCTGCCTCCACCCGCACCTACCTACCCTTCGCCATACGAGAGCCATCTTTTCTCAACCAACCAACCAGCCAACCAACCAGGACCAAAAAGGATCCCTTGGGTATACCTTAGGGTATCACAAGGACTCTCAGACCAGCAGTGAAACTGAAACTAGCCTAAAATTCTGCTACCTTGCGGATTCAGGTGCCTAGCTGACTACCTATGGTGTTGGTAATATGCGCTACGCAAACGTCTCTGCCCGAGTTACAAGCAACAGAACGTTCCAGGATGGAGGAGACCGTGTTTCATAGTTACAATCGTGGTTGTACACCCTCTAATTTATAGCTCAAAGTTACTATACGTGTTATGTACATATGCACCATCCATAAGCTGCGCAGAAACTGAGTTTATGCCATCCGTTTGGAGGCCAGAATCTAGAAAATGAACCCTTAACGAGGCAAAAGTTCATCCTATCTATTTGATGAATGGAAGATAATTCGACCATGCGAAATTTTGAACCGTGCTGTATGACGTGGGGATGCTCAACGTCGGTCCAGCCATGGTGTATAGCGGCGGGTTTGTTTGTTGTTGAAACCGTATAAATAGGATGAGCTGTTAGCTAATGATTTGGCGATCGGGGTGACGGACATTCCCGTTTCCACCCAGCCATTCCCATGTTTTCACCATTAGGTATGCCTACATATAGGAGAGTCGAGCATTGATGCATGTGTAGTGCCTCATGCACCCAGAGAGTACCGAGTCATTAGTATAAATCAATACGATGACCAGCGAAAGAACGTTAATCAATCTCGTCAGGGATGTTGCAGCAAGGTTCTTATTTTTCTCAGTAATGGCACCTGCAGGCCCCGCGATTCGCCACGAGCCTCGAGAGTATCCCGAAGTTTTGGTCCTACGGGATCGAGGCGTCAACCACAAAATAGTTCCAGAATTGGGTTATCAGTCCTCAGACCTCAGTGCAGAGTCGTATACACGAAAAGACGAGGAACACCCTGGTAGTGCTCATGACTCAGAGTTTACTTGGACTTTGATACAAAGTTTACCAGAGTTATGGAGCTCGACTTACCCCATTGAGAGTGCGAAACGTACGTGCGCTCTTGATCTTAGATTCGAGGCTAACCCGAGTTACCTGTGACGCCCTTGGAAGTTTATCTCCCGACACAGCATCAAGCTCGCAAAATTATCGGGGTAATCGATGCGCGGTGTTAATTAATCATGAGCAAGCTCCGATTGCATAATTTTATATTCTTAGGTATATGAGGCCGATTCCGGACTTTCCCGACCCTGCTTTTAGCTACTTCCGTTTCTTAAGGAAGAAAAGACTCCGAAAGTGGACCGACGAGCCGACAAGATCTCTCAAACGTAAACTAAGCCATAAAGCAGGCTAAATGAGGCCTGCTTTCCGGAAAGCAGCGCCAGCCTGCCTAGCCTCGTGCTTTGTTTCAGGAAATTAAACGAGCGAACGAGGAAATAAATGACCAGGTAGGACGAACCCAGGGTCGAAGGGTGAACGCTTATTTTCGCGAGTAGGTAGGTACTCGCTCTTGCAAAACCACGCTTTTAGGCGCTAAATGAGAGCGGACTAATTGCTTGTCAAAAAAACTTGTAGAACCTCATGATTTTTTAATAATTTTACAAAAATAAAAAAAGAATAAAAATAAATAGAATAAATAACAAGCCGCAGAGGAGGAAACGCGGATATGAATAAACGAAAATTTAATCTGAGTTTCCGCTGAAAGCTTCGTTTTATAAAAAATGACAAATCTCCATTGGATGGCTGCTCGAGTAAAAAGTGATGTTTACAAAAAGCACGTTTTTAGCTCGAAAATTTAATCCCATGTTCCCTGGCCACTGAGGGAATTGAATCTGATCGTTCGATATTCTAATTTATTGGTAATAATAATTAATTCCACCGGAAAGCCGCATAAATTATAGCAATAACCGGTTCAAACGACGCGTAAACAAGTTGTTGTGTTTCACTCCCTAACTAACGACCCTGGTCAACGCCATTCCCTTCGTCTATGTAATAAATAATATAATATAATATAATATAATATAATATAATATGATATAATATAATATAATATAATATAATATAATATGATATAATATAATATAATATAATATAATATATTTATACGTTTTTGACGTAAAAATAAAACAATTAATACTGTCGAATATTTGCATAATGATGAGTAACGCTACTACGTGCGTCACGATCGATAACAGACAATTCAATGTATGAAAAAAAAAATGAAAAAAAAAAATGAAATCCATTCTATTCTGTATTGAATCGAAGAGAAAATTTATTTTTCGTAATTTATTATGAATGCCAGCTTTCGCTAATAAATTTGGATGTGTGTATAGGTATTACTATATTATGTTGACGATACACCAACATAATTATTATACATGGACGAAATTTCATTTCGTGTATTGAGTTTAATTGTTAATTTTGTTAAAAGGTTTGTATTTCCAGTTTTGTAGTTTTAACGATTATATAAACACCAATAATAATAAATTGTCATCAGTCAAATTCTCTTTTATATTTTGTTCTTCCATTTTGACTTTTTTGATTGTTTTTTTGTTTTTTTTTACTTTCTTTTTTTGGGTAAATCGAATTAAAATGAACTCGCTCCCTCGCAATCAGACTAAAGAGCGTCATCGACGCGCGCTCTACATTCTCTACTGTATTCTCGAAGCAGGGATGCGCGAACATGTACATACATACATAGGTATATATACCTAAGTAATATGTACTCACATATACAAATATATTTGTTGTATATATGTATGTGTACTGCACAGCACATATACCATACCTATATCTGTTTATCTATATAACTGTTAACACAAACGTACAGTGGCGAACAGCCTTAGTCTCTCGTTTGTAGCTTGCAGTCTGTATTATAGTCAAGATCCCCACCCAGGTCAGTGATGTACCTAAAGTATAAAATTGGGTGCAAAATACCGCAAGCTCTGGGATCCCCCCGCAGAGGCACTAAATTTTGGATTGAACTTCGATTAAAAAAATGAAACGATGTTTTGCACCGTCAGATGCAATCTGCATCATTGACGAGACACCCAACTCGGTGAAGATTGACAAATAAATGCGAATTTTCTCACTATTTTCTTTCTCACGCACGGATATGTCTGACAATGAGAGGAAAATTGAAATTTTTCTTCCCTGATCCTTTTGCTACTAGTTACAGCGGTGGTCTAGGACCTAGGTGGATACGGGGCGTGCAAATGTAAATGGATGCGGAGCTCTCAGAGTAGCAGTGTGTAATTTGGTGTACAAGCTGTAATTTCCAATGTAGCTAACTATGTTATATCGCACGAAAATGTGCTCTCGTATATATACCGGGCTTTCGCTGTTCACCGGGTGTCTCAAGAACCACACGAGTCAAACATAAAATTCGACGTCCCGTCTTCACCTGATCCGCAAATTTGTCGCACAAGAAGAGGAGAAAGAAACCAAAATTATCCTCAACAAGTCAGCGAGCGAAAAACGAACAGAATCTTCTACGGAGATGCGGAGGCCTCGATGTCAAGGGATTAATAAAATTTACTATACAAGTCGCTAAAGTGTTCGCGACACTTCGATTGTCTCGACAAGAGATGGAGAAAACAACGAACAAACAAACAAACAAACATACAAACATACAAACAAAGATACAAACAAACAACCAAACAAGCAAACAAACAGACGGACAAATCCGTTCTCTCTCGAACACTGCGACGTCGCGTCGTCGATACGAATGAACGTGATCCGGGATAACAAAAGGGATAACTTTCCGTTCGACGGGGTTCCGCTGATCTACCTAGCTGCCAGGTGAACTCATCTAGGACCCATTTCAGGGTTTAGTAATGAAATATGGCACACTGTGCTTAAACATATGCCATGAAGATATTTATTCAAGGTATCAGATTACCCCTGCCCAAAGTGGTTCCTAGCTGTTGCAGATAGCACCCTAAATTCTGCCAAAAACTAATTGACCAATATCTCGCTTGACCGTGGTGTTGTTTTTTTTTTGGCAAAGAAAGTAAATTCTTCATCCTCTTTGATCAATTTTTTGACTAAGGACCCTTGTGTATGTTCGCTGTTCCAAAATTGATTTAGGAAGAATGATAAACCGGAGTAACGAAGGGATGGAGAGGTACCGTTATTTTCATTCATTAAATAGCCGAGTTACGTGATCCTATCAAAACAGCTGCAAGTTAACTAAGCGTTTCGGGTCGCCAGGTTGGCGCCCGATATTTATAAGTTGACCCAATCCTGTGCCAAGATTTACGGTGTCGATGTCCGCCTTACTTGCTATAAGAACCGTCGCGACGACTTTGAGCTCGAGAAGTCACCTCGCAATAGGTGAGCAACTTTTCCAGAAATACGGACGAGCCCGTTGATCGCCATTGTTGCATATTAGTCATCGTCTATTGTTAGGTGGATATAAAACTTCAGAATGAGAATAAGACGGCGATTTGAGCGCCCTGATCGAGATATTGAAAAGTCGATCTATGAGTAATCAGATCTTTAGCGAGTGCATTTAGTCCAAAAAGGGGGCGACGTTGAAATTTCAAATTTCCGAAGTTTCGAATGGTCAATAATAAAATTGAACCTCCGATGTTGTTCGTTTCAAAATTTTTCCGGCCATATTCAAGATCGTGATTTTGACCAATCAAGATTTTCCAAATTCGCAACCTACCGATTCCCAGACCCAAAATAACGAACAGCGCCGATTTCTATGCCGACTAAATACCCAGCGTCGTTTATCCGTGCCTAATCTTCCGTGAAGTTTTCACAGATATCGATCGTATCTCGGTAAAATATTGGTAGGTGAAAAGGTAGGTAGAGAAGGTAGGAAGGTATAGCCACCTACCTAAAGTTAGAATTCGTTTGGGTTTAAAATCAATTAAAATTCATTTACCCGGCGTAACGGCGGGGCAGGCAAAGAGAAATTCAGTTGAACGCATTAGCTTTGAGTGACGTTTAACTTTGCCCTGTTAAAAGTTGATTAATTTATTTATGGTATACTTCTATAACGGTGCACGAGAAATTGCTTTGAGCATTTCGAATTTCGTATAACGATCAAGCCAACAACTTCTGTTTAGATCAATCAATGATCGAATATGCTTTTTATAGCTAAACGTACCCCGTATCCCAATTTATCTTCGTAATTTATTTATTTTATATCGAAATAGCTAACCGAAGATCCGAATTATTCTTTATCCAACACCTTTTTCTAATTCTCGCATCTCTGCGATCGTGAATCGGTTCTCAGAAAATCACTATTTATATCCCCAAGTTTAATAGCCGCTGCACAGTGGGTTACGCGCGTCTGAATATTTCATTGCGTAGTTTTTCCACCCTCTGTTAGGCGAACAAACATCGAAAGCAATTAAAAAATAATTTACGACGGTAAATAACTGGATGGGAGAGGATTGCACCGTACAGAAATAACATAGATTTACTAAACTATCAAACTTCTTTCCACACTTACGTTCGCCTTATTCTTCCCAATTATTTCGATATGGAAATAGCGAGAAAAAGACCGATGCAAGAATTCCGGATCATTTTTTGACCAGAAAATGAATGGAACAGGGTGTTAAAACTCCCCAGCCCTGCAGACCAGAGTCGAATGAAAAATGGTTTGAGGCTTGAGCTGAATTCTTGTCATGGCAGAAAAAAAAATGAAAAAAAAAAAAAAAATTCGCTTCGCATAACGATTTGGGGGTAAAAAAAATCTTCGTGAAAATGTAAATTATTTTTATTCCCGTTCATATTCATATCCCACTGGCGATCATTATCCTGAAAACACGTGTATACAAGTAGAACCAGCTCCTGCCTAAATGAAGCGTGATTTTCGAATGCGGATAATGATTCATTATATTATAACCCGGATTTGTATGGAATCAGAAGCGATTCAGTATTTCCTCGTCATAAATAATTCGCGAGATTGCCTTTGCTTCAAGCCAGGGTGGTGTGCCATCGATATACGCAGGGGTTTTTCTGAATACACTGTAACTCACGTAAGTAGGTATACACACATACATACATACATACATACATACATACATACATACTACATATATGTCAGTTCTTGTTGTAAGAGAAGTTCGTTATACATTTGATACAGGGAAACCTGCAGTGCGAATAGGTTTTGCTTTCAGAGTTAGCTGTATACCGGTTTTACTAACAAAATATCGAGGGAATCAGATCTCGTGGTAGTATATACGTACATGTACCTATGTATGTACATCAAAGATATTAAGAATTTAAGGCTAAGCAAGGCTAAGCCCTAGCGCCTAACGCACCCCGGGAAATCCGAGTACCGGAAAACCCTGTAGCTGAGGAGCCGAGAGACCTGAAGAAATCGCAAAGCAGTTTCCAGTTTCGAATTTCAAATCATTGCCTTCTACGCGTTAAGCTCGAATTACATACATCCGACTCTTTTACATTTTGAGCTTCAAATATCCCGCGATATTATAATTGGGAAGAAAATTTCACCCTACCTACAGTACATTCATGCGGAGTGTCTACTCCCTTCGAATAAAAGCACAAGCATTACAAATCCCTTTGAAGATTAAAGGTACGAAGACTGTTTAAAAAAAAAAGAAAAGATTTTACCATCCGAAGAAAGACACGTTGCGGGGTCTTTGATAATTGCTGAAAATCATTTTCTCTAATCAATATTTCGACAGATTTCATCCAGATTTTTTTACACGACTTTTCTATTTTTCGCATTATTCACTAAAGAAAAGGAAGAGAAAATATCACCTTGGTGATAAGGAGCGTATTGGTCTCGGTCGTAAATTCACTTTTGCTCATTTCAACGAATCTTTCCGTTTCCCGGGCCGCCCCTTTAGTATCCGGGAAACAGAATTTCGCAAAGATGTTGGTCTGTCCGACAAACTCGCCGAATGATTTCGGAATCTACGAGATGAAAAAGTCTCTAATTCACAGGATTCTGGATTCAAATGATGAGCATGAAAAATTTGACTCTCAATTTTTCAAAAAAAAGAGACGAAATTCTGAAATATTGTTTTGCAGTTGACTAACACGGATGTCTAAGGCAATGAAAATTTCAGTGAAAAATCCCGATTCCACGTCCTTTTTCCTTTCTCACATCGATCAAACTGTGGAAAGTATATTAATCAAGCTGAAACCATATTGCTCTTAGTAATATAAGGAATATATATTATAATTATGTATACAAGGTATAGCTGCAGGTATAACGAGAGTAATTTCATCGTGGGGTAGGTATATATATATAAATCTAGAAGAGGTTCGTTAGTATGAAATTTTCATCCGGAGTAAAAAATTGATGGGAGTTTTTCCTCGAAGTTTTAAAATTCCGCAGCAACGCAACGTATGGTGCGGTCGTCGCTTATCGCAGTGCAGGCATGACACACTATGGCATTCTGAAGAAAAAAAAAATAACAGTTTACGCGTTTACTTTCGCAAGCTTAAAGGTATAGCTTAGCCGCGTTAGACGTATAAGTTTACGACTTGTGGTTCGCCGTTTTCGTCTTACGAAAACCACCTGCGTGCCTACTAACCTGAGCTTCTGGCCTAAGTAACCTTAGTAATCGTCGGTGGTACACATCCGCGTAATTTCAAAGTGCTTAATTCACCACCTGCGCAAACTTTTCTTAACAATTTACAAAATTTACACCTGCACTCGTTGAAGTAGCAAGAAGAATTTTTTTCACCCCACCTGCAATTACTGAATGAAAATCGTATTCCAGCTATAAATTATCAGATCTACGTCTAGTAGAAATAAATTTTGGGCTCGAGTTCCGAATGGTAAAAATTCCGAATTCGTTTGAGTCCATTTAGAATTTTCAGAAACGGTGAGATTTTTTAAAATTGCGGAGCTTTTAGTCAAACAGTGTCCTTCTTCTTCCGTTTCGGTCCAACTTGATCCCTCAAATGTATTTATTCCTGTTCGAATAAAGCTTCGGCCATTATGTTATATTATTGACGAAATAAACTATTCCTAAATTTCCCCCTTTTCCTGGTCTTGAAAAATTCAGTTTGTGAACAAAGCTGAAGGGCCGTTATATTACTTCCTTTGTAAAAATAAAGATCGAGTAGGTATATGTACGGCGTGTTGAGAGTATAAGGAAGCTGGTAAGGACATCGAGGGAGAGATGATGGAGGGAAGAAGGATCCAGCCTTCCCTGCTTCTGGTCACTGTCAAGCGAACAACCCTGCGAATAGGCTTTGAGCTTTTGATGTATTATTCAGGATTCCGTTCAGACAGGTTCTACAGGACCACGGCGACCGACCATCCACAATGAGCTTGCGACAAGAGATTAATCTCCTCCTTAGTTAAACCGTCCGATATTCCGCGGAAGCCCGTACATATTCCCTAAATTTCTAATAATTTTATAAAAAATTTTCCCGTTCGCGTATACATCTTCTAATCGGCGGAGAATGCCTGTGCCTGTATAACTTTGATCTCTAATTCGCGTAATTATTTTTGCCAAATTCCGAGAAGCAAAGCCTTGCAGAATTCGCACTTCTGTGTTAATAATTACTAGACAAGACTTTCGGGGCTGTCTTGGCTTCCAAAGCTTTATTGTCACTTTGTGCGAGGGTGAATCAGATCTTGGTTCGAACTCTCCTCTTAACGAGTTTCAAATTCGCGAGTTTCTGCAGCGGAGGGTGTATAAATATTCTGTTTCTTCAGGCAAGTTGAGTGTATACCTAGTATAATAAAGTCTCTTTTCCAGAGTATACATTCGGTCTCTCCGAGTCTTATTAACCAAATTGAATAACGGTTTCCTTTTTTCTTTTCTTTTTTATTATAAATTCTAATTCCTGATGAGATGTACATTATATGTAGGTATACGTGTACATCGTCGTTGCGGAATAATCTAAATCCGGGATACAAAAGCTGTTGAACAAAGTTTCTATATAAGACTTTGTAAAACGGGGAATTGGCCCCATATATAACGTCTGTGCTCTTTGGTGCGGGTATACGTGTGTATATACCTTTACACGTTCCTCGAGTAACGTGAGCCGCTACCAAAGTGTACGAATTATCGAAGGCGAAGCGGTCTCTGGTTATATATATAAATCTATGGATGAAAAAAGTTGGGTCGTTCGTTCGATTTATGAATTCCATATCCAATTTCACAAAGCAAACTGCCATGCCACGCCATGCCACGCCATGCTCCCCGTATTTCTGAACGTTTTAAAAGATCCATCCCTGGAGCTTTTGCGGGAAAAAAAGAATTTTTACGACCCCCCCCCCTTCACCAAACCCTCGTCACACGTGTTACTACTGTATAAAACCTACGTCCTGCACGCACGCTCTTAATTATCCTAAACAAACGAGTCGATTCCCTTCTTTCCGGACACGTCGCGTCGTGTGGAAAATAAATGAAAAAAAAAAAGCACGATAGCAATTTTCGAGCTGCAGAACCCGTCACAGAATTTTGTTAAGTCAACGAATTCGATCGGGTCACCATAAGGCCTCCGCGGCCTCCGGCTTTTCTGCGGACTCTCCACTCCAACGTTCGACAAAAACCAACGCCCTGAATATGCAATTTTCCGCAGAGCTGAGCTAAAAGCTACCGAAAAACGGGGCTCCTTCGACCTCAGATTGACACAAGAGGTTTTTTAAATCTGTGCGGAAAAAAAAAAGCTTACGGGGCTTCTTGACCTTTCCGAAATATTTCCATTGTATTTTTTCATTCGCTTTGATAATCTCGAGCTACGACCCTAATGTAGGGGTAGTATTTATAATTCAATCGAGGAGAGGAAAATTTTCGATGTTAAAATATCGGTGCGTTGAATTACAGTTCTCTTTTGTTTCAATATCTTATGTAAAGAGTAGCAAGGCCCAAGGCTACATCGTAACGTGGCTGTGTCTGGGTTTGACGGCCGAGGGGCTTTTCTACCTGTCAGTTTGTCGCGCCTCTGGATATACTTTTCTTTTTTTTTCTCTATTTTTTTTTTCTTCTTTTTGTCAGCTTTTTTCTTCCTCCTCCTCCTCCCCCCCCCCCCCCTGCCCACGCTCGCTTCCATTGACGTTTCTTTTTCAAGGATAAAGTCCTCTGCGTCAACGAGCGTCCTTTAGTCTGGCAGGTCCCTCGAAACAACAATTTATTAATATACTATTACAACGACACCGTGACATTCGTTTAACGGAGTCCAATCGATATAGGACGATAAAACACTGCAGAAATTTAATTCTCTTCGTTATTATTTTAATGACGTTAATTTTTACTTTCAATTTTTATCCCATTCAAGAATCTCGGTCACTTTTGTTCATCTCTTAGATATTCTTTCTCAATTAGACTAATTAATTGATAAACATTTTTTTACTTTATGCATGCGATATACTGATGATTTTCTAATTTTATTCACTATTTATTATTCAATTATACAAGAGTGAAAATATTCCTGAAATCGCGAGCTTTCAATGACATTTTAAACTTGGATCATATAATATTGCTAGTATCATTCAGAAAGCCTTTGTATATACATTTTTTATTTAGGGTGGTATATTACATATGTATAGGGTCGAATAAGAGAGGAATCGAAATCGTTGTTGAGGTAAATGTGGATGTGGATATGGATGTGGATGTGGATGTGGATGCGGATGCGGATGTGGATGTGGATGTGGATGTGGGGTCGGGATAGGCGGATACGGAGTGAGAGCGGATAAGCGAGGGTAGGAATACCTGAGTCTCTTTCGCGAGGTAAAGTTTATTCAAATACACCAGAAGTTGGACTCGGAAACATTTATTTTAAGTTTTTCGAATGGATACCACGCGGTGTGGCGCGGTGGTGCAATCTTTGCGAAAAGTTTCGCGAAGAAAACAGAACGAATATATATATACGGCAGGTGGGTTCGGGGTGGGTCTGCGAGGGGTGAGAATAACTGCAAACAAAATAAAGTTCAAGATAGAGAAAGAAAGAAAGAAAGAAAGCAAGTAAGGAAGAAAGGACGAAGGAATAAAGAAATGAAAATATAAGTATGAAAATGAAAATACACCCCGAAAGCAGCCGCAACGACGGAATATAAAATATTGCTTCGTCTGAACGAATGAACGAGACCCCGAAAAGAAAAAGAAAAAAAAAAAAAAAATTGGGGGGGATAAAAGACAGAGAGGAATTCTTTATTTTCCAAGCAAGGTGTCAGTGTCTGTGCTTAAGCACCTGTCCCTCCTTCCGCCCTTTCCCATCCTCATCCACATCCTCCATGGGGACAAGTAAGAACCTCATCGCTCGGGCTTGAAAAACGACACGCTAAGAAGTGCACGAAGAAGAGTGTCTCACATTCACAGACGTGTAACCTGTTATAACATTACTAGCAATTTATCAAGACGAATATAGGTGTAACAGAGATGTCGTCCGTATTGTTTCTGAAAAAGTTGCATTATTTGGTAATTTGCATGGATTTCTTCCCTCTTATTTTACTTTCTTTTCTTTTTTCAAATCCAAATACGGGTGAGATCATCTTCACCGATTAAATGATATCTGCAGAGTGGGTAAACGTAATTCCGATAACCCAATACCGAGTTATTGGTTATTGCTACTTGAAAGCCTTCTTTCCTTCGGTGCAGCCGAAGGACTGCAGCTGTGCAGCATAGAATTGAATTGATGCCGAGAGATAGGAAATCTCTGCCAAACTTTACTGCGAATCTCAACAACTTATTGGAGTAGAATAATGGGTAACGGCATTGCAGAAAATTTACGCGCAATGCAGTACCTATCACGCGCCGATCTCACAATCAGAAATTGAAATTATTTCATTAATTTCATTACCGACGACTACACCCACCGCACAAAAATTCACCATATAATAAATATAAACTAGCGGTCGTTTCGGGAAAATTTTACCCCACTATAATTTTCAACCCGGAAACATAAAGTCCGACGAACAATTGACTGTGTCGAATTTTTAATACAAACACACTGCGTAACGTCATTTTGATAATTTAATATCTACCCCATTTCGGGGAAACTGGAACTCGAGTAAACTTTTCCTGCAAAATGCATCCGCTCCAATTCCCTCTATCCCCCATTCCTATCCGCCAGCTTCTAGCCTAGACCATGCAACAATTGCACGATCTCTGGTAGTGGCACCGATTCTTTTGTGGCTAGAGTAATGTAGCGTTGTTCTCATTTTACCCTTCATTTTTTGAATTTATTTCTGTACCTTTTCTCGCGCTTTTACAGTCTCATCTCATTTGCATCATACTAGGGCAACTGTATCAACTGCATATGAGTCCTACTTGACCCACGTTGCTTCTCAGCTCTCTGCAACTCCGTGTCAAATCGTTAATGATCTGCGATTTCCTACATGTAATAGGACACACATTTACGAATGCACTCACGTCACAAAAGTTTGATAACTCCTAGTGTATGTTGAAAAACGTACCCCAAGGAACACGAAAAAAAAAAGAATTTCCTCGGAAGGTTCGAAACATTTTTGGGATTAAGGGTCTAAAAGCCTCGTCTCTTATATCAGGGCCCATGTAGATGTGGGATAATGGCCTATATCTGCACACTCACAACGGCTGAAAACATAGTATACATGCTATAATACAGAAGTTTGCCCTTTGCTACGTGTATCTGGTTACATGCATATAGGTTGAATTCCTGCCCGTTGACCGTGTCTCGTTTAACGAGCAGGTCTATTTTTTTTTTTTCTTCCTTTTTACAGTTTTGCAAACCGTTCGCAGGACTTTTGTGTCACTAATTTTATCTTGCCTCGAATCAAAGCTGCAAGCTTTTTGCCCGCATCCAATGCATGACGTGTCCTAGATCTGTCTTCATGTCAAATGAGCAGATGAGCCACTGTATAAATAAGTAGATAAATAAAGCTTATAATATACAGAGCTTATATCCAGATTTAGCGAGCGATTTATTTTCAGGGCAGATTCCTCGCGAAATTTTGAGACTAAACTTCTTTTACCAGAAATTCGAGGGTCTAATAGTTACCGAGCTACGGAAGATCTTGGTTGACCAATCACCGAGCGTATAGGTCACGGAGCCAGCGCACCGCGCAGCTTCCGGTCATGGCCAACCCTGTCTGCGTCACCTTTAAGTTCTGTGATTGGTCGACTAAGATCTTCAGTAGCTCGGAAACTGTTCAACTCTCGAATTTTTGGCACAGGAAATTTCGTCTTAGAATTGAACGACGAATTTACCCTGAAAATATCGCACGCTCAATTTGAATCACCCTGTATATTACCGTTGGTTAAAAAGCGATGGGATTCACGTAGAGAAGAGAGGAATGAAAAAGTCGTAGATAATAAATAAAGGTAGGTAGGTAGGCAGGTTGGTAGATAGGCGAGTAAGTCGGGTCAGGTTAGATATTTAAATTCTGCTCTGGCAATTTATAAAAGGACTCTGCAAATCCGCATCCACCGAGATTAAGCGACCACGGGGGCTATAGCGGTACAGTGGTGGTGCAGACGCGGAAAACTGAGCGCGAATGTAACCGGTGAAATAAAAAATACTTTTGTCGAGATCGCGCTGCAGGGGTTTATTCCATTTTTGGTTTATTATTATTTTCTTATTTTTTTCTCTCATTTTCTATCTATATATTTCTCACACTTTTCCGCTCTCTCGCATGTTAACAATTCTACGAATCTCCGCTTTTTCGCTTTTCGCCGAAAAAAGAACCAGGAAATATCACTCCTTGTATGCGTGCGTGCGGAAAACTCGCTAACTCATACATCGAACATCGTTGGCAATACTTTGGCAAACAGGCTGCTATCTCTTCTGACGACAAACAACAAGATTGAAAAAAAATAAAATAAAATAAAATAAAATAAAATCGAGCGAAGGGCGAGAGCTGATACTCGTGAAAATATAAAACCTTCTCACTTGTTAAACGACGAGTATAAATCTATCGAAAATTCTTCGCTCATTTTTAGATTTTAACTTCGTTTGGTTTTTTTTTTTTTTGCTAATATGAGGATGGCATTAGGCAGAAGTTTTTAAAACTCAAGGTCTGAGATCACGGTTTCGAACATCTGCTAGCGCATATCTTAAGAAAAAGGAAGGAAATAAAGAAAGGAAAAAAATAGATTCTTGAGGGCGTAACGCGAACGCGTTGAACCTGGTGGAGAGACTTTTTACGCGATGATATGCTCCGCTGTGCAGAGGTAGGAAAAATTTTATTGCTTGGTGAGCAGGCCAAATTTTGAATTACATTTGAAATTTTATCACGCAGGGCTGTTTTCCATTTTAGTACTGAGCCCATACCTACCCCATACTCCACCCAAAACCCGCTGCTTCCACCCTGCCTGTTTTTAGTCTCGAGTAATAAAATCGAACGAAACAATTGAAAAACGAACCGTATTTCATAGCTGCTTTAAATATATATATATATATGTGATATAAATATACCTATAGAGAGATATATAATACAATCCGCGAATATTTGTTTTATTCCGGTTTTATAAATATTTTTTTATTTATTCGAAATAGGGGGGCCGAGTTGAGGTTCCGAATTTCGAAAGTCCCGAAGGGTAAAAATTCCGAATTTGAATATCACTAACCACAGTTTTTGGAACGGGTATTCTTCCGAAAGTCTACGTAGCCATAATTTCAGATGTTTTCAAACGAAGAATACCTGAAGTTCGAAATTTCGAAAGTTGAAAATCCGAAAGGCCAAGTCTCCGAAACTTGAAACTCACGCATGTATATTCATTCAGTATTTAATAACTCGGGCTTTATTGATCGTATCGAAACCTGCAATAAGTGGCCAAATTAATCATCTTGAGATGAAATTTTTTGAAAAATAAATTTCAAAATTCCATCAATCATTTATATGACATGATGAAGTTAATATCGCTAGAAGTATATAAAATGGGTTTTCGTAAAGACGGTCGCGATTAGAATTAGGTAATTGTTCCGCATGTCTTTACATCCCGAGAAGTAGATGGAAATTTTTTGATCTTTCGGTTTTCGGAGATCTGGACTTCCGGAGTTTTGAGCTCTCTGCATTCCGACCTTTCGAAATTTTAATTTTCTGGACTTGAACGTTTCTGAAAATTCTGAATCGTCTCAAATGAATTCGGAATTTTGTCCGTTCGGAACTTTACCCCAACCCCGATAAATTCTTCGAGAGAAGAACTTCGGACATAGACAGGTGTAATACAAATGTACATGAATATATATAATGCATGTGAAAAGAAATGAAAAAAAATTAACTTTCAACCAGTACCTACTGTAGTACATACATAGGGGTACATAAAAGACAAATGACAAACCACGAAATGACAAACGGTGAGAATTGCAATTCCTATTCCATTCATCACAGGCCCCACTGTCGTTTACCTTTTCATGAGAAGCGAGTGGTGGAAACAGAAGCTCGATACCAACGCTGTATAGGAAAGCGTTAAAACTGCTAGTCACTCACCCTGCAGTACCTACAGTTCTCCTAAATTATTTCATAGCATATATGCACAATATATAGTGTGTATAACGCATAGTTGAATCCATAATAGATCCAAGAATCTGATGATAAATTTGAAAATTTGAAACATGAAAACAAGAAAACACAAAAAAAAAATTGCTAACATTTTCTCTTCTCTGGCTATACAAACTTTCCAACCGAATCAATAAATAAATTGTCGATAAAAAGGTAAAAGAAAAAAGAAAAAAATGAGGCCAACTGTTCTGGAACCGCGATAAAATTTCTGTCAATAATGCCCTGGCGATAATATTACAGGAGAGACAAAAAAAAAAGAAACAAACACGAAAATAGGCGAAAAAAGAGAATAGAAGGGTTGATTAATCGATGCAAAATGAAATTCTTTTTTTCTCAATTTTTACGTTCTTATATAATACGAAATAATTCGTATATTATTTGATCTGATAATTCAGGGACCTAAGTGTTACATCTATATTGTATTATATACCTATACCTGTACATATATATACGACAGAGAAATTTCTGAGCAGTATTACATCTCTGCTAATTGTTTGCTTGACTCTTGTTAGTTTAAACGTCAAGTTTGGAACAGTTAATTCCATTATGGCATGGGAAATCCCCTGGCATCCCCAAAGTAGGTATAGGTATGTATGTGTGTGTGTATATATATGTTGTATGTAACGTCGCGTCGGTGAATATAGGAGGCGTATTGAAACTCGTTAATTTGAAAATCGAAGCCCGTTAGTCAACTGTTTGTCGAGCGTTGGTGGGAAGTACGCCGACCCATTGCTAATGGCTTCCGTCATTTTCGTAGTACTATAGTTTGAGGTTTTGTGTTACCCCAAGCTTTGATTACCCTCGAGCTACTCCCCTATCTGTGCAATGCAAAGTGCACTTTCTACAACGTTGATTCGTTCTTTTGTCCACCGGCTGAATATTTTAATATGAAAAAAAGAATTTGAAAAAAAAGGAGAAATAAAGAAAAGAATGGGAACCAGGGTAGAGGGAGAGAGATGAAGAAGGAGGAAGAACCAACGCTGCAGGGGATGTAAAAACGCGGAGACCAGCTTTTTGAATATTCAAAAGAACCCGCGTCGTCTTCTCACGTGCGATATACATACGAGATTCTTTAAACTGCTGGTAAGCAGAATTCTCAGACCTGGGGAACCATGGGCTTCGTGATCTTGTCCCTTACACAAATCCTACCAACTTCGTTCAAGTACAAACATACCTGCCTCTTGAACAAATTCGACAACGAATACATAAGGGAGGATATTGAATAGAGAAAAAAATTTCCAGTTAGTTTAAAAGTGGATGCATACACCCACATGGGTATACAAATATTTTTTCAAGCACTATTTCCCTCTCTTAGCTGCTTCTTATCAATCTGTGTTGAGATAGAAGAGTCTGGAACCACAGCTGGGCAAGGATTATAAAGTTAAATAATAAATAAAGCTTATGTTAGATCGAGGCCGGAAGCTTTTCTGAGGGTTTAAATCACCGGTTTGCTTTCAGGATCGAACTACCAGGACTCTAGATAAGAAATATCTCAAACTCCTGAAGGTCCCCTTGCAGACGTCTCTGTCGTTGTCACCGTCGTCGTAGACGAAAAAGCATTTCCACTTCTCGAACTGGGGAGAAGAGAAGAGAAAGTTTTATAAAATAAAATCCCTCCTTTTTTTTCTGCTCTCGTTCAATCCTCTCTTTCTCTCTCTGTCTCGCTCTCGCTTTTATTTTTCCTTTCTTCTTTCCGCCAGGAGTAAGTCTATAAATTTCGAAGCCGCCGCCCCCTCCTTCTTCTTCTTCTTCTACTTCTTTTTCTTCTTTATACGCTTCGACTCTGCATCATTAATATCAAAGTTGCCCACTTCCATGCCCCACCTTCATGTGGGGATAGACAAAACAACCTGTATCCTGCAAGCCTTGCGGTACTTTCTTACTCAGGATCGAGAGGAGAGAGAGAGAGAAGGAGAGAAGGAATATACTATATAGTATATGGGGGAAGAAGCGTGCCATCATGAATCACGTGAGCAGAATAATTGACAGTCTGCAAACAAAACCAACCCAACCATCCCAGTATGCCACATAGTCTGGTTCAGTTCCCCGAACCTTTGGGGGTTCGAGTTGATGCGAGTAGGGTGGTTACTTGTTATGCAGATTGGAATAATATCAGAGGTATATAGTAGTTACTAGAAAGTTCCCGATCGCGGGTTACGTACTGCTAACCATGGATGCAATATCGTGGAATTCAATCACCATCTTCTATAGGAAGTCATATATGAACACTGTGCAAATTCAATGCACTCCGCACATCCGTACATCCGACATTATGTCCTACCCTGCCCTAATCCACATGGATCGAAAGCCATTGTGGATCTTTTCTTTCGAATGTTCAAGTTGATGAGCTTTTATTTTTTTGATCATTCGCCTATTCCTTCGGGAAGAGACATAGACGTGTCCGGTCTGAACCTTTGGATCGTTAAAATGATTGGAAGTCGCTCAGTTCCATGTGCTCTTGACATATTTTGAATCGCGTTGATGTAGGCCGAGTTCCGGCTCGTAAATCACCGATCAACAACCACTTCCGTTTGGTGGTGATCCAGTCTATAGGCCGTCGCGACGCTCACTATACTCGAGGATAAAGAACCACGGTTGTTATACACGTTTGTACACCGTGGACCGTTCACTTCCGCTTTCGTTACCCGTGTTTTCCTCAACTTCCGGTTTTTCGTAACGCTCTTCTGCCACGTCACTGTGCCTGAGATTTATTGCCGGTCGGGTTAGCCGACCCGCCATACCACACCATGCCATGCCACGTTGGGGGTCTCTCGCCCGGCAAACACCAACAACGAACAACCCAAACCTTCGTCTCGTTTAAACGTTAAATAAATGGGACTGACCAACGGGCTTTGGCGTTGTCATTACAAACTGTTTATATCTGGTTAAATTTTAAAGGGACGCGTTATGCCCCTTTGGTCGATAAAATTTCGTTGAACAACATTTTGGCCAAATTTTACTGATGATTTCTTCTTCTTCGAGATTTTCATTAGTTGTTATTGTTATTTTATCCATTTTTTACGATATACTTTATCGAAGAATTACGATGATCAAGTAACCGGTGAACGACCAACAAGGAATTTGTTCAACGAGGTGAACCTATCAAACTTTGTGTACGTGTAGGTATAAGCTATGTGCAAGTTTGCGTGGCGTTTCCGGTCAGTTGGTTGGTGAGCTTGCAGGAGAATACAGGGAATCCCTGGGGATACCGGAAGCGACGAACCGAAAGTTACCCCTCTTAACGAAAGCCCCACGACGACCGCCTTTGCGAGCCTATCCTCCGTTCCTTTCTATACTTTGAACCGTGAAACTTGTAGATCAATAATTTCTTCTTTTCTTGTTAGAATCTTGAAAAATTGAAATATGAACGATTGAAATTCCGAATTTGAAATTTACCAATTGACAGTTTTTAGAGATAGTAGTTCCAAGAAAGTCTGAAACGAAGAACACCATAGATTCAAAATTCCGAAAGATTTAAGATCCGAACGCCAAACCTCCGAAACTTGAAATTCACGCATGTATTCATTCAGGGCTTAATAACTCCGGCTGTATTGATCGTATCGAGACCAATAAGTGGTCAAATTGATCGTCTTGAGATTTACTTTTCGGAAAGAAAAGATCCAAAATCCTATCGATCATTTATGACATCATGAAGTTATCGATTGAAGTAAATAAAATGGCTTTCCGTAAAGAGGGTCTCGATCCGAATGAACTATTTTTCGTCTTCATACCCTGAGAAATAGACCCAAATTTTTTTACTTTTGGGCCTTCGAGGGTCTGGATTTTTGGAGTTTTGAGCTGTCTGCATTTCGACCATTCGGGATTTTAATGTCCCAAACTTCAACGTTCCTGAAAATTCAGGATCGTCTCGAACGAATTGGGAATTTTTACCGTTGGAAACTTCAACCCTACCTACCCCATTTCTTCATTCTTCTTTATAATGTATAAGAGACTGTCTCGGCGAAATTCAATAAGCTTATTCTATTATATGATAGACTATCGCATCTAGACTGCACAAAAGTTAAGATCGTCTCTTCGTCGCAGATGGTGACTTTCCAGAGTCTCGTAAGTCATCGTTTTGGTACCTACGGCAGCTGTACAGAATATTGTCGGGAAATTTAGACTTCGAGAACTCTGTGTACCTATACGGCGTAGTTTATAGTTTACAATGTACAGTTATAGTTTACGAAAATATGCACTAAACATTGAACTTCGTTAATAAATCGAGAAAATGGTCCGACTTGGTGGCAATTCCCAAGAGAGAGAGGGAGAAAGAGAGAGAGAGAGGAGAGAGAGAAAAGATCTTGAGTCGAATGGAGCAATCGCGTTTCTGCAATGATTTTGAAAAACGGAAATTGCATACTTCTCTAACGCAGGCGAAAGGCGAAGGTTGGAGGTTGAAAGGTGGAGAACTGCGAGCGGAAAAGCTACCCCTCGCAACACCTTTACCGCAGTAAAGCTCAGAACGACGTACGGACGTGTTTGATGACTCCCAAGGGAAGCATGGGCCAACCCTTCACACCCACGGACGAACGCACCAAGGCACGCACGCGCCACCTTTACTGCGATCCCCTATTTTCACCCCCAGCCAAAAGCCTACCACCCTGCAGCACCCAGCACCCATCACCCACCGCCCATACACCATCAACCGCTAACCGTTCGGGCCCTGACCACCCCTAGAATTGGGTCAAGAATTTATTCCAATTTCGATCAGATAGGAGAGACGGAGAATCTCTCGACCTCGTCTCTTCGTGGGCGACTTGAACTCCGTCAAGTGTACTTATTCCTCGAGTTATTATCAAACGACCCTAAATTCAACCCCGTATTTTCATCCTCTCAACGAAGATGGCGGATTCTCGAACTTTTCCCGTTTATAAGTCATTTTTTTTTTCCTCGTTTTTCCTCTTCTTCTTCTTCTTCGTATACCTACTTTTTTGTCCAACCCTGCAGATGCATCCACACCGATGGTACAGATCATACATGTGTACGCATCATTGGCGACACGATGGAGTAAAGGTAAAAGTTCAAAGGAAATCCTAGTCGCTAGTAGATAGGTACATACGTATACAACATGTGTCCCTTTTCTAGTGCTTTTTCTCGTGCAGAGACAGACTAGGGATATGGTCGAGAGCTAAAAGCTTTTTCGTAATATTCTTGTGAATTATTTTGAGTAAAAAGTTTTTGCGAAGTATCGTTGATACGACATTGTGGGGTGCAGATCCGTCACCTTGCGCAGGATTATATCTTCCGAAAAATATGCACTTCAAATAAATCTCCGATCAATCTGCGCAGCCGAGATTTTGAAGAGAATGAAAATCGCTATTCGAATTTATAATACTGGGTATTTTCGACGGTGAAATAAATGGAAGCTGTAGGTAAAACTCGAGACGTAATACTCAAAGCGTTTTCTCGGTATCCCAGCTATTAAATACTTATACATTTAATATCCCGTTATTAAAAGTCAGCCTGGGGTCGAAGCGAGTTTAATATAAGAATAAAGAATGAGAAAAAGGCTAACAATAAGTAAACGACTTGAATAATTCTTCCCGTTTATTTTATATCGTTTAAAATTGTTTTCAAAGAAACAATTAAACCTCTCCGTTTAGTCATCTTCGTTCATTTTAATAATACAATACCGAGGATAATCGAGGATGAGGAGATAATAATGATGAAGGAGGATGAATTTGACAAAGCTTTTACATCGATATGATAAGCGGTCGTAAATTAAACTTTACGACGCAGTTCGAGGCACTTGAAAAGCTCGGAGATTATGCTGCGAAATAGGGAGCTTAACTGATAGTTTTATACACTTTATCGATGACACATCTTGGGTAATCGTTGAACGTAATACCCTTCGATCGCCGGGAAAAAAATTAGAAAAATTTAGGACGCGTATAAGTTTTAAAGCAAAAAGAAAAAAAGAAAGAAAAAAACTTCACTAGAGCTGGTATTCACAAACGTAGCTATATACGGTTATTTTCTCATAAAATTCACGGCTCAATAAACTTTTGGTAGTTTAAAAAAACAAAAAATTCATAGCAGATGTTACCAACGCCCTATATAGAAGATTCTTCTTTATAGAGTATAATCGAACTCCTGAAATATCCTACGACCGATTGAAATCGTTCTTCTTTCGATCATTGACAAAAATCAGATCTATATATATGCGAATGCGAATGCGCGTTGGTAAATTTTATACACATAAAAGTTTACACAGAACTTTTCGGAGCTGTTTCACATAAAATTTCACAGAACTTATCGAAGCTGCGTTTCCTATCGCGTTGGAAAATAATAAGGGTGTGTATGAAAAAGCGAAATAATTATTATGATAATGAACAACGAACAACTAGCCGGCAACGATTTTCAAATCGATATTTCACTCTTCGTGAAACTTGAAAATTTGCTGTTTCGATATAACGATATTTTCCAACCTGAACCATGAACGTTAACATGAGACTGTAATTTTTTGAGTAAAAACGAGAGGGAATTGTCGCCAACTCGTTACATTTATTTTACGCTGTTTAACGACAGTAACCGATATCGCCGGTGCCGGTGGAACGGGCTTTCCGCTCTCTGTCTAACTAATTTCAAAGCACTAATCGATATCACTGTTTTCTGTGCGGTCTTCTCCGCGTTATACAGGCCAGATTCAAAGGCCCATCATCGAAATTGACGTCGAAAAATTCCCAGCGAATTTTTTCAATTTTTATACGAACGAACGAAGAATATAAGGAAGCGGATCTTCCGCAGCGAAGGAAAGAGAAGAGCGATAGAAGGGCTGAGAAAAATGACTCAAAACTTTGTCTTGCTTGGAATGAAATTTGCAAATTTTCTGTTGGAAAATATAATTTGATGGGCAAAGTGCAAATATAGACAAACTTGTTGGTTTAGGCGCTCATTAAACGTCAGATAATGAACAAATGAAGAACATCGAGACCCGCTCACGTATCCTGTTGAACGTAGCCTTTGCAAACATGACATGGACCTAAATTTGACCATGAGCTTAATTTTAGTCCGGAGAAGAGGAGACCTGACGCTCGTCGACACCCTGTACCCCATACTTGTGCGATCCTCGACGCTCTTTGTTCTGAAAGATTAAGTTTTTGGTAAACCCTTATAGTCAAAAAAAGAAATTTCGAGCGATTATACGGATGGCGAATAATACGAAACTTCAAGAGTCCGAAAAGCGGTCAGAATCATCTAGGAATATGCGATCATCAGAAGATCGATCAAAACTGCGAGAGGGTTGATATTGACCTGAGGATTTTTCTAAAAGCGATATTATAGAACCTCTGAAACTTGTAGCAAGATTCTAGTATCTTGCAGGTCGTTTTTCAACTGTATTTCCCTCTCGCGAAGTGTTAAGTAAAAAATAAGAATATGCAACTCACTGGGAATTCATTATTTCGCGAATATCGAATCCTACCTTCTTAGGTAGGTACGGGGTAGCGGAACAAATTACGAACCACCTTCTTCACCGCGGCCTTATCTATAATGGAAGATATTTGCCCAATGCAATATATCCGAAGGAGAACAAAGAGGACCTAGAGCTGAATGGACGGACTACCCCGAGCATGTTAGCCCGTCGTCAGAGGAGTGCATGACTGTTAGACCAATTTCTCAAAATCCTTACCAAATCTACAGAAGCCCTGTAGGGCGTAGAGCCAACGAAGGATATCGGTCCGTGTATAATTTAAGCTCGTGTATCAATCGCCGAGGGGAGTCCCTCGGCTTGTGGCATTCAGGGGTAGGAGGATGGCCGAATTCGAGGCCTAGGGGATGATTTCCCGACGGAATACCACCAGCTTCCATACGCGTACCTTGGCTGCAGACGCGTCGGCACAGAGACGTGGTGGTCGCTCGATGTATGTACATATATGTACTCTACATATACATGCATATACCCGTACATATTACATGTATACTACGTACGTATGCACACATTGATATGAACTCATGTATATAGTACAGAGTATAGGCCTTTTGGCAAGGTAACGGGGCTCTCTTCGACGTAGAGATGGCTTATCGATCCTTTATATACATACATACATTATTCTATATGTATAATATATTTCTATATGTAGGTATGTGTGCGAAGGTGTCCTGTTGAGAGCGAACGGTTCAAATATTTCGCTTGTCGTTAGGATCACACCTATACGTCTACACCTGTAGGTGCATGCAGGTATAGGAAAATTATCTTCAATTCGTGCGTAATACCAGTCGGAAAAAGGGGATTCGCGATGAGTGACGTAAACATTTTTCAAATTTAATATTCATTTAGTATCTTCGTCCTTATTCACCATTTTTCGTCAAAATTATCAGAAGGAACTGTAATCGTTCCGAAAAAATTGAGTTGGGCAATATTGCGAGAAAAAAATGAGGAAGAAAGGCTGTGAGATATTAGGGCTTCGATAAAATCCTTTGAAAATGAAAATTGACGAAAATAAAACGGAGAAAAACGCCTAGTTGATGGATACAGCTTATGTAATATGAGAAACTAGCTCACTCCTTCATCGGGTTCGAGCAGGTTGATTTAGGCTTACCTAGTTGAGGATTTCGCCTGAATTCTGGCTAAGTACCTCAGAATTTCGACGTATTTCTGGCTGCTAGGAAGGTTGTTGGGAAATTCTGCGGAAGCAGCTGAGAGAAGGGTGAATTGGATCAGGCTACCTCCTGCCATATTGGAAACACCGAAATTTAATAACACTGATTGGTATATTGCCACTTGGCTGGTGCCTCTGGGTTTGGGGATATTTCTTATCGCCGTTGGAATAATAGCCACGGAGTCGATCGCCCTAGGGCTTCGCAAAAAGACGGGGGTTCGTGGCCCCTCTGCAGGAAACGTAAATTTTCAAATACTTTTAGGTTTGCACGAGCATCCTCTTATTTAACTACAAATACGCTTTCCCCAAAACAGGTAATAACATAAAGCAGCAGTTAAAACATGTTGAATGAATGAATACAAAAAAAAAAGAAACGAAAAAAAATCTATAGTGTTATACCCACAAACCAAATTCTGTTTATCCGTAATCATAATTCACAAATTAAAATAAAACACGCGTATCAGTATTCGCGCACCGTTCATCGTTGCAGGGTAATGAAATTTCACTTCGTTACTTCCCCCAGCGAGTTTGACGAGATAACAAAAAAAAAAAAAAAAATGTAAAAATGAATGTAAAAAAAATTTTTCATTCTCTCTTATATAACCTTAGCGGGAGAGATTTTTCATAATTTTATTTTCCGGCTAGGTGGTTCGCGAAAATGCGTCACTCGAGTAATCATCCCACGTTGCATACAGTATAGCTTTATGGCTTAACTCCTCGAGGAGACGTAGCATATTAATTAACACAGATACAGGAATGTCAGCTGTTTTGAAAATTTTCAACAGATCACCGAGTGAAAATGAATTGAAAAAAAAAAAAAATTATTATGATTATCGCATATATGTACGAAATTCGCTCACACAGAGTTGATCGCTAATATTTGAGTAAAATTCCTGATTTTCCATTCGATTTCCTTCACTATCGCCAAGTGGTATTATTATTATCACCCAAGCTGTTTCCCTCCGAAATTATTACTTGAATAGCGACGCTGAGTCGCGTATTGGCTACTAATTAAGATTAAGATCTGATCGTTAACGTCTGTGATTCGAGAGGTCCGGGTGTAATTCCGGTCTGAAAGATAAACCGTTTCCCTTACTAAGAGAAATACACACTCATACATAGATCTGCGAGGGATTCGAAAAGTGTGTGGAATAATAATGATTTATTTATTTATACATCGAATCGAATCGAATCGTGATGTAAAAATTAAGCATCTATTTCCTACATGTGGGAAAAAGAAAGAGAAGAAAAAAAGAGAAAAGAAAAAGACCCAAATTAGGAGAAACATCTTTCGCCATAAATTTACAAATTCTGTTCACACATTTACGCCGTGCAGAAGGTATTCCCTGGCCAGTAGGATAGGATAGCTACCGTCGTATAAACAGCTATGATGGAAAAAATTGCCACGTATTTTGTTGGATATTTTGTTTTTATGTCGTACACAGTTTATACCTATATGCCATTTTTATGGCCACTATACGTAACATGGGGTATAAATACGACACGCAACTGAAGTAGGGGTACGTCTTCAGCTGTTGCAGCGGTGATGGACGTAAAATTGACTCTTGAAAAGAAAACGAGAAAAAAAAAGAAAAATTTATCGTCTCAGGTGCGTCTCTATTGTCGTTATTTTCAGCTCCACCTTCCGAAGCTTCATATTTTTTGTATCCTAGTGTTTAGTACGAGTAGGATATGCGGAGGGGCGAATAATGGAAAGGAGTAGTTCGATGAGAAGGAAGAAAATATCCAAAGAACTGCAGATTTTGAACAAATTTTTTTCTTCACCTTTTTCTATCATTTTTATTTATTTTTTTCTTCTTCTTCTTCTTCTTCTTCTCGTTTTCATTCAATTGACAACAGATTCTCGTGAAAAGTTATAAAGCTAAAATCGAGGGTTGAAGAGCGAGAGCAGGAAGCTTTTTAGGGTACAGACTACCGGTGATTTCGCTACCCAGTTTAATCGACTGAACTGGGCTGTGTTTTGTTCGATTACATCAATCAACAATTTATCTCTTGAACTCCGGCCGGATCTCGCCTCGTAAACAACGCTGTAAAGTATTTTACGATTCGGAGAAAAAGCGGGCGAAAACGAAGAAGAACAAAAATGTAAAAAAAAAAATGAACGAAAGAAAGAAAGAAAGAAAGAAAGAAAGAGAAGAAAAAATGGAAGGAAAATAACGAAAAAGAAAAACCCAATACCAACGAGAATTGGATCGACGAGGGCAAAGGTCTCGCATATACAAACCTACATTCTTCGAAAAGCACTGATCGCTCGAGTGGTAAATACATTCTGTATATTTTCGAGGCAAAGCTTTTTTCCTACCTTTTCCTTTTCTCAATTTATTATTCCTTTATTTATAGATTTGAGAAAATAAACACAACTGACAAAGAAATTCGTAGGATAATAATATAAAGAAAACACCATGTTCAATACGGTTTTATTTTCTTTCCTTTATTTTTTCACGTAATCGAATCGTGAAGTTTCTTTTTTTTTTTTTTTTATTTATTTTCATTTTTTTCAAGTATGTATTTATGTTTTTGCATTTCATACCACGAAATGGAGAGTCGGGTCGTTAAAACTGAAACAAATGATACGAAATTGAGGCTAATCGTTATTTGGTTGTTAATGACGTCGCTATCTCGTTGTTTCTATACGTTTCCAAACTGCAGCCACCCCTTTCCCCATTGACGCACTAATTTCGAAACGGCATAACATACACAGGTCGAAAATCGTAGATAGCGATTGGTGGGTAGGTAGGTATAGATGTAAATCGATTGAACGAACGCGATTAATCGTCGTAAGGCAATTTAGCGAGTTTAGTAATTAATCTGATGTTGTTACTGCTGCCGCCAGCTCTGCACAGCACCAGCGCCAATTTGAGGTGGAGGTTTGAGAGGGCATCTAGCGAACCTTATCCGCGTTAAGAAATTCTACGGGATTGAACTCGGCGTTTGAAACCGCTTTGATTTATCGGCTGAATGTGCAGCTGCTGGTCGAAGTAGCGAAAACACGCTGAAACTAGACATCAATATTAATCCGCATAAAAGCAGACGCATGTTGTCCGCGGAGAGGCCGGAATGTGTACCTAGCGCTTGCAAAACTGCACCACCAAGCCGCATCACGCTCGGTATAACTCATATTGGAACTGGGTCAGAATAATATTGAACCCTGAATGATCTAGGGCGGGAAACCGATCGCCAAAATGGAGATTGGACCGAGGTGCTTCACTTAGTAGATGACCTCGGTTGACCGCACGCTTTCGCCCCACTGGTCGCTGTCTATTACCATTAATACGATTGACGCCTCTACGAGCTGGCCTAGAGGACCTAGACGTATGTCGGTTTGTCGCTATCTGACCATCGGTCAAGGCTTAATCGACGGAGGCTAATTGATCCGATGACGTTTGTTCCTGGTCGTAAATCAGCCAAGAAATCGACTTAGGGTTGGGAATACTAACTTATCGAAGTCCGCAAGAAGAGCAATTTCGGGTCTTAGACATTTCACACAGTCGCAATTTTGAGTTTATTTCGAATATGAGTACAGGTATACAGTTTGTCAAATAGAAGCTCAACCATTGAATTTCGGAGCTGTATTGAAGCTCTCGAATATGCGGGGGGAAAAAGCGTGGAGTTTATTTGCTTTTCAGGAGTTTAGATTCACGCCTGTAAAGCTGGCTTCGGACAAATATTAGTTTCCAGACTCACGGTTCGGTTAATATTCGACAAATTGTTCAGCGCAGTATTACGCCCCCTCCCCCCAGCGTATATGTATAGTACCTACTGGTATAATACATAATACATATACCTAGGTGAATACAAACAGTGTAAAGGTTCGATTACCAGCCGCGGGGGTAGCTGATACACCGAGGTAGGAATTCGCGTCAGACTATATCGAGCCATTACTACTGCCACGGCGTTCCGTTACACTCGAACGGAAGCGGATTCAAACTAATCTTGAAACTTGGTAAATTACGTTATTGAACTTTCTCGTATCCTCGCTAAAACGAGCTATGCCATCTTTTAGTAAAATATCAGCGACGTTAGAGCATAAATTTTCATTCTTAACGTATAGACGTGGAAAAGGCGTTCCCGCATTTTTCTCGAAAATAATAAATAACTCAAAATCGAGAATTAACACTCGCTACCCTTAATATTTCAACCCTTAATTTCCCGATCATTTCCCCCCTCTCTCTCTAAATCTCTCTCTCTCTCTCGCTTCGAAAAATTCTACCAATCCCGTTTTACCTGATTATATCGATTTCGGGCTGACCACGCCGCGGCTTTACTACTTAAATCTAACCCGGACCTCAAATTCTATATAATATAAATTTAATGAGCATTTTTTTGTCCCTGACGGTTCAAATAACGGATAGAAATCAAGTAGAACGATACATTTATCTTGTTCTTAGTTTTCTATCGGGCTATTACTCTCCGCGCGCGTCTGACTACGCGGAGTTTTTACTACTTAAATTATGGCTCAGCCGAACCAGAGCTGTTATACCACTACCACTTCCGTGGAATATACCTATACGCCTCGGCGTTCATAGACCTGTAAACTCCAATCATTGAACCTTCGTGAATCCTGGGGCGTGCAGAGTGGTGCTAGGTATACATTTTTGTAAAAACCTGCCACGTTCGACTATAAATTCTGGAATGCCTGCAGCCCGTTTTATGTATAAGAAAAGAGAGAGAAGAAGTAACGAAAAAAGGGGCAAAAAATTTCCGTCTCACGTGTGATCTTCTTTTTTCAAATTTAAATCGAAAATATGGGAGCGAGAGGGGCTATCCAGAGAATGAGCTTTTCTGTGAACGCACCTATATCATCCCTTAAGAATTTATCTCGAAACTTCATACGAGCTACTCATATGGGAGAAAATTTGAGTCATTATCCGTTCTATGTGGGTCAGCGTTTTCTATATTATAAGGAAGAATTATACGTACTTATATCTATTATACTCGAAGTACACATAGATCAAAGCCGTTTATCTGCAGCGATAGATATAAAGCTTAAAGTAAATCGAATCGTTTCTATATGTTAGGAAAGAAATTTTAACTAGCTATATAAGCTGTATTGAAGATAGAATAAAAGTTTCTGTACAAGAGGAGCGGGGATGTACGTATACCAGAGTGGCATACGTATTACCGTGAAACTCTGGCACCTGGCATCAATTTTCGTCCAAATCCCGTATATCTCTCTTACACTCGACCGGGAGCCAATCCTGACTAATTTATTCCAATAGTTAGTTCAACCGGATTCACGTTTCGCCTAGCGTACGAGATTTGCACCGATCCCCGTTTCGCTGATCCACACATAGCGCGGGTGCAGGGTACAGTACACGATAGTTTAATTTCTGTAATTTGGAAACACCGAATTCGCCCATGGATTCGATCATTGCTCAAACATCGATTGACGATTTTTTTTCTTTTTTTTTTTTTTTGCGTCTCATTGAACAGACTTTATACCCTCTGTTTCTCCCTCCCTCTCTCTCGCTCTCTCTCTCTGTCTTTTAAGGATGAGATATTATCCGACAAATATTGAGAGACGTTTACTACGGCTGTTATGGTTACCCGCGTGACTCTGCAGCAGGCTGTCGTAAAACCCTACGGGCATTAGTTATTCTTGGATGATCAAAGATGCAACAGTAGCCATTGTTCAGTTTCTATGCAAAAGGAACGAACGGTGCACACAATACCCATGGCGCTGCAGCCGGTCCGCTTTTGGGGAAATTTCTCTCTCTGCAATTACACTCCAGTTCGGTATTTCGAATTCAAAATTCAAGGTTCAAAGTCCCGCATTTTAAAAAAGAGCTAATCGAGATATTTCGACACTCGAATAGTTCTTATTAGCCAAAAGCCACCTTTTTTTCTTCTAAAGGGTCACGTAGCTAAGGGTCGAAGGTCCATACTCGGGTCTTGGTCGAAAGGTTGGTCGCAGACAAGAAACGAAATCGTCTGAAGTACCGTAGAGAAGAACTTTGACCACTTGGAGCCTGGAGGCAGAGGAAGACAAAAGGCAAACGAAAAAATAGATAGATGGAGAGAGAGGGGCAAAAGGGAGTCAAACAAGGCCCTACCTCTCTCTACCCTTACCTCTCGCCACCCCAAATCCAATGTAACTCTATCGAATTCCAGTCATGATTAAATTAAGCAGAGGGTTAGTTTGGTCGGTCCGGATCACCCCGAACACAAACTTACGATGTCACCCATCCAATGTGCACCCTCGAAGGACGAAGGGCGCCTAATAGCTGGGACAAACTAAAAACTTTTTTGCTACCCAAAATCTCACCCCTAGTTCCCCATCCTGGTTCTCTAGTCTTCAATCAGCCTATAGAAATATCTGTGAATTTATTCACCGATTTTTTTGGCTTATAATTCTTTTTTTTCTTTCTTCTCAACTCGAACTCGAATTCAACTCGAACTAGTGAAAAAAATTCGGCTTTTCTGTACCTCGTTCCGCCTGCAGCCCAGCTCCATGGCTGAATTCCGTAAACGTCACGTGGCCGAGGACCAGGTTCGTCGGTTCTAAAACTAGCCTTTCTACCCTCGGGCGAAATCCCTCTCTTAATCCGGGTGCCCTCGGGTTCTAAAATCTAATTTCGTACAGACTAAATAATCTAATAGTGAATGCCCCCTTGGTCCTCCTATATGCACCTTCGGCAAGCTGTTCATCCGCCAGTCTTGTAGACTCTCGACTGACTCGACGAGTTTGCTTAAGAATTTGCCTAGCAGCTATAGCCTAGAATTATACGATTAAGACCGTATTCTCGTTTGCCCTGGGTCTCCATCAAGGATTTTAGTTAAACTTTTAAGAAGAAAAAAATAAAAATGAAAAATAAAAAATAAAAAAGAAACAGGACAGTGCACAGCTGCGGCATATGGTTTCTAGGAAAGTTTAAAGACGTATAAGCGCCTTTTCCCAGAGGCTTGAAAGTTATTATGCGCACAGCCTAGCGTATAAGTCGGGTTTTCTAAGTATAGTAAATATAAAATGAGTTGAAAGCACGTTGTGGTTATAAAATATTAATTTTCGGGATAAGGGATGATAAAACGATCATTTTTTTGTTTCGTTTTTCCTCCTCTGCATTTTTTTGTTTCACTTTTTATTATTTTTCTGTATATTCCTGCAGAGGACAACCCTGCCTGCCTGCAGCAGCGTTTCGCCACAGGGGATTTTGGATTATTGAATTATCGATCTATATTTATATGATATTCAAAGCCAAAGCTGCTGACAAACGTTTTATTATTTACATTTGGAATTACAAACCATTCAGGCTTTTATTCATACCATATGACATTAATTAATGAATAATCACATTTTTAATACTGAAAGGAGAGTCTGAAACAAAAAATTATCCTTTCGGGGTTGAATATGAGCGATGTAGAAAAAAAAAAGAAAAAATTAAATAAAAATAACAAACTATATCTTAAATCCCAACTGCTCTAAATCCAAGAGCCGGATAAAACAGAAGCTGCACCTTGGTCTCTTCATCCTTCGGAGAGTAAAAAAAAAAAAAAAAAACACAGCATCATCTCGCTGCTGCAGTTATACTATGGCCGGGAGAACAGTCTTCTTTCAGGAACCAGCGTAGCTTGCATAATTGTGACTTCGTTAGCTACTCGCTTTTGAAAGAAGAGAACAAAATTGAAGAAATACCAAGGAAATGATGAGATTCATTAAACCTGGTAAAAAAACTGATGAGAAAATGACAATTCTTTCGTCTGGTCAATAGGCCCTATGTATATGATTATCAATAAAACTTTAAAATCTATAAAATTAATGGAAGAAGAATTATTTCCATTTTAGGACGAGGCTGAAAATGATCGTCACGTGACGAAGAGTTTTGGGGATTTTTAATTTTTTTTGAAAATTTAGCGTCGAAAAATCTAAAGTTAATTAGTACAGTGGCTTGATATGACGAAGTGACAAAAATGTCTATATAAGAATACACATTTTTTATACAGTCAAATTCCCCATCGTATAGATATAATAGTTATCGCATTGCAGCCCCTTGTTAACGAAATATGTTCAGACGAGTGGATACAGTAAAAAAAAGAAAGAAATAAAAGAGAAAAAAATAACTGAAAATAACAAGGACCATTTTTTACAATAATTGTCAGGACCGTTGTCGACCACCATTCACCAACCACACCCCCAGGTCTAACGCCCGGAAGAAAGATTAATAGACATCGAAAATATGTCACTCGCAACCCCTGCTGAGGAGAAGAAGAAAAAAAATCCCCTAGGAGCTATGCTATGCTATGCTATGCTATGCTACTACATATACCATGTACATACGTTGATTTAACAGGCTATATACCGATCTGTATACCAGACTCGTTTCAAACTCTAGGCCATACCTTATAGTATATAACGTGTAACATATATATATATATATATATATATACGTCTTACGCCTACAACTTAAGCTACACGGATTGGGCGGTGGAAATACATCGTTTTGGTAAAGCTGTCGATTTCGAGTATCTCGGTAAATATATATAAATATATACCTACATTAGGGTGGTCCTTATTCTGGGATGCACGCGAATTTTTAATCGGGCCACCCTCAAATCGGTTCCAAATAAATAAAAAGAAACCCTGTAATTAATCCAGATTTTTATTTTAATGTTTGACCCTTGTCCAGAGGGGATGAACTTTTCGATTTCAAATATGTACTACATACATTTTGCGAAATAATCTGTAATTTTTAGAAATTACTGAGCATCGATGATACTGTTTGGCAAAAAGCTTATAATCATCAATTTTTTGCTTTTTTTTCGAATTTGACAAAATATCTCATCGAAGACTGCCAATCATTTTTTCCTCAAATGGTGCATCGGTGCCCGATAATTTCTCAAAATTAAAGGTTTTTTTGCAAAACGTTTTGAATGAAAAACTTCATCCCTTGTGCAGGTCAAGGGTTAAATATTAGAATAAAAACCTGAATTAATTGCATGGTTTTTTTTAGATCTATTTGAAACGGTCTAACGAGTTGGGCAGATGAAATTTCATTCAAACCCCAAAATAATGATCCTCATAGGTTGCGGTGAAAGGAAGAAAAATGAAAAAAATAAAGGATGATAAAACAAATTTGTAGGTAGGTATAGCGTGTTGTGAATATAAACCAATAAAACGATAAATATCATTTTTATATACGTATAGGTATAATAGGTGTTCCCTATATATTGATTCATCGACTCGATATGAGTTGAGGTTTTTTGAAGTATGAAAGAGAACGTAAAAAAAAAAAATTAAAAAAAAAATGGAAACGAAAATCTCAGCTGTCCTAATACAATTATATTTGATGGATGATGGGAGCATGTATCAGCTTCCTTAGAGGGCGCATTCCAATTTCAAACGTCTCGAAAAACAAATGGGCTTTCTGCAAGCCTTGGCACCAGCTACCTTATACCTACTAGGTTTTCAGTGAATACAGGGTGTTACTAAAGTCGATATCTTAACAAACTTTCATACGATACCCCGAACGCACATATGTATCGAGGTATATGAATTATTTGTATAATGTGCCAAAAGGGCGATTTTCATTGTAAAATTGAATGCTTTGCAGCATTCGCTATAAAAATAGTCAAAACGCAATCGAAATTGTAAAAAAAAACAAAAAAACTAATTAAAAATAATAATTAGTTAACGTGATTTTTGTTCATTAAGTTAGTACTGCAAGGGTGTACCCGCAGTACTTACGACCTTTAACTGTTAACCGATCAAATCTTCGATTTCAAACATTTTTGAACATAATTTCGCGTTTTATGGCGTGGATACAAGAAAGAGAGAAAATTAAACGCCCTTTCATCATTCGACACACGTTGAATTTGTCATTTTCATTCACGTTATCAGAATCAGCCGCCAAAGATATTGCGGACAAAATATATGTTTCACCCACGCAAGTCCGGGCGTTGCAGCGATATTACAACGGGTTCAACTTATTTCTCATTTTACTCTGAAACTAACTAAGCTCTATCCTGGGCATAGAGCCTCTAGATTGGAACACATCTATTCCATTCTATTTCCTGTTGAATTTTGTAGAATGAAAAGTGCTAATCTTGCGGTTGAAAATTTTGTTGAAAATTGTTGTGTATTACCCATAAATATGATATTTACATATGGAATATAATATACCTACTCGCGGCTAAACCGCAACTCGCAAATATTACTTGAGCTTATAACACTTTCGAATGAATAATGCATTCGCGTTCGGCCAAAATTTTAAATGCAAATCTGTGTTATAGGAGCGTTTATAGTAACCCGCAGTGATAATGACGAGACTTTTTCACAAGCTCCAGAGAGGAATGTAAACTATAAAATGAAGGGGCCATAGTTTATACAATACATTTTATACGAAATATGAAATATGAAGCGTCTCATCCTACTTTCATTATGCCCCTAAATTACATATAAAACTTCTCTTCGTTTTACGCATTCTAAAGAGTTATATTATACCCGAAAATTCACAGTGCAAAAATTCATCTCTCCAAGACGTATTTATGCCTTGTACGAAGAATCCTGCAAGATCTACGAAACTATGAAAGATTTATCACTATTCGATATTTGGAAAACAGAATTTTGTTGTTTAGACCTTTTTCGCTATAACTCTATAAAAAAAACTGGTCCCAGCATATTTCTCGCCTTCAGATTCATTCCAACCGGAAAATTTCGCTGAAAGAACAGCAAAAGATGCTGAATATTGGTCTAAGTATTCCGAAATCGTAATCTTCATTTTCAAAATGTACAGAGCTTATAAAAATTGGTCTTTTTTTTCGTTATTTGTTAAAAGTGAAAATCTCGTTCTTCGTAGGGCCAATTTCCCTCGATATCCTGTGTATCCATAATATCTACATACATGTGCACGTGTAGGTATAAATACGAAATACGGTAAGAGGGGATGAACCAAGCTCATCGAGCTAATTGCTTTTAGCTCATTTCCCACTGCTAGTTTCCAGTTAATTTCTCACCGATGAGAACCACTTTGAGCGTGCATCTATTCCTGTCCAACTTATAAGCAAGGACACGTACCTAGCTACCTCCACCTATATCCTACCCACCTACTCCTCGTACCACGAAGCTTTAGACAAACTTTAGATTTCACCTCGGTGGTTCCCCGGACGGTTCGTTGGTTCGTCGCTACGAAACAGGCCAGTAGGTGGGTACAGCTACCTACACCCACCTATCCTACCTAACAGAAACTCTAGGAAAAGCCTCAGAATGTGGCTGTAGACGGTCTTAAGTTATGCCCTAAGTAACGCCTGACAGTAGCCCGCACCCCCGGGGGGTTTAAATGTATACCTATACCCCATACCTCGGAGAAAATAAATGTATGTAACATTTACAGAACTCTAGTTCCTGCAGCTGCAGCCGTACGATTCAAATCTCGAAAAAAATTTACGGGTAGGTAGGTACGTCAGTTTTCAATTTCCTGCAAAGCTTTTTCGGACAAAAAGAAGATGAGGAATTTTCCGTAGGTTTTTCTCGACAGCAAAAAAAATAAAATAAAATACGTTATCAGAAAGAATATCGCGCGTCTGATGGACATACGACCTTTTACCGTGCGGAAAGGTAAATGGGTGTATAATTTACCTTTTTACATGAAGAGGAAGGGTAGGTTTTTTTTTTGCAAAAAAAAATGTTGCAAAAGGAAAAAAATCTACGCGTTTTTACCACTAAAATCGCTTTTCTGATACATACGACTTTCCACCATTATACACGGTGTGCAGATTCGTTGAATATATTTATCTCCAATTCCATTATGGAGTTTGAAGGAAATCTAGTTATTTTTATTTCCTGTTCTTTGCGCGTACCTATCACATAGGACGAGTAAAATTACGTAAAATTCGTTTCGTTCATTTTTATCCGGATTCTTTTTGTTTTATTTTTTATTCTTGTTTTTTCTGTTTGTTTTTTTTTGTTTTCGCGTAAACTGAGTTTTTCACGCGTCTCGCGTGTTTTACGTGGTGAAATGCCGGCTACCTGTATACCTACCCCTGCACCATCGAAACGCTCCCGGGTAGGTATTTTATTATTCAACGGTTTTCCCAGACTGCAATTTCGTACGAAGATATACGCTATATACACTATGTTACGTGTGCAAAAAAATAGAGAAAAATAGGAAAAACAAAAAGCAAAAAAGAGGTAAAACAGGGTGGGTTGTGGCTCGCAGGGCTAACGGTGCAGGAAACTCATAGGATCCGAGCTAGAGAGTATATCATTGGAAAGCAATAACAATTGGTTGTACCGGATCCGGAAGCGGACATGACGTCAACAGGCGCGCAATTTGCCTTGCTACACGAAATTGGTTCGCTGCACTCTCCCTCCCTCGGTCTCCCTCTCTCTCTTTCTCTCTTTCGGTGGTCTCTCGTCAACCGATTCACCGTGGTTCCAACCCCATCTACTAAACCGCACCCTTTACTCAATATAGTACATATCGTATGTATGTAACCATGCATGCATGTATGAATGTATGCATGTATGTAGTAGGTACATAACTACATACCTATAGGTATGTTCGTTTCCGATCAAATCCCATACGACCCTGCATGGGACTGACCGAGCGATTCACCTTTCCAGGAACATCACAATGCCAATTGGAATCGAAGGCCTAGATAGAGGGAAAAGCGTATTTCACTGCTCTTTCGAATCCGCAAATACCTACGTCCTTCCGAAAAATTGCGGGAGAAAAAAGTTCATTTTTTTTTTCACGGAACTTAATTTCAAGGAATCGACATTTTTCTGGTAGGGTAATAATTGTTATACTATATGTATAATTCGGAAAGGTGAAGTGTTGAGCCTCGATTTCATATACCGATTTTTTAATGGGGTATATTATAATACAATTGGATTCGGTCAAAATTAATGGGCGAAATAATTTGAATACGCTTTTATCCAATAGATTTTCTTCGATTTTTTTCCATTCCTTTTTTCCGGGTTTCTTTTCTTCTTCTTCTCCTTCTTTTTCTTTTTCCTTTTCTTCTTCTTCTATGCCATTATTATTCCTTCTCCAATTTCTTTTTCCGGATTATCGAGTGCAGACCTCGTCCACCTATATATCGACCGTTGCGAACTCTAACTAGAATCCAAACTTGTTAGAGCTAGGTTCGAGATTCAGTGCATAGTAATGTTATTTTTAGACGATTTAGGAACACACGACTTCCTCTGTATTCTATAGATACTTGTCTTTCGAAAGAGGATGATCTCGGAGACGCGACGCGACGCTACGCGACGCTATGCGACGCGACGCTAGTCATGGACCAGGAATTCAAACCCGAATAACTAAAACTATAATTCTTCTGCATTCCATGGGTTTGGTACCCTTCAACAATTTATCGAAACTGTCACACTTTCACGTTTTCATTTCTACACTTTATCTCTTTCCATTAGTTAATCTGTTCCATCCGCGACGTAGAAGATAGACTGTAGTGCCGCGGTTGCAGCCCAATTCGTACCCCATAACGTAGCGCGGTAGCGTCAGTAAATTTTCTTTTCAAATTAAACAAAATTCATTTTATCTATAATACCTAATTATTTCATAAAATTTCTCCATAAAATAACGGTGAGTATAATAATAAACGATTTGTTCCCATATACCTGACAAATTTTTTACTTTTTTGCTTTCTTGACTTCATCCAAATTTTTTCACTGAATCACAAATTTTTTCGATCGTCTAATGGTTCGATCCAAATTTCTTCATTTTCATTTCCATTTAATTCTTCTTTTTTAATTCTTTTTCGTTTTTTTTTTCTCTATATATGCATTCATCGCTTCCTGTGTTTCTGTTCAAAAAAAATTACGCAATCCGTGTTCTCGTTTTATCATTTTTTATTCTTTATATTCTGGACTCTGAAAATAGTAGCGCGGGCGCCGAGCTATATACCTACCTACCTACCCGTCCGCTTCCGTAATTTTCGACACTCACCACGACCGGAGTCAATATCTGTACATGCAAGTGTTGGAGAATTATATTTTAAATTTTCACAAACATTTATATTCACCTATAGCCGTATACCTACCTACCTCGAAAATAGTACGGGGTCGAAACAATTTTTTTTTTTTTTTCATTTTTTCATCACCGACTGTTCCGAATTCAAATTCTGTTGCAGATATGAAATTTCTGTTCTAAATATGCAGATTTGCGATTTTTTTTTTTTCAATTTTGTTTTCCATTTCTATTTCTTTCATGTTCACTTTTTTCGTCATATCATATCATTCGCAATTTCTAAAAAATCTCAGATTTTATCACGCGGACTCTAATAGGTATATTAGATCGAGTAAATTTTCATCGGGTATACCTAAGTAAAGCACGTTACGAATTCATGAGCTTTAATCAATTTTCTCAACCGTTTTAAGCCGGTTTAAATTTCCGTAAAAGCTGTAAATGAACCTCGGTTACCTAATTGTCTTATATAAGTTATACTTATCCATAACTCGACAATCAAGTTGTAAATCGTAAAGATCAATTATACGCAAAGCTTCTGCGCGGGTTCTATTCAGCAGAAATTATTACATAGATATATGCTTGTCTGAATAAGGCGAGGAATGACGCAGGTAGGTATATAAAGAAAAAAAAGATTTCATTTCGTAAAAAAATACTTCTTATACTTACTTCGGAAAAATTGAATTAATTTATTTTGAGTGGTTCACAGTCAAACGTAAAGTATATAGGTATACTTATAATACGTAAGATCGGCTTGTCGTAATTATGAAACAATTTTACTGCGGAAACAATATTCGCAGAGCTATGACGCAGCGTCAATCTCTTCTTATAAATCGCAATCTTCTTATACTGAAAAATATATTCCGAGATGAGACTTGAAGAGATTAAGGAAAATAAGGACAAAGAAAGAAGAAAAAATTGGTAGCTGCAGGGAGAAAAGCTCATCGAGTGACGTCAAAGAGGGAGACAGTGAGCGTCGCATGTATATATATATATATATGATATACATTAAGAGTGTTTGAGAAAAAAATGAAAAAAAAAAAAACAAAAGTTTATTATTTTCTTGCACCCTCATCCCTCAGATCATTTTCCTTTTTTTTTTTCGTCTTGTTCTCTAGTCGAAGATTGAACATCGGAAAATAAAAAAATAAAATGTCTGGATCGACGTATCGGTTTCTCATTTATATAACACGCGAAACATGAGATTGGTTTTTTTCGTCTTATTTTCCAATTTCACGAGAGTAAAAATAAGAAGACAAAAATCGACGAGTATTAATTGCCTTTGCGACACCTCCTACATTTTTTTTACTGTATAAACCCAATTTTCAACACCAGACCTTTTTGTGTGTTTTCGAGTAAAATCATAATTCCGTACACAGCGGTTTTCTTGTTTTCGTTTTCGATTTTTTCTCTTTTATTAAAAATATAGCAGCAGGAATGCTAGCGAGAAGAGATATTTTCTTGAAATTGCAGAAGGACTTGGTAGTACGAAAAGTCTGAGCCAATCAGTGTCTACGCGAGCTTTTCTGCACGGAGGCGAAGGATATAGCAATAACGCAATAAGAGATGATTTTATTTCTCTGCTCCATACATATATACCTATATATATATAATATATATGTATATACAGCATCTCTCTTTCCATTCTCGCACCAGTACAGTGGCAACTCCCTTGCTTCCTAATTTTATTTTGTGAATAGAACATTTCTGCTTCGAAAAGTTCTCACCCTACTTCGCGCCCCCGGACGTATAACAAATATAAACTCAAACAATATGATCGAAAACTTTTTTGAATTTCGAATGCGATCGAAGTCGCCGATATTTTCATGATTTAAAAAAATTTTATATCGACGATTATTGTTAGATTTTTTAGTGAAATTTTTTGACAAAAAAGAACAGGGTTGAAGTTCCGAACGGTCGAATCTCCGGATTCTTGTGAGACCATTCCGGATTTTCAGAAACGTTGAAGTTTAGAATATTGAAATTCCGAAAGTCCAACAATCTGAAAATTTCGGCTTTTTTTTAATTTTTCAAGTTTTTTAAATCGGCTGTGTAAACTTGCGGGAATACACCCTTTCCCAAAAGTGTGAATCGGTGATATTCAAATTCGGAATTCTAACCCGGCCAAACAAAAAACGAAAAAAAGCACAATGTAGCATAATTTCATGTTGTACGACACTGAAGTCATACATTCGCCTCGCTACTCGCCCCAAGCTGTCCAATATTTGGAATTTAATAATACGCCCCTAATTCGAAGGCAAGCTATTGAGTCTGGTGACCAATTTATCAATTCATCTCTTCAAATTTATGGCTGTTCAATATGCGAGAGGGGTGACTGAATTTCGAACGTGTATCCCGCAGGGTTGTTATACCTATATGGTATAGATTCTTCCCTGGCTTATATTTCCGATTAATTTTTGACTCTTGTTTTCACCCTGTAGTGCGGGAAGAATTTCATCGAAATTCTGTAGGATGTAATAACGTTGAATAATGTTGTCAGTGAAGAAAAAAAAAAATAAAAAAAATGAAAGATAAATGTTGAAAGAGATGAAAAAAAAATGAACGTCCTCGTCTCAGCAGTGCACAGGGGCCGGATATCCTGGTGGCGAATGACATGACGTGGTGGTGGTGAATAAAAAAAAAAAGGAAATAGAAGAGAGAAAAAAGAAAAAAAAAATGACAGGCGATAAGAAGCTCTCAATTTTTTGAATTATGAACCGTAAATAATGGGCAGGCAACGGAAAAAAAATTGAATGTCAAACGAATAAATTTGAATAAACAGCCCCAAAGACCAACCTAAAGGCACGCCCCCGCCTCTGAGACACCCTCCTAATCGAATGATATTCAAATTTAAATGCCCCGCGCAATAAAGTGTTTAAAAATTTTAAATTGTATTTGAATTTCAAAGTGCCGAGACGCGCACTTATTTTATAACTCTGAGAGTAAGAGTCACCACTTTTCAGCAGGTCGTGTACATCTATAGCTAAGTACTTAATTGAAAGCTCGAATATTTCGAAAATTAAAATTCGAAAATAGAAAATTGAAAATTGAAAGTCCAAAATTCTTGAAGAAGATATAAAACAAAAGAGAAAATATATAAGTGAAGAATTTTCCGGGCCATTTTCCGGATCAAAAATCTTGCAGGGTTCAATATCCTCGTTGGATATTATATTAAACGAGGGGTACGTCTCGGAATTTCTTAAGTATGAAAAGCACTGAGAAAGTTTACGCGGAGTTAGCAGAGGGTTCAGTAAAACAAATTAAAAATGAAGATAATTAGTTATTATATTTTTAGGCAAACTATTTGTATACCTACGTAGCTATACTTCCACAAAGTATAATATAATCCGTCAGCGAAATTTCTTTTCTTCACCAAATAATTATATAATTTTGAATAAATCCCTGTGAAAAAAAAAAAAATGACGGAATGCACGCAGGGGCCCCGCGGTGTTCTAAAATTTGAATTTAATATCACCCGAAAGATGACAAAAGTTTCAAAGTTTCAAGGCACGAAAGTATATAAAAGCTGGAAAACGGGTAGGTAGGTACGGGCGAAGAAGAAGAAGAAGAAGAAGAAGAAGAAGGAACCGGGCCGAGATAAATTAAGAAAACGTAATTGAATTACAAAGCAAACTACTCGGAGTTACCCGAGACGCGGATCGCGTTTCCTCCCGAGATTTTATGTTCTTCTAGATAATTCAACCCGGATTTATGGTGAAAAAGAAAAAAAAAAAAGAAATGCAATCCATCGTTTGATTGCTGAATTTAATATAAGTGGATGTGTAGAGCTTGCGAATAATGACGAGAGTAAATTGAAAAAAAAAAAAAAAAAAAAAATGAAAATAAATTCAGAAAACCATAAAAGCGAGGGAACAGCACAATTAAATTATAAAACAAACTGCAGATAAAGTTATAAAAAAATTTAAAAAAATAAATAAAAAAAAAAAACTTTGGTTTCACCAGGTGAAATTCACCCCTAGCTACGAGTTCGTTTTCATTAGCCGTATTTCCCAGTCAGGATTCGCTCCGTCCTTCGCGGGGGTGATTTAATTCAAATTTTCGTTTCACGGCGCTGCAACGCTGGTAGAGTGAGTTGATGAAATTAAACGAATAAATGATTCAGATTGCAGGAATAGAGCTTTTCATAACTTTCATTTTTCCTTTAAATATGGAAAACCGAATTTCCTCAGAACGTACGCAGCTCGGATCTCTCTGGCTCGTTTACAATTGCAATCGGAAGTGCGGTGCACCGGGGTTTCCTGTTAACATCATTAACGCCCGCAGCTTCTTATTGCCTCGCTCAACACTTTTACTCAAAAAAAAAAAAAAAAAAAAAGCCACAAAACCTGGAGCTTTCAGCCTATATGCCTGCACCGACTACCTTTACAACAGCTCGTAGTTCTGGGTAATAACCACCGAATAAAAAAGGGACCAAGCAATATGGCGGTGGCTAAGCCACCCTTCGCTCTCGCCTTGATTAAGCCAAAAATGTTCGCCCGTAAACTTGGCTAAAAGTCCTCGGTAGCCAAAGACAAGGGGAGCGGTGAGATTGAAATACCAAAAGATTTCCCAACGAATATACATATACCTATATATACCCCAACTTAGGTATATGTGTGCATAAGAATGCGAATTACACAAAGTAGAATCCCCAAAATGACCAAAAATAACTCGCCCCCCATCCTCACCTGTCCATTTCGCGTTTGCCCCCCAATTAGTGAATTTTTTGTTAACGATTCACTTTTGTGAACCAATTGAAATTTCAAATTTGGCTCATTTTATATTTGTTCCCTTTTCCTTCGTATGTAGGTACCTGTATGAGAAACTCGTAACGAAAATAGAAATGTTGAAATATTTTCACCGAAGTAGGTATAGGAAATAGTATATCCCGTCGTGATTTACATTTGACGTTACTTTTTCGTTCTAGAAATCGAAACCCCTTTCAGCTGGCACGAAACGACAAGACGACACGAGCAAAGCACGGAGCTTCGAGAGAATCAAGTACCAAAGCGTGACAACGATTTTATACATTTTCTCTATATACCAGCTAGATATGGCGTAAAAGTACGTAGATAGGTAGGTATATAGGTAGGTAGGTAGGAAGGTAGGTACCTACATAACAGTTGTCACCGAAATCGTGCACGAATCGAAAATATCCTAGAGTTTCGTGACACAATGTCGCCCGGTTGTATGTACTACCTACTACCTACCATGCAGGGACTATCACGTAAAATATATTTTACGATGTACATTTATGAAACGAAGGGGTATAAAGTATCTTTAAATATAGAATCGTGCCCTAGGTGGAGAGAGAAAGAGAAGCGAAAGAGAAAGAGAGGGCAGCAAATTTTATGGCATTATTTAATTCATCCCTATATGCATAACTGGAAAAAATGAGCAGACCAAAAGATCCGAATGATCTTTACTTCGTGGTGCAGGAATTCTGTAGTATGTAGAATGCCGATATGAATTTTTTTCGTCCCCGATCGATAGTGTCTCTATGATATGTAATGAAAATTTTTAAAGAGCATCCACATTATTATACCTTCTTGACCCGTTCTTTGCATCCCGTTGAAGTTCACTAAAAATGAGAAGAAATATGAAAAGAATTTCCAATTTACTTTTATATAAGTTTTCCCGCGGTTACCACTTACCGGTTAGTAATTCAAGCCGGACTCTTGGCCTGAGGGTGCAGTAACCAGAGAATATGGTAGGTATTATATAATATAAGAGGGTTAAAATTTCAATCAAGAATATATCTCCAGTTTATGAATCGGTGAAAATATTCTTATTATACTTCTTTTCACGCGGAAGAATCTCGGTTGCAATAGTAAATCGAGTTTCGCCACCACGCTTTTCAATAGCGTATTTCAGCCGGGTTTTCTATATCCATCACATGCGCTCGGGGAAAATTGTAAACCGAAATAAACGAGTAAATAAATAAATAAATAAATGAATAAAAAATACTAGAATACTCTGCAGCGCGCTCTGCGATATGGAGGTCGGAAGTTCGAGGAAGAACCGCCGGGTTTTGCACGGTTTCAGTAAAAACTCGCCGACAACTGTAGGAAGCTGGACAAAGTGGTGATTGAAGGTGTTCGAGTCCGCGAAAAAAAAAGAATATAAAAAATATATACCCTGAACCCCGTCGGCCCTTTCTTCAGCTGTTTTCTCCCTGTCGCACAGCAGGCCATAGAAAAGTTGCACGCACCATAAACGCAAAACCCTTCCCATGTCGTCCAGGCCTTTATGGGACTCTTACGTATCCCACGCGCTGAGACTAGGTTTGTAATAGTCGGTGAGGAAGAAAGAAAGAAAGAAAGAAAGAAAAAGGAAAAATAAAAATAAAAAGAAATAAAACGGAAACCAAAAACTAAAGGGGGAAATAAAGATGGGACCAACTTTCACTGATTCTTATGGAATTAATGATCGGAAGAAAAGCTTGTAGAAGATATACCACTCCTGGCTAATTCCTAGTTGGCTCGACGTAGGTGCAGTCAAGTACACTATATACACCCTAAGAACTCGATTATGGTTATTCTTCACGGTTAATTAACCATCAAAGACGGTTAGAGTACTCCAATTATTTTCACCCTAAGAATCATTAATTAGCTCCATTAGCACTGCAGCGTGTAAGGTTCAATATATAACTACGAATTACGATATGGTACGTTACACCCTTTCGCAAAATGCACATGGTGTGTGTATGTGCGTGTGTGTGTGTGTCTAAACGAAAAGATTAGCATGAGGATTAAAAAAATTGAGGGACGAGTTTCCCACGAGATCTTGAAATTCTTTTTATTTCATCTTATTCGCACGCGAAATTTTTCGCGCTTATAGCTGGTGCAGGGGTGCAGAATATCGGATAGGAGCGATCCCGCGACACACACGGTCACACTCTATAGGAACCATATCCACCGTTTGACATAGACAGGATGTTGCCGGGTAAGAGTGACTATAGGTATATAAACCACGGTTTGGGCTTATCATCTCCTATTCTCTGTCCCTTGGAAACCCAGCTTCTCCCTTCACCTCGCCAACGACAGTATTGATTAAGTATTATCTCTTGCCCATAACGTACGGTGCCGGCAACTTGCCTATACGTACTTTGACGTTCTAAGATTCGAAGGTCTGTTGGGTTATAAAAAATGATTTTTGAATCGTTATAAAAACGTCAAAAGCTCATGAAGACTCGTACGCCTTCCCTGAAATTACGTTCAAATCGTTCGAATCGATTCGCAACTTTCAGATTTTAATGAGGTTTTTATATGGTTCAACTTTTGGCCAATTTTTTGGGACTGATATTTATCCCCATATCTGAACACTGTGAATAAAAAATAAATAAAAATGAGCATTTTTTGAGAACGCTAATGCGAACGTATAGGTATCTGAAATATATATGTAGCACTTCTTTTGGTGTTTCACTAATTGCAACATGGGAACCGAAGCTGATTGTAATTTGGTAGGATTTTATTACACCGTCGACAAAGATGGTATAGCTAGGATGATCGTTCGTTATCTGAAAGGCTTAGCTCCGTTCTTAAACCGAGTGGAATGAAAGGAAAGCGAGAAAGAGAGAGAGAGAGAGAGAGAGAGAGAGAGAGAGAGAGAAAGAAAGAGAAAGAGAGCCGAATTGAATGAGTCGTAGATAGCAGCTTGAAGCACTGGATTCAGCGCAAATTTCCTTACGTAATCGTTTTCATTTTTTTCTCGTTTTTCGTTTTTCGCTATGCTTCCCTCTTTCTCTCTCTCTCTCTTTCTATCTCTGTTTAGGTACCACCCTCCAGTAGGTTGACGTCATTAAATGAAATGAACAATAAGAGATGACGTAACACTGACGACATCTGGTACGCGAGACCGGTATTAAGTCAAGGATCGTTTTCCCCGGACTATCCAAACCCAGATGTGACCAACGACCGAAATAACTTCTAGGATTGTTAACCGAGGCTCATTACGACAATCAAAATTCTAAACCTTGATAATAAACAAAGCCAGTTAAAACCCCGAAGCGATTAACTCGAATAATCTCTATTTGACCCAAAAATAAACGTCTATCTCTCGATTTAGGAATTAGGAATTAGCTTCTTTGCCTCGAAGCTTAGATAAATGCCTAATCCCTGTTATAACTTATACATATATATATAACAGATTCAAGTATTTAAAGAATATAAAAGAAAAGAAAAGAATAGAAAAAAAAAAAGCGAAAGGTAAAGGTAAAATTTCTGCTGAAACTTTCATTTTGTATAAGAATGAAAATTCCTGGGAAGGAGATAAAAACCATCCGGTTTTAAATCTCGCATCGCAATCCGGTTACCTACTTCGCTGCCAAAATTCCTCGGATTGTCTGCATAAATTCTCTTCCACCCTTAGATATGGTGGGAGAGCTAGGAATAAACGCGGGGATGGGTAAAAGAGGGGGGAAAAGGCTAAGCGTTTGAGGTATGGAGTGTATATCTACTCCTGAATAAGGGTGGTAGTGGTAGTGCCTGCAGAACAAAAAAGTGAAGAGAAGAGAAGAGAAGTGAAGAGAAGAGAAGGGAAGAGAGGTTTCGTCGTCGACTTAGACGAAGGGCAATTTAATCGCGAGATAATTCAAAGTTATCTTAGCAAGAGTTCGCGCGAGTTTCAACTCGAGTTACTGGTTTGCATAGACGTTGCGATTCGGGGAATATGCCGTCGTTGTTGCCATCAAACTTAGGACCTCCCGACGCCCAGTCCCGTCGAGGGTGTCGTTAGGAAAGTCGTTAGTCGTTGGAAGCCCGGGAAAATTTAAATTCAAACAGCTTATAGCTATATAGATACCCACCCCTACCTTCCTCCCCTGCCTACCCTGCCTACCCTTAGCTTCGCCTCGCGTAATCATAAACAAATGACGCGTTCGCACTCTGCGATAAAAATGATCCGGCAATTAAGTGGCCCTGCCCATGCCATGCCGCCCCCCGGTGCTGCAGGTAGAAAGAGGATTTATAAACGATATAATATACCGAGAGTTTTAGGTGAGACTGGCGACCCCCTCCCTGCGGCGAAACCAACACAGTCACGTACCGCGTGCGGGAGTCTCGGTATATAATGCAAACTACCCTTTATACTTCGATAATGTTATTTTATACCCCATTTCGTTGTATCTTATTCATAATAATTCAACCGCGGGTACAGGGGTATAATTACCAAGTTAAACATTTGTTTCCGTTATTTATCGACGATATCTTTATAAACCCCCTCCTCCCACGATGATGATGATATTAAAAGTTAAGTTTATAATTCCGAATGAATAATTACCTATACCTATACCTTGTACCATAATCCTGACGAGATTCATAGGGGGCTGAAATAACGGATTAACAAATCGTTTTCGTTTCGTGTTTTTTTTTCTTCTTCTTCATCCCCCCGATGAGTTACGGAAGTAACTTATTGCCTTCGAAAATATAAAGTACTAAAAAATTTTTACTCTCCTTCAAATCTACCGGAATATACCGAGTTGTTCAAACTGTCCTCACAGTGGTCGCCATTATACGACATCTAACTAGGCTTTTTATTGTTCCTTGTTCGTAGTTCGGGAGAGACGATTGGAATTTTTATACCCTCACGTTATAAGTTCTAACCCTCTCTCTCTCTCTCTATCTCTCTCTTTCCATCTCTCCATCTCTCGTCACGATACTAGCTTTTTATTATACAACTTTTCCCATAAACAGGACGCGATTCTTCCGCTCCCGTTTTTGAACCAATATTTATTATGCTTTTACAACCGCCTAGCCTATTCCTTTACATCTATATATGAATACAAAAATATATCTTATACTACCCATTACTGCGATATCACTATTTTATAAGATATTTATTAGTCCAATAATTATACCGAAAAATGTTATGCTACCGATTCAATTATTCATTATATTTTGGTATTTTTTGTTACATTATCCTTTCGCTCGTTAATTATTATTATTCATTATTATCAAGCTCAGCTTATTATGTATGTTTTCACTGGTCCTGTTTGTTCTTCTTGGGAATACCTAAATATATATACATACCTATATAATTATACACATAGCTGTGCTATGAATTGAAATACCTATAGCTCATCCTCATTCTGAATGAGCTGAAATATCGCAAGAAATTAATGAACGTATTTCACCCTTGATTCTCTACCTAAAGATACCATACAAAGGTTTGCAATTTCAGAGAAATCGATCTTTGGTTTTAGCATGATGCTTTAAGAATTTTTTGGCCCGTTCGATATTTCGAGAAATTAGCAAATTGGAGTCTATAGAAAGCGGAAACCGGAGTTTAACGCCGAAACAACCCAAACTTCATTCAACGATTTCATAATAATAAATGTTCAGCATTTATCGTCATCTCTTGATTTTTGCAGGTCGCCATTTTTTTTTATTTTAGTCCTATTTCCAATTTTTCAGGACGGATCTATGGAGGAAAACCTGACGAAGAGAACTACTATAAAAATACTCGTGGTATAAGGAAACGTGGTAAGTCTGGATTCTACATAGTTCATCTAATCACGTTAGCTACAATTGAAGTGGGGACGATGTACAATGGATCTTGTTAGTTCTAAATATCGTAAAAAAATACCCCTAAAAGTATAAGGCCTTTAAATTTATTCGTACCCTTGTTATGAGCAATCAAAAACGCGCAAAGTTTCGAAATTTCAAACCTCCACAGTCCCCTTAATACCTACCCTCATAAAAAGAAAAAGAAAAAAAAAGGTGAAAAAATAATGTAATGTAGATCCACGGATTTCAAACTCTCTGTGGCAATACATGGTACATACATGCGAAACAGGAAAAAACAAAAAAATTTATACCGAGAGTGTACAATGGGGATTTTTAGAAAAGAATATATATACCCTATATAATTCCTTCGTCAAAGAACCCTCCAAAGCTTCGTCGACTTTACACGCGTTACGTATTAACTACGTAACGAACCATTAATAATTTACCTCTACATTAACCGCCTGGTCTCATACACCTTTGAGTCGATCCTCACCGCGAGTGTGTCTCATGAGCTACATCAACCAGAGTCTAAATTTGTCTCTCAAAGTTTCTAATGAAACTATAATACCGAAAGAAAAACGTAAAGTAGAGAGAAAAAAAAATCAGATTTCTAGCTCGAAATACATTTTCCTGGTGAAAATAATTCTACGAATTTCTACGATTCATTAAATAAATCGAAACTTAACTAGTCATTTTTCATAAGAATATTATAGTCTTTTATTAGTTCGAAAAACAACAATTTTTTTTTCATGAAAAACTACGATAGTCTAACATTTTTTCATGAAAAACTACAATTTTTCGCGAACAACTACGAAAATTGGCAACTTTTTCATGAAAAACTAGGAAAATTTATGACTATTTTATGAAAAACTATACAAATCTACAATTTTTGCTGATGAACTACGAGAGCCTACAATGTTTTCATGAAAAACTACGAAAATCTACAATGTTTTCATGAAAAGATACGAAAATTTACAACTATTTTATGAAAAACTACAAAAATCTACAATTTTTCCTGATGAACCACGAGAGTCTCCAATGTTTTCATGAAAAGCTACGAAAATCTACAATGTTTTCATGAAAAGCTACGAGAGTCTACAATGTTTTCATGAAAAGCTACGAAAATCTACAATTTTATCATGAAAAACTACAAAAATCTACAATTTTTTTATGAACAACTACGAAATGTTCCAATTTCTGTGAAAATTTGTGGAAATTGGCGGGATTATGAATTTCTACCAGGGTTGCCATCGGCGTAGAAATCGCATCACGAAGAATTATGAAGGTTTCCATGGTTTCCTGCACGGCTTCTAAAATTCCTGCAGGACTCGGTCTCGGATGAATTGGCTGTGAATAACAGATGCATATACCTATGTACTGTATCTGGGATTATTTAAGGTCCAGGCAAGGTCCCAGTAGGTTGAAAAGAACCTAAAGCCCAGAGCCTCGAATCTAGGTTCTAAAACCTAGGCTGGTAATCCGTTTGCAACAAATTGGATCGTTGGTACGCGTACCGTACGACTGGCTATTAAATAGGGAAGTTTATCAAGATTTATGGAACCTACAGGTCTACAAAACGCGCGTTAGGTCGTAGGGATAAAAGCACTACGTAGATAAATATACCTACGTGTATAAAGTAGCAGTGATTTCTCCAAATTCTTGTATCGCACATAGACGATGTTACGTAGGTAGATATAAGTATACTAGCGGTGGTATAAAATAATGAAACCAGTAGGGTGATAAAGCGAAACTGTACCTATATAAAATTATATTTCACCCTATATTTCCTTCTTCCGTTTACCTATATTACATATACCTACAATTTCACCAGATCCACTTACCAACTTTTGACTCTAAAGCAATTCCTACTACATCCAGGGAATTTTTCCCGTAAAATTTATAAGCGACGAAGGTAGATAGGTACCTGTGTGGCTACTACCCCCTGCAGCTCTACTCAGCCCCATATAAACTGAAGTTAACGTGATCTAGCTTCAAACAAAGTTACAGATTCAAAGAAGATAATATGCATACTTGGGCATCAAGAAAATTAGAAAAAATAAAATCACATGCAGGGATAATCCACCTGGATTAGGTATATTCAATTTTATGATCCTGAACAGCGTATACGAATTCAAAATGAGTTCCAGACTCTCGAAATGTTGAAAAATTGAAGTGCAGTAACTATAATGAAATGTCGAACAATGTCTCCGATTCCTGAAGTTTGGAAGCAAGGAAGCAAGGAAGGAGGGCTCTATCATCAATAAGGTCATATTATAACAAGAGTAAAGTAATTTTGGATGATGACGATGTAGAGCAAAAGGGGTTTGCGCATATTTAGAAGGGTAGCTATTTTCACGCGTGACCACCGGTCGACGCGACGCGACGGTTTTGGACTTACGGATGGACAGAGGATTGGGACGCCTCGCTACATAAATACAGAGTAGCTCTACACCCATCAACAATTCATCGCTATTATTTCAGCCAGTACAGCCCCTAACGGCCGTGACTACGCAAGGGTGGCCCTGCATGACGTTATATGCTGTCCCATTGTCACATATACTATGTTAAATCCAAACTATACATACACGTAATGACGTACACATAGATGTACATACATTTCGGGTATGCATTCTCTCAACCCTCTCTAATCTGCATCCCTAACTATACAGTTTATCCCTTACGACTACCACCAATTCCCATATTATGGGTATACCCATGTATGTATGTATGTATGTATGTATGTATGTATGTATGCACGATATGCACAGTACAGACAGCTATAACTAGTCAAGGGTAGGTACAGCTGAATTATCTCATGATGGTTATTGCCAACGCTGCTGCACAAGTTCCGAAGTACATTATGAAATGAGAAGGGTTGCTTCTTAATTTCGTTAGCAGATATAGCTGTTACGGCGCATCTGGTTCTCAAGGGAGCTCGATCCTTTCAATACCCCTTGATTGTGTCATTTAATAGATTTTTGAATAAAACTTTAATTCGATAAATAATATAAGGGATGAAAAATTTCGAAGTATGTATCTTTTTTTTCTTATAATTTATCTGTAATTGATTGAACTTCGTTGATTTATAGAGTGAAGACGTGTACGTCTTTTGCTTCGCTGTTGAAAAAAAAGTTTAAGAAATAAATACAGAACTGAATCTACCGGAAGTAAAACTACCAGTCTTGTTTCCTGCAGGGGGGGAGGGGGGTCAGAGCAGAATGCGGGTTCGCAACTTTTAAAGAAACGCAAAGACACCGAGGCGAAGCCCGGATTCGGGAAGTGAAAAGGAAAAAAGGGGAAAAGGAATAAGGGAATAAGGGGGAAAGGGGGCGAAAGGTAGGATGGAAATCAGCGAAGCGTGTGGGCAGAAAAAGTCAAGTTATCGAGGCACTTTCTGTAATTTATTTCTTCGCCGTTTCCGACTCAGATATATGTACTGTTAATGCTACTTTACTTCTACTAAACCCCTGCGCGACCGGAGAACTCTTTTATTTCGATCTCTATACAGCGGTGAAAATCTAGCTTCTCTTCTATATAAACTTGTTTCCAACTATAAGAGACTTGGGACTGAATACTCGGGTCAACTACCACTTCGCAAAAGAAATAAATTGATTAATCGATTCCAATCGTGCTTCGCGCTCAATTCTATACAATAATAAAGTAAACCCCATTTTCCAACAGCGAAACTGAAGTTATAAATATCGTACGTTAATTGTGTCTTATTACCAGAGTGCAGCACAGACTCTCTTAATAATTGAGCCCTTTCAGGATCGACGATTATTCTTTTATTCTCATTTCATTTTTTTTTTTTTTTTTTTTTTTTTTCTCATTTCATGTCACGCAAATCATTCGACCTAAATAAAATTTGAATGAAAATTGAAAGACGTAGGTACTCTGCTGCAGCTCAGCGCACCTATATAGTTTTCGGGGTTGAAAATAGTTGGAAAATTTCAATGGAATACCAGAGATTTATAAAATGAAAACTTTTCTATACATTATATTATATATACATAGGTGTACCGATTTTCTATATGAAAGCCGCGATATATAATTGACGAACATTTTTTTTATAGCCGACGTGAATTGCGAACTCGAACTAGTCGCTGTACCTACTACGTGTAAGCATTCATTGAATGGGATTTATCTCTTTTTTCTATTTTCTTTTTTCTTTTTTGCTTGTTGCTGTTCTTCGTTTTTCACTCTTTTTCTTTTACCATTATTTCCTTTTTATCTATTTTGCGAAAGCGATTGAATCCGGTAGGGATATGGCTCGATGAATTGGTACTTCTGAGGCATTCAATATCGTCGATAAAACGGAATAGGTGCAGAGAGGGCTTTTCAGAGGCATCGAGTGAAATCGAGCGTTGTGACAATGCTACCTACTGGTTTTAAACCTTACGAATAAGAAAGCACAAACCAACAGACAAACAAACGTTACGGTATAAAAATAAAATAAAGATAAATGAAAAAAGCATATAATTAGCTGCGAGAATCCGAGGCTTCGAACTATTCGTTCACGACAATAAAATTGACAATTTAAATAATATAAAATGAAAAAAAGAAGATATAACAATTATTATTATGACGACTTTAGTTCGAAACAATCATACAACTCCAATTCGATATCGAATCGCTACAATCACTCCAGCAGAGACCACGAATGCAATAACGTTCGATTCTCTACCGTTGAATTTGTCATCCTTTTTTTCCCTTTTTCATTCTATTTTTTCTTTTTTTTTTGCTTTTTGCTTCTGGCATTCCGTCCCAAATTCGCTCATTCGTCACTATCGGTGAATTCTCGAAAGCAAAAGAACCAGAGGAATTGTGAAAGGAATTCTCTATAAAAAGCAGAAGAAGAACCACCATCTCGCATAATATATTTGTGCGTAAGTGATTAGTTTTTGAATAATAATTACAGGCACGAAATCATCCCCTTCTATCTCTCTCGGTTCTTGCTATTTTTCTTTCTCTGATTCCCGTAATGCTCCACAAAAGAGAAAAAGAGAAAGAAAAAAAAGAAAAATTTTACTCGGCGTAGAACGCAACTAGTGTCACCGCGAAAACAGGCGAGATAAAATTATTCAAATGACAACCCCATGCAGACGAAAATCTAAAGGACAACAACCTGCAGGGAGAAATCAGTAGACAAGTTGAACCGCCAGCTACACGAAGTGGGTATATAGTAGATAGAAATCTGTCATATTTCCTCCACCCTCTTTCATATATACATGATATGTGTGTATTTATTGCATCTGATGAAACGGGAGCGAAGGGAGAAAGCGCGAAGTGATATGAGGGCGTAAAAGCAAGAGAGAAACTTGCATCCCCTCGTCTGTATCCGACTTTTGACAGATCACGTGATCCATCAAATTTTTGACACACGTCAAAAGCTCCGGTTAATATGCACCAGAGGTAGATACATCTACCCTCCTAAACCTGCAGCTTATTCTACAATGCATACTGAACACGAAACCCCGTCGATATCATCGATGTATGGAATGTGAAAAATGGCCTTTTCTCTTTTTCAAAACAGCTTTAAAGACCCGTGAAGGAACGATCTCTAATCGTGATACCGTGAACTCGTGATACTCCGATATACCTCGTTCGATGAAAATCTAACAAAATCCATCTTTTCGATTCTAAAAACATTTTCAAAAGATCCTGAAATCCTAGGATCCTTTCCCCATCACAAAGTCCAGGTGTTCTAGAATCTAGGGTATACGATATAGGTATCCTATGAGTATAACTGAGTTAGAGAATTTCCCATATAGGTAGTACACAGTATTATACAAGAGTAATAAAAGTGTGGTAGTACTAGTTGAAATAGTGTCATTAATATTGGTCGTTATGGTAGATAGTGCAGCAGGAGTAGTAGTAGTCCAGTAACGCTAGAATTCCATAGCCATGCAGTTCGATGTTATGTTATATCCCATAACATCGAACGAGTCTCCGTTATGCTGCTGCACTGGACCAGCGAACTAGAGATCGGTGTAGGTACCTACCTACCTACCCACTACGCTGCGCCGGGTTACGAGATGTCGAGATGACGACGTTCCATAACCGCAGTGTCGCACGTGTATTTTCTTATTTTTAGAAACTTACACGACAGAATTAGCCGAAAGAAAATTAGAAAAAACGACGAGCTTAATGGCATGGTGGCGAGTGCTATGTCGCGTTTTTAGTTTTTTACTTCGACGGAAGTCGAGTGCAGTTCTTTTACGCGCTTTTATTATTTCCCTTGGGACAAACATGCACGCTGTTTATCATTTCTAAAGGCAGTATGAAATTTTCAATTTTACATCTTTCAAAAAATCGTGAGCGAAATAGGTACACCTAATAAACGACTCGAGTTCTGCAATCCTAAGATCTGTATCATAAGATTGAAATTGTTTATCGATAAGAACCTGAGGCACCAGTTTAGGATAATGGCCTCGGTTTTACCTCCGATTCGAAGACAATTCAAGCGTTAGCGAGGAAATTCAATCGTTTGAAAATAAATCGAAGAGTCATTTATTCGCGGATATATCGACGAGCTTTTATAAAACGTATAGATTTCGAATGTACTATATCGACTTTCATAGCCTTATAGCTATAATGTACCTACACCTGTACCTGCGTTATCTATATGACTATATACACACATGTTATACCTATATTGTACATTTTTCTGTATGTATATCTGCAATACGTTTTGGGATTATTCAGTAGCAGGAATTCAAGGGTACAATAGAAACCAGGCCAGTAAATCTCGGTGTAACTACCTAGCTACCTGCTGTGCTGACTAAACAATACAGAACTGCAAACTGCACTTGAATACCCATTGAAGTTGTTTGTTTCATGTTACGTTGTTGTTCTTGGCCAGGAATAACGCATACCTACACACACACATACGCCAACACAATCGGACATAGTTATTTATTTCAAGCAACGGTATTTTGATTAAACATAACGAACAAAAAATATACATACACGTTAATTAGTCGGATGTAGGACGTTTAATTAAAATCTACACGCTGGATATCAGGAGTAATAAAATTTATATGGTGAATGTCGATATAGAATTGAAAGTTTTGGTTTTATTTTCCTTTTTGACAATTTTTTACTCTCGCCTTTTCCTTTTTTTTTTTTAGTTTTTAGTGGAAAATTGGAAGTAAATGGGTATGGATAGAAACGCGTGGAATAGTTACGATCCTCGAATCTCTTTTCTGAGCGAACCTGGACCAGTAGTGAATGTTTCGGGACGGTGAAATGACCCGAAAACGCAATTAAGGACCTTTCGTAGTCTCGTATCGTGAGGAGATACAGAAGAGATAGAAAGCGGAGCTAGTCTCCTCGTCCTTAAATTAGATAGAGATTTAAATTTAAATTCTAATCCCGTATCTAATGCCGGATCAGTTATACTCCATTTATTCGTTACTCGTATCACATACAGGCAAGGGGTCAGGGAAAAAATTCCGGAAATTATTTCTCTCGTATAATACCTAACAGCGTACATATTATAATATTATGAAATGTGTGAAAACCTGTCGTTATCGAGAGTTCAAAAAAATTTGAAAAAAAAGGTGTGTAAATTTTCTGTATGAACATATGTCCATAGATAGATATATATATATATATACTCGTCCACTTGAGTACCGGCTAACTTTTCCATCAAACACTCGACTTCGAGATCAATCTCGCGTAGTAGTACCTACAGTGCACTAAGGAAAAGAAGAGAAAAAAAAAAGAGTTTAAGAGTAGAGGAGTATAAAAAGTAAAAGAGAAGCTTAGAGCAAAGTAAGAGTAGGTATTGTTACACCCTTGAACTAGATCCCCTAAGAGCTATTCGAGAGAACACTTACGATAGCTAATGCATTAAATGCAGTAGGAAACAAAAGTAGTAGTAGTATGTAGTAGGTCGTTGGGTAGGCTGCATTCGAGTAATTGAATTGAAATAAAATCCTCCTGCATTACTCTTCTATTGACAAATGAAATGAGTTCGGAAAATATAAGGGAGGTAATGAAAGAATAAAAAAACCGTCTATTTGTAAGAATAAATTTCCGCGTAATGATCACAGACGTGCATGCAGGGAGCATTGACATTCGTAATTATGATCGAATTAAGGATCGCCGCGTAATATAATGAAAAGAATAAAAAATAAATAAAATAAAATAGAAAAGAGAAAAACAAGATAGTAATAGGAAAAAAAAAAAAAAAAAATGAACAAAAGATCTACTGCAGCTGCAAGAAAATTGTGCGAGTAAATTGGTGTAGAAAGAAAAAAAAAGATAAAGAGAAAAAAAAAGAACCGTAGTCGTAGCCGATCACGAGCGAGTCGTAAGATTAGATGAGAACTTTTCTCCCTTTTTGTCTGGAGGTCCTGAATTGTTATTTTGTAAAAAAAAAAAGGAGGTATAGTAGAATAAGAGAAAAGATAAAGCCGAAGCAGAGGAAGAGAGAAAACTTTCGATCGCAAAAAATCTGTGATTACACCAGCGTAAAACAGAAATGTCGATGGTCAGCCAGCAGCAGCACAATCTTACGTTTACGGTCCAGAAACAAAGATACGAGATAAAAAAAAAAAGCGAAGATGAAAAACAAAAAACAAAAAAGGTATAAAGACATGTTGAAAAGTTTACAGAGGCGGCAATCTTCCCTCTCGCATCTCTCGTCATCCCCCCATTAAACTTTTAATAATTATTGCTCCTTATACCCTACGAGTGCATAGCAGAGGCGTTTTATCGAGTGTCACTTCGCCCATGAGTTCAACTTTATTTTTGAGTTTAAAAAAATAGGTAATTTAGTACCGTAGGGATGGGGCTGGCGCAGGATATGATCAGACGTTCTTGAATACGAAACGATTCAACCAATATATACCTAGATGTACATACAGCTTCATAAATCGTCGGTTTAGAAAAAAGGTGAGAAAAAAAATTCATCAGATCTTCAATCTCTTCATAGAAATTTTGTACGACGCGGTCTTCCCTCTGTTTTTTTTTTTTTTTTTTTTTTCTATCTTTCTTTCTTTCTTTCTGTCTTTTTCCTCCATTCTAACCGAAGGAAATGCAGGGCGCCATTTATTTTTGTGCTTGGCGAACGGCGCACTCGGCTAAGATAATAAGGTAGGAATAGTGTAGAGTTTTCCTAGATAAAGAAGGCGCGATGTTAAAGTAAACTAGGAGGATTCAGAAGCCAGGCGTCTGCAGGGCTCAATAATTCTCGTCTTCGAAAAGTGGTCTAAAAATGAGTGAAACTTTTACCTCCGCGTATATAGCTGTGTAGCTTCACGTGGTTCAGGGTTCTCTAGGTAAAACGTTAAGCCGAGAAAAAACCTTAGCGGTGTTTGAACTAGGGAAAGAAAAAGAAAAGGAATAAAAAGAATAAGAAGACGAAGACGAAGAAGAAGATGCCACAGGGACAGCTATAGAAGGGCTTCGGAGGACCCGGCTAACCCTCACTCTTATATAGACGAGCCAAAAATAATCTTAACTACTTCCATCCTCTTACCATAAGTAAAAAATAACTAAGCCCGTTTCTACTCTAAGAAGAGAGAAGAGAGAACTTCTCTCAGAGAAGTAATTAAGAAATACACAAGAGGTTCTCTATTCCTTTTTTCCCCTACTTTTCTCATGGCATACGCACACTCGCCCTTGACAAACAAACTGCTCTTTTCAAGCTAGGTATGGGTACATGGGTACTGCACAGTTGGAAATTTCATTAATTGGATAATTTAATGAGCTTAGAATAGAAACGAAGATAGGGAGAACAGAAAATGTGAAATTTCGGTACTTTTTTTTTATAATTTATTATTATAAGGGATTAATTATTGAAAGATTGATACACCTACCTATTTATTAATTATCGTTATACACATAGAGGTATAGCTATTCGTGTATGGTACAGCGACTCGAGGTTGAATAAATTATCCATATATTATATAGCGGGTATAGACCGCAGGACTAAAATTACCGTGGTGTAACAATTACACTTTGTACTAACTGGTTCAGTCGGTGTTTAAAGTCAGGGTGGTAAATTTAACGCCGTTATACGTAGTAGGTACACACGATACGTAGGTATATTGCTGTATTATACAGCAATATACAATCCAATTTCATCATTGTTATATAAACGTAGTTTCTAAATTTATTATAACAACAAATCTTTCCATGCGGTTTACACTTTTACGATCGAACTTTATAACCGAACTCGTAAATACCGGGAATTTACAAAAAAATTATGTAAAACCGTTATATCGCTGGTCGTTATATTCTTCCACATTTTTTTTTTTGATCAAATTTCGAACCCTCGAACAAGATTTTGAAATTTTTTTAATCTTTTTTTGCAACACCTACATCGAAAGTCCTGTTTTATGCATCTGCATCTATAGGCACTTAAAATGTCTTTTAAACACTAGTGCGAGAAAACTTTCCATGATAATTTTTATGACTGGATAACACCCTACTAAATTGGCGTATAATTCGCAAATTATTTAGGGGAGAATCTAGTGTAACAGTTTAAAAAGAAAATCGATTCTTCTTTTCTTTTTTCTTTTTGTTTGCATGAATGAATGTTGCAAAGTGTTTTAACACCCTGTGCGTGATGATTTTGCGCACGCTTCGCATGTGCAATAAAATTCAACTTAACGCGCGTTGATGTGTTAAAAAAAGAAAATCCGCTACACGTGCGAAAGATGATTCTCGAATCATCTTACCAAGAATCAGCATTTTCGCACTAGTATCGGAAAGTGCAGCTATTCGAGAGAAAAGAAGAAAATTCTACTCACACTAGACTTTCCCTTCAATTATTACATGGATCGAATCAGTTTCGTTATGTCGGTTCGTCTATCTGATAAAACGTCACGATTTAAACTTACGCCGTGGTTCCACATCGCGGAAGTGACGTCACGCGAGCGGAATCTCCCCGAGCGATTCCTTCCCGAAGAATTTCAGAGTCAAAGAGACTTTCCCGCACGTCTAGTCTCGGCGAAGTTAATGTAAACTCCTCTTTACGCCACGTTAGCTAGTTTACCTTGCCTCGCTTTACTTAGATGCGAATTTCACGTATGCCTTATACGCGATGTATACATATGCGCAAAGTATATTCCAATGCGACTTGAGCCCTCAGATGAATCCAATTATTTATATGAATGCCAATTTTTATCAGACGCAATTTATAGTTCGCGGTGAGCAAAAAAGTTGGAAACTAAAAAACGTTTCTATATATCATTTTCAGGCCATTAAATTTTCATAAAATTCTCATCAAAAAGGCGTTTATATAAAACTTTTCTTTTTTACAATTTATTCACGATAACAATGCGATATGTCCGAAAACGGGGATTTTCAATGGCATACGGTTGAAGTTCCGTATATATAAGAATAAGTACATGAACATTAATGGGATATTCGTTTCAGCGTATGAAAAATCCTTTTTTGTCAAAAAAAAATGGTAGCTGGGGGTGGGGGTGTGAAAAACTGGTATGTCGATTGTTTGCAAAAAAAACAAAGTATTCCGGGGATGGGGCAATTGTGAAAAATGTGAAAAATTTCGTGCCTCGATAATCCCCGAATTAAAAATATTTTCTACCATTATTATATTCGCGAGAGAAAAGACGTCCCCCGCGTTCATATATCTATCGACAAATTTATAGTTTGTAGAAAAAAATTCAAAAAAAAAAAATTCCGACATCTCCCACACATATACCTATCGAAGACACGAACTTATCTATAGAATATGTTCCTGAATTTCCGATAGAAAACATACGTTTTGAATCTTGGCAGAAAGAATAAAATCCCTTGGCACCTAGGTGGGGTACCACCACCTTACTCTCACCCATTGGCCTTAATCGAAACCCATTCGTAGTCAGCTTCAACGCCGACAAAATTCAGCATCGATTTTTCTATGTATATAGTAACGGACTCGAATCCTTCGAAATTTTTCAACTAACATCGAATATTAGGATAAGGATTGCATCTGTAGGATCCATAATATCGCTTGAATGTGATAAAATCAATTCAAACATTCAATCAAACGAGTAATGAAAATGAAAAAATAAAATAAGAACGAAAAATGAGAAATAAATTCATGACTCACCAACTAGTTTTCCGAACTGTGCGGGTGGTCGCCATTCGGGATAATGACGAGGAAAACGAGCCCTTGACCAATGTGTTCTTAGAGTGACTTTGTAAAGGGCTAGTTTGTCCTGTTGGGTTGTACTAGATCCACATTGCGCTTGAACGTCGACTATGAAGGACGTTACCCCCAAAATAAGGGCGAGTATCAAAGGCCAGAAAGGACCTGAGGACCCCGTCCACGTCCTAAAGTTCTCTCGAACCATGACTCCGTCTTGTCGACCCTCTCCACTTTATCTCCACCTCTTCGTCTCTGGAATGATATAACGAATGATTATTTTCTTAAATTATTCAAAAAAGGGATAAATTCTGCAAATTTTGCAAATTTTTTATTTTTTTTTCATACATATATTATAATACGACACTACGTGACCCCTAACCCGCGTCTATATGACCTTTGCGAAGCACGGCAACGAACTCGAGGCGTGATTCGAAATGTGATTGAAATTCTTTCTCGTAATTCTTGGACCCACGGCTACGTGTTACGGGCGAGGTTCTCGATTTACTAAGGTCGAACATTGGGGCTCGAGTGTCTAATCGAATCACATTTTTTCGGCATTCCTCCGATCCTTTTTCACCATTCTATGCTAGACGTATATATGTCTACCGAAAGCAAATTTCCTCCAAATTTTCCCTTACTGCGTACATATCGGCGAATTGGGTCCAGGATTAAAAGTTTCAGAAAAAATAAACTGAAAACAAAATAGATTGAAGTTCCAACTTTTTTCTCTATAACTTCGACAGTCAAAAATTGAAAATCAAATTTTTTTTCTTGTTTTTGAAATCCTGTTAATTTTATTCCAAAATTGATGCGAACTCTCTCATTTCGAAGACTGATATTACTTGAAATTCTTAATCCTGCAGTGTGATTAATCTTTTAGATACGATCGTGAATTATCTGAGATTCTTTGAGTATTAGAAACAGATGAATAAATTATAAAATGTAATAAATCTGGAGGTGGTATTATATCTGCGGTGATCTAGATTCAAATTTATTCGAAGACTTTTCGCGATAGGGTGAGGAGGGAGCTGGTTCGATTCATTGTCAGGCGTTGAAAGTTGGTGAGACAGGTGACACAGCGTGGGTAGTCTGGACCCTTTTCGTTTTTAATCCGGTTCACGTCGTCTTCGCGGTACCACGAAGACTGAATTTCGCCTTAGGTTCGCCTGTCCGAATGAAAGAACCATCGAATAAAGGAGATAAAAAGGTGGAGACAGACTCTTCAGTTCTGAACGAACACACACCCACACATACATATATTAAGTATATATGTATATATATATATACACCTAGAGATCGAAGATTCTACAGAGACACGCTGCTGCAGAATCCGCCAACAGGATTCTACGACGTCGAAGACATCTCAGCTCGCCCCTTACTACGTTTTGCACAATTTTTCTTTCACTTTTTGTTATTTCCTTTCAAATACAGCAGCTATAGATGAGTGAAATGAATTTTAATAAATTTGCTAAAAATCTTTACTATATAGTGAATCCGAAAAAGAAAAAAATTCATTCCAAGTAACATTTTCAGTTTTCTAGCTGGAAACTTTACAGGTATAATAATATTTCTTCTAATTATTAGTACCTACATCTAATTGTAAGTTTACTGGCAATGTTTCAGTGGCATAATAATTATCAGACAGTTAAATAGACAAAAACGGGAAATATATATGGTCCTCGAAAAATGTGTGAAACCGCGGTTTTGTAATTGGTAATACTATGACTTTTGTACCTCGTTACTGCTCGCTGTATATACTGTATAGGTATGTGTATTATACGTATATACGTATACGTGAACGAGAGAGTAGTTTTACACCTATACGTATGTACAATTTTTATACCTACAGCTACGCTACGAAATATTTTTTAATTACACAGAATTTCAACGTTTTCATTCCAACGACTGTATACTATACCTAGGTCTACATTACTATAGTATGTATATATATGTGTATATACATACATATTATATTCACCTTCACAGAATATGAAATAATATGAAATTTTTCGTGTCACCAGTGTGTTCGATATTTTTTTTAATTTTTTTTCACTTTTTCATTTTTTTACAAATCTACGAGGTCAAAATTTTTTCTCTCCCTCGAAAAATGAATATAATTTTACTAAAAACCAAAAAAAAAAAAAAAATCAAATATTATTGAGAATCTTCTCGATTTTATTCTCATCTTCTTTCTAATATATACCATCGGGTTTTTTATTTTTTTTATTTGTATTTTGCTTTTTTTTGTGTTTTTTTTTTTGTTTCAAATTCAATGCATTCAGATTGCGAGTATTCGTTAAATATTCTACTTCATTATTATTTCATCTTATTTTATTTTTTTTCTTTTCCTTTTGTGTCTCGGGATAAAAAGACTTCGTAGTTGATCTCAGAGGAGTATATATATATATATATATATAGTTTACGAATATAAATATACCTCGCTCTTCACTCCACCTATATTCGTTTTTTTTTTCCTTTTTTTTTTTTTTTTAATTTTTTTTTTTTCTTATTACTTTATTATTATCTCTCTGTATCTCTCCTTCTCTCTATTTATTATCACCTCTATCTTTATCTCCGTTCATCGCACCCTCTCCGATAGCAGTGTATCTCTTTTAATTTTCTACCGGGGATAAAATTCTTAATTAGAGTAATTTTGATGTTTACGACGCTGGGTTAGAGCCAGTCTGTTATACGTCCGCTTATATACCACAATATACCTACATATTATACATATATACATATAAAGGTATATACAGAGAGAATTGCATGAAGAACTTTCGCAATGGTTTCCATACTTTACGGTACATTACGTTATTTTCTTTCATTTTATTTTTTATTATTATTATTAATTTTTTTCGTGTTTTTCTTTTTTTTTTTTTTTTTTTTTGCAAACCTCGTTTTACCCTCCTTATGGACGTCCCACCCGCTGGGAGTTTCTTCAAGTTTACTCGCGTACCCTAAGTGAAAAAGTTTTTCACTTTTTATTAACCGGACTCTGCGGCATTCGTATATAGTAACAGACCGCGGCGACGTCTTTCGTCGCCCTGTATATACCTAGGTACATATATATATAATATATATATATACATATATGCAATGACCAAAGGCAACATCATCAACAGTGTTTATTTTAAATCCTAAGAAAGAAGATGAATATCATTTTTTTCTTTTTTTTCAATTTTTTCAATTTTTCTTTTTGGCTATTTTTATATTTTCCCGGAAATAAGATAAGTAAAATACGTGAAAAAATGAGACAGCCACTTAGAACGACCCCGAAAACGAATAAGATAGAAAAAAAAAAAAAAAACAGGTCCTACTCGAAATTAGAGAACAAGTTTAATCACAGTTGATTAAAAATTGAAGACATACTACTACATATATATATATATATATATATATATATATATATATATGGCAAGGAAAGAAAAAGAAATACCCCTGATTAGCCTCTGAATAATTAATTCACTTGCCTCTGCAGTAGGGTATCTGTGGCTTGTATATGACCTTAATCATCATGTGTACCTACTACGTCCGTAAATTTTTATGATAAAATAAAAAAGACAAAAAAACAATTCCGAATGTGTAAAATCTTTACGATTTTGGAAAACTATTGCGTTTTTCTTTTCCTTCCTATTCTTTTCTTTTTTCCCACTTTTCCCTCTCTCTCTCTTTCTTTCTTTCTTTCTTTCTTTCACTCTTTCTGGTTTTAAATATTGATAAACGTTAGAAATTTCATCGTTGAATTATATGGGAATAACGTTAAACTGGGCTGGCTGCACGTGCAGCATTTTAACGTCCCCTAGTATACTTATATACATAGTTTATTTTAGTTCGTCGCTCTCGAGTTACAAATTCCACAGAGTACGTAAGTATAAGTATAATATCTAGTAGGTACTACCTCTATGTTACATACGTACGTAGGGATGAACATTTATTTACGATAAAAAAAAAAAAAGCTCGAAGCATTGAAAAGACTCGTTTTTCCAGAAAAACTTCTTTTCCGACCAAAATAATGACAGAAATATATATTTACCGTGACAATCTCAGGATGCGGAACGCCAGGGATACCAATCCAAAACTCGTTGGCAGCAGTTTAGTAACCTACTAGATTTTCCTAGTAAAATCACGAAAGATCTAGTAATTTCTAGTGATTTCTAGTGATTTTACTAGAAACATCTAGTGAGTTACTAAACTGCTGTTAACGTGTTTTGGGTTGGTATCCCTGGCGTTCCGCATCCTGAGATTGTCACGGTATGTATAAGGTATGATCAGTATGGTCATTTCATCATTCAGAAGCATAATTATTTTTTTTTTCTCTCTCTCTCTCTCTCATTCAGTCAGGTCAACAGATCTATTCTCTATCATCATCTCGTTATAGGAAAACCGTGACACGTAACTGAAAAAGTTTTCCACTTTTTATTCGAACGTTATTCAAAGCTTTCGAGCGACACCGACATGCCTACTTATCCTGGATTTCTGGGGTCGCGTCGTAAAGCGCAGAAATAGTTGATAAAAAAAAAAAAAGGAAAAAAAAAGAAATTCTCTTTACTCCTTCGTAGTCACAGTATAATAATATAGGAAACTACCGTGACGTGACGTTGCCCTTATTTTCTAGCCTCGATCTGATGATTTCAAAAAATAATTTCACCGCGGAACTCCAATAATCAAAAGTCGAAAATATGTATACTGGTGATTTACCGCTGAACAAGTTGATTTACAAGAAAATTTATGAGGACCTAAAATACGCGACTTTTTGTGTACTACAATTTTGATCCGAAGTATTTTTCGGAGAAATTAACGGTTACGAAGATAATTGAACATGAAATGACAAGCACGATTTTGTGCTCGTGACGATTTGTAATAAGGAGAATTTCTCCGGGAATTTCCATTACGTAGATTTTGATTTCGCGATCAAATTTACATCCATGATTCATGATCCCTAACGGATACAGTATATTTTTGTTGACAATAAACTAAGCGGCGATAATTTTTCTCGGTTGATAATAATATATAAAAAGAAAAGAAAAAATTTGGCTGAAAATTCTTTGGTATAGTTTTTTTTTGCGTTTAACGTAAGATATGTTTCATAATGTTGAAACTTTAGTTAGAAACATTTCTTCATATCGTATTTTACGGTTCAAAACTATTTCCCTATATACCTCGTGTACGAGCGAAAGTGTATAATAAAATTTTAGGGGCTTTCGCCCCCTCCCCCCCCCCCCCCCCCCCCACCCCCCCACTCCCCTTTAAAACCGTTTTTCTCAACGATATAAAAAAAGAACATTCGTCCGATCCTTTCCCCACTTTAAGACCCAAAAGGGAGTTTCAGTAAAACCGGAAACGGATGCCACAATACGCGTATCCCGCTTACTCGCACACGCGTATACGTATATATACATAGGTATACATCGTTACCGGAAATACTAATGTAATCTGAAATTCGTATAAAAACTGACTCAACGATTCAAGCTTCAGCAAAAAAAATCGACGTTTATTATGCAAACGCGCATTTAAAGTCGAAGAAAAATGTCTCGCTTATCATTCTTTCCTCATCTCAAATAATAATCGCAGGATAATAACCTGCGGATCGAATTTTTTTTTACATATTTTATTCACCTATACTTATCTATTTATTTATTTATTTGTTAATTTGTTGATTAATTTATTTATTTATTCATTCATTAACGCAAACTTTTTCTTTCTCGATACAGCCAGAGCCGTTTAGTGAATTTATATCTAAAAAATGATCAGAAAAAAAAAAAAAAAAAAAAAAAGCTCATCTCGAAGTTACGCTACGCCCACGCGATGTGAGAATATATACCTACGCGGTTAAAGAAGCTCGATAAACTCTAGGTGTATACATGACACGTGGGTTAAAACTAAACAAGAGTAATATTTTTCGATATTAAAACAGCTGCAGCTGAAAATTTGTTGAAAGTGAAATAGCAATAATTTGATGAAAATTAATTAACTTCGTAAATCGCGGTGGCTGCAGTGCAGCCTCTCATTTATAAATATGAATCATGCTGCACCGCAGGAGCAACTCGAAATACGCGGGGTATGGTATAAGATAACGACATATACTCTGCACGAATCGAACGTACGATGTACATACATGGTCAATTACTTATCCTGATTAAACATTCTATAAGCCGCGTAATTAGATCTCCACTTATCCTAAGAATCGAGATTAATGTCAGCTGATATCGCGTTCGGCGTTCGCGTCATGTAAGAAACGATCATACAAGATTCTGGACTTTTTCTACACGAGAGAAACAGAGATCTATGTATGTGCAAAAAAATTACTCCGAATCACATATACACATATGTTATATGTACTCGATTAAATATTCCTCATCGACTATTTCAGTTTCTCGTTTTTTCACCCAAGGGAGATAAAAGATTTAGGAGTAGGTACGAATAGATCTCGTATGTATGTACAGTGCAGACACCAACAGTTGGTTAAGAATTATAAATAGTACTCTAAATGTTCGCTGTTATAAACAGGGGGATGACTCACTTTGTACGGGGATATCCTTTGAGCTCTTAAACGGGCTTGAAATTCATCGCCAATATCACATCACCGCACAAATAAGAATAAGTGATTGGAATGAAAATTTGAATAATTTGAACAAAAAAACAAAAAAAAAAAACAAAAAAAAAGAACAGCACAATCGAAGAACGTTTAGTTCGATATTATTAACCCGCACTATTTCGATTCAAAAACTAAAAAGGTTCGAGTTTATCGTATACCAGATAATCTTTCGGTTTACTTTACACCCCCTTTCGAGAAAAAAAAAGAAAAAATCTAAAAAAAATTAATCGATCTATATGCGGGGTTTAAAAGAATGAAAAAAAAAACTAAAAAATCACTATCACAAAACCGTTTTTACAACCGGTGTTACATATTCTGTGAAACGAATTAAGGGTGGATAGAATTTTGACGAAGGGTGGTTGGGGTTTTTTTTCTTTTCTTTTCTTTTCTTTCTCTTCTTCTTTTTGCTTTTTTCTTTTTTTCGTCTCTCGTTTTCTTAATCACGGGTTTCACGTTTCACACGAGATCTTGTAGAATTCAGGGGCGTATAAAACGCCCGATGCTTTAAGCTCGAGGGACGACGCGAGACTATTCTATGTTCAGAGTTCCCCGCCAAGCTCTGTGAGCTCTCGACATTGCGTTCGCTTCGATATAGAAACCCGGTTCGCGCATGTTTCTGATGTTATATTGGCACAGAGATTCTCATGTTAGGGAAGAGCTACGTCGTCACTACCGACAAAAACCCGACCTACAATTAGTCGATTATTACGGACGCAATTAAGACCCGCTCAAACAAGGGGGCGCCGACGGAATACGCCCAAAAACAATTCCAATTTCATCATTTTCCTCCGTTTTCTTTTTACTTTCACTTTTTCCCTTTTCCCTTTTCCCGTTCTCTCCAATTTTCAATCATCCCCTAAAACACAACCCATCATTCCGTCAAAGGGAAAAAAGAAATTAGGTATACAAAATTAGGAAATCGCCTTTCATTATCCGAATCAATTATCGAACTTTGAAACATGAATCGGGAAAAATACGTGTATACATTTTTCAAATCCTCTTTTTTTCTCTCCGCATGATTCTATACGTAGGTAGGTGTACACCTCGGCGCAAGAACGGGGCTCAATTTGAAAAGCGTACTTTTTTTCACTTCCCGCGCACCGGTACCTACGGCTTGTTTTATCGCACCGGTTAGGTACAGGGGGACGACGCACGCGGACATTTGGGATTCCCAAACGATACGGGACAGACGTACAAAAACTCGGCAAGAAATGCAATTTATGGAAGCCAGCGGTATCAGCCCCGTGGGCAGCTGGGTATGTAGGAGCCTGCCAACCGCAGAGGGGAGTTAATTGTTAATTACGATCAGGTCGCTATGGCGATTCCCGGCGCGTCGCTTCCCTTCGCTCCTAATTCTCTTATAGAGAGGAAGACGCGATTCCTTTGTGAAGGAAAATCAACGTTGAGACTGATTGTTCCGTTTTCATTCCAAGTCGAAGGACCTACGTACCTACATCAGGGGGTTTCTCATCCTGCAGGATTTTTTCCAAATTTGTTGTACGTACAGGGCGGAAAAAGTTTGAAAATGAATAAAGAGGAAAAAAATGAAGATATTATAAAAAAAATTGTTCACCGTTCAGCCTAAAGAATCGCTAGCTATATACCGGGAGGATTCGTGGAAGTTACAGAATCAAAGCGCGCAGGCGCTGATTCATTCGAATATCATTGGCCGGCAGCCTCGCGCTGGCAACTCTACCAACTTTTTGGTAATATCCCTAGTTCTGCAGTCGTCTGCTAGATTCACAACGAACATAACCTATTCCTGCCACGGTTTGCCGCCATTTTTATTTGACAACAATCGGAAACAGACAGCAGACAGACTCTAGGGATATTTGTGCCGAGTCTGAAATTGGCGTCCCTTGTAATATCGAATAAATCAGCGCCTGCGCGCTCGGAACTTGCAGTCATTTCCACGAATACTCTCGGTATATGTACAGAGGCTGGGAATGAAAGGAGGGCGAAAGCGGCGCCTGGTACCAAAATTGAACAGACTGTGTGACGAGGGTCACGTTTTGGGAAAAGGGTTACTAAACTTTCACCAACTTTTCAGCCGATATATCTTACGGAAGTTATATCTTAGACGTTCCTGCCTCGGTGGTGGTGCTGAAAAATCTAAAAAAAAATTTCTTTTTCATTTCATGTTTTCTATTTATTTATCTGCAATTTTCTCCTGCACCTCGTTTCTGTTCGACAACGATAATGACACTTCCTTTATTCAGTTTTATTTATTTTTTTCCTAATCCTGTCCTTGATCGTAGAAAATTTTTCGTATTTATTATCACGTCATAGTAAATTTTGATTACGCACTATTTTAGTGCAAGTTTGTGATTGAGGATTAGGTTCAGGATATAAGGCTTATACCGGATGTTAGAAAGTTTCAATACGCCCGAAGTGATATATATTCTAAAACGATGAACAGCCCCCATAAGCTAGCTAGAAGATATTTTCATACGACGCCCTCGTAAATGGATCAACGAGGGAAAATCGAATCTGTTGAGTTATGCAAAATTACGAAAACAAAGTTAAAATATATTCAAAACAAAAAGAGGATCGTCGCTCGCAGTTCCCAGCTCTATATATAGTATATATTTAATATCTCACTCACACACCTCAACCCCCCGTGCTTGCCTCGTTACTTATTCAAATTTTCCCAACGTTTATCTTCCTGCGTGGCTAATTTGATTTTGAACGATTTTTCCAAAGTTTCTCTCTAAATTGCCTATATAGTAGGTTAGATTTAAAGTCACTCTTCTTTCGATTAACTTTTCCCCCCCTTCCACCCACGCCCGCGTCCCCATCCCTCACGCTTCTTTATTTCTCTCAAACTCCCATACAAGCTCGGGAACAATTTCTTCGAATTTTTTTTCTCCTCCGATAAAAATACATCCTCTCGTTAAATTGCTGCTACGGACGTGCTTGCGCAAGCACATGGACGTTACATCGCATCGCCCGGATGCCCGAAAAGAAACTGAAAATCGTTTTCGGATGATATTGGAAAAAAAATCTCGCTGGAAACGTTGCAATTGCGAATTTTACTGTATGGGGAATTAAGGGAAAAAATATAGGGTGAAATATTTCTGAAGAATTCGTCTTCTACTTCTTCTTCTTCTTGGGTCGGGTAAAATCTACTCACGGGTTTCCGAACAATTAGGTTCACCATTTCCATTGCCATTCCCTTCCATACCCACAGGTCCCTATAGATTTGAGAAGTCTTAAGGGACTGATTCGACGGGGGTCGTTTTTTCGGGTGTAAAACTGCAAAGTGCGTCAAGTCGTAAAGGAGCACCTATCCCCTGAACCATCCTTACCCTCCTACTCCTTCTCACCCTCACCCCATGCGAATCCATTCCCAAGAGTAGAGCTTTATGTACTTTAAGAAGCCAGTTTATTTGCGGAGACAAAAAAAAAGCTGAAAATCTTTACCTCAAAAAATTTGCATCATTTACAGTATATAGGTATTCATAGGAGACTAATCGTACGCAAAGATCAAGCGAGACGATATTCGCCTATCTTCCCATACATGTTTTATTTTTTTTCTCATTTTTATTTTTTATCTTGCTTTTCCCCTATTTGAGAAAATTCGTTTTTGGCCATTACATCGAATCGAGTTATGCATTTTTGAAGCTATTGGTTGTGGCGGTCGATGGAGGTAGTCAAAGCTCCCAAGAGAAGGATTTTGAGATCTGTAGAAGCGGAAAAGGAAGAGGAAAAGGATCAGGCGATCAGAGAGATGAATCTAGGTATTTTAAATCGAACCCTTCGCTGAGAGCGAGAGAGGTCGAGAAAATCGCAAAAAACTTCAACGACATTCTATTCAGTATCGAACAAAAGTCCGAGGGGACGAGCTCAGGCCTTTTCAACATTTTTTTTTTCTTCTTCTTTTTTTTTATTCTACAAAACGATACTAAAACCAATGATATTTTTTTGCTCTTTTGATGCTGGGTAGATACCGAAGAATCCCATAAATATGTAATATAACTATAAATGTATATTATTCGGAAATTGTGTGTATGAATGAGTCAGTGTGAAGATATGATTATTAAAAAATGTGAAAAAATAAATAAAAATAGAATGGAGAAAGTGGAATAGATCGAAAAATTGATTGATTTCATTTTCGACGAAAGAATAATGTCTAAGAAATGAAGGGCGATGATTCGAGAGGGATTACTAGGTCTTCAATCGATTTTGTTTTTTTGTTTAAAAAGTGGGCTAAATTACATACGTCGAAACGAATACGCACCCCATTAGGTCGTATCGAGCTTAAAAAATCTGGCAAGGTTCTTTCGAGGCTTGAAAAAACGCGCTATACGTATACCCTATGTCCCTATAGCTACACCGATGCCTGGAGAAGAGAATGTGTGAGTGATGAAAAGAAAAATAATAAAAAGGACGAGCATAAGGCCGGAAGATGCGAGAAGGAAAATGAGGAAAAAGAGGGGCGACGAGGACGGAAGGTGGTCTTAAAAAGTTTCCTTCCCGTTTCACCGGAATTCACTCGCAGCTTTCCTAAACAATTGGCTTCTTTTTTTTCCACTTCCTTCCACGTTTTTAGAGAGAACAAAAAAAGTGGGGGATGGTAGCCAGAGGTTGAGCTTTGCTCTTCTTCGAGACGAAGAACATCCTCTTCATTCCTCCATCTTCAGCCTTCTAGCTTTCAGCCCTCGACTTTTACTCAGATTCAATATTCCTCGGTTATGAAATGTTAAAAAATACATATGTATTATACATATACACATATACATGCGCATAGGCATATATAGCACATCTATACAGACACATTCGATATTAAAGACACCAGGGGAGCTTTATAAACGGAGAGTATTAAAAAAACCCCTCATTGTTTGGCCCGCAGGTACTTGGAAGAGGCTTATTACGTGGCTGAGCTTTCACCGGAAACACCAAAAGGAGGAGATTTGAGTGTCTCGAGTGTTCCAAACTTGATTTCACTCGCGTCTTCGGTCTTCTACCCGCGCGCGGCTGTGTGTATTCTTCGACTTTTATATTATTCATTATACTTCAGAATTCGATTTCAAGGATTATAGAATTTTAATATGACCGAATTAAGGACCTGCACCCTGAAACGTATTACGTAGGTATATAAATATAAATATATTTGGAAAAATATATCCCCGCTAAATCTACCCCTCATAATAATTGTACTTCCGGAAAATCTCGACGAAGAAATCCTCAGGAGTCTTTGGTCCTGCAGTGGGGTAGGAATAAGGTCCTCGAAAATCTTGGCTAGACGTACATACCTACCGTGGCACCGAGAACAATGGTTACAGCCAGGAACAAAAGGTGAGAATATGAAGAAAATGAAAAGAAAAAAAATGAAGAAAAAAAAAATTTAAGGAGACCCCGTAGACAGCCGTATATAAGATGAAACCGCAAAGACTCTTATATATAGCGTAAAACGAAGCGGTCTTACGTAATTCTCTTCGTTCCTTGCGATGTATACGCGAGGAGTGGTGATCGTTAAGACGGTGTGAAATTAGAGGTAAAGTGAAAAAAGAAAAAAAAATAATTCATTCCAGCTTCTTCTGTCGTCTGCCAGATGTAAAACGATTTTTTTATTAATTAATTTCAATTTTTTGAAACGGAATAAAATTCGGAAAACAAATTTCCTCCGAATTTTTTGACTCCTCGTTTTTGCCTCTATACTGTTTTCGGTAATTTAACCTGCGGCTCCGCATGTACCCAGCTTATATGTGTAAATATACTTGTGTGTGTAACATAGCTGACTACATGTCAGGGAGGATACAAGCTTACACAACTTGTGGCTGAGTGTGGGAATCCCTTGGGTGAAATCCGTCATCTTAAGGGCCGAGGGCCATTCGTTAGGATGCCTCTGATTCGAGACTATTCCTACCCTGGTTTTCGCCAAATCACTTTAATCAATTTGCACAGATCAAAGAGCGAGTCGCTCCACGCTGAAGAGAATAAACGGTAAGCGCTCTGCGGCTTTCCGCAAGCTGAAATACCGCCAGGAATATTGTCGTTTTAGATACAAACATCCCTTTCATCAGAAAACCCTCTTAACTCGGATTGAAAATTCGCTATCCTCTTTTTTCGCAAAGAAACCCAAAAGAAAAACTACACAAATTCCTTCTCTACTATTTCTAATAGCAAGAATCTCAAATCCTGAACTTGAAACGCATCATTTTTAATTATACTGTATCACGAAGTTCAAAAGTCGCACTCTCGGTTAAGGGATGAAGAGAAAAAAGATCAAGTATTTCTCGGCCCCTGCAGCCAATACTTGAAGCAAATAATAAAACTAGAGTGGATAAGGTATATTTCCTTCCTTTTCTTTATTTTCCAATTTTTTCTTTTCCTCGCTCTCGCGTTCTCTTTGATAAAAATCGCACATCGCGGCGGAATGTCTGGCTTTATTTTTGCCTCGTATACGACGAGCGCACCGCATATTATCTACTATCTTCGTAGACATCTGGACATTAATTAATCCAATGAATACACGACGCAGGGTTAGACCTCGACCGCAGGGAATGGAACGTCGTTCAACGACTCCGAACTCCCAGGTCGACGATATACCCGGATGATGAAATAATTCCTGCCAATTCCGAGCACTCGATAAAATAAACGAGGCTCGTTTCCATCCCTGAACCATCTCTCTACCTAGCTAAGTAGTAACAGCTCCGAACGAATCAGACCATTCTGCTCGAAGCTATATCAACGAAAATAAGTATAATATTCAAATATCGTTAAGGGTTGGTATTTTTTTGTATAAAATAAAAATGTCGAAACAAAATTTCTTGTGAATGTCATTTCGTCACGCGATAAATGAATTACTGTAGCTCATTTTTCTGCGGTTGCTGCAGTATAAAGAAAATTAAAATTCGTTGTTTTCCGAAAGAGGGTGTAGGTAGGTACGTGCCAACAACCCTAATTGTAAGATGTACTAAGACGCGCAAAAACTTTTTGAGAGTTTTGTTCAAAGCTTTCGCTACTTGCGTTAAGGGCTGCAGCATTGAGCTCGAGGAAGTGCTTTCTAGAAGCGTTCTCATTAGGAACATCCCCTCCGCCATCGTCTTCGCGCTTTTGCTCTCGGCCCCGTTATTGTTTACCGTTCTTTGTCTCGTATCTAAAAGATGAAAGAAGAAGAAGCCTCGAAATATATCTCGAGAATTAGTTTTCAATTTCTCCGTTTTCCTTTGTGCTGCTCTCTTTCGTTTCTGCGTTTCTCTGCTCTTCTTTCTCTGTCTCTTTACCTTTAGCTTTTGTATCGTGCGTGCGGTTCGGTAGAGAACCACACCGCGAAACCATTCGACTGAAATTAAATTTCAAATCTGCAAACGATCGTTTTATATACTTACCTATACTCTCTATCTCTCATCTCCATACATGTATGTATGTATGTATATGTATATAGAAAAATTGTTTCCCTCTTAAATTCCACCAGCAAGCAAAGCAACTTTTTCATATTCCGAACAGCGCACCAATCAATTCTGATTTTATTCCATCAAGGATCATCGAGTTAATTCAAAGAGAAAAAAGGACTGAAATTTTAAAGAGCAATATTCTCTCCTTTTAAGACTCTTATCGTATTATATATGTACAACAATATTATTCATTCATTGATTTATTTATTTATTTATTCAGAGGTCTCTATGTATATCCTGCGAATATAGGAGCGCAGGATATGCATAGAAGAAAAAAATCGCATGATTAGAAGTGTAGAAGAGGCGTTTGAAGCGAAAGAAATGCAAGCTGTGTTACAGGTACCAAATAGTTCTCTGAGCTCATTAATAAAAATGGAAAAAGTATCCCATACCAAGCTTTCGCTCCGACTTTTCCGTTATGCGGAACTGGATGCATATTTCAAGACGTCATCATCAGAGCCGCATACGAGACGCGGGACAAATGCGCGTCTGAGAGAGAAGAGAGGATTTGAAAAACGAAAAAAAAAGATAAGAACGCGAGAATGAAGAGAAAGAGAGAATAAAGGTGCGGGAGATAAAGAAAAGTGAAAGAACGAGAGAAAAAAAAGATTTCAAAAAGGGTAAAAAATAAAGAAACAACGGAGTTGGTACGCTGCTCTTGAAAAGATGCAGAAGGGAGCCGAAAGGTAGACGCTGCAGGGACGTGAAGAGGTGGATGAAAAGTGAAGTGCTACCCGTGGAATACGGGTTAAGTGGCCTAAAAAAGAAAAAAAGTAAAAAAAGAACAAAAAAAAAAACTGAAAATGAGCTACAATATCACGGATGAAGGCCGAAGTGTAGAGAAAGGATTCTGTCTCTCCCGAATATTATGCCTCGACATAAGTATACAGATGTTGCGATTAAACACCGACGCTGTACATAATTTGGAAAACTTTAAGGGAGCTAACGCTGTTCTTTCACCCTCCCCAATGATATTTCAAACAATTTGGGAAACAAATTATACGTGTAAATGTACGAGGACCTGCAGGGTCGTCTGCTCTCTTATCTTTAGGTACGTTTAGCTACAGACATTTATTCGAAATTACGAGCTTCCCCTCATTTTAGTGGTAATTTTTCACACGGTTATTTTTCATTTTATTTTATTTTATTTCATTTTATTTTTTCATATTTCGAGACTTTCTTCTCGCTATTTTGCATACTTTTTATCATTCGTGTGTAACAATTGTTATCATTGGTCGAAAAATAACAAATTTTATTCGGAAATAACACTTTTCGAAAATTTCAATTCATTCATCTATATCATTTTCCAAAAGCTACTTATTTGACTGTAATAATTTCCGAGGTAATGATGATAAGATCTCATCATTTCTCATTCGGACAAAAAATTGATACGTTGACAAAAAAGTGATGGAATGATTCTAATCTGCTGTTTCTTTATTAGAATTGTTAAAATCCGCCAATTTTGGTATCAGACGATTCCATCATCATCATTTTTTCGGTAAAGAAAAATCCCACGATACAACCGTTTGAAAGTATCAAATTCCGTTTCCGGAACCGTGCAGTTTCAGCCCGGGATCATATTATATTCAAGTCTAAAAAATGAAGAAAATGAAGAAATTTTTTTTTACAAGAATCATACTCTTTCTCCCTAACGCAGCGATTATTCCTCATTTAGTTCGAGGCAATATATCAGTTCGAAGCAAGTGTACGGACTAGGGGGTGAATCGGAGAAGCGTGTGCCAACTGTTACGGGGATAGGCGTCAGTCACGTACGAAAGAACGTCTTGGGAACCTGCGCGCAGGCAATATCGCGCGATCTTTTATTTCTTTAGACTTTTTTTCTTCCGTCTTTTTACTTTCCTTTTGTTTACTGTTTTCTCTTTTTTTTTTCATTTTTTTCTGCCTTTTTTCCTGTTCTTTTTATTTTATTTTTATTTTTTCTTCGATCGTTTATCTTCCGTTTTTTCTTACCTATTTTTTTTATTTCCGCTAATATCCGAACTCGCGGACGAAGATAAATGCCATTTGGCATTTGCCGTTATTGAGCTACTGCAGCAATTACACGATGAAATTGGCCAATTTAGCTCTTCGACAGCTGGTTGCCTTCACGTCTTTACGCCTTTCCACTGCAGATCTCGAGGCTACAGCCCAACGGTGTAGCTCATTTTTTCCCTCTATCCACGAAGTTCGTCCTTTCGTTTTTTCGAATGTAAAAAAAAGTCTACGCTGAGACGTATGTATGTATACCTATACTAGAAAGGCTCGTTTAAATACTTGAAAAATAAATGTTCAGTCGACGGGGAGATATCGATTGAATAAATACACCGGTAGGTATATATTACACGACTGAGTATCGACTATGAATTGAATTTTCAATAAACTCCCAGACTTTACCCGAGGCGTTTTTCCCATTTCCATTATATTCGTTTCGCCAAAGATAAACATATTGTGGATTGAACCGCAACATTCACCCTAAAATTTTGCGTAAAAAATTGATGTCAATTAAAGTAGGAAATAAGATTAAAAAATTATCGATGCTAACTGCGTAATGCAATAAATTTCATATAATTATTGAAAATAAAATTTCGAAAACTTACGATCAGTTCCCAGATTGTACCAATATCTGAAGCACTGATTAGTTTCGGATGCACGTTCTCCGTTAACGTCAAGAGACCCACCGAACCATCTATGGTTCGTTATTAATTAATTAATTAATTAATTCAAATTTGGTGGCACCGACAGACCGGTACGCCCCACGTCTCGCGGACGACGAAAATTTGAATTTATCGCTACCGGGGACAATTTAATAATAGAACCAATATTAAATCCTATACCGGACCAAAGTGGGAAGAGATATTCAAAACGAGCCTTCATACATGTTTCGGACTCGGATATACACATGCGCTAGGCGCTAGGGTGATCCTTAATTCGGTCACATTAGAATCTTAACGACAAAATTTTATTCATCACAATTCGAAAATTGTATCGTTGAAAATCTGTCGAATTTTTTTCATTAAATTCCCTAATACACACATAGCAAATTGTCAGATGGAATCAAATACATATCGCAGTGGTTTTACCATTTATTCCTTTAATTGTTGTATCAATTAGATTATAATACACCTATATGTCTGTTTTCTCGTTGGTGTGATCAAGTTTCCGGAATATAATACGAGCGGAGTAAACGCTTTGACGGTTCGTTGCCGTTAAATAAAAATACATATTCATAGCTTATTACGTCCTGCGCAGGAAATAAAAGGTTGAAAAAATAAAGAAAAAGTGAAAACCTCGTTGGTCTAACAGTGTCGCCGCACATCGACGTGCAGGCGTTAGACTCATATTATAAAAGCGTAGAAAAAGATGAAGAAAAAAAAATCATATCTCATTTCCGCAACTTTATTCCACTATGATATACGCCAAATTTCATATGCATGTATGTATAATATGTATATCTAGATACATGAATAAATTCGATTTCATACATGTAATATCGGTATACGTATAGCCCCTGTTCAATTCCCCGTTTTAAAAGTTCGACGAAGCGAAGGGTAGCCCTTTTCTCCAATCAAAACTAAACGGTTCCACGCACGAAGAAAAAAGAGGAAGAATAAGAAGTAGAAGAAGGAGAAGAAGATGACGCAGAAGCGAAATAAGAATAAGAAAAAAAAAAAAAAGAAGAGGGCGTGGGAGTGAATGTATAAGGGTGAAAGATACAGAGGGAGAAAAGCCATCGGTCCAAGAGGGATGCGAGTGACAGTCAATTGTTATCGCAAGGTACGTTCGGCCGCCATTGATCATCAAAAAAAGGGGGAGGCAGAGGTAGAGTGTAAGTAAGAGGGAAGATATACCCACAAACCCTTGGGATTCGTTCGAGTGAGAGAAAACAAAGAAAAGAAACATAGAGTAAAAATTTAACCCAAATTCGTTTTTTCTCCCTTGGGATGGAAAATTCCGAATTCAAAATCGATCGAATTATAAAATAAAGAGAAAAAATTATAGGGAATGCTCAGGGGATGATATGAAGAAAAGTTTTTGCAAGAGAACTCCTCGCATCCTATTGAAAAAAAATGAAGAAAAAATGTATACCTATATTATACATTTTTACCTCTCTCCCTGTTGGAACTTTATTTATACATATCCATATCTGCAGAGAGAGATAAGCAAGGGATATAATCGTATTATACAATAAAAAGAGGCGAATGTTTTTTTTTTTTCCTGAATCAGTAACGTAGTTATATCCAGGTTGTAGAGAATCTGTACAAAGAAATTTGCCTACCGGCGAAAAAAAATGATAATATAATAAAAACTGAAAATAAAACGAGAATGGACAAGAATAAATAAATAACTTTGAAAAAAAAAAAAAAAAAAAAAAAAAGTAAAAGGGGGTTGAAAAAGTTTTACGCTCATTCCGATCCTTCCCGCGTAATTCTTTACTCCGAGAGCTTCGCGAACGAAGGAACAAACGAGCGAATGAGCAAAGAACCCTCGCCGCGTTATATTACAAGGCTATTCTACGATCACGTCCAGTTAAAACAATTATATTGAATTCGAAGAAGAAGCGCCCGCTGCAGCTAGCCGGGTAGCTCGGAGATTATTACCCGGATTACGTAAATTAAATCGTCAGACTAAAAAGAAGGGGGGGGGGAGAAAAAATTTCGCTCGTTATAAGTCTAGGCACGTCCAATAGTCGGCCCTAGAGCCTTGCACCAGCACCGAGAACGACAGGAAATGAACAGACGGCCGACAGAACTTCGTGGAACAAAGAGGATTCCTAAAGCTTTCTTTTTTTTTCAACTTTTTTCTTTCTTTATTTATTTATATGTATTTTATTCTATATTCTTTCTTTTTTTTTTCGTTCTAGACTACAGGAATTCTTCGCTCTTTTACCGCTCGACGACGAGACAAAATGATGATGTCAACGTACCTATTAAAGGATCAAACGATCAAATGAAGAAAAACGTCGCTACGATAAAGAAATAGGCGAGGAATCAGAGAGGAATAAAAAAAAAATTAACGAATAAGAAAAAACTATAGGATAAAATCTCTCCAACAAATTTTGTTTTTAGTTTTCAGTTTTTCGCACATAGTACATGTATACCTACTACGTACTACGTACTACGTAGTAGGTACATACTGTAAAACACGGTGGAATAAAAAATAAATAAAAAAAATAAAAAAAAAAGAAGACAGCTTTAAAACAGAGCACGTAGCGTCTGTTTATTCAAATTTTTTTCCTACACAGGGAGGAAACTTTTCTTCCGGTATTGCATTGCATCGCGATTTAAACCCGTATTTTATCTATACTATGTATACTATATAGGTATAGCCTGGAGATATACATATAAAATGCGTGATTTAAATCGACAATACTAATTTTCGTAACTGTTCGACGATAACGAATTTCTCCACCCTTTTTTTAAATAAATAAATTTCATTATTGTCCAAGTAAAAATCCTTTCGTTTAATAATTTTTACTTCAGTACGTTATTTGAGCTATAGGTACGTGAAAATGAAAAGGCGAGGATTTTGTATTTCATGAAAAGTTTCTTTCTTATTCTTGGGTTTACGTTCTTCTTCGTTTTTTATTTACGTTAGCTTTTACGTAAAGCTTCCGGTCTGGTTAGATACGACGATTTTCACATCCTCGATGAGCACGCCCGCTCGCGAGAAGAAGTTTTACGCCACTCATTCGCGCGCCAGGCAGCAGTCTTCAAACTCAGGCCGGAAGTTTGCCCGTGGCCAAACCTCGGCACAAAGTTAATCAGGGTTAATGATGCCCGAGGCACCACGGGGCACTTACTTTTCCAAAGACGTTGTTCAGAGAGAAAAGCGACCTTTCTTAACGTCCGACACGTTTATCTCATACTATGAGATTAAATTGATAAGAAAATTTCGTTTATAAACGCTCAGTATATACCTACATATTTACATTATACCTACTATAATACTATAATACTATAGTACCTCTGTAGTAGGTCATTCATTATTATAAACATATTATAAGCGAGAAAACTATTTTTCAACACGCCGTGCGTAAAGTTCGATTTCGCGCACGCTTCGCATGCATAACATTCAACTTAACACGCGTTGTGTTAAAAACCAAAGACCGATACACGTGCGAAAAACAATTCTCGGCTCGCACTTTCGCACTAGGATTGAAATAGTACATTGTGCAACTAGTGCGGAAAGTTGGTTCCGCTCGGGCGACAAATTTCACAATCGTGCCAGAATCACCAACTTTGCATACTTGCGCACTAGTTGCATGATTGCGCACTATAGTTGCATGATTGCGCACTAGTTGCATAATTGCGCACTAGTCGCACGAGTTGCTCATACTATTTTTTAAAACAGTTCCGAAAAATCCGAAGTTCGTGTCTTTTGCGTGTCCAGAATGCCCGTTGCTCGCACTAGTACGTAAAATAGGCACGAAAAGTCGGACAAAATAAGACAAAAAAAAATTGTTTCACTACTAAACTGGCGGAAAAACGCGACTTTTAGCGAAAAATATGATACATCATTGTATAATATTCAAAGGATAAAGAGAATAATTTATTTTTAGGATAATATAGGTTGATAAAAGAGATTAGTCTGAAAAGACGAGATGTTTTAAAAAAATGTTATTGCTTTTTTCTTTCCTCTTATTCATCATATTCATCACCGTATAAGATATAATAATAGAGACATATATATATCCAACATATTTTATTCGTTGTTTTAATATTATAATTAAATATAAATAAGCTGTATTTTATATTCATTGTATGTATTTACTCATTAAATGACATACCTATTTACACTTTACAAAATTAGTATTACAGTAGATATTGACTTTGACTGGACATGGAATAGAATTTCAGTTCAGAAACACTATAATTATTACTTTTCTTGAATGAATTATGCAAATTAATTGTGTTTGGAATAATTAGTATAATATGGTGAAGGTTTATTTTTTTTTTTTTTTTTTAGACAAAACAATGATCATCCTTTTCTATTTTTATCTATTTATAATCATGTTTAGTATTACAGTATTATATTACGCGAGAAAAACTAAGAATTTAATTAGCGATTAACAAAATTTTAACTTGATATCACATTTTCTTTAAATGACAATTATAGGTTTATTACATATCTTTTATAATATTTAAATAAAAATGAACGAAAAAATAATGACATGGCAGGATTCAAACGGCCTCAGAAAAAAACATTCAGATAATTTTAAACAAATCACTAAAACACTAAGAAACTTAACTTATCATCAATTTTTTAATAGAAATAAATCAATTATCGCAATCACTAAGTACAGATTGTGAATTCTAAATTAAAACCCTTTTCAGTATTTAATTAATTATAGACCGAATAGATTAATACTTTAACGAATTAGGCAATAACTTGTAAATATCAGAAGCGATTCATCATAAAACTTGATATAAGTTGAATTAGGTCATTTTAAAAACTCTGTAAAATCTATTGGCGAGAAAAAAAAACAAGAAGAAAAACAAAGAATAATGAATTAAATAGATTTAAAATATAAAAAATACGTAAATACTAAATAGCGAGGTAAATATTGGCGAAACATACATTACCTCGCGTTAAGGTCTTGAGTTTGAAGCAACATTAGGTGCTCCAATTCGCCTACTACAATCATCCAACGATTTCAACAGACTTGTAATATGTTCGATCAATGCATAGCCGGGTAAATTACCTGGCCTAAGAGTCTGGCTGTAACAATTTTTGTACAAAGCGGCAAGGGCGTCGCATCTGAAATGAAAATAAAGAATCCTTAGAGTTTGAGGAAATCGAAAATGTGTGATAAATTGAATGACTTTAATCAATTCGACTAAAGAAATTGATGAAATGAGGTTTACGCTTACTCTTTTTTATTAACGCTAGGATTTTTGGTAAGGCAAAGTTTGGCCAAAGATCTGAGTAGGAATTGTAGCCTCTGTTCAAGTAGTAGAATTAATTTTTCCTCTTCCTCCATGAGTTTTTCTTCATCGCTTTTTTCCTCTTCTTCTATATTTTCTCCTTCGTATTTACTTTTGTCGCATACCACAGACATATTTTCGGTTTTAACTTTGATCCCTTTATTTCTTTCCTGCAAAATTTCCAGCATTGGTCTACATTGTAGAATCAGGTCTACCCCGGCTTGGTAAAACTTCAATTTATTGTTGAACGTTGTTGAGCCTAAATCAAACATAGAGAAGAGATTGATTATTGACATCGTATGACACAGCGTACAGAAATAATCAAATGGCCTGATGCCATTCCCTTCTATTTTCCTTTCGCAATTGATCAATGAACTCACATTGTGCCTGAAATTCGGCTAGAGCAACTCGCTCCATTTGAACAGTAAGAAATTCTGTAGTTTGTTCCAAAGAAAGCAACAACTTTGCCGCTTTATCATAGTACAATTTGCAAAGTTGTAAAGTAGTTTTTCTCTTGCTTGTATCAACGTCTGAATCCATTTCTCTGTAAACACGGTGATACAGGGAAGCTAGTCTATGCTGAATGTTAGCAGCTCTAAATTGATACACGGGTTGACGTGGACCAGGCGTTTCGGTGTCGCAATGCTTCAAAGCCTTCTGAAGTAACTCTACCACCTCTCTTTCGAGCTCCTCCTCCGTCTGGAATATTCAAATTCATAAATGAAGAAATTAGAATTATTGATCAGGTGTAAAAACAAAGCAGAGAAGAATTGAGACGATGATAATTAGAAACATACAGTCAATCGTTTAACATCTTTACGAAACATCTTACATACCAACCTTGTTCCCAGGAGTAGGATAGTCCTGTAAGAGTGTAGCCATTGTATACAAGGTAGTAGACATTTCCCACGTGACCGTGTCCCAAATAGCTGCGTTGGATTTCCGAGATCCAAGAACTTGTAGAGCTTTTTGATAGCTGACTAGCGCTTTGTTGTAGAAATGTTTCTCTTGGGTCTGTTGTTTCATGTGGAAATGAGCGCATAGACGCATCAATCTCCCTGAGTTAGAATGGAGTAGAGCTAGATTCGCCTCATCGTGGACAGTTTCGAACGCCTTAACACCTGCCTCTAAATGTGTAAGGGAACGAGTCAGGAGTTGAGTTACACCTGAGGTAGAATTCTCCTGAGTTTCATCCTGCTGAGAGCAAGCTGAATAATAAATAAAGAGATTTGATAAATAGATAGTTGCACAATTTTAAGACTAAGAAACGTTGGTAGCTCGTACAAAATGCTACACACCGGCTTGATTCATGTAAAGAACGCCTAGTTCGTTGTGGATGTTTCCTAGTCTTCTTAATAGGTTGTTTTTGTCAACTTCTAAAGGCTCTAAGGACAGCGCTTTCTCATAACATTTGTAAGAAGCCTCCAGGGTTTCCTCAAGACTGTCTAAAGTTTGGGGCAGCAGTTCTACGCCACCTGTAACGAGTAGTTTTCGATTAATATTCAATTTTCGAGTAAATCGCAGAGCATATTCAAGACCAAAAGGGATTCGAGACACAAATAACGTCCCAAACTCACACGAGTCCAAATCCTTCATGTTATAAATTTCGTCTATAATTTTCTGGTCTATTACATCCTTCAGTTCATAATCCAGTTTGTGTTTATCGACGTTATTCCAGTCTTGGACAGTCATGAAGCAGCTATCTCCAGCCCTTCCGAGGAGGTAGCTAATCAATTTATCGTTTTTAACGTGGCAGAAGGTTTCCAGAATCTCCTGACACCGTAAAACCGCGACTATGTATCTCAGCGAGGCCCCATAATTGCTACTAGAATATTCGTTCTCCGCTAACACAGCAAATATCAGTGAAGCTTTCTCGTACAGCAAAGTCTTCAGATGCGAATTCCAGCTGAGATTATCGCTCTTCTTAGGAGCCTGCCAAGTGGGGAGAGTCTCCGCCTTAGATTTACAGAGCAAAGCTTTAGGGGTAGAATCCTGGAGCGTTGGCTTTGCCGGATTTCTATCTGACTTTTTATTCTTCTTAGACTTTCCCTTCTTCTTTGGACTAATATCAACGTTTTCAACGGCTTCGCTAGCGCTCTGATTCTGATTCAAAGGCGTATAAGGCATAGGAATAGCTTGAAAAGGCTTTGCCATGGTTGGATGATTCTCCTCAAATTCACGCTCGTCCTTTCCGCGCAGATCTTCAGCCACCTTTTGGTCCTCGTCCGAGCAATCTTCTGTAGGAAAGTACTCCAGGCACTCTAAACCGTTTGCGACGTGTTCCAAAGCCGCTCGACACCGTTCCTTCACAGTGCCGCAGAGTGGAGGAGGCTTGTATTTAGGTTCGTCATTTTCTCTGTGTTCTTTCATAGGAGCCAAGCTCAGAGATTTAATAGCGACGCTAACTTCTTCGTCAAAGTTATCCAGATTACATTCTGCCTCTTGTCCAGTGCTGCATTCGCTCTGGGCGTCTTCTTCGTCGCTTTGATCCATCAATCCGGGACTGGCAGGATCAGTATCGGCAGGAATATATAAATCGGAGAGCATGTAATGAGCGGAAGTGACTATTTGAGGATATTTCTTCTTAGCCAGTAGCTCGACGCAGTTTTTTAACAACATTCTAATAGTTCCCTGCTGCCTGCGATAGTCGGATGAATATTTCATGTTCCTAGCGACGCGATAAAGCAGCATAGCCACCGGCACTGTGAACGGATTCTGACCTTTCTCGTCAGAAAAATCAGTGCAAAGTGAAGTGAGGTCGTATAGTTTGACTACGTCGTCGTCTTTGCCTGTAAAACGAAAAACTGAATAAGTAAATGCGTTAGGAATGAGTATATCGGGTCAAATGATACGAAATATCACCTTTGAACAACCAGTAAGTGTGTCCAGCCTTAGTAGCGTTGCTTTTCAAGAAGCTCAATATATTCTGCGCTACGTCTCTTATCACTTTAGGACTGAATTTAGAATTATCCAGATTGGGCAGATCCTCGGTCTTGATAAGCTCGTACTTTTGAACTATACCATCGAGATGATAACACATGACGACCTCGGGTACGTTGCACATGAGATTATCAAGCCAGTAATCAATTCCTGTTAATACATTAATGGGTTTAGTCATGTCCCTCAATTTCAAGCTGATACACGGGTGAGTCTGCCCCCCAAATATCGGCATATCAGTTCCGATCAGCATTTGAATATTCTCGAAAGTCCACACGACATTCCTGGCAAAATTATGGCTGTAATTAGGATCTGGCAATTTGTCTTCTTGTGTAGGTTCTGGTAGTTGAGGTTCCAGAGGCGTGAATGGTAGCTTAGGTTTTTCGCTCTGTTTTGTATTATCAGCGACGACCAAAGAATGGTAGAGAAATTTAGAGACAAGATTTTTCTGCTGCAGTGTATTTCGGCTGTTAGTTTTATGGGATATTCTCTTTTCCTTGTCCCCAGAATTCCTGAATACGTGATCATAGAAGAACTTCTTTAGCCATTCCCAGTCGCTCTCAGCTTGCCTAAGCAAATACTTGTGGATATCAAAGTCGTCGATTAAAAGAGTATTTTCTACCCTGTGTACCATCATGGAAACCAGCCCTTGGCTGTAAGGGAGTTTAAGCAATTTCTTGATATTTTCTGCGTCGGAAACAACGTCTACTTCGCCAACGCAATCAGGAAACATATGAGCCATACGAAAACTAGAAAATCCTGTACTATGCGACCAGACGCTTTGCAAACCATAACTTTGCGCTGAACTACTAAGCCAGTTGCTAGGAGGTAAATTTAAATCCGTGTTACATTGTAGCCTGGCATAAGTTGCCGGCGTAAGAACAGCCGAGTATTTTACAACCGCTGTTGATTTAACTGGTTTTTTTGGAGAATCTGGCGTCGCTATGACCTCAGATTCATCCTGAAAGATAAACGTCCATCATGTTTTAACTGAAAATTTTCTCAAATCAAGTTTTTCTTGACATAGGTTAAGGATTTTCTTTTTACATAACCTATGATATTTTCATCAGGAATTTATTGATACTTGATATTTTTACCAATTTTTTAGGTTATAAATATTAGTAGTGAGATAGAATTTACAGACGAATGACAAATGGTTTTAATTAAATCATATGAGATTTAAACTAACCTCGTCGATGGTGTTGGAATTGTTGCCGGACATTGTGATCGCTTTTTATAATGTCGCGGTTAATTTTAAAAGCATCCTGTTAATAGTACCAGTATAAGATCAAGCTATAGCCATTTCTTCTCACATCGCTTGACACCACATTTAGCACAAATTCAACTTTATCTGTTTACGTCTTTACAATTCACTTGCTGCTATTCTTCTACCAACAGCGAATGGCATTGAACAACAATGAACAATCGTTCATTGGGTTCTGGAACCCACTAGAACATGCCTAGAAGGTTTCTACCGAAACAATGTAGAAGAGAAACTTGCTGGGTCAGATGAATGAAATTAATTGTAAGTTGATTTTATTGTCGTAATCAACTATTTTCTGCCTGAACATGTATAGTGTAATCTAATAAAGAATAGAAATCAAATCGTTAGCGACATTCTGAATTTGGATAGAAACATTCTTAGTCACGGTATGCAACATTGTGACGTCATTGAAAAATGAAAAATATGAAAAATGAAAAGTGAAAGAGAAAGCCCTAGGCCGGTTTGGTTGGTTGCGCCATCGGGTGAGAAACTAAGGAACTGGGAAGAGTATAGGAACATAACAATAATAAAATGATCGGCGGATTGCGTGAAATAAGGCGCATCGCTTAATTCTCCACGTGTTTGACGATATTTCAGCAATTGGTTGTGTATCGATAATATTAGATAACACAAAAGTAGTTTGAAAGCTTGTTTTGTTGCAGAACAATCTGCATTCATTACTTAGAGCTCCTAACCGGGTATTTCTGGCTCAGAACGCCCTACGTGACTGCTAGAAATATCTCCACAATACTAAAGGCAGTCCTAATCCCAATATTAAATTATCATTCCAAGTTATAATCATCATTACTAAACATACATTCCATCTCTTATATAATACTTATGGCTCGTACAATAACACACCTGATAAACTCAGAAATAAAAAACGGATTTCGTGGCAATATTTATATCTAGTTTGCTCTTTATGAGTTTTTCAGGAACTAATAACGATTTAACTAATCATTGCTCTTTAGCATCATCATCATCATCATCATCATCATCATCATCATCATCATATATTTATAGATATTCATGTAGTACTACAATACACTTATAATATAATTTCACTATTCTATGTGAGACATTATAAATTATTATTCGTTCTAAAAATGACTAATGCATTGATTATATACAGAAAGGATGCTATCGTTATTGTAGAAATATTTATAATTCTTTTGCATGGTGCTTGAAAATAATATACATCTCACACAATTCATTATCAATGTTAAATTGGAAACATGTTACAATATGTTATCAATTATGTTAGGAATTATAGTTAGTCAGGGTGACGGCTAGTTATTAGGAGCTACCGGTCAGAGAATTTAACAGAAACATAACTTCGGATTGCTATAAACACTTGTACATTGATAATTTCTATAAATAAAGACAGCCTCTGGCTCAATTCTTAATTATAGGTTTCTCTAATTTAAATTAACGTTTGCCTAACACGCGTAACCACGTCTGGTTCGATTGCTAATTTCGTACCTACTACTTTAGTCTAGGTCTTACAGCTAATCTATCATCCTTCATATCCTTTTGTTCTCACTTAATCTTCTAGCAGTCCCACATTCATACGGGTACCCTTCACATACGCTCCCATACTGTCATTCAATCCATACTTGTTCATTCGTTTCTCATTCTTATATCATAAATACATTTGGACCGTTAACAATTATTATTATTCACATGTCAAAAAGTGTATGCAATCAACTTTTTCAAATAAACAATGAGTTATGCAGTACTGGAATTGAAAATGAACATTTATTTCATTCTGAATCAAAGTGAATTATCGGTCACGACCGTTAATTACGCTACCATACCGATAATTATTATTTCTGCTCGAGTATTGAAACTTGTGGATTCTATTCTGGATACTTAGGAAACAGAGATCCGTTCATTATTCAAGTCTTCTATTCTCGAGTCAAGATAATTTACAAATGAATTGAGAATAGATCCGGTTTTCCGCGTATGGTGTAATAAATAAATATTGTAATCTATTCTATACACATCGTTTTTTAATTTTTTTATGGAATATCCCGTTTAATCAAATAGACAGCCTTTGGGAGTATCAGTTCTGTAGAAAGTGGATTATGGTAGCCATTGCATCAAGATTCGGTGCAAATTATTGGAAGGTCCCTCCAATCATTCGTACCGACTACTGATCGATAATTATCGCAGATGTGAGTGTCCTTTGGCTGAGCTGCAACAAAAAGATGATTAAAACATTCTTAATTTAATACTGATCATTGATCAGTATTTTACGCTTCCTAATCCTCTAATCCTTCAGCTGAATCTAACTAATATCTGTGACTTATAGATAAGAAACGTCCTAACAGTCGCGTATATATATATAAAAAGAGGAAGAAGAAATCATAGACAAAGCACATGCAAAGCAATCTATGCCCGTGGAGGAGTTGTTACACCATTACAATCGGTTAACAGCTTAACAGCTCTTCGCAAGAGGATTTGCACCCCGAAGTATCCCATTGTATGGTGTGTTAACTCCTACCAAGGCGTTTACAAAAAAAAAAAGGAAAAAAGGAGAAGCAGAAGCGAAAACTAGCAGTTTTACCTTATTTACCTAAAATCTAGAACTCACGGAGACTTATCAGTCCTATCAATCGCGTGTATATCTAATAACCTGAATATTTCAATGCCTACATTTCGTTTCACTTAGTTCACTAAGAATCTGAAACTTAGGTAAGAAAAACCCTATCAGTCGCATATACATATAATAATCTATTCGGAAAGGTATAATTACCATTCGCGTAGCTACGGAACTCGGGTACAGCGGGTTCGTTAAGCCCGTCACGTAAAACGTGCCCTGCATTTCTATCTAATGTATGAATCAACTAACTGACCGCAAGTATAGATAGTAAGTATATAGACAAAGCACATGCAAAGAAATCTATGCCCGTGGTGGAGTAGTTACACCATTACAATCAGTTAACAGCTTAACAGCTCTTCGCCAGAGGATTTGCACCCCGAAGTATCCGATTGTATGGTGTGTCAACTCCTACCAAGGCGTTTAAAAAATGAAAAAAAAAACCGAAAAGAGGAGAAGCAGAAGCGAGAAAAACTTAGGTAAACGTATGAACCAACTAGAAAGTATAGATAAAGCACATGCAAAGCAATCTATGCCTGTGGAGGAGTAGTTACACCATTACAAGTGGTTCCGCCCTTCGCCAGAGGTTTGCACCTCGAAGTCGCCCATTGTATGGTGTGGTAACTCCTACCAAGGCGTTTAAAAAAAAAAAAAAGCGGAGAAGCAGAAGCAAAAGATAGCGTCCTAATAATCGCGTATAATCTATCTAATAATCTAAATATTTCGTCGTCTACATCGCGTTTTCTCTAATTCACTTAGAATCTAAACTTAGGTACACTCCTGGTTCGACTGTGGTCCAAAATATTTCCAGTTTCACTTCTCCACGCTTCGTCATGCTCCGGAATTTCGCGGGTTCCCATTCTCAGCTGTAACGGAAGCATAGAGAAACAAGAGATGTAGCGATATTGAAAAATGATATCAGGATAATTTAGTGTAAAGTTCTGCACGCTTACCAGTGATTTTTGATTCGCAGACGAAAACGATGTTTTCCTGCAGGTCATATATATTTATCGCGTGGTCTATATTAAACCAAGATTTCGGGGTTCCTGAACTGTAACGAAAACATAGAAAAACACGAGATTTAGCAATGCAGAAGTAATGTTGGCATTATCTTGTTCGTAATTAGATTATTAGATTATTATTAGATTAATTTCTCTCGCTTCATATTATTATACTACAATTGTCGGCTACTCACAATTAGAGAAATCCAGACAGCGATGAGATGTATCTAGGCCACGTTCCAATCCTCATAGAAATTTCACCATTTTGTACATATTAAATATTTCACATTATAGATTTACGCCTGTCCTATATAGTCATTCGGCAGAACTGTAACAGAAAGGTGATTAATTCGTCCCTAGTCATTAATACTGATCATACATCAGTATTAATCTCTTAAAATACCCTGAAAGAATCAGAGAATTGATTAGTCTTAGATTACCCTGAAAGAATGGATTAGTGCGCCTGTGGAAATCTGAAACACTTGAAATTGACATGATTAGTTATGGTAAAAAAGTAAAGTATAAAAAAGTAAAAAGAAAGACATGCAAGGAAAGAGATACTTGAGGCTATCTGCCGTTCTGTATCGGATGGAAATTAGCTCGATATTTAAGAATTGCAAACAGTTATCGGCAGATAGTCGTCAAGTAAAGGGGGTGCAGAGATTAGCAAGCAAGCATAGAATATGTTTGGTGGCGTGACAGTCGGCGTCCTCTTCAACGTGAAGTCTTCAGGCTCAGCCTCTCTCTTATCTCCGCGCCCCACGTAAGCGCGGAAATAAAAAGAGGCGTCTTGCCCATTCAAGCGATCACAGTTTATTAAATACAGAGAGATTACTTGATTGCAAAAATTGATTTATTCTACAGATATTGAGAAAAAAGGATTTGAATAAGTCGAGAACATATCAAAGAAGCTCTTGTTCATTCAGAGTTTTTACTCCGAGTATCAAGATTATTCGATGGTAATTCCACGACGGGTACTATAGGAAAACTGGGAGTTATATTTCAAAGAAACTATATTAAAGTGGCTAGTTTTTCTTTTATTGCGATCGCTTGAATTTGCTGTGAAGAATAAGATATTAGTACCATCACCATCCCATTGCGCGGCCCTTCTTACCCTCGCCTGGTTCCCATGACCCACCCAACGAGCATGCAGATGAAAAAAAAATATATCATATTATAATATAGGCACGCACACACAGACTCGTAACCACCCCCCCTCGGGTTGCCCTACCTTCCCGATTGACCTGTACGGAAAGCTAATAATCTCCGGCATAAGATTCTCTCAAACACAAGCATAAAAACCATTTCACACATCGTGGTCAGGGACTTACCGTTTCATTTTTGCTGTAGGGAAAGAACGGGTTAGTACATCCTGGACAAAATAGTCAAATTTTCTTCTAAGCGGACTAATTTCATTGGCTATGAATGATTTTATATTTTTATCTTATACCAATTTCAATTTCAATCTGAATATAAATTTGAGTGTAAAATTAAATGTGAATATAGAAAATTGACTCTACTCGACCGTCTTGCTAGGGGGTCGTTCATTCTTGTGTCGGACCTGCTCCTAGAGACTCTGAATTTAAATGTGAATATAGAAAATTGATTCTACTCGACCGTCTTGCTAGGGGGTCGTTCATTCTTGTGTCGGACCTGCTCCTAGAGACTCTGCAATGCATGATTTGAACCTCAGGAGGATATCCACTACTCGGTCGGAAGGAATTCGAGTATAAATCGAGCTATAGGGAAATGATAATAATCGCGGAAACCGACTGAGCGACGGACGTCCTCCTGGCGCGATGCTCACCGCGATTCGCAACGGATGAGGGCCATAAGGGCTCCGAAAGTGAGTTTATAATATGACGGCGCAGTAACAAGTATAATGTTACATTGCCGCCTGTAAAGAGGAATCTACGATTATGAAAGCAAGCTCCGTTGCGGTCGCGAGTGAACCTATCTGAATTTAGCTAAGAAATGTTTGTATACAATGTTACCGCCACGCCACGCAACAGAGAAGAGAGAGTACCAGGGAAAGGAAGCACCGTACCAAAAATCATGCGACTCACATGAAAGCTAATAGCTATTGTTGGTAAGATAGAGACTGGCGAGGAGGTATCCTGTTCTCACCTCTTTTGCAACTGCTCCCTTGCTGTTATATCCATCCTTATTCTATCGCTTCAATTGGGATTTCGACCAGTTGGGATCAGCTTCGGATCGGCTTCAGATCAATTTCCATTGGTTTCACTTCGGAGGCGCTTGAATGAAAAATGGAAAGAAAATTATTGAAATGCTGATAAATTTGATATCAAATACAGATGTACAGGCTGCTCAAGTCCAGGAATCATTTTTTAGCCAGGCTATTTTTCAATCAAGATTTGTTAACATACGTAGAGTCACTATATTCGGTAAGACGATTATTAATAAAAAATCTATCACCATCTTTTACCTAGTCGCTACTTCTCGGCATGGTACCCTCATAATCAGTCCTGTCCATGTCTGGTTTGTGACAGTCCAATATCTAATAGAAACAGGAAAGAGAAGCAGGAGATTTACTTTCTGAATGCATTCATATAATTTTCATAGCGCTATTCGCACATGAAGAAGAAACGTTGGAAATTATAAAGGTATAATTACCGATTAGAGTCGGACAATGTTTAAACTTTATCAAAAAGGCAAAATGCAATTGAAAATGCTGTTTACCTTTTATTCAATTCGTCAGTGAGAATGTATCGGCCTTCGGAATCTGTGCCCATTGCTTTCAGCGGCGTCTGTAGAATTTTCATACTGGGATATTCGTTTTCATTCTTCGTTCCGTGTTTTCGCTTCTCATTACCTTCGTTCCTCTGTCCTGAAATAGAAATGAATGATTTAGAAAATTGTGGTGATGAAATATGAGTCTAAAGTCGAGCAAGTAAACTGTAATCGATTACTATTGGTGAGTAAAACTCGAGGATGTACATCGGACCCTATTTCTCTTCCTCGATTGAATTTCGATAATCCGTTTATGAATAAAAATCAAAATAAATTTCTTCCACGAGGCCGGAAAGATGAATAATATTGCAATTAGTGGCTTACCTCTCATTCAATTCATCGGTAAGCTGCATTTGTTGTTATATTTGTTGTAGCTTCAGAAGTTGAGACCTTTATCTTTGACCTGCTGCAGTTTGCCTCTGTAACAAAATGATTTTTCTGTTAATTTCACATTCAAATGTATTTTCTCCGAAATTGGACCAAATTAATTATGATTCTCTATTTCCAGGATTCGTATAGTAGTACATCGGAAAATGAGTAAAAACAAAACTGCTCTAAAGATTTTCGAACTTTGTACTACCTCGTATTCATATCGTATATTCGTTATTAGACTATTCACGTTTTACATACGATTAAAACATACATCAACTTCTACACGATACTGTATAATGTAATTAGCTGAGTATTATATCAAAACTGATTCGAAAGATACCCAATTGTTCTCTTTTCGCAAGTTGAAACAATATTAACGTATAACTGCGGGAAACAGTTGACTGCGCAACGGTTAAAAAAAAGTTGACTCGCAGCGTCGTATTGTAAAACGTTTTACTGTCAATAAATTGCGAGCTCGGACTTGAATTATACTCCTAACGGTCGCGGAATACTAAGATAAAACTATTCTCACCTTATTTATCACGTCAACGACCGTTTATTATCCAAAAAAACATTAATATACTCGATATAATTATTCCCCTGCTTATTGCTTTGATAAAGATGGCGGATGCGCGCGCAGTCGCAACTTTTTGTTTTTCCCGTCATGCCCCGGGATTTTCATCGTATAGAATATTTGAATTATTTTCGACTTGATTGAATATTTATAACGACTTTTTTCAGGACTCGATATTATCACACGATGAAATAAAGAATTTACGTCGAAAAAGGAAAAATTCAGAATAAATATAAATATGAATATAAATATCCACCACCCACAACCCACCGGTCGAGACAAGTCGAGAGAAAAATTCAAACTGGCATCGAAATTAAACCGTCAACAGCTATTAGTTATTTTTCCCTTAGATAATGATCGTTGCATCGCAAGATATGGCAATCTCTTACCTTGACAAAGACGCGTACATCAAATTATCACATTATAATTATAAGTCTAAACTATCAGGCGTCGAGACGTCTGCCGGCGCCACTCTGATAGCGTATAAACTATTCATCCTTTTATGACTTATCGTCCTTTCGGACATGTAGTCGAATCCTTCAGGAGACTATTTGATAACCTTATAACTTTTGGTTTAATTTCGATTCTTTTATCTGACTATTTATTCCGTTTCATCATTTATATTTAATAATATTTATTTTCCATAGCGTATAAACTATCAATTGAAAGTTGAAACCGTTGAAACTGAAAGTCGCCGCGTCTAGCGTGAAGTACGACCCGAACGCGGGAGTGGTTTTCTCCGCATACCTTGGTAACTTTATCGCGTTAGGTTGCCGCCACGTCCGGCGGGCAGTTTGAATTCGAATTTCGACAACAATTGCAATAATTCGTTCATGAAAAAGTAAATAAACTCGGAAATTTCTTCTTCGACAAGGCCAACATTTGAAAAATCAATTAAAAAGAAAATTAGAGTAAAAAATCTCGCTATTTCACCCGGAAATAATGAATTTTCAAGCGAATATACTTAGTATAGAATATTTCAAGACTTTTACCCAGAAGACATATTTATAGCGGCGAGGTTCTTACACTACTGTTAATAGCATTTTATGCAGTATTTGGGGTCAAGTTAAATTTTCAATTCGCGAATTATTCCGATAAAAATACAAATTTAACCCTGGAATCTGCACGAATATCGTCCCTATACGTATAAATACGGTTCTTTACTCAGATTAATTTTTCCTTTTACAACAACACGTATTCATTGATGATACGATAGAGACGAATACCAATTTATTACAAATTCATTTTATATTTCTGTACACACCCCTGCCTGATAAAAAGAATTGTAATAATAATAATAATGATGATGATGATGAATATGAATCAATGATGAATATCAATATAATTATATCTCGTTTAATAATGCTTACTTTTTCCTTATTCGCTGATACTTCAATCCCTCTAATTTGTTTTGTGAGTTTGCTACGTTTTCTGGATAAGAATTTTGCTAGGTCAGTCGTATTCCTTTCACTGTGACAAATACATAAAGAAAGAAAAATTAAATCATCAATCTCACATTCATATAATTGTGGTTGCGATATATTTATACAGAAAGAGAATTTTGTTCTGTATATAATTCTATCCTATCGAATTGAAACTTCAAAAATGAACAAACTAAAATTTTAAATACATAGAATCTACTAGACGTCCACAATCGTTGAAACTTGGTAGAAATCGGACGCTCTTCAAGATTGCATTACGAATACCGATTTATCTTACATTTGATTTGTCCGAATGATTTGGTCCATGCAGCAAACTGTGCAACTACGATTATTGTTATTCTTCTGATTCTTGACGCCCCTTTTCCTCCTTCCTGCCTCCTCGGATTCCTTGAAAAAGAAATGAGCGATTTAGAAGATTGAAGAAATAAAATGTTGGATGAAAAACAAACGAGTATTATATTAATTAGTCATTATTCACGAAAAACTTGATACAATATATACCAGGTCTTATCTCGATACAAGGAAACTCTTTCCCAAAGGAAAATCAGAGAAATAAAAAAGATAAGAAATAGACTTCAGGTAAATTCGACTCAGAATATATGTAAGGATGCTTTTTTTGGAATGATTAATTTTTTTTTTCCAACTCCCGCTTGAAAATCTGGTCGTACTTGGTAGTTTGGCTGTGGTTTCAATGGCCGCAGCTGTGCAAGCGTTTAAAGTCGATTTTATGCATAATTCTTGTTTTTTCGCTGTGAGCGAATAAACATTTGGTCTTAGAGAAAAAAACATCACAACAATTTCGTACGAAATTTAATTCTCTTCAAAAACAGTCTAATGCATGAAGTCTCTCAAACCAGTGTTTAAAAAGAAAATAAGGACTTTGATTTTTTTGAATATATAATTCGAAACAAATGTCAAGTTTGATAGTTTCAAGTCAGTCAAACTACCATGGGCACTTTGGAAGAACACTAAATTCTCTGTAAAATAAGTCTTGGATAAGAACAATCCATTGAAATGCGGCTGAGTTGTGCACGGCTAAAGAAAAAATTGTCATATTTACATGCTTTTAGCATGGTAAAACTTAAAAAGGAGAGCACGAGTTCTTAGAATTGTAATTAGGAGCTAAAAGTTAGAAAGAATTTCTTTTTCAACGTGTACAACAAGATTTTCAAGTGGGAGTTGGGAAAAAAGAATAATCGTTCCAAAAAAAGGACCCTAATACATGTGTATAATCCAGAGCACAATATAATCCACATTAGTCATTGCATACCAATTCTCATCTCAATCTCTGTACTCTAGACTTCATGATCTCTGGACACGAGTCATCCAGGCATTTTCTATTTCGGTCCATCACGCTTTTGGGATCTTTAGACCTGAGTGCTGGTCATATATTTTTCTGTAAGAAAAATAAAACAAAGAAATGAAATTGGAGAAATCAGAAATTATTTTCGTACATATTCGATTTGTAATATAGAAACAGGCTCATGTATACTGAAGAAAGTGTCGTTTGTCACAATAAGTTGGACGAAAATGAAACTAAATTGCTATATTTTTTGGGAAAACAGAGATTAGCAAAGAACTATCTTGTTTTCACCTCTTTTGCAATTGCTCCCTCGCTGCCATATCCATCCTCGCACTATTGCTTCTATTGGGGTTTTGATCGGTTCCTATCAGCTTTGGATCAGCTTCAAATCAGCTCTCATCGCTTCCAATTTCTAGAGGCTTGACTGAAAAATGGGCAGAAATATATTAAAATGTAGATAAATGTGAATTTAAATATGAAAATGTGCTGATAAAGTCAGGAAATATCCCATCAGTAAAGCAACACGAATTGAAACGAATTGAGTATGTGAAAAACGAAATGAACACCAATTAAATAGAATTCAGAAAAATGATGTGGCAATTTTTTTGAATCACAATGACTTGCGACACACAAAAAGAAGATTTTTGGTCAGATATCTCAATTCTCACCTCAATCTCTGCGCCTCTAGACCTCATATTTCTGGACCCGAGTCATTCCCACAGTTCCTATTCAGGTGCATCAGATTTTCCGGATCTCTTTACCCACAGGTCGTACTTTCTTCTGTCATAAAAGTAAAATGAAAATAAGAGAAATTAAGAAATGATAGATATTGATTTCCCATATTATGTATCGTGTATATTCGAGGAGGTTGTAATTCGTAAAAGAGAAATGAATAATTGTATTTGTTGATCTGAAAATTCGACCGAAAATGGCGAAGAATGGAAGTTTAGTGGAAATAATGAATGTATTCGATAACCGAACTTATAAATAATCTAATTTTCTGATTAATGCGGTTTACCTGTTATTCGATTTATCGGAGATTCAAGGGTTAATGAAAATGGCTAAAATATAAACTAAGTATATATAAAAAAAAAAAAAAAAGCAAGCTAATATAAGAAAAACGAAGATAGAAATAATTCGAAAAAAAAAAAAAAGCAAATTTAATAAAGGAAAACAAAGAATCCACAAGTCGACAGGCCCAAGGACAAAACGAGGGCTAACAATAATCCCTAAACAACGAAAGCCTCTCACCTTAATCCTCTGCCGGCCAGTCCAATTTTAATCATCCAACGTAAACGAGTCCATAGTTCAACCTATTAGAATTCTCCAGATCGGCGAACGTTTCAAATCTCAGTCTCCTGATCCTTCATCAGCCTTCGGAATCTCATCCCAAGTCCAACTTATTCAAACTGCCTAATCGACGCGCGTATACTCAGCCCAGCCACCTGGCGGGCTTAAACTCTTCGACTATATAGTCCAGATTATATGATAACGAAACACGGAAAAGCTGAGTCCCAAGAAGAGACGGTTCGATTCTCTGATGATCATACTCCTGGGTTCTCGGCAACAGAGTCCGAGAACAGGAAAACGTTAAGAAGAGAACCTATCAGAAATCTCAGAACATCCGGAATATACCAACATAAAGAAAATATAACATTCATTATTATTATTATTATTATATCCTTTATTGACTTATCACCCTTTCGGGTATGTAGTCTAATATACATTCATTGCTGCCTCTGATAACAGGTTAAGCACTGGATCAAGAAGAAGACGAAAGAAAACTGAGGATTCCCTTACATGTCAAGCTTTGTCGGTAAATCGCAGCTTTATCGACAGTATATGTCGGCATGGAAGTAACGTCACGCCGACAGTGTATATCGGCATGAGTGCGTTTAGGAACACCGACATACACAGTCCGAAGGAATGAACCTACCCGGCTTCCGTAAGTTTCTTTTCTATCTGGCTTTTGGCCAACGTTCATAGTTTGATGTAAAGTTGCCATATGACGTGGCTACCAAATGGTCCTAGGTGGCATTCTGTCATAAAACCACACGCGTTTCCGCTATAAAATAATCGCGCTGATACATTTTCGGTATAGAGAAAATCGTTCAGTGTGAAAGCCGGCGGTTTGTTTCGCGGGTGTAAAGAACCGAGTAATATTGATCTGCATTGTAGCGATCAAAGAACTTGAATAAACGGCATACTAAAATCGCACAAAATGAATAAATTCATCATTCTATTATTCATCGCGGCTGCAGCGTCGATAACATCAGCTGAAACTTGTCAAAAACCCGAAGTATCAGCATCAGCATACGTTACCGAAGACGCTACAATCCTAACAACTATCGCATTCACAACACAATTTACGCTAAAATGCAGCAATGGTGTGAAAGGTGTTTCCCTCTACGCCGAAGTTGAGGGAAAAACATTACCAGCTGTCAAACTAAGCGCCGACAACAAATATCAGGTGATTACATACATAGCCTAAAACATATCGAATCATTCTTCTAATCGCGAAATAATTAACGAGAAATTAATTCATCAAGATTTTTGTTTATACTAACGCAACTACTTTCTCCCTAAATTTTTAGGTGAGCTGGACGGAAGATATCAAAAAAGCAAGATCAGGAGACTACAACGTAAATCTTTTTGACGAGGAAGGATACGCCGCCCTTCGTAAGGCAATTAGAAACGGCGAAGACACTAGCAGTGTTAAACCACTGGCAGTTGTTGTCCTAAACAACCCAGGCGCTTACCTAGGCCCTTGGGTAAACTCCGAATTATTGGCCGCATTCCTAGCCGCATTTGTTACTTACACAGCATTTTCAGCCAAATGGAAACTCCTGTCGTAAAAACTGAACAGTTTTAGTCTAATAACTTATCAATCGAGTTCTTTCATCTATTATTTTATTTTTTCTCGTTTCTTCATTGCTTTGTCATCAACTTATCATATTTATATGAATTTTTGTACAATTTTATGTATCAAATTTAGTTAAGCTAAGACCATGTCTAAATAAAATTCATTAACTCATCAATCGACGTCTTTATTGCCCTTAAAAGTTTAAGTAAAAAATCATCGGTTCAAATTCAGGAGCAATTCCTTACGAGTTGGGTGTTTTTAGTGCGAAAAACACTTTCCATGAGACATGGAGTTGATTGAAAACAATTTAATTAAAAAAAAAAACAATCAGAACATTTCCGACGGTGGATTATTGCCGAATAAAAATTTCCAAGACTGAGGTTGTCTGATGATCAAACTTCCGGATTTATCTTTAGAGAATAGCTCCAGCCATTGATCCAGATAGTTAGCTAGTTCTATAGCGTCTGGGATATTGTCTCCTTCCGAACAAAATCTGAGTAAAATTGCACACGGTATATTAATATCGTCTAAAAAGTCGTATAAGTTTTTGGCAAAACCGCCTCCAGGAATTTCAAGCACTTCTCTGCTCCCGTCTTCCACAGTTTTACTTTCTAAAAACGTCCAATTTAAGGCATCAAACTTCTCGCCATATTCAGATATCAGATTTGAAGATGCCAGGTAGCGTAGCGGGACGGTTCTAATCTGTTGATCACGTTTCTCGTGGGAATAGCTGCTGGTCAATATCACAACCTGAAAGATAAATAATTTTCGTTTTATAAAACCGAAAGCTCAATCATTGAAAATATTCAAAGTTTTTATACCTTAGCTAGGCGTCTTTCTGTGACGAATTTTTTCAGCTGATCAAAAAATAGAGTCGGCTTTTTGGTTAGAGGCGATCGTATTTGGAGTAGAACAACCTTTTTATCTGTATTACAAAACAGATCTACCGCTGTACAGAGATCGGTTGAATTTTCATCGTACGGATCAGGGCCGATGATCGGTATAAACGCAGAATCCCAAACATAACCTATCCGTTTTGCACTTAGACTTGAGATGAAAAGATCAACCGATAGCTGTCCGACGTTCCCTACGGCTACTGAAGGAAGTATGAGCGTGTATCCTGATAAATCTAATTCTTCTTTTAAAGTTATCATCCTTATTAAACGGGGATATACACCGTTTGTGTACACTGATTTAAGGTTAGGGTGATAAACTTCGAGTGACAAGCCGCTTTTTCGATTCGAAACGGATTGACAGACACACAACACGACAATCACATATCGATGTGCGACTTGCGAGCTCAGGGCTGACTCAAGCGCGCAAGGGCCCCCAGTCATACAAACATGATGAAAATAATTTACAGGATGAATTTAGTTTTATTAATTTATTTCAGACCATATAATGATTGATAAAATCTCTAAAATAGCGAGTACATGTCTTAATTCATAATTAAAATTATTAACCGGGAGCGACGGAGCAGAATTATCGTTCCGCGATCTAAAATGAAATTTAAATTCGCTCAATAGGTGGCGAGCCGAACCCAAGCGGCGTGTGATACTTATGCATGCATACCAAACATTAGCGAATAATCGTCGAGCTGACTTCGCGAGATAGATGTCGGAACTGGTTAAAAAAAACTATTAAGACGTTCAGTAGTGTGCGATATAATATCACAGTCGTAGAATACATCATAGTAAATTTTATTTAAAATACTAGCACATCGCGTTCTCGCGTTTAAATAAAAAATGTTTAAAGAGGCACAAGTTTTGATCGTGGGAGCCGGTGCAGCCGGAATCGCAGCGGCATGCCGTCTGCTAGAACGAGGTATTCGAAATGTCATAATACTCGAGGCCGAAGATCGAATCGGAGGACGAGTTCATACAGTAGAATTTGGTTCGTATTAATTACTTGTGTACTTATTTCATTCATCTTTTCATTTCATTCATAATATTTCCGAAATTGTTTTTATCGCGCGATCTCCATATGGCGTATAATTCGCACACATGTTACGTTACATTTCGTTATTTAGCTGCAAATGTGATTGAACTTGGAGCAGAATGGGTACATGGTGAGCGAGGAAATATATCATACGAATTATCCTCGCCGCATAATCTTCTAGAAACTTCCAAGTTCCTAAACGATAGTTTGAATTGGATATTCGCCGATTATAAAGGGGATATTATACCCAAAAAAGAAGGAGCTCAATTGTTAGATCTTTATTACAAGATATCTACAAATCTTCCTGATAATTTAAAATACTTCAAAGGATCTTACGGAGAATATTTCTCAAAAGAGTAAGTATAAATTATAAACTTATCCTATTCTTTATTGTTACAAATATGCATTTCTTATCATATTTACACGACATCATTCGTCAGAGTTATTACATTCCATCATCTTATCACAATAATTTTTTTTCCTTTTTTTTTTACACATGGATAAATAATGTGTTGAGAATTGTCATTGGAATTCATTATTTTCATTCCCATTAATCAGATTTTTTAGATCTCTAAGTATGTTACGTTTGATAATATTAGTTTCATACAACATTCAACAAGTTTATCATTGGATGATAAATACATTTTTTTTAAGATATAATATTGAGCGTTGTAATGAGGTAGAAAAAGTCACGTTATCAGAAATGCTGTAAAAAGTATCACCAATCGATGGAAAATAATAAAAACTTGTTGCTAGGCGAGCCAGAAAGTCAGGCTCTCTGTTCTCGCAGTGATTCCAGCCCTTGTTCTCCAAATTTTTCTACAAGTATTAAATCGATCAACTGTCCAATGCTCGCTTCCGCCATGTAGGCCCTGAATACTGGATTTGCTTCTGGTGCTTTGGTATTTTCGTTTGGTACAATACATCTGAAATATAGTTAACAGGGAGAGATAGAATTTTGGTATATAGATGGCGAAAAGGCCAAACATGCCTTTTGCGAATATCTTAATGATATGATTATGGATAGTAGCTACTCATCCATGAAATATCATTAAGACATTAGCTAAAGGCATTTTTACCCCGCTTATCCCGCCACAGTCTTTGTGTATGAATTTTCATCTCCCACTAATCTACGTACTTGACTCTTCTGTTAGTGCAGCCATTGCGCCTATATTCGTCTCCAATGGATTGGAATATCCAACGTGCAAGTTCTTGGTCTTTTCCTAGTGGAATTTCGTTGGCTGTAGGTCTAGCATGTATCGCATCATAGTATCCCTGAGTCAGAATTGGCATTACAGTATCCACCTGGAATCAAACGAATTAGGAACTGTGTAATTTAATACATTTCCGAAAGAAAAGCCTAGATAAAGCTGTTTCATATTAAACAATTACCTGTGCAAGGCAGTCGTCAACAAACTCATGATCCCTTTCGAAAAGATAGAGCATTTGCTCATTAAAAAGCAAAACACCAATTCTCGGGTTGTACGTTCTCAATATTTGCGTTATGCGATGTGCAGCATTTGTACCGTCGTTGGCATACGTCAACAGTACTGTGTAGACTGGTACGAATACCTGTAACATCAATAATAACGATTCAAGATTACAGTTATGAAGAGTTTTCTATTCCATTAGTTATCTTTTTAAAATCATAGATTAGTAACATACCGGATCTTCGTGTATTCTATCACGAACACCTTGTGCAGGAGGGTTTGGAATCAACGCTACAGCATTTTCGACTCTCCAGCAATTGTTTACGTCCAAATTTTCTGGTCGTAAAAGATGGGGTACCCAAGGAACAGCGGGCGTCAAGACATGTCCTGGTCTGATAACTAAATAGGTTTACTTGTTGTTAGAAATTTACAATATTTGCCAAACGTATGAAAAATCTACTTCTGCTTATACCTGCCGCTTCATTCCTTCGAATAGAAACACGACGGGCAAATTCGCGCACATCATCATCTATCAGATTTATTACATCGTATCTTTCTATCTCAGATAAAGCAAGTATCACTCGTGCCACCATAGCTTCATTTAATTGTGCATAAGTCGCCAAAACCCACCAAACTGGGCCTTGTTGTCCTTGAAAATAATTCTGGATGTTCTGAAAAGAAAATTTTCTTATTAAGCTTCTCATGCTTTTAACAAATTCCACCATATATTAACGCTTACTCACCTCTAGTTGTTGGCGTGTAACGCCTAAACGGCTGCCAAATGCCTTCCAATTTGAATCATCCGTTTCCACTGCAGTTGCACCTACGTGAATTAATATTTGTCGCAAGATCTCAAAACCCAGGCGCTCAAAAAAGTACGCAGCATGAATATCAGAAGTCAGTGTTCTGAGCTGTATCACTGTCGTATCCACATTGAGTCTGCCCACCCTGTTGAATCGAATACTCACATTAGCTAGTATGAAATCGATGAACAACTTGCGTTGTGTCAAATAAAAACAATACAATTTGATAATTAACGAAATAATTGAATAATCGTAGTACAGGAAATTAATTGATTTACCTTCCCACAACCATTCGCTCCTCCATTACAAATTTTCACTTTTCAACGCCTTTATTTCACAAGGTTATTGTATACATAATATGTGCATATATTGAAGAACTAGATTTGAGAACAGTACAATAGTAGAAGAAAGCCACTAAACTGATACGAGGCGAACCTACGATTTTTTCATTTTTTTTTTTGTTGCGTTATATAAAATTCTGAGAAGTATGCGTTGCTGGATCTGAAAAATAACTCTCTATTTCTCTATATCTCCCACTCCTGCTTCCTCAATTTCTTCCTCCTCCTTCTCTCACTCCCCTACTCTGAATCCACCAGTAGCATACATGGCACATGTTCATGGTCGTTGCTATACATATACAGATTTATCAGCAGCCATTTAAATTCAAAGGCGAACACTATCTGCTTTTAGATCCATAATTATTAAAAACATATCTTCTTGGGTCAATATTTTGAGAAAGATATTGAGCTCATCGCATGTTTATAAATAATATAATACAGAATAGTAGCAGAGAGTTCGTGGACTTGAACTGCAATGAGATTACATGCTATTTAATATTTATATATTTTGATAGAAACTCTGGATGGTTGAATATTGTTTAAAAACAGATTAAATATAAATTAAGACTCGGATTATCCATGTATCTTTTTATGATTGATATTTTCAGATACTACTCGGCACTTAAGAAAAATCCATTTACAGATTCTGTCAGGGCTGACCTATTTTTGAACTGGATACATAAATACGAAAATATTATAGAAGGTAGCGATTCATGGTTTCAAATATCAGGAGCTGGCATGACCGAGTATCGCTTATGCGATGGCCATCCTACTCTACACTGGAATGGAAAAGGATATAAGACTCTCTTTGATGTATTAATGGTAAACATGTTGAAAAGTGACAATTTTACTTCTCAAAAACCCCTGCTGAACGATTTTCATGTAATTTATTTACAGCACAAATTCGAGACCCCAGTCAATCACCTTCCTGTTTTGGAAAAAATCCACTTTAACAAAGTAGTATCGAGTATCGACTACGGCAATAGAGCTAAAATCGTTGTTAAAACTACGGACAACTCACAGTACAATACTGAGCATGTAATTTTCACAGCATCGCTTGGTGTTTTGAAAGAACAACATAATACTTTATTCACCCCGGCTTTGCCTGAATTAAAGCAACGTAGTATCCAGGTATAACAATATTTCCCATTACGTAACGCCAATCAACATTCATACTCGCTATAATATTCAAACTACTTAGGGTCTGGGATTTGGAACAGTTGACAAAATTTTCTTTGAATTCCCCCACGCATGGTGGCCAGAAAACACTGCGGGATTCAATCTGATTTGGTCGGAAGAAGATAAGAAAGATTTTATACAATCTATTGGAAAAGTGAGTTCAAATTGCTCTGGTGATCTACATCGACTAGAATTTTGCTGACTTCACACACTGATTGTATCAGTCTGGATCGAAGAACTGTGAACTTAATTTAGTTAGCCAGAGATAAAGAAGACTGCTGTTTTCATTTTTCAGGAAAGCGAATGGTTGTCTGAGGTTTTTCATTTCTCTACCTTGGATAAGCAGCCGTGCGTTTTGACCGGATGGCTCACAGGTCCGTGCGCAAACTACGTCGAAGGCTTAACTGACACAGTGGTATTAGTCGGGCTGCATAATATACTGGAAAAGTTTTTTGGGAGAAGCTACAACATTCCAAAGCCTAAAAAGATCATAAGGTCTGAATATAATCTTGAAAAAATCAAATATTGTGGATATGATCTCAATTTTCATACGTATTATCATGGCTAAAAGATCTCGTAATTCATAATTCATTCACAGGTCTCGATGGAACACGAATAAACACTTTAGGGGAAGTTATAGTCATAGAAGCATAGAGTCTGAGAGGCTGAACGTTTGGGCAAGGGATTTAGCCGAACCCATTACAGATTCTAGCGACAAACCAGTATGTGTATTATCTTTTTTCATAGTCATTTCATTGTTATATTAAGATAATAATTGTGTGTTATTAAAACTCTGATATGATAATAATCTGGATCCATAATTGAGGACTTTTACCAGATTTTATATTAAATGAATGTTAATGTAACAAAATTCTCCCATGAAATTCTCTTCGCTTCTTTGCTTAACGTTCTTTTTTTATTTTCAGATTATACTTTTTGGCGGTGAAGCAACTCACGAGCATTATTATTCAACGGTTCACGGCGCAGTCGAAACTGGATTTCGCGAAGCTGATAGACTAATAGAACACTATAGGTAAATAATTTTCACAACTATTAAAAACCTCATGCAAATACTCAATTATTCGCATTCATTAGCAAGATTCTTTCGCAGGAAAAGAAAATCTCATCTATAACCAGATTGAAACTGCAAAGAAATTCGGGCACGCGATACTGCAGTCTCTAAATAGGCAAAGAATATTAGGCATATATTTTGTCTACTACTTTTGTAACGGATATAAAATAGAATGAATAATCTTAGACTCTATGAATAGTACATACTCTAAATAGTAAATACTATATACTCATATGAAGTCAGTATTTAATATTTATTGAAGCGACTGCCAATCATCTATTGTATTGATCAAATGCTAAGAATTATTGTTACCAAATTAGTATTAGATTGATTCTGTTATTTTTGGGGTATATGATATTTTCAATTCTTTGTACTTAAACGATTCCAATACATTATTATGAAATATACTATTTTAACTGTTAAGTAGATCGTTTAATAAGTTTTTTTCATTTTAGTATCAACTAAATCAAATTCTTGCCATCGAAAACACTTTTCAGACCATTGAAGTCGAACCATTCAACTGTCGACAAAAGAACGAGTCTTTTAAACTCGATTTTTTTAGTTACATGCAAAATAATTTCCATCACTTTTTCATAAAAATCCTAAAAATATCATCAATTATTAGTAAATACCTATCAGTAAAAAGAAAAGTACCTTCCAAGTCTTAAGTTCACCTCATTTTATAACGTTACTATATAATAAAATGCAAGACTCGCAATGGCAACCAACGGAAGTAACAAAAGTTATAATAATTGGCGGAGGTATCGCAGGATTAGCCGCAGCCAAAACATTAGAAGCCGAAGACTGCGAGGATTACATATTGTTGGAAGGTATACTTACCTGAAACAGGACTCCGTTTCAATGATACAATTAACGCTTACTGATATTTCACCGTCTCTCAGCTCAAGACAAAATTGGGGGTAGGATCGATTCCATACCTTGGAATAATAATTGGATTGAATGTGGCGCCCAATGGTTGTACGAGGATCGAAGCGAGTTGGCTAAACTCTGTAGATATTATGAACTTTTGTCTGATACCAGATCAAAAAAAGGAGAAGGTTCATATCTACGTGACGACGGCACTAGAATAGATGAACGACTGACAAAAGACATCGCTGACATGGTTCAATCTGGCTTAGAGGAGTGCAAAGTTATCGAGAATTCGGAAATGAACATGCCCAACGACTCGCTGAATGTTGGTAGGGCTTTAAGAAGCAAGTTGAGGAGACATTTGCGGTTGAAAAATGATCCTCTAACTATCAGAGACATGAGAGAAGAGATATTTGACTGGAACGTTAGATCGCTGATGGTCGACAATTCCTGCTTCACATTAGATGAGTTGTCAGTTAAATATCGGGGAAAGTACGAGGTACTTTGATTAGTCGTGCCTTTTTTATTACGCTCATTTGCTTTCGTTACTTTATGCGTTTGTCTGCGTGTGAAATCCTAAAGTAACTAAAACTGGTCTTTTTCACAGTCTAGTGGCGACAGAAAACTCATGAATTTCAGAGCTGGGTATAGCTCGATAGTAAAATTCATTGCCCAGGGATTGAATCAGAGAAATATCAGAATGAACTCTCCTGTGGAAACGGTTGAGTGGAGTCAATGCATAAACAGAAACGATATAAACCAAGTAAATGTTAAGCCAGTCATGGTGACTTTAGCAGATAAAAGACAGGTCTTTGCAGACTGTGTGATCGTCACATGTTCATTGGGTTACTTGAAAGAAAATTATAAGAAAATGTTCAATCCAAAGCTGCCGCTGCACTTATCTCGAGGCATTGAGAGCCTAGGGTTCGGTTTGATAAATAAGATATTTTTGGACTTTGGCGAGCCATGGTGGAGCCCAAATTCAAAAGGATTTCAACTAATCTGGTCAAAGAATGGCCAGAAAGTATTTGCGAAAGAAAAGTTGGCAACTTGGACGAGAGACTTGACTGGCTTTGACGTCCTAGAAAGTCACAGGGCTGTTTTATTGGGATGGGTTGGCGGGCGAGGAGCACACATTATCGAAATGTTGAGTGAACGCCAGATTGCTGACGACTGTCTCAATCTACTCAAGCATTTTGTTAAAAAGGAAGATATCCCCCCTCCAAAGAGGTGTAAAAGAACGCAGTGGAATTCCAACAAGTACATCAGAGGTGGCTACAGTCATATCTCTGTAAATTGCGATACTGCCGCAGTCACGCCAGGCACTTTGGGTGAGCCAGTCTGGTTCACAACAACGTATAAAGGCCACGACAAGGTAGAGATAATAACATAAAGACAGATGGGTAGAGTTTTTACGCGTAATGTAATATTCATTATTTTTCTATACCAATATACCTATGTATGACGCTTAATATTTTAGTGCATGCCGATAATAATGCTCGCTGGTGAAGCAACTCATGAACATTATTACTCCACAACACACGGAGCATTTGAAACTGGTATTAAGCAAGCGAAAACGTTTTTACAGTATCATGTTGAGAAAAAGATTTGAGTAATTGGTATAGGCGTAACTCATCTCCTGCTATTTTATAGTGTAAATGAACATTTATATTCTCACATCAATCTTTATGTACATAATTTGTATAAATATATTTTGTCTCAGCTAACAATTTAATAATATTGTAAGTGGACGATATTTTCTGTAATAAAGATATGAACTCCTTGAATACTACCTAATTCAAGCTAATTTCTCAATCCACATCTGAACTTGGAGAAATTATTCAACGTGGATACTTTAAAATACGTTCATACTCCAGGTGCACGCTTATTATGCATTGCTATGAGTCTGTCTGCTTCACGGAAACCAGACTCTATCGCGCCATGAACGGTCGAGTAGTAGTGAGGATGTGTGGCCTCTCCCGCAAACATGAGAACCTGCAGAAAAAAGAATAAAGAAATAAGAATATCCAGACTAGGAGTAACAGTATAGTGGCTCACACGCTCTTCGTGTTTCCAAGATGATTTTAACTCACTGTTTTGTCGTTGACCGTTAATGGGGTCGCTAATTCATCTGCCCAAACATCAGCTTTTTCAGTCTCCATGCTTCTGAAGCTGTAGGTTCCTCGGAAATGTTTGTTGGTATACCAATTGGACCTGAAATATTCGATGATACACAAAATTTGTTAACGATTCAACTCACAACTCGTATCGTCTCAGGTTGATCCTCTATTCCAAAGTATACTTGACTCACCGCAAAATCCCTGTAGGTCTTGTGATGTTGTACGACTTTCCCAAAAACTTATCGAGGATTGCTAGCGTCTGGTTCAACACTTGATCCTCGGGCAATATTTCCTGATAGCGTCCCCCTGGCCCATTCAGCCAACCACATAATATCCTTGGCTTATGCGCCACTGCGAAGAATCCGACTAAATCAAGCAGCCATTTTTTATTCAGCTGTAATAAAGTTGATCCACATTATCGATAGGAAAATTAGTTACGTGAACCTGTAGCAAGGAATACATAAAAATATCTATAACGTACATCTTTTTCATACTCTTGCCTATCACGATCGTTCCACAGAAATACAAAGCTAGCAGAATTGTTAGACCACCACTCGGTTTCAAAGGAAATATATATTTTAGCGACTGTTCCCATCGATAAACCCTGTAGAATTTAATATAGTTTTAAACTTAGCTTAGCACCGATAATATCTTCAATGAAATATATTTCTTCATGACTATACGCTCTTTACTTTTATAGTTTTGACTTTATACTCTGGCAACTTAGGCGTGAATAGAGTTTCATATTGCTCCTTCAGCACACCCAGAGACAGCGTCACTATAACATGATCCGCTACATACTCTTCTCCGTTACTCGATTTTATCAAAACCTTGTCTTCTGTTGAATTGTAATCGATGTTAACGACTTCTGAATTCAGTATGGTGTTATTCAATACCGGAAGTTCATCTTCAGGATTGGGGTACTTCTTCTGCAACGTATAAGTTAGATGTGAAATTGATAAGTACGAAATAATCTGTGCTAGCGAGCAGGGCTCAATTTGTGTTGACGTTATAGATACCATTAGAATATCAAGTATAGTTGCATATCCTTTGTGTTTCCAATTAACTTCCAAGCTCCCAGGGCAATCCCAATACTCAATATATCCCCTGGCCGAGGTATTGTACCAGTTGTCTGATGCATCGACTGCGTTTTGATAACTTTGAAAAATGTTCATGAACTGTTTCATCAAAGTCTGATTAGCCGCTGGATATTTATTGCCTTTAATTGTTATCCTGAGAAAAATTAGCGTAGCAAAAATGTTCATCGAGGGGTAATCGGTATGCTAAGTAGTGAGGGTCACATGGGTTTAACATATGATTGACTAAAGGTAACTATTTACATTTGTGTAAAATATTCTCCAACAGAACCATTGTTTCCTTTAAAATCTTCGCCAGCCTTGTTTCTCACATCGAAGAATATCTTGAATAGATCGTTACTAATCTGATCTGGTATTGGGCAGCCTTCGGAATCGTAGACGGTAAAAGAGGTCTCATTAATTGGAATTTCCAAAAGCCCAAGAGGCCAGGCTAATTGAAAAACAATATTGTTCGTTTCTCCGTGAACCCATTGACCTCCAAGATCTATCCAACTTTCATCTGAATATATAGAATAAGATTTTATCCATCTGTAGATTGAATATCGTTTGAATTACTGACCGAACCATGTAGTATGCACTCGTCCACCAATTCTGTTTTCCGCTTCTAATATTGTTACGCTTTTAAAACCATTTTGGTAAAGTTTTGATGCGGCTGCAACACCAGCAGATCCAGCTCCGACAATTACAATCTTCGGCTCATATCCGATTGTTGAGTTTACTAGATATAGAATGACTATCGTATACTGCAGCCACCGCATTCTCCCAAAATGCATCGTTGATGAGAAGATTCGACTAAACGAATGGCTGACTATTTCCGATTCAATAAAAAAAAACCGGTCCAAGCTTTGCTTATTACAATCAACTACTGCAAACGAGTTCAGAGGAGGAGTACCAAGCAGTTGATTCCGAAGTTTCAAAAAACATCATTATCACTTGACATACTAACTGACCTCCAATCGCTTGCACTTTGAGATCGCATATTCAGGACACATAAAATAAAAAAATAAAAAATTTATATGAAGTTTGTATCAAACATGTTTTATTGAAAGATTTCTCACGCAAAGCCTACACAGTGCCATAAGAGCTGTGCCAAATTATTAACTGAATGATGTATGTATGTACTACGTTAGATTTTATTAATAATTACGGCAGCAGCAAATGGCCAATTGAGACTCCCCTATGAATAGATTCATTCGTAGTTTGATCTGGTATTGTGTAATACGAACATTGAGAAAAGGTATTATGATGATGATACAAGAGATCACTAACGTCTGTCGCTTTGCAGCTGAATATTGGATTGTAGTAACTGAAGAGTAGAAATCTTTTTTACACGTTTATAGTTTCTTAAACCCAAATATCTGCATTGAAAATATAGTTATATAAAATAGAATCATTTAACTGCAATAATTTCTCATTTTGTTGCATCCTTATAGATTTCTATAAGTCTGTTCGCTTCGCGATGACCAGTTTCTATCGCACCATGAACGGTCGAGTAGTAATGAGTATGTGTGGCCTCTCCTGCAAACATGACAATCTGAAATATAAGAAGCCTATTTAAAAATCGAGCTAATATCTGTGCGAAAGTTTGACCGCATGAAAATCATGATCGAAAGAGATACAATACTGATAGTTGAAAGTATTTAGATGAGCCTTATGCTTCTAGATTCATTCTTCACTTACTGGTTTGTCGTTGACCAGTAACGGAGCTGCTAATTGATCCGCCCAAACATCAGCTCTCTCACTTTCCATACTTCTAGAGCTGTAGCCTCCTCGAAAATGTTTGTTGCTATACCACTTTGAGCTGAAAAAATTTGATATTCATCAGGACTGATTTGTTATTGATAAAAATTCATACTCACCGCAAAAGCCCAGTGGGTCTTGTGACGTTGTAAGACTTTCCCAGAAACTTGCTGATGAGTGAGAACGTTTGGTTCAGTACTCGATCATCGGATAATGTTTCCATATATCGAGCACTCGCCCCGCTCACCCAGCCATATAATACTCGTGGTTTGTGAGGCACTGTCAAAACGCCAATCAGATCCACCAACCATTTCCTATCAGGCTGTGATATTAAGTTATTAACATTCGATTGAGAATAAGATGAAGTTTGAATGTTCATTATTACCATCGTCTGATGAATGGGGGTGCATTTTTTTTTGGTAGATGATATTTAGTGCCAAAAAATAACGTTAGCTTACATCGTTTTCATACTCTTGTCTGTCGTTATCGTCCCATATGAATGCAAGGTAATTGTCATTGTCCGGCCACCACCGTGCTTCGAAAGAAAGATAAATTTTAGCGACGGTACCAAACGCTAAACCCTGAAAAGAAATATTGAACCATTTTATGCTGTTCAAGCCCCAATGAAATGAGTCGTTTAGACCAACAACAGACCAACATTGTCGTGCTGTGTTATTTACTTTTATAGTTTTCACTTTAAACTCTGGTAATTGTGGTGTGAACAAAGTTCCATATTGCTCCTTCAGCACACCCAAAGACGTTGTTACGATTACATGGTCTGCTATATACCGTTCTCTACTACTCGTCACTACCAGAGCTTTGCCTTCTATTGAATTATAATCAACGTTCACGACTTCTGAATTCAGTATGGTATTATTCATAACTGGGAGTTCTTCCTCAGGGTCTGGATATTTCTTCTGCAATATATTTGCGAGTTATTCATAGTTGTTAGACGAGACGTTAATCCATGATACCTGATCTACAGTTAACGCGAAAAATGGAGGAAAAAGAGGGTACCATTAAAATATCAAGTATGGTCCCGTATCCTCTGTCCTTCCAATTGATAACATTACTTCCAGGGCATTCCCGAAACTCCAAATATCCCTTCAGAGAAGGTTCGTACCAGTTATCTGAGGCATCGTTACCCATTACTAAGCCTTCGAACAGCTTCATAAACTGCCTGACCAAGGTCTGATTGACCGTTGGATATTTGGTGACTTCGATATTCACCCTGTACACAAATCAATATAGAATTTTCGGTTTTATGTAAATTAGAAAAGGCTCATCAGCGTTAAATAATTATGTGTACATTAATGAACCAACTATATTTACATCCTTGTAAAATATTCTCCGATGGAAGCGTTGTTCCCAATAAAGTCTTGATCCCTACTAAAGAGATCGAAGAATATTCCCATCAAATTATTACCGATGGGAGTTGCTACCTGGCAACCGTTGGAATTATAAACAGTGAAATCTGAGCCATCAACTCCGTTTGGCATATCCAACACCCCGAGAGGCGAAGCTAATTGAAAGACAATGTTGTTAGCTGCTCCATGAACTTCTTGAGCTCCAAGGTCTATCCATACGTTGTCTAGAGAAATTTAATATTTTGACTATCAAGTTCTGACTAGTTTCTATAAATATTATTAAAATGCTCACCAAACCATGTGGTATGCACTCGACCGCCAATTCTATTCTCGGCTTCTAGGATAGTGATATTCTGAAAACCATTTTCATATAGTTTGGATGCAGCTGCGATGCCGGACGCACCAGATCCGATGATGACAATCTTTGGTTGTTCTCCTAATGATAAATTTATTAAACACAGAATTCCTGTAATATAGGACCACCACGTATCCGGATGTCTCATCATTTATTGTAAGAGATTAATTAAATTGAAACAGAAATTTTCAAATGCTGGTATTCACTAATAGGCAACAACTAATCTTGCAGCTTATGATCTTTTTCAGTCTCAATTTACGTTGATAATCTAAATATATTTTATCGACCGCAGAATAAACCAAGGTTGAATACCTATAACGCATCAATCGTAAGCAATGGTTTAAATAACATTAAAAGATGGGCCATCATATCTCATGATACTAAGCTGGTGAGGTCAAAGATTGCTGGATAGTTTATTCGGTACCAAATGTCCAAAGCTTATCGTCATTTCCCAAAGATTTTAAGTACCTAATAAGTTATGATAAATTGCGTAACGAGTTATCATTGACCTCTGTATACTCTTGAACTTCAATATTCAAGATAGTGGATAGCGAGAACATATTTTATTGCTAGTCCGAGAGTTTATTTAATTATTGGATATGATTATTAGGGTTTTGTAAGTAAATATTGATATCAACGCGTTGTTTACAATCAAGGTAAATTCATTTATTTGAAAAGTACAAATTATTTACAATATGACCTGCATCTAATGTCACTAAAAGCAGGATATGTGAAATTGTTGTTGTATAATTATAATGTAAGCTTTTACATACATTGAGTATTTGTTTTTATTTTTTTTCTTCTTCTTTTTGCTTATTTTTTTTCTATAGATAGAGAGACGATTAAATTGCATTTCATTTACATACTTATAGCTGTATAAATCAAACTATAATAATATTTATAAATATCGAACGTGCCAACAACGTCCATAATATATACTATAGATGATATATAATATTCAATTATAAAAATTTTCTATTTATGTTCATAATAAATGATATAGAAACTATAGTGATATAGAGATGAGATTTATAGCGTTTTGAGATCGTTTTGTAAGATTATACAAATAATCTTATATCCATTTAGGGTATATTTACGTTTCTGTTTCACATTTTATGCAACAAATTCAAATTAATATATACTAGACATTATTTTCTTAATTAATTATAAATATCAAGTCGCATAATGAGTCTAGATCTACTAAGAATGATAAACTAATTACTAATATATATAGATTCGAATTTTTTTTTTTTTTATTATTTTTTTTTCATTTACTTTTTTCTTATTTACAATATGTTCGCTTGCTCGAATAAATATTTATATATATATACGTATAAAGAATGAAATTAAAAAAAAAAATTATAAAAAGATCAAGTAGATCTATAGAACAGTCAATATGCATTGGTACGCATGATACAAAGTGTAGTACCATAATATACCTATAGTTTTCATAAATAATACTATGATTTTCAATTGTAAAATCACACAAAATCAACTTATTTTTACCAATTTCTTGGCACATTATTGGAAGATTTTTCAGATAATATATAAAAGGTACAGTATCTTTCAAGTTACATATTATATAGTAATATGTATGTGATGCCAGTGCAGGAAATATTCGGCCTAATAATGTAATAGCGCATAGAAAATGAAAAGAAGTGTGTACAATTTCCTGAAAATTATCATTATGGTAGGAAATGCAATTATGAAAGCTACGATAAAGCAAATAATCAAATTCGTGCCATAAAAACCAATGAAATTCAACTAATCACAAGGCTTTTTATAAATTCATCGAGTTCGATAATAGGGGCCTATACAGATATACACCGTTGAACGATTCGTACTATTTCTATATTTATAGATGCCAAAGAATATAATTAGCGGTATTCATTTATCTAGCGAATAATAGAGGCACGTTATGAAGATTCTAAACACATTAGCTATGTTTGAAAATATATTTTAGCTACCATCAAGCAAGCAGTTTATCACATTAACTTCCTGCACTAAATTCTTTTCGACAATAACTTAGTCGCTTATTATTACAATAAATCTTAAACGCTAGTTTCCTTTTTAACATTTCCAGAAAGCGAAGGACTTTCGCAATAAATTTCGTCGTCGTTATTAAACTCGACGTATCTTTCTCCTTTGCTATAATTTCCCTCTTTTTCTTCTTCCGCTCTTGCGCTATCATCCGCCTCCAAAGATCTGAAGAAATTATCAGAAGACGTTGAATTGTCGACGAAAGTTAAATCGTTCAACGAATTAAAATCCTTTCCCAAATACTCATGGGGTTTGTTATGCGATCTGCTCAGGCTGCTGCTACCGTCAAGATTTTGAAGTCGTAAATGTCCCAGAGATCTAAAATCATGCTCGTTGCTAACGTCCAATAAAGACGCAGCATATGTCGGACCGTCTTGTACTTGCGTGTAGGTATTCTCGCTCGTCAAGCTATTTATTTCTACTAGAGATTGCTGAGATCTGTGTATTATCTGCTGTGAATTATGAACTTGATCATAGAGATGGGAGCTTGTGACGCTCTGCAAGTCCATCAGCGAAGGTCTAGAATACTCGTTTTCACAACGTCTGGAACTTGTTATAGAATTAACGTCGTTTAAAGATCGTCGATAATTTCTTGCCTCAATTAAATGATCTATAGGTAGGCAGTACAAGCTGTTAGAGTAACTCAATTTCTTTGGAAATTCGAATCTAGAGTTGGTCTGCTGTTCGTCTAAATCGCTCATTTCATTGGCGCTTGAACAGTGATAATTCTCGTCCGTTTGTTCCGGTGTTTCACCAATTTCTGGTAGATTGTGGTCGCTTCGTTCGCTCGTCATCTGCGTGGATTCAATCTCTGAGCTATACTCCAAGCTGCATTGCTGGGAAACATTACGCAGGTGTTTTTCCATCTCAACTTTACTTTCCCCATCTGAATTGTTCAAGCTAGTATTAGTGTACTGTTGTTTATGCTGACAAATGTTCCTCGGTGAAAGGGTGCGATTATCCAACTCATTGTTAATCTTTTTTGCATTACGCATCAAGTTTTCCTGTCCGATAACAAAACGCATTGGAATATTTCTCTCCTCGGAAACACTGCCTCCGCTATCGGATAAAATGTTCACATTCTTAACACCGTTTACTGGATTAAGCTCGACATGAATATTGGTATTATTCACTTTAGCGCTGGTGCTAAAGATGCTTTTTTCGATGTTAGTTTCAAGCCGTGCAGGTCGCGGTATAGAAATGCAGCTACCACCGTCGCTAGTAGCTCCGCCATCGCCCTGTTTTCTAGGTCCCAAGTTATTATTCTTCATATGTCGTCGTTGTTTTTTAAAAAACTTTCTAGCCACGCCGCTCTGGTGGGGATTATAGAACATTTCGACAGAGGCGAGCGTAGGCTCCGTGTAAGTGGTCACAGAATTATTAGATCTGTATTGCTGCCTGTGTAAAACGACCAGATTAACGTTGGCTATTTTCGCGGCAGTCGTAGCATCCATCGCGTTGAGATCCACAGCCTTGGTCAAGTTCGAATTACGCGATTTGTTCGTATGCCTTGACGAATTGTTGGAATTAGTATCCGAGATGACTTGAGTAGCTTGAGAAATTGAGACGGGAGCAACGCTCTGGACCAAAGGCTGAGTCGGTATAACAGGATTAGTGTCAGACACGCTTCTAGTCCTGCAGCATCGATTCTTTTTCTTTTTGAGCCAGCAGCGCATTCTTAGCCATTGAAATCTAACGTCACTTCTAGCTATTCCGTAGAAGAAAAGAATGAATAATCCTAAACTGCTGGCTGAAACCGCATATATAATGCTGAATATTGTCTCCTCATGAGTTACGTAAGGAATTAGGGGTTTCGTTACAGCGGAAGCAGCAGAAACCCAAGTTATTAAATAAAGAATTAATACTATTATTTGTCCTTTGAGTTGAGTTATCTGAGAATGTTCCAAATCTTCAACTTCAGAAGACACAGTCTGCGCACTTTGAATACTATTTCTATCTGCTGTTGGGTTAACGTTCGGTTCAAGTAATTCTAAGTCCATATTCTCCGTCGCTTGAGTACCCTCCGATGTCTGTGCATTAAGGTCTATGTTTCTGATCGCGCATCGTATCAGCAGATAAAATATAATCAAATAAATAACTAACATAATAGCGGGAACAAAAAGCGCGGCGAGGGAGGGACCAGAAGTTAAAAAACAGTGACTATAGCTTGCGTATTCTCGCAGATTTATAGCTCCAGATATTCCACAGATTATCAGAGCTATTCCCCATCCGACCAGATAAAGACCAAGTAGGGGTTTCTGGATCGGTTGATCAGGCAGCTCGTCATCCGGCACAACGTCAACGTCTGATTTTGAAAGTCTTTTGTACATATTGCTGTAAACAAGATAAATGAATAATTGAAACAACGTCATAGTATTTTGGAGAATAAGTGAGATATTTATAAGCGATAATCTCACCTAGCAGAAACAGACATCCATAATAAACTGCATAGGGATAAATAGTGGAGAACTATTCCAACGCTCTGGCAAACGTACAGATTTTCAGTCTGTTGAATCCCTGCTGTATAAAGAATGCAGAGAAGTACCATCGCCGCCCAGGTATTCACCAGACAATGTTTCACTTTCTTTCTCATAAGGATAGAAGTGTTGCAAATCACATATGTAATAGATGCGCAAGTCAGGCATATTATCGCAATGAAACTTCCGACGTAAATTGCTGGATTAGAATACTCGAATTTTTCCCTCGTTGTGCTGAAATCAGTTAATTATTAACAGTCAGAATTTCAGGAGATGATAAAAAAGAAAAAAAAAAAAAATGGTCAACAATAAACAACACGTTGAATTACTTCTCCGTTTCTTCTTTGAGAAAACTCGTGTCCTGTAAAAGCCCGTAATATCCAAGCCTGTTGCAGTGAAATACTATGAGATTATTGACCAAATGAGACAAGTGGCATCCCTCGCTTGTCCATCCCTTCGAATCTCCAAAGTCCCAGACAACAGGTCTAGGCGTACTTCCGCCGTAGTGATAAAGCGGTGCTTTCAACATGATGTAGACCGGTTCTGTTAAGTTAGCTACTTGGACGCCGACTGAAAATGAAGAAGACATTAGTTTAACACAAACAGAATCAACAAACAGAGACCTTCTTCGATCTAGAGTTTTATAACTCACTTAATTTACTTCCGATAACACAAGACGATACATCCATGTTACGATCTCCCCTAACTATTGGAAAGAGCCTGTTGTCGCTGTACATAGATACCATAAGCTGATGCGCAACAGTACTACCATCCAAATTTCTCAGTAAAGACGCAGGCAGTTGAATAGAAGCTTCGATAACTTTGTCTTTAGTGTTTATCAGCGCTGTTTTATTGTTTGTTGCACAGTGCAATAGTCTGGCGTCTGTATCAGCTGCTAAAACGCTGCTACTGTACCACGTGCATGTTAAACCAGTAAAACTCTCACGTTTCACCCTGAATTCCTCAAGAGCCATATTCTTTTTATGAGATTGTATAGAGGGCGTGAATTCTGTAACAGTTTCCACGGCCTTTACCAATCGGGTACAAGCTGCGTAGCTTATTTCAGCAATTCTCAGCAGCTCTTTGGGCAATTTCATCACAACGTTTATAATGTCTATGAGCATTGATCCCAGTTCTTTTTCCTGAACTAAAAAATGCAGGTAATTCTCAATGGTCTGTGTTACAAAATTTATTTCAACAGGATCGACGAGCTTGCTACTGTCCGTTGTGTAGTTTTTAAAACTCTTAGCCGTTTCCAAGAGGCTCCCTTTCGTCAGGGATAAATTGACCTTGGAAAATTGTTCCAATACTTTTGTCGTGTGAGAAACATACGGGCAAGCATCAGTGTTCAGACTTTCCCATTCACCAGTTTGATTGCACTGATACGAGGCTCTTAGCGATAGTTGAATCGGCCCGGATAGCCAGCTTCCCTCACAAGGAAGCTCTACTTTCCAACCGATAACAGTTCTAGGCCATGAATAAACCCCCTTGTTGTTCCTCGTTACTGTAATAATAACAAACATCGATTATCTTGAATATAAATGACCAAAAATTGAGCTATGTCAAAGTTCTTTTATTACCAGCCAAGGGGCAGTAACGAGTCTCCTCAGAAATAACAATTATACTAATTGTCTTCGATCTGTTTCCATGCAGTGATATCAATTGGCAATTCCATTGACCGTTGTGCTCTTCTTTGACCGGAATAATACTCAGCAAGCTGAAAGAAGACGAGGGGATTAAAAGAATCACGTATAAATCATTTGAAGGCAATGATTTCATTCAACCATTTACCTATCCACTATTCCGCTATCCGTAAGATTTCTATTCTCAATTTTGATATTGGACAAAGCGATTTGGGGATCCGTGTAATTTTCAGGGTCAATAATTTCCGTAACATTTGGATTCCAGAGCCAGTTTAACTTCGCAGTTTTGTCCTCGGTTATACCAGGTGCTCGGCATTTCATTTGTATCGAATCTCCGGCGAAGACTACTTGGTTTTGATCCGGCAGCATTTCTATAGTCGGGGTGGCCAACTGGCATTGAATCTCTTCCAGGAGTCGCAGTTTCTTCATCGGTTGACCCTTCAGTCTTTCTGGCTCTGAACATTTCGGCGCTGGACTGAAACGGTGGTTCAAATAATTTATATGATTTGTTATCTAGGAATGAGAGATCGAACTTTGCTGAACAACTCCAAAGTACCTTAATTTTATCGATGCATTTCTGATCCAATTACTAAACCAGTAAATATTGCAATCACATGTCCATGGATTAGCGGATAAATCCCTAAATAAAACAACGATTTACAAAATTAGACAACGTTGTTATAATAAAATGCATTATGACTGTTCTCATCCGACTTACAATTGCTTCAAAGAATTCAGCCCGTGAAATGTACCGTCTTTCAATGTAGTCAAAGAATTTTGATTCAGTTTCCTATAACGTGGAATAAAAATGTATATTATTATTGAAAACCAGGTGGAAGAAAAATAGAGTAGAAAATTTTTCTCAAGAATATACATATGAAGATTTGCAAAGCATGAATAGCTGAAATAAGGTAGTATAATGTAGTAAAATAGCTGAAATAAATGAACTTACAGACGATCTAAAACCAGCAAATCATGAAATAAAGTTGTCTCCACTGCGCTTATTTTATTTGCCGATAAATCGCTGGCAAAGAAAACATAAGAAAGCATGAAAATTAGTCTCATAAGCAAATATAAGTAGCACAGTTTTTCTTCATTATAAAAAACCAGGAAAAAAAAGGACAAAATTCATTCAACTCACAGTCGTTTCAGTCTGATTAATTGCCTGAAGGCATGTGTATCGATGGTTGTAATTTGATTCTTGCTCAAATCTCTGTAAAATAAAAAAGTAATTTTTAAGAGAAATGTGTGAAGAATTTTTAATCGCGTTATTGAATTTAGCCAACTTACAATCTTTCGAGATTCTGCAACCCCTCGAAAGATCCTTCTTCCAAAGAGCTGATCTTGTTAGCTGATAAATTCAGTCGTCTTAGATTGGTCAGATTCTTGAATATCTCAGCTTCGACCATGTAGATTTCATTCTTGCTCAAATCCCTGCGTGATTGAACAGAGAGAGAGAGAGAGAGAGAGAGAGAGTGAATAATTATAATGACTAAGTGCAGGACCCAGTTTTTGTTTAAAAATAAATGAAATAGAATATTACAGTTGAACCAGCTCGACGCTAACTGCGTTAATATCAATTTCTTTAATGTCTTTAATGGCTTGTATGCGACTCTCGCATCTGACTTTAAGCCATTCTGATTGAGCGCCAATCCGTCTGCAAGAACACGGTGAACGGCAAGTATTACCGCTAACAAGCTCCAGGGTGTGAACCAAAATCCATAATAGAATTACAGCTCTCATTATAGCGGAGCTCCTCGGTCCTCTAAATCTCTATAAATATGAATAAGAATAGAAACATAAGAAAATGAATGAGTGAAAATAAGGTAAATGGATACAGCGATTGATAACTTGTTTATAAACGAGCCAAGTACCTTGTGTGTGAAGAGGTAGAGGGGGAATTAGCACCGTATAAGTTTATAATGAGAAATGAAAAACGTAAGTGTGATCGAAATTGGAGAACTAAGATACTGGGATGTGAGTAGAGGCGAATCAAAGTTTAATAGAAGAATAGACGGAAATGAATACCGAATGAATGACAAACAAAACATGCTATTGTTATATTGAGACGAATCTTTGTTACACATTGCAGATAGGTGTAGTGTAGTTTTTCTATGAAATATTGATGTGATATTAAATGTGTGTAAACTTACATACGGATACGGTCCAGCTTACTATTATTTCACATTTTAAATATACCGTAATGTAAGATCATGATCTTCGATAATATACATCATCATAAGCTAACTGACACCCATGATAATCATGGGCATCAATTTACATTTTACACACACGCTACTGTATAGGTTGGCAGCAGCAGAGACGGAAAGAAATACTCAATAACCAATAGCAATTGGGAATTATTTATTTCCTTTATGTTCATTGGTCGAATGACTCGTGTGAAGTACGGCGCATGCGCAAACTTAGAATTCTTAATTTTTTTTTTTTTTTTTATTCCAAGCAACATAGCTAGCAGACGACGATAATGATAATTCGTCTGCTTCTACTACAGTTCGATATAAAAAATATAGAAAACGATTTAAATTATCGCTTTGCATAGTTTAAAAAACTTCATAAATACAGAAAATGAATGTTAGAAAATTATTCGTGGATTTACTAAGCCGCAGATCGTATTTCACGGACTTTGTTAAGGTAGATGATGAGAAAAGACAAAAAGTTAACCTAACCTCAAAAAAAATTAACCTAACCTCGAATTAAAATGATAATATCCTCTAGAAAGTTTCATCAGCGTCTAATACCAGCGTAGATTTACCCGATCCAGAATACGACTACGACTACCTATGCGACGAATCTAATAAAGGGTTAATATCCGCTAACATAAAGCGTAGAAAAGGTATCGGCGACATAAACAAGGTCCATGAACTCCTGAAAAATTCTAGTTCTAAAGAATCGTTGGATAAAGAGCTGGAAATGATACCAAATAAAACAGACCCTGCTATAGACGGGTACGATTCAAAGCCGCGTATCATAAGGAGCTACGGATCAAAGCCAGAGTTTAATTACCCGGCTAAAGACTTTAGCGAATTATCAAAAAATCTTCGTATCATGCGCACTGAGAATTTAGGAAATTTAACAGGTTCTAGAAGCTATATATTCATCGGAGATTTAGCCGATCTAGAAGAAGCGTTGATCTTATACACCGTCAATGAGCTGATAAAACGAGGCTTCGAGCTCATATCTGTACCCGATATACTGCCTACACCGATTATAGAACGTTGTGGTATGATAATTGACGGAGAACGGAGCCAGATCTATTCTCTAGACGATCTCCACCACAGCCGGGATAAGAGCTTATCAGGAACGGCTGAGATGTCTATAGCGGGTAAATTGGTCGGAGCTAAACTGGCGCTGGATAAATTGCCGCTTAAATACGCGGCAGTTAGCAGATGCTACCGAGCTGAAGCTTCTAGCATTGTCGAGGAACGGGGTATATTTAGGTAGGCTATTCATTGCGGGGTGATTTCGGCTCTTGGTTTAAAATTTTCTGAATTTTTACAGGGTGCATCAGTTCACTAAAGTGGAAATGTTCGCCTCGTGCGAACCAAATCGTTCCTCAGACATGCTGGAGGAGATTTTATCCATCCAAGAATATCTGTTTAAAAATTTGGGGCTGCATTTTCATGTTATGGATATGCCGCCGCATGAATTGGGCGCTCCGGCTTATAGGTATTATTCTAAATACGAATTTAGATTCGTGGGGATTGAGAATGAAAAGCAATGTTCTTTCAGGAAATTTGATATCGAAGGGTGGATGCCTGGCAGAAAACAATTCGGGGAATTGTCAAGCTGTAGTAATTGCACCGATTATCAAGCCCGGAGACTCGGTATTAAGCACGAGACAAACGAGAAAAAATTTTCTCATGTTCATACTCTGAATGGTACTGCGTGCGCAGTGCCAAGAATGTTGATCGCTATTTGTGAAACTCATCAAACTCAGGATGGACGTATTAACATTCCTGATAAATTGTTACCTTATATGAAGGGAAAGACTGTTATTGATAAACAGGAGTTGGCCGATATGAGATACGTTAAATACAAGCCTAGATTGAATTGAAATAGATGGTTTGAGAATTTATTTTACTTGATTGGCTTAAATTTAGGAATTCAATCAATGTATGATTTATGTATGTACAATTATTTTTTATCATCTGTTATAAGAGAAATAGATAATTAGGCTGAGTAGAGATTGATAACTGATAAGTCAATTGCACAAAATTTTCATCCAATTCTTATGATTTTTTATTTTTTTATTACTTTTTTTTTTATTCATTTACTGAAAAGACAAAGTAAAATGATATAACATAATATGGAAGTTTGATTCTTTTCTTTTCTTTTCTTTTCTCTCATATTCACATAATGAAATAGATTTGTCACATTCTTTGATACAATGAAATACAAATTGTCTTCATAACGATTATCTAGCTAAATAATGAATGATAATTATCATTGCACTGTGTGTAGGTAGTTGAAAATGTATATAGTAGGTATGTTGTATAATTATCAATTTTCAACCACATCTAGTTATTATTGAAAAAAGATGGGCTACACAATTGAATGAAAAATGTTGATTTTTGATTCAAATCCATTATGTATACAAGCTCGTTATACTATATCTGTAAATTGTAGAAAATTTTCGTTTACACACGATAAAAAAAAAAAAAAAAAAAACAGAAAAAAGAATTAGATAAAAATGAAAATTTCTCATCTATTCTCTTAATACTCGCAATTCAATATCGTTAGTAATCATTATCATTTTTACATTACAATACGTTGTCATGAATTTTATACACTTTTTTCTTCTTCATATAAAATTCACATGGCTTTACTTTGCACTTTTTTTTTTCTATTATCTATTAGGTAATTTTATTATAAATTCATCAGCCAATTGCATATTTAAGGTGTAAGTACAATAATACATAACGTTCTACGTTGACGTCTATAAGAAACTCAGATAGGTATAAAACCTCGCTGATTTGTGATCGAGGAATGATATACACTAGGTAGAATACATAAGTAAAAAAAATTACGCCGATTGGATGAAAAAAAAAATACAAAAAGACTAAAAATTCTATTCGAAAATGGATATTGATTTTCAAGAATTAAAAAAAAAAAAACTAGATATAATATAAAAATTAATAGGTAATAATAATAATAATATTAAAAATTCCCGAGTTTTTCTTTCTTTTTTTGTTACAATAATTTCCAATTAGGAATTCAGGACTAACTGATATGAACTTTCGTAATTAAACATCACCCGAGACAGTATTATATTTCTCTAAAACTAATACAATCACCTACTCATTGTATACAAAGTAACAGACAGGGTTCCGAAAATCGTACGCACACAGGGATAACTTTTTTTTTTTTTTTTTTTAATACTTTTTTTGTATTTTTTTTGTTCATCTTTTTTCCATTTTTTTTTCATTTTTTTTTTTTTTTGTTATTGTGTATATATTTTGTAGCGGAGTTATAAAAATGTAACACAAAATATTTCTTCTTAAAGTAATACAATTCAGAAATATTGCGGGTATACAATATTTCCCCAGGCTAATTTACCTATTAGTTTTATTTCAATTTCAATTTCAATTTCAATTTCAAATTCAAATTCATTCATTTATCCATTTATTTTTTATTTTTATTCTTTTATTATCTATTTTCATTTCCTTTTATTTTCTTTACTTGGTTTTGTTTTTTTCTTCTTCTTTATTTGTTTCAACAATTTATTCAATTCTCATATCGTTATACACACTGTTGCACTGCGTTATGATGCTGACTTTGTGTTCTTTGTGTTTTATGTGTATTTTTTTTTGTTTTTTTTTTTTAATTTCCCTTCACCGATTAGTTCATCTTCATCGAAGGTTCTAAAAGTTGAACAAAATACTGACACGCGCTCTCTCTGTGTTCTGGCAATGATGTTTAATTTTTAATTTTTTGTTTTTTTTTTGTCTGAAAAAAAAAAGTAACAATATAATTAGTAATATCATTACTGTTTTTATATTTCACAATTGATATATTATACTTACCTTTTTTTATCTGTGTATAATTTTATTAAATGCATGTACCATTTTATTTTTATTTTATTTTTCTTTTTTTCATCAAAGATACTTATACTCACATTTTTAATCTTCATCCTCTCCAGATTCAGACTCTTCTTCAGCATTTTGTAACCACTCGATGAATTTTTTCATTTGGTCCAAAAACAACATTTTTCCTTTTACTGAGTGACCCTCCTTGAACCACTTCAAGATCACTTCTTCCGACACGACGTCAGCTGTGAAGAAAAAATAATAATACAAATAATTTATTATATTTTCTGTTCTTTCTTCTCAATTATTCAATCCTAATGGGAATTTAGGATTTATACTCACTTTTGTAGAAAAGCAAGACAATCTTTTGGAAGACTTTCATGAAGTTCATGTTTTCGTAACAGAACTCTTGGACCTTTAAGAGCAAAGCTAATTCAGATCTGGCAGTGGATGTAAACGCACCGAATAACGGCGTGTAGGTCTTTAAATGTTTTAATGCCTGTTCGGCGACAAGCTCTTCCTTTTTATTCCATTCAGCTTGACCCATAACAACTCCCCAAATCTGTAACAAGAAAAAGATATATTTTAGTCCATTGATTCTCATCATTTTTCATTTTTCACGTTCATTTCTTCAATCAGTTCCTTACCAATCCGATAACTTCGTGTTCAGGGATGCAACACTTCAACGCCATCTCTTTGAGATCTAATACAATATCCTTGATTGGTCTATTGTCTGCCAAATCGTCGAGTAATAATTGCTGTAAATCTCGTTTTGCTTCCTGACTGGCCTGCGCCTTATGCAATTTGACGATATCGGCTAAGCCTACAGCCTCGAAAGCCGATCTGAAATGTTCTTCTGTCCTTTTGTTCGGTGGCACAAATTCCATCAGCCTAAAGAAAAAATAAGATATAAATGATTAGAATTTATAAAAACATCATTTTTATACAGTTTTTCACGATTGTTGAAGAGATTTGATGATTCTATTCACCTTCCTTCAATTCCTCCGCGTTTAAGGGCAGTCATCAAGCTAGGTAGTCCCTTTTCTTGCTTCCATGTAACACAAACTTCCATCAAAAAGTCTAGAGCTAGATTGTCTTTGACAAGATGTTCGTTAATTAAAACAGAAAGAACAGTTGGTGGACAGGCGCCATTAGATATCCAGAGTGCGGTCATTCTTGCTAATTTAACTCTTTCCTTTGCTGAAAATCCCTTCATAAATACCAACACCTTCTTCATTTCTTCTTCGAACATTTTTTCCAAGTATTTATAGCGTCGGGTCAATTTTATGAAAACCTGTAATTATAAAAATGCAAGACAAGGTTTATGACCGAAATTGAAATCAGTTTGAAACTTTTTTCACACATTACCATATCAAAGTATAGTCTAGATTTAAAAGAAGACGAAAATGCGACAAAACGATGATATTTAAGATCTTTTACATAGAAATGAAACAAAATGCTGACGCAATGATTTCTAAAACAAGTTTAGACTGAAATGCGAGTAGTTTGCAAATTTCTTTCACACACAATACAGAAGTTTCGTTTTCTGAAGATGATCAAAACTGAAATCAAACGAAACGATGATAAAGTGATAATCGTAAAACAAGTTTGTACCGAAATTTGAAGAGTTTGAGATCATTTTCATATTCAATAGACTAAAAATATCGTTTTCTAAAAGCTATAAACTTAATGAATAAAGGTTTTAATATTAAATAACAAAGGACCTGTTCGAAGTTTCGCATTCCGTCCATGTCTTCAGGCTGTTCAAATACGCAAGCGGTGGTTTTAACAGGTTTATCGCCATCTTGAGCGATGGAACCGCCCGGTACCAAGAGACCACCAGCAATAAGTATGTCAAAAAGAGCCTCTCCGTATCGGCGATAATCAAGTTTAGAACCAGCGACATCTAAATACTTGGAAATTGCCTCTAAGTCATTACCAGCCTTCTCCAATCCAAGAAGGATCGCATCTCTAAACCCTGTAGGGTCGTACTTCTCTCTTTCATCTGTGAATAGGAAAAGCAAAAAAAAGAAAAATATACATTAATTTTAGCAAAATTTCTTCAAATTCTCAAGAATTGCTCATTCTCTATTTTACGTTTCTCAAAATGTTTTCCACTCATTTTATACCTCTTTTTCTGGTCTTTATGCGTTGACCTGACAGCACTGGCTTTTCTATTTTCTGACTCATACAATTCCCTTCTGTAATGAGAAAGAGAGAAAAAATGAACACATTAGAAAATTATAGGATTGTAGTATGAATCTTCTGGGTTTTTTTTTTTTCAATTTTTTTTTAATTTTTCGTCAAATTATAATATCCGCGATGTTAAAGCTCTTTCAAAGTTATTCTGACCGTGTGTCTATGATATTGCGATTTAATCACGAGTGTTGATTGAGTGAATTAAAAAAAAAATATTACATATTTTGATGTCATATAGGTAACCACAACATGACTGCCATCAAATTTTAGTATCTGTATATAAGTAAGTGAGTAGTGTATGCGCGCGTGTGTGTGTGTGTGTGTGTGTGTGTGTTTGTGTGTGTGTGTGATATGAATATGAATGTTATGATTATATTATAGTAGAAATATGTAAATGCATATAAACGAGGTGATAGTATAGAATCTGAACTTGCGATAGGTGTGATAGCCAAACAAAGGATAATAAAAAAAAAAAAAAAAGAGAAAAAAGAAAAACAGGTATAAATTATCTGTAAATTAACCTTGGTGTAATTTTATTTAGCTTCTCGACGAGAGTTGGGCGCGTATTGTAATATGTGTGATATTGCGCTGTTACGGTTACGATAAATTATTATTATAAATAAGAAAACTGGTATTAAAGCCATTGTTATTATCGCCGAGTCTGTAATGCTAGACATAATTTATTCCCGCACGTTTGGGCCGCCTTTTCTACTGAGGTTAAGGTGCCGCGTGAATAATTCGATATTGTAATTATTCCGATTGATTATAATCCGCGTGAATGTTATCAGGGTGTAATGGCTAGTGTATATTGTGAGATTGTTGCAATTCAACTTACTTTAATGCACGTAAAAACGTCTAACAGCTCCTTTCCAGGCGTGTGAGGTGTTTCAAGGAGGACTGCGTAAGTTGGGGTCAGCGAAATGGGAACAGGGGTACCCAATAACAGGCAACGTGTGGTACGACCGGAAATCAAAACGTCTAATAATCCGGGTTAGAAAAATGTTATTTATGGCGTTAAGCCGTTTTTATCATGACGTTAAATGTCGAAATATCTTATCTTAATAAAATGACGATATAAGTGTTTATATTTAATACAAAAACAGCCGCCTTTGACGTAAAATAAAATGAAAAATAATAATAATCGTCACAATTCTTGGTAAAATTAATCAATTCATCGCCAGATGGCGCTTCTAACAATGTTCAATAATACATTACCCGGCAAACCTGTTTCCGATCGTAAAGTAATGCGCGTCATGTTACGCGCACATTGCATGCATTGGGGGAAATCGCTCGGGGGAATCCCCGAACTTGAAAAATGAATTTCAATAATTATTGAATGAATTTGATATGCAATTTCAATGCATTATATCTTCATAAATGTAATGAATTTCTTATTTTTTTTTCAATAAAATTTTTCAGAAAATCAACAAACGAATTATTTATTTACTAGATGTTAATGTTTTGGGAAAGGAATGAATGTTATACTAGATAGATTTAGCTGTAATAGCATTTAGTTTATTTATTATTAGAAAATGTTATTCTAAACTTACGTATAATGGTAATTATAGAATGTAATTGAAAGCGGTTTCACAATGTGTGTAATTAATGATATAAAGATATCCTATTGTTATATATAATATATATATATATATATGTTGTTGAAAAAAAGGTCTAATATTCTATGATCTTCAAAAATATTTATAAATATATCTAGACTTAGTAGGTGTATTAAAAGTAATGAACAAATATTAGAATCAACACTGCGCTCAAACTCGAAATAACATTGATATTTCCAGCGCTAGTGCATCTCTCAACGTGAGCGAAAAGCTCTTTGTAAGCTAGTACTGCTCTTAGAGTTGATTCAGTAGTCTCAAGACCCGTTGTAGAATCCTTGAATAAAAGATCTCTGGTATTATTGAACGGACCGTATACGTGAATCGGTCTCAATACGTCAGCACGATATCCAAACCAATTTTCAAGGCTTAATAAAGCAGAGACTGTGTTCGTTGTGTTTATAACTGATCTAGTATTTCGTCCCATCACCTGTAAAAAACGATAAATATCATTATTAATACATTTTTCATCACCCTGGTAGTTAGTCAAAGCGATAATCATTTTCCAATGATGAATCACATCCTGACAATAATTTTTTACTCATTTATAATTCAAAGTAGAGCTTTACCTCACTGTCGATGGTTACAGAAAGGGCACACAGATCGTCGACGATAAATCCTGTGTAATTAGCCAGGCTACCATTCCTACATAAGACACGGAAATGAGATCCGTTTATAAGTCCGCTTGTTACGTACTCTGAAAGAGAAGAAAGATATTGTTTAATCAGTTAATTAATGAATTGGAGAAAGTTTTCTTAAATAAAATGGGTTTAAATAGTTTAGCTTACCAAGAACGTTCTTAGCTTCGATAAAAGCAACATCGCCAGCAGTGCTTCTTAGACATTCTAGAGCTCCTCTATCTCCGTAATAAATGTTGCTTGAATTAGCAGAGCAGCTTGTATTCCCAGTCTCAACTGGACAAAGAGAGCATAAATTGGAGGCAGTCGCTTCTGTAGTAGTGTTACGATGATCTCTGTCCAATAATCCAGGGGTACAAGCGCCTGACACAAGCGTAGAGATTTCAGTTTTGTAGTCGCATGAATCAGTAATGATGTTATTCAAACGAGCAGCGTTAACGAAACTGAGCCAAGCAATGCCACCGTATTCTGGGAAACAGACACCCCGTGACTTTATTGCGGCAAAACTTGAAACGTTGTAAGTCGTTCCCTCGCGTACAACAGCTACAATTTTACTGTTCTTGTCTGTGTCAGTCTCGGTGTACATTACCGTCGACAAGTTGTAAACTCTGGAACAAAAGGAACAAAGTAACGTTGTAATTGTTGTTGCTTGTAAATTTAAGAGGTCAAAGTTTAGCTTCTATAAGGCGGCGACTTACGCCCTGGCCAGATGACCGTAGTTAGAATCAATGGTGATAACATCTGCGCTGTCGTTAGCTATACTGCGGAAACATTCGAATGTATTATTGGCCTGGTTGCAGGATAGGCTCGGTTCAATTCCATGAGTGATTGCTGCTTGGGCTATCCAATTGCACTTGTTTGTTTCTTCGGTATTTATTGTACACCAGCGAATTGGACTACCGCAAGTAGTAGCTGTTGTTGTAAGATCCCTTCCGGTTGAAAGAAAACTCGATAGACTTTGAGGAGTGGCTAAATATTCGACGACTGTGTCTCGTTGCAGAATTGAATTCAATGCTATTATCCAATCTTGTATACTTTCTGCAGCTGGATCTGGCGTCAACCAAGTCTTTAGACTTGTTTGGATAGCAGCAGCATTTTCACTGGAATTTAAACAATGGTTAATAGCGCTGTTATCATATTCAGAATTGAATGTTGTAAACGAAGATAGAAAGGTACGTAATGAACAGATGGAAGATGAATTCTGATCCCTTTCGAGCGTTCTCACCTCCTGGCTACGATCGAACTCCAAGGTTGTTTAACCCAGCTGCAAGGATTCATCGAATACAATTCGACTAGGGTAAAATCGCTACAGAGAAATCTGTACTGAGTTAGACGCGGGTCTAAGTTGGTAACGCTAACATCGCTGGATATAACGGTGCTGTTGATCTGTAATTTGATAAAGTAATATAAACACCATTCAAAAGCGTGCAATTTGTGGAAATTCCATAATACATACATCGAAGTATTGATAAACATGATTCAACGCTACATAAGCCACGCTTCCTTTTCCTGCAAGCAGACAATCCAGAGCTCCAGTGTGACCGTTATTATCAGTCCTGGTGTATCGGCATGATGTCGTATTATCACAAGCTGCGCAGAGCTCGGGATACTTTTGTTCTGAAAATAATAGGAAAAATTGAAATCTGAATGTGAAAATTTCGTGAATATTAAACGGCTTGATTATTTAAATATCCAGAATATTTAGTTTCTCAGTTATAATCGGGCATAAAATGATTCAGCTTTCGAAAAATTGTATCGATTTTCTTACTGCATTTCATTGTAAAAGTATAAATGCATAAATTATTGAATGGAATTTAAATTGGAATAATAATTGAATCTGTTTTAAGAAATTGAAGAAATTTACTCAATGCCGCATCCTGGGATGATTCTGCAACCCAATTTCCAGGTCTGCAAGCAGTTCCGAAGTAATTCTTTAGGTTCAACGCCTCGTTTTCAGCCACCGATAGAGTAGCATCGCATGTATTATTGTAAACCTTTTTTTCCAAGTACTTAAGTACATTGTTGTTCCAAATTTGAGTCTGGCTAAAACCAGGATGGCAAAAACCACCCAATTTCAAACTATCCGCACTTCCTACAGTGAAGTTACTACGAACAACAGCGACGCTTTGGAACTCGAACGTTTCTATAATAATAAAAAGAATGTGAATATTCATATTATTTTTATAAGATAGAAAATAAACTTGTAAAAGAAAAAAAATTCTTTGTAGTTGCAAAAGTACCATTTATTCTTGTCGTGTGTTTCAACTGAGCAATAGCTTGTATATTAGATGGATAAAATTTATTGGCAAGCAGAGCTTCCTCGGCAGTAAAGACCCCAAAATCAGCTTCTCCTCGGTTTAGTCTTATCGCGCATTCTGAACTGTCTTCTACACGAATGCATGATAACAAACTATCGCCTCTCTGTAGTTGGATGCAAGTACTTTCGCTGATTGTATTTCGAGGGGCGCATAGTCTAACTGAAATAAAAAAGATCAAACTTATCAGTTAGAATTCTTTCCTTTTTTAAAAACAACAATATGAAAGTGATCTGCGTGTATATATTAAATAAAAAAAAGATAAAAAAAAGACGGGGGGAAATATTAGTACGATGAAAAAGGAGGAGAATTCGAATCCTGTAAATAACGATTTTTTTGATTCCGTTGTTTTTTTTTCCATATTATATTGAAGAATATATTTTCCTATACTTAGGGCGTTGTCGTGGCAGCGTAAGATAAGCTCTGTCGCATTATCTTTTTTAATCTACAGTATAGATACGTGTATGTACTTAAAACGTATGGTTCAATATATATAATACTATGATTATTATTATTATTATTTAAGAAATTATTTAATATCAATAAATAATATAACGTTAAATTATTCATTAAGTATATTATGAAGGTATTATAAAAAATGTATAATTTATAATTGTATACTATACTATAATTCGCGGAGAAGGATTGAGGTTATATTAATATTGATCACTACCTAGTTAATTAAATAGAAAATTAATCGGTCTCAGAATAGTTTAAAAATATTATAAAAACTGTTATTTATTATTCTATATCATGCTGTCATTGAAGATAAAATTATTTGGTAATTAGATATAAAACGAGGATAATTACCACGCTGAGTATTATATCAGTATGTAGTTAGGTTAGTTATGTCATTCCGAGCGCGTGATTTGGTCACTTGATTAAATACAGACGTACTAGCGATAAAAATTTTTGGTAATAATTAAACGTGTATGACGTGTATGTTGGGTGATTATTATCGTATTTCTGATAGATAATTCAAACTGATATGTGTGTGTGTGTGTTAAATATAATGAGTTGATTACTCGCATTGTAACGAGTTTATAAAAACTGACATGTGAAAAGTTGGAAGAAGAGCAGACAACGACGTGATATTCGTTCTTTTGTTTCGCTAATGCGGGAAATATATAAAACGCGGGAATTTATGATACATTCAAATTTATATCGTATGTATATACGAAAGAATATTTATTAACAATAACGATCGCTTATCCGAATGCGTTTTAATCAGTAAATCAATTCAAGGTCATCAGATTATATATGTTATATATTTGGGTCAAGTTATGAGTTCACGATGAAGTTATTCGAGCGCCGAAATTATAGAATGTGAATAATTATTACGTCTCCGCGCGCTTTCGAGCATACAAATTGGGGATTTCCCGGCCAGAAAGAGAGAAAGAGAGAGATAGAGAAACAGTATAATATCAATTATTATTCAACAGGTATTTCGCGCTGCTTATACCAAGTATGATTTTTTATTATTAAGCTCAGACTATTATTTGAACGCATTGAAATGTTATATTGACAGTATATATTAATATAACATAAATGAATATTCGCGCGCGCGGTCTTATGATAAAATGATAATGTAGATATATTGTATACAGGTATATACACATATGTATGAGAGTAAGGTGTGTAAAATCATCTTAATTTCGATATCACTTGTACGAAGAAAAAAAAATACCGATTATAATAATGATAATAATACAGGTATCTGTAGGTACCTCAATTAAGCGAGTTACGCAAGGCATACATACGTATACTATACATATACGTATAGATATAGATATAGACATCATTTATCAATATAGATTACACAGCCGACGCGAGGCTTTGCAGTGAAAAAAAAAAAAAAAAGATGATAAAACTTCGTTGTAATTAACGTTATGATATATATCTTATAACGTTCTTATATGAAATCAAAATTAATAATAGCTGATCGTACAGATATTTCATCTATATTATAAATCTGTAAATGTATTATATGCATGTTATAATAATTGTATATTAAATTAATAAATTATATATACGAAATATTTACGCAATTTTATTCAATTTCACATATTCCTATTTATAGGTGTATCTATATTACACATATCGATCATATATGACTATAATTATATCTATATAGGCGATTGAAAAACTAAATCAGATATTCTTAATCGATATTCTTAGTAAATTTAAATAATTAACAAAAACTAAAATAACAAATTTCAACTCATATAAAATGGGAAAACGATGACGAAATGAGAAATTAAAAAAGCTTAAAATTGATGTAAAAATCGGTTTAAATTGTTTGAATAATTTAAAATTGACTTACATCTATCTTGGGCGGCGACGGCACCGAAGAACAGCAAAGCGATGTACACAGCCCTCATCCTCAAGGGGATTTGGATTTCAGAAATACTGAAAACCTTTGCGGAGCCGTAGGTACGACGCTTAACCCGCTACTAAAATCGAGCGTTTTTACTGCTGACCGTTTTAAAACTAGGTGTGCCGAGCACTTCTTCACCTTTGAGGTAAAATGACGATAACGCGGCTCACGCAACTGAACAAGAGGCGTGTACTTATAACTCCATGTGTAACATGCCTATCGATAGATAAAAATTCACGTTGCGATTCGCGCTCGTATATACCTTATACCTACTCCTTTATAATAACGTGTATATTCATAGAAACCTATATCTGCTGATTGACGAAGCATTTTTCACCGTAAATTTCATGACTAGGAAATAATAATCTCGCCATTTATATTTCACGAAGTTTTGCAGTTTTTTCAATTCTCTCTATACCCTGTAGTGTAAATGCATAATTGTAATTGATATAATCGTATTTAACATCATGGTGTGATTACAAGACATTACATTATATATTTAGCATTTTTTATTTTAATATTGTAATCATTTAGTGAATACACTCATTGATGAATTTATAAAACAACGATTGATTATTCACTCGATGTACTAAAGCGCGTAAATTATAGCGTAGGTATATCAGCTCTGTATGAACTCGATTTTGAGAAAAACTGATTCACGCAGATAGTTGAGAGTTTTTTTTTCTTTAACTGTATACATTAGATATTATATAGCTATATGAAATGAATGGAGATATGTTTGAATTTCAAGAAAAATGAATTCACGAGAGACTAAATAATTGCGGGTTCTGTGTTAATACAAAACGCTTTGGATATCAATACTCAAAGTGCGATTACTTTTTGTCGATTTATCTGCTCCGAAAAGTATCGGGCTGTGTCTTATTAGTTACGATAAAGATTCGTTATTTCTTATAAAAGAAAAATTCCTTTTATAGACTCGCTGTATAGAGATAAGAGGAAAGTCAATAATTACATGTGACGATTACTAATAGAAATGATGACTGTAGGTACACATTTCCTCGGGATTATGAGCGATCAAAAGTCCTACCAGATAATGATAAAACAAAAAATATATAATATATATATGTATATGTTTTGTTTTTGACTTAACAAAAGCTCAATATATTCTCTTTCGTATATTGTCACATACACTATCGTCTTTGAATGGGTCGCAATACGATCGTTGCAGGTTTAATATAATTATAAATATTAAGTGACTTCCGGGTTTCTATAAGATTTTCAACGCATCGTGCGATGACTAAATCTCACGGATTAACTTTCTTTACAATATAAGAAATATATAAGCCTGTGGTAGCCATGAAGAACTTTCAAAGTGATAGAAAATGTTGGGACTATTGCTGGCAATTTTTAGCTCCGTGACTCTTGGTAAGATAAATTTAAAATCGATGATTTATACCGGATTGTGATACGAAATAAAATGATGTAATTCATTTCAAAAGTAGCGGGTGTATATTAATGCTACCCGATCATGACCTTCGTATATTTACTTATTATATCATGAGAACATTATAAGAAAAGTTCGAAGTCGCGCAATAATTTGTACAATTCTTGAGGCAGATGCAAGTCTCGCGGCAACTGTATCAATATTTGATGTATAATATCACTGATAACACGATATAATCGTCAATTCGTGCGTGACATCATTTGTCCTCGTTCAAGCTTACAACGTTAAAGAGTTACCGGAAGGATCGTCGTCGTTCGTCTGTGTTGATGGGTCAGAAATACTTCTGTCACGTGTTTGCGATGGAATACCCGATTGCCAAGATGTTTCTGACGAAACTCAAAAACTATGTCGTCACGTCGTGTAAGATATCCGCATAAGTATAATAACGAGAAAGAAAATCGAAGATAAAAAGGCATGATATCATGCAGTTCTGATAATCGAAACGTTCTTTCGATCAAAATTTATACCCAGGGAATAAATCTGAGTATATTTTAACCGATTCATATAGATGTCCAATTTCCATGTTTCGTTGTGCATACGGAGCCTGTATTCCTCGAAAGTCACGTTGTGACGGTGTTCAAAATTGCGCAGACGTTAGCGACGAAATCCGTTGCGACGTCGCTGAAATTTGCACCGATCGAGAATTTCAATGCGTTACATCACCAGGATGTATTCCACTGAGAGATCTCTGCAATGGATATGTCGATTGCGATGACGGTAGTGACGAAAACGCCATAACTTGTCAGGGCCACGCTTGTCCTCTGCACACATATCACTGTTCTTACGGCGGATGTGTTCACCAGGAAGTTATCTGCGATGGTGCTAAAGACTGCATCGATGGAACCGACGAAGACCCGGTCACTTGCGGTGCGATGCATTGCCGAGGTTCCGAATGCGAAAAATACAAATGCAGGTAAGAACAATTGTGGTATGTAGGTACTATTATCGCACTGCATGCAATCCAAGTCCGATAGAATGAAATTTCATATTGTCTCATCCTAAAAATCCTGCGGCTGCATAGTTCCGAAGAATTTTCTTGCGAAAGTGGAGGCCAGTGCATTCCGGGTGAAAAAATTTGCGACGGTATTCACCAGTGCAGAGATGGTTCTGACGAGAGTTCAATACTCTGCAGTAACTCGTCGTGAGTACAATAATTGAGCTTCAATTTGTTCGCATATTCAGACAATTAACTTGGGATCCTAATTGTCCCATGAATCATGATGTATTTTTTTTCTTTTTCTTGATGCATTGCTGCAGCTGTCCTTCGGGATCATTTCGTTGTTCTTACGGCGGTTGTATATCAGAGATTAAGAAATGTAACTTTGAGCAAAACTGCCACGATTGGAGCGACGAAGACGAGTCAATATGCGGTGTTAGTTTGCCAGAAGGAGCCTGTCGTTTGCCATCCGCAAAACCTAACACACACTACAGTGTTTTAGGATGTCCTGACTGTCGCCCTGGCGAAGTTGTCGCCGAATTAACGAAGCTAGAATACTCATGTGACGTTAAAGGATCTTTAGAAGGATCCAGTACCATATACTGCGAAGACAACAAATGGATACCTTCGGTTCCAACGTGTCCCACAAGTTTGTAAAAAAGCAGTATAATAACGAATATATGCTTAATGAAATAGTAGTTGATCATTTTGACTAATCCACGAAGCTTATAGTTCAATCAATTCCTAGATATCAGCCGAATAACATGTCCGCCGTTAATCGCAAACGGTGCGATAAAACGTTGCGAAGTAAAGTGGGGCCCTCACGAAGGGTGGATATCTTGCGATAACTCGGTCCCAGTTGGGACTCACGCTACTTTAGAATGTCCAACATATTACGAGTCCGAATTTGGATCATCGTTTACAACATGTTTGCACGACGGTACATGGAGTCGAAGGCCACTCAGTTGTAAACCGGTATGTGGAGGCCGGGATCTATCAGGTATCGTCAGAAATTACTCTCAAAAAATTTGTCTGATGAGTAAATTGAGGAACTCTTTTCGAAGTCTTTCGTTACTTATAGGAGTAACGCTGGTAGTAAACGGCTGGGAAGCATCTCGAAACGATCCTCTCCCGTGGCACGCTGCATTGTTTTCTTTCGAGGATGGAGAGTTGCAATTTTTTTGCGGCGGAACACTACTTGGAGAACAATTAGTTCTCACTGCCGGTCATTGCGTATGGAAAAGCGATGCTGATATGTTGAAAATTGTGCTAGGTGGTTATTCGAGTGACTTTAATAGCCAAGACGAAAACGCGCAGATCTTTGGCGTGAAACATATCGAGTTGCAATATTCTTATCAAGATCGCGAAGGCAACTATGGATCGGACTTGGCTATTCTTGTCCTCGATAAACCAGCGACAATTAATTCTATGGTCAGACCGGCCTGCATAGATTGGAAAAACGCTAATGACGTTGTGCACAGAAACGGAGACATCGGACTAGTTAGTGGTATGAGTAATTGGGATCAACAGACAAATACCTATAAGCCAGGTCATATGTACATATTTTGGAGTAAAAAGATAACAACAATTTTTCTTTAGGTATGGGTATAACGGAAAATGACACGTTTAGTTCAACCCTGAGAGTAACGTCAGTGCAGATAGTGTCGGATGATAAATGTCGAGAGAAACAGAAAGGGGATTTTCGAAAGTATATAACGTATACCTCGTTTTGTGGAGGCTGGGGAAACGGGACTGGGGTTTGTAACGGAGATAGTGGCGGTGGTTTGGTTTTACTAAAACCTAATTCTGCGGTATGGGAGGTACACGGTGTTGTTTCACTCAGCCCAAGGCGTTTGGGAACGAGCTTTTGCGACACGAATTTTTACACTATATTTACAAAGGTCAGAATTTCGTAAAATTCATTCGTAATTATATCTTATACACAAGCGATTTTGGGAATGTTATACAATAACTGCTTTCTGATTATGATAAATATCGATCCTTTTTCATTTCACATATTTGTTTCGCTACAGGTTTCGGCGTATGCTACATGGATCAAAGAATTCATGGAGAATATACCCATAGTTGGTCCACTGAATTCATCAGCTTTACCAAATCACGATAATATTGGATGATTTGCGGATTTAAATTGCAGGAGTGCACTTTGCAATTGTAAGAGCATAAGGCAATGAAATATTACGATAGTTTCGTTAATTATTGAAAATTATGGATTGTAAATAAATTATTAGTATTCATGATAAATGATCAAATTTGTCGTTCTTATTATTCTCATGTGTGCATGGTAACACGTTCAAGAGGGTAGTGGAGTTGATTTTAACAAATATACCCTCCATAAAGTATAATAATTGATATTGTGATTTATTTTTTGTTATTTAAATTGTTTTTTGAATTAAAACACCGATAAACGGGTGTAAATTATTATTTTTTTCATTACAAATAACAAAAACAAAAAAAAAATAACTACAGGTATACGATATGCACATTTAAATACGAAACAGCGATATACGAATGAATAAGAATTAAGAAATATACTTGCAAACAGCTATACCTCACGTATAAAATTTTTATATACAATTACATATATCTGAAGAATATAATATATTAGGGGAAAAAAAAAATTAGTAATTGCCAAACTATAATAATTACAATTGCAAATAAATTCTCTTTGGTGATGAAGTTATTTGTAAAATCAGCCAATATTATACTAGTAGTATATCGCTGGCATCGAGTAACTTTAATATATGTAAATGTAGTAAGAAATACTGTTGTAAGTTTGCATGTGCAGATTACACATAAAAACTTGTAATATTTCATACCATGATAGTGCCTAATGTAGTATACTCTGGGAGAATGATTTGTATTTTTTACTATTCAATAAACAGTAAAACGCTATAATATTAGATGAAAGATACAACACAGATCTATCCGACCAATCAATTTTGCCACACCTGACAGTATACTTGCTTGCTATCAACATTTAAAATATGTATTTTAAATCTACATTCAGGATATATATTGATCTAAAAAATAAATAAAAATAGAGTTTTTTCAAACCACACGAGCGTGTATATTCGTTGTTATATCTTCATCGATGTTAGATAAAAAAACCCGTCCAACTCTAAGTCTGATTCTTTATGCAATGAACTTTTTAATCGCTTGTAGTATATTAATTTATAAGAATAGAAACGACGATGCTAGTACAAAGGATAAAATACAATATTTAGTATCCAATGTGCGTTTATGTTTATGTTTATGCATGTATTAGTGATCCTTAAGGCCCATCCCTAGTCGCCTTCCTCTTTCTGTTCGAAAAACAAACCCTCTGTATGTATGTATGTATGTATGTTGGGCAGTAGGCTAAACTAAACCGTGTGAAATTTCATTTATACTATAATAATGTATATTTAAGGATCTATTTTTTTTTTTTTTTTTTTTATGTTTTTTTTTGTTTGTTACAATAATATATTCATAATAATATTAATATTAATAATAACTATGCAATCTTACACGGTATTATTTAATGATATCTTCATTTACATCATTCACATAGTTCACAGCTGACTGACTTTATGTAATAGTTCATAATTATGTAGTCCGGTTGTTTTTTTCATTCTTTTATTTTATTTTTTTATTTTTTTATTTTTTATTTATTTTTTTATTTATTTTATTTCTTTTTATTATATATTAACGGATTAAATTTAATTTAGCTTCAGGTTTCCTAATTCTAACTCTCATTGTCAGTATTACCCGCCACACCGCCCACAGCATTGCCACAAACAGGTTTTAAGGCCGCAGTCCACATTTACACTACACTCTTTGTGGCCAATACAAACTTTGATATAAGTAGATAATATTGGAATAAAACACGCGGACAAAGTAGAAAAACAGAAAAGAAATAAGAAAAATTAGGATATTCCAACAAATGGAAGCATACCAATAATAGTAAAACTACGCGTCAATTAGTTAACATTGAAATTTACGCATACCGTATCTACAAGTATACTACTACCACGTGGCTCCCTATTTATGAATAATATTAAAAATACTTTCTTTTTTTCCCTTCATTCATAATTATAACTATACAGTTTTATTTTATTTTATTTTCAATTATTAGTTACATATTTTTTAAATCCCTTTTAAAATAATGAAATGTATTCGATACGCCGTTTCTTTGTTTAGTTTAACTTTGTGCAAAATTCAAGAAGCAAGTTTTTTGTTTTCAAAAATGAGCTCCCCTCTCTCTCTCTCTTTTTGTTGTATAGATTAATTATACTTTTACAATCATTAAACTTGCTTCTTATAATATGTCAGAGGACTGTGCAAATAAATATAATTATTGATAAAATATGTAAGCAGTTTGCTTCATTTTATCAATAATTAATATAATGCGCGATGTTAGTAAGAGAAGATAATAGAATTTTATTAATTAAGTAACGCTGATTGTATGTATAGGCACTATAGGCAACGTTTATAAAAAAATAGCAATGAACAATACTATTTTTAAAAGACGTCGACAATCCGCTTACTAAATTATTAATACCTAATCTTGTTGAAATATGTAATTTTAGCAAACTTTAAATAAAAGAAAAGTAAAAAAATATCATTTCACAAAGAATGTGGGTATAATAGAGGGACAAGAATTAGGGTATAATTAAAAAAAGATGTAAAAAAGAAAAAGGGCTTCTCTACTTAAGACTTAAAAACTTTCAAATAGCTAATAAATTATATATCTATAAAAAGAAAAAACATGCCCTTTATAAATATAATAAAGACAAATTTTCCAAGGGTAAACATAGAGTAGAAAATAACTTGATGAATAATTAAAGTCGTGAAAAAAAATTAAAAAAATTAAAAAAAAAAAAAAAACGATATACATATAACAGATTTAAGACTAACATCGATATTGATATAATATACTATATATTGTTATCAAATAATCAGAAGTTAAAAAATATTTGAGAAAAAAGAACATTAAAAATAGGAAGCCAACTCTAGCTGTAGGGACTATGTAGTAATACGTAGTAATTTAATTTTATAGTTATCATATATACTTTGCTTAGGTATACTAAAAGGTAATTTCCATCACAAGTCATAGTTACACTCACACTCTCGCGCAGTCAAGCATTTGGCGGGTAATAATTAAGGGTTTGATCGAACCTAGCTAATAGGAAACCGAGCCACTACGAAGTCATCATGTCACTGACTGAATTTGCTGACATATTGGGTCCCTTTAGGGAGTCGTTTATATCTCTCCTGAACATTGATAGATTCTGGGTAAACCTGGAGATAAAATATACACAAGCATTAACCAATATCAAGAATTGTAAAAACCGTCTTAAACTTCTATGGAATATTAGAAATCGAATGATTTACCTATCTCTGTTTTTGGTGAGTAGATTCCGCTCGATACCATCCATCAAATTTTCAAACCACTGCGCCATGGCACCCTGTTTGTCTACCGGTTGACTCCTAATGATGTTTTCTCGCAGTTGGTTGAAATACTGAAAATTAGAAAAGGTTTATTTGATCTGTTCATTAATATTGTAAGACTAGATATGATATGTTACATGGTATAATATCTCACCTCCTCGTTTAAAAGTATTAAACCCAATAGAGGCCTGGACATGCTCCATTGGTTTCTACAATCTTCAAACATTATTACATTTAATACTGTGCTTAGTATTTGCTGAAGTATACCAGGGTGCTGTTCTAGTACTTGTAAAAAAAGTTCACCGCCACCTGGTACAGAGGCATTCTTCTTGCCGGGATAAACACCTGCTATAATCAAAAGGGGGATTTAACATTAGCTAAGAATATGAGTATATGGAAAATTAGGACTTAGATACACTCCTGCCCTCTTACCTTTTTGATACAGTTGTTTGAACAAGTATGTAACAATGTGATCTAGCGTTGCACAGCAACCAGTGCAAACCATAGTGTCTGTAAAATAATGAAAGTTGGTTCTTATGTGAGAAATGTAATGATTGATAAACGACTAAGTTAACAAACAAATGTACAGAAACCATCGAATAAAACCAAGATTACAAGTCACAAAGCGAATAGGCACCTACCTTAGCGTTAAATCTATCAAACAAATATTGAACTAGAAATTATTTTCGACTTTTAATACCGGAAGATAAATAAATTTATACTCTTTGTGTTTAGCGCTCGGTGGTGCAGCAAATGGTGATTTTAAAAGATCAATTTATGTGCTTGTTTCAGTTTTAAAGACAATAATTATTATTTAACGATTTTATAATTAACAATAAAATTGTTAACTAAATTTGATATGCTTTGTAAACTTAGACTTAGGAAATCTCTATATCATGCTATTTCCATTAGTAGATTAGTAGTTTTGCTAACTAAGTTAATAAGGTAACACAAAATTGATTAAACATAAAGATTAACGATATTAGTTGAAAAAAATAAAAAAATGTCAGCTGTGCGGCTGACTACATGTGCTAGACCCATTATTATTATTATTTATTGCAATTTATAAATAATTAAATTTTTTTTTTTTTTTTTGTGTACTCATTCCACAATTTACTTTAATTAATCAAATGGTCAAAAAAGTAATGCATAAAAATAAAGAATGTAGCATTCGTAAGCGTTAGATTTTTCATTGCTTTTCTCAAAGCAGCAGTGTTTTCTAAATTTCATATATTTATATGTATATAAAAGAAAGGGTCTAGAATCTACACACTCCAATCCTCTCAGTCTCCTCTCAGTGCCAACAGTAAAAATGATTATTGTATTTCTTTATCATTGTGTAAATAAAACCTCGATATTTCATATCTTTTCTTGTTTTTTTCTTTTTCTTTATCAATCTTTATAGTCTCTCGCGTAAAAACTATGATACCCAAAGGCAGGTCCACATTCCAAGCGACGATGCAAAAAAAGCACATCAGGCATACATTTTAAACAGAGGAATTTTTTCCCTGAACTTATATTTACTCCTTATCAAAGCTCAGATTGAAAACTCTAAATACAAGTTTAATTATAAATGTAAAATCGTGTAATCGGCTGATTACAGTGTAACGGGGTATCCTGTAGCGAGTGAATTTTAAATCTAATGAAAATGTGCAATCTTTGTCAACTAAAATAAAGTATCTACATTATTACATCTCTTATTTGTTTGTTTTTTCTCTCTTTTCTTTACTTTCTTTCGAGCTTCTAATGTATTTAAATAAAATTACTGAAGGTAAATCTATGACTGTAATATTTTGTCTGTAAGAAAAACGATTATTAACATAACTATAAGGGCACGGCATAAGAGGATTCAGAGCGGGTAGCGATGAGTTATGTTATTATCAGCCGCACAGACCTGTGTAGGAGTCTTTTAGCGCACCTAGTGCCGTAAGGCCTTCGCTGATCGATGATAAGATGTATAAAAAGACCCTGGGTTCTAAAGTTGACAAAAAAGCCATATGATCCTGCGCTAGGCATTCAAGAAGCACGTAATATGTAGCTGATAATTTAGGGTAGTCCTGGAATGAGAAAATATTAATAAAGAAAACGAATCGTTTGATATTTGAGCTAAAAAAATTCATCATTTGAATTAAAATTCACGTTTTTCGTGCTTAATAATTAATATTGTATCACGAATAAGGTAGCTGAAATGAAATCATCATCATTATCATTATTATCACAAGAAATTAAAAATTATATAAAATAAAAACGATATACTCACCAGCAAATCGCTTTGCGGTATACTAAGAAGTAGCTTGACAAAAGTGTTAAGAGCATTGTCGAGTGCTTCGTCTCCGTACAATCTAAACACTCCAAAGTTAACGTAACTTCCACACAAAGCTGCTTTCAACATGCTGAAGCAAATACTTATTCCTTTGAGCTTTAGGGGATAAATCTGGTCTTTAGGTACTTCGACGTTTAGTATGTGATTACCGTAGCTGCATATCACTTTGCTTGCTTCACGAAAGAGTAAAATACCATTCGGTGATGATACGTCAAACTGTAGACGTTGGCTTCTGTTTTGTACTAATTCAGCGAATAGTTTTAAGACCGGCGTCGTTACCTGTGGTTCGTGATGCCACAGCTCAACGGCGTGTAATAAAATTGGTGTATAATTTGGATAGCTACATTTTTCGTCAAGAAATTATGTTAGAATATAATTTTCTCAATTTTTCCTCTAATTCTAAAATATAAAGTAACATATTCTTCGATTAATTTGCATATAGAGAAGGATACATCCAATCAAACAGCATCATGTAAGAAGGTTTAGTATTGAAGGCGTAAGCGAGACCTCGAAGATCCCTGGCAAGACCAATTAACGCCTTTTTGGCTTCTTCTGCAGCAAAAAGCGGAGTATCAGCGGCCCCCATGAGCTGTCCGAGACTCTCTAGCGCAGCTATAAACAATTTATTATAAGAATACTACGAATATTACGAGTTATTGCGATGTGAAAATTTCCTTTGATCATTATACCTGTAAGTGGTAGCATAAAAGTGTGAAACCTTTCCTCGTCTTCCCCCAAATCAACCATTAACAATCTACCAAGTGACGTATAGAACATTGATCTGCATCGCATTTCAGTAACAGCGACGCTGTTTCCCAAAAATGGAAAATGCTCACTCTGGAATAAGGATAAAGCACTTTGTAAGTAACCGTTGCGAAAATGATTTACTTATTACGAATCCGAAAAGCCTTTTTCATACCGTGTGATTGTTCAACATAAACTGAACTTCTTCCAGTTTGACCAATTTTCTCACACAACTATATCCCACGGATAGATCATTCAGAAGTTGCAGCGTTTTAGAAATAATTTGTTCGCTTCGCCCCCAGTACTTTAAATTTGTTATTCTGTAATAAAATTGATTAGATTTGATACGTTTTGTTTTTTTTTTATTTCTCACTAGTTTGTGAAATTGAGTTTAAAAATAGTATAAAAAATAATAGCGTATGTAAATTTTCTCACATTTTTCTAATGAATACACTAAGAACCATAGCCTCGTCGCTAAGGCCTAAAACATCAGACAGTCTTCTATATACTTTGGAATTTTTCTGTACTTGATCTCCTACATAGATTTTTCTAAACTGTTCGAAGAAACTGAGCATGGCTAGTTCAAGTTTCTCGCAACCGCCTTGTGCGAGTCTTGAATCAGTCAAATTCATCAGTTGGAGTACTCTGCATACAAGTTCTCCATCCATTGCGTCGTGTTCTTCATTACTATGGAATGAGACCCGCCCTCCGATAGCACTACCTATACCATTTTTATGATTTTATGTACTAGCATGTTCATAAGTAAATAAAATGGCTAAAATACATAGAGATAAAACAGAAAAACCAATAAATTAATTCTTATTCTATGAAAAGAATTGATTTATTCAACGATTGGATCATTTGCGATACTCGTAACGGATATTAAACCGATAATAATGAAAAAAAAATGGTGAAATTCAATTTAAATCTTACCGATAATGTAGACCAGCCATGTTAGCTGACCTTCTTGTATCGTGATATCGATTTGTTGAGTAGGAGAGGCGGTTTGAGCCATAAGTTCCTGGTACGTTCTCGCCGCTTGATCGAACAACTGGACTAATAACGTGCATGTTTTTTGATATTCGCATCTACCGATTACCGATAACTGCTCTAATTGTTGCTGAACCATTCCCAGATCGTCGAGAGGGTCCTCTAGTCCTTCCCTCACAACTACAGCAACAGATTCTAGTCTGGATGTGATGTAAGCGTTTGAAACCTCCGGGGTATAAGTCTCTAGCAAATGCGGTTCCGTTGCTTTAACGTAAGGAACTGAGGCAACCATTCTTTGCCAAAGACTGAGTAAATAGTGAACACTGTTAGGCGCGAATTGCCACATCTGTAGACTTTGTACAGTAAATTTAGCTATCAGTTGTATAGCTTCTGGGTAATTTTCTACCATCACCAATTCCCCGAGTTGATAATTGCTTTTTAAACGAGCTAAAAGCCTGCAGAATTCATGATAATTTCCCGGATCGCTTAATCCCTGAGGATTTTGCAGTATGTGTTTAACTCCGTTGACTAAATGCGTTAGGAATTTAGCCCTCTCTGTATTTGAGAATAGACTTCTTCTCACCGAGGCTATTTGTACCAAGCAAGAAAGGGCTAGGGAGGATAAGGTGTTGGGTAGACTGTGGTAGAGGTCGAAGAACAGCTTCAGTGTTGTAAAATCTAAAAACGCAGGCCGCCAACTGGTAGGAATCTGGACGGTGCACAAATCGTCCGAACTCTCGTCCGTCGATGTTCCAATGAAGTCAAAGGTCAGACAGTTTTGAGCGAGCCTCAAAAGTTGGGTCATTAAACCGTGCTGCAGTGAAAAAATATGATTACGAGATATGATGTAGTGCGTATCTTCCGTTGATTGATAATGTCTCAATGTACCTGTGCCTCGTCGTTGAAATTAAGACTTTTGCAATTTTCTCTAGCAGTGCTAAGCAGGGAACACGAAAGCCTGAATATCTCAAAAAGTTGAGAGTCTCTAAAGCTGCTCGCAATCTTTCGGTGTTTTGTGAAAGACCGATTTGCATCTGCTTCAGATATCTGATTCATTTCGCATGTTAATTGTGAAAGTAGCTGAACCCCTATCATACAATGCTCTACCGATCCCTAAAAGTTGAATAAAGCGTTTAGTTGGATCGACGAAGCGGTGGATATGGTCTAAACTGAAAATTGCCAGGGTAACGAACCTGTAAAAATTTTGTAATGTCGCTAACAACGTTTCTAAACACGTATTCATCTTTATCAGAGTCAAACCATCCAAGCTTTGATATCCTGGCAAATAGAGTGACCAAAGCTTGTATCACAAAGTTTGGTAGCTTGGGCTGCGTAGCCAAGTAATTTAGAACATAATTTCCTACAAGGGTAATAAGACATCGGTTTCAATTCACAGCGTGATAATAATGGCAAAAAATTTCACCCTCTTTCCCCATACTCACGTATATCGAGTCTCTGTTGTAAGCTGAGACCCTGAGCGGGTCTGGAAACCAATTTGGTCAGAGTTGTAGCAGCCAATAATTGAGCGTAAGCAGAATCTCCGCGATCCAATAATAGCTGACATTTGGTTAACGTATCAGGAGCGTTTTGGAAACCAACTAAAGCCTTTTCAGCCTCTGCTCGATGCCCAGAATCTTGCGATTCGTACAACTGTTTGCACAGCAACTCCAGCTGCCGTACTTCCTGTACGTGATTCATTCTTAAGATCTTACGCAAGGCTTAAATTTTGTTAGTGTTTGTTTGTTTTTTTCTTTATTTTAATTTGTTTCTTTTTTTTTCTTTTCCTAATTTTCAAAAAATGATCATATTTCACTCGCCGATGTTATTTAAACAGCGTTTATTAACCATTTCTTTCTCATTTTATTTTACATCATTCTCTTTATTTTCATGACACACTGTCTTCATGTTACTTTACAGTTTTTCTTTTTTTTTTTTAATTATTTTATCACTAGTTTTATATATATTAATTAGTTTTGTTATATTTGTACTAATATTTTCTTAATATAGCAGAAAAATCATCGTCTATATTTTATCAATTGTCTAGTTTGTTTATTATAACTCTTTCCAACTTTTTCCCATACTTTAATCACTTTTAATCAAAACTATGGTAAGACTCTCTCACACTCTCTCACACTCTCTTTCTCTCTCTCTCCCTCTTTTCTCTTTCACTCATTTATAGTTTTTCATAGACTTTTATGAAATAAACGCATGTGGAGTGCGCGCGCAATGTCATAAGCCAATTTCCATTCCGAGAGTCTGAAAATCTCATTTATTTAAAATACATATACTAGACATGCGTTATCAATTGACTAAACTAATATTGATATTAGAAAATACAAACAAAGTTTAGTTATAAAACAACAATAATCAATCAATCAATCAATCAATCAATCAAATATGCAACAAAGTAAAATGGGACATTATTATCATGAAAACAAAAGAAAAATGTATATCTTATCTTAATAATAACTATAAAGGCGATTGTATCTAAGCATACGAATGTTAAATAAAACTAAAACTATCTCTAATGATGAAACGAAAAGAAAAAAAAAAAAAATATACATATATTTAGCCGTATATATAAAAAGGAAGAAATTTTTATTAAAAAATCGTGAATTAACAAAAGATTGGATTGTCAAATGATGATGATGATCACGTGAATAAATGATGTGTGAAAATAATAACTAACTCGATATTATACTCGAACGTTGACGAGACAAAGGTTGGTTAAAGTGTTTTTTTTTTCTTTTTCTTTCTTTCTTTTTTATTTCGACTTTTAGGTATAATATATTTCTAGGTTATGAATGTGTTCGAATAAAGTGTTCATTCTTATTCGGATAAATATAAATAGTGATTTTATTAGCGACGTAAACAAACGAGGTAGTTATAATTTGTATTGGGGGGGTTAAAAAGTTGATGAGTGAAAAATCATTGGGATAGTAGACGATGATTGTATAGTGAGTTAGTGAGTGCAGTTATCCAGCGAGTTTTGATATTGATATGAGATCGATTAAACTCATTGAAGATTTTTATAAAATGTGTTTTTATTCATTTAATGACACTTTGATATAACACGATACGTTGTCAACTCAATATTTAGGGCTTTACTCTACAATGTTTTGATTGACACTGGGTTGGGGCTCGTCTTGCGTCCGGCTAAACCCAGTCGACAGAGTTTCGTCAATTACGCACAATTTACGATAAAAGAAAGGGCTCGATCATTACCGGCGTTTAATTAGATTTAATATACGATAATAACGCAACTTGCGATACATACTTTTCGTATTTTAGATTTTTAGATTTTTAAAGCAGCGCTGCGGTTTATATATTTTGATTGAGAACTCACCTGTTCATCCGCCATTTTTACAGCTTCGCATTTCAACACTGAAGGCTCGATCACATGCGACGATAACATGCGAGCAGCGAGGCTGGCTACGAGCGTCCCGCATAAGCTTCGTCTTAAAAATATTTCGTCTAGAACATACTCGCAGCGCCATCTGTCGTTGAAAATAAAATTTAATACGAGTCGATACTCCCTAGGATCGAGAGAAAAGAAACTATGAATACTCGGCAATGATTGGTCCGTTATTTTGTCCAATTTTACCCGCGGAATGATCGAAAATTCAAAATTTTCTTTCCTCATTGTCTTGAAATCGGGAAGAGAAACTCAAAGAATTGATAATTATCGCCTAAGTTCGATACAGTTTTTAAACTTTTTCTAATCATTCGATTCCAACAACAATCATCAATTTTTGAGCCAGAATAAAAAGACAACGAATCTGTAATCGCAACAGAAATCAAACGGCACTGTTGCGCGACTTCAATTTTGCGCACGTATGCATATGCATATTTTTGCTGCATAAAATCAATATTTTCTTACACCCTCATCGAGAAATATGGACAATATGAATAAAATTGCTGATACGAATGAAAATTTAGGAATTGATTCGAGACAATGATTGTAGCAATTGTCTCTTTCGTAATACATAGAATAAAAATAATGGATATTGATAACACATTACTACGGGTTAGCTATAACTCCGTCGATTCTAGATTTATTCAAAGTAACATTATTACTTACAAATGTACAGGTCATTCCAGTAAAATGCTACGTATATTAGGAATCTTTTACTTCTTATAGCACAAATAAAAACGATTTATAATAATATGCGCATGAATAGTTACTGAATTGTTATGCTACATGTATGTTAATGAAAAATGAATGAACCCGCTGTACGAATAGATAAGAATTACTTAAATCTGCGTTTTAAAAAACCAATCATTACGAATTTTAGTCTTTATCTGCCGTTATGAAAAAAAAAAAAAAATGATCCAATGGATTTAGTAACAATAATTTATAACGGTCGATACCTTAAATGAATGTAAAGTCGGATTTGAAATTTGAAAAATGGCCGTTACTTAGTTTTTTACGCGGTGAAAAACGTTTTATTCGATATTATTTTACGTTAATTTTAATGATTCATTATCGTGTTTTTCAGGCTTGAAAAAATGTATAAAAAAGAGACGAAGATATTATTTTACGCACGTAGTTTTTTTTTTTTTTGTTTTTTCTTCTTTTTTCATCTAGATTACAGAATACAATACGAGACAAAGCACAACGAAGGTGTAAATTTTTTTTTTCATTTAGATGTTTTAGGAATAAGGGGATATTTAAATTTCTCTCTCGATATCGTAACAGTATTTAAGCGAAAATGCTTCATCATTCGAAATTTGAATACGACGAATTTCTATAAAGCCGTAATAGCTATAGCTATAGCTGTAGCTGTGTAGGTACTGATCTGACTCTAAATCAAATCAGTGATTTATGTTTACTTTGGTTCTACCAGAAGACCTTGGTAGCGTAAAATGCATAATTTAAGCTCCAAGACCCCGATAGACATTAGCTAATAAGAGTTCCGTCTTACATTATTAGTTATAATTAATAAATAATAGATTCGAGTAACATTATTAATTGTTTGTCTTTTACTTCTTCTCATTATTCTCATTATCCTCATCATGCATTTTATTCAAAGCATTGCATAAATTCTCACAGTATATTATTACCTCGGTAATTTTTTTTTTCTTTTTGTTTTTTTTTTCTTTCTATTATTTGTACAATATATTTATTTTAGTCTACAATATGCTTTGTTTGGCATTTTCGTAAAGCATGAGACATTCTTTTTTTCTTTTTATTATTTATTAATTTTTCTTTGTTTTCTTATCATTTTTTATTTTTATTTTTATATAGATTTAGGGTAGGTATACTAAATTAGTAAACAAAATTCATTGAAAATTAGAAACTGAATATTTGAACATATTATGTAGTTACATATTATTATTATAATATACTACCTAATATAATAGATACCTTGAAGAATCTACATTAGTTATCTGGACTTTATTCTGTATGCTCAGACTTTTCGAAGTAACAAACAACTATCTCAAGTGTCTCGTAATTTATTTTTATTTTTTTTTCTCTTTCTTTCTTTCCTTCTTTCTTGTTTTGTTCTGTTTTTATTTATTTATTTATTTATTTTGAATATTTTTCTTTTTCCTATAATAATAATAATAATCTAATACAATCATTCATAATATACAGTAGTTACGATTGTTTACTCCCGATGAAAAGAAACTAGAAGAAAAAAAAAAAAAACTAATTTTGCTTTCCCAGTTTCATATCTACGCGATGATTTATCGGATAAATTTTTTTCTTCTTTCTCTCCTTATCAGCCTCAACACCACACTCGTCCACCAAATCTTACAATATGTAAACTGCAATTGAGAATATCGAAATCGCGCGACAAATATAAGATGAAATAAAGCAAAAAAGAAAAAAAAAGAAAGAAAAAAAAATTTCTATAAACAAACATTTATAATATTTATAATTTTTTGTAAAATATTTTTGCGATCCCCTGTGTATTAATTATTCAATTTACTGACCTGTATTGTATGCATAATTACCTACTTAGAATTGAAAATCGTATTTGATAAAAGGAAAAAAAACAAAAAATTTATTTATTTTTTTTCCTTTTTTTTCGAATGATCATTCTTCTGTTTTTTTTCAATCCCATTTTTTTTTTTTTAATACTAATTAACTGGATAAGGGAAAAATTCTATTTTATATTTTTAAGTTTTAGGATATTGTTTTTTTTTTATTTTTTATTTTTTTTTATTAATAATAATAGTAATCTGTAAATCTATTATGAAAAGAAAGGTTTTTTGTTTTTTTTTCTCCGTCATCATTGTTTATTGCAAATATGATCTAGAACCATTTACAAAAGGAATGTGTGTCAACCATCTTTGAATCATTTTTTTATTTTCATTATTATTATCATTATCATTATTATTACTATTATTTCTTTACAATGAAAAAGAAAAAAGATTGAAGAAGTAAAAAAAAAAAAAAAATATGTATTTTTTTTTTATTACTTTGCTACCACACAAAATTGATTTTTATTAATCAACAGTGTGTGTGTATGTGTGATGTGTGATGTATGTGTATGTGTATGTGGTAAGATTCCGACATGATAACAAAAACAGTTTAATAATTTTATACTATAAAGAAAAATCATTATTCATTATTAAATTTTTGTAATTATTATTATTATCATTATTGTTATTATTATTATTATTAGGTAATATTATTATTATTATTGTTATTATTATTATTATTATTATTATTATGTACACTTGGATCGTTGTAACTATTACATAATTGCCTTTGATACACAAATTAATTAATACTAAGTTACAAACTGACACCAGTTTTGATAGTTTTTTTTTTTATTTTATATAGTTGTAAAGCAATACCCTATTAAAGAGGTGTCGATGATAATAATATGATGTCGATAAATTGCCATCGATCAAATCCGACAATGAATTAATGAATGAATCAATGAATGAGTGAATGTATAATATACAGCTATTATACCATTTAGTATATTATCAAATGACGTAGAGTAAAATCACACAAAGATGGTTGGATATCATTTTCCATAATGTATTTAGGGAAATCTTAAATTCTAACTGGCTTTGCTTTATATACGTGGCAATCGCAAAGTTTCATTTATTTATTTATTTATTTATTCAATTATTTATTTATTTAATTAATTATTTATTTTTATTTTACTTTTATTTTTAATTTTCAATTTTTTTCTTCTTTTTCTTTTTTTTTCTTTTTTTAATCTTTTCTTCAGAATCCAGTTAATTTCGAATGAGATCAATGGTGGTGTCAGTGTATACCTACCTATTTTGCTAAATAAATAGCAATCCAGATTAAGCTAATCGCAAAAGACATTAAAATATACTATATATATATAATAATATACTGAACTACAATATATGTAATAATAATAATTCTTTCACAAAATCAAATTAAATTCCATGCACACCGAATATATAAGTACATACTCTGATCGAAACGATATTCTGCGATTTTCTTATCTATAAATTAATTACATAAAAAATCTTTAATTTATTATAATACATCTATGTTTTTTGTTTTTTTTTTGTTTTTTTTTTTGTGTTTTTTCTTTTTTAATCTTTTACGTTTTCATTTCTTTTTTCTTTCTTTCTTTCTTTATTCTTTTTTCCTTATTTAGGTATATCCAGCCCTCCTAAAAATCTTCCCCCCCCCCCCCCCCCCCCCCCCCACTTTGTCGCGTATTTTTCAAGTCTTTTCTTTTTTTTTTCATTAATAGGAAAATGGTCATCTTCTATCGTGACATAGAACTTAGAAGAATTTCCAAGTGTTTTGCCGAACCAGACAATATTTTTCATCTACTACATCCATGGGATGTATAATAGTTAAATTAGTTTTAGTTTTTTGTTTTTTTTTTTTTCTTTTCTTAAGTACATACTGTACGTGTACACGTCCACAAAAGACGCGTAAATTAATTCGTAGTATTTAGCGTAGTCGGTACATGTTTGTTTATTTATTTACTGTTTTTTATTCTGTTTCTTCTTCTTCTTCTTTTTGTTTTTCTTTCAACTGTATAGGTAGAATTTCTTTGCTTTTCAAGGCAAATTATAAAACAAAAGTCATATTAGCTGAGTCTCTTATAGAAGTCTTGTCTGTTTAGGCTCTGGTCACACTTAACACTGGTTCTTCGTTCTCTGCACGTACTATCGTGAACACATTGAATTCACTCACTAACCACGTGTCTGAAACGAAAATTTCAATTATCATATCTCGAATTCAATAACTTAATATCATATTGTTTCTATCTGTCCATTCAAGACGAATTTTAAACAAATGAATCCACTTCCAATTGGGTATTCAACTTCGTTCATTATTTAAAATATAGAAAACTAATTTCTTTTTCTACTCACAGTCATATCACAATAAAGGAATTTTCGTGTAGATACGTCACTCGAATGCTGTAACAATGGATGAAAAAAAGATTATAAAAACAGTTGTGGTAATATAAAAAGCAAAGGAATTTATTGGGGGGATGGGGGGAAACTTACGAGAGGGAGATCTGGTACTAGATTGATTAGCCATTGACGTATTAATGGATGCGTTACCACTGGCGGGTGTTCCTTCCGGTGGACTAAAGTTGAGGAAATCCCAAATGAGGATGGTATCGTCATGAGAAGACGATACTATCTGGAACTCGTCAAACTGAAGGCGGAAAACGCGTCCGGTGTGCTCCTGGCGCAATAAAAAAACATGTGCCTACTATAATCACTGCATCATTCTGCGTTTATATTAGAAAATTAAACGACGATATTCAATGTGAATAATGAGTTAGGGAGTAAAATTTGAACAGCAAAAATGTACCATATACAATAGAGAACTATTAAAAGCTCCGTCAAACATTCAATTTCACAAGTATTCTATGAAATTTTGAAAAGTATCTTACCACCAATGTACGCAGGCAGAGCGTACTTGCCGGTGCTCTGGGGTCAAGAGCTGAGACGAGATCCCAGACCTTGATTTTTCTGTTAAATTAATAAATAATGACAATTATTATTTCCAGTCACAAAATCAGGTTGAAAATTCCAAGATAAATCAAACGAATGATGCGAATATTTCAAATTACCCGTCGTAAGCTCCGCTGACGATTCTTTTACTGTCGAATCTGATGCATCTAACGAGTTCCTCGTGGCCTTCAAGAACCCGTAAACACGCACCACACTCAATGTCCCATAGTCTGATGGTGTTATCGCTACTACCACTTACAACGAGGCGATCTCTATATTGCAAACACGCTATACCCCGCTTGTGTCCAATTAATGTTCGCACAAACTCACAGGTGGATGTGTTCCACACTTTAATAGTTCTATCACCACTAGCCGACACTATATACTTTTCGTCAAAATCTACAACATTTACAGCTGCTCTATGACCCACTAAGACACGACGTAACGTTATTTCAGTTTGCGAAGTCATGTCCCATACGGCAATCGATCGATCCTAAGAAAAGGGCAAAATTTTATTGAAAAAACGTTTCATTTTTGAATAAATTAAATTTTTAGAATCTCATTTCAAGTTCCTGTGGTTTATTTTACACAATCTTTGACCAAAATCGGCGTTATTATTCACCTTAGAACACGTGACCATCATTCCATTGTTAAACCGCAGATGTAGAACAGCTTCGCAATGGTGGATAAGCGTGTTAAGCATTTCCCCAGTGTTTGCATCCCATACTCTAACAGTGCTATCCGAAGATCCTGATATAATAGCTTTGTCGTCATATTGTAGGCACAGAACTGATCCTGTGTGTCCAGTGAGTACCTTTATGCACTGAAGTGTATTTCGGTCCCATATTTTTATCGTGTTATCCCTCAATCCTGATACTATTTTCTGATCGTCATACTGCAGGCAATATACACCCTTTGAATTTTCACTACGACAATTTATTCGCTGTAAATTGTGCCTTCCCATTCGCCAATTATTTTCTATACTATCTATGTCCTTTATTATCTTCGGGAATAAAGTTCTGTAGAATGCGTGGTTCGGGTGACTCTCCCCTGGTCTTGGCTTAAATAAATACTGTATCCTGAAAAGAGAGAAAAAATCGACGTCAGGATAAGGAATCGGTTTCTCTACGTTATTTACAATCACTTAAAGTATCTATTATCAAAATTGCAAGCGATGTGTGTTAATTTATAAAATAGGTTGAATTACCAATGAGATAAATTAATTCTGACCTTAATTGACTCTAAAATAGTGATTACGATAAATTTCAATAAAATTTCAAGGCATTTGGGCTCTTTATACAAAACTTTCAATTTTCTGTGATTAAATTTAGCAAAATTTTAGATAATACTGAAATCAATGTTCTGATCAAAGATATGAACAAATTGGAATGAAGTTTAGGAGAAATATGATCATTTTGTTTTACAAATCTGTTAATTTATACTATATTCTAAATTCCAAATAAACAAACCATCCTCTCCTCTCTGCTAAACCTCGCCACAACGAGTCGGTCCTAACTTTACGTTCGATTAGTTTCTTCCATAGCATTCCTTCACTTATTACTCTGTACCATTCCTTACAGACCATTTCAGCGGCGCATAACGAGTCCGCGTCCAGATATGATAGAATGCTTTCTGCGACGTGGTCTAAACCTTTTTCTATAAAATAGAATAAGAAGAAGAAAGGAATGAATAAATTGAATATAAAATGAACACAGAAAGAACAGGAATAAAAAAATAATCTTAGTTATATAGGAGATTCTAAGAATACGTTGAGTAAGAGAATAATAAAAAAAATGGAATTTTATTCAACTATCTGACTCACTTGGTAGAAGGGATATAAAATCTCTCTGCAACATTGGTTTTAAATAGGCATTTATGTGTCCGTGTTGATAATGGCACATCCTTGCCAATAATTGTTCGACAAAATGTACTTGTTCCGGTTCGCTCCATCTTTCAAATAATTTCATACAAGTTTCACGATCCTGATTATACTGAGGAGAAACACCTGTAGGTGGTTCTTTCTTCCTTGCTGGATCGTAGAGTATCGTCATTGGAAACTAGAAACACAGACGAAAAAAATCAGAATAAAAAAATGTTTTAGAAAATGTGAATGACGTGTGATTCGTGACATGTATACCAAGTGAATGACAATCACCAAATTTATACGACGTAATAGTTCGAAGGTTGAAACGTGAAAAATGAAGAATGCATGAATACCGTAAAATAAGAGTCCTAGTGTGATTATTATGCGCCAAAATAGTGATCAGATCGAATCGACTGTGGCATTAAAGACGATGATGCGATGTGAAAATGAAACCCGTTGAAACAGGTCTGCAGCTGATGTGAGTGCTGACTAGTGACTAGTGACTATTATAATAAATACGCGATGTGTTGGATTACGTGTAGTGGGGGTACGAGGTACTATACGGGTACGACACGACGTGTACACTGTACAGTGTACAGTGTGTGTTCGTACTCCGGCTGCAGAGAAGAGGAGCAGCTGAAATAAACGAACTGTCATGCCTATAGGGGCGGGGCATGGTCAGAGTTTTATGTACATACATACATACATACATACATACATGTATATGCTGTTTTCGTACCGCGCGATTTAAATTAATCTATTTAAAAGAAAAATATTTGAAACACTTAACTCTGTTCACATTTTTTTCTTATTATTACGTATGCAGTTTATCATTCTATTTTCATACGATAAAAATAGCGCATGAATTATTTATGTATTTAAAATAAAACAAACAAACAAACAAACTAACTAGGTAGTTGCTTGAATAAATTATAGATTCTTTACTGTGAAAAATAATAATCGTTGAAAAAATGGGGAAAAAAATTAGACAAATTATTATTATTATTATTATTATTATTATTATTATTATCGAACGATTCGTGGTACCGTTTGACAAATGACGACACTTCGAATTAAAGCCGATAATAGTAGCGTGGTGGTGCGAGCGATGACTCACGCAGGGAACGGAAGAACTTCTACGAGCTTAACAAATGCGATTATAGTATACATAGGTACGATGATATACCTAGTAAAGTGAAGAACAGGGAAAGGCAAATCTGACAACGCGAGGCCTACTGGCAGCTGTTCTTCTCGCGATCTAGTATAGTTCGGAATCATACGATGGCTAAGGATCAGAAGGGCGTAACCCACAAAAAGAACTGCGGATGCTGCAAGAAGGACTCATCATGTGTTAAGTTTTCAGATATACGCCTCGAGGCAGGCAGAAAATTCAACAAAGTCGAAAAAATGTGGGTTACGCCCTTCTGGTCCTTGGCCCTCGAATAATTACCTACTATACTCCTATGATCGGTACACATTCATACGCACATCAGAGTGGTCCTTGATTTGATCATTTTTGAATTTCAATGCTTCCGTGGGCGGAGACGTCTTCAAATATGTACAAAAAAATGTAGCCAAAACCAAACCGCAGGTTCTTATCTCAATTCTAAGTACCGTTACAAAGCCTCCGAAATTTCACATTTGAATAAAACAGGATTTCTGACATTTCACGGTTGACTTATTTTCCTCCCATATTGCAGTATAGCGCCGAAATATCTGAAACTTGGTACACTCCTTGGCTGTAGTAGCGGGTGTTTCATTAAAATTCGACAGATTTTCAACGATGTAATTTTCGACGCTACAAGCGCGCCAAAAATAAAAATTTCCCATCTCCAAATTGTGATGAATAACATTTCGTGAAATTCTGAGATTAAACACAGAGCTTATGGGTGGCGCAGCCAGGGCTGGCCATAAGTGGAAGTTGAGCGGCGCCCTGGCTATCTGACCCACACGCTCTTTGATTGATCTTAGTAAGTAAGATCTTCCGTATAGCTCGGAAACTATCGGTCCCTCAATTTTTCGTTAAGGAAAATTTAGTCTCGTAGATTTTCACGGGGAATCTATGCTCAATATATGGCCCGCTCAATCTGAATCAACCTGTATATATCCAACAATAATTTGATTCGGAAACCTCCTTCCTTTGTGGAGGAGGTTTCCTGACTCCCGAGGTCCCTGACCTTAAAATTATACATACTATATACCTACACCTATATATACAGAGAATTCACATCGCGGTTAGATACGGAGCTATTATTAATATATAAATAAATTCAAGGGAAATTTAAAAGAACAATATTAATTTTTTTTAAATGTTATTATAGACGTTATATACGTATATATATATTATATACAAACGTTATCAAACTCTCGATAAACTCCCGCGTTCATTTTACAATTACTACAATTACATCCATTGAGCTTATTATTGTTAGATTTCATAACGGAGTAAGTAACTCAATTTAACGAACATTCAGGCCCGTGCCATATTGCTAAATTTTCTGCACAGTGAAGACGATCTTGTGATAATCCTTAAGCTATAGGTATAATACCGCAACGTTTTGCAGATCATGCGCAATGCTCGTTTAACAACGGGAAGAAGTACTTTCTCGATTTAAGGTAGTAGGTATATAATATGTGCCTTATTATTTCTGCAGTCGAGAATCGGTGGGCTTATGAAATTAAATTTATTCCTCAAATTTTTCCTCAATTAAGAATTCATATAAGGTAGACAAAACAAAAACGAAGGATTTTGTTTTGAACGTACCTACGCAATCAAAAATAGTAAATAAACGAAAAAGAAAAACGAAAAGAGAGAATGGACGGTCATGGTCTATAGAAATCGTTTTGCAACCTTCATCCTATGGCCACAATCCTTGAAACTTAACTCTTCAACTTAATATACTAATACAATAATTAGGTCTGTGCGCTGAAACGCTTTTGCCATTAACTCGCGATCTATACCAGCGTGGAGAAAACAAAGAATAATAATTTTGAGAAAAGACTGGTGTAGAAGCGATCCGAGTCGTAAGCAAAATCTAAACGTAAAAACGTATAAATCTGCATCGATTAATTCAGTCTGTACTGTGTATCATCCAGTTTTGGAATTTATTATTCATAATTTTATAGTTGAATTCTAAAAGTGAATTTCGTTGCGTTTCAATTTCGAATGTATAATAATGATTGCAATGAAAAATGATATTGCGAATAATTACGATAAAACAAATGGAATTGATCAATTTCCCGAGTTGAGGTGTGTAACTGAAGTCAAAATTTCACACGCCCCTGATCTTCGCCCTTTCTGTGTTTGCTTGCCGATACAGATGTAGAAGAAGAAAGGCAAGGCGACAAACACCTGGAAACGTAAATAATCAATACCTACGTTGCCATTCGATGTATATGAGAATTGGAGCAATCATATTACACCTACTTAGGTACATAATAGAATATCGTTTGTCGCAACGCGAGGATTATTATAATGGAAAATTAAATGCGGGTCGTAATATTATCATAGTACAAAAGCTGGGTGTTGCCCTCGCACAATAAACGATTACCTTGACCGTCTGAACCGTTACGTTGCGCGGGTCTCGACTTAGGAGTTATGTAGTTGTGTACAACCGAAGGTATATAGGAATAGGTGTAGGCATAGGTATAACTAAACTAGACTGTGAGTATTACATAGACGGTGCTGCAGGTGAAAACTGTGAACAAAGACGAAATTGATAAATTGTACATAAAGAGATCGAGACTGCAACCGGCGGTGTATATAATAGAGCCGAGAGTATAAGAACTGGCTTTGAACTTATCGGTATAGGTATAGCTATACGAGTTCTGTATCTAACGGTATATTGAACCCGTGTGATGCTACTTTTCTACAGCACAGTAGTGTCTTCCGTATTTTATACTGGTTACCAGGCTATAAATTTTATTTTTGTTTTCACGGAAATCGGGTAATCTTATACATCGTAGCCGAGGTAAATAAGATATAGTCGCGATATATATATTTACGCTCGTGTGTGTGGGTGAAGCGACGCGTCGTCGGCTATAAAGAGCAGGAGGACATCACGAAATTCAATCTCAGAGTATTTGATGTGAATAATGATCAGCTACTACATTAATTATAAATAGTTAAGTATAGTTTTAATTAATTAAATTATTATTTCATCATATAATTACGTTATTATTATTATTATTATTTATATATATATTTTTTTTTCACTAGTCTCAATTCGATAGATTGATTATAAAATTATTGAATGATGTAATGATAACGAAACAGGCGGAGTGCATCGTGTTAGAACTAAGGCGGTTAAATTTCTGTGGAATAGTGTACGTAGTATATGTATAGCCTGAATCTAAACGATTGCAGAGGAATAAAAATAGCACCTCGAAACGTTTGATTGTTTATTTTGTAAGAAATACCAAAATAAACTCTTCCTCATCTTCCTTCCTCTATAATCGTATCGCGTAGGTATAAACGTGGGGCGGCGTCATGAGATAAGAAAAGAATTACATAGGTATATGTAGGTATAAGCCGACGGATATGACGTTTATGGAAATAAATAAATTCATTTTCATATAGACATGCATTTCGTTTTTAGATCTAGGGGTATAGTTTCGCTTTAATAAGAACAATAACTAATTTAATTTATTATTTTCATACGCGCGTCCATATGCTCATATGGGAAACGAAAATACATGTTACCTATGTATTCAAGTCTCGTGTTGCGTTTGAATGCACCCTTAAATCAATCAACAGATTTAAAGAGCGTCGTCTCTTGGTATTCTTTTCCCCCAATGACTCATCGTGGAAGAAAAAGAAGAAAAGTCTTTGCGTTCGCGCGGCTCGTTTACGACGGATATAGCTATAAGCTATATATACTATGAGAGAATTGAAGAACAAATCAGTAGAGATACGTGCGTACATATAGTACCCATACGTGCTTCGCTTTTAAAGATACGAATTTTTGTTCCATCAGTTTGAAAAAATATATTCAAAATTCAACCAATCATATAAACGATGACAATTTTGGTTTTTACGTTTCATTTCAATACTGACAAGGGGAGGCTACGACCCGTGGGTCACCGATTCGATCCATCTTTAGTACACGTGTAGGTCATGACCAGGAGTACAATAGGTGCAAGTAGTAAGGTGCGCTTCGCAACCGTTTCCGAAAAAATAATTAATCGGAATTTCAGTGCGTTCATCTGCATTCTACGTTAGCGAAAAACCCACCGAGCGCGTGGCGCAGCAACAAGAGCCCCGCTTCATAAGAGCATTTTTTTTTAAATTTTTTTTTTAGCGGAAAAAGGGATTCTGAAAAAATCGTACAGGAGTTAGAAGAATTAATATTTTTATTACCAGTATTTTGTACAACGTTTTATGTATTCTACCCTATTTTTTTATTCACTATCGTGCTGTTTGATTATCGACGAATCACTGCACGAATTAGGATGATATCGATCATAGAAGCAGGGAAAACAATAATTGATGCGGCATCTTGAGCAAGTGATAAATGCCGTATTTTTGCATTCACATGGATTTTTTAAAACATCTATTGCAAAGCAAACTTGGTCAACGTTCACGAAGGAGGTCTTGTCATCGCACAATTTGGCCGCAAACCACGCGTACTTTAACATGCTACAGAAAATTGGTGCCGATAATTGATGGTGTACGAGAGCCTGAATTTTGATACAATCTTCTCGGGAAGTTATTTTTCTGTCCTGTTCGATAATGTGAGCCCAGTTCTGTAGTCTTTCGATGAAGTTGTTTACTTGACGGTAAAAATAAACGTCGCACGGCTGCACTAACGAAGTGCACTTTGGTGGGATTACTTTTATGGCGCAAGTTGGCGTACCCTCTTCATCTGTGAAAATCTCGTCATGCAGAACCGGGTTGGTTTCATGCCCTCCCTCAGAACCAATTAGGAAAAGAAATTTTTCTTTCTTCACATACGGCTTGATCACATCGATCAGAAAATCTTTGTACAATGGCGTTGTCAGCTTGCCGGACTTCGAGGATGTGATGGCAACGTTTGTATATATTTCCGCGTATGCGTCCACCAATTTTTGCACCTTAGGTCCAAATTTGCCAGTTGTCTCTTGCAGACAGACGAATACCGTTGGAAGTAGTTTTCCGGATAGGGTCATAGCATATTGTGCGGTATGCGAATGCGTGCCCTTGTTCATATCCTTCTTGCACTTCGCTTGCTCGGCGAGGGTTCGGTTGTACGACGACTGGTATTGGCACTCTGGACAAAAAGAGTCGAATGTAAGAACTTCGTTGTCTATACATGATATTTTACTTCGAGTATTAAAGAAAGATTTCTTTTCCCAATACCTGTCTGGTCGGTGTTGATGACAAGATCCTTGTCGTAGTTCGGGATGAGGGCTCGTGCATGGAGACGAAACTTTTCTGCTGCAGCAAGGGTCTCCTCCATTGTGGTAGTTTCTCTCTCCGACACAAATTTCCTCATTTGTTTATGTCGAATTCGGTGTCTTCGTTTGAAGGTCAAGATCCACGCCTCCGAAGCTTTAAATTCCAAATCTGGAAATTGGCTGGCAGCAGCTAGAGCCCATTGCTGCAAGTTCCTCGTCGTGACTTGCTGTTTGGATTGACGAGCTTCCACAAAGCGATCATGAGTCCACTTATCAATTGTTGTATATTTATCTATCATGGATCCACCTTTCTTAACTTGTTCTTCCCATATTCTCAACTGGTCCATTCTCTTCAGACGGGAACCTCCATGGCTTTGCAGAGTTTTCAGGCCCCATTTTGGGTGCTTCTTCGCCAAATTAATCACCTTTATTTTATAATCAAGCGGAATGTTGTTCCGATCGATTTTCGACCTTTTTTCATCTGGATAGTACTCGTCGTCTGATTGTGATGCAGAAGCTTCGGCTTCTTCGAACGGACCTTCTTCGTCGGACTCTTCAAACATAATGAGATTGTCTTCTACAGCCATGTGATCTTCTGTCGGAAGTTCTCCGATTTCCATGGGTTCTTCTTTAATCACCGCAGGAGGTTCTGTCGCGATTTTATTATTTTCGGGAAGGAGCTTCTCACAATATACTATCAACTCTTTAAGCTCCATTTTCGAGTCTTTAATATTCTGGGAATTTGAGTCAGGTTCACTACCCTCGGCCTTTGAAGGCCCCGGCACATCAGTGTCACGTGTGGAGTCAGACATCATACAATTATTCAAAATTTCACGATGTTACCACCTCAAGGGCCAACGAACGAATGCGGATTCAACCCTTTACTGATAGACCCGTTTACCCTCTTGCTAACCGAAATCTTTTCTCCGTGTACAGGTGTCCTCGCCAGGTCAGAACAGGTCCGAAAGAATACCCATGAATGAGTTACTGCTTGCGGGGTACGAGGAAGTCCGATTTTTCACAGAAGTGCAATGAAAGGAACAAACAGTGCCTTTTAAGTATAACATGTTCGGGGCAGGAGATATTGTAGCAAAAAAAAAAAAAAAATAGATAAACCGGAAATAAACAGCATCGATTGAACACAGAGATAAAAAAAAGAAAAAGGAAATGATTCAGTTTTTCAAAGATTTTTTTCTCGATTATCAAACAAATTTTGTTTTTTCTTCTTTCTTTCCGAGTTCCTTCTCTCTTCGTGTACCGCTCGTGGCATAGACACTAGACACATAGAACATCTTTTATGTATTAGGTTTATCGCGCTCCGAATACGGAGCACGTGTATAAGAATCGATGAAGAGGTTCGAAGACCCTGCGAGATAGCCAGATAGATGATGCGGAGATTTGTCAGGGCGGTCAGTTGATCATTCGTTTAATCGATATATAGACGCTGGCTGCCAATTGTTCCAGTATTCCCGAATAGAAGCGAGGCGAAACGACGCGACACGATGGCTTGTTGCTACGTCACACCGAGAGGTACACACGCCGTCGCGACGCTAGTATTATACCAACCTAACTCTACATACATACATACAGTATATATATATATATGTATAATCCTACCTATATATACGCGACCCTCTGCGTCATTGGAAAAGTTGCTTTGCGGGTAGAAGCTTATATACATAGTATATCTCAGTATGTATACAAATGCCTATATCTATACCAACTTCGATGCGTATAGGTGCGTTTAAAGAAAGAAGGATATAGTCGGATATAAAAATCGCAGTTTGTTTTTTCATTTCCGGTTTAATTTTTTATAATTTAAAGATTTCGCATACTCCAGAGAGAAAAAGAACGTAAAGTTTTCGAATTTAGTGTCAAACGATTTGTTTTTTTATTTTTTTGTTTTAGAATCGAATCAAATCGTTCAAAACGTATATGTACTAATATATTACAGTTTCAACTATATATACTCATATAGTACCTATGATAAACGACCTAAAATGATATAAGTTTTTGAAGAACGTCTACGCGGCGAAGCGCAAGGTTCAACGACACGACCCCCAGGATATTCTAGTTAAGCGCATTTCTCGAGGTAAGGTCTTTGCACGACTCGAGTAGCGCTGAGGTTATCGTTTCATTCGATGGATCGGGGTTGATGGTATATATATGCATAGTATATAACCAGCGCAGGTAACTAAAAATCGTCATTCAGATTACAGCGCACGTTGAATGATAAATCCGTCAAAAAAAAAACGAAAAAAAGAAAAAACCACTTTCAGTATTCTTTTACGATTTATACCTTCAGAATATCTTTTATGCACGCGTATCAAAATTCATTCCTAAAAGATCGATCAGAGAACACTATACCTATGTATTTAACTCTGTACATGAAATAGCGCGTGTTGAACTGGTAACAGGATCAGTTTTTTTTCTTTTTCCTTTTTCTCCTCTCGATTACAAATCTCGTACTGGCAAGATACAAAAACGAAGTTATATCTGATTGGCGTATACATAGTGCAGTGCTGTTGCCACCAAGGAGCAAGCAATTAAACGACCGAATTATCTCAGTATGGATATTGTACAGTATGGTATAGCCGCCAGTAGTCCGTGACGACTGGTCGCGTATTTAATAAATTACATATACATAGTATATACACCTATGTGTATATAGAACAGGTCGAAAACGTGGACTGTACAGAACTAAGTATGCATATATATTATATATACATATGTACATATAAACTAAACGAAATATGGTATCGTCATGGTATTTATTTACCGAAAAGATATATAGTTAATGGATCGACAACAACGGGCAATTATAGGTATATGCATACATGGATATAATTTTAGGCACTAAATTATCGTATGTAAAGCGAAAGGCGAGAAAAAAAAGAAAAAATAATAATCCAAAAGATCGAAGGAGACATTCGATACACACAGGGTCAAGTTTTTTACCTTCTATAACCAGAACTCGGAGGTAAATTTAGTTATGAGAGACCGGGGGTCGAAGTGCAGCCGAATATTGAAAGAACCGAATGCATGATAACGATTTCCGAACTCGTTAGAGACGATTTCGAATTTTCAAAAACGTTGAGAGATTTTATAGAACATCAAAATTCGGAGAGTTCGGAATGGAGAGAGCTCAAATTTCCGAAAGCCTAAGACATCTGAAAATTTCGGTTTATTCATCAGGATGTACAGACAAAAAATGGTAAATTCTTATCTAGACCATCTTTAAAATGCATGTGTTTAAATTTTAAGTTTCGGAGGCTTGGCCCTTCGGATTTTTAGCTTTCGCAATTTTGAACCTTGGGTGTGTTCTTGGCGTTTTAGAGTTCTTTAAATCAGGTATGTGTATAGACGATCGGGGAAATACCCTTTCTCAAAACTATATGACTTATCCCAGTTAGAACTAATAGTATAATCTATAACACGTGTGTATAATGATCGTAATATCGATACACTGAAAAAGATTAAAAATAAATTAAGAAAAAAAAAAGCACCTATAATCTATAATATTCACAAGGTTTAGTTATTATTATATATTTCTTTCTCTTTTTCTCCCTGATCCTTATTGATCCTTGATCCCTGATCCTTGAGATCTCTTCTTTTCCTTACTCTATCAATATCCTATTGTATCAATATTTATTTGTTTTTCTTCCTCGTGTCACATAATATCAAAGATTGGTTCTTTCCTTCCTCTATATAATACTACACGTGTCCCTGGCTACTACATATATTTAAACACAACATATGAAGTAGGAACCTGTACCCATGAGACGATACCAAATCATTGCCTCACGACCTATGATACGTGATATATGTACATATGTATATGAATGTATGTTATAAACAAACGGATAAACTCGCGTGTATATTATACTCGTATACGATCGCGTCCTTCGTTTTCAATACCAATCATTCGGTACCTCGCGCATTTAACAAAACGATTACACATGTATGTATATAGGATATAAATAATAGTACAGGATTTAATTGACCTCGAAGTTACCGAAACCTTGACGAAGTATAAGTATAAACGCTAGTAAGTAAGTAAGTAAGTAAGTAAGTAACTAACCAACTAACTAACTAACTACATATAAGTTCGGCAAAAGTTGTTCCTCGTATAAATCCAACCATGGCGAATTATATTGTCTAAATCTTCTTGGAATCTAAAAATAGAACGTCGATAGAACTTTATATACATAGGTTTATATATATATAAAAAGGTATATATATATATTTTTCACAGACGGAGTCTAATGATTTGTTTCTTAAATTAAAAACCGCCGCCACGCTATATACATATGATCGTTTGTTAGAATTCGAATAAAAGATATATCCTCGGCCTCAGCTGTGTAACGAATCGATTTGACATCAAAAGCGGATAATCTAGCACGTAATAAATCGAGGGATAAAAGAAAAAAAAAAAAAAAAAGCACACAAAATTTTGTAATTACACTACTAATCTACTTTTAGATAACTCTTTACTCAAATTTTCAAACGTTGAAATAAATAAAGTGGAATAAAAATTGACAAAAAAAAAACAAAAAAACAAGAACGTAGATTATCATTATCCTCTCGGCTGTTTAATTTCGTTATCAAACAATCTTGGTAATTAATTCCCACCAACATTCTCTCTGTCTCCCTTCCTTCCTTAATTCCTTCTTTCCTTCCTTCCTTCCTTCGCACTAAAACGCGCTTTCAATCACGTGACCAATAAGTAATTACACCACAGTGTTGAAATACATATGTATACGACTATAGCTAATAATACATGTAGGTATACAAAACGGTTGGGTACGCATGGTTTGTGTTTGTAAAAAATTCCAATTATAATTCGCATATTAAAAGTTACAACTTTATAATAATATAAATACATAACACCACTTTGCTTCCTCATAAAATCATTTCCATAGGACTTATAAACCATTGGAATAAACCGATAATCCCTGAACGAATCTTTCGGTTTCTACATTTATTCTCAAATTATTATAATTACAGTTGAATAATCACATTTATACCGGAAATAAAGTGACGAACAAATAAATCAATGATAATAATGATGACAGAGATGAGATGCGAACATTTAATTCATATATTACTGGCCTACTTACTAACTCGCGACTTCTAAGGGTCACGCAGGGGGGTGGGGGGTCAGGAAAGGGTAGGGTAGGTAGGTAGGCAGCTAGCTAGCCTAGCTAGGTAGGTAGGTAGGTTGGTAGGTAGGTAGCTCGGGTCGCTTAGGGTGCGGACTAAAACATTGATTATGTAGTAACCCGCTCTACTCTTCTTGGGTAGGCGACCGACCGCGGTTAGTTTCGGAGGCGAGAGAGGGGCGAGAGAGAGAGGGAGAGGGAGAGAGTTCGCGTAGAGAGAGACAACGTACGTCGACAACGACAACTTGGTTGCGTATTCACCTTTGACCTCTCCTCTCAGTTCTCACACTCACTCACTCACTCACTCACTCACTCACTCTCTCTCTCTCTCTCTCTCTCTCACCTCGAAATGTTCTTTGTTTAGCTGTACGTGTGTAAGTGAGAAAGAAAGCAAGAATAAGAAAGAAATAACGAAATGAATAAAGAGGGAGACAGAGACAGAGAGAAGGTAGTTCGGGTCAGACTTCAGACGCGTTTACAGGTGGAAGTAAAACTCTATAACGGTGACGCTTTGCACTGCAAACTCACCGCTATTCTACACACACATACACACACATTCACGCTTATTACATGGATATCAATATCTATCTATTCAAGTACTTTTATATCTAGGTATACCCACAACTTTCAACTCGCTGGGGTAAAACCTGCTCTCGAAATTCTCTACCCCTACCTCTCCCCCTCCAAGACTCGTATTTTACATTTCGTTTTGCATGAGATAATTTATGAGCAACGAATATTTCCAACGAAACTTATCCCCTTTCCCGTTTTTATTATTACTATTATTATTTTTTATTCATTGTTTCTCACTTTTGATTTTGTTAGCGTTAAAAAAATCGTGAAATTTTTTTCTAATACGTATGTAATTATTATTTTAAAATAATTTGAAGATGGGTACATGTATTTATTAATATAATACATATGAGGTGAAGATTCACTACGAACTGCATTATTTTCTGTTTCGTTCATTGAACTTGCGCGAGGATTTTGGAATACAGCCAAAAATGTTTTTTTTCTTTTCTTTCTCCTTTCTTTCCTTGTCTCGTTCACAAATCATTTATCATTTTTAGTGAATAATTACTATCATTTTCAACAACGATTTGGTGTAAACAATATTTAAAATTGTGTGCAAAAATCTGTCTGCTAAGTTTTCAAACAAAACATAAATCTGAATTACTGAGAAAGAAAAAAAAGAAAAAAAAATCCGATGCATAATTATTACGAATTATCAATAAATGAAAAATTTTATTAAGTGAAATAAAAGAAAATAAAATAAAACAATTTTTGGAGCAACGACTCATCGCGTTCCAAGTATGTTGACACATGTATGTTATGCGAAAATGAAAAATAAAAAAGAAGAAAGAAAAAAAAGAAAATTCTAATTCTATTTGCGAACTTGTTCCCTTCTAATTATAGATTAGAATTAAAACTTAGATCTGTATTATTTATTCAATGAAAACTACACGGACTCGAGTACGTCGAGAAAGAAAGAAGGAAAGAAAGAAAAAGAGAGAGATAGAAAAAGAGCGAGTGAGTGAAAGATAGAGATAAAGAAGCGACTATAATCGCAAAAGTGACCGCTGATTACTCCATAATGCGTCCGGTAAAATTGATGCGATGTTTCATAACCTCTTAAATAATAATCTGTATCAAAATGGTTAATATATAGACGAAAATATGCGATCAATTGTTTGAATATTATTAATAAAATGAATGAAAATCGTATGGGAAGGTAGATTTCGGCCTATTCAGACCGCTGTTAAGAAACATAAGATGGCCGTTTTGGTTCAGGACGAAAAATGCAGGGACGTTTATGATACACACCTGATTATACGTGTTCGGGTCCTCAATCACTTTGTCTGTTTCCATGTTAATCATTTCTTTTATGGTTACACTGTATCCTGTATCAACCTAACTATCTAAAACTCCCGAAGTAACATTAAACGGTTAACGGTTTATTAACGAACATACACCACTCGACAACACTTTTTGACTACTCGCACCGCGGACGACGCTGCTCGGGTGTTCGCCATACACAGGAAGTAGATCTAGGATTTTACCAACATTATAAATCCTAAATAACTATATTCTATCCACAAAGTTGGCACGGCGGAGTTTAAACACGGACTAAATAAACACGAGATGTTTTTCCCGTTTTTTTTCTCATTTTTTTTTTTCTGCCTAGCATTCGTGCGCACCTATAAACACACGCTCTATTAACTACCTAGTCGATCACAGATGGCGACACTGGCTTGTTTCGAATTAGCGAACGTGCGCTTCAAACTATTATGGCGCCATTTTGCATAATCATTTGAAATCGATTAACGCATCGACAATATTTATGTCATTTTTTTTAATGATAATACCTATTTACTATATATTAAGGGAGAATATTGTCCACAGAAGAATAAAATCGGAGTTATATTATACCAACTCGCTGTAGCGCTTGTAGTTCAATAATATAATAGATAATAAGAAATTCGAAACTTGATGGCGGGAAAATTATTTCAAATCTTAAATTATGCGAAAATGTATTAAAACGGCACACAGATGTGCGGATAGTTTCATTAGATATACTAAAAAGGTAGTATGCACGGGTATCAATTATCAGTAAGTATTTAATACTGTAATAAAAATAAAGCCGTTTAATAAGACGTTTTTTCTTTTTTTTTCGTACTGCAGTCCGACGCATGATACATTTACTAAAAAGGATCGAGATCCTTTGTATTTTTTTTTGAAACCATCAACGTCGCTGGTCGAAGAAGACAAAGATATATTTGTACGTAAATATAAATGTGTGTTTTATTTTTTTCAACTGTTATAAACTTTTTGCATTTGATATTTCGCACTAGAGTCGTCCTTGAAAGGGTGATTCAAAAATCACGCTTCCAAGAACAACTCTAATACACACGCATCATCTCGCTTGTACGGATAATGAATGAATTATATGCAGATACCGAGTTTGTACAAGGACGTAAAACAGGAGACAACGCTGGGTGTTATCATCGGGACTAGATGCAAATCTGTGGAATCTAAAAGGGCAATGAATTACGTGATGGGATATTGCGTCGCTCAAGATCTAACTGGAATAGATCATTTGGTAGGAATTGAAGCGCAGAATGATTATCGCCTGAGAGGCGTGGATCCACTCATAATATCTCATAAAAATTAACGAGGAATGTTTTTCCCCATTTCGTTTTTTTTTTTAGATAAAAGCTAGGGAAAAATGCCTTCCATGGACTTTGTCAAAATGTTTTGATACCTCGTGTCCAGTGACACAATTTATACCATTCGATGCTCTCAGAGAACCACAGAACGCAATGCTTTGGTGTATCGTTAACGGCTGGCCAAGACAGCACGCTAATACCAAAGAGATGATGTATACTATTCCAGAATTGATATCGTCGATCAGCAAGTTCATGACTTTGGAAAAATACGATTTAATTTTAACGGGTAGTCCTCCGCACGCAGGTCTTATCTACCCTGGGGATGTCGTAGAGTTTGGTATAGACGACGTTACTTCAGCAGTTTTTTCTGTCGACGCTAAATCATGAGATTTATAAATATTTGATAAAATAAATTAAGTAGTTTCAGTCGCAAAGACTATACACCTCGGATCTTTTCTTTGTGTGTTTAGAGTAAAAGTAATGAGAAAATCTGAGAGTGTAAAATAACATTTATATTAAGTAACAAGTCATTGAGTTTCATCTTTTTTGTAAATACGGTAGAATATCCGGTTCTTAAATATCCTTTTGGATTAGATGAGTAGATTTTAAGTACATTGTTTAAGTATAGGGTTTAAGGAATGTATGATAATCGAATGTGAAGATAGATTCATGGATCTGAATCCGATCAATCAAACGAAACACTTTAAATTCAATACTTTTGGTAGTTGAAATATTTTCAATGTGGAATCAGCTATAAGAAATGAGTATTGTTCACCATATGAAACACCATGGGTGACAAAATTCTTCATATCCATTTGATCTGCTCCTCTTTATTCCCTTTAATACTTTCAATTTCCATTTGCGGAATGAGCATAACGTAAGGCTTCTGGCAATTATGTGAATCCAATGGGGGATAATAGCTTCTGTAACACATGTAAGTCAACAATGTTCCGATCACTGAGCCAACAGTTACGTCTGTAACAATGAAAGACCGTTATTAATTAGCGCAAAGTTATTATCATCAAACAATCCTTAATATAACAATAAATTTCAATGAATTAATAACGGGGCTTCTCACCCTGCCAATGATGGTGATAATCGCAAGTCCGACTAAGCGCTATAGCAAGAGCGACACCCCAGGGTATAACAAAAACACACAATTTCCAAGATTGTCCTTTTCCCGCTAGCGCAAATGTGTGGAGTTTACCAGCAAGGTAGAGAGAGATGAATCCGAGACTCGCGAACGCAACTAAAGCACAAGATTTGGTTTAATTTTCATTTTTGTATTGTAAAATGAGTTTACGTAAAATATACAGAATGATAAGTGAATCCGACTTGTTTTTTTCAATAAATTTACGAATTTAGAACAGCGAGTCTTAGTTTGATATGAAAAAACCTTTCCAGATCATATTTCAGCTTATATAAAAATCTTTCGCAGTATAGAACGATCCCGATCATGATATATGGATCAAATAATGAGAGTTACACGAGGAATGTCCGCTGGGAAATGACTTTTTGCCATCTCTGACCAAAGCTGGATCTCCGTTACATTTGAATTCCGAGTTCATAGCGCCGTCAGGAAAACAACGCCAGTAATAATCAGGCCTCGGTCTTCCTGTTAAAGAATAAAATTTCTATTTTAAATATTATATTTCATGTTATATAACATAACGCAACAATATTTCTAAAACATCATAATAATATATGCGATTTTATCATAACACGCATATATGGAGTAATGCTCACCGACAATTAGCTTTATCACATCAGTGACGACTCCGTTTAAGCCAAGAGCTAAAGTAACGGATAAAGTTGCCTGGCAAAAGTCGGTTCTGTCCCTTATCACAAGGAATGTAAGGCATATTACAATTATTGGAAAGACAAATACGAGCGGCTGAAATTTTACAAAATTTATTATAGTGTTATTAATTATTGTAAATAATTTTCTGATCATAACATTGAAGATTTTTTTAATTGAATTATCGACGTTGTACTTTACCCATAGTATCGTTGTTGGCACGAAAGAATCGGTTCGGGGGTATTTGTAAAGCCACAATTCTTCGAGTTGTATTTTTCTCGTGAATGGTTCAGCCCTTTCTAGCTCCCTGTTTCAATGCATGTATGTATGATTGTAAGAGAAAATAGAAAATTACTCAATTAGATTGTATTGTCTCTATATTTAATTCTAGATGATATAATAATGTGTTAAAAACTCGCGCCATATGTGTGAATATGTATTTCATCGATATAGCAGACGATTTTATAATGTATGTATATACATGCATGTGATACTGACTGTGTGAATAAATAAATATAAATGTTTATTTACATAAATAGAAAAGCCAGAACTCCTCGTAATAAGATGTCGAATGATAAACCGCCCGAAACCTCGAGGCCGCGGAGCGTAGGCATTATTTATATATTCTTTAAAGACACATTAAACGGCTACGTTTCGCGGCCATTTTGCCTTTTGACATATTATGACGTCACGTCACGACTCAAGAGTAATCGAGGTATCGATTATCGCAGCTATACTCACGCCGTGATTTATAACACGTGTGTGTGTTCTTAATTTTCTCAACACAATCGTCTGATAACTTTATTAATATTAAATATTTGATAAAATGAGTATCGATAAAGGAATCAATGACCGAGAAGAAGAAGAAGAAGAAGGAGATGAAGAAAAGGTTAAAAATTTTCACGAAATGGGAATAGACGATCGTATACTAAAGGTAAATAAAACAAAACATTCGCATGTATACAGGTTATGTCGTAATCGCAAATGTGAATATATATACTCAAATACAGAGTTTTCTTTGTATTTATTCAGCCTATAACATACAGCGCGTCTTTTTCTGTGAAACAGAATCAAATTCAGTGTTAAAAATCTTATATTTATATTTAAGTTTATAGGTTAGGTCATATTTTCTAGGTTATGAAAAAAATTGACGTATTTATTAACGAATCCACGTTCATTCAGGCAATCGCAAAGCTAGGTTGGCTAGAGCCTACTTTAATCCAAGAAAAAACAATCCCATTATTATTGGATGGAAAAGATGTGTTGGTTAGAGCGAGAACAGGCTCTGGTAAAACTGCAGCATTTGCGATACCGATAATACAGAAGATACTATCAGGAAAACAGAGCCAAAAAAAGCAAGAAATTAAAGCGTTGATTCTTGCGCCGAGCAAAGAATTATGCAAACAAATACACCAAGTCGTATCAGAATTGACGCTGAAATGTTCGAGGGAAGTTAAATCCGTGGATATCAGTCCCCAGATTGAACTAAGCGCGCAGAAACCACTGCTAGCTGAAAAACCTGATATAATTGTCGCAACGCCTAGCAGATTACTTCAGCATTTAAAAGCGAACAATATCAGCTTCAGACAGACATTGGAGACGCTTGTTATCGACGAAGCTGATCTGGTATTAAGATTATTCCATTATTTAATCATAGAATTGTATTTCGTTGTATTATAATCGAAGGAGTTTATTTTTCGAAGGTATTCTCGTTCGGATATGAAGAAGACGTTAAATCCGTATTAGCTTTTATGCCGACTGTATATCAGGCCGTTTTGGCATCCGCTACGCTCTCAGAAGACGTAATATCGCTGAAGAAATTAGTACTGCATAATCCAGCGGTATTGAAATTAGAAGAACCGCCTTTAGCTCCTCCGTCTCAATTAGCGCACTACACTCTTGCTGCTGAAGAAAACGACAAAGCAGCTATATTGTATTCGTTACTGAAACTGCATTTAGTCAGGTATTATATTATAACGGATCTTTTCTTCGGCCAAATTTAACACCTGTGTTCATCTTAAACCCAATATTCTAATTTTTCAGAAGAAAAACGATAATATTTGTAAATACAGTCGATCGTTGTTATAAACTGAAATTATTTCTCGAACAATTCGGCATACCGACTTGCGTCTTGAACTCAGAATTACCCGCAACATCGAGATGCAGGGCTGTGACGAACTTCAATAGCGGAACCTACGACATCATTATAGCGTCGGATGAAAAGGCATTGGAAGAAGTGAGACTCGTTTTGATTAGATTATTGATTATTGTTCTTTTCTTTTTTACTGAATTTGATATTTATTATTTCAGCCGCACGTCGCCAAAGAGAAAAAATCTAAACGCAGAAAAGATAAAGAGTCTGGCATAGCTCGAGGAATAGATTTTCAGTTCGTATCAAATGTGATAAACTTCGACTTTCCATTGGATGTAAATTCCTATATACACAGAGCCGGGCGTACGGCTAGAGGTAAAAACCAAGGAACAGCGCTCAGCTTTGTAGCCATGCGGGAAAGAGCTCTACTCGACGATGTCGAGAAACAACTAAAGGAGGGATATAATAGAGATAATATTTTCAAAACTTATCAATTCAAACTTGAAGAGGTCGAAGGATTCAGGTATAAATCGTTACCCTCTTTTTAAAAGAGGAAATTCAGCTACAAATCTTTTTAATAATGTGTGAAAAAAATGTTTTTCTAAAGATATCGAGCGAAAGATGCGTGGAAAGCAGTGACCAGGATTGCAGTCCGAGAGGCTCGTCTAAAGGAGATCAAGCAGGAAGTATTAAACTGTGAAAAGCTGAAAGGATACTTTGAGGAGAATCCAAAAGACTTGAAATCTCTCCGTCAAGACAAAGCCTTGCACACAGTGCGGCTACAACCGCATTTAAAAGATGTTCCAGAGTACATAGTCCCAGAAACTTTAAAAAGATTAACAGGCATCGGAAAAAGGAAGCGAAAATTCGACAGAGTAGCTGCCGCGTCTGGCTCAAGTGCAGCAAAATCGAAGTACTTAGCTAAGGCTTCGAACCCATTGATCAGTCTTAGTATACCCAGAAAAAAATGAATCATTACTATCGCGATTTAGTATTTGAAAAGACTCTGTACTATATTTTTTGACTAATTCCTGATGACATTAAAGTATTTGGATAAAATGGAACGCCTATTTATTATTCGAATACAAAAATGAATAGAAGTAAGTAAATAAATCGAGGATTATTGTGTGCTGAGATGGAAATGTAGAGTAATATTTTTCTCCTTTCTCAAATGTCTTATTAGGATAAGTAGAGTCGCATTAGCGTGCCTTAGAGATGATTGTGTGCAAAACTTATTTAGTATTGTATATGTATAAATAATGATTTGCAGAGTATAGTCATATTTCATATTTTTCATTGAGATCGTATAGATCTAGAAGTGTGTTTCTTCGTATTAGGATATTAGGATTTAGTGGTTGTTCTTCTTGGCTTGTATTTTCCTCTTATATTATCATTCAGTCCTTCCCTGTTCCTCGCCAATTCAATGGCATAGAACTGGATCCTTGATGTGAGTATACTGTTTTGTTCAGAATATTCACCGTCGCATTTAGCTCTGACCAAAGTACCAAAGCTGTAATCTTCAACGAGGTCTTTAAACTGTTCGCAAAACGGTCTCCACTTTGCCTTTCCTTCTGTAGATTTAAGCTCGTCTTCGTCTATCAAGTCCACTTTAAAATCGGCAAATGTTTCTCTGAATGTTTTATAGATCAGATCATCGTGCGGTGTCAGTCGCAGGAGTTTGGGATCGACCGAACACAATATCTGCACAAACACAAAAAAATTAAAAAAAATGTTTCAAACAATTTTCAATAAATTTTCAGAAGTTTTTTGTTACCAACGTTAAAATATATCTCCGCGTGTTCGAACGCCTTTATTGCCCACATCGCTTCCACGGATGGCTGAAAATGAATAAAAATAAAAATAAAAAAAATAAAAAAATTAAAAAAGAAAAATATAGAATCCTCAACGTAGTTAGAATCGTGAAAAAAAAATAAAAAAATAAAAACGAAAATAATTTATTTAAAAAATCAGCTTACGTCATTGTCAAACTCTTCGGCAGGTCTTGAAAGAACGCTGCTTCCTGCTATCAACTGATCAGCTGTCTAAAAACGTATATAATTGTATAGTTTAAAACCTTTGATGGATAGATGATAAATACAGTACTATATTAATTTTAGGTTATGTTAGGTCATTTTGATGAGTGACAAATTTTGGGGTTATAATAGTAGCCGCGATGTATTTTATTCAGAGGTTATGATCACGCATGACTTAAAAGTTTATTAAAAGGGTTATTTTCGGATAAGATATTATCAGAAATTGATTTAACGTGATTTGATTATTGAACTTACCACATCGCCTACACGTGCCATGATTTTCACGCAAACTACGTTGTGTGAATTGTTATCATTATTGTTCTTTGTTATTGAGCACCGGAGTCAATTGAATTGTATAAAAACAACGCGGTATAATAATTCGAGCGGTTTTATAGCAGATATACGCGATCTATTAATCCGGTTGAACTCTTTAATCAATTATATTCGGATCGTGCGACTCATGTATTCAATTAAATTGTTTCAACAATTACGAATTTGACAGCGGACTGACAGTTCAAAAAATTCCTAACCGAAGCGTACACACACATTACACAAGCGTATATTACAACGTTTAATAATAAGAGCAGAGTTTTATGACAGCTTTTTATATTCTTAATAAATTATCAAACAAACTTAGCAAATCTGGATGAAACCGGGGAGAAAATGATTGCCGCTTCCGATCCGCTGGTGCGTTTTAAACACTTCTTAACCTTAAATTTTTAGGTTAGGGTTATATGTATACTTCGCCGGTATTTTAAATAAATTTTTACTACTACTTTGGAACAAAACAAAACTCGTTTTTTTTTTTTTTGCCTTTTTGGCTTATCTCCGATTAAGAAGGTAGCCTAAAACAAAACTCGTAATTATACTACGATTCTGTAACTAATATCGCAGATCTAACTCCCCAAAAGATATCATTATCGTCCGTATTATTAATATTTTAGGGAGTAATTTTTTGAGGTTAGTCGCACGTAGGTGTATGATTATCTATAAACATACGTACCACGTTCGTTTATCAACGAAAAGTGAATTCTAATACATCGTCACGCAATAATTCTTCCTAAATCGTTTCATTATTTAAGGAATATGTCCCAGGAGGGCGACAGACGATCTCGCGGCACCCTGGCTCTGTCATTTCTCAGCAGTTATCAAATAACCAGACTGTACCCGGGGAGAGTTTTATTTTACAACGACTAAGTCAGGTCAATATATCAGAAAAAACGCCTGTGAGTTGGATCAAATGTATTTTTCAATTTTTTACAAAAATATTTTAACGATCGCTCAAAATTTCATTCAAGAAATTTATATCTTTTCCAACGTCGATTACAGAAAGAGTTTTGGGCTGTAAGAGAAAGCGAATCGTGCGGAGAAGAGGAGTTATACTGGTCTGGTAAACTAGCCGTTCATTCTAGAGGAAACGGGGCTACGAAAGTACTGCAAACATCATACACTTGCGATAGTGATATAAAACACGCCCTTTGGTGTGTCTTTCACTCGACTACAACCGACAATACTAAAAATAGTCAGCCTGACTTTAACGAACCCAATGGAGACCCCGTTGAATGTATTTGCCTACTGGATTCATATACGCTCAAAGTTTTTACAGAAACTGGAGAAGACTATGTGTCTAGCTTGCAATTTCAGGTTCGTTAAGTATTCGAATCAAAATATCAGCTCAAACCGACAAAAAAATAGTCTAGAAAGTTCAATTCGACTCAGATTCACTAGAAATTCAAATTCCTTAATCATATGATCAACAATATGATAGATTTTGGCCCACGATCGCCTGCGAATCATTTAATCCAACTACATCCTCATTTCAGGTATCCTCAGTCTGGGCTACAAAGTACGGAATTTTATTAGAAAAATCTCCAGCGCCTGCCTTGGCGTCGAGGTAATTGAACTCTTGCAATCCTTTGAGTCCTAGAAACGAAAGTTTATATCTGTTTTAACAAATTAATTCACATTTCCTCAGGTACGCGTCTTTGGAAGCGAGCAGATTAGCAGCTTTAAGCGAGAACCAATTACCAACAGCATTTTCTTTGAAGCATCCATTGGACGAGATGTGTCCTCTGTTGATAAAGCATGGTGATATCAAAGCACAGTGATAATCGATAAATTGCTTGCCGTTTTCCCAACTCTGTTATTACCAGGTCTTTATATTCACAGGAAATGTCTCGTACATGTGCGATTCTAATCAAAAGATAATATTCACAAGTTCAGAGCCGTCGCTAGCTGTTGTATACGACACTAGAAACGGACTGCATTCGGTTTATAAAATCAGAAAAGCCCTCGCCGATGAGTGCCAGATAGATTGCGGAAGCGATACTACAAATAGCATGTTTAATCATTCGACTAGTGGCTCGCCCCTCAATTTTGGAAGCAATATATCAAACAATAGAAGCTCTACGAGCAAAGCTCACACGAGTATTTTTGGTGGGTATAATCATGATTATGAATATATTTCTCATCCCTTTATGGGATGAAAATTGTAAGCGATTAATAGACTGGAGAATAGGATGCATAAAAAGCTTGGAAAACGAGAAAAGATAAACGTGTTTTGAACACAGGTGTTCCCAACTTACAATCGAGTGGAATTGCTATGGGAATTGGCGGAGTAACGAATGCGAATAGTCCTTTTGGATCCCGTACCACATCTTATACCACGGGTTCAGCTAGCGGAGCCTCACCTTCACAGCAGCAACATTCAAGATCTCAGAGTCCCATGGCTGCTATATCGAGATCTGAATCTCCGACTACTTTCTCACCCCTTTTGGGAGGCCCTTGTAGCTCTATTCTCCATCAAACCAGACTCCATCATACTGTGATGGCAACGATCATGGGACAGTCACCGAACAGTCCTAGCAGTCCTTGCAATAGTTTGTATCTTCAAGACGCCATGGTCAGTCCTAGTAGGCCTCTGTATCCTGAACTTTGCTTGGATCATGTCTGGACAGAGAATATTGGAGTCTCAAAGTGGGTCCTGATGAAAACCAGTCATTACCTATGTGTCTGAAAGACGATCCCTCGAATACTAATCAAATTTCTTAATTTTTTGATCAAAGGGATATAATATCAAGTCCAGCTTCCAAAGTCTTGTTGACGTCGGATCTCGTTGGTCAAAGTTACTTGGGATATTTGGTGCCGAGTAGATCTCAACTTTTTTTAGTACGACTAGAAAAGTCGAACAAACAACAGCAGATTATATTTGGAATGGTGACGAGCATAGTTGCAAAAGATGCAGTTAGCTTGCCGGTGAGAAGACCTCGGCTTGGAAACTCTCGACTGAAAGATATGAAATTCTTGAAATATACAAACAAGCTTTTTTCAGAAACTCCATATGATCGCGACGATAGATTTGTCCAACGGAGTGGCGCTTTACTCCGGAGTAACTTGCATAGGCAGAGTTCATATCGCTGGAATTTTGTCTCCTCTGACAAATTCAAACTACTTTCTTCCTAATTTTGGGCAAAAATTAGGCTCGCCATTTCCACGACGAAGTTCCTTGATCGTACAGAACTGCCCAGCTTCACACGAGGCAAAGTTTGACGAGGATCTGCATCTGCTCAGTCCAGTGACTAGCACTGCTTCAAGACTACCCATAATGCTAGAAAATTCAATGCTAGATGCAAGTCTACTTGCGCTTAAAGGAGCAGTTGGAAACATCGTCACCCTGGAATATGAGAATGGAAAATTTTTCAGAATCGCTTTGCCGGAGCCTAGCACTTCTCCTCTAGGTATAAAACTCGTCTCATTTTTCTCTCTTCATTCAGACAATGAAGTAAACAATCAAATTATTGCTAAAAATTGTAAAAATGCACTTCGGAACTCGGTTTAACTTGTATTGTGCTTTTTTTTGCCAAAGTTACGACATGCCTATCAACTCTGAGGAGCGTATTGCAGCGAGATCTGGCAATGCAATTATTGGTGAAGTGGTACGGAGCTCGAAACGCGCCGGGGCCTCAGGACTTTGGACCAACGCAAGAGTGGCACTTGTTTGTAGTAGTATTGCTTACGCTGATAGGATACGACGTAGAGAAATTGCCTCTTGTCCAAAATTACGACAATGATCAACCGACTGACCGCCACAGTCCCATTGTTCTTCCAAAGAAACAGAAAACCAATGATTCTGGATCCACGGACGACTGGCTTTACGTCATAAAATCTATCGAACAGAAAAATTGCCAAGAGTTCCTCTTCGATACCCTTAAGCTAACAAAATCGCGAGTTATCTCTAGATCTATGGATGCCCAAAGATGGAAATCCGCGGCATCTAACACTTCAGCTAAGATCAATTCGCAAGCTATTCTCTTCTCGTATCTACCATTGGTTTTATTTTCTCTCCACTTAGTGTATGAAGAATTGAAACTAAACATGACGATGTCCGATAGTTTGCCTCTACTAGCTCAGTTATTACATCAATTAAGTACCGACCTATGTTTCACAGCCTTTTCGCATCACTATTTCATTGATTTTCCAGTTATTTGTCAGTCGAACAACGTCAAGTCTCAGATCAGTCTATCAGATCTACAAAAGATCACACCGCCTAATTACATGCCGTTAAAACCACCAAGCATATTCGAAACGCTTAGCAAATTGTTGACCAGGAACGAAGTAGCGCCTTTTCCATATTTGAGCCAAGTTAACTTGCGCACTAAAAACATTATTCAATTAACTGCGCTCATAGCGCATGGGAATAATAATTCCGCCTTGCAATTAGAACAATTTATAAAACTGGTCGTACCAGCTGGGAGCCGAATAGATCCTCAAGATCTTGCTAGCAGACAAGACAAAGACTTACCAAGAAACTCTGAGTATCTTGCATCCGAAAGAGCTGTTCTCTTGTATCACGAAATGGGTAGGATGATTTGTATTATACAAATGATATTATGTTAGTTGCGGAGTTTCGTTGAACAGAATCATTTTTATACTTTAATCATCATCATCAGGGATGAGCTGTAAAGATCTTGAGATATTTCCACCCGGAGTATCTCTGCTGTTGAGCGAAGTAATGCATCAATGTAGAGAAAGGCCACCGTCAGATTGGCCAACGCCAGCTTACACTCTTATAGACCGTCAAGATTTGGCAGCGTTAGAGAGGCATTCGCGACCGTTGAATTTAGACTACCATGCGAGTACAGGAAAGAGTTGTATAGTCAAAGATCCAGAGCAGGATGATGGGATGGAGTTTGACGACACTGTGAGTGATCGAAATTTTAAATCAGGTATACAGAGGAGACGATATCAACATCACGCTTCTAATGTTAAAAAAATTATCGCAGATTCTTAAACTGAGATTCAGTAAAGATCACAGAGTCGCTGAAGTCAGAAGATTACTAAACTCTTCAAGACCAGTCAGAATCGCTATCGCTCAACGACCAGACGTTAGCGATCATGATTTCATAGAAGAACAAGAAAGGCATTTACATGCTCTTTGCACTAGGACCATGGCTCTTCCTGTTGCTCGCGGCATGTTTACCCTCAGATCTTCAACGCCAGTTATTACCGAGCAGTTGCCAGTTCCCCGTCTCTGTCTTACAGGTGAATTAAAGTCTGTCGGGTTTATTTTAAGAAACGACGAACTCATTAAAGCAATGTTAAACTCCAAACAGGAAAAGCTCCTCCGCGTGGTACGACGATAGAATTAGCACACATAGATGTGCCTCCGAATATGAACCTGTGGCCACTTTTCCATAACGGCGTAGCAGCCGGACTTAGGATTCATCCAAACGCATTGAACATTGACTCGACTTGGATAGTCTACAATAAACCACAGCAAAGTGAATTTGGGATAGAACACGCAGGTTTCCTAATGGCACTTGGGCTCAACGGTCATCTTAAGAACCTGGCTCCTTTCAACATGTACGAATACCTGGTCGAATGCCATGAAACAACTAGCGTTGGCCTTTTACTCGGCTTATCTGCATCTCATAGAGCTAGTATGGATGTTTCTATGACAAAACTGCTCTCTTTACATGTAGAAACTCTGCTACCACCTACTAGCATCGAGCTGAATGTTCAACAAAATATTCAAGTCGCAGCTCTGATGGGTGTTGGTCTTGTGTACCAAGGAACGGCGCACAAATATATCGCTCACTCTTTGTTATCAGAGATTGGTAAATATAGAATGTTCAGAGATTACGTTTTTATTTTCAACTCAGTAGTTAATTTTCGAATCTCTCGAGCTGATCTAAATGGAATTTAGGAAGGCCGCCAGGTCCAGAGATGAAGAACTGCGTCGATCGAGAGTCTTATTCTTTGGCGGCAGGGCTGGCTCTAGGCTTAGTAGTCTTGGGGCGCGGAGGTGGATCGGATTTAGCGAGCATTCCTGACACCCTGCATTATTACATGCTGGGAGGAAATGTTCGTCCTTTAACCGGGGCTCAAAAAGACAAATATAAATCACCGAGGTGAGATTCCCGACGCCTTGATCATATCCGTAAGGAGTCATATTATGCTAATGATTGATGTTTCGTTAGTTATCAAATTCGAGAAGGGGATTCAATCAACATAGACGTTACCAGCCAAGGGGCAACCGTTGCATTGGGTCTGATGTACTTCAACACTGGAAATCGAGCCGTAGCGCAATGGATGCAAGCTCCGGACACCCAATTTCTGTTAGATTTTGTCAGACCGGATTTACTTCTGCTTAGAATACTCGCAAAATCGCTTATCATGTGGGACGAAATCCAGCCCACTACTTCCTGGGTCTCTAGTCACGTTCCTGAAATCGTTTATCAGTACAGACTGCAAAAACCAACTCCGGAAATCATGCAGAGCGTAGATTTGGAGACTATGAAGTGAGCTATCATGTTCGTAGCAATCTATCGCTAGGAATATAAGCATCACATGAAATATATTTTTTATTAAACTCCAGTCAAGCATACTGCAACATCATAGCAGGCGCCTGTCTGGCCTTGGGTTTAAAATATGCAGGATCTGCGAACAGGAATGCATATAAGACGCTGTACAACTATGCCCAAATATTTACTGCATTATCGCATAAATCTATAGCAGAATTGGCCGGCAAATCAACAATCGAAACCTGTTTGAACGTTATATTATTAGCGACTGCAACTGTGATGGCTGGGACAGGAGATTTACAGGTGAAACTGCCTCGAAGCACAAAAAAAAAGATGTTAGGCGTAAACAATTCAAATAATTTTCCAACGTCTTTACAGATTCTGAGAATATGTCGATATATTAGGACTCGTGTTGGTCCAGCTAGCAGCGTCGTCACATATGGCTCGCATCTAGCCACCCACATGGCTCTTGGACTGTTATTCCTCGGCGGAGGAAGATATACCCTTTCCAATAGCCCAAGCGCTGTAGCGGCTCTGCTGATTGCCCTTTTTCCGAAGTTTCCAACTCACAGTAATGACAATAGGTAGAAGGCTGCTTGATGTGTTTAATAACTCTTGGCTTTATTATTGAATGAACATGAATTAGCATTCCGATGATTGAATTGACGGAAATGTTAATTCTCTTATCGATTAACAGGTACCATTTGCAAGCACTGCGTCATTTGTACGTATTGGCAGCAGAACCTCGCCTACTTTTGCCCAGAGACATAGATACAGGGCGTTTATGCTACGCTACATTGCACTTGACTTTTCGATCAGAGAAATTGTCGAGCGGTCAAGAAGTCGTACTGCGAGCACCGTGTTTGTTGCCTGAATTGAACAGTCTACAGAGACTCGAGCTGAGGGATGATAGATATTGGAATGTGGTGTTTGAGAAAGGACACAACTGGGAGCAGCTGATAAATATGTTGGAAAGATGCGATTTTGTAGACGTCAAGCAAAGGGTCGGATGTCTTTCCTACCAAGAAGATCCACATGTGAGAATCTGCTTCTTATGTTTACACCTCATAGCGCAGATCGTTAAATTTACTAATCTAACTTTTTTTGCAGGGTTTCAGGAGTTTAGTTGCGCAAACTCTGACCACTGAGAATGTTATCGCTTGGGCGGCAAGACCGGAACACATTACTGCGTTTACTAACGATAAGACTGTTCTGAATATAGTAAAAAATTTCTTGCAAGGTCTGACGAAATACAAGAGTAAAAAAGTTTCCAAGAATTTAGAAACCGGGAGGAACTCTAGCAGGATGAGTTCTAGCTTTTTCACGCAAAGCTCGAGCAACGTTTCAGCAAGAATGTCCAGCGGCTATTCAGACGATCGATCCGAAGACTTAGATGAGAAAATGGAAGTAGTAGAATCGTCTCAAGGTCCTAAAAGCTCTCAGGGTAATCAAAAAGGCGAGAATAAACTCCCAGAACTCAGCGAATCCGAACGCCACTTGTTACAAACGTTTGCAATAGTCGCTTACGAATGTGTGGTAAAGGATAAAATAAGTTTGCTACCATTGTGGGTGAATTTGTTCAAGAGTTTAGACGCTATTGAGAAACAACCCAATAGCTATCTAGTCTGGCAGATAAAATTGATATCCGCACAAGTTTTGGGGAGATCAAAGAACGGGGATAGAAACGTTTTACTAAGTTCAGAGAGCACTCTTGCTATCAAACAGAAAGCTGCGGTGATCATGGACAAGTGGGAGCACGGTAAATTCAGCTTATCAATTCCTCGGGGTATTTCGTTGCTCGATTTCAATAACAATAATTTTTTTCTCTGCAGATTTAAGACCGCTGATAAAGAATTACTTGACTAATGGGACTGTTGAAGCCAGCTCTGAAATGCTGGCGAGATTGACTGCGTATTTTACATTCTACGATCTGCCTTATCGAATAAACGATCAAACCGATGGTAGTGTTCGTTATTTAATTTAATTTATGTATTCTGTTGTTACGATTCAATCCACTATTCAGAACGATGAATGTTTTATTTCAGGTGATAGGTCGATGCTGAGTCTCTTCCTGGACTCGTCAAATGCCCAATTATCTGCTGTTACATTGCGGAAGCTACATACATTGCTGCGATCGGCGTAGGTACTTAATTAATTAATAATTATATACACCGTCAGGACATCCTATGGTATTATGTGATACACGCGATACATAGTTTCTAGTATATGTAATGTATTTATTTCTTTTTACATAGAAAATAAAATGAAAATCGTTCTACGTTTTTTAAATTCGCTAATCATTGCTAAGCTAAAGATTTCGATATCTGTTTAGTTTAGTGTATTGTTATAGATATCTATGAGTCTGTTCGCTTCGCGAAAACCAGTTTCTATCGCACCATGAACGGTCGAGTAGTAGTGAGGATGCGTGGCCTCTCCAGCGAACATCACTGCCTATAAGATAGATCATTTTATCTAGCGAATACTTGAAATCATATAGCGAAAATATTCTAAAGTAATTTTTACTCACTGGCTGACTACCGACCACTATTGGGGCCGCTAAACCATCCGTCCAAACATCAGCTTTCTCCGTTTCCAGGCTTCTGAAACTGTAGGTTCCTCGGAAATGCTTGTTGCTCTGCCAAGTGGACCTGAAATTTCCGATTATGTAATATGCGATCATTGCTTTCGTCATTTCAAAACATACTCGACTCACCGCAAAAATCCAGTGGGTCTAGTGATGTTGTATGACTTTCCCAAAAACCTATCCAAGATCGCAAATGTCTAGTTCAGCACCTGATCCTCAGATAATGTTTCCATGTAGTTTGCGCCTTGCCCAATCATCCAACCCAGTAATATACGTGGCCTGTGACTCACAGTATAGACTCCCATTAGTCGAAGCAACCATTTCTTATCCGGCTGTAAAGAAATGAGTGCAAATTAATAGGAGGAATAATCAGTTACTCAATTCCATTGTAGGCAATAGTTAGAAGTATTCATCACGTACATTGGCTTCATATTCTTGCCTCTCGCTTTCGTTCCACAAAAATGTAAAACCAGTAATATTGCTAGGCCACCACTCTGACTCGAAGGAAAAAAATAATTTGGCAACCGTTCCCATCGATAAACCCTGCGATAAAGATTTAAACGGTTTTAAACTTGGGTTCGTACTGAATAGCTTTTAGAAATAACATGTTCCTTAGCGATGACGCGCTCTTTATTTACTTTTATAGTTTTAATTTTTGATTCAGGTAACTCGGGCGTGAATGAAGTTTCATATTTCTCTTTGAGCACACCCAATGATGGTGTTACAATGACGTAATCTGCTATATACTTTTCTCCGCTAATCGATTCTACCAAAACTTTTCCTTCTGTTGAATTGTAATCGATCTTTGAAACTTCGCAATTCAGTATTGTGTTATTCAGGATCGGAAGTTCGTTCTCAGGGTTCGGGTATTTCTTCTGCAATGTATAATAATGTAATTAATACAACTTTAAGTAATTCATATCACTTTACTTCACTGTTAGAACATCGAGTATTGTGCCATATCCTCTATCTTTCCAGTTGATTTCGAGATTTCCAGGGCAATCATAATACTCTATGAATCCCCTTGCCGAAGTATTGTACCAGTTGTCTGCAGCGTCTCCTGTATTTGTATATTCTTCAGATATCTTTATGAACTGTGTTGTAAACCTCTGATGAGATTCTGGAAATTTTCTAGCTTCGGTAGTCATCCTATCGAACAAAGTGAAAGGTGTTCTTTCTCGTCAAAACGATACATGGTGAAATGATGATGTGTAATTGAAGAAATACTATGAACGTATCAATGTGTTATAGAATCGTTGAGAATAATTCAGAAACTATTTACATGCTCGTAAACCATTCTCCAACAGAACCATTGATTCCCTTTGAATTGTCGGAAGACATTTCGGTCAGATTCATGAACAGTTTGATGAAATCGCTACTGATAGAAGTGGGTATTTGTTCACCCTTGGAATCATAGACAAGCCAACCAGGATCCGCTTCTTCTGGAATTTCTAGTAGCCCAAGAGGCGAGGCTAACTCAAAGGCGACATTGTTCGTTTCACCATGTACCCACTGAGCCCCAAGATCTATCCAACGATCGTCTTAAGAAAAGAGGAGAAAAGAGTAATTCTTGGAATTCGTCCATACATGGATTAGAAATCCTCTGAATTACTGACCGAAGGGTACTGTATACACTCGTCCACCGATTCTGTTCTCTGCTTCTAAGATTTTTACATTGTTAAAACCATTTTCGAAGAGTTTTGATGCGGCTGCAATGCCGGAAGGACCAGCTCCGACGATGATAATCTTGGGCTGATCTCCCATTGAGAAATCAGCTAAATATATAATTACTATTGTATATGCCCACCACATTTTCATATACAGCATTGCTGAATATGAGAGAATTTGAATGGAATTAGTCAACGGTTTCAATGAATAATTTCTTCAGTAATACTGTAGAGATTTCGAGAAGTGTTCTTGATTAAAAAAAAAACTGCAGACCACACAGTCAGGTCCAAAGTTCTAAGAAAAATTCTCAATGACATGGTTTACATGCATCGTATACACTCTTCGAAGATTGTATAAGCAGATAGTTAACTGCGACCTTATAATTTTGTTCAGATGTGGTAATATCTGGTTCACAATGCACATCGTAAGGGGAGAGCCAGATAAAAGTGTGAACTGATTAACGCAGAAAAATCGTTAGTGCGATCATCGTCAATAACAGATAAACTGAGATTTGTAAATGCGGCAATGTTGAGAAATTTGTATATTATGCACATTGATTGATTTGTACTGATGTTACGTTAAAAAGTGAGAAATTCTTTTCTCATTTTTTCAAATTCCATATGATTATTAAATTGATTTAGAAGGTAGGTAATAAAATAACAGCGTATGTGTATGATGTATAATTTTTGTTTATTCATTAAGTAATAAAATGTCGTTAATAATTTACAACCAGACACATAGTTAACACGAATTATAAATAACATTTAATAAGTATCTTAAATTACATCAAGTCATTTATTACTTTAATATAAAGTATACATATTAATTAGAGTGGTTCCTAAAAGGTTGATGTAAAAAAATTTTAAGAGCCATCTCTCAACATACATATTATATGAAAGAATTTCTTAGTTCCACAACCGAAAAACGAAAAAAAAAAATAAGTTCTCTGTTCTTTATTGTCATTCTTGTTCGTTTATTATTCAGTCAAAATCTATTTTATCATTTCTCAAGTCTAAAATTAAAACAATCATCTAAATGTTAAGATATAAGTTTTCAAAAGTAGCTTCGCCTCCTGTAAAATTCCTCTTCATGTATAACCGGCTTGCCAGTTACCCCGCATATCATTTTATCAATAATGGATCCAAAACTAGTATAACAATAAATACATCCGGCTAATATTCCCCCTAGATGACCAACAAACGAAGCATTTGGTACTAAAATATGTATTAAAACTAGTTCAACCCATACAGCAAATTTGCTTGGTACTCTAAACCCTCCGACGTCACGAACTCTGTCTTGTTCTTCAGATATCCCTATAACTTTAAGGGCGAAAAGAACGGCGGAAAATCCTATAGCACATGATGTATAGTAGCCATAGTCCCCGGTCAATTGCATCAGCCAGTATCCCAAAGCTACATACATGGTACTACATGCTACTGACAAAAACGATAAAAGCATTACAAAATTACTAGTGCCGTATTTATTCTCCAACGTTGAACCTTTCAGGATTAATGACACCATGTTATAGTACAAGTGCATGTCAGATCCGTGTTCGAAATTGGACAGTATAAAAGATTGCCAGTTTCGATATTTCAACACTTTTACGCTCGATATACAAACGTCTCCTGCACTCCATGGTACTTTTATCGCTCCCATGTATAAAAGGGCCTGGAAAAAAATTAATAACATTATAAATATTACTTTTTAAAGGGCGGTGGCGAAAAATTCGATTTTTCGTACCTATTTTGCATGTGTAAAGTACCCGTTTCTCGCACTAGTGCGTGAAGTAATTACTTACCTGATTCTCGCACTAGTGCGCAAAGTGATTACTTTATTGATGCGAGATACGTGTACTTTGCACGCGCAAGTACTGCTAGTAAAAGTAATTACTTTGCGCACTAGTGCGAGAAACCGTCACTTTACACACGCAAGAGGCACTAAAGTCGAATTGTTTTTTTCCACACTGCGTGCGCAAAGTTCGATTTTTCGCACGCTTCGCGTGCATAAAATTCAACTTAACGCGCGTTGTGTTGGAAAATAAAGTTCGATACACGTGCAAAAGATGATTCTCGACTCGTGTGATTGTCACCCTCGCTTCGCTCGGGCGAAAAACTTCACACTCGTCCGAGAACCAACACTTTCGCACTAGTATCGAAAAGTACTATTCACTGTTTCAACAAATAGTGTGATTAGTGAGTGCGCATTGGTGATTGCCAGTCATGCTAGAATCACGAACTTTGCGCACTAGTTGCACAATGTAGTTTTTGGGATTGATTGCAAATAAAGGAAGGGGTTAGGGTTCGGAAGAATGACGCAATGTTTTTTTTTCTTTTCTCACAAGTTATATGTATTATAAGCGATATTGTTAATATGAAAGAAAAATAGTCACAAAATATTATTATTTAGCTTTACCTGTCCTACTACAGCTGCCAAAGTAGCCGGTGGAATTTTGTCAAGACCAAAATTTACGGCTTGCATACATAGCAAAACTATGCCGTACTGCAAGCCTTGTCTTTGCCTCTGCGATGGACGCATATTTACTTTCACTTAATATCTGGTTTGATTTAACTTGAGGGAAGTCTTCAGAATAGTTTCTTCAACTTATTAGATCGTAGCACATAGAACGTATAAGACCAATTTGACAACGAAAGTAAAAACTGTTGACGTCTGTCTTTGACTCTGACTCTGACATCGCTTATTTGTTGTTGAATGTTCGTGAATATTCTCGGCCACGTGGGCGCCATCAATTCGTTTGTGAGTTAGCGACATCGCGGTAGATGCTTCGTGAACTACTTTTGCCGCAGGGATACAGGCGGCAATCATTTGAATATTCAGAGTTTCAGTCTATTGTTGCAGAATGATCAACGCCGATTCACTAGCCTTTTGCGTCAGTTTTATGATTCTAGGAATCTATCCTGCGCGATGATTCCAAAAACTTAAAAGCATGTATTCCAAGTATTTCACTAAGCGCAGCACATCAATGATAATGGTAACGGTTTTTTTTACGAAAGACTGAATCGTTCGTTGAAAAATTAGTCAAGATTTTTCATGTTAGTAGGTGCAAAAGGTGGGATAGAAAGTCGATGTGGGATAACAAGACGTTGAAAATGAACAGAGGCGTTTGCTATAATCGTCAAACCATGATAAAAAAGATGAAATTCTTCACATTGAAAGACATTTATTAAAGACGCGAATGGTTCAGGTATAAAATGCTGGGAATATTCACGAAGCATTTCAAAGTTCAGTATTATTCATAATATCAATGTACTTCGATGTTTATTGTGTTATTTCGAGTTGTCTACGTGCACTGAACAAAGAAAACGTTGATAAACTATAGTCGGTCAGCAATGTAGTACTGTATTACTCTTTCAATAACAAAATTCACTTCTGGCATGTCGCGTTTAGTTTTGTTCTTCGAGTAAATTCGAGATCCTGAGAAACCTGTATTTGTCTTGATTTTTTACACTCGCAAACGGCAAAAATATGAGAGCTGTTGATCATCCAGTTACAGAAATTTGTCATTTTCCGCATTTCGTCTCTCCGCATTATAATGTTCCCATTTTTTAGAACGCTCATTCCAAAAATGAGAAAAAAATCATTCAGGTCAAATTCCAGCGGTCAAGCCCAATCGAATAAGATTATAATTCATCTTTAGGATCAACTATTCAATTTGAAAATCGTAGATCCGTATTTGCTTTATCTGCAAGATCATCCGAGCGTGCTCTGTGACGCAATGAATAATCTTACGCACAAATTACGTATAATAATTCTCGGTGGAAATATTTCGTATTTCTTTTAGTTTTTTCTCTTATATCAAGTTACGTCCTTCTTTTACATATGCGCGACAAAATCCCGATCGGAATAGTCAGGGAAAGCTGGCTTCGCAAGAGACATAAGGGACTTAGTCCCCATGATGACACGCTGACCGTTGTTGCATCAGATTCTAGTTTACCTCAACTATAAGATATAGTCACTTCCATACCAGAACGTATATAATGCACACGGCGTTGCCAATGAAGTCGAAGAACGAGAATCTGCGGATATTATAAAAAGGGTCAGACTTTATCGTCAAGTTCAGGGGAATTTTCGTCAAACATCTTAAAAGTTCTCATCAAATTTTGGAAATACTAGATGCAGGGTGTGACAAGTAAGGGGCTACATTAAGGTGGTTAAAAAACCACTTCCCATTACTATTCAGCAACTAGTTATCGCAACATTCACCTATCGTCAAAGAATTGCCAATCACTCAATCACATGGTATATCCAGTCGTAATCTCTCCTCGCTACAGTCGTGGGAAGGAGAATAGCACGTGAACACCTCGTGAGAGAATCTATGAACTACAAACTTTAGGAAATAACCGAAGTAAACAACTCCTGAGAATTTTTGGATACGGCTTACGTGACTCGGGTCAGACCATAAAGGCTTTCCACGATGCCAGTTTTTTATAATGTTTTTTCTTTATTCTGTCCACTTCCATTTCTTCAAATCCGAAAATGCGTTGAACCGATTTTCGCAAACCTTTTATACCCATGAAATTTTTTGCGGGTAAATTTTTACCCTATTAGATTCGTGCTTGAATTTTCTTTCTAATCCTCGCTGCAGATACTTAGATTTGGTAAAACTGTATCAAAATACCGTACGAATAGAAGGTGCGATTTTTCCTTTTCTACAAAAGAGAGGAGAGGAACACGGCCATTCAATCGTCAATCTGAAATCGACCAATTTTTAGAATGTGATGGTGATGTGATAAAGTTTGAAGACCTCTCACCGCATATATTAATCGCGCCTATAATTCGTTCAGCGGAAAATTCCAGAGTTTAGTCGAACTTTGAGAGAGCTCTTAATTGATTAGGGTGGATTAATGTAAAATATAGACATGCCGTACTTTTTATGGGAAAATTAAATTGGAGGAATAGGACTGGCTAGACAATGTGGAAACAAATAATCAATCGAATGGTCTTTCAGTTTTCTTTGTTTCTGTTGAGGTCACAACGAAGTTTTGTACGCCACAATGCGATGGATGATTTGAAAAATTAAACCAGCTATGAAAAACTTGTTCAACTGGCTTTAAAACACTTGCGCCAAGATCCGTTGTCGATAGAAACTTGCATACTAATTGAAATGAATATGCAATATATGCAGAAACTAGCGAAGAAGAAAAACTGCACCTTCTTCTTGCAACCAGTTTACTACGAATTTGAATTCTAGTCAATTCTTGGAAGGAAGTATCTGGAAAAAATGTTCATCGATGAAAAAAGCTGTTTTTTTCTCAATGTCGGCGTGAAGAGTGGCGAAAAAATTTCACAAAATGTCCCTCGCGGAAATATATTTCCGCATTACTATTTATATTCCATGAATTTGGCGATCATCCTAATCGTGGGAAGCGCATCGTCAAGGCAACATAATCAACTTCCTAGATTAATTAATAACCTTTCGAGAACATTTACGATCCGCATGTTTGCCTAAAGGAACTAAAGACTGTATTTTCTATCCTGGAGTTGTCGAGGTTTGGATTTAAGGACGACATGGTTTTTAGGTAAACGGGAAGTAGCGCTGGTCCAGGACGATTCCTAAATTTTTATTTCTCATTTGGAAATTTTTTTCACCTGCAGCTTAGCCGTAAATTTAATTACTCGAGGTACTCCTCGAGAGTTTACCAAAATTTAATCCTTATTTTTAGTCTTCAATATCTATATATAATCGAAGGACATTTAAGGAACCATCGTATCGCGAAGGAGTCGTAGTATAATATAGTCTATATGGAACGCGATGGCCTCCGTTGAAATCTCCCCACCTGGTTATATCGGGTTATAGGTGGAAGTGCCGCATATCGTTAAGCGGAGAGAATCGGTGGGGATGGTTTGTGTAAAAGCCAGGGAATCGGTGGATGACGTGCAGTCGCAACTTCGCGATCCACTATACGATCCGGTACTAAATTTACCTCAAAATAAAAAGAAGATAATTTTTCCAGCTCGATATTCAACGAGCTAAAAACTAACCGATTGGTCTCAACGATTTTCACTCGCAAAAATTCCAAGCTGCTAAAATCAGTAGATCTTTGATCTACCGATACCAGCATCCTTCGATCGAAGTGTGCACTAGTTCCCCGAAGTTATCTTAGCCACATGTGTCCATGAGGTGCAAAGTCCTAGATTGCCAAGGCAACTCACCAACATTCCTACCCAGCGTAAGGTAAGCGAAATCCACGATTTTTTCGGGAATGATAAAGCTGCAGTTTCCGTCTCTTTTTTTATGGCAAAATTCACAGTAGCTGATATAGCGAACTGCGCTGCAGTAAAAAAGAAAGTACCTATAGCCGATATAATATGGAAACGAGAATTATTGCAAAAAACATTTCATGGACCAAAATTATAGTTCGAGCCTATAAACGCTACGTGCGCCATAGCGCTGGGATAAACTGAAACCAGTTTTCGATCTAGGAGTCTGTTAGTTGCATATTTGAATTAACAGTTTTCCATGACGTCAGTTGTTTGTCCAAGGAATATTGTAAAACGGGATGGATCAGCTTTATCCTTGCATATGAGAAATCGGAGACCGAAAATCGGACGGAGAAACAAAATGGAAAAACCAAAAAAATGGGAAATTATACAATTTTCTATTTTTTCCTCATAACAGGCTAGGTAAAAATCTTCAGACGAAGAAAGGCAGCAGAAGAGGTAACGCTGGCAACTGCCTGGAACTTCTTGTCCTAGTCCACTTACACCACGTGCCATAGGGTGAGTTTTTGATAAGCTGTTTTTTTTAATTTATTTAATTTTTTTTTTCTATCAATCGGTTTAAATGGAAGTCAGAACTTCGAAATTTTCTCCTCCACTTTTTGTGGAGCTTTTTTTGTTGTTGTTCAGAGGGCATAAATCTGGAAAGAGAATTAACGACATTCCATGAATTATTGTCGCTTCCGTTACCACTTGAAAAATCAACGTTAGAACGTAACGACGTGGATACAAAAACGTTGAAATCTTTTAAAAATAGAGTTTTGTTTTGTGGAGGCTACGATTAGAGCAGACATTGTCCTTCTCTTCAAGCACGAATGTCGTTCTTGAAGTGAACTAATTGGGGTCAAATTTAGTCCTAAAAATAGTGGGTCGATTTTCTTATTCTACGACCCGGCTTTCCTCGGCCCGTGCCTTTTGGAGCGTTTGCTCAAAAAAATGAAGAGAAAACAAGAAGAAGAACAAAAAAATAATAATAATAGTAATAGAAGTTTCAGAGTTACTATAAGCAGGATCAAATGTTCCGGCTGGAAAAACAGACTTCATCTCATATCTCTTTACCTTATAGCTGATCTGGCTAGTCACATATGTATAAAAGTTTGAGGATGATTTGCACCAAAAATATAGTTGCCAGTATCTGGACTGTGTATAATATAACGGAGCGAAAACTCTCCCGGGAATTTCTCTCGCCTAAGTTTTTATACGCTGTGTGACGAATCGATTCCTAAATTTCTCCGATTGCCCCCGAGTCTGAGTTTTCAAGAATATTTCGAGCTGAACCGAAGCGACGCGACGCGGTTCCTACTTTTCCTTTTCCTCTTCAATTTACAGATTTTTTAATCCAGCTGAAAGGGATTTTTGTTCTTTAATGTAATTTAATTTTATTTAATTTAATTTATTGTCAATTTTTTTTCCCTATTTTCTATTCTGCAGAAGTGAACCCTGTCACTGAGAAGCATATAGTCCATCGGAGCTTCCACTACATTGTCAACCACACAGCAGCACAGCGTGACCAAATCGCATCGGTATTAACGGAGGTCGAGCCACACACTACATCATAGTCGAAAAACTATATCAAGGAATAAAAATGGTGTACAAGAACCTTGACAGCTCCATCGTGAAAGGGCCTTACCAGGAAGTGAGGTAAAACATTTTTTGAATCGTTGATAAAAAGCGAGAGAAAATAAAAAGCAAAAAACAAAAAGCGAAACTCAAAAAGAAAGAAAAAAAAAGGAGATTGGCTGTGAAAAAGACGGGTTTACAATTAGAAACGCATTTTAAGCCACACTGTGCATGATTTTTCCTCTTATTATACTTACTCGCCCGGTTCAAGCTCATATCCCCTATACTTTCTTTCGCCTCCTCGTAAATCAACTAATTCAACGGTATGTGTAACCCGATAATCTGTTCTCCAAGGATTAATATCTCGACGAAAGGCTATAAAATGATTTACCACTGACAGTACGAAGCGTTACTTACGCGCACCGTATTCTGTTACAAATCGTATCGGGGTTCAGATTCGAGCTTAAACGGGGTTCAAAAGGAGCCATGAACTAAATTCAGTCTCGAAAAGTTCGTTCTATGTTCTTCGAGTCCCGGAATTTGTCCCTTGATAATTTAAGACCAAATTCATAAATCAGAAAATTATATTTTCGATTTTTCCGATGGCTTTTTTTTCATCGCTTATTTGTTATCACGGCAGGAAGGGCCAGGAGCAGCAGCAGCCGCAGACTTCTTCTCAGGCGCCTGCGAAGAAGGCAATGAATGAAAAGTACGGCGCATGGGGTTCAGTTTACAAGAACAAACAGAATTTCATAAACATGCATTGCGGTTAAAAATAAATTAATACCAGGGAAGAATTATACCTCACCTCCGTAGTACTAATAAATTTGATTTTTATATGTGCTGTTGGTCAGACGCGTTCATAATCATAATTTGGGTGTATAAGAAATGTACTAACTCCTTATTAGCTGATATATTATATAACTAATTGATAATATCGTTGTAGAAATTTTAGCATCGAATTCGAAATCTACTATAATATATAATATTATTATTTTTGTATTTTATAAATGAAAACGTGGAAGCATTGATCAATATATATAATTATACGTATCTTTATAAAAATATAGCCTATACTTATATCGTAAGGGTTTTTTTTTTCTTACTATTTTATGCGTTAATAGAATTTTTAGACTAACAGGAAATTTTTCTTTTTTAAAAATGGTATAATAATTTATAAGATCATGTGATATTGTCTCTTGTAAATGGTGCAAATAAATTATTACGATTGTCGTTCGCGACTGCAGATGCAGCGATTTTGTTTTTTCAAGTAAAAAAAAAAGATTTGATCCTTGCTATAATTATTTCGGTATTTCGCAGAAAAAAGAAAGAAAAAAAACATTATGCCAACTTTTGCCACGTTCTCGATTCCACATATGATGATTTCAACGAAATCGGAAACCCTTGATAATCGAGAATATAATAATCTAACAAGCGATTCCAGTTTCCTATAACTGGCCTGGCTTGACATCTTAAAAATCTATTTCAAGAGACAGTATACCACCCGAACGCGCTGTGGGTGACAATGATAAATCCATATTATATTTACACACGTATATTTTTTTATTATTACATTATTGATAATAATCGTTAATCGAAATCAACTACATATGTACCTAATACTCAATTTATAAAATTATCTGGTTTAGGGATGAACGAATATTTCATTATACTATATGTATACTTACTTACACTAAATCACAATCAAAAGTATAACACATCCCAATTATCCTTTTTTTTTTATCCGTTAATTTAAATAGATCGAAATCAAAAAATAGGGGATGCGGCAACCCTTTCGTCGTTGAATTCAATGACCTTGAAAATTTTCAACAGTTTTGTTGGGAATCATTTTTTTAACAGCTACATTATTGATATATAATGGCGCATAAGAGCTTATGGGGTTCGTTGACCGAGGGAAAAATCCTCCTTGGTTGGATCTCATAAATCATACCACCTTCTAGGGGTTGGTTCGGCCCGCTTTTACGCCCTGTGACGTCAGCGAGAGAGGCATTAGCGTAAGAACTTAGAGGGACACGTGGCTACGCGCATCTGCATTAGAGGGAACTGTCTTAGCTATATAGGGGAACCACCACGCTAAAGAAAAGGCAAAAGAAACCCGAGTCTGGTTTCGGAGGGTGGTTCCGCCGGATATACAGCTACCGGTGAAACGAGCTCAGGCCTGCATGTAGGGAGACGTGATCAGAGGTTGTTGCCCTACATGGTAATCTTTGATCGTATATCTACGTGCATATATATATATACCATGTTTTTTACACCGAGGAAAGAGGGAGACGACCCTTCTTCGTAGTTTTAAGTCTTATAAACAATTATATCTATGTACCGAGAGTTTTCGGTGAAACTAGTGACCCCCTCCCTGCGCCGAAACCTCTCCGCGCAGGGAGGGGGTCGCCGGTCACCAGTTTCACGGAAAACTCTCGGTATGTGGTCGGCAGGTATATAAATACGATATCTTATAAATCGTATAAAAAATGGCATGTAATTTACAGGATTATTGTATCTTCACATCTATGTGTAATTCTGCAGGATAATAATCCTTATATTATTCAGATTTATTAATAAGGGATGCAGGAGTCTGCGGAAATACGGAAAAAAATCATTGTGTGATTTTTTGTTTCCCCCAATTCAATTTTTTGGATTCCAGCGTCTGTTTCCTCGGTTTAAACTATCGGTATAAGATCCAGACTGTCAAAATATGTAAATGGAAAGTGAAAGATTGATTCTTTAGAGTCGGAAGGATCATAAATTTGGTTCTATTCAGATTTTAGGTGAATTTGAAAATAGTCATAGGTGTGTAGGTATAGTCCGCAGTTTCTACCTTACTGAGACTTGATACGCATCTGCGCCTATATATTTGAACTAATCGAGTCAGTTCTAATAATAAAAACTAGAGGTTAACGTTTTCCGAAGTGACGTAGAATTTTATTCCTGGATAACCGATGTGAACACGCGGGGGGGGATTAGACGAAGAATTATATTCTTTTTTTTTGGTTTTTTTTGGTCAACCCTTCTTCGCATCGAACGTGGTATAAATTATTTTTCCATAATTCCATATCACGCAGAGTGAATGATCAATTCGTCGGATTATTGTTTTTCATACCCTCAGAGGGATTTTCGGGATAGAGATCTCAGAGTTTCTTCGCTATCATTAGCTCGATCTTAAAGACGGGTAGCGTCGCGACGCCGACGCGTGCACGGGGCATATATGCAGTATATACATATGTATATCCGTAACGACGCTCGACGTCGCGGGCTGCAGTATGTAATACGACTTAAAAGTCGAAACTCGAAAGAGGAAATTTACGCCCGACGTCCCGACGCCCTGACAACGCCTCGACGCTTTTGGGGGAACGATGAAATTTTTCGGGGAGCTACCAAGCTGCAAGCTGCACCAACGGATCTCGGCAAAGCTTGCACCAGTTGCAGTCGGCGTTCGTCAGTCCATCGGTCGAAGCGTAGCTTACGGCGTCGCGACGGTGCTACAGAGGAAGGTTATTAAAGATCTAGATAGACGCCGTCTGCATAGCGACAAAAGCCCCGATCAGAACAGTATTCTACGCTTAAGGGAAACACCGTAGTCAAAACAAATTAATAAACAAATTAAACAAAACTAAAAGAACGAAACAAAAAAAAAAATTACCTAATTATCCAAAATTTTGTTCACTATAATTAATCGACGCCGAAATTCCAGTAGAATATTTCCCGAATTTTCTATCCGATCGAATAAATCGACTGTCTTTTTACTAAAAATATTTTTAATCCTACATATTATTAATTATTCTAATTATAGATAATTTCTGAAAGATCTCCGATAACCCGCGTCATTTATATTTATTATTTATTTATTTATTCAACCAAGAAAAAGAAAGAGAGAAAGAAAGAAAGAAAAAAAACTACAAGAAAACGACTGAAGTATAAGAAAAAGAAGAAATAACGAAAGAAAAGATGAAGTAATCTTTTTTTCTAAGCTCGTAATCATTCTCCGGTATTAATTAAATCATTACAGTGTCGATTTATATTGTATATGTTAATGTATTTATTTATTTATTAATCTATAATCGCATATATTAGTAATATCTCTCTATCGTTCCTATTTAATCATATAATCGTTTATAATCGACGATTTTTCATATACTTATGTATACGCAAAACGCCGCGCGTTAATTCGATTAACGAGAAAAAGAAAAGGAAAGGAAAGAAAAAAAAGAGGAAAAATTCATTATCGAGATAATTACCTAGTGTACAGTGTATTACGTGAAGTGTTATTTGAAGACTGGTATAAGAAAAGAAAGATTAACCCGGCATAGACGACCAGACAACAGAGGCAAACGTATGTACATATACGTATAATTATATACAGATATGTATACGTGAAAAGAACGCGAGACAAGAGGACACCATAGTCTATTTCGAGGTGAGTGCACTAGACTCCTGTTTTGTTCCATTTATTTCTCTTCTTCGTCATACTTTTACTCCTTTTTTTTCTAATTTTTCTTCTTCTTCTTCTTCTTATTCTCGATTTTTTCTTACATTTATTTTCAACTAACTGTCGCGCGTGTGCGAGACTCTATTAAATTTGTTCCATCCACGTTATGTACCCCGTTCTTTCATTTTTCTCTTTCTGATGATGGAAAAAAAAGGAAAAATTCATCTTTTCAACTGAGTAACTCGATTCTTTGCGGATATTTCATATACTTATACTCATTCATATCCGCTATTCGATCGAAAGAAATTATTCCAGGCTATTAACTGCGAAGTTTTACGAAATCTGATCGTGAGCTAAAATTAGTTATTTTATATTATATACATATATATATATATATGTATTTATATATGTGTGTATAGATATAGTGGATAGAATTTAATATTCATGTCTTTGACGCGTCTGACCGGTTGCTTATTATACCTACCTACTACTTCATTGCGACGCGCTGCGATTTCTGCACCACCACGTACGTATATACATATGGAAAGTTTGCCGTTTGACATTACCGGCTTGTACTACTTCGCGACAGGTTTTCAGCCGGCTTACCAACACCGAGTTTTACCACTCCGGTATCCACGTCGGCTCACCTCACCCGCACCATACAAAAACCCATAGATACGTCATACGACATATTCAATAGCAAATAGCAAAACTGAAGACGAAACGGGTTCATCACTAGTGTAAAATATCAATCGAAGGATCAATCGGTTGTTGATTAAAATAACAAAACCCCTTCCATGTTCGTTTTAGGACGTAATTAGCCGTGAGATATCAAGAGAGAAACAGGAAGCTGAGGAAGTCTGGAGCGGATATCCGCCACTTCTCTCTCTATACATAAAAATGTTAATACTACTGAATTTCTCTGCTTTATAATATCTTGGAGTATTTTTTCTTCTTCTTTTTTCTTCAACGCGGTATAAAACGCCATTCGCTGTAAACTTGCTCACTAATCACCCTGCAGATCATAATCTTGGCATTGTCAAACTCTTTAAAAACCACGTCCGTACGTAGGATGTACACCATGAGTTCTAAAATTACAGCTAGAAGAACGACGGAAGGGCGGACAGACAGAGAGACAGAGAAAAGATAAAGATAAAGATAAAGACGAAGAGAGGGGGGGGGGGGAGGTAGAATTCTTGAAGAAGTGTTTTAAGAACTGGTACCTACCTCTTGTGCCCTCATACCCTTCGCGTACCCTACCCACCTATCGCGCTTCCTTCTCAACTGCCACTTTTGTACTTATTTTCGTTTCCTGTGCGACAATAAGCTTTCCTCGTCAGTTTTTCTCGAACGGTACTCAGACCTCGCATGCACGAGCAGCTACCCCCAATTTAATAATACGATTTTTGCCGAGCGCTTTTGGACCCCAGGTTTGAAACTAACATAAGAGAAAGTGACGACAGAACGACCATTAGAATACAACAACAAAACTATGAAACTACCCCGAAGACAAGGCTATGTTTAAACCCTGAACCGTAGTCGAATACCGTCATATGGGGGTTGTGTAGGTACCGAGGGGTGGCCGGGTTCCTAAATTGTCTAAGACCGTTGATTGAAGGCTGGTAGAGAAGAAATTACCGGCACGCGTCTAAAACGGGGAGTTTTAACCGGTTTACTTGGGGTTGAAAGAAAAATATCGACGACACACGCTGGAGAGATTATTTCACCGACCCCTGACACCCACCATATCCATATGCTTTTCTACCCCCCCGGTCAGAGACGCTTTATGGTTACCAGCGGAGGGCTTGAGCTACGCTCGTATTTATTTGGCGATTTTTTTTTCCACAAAGAATGGCGATTGCAATTTTTATTTCGGTTTCTTGGATTTTGAAAGCGAAAATTTATTCGAAAAGCTAAGACTCGGGCGACGCGGTACTATACGACCGGAAATAGAGCTTCCTCCAGCTTTCTCCAGCTTCCTCCGAGGCCCACACCCCTGTACCCCCACGTCTTCGCCCTCATGAGTAGTAGTCTATCTTCTCCTTCGCGGTGGGGCGTAGGTACGTCCTTTTCTAAATCTTTATCTGTCTTCTCCCGCCCGAGGAGCACTGCATAGCGACCGAAAAACTATTTTTGGATAACTTCACAGCAGCACCCAACAGTCGCCCTCTTCGACTTCTGCCCCCTAGGGGAACTCGGAACTCCCAACCCGCACCCAGTCGTCACCCAAGCCGCATACCGCCTTCTTTAAACCTCGATTCTGCTGCATGCCCCATCTTCGGTTTCCTTAACTGAACCTTTATTTTTTCGTCTTTACCGAAGGGGAATTAGGGGACAGTTACTTAAATGGAATAGACGAGTTCGTTCAACCCGAGAGAGGGTGGATGCACGGATATCTTGTGTACTTTTGGTACATGATGGTGTGCAGTATGTGCAGGGGATCCTTGACGTGCGCCACCAGCCCGCAGCTGTCAATCGTTCCTTTAACTTACGCTAGGTATATGCCACCTATATTATTCAGGAAGTGTATGTGCGCCGGCGTAAATACATACCCATACATATATGGATGTATATACAGTTTGCCATCGCCACGGGGGGGCGACACGACGTCGATGGCAAACTGTATAACAGCTATAAGGCTCACCGTGCTGGATAGTGATTTCTTGCTCTCGTATATTTGATGAGCTGCTACCGTAAACCTTTCAACTTATACTACACATGCATACGTAGTATATGTGTTTGCTAACTCGCCCGATGATATGAATATGCGCATATCGCAGACGAAAGAATATTATTACATGCTTACATGTATGTGCAATCGTCACAGTAGAAGGATTGAATAATTATACAGGCGAACATTTTTTTTTGGAAATAATGTATTTCATGCAGTTATGGGACCGGGTTGAGGCTCCCAATCTTTCAAGTTCAGAATGGTACAGAATTATGAATTATATTCGTGTGAACGATTTAAACTGAAAAGGATGCGTTTGTTGAAATTTGCTTTCGGACTATAACGCAGCATTCGTTATGAATGATGATGATATCCTGTTTTCGCGGGGGGTCTGCAGTCTCTCACGTTAATTAATTTGCATGACAAATAATTGTTTCAATTAAATACTGCATACAACGCATACTATATAGCGTACATACATTATACAGTAGGTAGGTAATTGTCAGACGGATCCTCCCATACCTATATACTCTCTTTCATTGAAATTTCGAACAAGAATTCCAGCACTGCAGCAATTGAGAGCGAGCGAGAGTTTCACCTGAAATTATCCGCGTTTAAATTCCTTAGCTATTTGAAATTCACCGCGTATGCGGAGAATCCGTTTCATTTTCACCGGCTAGCAGCTATTATTGGTATCCAGTTGCCGAGGAGGCTTCTCTTCTTCAGCAACCGCGAGCAGGAGAATAAAAAGCGGTTTTAGAAGAAAATAGAATGGAAAAAAAAATAGAATTAGATGCGGTTATAAAGAATGCAGCTGTGTAAAAATAACCAATTTCTTTCTTTTTTTTTTTCGCTTTATTCGTTCCATTTGACTTTTCTTCTCTTCTCTTCTCTTCTCTTCTCTTCTCTTCTCGTCTCTTCACCTAACGATTATCCTAATTAGATTGCACTCTGGCTTTGACTCGTCGTCGCATCAATATAGCTGGTGCAGCTAACTAACGTACGTCAGGGGAATCCCGCACGTGCCTAAAATCCTGCGCGTCTTAATTCGGCCTTCGGTACTTTTCTATGGCCAAATTAAACGGAGAATTAAGAATGGACGTCGCGACGTCTCGTCGCGTCCCGCGTAGCTGGTGCAGGAAGCCACGCGGGTCTCGTCGCGTACCCAAATTCCTGCCGACGTTCGGAGGCCGATGAAACCAACCTCACGGTTCATCTTCTATCACCGTTCTTCATCCCCGGATATTTTTACCCAAATATTTTTCGTTTTATTCCACCTTCGATCCCAGCTGCGGCTAAACCGACTATTGAGCGAATATAGCTTTCGGCTTGCTGCGCGGCCTGCACGCGGCTTTTGCGAATTGGTAATTAGACCGCGTGGTCTAGAGTCTAGACTGCCACCAGGTTCAAGGAACTTTGAACTCCGGATTCTCGCGCAATTTCGAATCTCTGAAACCGCTTTTCGAAATATCTGCATCATGTGCCCCCACCGTCTCACTGGACTCTGGTGCTGCTTCAGGTATCGTGTTGCAGCAGGAGGAACATTATACCTAAATGTAGAATATCTCGAGCCTTTGGAAGGCGCCAAACCTTTTTTGACCACGGTGACAACTGCGGACGAATACGATTTCGGAGAGAAAGAGAAAGAGAAAGAGAAAGAGAGAGAGTAAGATAAGAAGAAGAGGAAGAAGGAACACCATGGAGTGACGCGGCGAAGGAATGACGGAGACAGTCGTGTCGCTAAATTTAGCCTGGGCCACCCTCGTGCTTGTACAAACTTATCAATGCGTTTAAAGACACGTGGGTGCAGTGTCGACTAAGGAACGTTCGCTATTGGGTTTCCAAACCGTGATTTCAGCAGCCTGCAGGGAGAGAATCTAATCGATTGTGGACACAGCGGTAATTAACGTCGTTCTACAATTTATACGGCAATTAAATTAAGACAGAGAATTGTTCTGTTGGTTTTCTATATGAGTCTGCAGTTAATACCATCAGCTCGTTTAAAGCCCTACGATTTCTTGGAAAGATCAATGTCAACCTCATACTCCGAATCGTGTCTGGTTTATAATTAATCTCTACCTTGGGTGAAAATAATTTATACCAATTTACACGAATTCACACGAATTATTTGGGAAAATGAATTTTGTTCGTTCTTTTTCAATTTTTACAATCAACAACCACGAAAATTTACCATTTTTTCAATCAAATACCACAAGATATCTCAAATTCATAAATAAATACGTCCAGATTTGAATCTTGTAGAATGTCTTCCACGCCTGCGCACTATGCAGCTTCACAAGCATGCGAGTATGGCGGTAGGATGCAATAAATTGCGATTTATTTCAGAAATCGCGGAGAGCTCGACATGCTCCCGTGCGAAACTCGTTTATGGCAATTAATTCCGCGCCGAGAAGAAAATAAAAAAAAAAAACACGAAAACCTTTTTACATAAATTTTTAGCAAATTTTCTTCCGCAGATTCTGATAGCATGAATTTTGTGCATTGGTCAATGAGAACCGAAGAAAGGGGGGGGGGGGGGGGGGGGGGGGGGGGGAATGATGAGATAATGTAATAAAAATGGGAAATTGCAGAATAGACAAAAAGAAAATTTCGAGTCTTTTAATGATGGCCACGATATGGTTGTGCGCGGGTTAAAATGGAATCGCAGGATTACGAGTGGCTTTAACGATGCGTTTCGAACTACATAATAATTGCTCTTGGCTTTGGGCTAACGCGAGACGAAACCGTACTAGTCTGGATACCTCGGCCTGGTACGGTTTGGCCTTCGTGAAAGATGAAGGGAAACGAGAATACCCATGTCGATGAAGGGATAAGAGAGATGGAATACCGGGCGGCTGGATGGTGGCCAAGGGTGCTTTGACCGTACCCCCCGTGAACCCGTGAAGCCCGAAGCACAAAGCGCGTCGTAACTTTCTTTCCATTTTGATTGAACAGTGTTTCCTTCTGGCATTTACTACCGTACCGTTAAATCAATGCACCTTCAAACGCGCTACCCACAGGTACGCATACATGTACCCATATATCGTCGTGTTTTACCTGCAAGATTGGAGCTAATATTGCGTGGCGAAAAGGCTATCAGACCTACGTAGGTATGGCTATTATACTTTCATTGAACTTTTCGATTCTGCACGCGATAGTTATGAGTTCCTGATTCGACGCGGTCGCCTATTATCGGCTACCAATAATTTATCAGTCAATAAAATAACACGCGATTCGCTGCGCGAGGAGAAGGGTCATTTTCCGTTCGCTCGACCTGTTGGACAATCTTTCGGGCCGGGTTGAAATTTCGAAAGGTGTAAATTACCCTTGGAGCAAATCACACTCGGTGTTAGTTTCGTATACAAAGTTCAATCTTTCGTGCAAATATATATAAATAAACAAGTTCTGAACGAACTACCAAAGAGCAGTTACATCTTGATGGTAACGGCACTGTGCAACGTCACTTCCTCCTCAACCGCATCAAAGCCGGAAGCATTCGGTTGCGCGTGAATCACGCTACAGACTTTACTTTACGGCCCCGGTTCTGATTCCTCATTGCAGTTTCCCGAGCTGCAGGAGTTGAGGCAACTCTCTCTTTTTACCTCTTTCACCTAAAGCATGATAAGTATAACCGTATTTCAAGAATTAAAGACAATCATTTATTGCACCGATAATCACACTGACTGCAGCGGCATGGTGGTTTAATTGAACATCAGTGTCACTCCGTCTTCATCTCAAGAACCCAACTCTTCGGCTGATGTTAAATTTGTTTAGACTATCCCAGGGCGAAGCTATAACCGTTGTAGGTACATACCATCCGACCGTGTCAGTTCAGACGAATTAAGACACGCCTCAAACTGCGGGGGTCCATCTACCAAGTCAACCATTCTATCAAATAGAATATAGAAATCTTTCAACGACTTTCGTTCGGTTTGGGTATAGCTCAACAAAGTCGAGGGAGAGACAGACAGACCTTGATGTCTTGTGTACATTCGAACATCTTCGTTGCACGTAAAATCGCAGGCTGTTCGGCTGATCGCTTCTCTTTGGCATCGTTTCCTAACGAGCGTGTATGTATACGTCATATATGTACGCATGTACACTATGTACGTATGTGTATACGAACGAAGGATATGAGCTCGGCCAGGAAGATTCCCGGTTGTGATGAGTGAGCCGTTCATCTTCCAGAACTTTTCTAGACTTCCGCTAGCTAGGACCCAGGCCTGGGCTATTTCTGAGCAATAGGGGACAATGGACTCGTCGCTCTCTGTGCACCCATGTCGTACTTCCCACACTCTCGGTGTGCTTCTACAATCTACGGTATAAACTCTAGCCAGAAATTTGCCGGCACCTTTTCCACGGTTCGAGCTTTCACCACCTGGTTAACGGAATCCCAGGCTTCACTAACTCGCTTTTACGATGCCTTTACAGACCTTTAACTCGTCTCCGTCGTGGATCCGCGGTCAGATTGACTGTTTAACCCCACCGCAGACCAGAGTCTTTCGAGTTCCGTCGCGAACGGAACCAAGTTCTAAGATATGATGGAAGATTTCCGTTCTCATGAGCATGGCCCAAGTTCAAAGTCTTCCGATCTTCCGATTCAACTTAGAAATCCATGAAGATGCAGGAAGACTCGGTTATTTTCAAGACTTGATTCTCGTCGAAGCTTCCTCCTCGTCTTGAGTCTCGAGTCTTTTATACCGCGTCGAATGGCCCAGTTTGGCTGGTCTCCTGCTGATGGCGGTTACATAGGGACATTGTTACTGGGCCTAAAGGATCCGATGGATCTCGAGGACATGCAGGAGCAGGGAAGGACAGGGGAACGGAAGACAGAGTATGGGGCAAAAACGGCTCCTGAAAGCAATGTGATCGCTATATTTGGCTCGTGAGTCACCCGACCGGCTAGTGGCTAGTGGCTAGTGGCTAGTGGCCGGTGGCTAGCGGTTCAAATCTTCTTTTCACTTTATTTGTATCTTTACTCGCGGTGGTTGCTTCTTCACTCGCTTCTGCAGTGTGATGGGTACTGGAAGACACCAACGCCTCATATTGCACGATTCTGCATCTCAAATTTGAGAAACATAAACCTACATGTATGATGTATTATTAATATTTACTACAGCACACGCAGAGACCCTGCACAGAGTAAAACGAGTATTACGTTTGTCAAAACGGTCCATAAATTTTCAACGAGCTCGTTAATTTTCATTATCGAACAAGACTAACGGTTAAATCCTGCACGCGGTTACGAGCTGTGATGCAGAGGGATATCGTGTATTAATATTTGTTTTATCTCAGGGGTATGGCCAATACAGTAAACCAATTTCTGGGTTAATTGACATTTGACGAGGTAGCAATTAGCTCGGTTTTATTTCTGAATATGATCGTTGGGAGTAAAATGAAATCACGTTTGACTCGTATATTGGTATATTATATGCGCAATGCGTCTCGGCGTTGCAGTCTTATGCTGCTGCAGAATTTCAGCAAGAAACAAATTGGCATCGAAGGGTTCCTCATGCAGCGTAGTATACGAATCCGTCACGGAGTAGCATTGACGGAATACTTTTTAGCACTTGGTCTTTCAATCGATCGATCAATCAGAAAGCAACGCACTCATCTGCGCTCTGCTGCAGGTCGTTAAATCGAGATTAAGTTCACCCCAGAGAACGATCTGTAAAGAAATCCCGTACATAAATCTCTTCTTTAACATTTTTCGAACTCTTCTCGAACGATTCGTGAACCAAAGTCGATATCTCATCCCTTCATTATTTCTATTTCAGAAAGAAATTCGCCGACGATATAAACGCACCGATCTAATTGAGGGTGGAATTAAACAATGAGAATGAGGGACTCCATCGTTTACACACCCGTCTCTATCGGACCAGACACAGACGATGAAGACACTTTGGTCAACGCCGAAGTATACAATAATGGTAAGTCACAATGGTCTCTTTATCTCTCGCACACTGACGCTAGTACTACTCGCGAAGCTTTGCAATTCCAGAGGTACTTCGTGCTGTCTAGTCTTGTAGTTGATATACTATATAGTGGTCTCCACTTCGTACAGAACGACGCGGTTTGCTTGGTGAGTGTTTTACTGCCAACAAACATCGGGCTCACTGGTCCGCAATTGCAAAAGAATGTAATGCCAAGCGCCAGTCACGTGGAGAAGCTATTCGCCAAGTAGTATACAGTATAAGTTGTCTTCGTATAAGTTAAGTGCTATTCCATTTTAGAAATAAATATTCCTGGCTTCCAAAAACCCGGAATCTAATTCCTTCGGATATTGATTGTTTCACACGCTCGATTTTGGGCAGAAAATAAAGAAAAATAAATACAATATTCTCCGCTCCCTGATCCCTGGAGAAATTCTCTTTTGGCACGCTACTGCCCCGTCGCGGAGAACTCGATGGGAACCAGAGGATAGGATGAGTCACTGGCTGACCAGCAGCCGCTGTTGCGTGCCCGAAGGCGTTTTTCTGTACATCGGTGTATGTAGTCGAAAATATAGTTGGTACCACCGGTGTATTCACGTTAAGTAATCGATTTGGCCAATTTAAGACGCACAACATAAAAAAATTTAAAAAAAATAAAAAAAAAATGCCATTTGATTTGAGTCTTGGTATACTTTTACGACTCGATACGACGCGAACTGCGGCGTGTCTTTCTTTTTCTTTTACGGAAGTCAAAGATCGTCGACGTCAATCTTGCGCGAGATAAATATTTTTCTAAAATAGAGTAGGTATAACTTATACTTTTAGAAACTGTATTGCGGTAGGGATATTCGGGTCAAGTTTGATCTGAATTCGATAATATGGTGATTTTGGACCGGAAACGAGAATAAGAGTAGATGAATTTCGGCCATTGTATCCGTTTTCCTTTCTGCGGTGGAAAGAGAGGAAAGAGAAAGAGAAAGAGGAAGTGAGAGGGAGGAAGGAGTAACTCGTTAATTGAAGAAACTTAACACAGTAATAAAAAAATCACTAATTGCACGTACTCAAAAGCAAGTATTAATTGTTTTCGGATACTGGTTTACATTTCAACGACGCACAGCGTCGCGGGTCTTCGTACGATACCATATAACATAATAATTCTCTTTGTATTGTGTTTTAATGAGCCGCTTTTGAATTCGAGAAGTTATAAATTTTTACTTCAAAAAGCGTCGTTAAAGTCCTCATATTTCATCGAAATATTCTTAAATCACGTGAGAAAAAACATTTTATCATCGCTTATTACAATTTCATATATAACATTATGCGCGGCGAGTCGGGTCCTAATAATTTTGTATCGTTATATCTTTCCATTCTGTCAATGAAACGAAATGATCGTAATTAGGAATCCTGATAATTCTTGGATGAAAATTATCACCACCTGCACCGAATTTCGTTCCGAATTAAAATGAGAAGAAAATCTTCAAATTCTAAATTTATCTCAGATTTTCTCATTCCTCTCGCGTTTTAATACGATATTGTTGTGACTGGGCGAATAACGAAGAAGATGCTGTAGCAAGAAAGCGAAGACGATCCCTGGCGTCGTTTTCCCCACATATTCCCCCACGATACCGACGCGACCGCGACGCGGCGCCCATACCCTGGGACCCGTTTTACCTTTCGTTTCTTCCTGGCCTTACTGCTGCACTGCACTGCACTGCACTGCACTGCGCTGCTGCACTGCTGCAGAAGCGGCGCGTTTCAGTTGATGTAATTAAATCCAAAGAATCAAGAGGTAAACACGCGATAGGAGGACAATAGCCGAGTCGAAGGACTACCTATACGTATACCTATACGTAATACATATCTAGGTGCAATGCATTGCAGCGTTTTACTTTGTTCGCAAACTTCGAGTTCCGAAGATCCTTGTCCTGGGCTCATTTCACACGAAATCCAAAACCTTCATCATCATGCTGTCAGACTCTATAGTTAAATGAAGAGGAAGATCATTTCACCAATAGTTGAAAATAAATTTATAATGAAAAAAAGCTAGGTGATCATAATCTCTTCATAAATCGTTGAACTTATACGTAAATGTTCATACGCGCATAGATGAGGTTCTTTTTCTCTGGTTTTTAGTGGAATCCATGAAATCGTGTATCAGTAAGTTACATTTAGAATTTAGCAATAATTCAAAAAGCGCAAATCTCGATCCTCGAGTAATGAGCTGCAGGTTCCTTAAACTGATTAAAGGCACTGGTTATATTCCGAGAAACAGACCTCCTGGTGCGGTGATAAGTTGGTAAGGTACGGATATTAATAGTTCTTGTAATTAGAGAGCCTTGAGACAGAGTCGTGTTAGTTTCGAGACGTAGGTTGAGATTATTTATAACCGGTACTTGAAAATTTCGCGATTTCAAAAAAACATTCACCGCAACATGCAGCGGGAGTAGGTGCAGCGTCGTTATACAGGTGCACATATCAACTGCGGAGGTATCTGCTAATAACAGACATCAGATTTCGTGCCAAGGTATAGGAATACAAAAAAGAAATAATGAAAAAAAAAAAAAATAGAAAATGACGAAAAGTGGAATAGGCGCCATACACCCATATAGCATATGCTTCGTTATTATCTACCTATAAAGCCGAAGTTAACACGTCTAAATAAGAAAAAGAAGAGCACAGAATATACACCAGTACCCGCTGATCAGTCATCAATTTCTGACAGTATTGATCGATCGGATCTATACGAAGGCACCAATCTTCTTATCTCCGTATTATACGACGCGACGCAATCTTCGGAACCTAATCTATGTTACTGCGATGTTTATAATAGTAACTTATAAGACGCAGACTGCAGTCTCTTATGAGAAACTTGCGATAACACTGCAGTTCTAGATCTCTCCGTGATCTATTTCTGCAAGTAAAAATTGAACAAAGACTTAAATGCAGAAGTACAACTTTTGTCCACATCGCTATCCATACCGATTATGGTATCCTGAACTTATCGTAGTGCAGGATGTATGTATGCGAGCACGCGTCTCTCCGCTTGATAACTAACTGTCGTTGAGTAGTCTGGGCAAGGTGTAACGACGCATACATGCATATGGGCAGACCCTGGAGGAAGAGAGAAGGAACATGAAAATAGGAAGAATAAAAAATAAAATAAAAATAGAGAAAAAAAAGAGTGTAAAATAAAATAAGGCAGCGGTGTTGCTGGCAGACGGTGGCGCTCCGCACCGAGACCTGGTCCCTGCAGGAGGAGAATGAAGAGCAAAGAGAAGTGGGCATGGGGCAAGGTGAGTGGCCCCATCAACGGCTACCTCGTCCTGTGCTAGAGGCCGGATGAACTACGTGCTTTCACAATTTCATTTTCGACGTTATTTGGTGCGTGGACCGTGAGGACCGACCTCTTATACATTATTACAGCTTTACTCTAGATTGTATCCTACATAGGTACTACAAACGAGTGCACGGTGCAACGCGGTGCAGGCGGGATTATTTATGGGAGAGAATTACTCAACGATCTTATATAGCACGGAGCTGGATTGAAGTTATGAATTTTAGAAATTCCCCACGGTCAAGAATCCGAATTCGTTTGAAATTATTTCGAATTTTTAGAAACGTTGGGGATTAGACTATTGAGACTCAGAGAGAGCCGAAAGATCCGAAAATTCAATGTGATGACAAGAAATAGTTCATTCTAATCGAGACACTCTTTACGGAAACTTATTTTATCTACTTCAATCGATGACTTTGAAATTTTGAACCCACGGTGTTCTTAGTTTGATAGAATTTTTCGTATATTCATTCAATCGATTTTAAGGAATATTAACGAATCGAGAATATTATCAACACAATTATTATCGCCCAAAGAAATATCGAGGAAATTAGAATCCTCGTGAAAAGCTGATGCGAAAATCACAATTTTACTAAAAAAAATTTAGAAATAAATTCTGCAATCAAATCTGAGCTGGTCAGGGTCGTATTTTTGCAATTTTGAGTATAAGTGAGTCTGGTAAGCTAGTGATACAGATTTCGAAACTATCGCAATCTTTGATTTCGTAATAAAATCATGACTAATGTCCGTCTAATGTAGTATAATATAATAAGTTGAGCCGTACTTGGACTAATAATTGTACCTCGCAGGTTGTGGTATCCGTAGGTATAATATAGGATTTTTTTTTTTACAAGTCAACAACCTGCGATGAATTTGTCTTTAATTATATTCACAGGTGTCTGTTTCCTTTTTTGTACATTTTATTTCCTTTTTTTATTTCACTTTATTTTCATATTAAATTAATTACGATTGTGTAACGATTGTTGTTGCACCTATACTAATACTTAGAAAATAGACGAATGTTGAATTTGCTGTTTTATAATGATTCAATTAACGATGTACTACATAGCGCGGTTATAGGGCTGTAATAAATAGCGTTTCGTTTCAAGTTTGATAATGAGTTGTATATATATCCGTTATTGATTGATAACGATCACCCGTTACTCGCTTAGGTAAAGCTGATAAACTCTTTTGTAAGAAATCATCCGATAAGAGCATTATCGGGTCTGGCGCCGTCCGACTATTTCATTTCATTTCATTTCATTTCGTCTCATTTCATTTCATTTTATTAATCGTCGAATCACTTTGTCTTACTTATACCTGTAGCTAGTATAAGTTTCTTTTTTTTTTTTTTTTTTTTTTTCCTGTATTCGATTTCAATCTCGATCACCGTCAAAAGAGCGTTTGATTTATTTCTAAGCTTCTCTATTTTTTCGTTTCTACTTTAACAAAGTCCGAATCGTCGTCGTCGTCGTCGTCGTCGTTCATTTCATTTCATTTCATTTCATTTCATTTCGTAGGTAGGTACTAACAGCTCAATGGATTTGTTGTAGATAAAACTAGCCTAGACGAGCTGTAGAGAGCGATCGGTGCTATAACCCAGGTATATAAGAGTACCTAGCGTCATTATCGACTTCGCGCTTAGATCAATCGAGAGATAATAATTGGCTCCGGCTAGCTGCTATAGGCTATAGTCGGCTCAGAACCAAGTCGAAGTACGAAAGATCGTGACGTGTAATGTAGCGGTACAGGAGGCGATCAGAAATATAAGAGAACAAAAAAAGAAAAAGAAAAAGAAAGAAGAAAGAAGAAAAAAAAAAAAAACTAAGTAAAGAATAATAAAGAAAGAAAATCGAACACTTGTCTTTATTCTTCTCCCTCTGCAGGTTATTTTTCATTTACATCTCACCAGTCGGTTCACCAAGACTAGAATCGTATCATACCTGTATACTACCTATAGAATACCTGTGAAGACAAATAGTACGAGTTGCTCATACTATTTTTTAAAACAATGTTAAAGATCGACTTTTCGTGCCTTTTGCGTGTACAAAGTGTGGGAAAGGGGCACTTTGCACACGTAAAATGGGCACGAAAAGTCGAATTTTGCGCACCACGTTTTAAAATAGTACTTTACTTCACTGCGTCCGATTTTGGACATTTTACCCACGCTTCGCGTGGGTAAAACCCCCATTTTCACACCTCCTGAAGTAAAATTCTGTACAATACTCGACGGAAAAACTTCTTCTGATCTCCTGTGATTGCAAAACTCGCCTTTCGCTCGTTCTGCAACCTCACACTCGTCAGAAAAAGTTTTACCGGACTCGTATTGTAATGTACTATTATTGCACAGCGTGCAGTGATAAACGCAAAATCTAAGAATTGAATCCAGTAGAAATCGATTTTTGCTTTGGTTATCCGGGCTGTTAAATCGGGTTATATTTTCTAGTTATGACAAGAAGATCACGGGCCATCAAGCATCGTATAATTCTGTATCAGAACTGAAACATGACGCCGCTCTTAGCGGAGCTGTGTTAATTTTAAGAAGGAAACTAAAAGGGTAAAACGATAAAAATGAAACAAAAAAAAAGAAAAGGAAAGGAAAAAAAAAACCCATAACAGAATTTCGAACCGGTCCAAGGAACCTGGTCCTGTGCTGCTCACTCACTAATGATACCTCTTCGCATCCGTCCCTAAGAGGAGCCATCGTTGTTGATGTAGAAAAGCAACGATTCGGGTCCTGCAGCAGTGCGAGGAAGGAAGTGACCGTTTTTTTTTATTTTCAGAGATGTTGAATCAGAAAATAAACGAATTTTATTATACCTACTTCTAACCGCAGGGATCAGTAAGTCCGTTTTGTTGCCGATAATTTCAGATTATTTTCGTCTAAATTTAAGTACGGTATGTCGAGTGGTGCGAGAATGACGTCGACTAGTGCTTTTAGACGGGAGTGTCTTGGCGAGATAAATGGCTCTCAGCGTTTTGGAGTTGGATTCGAAAGAGAATTCATAAATAAATAAATAAATAAATGAATAAATAAAAGAGCTGTTAGATCTATCAGATTTTTGGATGATAATGTGCCATTCGACTATCTGAATGATCGAAACACGATTTATTGATACGAAGACGAAGGAAAAAAGGATATTTATAGAGCCTCATTTAACTCTTTCGTACAATTAAGGGGACCAGTACAGCGACTTTTCGAGAAATTATCATAGTCTGAAATCAATTTATTTCATCACCAAAGTTCATTTCACCTGAAAATATTTTTCTTTTTCCAAATCATGTGTCGTAAGGATTTTAGAGCACCGTTGGATCAATTCAGGTCATCTTGGATTCATTTTCTTCAGAAAACAAATCCTCATCGTGTGAATGTAGGAATTTTTGAAATTTTTCGGTTTGGCCAAGTTATTTAAGAAATGAGTGATAATAATTTTTGCAAATTTGGTAAATTGATCATAACTTATGATATAATTTTTTATTTTAAAATCCCTACATTCACAAGATGAGGAATGGTTCACCGGAGAAAATGAGACGTCAAGAGATTGAATTGGACCAACGGTGTGCCAAAATCCTTACGACACATGGTTTGGAAGAAGAAAAATATTTTGATGTGAAATGAACTTTGGGTATGAAATAAATTGATTTCGGACTATGACAATTTCTCGAAAAGTCGCTGTACTGGTCCCCTTAATTGGGCTGAATCTTGGGTCTTGAATTTTCATTTCGTTAGGATTCCCAGACAGCGTGGATAGCTCTGTCTGCGGTGGTTAAATTTCGGAGCAAACAAACCAGTAGCGTATGTCTAACTAGCCAATTGCCTCAACTAAATACGAAAGGTAAAGACAAACTCTGGATTTATGGACTTTCTTGATTGGTTGGTTAAACTAAGAGGTTCAAGGCGATGGGTCACACCTTTACAAAAATCTCCGTCATCACACCCCCCACCCTCTATCCACCTGTTTAAATTATTCAAATCCATGTGTGTATACATCCCTATACATATGTGCATTACACAATACCATTTCATGAACGTATGAATATATGGGTGAATATATATACATATGCATATATATATATATATATATATATGTTTGTTCATTCAATGGTCGTATAGCCATGGTAGGGGGTCTTTTGAAAGATGCGGTACAAGCACAATGCAAGGCTCGTTTCGGTCCCGTCGAGATACAAATCTCACCTCCCTTGGTATTCGAAGAGAGAGAAACGGGAAAGAGAAGAGAAGAGAAGAGAAGAGAAGAGGAGAGGAGAGGAGAGGAGCGGAAAAGAAGAGAAGAGAAGAGAAGAGAAGAGGGCGGCGACCTAACCCTGAAGCAGGTACCTAACTTTGATCAGTGCAGCGGAGCCAACCTTCGTACCTTCGCTTCCCTGTTTTCGTTCAACAAGAAATTCCAATGATCGTTGAACAAACCTGGACTATATATAAATGGGACAGACGCGGTGATCGCTTGGGGAAACCCCGTAAGGTATTCGGGGTCCATGTTGGCCTTGGTTGCGATAGAAGACCCCGAAAACGAGTCAGTCTTATGCTCACGGGATGATGAGAATGATGAAAAAGCTGATTTTATTTAACGCCACTCGATTTATGCTGCACCATCGTTGAAGATTTAAAGTCGAAAGTTGAGACCCTGTGAGCTCTGCGGACCTCCAGGCGTCAACTTAAACCAATCTCGTTAAAGACAAACTCCTCCGGTAGTCCAGGCCGAGACTAATCTGGAATTTTCGGGATAAACCTGGCACTACGAGCCTTGTTGATATTATTGATCGAGGATCAGGTGCTTGAGCAATTAGGGTCTGATCTCTGGTTGAAAAAAGCCGTGGCGAAAAATCGACAGCCTGCATCATTCAAAACCGAAATTATGTGAAACATAATGCGGGTGCAGCAGGTTTCGGGTTTTAGCCTCGGAGCTTTTTTCTTCGGAACCTTTATCCGACGTATGATCAGTCGATGAAGTGTTTTCCAGCCATTTGTCTACGGTTTTCTATTATTACCCGCCTGACAGCCCCGGGAAATCGGTCTTAGAGAAAGTGTCGGGTTGACCCTGCGTCCATCCTGCAACCCCAGAGTACGGCGGTGACTCGTCGACTTAAAAGAGACGAAATTTTTCGGTTTTGTACTTTTTACCTGGCCGTTGGGTGGTCAGTCTCTTCCTATGATGATCGGTTCACTGAGTATCGCGACGGTCAGTCGCTCGAGGAAGTAAAGAAGACCGTGGCCAATGCCCACGCGTTTGTTACCAATATTTGCAAATTTTTGCAGTCTTTTGTACCGATTCTGTAAAACAGATTTAATTCGGGTTCCGCTTTCCCAGTTTTCTTAAACTCTTAGCGAAATCAGCTAAGCTTGTCGAATGTTGTGGGTGACCGGCGACTGGCGTGATAAAAACCTTGTTAGTTGTCGGCTCGATCTTTACCCGAGGGCCGAGACAAAAAGCTGAGTGCTCTTGTTATTTGACTCGACTCTAAACCAACCGCAGTATAATATAACGAGAGGATGTTCCCTATCGCTTTTACTTTTATCCCAAGACTGCAGTGACTCCTGTCAGTCCCGGTAGGATTTTGGTAAATTAAAAGGGATAATTAGATAACGATATCCCACGCTGTGATACACGCGTCTAAAAAAAAAAACTAAAAAACTTATAAACCGGTGTGAAGTGATTGATTGTACAAATTATGAGCCCAACTCTTAACATACCGGTTTTTAATTCCCCATAAAATAATCTTTCACTTACCTGTATAATACGCCACGCGTTCGAAAATTGAATTCGATATTCTTTGGGGTGAGAGGAAAAAATCAACGGGATATAATAATCCGGCTAGGCAAGGCTCCGCTGATATTCGCGGCCATCTACATATACGAAAACGTTTTGCCCGAAATAAACTCTTATCAAAGTAAACCATATGCTTACACAGCAGGCCTTGGCTGACCCGATTATGAAATATCGGGAAATTGTATTGGTTCGAATTTTCGAGTCATTTTTTCTCACGCTCAGACAGACTCACTTACACATAGGAAAATAGAGTCGACGAATGAGTGTGAATGTGTTATTGTTTCGAGAGGAAACGACTGTCTCGTCGTGAAGACTGCACGGTGTTATCTTTGTCCTCGTTATCTTCGGACGTGACACCTCTTTGTAGTTTAGTTTATGTTCTCGAGAGATATGGCGGAATATGAAGATTGCGAGTGCAGAGGCTTGAAATCGGGCCTGAGGATGAGGACGAGCAGCTGAGAAGGCAGCCTCCACTCCATACCGTTGAAAATCTGCGATTCCAAGCACGTTCGCACTTATCGTGTATACGCTTTTTTAAATTATGGAACCAATCGTGGCTCACCTCAAACGCGGAGGATCTACGTCACGTCCGCCTTTCCGCGATATGCAGTCAAGGAAGAGCTGGCGTGCGGTGCGCGGGCCTTGCGATTCCGATCTTTTTTCTTTTCGTATCTCAATCTAGACTCAATCTCTCTTACAGCTGGTAGACGCTATGGGAAAATTCAAGAAACGAAACTAAACTTTCCAGTTACTTAAGTTACAAGAATTGGTCGTCGTAGGATAATCCACCCTGCAGTTATATGGCAAACGATTTATATTTCATCAACTTGACCTGCACATGAGTTCAATAATTACGCAGCGATTCAATGGGTCAGAAAAACTCTGAACATCTAAGTTTTCCGACTCCTTGCGCTCTACCATAGTTCAAATTTATGAAATTCTCACATTTTTATGGTCAGTTAAAAAGTAACTTGTTCAGTAACTAGCTTGCGGGGACCCGTGAGACTTTCTCTTGGTAGGTGATGCGGCGTTATTTTGCCCTTGGGTCTGCGGATAAGGCTTCCGGAAACTTGTTGGAAAATGTTAATGTCACGTGACGAAAACGCATTATTCATTAAGTTGTACGACGAGTTTTTGATTCACGGCTGTCGACCTCGGCTTACCTGAACGCGCATATATTTTCTCACTTCAGCAGCGTGTTCAAGTCCGTATTTTCATTTCTGGGCCGGGTTGAAGTCCGAATTTCAATATGACCGATCCACAGTCTTCTGTAGAAATGGTATTTCCCCAAAGATCCACATAGTACGCGATTTCAAAAACTTTCAAACGACGAACATCGGAGGTTCAAAATTCCGAAAGATATGAAGATCTGAAACTTGAAATTCACGCAAAAGTTTCAAAATATCTTATCAATTATTCATGACATTGAAGTTATTGGTTGAAGTAGATAACTGCATGGGTTTACATAAAAAGGATCTCGATCAGAATGAACTATTTTTTGGACTTTTGGCGTTTTGAGCTGACTGCATTAACTTTGTGGAAATTTGGAGCTTCAACCCGGCCCCTTCATGTTTCATCTTGTAAAAAAAAAAAAAAATGATGAAGAGAGCCGAGAAATTCTTCCGTTCTTTCAATGATTGGTAGCGAAGTATCGAAGTTCTTATGATGTTAATCGCAATCATTTAGGTATCGGTGAATTATGAATGCGCAACGTTGTTCCTTACGCGTTTCAACTAAGTATTACGATTGCAATTATGTTATACAGTAAAATACGAATGCTGTGGAGTCCATTTAGGTCGACGTCGCTCGTTAATATCATCAACTGAAAAAGTTGGCGATCGTTTGCGCCTCCACGCAGTTTTCCAGTAACTCATTAAAGGCTGTACCAGTAATAGCACTTTGGCTTAGCTATACTAGCCACAAATAAGATTGATCGGTTTTTAAAGGGAACCAGTTTCTCCCATTACCTACTTCAAACCTCCTATATAACAAAAATACACCATACCTACCTACTGTGGTTGGATTTTGTACAAAATCATCTGATGTTTAATCCATCTCACATACGCACCTACCTACCCCCCCATAAAATCTAGCCTGGAAAGGACTTCTCGTCCCGTTTCGAGGAACAGGTATATGTCTAGAGGTATCAAAAGAACCAACTTCGTCTGTGAATCAAAACCACTATACGATCGGTGACCACTATTTCAGCTAGCTGCTATAACCGAAAATGTTTACTCTACGATCAAATTACATGTTTCAGGGTTACACCGAGTCCGTATTTTAGTCCACCGACCTAGACCAGTCTGGCTTATGTATAGAATGAGTTACATTCCTTCTGAGGATTGGTCTAGGATTATTTTTTCATCTTACGCAATCGTCGTGTATAGTAGATTTGAGAAACGATTCTTGAGGTCAGGTGCGATCTGGGTATAAAATAGTACAAGGTATGGGATGTATGCTTGTGTAACCGACACGTACATGCATTCGGCTTCTTTGTGTTCATCGATTTAATATCATGCACTAGACCCCGATCACGATCCTTATTAATAATTGTTCATATAATATCAGGATAATTAAGTCGAAGTTTGCACTGCGGACGACGTCTTGTAATCCATGGGAACTCTACTCCATGGGTTCACCGCAATCATCGTAGATCATTATAGAGAGCGTTATAATCGCAGTATACAGGGTGATTCAGGTTAAGCTACATGGTGAATATTTTGAGGGTAGATTCCTCGTCAAATTCTGAGACTGAATTTCCTTTACCAAAAATTCTTGGCCCCAATAGTTACCGAGCTATGGAAGATCTCGGTTGACCAATCAGAAAACTTATAGGTAACGCAGACAGCGCTGCGCATGAGCGGAAGCTGCGCGGTGCTTTATCTATGCGACCTATACGCTCTGCGATTGGTTAACTAAGATCTTCCGTAGCTCGGAAACTGTTTGTCCCTCGAATTTCCGGTAAAGGAAATTTAGTTTTAGATTTTCACTGGGAATCTGGCCCCAAAATATGAATCCTTAAACTCGAATCGCGCTCCATATAGATCGTTTCAATGCTTCGAGCAGGTAACCAGTCTCAATTATTTGAATCTATTTTATCAACTATTAACATAATGCCGAAAAGAGGGATCGGAAGTGAGGTAATTACAGGGTGGAAGTTGCGGCATATTACCAGCTGTGCTACTTGTTGCCTTCTGCCGAAGGCGGGCACGGCACTGCGCTGCACAGGTGCGTAAGGTAAAAAGAGAAAAATGTGGAAAAAAAAAAGTAAAAAAGCGCACTTTCGTGCGAGAATTGTTACGTTTCGTTCGGTACTCAGGCACCGCGACGGTTAACGTCGGTGCAGCTGCTTTTGAAGAAAATGAATTCAAACGAGGCGAGGTGAGGGTAAGGAAGATAAGACTGGGACCGCATACGGTATAATAGACAAAGCGCTTCCCATACTTGATGTGAATTTATGCTAATTTAGGTAATTAAGTTGAATTGTGCCCTGAAGCCGGTTTGTCGAATGTTGCGCAGTACTCTTTTGACTATTATCAAATTTTGTGTCAATTGTTAGATAACGCACCTTTCTCGTATTGTACCTTACAGCTATCCACTTGGAATAGTGATTATTTAATGAACGGATATATATACTATGTATAGTATATATAATTTTTTTTTTTACCGCTTCTTATTGGATTCTACTAATCTCTGACCAACACTGCAACGATTCTATAAGTTGTGACTAATCGGTGTGCCGGACTCCTAATGGACTCTAAATCAAAACTTGAGGTTAATTAGTTCCCATATAGCTATAGATACAAACCTATAAAAGCTTGTGTAGGTATGATATCATAGAGAGAATTGCGTTACTTTGGTATACGATCTCATAGGCACGCGTATGCTTGTAAATCAAACACACGATCATCGAGTTCTTTACATAGAATTAAATTTTTAACTTTAATCATTCGATTTTCATTCACTGTCATTTACGATCAAGTGATGAATGCAGGGAAAGACTTTTCGGATTTTTCTCGTATTTATTTACCTCCTCGATACAGAAACCGCAGCTAATCGTGAGAAATCGAAAATAGGGAATTAGACAAATGACAAGAATAACTTCGAAATTAAAGAGAAGATTTTAGTGAAGTATAATAATCGTAAAGCATGATTGAAAAATAAGTAAAATAAAATGAATGTATGCAGGCGTTGATTAGTCTGCGATTAGTGCAGCTGGTGAAGGCTAAAACTTTAGACAAAAGTAAGAACGATAATAATAAGGGTTTAATAGAATAAAGCGTTCCCACGATGCGTCAAAGTATATGTTGAAGAGAATTTGTCTACCTTATACTTCAACCGAAGCCGAACTTTACTCAATTTTATCCACGTCTGTGCAGGAATAGGTACCTATATGTATTTCATTCTTATTTTTATCCCATAAGTCTCGACCGCTCACGTCTATGAGGCAACATGGGTAAGAGGTATGGGCAATGGGTATTCGAAACTTCCGGCGAAGTGGAGACTCCGTGACAAGACCGCAGCCCAGTCTGCTATAGTACCACATTGAAGAAGAAGATGAAGACGAAGCAGCAGAAGAAGAAAAAGGAAAAGAAAAAGAAAAAGAAAAAGAAAAAGAAGAAGAAGACCCACCAAGACAAGCCCGCCATCTACATACACCTTTATTACGTACCTATTTTTACCTCAATTGTTTTTTTTGTTTAGTTTTTTTCTTCTTTGTTGTATTAACTTCGCGGCGATAGTTGTCTTGTCTTGTCTTGCCCATGGTGGTCCAGGACTCAGTAGAAAATCGAAGAGAGCTTGGCTTCAGCAGCACATTAATGGATCCACTTCGGTAGCAGCATGAGTGCAGCGTAGCTTATTAGAGTTCTGGGCAGTTGGTTGGTTGACTGGCTCTCCGCAGGCTGCAGATTGTGCAGCTTCTCAATGTATATGTTACATGCATGCGCGTAGTACATACAAATATATCTATATATTGTATGCGGGTAAAGGTGCGTCGGTTGAAAAATAAGCAAAAAATATAAGAAAGAAGTAAAAAATGAAAAATAAAAAGCAGTAAAAAGAGCGGCAGTTCTCGTGTAACTAATTCCTTTACCTATATGTATATTTGTCAAGATTATATAGATATATGTACACACGTAGTACAACATATGTATGATTGGTATACGTTAGGTATACCTATATAAGCAGTTATGCCTTTGGCTGTGGTTATAAATTGACGTTTTGTATAAGCGGCTTATACGACAAACTCGTAATTATATAAATTTTAGCTACTTTACCTGCATCCGTATGGTATGTGGTACATAATTAGTAATCAAAGTCGTAACATCGCGAGCTGATAGTTGCAAAGATTTTATACTTAGAATTGCTACATGGAACAGGTAGATCTGCAGTGCGAATTTAGATGAAATAATCATTAGGATTAGGATACGTGTCAAAGTTGGAGTGATGAATCGTTTGAAAGGAGAAAAAGAAGAAGAGAAAAAAAGTGGTATTTAAGGAATAAATTTCAAACCTGACAAATCTCGTATACTGTATCGGATTATGAATGAAGTAACGAATGAATGAATGGATGAATGAATGAATGAACGAACGAACGTACGTACGTACGTACGTAGGTAAGAGCAGCAGAACGACGAACTCGCGTGTGCCTCAACTAACAGTCTTCGAGTGTGCGTAAGGAGTATTAAACCAGGCCCTGCAAGTGGCAGGAGGTAACGTGGGACGTTGTTGCGTGGGTGTAAGAAAAAGCTTATAGTAGTTGTACATACATATATACAGGTCGACATTCCCACCTTACTCATGTAAATACATATGCGTGGAAAACCACGTATACGTGTCTGTCCAGAGGTGTGTATGTATAGAAACTTACGATACCTATACATATATCGATACGCGAGGTTGATGTTTGGTATTTGCATTTATGCGATATGTGTGAAGGTATACACGCACAAAGGTATGTAATGCGATTGGTTTAATCCCGCAGTGCTTGAAGCGAGGCAATACATGTGTGCAATATCTATAGGAGATAAAGTTTAGTCTTTAACAGTCAATTCGCGAGTGTATGGTATGCAATATACGTGACTCGGCGACACTCTACGTCGACGACGATTCAAGTTTCACTACGAACTTGATTCACTAACGCAAACGCATGATGCGTGCATATCTACACATAGGTACATACGTGTGTAGGTATATACATGTACATATATGTACCTACTTTGTGCGTAGGTGTAAGGTATCAAAAGGAAGATCGTGTATCCTGCTGCTGCTGCTGCTGCTGCTGCAGTATGAAAGAATTCGTGGTGTGGAATAAGGGGAAAAATTGAGAAGTATATATGTATAGGAAATCGCGTGGGCAAACTTGACTGCATCCAATATACATATTATAGGTATATATACATGCTTTTAAAGTTAACAAGGCAGACTGTATATCTTTTTTTATTTATGTACTATACATACATCGTTCTTTTATACATATATATGTTTCCTCAAACATATACTATACACATCTTTATCTATACATTATAATATCTGATTTCACACCTGTACACATGGAGCCGAGTTGATTGAGTTCAAAATTGTAGAAATTTCGGATTTGTTTGAGACGATTTATAGAAATCTGAGAAACGTTAAAGTTAAGACCATTACGGAATTCGGAAAGTCCAGATCCGCGAGATCACGAAAATCCGAAAATCTCGATCAATTTCTGAGGATGTGACGACAAAAAGATAGTTCATTTCAATCAAGACCTTTTTGAAGAAAAACCATTTTATTTTCAGAAAGTGAATCTCAAGCCGATTAATTTGACCACTCATTGCCGTTTCGATATGTTCAATACACCCAGAGTTCTAAGTTTTTGATCTTTAGCTTTGGGAATTTTGAACCTCTGCAGCAGGTGTTCTTCGATTGAAAGTTTTTTGAATCATCTGTATAGACTTCCGGGAAAATACAGTTTCTGAAAACTGTCAGTCGGCAATATGTATTCAAATTCTGAATTTTTACCCTTCGAAATTTGAAAATTTAAAAATTCAAAATTTCAGCCCCATCACGCGTATATACGGTCTATACGTATATATACCTATACATATACTGATTTTTAAGTAAATGCAGAAAAAAAAGAAAAAAAAATGAGATGAAAGAGAGAGTGTGTCCCCCTTGGAGTTACGTAAAATATAATAAAACAATTTTTGTCACGTCCTAGCTATGTAGTAAGTAGTCAATAATAATTGACACGTGCTGTACTTGACGTATCTATAGACGTCATATTATACTTTTAAAACAGAATCTTACGTGGGTTTAGTATAATATAACAGCAAAGTTCCATCGCTGCAGACCGCTAAAGGCAATTTCAGTATCTATATTAAAATATATAAATCATTAATTGCAATAATTTTTGAATATAACATGATTGATCACTCCTGACGTAACGTCACAATTAGCCCAATTCGCTGTGTAACTTTCTTTTAATTTTAATTTTTTTCTTTTTTTTTTCTTTTATCTTCTTCTCTACTTTTGAGTTTCTCACTTTTCACCCGATTACCTACCTGTATAGAAGTTAATAATTGTTCTCGGAAAAATAAACCTATACGATAAAACGTGTGAACTTTATGCAATAGGCATATAGTCTGCAAGGGGGTTGCCTCTGTTTCCCTTGAGGAGAAAAGTGGTCTTACTTGACGAGCTGCTCGTATATGTATATATACCTATATATATATATATATATATATTCTCGATGCCGCTGCTGCTGCAGGTCCCGGGACTAGCACCAGTTCGAGTTGGTAAGTACGACGCGACGTTGCGAAACTAATTACCAGCCATTCACTTGTCAGGAGAACTCGGGGCCTCCTGTTACGCGCAAACTCTACCTATAGTACGTATAGTAGTATGCATATACCTATAGGTACATGTACAACATACATACATGTACGTAACACAAGGTAGACCCTTGATTGCCGCAGCACGCGGAGCAAGTCCAACAAACGAGTGAGCGAACGGTATAAGCTCATTATATTAGGAAATTGACCGAACAAGACAGATTACTTGACGCGTAATGCTCCCTGAATCATTCCCCAAGAGGAACATTATAACGCGAGTTGAAATGCACCTGCGGGTTAATTGCAACAACAAAAAAAAAAAAAACAGAAAAAAAAAAAGGAAAACAGGATAAAGAAAATCGACGTGCGTAACGACGAATTCGAGATAAATAATTAACGTTTCTTAAATTATCGCATCGTCTATTTTATTTTTTGGTTCATTAATTATTCGCGGTTACGTAGGTATACTTAATTTCTGTCGTATTACACTGCAGACGTGTGCGTATATGTGTGCGTGTGTGTGTTTAGAGCCGGATCAGGTCAATAGCTGCAGGAGAGAATGAGATAGAATGTGGGCTGACACTTTTGCTTTTGCCTTCCATTATAATGATCCCTCATGTTCGTGAGTAATTTGACGTTTAACTCCCGTTCGCTTATACAGAGCCCACGTTAATACGTTATTACGTATATACTTACTCGACGTACGCGATTTAAACTTTGTATATGGACCGTTTTCTCATTGAACAACTCCGCCGGCGTGGGCGTAAGGCTCGAGGCCGCGAGGTATGACTGAAAAGTTCGTGAATGAGTTCTAACACGCGTTCGTATGCGGATAATGCTGTATGGTAGGTAGTATGCCGTACACCGTATGCAGGTGAGATTAAGAGAACCGGAAACTCGTGCATATGAACGGGAATAACAATAGCAATAATAATGATAAAAACCCGAAGTCTAATCGCTTGAATCGCTTAACGTATTATACTTTTACTAACGAGGATCGCTCCAGCCTCGAGGTATTAAATAATAAAAATTTATACCAATTAGCGTCGATCGGTATACTACACTGTGCTTGATCATTACCCATATAGAGATAAAGCATAAGTCATTCGAGATCAGCAAATAAATTAAGATACAAATATTCTATAGAAGGCGTAGGCGTATAGTAAGATGCACAACCTGTCTTAAAGAATTGTCGATTATGCTTCCTATCGTTAGATGCAGCATACATGTATATAGATGTATTTTTTATATATGTGAATTTGTATGTACACACATGCATGTAGGTTTCTATATGTTTTATACGAGCAAGAAGAGGTAATAATACATCGTGTACTGAGTATGGTAGGTATATATAAATACGTGTGTGATACGTAAATTTATAGACGTACATGAGTTTCCTTGTAAGCGAAGTAGGTGTATACCGTGTGCGTTTTCTCTTAGTTGTAGTCGTGCAGTCTTAGTAAGTTTTCAAGTTTCGTAAGCAACTGCCGTGCGTGTTGAGATGGAATTAAGTTTCAACTAAGAACTATTTTCGGACAGGCTTATAAATTATCGTAATATTGATTAATTACTCGACCAAGGCGTATATGAATAGCACCGGTTTATCGATACGCAATACATTCGAATCCCGATTTCGGGTACGTCGCGTCGCACAATCGAATTTCACCCTTTTCAAAAAGAATACAGTTTTGCGTACATAGCTTAGCAGTTTTTTCAAATAAAGATTAAAAAACGTCCTATAAGTTGTTGAAAAGTAATGAGGAATAATGACTATGATAACGAATGATAAAATCCGTATAAGTATAGGTATGAGTTCAAGCATGTTTTTTTAAAGACGAGTTTTCTTAAGTCGATCGTCACTACTTTTTCGCGACGAAGAGATTAGCTCGACTTCTCTTTATTGACGCGATTTAAAAACCCCCCGCAGCGTCTTAGCATCGTTAATATCAACTGCGGATGGGGTTTGCGTCTGAGACGCATACGTGTCGCAGGGACGAGGTAGGTACACACAATTGTGTATATAATATATAATGTATTAATATAACTACACCGATACACAACTATAAAGTTTTGAAAAAAAGTGCGTTACTTTTTTATACTGTATATACGACGAGCCGAGCTGTACGACGCGCGGCGTCCACGAGACGTCGCGACTCGAACCTGGGCCTCTGGGCCCGTATAAGGCCCGGCGAGTCTTCCCTTCTACCTTGCCTTCGTTTCTACGTACTGTACCGTACAACAAAGTATTATATACACAGATATATATATATATATATATATATATATACAAGTACATATCCCCCGCGGTATAGTCGACTGTGTAAATCTCGGGGCGAAAAACTGGAGGCCCTTTTTTTACTCCCAAATAAGAACTGGGCAGGACTTCAAGGAAGGCCCAAATGCTGCGGATCTCAAGTTGACTACTCGATAGTCAGATGCAGTTTAGAGACGGACTGAAATAATTGAATAAACACTTTCTGATCCGAATGTACTTCATCTCGACTTTAAGGGAGATGCTGGATGCTACTTGTTAGATATAGGTACCAGACGCAATGGCGTTATAGTCTTACCAAGTTTTACCAAGATGCGCTTCCAGCTTCTTGGAAGAAGTTAAGAAATTGGGAAATTAGGAATGAAAAATAAAAATCTATCATACGGCTTGATTTTGATTACCAATTGCGAAACCTCGAAGTTCGGAGAGTTTGAAACGAAACTGAAGCTGTCAACCGTGATGATATGTGTAATAGGCGAATAACTCCGAACTCGTGGGCGTTGAGGGATAGCGACACTTTGGGTTTTAAATTAGCGACGGATGCGAGCGACGACGGTAGAGCGTAAATGAGGAGGTATTGTCGTTTGCAGCCTGTTCCTGCTTCTCGTTATTGAATAAGTGGCCGAGTGTTCCCAGTGGATTGAATGATTGGTTAAACTTCTCGACTAGCTCGACGCACTTCCCCTTATGCAGCATCCTCAGCGCGGGTCTTTAGGTCTTGCTATTTTAATTGACCGCGAGACAACTCGCGCGGGTCGTTCTCTCCTAGATGACCCATTTGTATAAAAGTTACTATCTCCCGCTTTTGCAGATATTTGCACATTTTTTCGTTCATTTTTTTGTCAACCGTTGAATGAAAATCGGCCTCGAACCTTCCAACAGATTTTTCACATCAGCGCAGAGACCGCAAAGCCGTAAACTTGCCCATCGGTCATTTCATTAAGTCGAGATGAAAAATCGGTGAGAAAAGTTACCGGTCACTCGCGTTCGATTAAGTGGAAAACCGTCGTCGATTATTCCATGAATGGATATGTAGGATGAGATCGTCCGATAGCACCAGCACCATGAGTGCAGTACACCGTCTTTTACGATCTTAAGTTCCGATCGTAAGTCGAGTGTTTTTCTCATTTTATATACTATACGTAGGTATATTTTTATACCTTTATTACCTTTTTCATTTTATCTCTTTTACCTGTAAATACACGTGTTTTCTCGCATTCGTGCGAGACAGGCCTCGGCCAAGTTACGAATGCCATTTATCGCGCGATTTGCTGCAGGAGGCAGAAACGCAACGGTGCAGCGCAGTGCAGTGCAGTGCAGTGAAGTGCAGGCTGCATGGTAGCACCAGGATCAGCGCGACTGACTGACTGTGCGAATCGCTTAACGCGAGGTCAGGAAATAAAATAAGTACATAACAACTTAACGCCCGAGTAGAAGATGTTTATCCTTAGGTATACAGATTCGTAGAAAACCTTTACCGCCAAGATCTTACCGACAAACGGCGCGTGTCACTCTAATTTTTTTTCTACATAGGTACCTATACACTCATTTCCAACTACCGATCAACTACCGATCTGATCCCCTCGATTTAAACGATACAACTTTTTACACTAATTCTTGTTAGAGAATGAAGAAAATAGTTACAAAAAGAAGTAGAAGACTGCGAATTAGGAACGCCTAAGATTAGTCGCTACAAATATCCGTTCATCTCAATAGATTTTTAAATCGTTGTTAAAGAAAAAACGAGAGAGAAATCAGAAATAAAAAACTGAAAACTACTGGAGAGATGTTAGAACCTGTTTTTGAAGAGGTGTTCATATCTCGAGAACCGTTGATGCAATTTTTATGAAATTTCTCTGGTTTGCAATTTTTCAGGCACCGATCTATTTCTCGCCAAATAAGAGCAAAATTTTTAACTTCAATGTGGGAGGGCTCGCATTTTGACATTTTCATATACTTCATCGCACAATTTTAACAGAGCAAATGAAGACTGCATAGTTTTTATTTTCTTCTTCATCGCGATTCGTATAGTTCATCGCATGCTTCTTTCGCGCGTGACAAAATGTCTTGATCTGCTGCATATAAGGTACGTCGTATTCGTCGTATCATTTCCCGTTAAATTCATATGAAATATCGAGGGTAGTGTCGATGGAGTCATGGCAAAGTATCAACCAACCTGTATGTGTCTAACTGTACCTACAGCTATAACATATAACGAAACGCGTTGCGCAAGAAGCAGTGGGCCGCAGGCCGCAGCGTGGCGGGTTCGTTCATTCACGCACCCATTCACGACCCACGTTTAAAATCCCACGCAAACCTGCAGCATCAGCGTAAAAAGGTTTATACTTACTCAGATCGTTATAGCTTTCGTTCGATTCCATCATATATCCATGAGAAAATTTTTACTCAAACTTCATTCACTACTTATGACTCTTCACTCTTCACTCTTCACTCTTCACTCTTGACTTCCTTCGCTGGTCCAACAACTCAAGGGCTCGCTATACTATGTCCTTCAAGACAGGAAGGTAGGTACAAGCATACAACATACAAACATACATGCACATGCATATGGTATACCTACGTCATGCATGCATATTGTAATTTGTTTGTCCAGTTACCAAGTTCAGATCTCGTCAGACTTGCTATGTAATATATACATATGGAATACAAGAGCACAATCACTTTCGGGTGAACGTATAACACAATGCATTACGCATGATATAGGTACCTATGTGTATTAGGGTGGTCCTTAATGCTGAATATGTAGAAAAAAATGTTATCGTAACCCCAGGTTCCTATCTATAAATTTGAAGGCTTTGGGGCGGCACTTACTACTTAGAATTGAGATATAGGAAATATTTTCTCGTATATCTTTGGAGACACGTCTTGCAGCCCATGGGCGATGGGAGCATTGAAATTCAAAAATGATCAAATTAAGGACCATCCTAATATAAATATACATATATGTATATGGGATTCTATCTCCTACGCGTAAAATACACGAAGTTTTAATGTTACATAGATAGGTTTTACATACCCGGAGCTAGCCATGCACAGCCTTCAGAGGTCGTCTAGCACGAGGTGGAAAGATCTGAGACAATTGTGGTGAGCGTGACAAGTGGGCGATCCTCTTCCTGCACCTTTAGATTCTTACTTACCTCGCCCTGATCTTAATATATGTATACATACAATCACATGCACAAATGCTTACCTATATATCTCTTGGTACTATAAAAGCCAAGCTAAGCTATTGCCACTTTGAATACGAATCTTTATTTAAACGTGCAATTTGCTTGCGTATACGATGACGGTACGAATGGAAAGCTTTTCTTTGCCAAGAAGTTGCGAGACCCCACGCAACCGCAGTCACAAGGGTAGAATATTTATGACGAAAAATTTCATTTCTTCATTCTTTTTGTTCGAACTACTATGTGATCTCCCTATAACTTCATTCGAATCATTAATGAATAGGATATATGTAGGTATATTATTGGTTTATATTCTCACCTAGGCAACTTTCACTTTCTCGTATTTAAACGTTCTTTAAACTAGTGTATACCTATGTATACATTCACATACATAACTTTATTAAGGTGAAAATAACCATTTTTTTCTTCACATTAAACTATGGGTAATTAATTCTATGAACATACAGCTACACTGTGGTTTATAAAGTTAATTAATAGAGCGAGTATAGGTGTGTGTGTGTGTGTGTGTACGGTAACACACGGTTTTATATCGTAAAAGTCAAAGAAAGGGTAATTAACTCTTAAATATAACGTTTATGATGAAATTTTCAAACTTTATGCATGTCTCGTGTGTAAACCGGGTTTCGGGTTCGCGCTTGAATTGTTTTAAATGTGATTTTACTCTCAGTATAATGCACGTAGACACGGAGATCTAATCTTACACATATGCGGCTGCAGCAGACAGACTCTTTACGACTTCCTTTACGATCCTCGGTATTGTTTTTTATTAATAATCTAAATACGTGATTCGTTTATTAACACATCATGTTCTCACAACGGACCATATAATTCGCATTATTTTCATTAGAACAGGTGTGTGAGCTTTTGTCCCGGAGAACAAGAATCCTGCAGGAAAATAAAAAAATGCAAGAAAAAAGAAAGATTATCTCGCAAATTAATCTGCGGCAGACTGTGTTTCCAGATGAAAACAGTCGCGTCTGGCAGACTCCTTGGTGAAAAGGGTGCGGTTAAAAACCGAAGCCTTACAGCTACGAGGGAATCTTTCGGGTCGATGAGTCAGTAACATATATCGCGGAGATGAGGCTTCTGTAGTATAAACGCGAAAGGCCTCGGTCGGTTGCCCCTAGTCTTTTAAGTCTGGATATCTGGCCGCTGGCTATTCGCAACAGTTTGAAATTCCCATCAACCCCGCGTTTATATACCTGAATCCTATGCACCTTTTAGCGTCAAACGTCGGGATTAATGATTATTAGAAACACGATTCTGAAATATCAAGCTCTTGTGACTTCGCTGCAACGATCGTGAGAGTATGATACAAGCGTGTTGGTATCAGATCTGTGCATACTATATACTTACACTTATACGACGTACCTATATGCACTAGACGTACAGGCGCCGAGAGTCCGCCTGGTAAACTCGATGACCAAGAATTCTACGGCTTTAAATTTCTCATACCTGTTATTTCTCGAAGAATTAAAATCGTGGGCGTATACGCATATATAGGTATACGCACATAAGTGTGTATAATTTAAATCACCTATATGTACTACTACATACATACACGCGTCTTTCATCGCGTCTTTAATCGATTATCCGAAATAGTTAATCTGTAAAACGTGTATCGCACTATCATTTCGATCGTTGATTACGATCGGATTGTGTAATGATGACAAGTCGAGTAATCGCTGATTCTGATAGATTTGCGCTATTGGAAGAACAAAAAAAAAAACAGGATAATCAATCCTAGTTGCGTATTTAATTATTACGTGCATTAATCCGTTCGAGCAAGTGTCTTCGTTCGTTTCTTCGTTTACTTAACTCGGTTCGTATATAGTTTGGCTCAAGTTCTCTGGTCCAAAGCCCAGGGCTCGGAGTAGTATAAGAGTCGAGGCCCGGTCCGCCCACAGCATCCGCCGTGGTACACAACGTGGTGTTTGTAGATTGTATAGGTATAACTTCAGCACAGGTATATCTTGAGTATCGTATCGTATAGTATCGTATCGTATCGTATCGTATCGTATCGTATCGTATCGTATTGCTTTTACCTGAGAGACAGAGGTATATAGGTACGCGGCTGCTTGAAGCCTTTGCAAACTTATAATATGTAGTATAGTCGATACTCGAGTCTAGTTTAGAAACAGGCTACTACAGACGCATATATAGGTATATAATGTACCCTATACGCAGTATTTATATCTATATAGTATATATAAACGTTTATAGTACATCGAACGACACTACGCGATTACGACTTTGTACCTACTACCTAAGAGACATATCGAGTTTTTTTTCTTCCCCATACTCGTCGATTCCTAGAAACTTGTCTCATGATTACTCGATCTTTTATGAATGCGGTACAGATACGGGATTCCTAATTACAGATTCATTCATGAATTTGTGATCTATCTTATAAATTATAGATTATATCATTTTAATTTTTTAATGATTATATGTATATAAATTAGTTCATACGTTAAGTCGTATGCACTTAGCCGGGGCACAATATTCGGAACTTCAATCCTGCCCCCATAAAAGATATATGTGCATACCGAGAGTTTTCGGTGAAACTGGTGACCCCCTCCCACGTACACGTACGTGTCTGTGTTGGGTTCGCCGCAGGTAGGGGGTCTCCAGTTTCACCGAAAACTCTCGGTATGTGTGGGATTAAGCCTCTCTTAATGTCATATGTATAGGTGCAGACGAGGAAGTATATAGAATTGATTTTAAAAACGATTTAACACGTTTTCGAACATGGTTTTTCATGTTTAACTTCTTACTGCCGGTGTTATACGTATATACACTGGAAATGATCAGGCATGTGCTCATTGAACCGGAAATAAAATCATATATACCTATACCTAGGTAGTTGATTGTAAAAATGTAAGAATCCGTTCATTTCCAAATAGAGAAAAATATAGAAATAGAGTAGGTATAAGACAGAGCTGAGTAACAATAAGTAATACAAGATAGAGAAAACAAGAAAAAAATATATGGAAAAAGTAACTGCAGGAGAGAAATAGAGGGAGAGATCAACGAACCGCGGGGAGAATGAGATCCCACAGACGAGATCTCTCGTTCTACGAGCATGACTTTATCCTCGGAAAATCTCACCTCAGCCACGCATTTACTCCCGCGAGTACCTATATAGTATACCACATTTTTCTTTTTCTTCGTCTTTTTATTCATCTTTTTATAGTTTCTGAAAAATTTCTCTACTTTATTATATTCTGCACTTTTCAGGTCGCAGGCATAATATACACATACTATAAAAATGAGACTGGTTTTTAAGTCACTATATGTCTCCCCTTCCCCATGTCTGCAAATTTTCTACTCCTAAGAATTTCTGTATAAATTTTTCAAATAATTTCAAATAATTTCATAATTTTTTCGTGATAAATTTTAGACTTTTCTTTATCGTTGTCAATAAAACTATAGAAAAAAAAGAAAAAAAAAAATCGTTCAATTATATTCACCATAATGAATATGATATTGCCAATAATAATAACTCTTGTTCGTTTCAATAGCCAGATAAATGAGTGAATTATTAAAAAAGGAAAAAAAAAGAAAAACTAAAAAAACTAAAAAAACGAACAGAAAAAGGGAACAAGCCCGCCCACGGATAACCAGAGTCCATAATAAAAAGAACTTCAGACAGTTCCAGGGCACGACAGGTTTAAATAATTTCACGGCTATGTACGTGGCTGCGGGCGTCCGCGTCGGCGCCGAGATTCACTTCCTCGCGGGCGAGAGGAATCGCGGTGGGTACCTATAGTAGACTGATCTCTGATCTCTGATTTTCTGAGCTTAAAAGTACGTATATACCTATTCTACCTATGTGGTAGCAGGCGAATATGTACGAAAAAGATTTGATCCTTCGTGTATGTATAGATATATATGTACAAGGGTGGCAAAAAATTATCTGCCGACAAAGAAGTTTGTCTCAGTCTTGTCACGCTGTTTTTACTATATCAGTACCTGCGCCACGGGGATGCGGAGAATTCACGCGTGTATGATATACACATGTACATACACATGTATACCTATTTACTTGTGTATATATTCTGCCAGTTTTCAGGGCAAAAAGTATCGCCGAAGATAGAGACTGAGAGAGAGAGAGAGAGAGGGAGAGTGATTTAAGGATGGGAGATGCTCAGGGATTCGAGACAGGAGGTGGACCAGTCAGAATTTGTCTTTTGAAGTTTCGTTTATCTCGACGCATCTATACCATATATACTTGGGGGCAAGTAAATATCGTGTTGAACAAGATCGCACCGCGATCCGCGACGAATTTCTAACCGCAGCTGTTCGCGCTGCACTACACGCAGACTGCACACATGTGCTACAGGGACAATTTTCTCACGTACAAACTATGTATTTATAAATTGTTGCAAATGGTTAGGACTCTTGTTCCCAGATTCCTCAAACCTCCGAAGTAGGTATTAGCGGGTCCAGAGGCTCCTGATCAACTACGTGAGGTCATTGTCAAGCAGATCAACAGCTTGTTTCGCGTACCCTACGCTTTAGGATAGATTTCTTTCAGATTTATCGACCGGTGTTAAAAACTCGAGACTTTTTGACACGCGGCTATTATTTTCAACGATTAAATAACCACTGGGAATATACTATATAGGTATACAACGATTTATGTCCAATTAGGTAAGAACGTGAGCAGAATTTGATGAAAAACGAAAATCTAAATCGTATGAAAAAATTCATACACGTATATCATCGAGCGTGGGTAGCTCGCTCCGCATTAGTCGCCACGATTTAATCCGATCCCAATCTGTGGCGAATAAGAACAAAAATCATTATTACTCGTGAGACTTTCCCTTACGGATTGAACTACAATCTTTGTAACGAAAACAAGAATCTTCGGGTTACAGCCTTTCCAAAATTATTGATCTCAGAATTTTTCCTGAGTATCGAGAATCGGATGTAGGTATCGGACCCGCGGCGAAGCTATAGAATTGGTAAACCACCCGGCTGCATCCCACTTCGGAAATCATATATAGCATATAGATGAATAACGCCCGCGGAATTCAAAGATGACAATTTTTCTGCGCGGGCGAGAATGAATTGTCGCGAGAAATGACCGTTTTGCGTACGGATATTATGTATATTGTTGTGGGTGTAGGTGGAGGCATACACTGTGTAAATGGAGTTCGTATCGCGAGTCCAGACCCACGGGACGACCAACGCAATATCGTTCAGCAAGAGAGCAACTCTACCGGTGCAACGCGTTAGGACCGAGCCCCGGATCACCATATTTGTATGAACAAACCGAACAAACCGAGTCCCATCAGTGTGGGCCGCGAATCGAGTAGTCAATGAATATCGCTGAAAATATGTCACCTAACGTCGCTGAATCATATGCAGAAAATAAACGATCAGTCATTTCCTGTCACGATTTCGAATATGGTTTCAGATTAAAGAAATAGGGATGAACATTTATTCCCATACAAATTTCGGACTTGTACATGTCTTATAAATTTGACCGATCGTTAGATTTTCTCTATGAATATTAAGCCTTCAGTTTCTACTCCGCGACGTCAAGTCTGAGTAACGCAGGTACTACGAACGTCATTGAGTTGTTCTGTAAGAGAAAGTTGAAATATTTTGTGTCATCCTGTGTACAGAATGACTGTTCACACCGGATACGATTCTCCGAGTACTCTATGATATTTTCAATCGGTGTTGAAGAATTTCGGTTTTAAAATACAGAGACAGTACCCTAGATCTCGTCCTCGTTTACATCAGCGCCACCTAATTGGGTTGCAGCCATAAATGGGGTAACCACTACGTGCATCTTCGTAGGTATCGAAAGGTACAGAGAAGGCCTATAGTCGAAGGGACGTCGACGTCGACTCCTGGACTCGGTTTCCCGTCGTTAAAGTGTTAAAAGTACCTCCATACGTGCGGTCAACGTTCATAGAACACTGGCTAACAAAGGAAGAAGTGATTGCACTGGCCTAGGCCGTGTGGCTGTAAGGCTGTTCCTGCGAATGCCACAACACTGTTCATGTTTCTATTATGGTATCACATAGGTACCTACCTACCACGAGAATACTGGCTCCAATTACTTCATCGGTGAACCTCTTAGCCGTCATTTCCGGTCAGCTTTGATATGAAATGTCTCTTCTCATGGGACGAGATAATTATTTCTGAAAATCTGCGTAATTTGGCCGTTTTCGAGTAACTTAGAGATTTGAGACTAAACAGAAGCCTCTTTTAGTTCAAGTATGGTAATGTGTTCGAACGGAGGTCTGCCTTGAGGACTTATACCTGATTATGATGTTCGAAGTAGTACTATCAGCGCGGAAAACTTCCGGGTGAAAAAGTGAGTCGGTGAAAGCACCCGTCTGCTCTTCGCCTCTTATTACATGGTACTTACAGCTCCAGTATCAAGATAATTGGCAAATTCTCTTCACCGTTTGGATCTTATTGTCGGCTATACTTATCACGATTCATTCGCCGACTGGCTACTTTATACGCTACCAAGTACACCTCTGCGGTCCAGTAATGCATCTATTATGTTTTATTGCAAAATACGAGCCTCAGATATGGTCGCATGACAATCCACCTTCTCTTTCATCTAGGATCCTGAACCCGCGATATTTGCATGAAAACATTTCTCCCGAAACTGAACTCGGTCAGACTCAGTTCATACCGAAGCTAATTTCTCATTAAAATTTACGAAGCGAAGACGCCAATTCTTTATCGCTTGACCTCGCATCTGAACCTTATAATTTTAATCTCAAATGTCTTCCTGCACTTCCGTCTGTATAATTAAGACAAAATTTCTGAAGAGAAATATCGCTGGGTATATGTTGTCACACATATACTGCTGCAGTGAGAGATAAAGACGTCAATATACGAGACGTATGAGTATAACGAATGGACTAAAATGAAATTGATTGGCGATGTTGCTGAGTAACCAGCTTGCAGGGTCAGTCGAGAAGAGAGGAACAACCGTTCCACGTGTTCTTCTGTCAAGTGTCGAGTCTCTCCAGGAGGAAGAATGTCAATGTCAGTTAGTGTATAAGGAACTGCAATCTTGTTTGGTGGGTCAAATTATAGCCTTTAAAGCCTCTCGATGCTGCAGTTTTCATATTTCTTTGTTACATTGAAGAAGAAGAAGAAGAAGAGGAAGAAGAATGAGAAATACGTATAGTCTTTATCTGGACTAAGGCGCCATGAATATCCGGGAGTCATTAAAACCAACTTCATTGTCGATATATAAGAAAGAAAAAGAAAATATCGGAACAAAAGTCCGGGGTGTGCAATCTATTGGTTCATTCATCTGGTAATATTACATGCTGATTAGCACGCATGAAGAATTGCTTTGCTAATAATAACACGGTGCATGTACGGCCACAGAATGTATAAGCATAACAACCGTGCACTCGATAAAACGATACGCTGGATTAAAACGTACGTACGTGCGTTATCACCCGATCTGCGATTTTGAAATATGCACTTCAGGCATTATGCGAACTGGAGCCAGCAATTTTCTTTCTCATTAAAGCACTGGCTTTCAATGTAAGAAAATAAAGACTAATGAGGAGGGCATCACACCTCCAGGTGACGGATTCTCCCGAATTCCTAATGTGTAATGAAATCTAATCTGGCCTTCTTCACTTCATTCACAATTCAACATATCAGCAGTCTGATTAGGCTAATGCAATGACAACCGTAAAATATGGTCAGATAATTTTTCGAATATTCATTTTTACTGTCGAACTATGAACTTTCGATGATAGGGTCTCATAGGGCCAAGTGTGGACTGATTAGTCTGGAGCAGCCGTGAAGTGCCAACGAATTGCTCGATAATATGATGAATCGTGGTGCAGAGAAGAAAGGCTCATGAGTCATGAGTCATGAGATGGAACCCCATATTTTGGCACGAGGACAAGCCTCCAGAAGTTTGGGCAGAATCCAGCATCCAGAGGTCTGATGCACCCCTTTCAAGTGCGACGTCAGTAATCTTTATTGTCATATAAGTTAACAAATTGCTATAGACTGAATAAAAATAATCAATCAATGCGGATAGACCAAGAAGATTGATTAATGCTATTAGTATAAGGAGTCCAGAGTTCGTCGTGAAGATCCAGATTCTCTGGCTCCAATTTTCTGCGTTATTATTCAATGGGGGAAGGCAGTGCAAGTGTAGTGTGGTCGTTTCTACATGGATACATTCAAGCCCTGAGTTTGAAAGCCGGTTGACCTGTAGTCACGGTATTTTGGGTATTTCTTTCGGGAATTTTTATGGGTCTAACTTTGGGTCTGAAAAGAGGTTATTAATAGCCCTGCTGGGGTAGTTGAGGTAGTCGGGATTGATGCTGCAGTCTGGACCGATGAGTCTGTGGGACGCCAACCCTGCCCACCTGAGATTCTGAAAGATGACTCATAGCCAGAGGTCGGGTATACTTGGGTGTCGATTTTTCATGGATCAGAGCCTTGATTGAATCGTACATAGGGGCGACGTTCTGGTTTTGGAACTGATTAATTCTGGCCTTCGAACAACGGATTTTGAATTTAGCTATACGTGTGTAGCAGTGAATCGCCAAATCCTTGTACTGGTTCATCTGATGCTGAATTTCTGCACATACGTTGTTGTACGAAGCCTGGTGTGTCGTGTTATGGACGTGCCACGCCGTGCCTGGAGTAATTCGATCAATTTATCGGTGCCTCGTACTTTATTGAATCTACAACGAATCGATCTTTTATGCTAATATGATCTTGTGTACACGGGTTCTCGATGTTTAATAGATTCGAGCCTCGGGCTCATCTCTACGTCAATTAAACCTGCAGCACTACACCACGCATCTCATTGTCAGCTTATGAGTCGAGTGGCTAGTTATAACGTTCTGGAAAGTTAAGAAATTATTTAACGGATTTTATCGTTAGCTAATCGGTTCAATTCACAATTAGACTAACTACTCGAGCCTCTAGAGTCTCGAGAGTCAGACTTAACATTTTAGAAACTATCAATACGATCGTTTCAAATCACTCTTACAATCTGATGAAATATACTATTGGCTCAATTTTTTTCACAGCTGATGAGTAATTGGGTTGCAATACATGATTTCGAATCATTTTACATTTTGTTGACTTTGCCTTACATAGATCATCAAATCTTTTCGACATTCGAAGTGAATATTATAAAATGATGTGATTTTGGAGCAAGCCAATGAAGTATAGAGGCTTTTTGTTCAATGTTTGCAGAAAAAAAATGATCTAGAATGAACAATTTCCGTATCTATGAATGAAATTCATCGAATATCATTGGTTTGCTTCGAAATTACATTATACCCTTCAAATTTGAATAAGTTTCTTTCGTGCAATTCAATCTGTGTAATGTGAAATCCATGAAATCTGCAAAATAATTTTGAAATAATGTCTCGAAATACTATATGAATAGATTTTTCGAGATCTTGAGACTTGGAACGAGATCATTAGTGCGATCACGTTAATTAGCACTCAAATCTATTCATCAAATCTCTAAGTTATTACGAAATATTTAAATCCTAATTCTCCATTCTATTTTTATCCATGAACTTTAGGCATTACGCATGTCTCGGGTCTAGGTTGATTACACACACACACGTATATGCATATGCATATATGTGTATGTATGTAAATGTAAATTCAAATAAATTTAAGTTAAGTTCGTATACCGATAAGAGGCTGGTGTTTCATTTATATGATCTATATATAGTATCTATACACACTGATATATAAATTTCTATGTATCAGTCAAGTGATGCATATTATCTATAGACCTGCATGATCCCCACTACATACACGATGAACTACGGCGTCAGGCATCCAGGCGTCTTGGGACCGGCGTTGCCCGTCGTCTGAACTGGGGCCAGACTTAGCCCTGTCCAGTGTAGCCGAGGCCGTCGTAAGCGTAGCGTCGCGTGATACGACGAACATAACAGAAATCGTTTAGTCGGAGAAAAAAATCGCTCAAATATTCAACGATTATAGAAAAGATCGATAACCGAAGATCAATTTGTAAAAAGAAAAGGAAAAGGAGCAGGAAAAAGAAAAAGAAAAAGAAAAAGAAAAATAATCGAACGCAGACGAAGAGTACAAATTTTTGAATTTGCATTTTCGCGCCTTCCATAATCGATTCGAGGAGCGGTAAATTTTGAAACGTCCGCTAATTCTATCCAATGCAGAAATCCGCAGTGTGTTTCGTACCGAGATTATCCATACGATCGATTAGGATGTAATTGTGTCGTTAAGATCGCGTATTGAAAAAAGAGTGAAATTTGTGCGTGCAAGGTGACCAGTGATTGATTTCTGCATATATATATATTTTTTTTTTTCATTCATGGGTGGTATTTGACGGATGATTTATTCCTCTGTTAATTAATTATGCGAGAAACTAACACCACATGTGATCAATTTTCATTGGATTAAATACACAAGAATTATGGCGCCTCCGGATAGACATAGGACAGCTCGTCCCGGCTCGGGATTAAGCCTCTCTGTTCTTGGTACGTATTGGAGTTTTCTTATGAATCCAAAACTCATCAACGACGATTTTTTTCAATTTTTTTTTATTTTTTTCATATAATAGACACGAAAATATAATCAGGAATAATTTCGAATCACCCTTTTATTCATTCATTTTATAGAAGGAAGAGAGTCTCTCTCTATCTCTACTCTCTCTCTCTCGGGAATTATATTCTCTCACAATTTTTTGTTTTTTTTTTTCAAATTTCCCGCCCGATCGCGGGTTCATAATTTCTACAATAAATATTACTTATAATATGCATAAGCTCATTCAGATCTGAGATTATATTCCTAAGTTTGACGTTGAACGGTTCGGTGAGCAGCGCGGACACTGAACGGTTATATTACGTTTCAATTGAAGTTTATATATGAATATGCTGTATCTATAGCGAGCGATCGATCCTTGCGATTGGTTTACGAATATGTAGATAAATAAATGATGAATTGGCTAGTGCGATTTATAAATTGCGATTTTTTTTTTTTTTTTCTGCTTTGCATGATCATTTAGCTAGATAAGTAAGATAATTGATTTTTCGCGCGATGCTCCAAACCGCGAATGCGATGAAGAAAAAAAAAACGAAAGAAATTGCATTTCTCGTACTCATGAGCGGAATGAGAAATAATTGATTTTCAATTTTTTTTCTGACTAATCTCCGGCTCAGATTAGATAATGCATCGGCGTTAGTCGTAACCGCGCGATCGGTGGCGCGGCGCCTCGTGATGATAATGTAAAAAAAAAAAAAAGAAAGAAAGACCAAAAAAAAATTGAAACTTGTTCTAACGGAACAAAAGTTACCACTTACCAACGTATGTAGCTGAAAATGATTATTCTATTATATGTCGTACAGCGATCGAAGCGTGAATCACTAACTCGGTCACTCATGCTGATGCAAAGAACTCGCGTTATCGCTACTTTTCAAGGCCTAATACATTAAATATATATATAGAGTCTGCGAATAGGCGCCTCCTAGACAATCAGCTGGCTCATTGATCGCAATAAAAATAAAACTTCATAGTCGGTGATATATTGCGATTTGAACGTTCGGCTGATGCCGATAAGTATCAATTGATTACTTGTTTCACGCTAAGATTATTTTCTATTATTTGAACCGATTTTCGGAATCATTGCGGATTCGAATTGTAGGAAGTTTCAGATTCTCATTGATGAGAGAATAAATCGCGATCTTAGGTCCTGCAATACTTCGAATTGAAGTTAGAAACGAGATTTTCAAACGGAAGATGAGGTGAAAAAAGAAAAAAAAAGAAACGTATAGGGTTTTGATTGCCTCGTATCGACTAGGTTCTGAACTTGCTTAGGAAGACTCAGTCTGATGTGGATATCGTGATTCCTGGAATGGATCTGACGCACTGGATAAGGCAGGACCGGTCAGGAGGCAATGCATCCCTAAATTGGTCTACGCGGCTTCCTTATAAGTCGATCCGTATTTGAGGAAGTCTCAAATTGGCCTCAGCCTCATTTTTGTAATTTATAATTACCGGCTTCGGCACGCACGCCATGGCAGCACTAAATACCTACATTTTATCCATATCACAAATCGAAACCAAAAAATTAGAGTTAAATACGCACCCAGGATTAATGTTAGACCATTATTTCCCGATGTGATATGCGCGTGGTATATCAGAGGGATAAAACATCGAGTTACAAAAAGGAAAGACAGAGGTTTGCGGTAACTCGTAACACTTTGTCCCGCGATCTTTTTTTTCACCTTTTATACTTTTTACGCATAACGGTGCAGATCACGGCTGAATGATAATTGAAACAAACTGCATAAGAACTGTATCCGCACGAATTGCGATCATTAGTCAAAGGTTCATCCAGACTCACGTATAGATCTATGTCACAGCTTGAAATGAGGAAAAGGAGAAGTATAATCTACAGCCTCCCGTAGAGTGATGGGATAATTCCTAGCATACAACCTGATATGAAAGATAATCCGTATTAACGCTTAATAATTAACAACAAAAAAAGAAAAATGAAAAAAAACGTATCACAGCTGGGGCCACACACAGCTTTTGCACTACTTTTCGAACTCGTAACGGAGCTGAGCCTCAACGCTCTCAGCTATCCTTAGCTGCAGATAGAAATCTACGATTCTACTACTCACTCTGATCAAGCATAGTGCAGAGTCCTACTTGTAGTGAGCTTAACTTAAGTATCTATACACAGGGTGTGCGGTATAATACAACAAAAGTAACGGGGATTGAAAACGAAATGAAAGAAAGAAAAAAAACGAGCCGAGAACAACTGGAGCGAAGCTTTTCGGTCCAGATTAATCTCGGGAACGTTCATCTCGTTACTATACGTCAAAAACGACATTTTACGTATTCGATGTCTGGACTGTTTGCAATAGTTTCTGGTATTATGTTGAAATTGAACTACCTGGTATAAATGTACAGATATATAGGACCGAACTAGTATTTGAACCGCGGGGAACGTAATATAGGTACACAACGCTCTCTTTCGATCTAATCTATGCATATTAGGCAGTATGAGCTAGTGGGCATAACGGCGATACACGCTATTGTTGCTAATCTTTAGCCGCAATATTATATTATTTCCCATTCATAACACGCTAAACTTACACTCTTTGCTTTTTATAGAAAATTTCGATAGAATCGCCCCGAATTAATTTTTTTTTTTTTTTTAACGCGAGTCATCAGTCCTCATTCATCACCTACGAGCTTTGTTCGAATGAACAAAATTGTGGAAACTTATCGTAACTCGCGTACCTACCTACGTTTGTGAAAATTTAGAATTTCGAGCACGTCGAATCGCTCGCAAGACGCAAACCTGTATGGATATATCTTATTATATACTGTTGTTCAAGACAGAGGTGTGCAGTACGTGCGGAGGCAACCCAAGTCCGGAATATATCTTGCTCGTGTAATAACCAACCATTTAGATATATGTACCTACGCGTATGTATTTGTGCACGTATTTGCACCACGCGTATGACCCGTAGAAATAATATATATATACATACATACATACATACATACATATATGTATAATACACATTAACGCACTTCGTGTAACGCGGAGACCTTCGGCGAGCTCAATTTTCTAGGAAACTTAACATTTCAAGGATTATGAGACGCCACACGAGGCGTACATATATCCATATGCACAAGTTTCTTAACCGCGATACCGAGATGCCTGGAATGAGTTATCTTTGAACTCATATACCTATGTATAGAAATATTTCTGCGTTAATAATAATCACCGCGAAATATGTAATTAGATAATGCTTTTTTGGTTTTCTATCTAATCATTTGAATCGCTTTCATTTTTTTTTTTTGCTCATTTTCAATCGAAGAGGTTTAATTCTATATAGTCTTGAATATCTGCGTAGAGGAGACCCTTTCTTCATCTCACGTTCGATCCTTCTTTAGTATATATACTCCGTAATTATACGCAGAACCTTAAATTATGTATGCAAATTTTTATTGACTTATTCATCCGTAGCTGAAACTTTCAGAGTTGCCTAGGCCCTAGAGTCATTTTTACAGTATAACTTCAGCTGTCCCATCGACTCCAGGCACAAGTGTTGACCATGTGTCTGAACAGGCTTAAGAACACCACCTGCTGTTCCATTGATAGTTTGCGCCGTGTTATAAGGTAAGGCTGCGCATAGTTCGAAGTTGAAGAATTTTTTTCGAAAATCTTCACTCAACCCGAGGGGAAATGGTCAATGGTCTTATACCCACAGCGTTGGGGTCGTTGTCTAGCTATTAGTTACCGGTTTAATATGTATCAAGGAAATAAGGTGGCGGTTTTAGCCATTCAACAAATTCATGCGGGTCTTCGAATTTCGAGAATCTAATATGACACCAACGAAAATGGCCCACGAGGATGGAACCTTACACGAGCATATTATAAGGCATCTGGGTTTCGTCAAGGAAGTGAAATCCCTTTGGGGAATTAATGCTCATCCTGCAGCAGGGTGAATTCCTATTCAGGCTTCTTGTCGAAATAAAATTCGGCTCTGCGATCGATCGGAACGATTTTTCATTGCACCCAAGTGTGTGTGTGTGTGTGTGTTTTTTTTTTTCAATTATTTGATCAAATAGTTGCGGGAAAAAGAAAAAAGAATTCTTATTACGCCATAATTTTCAGCTTTTACTTCCTGAGATAGGTATTACGTGTAAGAGCTCTTATTCGTTTCGTTCGTCGCGCTGCTGCAGGGCTGAAGAAGCTGGGCTGCAATCATCCGAGATCTCCTCTTGGTTGGTTCGAGTTTTAGGCACCTACCTACCTATTATAGGTTTTTTACTACTCAACGCTGTTGCAACAATGACCACAGAGTAGATAACCGTGGCTAGTAATAAGGACCACAGAAGGCAATTTAACTAAATATCTTTTGGTTTTGTTTGTGAAGGAAAAGGACCGTGAGATGTTCTCATAGATCTAGGTACAGTATAAAATCTCATCGAACTATGCAACATGCCTTTGATGTACATTATTATACTTACCTGATCAAGTACTGATACAGAATGTAATCTCGTCTCGGTCTTTTCTCAATTATCACAAACCTGATCTTTGATATCTTATAGTAATTTAATTAGCATAACATATTCTGATCTCGAAGATCTGGGGAGGAGATATCGATTCCACATTAGGGTGGTCCCTAAAACCAGGGTTCTTATCTCAACTCTAAGTACAGCCTCACAGCCTTCGAATTTTCCCCATTTGAATGAAACACGATTTCTGACATTTCGCAATCGAAACAATTTCCTTTTTTTAATATTATTCCCTCCGCAGGATATCACAAACGTTTGTGCATAAATTTTGCGGTTTTAGGGTGGGAAAGAAGAGAGAAAGAAAATACGACCAGGGAAACTTGATATCATCTGTTTTCTCGCACCTTCACACACAAATCCTGCGTTTAGTTTTGTGTATTTTGTTGGGACACTATTAAATGCTTACGAAGGGTGGACCCAACTGTCTTTATACGGACGCGAGAGGGTGCAGAGCCCACGAAAATACGATCTGAGTATAAAAAGAAGATTTTTGGAAGCATTAAATTCTGGTGAAACAATCAACAAACGGAAAGTCAGCTGTTTCAGATTCTACCCAAAAAATTGATTCCATAGATTGATTGAAAAAATTAGAATAAAAAATGTACAAGATTTGCTACTGTTGCGGCTATTTCTATACCTATATCTATATATTATATAGTGGAATAAATTTTCACTGATATTTTCGACTTTGACTAAACGCTGAATGAAATGCATAAGTTTGCTTTCCCTACTGCTTCCCCCATGAATAATTGATCAGTTTTATTCTAAACGTTTCTGCCTCCGCTATCGAATGTCTTCGGCTATCATCGATCACGTGATCTTTACGACATACATGCACTACTGATATGTGAGGATTCACATACCCACGTACGTATAATACCTACGTGGATAGATTCAAAACTTTGAACAAGGATTTATATAATACGTATATTGTATATGTGTAGGTATACCTATGCCGTTACATCGATATAGGTACCTATATGGACTCCCATATGCCTGCATACAAAATTTCCTAGTCAGCACCATAGAATAAAATTTATTCACTTTCAATCGACGATATATAATATTCGGTATTAAAAAAATATCTAATGAATGATCATGTGTCATCTGCATCTAAGAAAAAAAAATTACCTTTATAGGTAGATACGTATAGTACCTCATACCTTTCACTCGATAAACAGATAAGCTCCTCGTATCAATCGATTAACGGTTCATTGAAAAAAAAAGAACAGAAATGAATTGAAAAAAAATAATGTTTTTTCAATGAGAGGTAGAAATTTATCGATTGAACATTTTATAGCAGGCATATCTTCGTACGAAAAAGTTTTATTTCTTTTTTTTTTTCTTAATCAGCCTCGAAATTATGAAGAATTCACATCAAATACGTACTATATGTAATCGATGCAGATTAGGTATAGGTATAAAAGCCCAGTAGGTATAAAAAAACGAAATAAGGTATAATTCAGGTCCTGTAACTTTGTTAGCTATACAGGTGTTCGGTATCAGGACACAGGTAACTCTTTTCTCGCCCACGCGATTACTACCACCGTAGTATAAAGACCAAGTTTTCGGGTATAATTCTAATAAAATAATTCTAATTTTAATAAAGGTATTATTCTCTATGTACTGTATGATCACGTATGTAACTATGCAGTTCGGCAACCCTAGTAGAAAATCTATATATACCTATATATAAGGTATATCCCTGCCTAAATAAGTACGTGTGTATAAATAAACCAGTTCAAGATCGTTAAAACGGATTCTGGTCTCTGTCTAGTCTCTATTATAGTTATATACGTATAGTGTTGGGCGAAATTAATTGTTGTTTTAAAATAAATTGCCACTCTTTTATTTATGACCCCCCCCCCCCGGCTTTTCCCTTCCCATCCCTTTCCTCAAAGGTAAAAGGTTTTTTCCTTTCTAATTTACTATTCATCTTTATCTTTTCGTTTTTCTAATATTCATCTTCTTTTCCATTAATTATTTTTTTTTTATTATAACAAATTTACGGATAGAGAAAGAGAAAGGAAAATAAGGAACCGTTGATTATTATACTCATGCAGGAGAATAAATAATTATTATTAGACTCGAGTTTATTTGGAATATAATAATAATTGTTCAGGTATTCATTTGAGAATATTTAGAATTTTGAAAAACGTTCAATTTTTAAGTTAAGGATATTAAAAATTTCGAAAGGGCGAAATGCGGAGAGGTCAAAACTCCGAAAGTCCTGCATACCCCCCCTAGGAGGGAAAGAGAGAAAATAAGACGAGAAAAAAGAGTGTATTGGCCGCTGGACCAGAGTATGTACATGCGTGTTGTATTATAGACGTTGTCGTTACCTCGCTGCGGAATTACTCAAAAGTCCATGCGATGAACAAAAAAGAGGATATCATTATATGATGACCAATATGAGAGTAAGATGTATGTATTAGTGAGCCCCGTAAGATGCTTAACCGCACGAAAAATAAAGTAAGAAAAATGAAGAAAAAGAAAAGAAAAGAAGAGAAAAAAAATGCTATAAATCGAACGGCGCCAGTAATTGAAAATGTTGGGTCGCTCGACTGGTCTATAGGATTTAAAGCTCCTTCAAGTTGAATTCAGTATTATTATTTCCGAAGGTATATAACGATCACCAGAGTTCAATATAAAAAAAGAAGGAGAAAAAAATGAGATATGAGAAAAGAAGTGATAAAAATTGAGCAAAAAATATCATGGGTCTATCAAACATTTTTGATTCCTATCTCTGTCTTCGCGGTACAGGTAGTAGTACCGTGGGAATTCTCATCATCCTTTCATAATACGGCGTATAATCTTAACGCGAGAAACTTGTCTGGCTAATTGTTAGCTCTGTCTAGTTCCGAGGTAAAGAAGAAAAAGAAAAAGAAAAACAAAAAAAAAAAAAAAAAAAATAGGGTCGTAAAGTGTATCACAGAATCCTCCTCGAGGCCACAGGGTCCATGGGGCATCTAGTTTTCCTGGAAAAGTTGTTAAAAACACTTTTACAATGGTAGGTAGGTAGGATAGGTAGAAGTCGAGTATAAGTTAAAGTCCTAAAAGTTTTTTGTGTGGAAGAAAAGTCTGTGGGGTTCTTTTCTAGTTTCTACTACGACCCCCACGTGCTACGGCCACAACCCGTAGAAATTAGAACTACACAGTATTTAGCCCGAAATTTTAAGGGCTAACTGATATGACCATACCCGCAGACTTGTGTGGTAGGTAGGTATAACGTTAGGTATAATGTAACTAGTCGCGTTTATCTGAACGTTATCGCGCAAGACACCGTGCAGTGCCCACAATAAGAGCGTTAAACTTATCTCGGACAAAGAACCGGATGGGGTTCCCCTTCTTCCCGCAGGAGTTGGTTAGACCCCGAAAGCCGAGTCTAGTATGCGATGGGAATTTATTTTCCTTTTATTTTCTTATTATTATTTTTTTCTCTTTTCTTTCGTCTCATGTTATATAGTAGCCTGTTTACTAAACAGTAGATAGCATTATATCAAGCTTCGAAGTATATGGAAGATATACCTACCTACGTATGTGCTGGTATTAACAATCTGAATAATGAACCAGCTACAGGTCCAATTTCTGACGTCTTAACGTCGAGGAAATATTGGTTGACAGTACTACAGTAGGAGTTAAGAAATGTACGTACCTACAGCATCTATACACTAGGCTTGAAAACCGGCGATTAATTAACTCAAGAGATAACTAATCCGACAGAGAAGTCGACCTCCTGTAGTTATTATACAGGGTGATATTCCAGGGGCATCTCAGTACTGCAAGTCTCGGACCGTCAGGCGGCAGATAAATATGTGCGCGAAATTATCAGGTTCGTAGCTCGACTATTGGGTAGTCATAGTATAGTCAAAATTCGATCAACGCGATCGTCGCCGCCGATCGTAGATGAGAAATAAAAGGAAAGAAAAATCCACGGCTACGATCTGTGGCTACGATCGCGTTGATCGAATTTTGACTATACTATAGCTACCTAATAGTCGAGCTGCGAACCTGATAATTTCGCGCACATATTTATCAGCCACCTGACGGTCCGAGACTTGCAGTACTGAGATGTCCCTGGAATATCACCCCGTACAGCCTCAAGAATAGCTGCACTGTTTTGAGCTATTTCGAGTCGGTTTTGGGGATACATGCTCAAAAATTCGTCCTAGTCCTGCGTAAGGAACACCCTAGTGTCCATACCGAGTCAGGATAGAAAAATCGCTAATTTAACTGAATCAGCATATTCCCAGTTCACATAACGATCAACTATGGAGAAATCCAGTCTTTCTAGTAGTAGATACTAAGTTTATAGGTGCGTAACTTATAATATATGTACCCTGCAATCGTAGGATATGATACACTTGTACCGTGAGATAAACAACAACAATATCTACTGATGTGAGCTTGTAGCTATGTTAGAACAATACTTTCACCTCGAGACTGCCAGGCAACACCTTTAACATAGTTAACAACTTTGAGGTACATCGTATATTTCGCAGGATAATAGACACGTGTTTAAACTACATATTCGCTGATAAATCGATAGCGGTTAAATTTTAAACAGTAATTTTTTCCATACGATTATTAACCATATGCGTATATATAATGTATGTATTACAGGTCTGCAGGAAGCAGTGGCTGAAACGATCACGACTAGTTGTCTCTTTAAAATCATGCTACCTGTCGATATATCTTGATGTTTGTCAATTTGTTCGGAGTAACAGGTGGCGGAATGAATTTTTCGCAATAACTGCGTTAGTCTTTTAATCGAGTCGATTAATTACGCTAAAGCATCAATTAAGATCTTCTCTTCTTAATGGTCTCGGGTATAGGTAGATGTATTGCGTTGAGAAATGAGCGTAAGGAGTGTATCGAGAAATGGCGAAAACGTGAAATCAGGTCATATAGGTACACACACACATATATATACATATACCTATGTATGCAATGCCTGAGTATAAGCTCGCCGAATATCCCGGGTGTATGAGGTACGAGGTACGAGGTAGAAGGTGGAGGGCATATTACGGGGCAGATATTAACTTTATATCTGAGTATCTCATAAATAACTTGTTATGACTGAAATTAATTTGTAATTAATGATTAAATTCAGCTTTCGGCGTTGTGGTAAATTTTTCTTAATATTCGGGTCGTATACGCTCCTTGAATAACAACGCGATCATCGCGTATATGGTATATATATACCGATCAAGATTCAAGGGAGCTGTGCACCCGCGGTATATCCGCGAATAAAACACCTGGAAATAAAGCCGCAATTAAGAGAGAGAGAGAGAGAGAGAGAGAGAAAGAGAGTAAAAAAAACAAAAAAATTCAGCTCTTATATATTTCAAAGACGGAGAATATCGCCGAGACTTTCGAGTCGACATATACACGTGGAAAGTGCAGGGCATCACCGAGATTCTTTTATTTATTATAATCTACAAGAAAATAAAGTGCTTCAAGCCTCGACTCATTTATTCTCATTACTGCAGAACCTCGCAATTCTACTCGTTCGCGAAATGGCGTAGAAATTATTTTTTCGTTTTTCTTCATATTCTTTCGGAAATTGAAGATAATGACGTTTCATTTGGCATTTATCTAATATTTCGTCCATGAGACGAAATCGCTATGTGCTTCGAGCCGATATCAAGCATAGTCGATGAAGCATGGTTAAAAAAAGAGATCCGTAATGTCAGCAAGATCGCGTGGGACTTAGCCGATGACGTAATTTCGGCTGCGCTATACACGCGCTCCGCGTTCATTCAATATTCAAATTGTTACTTCGAGTGACATCAGTGACATAAAAGCAGCTGGCCCGTATGAAATCCATTAGAAACACACTGCGAGACAAGAGGAAGAGCGTGAAATAGAGAGAAGAACAAGAACAAGAACAAAAAAAATGAAATGAAATGAAATGAGTAAAAAAATTCTTAAGTTTTTGAAAATCGCTCCAAGCCATTTTTCTGAAATAAAATAAGACATCGGTAATTCAAAAAATGGTTTGTTTCATGCAGTTTACGTCTTACTATCTGAAAAGCATTTCGTATATTCATGTATTTCGCTCTTACTGCAGGTCAGGCTATAAAACAGTTGTACCTCTATCTGATCCTCGCCTTTCGTTCAATTGAGAAATAAAATCCCGATTATATTATTCCTCCTCTCTCGATTCTCATCGTTATTATATTTATTATTATACTTATATGTATTTGGACAAGTTGTCAGCCCGCCAACGCCTGTTCGATAGATACAACGTCGAATTTCACATTCTACGTACTATACGTATAGATGCGTTAATATACGTGGACACATGTATTCGAGTACGCATAGCGTAGTATATGGATTGCTTATGTGTATATATATAGGTATATATGTTCGCGAACTGGGATGGACCGTAGAGATTTTGATCTCGATCTCGATCTTGATCCCGATCTCGATCTCGATCTGAATGAGTCCGGAGGCTGGGTATAGGTGGGTTTTGTATTCACAAGAGAAATTCTAGGTCCAGTTTAAGAGTCAAGCGCCTACGCTACTCGCTCGATCGTTCTGATAACAATGGCCAACATCTCTTCAGCTTATGGTCAAATTAAATTGAATTTCATCCTCGTACCCATACGGTTAGTAAGAGATCGAAATTACATATCTAGATACATACCATACGTATACATATGCAGTTACATTATACCTACACACATAATAACCGAACGTACGAAGATCGTAATTAATATCATTTCGCAAGTACATATAGCCGCGCGCGTTGGTTTAAATCTGACATAAGATTGGGTACTTGTCGGTACATTAAGCACTACTACTCAGTTTATATGTAGGTAGTACTTCGAGTGAGGTCATCTTCATCGCATTTTATCACATGTACATATTTCAATAATTTTTATATCATCTTCTCAGTTTTTCATTTTTTCATTTTCTTCTTATTATACTTCCCCCAACTTCATATTAGTACGTAACTTCACATACTGTGTATTAATGCACACGCACACGTTCGTATACATACGATGCCTGACGTATCATCATATTCTGACAAGACATTAAACATCTTATGGAATTTTTTTTTTTTTTTGTTTTTCATTTTTTTAAGCTTAATTGAATTTCATTCCGTTTAACCTCACGAGCTTAAATATCATTTCTCTTATTACAGTAGGTACGCGTAAGAGAATTGTCATCATTATTATTATTGTTATATTATTATCATTAGTTGAAGTAAACTACTCACGAGCTCATTATACCAGCTATACGAAAGAAATAATTAGTTGATTGGTTGGTCAGATAGTTAATTGGTAAATATTGCTTGAATAATGAAAAATATATTGTTAATTGATTTTCGTAGTTAATTATTATTCTTGTGGTAATTGCGGTTCGAACTCAAGTCGCAGCGTTCCGTCAAATCACGCGGTTCGGTTTCGTCTAATTTCTAATTACTATTTGAGCCTCGAATAAGACGACTAATTTAAAATTACCATTTAATCTTCATATATGGGGATTAAAAGTATGATGATTATTTGTCATTATTATTATTCATTATTTTCTTTCTATGCTTTACATGTAAAGTTTGCATCATTATATATATATATATACATAAAACCTGGAACGAATCACGACATCGTTAATCCGCGTCTTTGCCAAAGGTTTATTATTCTATGGGATTAGAACGATGATTTAGGTGAACCAAGTCTAATGGCTTAATTAATCACATCATAAATTTCGATTGAAATCTCACGGTGAAAGATGCGGTATGAGAACGAGAATGTGTCTTATATACTCATTATATTAATAACGTTGTAATTAAATATAAACTAGACACGCGAGAGCCGTACCTATTATACTACGTACGCTGTACTACGAGTTGAATTTCTTATTACCTATTTTTCACACCTGCGAAAGAAAGAACAGAAAGAATATTAGAAAACGAAGTTTCAAAGTCGAGATATTGAAGTTCCCGATTTTTAATCCTCCGAACAATCGAAATTTCGATTTTTTACCAAAATTTTTGTTCTCACAAGAAAATTCATGCGGTTAGCGGAATCCTGTTACCTGCACGTTGATAAAACGGAGCCTCTAGCTCAAATAGAAAAAAATAAAAAAATAAAAAATGTATAGAAGTGGCGGTGTTGCGTCTGGAAGTATCTGCGATAACGAGACAGAGGCGCCAATAGCTTTGTTAAAGTAATAGTTAGCTATCTGTCTAAAAGGTGATATCTTATGGTAGTACTAGGTAGGTGGGTATGGGATCGAGGTATAGAGTGGCCGCGGGTAACACCTTACATCCGTTGTCGATAAAAAATGATCACCATGGCAAAGATGGTGGCCGTATATACTATGCATATATTTGTTTGCTTGCCTAAGCCGAGGCGAGCAAACAATTATTATTTATTTATCAACTATATATACGGTCTCGCGCCCAACTCCGATACATACACCTATCGATAATGCTTTACAGTATCAATATACATACTGTGAAGAAATCTTTCGGCCTGATCGATGCGAGAATAAATTGTCGAGATAAATAAGTTATAATAGCCACTTTTATTGGATAAATTTAATTCCCGAAATTATTGACTGCATGCGTATAACAATCGTCTTATGATTTTTCGTTGCGTGAATTATTAATCATTCTTGGAAAATTAATATTTTAGAAAATAAAGTAATTGGATTAACAATAAAGGGACAAATTACAGTAAAATTGTGTAATTTTTTTTCAACACCCTGCAGTCCTGGTGAAATTAATTCCTACGAATTCCCATAGAATTTATTATGTAAATTGAAACTTTTCGCAGTTTTTTTTCCCCTCATTTTATCTAAAATCTATAATACTTTTTTTTGTACAAAAAAAAAAAAAAATCGAGTTGCGGAAATATTTTAATGAAGAATTTATACGAAGATCTATACAACTCTCAATTTATCGATGAAGCCATGAAACGTTCCAAATTCCATAAAAGTCGATAGACATTTCTTATATTGGAAATTGGAATATATAGAAATTTAATGCATGGGGATCGACGATATAACTCTGCCATATATCGTTATTATAATAGTATATATTGCCGTAACGCGGAGGGTCGAGATGAGTTTTTTATCAATGGGATTGTATATAAGTGGTCGATAAGTGATAAGGTGATACATTTAACAGCTCGTATGCGTGACATGGTCGCTATATATTATATATTTTTATGGATATACCTACGTGAACGTATTTAAGTAAAAAATATATACATATATATATACAATATACATATATATGAATATTTATGTATCTATATATCTATACATGCAAGTGTAATAAGTATCGTTGTATAATATATAGGTATATATAGGTATATATCTATACTCGCGTATACATATATAGTGATAACGTTTCATTCGAGCAAAGCGGTGCGGGGAACCGTTTGAGTCAACCAAGATGGAGGGCTGGCCTAGGTGCGTTGACCTAACTGCAGTTAGCTTATACGAGGCTAGAGCACCTGCTTGATTCCCCGTTTGCTGACACTGGTTTGGTGCAGAGGGTCGTGCGACCTAATCCAGTTTTTTTTTTTTATTTTTTTTTTATCGACCTCTTTCGTTCTTTCGTTTTCGTCCTCAAATTTCAATTAATTAAACAGTAATAAATTGCAGTAATATATTTCAGCCAACTTTTATGGAGTTTATAAGAGGAAAGGTCTTGATCAATCCGCATGATCAATGATTTTCAAAAGAGTTATCGCCTCATATTGATCAGGGGTAAAAAGTGGGCAACCTATAGATTGAAAATTTATTGATAAAATTTGTTCCTTTTTCTAAACAATCTATAAAAGATTTTCGATCAGAAGATACAAATCTGATCAATTTACAGTTGAGATGTCCACTGACCTCCACTTTGCCCTTTTTTTTCCAAAATTTTTGGCAAAAAAATTTTGTGAAAATTTTCTTTGGTCCAAGTGAACAGAGATTGTGTATTATTGCAATTGACAAAATCGTAATAATTCTATGTATGTTCGTAGGTATGTGCATTATACTTATAGGTATATTGCAGTATATAGGTATATCCGTATATGTATATCGCAGGTAAATAATAATGAATAAGAAAAATGACTGCGATTGCAGAGTTACACGCAAAGTGCACTGTCGAATGGCACAGGTAAAATCGTGTAGAGGTTGCCCTACCTTCCGCGGTATTGCGTAACTCTTAATACAACGAGGTAAAGTGCGCTGTACGATCATATCGTCGTCGAAGCGAGTATACATTTTTATTTATTTACTACTAAGTACACGATCGCTTTTATATGTAATATTGATTCATATATGTATATATATGTACCCGTCTGTGCATGCATTTAGATTAGTATTACACTGGGTTTAGTATACTCGTGTTTCGAGGCCTATCCTACTAGCGAAAATAATTCTACCAATATCCATGATTTATTAAGGAAATTGGAACTTTTCGTACTTTTTAATCAGAAATTGTATAGTCTCTTCATATATAGTTTCACTGACAAATATAGAACAATTTCTTATAAATAACTACAAAAATGTATAATTATTTTTGGAGAACTATGAAAATCTATCATTTTTGTATGGAAAACTATACAAAAATCTACAATTTTTCATTCAAAAATATAATTTTTTATAGAAAGATACGAAAATCTAAAATTTTTCACGAAAAACTACCTTATAATATACAACTTTTCATGGAAAACTACAAAAATCTACAATTTGTTATGGAAAACTACGTAAATCTACAATTTTTCATGGAAAACTACAAAAACCTAAATTTTTTCCTGAAAGGCTGAGAAAATTTATTACCTTTAATGGAAAACTACAAAAATCTACAGTTTTTCATGAAAAACTAAGAAAATTTTCTACTTCTAATGTAAAACTACGAAAATCTAAAATTTGTCAAATGAAAGACTCTAATGTTTCAATTTCTCTGAAAAAATCGTATAAATGTACACTATTTGTGTGTATAAATAAACGTATAAGTATACCTATATGTATATATGGATAATAAACCTTTTAGTCTCCTCGCTGAGGTCTTGTGCAATAATGATCTACACACGCCACACATAATAGAGCTTGAGAGCCGTTAGGTATATGAATTTCCACGCGAGTCTACTTGTATGTACCTATTATAATATACGTCTACCTACTGCACAGGCTGAAAGTTTAAACTATCGATATCTACCTACTTCTTGAAGTATATGAGCTTGAGACTTATAGTTTATTTATACATACATACATAGAATATAATATATGGGTTATATTTATGAACAGATGATCGATTATCTGACTTTCTTTTCGCGCCCCTGCGATCGCGTTAGAAAAAGAAATAAATCTGCCTAGCTATAGCGGTAGAAATAATTCTACGAATATATTAACGATCTATTAAGGAAATCTGAACTTTTTGTAGAATTTCATAAGAGATTATAGTTTTTATTCTTCATAGTTTGATCGAAAAAAACGACGAATTTTTCCTGACAAATTACAAGAATCTACAATTTTTCATGAAAAACTACAAAAATCTGCAATTTTTTCTTATGGAAAACTACAAAAATCTACAATTTTTTCTTATGGAAAACTACAAAAATCTACACTTTTTCATGAAAAACTACAAAAATCTACAATTTTTCATGAAAAACTACAAAAATCTACAATTTTTTCTTGTAGAAAACTATGTTTCAATTTCCCTAAAAATTCGTAAGAATTTTTAGAAGTAGAAATTTCTACGAGGGTGCAGTATGCATAGATTAAACACTAATTATACTTACATTATATTGGGAGTTTATGTAATAATTATTATTATCAACTTTTATAAATGAATGAATAAATGAGTGTTGATTGCGTGTTTTTGTGTATCTTCAATCTTCCTGCTAAAGTAGAATAATTTCATTTTATACGTAGGTAGTAAAAAGGTGAGAATATAGGAATACGGAATATGTTTTGTCCAATAAAAATCCGTTTAAATTTTACTACGACATCGTTTATGTCTATAGTTGAGTCCAATTAAGTTTCGCGTGGGTTTCGCGTTATATACGGACAAAGAGTTAATTGCGTGAAAAACTCAGCTAGATAGACCTATAAGTTCTACGTTCTACGTATCTCCGTATATCTCCGTATAGTATAGCTCTACCTCTACCTCTAACGATAACCAGCGAAGATTCTAATTCGCATTTATAGTTGCGACGTGGTATTAAAATTTTCGAAAGGTTGAATACGGTATTACAAACGAGGATTGTTCTACCGTGTGAATAGGTTAATTCTACGCGTATCTAATTTTATTTCATTTAAAGATCCTTTATTTAAGATTAGGAGAATGTGTCGTTGACCTTTTATTCAACAACGGACCATCTCTCTTGCATATAGCATATATTTATTCTTATACGGTAGCTGGTTAATTGGCATAAGTATATGGGAATATTTATGATAGATGTGCACCGATACAAGCATATAATATAGGTACACATGCATAAGCACATATATGCGTTAATTATTATTTAAAAATTAGTTACATCGAGACTAACGAGATAACCACATTTCTCTGCGAATTATAACTGACCGTGATTAACACCTTGCGGAATAATTGAATCTGCTTTTAGCTGCCTATACATATACCTATATATACAGGTATATATTATAAGCGTGCCAAAAACGTTGTAAATCGAGATCAGAAAAAGTTGCGGTATATATTATTTATACCTAAATGAATAATGCATGGGAATAATATATGTGTATTATACTATATATACACCGTATAGTAAATAATGGTTGGTATATACATATATATAAACACAGTCGCACATAAATATTTAACTGATGAAATTCGTGATCTTTGAAAGGCACGTCGCGCGGGTCGGTTCCGCAGATACTACGACGTCGGGACGCTGAGGTAGATGTAGATCAACCAAAGTGATCCTCTCTTTGCTTTTAACTTTCTATTCCAACCTGCTTTACACTGCAATCAATAGTTTATTCTACATTATCCGTATTACACACACATCGATCTACAGCTCGGTGAATCAACTCGAATAATGAAAGAAAGAAGATTACGCAGAATAATAGGTAATTGCGAAAAAAGATAAAATTGACATTAATAACTGAGCTCGGAAACGCCGATAATTTAATACCGCTAATCCGTTATCGCAAATTTTTCAAAGAATTTTCAAAATTCGCTAAATTCTTATCTACATGATATTATGATTCACCCAGTCTTTTACACATTGCACGAGTAGAACCAACTCCTGGTTATATCCTCGGTAAAAATAATTCTACCAATTCTTATACGATTCATTATGGGAAAATTTGAAATTTTCATTGTTTTTCATAAGATACTGTAGGTGGCTCTTTTTTTCTCGTTTGATCGACAAAAACAACGAATTTTTTTGAAAAGCTAAGAGAATCTACTATTTTTGAAATGAAAAACTACGAGAGTCTACAATTTTTTTAATGATGAAACATCGAAATCTACAATTTCTTGTGAAAAACTACGAAAATCCACAATTTTTTAAATGGAAAACTACGAGAATCTACAATTTGTTGAATGAAAAACTACGTAAATCTACATTTTCCAAAATGAAAAACCTCGAAGGTCTACAATGTTTAAAGGAAAACTATGAAAGATTCGAAATTTCTTAAAAATTGGCAGAAATTCGTGAGAGTAGAAATTTGTAGCAGGGTAGGGCGGCTGCATATATAATTTTATATTATATAAAATCTCGATTTATAGATATACCCTAGGGTACATAGTACACTTCGTGTAAATCGACGGCGAATATCGTACTGAACTGTATCTATATGAACTCCTCTCTCTCTCTCTCTTTCATTATTCTCCTCGTCTCCATCTCTTGACCTTACTTTCTCGGGTCAATCATTTAAGTATGCGGCGCCTCCCGGCTCAATCATCTATTCATTATAGAATATAAACGCAGCTGGCTACACGTCTGTCGGATAAAAGGGATCGGAGTCTGTAACTCGCGTAGTGGTACAGATGATATCTGTACCATACCCGCGTAACATATGCGATTTGCGAATATCTGTCACTCGTGCAGAAAAATAACATAATATACGTATGACGTATTTATATTTTTTTGTGACTTAAACGGGAATTCGTTTAAAAAAAAATGATCAATTTTTTTTATTAATACGTTTTTTTTCTTCTCTTGATCTGGAGATAATTAACTCGAGAACTCGCGATAGCTGAGGTTGCTAGATATGTGTGGTATACGCAGTATAGGATAATTGGGTAGCGATGTAACGTCTTGAAACTAGACGTAGATATGAGCCACGCCCGATATATATTATAGAATTCCGTGATACTTCCTTGTAAAATAAAAGCTGATAAAGTCGATGAATTTTCATTTCCTGCAGAACGGTCGCGTTGCAGTCTTGTTAAGTGAAACGTGTCAGGTGCGAGCAATTTAAATTCAATGCGTAGATCGGCACGTCCTTCTTAGCTCCCTTCTAGTTACTTCTACTTACTGCCTTTACTTCTATATCTCTATAACTATAGGTATAGGTATTTATTTAATTACAGTTCTTCACCGTATATATCCTACTGACTGCGCGCTGCGCTGCAGCTGGTCTTGTATTCCGCTCTGTACTGCTGCTGCAGCTAGAGCGTTTATAATCCCTCGCCATACCTACAGACTTAATAAAATGAAGAAAAAGTACTGTAAAAAATTATAGTCACAGTAATGACTAATGACTAATGTCATCTGTAAACCCGTGTATGGATTGAAAACAAGATAAATAATACAAATGAAATCACATCTCACTGACGCGATGATACGTGTTAAGAAAATTGAAGATTTTGCGTGCAGGTATACCGTTGCTCGAGCTTTTTGTACTCCGAGAGCTGTGAAACGACACAATAGATAGCATGCAGGACGTATTGAATGGTGAGGACCAAAGGGGCTTCTTGGGAGTCGGGTTGTGATCATACCTCCGAGAATAAAAAGGGATAACTAACAGGAAGTGCAGGGGAATGGGATAAAGATTGACCGGCAGAGTAGTGCACGGTGTAGTCGGTGATGGAACAAAAGAAGAAGAAGAAGAGGAAAAAAGAAGAAGAAGAAGAGGAAGAAAAAGTTATAAAGAGGCGTCGCGACGACATGTGGTATATGTTGAGACCATCAAGATGTTCATTATTACATCTGTCTGATGAAATTAGCTATTTTTTCGTCGCCGATTATTTTGTCTTTGAATTTTTCTGTACCTAGAGACCTGCAGTGAAATTCAGGAAATAGGTATTGTTACCTAACAATTATTGCGGCAGGATTATGGAGATTAATCGCAAGACGTGAGCCGGGCAATGAGATAATAAAACGAGAAAGGTCTCGAGAGATTTAACGGGTCACTACTCACCGCGGTCTTTTGGTCGTGGTTGATCTCTTCTCTTCTTTCTCAGGAGTCACCAGCTGGTGAACCGTGCCGAAGCGCGTAGTGGTCGCCGAGCAAGATGGGAGAGCAAAGAAGAAAAAAGGAAGAAGAGGAGGACGAAGAAGAAGAAAAAAAGATATAAATAAAAGTAAATGGTACAAAGAGAGAAAAAAAAGAATCAAACATTGCAGAGAGCTGCGTGATTTATAAAATGAAACATGGACTCGCCGACTATGCTGCTGATGCTGATGCTGATGCTGATGCTGCAGGCTGCAGGCTGTATAACGTCACGTGCATGCAGCGTCTTCAAGGAAGACGTTGATTGTCCTGCTCTTAGGACCCCTGCCAGAAACGGACAAAACGAGTTCGTGTTATACGGTGTAGAACGACACCCCGTAAAGTCTTCTCTCATGGTACTAAAAATATCTGAGTTATGTTAACCAGCCTTTGGATGGCGAGGGTGAAGTATGTATGTCGAGTTAGAAACTCGCGGATAACGAGATGGGAAAATATAGGCTTGAAGAATTATCACGGTGAATTACTGTTTGTATAAATTTGTTATAATATGATGTAGCTTTCAGACGATCATCGGTCAAACGGAACCGTTTCGCTTCTAAAGTTAAGCGTCGTCATTCGTAACGCGATCGCTGCGCCGGTCATCGCCACGTCACGATTCGTGCTCGATCTCATTTCTCGATACGATTCCGACACTTCGGAGCATGAATCCTTTGTTCGCCTTTTATATATACGAGACAGAATTTGGCTCGAGACGAAATTCGAATTTTTATAAACGCGGCCTCGGATCAACATTTTTTGGTCTCGATATAATTGATCGCAGAAAACGAGTCCGCAGACTCGAATGAAATTGCACCAAAATTTGGGGGCTGAAAATCGACGCAGACATAAAAAATGAATAATAAAAAGCGGGCCGATCCAGTCTTGCAGAAACTTTGACGACTTGAATTATCAGCAAGTGTTGTTACCTGCGCGCGTGTTATTACAGCAATAGGCATGTCCCAGATACCTAATTGTAGTCTCACGTGAGGTAGAACCAAGATGCGAGTATTACAGCTCTGTGTGTCCGACTGGAAATGTTTTGGCAGGCATTGTTTGGCCGTATAGCTGGCCGCAGGGCATCGTTGCGGGATCGTGTCAGGTACAGATTTACCTGTCTTCGCGGTTGTCTAGAGTTCTAGACGGCATTAGAGATGAAGATTCGAGTCGACAGGGTGGATCATATTATATAGTTTATAAGTGATTTTCTTTATCAACTGTATATATTGATGATAAAATATCATCGAACTTCCCCGATAAAATGATCAAATATATTGGCCCGTCGCGGTATATCGTGGCGTGACTGAACACGTTTCCAACACGGTTGGTGCGAAGCGGGTCAGTACCACAAAAAGCGTAATTAATTGGCCACCGGATAGAAAGCTTGCTCAGCTCTGATAATACTATACCTCAAGAAGCTGCCATTTATACTCGAGGACCTGGACCACAGCGCGGGTTGCCATTTTAGAGACATAATAAGGACGAGGTCCTCACAATGCTTCGTACCTACACTTGAATAAGTGTAAATTGAATTGCGAAAGTGACTCGATTATTATTTATTATCATTATCGCATATCATTTGGAAATTGAAATCTATACACTCTCAGTTACAATCATGTGAGAAATTACTGTATCTGCGTTGCAGGTATATGTATCTGCGCAAAGGCATGCGGTTATAATTGAATGGGGCCGGGTTGAAGTCCCGAATTTTAAAACTCGATTGAAAAAATTTGAAACTTGACAAAATGCCGAAGGCTAAAGATCCGAAAGACGACAACTCCGAAACTTGAAATTCACTCATGTGTTCGTTAAGACAGTGTTGGGTAAAAAAAGGTCTCGATTGGAATGACGAACTATTTTTCGTCTTCACAATCTGAGAAATGGAATAGATTTTCGTAGAACGTTCTAAACTTCAACGTTTCTGAAAATTCGAAATCGTCTGAAACGATCCGGCCCTAATTGAATACCTAATGCAGCAGAAGAAGGAAAAATTTCATAAGTTATTTAGAAGTTGTAATACATAAATGAATGCGTTTTATTGACCTCGGTTCTATAATAAGCCTGCGGTAAGTCTTGTGGCTTGTGGAACTATCCCTTGCTATTGAGATTTCGAAAAGACTAGATTACGCGCTGCAGTAGTAAAGAAATTGAATCTTCACATTAGTTAGGTAGAAATATTGATAAGCTTAGTTTTATCGTCGAAGATCCTTTTCCTCCTCAAGAGCATAGCTCTTAAAATTCTGCACAGTAAGAATATCAGCGTTTTAAAATTCATGGTCAAATTTAGAAGTTGAATAATTGCAGGCGCTTCTCTAGGTATAACAGCTGAGAAAAAAAAAAAAATAAAACTCTTCTGAATTCTTAACACAGTATATTCTGCACAATTCAGCTTATAATTATGTTTACTGTGCTACATGAAACAACGTGAATTGAATCCGCAGCGCTATAGGTGTTTCGGTTACGTAATAAGGCGCCAGGGTTTGAACCGTATACTCATTACATACCTCCGCACACAGATTCATATACCTATATACACCTGTCCTCAGAATTGTATGATACATCACTAGCAGCGTTATACTTTATGGAATTGTTAATTTTTCAGCATTTCAGATTAGTAACTATCTGACGAGTATGTAGTACGTTGAAAGTAAGGGTATATTTTACCGTTACCATGCGCCTAAATATCTCGCATACAGTTTCTAGATTCGTATAGGTATATGCGTGTCAGTTTACGTATGTATAAATTCTTCGAATATGATATAAGTCGTCAGGTGTAATTCGCTTCGTGGTGACTCACGGAGGTATATAAAAGATATGGCAGCGGGCAAAGTATAGTAATAACGACTTGACTGCAGAGTTTCGTTACTCGCGGTGATTCAATTTTATTTTTTTTTACAGTTTTTTTTATTTTAATTTTTCTCTTTATTCTATTTTTTCGTTGTTATCTTTTTTACTTATTTCTCATACTTTTATTACTTTCAAGACTATTATCCCGCCTATTGCGCAACGAAATCTTGAATTATTACGAGTTTGATTTATCATTTCGAATCCCACTTCTACTCTGCAGGCAGTTTATCTGCCATTCTATTTCACAACGAAATACAGAGCTATTATTGTTCGCGTTCACCGAGACTATAGTAGAAAGTAATTTATCGTTATACCAAGATCAATAGCCATTTTTTATTTTCAATCAATACGTCAAACTCTCTACATACGTATAGGTATAAGCAAATTTCGCATTATCATAATTGCGCAAGTTCAAAATACCGAAAAGTATTCTGTCTCATTCTCATTTCGCATCAATCGAAATCTATGATCCTAAACCATAACTTTGATCATTCTTGTTACAGATCTTGCGCAAATAAGGGCCTTGGTCGAGTCTTCGGGGGTTGGAGGATCGATATGCCCATCATGCGAGATGCCTTTCGACAAGGGGAAGAAGCGACGTTTGATAGATGACTGTGGCCATGAGAGATGCTACTCATGTACTTTCAGAAGCGACGTCTGTCCTTTGTGCACAACCCAAGAAATCGAGGCTCCGGATGCCCTCCGGAGCCAGACCGTCTTCGGAAGAGGCTCCACCTCGCAGCTATACACGAAGCCGAGCAACAGGAGACAGCCAATATCTTCAGCGGGCGCTAGAGCTCGAACACGCGAAGACGTTGAGGACTGGGTAGACGATACCACCGCTGTTAACGCTCTTTGTGGCAGCCCCAGGCCCAGAGTTAAGACTAATGGACATTTCACACCTTTCATGCAAGTAGGTGTCATCTAATATCACACTTGATCAAGTATTTGACAATTTTAAACTCATTCATGACTCTTTGAGTCAACTGCTAGTGCAGATCTTTGAACTTTAAATCATCGCTATTATTGCATCCGGAAGTGGTGGGATGACGGTACATTTTTTTTAGCACGATTTCACCGAATACGTGATTTTACATCTAAATTCCATTCAAGTCGAACGAATCATTCGATCGGAATTCAGGACACGAAACAGTCACTATACAAGTTTTCAAAAGCTATTCGAAAATTATTGCAAACTAAGGATTTTGGAATGTAGAATTTAATTAGACGGACACATGCGTTGAGACATTCTTTGATATGGCATTCGGTGTAATCGCATATGTCACCTCAGATAAGTCAATTTGACTTGCTCTTTTCCCAATGACAATTCAGATGTATCAGCGACTTCCCCAAAGACATACTACCGAGTTTAAAGTACCGTGCGGTCCTTCCGTTCTGGTTAATCGTCTGAGTCGAGCTAAGAGCACGTTTTCCGGGGTATAAATGAAGACGAAGTAACCTCGGGATTGAAAACAACGGTGCAAGTCACGTTCCCGTAGCCACGTTGATCTTGTGATCTGCAGTTGGAGTGCCTTGAGACCCGAAGGTTGAAAATCGAAAATATGTAGGGGTTTGTGTTGGCGTAAGTCTGGCTTCAGCTCAGACACCACGCGTTCACCACCTATGTGTACTTTACGTGCGAGTATGAATTTTTGAAAAATTTTCTTGTTGCCGAGGAAAACCACATAATGTCTGCATATGCATGCACTGGCTGATGACGCATAGCGTCGACGTCGCCTCGATCTGCGTGTATGTACCTACCTACCTCCTACGTACTTAGGCGCAAACCGTCGCAAAGAGTTCTCGCTTATAAGTCTGCAGGTATAGTCCTTAAACTCCCACTCATATTTCCGCTAAAGGATTGCCCAATCGAAACGAAGGGATAGCCGCTAATATTACCTATACCTATGTACCTACGTGGCCGTTAAATTAAAGCGAATTGCCTCTTATGCAGCCACTGTGTCCGTATAGCCAGCATGCAGTGAGCGAAGTGATAATAAAAAAGGTAAAAATGATCAGCTATAGGAAGTAAATCATGCTGACAAAGAGAGAAGAACTCTCGTTTGCAAACTGCAATTTATTGTTATCGCAGTCTTTGGTAGATCCTTAAGCTCGTCACGTCTACACAGCTCTAGTATGGAAGAGTAGTGGATTTCTACGCCCCCGCAATGCCGTTGGTATACGTAGATTCCACGTTCTATGCGATTCGATAAACATAAGGAAACGGCGGTGGATACCTAGGTAAGAATGTTAACGCCATTGCTAACAAGGATTATCGCGTTCGTTCGCACTCTACGAGGACACGGGGTTACCTATATACCTATTATTGTCTCTCGTTCTCGGCGCACCCAGGTTAGATCATCTGCGGATATGTTCTGTGTACCTGAGTTTATTTCTATATTTGCGTTTCGCACTAGAAATAGCGAACTCCTGCCTCCCGCTGCTGGCCGTTTTAGTTTTTATACCATATGAATTCTGACCAGTGTTTTATAATTTTATTCCAGTCTCGTGCAGACGTTGGTTCGCCTCTACCGTCCAAAGGACTAAAAGTAGCCAAGGGAAAACCGCCGAGAACTCCAACGGACACTCCGTCGAGATGCTGCTCACCGAATCCTCAGAACAAAGCTGCCATGTCGCAAAGTACGTTTAAATCTTCAACACATTATCGTCTTGATCCACCAGGATCAAGGACTCGTTTTTTTATTTTAATTTAAATGTCCGTCACAGGCTGCCCCACGCCCCCTCAACAAAGAAGAAGGTTCTTCCTCAGCCCAAAAGTACTGAGGAGTCCCTTCGGCCAAAGGAATTCCTCTGCTCCTCAGCAACCGGCTACTACGGAGCAGAGCAATGATAATCCTTCCGCGTTGTCAGGTGAGAAGATACTTTCTTTGTATTGTATTGTCAGGAGGAAGCGAGTCATGTGTATATATATATATATATACACAGAGAGGATCAGTCCTTGATAGAGTCTGAATCGAAGTATTCAGTTGAAGATATGGAGTGAGGTTTGCGGATCTGTTGATAGAATCTTAAAATATTGACCCCGAATCGCGTTGTGATGAACTTCGAGGGTTCATATTTATGCGGATGCAAGTTTTCGAAGGGTTCATGTGTTCACATGAAATAGCAGGGATGTTAGATAGTAAGAATATTAGTAGAAGGCGCCTGGAAACAGATTGTAACTAACTGACCCACGCAGCCTGGATGACGTCCTCCTGGGAAGGAAAATCCCGATGGCCAGGAGTCGTCCTCGGGAAGATCAAGTCACTGTGGAGCAGCAGTCAAGGCACGACCAGCGACGGGTTGAATCAGCTGATCAGCACAACGGATAAAGTTACAGGCACGACACGCTCCTGCGCGATTTCAATTTAAGCGTGGTTTTATGACCTTGTGGCCCTTGTGACTTTGCACTTTAACACCAACCCGTTTTTAGCAACTGCGATCTATCCGGACTTCCGGCTGCGGATTATACCTGCATCTCTTATCTCTGTGTGTTTGTGAATGGTTTTATTATACGTGAAACGAATTCGTTATCTCAGCATGCTTAATTACGGCCAGAGTTTGCACTCGGCTGTAAAACAGCACTTTCTGTATGGCCAATTCATCAGACAATCCCCAAGTCCCACTAACACCTAATCGGACGTGCGTGAAAGATAATAAGATAAACTGAGCGAGATGAGGGCTTGATGATGATTGCATCGTGGATACTCATTCAACACTCGACAACCCTTTCAGAACGAGAGAAAAAAAAGACGATTTTTAGTCCACCATATAGCAGTGCTGGTTCTGAAAGGGTTGATACCGATGGGAAATAAGAATTCTTTGCGTCCTTTCGTCGGGAGTTATCTTATAATTAAGGGAATTCAACCGGTGCAGAATGAACAGAATTTGACATCATATTCTGTTTATGGTTTCCACAGACGATGAAGGGGGAAATATAAAGCCACTTTCATCGAGGACGAAAAAGTCCTCACAGTCCGATCTGTACATGAGGCTGGGTCTACTCCTTGGCGGAAACTCCCGGGGTGCCGTGGTAAACGGTGGATGCCCCAGGCCGTCAGCTCGGCTCGTTGACAGCCGAAGCCACGACAGCTCAGCCGCGTCTTTCAGCAGCTTGACGAGCTTCGAAACGCAGACTCTGGCGTCGACGAATACCAGCCCAGTATCAACGCTGACGGGTACTTCTAGCGAGGCAGAAGTTGCCGTTGCACATCGCGGTGGCAAAGACTGTGACAGCGTCGCCAGCCTCATCTCAATGTCCATGTCAGGGCTGTCCAATGGGAGTTCAAGTCCGCTGACGCCCCGAAGACATTCCGTGACCAGTTAGTATATTATCTATAGTAGAACCTGCAGGCTCTTCCTGCACGCAATGCACGAGTTACTGGCAGTAGAATGATCGCTTCAAGAGACCATACCTTTTCGAATGACCATAGTAAACTCGGCGTACAAACAACTATTTATTATTCCATTACAGCTACACAGCCTGGGCAAATCGAGGAACTGAACATGTTCAAGAACCGGAGAACTTGCGTGAGAAGATCTGCTAGAACGGGGGCCGTTAAGGGGCCAATTGATCCGAAAAGTGAGTTTGGGGACGGTTCTTTCTTGCGCATCATTTTTAGATGGGTTCAGATTTTCACTTCACTTTCACGGTAACTAACTGATTCCTGATCTTCTGCCATAGTTCGTTTCGCTCAATATCGAGCCGCCCAGCTCACCTTGAAGCCGCTCTTCTTCGAGGTTCCTCTCCTCGAGGCCGATCCTCTTTTCACGGGTCGACAGTGGTTGATGGATGAACTGGAAGCCGTGGTTAACGGCTCTAGCTCAGGAATTCTGATAGCTGGTTCACCTGGTACTGGAAAAACTGCACTGATCCTGCAGCTCGTTGAACATAGCTGTTTCGGAAGACGAAGAGAGCAGATTCCACCGCCGGATATATACGCTGATAATGACGAGAAGGACAAGTCAGCTAGTCCCCTTATACAGGCCTCGATGCAGAATACGAACGATAAGGTATGTCAAGGACGATTGCGCGGAATCATCTTCTTTTCGCGAATTAATGCGATGATTCATTATCTGATTATTCAATTTCCGCACGCCTTTCGGGTTTCAGATTCGTGAACTGGCTTCCCACGTCGTTGCATACCACTTTTGCCAGGCGGACAATAACAATACATGCCTAGTACCGGACCTAATCCATTCCTTGGCAGCCCAACTCTGTCAAGCTCCTCAACTTCTTTCCTACAGGGAATACCTCCTCTCAGAACCCCATCTTCAGGGATCAGTTTCTCAAAGAGAATGCACTGTGGACCCAGATCTCGCCTTGACAAGAGGCATAATCGAGCCTTTGGCCACCCTGCACAAGGCCGGAAGATTACCAGACACAAATATGGTGAGTAGATCATCGGGAAATGTACATCTTACGAAGCTGGGTTCTTCGAATGCGATCTTCAAATTGATTCAACTCTGTTTTATTCCTATTAATTGACTGCAGGTTGTTCTCATCGACGCCGTTTGTGAGGCAGAGTATCACAGACCAGACAGAGGCGATACGATTGCTTCTTTCCTGACCAGACATGCATCCAGTTTTCCTTCATGGCTAAAAATCATTTGTACTGTTAGAACCCAGCTACAAGATTGCGCCAAGCAGTTTCCTTACACCAGAATATCTCTGGACAAAAGCTCAAGCGACTCAAAGAACAACAACGTCACAAGAGATCTGGCCGATTACGTTAGCTACAGGCTAAATCAGAGTCCCGCAATCCAGGCCAATGTTACAGCATCTGGTAGCGGCGCTAATCAGACCAGATTTGCTTCTCATCTCCTGGCGCTTTCCAGGGGCAGTTTTCTGTTCGCCAAACTTACCCTGGACCTCATCGAGAGTGGACATCTAGTCGCTAAATCTGCAAGCTACAAGGTGAGCTGATGTGTGATCTTTGCAAGCGGTTCATTGAATTTCTCTTTCTTCAGTCACTCACGTCATTTTTCATTCCCGGTTCTTTTTGCAGGTTTTACCCGTCTCTCTCGCCCAAATATTCCTGCTGCATTTTAATCTTAGATTTCCTACCGCCACGTCCTTCGACAGAGTACAGCCTCTCCTTGGAGTCTGTCTGGCAGCGTTGTACCCATTGACATTATTGGAGATATTTTATTCTGTCAACTCGCTAAACATCGACCATTTCGTTTCTTGGGAAGATTTCTTACAGAGATTTAAGGTAGGTCTTTGCGTCATTTTTTAATACAATGCGATGAGTAAATGACATTGACCTCCCCTGCTATACTCGAGTACTAATAATAATTATCTCGAAATTTCCTGCCTTCCGGATTTTTGAACAATTAAAAACGTAAGTTGCAGCAACGGACTAGAAGCTTGTTGCCTAAAAATCTTTCGAACTATTTCCGGTTCTCTGTTCTTCACTTTTAATTCGCCTTGCAGATGCTCTCAGGGTTCCTGGTCAAGCGTTTAGACAACACATACATGTTCTTCCACCCCTCCTTCAGGGAGTGGTTAATGCGTCGAGACGAGGGTGAATCTACCAAGTTCCTCTGTGACTTGAGGCTTGGTCACGCAGCCATAGCCTTCCGGTTATCTCGGCTCCAGGCACCTCTAGAAGGTGACAAAGTCCTGGAACTTGGACACCACGTTCTCAAAGCTCACGTCTATCGAGGAGTCGCACCATGCTGGCCCTCGCGCGATCTGCAGGTACGGTCTCGAATTTTTACTTTCCCTTTTAGGAATGAAGAATACCAAGAAAGGTTTTCTTCTATGATTATCTATTTTCCAGGCTTCCTGGTTGACATCTTCAACCGATTGCGTCTCCTCAGCTCTATGTACCCTCAGGAATATCTACAGTCCAAACGTGAAAGTATCCAGACTTCTTCTCTTGGCTGGTGCATCGCCAAACCATACCACAGAGTACCTGGGCAACGCGCCTGTTCTTTGTATGCACGCTCACGAGGGTTCTGTAGAAATGGTCTCTCTTCTTCTCGAGTTTGGAGCAGATGTTGAATTGACCAACAGCCAAGGGTGCACTGCACTTTCTTTGGCAGCTGCTCGCGGCCACTGCGACGTTGTTCGAAGGTATGAACACATCGATTTAGAGTCTTTCCAAAGTCACAATAACGAGCATGAGTATTTCCATTTCTGCTATTTATTTCTTCCATAACTCATATCCCAAATTCTAAATTTCAGACTAGCCGCTGCCGGAGCATCCCTTGGTCACACGGACATGGCAGGACAATGTCCACTTGTCCATGCGGCAAGACACGCAAGACTTTCAGTAGTCGGATATCTGCTGGCCTGTGACTGGATAGTAAACACTGTCCAAGAAACTGCGGATTCTGAGGTCGGCAGAGAAGAGGCTGCCCAGCAAGCCGTAGTCGCTGCTGCAGCTCAAGGTCACGAACCCATCGTAGAATACCTCCTCGACATGGCAGAGGTCAGAGTTGATCGGCCAGACTCTCTCACGGGAGAAACCGCCCTTACAATTGCTGCAGCGCACGGATCCACAGCTGCGGTTTCGGCACTTCTAGCTCGTGGTGCTGACCCTGCCGCAGTTAACGCCAAGGGTCTTTCTCCTCTAATGCTTGCCGCAAGGGATGGCCATTGGGGAGCAGCCGAAAGACTTCTTCAAGGTATATATTTCTCAATTCTTAAGACATTTGAACGATCTAAATGTATGATATGAACTCTTCGGTCACACATTCTTTCCCATTTTAGGATCGTTGTCCAGCAGTACAGACCGTGTTTTGGATCAGGCTGAACCGCTTCTGGATCAACGTGATCTAGCCGGTCGCACAGCACTGATGGTAGCGGCTTCCGAGGGTCACTGTAACCTGGCTGAACTCTTTCTGGACAAGGGTGCAGTTCTAGAAGCTACCGATAAAGAAGGATTAACGGCTCTTGGATGGGCCTGTGTTCGTGGACGTGTGTCCGCCGTTCAATCTCTTTTGGATCATGGAGCGAATGTTAATACCACTGATAAGACCGGCAGGACGCCGTTGGACCTTGCCGCTTTCCAGGCAAGTCGTTGATTCATTGTGGAAGTAGCGCTTGACCAGATCCCATAAAGACGTGTGTTTAATGATCCAATATCTCTTCAGGGCAACCCAAAGCTGGTACAACTTCTGCTAGATCGTGGAGCAGCAGTGGAGCACGTAGACCTTCACGGAATGCGACCTCTAGATCGGGCCATTGGTTGCAGGAACATCCCCGTTGTACAGTGCTTTCTTCGTCGCGGTGCTAAGCTTGGACCAGCTACTTGGGCGATGGCTGCTGGAAAGCCGGATATCCTGCTGATTCTTTTGAATAAACTTCTCGAAGATGGCAATGTGCTGTACCGTAAAGGCAGACTAAAAGAAGCCTCTCATCGGTACGGTTACGCACTTAGAAAATTTCCAGCTCCTCCTAGCCAGGATCAAGACCAGGAACGAGACCAGGAACACTTGATTCTGCATCTTCCCACTTTCGCCCAACTTCGATTGAACTTTTTGCTCAATCTGAGCCGTTGCAAACGTAAAATGAACGTAAGTTCGATGAGGACTTATTGAAAAGTCGTTTTTGCACTAATGCAATGTTCTCAGATCACTAAATGACGTTTTCATCCGTTTACAGGAAAGTCAAGAGGCAATTGAGCTCGCGAACGAAGTATTGAAGACAAAACCCGACTCGTACGAGGCATTTTATGCTCGTGCAAAGGCCAGAGTAGACGCAAGACACTTTGACGATGCTCTTTCCGACGTTAACGAGGCTCTCCACATCGCACCACCTCACAACCGCGAGGTAAGAAGAGTTCTGGCCACCCTTAGGGACGAGATTTGTTCTAGAAGAGACGGTGCAGGATCTAGCAGGGATAGGTCCGATATTAGCTCCGGGTTTCATGCCTCTGTAGATACACTTACGGAATTGTAATTTCTTCTTTCCTTTTTTTTTTTTTTTTACATACAACAAATCCCGACAAACTATGCAATGTAATTTATAATGTAATCTATAATATAGTATTTAATGTAATTTGAAATATTTCAAAACCAAACGAAGGCTTTTATTATTATTATTATGATTATTCTGGACATTCGTGGAATCTATATTAATATCTGTAAGTGCATTGTATAGGTGGTACTTAAAATTGAAAAAAAAAAAAAAAAACAAATCCATAGTTCTTTTAATCTTCGTTAATTTAACGTCGAGTTAATAAATGATCAATGAATAATATACTGGTGGTATTTTATATTGTCAATATAAAACTATATGATATAGTAATAGAATTGAAAATCGATTTTAATGTTATATATATATACTATGTAATAGCTTTAAAGATTAAATTCCTTTTGCAATATTTGATGTTGTTAATAATATAACATTAGGTATTTATATAATTAATTAAAGTAGATTGTATAAATTGTGTAGTAGTATAATATAAACGCCGACGTCGAATTATTATTTTGTATTTATAGATTAAATTAATATAAAACCGCAGTATGGGATATAATATCATATTGAAAATTTTTCATAATATATATAATATACATTATTAGAATGCAGATTTAAAAAAAAAATATATATTAATATAAAAATTGGCTTTATTCTATTGTTATAATTTTCTAATTTTAAATTATTTTCTTATTTCTTATTATTCAGTATTTTCGTTATACAGTATATACTATACATATTATATACACTATTTCTCAAACTGCCGATATATTAAACAGCTATATATAATTATGTACTATAGGTATTCAAATTTATGTATTATCAAACTCTATTTACTTATATTATAAGCGGTGTAACGTATATAAATATACATACTATATATATATATATATATATATATATATATAATTACACATACCTACTATACTACATAATATGTTGAAAGTGCTCAGCACTTGCGATATATATGAAAACTGACAAAAATACGATATAAATAACGCAAGTTTTGTTATAAATTCTTATATTAATACATCAATGATGCATTTATCTTGCCAAGCATGACTTTGATATAGACATACCTACCTTTGCGATCGCGTTACTATTACGATCATATTGAAACATTTTCATTATAATATACTACATATAATACCTATACATATTATTATATTTCGTTTAAAGAAAAACTGTATCTATGAGACCTGTCCTTACGTTATTATAGTATTTAGTCTTAATGTAGAATATAGATATTTTAGAACGATGTATTTCAATGAAAATATGCTAAAATTATTTATTCGAATCCGATATGTAATAGTAAAAATTATTACAATTTTATTATAATATAATATGGTATTATAAGCGCGCACTGGGCGTGTGTTGGTGACAAATAAACGATCATTTTATCAAGAATTATACCATCATTCTTATTCATTTATTTATGAAAACTGTAACAAGAAAAAAAAAAAAAACTATATTCTCACTAATAATTATGAAACACTCGGAGCCAAAAATTCAGACTTTATTCAATGTTTTTCTCATTTTTGATACCAACTTTCTATTTCTCTCATATTTATGAACAGAATCTGAATTTGATCGACACTAGTGTCTCTTATAGACTCATTCATTCGTTTTTTTAAATAAAAAAACTGTACAACCGAAGACCAGTTGTATAATACGATAATTCATACACACATATATTCAATATGTTAATTAAGTAATATCTTGAAATGTGTTACTGTTTAAAAACCTCTATGATAAAATATACAACGAAAAAGAAAAAAGGAAAAAATATAATAAGAACAAACGAAACAGCTTAGTTATATCTATTCCAATATTATTATGCATTCACAGAGTTTGATTTAGACGGATTCATGTTAATCAATATATTAGAATTCTCGGCAAGTTCGGTAATGCTGACGCGTCCTCTTTGCCTAATGAATTTAGCAACTGCCTCGAGCTCTTCGATAGAAATATATATGAATTTTCCACGATCGTCAACAACTCCGGTCAAACTACCATCGGCTTGTAAATCTTGTATCCTTTCGATAACATTTACAGTTTTCATTCTAAAGTGAGCTGCTAAATCCTCTAATACAACGACCTTGTTCTCTTTAACATAGTCGATAAACTTTTGGAGCAAATTTTCCTCGTCTGTATTATCCCCTTCTTGATATCCTTCCTCTTCGACGCTAAAAGCTTCTTTCATTTTAATATACTCCTCGTATTCCTGTCTCTCCTTTTCTTCCCTAGCTTTTTTCTCAGCTTCTTCAATCTTCGCTTCTTCCAATCTCTCTTTCTCGCTCTGTTTATCTCTCTCGTCTTGCAACAGCTGGTCTCTCTTCCTCCTCTCATCTCTTTCTCTTTCCGCAGCTTCCCTCTGAACCTTTCTCTCAGCTTTTGCCTCTAATTTCGCCCTCTTCTTAGCCCCAAGTTTACTATCTATCGCATCAGCATCTTCGTCCTCATTCTCATCATTCGCATCGTTACTATCGTCAGATTCATTCCCTGCTCTAGCTGCCGCAGCCGCTGCTGCATTTCCTCGCATTCGTTGACGGTTCCTAACGCCTGCTGCTCGTCTCGGCTGCTGACCTTGCGCCAGGGGCTGAGGTCGGCCTCGTACATTAGCCGCAGGTTCTTCTAAGGATTAGAAAAACGTGATTTAATGAAAGCGGGGAAGTGTTTGTGTCCTTATCTCATTATTCATTCATATTTCCACGGTTTCAGCCATTTTCTTAATATTTAAAAAGTCAAATATCAATAAAAATCACGTTTTCGTCTACCCTTCGCAAACCGTTGATTAGATTTTGTTCAAATTTGATCGCTAGTTTATAGATTATTTGAGGCATTCATGTGCCAAATTTTATTGACATTGGTCAACCGGTTCGAAAGTTATTGGGAAAATTAACAATGCGAAGAATTTTTTGACGTCACACTTGATTGATACGGTAAAAATGAATGAAGTAATACAGTAAATGATCAACTACAGATACCTAGTGAAGAACGGATTGCTATTTGATCATTTTTCACAGCTTTTGGGGGTCTAGAGTCTTCAGTTAGATAATAAAAGCGTTAAAATCGAACAGCTGTTTTTCGCAACTTTTAGGTTAGGAAATTGAAATGGATATTAAACCGAGTTAGCGGCGTTAATTAGAGTCGAAAAATTGAATGCTAATCAGTATTAGCACGAGATTTCGACCTTACCTGATTTCTTTCTCGAAAACCATGCCAGAATGGCTAATAATATGACTAGTCCTGTCACAATAGATAATAGCAGAACGACATCCATGATTGTTGTATCACCGTCACTTCGAATCTCGACTACGTCGATCATATTTATTCTAATATCCAGCCTAGTGATAAAATAGATGAAACTAATTGCGTGTAAAAAAAAAGTGAATAATTTATAATCACATCGTGTATCAATGTGACAAATCTTCTATCGAGTATATCGACGAAGAGTGACTATTTTGACTACGTTAAAAACTGATGTCGGCTAGTTTGGTTTCCGCTGACGTGTGTCATCCGTGTAGTCGGTGTGTTTTGTGTGTTTTCTCATATTTCTTAAAAAATAATAAAATAAGTAAAAAAGATGTGGAAACAGGCTAGTTCTATATTAATATTAACCATAGTATTCTTGGAGTGTTCACACGGGCTTTATTTCCACATTGGAGAAACCGAGAGAAAATGTTTCATCGAAGAAATACCCGACGAAACTACGGTCCTAGGTATCGTACCGTCCAGATTTTATCAAATTTCAAACAGTTTTTGCGACTTGTATTCAGCCGAAATATTACGGGGCCTTGTCTTCGCGCTTTTATAAACAGCCCGATGTTTTTTACGCCATATTTCATCGACCTGATGTGTTTATTAAAATCTTTCGGAACTTAACCTCACTTTATCAACACTCCGAATTCCTGCTCGCTATTCATTCGCAGCATATGTTTGACCGTCTTTTTCTTAAATAACACCTCATTCCTGTTATTCTTTTCGTCAGTAAACTACAGGGTTGAATTATACGATCCAAGGAGTGGCGGATTCATGCCTAGCAGTCCTGGAATCGGAATGCACGTCGAGGTTCGAGACCCTGATGACAAAACCATTTTATCTAGAGTCTACAGCTCCGAGGGACGAATCTCATTCACCTCGCATACTCCGGGCGAACATGTTATATGTTTATATTCAAACAGTACCGCCTGGTTCAGTGGCACTCAATTGGTAATGATAATAATAAGTTAAGTCATTTAAGCTAAAAAAAATTATGATTAATGCATTCGTTATCTTCTTCGTTGATAATAGAATGAAGAAGGTTCTAAAAACCTGAAATACTTCATCACAAGACTTGATCCTCGATTTTCTTTTCGTCTTCATTTCAGACGATTCATACGTTTTTTCATGATATAATAACGTATGAACTCTAATAGCATTTTCGACTGGGGCTACACCGAGCTACACTGGTGTAGTGTAGCCATCTTTATCTCTCTCTTCCTCATAGAAAAAAAAGAGGATGAAGATAGCTACACTACACTGGTGTAGCCCAGTCGAAAATGCTATAAGATCACTAATGATTAGTCAAAAGTATTTGTGTACTCATGTTTTGTTATCTAATTGTTTTCCAGAGAGTTCATTTGGACATACAAGTAGGAGAGCATGCTATTGATTACGCTAATGTTGCACAGAAGGAAAAACTGTCTGAACTTCAGTTAAGAATTCGCCAGCTGCTTATACAGGTGGAACAAATAACAAAGGAACAGAATTACCAAAGGGTAATAAATTGCACAGCGTTGATTTTTTACACATCTAACATTGTTTGTGTTACAATTATGATAGTCTGGAAATAATTTGGCTGTCTTTAAAAGTCTCATTTCAAGCTGTTCAGTTATTATGATTATTATAACGCGCTAATGTGCTAATCATTGTTTTAGTATCGCGAGGAACGATTCAGGCAGACATCTGAAAGCACGAATCAGCGTGTTCTGTGGTGGTCCCTTGCTCAAACAGCTATTCTACTTGTTATGGGAGCGTGGCAGATGAAGCATCTCAAGGGTTTTTTTGAGGCGAAAAAATTGGTTTAATTTATATGTATTAGCATGTATGATCCGTGGATTGATCACGCCTGAAAAAAAAAAAACAAATAAACAATCAATTTACTTATCATTTTAAATATAATTTTCGACACTAGGCACATGATCCATTATAAATATACATAAATATTATCAATTATACACATATTCATTGTTATGAAAAAGTGAATCAACGTTGAGAGCGTGTAATCTGATGTATACATACATAATATAACATAAGAATGATATTTTTATTGTAAATTTTGAATAATTTCTTATTTTTTCTTTTTCGTCTTTTTCTTTTTCTTCTTCGTTTCGTTGTTATAGGGTTTTCGAAATTCTGTACAGTTGATTAAGTATTAACTGAGTGAATGTAATTCTGGTGTTTATAATAAAATGATGTATTTATTACAGAAAAAAGAAAACTGCATACATTATTCTCAATAAGTTATCATCATTCACATAGATTATATTATATTCGATTAAATTCTCAACAAAATCATCGAAAGATAGTATTTTTCGTCAAATATCAAGATTCTGAACTCAGTTTGTCTATAGCGCCTGTAAATACGCAACTTCAACGTTATTCATGCTTCGCGGGTTGCGTATAACAAAGCGTAGCTCGATCTAATGGGATTATCGTGTCTTCGCTAGGACTAATATCGTAATTTATGTTTATCTCGCTTTTTGATTAACTTCGATGTATAGCTTCAGTTTTAATCTCGGTGTATAACTTGATAATAATAATTATTGTAATCTGGGATTAATTTCTTAATCTCGATTAAAGAAAAAAAAATAAAAACTTTTTACTTTTTTAAAGATCTATAATGATAAATGACGAGAGATTAATTGATTCTAATGCGAAATAAATACTTTCAAATCTAAAATAAAAACCTAAGTTGAGTTATCCGCTTTTCATGCTTGACAAAACTGCATATAAGTCTAGCGTTACTATATGGACAGAAAAAAAAGTGGAAAAAACCGAGTGGGTCAGACTGGATCGTACAACTATTAAGTAGTCGAAGATACGGGCTTCTTTATCCCACACTTCCTTAGTGCAGTTTATACTGCACACAATTCTACGTCTTTAAATTAATTCTCGATTTTCTGGTGCAGAAATATTATAGATCCAGATCTCTATAGATCTAGACCAGAATATAATGTGATCTTTGTCGTCATCGGCACACCCAACTCCACCTCTAAGTTGCGACAGCTTTCTTGTTAGCATTACTTAGCGAGCTTATGCTAGATTTGTTTAAGACTTACGTTATATAGGCATGTGGATAAATGTATATATATATATTCTGCTCAATCTTCTGGCCTTCATACAAAAAATTTACAGCAATGAATTTTTACGAATTATCAGAGCACTATATAAATATTAAATATAGTATATATACGACCTATACGTATAGAAATAATAATGATCATGAACATTTATATAACAATGTTTAGACCGAACATTTTATGATTGATGTTGTTACTCTGCTGATGTAATATACTTTAATTACACAGTTGAGTATCCGCATCCAGTATATCGCGAACTTGAAACTCTAAGGTCAACCCGAAAGGATATACGATCAATCATGAAGCTTTTTCTGTCAAAATCGCAACACAACTTTGTTTCTCACTTAAAAATCCGAGAAAATGCAGTTTTACGGATTTCAATCAAAATAAATAACTATGACATCAATTGTTTATTGCAAATAGTTGTTTTTTTCAATTTCATATAAAAAATTCATCCAACTTTGAATATTTCCAAAATTTGAAACTGTTATAATATAAGGTGCGTACATACTGCAAGACGTCACGCCTTAGAGCTAATCTCTGTAATTACTCGTGTGTATAGTAGCGCTTTGTTAATATTATACCTTGTCTGTAGCGTATTAACAATGTGGATTGTTAACTAAAAGTACATAATTGCAACGTAAACAACTAACATAATGAATAATAGGAGAAAGAGTTATAATTACCTGGCTAAATAATAGTCTGCAGGTAAATATACTATAAGCTTAGATATAGAAAAAAATTTATTACACTCAGTATTAATTTCACACAATAATAAAGTTGCAAGTCGGATGAATTTCTTCACTAAACGAGATTTTTATCGCAACAACAATAACATCAAGTACTACAATGCGAAATCTTTGTCTTCTTGGAATTGCAGGAAATCTGCATATTATCCATTCTTCAATCATCTGATCGGTATAGGTAGTTGAAAAAAACATATTGGGTACCTATATACTACATAAATCTATCTCGATGTTGAATAGCAATAAATCTCTAGATAAACGGGGGCATATTTTATTATTTATAATAAATATTGATACAGATAATTACACTAGATAACTTAATTCCTCCAAACGTCTCTACATGTATGAACAAAAACATTTATGATACAGCGCAGCCTGCAGGTGTACCTACATACAGAGATAATGACTGTTCTCATTGTTTACTCAAATTTCCGATATAGTATGAAAGAAAGAAGCGATTGGGTCATCGAGAACAAAAGTTCACGAGAATTACTCCAATTTTTATCATCAGCTGACTGGGCCTTATCAGTCACATGGTGTCAATTCGTTTTGCTCTCGTCATCGTTTTGCGTTGAGTATAAGCCGGCGTTCAGCGTTACTTTATTGACGTTTATTGATTATACATATGCACAAAGACGAAGGCATAAATAACAAGTTTTCCATATTTTTTTCCGACCTGCTACCGGCAGATTCGTATAAGAATTTTCAATGTCTTTAACGGTGAGTAATTTACATTAATGAAAATCAATTTTTGATACGTTTCAATGCGAGGGGGCAGCGTAATCTTGAAATTAGTTTTTCAAAGCGTGTAAAATAAGAATATGTTTGAAATGAAAGAGAAAAAAACCCATGAATTACTTCCGAAATAATGATTTTCGTCTCTAATCACTACAACTTATTCATTGCACTAGTTCGTATGACTAAGACAATAACGAGAGCTTGCTTCTGTGATATTGCCAAAAATCGAAAGCAGGAATGTTGTAATTCCTCAGATCGATATTGTCAGCTACGTTAAGCTCGTCAAGATTTTTTAGTCAGATATAAGAGACGTACTTATTGCGAGTAACGTACTAAAGTTTCTGTATTTATAATCTATGATTAATTGATAATCAAGCTTTAGCCTCCAGACAACAGAGATATAAATCACATCAGGTACGCACATGGTATGGTATACCAGATCTCAAAATTCTCCATATATCTCTCTAAGCAAGAGCTCGCAAGAACGAAGGCTTACCATTAGTTGAATTATTGCTATTTTCCCGAGTACGAATACGAGGGATGTTATAGGAACGGCAAAAAATTTTATGCGTTATTCGGAATCTGCGTTTACGTCATAGCACAGAATTAGGACACAGAGCAGTACTTATCTTTTGTCAGAATGAAAGAACGGTTCAGACTTTGCTGCCTAGTTTTTTAGCCCATTGTGCTTCAACAATGAGTACGTATCATGCCGTTTGAAATTACGGTAATGTATGAACGTATAGGACCCAGATCTTGAGATCTCGCTCATTCAATGGCTTCCAAAAATCTCAACTTAATACTAGGAATTTTGAATAAGGAGACAAATGGTATGAAATATGCTGTGAAAATTTATCGTAATTCAGGGATGATTCGAAACTGATGTCATAAACTTCGCAAACGGTTTATCATCATTTTGAGATATCAGTACGACGTTTATTGTACGGAAGGCTTGGCATCCTCGCATACAACAGTGGAGGTTTATCGCGAGTAGGCTATTTGAAATTAGTTTAAATAGCGCGCTACCGCAAAAAATTGTAGTAAAATATGAAGTAAAGAAGCTAAGTTTGAACATCGCTTAACAAGTCTCATGCTGGGAACTGATCCAGCAAACATTACCCACCTAGATCTGATCTGGTGGAAACCACGGGACCGAGGAACAACCGGGGATAATCAGGGGGCAAAAGATGCGGGAGGGGACAAGAAGATATCGTTAAGTGGCTGCCGATACAAGACCGCGGTCTTTGGATCAGTGCATATCTACCTGTCCACAGCGTTGGCCAGATCCAAATGGATGTGGTCCTTTGTTTTTTCCTTTATTTTATTCATTTAATTAATAACAGTTTTATAATTCGTGAATCTAGTTAGTTGTGATTAATAGCCGTTGTGCTCTTGTGCGATGGATAGAATTAAGCGCAGAAGAAGAAAGGCGAAGAGGCCGAAGGTACACTGCCATTCCACTTCGTCGAATACCATTCTCAAATTTCAATGGATGAATAATTTGATTTCAAATTTTAACCCGCTATAGAATCTGAAGTTTTTTTTTCAACCACCCCATGAACAGCTATTATTTACGAACAGAAGTTCCAGATTTTAAAAGTATAAGGTACCGATCGGTAATGACTCCGAATTTGAATATCATCGACTGACATTTGTCAGAAAAGAGGTCTACATAGCAGATTTTTCAAATTTTTAAACGCAGGACACCGCAGGTTCAAAATTCCGGAAGCCAAATCTCCGAATCTCGAAATTCACGCATGTGTTCATTCAACGTTTATTAACTCGGGCTATGTTGATCGTATAGAAACCACTATGGGGGCAAATCGATCGTCTTGAGATTTACTTTCTGATAAATAAAGTTTAAAAATCCTATCAATTATTTACGACATCGCAATCATCGATTGAAGTAGATAGAATGGTTTTTCGTAAAGAAGGTCTCGATTAGAATGAACTATTCTTTGCTTTCACATTCTGAAAAATAGAAGATCGAAGTTCTCGGAACTTCCAGGGTCTAGACTTTCGGAGTTTTGAGCTTTCTTCATTCGGACCTTTTGGAATTTTAATTTTCGAAACTCCAACGTTTCTGTAAAATTCAAAATCACCTTAAACGGATCCTTTAAAAATTCTAAACTTCGATCCGGCCTCAATATTTTTCGCTTCTATTTCTTCTACGAAAACTCTACTTCAGGCCCTATCATTGATGAGATAATTTTCAGTCTGCTGCAGTTGCATTTTTATCCAAATTTAATAAAAAGCTAGGAATTATTCTGTACCTACGAATGAATTCAATTTCATTGCAATTAAATATACGTTTTCATTCGATCGACATTTAATGATCAATATTATCTGATATATCGTTATCGCGATAACTAGGGTCTAGAATCTCTCCTACCTGACCACGTGGGCTGAACAAATTTTTAGGCGGATAATCTCTTGCAGAGTTGATAACTTATTTATATGATTAAGCGTAAGCTCATTTGCACTACAAGAACGTAGGGCATCCATATCTACTTTAAATTTTTGTTTTCTTCACTTTTTTGTCCACGATCAATAATTTCACTCTAGGTATGAAATAGGAGAGACGAATAAATGTCTGTATATCAATTGCTGCTAACAGAAATCTGATAACTTCCCACCTTGTCGTTTATTAATATCATGAACCGCATACAGTTATCTTGTTCACAGATTTGCACAGTTATGTAATCACACACAATATAGTTATGTGTGAGTTGCTGTTTGTAGAAAAATCACATCTCTGTTCTAATCATTACGAGTTCAATCTTAACTGTATCGTCGAAATATTCTAGAAAAGCATGTCGCCAAAATTTACACTGCCATTCTCATAGATCCAATACGTGTTGAGTTTAGTTGATTTAAAAAACTGATCAATTGTGTATTTCACTCGTAGATGATATCTGGATCTCGATTGTCAGGGATTGTTTTAAGATTGCGCATTAACGTGGCTTCAATCATATTTCAAAAATAATTTCGTTATCGCTCAAAGTCGACAGTTTATAATTCGATGATCGTACCAGCAGCCATTGCATCGTCTAAAATTCTAAAGCACTTAAGCCGGATTAACGATTTTCGATAACGTCATACAAAGGATCAGCAATGTGCTTCGAAAGGCAAGGCTGAAATAATCAATTGTCAATTTTAGCTAAAACAATAATTAATTTTTTTCTACTCACGTAATCACCGGCGTAAACGTACACGATATTATTATAAGGTAATTAGGAACAATACTGAGTCAACAACCGCTAATTTGTTGTAACAACAACGCGATCATATGCGGGGTCACATCATCTCGAGAGCACTGCAATTAAATTGAACGCTTCACAGTCTAGACTGATGCTCGTGATATTGATACTGAATTTTGAAATTGGCATTTAGAACCTTTCTTGAATAATTAAAATCAAGATATGCATCCAGACTTATGCAATAAAAAATGAAATTCGAAGATTCAACTAGTTTTGAATCCTTGAGTCCGCAGCGTCGACAGTCGTTCAGTATAAAAATCTCGGGTGACCGAAAATAATCGGCCATAAAATAAAAGTTCGTCAAACAAGAAAGGTTTATAAAAATTATTTCGCATTTGCCGGATATGGTATGTAGGCTATGATCATGAGTTTCATGAATTTAATGGATAAGTGAATAACGAACTGAACATTATATCTGCGGACGTATTGCAGCTTGAGGAAAGTCGTAGGATTTTGTTCAGTTCTTCCTCATGTCCTAACCCACACTGATGTCATTTTGCTTCTCTTATAGTTTCTCCAAACCAGAAATCTTACGATCCATTTTAAACTCCAACTGTTCAGCTTTGACTATCTTATTCCCCCTTGGACAGTTTTAATATATACGAAATACAAGTCCTGTGAGAGTTGTCATAAAAAATTGAACAAAAATTTCTTCAACAGTTTGGCGCTCGCTGTTACTATAAAAATTTAATCATCTCAATCATGCTCATATCTGATATTGACATACAGAATAAAATAATTGATGAAAATCTGCAGCCCGTTTCCCGACCAATTGAAAAACAGGATCGAAAATCATTTCGGAATTCAAAAAATTACATAATACATACATCCGCAGTTGAATGACTATTTCATTTTACTGTTTATTCCAAGGCACAAAATACGTAAGAATTAAGCAATGAATCAACTTATTATGCCTTTCCTATGGTTTAGCTAATAATGGCGTACCCATATTCTCAGCGTCGTCTTCGACGCTTTCAGCAAAAGCTTTCACGCATGTTATGTATAGCCGTGAGGAAATTGCAGAAAAATTACAAATTGCATTGCATGTCTATCTTATAGGTGGTCGTAAAAAATCAACACCTAGCTGTAAAGCTATAATATGCTTTGAGGCGCAGAGTCTCACCTCGACTTTACTCAATTCTGATTACCAAGATTGGCTAGCCCTCTAATTACTGTCGCAAGTTAACGATCCTTTTCCAAATATGGAAAAGGCCTACCCGCATTCGCTCAGAAAGCTCGAATACTTGATCGTTCATATATATTTAGACGTTTCGCGATGAACGTGATAAAATGCGGACAACCTGCAGCCTCTACGTTCCTCTAGACGTGGTCCATTGGCGATCTTGTTAACCAGACCTAATCAACCGACTCCCACACATTCGTATCTAAAACACACACGCATGTGTATGCACATATGTATATTTAGCTCTAGCCTTGTCTCCCTCAATTTGTTCCACAGAAGCTACTCTTGTCCACCGTCGATCCGTGGGATGTACGAGTGGCCAGTGTCGAACCAGAGAGCTTAGCGGAACGTCGAGGAGTATCATTGTCTTCTCTGTCTGTATTTCCGAATGGTCATCTGTCGCCGAACAGTCTTACAAGTACACCGTCACCGTGGTATAAACCACGCAACAATTCACAAGCTCCACAAAGTTCTAGTAGGATTGACTCAGACCAAGGTGCTTTGACCAGCCCTGAGTGGCCACTTCCATGGTACAAACCTCTACGGTGAGCAAATGAAAATCAGCCATTTACTGCGAGGTCGATGAAGAGGAATAGCGAGATGGTGAAAACCGTCGAAATTTAACCCGGAAAGAATTCAGTCGGTTTTATAACTCAATTTTCAATGCGACAGGTCTCCAACGATCGAGACGTTTCGGGATTCGACGCAGTCTGTACCGCCGCTGAAACCCCCTCGTAGGGTAAATTCTAAGGGACAAAGACTCGAGTCGACGGATTCTGTCGACGAAGGAATTGAGCGAAATTTGAACAAGTTCTCTCAAAGTCATGGAAAAGATCCTGGCGCGGTGAACGAACCGGTCGTCCAAGTCCATTTCGAAGATGAAAAGACTCGGGTGAAAATTAACGGTGTTCACTTCAGCGGCGAAGAAGAAGGCGTTAAATTGGTGCCGGAAATCGTCGTCAGTCAGGCTGAAGAGTCAGAGGATTTTGAAGAATCGGAGATCGGCAGGAAAGGAGCCAAACTGAGGAGGTCTGATGGTCTGACTAACGGTGCAAGGGAGCAAGAAGGTCCTCAAGGTTCGGGAGAACGGGGTGATCATCCTCTTCTAATCGATCAAAGAGAGAATAAGAATTCGATTGAATATATCGTCGAGGATCTCGTCAAAGCAAGGTACTTCATCTCTCCATTTCTCCTACACGACTCCTGATATTATACTCGTGTTGTGAAAAAATTGAGGACCGAGATCAAGACTAAGAGATAAACCCTTTACAGATACAGTCCGCAAACTGCCAGACAGAGGAGACTGAACAGACCATCGTCTCGGAGTCCTCCTGTGGACGAGGACGAAGTACGGGTCGATATCGGTGAGTTATTATCAACTATCAGAAAATTATGGTATTTTATGGTAAATTATGGTCAAAATTTGGTCTCATATCATTTTTATTGACTGCTGTATACACGAAGAGCTAAAATAAAAGTCGTATCAAGTCGGTATCATCGCCAGATCCTCTGGTAGTTTTGGTTTGTTTGGATTGTTGAGTATCAGCCAGTTTGCTAGCCAAAGAATGGGATCGGCTGGTTTTCGCTTGCAACACTGTGAACCGATTGATCGGTCAGAATTTCGCCGCAAAGTTAGATCGCTCGCTTTAGGCCTACTCACCAACGTCAATCCTTCGAGTAAAACCGTATTGATTACCTGCCAAAGATAGTCAGCAGCCATTTCTCCCTTCAGAATTGGTTCTATGATAACTGCAGGAGGTCAAATATTGAAGATATGAGATAATCTAATCGCAATGAAATGCGAATTATCATTATAATGATGTGCCCGGTATTGATCAGCGGAACTCACACTCGGGAAAAAAAAAGTGAATTTCTCTCTCTGCTTGGTCACGGCTCGAACTTCCGTGGACAGCGTTTTTAAAATCATCTCCACGACGGCCAAATATCGCACGGATACTGTCCGGGTAATAAAGCCGAGCTTCCGTGACCTGAGGGGGAAAATGATGGACTAAAAATGGAAATGGGTTAAATCGTTAATCTACCTTCGTAGGACCCATCACTTTTCTCCAATCTTCAATCCCTTGATGCTTGGCTAAAACCATGGCGATTATCGGCGCCGAAGACATGTAGCTAACCAGATGAGCGAAGTTCAGCTTCTCGTAACAGTCCGTATAAAAATCTGACGCTTGTTCAGGCGTTAGTTGGACCCACCGCGTCTGGTAGATCTCGAATCCTTCATCGATGATTCGGTTCTCAATTTCGTTTCTGCAAACTATAGCTTCTGGCTTGATAATTGCAAGTGTGCACTCGATGTCCGGTTCACCTTCTTCCTCTTCTTCTTCGTCAGGGAGACAAGGTCTGCATTCCGGTGTATACTCAGGAGCTTCTTCCTCCCCACAAGGATAATCGTATTCTCTTGGATCAACGAACTCGTACTAGGAATGATAAATTCCCAAAAAATGGTTCAATGGATCTGTACGGTTCCCCGGAAAATCCACCATACTCACTTCTCTTGTGGAATCACTGGAGCAATTCGAGCTCGGTAACTTCAGGGTTTCCTCCATCTGGATAATGTCGTCTTTTGATGCTTCGCAGAGGGCTATTGTCCCCCAGTTTTTAGGATCTGCAGGATCATGAGACCCCGCACATTTCCCAAATAGCAGTGGTTTATTTTCCGTGTAAATGTCATCGGAGGTGTTCATTACGGGCGAATCATCTTCCCGATCTTGCGGACAGTCGCACATTGTGTCTGAGATTAAACAGGTCTGAGAGTTATGGTTTTTTGATTCTGTACAAATTGTGAATTAGGTGTTTCTCAAAATTTTGTCGATTCGAGAAATTATGGTGAAAGTTCTCGCTGAAATATGAGGACTGCAGCCCATGTGTATAAAATGACGTTGAATTTCAAATGACAAACGATCATTATCGGAGAATAAAAGCTCGTCATTTCGAAAACGATATAGAGTCAAAAATGAGTAAATGATAGAATTTTTTTTTCTTTCGGTAGAGAATGTATAGCTCCGTTGCATGTATAGGTATATCTATAATGCGGTAGAATAACTACATCGTATTGTACCTATCTCGTTTTAATAAGCTTCATCCTGTCTCTCTCTCTGTCTCTGTTTTGCTCTCTACATATGCGCAGTTATATACTTGCATCGAAATGTAGGCTCTGCAGTTATCACGATGAGTTGTACCACTGATGCAGACAGTGTGAAGGTTCAAAACCGTCCGTACGATATTTCACTGCATTTTGAACATAAGATTGACTCACTCGCCTTTTTTTTTACCATTTATGGTCTTATTCGAGTTTTTAAGAGTTCTGAAAAGGGTTTATCGATCGTCGAATATTGGTAGTAAATATTAAAGAATAAAACTAGATTATTTATCAACGTTTTGAGCCTCGAATTAGTGTCAAGGGTTCAATTACAGTGATTTATCTATCCCGTAATCCCAAATCATACACGACGGCTTTTTTCATCTGGTTTATTTTTGATCAACAGTTTGCACTTCAATAAACCTGCACCTCGCTATACCCTCGCTCTTTATAACCGTTGATATTCTATCTCACAGATAAGTTCATTAGAAATTTACAATCTCCAGTGTTGAAGATTATACTTATGCGGCGAGGAAAACATCGTACGAAAAGTACTGCTTTCTGACGTCAACACGGATAATTATTGCAGTCAAACATTATTTCAGGGTGCTATATATATAACGACAATTTATTTCTGTCCTCTTATCAATGGCCTAATCCCTTCGCTAAATAACTACACTTTTTTCGAATTTTTTGAATTTTTTTTTTATCACATCTCGCAACATATTGTGTGATCAAACGTCGTAAAGATATCATATCCTCTGTTATATACGTTACCTCATTATTATTGAGACATAAAAATGATGTGGGGTTCAGGTGATGCAATTATGTATCATGCGGGATATTGGGGTATTGATTGACGACCCCAAAATTCCGAAATTTCTGTTGAATAATTTTCAGAAGGTGGTACTGGTACTAAGAAGAGTGGTACAGCTAGAAGTTCGGAAAGTGAGAACGGTGAGGCTTCGTTCGAAGATTCCGAAAAGGAAAAAAGAAGCACAAGAAAATCTAGTCAATCAATGCCGGATAGACTTGATAACATGAACGACCTAGATCAAAGCATTAGACAGCAGGTAATTGAAGGGATTATTATCGTTTGAAATTATTCCAGCTGGAACATCTGATTGCATTCATATATGACTCTGCATGATCATCATTAATTTTCATTAGACCGGAAAGTTTGAATTTCATTAATCTAACGATGATTGGGGTAATAACGTAAGAGATTATCACATCACAGATCAAATTATTTAGATTCAATAAATCGGGGCTGAATTAAAGTTCAGGATTTTCCAAAGTTCGGAAGAAATGTTGAATTCTAGTCTAGAACTTCAAAATCCCAAAAGGGCGGAATGCAGACATCTCAAAACTCCGAACGTCCAGACCTCCGCGAGAACCCAAAGATGCGAAATTTTCGGTCTATTCCTCAGAATTATGTGAAGACAAAAGAAAGCTCATTGAAAAAAAAAAAAATCCTATCGAACTTTGAGATATAATATGATCTATTTCTTCTACGATGAATTGACGAATCGATCAATCGCCACGTTCTTGACGTGAAAGCTGTCGCTAAATAGAATCCAACTGTCAGCTTGGTGTTTCATTGAATTATAATTCGCTTGTACAGTTAGTAAACACGATATTCTCTCTCTCGCACAAATTCGCGAATTAGTAATGTATACCTATTACCTGTCGTAGACAATGAGTTGGAATCCTCAAACGTGATCGTTTCACTGAAACTTGGCATTAAAATCGGTCATCATATCATGTATAGTATTCAATGAGCTCGCAGACTCGAATTACATATTACGAATCTATGTAAATTAGAAGAAGATCAGAGATGAGTGAAAACGATGATAGTAGATACAGCTCGATTTATTCTTTGGAAAGAGCATTTGCTAGCTGTAGTAGAACAGGCCGTTTAGATTCCATCACAGAGGTCAGTGCCATAATTTAATCGATTAATATCAATGAAATCGTTCAAAGTTCGTAATATTTTCCGTGGATTAGAGGTAAATGATTGGATCAGATTTTTTTAGCAAAAAATTTTTTTCTGAGTACAAGTTTCAATGGGCGAGTTTCGTTCTCGTGTGTGCGAACGAAAAGAGAAGGAGTTGCAGAATGAGAAACTTATAGTCGCTGTTTGATCACCTTTCGAGTAAGTCGCGCGCGAGTGAGTACCTGTCCGCGAATCGTGATGAAATATTTATTAATCATTATCAGTGTTGCGGTGAATGTTTTTTTCTTTTAAATTGATCAAAAAATGTTGAGAGAAAACGAGCTGATAGCGCGTTTTTTGAAAAACAAATTTCGCTCTTTGTAGTTTTTTTCTTTATTGAAACTCTAAACTGATTGAGAGTTATTTAATCCAATATTTGACAACGTTGAATAGATCGCAGATTGATGTGATTGAAATTCACTAGACCATGAAGATCGTGTAACTAAACGCCAGTCTAATCATATTTAAATGATTTTTAAACGCCACAGGTGTATCTAATTAGGCGAAACTAATCGCGAGACTGGTTGAACAATGGGCGAAAAAGGAAGCTGCGATTATACCGACTTGAGAAAACAAGTTCTCATTAAGGTGAACCAGAGTTGAAAACCCCACTCATAAAACGCATCGCCATTCACCTTGAGTTATTGCGGCGAGATTTTTTACACACGATCACATGTTGATACAGACACAAATATAAACGCGATGATACAATACCTACACACTTGCGAGATAATTTCTGTCAGATCATCATAAAGTCGAGAAAATAATTCAAAAACGACAATTACCTATATCTCCACATTGTATCAATATTTCTCGCAATATCTGATCGATAGCAGCTATTTAGCATATATAACGCCAGTCATATATCAGTTAGATAATATGAAAAAAGATGAAAATGAATAAATGATTGAAATATTTCCTCAAAGAATCGAACAACTAGGTGTGCTGTACGTTTTACACCTTCGATAAACTTGATCAGATTTTATTTTTACAGCCAGGTGCTAGACCGTGTCTGTGTAAAGTATGTATACTCACCGCATAATACCTGCGTGTGAAGTATTTTTCATAGCAAAAACTCATTTAGAAGCTAATGTGGTTGTAATCATGTTCTACTAGTTTACTGACTATGAATTAGTATTCCGTACGTACCTACGTCACGCTCGGAACACTGACTTGAATTCTGAGTCAGTATAAAGTATTGCAGGCGATTGCAAGGTTTGAGTTGAAATTTTTTTGGGCCACTGCTGCGATTTTCCTTTCACGATATTCTTTACTCTAATTTTAAAAATAAATTTCATCATTTTGGTTTTTCTTGTTTCAATTGCACAGGGAACGAGCTCGAGATTCCAGAGACATGACAGTGACAGTAGTGCTACATTTAGTAACAGCGGTTCAACGCCACGGGGAAGTCCCTTGGATTCTGATACCGACGATGATGTCAACGACGAGGAACTTGCCAAGTTAGTTTAAAATTAGGACAAAATTAAACAACGATTTTCGAAATATTTAACAGTCATTCCGCGCGGAATAATTGATAGTTAGTAAGTCACGTTCATTCAATCGGCTTTTAATTAGCTGCCTCAATTTTACTAGAAGAGGATTTTTTCATGGTGGGCATAGAACTTCGTATGATATATATGCTGTTCAGTCTTTATCATCCGTATCAACGAATGACAATTTAGATAACAGATGTGCAAAGAGATTACATACCCCGTGTATCGTATCGTGTAAGCGTTTTCGGTGGCCTAGTTCTTCGTTTCGCAATTACCATGCGAATTCGATTAAGGTGAAGGTGAACGTTGAAGTACTGCAATGCGAGGCATACAGACGATTGTCATATTTGATAGAGTTATCGAATGGGTGATCAAAAATGAAACCTTGGGGCTTTGACCATATTTTTTTTTTGTATATATTTGGAAACGTTTTGGCCCACGCACGGAAGCATTGCAATTCGAGTATGACTGAATTAAGGACCACCCCAATGTCCATTGCCTGATTATGAATGAATTTCGATCTCACCACTCTATTACCTCATTTGGTTCAATTAATTCTCGTAAGTTTGCCCCGGCTTATCTTTCGGAATGCATTTATGCATGGTAAAATAAAAACAAGTTATATCACTCGCTGATAGCGTTCGTTATCTATCAAAGGCGTAGAAGACACTAAAACTTATCAATTTTTCGTACGAAATTATATGAGCTATAATTATATTTAACAGAATTTATTTTACTCGAATTTGGGACTAGAATATAGACTCTAGACGATAATTTACCGATAGTTACGTTCATCGACTTCGATAGCAAACTTTTCATCCCACATATGATTTTGTTGTATTTTTTGTCAAACTCGACTCCTGTGACAATATTAAGAATTCGAAGTCACTTCCCTTGACCTTTGCCTATCAAAGTTGTCTTATCGAAGATGTAGTTTCGTTACGTATTCTTAAACGCAGTATTGAGATGCGCTTCAGAATATCATCAGCTGTGAAAATGACACGGTGTTCAGTTGTTGGTCAGGAGCGAAAACGTGTACACCACAATTTTGCTCAGGAAAAAGTGGGAGGTGTGATTAAAGACAGTAAATTTTATTGATAGTAAGAGTTAAAAAAATTTTAAATACACGTATTAATTAAAGAACGTTGATTTAAATCGATACCTTGAAAACCAAAACCAAGGGAAAAATATGATCCCACGTTATGACGTTGACAGTGTGATCTCGTTAAATAGGTATGTAGATGGGGCATAAGTAACTACTAATAACAACCCTCTAGGCATTTGTCGTTGAATAGTGAATTGCATTTCTTGATTATGATGAACAAACGATCGCTAAAAAGCAAAAGAAGCAAATTGAAGTTTAGAGATTGCTCAGAACGAACCGGAAGCAATTAATACGTGACCCGAATCATGCCTCATGGCCCACAGATCGCTCCCTATCATATCCCTACTCTAGATTTAGAGACATTTCGTAGATCACGTGTGATAGAGCGATTGTATCATCGAGATTCAGTCCCCCGAAGATCGTCGCGCTAGCTGCTATATACCTACTCGTCGAGATCAGATCTGTATCATTTTTTTTTTTTTTTTTAAAAGAGAAGACGCGATGTTTAAGACCGAAGAACCGACTCGAAGATATCTCGCGGTGATCGTGTGCCTATGACTGAATCATCGGCGAGATGAAGACCTGGAAATTTGTTTAAATTATAACCCGGCATATACTGAGGGAGGATTTTCTTCCTTCCAGGGTACCACTGCAGGCACTTCCGAGGCGAAAGGCGGCGACTATCGTCCCCATGTCATCGGGGCAAAAGCTGAATAAAGAAACGATGGACACACCCGGTGGTCAGAGCACGAATTCCACAATCACAAGTGTGAACAGTATCAGCAGTCTCCTCAAGGAAAAACTGCAGCTTTCGATCCCTCAGGCACTGCGGAGCAGCAAGAAACAACAAAACGCTGATTACAGGTAACTGTTAAAAATCTCAATCTCTCTCTACTTGTTATACAGATCGATTAAGAAATTCGCGATAATGCGATAATTTAAAAAGTTAGTCGAATTAAAATATCGAATATGTGCACTGAGGCTTTATAATATCTTGTTCGCAGACTAAGAGCGTTTGTTGGCATCCTGTTCCTCAGCATTGTCTTCCTAGTTGGTTTCGCTCACATCTATTACAACAAGCACGTTCTCCAACGTGCGTACTTCGAACACTTCAGGTAAAAGACTGCAGTGAAATAATTAATTTGGAATAAGAATTGCTTCAGTCGGTTAGTTTTTGATCCTGAAACGTGTCCGTCGTGTTTTTGCGTGCGAAACTCTTATCGAAAAACATGAATCTTTGGTTTATTCAAAAATCAAACAATTTCCGAAGTCATAAAATGATTGGTTCTATTAAATGTTATCATAGCGATGAACGGTAAAGTGTGACGTGACAACGATCTGCAATTTTGACCCAGGAAGTAATCATAATGGTCACGTTGCGTTGGGACCTCGTTCGTTGAGCGGGTGTTCGTCTGACACCGGTCTAACTAGAGGCAATTTAAATTATTAATGCAAATCGCCCGTAGCATCTATCCCACGAAAGCTCGTAACAAACAGCTGTTAAAAAAAAATCCATAACTAAACCGAGGCACACTATAGACCTCTTCATTCCCATCTGATCATATGCATCGAAATTTGGTTCTCCAGGTTCAACAAGAACGACCGGGTAATGCACATCTACAGCAAAACTGGGGCTGAAATAGTAGCTGCTCGACTGGGCGAAGGCATAATCTCGGAAACCGGAGTCTTCCCATGTCTTTCTCAACACGAACGACCGGATACTGTGTGTCTCGAATGGCTGCAGCAAACGAGGCTCTACTTGTCCCACACGCAAAAGGATGATATGCATTGCTACCATGTGACTTGGCAGAGTCTCAGCCCCAGCTACAACCCAAAAGACTGTTTCGACTGGTCCCCGAAACGTGGTCACTGGTACGGTGCTGGTCAAACACAAAACATGGCTTATCCACTGGAAGAGCGGACCTCAGCTCTGGAGCCGAGTGCCTTTGTGACTGGAGACATAAGGAAGCACTCTTTTGGGAACGTGTTGAAGCGGTACTTCCTCAACTCTAAGGGTGCCACGATCCTGATAGATCCTGAAACCCCGTTGTACGTTTCATTGAACGCGAATAGGACGAAGGACTTTTGCATAGAGGCGAAACACGACTCGTTTGCTTACATAAACCACTTGACGACATTGCCGCAGCTTAATTACACCGTTTGTGCATCCGAAAATATGAAGACCCTCCACTCATTGATGACGGAAAAAAATCTATGGGACGGAATGAGGAAGGAAGACACTGACACGGTCACTTCGTTACTCAGCGAACCAGTATGGCAAATTCCTCCGACTAACGAGGCGGTCATCTATAATTATACCCAAGCCGTTATCGACCTGGGATTTCTGCAAGGGCACGTCGTATTCAACGAGGCTTGGCAGCGAACTCCTGGTGACTTTGATCTAGACGAGACCCGATTCCCATCGATAAAGAAAACGGTAGATACGATCCAGCGTCGTGGGTACAAAGTGGTGTTTTCTCTCCAGCCCTTCATCTCCACGGAATCAGTGAACTTCAAGGAAGCAGTCGCATGGCGTCTCCTCATCTCCGAGAGAGGAAGTGATCCCAGGATACCAGCCCTGACCAGGTACAAGCAGAGCAACAGCGCAGCCATTTTGGACATAACAAACAACATGACTCTGCCATGGCTGCATGACAAACTGAAAAAACTGGTCGACAAGTATCACTTCGACTCGTTTTATCTCGACTTAGGGACCGCCTACGACATGCCACATTATTACAAGTGCCAAGAACCGCTGACAAACCCTGATCACTATAAAACTCTGTTCACGCAAGCCATAGTGAACTTGTTTCCAGTGATTGGGGTCTCGGGAGCTATCACAAGGCCCAAGGCACCGGTCTTTGTGTCCCTGCCGCCATTCTCTTCGTCATGGAAAGCTCTGAAAACCGTAATACCGACGGTTTTGAGCTACGGAATTATTGGCTACCCTTTTATAATGCCTGGGGCAGTTGGTGGAGACATTGCTCTGCCAATGTCGGACAACAATCCGTTTAATGACTTCGAGGTAAATCTACCTGACAAGGAATTGTATGTCAGATGGCTGCAGCTTTCCACATTTTTACCCATCATTCGTTTCACTCATTTGCCAAGCAAGTATTCTGACAAATCTCTTCTTGAAATGGCGAGGAGATTGACTAACCTTAGAAACCAGATAGTCACACCTCGGCTGAAGAAATACGCATCTGAAGCTCTCGAGTCTGGACTTCCGATCATCAGACCACTTTGGATGCTGGATCCGTCTGATCCTGCCTGTCACGTAGTCGTTGATGAATTTTCTATCGGTGATGAACTTATAGTAGCTCCGATTTTGTACTCCGGAAGTAGGCAAAGGGAGGTTTATCTTCCCGCTGGAGTATGGAGTGATGGAATCGACGGAGGAGTGAGAAAAGGTTCCAGGTGGATCCACAATTACAGAGTGTCCGAAGACAAGGTAGCCTACTTTGTCAAAATGCCGGATGACACAAGATTTTAAAAGACTTAACGATCGAGCGATTGAGTATATCGTTGATTTATCCAATTTCTGCGGGCTTACTGTGACTAAGCCATCAGTGACGTAATGATTCGCGAATAATAATTATACGCGAAGACAGAAGAGTCGTTGAAGTACGTCAGTTCGCATATTCATTAGTTTATAAAATAGAGACACATTATTGAAAATAAAAAAAAATGAAAAATGTTTTTTCGAATAATGAATATACCACTTTTGTGCTTAGAGCTTGTGGTTGATTTTTAAGGGCTGTCCATTCACGTGTGTATGATGATGTTTTTTATTTAGAAAAAATTAAAAATTAAATTTGAACACATCAATTTTCAGAAAATGTTCAAAGGCTGTAAAAAATTATTTAATTGGGTGGAAAAAGATCACATTTTTAAGGTTTTTAGGGATACGATGTAAATATATGTTATGTGATCCGTCATTTTCGAGACGAAAAACCAGAACAGGATTTAAAACTTGATTGAAATTAATTAGAAATTGAATGCTAAGTAATTCCGTTGTATATGAATATGTGATAGGTATATGCTATCGAAATATATATATAATACTATGTACTAATGAAGTATTCCTATAAATAAAACACTTTTCTACATTTTTAGGATTTTTATTTAATCTTTTGGCGTTTTTTTTTTCTTTTTTTTTTTTTTTTTTTTTAAATTTTCTTTTCTTTTCTTTTCTTGTTTCTTATTCGTTTATATATTTTAATTATATAGCGTTACTTTAGCATACATAACCCATGAAATAATGTCGTTAATATGAAGACATTATTATTTTGATAATTATAACATTTACTTATAATGATGACCACGCTGATCCTCCCACCTAACTATTTACCTATCCAAAGATCTTTAGTATATAATATATTATTCCGAAGGGTTTCGGTACATAATAGGGGGAGAGAAATTTTTTTTTTTTTTTTTTTTTTATTCGACTAGAAGCGGGACGAAAGCCGAATTTGAAAAAGAAAATAAATGATAAATTAGAAGCTTGTATATATTTATAATAATTAATAATATATACCGTATTACTCTGACGTATTAGTTATTATTTAATATATTATTATTATTCGTCGAAGGGAATTAAAGCAAATATTATATAAATAAAGCTTTTGCAGCGTCAATATAATTATTAGTTATTATATTTTTAATAATCGTATTACGAAAAATAATCTTTTCTATTCTCGCCGTTCATATATCGTTTTTCAATTGTTCATTATAATTTCCTTTTTAAGATTTTAGGCTCTCGTTTATTTAGAATTGTATATTATATATCTTAATGTGAGCAAACAACTCTTCGCCATCGCCAGTAATCAGTATCACTTGCGTAATTATTCATTACAATTCATTATACCCTTATTACCCTTGATAATAATACATTGACTGCACACTTTTATCGTTCATTTCACTTCTAAGGGGTTCACTCGGTAATTATAATAAATCGAATTTTTATTTAAATCAGAATTTAAAAATGGATACTTTACGAACAGCCACCCTCTAACTAGAAGATTTAAAAAAATGATAAATAAGCCTATTATATATTTTATCGCAATACTGTATATTGGCGAGAGTGAACGGGGAAAAAGAAAAAAAAATTATTACTTATCCGAAGAACTTTGATAGAAAAGCAAAAGCAAAAGCAAAAACAAAAAAATTGATAAAGAAATAAATGAAAGAAAATTATTCACATTTTTTCGACACTCCACAATGTTTCAACAGTGGGGTAGATTCGTGGGGAATCACTTATGGTTCAGGAAGGAACTTTATAAAATCAAAGAATCAAAGTTCTGTGATTTTTTTTCTTTTTTTTTTTCTTATCGTGGAAGCAGATTTGCGGAAGATGCAAAGCTCGTATTCTATACGTACAGTCTTTTTTCAGTTTTTTTTAGAACAGCAGCGTGGGTCGAGATTAGACACACTTTGGTCTTGTATATTTTTTCCTTTTTTTTTCAACTTTTTACTGATTAAATGACGAACGCTAATCTTTCTGTCTGAAGTTTCTGGGCAGAGGCTTGATAGGCCAAGATTATCGCTAGGCAATACGATGAAAAAAAATTCTCTGCCCTAGACAGCTCATAGCGTTCAAAAATTGTTTTTTTTTTGTTTCATTTCGTTGTGTGACTTGAATTAATTTGGTTTTTATTCAATGTCACAAATAGGTACGCATCTGTTGTTTCAGCTGTTAATCGTAACTGCAGTATAGTACTTATATAGAAGTTTCTTCGAGCTTTTTTCATAAATATAATTCAATGATTAACACGTAGATAAAATTAACGAATATCGTGCATCGGTGATGATTGACAGAGTGTCGAATAATGTGATTGAAAGACAAAAAATGAAAAAAATAAAACAAAATAAAAACTGTCATCGTAGAAATTAATTTGTTCTTTTTTTGCTTTTTGGCAATTTTTATCCCTTTAGTACTTTGCTCGTGTTTCAAATAAACCAAAATCTAATGACAGTTCGATAAAATAAATGCGTCGACGTATAAAATCATATGAGATATTTTTTTGTTTTTTCAATTGTTTATAAATTGTAATCGGAACCTGTTTTATTGGGCAAGGCATATTCTAAGGTATAGTGTACTTTTATTATATTATCATTTATCATATAGCATAACATTATTATTTTCTTTCTATAATAATCATAGCACCATGAATACTCCACAGTATAATTTGAATTCGTAAAACGATATATTATTTCCGCGTACGTTCACGTATCTATATCTACAAGGGATTAACAGTTCGTAAAACTTATTACCATATTATTAATAATTAATCAGAATTCGTCTTATTAATTAAAAAATTCAGAGTAATTAAAATCCTAGAATCTTAAATAATAATAATAATAATAAGAAT